>OV702291.1:368476823-373476823 GCA_916181665.1 Avena sativa | reverse complement strand
GACCTGGCTGAAAAACGACCGGTAGATGGAAACCTCGCACGTGCCTTAGCTTCTTTAGCTAACTATGATTCAGCCTCTCTAGCATGATGCAATAGTTCATTCATAGTCTCGTACTTGTGGTGACGAACAATACTCTTGATTGGTAACTTCAAATTGTTGAGAAATCGTTGCATAGTCATCTCAAGGTATTCACGAACTCGAGCATGCTGCATAAGCATCTCCATCTCCATGTAGTACTCATCAACTAACATGGTTCCTTGCCTCAATTGTGCCAAGTTGTCAAAAACTGAATGCAAGTAGTTGGTGGGTACAAAACAGTCCTTCATGATGCGCTTCATCTCTCACCAAATCATCACAGGAAGGTCATTGTCATCCCTCTATTTTGCACAATAGCATACCACCAACACAAAGCATATCCATCAAATTCTGATGCTGCAAGCTTTATCTTCTTGTCTTTTGTATAATCATACAAATGCCAGAGCTTCTCGATCTTCAGCTCCCATGTGAGGTAATCTTTAGGATCAAGTGAACCATCAAACTTGGGAATTGAGAATTTCGGATTGCCCAAACCATCATCCACAGCTTGGTTAGGGACACGTTGAGCACACCCAATAGGAGAAAAACCGCGTGCACATGCAGGTGCAGGCGCGGGTGCAGGGGGATTAGCATGTCCCCTGCCAAGATTTGGGGCAGCACCAGCAACACTTCCTTCGGCATCTTCATCAATGTTGTCCTCAAGTGTTTGTTGCTATCGTTGCTCAAGTGCTACTGTCAAAGCATCAATAGAACGCTGCAAAGCTATGCCATTGGTATTGATTGTTGTCACTTGTGTTTGTATGTTAGTGACTGCCTCTTCGTTTTCTTCCAAAGCCACTTGCACGTCCTGAATATTCTTGTCAATGGCATTTGTCGTGTGAGTGAACACACGTGTCAAGTGGGATTTCAATACTGCATATTCTCGCCAATTAACAAGATCACCATCCTTCTTTTTCTGTGACACAACATCATCATCACTAAAAGACATGATTAGTAGGTTTGATATGGGGTAGCCCGATCTTCTCAGCAAGCACTTGTCGATGATGACAATGGTGGATAGATAACGAGCCTGTAGCTATGAACTCTCCCGCTCAAACCCTGATGCCAATGCAACAGCTCTCGAACCCTGTGGGATATTCACAACACCACGCTCTTGCGCATGCAACCGTCAACCACGAATGGTAGTTTGCAATCTAATAATTCCTAGTGGAACAACAGATCACACTCAATTGCAGTTGTATAATTTGATCATAGGGTATTTCTAGAGGTTCTTTGAAAGAAACAACTCCAAAATAGTTTAAACATGGTCTAAAACCTAACTAGAGGTCGTCCCAGGGCTTATAAGGGTGGCTGGGGTGGCCAGAGAACGAAACCAAAACACGTACGACTCAAACTGATACAAACCGACTCGAACCAGATTCGGTCGGTGACTAGACATTCCGGTGTAATCGGGCCGGATAGTCCGGTCAGGACGGACAATCCAAGTGGAGTGTGCCGAACAGTCCGGTCTAGCTGGAAACTTCAAAGTTTCCGGGTAGTGTCTGATTTAGGGGAATATATTGTCCGTGCCGATGCTTCTCTCGAGCAGGCCGAACAGTCTGGTTGGACTCGGCTGAACACTCCGGTCGATGCCGAACTTTTGGCCTCCGTCTTGATGATCTTCTCTTGCGCCTTCCTCCCGCTCCTCCCTCGCGCATCCTTGGGCGATCATCATGTTGGGCCTCTCTTGCAGCCATTCTCCTCCCCGCGCTATACTTGAATCTCCAACGAACTTCATCATACATAAGTGCATAAACTTAGGTAGTATAAAGTTCTCATTAATTAAAGTACCAGATTCGTTTAGGAGTGAATTCACATGTTGTTCTAGTAGCTTAGCACGAGCTCTTGTAATTGGTCCAATCGTTATCTCATTGGATTGATCTTCAATAGTAATTGGGGTAGGTGTAATTGTAGGGATGTCCTCATCATCTCCCCCCTTCAAAAGGCGTCGACCTCGACGCTCCAAGGTCTTCTCCATCATATGGTGATAAATCAGCAATGTTGAAGTTGTTGCTCACTCCACCAAACTCCTCAATAGGTATATCAACCGAGTAAGCATTATCATTAATCTTGGCTAACACCTTGTAAGGACCAACACCACGTGGCTTCAATTTTGACTTTCGAAGTAGTGGAAACCTATCCTTGCATAGATGCACCCATACTATGTCACTAGGCTTGAACAACACTTCCTTCCTTGCTTGATTCCTTGCAGCAACAATGTTCTTGCCTTTCTTCTCAATAGCGTCTCGAGTCTTCTCATGAATCTTCTTCACATATTCAGAACATTTTGATGCCTCCATATTAAATCTCTCATGTAATGGTAAAGGCAACAAATCAAGTGGCGTCAATGGCTTGAAGCCATAGACCACCTCAAAAGGACAAAGCTGAGTAGTCGAATGCACAACCCTATTGTATGCAAACTCAACATGTGGCAAACAATCTTGCAGATTCTTATTTAGCATAGTCCTTAGAAATTGTGACAATGTTCTATTCACCACCTCCATTTGACCGTCTGTTTGGGGATCGCATGTAGTACTGAACAACAGCTTTGTTCCCAGCTTCCCCCATAAGGTATTCCAAAAGTAGCTCATGAACTTCGCATCACGGTCAGAAACAATCATCTTGGGTACTCCATGTAATCTCACAATGTCCGTGAAAAACAGGTTAGCAACATGCGACGCATCATCGCTTTTCTGGCAGGCAATAAAATGAGCCATCTTAGAGAATCTATCCACCTCCACAAATATAGAATCATGACCTCTCTGTGTTTTAGGTAGACCTAGCACAAAATCCATACTAATGTCTTCCCATGGTGTAGTAGGTGCAGAGAGAGGTGTATACAAACCATGAGGCTTCAACTTTGATTTGGACTTGTGGCATGTAATGCAACGACTCACAAATCTGTACACATCATGGCTCATCTTGGGCCAATAAAAATGATTAGCAAGCATGAGCAATGTCTTCTCACGCCCAAAGTGATCCATCAAACCACCAGCATGTGATTCCTGCACTAAGAACAAACGCAATGATGATTCTGGAATACATAGTTTGTTAGCTCAAATAAATATCCATCATGTATATGATACTTATCCCATGCGTTTCTAAGAGCACACAAACGATATGGTTTAGCAAAATCATTGTCAGTTACATAAAGTGCACAGATACTTTCTAATCCTGGATTTTAAACATCAAGATAGGTTAATAGCATGTTCTTCCTAGACAAAGCATCAGCAACTACATTCTCTTTTCCCTTATTACACTTAATGATGTAAGGAAAAGATTCAATAAACTCAACCCATTTAGCTAATCTTCTATGCAAGTTTGATTGAGATTTCAAATACTTCAATGCTTCATGATTAGAATGTATGATAAATTCTTTTGGCCACAAATAATGTTGCCAAACTTCAAGAACTCTAACAAGTGCATACAATTCTTTATCATAAACAGGATAGTTCAGTCTAGCACCAGTAAGTTTCTCAGAAAAATATGCTATAGGACGACCCTCTTGCATCAAAACGCCACCAATACCTATACCACTAGCATCACATTCAACTTCAAATTGCTTCAAAAAATCAGGTAATGCAAGTAATGGTGCAGAAGTAAGCAAACGTTTCAATGTATCAAAAGCAATATCTTGGGCTGCGCCCCACTCAAATGGCACACCTTTCTTAGTCAAATCATTCAATGGTGCAGCAATAGTGCTAAAATCTTTCACAAAGCGCCTATAGAAACCAGCTAATCCATAGAAACTACGCACTTGACTAACATTATGGGAATAGGCAAATTCTAAATTGATTCAATTTTAGATTGATCTACTTCTACCCCATGCTTAGATACAACATATCCCAGAAATATGACCTTATCTTTTGCAAATGTACACTTCTCAAGATTGGCATACAGTTTATTATCACGCAACACTTGCAAAACTTGTCGGATATGACTACAATGTTCAGTTTTGTTGTGGCTATAGATAAGTATATCATCAAAATAAACAACCACAAAATGATCAATAAATTCTCTCAAAACATGATTCATTAATCTCATGAATGTACTAGGTGCATTAGTAAGACTAAACGGCATAACTAACCTCTCATACAAACCAAATTTTTTTTTTGGAAGCAGTTTTCCATTCATCCCCTTCTTTCAGCCTAATTTGATGATAGCCAGTATGCAAATAAATCTTAGAGAAAATAGCAACACCACTCAATTCATCTAGCATATCCTCTAAACATGGAATAGGATGACGATATCGAATAGTTATGTTATCAATAGCTCTACAATCTACACACATGCGCCATGTACCATCTTTCTTCGGTACTAAAATAATAGGAACAACACAAGGGCTAAGAGAAACACGAATGTACCCTTTATCCAGCAATGCATGTACTTGTTTATGTATCTCCTTTGTTTCTTCGGGGTTAGTCCTATAGGGTGCACGGTTTGGTAATGTGGCGCCAGGATCAAGTCGATTTGATGCTCAATGCCACGCAATGGAGGCAATCCTGCTTGTACATCGTCTAGAAACACATCGCCCAAATCCTGCAAAACAGTAGATACACCCAGAGAAATAGGGATCATGTCGTTAGAAACAAATACCTCGCCCTTATACATGAGCACAAGTGACATGGCTGTAGGATACTCATGGAACTCTCTTATATCTTCCTAGGTGGCTAATATCACTAGACTAGGCACTCTCTCACTTTTCATTATATCACTCTTTTTGGGCTCTATTACATCATGTACAGTTGCAACACTATCTCGCCTATCTATAGATTCGTCCTTCAAGTTCACTTCCATCTTTTGACGAGACTCATTCACAATCTGTTGTGGTGTCATTGGCTGCAAATTAATCTTCTTGCCCTTGAACTCCAAGTGATATGTATTGGCACGGCCAATGTGTTGCACATGGCGATCATAAAGCCAAGGCCGACCCAATAAGAGATGGCAAATAGTCATAGGAATCACATCAAAGTCAATAGAATCCTTGTATGGCCCTATCTCAAAATTTACACGTACCATATGATTTACCTTCATCTCACCATTGTCACTCAACCATTTTATGTAGTATGGCTTGGGATGAGGTAAGTAAGTCAAATTCAGCTTGACACATAACTCCTTACTTGCAAGATTTCTACAGCTACCTCCATCAATGATTACCTTGCAAGATTTGTTAGGTTCAATGAGTGCTTTGGTTTGGAACAATTTGTAGCACTGTGAATTAACAATAGGCTGCACACTAAGTATACGTGGAGAGACCACTATGGTAGGCGCATGCTTGGGGAAGGCATCCATACCGTCCTCGCTGTCATAACCATCGTCTCCATGAGAATCAACATCATCTCCACTCTCATACTCTCCTTGTTCATTGACAAACATCACCTTGCAGTTTGGAAAATCTTTCTTGTAGTGTCCTCTACCTCCACAAGTAAGGCACTCCACATCGTGAGTACGTGTAGTTGACATATTGGAACCCGAGCTAGCAGCAGAAGCAGCGGGCTTCCGAGCATTGGAACCATAAGAAGATGTGGAAGCAGGCTTGGCCAATGGTGAAAGGTGGCTAGCAGCCGCTGCAGGTGGCACCATGGGTGGTGGTGGTGTAGACCTAGCCACAAAATGACTGGTAGAGGGAAACCTCGCACGTGACTTAGCTTCTTTAGCTAACTGTGATTCGGCCTCTCTAGCATGGTGCAAAAGTTCATTCATAGTCTCATACTTGTGATGACGAACAATTCTCTTGATTGGTAGCTTCAAATTGTTGAGAAATCGCTGCATAGTCATCTCAAGGGATTCACGAACTCTAGCACGTTGCATAAGCATCTCCATCTCCATGTAGTACTCATCAACTGACATGGTCCCCTGCCTCAATTGTGTCAACTTGTCAAAAACAGATCGCAAATAGTTGGTGGGAACAAAATGATCCTTCATAATGCGCTTCATATCGCGCCAATCCATCACAGAAAGTTCATTGTCCTCCCTTCTATTATGCACAATAGCATCCCACCAGCGCAAAGCATATCCATCAAATTCTGACGCTACAAGCTTGACCTTCTTGTCTTCTAGATAGTCAAACAATCGCCAGAGCTTCTCAATCTTCAACTCCCATGTGAGGTAATCTTCAGGATCAAGTGAGCCATCAAATTTGGGAATCAATTTTTTTGGCTTGCCCAAACCATCATCAGCAGATTGGTTTGGAACACATTGAGCACATCCAAGAGGAGCAAAACCGCGAGCATAAGCAGGTGCAGCAGCATGCGCAGGGGGATTGGCATGTCCCCTGCCAAGATGTGGGGAAGCATCAGCCGCACTACCCTCATCTTTGTCATCAAAAACATCATCATGTGGGTGTTCCTGCCATTGCTGAATTGCTACTATTAAGGCATCAGTTGAACGCTGCAAAGTTGTGACATTGGTACTGAGTGCGGTCACTTGTGTTTGAATGTTAGTGACTGCACCGACATTCTGGTCCACAACCACTTCCACGTCCTGGATATTCTTGTCAATGGCATATGTTGTGTGAGTAAATACACGCATCAAGTGAGATTTCAACGCCTCATATTCGCGCCAAGTAACAAGTTCCTCATCCTTCTTTTTCTGCGACACAACATCATCATCACTAAAAGACATGATTAGTAGGTTAGTGCAAAAATCAAAATCTGTTTGGTGGCACACTCAAAACTCACTCACAATTGCCAAGAAAGCGGATCTTACCGTTCCAAAGTGAATAGAGATGCTTTACCAAAACAAAATCAAAGACTGATGCACTAATGTGATGAAGTGAATATCAATGGTATAGAGAATGATCACAGGACACACAGGTTATTTATATTGGATCTCTAGGTATGGTACCCTAACTACATGGCAAACAAGTCCTAGTGCTGATCGTATAAAAACCGAAGAAACACACACGGTGGAGATAAACGTGGCAAAGCAACTTATGAAAAGGAATATTACAATGCACAAGAGAGATGCTAGTAAAAGCTCAAAGTAAACAGGCACAAGATTGCTCAATCTAAAAGTGTTATGATCAACTAGACATCCAACAATGCACACTTTGATATCACTTTTTGTCACACGTGTAGCTCTTTTCTCTCTCTTTTTTATACTGGTTCTCTTTTCTTTTCTCTTTCTTCTTTTTTTGATTTTTTCAACTATATGACTTAATGCAAACGAGTGCGGCAACTTATAACAAAACTGGGCCGGATAGTCCGGTTGATGTGCGTCGGATACTCTGGTCGGGTCAGCTAGTCCGGGGTGTATCGGCCGGATAGTCCGGTTTTGCCTGTCGAAAAATTTCTGCACTTCGAATCCCTAATGAGCAGCCTGTCGGAGCAAAGTAACTAGTCTCGTGGATACGTTCCTAGGCATGGATGCTGTAGATAGGTTGTGTCTATGGTATCCAAACAAATGTACACTATGTGGACTCGGACAACGATGAAAACTTGCGGAAAACGATGATGGTGGACACGGCGGAAAACAAGATCAAACCCTAAACCTAGACACAAACAAAAACTAGACTTCTACGAGAAAAACCTGCAGATCGAACCTACGAGAAGATACAATCAGCAACTAAAACTCGAAAATGATTCAATCTAGTCAATGGCAAATCTTTTTGTAAGGCTTTTTCTATATAGGATTGAAAATAAACTAATCTATGGATAGATTTGTGGATGCTCGCCAAGTAAACGAGGAAATCTAATACCAAGATGATATGGGGTGGCCCGATCTTCTCAGCAAGCACTTGTTGATGATGATAATGGTGGATAGATAACTAGCTTGTAGCTATGAACTCTCCCACTCAAACCCTGATGCCAATGCAACAGCTCTCGAACCCTGTGGGATATTCACAACACCATGCTCTTGTGCACGCGGCCGTCGACCATGAATGGTAGTTTGCAATCTACTAATTCCTAGCGGAACAACAGATCACACTCAATTGCAGTAGTATAATTCGATCACAGGGTAATTCTAGAGGTTCTTTGAAAAAACAACTCCAAAATAGTTTAAACATGGTCTAAAACCTAACTAGAGGTCGTCCTAGGGCTTATAATGGCGACTGGGGTGGCTAGTAAATGAAACCAAAACGTGTATGACTAAAACTGATACAAACCGACTCAAACTAGATTCGATCGGCGGCCAGACATTTCGGTGTAATCGGGCCGAACAATGCGGTCAGGCCGGACACTCTGGGTGGAGTGTGTCGGACAGTCCGGTCTGGCCGGAAAATTCAAAGTTTCTGGGTGGTGTCCGGGTAGTGTCCGATTTAGGGGAACAAATTGTCCGTGTCAATGCTTCTCTCGGGCAGGTCGGACAGTCCGGTTGGACTCGGCCGGACACTCTGATCGATGCAGAACTTTTGGCCTCTGTCTTGATGATCTTCTCTTGCGCCTTCCTCCCGCTCCTCCCTCGTGCATCCTTGGGCGATCATCATGCTGGGCTTCTCTTGTAGCCCTTCTCCTCCCCGCGCTATACTTGAATCTCCAACGAACCCGATCATACATAAGTGCATAGACTTAGGAAGTATAATGTTCTCATTAATTAAAGTACCAAATTCGTTTAGAATTGAATTCACCTATTGTTCCAGTAGCTTAGCACGAGCTCTTGTAATTGGTCCAATCCTTATCTCATTGGATTGATCTTTCTTTGCAACAGCTGGAGCATCTTCAGTAGTAATTGGGATAGGTGTAATTGTAGGGATGTCTTCATCAAGGTTAGTGCAAAAATCAAAATCTGTTTAGTGGAAACACTCACAACTCACTCACAACTGACAAGAAAGCAAATATTACCGTTCCAAAGTGAATAGAGATGCTTTACCAAAACGAAATTAATGACTGATGCACTGATGTGATGAAGTGAATATCAAGGGTATGGAGAACGATTACAGGGCACACAAGTTATTTATAGTGGAGATCTAGGTATGGTATCCTAACTACAACGCAAACAAGTCCTAGTATTGATCGTATGACAAACACCCAAGGAAACACACACGTGGAGATAAACGTGGCAAAGCAACTTATGAATAGAAATATTGCAATGCACAAGAGAGACACTAGTAAAAGTTCAAATAGAACATGCACAAGATTGCTCAATCTACTAGTTCTATTATGAAACTAGGCCTCCAATCAACTTTGATATCTCCTTTTTTTCACTTTTATATCTCTTCCCTTTTCTCTTTTTTTCACTACTTTTTCTGTTTTCTCTTTTTTTGATTTTTTTCAACTATATAACACAATGCAATACGAATGCAACAATGCTGAGCAATGACGGGCCAGATAATCTAGTTTTTCGGGGGGCGGATAATCCGGTTGTGGCACCCCACTAAAACCACTACTAGAAAATCGCTGTGTTTTTGTTTTGCGCATCATCATGCATCATCATGCTCATCATGCCACCATGCATGGAACCTATTGTGAAATCATTGCATTCAAATTGTTACACTTGTGTTTGGGTTCTTGATATCTGTATTTGAGCTTGACATTGCTTCCTCTCTACTCTAACCTCCCTCTATTCTAACTCTAGTTGGTGCCATTTGATATGGAACCATAATGTCCAAATTCTATTACTTGAGTCTTGCCATTTTTATATTTGTCCAAAATGCCCAAACTGAGTTGGGGGCATCATCTCTTAAATTCTCCTTATCACTAACTTGCCAATCTATCTAGTCCTTATGATCATTTTCAATTCTACCACATATGACACATGAATTCCATTTGTTTTTTTGTCATATGGTTTAAATCACATGTATTCGAAGAATATGTGGAACTATCTAATACCATGAGACCATCTCTCTATTCCATCTCTCTTCTTCTTGTTTTGATAATCTTATCTATATTCCATTCTTGGTTGGGCCAATATCTATTCTCAGTCTATTTTGATGCCATATCTATTTGATATCTTTTATTTCTCTTTTTCATACATATATATTCTTTCTCCAATGGATATACTCCATATTATTTGCTATTTATGAGCCACCCTCGACATCTGGCGATCTTGCCCTATTCTCTACCTCTCTATTTCTCTTAAACCCTCTTACATACCTCCTACATCTTTTATTCATCCACACGTACATGCCACCATATACTCCATCCCTATACTTGCCAGCTCTTTTGTTGTACCATACATATCGAGTCGCCTCCTTTTTAATTAATTTGAAATAAAATAATAATAATATTGTTCGGTCAATTATAAGACTACAAAAGGCTAGTTTTTTTTACTAAAAATAAAAATAGACAAAAAGCCCGTCTAAAATTTTGGCCCAAAACTAGGTTCATCTAGTCTACTTTGGACTAGATAAATATCTCTTTTCCCTCCTTCCTCCCAACCCTAGCTTCCAAATCCTCAAATCTCAGATCTAAAATCTCCTTTTCCTCACCTTTCTTCTCCAAAATTTCCGATGCTTTTCCTTCGTCTCCACTGCTGGTCCGTTTCTATGTACAGGTATGATTCCAGGTGTAGCTACCTATATTCAGTTTCCATGTACGATTGTTCCTTGCCGCGGGCAGCTGACCCGGCCACCACTTCAATTCAACGCAGCACAACAAGAGACTGTCTTTGTTTTTGTTCCAGGCCAACACGAGCATGTAATCCATTGGTCGGCGTGCAATCCTCTGTGTTTTGTCCTTGGCTTGTTTCCTCAATGTCCAGAGCCAGATCGACACTCAATTTCCTGCCGCAGGTGACCACACCGCATTGATCCGCCTCGGGCCTCTTGCCGGTTGTCCCTTCGCGAAGTGCACAGCCAACCCAGCTGACAGCAAACCAGCTGACAGCAACAACACGCCAAGGTCTCTCCTGCCATGCAAGTCAGCCGAGCCGCCGCCCCTTGCTTCTTCATGCTACGCGCCAGATCCTGCTCGCCGGCCAGATCCACCCGTCTCCTACTCCCTGCACGAGGATGACCAGCGAGGTCGCCCCCATCCTTGGTCCCGCGTCCACAGGTGACTCGTCGCTGCTTACTCCGTGTCCTGTTTTATCTGATGCGTTCATGGGCGTATGCTTGTTCCCTTTTTGTTTTCATATACCAAATCGATGCTCGTGCCTAATCGCACCGCATGCCATCGAAGGTTTTCTGTTGAGGTGCGCTACCCTTTGTCTCCAGGTAGCTCCGTCCTTGTCCGCAAGGTGTATGACGAATTGTCTACGTGAGCTCCGGTTTCAGTTTCTTCTATCCGGTGGTACCGATCAGTCACTATCCCGCTGGACTACTAGTTTACTAAGACGGCTCCACTTCGTTGTTTCACTTTTCAATGGTGTACCCGATGCGTTCACTACCAGTCGGCTACTTCACTTCAATCCAAAATTCATCCCTTTGACTTGCCAATTCGAAAGGTGTGACCCCTATTCGTCCTATTTTGTATAAATACATAACTTATAACTTGTTGCATATCAATTGTGCATGCTCGTATACATATTTATTTGCTTGGGACTATTTTATCAACTAACCTATTAATTAAACATGGAGACTATATGAGGACTTTTTTAGTCTTATATTGGCTTCATTTAAAAATGTGTAGAGAACCGATTGCCATGTTTTGCCTTATTAAAAGACCATTTAAAATTGCGGGATATCTAAATAACTTGAACCTTCTATTAAATGTCGGGACCCGGTTCCGTTTAATATTGCCTAATTGCACCGCATCTATGCCATATCACGCATCATATCATAAACATGTCGAATCTTCTGTCGTAATATTAAATATTGCATCTGGTGTTTTTTTAGTGTTTGCTTCTTCGCGGATTAGACCGATGAGTTGATAAGAGTATCGACAAGTTCTTCGGATAATGAATCTCCGGCAGTGTTTCCCAGGCGAGCATCTCTCCCCTTTTCTACCTATTTTGTATTTCTAGTCTTTATTCCCTTCTATTGATCTATTGCTATCCTTATTGCGATGCTTTAGTTTCTGTGTATCATTTATATTTCCTGCAGTCTCTATATTGTCTTGGACACATTCTATTGCCTGTTGTTTGATAAATAGTCGGCCCTGCGAGTCGTAGTTGCTTGTTTCTGTGTTGCTTTGCGTCGTTGTCGTTCCACCGTTGATAAAAGGTTGACACATGCTTAATGGTGGAGATGATCATGTCTTTAATTACAACTATTAAATTGCTGTGATAACTAATGAAAGTGGCACCGGTGGGCTATTATATGTTATTTGGTTTTTATGCTTACTTGTGTCCCGTAGGACCTCGAGTACTTGATACCTGTTCTTTGACTATTCGCACTATCCACATCCGGGAGGCCTTATGGAACCTCCTGAGCCAGAGCTTGATTCATTTCTATTTCTTGGGGCCATAGAGTAGTTTAGGGCTTTATTACTATCCTGTACTTATGCCATGCTTTACTGCTTTATTTAAGATCGTGCGTGGAGCACCTGTACTGTTTTGGATCGTGGAATGTTTTCGCGGTATCGACAAGCCCAGTCACACTTTCGGGTTCCCAGTCATTTACAGCCATTGACACAAACCCTGGGTCCGTTCTGGAGCCGGCCAACTTCATTGCGGATAGCTTAGTGGGGTGCCCCCCTGAAATATTTTATGAATCCTGTGATTGCTTTGTCGTGAAAGCCTCATTGGGTTTTGAGTTGATTTTTCCGAGGTTGATCGTGTGTGTGTTGCTATTTGTGCACCCCTGCAGGGTAAATCTTTCTGAAAGCCGTGTCCGCGGTTATGGACGACTTGGAGCACAGTATCTCGATCATAGACAAGCATAACTAAAGTAGTGTTATAAATTTGACTTAATATGTGACTAGTAATTAGCTTCACTACAATGGAATAGATAATAAAAATGCTAACAACTGGTGGATCTATGGTGATCTGTGTCATACTAAGTGCCAACAACTGCTGGGTTTTGGGATTCCTCAGGACAATTATATCTGACTAGTAAATGTTCCAACTACAATGGAATGGTGATTAAAACTGCCCACTACTTATGCTATCAGGATGACTCATGATATCTATATCTGACTAGTAAGTGCTGCAACTATAATGGAATGAATAAAACTGCCAACTGTGTGAGATCCTCGGTTTGACTTCCTCGTTTGGTCTCGAGGGTGAATACCAGGATAGGTATGAATGGTGTTAGTATCAGGTGGTTCCGAATAGGTCTTTCTTATCTCTCTCTAATAGCCGACAGTTGTACTGAGTCTCTATAGGTTGTTTAGTGCTGTTGC
Organism: Avena sativa; assembly: GCA_916181665.1. Lineage (NCBI taxonomy): Eukaryota > Viridiplantae > Streptophyta > Magnoliopsida > Poales > Poaceae > Avena > Avena sativa. The sequence goes on along the minus strand of OV702291.1, from coordinate 373,463,585 downwards.
GCTGCCGCTTCAGTCCACCATACCTATGTAGGCGAGAGCCGCCGAATTCTAGCTTCGCCGTGTACTGGCCTCAGTACTGACGCTTCACTTTTTCCTTTGCCCTTTGTCGGCACCCCTTTTGTTTTAGCAGGTTTGAGATTGACGTCGTTAGCAGGGTTACCCTTCCGGCTTGGCCTGGGCAGGGTTATGGACGCCATTGGTTATTCTTCAGGGCTCTTAGCCCCATTTGCCTCTTGTCCATAGTCGGACGTTCTATCGATTTCAAGGTGATTTGAATCTTTGTATAGTATATCTGTATTCTTGACTTATGGAGTCGTTGTTGTATATATATGTTCTGTGGGTCCCATCATGGACTAATATGTAATGGTATTACTTCGTTTTCCACCCGCATGAAAGTGTCTGGTGGGCGTCCTTGAATCGTTTCTATGCGGGTTTGGCGGGAAGCGCTGAAACTTGCATAGGGCCGATTCGAGGGTGTTACACCGGTCTACCAGGACGAAAATTTGCACTTCAAAACCCTAATGAGCAGCCTGTTCAGAGAAAAGCAACTAGTTTCGTAGGTACGTTCCTAGGAACCGATGCTGTAGATTGGCAGTAGCTAAGGTTTGAAAACACAAAAAGTATGCTATGTGGACTCGGAAAAGTAGATGTAAGCTAAGCGGAAAACAACCATGAGTCATTGAAATATCTCAAAGGCCAAGCCAACTTGAGTAAGAGACACGCTAAGTGGGTTGAGTTCATGGATTCTTTTCCTTAGATTGTCAAGTATAAGAAGGGCAAAGATAATGTAGTTGTGGACACTTTGTCTCGCAAGCACACAAGCCTTCTTACTCAACTCAAAGTAAACATGTTGGGTCTTGATTAAATCAAAACTTTGTATGCTTCCCGACCCATTCTTTGGATCAATTTTCGCGAAGTGCTCCCTTAACAAAGGAATTGATGATTTCTATTTGCATAAGGGATTTCTATTTAAATAAAACAAGCTTTGCATTCCAAAGTCATCTCTTCAACTTTTGCTTCTCCAAGAATCACATGTGGAGGCCTCATGGGTCACTTTGGCCGTGAAAAGATATTAGACATGCTTTCCACTCATTACTATTGGCCCAAGATAAAGCGAGACATGGAGCGCTACGTTCAACGATGCATGACATGCGTTCAAGCTAAGTCCAAGTCTATTCTCTTTGGTCTATATATGCCATTGCTTATTCCTCATGCACCTTGGTCCGACATTAGCATGGATTTTGTTTTAGGATTGCCTAGGTCTAAGCGTAGTCATGATTCTATATTTGTTGTTGTGGATCGCTTTTCCAAAATGGCACACTTCATACTGTGCGATAAGATAGACGATGCTTCACATGTTACCAATTTGTTTTTCAGAGAAATCATCCGTCTTCATGGTGTGCCAAGAACAATCGTCTCCGACCGTGACATCAAATTCATGAGCTACTTATGGAAGACCCTCATGGCCAAGCTCGGTGTCAAGCTACTCTTCTCTTCCGCTTCACACCCACAAACCGATGGCCAAACCGCGGTCGTCAACCGAGGCCTCGGTACTCTCCTTCGTGTGTTGATCAAGAAGAACTTGAAAGAATGGGAGGAATGCATTCCCCACGCCGAGTTTGCCTACAATCGAGCCAAGCACTCTACAACCAAGATGAGTCCCCTCATGATTGTCTACGGTTTCGAGCCCCTCACCGCGCTCGACATCCTACCACTACCTTTCCATGAACGCACCAACATGGACGTTGAAAAGCGCACCCAAGCTATGAAGAAGCTTCATGAAGAAACGAGAGCTACTATCGAACTACAAGTCCTTCGCCAAGCTTCAATGTTAAACAAGGACAAGAAGGACATGATATTTGAAGAACATGACCTTGTGTGGATACACTTGAGCAAGGACCACTTCCCTAAGGAATGTGATTCCAAGCTCAAACCAAGAGGAGATGCTCCCTTCAAGGTCCTCAAGAGAATCAACAACAATTCCTACATCATTGACATTCCAACATCCAAGTACCTTGTCAGCAATACATTCAATGTCAAGGACCTCTCACCCTACCATGGAGATGTTCAAGATGATAACCATGAAGAGTCGATGACGACTCTTTCCAAAGGGGAGAGATGATGCAGCCCGTCCTATGGACACTCCTATATCTACACCACCAAGTCCGCCAAGTGGACCCATGACTCGTGCCCGAGCCAAGCTCCTCCAAGCTAAGGTGAATTCGCTCCTCTCCTCATGTGACTTTGACTCATCCTTGGATGGCTGGCTACTTCATGCAAATACACTATGCATTATCAGCTATGAAGCCCCAACACATCACTAAGCCCCTATGGATGAAGTGCAAGGAGCAGGCCAAGGAGAAGAAGCTGATATGGGGTGGCTCGATCTTCTCAGTAAGCGGATGGTGATGATGATGGTGGATGATAGATAACTAGCCTGTAACTATGAACTCTCCCGCTCGAACCCTGATGGCGATGCAACAGCTCTCGAATCCTGTGGGATATTCACAACACCACGCTCTTGCGCATATAGCCGTCGACCATGAACGGTAGTTTGCAATCTACTAATTCCCAATGGAACAACAGATCACACTCAATTGCAGTACATAATTTGATCATAGGGTAATTCTAGAGGGTCTAATAAGAAACAACTCCAAAATAATTTTAACGTGGTCTAACCTAATCTAGCGGGCGTTCACAGGCTTATATGGCCGCCAGAACATTCGAAAAACGCGAAACACAAACGTGTCTGATATAGGCGGATCTGATGGAAACTTTTAGGGCCGGATTATCCACCCTTAGTAGGTCGGATTATCCGCCCTCCATACTGAGCGACACGCCCGAAGTCCTTAGCAGAATTTTCGAAATAGGGCTGGATTATCTTGGATGTGGTGGCCGGATTATCCGTGGTCTTGATACGTGAAAGTACTCATTGGAAAGATCTTGGAATTATCTATCCAACAAGTGCTTATTTTCTTGATTCAGAGTTCATATGAGGAATCCACGTCCGTTTCAATTTCAGGACTTTTGTCTGTCTGAATTTATGGTTCCTTCTCTTGATGATCTCCCTTGCTTGTATTGCGCCTGTCTCCCTCTCCTCCCTCGCGCCTTCATGGATGATCATCATGTCTGGCTCCTTTTGACGCAACCCTTCTCCTTCTTATGCCATGCTTGTCTCCTTAGTGAACCTGAGCATACATAAATGCATAGACTTAGGCAGTATAAAATTCAGATTAGCATAAATATCAGATTCATTTAGGAGTGAATTCACTTGTTGTTCAAGAAGCTTTGCAAGAGCTCTAGTAATTGTTCCAATCTTGATTTCATTGGACTTATCCTTGACAGCAACATCAACATCTTCATTAGGAGTTGGAGATAGCAAATCAATAGGGATGTCCTCATCATCTCCCCCTTCAAAAGGCGTCAACCTCGACGCTCCAAGGTCTTCTCCATCATATGGTGACAAATCAGAAACGTTGAAGCTATTGCTAACTCCAACAAACTCAGCAATAGGAATATCAATCAAGTAGGCATTATCATTAATCTTTGCTAACACCTTGTAAGTACCAGCACCACGTGGCTTCAATTTGGATTGTCGAAGTAGTGGAAACCTATCCTTGCATAGATGCACCCAAACCATGTCGCCAGGCTTGCACAAAACTTCCTTCCTTGCTTGATTTCTTGCAGCAACAATATTCTTGTCTTTGTTCTCTATAGCCTCTCGAGTCTTCTCATGGATCTTCTTCACATATTCAGCATGTTTTGATGCCTCCATATCAACTCTCTCATTTAATGGCAAAGGCAACAAATCAAGTGGCGCCAATGGCTTGAAGCTATACACCACCTCAAAAGTACAAAGCTGAGTAGTCGAATGCATAACCCTGTTGTATGCAAACTCAACATGTGGCAAACACTCTTCCCACTCCCGCATATTCTTCTTTATCATAGTCCTCAGCAATTGTGACAATGTTCTATTCACCACCTCTGTTTGACCATCTGTTTGGGGATGGCATGTAGTACTGAACATCAGCATCATTCCCAGCTTCCCATATAAGGTCTTCCAAAAGTAGCTCATGAACTTCACATCATGGTCAGAAACAATCGTCTTGGGTACTCCAGGTAATCTCACGATGTCCGTGAAAAACAGGTTAGCAACATGCGACACATCGTCGCTTTTCTGGCAGGCAATAAAATGAGCCATCTTAGAGAACCTATCCACTACCACAAATATATAATCATGACCTCTCTGTGTTTTAGGTAGACCTAGCACAAAATCCATACTAATGTCTTCCCATGGTGTAGTAGGTGCAGAGAGAGGTGTATACAAACCACGAGGCTTCAACTTTGATTTGGACTTGTGGCATGTAATGCAACGACTCACAAATTTGTACACATCACGCCTCATGTTGAGCCAATAAAAGTGATCAGCAAGCATGGGCAATGTCTTCTCACGCCCAAAGTGACCCATCAAACCACCAACATGTGATTCCTGCACTAAGAACAAATGCGACGATGATTCTGGAATACATAGTTTGTTAGATCTAAACAAATATCCATCATGTATATGATACTTATCCCATGAATTTCTAAGAGCACACAAACGATATGGTTCAGCAAAATCATGGGCAGTTGCATAAAGTGCACAAATACTCTCTAATCCAGGAATTTTAACATCAAGATTTGTCAATAGCATGTTTTTCCTAGACAAAACATCAGCAACTACATTCTCCTTTCCCTTCTTATACTTAATGATGTAACATGTGTGTTCTTTTTACTAACAACAACCAGAGTCATTGCATGTGTGTTCTTTTCACATACCATATATGGATCTACCAGTGTCATTGCATGTGTGTTCTTTTCACAATCCACCTATGGATCCACCAGTGTCATTGCATGTGTGCTCTTTTTACTAACAACAACCAGAGTCATTGCATGTGTGTTCTCTTCAGAGACCACACATGGATCCACCAGTGTCATTGCATATCTGTTCTTATTAATAACAATAACCAGAGTCATTGAAATGTGTGTTCTCTTCAGAGACCACACATGGATCCACCAGTGTCCATGTGTGTTCTTTTTACTAACAACAACTGGAGTTATGTCATGTGTGTTCTTTTCACATACCACATATGGATCCACCAGTGTCATTGCATGTGTGTTCTTTTTACTAACAACAACTAGAGTCATTTCATGTGTGTTCTTTTCACATACCACATATGGATCCACCGGTGTCATTGAAATGTGTGTTTTTTCTTCAGAGACCACACATGGATCCACCAGTGTCATTGCATGTGTGTTCTCTTCAGAGATCACACATGGACCCACCAGTTTCATTGCATGTGTGTTCTTTTTACTAACAACAACTTGAGTCATTGCATGTGTGTTCTTTTCACATACCACATATGGATCCGCGAGTGTCATTGCATGTGCGATCTTTTCACAATCCACCTATGGATCCACCAGTGTTATTGCATGTGTGTTCTTTTTACTAACAACAACCAGAGTCATTGCATGTGTGTTCTTTTCACATACCACATATGGATCCACCAGTGTCATTGTATGTGTGTTCTTTCCACAATCCACCTATGGATCCACCAGTGTCATTGCATGTGTGCTCTTTTTACTAACAACAACTAGAGTCATTGCCTGTGTGCTCTCTTCAGAGACCACAAATGGATCCACCAGTGTTATTGCATGTGTGTCCTTTTTACCAACAACAACCAGTGTCATTGAAATGCGTGCTCTTTTTACAATCCACCTATGGATCCACCAGTGTCATTGCATGTGTGTTCTTTTTACTAACAACAACCAGAGTCATTGCATGTGTGTTCTTTTCACATACCACACATGGATCCACTAGTGTCATTGCATGTGTGTTTTTTTCACAATCCACCTGTCGATCCACTAGTGTCATTGCATGTGTGCTCCTTTTACTAACAACAACCAGAGTCATTGCATGTGTGTTCTCTTCAGAGACCACACATGGATCCACCAGTGTCATTGCATGTGTGTTCTTTTTACTAACAACAACCAGAGTCATTGAAATGTGTGTTCTCTTCAGAGACCACACATGTATCTACCAGTGTCATTGCATGTGTGTTCTTTTTACTAACAACAAGTGGAGTCATTGCATGTGTGTTCTTTTCACATACCACATATGGATCCACCAGTGTCATTGCATGTGTACTCTTTTCATAGTCCACCTATGGATCCACCAGTGTCATTGTCTGTGTGTTCTTTTTAGTAAAAATAATTAGAGTCATTGCATGTGTGTTCTTTTCACAAACCACCTATGGATCCACTAGTGTCATTGCATGTGTGCTCTTTTCACAATCCACCTATGGATCCACTAGTGTCATTGCATGTGTGTTTTTTACTAACAACAACTAGAGTCATTGGATGTGTGTTCTTTTTACATACCACATATGGATCCAGCAGTGTTATTGCATGTGTGTTCTTTTCAGAATCCACCTATGGATCCACCAGTGTCATCGCATGTGTGCTCTTTTTACTAACAACAACTAGAGTCATTGCATATGTGTTCTCTTCAGAGACCATACATGGATTCACCAGTGTTATTGCATGTGTGTTCTTTTTAGTAACAACAACCGGAGTCATTGAAATGTGTGTTCACTTTAGAGACCAGACATGGATCCACTAGTGTCATTGCATGTGTGTTTTCTTCAGAGACAACACATGGATCCACCAGAGTCATTGAAATGTGTGTTCTCTTCAGAGACCACACATAGATCCACCAGTGTCATTGCATGTGTGTTCTTTTTACTAACAACAACTGGAGTCATTGCATTTGTGTTCTTTTCACATACCACATATGGATCCACCAGTATCATTGCATGTGTGCTCTTTTCACAATCCACCTATGGATCCACCAGTGTCATTGCATGTGTGTTCTTTTTACTAACAACAACCAGAGTAATTGCATGTGTTTTCTTTTCACGTACCACATATGGATCCACCAGTGTCATTGCATGTGTGTTCTTTTCACAATCCACCTGTGGATCCACCAGTGTCATTGCATGTGTGCTCTTTTTAGTAACAACAACTAGAGTCATTCAAATATGTGTTCTCTTCAGAGATCACACATGGATCCACCAGTGTTATTGCATGTATGTTCTTTTTACTAATAACAACTGGAGTCATTGCATGTGTGTTCTTTTTGCATAGCACATATGGATCCACCAGAGTCATTGAAATGTGTGTTCTCTTCAGAGACCACACATGGATCCACCAGTGTCACTGCATGTGTATTCTTTTTACTAACAACAACCAGAGACATTGCATGTGTGTTCTCTTCACAAACAACATATGGATCCACCAGTCTCATTGCATGTGTGCTCTTTTCACAATCCACCTATGGATCCACCAGTGTCATTGCATGTGTGTTCTTTTTACTAACAACAACCAGAGTCATTGCATGTGTTTTCTTTTCACATACCACATATGGATCCACCAGTGTCATTGCATGTGTGTTCTTTTCACAATCCACCTGTGGATCCACCAGTGTTATTGCATGTGTGCTTTTTTTACTAACAACAACTAGAGTCATTCAAATGTGTGTTCTCTTCAGAGACCACACATGGATCCACCAGTGTCATTGCATGTATGTTCTTTTTACTAACAACAACTGGAGTCATTACATGTGTGTTCTTTTTGCATACCACATATGGATCCACCAGAGTCATTAAAATGTGTGTTCTCTTCAGAGACCACACATGGATCCACCAGTGTCACTTCATGTGTGTTCTTTTTACTAACAACAACAAGAGACATTGCATGTGTGTTCTCTTCACATACCACATATGGATCCACCAGTGTCATTGCATGTGTGTTCTTTTCACAATCCACCGATGGATCCACTAGTGTCATTGCATGTGTGCTCTTTTTACAAACAACAACTAGAGTCATTGCATGTGTGTTCTCTTTAGAGACCACACATGTATCCACCAGTGTCATTGCATGTGTGTTCTTTTTACTAACAACAACCAGAGTCATTGAAATGTGTGTTCTCTTCAAGACCACACATGGATCCACCAGTGTCATTGCATGTGTGTTCTTTTTACTAACAACAACCAGAGTCATTGCATGTGTTTTCTTTTCACATACCACATATGGATCCACCAGTGTCATTGCATGTGTGTTCTTTTCACAATCCACCTGTGGATCCACCAGTGTCATTGCATGTGTGCTCTTTTTAGTAACAACAACTAGAGTCATTCAAATATGTGTTATCTTCAGAGATCACACATGGATCCACCAGTGTCATTGCATGTATGTTCTTTTTACTAATAACAACTGGAGTCATTACATGTGTGTTCTTTTTGCATAGCACATATGGATCCACCAGAGTCATTGAAATGTGTGTTCTCTTCAGAGACCACACATGGATCCACCAGTGTCACTGCATGTGTGTTCTTTTTACTAACAACAACCAGAGACATTGCATGTGTGTTCTCTTCACAAACCACATATGGATCCACCAGTGTCATTGCATGTGCGCTCTTTTCACAATCCACCTATGGATCCACCAGTGTTATTGCATGTGTGTTCTTTTTACTAACAACAACCAGAGTCATTGCATGTGTTTTCTTTTCACATACCACATATGGATCCACCAGTGTCATTGCATGTGTGTTCTTTTCACAATCCACCTGTGGATCCACCAGTGTCATTGCATGTGTGCTTTTTTTACTAACAACAACTAGAGACATTCAAATGTGTGTTCTCTTCAGAGACCACACATGGATCCACCAGTGTCATTGCATGTATGTTCTTTTTACTAACAACAACTGGAGTCATTACATGTGTGTTCTTTTTGCATACCACATATGGATCCACCAGAGTCATTGAAATGTGTGTTCTCTTCAGAGACCACACATGGATCCACCAGTGTCACTTCATGTGTGTTCTTTTTACTAACAACAACCAGAGACATTGCATGTGTGTTCTCTTCACATACCACATATGGATCCACCAGTGTCATTGCATGTGTGTTCTTTTCACAATCCACCGATGGATCCACTAGTGTCATTGCATGTGTGCTCTTTTTACTAACAACAACTAGAGTCATTGCATGTGTGTTCTCTTTAGAGACCACACATGTATCCACCAGTGTCATTGCATGTGTGTTCTTTTTACTAACAACAACCAGAGTCATTGAAATGTGTGTTCTCTTCAGAGACCACACATGGATCCACCAGTGTCATTGCATGTGTGTTCTTTTTACTAACAACAACCAGAATCATTGCATGTGTTTTCTTTTCACATACCACATATGGATCCACCAGTGTCATTGCATGTGTGTTCTTTTCACAATCCACCTGTGGATCCACCAGTGTCATTGCATGTGTGCTCTTTTTAGTAACAACAACTAGATTCATTCAAATATGTGTTATCTTCAGAGATCACACATGGATCCACCAGTGTCATTGCATGTATGTTCTTTTTACTAATAACAACTGGAGTCATTGCATGTGTGTTCTTTTTGCATAGCACATATGGATCCACCAGAGTCATTGAAATGTGTGTTCTCTTCAGAGACCACACATGGATCCACCAGTGTCACTGCATGTGTGTTCTTTTTACTAACAACAACCAGAGACATTGCATGTGTGTTCTCTTCACAAACCACATATGGATCCACCAGTGTCATTGCATGTGTGCTCTTTTCACAATCCACCTATGGATCCACCAGTGTCATTGCATGTGTGTTCTTTTTATTAACAACAACCAGAGTCATTGCATGTGTTTTCTTTTCACATACCACATATGGATCCACCAATGTCATTGCATGTGTGTTCTTTTCACAATCCACCTGTGGATCCACCAGTGTCATTGCATGTGTGCTTTTTTTACTAACAACAACTAGAGTCATTCAAATGTGTGTTCTCTTCAGAGACCACACATGGATCCACCAGTGTCATTGCATGTATGTTCTTTTTACTAACAACAACTGGAGTCATTACATGTGTGTTCTTTTTGCATACCACATATGGATCCACCAGAGTCATTGAAATGTGTGTTCTCTTCAGAGACCACACATGGATCCACCAGTGTCACTTCATGTGTGTTCTTTTTACTAACAACAACCAGAGACATTGCATGTGTGTTCTCTTCACATACCACATATGGATCCACCAGTGTCATTGCATGTGTGTTCTTTTCACAATCCACCGATGGATCCACTAGTGTCATTGCATGTGTGCTCTTTTTACTAACAACAACTAGAGTCATTGCATGTGTGTTCTCTTTAGAGACCACACATGTATCCACCAGTGTCATTGCATGTGTGTTCTTTTTACTAACAACAACCAGAGTCATTGAAATGTGTGTTCTCTTCAGAGACCACACATGGATCCACCAGTGTCATTGCATGTGTGTTCTCTTCAGAGACCACACATGGATCCACCAGTGTCATTGCATGTGTGTTCACTTCAGAGACCACACATGGATCCACCAGTGTCATTGCATGTGTGTTCGTTTTACTAACAACAACTGGAGTCATTGCATGTGTGTTCTTTTTGCATACCACATATGGAACACCAGAGTCATTGAAATGTGTGTTCTCTTTAGAGACCACACATGGATCCACCAGTGTCACTTCATGTGTGTTCTTTTTACTAACAACAACAAGAGACATTGCATGTGTGTTCTCTTCACATACCACATATGGATCCACCAGTGTCATTGCATGTGTGTTCTTTTCACAATCCACCTATGGATCCACCAGTGTCATTGCATGTGTGCTCTTTTTACTAACAACAACCAGAGTCATTGCATGTGTGTTCTCTTCAGAGACCACACATGGATCCACCAGTGTCATTGCATGTGTGCTCCTTTTACTAACAACAACCAGAGTCATTGCATGTGTGTTCTCTTCAGAGACCACACATGGATCCACCAGTGTCATTGCATGTGTGTTCTTTTTACTAACAACAACCAGAGTCATTGAAATGTGTGTTCTCTTTAGAGACCACACATGGATCCACCAGTGTCATTGCATGTGTGTTCTTTTTACTAACAACAACTGGAGTCATTGCATGTGTGTTCTTTTCACATACCACATATGGATCCACCAGTGTCATTGCATGTGTACTCTTTTCATAGTCCACCTATGGATCCACCAGTGTCATTGCCTGTGTGTTCTTTTTAGCAACAACAACTAGAGTCATTGCATGTGTGTTCTTTTCACAAACCACCTATGGATCCACTAGTGTCATTGCATGTGTGCTCTTTTCACAATCCACCTATGGATCCACTAGTGTCATTGCATGTGTTTTTTTTACTAACAACAACTAGAGTCATTGGATGTGTGTTCTTTTTACATACCACATATGGATCCAGCAGTGTCATTGCATGTGTGTTCTTTTCATAATCCACCCATGGATCCACCAGTGTCATCGCATGTGTGCTCTTTTTACTAACAACAACCAGAGTCATTGCATATGTGTTCTCTTCAGAGACCATACATGGATTCACCAGTGTTATTGCATGTGTGTTCTTTTTAGTAACAAAAACCAGAGTCATTGAAATGTGTGTTCACTTTAGAGACCAGACATGGATCCACCAGTGTTATTGCAGGTGTGTTCTCTTCAGAGACAACACATGGATCCACCAGAGTCATTGAAATGTGTGTTCTCTTCAGAGACCACACATAGATCCACCAGTGTCATTGCATGTGTGTTCTTTTAATAACAACAACTGGAGTCATTGCATGTGTGTTCTTTTCACATACCACATATGGATCCACCAGTATCATTGCATGTGTGCTCTTTTCACAATCCACCTATGGATCCACCAGTGTCATTGCATGTGTGTTCTTTTTACTAACAACAACCAGAGTCATTGCATGTGTTTTCTTTTCACATACCACATATGGATCCACCAGTGTCATTGCATGTGTGGTCTTTTCACAATCCACCTGTGGATCCACCAGTGTCATTGCATGTGTGCTCTTTTTAGTAACAAAAACTAGAGTCATTCAAATGTGTGTTCTCTTCAGAGATCACACATGGATCCACCAGTGTCATTGCAAGTATGTTCTTTTTACTAATAACAACTGGAGTCATTGCATGTGTGTTCTTTTTGCATAACACATATGGATCCACCAGAGTCATTGAAATGTGTGTTCTCTTCAGAGACCACACATGGATCCACCAGTGTCACTGCATGTGTGTTCTTTTTACTAACAACAACCAGAGACATTGCATGTGTGTTCTCTTCACAAACCACATATGGATCCACCAGTGTCATTGCATGTGTGCTCTTGTCACAATCCACCTATGGATCCACCAGTGTCATTGCATGTGTGTTCTTTTTACTAACAACAACCAGAGTCAGTGCATGTGTTTTCTTTTCACATACCACATATGGATCCACCAGTGTCATTGCATGTGTGTTCTTTTCACAATCCACCTGTGGATCCACCAGTGTCATTGCATGTGTGCTTTTTTTACTAACAACAACTAGAGTCATTCAAATGTGTGTTCTCTTCAGAGACCACACATGGATCCACCAGTGTCATTGCATGTATGTTCTTTTTACTAACAACAACTGGAGTCATTACATGTGTGTTCTTTTTGCATACCACATATGGATCCACCAGAGTCATTGAAATGTGTGTTCTCTTCAGAGACCACACATGGATCCACCAGTGTCACTTCATGTGTGTTCTTTTTAGTAACAACAACCAGAGACATTGCATGTGTGTTCTCTTCACATACCACATATGGATCCACCAGTGTTATTGCATGTGTGTTCTTTTCACAATCCACCGATGGATCCACTAGTGTCATTGCATGTGTGCTCTTTTTACTAACAACAACTAGAGTCATTGCATGTGTGTTCTATTTAGAGACCACACATGTATCCACCTGTGTCATTGCATGTGTGTTCTTTTTACTAACAACAACCAGAGTCATTGAAATGTGTGTTCTCTTTAGAGACCTCACATGGATCCACCAGTGTCATTGCATGTGTGTTCTCTTCAGAGACCACACATGGATCCACCAGTGTCATTGCATGTGTGTTCTCTTTAGAGACCACACATGGATCCACCAGTGTCATTGCATGTGTGTTCTTTTTGCATACCACATATGGAACACCAGAGTCATTGAAATGTGTGTTCTCTTCAGAGACCACACATGGATCCACCAGTGTCACTTCATGTGTGTTATTTTTACTAACAACAACAAGAGACATTGCATGTGTGTTCTCTTCACATACCACATATGGATCCACCAGTGTCATTGCATGTGTGTTCTTTTCACAATCCACCTATGGATCCACCAGTGTCATTGCATGTGTGCTCTTTTTACTAACAACAACCAGAGTCATTGCATGTGTGTTCTCTTCAGAGACCACACATGGATCCACCAGTGTCATTGCATATCTGTTCTTATTAATAACAACAACCAGAGTCATTGAAATGTGTGTTCTCTTCAGAGACCACACATGGATCCACCAGTGTCCATGTGTGTTCTTTTTACTAACAACAACTGGAGTCATGTCATGTGTGTTCTTCTGACATACCACATATGGATCCACCAGTGTCATTGCATGTGTGTTCTTTTTACTAACAACAACTGGAGTCATTTCATGTGTGTTCATTTCACATAGCACATATGGATCCACCAGTGTCATTGAAATGTGTGTTCTCCTCAGAGACCACACATGGATCCACCAGTGTCATTGCATGCGTGTTCTCTTCAGAGATCACACATGGACCCACCAGTTTCATTGCATGTGTGTTCTTTTTACTAACAACAACTGGAGTCATTGCATGTGTGTTCTTTTCACATACCACATATGGATCCACGAGTGTCATTGCATGTGTGATCTTTTCACAATCCACCTATGGATCCATCAGTGTCATTGCATGTGTGTTCTTTTTACTAACAACACCAGAGTCATTGCATGTGTGTTGTTTTCACATACCACATATGGATCCACCAGTGTCATTGGATATGTGTTCTTTTCACAATTCACCTATGGATCCACCAGTGTCATTGCATGTGTGCTCTTTTTACTAACAACAACTAGAGTCATTGCCTGTGAGCTCTCTTCAGAGACCACAAATGGATCCACCAGTGTCATTGCATGTGTGTTCTTTTTACTAACAACAATCAGTGTCATTGAAATGTGTGCTCTTTTTACAATCCACTTATGGATCCACCAGAGTCATTGCATGTGTGTTCTTTTTACTAACAACAACCAGAGTTATTGCATGTGTGTTCTTTTCACATACCACACATGGATCCACCAGTGTCATTGCATGTGTGTTCTTTTCACAATCCACCTATGTATCCACTAGTGTCATTGCATGTGTGCTCCTTTTACTAACAACAACCAGAGTCATTGCATGTGTGTTCTCTTTAGAGACCACACATGGATCCACCAGTGTCATTGCATATGTGTTCTTTTTACTAGCAACAACTAGAGTCATTGAAATGTGTGTTCTCCTCAGAGACCACACATGGATCCACCAGTGTCATTGCATGCGTGTTGTCTTCAGAGATCACACATGGACCCACCAGTTTCATTGCATCTGTGTTCTTTTTACTAACAACAACTGGAGTCATTGCATGTGTGTTCTTTTCACATACCACATATGGATCCACCAGTGTCATTGCATGTGTGCTCTTTTCATAGTCCACCTATGGATCCACCAGTGTCATTGCATGTGTGTTCTTTTTAGTAACAACAACTATAGTCATTGCATGTGTGTTCTTTTCACAAACCACCTATGGATCCACTAGTGTCATTACATGTGTGCTCTTTTCAGAATCCACCTATGGATCCACTAGTGTCATTGCATGTGTGTTCTTTTTACTAACAACAACTAGAGTCATTGGATGTGTGTTCTTTTTACATACCACATATGGATCCAGTAGTGTCATTGCATGTGTGTTCTTTTCAGAATCCACCTATGGATCCACCAGTGTCATCGCATGTGTGCTCTTTTTTCTAACAACAACCAGAGTCATTGCATATGTGTTCTCTTCAGAGACCACACATGGATCCACCAGTGTCATTGCATGTGTGTTCTTTTTACTAACAACAACCAGAGTCATTGAAATGTGTGTTCACTTTGGAGACCAGACATGGATCCACCAGTGTCATTGCATGTGTGTTCTCTTCAGAGACAACACATGGATCCACCAGAGTCATTGAAATGTGTGTTCTCTTTAGAGACCACATATGGATCCACCAGTGTCATTGCATGTGTGTTCTTTTTACTAACAACAACCAGAGTCATTGCATGTGTGTTCTTTTCACATACCACATATGGATCCACTAGTGTCATTGCATGTGTGCTCTTTTCACAATCCACCTATGGATCCACCAGTGTCATTGCATGTGTGTTCTTTTTACTAACAACAACCAGAGTCATTGCATGTGTGTTATTTTCACATACCACATATGGATCCACTAGTGTCATTGCATGTGTGCTCTTTTCACAATCCACCTATGGATCCACCAGTGTCATTGCATGTGTGTTCTTTTTACTAACAACAACCAGAGTCATTGCATGTGTTTTCTTTTCACAGACCACATATGGATCCACCAGTGTCATTGCATGTGTGTTCTTTTCACAATCCACCTGTGGATCCACCAGTGTCATTGCATGTGTGCTCTTTTTACTAACAACAACTAGAGTCATTCAAATGTGTGTTCTCTTCAGAGACCACACATGGATCCACCGGTGTCATTGCATGTATGTTCTTTTTACTAACAACAACTGGAGTCATTGCATGTGTGTTCTTTTTGCATACCACTTATGGATCCACCAGTGATTGAAATGTGTGTTCTCTTTAGAGACCACACATGGATCCACCTGTGTCGCTGCATGTGTGTTGTTTTTACTAACAACAACAAGAGACATTGCATGTGTGTTCTCTTCACATACCACATATGGATCCACCAGTGTCATTGCATGTGTGTTCTTTTCACAATCCACCGATGGATCCACCAGTGTCATTGCATGTGTGCTCTTTTTACTAACAACAACTAGAGTCATTGCATGTGTGTTCTCTTTAGAGACCACACATGTATCCACCAGTGTCATTGCATGTGTGTTCTTTTTACTAACAATAACCAGAGTCATTGAAATGTGTGTTCTCTTCAAAGACCACACATGGATCCACCAGTGTCATTGCATGTGTGTTCTCTTCAGAGACCACACATGGATCCACCAGTGTCATTGCATGTGTGTTCTCTTCAGAGACCACACATGGATCCACCAGTGTCATTGCATGTGTGTTCTTTTTACTAACAACAACCAGAGTCATTGCATGTGTGTTCTTTTCACATACCACAAATGGATCCACCAGTGTCATTGCATGTGTGTTATTTTTGCTAACAACAACTAGAGTCATTGAAATGTGTGTTCTCTTCAGAGACTACACATGGATTCACCAGTGTCACTGCATGTGTGTTCTTTTTACTAACAACAACCAGAGACATTGCATGTGTGTTCTCTTCACATACCACATATGGATCCACCAGTGTCATTGCATGTGTGCTCTTTTCACAATCCACCTATGGATCCACCAGTGTCATTGCATGTGTGTTCTTTTTACTAACAACAACCAGAGTCATTGCATGTGTTTTCTCTTCACATACCACATATGGATCCACCAGTGTCATTGCGTGTGTGTTATTTTCACAATCCACCTGTGGATCCACCAGTGTCATTGCATGTGTGCTTTTTTTACTAACAACAACTAGTCATTCAAATGTGTGTTCTCTTCAGAGACCACACATGGATCCACCAGTGTCATTGCATGTATGTTCTTTTTACTAACAACAACTGGAGTCATTACATGTGTGTTCTTTTTGCATACCACATATGGATCCACCAGAGTCATTGAAATGTGTGTTCTCTTCAGAGACCACACATGGATCCACCAGTGTCACTTCATGTGTGTTCTTTTTACTAACAACAACCAGAGACATTGCATGTGTGTTCTCTTCACATACCACATATGGATCCACCAGTGTCATTGCATGTGTGTTCTTTTCACAATCCACCGATGGATCCACTAGTGTCATTGCATGTGTGCTCTTTTTACTAACAACAACTAGAGCCATTGCATGTGTGTTCACTTTAGAGACCACACATGGATCCACCAGTGTCATTGCATGTGTGTTCTATTCAGAGACCACACATGGATCCACCAGTGTCATTGCATGTGTGTTCTCTTTAGAGACCACACATGGATCCACCAGTGTCACTTCATGTGTGTTCTTTTTACTAACAACAACAAGAGACATTGCATGTGTGTTCTCTTCACATACCACATATGGATCCACCAGTGTCATTGCATGTGTGTTCTTTTCACAATCCACCTATGGATCCACCAGTGTCATTGCATGTGTGCTCTTTTTACTAACAACAACCAGTGTCATTGCATCTGTGTTCTCTTCAGAGACCACACATGGATCCACCAGTGTCATTGCATGTGTGTTCTTTTTACTAACAACAACCAGAGTCATTGAAATGTGTGTCTCTTCAGAGACCACACATGGATCCACCAGTGTCATGGCAGGTGTGTTCTTTTTACTAACAACAACTGGAGTCATTGCATGTGTGTTCTTTTCACATACCACATATGGATCCACCAGTGTCATTGCATGTGTACTCTTTTCATAGTCCACCTATGGATCCACCAGTGTCATTGCCTGTGTGTTCTTTTTAGTAACAACAACTAGAGTCATTGCATGTGTGTTCTTTTCACAAACCACCTATGGATCCACTAGTGTCATTGCATGTGTGCTCTTTTCACAATCCACCTATGGATCCACTAGTGTCATTGCATGTGTTTTTTTACTAACAACAACTAGAGTCATTGGATGTGTGTTCTTTTTACATACCACATATGGATCCAGCAGTGTCATTGCATGTGTGTTCTTTTCAGAATCCACCTATGGATCCACCAGTGTCATCGCATGTGTGCTCTTTTTACTAACAACAACCAGAGTCATTGCATATGTGTTCTCTTCAGAGACCATACATGGATTCACCAGTGTTATTGCATGTGTGTTCTTTTTAGTAACAACAACCGGAGTCATTGAAATGTGTGTTCACTTTAGAGACCAGACATGGATCCACCAGTGTCATTGCATGTGTGTTTTCTTCAGAGACAACACATGGATCCACCAGAGTCATTGAAATGTGTGTTCTCTTCAGAGACCACACATAGATCCACCAGTGTCATTGCATGTGTGTTCTTTTTACTAACAACAACTGGAGTCATTGCATGTGTGTTCTTTTCACATACCACATATGGATCCACCAGTATCATTGCATGTGTGCTCTTTTCACAATCCACCTATGGATCCACCAGTGTCATTGCATGTGTATTCTTTTTACTAACAACAACCAGAGTCATTGCATGTGTTTTCTTTTCACATACCACATATGGATCCACCAGTGTCATTGCATGTGTGTTCTTTTCACAATCCACCTGTGGATCCACCAGTGTCATTGCATGTGTGCTCTTTTTAGTAACAACAACTAGAGTCATTCAAATGTGTGTTCTCTTCAGAGATCACACATGGATCCACCAGTGTCATTGCATGTATGTTCTTTTTACTAATAACAACTAGAGTCATTGCATGTGTGTTCTTTTTGCATAGCACATATGGATCCACCAGAGTCATTGAAATGTGTGTTCTCTTCAGAGACCACACATGGATCCACCAGTGTCACTGCATGTGTGTTCTTTTTACTAACAACAACCAGAGACATTGCATGTGTGTTCTCTTCACAAACCACATATGGATCCACCAGTGTCATTGCATGTGTGCTCTTTTCACAATCCACCTATGGATCCACCAGTGTCATTGCATGTGTGTTCTTTTTACTAACAACAACCAGAGTCATTGCATGTGTTTTCTTTTCACATACCACATATGGATTCACCAGTGTCATTGCATGTGTGTTCTTTTCACAATCCACCAGTGTCATTGCATCTGTGCTTTTTTTACTAACAACAACTAGAGTCATTCAAATGTGTGTTCTCTTCAGAGACCACACATGGATCCACCATTGTCATTGCATGTATGTTCTTTTTACTAACAACAACTGGAGTCATTACATGTGTGTTCTTTTTGCATACCACATATGGATCCACCAGAGTCATTGAAATGTGTGTTCTCTTCAGAGACCACACATGGATCCACCAGTGTCACTTCGTGTGTGTTCTTTTTACTAACAACAACCAGAGACATTGCATGTGTGTTCTCTTCACATACCACATATGGATCCACCAGTGTCATTGCATGTGTGTTCTTTTCACAATCCACCGATGGATCCACTAGTGTCATTGCATGTGTGCTCTTTTTACTAACAACAACTAGAGTCATTGCATGTGTGTTCTTTTCACATACCACATATGGATCCACCAGTGTCATTGCATGTGTGTTCTTTTCACAATCCACCTGTGGATCCACCAGTGTCATTGCATGTGTGCTTTTTTTTTACTAACAACAACTAGAGTCATTCAAATGTGTGTTCTCTTCAGAGACCACACATGGATCCACCAGTGTCATTGCATGTATGTTCTTTTTACTAACAACAACTGGAGTCATTACATGTGTGTTCTTTTTGCATACCACATATGGATCCACCAGAGTCATTGAAATGTGTGTTCTCTTTAGAGACCACACATGGATCCACCAGTGTCACTTCATGTGTGTTCTTTTTACTAACAACAACCAGAGACATTGCATGTGTGTTCTCTTCACATACCACATATGGATCCACCAGTGTCATTGCATGTGTGTTCTTCTCACAATCCACCGATGGATCCACTAGTGTCATTGCATGTGTGCTCTTTTTACTAACAACAACTAGAGCCATTGCATGTGTGTTCACTTTAGAGACCACACATGGATCCACCAGTGTCATTGCATGTGTGTTCTATTCAGAGACCACACATGGATCCACCAGTGTCATTGCGTGTGTGTTCTCTTTAGAGACCACACATGGATCCACCAGTGTCACTTCATGTGTGTTCTTTTTACTAACAACAACAAGAGACATTGCATGTGTGTTCTCTTCACATACCACATATGGATCCACCAGTGTCATTGCATGTGTGTTCTTTTCACAATCCACCTATGGATCCACCAGTGTCATTGCATTTGTGCTCTTTTTACTAACAACAACCAGAGTCATTGCATGTGTTTTCTTTTCACATACCACATATGGATCCACCAGTGTCATTGCATATCTGTTCTTAATAATAACAACAACCAGAGTCATTGAAATGTGTGTTCTCTTCAGAGACCACACATGGATCCACCAGTGTCCATGTGTGTTCTTTTTACTAACAACAACTGGAGTCATGTCATGTGTGTTCTTCTGACATACCACATATGGATCCACCAGTGTCATTGCATGTGTGTTCTTTTTACTCACAACAACTGGAGTCATTTCATGTGTGTTCATTTCACATAGCACATATGGATCCACCAGTGTCATTGAAATGTGTGTTCTCCTCAGAGACCACACATGGATCCACCAGTGTCATTGCATGCGTGTTCTCTTCAGAGATCACACATGGACCCACCAGTTTCATTGCATGTGTGTTCTTTTTACTAACAACAACTGGAGTCATTGCATGTGTGTTCTTTTCACATACCACATATGGATCCACGAGTGTCATTGCATGTGTGATCTTTTCACAATCCACCTATGGATCCATCAGTGTCATTGCATGTGTGTTCTTTTTACTAACAACACCAGAGTCATTGCATGTGTGTTGTTTTCACATACCACATATGGATCCACCAGTGTCATTGGATGTGTGTTCTTTTCATAATTCACCTATGGATCCACCAGTGTCATTGCATGTGTGCTCTTTTTACTAACAACAACTAGAGTCATTGCCTGTGAGCTCTCTTCAGAGACCACAAATGGATCCACCAGTGTCATTGCATGTGTGTTCTTTTTACTAACAACAATCAGTGTCATTGAAATGTGTGCTCTTTTTACAATCCACTTATGGATCCACCAGAGTCATTGCATGTGTGTTCTTTTTACTAACAACAACCAGAGTTATTGCATGTGTGTTCTTTTCACATACCACACATGGATCCACCAGTGTCATTGCATGTGTGTTCTTTTCACAATCCACCTATGTATCCACTAGTGTCATTGCATGTGTGCTCCTTTTACTAACAACAACCAGAGTCATTGCATGTGTGTTCTCTTTAGAGACCACACATGGATCCACCAGTGTCATTGCATATGTGTTCTTTTTACTAGCAACAACTAGAGTCATTGAAATGTGTGTTCTCTTCAGAGACCACACATGGATCCACCAGTGTCATTGCATGTGTGTTCTTTTTACTAACAACAACTGGAGTCATTGCATGTGTGTTCTTTTCACATACCACATATGGATCCACCAGTGTCATTGCATGTGTGCTCTTTTCATAGTCCACCTATGGATCCACCAGTGTCATTGCATGTGTGTTCTTTTTAGTAACAACAACTAGAGTCATTGCATGTGTGTTCTTTTCACATACCACCTATGGATCCACTAGTGTCATTACATGTGTGCTCTTTTCAGAATCCACCTATGGATCCACTAGTGTCATTGCATGTGTGTTCTTTTTACTAACAACAACTAGAGTCATTGGATGTGTGTTCTTTTTACATACCACATATGGATCCAGTAGTGTCATTGCATGTGTGTTCTTTTCAGAATCCACCTATGGATCCACCAGTGTCATCGGATGTGTGCTCTTTTTACTAACAACAACCAGAGTCATTGCATATGTGTTCTCTTCAGAGACCACACATGGATCCACCAGTGTCATTGCATGTGTGTTCTTTTTACTAACAACAACCAGAGTCATTGAAATGTGTGTTCACTTTGGAGACCAGACATGGATCCACCAGTGTCATTGCATGTGTGTTCTCTTCAGAGACAACACATGGATCCACCAGAGTCATTGAAATGTGTGTTCTCTTTAGAGACCACATATGGATCCACCAGTGTCATTGCATGTGTGTTCTTTTTACTAACAACAACCAGAGTCATTGCATGTGTGTTCTTTTCACATACCACATATGGATCCACTAGTGTCATTGCATGTGTGCTCTTTTCACAATCCACCTATGGATCCACCAGTGTCATTGCATGTGTGTTCTTTTTACTAACAACAACCAGAGTCATTGCATGTGTGTTCTTTTCACATACCACATATGGATCCACTAGTGTCATTGCATGTGTGCTCTTTTCACAATCCACCTATGGATCCACCAGTGTCATTGCATGTGTGTTCTTTTTACTAACAACAACCAGAGTCATTGCATGTGTTTTCTTTTCACAGACCACATATGGATCCACCAGTGTCATTGCATGTGTGTTCTTTTCACAATCCACCTGTGGATCCACCAGTGTCATTGCATGTGTGCTCTTTTTACTAACAACAACTAGAGTCATTCAAATGTGTGTTCTCTTTAGAGACCACACATGGATCCACCGGTGTCATTGCATGTATGTTCTTTTTACTAACAACAACTGGAGTCATTGCATGTGTGTTCTTTTTGCATACCACTTATGGATCCACCAGTGATTGAAATGTGTGTTCTCTTTAGAGACCACACATGGATCCACCTGTGTCGCTGCATGTGTGTTGTTTTTACTAACAACAACAAGAGACATTGCATGTGTGTTCTCTTCACATACCACATATGGATCCACCAGTGTCATTGCATGTGTGTTCTTTTCACAATCCACCGATGGATCCACCAGTGTCATTGCATGTGTGCTCTTTTTACTAACAACAACTAGAGTCATTGCATGTGTCTTCTCTTTAGAGACCACACATGTATCCACCAGTGTCATTGCATGTGTGTTCTTTTTACTAACAATAACCAGAGTCATTGAAATGTGTGTTCTCTTCAAAGACCACACATGGATCCACCAGTGTCATTGCATGTGTGTTCTCTTCAGAGACCACACATGGATCCACTAGTGTCATTGCATGTGTGTTCTCTTCAGAGACCACACATGGATCCACCAGTGTCATTGCATGTGTGTTCTTTTTACTAACAACAACCAGAGTCATTGCATGTGTGTTCTTTTCACATACCACAAATGGATCCACCAGTGTCATTGCATGTGTGTTCTTTTTGCTAACAACAACTAGAGTCATTGAAATGTGTGTTCTCTTCAGAGAGTACACATGGATTCACCAGTGTCACTGCATGTGTGTTCTTTTTACTAACAACAACCAGAGACATTGCATGTGTGTTCTCTTCACATACCACATATGGATCCACCAGTGTCATTGCATGTGTCCTCTTTTCACAATCCACCTATGGATCCACCAGTGACATTGCATGTGTGTTCTTTTTACTAACAACAACCAGAGTCATTGCATGTGTTTTCTTTTCACATACCACATATGGATCCACCAGTGTCATTGCATGTGTGTTATTTTCACAATCCACCTGTGGATCCACCAGTGTCATTGCATGTTTGCTTTTTTTACTAACAACAACTAGTCATTCAAATGTGTGTTCTCTTCAGAGACCACACATGGATCCACCAGTGTCATTGCATGTATGTTCTTTTTACTAACAACAACTGGAGTCATTACATGTGTGTTCTTTTTGCATACCACATATGGATCCACCAGAGTCATTGAAATGTGTGTTCTCTTCAGAGACCACACATGGATCCACCAGTGTCACTTCATGTGTGTTCTTTTTACTAACAACAACCAGAGACATTGCATGTGTGTTCTCTTCACATACCACATATGGATCCACCAGTGTCATTGCATGTGTGTTCTTTTCACAATCCATCGATGGATCCACTAGTGTCATTGCATGTGTGCTCTTTTTACTAACAACAACTAGAGCCATTGCATGTGTGTTCACTTTAGAGACCACACATGGATCCACCAGTGTCATTGCATGTGTGTTCTATTCAGAGACCACACATGGATCCACCAGTGTCATTGCATGTGTGTTCTCTTTAGAGACCACACATGGATCCACCAGTGTCACTTCATGTGTGTTCTTTTTACTAACAACAACAAGAGACATTGCATGTGTGTTCTCTTCACATACCACATATGGATCCACCAGTGTCATTGCATGTGTGTTCTTTTCACAATCCACCTATGGATCCACCAGTGTCATTGCATGTGTGCTCTTTTTACTAACAACAACCAGAGTCATTGCATGTGTGTTCTCTTCAGATACCACACATGGATCCACCAGTGTCATTGCATGTGTGCTCCTTTTACTAACAACAACCAGAGTCATTGCATGTGTGTTCTCTTCAGAGACCACACATGGATCCACCAGTGTCACTGCATGTGTGTTCTTTTTACTAACAACAACCAGAGTCATTGAAATGTGTGTTCTCTTTAGAGACCACACATGGATCCACCAGTGTCATGGCAGGTGTGTTCTTTTTACTAACAACAACTGGAGTCATTGCATGTGTGTTCTTTTCACATACCACATATGGATCCACCAGTGTCATTGCATGTGTACTCTTTTCATAGTCCACCTATGGATCCACCAGTGTCATTGCCTGTGTGTTCTTTTTAGTAACAACAACTAGAGTCATTGCATGTGTGTTCTTTTCACAAACCACCTATGGATCCACTAGTGTCATTGCATGTGTGCTCTTTTCACAATCCACCTATGGATCCACTAGTGTCATTGCATGTGTTTTTTTTACTAACAACAACTAGAGTCATTGGATGTGTGTTCTTTTTACATACCACATATGGATCCAGCAGTGTCATTGCATGTGTGTTCTTTTCAGGATCCACCTATGGATCCACCAGTGTCATCGCATGTGTGCTCTTTTTACTAACAACAACCAGAGTCATTGCATATGTGTTCTCTTCAGAGACCATACATGGATTCACCAGTGTTATTGCATGTGTGTTCTTTTTAGTAACAACAACCGGAGTCATTGAAATGTGTGTTCACTTTAGAGACCAGACATGGATCCACCAGTGTCATTGCATGTCTGTTTTCTTCAGAGACAACACATGGATCCACCAGAGTCATTGAAATGTGTGTTCTCTTCAGAGACCACACATAGATCCACCAGTGTCATTGCATGTGTGTTCTTTTAATAACAACAACTGGAGTCATTGCATGTGTGTTCTTTTCACATACCACATATGGATCCACCAGTATCATTGCATGTGTGCTCTTTTCACAATCCACCTATGGATCCACCAGTGTCATTGCATGTGTATTCTTTTTACTAACAACAACCAGAGTCATTGCATGTGTTTTCTTTTCACATACCACATATGGATCCACCAGTGTCATTGCATGTGTGTTCTTTTCACAATCCACCTGTGGATCCACCAGTGTCATTGCATGTGTGCTCTTTTTAGTAACAACAACTAGAGTCATTCAAATGTGTGTTCTCTTCAGAGACCACACATGGATCCACCAGTGTCATTGCATGTGTGTTCTTTTTACTAACAACCAGAGTCATTGAAATGTGTGCTCACTTTGGAGACCAGACATGGATCCACCAGTGTCATTGCATGTGTGTTCTCTTCAGAGACAACACATGGATCCACCAGAGTCATTGAAATGTGTGTTCTCTTTAGAGACCACATATGGATCCACCAGTGTCATTGCATGTGTGTTCTTTTTACTAAAAACAACCAGAGTCATTGCATGTGTGTTCTTTTCACATACCACATATGGATCCACTAGTGTCATTGCATGTGTGCTCTTTTCACAATCCACCTATGGATCCACCAGTGTCATTGCATGTGTGTTCTTTTTACTAACAACAAACAGAGTCATTGCATGTGTTTTCTTTTCACAGACCACATATGGATCCACCAGTGTCATTGCATGTGTGTTCTTTTCACAATCCACCTGTGGATCCACCAGTGTCATTGCATGTGTGCTCTTTTTACTAACAACAAGTAGAGTCATTCAAATGTGTGTTCTCTTTAGAGACCACACATGGATCCACCGGTGTCATTGCATGTATGTTCTTTTTACTAACAACAACTGGAGTCATTGCATGTGTGTTCTTTTTGCATACCACATATGGATCCACCAGTGATTGAAATGTGTGTTCTCTTTAGAGACCACACATGGATCCACCTGTGTCGCTGCATGTGTGTTCTTTTTACTAACAACAACAAGAGACATTGCATGTGTGTTCTCTTCACATACCACATATGGATCCACCAGTGTCATTGCATGTGTGTTCTTTTCACAATCCACCGATGGATCCACCAGTGTCATTGCATGTGTGCTCTTTTTACTAACAACAACTAGAGTCATTGCATGTGTGTTCTCTTTAGAGACCACACATGTATCCACCAGTGTCATTGCATGTGTGTTCTTTTTACTAACAATAACCAGAGTCATTGAAATGTGCGTTCTCTTCAAAGACCACACATGGATCCACCAGTGTCATTGCATGTGTGTTCTCTTCATAGACCACACATGGATCCACCAGTGTCATTGCATCTGTGTTCTCTTCAGAGACCACACATGGATCCACCAGTGTCATTGCATGTGTGTTCTTTTTACTAACAACAATCAGTGTCATTGAAATGTGTGCTCTTTTTACAATCCACTTATGGATCCACCAGAGTCATTGCATGTGTGTTCTTTTTACTAACAACAACCAGAGTTATTGCATGTGTGTTCTTTTCACATACCACACATGGATCCACCAGTGTCATTGCATGTGTGTTCTTTTCACAATCCATCTATGGATCCACTAGTGTCATTGCATGTGTGCTCCTTTTACTAACAACAACCAGAGTCATTGCATGTGTGTTCACTTCAGAGACCACACATGGATCCACCAGTGTCATTGCATATGTGTTCTTTTTACTAGCAACAACCAGAGTCATTGAAATGTGTGTTCTCTTCAGAGACCACACATGGATCCACCAGTGTCATTGCATGTGTGTTCTTTTTACTAACAACAACTGGAGTCATTGCATGTGTGTTCTTTTCACATACCACATATGGATCCACGAGTGTCATTGCATGTGTGATCTTTTCACAATCCACCTATGGATCCATCAGTGTCATTGCATGTGTGTTCTTTTTACTAACAACACCAGAGTCATTGCATGTGTGTTGTTTTCACATACCACATATGGATCCACCAGTGTCATTGCATGTGTGTTCTTTTCACAATTCACCTATAGATCCACGAGTGTCATTGCATGTGTGCTCTTTTTACTAACAACAACTAGAGTCATTGCATGTGAGCTCTCTTCAGAGATCACAAATGGATCCACCAGTGTCATTGCATGTGTGTTCTTTTTACTAACAACAATCAGTGTCATTGAAATGTGTGCTCTTTTTACAATCCACTTATGGATCCACCAGAGTCATTGCATGTGTGTTCTTTTTACTAACAACAACCAGAGTTATTGCATGTGTGTTCTTTTCACATACCACACATGGATCCACCAGTGTCATTGCATGTGTGTTCTTTTCACAATCCACCTATGGATCCACTAGTGTCATTGCATGTGTGCTCCTTTTACTAACAACAACCAGAGTCATTGCATGTGTGTTCACTTCAGAGACCACACATGGATCCACCAGTGTCATTGCATATGTGTTCTTTTTACTAGCAACAACCAGAGTCATTGAAATGTGTGTTCTCTTCAGAGACCACACATGGATCCACAAGTGTCATTGCATGTGTGTTCTTTTTACTAACAACAACTGGAGTCATTGCATGTGTGTTCTTTTCACGTACCACATATGGATCCACCAGTGTCATTGCATGTGTGCTCTTTTCATAGTCCACCTATGGATCCACCAGTGTCATTGCATGTGTGTTCTTTTTAGTAACAACAACTAGAGTCATTGCATGTGTGTTCTTTTCACAAACCACCTATGGATCCACTAGTGTCATTACATGTGTGCTCTATTCACAATCCACCTATGGATCCACTAGTGTCATTGCATGTGTGTTCTTTTTACTAACAACAACTAGAGTCATTGGATGTGTGTTATTTTTACATACCACATATGGATCCAGTAGTGTCATTGCATGTGTGTTCTTTTCAGAATCCACCTATGGATCCACCAGTGTCATCGCATGTGTGCTCTTTTTACTAACAACAACCAGAGTCATTGCATATGTGTTCTCTTCAGAGACCACACATGGATCCACCAGTGTCATTGCATGTGTGTTCTTTTTACTAACAACCAGAGTCATTGAAATGTGTGCTCACTTTGGAGACCAGACATGGATCCACCAGTGTCATTGCATGTGTGTTCTCTTCAGAGACAACACATGGATCCACCAGAGTCATTGAAATGTGTGTTCTCTTTAGAGACCACATATGGATCCACCAGTGTCATTGCATGTGTGTTCTTTTTACTAAAAACAACCAGAGTCATTGCATGTGTGTTCTTTTCACATACCACATATGGATCCACTAGTGTCATTGCATGTGTGCTCTTTTCACAATCCACCTATGGATCCACCAGTGTCATTGCATGTGTGTTCTTTTTACTAACAACAAACAGAGTCATTGCATGTGTTTTCTTTTCACAGACCACATATGGATCCACCAGTGTCATTGCATGTGTGTTCTTTTCACAATCCACCTGTGGATCCACCAGTGTCATTGCATGTGTGCTCTTTTTACTAACAACAAGTAGAGTCATTCAAATGTGTGTTCTCTTCAGAGACCACACATGGATCCACCGGTGTCATTGCATGTATGTTCTTTTTACTAACAACAACTGGAGTCATTGCATGTGTGTTCTTTTTGCATACCACATATGGATCCACCAGTGATTGAAATGTGTGTTCTCTTTAGAGACCACACATGGATCCACCTGTGTCGCTGCATGTGTGTTCTTTTTACTAACAACAACAAGAGACATTGCATGTGTGTTCTCTTCACATACCACATATGGATCCACCAGTGTCATTGCATGTGTGTTCTTTTCACAATCCACCGATGGATCCACCAGTGTCATTGCATGTGTGCTCTTTTTACTAACAACAACTAGAGTCATTGCATGTGTGTTCTCTTTAGAGACCACACATGTATCCACCAGTGTCATTGCATGTGTGTTCTTTTTACTAACAATAACCAGAGTCATTGAAATGTGCGTTCTCTTCAAATACCACACATGGATCCACCAGTGTCATTGCATGTGTGTTCTCTTCAGAGACCACACATGGATCCACCAGTGTCATTGCATCTGTGTTCTCTTCAGAGACCACACATGGATCCACCAGTGTCATTGCATGTGTGTTCTTTTTACTAACAACAATCAGTGTCATTGAAATGTGTGCTCTTTTTACAATCCACTTATGGATCCACCAGAGTCATTGCATGTGTGTTCTTTTTACTAACAACAACCAGAGTTATTGCATGTGTGTTCTTTTCACATACCACACATGGATCCACCAGTGTCATTGCATGTGTGTTCTTTTCACAATCCACCTATGGATCCACTAGTGTCATTGCATGTGTGCTCCTTTTACTAACAACAACCAGAGTCATTGCATGTGTGTTCACTTCAGAGACCACACATGGATCCACCAGTGTCATTGCATATGTGTTCTTTTTACTAGCAACAACCAGAGTCATTGAAATGTGTGTTCTCTTCAGAGACCACACATGGATCCACCAGTGTCATTGCATGTGTGTTCTTTTTACTAACAACAACTGGAGTCATTGCATGTGTGTTCTTTTCACGTACCACATATGGATCCACCAGTGTCATTGCATGTGTGCTCTTTTCATAGTCCACCTATGGATCCACCAGTGTCATTGCATGTGTGTTCTTTTTAGTAACAACAACTAGAGTCATTGCATGTGTGTTCTTTTCACATACCACCTATGGATCCACTAGTGTCATTACATGTGTGCTCTTTTCAGAATCCACCTATGGATCCACTAGTGTCATTGCATGTGTGTTCTTTTTACTAACAACAACTAGAGTCATTGGATGTGTGTTCTTTTTACATACCGCATATGGATCCAGTAGTGTCATTGCATGTGTGTTCTTTTCAGAATCCACCTATGGATCCACCAGTGTCATCGCATGTGTGCTCTTTTTACTAACAACAACCAGAGTCATTGCATATGTGTTCTCTTCAGAGACCACACATGGATCCACCAGTGTCATTGCATGTGTGTTCTTTTTACTAACAACAACCAGAGTCATTGAAATGTGTGTTCACTTTGGAGACCAGACATGGATCCACCAGTGTCATTGCATGTGTGTTCTCTTCAGAGACAACACATGGATCCACCAGAGTCATTGAAATGTGTGTTCTCTTTAGAGACCACATATGGATCCACCAGTGTCATTGCATGTGTGTTCTTTTTACTAACAACAACCAGAGTCATTGCATGTGTGTTCTTTTCACATACCACATATGGATCCACTAGTGTCATTGCATGTGTGCTCTTTTCACAATCCACCTATGGATCCACCAGTGTCATTGCATGTGTGTTCTTTTTACTAACAATAACCAGAGTCATTGAAATGTGCGTTCTCTTCAAAGACCACACATGGATCCACCAGTGTCATTGCATGTGTGTTCTCTTCAGAGACCACACATGGATCCACCAGTGTCATTGCATGTGTGTTCTCTTCAGAGACCACACATGGATCCACCAGTGTCATTGCATGTGTGTTCTTTTTACTAACAACAATCAGTGTCATTGAAATGTGTGCTCTTTTTACAATCCACTTATGGATCTACCAGAGTCATTGCATGTGTGTTCTTTTTACTAACAACAACCAGAGTTATTGCATGTGTGTTCTTTTCACATACCACACATGGATCCACCAGTGTCATTGCATGTGTGTTCTTTTCACAATCCACCTATGGATCCACTAGTGTCATTGCATGTGTGCTCCTTTTACTAACAACAACCAGAGTCATTGCATGTGTGTTCACTTCAGAGACCACACATGGATCCACCAGTGTCATTGCATATGTGTTCTTTTTACTAGCAACAACCAGAGTCATTGAAATGTGTGTTCTCTTCAGAGACCACACATGGATCCACCAGTGTCATTGCATGTGTGTTCTTTTTACTAACAACAACTGGAGTCATTGCATGTGTGTTCTTTTCACGTACCACATATGGATCCACCAGTGTCATTGCATGTGTGCTCTTTTCATAGTCCACCTATGGATCCACCAGTGTCATTGCATGTGTGTTCTTTTTAGTAACAACAACTAGAGTCATTGCATGTGTGTTCTTTTCACATACCACCTATGGATCCACTAGTGTCATTACATGTGTGCTCTTTTCAGAATCCACCTATGGATCCACTAGTGTCATTGCATGTGTGTTCTTTTTACTAACAACAACTAGAGTCATTGGATGTGTGTTCTTTTTACATACCGCATATGGATCCAGTAGTGTCATTGCATGTGTGTTCTTTTCAGAATGCACCTATGGATCCACCAGTGTCATCGCATGTGTGCTCTTTTTACTAACAACAACCAGAGTCATTGCATATGTGTTCTCTTCAGAGACCACACATGGATCCACCAGTGTCATTGCATGTGTGTTCTTTTTACTAACAACAACCAGAGTCATTGAAATGTGTGTTCACTTTGGAGACTAGACATGGATCCACCAGTGTCATTGCATGTGTGTTCTCTTCAGAGACAACACATGGATCCACCAGAGTCATTGAAATGTGGGTTCTCTTTAGAGACCACATATGGATCCACCAGTGTCATTGCATGTGTGTTCTTTTTACTAACAACAACCAGAGTCATTGCATGTGTGTTCTTTTCACATACCACATATGGATCCACTAGTGTCATTGCATGTGTGCTCTTTTCACAATCCACCTATGGATCCACCAGTGTCATTGCATGTGTGTTCTTTTTACTAACAACAACCAGAGTCATTGCATGTGTGTTCTTTTCACATACCACATATGGATCCACTAGTGTCATTGCATGTGTGCTCTTTTCACAATCCACCTATGGATCCACCAGTGTCATTGCATGTGTGTTCTTTTTACTAACAACAACCAGAGTCATTGCATGTGTTTTCTTTTCACAGACCACATATGGATCCACCAGTGTCATTGCATGTGTGTTCTTTTCACAATCCACCTGTGGATCCACCAGTGTCATTGCATGTGTGCTCTTTTTACTAACAACAACTAGAGTCATTCAAATGTGTGTTCTCTTCAGAGACCACACATGGATCCACCGGTGTCATTGCATGTATGTTCTTTTTGCTAACAACAACTGGAGTCATTGCATGTGTGTTCTTTTTGCATACCACTTATGGATCCACAAGTGATTGAAATGTGTGTTCTCTTTAGAGACCACACATGGATCCACCAGTGTCGCTGCATGTGTGTTGTTTTTACTAACAACAACAAGAGACATTGCATGTGTGTTCTCTTCACATACCACATATGGATCCACCAGTGTCATTGCATGTGTGTTCTTTTCACAATCCACCGATGGATCCACCAGTGTCATTGCATGTGTGCTCTTTTTACTAACAACAACTAGAGTCATTGCATGTGTGTTCTCTTTAGAGACCACACATGTATCCACCAGTGTCATTGCATGTGTGTTCTTTTTACTAACAATAACCAGAGTCATTGAAATGTGTGTTCTCTTCAAAGACCACACATGGATCCACCAGTGTCATTGCATGTGTGTTCTCTTCAGAGACCACACATGGATCCACCAGTGTCATTGCATGTGTGTTCTCTTCAGAGACCACACATGGATCCACCAGTGTCATTGCATGTGTGTTCTTTTTACTAACAACAACCAGAGTCATTGCATGTGTGTTC
Organism: Avena sativa; assembly: GCA_916181665.1. Lineage (NCBI taxonomy): Eukaryota > Viridiplantae > Streptophyta > Magnoliopsida > Poales > Poaceae > Avena > Avena sativa. The sequence continues at coordinate 373,430,746 of OV702291.1, read as the reverse complement.
TTTTCACATACCACAAATGGATCCACCAGTGTCATTGCATGTGTGTTCTTTTTGCTAACAACAACTAGAGTCATTGAAATGTGTGTTCTCTTCAGAGACTACACATGGATTCACCAGTGTCACTGCATGTGTGTTCTTTTTACTAACAACAACCAGAGACATTGCATGTGTGTTCTCTTCACATACCACATATGGATCCACCAGTGTCATTGCATGTGTGCTCTTTTCACAATCCACCTATGGATCCACCAGTGTCATTGCATGTGTGTTCTTTTTACTAACAACAACCAGAGTCATTGCATGTGTTTTCTTTTCACATACCACATATGGATCCACCAGTGTCATTGCATGTGTGTTATTTTCACAATCCACCTGTGGATCCACCAGTGTCATTGCATGTTTGCTTTTTTTACTAACAACAACTAGTCATTCAAATGTGTGTTCTCTTCAGAGACCACACATGGATCCACCAGTGTCATTGCATGTATGTTCTTTTTACTAACAACAACTGGAGTCATTACATGTGTGTTCTTTTTGCATACCACATATGGATCCACCAGAGTCATTGAAATGTGTGTTCTCTTCAGAGACCACACATGGATCCACCAGTGTCACTTCATGTGTGTTCTTTTTACTAACAACAACCAGAGACATTGCATGTGTCTTCTCTTCACATACCACATATGGATCCACCAGTGTCATTGCATGTGTGTTCTTTTCACAATCCACCGATGGATCCACTAGTGTCATTGCATGTGTGCTCTTTTTACTAACAACAACTAGAGCCATTGCATGTGTGTTCACTTTAGAGACCACACATGGATCCACCAGTGTCATTGCATGTGTGTTCTATTCAGAGACCACACATGGATCCACCAGTGTCATTGCATGTGTGTTCTCTTTAGAGACCACACATGGATCCACCAGTGTCACTTCATGTGTGTTCTTTTTACTAACAACAACAAGAGACATTGCATGTGTGTTCTCTTCACATACCACATATGGATCCACCAGTGTCATTGCATGTGTGTTCTTTTCACAATCCACCTATGGATCCACCAGTGTCATTGCATGTGTGCTCTTTTTACTAACAACAACCAGAGTCATTGCATGTGTGTTCTCTTCAGAGACCACACATGGATCCACCAGTGTCATTGCATGTGTGCTCCTTTTACTAACAACAACCAGAGTCATTGCATGTGTGTTCTCTTCAGAGACCACACATGGATCCACCAGTGTCATTGCATGTGTGTTCTTTTTACTAACAACAACCAGAGTCATTGAAATGTGTGTTCTCTTCAGAGACCACACATGGATCCACCAGTGTCATGGCAGGTGTGTTCTTTTTACTAACAACAACTGGAGTCATTGCATGTGTGTTCTTTTCACATACCACATATGGATCCACCAGTGTCATTGCATGTGTACCCTTTTCATAGTCCACCTATGGATCCACCAGTGTCATTGCCTGTGTGTTCTTTTTAGTAACAACAACTAGAGTCATTGCATGTGTGTTCTTTTCACAAACCACCTATGGATCCACTAGTGTCATTGCATGTGTGCTCTTTTCACAATCCACCTATGGATCCACTAGTGTCATTGCATGTGTTTTTTTACTAACAACAACTAGAGTCATTGGATGTGTGTTCTTTTTACATACCACATATGGATCCAGCAGTGTCATTGCATGTGTGTTCTTTTCAGAATCCACCTATGGATCCACCAGTGTCATCGCATGTGTGCTCTTTTTACTAACAACAACCAGAGTCATTGCATATGTGTTCTCTTCAGAGACCATACATGGATTCACCAGTGTTATTGCATGTGTGTTCTTTTTAGTAACAACAACCGGAGTCATTGAAATGTGTGTTCACTTTAGAGACCAGACATGGATCCACCAGTGTCATTGCATGTGTGTTTTCTTCAGAGACAACACATGGATCCACCAGAGTCATTGAAATGTGTGTTCTCTTCAGAGACCACACATAGATCCACCAGTGTCATTGCATGTGTATTCTTTTTACTAACAACAACTGGAGTCATTGCATGTGTGTTCTTTTCACATACCACATATGGATCCACCAGTATCATTGCATGTGTGCTCTTTTCACAATCCACCTATGGATCCACCAGTGTCATTGCATGTGTATTCTTTTTACTAACAACAACCAGAGTCATTGCATGTGTTTTCTTTTCACATACCACATATGGATCCACCAGTGTCATTGCATGTGTGTTCTTTTCACAATCCACCTGTGGATCCACCAGTGTCATTGCATGTGTGCTCTTTTTAGTAACAACAACTAGAGTCATTCAAATGTGTGTTCTCTTCAGAGATCACACATGGATCCACCAGTGTCATTGCATGTATGTTCTTTTTACTAATAACAACTGGAGTCATTGCATGTGTGTTCTTTTTGCATAGCACATATGGATCCACCAGAGTCATTGAAATGTGTGTTCTCTTCAGAGACCACACATGGATCCACCAGTGTCACTGCATGTGTGTTCTTTTTACTAACAACAACCAGAGACATTGCATGTGTGTTCTCTTCACAAACCACATATGGATCCACCAGTGTCATTGCATGTGTGCTCTTTTCACAATCCACCTATGGATCCACCAGTGTCATTGCATGTGTGTTCTTTTTACTAACAACAACCAGAGTCATTGCATGTGTTTTCTTTTCACATACCACATATGGATTCACCAGTGTCATTGCATGTGTGTTCTTTTCACAATCCACCTGTGGATCCACCAGTGTCATTGCATCTGTGCTTTTTTTACTAACAACAACTAGAGTCATTCAAATGTGTGTTCTCTTCAGAGACCACACATGGATCCACCATTGTCATTGCATGTATGTTCTTTTTACTAACAACAACTGGAGTCATTACATGTGTGTTCTTTTTGCATACCACATATGGATCCACCAGAGTCATTGAAATGTGTGTTCTCTTCAGAGACCACACATGGATCCACCAGTGTCACTTCATGTGTGTTCTTTTTACTAACAACAACCAGAGACATTGCATGTGTGTTCTCTTCACATACCACATATGGATCCACCAGTGTCATTGCATGTGTGTTCTTTTCACAATCCACCGATGGATCCACTAGTGTCATTGCATGTGTGCTCTTTTTACTAACAACAACTAGAGTCATTGCATGTGTGTTCTCTTTAGAGACCACACATGTATCCACCTGTGTCATTGCATGTGTGTTCTTTTTACTAACAACAACCAGAGTCATTGAAATGTGTGTTCTCTTCAGAGACCACACATGGATCCACGAGTGTCATTGCATGTGTGTTCTCTTCAGAGACCACACATGGATCCACCAGTATCATTGCATGTGTGTTCTCTTTAGAGACCACACATGGATCCACCAGTGTCATTGCATGTGTGTTCGTTTTACTAACAACAACTGGAGTCATTGCATGTGTGTTCTTTTTGCATACCACATATGGAACACCAGAGTCATTGAAATGTGTGTTCTCTTCAGAGACCACACATGGATCCACCAGTGTCACTTCATGTGTGTTCTTTTTACTAACAACAACAAGAGACATTGCATGTGTGTTCTCTTCACATACCACATATGGATCCACCAGTGTCATCGCATGTGTGTTCTTTTCACAATCCACCTATGGATCCACCAGTGTCATTGCATGTGTGCTCTTTTTACTAACAACAACCAGAGTCATTGCATGTGTGTTCTCTTCAGAGACCACACATGGATCCACCAGTGTCATTGCATATCTGTTCTTATTAATAACAACAACCAGAGTCATTGAAATGTGTGTTCTCTTCAGAGACCACACATGGATCCACCAGTGTCCATGTGTGTTCTTTTTACTAACAACAACTGGAGTCATGTCATGTGTGTTCTTCTGACATACCACATATGGATCCACCAGTGTCATTGCATGTGTGTTCTTTTTACTAACAACAACTGGAGTCATTTCATGTGTGTTCTTTTCACATAGCACATATGGATCCACTAGTGTCATTGAAATGTGTGTTCTCCTCAGAGACCACACATGGATCCACCAGTGTCATTGCATGCGTGTTGTCTTCAGAGATCACACATGGACCCACCAGTTTCATTGCATGTGTGTTCTTTTTACTAACAACAACTGGAGTCATTGCATGTGTGTTCTTTTCACATACCACATATGGATCCACGAGTGTCATTGCATGTGTGATCTTTTCACAATCCACCTATGGATCCATCAGTGTCATTGCATGTGTGTTCTTTTTACTAACAACACCAGAGTCATTGCATGTGTGTTGTTTTCACATACCACATATGGATCCACCAGTGTCATTGCATGTGTGTTCTTTTCACAATTCACCTATAGATCCACCAGTGTCATTGCATGTGTGCTCTTTTTACTAACAACAACTAGAGTCATTGCATGTGAGCTCTCTTCAGAGACCACAAATGGATCCACCAGTGTCATTGCATGTGTGTTCTTTTTACTAACAACAATCAGTGTCATTGAAATGTGTGCTCTTTTTACAATCCACTTATGGATCCACCAGAGTCATTGCATGTGTGTTCTTTTTACTAACAACAACCAGAGTTATTGCATGTGTGTTCTTTTCACATACCACACATGGATCCACCAGTGTCATTGCATGTGTGTTCTTTTCACAATCCACCTATGGATCCACTAGTGTCATTGCATGTGTGCTCCTTTTACTAACAACAACCAGAGTCATTGCATGTGTGTTCACTTCAAAGACCACACATGGATCCACCAGTGTCATTGCATATGTGTTCTTTTTACTAGCAACAACTAGAGTCATTGAAATGTGTGTTCTCTTCAGAGACCACACATGGATCCACCAGTGTCATTGCATGTGTGTTCTTTTTACTAACAACAACTGGAGTCATTGCATGTGTGTTCTTTTCACGTACCACATATGGATCCACCAGTGTCATTGCATGTGTGCTCTTTTCATAGTCCACCTATGGATCCACCAGTGTCATTGCATGTGTGTTCTTTTTAGTAACAACAACTAGAGTCATTGCATGTGTGTTCTTTTCACAAACCACCTATGGATCCACTAGTGTCATTACATGTGTGCTCTATTCACAATCCACCTATGGATCCACTAGTGTCATTGCATGTGTGTTCTTTTTACTAACAACAACTAGAGTCATTGGATGTGTGTTATTTTTACATACCACATATGGATCCAGTAGTGTCATTGCATGTGTGTTCTTTTCAGAATCCACCTATGGATCCACCAGTGTCATCGCATGTGTGCTCTTTTTACTAACAACAACCAGAGTCATTGCATATGTGTTCTCTTAAGAGACCACACATGGATCCACCAGTGTCATTGCATGTGTGTTCTTTTTACTAACAACCAGAGTCATTGAAATGTGTGCTCACTTTGGAGACCAGACATGGATCCACCAGTGTCATTGCATGTGTGTTCTCTTCAGAGACAACACATGGATCCACCAGAGTCATTGAAATGTGTGTTCTCTTTAGAGACCACATATGGATCCACCAGTGTCATTGCATGTGTGTTCTTTTTACAAAAAACAACCAGAGTCATTGCATGTGTGTTCTTTTCACATACCACATATGGATCCACTAGTGTCATTGCATGTGTGCTCTTTTCACAATCCACCTATGGATCCACCAGTGTCATTGCATGTGTGTTCTTTTTACTAACAACAAACAGAGTCATTGCATGTGTTTTCTTTTCACAGACCACATATGGATCCACCAGTGTCATTGCATGTGTGTTCTTTTCACAATCCACCTGTGGATCCACCAGTGTCATTGCATGTGTGCTCTTTTTACTAACAACAAGTAGAGTCATTCAAATGTGTGTTCTCTTCAGAGACCACACATGGATCCACCGGTGTCATTGCATGTATGTTCTTTTTACTAACAACAACTGGAGTCATTGCATGTGTGTTCTTTTTGCATACCACATATGGATCCACCAGTGATTGAAATGTGTGTTCTCTTTAGAGACCACACATGGATCCACCTGTGTCGCTGCATGTGTGTTCTTTTTACTAACAACAACAAGAGACATTGCATGTGTGTTCTCTTCACATACCACATATGGATCCACCAGTGTCATTGCATGTGTGTTCTTTTCACAATCCACCGATGGATCCACCAGTGTCATTGCATGTGTGCTCTTTTTACTAACAACAACTAGAGTCATTGCATGTGTGTTCTCTTTATAGACCACACATGTATCCACCAGTGTCATTGCATGTGTGTTCTTTTTACTAACAATAACCAGAGTCATTGAAATGTGCGTTCTCTTCAAAGACCACACATGGATCCACCAGTGTCATTGCATGTGTGTTCTCTTCAGAGACCACACATGGATCCACCAGTGTCATTGCATGTGTGTTCTCTTCAGAGACCACACATGGATCCACCAGTGTCATTGCATGTGTGTTCTTTTTACTAACAACAATTAGTGTCATTGAAATGTGTGCTCTTTTTACAATCCACTTATGGATCCACCAGAGTCATTGCATGTGTGTTCTTTTTACTAACAACAACCAGAGTTATTGCATGTGTGTTCTTTTCACATACCACACATGGATCCACCAGTGTCATTGCATGTGTGTTCTTTTCACAATCCACCTATGGATCCACTAGTGTCATTGCATGTGTGCTCCTTTTACTAACAACAACCAGAGTCATTGCATGTGTGTTCACTTCAGAGACCACACATGGATCCACCAGTGTCATTGCATATGTGTTCTTTTTACTAGCAACAACCAGAGTCATTGAAATGTGTGTTCTCTTCAGAGACCACACATGGATCCACCAGTGTCATTGCATGTGTGTTCTTTTTACTAACAACAACTGGAGTCATTGCATGTGTGTTCTTTTCACGTACCACATATGGATCCACCAGTGTCATTGCATGTGTGCTCTTTTCATAGTCCACCTATGGATCCACCAGTGTCATTGCATGTGTGTTCTTTTTAGTAACAACAACTAGAGCCATTGCATGTGTGTTCTTTTCACAAACCACCTATGGATCCACTAGTGTCATTACATGTGTGCTCTATTCACAATCCACCTATGGATCCACTAGTGTCATTGCATGTGTGTTCTTTTTACTAACAACAACTAGAGTCATTGGATGTGTGTTATTTTTACATACCACATATGGATCCAGTAGTGTCATTGCATGTGTGTTCTTTTCAGAATCCACCTATGGATCCACCAGTGTCATCGCATGTGAGCTCTTTTTACTAACAACAACCAGAGTCATTGCATATGTGTTCTCTTCAGAGACCACACATGGATCCACCAGTGTCATTGCATGTGTGTTCTTTTTACTAACAACAACCAGAGTCATTGAAATGTGTGTTCACTTTGGAGACCAGACATGGATCCACCAGTGTCATTGCATGTGTGTTCTCTTCAGAGACAACACATGGATCCACCAGAGTCATTGAAATGTGTGTTCTCTTTAGAGACCACATATGGATCCACCAGTGTCATTGCATGTGTGTTCTTTTTACTAACAACAACCAGAGTCATTGCATGTGTGTTCTTTTCACATACCACATATGGATCCACTAGTGTCATTGCATGTGTGCTCTTTTCACAATCCACCTATGGATCCACCAGTGTCATTGCATGTGTGTTCTTTTTACTGACAACAACCAGAGTCATTGCATGTGTTTTCTTTTCACAGACCACATATGGATCCACCAGTGTCATTGCATGTGTGTTCTTTTCACAATCCACCTGTGGATCCACCAGTGTCATTGCATGTGTGCTCTTTTTACTAACAACAAGTAGAGTCATTCAAATGTGTGTTCTCTTCAGAGACCACACATGGATCCACCGGTGTCATTGCATGTATGTTCTTTTTACTAACAACAACTGGAGTCATTGCATGTGTGTTCTTTTTGCATACCACATATGGATCCACCAGTGATTGAAATGTGTGTTCTCTTTAGAGACCACACATGGATCCACCTGTGTCGCTGCATGTGTGTTCTTTTTACTAACAACAACAAGAGACATTGCATGTGTGTTCTCTTCACATACCACATATGGATCCACCAGTGTCATTGCATGTGTGTTCTTTTCACAATCCACCGATGGATCCACCAGTGTCATTGCATGTGTGCTCTTTTTACTAACAACAACTAGAGTCATTGCATGTGTGTTCTCTTTATAGACCACACATGTATCCACCAGTGTCATTGCATGTGTGTTCTTTTTACTAACAATAACCAGAGTCATTGAAATGTGCGTTCTCTTCAAAGACCACACATGGATCCACCAGTGTCATTGCATGTGTGTTCTCTTCAGAGACCACACATGGATCCACCAGTGTCATTGCATGTGTGTTCTCTTCAGAGACCACACATGGATCCACCAGTGTCATTGCATGTGTGTTCTTTTTACTAACAACAATTAGTGTCATTGAAATGTGTGCTCTTTTTACAATCCACTTATGGATCCACCAGAGTCATTGCATGTGTGTTCTTTTTACTAACAACAACCAGAGTTATTGCATGTGTGTTCTTTTCACATACCACACATGGATCCACCAGTGTCATTGCATGTGTGTTCTTTTCACAATCCACCTATGGATCCACTAGTGTCATTGCATGTGTGCTCCTTTTACTAACAACAACCAGAGTCATTGCATGTGTGTTCACTTCAGAGACCACACATGGATCCACAAGTGTCATTGCATATGTGTTCTTTTTACTAGCAACAACCAGAGTCATTGAAATGTGTGTTCTCTTCAGAGACCACACATGGATCCACCAGTGTCAATGCATGTGTGTTCTTTTTACTAACAACAACTGGAGTCATTGCATGTGTGTTCTTTTCACGTACCACATATGGATCCACCAGTGTCATTGCATGTGTGCTCTTTTCATAGTCCACCTATGGATCCACCAGTGTCATTGCATGTGTGTTCTTTTTAGTAACAACAACTAGAGCCATTGCATGTGTGTTCTTTTCACAAACCACCTATGGATCCACTAGTGTCATTACATGTGTGCTCTATTCACAATCCACCTATGGATCCACTAGTGTCATTGCATGTGTGTTCTTTTTACTAACAACAACTAGAGTCATTGGATGTGTGTTATTTTTACATACCACATATGGATCCAGTAGTGTCATTGCATGTGTGTTCTTTTCAGAATCCACCTATGGATCCACCAGTGTCATCGCATGTGTGCTCTTTTTACTAACAACAACCAGAGTCATTGCATATGTGTTCTCTTCAGAGACCACACATGGATCCACCAGTGTCATTGCATGTGTGTTCTTTTTACTAACAACAACCAGAGTCATTGAAATGTGTGTTCACTTTGGAGACCAGACATGGATCCACCAGTGTCATTGCATGTGTGTTCTCTTCAGAGACAACACATGGATCCACCAGAGTCATTGAAATGTGTGTTCTCTTTAGAGACCACATATGGATCCACCAGTGTCATTGCATGTGTGTTCTTTTTACTAACAACAACCAGAGTCATTGCATGTGTGTTCTTTTCACATACCACATATGGATCCACTAGTGTCATTGCATGTGTGCTCTTTTCACAATCCACCTATGGATCCACCAGTGTCATTGCATGTGTGTTCTTTTTACTGACAACAACCAGAGTCATTGCATGTGTTTTCTTTTCACAGACCACATATGGATCCACCAGTGTCATTGCATGTGTGTTCTTTTCACAATCCACCTGTGGATCCACCAGTGTCATTGCATGTGTGCTCTTTTTACTAACAACAACTAGAGTCATTCAAATGTGTGTTCTCTTCAGAGACCACACATGGATCCACCGGTGTCATTGCATGTATGTTGTTTTTACTAACAACAACTGGAGTCATTGCATGTGTGTTCTTTTTGCATACCACATATGGATCCACCAGTGATTGAAATGTGTGTTCTCTTTAGAGACCACACATGGATCCACCTGTGTCGCTGCATGTGTGTTCTTTTTACTAACAACAACAAGAGACATTGCATGTGTGTTCTCTTCACATACCACATATGGATCCACCAGTGTCATTGCATGTGTGTTCTTTTCACAATCCACCGATGGATCCACCAGCGTCATTGCATGTGTGCTCTTTTTACTAACAACAACTAGAGTCATTGCATGTGTGTTCTCTTTAGAGACCACACATGTATCCACCAGTGTCATTGCATGTGTGTTCTTTTTACTAACAATAACCAGAGTCATTGAAATGTGCGTTCTCTTCAAAGACCACACATGGATCCACCAGTGTTATTGCATGTGTGTTCTCTTCAGAGACCACACATGGATCCACCAGTGTCATTGCATGTGTGTTCTCTTCAGAGACCACACATGGATCCACCAGTGTCATTGCATGTGTGTTCTTTTTACTAACAACAACCAGAGTCATTGCATGTGTGTTCTTTTCACATACCACAAATGGATCCACCAGTGTCATTGCATGTGTGTTCTTTTTGCTAACAACAACTAGAGTCATTGAAATGTGTGTTCTCTTCAGAGACCACACATGGATCCACCAGTGTCACTGCATGTGTGTTCTTTTTACTAACAACAACCAGAGACATTGCATGTGTGTTCTCTTCACATACCACATATGGATCCACCAGTGTCATTGCATGTGTGCTCTTTTCACAATCCACCTATGGATCCACCAGTGTCATTGCATGTGTGTTCTTTTTACTAACAACAACCAGAGTCATTGCATGTGTTTTCTTTTCACATACCACATATGGATCCACCAGTGTCATTGCATGTGTGTTATTTTCACAATCCACCTGTGGATCCACGAGTGTAATTGCATGTGTGCTTTTTTACTAACAACAACTAGAGTCATTCAAATGTGTGTTCTCTTCAGAGACCACACATGGATCCACCAGTGTCATTGCATGTATGTTCTTTTTACTAACAACAACTGGAGTCATTACATGTGTGTTCTTTTTGCATACCACATATGGATCCACCAGAGTCATTGAAATGTGTGTTCTCTTCAGAGACCACACATGGATCCACCAGTGTCACTTCATGTGTGTTCTTTTTACTAACAACAACCAGAGACATTGCATGTGTGTTCTCTTCACATACCACATATGGAGCCACCAGTGTCATTGCATGTGTGTTCTTTTCACAATCCACCGATGGATCCACTAGTGTCATTGCATGTGTGCTCTTTTTACTAATAGCAACTAGAGCCATTGCATGTGTGTTCTCTTTAGAGACCACACATGTATCCACCAGTGTCATTGCATGTGTGTTCTTTTTACTAACAACAACCAGAGTCATTGAAATGTGTGTTCTCTTCAGAGACCACACATGGATCCACCAGTGTCATTGCATGTGTGTTCTCTTTAGAGACCACACATGGATCCACCAGTGTCATTGCATGTGTGTTCTCTTTAGAGACAACACATGGATCCACCAGTATCATTGCATGTGTGTTCGTTTTACTAACAACAACTGGAGTCATTGCATGTGTGTTCTTTTTGCATACCACATATGGAACACCAGAGTCATTGAAATGTGTGTTCTCTTCAGAGACCACACATGGATCCACCAGTGTCACTTCATGTGTGTTCTTTTTACTAACAACAACAAGAGACATTGCATGTGTGTTCTCTTCACATACCACATATGGATCCACCAGTGTCATTGCATGTGTGTTCTTTTCACAATCCACCTATGGATCCACCAGTGTCATTGCATGTGTGCTCTTTTTACTAACAACAACCAGAGTCATTGCATGTGTGTTCTCTTCAGAGACCACACATGGATCCACCAGTGTCATTGCATATCTGTTCTTATTAATAACAACAACCAGAGTCATTGAAATGTGTGTTCTCTTCAGAGACCACACATGGATCCACCAGTGTCCATGTGTGTTCTTTTTACTAACAACAACTGGAGTCATGTCATGTGTGTTATTCTCACATACCACATATGGATCCACCAGTGTCATTGCATGTATGTTCTTTTTACTAACAACAACTGGAGTCATTACATGTGTGTTCTTTTTGCATACCACATATGGATCCACCAGAGTCATTGAAATGTGTGTTCTCTTCAAAGACCACACATGGATCCACCAGTGTCACTTCATGTGTGTTCTTTTTACTAACAACAACCAGAGACATTGCATGTGTGTTCTCTTCACATACCAAAATGGATCCACCAGTGTCATTCCATGTGTGTTCTTTTCACAATCCACCGATGGATCCACTAGTGTCATTGCATGTGTGCTCTTTTTACTAACAACAACTAGAGCCATTGCATGTGTGTTCTCTTTAGAGACCACACATGTATCCACCAGTTTCATTGCATGTGTGTTCTTTTTACTAACAACAACCAGAGTCATTGAAATGTGTGTTCTCTTCAGAGACCACACATGGATCCACCAGTGTCATTGCATGTGTGTTCTCTTCAGAGACCACACATGGATCCACCAGTGTCATTGCATGTGTGTTCTCTTTAGAGACAACACATGGATCCACCAGTATCATTGCATGTGTGTTCGTTTTACTAACAACAACTGGAGTCATTGCATGTGTGTTCTTTTTGCATACCACATATGGAACACCAGAGTCATTGAAATGTGTGTTCTCTTCAGAGACCACACATGGATCCACCAGTGTCACTTCATGTGTGTTCTTTTTACTAACAAAAACAAGAGACATTGCATGTGTGTTCTCTTCACATACCACATATGGATCCACCAGTGTCATCGCATGTGTGTTCTTTTCACAATCCACCTATGGATCCACCAGTGTCATTGCATGTGTGCTCTTTTTACTAACAACAACCAGAGTCATTGCATGTGATTCTCTTCAGAGACCACACATGGATCCACCAGTGTCATTGCATATCTGTTCTTATTAATAACAACAACCAGAGTCATTGAAATGTGTGTTCTCTTCAGAGACCACACATGGATCCACCAGTGTCCATGTGTGTTCTTTTTACTAACAACAACTGGAGTCATGTCATGTGTGTTCTTCTCACATACCACATATGGATCCACCAGTGTCATTGCATGTGTGTTCTTTTTACTAACAACAACTGGAGTCATTTCATGTGTGTTCTTTTCACATAGCACATATGGATCCACCAGTGTCATTGAAATGTGTGTTCTCCTCAGAGACCACACATGGATCCACCAGTGTCATTGCATGTGTTTTCTCTTCAGAGATCACACATGGACCCACCAGTTTCATTGCATGTGTGTTCTTTTTACTAACAACAACTGGAGTCATTGCATGTGTGTTCTTTTCACATACCACATATGGATCCACGAGTGTCATTGCATGTGTGATCTTTTCACAATCCACCTATGGATCCATCAGTGTCATTGCATGCGTGTTCTTTTTACTAACAACACCAGAGTCATTGCATGTGTGTTGTTTTCACATACCACATATGGATCCACCAGTGTCATTGCATGTGTGTTCTTTTCACAATTCACCTATGGATCCACCAGTGTCATTGCATGTGTGCTCTTTTTACTAACAACAACTAGAGTCATTGCATGTGAGCTCTCTTCAGAGACCACAAATGGATCCACCAGTGTCATTGCATGTGTGTTCTTTTTACTAACAACAATCAGTGTCATTGAAATGTGTGCTCTTTTTACAATCCACTTATGGATCCACCAGAGTCATTGTATGTGTGTTATTTTTACTAACAACAACCAGAGTTATTGCATGTGTGTTCTTTTCACATACCACACATGGATCCACCAGTGTCATTGCATGTGTGTTCTTTTCACAATCCACCTATGGATCCACTAGTGTCATTGCATGTGTGCTCCTTTTACTAACAACAACCAGAGTCATTGCATGTGTGTTCTCTTCAGAGACCACACATGGATCCACCAGTGTCATTGCATATGTGTTCTTTTTACTAGCAACAACCAGAGTCATTGAAATGTGTGTTCTCTTCAGAGACCACACATGGATCCACCAGTGTCATTGCATGTGTGTTCTTTTTACTAACAACAACTGGAGTCATTGCATGTGTGTTCTTTTCACATACCACATATGGATCCACCAATGTCATTGCATGTGTGCTCTTTTCACAGTCCACCTATGGATCCACCAGTGTCATTGCATGTGTGTTCTTTTTAGTAACAACAACTAGAGTCATTGCATGTGTGTTCTTTTCACAAACCACCTATGGATCCACTAGTGTCATTACATGTGTGCTCTTTTCACAATCCACCTATGGATCCACTAGTGTCATTGCATGTGTGTTCTTTTTATTAACAACAACTAGAGTCATTGGATGTGTGTTATTTTTACATACCACATATGGATCCAGTAGTGTCATTGCATGTGTGTTCTTTTCAGAATCCACCTATGGATCCACCAGTGTCATCGCATGTGTGCTCTTTTTACTAACAACAACCAGAGTCATTGCATATGTGTTCTCTTCAGAGACCACACATGGATCCACCAGTGTCATTGCATGTGTGTTCTTTTTACTAACAACAACCAGAGTCATTGAAATGTGTGTTCACTTTGGAGACCAGACATGGATCCACCAGTGTCATTGCATGTGTGTTCTCTTCAGAGACAACACATGGATCCACCAGAGTCATTGAAATGTGTGTTCTCTTTAGAGACCACATATGGATCCACCAGTGTCATTGCATGTGTGTTCTTTTTACTAACAACAACCAGAGTCATTGCATGTGTGTTCTTTTCACATACCACATATGGATCCACTAGTGTCATTGCATGTGTGCTCTTTTCACAATCCACCTATGGATCCACCAGTGTCATTGCATGTGTGTTCTTTTTACTAACAACAACCAGAGTCATTGCATGTGTTTTCTTTTCACAGACCACATATGGATCCACCAGTGTCATTGCATGTGTGTTCTTTTCACAATCCACCTGTGGATCCACCAGTGTCATTACATGTGTCCTCTTTTTACTAACAACAACTAGAGTCATTCAAATGTGTGTTCTCTTCAGAGACCACACATGGATCCACCGGTGTCATTGCATGTATGTTCTTTTTACTAACAACAACTAGAGTCATTGCATGTGTGTTCTTTTTGCATACCACCTATGGATCCACCAGAGTGATTGAAATGTGTGTTCTCTTCAGAGACCACACATGGATCCACCAGTGTCACTGCATGTGTGTTCTTTTTACTAACAACAACAAGAGACATTGCATGTGTGTTCTCTCCACATACCACATATGGATCCACTAGTGTCATTGCATGTGTGTTCTTTTCACAATCCACCGATGGATCCACCAGTGTCATTGCATGTGTTCTCTTTTTACTAACAACAACTAGAGTCATTGCATGTGTGTTCCACCAGTGTCATTGCATGTGTGTTCTTTTTACTAACAATAACCAGAGTCATTGAAATGTGTGTTCTCTTCAGAGACCACACATGGATCCACCAGTGTCATTGCATGTGTGTTCTCTTCAGAGACCACACATGGATCCACCAGTGTCATTGCATGTGTGTTCTTTTTACTAACAACAATAAGAGTCATTGCATGTGTGTTCTTTTCACATACCACATATGGATCCACCAGTGTCATTGAACTGTGTGTTCTCTTCAAAGACCACACATGGATCCACTAGAATCATTGCATGTGTGTTCTTTTTACTAACAACAACTAGAGTCATTGCATGTGTGTTCTTTTCACATACCACATATGGATCCACCAGTGTCATTGCATATTTGTTCTTATTAATAACAACAACCAGAGTCATTGAAATGTGTGTTCTCTTCAGAGACCACACATGGATCCACCAGTGTCCATGTGTTTTATTTCTACTAACAACAACTGGAGTCATGTCATGTGTGTTCTTCTCACATACCACATATGGATCCACCAGTGTCATTGCATGTGTGTTCTTTTTATTAACAACAACTGGAGTCATTTCATGTGTGTTCTTTTCACATAGCACATATGGATCCACCAGTGTCATTGAAATGTGTGTTCTCTTTAGAGGCCACACATGGATCCACCAGTGTCATTGCATGTGTGTTCTCTTCAGAGATCACACATGGACCCACCAGTTTCATTGCATGTGTGTTCTTTTTACTAACAACAACTGAAGTCATTGCATGTGTGTTCTTTTCACATACCACATATGGATCCACGAGTGTTATTGCATGTGTGATCTTTTCACCATCCACCTATGGATCCACCAGTGTCATTGTATGTGTGTTCTTTTTACTATAAACAACCAGAGTCATTGCATGTGTGTTCTTTTCACATACCACATATGGATCCACTAGTGTCGTTGCATGTGTGTTCTTTTCACAATCCACGTATGGATCCACCAGTGTTATTGCATGTGTGCTCGTTTATTAACAACAACCGGAGTCATTGCATGTGTGTTCTCTTTAGAGACCACACATGGATCCACCAGTGTCATTGCATGTGTGTCCTTTTTACTAACAACAACCAGTGTCATTGAAATGTGTGCTCTTTTTACAATCCACCTATGGATCCACCAGTGTCATTGCATTTGTGCTCCTTTTACTAACAACAACTAGAGTCATTGCATGTGTGTTCTTTTCACATACCACACATGGATCCACCAGTGTCATTGCATGTGTGTTCTTTTCACAATCCACCTATTGATCCACTAGTGTCATTGCATGTGTGCTCCTTTTACTAACAACAACCAGAGTCATTGCATGTGTGTTCTCTTCAGAGACCACACATGGATCCACCAGTGTCATTGCATGTGTGTTCTTTTTACTAACAACAACCAGAGTCATTGAAATGTGTGTTCTCTTCAGAGACCACACATGGATCCACCAGTGTCATTACATGTCTGTACTTTTTACTAACAACAACTGGAGTCATTGCATGTGTGTTCTTTTCAAATACCACATATGGATCCACCAGTGTCATTGCATGTGTGCTCTTTTTACAGTCCACCTATGGATCCACCAGTGTCATTGCATGTGTGTTCTTTTTAGTAACAACAACTAGAGTCATTGGATGTGTGTTCTTTTCACAAACCACCTATGGATCCACTAGTGTCCTTGCATGTGTGCTCTTTTCACAATTCACCTATGGATCCACTAGAGTCATTGGATGTGTGTTCTTTTTACATACCACATATGGATCCAACAGTGTCATTGCATGTGTGTTCTTTTCAGAATCCACCTATGGATCCACTAGTGTCATCACATGTGTGCTCTTTTTACTAACAACAACCAGAGTCATTGCATATGTGTTCTCTTCAGAGACCACACATGGATCCACCAGTGTCATTGCATGTGTGTTCTTTTTACTAACAACAACTGGACTCATTGCGTGTGTGTTCTTTTCACAGACCACATATGGATCCACCAGTGTCATTGCATGTGTGCTCTTTTCACAATCCACCTATGGATCCACCAGTGTCATTGCATGTGTGTTCTTTTTACTAACAACAACTAGAGTCATTGCATGTGTTTTCTTTTCACATACCACATATGGATCCACCAGTGTCATTGCATTTGTGTTCTTTTCACAATCCACCTGTGGATCCACCAGTGTCATTGCATGTGTGCTCTTTTTACTAACAACAACTAGAGTCATTGAAATGTGTGTTCTCTTCAAAGACCACACATGGATCCACCAGTGTCATTGCATGTGTGTTCTTTTTACTAACAACAACTGGAGTCATTGCATGTGTGTTCTTTTTACTAACAACAACTGGAGTCATTGCATGTGTGTTCTTTTTGCATACGACATATGGATCCACCAGAGTCATTGAAATGTGTGTTCTCTTCAGAAACCATACATGGATCCACCAGTGTCATTGCATGTGTGTTCTTTTTACTAACAACAACCAGAGACATTGCATGTGTGTTCTCTTGACATACCACATATGGTTCCACCAGTGTCATTGCATGTGTGTTCTTTTCACAATCCACCGATGGATCCACCAGTGTCATTGCATGTGTGCTATTTTTACTAACAACAACTAGAGTCATTGCATGCGTGTTCTCTTTAGAGACCACACATGGATCCACCAGTGTCATTGCATGTGTGTTCTTTTTACTAACAACAACAAGAGTCATTGCATGTGTGTTCTTTTCACATACCACATATGGATCCACCAGTGTCATTGAAATGTGTGTTCTCTTCAGAGACCACGCATGGATCCACTACTGTCATTGCATGTGTGTTCTTTTTACTAACAACAACTAGAGTCATTGCATGTGTGTTCTTTTCACATACCACATATGGATCCACCAGTGTCATTGCATATTTGTTCTTATTAATAACAACAACCAGAGTCATTGAAATGTGTGTTCTCTTCAGAGACCACACATGGATCCTCCAGTGTCCATGTGTGTTATTTTTACTAACAACAACTGGAGTCATGTCATGTGTGTTCTTCTCACATACCACATATGGATCCACCAGTGTCATTGCATGTGTGTTCTTTTTACTAACAACAACTGGAGTCATTTCATGTGTGTTCTTTTCACATAGCACATATGGATCCACCAGTGTCATTGAAATGTGTGTTCTCTTTAGAGGCCACACATGGATCCACCATTGTCATTGCATGTGTGTTCTCTTCAGAGATCACACATGGACCCACCAGTTTCATTGCATGTGTGTTCTTTTTACTAACAACAACTGGAGTCATTGCATGTGTGTTCTTTTCACATACCACATATGGATCCACGAGTGTTATTGCATGTGTGATCTTTTCACAATCCACCTATGGATCCACCAGTGTCATTGTATGTGTGTTCTTTTTACTAACAACAACCAGAGTCATTGCATGTGTGTTCTTTTCACATACCACATATGGATCCACTAGTGTCGTTGCATGTGTGTTCTTTTCACAATCCACGTATGGATCCACCAGTGTTATTGCATGTGTGCTCGTTTATTAACAACAACCAGAGTCATTGCATATGTGTTCTCTTTAGAGACCACACATGGATCCACCAGTGTCATTGCATGTGTGTCCTTTTTACTAACAACAACCAGTGTCATTGAAATGTGTGCTCTTTTTACAATCCACCTATGGATCCACCAATGTCATTGCATTTGTGCTCCTTTTACTAACAACAACTAGAGTCATTGCATGTGTGTTCTTTTCACATACCACGCATGGATCCACCAGTGTCATTGCATGTGTGTTCTTTTCACAATCCACCTATTGATCCACTAGTGTCATTGCATGTGTGCTCCTTTTACTAACAACCAGAGTCATTGCATGTGTGTTCTCTTCAGAGACCACACATGGATCCACTAGTGTCATTGCATGTTTGTTCTTTTTACTAACAACAACCAGAGTCATTGAAATGTGTGTTCTCTTCAGAGACCACACATGGATCCACCAGTGTCATTACATGTGTGTACTTTTTACTAACAACAACTGGAGTCATTGCATGTGTGTTCTTTTCACATACCACATATGGATCCACCAGTGTCATTGCATGTGTGCTCTTTTTACAGTCCACCTATGGATCCACCAGTGTCATTGCATGTGTGTTCTTTTTAGTAACAACTTGGATGTGTGTTCTTTTCACAAACCACCTATGGATCCACTAGTGTCCTTGCATGTGTCCTCTTTTCACAATTCATCTATGGATCCACTAGAGTCATTGGATGTGTGTTCTTTTTACATACCACATATGGATCCAGCAGTGTCATTGCATGTGTGTTCTTTTCAGAATCCACCTATGGATCCACTAGTGTCATCACATGTGTGCTCTTTTTACTAACAACAACCAGAGTCATTGCATATGTGTTCTCTTCAGAGACCACACATGGATCCACCAGTGTCATTGCATGTGTGTTCTTTTTACTAACAACAACTGGACTCATTGCATGTGTGTTCTTTTCACATACCACATATGGATCCACCAGTGTCATTGCATGTGTGCTCTTTTCACAATCCACCTATGGATCCACCAGTGTCATTGCATGTGTGTTCTTTTTAATAACAACAACCAGAGTCATTGCATGTGTTTTCTTTTCACATACCACATATGGATCCACCAGTGTCATTGCATTTGTGTTCTTTTCACAATCCACCTGTGGATCCACCAGTGTCATTGCATGTGTGCTCTTTTTACTAACAACAACTAGAGTCATTGAAATGTGTGTTCTCTTCAAAGACCACACATGGATCCACCAGTGTCATTGCATGTGTGTTCTTTTTACTAACAACAACTGGAGTCATTGCATGTGTGTTCTTTTCGCATACGACATATGGATCCACCAGAGTCATTGAAATGTGTGTTCTCTTCAGAGACCACACATGGATCCACCAGTGTCATTGCATGTGTGTTATTTTTACTAACAACAACCAGAGACATTGCATGTGTGTTCTCTTGACATACCACATATGGTTCCACCAGTGTCATTGCATGTGTGTTCTTTTCACAATCCACCGATGGATCCACCAGTGTCGTTGCATGTGTGTTATTTTTACTAACAACAACTAGAGTCATTGCATGTGTGTTCTCTTTAGAGACCACACATGTATCCACCAGTGTCATTGCATGTGTGTTCTTTTTACTAACAACAACTAGAGTCATTGAAATGTGTGTTCTCTTCAGAGACCACACATGGATCCACCAGTGTCATTGCATGTGTGTTCTCTTCAAAGACCACACATGGATCCACCAGTGTCATTGCATGTGTGTTCTCTTTAGAGACCACATATGGATCCCCCAGAGTCATTGAAATGTGTGTTCTCTTCAGAGACCACAGATGGATCCACAAGTGTCATTGCATGTATGTTCTTTTTACTAACAACAACTGGAGTCATTGCATGTGTGTTATTTTCACATACCACATATGGATGCACCAGTGTCATTGCATGTGTGCTCTTTTTACAATCCAGCTATGTATCCACCAGTGTCATTGCATGTGCGTTCTTTTTACTAACAACAACCGGAGTCATTGCATGTGTTTTCTTTTCACATACCACATATGGATCCACCAGTGTCATTGCATGTGTGTTGTTTTCACAATCCACCTGTGGATCCACCAGTGTCATTTCATGTGTGCTCTTTTTACTAACAATAACTAGAGTCATAGAAATATGTGTTCTTTTCAGAGACCACACATGGATCCACCAGTGTCATTGCATGTATGTTCTTTTTACTAACAATAAATGGAGTCATTGCATGTGTGTTCTTTTTGCATACCACACATGGAACCCCAGAGTCATTGAAATGTGTGTTCTCTTCAGAGACCACACATGGATCCACCATTGTCACTTCATGTGTGTTCTTTTTACTAACAACAACAAGAGACATTGCATGTTTGTTCTCTTCACATACCACATATGGATCCACCAGTGTCATTGCATGTGTGTTCTTTTCACAATCCACCGATGGATCCACCAGTGTCATTGTATGTGTGCTCTTTTTACTAACAACAACTAGAGTCATTGCATGTGTGTTCTCTTATGAAACCACAGATGTATCCACCAGTTTCATTGCATGTGTGTTCTTTTTACTAACAACAACCAGAGTCATTGAAATGTGTGTTTTCTTTAGAGACCACACATGGATCCACCAGTGTCATTGCATGTGTGTTCTCTTCAGAGACCACACATGGATCCAACAGTGTCATTGCATGTGTGTTCTCTTCAGAGACCACAGATGGATCCAAAAGTGTCATTGCATGTGTGTTCTTTTTACTTACAACAACTAGAGTCATTGCATGTGTGTTCTTTTCACATACCACATATGGATCCACCAGTGTCATTGCATGTGTGCTCTTTTCACAATCCACCTATGGATCCACCAGTGTCATTGCATGTGTGTTCTTTTTACTAACAACAACCAGAGTCATTGCATGTGTTTTCTTTTCATATACCACATATGGATCCAGTAGTGTCATTGCATGTGTGTTCTTTTCACAATCCACCTAGGGATCCACCAGTGTCATTGCATGTGTGCTCGTTTTACTAATAACAACTACAGTCATTGAAATGTGTGTTCTCTTCAGAGACCAAACATTGATCCACCAGTGTCATTGCATGTATGTTCTATTTACTAACAACAACTGGAGTCATTGCATGTGTGTTCTTTTCGCATACCACATATGGATCCACTAGAGTCATTGAAATGTGTGTTCTCTTCAGAGACCACACATGGATCCACCAGTGTCATTGCATGTATGTTCTTTTTACTAACAACAACTGGAGTCATTGCATGTGTGTTCTTTTCGCATACCACATATGGATCCACCAGAGTCATTGAAATATGTGTTCTCTTTAGAGACCACACATGGATCCACCAGTGTCACTGCATGTGTGTTCTTTTTACTAACAACAACCAGAGACATTGCATGTGTGTTCTCTTCACATACCACATATGGATCCACCAATGTCATTGCATGTGTGTTCTTTTCACAATCCACCGATGGATCCACCAGTGTCATTGCATGTGTGCTGTTTTTACTAACAACAACTAGAGTCATTGCATGTGTGTTCTCTTCAGAGACCATACATGGATCCACCAGTGTCATTCATATCTGTTCTTATTAAGAACAACAACCAGAGTCATTGGAATGTGTGTTCTCTTCAGAGACCACACATGGATCCACAAGTGTCCATGTGTGTTCTTTTTACTAACAACAACTGGAGTCATTTTATGTGTGTTCTTTTCACATACCACATATGGATCCACCGGTGTCATTGAAATGTGTGTTCTCTTCAGAGACCACACATGGATCCACTAGTGTCATTGCATGTGTGTTCTTCTTGCTAACAACAACTGAGTCATTGCATGTGTGTTCTTTTCACATACCACATATGGATCCACCAGTGTCATTGCATGTGTGCTCTTTTTACAATCCACCTATAGATCCACCAGTGTCATTGCATGTGTGTTCTTTTTACTAACAATAACCAGAATCATTGCATGTGTGTTCTTTTCACATACCACATATGGATCCACCAGTGTCATTGCATGTGGGTTCTTTTCACAATCCACCTATGGATCCAGCAGTGTCATTGCATGTGTGCTCTTTTTACTAAGAACAACCAGAGTCATTGCATGTTTGTTCTCTTCAGAGACCACACATGGATCCACCAGTGTCATTGCATGTGTGTTCTTTTTTACCAATAACAACCAGAGTCATTGAAATGTGTGTTCTCTTTAGATACCACACATGGATTCACCAGTGTCATTGCATGTGTGAGAGACCACACATGGATCCACCAGTGTCATTGCATGTGTGTTATTTTTACTAACAACAACTAGAGTCATTGCATGTGTATTCTTTTCACATATCACATATGGATCCACCAGTGTCATTGCATGTGTGCTCTTTTCACAATCTACATATGGATCCACCAGTGTCATTGAAATGTGTGTTCTTCTCATTAACCACATCTAGAGTCATTGGATGTGTGTTCTCATCAAAGACCACATATTTATCCACCAGTGTCATTGAGATGTGTATTATTTTCAACTACAGTCGTTGGCCACAAACAATCGGGACGTAGAGCTAACCAGCAACTGCTATGGGCTTCTAGAAGACCCGATCATCGATTGTTAGGCGCAGTTGGATCGGGGTGCGTGGACGATAAGGATGCCCTTCGCGAGGGCGATCCGCGAGAAGTCTGTTATGTGAACTGATTGGCAGTGGCAATGATGTCCTACGTCCTTGCCCTTATCCCCTTAACCTCGGGGCCGAAGATCAGATCATGTTCCTTCATTGCCATGGAGAGGGAGAGGCCCAAACTCAGCTTGCACGAGGCTCAGATGTTCGCCCACTATGACATACTCGCGCCGCCATTCGTGAGGCTTCCGGCCGGCTTCGAGCTCAGCTACGCCGGGGTTCCTGTCACGCCACTCTTGCGCGACAACGCGTTGGCAAGGCAGGTCGAGGAGCGCCGCCGCCAACTGTCGGAGCGGAAGAGGGCAATGGCGTGGTACTCGCGCACGAGCGCGTACTGGCGAAAGCTGTTCAAGAAGGAGCGGGCTGTGTTGATTGAGCTATGCGGAACCCACCGGCGGGAGATCCACCCGGATCTGCGCAACCCCGAAGGGAGGCAGCGCTTCTGGGCAGTGCCTGGGCGTACGACCTCCACCGTTATCGATGCAGCGCGCCGTGAAGAATCCATGAGGAGAAGGAACGCTGCCAAGAACGACGACATCGATTCTGACACGAAGGAGGCTGGTGGCAACACGGACAATGTCGTCAATGATGGAGACTGCGGGAGCATCATAGTCGATTAGGGCCACTTAAGCATATATTAAATCTATGTACGGTATCTTAATGCGCTCTTTGGATCTGGGTCACTTGAGTCATGACCGATTATCGTCATAATCTATATATGTTGGCCATGTTTTAGTTGTCTTTGTCTTTGAAACTAGTTGATCGAAACTCGTCCGATCCTGAAAATAAAGTTCACGCGTTCCTGGCATATCTGATGGGACAATACGCTGACTCTGCTCCCAGCACTTGATGCCACAGCCATAATTTGGAGTGCGCCAGAGGAGAAGGGATCGAGCGTGTTGTAATAGTGTACTACTCCTGTCCAGATATAACTGACTTAGTTTTTTTAGATATTTAATAAATGTGTCTATACCCAAAACATGTCTAGATACATGTTTTAGGTTTCTCTGTCTTTCAAACTAATCAAAAGTCGTCAAATTCTGAACAAACAAAGTCATTGCATTCACATCTGATGGGACAATACGCTGACTCTGCTACTTGATAGCACAACCATAATTCTGGAGTGCGCTAGAGGAGATGGGAATGCAAGGAAGATGGAAACTAGTAGCCGTGTCCAAACGCAAGTAAAAAATTAATGTAATAATATTTAAAAAAAATTTAATCTGGTCCACATGACCCCATCACAGACACGTTGCACACGCCAGATATAAATAAATATGACATGACGAGTTTAGTTTCAATGATATAATTCAACATACGACGTTACTATGCCCGCATCTTTCTGCTCCTCTTATTAGTCTGCTAGCCCACACTGCATTAAGCATCAGTTGATGAGGATAAAAAAATGGCAAATAAAACAGTTTTTAAGCTTACCTTTCATCCGGAGAATCGTACAAAGATGAAATTGGCAGAGATTTATTATTTCTCCTGCAGTTAGCCGAAAGATCCTGAAGAACATCCTCAATCACCCCTGCAACTTCTTCATATTCTAGTACACCTCCATTATTTGCCCTTTCCTCCCTGTTTCTCTTACCCTTCTGTTTCTTTTCACACCCTTTTCTCACCGGCACCTCCACTTCTTCATAAATTGGCTGCTTATGTACGTTTTCCTCCGAGTGCTCATCACCGTCTTCGCACTGCTCTTCCTCCAGTTCTGGCCGAGAAGCCTCATTTTCTACCACCGGGGTGTGAACAGGGGCAATATCATGTGTAACTAGGTTTTTGCACAACCTCTTGATATGGCCAAATCTGCCACAATGTTTGCATTTCCTTTTCCTAGCTCCCAGCCTTGAACCTTTATCAGTGGAGGCTTCGATCCTTAGCTTTCTAGGCCTCCCAGGTGGCCTCCTAAGAACTGGTGGTTGAAGTTTGAACCCTGGATCGACAATCTCCCAATCATTTTCATTAGCCATAGGTGGTACGTTTTCTGCATAAGTTACAGCAAACTTGTCCATAGAGAAATAGTTGTCGACATAGTTCTCTATTTCAGCTCCGCTACCACTCAGCTTTAAGATGAAGTAAATTGCATGGTGACATGGTAGACCAGTAATCTGCCACTGCCTGCATGAACAAGTCTTGTTTCCAATGTCTAAAGTGTACCTCCGTTCACTTCCACACTTGTATTCTGCATAAACCTCAGCCAATGTTCTGGAACTTCTGACCATCCTCATCTTTCTCGTTCTCATTGCCATGGTTCTTGCATTCAGTAACATAACCACCTTTGGAACTATTTTATGGCCTAAAAATTATCTTGCACAAATTCTTTGCCTTAAATCTATATTCACCATTATGCACTATCTTATTGCATCCAACAAAATAACAATTCCAAGTGTCTTCATGCTCGAAATCTTATCATTGAAACTCTCTGCCAAATTATTGCAAAAAAATCCACCTTGCTTAACTCACCAAACTTGCTTCTGGACAATAGCTTGGTGTGATGTTCTTCAAGGTATTTTTTCACCTTTGGCACTACATACATGTTCTGCAAGTAAGTAGCATGCGTGCTTGGGGTGTATGTGTATGCTGATCGCCACAAGTCCTCTTCAAAGATCTTTCCTTTGAACTTCTTCGTGAAGTTAGTAGCGAGGTGCCGCATGCATTCCCTATGCTCAACCCTAGGAAACACAACATCAACAGCATTCTCAAGACCCTCGCATGCACCGGTGTGTATCGCCAAGCCTTCAGGGTGACCAATTACTTCCCGTAGTCTCTGCATGAACCATGTCCAGCTTTCATTTGATTCACCCTCAAGAACAACATAAGCTACGGGTAGAAGCCAATTATGCGCGTCCAAAGCACAAGCAGAAGCAACATGTCCCCTGAACTTCCGTGTTAAAGAAGTTGCGCCTATTGCCAAGTATGGCCTGCAGCCGTCTAGGAACCCCTTCCAGCATGCCTTTAGGGAGACAAAACATCTCATGAAGCATATCTTATCTACCTGCTTATACCTGACCCCCCTCAAGACATTTTCTCTTCCTTTCACAACCTCGTAATCAATGTCAACAACACTACCAGTTGATGTTTTCTCTACCTGAGCTTTGAAACGACACAACATATGAAAACTGCCATTCCACTTGCCTTGAATGAAGTCTAGATCCATCTCCTTCCCATCAAAGACTCTGTGGTAAGGAATCAGAACGTTAAACTTTTTGCTAATCTTTGCTCTGAGTTCAGCAGGTCCAATGTTATGATCCTGCCTCACCCAGTCAAGTACAGTAGCAGCAATCCACTTGGTAGTCACCGGTCTAATTTTATCACTTAAAGAAGTATTAGGGAAGTTGTGTTTCTTTGTGTTTACTTTGATCTGCATTCAATAAGAATCCAAATAATTCAGAGCTAGTTATCAGCAGAATAAATATGAGAAAGACTGAAACTAAATGTAGCTATTGCAACCTAAAATGGTTGTCAACCCCGCATTGGAGATGCATGTAATCTCCATTTACACACATTCTTTCCCTATAGTGCACCCTAAATATCTTTTGGTCGCTCTTTTCCATGATAAATTTGAACCCAACTCTAATTGCATAGGTTGCAACTGCATATCTGCAGTCCTCCACATTATCAAAGACAGTCCCCTCATCAATTGTAGGACTGTCCCTGTCAAAGTGTATCACTGGCCCGTCCTCGTCTTCGTCGTCGTATCTACATCCCATTTCCACATCTTCACATTCCTCTTCCTCATCAGTCCCATAGTCAGGCTCAAAGTTCGAATCAACCAAATATTCCCTACTCTCCATCCTATCAGGGTCAGCAGTCACGTCTGGATATGCTTTCTCATCATCATCCGCACCGCCACACATTTCAGTGCCTTCATGCTCGCTTGACAAAGCATCATGCTCAAGCATAAGCTGTACAGACATCCTGCGGTTACCAACACATATCCTTGCCATCACCACGGGACTAGAAACGCTAATTGGGGTATGAAGAAAAGGAATCACAGTTCTTACCCTTCAATGTGGACGCACGACACCTTCTCCGGGCTCCATACCTCCAAAGCTCTGCACCCCGCTTCCTCTCCCCCTGTTTCGTTTTCCTCTGTGCTCTCCAGACTTGAAGGAGATTCCGTGCTCTCTAGCTGCGCAGGACCCATATCTGTGCTCTCAAGCCTCGCAAGATCCATCTCCGAGCGGGATCCAGATCACCAACGTCGTTGGGCCCCTAACCCAATGGCCGACTCTCGGTTTTCATTTCCAGACGCGCCTGGGCGATGGACGATAGCAAGGAGACAGGGCAGGGAGGGGAGGGGAGGGGACATGAGGGGATGGCAGGGAGGGGAGGGCGGGAGGACGACGACCCAAGGGGACGACGAGACGGCAGGAGCAGTGGAGCGGAGCGGAGCTGGTTGCGACAATGCATGGAAAATTGCACAATAATGTGTTGGTGGGCGGCACCATCCCTCGAACCTGGGACGCGCGTCATCGAAGGTGGAGGAGGCGGCCCCGCCAGTCAGAAAACATGCCACCTGTCAGCGCACTATACACGGTAGCACTTCACGGAATTTTTTAGCAGGTCCCACATGTCAGTCTGTTTGATCAAAACTTGCATGCAGTGCATGGCTGGTTCACAAGATAGTTCCGAAAAAAGCCCGTTGATCCAAACTTAAAGTGGCAGTTCCGCTTCTTCTCCCTCATATCCTTGTCTCCACGCAGTGGCAGTTCCGCTTCGTCTCCCTCGTCTGTTCTCCTCTTCTTCTTCTCCTCGAAGTGGTAGTTCTTCTTTCTTCCTCGATCAAAACATTCCCCCACGTAAGCCATGGACAGTAGCCGGATGAAGAGGAACTGGTCCGATCTCCCGGCTGACCCACTTTGCAAGATCATCGACTACTTGCTGGAGAAAGAGGAGTATGTCGACACCTATGCTGCTTGTCGGGAAGTCTGCACCGATTGGCGCCACACTTTAAAGGTGCCTGAATTCCATCTCAACAAATGGATCATGATAAATCACACACTTCTAGACGTTGGCAACCTCACCTTCCTCAACCTCGCCACTGGTTGTTGCTTCAGGACAAATCTAATGGACGTCCATCGCAAGTTCACATTCACATCCGATATTTATTGGTATTTTCCATTGTAAACATCTTAGTGCTAACTGATGCCCTCTTCTTCCAAAAGATTCTACTTCGTTGATGTTTCTCGTGGCGTCATCGTGCTTGCTCAGAGGGTGGAGCCATACCAGATTCGGCTTCTAAACCCAATCACTCATAAGTCTAACACTGAGTTTCAAGCACACATACCATCTGATCTTCTGCAATCTGTCGTCGTGACGAAGTCCCCGACGATGGTGTTCGTTTTAACTGATTATCTAGATCATATTGCATGGGCCGATGAGAGCACCCCAACAGGGAAAATCAATGAATCATTTGGAGAAGGATTGTATTCGCCACCTCCTGCTATGCTTCTGGACTGCATGACAACCTTCCGAGGGGAAGTATATGCATTACTTGAGAATGGAGACATCTTGTCGACCAACATCCTGTTAGAGCAGCGCGCGAGCACTGTCACGATGGCCAAAATAATTTCGGCCCCAGTCTTTTAACAGGTACGCGGAACTTACAAATTTACCTTGTGGAGTCAGATGGTGATCTGCTTCTTGTGTTGAACGGGGATTTAGCCAAAGGGCAACCGATGTTGTACCGGGTGGACACAGAGAACCGCTCTCTCGAGGCCATCGATGACATTGGAAGTCATGCCCTCTTTGTTGATTACAATCGGTCTATCTCCATTGATACCAGGTTACACCCCATAGTCAAACCCGGTTGCATATACTACAGGAATTATATTAGACTGTACGATCATAAGGTTCAAGCCTGGGAAGAGGAACCAACAATGACATATGGCTTAAGTCTGGAACATACACTGAGGCCTTACCCTCTGGACGAGATACTGGCAGCACATTACAGACGGAGAGAGTTCTCTGAATATGTGTTGCAGCATGCGGGAGCCGACGACGACGAAATATATAGGGGAGAATGAATCCTATATTCATCCTACGTTATTTGCTAGCATTTTCAGGTCTATTTTTTGAAGTAGAAATTTTTACTGTATTTATATTATTTTGATCAGCAGTATGTGTATTATCTTTTAGACAAAATTGTAATGTATTTAATTTTAGTACTTTCAGAATTCAAAGTATTTATTTTTAGTAGCTTCTTTCAGAATTCTCTGTGTTCAACATGGACACCAACTCAGCGCCGGAATTTAGGTTCCACATGGAAAATTGCACAATAATGTGTTGGTGGGCGGCACCAGCCCTCGAACCTGGGATGCACGCCATCGAAGGTGGAGGAGGCGGGCCCTCCAGTCAGAAAACATGCCACATCGACATCCCCTGTTTCTGATGCCCTTTAAAAAAAAAGAAAACATGCCACATTATCATCCCCTGTTTCTGATGGTGTTGCTACAATCGACGGTACATGGTGGCATATAAATAATATTGTATAAACATAAGGGCACAGTCGTCAACATTTCTAAAATGAAACCCGATCCCGTCTCTTACTTGTCCTGGTACATTGCCTGATGAGGTGGATAGCCACGACCGATCTTTTTAATACGTTCGCACTCTTATGCTGAGAAGGGTAATAAAGATTGAGCGGTGAATGCAACGAGTGTCGAATTATTACCCTCTAAGGAAATGGGAGATGGTTATTTTCACACGTGTCTGTAGTGCAAACCTACTGTCAGTCTTTCACTCCCCTTCTCCGACAAACCACAGTTCACCTTGTGCAGCTCCTCCGCGCCGCACGAACTAGGGTTACATGGCCCCGCCTAAGCAGCCGCCGCCGCTGCCACAGCCGCTAAAACTGGGGTATTTATCCCCTCTAAGGCAGGCCATGAAGCTCTACTTCAAGGCCGGTCTCCCATTGCCCTACTAGGCGGATGATTTCCCCGAATGTGCCGAATCGGCCGCGGCGGCGACGACGGCGTCGTCGGTGCCAGATGCGGCGAGCAGGGCCAAGAGAGCGATGTGGAGAAATCGTGCGGCGGCATTACGGCATGCTCTAGGCAGTGGGAACAAGGTACATATCAAATCGTTCACGAGAGCATGCTGCCGAGGGTACACACCCTCAAACAGGACAGCACCAAGGTCTAGGAACTCTCGTGTCCACGCTTCGGCGCGGACTACCTTACCATAGTGGGGGAGGCTAGGAGCACACTGTCTACGGCAAAGACGCTCCATCCTACGCACCGTCGGAGGCCGTACCGTGGCAGCAACCAAGCGTCTACACTCAGCATGCTAGATTGTTCGATAGACGGAGCCGGCGGCGGGCATCAGCTTAGCCCTGGAATTCATGTTGGAGTTCACACGGGCCTACGATCCCAAGAAGGAGATGCCAAATTTCAGTTTCGAAGAAATCGTTGCGGCATCACAGATGGTCCAACTGAACCAGGACTGGCGCATGCAAATCGCTCGTGCATGAACGATACAGATTTCTTGTAGTTTGGCGGGAAGGCAATAGATCAGTTTGGGTTAAATGATCAAAGAACTTATGTCCTCTCAAGGCAATTGGCCAGCCAACTTTTCTGGTGGAGATCTGTAGTTTCTTTAGTGTAGAATAGTTAAGTTCAGACTAAAGAATGGCTTTTGTAGATGAAATGCTGACGAACTGTTCTATAAACTAGTAGGAAGTTTAGCCCACTTTTGTGTAGGTATAAGACCCTTTTGAATGGAAGTACTACTATTGTAAGCAAATACTATCAAGTATCTATTTACTTCAGTTACTAGTCGTGGTTAAATCCAGTTAACTGGCATCTTTTTATCCCAGACTACAGATTTTGCGTCTGCTGTCTATGCTGTAAACCATTTTTCCTTTGTCTTGTGTTGCCTGCAAAATGGTCCTACAGTTCAACGTGTTACAAATGTAGCTACCTTGTACTTGAAGAGGAGATGGACTACATTTTCCTGGCATCCACAGAATTGACATTGCTCATTGCCAGACCACCCTCTTTTCATGAGGTTGTCCTTGGTTATTCATAGAAATTATAAAGCACGGTGTTCAACTACATCGATTCAAACTATTACACACACACTACATCAAATTCATTACCCACACATACTACATCGATTCAAACTATTACACACACATACTACTTCAAACTATTACACACACGTACTACATCGATTCAAACTATTACACATTTTTAGTCGATGCTAACTTCCTGCTACGCTCTCCATACTACAAATTCATTAGCCACACATACCATGGCAATTCACTAGAGCTCTGTCTTCACTCGAGAGAAATCAGAACCACCAGCTCGTCCAAGCCCGGTTCCCCCACCGAAACTCTGTGCGCCGTCGCGAAACGGTGGTGGTCCTGTGCCATCGATCCTTCCAGGCCAACACTACAGGCGATGAGGACGCTTTCTGGCAGCCTCTTCGGGGCCCTGAATGCCATGTACCGATTCTAGAACCTCCTGCAGGTGGATGATGACCGGGTGCTTCCAGGAAAGCTGTCGCCCTGCCCTGCTTGGAATCTGCACCTCGTACATCTTAGGAACAGCGTCGGATCTTTCAGCCACACCTTTACCTCGATGACCCATCTGCCACTCGGTGGAACGATTAACACCAGCTCAAGGCTACTGATGACCTGCTTGAGGGCCTCCGGCTCCCAAGCATCCAATGGGAGGCCGTCAAAGCCGAGTTTGGAGAAGAAACGAAGCTGTCCCAAGCGATCGTCCCACCCACAGGCGCGATGCCAACGCATGAAGCTCATTTTCTCCCCGCAGCGCTCGAAAGAACGGGAAGAATGCAGAACGCGCTCGGTGTCTGAGCTGTGCTCGAACCGGATGAAAAAATCGAATGGCGGCGCGCATACCTCAATCTTGACCTCATTTCGTCTGATCCCAAAACGAGACCTGAAAGCCGACAGCAACTCTGCCAGCGACACGACGGGACAGACACCCAACACGGTGGCCATGAGAGCATGGTCATCGAACTGCTGTGCCAGGGCTACCATGCCTAGGGTGCGCGGAAGCACGCAACTTCCCGAGGCCGGTCACCGGCCTGGATCGCCCGACGGGACGCGCTCCGCCGTGCGAGAAGGACTAGCCAGAGGCGAGATATTAGTCCGGGGACGCGGAGCTCCGATACGGCGGACGATGCGATGGCGACGGCTGCGAGCTTCGATTAGAGGTGTGGGAGGTTGACCGGACATGGCGGGGACACAAATTAGAGCAAGTGTGAGCTCCGATCTAAGACAAGCAGCCGGAGCTGAGCAAATGTTATGAAGAGGGGAGCAGGGGAGAAGACCAGAGCAGAGCAAAGAAATAGATCTATTCCACTCAGGGATCTGGTCCACGCAGGGGTAAGCTAGTCCACAACCACAAAATATAATGGGGAATACTGACATGGCGGGCCAAGAAGAGTTGACCTAACGGCGGTATTTGAGTTCAACCGTTTTTTGTCTAATTCAAACGACCGCTTGGCTATTAGATTTGTATTCACCCCCATTTGGCCCTTCTGGACAATTGGCGATTCTACTACGGACCCTCCGCGCGATTGATGACAACTCGGGTACCGCGGTGCACTCACCCACGAAGTTTGGTACCACAAATGAACATTCCTGTCAACATGGCCATCCAGGTCCCTCTGATGATCATTGGTACGGGAAGGTCCCGACCATGTCTGGAGTGTTCCCGAACCGTGGGGTATCACACTTAAGGGCTTGATGATGCTTAGAGAGTGTTTTCGTATTGGCAGAATCACCAAAGAAAAGAGAGAGAAAACCGGAAGGGTTTTGGTAAGTCCGGAGGATGTCTAGAGTGCGGTGGAAGGAGTTCCATAGCCACGAGGATTGAATAATATGTAAGTGAATCTTGAATATTGATTTAATCATTTATTTATATTTATTGAATAAAATAAAAACAATTAAAATGGTCGAAATACCTAATTGGGCAAAAATCTCTAGGGAAAAGGGCCCATGAGGGAAAGACCAAAGGGAGGAAGCAGGAGGGGTGGCCGGTTGGGCCAAGGCACCCCGCGTGGGACCCACTTGGGCCCTAGCCAACAACGGCCAAGCCCCCCTCTCCCCTCTCCCCTCTCCTTTGTTTAGTCCCACATGGCTAAGGTAATTGCCTATGTGGGTGTTTTCCCCAATATAAAGATAGGTATTTTGACAAATTTAATACACAATAATTAATAAAAGTTTTACTCTCTTTTAGGGAGACCTCCAGTTGATTCTCTATCCCGTGACCGTGGTCCCAAGTCTGGATCATGCGAGCAGGACTCTTCTTCACCGTGGAGCGCCCTCGCGCTACGCAATTCGGATCCAGAAGCTCTACTTCTACAACTACTGCTGGATCGGAGGAGCGGGAGTCATCACCAGGCATCGAACGTGTGTAACTCCCTCGGAGGTGCAACACTTGGGGCACTAGAAGTCGTTGGAGCAGGAGGAGCCTCCAGGACTTCAACACGACCCCGAGGTCAGTTTTAGTTTGTCTACATCAACCACGCTCTCCCGAGCGTTGACAATACTTTTCGGTCTTCAAGGGCAAGTTCACGAAAAGGCCCTCAGATTACTGCATTACTAATAGATAGGTCCTGGCATTAGGGTTCTTGGGTAGGGAAAAATTATTGTTTTCATGCGCAAACCCCTATAGTGGTATCAAAGCTAGATCTATGCGTAGTATTGCTAGTACGGGTAGAACACATGAGTTGTAGCGTGTGGGCGTTGATATTTTAGTTGTTACCCTGCCACGTGTACTTGTGTATACCGCATTAATGCTTGATGAAGCGGCCCCCAACCGACTTTACGCATTCATTCGCGAGACTGGTCCATGCTTGGCATACGGCTTGTACCATATAAAGTGGCTTTGGGATGTGTTTGTCTCTCTCGCATTAGTTAGTATACCATTTGCAAAGGAGGTCCTGAAAGGGCTGTAGTATAGAGAACTACTTGATCATCGTTGTGGTGGAAGTTCGTAGGTAAGAACGGTTCTTGTACGAAAGCCCTGTCACCCACGTAAAACATGCAAAGATAAAGTAGAGGTGTCTAACTTTGTTTTGCAGGGGGCGCTGTGATGTGATATGGTAGTAGTCAAGGTAAAGTAGTTTACTTTATGTTGCTAGGTAGTAGTAATGGTCATGGTGATGATGGACTACCACGCCGGAGGCACCGGTACCCTAGTGCCTACGGCGCCAGAATCCGGTGGCACGGGATGGAGATCTTAATGTGAAGGACCATGTCGCATCACACTTACATTTAATATTTATTGTTTGTGCATCTTATTGTGTGCTAGTATTAGATACTCGACGGTAACCTAATAAGATGATCCCTAATCAAAATAGGAATGTAAGTGTTCTCCCTTAGTGTGCACCACCAAGAAAGTTCTCTGTTATGAGGCAGGCCATGATGATCGGGTGTCAGACATATGTGCGTTCATATATGGTGGGTGTAAGCCATGTTGCACAGCGGATACACTAAGGTTGAGTTGGAGAGCCTAGCATGTTTATACATGGCCTCGGAACACGGATGGTCAAAAGATCGAGCACGAGTCGCATGAATGATGTGATTGATGTTTTGGCATCCACCTTTGTAACTATATGATCGGCCATGACGATTGGGGGCGGTGTAGCAAATAGGGATCATGTAATAACTAAAACCTTTTTCGGATAGGAGTTTTTATTGGAGTTCTTCTTTTAACTCATATAATTATAAACTTAGTCTAAATTCCTTTTGCAGTTATAAATGTAGAAAATGGTTCTCCTTGATGCTACCTTCCCGGTTGATGATTGGTTAGAAGGTGAGAAGCTCAAACTAGATGGATCCAACTTTTCTATGTGGGTTGCGCTTCTCCATGTTCTCCTTAGTGAGAATGATGTGGTCGACTATATATGCTACGAGATGGATTTGGAGCAGACCTATTTCTATGAGACCCCAGAACAGCGGGAAGGCTGCTATTATCATCGTGAGATGTCCACCTTCATTTTAGTGACGATGCGCTTCAGAATGGTTGATGAGCTATGGCCAATTGTGGGTAATCTTGACCCTTGTATGATAATGGTACAGCTTATATAACATTTCGTGGAACAAGTGTGCATATTGGAACATGAGCTAATGGGAGATTTCGTCTCCATAAAGATAGAAGAGAACTCTTCACTGAAGAGCCATTTGGAGCGCATACATGACGCGTATATGAGGCTTGCTTACTTCCTAGATAATTGGCTAACGAGCTCTTTTGCAATAGGCTTGTTGCTACGGTCACTTCCACCAAGCTACCAAGCACATGCCAGGACTTGCATCATGAGAGCTTATGGGGAAATACAGGATTTCCACAAGATCATAACACATTTTAGGAATGTGAAGATTGAACCCATTGCTGGAGAGGTCATCAATGACAAAGGTATATATTTGATATACAATTTTATAAATGTTATAATCTTGCAAACACGTGTTGCAGTGTTAAAGTATTTGATACTTGTTCTGTTTTGGTGAAAACATGCCCTTCTACATGAGAGCTTCTTGCTAGAGAGGAGGTGACGTTGTGTGTTGATGGCGAGCATGATGATGATGGCCAACGACACTCTCCCTCGACATTTATCATTTAGTTTATCATTTTTGGATGATTATTGTAATCTATGGATTGTGAACTTCTTTAGTGTGTCTCACACTTCGTGAGACAATTATTCATATGATTTTGTAACAAACAGTTGTTCTACTTCTATGAATGATTTCTATGTGCATTCATATGTTGTTCGATTATGTGTGAATTATCCTTGTTGTGAAACTAATTGATAATGCATGAACATTTGTAAAATACTCAAAATTCCTTGAAAATGCCAATCTTAATGATATATTCATTTTGAATGAAACCATTGTTTAAATTCAAAGTTATGTCGATAATATAGGAAAGTCATTTGATTTCTTGTCACATATGAATCATGCCCAAGTTCGGCAACATAACTTAAACACCGTGTGTTGCATGAATGCAAAGTGTTTAATGAATTGTTGGAAGAAAATACATATTCGATGTATCGTATTTCAATGAAGTGGTGATTATCATTTTGTGATTGTTTGAATTTTAAAAAAGGAGTTTACCCAAAGAAACATGAGCATGAAACTATTTCATGTGATCTAAGTAATTCATCATCCAGGGGTAAAAAAGATAAAAGACAATCTAATTACTACGATTTGATCAATAGTAATGAAATTCGACGTTATAAGATTAGCATAAGAAATTGTGAAATGCAATGCATTTGATATGTTGAAATGCAAAGCATCGCAATGTGATCAAGTGGGTGAATAAATGGTATCGAATAGGTCATTGTAGTGTAAGTGTAAAGACCATTAGTTAGAAATAGTAAAACACTCAATTAGAATATATGGTGAACCATCTAAATTCGTGAGATCGGCACCATATCTTGTATGGATCATCGTGAAAGTTTTGGAGTTATTCAATATCACCAAAACAATAGCGAACAAGTCCTTATGGCGTATTCATTGGAAACATTGAATACAAAATCCATGGCTAGAACCAAAAGAAAGGCAAACTAGTGCTGCTTAAATTTTGGTGCTTTCTCGAGTAAGTTTGTGTTCTCGACTATGAAGCTAATGGAAAATAGTGAAAAACACGATGTGGATTCAAAACCCTGCATCAGAGTGTTGAGAAGCGCAATGGAAATCGTTCCTGAATAATTCCCTTCATAAGGAAAGGATCAATGATAATGATCATTGTGTTTTCCATACTAGTGTTTTTACTAAATAAAGTAGGGTTCAAAAATGTACCCCACATCTTGTATGGAGAAATTTGTGAATCACTTGTCATATTACCGGAATATGGCATACCTACGAACTATAAAGGAAATAATGGTAAACTAAAATTTTGAGAAATCCTAGAGGCAAAATTCACTTAAGATTAGAAAGCAAGATGTTGTTGAATCTTACCAAGAAAAAGGTTGTTTGATGTTTCCAAATGATTGCAAGGTCACGATGGAATAGGTGAACGACAAAGGCACAATTTGTCATGAACAATATATTAGACAAATTCAAAAAGAATTTGATTCAGAAGTGTTAAAAGTCTAGTGGATTTGATACTAGTAAAGTACTAGCATCTCTTAATAAAACTCTCAGATTGATAATTGATCAACGAATTTGAAGTTATTCAGAATAGTGAGAGGATATGCAATTTGCATGAAATTGAGTGGGAGCTGTAAAAGTCTTCCTAAAGCAATATGTGAATGACAGATTTCTGACTAGGAGCAATATAAGTTTCAGACTAGAATATGTTGGGAACATATTTTTAGTGGGAGCTTAATGATTTATTCTTAAGACTATACAACACATTGAGAATAAAAGCGCAAGTACCAATAAATAATGATTTATAGGGATTCAAAGTTGAAAGTAAGTATATTACAATATTATGTTGTATTCCTAAAAGAGATTCTGAAAATAGTTTCGGAATAGGAATTGATTAAGGAATGGTCATTGGTCACTCGAATTAGGAATAACACTAAGTTAAACATCAGTGCTTGAAAGAAAGAAAAGGATGACCATCATCCACTATGTTGAGACATAGGTTCTGTCCTAGATACCATGATGACAACTTAACGTAATATATGATCCAAGAAGGAACTTTTGAAAAGTGATTAAGTATAAATCATAGAATGTTGAGCTAAGTTTGTCCATAGTGTCTGATGAGAACTATAGACATGTTTTCAAATCTACGAAGGATGACATATCTTAAAATATAAAGGGTTATGTTATAAGGGCATGTGTTAACCTTAGAATATTGGAAATCCTTGTATTTATAATACCGACTGAAGTCAAATAGGAAGCGAGGTGGTAAAACATCAAAAGTTGCACATGGTGCACTAATGTTTCGATGATTGCATTCATAATAAAATATAAGGGTACCATCTAACGTGATGTATATTGTTGTGGAGGGATTGGTTCGTCTTTATGTAGAATGTGTGTCCCACGACACAGTGCCCATGAGAAAGCTTGTTATGGCTAATCTAACTTCACTGCTGGCTCCTGGAAACCGACCTCACTCTGTTTCCATGACTACGATGCATACACAAAGATGTTATCATGTGATGATAAAGTATTAATGTTAATTAAGGTGACATCAGTAAGTTGCAAAGGATTTGGGGCTATAAAGTTTAGACCCAAGACTCAACCTCTTCCATGAGCAAGCATGATCAAAGGAGCCAGGATATATGGTGCCAATGATTAGTAACAAATGCAGCTAGTTTATTTATACTCTAGTCCAAGTGGGAGACTGTTGGAAATACACCCTAGAGACAAATAATAATATGGATTATTATCATATTTCATAATGTTTATGGTTATGTTTTATATCATGCTATAACTGTTGATACATTGCAAATGTATCTATAATTTTTGATGCTCCATGCTTGGTTTTATCCACTTTCTTGTGTTTTGTTCCAACTTTGGAGTACTTTTCATATGATTTCTTGGACTAACCTATTAACAAGAGCCACAGTGACAGCTGCCTGTTTTCTGCTGTTTTTGGTTCCAGGAAAGTCAGAAAATGAATATTCTCGGAATTGGACGGGACAAAAGCCAAAGTGCCTATTTTTCTGGAAGGGATCAAGTGCCAGAATACGAGATGGAGAAGGGCCAGAGGCCGGCCACACCACCTGGCCGCGCGGCTAGGCTAGGCCCGCGCCAGGGGGTGGTGTGGTGGCCCCTGGCACCCCCTCGGCCTCTCCTTCCGCCTATATATTGCCCTCGGGACGAAAACCCTCAGTACCCGATCAAAAATCCACGAAAGAGTCTGTAGACGCTGTCATCTCCATCCCTAGATCGGGAGGGATTTGAAGCTCTTCCCGGCACCCTGCCAGAGAGGGGAACTCACCCTGGAGGCCTTCTTCATCACCATGCAAGCCTCCGGTGTGATGCGTGAGTAGTCATCCTTGGACTACGGATCCATGTAGTAGCTAGATGGCTGGTTCTCCTCCTTTGTGCTTTCATGCTTAGATCTTGTGAGCTCCGTTCATGATCAAGATCATCTATTTGTAATTCATACATGTTGTGTTTGCGGGGATCCGATGGATATTGAGATGCTATTTCAGATTGATTATTGATTCTATCATGTCTTTGTTATTTGTGATCTTGCATGCTTTCCGTTGTTAGTAGCTATCTTGGCCAAGTAGATGCTAGCAACTCCAAGAGTTAGTATTTATGCTCGATAGTAGGTTCATGCCTCTAGTAATCTGGGGAAGTGACAGAAATCTCTAAGGTACTAGATGTGCTGTTGCTACTAGGGAGAAAACAACAATCCTTTGTTCATAGAACAATCGTATTGTTTACTTTACACGTAGTTCGTAAAGCAATAATTTGTTGCTTGCAACTTAATACTGGAGGGGGTTCAGATGATAACCTGAAGGTGGATTATTAGTCATAGATGCAGTTGGATGGCGGTCTATGTATTATGTTGTAATGCCCAATCAAGTCTCAAAGGAGTCAAGATGATTAGTATATGTATGTATTGCTTTCTCGGTGTTTGTCAATTGCCCCGCTGTAATTTGTTGACCCAACATGTTATCTATCTAAGGAGAGCCACCTCTAGTGAACTATGGATCCCGGTCCTTTCTCTTTACATACAATCTACAATCTTTTATTTTTTTGTGTTTACTTTTTGCAAACTTTTACTTCTTTCCATTCGATACATTTAATCCTTTGTTTTCCACAAAACACGGTGAGATTGACAACCTCATCGCAAGTTGGGGACAAAGTTCTGTGGTTGTGTTGTGCAGGTCTCCACATTGCTACTAGCACCGGTAGTGCGCCCTACCAAGGCTCAGCTAGTAACACCTTTGGGGTGTTTCCTTGCTCCTACTGATTCAATTAAACCTTGGTTTCATAACTGAGGGAAAACTTGTTGCTGTGCTCATCATACCTTCCTATTGGGGTTCCCAACAAGCTCTACGTTGAACGACGAGCACATCAAAATCTTTTCTGGCGCCGTTGCCGGGGAGTCAAGGACATCTTCACAAGGGGAGTCCCTCATAACCAATCTCTTTACTTTGTTGTTTTTGTTTTGCTTGGTTTCTTTTTGTTTTGTTTGCTTGTTTCTTTATCAAAAACACAAAAAAATTTAGTTTACTTGTTTGCTTTCTTATTTCAAAAACACAAAAAATTTAAGTCTCCTTTAGTAGTCACCTCTCCCCTAGCTCACCATGTTGATCCCTACATTCACCTTGAAAGACCTCTCAATTGGTAGTGGTTCTATAATT
The DNA here is from genome assembly GCA_916181665.1 of Avena sativa. Taxonomy (NCBI): domain Eukaryota; kingdom Viridiplantae; phylum Streptophyta; class Magnoliopsida; order Poales; family Poaceae; genus Avena; species Avena sativa. The sequence goes on along the minus strand of OV702291.1, from coordinate 373,389,885 downwards.
GGGAAAGACAATATTGAAGAATTCTTCAATCATGTTAGTAAGCATGAAGATACTGAGGATAGATCCCTTGCAGAACTTGCCCCAAACTATGAGATTGCTGCAGCTTTTTTAATTCACATGTTAGAAGCTAGGTTTGTTAACCTCAACCCCTTAATGCAAGTAATGTTTCTTAAGCTTAAAGAAATTGAGGACCCTGAAAAGAGGGATTTTATTCTAGAAACTTTGTTTAAGGAGTTCTATGATGTTGCCAAGGAAGCTAGGAAAGTCTTTGAATGTTTCAATATGCTAGGCTCATGTGTAGATGTTGCTGGTACATGAGAAAAGATGAACAAAACCGAACCTAATGGGGAGGAACCTAAGATACCAATATCCTTTAAACTAGTAGCAATACATGATGCCATAGAAAAGAATCTTGATTGGATTGTTCCTGCAAACCCTTTTGATTAGAATAGTGAACCTAAGAGCATTGAGATAGGATCCTCTAGAACTTATTTGGATAATATACCTTGTCTTGTTGAAAATATTTCTGGTATTGATCTTAATACTTCTTCATTTGAGAACACTTGATTCTTTCTTTGCTTCTTATGCCTAACTTAAAGGCGTTAAAGAAAAGTACTTATTGGGAGATAACCCAAAAGTTTTATATGAGTCTTGGAAGTTATTAACTCTGTAATAACCTCTCCTTATCCTTTTTATTTGCACTTTGTGCCAAGAGTAACCTCTAATGAGAGTGAAGTAATGATTGGGAAAGTTGCTATCCCGAAACAGATTTTTGTGCTTCACCGTAAACATTCGTGAGAGATCTCTGTATGTCGGATTGAGATGTAATTTTTTATGCTTCTTCCCCAGGTAGTTATCTAATTTTTGTTAGTTCAACACTTTTTGATTTGAGCAACAGAAGGTCTTCTAAAAAATTCGTCTTTACCTTATGGTCTGTTTTGACAGATTTCTGTCATTTCCTGCATTTGCTTCTTGTGGGTTCCTTTTTGAGTTCTTTTGGGGAATTGAGCTTTTTGAGGGAAGTGATGCAGTATGTAGTGTTCTAATGGATGTTTATTTGGTGTTATAACTGAATCTTAAGACTTATTTATCTTGAGTGCACTAATGTTGCTAATAAAGATTGTGTGAAGTTTTGTATGAAGGAAAATTTTCAGGTGTATGGAAGGAATGAGTAATGAGATGAAGGATGGACTAAAGCTCAAGCTTGGGGATGCCACGCGTGTCACCCCAAGAAATATCCAAGAAGTACAAGCGTCAAAGCTTGGGGATGCCCAAGGCATCCCCTTCTTCATCAATAAAAATCCCAGGTTTCTTCCAAACGCTTCATTTTTATTGTTTCATGCACAGTTGTGTTGTTCTTGGAGCGTCTTCTTTTCGTTTTCGTTTTGGTTTTTAGTTTGCTTGGTTTGCTTAGTTTTCTGAATAAATTGGTTGGACCCCCTCTTTCATACATTGGTTTGCAAATGGTTTGGTTTGGAAAAGAGTAGGAAAGTTCATACTTATGTGGTAAAAAGAGCTTGTTTTTGACTGTGGCCTGTGCTTTGTCATGCCATGCTTGATATTGTTTTGGATTTATGCTTAGTATTATTTGTTGTAGAATGACTTGTTATAAACAATTGAGATTGCTTAATGTGCCTTGGATGAATCATGCGTTGTTTTAGCATATTAAAGCATAGTATAGTGGTATTCTCCTTTGATGCTTTATTTGGGTTGACTTGGCGCATGCTCACACCATGTTATGACTATCTCAAGTCACCATAGCCTTTATGATCCTTTATTTTTCAACTTGTAGTACTTTATGCTTTGATCAATGATGTTTTGTCGCTCTGCATGATTATGGCCATTATTGCTCTCTTAGTTTGTCGCTCCCAGTCTTTTGCTAGCCTCCACAACCAAGTATGAGTTCCACTCATGCATCCAACTCCCTAAACCAAGTTATTCCAAAGAGTCCACCATACCTACCTACTAGCTTATGCTATTCCAAGTATATTCTTTCTTTTGTTTACCTTCCAAATTAAACTTGTTATGAGAAAACTAGTGATTAAAGCTCTCACGAACTTGATGGCACACTTTACTTTTTGCCTGTAATAAACTTGAACCATTGGGTCCTTCTTTGTTGCGTATATGCTTGCGCTTTATAAGTTGAAATTAGCAGAACCATGTTTCATGGGGAACGCTTTCAACATTGCACTTGTACTTTGTACCCCGTTGATATCATGTTCTTTTGCTTACGGATCCCGGCGGTGTGAAATAAAAGTGGAACTTATAAGATCATGGAGTTTGTATGTGTGTTGGAGAAACGCCTGGGCCGCTAGCCTAAGCCATGCCTAATCATGGTGGAAACTTGCAGCATCACCATAATGAGCACTCTATGAAGCATCCTCAATAAAAACCTACGCAAATAGCAAATAAAAAGATCGCTGAGATGCTCATTGTCTGCTTGCCTTGTCATTTTGATTATGGGAAAGCTCCCGTATCATGTGCAAGGGGTACCCCATTGGCGGTTCTTAATGATACACATATACTTACAATGACAAGAGCTTACTCGTGACTGAAGTTGAGTAGCATGAGGATCGGTCTTCGTAAGTAAGGGGCATGAGATTTCGGTTTATAACTTGTCAAGCATATCCTCTTAGTTGTGTCACTTTAACCTTAATCACCTTCAAGATGCTTATGATAGGGGCAATGAGAGCTGAAAGCTACAAGTACCATAATTTTTGGAAGCTCTTTATGAGACTTGAATCCCTAGTTCCTTTTACAAAGGCCTTTCTTCCACCATAATATTGAGTCTCCACCTTCTATCTTTATGCACTTACTTTGAGAGCATAGTGACCATTCTTAGTTCTATGTGCATTGTCCCAAGACTAGTTGATTGATGCATAACTTGATATTGCTTGTTTTAAACTATTGTATCTAGTCACTCTTATGAACTTTGAAGGTGTCCTATGCATTTATATTTGCTACTCTATTGAGGGACAAGCTGAATACTATTATGCCATGTTTTCTTTATGTGAAACAAACAAACATTTTGCAAAGCATTGTTATTCATGAATCTTTTGTTTGTGCCTTTTCATGTTGCATCATAGTTTCTTTGCTTATTGCTAGAACTTTGTCTTTCATGTTATGATTGAAGTACTATGATCCCAGCTTTAAATGTTTTACAAATACTTTGATTAAGTCTTTGATGGTTCATGTCACCTCAAAAATTATTCTTTATTTTTATCACTTACCTACTCGAGGACGAGCAGGAGTTAAGCTTGGGGATGTTGATACATTGCAAATGTATCTATAATTTTTGATGCTCCATGCTTGGTTTTATCCACTTTCTTGTGTTTTGTTCCAACTTTGGAGTACTTTTCATATGATTTTTTGGACTAACCTATGAACAAGAGCCACAGTGCCAGCTGCCTGTTTTCTGCTGTTTTTGGTTCCAGGAAAGTCAGAAAATGAATATTCTCGGAATTGGACGGGACAAAAGCCAAAGTGCCTATTTTTCGGAAGGGATCAAGTGCCAGAATACGAGACGGAGAAGGGCCAGAGGCCGGCCACACCACCTGGCCACGTGGCCAGGCTGGGCCCACGCCAAGGGATGGTGTGGTGGCCCATAGCACCCCCTTGGCCTCTCCTTCCGCCTATATATTGCCCTCGGGACGAAAACCCTAACTACCCGATCAAAAATCCACGAAAGAGTCTGTAGCCGCCGTCATCTCCATCCCTAGATCGGGAGGGATCTGAAGCTCTTCCCGGCACCCTGCCGGAGAGGGGAACTCACCCTGGAGGCCTTCTTCATCACCATGCAAGCCTCCGGTGTGATGCATGAGTAGTTCATCCTTGGACTGCGGATCCATGTAGTAGCTAGATGGCTGGTTCTCCTCCTTTGTGCTTTCATGTTTAGATCTTGTGAGCTCCGTTCATAATCAAGATCATCTATTTTTAATTCATACATGTTGTGTTTGCGGGGATCCGATGGATATTGAGATGTTATTTCAGATTGATTATTGATTCTATCATGTCTTTGTTATTTGTGATCTTGCATGCTTTCTGTTGTTAGTAGCTATCTTGGCCAAGTAGATGCTAGCAACTCCAAGAGTTAGTATTTATGCTCGATAGTGGGTTCATGCCTCTGGTAATCTGGGGAAGTGACAGAAATCTCTAAGGTACTAGATGTGCTGTTGCTACTAGGGAGAAAACAACAATCCTTTGTTCATAGAACAATTGTATTGTTTACTTTACACGCAGTTCGTAAAGCAATAATCTGTTTCTTGCAACTTAATACTTGAGGGGGTTCAGATGATAACCTTTTTGGGGATATACTTTCCGGGTATCCTCATAGTTCCTCACTGACCAGGGTGGCCCACTTCGGGTTAGAGCATTGCTTCACGAGCGGCCCAGTCAGGGAGAAAGATGGAGTCCAATCCGGCTACGGGAAGGCCTAGAAGGCTTACCGACTTAGGCCCATAATGTTACTTGTAGTTCAAGATGTACTCTGAAACCGACTCTCAATCGTAGCCGGATAGATCTCTCCTATAAACCCTAGGTGGGATATCTATATAAGCCGTCCTAGGGAGAGCCCTTAGGGCACCCCAATACTTTAGACCCTCAACTCGCACAGGAGAAACCCTTGTAACCCATATTCCGGCTCTGCCGTATTACTGGATTGCTAGCAGGAGTAGGATCCGGCCAAAGCCGGCGGATTCGAACCTGGGTAAACTTGTGTGCTCACCATCCCGGAATACCGTACGTCTCACACCCCTCTCTTCTGCACGCCTCGAGGACCCCCTCATGGCGTACTTGTCATTGATCCGACGACAGTTGGCGCCCACCGTGGGGCAAGTGAGCTTCGGATCTGCGTTCCGAGCGGAATCTGCAAGAATCGGAATCGGCGAGACTATCGCCGTCGGTCGCATCCTCTACGCCAGCGACGTCCCTCTCGTCGTTCTCGACGAGACTTGGATTCCGGCTAGGGAGGCCGTGATTGCCTACACAATCATGTCTTTTGGCGAGATCGATGTTTACATCGGTTTCGCTAAACCTGCCCAACCCACCCCAGCAGGGATGATAGAGGCAGAAGAAACTTCTGGGTCCCCTTTGTCCGCGGAGGCGGCAGAGTTCTGGATCTCAGAAAACCCTAATCCCACCCAGCCCGCACCAGTTGTGGAGATAGTGGAGAAATCCGAGCCTGAAGAAGAGCTAGCGGTCCACATCGAATCTGGAGTGGATCTCCCTGGAGGAGCCGGATCCTAGATTGACCCACCCACGGAAGTCGAAATCCAGGAGGAGCATATTAGTGACACTGATTCCGGCTTTGATGATGTCGGGACAGACAGACCTTTCCTAAGGTACCTCAGGAAGCACACGTTGCACTTCGTCGGATATGTGGGATCCGGATCCCGCTCTGCCAATGCTGGAGAAAACACCGAATCAGTGCTGGAGGCAATTGGAACAAACGCCGATGTACCCGCATTCTCGGATGAATTGATGACGTCAGCATATTTCCGAAAGTTCTCTGCGGAATATGAAGAGGAGTATAACTCCAAAGCTGCAGAAGAAGGAGAAGCCATGGATGAAGGTTCTGGGGAACACTCTCCCAAAATGCAGGATGACATGGACGTCAGAGATAATCCCGAGGTCCAGATGTCCGAAAGTACTCATTAGAGCTTGACTCCGGGAAACGGACCCAAAGCCGTCTTTGCTACTAGCGCTTCTAAGAAGGCAAAGAAGAAGAACAAGAAAAACAAGGCCCCGGCAAAAGACCCTCTGGCTAAGGAGGTGATTGCCGAGGAATACGAAGAAGACTCGGATGGAGCACTCATCCCAGACGAGCCAAAAAAAGAAGAATCGATGGATGGACACGTGATCACCGAAGGTGCGCGTAAACTCATCGATGCTGCATTAACCACACCTATCCCTACAGCCACAGAACTTACTGCTGAAGAGCTGGATGAAAGGGCCCAAGCCCTAGAAGCGCATCGTCAACAACTCCTCGATGAAGCCAAAAACATCGAGGTGGAAAAGAAACGCATGGCAACTAAAGACTACATGTCTCGGTTGCACCAGAAGACACGGAAACGTCACACCAATGACGACCAGTTCCCAACTGTCCGTGCCATCCTTTTCAGAGATGAGATGGGGAAGCCACGGAAAGATAGCAAAGGAGATTGGGTATACCCAACCCCAGTACAGAATACCGTGGCGGCCCGAGAAATTCTATTGGCTAATCCAGGACCGGAGGAGATCCGTTTGGGTATCAAGCTACTCAATAAGGGACTGGAGCAGCAAAAGGTCGCCCTGTCTAGAAGTCAAAAACTGGTCTCAGATTCTGACCAATGTCGCACAGATCCGGCATGGGCTGACGTAAGACCCCATCACGTCCGGGAGCAGTATCATCGCCCCGAATGCCGGGAAGACAATTATTCAAGAACCGGATCGTCAAGACAGCACTACAAGACCACGCGCAACTGGAGCAACGTTGTTCCAGCAGCCGAGAAAGACGCCATTGCTGCACTGAATCCGACGAACCCTCCCCGACGAGAATCTAATGATCGAAGGGGAGAAGATAAAGAGAAACAACGGGAGGAGGATCGTCAAAAAATGCCACCTCCTAAATATACGAGCCGTCCGGCTGATCCTCACCGTGGTGGGAACGACGGACGAAGGAACGACGGAAACCACGCTAGAACAAGCCGGCAGGGGGCTCGTCATAGTCAAGATCCTCCCCGGAATCGGAATAATGACGCTCCGGACGGAGGCCGGCGATCAGCCAGAAACTATCCAGCTACACCACCCTCTCCACCACATAGTCATCACAACGGCTCCCATGGAGGGCAAGGAGGACGACATGTCGGAGGAGGTGGTGGCAGAAGCCGAAGTCTGTCCCCAAGGCACCGTAGCCATAGCCGGCATTCAGGACGATCTCTATCCCTGAACGACGCAAGGCACGGGATCAATTCCAACATAGAGGCACGGCGCTATGAAAACGATGACATGTATGTGGGCCCAAAGTGCTTCAGACCACACATCAGAGCTACAAGATTCCTGGAAGGATTTGCTATCTCAAGGCACATCCAAGCCTACGACAGCATTGCTCGGCCAGACACTTGGCTACAGGATTTTTTCCAAGCTTGCTAGATCGCCAAAGGCGGAATCAGCCTGGTCGCAACCCGATATCTCCTACTTATGTTGCGGAAGACGGCGCGATCATGGCTCAATGAACTTCCGGAGAACACCATCCATAACTGGTATGACATGCAAAGTGCGTTCTTTCGTAATTTCGAAGGCACATATCGGAGGCCCTGTTCGGTCGGAGACCTACAACGTTGCACCCAGAAAGCCAGAGAAACTTGCCGAGATTATCTCGGACGATGGATCGGCACCAAGAACTCCTGTGAAGGAGTAAACGACCAAACCGCGATTGAAGCTTTCATCGTAGGGCTCCCAATTGGTCTACTACGTCACCGCTTGAAGTGTGATAAGGTCACTGATTTGGGAGAAATGATAGAATCAGCGAGCAAGTATGCGGATGCTGACGATGATGCAGAGGGATTACTCAACGTCCTGGTTGTACCTCAGTCAGTAAAAACAAAGCAACAAGCTCAGAAGCGTAAGAACACCTCGGAGGAAAAACCCAACACGGAAACAGCGGTGGTAACTACTATTTCCGGGTCTAGAGGATGAGGAGGACGTGGCGGAGGCCGCGGGCGTGGCCGTGGGACTTCAAGGATCCAAGGTAGAGGAGAACAGCAACAAGGAAAAACCTACTCTTGGGCCGAAACTGCCAATAACCCATGTGTGCATCACCTAGACGCCAAAGGGGGCTCGTCCCACACCAAAGCCGAATGTCGTTTCAATGACGACATCAAAAGAGATGACACCGCGGGCTACAAAGCTAAGCGGAAGAAGGGAAAGAAAAATCCCAAAAAGGACAAAGAGACGAAGGAAGATTCCGACATGGAGGAATCTGATGCTTCAAATCCCAAGCCGGAAGGGAAGAAAACTTTCAAACCAAGAAGGACACTTATGTCACCTTCCTCGGATCTCAACCAGCAAAGGTCAAGAAAGCAGTTCTACATGAGCTCAATGCAACAGTTCCGGTTGTCCCCTAGTATCTGGACTGGTCGGAAGTGGCAATCACGTTTGACCGCGATGATCATCTGCCTAAGTTACATAGGCAAGGAAAATACGCCTTAATCGTCAACCCACTTATTGACGGTTATGGTTTCTCCAAGACCCTCATGGACGGTGGTAGCAGCATCAATATTCTCTATGTCAAAACGCTACGCCAGATGAAGATCTCAGAGACCCAGCTGAACCATAGCTCTGTGATTTTTCACGGAGTTGTCCTAGGAAGACAAGCCAATTCCCTGGGAGAGATCACTTTGGATGTTACCGTTGGAACTCCAAAGAATTATCGGACGGAGGCACTTTCCTTCGAAGTGGTCCCGTTCAAGAGCACATATCACGCTATATTCGGACGTCCGGCTTACTGGGATTTTATGGCTCGTCCGTGTTACATTTACAATATGATGAAAATTCCAGGTCCCAACGGCGTGATTACCATCAGGGGAGACCCGAAGAAAGCGCGAGAGTGCGAGGATGGAAATGCCTCCTTTGCCGAAGTCGTGCTGCACGCCCAGGAGTACCAGGAGATCAAGAAGAGCATAGATCCGTCCGGGATGCCCGCAACAAAGAAGGAGGTGACCAAGCCAAATCCAGAGTTCAAGGCATCAGAAGAGACGAAGAAAGCATCGTTGAAGGATGATGACCCCTCCAAGGTGACCCATATAGGCGTAGGCCTAGACAGCGCATAGGAAAGCGCGCTCGTCAAGTTCCTCCAAGCAAGTCAAGACATCTTCGCATGGCAGCCATCTGACATGACCGGAGTACCTAGGGAACTTGCCGAGCACTCTCTAAATGTAAACCCAAATGCTAAACCCGTCAAACAATCCTTACGATGGTTTGGCGACGAAAAGCGTAAGGCAATAGCTAAGGAACTAGCGCGGCTCGAGTTAGCCGGATTCATAGAAGAGGTCATCCACACTGAGTGGTCGGCCAATCCTGTAATGGTCCCTAAAAAGGACACCACTGATTTAAGGATGTGTGTTGATTATACTGCCTTGAACAAGGCTTGTCCAAAAGATCCGTTCGCTCCGCCTAGAATTGATCAAGTTATCGATTCTACGGCAGGCTCGGAACTCCTCTGTTTTCTCGACGCATATTCCGGTTATCACCAAATCCGGATGAAGGAATCTGACAAAGTCAAAACTTCATTCATAACCCCTTTCAGAACCTTCTGTTTTGTTACGATACCCTTTGTGCTGAAGAACGCAGGAGCTACGTACCAGCGCACGATGCAGCGTTGCCTCCATGACCAACTCGGACGCAATGTACATGCATACGTGGATGATATCACGGTGATGTCCAAAAATAAGGAAACGCTAATTTCCGACTTGGAGGAAACGTTCGCCAATCTACGAAAATATAACATCATGCTTAACCCGAAGAAATGCTTCTTTGGAATACCAGCCGGAAAATTGTTAGGTTTCACCGTGTCTCAAAGAGGCATAGAGGGGAACCGAGACAAAATCAAGGCTATACTCAATATTTCCAGGCCAACTCGCTTGAAGGACGTACAAAGATTAACTGGTTGTATCGCTGCGGTCAGTTGATTTATAAGACGGCTTGGTGAAAGAGCCGCACCATTATACAAACTCCTGAAAAAGACCAAATATTTTGTTTGGACTGATGAAGCTGAAGCTGCACTATAAGACCTGAAGAAAGTACTCTCATCTGCTCCTATCCTTGCAGCGCCGGAACCTAAGGAACCGATGTTGCTCTATCTTGCTGCGACAAATAAGGTCGTTAGTATCGTCATGGTGGTGGAGAGACCAGAGGAAAATCAGGAACACCTGGTGCAGCGTCCGACTTAATTTGTCAGCGAGGTTGTGATAGAATCAAAACAATGGTATCTGCACTATCAAAAGTTGGCTTACGGTGTTTTTCTAGCATCTCATAAGTTACGACACTACTTTCAGGAGCATCCAATTACCGTGGTGATCACAACTCCCATGAGAGATATAATCAACAACAGCGACGCCACAAGACGCATCGCCAAATGGGGAATAGAGCTCTCAACTTTCGATATTGAGTACAAACCTCGGACAGCAATCAAATCCCAGATCCTTGCTGACTTTGTCGCTGATTGGACAGAGACGAAGGAGAATATGATCCTCCCTGCGTCGGAATATTGGACCCTCTTTTTCGATGGGTCTAAGGCTCGAGGGGGCTCGGGGGCTGGCGTGGTGCTCAAATCACCCCAAGGAGATAAACTTTTATACGTGTTGCAGATCCACTTCACAGCGACAAACAATATTGCCAAGTATGAACCACTGCTACATGGAATCCGGATTGCTAAGGACATTGGCATCCGACGTTTGATGTGTTACGGAGATTCGGATCTTGTTGCTCAACAAGTGTCGGATATTTGTAATGCAAATAAACACATGGCAGCATATAAAGCTGTCGTGGATGATCTATCTAAATCGTTCGAAGGGTTTAAAGTTCAACACATCCCTCGAGCAGAAAATGAGGAAGCAGATGCACTATCTCGGATAGGTTCTGTGCAGAAAGAGGTCCCAGATGGCGCTTTTTTAGAGCACCTCAAAGTTCCGTCAATAAAGAGAGTAGATGAGGAATATCCGACCAAATCCGACTCACCTTTAATAGCGGTTCTGGCTGTAATTCCAAGCTGGACTCAACCCTACCTCGATTATTTGGTAGATGGCAAATTACCCGAAGACGAGGTGCTGAGCCGGCAGATTATCTGACGAGCTAAAGCCGATACTATTGTTAAAGGTGAGCTCTATAAACGGAGTGTTTCTGGGGGTTTTCAGCGCTGTGTATATCTGGAAGAAGGAGTGGAAATCTTAAGGGAAATCTACGAAGGCGAGTGTGGTCACCATGCTGCAGCCAAATCTTTAGTGGCAAAAGCTTTTCGACACGGATTTTTCTGGCTTACAGCTCAGGCAGATGCCAAACGATTAGTCAAGATGTGCAAAGGCTGCGAAAAGTACGCCAAACAAGCTCATGTTCCGGCTGATCAGTTGCGAACAATACCTATAACATGGCCCTTTGCGTCTGGGGGCTTGATATGGTAGGACCTTTTAAACGAGCTCCAAGTGGATTTACTCACCTCTTAGTGATGGTGGATAAATTCACCAAATGGATTGAGGCTAAACCCGTCACAAGTTGTGACGGAGCAACAACCAAAAGATTTGTCGAGGATGTTATAATCCGGTATGGTTATCCACATAGCATTATCACGGACAACAGGAGTAACTTTTCTATGGGAGAATTGGCTGAATTCTGCGACAAGCAAAATATCCGGCTTGACATTGCGTCAGTCGCACATCCACAAGCTAACAGACAAGTCAAAAGAGCAAATGGTTTAATCTTACAAGGCCTAAAACCGAGACTCGAAGCACCACTATGACGTGATACGAGGGCTTGGGCAGAGGAGTTACCCTGTGTAATTTGGAGTTTACGAACAACTCCAAACAGGTCAACAGGATACACGCCTTTCTTCTTGGTCTATGGTGCGGAAGCAGTTCTTCCTAGTGATTTGATTCATACTTCTCCTAGAGTGGCCACGTATATCGAAGAGGATGCCGAGATTTCTTGACAAAATGATCTCGACTTAGTCGAAGAAGTTCGCGTCATTGCTGAAATGAGATCTACAGCCTATCAACAAAAGTAACACAAGTACCATAGCCAGAGAGTCCAAAATAGATCCTTCAATAAAGGTGATTTGGTTCTCCGGCTTGTGCAACAAAGAAAGCACAAACTTTCCCCAGTATGGGAAGGGCCCTTTTAGTTAGTCGAGTATTACACAATGGATCGTACTACTTAACTAACATGAGGCCAGTCAAACAAAGACCTGCTACTAAGAAGAGAAAGAGAGCTGGAGGCAGTACAAATCCGGATGAGTTAGACAGACCATGGAATATTACTCAGCTACGTCCCTTTTATTCTTAGTTTATCCTTCTTTGTAATCATACATATGTACATGTTCTGTGAGAAATAAAAAGTTTTGGTTACCTCAAGTTTTTTCTGAGAAGTTCTTAAACCATCTTATTTCCGAATGATCATGTCATAGTCGAAAATCCCAGAATGCTTGAAAGTACTTTATGCTCATGTTCGTTCTGGTTTAGATTTCCGATTCTAAAACTGCTACCTTCGGGTATAACTCTAAAGTTTCTAGTCTTTACTTTGGTTATTTGTCTGATTGCTGGATGCGGGCATTTTCCGAGTAGTGAATTGTTGGTACTGGAAGCCGGCTTTGTTTCCGAGTTTAAACTGGTTTAGCAATTGAGCTCCGTTGCTCGGCAAAGTTTTCGGCAGAAGGTTTAGCCGGTTCACAAAAGGGACGAGGCGGAAAGCCAGATAAACGATAACTAGAGACGAAAAAATACAAGTGCTTATGTAAACATTTTAGGCACACAAAAAAAAATTCAAAGCCAAAAAGTGCTGAATAGATCAAAAGCTTAGCACTAGCAAAGTTAAAGTATTACATATTTACAAACGCATCATGTGTTTTCTAGAATAATACATAAGTTTTTGGTCTATGATGCAGGAGGAGATGAAGGAGCTGCCGGCTCGCTAGTTACTCCGCCTTGATATCGTTCCGAGATGTCCGCATCCGAGTTGGTGCGTTCATCGTCGGAAACTTTTGTTGGTTCTTCTGGAGGAGGAGGCGGAGTATCCACGTGGGTGAAGAAGGGGATCTCGTAGCTGGTCAGGTCAGCCACGTGACACCCATATCCGGCACAGGAGTGCATGATGGCTTGAAGGTCTTGCTCCTAGCCGTCTTCGTCTACCTTGCAATACCCTCTGGTCACTTGCCATATTTCCATGTTTCCATGGTGGCTCATGACCATGGTGAGAGCGTTCTGCGCAGCAGTCCGCGCGTAGGACATGTTCCAGTCCCGAACAAGTTGCGGCATCTCCTTCGCCTTGTCCTGCACCTGGAAGTCCGACATGCTTGGCATGTCCGGAATCTTGAGAGCTTCGCCGACGTCCTCAAGGGACTGGCGGAAGTCATGAAGTAGGTCACCGACTTGGGTAAGCCGGTGGGTGCAGGGCTCGGAGGAGGAAGAGTCCGTCAAGTTCAGAGGACCTATACACAAAAAAAGTTAAGAAAAATCCAACATTGGTAAAATTCGAAGAAAGAGACAAGTCAGATAGATGGAATGTACCAAAAATGACGTCGTCAATCTTGGTCTTCTCCTCCCGGAGACTCTGGAGTTTAGCCCGGAGCGCCTGGGACATGTCCTTCTCTCTTTCAAACTCATTCTTGAGGTCCGAGATTATTTTATCTTGAGCAGCAATCTTGCGATCATGCTCTTCAGTGGCCATGGAGGAGGATTCCAGGACTTGAGCTATGCTCTTTTCATGATTGGCCTTGAGCTGATCCAGCTCTTGGCGAAGCTCCTTGTTCTCGACCACCAGGGTCTTGAGGTTCTCGGCCTCTTCAATCATGGCGATGGATTGTTTCACCAGCGCTGTAAGTCAAAAAGAACAAAAGTTCAGAAAAATTCGACATTGAAAATAACAAAGACAAGGTTTGAGTCTCGGAAAGTTTACCTTCGGTCTCATCCTTGGCAACTCTGAGTTCAACATTTTTAAGCTGGAGAGCTTTTATCTCTCTCCGCTTGTCGCAGACATTGGTCAGTAATTCCTGGTTATAGGAACATACTTTCTGTAAGTCAGAATACCCAAAGTCAGAAAGCTACTTAAGACTCGGGCTAATATTTTTGTTAAATATCAATACGAGCCTTGGGGGCTACACTAGTTCGTTCTTTGGCATCCTAATGAAGCATAAACCCGGATTGTTTATCCTACTTCATGCTTGGGGGCTAGAGGATATGATATAACATAATGGAAAATACAGGAGTTGGAATTCCGACTTACATATTGTTTGCAGGTGAGTTTATCCAAACCCGCGTTAACTTCAGCAGCCACCTTCTCGGCGAGAGTCAGAGGAATCACTGGAGCTGTTGGAAGCTCACCGGTCCTAATCCTATCGTCGCGAAGGCAGACTTGAGCGAGAAGTTCAGAGGACTTGACGTCCTCTGCTTCTTGCGCTTCTTCCTCGGCGGATAAAGTTCTCTTCTCCAAGCATTGCTTGGCAAGCCGCTGGATTTCTTCGGCTGATTTCCGAGACAGGCCAAATTTGGCAAGTCCCGGATTGCTCAGGAGGTTTTCGGCGAAGGTTTCTGCCGAGGGATCATTACCCAAAGAGGGTTCACCCTTATCTAGATCTGACGCACCCGTGGTGACATCAGTTTCGATCCAAGGTTCGTAGGCCCCGTTGAAGGAGTCGAATCTTCTGCAGCGTCCGGCGAGATAACCGGCGTTGCAGAAGGTTGAAGGGCAGGAGTCGGAGGAGCCACGGTAGGGGAAGCTATGGTAAGCTTCATCTGCCGCAGCGGCTTCGAAGGAATCCCTTTCCCCTTGGCCTTGACGAGCGGTTTTGCTCTGAGAATGTAGTAAAAGTCGGAAAACATTACATCTCGGAAAGAAATTTGAATAGGGTACAAAGGCGGAAGTTGTGATTGAATGTTACCTCTTCACGACAGGCACCTCCTTTGTACCAACAGCCACTGTTGGAGCCTTGCGCTTCTTGAGCGCAAGATCCGGCAATGGAACTACCTCCACCTCCTGAGAGAACTCCGGAGGATATCCTTCGAGCAGAGCAAGTTCCGACTCGGGGAGGTCAGCAAGTTGAAAAGAAGAAAACATATCAGTATTGCAGTATAACTCAAAGAATGAAACACATAAAAAGTATACTGATGTAAGCTTACCGGCACTACGGGGTTATCCGCCATGTGCATGTCCAGAGAAACCTCCAGGATTCTCCTCTCGATTCGCTCCTTGATCAGCCACTTAATCTGGCTTATGTAGCCCTGTGTGCTGAAAGCTTTGGAGCTGATGCGGAGGGAATCTTTCGGGGACAACGTGATGGAGTGCATCAGTCGGGTTTCGTGGTACTGGAGAGGCTGGATCTGACGTGAGACCCAGCACTGAACTAAGTCAGATCCCTTCAGATCCTTGTGTTTGATTAATTATTCGATCTGCCTCTTAGCGAGGATCAGATCATCGGTGAGAGCCGAAGCAGCCTCGTCCCAAGAAGGTTGGGCCGTGGTTGCTCTGTCGACAAAAGCCGGCAAAGCAGTAGCTTTGTCAGGAGCCAGAATATCCCTATGATAGAAAAAAGTGGCCGGCAATTGTTTGACCGAGTCACTGGCTAGAATCTTGGGATAAGACCGGTCGCGTCTGAGTGAAAATCTGATAGTGCCGATGATGTAAGGAAGACCGGCAGTAATGGAATTCCTCCGGACATGGAAATAGTACCGGAAGAGAGTCAAACTCGGCCTAATGCCGAGAAAGCCCTCACAAAGAGAAGCATACACACTCATCTCTAAGAGAGAGTTGGGAGGAAGATTGTGGAGTTGAACTCCGAAATGATCTATCACCCCGCTCCGCCAGTCGCCGGCGACGAGAAGCCCCTCCTTCTCCACGTTCTTGAGGCCCTCCTCGTTGAGAGCGCAGGAAATCCAGATCCCGTAGAAGCTCTCTTTCTCCGCTACTTCTTCCACCGTCGCTGCTGCCGCTGCCGCCAAGCTGGAGGAAGAAGATGAAGCCATTGCTCCGGTGAGAAGATGACCTAAAAGGGGCGGCGCTAGGAGCTCTGTGGGAGAAGAACAAGGAAGCTCTGTGCGCGCAGGAGGATTGGGAGGAAAGGAAACGGCAAAGGACTAGTGGAAAGGAGAAGGAAAAATCCAAACCCCTTATATCCACCTACCTGCGCCAAGATTTGTGCAAATGCTATAGTGTAACCGCCACGCGTCATGGAAGGAACTGGGAAGGACCCACGTGATGATTGCGTCGCCTCGATCTCCATGCACGCATTGAAACGGCGCCTCGGTTCTGCAAACCGCGGACCCACCAATGGTCGTGCTGACGGAATGCCTGTCAGATGACATGACTTGACCATGGCTTGTGTCAGGTGACGTTGGGAACCCGATTCCGGCTTAAGTTTGAAACCGAGCTGGAAAATCCGAGTAACCTACTGATAGGTCTGACTTATTTTTAAGACCCGGATCGTATTTTTTGTTGTGAAGTTTCAGGAACCCTTCAAGATTCTGCAAGCCGAAGATCAAGCTAGACGATGATAAATCCGACTTTGGATCTTGGAGGCCTCCGGGGGCTGTTGTTGGGGATATACTTTCCGGGTATCCTCACAGTTCCTCACTGACTAGGGTGGCCCACTTCAGGTTAGAGCATTGCTTCACGGGCGGCCCAGTCAGGGAGAAAGATGGAGTCCAATCCGGCTACAGGAAGGCCCAGAAGACTTACCGACTTAGGCCCATAATGTTACTTGTAGTTCAAGATGTACTCTGAAACCGACTCTCAATCGTAGCCGGATAGATCTCTCCTGTAAACCCTAGGCCGGATATCTATATAAGCCATCCTAGGGAGAGCCCTTAGGGCACCCCAATACTTTAGACCCTCAACTCGCACAGGCGAAACCCTTGTAACCCATATTCTGGCTCTGCCATATTACTGGATTGCTAGCAGGAGTAGGATCCGTCCAAAGCCGGCGGATTCGAACCTGGGTAAACTTGTGTGCTCACCGTCCCGGAATACCGTACGTCTCACACCCCTCTCTTCCGCATGCCTCGAGGACCCCCTCATGGCGTACTTGTCATTAATCGGACGACAAACCTGAAGGTGGATTATTAGTCATAGATGCAGTTGGATGGCGGTCTATGTATTATGTTGTAATTCCCAATCAAGTCTCAAAAGAGTCAAGATGATTAGTATATGCATGTATTGCTTTCTCGGTGTTTGTCAATTGCCCCGCTGTAATTTGTTCACCCAGCATGTTATCTATCTAAGGAGAGCCACCTCTAGTGAACTATGGATCCTGATCCTTTCTCTTTACATACAATCTACAATCTTTTACTTCTTTGTGTTTACTTTCTGCAAAATTTTACTTCTTTCCATTCGATACGTTTAATCCTTTGTTTTCCGCAAAACACGGTGAGATTGACAACCTCATCGGAAGTTGGGGACAAAGTTCTGTGGTTGTGTTGTGCAGGTCTCCACGTTGCTACTAGCACCGGTAGTGCGCCTTGCCAAGGCTCAGCTAGTAACACCTTTGGGGTGTTTCCTTGCTCCTACTGGTTGGATTAAACCTTGGTTTCATAACTGAGGGAAAACTTGTTGCTGTGCTCATCATACCTTCCTCTTGGGGTTCCCAACAAGCTCTACGTTGAACAACGAGCACATCAACTGTATTGAAAGGAAATGTCAATACAAGTGTGATATATAAACAACCAGGAGTTCCCGTTGAAGCTCTAGTCACTGGTTCATTGGTCAATAGATGATCAAGGTTTCCTAATCATGTGGCATTTATGCCAGTTGAAAATGGAGTCAACTCATTGTGAGAATGAGATGAGGAGCTATACTCAACCTAAGCATCGTGACCCGATCATGTCACGAAGTTCAATTTATGATGATTAGAAAAGACATAGTGTCCTATTTCTTAGACCATGAGATCATATCAATCACTATTACCCGAGGATACTTAGATATCATCAAACGTCATATGGTGCCACGATAATCTTAAAGGTGTGTTCAGGTATTCGGAGGAGCATATGAGGCATTATGCGTCAAGATTGGGATTTGTCCATCTGTGTGATGGAAAGGATACTCGAGGGCCCACTCAGAGAAGTTATATCCAATAGCTGCGCAACGTGTGATTTGGTCACATGGATATCACTTGTGGGAACAAGTCAAATAGAATTTGTTGATAACGATATTAAACACGACATGGTGATGTCATTGATCAAATCTCGGACAATGCAAGTATCAAGAGACAAAAGGAATATGACACGATGTCCAGGGTTCAATAACGAAAGATTCATGGAATGCACATGGGTCAACATGGCCATCCAGGTCCCTCTGATAATCATTGGTACGGGAAGGTCCTGACCATGTCTAGAGTGTTCCTAAACCGTGGGGTATCACGCTTAAGGGCTTCATGATGCCGAGAGAGTGTTTTGGTATCGGAAGAATCACCGAAGAAAAGAGTGGGAGAAAACCAGAAGGGTTTTGGTAAGTCTAGAGTGGGGTGGAATGAGTTCCATAGGCACGAGGATTGAATAATATGTAAGTGAATGTTGAATATTGATTTAATCATTCATTTTTGTTTATTCAATAGAAGAAAAACAATTAAAATGGTTGAAATACCTAATTGGGCCAAAATTCCCTAGGGAACAGGGCCCATGAGGGAAAGACCAAAGGAGAAAGGAGGAGGGGTGGCTAGCTGGGCCAAGGCACCCCGCATGGGGCCCACTTGGGCCCTAGCCGGCGGCGGCCAGGTCCCCCTCTCCCCTCTCCTTTGTTTAGTCCCACATGTGATGAGGACATCCCTATTGACTTGCTATCTCCAACTCCTAATGAAGATGTTGTTGTCAAGAATAAGTCCAATGAATTCAGGATTGGACCATATACTAGAGCTCGTGAAAAGCTACTTGAACAATAGGTGAATTCACTCGTAAATGAATCTGATGTTTATGCTAATGAGAATTTTATACTGCCTAAGTCTATGCATTTATGTATGCTTAGGTTCACTAAGGAGACAAGCATGGCAAGAAAAGGAGAAGGGCTGCATCAAGAGGAGCTAGACATGATGATCATCCATGAAGGCGTGAGGGAGGAGAGGAGGCAGGCACAATACAAGCAAGGGAGATCATCAAAAGAAGGAACGTTCAATTTAGACAAACAGAAGTCCTGAAATTGGAACGGACGTGGATTCCTCATACAAACTCCGAATCAAGCAAATAAGAACTTGTTGAAAAGAATGAGAGGGAGGCAATCACAATACAAGCAAGGGATATCATCAAAAGAAGGAACGTTCAATTCAGACAGACAGAAGTCCTGAAATTGGAACGGATGTGGATTCCTCATACAAACTCTGAATCAAGCAAATAAGCACTTGTTGCAAAGATAATTCCAAGATCTCTCCAATGAGTACTTCCACGTCTCAATCCCCGGATAATCCGGCCGCCACACCCCAGATAATCCGGCCCTGTTTTGGAAATTCTGCTAAGGACTTCGGGCACGTCGTTATGAATGGCCCCCGGATAATCTGGCCCTTTAGACCGGATAATCTGAACCTAAAAGTTTCCATCCGATCTAGACGTACTATATTGTATCAGACACGTTTTTGTTTCGCGTCGTTCCGACATTCCAGCTGCCATATAAGCCCTAGAACACCCTCTAGATTAGACCACGTTAAAACTATTTTGGAGTTGTTTCTATCTAGAACCTCTAGAATTACCTTGTGATCAAATTATACTACTGCAGTTGAGTGTGATCTGTTGTTCCATCGGGAATTAGTAGATTGCAAACTACCATTCATGGTCGACGGCTGCGTGCGCAAGAGCGTGGTGTTGTGAATATCCTACAGGGTTCGAGAGTTCATAGCTATAGGCTAGTTATCTATCATCCAGAATCATCATCGACAAGTGCTTACTGAGAAGATCGGGCCACCCCATATTATCTTGGTATCAGATTTCCAGTGTTGCCTTGGTAAGCATCCACAAATCCATCCATAGTTTAGTTGTTTTTCGTCCTATACAGAAAAGGCCATACAAAAAGATTAGGGTTAGACTTTTCCATAGCCTAGATTGCATCAGAGTTGAGTCTTAGTTGCTAGTCGTTGTCGTGTCTTTGATCCGATCTCTACCAATTTAAGTCGTAGTGTCTAGGTTTTCATTGTTTTTGTTCGTTAATTCCATGTTTTTGAGTCATTTGTCATCATCTTCTGCTAGTTTAGATACTTTTTTCTGAGTCCACATAGCGTACCTTTGTGATAACTTAGCTACAACCTTTCTACAACATATGCACATAGGAACGTACCTACTAGACTAGTTGCTTTGCTCTGAACAGGCTGCTCATTAGGGTTTTGAAGTGCAAATTTTTGTCTAGGTAGATCGGATTATCCGGCACCCGATAACCCGGAATATCCGGCCCCTCAATTGCCCAGCATTGTTGCATCCGTATTGCATTGTGTTAGATAGTTAAAAAAAGAGAAAACAAAAGAGATACAAAAGTGAAAAAAAAGTTATATCAAAGTTGCTTGGAGGCCTAGTTTCTTAATAGCACAAGTAGATTGAGCAATCTTGTGCCTGTTCTATTTTGAGCTATTACTAGTGTCTCTCTTATGCATTGCAATTTTCCTATTAATACATTGTTGTGCGACGTTTATCTCCACATGTGTGTTTCCTTCGGTGTTTGTCAAACGATCAGCACTAGGATTTGCTTTGGTATAGTTAGGGATCCATACCTACAGCTCCACTACATACTTCTGCTTTGTTGTCTGATCGTTCTTGTACCCTCGGTATTCGCTTCATCACATCCATGCACGTGTCGTTTATCCTAGTTGGTAAGTTTTTACTAATTCACTTTGGAACAGTAAGATTTCCTCTTCTTGCAGTTGTGAGTGAGTTGTGAGAGCCACCAAAAGGTTTTTGATTTTGTGCACTAACCTACTAATCATGTTGTCATCGGATTGATGACAAGTACGCCATGAGGGGGTCCTCGAGGCATGCGGAAGAGAGGGGTGTGAGACATACGGTATTCCGGGACGATGAGCACACAAGTTTACCTAGGTTCAAATCCGCCGGCTTTGGACGGATCTTACTCCTGCTAGCAATCCAGTATTACGGCAGAGCCGAAATATGGGTTACAAGGGTTTCACCTGTGCGAGTTGAGATTGTAGACTATTGTGAGGTGCCCTAAAGGCTTACCGTAGGACGGCTTATATAGATATCCGGCCTAGGGTTTACAACAGAGACCTATCCGGCTACGACTAAGAGTCGGTTATAGAGTACATCTTGAATTACAAGTAACATAACATGCCTATGTCGGTAAGTCTTCTCTGCCTTCCCGTAGCCAGACTGGAATCCGTCTCTTCTCCCTGACTGGGCCGCTCGTGGAGCAAAGCTCTAACCCTAAGTGGGCCGCCCTGGTCAGCGAGGCACAGTGAGGATACCAGGAAAGTATATCCCCAATATCAGCCCCCGGAAGCCTCCAAGATCTAGAGTCAGATTTCATCATCATCTAGCTTGATCTATCTTTGGCTTGTAGAATCTTGAGGGGTTCCTGAAACTTCAAAAGAAAGGATAGGATCCGGGTCTCAAAACGAGTCGAACCTATGAATACGTTATTCGGGTTTCCAGCTTGAAATTCAAACTAAGCCAGAACTTGATCTCTGATGTAACCTGACACTAGTCAAGGTCAAGTCATGTCACTGACAGACATTCCTAACATCATGACCATTGGAGGGTCCATCTTTCACGGAACCGAGGCGTCGTTTTAATGCGTGCATGGAGATCGAGGCGGCATAATCATCGCTAGGGAGTTATCTAGGTCCTTCCATGACGCGTGGCATGGTTACTATTTACATTGCATGAATCTTGGCACGGGTGAAGGATATAAGGGGTCTAGATTTCTTCCTTCCTCCTCACTAGCGCCAGTTCCTCATCCTTCCTCTCGACGTCTTCTGTGAACATAGCTCCTCTGCCTCCCCCAAATCCCACAGCGCCGCCCACCCTAGGTCACCGGAGCCCAACAAATGGTTGAGGGTTCATCTTCGGCTGCGGCAGCGACGGCAGCGACAGTACCTGCGGCAGAGAAGGAGAAGTTCCGCAGGGTCTGGATCCCATGTGTTCTTAATGACACCAAGCTCCGCGTCATCGATAATGAAGGCCTCCTCCGCACCGGCAACTAGTAGAGCAGCTTTGGCCAAACCGTCCCCACGCCCAACGCCGATGAGCAAGTGCATTTCGGCACCCACCTCGATAGAGGTTTGAGATTTTTTGAGGTTATAGGTCATTATGGAGTACAACTCCACCATCTCCCCTCAAACTCTCTCTTAGAGATGAGCTCATATGCTTCTTTGTGTGAGGGGTATCTTGGTATTAGGCCGAGTCTCATACTCTTACGGTATTACTTTCATACCCAGAGAAATTCTATAACCGCTGGTAATCCTTATATTACCGTAACTCTTAGATTTTCTATTAGGAGAGAGCGAGACTATCCTAGGATTAAGGCTAGTGAGTCGGTGAAACAATGGTCGTCCATGTTCTTCTATCACAAGGACAGACCGGCTCCCAGCAAAGCATCTGCTTTGCCGGTTTTCGTAGATGGCCCTGCCATGTCCCAAGAGTCCTGGGACGCGGATCCTTCGGTTCTCACTGACAATCTGCTTCTTACTACAAGGCGGATCGAATATCTGATGAAGCACAAGGGTCTGAAAGGATCTGATTTAGTCCACTGCTGGATGGCACGCCGGATCCAGCCTCTTCAACATCATGGTGACTGACTCATGCACTCCATCACCAATAGAAAGTCAGACACCCTCCAGATTTGCTCCCATCCTTACTCGAAAAAGTACTATGAGTCCCAAATCAGGTGGTTGATAAGGGAGCGGATCGAAAGGAAAATCCCGGAGCTATCTTTGGACATGCATACGGCTGATAATCGTGTTGTACCAGTAAGAATTCCAGCAGTGACTCGAATTATGTGTTCATCAATATATTATTGTTTCTTTCTGCAATGCTGAGATATTTCTTCTTTTCAGCTTGCTGACCTCCCCGAGTCAGAGCTTGCTCCTCTTGAGGGATATCCTCCTGAGATCTCTCAGGATGATGGAGAACTGGTCCCATTGCCGGAGACCCTTACCCGGAAGTGTAAGGCTCCAACTGTTTCCATCGGCACTAAGGCAGTGCTTGTTGTGAAGAGGTAACTTTCTTCACATGGTCTCTGTATTTTTATTTCTCATTCTTTCTGAAGTGTAACAATCTTTGTTTTATTACCTCCTCAGAGCTAAATAGCTCACCAAGGGCAAGGGGAAAGGAGGCTCGTCGAAGCCCCTGTGGCAGTCAAAGTTGAATTTGACTTCTCCTGCCACAGTGCCTTCGACTCCTGCCCCGTGGCCTTCTACAACACCACAGATGACTCCATCTCCGTTCGTCGCAGAAGATCTGGCTCTTCATTCTGAGACTACAAACCTTGGTTCACAGACCGATGTCACCATGGGTGACTCGACAGTTGATAAGGGTGAACCCTCAAAGGGTAATGATCCCTCGGCAGAGGTTTTTGTCGACAACCTCCTCAACAATCCGGGTCTTGCCAAACTTGGCACTACTCGGAAATCTGCGGAAGAGATCCAACGACTAGCCTAGCAATGCTTGGAAAGCCGGAACATTACCACCGAGGAGGAGGCACAAGAAGCAGAGGATGTCAAGTACTCTGAACTTCTTGAGCAGATCTGTCTTCGTGATGAGAGGCTGAAAGCCGGTGTGGTTCCTCCTCCACCGGTAATCCCGCTGACCCTTGCCGAGAAGGTTAGCACCAAGGTGAACATGATCTTAAGCAAGCTTACTCATGAACATCATGTAAGTCGAAATTCCAACTCACCTTTTTTACTTTATTTCATATCATATCCTCTAGTCCACAAGCATGAAGTTGGATAGACAATCCGGATTTATGCTTTCATAGGATGCCAAAGAATGAACTAGTGTAGCCCCCAAGGCTCATGCTGATATTAGTTAAAATATTAGCCTGCGTCTTTAGTAGACTTCTGACTCTAGGTATTATTCTCACCTACAGAAAGTTAATTCATATAACTAGGAATTATTGAAGAATATCTGTAACAAGCAGAGAGAGATCATGGCTCTCCGGCTTGAAAATGCTCAATTAAAGGTGTCAAGGGATGAGGCTGAAGGTAATCGTTTTAGTCCTTAACCATGCTCTTTTCTGCTTTCATAGTCGAATTACCTATTCAATTGTTGTTCTTTTGCTTACAACACTGGTCAAACAATCATGTGCCATGATTGAAGAGGCCGAAAATCTGAAGACCCTGGAGGAGGAGAACACCGACTTACATCGAGAGATGAATAAGATTAAGGTGGATCACGAGCGTAGCATTGCACAAGTCCTCGGATCCTCCTCCATGGCCACCGAAGAACGTGATCGAAGGATTGCTGCCTAGGATCAAAAGATCTGGGATATCAATGATGCATTATTTAGAGAGAAGGACATCACCGAGGCACTCCGGGCTGAACTCTAGAGCCTTAGGGCGGAGAAGACCAAAGTTGATGATGTCATCTTCAGTATATTTCCTACTTTCTGACTTTCTGCTTTTCCGACTCTAGGACTTCGAACATATTTTCTAACCTATGCATAGGTCCTTGATGACCCACAAGTATAGGGGGTGTATCACAGTATTTTCGAGGGAAGTGAAACCCAATTTATTGATTCGACACAAGGGGAGCCAAAGAATACTTATCAGCCTTAACAACTGAGTTGTCAATTCAGCTGCACCTGGAAACAATCTTGCTCATAGCAGTTTATCAGTAGCAACAGTTTTGTAGTAGGAATAGTAAAGTAACAGCAGTAGTAAAACAAAGACAGTAGTAACAAAAGCAGTAAATAGTGGGATTCGAGTGCGATAGACATAGGGATGGATGGACGGGCGTTGCATGGACAAGACAATTCACATAGCAATCAGAACATAGGGCAATTGCAGATAAATAAGATAAAGCACCCAAGTACTAGACAATCTTAGGCATGTGTTCCATATATAGTCATACGTGCTCGCAATGAGAACTTGCACAACATATTTTGTCCTGCCAGCCCATTTGCAGCGAGGCCTCTAGGGAACTACTGGCAATTAAGGTGCTCCTTTTAATAAAGCACCGGAGCAAAGAATTAACACTCCGTAAACACATGTGATCCTCACATAAAAGCCTTTCCCTTCCGGCTACCCTGCTTTCTGTCACTTCGGAACCATAGGTTCCGGACAACGACATGTGTACACAACTTGTAGATAAGACCAGAAACAATACTATCATGATGAATCAATAATAAGTTCAGATCTGAAATCATGGCACTCGGGCCCTAGTGACAAGCATTAAGCACAACAAGGTTGCAACAAAGTCATAAAGCACTAATAGAGATACTAGGCACTATGCCCTAACAATCTGATGCCATTACATGAACGATCTCATCCAATCCCTATCATCCCCATAGCCTACAGCGGGGGATTACTCACTCATAGATGGGGGAAACATGGATGGTCGATGGAGAAGCGATGGTGATGATGATGGCGATGATCTCCTCCAATTCCCGGTCCCGACAGGGTGCCAGAATGGAGTTTCTGGTGCTGTTTCGTGGAATCTGGTGGTGGCGGCGGAGCGGAACTCCTTCTGGAAAAACGTCAAACCCCCTGAAGTTTTTAGGTCAGAAGGCTCCTTATAGGCGAAGAGAGAGGCCGAGGGGGTGCCTGGGGGGCACACACCACCCCCTGGCGCGGCCTGGCCTGACCCGTGCCAGCAGGTGGTGTGGCCACCCCAGGGCTCTTCTCCGTCTCGTATTCTGGCTCCTGGAGTCTTTGGGTGAAATAGGATTTTTGGCATATTTTCCGGGATTTTCTCGATAGTTGATTTTCTGCACAAAAAGTAGACACCAAGGCAATTCTGCTGAAAACAACGTCAGTTCGCATTAGTTGCATCCAAATCACACAAGTATAGAGGAGAAACAATAGCAAAAGTGTTCGGGAAAGTAGATACGTTTTGGACGTATCAACTCCCCCAAGCTTAGCTTATTTCTTGTCCTCAAGCAATTCAGTTGAAAACTGAGTGCGATAAAAGAACTTCCACGAACACATTTGCTTCATATGATGTAAATATTCTCAGCAATGTGATCAACTACTTAGACAATTCATAATAAAGAGTATGCAACTGAGTCTACTTAATAGTCATTGCAAGATATGAAGAGATTCCAACTCAAGAATAATAAGTAGCATGAAGCACAAACATAAGCAACATTACAATGCTCATAGAAAGGTATTATAGAGTGGTATCTCGCTTGCCTTTGATTATGAATGCCAAGGCACCTCTGAAGTTCAAGTGATGACTAGAAGTAAAGATATCAAAGATACAAGCATCAAAGTCATAACACAAGTAATCAAGTAATGGAACAAACACAAAAAATGACAACTAATGCTCTCAAGAAGGTGCTCAAAGAATATGTGGAGACTCAACAAGTAGAAGAAAAAGGTTTTGAATAATTTTGAAAGGCTTCCAAATGCTGAAAGTACGATACTCGTTAGCTTTGAGATCTCATTGCCCCTATCATAAGCATCTTTAATGTGGTTAAGGTGAAAGTGACACAACTAAGAGGATATGCTTGACAAGTTATAAATTGAAGTCTCATGCCCCTTACTTACAAAGACCGATCCTCATGCTTGACCATCATAGAGAACCGCCAACGGGGTACCCCTTGCACATGACACGGGAGCTATCCCATAATCAAAATACAAGGCAAGCAGACAATGAGCATCTCGGCGATCTTTTTATTTACTATGTGCATAGATTTTTATTGAGGATGCTTCATAGAATGCTCATTATGGTTATGCTGCAAGTTTCCACCATGATTAGGCATGGCTTAGGCTAGCGGCCCAGGCGTTTCTCTAACATACATACAAACTCCATGATCTTACAAGTTCCACTTTTATTTCACTCCGCTGGGTTCCATAAGCAAAAGAACATGATATCAACTAAGTACAAAGTACCTAGGAAGCGCTGAAAGCGGTCCCTATGATACATGGTTCTGCTAACTTCAACTCATAAAGCGCAAGCATATGCACAACAAAGAAGGACGCAATGGTTCAGGTTTATTAAGTGCAGAAAATAAAGTGTGCCATCAAGTTCGTGAGAGCTTTACTAACTAACTTTCTCATAACAAGCAAACATTTTATTCGGAAGAAAACAAGGCATATTGAATATGCACGGAGATAGCAAACGATGCTAATAGGTAGGTATGGTGGACACTTTGGAAATATTTAGTTTAGGGAGTTGGAAACATGAGTAAAACACTAAGTGGAAGTGAAGGCTAGCAATAGTAAGGGAGCGACAAACGAGAGAGCAATAGCTGTCATTATCATGCTTGCAACAAAACAAGACTACTCATGGTATGAAAATGATTCAAGATCCTCAAGGCAAAATAATTCGTCAAGGCTTAACTGATTATTACAATCATGTGCATGCGTGAGCACGTGCCAAGTCGATCAAATGAAACATTCAGAGGAGGATACCACAGTGTCATACCAATTTATGAATAGAGTAATGCAAGCAAACATTCATGAGACATGCTATAAACTATTAGCGGGCTGGAGCTAATCACAAGAAAGCAAGAACTACTAAGCATTCAAAGACAACATACACCCTACATGAACGGACTAAGCAAGCTCACAAAGATGAGTATATGTACAAAAAATGAAGACAAATAGAGTTCGTTACCAGCCTCTTACCACACCTCAAGTTGTCATTGATCCTCATTATTGCTCTTCACTTGTGTGGCTTGAATAATAATATGAAACCAATAATCCACTGAGAACTGCTGAACCCTGTAGCCAACTCGCAAAAACCAAAGAAGAACGACAAATATTTTGGGTGTTTTCGATTTTAAACAAAAACCAAAAGAGAAAAACAAGCAAAGCAAAATCTTTTTGGGGTTTTCGAATAGTTCAAACAAAGCAAAAAGGAACAAGCAAACCAAATCAAAAAGAAGAAGCAAACCAAAGAGAAACAACAAAAATATTTTTGGTCTTTTTGTGTTTTTATAAGGCAAAAGCAAAGAAGAACGAAAACTAAAAACAGAACGAAAGCATGAATATACAAAGAACCGACACAACATGATATGGAGATGAGTACGGTGTCGGCGTACCTCCCCCCAAGCTTAGGCTTTTGGCCTAAGTGGGTATCAATCCATGTACGAATAGGGGTTCCAAGCGGGCGGATCTTGGTAAGAATGGTCGTAGTTGGGCCCATGAGAAGAAGAAGAAGCTCCCCAATCATAATGGGGCTGCTGATATGAAGACTCTCCCTCATTCGAGGGCTGGACCGAATCATCCGTGACCTCCCTTCTAGTGTCCTTCTCCTGTTGGGAGAGCTCTCCCAAGTACGTGTCAAGCTCCTCCTCAGTGAGGGACCATCCTTCCCTGTTATCAAGGTTAAACAAAACAGGTGCAGGCAAAAGAACAACACGTTCGGACTTGCTCTTTCTCCATCCAGCTTTGAGAAAGGTTATTTCATAAGACAACTCACTCAAGATACCCCACGAGGAAATAAATTTATGTTGTACCATGGAATTAAAATCAAGCCTCTCTATGGGAAACTGAAGGTCTAGATGATGAGGCACCGAACCATGCAATACTAGTAAACGAGAAGCAATAAGGCCTCCACAGATTCCACCTTTCTCATGGTTAGCAGCAAGACGGAAGGCTATCAAAGCACCTAAGTTGTAAGACCTATCTCGTTTAAGAGCAGCAGAGATAAATGCTAGATCAAACGAAGATAACTTATTGGCAGTTTCCTAGCAAGAACACACTTGGCAATAAAGTAAGCAAAGTAGCGAATGGAGGGAAGATGAATGTTACAGATTTTTCCATTCTCCTTCGAGAAGCTACTCCCTTGACAAATTTTTGCGTATAAATCCATGAGATGTTCTGGTCTCTCTTTAATCTTCTTACATGATCCCCATTGAGGTACCTTAATGGCTACACAAAAATCATCAAGAGAAAGATTGACAGCAATATTGTAAATTTTGTAATGGACCATGGGGTTAGGCAAGGAGTGACTAAATTGGAAATCCTTCACCACGGACATGGTTAGCTTCACAAATTGACAAGGTTCATATTCCAAGAAATGCTCTGACCCTGCATTAGAAACCAAAGTGTAGAAATCTTGTAGAATTCCTGCAGCTCTCATGAACTCAGGGCATGGATATATGGAGGGAAAAACTTCCTCCTCCCTGTGGACCTTCATGACTTCAGGCACCCAAAGCTCATGTTGGTTTAGGTGGTGTTCACTCATCTTTTATTCTGAAATTTAAACACCTATTAAACAAGTGATTGCAAAGTAATTATAATGAAGGATTCTACTCATAGGGACTTGCAAGAGGCCTAAACATGCATCAAAACTATATTTCTAAGCATCAAACAAGCTTACAAGATCTCATAACCAGTCACCTACAGCAGCAAAATACTCAACATACAATCCACTAAACACAAATCTACTTGGACAAGAGGAGGAGTCACATACCAAGGAACAATTGCTCCAAATTTCAGAAAGAAAGATGGGCTGAGCAAAGAGATCGAAGAAATCGAGAGCAAGCACAGAGAGAACGCGATTTTGAGCTATGAACTGGAGCTTACTCGGGAGAGAGAAGAAAGTGGCAGGAGAGAGAGGTAGTGGGGGGCCAGGGGTGGCCCACACCAGGGCATGGCGCCACCCAGGTCTGGCCGCGCCACCATGTGGTGTGCCTGCCTGGTGGGCCCCCCTGGTAACTACCAGGTACTCCTCTGCCCCTTTTTTCACGTAAAAATTTAATATGAAATTTCTGGAATTTTTCGAGACACTTTATTTTTGGACATTTTTCAGAAATAGAAGAATGATTTTTCTGACAGACAGATTTTTTCTTTTTGGAAACATGATGCAAGGACAAAAACAAGGCTAGAACTACAGAAGTTCTAGCATGCAAGCAAACTAACAACACAAAGAAAATTAAACAAAAGCAAAAACTAAAATGCAAAGGATAGAAATAAACGGGGATAATCATAATGAAAACATTGTTTTGTTCAATGGAATCCTTTTGTTAGTAAGGTTGATCAAGTCTTGCTACCAACACAATTGCATATGAGACTAAACTTTGTGTTCCACTAATGATTATGTTACCTCAACCTTGATAGCAATGGTCCCAATCATAATAGTTTCAAATTTTTCTTTTGGTATGGGACAATATATTTCTCCAACTTGAATGCCTTCAACATGTTCAATTGAATTTAAACCATAAGTCCTTTCAATCTTCTTAGGGAAATAGACAGTATGTTCCTTGTCATTAACATTGAAGGTCACCTTTCCTTGATTACAATTAATAACAGCTCCTGCAGGATTAAGAAAAGGTCTCCCAAGAATAATAGACATATTATCATCTTCAGACATTTCAAGCCCAACAAAATCTGTTAATATCAAGAAATTATGAGCCACCTGAATAGGTACATCCTCACATATACCCACAGGAATAGTGGTAGACTTATTAGCCATTTGCAAAGATATATCAGTTGGTATCAATTTTTCAAGCCGAAGCCTCTTATAGAGAGAGAAAGGCATAACACTAACGCCATCTCCCAAATCACACAAAGCAGTTCTAACATAACTGTTCTTAATAGAGCAAGGGATAGTTGGAATCCGTGGGTATCCAAGTTTCTTAGGAACCTTACCATTGGAGGAATAATTAGTAAGCAAAGTAGAGATTTCTTCATTAGGGATCTTCCTTTTATTCGAGACAATGTCCTTCATATACTTTGAATAAGGAGGCAATTTAATAGCATCAGTCAAAGGAATTTGCAAGAATAAAGGCTTCATCCACTCACAAAACTTATTATAGTGTTCATCTTCCTTTGACTTGTGTTTCTTATCAGGGAAAGACATAGGTTTTTGGACCCAAGGTTCTCTTTCACTACCATGTTTCTTAGCAATAAAATCTTCTTTGGTGTATTTAGTATTCTTAGTGTGGTTTTCAGGTTCTTCTTCAACATTTTCTTCATTAGGCACTTCATTTTCTTCATTACCACTTTCAGTTTCAGCATCAGAGATAGATATATTATTAGGATCTATAGCAGGTTCAGAGGGTTCTACAACAGTTTTATGTTTCTTTTTTCCTTTTCTTACGAGTAGAACCACTATTTTCAGCTTGTTGAGAATCCTGCTCAATTCTTTTGGGATGCCCCTCAGGATATAGAGGATCCTGGGTAGCAACACCACTTCTAGTTCTAATTTCGTAAGCATGTTTTTCTTTAGCAGCATTAACTAGCAAGTCCTTTTGCACTTTAACGAGTTGATCTATTTGAGTTTGAACCATTTGAAAGTGTTTAACAATCATTTTAACATCATTAGAGGTTCTTTCTACAATATATTTCAACTCAACAATAGTTCTAGTGTTTTCCATTAGATGATTTTGCACCCTTTTATTAAAGTTATCTTGCTTAACAATAAAGATATCGAATTCTTCTAAGCATTGATCAGGAGGTTTAAAGTAAGGGATATCACCTTCATCAAAGTGTTGGAGAGAGTGTACCTCAATAGTGGATGAGTAGGGAATAGGCTTAGATAATTCTTCTATAGGAGGTAAATTCTTGACATCTGCAGCTTTAATTCCCTTCTCCTCAAGACATTTCTTAGCTTCCTTCATCATTTAATTCAATAACTCCCCTCTTCTTTGATGCTGGAATAGGCACCGGAATAGATGGTTCAGGTACAATTACTTCAGGTATAACTTGTTTACGAGGAGTCCAATCTTCATAATTCTTGCTTATTTTAGCCATTAATTCCTCAGCTTCCTTAGTAGTCCTATTCCTGAAAACACAATCAGCACAACTATCTAAGTATATCCTAGATTCTTCGGTTAGTCCATTATAAAATATATCAAGTAGTTCATTCTTAGGTAATGGACTTCCAGCCTATGCATGAATCAAAGCACAAAACCTTGCCCAAGATTCGGGCAATACCTCTTTTTCTCCCTGTTTAAAATCAAAAAGTTCCTGCAAAACAGCATGTCTAGCACTAGGAGGGAAATATTTCTGCAGGAAAGTATTAAGCAAGCACTCAGGGCTATCAATAGATCCAGGAGGTAAATTACCAAACCAAGTTTTACCTTCTCCTTTCAGTGAAAAAGGGAAAATCTTAGCAACAAAGTAAGTATGCATTTTAATATCATCAGAAAAAAAGCCACTCATGGTAGAAAGTTCATTCATATGTGCTACCGCACTTTCATTCTTAGTTCCACCAAAAGGTTCTTTCTCGACAATAGCTATGTAAGATAGATCGAGAGAGAAATCATAATCTTCATCTATAATGTTTATGGGAGAAGCAGCAAACTTAGCAGCAGGAGATAATTTGGGTCTAATAGTACGCCTCTCAAGGATATTCTTAGCGGCTCTCCTATCATGGGTGTTCCTACATTCTTCAATAAACTCATTAGTCATCTCAACATAATCTTCTTCAGCATCATAACTCTCACTAGACTCAGGTGAGCTAACAGGTGTAGTAGTGTGTTCATTAGGAGTTTCGGTATTTCCAACTATAGTTCTAGCAATCGTAGCATCTAGGAAAGGACCTAATGAACCACTCTTATCAAGCATAGTAGAAGCAGCATCATAAGCATCAGAAGTTTCAGATTCAGCAGTAGTAGCAGTGTGTGTAGCATGTGTATGTGGTGGTGTAAGGAACTTACTCAGAACAGACGGTGAATCAAGAGCAGTAGAGGTGTTCAGAACCGTACCTCTTCTTGTAGTGGATGGTAAAATAGGAACCTTGCCATCACGAGACTTACCCATGATGGATAGATAACAGCGAACAATAGAGAATCCAAGTGAACCTGATAAATAAAGCTATGCTCCCCGGCAACGGCGCCAGAAAATAGTCTTGATGACCCACAAGTATAGGGGGTGTATCACAGTATTTTCGAGGGAAGTGAAACCCAATTTATTGATTCGACACAAGGGGAGCCAAAGAATACTTATCAGCCTTAACAACTGAGTTGTCAATATAGCTGCACCTGGAAACAATCTTTCTCACATTAGTTTATCAGTAGCAACAGTTTTGTAGTAGGAATAGTAAAGTAACAGCAGTAGTAAAACAAAGACAGTAGTAACAAAAGCAGTAAACAGTGGGATTCGAGTGCGGTAGGCATAGGGATGGATGGACGGGCGTTGCATGGACAAGACAATTCACATAGCAATCAGAACATAGGGCAATTGCAGATAAATAAGATAAAGCACCCAAGTACTAGAGAATCTTAGGCATGTGTTCCATATATAGTCATACGTGCTCGCAATGAGAACTTGCACAACATCTTTTGTCCTGTCAGCCCGTTTGCAGCGGGGCCTCTAGGGAACTACTGGCAATTAAGGTGCTCCTTTTAATAAAGCACCGGAGCAAAGAATTAACACTCCGTGAACACATGTGATCCTCACATAAAAGCCTTTCCCTTCCGGCTACCCCGCTTTCTGTCACTTCGGGACCATAGGTTCCGGACAACGACATGTGTACACAACTTGTAGATAAGACCAGAAACAATACTATCATGATGAATCAATAATAAGTTCAGATCTGAAATCATGGCACTCGGGCCCTAGTGACAAGCATTAAGCACAACAAGGTTGCAACAAAGTCATAAAGCACTAATAGAGATACTAGGCACTATGCCCTAACAATCTGATGCCATTACATGAACGATCTCATCCAATCCCTATCATCCCCATAGCCTACAGCGGGGGATTACTCACTCATAGATGGGGGAAACATGGATGGTCGATGGAGAAGCGATGGTGATGATGATGGCGATGATCTCCTCCAATTCCCCGTCCCGACAGGGTGCCAGAATGGAGTTTCTGGTGCTGTTTCGTGGAATATGGTGGTGGCGGCGGAACGGAACTCCTTCTGGAAAAACGTCAACCCCCCCGAAGTTTTTAGGTCAAAAGGCTCCTTATAGGCAAAGAGAGAGGCCGAGGGGGTGCCTGGGGGGCCCACACCACCCCCTGGCACGGCCTGGCCTGGCCCGCCCCAGCAGGTGGTGTGGCCACCCCAGGGCTCTTCTCCGTCTCGTATTCTGGCTCCTGGAGTCTTTGGGCGAAATAGGATTTTTGGCATATTTTCCGGGATTTTTCCTGATAGTTGATTTTTTGCACAAGAAGTAGACACCAAGGCAATTCTGCTGAAAACAGCGTCAGTTTGCATTAGTTGCATCCAAATCACACAAGTATAGAGGAGAAACAATAGCAAAAGTGTTCGGGAAAGTAGATATGTTTTGGACGTATCAGTCCTCTGTATTTACTGGATTCTTCCTCCACCGAGTCTCACACCGACCAGCTTACATATGTCGGTGACTTGCTTCATGATTTTTGCTAACCTTTGGAGGATATTAGCGAAGTACTCAAGGTTCTGGACATGAACAAAATGTTTGGCTTTGAAGTGCAAGCCAAGGACAAGGTGATGCCCCAGCTCATCTGGGACTTTATTTTGATGTGCCTAGAATATTTACATAAGCACTTTATGTTTTTGTCTATACTTATCGTTTATCTGGCTTTCCGCCTCGTCCCTTTCGTGAGCCGGCCAAATTTCAACACGGAAACTTTGCCAAGCAACGGAGCTCAAACGCTAAACCAGTTTAAACTTGGGAACAAAACCGGCTTCCAGTACCAACAATTCACTACTCAGAAAATACCCGCATCCGGCAATCAGATAAAGAACCAAAGTACAAAGTAGAAAATTTACATTTATACTCGAAGGTAGCATTTTTAGAATTTGAAATCTGAACTAGAACAAACATGAGAATAAAGTACTTTCAAGTATTCTGGGATTTTCGACTGTGACATGATCATTCGGAAATAACATGGTAATATAAAACTTCTCAAATTTTTTTGAGGCAACCAACACTTTATTTCTCATTGAACATGTACATATATATGATTACAAAGAGAGAAAATTTAAGAATAAAAGGGACGTACCTGAGCAATATTCCATGGTCTGTCTAATTCTTCCGGGTCTGTGCTGCCTCCAGCTCTCTTTCTTTTCTTAGTAGTAGGTCTTTCTTTGACTGGCCGCATATCAGTTAGGTAGTAAGAACCATTGTGTAATACTCGGTTAACTAAAAAGGGCCCTTCCCATACCGGGGAAAGTTTGTGCTTTCTTTTCTGCACGAGCCGGAGAACCAAATTGCCTTTACTGAAAGACCGGTTTCTGACTCTCTAGCTATGATACTTGCGTAACTTCTGTTGATAGGCTGTTGATCTCATCTCAGCAACGACGTGAACTTCTTCGATTAAATCGAGATCATTTTGTCGAGAAATCTCAGCATCCTCTTTAATATACATAGCAACTCAGGGAGAAGTATAAATCAAATCACTGGGAATAACTACTTTTGCACCATAGACCAAGAAGAAAGGTGTGTATCCGGTTGACCTGTTCGGAGTTGTTTGTAAACTCCATATTACAGAAGGTAATTCCTTTGCTCAAGCCCCCGCAGCACGACGTAGGGGTGCTTCAAGTCCTGGTTTGATGCCTTGTAGGATTAAACCATTTGCTCTTTCAACTTGTCCATTAGCTTGTGGATGTGCAACTGACGCAATGTCAAGCCGGATATTTTGTTCATCGCAGAATTCGGCAAGCTCTCCCATAGAAAAATTACTCCCATTGTCCGTGATAATGCTATGTGGATAACCGTATCAGATTATAACATCCTCGACAAATCTTCTAGCTATTGCTCTATCACAACTGGTGACGGGTTTAGCCTCAATCCATTTTTTGAATTTATCCACCATCACTAAGAGATGAGTAAATCCACTTAGAGCCCGTTTAAACGGTCCTACCATGTCAAGCCCCTAGACCGTGAACGCCCATGTTATAGGATTGTTCGCAGCTGATCAGCCAGAACATAAGCTTGTTTGGCGTACTTTTGGCAGCCTTTGCATGTCTTGACCAGTTGCTCGGCATCTGCCTTGGCTGTAAGCCAGAAAATTCCGTGCCTGGAAGCTTTTGCCACTAAAGATTTGGCTGCAGCGTGATGGCCGCATTTGCCTTCGTGGATCTCTCGTAAGATTTCCACTCCTTCTTCTAGAGATATGCAGTGCTAAAAAACCCCAGATACACTCTCCTTATAGAGCTCACCATTTACTATTGTATAGGTTTTTTCTCGTCGGACGATCTGCCGGCTCGGAACCTCGTCTTCGAGTAATTTTCCATCTACCAAGAAATCAAGGTAGGGTTGAGTCTATCTGGGAATTACAGCCAGAACTTCCACTAAAGGTGAGTCGGATTTGGTTTGGATATTCCTCATCTACTCCTTTCATAGAGGGAACTTCGAGGTGCTCCAAAAAAGCACCATCCGGAACCTTTTTACGTGCAGAGCCTATTCGAGATAATGCATCTGCTTCCTCATTTTATGTTTGAGGGTTGTGTTGAACCTCAAACCCTTTGAACGATTTAGATAGTTCATCTACGACAGCTCTATATGCTGCCATGTGTTTATTTGCATCATAGATATCCGACATTTGTTGGGCAACAAGATCTGAATCTCCATAACACATCAAACATTGGATGCCGATATCCTTAGCAATCTGGATTCCATGCAGCAGAGCCTCATATTCGGCAATGTTATTTGTTGCCATGAAGTGGATCTGCAATACATAGAAAAGTTTACCTCCTTGGGGTGACTTAAGCATCACGCCAGCCCCCGAGCCCCCGACCGCCTTAGACCCATCAAAATGTAAGGTCCAGTATTTCGACTCTGGGAGGGTCATATTTTCCATTGTCTTTGTCCAATCAGTGAAAAAGTCAGCGAGGATTTGGGATTTGATTGATGTACGAGGTTTGTACTCAATGTTGAAAGTTGAAAGCTCTATGCCCCATTTTGCGACACGCCCGGTAGCATCGTTGTTGTTGATTATATCTCTCATGGGAGTTGTGCTCACCATGGTAATTGGATGTTCCTGAAAATAATGTCGTAACTTCCGGGATGCAAAAAACACACCGTAGTCCAGCTTTTGATAATGCGGATACTGCTGCTTTGATTCAGTTAGGACTTCATTGAGGTAGTAAGTCGGACGCTGCAGCAGGTGTTCCTGTTTTTCCTCTGGTCTCTCCACCACCATTATGACACTGACGACTCTGTTTGTCGTAGCGAGATAGAGCAACATTAGTTCCCGAGGTTCTGGTGTTGCAAGGATAGGAGCAGATGAGCGTACTGCTTTTAGGTCTTGTAGTGCAGCTTCAGCTTCGTAAGTCCAAACAAACTTTTTGGTCTTTTTCAGGAGCTTGTAAAGTGGCACGACTCTTTCACCGAGCTGGCTTACAAACCGACTGACTGCAGCAATGCAACTAGTTAGTATTTGAACGTCCTTCAGGCGAGTCGGCTTGGAAATATTTAGTATAGCCTTAATTTTGTCTCGGTTCACCTCTATGCCTCTTTGATACGTGATGAAACCTAACAATTTTCCGGCTAGTATTCCAAAGAAACATTTCTTCGAGTTAAGCATTATATTGTATTTGTGTAGACTGGCGAATGTTTCCTCCAAGTCGGAAATTAAGGTTTCCTTCTTTTTGGACATCACCACAATGTCGTCCACATATGCATGTACATTGTGTCTGATTTGATCGTGGAGGCAACACTGCATAGTGCGCTGGTACGTAGCTCCTGTGTTCTTGAGCCCAAAAGGCATCGTTACGAAGCAGAAGGTTCCGAAGGGGGTTATGAATAAAGTTTTGACTTTGTCTGATTCCTTCATCCGGATTTGGTGATAACCGGAATATGCATCGAGAAAACATAGGAGTGCCAAGCCTACCATAGAATCAATAACTTGATCAATTCTAGGCAGAGCAAACAGATCTTTGGGACAAGCCTTGTTCAAGGTAGTATAATCAACACACATCCTTAAATCAGTGGTGTCTTTTTTAGGGACCATTACAGGATTGGATGGCCACTCAGTGTGGATGACCTCTTCTATGAATCTGGCTAACTTGAGCCGAGCTAGTTCCTTAGCTATTTCTTTTTTTCTTTTCATCGCCGAAACGTCGTAAGGATTGTTTGACGGGTTTAGCGTTTGGGTGTACATTTAGAGAGTGCTCGGCAAGTTCCCTAGGTACTCTGGTCATGTCAGATGGCTGCCACGCGAAGATATCTTGATTTTCTTGGAGGGACATGATGAGCGCGCTTTCCTATGCGCTATCTAAACCTACACCTATTCGGGTCACCTTAGATGGGTCATCATCCTTCAACGGCGTCGTCTTCATCTCTTCCGATGTCTTGAACTCTGGAGTCGGCTTTGTCACCTCCTACTTTGTCGCGGGCATCTCGGATTGGTCGATGGTCTTCTTGATCTCCTGGTACTCCTGGGCGTGCAGCACGACTTCAAAAAAGGTGGTATTTCCGTCCTCGCACTCTCACGCCTTCTTCGGGTGTCCCCTGATGGTGATCACGCCTTTGGGACCTTGAATTTTCATCATGTTGTAAATGTAACATGGACGATCCATAAAAGCCTAGTAAGCTGGCCATCCGAATATAGCATGGTAGGCGCTCTTGAACGGGACCACTTCGAAGGAAAGTGCTTCCGTCCGATAGTTTTTTGGAGTTCCAAAGGTAAAATCCAAAGTGATCTCTCCCAGGGAATTTACTTCGTGAAAGATCATAGAGTTGTGATTCAGTTGTGTCTCCAAGATCCGCATCCGACATAGTGTTTCAACATATAGAATATTGATTCTGCTGCCGCCATCCATGAGTGTCTTAGAGAAACCATAGCCATCAATAAGTGGATTGAAGATTAATGCATATTTTCCTCGCTTATGCAATTTAGGCGGATGGTCAGCATGGTCAAAGGTGATAGTGTAACTACCTCGGTGAATTACGCTCCTAGTTACAAGCCTGGATGAGCAGAAATGGTTGAAATAGTACGGTGGGGCCCAAATGCCACTCACAGGTAGACCTTTCGGCCGTCCCAACCATTTCCACACATCGGGACAAGAACGGGCGGCGTAATCGGCAGGCGAAGGGATCAACTACATACACAAATGAGTATGTATGCAAGCCACCATACAACAGTACATCAGAGTCATCCCATCTAAAAAGAAAGGGAATATAGCAACGCCATACGGCAAGATCCAAATATCCTAGATAGATATAATAGTTTAGGATATCTCCTCATACATCAATCAACAGAGTATCAGGCGGAAGCGGAAGACAAAATCCGAGTACGGATAAGAAGCAAATCGGCATAAGATGCCCCATAAATAAGCATATCCCGCCCACAGATCTCACGGATCCCCGTTCCCGGAATCTCTACACCGAATGATCGTTGCCCACATCGTCCGTATCCTCAGCCCAGTATCCATCTTGCGAGTGTACCTGTTCATCTGAACCAATAATTTATCGTGTGAGACCCTAGGGGTACTCAGCAAGTCTTTATGCCTCTAAAGGGGAAACAACCTGGGGTGACGCAATTGCAGCAAAAGATAAATCCTAACAATTCTATAGATACTCGCTAACCATCCGCCTAACCAGAGATAGACGGATGTCCGTGAATTAATAACAACAGTTATAACGGTAATCTCAACAGATCCATCCTCCTCCTCGCTTACCGACGAGGAAGCGGACGAACAACCCCCATCCGTTGGCAGTTTTATTAACCATTCCATGAGTGTTGCACTATTTACTAGTCAGGTACCTAGACTAGTCAAATTTAAAGCGGTATTTTAGTTATGCTTGTCTATGATCGAGAAACTGTGCTCCAAGTCGTCCATAACCGCGGACACGGCTTTCAGAAAGTTTTACCCTGCAGGGGTGCACAAATAGCAACACACACTCGATCAACCTCGGAAAAACCAAATCAAAACCAACGAGGCAGTCACGACAAAGCGATCACAGGATTCAGAAATATTTCAGGGGGCCACCCCATTAAGCTACCCGCAACGGAGTTAGCTGACTCCGAGATGGACTCAAGGTTTGCGCCAATGGCTGTGAACGACTGGGAACCCGCAAATGTGACTGGGCTTGTCGACACCGCGAAAACACTCCGCTTTCCTAAACAGTACAGTGTGCAGTACCTCGCACAATTTAAATAAAGCAGTAAAGCATGGCATAAGTACAGGATAGTAAATAAAACCTCAAACTAGTTTGTGGCCCCAAGAAATAAGAATGAATCAAGTTCTGGCTCAGGGGGGTCCATAAGGCCTCCTGGATGTGGATAGCGCGAATAATCTTGGAACAGGAATCAAGTACTCGGGGTCTTACGGGACACAAGTGAGCTTAAAAACCAAATAGCAGATATTGCTCACCGGTGCCACTTTCATTAGTTATCCCATTACTACGCAGGTTAAGTTGTTTAAGTACCTCGTTATCCATCAGACACTCACATACCCTACACATGCTGTTCTACGACTCGCATGGCTCAAACAACTCCTGTAGTAATGGCTCATGGGATGGAGGAACAAGCTTCGGTGGGGTTTAAAAGTAAAGGCTATGCAATACTTGGGATTCCATTTAATGCAATGGCGACTCAATGATGCAAGAATAAGATAGAGGCAATAGGTACTATATGTATGCAAGCATGTGGTAGTGCTTGCCTGGCAGCTCATTTGAAGCAAGGAATGGATCTGGGTAGTGCTCCTGGTTCTCTTGATATATCCCCTGCTCAGCGTCTATTCGAAGAAGAACCAAACAAACAAGGGCCAACATAAATAAAGTGCACAAGCATATGAATAAATGCATCAAGCAAACAATCATGCCATGATGAATGATGCACAATTTGCATGGCAATTAAGTAGCATGGCATGGGTGAGGTGTGGAATACAATATTAAAGCATTTTATTTAGTTTTGAGCTCATTTTATTCTCATATTAGTTGTTGTGAACATTATATTTATATGATGCATGCTTCAAAACAAACCGAGGAATGCATAAACAGAAAGGTCTCGTCGAGCTAATCATTTTAGACATATCATTTATTAAATTTGGACTTATAAAACAAAAGTTATTAATTTATTAAGTCAAAAGGGCAATTTATTGTAATTTAAATAAACTTGGAATTTTAAATGTTCAAAATATATTTTTAAGGCCATATTTGAATTCCTCATATTTTTTTGATTTGAAAACATATATTATTTGTATTATTTGGATTAATATTTGAAAAGTTATTTGAAAACAGAATTTAAATTGAATTTGAATTAATTTGAAAAATATTTGAATTTAAACAGATAGACTGAATTACTTTTGTTACTTGGCCCAGTGTTAGCCAGAGTCAATGACAGGTGGGTCCCGAGCTGACTCAGCAGCACACGCGCGCGAAAAGCTTTTAACACCGCGGCGCTTCCTAGCCTCTGAGACTGACAGGCGGGCCAGAGCGGCCTCGGGGCCACACGCGCGCGCGGCCAACGTGTGCTGGACACGTGGGCAAGCCGGGGCGCGGGGAAGGGATCGGTTCGTGATGGACGGGGTTTTCCAGGGTTTTTTTAGAAAAAACAAAGGCTGGCTGACAGGTGGGGCGCTAGGGGGCTCGGGTTTAGGCAGGAAAAAGGGGAGAGGGTTCTCTGCAAAAACGACATCGGCTGTGGCTGCGTCTGACGGGCGTGACACTGACGACGGCGGAGACCGGCGGACTTCCGGCGACGATGGCGACGCCTCTGCTGCGCGAAACGTGACGCGGCTAAAACGAAAGTTGAAGAGCGGACAACGGCCTACAAGACTCATGCAGCGACCTAACGCAGAGGATGGCTACAGCGCTCGGGGCTCTGCGGCGAACAGAGGCGGCAGAGATGGCTGCTGCTGCTGCTGCCAGAGCGCGACGCGCGGTGCGCGCGCAGAGCGCTCGACGGAAGGCGGCGGCGCTACGGCGCACTAGAGGGAAGGGGGGCATGTCCGGGAGGTCAAAGGGCTCACCGTGGGGTGGCCGGCGTGGTCGATGGCGCTGAGGTTGCGGGGATCTGGAGGTGGGCTCGCGGCCGTGGAGCTTCGGTTCCTCCGGTCATGGCGACGGCGACGGCGCTCTGGGGCTTCCTAGTCGCTTCCCCTGGTGCTGGTCGACGAAGAGGATGCAGGGGAGCCTCCTGGTGCTCCTGGTTCAGCTTGGCGCGCTCCAGATCAGCGAAGGGCAGAGGGGCCGTGGCTAGGGTTTGGGGTCGGCATGGGGAGGCCAGGCTGCTTGTGAGGAAGAAGAAGAAAGGGAGGGGGCTTGGACGCCCTCTAGATGGGATCTGGGTGAGGAGAGGTGAGCTGGGGTGGCTGGGTAGAGGGGGGAGGAGGAGCACATGGGGTGGTTGCTTGAAAAAGGTGAGGAGGGGTCTCGGGCTAGGTCTCTCCCTCCTTTGTCTTGTAGCCAAAGAAAGGGGGAGGCAGAGAGGCTGCTAGGTGGGACCAGCTAGGGTAGGCCATGGTGGGGTGGCTCGGCTTAGAAGGAGGAGAGAAAGAGGGGGTACTTAGGGTTTAGGTTTAGAGAGGGGTATGGTAGATTAGATGAGATGGAGAGGTAGGTTTAGGGTTTGAAGAGAGGGGGAAAGGTTAGTTGCTAGGGTGTCCCTTTGTCAAGATCAAGCCACGCACAAACCAAACTCCAACAAGATCAAGACTAGGAAAGAGAGGACAAGGTGATGTGGTTTTGTAAAAGATCTACTCAAAATGCAAATAAAACCAAGCTAGCAAAAGATGGTTTTTGCATGGCCCATGCAAGCAATTAATGTCATGCTTCCTTTGTGAGAACAGATCATCACATGGCATTAAACTTAGGCATGCCCACAAGTGGAATAAAACCAAGCCAAGAATTTAAAAGAAAGTCCCAAATGGATTAAATGGAGATGATCACATTTGGGTACAAATGGGTCATGCTAGTGGTATATGCCACTAGGTAGTTAATAAGCCCACAAAATATTCCAACATGATGATCACCCCAAACAACACATATGGGAGCTAGAAATAGGGTTCCACTCACAAGGCATGCAAAGGTGGCCATGTGGCTCTCATATATCAATGTTGTGAAAACAACATGATGCAAAAATGAAAGCATGTGGAAAAGATTTGGATCCATCCCAACCCACATGAGCTAGAGGTAAAACCAATAAGTGCCAAGCTCATATTTAGTTGGATGGTGGAATGGTAAGGTGGTGAAAAGAAAGGGTGGTGGAGTTAATAAGAGATATGCCCCCAACTCATCTTGGGCATTTAAACAATATATCAAGAAGCAAATACAATATCAAGAGGCAAATACAAGTAACAATGCATATGAGATAAGAACCAAAACAAAGTGGGTTTTATATGATGCTCAAATGCAAGGAGGCATGATGACATGAGCAAGATATAATGATGATGCAACAATTATATATTTGAAGTAGCCATTATATTACTAGACCAAGTAGCATTACAATTGTTAGACAATTGGGATGCTACAACTCTCCCCCACTAAACAGGAATCTCGCCCCGAGATTCTAGGAAGAAGAAGACACAAAGAGGGTAGGATACTTGGCACGGAGATCATCTTCACTTTCCCAAGTGGCTTCATCAACGGAATGGTGCGACCACTGCACCTGGCAAAACTTGCTAGACTTGTTGCGAGTCTTGCGTTTTGCTTGAGAAACAACGGGTAGAAGAGTTGAAGGATTGTCGTGAGACAAGAAGGATAGGATGGACATAGCTCCGGTTTTCTTAAGAAACATGATAAAAGAAAAGATCCACTTGTTAAAGAAAGGACAAGATGATGTATGATGGATAAGAAAGACGCACCGATAAGATTAAAGATTTGCTGATACGAGAGAGGATGAAATCTTTGTCGCGCCGGAAGAAAAGAGCTAGATTGGAGAGGCTTGAATCACTATGATAATAGCATCGTATCCTCTCGGATTTGGGAAAGGAAGTACGGAAACAATATTGCCTTCAAACAATAGAGTCCCTTGATATCGACAGAAAGATTTAGTTAGCCATCGTCGGATTAGATTCTTGTTGCGCCGGTAAGGACCAAAGGATCGCGCAATTGAGGTGCGCGGATATAACTTCTAGAGACGGATGTGAAGCCAGATCATGGTGGAATCCCGAGAAACAAAGAATATAGAGGATCTGGAGTGTATTGTAGAGATACTTATTGCTTTCTTTAGCCTTGAGGCTAACGCAATTGGATTTGCGACTGATGGCATCAACCACAATTGGCTTTACCACAGAAAAAGAATTGATGAAACAAAGATAGAGATAGCTTCCTTTCATCTTGTTTGTGGATGTAGCGCATCGGTAGAAAGACGAGGACCGAAAAGAGTTTGCGTTTGTTTCCACTAGGTAATTGAAGATTTGCTCCGTGTAGGAAAGACGAGATCACCAACAGGAGATTATTGATTACTTTCTTCGAGAGAGCCCTCCGGAAAACAAAGACGGAAGTAAAAGTATCGAGGGATAAGGCCACTTCTAACTTCCGTGGAATGAGTGAAATCACATTAGTTCACCAATTCAATGTACGAG
The DNA here is from genome assembly GCA_916181665.1 of Avena sativa. NCBI lineage: Eukaryota > Viridiplantae > Streptophyta > Magnoliopsida > Poales > Poaceae > Avena > Avena sativa. Next base: position 373,345,711 of record OV702291.1, on the reverse strand, counting down.
AGCGAATGATAAGAGTAGTGGTATGGTAGCTACTCCATCCCGCACTCAAAGCATTACTTCGCCCATGAATAAGAAAACCATGCAACCCAACTACCGAGACAGACTGAAGGTATTTACAAAAAGAACTCATAGAACTCCGTTAGAAAACAAGGATAGATGCAAACGATTCACCGGATCCAAGATAGATAAGGGTGATGATGTTGTCGTCATATCATAAGTAACCAGCCACCGGAAAGATATGAAGGAAGATCACGGAGACAACTGCAAGATTCCACAGATAAAGAAAAAGATAGCACCACTTGAACAGAAGGATTACGAAAGATCTTAAAAAGTCTTCATGGCCTCCGGTGGATTGAGCATAGACGACAGCACAAGAGGGTTTCAAAGATTACTTGACGAGAACGAGGTGAAAGGAACTCCATGTTCTTCTTGAAAGGATTGAGAAAGATTTAGAAGACTTGAGGAAAAACTTTAGCGGAACGCCGATGATAACTTGCCAACAAGGAAAAACTCTGGGTTTGATTGAAGGTGGAAAATGGAATTAACAATGAACTTGCTGATTCCAGAATTGAAGTGATATATTTAGCAGAAGGACGTGGCCGAGATAGGTGACTTCAAAAAGTCAGAATTCTCACTTTGAGACTTTGCACACAGGCAGTGCTCACGAAGCTTGAGAGAAAGAGACACAGATGATCTTCCATGTCCTTCCATTGATATGGAATGGGCAAGCATATTATCAACATATACCACCAAGGATTAACAAGATATTTCCAGAATATCAAGTTCAAGAGGCGGGAGAAACGAACAAATGCTCGAAACACTTTCTGAGCTCAACGCTATTTGAAAGATCAACGTTAAGAGCACGGGTTCGTGTTGAAGAAGACGCACTGGACGAATAGATTATCTGGGCCTTCGGAAGAAAAGAGATGCCACCTGGTTCACATTGTCGATTGGGTCACCGGTTTACAAAGATAAAGAGATCTTGGATACGAAAAGATGATAGATCAAACCTTAAGCAAAGCTATCAGAGACGAAAAGATGCAATTCCCTCGTATCCAGGAGAATTTTGCAGATATGGGGTTCAAAAAGATGTGCAGCATGATGGACAGATGATAGACCGCCGTAGTGCTTTGAGAAACTCCGGATTGCCAAAGATGCTTGAAGATGCATAGATATGATCACGGTGTACTCAAAATCACAGGAGATAACCGTCGCCATTTGAAGGATAGAGTTGATAGCATTTTCCATATTCCAATCGACACTTACCATGAGTGGAATATAGTTATGCCGAGAACCAAATTACAATCACCAGCATCGGATCGACACATGTTATGTAATTAGCCCAAGAGGATTGAAGATGAAAGAAACTCCAGGATTGAGCGCCGGTAACAAAAGAATGAGTTAGCATGGACATGCTGATAAAAGGGAGATAGATAATGTTTCACACACGACTGAAAAGAAGTGTGGAAACACAGATGTATCAAAGAAAAAAATTTCCGCATTTTTCGGCATTAGAATACCAATAGATGCGCAAAATCACTTCTCAGATAGAGATTAGCAACTGATGCTTATACGGAATGTGGAGTTGCTAGAAGGAAGAACACCCTGAAGAAGATGGCACCGGTTAACAAGGAGTCAGATAGATCGCGCCGGTTTTCAAAAGCCTGTCAGTATGGAATGTACCAACAGTTGATAACCAAAAGGCAGATAGAGACAACAAACTGGATGCAACAGATAGACAAGGATTTACACACACACACACACAGAGATACACACTTTCTATGGTACTACGGAAACCCAGAACATGTGAATCCTAGTTTGAATTTTAAGAAGAGGATTGAAAACGTTACACTCCCTTACCAGAAAAGGGTGGTGGGTGGGTAAGAAGAAAAGTGGAACCAGTCCTACTCTCACGTTTGGTTTTTCCCTAGTATACATAACTACCAAAAATATTTGCTAGACAGACAACGACCATTTGGCTGAGACCCTAAAGGTCGGGATGGCTCTGATACCAATTGTAACTACCTCGGTGAATTACGCTCCTAGTTACAAGCCTGGATGAGCAGAAATGGTTGAAATAGTACGGTGGGGCCCAAATGCCACTCACAGGTAGACCTTTCGGCCGTCCCAACCATTTCCACACATCGAGACAAGAACGGGCGGCGTAATCGGCAGGCGAAGGGATCAACTACATACACAAATGAGTATGTATGCAAGCCACCATACAACAGTACATCAGAGTCATCCCATCTAAAAAGAAAGGGAATATAGCAACGCCATACGGCAAGATCCAAATATCCTAGATAGATATAATAGTTTAGGATATCTCCTCATACATCAATCAACAGAGTATCAGGCGGAAGCGGAAGACAAAATCCGAGTACGGATAAGAAGCAAATCGGCATAAGATGCCCCATAAATAAGCATATCCCGCCCACAGATCTCACGGATCCCCGTTCCCGGAATCTCTACACCGAATGATCGTTGCCCACATCGTCCGTATCCTCAGCCCAGTATCCATCTTGCGAGTGTACCTGTTCATCTGAACCAATAATTTATCGTGTGAGACCCTAGGGGTACTCAGCAAGTCTTTATGCCTCTAAAGGGGAAACAACCTGGGGTGACGCAATTGCAGCAAAAGATAAATCCTAACAATTCTATAGATACTCGCTAACCATCCGCCTAACCAGAGATAGACGGATGTCCGTGAATTAATAACAACAGTTATAACGGTAATCTCAACAGATCCATCCTCCTCCTCGCTTACCGACGAGGAAGCGGACGAACAACCCCCATCCGTTGGCAGTTTTATTAACCATTCCATGAGTGTTGCACTATTTACTAGTCAGGTACCTAGACTAGTCAAATTTAAAGCGGTATTTTAGTTATGCTTGTCTATGATCGAGAAACTGTGCTCCAAGTCGTCCATAACCGCGGACACGGCTTTCAGAAAGTTTTACCCTGCAGGGGTGCACAAATAGCAACACACACTCGATCAACCTCGGAAAAACCAAATCAAAACCAACGAGGCAGTCACGACAAAGCGATCACAGGATTCAGAAATATTTCAGGGGGCCACCCCATTAAGCTACCCGCAACGGAGTTAGCTGACTCCGAGATGGACTCAAGGTTTGCGCCAATGGCTGTGAACGACTGGGAACCCGCAAATGTGACTGGGCTTGTCGACATCGCGAAAACACTCCGCTTTCCTAAACAGTACAGTGTGCAGTACCTCACACAATTTAAATAAAGCAGTAAAGCATGGCATAAGTACAGGATAGTAAATAAAACCTCAAACTAGTTTGTGGCCCCAAGAAATAAGAATGAATCAAGCTCTGGCTCAGGGGGGTCCATAAGGCCTCCTGGATGTGGATAGCGTGAATAATCTTGGAACAGGAATCAAGTACTCGGGGTCTTACGGGACACAAGTGAGCTTAAAAACCAAATAGCAGATATTGCTCACCGGTGCCACTTTCATTAGTTATCCCATTACTACGCAGGTTAAGTTGTTTAAGTACCTCGTTATCCATCAGACACTCACATACCCTACACATGCTGTTCTACGACTCGCATGGCTCAAACAACTCCTGTAGTAATGGCTCATGGGATGGAGGAACAAGCTTCGGTGGGGTTTAAAAGTAAAGGCTATGCAATACTTGGGATTCCATTTAATGCAATCGTGACTCAATGATGCAAGAATAAGATAGAGGCAATAGGTACTATATGTATGCAAGCATGTGGTAGTGCTTGCCTGGCAGCTCAGTTGAAGCAAGGAATGGATCTGGGTAGTGCTCCTGGTTCTCTTGATATATCCCCTGCTCAGCGTCTATTCGAAGAAGAACCAAACAAACAAGGGCCAACATAAATAAAGTGCACAAGCATATGAATAAATGCATCAAGCAAACAATCATGCCATGATGAATGATGCACAATTTGCATGGCAATTAAGTAGCATGGCATGGGTGAGGTGTGGAATACAATATTAAAGCATTTTATTTAGTTTTGAGCTCATTTTATTCTCATATTAGTTGTTGTAAACATTATATTTATATGATGCATGCTTCAAAACAAACCGAGGAATGCATAAACAGAAAGGTCTCGTCGAGCTAATCATTTTAGACATATCATTTATTAAATTTGGACTTATAAAACAAAAGTTATTAATTTATTAAGTCAAAAGGGCAATTTATTGTAATTTAAATAAACTTGGAATTTTAAATGTTCAAAATATATTTTTAAGGCCATATTTGAATTCCTCATATTTTTTTGATTTGAAAACATATATTATTTGTATTATTTGGATTAATATTTGAAAAGTTATTTGAAAACAGAATTTAAATTGAATTTGAATTAATTTGAAAAATATTTGAATTTAAACAGATAGACTGAATTACTTTTGTTACTTGGCCTAGTGTTAGCCAGAGTCAATGACAGGTGGGTCCCGAGCTGACTCCGCAGCACACGCGCGCGAAAAGCTTTTAACACCGCGGCGCTTCCTAGCCTCTGAGACTGACAGGCGGGCCAGAGCGGCCTCGGGGCCACACGCGCGCGCGGCCAACGTGTGCTGGACACGTGGGCAAGCCGGGGCGCGGGGAAGGGATCGGTTCGTGATGGACGGGGTTTTCCGGGGGTTTTTTAGAAAAAACAAAGGCTGGCTGACAGGTGGGGCGCTAGGGGGCTCGGGTTTAGGCAGGAAAAAGGGGAGGGGGTTCTCTGCAAAAACGACATCGGCTGTGGCTGCGTCTGACGGGCGTGACACTGACGACGGCGGAGACCGGCGGACTTCCGGCGACGATGGCGACGCCTCTGCTGCGCGAAACGTGACGCGGCTAAAACGAAAGTTGAAGAGCGGACAACGGCCTACAAGACTCATGCAGCGACCTAACGCAGAGGATGGCTACAGCGCTCGGGGCTCTGCGGCGAACAGAGGCGGCAGAGATGGCTGCTGCTGCTGCTGCCAGAGCGCGACGCGCGGTGCGCGCGCAGAGCGCTCGACGGAAGGCGGCGGCGCTACGGCGCACTAGAGGGAAGGGGGGCATGTCCGGGAGGTCAAAGGGCTCACCGTGGGGTGGCCGGCGTGGTCGATGGCGCTGAGGTTGCGGGGATCTGGAGGTGGGCTCGCGGCCGTGGAGCTTCGGTTCCTCCGGTCATGGCGACGGCGACGGCGCTCTGGGGCTTCCTAGTCGCTTCCCCTGGTGCTGGTCGACGAAGAGGATGCAGGGGAGCCTCCTGGTGCTCCTGGTTCAGCTTGGCGCGCTCCAGATCAGCGAAGGGCAGAGGGGCCGTGGCTAGGGTTTGGGGTCGGCATGGGGAGGCCAGGCTGCTTGTGAGGAAGAAGAAGAAAGGGAGGGGGCTTGGACGCCCTCTAGATGGGATCTGGGTGAGGAGAGGTGAGCTGGGGTGGCTGGGTAGAGGGGGGAGGAGGAGCACATGGGGTGGTTGCTTGAAAAAGGTGAGGAGGGGTCTCAGGCTAGGTCTCTCCCTCCTTTGTCTTGTAGCCAAAGAAAGGGGGAGGCAGAGAGGCTGCTAGGTGGGACCAGCTAGGGTAGGCCATGGTGGGGTGGCTCGGCTTAGAAGGAGGAGAGAAAGAGGGGGTACTTAGGGTTTAGGTTTAGAGAGGGGTATGGTAGATTAGATGAGATGGAGAGGTAGGTTTAGGGTTTGAAGAGAGGGGGAAAGGTTAGTTGCTAGGGTGTCCCTTTGTCAAGATCAAGCCACGCACAAACCAAACTCCAACAAGATCAAGACTAGGAAAGAGAGGACAAGGTGATGTGGTTTTGTAAAAGATCTACTCAAAATGCAAATAAAACCAAGCTAGCAAAAGATGGTTTTTGCATGGCCCATGCAAGCAATTAATGTCATGCTTCCTTTGTGAGAACAGATCATCACATGGCATTAAACTTAGGCATGCCCACAAGTGGAATAAAACCAAGCCAAGAATTTAAAAGAAAGTCCCAAATGGATTAAATGGAGATGATCACATTTGGGTACAAATGGGTCATGCTAGTGGTATATGCCACTAGGTAGTTAATAAGCCCACAAAATATTCCAACATGATGATCACCCCAAACAACACATATGGGAGCTAGAAATAGGGTTCCACTCACAAGGCATGCAAAGGTGGCCATGTGGCTCTCATATATCAATGTTGTGAAAACAACATGATGCAAAAATGAAAGCATGTGGAAAAGATTTGGATCCATCCCAACCCACATGAGCTAGAGGTAAAACCAATAAGTGCCAAGCTCATATTTAGTTGGATGGTGGAATGGTAAGGTGGTGAAAAGAAAGGGTGGTGGAGTTAATAAGAGATATGCCCCAACTCATCTTGGGCATTTAAACAATATATCAAGAAGCAAATACAATATCAAGAGGCAAATACAAGTAACAATGCATATGAGATAAGAACCAAAACAAAGTGGGTTTTATATGATGCTCAAATGCAAGGAGGCATGATGACATGAGCAAGATATAATGATGAAGCAACAATTATATATTTGAAGTAGCCATTATATTACTAGACCAAGTAGCATTACAATTGTTAGACAATTGGGATGCTACAGATAGCCACTTCCGACCAGTCCAAGAATTGTGGGACAGTCGAAACAGTTGCATTGAGCTCATGCAGAACTACCTTCTTGACCTTAGATTGTTGAGACCCAAGGAAAGTGACATAAGTGTCTTTCTTCGTTGGAAAGTTCTTCTTTCCATCCGACTTGGGATTTGAAGGGTCAGCTTCCTCCATGTCGAATCTTCCTTGGTCTCTTTTTCTTTTTGGGATTCTTCTTTCCCTTCTTCTGCTTAGCCCTATAGCCAACAAAGTTATCTTTTTTGATATCGTCATTGAAACGACACTCAGCATTTGTGTGGCACGAGCCTCCGTTGGCATCTAAGTGATGCACACACGGGTTGTTGGCAATGTCAGCCCAGGAGTAGGTTTTGCTGGGTTGCTGTTCTCCTCTGCCCTGGACACTTGACGTCCCACGACCGCGTCCACGCCCTCCAGACCCAAAAATAGCAGTGAGAACTACGGTTTCCGTGTTGGGTTTTTCTTTCGAGGTGTTCTTGCGCTTCTGAGCTTGTTGTTTTGGCTGTTTTGCCGACTGCGGTACCACTAGGATGTTTAGTAGTCCTTCTGCATCGTCATCGACATCTGCATATTTGCTTGCCATCTCTATCATCTCTCCCAGATCGGTGACCTTGTCGCATTTCAAGTGGTGATGTAGTAAACCAATTGGGAGTCCTGCAATGAAAGCTTCAATCACAGTTTGATCATTTACCCCCTCGAAGGAGTTCTTGGTGTCAATCCATCGTCCGAGGTAATCTCTCCAAGTTTCTCCAGCTTTCTGGGTGCAACGCTGTAGGTCTCCTACCGTACAGGGCCTCCGATATGTGCCTTCGAAATTCCGAAAGAATGCGCTTTACATATCATGCCAGAATGGTATTCTCCGGAAGTTCATTGATCCATGATCATGCCATCTTCCGCAGCATAAGTGGGAGATACCTGATCGCGACGAAGCTATTTCTGCCTTTGGCAATGCAGCAAGCCTGGAAAAAATCCTGGAGCCAAGTATCGGGCCAGGCCACTCCATCGTAGGCTTGGATGTGTCTTGAGATAGCAAATCCTTCCGGGAAGTGTGTTTGTTGAATTCATGGTCCGAAGCATTTTGTAACCACGTAGATATCATCACTCTCGTAGCGTCGTGCCTCTATGTTAGAGTTGATCCGGTGTATCGAGTCACTTGGTGATAGGGAACATCGTCTTGGTTGTTTGCTATGGATGTGGTTCCTTGGAGCCAGACTTCTGCTTCTGCCACCACCTCCTCCGCCACGACGCCCTCCTTGGCCTCCTTGAGAGCTGTTGTGATGGCTGTTTGGCGGAGAGGGTGGTGCAGGTGGATTGTTTTTGGCTGATCACTGGCCTCCATCCAGAGCGTCATTATTCCGGTTCCAGGGAGGGTCTTCATTATGACGAGCCTCCTGCCGGCTTGACTCGGCATGGTGTCCATCATTCCTTTGTCTGTCATTCCTCCCACTATGGTGGAGTTCTGTCGGACGGCTTGTATGTATAGGAGGTGGCATCCTTTGCTGGTCCTACTCCTGACATTGCTCTTTGTCGTCTTCCCTGTGATTGTTCGACTCTCGCAGGGGAGGGTGTCTCGAAACCAGTGCCGCAACAACATCTCGCTCTACGGCTAGAGCAACATTGCCCCAATCACGTGCGATTCTGTGTCGCTGCCCTGAAGATCCGGTTCTTGAGTAGTTATCTTCTTGACGGTTGGAACGGTAATGTTGTTCTGGGACCCGTTGGGGCCTAATGTCATTCCAGGTCGGATCCGTGCAACATTGGTTTGATTGAGAAACCAGTTTTCTGCTTCTAGATTTTGTGACCTTTTGTTGCTCCAGACCCTTGGTGAGCAGCTTCACGCCCAACCAGATTTGATCTAGGTTTGAATTGTTTGCCAGGATATCTCGAGCTGCAGTGGTGTTTTCCACTGGCGTGCCATACACCAAATCTCCCTTGCTATCTAGCTGAGGTTCTCCTTTGACGGCATCATCTCTCTCAAAGAGGGTCTTATGGACTTCCGGATTTCTGTTAGCCCGCACGGGGCCGTTCCGGGTCTTCTGATGTTGCAGGGAGTTGAACTGCCCCGCAAATGCAATGCACTTCTTATCTTCCATAAGGTTGTTAGCCTCATCCAGGAGTACTTGACGACGCGCTTCCAGGGCTTGAGCCCTTTCTTCCAATTCTGCAGGTGTAAGCTCTGCATCTGTAGGGATAGGTGTAGTTAACGCGGCATCCATGAGTTTACGGGCACCAGCAGAGACCCCGTGTCCATCCACCAGAGTTTCCTTTGGCTCGTCTAGGATTAGAGCTCCATCCGAGTCTTCTTCATATTCCTTGGCAACCACTTCCTTCGTTGGAGGGTATTTTACCGGGGTCTTGTTCTTCTTGTTCATATTTTGCCTTCTTGGCAGCGCTAGTAGCAAAGATGGCTTTTGGTCCATTTCCCGAAGTCAAGCTCTGAGCGGTACTTTCGCACATCTGGACGTTAGGATTATCTCCGAGATCCATGTCATCCTGCGCTTTGGGAGAGTTTTCTCTGGATCCCTCGTCCATGGCTTCTCCTTCTGCAGCTTTGGAGTTGAACTCCTCTTCATATTCCACGGAGAACTTTCAGAAATCCACCAACATCACGGAATCATCCGAAAATGCCAGTAAGTCGGTGGTTGTTCCGACCGCCTCCAGCACTGAGTCTTTGTTGTCTCCAACATCGGCAGAGCCGGATCCAGATCCAACATATCCGATAAAGTGCGACGCATGCATCCTGAGGTAGTTGCGATTCTCCTCACGGGCTTCCTCGAAACACCTGATGGTCTCGAGAACCTCATCCACGTCTGCGCCTTGCCACATTATGCGCCTCAACGTGTGCCTCAGGAAGGGTTGATTTGTTCCGGCATTGGCAGAGCCGGAACCAAATTTGTTGTCTTGCTCCTCCTAGAATTCGATCTCAGCGGGTTGATCGATCTAGAATTCGACCTCGCTAGGGAGATCCACTCCAGATTCGACTTGCACCGCAAGATCTGCTTCAGGCTCAGCTTTCTCCACTATCTCCGTGTTAGGTGTGGGTTGGGTGGGATTAGGGATTTCCAAGATCCGAAATTCTGCCGCCTCCATGGACAAAGTGGACCCAGAAACTTCCTCTGCCTCTATCATCACCGCTGGGGTGGGTGTGGCAGGATTCAGTGAAACCGATGTACACATCGATCTCGCCAAAGGACATGATGGTGTATGCAGTCACGACCTCCCTAGACAGAATCCAGGTCTCGTCGAGAACGACGAGAGGGACATCACTGGCATAGAGAACATGACAAACGGTGATGGTCTCGCCGATTCCGATTCTTGCAGATTCCGCTCGGAACGCAGATCCAAAGCTCACTTGCCCCACGGTGGGCGCCAACTGTTGTCAGATTGATGACAAGTATGCCATGAGGGGGTCCTCGAGGCGTGTGGAAGAGAGGGGTGTGAGACGTACGGTATTTCGGGACGGTTAGCACACAAGTTTACCCAGTTTCGAATCCGCCGACTTTGGACGGATCCTACTCTTGCTAGCAATCCAGTAATACGGCAGAGCCGGAATATGGGTTACAAGGGTTTCGCCTATGCGAGTTGAGATTGTAGACTATTGTGAGGTGCCCTAAAGGCTTACCCTAGGACGGCTTATATAGATATCCAGCCTAGGGTTTACAAGAGAGAACTATCTGGCTACGACTAAGAGTCGGTTACAGAGTACATCTTGAACTACAAGTAACATAACATGCCTATGTCGGTAAGTCCTCTGGGCCTTGCCATAGACGGACTGGAATCCGTCTCTTCTCCCTGACTGGGCCGCCAGTGGAGCAAAGCTCTAACCCGAAGTGGGACACCCCAGTCAGCGAGGCATAGTGAGGATACCCGGAAAGTATATCCCCAACACATGTCTTCTAGTGATGTTGATGTGCATGAGAAAAAGGATGCAGGTACTACAGTTACATGGCGCGAATATGAAGGTTTGCGTGATCACCTCCAAGATATGATTACTCAAACAACTGATGACCTAAATGCACAAATACAAGGTATACGTATGCAAACGCATGGAACTGATGAAACCGTCAAGGTGGTTCAGACACAGGTCACAGATATTCAGAAAAATCTCCATACTTTGACACAGTCTGTGACACCCTTTTGTGGTGCTATAGAGCAACGTCAACAACCTCATGATGATGGAGCTGATGGTGATAGCATCCTTGGTACCAATTCCGGTTTTCATGCTCAACCTGCTGCTGCTCAGGCCCCGGGTCGTGGAGGTGGTATTGCTGGTCATGGCCATGGTTTCGCTCCTGTAGGTGCCCAACGAAATCAACAGCCACATCACGATGACGGTTTGGGCAAGCCTAAGTTTTCTATTCCAAGATTTGAAGGCTCTACTGATGTTGAAGAATATCTTGCATGGGAACTCAAGCTTGAGAAATTGTGGCATTTAACAGACTATACTGAAGATAGGAAGGTCAAGCTTGCTTCTTCAGAATTTCATGGCTACGCTTTGCATTGGTGGGATAGTGTGTATCGCGAATGTTATGCGGATGGTGATCCTATTGTCACTTGGCGCGATATGAAGGAGGTGATGACAAGTTGTTTTGTTCCACCCAACTATTTGTGTTCCCTCTTTTATAAGCTCACGGTATTTAGACAAGGTGCCATGATAGTTGATGCATATTACATGGAGATGGAGATGTTACTATAGCATGCAAGGGTCCGTGAATCTATTGAGCAGACTATGCAGCATTTTCTCCATGGTTTTAAGTACAACATCAAGAGCATTGTTAGGCATTAAAATTATCATACTATGAATGAGTTATTACATCATGCTAGAGAAGCTGAAGCCCAGTTTGCTGAAGAGGCGCGGATCAAGGCTCGTTCTACAGGGCGTTTTTCTTCAAGGTCGGCACCATATTCTCCTTCATCTACTAGCCGTCCTGATGAACGTCCTTCTACATCAACCAAACCTTCTCCCAATGTGTCCCATACAAGGAAGCCTACTCCTACATCTAGTGGTACCGGTTCCAATATGTCTAAAGTGCGCAATCGCGAGATGGAGCGCCATACATGTGGTGGCAAGGGCGAGTTCAAGAGGGACTGTCCTAATAGAAAGGTTATGGTTATCAATGAGGATAATGATTATGAGACGGGAGATGATGCTGATCCGGATGCATCAGATGATGATGGTTACACAAGTGATGGTGTTGTTGCATTTCCAGTACATGCTCCTACCATCATTGTGTCAAAATGTGCTCTCCACATTACTCGTTAGTCTAGTGCTGCAAGCCAACGCTGTAATTTGTGCCAAACAAAGGCACTTGTTGGTCCAAACAAATCTTGCAAAGTCATTATTGATGGTGGAAGTTGCCACAATTTAGCAAGCAAAGAATTATGTGCCAAGCTGAAGTTGAAGTATCTACCGCACCCACATCCATATTATATTCAGTGGTTGAGTGATAATGGTGAGATGAAAGTTAGCCACATGGTGCGTGTTGATTTTGAGATAGGGCCATACAAAGATTCCATTGACTTTGATGTGGTTCCTATGACAGTATGTCACTTTTTGTTGGGTCAGCCTTGGCTCTATGATCGTTCTCTGCAACATAATGGTCAAGCCAATACATATCACTTGGAGTTCAAGGGCACAAAAATCAATCTACTACCTATGTCACCACAAGATATTGTTAATGAGTCTCGTCAGAAAACTGAAGTCAATCTAGAGGATGCTCCTACATTAGATAGGCGAGAGAATGTAATAGTTGTGAGTGCTATAACAAAAAGTGAGAGAGTGCCCAATTTACTCATATTAGCGACCAAAGGAGACATGAGAGAATTTAGTGAGGATCCTACAGCCATACCTCTTGTGCTCATGTACAAGGGTGAGGTTTTGGTTTCTAACAACATGACCCCTATTTCTCTTGATGTTTATAATGTGTTACATGAATACAATGACGTGTTTCCGGAGGAGGTACCTGCTGGATTGCCACCTTTGCGAGGTATTGAACATCAAATTGACTTGATTCCTGGAGCGTCATTGCCCAATCGTGCACCATACTGCACAAACCCTGAAGAGACGAAGGAAATTTAGAAACAAGTGCAAGCGCTTCTCGACAAAGGGTATATTCGTTAAAGCTTAAGCCCTTGTGATGTTCCTGTGATTTTAGTTCCTAAGAAAGATGGTACATGGCGCATGTGCATAGATTGTAGAGCTATAAATAACATCACTATTCGATATCGTCATCCTATTCCTCATTTGGAAGATATATTAGATGAATTGAGTGGTGCTGTTGTTTTCTCTAAAATTGATTTGCGTAGTGGTTATCATCGAATTAGGATGAGGAAGGGGATGAATGGAAAACTGCCTTTAAGACAAAATTTGGGTTATATGAGTGGTTAGTAATGCCTTTTGGGTTAACTGATGCACCTAGTACTTTTATGAGATTAATGAACCATGTCTTAAGGAATTTTATTGGCAAATTTGTGGTTGTGTATTTTGATTACATATTAATCTACAGCCGCAATGAACATGAACATATTAGACAAGTCTCGCAAGTGTTACGAGATGCTAAGCTCTATGGTAATCTTGAAAAGTTTACACTTTGCAAAGATAAGATTATATTTTTGGGTTATGTTGTCTCTAAACATGGAGTTGAGGTAGATTCATCTAAAATTGAAGCTATTCAAAATTGGCCTACTCCCATGAATGTGAGTCAAGTACAAAGTTTTCACGGTCTAGCTGGTTCCTATAGGCATTTTGTGAAAGACTTTAGTACCATTGCAGCACCTTTAAATGAACTAACTAAGAAAGGTGTACCTTTTGAGTGGGGCATAGCCAAAGATCATGCATTTGATGAACTGAAACGATTATTAACTTCTGCACCATTGCTTGCACTACCAGATTTTTCTAAGCAATTTGAGATTGAATGTGATGCCAGTGGCATAGGAATTGGTGGTGTGTTGATGCAAGAGGGTCATCCCATTTCATATTTTTCTGAGAAACTTTCTGGTGCAAAGTTAAACTATCATGTCTATGATAAAGAATTGTATGCACTTGTTAGAGTTCTTGAGGTTTGGCAACATTATTTGTGGCCAAAGGAATTTATCATACATTCTGATCATGAGGCATTGAAATATCTGAAAGCTCAATCTAACTTGCATAGGCATCTTGCTAAGTGGGTTGAGTTTATTGAGTCTTTTCCATACATTATTAAACATAAAAATGGAAAAGATAATATTGTTGTTGATACTCTATCTAGGAAGAACATGTTATTAACACAGTTGGATATCAAAGTTCCTGGTTTAGAGAGTTTGTGTGATTTGTATGCAATTGATCATGATTTTTCCGAACCATATCGTTTGTGTTCTATTGGGAGGGCATGTGATAAATTTCACATCCATGATGGGTATTTGTTTCGTGCTAACAAACCATGTGTTCCGGAGTCGTCTATGCGTTTGTTGTTGCTACAGGAATCACATGTTGGAGGTTTGATGGGTCACTTTGGGCATGAGAATACGCTACTCATGATCGCTGATAACTGTTATTGGCCTAAGATGAGGCGTGATGTGGACAGATTTGTCAAGAGATGCATTACTTGCAATAAGTCAAAGTACAAGTTGAAGCCTCATGGTTTGTATACGCCATTACCTGCACCTACTACACCATGGGACGATATAAGCATGGATATTGTATTAGGTTTGCCTAGAACTAAAAGAGGCCATGATTCAATTTTTGTGGTAGTGGATAGCTTCTCTAAGATGTCACACTTTATTGCTTGCCACAAAAGCAACGATGCGTCACATGTTGCTAACCTGTTTTTTAGGGACATCGTGCGTTTACATGGAGTACCAAAGACGATTTTTTCTAATCGTGATGTGAAGTTCATGAGCTACTTCTGGAAGACACTTTGAGGAAAGTTGGGAACGAAGTTACTATTCAGCACTACTTGTCATCCCCAAACTGATGGTCAAACAGAGGTGGTGAACCATACACTATCGACATTGCTCCGAGCTATGATCAAGAATAATCTTACTGAATGGGAGGAGTGTTTGCCGCATGTGGAGTTTGCATATAACCGAGCAGTCCACTCTACCACACAAGTTTGTCCTTTTGAGGTGGTCTATGGTTCCAAACCCATTATGCCACTTGATTTGTTGCCTCTTCCTATCCAAGAGAGAGTCAACATGGAAGCATCGAAGAGAGCAGATTTTGTGAGGAAGATACATGTGAGGAAAAAAGAGGCTATTGAAAAGAAGGGAAAGAACAATGCTGAGAGAGCTAAAAACAAGTGCAAGGAGGTGTTGTTTCAGCCTGGAGATATAGTTTGGGTACACTTTCACAATGACAGATTTTCGGAGTTATGTAAATCCAAGTTACTTCCACGTGGTGCTGGTCCTTATAAAGTGCTTGCCAAGATCAATGATAATGACTACAAGATAGATATTCCTCAAGATGTGTTTGGAGGTGTCAATGATAGTTTTAATGTTGATGATTTGATGCCTTATGACGTAGAAGACCTTGGAGCGTCGGGGTCGACGCCTTTTGAAGGGGGGAGATGATGAGGACATCCCTATTTACTTGCTATCTCCAACTCCTAATGAAGATGTTGTTGTCAAGAATAAGTCCAATGAAATTAGGATTGGACCAATTACTAGAGCTCGTGTAAAGCTACTTGAACAACAGGTGAATTCACTCCTAAATGAATCTGATGTTTATGCTAATGATAATTTTATACTTCCTAAGTCTATGCATTTATGTATGCTCAGGTTCACTAAGGAGACAAGCATGGAAAGAAAAGGAGAAGGGCTGCGTCAAGAGGAGCTAGACATGTGATCATCCATGAAGGCACAAGGGAGGAGAGGGAGGCAGGCGCAATACAAGCAAGGGCGATTTTCAAAAGAAGGAACGTTCAATTTAGACAGACAGAAGTCCTCAAATTGAAATGGATGTGGATTCCTCACCGAATCAAGAAAATAAACACTTGTTGGAAAGATAATTCCAAGATCTTTCGAATTAGTACTTCCACGTCTCAGGACCCCGGATAATCCAGCCCCCACACCCCGGATAATCTGGCCCTGTTTCGGAAATTCTTCTAAGGACTTCAGGCGCGTCGTTCTGTATGGCCCCCGGATAATCCGACCCTTTAGACCAGATAATCCAGCCCTAAAAGTTTTCGTCCGATTCGGACATACCAGATTGTATCGGACACTTTTTCGTTTCGCGTCGTTCCGACGTTCCGGCTGCCATATAAGCCCTGGAATGCCCTCTAGATTAGACCGTCTTAAAACTATTTTAGAGTTGTTTCTATCTAGAACCTCTAGAATTACCTTGTGATCGAATTATACTATTGCAATTGAGTGTGATATGTTGTTCCATCAGGAATTAGTAGATTGCAAACTACCATTCGTGGTCGACGGCTGCGTGGAAGAGCATGGTGTTGTGCATATCCTACAGGGTTCAAGAGCTGTTGCATTGGCATCAGGGTTCGAGCGGGAGAGTTAATAGCTACAGGCTAGTTATCTATCATCCACCATCATCATCGACAAGTGCTTACTAAGAAGATCGGGCCACCCCATATCAACATGGCTAAGGCAATTGCCTATGTGGGGGGTTTTCCATATATAAAGAGAGGTATTTTGACAAATTAAATAGACAATAATCAATAAAAGGTTTCCTCTCTTTTGGGGAGACCTCCAATTGATTCTCTCTCTCTCCCATGACCGTGGTCCCAAGTCCAGATCGCGCGAGCAGGAGTCTCCTTCACCGCGGATCGTCGCTGCGCTGCAGGATTCAGATCCAGAAGCTCTACTTCCGCGACTGCTAAGGCAATTGATAGGTCCTACCATTAGGGTTTTGGCATTAGTGTTCTTGGCGTAGGGAAAATTTATTGTTTTCATGCGCGAACCCCTACAAAGCTCTCCCAGGAGTTAGTAATATTCTTAGGAATTTGAATTTACCAATAACGGGCCTCATCAATAAGAGTTTGAACAAAAATAGTAGATTTAACCTCATCCTCATTTAGTATATTAAGACGAAAAGTCCCACAAGTATCTTCAACGAATCCTACATGCTCATATGGATCTTCCGTACCGTCCCCTGCAAACCTTTTAGCATGCAAAGGATCCAAAAGCATGGGGTTAATAGCATACCCTCTCGGGTTATTGAATTTTAAATAAGCGTCCATGGGCGGGCCAGAATTCTTTATAGCCTCCAACTGGAATATATGTTGGTACTCACCCATGGTGTTTACCTGAAACTAGTAAATAACTTTAGTAAAACAATTACTAGAATAAGCAACTAAGAACAAATACCAAAAGCGCTTAGCTCCCCGGCAATGGCGCCAAAAAATAGCTTGATGGCTGCAAGTGCACAGATCAATTGTAGCTAGTTTCGAAATAAGAGTATCGTACCCACAGAGAGATATTTGGTTAAGGTCTTTATGCCCCTCATCACTTTCCACCAAAGGATACTTATAAGCTGCCTTTGATATCAAGTAAAGGGTGTTTGAAAGGTTTTTGGTTGAATGCAGAAAACTAATTAAAACAAGTAAAAAAAAGCAAGGAACAAAGTTGTGTGAAAACGTGGTTGAACTCAATAGGGCTAAAACGTTCTTGGGGAAGTAGGATACACCACTAGCATAATAATATTATTAATTAAGATAATATACTTCTTGTGTCATGATATGCATGGAGAGAGCTCCATAATAAGATGTTCACAACAAGGCTTGTAGGAAGCCACTTTGTTGAGCTAAGAATGAGGTCACATAACCACTACGATGACTGAGAGCAATCACCCATACAAACCACCGCAATTTAGGGTCTCCCCGTGGGTATCGTAATTAGCTTAGGGAGTCTATTTTTATCCTCGTTTGACCGTGTAGGTTGCTATCCGACACCAATTGTCACAAAGCTCTCTAGGAACACTTCCAAATGCGTCCAAAGGATTTCTCCCTCACTTTAGTCCCGAAGGAAAATCATATGTGGCCGACTACACATACCATCTAAAGAGAGATCAAACAGAAATCATAAATCTATCATAGACCATCTAGTCATATGGACACAAGAATAGATCATCTTTATTGCAACTTCATAATAGTGCTAGGGTTTCTCCATCTCCCCAAGAACTAGGGAAAACTACTCACACATGGAAGCTCAACAACATCATCATAATCAAATGGATGGATAAAAGTACAGGGATAAATCTAGTGCAAACAATAATTGAATCTAGAATTATAATAAGATCTAATAGATGAGATATAGGGGTAGTAATGGTAATAGAGATGCAACGGATGATGATGGGGATTATGCGGTATCTTCCAAAGATCTGTGAAGTAGCTCTGATTCACGCTTCTCCTAGTTCCTCCTCCAGATCCCATTCTAGTGTGGTTTTTGTGGTTTCTGGTGGTTGTGTATGTCAGATCTCTCAGTAGTCATTACCAGGAGAGATTATTTGATGAGGTGGACGCGTTGCCATGTGGTACGGGCGAACGGTATGGGCGGGCTCTACCCGTACCACTAGTCGTTATTGTGGCATATGCTTCCCTCACGTTTGGTATTCTCCCAGGTACGAAGGTAAATCAATAAAATGACTATCATCACGTAAAAATATCATATTATAACATAACATGACAGTTCTAATTGATATGTTCATAGGATACTTAGTAATTCAAGATCCTGTTGAAACAAGGATAAAAAGGTGCATGCAAACATAGTGAAATACAAAAATCCCTATTCTATTTATGCAAAAACAAAAGGTAAATATGCTTCAATTTTTGATTCATTAGACGTGTTTCCCGAAGAGCTCCCATGTGTACTACCTCCTCTTCGTGGAATTGAGCATCGCATTAACCTCATACCTGACGCACCTCTAACAAAATGTGCCTGCTACCGCACGAACCCATAGGAGACAGAAGAGATTTAATACGAAATCAACCAACTCGTCTCCAAAGGTTAGATCCAAGTAAGCACTAGTCCAAGTGTGGTACCCGTAATTCTTGTCCCAAATACGGATGATACATTGCGATTATGCATGGACAACCGTCCAATCAATGCTATCACCATATGTTATATACATCCTATACCACATATTAATGACATGCTTGATGAGTTGAGTGGAGCTACTATTTTCTCGAAAATTGATCTTCGTAGTAGCTACCATCAAATATGCATGGCTGAAGGTGATGAGTGGAAAACCGCCTTCAAGACGAAAGTTGGTCTCTATGAATGGTTGATAATGGCTTTTGGCTTATCTAATGCCCCATCCACCTTCATGCGCCTTATGAATCATATTTTAAGATCTCTCATTGGAAAAAGTGTTGTTGTCTATTTTTTATGATATTCTTGTTTATAGCAAGTCGCTTGAGGAGCATGTTACACATGTCAAAGATGTTTTGCAAATCCTTTGAAATGAGAAGCTATATGCTAATCTTCCCAAGTGCACTTTGGCTAAAGAAGTGTTGATTTTTTTTGTTGTTTCTTCGAATGGAATTGAAGTTGATATTTCCAAGGTTAAGGACATTTTTGGCCCATTCGCACAAATCTGAGTGAACTACGAAGTTTTCATGGGTTCGTCGGTTTCTATCATTGCTCTGTGAAAGATTTATCTACCATTGCTTGTCCTCTCAACGAGTTGACCAAAAAGAATGTCACCTTCATGTGGGGCAAAGCACATCAAAAATCTTTTGATGAGATTAAAAGGAGGTTCACCGAAGCACCTCTTCTTGCATTACCGGATTTCACAAAAACTTTTGAGATAGAGTGTGACGCTAGTGGTATTGGCATTGGAGGAGTCTCATGCAAAATGGATGTCCTATTGCTTACGATAGCGAGAAACTTGATGGTGCACGCCTTAATTACCCAATTTATGATAAATAGCTGTTTCCCTTAGTTTGTGTTCTTCAAGTTTGGCAGCATTACCTTTTGTTGAAGGAATTTATCATACATTCTGACCATGAGTCACTGAAATATCTCAAAGGCCAAGCCAACTTGAGTAAAAGGCATGCTAAGTGGGTTGAGTTCATGGAGTCTTTTCCTTACATCGTCAAATATAAGAAATGAAAATATAATGTAGTTGTGGATGCCTTGTCTGTCAAGAACACATGCCTCCTTACGCGCCTCGAAGTAAACGTGTTGGGTTGTGATGATATCAAATCTTTGTATGCTTCCGACCTATTCTTTGGATCTATATTCGCAAAGTGTTCAAGTGTCAAAGGCTTTGATGACTTCTATTTGCATAAGGATTTTCTCTTTAAACAAAACAAGCTTTGCATTCCGAATTTATCTCTCCAAAATTTGGTTCTCCAAGAGTCTCATGGTGGAGGCCTTATGGGTCACTTTGTCCGTGACAAGATGTACGACATGCTCTATACACATTACTATTGGCCCAAGATGAAGCGATACGTGGAGTGCCACGTCCAATGATGATAATGGGTGACCTCGAGGGTGGCCTGATCTTCACGGATCTTATGGTTAAGTCGATTGGAAAACGAGGGGAAAGGGAGAAGGTAGCAGAAGCGAACTCACACCTTGCGAAGAACATGATGAACACACACAAAACTCACATGATACAAGGATTATTGCTACCGCCGATGGCCATCAGTCTGACAGAATCCTCGCAAGGAAAGATCGGTTAACGTGCTCCCTCGATCCCGAGTAGAGAGGGAAGAACACCTTGGAGAGGGTCTTGACAACTATGCTCACGCACTCGCAAACGTAGGCCTTGTACAACATGGGAGGCGCGATGCAAACTCCAACGAGGTGCTGATGATAGTCAGTCCCCTTTACTAAGGGGATGAGGCAAAAGTAGAGATTCCACAAAGGGGGTGTATTTAGTCTATCATCTATGCCTAGGGATACATGAGGAGGTGGGGTGCTCTATATATAGGCTAGCCACTTAACAAGGGGTATTTTGGGGAAATAACTCTAGAATTGGAACATAATAAGGGGGTACATGGGTTGTGGCCTAGATCTGATGTGCATAGACACTATTGTGTCTAGTAGTACCGGACTAGATGACCGGTAGTACCACTTGGGAGCGGTACTACCACAAACCGGTACCGGGGTGTCTAGGGGCGATTGTGTGGGCTTCTGTATGGGCCGGTAGTGCCGGTCATGCCGGGCGGTAGTACCGCTGATGGGAGTGGTAGTACTGCTGGCATCTGTCTTCTGCCATCTCCTCTTGCAAACATCCGTCTTGTTGGGCTTGATGCTCCGGGCGTCCTCCCTTGCCTCTATAGTTGTCGGTGTGAACCTATCATAAATATGGGAAAGAGTATGAAGTAGTATACCATTCAAAAGGGTAGGAACTGGGCTCGCATAGAGGAACAGATTCACCTTTGGAGTCCATGACGACTTGGCATAATTTGGAGACCTTGATGTGGTAATGACCATAGGTCGGGATACATCATCTCCCCCCTTCAAAAAGAGTCGTCCTTGACTCTACATGATGAGGACATCTCTACTATCCTTCAATTATTCAATTATGATGATGATGCAAAGATTCAAGAAACTAATGAAATTAGAATTGGACCAATACAAGGGCTAGATCTAAGCTGTTAAAACAATAGGTGAATTCCTTCTTAGTTGGTTCTGACATATTATCTAATGATAATTTTATACTACCTAAATCTTTGCATCTATTTGTGATCAGGTATGAAGAAAGCAAGGGGAACACAAGGGAAGAAAGGAGGTTGTAGCAAGAAGAAGGAGTAATCTCTGCCACGACAGACTTTCTGCATGTTTCTCTACCACGGCAGAATCCAATAGCCTTTCCCTGCCGTGGTAGAGGTGCTGCATGGTGACCAAATATGTTACGATGATGGACACCAAGATTATCGTGAGGGAGGAGAGGGAGGCAGGCACAAGGGAGCAAGAGGAGGTCAGGCATGACTTTGGGTGCACCGCGCGTGGCTAGGTGCACCACACGCAAGGGCCTACGAGCCACTTAGGCCGAACCCACAATGGGTTGGTTTGTGACACGGGTATACCCTACGGGTACTTGAGTTCGGTATATATGGTCCAGATACGGCGAAAGCCCACGGTGTTGCCAAGGCCCAAATGAAGAATTCGAGTGGCCCACGGACTCTTGCTTGCGACACAAAAAGAAGCTTAAGATAGAAAGTTTAAAGGGAAAACCCTAATCTGTAACCGACTCGACCTGCTACCCGAGACCTAGCCTATCTATATAAAGGCTAGGAGGGGGCGGCGAGGAGGACACATGCAACCCTAGTTTCCACAACTCCCGCCAGATTGCATATGCGCACCCCTGTAATGTTCGATTCCTTCGTTAATTCCAAGAGCAGACAAGCAGGAGTAGGGACCTCTACGAGGCCTGAACCTGGGTAAAACTTGCGTCCCTGTGTGCTTGTTTACTAGCCGACTGATGCCTCCAGCGCTCCCTCCTTCTCCAAAACCCAAGTCCATAACAATGGGCATTGACGAGTTAAACGCTCATCAATTGGCACCGTCTGTGGGAATTGGGAGTGCTGATGTCGTGGCTTCTTCGGCCCCATCAACCGCGATCTACAACTCCGCAACAACGGAGATTCATCAGCTCTTCAGCGCGTTCGACTTCACTGTCCACACACCGGCCACTCGCCCGGCTTTCGAGTCCGTGGGCGATAGAATTAGTCTGGCGATTGGGAGCTTCCGCTTCCAGGTTGGTCAGATGGGCACGCTTCGCATGCCTGACCAGCCAACAGCACCCGCGATTGCTCCAGCATCATGGTTCCTGCCACCAATCAGCACCCTCAGCAAGCTCAACACCTCGACAACAGCTGAGAGCACGGATAGCGACAACAGTCGCGGATCCGATCTGGGTGACCTAGCCATTGAAGATGGAGCCTACGGCTCTGGATCTGAAAGCTATGGGAGCAACAGCTTCCCAAACCACTTCATGTGCACAGTCATCAACGCAGGCGACACCACCGCCAATCATGAAAACGCTAGCCCCGGATCTGGCACGGACCGCGCAACGGCGCTGAACCACCCAAAGGCAGCACGCCCAATGGTGGCCCCACCAACAGTGGCAACAGCGCGCCTGTCAACAACGGGGCGGCAGTCGAACCGCCAACCATGGTGAACGAACACACATGAGAGCGTGTCATGATGAAACTCAACGACAATGAGTGGGCCTGTTGCCGAGAAGCTCGAGGCAATCCTCTGCCCCCTGCACGCCGTAGGACATGCTGATGGGCTACCATTGGCTACTAAAGGAGGAATACAGACGCCAACTACATGCAATCGCGCAACTCGAGGCACGTAAAAAGGCGACGGATTAGTCGAGTCTTCGATGAGCTGGGCTCTCCTCCCACAGAGGATCCTCCTCCAAAGGCAACGAGTACGTGGCCAACAAGAGGCGATCTCGGATGGCCCATCTCACCGAACAAGAACGCATAGAAGCTGCAAAAGTCCTCGACTTCAGGTCTATGACAGTCGGCACGCGGGGCAACGTGGTCCCAAAGACGCCGCAAGCCACGATAACGACGGCCACCATGTACCTCCTCCACAACCAGCCGCCAACTGGAGATCCATGAGCTGCCATGCACCGATCTACGATCGCGGCCTTGGGGTTAATCAAGGCCGCCCTTGACAAGGAGCCAACGCCGGAGCCAAAGAAAGGCAAGGCTCTCGCAAAACGCTATTCCTCGCCCTTGTCGAGTGGCAATAGTCATGATCTGTATCGGTGTCGCCGCTCATGGCGGCACGATTGTGACTACGATGCGCGTGATGACCTCACGTAGTGCAAAATCGAAAAATCAAGGGCAAGACGCGCTCGTTCGACTGACTCAGAAGAGGACGAGACTGAACTCTATGGTGCTAGATGCTTCAGCAGAGCCATCAGGCAGAAATGAATGCCTAAAGGGTTCAAACTCCCATCAGAGAACCCAAAGTTTGACGGCCAACAAGACTCAAAGATCTGGCTAGAGGACCACATCTCCTCCGTCGGGCTACATGGTGGGAGTTGAAGCACGGCCATGCAATGCCTACAGCTACAGCTGCAGGGTGCCGCTCGTGCGTGGCTCAATAACCTCCCGCGTGGATCCATTCGCAGCTGGGAAGAGCTGGTCTATAGCTTTGTGCGCAACTTCAAGGGCACTGAGGAGCTGCCAGCAAAGGTCGGGCGAATCGCTACACTCGTACATCCAGAGGTGGTCCATCATCAAGAATTCCATGGAAAACATCTCGGAAGACCGTGCAATCGACGCGTTCAATGGCGGTGTTCGCCAGATAGAGCTCAGGGAGGAGCTGGGCCACTCGAAGCCCAAAACAATCAACCACCTGATGGAAATTGCGAATCGGTGGGCCGACGGAGAGGATTCGGTGAAAAATCATACCTACTTTGACGACGACGACCTCGAGCGCAGACGGGACCGTCGAGGCAAGCGACGAATGTGCATCTACGATGATCGCAACCACATCAACATGGTTGCAGTCGGCTACACCGATAAACGCGACGACAACCACAACAACGGCTATCGCAGCGGTGGATACCGCGACTCCTAGAAAACCACGCAGGTGTGGCAGCACCGCACTCGTGAAGAGGCACCCGCAACAACCATCGAGGACAAACTGTCCGGGCCGTGCGACGTGCACTTCTACATCGACAAGCATGACGGCAAGAAAAAATCCAGCCACCTTCTCAAGGATTGCCGCCAGTTTCTCAAACTCCACGAGGGCCTGGCCCAGATGAATCGCGACACAATCAACAAGGGCTATGTAATCGCCCAAGGCGTCGTGGCACATGGAGCTCCCCCACCACCGCCCGGACCACCACCACCCGTGGCCGTGCTGGTCCAGCACCACGGAGGCGAACCATACCCACGACCCGTGGGTAACATGGGGATGATCCAAAAGGGGCGTCCCTCAAATCGAGTGCATAAGGCCATCACTCACCAAGTCAACTTGGCGATAAACTCTCCACCTTCCATAACTGAGTACCTCAGTGGAAGCGACTCCTACATCACCTTCGATGGGCGTGACCACCCACACCAAGTTCCTCGTCCAAGCCACTGTCCCCTCGTACTCGAGGCACAGATTGGGGGTTTCGACATGAGTCGCGTCTTCATGGATGGCGGCAGCGGCATTAACCTCATGTTCGCAAGTACCTTGCGTGCGATGAGGATCCTTCTGACGTGTCTGGAAGTTTCAGACACAACGTTCCACGACATCGTCCCAGGGAAAGGCGTATATCCCCTGGGCAAAATCAACCTTGACGTCATCTTCGGCATGCCACAAAACTTTCGGCAAGAGCGCATCGACTTCGAGGTCGTCGACTAGCCTTCACAATATCACTGCATCCTCAGATGCATCGCGTTCACGAGGTTCATGGCAGTACCACACTACGCTTACCTGTAGATGAAGATGCCAGGTCCAAACGGCGTAATCACAATCAACGGCAACTTCGAAAGGTCTGACAGCTGCGACAGGGAGTTCAACAGAATCTCCTAGTCCTTCGGCATGCAGGAGGAACTCGCAAGATTGAAGGAGTCAACAGACAACAGTCTGCCTCCCCTGAGCAGGCCAAGTTCACCCAACCTGTCCTTCGACTCGTCGGTGCACACGAAGAAAGTCCAGGTCCACCCAAAGGACCCGACCAAGATGGCCCTCATCGCCAACAACTTGAGTTCCACATTGGAACTCGCGCTCTTCGAATTCCTCCATGAGCATTGGGAGATCTTCGCCTGGTGTCCAGCGGGCATTCCAGGAGTCCCCAGGGAATTCGCCGAGCACTCGGTCAACGTAAATCCAGACGCAAGGCTACTCAAGCAGATAATTCGGTGACTATCTGAACCAAGAGCAAAGGCAGTCGGAATGGAGATCAATAGACTCCTCGATGGCAAATTCATACGCGAGATCAAGGAAAGCACTTGGCTCGCCAACATGGTGCTTGTACCTAAAAAGACACGGATATCCTGTGGATGTGTGTGGACTTCACCTCCCTGAATAAGCACTACCCAAAGGATCACTTCCCGTTGTCGCGAATCGACCAAATCATCGACTCCACCCCGGGATGTGAACGCCTCTCCTTCCTCAATGCCTACTCATGCTACAACCAAATTCGAATGAAGGATGAATACCAAGAGAAAACAGCGTTTACGATGCCCTTTGGTGTGTTCTGCTACAACACGAGACCCTTCGGGCTAAAAAATGCACGAGCCACCTATCAGTGGTGCATGCAGGCCTGTCTCAAGAATCAACTTGGTCGCAACATCCAAGTCTATGTTGATGACATTGTCATCAAAACAAACGAGGAAGCCTTACTAATCGACGATCTACGCGAAACCTTCACCAACCTAGACCGCTACTGGATCAAGCTCAATCCAGACAAATACGCCTTCGGCGTACCATCTGGGCAACTACTCGGGTATCTTATCTCCGCAAGAGGGATTGAGGCAAACCCGAAGAAAATAAAATCCATACTGGCCATGGAGAAGCCAAATAATGTAAGAGGCGTCCAGTAGCTGGCTGGGCGAATCGCGGCGCTCAGTCGATTCATCAGTCGAATGGGCGAAAAGGCACTGCCCTTCTACCAACTTCTCCGCAAAACTGACAAGTTCGAGTGGATAGACGAGGCGCAAGAAGCATTTGAAGACCTCAAACATCTACTATCCACCTCGCCAATACTGGTGACTCCACATGAAAAAGAGCCGTTGTTGCTCTACATCTCCACCACCAACCAAGTGGTCATCACGGTGCTCGTGGTGGAACGAGCCGAATAAAACAAGGTCCACGAGGTCCATCACCCAGTCTACTACCTCAGCGAGGTGCTCACACCAACAAAACAACGGTACCCACACTACCAGAAGCTGGCGTATGGTGTCTTCATGACAGCCAGGCGACCGCGCCACTACTTCCAGGAGCACCCAATCGTGGTGGTCAACGACGCCCTGCTCGGGCATATCCTCAACAACCCTGATACCACCGGACGAGTCGCGCTTTGGGGGAATCGAGCTGTCTCCACGAGACATTACATACGAAATGCGCGACGCGATCAAGTCACAAGTCCTCCCTGATTTCCTCGTGCACTGGATGGAGAACCAGCTCCCCAAAAAGCTAGATATGTCTTATCTCTAGACTATGCACTTCGATGGATCCAAACGAAAGGATGGGGCTGGCGCAGGTGTCATACTGACATCGCCCCAGGGAGACAAGCTGAAATACATTCTGTGAATGCAGTTCACTGCCTCCAACAATGAAGCTGAATACGAGGCCCTAATCCATGGGATGCAGATGGTGAAAGCCTGCGGCACCAAGAGGCTCATCATCTACGGCGAATCCAAACTGGTGGTCAACCAAACGATGCACGAGTGCGACGCGCTGAATGACAACATGATCGCCTACCGCGACCTCTATGACACACTCGAAGGGGACTTCGATGACTGTGAACTGCGGCACATAGGCCGCGAAAGAAACGAAGAGGCGGAAACACTCGCCAACATTGGCAACACCTGCGCCCCCATACCACCCGGGGTATTTCTCGAGTGCATCTGTGAACGCTCCATCAAGCCAAAGTCTCCAGAGAAGAAAGCAAGCGCATCAACAGACTCGGGAGATACGCCACCCAATGAGCCAATGCCACTCGACGACCTAGAGCTCGACACAGGACTTGAAGGACCAATGGGCGTCATGATGATTGAGCCATCTTGGACTCAACCCTACAACACATATCTTCTCAGCAAGAGGCTACCTGACGACCTGACTGATGCACGACACATTGCGTGACGATCCAAGGCATTCGCCGTCATCAACGGCGAACTATACAAGTACAACATCATAGGAGTACTCCAACGGTGCGTCTCCAATGGGGACGGAAGGGCCATCCTCCTCGACATCCATAAAGGGACCTGCGGGCACCATGCTGGCAGTCGCGCCCTTGTCGCCAAAGCTCTACGGGCTAGATTCTACTATCCCACGGCCATGCGCGACGCCAAGGACATTGTCCAGCGCTGCAACATTTGCCAGCGATTCGCGAACAAACCACATGCACCGGGCGCGGAACTCTGGCCAATACCATTGGCTTGGACCTTCGTGCAGTGGGGACTCGACATGGTCGGCAAGCTCCCGATATCCTCGCAAGGAGGTTACGTATACCTCTTGGTCATAGTCAACAAGTTCACCAAGTGGATCAAGGTCATGCTGGTGACAAACCAATTAGGTGCCAGCACTGTCAAGATCTTCGAATCCATTGTCTACCGCTTCGGTGTTCCACATAGCATCATCACGGACAATGGGACGAACTTTAGCTCCAAGGAGTTCTAGGAATTCTACGAAAACCTAGGAATCAACATAAGCTACGCCTCGGTAGCTCACCCATAGACCAACGGTCAAGTAGAAAAGGCCAACGGCCTCGTCTGCGGTGGAATCAAGGAGCGACTCCTTCGGCCACTCGAACAAGCCACAGGATGCTGGCCAGATGAGTTGCAATCCGTACTCTGGAGCTTGCGCACAACTCCAAACAGCACCACGGGATACACCCCGTTCTTCATGGTGCACGGCGCTGAAGCGGTGCCACCCGCAGAGGTACGCTACAAAGCCCCATGGGTGGTCGCCTGCAGTGAGCAAGAGTCAACTCTCGCACTCAAAGACTCCATCGATCTTCTTGATGAGGCGCGTGAAATCTCAGCGGAAGGATCAATGATCTACCAGCAGAGCCTCCACAACTACCATAGCCGAAGGCTACGCCCAAGATCCTTCGTCGAAGGAGACCTGGTCCTGCGACTCAAGCAACAGGGGCATCTCAAGCTCGAGTCTCCCTTGGAGGAACCATACGTGATTACAGAAGTAATCCCAGGTGGCGCCTATCGCCTTAAAGATTTCAAGACATGAGTCGCATACTCCAATCCCTGGAACGTCGCACAGCTGTGTCGTTTCTACCCCTAGTCGTTTTACATTACAAATAAGGCTTTTAGCCAGGCTACCTAGCCACACATTGTACCTCATACTATTCTGCAATTAATAAAGCTAAGTGCCCCGAAACTCCGTGTTTTTTCTCATTTTTTCTGGCAATCTTATCACTCGGAGGCTACGCCACCCTTTACATCCTCGTTCTACGAACAAGTCGCAGTATCCTGAGTAGCTGACACAACATCAATCAAACCCTTGATAAAACACCAACCCAGTTGCAACGCACCTGACAGGTTGGCAAGGTGCTGAGATAAAAAATAAGTCAAGCTAACGAAAAGGAACTGCAGAGTACAGATACACTCTCAAAACATATAAGCTAGCAAGATCTTTACATATCAATAGAAATTAATTACACCCAACATATCCATATGAACTTTACAACACTTGTACAATTATGCGCAGGATACAACCTAAAGCTACTGCTACAATAGAAGAACGTTCGTCTGCTCCTCGAAGAAGTCGACGATTTCTTCAGCTAGGCGATCAACTGCCTGATAATGTGGAACCATGTTCTAGGTCGAACCTTCCGGAGGGGTCGGCGACCCAGTGGAAATAGCTACAACGTATACATCTGGCCTATGCAGTCGCACCAGCGACAAAGTAGCCTTGGCACCGGCCACTAACTGCTACCGCACGCACTCGCGAACTGCACTCAAATCCTAGAACTTAGCCAGGAGAGCCAACAGGCTCAAAGGGACAGCGTCTAGCAGAAATATCGTCTGGTAGATATGCCTCAGGCACGACTGCGCCTTCTTCAAAAAAGTGAAGCACTCGAGAAGCACGATCCTGCAGGGTCGCAAGTGTGATTGCACGGTCATG
This sequence comes from Avena sativa, assembly GCA_916181665.1. NCBI lineage: Eukaryota > Viridiplantae > Streptophyta > Magnoliopsida > Poales > Poaceae > Avena > Avena sativa. The sequence continues at coordinate 373,316,412 of OV702291.1, read as the reverse complement.
GTCCACCCAAAAGTATCCACTCGCCTACAATTGCTCCTGGGTCAGATCGTGCATTTGAACAGCGATCTGGCCTTTTCCATCCTGCGGATGACGAGCACTGACAACTACACCACAGAAAAAGACAAAGTATGAAAGACAGGCATCGCCGTGGCTGACTACAGGAAAAGATAAGAGGATAGAAGGCTAACATTTGAACTGTTCACTCAGCTGTGCCACCTCCTCCAAAAGATACTTTCCGCGGGCAGAGGCCTTCTCTGCCTTCGACTTCCATACGTCTGCACTACCACGGAGGATGGGAAACTCATGCTCCAGTTGCTTAATACGATCGCGAAGTCACGAAAGTAAGGACAACTCCTCCACCTTTGAGTGCGACTGCGCCACGGTTTCATTGGCTGATGGAAGATCACGAGGATCACTCGAAGGACCACTCGATGTACCCTATCACGAACCAAGCAAAAGCAAATAAGAAGCCGAGGATACATTGACGAAAGGCTTAGATGCATTCAAACATATCAAAGTCCTCATTGGGGTACACCCAGAAAAGCATTGTTCCACAATCAAAAGGCCAAACACTAGAGCTATTACACAGACAGACTACAGAGCATTTTTCTTCGACTTGGACTTGGGCTTCGGGGGCTTCATCGCATCCGTGGTAGTCTCCGACGCCACGAACTTGCCGATAGTACCCCTAGATGCCGCAACATTTGCAGCCTTCGCTTGACGCCGCTCCTCGAAATACTTGGCGAGTGTCTCGATAGGATGAGGACCATAATTTTTGCATTTACCAGCAAAGGGAGCAAACACTACCTGCTGGCCTCCAGCGTCGATAGGCATCGCCTCAGAAATAGCGGCAGGATCCATCTACATGCCATGGGCTTGCACCATTGCGAGTTCCATGGTGGCGCCGACGGAGCACTGCGAGTTCTTGAAGTCCGTGGGGACTCCTCTAGCCAGGGACTCCACCAAGTCTCCAAGGTTGTCGATCAGTCCGGCCTTGGGAGTTAAGTCCTCACGGATACGACTCAGTACATCCTTGGCCTTCCCCAATGTCTCCTGGAGGGATACGCTGCGGTCTTCGACTGCGGCGACGGCACCAGCCAATGCATCATCGCGGTGAAGGGCCTGGACGTCAAAGCTCAGGCCGCCGACATCTACATAAAGCAAAGTGTTGGTACGATACCATGATGTCGAAGCAGGAAACAAAGACAACTCAGCAGAAAGAATACCTGAGAGGGACTTAGCAATCGGGACAAGCTGCTCCTCGAGCAACTTCTCCCTCTCGGCATTGGAGGAACGCAAGTCTTCTTCGCGCTTCCGCAAGTCCTCCTCGCGTTTTTGCAATTCCTCCAAGGCTGCGACTGCTTCGTCGCGACTCTTTGTCGCCGCAGCAAGCGCCTTTTCAAGTGAAGCGGCACGGTGCAGCAGTTCGTTATGCTCAACTACAAGAGGGGATGTATCATCAATCGCATCCAGACACTTCACCAAGGCAAAATACAAAGGTGATACTAACCTTCAACAACGGCGATGGCGATTGTCCAGTCGCGCATGCTATCGACCCATCTCTAGGACTTGCTCCGCCAGGCTGGCAGCCTCCTTTATGACGAGCTGCATTAGAAGAAACCAAAAGTTCAGCAACAACACCAAGTATATATTCGACTGCCAATAGATCAAAGAGATGCTTACATGGTCCTCCAGAGACTCTGAAGATGACCACCACACAGTCATCCGGGTAACAATCTGGTGTTCCCCAGCATGTGGGGAACTCAATGAATTATGCCCGGAGTGGGCCTCGAATGGAGGAGAAGGAGACCGCTTGGCCACCTTCTTGGCCTTGGAGTCTGCGACTCCGGACTCCTTCACAAATTGGACGACGTCAGAAGACGATGACACCGCTTGTCTAGAACACACATGAAGCAAAAGCTTTAGGAAAAATAGCAACTCAAAGAAGAAACCAAAATGAGGTTGCAAATACAGAACTGACCAGTCAAATCTATTAAGGTCGAAGGATTGCTCCTCCGACTCTGACGATTCCTTTGGGAGTCGAAGCTTCTTCCGGGCAGGAGGATCCATGGAGCGCACAGGAACGATGGAGATTGGCTCCTATGCAACAACAGAGGGGCCTTCTGGCATCGTAGGTGATGAGGCATCTGAGTCCTTGCTATGGGAACGCTTGTGAGTGTCCTGGTCGCTAAACTTAGGGGCTCCCTCCTCCTCTTCGATTGGAACGGTCGACTCCAACTCATCCTCTTCATCCACTTCACATGGGATAATCCCCTTAGGCAGAGGGGGCAAGCTAGGAGACACCTTCCAGTCCAACATTCAGAAAATACGACAACATACGTCAAAACATCTTAAAGACAGTCGACAAAGGAAACTACTTCATGGAACACTTTTACCTCGGGAGGAGGGTTAGAAGCATCAAAAGGAGGCACGACTGGTTTGCTCGGGAGAACCTCCTTGATAGTGTATTTGGTCACCGATCGCACCCTCTTATCAACCTCACCTGCGGAAATGCCATCGGCAGATACGCGAGTGGCATCGTTTGCACCAGCCCAGCGAAACATGGGATGGACTCTGGCCTGCAGAGGCTGGACGAGACAGCGCAACCATGTGCGAATAAGGGCAGCACCTAACTCTTCTTTGCCTATGCGACTCTCTAGGAAGCAGACACGCTTATACAACACCTCCATTTCCTCGGACTCACCAGGCATCATGATATTTTTCCAGGAGCGCCTCCTCTTGCACGGTGTCGCGGGATCGAAGGGCACGAGTCTGTAGTGCTCTCTGTCAGACTTCTGGTCGTGGATGTAGAACCACTTGTCTCTCCATCCTTGGACGGACGCCATGAGTTTGATGTCGAAATAAGTGGTGGAAGAGTCGACATGGATTCCGCAGCCTCCTACATCATAGATTATAGAACCAGATGCTGACTGACGTTTCAGTTTAAAAAGCCTCTTAAAGAGGCTAAAGTGTGGCTTGATTCCGAGCCAGCACTCGCAAAGGGTAATGAAGCAGGAGATGTGGAGAGTAGAATTTGGGGACAGCTGATGCAGCTGGAGCCCGTAGAAGCAAAGGAGGCCCCTGAAGAAAGGATGCAGGGGCAGAGAAAGACCTCGGATGATGAACACGAGGAACATCACCCGAAAACCAGAAGGAGGACATGGGATTACCTCCTCACCGGGAACTCGTGAATCGCCCTCCACGGAGGGAAGAACTCCATCTTGACGATGAAGATGAAGCTCAGCGGGCTTGATGATGGACGCATGCCAAGCGCCATTGGTAACGCGGGTTCCCGTGCCTTTCTTCTTCCCAGCGCCGGCAGCGCTTGTGCCCACAGTAGCTGAGCCGCCCTTCTTCTTGGCGGCGGCAATGGAGGCCGCGGAACTAGCGGCAGCGCCTCCCTTCTTCTTGACCATCTTTCGATGGCGGTGAGAGCGGAGGAAGTAACTGGGGAAGACACAGAGCTGGTCCAGTGCTATGAAGAGGATGTGCACAGGGAAGCAGAGAGCAGCAGCAATGGCAATGGAGGCATGAGCAGAGAAAGGCAGATGGGAAAATTACCGCAGCTGCGCTGCTACTTAACCTCCTTGCGGATGCCATCCAACGGCCAGCAGAAACCCTACTGGACGCATGGTGCACATTGCCATCGACACGTGGTGAAGCCAAAACACGAACCATCCCCCACTATCTCCATTACGCGCGGAAATCGAGGAGACGCAGTTAAAACAGAAGATTACGCACGCCCGGTCAAATCGAAGTCAGAAAGTGGGACCCACCGCTTGTCACGTCCTGTCAAAGCCGCTCACGCGGGCAACTGAGGTCATCACATCGTCAGCACTGATGTCATCAAGTTGAGCAGCAGAAGATTTCGACTACTTTAAGTCCTTGCTCGAGTCTTCGACTCCACCAAGCACTCGGGGGCTACTCCCATAGGGAGCGCTGGTCGCGGGCCCTACGATTTATCTTTATACAGGTATAAGAACATTCAGGACATACCCACCACTCGAATCAATGATTCAATTAAGGATTATGGGTTACTCCCATAGGGAGCGCCGGAAGCAAATTCGACTGAAACAAGCAACAAAAGACGACAACAATCGCAGAAAGTTTTTAGTACCCACCTAAGTCTTCGACTCAACCAGGCACTCGGGGGCTACTCCCATAGGGAGCGCTGGTCACGCACCCTATGATTATTTGTACATCCTAATGTGTGTCGATAACATCCACACGTGAAGGCTATGGCGACTCCATCTCATACTATCCCTACAAAGAGACTGCATCTCCTGGGCCACCCAAATCATCTCTGCGATGGCAAAAATTCGGATGCCACGCTTACAGCGTGAAGATAAGACCTGAATAAGGCCTGTCAACGCATTTTCTACACACTTTAGGAAACATATCTGTGCCTGCAAGTACGATAAACATGCCTTGATGGACGCGTCGAGTGCTCACACTTATACACTGGAATTCGACTCCTGTAAGACCTCCGTGGCTTGAGTCGAATTACGCCAGCACTTTTCCGAATTCGAGTCCGGGGACTCGAGTTTGAGTAGATTGCGTTGTTTTTCCCTAAGACAGTTAACTGATACCGATACATCGGACAAATCAGGCACGTATATCAACAATCCCTATGAAATAAACAGAACACTCAAAAATATACTCAGTCATGCACTCGAAAAGACTCCATAAAGTCCCCAGTCGAATCTGCAATTCCACTGGACACTCGGGGGCTACTGACATGGGTATACCCTACGGGTACTCGAGTTCGGTATATACGGTCCAGATACGGCGGAATCCCACGACGCTGCCAAGGCCCAAATGAAGAATTCGAGTGGCCCACGGACTCTCGATTGCTTGCGAGACAAGAAGAAGTTTAAGATACAAAGTTTAAAGGGAAAATCCTAATCTGTAACTGACTCGACCTGCTACCCGAGACCTATCCTATCTATATAAAGGCTAGGAGGGGGCGGCGAGGAGGACACACGCAACCCTAGTTTCCACAACTCTCGCCAGATTGCATCTGCGCACCCCTATAATCTTCGATTCCTTCGTTAATTCTAAGAGCAGACAAGCAGGAGTAGGGACCTCTACGAGGCCTGAACCTGGGTAAAACTTGCATCCCTTTGTGCTTGTTTGCTAGCTGACTGATGCCTCTAGCGCTCCCTCCTTCTCCAAAACCCAAGTCCATAACAATGGGAATTGACGAGTTAAGCCCTCGTCAGTTTGTATCCGACTTGGCCGAGCCAAGCCTTGGCGTGCTTCCTCCTCCATATAGGGTAGCTGCCACCTTCATATTAGGTTTTGAGACATAGTTAAAACATAAACCCTAGAACAGGCCGAGTGCTTCAAGCATTCATCTATACTCCTCGGATATTGTGATTGTATTTCGCTAGACAATATCTACCCCAGCTCTAATTGAGTGTAATCTGTCATTCGACTGGGAATTGGTAGATTGAAAACTATTCGCGATCTGGGATTACGAGCGCAAGTGTGTGATGCTGCGAATATCCATAGGGTTGAGATGTATTGCATTGGCAATAGGTGAGTAGTCGTGTGAGAGTTCGACGGTTTCGTACAGGTTATCTCCACAACAATATCATCATCTACTGTAGCTCACTAAGAAGATCGGGCCACCCCTTATCATCTTAGTATTAGATTTCTAGCGTTTCTCGGTGAGCATCCATAAATCCATCTATAGGCTAGATATATTTTCGTTCCTATACCATAAAAGGGCCCACAAAAATAGTAGGTTCATAGTTTGTTGCCTGAGATCTAGATCGCTTCGGTCTCCTAGTTCTTGTGTTGGTCGTATCCTCCCTTGTGTGTTGCTTTTTCTTCGTTTTTAGTTGTCGATCGGTTAGGGTTTTAGGGTTCAAATCTGAGTCGTGTCTTACTATTTTAGTCGGAGTACGTCTTGGTCTTGTGATATGCCGTGTGTGTGAAGCTCTGCACGAAGCTGCTCTGTCGTGCGATGCCGCAAGCGTTGCCGAGCCCTGCCACGCGCGCTGCTGCGTGCCTTTTTTCTGTCGTGCCGCACATTCTCTGCCGCGTGCTGCGCGTTCTCTGCCGCGTGCTGCCATGTCTGCCTGTTTTACTGCCGCGACACGTTGAGTCTAGTTTTTTTGAATCCACTTGAGTCCACATAGCGTACCTCGGTTTTGAGTCTTTTTGTGAGCCATAGTAAGACATTCTTAGTGTGTAGAACTATCCTACGAGACTAGCATCCTTTGTTGTTCTATGGGCTTATCATTAGGTTGTTGGTGCTTAAATTTGCTCTACCATTCTAAGTTGTATATTGGTGCTTGTGGCCTGCAAGAAAAATAGTCAAAAAATTTATAAAGACAAAAATATCAAAAAGAGAGAAGAAACAAAATAATACTATCAGGCTTGAGTTGTTGCTTTCTATTGCACCTTTTGGCAGTATTTTCCTTCAGTTTTCACCTATAGGTTGAGCAATCTTGTGCCTGTATACTTTGAGCTTTGTGGTAGCGTCTCTCCTTGTGCATTGCAACACGAGCTTTTCCTCCGACATACATATTTTTGGTGCTCTTGTTCATAGTTACTTTGCTCCATTTAACTCCACCGTGTGTGTTTTTGTGGGTCTTTGTCATACGTCTAGCACTAGGATTGGTACTATGGTGTGCAGGTATCCTCACCTAAAGATCCACCATCTACCCTCATTGTTGTGTGATAGTCTTTCCCTCGGTATTTGCTCCATCACATCCGTGCACGTTCTGCCTGTACACGTTGGTACGCATCTCTAATTCATTTTGGAACGGTAAGATTCATTTTCTTAGAGTCTTGAGTGAGTTTGAGAGTCCCACCAACACTTGTTTTGGTTTTGTACACTAACATACTAATCATGTCTCCTAGTGATGATTTTGACGTGATGCGGCAAAGGGACGCAACAACATGGGTGCTTTGGAGTGATTTTGAAGGTCTCCGTGATCACATGTAGAATGCCATCCAAGACACTGCTGATGCTATTGACAAAGAAGTCCAGGCTGTACAAACAAAGTTGCAAGGAATGGATACCATTGTTAACACAATTCAAACACAAGTTACATCACTTCAGACGTTGATGAATACATTAACACAGTCTATGGCTGCTTTGAGAGTATTTTTTGAGCAAGAGGAACCTCAGTTTGATGATTCTAGTGTCGGTGACAATGTTGTGCATGCTGCAGCTGGTCCAGCTCAGGGTCGTGGTGCCTATGGTCATGGTTATAGTGGGTGTTGATTTGCTCCTGTTGGTGCTCAGCGTGAGCCTTTGTTTCCTGCTGGTGGGGCTGCTCCATGCATGGATGATGGTCCAGCGAGGCCCAAGTTTTCCGTTCTGCGGTTCAATGGCAATGATGTAGAAGAATATCTCAATTGGGAGCTAAAAGTGGAGAAGCTGTGGCATTTGCATGAATACTCTGAGGACATGAAAGTGAAGTTGGCATCTTCTGAATTTGAAAGCGTAGCATTAGTATGATGGGATCACATTTGTCGTTCTCGGGCTGGGGATGGGGCTCCTGCTATTGTTACATGGCGTGGTATGAAGGAAGAGATGCGACACCATTTTGTTCCTGCAAATTATGTTCGTTCCCTTTATGATAAATTGACAAATTTGAAGCAAGGGTTCAAGACAAGTGGATGAATACTTTGATGAGATGGAGTTGATTATGCAACGTGCTAGAGTACATGACCCTGAAGAACAAATAATGCAGTGTTTTCTTTTAGGACTGTCATATCAAGTCTGGCGCATTGTTTATCACCATCCATATGGGGATATGGCCGAGTTGCTGCGTCAATCTTGTGAGGCTGAAGCTACGATGGCCGAAGAGGCTAAGTTTGTGCCGCGCTCTACGGTGAATAGAGGACATTTCACTTCACGTCATACAGCTAGTGGACAGAATTCTGGTGGTGGTCGTGAAGCTAGTCCTGTGGGTGATCGTGGGACTACCCCTGCCAAGTCTAGTGTTTCCAACAACAAGCCTTCACCCTCTCTTGCTATGAGTGGATCGGGTTCTACTACTTCCATAGTCAGAAATAGATATATGACTTGTCACACATGTGGTGGCAAGGGACACTTCAAGCGTGATTGCCCCAATAAGAAGACTAGGATAGTGGATATAGTCACTGGTGAGTATGAAACTAGGGATGATGTTGATCCATTTGAAGATGAAGACGAAGAGTCTGATGCCGCACTTTACTATAATCACTACAAGGTTTATGGTCTATTGCAACAAAATTTATTGCAATGGTAATTTTTTGTTGCAGTAAATTACAATATTACCATGAAATGTACCTTCGTGGTAATAGAGGGTGGGTATTGCAACATTCACATGCATGTTGCCTTAAATGACATGGTTGTCACAATAGAAGCTAGTTATTGTAGCAAAATGGTATCTAGTGGCAATAATTTTTACATGTTGCCACAGTTTTATTACGTTGCCGAAGAAAACTTTTTCGTTGCAATACGGAACAGATATTGCCACAAAAATGTATATATTTAGTAATATTTAGCACATATTGCCACAATGTTTTGTCATTGCCAAATAGTAGTAATATCGCAACAATGTTTAAAAGCCCCACACATTAGACTGACTTTTATTTGTCTCAGTTGTACCTTCCCGTCCAAAAACATGTTTTCCCTTCAAGATTTGAGAGCCAATTTTCTAATCTAATGAAAATATCAAGTGACTATGAAATTTTTGCTTCCCGCTAATAAATTCCCCCCCCCCCAAGTCAGTTCCGTGTTAGGCGCATAATGATAAAACTGTTTAGCTTTCTTACTCATAAATAAATACAGTACGTTTTTCCTCTGCCTTCCAACATGATCTAGGTACACTACTTTCCTCTCCTAATTGCATGGGCATACGGAGAGGCGGATGAACCAGGGGAGATCTCGATCCCGTCGGTCGCCTCACTGCATCTCCGTCATCTTCTCGGGCCTCGTCTGAGGTGTCTAGATCCATGTTCTCGTTGTCTTCTCGGGCCTCGTCTGAGGCGTCTGGAGCTATGTTCTCGTATCTGGGCACACCAGATCAGGACGCCAAACTGGATCCAAAGATAGATTCAATGTTGGTGCAGGTTGCAATCTCGGCGCTCGGGGATGGACACGATGAGGATTCGGCGTCGGTGATCTGTAGGAGGAGGCAATCCGACCAGGATCTCGTTCGGGAGTTCAAGGAGGATCTTGGCTACCTGACACCGGCATCTCGATTCTGGTATTGTGGTAGTTCGTCCGCTGGGCCGTCGGCGCAAGTTGAGTGTTCTATTGGTGTGTGCAGGAATCCGCCGGATTGTGTGCACGAGAAGGGAGACGGATCTCCGCGGTAGCGGTCGTATGATCTAGATGGGGACGGATCCAACAACTTGTAAATTCTGTTCTCTGGAGTCGATCTCATCATCCCTGGTCCAGGTATCCTCATTATTTCTTATTTAGCTTCTCTAAAATTTTGAATAACATGTTGGACATTCTAGTACTCCCCGACCCAAATTAGTTGACTCTAATTTGTCAAGATACGGATGTATCTAATACTAAATCATGTCTAGATCAATGGTAAGGAAATCGGTAATCGTTAACTTCTCGGTTAGTTTGGGAGTAGCGACTAATTGGAATTCAGACGATTAACTGATTTAATCGGTCGACTATTAATCGGTGCAACCTATGCAAATTAACACCTAAAACACATGTACGCTTTTCCTCTCTGGCCTTATAGTTAAGGTCACGAGCGACTCATGATCCACCACCTAACACCGTGTGCCCTCCTTCCACCACCTACCTAGGGTACTGGTTGGTGATGGTGGGAATCGAGCTCTTGGAGGCGGGAATCAAGGGGGAGCTTCGCAAAAGCTAGTTTATTGGGGTAGGATAGCGGCTGGATGGGCGATATGCGTTGAAAATTTTGTAACTTTTTTGACCAAGTTTGGTAGTTAATCGGGAATATACCTAGTAATCGGTCTATCAGAGATATTAGTCGGGCTAAAGGATCAACACGACCGATTAGTGGTAATCGACACGGTTAGGTCCCTAGTAGCGATTAATCGGCCTATTAATCGTTGATTCAGACGATTTTTTGAACAGTGGTCTAGATACAACCGAATCTAGACGAATCCATGTCAAATAATTTGGGTCGGAGGCAGTACAAGAAACCTTGGAGTTGTATGCAGAGAGACGAGAAGAAAATTGTATAGAAAGGCTTGCTTCGGTTATATACTATGACATCTCAAGTCACTTCATTCTTATCTTCTTTGTCTACATGAGAAAACCAAATGAAATACTGTTGACTGATAACAACTAAAACAGTATACGTGTTGTATTGTTTATTTGTTCAGATCATGTAAATGACAATAATAGAATTATATGAACTCAGCTTGTGTTCCAATATAAATAGATAGGATAATTTTGAACTTTGATGTCGTATGACCCCATGCACTTATCTATAATTATTCTGCCAAGTTAGAAGCTAAATATGCTAGTTAAGATCAGGCTAGAGATGGCATGAGAAGGAGTTCTTGGATTTTACTTTTGATGGTGTTCTTCCCATGTCCATGTAGACCTCATATACTGGTGTGGCTTTGGGTAGAAGACAACACATGATTACTCCTACCCAACTTGTGCAAGCTGCTAAAAGTCTTTCCTCTCATCAATCGACGGTAATTCAATCATTATAATGTACATCAATTTTAATAAATAAAAATGTTCCATGTACATGTCACAAGTGCAATCTGTGATACCTTAATTTGCATCCTAAATTATGGAAATTATTTAATTTCCTCATTGTAAGAAGGAAGAGCACTGAATTAAAAACACGCAAGTTCATTTGTTCAATTAGTGTTGCATGACATAGCGCTTGTACTGAAGCCATAGTGTGATAATTTCCATCTTTGCTTAGACCCTCTATTTTTGTAGCCTGGCGTCCATAGAAGTGGCGTAATCATATTTTAACAGTTGATGAATTAAAATTAAATTTCAGCCTGATATATGTTAGTAGTTTTGGTAATATGGTGATGTAGCATAACCACCTCTCAGATCACATGGTAGTAGAATTATATTTATTGGATGCCTGCATAATATAGGAACAATGAGTAAATTTATATATCAGGCTACTCATCTTACTATGATGCTTTGCATCCACCTCAATATCTCTTTTTTATATTGGCTTGCAACATGTTTCTTAAAGGTCACTAAAACAATAGATTTAAAGTGAAAATTCTATCTTACTATCCCAGATTTGTCCCTAGATGATCCTTCTTTTGTTGTTGTGAACTAGTATTAAACTATAATGAATTACACATCATTACTTTATTGGTCGATCATTACTTTGAGTTATTTTCCAAGGATACGAGTAATGCATATTGTGATGGTAAGTAGGTGGTGCTATATGGTAGATACACACCTTGCTACTTTTCCTTTGTTAGTGCTGAACATTAACCTGATTCTGATATCATTTCCTGATTTACATAGTCTCCATTTTGTCGTGCGGTTGTGTAGACTTTTTCCGATAATAGGTTGTGTAGACTTACATGTCTAACCAGATGTGAAACTGCATCAAACTAAATTACTTGCTCTATGCCAACCTTTGTATTATCTAACTCGTTGTTTTCTTGCAGAACGGAAATATACAAGTGAAGATCTGTCGGGGATGATCCCCAGATACTCCAACCGGACAAGAAACTGGGCAGTCGGATCGCGTCCGGCTGACCAGATGCAGCCGGACAAGGCAAGATAGGCCGGCTATCGCATGGTAGCCGGATCGGCAAGAAGCAGCCGGCTACGACAACATAGCCGGAACCAATCAGTGAGACAGGACGACGTGCGTATCAGTGCACGGTACGCCCTGTACGATGATAAGACCGGCAACCACCCGGCCATACCGAAGACTTTGCGGGGATGACTCGAGAACAATGGCTCGATGCTGACGACAGGCTCGCACGACGTCCACTGTGCCTACGACAACCATACCGCTCATACTCCAATGTGACATACCATACTGGGTACTGTAGATGACCTGCCGGCTAGGACCCGCTTGTGGGGCCCGCCAGTCGGACTGGCCAGGGAGACCGTTGCCTCTCTGCCTATATAAGGAGAGGCAAGGCCTCAGTAGAAAGCGTTGGTCTCAGTGCATTTAAGGCAGTAGCTAGAGAATACAGCTCAAGGGGCACTTGTAGTTCGTATATCCCTTATAGTCAGATCCGGCAGGAGTAGGAGCTTTACCTCATCACGAGGGCTCCGAACCTGGGTACTTCCTGCGTCCAGCTACGCTTGCTTGTATCCAATCCCGCCTGCGTACACCGTCGATAGCTTCCCTGATAGTCCCCACAGCTCTATCTAACCTCCTTAGGTACTGCCGTTCCCAATACAACGACAGTTGGCGCCCACCGTGGGGCTGATGGCTTCGACTGGAGTCACGTTCCGCACGGGACCCCGCACTTCAGCCAGTGAGCGCGTGGCCTCCGGCCTGGTGCTCATGCTCGGCAAATTCGACTGCGTCATCCACAACGCTTCCTGCTTCGCCGGAACCTCTTTCCCGGCGAACAGCACCGTCCTGCTATTCGGCGACCTCCCAGTCTACGTCGCCACCGTCTCGGAGCGTTTCCCTAGGGAAATCGTCTATGTCGCGGAGCTGCCGCGTCCGGGCGGTGGCACCTCCGCCGCGTCCTGCGGCGTGGAGGTCATGATGGCCGGTTCTAGCTCTCATCCCCGCTAGCCGCGGGAGCGGGGTGCGGACGAGGATGGAACTTCCGCCCCTCCGCAGCCTCGGAACCCGGTGGAGGATGCCATTGATTGGCTCCAGACGCCAGTTAACCTCGGGGATAACCCGAAGGAGGCAGAGGCCAATTTCGCCATGGAGAGACAGATCCTCCTCCAGGAGGCCATGGAGCTGGCAGCAACTCGCAAGCAACTCGAGATCACCCGGCATGAGTACGACCGCGCACACGGCTTCACTCCGGCTACCGCGGAGGCGAGCCGGCGCGGCCAGGTACGGCACCGGGGCGGCGAGCTAGGCGGTAAGATGGAAAAGGATGGGGAGCCAGATCCCGCACCCGCCCTCATCTGGCCCACCTATAGCACGCCCATCAAGAACCTGCGCGCGGCGCGAGCCGCAGCAAAGGAACTGCCCAAGCTGGAGGGCGAGGAGCGAGCCCGCCAGCACGCCCGCGTCCAGGAGCTCCTCCGCATCGCGGATGAGTAGGCTAACGCCAACCGGCAGATGCAGGAGGACCCCAGCTACTCCAGGGGGAGCAAGCTCCCTGCCAACAGCTGGGGCCCGCCGCGCGACACCCAGCAGGCGTCCTCCCCCCAGCCGGCTAAGGCTCGCAGCAGGTGTCGTAGCTCTGGCAACAAGGGCCAGCCGTGCTAGGAGAAGACGGTGAACAACAACCCGCCGCCTCCCCCTCCCCCAACCAGAGTGCCTAGACCCGCTGGTTCCCGTCTCTCGGGCCGGGTGGGAGCGCCCAACCCGGATTGTCTGGATGCTCGTGACCGCATCGAGCTCCTCGCTCAAGCGCGCGTCACGGAGGAAGAAGATTCTACTGGCCCGGTTTGTTTCGGAGCCCGCATCCGGAACGAGCCGTTTCCGGATAAGTTCTCCCTGCCGAGGGACACCCCCAAGTACGACAGCAGCATGAAGCCGGAAGATTGGCTGACCGACTATGCTACGGCAGTCGGCATCGCCCATGGGAACAAACGCACTGCCGTGCGCTACGTCCCCTTTATGCTAACCGGATCTGCAAGGACGTGGCTTAATAGCCTTGCGCCCAATAGCATCAACGCCTGGCCAGACTTTGAAAAGGTATTCGTCCGCAACTTCAATGGCACGTACAAGCGTCCGGGGCACCCACGCGACCTAGCCTTGTGCGTCCAGGGTGACCGCGAGACCGACCGCGAGTACCTCCCCAAGTGGTCGGAGCTGCGCAACACCCGCGAGGGCATCCTGGAGACCCAGGCCATCAGTTTCTTCATCGAGGGGTGCCGAGAAGGCACCATGCTTCGCCACCAGCTACTGTGTGATGAGCCGAAAACCATGGAGGAAATCATGACGGTTGCGAACCAGTACGCCACGGCGGATGCCGCCATGAAGAAGCCCCTCCGGGTAAATGCTGATGGGCGTCCGACTCCTACGGAGCCGTCTCGCGACCGTCTGAGCAATCCGGCTGGCGAAGCCGGATCCTCCAGGCGCTATGGCAACGACAATTGGTTCCATGGGGACCGCCAAGCCGGGCAGCAGAAGCCCCGCTACCACGCGCGGCAAGTCAATGTTGTGGAGGGTGTGCCCGACGCACCGGCTAACGATGCAAGGAGGCAGAAGCCACGGCTCACCTTCGACCAGATGTTTGACGGCCCGTGCAAGTGGCATAGCGGTCCCTTCAAACCGGCTACGCACACCACTCAGAATTGCAGCTGGACCCGCTAGCTAAAAGACCAGGGTAACCAGCCTCGTCTCCCCCCGCCCCCTCCTGGTGGACCAGCACCAACGGCTAGAGGAGCCGGTAATGATGGCAACGGCGGCAACAACAACAACGGCTACCCCCAGCCGCACGCCGCCTACCACATCTTCGAGACGGAGCTGGACGACAAGCACAGCCGCAGGCAACGCTCCAAGGAGGTCAATGAAATCGTCTCTCCGGTTCCCTAGTACCTGAACTGGTCGAAAACCCCCATCACCTGGAGCCGCGCAGACCAGCCGGAGCAGCTGCCGACTCTTGGGGGATACGCCATGGTGCTCGACCCCCTCATCGTCTCCAACGCGCGTACCTGCCGATTCTCGCGCGTCCTCATCGACGGAGGCAGCAGCCTCAACCTCCTCTACCAGTCCTCGCTGGAGAAGCTGGGCATTCGCGAATGCGACCTGCACCTGACTACCACGACGTTCCATGGCGTACTGTCGGGGCCAGCCTGCACCCCGCTGGGAAAAATCCAGCTGGACGTCATCTTCGGGACCGAGGAGAACTTCCGCCGCGAACCAATCTGGTTTGAGGTGGTAAACCTGACGAGCTCCTACCATGCTCTCCTCGGGCGCCCCACCCTCGCCAAGTTCATGGCCGTCCCCCACTACGCGTACCTCAAGACGAAGATGCCGGGACCCCACGGCGTGATCACCGTCGCCGGCTTCTTCAGGCGGTCGATGGAGTGCGATCATGCGCAATGTGGCCATGGCCCAGCAGGACATACCGACTAGTAGCAAGCCGGCTGGAGAAGGAGCTTTCTAGCCGGCGAAGGAGACCAAGACGATCCTGCTCGACCCCTCCGGCCCGACTAAGTTCGTCACCATTGGTGCCGGCTTGGACAACAAATAGGAAGGCGCGCTCGTCGACTTCCTCCGTGAGAATCGGGACATCTTTGCATGGTCTCCCAAGGACATGCCGGGTGTGCCGAGGGAGTTCGCCGAGCACTCACTTCATGTGCGGCCGGATGCCAGGCCGGTCAAGCAACCTCTGTGCCGGTTCGCAAAGGAGAAGAGGAAGATAATCGGTGACGAGATCACCCGGCTCCTCGCAGCCGGGTTCATCATGGAAGTGTACCACCCGGACTGGTTGGCGAACCCAGTCCTGGTGCTGAAGAAGAACAAGACCTGGTGCATGTGTATCGACTACACCAGCCTGAACAAGGCGTGCCCGAAAGACCCTTTCGCCTTGCGCCGTATCGATCAAGTCATCGATTCCACAGCCGGCTGTGATTTGTTCTCTTTTCTAGATTGTTATTCCGGTTATAATCAGATCCGGCTAAACCTAGCTGATCAGATTAAGACATCATTTATCACCCCCTACGGGGCTTTCTGCTACGTAACCATGCCTTTCGGTCTAAAGAATGCAGGCGCTATCTACCAGCGCTGCATGCAGAAGTGCTTGCACTCGTAGATAGGTCGAAACGTGCATGCTTATGTGGACGATGTGGTCATCAAGACCAAGGAGAAGCGCACCCTCCTCGAAGATCTGGGAGAGACATTTGGCAACCTCCGCCAGTACCAGATGAAGCTGAACCCGAAGAAGTGCATCTTCGGAGTACCATCCGGTCAGCTCCTCGGTTTCCTCGTATCACAACGAGGCATCGAGGCAAATCCAGAGAAGATCGCGGCCATCGAGAGGATGCAGCCGCCCAGGAACCTGCTTGGAGTCCAAAAGTTCACCGGATGCCTGGCCTCCCTCAGCTGTTTCGTCAGCCGGCTGGGAGAGAAGGCACTCCCGTTGTACCAGCTGATGAAGAAGACGGACAAGTTCTCCTAGACTTCGCAGGCCGACACCGCATTTCATGACCTCAAGCGCATGCTATCCAAAGCGCCGGTTCTAGCC
Source organism: Avena sativa (assembly GCA_916181665.1). Classification (NCBI taxonomy): domain Eukaryota; kingdom Viridiplantae; phylum Streptophyta; class Magnoliopsida; order Poales; family Poaceae; genus Avena; species Avena sativa. The sequence continues at coordinate 373,300,128 of OV702291.1, read as the reverse complement.
ACGCCGGCTAGCAAGGAGCCGATGTTGCTCTATACAGCAGCCATCATCCGGGTTGTCAGCGTCGTCCTGGTGGTGGAGCGCCCCGAGGAAGGCAAGGCTCAGCCGGTTCAGAGGCCCGTCTACTACCTCAACGAGGTTCTCTCCCTCTCCAAGAAGAACTACCCCTACTACCATAAGATGTGCTACGGCGTGTACCTGGCATGCAAGAAGCTCAAGCACTACTTCCAGGAGCATCCGATTAAGGTCGTGTGCACCGCACCCCTTTTAGAGATCATCGGCAACAATGACGCCACCGGCCGAGTCGCCAAGTGGGCCATCGAGCTCGCCGCCTACTCCATCTAGTACGAGCCCCGGCTCACGATCAAGTCGCAGGCACTAGCGGACTTTGTCATCGACTGGGCCGAGACCCAGTACCTCCCACCGGTTCCGGATTCGGACCATTGGAAGATGCACTTCGACGGGTCGAAGATGCTCGGGGGCTTGGGAGCCGGCATTGTGCTCACCTCGCCCAAGGGAGACCGGCTGGAGTACGTGCTACAGATCCACTTCAAGGCCTCCAACAACATAGCCGGATATGAGGCACTGGCGCACAGACTCTGACTGGCCATGGAGATCGGTGTGAACCGGATCCTTTTCTTCGGTGATTCAGATCTGGTGGTGCAGCAAGTGTTCGGAGAATGGGATGCCAGAGACGCAAACATGGCCCTCTACCGGTTCCACATCCAGAAGCTCAGCGCCTCCTTCGACGGATGCGAATTCCATCACGTCCCCCGCGCCAACAACGATGCAGCCGATTCGCTCGCCCGAATCGGATCCACCAGGCAGGCGATCCCACCAGGGGTTTCCTTGGAGCACCTGCGCAAACCCTCCATCAACCCGTCGCTGGAATCAGACTCCATCATCTGGGCAGGGAGCGATCCGGCTGACAGAGCGGCAAAAGCGGGGCAGGCGGAGCCTCCAAAAAAGAAGACCCGCACCAGCTTCGGCAAAGAAGTGCCCTCCGGCTCGCAGGACCCGGGGGCTGCCGGTTCGCCAAGCGGCTCGGGGGCTGCCATACCGGGTACATCACCTGGGCGACCCCCCGACATCCATCAACCGGAGAGCGGGAGCATCCTCGTCATTCAGGAAGTGCCATCCTGGGCACGGACCTTCATGAACTACATCGCCAACGGAGACTTCCGGATGACGAGGTGGAGGCCAGGCAAATCCGGCGCCGCGCGCACACGTACACCATCATCAACGACGAACTGTACAAGCGCAGCGTATCCGGCATTTTCCAGAGATGTGTCGATGTAGACACGGGCTACCGGCTACTCAAGGACATCCACCAGGGCGAGTGCGGGCATCACGCTTCGTCAAGGGTGATAGTCGCCAAGGTATTTCGCCATGGTTTCTATTGTCCCACCAGCCTCGAGGACGCTGAGCAGTTGGTCCGCGCGTGCAATGGGTGCTAGCGCTTCGGGCAACTCAGGCACATGCCAACTTCGGTACTCAAGACCATACCGATCACCTGGCCCTTCGTGGTTTGGGGCCTCGACATGGTCGGTCCCTTCAAGTGAGCACACGCAGGTATGACCCATCTGCTGGTAGCGGTGGATAAATTCACGAAGTGGATCGAGGCCAAGCCTATCCGGAAGCTGGACGGGGCGATAGTCGTCACCTTCTTCACCGACATCATCAACCGGTTCGGCTACCCCAACAACATCATCACCGAAAACGGCACGAACTTCGGCAAGGGGGCCTTCGCCCGATTCTGCAGCAACAAGGGCATCCGGCTGGACCTTGCCTCACTCGCGCACCCGCAGTCCAACGGGCAAGTCAAACGAGCAAACGGCTTGGTGCTTGCCGGCATCAAGCCGCGTCTCATCGAGCCATTGGATCGGTCACCCGGATGCTGGATCGAGGAACTTCCGGCTATGCTATGGAGCCTCCGCACCACGCCGAATAGATCAACCGGCTACACCCCGTTCTTCCTGGTCTACAGATCGGAAGCCATCCTCTCTGCGGACATCGAGTTCGATTCACCGCGCAAGCTCCTATACGACAAAAAGGCCAACCAGGAGGCACGGGAGGACGGAGTGGACCTCCTGGAGGAGGCCCGCGAGCTGGCTCTGTCCAGATCAGCCCTGTACCAACAACGACTATGCCGCTACCATTCAGGCCAAATCCGCCCAGTCGCGTTCCGCTAGGGCGACCTGGTCCTCCGGCTGGTGCAAGACACGAAGGGCATGCACAAGCTATCGCCACCCTGGGAGGGCCCTTTCATCATCAGCCGGGCGCTGCCCAACGACTCCTACTACCTCATTGACGCGCAGCAGCCGTGCAAGAACAAGATGGACAAATCAGACGAGGAGACTGAGCGTCCCTAGAACGCGGCCTTGCTGCGCCCGTTTTACACCTAGTCGCCAGACAGTGTATGTATCGCACAAACCCTATGAATGAAAATGCGGACCCCTACGAGATGCTCGGGGGCTCCTTGCTAGAAATGTGTTTTCGCATCTGTTTTTCCGCTTATGGTTTTCCGGCTCCGGCAACCCCTACCCCGGGGCTCGCCGGCAGGTCTGGCCTGCTAAGTCAACAAACCGACTGAGTAGTGTGCGACTATGTCAGAGGCCCACTCTTCATCTCAGCTACAGACCGCAACCCGGCTGTCCGGCTAGCAAGAGCAAAAGCCCGAGACATCCACACGAAAAACAGGGAGGAGACGCGATAGAACGGACGTCCCGGCCTGGCAACTAGCTTAAGCTAATCCGGTTGCTAAGCCGTTAGTACTGTGCGCAATGTATTGTCAGCTCCCTTCGATTTCGGCTGCAGACCGCAACCCGGCTGCCTGGCAAGGACGCAGCGAAAACAGCAGAGCACACGGGAAAGCGACCAAGTGTCTAGAGAGGCACAAGCTAGTTTTCGAAAAAACAAATCCGTTTTCTGGATACAATTTGGCAGACTAACCTATTAACTGGTGAGGATGTATGTGTATGTATATTCTTGTTCGACTACCTTGAGTCGGAATTCAGCAGGAAGAGGAGAAGAAGATTCGAAGTCCTTGCCTTCATCAAGCGCTCCGAATCTCGGGGGCTACACCCACTCGGTGCGCTCGTGCGCCCCCAGTGGAATCTTGTAGTTCCCGACCGGCTAAAGGTGTTTAGTCGGTCGTTCGGAGCCCAGGTGAGGGCAAGGGGAGGAGCAAGAGAAGGCAAGAAAGATTCGAAGCACCTGGCTATGCCAGCTACTCCGAATCTCGGGGGCTACACCCAGTGGGTGCGCTCGCGCGCCCCCACTGGAATGTTAGTTCCCCCGACTAAAGGTGTTCAGCCAGCGAAAGCAGTCGACTAAGACGAGTATAGTCGGATAAAGTTAGAAGACTTGGGAAAAATAAGGAAGATTCGAAGCACCTGGCTATGCCAGCTACTACGAATCTCGGGGGCTACACCCAGTGGGTGCGCTAGTGCCCCCCCACTGGAGGTGCAGTTCCCCTGGCTAAAAGTGTGTAGCCGGATGAAGTAAGCTGGATAAAGTCAACCGGCGAAATATTGAAAGAAAATTCGAAGCACACAAGTTGAAGGAAACTCAAGCAAGTTCGATACTAACAAACATAAAGGAGGCGAAGCTCCCACAAGTTTACCAGGCATCAAAATAGCCGGTACAAACAGACAAGTTTCAAACGGATCTAAAGCAAGACAAATACACCCGGCATCCCGGGGCAACGACTAAGCGGCAGGACCCTTGCCATAAGGAGGAGGCGCGGCTCTCGATCCCGTTCCGGCGTCCACAGCCGGCCGTGTCGGGGCTTCCACTTCAGGAGTACCGATGGACTCCGAGTCAGTGAGCACCTCATCAGGGTCCACGTAGTCGGCGATCTTGATGGCGGATCCTCGGAGCTCCGGATGGGCCTAGCGGATGGCGGCAAGGTCGTTGCCGGCACAGAAACCTCCGTCGATCTTCTCGACGTGGGTGTCCTTGTACCAGGAGAGCATAAGAGCCAGAGCCATCTCCGCTCCGGCTCGCGCCGCCAAGTCCCGCAGCCGGTCCACCGCAGCCGGCACCTCCCCCACCTTCACAGCCAGCTGCGCCATCGTCTCCGGAACCTGCGCATGCGGCCACTGGAAGGAGAAGATGTCTCCTGCCGCTTGACGAAGCTTGGCAGCTTCTTCGCCAAGAAGGATGACGAGCTCCTAGGCTGTCGGTTGTGCTCCCGGCCAGTTCTCCTGCAGCCGATTTTATGCCAGCAGGTCTATGCCGGGATAAAACGCTGTCAGAAAAGAGAGTCAGATCCAGCTACCGGATCTAGAAAGAAAGGGAAACAGAAAAGAAGAACTTACCCTTAGCCGTGTGGCCAACCTGCATCAGCTCCTCCACCAGAGCCTTCTCCTTCGTCGCCAGCCGTTTAATCTCTTTATCTTGGTCCTTGTTCTGGGCCTCGAGAAGATTGAAGGCCTCGATCCGGCTGGCGAGCGAGGTGTCGTGCTCCTTAATGGTGGCCCCCAGGCCGTCTACCTTCACGTGCCAATCCTTATTCTGTAGCCGCAGAGTAGAGTTGGACTTGCTCAGCCGGTCGTTCGCTTTCTTCAAGCGATCGATCTCACGCTGAGTGCGCACAAGGATAGCTGCGACGAAACTGGCTATCAGCAAAAAAAAGGACAAGCCGGATGAAGCAAACTTACTCTGGGAGGTCCCGTTGGTAGCAGCAAGCTTCTGCTCCAGGGTTCGGTTCCCGCCAGCTGCGGCCTCCAGCAGCCGGATCTCCTTCACCACCAGTTCGATGGTGGCGGCGAGGTCCGTCAGCAAGGCGGCAGAGGAGGCGTCGTCATCCATGGCGTTGGCGGCCAAGGACTCCTTCGCGGTAACCACCGCCATCCTCCACTCCTCCCTCGGCTCGTCGTTGGAGTTGTCATTGCTGACAACCACGAGCCGGCAGCGCCCCGCGCCTGCAGAAGAGCCACCCGGCTGGGGATCCGCCTCCGGCTGAGGCAGCCAGTTCAGATCGAGGTGGTGGCGGAGGCGGCGCCGCGGGAGAAGGAGGGGCGCTGGCAGACGAGGTTGGAGCGTGAGGTGGCGACCCGGTCGGCGCTCGAGCCGGGCTCGCGGCTCCAAAGGAAACCAGCGTGCTAAGAGGACAGAAGAAGAAAGGGAAGAAAGAAAAGCAAATAAGCCAAAGGCAGAAGGCGAGAAAAAGAAGCAGGTGGAAAACAATGAAGGCTAGGGGAGGAGGGACGTACCCCGGCACAACTGGAGGTGGCCCCTTCTTCCGGCCAAGGCGGCTCGGCGACAGGGCGCTGGTCCGGCTCCTCTTGGGGGTCGGCTCCTCCGCAGCAGGCCGGTGGGAGCTAGAATGGCTGGAGCCGCTCCCACCAGCTTCGCCGTCTGTCGTGGAGCACTGCGCCAGATCGGTGGTCGGTGCGGCCTCCTCCTCCTCGTGGACCTCCGCGTGGGGGTCGGCAGCCAGCTCATCATTCCGGCTGGGGAAGGCATCACCATCCCCGTCCGACTCCTCTCCGGACCGCCGAGCACGCGGCTCGGGCAAGTCAGGCGTGAACTCCTCAAGGGGAGCTTCACCCTCCTTGCGACGAATGCAAGCGAAAATCTGCCGAATACAAGAAGTTAGCCAGACAAAACAAGAAAGAAATGCAGGAAGAATGAAAGAAGCTTCCGGCTAGAAGAACTTACCCGGGGCGTGCGGTTCTCCCGGCTGTAGGGCGCCAGACTGAACTTCCATCCCTCCGGCAGCCGCTTCTTGGTGATCGTCCACACCCACTCCTTCAGGTTGTGGTAGCGGGGATCGCGGCACGACAGCCGGGTCGGGTCCAGCCGGCCGGAGTAGTAGCACATCTTGTGCGCTCGCTGCTGCAACGGCATCATCAGTCGGGACATCCAGCTGAGGGTAATGTCCAGGCCGGTTAGCCGGCAGGTGATGAGGGAGCGCATGCGCTGCAACATCGCGTCCGACTCCGCCTTGTCGCTGTGGATCTTCAGCTCCCAGTTCTGCCGGCTGGACTCGACATCTTGGAAAGCCAGAAGATTGATCCGGTCGATGTTGGTGACATTCTTGACGTAGAAATACGACTGCTGCCACAGTCATACCGTGTCATGGAGCAAGAACTCGGGGTAGCCAGATTGGGCGCGGGAGTAGATGGAGGCGCTGCCGCAGACGACTAGCGGCCCCTTCATGTACTGCACCTGCGGCCGGACTCGGAAGAGCCGGTAGAAGAGCTCGAGATCCGGATGGATCCCGAGGTAGCTCTCGTAGAAAGCCATGAAGTGCGCCAACGTCCCGTTGGCACTGAGATGGTGGAGGCGGAGGTCGAAGAACGCTAAGAATGTGAGGAAGAAGGGGTGCACCGGCAAGGCGAACCCGCGCGCCAGATGGGAGAGGAAGATGACGCGCTCCCCCTCTGCCAGGTGCGGCGATACCTCTCCGGCCGACACCAACCGCACCGCCACTTCCTCCTCCGGTGGAAGGACGCAGGTCACACGATACTTCTGGATGTGGTCCTCTATGACGGAGGAGCCACACCAACTTCCGCGGTCGGCTGCCATTTCCGGCTGACAGGGGGAGCGGCGACGGAGGAGTGACAGTGACCCGTAGCATCGACGATGACGAGCGGGCGACACAGAGGGCTACATCGAAGGAAAGAGGGAGCGCAGAAGGCAGGGGCGCGGAAGGGAAGGGGCAACTGGCTGCGGGGGAGCGAAGGAAGGGAATTGCCTCTCCCGCGGCGTCCGTTTAAAGGGCCGGAAGAGGAACCGCCCATGACGCCACGTGGCGCGCATCCGGACGACCCTCAACCCAACCGTCGCCCAGATCCTGTGTGCCGACGCGGGATGCGCAGAAGATCTGGGAGCGAGAACCGAAGCGCCGGGCAGCAGTTTCCTGAGGCGACGTGCGATGGGATGTTACGCTGCCCGCCACAGTGCAATGATGGCGCGTGCACGTGTGGCCGGGGTCAGCGCTGACGTTACGGGTAGCGCAACCGCCAGGCGTAGCCGGACACAAATTCAAAACCAAGAGGGAGCGCGCACATTTCGCCTAAGGGCGGAATCCACACGCGTTCGGGGGCTATTATCGAGGGGATGATCCCCACACAAGGCAAGACAGGACGGCTATCGCATGGTAGCCGGATCGGCAAGAAGCAGCCGCCTACGACGACGTTGCCAGAACCAATCAGTGAGACAGGACGACGTGCATATCAGTGCACGGTACGCCCTGTACGATGACAAGACCGGCAACCACCCGGCCACATCGAAGACTTTGCAGGGATGACGCAGGAACAGTGGCCCAATGCTGACGACAGGCTCGCACGGCGTCCACTGTGCCTACGATAGCCATACCACTCATACTCCAATGTGACATACCATACCAGGTATTGTAGATGACCAGCTGGCTGGGACCCGCCTGTGGGGCCTGCCAGTCGGACTGGCCAGGGACACCGTTGCCTCTCTGCCTATATAAGGAGAGGCAAGGCCTCGGTAGAAAGGGTTGGTCTCAGTGCATTTAAGGCAGTAGCTAGAGAATACAGCTCAAGGGGCACTTGTAGTTCGTATATCCCTCATAGTCAGATCCGGCAGGAGTAGGAGCTTTACCTCATTACGAGGGCTCCAAACCTGGGTACTTCCTGCGTCCAACTACGCTTGCTTGTATCCAATCCTGCCTGTGGACGCTGTCGATAGCTTCCCTGCTAGTCCCCACACCTCTATCTAACCTCCTTAGGTACTGTCGTTCCCAATACAACGACAAGATCAGATGGAGCATACCTGTCCTGAAGCTTTACATACTACCTTGAAAAAAATGAACATGGATACTAAGTTTATTTTGTTCAGTTAGGTTTTTGGCCTCTAGAAGCTATTTTGTCTTCTTAGATATCAAATGTATGATTGACATATGTATCATTTTATACATTTTCTATTTGTAATATTTACTGAATGGATGCTTTGGTCTGGACATTTATAGCTTTTCAAATGTATGTTTTGTATTTTGATGTAGCACGTATAGAATATTCTATGTATCAAGAAATTAGCATCGCATGTTTTCACTACGACGACAGCATGAACTACTTTTTTATTGTGACAGCAGATTTTCCATCGTAGTAGGCTATAGCCTATCATGACAAAATTTATCCTGGTTTCAGTATTCTATCACCACAACATGGTTTCCATTGCGGTATATCCTTTTTACACAAAATACATATTGTTGTAATAGCATATTGTGATGGAAAATGTTTCATTGCAGTAGCCTTTTCTCTTGTAGTGAATCCTTCCCCAAACCCACTTAATGTGTGTTCACCAAAGGTATTACAAGTCAGCCCAAGTTTAGCAGAGCAAAGATGCAATTTGTTTCAAACTAAGGTTGATGTTAGTAATGGCAAGGCATGCAAGGTGATCATTGATGGAAGGAGTTGCAGAAATTTAGCTAGTAAAGAACTATGTACTAAATTGAAATTGAAGTACTACCCACACCCGAGCCCATACTTTATTCAATGGTTGAGTGGTGCCGGTGAAATTAAAGTCAACCATATGGTTAGTGTGGAGTTTCAGATTGGAGCCTACAAGGATACTGTTGAATGCCATGAGGTTCCTATGATTGTGTGTCATCTCTTGTTAGGCTACCCATGGCAATATGATCGTGATGTTCGTCACAATGGGAAGGCTAACACATATCAGTTGAATTGGCATGGCAAGGATGTTATACTTATACTAATGTCACCAAATTGTTAATGAATCTCGTCAGAAAACTGAAGTCAATCTTGAGCTTGACAAAGAAAGGAAGCAAGGACGAGAGACAACACTTTCGGTGTTTGATGGTCATATAGCCTCTGCCGTGGCACACTTCACAACATGCTTTGTTGTCGCGACACAGCTTTCAAGCCAGTTTGCTGCCACGGCAGAATTTCCTATGTAATTCTCTGTCGCGGCACAACATTTTGTCAGTTTTTCTGCCACGGCACAAATTACAGCGCTTTCTCTACCGTGGCATAGCACAACACCGCAGTCTGCTACGACCTCTGCTGCGGCACAGATTGAGGTTGTTTCCCTGCCGCGGCACAGCTCGGGACAGATTCCTGTCGTGGCAGCGATTTCTACTGTGATTTCTGCCGCGACAGAACAGAGAGAGTTGCCAACAAAGTTGGAGAGCCTAGATTCATTGGTTCTGTTAGCCACCAAGGAAGACATGAGGGATTTTCGTGATGATCCTTCGACAATGCCACTAGTGCTAGTCTACAAGGGTGAAATTTTGTTTTCTAATGATCTGACCCCTCTCTCTATTGGTGTTTCTGCTCATGATGTGTTTCTAGAGGAGGTACCTGCTGGTCTAACGCCAATGCGAGGTATTGAGCATCAAATTGACTTGATCCGAGGAGCATCATTGCCTAATCAAGCCCTTTACTGCACCAACCTCGAAGAAACTAAGGAGATTCAGAAACAAGTACAAGCACTTCTCGATAAAGGGTGCATTCGCGTAAGCCTTAGCCCTTGTGCTGTTCCTGTTATTTTGGTTCCTAAGAAAGATGGTACATGGCACATGTGTGTAGATTGTAGAGCTATTAATAACATCACTATTCGATATCGTCATCCTATTCCCCGTTTAGAGGATATTGTAGATGAATTGAGTGGTGCTGCTGTTTTGTCTAAGATTGATTTGTGTAGTGGTTATCATCAAATTAGGATGAAAGAAGGGTATGAGTGGAAAACAACCTTTAAGACCAAATTTGGGTTGTATGAGTGGTTAGTTATGCCTTTTGGTCTCACTAATGCACCTAGTACTTTCATGAGATTAATGATGCATGTATTGAGAAACTTTATTGTCAAATTTGTGGTTGTGTACTTAAATGATATATTAATCTAAAGCCATACTGAATCGGAACATATTGATCATATTGGACAAGTTTTACAAGTGTTATGTGATGCTAAATTATAAGGTAATCTTGAGAAGTGCACTTTTTGCAAAGACAAGGTCATCTTTCTGGGATATGTTGTCTCCAAGAATGGAGTTGAGGTAGATAATTCTAAAATTGTAGCAATCCAAAATTGGCCTACTCCCATGAATGTTAGTCAAGTTAGAAATTTTCATGGACTTGTTGGGTTCTATAGACAATTTGTGAAGGATTTTAGTACCATTGTTGCACCTTTGAATGAACTTACTAAGAAAGGTGTTGAATTTGTTTGAAGACCAGCCCAAGATAATGCTTTTGATGAACTAAAGAGATTGCTGACTTCTGTACCATTACTTGCATTACCAGATTTTAATAAGCAATTTGAGTTTGAATGTTATGCTAGTGGTATAGGCATTGGTGGTGTTTTGATGCAAGTGGGTCGGCCCAAAGCATATTTTTTTGGGAAGCTTAGTGGTGCTCGATTGAATTATCATGTTTATGATAAAGAATTGTATGCTCTTGTGCGTGTGCTTGAGGTTTGGCAACATTATTTGTGGCCCAAGGAATTTATTATACATTCTGATCATGAAGCCTTGAAATATTTGAAAGAACAATCAAATTTTCATAGGCACCTAGCAAAGTGGGTTGAATTTATTGAGTCTTTTCCATACATCATTAAACATAAGAAGGGAAAAGATAATGTTGTAGTTGACGCTCTTTCTAGGAAAAATATGTTGTTGACACAATTAGATGTGAGAGTTCTTGTTTTAGAGAGTTTATGTGATTTATATGCTACTGATCATGATTTTTCTACCTCATATAAGTTGTGTGCTAATGGGAAAGCGTGGGAAAAAATCACATACGTGATGGATACCAGTTTCGAGCTAACAAATTATGTGTTCCAAAATCGTCTGTGTGTTTTCTTTTATTGCAGGAATCACATGTTGGTGGTTTGATGGGCCACTTTGGGCATGAGAAGACATTATTCATGCTAGCTGATCACTTTTATTGGCCTAAGATGAGGCGTGATGTGGACATATTTGTTAGGGGTTGCATCACTTGCAACAAGTCAAAGTCGAAGTTGAAGTCTCATGATTTGTATACTCCTATACCGGCACCTACTACTCCATGGGAAGATATTAGCATGGATTTGTGTTAGGATTTCCTAGAACCAGGAGAGGACATGATTCTATATTTGTGGTAGCGGATTGATTTTCTAAGATGGCACATTTTATTGCATGACACAAAAGCGACGATGCGTCGCATGTTGCTAATCTGTTTTTAGGGAGATTGTGCGATTACATGGTTTACCAAGGACAATTGTTTCTCATCATGATGTAAAGTTCATGAGATATTTTTGAAAGACACTTTGGGGAAAGCTGAGGACAAAGTTACTATTCAGCACTACTTGTCATCCCCAATCTGATGGGCAAACAGAGGTGGTGAATTGCACATTATCACAGTTGATGCGCTCCATGATCAAGAAGAATCTGCATGTTTGGGAGGATTGTTTGCCACATGTTGAATTTGCATATAATAGGGCAGTGCACTCTACCATGCAGTTATGTCCTTTTTACGTGGTGTATGGTTTCAAACCCATCACACCACTTGATTTGTTACCTCTTCCTAGTCAAGAGAGAGAGAATATGGAGGCATCCAAGAGGGCAGATTTTGTGAGAAAGATACACATGAACAGTAAAGAAGCTATTGAGAAGAAGGGCAAGGTCAATGTTGAGCGTGTCAACAAGAAGAGAAAGAAAGTGTTGTTTCAACCTAGGGACATGTTTTGGGTACATTTTCGCAAGGACAGATTTCCTAAGAAGCGTAATTCCAAGTTACTTCCACGAGGTGCTGGTCCTTACAAGGTTCTTTCCAAGATTAATGATAATGCATACAAGATAGATCTTCCTACTGAGGAGTTTGGTGTCATTAATTCTTTCAATGTTTCTGATTTGACACCATATGATGGAGAAGAACTTGATGCGCCGGGTTCGACGCCTTTTGAAGGGAGGAGGATGATGAGGACATCTCTACTATCCTTCCATTATTCAATGATGATGATGATGATGATGATGATGATGCAAAGATTCAAGAAACTAATGAAATCAGAATTGGACCAATTACAAGGGCTAGAGCTGAGCTGTTAAAACAACAGGTGAATTCCTTCTTAGTTGGTTCTGACATATTATCTAATGAGAATTTTATACTACCTAAATCTTTGGATCTATGTGTGATCAGGTATCAAGAAGGCACGGGGAACGCAAGGGAAGAAACGAGGTTGCAACAAGAAGAAGGAGTAATCTCTACCGCGATAGACTTTTAGCCTGTTTCTCTGCAACTATAGGATTTCTCTACCGCGGCAGAATCTGATAGACTTTCCCTACCACGACAGAGGTATTGCATGGTGACTGAACGTGTTACAATGATGGACTCCAAGATTAGCGCGAGGGAGGAGAGGGAGGCAGGCGCAAGGGAGCAAGAGGAGGTCGGGCATGACTTTGGGTGCACCACGTGTGGCTAGGTGCACCACACGCAAGGGCCAACGAGCCACATAGGCCAAACCCACAATGGGTCAGTTTGTATCTGACTTGGCCGAGCCAAGTCTTGGTGTGGTACCTCCTCCATATAGGGTAGCCGCCGCCTTCATATTAGGTTTTGAGACTTAGTTAAGACATAAACCCTAGAACAGGCCGAGTGCTTCAAGCATTCATTTGTGATTGTGTTTCAATAGACAATATCTACCCCGACTCTAATTGAGTGTAATCTATTGTTCCACTAGCAATTGGTAGATTGCAAACTGTTCGTGATCTGGGATTATGAACGCAAGTGTGTGGTCTTAGGGTTGAGATCTATTGCATTGTCAATAGGGGAACGACCGAGTGAGAGTTCGACAGCTTCGTACAAGTTATCTCCACAACAATATCATCATCTATTGCAACTCACTGATAAGATTGGTCCACCCCTTATCACTACATGCTCATCACAAAGTAGAATAGGTCGAGAGACATTCTTGATCCTAGGGTTCACCATATAGTCATCCTCGGGAAGATTGACTTGGCAACACTTCAAAGTTCCTTCACCTTCCATGAAGCCTAAGCTCATAGGAAAAGCGAAGCAACACTCAAAGAGTAGCCAATTCATGAATATTATAGAATGGGTCCTGTAGTAGAAGGAAGTCACCTTATGGTGTAGGGATAGCTCGATGAAGGGCATCCATAGGTAACTCTCTACGGTTTGTCTTGTCAACTCTTGGTCCATAGAGGTTGACACGCAAGCAATTGTACATTCACACAACATGGACCAAGCAATATATGTTTGTGTGTGATAGATGAGCATGTCATTTGTGGCATGTCCATTCTTGTTCACAACACTATTAGCACGATACATGTATAGAAAATGGAATGCATATGCAAGGTCAAAGTGCATGAAATTGTTTGAACATGATCCAAATGTGGGAACTCAAAAACTCCATAAAATGTCTTATTGTGGCCTCAAAGCAATGGACTAAAATATTGATCACCATCTTTGATTCATGAATAGGAGAATTTGGCAAAAACACATGACGAAGAATATCCAAAACAACGTCATTATGTGTGCAAAACAACCATTGGAAAGAGAAATTGTTCAATATGTTGGATGCCACACACAAATCATCATAAGAAAAGATCATGGGCATTGGAGTATCGCAAGCGGAAGAAAAATTAACATGTTTACAAACAAACCATATGAAAGAGCAATTGTTCCTTATGTTTGTTGCAATAACAATACGAGATACTTGGAATCTCTCATGAAAATACATGCTCATAATGGCATCATGGTTACACACAAACATTGGCAAGACAAATTGTTCAAGATTTTTGTTGCAACACACAAAGCATCAATATCCACTAGCAATGAAACATGATTGTCACAAGGTGAAAGAATACCATTAACATGCTTTGAAGATAACCATAGGAAAGAGAAAAATTTCAACATGAAAGATGCAAAGCATGCAAAAGGTATCAGAGCTGGGTTTGATCTTTTTGGGATGCTATCTAAAGCTATTTTTGTCAACTCGTGCTCAACTGAGGTTGACATGATCATGCGGGTACCTACACACATCATACACAAAAGGAAGAACGTGTGTTCATGGTAGAGAAACACATCATCCATCATGATGTATCTCTTCTTGTGCATCTCACCATTAATGTCAATCAAGTGTAAAAAGATGCATGGTGAGTATGCAAGTGGGGAACATGCTTATCATGGCATTTACCAAAATCTCCAAAATTTGAGAAGGCTATGGGGGCCATCTCAATAGAAAACATATGATAATTATTATTGCAAGAAAAACAAGTGAAAGAGAAAGTATTCATCTTATCGCAAGCAACGGGAAAAATTGTAAAACATCCATGAAAAAGCATTGTCCGAGGGGTACCGTTTTTAACACCATTGCAAGCAAAACATTGGAAAGAGCAATTATTCAACAAAGTGCAAGCAATGGTAGCATCAACATATCGTTTAGAGCATGGCATGTCTATGGCAACATCATCACAATCAAATAATTTCACATGCTCATCATTATGCAAAGGCAAAGTATCACGTGGAAATATCAATGAGTCATATGTAATGTCACAAATATTATCCATAGCATGCAAATCATCACAAATTATCATGTCCACTAGTGGGATCATGGCATCATAAACAACTCTATTCTTACCTTGTTCATACCTCTCATATGAAGTGGGTGTTGTGGTAGTATTGGACTCCATGTTGGCGACTTCTTCATCATGTGTGGGGATGGCATCATCTTCATCCACCATGTTCGTCTTCTCAGTCGGAGGCATCATCATCTCCAAGCTTGGCGCTTCTTTATCCATGGAACCTAGCACATCATGAGAAAACACACTAGAGGTAGAGGGTATGTCATTAGATATCAAAATGATCTCACATCACCTATCAACTACCACTCTCAAATCACTCGGTGTACCACTCATGTCCTCCAAGTGGAAGCACTCTATCTCACATATGGTGGAGTCACTCATCTCACTCTTGTTCTCACTCAAGTGGGCTAAGTGGCTCCCATACTCACATGGGATTGGTACCACATCATCACTCAAGCATACAGGATAGGATCGGTGTGCTCAACTCCATGCACCTCCTTTGGTTAAGGGAAAGTCCCATGCTCACCATTCTTGACCTTGTCGTCACCATCTTGTAGGGTAGGCTCTTGGCTTGGAGCTTGCTCATCCTTCGTCGGGACCACCTTGGCTTGTGTAGCGGTGCACTCCCAAAACATATGACCTTGGTGTTGGAACTTGCTGCATATGATGGTTGGACATGCCTATGGGTAGTGACCTTGGTCATTGCACTTGTAGCATAGGGGTGCCATTGTGGTGGTGGCACAAGTAGTAAGGTGTATTTTGATGATGTTGTCGATGGAGGTCATTGTCGTGCCTTTCCGAAGATTGACATAGGTGGCGCACTTGGTCATCCATATGACGCTCATGACGATGATCCTTGTCCTTGGCACTCTTCTTGTGCTTGTGGTACAATTTTGGCGAGGATGCTCATGTTCTTAGTGAAGTTGTCATCCATGTCCTTCTTGAAGTTGTTGAGGGCGCTTTGGAATTTGTCCATTTCATGGTGGACCTTGGTGCTCTCGAGGTGGAGGCTCCGTCTTGGTCAACGTGACTTGAGGAGCTTGTCATTCTCGTTCTTGAAGGCGTCCATGCTTGAGGAGTCATTGTTGTTGTAGTACTCCATATCATCCAAGCATGTGGAGACATTGTTGGTGTAGTTCTCCATCATGTAATCCATGCTTGTGGAGGCATATGCATGGTGGTTCATCATGGATTATTCATAGATATCATCATCGGTTCTAGAGTCCCTAGACATGATTCACAATACCAAGTGGTGTATATGGAAGTGGTAGGGTGTTAGCGATGCAACGTCAAACCTTACTTTACCTTGGAAGATAGTATCGTGCAAGTGGCCACACTTGAGAGCAATCAAAACCAAGTAAAGTGAAGTTCATGTGGAACACCAAAACCAACTAACCACTAAACAACACACACACACACACACACACACAAAGATTATGGTGGATGGGTATGGAAAGTGGCATGTCCAAGAACAATCCGAAATCAAGATATTGTAATGGCAAGTAAAGAACCATGATGATCACAAAGAAAAACAAGTCAATCCACAAGAAAGAAATTATGTATAAGGAAACACACATGGTGGGATAAATGGGACTTGTGCGATGGAAAAAAGTGAGCTAAGAACCAAATGATTACCTAGCAAAGACTATAAGCTCGTGTCGCACAAGTGCAAGGAGAGATGCTAGTTCAATTGCAATAAATTGGTGGGCTACAAGATCTGCACAATAAGTATCACCTATTTGATGTTCATCGATCTTGCGCTTCCAATTCTATGAGGCATTTCTTTCTTTTTCTTTTTCCTTTTTTATACTTTTTTCTCTTTTTATTTTCTTTTTCACTTGCCTCTTCCTTATGCCAACAACTATACAAGATAACTATATGAGATAGCACGCTCACAACTTTTGCTCAGGATTCTACAAGTATCAAATATGCATAGCCCAAGCAATCATAGGAGGAACTAGTCTTAATAGGTGTTTGTCGATTGCAAAGATAGTGTAGCTCACAAAGGAGTGGGGAGAAGTCACGGAATGTTTATACCTTTCGTTGCTGATCTTCACCCTTTATTTTTGGATTCTGCCTTTCTCATGGAGTTTGTATGTAGTAGATAGAATAAACCACTTGGATAATAATGTAGAGCTACGTATCCTCTTCTAAACGAGCTAAATAACACCAAAATCTGATTTCTTATGGAAAAGTTATGCTCACAACAGTGAGAAAGCTAAAATCTGGAATCTGATGATTCAGTTCAGGTACGGGCGGTACTACCGGGTTTTTGTGCGGTAGTATTGGATTTCTGGAGGCCCGGTAGTACCATTTAGGTACCGATGATGTGCGGTAGTACCAGGTTTTGGGCCCGGTAGTACCGAAATTTTCTAGGACACGCAGATTTGACGCGATTTCGCGATTTTTGGGTGATTTGGGAAGAAAATCTTCAGGAAAAACACAAAATCGAAGGGGTAAATGATGAAATTAGGCCATGGGAATGCAGAAGAAGGTAGTTAGACAAGCTTAGTAAGTAATTCATGCATCAAAACCTACCAAAACACACTCAAATCACAGATCGGTCCAAAACATGAATTGGGGCTATTTTTGGTGGAATTTTCGAATTTATAGGGAAAAGACCAAATCGATGAGAATTCCGTGACAACCGAAAGCTATTGATACCAGATGATAAGGGGTGACCTCAAGGGTGGACCGATCTTCACAGATCCCGTGGCCAAATCGATGGGAAAGTGAGGGGAAAGGGATAAGGTAGCGGAAGCAAACTCACACGTCATGAAGAACACGATGAACACACGCAAAACTCACATGATACAAGGCCAATTGCTCCTGCAGGTGGCCGCCAGTCCGACAGAATCCTCGCAAGGAAAGATCGGTCAACGTGCTCCCTCGATCCCAAGCGGAGAGGGAAGAACACCTTGGAGAGGGTCTTGACAACTATGCTCACGCACTCGCAAACGTAGGCCTTCTACAACGAGGGAGGCGCGATGCAAACTCCAATGAGGTGGTGACGATAGTCGGTCCCCTTTACTAAGGGGATGAGGCAAAACTAGAGATTCCACAAAGGGGGTGTCTTTAGTCTATCATCTATGCCTAGGGATACATGAGGGGGTGGGGGTTCTATATATAGGCCAGCCACTTAACAAGGGGTAGTTTGGGGAATTACTCTAGGGTTGGAACATAATAAGGGGTTACATGGGCTGTGGCCCAGATCTGATGCGCACATGCACTGTTGTGTCCGGTAGGATTCACCTTTGGAGTCCAAGACGACATGGCAAAAGCTGGAGACCTTGATGTGGTAATGATCATAGGTCGGGTTACATCAAACGATGCACTACATGTGTCCAAGCTAAGTTTAAGTCTAACACATTTGGGCTTTATATGCCCTTGCCTATTCCTAATGCACCTTGGTCGGACATTAGCATGGACTCTATGCTAGGATTGCCTAGGTCTAAGAATGGTAATGATTCTATATTTGTCGTAGTGGATCGATTTTCCAAAATGGCACACTTCATTATGTGCCATAAGACCGATGATGCTTCACATGTTGCAAATTTATTTTTCAGGGAAATTGTTCGTCTTCACGGTGTGCCAAGAACAATCGTCTCCGACCACGATGCCAAATTCATGAGCTACTTATGGAATACACTCATGGTCAAGCTCGGCATCAAGCTCCTCTTCTCGCCCACAACGCATCCTTATACCGATGGCCAAACCGAGGTCATCAACTGAAGCCTCGGAACACTCCTTCGCGCGTTGATCAAGAAGAACCTGAAGGATTGGGAGGAAAGCATTCCACACATTGAGTTCACCTACAATCAAGCCAAACAATCTACAACAATGAAGAGACCATTCATGATCGTATATGGATTCGATCGCCTCAGCATTCTCGACATCCTACCACTTCCTCTCCATGAGCGCACCAACATGGACATCGACAAGAGTGCCCAAGCCATGAAGAAACTACATGAAGACACAAGATCTACTATTAAGGAACAAGTGCTTTGCCAAGCTTCAAGGCTAAACAATAGCAAGAAAGAGATGATCTTTGAAGAAGGTAACCTTGTGTGGATACATCTAAGCAAAGACCGCTTCCCCAAGGATCATGACTCCAAGCTCAAGCCAAGGGGAGATCGTCCCATCAAAGTCCTCAAGAGGATCAACAACAATGCCTACGTCATCGACATACCGACCTCGAAGTATATTGTGAGCACGACATTCAATGTCAAGGACCTTTCACCATTTTATGGAGACGATAAAGATGATATGGTTGAAGGGTCATGGACCATTCTTTCCCAAGGGGGGAGCTGATGTAGCCCATCCTATGGATGTCCCGACATCCTCACCACTAAGTCACCCAAGTGGACCAATGGCCCGTGCTCGAGCCAAGCTCCTACAAGCTAAGGTTAACTCACTGCTCTCCTCATGTGATTTTGATACATCCTTGGATGGCTTGCTACATCATGCAACGACATTGTGATTCTCAGCTAAAAAGCCTCGACGCATTGACAAGACCCCTTGGAGGAAGTACCAGGAGCTAGATAAGAAGAAGACGCTACAGAGGCTGAAGCCCCGGAGTCGCTGGCCCTGAAGCCTGGAGTCTCCGGAATCTGGACTGGAATCTGACCCCCCTGGCTGGAGCTCCTAGTACAGCCATACGGAGACCAAGTCAGAGAACAACGACAACCCCGGAGTCTCCAACCTCTCGACCCTAGAGTGTCCGTCCCTCCACACCAGAGTCTTCGCCCCAAGACTCCGGACAGGACTCCGACCACCTGCCTAGAACTCTCTATCTGCCACCCCGGAGTCCACCCCGGAGAGTGAGCCCCAGCCCAGAGTCTCTAGCCACCCCGGAGTCTCTAGCCCTTCGATACCAGAGTCTCCGACCTAAGTCACGCCCGTCATGTTAAGGCCTTTTGGGCCTCTGGCCCATGTACCCCCAAATCCATCCAAAACTTACTTTTATCCCCAAACTACCCTTGTTTAAGTGGATGGACTATATGTATCCCCACCCCTCCATATTGTAACCCTAGACTTGGATAATTGAATTATAAGAAGCCCTTGTGGATCTACCTAATTCTAGTCTCATGCTCCTTGACAATGATCACCAATTATCCCCTACCTCTTGAGTTTTGCATCGTGCGTTCAAGTTGTACAAGGCCTTGAAGTCGGTGTCCCTTCTCAAAGTTGTCAAGATCTCACCAAGCCTCCCGCTCGCTGTGCCGGTTAGAGAGAGTGTGTCCTTGCACGCCATCGATCCTAGGGATTGTGTGAGACCGATTGCCGTCGGCATGAGCTATTGGCTTGTATTGTGTTTTTGTGTGTGTGTGTGTGTTCATCGAGTTGTTCGTGTGTGTGTTCATGGATTCATCCTCTCCCTCTCCCCCACCCACCTTCATCTCGATTTCCATGGGAATTCGTGAAACATCGGGCAACCCTAAGGGGTCACCCCTAATAGAGAGTTCCGCTCGTTGGTGCTCGACTCGTCGGTGAGTCGTCGCAGGTGGCTCCATTCCTAGCCTCGGGATTGGCACCAGTGTCGGAGTCGTTGCCGGTGGTGTCGGCGGTGTTAGCATTGACGGTGTGGGTGTTGATTCCAGAGCTCTCCATGTCGGATCTGACATTGCGGTCATTCCCGAGTGGATTGCTCAGATCAGGATTGCAGCTGTCATTGCTATCTGGGTTGTAGGCTGATGAGGTGGCGTTCAGCTCACTGTGGGTCCCGATCAGTGGAGGGACCCATGAGGCAGGTGCAATCGATGGTATGGTTGACTACCCCATGGTCGATCGGATCTGGTTCGAGATGTGCAGGGTATATGTTGAGGGTAAACATCGAGGGTGGCATGATCTTTCACAAATCCCTTGAAAATAAGGAGGGGGATGAGGGAGAGGACGAAATCCGCGGACTCACGCAAGAAGAACATGGTGAACACACACACGCAAATCCACGATACACACCAATAGCTCACACCGGCGGTGACCGGTCCGACGCAATCCCTAGGATCAGCGTCAGGCGGAGGACTCTCTCTCGAACTGGCACGGCGAGTAGGGAGACTCGGTGAGATCTTGACTTCTAGGAAAAGGGAATCCAATGCCTAGGCCTTGTACAACATGGAGGCATGATGCAAACTCCAACGAGGTTTGTGATATTTGGTGCTCCTTTGTCAAAGGAGCTGATACGTCGTAAACGTATCTATAATTTTTGATGCTCCATGCTTGTTTTGTATCAACTATCTTATGTTTTGTCTACACTTTGAGGCATTTTTATACATTTCTGGAACTAACCTATTGACAAGATGCCACAGTGCCAGTTGCTTGTTTTCTGATGTTTTTGGTTTAAGAAAAGCTAGTAAAAAATAATCTCGGAATTGGATGAAACAAAAGCGAAGTTCCTATTTTTTCCAACACGACAAAGAAGTCCAAAGCAGAGACGGAGAAGAGCCACGAGGCGTCCACACCATAGGGTGGCGCAGCCCCCTTGGGCGCGCCAGGCCCTGGTGTGGGCCCCTCGGGAGGGCACCAACCTCGCCTCTTCGCCTATATAACCCCCCTGAGATGAAAACCCTAAGGAGAAGATTAGAATTCCATGAAAAGTTCCGCAGTGCTGCCACCACTGAAGAGGAGATTCGGGGGACAGAAGTCTCTGTTCTGGCACCCTGCCGGGATGGGGAAGTGCCCCCGGAGCCATCTCCATCGACTCCACCACCATCTCCATCGCCGTTGCTGACTCCCATGATGAGGAGTGAGTAGTTCTCTCTCGAGGCTAAGGGCTGTACCGGTAGCTATGTGTTCATCTCTCTCTCTATGCGTGATCTTATTGAGATCATGAGCTTTGTTAATCTTGTTGAATAAGTAGATCTATTCTGCTACTCAAGTGCTTTAATTAATATCTTCTTATCCCCACGTGTGTGAAGTTGACAGTGTGCACACTGTGTGGCACTTAGGCAAAGGTTACAGAAATACTTATCATGAGTATAATTTGAGTTGGATGTCGAGATTGTGGTGTTTATTGGAACCATTTAGCGCTCAAGGTGATAGTGAAGGGTTATCTAGATGGGGAATGCAAACTTTAAGGTGTGCTGTTATAGCCCTACATCATCCAACCAGAGAGTAGTTCAGGGTAGCATAATGAAGAGAAAATATTTGTATGAGAGTGTCCACTAGTGAAAGTATGATCCATAGGCCTTGTTTCTTAGCATTGAAACACCGTTTACAATCAGTCCTGTTACATGTTTGCTTGCTGCCACTGTTATTTCAGATTTCAATTACCACTTATAATCATCCATATTACTTGTATTTCACAATCTCTTCGCCGAACTAGTGCACCTATACACCTGACAAGTGTATTGGGTGTGTTGGGGACACAAGAGACTTCTTGTATCTTGATTGCAGGGTTGCTTGAGAGGGATACCTTTGACCACTTCCTCCCTGAGTTCGATAAACCTTGGGTGATCCTCTTAAGGGAAACTTGCTGCTGTTCTACAAACCTCTGCACTTGGAGGCCCAACACTGTACACGAATAGAAGCGTGCGTAGACATCAGGAGCATGAGGCCAGAACTAGATAGATCCACAAGGGGTGTCCACTAATTCCAAATATCAAGCCTAGGGTTTACAAATAGAGGTGGGGGACTATATATAGGCCAACAACTTGTTGAAGGGTAGTTTAGATAATAAAGGGTAAAGTCTGGACAAATTTGGGGTTACATAGGCTGAAGGCCCAAAAGGCCTTTCACATGCCTGCCTGACTTACACTAGAGACTCCGGGGTCAGGGGGCGGAGACTCCTGGGTGGCCGGAGACTCCGGGGTGGAGCTCAGACTCCGGGGTGGATCTGGGGTGGCATACAGAGAGTTCCAGTGAGGGGTCCGGAGTCGTGGCTGGAGTCCTGGGCGGAGACTCCAGGGTCGATGGTCGGAGACTCCAGGGCAGCAGGCCGGAGACTCCGGGGGGCACGGAGATTCCGGGGGTGGCGATGGTCTCCGGTGAAGACTCTGCGAGGGTGTACTGAACGCTCTAGGCAGGGGTCCGGAGACTTGTCCGGAGTCCAGTCCAGAGACTCCAGGCTTCAATGCCAGAGACTCCAGGGCTTCAGCTCTAGCAGCTTCTTCTCGTCCTGCTCCTTGTCCTTCATCCGTGGGGGCTTTGTAGCTGATAATGCATAGCATAGTTGCATGAAGTAGAAAACCATCCAAAGATGTATCAAAGTCACACGAGGAGAGGAGCGAGTTAACTTTAGCTTGTAGTAGTTTAGCTCGGGATCGAGTCATTGGCCCACTTGGGGGACTTGGTGGTGTAGATGTAGGAGCATCCATAGGACGGGCTGCATCAGCTCCCCCCTTGGGAAAGAGTCATCATCGACTCTTCATGGTTGTCATCTTGATCCTCTCCATGGTATGGTGAGAGGTCCTTGATATTGAATGTATTTCTCGCAAGGTACTTGGAGGTCGGGATGTTGATGATGGAGGAATTGTTGTTGATTCTAATGAGGACCTTGAAGGGACCATCTCCCCTTGGCTTTTGCTTGGAGTCTAGTTCTTTGGGGAAGAGGTCTTTGCTTAGGTGTATCCACACAAGATAACCTTCTTCGAAGATCAACTCTCCCTTGTCCTTGTTTAACCTTGAAGCTTGGTGAAGGATTTTTTGTTCAATAGTAGCTCTTGTTTCTTCGTGAAGCTTCTTCATAGCTTGGGCGTGCTTGTCTACGTCCATGTTGGTGCGCTCATGAAGAGGTAGCCGGAGGATGTTGAGCGTGGTGAGGAGCTCAAAACCATAGACGATCATGAAGGGACTTATCTTGGTTGTTGAGTGCTTAGCATGGTTGTAGGAGAACTTGGCGTGTGGAATGCATTCATCCCAATCCTTGAGGTTTTTCTTGATCAACACACGAAGGAGAATCCCGAGGCTTTGGTTGACAACTTCGGTTTGGCCATCGGTTTGAGGATGCGATGAAGATGAAAAGAGGAGCTTGACGCCGAGCTTGGCCATGAGGGTCTTCCATAAGTAGCTCATGAATTTGACACCGTAGTCGGAGACGATTGTTCTTGGCACACCATGAAGACGGACTATTTCCCTGAAAAACAAATTTGCAACATGTGAAGCATCATCGGTCTTATGGCATGGTATGAAGTGTGCCTTTTTGGAAAAGCGATCCATGACAACAAATATAGAATCATGTCCATGCTTCGACCTAGGTAATCCTAGCACAAAATCCATGCTAATGTCAGACCAAGGTGCATAAGGGATAGGCAATGGCATGTAAATACCATAAGGGTTAGCTTGCGACTTAGCTTGAACACATGTTGTGCATTGTTGAACATAGAGCTACATGTCGCGCTTCATCTTGGGCCAATAGTAGTGAGTGGGGAGCATGTCCAATGTCTTGTCACGACCAAAGTGACCCATGAGGCCTCCACCATGAGATTCTTGAAGAAGTAAAAGTTGGAGAGACGACTTCGAAATGCAAATCTTGTTTTGTTTAAAGAGAAAGCCCTTATGCAAATAGAAATCATCAACTCCTTTGTCGATGGAGCACTTTATAAAAATTGGTTCAAAGAACGGGTCGGAAGAGTACAACATTTTGATTTCATCAAGACCCAACATGTTGATTTCAAGTCGAGTAAGAAGTCTTGTCTGCTTGTGAGACAAAGCGTCCGCGACTACATTATCTTTGCCCTTCTTATACTTGACAATGTAAGGAAAAGACTCCATAAACTCAACCCACTTAGCGTGTCTCTTGCTCAAGTTGGCTTGGCCTTTGAGATATTTCAATGACTCATGGTCGGAATTTATGATAAATTCTTTGGGCCATAGGTAATGTTGCCAAACTTGAAGAACATGAACTAAGGCAAAAATATCTTTGTCATAAATTGGATAATTAAGGCAAGCACCATCAACTTTATCGCTATGGTAGGCTATAGGACGTCCTTTTTGCATAAGGACTCCTCCAATGCCAGTACCGCTAGTGTCACAATGTATTTCAGATGTTTTTGTGAAATTCAGTAACACAAGAAGAGGTGCTTCGGTGGGCCTCTTTTTAAGTTCATCAAAATCTTTTTGTTGTGCTTTGCCCCATGCGAAGGTCACATTCTTTTTGGTCAATCCGTTTAGAGGACAAGCAATGGTCGAAAAGTCTTTCACAAAGCAACGATAGAAACCACCCAACCCATGAAAACTTCGGAGTTCACTCACATTTGTCGGAATAGGCCAGTATCGTATGTCCTTTACTTTGGAAACATCAACTTCAATGCCCTTCGAAGAAACGACAAATCCAAGAAAAATCAACTTGTCTTTAGCAAAAGTGCACTTGGGAAGATTAGCATATAGCTTTTCATGTCAAAGGATTTGCAAAACTTCCTTGCCATGTGTAACATGGTCCTCAAGTGACTTGCTATAAACAAGTATATCATCGAAATAGACAACAACACTTTCTCCAATGAAAGAACGCAAGATATGATTCATAAGACGCATGAAGGTGGATGGGGCATTAGATAAGCCAAAGGGCATCACCAACCATTCATAGAGACTAAGTTTTGTCTTGAAGGTGGTTTTCCACTCATCACCTTCCTCCATGCGTATTTGATGGTAGCCACTATGAAGATCAATTTTCGAGAAAATTGTGGCTCCACACAACTCATCAAGCATGTCATCGAGACGCGGTATGGGATGTGTAACACCCTCAAATTGGCCCTATGCAGATTTTAGCAATTCCAGCCAAACCCGCATAGAAACGATTCAAAGGTGCCCACCAGGCACTTGCGTGCGGGTGGAAAACGAAGTAATACCATTACACAATAGTTCACGATGGAACCCACAGAAACATAAATATACAACAATGACTCCATTAGTCAAGAATACATATGTACAATACAAAGATCCAATCACCTTGAAAACGATACAACATCCGAGTACGGATAAGATGCAAATGGGACTAAGGGCCCTAAAGAATAACAAATGGCGTCCATAACCCTGCCCAGGCCAAGCCGGAAGGGTAACCCTGCTAACGACGTCGAACTCATACTTGTTAAACAAAAGGGGTGCCAACAAAGGGCAAAGGAAAAAGGGAGCGGTCAGTAGTGAGGCCAGTACATGACGAGTCTATAATTCAGCGACTCTTGCCTACATAGGTATGCTGGACTGAAGCGGTAGCGAAGCATGCACTAAACAACCTATAGAGACTCGATACAACTGTCGGCTATTAGAGAGGGATAAGAAAGACCTATTCGGAACCAACCTGATACTAATAAGAATCATACCCATCCTGATATTTCCCCCTCGAGACCAAACAAGGAAGTCACCCAAGGAACTCACACAGTTGGCAGTTTTATTAATCATTCCATTATAGTTGCAGCACTTACTAGTCAGATATAGATAGCACAAGTCATCTTGATATCATAAGTAGTGGGCAGTTTTAGTTAACCATTCCGTTCTAGTTGCAATACTTACTATTCAGATACAATTAGCATGAGACACCCCAAATCCATCAGTTGTTGGCACTTTTATTTACTCATTTTGTTGTAGTAAAACTGATTACTAGACATGTCAAAGTCAAATTTATAGCACTACTTTAGTTATAGTTGTCTATGATCGAGATATTGTGTTCCAAGTCGTCCATAACTGTGGACACGGCTTTCAGAAAGTTTTACCCTATAGGGGTGCACAAATAGCAACACAGACATGATCAACCTTGGGAAGAACCAAACAAAAAGCAATGAGGCCTCACGATAATGCATTCACAGGATTCATAAATTATTTCAGGGGGGCACCCTACTAAGCTACCTGCAACAAAGTTGGATAGCTCTGAGACGGACCTAGGGTTTGTGTAGACGGTGGTAAACGACTGGGAACCCGAAAGTGTGACTGGGCTTGTCGATACAGCAAAAACGTGTCATGATCCAAAACAGTACAGGTGCTCTACGCATAATCGTAAATAAAGCAGTAAAGTATGTCATAGATACAAGATAATAATAAAGCCCCAAACTATTTTGTAGCCCCAAGAAATAAAGTGCGAATCAAGCTTAGGCAAAGGAGGATCCATAGGGTCTCCCGTATGTGGATAGTGCGAATAGTCAAGAAACAGGTATCAAGTACACGGGGCCTATGGGACACAAGTGACCGTGGAAGAACCAAATATTAGCTATTTCCCACCGGTGCCTCTACATTAGTTATATCTATTCCCAGCATTTTAATATCAAGTTGTAATTAAAGCCATAATCATCTCCACTTTGCCAACCTCCCAACAGCGGTGGAACATCGATGACACAAAGCAGCACTTGAGCAAGCAACTATGACTTGCAAGGCCGACTATCTATCAAACAACAGGTAATAGGAGGTGTCCAAGGAAATATAGGCTGCATGGGGTGTAAATGGTGCACGGAAAATAAAGCATCGCAACACGGATAGCAATAGATCAATAGGAGTAAGTAAAGACTATAAATGCAAAATAAGTAGAAAGGGGGAGAATGCTCGCCTGGGAAACACTGCCAAAGATACATTATCCGAAGAACTTATCGATACTCACATCAACTCAACGGCCTAATCCGTGAAGAACCAAAGCGCTAAGGGAAACACCAGATGCACTATTTAATACTACGGTAAAGAATCGGTATGTTCATGATATGATGCATGGCATGGCATGACGTGATGCAACTAGGCAGTATTAAGAGAAACCGGGGTTCCAACAATTAAATAAATGGTTCAAGTTGTTTTAGGTACCCGCAATTTAAATGTTAACTTAATAAGGCAAAACATGGCATCGGTTCACTACACAAATTTAAATGAAGCCAATATAAGACTAAAATAGCCCGCATATGGTCTCCATATTTAATTATTAGATGAGTCGACAAAATACCCCCAAACCATAATATGTATGCAAGCATGGACAATTAAATATGCACAAGTATATTTTATATATTATAAAAGTAGGGGTCTCAGAAAGGGTATCACATAGGGTATCGACGATCTTGGGTTCCGATGGTTCGATGGGATTCGGTCTCGGTCTTCGGATCCTCGGGATCGGTGCTTGGTCTTCGGATCTTCGGATCAGGGGTCTTGGCGTCCGTGAAGAAGAACTTGGTGCTTTGAGGGGTCTTGGCTTGGTTCTCTCGGGTGTCACCATTCTTCCGAGGTACCGGTCGATGAGAAGATCTTGTGGTAACTTGTCACCTCACGAGTACACAGCTTCCCCATAGATCTCGATGAGGTTGGTCTTGGACGATGGGGATCGGACGACAGAACATGAAGGATCGGAAGGACAGTTACAACACAGTCACATGACAATAGTACCACAGTAGCAGCATCACAATAACCCTGCACGACAGGATCTGGCCATTGTGATACTACATCTCCCACGAGATTACAGAACCCGCAAACTTGATGTCTAGAGGCAGCAGGAGTTGCAAGGAGGTGGCCGGGTGTGCCTGTTGGCACGCATGACTAGCGGCGACCGGAGGTGGCAGCTACTAGCGAGGAGGACACTAGCGAGGTCGATGGTGCCGAGGCAGAGAGAGCAGGGACTGGGCTCGCGCGTCCGGGGGCAGACCGACATCGGAGCTTTGTCGCCTCGGGAAGGGGAGATCAAGGAGGACGGGCGGCACGATGGAGGCATTGGAGGAGGGGTGCAACCTCACGGTGGCCAGGGAAGCTCGATGGGGAGGGCTCGAGGAAGGGCACGCACGCCAGACGACGACGGCAGACACCAGAGTCACGCGTGGCTGCAGAGAGGAAACTTCCAGGGGCAGGGACCCTAGTAGGGTCGCGGACGGTGGAGAAGCGGGGCCTGCACGGCCGGCAAGGAGGAACTAGGGTGGTGGCCAGAGCTCCGCCGGATCAAGGCCCGGGTTGCGGCGGTTGGTCGGTGGGCGGGTACCCTTCGAGCCGGAGGAGGAGAGCAGGGTTGGCGGCGGGCATGGTCGTCTGGGCGGCTATGCCAACGGCTTCGGGCGGTTAGTGACGAGGCCAGCGGTGGAGCCCTGTAGGGGATGGCGGTGGCGCCAGGAGATGAGGATCGAGGAAGGCTGATGCAGGAGGTGGAAGAAACACGGGGTCATAGGTGGGATGGTCACGGATGGGAGCGGGGACAGCGTGCAGGAGAGATGCGGCGAAGTGGTGGGGACGGTCCAGGTGTGCGTTGGGATCAGGATCTAGGGCGGCGTGTCTTAACAGGGTAGGACAGAGGAGCGGTGCGAGGGGATTTTTGTCGGGGCTATGCACGCTTCTATGTGCTGCTGCTGTGTGGCGGCGGTGGGGAGGGAGTAGGTAGGATATAGGGATTAGGGTTAGGGTTAGATATAGCAGGTTGGGGTGAGGTTGGGCCGACAAGGGTTGTAGGTAGCTAGTTGGGCCCTTTTGGCCTAGCCGGTTGCCTCTCCCTAAAAATATATGTCTTTATTTCATTTCTTTGTTTAATTTTGAAAGACTTTGGTAAATAGTTTTTAGGCAAATAAAATATCTTGACGGCCATGGTTTTATGATTTGAAATAAAGTAGGGGTATTTAGAAAACAAAGGTAGGCTTTTAGAAAATAGTTTTGGGAAAAATATATGCATACAGACATGAAGATTCTCAAATGCAATGTGGCATGATGACATGAGCATGCAGTCATGATAATGCTCAAAACAAAAACACAACGATTTTCTAGTAGTGGTTTTACCCGGGGTGCTACAGGATGTCTATAACGCACAGTGATAACATTGATTGGACGGCAGTCCATGCATAACCGCAAGTATCATCCAATTTTGGAACAAGAATCACGGGTATGGCACTCGGACTAGTACTAACTTGGATCAAATCTTTGGAGACGAGTTGGTTGATTTGACATTTGATCTCCTTCGTCTCCTCCGGGTTCATGCGATAGGCGCGCGATTTGGAAGTGGTGCACCGGGGATGAGATCAATGCGATGTTCAATGCCGCAAAGAGGAGGTAGTCCATGAGGAAGCTCTTCGGGAAACACATCCTTGAATTCCTGCAAAACACTCATCAAAGATGGAGGATCATTTGTTAAGTCATTAGTTCCTTGCGCTAGTCCCTTGCAAATGAGGACATAGTGCAAGATGGATAAGTTGTTCCGCACATCTCTCATCTCACTTTTGGTGGAAAGGAGAACACTCTTAGTTTCTCCACTCGAGTTTGGCTTATGTCCCTCACTCACTATGCGGTGGTTCTCTCGCTCATCACTCTTCTCACAAGAAGGTGTTGTCTTTTGCACCCTCGCTAAAGCCTTTGCATTGTCCGTAATTATTTGGCTAGGAGTCATCGGTTGCAAAAAACATGTCTTGTTCATCCACTTGAAGGTGTAAACATTTGTGCGACCATCATGTAGAGCAGCTTTGTCAAATTGCCATGGTCTACCAAGCAACATGTGGCAAACCGTCATTGGAACTACATCACACTCCATCGTGTCTTTGTATGGGCCAATAGAGAAGGTTACCAACACAGTATGCTTGATCTTCACATACCCTTGGTCACTTAGCCATTGCACGTGGTAGGGGTGCTTGTGCGGATGGAGGGTGAGGTTGAGCTTCTCACACAACTCGGTACTAGCAAGGTTGTGGAAACTCCCTCCATCGATGAACACTTTGGTAGATTTTCCATTGATGTCGGATCATGTTTGGAAGATATTTGAGTGTTGATCTTTGTGCTCTTGTGCTTGAGTGGTCAAGATCCTTGTGACGACAAGCCATGGACTTGCTTCATGTTCACACATGAGGAGTTCTTGGTCATCTTCTACTTGTTGCCTTCCCATTGCTTCCTTGACTCGGGCATCAAATTCAACTTCACACAAGTACTCTTCGTCACCATTGTCATGGATAAACAATACTTTCTTGTTTCCACACATGGCCGACTTGTGTCCTTTGCCTCCACACTTGTAGCATTCATCGTTGAAAGGTGTATCACTCTTTGCTTGTTTGCCACTTGGGGCAGTTTTCCTTGAGGAAGTGTGGGCTTGAAGGAAGGCTTGGAGGTACTTGAGGAGCTTCCATTGAAGGTGGTTGGAGTAGCCGTTGAAGCTTGCTTGTAGGTGAAGTACGTCTTGGTCTTGTTGTACTTGATGTCCTCATGCACTTGACGCTCGGCTTTAATTGCGATGTGCACAAGCTCAACCATGTTGGTGTATGTTTGGAACTGAACGATGCGCTTGATTGGGTGGTTCAATCCAATGAGAAAACATGCCATAGTTTGCTCCTTGCGCTCTTCAATGTTGGTGCAGATCAAGTTGAGATCCATTTCCTTGAAGTACTCTTCCACGGTCTTTGTCCCTTGGCGAAGCGATTGAAGGTTGTTGAAGAGGTCGCACGTGTAGTGCGCAGGGATAAAGCGGGATCTCATATGAGCCTTCATTTCATGCCAATTTGTGATTGGTGGTTATTGCCTTGCGTCACGAGCAATTTGAACTTGTTCCCACCAAAAGTTGGCGTAATCATCAAACTCAAGCGAAGCCATGGTAACCATCTTCTCGTTGCTATATAATTGTGCATGCGGAAGATCTTGTCGACTTTGAGTGCCCATGAGAGGTATTCTTTGGGGTCATTGGATCCGGTAAACTTGGGCATTGTGAACTTGAGCTTGCCAAAAGTTTCTTCATCATTGTGGTCATTGCGATGAGCTTGGTAGCCTTGTTGATGATCTTGTGGTTGAAGAGGTGGACCTTGGTTCTCGCGACCTTGTTGAGGAGCTTGATACATTGCAAATGTATCTATAATTTTTGATGTTCCATGCTTAGTTTTATCCACTTTCTTGTGTTTTGTTCCAACTTTGGAGTACTTTTCATATGATTTCTTGGACTAACCTATTAACAACAGCCACAGTGCCAGCTGCCTGTTTTCTGCTGTTTTTGGTTCCAGGAAAGTCAGAAAATGAATATTCTCGGAATTGGACGGGACAAAAGCCAAAGTGCCTATTTTTCCGGAAGGGATCAAGTGCCAGAATACGAGACGAAGAGGGGCCAAGGGCCGGCCAGACCACCTGGCCACGTGGCCAGGCCTGGCCCGTGCCAGGGGGTGGTGTGGTGGCTCCCGGCACCTCCTCGGCCTCTCCTTCCGCCTATAAGTTGCCCTCGGGACGAAAACCCTAAGTACCCAATCAAAAATCCACGAAAGAGTCTGTAGCCACCGTCATCTCCATCCCTAGATCGGGAGGGATATGAAGCTCTTCCCGGCACCCTGCTGGAGAGGGGAATTCACCCCGGAGGCCTTCTTCATCACCATGCAAGCCTCCGGTGTGATGCGTGAGTAGTTCATCCTTGGACTACAGATCCATGTAGTAGCTAGATGGCTGGTTTCTCCTCCTTTGTGCTTTCATTTTTAGATCTTGTGAGCTCCGTTCATGATCAAGATCATCTATTTGTAATCCATACATGTTGTGTTTGCGGGGATCCGATGGATATTGAGATGCTATTTCAGATTGATTATTGATTCTATAATGTCTTTGTTATTTGAGATCTTGCATGCGTTCCGTTGTTAGTAGATATCTTGGCCAAGTAGATGCTAGCAACTCCAAGAGTTAGTATTTATGCTCGATAGTGGGTTCATGCCTCTGGTAATCTTGGGAAGTGACAGAAATCTCTAAGGTACTAGATGTGTTGTTGCTACTAGGGAGAAAACAATGATCCTTTGTTCATAAAACAATTGTATTGTTTACTTTACATGCAGTTCGTAAAGCAATAATCTGTTGCTTGCAACTTAATACTGGAGGGGGTTCGGATGATAACCTGAAGGTGGATTATTAGTCATAGATGCAGTTGGATGGCGGTCTATGTATTATGTTGTAATGCCCAATCAAGTCTCCGAGGAGTCAAGATGATTAGTATATGCATGTATTGCTTTCTCGGTGTTTGTCAATTGCCCCGCTGTAATTTGTTCACCCAGCATGTTATCTATCTAAGGAGAGCCAACTCTAGTGAACTATGGATCCCGGTCCTTTACTTTACATACAATCTACAATCTTTTACTGCTTTGTGTTTACTTTCTGCAAACTTTTACTTCTTTCCATTCGATACGTTTAATCCTTTGTTTTCCGCAAAACACGGTGAGATTGACAACCTCATCGCAAGTTGAGGACAAAGTTCTATCGTTGTGTTGTGCAGGTCTCCACGTTGCTACTAGCACCGGTAGTGCACCCTGCCAAAGCTCAGCTAGTAACTGAGGGTGTTTCCTTGCTCCTACTGGTTCGATTAAACCTTGGTCTCATAACTGAGGGAAAACTTGTTGCTATGCTCATCATACCTTCCTCTTGGGGTTCCCAACGATCTCTACATCAACCACGAGCCAGCAGAGCTTGCTCTTGATGTTATTGTTGTGGATCTTGCTCTTGCTCTTGGTGTGGTTGTTGACGATGTTGAGGCGCTTGGGCCTCATGAGGGTGTTGAGGATGTGGAGCCTCGTGACACGGTTGATGACGAAGAGGAGGCTTTCTCCTCGGTTTGTGATGTGGCTTAGGCGCATGGGCCTCACGTCGAAGATCATGGTCTTGAGCCTCTTGACGTGGTGGGCATTGCTCAACTTGGACCACTTGACCCTCCATGTTTTGATGTGATGGAGGAGGCGCCTCATGATGACCATGGTGTCGATCCAGAGATTCATGACGGCGATGATGAGGAGGAGGATCTTGGAGAGCTTTATGTCGATGACGAGCTTGATTTTCCAAGTTGGAGTCATCACTTGTTGTGTCAAGTATGTGTCGCGGGCGATGGTGGTGGACTTGAGGTTCCACTCACGGTTCTTCTCGTGGTTTCTCTTGTTGGATCACTAATGCCCTCGCATGATGATGGTATCTGTCACGCCTTTCTTGGGGCCTTGAGGAGAAATCACTATCATAGCTTGACGTTACGGCATGCCATGGAGAAGGTACATAGTTCGAAGAGATTCCATCTTCAACCATGGGGGCATCATTGCGTCTTGGAGCACTTGGATGAAGATCTTGGTGATGAGGAGAATGATGATGCGAAGATCTTGAAGAGCTAGATGCGCGTGAACGCGGTCTTGAAATTCCGTTGATGAGGCGTTGAAGATTGTCATTTGTTTTGGCGACGGAGCGTTGGAGCGCTTCATTTTGATGGCCAAAGTTGTGATGCATTGTGTGCATTTGCCTTTCAAGGCAATCAAAGAGGTTGTCGATGTTCTTCAACTCGGCTTGCGTCTCGCCAAATTGTTCGTCTTGTCGTGTCTCGAGAGCTTCGAAATGTTCACGGAACTCTTGTCGGACGATGAAGTGACTTGCACGCGTCATGTACAATCCATCTTCTTGGGGAGGTGGTTGGCTCGACTCACCATGCCTATCCATCATGCAAAACACACAAGGATTGTATATGGAAGTGGAATATGGTGGTGTTACCCTTGTACCTCACCTTGGGGATTGCACAAAAGTATAAACCACAAGTGAGAGCTATAAGCGTGCAAAGTGAAATCGCAAAGAAAACTCACACTAAAGAAAGAACTAACTCTCAAAAGCTTGTTGGTGGTAGGTTAGGGTTGTGGAATGCCAAAGAACCAACCAAAAGAAAAGGGATAGTCAAAAGTGGGTAAAATCCAAACAACACTCAAGTCAAAGGCAAAAGGTCAACAACTCAAAAGGGGTGAAGGGAACCTATGACTATATACACACATGTGGAGATTGTTGGGATTGACACGACTATGAAAATGAGCAACCAAAATTTCCTAACAAAGACTACGCTTGGTGTTGTGCCAACGCAAGGAGAGACCGTGGCTCGTTTGCACAGGGGGGAAAATGAGGAACGGATTTGTGCACTTGCCTTGGGCGATCTTCTTTATCTCTTGCTTACAAGCTTTGAGACTCTCCTTTTCTATGGGATACTATTTTTCCCTTTCTTTTGTATATATATATATATTTTTGCTCTCCCTTGATGCTACCTAGTCACACTTGCTATTTCTATTGCACTCTCACTATCCAAGGACAAATGCACAATGCTCAAACAAACACAAGATGAGCCACTCTCGTGGGATAGGTACACATAAAGGAAGATAGGGGTTAACAAGGTGACGCAAGTTATACCTTCGTTGCTGATGATAAACTTGACGTCGGTGGTGCGGGATGATGTTCGTGGGCCATGGTGTCGATGAGCGCGGAAGTTGTCGATGCGGAAGCTTGTTTTTAGTTGTTGACACGCACACGGGACACGAGCAAACAAATGAAATTAGCAAAAAATGGAAAAGAGGCAAAATCTGTCAAAATTACGCGTGAGGGCTGGAGATACCGAGGTCTGAGGCTGGAGACTCTAGGGTGTTAGGGCAAAGACTCTGGGGTCGGGTTTTCTGCTCCACTTGCTTGCGTTCTTGAGCAGAAATCCACGCCTTGGGGCCTCAAATCCACGCAAAATTGGCCAAATCGGGCTAGGAAAATGCATGATAAAGATGTACCAACACCTAAGACAAGGTTTGCTCAGATCAAAACCACAAATAACACTCCAAATCAAGAGATCGATCCAAAGGCAAATTTGGGGCTCTCTTTTGGGGATTTTTGAATTTTTGGTGAATAGAAGAAAATTTTTGAGGGAATTCGTGACAAAGAAGCTCTTGATACCAATATGTTGAGGGCGAACAAGGAGGGGGATGAGGGTGGCCCGATCTTTCATGAATCCCTTGAAAACAAGGAGGGGGATGAGGGAGAGGACAAAATCCGTGGACTCACGCATGATGAACACGATGAAGACACACA
Organism: Avena sativa; assembly: GCA_916181665.1. Classification (NCBI taxonomy): domain Eukaryota; kingdom Viridiplantae; phylum Streptophyta; class Magnoliopsida; order Poales; family Poaceae; genus Avena; species Avena sativa. Next base: position 373,264,952 of record OV702291.1, on the reverse strand, counting down.
CGCAAATCCACGATACACACAAATAGCTCATGCCGACGGTGACCGGTCCGGCGCAATCCCTAGGATCGGTGTCGGGCGGAGGACTCTCTCTCGACCCGGCATGGCGAGTAGGGAGACTTGGTGAGATCTTGACGTCTAGGCAAAGGGACTCCGATGCCTAGGCCTTGTACAACACAGAGGCATGATGCAAACTCTAACAAGGTTTGTGATCTTTGGTGCTCCATTATCAAAGGAGCATGAGGCTAGAACTAGATAGATCCACAAGGCGTGTCCACTAATTCCAAATATCAAGCCTAGGGTTTACAATAGAGGTGGGGGACTATATATAGGCCATCCACTAGTTCAAGGGTAGTTTAGGCAATAAAGGGAAGAGTCTGGATGGATTTGGGGTTACATGGGCCCAAGGCCCAAAAGGCCTTTCACATGCCTGACTGACATACACTGGAGACTTCGAGGTCAGGGGGCCAAATACTCTGGGCTAGCCGGATACTCTAGGGTGGAGGTTAGACTATGGGTGGACTCCGGTGCGGCATACAGAGAGTTCTAGCGAGGGGTCTAGAGTCGTGGCCGGAGTCCTGGGGCGGAGATTCCAGGGTCGATGGCCGTAGACTCCGGGGTGCGTGGAGGCTCCGGGGGTGGCGATGCTCTCCGGTGAAGACTCCGCGGGGGTGTACTGAACGCTCTAGGCAGGGGTCCAGAGACTTCGGGCTTCAATGCCGAAGACTCCGGGGATTTAGCTCCAGCAGCTTCTTCTTCTCATCCTGCTCCTTGTCCTTCATCCGTGGGGGCTTTGTAGCTGATAATGCATAGTGTATTTGCATGAAGTAGCAAACCATCCAAAGATGTATCAAAGTCACACGAGGAGAGGAGCGAGTTAACCTTAGCTTGTAGTAGTTTAGCTCGGGCTCGAGTCATTGGTCCACTTGGGGGACTTGGTGGTGTAGACGTAGGAGCATACGTAGGACGGGCTGGATCAGTGTAGGTTTTGCCAATCTGGAAGCTAAAGCCGTCGAGCACCATGTCATCCCCGGTGTCGAGGGAGTCGAAGGCCGGGTGCGTGGCCGGCGAATGGATGGTGAATTCGAAGGAGCCGATGCTGAGGCGTCCCTTTGATGCGGATAGGTCGAAGATGGCACGTGATGGGGCCATCGAGGTCACAACATCAGTGCACTCGCTTCCCACAAACGGCGCCAGTTGACATGGGGTTAACACATCAATGCCCATAGTTTATGGACTTGGGTTTTGAGGAAGAGGGGAGCGCTGGAAACCTCGTTCGGCTAATAGGCAAGCAACACAGGGACACAGTGTTTACCCAGGTCAGGCCCCAGATGGAAAACCCTACTTCTGCTTGTCTGATCTTGATTGAGGATGAACCAAAGGTTATAGGGGTGCCTCAATGGTGATGGTGCATAGATGTAATCTGGCAGGTGTATGTGCCAGGGTTTGTGGTAGGTCTTCCTCGTGGTTCGCTCGCAACCTTTATATGAGGAGGTCGGGTCTTAGGACACCCCTTAGTTAGTTACAGATTAGGGTTTCTTTTAACTTTCTATCTAAAGCTTGTAGTATTCTTCAAGGAATCGCATTCTTGATGGGCTTGTGACCACCCAAAACATCATGGGCTTTATCAGTGCTGGTGGCTCACCATGTGGCCTCCCATTGGGCCGAACCGGGTAGGGCCATCTTAGGCACCCTTAGGGCATACCTATGTCATGTTTGATGCCCAAGTTGACTTGGGGGCATATCTCTTACCATCTTCCACCATCACCTTGCCACCTCCATTTTGTTTCGATCCACCATCTCCACCATCCTATTCAAATATGAGCACATGCATTTCTTTTGGTTGTTAAGTCTATCTCATACATAATTGGGATGGATCCTATATTTTGTCTCATGCTTCCATCCTTGACCTAATATTGTTTTCACAATATTAATGTGGTCGATACCTTGCCACCTTTGCATGCCATGCAATGTAGAATTCCTCTTTACCTTCTTCTCATGGCCATATAGACCATAGTATATCATTGGTCTTCTTACTTCAAATATACCTTTTATAGTTGGACAAATGAGAGGAAGCTTGAGTGGTTTTCCAACATGTTTAAATTACAACTTCTAGTAGGAATGTGGTGGTTTTCATCACCACCTCAAGCAAGCATGCATGGCCCATGGATGAGGCTCCTTAGCCTTCTTTTGAATTCTTTTGGTTTCACCATATGGTTCTACGAGGTTTGAAATTCAAACATCATACCATTAATTCCTATGCGATGGACATATAATCATGCCCACTTCCTTCTTTTTGTTTGTTTCTTTTAGATTGATCATGCATGTTGGTTTTTGACACAAGGTTGAGAAGAAACCAATCAAAACTAATAGAAGAAAAACCCAAATCTACCTAAGCTTATACCTAAGCTACACCCTAACAACCTAAACCACTGAGACACCCTTCCCTCCCTGATCTGGTTGCACCAGACCAGATCCCCCTGCCTAAACCTAAGCCTGGTTCCCATACCCCCTCCTAGCTAACTAGAGAGAGAGAGAGGAGAGAAGATGCCTTTCTTCGTATGGAAAAAAGCTAACCACCCCATGTGATCCTCCCCACTATCCCTTGCTTTATCTACAATCCACCACCACCCAACTCACCAGCCCCATCTCCAGATCGAGATCTGAAGTCCATCTCCCCTCCTTCTTCCTCTCACCACGGACATGGCTGTCTCCATGCCCCTCTTCAACCCTAGCTCCTGTCCACCTCTGGTTATCATTGATATGGTGATCTACAAGCAAGGCCAGGTGATCCAGAAGCTTCCCCTACCTCCTCTTCTTCATCCTGAACTAGAGCTCGATGCCGGAGCTCGCCGGAGTGCACGCCATCGTGAACCAAGAAACTGAAGTTGCCGCAACTCACTGCCTCTTCGATATATGCCTTCTCGAACCCACTCGCTGCACCTGAGGGTCATTGGTGCGCGCTCGCCCTGCCTATCTTGCATTGCCTCACCACCGAGCTTGACTCCGTGCGTGCTCGCCGTCGCGGACGTGCTAGCCATCTTGAGTATGGTCGTGTTCATCGAGTCCTAGATGATTATGTGGTGGTCGCCTAAGAGTAATGCCTAAAGGAAATTTGTAGAGCTCGCCTTCCTCTTTAAAACAAGCTAGAGAATGATCATAATGATCAGCCACAGCTCTAGGAATATTGATCACAAGATTGATGTTCGAGCAGATCCATTTGTTCTCGGTTAGTTCGTTCTTTCCACTACACCACAAACCGATCACACCACTGCGTAGATTGTTTTCCCCCCATTGTTTTGCGTACATATATGTCTAATTCCGTTCAGCGGGCGTGGCCACAAGAATCGAACATCTCTATATCAACACATCATTGGGTTCAGTTCGGCGCTGCAATTTTCTTTAGAGAGAATCACCATAGCAGCTGATTCATCTAAGTTGCGAGGCCCATATGTACATCAAACGTTTGCCGGCCTAACCGGTCACTGATGCAATATTCTTGACCGGAGAGGTCTAGGGTTTGATCCTCGCATCCGCCTATTTTCTTTTTATGTTTTCCGCTAGTATCAAGGCCCACCTATCATGCTCTCTACAAGCCCAGTCAGCACTAGTGAGGTACAGTCAGCGTCTGCCCCACAAACATGAGACTGGGGCTATCTGGAGTTGTGTGTCTATAGTTTTGGTTACAATTATTTTTTAGAAAATGAATAAAATGACTTTTTACAATATTAATCATATCTTTTTAATAGCAATTACAAAACTAACATGTAATATATGTTTTGAGATCATAAAAATACAAGGATTAATAATATGACATTTAAAATAATTTCTGGGCAAATAAAAATTTCCAAATAGTTTTAAAGCTATTAAATGACCTTTTGTTAATAAATTCATATCTTTAATTCCGTACAACAGAATTCAACAAATGATATGTCTAAATCGGTCAGCGCAATGAGTCATTTCCAATCATGTATTCCATGATATTAATTGAAGCATGCATCATACAAATATTAAATATTTAGAACTATTTATGCAAGTAAAACTTGAATAATAAATTATGAAAAAGATTTATTTTTGCTTCTGCACCTCACTCATGCCATGCTATGTTATACCATGCAATTGTACATCATTTCATAATGGGATACCATGTTTTTTTGCATATGCTTCATATATGTGCGCACTTTATTTATTATGGTCCTTGTTTGCTTGGCATTTATTCCGGATAGACGCCGAGCAAGGAAGTTATCAGTAGGAACAAGAGTATTAACCAAACCCCAGTAATCCCACTATTGAGGTAACATGCAAGCATTTCCTCATGCTTGCATTACATATAGCACATATGCCTCTATCTTTATTCTTGCATCAGTGTGTCGTGATTCGAATTAAATTACAATCCCAAGTATTGCACAGCCTCTACTTTTAAACCCCATTGAAACTTGTTCCCTCCATCCTATTAGACTTTACTACATGAATTGTTTGAGCCATGTGAGTCACAGAATTGAATGTGTAGGGTTTGTGTGAGTCTATTGTGGATAACATGCTACCTAAACAACTTAAAGTGTGTAGTAATGGGATAACTAAAGAAACAGGCACCGGTGGGCAATATTTGAGATCGTGCGTGTGTTGCTATTTGTGCATCCCTGCATTGTAAATCTTTCTAAAAGTCGTGTCCGCGCTTATGGATGACTTGGAGCACAGTTTCTTGACCATAGATAACTATAACTAAAGTACCATGTTTAACTTGACTAAATATGACTAGTAATTAGTGCAATACTCATGGAATGGTTAATAAAATTGCCAACAGATGGGCTTTTCTTCTGCTTTCTAGTTTGGTAAGCGATAAGGAGGATGGGATATATTTTACTTTATGTTGATTATATAACTGATGGTTTCTAATTGACGAGCGTTCATATATACTTGGTTTGGAGGATGTTGTAGTGTGTATGTATAGAACTGTTAGATATTTTATCTTTTTTGTAATCACGTAAACCAAGTTATCCCATTAGTTGCATAAAGACTTGCCGAGTGTGTCCCTAAGGTCTCACACTCTATTGATCAAATTGTCAGGTATATCCATATGGAAGCTACTACGTCGATGAGGCCGATGATGGAGGCAACAACCCCCTTGCGTAGATATTCTCGGGATGGAGATCTCTAAGAACTGTGGGCGGGAATGTGTTTTTTATGGCATCTTATGCCAATATGACTCTAAATCCGTACTCGGATTTGTGCTTTCCGCTTCCTCCTGATAATTTGTTGAGTGATGTATGAGGATATAATCCTAAAATATTATTACTATCTATATATACTTGGTTCTTGCCATAATGGTGTTGCAATATGTTTCTATTTCTTTCTAGATCGAATTGCTCTAATGTACTGTTGTATGTCGCTGGCATAAATACTCATTTGTGTATGTTAGACTCGCAGACCAGCCGATCACATTTCTCGCACATGAATCTATAACCATGCAAGTGGGTGGGATGGTTGGCCGGTACCATGCCCTGCTTTGTTTTGGCAGACCTACTTGCAGGCGATGTCGTTTGATTGAGGACAAGTATGCCATGAGGGGGTCCTTGAGGTGTAGGAAAAGATGGGGTGTGAGACGTACGGTTCTCTAGGATAGTGAGCACAGAAGTTTACCTAGGTTTAGATCCGACCATGGTTGATGGATCCTACTCCTTCTAGCAATCCAGTATATCGGCTAGACAGAAAAGTACAGAATACAAGAGAGGTCACATGTGCAAGTTATGGTTTTAGTGCATTGTGACCTAAAGGTTGGTCCCTAGGACGACGTATATAGTCATTCGGTCCTAGGGTTACAGGAAAGTCCTATTCGTCTACAATACAGAGTCGGTTACATGGTACATCTTGGACTACAAATATTCCTACAGGACTAAGTTGGTAAGTCTTCTAGGCCTTCTCGTAGCCAGACAGGCCTCCATCTTCTCTATCTTCCTGGGTAGCCCGTGAAGCTTAGCTCTAACCCTAAGTGGGCCACTCTGGTCAGCGATTCAAAGTGGGTACAGCCGGAAAGTATATCCACAACAGTAGCCCCCAGAAGCCTCCAAGATCCAAAGTCAGATTCCATCGTCTAGCTTGGTTCTTCTTTGGCTCTAGATTCTTGAAGGGTTCTTGAAAATTCAAAACAAAAGGTAGGATCCAAGTCACCAGTGAGTCAGACTTATTGACATCTCATCATTGTTTCCCTGCTCGATTTCAAACTAAGCCAAAATTTGTTCGGTGACGTAACCTGACAACTTTTTAGGTCATGTCTTGTCACTAACAAATATTCTATCAGCGTGACCGTTGGTGGGTTTGCATTGTGCAGAACCGATGTGTCGTTTCAATGCGAGCACAGAGATGGAGGCGGTGGAGCCTTCGTGAGGAAGTTATGCCTCTTGTTCTATGACATGTGGCGTTAATTCCGTGTGTTTAAACACTAATCTCGGTGCAGATGGTCATTTATAAGGGATAAGTGTCCTTATTATCTTCCACCTCCGTGTTCTTGTTCTTCCTCCCATCAGGAAACCCTACACCCCTCACATTCCTCTCTCTCCCTCCCCAAATACACCTGCGTTGTCCATTCAAGGTCAACTAGAACCTGGCCAACGCATCGAGCTCAGGTGGCGCGGCATCATCAATAGTAGAGGATAATAAGTTCAGCGCGATTTGAATCCCATGTGTACTAGACGATGATAAGCTCAAAGATATGGAGGAGCAGATATGGCGAGCCTCTCCCCGCACAATGCAATGACGAGCGGGTTCATTTTGGGACCCATGTGGATGGCAGCTTAAGTTTACCGCCATCAAAATTCTTTTCCGAGGTAACCTCCTATTACGATGTTCAGCTTCATAATCTCCCCCCAGATTATCCGCTATATCTTAGTGCCTATGTCTCTCTTTGTGAGGGATATCTCTTCCAGTACTATTTTGGTACTAGGAAAAACTCTAACACTGTCGATATTCCATATAACACCGAAACTCTTAGCCTAGTCCTTAGGAGAGACCGAGTCTACCCCAAGGTCATATCTAGAGATTCAATGAAGAACTGTCTATCCACTTTCTTTAACCATAAGGATAAGTCGGCTCCCGGCAAGCCATAAATCTTGTCGGTTTTTGCTGACAGTGCCACTGCCCACCAAGAATCCTGGGATGCTGAGGTGTCGGCTCTAATTAAATACTTGATCAGCGCCAAGAGGTAGAATGGGTTCCTGATGAAGAACAAAGGCTTGAAAGGATCTGACTTAGTCCACTGCTGGCTAATTCGTCGGATTCAACCTCTACAATATCACGGGGACTGGCTATGCATGTTACCCTCAACAACAAGGATAGCTTGAAGGTGAGTTCGATTTTGATCCCCTCCAAGGAATACAAGTCCCGGGTCAGGTGGTTGATCAAGGAGCGAGTTAACCAGAAGGTCCTGGAAATGTTAATGCACATGTATACAATAGAGAGACCCCTGACCCCAGTGAGTTTTCCAACTTGTATACCTTTTCTATTTTTATGTGTTTTATTATATTACAATGTTGGGATGTTTCTGACTTTCAGCTTGATGACCTCCCTAAGTCGGAGCTTGTTCCTATCGAGGGATATCCACCAGAAGATTCGGTTCCTCTTAAAGAGGAAGAACGTGAAGAAGTTCTAGAAGCGGTTACCCGGAAGCATAAAACTCCGGTTGTTTCGGCTGGCCCACAAATGCTACCAGTCATAAAGAAGTAAGCTCTTCCTCTAGATCTCGTACTTTTCTTTTTATTCTTTTCGGGTCATAACGATTTCAATCCTTTACGATCCAGAGCCAAACCATTGGGAAAAGGAAAGAGGAATCCTAGGAAGACTTTGCGCCAGTAGAAGTTGAACTTGGTTTCACCTGCTGTAGCACTTCTGACTCCCAATCCCACGTCATTATTAGTGCTAGAAGATATTCCGTCTGCATGTGCTGGGGATGCGGATGCTCATCCTAAAGAACCAATGAACCTTGGTTCACAAACCGACGTCACCATGAGTGACTCGATAATTTATAAGGGTGAACCCTCTAAGGGTAATTGTTGGGGGATGACCCCAGGGAGGGTCAAGCCGGGGTATAAAGACAGTGCATGCCAAGGTATAACAAGGTCAAAGCAAGTGCTGACCGAGGCACCTGGCCAGCCGAGTTACGGTCGACTTAGCCATGGTTGTGTCTACCCAACATTACCTCGGCCGTAATAGAGCATATATCGGCACCACCATGTTGTATGTTTGCAGGTATCAACTAGGCCGAGTTAACCAGGTGGGAGCCAGGTTACTAGTTGGCTTACAGAAGAAGGAAGGGATCTTCCCATGGTTAGTGCTTTTCTCTCTCTACTAGAGCCACTATAGAGAGAGCACAGAAGACAGAGAGACAAAGACCAGACGTACGGGCCGACAAAGGTGACGTCGACTGACCATTGCTAGTCAGGTCACATGGTGGCACAGAGGCTTATGGCATGGCTTCAGAGAGGCTTACGCCATAGTCTCTGAGAGGCTTACACTAGAGAAAAGGGGAGCACCATTTTTCTATTCTAGGAGGAGCATATTCGTGGAATATGCTCTCCACATATGCCCTAAGTGTAACCTGGCCACGCCTTTATAAGGTGAGCTAGGACCTCCAAGGAGGAGGTCGGCCATTTTACTAGAGGGAAGAACCCTAGAGAGAGGGATGAGCAAAGAAGAACTTCATCTTCCTCCTCTCCACAATACAACTCAAGGAGCATATGTAAACCACCATTGATCTTCAGAATACAAACCTTTGTGTGTGGAATCACCACACTATCCCTCCCTGGATACCTCTAGAACACATTGGCCCCATCTTTAGCCTATCCATGGCATCTGCCGTGACACCACCATGACAGTTGGCACCCACCATGGGGCCAGCAGCGGTGCTATCTAGAGTCAAGATCCGGCAGGAAACTTCATCATCACCAGGGAGCGCATCGTCTCCAGGCTTGTTCAGCCCTTTGGAGGGTTGGACTATGTCAACGACAACGCACGCAGCTTCGGCAACCGCCCTCCTCCATGCAACGGGCTCTTCATCATCTTTGGCACCCACAAGAACTATGTCGGCGTCGACGAGTCCAGTGTGCACCTGTAGCACATCGTCGAGGGAGGATAGCCTCCCGTTAGCACCGCTCGTGGTCCGCGTATCACTCGCTCCGCTAGCTGTGTTGAGGTAATGATGACCGCACCTGATGCGGGAACAAGCAAAGATCTGGAAGAGGACTCGGAGACAACTCCCAAGGTACCTAGGGCTCGAGGTCCTTCGCTAGAGAGGCCACGAAACATCTTGAAGAAGGTAATGGAGAGTCTTACTACTCCTATAGCACACATAGTGGATCCGGCTCAGGCACAAGCCAAGTTAGAGGAGACACGGTAGAAAATGTTAGTCCGGGCAAAGAAGGTACCGCACTTCAGTAGGCATTGAACATCACGCTGCATGAATATGCAAAGTAAAACATGATTAGTCCCACCCGCATGGAAGGTGTGAAGATTAGGGGTAGAAACCTCCTTAGTGAGATAGATAAGGAATATGTGGCTAGGACAGGAGAATCAGGTAACCCTATGTCAGCAGGTCTGCCGAGGTATAGTACCCGACAAAGAACCTCAGGGTTGCAGACGTAGCAGCATCCGAGTTAGAGGGTTTGACCGGTGAACCCCGGTAGAGGCAGCAAGAAAGAATCATTGAGTTAGTAAAATTGCTAATAAGCAAAATGAGGAGCTTCTCAAGGCAAACCCAACAAGGGTAGGGGTTATCGAGTCGTTCACTCGGCGGGAGGCGCTGTGGAAAAATCCGCCGGGGCATCATCATCCCCACATGATGGCCCAAGGAGACAAGAGGTAGTGACCTCAGGAAGAAAAAAATAAGAAGATGGTCCCATATGACCCGGCAAGGGCAGGGACATATGGGACCGCACAGTGTGATGAGTTCATCACAGTGCCAGCCAAGGTGAAGGTGGACGAGGTAACCTCAGCCAAGGCCATGAAGGATAGGGAAACGCTGGGTACGGCAATACCGGACAGTGTAACTCGGCAGGAGCTAGACAAAATCAACCTCGGCAGCACGAGCAACAGTACAAATCTCGGCAAGAGCAAAGTGCTAGCCCAGCTATGCAATAGAAATATGTTAATTCGGGTCAAAATATATATGATGATGGTTATTCGGCAATTACCCATGCCGGATTTCCCAAGCCGGATCATCATGTGATAGGGTCAAGGCTAGCAAACAGGAACCTACATCCAGATGATGCAAGATTGAAGTTGGATCGGATTTATAGGTCAGAAATGATGGAGGGGCAAGGTCCTATGGGTCCAGCATGCTTTTGACCTCGGATTATGAGAGAGCCCACAGTGCCGAACTTCTAGTTAGCCAGAGAGACAAAGACATATGACGGCAGTACCAAGCTAGAGGATTGGTTGACTGATTATGCTACAACAGTGAACATTGTCATAGGAAATTTGAGATGGATGGTGAGATATGTGCCGCAGATGCTGGAGGGACTTGCGAATAATCTGCCAGCAGGAAGTATCAACTGTTGGCTAGATTTCAAAGAGGTGTTTATCAGCAATTTCACAAGCACGTACAAGAGGCCGAATAGGCCGCAGCAATCGGTGATGTTCAGGCAGAGGCCACATGAGACAGACCATGAGTTTTTGACTCAATGGTGCAGTATGCGTAATTCATGTGAAGGAGTAATCGGGTCATAGGCTATTGCCTGGTTTCCACAAGGTTGTAGGTATGGAAGCATGTTATGGAAAAAGTTGCAAAGGGATATGCCAACTAAATTGGCTGACACAATCATAATCGCTTACTCGTATGCACCAGGCAACCCAACGCAACCTCGGTTCATGTCTAACGAGTCAAATATGGAATATTACCCCCGTGATGGAGCCGAGTCATCCTGGCAAAATGATTACCGGGGTAAGAGAAGATACAATAGGCCGGATTATAGATATGGCTCACACCAAGTTGCTACAGTAGATCAAGATTAGCCCGGAGTTGGGAGTAGCCAGTGCTAGAAGAATGGAGGGCAACAGAGGACCTCGAGAAATGACGGAAAGAAAACTTGAACACCAGAGCAGAAGAAACAGTGGCAAGGAAATAAGGACATGCCAAGGTTTATGTATTAGGCTATGCTGGATCAACAATGCAAGTTTCACATGCCTAACCCAAGTAACCGGACGAACCACATGACTCGTTAGTGCGAGTGGATGAGGAAGATAGAACAAAGTAACACGGGGAATGCGCAAGTACCTCGGCACGATGCACCTTGGCAGCAACAGCTCTCAAGAGCAAATGCGAGCAACTAATGTTACCACCGCCCCTGCCGAGGTATGAGAATCACGACAGAAGGGATGCAGTGCATCAGGTGGAAAACCAGAATCAGGGGAACTGAGGAAATCCTAGCAATGATGGGAGAAATGAGTAGAGAGAACATCATCAAGCTTATTGTGTGTTTACCACGGAAGAAACTGATAGGTAGAGTGTGCGACACTGACATATGGAGGTCAATGCAGTTATGCCGGCAGTGCCGAGGTACATGCATTGGTCTAATCAGGAAGTCACATGGAGTATCAAGGATCACCCCAAGCTCATGTCAAGTCCTGGATCATAAGCTCTGGTTCTTAACCCAACCTTCATCGGGACAAAGATCATCGTGAATTTTTTCAAAGTGTTGATTAACAATGGCAGCAACATCAGTATATTGTATAAGGACACCATGCACAAGTTGGGAGTAGTAGAGAACATGCTACAAGCAACAAAGATAACTTTCCATGGCATGGTGTCGGGTTTTATCCTGCGAGCCTATTGGCAAGGTCCTAATTGATGTGTTATTCGGCACGAGGGAGAACTGCCAAACTGAGAATCTGGAGTTTGAGGTTGTGAACTTGGACAGCTGCTACCATGCATTACTCGGCATGCCAGCTCTTTCAAAGTTTATGGCAAGTGACCACATCAGTTACTTGAAGATGAAGAAGCCAGGACCAAATGGGGTCATCACCATAGCAGGGGACTTCAGGCGCTCCAAAGAGTCATTGGTGATCGCTCAAGAAAAGAAAAGGATCCAAGAGGTTGTGGCACTAGCTCAGTCCACGCAGCTGAATATGCCGGCTCTGAGTAACCCGCATGGAAGTGTGTCTTTTCAGTCGACAAAAGATACCAAGAAGGTGCCCATTGATGATCAGTTCCCAAAGCGCACCGTGATTATTGGGGCGGGCCTTGGCGACAAATAGGAAAGCAAGCTCGTCAGCTTCTCCGTGAGAATCGGGATATCTTTGCTTGGTCCACATAGGATCTGCAAGGTGTACCGAAGGAGTTGGCCGAGCACTATTGGCATGTCAGACCTAGAGCAAAGCCGGTGAAGCTACCCCTCCACCGCTTCGCCAAGGACGGGAGAAAAGTCATTGGAGATGAGATAGCTCAGCTCCTTGCAGCCAGGTTTATCATGGAAGTAATTTACTCGGATTGGCTATCTAATCCGGTGCTAGTAGAAAAGAAGAAAGATGATCCTAACGTAGTAGTGGTATGGCATATGTGTATCAATTACATGAACCTGAACAAGGAATGTCCAAAAGATCCATTCCCACTGCCAAGGATAGATCAGGTCATTGATTCGACCGTTAAGTGTGAGCTATTGTCATTTGTAGATGCATATTCTGGTTTCCACCAGATACCCTTGAACCCGGATGATCAAATAAATACTTCTTTTATTACCCCATACGGGGCTTATTGCTATCGACCATGCCATCTGGCTTACATAATGCTGGGGCAACATATCAAAGATGCATGAAAAAATGCTTGCACGATCAAATTGGAAAAAATGTCCAAGTTTATGTCAATGATGTGGCGATAAAAGCCAAGGAAAGTAAAACACTCCTAGATGATATCCGACAAACATTTGAGAACCTAAGAAGGTTCCGGATGAAACTTAACCTGGAAAACTGCACTTTTGGTGTCCCGGCTGGAAAATTACTTAGTTTCCTCGTATCTAGCTGAGGTATCAAGGCTAACCCAAATCCGAGATATTGAGCGAATGGAACTGCCGAAAGTGTGTTAATGACCTCCAGAAGTTCCCTGGTTGCCTGGTATCATTAAGTCGGTTTGTATGTCGGAGAAAAGGCGTTGCCTCTCTATCAGTTAATGAAAAAATCGGATATGTTCATACGGACACCACAAGCAGATAGTGTGTTCCATGAACTAAAAACGATGTTAGCCTCTACACCTATCTTAACCTCACCCCTATCCAAAGAGCTGATGTTGCTCTACATAGCCACGACCAACCAGGTCGTAAGTGTTGTAATAGTGGTAGAGCGTGACAAGGAAGGTAAATCGATGTAGAGGCTAGTATATTACCTAAGTGAAGTACTATCCGCTTCAAAGCAAAACTATCCACATTATCAGAAAATGGCATATGGCGTCTATATGGCGGGCAAGAAGCTTAAGCACTATTTTTAGGAACACCATGTAAAGGTGATATGTGAAGCACCTATATCTGAGATAATGAGCAACAAGGTTGCAAGTGGCTGAATCTCCAAATGGGCAATATTGTTAGCCCCTTACGCTCCACAATACGATAGAAGGGACGCGATCAAGTCTCAGGCTGTGGCCGACTTTTTCATGGATTGGGCGGAAATGCAATACGAACCACCCTTGCCGGACTCAAAGTACTGGAAAATGCACTTTGACGGATCGAAGTTGAAATACGGATTAGGAGTCGAGGTAGTCCTTGCCTTGCCCAAGAAAGACCAATTGAGATACATACTTCAGATCCATTTTCGAGCATCAAACAATGTGGCCAAGTATGAAGCGCTCGTGCACGGACTAAAAGTGGCAAAAGAGATTGGGATACATCGGATACAGTGCTTCAGTGATTCGGATCTAGTGGTGCAGCAAGTGTCTGGTCATTGGGATGCGTTAGACACAAACATGGCCCTTTATAGATTTCACGTCCAAAAAATATGTGAGTATTTTGAGGGATGTGAGTTCCATCATGTACCCCGGGCTGAAAATGACGCAGCCGTTGTCTAAACTGGGTTCATCTTTGGCAGGCCATCCCACCAGGAGTTGCTTTGGAGCATCTGAGAAAAACATGTATTACCCATTCACCAGAATGCGAGTCAATTTATATCCCGGTAAACCCCATATCAGAAGCTTCCCCAATGGACATTGACTGGGGGAATACCTCAGCAGACCCAGGGACTGCCTTGCAGAACTCGGGGACTGTTCAGCTTGATCCGGCAGAGGTTATGTTGGTTGATCCAATGGAGATTGACGAAGTACTTTTGCTAGCCCGTGTTGTACCGGCATGGGTGCGGCCAATATTTGAATTCTTGAAAGATGGAATTGTTCCAAGTGATAAGGTACTCTCTAGGCCAGTGCAAAGAAGAGCAACGGCATATACCATAATCAACATCGAGTTATATAAGAGAAGTGTCACAAGAGTCTTGCAGCACTGCGTTGATCTCGCAGAAGGGCAGGAAATTCTCCGAGATATACATCAGGGTGAATGTGGGCATCATGCCTCATCTAGGGCCTTAGTAGCCAAAGCTTTTCGGCATGGATTTTACTGGCCTAGTGATTTGCAACAAGCTGAAGACCTCGTGAAGAAATGCAATGGGTGTCAGAGGTATGCCAGCAAAATACATATGCCATCCTCCAAGCTCAATACTATACCTATTACTTGGCCATTTGCTGTGTGGTGCTTGGACATGGTTGGACAGTTTAGGACGACTAAGGGGAACATGAACCATATCTTAGTCATGGTGGATAAGTTTACAAAGTGGATTGAAGTAAAGCTAAGAAAGTGTGACGGAGCTACATCCGTGTAATTTCTCAAGGACATTATCCTAAGATACAGGTATCCGCATAGTATCATAATAGATAATGGCACAAATTTCACCAAAGGAGCCTTTTCTTGTTTCTGCCAAGACAAAAGAATTCAGCTAGATGTCGCATCAGTGGCCTACCCCACATTGAATGGGCAAGTGGAAAGAGCCAACAAACTAGTACTGTCCGGGATAAAACCCCAGCTCAATGAGCAGTTGTAAAGATCAGCAGGGTGCTGGATTGATGAACTCCCAGCGGTATTATGGAGGCTAAGAACAAATCCGAATCGATCCATAGGTTATATGCCATTTTTTTCTAGTATATAGGGCCGAAGAGGTATTACCAGCAGACATAGAGCATGACTCGCCTAGGGTCACCCAATACATAGAAGCCAAAGTGAAAGAAGCCCGACAAAACAATGTTGATCTGCTAGAAGAAGTGAGATAATTGGCATTGTCCAGATCCACCATATATCAGCAAAATCTCCGATGCTATCATAGCCGGAAAGTGAACCCCTGAGTCTTCCGGGAAGGAGATCTGGTACTTCGGCTGGTGCAGCGCACTACCGACATGCATAAGCTGTCCCCCCATGGGAAGGACCATTCTCTGTAAGCAAGGAACTACACAATGATGCGTATTACCTCATTGATGCGCAACCACAGGAGAAGAATAAGGTGGATAGGTTAGGCGAGGAATCAAAGAGGCCATGGAATGTAGCGTTACTTCGTCCATTTTACACTTAGAAGAAGTGTATGTATCTCTAACTCTCATATGTTGGCCTATATGTCGCAATGGGCTTATCAATGAAATTTCGGCACCCCAAGAAGAAACTTCGGGACTGCCTTAGCAGTAATTGTCTTTTTCTGTATTTATCTTTTATATGTCGACTGGCTTAAATTTTTTACTCCTTAGCCAAGTTAGTAATATGTCGGCACTAAAACCTAACTCTTCGACTTGCTGATGTCCAAAAAGAATTGGCTTCATGGCAAGCAAGAGAACAAGTTTGGAATTGTTGGACACATGAAAACAACTAAGGAAAGAAACGTAATTGAGCCAACATTTGTTTTTTGGACTAACCCCTGTACTTACTTCATTTTTATTATGCTGAATTATTTTTGAGCTAATCCCAAAAGTTTCAAGTATTGTTACATTAATTTTTGGACCTCAGACTTGTAAGTCAAACGCCGAATAAAGGTAGACGCGAGCCAAGTCACTAAATTGAGAGAACAAGAAAATGAAACCCAGGGACTTCGCCCAAATTGATCCAACATAAAAACATAACTTGTAGCAAAATAACTTTGAAGTGCATATTACATCTTGCACCCAGCATACCGGGGATTTTTAATAAAGTTAAAAGTATCATGTGTCCAAGGTGCCGCAGCGGCTGGATCATCCGCAGCAGGAGGAGGCATGTTGTCTTCAGCATCGGGATCCTCGGCTTCAACATCTCCATCCGGGTTTGCCTCAGCATCCTCGGCATGCTCGACATCGTCTGACATATCCTGGTCCTCGTCCATGCCTGCTTCAACACAGTCATCATCGATGGCTTCGAGGAAACTTGGCCCCTCATTCAACTAATGATAGTGAGCATATTGAATGAGGTCAAAGTTCCGAGCTTGGCATTGAGCGATGCAGGTCGGGTCGGTGGTCCATCTAAATCCGGTACGCATGCAACCAAGCACATTGAAGTCAATGCCTTCATACCAGTACATCACAAAATATAAGGTCATGGAAGCTCCAGCACGCGCATCAGATTCTCGCCACAAGTTGAGTTGTGTGCTGCTATCCCGGATTCTCTCGGTCAACTCGGCAACTTGCTTGGGATCGGCTTCATCCAGTCAGAGAGTATGGAAAGTGTCAATAGCAGCGCTGAGGAGTCCCACTCCAAAGACATTCATGGGTCCAAGGAAGGCCACAAGACTAGCCAAGGACTCATCAATGGTGACTTCTTTAGAGATAGGGCCAGCTTCAGCTCTCTTCTCCTGGAGCTTGCAGATGTCAATGTCGGCACGCACCTTGGATTAAGGGAAATCCTCTAAACTGATGAGCAAAAGAGCAAGTTAGAAAAGTGCAAGAAGGGATAAGAGGATAGCTCGGCAATAAAAAGTAAGGTTGGCGCAGAAAAACTTACTAGCTATGAGGCCATGAATCCGAGTTAACTCATCCAACCAGTTAGCTTGTTTCCTCTGAAACTCCACAAGGGCGGTATTCACTGACTCGAGCTTAGCCTCAGCCTCTTGGTGAAGCTCCTTTCCCTTGTCGAGTTGGATGATGAGCCAACTTTTCTGCTCGGAGAACTCCTAGTCCAATTTATCAAGCTCAGTTTGTCGGAGGAGTTTGAGGTTTTCATTCTCGGCACGGAGCCGAGAGATCTACTCGTCCTTCTCCTTCATCAGGGCCTGGTGTTATCCTGATTGTTCGAGAAAATGGAGCATCAGGTCAGGCATGGGCATGTTGTTGGAAATATGCCCTAGAGGCAATCATGAATGATGTTATTCCAATGTATTTATAAAGCTACTATCATTGTATGAACTACTGATATGTATCATTGAATATGTGATTCGATTGTGGAACTATATATTCATGTTGTTCATACTAATTGTCCTTGGTTGTTGAGGTTGTGCTGGACACACAACTTAGACTAATGTGAAATTCGGCTGATGACTTGGTTCCACTTGTGATGGCCATGGTGATGCTATTCCGACTTACACTGATTCGGCTAAGGTATTTAGCAAATCGGACTGACCCATAGTTGAGATGCAACAAGCATGTTGTCATTTGTATTCTCAAGTAATGGAATCCTTCAACCTGAGGGGATCGTATGATTCGAGTTGTGGATTGCCAGCTTAGGTCCTATCAAACGTTGTTCCGTAAATGGGCAGTTATAAAGGTAGGGTTCGGGTTGGTTGTGAAGCAAGCTGCGAGACGTGGATTACCAAGATGGGATTTGCCCCTCTGTAATGGAGAGATATTCTCTAGGCCCTCTCGTGTGATATGATTCAGAAGCATGGCCATGCGTTACTTGGTTAAGTGTTAACCAAGGAGTCAGACTAAGTATTAGTCCAGTGAATCGTATATCACGGAATGAGAAGAGAGAGTCGAGCTATTAAAGGGATGGCAACAACTCGCCTATAGCTTGACAAGATATTTCGTGAGGCAAAGGGACATGGAAGAAAGTCACATTAAGAAAGATTTGTCTTCTAACTTTACGGCGCTTGGAGTTGGCACGTCTTGCTAGAGGCTGCTAACAACTATTGACTCGGAGTGGTGACTCATGTCGTGTCTAGGTGTACGTGAACCTACTGGGTCACACACTTAAGGGTAAGGAGCCCATGTGGATTAGATCCATATGGAGATTGGGGTACGGCCTAGATGGGCCTCAAGTGTTGAGCCCATCTAGAAGTGTATATAAGTGGAGTGACAAGGGATTGTGCCTGACTTAGCCGTCACTTTCTTCACTCCCATTTTCGGCTAGACAGGATCTAGCAGTCCTCTGCCCGAAGCTCCTTCCTGTACGTGTGGATACCGGTAGAGGCATTGCACATGTGGTGCTGGGGACAAGGAGGTCCGTGGGGATCTGGACATGCTGTATGGGGATCGTTCGACATGGCATCAACTCATCCGCTTCCTCAACAATCCGCACATGCGCATCTAGTGGTAAATCTCGTGGACTATCACCTGAGCTGGATATTGGGAGTACCGCGTAGGGAAAAAGTTTTGTTTATCTCCGTGTGGCCCAACAGTGGTGTCAGAGCATTAGCTTCTGGTTTTAGGCTCGAGTTCATGCATATGTGATATGCGGTTGGCGTTAGATTGGATCTAATTGTAGTTTTGGTGGTCGATCTATGAGATAGATCGGTTTTGTACAAAGTTGATTGGATCAACTGTACTCGAGGAATGGATGATTTGGTTTCCGTGATCTAACTGCTAAGGTTGTGGAACGATATAACCCTACCGGTCGGCTTCCGCCATCGGGGTAGACTGTCACACGTAAATCTGGATGTAGTGATCAAAGATCAAAGAGTTTGGTCGAATTGGAGTATGGCTATCCGGCTAGCGGGATCGCCGGCTTCGCCCTGTCGTAGCGCCTTAGATGTCATTGTGAGTTTCACAACACCAGTAGATATCGTACCTATGCATAACTTGTTTTTTTGCAGGATGATGTTGTGAATGGTATGGCTTATGTGCATGTGATGTGTGTAATCCATACGTGATCTGCGTATCATAGTTTTTGTCAGCCGGCTGGAGCCTAGGTGCTGTCATTTTATTGTATTACGACCTGCATGTCATTTTCTCTGTGTAATTTACTTTACTAGCTAATGTAGCTGTTTAGAGAACCCGGATGGCATGCAAGTCGATGTACAAGTCGGCTACATGGTGTAAGGCGACACGTGACAAGAGTTGACACGAGTCAAATTACAAGCTTTGTGGAGATGGAGATCGCCATGAAGAGAGCCATACCATTTCACATTATAATTGCTTTATTTTGTGTTATTGTTATGTCTCTGTTTTACCTCTATTAGATAGTTGGTAGAAAGTAATCCCTCAAAGAAGGTCTAGTCGGTTTCTCTGCCAGTGCTGCACCATCACAAGTCGGACATTTTTGGTAGTGGGCTCATAAAATGGAGGTGCTATCAATTCTTTCCGAATAGGTGGGTTTGAGTCGGACTCTTACAGCGGAAGCACTCAGTAATCTAGACGGGTCTATCACAACGTTTGTGGGACTCGGGGAAAGGTCGGATGGCAGCCGGGGCATGTGATACCACCTGTCCAACAGGAGACGTATGAGATGCTATTGACAAGGAGTTGTCTACCTAGATCACTTGACGACTAGCGGTGATGCTAAAGCTCACTAGTCGGCTTGCTTATTTAGGATCCTGAATCACTAAGTAACCAACGGAGGGGTGTTGGTTCTAGTGGGAGCATAAGTATTAAAATGTTTAATATGCTTGCTCTGTTATGGATACATGTCTTAAGTGTTTTGCATATTTTTTGTTGTAGATCAATGGCACCTAGCAGTCTCCCTCAGATTTCCAGTTTTTCTTTGAGAACCATCTTAGAGAAAGATAAGCTAAATGGAACTAACTTCACCAATTGGTATCGTAATCCAAGAATTGTTCTCAAGCAAGAAAAGAGGGACCATGTCCTAGATAACCCACTTCCAGATGAGCCGAATGAGAATGCGACTATCGCAGCCACCAATGCCTACCGTTGGATTTGTGATGAAGCCACGAAGATTAGCTGTCTTATGCTTGCTCACATGGAACTAGACTTGCAGCAGCAGTTCGAGAATGTTGAGGACGACGATATGATCGAAAGCCTCAAAAGTATGTTCCAAGCTCAGGCAAAGACTGAGAGGTATCAAGTCTCTCAGGCTTTGTTGATTTGCAAGCTTAAGGATGGTGATCTAGTGAGTCCGCATGTGATCAAGATGGTTGGTTATATGCATTCTCTAGAAAGGCTTGGCTACCCCATTAACAAAGAGTTCGCTACAGACATAATTCTGAACTCTCTTCCTAGTGCGTATGGTCAGTTCATATCGAACTACCACATGCATGGTATGGATGAGAAGCTCACTGAATTACAAGGGATGCTCAAGAAGGCTGAGGTGGATCTCAAGAAAGGCACCAGTCAAGTGTTGATGGTGCAGAATAAGGCTAAATTCAAGAAGAGTTCTTGGACTAAGAAGAAGAAGGCAAAGTCAGGAGGTAAGGTTGAGGACCCGGTCCAAAGCGCTTCCTTAGGGACTAAGCCATCTCCTGCAGCGGGATCCACTTGCTTCTATTACAAGGCGGATGGCCACTAGCAGAGGCATTGCAGCAAGTATCTAGCTGGTAAAGCCAAGAGTGTAGGTGTGACTTTCGGCTCGGGTACGCTTGTTTGCAATGTTATAGACATTTATCTTGCTGATGCACCTGGTAGTTCTTGGGTATATGATACCGGATCAGTTATTCACATCTGCAACTCGTTGCAGGGACTGGTAAGAACAAGGAGCATGGTGAGAGGCGAGGTTGGAAATATGCCCTAGAGGCAATCATGAATGATGTTATTCCAATGTATTCATAAAGCTACTGTCCTTGTATGAACTACTGATATGTATCATTGAATATGTGATTCGATTATGGAACTATATATTCATGTTGTTCATACTAATTGCCCTTGGTCGTTGAGGTTGTGCTGGACACATAACTTAGAGTAATGTGAAAGTCGACTGATGACTCGGTACCACTTGTCATGGGCATGGTGACGCTATTCCGACTTACACTGATTCGGCTAAGGAGTTTAGCGAGTCGGACTGACCCATAGTTGAGATGCAACGAGCATTTTGTCATTTGTATTCTCAAGCAATGGAATCCTTCGACCTGAGGTGATCGCATGATCCGAGTTGTGGATCGCCAGGTTAGGTCCTATCAAACGTTGTTCTGTAATGGGCATTTATAAAGGTAGGGTTCGGGTTGGTTGTGAAGCAAGCTCCTAGACGTGGATTACCAAGATGGGATTTTCCCCTTGTAATGGAGAGATATTCTCTAGGCCCTCTCGTGTGATATGATTCGGAAGCATGGCCATGCGCAACTTGGTTAAGTGTTAACCAAGGAGTCAGATTAAGTGTTAGTCCAGTGAATCGTATATCACAGAACGAGAAGAGTGAGTCGAGCTATTAAAGGGATGGCAACAACTTTCCTATAGCTTGACAAGATATATCATGAGGCAAGGGGACTTGGATGAGAGTCACATTAAGAAAGGTTTGTCTTCTGACTTTACGGCGCTTAGGAGTGGTGACTCGTGTCGTGTCCAGGTGTACGTGAACCTACAGGGTCACACACTTAAGGGTAAGGAGCCCATGTGGATTAGATCCATATGGAGATTGGGGTACGGCCTAGATGGGCCTCAAGCATTAAGCCTAGCTAGGAGTGTATATAAGTGGAGTGACAAGGGATTGTCCCTGACCTAGCCGTCACTTTCTCCACTCCCATTTCGGGCTAGACAGGATCTAGCAGTCCTCTGCCCGGAGCTCCTTCCTGTACGTGTTGATATTGGTAGAGGCGTTGCACGTGCGACGCTGGGGACATGGAGGTCCGTGGGGATCTTGACATGTTGTACGGGGATCGTTCGGCTCGGCCTCAACTGACACGCTTCATCAACAATCCGCACATGCGTGTCTACTGGTAAATCTCGTGGCCTATCACCTGAGCTGGATCTTAGGAGTACCGCGTAGAGAAAAAGTTTTGTTTATCTCCGTGTGGCCCAACACACGCTATCTTGAAGAGACACTGCAATTATTTTTTGACCCGGCAGAGTCGAGGTATAATTACTTGTCGAGCTAGAAGGAAAAAGGACAACTGATAAGAAGCGAAAGAAAAGTACCTTTCAACTCAGCCACCTGCTTCTTCAACGCCTCATTCTAGGTCTCTACATCAGCTGGCAAGATCTGAGTCATAGTGACTTCAGCTTCAGCTTTCTGCTTCAGCTTTGGCAATAGTGACTTGTGCTTCACGAAAAGCTCTTTGTGGGTGTCAAGGAGCCACTAAAACTCGGCAGTGCATGGTTGGTGGTGATCTAAAAATAAGTAAGAGTGTTAGTTCATAAGTGAGGAGGATAGTAAAAGTTATTCAGATTCGAGCCAAGTAGAACTTAACCCGGCTCTAGGTGTTGGATATTCGAAGTTATTCAAGATCCGGGCCAAGTGGAAATTAACCCAGCTCTAGGTGATTGGATATTTGAAGTTATTCAAGATCCGCGCCAAGTCGAACTTAACCCAGATCTAGGTGATTGGATATTTGAAGTTATTCAAGACCCGGGCCAAGTGGAACTTAACCCGGCTCTAGGTGATTGGATATTTGAAGTAAAATAGATTCGGGCCAAGTGGAACTGATACGTTGCTAACGTATCTATAATTTTTGATGTTCCATGCTTGTTTTATATCTACTTTCTTATGCTTTGTCCACACTTTGGAGTATTCTTACACATTTTCTGGAAATAACCTATTAACAAGATGCCATAGTGCCAGTTGCCTGTTTTTTGCTTTTTTGGTTCCAGGAAAGCCAGAAAATGAATATTCTCGGAACTGGACGGGACAAAAGCCAAAGTCAATATTTTACCATGGGGAACACAGAGCCAGAAGACGAGACGGAGAGGGGCCAGGGGCTGGCCACACCACCTGGCACCATAGCCAGGCCTGGCCTGCACCAGGGGGTGGTGTGGCCGCATAGGGCACTCCCTCGGCATCCCTCTTCGCCTATATATTTCCTCTGATATAGAAACCCTAAGCACCCAATAAAAATTCCACAAAAGAGTCTGGAGCCGTCGTCATCTCCATCCCTAGAACAGGAGGGATCTGAAGCTCTTCCCAGCACCCTGCTAGAGGGGAGAATTCACCCTAGAGGCCTTCTTCATCACCATGCCTGCCTCCGGTGTAATGCCTGAGTAGTTCATCCTTGGACAACTGGTCCATGTAGTAGCTAGATGGTGGGATCTCCTCCTTTGTGCTATCATGTTTAGATCTTGTGAGCTTCGTTCATGATCAAGATCATCTATTTGTAATCCTACATGTTGTGTTTGCGAGGATCCGATGGATATTGAGATGCTATTTCAGATTGATTATTGATTATATCATGTCTTTGTTATTTGTGATCTTGCATGCTCTCCGTTGTTAGTAGATATCTTGGCCGAGTAGATGCTAGCAACTCCAAGAGGGAGTATTTATGCTCGATAGTGGGTTCATGCCTCTAGTAATATGGGAAGTGACCGAAATCTCTAAGGTACTAGATGTGTTGTTCCTACTAGGGAGAAAACAACAATCCTTTGTTCATAGAACAATCATATTGTTTACTTTACACACTTTCCTTAATGCAATTATCTGTTGCTTGCAACGTAATACTGGAGGGGGTTCAGATGATAACCAGAAGGTGGATTATTAGTCATAGATGCAGTTGGATTACGGTTTATGTATAATGTTGTAATGCCCAATCAAATCTCATAGGAGTCAAGATGATTAGTATATTCTTGTATGCTTTCTCGATGTTTGTCAATTTCCCCGCTGTAATTTGTTCACCCAACATGTCATCTATCTTAAGGAGAATCACCACTAGTGAACTATGGACCCCGGTCCATTATTTTACCATCAATCTACAACTATTTACTATTTTCTGTTTACTTTCTACAAGCAATTACTCTCTTCCACACAATATGTTTAATCCTTTGTTTTCAGCAAAACCGATGAGATTGACAACCTCACTGTAACTTGGGGACAAAGTTTTGTGGTTGTGTTGTGCAGGATTCCAAGTTGGAAACAACACCTTGGAGGTGTTTCCTTGCTCCTACTTGTTTGATAACCTTGGTTTCATAACTGAGGGTTCCCCAACGAGCTCAACATATTGAGTAAGCCAGACTTTTTTTGGCATCATTGTCGGGGAGTCAAGGACATCTTCACAAGGGGAGTCCCTCATAACCAATCTCTTTACTTTGTTTTATTTGTTTTTCTTAGTTTATTTCTTCTTTGTTTGCTTGTTTGTTTATAAAAAACACACAAAAAAAATTAGTTGTACTAGTTTTCTTTCTTTATTAAAAAGACACAAAAATGACTACTCTTGAAAACACTAAGTTGTGTGACTTCACTAGCACAAACAACAATGATTTCATGTGCACAACTATTGCTCCACCTGTTCCTGAAGCTACTTTCTTTGAAATTAAACCTGCTTTACTCAATCTTGTTATGAGAGAACAATTTTCTGGAATTGGTACTGAAGATGCTGCTCATCTTAATAACTTTTTTGAACTTTGTGAGATGCAAAAACATACGGATTTAGATGGGGATATTATTAAGCTTAAATTGTTTCCTTTCTCTTTGAGAGGAAAAGCTAAAGAATGGTTGCAATCCCTAACTAGAAATAGTATTGATTCTTGGACTAAATGCAAAGATGCTTTCATTGGAAAATATTATTCTCCTGCTAAGATTATATCTATGAGAAGTGAAATAATGAAATTTAAACAATCTGATAATGAACATGTTGCTCAAGCTTGGGAAAGAATGAAATCTTTGGTAAAGAATTGTCCCACTCATGGACTGACTGCTTGGATGATTATCCAAACCTTTTATGCAGGATTGAATTATTCTTCAAGAAATCAACTGGATTCTGCTGCTGGAGGTACCTTTATGACCATCACTTTGGGTGCTGCAACAAAGCTTCTGGATAATATGATGGTTAATTATTCTGAATGGCATACTAAGAGAGCTCCACAAGGTAAGAAGGTAAATTCTGTTGAGGAAATCTCCTCCTTGAGTGATAAATTTGATGTTATTATGTCTATGCTTGTTAATGGGAAATATCATATTGATCCAACCCATGTTCCCTTAGCCTCTTTGGTTGCTCAAGAAGAGGAAGTTGATGTGAACTTTATTAGAAATAATAATTTTAGCAACAATGCCTACAGGAATAATTTTGGTAATAATAGCTATAGGCCATATCCTCCCAATAATGCTAATGCTTATGGAAATTCCTACAACAATAATAGGAGTGCACCCTCTGAACTTGAAGTTATGCTTAAAAACTTTATTAGTAAACAAACTTCTTTCAATAAAACTATTGAGGAAAAACTCTCTAATGCAGAAAGAAATATAGCATCATTGGCTGAAGCACAATCTTCTTTTAATAAAATGGCTGCTAAACCCGAAACTATTGAAAATCCCTTTGCTGCCACTAATGCCATACAAGTTAGAATTGATGAAAATGTTAGACTATTAGCTGAATTGCATGCTAAGTGGGAAAGAGAAGATGAAATTGCTAGAAATATTAGTATTTCTACTATCACTACCACTAATGTTGAAGCTAGTAAACCCAATGGAACCTTTTCTAAAAAATGCTGAAATTCTTTGAAACATGGGAAACAATAGCTCCACTACTTTAGATGATAATTATGATTTTGATCTTGATGGTTGCAATATCTCTGAAGTAATTATTTTCCTACAAAAGCTTGCCAAAAGTCCTAATGCTAGTGCTATGAATATGGCCTTTACAAAACGCGTTACTGATGCTCTCATAAAAATTAAAGAAGAAAAGATGAAACATAAAGCTTCTATTCCTATGAAACTAGAAGATGGTTGGGAACCCATCATTAATATGAAAGTGAATGACTTTGATCTCAAAGCTTTATGTGATCTCGATAGTAGTGTTTCTATTATGCCTACAGGATTTATGAAATGCTTGATTTGCCACCATTGGAAGATTGTTATTTAAATGTCCCACTTGATGATAATGCTAAAAAGAAACTCATGGGGAGTATTAATGTTGTTCTTATTATGGTTAACAATGCTTATGTCCCCGTTGATCTATGTTTTGGATGTTGAATGCAATGCTTCTTGTCCTATTATTTTGGGAAGACCTTTTCTTATAACTGTTGGTGCCATTATTGATATGAAAGAAGGAACCATTAAATATCAATTTCCACTCAAGAAAGGTATAGAACACTTCCCCAAGAAGATAGAGAAGATCCCTTTTGCTTCTCCTATGAAAACAAAATTTGCTCTTAATGCTTCTTCATTTGAGAATACTTGATTCTTTTCTTGCTTCTTATGCCTAACTTAAAGGCGTTAAAGAAAAGTACTTATTGGGAGATAACCCAAAAGTTTTAGTTGAGTCTTGGAAGTTATTACCTCTGTAATAACCGTTCCTTATCATTTTTGGGTGATTTTTGTGCCAAGAGTAACCTCTAATGAGAGAGAAGTAATGCTTGGGAAAGTTGCTGTCCCGAAACAGATTTTTGTGCTTCGCTATAAACATTCGTGAAAACTTTCTGTACGTAGGTTTGAGCTGTGCTTTTTTGTGCTTCTGCCCTAGTTTATTATCCAACTTTCATTAGTTCAACACTTTTCGATTTGAGCAACAGAAGGTCTTCGAAAAAATCGGTTTCTACCTGCTGGTCTGTTTTGACAGATTTCTGTCATTAATTGCATTTGCTTCTTGTTGGTTCCTTTTGGGTTCTTTTTGGGGAAATTGAGCTTTTTGAGGGAATTGCTACAGTATCTTGTGTTTTAATGGAAGTTTTACTTGTGTTGAAACTGAACCAAAAGACTTATTATCTTGAGTACACTAATGTTGCTAATGAAGATTGTGTGAAGTTTTGTATCAAGGAAATTTTTAGGTGTAGGGAAAGAATGATGTAATGAGATGAAGAATGGACTAAAGCTCAAGCTTGGGGATGCCACCCGTGACACCCCAAGAAATATCCAAGAACTACAAACGTCAAAGCTTGGGGATGCCCAAGGCATCCCCTTCTTCATCAATAAAAATCTCAGGTTTCTTCCAAACACTTCATTTTTATTATTTCATGCACAGTTGTGTTGTTCTTGGAGCGTCTTTGTTTTTTGTTTTTTGTTTTTAGTTTTTGTTTGCTTAGTTTGCTTGAATAAATTGGTTGTACCCCCGTATCCATACATTAGTTTTCAAATAAGTTGGTTTGATTTGGAAAGAATAGGAAAGTTAATGCTTGAGTGGTAAAATTGAGCTTGTTTTTTGATTGTGGCCTATGCTTTGTCATGTCATGCTTGATATTGTTTTGGCTTTATTCTTAGTGATTTTTGCTGTATCATGACATGTTATAAACAATTGAGATTGCTTAATGTGCCAGGAAAGAATCATGCGTTGTTTTAGCATATTAAAGCATAGTATTGTGGTATTCTCCTTTGATGCTTTATTTGGGTCGACTTGGCGCATGCTCACGCCATGTTATGACTATCCCAAGTCACCATAGCCTCGATGATCGTTTAGTTTCCGACTTGTAATATCACTTTATGCTTTAATTAATGATGTTTTGTCGCTTTGCCTGATTATGGCCATTATTGCTCTCTTAGTTGGTCGCTCCCAGTCTTGTTCTAGCCTCCATAACAAAGTATGAGTTCCACTCATATATACAACTCCAAATAAAACCAAGTTATTCCAAAGAGTCCACCATACCTACCTATTAGCATTTTCTACTCCAAGTATATTCATGTTTTTATCTACCTTCCGAATTAAACTTGTTATGTGAAAATTAGTGATTAAAGCTCTCACGAACTTGATGGCACACTTTATTTTATTGCACTTAATAAACTTGAACCATGGTGTCCATCTTTGTTGCGTATATGCTTGCGCTTTATAAGTTGAAATTAGCATAACCATGTATCATGGGAACGCTTTCAACATTGCACTTATATTCCGTTGATATCATGATTCTTTTTCTTAAGTGTTAGAGAAACGCCTAGGCCGCTAGCCTAAGCCATGCCTAATCATGGTGGAAACTTGCAGCATAACCATAATGAGCATTCTATGAAGCATCCTCAATAAAAACCTATGCAAATAGCAAATAAAAAGATTGCTAAGATCCTCATTGTCTGTTGCCTTGTCATTTTGATATGGGATAGCTCCTGTGTCATGGGGCAAGGGGTACCCCGTTGGCGGTTCTCTATGATACATATGTACTTACAATGACAAGAGCTTACTTGTGACTGAAGTTGAGTAGCATGAGGTTCGGTACTCGTAAGCAAGGGGCATGAGATTTCAACTTATAACTTGTCAATCATATCCTCTTAGTTGTGTCACTTTAACCTTAATCACTTGAAGATGCCTATGATAGGGGCAATGAGGGCTGAAAGCTAATAAGTACCATAATTTTTGGAAGCTCTTTATGAGACTTGAATCCCTGCTTCCTTCTATGAAGGACTTTCTTTTACTTTTATGTTGAGTCTCCATCTTCTAACCTTATTCACCTATTGAGAGAGCATAGTGGATATTCTTAGTTTAATGTGCATTTTCCCAAGACTTGTTGATTGATGCATAACTTTGATATTGCTTGTTCTTAAACTATTTGTATCTAGTCACCCTTATGAACTTTGAAGGTGTCCTATGCATTTATGTTTTGCTACACTATGAGGGACAAGTTGAATACCATTCTTATTATGTTTTATTTATGTGAAACAAACAAATGTCTTTCAAAGCATTGTTATTCATGAATCTTTTGTTTGTGCCTTTTCATGTTACAACATAGTTGCTATGTCTTATTGTTAGAACTATATCTTTCATGCTATGCTAAAGTACTATGGTGCATGTCACCTCAAAAATTATTCTTTTGTTTTTATCACTTACCTACTCGAGGATGAGCAGGAATTAAGCTTGGGGATGTTGATACGTTGATAACATATCTATAATTTTTGATGTTCCATGCTTGTTTTATATCTATTTTCTTATGTTTTTTCCACACTTTGGGGTATTCTTACACATTTTCTGGAACTAACCTATTACCAAGATGCCACAGTGCCAGTTGCCTATTTTCTGTTGTTTTTGGTTCCAGGAAAGCCAGAAAATGAATATTCACGGAATTGGACAGGACGAAAGCCAAAGTCAATATTTTACCGTGGGGAACATGGAGCCAGAAGACGAGACAGAGAGGGGCCAGGGTCTGGCCGCGCGGCCAGGCCTGGCCCGTGCCAGGGGTGGTGCGGCCGCCTAGGGCACCCCCTCGGCCTCCCTCTTCGCCCATATATTGCCTCCGATACAGAAACTCTAAGCACCCAATAAAAATTCCACAAAAGAGTCTGTAGCCACCGTCATCTCCATCCCTAGATCGAGAGGGGTCTGAAGCTCTTCCTGAAACCCTGCTAGAGGGGAGAATTCACCCTGGAGGCCTGCTTCATCACCATGCCTGCCTCTGGTGTGATGCGTGAGTAGTTCATCCTTGGACTATGCGTCCATGTAGTAGCTAGATGGCTGGTTCTCCTCCTTTGTGCTATCATGTTTAGATCTTGTGAGCACCGTTCATGATCAAGATCATCTATTTGTAATCCTACATGTTGTGTTTGCAAGGATCCGATGGATATTGAGATGCTATTGCAGATTGATTATTGATTCTATCATGTCTTTGTTATTTGTGATCTTGCATGCTCTCCGTTGTTAGTAGATATCTTGACCGAGTAGATGCTAGCAACTCCAAGAGGGAGTATTTATGCTCGATAGTGGGTTCATGCCTCTAGTAATCTGGGGAAGTGACAGAAATCTCTAAGGTACTAGATGTGTTGTTGCTACTAGGGAGAAAATAGCAATCATTTGTTCATAGAACAATCGTATTGTTTACTTTACACACTTTGCTTAATGCAATTATCTGTTGCTTGCAACTTAATACTAGAGGGGGTTCGGATGATAACCTGAAGGTTGATTATTAGTCATAGATGCAGTTGGATTATGGTCTATGTATAATGTTGTAATGCCTA
Organism: Avena sativa; assembly: GCA_916181665.1. NCBI lineage: Eukaryota > Viridiplantae > Streptophyta > Magnoliopsida > Poales > Poaceae > Avena > Avena sativa. The sequence continues at coordinate 373,234,881 of OV702291.1, read as the reverse complement.
ATCAAATCTCAAAGGAGTCAAGATGATTAGTATACGCATGTATGCTTTCTCGATATTTGTCAATTTCCCCGCTGTAATTTGTTCACCCAACGTGTCATCTATCTTAAGGAGAATCACCACTAGTGAACTATGGACCCCGGTCCATTCTTTTACCATGAATCTACAACTATTTACTGTTTTCTGTTTACTTTCTGCAAGCAATTCTCTCTTCCACACAATACGTTTAATCCTTTGTTTTCAGCAAAACCGGTGAGATTGACAACCCCACTATAAGTTGGGGACAAAGTTTTGTGGTTGTGTTGTGCAGGATTCCAAGTTGGAAACAACACCTTGGAGGTGTTTCCTTGCTCCTACTGGTTCGATAACCTTGGTTTCATAACTAAGGGAAAACTTGTTGCTATACTCATCATACCTTCCTCTTGGGGTTCCCCAACGAGCTCAACATATTGAGTAAGCAAGAACTTATCCCAGCTCTAGATGATTGGATATTCTAAGTTATTCAAGATCCAGGCCAAGTGGAACTTAACTTGGCTCTAGGTGATTGGATATTTGAAGTTATTCAAGATCCAGGCCAAGTGGAACTTAACCCAGCTCTAGGTGATTGGATATTTGAAGTTATTCAAGATCTGGGCCAAGTGGAACTTAACCCGGCTCTAGGTGACTGGATATTTGAAGTAAAATAGATTCGGGCCAAGTGGAACTTAACCCGACTCTAGGTGATTGGATATTTGAAGTAAAGTAGATCCGTGTCAAGTGGAACTTAACGCGGCTCTAGGTGATTGGATATTCGAAGTTAATCGAGATCCGATTCAAGTGGAACTTAACCCGGCTCTAGGTGATTGGATATTTGAGGCTACTCAAGAATTGAACCAAGTAAAACTAACTTCGAACAGAGGTGGTTGTGTAAACGAAATATTGGTCTAGTTTCTAAAGGCTAAGTTAAAATACTTCAGAATTGGGAACAAGGTATGAAAAATTGCGCAAGCTTACTACTAAGAGCATCCGGCTGAGTAACATGTTACTCCCCTAGATGCTCGGGGACTAGAGGATATATCTACAAGTACTTGCGCATATGTGTAAAAGATGGCTAAAGGGTTTACCTACATCATTTTACCCGCATAAGAAATGGCTTTGCTAGAAGTGTTCATTTGCGCACCAATCTCCATAGGACCGAACTTCACCAGGTTATCTGAGCTGACATCAACATATTCAGCATTATTCCAGTTCTCGGCATACTCAGCGAGCGAGCCAAGGCTCCCACCACTGATAGTCCGGGTCAGGACTAACCCTTTCTAATGTGCAGCTTGGCGTGTGACCTTGGCAGTGGCTGGACTGGTATGTAGCGTAATTTGCTTATTTGAAGTAGGGCCAGCAGCAACACTACCCTGTTGCATCATGGTGGCAATGGTGCGCTACCCAGACCTAGCCGCTGATCCTTTGGGCATCGCCTTGGCCACCTCAGTAGCTTTCTTATCCTTGGTCACCTCGGTAGCTTTCTTGGCCTTAGCTGCTGGCTTGACTTGCTGTTGTGAAGCTGAAGGTTGAGCTTCAGCCACCGAGGATGCTGCGGGAGACATGGTCTGAGGGCTCTGCCAAGGTTGGTCTTCTCACCGAGTCTGGGGAGACTCGGACGAGGCTTGAGGTGCTTGCTAAGGATAACTCGAAGTTGTATTTTGTTGAGGTTGGGGCGGAGGTTGAAATTGAGTTGGTGCCAAAATCTCTAGCACCTCGGTAGAAACTTTATCAGTGCCGATGTTGCTGGCGCCATGATCTTGTGGCTGGGCGATGGAGGAAGAACCTTGCTAATCTGGCATGGGCATGTCCTCGGGGGCACCCTCTCCACTTGTGCCGATGTTGCCCTCTCGCCGAGGTGAACTGACGTTTGGTGCAGCGGGAGAATTCTCCCCGATGGGGCTCAGGACGGGAGATCATCACAACGAGGAGAAGGTGGATTACCGCAAAGAGAAGAGGCTATGCTGGAACCACTCTAGGAGATGTCTTTGGAAGCCCTGCCGAGTCAAACAGAAAGAAATATCGAGTTATATCAGAAAGAGAGAAACAAGAAATATAGACAAAGGGAAAGATGAAACTCGGGGAACAGGCATAGAAGGGAGGAATTACTTGGACGTAGCAGGTGGATCCTTGGGCCTTGGATCTCTCGGGGTAGTGGTCTTAACAAGGGTTTTACTGCTAACCTTGTTGGCAGACCTCTTGTATCTTTTCCCGGCCTGGGGTGGCTCAGAAGGAGGAGCCGAAGTTGCGGTTCGCTTCATCACCGGGCCCTGATCTCCCACTACCACAGGAGGCACATCGTGCACCTGACCAGTCAGGTTAGCTGGAGGGGGATTAGCCGAAAAGGCATAAGAAATAGGCACGGGATTAAATACCTCCAAGATCTCACAATCATCATCTTCATCATCATCCAGCCAATCCCTTAAGATAGAAGTCTTACCGGAGGATCGGCTGGAGCTAGAGTCCGGAATAGGCATGAACTCCTCGGAGTCCAGCTCCTCCGGATCTGAGGCATCCCGATCCTTGCCCCAAGTGAGGGCCGGAGTCTGGGTGTCCTCGATCGTCTGCTGGAGGAATTTCTGAAAAGAATAATGCAAAAGGGTCAAATAGATGATCCAGGCCGACATAACGCTTAACTCGGAAGAAGAAACACGAAGAGCTTACGTTGGGAGGAAGGTTACTTTGGCTGAAGGGCTCCATCCCCCACGCCCATTCCTCGGTCATGGTGGTCTTAAAGATAGATTTGACTCGACGGAAGACCTGAGCGTGGGTAAGCTCGACCGAGGAAACCTGTTTAGGATCACGAGAGTCGCTCATGTGGCATATCTTGTGACTCCTTTGTTGCAGCGAGCAAACCCGGCTGCGGATGAAGGTGGCCATCAAATCCTTACCGGTGAGCCCATTAGTGATCAGCTCAAGAATGTGTTTCTCTACGACTAAGGTGCTAGACTTCTTGGGGACCCGGTCCCATCGCCTCTATTTGGGGACGCCGACAAAGAAGGGAGGCAACCGAATCTTGTCTTCGGGTATCGTTCTTTACAGAAAAGAACGTCTTGGCCCATCCCTTATAGGACTCCAAACCCGTAACCCGGGGAAAAATAGAACCTTGCCGAGGAGAAATGGACGCCGCCCCGTATTGCGTAAGAGACTTGTCAACGGGACGAAGTTCCTTGTTCGGAACAACTTTAGCCCGAAATCCAAAGAACTTGAACCAAATGTGTAACATGGGCCACAGGACGAGATACCCCTCGACGCTGGAAGCCAAAGCCGAAAGGGAGGCGATGGCGTTCGTGTGGAGATGATGAGGTTGGTGGTGAGGAAATCATGGAGAAAGTCACTAGTGGGAAGGCCGAAGCCACGAGCAAAGTGAGAAAGGAAAACCACATATTCACCGACCTCAGGGGCGGGCATGAGCTCATCGGGGGGATGCAACAAATGACCCCTGCAGGTACGCAGCGGGTGCGAATGAGCCAGTCAATCTCATCCTACGATAGCCAAGAGCCGGCCCAATATCCGCGCTCATGGGAAGCACCACCATCTTCATGCTCCTCGATGGCGACGATGTCTTGCGGCATCTCTAGATCTTCCTCCTCGAATGGAGAGTTCGAATTGGAGTAGAAAGGTCTAGACTGACGTGGCCCCGTAGTGGCGGCGAGCTGCGGTGCTGTGGGGGAGCGAGCGAGGGCAAGAGAGAAATGGCGGCGGTGCTATGTAAGCACTGAGCAGCGGTAGCGGTGGCATGGAAAGGAAGAAGAAGAAGGAGAGGTGAACTGGGGAAAGTGAACAAGGAACACCCCCGCTCCCCTATTTAACCACAACCCACATCGTGGGTAGTGGGATCCTGAATTGTGGCGGATCGCCCGGTGCAGGCATGTATCACCCAAGCTAATGCATCAGCAGTGAGCCACACCAAGGGTTACACAGCGCAGAAGATCAGCTGGCGCGATGTGGCTCTGCTATTATCGAAGAGGCACCCACGATGTGATGTGGAGAAGTAATCCTCTGATGGCGCCTGTTAGTAACTCCTGCCACGGCCCTTAAAATGAGGCAAAGCAATGATCACCTTCCACGTAGGATACACGAAAGTGTACGCGAGAAGGAAGGCATCTAAGTGGGACAACCAAGATACGAGATTAAGACCCGACCAACAAGAAATACCCCGGAAAGAGCAAGGGAGGTACAAGTAAGTATCAAGTCAACAAAGTAAGCAGCCGAGTTAAATTCGGAACATGCTGACATAGGAATACCTTGGTGAGAAGAACTAAGATTCAAGTTGGCTGAACCTGCTGTGGCCTTACCACCTGAAGTTGCTAAGACCGCACTAGCTTCGGGAACTAATGTTGGGGGGATGACCCTAGGGAGGGTTGAGCCGGGGTATAAAGACAGTGTCTGCCGAGGTATAACAAGGTCAAAGCAAGTGCTAACCGAGGTACCTAAAGGCCAGCCGAGTTACAACTGACTTAGCAATGGTTGTGTCCAGCCAACATTACCTCGGTCGACATAGAGCATATGACGGCACCACCATGTTGTGTGTTTGCAGCTATCGACTAGGTTGAGTTAACCAGGCGGGAGCCAGGTTACTAGTTTGCTTACAGAAGAAGCAAGGGATCTTCCCATGGTCAACGCTTTTCTCTCTCTACTAGAGCCACTTTAGAGAGAGCGCAGAAGACAGAGAGACAAAGACCAGATGTACGGGCCAACAAAGGTGACATCAACTGATGTGCACATCCCATTTATTGAAACAACCGCTGTACGTACAGGTACACAAATACCTATCACTCGATCTCGTGCCAAGCAATTTAACTATCATGTACTTTCATTTCTTGGAACTATTCCTCATATACATGAGAATATGATGCTGCCTAAATCAGTTGTGTTTGTTACTCTTAGGAATGATGATCCTAGCATGGACGAGAGGGACAAGCATTGGAGCATGGTCATGCATGGAGATGGCAACAAACATATGAGGATTGAATAGGACGCCACAAGTGGGGATTTTAGAACATTGAAGCCACCATAATGAAGATTGAAGGCTTGGATGAAATATTCAAGTACATTACTTCATAGATTCGCCCATAGCTGAATTTGGTGTTGTGTCACCTTTATTTTGGGCCAGGCCCATGTTATTTTCGTGGGATTTTCAATAGGAACTTTTTGGAGTCCGTATTTGAGGGGAAAAAGGCCTTCTAGGGTTGGATTCGGCCACCATACCTATGGCTGGCCGAAACCCCACCTTCTCCTCCTTAAATACTCCCCATAGCCATCACTTTAGAGTCGGATTTTGTTTAGACTAAAAGTTAGCCATCATTGCAACTTCACCAAGACTTGAGTGTCGCTCAGACCTCCTAGACTTCGCACCTATTCAGGATCCCACCATATGCAATAAAACTTTCAAATTTATTCGCAATATCTTGATTGCAATATTAGTTCTTACTTGTTCTCGATTTCAGGAAGGAATTAAGACCCTCACTGGTCAGGCTGATCGTGCTTTTACAAGATCAGTAACCTCTAGGAGATTGGCCTAGCGATTGCATTGGCGCTCGTGCTTGCACCTGTAGTCTGATCGTCAAGCCCGAACTCCACCCCAATCGATTATCCACCATCTCATCGACACTTTTGCCCTATCAAGTGGTATCATATTTCAGGTTGCTTAGTGAGATTTTCTAATTTTTCCTAGTGTAGATTTATTTTTCCTATAACCCACGAAAAAGCCGAAAATATAGTTCGAGTTAGATCTATCCCATCACCAATCTTCGCCTTGCATTATCTTTTCAGTTTTTGCATTGTTGAATTTGTGTCTGCATCGTCGCGTCAAATTGCTGGTCTTAGTGTCTCGTCCCTTAGAATTTCGAGTTCTGGTCACAATAGCCACCGCCACCACGATCGCCGATCATCACCATTGCCATACATCCACCACCATATTATGCTGACATATACCTACCACCATAAACCCTAGACTCCGCCACCACCTTCCTACCGCGACACAGATCCGATCAGTTTCCTGCCATGGCACGAGTCTGAGTAGAGTTGTTATTTCTTTGTTAGTTTTGTTTCTTTCCGTATTTATTACGTCTTGTAATCTAATTCCGTGAGTTTATATTCCGGTCGCAAGTCAAGAAGGAGAGGAAGCAAAAATAAGTCTGGAATCGCCTCCAAATTTTTTCTGGCTACACTGATTTTTGGCCTTGGGGATCACTTTTCTCCATCGGCAGTTATAGCGATATTTTTTAGGGTATCCTATTTTTAGACCCCGTTGATCAGTTCTAGACACTCGCCAGCATAGTGATTTTGGACATCTCGGTTCAATTTTTAGGGTGCTATATCATCATACCATTGCTTGTTGTTCCGCATCGTGACATCGTTAGTGCACGGTACCATCGTTGAGCATATTTTCAACTTTGCATTGCAGTTTTGATAATTGCTAACCCCTTTGCTAAGCCTTCCCAGAGCTCCAAAGATTTCTCCACGTGCGTTGTGTTGATCCCTGGTAATCGCTCGGTTCAATCTCTGGAACCACTGATCTTTGCGGTTGCACATCACCTTTTTCTACTGTTTGCTAAGAACTTGTAAGATCTTTGTCTATTGCTTGATGGATTACGCGTGTTTCCACCATATTTCCTTACTTGTAGGAATATACACATGTGCTTTTAAGGACTAACCATGGAAGATATACCTCTTAAACCAGCGAACATGACGAACGAAGAGATGCATGCTCACTTCACCAAGCTATTGGTAGGACGTGCGCAAGATGTTGATTCAAGACTGGAGAATGTTGACCTCATGCTCAACAAAACCATTGACAAGATAGAAGGACTAGAGAAATCCTTCAATGACAAGCTCAACGCCAAGTTTCAGGAGATCCTCACCAAGTTATCTGCACCTGCACCTGCACCTACGACTGCACCACGTCCTCAGCACCCGTCTACCTGACCTTGTAGGACTTCTGTGATGAGTGCCACTCATGGGACACCATATTGCAGGTTCGTCTGCTCCTGCGACAGCTGCACCACCTCAGGCACCCACTGCCGAAGCTACTGCACCAACAGCTACTGGTGCTACCATGGCTGACGCTTTTGTGGGATATGAAGAGGATGGTGAGAACGATTATGAATATGAGGATGAGTTCGACGAGTATGTCGAACAACCTGCTGGCCGTCCTCGGCATTATTACCGCAACGCTCGACCACCGGTACGTAATGATGATCATGTTTCTAAGCTTAAGCTAAATATTCCACCTTTTGAGGGTACATATAATCCTGATGCATATCTTGCATGGGAATTGGAAGTAGATCAATGTTTTGCATGTTTAAGATATCCTGAGAATATGCCTGTTAGTGTTGCTACTTGGGAGTTTATAGATTTTGCTTCGCTTTGGTGGTCTGAATATTGTCGTGTCAATCATGCTAATATTCCTAATACTTGGACTACTTTCAAAACTTCTATACGAGTTTGTTTTGTACCACCAACTTATCAACGAGATTTTCTAAAGAAAATGACTCGTTTAGAACAAGGCAAAAAATTGTAGAAGAATATTATCAGGAATTACAAACTGGGATGGTTCATGCTAGTATTGTTGAAAATACGGAACAAATGATGGCTCGTTTCTTTGTTGGTTTAAATAAGGAGATTCAAAACATCTTAGACTATAAGGAATATCATACCGTTACTCGTTTACTTCATCTTGCTTGCAAAGCTAAACATGAAGGGCAGGATCGTCAACCACCATGGAGAAGGCCTAACAATTATGTAGGTCATACATCGTTGTGGACATTCCGACAATGAGCGCCTTCTTTGCGTGGCACACCACTAGTACCTACCACGTCCAAAGCCACCACGCTGTCATCAAGGATGCCTTTGGCTGCTCCATCGCCATCATCCAATGGCACTGCTGGTAGTTCTTCTTCTATGGCCTCCACAAGCAAGACGAAGGATATACAATGCCGCAAATGCTGGGGATATGGTCATATTGAGAGGATGTGCACAACACAATGTGTTATGATTGTGCACGATGATGGTGAATAAAATTCAGCAAGTGATTTTGATGAAGATACATTAGCTCTTATTGTTGCACGTGATGGGGATAATTCTGATTCTGAAGAAGATTCAGAGGTAATGGGAGCTGAAACTACTAATCAATACAAGAGCTTAGTTGCACAACGTGTGTTGAGTGTGCAATTGAGCAAAGCTAAGCATGATCAACGCCACAACTTGTTCCAAACACGAGGCATTGTCAAGGAAAGAGCTATACGAATCATTATTGATGGATGGAGTTGTAATAATCTGGCTAGTGTTGACATGGTAGAGAAGCTTGCTCTCCCAACACGACAACACACACATTCATATTACATCCAATGGTTTGAGAGTTCTCGTAAGATCAAGGTAACAAGAACGGTACGCGTGCATTTTACTCTTGGTACATATTCTGATTTTGTTGATTGTGATGTTGTGCCCATGCAAGCTTGTTCTTTGTTACTTGGTAGACCTTGCAATTTGATAGAGAATCTGTTCATAATGGTAAAACTAATCACTATTCTCTTATGCATGATGGGAATAAAATTAGTCTCAAACCTATGACTCCTGAACAAATTTTAAAAGAAGATCTTGCTAGAGCTAGTAGAGCTAAAATAGAGGAGAAACACAAAAGTGAGAATCAGATTGTTGCTAAAGATTTTGTACCACCTAAGACGACTAAATCTGATTCTAAACATGCTACTGAAATTCGTTTGAAGGGTCCATGTATGCTTGCAAATAAAATTGATATTGCTAAACTAGATGTGAACAATACTCAATGTTATGCAATTGTCTGCAACATTTGAGGATATGCCTCCTTCTTTGCCACCTATTGTTGCTAACCTTTTGCAGGAATATGAGGACATTTTTCCAGCTGAGATGCCACCAGGATTACCTCCTATTAGAGGGATTGAGCACCAGATTGATTTAATTCCTGGTTCCACGTTGCCCAACCATGCTCCATATAGAACCAATCCTGAGGAGACAAAGGAGATACAATGCCAAATTCAGGAACTACTTGACAGAGATCACATTCATGAGTCCCTTAGCCCTTGTTCTATTACTATTATTTTGGTACCTAAGAAATATGGTTCTTCGCACATCTGTACTGATTGTAGAGCTATCAGTAATATTGCTATTCGTTATCGTCATCCTATTCCATGTTTAGATGATATGCTTGATGAATTGAGTGGCTCTACCATGTTTTCCAAAGTTGATTTGCGTAGTGATTACCACCAGATTCGTATGAAATTGGGAGATGAATGGAAAACATCATTTAAAACTAAGTTTGGTTTATATGAGTGGTTAGTAATGCCGCTTGGTTTAACTAATGCACCCAGCACATTCATGAGATTAATGAACAAAGTTTTACGTGCTCTCATTGGATGTTTCGTGGTAGTCTACTTTCATGATATTCTTATATATAGAAAATCTTTAGATGATCATTTGGAACATTTGTGTGCTGTTTTCAATGCTTTATGAATGCACACTTGTTTGGTAATCTTGAGAAGTGCACCTTTTGCACCGATTGAGTTGCGCTTCTTGGCTATGTTGTTACATCACAGGGTATTGAAGTGGATCCAGCCAAGATTGAAGCAATTGAGAATTGACTGCAGCCCAAGACAGTGTAACACCCTCGAATCGGCCCTATGCAAGTTTTAGCGATTCCCGCCAAACCCACATAGAAACGATTCAAAGATTCCCACCAGGCACTTGCGTGCGGGTGGAAAACAAAAGTAAGATCATTACAAAATAGTCCACGATGGAACCCACAGAACAAATATATACAACAACGACTCAATGAGTCAAGAATACAGATGTAGAGTGCAAAGATCCAAATCACCTTGAAAACAATACAACATCAAAGTACGAATAAGATGCAAATGGGTATAAGAGCCCTGAAGAATAATCAATGGCATCCATAACCCTACCGAGGCCAAGTCGGAAGGGTAACCCTGCTAACAATGTTGAACTTATACATGTTACAACAAAGGGCAAAGGAAAAAGAGAGCGGTCAGTACTGAGGCCAGTACACAGCGAGTCTAGAATTCAGCGGCTCTCGCCTACATAGGTATGGTGGACTAAAGCAGCAGGGAAGCATGCACTAAACAACCTATAGAGACTCGATACAGCTGTTGGCTATCAGAGAGGGATAAGAAAGACCTATTCGGAACCTACTTGATACTAACACCAATCAAACCCATCCTGGTATTTCCCCCTCGAGACCAAACGAGGAAGTCATGCCGAGGAAACTCACATGGTTGGCAGTTTTATTCTTTCTTTCCATTGTGGTTATCCAACTTGCTAGTCATATCAGATACAAGTCAATTATAGCAGTAAACTTTAGTTATAGTTGTCTATGATCGAGAAACTATGCTCCAAGTTGTCCATTGCCATGGACATGGCTTTTCGAAAAGATTTAACCCTGCAGGGGTGAACCAATGTTTCCACATGCACTTCAACCCTTTTTGCCAAATCAATTAACATACACCCATCGGTATGTTGGCGGGGCCTCGGACACGACGCTTTCCCACACCCAGAGCAAGTACATGGGGGTACCTAAAAGAGATACCCGTACGAGGTATAACTAATCCTCCTTGTACGGACCCTGAGGTTGCTTGGACTAGTCACGGGAGTAGAGGCCATAGACAATATATTCCCGTGAAAGAGTGCCGCACCTACACAACAATAATAAATGCTCATCGAGCAACAAGTAATAACATGGCATATATGGCCTAAGTACAATATGTAACGTATAAAGCCTGAACTAGTTTGTGGCTCCCCAGAACAGTACTTTGAAATTAGGTAATAAGGCGAAGGGGTTCCCATTCACCCCACATGTGGTTAGCACGCTCAGTCTCAGAATAGGTGTCAAGAACTCGGGTCCTAGATGGACACCAGTGAGCAGGTAAAAGCCAAATAACATCTATTACACACCGGTGCCTCTGCATTATATCTATTTCCAGCATTTTAATTGACAAGTTATATTTAAAACCATGATTATCTCCAACATTAATGATGTGCCAACCTCCCAACCATGGTGGAACAACAACGACGTGAAGCAGCACCTGAGCAAGCAACTACTACTCGCAAGGCCGACTGTCTATCAATCAACAGGCAATAGGATGTGTCCAATGCAATATAGAGGCTGCAAGGAATATAAACGGTGAACAAAAACTAAAGCATCACAACACGGATAGCAATAGATCAACAGGAGGAAGTAAAGACTATAACTGCAAAATAGGTAAAAAGGGGGAGAATGCTCGCCTAAAAACACTGTCGAAGGTTCATATCTAAAGAACTTGTTGACACTTGCATCCACTCAACGGCCTAATCCGTGAAGAAGTAAATGATGAGGATGATGAGGAAATCTATACTATCCTTCCATTATTCAATAATGATGATGATTATGCAAAGATCCAAGACACTAATGAAATCAGGATTGGACTAATTACAAGGGCTAGAGATAAGCTGTTAAAACAACAGGTGAATTCCTTCTTAGTTGGTTTTGACATATTATATCATGAGAATTTTATACTACCTAAATCTTTGCATCTATGTGTAATTAGGTATGAAGAAGGTAAGAGGGACACAAGGGAAGAAAGGATGTTGCAGCAAGAAGAAGGACTGATCTCTGCCGCGGAAGACTTTCGGTCCGTTCCTCTACCATGGCAGGAATTCTCTACCGTGGTAGAATCTGGTAGCTTTTCCCTGCCGCGGCGAAGGTGCTGCATGGCAACCGAACTGACTATGATGATGGACTCCAAGGCTAGCGCAAGGGAGGAGAAGGAGGCAGGCGCGAGGGAGCCAGAGAAGGTCGGGCATGACTTGGGTTGCACCACACGTGGCAAGGTGCAACCTACACGAGGTCCTATGAGCCGTTTGGGCTAAACCCCACAAGGGGTCAGTTTGTGTTTAACTTGGCTGGTCCATGTCTTGGCAAGATACCCCTCCCCATATAGGGTAGCCACCGCCCGCTTATTAGTTTTTTAGATTGAGTTAAACCATAAACCCTAGAACAGGCCGAGTACTTCAAGCATTCATCTGTACTCCTCGGATATTGTGATTGTGTTTCGTTAGACAATATCTACCACGGCTATAATTGAGTGTAATCTGTCGTTCCATTGGGAATCGGAAGATTGCAAACTGTTTGCGATCTAGGATTATAAGCACAAGTGTGTGGTGTTGCGAATATCCATAGGGTTGAGATCTATTGCATTGGCAATATGGGAACAATCGAGAGAGAGTTCGTCAGCTTCATACAAGTTATCCCCCATCAATACCATCATCTACTGCAGCTCACTAAGAAGATTGGGCCACCCCATATCATCTTGGTATCAGATTTCCGATGTTTACTCGATGAGCATCTCTAAATCCATCCATCGGTTAGATTTCTTTTGTTTCCTATACCATAAAAGCCCCACAAAAATAGTAGGTTTATATTTGTTTGCCTGAGAGCTAGATTGCTTTGGTGTCCTAGTTATTCTGATGGTCGTATTCTACTTTGTGAGTTCCCTTTTCTCTATTTTTAGTTTTAGATCGGTTAGGGTTTTAGGTTTTCTTTCGAGTCGTGCTTCGTGTTTTCATCGAGGTTTCGTTGGTTCTATGCTCTGCCGTGCGTGAAGCCTACGCGAGCTACCGTGAGTGATGCCATGAGCGCTACCGAGATGATACCGCGGGCCTGCCGCCGCATGTTTTCTCGCTGACGCGTGTTGTTTTCTTCGCCGAGCACTGTCGCGGCACGCTTTTTAGCCGTTTCTCTGCCGCGACATGTGAGCCTAGTTTTTCTTTTGAATATTTTTGAGTCCACGTAGCGTTCCTTGTCTGAGTCTGTTGTGAGCCAAAGAAAGCCTTTCTTAGTGTGTAGAACTATCCTACGAGACTAGCATCCTTTGTTTCTCTACGGGTTGCTCATTAGGTTGTTGGTGCTTATTTTTGTTCTCCGTGCTAAGTGGTATCTTAGAGTTTGCATCCTGCAAGAAGCATACTAAAAAAAGAGGATATATATAAAGTGAAAAGTATATAAAAAAGGAAAAGAGATATCAAAAGAGAGAAGAAGTAAACGACCAAAACAAAAAGAGATTACTATCAGGCTTGAGTTGTTGCCACCTTTTGCACCTGTCAGTTGTTGTCTGACGGTTTGCACCTGTAGATCGAGCAATCTTGTGCATGTATACTTTGAGCTTTGTGCTAGCGTCTCTCCTTGTGCATTGCAACACGAGCCTTGTTTTTGACATACCTTTGGTGCTCTTGTTTATAGTTGCTTTACCCCATCTATCCCCACCATGTTGTGTTCCATGAATCTTGTGGCATACGTCCAACACTAGGACTTGGTACTCTGGTGTGTAGGTATCCTCACCTAGAGATCCACCATATACCCTGGTTGTTGTGTGTTAGTCTGTCCCTCGGTATTCGCTTCATCTCATCGGTGCATGTTCTTCCTGCACACGTCGGTAAGCATATCTAATTCATTTTGTATTGGTAAGGTTCATTTTCTTAGAGTCTTGAGTGAATTTGAGAGTTCCACCAACACTAGTTTTGGTTTTGTGCACTAACATACTAATCATGTCTCTTAGTGATGATTTTGACGTGATGCAGGAAAGAGATGCAACAACACAGGTGCTTTGGAGTGATTTTGAAGGTCTCCATGATCACATGGAGAATGTTATCCAAGACAGAGCTGATGCTATTGACAAAGAAGTCCAGGCCATACAAACAAAATTCCAAGGAATGGATACAACTGTTAACACAACTCAAACACAAGTGACAGCACTTCAGACATCAATGAATACATTAACACAGTCTATGGCTACTTTGAAAGGATTGTTTGAGCATGAGGAACCTCAATTTTATGAACCTACTGTCGATGACAATGGTGGACATGCTGCAGCTTGACCAGCGCAGGGCCATGGCACCTATGGTCGTGGTCATCGTGGGCGTGGTTTTGCCCCTTTTGGTGCTCAACGTGTGCTTCTATTTCCTGCTGGTGGGGCTGCCCCACGCATGGACGACTGTCCAGCAAGGCCCAAGTTTTCCATTCTGCAGCTCAATGGCAATGATGTAGAAGAATATCTCAATTGGGAGCTGAAAGTGGAAAAGCTATGGCGTTTGCATGAATACTCTGAGGACATGAAAGTGAAGTTGGCATCTTCGGAGTTTGAAGGTCTAGCATTCGTATGGTGGGATCACATTTGTCGGTCTCGGGCTGAGATGGGACACCTGCTATTATTACATGGCAAGGCATGAAAGAAGAGATGCAACATCATTTTGTTCCTGCAAATTATGTTCATTCCCTTTATGATAAATTGACTAATTTGAAGCAAGGGTTCAAGACAGTGGATGAATACTTTTATGAGATGGAATTGATTATGCAGCATGCTAGGGTACATGAACCTGAAGAACAAAAAATGACTGTCCTATCAAGTCAGGTGCATTGTTCGTCACCATTCACATGGAGACATGGCCGAGTTGCTACATCAATCTTGTGACGCTGAAGCTACGGTGGCCGAGGAGGCTAAGTTCGTGCAGCGCTCTATGACGAATAGAGGATGTTTTTCTTCCCATCCTCCAGCTAGTGGACAAAGTCCTGGTGGTGGTCGTGAAGCTAGCACTGTGGGTGACCGAGGGGTTACCTCTGCCAAGTCTAATGTTTCCAACAACAAGTCTTCACCATCTCCCGCTATGAGTGGATCAGGTTCTACTACTTCCATAGCTAGAAATAGAGACATGTCTTGTCACACATGTGGTGGCAAGGGACATTTCAAGCGTGATTGCCCCAATAAGAAGACTATGATAGTGGTTATAGTTACTGGTGAGTATGAGACTAGGGATGATGCTGAGCTGTTTGAAGATGAAGACAAAGAGTCTGATGCTGCATTTTACTGTGATCCTTCGCCACATCTAGTGATTGTGTGTTCACCAAAGGTATTACAAGTCATCCCCAGTTCAACAGAACAACGATGTGATTTGTTTCAAATCAAGGCTGACGTTGGCAATGGTAAAGCAAGCAAGGTGATTATTGTTGGAGGGGGTTGCAGAAATTTAGCTAGTAAGGAACTATGTACTAAATTGAAATTGAAGTACTACCCACACCCGAGACCATATTTTATTCAATGGTTAAGTGATGCCGGTGAGATGAAAGTCAGCCATATGGTTAGTATGGAATTTTAGATTGGAGCCTACAAGGATACTGTTGAATGCGATGTGGTTCCTATGACTATGTGTCATCTCTTGTTAGGCCGCCCATGGCAATATGACCATGATGTTCATCACCATGGGAAGGCAAACACATATCAGTTGAATTGGCATGGAAAGGAGGTTATACTTAGACCAATATCACCTCAATCAATTGTTAATGAATCTCGTCAGAAAACGGCAGTTAATCTTGAGCTTGACAAGGGCAAGAAGCAAGGACGAGAGATAGCACATTTAGTGTTTGATGGTCATATAGCCTCTGCCGCGGCACACTTTACAACATGTTTTGCTGCTGCGATACAAGTTTCTAGTCGTTTTGCTACCACGACAGAGTTTCCTATGCAGTTCTCTGCCACGGCACAACATCCTACCAGGTTTTCTGCCGTGGCACAGAACCCAGCGTTTTCTCTGCCGGGCACAACACAACACCGCTGTCTACTAAGACTTCTGTCGTGGCACAGATTGAGGCCGTTTCCCTGCCGCAGCACAACTCAGCACAGATTCCTTCCGCGGCAGCAATTTCTACTGTTTTTTCTACCGCGACAGCACAAAGAGAGTTGCCTACACAACTTGAGAGCTTTACTTCATTGGTTCTGTTGGCCACCAAGGAAGATATGAAGGAGTTTAGTGATGATCCGTCGGCCATGCCACTAGTGCTGGTCTACAAAGGTAAAATTTTGGTTTCTAATGATATTTATGGTGTTTCTACTGTATTGCGGGATTTTCATGATGTTTTCCCAGAGGAGGTACCTGCTGGTTTGCCACCATTGCGAGGTATTGAACATCAAATTGACTTGATCCCCGAAGCATCATTGCCTAATCGAGCTCCTCACCGAACCAATCCCGATGAAACTAAGAAGATTCAGAAACAAGTATAAGCACTTCTCGACAAAGGGTATATTCGTGTCAGCCTTAGCCCTTGTGTTGTTCCTGTTATTTTGGTTCCTAAGAAAGATGTTACATGGTGCATGTGTGTAGATTTTAGAGCTATTAATAACATCACTATTCGATACCATCATCCTATTCAATGCCTAGAGGATATGCTAAATGAATTGAGTGGTGCTGCTGTTTTCTCTAAGATTGATTTGCGTAGTGGGTATCATCAAATTAGGATGAAAGAGGGGGATGAGTGGAAAACTGCCTTTAGGACTAAATTTGGTTTGTATGAGTTGTTAGTTATGCCTTTTGGTCTCACTAATGCACCTAGTACACATTCATGAGATTAATGAACCACGTTTTGCAAAACTTTATTGGCAAATTTGTCGTTGTGTACTTTGATGATATATTTATCTACAGCCATACTGAATTGGAACATATTGATCATATTAGACAAGTCTTACAAGTATTACGTGACGCTAAATTATATGGTAATTTTGAGAAGTGCACTTTTTGCAAAGACAAGGTCATATTTATGGGATATGTTGTATCTAAGAATGGAGTTGAGGTCGATAATTCTAAAATTATGGCAATCCAGAATTGGCCTACTCCTATGAATGTTAGTCAAGTTAGAAGTTTTCATGGACTTGTCAGTTTCTATAGACAATTTGTGAAGGATTTTAGCACCATTGCTGCACCCATGAATGAACTTACTAAGAAAGGTGTTGAATTTTTTGGGACTAGCCCAAGACAATGCTTTTGATGAATTAAAGAGATTTCTTACTTCTGCACCTTTACTTGCATTACCAGATTTTAATAAGCAATTTGAGATTGAATGTGATTCTAGTGGTATAGGCATTGGTGGTGTTTTGATGCAAGAGGGTCGGCCTATAGCATATTTTTCTGAAAAGCTTAGTGGTGCTCGACTGAATTATCCTGTTTATGGTAAAGAATTGTATGCTCTTGTGCGTGTACTTGAGGTTTGGCAACATTATTTATGGCCAAAGGAGTTTATTATACATTCTGATCATGAAGCTTTGAAATATTTGAAAGCACAATCAAATTTTCATAGGCGCCTAGCAAAATGGGTTGAATTTATTGAGTCTTTTCCATACATCATTAAACATAAGAAGGGAAAATATAATGTTGTAGTTGATGCTCTCTCTAGGACAAATATGTTGTTGACACAATTAGATGTGAGAGTTCCTGGTTTACAGAGTTTATGTGATCTATATGCTACTAATCATGATTTTGCTACCCCATATAAGTTGTGTACTACAGGGAAAGCATGGGAAAAATATCACATACATGATGGCTATCTGTTTCGAGCTAACAAATTATGTGTTCCCGAATCATATGTGTGTTTTCTTTTATTGCAGGAATCACATGCTAGTGGTTTGATGGGCCACTTTGGGCATGAGAAGACTTTGCTCATGCTAGCTGATCATTTTTATTGGCCTAAGATGAGGCGTGATGTAGACAGATTTGTCAAGCGTTGCATCACTTGCAACAAGTCCATGTCAAAGTTGAAGCCTCATGGTTTGTATACTCCTCTACCTGCACCTACTACTCAATGGGAGGATATTAGCATGGATTTTGTGTTAGGATTGCCTAGAACCAGGAGAGGACATGATTCTATATTTGTGGTTGTGGATCAATTTTCTAAGATGGCACATTTTATTGCAGCCACAAAAGCGACGATGCGTCGCATGTTGCTAATCTGTTTTTCAGGGACATTGTGCAGTTACATGGAGTACCAAGGACAATTGCTTCTGATTGTGATGTGAAGTTCATGAGCTATTTCTAGAAGACACTTTGGGGAAAGCTGGGGACAAAGTTACTATTCAGCACTACTTGTCATCCTTAGGCTGATGGGCAAATAAAGGTGGTGAATCGCACATTATCACAATTATTGCGCTCCATGATCTAGAAGAATCTGCGTGTTTGGGAGGATTGGTCCCCACATGTTGAATTTGCATATACCAGGGTGGTACATTCTACCACACAGTTGTGTCCTTTTGAAGTGGTATATGGTTTCAAACCCATCACACCACTTTATTTGTTGCCCCTTCCTAGTAAAGAGAGAGAATATGGAGGCATCCAAGAGGGTAGATTTTGTAAGGAAGATACACGTCAAGACTAAATAAGCTATTGAGAAGAAGGGCAAGGCCAATGCTAACCGTGTTAACAAGAAGAGAAAGGAAGTGTTATTTCAACCCGGGGACATGGTTTGGGTACATTTTCGGATGGACAGATTTCTTGAGAAGCATAAGTCAAGGTTACTTCCTCGAGGTGCTGGTCCTTACAAGGTTCTTGCCAAGATTAATGATAATGCCTACAAGATAGATCTTCCTACTGAGGAATTGTTGACAGTAATTCTTTCAATGTTTCTGATTTGACACCATATGATGGAGAAGAACTTGTTGCGTCAGGGTTGACGCCTTTTGAAGGGGGGAGGATGATGAGGACATCTATACTATCCTTCCATTGTTCAATAATGATGATGATGCAAAGATTCAAGACACTAATGAAATCAGGATTGGACCAATTACAAGGGCTAGAGATAAGTTGTTAAAACAACAGGTGAATCCTTCTTAGTTGGTTCTGACATATTATATCATGAGAATTTTATACTACCTAAATCTTTGCATCTATGTGTAAATAGGTATGAAGAAGGTAAGAGGGACACAAGGGAAGAAAGGATGTTGCAGCAAGAAGAAGGACTGATCTCTGCCGCGGAAGACTTTCGGTCCGTTCCTCTACCATGGCAGGAATTCTCTACCATGGCAGGAATTCTCTACCGTGGTAGAACCTAATCCTTCGACCATGAGGTTATGTTAATCACCATCACCGGATGGGTATTTTGATGACATCAAACACCGCTTCGTAACTGGGTGGTTACAAAGGTGTCATTGGGTATTCTGAAAGTATGTGTTGAAGCGCATGGACCAAGATTGGGATTTGTCCATCCATATGACGGATAGATATGCTCTGGGCCCTCTCGGTGGAATGTCATCTAGTTAGCTTGCAAGCATGTGACTAGGTCACAGGGGATGACATAACATGGAACGAGTAAAGAGTACTTATCAGTAACGAGGTGGAACTAGGTATGGAGATACCAACGATCAAACCTCGGATAAGTAGAGTATCACGTGACAAAGGGAATTGGTTTCATATGTTAATGGTTCTATCGATCACGAAGTCATCGTTGAGTATGTGGGAGCCTTTATGGATCTCTAGATCCCGCTGATGGTTATTGATCGGAGAGGTGTCTCCATCATGTCTACATATTCACGAACCGTAGGGTGACACACTTAAGGTTCGAAGTTGTTTTAAGTAGATATTGAATGTGCGTTGGAGACCGAATGTTGTTCGGAGTCTCGGATTGGATCCGGGACATCACGAGGAGATCCGAAATTGTCCGGAGAATAAGATTCATATAATGGGGATCATTTTCTAAGTTAGGAAATGTTCAGGAGTGTTTCTATGGGAATTCTAGAAAGTTTCGGAATGTTCCGGAAGGTTCTAGAAGATATTTTGGAGTTTATTTGAAAACCAAGATAAGATAAGGGAAACTTAAGGGATAAGTAAAGGAAACTTGGGGGGGCGGACTCTCCCCCAACCCTCCTTGGTGCGCCGGCCCTAAGGGGTGGGCCTAGGGGTGGGAACCCTAGGCCGCACCCCTCCCTCTATATATAGAGGGGTGGAGGCGCCACCTCCCCTTGCCCCTTCCCACTCCAAACCCTAGTCGCCTCTCTCCTCCTCCTTCCATCTGCTCTGGCTTAGGCGAAGCCCTGCAGAATTCTCTACTCCACCACCACGCCGTCATGCTGCTGGGATTCCGTGGAGAAGATCTACTACCTCCGCTGCTCGCTGGAACAGGGAGAGGAAGGTCTACTTCGACTATGCACGTGTGACCGTCTGCGGAAGCGCTGCTGGAACGCGGCGCCGGAAGGATCGTCTACTCGATCTTGAGATCGGCAAGTGATCGACTACATCAACCACGAGATCCGATCTCGAACAAGGCTTTGGAAACTACAAGGGTTAGTACAGATCTATCTCATTTCACATGTATAATAGATTAGATCTTGGCTTTTATCTAGATTAGATCTGGGTTTTGTTCGTTCTTGCGGTAGAAATTTTTTGTTTTCCATGCTACGAACCCATCAGTGGTATCAGAGCCTTGTCTATGCGTAGATCTGTTGCATGAGTAGAACACAATGGTTTTGTGGGCGTTGGTGCTCGTGCCGTCTTTTGCTTTGTGTACTTTGCATCTTGCGGTATGGTGGGATGAAGCGGCTCGGGCTAACCTTACATGTCATCGCACATGAGACTTTCTCCACGCTTGACGTGTAACTTGCTTTGCACAAGTGGCTTTGTGGGTGTCTGTCTCTCCCACCATAGTATAGATCCAATCTACGCTTTGCACTTGATAGCACTTGTATCAACGTTGTGGTTCAGTTTCGTAGGTAAGATCCATTCTTATTCGAAAGCCCCAAACCATGTAAAACATGCAAAGAAAATTAGAGGCATCTAACTTGTTTTTGCAGGGGTTTTGTGATGTGATATGGCCATCATGTGATTGTGATTATATTTGATGTATGCAATGATCCTTGTTGTAATATGGCAACCGGCAGGAGCCTAATGGTTGTCTTTAATTCTGTTAAGACCTGCGTGTCTATTCATCTTGTAATAGCTTTATTCCAAGTAGTTGTAATAGTTGCTAGTGATGATGGACAACCATGAAGCGGCGCCACTGACCTTGACACAATGCTGGTGATGATGGAGATCATGTCCGTGCTTTGGAGATGGAGATCAAAGGCATAAGAAGAAAGGGCCATATCATATCACACTAATTATGAATTGCCTGTGATGTTAATCCTTTATGCATCTTGTATTGCTTAGATCGCGACGGTAGCATTATAAGATGATCCCTCTCACTAAATATCAAGTAATAAAGTGTTCATCCTTAGTTGGCACCGTTGCTAAGACTCGTCGTTTCGAAGCATCTCGTGATGATCGGATGTGATAGATTCTACGTGTGCATACAACGGGTGCAAGCCAGATTTGCACATGCGGAAACTAAGGTTAATCTTGACGAGCCTAGCATGTACAGACATGGTCTCGGAACACGGAATACCGAAAGGTAGAGCATGAGTCATATAAATGATATGATGAACATGAAGATTGTTCGCCGATGAAACTACATCTTCTCTCGTGAAGATCGGACTTGGTGTAGTGGACTTGGTTCGTGTAATCACTAAGACAATGCGAGGGATGTTGTTTTGAGTGGGAGTTCACCTAGTTAATTTAAGAATTAAAATTGAACTCAATTTATCATAAACTTAGTCTAAACTACTTGCAAATTTGTTGTAGATTATGGCGAACCTCTCCATCAATTTCAATGCGTTCCTAGAGAAAGAAAAGCTTAAGAACAATGGAAGCAACTTCACGGACTGGCTCCATGGACTGAAGATTGTCCTCAGGGCTGGTCAGTTGACCTATGTGCTCGAAGCACCGCTAGGTGACCCACCTGCAGAAGATGCCACCGATGACGTAAAGAATGTTTACGCCACTCGGAAGAATCATTACTCCACAGTTCAGTGTGCCATCCTGTACGGTTTAGAAACGGAGCTTCAGAAGCGCTTTGAGCACCACGACCTGTTCGAGATCATTAAGGAGCTCAAGCTCATTTTTGAGACTCACGCGGCCGTGGAGAGCTATGAGGCCTCCGAAAAGTTCTTTAACTGCAAGATGGAAGAGGGTAGCTCCTTTAGCGAGCACGTGCTCACCATGTCTAGGCACACAAACAAGCTCCAAGAGTTGGGGATAACAATTCCTAATGAGTTAGGGTTTCACCGTGTCCTCCAATAACTGCCACCAAGTTATAAGAACTTTGTGATGAACTATAATATGCACTGCATGAACAAGACGTTGCCTGAACTATCGTCCATGCTAAAAACTGCTGAAGTGGAGATCAAGGAGCACCAAGTGTTGATGGTCAATAAGACCACCAATTTCAAGAAACAGGTCAAGCCTAAGAACAAGGGCAACTTCAAGAAGGATGGCAAGAAAGCTGCCGCACCTGCTAAGAAGCCCAAGGCTGGTCCTAAGCCTGAAACTGAGTGCTTCTACTGCAAGGGTGCTGGTCACTGGAAGCGTAACTGCCCCAAGTACCTGGCAGATCTGAAGAACGGCAACATCAAGAAGAAAGGTATATTCGATATACATGTTATTGATGTGTATCTTACTAGTAATCGTAGTAGTGCCTGGGTATTTGATACTGGTTCGGTTGCTCATATTTGTAACTCGAAACAGGAGCTGCGGAATAAACGAAGACTGGCGAGAGACGAGGTGACGATGCGCGTTGGAAATGGCTCCAAGGTTGATGTGAATGCTGTCGGCACGCTCCCTCTACATCTACCTTCGGGATTAGTTTTAAATTTAAATAATTGTTATTTGGTGCCTGCGTTAAGCATGAACATTATATCTGGATCTTGTTTATTGTGAGACGGTTACTCTTTTAAGTCCGAGAATAAAGGTTGTTCGATTTATATGAGTAATATCTTTTATGGTAATGCACCTGAGATGAATGGTTTATTTTTACTAAATCTCGATAGTAGTGATACACATGTTCACAACATAGATGCTAAACGAACAAAATTGAATGATAATTCTACATACATGTGGCACTGTCGTCTTGGTCACATTGGAGTGAAGCGTATGAAGAGACTCCATTCTGATGGACTTCTTGAATCACTTGATTTTGAATCACTTGAAAGATGCGAAGCATGTCTAATGGGAAAAATGACTAAGACTCCATTCTCTGGAATAATGGAGCGAGCTATAGACTTATTGGAAATAATACATACCGATGTGTGCGGTCCAATGAGTGTAGCATCGCGTGGTGGATATCGTTATGTTCTCACTTTCACGGATGACTTAAGCAGATATGGGTATGTCTACTTTATGAAACATAAGTCCGAAACTTTCGAGAAGTTTAAGGAATTTCAAAGTGAAGTGGAAAATCATCGTAACAAGAAGATTAAGTTTCTGCGTTCTGACCGCGGAGGTGAATATCTAAGTTATGAGTTTGGCATGCATTTAAAGAAATGTGGAATACTTTCGCAGTTGACACTGCCAGGAACACCACAGCGTAATGGTGTGTCCGAACATCGTAATCGAACTCTCTTAGATATGGTTTGGTCTATGATGTCTCTTACAGATTTACCGCTATCGTTTTGGGGCTATGCATTAGAGACAGCCGCATTCACTTTAAATAGGGCACCATCTAAATCCGTTGAAACGACACCGTATGAATTGTGGTTTGGAAATAAACCTAAGTTGTCGTTCCTTAAAGTTTGTGGTTGCGAAGCGTATGTAAAGAAGTTACAACCTGATAAGCTTGAACCCAAAGCGGAGAAATGCGCCTTCATAGGACACCCTAAAGAAACAATTGGGTATACCTTCTATCGTAGATCCGAAGGCAAAGTTTTCGTTGCCAAGAATGGATCCTTTCTTGAGAAGGAGTTTCTCTCGAAGGAATTGACTAGAAGGAAAGTAGAACTCGATGAGGTTATTGAACCTTCTCTCAGAGTTGAGAGTAGCGTAGCACCAGAAGATGTTTTTGTGCCGCCTGCACCAATTGGAGAGGAAGCTCATGATGGTGATCATGAAACTTCGAACGAAGTTGCTACTGAACCTCGCAGGTTAACAAGGGTTTGTGCCACTCCTGATTGGTATGACTCTGCTTTGAACGTCATGTTGGTGGACAATACTGATGACCCTGCGACGTATGAAGAAGCTATGGTGAGCCCAGATTCCGACAAATGGCTGGAATCCATGAAATCCGAAATGGGATCCATGTACAAAAACCAATTATGGACTTTGGTGGACTTACCGGATGGCTGTAAGGTTGTCGAGAACAAATGGATTTTCAAAAGAAAAACAGATGCTGATGGTAACGTGACCGTCTATAAAGCTTGACTTGTCGCGAAAGGGTTCCGACAAATTCAAGGAGTTGACTACGATGAGACTTTCTCACCAGTAGCAAGCTAAAGTCTGTAAGGATTTTGTTAGCAATAGCTGCATGTTTCGATTATGAGATTTGGCAGATGGATGTCAAAACGGCGTTCCTTAATGGTGACATTGAGGACGAGTTGTATATGGTACAACCCAAGGGTTTTGTCGATCCTAAAGATGCTGACAAGGTATGCAAACTTCAGCGCTCCATTTATGGACTGAAGCAAGCATCCCGGAGTTGGAATCAACGTTTTGATAAAGTAATCAAAAACTTTGGATTTATACAAACTTATGGAGAAGCTTGTATTTACAAGAAAGTGAGTGGGAGCTCTGTGGCATTCCTAGTACTATATGTAGATGACATATTGTTGATTGGGAATGACATAGAACTTCTTAATAGTGTCAAAGCCTATTTGAATAATAGTTTTTCAATGAAGGATCTTGGCGAAGCGGCATATATTCTAGGCATCAAGATTTATAGAGATAGATCAAGACGCCTAATAGCGCTTTCACAAAGTACATACTTAGACAAAGTTCTAAAGAAGTTTAGAATGGAAGAGAGCAAGAAAGGGTTCGTGCCCATGTTGTTAGGTAAGACCTTGAGTAAGGCTCAAAATCCAGCTACGGCAGAAGATAGAGAGAAGATGAATAATATTCCCTATGCCTCGGCCATAGGTTCTATCATGTATGCCATGTTGTGTACAAGACCGGATATAGCACATGCTGTTAGTTTGACTAGCAGATATCAAAGTGATCCTGGAATGGAGCACTAGACAGCGGTCAAGAATATCCTAAAGTACCTAAATAGGACTAAGGATATGGTTCTTTCTTATGGAGGTGATGAACATCTTGTTGTAAACAGTTACACTGATGCTAGTTGGAACACCGATCCAGATGACTCGAAGTCACAGTCTGGATACGTATTTATTTTGAATGGTGTTGTAGTGAGATGGAGGAGTGCCAAGCAAAGCGTTGTGGCGAAATCTTCAACTGAATCGGAATACATAGCTGCTTCGGAGGCTACACAAGAAGCCATATGGACGAAGGAGTTCATTACTGAACTTGGCGTGGTTCCTAGTGCGTTGGACCCGATGGCCATCTACTGTGACAACACAGGTGCCATAGCTAATGCATAGGAGGCAAGATCACATAGCAAGCTGAAGCACATCAAGCTACGTTTCCATGCTATTTGCGAGTATGTCCGAGATGGTGACATAAAGATTTGCAAAGTACACATTGATCTGAATGTGGCAGATCCGTTGACAAAACCTCTCCCTAGAGCAAAGCATGACCAACACCAGAACGCCATGGGTGTTAGGTATATTACCATGTAATCTAGATTATTGACTCTAGTGCAAGTGGGAGACTGTTGGAGATATGCCCAAGAGGCAATAATAAAAGTGGTTATTATTATATCTTTGTGTTTATGATGAATGTTTGCATCCCATGCTATAATTGTATTATAAGGAAACACTAATACATGTGTGTTTTGTAAACATAAAAGAGTCCCTAGTAAGCCTCTTATTGAACTAGCTTGTTGGTTAATTGATGATCATGGTTTCCTGATCATGGACATTGGATGTCATTAATAACAAGGTTATATCATTAGGAGAATGATGTGATGGACACACACACCCATAGTAAGCATAGCATAAGATCAAGTCATTAAGTTCGTATTGCTACAAGCTTTCAAATGCATAGTAACCTAATCCTTCGACCATGAGGTTATGTTAATCACCATCACCGGATGGGTATTTTGATGACATCAAACACCGCTTCGTAATTGGGTGGTTATAAAGGTGTCATTGGGTATTCTAAAAGTATGTGTTGAAGCGCATGGACCAAGATTGGGATTTGTCCATCCATATGACGGATAGATATGCTCTGGGCCCTCTCTGTGGAATGTCATCTAGTTAGCTTGCAAGCACGTGACTAGGTCACAGGGGATGACATAACATGGAACGAGTAAAGAGTACTTATCAGTAACGAGGTGGAACTAGGTATGGAGATACCGATGATCAAACCTCGGATAAGTAGAGTATCGCGTGACAAAGAGAATTGGTTTCGTATGTTAATGGTTCTATCGATCACGAAGTCATCGTTGAGTATGTGGGAGCCTTTATGGATCTCTAGATCCCGCTGATGGTTATTCATCGGAGAGGTGTCTCCATCATGTCTACATATTCACGAACCGTAGGGTGACACACTTAAGGTTCGAAGTTGTTTTAAGTAGATATTGAATGTGCGTTGGAGACCGAATGTTGTTCGGAGTCTCGGATTGGATCCGGGACATCACGAGGAGATCCGGAATTGTCCGAAGAATAAGATTCATATAATGGGGATCATTTTCTAAGTTAGGAAATGTTCCGGAGTGTTTGTATGGGAATTCTAGAAAGTTTCAGAATGTTCCGGAAGGTTCTCGAAGATATTTTGGAGTTTATTTGAAAACCAAGATAAGATAAGGGAAACTTAAGGGATAAGTAAAGGAAACTTGGGGGAGGGAGGACTCTCCCCCCAACCCTCCTTGGTGCGCCGGCCCTAAGGGGTGGGCCTAGGGGTGGGAACCCTTGGCCGCACCCCTCCCTCTATATATAGAGGGGTGGAGGCGCCACCCCCCTTGCCCCTTCCCACTCCAAACCCTAGCCGCCTCTCTCCTCCTCCTTCCATCTGCTCTGGCTTAGGCGAAGCCCTGCAAAATTCTCTACTCCACCACCACCACCACACCGTCATGCTGCTGGGATTCCGTGGAGAAGATCTACTACCTCCGCTACTCGCTGGAACGGGGAGAGGAAGGTCTACTTCGACTCTACACGTGTGACCGTCTGCGGAAGCGCTGCCGGAACGCGGTGCTGGAAGGATCGTCTACTCGATCTTGAGATCGGGAAGTGATCGACTACATCAACCACGAGATCCGATCTCGAACAAGGCTTTGGAAACTACAAGGGTTAGTACAGATCTATCTCGTTGCACATGTCTAATAGATTAGATCTTGGCTTTTATCTAGATTAGATCTGGGTTTTGTTCGTTCTTGCGGTAGAAATTTTTTGTTTTCCATGCTATGAACCCATCAACCCCTCCCCATATAGGGTAGCCGCCACCCCCTTATTAGTTTTTTAGACTTAGTTAAAACATAAACCCTAGAAGAGGCTGAGTGCTTAAAGCATTCATCTGTACTCCTCGGATATTGTGATTGTGTTTTGCTAGACAATATCTACCCCGTCTCTAATTGAGTGTAATCTGTCGTTCCACTGGGAATTGGAAGTTTGCAAACTATTCGTGATCTGGGATTACGAGCACAAGTGTTTGGTGTATCGAATATCCATAGGGTTGAGATCTATTGCATTGGCAATATGGGAACAACCAAGAGAGAGTTCGTCAGCTTCATACAAGTTATCTCCCACCAATACCATCATCTACTGCCGCTCACTGAGAAGATCGGGTCACCCCATATCAGTAAAGCACTAAAAGAAACACCGGATGCACTATTTAATACTATGGCAGAAGATCAGGCATGCTCATGATATGATGCATGGCATGGCGAAGATGCGATGCAATTAGGCAATATTTAAGCGGGACTGGGGTCCCGACAATTAATTAGAGTTTCAGTTGTTTAGTTAACCTGCAATTTAAATGTTGTCTTAACAAGGTAAAACATATCATCGGTTTGCTATGCAAATTTAAATGGATCCAATATAATCCTAGAAAGGTCTGCATAGAGTCTCCATATTTAATTATGAGTTAAATCGACAAAATACCCCCAAATGAAAAAAATATGTATGCGACATGGATAATTTAATATGCAACAATATAGATGTCATATATTATAAAACTATGGGGCTCGAAAAAAGTTCACACATCGGGGTATCACTGATCTTGGTTCGATGTGGTTCGGGTCCGATCTCGGCGAGATCAGGGATTCGTATCCGAGAGGGTGAAGGACGCCAGGTTCGGTCTTCGGGTTTTCGGGTTCCGGGAGGGAGAACTCGGTGTTTCGGGGTCTTCGGTGCTATTTAGGCGATCTTGCGATTCCTTGTCAGAGATCTTGGTGTTCCACAATGTAGCTCTACGACTTCCGACTTCCTTGGTTGGTGAAGGGCTAGGTATCGTGCACGTCGCTCTTGCCGAAACCGAAATACCGGTAGGATGAAGATCAATCTTAGGACACACGTGTAGCTACCTCTTCACTCTATCTCGTGCCACCACATCTTCAATAGTACCAAACTCTCAAGGAGTAGCCCCTGCAGCAAACCGAGGTAAGTGCGCGCGTGCTCTGCGTCGGGGAAGGGAGTGGCAGAGGTGACGCTGCTGGCGTAGAGCGTCGACAGTTTCGTGACCAAGCCTGACGACGTCGACAGCACGCGTCCAGGGTGGAGGAGGAACGGCCTCCGGCGAGCGGGGATGGAACAGCTCACGCGGAGCACAACAGCAGCGGCCTGTCACACCTGAAGCCACGCCTTAGCAGAGAAGGCGCTACCAGAGGCACGTTGGTTGTGTGGGGCCCATGAGCCAGTCTGAGCTTTGGGTACATATTGTTGAGTAACATATTGTACTACGTATAGGTCCCCGTGTTTTGTCAGGGTTGTATCCGTACTTGTACATGTGTCCGTCTATATATACATGAGCAGCCGGCCCAATTGGTGCTGTGCAATCTCCAATATCCTTCTACATGGTATCAGAGACCCTCTGGTCCTGACCTAGCCGCCGCCCCTCCTCTACCCTAGGGCGCCGCCGGCCCTCCCCCAAGCCGCCGCCCCTCCTCTACCCTAGGGCGCCGCCGGCCCTCCTCCTACCGCCGCCCCCCCCTCCCTTCCCTAGGGCGCCGCCGGCCACTACCCCAGCCGCCGCCCTCCACCCTCCCTAACCCTAGCCGCCACCCACCACGCTCCGCCATGGCCGGGTTCTCCTCCTCCGGCCCCTCCGATCCCTTCAACTCCTCCCGCTCCGGCAGCAGCAACCCCTTCGCCGGGCCCTCCGTCGCCGTCATCCGCGACATCCCCATCGCCGAGCGCGTGCCGGTGAAGCTCTCCACCACCGCTGCCAACTTCTTCCCGTGGAAGACGTACTTCGGGCTGCTCTTCCGCGAGTACGATCTCCTCGATCACGTCGACGGCACCATCGACCTCCTCGCCATGCCACACGACCCCGAGTGGCTCGCGATCGACGCCACCATCATCCGCTGGTTTTACCAGACCGTCTCCAACGACATCTTCCGCACCGTCGTTCGGGACGGCGACACCGCATACACGGTGTGGGGGAAAATCACCGGCCTCTTCACCGACAACAAGATCCAGCGGGTCACCTTCCTCCAGCAGGAGTTCTTCGGCACCCACCAGAACGACCACTCTCTCGACGAGTACGTTCTCAAGCTGAAGAGCCTCTCCGACGAGCTTCGCGACTTGGAGTTTCCGATCGATGACAAGATCATGCTCTCCACCCTGTCGGCCGGCCTCGGCGAGGATCTCAGCAACGCCGCCTCCAATCTCACGCTCCTCACCACGCCCTCCTTCGAGCAGGCCGTCGCCTACCTGCGCCTTGAGGAGCGCCGCCTCAAGCATCTCCGGGCTCGGGCGGCTCACACCGCCTTCGTCGTAGGCCTCTCCCGCGGCGCCCCGGCACCGACGCCTCGCCCCCACGCCCACGCGCCTCGCCCGATGGGGCCGCCTCCGGGCTTCTACGACCCGCCGCACCCGCCTCCGCCTCCCGCCACCGGCGGCACTGGCAACGGCGGTGGCCGTCGTGGGCGTCGTCGCCGTGGCGGCGGTGGCAACGGCGGCGGCCATGGTGGCGCCACCGCCCCCGCGCCTCGTCCACCCCCGCACGCCGCCCCTACTCCGCCATGGCTCGCGGGTCACAACCCGTGGACCGGGGTAGTCCACGCCTACTCCATGCCTCTGCCGCGCGCCCCCTACCCGGGCATCATGGGGCCGCGTCCGGCCACCCATCAGGCCTTCTACGCAGCGCCCCAACCCGCCGTCACGCCAAGCTACGACACCGTTCCAGGCTACGGTGCCGCGCCCTACTCCGCCCCAGCCTACGTCGCCCCCCCGAGCTCGGCTCCGTGGGATCCCGCGCTCCTGCCCGCCCTCCAGAGCGCCCCCACCGCTGGGGCGTATGGTGGCGGCGACGACTGGTTCATGGACACCGGCGCCTCCGCGCATATGGCTGCGCACCCCGGTACCCTCTCTTCTTCTACACCCTCCTCCACCTCCTCTCGCATCATCGTTGGCAACGGTCATGCGCTTCCCATTACTCACACCGGTTCCGTCTCTTTTCCCTCCACTTCCACTCCTCTCTCTCTCAACAATGTTCTTGTTTCTCCTGCCTTGATTAAAAATCTGGTTTCTGTTAAATCTTTCTGTCGTGATAATCCTGTGACTGTGGAATTTGACGCTTTTGGTTTTTCTGTCAAGGATGGTCGTACTCGGATGCTCCTCCACCGATGTGACAGTCCCGGCGATCTGTACCCTGTTGGTTCGGCCTCCACCACCGCCAGCAGCTCACTCGCCCTCTCCACCGGTGTTGATCTCTGGCACGCTCGCCTCGGCCATCCTAGCCACGCCGCTCTCCGCCAAATAATGCAAGGTTTTTCTTTTACTTGTAATAAAACGGCTGCCCACTCCTGTGACGCCTGTCGTCTAGGCAAACATGTTCGCCTCCCGTTTAGTTCCTCCTCCACAGTCGCGTCTTTTCCGTTTCAACTTATTCATAGTGATGTGTGGACCTCGCCGGTTCCCAGTAATTCTGGTTATCATTATTATCTTGTGATTCTGGATGATTACTCTCACTTTGTATGGACGTTTCCCCTCCGTCGTAAATCCGACGTTGCCGCCACTCTCACCGCATTTTTCGCTTTCGTTTCCACTCAGTTCGGTCGCCCCATTCACGCCTTACAAACTGACAACGGCAAAGAGTTCGACAACACCACTATTCGCTCCCTTCTCGCCGCTCATGGCGCTATCTTCCGCCTCACGTGTCCCTACACTTCCCCCCAGAATGGTCGTGCTGAACGGATGCTACGTACTCTCAACGACTGTGTCCGCACACTTCTGTTCCACTCCCACATGCCTCCACGTTTCTGGCCGGATGCTCTTGCCATGGCGACTCTCCTCGTCACCATCCGCCCGTGTCGCGTGCGTTGGTCTTACACGCCGCACCACCTTCTCTACGGTGCGCCGCCCACGTATGATGACCTCCGCGTCTTTGGCTGCAAGTGTTATCCCAACACTGCTGCCACCGCCGCGCACAAGCTTGCGCCTCGCTCTCTCCCTTGTGTGTTTTTAGGCTACCCCGCCAACACCAAGGGCTACCGATGCTACGACCCGGTCTCCCATCGCGTTCTCACCTCCCGGCACGTGTACTTTGACGAGTTGTCTTTTCCGTTTCAGCAGGGACTTTTGGCGCCACCGACGACGACGCCCCCGGCGCCCACCGGCCCTCCTGTGGCCGGCCCCGCGCGCCGCCGACTGCGCCCGGCGGCCCCAGCGGCCCCCACTGCGTCGGCCACGGCCGGGCCCTCGGCGCCGTCCCCCACGGCGCCCCCGCTGCCCGCGGCGCCCGCGTCACCTCCGTCGCCCGCGGCGCCCTCGTCGACCGCGGCGCCCGTGTCGCCCCCGTCGCCCGCGGCGCCCCCGTCGCCCTCGTCGCCCGCGGCGCCACCGGCGCCGTCGACCAGCTCGAGCACCTCAGGCTCCCCCTCGCCGCCCGTCGCTGCGGCTCCTGCGCCCATGCTCACCCGAGCACGTGCGGGCGTGCGGCGCCCGTCTACGCGCTACCCCGCCGACCAGTGGGCCTTCTGGGCCAGCGGGAACAGTGTCCTGCCGCATGACGGCGGGCCGCCATCGTCCCACGAGCAGGAGGCGTCCTCCTCGCAGCCGAGCGAACCGTCCACCTCCGCCCCCTCGCCGGTGCCCACCTCGGCTCGCGCCGCTCTGCGCGACCCGCACTGGCGCGCCGCCATGCAGGAGGAGTATGACGCGCTGCAGCGCAACCGGACCTGGGAGCTGGTGCCCCGGCCCTCTCGCGCCAACGTCATCACCGGCAAGTGGGTCTTCAAGCACAAGCTCGGCTCCGATGGTACTCTCGAGCGCTACAAGGCGCGCTGGGTCGTCCGCGGCTTTCGGCAACGCGCGGGCGTCGACTTTACGGATACGTTTGCCCCGGTCGTCAAACCGGGCACGATCCACACGGTCCTGCACCTCGCCGCTTCTCGCGCATGGCCGGTGCATCAGATGGACGTCTCCAACGCCTTTCTCCATGGCCACCTGTCGGAGCAGGTCTACTGTCAGCAGCCCATTGGCTTCGTTGACGCCGAGCGCCCCGATGACGTGTGCTTGCTCTCTCGGTCCTTGTATGGACTGAAGCAGGCGCCTCGCGCCTGGTACCAGCGCATCGCCGCGTTTCTGCATCAGCTCGGCTTCCGCTCCACGCGCTCCGATGCATCGCTGTTCGTATTCCGGACAGGCAACGACATGGCCTACCTGCTGCTGTACGTCGACGACATCATATTGACGGCATCCACCGCCGGTCTTCTTCGACAGCTCACCGACAGTCTTCGTGCTGAGTTCGCATTGAAGGACCTCGGCCCGCTCCACTACTTCCTCGGCATCGAGGTTGTCCGGCGCGCGGACGGGTTCTTTCTTCATCAGCAGAAGTACGCACGTGAGCTTCTCGAGCGTGCCGGGATGCTTAACTGCAATCCCGCGCCCACTCCTGTCGACACGAAGGCCAAGCTTTCCGCTACTGATGGTTCGCTGGCTTCCGATGCCCCGTTCTACCGCTCCATCGTCGGCGCCCTACAGTACTTGACGTTGACACGTCCGGAGCTCCAGTACGCTGTGCAGCAGGTGTGCTTGCACATGCATGCTCCTCGGGACGCCCATTGGGCTGCGGTGAAGCGGATCCTACGCTACATCCGTGGCACGATGGGCTATGGCCTGTCGCTGCATGCCTCGCCATCGACCTCCACTGACCTCGTCGCCTACTCGGACGCGGACTGGGCGGGTTGCCCGGACACGCGGCGCTCCACCAGCGGCTACTGCGTCTACCTTGGCTCGTCGCTCGTCTCTTGGTCCTCCAAGCGGCAGCCCACCGTATCTCGCTCCAGTGCCGAGGCCGAGTACCGCGCCGTGGCCAATGCTGTGGCTGAGTGTACATGGCTTCGCCAGCTACTCTCCGAGCTTTCTTGTCCTGTTGACAAGGCCACGGTGGTCTTCTGCGACAACGTGTCGGCTGTCTACCTCTCCGCCAACCCCGTTCATCATCGACGCACCAAGCATATTGAGTTGGACATCCACTTTGTTCGTGAGCAAGTTGCTCTCGGTCACGTTCGAGTTCTTCACGTACCGACGTCTCAGCAGTTTGCCGATATCATGACGAAGGGATTACCGTCCACGACTTTTCCTGAGTTTCGCTCCAGTCTATGTGTCGGTGCCGACCCTTCGACTGCGGGGGGGTGTTGAGTAACATATTGTACTACGTATAGGTCCCCGTGTTTTGTCAGGGTTGTATCCGTACTTGTACATGTGTCCGTCTATATATACATGAGCAGCCGGCCCAATTGGTGCTGTGCAATCTCCAATATCCTTCTACACATATACCTGTATCTGTAATGAGATCGATAGGCTAGTAATGAGAAAAGGAAAACTCTGTCTGTCTCTCTCTCTCTGTATCTGAAACTCTTACTGCTTCATCACGAAAACATACCATTCTCGTTCTGGCAATCACACTAGATCGAAGTGGTACAAATTGGTATCAGATTCGGCGATTCCTGGGAGCACTCCGCGAGTCGACAGGTTCGGGTGGCCATCCTTGGAGGTCGCTCACCCGGTAACACCCTCATCCTCGCGGCGGCGCCAAGTCCGGCGATCTCCCAATTCACCGTCGTGGCGCCGTAAAATTCCGAGCAACTTCGGTCGATCGGTTGGCACCGGCCGGTGAGGAGCATCATGGCGCCCTCCAAGCCTTCACCGCAGACGCTGCTGGTTCTGGCGGCGATGGGCGAGGCGGCGGCGACCACGGAAAAGTCTCTCACCGAGTGTCGTCAGGCTGTGGATCTTTTGCACGGCCGGGTTGCGGCCATGGACTCCACGCAACAGAGTCTCGTTGTGCAACTGGGGCTCATCACGGTGGCTGTGGAGGCTAGGGCGAAGGCTCAAGCAGACGCGGCGGTGCAGATGGCGGCGCTCCACGACAAGTTCGAGCGCCACTCGAGCCGGTCTCCGTCAATTGAGGCAAACGATCTCGATCCAGACGAGGCTGTGGGGGTGGGGAAGAGTACTCTCCAGGCGGCGCACACAACATGGCTGGGGAACGCTCCCGAGGCGTCGGGCTCTTCTCAGGTTCCTGGCCATAATGGGGACGGGGGCAAAGCACCTCGGGAGGATATTGCAGGAGCAGGCGGTGGAGTATTAGGCGGTGCAGGCGGCGGTAGACAGGGTGGCGTCGGTGGCGGCGCAGGCAGTGGTAGACCAAATCTGAGCGGCGACCCATCCACACGGCATAATCTGAAGATGTCATTTCCTCGATTCGACGGTGAGCAACCTAGAATTTGGAAGGATAAATGCCTGGATTACTTTCGATTGTTCCAAGTACATCCATCACTTTGGTTAGTCTCTGCCACACTTCATATGGATGGGAATGCTGCACTCTGGTTGAAAGCTTATCGTCTCAGACATGAGATCAATTCCTGGCCGGCGCTGATGCTAGTTGTGGAGAAGAAATTCAGCGCTGATGATCATCGCAAATATATGAAGCAATTCTTGGCACTTAAGCAGAAGGGAACAGTTGAGGAATATCAACTACAGTTTGAGGCTCTGTCATATCAAATATCTATGTAAAACCCACACTATGATGAACAATTTTTTGCTCAGTTTGTCAAAGGGTTAAAGTCAGAAAATAGAGGGGCAGTGGAAGCACAGGTTCCAACAACTGTGGAGAGGGCTATTCTTCTGGCTGTTCTTCAACAGGAAGTGCATGCTGATTCCAAATATTGGGGACAGAGGCAAGACCACTATGCAAAAGCAGAGATAACAACCACTAAACCAGAAGGGCCTAAATCAACACTGAAGATTGGAGGTGGTGATCTATGGAAGGACAGGCAGCTCAGAGATTATAGCGTGCTAATGGTTTATGCTTCAAATGTGGAGAAAAATATGATCCCACACATCAATGTCCGAAGAAACTAGGAGCAGAGATTCATGTGGTGCAGACTAAAGATACCCCTGAAATCTTATCTGAAGAAATCCTTAATATGTTGGAAAGGCAAGACATAGCACAAGCTGAGCATCTCAGTTTATCTGTTCATGCACTGGCAGGAACTAATGGAGCACAGACACTATGGTTGAGGGCACTGGTGGGTAACCAAGTTCTACTTATCTTGGTTGACTCTGGGAGCAGCAATAGTTTCATCAATGCCAATATGCTTGACAGAATAACTTGCTCCATTCAAGACATCTCGGTTACTCCGGTGAAAATAGAAAATGGAGAATTTATGCAGTGCCGCCAAATGGTGCCAGCTCTGTCTTGGTGGTGACAAGGTGAGGCTTTTACCACAGATATGAGGGTGTTGGACTTGGGAGCCTATGATGCAATCTTAGGCATGGACTGGCTCCAACAACACAGCCCTATGGTAACTGATTGGATGAATCATTGTCTGGCATTTCAGTACAACAATAAGTTGGTCAAGTTACAAGGTATTGGGGCACCAGCTCTTACTGCGGTGCAGGAGTTACCTATTGAGCAGCTAATTAAGTGGTATAAAGGGAATGAGGTGTGCGGCCGACATCTGCTAGGCGAAGCGTGGCCGGATGCGCGGCAGGCGCTGCAGAGGGCGGCGGCCGGACGCGGCAAGGTGGAGAGGAGGAAGAGGAGCGAGGTGGAGGTGCTCTGCAGTCGGGGACGTGCTGGGCGGAGAGAGGACGCAATGGTGGCGGGGGGTTCTGGTGGCGGATCTCGAGCGCAGGCGGGCGGCCGGGACTCGGCTCGAGGACGAGGAAGAGCGAGGCCGAGGAGCGGCCGGTGGAGGCCGCCGAGGGAGGCCGCCGAGGGAGGCGGCGGCCCAAGCTCCTGGTGGCGGGGAGCTCCTGCAGGAGGCCAGCGAGAGAGGGCAAGGACAATGCGGAGCTCGCGAGGAAGGTGCGGCGCGCGCGGTGGTTGGAGAAGAGTGCAAGGCCGGCAGGAGGAGTCGGAATCGGGCCTGGCCACGGCAGCAGAGCGAGGAGGCCTCGATGGGTAGGTGGATTCAGGGATGGGAGACGCGCGTCAAGTTGGTGGGGATCAATAGGAAGGGGTCGTGTGGGGTGGTTGGCGACGCGCACGGGAGCATGCGGTGCGGTACTGAGAAGGGCGCGAGGCGCGTGAGCGGGAGAGCGGGGTCGCATCACGGTGCGAGGTGGGGCCCGGGGTAGGTGGAGTAAGGCACTGGGTATGTCGCGGGGTTTGCTACTGTGCTCGCGCTGCGTCGCCAGCGAGCGAGCACAAGGTGGGGCCGAGCAAGGTGCCGCGCGCGGGGTGGACGCGATTGACGTGTGCGTGTAGAGCGGGGTGGCGGTAGGTGTTGCACGCCATGTAGTGTGTGCGGCAGCTGGGTGGGGACTATGTCGGGGCGTTGGGTAACATTTAGGTTTAGGGTTAGGATTTGGTCAAGTTTTGGGCTGGGCTAGACTGCTGGGGTGGTAGGCGGCCTACGGGCTGGGCTGCCTCCCCTGTAAAACATTTTTATTTTTAGATTTAGTTTTTAAACTTTTGTAAATATTTTTAGACAAATATGAGACCGGATAAATTGTAGAGATGAAATAGGTTTATTCAAAATATTTTAAGAGACAAAATATGCATAATGATGTCATGATGATGCACAAAATAAAAACAACAAGCGATTTTTAGTAGTGGTTTTTTCCGGTGCTACAGACAGTCACACAAGTGAGGAGTTTTCTTGGCCTCTCTGGTTTTTATAGGCGTTTTGTCAAAGATTTTGGATCAATTTTAGCGCCACTGGATGAACTTACAAAGAAGGATGTGACCTTTGTTTGGGACAATGCACAAGAACAAGCCTTTATGATATTGAAAGATAGGTTAACACATGCTCCATTACTTCCACTTCCTGATTTTACTAAGACTTTGAGCTTGAATGTGATGCTAGTGGAATTGGTTTGGGAGGTGTATTATTACAAGAGGGCAAACATGTTACATCTTTTAGTGTGAAATTGACTGGGGCTGGTCTGAACTATTCTACTTATGATAAAGAATTATATGCGCTGGTTCGGACTTTGGAAACTTAGCAACATTATTTATGCCTAAAGAATTTTTTATACATTCTGATCATGAATCTTTGAAGCATATTCGTAGTCAAGCTAAGCTGAATCATCGCCATGGAATCTGGGTTGAATTTATTCAGTTTTTTCCTTATGTTATCAAACACAAAAGGGTAAATATAATGTTATTGATGATGCTTTGTCGCGCTGTTATACTTTGTTATCTCAACTTGACTTCAAAATATTTGGACTAGAAACTATTAAGGAACAATATGTGCATGATGCTGAATTTAAAGATGTGTCGCAGAATTGTAGAGATGGTAGAACATGGAATAAATTCGTCTTCAATGATGGATTTGTGTTCTACGCTAACAAACTATGCATCCCAGATAGTTCCATTCGTCTTTTGTTGTTACACGAGGCGCATGGAGGAGGACTGATGGGTCACTTTGGTGTAAAGAAGATGGAGGATGTTCTTGCTGCACACTTCTCTTGGCCATGCATGCGCCGAGATGTTGAGAGATTCATGGCACGCTGCACTACTTGTCAAAAATATAAGTCACACCTTAATCCACACGGTTTATATATGCCTCTTCCTGTCCTTGTGTCCCTTGGGAGGATATTCTATGGACTTTGACAGAAGAGGAGGGATAGCATTTTTGTTGTCGTGGATCGGTTTTCTAAGATGGCACATTTTATTCCTTGTCACAAGACAGATGATGCTTCACATATTGCTGATTTGTTCTTTCGTGAAATTGTTCGTTTACATGGTGTGCCAAATACTATTGTTTCTGATCGTGATACTAAATTTCTTAGCCACTTTTGGAGATGTTCATGGGCTAAGTTGGGGACAAATTTGCTGTTTAGTACTACATGTCATCCCCAAACTGATGGACCAACTGAAGTAGTCAATAGAACTTTGTCTACTATGCTGCGGGTTGTTTTAAAGAAGAACTTAAAATTGTGAGAAGAGTGTTTACCTCATATTGAATTTTCTTATAATCGGTCGCTGCATTCTACCACAAAGATGTGCCCATTTGATATTGTGTATGGTTTTGTTCCTCGTGCACCTATTGATTTATTACCATTACCTTCTTTAGTGAAAAATAATTTGGATGCTACATAACATGCTGCGATGATATTAAAATTACAAGAGACTACTAAAGACAACATAGAATGCATGAATTCTAAGTATAAACTTGCTGGTGATAGAGGGATAAACCATGTTGTGTTTGATGTTGGTGATCTTGTTGGTTGCATTTGTGCAAAGATCGTTTTCCTAATTTGTGCAAGTCTAAGTTAATGCCACGTGCTGCTGGTCCTTTTAAGGTGTTAGATATAATATATGATAATGCATATAAACTTGATCTCCTAGCAGATTTTGGTACGATTAGTCCGACATTTAACGTTGCAGATTTGAAGCCCTACTTTCATGAGGAAGAAGAGATTGCGTCGAGGATGACTTCAATTCAAGATGTGGAGCATGATGTGAAAATCCCATCTATTGATACAACCGCTATACCTACAGCTACACAAATACAAGGACCTATCACTCGAGCTCGTGCCAAGCAACTTAACTATCAGGTACTTTTGTTTCTTGGAACTATTCCTCATATACATGAGAATATGATGCTGCCTAAATTAGATGTGTTTGTTACTCTTAGGAATGATGGACCTAGCATGGACGAGAGGGACACACATTGGAGCATGGTCCTACATGGAGATGTCAACAAACATATGAGGATTGAAGAGGACGCCACAAGTGGGGTGATGTCTACGCACTTCTATTCTTATAGACAGTTGTTGGGCCTCCAAGTGCAGAGGTTTGTAGAATAGCAGCAAGTTTTCCCTTAAGTGGATCACCCAAGGTTTATCGAACTCAGCGAGGAATTGGTCAAAGGTATTCCCTCTCAAGCAACCCTGCAATCAAGATACAAGAAGTCTCTTGTGTCCCCAACACACCCAATACACTTGTCAGGTGTATAGGTGCACTAGTTCGGCGAAGAGATAGTGAAACACAAGTGGGATGGATAATTATAAGTGGTAATGGTGATAGATAATAGCTTGGTGGCATGGAAAAGACTAAAGTAAAACTGAAATAAAGATGGAAGCAAGCAAACATGTAACAGATCTAGTAGCAAACGGTGTTTCAATGCTTAGAAACAAGGCCTAGGGATCATACTTTCACTAGTGAACACTCTCATATAAATATATTATTTTCATGATACTACGCTGAACTACTCTCCGGTTGGACACTCTAATCCATGGTAGGGCTATAACAGCTGTTGGGGGGATACCCCTGGGTAGGGTCATGCCGGGGTATAAAGGCCGAGTTAGCCGAGGTACGGCAAGGTCAAAGCGAATGTTGGCCGAGTTACCTCAAGGCAGGCCGAATCTCGGGGTAACCCGGACCAGGGGATGTCCACCTAACTGAGTCTCATCCGACTTAAGTCGTAAGCCGGATAAATGAATCTAACTTGTATGCAGGAACAGGTGTGACCGGATCAACTACGATCCGGGTCATAGCAAGCTTCTAGGAGAAGGAAGGTATCTCGCTGGTCAAAAGTAACCCCGGTACGCACATCATGAGAAAGGCGGATAGGGGCAGGACCACCGACGCGTGGCCGACAAAGGTGACGACGCTGATGTCGGCTGACGCAGGCGCCGCAGAGGCTCACGTAGCCTCTGCATGGATGATGCGGGGGAAAAGCGACCCGGTCGGCTTGCTATTTTTGGAGGAGGCATATTCCATGACCCGGGGTATAAAGGCCGAGTTAGCCGAGGTACGGCAAGGTCAAAGCGAATGTTGGCCGAGTTACCTCAAGGCAGGCCGAATCTCGGGGTAACCCGGACCAGGGGATGTCCACCTAACTGAGTCTCATCCGACTTAAGTCGTAAGCCGAATAAATGAATCTAACTTGTATGCAGGAACAGGTGTGACCGGATCAACTACGATCCGGGTCATAGCAAGCTTCTAGGAGAAGGAAGGTATCTCGCTGGTCAAAAGTAACCCCGGTACGCACATCATGAGCAAAGCGGACAGGGGCAGGACCACCGACGCGTGGCCGACAAAGGTGACGACGCTGATGTCGGCTGACGCAGGCGCCGCAGAGGCTCATGTAGCCTCTGCATGGATGACGCGGGGGAAAAGCGACCCGGTCGGCTTGCTATTTTGGAAGGAGGCATATTCCCTGGAATATGCCTCCATGTATGACCTAAGTGGAGACCTAGCCACTCCCATATAAGGAGGGCTAGGGCCTCTGTAGAGGGGGTTGGTCTCAATTGGGTAGAGCTTACTGTATTGATCTCTATAGACTGGTTGTGACTTGGTTCCTGAGGGCTAGCTAGCGGGGAGAGTAAGAGAGTACCTTCTTCCTCCTCTCTCCAATACAGCTCGAGGAGCACTTGTAATCTGTGAAGTGAATCAAATACAAACCTTCTATGTGAGGAATCACCTCACTATCCCTCCCTGGATTCCCCTAGTGCTATTAGTCCCCACCTTTAGCCTATCCATGGCATCTGCCGTGACACCACCACGACAGTTGGCGCCCACTGTGGGGCTAGCGGCGCTAGCAGGGGTCAAGATCCGGACGGGAAACCTCATCGGCACCGGCGAACGCATCGTCTCCAGGCTCGTTCAGCGCTTTGGAGTGCTAGACTTTGTCAGAGACAATGCTGGATGCT
Organism: Avena sativa; assembly: GCA_916181665.1. Classification (NCBI taxonomy): domain Eukaryota; kingdom Viridiplantae; phylum Streptophyta; class Magnoliopsida; order Poales; family Poaceae; genus Avena; species Avena sativa. Next base: position 373,193,836 of record OV702291.1, on the reverse strand, counting down.
TCAGCACGCGCCCACTTCCGCGCAACGGCCTCTTCATCAAGCTCGTTGCGCACAAAGTCTACGTTGCTGTCGATGTGTCGTGCGTTCATTCGCGGCACGTCGTCAAGGCAGGGGAGCCACCCCTTAGCGTGGTTCATGGGGCGCGTATCACTCGCTCCCCGGACCGTGCTGAGGTGATGATGACTGTGCCAGGTGCGGACGTGAGCAAGGATCCGGCACCAGATCCGGAGGTAACACCTAAGGCACCAAGGAAAGGTAGAGGTCCTCCACTAGAGAGGCCTGAGAATATACTGAGAGAAGCTATGGATAGCTTGGCAAACCCAGTAGCAGCAGTGGTAGATCCGACTCAGGCACAGGCCGAGCTTGAGGAAACTAGGCAAACAATTCTAGAGGGAGCAAAAAGATAGTTGCGGCTCAGCAGTCGTTGAACATGACGCTGCGTGAGTATGCAAAGGCAAATAAAGTACATGCTGTAAAAGTGAAGGGGAGAAATCTCATGAGTGAAATGAACAAAGAGGGTGATACTAGGATTGAGGAGTCAGAGAACTGTTTATCCATGGGGCTGCCGAAGTATAGTACCCCGGCAAAAAACCTCAGAGTAGCGGATGCGGCTACGTCCGAGTTAGAGGGTCTAACGGGTGAAGCACGTCAGAGACAGCAAGATAGGGTCAATGAGTTGGTTCGGATCGCGAACAGGCAAAATGAGGAATTGCTCAGGGCTAACCCGGAGAGAGCTGGGGCCTCCAAGATCGTTCATTCGGCGGTGGGTAACCCGGAGAAATCTGCTAGAGCTACATCGTCTCCTCATGGTGGTCCTAGGAGAGAAGAGGTAGTAACCTCGGCTAGAAGAAACAAACAGATCGTTCCGTATGACCCGACAAGGGCGGGAAAAGCAAAAGAAGCACAGAGAAACGATGATCGACAAAGCGTGAGCCGAGGTGAAGCTGGCCGAGATAACCTCGACCAAGGCAATGCCGGTTAAGGAAACGTTGTAAATGGCAATGCCAGACAGCGCAACTTGGCAGGACAACCGCAACAGCGGAATATACCAAGGCAAGAGCAAAGTGCCGGCCGAGGTATGCAACAGAGAGGTGCACCACGAGAGCAAGACCGGTATAACGATGGAGATTCGGAAGCAGGGATCTGATGCCTGATGACGCCAGGTTGAAACTGGATCGACTGTATAGGTCGGAGTAGATTGAAAGTCAGGGTCCTCCGGGTCCTGCGTGTTTTGGACCCCAGATCATGAAGGAGCCACCGGGACCTAACTTCTAGTTACCCAGAGGCACAAAGACGTATGACGGTAGTACTAAGCCAGAGGATTGGTTGATAAACTATGCTACAGCTGTGAAGATTGCTACAGGCAACTTGCGATGGGCTGTGAGATACGTACCCCAGATGTTGGAGGGGCCAGCAAGGGTATGGTTAAACAATTTGCCGCCCGGAAGTATTAACTGCTAGATCGATTTTGAGGAAATGTTTATCAGCAATTTCTCAAGTACGTATCAGAGGCCAAATAGGCCACAGACCCTAGCTATGTGTAAACAGAGACCGAACGAGACAGACCAGAGTTTTTAACCCGGTGGTGTACTGTGAGAAACTCGTGTGAGGGTGTGATAGAGTCGCAGGCCATAGCATGGTTTGCACAGGGGTGCAGATATGCAAGCGAGCTGTGGCAGAAGTTGTAAAGGAAAATGCCAACCACTTTAGCAGAAATGATTCAGATTGCTGATTCGTATGCTTTGGGTGATCCGACTCAACCCAGACTCATGTCAAACGAGTCAAATGAGGAGTACTACCAGAGAGATGGAGCCGGATCATCCCGGAGGAATGATTACGGAGGTAAAAGAAGAGACAACAGATCGGATCACCGGTACAGTTTGCAACAAGTTGCAGCTGTGAATCAAGATCAGCCCGGAACAGGTAGCAGTCAACGTCAGAAAACTGGAGGGCAACAATGGACACCAAGGAATGATGGCAAGAAAACTTGGACGCCAGAGCAGAAGAAACAGTGGCAAGAAAAGAAGGAACGTCTGAGGTACACTTATGAGTCAATGTTGGATCAGCCATGTAAATTTCACACGCCGAATCCAAGCAACCCAGCGGGTAATACAACAAGGCAATGTGAGTGGATGCGTAAGATAGAACAAGGTGGCTCGGGGAATGCTCATGCACCCCGGAATGATCAACCTCGGCAGGAGTTACCCCGGCAGCAATTGCTCTCCGGAGCGAACACGCAACAGCTAATGTTGCCTCCCCCTCCGCCGAGGTATGATAACCATGAGAGAAGAGATGCAGTGCATCAAGTAGAAAACCAGCATAAGCCGGATCAGAGGTACCCCGGAAATGAGGGGAGGAATGAGTACAGGGAGCATCATCAGAGTTACTGTGTGTTTACCACTGAGAAAACCGATAGAAAGAGCTTGCAGCACCAACATATGGAGGTCAATGCGGTAATGCCAGCGGTGACGAGGTATATGCCTTGGTCGGAAAAGGAAATTACCTGGAACATCAAAGATTGTCCCAAGCTTATGCCGAGTCCTGGTTCGTATGCGTTAGTGCTGGATCCGGCATTCATTGGGCCTAACATCAATGTGAGGTTCTCCAAGGTACTGATTGACAATGGTAGTAGCATTAACATCATGTATGCGGACACAATGCGCAAGTTGGGTATCTCGGAAAACATGCTCCAAGCTACAAGGACAACTTTCCATGGCATTGTGCCAGGCATCTCTTGTGAGCCAATAGGCAAAGTCCGGGTTGACGTATTATTTGACACGAGAGATAACTGCCGAACTGAGAATTTGGAGTTTGAAGTGGATTCTCAGTTTGAAGTGGTGAACTTGGAAAGTGCGTATCACGCGTTACTCGTAAGACCAGCACTGAACAAGTTCATGGCAAGCTGCCACATCAGTTATCTGAAGATGAAGTTGCCCGGGCCAAACGGAGTGATTACCATTGCTGGGGATTTCCGACGTTCCATCGAGTGTGCGTCGGCCGGGTCTAACCTAGCCGAGTCACTTGTGATTGCTCAAGAGAAAACAAAAATCCAGGAGGTGGCAGCGTTGGCTTAGTCTGCGCAGCAGTATATGCCGGCACTGAGTAACCCGCATGGCAGTGTCTCATTCCAAGCCACAAAGGATACCAAGAAAGTGCCTGTTGATGATATGTTCCCGAAGCGCATCGTAACAATTGGTGCCGGGTTAAATGATAAATAGGAAAGCGAGCTCGTCAACTTCCTCCATGAGAATCGGGATATTTTTGCCTGGTCCATGCAGGACTTGCAAGGTGTTCCGAGGGAGTTGGCCGAGCATTCTTTGAATGTGAGACCCAGAGCAAGGCCGGTGAAGCAACCTCTCCGCCGCTTTGCCGAGGATAGGAGAAAAGTCATTGGATATGAAATAGCTCGGTTACTGGCAGCATGATTTATCATGGAAGTACTTTACCCGGATTGGCTATCTAATCCGGTGCTGGTGGAGAAGAAGAAAGATGATCCGACGTGGCAGTGGTTTGGCGTATGTGCATCGATTACACGAACCTGAACAAGGCGTGTCCAAAAGATCCATTTCCACTGCATAGGATAGATCAAGTCATAGACTCGACTGCTGGATGTGAACTGTTGTCATTCATTGATGCATATTCTGGTTTCCACCAGATACCTCTGAATCTGGATGATCAAATAAAGACTGCATTTATCACCCCGTATGGGGCTTATTGCTATCGCACCATGCCATTTGGTTTACGTAATGCAGGGGCAACATACCAAAGATGTATGCAGAAATGTTTGCACGACCAAATAGGTCAAAATGTACAAGTGTATGTGGATGATGTGGTTATCAAGACCAAGGAAAGCAAAACACTCCTTAACGATATCAGGCAGACATTCGCGAACTTAAGAAGGTTCCGGATGAAGCTGAACCCAGAAAATGTACCTTCGGTGTCTCGGCTGGAAAAATACTCGGATTTCTTGTATCCAATCGAGGTATCAAAGTTAATCCAACTAAGATCCGGGCCATTAAGAGAATGGAACTGCCGAAGTGTCTTAACGATGTCCAGAAGTTCACTGGTTGCCTGGCATCGTTAAGTCGGTTTGGATGTCAGTTGGGAGAAAAGGCGTTGCCTCTCTACCAACTCATGAAAAAGTCGGATAAGTTCGTTTGGACGCCGCAGGCCAATGAAGCCTTTGCCCACTTAAAGAAGATGTTAGCCACCACACCAGTGTTAGCCTCTCCACTATCAAAGGAGCCAATGTTGCTCTACATAGCCGCAACCAACCGAGTTGTAAGTGCAGTGATTGTGGTAGAGCGATACGAAGAGGGTAAGTCGATGCAAAGGCTAGTGTATTATCTGAGCGAGGTATTATCTGCCTAAAAACAAAATTACCCACACTATCGAAAGGTGGCCTACGGTGTCTATATGGCAGCTAAGAAGTTGAAGCATTACTTTTAGGAGCATCCCATCAAAGTAATATGTGAAGCTCCCATATCCGAGATAATGAGTAACAAGGATGCGAGTGGTAGGATTGCGAAATGGGCAATTGAACTAGCTCCATATGCACCACAATACGACAGAAGGGAGGCAATCAAGTCTCAGGTTGTGGCCGACTTTTTTGTGGACTGGGCCGAGGTACAATACGAACCACCACTATCAGATCCGAACTACTGGAGGATGCACTTTGACGGGTCAAAAACAAAAACCGGGCTAGGTGCCGGAGTTGTACTTACCTCGCCAAAGAAGGACCAGCTGAAATATGTGCTGCAGATCCATTTAGCGGCATTAAACAATGTCGCTGAATATGAAGCACTTGTGCATGGTCTCAAAGTGGCAAAAGAAATTGGGATGACTTTGGGTGCAGGGAGGAGAGGGAGGCAGGCACAAGGGAGGAGAGGGAGGCAGGCACAAGGGAGCAAGAGGAGGTCAGGCATGACTTTGGGTGCACCACGCGTGGCTAGGTGCACCACATGCAAGGGCCTATGAGCCACTTAGGCCGAACCCACAATGGGTTGGTTTGTGACATGGGTATACCCTACGGGTACTTGAGTTCGATATATATGGTCCAGATACGGCGGAAGCCCACGGCGTTGCCAAGGCCCAAATGAAGAATTCGAGTGGCCCACGGACTCTCGATTGCTTGCGAGACAAAAAGAAGCTTAAGATAGGAAGTTTAAAGGGAAAACCCTAATCTGTAACCGACTCGACCTGCTACCCGAGACCTAGCCTATCTATATATAGGCTAGGAGGGGCGGCGAGGAGGACACATGCAACCCTAGTTTCCACAACTCTCGCTAGATTGCATATGCGCACCCCTGTAATCTTCGATTCCTTCGTTAATTCCAAGAGCAGACAAGCAGGAGTAGGGACCTCTACGAGGCCTGAACCTGGGTAAAACTTGCGTCCCTGTGTGCTTGTTTACTAGCCGCTGATGCCTCCAGTGCTCCCTCCTTCTCCAAAACCCAAGTCCATAACAATGGGCATTGACGAGTTAAACACTCGTCAATTGGCACCGTCTGTGGGAATTGGGAGTGCTGATGTCGCGGCTTCTTCGGCCCCATCAACCGCGATCTACAACTCCGCAACAACAGAGATTCGTCAGCTCTTCAGCGCGTTCGACTTCACTGTCCACACGCCGGCCACTCGCCCGGCTTTCGAGTCCGTGGGCGATAGAATTAGTCTGGCGATTGGGAGCTTCCGCTTCCAGGTTGGTCAGATGGGCACGCTTCACATGCCTGACCAGCCAATGGCACCCGCGATTGCTCCAGCATCGTGGTTCCTGCCACCAATCAGCACCCTCAGCGAGCTCAACACCTCGACAACAGCTGAGAGCACGGACAGCGACAACAGTCGCGGATCCGATCTGGGTGACCTAGCCACTGAAGATGGAGCCTACGGCTCCGGATCTGAAAGCTACGGGAGCAACAGCTTCCCAAACCACTTCATGTGCACAATCATCAACGCAGGCGACACCACCGCCAATCACGAAAACGCTAGCCCCGGATCTGGCACGGACCACGCAACGGTGCTGAACCACCCAAAGGCAGCACGCCCAATGGTGGCCCCACCAACAGTGGCAACGGCGCGCCCGTCAACAACGGGGCGGCAGTCGAACCGCCAACCATGGTGAACGAACACACATGAGAGCGTGTCATGATTAAACTCAACGACAACGAGTGGGCCCATTGCCGAGAAGCTCGAGGCAATCCTCTGCCCCCCTGCACGCCGTAGGACATGATGATGGGCTACCATTGGCTACTAAAGGAGGAATACAGACGCCAACTACATGCAATCGCGCAACTCGAGGCACGTAAAAAGGCGGCGGATTAGTCGAGTCTTCGACGAGCTGGGCTCTCCTCCCACGGAGGATCCTCCTCCAAAGGCAACGAGTACGTGGCCAACAAGAGGCGATTTCGGATGGCCCATCTCACCGAACAAGAACGCATAGAAGCTGCAAAAGTCCTCGACTTCAGCTCTATGACAGTCGGCACACGGGGCAATGTGGTCGCAAAGACACCGCAAGCCGCGATAACGGCAGCCACCATGTACCTCCTCAACAACCAGCCGCCAACTGGAGATCCATGAGCTGCCATGCACCGATCTACGATCGCGGGCTTGGGGTTAATCAAGGCCGCCCTTGACAAGGAGCCAACGCCAGAGCCAAAGAAAGGCAAGGCTCTCGCAAAACGCTATTCCTTGCCCTTGTCGAATGGCAACAGTCATGATCTGTATCGGTGTCGCCGCTCACGACGGCACGATTGTGACTACGATGCGCGCGATGACCTCACGTAGTGCAAAATCGAAAAATCAAGGGCAAGACGCGCTCGTTCGACTGACTCAGAAGAGGACGAGACTGAACTCTGCGGTGCTAGATGCTTCAGTAGAGCCATCAGGCAGAAATGAATGCCTAAAGGGTTCAAACTCCCATCGGAGAACCCAAAGTTCGACGGCCAACAAGACCCAAAGATCTGGCTAGAGGACCACATCTCCTCCGTCAGGCTACACGGTGGGAGTCGAAGCACGACCATGCAATGCCTACAGCTACAGCTACAGGGCGCCGCTCGTGCGTGGCTTAATAACCTGCCGCGTGGATCCATTCGCAGCTGGGAAGAGCTGGTCTATAGCTTTGTGCGCAACTTCAAGGGCACTGAGGAGCTGCCAGCAAAGGTCGGGCGAATCGCTACACTCATACATCTAGAGGTGGTCCATCATCAAGAATTCCGCAGAAAACATCTCGGAAGACCGTGCAATCGACGCGTTCAATGGCGGTGTTCGCCAGATAGAGCTCAGGGAGGAGCTAGGCCACTCGAAGCCCAAAACAATCGACCACCTGATGGAAATTGCGAATCGGTGGGCCGACGGAGAGGATTCGGTGAAAAATCATACCTACTTTGACGATGACGACCTCGGGCGCAGACGGGACCGTCGAGGCAAGCGGCGAATGTGCATCTACGATGATCGCAACCACGTCAACATGGTCACAGTCGGCTACACCGATAAACGCGACGACAACCACAACAGCGGCTATCGCAGCGGTGGATACCGCGACTCCGGAAAAACCACGCAGGTGTGGCAGCACCGCACTCGTGGAGAGGCACCCGCAACAACCATCGAGGACAAACTGTCCGGGCCGTGCAACGTGCACTTCTACATCGACAAGCATGACGGCAAGAAAAAATCCAGCCACCTTCTCAAGGATTGCCGCCAGTTTCTCAAACTCCACGAGGGCCTGGCCCAGATGAATCACGAGGCAATCAACAAGGGCTATGGAGTCGCCCAAGGCGTCGTGGCACATGGAGCTCCCCCACCACCGCCCGGACCACCACCACCCGTGGCCATGCCGGTCCAGCACCATGGAGGCGAACCATACCCACGACCCGTGGGTAACATGGGGATGATCCAAAAGGGGCGTCCCTCAAATCGAGTGCAGAAGGCCATCACTCGCCAAGTCAACTTGGCGATAAACTCTCCACCTTCCATAACTGAGTACCTCAGTGGAAGCGACTCCTACATCACCTTCGATGGGCGTGACCACCCACGCCAAGTTCCTTGTCCAAGCCACTGTCCTCTCGTACTCGAGGCACAGATTGGGGGTTTCGACATGAGTCGCGTCTTCGTGGATGGCGGCAGCGGCATTAACCTCATGTTCGCAAGTACCTTGCATGCGATGAGGATCCCTCTGACATGTCTGGAAGTTTCAGACACAATGTTCCACGGCATCGTCCAAGGGAAAGGCGTATATCCCCTGGGCAAAATCAACCTCGACGTCATCTTCGGCACACCGCAAAACTTTCGGCGAGAGCTCATCGACTTCGAGGTCATCGACTGGCCTTCACAATATCACTGCATCCTCAGACGCGTCGCGTTTGCGAGGTTCATGGCAGTACCACACTACGCTTACCTGCAGATGAAGATGCCGGGTCCAAACGGCGTAATCACAATCAACGGTAACTTCGAAAGGTCTGACAGCTACAACAGGGAGTTCAACAGAATCTCCCAGTCCTTCGGCATGCAGGAGGAACTCGCAAGATTGAAGGAGTCGACAGACAACAGTCTGCCTCCCCTGAGCAGGCCAAGTTTATCCAACCTGTCCTTCGACTCGTCGGTGCACATGAAGAAAGTCCAGGTCCACCCAACGGACCCGACCAAGATGGCCCTCATCGCCAACAACTTGAGTTCCACATAGGAACTCGTACTCTTCGAATTCCTCCGTGAGCATTGGGAGATCTTCGCCTGGTGTCCATCGGGCATGCGAGGAGTCCCCAGGGAATTCGCCTAGCACTCGGTCAACGTAAATCCAGACGCATGGCTACTCAAGCAGATAATTCGGCGACTGTCTGAACCAAGAGCAAAGGCAGTCGGAATGGAGATCAACATACTCCTCGATGGCAAATTCATACGCGAGATCAAGGAAAGCACTTGGCTCGCCAACATGGTGCTTGTACCTAAAAAAGACACGGATATCCTGTGGATGTGCGTGGACTTCACCTCCCTGAATAAGCACTGCCCAAAGGATCACTTCCCGTTGCCGTGAATCGACCAAATCATCGACTCCACCCCGGGATGTGAACACCTCTGCTTCCTCAATGCCTACTCATGCTACAACCAAATTCGAATGAAGGAGGAAGACCAAGAGAAAACAACGTTTACGATGCCCTTTGGTGTGTTCTGCTACAACACGTACCCCTCGGGCTAAAAAATGCACGAGCCACCTATCAGTGGTGCATGCAGGCCTGTCTCAAGAATCAACTTGGTCGCAACATCCAAGTCTATGTTGATGACATCGTCATCAAAACAAAAGAGGAAGCCTTACTAATCGACGACCTACGCAAAACCTTCACCAACCTAGACCGCTACTGGATCAAGCTCAATCCAGACAAATACGCCTTCGGCGTACCATCTGGGCAACTACTTGGGTATCTTATCTCCGTGAGAGGGATCGAGGCAAACCCGAAGAAAATAAATTCCATACTGGCCATGGAGAAGCCAAAGAATGTAAGAGGCGTCCAGTAGCTGGCTGGGCGAATCGCGGCGCTCAGTCGATTCATCAGTCGAATGGGCGAAAAGGCACTTCCCTTCTACCAACTTCTCCGCAAAACTGACAAGTTCGAGTGGATAGACGAGGCACAAGAAGCATTTGAAGACCTCAAACGTCTACTATCCACCTCGCCAGTACTGGTGACTCCACGTGAAAAAGAGCCGCTGTTGCTCTACATCTCCACCACCAACCAAGTGGTCATCATGGTGCTCATGGTGGAACGAGCCGAAGAAAACAAGGTCCACGGGGTCCATCACCCAGTCTACTACCTCAGCGAGGTGCTCACACCAACAAAACAGCGGTACCCACACTACCAAAAGCTGGCGTATGGTGTCTTCATGACAGCCAGGCGACTGCGCCACTACATCCAGGAGCACCCAATCGTGGTGGTCAACGACGCCCTGCTCGGGCATATCCTCAACAACTCTAATGCCACCGGATGAGTCACGCTTTGGGGAATCGAGCTGTCTCCACGAGACATTACATACGAAATGCGCGACGCGATCAAGTCACAAGTCCTCCCTGATTTCCTCGTGCACTGGATGGAGAACCAGCTCCCCGAAAAGCTAGATATGTCTTATCTCTGGACTATGCACTTCGATGGATCCAAACGAAAGGACGGGGCTGGCGCAGGTGTCATACTGATATCGCCCCAGGGAGACAAGCTGAAATACATTCTGTGAATGCAGTTCACTGCCTCCAACAATGAAGCTGAATACGAGGCCCTAATCCATGGGATGCGGATGGCGAAAGCCTGCGGCGCCAAGAGGCTCATCATCTACGGCGAATCCAAACTGGTGGTCAACCAAACGATGCACGAGTGCGACGCGCTGAATGACAACATGATCGCCTACCGCGACCTCTACGACACACTCGAAGGGGACTTCGACGACTATGAACTGCAGCACGTAGGCCGCGAAAGAAACGAAGAGGCGGACACACTCGCCAACATTGGCTCCACCTGTGCCCCCATACCACCCGGGGTATTTCTCGAGCGCATCTGTGAACGCTCCATCAAGCCAAAGGCTCAAGAGAAGAAAGCAAGCGCATCAACGGACTCGGGAGATACGCCACCCAATGAGCCAATGGCACTCGACGACCTAGAGCTCGACACAGGATTCGAAGGACCAATGGGCGTCATGATGACCGAGCCATCTTGGACTCAACCCTACAACACATATCTTCTCAGCAAGAGGCTACCTGACGACCCGACTGACGCGCGACACATTGCGTGACGATCCAAGGCATTCGCCGTCATCAACGGCGAACTATACAAGTGCAACATCATAGGAGTACTCCAACGGTGTGTCTCCAATGGGGACGGAAGGGCCATCCTCCTCGACATCCATGAAGGGACCTGTGGGCACCATGCTGGCGGTCGCGCCCTTGTCGCCAAAGCTCTACGAGCTAGATTCTACTAGCCCATGGCCATGCACGACGCCAAGGACATTGTCCAGCGCTGCAATATTTGCCAGCGATTTGCGAACAAACCACACACACCGGGCGCGGAACTCTGGCCAATACCATTGGCTTGGCCCTTCGCGCAGTTGGGACTCGACATGGTCGGCAAGCTCCCGAGATCCTCGCGAGGAGGTTACGTATACCTCTTGGTCATAGTCGACAAGTTCACCAAGTGGATCGAGGCCATGCTGGTGACAAACCAATTAGGTGCCAGGGCTGTCAAGATCTTCGAATCCATTGTCTACCGCTTTGGTGTGCCACATAGCATCATCACGGACAATGGGATGAACTTTAGCTCCAAGGAGTTCCAGGAATTGTACGAAAACCTAGGAATCAACATAAGCTACGCCTCGGTAGCTCACCCATAGACCAACGGTCAAGTCGAAAAGGCCAACGGCCTCGTCTGCGGTGGAATCAAGGAGAGACTCCTACGGCCACTCGAACAAGCCACAGGATACTGGACAGATGAGTTGCAATCCGTACTCTGGAGCTTGCGCACAACTCCAAACAGCACCACGGGATACACCCCGTTCTTCATGGTGCACGGCGCTGAAGCGGTGCCACCCACAGAGGTACGCTACAAAGCCCCATGGGTGGCCGCCTGCAGCGAGCAGGAGTCAACTCTCGCACTCAAAGACTCCATCGATCTTCTTGATGAGGCGCACGAAATCGCAGCGGAAGGATCAATGATCTACCAGCAGAGCCTCCACAACTACCATAGCCGAAGGCTACGCCCAAGATCCTTCGTCGAAGGAGACCTGGTCCTGCGACTCAAGCAACAGGGGCATCTCAAGCTCGAGTCTCCCTTGGAGGAACCATACGTGATTACAGAAGTAATCCCAGGTGGCGCCTATCGCCTTAAAGATTTCAAGACATGAGTCGCATACTCCAATCCCTGGAACGTCGCACAGCTGTGTCGTTTCTACCCCTAGTCGTTTTACATTACAAATAAGGCTTTCAGCCAGGCTACCTAGCCACACATTGTACCTCGTACTATTCTGCGATTAATAAAGCTAAGTGCCCTGAAACTCTGTGTTTTTCCTCATTTTTTCTGGCAATCTTATCACTCGGAGGCTACGCCACCCTTTACATCCTCGTTCTACGAACAAGTCGCAGTATCCTAAGTAGCTGACACAACATCAATCAAACCCTTGATAAAACACCAACCCAGTTGCAATGCACCAAACAGGTTGGCAAGGTGCTGAGATAAAAAATAAGTCAGGCTAACGAAAAGAAACTGCAGAGTACAGATACACTCACAAAACATATAAGCTAGCAAGCTCTTTACATATCACTAGAAATTAATTACATCCAACATATCTATATGAACTTTACAACACTTGTACAATTATGCGCAGGATACAACCTAAAGCTACTGCTACAATAGAAGAACGTTCGTCTGCTCCTCGAAGAAGTCGACGATTTCTTCAGCTAGACGATCAACTGCCTGATAATGTGGAACCATGTTCTAGGTCGAACCTTCTGGAGGGGTCGGCGGCCCAGCGGCAATAGCTACAACGTATACATCTGGCCTATGCAGTCGCACCAGCGACAAAGTAGCCTTGGCACCGGCCACTAACTGCTACCGCACGCACTCGCGAACTGCACTCAAATCCTGGAACTTAGCCAGGAGAGCCAACAGGCTCAAAGGGACGGCGTCCAGCAGAAATATCGTCTGGTAGATATGCCTCAGGCACGACTGCGCCTTCTTCAAAAAGTGAAGCACTTGAGAAGCACGATCCTGCAGGGTCGCAAGTGTGATTGCACGGTCATGGTCCACCCAAAAGTATCCACTCGCCTGCAATTGATCCTAGGTCAGATCATGCATTCGAACAGCGATCTGGTCTTTTTCATCCTGCGGATGACGAGCACTGACAACTACACCACACAAAAAGACAAAGTATGAAAGACAGGCATCGTCGTGGCTGACTACAGGAAAAGATAAGAGGATAGAAGGCTAACATTTGAACTGTTCACTCAGCTGTGCCACCTCCTCCAAAAGATACTTTCCGTGGGCAGAGGCCTTCTCTGCCTTCGACTTCCATACATCTGCACTACCACGGAGGATGGGAAACTCACGCTCCAGTTGCTTAATACGATCGCGTAGTCACGAAAGTAAGGACAACTCCTCCACCTTTGAGTGCGACTGCGCCACGGTTTCATTGGCTGATGGAAGATCACGAGGATCACTCGAAGGACCACTCGATGTACCCTATCACGAACCAAGCAAAAGGAAATAAGAAGCCAAGGATACATTGACGAAAGGCTTAGATGCATTCAAACATATCAAAGTCCTGATTGCGGTACACCCAGAAAAACATTGTTCCACAATCAAAAGGCCAAACACTAGAGCTATTACACAGACAGACTACAGAGCATTTTTCTTCGACTTGGACTTGGGCTTCGGGGGCTTCATCGCATCCGTGGTAGTCTCCGACGCCACGAACTTGCCGATAGTACCCCTAGATGCCGTAGCATTTGCAGCCTTCGCTTGACGCCGCTCCTCGAAATACTTGGCGAGTGGCCCGATAAGCTGAGGACCATAATTTTTGCATTTACCAGCAAAGGGAGCAAACACTACCTGCTGGCCTCTAGCGTCGACAGGCATCGCCTCAGAAATAGCGGCATGATCCATCTCCATGCCATGGGCTTGCACCATTGCGAGTTCCATGGTGGCGCCGATGGAGCACTGCGAGTTCTTGAAGTCCGTGGGGATTCCTCTAGCCAGGGACTCCACCAAGTCTCCAAGGTTGTCGATCAGTCCGGCCTTGGGAGTTAAGTCCTCGCGGATACGACTCAGTACATCCTTGGCCTTCCCTAATGTCTCCTGGAGGGATACGCTGCGGTCTTCGACTGCGGCGACGGCACCAGCCAATGCATCGTCACAGTGAAGGGCCTAGATGTCAAAGCTCAGGCCGCCGGCATCTACATAAAGCAAAGTGGTGGTACGATACCATGATGTCGAAGCAGGAAACAAAGACAACCCAGCAGAAAGAATACCTGAGAGGGACTTAGTAATCGGGACAAGCTGCTCCTCGAGCAACTTCTCCCTCTCGGCATTGGAGGAACGCAAGTCTTCTTCGCTCTTCCGCAAGTCCTCCTCGCGTTTTTGCGATTCCTCCAAGGCTGCAACTGCTTCGTCGCGACTCTTCGCCGCCGCAGCAAGCGCCTTTTCAAGTGAAGCGACACGGTGCAGCAGTTCGTTATGCTCAACTACAAGAGGGGATGTATCATCAATCGCATCCAGACACTTCACCAAGGCAAAATATGTAACTACCTCGGTGAATTACGCTCCTAGTTGCAAGCCTGGATGCGCAGAAATGGTTGAAATAGTACGGTGGGGCCCAAATGCCACTCACAGGTAGACCGTTCGGCCGTCCCAACCATTTCTACACATCGGGACAAGAACGGGCGGCGTAATCGGCAGGTGAAGGGATCAACTACATACACAAATGAGTATGTATGCAAGCCACCATACAACAGTACATCAGAGTCATCCCATCTAAAAAGAAAGGAAATATAGCAACGCCATACGGCAAGATCCAAATATCCTAGATAGATATAATAGTTTAGGATATCTCCTCATACATCAATCAACAGAATATCAGGCGGAAGCGGAAGACAAAATCCGAGTACGGATAAGAAGCAAATCGGCATAAGATGCCCCATAAATAAGCAGATCCCGCCCACAGATCTCACGGATCCCCGTTCCCGGAATCTCTACACCGAATGATCGTTGCCCACATCGTCCGTCTCTTCCACCCAGTATCCATCTTGCGAGGGTACCTGTTCATCTGAACCAATAATTTATCGTGTGAGACCCTAGGGGTACTCAGCAAGTCTTTATGCCTCTAAAGGGGACACAACCTGGGGTGACGCAATTGCAGCAAAAGATAAACCCTAGCAATTCTATAGATACTCGCTAACCATCCGCCTAACCATAGATAGACGGATGTCCGTGAATTAAGAACAACAGTTATAATGGTAATCTTAACAGATCCATCCTCCTCCTCGCTTACCGACGAGGAAGCGGACGAACAACCCCCCCATCCGTTGGCAGTTTTTTTATCCATTCCATGAGTGTTGCACTATTTACTACTCAGGTACCTAATCTAGTCAAATTAAAAGCGGTACTTTAGTTATGCTTGTCTATGATCGAGAAACTGTGCTCCAAGTCGTCCATAACCGCGGACACGGCTTTCAGAAAGTTTTACCCTGCAGGGGTGCACAAATAACAACACACACTTGATATGCCTCGGAAAAACCAAATCAAAACCCAACGAGGCAGTCACGACAAAGCGATCACAAGATTCAGAAATATTTCAGGGGGCCACCCCATTAAGCTACCCGCGACGAAGCTGGCCGGCTCCGAGACGGACTCAAGGTTTGTGTGGACAGCTGTAAACGACTGGGAACCCGAAAGTGTGACTGGGCTTGTCGATACCGCGAAATCGTGTCACGAACCTAAACAGTACAGGTGCTCCTCACACAATCGTAAATAAAGCAGTAAAGCATGGCATAAGTACAGGATAGTAATGAAACCTCAAACTAGTTGTGGCCCCAAGAAATAAGAATGAATCAAGCTCTGGCTCAGGGGGGTTCATAAGCCTCCCGGATGTGGATAGCGCGAATATTCTTGGAACAGGAATCAAGTACTCGGGGTCTTACGGGACACAAGTGAGCAGGAAAAACCAAATAACAGATATTGCTCACCGGTGCCACTTTCATTAGTTATCCCATTACTACTCAAGTTAAGTTGTTTAGGTACCTCGTTATCCATCATACACTCACATACCCTACACATGCTGTTCTACGACTCGCATGGCTCAAACAAATCCTGTAGTAATGGCTCATGGGATGGAGGAACAAGCTTCGGTGGGGTTTAAAAGTAAAAGCTATGCAATACTTGGGATTCAATTTAATGCAACCGCGACTCGATGATGCAAGGATGAGATAGAGGCAATAGGTACTGTATGTATGCAAGCATGTGGTAGTGCTTGCCTGGCAGCTCAGTTGAAGCAAAGGATGGATCTGGGTAGTGCTCCTGGTTCTCTTGATATATCCCCTGCTCAGCGTCTATTCGAAGAAGAACCAAACAAACAAGGGCCAACATAAATAAAGTGCGCAAGCATATGAATAAAATGCGACAAGCAAACAATCATGCCATGATGAATGATGCACAATTTGCATGGCATTGAAGTAGCATGGCATGGGTGGGGTGTGGCATACAAGAATAGATCATTTAATTGAGTTTTGGGCCCATTTTATCCTCAAATTAGTTGCTGTACCCTTTAAATTTATATGATGCATGCTTCAAAACAAACCATGGAATGCATAAACATAAAGGTCTCGTCGAGCTAATCATTTTAGACATATTATTTGTTAAATTTGGATTTATAAAACAAAAGTTATTAATTAAATAAGGAAAAGGGCATTTTATTTGTAATTTAAATAAACTTGGAAAATAAAGTGTTCAAAATATATTTTTAATGGAAGATTTGAAATCCTCACATTTTTCTGAGTTGAAAACATATATTATTTGTATTATTTGGATTTATAAATTAAAAGTTATTTAAAAACAGAAATATATTTGAATTTGAAATAATTAGAAAAGATTTGAATTTAAAACAGAAACAGATAGATACCTTTGTTACTCAGGATTAGCTAGACACAGACGCTGACGGGTGGGCCTCTCTGCTGACTGGGATTCCACTGCGCGCAGAAACATTTTACACCGCGAGCTGCGCTAGCCTCTGCGGCAGACAGGTGGGACCAGCAACCACAGGCCCACGCGACAGAGGCGAGCGTCCCAGGAACTGACAGGTGGGGCCAGGCTGGAGCGCGGGTTGCGGGTTATAAAAAGGCGGGGGGTTTTCTGGAAGAATCTCGCGGCGGCTGACTAGTGGGCCAGGTGGACCGCGGGTCGATGCAGAAAAAGATGCAGGGGGTTTTACGCAAAACGGCACCGCCGTACTGTTGATCTTCTCTGCCTCGACAGATCGGTGCTCGCGCGCGTGCAGAGCGGGGTGGGGGATCGAACGCAGGACCTAGGGCTCACGCGTGGGGGCGGAGCCACTGCGGTGGCCTGGGCTTGGTGTCAGGGAGGGTCGGCGCGGCCTAGATAGGGCTTCTGCGATGCGGGAGCGAGCAAACAGCAAACGAGCGGCGGCGCGCGGAGGGTGATCGACGAAACGGCCGGCGAGGCTAGGGCAGCAAGGTGAAGCGGACCATGTCAGGTAGGTCAGGGAGCTCACCGTGGGGGTGTTGGCGTGGACGGATCGAGCAGAGGAGCAGCAAGACGACGGCGGTGCAGACGGACCGATGAACTAGGGTTTGCGTCGGGCTCGCGCTGGTTCGGGTGGCTCCGGTGCTCCTCCTCCTCGCGGGCGTGTTCCAGGCGATGCAGGGGAGCCTCCTGGTACTCTCCAACCACTCCACGGAAGCGCAGCTCGACAGGATCAACCAGACGCGAAGGAGGCCGACGGTGGGCGGCGAGAGGGAGGTGGCGGTGGTGAGGGACGGCAGGGAGAGGGGAGCGTACTGGGGTGGATCTGGGGATGGTCTGGCGAGGCAGAGAGGTGCCGTGTGGTGGTAGATAGGGACGGGAGAGGGAGGTGGTACCGTGGGCGCGGGGTAGATGGGAAAGGGTGGCTCGGTGCCACCTTTCCTCCTCCTTGCTCACGTGCACGGTCGGGGGAAGGGGCAGGGCAGGCGCATGGGGAGCTAGCAGGTGGGGACGGGGTGATGCCAAGGAGGCAAGGGCAGGCTCGGGTTAGAGGGGCCCCTAGGGCAGGGAGAGAGAGCTAGGGAGAGAGAGGTGAGACTCGGGTTGGGGGGTGGTAGCTCGGGCTAGGGTTGGTACTAGGGTTGGGGTGGTCAGGTGGGGCGAGCTGGGTGGGGCCAGCTAGGTGAGAGAGAGAGAGCCGAGAGAGAGAGGGTAGGTTTAGGGTTTGGTTTAGATTAGGTGTAGATTAGGGTTTAGCTAGGATGGGATATGGGGGTATGGGTTTAGAGAGAGGGGTAGATGGAAAAGGTGGTGAGATGAGAGAGAGATGAGGGGGAGGTTTATTGTTTTGTCAAGCTCAAGCAAGTTCAAGCAAAGAGCAAGCAAGAACTAGACAAGGAAAGGAGAGGCTGAGGTGGTTTAAGCATGATCAAATAAGATCAAGCTAAAAGAGAGAGATAGAGATGAGAGAGATGATGTTCCACTCAAGACTCAACTAAAAACCAAAGGACAAGCAAAAGGTGGTACTTGCATGGCCCATGCAAAATATTTATTGCCATGTTGATTCTTGTGAAAACACTATTATTGCATGGCATTATTATTATGCATTCCCAACAATTGGAATAAAGCCAAGCAAAAAGGATTAAAAGGATTCCCCATGTGGAGTAGATGGAGATGACCATGTTTGAATAGAAATGGGACTTGCTAGTGTGTATGTGCCACTAGATGCCCAGTAGTCCCAAAAATATCCCAACATGAGCATAAGCCATAATAATCCATGTGGAAGCTAGGAAAAGGGTTCCATTCACAAGGCATGCAAAGGTGTCCATGTGGCTCTCACAACCCAATAAGGTGAAAACAATATGGTGCTTATATGAGAGCATGTGGAAAAGATCTGGACCCATCCCAACCCACATGAGCTAGAGGTAAAACCAATAAATGCCAAGCTCATATTTAGTTGGATGGTGGAATTATAAGGTGGTGAGAAGAAAGGGTGGTGGAGTCAATAAAAGATATGCCCCCAACTCAACTTGGGCATTAAACAATATATCAAGAACCAAATACAATATCAAGAGGCAAATACAATTAACAATGCATATGAGAGAAGAACCAAATCAAAAGGGTTTCATATGATGCTCAAATGCAAGGTGGCATGATGACATGAGCATGATATAATGATGATGCAACAATTATATGTTTGAAGTAGCCATTATATAGACTAGGCTAGTAGCATTACAATTGTTAGACAATTGGGATGCTACAACTCTCCCCCACTAAACAAGAATCTCGCCCCGAGATTCCTAGGAAAAGAAAACCACACCAGGAGAGGCGAGTGTTCGGAACGAAGGTGATCCTTGCGTTCCCAAGATGATGAACCACGGAATGGTGCAACCACTACACCTTGCAAAACTTGCTAGACTTGTTGCGAGTCTTGCGTTTTGCTAGAGACACAAAGGTTAGAAGAGAAAGAAGGATTGCCGTGAGACAAGAAGGATAGGATGGACATAGCTCCGGTTTTCTCAAGAAACATGATGAAAGAAAAGAACCACTTGCGAAAGAAAGGACAAGATGATGTATCATGGATCAAGATAGACACACCGTTAAGATTGAAGATTTACCGATACTAGAGAGGATGAATCTTTGTCTCGCCGGAAGGAAAGAGCTAGATTGGAGAGGTTTGAACCACTATGACAATAGCGTCGTATCTCCTCTCGGATTAGAGAAATGAAGTTCGGAAACAATATTGCCTTCAAACAATAGAGTCCCTTAATATGAATAGAAAGATTTAGTTAGACATTGCCGGATTAGATTCTTGTTGCGCCGGTAAGAACCAAGGGTCACGCAATTGAGGTGCGCGGATATAACTTCCAGATACGGATGTGACGCCAGATCATGGTGGAAACCCGAGAAGCAGAGGATATGGAGGATCTGGAGTTTATTGTAGAGATACTTATTGCTTTCTTTAGGCTTGAGGCTAACACAATATATTTGCGGCTGATGGCATCAACCATAACTGGCTTTACCACAGAAAAAGAATTGAAGAAACAAAGAAAGAGATAGCTTCCTTTTATCTTGATTGGGGATGTCGAGCACCGGTAGAATGACGAGGACAGAAAGAGTTTGCGTTTGTTTCCACTAGATAACTGAAGATTTGCTCCGTGTAGGATCAGACGAGATCACCAACAAGAGATTATTGATTACTTTCTTCGAGAGAGCACTCCGGAAAACAAGGACGGAAGTAAAAGTATCAAGGGATAAAGGCCACTTCTAACTTCCGTGGAATGAGTGGAATCACATTAATTCACCTATTCAATGTACAAGAGCGAATGATAAGAGTAGTGGTATGGTAGCTACTCCATCCCGCACTCAAAGCATTACTCCGCACATGAATAAGAAAACCATGCAACCCAACTACCGAAACAGACTGAAGGTATTGACAAGAAGAGCTCATGGAACTCCGCTAGAAAACAAGGATAGATTCAAACGATTCACCGGATCCAAGATAGATAAGGGTGATGATGTTGTCGTCATATCGTAAGTAGCCAGCCACCGGAAAGATAAGAAAGAAGATCACGGAGACAACTGCAAGATTCAACAGATAAAGAAAAAGATAACACCACTTGAACAGAAGGGTTACTAAAGATCTGAAAAGTCTTCATGGCCTCCGGTGGATTGAGCATAGACGATAGAACAAGAGGGTTTCAAGAGATCACTTGACGAGACTGCGGTGAAAGAACTCCATGTTCTTCTTGAAAAGATTGAGAGAAATTTAGCAGTCTTGCGGAAAAACTTCAGCGGAACGACGATGATAACTTGCCAATAAGGAAACTCCGGGTTTGATTGAAGATGGAATTAACAATGAACTTGCTGATTCCAGAATTGAAGCGATCTATCTAGAAGAAGGACGTGGCCGAGATAGGTGACTACAAAAAGTCAGAATTCACGCTTTGAGAACTTTGCACACAGGCAGTGCTCACGAAGCTTGAGAGAAAGAGACACAGATGATCCTCCATGTCCTTCCATTGATATGGAATGGCAAGCATATTATCAACATATACCACCATGGATTAACAGGATATTCCCAGAATATCCAGTTCAAGAGACGAGAGAAACGAACAAATGCCCGGAACACTTCCTGAGCTCAACGCTCTTAGAAAGATCAAAGTTAAGAGCACGGTTTCGTGTTGCAGAAGATGCACTGGAAGGATAGATTATCTGGTCCTTCAGAAGAAAAAGAGATGTCACTTGGTTCACGTTGTCGATTCGATCACCGGTTACAAAGATAAAGAGATCTTGGACAAGAAAAGATGATAGATCATACCTCAAGCAAAGATATTAGAGACGAAAATATGCAATTCCCTCGTCTCCAAGAGAATTTTGCAGATATGGGGTTCAAAAATATGTGCAACATGATGGACAGATGATAGATCGCCGTAGTGCCTTGAGAAACTCCGGATTGCCAAAGATACTTGAATATGCATAGATATGACCACGGTGTACTCAAAATCACAGGAGATAACCTTATCCTCCAGATGGTGACGGTTGATAGCATTTTTCCATATTCCCATCGACACTTATCACGAGTGGAATATAGCTATGCCGAGAGCCAAATTACAATCACTAGCATCGGATCGACGCATGTTATGTAATTAGCCCAAGAGAAAAAGGAGATGAAAAGAAACTCTAGGATTAAGCGTCGGTGACAAGGAATGAGTTAGCATGGACATGCTGATAAAAGGAAGATAGATAATGTTTCACACACGACTGGAAAGGGGTGTGGAAACACAGATGTATCAAAGAAAAATTTTCCGCATTTTTCGGCATTAAAATACCAATAGATGCGCAAAATCTCTTAGCTTATAGGGATTAGCAACAGGTGGATACACAGAAAGAGGAGTTGCTAGAAGGAAGAACACCCTTAAGAAGATGGCACCGGTTAACAAGGAGTCAGATATATCGCGCCGGTTTTCAAAAGCCTGTCAATATGGAATGTACCAACAGTTGATAACCAAAAGGCAGATAAAGATAACAAACTGGATGCAACAGATAGACAAGGATTACACACACACACACACTTTCTATGGTACTACGGAAACCCAGAACACGTGAATCCTAGTTTGAATTTTGAGAAGAGGATTGAAAACGTTACACTTCCTTACCAGAAAAGGTGGTGGTTGGGTAAGAAGAAAAGTGGAAGCAGTCCTACTCTCCCGTTTTGTTTTTCCCTAGTATACATAACTACCAAAAATATTTGCTAGACAGACAACGACCATTTGGCTGAGACCCTGAAGGGCGGGATGGCTCTGATACCAATTGTAACTACCTCGGTGAATTACGCTCCTAGTTGCAAGCTTGGATGTGCAGAAATGGTTGAAATAGTACGGTGGGGCCCAAATGCCACTCACAGGTAGACCGTTCGGCCGTCCCAACCATTTCTACACATCGGGACAAGAACGGGCGGCGTAATCGGCAGGCGAAGGGATCAACTACATACACAAATGAGTATGTATGCAAGCCACCATACAACAGTACATCAGAGTCATCCCATCTAAAAAGAAAGGAAATATAGCAACGCCATACGGCAAGATCCAAATATCCTAGATAGATATAATAGTTTAGGATATCTCCTCATACATCAATCAACAGAATATCAGGCGGAAGCGGAAGACAAAATCCGAGTACGGATAAGAAGCAAATCGGCATAAGATGCCCCATAAATAAGCAGATCCCGCCAACAGATCTCACGGATCCCCGTTCCCGGAATCTCTACACCGAATGATTGTTGCCCACATCGTCCGTCTCTTCCACCCAGTATCCATCTTGCGAGGGTACCTGTTCATCTGAACCAATAATTTATCGTGTGAGACCCTAGGGGTACTCAGCAAGTCTTTATGCCTCTAAAGGGGACACAACCTGGGGTGACGCAATTGCAGCAAAAGATAAACCCTAGAAATTCTATAGATACACGCTAACCATCCGCCTAACCATAGATAGACGGATGTCCGTGAATTAAGAACAACAGTTATAATGGTAATCTTAACAGATCCATCCTCCTCCTCTCTTACCGACGAGGAAGCGGACGAACAACCCCCCCATCCGTTGGCAGTTTTATTATCCATTCCATGAGTGTTGCACTATTTACTACTCAGGTACCTAATCTAGTCAAATTAAAAGCGGTACTTTAGTTATGCTTGTCTATGATCGAGAAACTGTGCTCCAAGTCGTCCATAACCGCGGACACGGCTTTCAGAAAGTTTTACCCTGCAGGGGTGCACAAATAGCAACACACACTCGATATGCCTCGGAAAAACCAAATCAAAACCCAACGAGGCAGTCACGACAAAGCGATCACAAGATTCAGAAATATTTCAGGGGGCCACCCCATTAAGCTACCCGCGACGAAGCTGGCCGGCTCCGAGACGGACTCAAGGTTTGTGTGGACGGCTGTAAACGACTGGGAACCCGAAAGTGTGACTGGGCTTGTCGATACCGCGAAATCGTGTCACGAACCTAAACAGTACAGGT
Source organism: Avena sativa (assembly GCA_916181665.1). Lineage (NCBI taxonomy): Eukaryota > Viridiplantae > Streptophyta > Magnoliopsida > Poales > Poaceae > Avena > Avena sativa. Next base: position 373,170,596 of record OV702291.1, on the reverse strand, counting down.
GCTCCTCGCACAATCGTAAATAAAGCAGTAAAGCATGGCATAAGTACAGGATAGTAATAAAACCTCAAACTAGTTGTGGCCCCAAGAAATAAGAATGAATCAAGCTCTGGCTCAGGGGGGTTCATAAGCCTCCCGGATGTGGATAGCGCGAATATTCTTGGAACAGGAATCAAGTACTCGGGGTCTTACGGGACACAAGTGAGCAGGAAAAACCAAATAACAGATATTGCTCACCGGTGCCACTTTCATTAGTTATTCCATTACTACTCAAGTTAAGTTGTTTAGGTACCTCGTTATCCATCAGAAACTCACATACCCTACACATGCTGTTCTACGACTCGCATGGCTCAAACAAATCCTGTAGTAATGGCTCATGGGATGGAGGAACAAGCTTCGGTGGGGTTTAAAAGTAAAATCTATGCAATACTTGGGATTCAATTTAATGCAACCGCGACTCGATGATGCAAGGATGAGATAGAGGCAATAGGTACTGTATGTATGCAAGCATGTGGTAGTGCTTGCCTGGCAGCTCAGTTGAAGCAAAGGATGGATCTGGGTAGTGCTCCTGGTTCTCTTGATATATCCCCTGCTCAGCGTCTATTCGAAGAAGAACCAAACAAACAAGGGCCAACATAAATAAAGTGCGCAAGCATATGAATAAAATGCGACAAGCAAACAATCATGCCATGATGAATGATGCACAATTTGCATGGCATTGAAGTAGCATGGCATGGGTGAGGTGTGGCATACAAGAATAGATCATTTAATTGAGTTTTGGGCCCATTTTATCCTCAAATTAGTTTCTGTACCCTTTAAATTTATATGATGCATGCTTCAAAACAAACCATGGAATGCATAAACAGAAAGGTCTCGTCGAGCTAATCATTTTAGACATATTATTTGTTAAATTTGGATTTATAAAACAAAAGTTATTAATTAAATAAGGAAAAGGGCATTTTATTTGTAATTTAAATAAACTTGGAAAATAAAGTGTTCAAAATATATTTTGAATGGAAGATTTGAAATCCTCACATTTTTCTGAGTTGAAAACATATATTATTTGTATTATTTGGATTTATAAATTAAAAGTTATTTAAAAACAGAAATATATTTGAATTTGAAATAATTAGAAAAGATTTGAATTTAAAACAGAAACAGATAGATACTTTTGTTACTCAGGATTAGCTAGACACAGACGCTGACGGGTGGGCCTCTCTGCTGACTGGGATTCCACTGCGCGCAGAAACATTTTACACCGCGAGCTGCGCTAGCCTCTGCGGCAGACAGGTGGGACCAGCAACAAGTGGCCCACGCGACAGAGGCGAGCGGCCCAGGAACTGACAGGTGGGGCCAGGCTGGAGCGCGGGTTGCGGGTTATAAAAAGGCGGGGGGTTTTCTAGAAGAATCTCGCGGCGGCTGACTAGTGGGCCAGGTGGACCGCTGGTAGATGCAGAAAAAGATGCAGGGGGTTTTACGCAAAACGGCACCGCCGTACTGTTGATCTTCTCTGCCTCGACAGATCGGTGCTCGCGCGCGTGCAGAGCGGGGTGGGGGATCGAACGCAGGACCTAGGGCTCGCGCGTGGGGGCGGAGCCACTGCGGTGGCCTGGGCTTGGTGTCAGGGAGGGTCAGCGCGGCCTAGATAGGGCTTCTGCGATGCGGGAGCGAGCAAACAGCAAACGAGCGGCGGCGCACGGAGGGTGATCGACGAAACGGCCGGTGAGGCTAGGGCAGCAAGGCGAAGCGGACCATGTCAGGTAGGTCAGGGAGCTCACCGTGGGGGTGTTGGCGTGGACGGATCGAGCAGAGGAGCAGCAAGACGACGGCGGTGCAGACGGACCGATGAACTAGGGTTTGCGTCGGGCTCGCGCTGGTTCGGGTGGCTCCGGTGCTCCTCCTCCTCGCGGGCGTGTTCCAGGCGATGCAGGGGAGCCTCCTGGTACTCTCCAACCACTCCACGGAAGCGCAGCTCGACAGGATCAACCGGACGCGGAGGAGGCCGACGGTGGGCGGCGAGAGGGAGGTGGCGGTGGCGAGGGACGGCAGGGAGAGGGGAGCGTACTGGGGTGGATCTGGGGATGGTCTGGCGAGGCAGAGAGGTGCCGTGTGGTGGTAGATAGGGACGGGAGAGGGACGTGGTACCGTGGGCGCAGGGTAGATGGGAAAGGGTGGCTCGGTGCCACCTTTCCTCCTCCTTGCTCACGTGCACGGTCGGGGGAAGGGGCAGGGCAGGCGCATGGGGAGCTGGCAGGTGGGGACGGGGTGATGCCAAGGAGGCAGGGGCAGGCTCGGGTTAGAGGGGCCCCTATTGCAGGGAGAGAGAGCTAAAGAGAGAGAGGTGAGGCTCGGGTTGGGGGGTGGTAGCTCGGGCTAGGGTTGGTACTAGGGTTGGGGTGGTCAGGTGGGGCGAGCTGGGTGGGGCCAGCTAGGTGAGAGAGAGAGAGAGCCGAGAGAGAGAGGGTAGGTTTAGGGTTTGGTTTAGATTAGGTGTAGATTAGGGTTTAGCTAGGATGGGATATGGGGGTATGGGTTTAGAGAGAGGGGTAGATGGAAAAGGTGGTGAGATGAGAGAGAGATGAGGGGGAGGTTTATTGTTTTGTCAAGCTCAAGCAAGTTCAAGCAAAGAGCAAGCAAGAACTAGACAAGGAAAGGAGAGGCTGAGGTGGTTTAAGCATGATCAAATAAGATCAAGCTAAAAGAGAGAGATAGAGATGAGAGAGATGATGTTCCACTCAAGACTCAACTAAAAACCAAAGGACAAGCAAAAGGTGGTACTTGCATGGCCCATGCAAAATATTTATTGCCATGTTGATTCTTGTGAAACACTATTATTGCATGGCATTATTATTATGCATTCCCAACAATTGGAATAAAGCCAAGCAAAAAGTATTAAAAGGATGCCCCATGTGGAGTAGATGGAGATGACCATGTTTGAATAGAAATGGGACTTGCTAGTGTGTATGTTCCACTAGATGCCCAGTAGTCCCAAAAATATCCCAACATGAGCATAAGCCATAATAATCCATGTGGAAGCTAGGAAAAGGGTTCCATTCACAAGGCATGCAAAGGTGGCCATGTGGCTCTCACAACCCAATAAGGTGAAAACAATATGGTGCTTATATGAGAGCATGTGGAAAAGATCTGGACCCATCCCAACCCACATGAGCTAGAGGTAAAACCAATAAATGCCAAGCTCATATTTAGTTGGATGGTGGAATTATAAGGTGGTGAGAAGAAAGGGTGGTGGAGTTAATAAAAGATATGCCCCCAACTCAACTTGGGCATTAAACAATATATCAAGAACCAAATACAATATCAAGAGGCAAATACAATTAACAATGCATATGAGAGAAGAACCAAATCAAAAGGGTTTCATATGATGCTCAAATGCAAGGTGGCATGATGACATGAGCATGATATAATGATGATGCAACAATTATATGTTTGAAGTAGCCATTATATAGACTAGGCTAGTAGCATTACAATTGTTAGACAATTGGGATGCTACAAAATACAAAGGTGATACTAACCTTCGACAACGCGATGGCGATTGTCTAGTCGCACATGTTATCGACCCATCTCTAGGACTTGCTCCGCCAGGCGGGCAGCCTCCTTTATGACGAGCTGCATTAGAAGAAACCAAAAGTTTAGCAACAACACCAAGTATATATTCAACTGCCAACAGATCAAAGAGATGCTTACATGGTCCTCCAGAGACTCTGAAGATGACCGCCGCGCAGTCATCCGGGTAACAATCTGGTGTTCCCCAGCATGTGGGGAACTCAACGAATTATGCCCTGAGTGGGCCTCGAATGGAGGAGAAGGAGACCGCTTGGCCACCTTCTTGGCCTTGGAGTCTGCGACTACGGACTCCTTCACAAATTGGACGACGTCAGAAGACGACGACACCGCTTGTCTAGAACACACATGAAGCAAAAGCTTTAGGAAAAATAGCAACTCAAAGAAGAAACCAAAATGAGGTCGCAAATACAGAACTGACCAGTCAAATCTATTAAGGTCGAAGGATTGCTCCTCCGACTCTGACGATTCCTTTGGCAGTCGAAGCTTCTTCCGGGCAGGAGGATCCATGGAGCGCACAGGAACGGTGGAGATTGGCTCCTATGCAACAACAGAGGGGCCTTCTGGCATCGTAGGCGATGAGGCATCCGAGTCCTCGCTACGGGAACGCTTGTGAGTGTCCTGGTCGCTGAACTTAGGGTCTCCCTCCTCCTCTTCGACTGGGACGGTCGACTCCAACTCATCCTCTTCATCCACTTCACGTGGGATAATACCCTCAGACAGAGGGGGCAAGCTAGGAGACACCTTCCAGTCCTACATTCAGAAAATACGACAACATACGTCAAAACATCTTAAAGACAGTCGACAAAGGAAACTACTTCGTGGAACACTTTTACCTCGGGAGGAGGGTTAGAAGCATCGAAAGGAGGCACGACTGGTTTGCTCGGGAGAACCTCCTTGACAGTGTATTTGGTCACCGATCGCACCCTCTTATCAACCTCACCCGTGGAAATGCCATCGGCAGATACGCGAGTGGCATCATTTGCACCAGCCCAGCGAAACATGGGATGGACTCTGGCCTGCAGAGGCTGGACGAGACGGCGCAACCATGTGCGAATAAGGGAAGCACCTAACTCTTCTTTGCCTATGCGACTCTCGAGGAAGCAGACGCGCTTATACAGCACCTCCATTTCCTCGGACTCACCAGGCATCACGATATTTTTCCAGGAGCGCCTCCTCTTGCACGGTGTCGCGGGATCAAAGGGCGCGAGTCTGTAGTGCTCTCTGTCAGACTTCTGGTCGCGGATGTAGAACCACTTGTCTCTCCATCCTTGGATGGACGCCATGAGTTTGATGTCGAAATAAGTGGTGGAAGAGTCGACATGGATTCTGCAGCCTCCTACATCATAGACTATAGAACCAGATGTTGACTGACGCTTCAGTTTAAAAAGCCTCTTAAAGAGGCTAAAGTGTGGCTTGATTTCAAGCCAGCACTCGCAAAGGGTAATGAAGCAGGAGATGTGGAGAGTAGAATTTGGGGACAGCTGATGCAGCTGGAGCCCGTAGAAGCAAAGGAAGCCCCTGAAGAAAGGATGCAGGGGCAGAGAAAGACCTCGGATGATGAACGCGAGGAACATCACCCGAAAACCAGAAGGAGGACATGGGATTACCTCCTCGCCGGGCACTCACGAATCGCCCTCCACGGAGGGAAGAACTCCATCTTGACGATGAAGATGAAGCTCGGCGGGCTTGATGATGGACACACGCCAAACGCCATTAGTAACGCGGGTTCCCGTGCCTTTCTTCTTCCCAGCGCCGGCGGCGCTTGTGCCCACAGTAGCTGAGCCGCCCTTCTTCTTGGCGGCGGCAATGGAGGCCGCGGAACTAGCGGCAGCGCCTCCCTTCTTCTTGCCCATCTTTCGATGGCGGTGAGAGCGGAGGAAGTAACTAGGGAAGACACAAAGCTGGTCCAGTGCTGTGAAGAGGATGTGCACAGGGAAGCAGAGAGCAGCAACAATGGCAATGGAGGCATGAGCAGAGAAAGGCAGATGGGAAAATTACGGCCAGCAGAAACCCTACTGGACGCATGGTGCACATCTCCATCGACATGTGGTGAAGCCAAAACACGAACCATCCCCCACTATCTCCATTACGCGCGAAAATCGAGGAGACACGGTTAAAACAGAAGATTATGCATGCCCGGTCAAATCGAAGTCAGAAAGTGGGACCCATCGCTTGTCACGACCCGTCAAAGGCGCTCACGCGGGCAACTGAGGTCATCACATCGTCAGCACTGATGTCATCAAGTTGAGCAGCAGAAGATTTCGACTACTTTAAGTCCTTGCTCGAGTCTTCGACTCCACCAAGCACCCGGGGGCTACTCCCATAGGGAGCGCTGGTCGCGGACCCTACGATTTATCTTTATACAGGTATAAGAACATTTAGGACATACCCACCACTCGAATCAACGATTCGAATAAGGATTATGGGTTACTCCTACAGGGAGCGCCGGAAGCAAATTCGACTGAAACAAGCAACAAAAGACGACAGCAATCGCAGAAAGTTTTTAGTACCCACCTAGGTCTTCGACTCAACCAGGCACTCGGGGGCTACTCTCATAGGGAGCGCTGGTCGCGCATCCTATGATTATTTGTACATCGTAATGTGTGTCGATAACATCCACACGTGAAGGCTATGGCGACTCTGTCTCATACTATCCCTACAAAGAGACTGCATCTCCTGGGCCACCCAAATCATCTCTGCGATGGCAAAAATTCGGATGTCGCGCTTACAGCGTGAAGATAAGACCTGAATAAGGCCTGGCAACGCATTTTCTACGCACTACAGGAAACATATCTGTGCCTGGAAGTACGATAAACATGCCTTGACGGACGCGTCGAGTACTCACACTTATACACTGAAATTCGACTCCTGTAAGACCTCCATGGCTTGAGTCGAATTACGCCAGCACTTTTCCGAATTCGAGCCCGGGGACTCGAGTTTGAGTAGATTGCATTGTTTTTTCCTAAGACAGTTAACTGATACCGATACATCGGACAAATCAGGCACGTATATCAATAATCCCTATGAAATAAATAGAACACTCAAAAATATACTCAGTCATGCACTCGAAAAGACTCCATAAAGTCCCCAGTCGAATCTGCGATTCCACTGGACACTCGGGGGCTACTGACATGGGTATACCCTACGGGTACTCGAGTTCGGTATATACGGTCCAGATACGGCGGAAGCCCACGACGTTGCCAAGGCCCAAATGAAGAATTTGAGTGGCCCACAGACTCTCGATTGCTTGCGAGACAAGAAGAAGTTTAAGATACAAAGTTTAAAGGGAAAATCCTAATCTGTAACCGACTCGACCTACTACCCGAGACCTATCCTATCTATATAAAGGCTAGGAGGGGGCGGCGAGGAGGACAGATGCAACCCTAGTTTCCACAACTCTCGTCAGATTGCATCTGTGCACCTCTATAATCTTCGATTCCTTCGTTAATTCCAAGAGCAGACAAGCAGGAGTAGGGACCTCTACGAGGCCTGAACCTGGGTAAAACTTGCATCCCTGTGTGCTTGTTTGCTAGCCGGCTGATGCCTCCAGCGCTCCCTCCTTCTCCAAAACCCAAGTCCATAACAATGGGAATTGACGAGTTAAACCCTCTTCAGTTTGTATCCGACTTGGCCGAGCCAAGCCTTGGCGTGCTTCCTCCTCCATATAGGGTAGCTGCCACCTTCATATTAGGTTTTGAGACATAGTTAATACATAAACCCTAGAACAGGCCGAGTGCTTCAAGCATTCATCTATACTCCTCGGATATTGTGATTGTGTTTCGCTTGACAATATCTACCCCGGATCTAATTGAGTGTAATCTGTCATTCAACTGGGAATTGGTATATTGAAAACTATTCGCAATCTGGGATTACGAGCGCAAGTGTGTGGTGTTGCGAATATCCATAGGGTTGAGATCTATTGCATTGGCAATAGGTGAGTAGTCGTGTGAGAGTTCGATGGTTTCGTACAGGTTATCTCCACAACAATATCATCATCTACTGTAGCTCACTAAGAAGATCGGGCCACCCCTTATCATCTTAGTATTAGATTTCCAGCGTTTCTCGGTGAGCATCCATAAATCCATCTATAGGCTAGATATATTTTCGTTCCTATACCATAAAAGGGCCTACAAAAATAGTAGGTTCATAGTTTGTTGCCTGAGATCTAGATCGCTTCGGTCTCCTAGTTCTTGTGCTGGTCGTATCCTCCCTTGTGTGTTGCTTTTTCTTTGTTTTTAGTTGTCGATCGGTTAGGGTTTTAGGGTTCAAATCCGAGTCGTATCTTACTGTTTTAGTCGGAGTCCGTCTTGGTCTTGTGATATGTCATGTGTGTGAAGCTCTGCACGGAGCTGCTCTGTCGTGCGATGCCGCGAGCGTTGCCGAGCCTTGCCACGCGCACTGCTGCGCGCCTTTTATTTCTATCGTGCCGCACATTCTCTGCCGCGTGTTGCACGTTCTCTGCCACGTGCTGCCATGTCTGCCCGTTTTACTGCCACGACACGTTGAGTCTAGTTTTTTTGAATCCACTTGAGTCCACATAGCGTACCTCGGTTTTGAGTCTTTTTGTGAGCCATAGTAAGACATTCTTAGTGTGTAGAATTATCCTACGAGACTAGCATCCTTTGTTGTTCTATGGGCTTATCATTAGGTTGTTGGTGCTTAAATTTGCTCTACCGTTCTAAGTTGTATATTGGTGCTTGTGGCCTGCAAGAAAAATAGTCAAAAAATTATAAAGACAAAAATATCAAAAAGAGAGAAGAAACAAAATAATACTATCAGGCTTGAGTTGTTGCTTTCTATTGCACCTGTTGGCAGTATTTTCCTTCGGTTTTCACCTATAGGTTGAGCAATCTTGTGTCTGTATACTTTGAGCTTTGTGGTAGCGTCTCTCCTTGTGCATTGCAACACGAGCTTTTCCTCCGACATACATATTTTTGGTGCTCTTGTTCATAGTTACTTTGCTCCATTTAACTCCACCGTGTGTGTTTTCGTGGGTCTTTGTCATACGTCTAGCACTAGGATTGGTACTATGGTGTGCAGGTATCCTCACCTAAAGATCCACCATCTACCCTCGTTGTTGTGTGATCACATGTAGAATGCCATCCAAGACACCGCTGATGCTATTGACAAAGAAGTCTAGGCTGTACAAACAAAGTTGCAAGGAATGGATACCATTGTTAACACAATTCAAACACAAGTTACATCACTTCAGACGTTGATGAATACATTAACACAGTCTATGGCTGCTTTGAGAGGATTTTTTGAGCAAGAGGAACCTCAGTTTGATGATTCTAGTGTCGGTGACAATGTTGTGCATGCTGCAGCTGGTCCAGCTCAGGGCCGTGGTGCCTATGGTCATGGTTATAGTGGGTGTTGATTTGATCCTGTTGGTGCTCAGCGTGTGCCTTTGTTTCCTGCTGGTGGGGCTGCTCCATGCATGGATGATGGTCTAGCGAGGCCCAAGTTTTCCGTTCTGCGGTTCAATGGCAATGATGTAGAAGAATATCTCAATTGGGAGCTAAAAGTGGAGAAGCTATGGCATTTGCATGAATACTCTAAGGACATGAAAGTGAAGTTGGCATCTTCTAAATTTGAAGGCGTAGCATTGGTATGATGGGATCATATTTGTCGTTCTCGGGCTGGGGATGGGGCTCCTGCTATTGTTACATGGCGTGGTATGAAGGAAGAGATGCGACACCGTTTTGTTCCTGCAAATTATGTTCGTTCCCTTTATGATAAATTGAAAAATTTGAAGCAAGGGTTCAAGACAAGTGGATGAATACTTTTATGAGATGGAGTTGATTATGCAACGTGCTAGAGTACGTGACCCTGAAGAACAAATAATGCAGTGTTTTCTTTTAGGACTGTCATATCAAGTCTGGCGCATTGTTTATCACCATCCATATGGGGATATGGCCGAGTTGCTGCGTCAATCTTGTGAGGCTGAAGCTACGGTGGCCGAAGAGGCTAAGTTTGTGCCGCGCTCTACGACGAATAGAGGACATTTCACTTCACGTCATACAGCTAGTGGACAGAATTCTGGTGGTGGTCGTGAAGCTAGTCCTATGGGTGATCGTGGGACTACCCCTGCCAAGTCTAGTGTTTCCAACAACAAGCCTTCACCCTCTCTTGCTATGAGTGGATCGGGTTCTACTACTTCCACAGTCAGAAATAGATATATGACTTGTCACACATGTGGTGGCAAGGGACACTTTAAGCGTGATTGCCCCAATAAGAAGACTATGATAGTGGATATAGTCACTAGTGAGTATGAAACTGGGGATGATGCTGATCCGTTTGAAGATGAAGACGAAGAGTCTGATGCCGCACTTTACTGTAATCACTACAAGGATTCTGGTCTATTGCAAAGAATTTATTGCAATGGTAATTTTTTGTTGCAGTAAATTACAATATTATCATGAAATGTACCTTCGTGGTAATAGAGGGTGGGTATTGCAACATTCACATGCATGTTGCCTTAAATGACATGGTTGTCGCAATAGAAGCTAGTTATTGCAGCAAAATGGTATCTAGTGGCAATAATTTTTACATGTTGCCATAGTTTTATTACGTTGCCGAAGAAAACTTTCTCATTGCAATACGGAACAGATATTGCCACAAAAATGTATATATTTAGTAATATTTAGCACATATTGCCACAATGTTTTGTCTTTGCCAAATAGTAGTAATATCGCAACAATGTTTAAAAGCCCCACACATTAGATTGACTTTTATTTGTCTCAGTTGTACCTTCCCGCCCAAAAACATGTTTTCCCTTCAAGATTTGAGAGCCAATTTTCTAATCTAATGAAAATATCAAGTGACTATGAAATTTTTGCTTCCCGCTAATAAATTCCCTCCCCCAAGTCAGTTCCGTGTTAGGCGCATAATGATAAAACTGTTTAGCTTTCTTCCTCATAAATAAATACAGTATGTTTTTCCTCTGCCTTCCAACATGATCTAGGTACACTACTTTCCTCTCCTAATTGCATGGGCAAGCAATGGACAAGCCCCTAATTCAAAATCAATCTGTCGTCTTTCAGTTATAGAGCAGTATGAGCAGTAGTGGGCATACGGAGAGGCAGATGAACCAGGGGAGATCTCGATCCCGTCGGTCGCCTCGCTGCATCTCCGTCGTCTTCTCGGGCCTCGTCTGAGGTGTCTAGATCCATGTTCTCGTTGTCTTCTCGGGCCTCGTCTGAGGCGTTTGGATCTATGTTCTCGTATCTGGGCACACCAGATGAGGACGCCAAACTGGATCCAAAGATAGATTCAATGTTGGTGCAGGTTGCAATCTCGGCGCTCGGGGATGGACACGATGAGGATTCGGCGTCGGTGATCTGTAGGAGGAGGCAATCCGACCAGGATCTCGTTCAGGAGTTCAGGGAGGATCTCGGCTACCCGACGCCGGCATCTCGATTCTGGTATTGTGGTAGTTCGTCCGCTGGGCCGTCGGCGCGAGTTGAGTGTTCTATTGGTGTGTGCAGGAATCAGCCGGATTGTGTGCACGAGAAGGGAGACGGATCTCCGCGGTAGCGGTCGTATGATCTAGATGGGGACGGATCCAACAACTTGTAAATTCTGTTCTCTGGAGTCAATCTCATCATCCCTGGTCCACGTATCCTCATTATTTCTTATTTAGCTTCTCTAAAATTTTAAATAACATGTTGGACATTCTAGTACTCCCCGACCCAAATTAGTTGACTCGAATTTGTCAAGATACGGATATATCTAATACTAAATCATGTCTAGATCAATGGTAAGAAAATCGGTAATTGTTAACTGCTCGGTTGGTTTGGGAGTGGCGACTAATTGGAATTCAGACGATTAACTGATTTAATCGATCGACTATTAATCGGTGCAACCTATGCAAATTAGCACCTAAAACACATGTACGCTTTCCCTCTCTGGCCTAATAGTTAAGGTCACGAGAGACTCATGATCCACCACCTAACACCGTGTGCCCTCCTTCCGCCACCTACCTAGGGTACTGGTTGGTGATGGTGGGAATCGAGCTCTTGGAGGCGGGAATCAAGGGGGAGCTTCGCAAAAGCTAGTTTATTGGGTAGGATAGCGGCTGGATGGGCGATATCCGTTGAAAATTTTGTAACTTTTTTGACCAAGTTTGGTAGTCAATCGGGAATATACCTAGTAATCGGTCTATCAGAGATATTAGTCGGGCTAAAGGATTAACACGAACGATTAGTGGTAATCGACACGGTTAGGTCCCTAGTAGCGATTAATCGGCCTATTAATCGTTGATTCAGACGATTTTTTGAACAGTGGTCTAGATACAACCGAATCTAGACGAATCCAAGTCAAATAATTTGGGTCAGAGGCAGTACAAGAAACCTTGGAGTTGTATGCGGAGAGACGAGAAGAAAATTGTATAGAAAGGCTTGCTTCGGTTATATACTATGACATCTCAAGTCACTTCATTCTTATCTGCTTTGTCTACATGAGAAAACCAAATGGAATACTGTTGACTGATAACAACTAAAACAGTATACGTGTTGTATTGTTTATTTGTTTAGATCATGTAAATGACAATAATAGAATTATATGAACTCAGCTTGTGTTCCAATATAAATAGATAGGATAATTTTGAACTTTGATGTCGTACGACCCCATGCACTTATCTATAATTATTCTGCCAAGTTAGAAGCTAAATATGCTAGTTAAGATCAGGCTAGAGATGGCATGAGAAGGAGTTCTTGGATTTTACTTTTGATGGTGTTCTTCCCATGTCCATGTAGACCTCATATACTGGTGTGGCTTTGGGTAGAAGACAACACATGATTACTCCTACCCAACTTGTGCAAGCTGCTAAAAGTCTTTCCTCTCATCAATCGAAGGTAATTCAATCATTATAATGTACATCAATTTTAATAAATAAAAATGTTCCATGTACATGTCACAAGTGCAATCTGTGATATCTTAATTTGCATCCCAAATTATGGAAATTATTTAACTTCCTCATTGTAAGAAGGAAGAGCACTGAATTAAAAACACGCAAGTTCATTTGTTCAATTAGTGTTGCATGACATAGCGCTTGTACTGAAGCCATAGTGTGATAATTTCCATCTTTGCTTAGACCCTCTATTTTTGTAGCCTGGCGTCCATAGAAGTGGCGTAATCATATTTTAACAGTTGATGAATTAGAATTAAATTTCAGCCTGATATATGTTAGTAGTTCTGGTAATATGGTGATGTAGCATAACCACCTCTCAGATCACATGGTAGTAGAATTATATTTATTGGATGCCTGCATAATATAGGAACAATGAGTAAATTTATATATCAGGCTACTCATCTTACTATGATGCTTTGCATCCACCTCAATATCTCTTTTTTATATTGGGTTGCAACATGTTTCTTAAAGGTCACTAAAACAATAGATTTAAAGAGAAAATTCTAGCTTACTATCCCTGATTTGTCCCTAGATGATCCTTCTTTTGTTGTTGTGAACTAGTATTAAACTATAATGAATTACACATCATTACTTTATTGGTCGATCATTACTTTGAGTTATTTTCCAAGGATACGAGTAATGCATATTGTGATGGTAAGTAGGTGGTGCTATATGGTAGATACACACCTTGCTATTTTTCCTTTGTTAGTGCTGACCATTAACCTGATTCGGATATCATTTTCTGATTTACATAGTCTCCATTTTTGTCCTTCCGTTGTGTAGACTTTTTCCGATAATAGGTTGTGTAGACTTACATGTCTAACCAGATGTGAAACTGCATCAAACTAAATTACTTGCTCTATGCCAACCTTTGTATTATCTAACTCGTTGGGCTTGCTCTTTTTCTTGCAGAACGGAAATATACAAGTGAAGATTTGTCGGGGGATGATCCCCAGATACCCCAACCGGACAAGAAACTGGGCAGTCGGATCGCGTCCGGCTGACCAGATGCAGCCGGACAAGGCAAGACAGGCCGGCTATCGCATGGTAGCCGGATCGGCAAGAAGCAGCCGGCTACGGCGACGTAGCCGGAACCAATGAGTGAGACAGGACGACGTGCGTATCAGTGCACGGTACGCCCTGTACGATGACAAGATCGGCAACCACCCGGCCATACCGAAGACTTTGCGGGGATGACGCGGGAACAGTGGCTCGATGCTGACGACAGGCTCGCACGACGTCCACTGTGCCTACGATAACCATACCGCTCATACTCCAATGTGACATACCATACTGGGTACTGTAGATGACCAGCCGGCTGGGACCCGCTTGTGGGGCCCGCCAGTCGGACTGGCCAGGGAGACCGTTGCCTCTCTGCCTATATAAGGAGAGGCAAGGCCTCAGTAGAAAGGGTTGGTCTCAGTGCATTTAAGGCAGTAGCTAGAGAATACAGCTCAAGGGCACTTGTAGTTCGTATATTCCTCATAGTCAGATCCGGCAGGAGTAGGAGCTTTACCTCATCACGAGGGCTCCGAACTTAGGTACTTCCTGCGTCCAGCTACGCTTGCTTGTATCCAATCCCGCATGCGGACGCCGTCGATAGCTTCCCTGCTAGTCCCCACATCTCTATCTAACCTCCTTAGGTACTGCTGTTCCCAATACAACGACAGTTGGCGCCCACCGTGGGGCTGATGGCTTCGACTGGAGTCACGTTCCGCACGGGACCCTGCACTTCAGCCGGTGAGCGCGTGGCCTCCGGCCTGGTGCTCATGCTCGGCAAATTCGACTGCGTCATCCACAACGCTTCCTGCTTCGCCGGAACCTCTTTCCCGGTGAACAGCACCGTCCTGCTATTCGGCGACCTCCCTGTCTACGTCGCCACCGTCTTGGAGCATTTCCCTAGGGAAATCATCTCTGTCGCGGAGCTGCCGCGTACGGGCGGTGGCACCTCCGCCGCGTCCTGCGGCGTGGAGGTCATGATGGCCGGCTCCAGCTCTCATCCCCGCCAGCCGTGGGAGCGGGGTGTGGACGAGGATGGAACTTCCGCCCCTCGTAGCCTCGGAACCCGGTGGGGGATGCCATTGATCGGCTCCAGACGCCAGTTAACCTCGGGGATAACCCGAAGGAGGCAGAGGCCAATTTCGCCATGGAGAGACAGATCCTCCTCCAGGAGGCCATGGAGCTGGTGGCAACTCGCAAGCAACTCGAGATCACCCGACGCGAGTACGACCGCGCACACGGCTTCACTCCGGCTACCGCGGAGCCGAGCCGGCGCGGCCAGGTACGGCACCAGGGCGGCGAGCTAGGCGGTAGGATGGAAAAGTATGGGTAGCCGGATCCCGCACCCGCCCTCTTCTGGCCCACCTATAGCACGCCCATCAAGAACCTGCGCACGGCGCGAGCTGCAATAGAGGAACTGCCCAAGCTGGAGGGCGAGGAGCGAGCCCGCCAGCACGCCCGCGTCCAGGAGCTCCTCCGCATCATGGACGAGCAGGCTGACGCCAACCGGCAGATGCAGGAGGACCACAGCTACTCCAGAGGGAGCAAGCTCCCTGCCAACAGCTGGGGCGCGCCGCGCGACACCCAGCAGGCGTCCTCCCCCCAGCCGGCTAAGGCCCGCAGCAGGCGTTGTAGCTCTGGCAACAAGGGCCAGCCGCGCTAGGAGCAGATGGTGAACAGCAACACGCCGCCTCCCCCTCCCCCAACCAGAGCGCCTAGACCCGCCGGTTCCCATCTCTCGGGCCGGGTGGGAGCGCCCAACCCGGATTTTCCGGATGCCCGTGACCATATCGAGCTCCTCGCTCAAGCGCGCGTCACAGAGGAAGAAGATTCTACCGGCCCGGTTTGTTTCGGACCCCGCATCCGGAACGAGCCGTTTCCGGATAAGTTCTCCCTGCCCAGGGACACCCCCAAGTACGACAGCAGCATGAAGCCGGAAGATTGGCTGACCGACTATGCTACGGCAGTCGGCATCGCCCATGGGAACAAACACACTGCGGTGCGCTACGTCCCCCTTATGCTAACCGGATCTGCAAAGGACGTGGCTTAACAGCCTTGCGCCCAACAGCATCAACGCCTGGCCAGACTTTGAAAAGGTATTCATCCGCAACTTCAATGGCACGAACAAGCGTCCGGGGCACCCACGCGACCTAGCCTTGTGCGTCCAGGGTGACCGCGAGACCGACCGCGAGTACCTCCCCAAGTGGATGGAGCTGCACAACACCTGCGAGGGCATCCTGGAGAGCCAGGCCATCAGTTTCTTCATCGAGGGGTGTCGAGAAGGCACCATGCTTCGCCACCGGCTACTGTGTGATGAGCCGAAAACCATGGCGGAACTCATGACGGTTGCGGACCAGTACGCCATGGCGGATGCCGCCATAAAGAAGCCCCTCCGAGTAAATGCTGATGGGCGTCCGACTCCTATGGATCCGGCTCGCGACCGTCCGAGCAATCCGGCTGGCGAAGCCGGATCCTCCAGGCGCCACGACAACGACAATTGGTTCCATGGGGACCGCCAAGCTGGGCAGCAGAAGCCCCGCTACCACGAGCGGCAAGTCAATGTTGTGGAGGGTGCGCCCGACGCACCGGCTAACGATGCAAGGAGGAAGAAGCCACGGCTCACCTTCGACCAGATGTTTGACGGCCTGTGCAAGTGGCATAGCGGTCCCTTCAAACCGGCTATGCACACCACTCAGAATTGCAGCTGGACCCGCTAGCTAAAAGACCAGGGTAACCAGCCTCGTTTCCCCCCGGCCCCTCCTGGTGGACCACCACCACCGGCTAGAGGAGCCGGTAATGATGGCAATGGCGGCAACGGCGGCAACAACAACAACGGCTACCCCCAGCCGCACGCCGCCTACCACATCTTCGAGACGGAGCTGGACGACAAGCACAACCACAGGCGACGCTCCAAGGAGGTCAATGAAATCGTCTCTCCGGTCCCCCAGTACCTGAACTGGTCGGATACCCCCATCACCTGGAGCCGCGCAGACCAGCCGGAGCAGCTGCCGACTCTCGGGGGATACGCCATGGTGCTCGACCCCCTCATCGTCTCCAACGCGCGTACCTGCCGATTCTCACGCGTCCTCATCGACGGAGGCAACAGCCTCAACCTCCTCTACCATTCCTTGCTGGAGAAGCTGGGCATTCGCGAATGTGACATGCGCCCGACTACCACGACGTTCCATGGTGTACTGTCGAGGCCAGCCTGCGCCCCGCTAGGAAAAATCCAGCTGGACGTCATCTTCGGGACCGAGGAGAACTTCCGCCGCGAACCAATCTGGTTTGAGGTGGTAAACCTGACGAGCTCCTACCATGCTCTCCTCGGGCGCCCCACCCTTGCCAAGTTCATGGCCGTCCCCCACTAGGCGTACCTCAAGACAAAGATGTCGGGACCCCACGGCGTGATCACCGTCGCCGGCTGCTTCAGGCGGTCGATGGAGTGCGCCTCAGCCGGTTCCAAACTGGCAGAGGCCCTCATCATAGCCGAGGAGAAGCGCGCGATCATGCGCAATATGGCCATGGCCAGCAGGACATACCGACTAGTAGCAAGCCGGCTAGAGAAGGAGCTTTCTAGCCGGTGAAGGAGACCAAGACGATCCTGCTCGACCCCTCCGACTAAGTTCGTCACCATTGGTGCTGGCTTGGACAGCAAATAGGAAGGCACGCTCGTCGACTTCCTCCGTGAGAATCGGGACATCTTTGCATGGTCTCCCAAGGACATGCCGGGTGTGCCGAGGGAGTTCGCCGAGAAGTCACTTCATGTGCGGCCGGATGCCAGGCCGGTCAAGCAACCTCTGCGCCGGTTCACAGAGGAGAAGAGGAAGATAATCGGTGACGAGATCACCCGGCTCCTCGCAGCCGGGTTCATCATGGAAGTGTACCACCCGGATAGGTTGGCGAATGCAGTCCTAGTGCTGAAGAAGAACAAGACCTGGCGCATGTGTATCGACTACACGAGCCTAAACAAGGCGTGCCCGAAAGACCCTTTCGCCTTGCCCCGTATCGATCAAGTCATCGATTCCACAGCCGGCTATGATTTGTTCTCTTTTCTAGATTGTTATTCCGGTTACAATCCGATCCGGTTAAACCTAGCTGATCAGATTAAGACATCATTTATCACCCCCTACGGGGCTTTCTGCTATGTAACCATGCCTTTCGGTTTAAAGAATGCAGGCGCTACCTACCAGCGCTGCATGCAGAAGTGCTTGCACTCGCAGATAGGCCGAAACGTGCATGCTTATGTGGACGATGTGGTCATCAAGACCAAGGAGAAGCGCACCCTCCTCGAAGATCTGGCAGAGACATTTGGCAACCTCCGCCAGTACCAGATGAAGCTGAACCCGGAGAAGTGCGTCTTCGGAGTACCATCCGGTCAGCTCCTCGGTTTCCTCATATCACAACGAGGCATCGAGGCAAATCCGGAGAAGATCGCGGCCATCGAGAGGATGCAGCCGCCCAGGAACCTGCTTGGAGTCCAAAAGTTCATCGGATGCCTGGCCTCCCTCAGCTGTTTCGTCAGCCGGCTGGGGGAGAAGGCACTCCCATTGTACCAGCTGATGAAGAAGATGGACAAGTTCTCCTGGACTTCGCAGGCCGACACCGCATTTCATGACCTCAAGCGCATGCTATCCAAAGCGCCGGTTCTAGCCACGCCGGCTAGCAAGGAGCCGATGTTGCTCTATATAGCAGCCATCATCCGGGTCGTCGGCATCGTCCTGGTGGTGGAGCGCCCCGAGGAAGGCAAGGCTCAGCCGGTTCAGAGGCCCATCTACTACCTCAACGAGGTTCTCTCCCTCTCCAAGCAGAACTACCCCCACTACCAGAAGATGTGCTACGGCGTGTACTTGGCATGCAAGAAGCTCAAGCACTACTTCCAGGAGCATCCGATTAAGGTCGTGTGCACTTCACCCCTTTCAGAGATCATCATCAACAAGGACGCCACTGGCCGAGTCGCCAAGTGGGCCATCGAGCTCGCCGCCTACTCCATCTAGTACGAGCCTCGGCTCACGATCAAGTCGCAGGCACTAGCGGACTTCGTCGTCGACTGGGCCGAGACCCAGTATCTCCCACCGGTTCCGGATTCGGACCATTGGAAGATGCACTTTGACGGGTCGAAGATGCTCGGGGGCTTGGGAGCCGGCATCGTGCTCACCTCGCCCAAGGGAGACCGGCTGGAGTACATGCTACAGATCGACTTCAAGGCCTCCAACAACGTAGCCTGATATGAGGCACTGGTGCACGGACTCCGACTGGCCAAGGAGATCGGTGTGAACCAGATCCTTTGCTTCGGTGATTCGGATCTGGTGGTGCAGCAAGTGTCCGGAGAATGGGACGCTAGAGACGCAAACATGGACCTCTACTGGTTCCACATCCAGAAGCTCAGCGCCTCCTTCGACAGATGCGAATTCCATCACGTCCCCCGCGCCAACAATGAGGCAGCCGATTCGCTCGCCTGAATCGGATCCACCAGGCAGGCGATCCCACCAGGGGTTTCCTTGGAGCACCTGCGCAAACCCTCCATCAACTCGTCGCTGGAATCAGACTCCATCATCTGGGCAGGGAGCGCTCCGGCTGACGGAGCGGCAAAAGCGGGGCAGGCGGAGCCTCCAAAAAAGAAGACCCGCACCAGCTCCGGCAAAGCAGTTCCCTCCGGCTCGCAGGACCCGGGGGCTGCCGTACCGGGTACATCAGCCGGGCGACCCCCCGACATCCATCAACCGGAGAGCGGGAGCATCCTCGTCATTTGGGAAGTGCCATCCTGGGCACGACCCTTCATGAACTACATCGCCAACGGAGAACTTCCGGATGACGAGGTGGAGGCCAGGCAAATCCGGCGCCGCGCGCACACGTACACCATCATCAACGGCGAACTATACAAGCGCAGCGTATCCGACATTTTCCAGAGATGTGTCGATGTAGACACGGGCTACCGGCTACTCAAGGACATCCACCAGGGCAAGCGTGGGCATCACGCTTCGTCAAGGGCGATAGTCACCAAGGCATTTCTCCATGGTTTCTATTGGCCCACCGCCCTCGAGGACGCTGAGCAGTTGGTCCGCGCGTGCAATGGGTGCTAGCGCTTCGGGCAGCTCAGGCACATGCCAACTTCGGTACTCAAGACCATACCGATCACCTGGCCCTTCGTGGTTTGGGGCCTCGACATGGTCGGTCCCTTCAAGCGAGCACACGCGAGTATGACCCATCTGCTGGTAGCGGTGGACAAATTCACGAAGTGGATCGAGGCCAAGCCTATCCAGAAGCTGGACGGGGCGATAGTCGTCACCTTCTTCACCGACATCATCAACCGGTTCGGCTACCCCAACAGCATCATCACCAACAACGGCACGAACTTCGCCAAGGGGGCCTTTGCCCGATTCTGTAGCAACAAGGGCATCCGGCTGGACCTTGCCTTAGTCGCGCACCCGCAGTCCAACGGGCAAGTCAAAAGAGCAAACAGCTTGGTGCTTGCCGGCATCAAGCCGCGTCTCATCTAGCCTTTGGATCGGTCACCTGGATGCTGGATCGAGGAACTTCCGGTTGTGCAATGGAGCCTCCGCACCACGCCGAATAGATCAACCGGCTATATCTCGTTCTTCCTGGTCTACGGATCGGAAGCCATCCTCTCCGCGGACATCGAGTTCGATTCACCATGCAAGCTCCTATACGACGAAAAGGCCAACCAGGAGGCACGGGAGGACGGAGTGGACCTCCTGGAGGAGGCCCGCGAGCTGGCTCTGTCCAGATCAGCCCTGTACCAACAACGACTATGACGCTACCATTCAGGCCGGATCCGCCCAGTCGCGTTCCGCTAGGGCGACCTGGTCCTCCGGCTGGTGCAAGACACGAAGGGCATGCACAACCTATCGCCACCCTGGGAGGGCCCTTTCATCATCAGCCGGGCGCTGCCCAATGACTCCTACTACCTCATTGATGCGCAACAGCCGCGCAAGAACAAGATGGACAAATCAGACGAGGAGACCGAGAGTCCCTGGAACGCGGCCTTGCTGCGCCCGTTTTACACCTAGTCGCCAGACAGTGTATGTATCGCACAAACCCTATGAATGAAAATGCGGACCCCTACGAGATGCTCGGGGGCTCCTTGCTAGAAATGTGTTTTCGCATCTGTTTTTCCGCTTATGGTTTTCCGGCTCCGGCAACCCCTATCCGGGGGCTCGCCGGCAGGTCCGGCCTGCTAAGTCAACAAACTGACTGAGTAGTGTGCGACTATGTCAGAGGCCCACTCTTCGTCTCAGCTACAGACCGCAACCCGGCTGTCCGGCTAGCAAGAGCAAAAGCCCGAGACATCCCACACGAAAAACAGGGAGGAGACGCGACAGACCGGACGTCCCGGCCTGGCAACTAGCTTAAGCTATTCCGGTTGCTAAGCCGTTAGTACCGTGCGCAATGTATTGTCAGCTCCCTTCGATTCCAGCTGCAGACCACAACCCGGCTGCCTGGCAAGGATGTAGCGAAAACAGCAGAGCACACGGGAAAGTGACCAAGTGTCTAGAGAGGCGCAAGCTAGTTTTCGAAAAAACAAATCCGTTTTCTGGCTACAATTTGGCAGACTAACCTATTAACTGGTGAGGATGTATGTGTATGTATATTCTTGTCCGACTACCTTGAGTCGGAATTCAGCAGGAAGAGGAGAAGAAGATTCGAAGTCCTTGCCTTCATCAAGCGCTCCGAATCTCGGGGGCTACACCCACCGGGTGCGCTCGCGCGCCCCCAGTGGAATCTTGTAGTTCCCGACCGGCTAAAGGTGTTTAGTCAGTCGTTCGGAGCCCAGGTGAGGGAAAGGGCAGGAGCAAGAGAAGGCAAGAAAGATTCGAAGCACCTGGCTATGCCAGCTACTCCGAATCTTGGGGGCTACACCCAGTGGGTGCGCTCGCGCGCCCCCACTGGAATGTTAGTTCCCCCGGCTAAAGGTGTTCAGCCAGCGAAAGTAGCCGACAAAGACGAGTCTAGTCGGATAAAGTTAGAAGACTTGGGAAAAATAAGGAAGATTCGAAGCACTTGGCTACGCCAGCTACTACGAATCTCGGGGGCTACACCCAGTGGGTGCGCTAGCGCGCCCCCACTGGAGGTGCAGTTCCCCCGGCTAAAAGTGTGTAGCCGAATGAAGTAAGCCGGATAAAGTCAACCGACAAAATATTGAAAGAAAATTGGAAGCACACAAGTTGAAGGAAACTCAAGCAAGTTCGATACTAACAAACATAAAGGAGGCGAAGCTCCCACAAGTTTACCAGGCATCAAAAACAGCCGGTACAAACAGACAAGTTTCAAACGGATCTAAAGCAAGACAAATACACCCGGCATCCCGGGGAAACGACTAAGCGGCAGGATCCTTGCCATAAGGAGGAGGCACGGCGCTCGATCCCATTCCGGCGTCCGCAGCCGGCTGCGCCGGGGCTTCCACTTCAGGAGTACCGACAGACTCTGAGTCGGTGAGCACCTCGTCGGGGTCCACGTAGTCGGCGATCTTGATGGCGGATCCTCGGAGCTCCGGATGGGCCTAGCGGATGGCGGCAAGGTCGTCGCCGGCACGGAAACCTCCGTCGATATTCCCGATGTGGGCGTCCTTGTACCAGGAGGGCATAAGAGCCAGAGCCATCTCCGCTCCGGCTCGCGCCGCCAAGTCCCGCAGCCGGCACCTCCCCCACCTTCACAGCCAGCTGCACCATCGTCTCCGGAACCTCCGCATTCGACCACTGGAAGGAGAAGATGTCTCGTGCCGCTTGACGAAGCTTGGCAGCTTCTTGGCCAAGAAGGATGACGAGCTCCTGGGATGTCGGCTGCGCTCCCGACCAGTTCTCCTGCAGACGATTGTATGTCAGCAGGTCTATGCCGGGATAAAACGCTGTCAGAAAAGAGAGTCAGATCCAGCTACGGATCCGGAAAGAAAGGGAAACAGAAAAGAAGAACTTACCCTTAGCCGTGTGGCCAACCTGCATCAGCTCCTCCACCAGAGCCTTCTCCTTCATCGCCAGCCGTTTAATCTCTTTCTCTTGGTCCTTGTTCTGGGCCTCGAGAAGATTGAAGGCCTCGATCCGGCTGGCGAGCGAGGTGTCGCACTCCTTAATGGTGGCCTCCAGGCCGTCTACCTTCGCATGCCAATCCTTATTCTGCAGCCGTAGAGTAGAGTTGGACTTGCTCAGCCAGTCGTTCGCTTTCTTCAAGCGATCGATCTCACGTTGAGTGCACACGAGGATAGCTGCGACGAAACTGGCTATCAACAAAAAAAAGGACAAGCCGGATGAAGCAAACTTACTCTGGGAGGTCCCGTTGGCAGCAACAAGCTTCTGCTCCAGGGTCCGGTTCCCGCCAGCTGCGGCCTCCAGCAGCCGGATCTCCTTCACCACCAGTTCAAGGGTGGCGGCGAGGTCCGTCAGCAAGGCGGCGGAGGAGGCGTCGTCATCCACGGCGTTGGCGGCCAAGGACTCCTTCGCGGTAACCACCACCGTCCTCCACTCCTCCCCCGGCTCGTCGTCGGAGTTGTCATCGCCGACAACCACGAGCTCCTTGCCGGCAGCGGCCCCCCGTGCACCCGCGGAAGAGCCACCCGACTGGGGATCCGCCTCCAGCTGCGGACCCTCCGCTCCGGCTGAGGCAGCCAGTTCAGATCGAGGTGGTGGCGGAGGCGGCGCCGTGGGAGAAGGAGGGGCGCTGGCAGACGAGGTTGGAGCGTGAGGTGGCTACCCGGTCGGCGCTCGAGCCGGGCTCGCGGCTCCAAAGGAAACCAGCGTGCTAAGAGGACAGAAGAAGAAAGGGAAGAAAGAAAAGCAAATAAGCCAAAGGCAGAAGGCGAGAAAAAGAAGCAGGTGGAAAACAATGAAGACAAGGGGAGGAGGGATGTACCCTGGCACAACTGGAGGCGGCCCCTTCTTCCGGCCAAGGAGGCTCGGCGGCAGGGCGCTGGTCCGGCTCCTCTTGGGGGTCGGCTCCTCCGCAGCAGGCCGGCAGGAGCTAGAACGGCTGGAGCCGCTCCCGCCAGCTTCGTCGCCTGTCGTGGAGCGCTGCGCCGGATCGGTGGTCGGTGCGGCCTCCTCCTCCTCGTGGACCTCCGCGTGGGGGTCGGCAGCCAGCTCATCATTCCGGCTGGGGAAGGCATCGCCATCCCCGTCCGACTCCTCGCCGGACCGCCGAGCATGCGGCTCGGGCAAGTCAGGCGTGAACTCCTCAAGGCGAGCTTCACCCTCCTTGCGGCGAATGCAAGCGAAGATCTACCGAATACAAGAAGTTAGCCAATGACAAAACAAAAAAGAAATGCAGGAAGAATAAAAGAAGCTTCCGGCTAGAAGAACTTACCCGGGGCATGCGGTTCTCCCGGCTGTAGGGCGCCAGACTGAACTTCCAGCCCTCCGGCAGCCGCTCCTTGGTGATCGTCCACACCCACTCCTTTAGGTTGTGGTAGCGGGGATCGCGGCACGACAGCCGGGTCGGGTCCAGCCGGCCGGAGTAGTAGCACATCTTGTGCGCTCGCTGCTGCAACGGCATCATCAGTCGGGACATCCAGCTGAGGGTAATGTCCAGGCCGGTTAGCCAGCAGGTGATGAGGGAGCGCATGCGCTGCAGCATCGCGTCCGACTCCGCCTTGTCGCCGTGGATCTTCAGCTCCCAGTTCTGCCGGCTGGACTCGACATCCTGGAAAGCCGGAAGATTGATCCGGTCGATGTTGGTGACATTCTTGACGTAGAAATACGACTGCTGCCATAGTCGTACCGTGTCATGGAGCAAGAACTTGGGGTAGCCGGATTGGGCGCGGGAGTAGATGGAGGCGCCACCGTAGACGACTAGCGGCCCCTTCGTGTACTGCACCTGCGGCCGAACTCGGAAGAGCCGATAGAAGAGCTCGAGATCCGGCTGGATCCCGAGGTAGCTCTCGCAGAAAGCCATGAAGTGCGCCAATGTCCCGATTGTGTTGGCGCCGAGATGGTGGAGGCGGAGGTCGAAGAACGCCAAGAAGGTGAGGAAGAAGGGGTGCACTGGCAAGGCGAACCCGTGCGCCAGATGGGAGAGGAAGATGACGCGCTCCCCCTCCGCCGGGTGCGGCGATACCTCTCCGGCCGACACCAACCGCACCGCCACTTCCTCCTCCGGCGGAAGGACGCGGGTCGCACGATACTTCTAGATGTGGTCCTCCATGATGGAGGAGCCACACCAACTTCCGCGGTCCGCTTCCATTTCCGGCTGACAGGGGGAGCGGCGACGGAGGAGTGACGGTGGCCCGTAGCATCGACGATGACGAGCGGGCGGCACAGAGGGCTACAGCGAAGGAAAGAGGGAGCGTAGAAGGCAGGGGCGCGGAAGGGAAGGGGCAACAGGCAGTGGGGGAGCGAAGGAAGGGAATTGCCTCTCCTGCGGCGTCCCTTTAAAGGGCCGGAAGAGGAACCGCCCACGACGCCACGTGGCGCGCATTCGGACGACCCTCACCCCAACCGTCGCCGAGATCCCGTGCGCCGACGCGGGATGCGCAGAAGATCCGGGAGCGAGAACCGAAGCGCCGGGCAGCAGTTTCCTGAGGCGACGTGCGATGGGACGTTACGCTGCCCGCCGCAGTGCAATGGTGGCGCGTGCGCGTGTGGCCAGCGTCAACGCTGACGTCACGGGTAGCGCAACCGCCAGGCGTAGCCGGACACAAATTCAAAACCAAGAGGGAGCACGCACATTTTGCCTAGGGCGGAATCCACACGCGCTCGGGGGCTAGTGTCAGGGGGATGATCCCCAGATACCCCAACCGGACAAGAAACTAGGCAGTCGGATCGCGTCCGGCTGACCAGATGCAGCCGGACAAGGCAAGACAGGCCGGCTATCGCATGGTAGCCGGATCGGCAAGAAGCAGCCGGCTACGACGACGTAGCCGGAACCAATCAGTGAGACAGGACGACGTGTGTATCAGTGCACGATACGCCCTGTACGATGACAATACCGGCAACCACCCGGCCACATCGAAGACTTTGTGGGGATGACGCGGGAACAGTGGCCCGATGCTGACGACAGGCTCGCACGGCGTCCACTGTGCCTACGACAGCCATACCGCTCATACTCCAATGTGACATACCATACCAGGTATTGTAGATGACCAGCCGGTGGGACCCGCCTGTGGGTCCTGCCAGTCGGACTGGCCAGGGACACCGTTGCCTCTCTGCCTATATAAGGAGAGGCAAGGCCTCGGTAGAAAGGGTTGGTCTCGGTGTATTTAAGGCAGTAGCTAGAGAATACAGCTCAAGGGGCACTTGTAGTTCGTATATCCCTCATAGTCATATCCGGCAGGAGTAGGAGCTTTACCTCATTACGAGGGCTCCAAACCTGGGTACTTCCTGCGTCCAGCTACGCTTGCTTGTATCCAATCCTTCCTGCGGACGCCGTCGATAGCTTCCCTGCTAGTCCCCACACCTCTATCTAACCTCCTTAGGTACTGTCGTTCCCAATACAACGACAAGATCAGATGGAGCATACCTGTCCTGAAGCTTTACATACTACCTTGAAAAAAATGATCATGGATACTAAGTTTATTTTGTTCAGTTAGGTTTTTGGCCTCTAGAAGCTATTTTGTCTTCTCAGATATCAAATGTATGATTGACATATGTATCATTTTATACATTTTCTATTTGTAATATTTACTGTATGGATGCTTTGGTCTGGACATTTATAGCTTTTCAAATGTATGTTTTGTATTTTGATGTAGCACGTATAGAATATTCTATCTATCAAGAAATTAGCATCGCATGTTTTCACTACGAAGACAGCATGAACTACTTTTTTATTGTGACAACAGTTTTTTCGTCGTAGTAGGCTATAGCCTATCATGACAAAATTTATCCTGGTTTCAATATTCTATCACCACAACATGGTTTCCATTGCGGTATATCCTTTTTACACAAAATACATATTGTTGTAATAGCATATTGTGATGGAAAATGTTTCATTGCAGTAGCCTTTTCTCTTGTAGTGAATCCTTCCACAAACCCACTTAATGCGTGTTCACCAAAGGTATTACAAGTCAGCCCAAGTTCAGCAGAGCAAAGATGCAATTTGTTTCAAACTAAGGTTGATGTTAGTAATGGCAAGGCATGCAAGGTGATCATTGATGGAAGGAGTTGCAGAAATTTAGCTAGTAAAGAACTATGTACTAAATTGAAATTGAAGTACTACCCACACCCGAGCCCATACTTTATTCAATGGTTGAGTGGTGCCGGTGAAATTAAAGTCAACCATATGGTTAGTGTGGAGTTTCAGATTGGAGCCTACAAGGATACTGTTGAATGCCATGAGGTTCCTATGATTGTGTGTCATCTCTTGTTAGGCTACCCATGGCAATATGATCGTGATGTTCGTCACAATGGGAAGGCTAACACATATCAGTTGAATTGGCATGGCAAGGATGTTATACTTATACTAATGTCACCAAATTGTTAATGAATCTCGTCAGAAAACTGAAGTCAATCTTGAGCTTGACAAAGAAAGGAAGCAAGGATGAGAGACAACACTTTCGGTGTTTGATGGTCATACAGCCTCTGCCATGGCACACTTCACAACATGCTTTGCTGTCACGGCACAGCTTTCAAGCCAGTTTGCTGCCACGGCAGGATTTCCTATGTAATTCTCTGTCGCGGCACAACATTTTGTCAGTTTTTCCGCCACGGCACAAATTACAGCGCTTTCTCTACCGTGGCATAGCACAACACCGCAGTCTGCTACGACCCCTGCTGCGGCACAGATTGAGGTTGTTTCCCTGCCGCGACACAGCTCGGGACAGATTCTTGTCGTGGCAGCGATTTCTACTGTGATTTCTGCCGCGACAGAACAGAGAGAGTTGCCAACAAAGTTGGAGAGCCTAGATTCATTGGTTCTGTTAGCCACCAAGGAAGACATGAGGGAGTTTCGTGATGATCCTTCGACAATGCCACTAGTGCTAGTCTACAAGGGTGAAATTTTGTTTTCTAATGATCTGACCCCTCTCTCTATTGGTGTTTCTGCTATATTGCAGGATTTTCATGATGTGTTTCCAGAGGAGGTACCTGCTGGTCTAACGCCATTGCGAGGTATTGAGCATCAAATTGACTTGATCCGAGGAGCATCATTGCCTAATCAAGCCCCTTACTGCACCAACCTCGAATAAACTAAGGGGATTCAGAAACAAGTACAAACACTTCTCGATAAAGGGTGCATTCGTGTAAGCCTTAGCCCTTGTGCTGTTCCTGTTATTTTGGTTCCTAAGAAAGATGGTACATGGCACATGTGTGTAGATTGTAGAGCTATTAATAACATTACTATTCGATATCGTCATCCTATTCCCCGTTTAGAGGATATTGTAGATGAATTGAGTGGTGCTGCTGTTTTGTCTAAGATTGATTTGTGTAGTGGTTATCATCAAATTAGGATGAAAGAAGGGTATGAGTGGAAAACAGCCTTTAAGACCAAATTTGGATTGTATGAGTGGTTAGTTATGCCTTTTGGTCTCACTAATGCACCTAGTACTTTCATGAGATTAATGATGCATGTATTGAGAAACTTTATTGTCAAATTTGTGGTTGTGTACTTCAATGATATATTAATCTACAGCCGTACTGAATTGGAACATATTGATCATATTAGACAAGTTTTACAAGTGTTATGTGATGCTAAATTATAAGGTAATCTTGAGAAGTGCACTTTTTGCAAAGACAAGGTCATCTTTCTGGGATATGTTGTCTCCAAGAATGGAGTTGAGGTAGATAATTCTAAATTTTTTTTGGGGACCAGCCCAAGATAATTCTTTTGATGAACTAAAGAGATTGCTGACTTCTGCACCATTACTTGCACTACCAGATTTTAATAAGCAATTTGAGTTTGAATGTTATGCTAGTGGTATAGGCATTGGTGGTGTTTTGATGCAAGTGGGTCGACCCTATTTTTCTGAGAAGCTTAGTGGTGCTCGATTGAATTATCATGTTTATGATAAAGAATTGTATGCTCTTGTGCGTGTGCTTGAGGTTTGGCAACATTATTTGTGGCCCAAGGAGTTTATTATACATTCTGATCATGAAGCCTTGAAATATTTGAAAGAACAATCAAATTTGCATAGGCACCTAGCAAAGTGGGTTGAATTTATTGAGTCTTTTCCATACATCATTAAACATAAGAAGGGAAAAGATAATGTTGTAGCTGACGCTCTTTCTAGGAAAAATATGTTGTTGACACAATTAGATGTGAGAGTTCTTGTTTTAGAGATTTTATGTGATTTATATGCTACTGATCATGATTTTTCTACCCCATATAAGTTGTGTGCTAATGGGAAAGCATGGGAAAAAAATCACATACGTGATGGATACCAGTTTCGAGCTAACAAATTATGTGTTCCAGAATCGTTTGTGTGTTTTCTTTTATTGCAGGAATCACATGTTGGTGGTTTGATGGGCCACTTTGGGCATGAGAAGACATTATTCATGCTAGCTGATCACTTTTATTGGCCTAAGATGAGGCGTGATGTGTGGGGATGTGCTAATGGGAAAGCGTGGGAAAAAAATCACATACGTGATGGAATCACATATTTGTTAGGGGTTGCATCACTTGCAACAAGTCAAAGTCGAAGTTGAAATTGAAGTCGAAGTCAAAGTCGAAGTTGAAGTCGAAGTCAAAGTCAAAGTCGAAGTTGAAGTTGAAGTCGAAGTCAAAGTCGAAGTTGAAGTCTCATGATTTGTATACTCCTATACCGGCACCTACTACTCCATGGGAAGATATTAGCATGGATTTGTGTTAGGATTTCCTAGAACCAGGAGAGGACATGATTCTATATTTGTGGTAGCGGATTGATTTTCTAAGATGGCACATTATATTGCATGACACAAAAGCGACGATGCGTCGCATGTTGCTAATCTGTTTTTAGGGACATTGTGCGATTACATGGTTTACCAAGGACAATTGTTTCTCATCATGATGTAAAGTTCATGAGATATTTTTGAAAGACACTTTGGGGAAAGCTGAGGACAAAGTTACTATTCAGCACTACTTGTCATCCCCAAACTGATGGGCAAACAGATGTGGTGAATCGCACATTATCACAGTTGATGCACTCCATGATCAAGAAGAATCTGCATGTTTGGGAGGATTGTTTGCCACATGTTGAATTTTCATATAATAGGGTAGTGCACTCTACCATGCAGTTATGTCCTTTTTACGTGGTGTATGGTTTCAAACCCATTACACCACTTGATTTGTTGCCTCTTCCTAGTCAAGAGAGAGAATATGGAGGCATCCAAGAGGGCAGATTTTGTGAGAAAGATACACATGAACAGTAAAGAAGCTATTGAGAAGAAGGGCAAGGTCAATGTTGAGCATGTCAACAAGAAGAGAAAGGAAGTGTTGTTTCAACCTAGGGACATGTTTTGGGTACATTTTCGCAAGGACAGATTTCCTAAGAAGCGTAATTCCAAGTTACGTCCACGAGGTGTTGGTCCTTACAAGGTTCTTTCCAAGATTAATGATAATGCATACAAGATAGATCTTCCTACTGAGGAGTTTGGTGTCAGTAATTCTTTCAATGTTTCTGATTTGACACCATATGATGGAGAAGAACTTGATGCGCCGGGTTCGACGCCTTTTGAAGGGGGAAGGATGATGAGGACGTCTCTACTATCCTTCCATTATTCAATGATGATGATGATGATGCAAAGATTCAAGAAACTAATGAAATCAGAATTGGACCAATTACAAGGGCTAGAGCTGAGCTGTTAAAACAACAGGTGAATTCCTTCTTAGTTGGTTCTGACATATTATCTAATGAGAATTTTATACTACCTAAATCTTTGGATCTATGTGTGATCAGGTATCAAGAAGGCAAGGGGAACGCAAGGGAAGAAACGAGGTTGCAACAAGAAGAAGGAGTAATCTCTGCCGCGATAGACTTTTAGCCTGTTTCTCTGCAACTACAGGATTTCTCTACGGCGGCAGAATCTGATAGACTTTCCCTACCATGACAAAGGTATTGCATGGCGACTGAACGTGTTACAATGATGGACTCCAAGATTAGCGCGAGGGAGGAGATGGAGGCAGGCGCAAGGGAGCAAGAGGGCCAACGAGCCACATAGGCCGAACCCACAATGGGTCGGTTTGTATCTGACTTGGCCGAGCCAAGTCTTGGTGTGCTACCTCCTCCATATAGGGTAGCCGCCGCCTTCATATTAGGTTTTGAGACTTAGTTAAGACATAAACCCTAGAACAGGCCGAGTGCTTCAAGCATTCATTTGTGATTGTGTTTCGATAGACAATATCTACCCCGACTCTAATTGAGTGTAATCTATTGTTCCACTAGGAATTGGTAGATTGCAAACTGTTCGTGATCTGGGATTATGAGCGCAAGTGTGTTGTAACACCCCGTCCACTCCTGGGCCCGGGGGGTGTCACTCCTGGCAGCTTAATAGGATATCTAGACTGACCCCACAGACCAACACTAGTCTTTTCTTCGCACTTTGTCCTCACTCGTGCGCACCCGGTTACCCACTTCCCGGTCGGTCACCCATCCTAGAATTGCTCTAGGCCAAGCACGCTTAACCTTAGAGTTCTTTTCGAATGAGCTTCTGGAAAAGAAGTTGCAACTTGTTGGTATGAGTATTCTATCAATCCTATTAAGCCATGTGCCTGGTCTCACATACACCCACCCTTTAGAAGATCGATGCCCTCATCGATCAAGCACACCCCAGGAACGTTCCCTCTTGGCACGCGTATGTGCGTCTAGTGCCGGCACATGTGCCATGCCGTGTCCACTCCGGGCCACACGCGCCATGCTCCACATGTCCCGCCACTAACCCACACACACCCGTTTAACCGCGAGGTCAGCTCTGATACCACTTGTAACACCCCGTCCACTCCTGGGTCCGGGGGGTGTCACTCCTGGCAGCTTAATAGGATATCTAGACTGACCCCACAGACCAACACTAGTCTTTTCTGCGCACTTTGTCCTCACTCGTGCGCACCCGGTTACCCACTTCCCGGTCGGTCACCCATCCTAGAATTGCTCTAGGCCAAGCACGCTTAACCTTAGAGTTCTTTTCGAATGAGCTTCTGGAAAAGAAGTTGCAACTTGTTGGTATGAGTATTCTATCAATCCTATTAAGAAATGTGCCTG
Source organism: Avena sativa (assembly GCA_916181665.1). Lineage (NCBI taxonomy): Eukaryota > Viridiplantae > Streptophyta > Magnoliopsida > Poales > Poaceae > Avena > Avena sativa. The sequence goes on along the minus strand of OV702291.1, from coordinate 373,138,995 downwards.
GTCTCACATGTGTGGTCTTAGGGTTGAGATCTATTGCATTGTCAATAGGGGAATGACCGAGTGAGAGTTCGACAGCTTCGTACAAGTTATCTCCACAACAATATCATCATCTATTGCAACTCACTGATAAGATCGGTCCACCCCTTATCACTACATGCTCATCACAAAGTAGAATAGGTCGAGAGACATTCTTGATCCTAGGGTTCACCATATAGTCATCCTCGGGAAGATTGACTTGGCAACACTTCAAAGTTCCTTCACCTTCCATGAAGCCTAAGCTCATAGCAAAAGCGAAGCAACACTCAAAGAGTAGCCAATTCATGAATATTATAGAATGGGTCATGTAGTAGAAGGAAGTCACCTTATGGTGTAGGGATAGCTCGATGAAGGGCATCCATAGGTAACTCTCTACGGTTTGTCTTGTCAACTCTTGGTCCATAGAGGTTGACACGCAAGCAATTGTACCTTCACACAACATGGACCAAGCAATATATGTTTGTGTGTGATAGATGAGCATGTCATTTGTGGAATGTCCATTCTTGTTCACAACACTATTAGCACAATACATGAAATTGTTTGAACATGATCCAAATATGGGAACTCAAAAACTCCATAAAACGTCTTATTGTGGCCTCAAAGCAATGGACTAAAATATTGATCACCATCTTTGATGCATGAATAGGAGAATTCAGCAAAAACACATGACGAAGAATATCCAAAACAACGTCATTATGTGTGCAAAACAACCATTGGAAAGAGAAATTGTTCAATATGTTGGATGCCACACACAAATCATCATAAGAAAAGATCATGGGCATTGGAGTATCGCAAGCGAAAGAAAAATTAACATGTTTGCAAACAAACCATATGAAAGAGCAATTGTTCCTTATGTTTGTTGCAATAACAATACGAGATACTTGGAATCTCTCATGAAAATACATGCTCATAATGGCATCATGGTTGCACACAAACATCGGCAAGACAAATTGTTCAAGGTTTTTGTTGCAACACACAAAGCATCAATATCCACTAGCAATGAAACATGATTGTCACAAGGTGAAAGAATACCATTAACATGCTTGCAAGATAACCATATGAAAGAGAAAAATTTCAACATCAAAGATGCAAAGCATGCAAAAGGTATCAGAGCTGGGTTTGATCTTGAACTCACTTTTGGGATGCTATCTAAAGCTCTTTTTGTCAACTCGTGCTCAACTGAGGTTGACATGATCATGCGGGTACCTACACACATCATACACAAAAGGAAGAACGTGTGTGCATGGTAGAGAAACACATCATCCATCATGATGTATCTCTTCTTGTGCATCTCACCATTAATGTCAATCAAGTGTAAAAAGATGCATGGTGAGTATGCAAGAGGGGAACATGCTTATCATGGCATTTACCAAAATCTCCAAAATTTGAGAAGGCTATGGGGGCCATCTCAATAGAAAACATATGATAATTATTATTGCAAGAAAAACAAGTGAAAGAGAAAGTATTCATCTTATTGCAAGCGACGGGAAAAATTGTAAAACATCCATGAAAAAGCATTGTCCGAGGGGTACCGTTTTTAACATCATTGCAAGCAAAACATTGGAAAGAGCAATTATTCAACAAAGTGCAAGCAATGATAGCATCAACATATCGTTTAGAGCATGGCATGTCTATGGCAACATCATCACAATCAAATAATTTCACATGCTCAACATTATGCAAAGGCAAAGTATCACGTGGAAATATCAATGAGTCATATGTAATGTCACAAATATCATCCATAGCATGCAAATGATCACAAATTATCATGTCCACTAGTGGGATCATGGCATCATCAACAACTCTATTCTTACCTTGTTCATACCTCTCATATGAAGTGGGTGTTGTGGTAGTATTGGACTCCATGTTGGCGACTTCTTCATCATGTGTGGGGATGGCATCATCTTCATCCACCATGTTCGTCTTCTCAGTCGGAGGCATCATCATCTCCAAGCTTGGCGCTTCTTTATCCATGGAACCTAGCACATCATCAGAAAACACACTAGAGGTAGAGGGTATGTCATTAGATATCAAAATGATCTCACATCACCTATCAACTACCACTCTCAAATCACTCGGTGTATCACTCATGTCCTCCAAGTGGAAGCACTCTATCTCACATATGGTGGAGTCACTCATCTCACTCTTGTTCTCACTCAAGTGGGCTAAGTGGCTCCCATACTCACATGGGATTGGTACCACATCATCACTCAAACATATAGGGATAGGATCGGTGTGCTCAACTCCATGCACCTCCTTTGGTTAAGGGAAAGTCCCATGCTCACCATTCTTGACCTTGTCGTCGCCATCTTGTAGGGTAGGCTCTTGGCTTGGATCTTGCTCATCCTTCGCCGGGACCACCTTGGCTTGTGTAGCGGTGCACTCCCAAAACATATGACCTTGGTGTTGGAACTTGCTGCATATGATGGTTGGACATGCCTATGGGTAGTGACCTTGGTCATTGCACTTGTAGCATAGGGGTGCCATTGCGGTGGTGGCACAAGTAGTAAGGTGTATTTTGATGATGTTGTCGATGGAGGTCATTGTCGTGCCTTTCCGAAGATTGACATAGGTGGCGCACTTGGTCATCCATATGACGCTCATGACGATGATCCTTGTCCTTGGCACTCTTCTTGTGCTTGTGGTACAATTTTGGCGAGGATGCTCATGTTCTTGGTGAAGTTGTCATCCATGTCCTTCTTGAAGTTGTTGAGGGCGCTTTGGAATTTGTCCATTTGATGGTGGACCTTGGTGCTCTCGAGGTGGAGGCTTCGTCTTGGTCAACGCGACTTGAGGAGCTTGTCGTTCTCGTTCTTGAAGTCGTCCATGCTTGAGGAGTCATTGTTGTTGTAGTACTCCATATCATCCAAGCATGTGGATACATTGTCGGTGTAGTTCTCCATCATGTAATCCATGCTTGTGGAGGCATATGCATGGTGGTTCATCGTGGATTATTCATAGATATCATCATCGGTTCTAGAGTCCCTAGACATGATTCACAATACCAAGTGGTGTATATGGAAGTGGTAGGGTGTTAGGGATGCAACGTCAAACCTTACTTTACCTTGGAAGATAGTATCGTGCAAGTGGCCACACTTGAGAGCAATCAAAACCAAGTAAAGTGAAGTTCATGTGGAACACCAAAACCAACTAACCACTAAACAACACACACACACACACGCACAAAGATTATGGTGGATGGCTATGGAAAGTGGCATGTCCAAGAACAATCCGAAATCAAGATATTGTAATGGCAAGTAAAGAACCATGATGATCACAAAGAAAAACAAGTCAATCCACAAGAAAGAAATTATGTATAAGGAAACACACATGGTGGGATAAATGGGACTTGTGCGATGGAAAAAAGTGAGCTAAGAACCAAATGATTACCTAGCAAAGACTATAAGCTCGTGTCGCACAAGTGCAAGGAGAGATGCTAGTTCAATTGCAATAAATTGGTGGGCTACAAGATCTGCACAATAAGTATCACCTATTTGATGTTCATCGATCTTGCGCTTCCTATTCTATGAGGCACTTATTTCTTTCTTTTTCTTTTTCCTTTTTTCTACTTTTTTCTCTTTTTATTTTCTTTTTCACTTGCCTCTTCCTTGTGCCAACAACTATACAAGATAACTATATGAGATAGCGCGCTCACAACTTTTGCTCAGGATTCTACAAGTATCAAATATGCATAGCCCAAGCAATCATAGGAGGAACTAGTCTTAATAGGTGTTTGTCGATTGCAAAGTTAGTGTAGCTCACAAAGGAGTGGGGAGAAGTCACGGAATGTTTATACCTTTCGTTGCTGATCTTCACCCTTTATTTTTGGATTCTGCCTTTCTCATGGAGTTTGTATGTAGTAGATAGAATGAACCACTTGGATAATAATGTAGAGCTACGTATCCTCTTCTAAACGAGCTAAATAACACCAAAATCTGAGTTCTTATGGAAAAGTTATGCTCACAACGGTGAGAAAGCTAAAATCTGGAATCTGATGATTCAGTTCAGGTACGGGCGGTACTACCGGGTTTTTGTGCGGTAGTACTGGATTTCTGGAGGCCCGGTAGTACCCTTTAGGTACCGATGATGTGCGGTAGTACCAGGTTTTGGGCCCGGTAGTACCGAAATTTCCTGGGAAACGCAGATTTGACGCGATTTCGCGATTTTTGGGTGATTTGGGCAGAAAATCTTCAGGAAAAACACCAAATCGAAGGGGTAAATGATGAAATTAGGCCATGGGAATGCACAAGAAGGTAGTTAGACAAGCTTAGTAAGTAATTCATGCATCAAAACCTACCAAAACACACTCAAATCACAGATCGGTCCAAAACATGAATTGGGGCTATTTTTGGTGGAATTTTCGAATTTATAGGGAAAAGACCAAATCGATGAGAATTCTGTGGCAACCAAAAGCTGTTGATACCATATGATAAGGGGTGACCTCAAGGGTGGCTCGATCTTCACAGATCCCATGGCCAACTCGATGGGAATGTGAGGGGAAAGGGATAAGGTAGCGGAAGCAAACTCACACGTCATGAAGAACACGATGAACACACGCAAAACTCACATGCTACAAGGCCAATTGCTCCTGCAGGTGGCCGCCAGTCCTACAGAATCCTCGCAAGGAAAGATCGGTCAACGTGCTCCCTCGATCCCAAGCGGAGAGGGAAGAACACCTTGGAGAGGGTCTTGACGACTATGCTCACGCACTCGCAAACGTATGCCTTCTACAACGAGGGAGGCGCGATGCAAACTCCAATGAGGTGGTGACGATAGTCGGTCCCCTTTACTAAGGGGATGAGGCAAAACTAGAGATTCCACAAAGGGGGTGTCTTTAGTTTATCATCTATGCCTAGGGACACATTAGGGGGTGGGGGTTCTATATATAGGCCAGCCACTTAACAAGGGGTAGTTTGGGGAATTACTCTAGGGTTGGAACATAATAAGGGGGTACATGGGCTGTGGCCCAGATCTGATGCGCACATGCACTGTTGTGTCCGGTAGGATTCACCTTTGGAGTCCAAGACGACATGGCAAAAGTTGGAGACCTTGATGTGGTAATGATCATAGGTTGGGTTACATCAAACGATGCACTACATGTGTCCAAGCTAAGTTTAAGTCTAACACATTTGGGCTTTATATGCCCTTGCCTATTCCTAATGCACCTTGGTCGGACATTAGCATGGACTCTATGCTAGGATTGCCTAGGTCTAAGAATGGTAATGATTCTATATTTGTCGTAGTGGATCGATTTTCCAAAATGGCACACTTCATTATGTGCCATAAGACCGATGATGCTTCACATGTTGCAAATTTATTTTTCAGGGAAATTGTTCGTCTTCACGGTGTGCCAAGAACAATCATCTCCGACCATGATGCCAAATTCATGAGCTACTTATGGAAGACACTCATGGTCCAGATCGGCGTCAAGCTCCTCTTCTCGCCCACAATGCATCCTTATACCGATGGCCAAACCGAGGTCATCAAACCGAAGCCTCGGAACACTCCTTCGCGTGTTGATCAAGAAGAACCCGAAGGATTGGGAGGAAAGCATTCCACACGTTGAGTTCACCTACAATCGAGCCAAACAATCTACAAAAATGAAGAGACCATTCATGATCGTATATGGATTCGATCCCCTCAGCATGCTTGACATCCTACCACTTCCTCTCCATGAGCGCACCAACATGGACATCGACAAGAGTGCCCAAGCCATGAAGAAACTACATGAAGACACAAGATCTACTATTAAGCAACAAGTGCTTTGCCAAGCTTCAAGGCTAAACAATAGAAAGAAAGAGATGATCTTTGAAGAAGGTAACCTTGTGTGGATACATCTAAGCAAAGACCGCTTCCCCAAGGATCATGACTCCAAGCTCAAGCCAAGGGGAGATTGCCCCATCAAAGTCCTCAAGAGGATCAACAACAATGCCTACGTCATCGACATACCGACCTCGAAGTATCTTGTGAGCACGACATTCAATGTCAAGGACCTTTCACCATTTTATGGAGACGATAAAGATGATATGGTTGAAGGGTCATGGACCATTCTTTCCCAAGGGGGGAGCTGATGTAGCCCATCCTATGGATTTCCCGACATCCTCACCACTAAGTCACCCAAGTGGACCAATGGCCCGTGCTCGAGCCAAGCTCCTACAAGCTAAGGTTAACAAACTCCTCTCCTCGTGTGATTTTGATACATCCTTGGATGGCTTGCTACTTCATGCAACGACATTGTGATTCTTATCTAAAAAGCCTCGACGCATCGACAAGCCCCCTTGGAGGAAGTACTAGGATCTAGATAAGAAGAAGACGCTACAGAGGCTGAAGCCCCGGAGTCACTCGCCCTGAAGCCCGGAGTCTCCGGAATCTGGACTGGAATCTGACCCCCCCTGCCTGGAGCTCCTAGTACACCCATACGGAGACCAAGTCGGAGAACAACGACAACCCCGGAGTCTCCAACCTCTCGACCCTAGAGTGTCCGGCCCTCCACACCAGAGTCTTCGCCCTAGGACTCCGGACAGGACTCCGGCCACCTGCCTAGAACTCTCTATCTACCACCCCAGAGTTCACCCTGGAGAGTGAGCCCCAACCCAGAGTCTCTGGCCACCCCAGAGTCTCTAGCCCTTCGATACCAGAGTCTCCGACCTAAGTCGCGCCCGTCATGTTAAGGCCTTTTGGGCCTCTGGCCCATGTACCCCCAAATCCATCCAAAACTTACTTTTATCCCCAAACTACCCTTGTTTAAGTGGATGGACTATATGTAGCCCCACCCCTCCATATTGTAACCCTAGACTTGGATAATTGAATTATAAGAAGCCCTTGTGGATCTACCTAATTCTAGTCTATGCTCCTTGACAATGATCACCAATTATCCCCTACCTCTTGAGTTTTGCATCGTGCGTTCAAGTTGTACATGGCCTTGAAGTCGGTGTCCCTTCTCAAAGTTGTCAAGATCTCACCAAGCCTCCCGCTCGCTGTGCCGGTTAGAGAGAGTGTGTCCTTGCACGCCATCGATCCTAGGGATTGTGTCAGACCGGTTGCCGCCGACATGAGCTATTGGCTTGTATTGTGTTTTTGTGTGTGTGTGTGTTCATCGAGTTCTTCACGTGTGTGTTCATGGATTCATCCTCTCCCTCTCCCCCACTCACCTTCATCTCGATTTACATGGGAATTCATGAAACATCGGGCAACCCTAAGGGGTCACCCCTAATAGAGAGTTCCGCTCGTTGGTGCTCGACTCGTCGGTGAGTCGTCGTGGGTGGCTCCATTCCTAGCCTCGGGATTGGCACCAGTGTCGGAGTCATTGCTGGTGTTAGCGTTGACGGTGTGGGTGTTGCTTCCAGAGCTCTGCATGTCGGATCTGACATTGCGGTCATTCCCGAGTGGATTGCTCAGATCAGGATTGCAGCTGCCATTGCTATCTGGGTTGTAGGCTGATGAGGTGGCGTTCAGCTCACTGTGGGTCCCGATCGGTGGAGGGACCCATGAGGCAGGTGTAATCAATGGTATGGTCGACTACCCCATGGTCGATCGGATCTGGTTCGAGATGCGCAGGGTGTATGTTGAGGGCAAACATCGAGGGTGGCATGATCTTTCACAAATCCCTTGAAAACAAGAAGGGGGATGAGGGAGAGGACGAAATCCGTGGACTCACGCAAGAAGAACATGGTGAACACACACACGCAAATCCACGACACACACCAATAGCTCACACCGGCGGTGACCGGTCCGGCGCAATCCCTAGGATCAGCGTCAGGCGGAGGACTCTCTCTCGAACCGGCACGGCGAGTAGGGAGACTCGGTGAGATCTTGACTTCTAGGAAAAGGGACTCCGATGCCTAGGCCTTGTACAACACGGAGGCACGATGCAAACTCCAACGAGGTTTGTGATATTTGGTGCTCCTTTGTCAAAGGAGCTAATACGTCGTAAACGTATCTATAATTTTTGATGCTCCATGCTTGTTTTGTATCAACTATCTTATGTTTTGTCTACACTTTGAGGCATTTTTATACATTTCTGGAACTAACCTATTGACAAGATGCCACAGTGCCAGTTGCTTGTTTTCTGATGTTTTTGGTTTAAGAAAAGCTAGTAAAAAATAATCTCGGAATTGGATGAAACAAAAGCGAAGTTCCTATTTTTTCCAACACGACACAGAAGTCCAAAGCAGAGACGGAGAAGAGCCATGAGGCGTCCACACCATAGGGTGGCGCAGCGCCCTTGGGCGCGCCAGGCCCTGGTGTGGGCCCCTCGGGAGGGCACCGACCTCGCCTCTTCGCCTATATAACCCCCCTGAGACTAAAACCCTAAGGAGAAGATTAGAATTCCATGAAAAGTTCCACAGTGCCGCCGCCACCGAAGAGGAGATTCGGGGGACAGAAGTGTCTGTTTTGGCACCCTGCCGGGATGGGGAAGTGCCCCCGAAGCCATCTCCATCGACTCCACCGCCATCTCCATCGCCGTTGCTGACTCCCATGATGAGGAGTGAGTAGTTCTCTCTCGTGGCTAAGGGCTGTACCGGTAGCTATGTGTTCATCTCTCTCTCTATGCGTGATCTTATTGAGATCATGAGCTTTGTTAATCTAGTTGAATAAGTAGATCTATTCTGCTACTCAAGTGCTTTAGTTAATATCTTCTTATCCCCACGTGTGTGAAGTTGACAGTGTGCACACCGTGTGGCACTTAGGCTAAGGTTACAGAAATACTTATCATGAGTATAATTTGAGTTGGATGTCGAGATTGTGGTGTTTGTTGGAACCATCTAGCGCTCAAGGTGATGGTGAAGGGTTATCTAGATGGGGAATGCAAACTTTAAGGTGTGCTGTTATAGCCCTACATCATCCAACCAGAGAGTAGTTCAGGGTAGCATAATGAAGAGAAGATATTTGTATGAGAGTGTCCACTAGTGAAAGTATGATCCCTAGGCCTTGTTTCTTAGCATTGAAACACCATTTACAATCAGTCCTGTTACATGTTTGCTTGCTGCCACTGTTATTTCAGATTGCAATTACCACTTATAATCATCCATATTACTTGTATTTCACAATCTCTTCGCCGAACTAGTGCACCTATACACCTGACAAGTGTATTGGGTGTGTTGGGGACACAAGAGACTTCTTGTATCTTGATTGCAGGGTTGCTTGAGAGGGATACCTTTGACCACTTCCTCCCTGAGTTCGATAAACCTTGGGTGATCCTCTTAAGGGAAACTTGCTGCTGTTCTACAAACCTCTGCACTTGGAGGCCCAACACTGTACACGAATAGAAGCATGCGTAGACATCAGGAGCATGAGGCCAGAACTAGATAGATCCACAAGGGGTGTCCACTAATTCCAAATATCAAGCCTAGGGTTTACAAATAGAGGTGGGGGACTATATATAGGCCAACAACTTGTTGAAGGGTAGTTTAGATAATAAAGGGTAAAGTCTGGACAAATTTGGGGTTACATAGGCTGAAGGCCCAAAAGGCCTTTCACATGCCTGACTGACTTACACTAGAGACTTCGGGGTCAGGGGGCGGAGATTCCTGGGTGGCCGGAGACTCCGGGGTGGATCTGGGGCGGCATACAGAGAGTTCCAGCGAGGGGTCCGGAGTCGTGGCCGGAGTCCTGGGCGGAGACTCTAGGGTCGATGGTTGGAGACTCCCGGGCAGTAGGCCGGAGACTCCGGGGGGCACGGAGATTCCGGGGGTGGCGATGCTCTCCGGTGAAGACTCTGCGAGGGTGTACTGAACGCTCTAAGCAGGGGTCCGGAGACTTGTACGGAGTCTAGTCCAGAGACTCCAGGTTTCAATGCCAGAGACTCCAGGGCTTCAGCTCTAGCAGCTTCTTCTTCTCGTCCTGCTCCTTGTCCTTCATCCATGGGGGCTTTGTAGGTGATAATGCATAGCATAGTTGCATGAAGTAGCAAACCATCCAAAGATGTATCAAAGTCACACGAGGAGAGGAGCGAGTTAACTTTAGCTTGTAGTAGTTTAGCTCGGGATCGAGTCATTGGCCCACTTGGGGGACTTGGTGGTGTAGATGTGGGAGTGTCCATAGGACGGGCTGCATCAGCTCCCCCCTTGGGAAAGAGTCATCATCGACTCTTCATGGTTGTCATCTTGATCCTCTCCATGGTATGGTGATAGGTCCTTGATATTGAATGTATTTCTCGCAAGGTACTTGGAGGTCGGGATGTCGATGATGGAGGCATTGTTGTTGATTCTATTGAGGACCTTGAAGGGACCATCTCCCCTTGGCTTTTGCTTGGAGTCTAGTTCTTTGGGGAATAGGTCTTTGCTTAGGTGTATCCACACAAGATAACCTTCTTTGAAGATCAACTCTCGCTTGTACTTGTTTAACCTTGAAGCTTGGTGAAGGATGTTTTATTCAATATTAGCTCTTGTTTCTTCGTGAAGCTTCTTCATAGCTTGGGCATGCTTGTCTACGTCCATGTTGGTGCGCTCATGAAGAGGTAGCCGGAGGATGTTGAGCGTGGTGAGGAGCTCAAAACCATAGACGATCATGAAGGGACTTATCTTGGTTGTTGAGTGCTTAACATGGTTGTAGGCAAACTTGGCGTGTGGAATGCATTCCTCCCAATCCTTGAGGTTTTTCTTGATCAACACACGAAGGAGAATCCCGAGGCTTCGGTTGACAACATCGGTTTGGCCATCGGTTTGAGGATGCGATGAAGATGAAAAGAGGAGCTTGACGCCGAGCTTGGCCATGAGGGTCTTCCATAAGTAGCTCATGAATTTGACACCGCAGTCGGAGACGATTGTTCTTGGCACACCGTGAAGACGGACTATTTCCCTGAAAAACAAATTTGCAACATGTGAAGCATCATCGGTCTTATGGCATGGTATGAAGTGTGCCTTTTTGGAAAAGCGATCCATGACAACAAATATAGAATCATGTCCATGCTTAGACCTAGGTAATCCTAGCACAAAATCCATGCTAATGTCGGACCAAGGTGCATAAGGGATAGGCAATGGCATGTAAAGACCATAAGAGTTAGCTTGCGACTTAGCTTGAACACATGCTGTGCATCGTTGAACATAGAGCTCCATGTCGCGCTTCATCTTGGGCCAATAGTAGTGAGTGGAGAGCATGTCCAATGTCTTGTCACGACCAAAGTGACCCATGAGGCCTCCACCATGAGATTCTTGAAGAAGTAAAAGTTGGAGAGACGACTTCGAAATGAAAATCTTGTTTTGTTTAAAGAGAAAGCCCTTGTGCAAACAGAAATCATCAACTCCTTTGTCGGTGGAGCACTTTGTAAAAATTGGTTCAAAGAACGGGTCGGAAGAGTACACCATTTTGATTTCATCAAGACCCAACATGTTGATTTCAAGTCGAGTAAGAAGGCTTGTGTGCTTGCGAGACAAAGCGCCCGCGACTACATTATCTTTGCCCTTCTTATACTTGACAATGTAAGGAAAAGACTCCATAAACTCAACACACTTAGCGTGTCTCTTGCTCAAGTTGGCTTGGCCTTTGAGATATTTCAATGACTCATGGTCGGAATGTATGGTAAATTCTTTGGGCCATAGGTAATGTTGCCAAACTTGAAGAACATGAACTAAGGCAAAAAGATCTTTGTCATAAATTGGATAATTAAGGCAAGCACCATCAACTTCATCGCTATGGTAGGCTATAGGACGTCCTTTTTTGCATAAGGACTCCTCCAATGCCAGTACCGCTAGTGTCACAATCTATTTCAGAAGTTTTTGTGAAATTCGGTAACGCAAGAAGAGGTGCTTCGGTGGGCCTCTTTTTAAGTTCATCAAAATCTTTTTGTTGTGCTTTGCCCCATGCGAAGGTCACATTCTTTTTGGTCAATCCGTTTAGAGGACAAGCAATGGTCGAAAAGTCTTTCACAAAGCAATGATAGAAACCACCCAACCCATGAAAACTTCGGAGTTCACTCACATTTGTCGGAATAGGCCAGTATCGTATGTCCTTTACTTTGGAAACATCAACTTCAATGCCCTTCGAAGAAACGACAAATCCAAGAAAAATCAACTTGTCTTTAGCAAAAGTGCACTTGGGAAGATTAGCATATAGCTTTTCATGTCAAAGGATTTGCAAAACTTCCTTGCCATGTGTAACATGGTCCTCAAGTGACTTGCTATAAACAAGTATATCATCGAAATAGACAACAACACTTTCTCCAATGAAAGAACGCAAGATATGATTCATAAGACGCATGAAGGTGGATGGGGCATTAGATAAGCCAAAGGGCATCACCAACCATTCATAGAGACTAAGTTTTGTCTTGAAGGTGGTTTTCCACTCATCACCTTCCTCCATGCGTATTTGATGGTAGCCACTATGAAGATCAATTTTCGAGAAAATTGTGGCTCCACACAACTCATCAAGCATGTCATCGAGACGCGGTATGGGATGTGTAACACCCTCAAATTGGCCCTATGCAGATTTTAGCAATTCCAGCCAAACCCGCATAGAAACGATTCAAAGGTGCCCACCAGGCACTTGCGTGCGGGTGGAAAACGAAGTAATACCATTACACAATAGTTCACGATGGAACCCACAAAAACATACATATACAACAATGACTCCATTAGTCAATAATACATATGTACAATACAAAGATCCAATCACCTTGAAAACGATACAACATCTAAGTACGGATAAGATGCAAATGGGACTAAGGGCCCTAAAGAATAACAAATGGCGTCCATAACCCTGCCCAGGCCAAGCCGGAAGGGTAACCCTGCTAACGACGTCGAACTCATACCTGTTAAACAAAAGGGGTGCCAACAAAGGGCAAAGGAAAAAGGGAGCGGTCAGTACTGAGGCCAGTACATGACGAGTCTATAATTCAGCGACTCTTGCCTACATAGGTATGCTGGACTGAAGCGGTAGTGAAGCATGCACTAAACAACCTATAGAGACTCGATACAACTGTCGGCTATTAGAGAGGGATAAGAAAGTCCTATTCGGAACCAACCTGATACTAATAAGAATCATGCCCATCCTGATATTTCCCCCTCGAGACCAAACAAGGAAGTCACCCAAGGAACTCACACAGTTGGCAGTTTTATTAATCATTCCATTATAGTTGCAGCACTTACTAGTCAGATATAGATAGCACAAGTCATCTTGATATCATAAGTAGTGGGCAGTTTTAGTTAACCATTCCATTCTAGTTGCAATACTTACTATTCAGATACAATTAGCATGAGACACCCCAAATCCATCAGTTGTTGGCACTTTTATTTACTCATTTTGTTGTAGTAAAACTGATTACTAGACATGTCAAAGTCAAATTTATAGCACTACTTTAGTTATAGTTGTCTATGATCGAGATATTGTGCTCCAAGTCATCCATAACTGTGGACACGGCTTTCAGAAAGTTTTACCCTACAGGGGTGCACAAATAGCAACACAGACACGATCAACCTTGGGAAGAACCAAACAAAAAGCAATGAGGCCTCACGATAATGCATTCACAGGATTCATAAATTATTTCAGGGGGGCACCCTACTAAGCTACCTGCAACAAAGTTGGATAGCTCTGAGACGGACCCAGGGTTTGTGTAGACGGTGGTAAACGATTGGGAACCCGAAAGTGTGGCTGGGCTTGTCGATACAGCAAAAATGTGTCATGATCCAAAACAGTACAGGTGCTCCACGCATAATCGTAAATAAAGCAATAAAGCATGTCATAGATACAAGATAGTAATAAAGCCCCAAACTATTTTGTAGCCCCAAGAAATAAAGTGCGAATCAAGCTTAGGCAAAGGAGGATCCATAGGGTCTCCCGTATGTGGATAGTGCGAATAGTCAAGGAACAGGTATCAAGTACACGGGGCCTACGGGACACAAGTGACCGTGGAAGAACCAAATATTAGCTATTTCCCACCGGTGCCTCTACATTAGTTATATCTATTCCCAGCATTTTAATATCAAGTTGTAATTAAAGCCATGATCATCTCCACTTTGCCAACCTCCCAACAACGGTGGAACATCGATGACACAAAGCAGCACTTGAGCAAGCAACTATGACTTGCAAGGCCGACTATCTATCAAACAACAGGTAATAGGAGGTGTCCAAGGAAATATATGCTGCATGGGATGTAAATGGTGCACACAAAATAAAGCATCGCAACAAGGATAACAATAGATCAATAGAAGTAAGTAAAGACTATAAATGCAAAATAAGTAGAAAGGGGGAGAATGCTCGCCTGGGAAACACTGCCAAAGATACATTATCCGAAGAACTTATCGATACTCGCATCAACTCAACAGCCTAATCCGTGAAGAACCAAAGCCCTAAGGGAAACACCAGATGCACTATTTAATACTACGGCAAAGAATCGGTATGTTCATGATATGATGCATGGCATGGCATGACGTGATGCAACTAGGCAATATTAAGAGAAACCGGGGTTCCAACAATTAAATAAATGGTTCAAGTTGTTTTAGGTACCCGCAATTTAAATGTTAACTTAATAAGGCAAAACATGGCATCGGTTCACTACATAAATTTAAATGAAGCCAATATAAGACTAAAATAGCCCGCATATGGTCTCCATATTTAATTATTAGATGAGTCGACAAAATACCCCCAAACCATAATATGTATGCAAGCATGAACAATTAAATATGCACAAGTATATTTTATATATTATAAAAGTAGGGGTCTCAGAAAGGGGATCACATAGGGTATCGACGATCTTGGGTTCCGAGGGTTCGATGGGATTCGGTCTCGGTCTTCGGATCCTCGGGATCAGGGCTTGGTCTTCGGATCCGGGGTCTTGACGTCCGTGAAGAAGAACTTGGTGCTTTGAGGGGTCTTGGCTTGGTTCTCTCGGGTGTCACCATTCTTCCGAGGTACCGGCCGACGAGAAGATCTTGTGGTAACTTGTCACCTCACGAGTACACAGCTTCCCCATAGATCTTGATGAGGTTGGTCTTGGACGACGAGGATCGGACGGAAGAACATGAAGGATCGGAAGGACAGTTACAACACAGTCACATGACAGTAGTACCACAGTAGCAGCATCACAATAACCCTGCACGACAGGATCTGGCCATTGTGATACTACATCTCCCACGAGATTACAGAACCCGCAAACTTGATGTCTAGAGGCAGCAGGAGTTGCAAGGAGGTGTCCGGGTGTGCCTGTTGGCACGCATGATTGGCGGCGACCGGAGGTGG
Organism: Avena sativa; assembly: GCA_916181665.1. Classification (NCBI taxonomy): domain Eukaryota; kingdom Viridiplantae; phylum Streptophyta; class Magnoliopsida; order Poales; family Poaceae; genus Avena; species Avena sativa. The sequence continues at coordinate 373,123,785 of OV702291.1, read as the reverse complement.
CAGCTACTGGCGAGGAGGACACTAGCAAGGTCGACGGTGCCGAGGCGGAGAGAGCAGGGACTGGGCTCGCGCGTCCGGGGCCAGACCGACATCGGAGCTTTGTCACCTCGGGAAGGGGAGCTCAAGGAGGACGAGCGGCATGATGGAGGCGTTGGAGGAGGGGTGCAACCTCACGGTGGCCAGGGAAGCTCGATGGGGAGGGCTCGAGGAAGGGCACGCACGCCAGACAACGACGGCGGACACCAGAGCCACGCGCGGCTGCAGAGAGGAAACTTCCAGGGGCGGGGCAGCTAGTGGGGTCGCGGACGGCGGCGAAGCGGGGCCTGCACGGCCGGCAAGGAGGAACTAGGGTGGTGGCCGGAGCTCCTCCGGATCAAGGCCCGGGTGGCGGCGGTTGGTCGGAGGGTGGGTACCCTTCGAGGCCGAAGGAGGAGAGCAGGGTTGGCAGCGGGCATGGTCGTCTGGGTGGCTACGCCAATGGCTTCGGGCGGTTAGTGACGAGGCCAGCGGTGGAGCCCTGTAGGGGATGGCGGTGGTGCCATGAGATGGGGATCGAGGAAGGCCGATGCAGGAGGTGGAAGAAACACGGGGTCGTAGGTGGGATGGTCACGGACGGGAGCGGGGACAGCATGCAGGAGAGACGCGGCGAAGTAGTGGGGACGGTCCAGGTGTGCGTTGGGATCAGGATCTAGGGCGGCGTGTCTTAACAGGGTAGGCTAGAGGAGCCGTGCGAGGGGATTTTTGTCGGGGCTATGCACGCTTCTATGTGCTGCTGCTGTGTGGCGGCGGCGGGGAGGGAGTAGGTAGGATATAGGGATTAGGGTTAGGGTTAGGGTTAGATATAGCGGGTTGGGGTGAGGTTGGGCCGACAAGGGTTGTAGGTATCTAGTTGGGCCCTTTTGGCCTAGCCGGTTGCCTCTCCCTAAAAATATGTCTATATTTCATTTCTTTGTTTAATTTTGAAAGACTTTGGTAAATAGTTTTTAGGCAAATAAAATATCTTGACAGCCATGGTTTTATAATTTGAAATAAAGTAGGGGTATTTAGAAAACAAAGGTAGGCTTTTAGAAAATAGTTTTGGGAAAAATATATGCATACAGACATGAAGATTCTCAAATGCAATGTGGCATGATGACATGAGCATGCAGTCATGATAATTCTCAAAACAAAAACACAACGATTTTCTATTAGTGGTTTTACCCGGGGTGCTACAGGATGTCTATAACGCACGGTGATAGCATTGATTGGACGGCAGTCCATGCATAACCGCAAGTATCATCCAATTTTGGAACAAGAATCACGGGTATGGCACTCGGACTAGTACTAACTTGGATCAAACCTTTGGAGACGAGTTGGTTGATTTAACATTTGATCTCCTTCGTCTCCTCCGGGTTCATGCGATAGGCGCGCGATTTGGAAGTGGTGCGCCGAGGATGAGATCAATGCGATGTTCAATGCTGCAAAGAGGAGGTAGTCCATGAGGAAGCTCTTTGGGAAACACATCCTTGAATTCCTGCAAAACACTCATCAAAGATGGAGGATCATTGGTTAAGTCATTAGTTCCTTGCGCTAGTCCCTTGCAAATGAGGACATAGTGCAAGATGGATGGGTTGTTCCACACATCTCTCATCTCACTTTTGGTGGCAAGGAGAACACTCTTAGTTTTTCCACTCGAGTTTGGCTTGTGTCCCTCACTCACTATGCGGTGGTTCTCTCGCTCATCACTCTTCTCACAAGAAGGTGTTGTCTTTTGCACCCTCGGTAAAGCCTTTGCATTGTCCGTAATTATTTGGCTAGGAGTCATCGGTTGCAAAAAACATGTCTTGTTCATCCACTTGAAGGTGTAAAACTTTGTGCGACCATCGTGTAGAGCAGCTTTGTCAAATTGCCATGGTCGACCAAGCAACATGTGGCAAACCGTCATTGGAACTACATCACACTCCATCGTGTCTTTGTATGGGCCAATAGAGAAGGTTACCAACACGGTATGCTTGATCTTCACATACCCTTGGTCACTTAGCCATTGCACGTGGTAGGGGTGCTTGTGCGGATGGAGGGTGAGGTTGAGCTTCTCACACAACTCGGTACTAGCAAGGTTGTGGGAACTCCCTCCATCGATGAACACTTTGGTAGATTTTCCATTGATGTTGGCTCATGTTTGGAAGATATTTGAGTGTTGATCTTCGTGCTCTTGTGCTTGAGTAGTCAAGATCCTTGTGACGACAAGCCATGGACTTGCGTCATGTTCACACATGAGGAGTTCTTGGTCATCTTCTACTTGTTTCCTTCCCATTGCTTCCTTGACTCGGGCATCAAATTCAACTTCACTCAAGTACTCTTCGTCACCATTGTCATGGATAAACAATACTTTCTTGTTTCCACACTTGGCCGACTTGTGTCCTTTGCCTCCACACTTGTAGCATTCGTCGTTGAAAGGTGTATCACTCTTTGCTTGTTTGCCACTTGGGGCAGTTTTCCTTGAGGAAGTGTGGGCTTGAAGGAAGGCTTGGAGGTACTTGAGGAGCTTCCATTGAAGGTGGTTGGAGTAGCCGTTGAAGCTTGCTTATAGGTGAAGTACGTCTTGGTCTTGTTGTACTTTATGTCCTGATGCACTTGACGCTCGGCTTTAATTGCGATGTGCACAAGCTCAACCATGTTGGTGTATGTTTGGAACTGAACGATGCGCTTGATTGGGTGGTTCAATCCAATGAGAAAACATGCCATAGTTTGCTCCTTGCGCTCTTCAATGTTGGTGCAGATCAAGTTGAGATCCATTTCCTTGAAGTACTCTTCCACGATATTTGTCCCTTGGCAAAGCGATTGAAGGTTGTTGAAGAGGTCGCACGTGTAGTGCGCAGGGACAAAGCGGGATCTCATATGAGCCTTCATTTCATGCCAAGTTGTGATTGGTGGTTCTTGTCTTGGTCACGAGCAATTTGAACTTGTTCCCACCAAAAGTTGGCGTAATCATCAAACTCAAGCGAAGCCATGGTGACCATCTTCTCGTTGCTATATATTGTGCATGCGGAAGATCTTGTCGACTTTGAGTGCCCATGAGAGGTATTCTTCGGGGTCATTGGATCCGGTAAACTTGGGAATTGTGAACTTGAGCTTGCCAAAAGTTTCTTCATCATTGTGGTCATTGCGATGAGCTTGGTAGCCTTGTTGATGATCTTGTGGTTGAAGAGGTGGACCTTGGTTCTCGCGACCTTGTTGAGGAGCTTGATACATTGCAAATGTATCTATAATTTTTGATGTTCCATGCTTAGTTTTATCCACTTTCTTGTGTTTTGTTCCAACTTTGGAGTACTTTTCATATGATTTCTTGGACTAACATATTAACAACAGCCACAGTGCCAGCTGCCTGTTTTCTGCTGTTTTTGGTTCCAGGAAAGTCAGAAAATGAATATTCTCGGAATTGGACGGGACAAAAGCCAAAGTGCCTATTTTTCCGGAAGGGATCAAGTGCCAGAATACGAGACGGAGAGGGGCCAGGGGCCGGCTAGACCACCTGGCCACGTGGCCAGGCCTGGCCCGTGCCAGGGGGTGGTGTGGTGGCTCCCGGCACCTCCTCGGCCTCTCCTTCCGCCTATAAGTTGCCCTCGGGACGAAAACCCTAAGTACCCAATCCAAAATCCACGAAAGAAGAGTCTGTAGCCACCGTCATCTCCATCCCTAGATCGGGAGGGATCTGAAGCTCTTCCCGGCACCCTGCTAGAGAGGGGAATTCACCCTGGAGGCCTTCTTCATCACCATGCAAGCCTCCGGTGTGATGCGTGAGTAGTTCATCCTTGGACTACAGATCCATGTAGTAGCTAGATGGCTGGTTTCTCCTCCTTTGTGCTTTCATTTTTAGATCTTGTGAGCTCCGTTCATGATCAAGATCATCTATTTGTAATCCATACATGTTGTGTTTGCGGGGATCCGATGGATATTGAGATGCTATTTCAGATTGATTATTGATTCTATCATGTCTTTGTTATTTGAGATCTTGCATGCGTTCCGTTGTTAGTAGCTATCTTGGCCAAGTAGATGCTAGCAACTCCAAGAGTTAGTATTTATGCTCGATAGTGGGTTCATGCCTCTGGTAATCTTGGGAAGTGACAGAAATCTCTAAGGTACTAGATGTGTTGTTGCTACTAGGGAGAAAACAATGATCCTTTGTTCATAGAACAATTGTATTGTTTACTTTACATGCAGTTCGTAAAGCAATAATCTATTGCTTGCAACTTAATACTGGAGGGGGTTCGGATGATAACCTGAAGGTGGATTATTAGTCATAGATGCAGTTGGATGGCGGTCTATGTATTATGTTGTAATGCCCAATCAAGTCTCAGAGGAGTCAAGATGATTAGTATATGCATGTATTGCTTTCTCGGTGTTTGTCAATTGCCCCGCTGTAATTTGTTCACCCAGCATGTTATCTATCTAAGGAGAGCCACCTCTAGTGAACTATGGATCCCGGTCCTTTACTTTACATACAATCTACAATCTTTTACTGCTTTGTGTTTACTTTCTGCAAACTTTTACTTCTTTCCATTCGATACGTTTAATCCTCTGTTTTCCGCAAAACACGGTGAGATTGACAACCTCATCGCAAGTTGGGGACAAAGTTCTGTGGTTGTGTTGTGCAGGTCTCCACATTGCTACTAGCACCGGTAGTGCTCCCTACCAAAGATCAGCTAGTAACACCTTTGGGGTGTTTCCTTACTCCTACTGGTTCGATTAAACCTTGGTCTCATAACCGAGGGAAAACTTGCTACTATGCTCATCATACCTTCCTCTTGGGGTTCCCAACGAGCTCTACATCAACCACGAGCCAGCAGAGCTTGCTCTTGATGTTATTGTTGTGGATCTTGCTCTTGCTCTTGGCATGGTTGTTGACGATGTTGAGGCGCTTGGGCCTCATGAGGGTGTTGAGGATGTGGAGCCTCGTGACATGGTTGATGACGAAGAGGAGGCTTGTTCCTCGGTTAGTGATGTGGCTTAGGCGCATGGGCCTCACGTCGAAGATCATGGTCTTGAGCCTCTTGACGTGGTGGGCATTGCTCAACTTGGACCACTTGACCCTCCATGTTTTGATGTGATGGAGGAGGCGCCTCATGATGACCATGGTGTCGATGCAGAGATTCATGACGGCGATGACGAGGAGGAGGATCTTGGAGAGCTTTATGTCGATGACGAGCTAGATTCTCCAAGTTGGAGTCATCACTTGTTGTGTCAAGTATGTGTCGCGGGCAATGGTGGTGGACCTGAGGTTCCACTCACGGTTCTTCTCATGGTTTCTCTTGTTGGATCACTAATGCCCTCGCGTGATGATGGTATCTATCGCGCCTTGCTTGGGGCCTTGAGGAGAAATCACTATCATAGCTTGACGTTACGGCATGCCGTGGAGAAGGTACATAGTTCGAAGAGATTCCATCTTCAACCATGGGGGCATCATTGCGTCTTGGAGCACTTGGATGAAGATCTTGGTGATGAGGAGAATGATGATGCGAAGATCTTAAAGAGCTGGATGCGCGTGAACGCGGTCTTGAAATTCCGTTGATGAGGCGTTGAAGATTGTCATTTTTTTTGGCGACGGAGCGTTGGAGCGCTTCATTTTGATGGCCAAAGTTGTGATGCATTGTGTGCATTTGCCTTTCATGGCAATCAAAGAGGTTGTCGATGTTCTTGAACTCGGCTTGCGTCTTGCCAAATTGTTCGTCTTGTCGTGGCTCGAGAGCTTGGAAATGTTCATGGAACTCTTGTCGTACGATGAAGTGACTTGCGCGCGTCATGTACGATCCATCTTCTTGGGGAGGTGGTTGGCTCGACTCACCATGCCTATCCATCATGCAAAACACACAAGGATTGTATATGGAAGTGGAATATGGTGGTGTTAGCTTTGTACCTCACCTTGGGGATTGCACAAAAGTATAAACCACAAGTGAGATCTATAAGCGTGCAAAGTGAAATCGCAAAGAAAACTCACACTAAAGAAAGAACTAACTCTCAAAAGCTTGTTGGTGGTAGGTTAGGGTTATGGAATGCCAAAGAACCAACCAAAAGAAAAGGGATAGTCAAAAGTGGGTAAAATCCAAACAACACTCAAGTAAAAGGCAAAAGGTCAACAACTCAAAAGGGGTGAAGGGAACCTATGACTATATACACACATGTGGAGATTGTTGGGATTGACACGACTATGAAAATAAGCAACCAAAATTTCCTAACAAAGACTACGCTTGGTGTTGTGCCAATGCAAGGAGAGACTGTGGCTCGTTTGCACAGGGGAAAAAATGAGGAACGGATTTGTGCACTTGCCTTGGGCGATCTTCTTTATCTCTTGCTTACAAGCTTTGAGACTCTCTTTTTCTATGGGATACTATTTTTCCCTTTCTTTTGTATATATATATATATTTTCTCTCCCTTGATGCTACCTAGTCACACTTGCTATTTCTATTGCACTCTCACTATCCAAGGACAAATGCACAATGCTCAAGCAAACACAAGATGAGCCACTCTCGTGGGATAGGTACACATAAAGGAAGATAGGGGTTAACAAGGTGACGCAAGTTATACCTTCGTTGCTGATGATGAACTTGACATCGGTGGTGCGGGATGACGTTCGTGGGCCATGGTGTCGATGAGCGCGGAAGTTGTCGATGCGGAAGATTGTTTTTAGTTGTTGACATGCACACGGGACACGAGCAAACAAATGAAATTAGCAAAAAATGGAAAAGAGGCAAAATCTGTCAAAATTAGGCGCGAGGGCTGGAGATACCGAGGTTTGAGGCTGGAGACTCTAGGGTGTTATGGCAAAGACTCTGGGGTCGGGTTTTCTGCTCCACTTGCTCGCGTTCTTGAGCAGAAATCCACGCCTTGGGGCCTCAAATCCATGCAAAATTGGCCAAATTGGGCTAGGAAAACGCATGATAAAGATGGACCAACACCTAAGACAAGGTTTGCTCAGATCAAAACCACAAATAACACTCCAAATCAAGAGATCGATCCAAAGGCAAATTTGGGGCTCTCTTTTGGGGATTTTTGAATTTTTGGTGAATAGAAGAAATTTTTTGAGGGAATTCGTGATCAAAGAAGCTCTTGATACCAATATGTTGAGGGCAAACGTGGAGGGGGATGAGGGTGGCCCGATCTTTCATGAATCCCTTGAAAACGAGGAGGGGGATGAGGGAGAGGACAAAATCCATGGACTCACGCATGATGAACACGATGAAGACACACACGCAAATCCACGATACACACAAATAGCTCATGCCGACGGTGACTGGTCCGGCGCAATCCCTAGGATCGGCGTCGGGCGGAGGACTCTCTCTCGACCCGGCATGGCGAGTAGGGAGACTTGGTGAGATCTTGACGTCTGGGCAAAGGGACTCCGATGCCTAGGCCTTGTACAACACAGAGGCATGATGCAAACTCCAACGAGGTTTGTGATCTTTGGTGCTCCATTGTCAAAGGAGCATGAGGCTAGAATTAGATAGATCCACAAGGCGTGTCCACTAATTCCAAATATCAAGCCTAGGGTTTACAATAGAGGTGGGGGACTATATATAGGCCATCCACTAGTTCAAGGGTAGTTTAGGCAATAAAGGGAAGAGTCCGGATGGATTTGGGGTTACATGGGCCGAAGGCCCAAAAGGCCTTTCACATGCCTGACTGGCTTACACTGGAGACTTCGAGGTCAGGGGGCCGAATACTCCGGGCTGGCCGGATACTCTAGGGTGGAGGTTAGACTACGGGTGGACTCCGGTGCGGCATACAGAGAGTTCTAGCGAGGGGTCCAGAGTCGTGGCCGGAGTCCTGGGGCGGAGATTCCAAGGTCGATGGCTAGAGACTCCGGGGTGCGTGGCGACTCCGGGGGTGGCGATGCTCTCCGGTGAAGACTCCGCGGGGGTGTACTGAACGCTCTAGGCAAGGGTCCAGAGTCTCCGGGCTTCAATGCCGGAGACTCCGGGGCTTCAGCTCCAGCAGCTTCTTCTTCTCGTCCTGCTCCTTGTCCTTCATCCGTGGGGGCTTTGTAGCTGATAATGCATAGTGTATTTGCATGAAGTAGCAAACCATCCAAAGATGTATCAAAGTCACACGAGGAGAGGAGCGAGTTAACCTTAGCTTGTAGTAGTTTAGCTCGGGCTCGAGTCATTGGTCCACTTGGGGGACTTGATGGTGTAGACGTAGGAGCATACGTAGGAGCATCCGTAGGATGGGCTGCATCAGTGTAGGTTTTGCCAATCTGGAAGCTAATGCCGTCGAGCACCATGTCATCCCCGGTGTCTAGGGAGTCGAAGGCCGGCTGCGTGGCCGGCGAATGGATGGTGAAGTCGAAGGAGCCGATGCTAAGGCGTCCCTTTCATGCGGATAGGTCGAAGATGGCACGTGATGGGGCCATCGAGGTCACAACATCAGTGCACTCGCTTCCCACAAACGGCGCCAGTTGACATGGGGTTAACACATCAATGCCCATAATTTATGGACTTGGGTTTTGAGGAAGAGGGGAGCGCTGGAAACCTCGTTCGGCTAACAGGCAAGCAACACAGGGACACAGTGTTTACCCAGGTCAGGCCCCAGATGGAAAACCCTACTTCCGCTTGTCTGATCTTTATTGAAGATGAACCAAATGTTATAGCGGTGCCTCAATGGCGATGGTGCATAGATGTAATCTGGCAGGTGTATGTGCCAAGGTTTGCGGTAGGTCTTCCTCGTGGTTCGCTCGCAACCTTTATATGAGGAGGTCGGGTCTTAGGACACCCTAAGTCAGTTACAGATTAGGGTTTCTTTTAACTTTCTATCTAAAGCTTGTAGGATTCTTCAAGGAATCGCATTCTTGATGGGCTTGGGACCACCCACAACATTATGGGCTTTATCAGTGCTAGTGGCTCACCATCTGGCCTCCCATTGGGCCGAACCGGGAAGGGCCATCTTAGGCACCCTTAGGGCATACCTATGTCATGTTTGATGCCCAAGTTTACTTGGGGGCATATCTCTTACCATCTTCCACCATCACCTTGCCACCTCCCTTTTGTTTCGATCCACCATCTCCACCATCCTATTCAAATATGAGCACATGCATTTATTTTGGTTGTTAAGTCTATCTCATACATAATTGGGATGGATCCTATAATTTGTCTCATGCTTCCATCCTTGACCTAATATTGTTTTCAAAATATTAATGTGGTCGATACCTTGCCACCTTTGCATGCCATCCATGTAGAATTCCTCTTTACCTTCTTCTCATGGCCATATAGACCATAGTGGATCATTGGTCTTCTTACTTCAAATATACCTTTTCTAGTTGGACAAATGAGAGGAAGCTTGAGTGGTTTTCCAACATGTTTAAATTACAACTTCTAGTAGGAATGTGGTGGTTTTCATCACCACCTCAAGCAAGCATGCATGGCCCATGGATGAGGCTCCTTAGCCTTCTTTTGAATTCTTTTGGTTTCACCATATGGTTCTATGAGGTTTGAAATTCAAACATGATACCATTAATTCCTATGGGATGGACATATAATCATGCCCACTTCCTTCTTTTTGTTTGTTTCTTTTAGATTGATCATGCATGTTGGTTTTTGACACAAGGTTGAGAAGAAACCAATCAAAACTAATAGAAGAAAAACCTAAATCTACCTAAGCTTATACCTAAGCTACATCCTAACAACCTAAACCACCGAGACACCCTTCCCTCCCTGATCTGGTTGCACCAGACCAGATCCCCCTGCCTAAACCTAAGCCTGGTTCCCATACTCCCTCCTAGCTAACTAGAGAGAGAGAGGAGAGAAGATGCCTTTCTTCTTATGGAAAAAAGATAACCACCCCATGTGATCCTCCCCACTATCCCTTGCTTTATCTACAATCCACCACCACCCAACTCACCAGCCCCATCTCCAGATCGAGATCTGAAGTCCATCTCCCCTCCTTCTTCCTCTCACCATGGACATGACTGTCTCCATGCCCCTCTTCAACCCTAGCTCCTGTCCACCTCTGGTTATCATTGATATGGTGATCTACAAGCAAGGACAGGTGATCCAGAAGCTTCCCCTACCTCCTCTTCTTCATCCTGAACTAGAGCTTGATGCCGGAGCTCGCCGAAGTGCACGCCATCGTGAACCAAGAAACTGAAGTTGCCGCAACTCACTGCCTCTTTGATATATGCCTTCTCGAACCCACTCGCTGCACCTGAGGGTCATTGGTGCGCGCTCGCCCTGCCTATCTTGCATTGCCTCACCACCGAGCTTGACTCCGTGTGCGCTCGCCGTTGCGGACGTGCTAGCCATCTTGAGTATGACCGTGTTCATCGAGTCCTAGATGATTATGTGGTGGTCGCCTAAGAGTAATGCCTGAAGGAAATTTGTAGAGCTCGCCTTCCTCTTTAAAACAAGCTAGAGAATGATCATAATAATTAACCATAGCTCTAGGAATATTGATCACAAGATTGATGTTCGAGCAGATCCATTTGTTCTCGGTTAGTTTGTTCTTTCCACTACACCACAAACCGATCACACCACGGCGTAGATTGTTTTCCCCCCATTGTTTTGCGTACATATATGTCTAATTCCGTTCAGCGGGCATGGCCACAAGAATCGAACATATCTATATCAACAGGTCATTGGGTTCAGTTCGGTGCTGCAATTTTCTTTAGAGAGAATCACCATAGCAGCTGATTCATCTAAGTTGCGAGGCCCATATGTACATCAAACGTTTGCCGGCCTAACCGGTCACTGATGCAATATTCTTGACCGGAGAGGTCTAGGGTTTGATCCTCGCATCCGCCTATTTTCTTTTTATGTTTTCCGCTAGTATCAAGGCCCACGTATCATGCTCTCTGCAAGCCCAGTCAGCACTAGTGAGGTACAGTCAGCGTCTGCCCCACAAACATGAGACTGGGGCTAGCTGGAGTTATGTGTCTATAGTTTTGGTTACAATTCTTTTTTAGAAAATGAATAAAATGACTTTTTACAATATTAATCATATCTTTTTAATAGCAATTACAAAACTAACATGTAATATATGTTTTGAGATCATAAAAATACAAGGATTAATAATATGACATTCAAAATAATTTCTGGGCAAATAAAAATTTCCAAATAGTTTTAAAGCTATTAAATGACCTTTTGTTAATAAATTCATATCTTTAATTCCGTACAACAGAATTCAACAAATGATATGTCTAAATCGGTCTGCGCAATGAGTCATTTCCAATCATGCATTCCATGATATTAATTGAAGCATGCATCATACAAATATTAAATATTTAGAACTATTTATGCAATAAAACTTGAATAATAAATTATGAAAAAGATTTATTTTTTCTTCTGCACCTCACTCATGCCATGCTATGTTATACCATGCAATTGTACATCATTTCATAATGGCATACCATGTTTTTTGTTGCATATGCTTCATATATGTGCGCACTTTATTTATTATGGTCCTTGTTTGCTTGGCATTTATTCTGGATAGACGCCGAGCAAGGAAGTTATTAGTAGGAACAAGAGTATTAACCAAACCCCAGTAATCCCACTATTGAGGTAACATGCAAGCATTTCCTCATGCTTGCATTACATATAGCACATATGCCTCTATCTTTATTCTTGGATCAGTGTGTCGTGATTCGAATTAAATTACAATCCCAAGTATTGCACAACCTCTACTTTTAAACCCCATTGAAGCTTGTTCCCTCCATCCTATTAGACTTTACTACATGAATTGTTTGATCCATGTGAGTCACAGAATTGAATGTGTAGGGTTTGTGTGAGTCTATTGTGGATAACATGCTACCTAAACAACTTAAAGTGTGTAGTAATGGGATAACTAAAGAAACAGGCACCGGTGGGCAATATTTGAGATCGTGCGTGTGTTGCTATTTGTGCATCCCTGCATTGTAAATCTTTCTAAAAGTCGTGTCCACGCTTATGGATGACTTGGAGCACAGTTTCTTGACCATAGATAACTATAACTAAAGTACCATGTTTAACTTGACTAAATATGACTAGTAATTAGTGCAATACTCATGGAATGGTTAATAAAATTGCCAACAAATGGGTTATTCTTCGACTTTCTAGTTTGGTAAGCGATAAGGAGGATGGGATATATTTTACTTTATGTTGATTATATAACTGATGGTTTCTAATTGACGAGCGTTCGTATATACTTGGTTTGGAGGATGTTGTAGTGTGTATGTATAGAACTGTTAGATATTTTATCTTTTGTTGTAATCACGTAAACCAAGTTATCCCATTAGTTGCATAAAGACTTGCCGAGTGTGTCCCTAAGGTCTCACACTCTATTGATCAAATTGGCAGGTATATCCATATGGAAGCTACTACGTCGATGAGGCCGATGATGGAGGCAACGACCCCCTTACATAGATATTCCCGGGATGGAGATCTCTAAGAACTATGGGCGGGAATGTGTTTTTTATGGCATCTTATGCCAATATGACTCTAAATCCATACTCGGATTTGTGCTTTCCGCTTCCTCCTGATAATTTGTTGAGTGATGTATGAGGATATAATCCTAAAATATTATTACTATCTATATATACTTGGTTCTTGCCATAATGGTGTTGCAATATGTTTCTATTTCTTTCTAGATCAAATTGCTCTGATGTACTGTTGTATGTCGCTGGCATAAATACTCATTTGTGTATGTTAGACTCGCAGGCCAGCCGGTCACATTTCTCGCACATGAATCTATAACCATGCAAGTGGGTGGGATGGTTGGCCGGTACCATGCCCTGCTTTGTTTTGGCAGACCTACTTGCAGGCGATGTCGTCTGATTGAGGACAAGTATGCCATGAGGGGGTCCTTGAGGTGTAGGAAAAGATGGGGTGTGAGACGTACGGTTCTCTAGGATAGTGAGCACACAAGTTTACCCAGGTTCAGATCCGACCATGGTTGATGGATCCTACTCCTTCTAGCAATCCAGTATATCGGCTAGACAGAAAAGTACAGAATACAAGAGAGGTTCACATGTGCAAGTTATGGTTTTAGTGCATTGTGCCCTAAAGGTTGGTCCCTAGGACGGCGTATATAGTCATTCGGTCCTAGGGTTACAGGAGAGTCCTATTCGTCTACGATACAGAGTCGGTTACATAGTACATCTTGGACTACAAATATTCCTACAAGACTAAGTTGGTAAGTCTTCTAGGCCTTCTCGTAGCCAGACAGGCCTCCATCTTCTCTATCTTCCTGGGTAGCCCATGAAGCATAGCTCTAACCCTAAGTGGGCCACTCTGGTTAGCTATTCAAAGTGGGTACAGCCGGAAAGTATATCCACAACAGTAGCCCCCAGAAGCCTCCAAGATCCAAAGTCAGATTCCATCATCTAGCTTGGTTCTTCTTTGGCTCTAGATTCTTGAAGGGTTCTTGAAAATTCAAAACAAAAGGTAGGATCCAAGTCACCAGTGAGTCAGACTTATTGATATCTCATCATTGTTTCCCTGCTCGATTTCAAACTGAGCCAAAATTTGTTCGGTGACGTAACCTGACAACTTTTTAGGTCATGTATTGTCACTAACAAATATTCTGTCAGCGTGACCGTTGGTGGGTTTACATTGTGCAGAACCGATGTGTCGTTTCAATGCGAGCACAGAGATGGAGGCGGTGGAGCCTTCGTGAGGAAGTTACGCCTCTTGTTCTATGACATGTGGCGTTAATTCCGTGTGTTTAAACACTAATCTCGGTGCAGATGGTCATTTATAAGGGATAAGTGTCCTTATTCTCTTCCACCTCCGCACTTGTTCTTGTTCTTCCTCCCATCAGGAAACCCTACGCCCCTCACATTCCTCTCTCTCCCTCCCCAAATACACCTGCGTTGTCCATTCAAGGTCAACTAGAACCTGGCCAACGCATCGAGCTCAGGTGGCGTGGCATCATCAATAGTAGAGGATAATAAGTTCAGCGCGATTTGAATCCCATGTGTACTAGACAATGATAAGCTCAAAGATATGGAAGAGCAGATATGGCGAGCCTCTCCCCGCACAAATGACGAGCGGGTTCATTTTGGGACCCATGTGGATGGCAGCTTAAGTTTCCCGCCATCAAAATTCTTTTCCGAGGTAACCTCCTATTACGACGTTCAGCTTCATAATCTCCCCCAGATTATCCGCTAGATCTTAGTGCCTATGTCTCTCTTTGTGAGGGATATCTCTTCTAGTACTATTTTGGTACTAGGAAAAACTCTAACTCTGTCGGTATTCCATATAACACCGAAACTCTTAGCCTAGTCCTTAGGAGAGACCGAGTCTACCCCAAGGTCATATCTAGAGATTCAATGAAGAACTGTCTATCCACTTTCTTTAACCATAAGGATAAGTCGGCTCCCGGCAAGCCATAAATCTTGTCGGTTTTTGCTGACAGTGCCACTGCCCACCAAGAATCCTGGGATGCTGAGGTGTCGGCTCTAATTAAATACTTGATCAGTGCCAAGAGGTAGATTGGGTTGCTGATGAAGAACAAAGGTTTGAAAGGATCTGACTTAGTCCACTGTTGGCTAATTCGTCGGATTCAACCTCTACAATATCACGGGGACTAGCTATGCATGTTACCCTCAACAACAAGGATAGCCTGAAGGTGAGTTCGATTTCGATCCCCTCCAAGGAATACAAGTCCCGGGTTAGGTGGTTGATCAAGGAGCGAGTTAACCAGAAGGTCCTGGAAATGTCAATGCACATGTATACAATAGAGAGAGCCCTGACCCCAGTGAGTTTTCCAACTTGTATACCTTTTCTATTTTTATGTGTTTTATTATATTACAATGCTGGGATGTTTCTGACTTTCAGCTTGATGACCTCCCTAAGTCGGAGCTTGTTCCTATCGAGGGATATCCACCAGAAGATTCGGTTCCTCTTGAAGAGGAAGAACGTGAAGAAGTTCTAGAAGCGGTTACCCGGAAGCATAAAACTCCGGTTGTTTCGGCTGGCCCACAAATGCTACCAGTCATAAAGAAGTAAGCTCTTCCGCTAGATCTCGTACTTTTCTTTTTATTCTTTCCGGGTCATAACGATTTCAATCCTTTACGATCCAGAGCCAAACCATTGGGAAAAGGAAAGGGGAAGCCTAGGAAGACTTTGCGCCAGTAGAAGTTGAACTTGGTTTCACCTGCTGTAGCACTTCTGACTCCCAATCCCACGTCATTATCAGTGCTAGAAGATATTCCGTCTCCACGTGCTGGGGATGCTGATGCTCATCCTAAAGAACCAATGAACCTTGGTTCACAAACCGACGTCACCATGAGTGACTCGATAATTGATAAGGGTGAACCCTCTAAGGGTAATTGTTGGGGGATGACCCCAGGGAGGGTCAAGCCGGGGTATAAAGACAGTGCATGCCAAGGTATAACAAGGTCAAAGCAAGTGCTGACCGAGGCACCTGGCCAGCCAAGTTACGGCCGACTTAGCCATGGTTGTGTCTACCCAACATTACCTCGGCCGTAATAGAGCATATATCGGCACCACCATGTTGTATGTTTGCAGGTATCAACTAGGCCGAGTTAACCAGGCGGGAGCCAGGTTACTAGTTGGCTTACAGAAGAAGGAAGGGATCTTCCCATGGTCAATGCTTTTCTCTCTCTACTAGAGCCACTTTAGAGAGAGCACAGAAGACAGAGAGACAAAGACCAGACGTACGGGCCAACAAAGGTGACGTCGACTGACCATTGCTAGTCAGGTCACATGGTGGCACAGAGGCTTATGGCATGGCTTCAGAGAGGCTTACGCCATAGTCTCTGAGAGGCTTACACTAGAGAAAAGGCGAGCACCGTTTTTCTATTCTGGGAGGAGCATATTCGTGGAATATGCTCTCCACATATGCCCTAAGTGTAACCTGGCCACGCCTTTATAAGGTGAGCTAGGACCTCCAAGGAGGAGGTCGGCCATTTTACTAGAGGGAAGAACCCTAGAGAGAGGGATGAGCAAAGAAGAACTTCATCTTCCTCCTCTCCACAATACAACTCAAGGAGCATATGTAAACCACCATTGATCTTCAGAATACAAACCTTTGTGTGTGGAATAACCACACTATCCCTCCCTGGATACCACTAGCACACATTGGCCCCATCTTTAGCCTATCCATGGCATATGCCGTGACACCATCATGACAGTTGGCACCCACCATGGGGCCAGCAGCGGTGCTATCTAGAGTCCAGATCCGGCAGGAAACTTCATCATCACCAGGGAGCGCATCATCTCCAGGATTGTTCAGCCCTTTGGAGGGTTGGACTATGTCAACGACAAGGCATGCAGCTTCAGCAACCGCCCTCCTCCATGCAACGGGCTCTTCATCATCTTTGGCACCCACAAGAACTATGTCGGCGTCGACGAGTCCTCTGTGCACCTGCAGCACATCGTCGAGGGAGGAGAGCCTCCCGTTAGCACGGCTCGTGGTCCGCGTATCACTCGCTCCGCTAGCTGCGTTGAGGTAATGATGACCGCACCTGATGCGGGAACAAGCAAAGATCTGGAAGAGGACTCGGAGACAACTCCCAAGGTACCTAGGGCTCGAGGTCCTCCGCTAGAGAGGCCACGAAACATCTTGAAGAAGGTAATGGAGAGTCTTACTACTCCTATAGCACACATAGTGGATCCGGCTCAAGCACAAGCCAAGTTAGAGGAGACATGGTAGAAAATGTTAGTCCGGACAAAGAAGGTACCGCACTTCAGCAGGCATTGAACATCACGCTGCATGAATATGTGAAGTAAAACATGATTAGTCCCACCCGCATGGAAGGTGTGAAGATTAGGGATAGAAACCTCCTTAGTGAGATAGATAAGGAATATGTGGCTAGGCCAGGAGAATCAGGTAACCCTATGTCAGCAGGTCTGCCGAGGTATAGTACCCGACAAAGAACCTCAGGGTTGCAGACGTAGCAGCATCCGAGTTAGAGGGTTTGACCGGTGAAGCCCGGGAGAGGCAGCAAGAAAGAATCATTGAGTTAGTAAAATTGCTAATAAGCAAAATGAGGAGCTTCTCAAGGCAAACCCAACAAGGGTAGGGGTTATCGAGTCGTTCACTCGGCGGGAGGCACTCTGGAAAAATCCGCCGGGGCATCATCATCCCCACATGATGGCCCAAGGAGAGAAGAGGAAGTGACCTCGGGAAGAAAAAAAATAAGAAGATGGTCCCATATGACCCGGCAAGGGCAGGGACATATGGGACCGCAATACAGTGTGATGAGTTCATCATAGTGCCAGCCAAGGTGAAGGTGGACGAGGTAACCTCAGCCAAGGCCATGAAGGATAGGGAAACGCTAGGTACGGCAATACCGGATAGCGTAACTCGGCAGGAGCTGGACAAAATCAACCTCGGCAGCACGAGCAACAGTACAAATCTCGGCAAGAGCAAAGTGCTAGCCCAGCTATGCAATAGAAATATGTTAATTCGGGTTAAAATATATATGATGATGGTTATTCGGCAATGACCCATGCCAGATTTCCAAGCCGGATCATCATGTGATAGGGTCAAGGCTAGGAAACAGGAACCTACATCCAGATGATGCAAGATTGAAGTTGGATCAGATTTATAGGTCGGAAATGATGGAGGGGCAAGGTCCTCTGGGTCCAGCATGCTTTTGACCTCGGATTATGAGAGAGCCTACAGTGCCAAACTTCTAGTTAGACAGAGAGACAAAGACATATGACGGCAGTACCAAGCTAGAGGATTGGTTGACTGATTATGCTACAACAGTGAACATTGTCATAGGAAATTTGAGATGGGTGGTGAGATATGTACCGCAGATGCTGGAGGGACTTGCGAATAATTTGCCAGCAGGAACTATCAACTGTTGGCTAGATTTCAAAGAGGTGTTTATCAACAATTTCACAAGCACGTATAAGAGGCCGAATAGGCCGCAGCAATCAGCGATGTTCAGGCAGAGGCCACATGAGACAGACCACGAGTTTTTGACTCAATGGTGCAGTATGCGCAATTCATGTGAAGGAGTAATCGGGTCATAGGCTATTGCCTGGTTTCCACAAGGTTGTAGGTATGGAAGCATGTTATGGAAAAAGTTGCAAAGGGATATGCCAACTACATTGGCTGACACAATCATAATCACTGACTCGACCAGGCGACCCAACGCAACCTCGGTTCATGTCTAATGAGTCAAATGAGGAATATTACCCTCGTGATGGAGCCGGGTCATCCTGGCAAAATGATTACCGGGGTAAGAGAAGATACAATAGGCCGGATTATAGATATGGCTCACACCAAGTTGCTACAGTAGATCAAGATTAGCCTGGAGTTGGGAGTAGCCAGTGCTAGAAGAATGGAGGGCAACAGAGGACCTCGAGAAATGACGGCAAGAAAACTTGAACACCAGAGCAGAAGAAACAGTGGCAAGAAAAGAAGGACATGCCGAGGTTTATGTATGAGGCTATGCTGGATCAACCATGCAAGTTTCACATGCCTAACCCAAGTAACCGGACGAACCACATGACTCGTTAGTGCGAGTGGATGAGGAAGATAGAACAAAGTAACACGGGGAATGCGCAAGTACCTCGGCACGATGCACCTCGGCAGCAGCAGCTCTCAAGAGCAAATGCGAGCAACTAATGTTGCCACCGCCCCCGCCGAGGTATGAGAATCACGACGTGCATCAGTTGGAAAACCAGAATCAGGGGAACCGAGGAAATCCCAGCAATGATGGGAGAAATGAGTAGAGAGAACATCATCAAGCTTATTGTGTGTTTACCACGGAAGAAACTCATAGGTAGAGTGTGCGACACCGACATATGGAGGTTAATGCAGTTATGCCGGCAGTGCCGAGGTACATGCATTGGTCTGATCAGGAAGTCACATGGAGTATCAAGGATCACCCCAAGCTCATGTCAAGTCCTGGATCATAAGATCTGGTTCTTAACCCAACCTTCATCGGGCCAAAGATCATCGTGAATTTTTCCAAAGTGTTGATTGACAATGGCAGCAACATCAGTATATTGTATAAGGACACCATGCACAAGTTGGGAGTAGTAGAGAACATGCGACAAGCAACAAAGACAACTTTCACGACATGGTGTCGGGTTTTATCCTGCGAGCCTATTGGCAAGGTCCTAATTGATGAGTTATTCGGCACGAGGGAGAACTGCCAAACTGAGATTCTGGAGTTTGAGGTTGTGAACTTGGACAGCTGCTACCATGTATTACTCGGCATGCCAGCTCTTTCAAAGTTTATGGCAAGTGACCACATCAGTTACTTGAAGATGAAGAAGCCAGGACCAAATGGGGTCATCACCATAGCAGGGGACTTCAGGCGCTCCATAGAGTGTGCCTCAGCCGGGTCAAACCTGGCCGAGTCATTGGTGATCGCTCAAGAAAAGAAAAGGATCCAAGAGGTTGTGGCACTAGCTCAGTCCGCGCAGCTAAATATGCCGGCTCTGAGTAACCCGCATGGAAGTGTGTCTTTTCAGTCGACAAAAGATACCAAGAAGGTTCCCATTGATGATCAGTTCCCAGAGCGCACCGTGATTATTGGTGCGGGCCTTGGCGACAAATAGGAAAGCAAGCTCGTCAGCTTCTCCGTGAGAATCGGGATATCTTTGCTTGGTCCACATAGGATCTGCAAGGTGTACCGAAGGAGTTGTCCAAGCACTATTTGCATGTCAGACCTAGAGCAAAGCCGATGAAGCTACCCCTCCACCGCTTTGCCGAGGACAGGAGAAAAGTCATTGCAGATGAGATAGCTCGGCTCCTTGCAGCCAGGTTTATCATGGAAGTAATTTACTCGGATTGGCTATCTAATCCGGTGCTAGTAGAAAAGAAGAAAGATGATCCTAACATAGTAGTGGTATGGCATATGTGTATCGATTACATGAACCTGAACAAGGCATGTCCAAAAGATCCATTCCCACTGCCAAGGATAGATCAGGTCATTGATTCGACTGTTAAGTGTGAGCTGTTGTCATTTGTAGATGCATATTCTGGTTTCCACCAGATACCCTTGAACCCGGATGATCAAATAAAGACTTCTTTTATTACCCCATACGGGGCTTATTGCTATCGACCATGCCATTTGGCTTACATAATGCTGGGGAAACATATCAAAGATGCATGAAAAAATGCCTGCACGATCAAATTGGAAAAAATGTCCAAGTTTATGTCAATTATGTGGTGATAAAAGCCAAGGAAAGTAAAACACTCCTAGATGATATCCGGCAAACATTTGAGAACCTAAGAAGGTTCCGGATGAAACTTAACCTGGAAAACTGCACTTTTGGTGTCCCGGCTGGAAAATTACTTAGTTTCCTCGTATCTAGCTGAGGTATCAAGGCTAACCCAAATCCGAGATATTGAGCGAATGGAACTGCCGAAGTGTGTTAATGACATCTAGAAGTTCCCTGGTTGCCTGGCATCATTAAGTCGGTTTGTATGTCGGAGAAAAGGCGTTGCCTCTCTATCAGTTAATGAAAAAATCGGATATGTTCATACGGACACCACAAGCATATAGTGTGTTCCATGAACTAAAAAAGATGTTAGCCTCTACACCTATATTAACCTCACCCCTATCCAAAGAGCCGATGTTGCTCTACATAGCCACGACCAACCAGGTCGTAAGTGTTGTAATAGTGGTAGAGCATGACAAGGAAGGTAAATCGATGTAGAGGCTAGTATATTACCTAAGTGAAGTACTATCCGCTTCAAAGCAAAACTATCCACATTATCAGAAAATGGCATATGGCGTCTATATGGCGGGCAAGAAGCTTAAGCACTATTTTTAGGAACACCATGTAAAGGTGATATGTGAAGCACCTATATCCGAGATAATGAGCAACAAGGTTGCAAGTGGCTGAATCTCCAAATGGGCAATATTGTTAGCCCCTTATGCTCCACAATACGATAGAAGGGACGCGATCAAGTCTCAGGCTGTGGCCGACTTTTTCATGGATTGGGCGGAAATGCAATACGAACCACCCTTGCCGGACTCAAAGTACTGGAAAATGCACTTTGACGGATCGAAGTTGAAATACGCATTAGGAGCCGAGGTAGTCCTTGCCTTGCCCAAGAAAGACCAATTGAGATACATACTTCAGATCCATTTTCGAGCATCAAACAATGTGGCCAAGTATGAAGCGCTCGTGCACGGACTAAAAGTGGCAAAAGAGATTGGGATACGTCGGATATAGTGCTTCAGTGATTCAGATCTAGTGGTGCAGCAAGTGTCTGGTCATTGGGATGCGTTAGACACAAACATGGCCCTTTATAGATTTCACGTCCAAAAAATATGTGGGTATTTTGAGGGATGTGAGTTCCATCATGTACCCCGGGCTGAAAATGACGCAGCCGTTGTCTAAACTGGGTTCATCTTTGGCAGGCCATCCCACCAGGAGTTGCTTTGGAGCATCTGAGAAAAACATGTATTACCCATTCACCAGAATGCGAGTCAATTTATATCCCGGTAAACCCCATATCAGAAGCTTCCCCAATGGACATTGACTGGGGGAATACCTCGGCAGACCCAGGGACTGCCTTGCAGAACTCGGGGACTGTTCAGCTTGATCCGGTAGAGGTTATGTTGGTTGATCCAATGGAGATTGACGAAGTACTTTTCCTAGCCCGTGTTGTACCGGCATGGGTGCGGCCAATATTTGAATTCTTGAAAGATGGAATTTTTCCAAGTGATAAGGTACTCTCCAGGCAAGTGCAAAGAAGAGCAACGACATATACCATAATCAACACCGAGTTATACAAGAGAAGTGTCACAAGAGTCTTGCAGCACTGTGTTGATCTGGCAGAAGGGCAGGAAATTCTCCGAGATATACATCAGGGTGAATGTGGGCATCATGCCTCATCTAGGGCCTTAGTAGCCAAAGCTTTTCGGCATGGATTTTACTGGCCTAGTGCTTTGCAACAAGCTGAAGACCTCGTGAATAAATGCAATGGGTGTCAGAGGTATGCCAGCAAAATACATATGCCATCCTCCAAGCTCAAGACTATACCTATTACTTGGCCATTTGTTGTGTGGTGCTTGGACATGGTTGGACAGTTTAGGACGACTAAGGGGAACATGAACCATATCTTAGTCATGGTGGATAAGTTTACAAAGTGTATTGAAGTAAAGCTAAGAAAGTGTGACGGAGCTACGGCCGTGTAATTTCTCAAGGACATTATCCTAAGATACAGGTATCCGCATAGTATCATAATAGATAATGGCACAAATTTCGCCAAAGGAGCCTTTTCTCATTTCTGCCAAGACAAAAGAATTCGGCTAGATGTCGCATCAGTGGCCCACCCCACATTGAATGGGCAAGTGGAAAGAGCCAACAGACTAGTACTGTCCGGGATAAAACCCTAGCTCATTGAGCAGCTGTAAAGATCAGCAGGGTGCTGGATTGATGAACTCCCAGCGGTATTATGGAGGCTAAGAACAACTCCGAATCGATCAATAGGTTATACGCCATTTTTTTCTGGTATATAGGGCCGAAGAGGTATTACCAGCAAACATAGAGCATGACTCGCCTAGGGTCACCCAATACATAGAAGCCAAAGTGCAAGAAGCCCGACAAAACGATGTTGATCTGCTAGAAGAAGCGAGATAATTGGCATTGTCCAGATCCACCATATATCAGCAAAATCTCCGATTCTATCATAGCTGGAAAGTGAACCCCTGAGTCTTTCGGGAAGGAGATCTGGTACTTCGGCTGGTGCAGCGCACTGCCGGCATGCATAAGCTGTCCCCCCATGGGAAGGACCATTCTTTGTAAGCAAGGCACTACACAATGATGCGTATTACCTCATTGATGCGCAACCACAGGAGAAGAATAAGGTGGATAGGTTAGGCGAGGAATCAAAGAGGCCATGGAATGTAGCGTTACTTCGTCCATTTTACACTTAGAAGAAGTGTATGTATCTCTAACTCTCATATGTTGGCCTATATGTCGCAATGGGCTTATCAATGAAATTTCGACACCCCGAGCAGAAACTTCGGGACTGCCTTAGCAGTAATTGTCTTTTCTGTATTTATCTTTTATATGTCGACTGGCTTAAATTTTTTACTCCTTATCCAAGTTAGTAATATGTCAGCACTAAAACCTAACTCTTCGACTTGTGATGTCCAAAAAGAATTGGCTTCATGGCAAGCAAGAGAACAAGTTTGGAATTGTTGGACACATGAAAACAACTAAGGAAAGAAACGTAATCGAGCCAACATTTGTTTTTTGGACTAACCCCTGTACTTACTTCATTTTTATTATGCTGAATTATTTTTGAGCTAATCCCAAAAGTTTCAAGTATTGTTACATTAATTTTTGGACCTCAGACTTGTAAGTCAAACGCCGAATAAAGGTAGACGCGAGCCAAGTCACTAAATTGAGAGAACAAGAAAATGAAACCCGGGGACTTCGCCCAAATTGATCCAACATAAATACATAACTTGTAGCAAAATAACTTTGAAGTGCATATTGCATCTTGCACCCAGCATACCGGGGATTTTTAATAAAGTTAAAAGTATCATGTGTCCAAGGTGCCGCAGCGGCTGGATCATCCGCAGCAGGAGGAGGCACCTTGTCTTCAGCGTCGGGATCCTCGGCTTCAACATCTCCATCCGGGTTTGCCTCAGCATCCTCGGCATGCTCGACATCGTCTGACATATCTTGGTCCTCGTCCATGCCTGCTTCAACATAGTCATCATCGATGGATTTGAGGAAACTCAGACCCTCATTCAACTAATGATAGTGAGCATATTGAATGAGGTCAAAGTCCCGAGCTTGGCGTTGAGCGATGTATGTCCGGTCGGTGGTCCATCTAAATCCGGTACGCATGCCACCAAGCACATTGAAGTCAATGCCTTCATACTAGTACATCACAAAATATAAGGT
Organism: Avena sativa; assembly: GCA_916181665.1. Classification (NCBI taxonomy): domain Eukaryota; kingdom Viridiplantae; phylum Streptophyta; class Magnoliopsida; order Poales; family Poaceae; genus Avena; species Avena sativa. Next base: position 373,099,978 of record OV702291.1, on the reverse strand, counting down.
CATGTCAGCTCCAGCACGCGCATCAGATTCTCGCCACAAGTTGAGTTGTGTGCCGCTATCCCGGATTCTTTCGGTCAACTCGGCAACTTGCTTGGGATCAACTTCATCCAGTCAGAGAGTATGGAAAGTGTCAATAGCAGCGCTGAGGAGTCCCACTCCAAAGACATTCATGGGTCCAAGGCAGGCCACAAGACTAGCCAAGGACTCGTCAATGGTGACTTCTTTAGAGATAGGGCCAGCTTCAGCTCTCTTCTCCTGGAGCTTGCAGATGGCAACATCGGCACGCACCTTGGACTAAGGGAAATCCTCTAAACAGATGAGCAAAAGAGCAAGTTAGAAAAGTGCAAGAAGGGATAAGAGGATAGCTCGGCAATAAAAAGTAAGGTTGGCGCAAAAAAACTTACTAGCTATGAGGCCATGAATCTGAGTTAACTTAGCCAACCAGTTAGCTTGTTTCCTCTGAAAATCCACAAGGGCGGTATTCACTGACTCGAGCTTGGCCTCAGCCTCTTGGTGAAGCTCCTTTCCCTTGTCGAGTTGGATGATGAGCCAACTTTTCGGCTCGGAGAACTCCTAGTCCAATTTATCAAGCTCAGTTTGCCGGAGGAGTTTGAGGTTTTCATTCTCGGCATGGAGCCGAGAGATCTCCTCGTCCTTCTCCTTCATCTGGGCCTGGTGTTATCCTGATTGTTCGAGAAAATGGAGCATCAGGTCAGGCATGGGCACGTTGTTGGAAATATGCCCTAGAGGCAATCATGAATGATGTTATTCCAATGTATTCATAAAGCTACTATCATTGTATGAACTACTGATATGTATCATTGAATATGTGATTCGATTGTGGAACTATATATTCATGTTGTTCATACTAATTGTCCTTGGTTGTTGAGGTTGTGCTGGACACACAAGTTAGACTAATGTGAAATTCGGCTGATGACTTGGTTCCACTTGTGATGGCCATGGTGATGCTATTCCGACTTACACTGATTCGGCTCAGGTATTTAGCAAATCGGACTGACCCATAGTTGAGATGCAATGAGCATGTTGTCATTTGTATTCTCAAGCAATGGAATCCTTCAACCTGAGGGGATCGCATGATTCGAGTTGTGGATTGCCAGCTTAGGTCCTATCAAACGTTGTTCCGTAAATGGGCAGTTATAAAGGTAGGGTTCGGGTTGGTTGTGAAGTAAGCTGCAAGACGTGGATTACCAAGATGGGATTTGCCGCTCTGTAATGGAGAGATATTCTCTGGGCCCTCTCATGTGATATGATTCGGAATCATGGCCATGCGTGACTTGGTTAAGTGTTAACCAAGGAGTCAGACTAAGTATTAGTTCAGTGAATCGTATATCATGGAATGAGAAGAGAGAGTCGAGCTATTAAAGGGATGGCAACAACTCGCCTATAGCTTGACAAGATATATCGTGAGGCAAAGGGACATGGAAGAAAGTCACATTAAGAAAGGTTTGTCTTCTGACTTTATGGCGCTTGGAGTTGGCACGTCTTGCTAGAGGCTGCTAACAACTATTGACTCGGAGTGGTGACTCGTGTCGTGTCTAGGTGTACGTGAACCTACAGGGTCACACACTTAAGGGTAAGGAGCCCATGTGGATTAGATCCATATGGAGATTGGGGTACGGCCTAGATATGCCTCAAGCGTTGAGCCCAGCTAGGAGTGTATATAAGTGGAGTGACAAGGGATTGTCCCTGACCTAGCCATCACTTTCTCCACTCCCATTTTCGGCTAGACAGGATCTAGCAGTCCTCTGCCCGGAGCTCCTTCCTATACGTGTGGATACCGATAGAGGCATTGCATGTGTGGTGCTGGGGACAAGGAGGTCCGTGGGGATCTGGACATGCTGTATGGGGATCGTTCGGCATGGCATCAACTCATCCGCTTCTTCAACAATCCGCACATGCGCATCTAGTGGTAAATCTCGTGGCCTATCACCTGAGCTGGATATTGGGAGTACCGCATAGGGAAAAAGTTTTGTTTATCTCCGTGTGGCCCAATAGTGGTATCAGAGCATTAGCTTCTGGTTTTAGGCTCGAGTTCATGCATATGTGATATGCGGTTGGCGTTAGATTGGATCTAATTGTAGTTTTGGTGGTCTATCTATGAGATAGATCGGTTTTGTACAAAGTTGATTGGATCAACTGTACTCGAGGAATGGATGATTTGGTTTCCGTGATCTAACTGCTAAGGTCATGGAACGACATAACCCTACCGGTCGGCTTCCGCCATCGGGGTAGACTGTGACACGTAAATCTGGATGTAGTGATCAAAGATCAAAGAGTTTGGTCGAATCGGAGTATGGCTATCCGGCTAGCGGGACCGCCGGCTTCGCCCTGTCGTAGCGGCTTAGATGTCATTGTGAGTTTCGCAACACCAGTAGATATCGTACCTATGCATAACTTGTTTTTTTGCAGGATGATGTTGTGAATGATATGGCTTATGTGCATGTGATGTGTGTAATCCATACGTGATCTGCGTATCACAGTTTTTGTCAGCCGGCTGGAGCCTAGGTGCTATCATTTTATTGTATTACGACCTGCATGTCGTTTTCTCTGTGTAATTTACTTTACTAGCTAATGTAGCTATTTAGAGAACCCGTATGGCATGCAAGTCGATGTACAAGTCGGCTACATGGTGTAAGGCGACACGTGACAAGAGTTGACACGAGTCAAATTACAAGCTTTGTGGAGATGGAGATCGCCATGAAGAGAGCCATACCATTTCACATTATAATTGCTTTATTTTGTGTTATTGTTATGTCTCTGTTTTACCTCTATTAGATAGTTGGTAGAAAGTAACCCCTCAAAGAAGGTCTAGTCGGTTTCTCTGCCAGTGCTGCACCATCACAAGTCGGACATTTTTGGTAGTGGGCTCATAAAATTGAGGTGCTATCAATTCTTTCTGAATAGGTGGGTTTGAGTCGGACTCTTACAGCGGAAGCACTCAGTAATCTAGACGGGTCTATTACAACGGTTGTGGGACTCAGGGAAAGGTCGGATGGGAGCCGGGGCATGTGATACCACCCGTCCAACAGGAGACGTATGAGATGCTATTGACAAGGAGTTGTCTACCTAGATCACTTGATGACTAGCAGTGATGCTAAAGCTCACTAGTCGGCTTGCTTATTTAGGATCCTGAATCACTAAGTAACCATCGGAGGGGTGTTGGTTCTAGTGGGAGCATAAGTATTAAAATGTTTAATATGCTTGCTCTGTTATGGATACATGTCTTAAGTGTTTTGCATATTTTTTGTTGTAGATCAATGGCACCTAGCAGTCTCCCTCAGATTTCCAGTTTTGCTTTGAGAACCATCTTAGAGAAAGATAAGCTAAATGGAACTAACTTCACCAATTGGTATCGTAATCTAAGAATTGTTCTCAAGCAAGAAAAGAGGGACCATGTCCTAGATAACCCACTTCCAGATGAGCCGAATGACAATGCGACTGTCGCAGCCACCAATGCCTACCATTGGATTTGTGATGAAGCCATGGAGATTAGCTGTCTTGTGCTTGCTCACATGGAACTAGACTTGCAGCAGCAGTTCGAGAATGTTGAGGACTACGATATGATCGAAAGCCTCAAAAGTATGTTCCAAGCTCAGGCAAAGACTGAGAGGTATCAAGTCTCTCAGGCTTTGTTGAGTTGCAAGCTTAAGGATGGTGATCCACTGAGTCCGCATGTGATCAAGATGGTTGGTTACATGCATTCTCTGGAAAGGCTTGGCTACCCCATTAGCAAAGAGTTCGCTACAAACATAATTCTGAACTCTCTTCCTAGTGCGTATGGTCAGTTCATATCGAACTACCACATGCATGGTATGGATGAGAAGCTCACTGAATTACAAGGGATGCTCAAGAAGGCTGAGGTGGATCTCAAGAAAGGCACCAGTCAAGTGTTGATGGTGCAGAATAAGGCTAAGTTCAAGAAGAGTTCTTGGACTAAGAAGAAGAAGGCAAAGTCGGGAGGTAAGGTTGAGGACCCGGTCCAAAGAGCTTCCTTAGGGACTAAGCCATCTCCTGCAGCGGGATCCACTTGCTTCTATTACAAGGCGGATGGCCACTAGCAGAGGAATTGCAGCAAGTATCTAGCTGGTAAAGCCAAGAGTGTAGGTGTGACTTTCGGCTCGGGTACGCTTGTTTGCAATGTTGTAGACATTTATCTTGCTGATGCACCTGGTAGTTCTTGGGTATATGATACCGGATCAGTTATTCACATCTGCAACTCGTTGCAGGGACTGGTAAGAACTAGGAGCGTGGTGAGAGGCGAGGTTGGAAATATGCCCTAGAGGCAATCATGAATGATGTTATTCCAATGTATTCATAAAGCTACTGTCCTTGTATGAACTACTGATATGTATCATTGAATATGTGATTCGATTATGGAACTACATATTCATGTTGTTCATACTAATTGTCCTTGGTCGTTGAGGTTGTGCTGGACACATAACTTAGAGTAATGTGAAAGTCGACTGATGACTCGGTACCACTTGTCATGGGCATGGTGATGCTATTCCGACTTACACTGATTCGGCTAAGGAGTTTAGCGAATCGGACTGACCCATAGTTGAGATGCAATGAGCATTTTGTCATTTGTATTCTCAAGCAATGGAATTCTTCGACCTGAGGTGATTGCATGATCCGAGTTGTGGATCGCCAGGTTAGGTCCTATCAAACGTTGTTCCGTAAATGGGCATTTATAAAGGTAGGGTTCGGGTTGGTTGTGAAGCAAGCTCTGATACGTGGATTACCAAGATGGGATTTTCCCCTTGTAATGGAGAGATATTCTCTAGGCCCTCTTGTGTGATATGATTCGGAAGTATGGCCATGCGCAACTTGGTTAAGTGTTAACCAAGGAGTCATATTAAGTGTTAGTCCAGTGAACCGTATATCACGGGACGAGAAGAGTGAGTCGAGCTATTAAAGGGATGGCAACAACTCGCCTATAGCTTGACAAGATATATCATGAGGCAAAGGGACTTGGATGAAAGTCACATTAAGAAAGGTTTGTCTTCTGACTTTATGGCGCTTAGGAGTGGTGACTCGTGTCGTGTCCAGGTGTACGTGAACCTACAGGGTCACACACTTAAGGGTAAGGAGCCCATGTGGATTAGATCCATATGGAGATTGGGGTACGGCCTAGATGGGCCTCAAGCATTGAGCCCAGCTAGGAGTGTATATAAGTGGAGTGACAAGGGATTGTCCCTGACCTAGCCGTCACTTTCTCCACTCCCATTTCGGGCTAGACAGGATCTAGCAGTCCTCTGCCCGGAGCTCCTTCCTGTACGTGTGGATATTGGTAGAGGCGTTGCACGTGCGGCACTGGGGACATGGAGGTCCGTGGGGATCTTGACGTGTTGTACGGGGATCGTTCGGCTCGGCCTCAACTGACACGCTTCATCAACAATCCGCACATGCGCGTCTACTGGTAAATCTCGTGGCCTATCACCTGAGCAGGATCTTGGGATTACCGCGTAGGGAAAAAGTTTTGTTTATCTCCGTGTGGCCCAACACACGCTATCTTGAAGAGACACTGCAATTATTTTTTGACCCAGTAGAGTCGAGGTATAATTACTTGTCGAGCTAGAAGGAAAAAGGACAACGGATAAGAAGCGAAAGAAAAGTACATTTCAACTCAGCCACCTGCTTCTTCAACGCCTCATCCTAGGTCTCTACATCAGCTGGCAAGATCTGAGTCATAGTGACTTCAGCTTCAGCTTTCTGCTTCAGCTTTGGCAACAGTGACTTGTGCTTCGCGAAAAGATCTTTGTGGGTGTCAAGGAGCCACTAAAACTCGGCAGTGCAGGGTTGGTGGTGATCTAAAAATAAGTAAAAGTGTTAGTTCATAAGTAAGGAGGATAGTAAAAGTTATTCAGATCCGAGCCAAGTAGAACTTAACCCGGCTCTAGGTGTTGGATATTCGAAGTTATTCAAGATCCGGGCCAAGTGGAAATTAACCCAGCTCTAGGTGATTGGATATTTGAAGTTATTCAAGATCCACGCCAAGTCGAGCTTAACCCAGATCTAGGTGATTGGACATTTGAAGTTATTCAAGCCCCAGGCCAAGTGGAACTTAACCCGGCTCTAGGTGATTGGATATTTGAAGTAAAATAGATTCGGGCCAAGTGGAACTGATACATTGCTAACGTATCTATAATTTTTGATGTTCCATGCTTGTTTTATATCTACTTTCTTATGCTTTGTCCACACTTTGGAGTATTCTTACACATTTTCTGGAACTAACCTATTAACAAGATGCCATAGTGCCAGTTGCCTGTTTTTTGCTTTTTTTGGTTCCAGGAAAGCCAGAAAATGAATATTCTCGGAATTGGACGGGACAAAAGCCAAAGTCAATATTTTACCATGGGGAACATAGAGCCAGAAGACGAGACGGAGAGGGGCCAGGTGCCGGCCACACCACCTGGCACCACAGCCAGGACTGGCCTGCACCAGGGGGTGGTGTGGCCGCCTAGGGCACTCCCTCGGCCTCCCTCTTCGCCTATATATTTCCTCCGATACAGAAACCCTAAGCACCCGATAAAAATTCCACGAAAGAGTCTGGAGCAGTCGTCATCTCCATCCCTAGAACGGGAGGGATGTGAAGCTCTTCCCAGCACCCTGCTAGAGGGGAGAATTCACCCTGGAGGCCTTCTTCATCAGCATGCCTGCCTCCGGTGTAATGCCTGAGTAGTTCATCCTTGGACTACTGGTCCATGTAGTAGCTAGATGGTGGGATTTCCTCCTTTGTGCTATCATGTTTAGATCTTGTGAGCTCCATTCATGATCAAGATCATCTATTTGTAATCCTACATGTCGTGTTTGCGGGGATCCGATGGATATTGAGATGCTATTTCAGATTGATTATTGATTATATCATGTCTTTGTTATTTGTGATCTTGCATGCTCTCCGTTGTTAGTAGATATCTTGGCCGAGTAGATGCTAGCAACTCCAAGAGGGAGTATTTATGCTCGATAGTGGGTTCATGCCTCTCATAATCTGGGAAGTGACCGAAATCTCTAAGGTACTAGATGTCTTGTTCCTACTAGGGAGAAAACAGCAATCCTTTGTTCATAGAACAATCATATTGTTTACTTTACACACTTTCCTTAATGCAATTATCTGTTGCTTGCAACGTAATACTGGAGGGGGTTCGGATGATAACCTGAAGGTGGATTATTAATCATAGATGCAGTTGGATTACAGTCTATGTATAATGTTGTAATTCCCAATCAAATCTCATAGGAGTCAAGATGATTAGTATATGCATGTATGCTTTCTCTATGTTTGTCAATTTCCCCGTTGTAATTTGTTCACCCAACATGTCATCTATCTTAAGGAGAATCACCACTAGTGAACTATGGACCCCGGTCCATTCTTTTACCATCAATCTACAACTATTTACTGTTTTCTGTTTACTTTCTACAAGCAATTACTCTCTTCCACACAATACGTTTAATCCTTTGTTTTCAGCAAAACCGATGAGATTGACAACCTCACTGTAAGTTGGGGACAAAGTTTTGTGGTTGTGTTGTGCAGGATCCCAAGTTGGAAACAACACCTTGGAGGTGTTTCCTTGCTCCTACTTGTTTGATAACCTTGGTTTCATAACTGAGGGAAAACTTGTTGCTATACTCATCATACCTTCCTCTTGGGGTTCCCCAACGAGCTCAACATATTGAGTAAGCAAGACTTTTTTTGGCATCGTTGCCGGGGAGTCAAGGACATCTTCACAAGGGGAGTCCCTCATGACCAATCTCTTTACTTTGTTTTATTTGTTTTTCTTAGTTTATTTCTGCTTTGTTTGCTTGTTTGTTTATCAAAAACACACAAAAAAATTAGTTGTACTAGTTTGCTTTCTTTATTAAAAAGACACAAAAATGACTACTGTTGAAAACACTAAGTTGTGTGACTTCACTGGCACAGACAACAATGATTTCATGTGCACAGCTATTGCTCCACCTGTTCCTGAAGCTACTTTCTTTGAAATTAAACCTGCTTTACTCAATCTTGTTATGAGAGAACAATTTTCTGGAATTGGTACTGAAGATGCTGCTCATCTTAATAACTTTGTTGAACTTTGTGAGATTGTAACTACCTCGGTGAATTACGCTCCTAGTTACAAGCCTGGATGAGCAGAAATGGTTGAAATAGTACGGTGGGGCACAAATGCCACTCACAGGTAGACCTTTCGACCGTCCCAACCATTTCCACACATCGGGACAAGAACGGGCGGCGTAATCGGCAGGCGAAGGGATCAACTACATACACAAATGAGTATGTATGCAAGCCACCATACAACAGTACATCAGAGTCATCCCATCTAAAAAGAAAGGGAATATAGCAACGCCATACGGAAAGATCCAAATATCCTAGATAGATATAATAGTTTAGGATATCTCCTCATACATCAATCAATAGAGTATCAGGCGGAAGCGGAAGACAAAATCCGAGTACGGATAAGAAGCAAATCGGCATAAGATGCCCCATAAATAAGAAGATGCCGCCCATAGATCTCACGGATCCCTGTTCCCGGAATCTCTACACCGAATGATCGTTGCCCACATCGTCCGTATCCTCAGCCCAGTATCCATCTTGCGAGTGTACCTGTTCATCTGAACCAATAATTTATCGTGTGAGACCCTAGGGGTACTCATCAAGTCTTTATGCCTCTAAAGGGGAAACAACCTGGGGTGACGCAATTGCAGCAAAAGATCAATCCTAACAATTCTATAGATACTCGCTAACCATCCGCCTAACCAGAGATAGACGGATGTCCGTGAATTAATAACAACAGTTATAACGGTAATCTCAACAGATCCATCCTCCTCCTCGCTTACCGACGAGGAAGCGGACGAACAACCCCCATCCGTTGGCAGTTTTATTAACCATTCCATGAGTGTTGCACTATTTACTAGTCAGGTACCTAGACTAGTCAAATTTAAAGCGGTATTTTAGTTATGCTTGTCTATGATCGAGAAACTGTGCTCCAAGTCGTCCATAACCGCGGACACGGCTTTCAGAAAGTTTTACCCTGCAGGGGTGCACAAATAGCAACACACACTCGATCAACCTCGGAAAAACCAAATCAAAACCAACAAGGCAGTCACGACAAAGCGATCACAGGATTCAGAAATATTTCAGGGGGCCACCCCATTAAGCTACCCGCAACGGAGTTAGCTGACTCCGAGACGGACTCAAGGTTTGCGCCAATGGCTGTGAACGACTGGGAACCCGAAAATGTGACTGGGCTTGTCGACACCGCGAAAACACTCCGCTTTCCTAAACAGTACAGTGTGCAGTACCTCGCACAATTTAAATAAAGTAGTAAAGCATGACATAAGTATAGGATAGTAAATAAAACCTCAAACTAGTTTGTGGCCCCAAGAAATAAGAATGAATCAAGCTCTGGCTCAGGGGGGTCCATAAGGCCTCCCGGATGTGGATAGCGCGAATAATATTGGAACAGGAATCAAGTACTCGGGGTCTTACGGGACACAAGTGAGCTTAAAAACCAAATAGCAGATATTGCTCACCGGTGCAACTTTCATTAGTTATCCCATTACTACGCAGGTTAAGTTGTTTAAGTACCTCGTTATCCATCAGACACTCACATACCCTACACATGCTGTTCTACGACTCGCATGGCTCAAACAACTCCTGTAGTAATGGCTCATGGGATGGAGGAACAAGCTTCGGTGGGGTTTAAAAGTAAAGGCTATGCAATACTTGGGATTCCATTTAATGCAATCGCGACTCAATGATGCAAGAATAAGATAGAGGCAATAGGTACTATATGTATGCAAGCATGTGGTAGTGCTTGCCTGGCAGCTCAGTTGAAACAAGGAATGGATCTGGGTAGTGCTCCTGGTTCTCTTGATATATCCCCTGCTCAGCGTCTATTCGAAGAAGAACCAAACAAACAAGGGCCAACATAAATAAAGTGCACAAGCATATGAATAAATGCATCAAGCAAACAATCATGCCATGATGAATGATGCACAATTTGCATGGCAATTAAGTAGCATGGCATGGGTGAGGTGTGGAATACAATATTAAAGCATTTTATTTAGTTTTGAGCTCATTTTATTCTCATATTAGTTGCTGTAAACATTATATTTATATGATGCATGCTTCAAAACAAACCGAGGAATGCATAAACAAAAAGGTCTCGTCGAGCTAATCATTTTAGACATATCATTTATTAAATTTGGACTTATAAAACAAAAGTTATTAATTTATTAAGTCAAAAGGGCAATTTATTGTAATTTAAATAAACTTGGAATTTTAAATGTTCAAAATATATTTTTAAGGCCATATTTGAATTCCTCATATTTTTCTGATTTGAAAACATATATTATTTGTATTATTTGGATTAATATTTGAAAAGTTATTTGAAAACAGAATTTAAATTGAATTTGAATTAATTTGAAAAATATTTGAATTTAAACAGATAGACTGAATTACTTTTGTTACTTGGCCCAGTGTTAGCCAGAGTCAATGACAGGTGGGTCCCGAGCTGACTCAGCAGCACACGCGCGCGAAAAGCTTTTAACGCCGCGGCGCTTCCTAGCCTCTGAGACTGACAGGCGGACCAGAGCGGCCTCGGGGCCACACGCGCGCGCGGCCAACGTGTGCTGGACACGTGGGCAAGCCGGGGCGCGGGGAAGGTATCGGTTCGTGATGGACGGGGTTTTCCGGGGGGTTTTCAGAAAAAACAAAGGCTGGCTGACAGGTGGGGTGCTAGGGGGCTCGGGTTTAGGCGGGAAAAAGGGGAGGGGGTTCTCTGCAAAAACGACATCGGCTGTGGCTGCGTCTGACGGGCGCGACACTGACGACGGCGGAGACCGGCGGACTTCCGGCGACGATGGCGACGCCTCTGCTGCGCGAAACGTGACGCGGCTAAAACGAAAGTTGAAGAGCGGACAACGGCCTACAAGACTCATGCAGCGACCTAACGCAGAGGAGGGCTACAGCGCTCGGGGCTTGGCGGCGAACAGAGGCGGCAGAGACGGCTACTGCTGCTGCTGCCAGAGCGCGACGCGCGGTGCGCGCGCAGAGCGCTCGACGGAAGGCGGCGGCGCTACGGCGCACTAGAGGGAAGGGGGGCATGTCCGGGAGGTCAAAGGGCTCACCGTGGGGTTGCCGGTGTGGTCGATGGCGCTGAGGTTGCGGGGATCTGGAGGTGGGCTCGCGGCCGTGGAGCTTCGTTTCCTCCGGTCATGGCGACGGCGACGGCGCTCTGGGGCTTCCCAGTCGCTTCCCCTGGTGCTGGTCGACAAAGAGGATGCAGGGGAGCCTCCTGGTGCTCCTGGTTCAGCTTGGCGCGCTCCAGATCAGCGAAGGGCAGAGGGGCCGTGGCTAGGGTTTGGGGTCGGCATGGGGAGGCCAGGCTGCTTGTGAGGAAGAAGAAGAAAGGGAGGGGGCTTGGACGCCCTCTAGATGGGATCTGGGTGAGGAGAGGTGAGCTGGGGTGGCTGGGTAGAGGGGGGAGGAGGAGCACATGGGGTGGTTGCTTGAAAAAGGTGAGGAGGGGTCTCGGGCTAGGTCTCTCCCTCCTTTGTCTTGTAGCCAAAGAAAGGGGGAGGCAGAGAGGCTGCTAGGTGGGACCAGCTAGGGTAGTCCATGGTGGGGTGGCTCAGCTTAGAAGGAGGAGAGAAAGAGGGGGGTACTTAGGGTTTAGGTTTAGAGAGGGGTATGGTAGATTAGATGAGATGGAGAGGTAGGTTTAGGGTTTGAAGAGAGGGGGAAAGGTTAGTTGCTAGGGTGTCCCTTTGTCAAGATCAAGCCACGCACAAACCAAACTCCAACAAGATCAAGACTAGGAAAGAGAGGACAAGGTGATGTGGTTTTGTAAAAGATCTACTCAAAATGCAAATAAAACCAAGCTAGCAAAAGATGGTTTTTGCATGGCCCATGCAAGCAATTAATGTCATGCTTCCTTTGTGAGAACAAGATCATCACATGGCATTAAACTTAGGCATGCGCACAAGTGGAATAAAACCAAGCCAAGAATTTAAAAGAAAGTCCCAAATGGATTAAATGGAGATGATCACATTTGGGTACAAATGGGTCATGCTAGTGGTATATGCCACTAGGTAGTTAATAAGCCCACAAAATATTCGAACATGATGATCACCCCAAACAACACATATGGGAGCTAGAAATAGGGTTCCACTCACAAGGCATGCAAAGGTGGCCATGTGGCTCTCATATATCAATGTTGTGAAAACAACATGATGCAAAAATGAAAGCATGTGGAAAAGATTTGGATCCATCCCAACCCACATGAGCTAGAGGTAAAACCAATAAGTGCCAAGCTCATATTTAGTTGGATGGTGGAATGGTAAGGTGGTGAAAAGAAAGGGTGGTGGAGTTAATAAGAGATATGCCCCCAACTCATCTTGGGCATTTAAACAATATATCAAGAAGAAAATACAATATCAAGAGGAAAATACAAGTAACAGTGCATATGAGATAAGAACCAAAACAAAGTGGGTTTTATATGATGCTCAAATGCAAGGAGGCATGATGACATGAGCAAGATATAATTATGATGCAACAATTATATATTTGAAGTAGCCATTATATTACTAGACCAAGTAGCATTACAATTGTTAGACAATTGGGATGCTACAACTCTCCCCCACTAAACAGGAATCTCGCCCCGAGATTCTAGGAAGAAGAAGACACAAAGAGGGTAGGATACTTGGCACGGAGATCATCTTCACTTTCCCAAGTGGCTTCATCAACGGAATGGTGTGACCACTGCACCTGGCAAAACTTGCTAGACTTGTTGCGAGTCTTGCGTTTTGCTTGAGAAACAACGGGTAGAAGAGTTGAAGGATTGTCGTGAGACAAGAAGGATAGGATGGACATAGCTCCGGTTTTCTTAAGAAACATGATAAAAGAAAAGATCCACTTGTTAAAGAAAGGACAAGATGATGTATGATGGATAAGAAAGACGCATCGATAAGATTAAAGATTTGCTGATACGAGAGAGGATGAAATCTTTGTCGCGCCGGAAGAAAAGAGCTAGATTGGAGAGGCTTGAATCACTATGATAATAGCATCGTATCCTCTCGGATTTGGGAAAGGAAGTACGGAAACAATATTGCCTTCAAACAATAGAGTCCCTTGATATCGACAGAAAGATTTAGTTAGCCATCGTCGGATTAGATTCTTGTTGCGCCGGTAAGGACCAAAGGATCGCGCAATTGAGGTGCGCGGATATAACTTCTAGAGACAGATGTGAAGCCAGATCATGGTGGAATCCCGAGAAACAAAGAATATAGAGGATCTGGAGTGTATTGTAGAGATACTTATTGCTTTCTTTAGCCTTGAGGCTAACGCAATTGGATTTGCGGCTGATGGCATCAACCACAATTGGCTTTACCACAGAAAAAGAATTGATGAAACAAAGATAGAGATAGCTTCCTTTCATCTTGATTGTGGATGTAGCGCATCGGTAGAAAGACGAGGACCGAAAAGAGTTTGCATTTGTTTCCACCAGGTAATTGAAGATTTGCTCCGTGTAGGAAAGACGAGATCACCAACAGGAGATTATTGATTACTTTCTTCGAGAGAGCCCTCCGGAAAACAAAGACGGAAGTAAAAGTATCGAGGGATAAGGCCACTTCTAACTTCCGTGGAATGAGTGAAATCACATTAGTTCACCAATTCAATGTACGAGAGCGAATGATAAGAGTAGTGGTATGGTAGCTACTCCATCCCGCACTCAAAGCATTACTTCGCCCATGAATAAGAAAACCATGCAACCCAACTACCGAGACAGACTGAAGGTATTTACAAAAAGAACTCATAGAACTCCGTTAGAAAACAAGGATAGATGCAAACGATTCACCGGATCCAAGATAGATAAGGGTGATGATGTTGTCGTCATATCATAAATAACCAGCCACCGGAAAGATATGAAGGAAGATCACGGAGACAACTGCAAGATTCCACAGATAAAGAAAAAGATAGCACCACTTGAACAGAAGGATTACGAAAGATCTGAAAAAGTCTTCATGGCCTCCGGTGGATTGAGCATAGACGACAGCACAAGAGGGTTTCAAAGATTACTTGACGAGAACGAGGTGAAAGGAACTCCATGTTCTTCTTGAAAGGATTGAGAAAGATTTAGCAGACTTGAGGAAAAACTTTAGCGGAACGCCGATGATAACTTGCCAACAAGGAAAAACTCCGGGTTTGATTGAAGGTGGAAAATGGAATTAACAATGAACTTGCTGATTCCAGAATTGAAGTGATATATTTAGCAGAAGGACGTGGCCGAGATAGGTGACTTCAAAAAGTCAGAATTCTCACTTTGAGACATTGCACACAGGCAATGCTCACGAAGCTTGAGAGAAAGAGACACAGATGATCTTCCATGTCCTTCCATTGATATGGAATGGGCAAGCATATTATCAACATATACCACCAAGGATTAACAAGATTTTTCCAGAATATCAAGTTCAAGAGGCGGGAGAAACGAACAAATGCTCGAAACACTTTCTGAGCTCAACGCTATTTGAAAGATCAACGTTAAGAGCACGGGTTCGTGTTGAAGAAGACGCACTGGACGAATAGATTATCTGGGCCTTCGGAAGAAAAGAGATGCCACCTGGTTCACATTGTCGATTGGGTCACCGGTTTACAAAGATAAAGAGATCTTGGATACGAAAATATGATAGATCAAACCTTAAGCAAAGCTATCAGAGACGAAAAGATGCAATTCCCTCGTATCCAGGAGAATTTTGCAGATATGGGGTTCAAAAAGATGTGCAGCATGATGGACAGATGATAGACCGCCGTAGTGCTTTGAGAAACTCCGGATTGCCAAAGATGCTTGAAGATGCATAGATATGATCACGGTGTACTCAAAATCACAGGAGATAACCGTCGCCATTTGAAGGATAGAGTTGATAGCATTTTCCATATTCCAATCGACACTTACCATGAGTGGAATATAGTTATGCCGAGAACCAAATTACAATCACCAGCATCGGATCGACACATGTTATGTAATTAGCCCAAGAGGATTGAAGATGAAAGAAACTCCAGGATTGAGCGCCGGTAACAAAAGAATGAGTTAGCATGGACATGCTGATAAAAGGGAGATAGATAATGTTTCACACACGACTGAAAAGAAGTGTGGAAACACAGATGTATCAAAGAAAAAAAATTCCGCATTTTTCGGCATTAGAATACCAATAGATGCGCAAAATCACTTCTCAGATAGAGATTAGCAACTGATGCTTATACGGAATGTGGAGTTGCTAGAAGGAAGAACACCCTGAAGAAGATGGCACCGGTTAACAAGGAGTTAGATAGATCGCGCCGGTTTTCAAAAGCCTGTCAGTATGGAATGTACCAACAGTTGATAACCAAAAGGCAGATAGAGACAACAAACTGGATGCAACAGATAGACAAGGATTTACACACACACACACACACACACACAGAGATACACACTTTCTATGGTACTACGGAAACCCAGAACATGTGAATCCTAGTTTGAATTTTAAGAAGAGGATTGAAAACGTTACACTCCCTTACCAGAAAAGGGTGGTGGGTGGGTAAGAAGAAAAGTGGAAGCAGTCCTACTCTCACGTTTGGTTTTTCCCTAGTATACATAACTACCAAAAATATTTGCTAGACAGACAACGACCATTTGGCTGAGACCCTGAAGGTCGGGATGGCTCTGATACCAATTGTAACTACCTCGGTGAATTACGCTCCTAGTTACAAGCCTGGATGAGCAGAAATGGTTGAAATAGTACGGTGGGCCCAAATGCCACTCACAGGTAGACCTTTCGGCCGTCCCAACCATTTCCACACATCGGGACAAGAACGGGCGGCGTAATCGGCAGGCGAAGGGATCAACTACATACACAAATGAGTATGTATGCAAGCCACCATACAACAGTACATCAGAGTCATCCCATCTAAAAAGAAAGGGAATATAGCAACGCCATACGGCAAGATCCAAATATCCTAGATAGATATAATAGTTTAGGATATCTCCTCATACATCAATCAACAGAGTATTAGGCGGAAGCGGAAGACAAAATCCGAGTACGGATAAGAAGCAAATCGGCATAAGATGCCCCATAAATAAGCAGATCCCGCCCACAGATCTCATGGATCCCCGTTCCCGGAATCTCTACACCGAATGATCGTTGCCCACATCGTCCGTATCCTCAGCCCAGTATCCATCTTGCGAGTGTACCTGTTCATCTGAACCAATAATTTATCGTGTGAGACCCTAGGGGTACTCAGCAAGTCTTTATGCCTCTAAAGGGGAAACAACCTGGGGTGACGCAATTGCAGCAAAAGATAAATCCTAACAATTCTATAGATACTCTCTAACCATCCGCCTAACCAGAGATAGACGGATGTCCGTGAATTAATAACAACAGTTATAACGGTAATCTCAACAGATCCATCCTCCTCCTCGCTTACCGACGAGGAAGCGGACGAACAACCCCCATCCGTTGGCAGTTTTATTAACCATTCCATGAGTGTTGCACTATTTACTAGTCAGGTACCTAGACTAGTCAAATTTAAAGCGGTATTTTAGTTATGCTTGTCTATGATCGAGAAACTGTGCTCCAAGTCGTCCATAACCGCGGACACGGCTTTCAGAAAGTTTTACCCTGCAGGGGTGCACAAATAGCAACACACACTCGATCAACCTCGGAAAAACCAAATCAAAACCAACGAGGCAGTCACGACAAAGCAATCACAGGATTCAGAAATATTTCAGGGGGCCACCCCATTAAGCTACCCGCAACGGAGTTAGCTGACTCCGAGACGGACTCATGGTTTGCGCCAATGGCTGTGAACGACTGGGAACCCGAAAATGTGACTGGGCTTGTCGACACCGCGAAAACACTCCGCTTTCCTAAACAGTACAGTGTGCAGTACCTCGCACAATTTAAATAAAGCAGTAAAGCATGGCATAAGTACAGGATAGTAAATAAAACCTCAAACTAGTTTGTGGCCCCAAGAAATAAGTATGAATCAAGCTCTGGCTCAGGGGGGGTCCATAAGGCCTCCCGGATGTGGATAGCGCGAATAATCTTGGAACAGGAATCAAGTACTCGGGGTCTTACGGGACACAAGTGAGCTTAAAAACCAAATAGCAGATATTGCTCACCGGTGCCACTTTTATTAGTTATCCCATTACTACGCAGGTTAAGTTGTTTAAGTACCTCGTTATCCATCAGACACTCACATACCCTACACATGCTGTTCTACGACTCGCATGGCTCAAACAACTCCTGTAGTAATGGCTCATGGGATGGAGGAACAAGCTTCGGTGGGGTTTAAAAGTAAAGGCTATGCAATACTTGGGATTCCATTTAATGCAATCGCGACTCAATGATGCAAGAATAAGATAGAGGCAATAGGTACTATATGTATGCAAGCATGTGGTAGTGCTTGCCTGGCAGCTCAGTTGAAGCAAGGAATGGATCTGGGTAGTGCTCCTGGTTCTCTTGATATATCCCCTGCTCAGCGTCTATTCGAAGAAGAACCAAACAAACAAGGGCCAACATAAATAAAGTGCACAAGCATATGAATAAATGCATCAAGCAAACAATCATGCCATGATGAATGATGCACAATTTGCATGGCAATTAAGTAGCATGGCATGGGTGAGGTGTGGAATACAATATTAAAGCATTTTATTTAGTTTTGAGCTCATTTTATTCTCATATTAGTTGCTGTAAACATTATATTTATATGATGCATGCTTCAAAACAAACCGAGGAATGCATAAATAGAAAGGTCTCGTCGAGCTAATCATTTTAGACATATCATTTATTAAATTTGGACTTATAAAACAAAAGTTATTAATTTATTAAGTCAAAAGGGCAATTTATTGTAATTTAAATAAACTTGGAATTTTAAATGTTCAAAATATATTTTTAAGGCCATATTTGAATTCCTCATATTTTTCTGATTTGAAAACATATATTATTTGTATTATTTGGATTAATATTTGAAAAGTTATTTGAAAACAGAATTTAAATTGAATTTGAATTAATTTGAAAAATATTTGAATTTAAACAGATAGACTGAATTACTTTTGTTACTTGGCCCAGTGTTAGCCAGAGTCAATGACAGGTGGGTCCCGAGCTGACTCAGCAGCACACGCGCGCGAAAAGCTTTTAACGCCGCGGCGCTTCCTAGCCTCTGAGACTGACAGGCGGGCCAGAGCGGCCTCGGGGCCACACGCGCGCGCGGCCAACGTGTGCTGGACACGTGGGCAAGCCGGGGCGTGGGGAAGGGATGGTTCGTGATGGACGGGGTTTTCCGGGGGGGGGGGGGGTTAGAAAAAGCAAAGGCTGGCTGACAGGTGGGGCGCTAGGGGGCTCGGGTTTAGGCGGGAAAAAGGGGAGGGGGTTCTCTGCAAAAACGACATCGGCTGTGGCTGCGTCTGACGGGCGCGACACTGACGACGGCGAAGACCGGCGGACTTCTGGCGACGATGGCGACGCCTCTGCTGCGCGAAACGTGACGCGGCTAAAACGAAAGTTGAAGAGCAGACAACGGCCTACAAGACTCATGCAGCGACCTAACGCAGAGGAGGGCTACAGCGCTCGGGGCTCGGCGGCGAACAGAGGCGACAGAGACGGCTGCTGCTGCTGCTGCCAGAGCGCGACGCGCGGTGCGCGCGCAGAGCGCTCGACGGAAGGCGGCGGCGCTACGGCGCACTAGAGGGAAGTGGGGCATGTCCGGGAGGTCAAAGGGCTCACCGTGGGGTTGCCGGCGTGGTCGATGGCGCTGAGGTTGCGGGGATCTGGAGGTGGGCTCGCGGCCGTGGAGCTTCGGTTCCTCCGGTCATGGCGACGGCGACGGCGCTCTGGGGCTTCCCAGTCGCTTCCCCTGGTGCTGGTCGACAAAGAGGATTCAGGGGAGCCTCCTGGTGCTCCTGGTTCAGCTTGGCGCGCTCCAGATCAGCGAAGGGCAGAGGGGCCGTGGCTAGGGTTTAGGGTCGGCATGGGGAGGCCAGGCTGCTTGTGAGGAAGAAGAAGAAAGGGAGGGGGCTTGGACGCCCTCTAGATGGGATCTGGGTGAGGAGAGGTGAGCTGGGGTGGCTGGGTAGAGGGGGAGGAGGAGCACATGGGGTGGTTGCTTGAAAAAGGTGAGGAGGGGTCTCGGGCTAGGTCTCTCCCTCCTTTGTCTTGTAGCCAAAGAAAGGGGGAGGCAGAGAGGCTGCTAGGTGGGACCAGCTAGGGTAGGCCATGGTGGGGTGGCTCGGCTTAGAAGGAGGAGAGAAAGAGGGGGGGTACTTAGGGTTTAGGTTTAGAGAGGGGTATGGTAGATTAGATGAGATGGAGAGGTAGGTTTAGGGTTTGAAGAGAGGGGGAAAGGTTAGTTGCTAGGGTGTCCCTTTGTCAAGATCAAGCCACACACAAACCAAACTCCAACAAGATCAAGACTAGGAAAGAGAGGACAAGGTGATGTGGTTTTGTAAAAGATCTACTCAAAATGCAAATAAAACCAAGCTAGCAAAAGATGGTTTTTGCATGGCCCATGCAAGCAATTAATGTCATGCTTCCTTTGTGAGAACAAGATCATCACATGGCATTAAACTTAGGCATGCCCAAAAGTGGAATAAAACCAAGCCAAGAATTTAAAAGAAAGTCCCAAATGGATTAAATGGAGATGATCACATTTGGGTACAAATGGGTCATGCTAGTGGTATATGCCACTAGGTAGTTAATAAGCCCACAAAATATTCCAACATGATGATCACCCCAAACAACACATATGGGAGCTAGAAATAGGGTTCCACTCACAAGGCATGCAAAGGTGGCCATGTGGCTCTCATATATCAATGTTGTGAAAACAACATGATGCAAAAATGAAAGCATGTGGAAAAGATTTGGATCCATCCCAACCCACATGAGCTAGAGGTAAAACCAATAAGTGCCAAGCTCATATTTAGTTGGATGGTGGAATGGTAAGGTGGTGAAAAGAAAGGGTGGTGGAGTTAATAAGAGATATGCCCCCAACTCATCTTGGGCATTTAAACAATATATCAAGAAGCAAATACAATATCAAGAGGCAAATACAAGTAACAATGCATATGAGATAAGAACCAAAACAAAGTGGGTTTTATATGATGCTCAAATGCAAGGAGGCATGATGACATGAGCAAGATATAATGATGATGCAACAATTATATATTTGAAGTAGCCATTATATTACTAGACCAAGTAGCATTACAATTGTTAGACAATTGGGATGCTACAGAGATGCAAAAACATAGGGATATAGATGGGGATATTATTAAGCTTAAATTGTTTCCTTTCTCTTTGAGAGGAAAAGCTAAAGAATGGTTGCAATCCCTAACTATAAATAGTATTGATTCTTGGACTAAATGCAAAGATGCTTTCATTGGAAAATACTATCCTCCTGCTAAGATTATATCTATGAGAAGTGAAATAATGAAATTTAAACAATCTGATAATGAACATGTTGCTCAAGCTTGGGAAAGAATGAAATCTTTGGTAAAGAATTATCCCACTCATGCACTGACTGCTTGGATGATTATCCAAACCTTTTATGCAGTATTGAATTATTCTTCAAGAAATCAGCTGGATTCTGCTGCTGGAGGTACCTTTATGACCATCACTTTGGGTGTTGCAACAAAGCTTCTGGATAATATGATGGTTAATTATTCTGAATGGCATACTAAGAGAGCTCCACAAGGTAAGAAGGTAAATTCTCTTGAGGAAATCTCCTCCTTGAGTGATAAATTTGATGTTATTATGTCTATGCTTGTTAATGGGAAATATCATATTGATCCAAACCATGTTCCCTTAGCCTCTTTGGTTGCTCAAGAAGAGGAAGTTGATGTGAACTTTATTAGAAATAATAATTTTAGCAACAATGCCTACATGAATAATTTTGGTAATAATAGCTATAGGCCATATCCTCCCAATAATGGTAATGCTTATGGAAATTCCTACAACAATAATAGGAGTGCACCCTCTGAACTTGAAGTTATGCTTAAAGACTTTATTAGTAAACAAACTTCTTTCAATAAAACTATTAAGGAAAAACTCTCTAATGCTG
Source organism: Avena sativa (assembly GCA_916181665.1). NCBI lineage: Eukaryota > Viridiplantae > Streptophyta > Magnoliopsida > Poales > Poaceae > Avena > Avena sativa. Next base: position 373,078,872 of record OV702291.1, on the reverse strand, counting down.
AAAGAAATATAGCATCGTTGGCTGAAGCACAATCTTCTTTTAATTAAAGGGCTGCTAAACCCGAAACTATTGAAAATCCCTTTGCTGCCACTAATGCCATACAAGTTAGAATTGATGAAAATGTTAGACTATTAGCTGAATTGTATGCTAAGTGGGAAAGAGAAGATGAAATTGCTAGAAATATTAGTATTTCTACTATCACTACCACTAATGTTGAAGCTAGTAAACCCAATGGAACCTTTTCTAAAAAAATGCTGAAATTCTTTGAAACATGGGAAACAATAGCTCCTCTACTTTAGATGATAATTATGATTTTGATCTTGATGGTTGCAATATCTCTGAAGTAATTATTTTCCTACAAAATCTTGCCAAAAGTCCTAATGCTAGTGCTATGAATATGGCCTTTACAAAACACGTTACTGATGCTCTCATAAAAATTAAAGAAGAAAAGATGAAACATAAAGCTTCTATTCCTATGAAACTAGAAGATGGTGGGGAACCCATCATTAATATGAAAGTGAATGACTTTGATCTCAAAGCTTTATGTGATCTCGATAGTACTGTTTCTATTATGCCTACAGGATTTATGAAATGCTTGATTTGCCACCATTGGAAGATTGTTATTTAAATGTCCCACTTGATGATAATGCTAAAAAGAAACTCATGGGGAGTATTAATGCTGTTCTTATTATGGTTAACAATGCTTATGTCCCCGTTGATCTATGTTTTGGATGTTGAATGCAATGCTTCTTGTCCTATTATTTTGGGAAGACCTTTTCTTATAACTGTTGGTGCCATTATTGATATGAAAGAAGGCACCATTAAATATCAATTTCCACTCAAGAAAGGTATAGAACACTTCCCCAAGAAGAGAGAGAAGATCCCTTTTGCTTCTCCTATGAAAACAAAATTTGCTCTTAATGCTTCTTCATTTGAGAATACTTGATTCTTTTCTTGCTTCTTATGCCTAACTTAAAGGCGTTAAAGAAAAGTACTTATTGGGAGGTAACCCAAAAGTTTTAGTTGAGTCTTGGAAGTTATTACCTCTGTAATAACCGTTCCTTATCATTTTTGGGTGATTTTTGTGCCAAGAGTAACCTCTAATGAGAGAGAAGTAATGCTTGGGAAAAATGCTGTCCCGAAACAGATTTTTGTGCTTCGCTATAAAAATTCGTGAAAACTTTCTGTACGTAGGTTTGAGATGTGCTTTTTTGTGCTTCTTCCCTAGTTTATTATCCAACTTTCGTTAGTTCAACACTTTTTGATTTGAGCAACAGAAGGTCTTCGAAAAAATCGGTTTCTACCTGTTGGTCTGTTTTGACAGATTTCTGCCATTAATTGCATTTGCTTCTTGTTGGTTCCTTTTGGGTTCTTTTTGGGGAAATTGAGCTTTTTGAGAGAATTGCTACAGTATCTTGTGTTTTAATGGAAGTTTTAATTGTGTTGAAACTGAACCAAAAGACTTATTATCTTGAGTACACTAATGTTGCTAATGAAGATTGTGTGAAGTTTTGTATCAAGGAAATTTTCAGGTGTAGGGAAAGAATGATGTAATGAGATGAAGAATGGACTAAAGCTCAAGCTTGGGGATGCCACCCGTGACACCCCAAGAAATATCCAAGAAGTACAAGCGTCAAAGCTTGGGGATGCCCAAGGCATCCCCTTCTTCATCAATAAAAATCTCAGGTTTCTTCCAAACACTTCATTTTTATTATTTCATGCACAGTTGTGTTGTTCTTGGAGCGTCTTTGTTTTTAGTTTTTAGTTTTTGTTTGCTTAGTTTTCTTGAATAAATTGGTTGGACCACCGTATTCATACATTAGTTTTCAAATAAGTTGGTTTGATTTGGAAAGAATAGGAAAGTTAATGCTTGAGTGGTAAAATTGAGCTTGTTTTTTGATTGTGGCCTATGCTTTGTCATGACATGCTTGATATTGTTTTGGCTTTATGCTTTGTGATTTTTGCTGTAGCATGACATGTTATAAACAATTGAGATTGCTTAATGTGCCAGGAAAGAATCATGCGTTGTTTTAGCATATTAAAGCATAGTATTGTGGTATTCTCCTTTGATGCTTTATTTGGGTCGATTTGGCGCATGCTCACGCCATGTTATGACTATCCCAAGTCACCATAGCCTCGATGATCGTTTAGTCTTCGACTTGTAATATCACTTTATGCTTTAATTAATGATGTTTTGTCTCTTTGCATGATTATGGCCATTATTGCTCTCTTTGTTGGTCGCGCCCAGTCTTTTTCTAGCCTCCATAACCAAGTATGAGTTCCACTCATGCATCCAACTCCAAATAAAACCAAGTTATTCCAAATAGTCCACCATACCTACCTATTAGCATTTTCTACTCCAAGTATATTCATGTTTTTATCTACCTTCCGAATTAAACTTGTTATGTGAAAATTAGTGATTAAAGCTCTCACGAACTTGATGGAACACTTTACTTTATTGCACTTAATAAACTTGAACCATGGTGTCCATCTTTGTTGCGTATATGCTTGCGCTTTATAAGTTGAAATTAGCAGAACCATGTATCATGGGAACGCTTTCAACATTGCACTTATATTCCGTTGATATCATGATTCTTTTTCTTATGGGTCCCGGCGGTGTGAAATAAAAGGGGAACTTGTAAGATCGCTAGCCTAAGCCATGCCTAATCATGGTGGAAACTTGCAGCATAACCATAATGAGCATTCTATGAAGCATCCTCAATAAAAACCAATGCAAATAGCAAATAAAAATATTGCTAAGATCCTCATTGTCTGTTGCCTTGTCATTTTGATATGGGATAGCTCCTGTGTCATGGGGCAAGGGGTACCCTGTTGGCGGTTCTCTATGATACATATGTACTTACAATGACAAGAGCTTACTTGTGACTGAAGTTGAGTAGCATGAGGTTCGGTACTCGTAAGCAAGGGGCATGAGATTTCAACTTATAACTTGTCAATCATATCCTCTTAGTTGTGTCACTTTAACCTTAATCACTTGAATATGCCTATGATAGGGGCAATGAGGGCTGAAAGCTAATAAGTACCATAATTTTTGGAAGCTCTTTATAAGACTTGAATCCCTGCTTCCTTCTATGAAGGCCTTTCTTTTACTTTTATGTTGAGTCTCCATCTTCTAAGTTTATGCACCTATTGAGAGAGCATAGTGGCCATTCTTAGTTTAATGTGCATTTTCCCAAGACTTGTTGATTGATGCATAACTTTGATATTGCTTGTTCTTAAACTATTTGTATCTAGTCACCCTTATGAACTTTGAAGGTGTCCTATGCATTTATGTTTTGCTACACTATGAGGGACAAGTTGAATACCATTCTTATTATGTTTTATTTATGTGAAACAAACAAATGTATTTCAAAGCATTGTTATTCATGAATCTTTTGTTTGTGCCTTTTCATGTTACAACATAGTTGCTATGTCTTATTGTTAGAACTATATCTTTCATGCTATGTTAAAGTACTATGGTGCATGTCACCTCAAAAATTATTCTTTTCTTTTTATCACTTACCTACTCGAGGATGAGCAGGAATTAAGCTTGGGGATGTTGATACGTTGCTAACATATCTATAATTTTTGATGTTCCATGCTTGTTTTATATCTATTTTCTTATGTTTTGTCCACACTTTGGGGTATTCTTACACATTTTCTGGAACTAACCTATTACCAAGATGCCACAGTGCCAGTTGCATGTTTTCTGCTGTTTTTGGTTTTACGAAAGCCAGAAAATGAATATTCACGGAATTGGACAGGACAAAAGCCAAAGTCAATATTTTACCGTGGGGAACACGGAGCCAGAAGACGAGACGGAGAGGGGCCAGGGTCTGGCCGCGCGGCCAGGCCTGGCCCGTGCCAGGGGTGGTGCGGCCGCCATGGGCACCCCCTCGGCCTCCCTCTTCGCCCATATATTGCCTCCGATACAGAAACTCTAAGCACCCAATAAAAATTCCACAAAAGAGTCTGTAGCCACCGTCATCTCCATCCCTAGATCGTGAGGGATCTGAAGCTCTTCCCGGCACCCTGCTAGAGGGCATAATTCACCCTGGAGGCCTGCTTCATCACCATGCCTGCCTCTGGTGTGATGCGTGAGTAGTTAATCCTTGGACTATTTGTCCATGTAGCAGCTAGATGGTTGGTTCTCCTGCTTTGTGATATCATGTTTAGATCTTGTGAGCACCGTTCATGATCAAGATCATCTATTTGTAATCCTACATGTTGTGTTTGCAAGGATCCGATGGATATTGAGATGCTATTTCAGATTGATTATTGATTATATCATGTCTTTGTTATTTGTGATCTTGCATGCTCTCCGTTGTTAGTAGATACCTTGGCCGAGTAGATGCTAGCAACTCCAAGAGGGAGTACTTATGCTCGATAGTGGGTTCATGCCTCTAGTAATCTGGGGAAGTGACAGAAATCTTTAAGGTACTAGATGTGTTGTTGCTACTAGGGAGAAAACAGCAATCATTTGTTCATAGAACAATCGTATTGTTTACTTTACACACTTTGCTTAATGCAATTATCTGTTGCTTGCAACTTAATACTAGAGGGGGTTCGGATGATAACCTGAAGGTGGATTATTAGTTATAGATGCAGTTGGATTATGGTCTATGTATAATGTTGTAATGCCTAATCAAATCTCAAAGGAGTCAAGATGATTAGTATACGCATGTATGCTTTCTCAATGTTTGTCAATTTCCCCGTTGTAATTTGTTCACCCAACGTGTCATCTATCTTAAGGAGAATCAGCACTAGTGAACTATGGACCCCGGTCCATTCTTTTACCATGAATCTACAACTATTTACTGTTTTCTGTTTACTTTCTGCAAGCAATTACTCTCTTCCACACAATACGTTTAATCCTTTGTTTTCAGCAAAACCGGTGAGATTGACAACCCCACTGTAAGTTGGGGACAAAGTTCTGTGGTTGTGTTGTGCAGGATTCCAAGTTGAAACAGCACCTTGGAGGTGTTTCCTTGCTCCTACTGGTTCGATAACCTTGGTTTCATAACTAAGGGAAAACTTGTTGCTATACTCATCATACCTTCCTCTTGGGGTTCCCCAACGAGCTCAACATATTGAGTAAGCAGGAACTTATCCCCGCTCTAGGTGATTGGATATTCTAAGTTATTCAAGATCTAGGCCAAGTGGAACTTAACTTGGCTCTAGGTGATTGGATATTTGAAGTTATTCAAGATCCGGGCCAAGTGGAACTTAACCCAACTCTAGGTGATTGGATATTTGAAGTTATTCAAGATCTGGGCCAAGTGGAACTTAACCCGGCTCTAGGTGACTGGATATTTGAAGTAAAATAGATTCGGGCCAAGTGGAACTTAACCCGGCTCTAGGTGATTGGATATTTGAAGTAAAGTAGATCCGAGTCAAGTGGAACTTAACCCGACTCTAGAGTTAATCGAGATCCGATTCAAGTGGAACTTAACCCGGCTCTAGGTGATTGGATATTTGAGGCTACTCAAGAATTGAACTAAGTAAAACTAAATTCGAACAGAGGTGGTTGTGTAAACGAAATATTGGTCTAGTTTCTAAAGGCTAAGTTAAAATACTTTAGAATTGGGAACAAGGTATGAAAAATTGCGCAAGCTTACTGCTAAGAGCATCCGGCTGAGTAACATGTTACTCCCCTAGATGCTCGGGGACTGGAGGATATATCTACAAGTACTTGCGCATATGTGTAAAAGATGGCTAAAGGGTTTACCTACATCATTTTACCCACATAAGCAATGGCTTTGCTAGAAGTGTTCATTTGCGCACCAATCTCCATAGGACCGAACTTCACCAGGTTATCAGAGCTGACATCAACATATTCAGCATTATTCCAGTTCTCGGCATACTCAGCGAGAGAGCCAAGGCTCCCACCACTGATAGTCCAGGTCAGGACTAACCCTTTCTAATGTGCAGCTTGGCGTGTGACCTTGGCAGCGGCTGGACTGGTATGTAGCATAATCTTCTTATTCGAAGTAGGGCCAGCAGCAACACTACCCTGTTGCATCATGGTGGCAATGGTGCGCTGCCCAGACATAGCTGCTGATCCTTTGGGCATCGCCTTGGCCACCTCAGTAGCTTTCTTATCCTTGGTCACCTTGGTAGCTTTCTTGGCCTTAGCTGCTGGCTTGACTTGCTGCTGTGAAGCTGAAGGTTGAGCTTCAGCCGCCGAGGATGCTGCAGGAGACTTGGTCTGAGGGATCTGCCAAGGTTGGTCTTCTCGCCGAGTCTGGGGAGACTCATACGAGGCTTGAGGTGCTTGCTAAGGAGAACTCGAAGTTGGAGTTTGTTGAGGTTGGGGCGGAGGTTGAAATTGAGTTGGTGCCAAAATCTCTAGCACCTCGGTAGAAACTTTATCAGTGTCGATGTTGCTGGCGCCATGATCTTGTGGCTGGGCGGTGGAGGAAGAACCTTGCTAAGCTGGCATGGGCATGTCCTCGGGGGCACCCTCTCCACTTGTGTCGATGTTGCCCTCTCGCCGAGGTGAACTGACGTTTGGTGCAGCGGGAGAATTCTCCCCGATGGGGCTTAGGACGGGAGATCATCACAACGAGGAGAAGGTGGATTACCGCGAAGAGAAGAGGCTATGCTGGAACCACTCTGGGAGATGTCTTTGGAAGCCCTGCCGAGTCAAACGGAAAGAAATATCGAGTTATATCAGAAAGAGAGAAACAAGAAATATAGACAAAGGGAAAGATGAAACTCGGGGAACAAGCATAGAAGGGAGGAATTACTTGGACGTAGCAGGTGGATCCTTGGGCTTTGGATCTCTCGGGGTAGTGGTCTTAACAAGGGTTTTACTGCTAACCTTGTTGGCAGACCTCATGTATCTTTTCCCGGTCTGGGGCGGCTCAGAAGGAGGAGCCGAAGTTGCGGTTCGCTTCATTGCCGGGCCCTGATCTCCCACTACCACAGGAGGCACATCGTGCACCTGACCAGTCAGGTTAGCTGGAGGGGGATTAGCCGAAAAGGCATAAGAAATAGGCACGGGATTAAATACCTCCAAGATCTCACAATCATCATCTTCATCATCATCCAGCCAATACCTTAAGACAGAAGTCTTACCGGAGGATCGGCTGGAGCTAGAGTCCTGAATAGGCATGAACTCCTCGGAGTCCAGCTCCTCCGGATCCGAGGCATCCTGATCCTTGCCCCAAGTGAGGGCCGCTGGGTGTCCTTGATCGTCTGCTGGAGGAATTTCTGAAAAGAATAATGCAAAAGGGTCAAATAGATGATCCAGGCTGACATAAAGCTTAACTCGGAAGAAGAAACACGAAGATCTTACGTTGGGAGGAAGGTTACTTTGGCTGAAGGGCTCCATCCCCCACGCACATTCCTCGGTCATGGTGGTCTTAAAGATATATTTGACTCGACAGAAGATCTGAGCGTGGGTAAGCTCGACCGAGGAAACCCGTTTAGGATCACGAGAGTCACTCATGTGGCATATCTTGTGACTCCTTTGTTGCAGCGAGCAAACCTGGCTGCGGATGAAGGTGGCCATCAAATCCTTACCGGTGAGCCCATTAGTGATCAGCTCAAGAATGTGTTTCTCTACTAGATCGACTAAGGTGCTAGACTTCTTGGGGACCCAGTCCCATCGCCTCTATTTGGGGACGTCGACAAAGAAGGGAGGCAACCGAATCTTGTCTTCGGGTATCGTTCTTTATAGAAAAGAACGTCTTGGCCCATCCCTTGTAGGACTCCAAACCCGTAACCCGGGGAAAAATAGAACCTCGCCGAGGAGAAATGGACGCCGCCCCGTATTGGGTAAGAGACTTGTCAACGGGACGAAGTTCCTTGTTCGGAACAACTTTAGCCCGAAATCCAAAGAACTTGAACCAAATGTGTAACATGGGCCACAGGACGAGATACCCCTCGACGCTGGAAGCCAAAGCCGAAAGGGAGGCGATGGCGTTCGTGTGGAGATGATGAGGTTGGTGGTGAGGAAATCATGGAGAAAGTCACTAGTGGGAAGGCCGAAGCCACGAGAAAAGTGAGAAAGGAAAACCACATATTCACCGACCTCAGGGGCGGGCATGATCTCATCGGAGGGGATGCGACAAATGACCCCTGCAGGTACGCAGCGGGTGCGAATGAGCCAGTCAATCTCATCCTACGATAGCCAAGAGCCGGCCCAGGATCCGCGCTCATGGGGAGCACCACCATCTTCGTGCTCCTCGATGGCGACGATGTCTTGCGGCATCTCTAGATCTTCCTCCTCGAATGGAGAGTTAGAATTGGAGTAGAAAGGTCTAGACTGACGTGGCCCCGTAGTGGCGGCGAGCTGCGGTGCTGCGGGGGAGCGAGCGAGGGCAAGAGAGAAATGGCGGCGGTGCTATCGTAAGCACTGAGCAGCGGTAGCGGTGGCATGGAAAGGAAGAAGAAGGAGAGGGGAACTGGGGAAAGTGAACAAGGAACACCCCCGCTCCCCTATTTAACCACAACCCACATCGTGGGTAGTGGGATCCTGAATTGTGGCGGATCGCCCGGTGCAGGCGTGTATCGCCCAAGCTAATGCATCAGCAGTGAGCCACACCAAGGGTTACACAGCGCAGAAGATCAGCTGGCGCGATGTGGCTCTGTTGTTATCGAAGAGGCACCCACGATGTGATGTGGAGAAGTAATCCTCTGATGGCGCCTGTTAGTAACTCCTGCCACGACCCTTAAAATGAGGCAAAAGCAATGATCACCTTCCATGTAGGATACACGAAAGTGTACGCGAGAAGGAAGGCATCTAAGTGGGACAACCAAGATACGAGATTAAGACCCAGCCAACAAGAAATACCCCAGAAAGAGCAAGGGAGGTACAAGTAAGTATCAAGTCAACGAAGTAAGCAGCCGAGTTAAATTCGGAACATGCTGACATAGAAATACCTCGGTGAGAAGAACTAAGATTCAAGTTGGCTGAACCTGCTGTGGCCTTACCACCTGAAGTTGCTAAGACCGCACTAGCTTCGGGAACTAATGTTGGGGGGATGACCCTAGGGAGGGTTGAGCCGGGGTACAAAGACAGTGTCTGCCGAGGTATAACAAGGTCAAAGCAAGTGCTGACCGAGGTACCTAAAGGCTAGCCGAGTTACAACCGACTTGGCAATGGTTGTGTCCAGCCAACATTACCTCGGTCGACATAGAGCATATGACGGCACCACCATGTTGTATGTTTGCAGCTATCGACTAGGCCGAGTTAACCAGGCGGGAGCCAGGTTACTAGTTGGCTTACAGAAGAAGCAAGGGATCTTCCCATGGTCAACGCTTTTCTCTCTCTACTAGAGCCACTTTAGAGGGAGCGCAAAAGACAGAGAGACAAAGACCAGATGTACGAGCCGACAAAGGTGACATCAACTGATGTGCACATCCCATCTATTGATACAACCGCTGTACCTATAGCTACACAAATACCTATCACTCGATCTCGTGCCAAGCAACTTAACTATCAGGTACTTTTGTTTCTTGGAACTATTCCTCATATACATGAGAATATGATGCTGCCTAAATTAGATGTGTTTGTTACTCTTAGGAATGATAGACCTAGCATGGACGAGAGGGACACACATTGGAGCATGGTCCTACATGGAGATGTCAACAAACATATGAGGATTGAAGAGGACGCCACAAGTGGGGTGATGTCTACGCACTTCTATTCTTGTAGACAGTTGTTGGGCCTCCAAGTGCAGAGGTTTGTAGAACAGCAGCAAGTTTTCCCTTAAGTGGATCACCCAAGGTTTATCGAACTCAGGGAGGAATTGTTCAAAGGTATTCCCTCTCAAGCAACCCTGCAATCAAGATACAAGAAGTCTCTTGTGTCCCCAGCACACCCAATACACTTGTCAGGTGTATAGGTGCACTAGTTCGGCGAAGAGATAGTGAAACACAAGTGGGATGGATAATTATAAGTGGTAATGGTGATAGAGAATAGCTTGGTGGCATGGAAAAGACTAAAGTAAAACTGAAATAAAGATGGAAGCAAGCAAACATGTAACAGATCTAGTAGCAAATGGTGTTTCAATGCTTAGAAACAAGGCCTAGGGATCATACTTTCACTAGTGAACACTCTCATATAAATATATTATTTTCATGATACTACGCTGAACTACTCTCGGTTGGACACTCTAATCCATGGTAGGGCTATAACAGCTGTTGGGGGGATACCCCTGGGTAGGGTCATGCCGGGGTATAAAGGTCGAGTTAGCCGAGGTACGGCAAGGTCAAAGCGAATGCTGGCCGAGTTACCTCAAGGCAGGCCGAATCTCGGGGTAACCTGGACCAGGGGATGTCCACCTAACTAAGTCTCATCCGACTTAAGTCGTAAGCCGGATAAATGAATCTAACTTGTATGCAGGAATAGGTGTGACCGGATCAACTACGATCCGGGTCATAGCAAGCTTCTAGGAGAAGGAAGGTATCTCGCTGGTCAAAAGTAACCCCGGTACGCACATCATGAGCAAAGCGGACAGGGGCAGGACCATCGACGCGTGGCCGACAAAGGTGACGACGCCGATGTCGGCTGACGCAGGCGCCGCAGAGGCTCACGTAGCCTCTGCATGGATGACGCGGGGGAAAAGCGACCCGGTCGGCTTGCTATTTTGGGAGGAGGCATATTTTTTCTGGAATATGCCTCCACGTATGACCTAAGTGGAGACCTAGCCACTCCTATATAAGGAGGGCTAGGGCCTCTGTAGAGGGGGTTGGTCTCAATTGGGTAGAGCTTATTGTATTGATCTCTATAGACTGGTTGTGACTTGGTTCCTGAGGGCTAGCTAGCGGGGAGAGTAAGAGAGTACCTTCTTCCTCCTCTCTCCAATACAGCTCGAGGAGCACTTGTAATCTGTGAAGTGAATCAAATACAAACCTTCTGTGTGAGGAATCACCTCACTATCCCTCCCTGGATTCCCCTAGTGCTATTAGTCCCCACCTTTAGCCTATCCATGGCATCTGCCGTGACACCACCACGACAGTTGGCGCCCACCGTGGGGCTAGCGGCGCTAGCAGGGGTCAAGATCCGGACGGGAAACCTCATCGGCACCGGCGAACGCATCGTCTCCGGGCTCGTTCAGCGCTTTGGAGCGCTAGACTTTGTTAGCGACAACGCCGGCTGCTTCGGCACGCACCCACTTCCGCGCAACGGCCTCTTCGTCAAGCTCGGTGCGCACAAAGTCTACGTTGCTGTCGATGTGTCGTGCTGTCATCCGCGGCACGTCGTCAAGGCAGGGGAGCCACCCCTTAGCATGGTTCACGGGGCGCGCATCACTCGCTCCCCGGACCGTGCTGAGGTGATGATGACTGTGCCAGGCGCGGGCGTGAGCAAGGATCCGGCACCAGATCCGGAGGTAACACCTAAGGCACCGAGGAAAGGTAGAGGTCCTCCACTAGAGAGGCCTGAGAATATACTGAGAGAAGCTATGGATAGCTTGGCAAACCCAGTAGCAGCAGTGGTAGATCCGGCTCAGGCATAGGCCGAGCTAGAGGAAACTAGGCAAAAAATTCTAGAGGGAGCAAAAAAGATAGCTGCGGCTCAGCAGTCGTTGAACATGATGCTGCGTGAGTACGCAAAGGCAAATAAAGTAGATGTTGTAAAAGTGAAGGGGAGAAATCTCATGAGTGAAATGAACAAAGAGGGTGATACTAGGATTGAGGAGTCAGAGAACTGTTTATCCGTGGGGCTGCCGAAGTATAGTACCCCGGCAAAAAAACTCAGAGCAGCGGATGCGGCTACGTCCGAGTTAGAGGGTCTAACGGGTGAAGCACATCAGAGACAACAAGATAGGGTCAATGAGTTGGTTCGGATCGCGAACAGGCAAAATGAGGAATTGCTCAGGGCTAACCCAGAGAGAGCTGGGGCCTCCAAGATCGTTCATTCGGCGGTGGGTAACCCGGAGAAATCCGCTAGAGCCGCATCGTCTCCTCATGGTGGTCCTAGGAGAGAAGAGGTAGTAACCTCGACCAGAAGAAACAAACAGATCGTTCCGTATGACCCGACAAGGGTAGGAAAAGCAAAAGAAGCACAGAGAAACGATGATCGACAAAGCGTGAGCCGAGGTGAAGCTGGCCGAGGTAACCGCGACCAAGGCAATGCCGGTCAAGGAAACGCTGTAAATGGCAATGCCGGACAGCGCAACTTGGCAGGACAACCGCAACAGCGGAATATACCAAGGCAAGAGCAAAGTGTCGGCCGAGGTATGCAACAGAGAGATGCACCACGAGAGCAAGACCGATATAATGATGGAGATTCGGAAGCAGGGATCTGATGCCTGATGGCGCCAGGTTGAAACTGGATCGACTGTATAGGTCGAAGCAGATTGAAAGTCAGGGTCCTCCGGGTCCTGCGTGTTTTGGACCCCGGATCATGAAGGAGCCACCGGGACCTAACTTCCAGTTACCCAGAGGCACAAAGACGTATGACGGTATCACTAAGCCGAAGGATTGGTTGATAAACTATGCTACAGCTGTGAAGATTGCTACAGGCAACTTGCGATGGGCTATGAGATACGTACCCCAGATGTTGGAGGGGCCAGCAAGGGTATGGTTAAACAATTTGCCGCCCAGAAGTATTAACTGCTAGATTGATTTTGAGGAAATGTTTATCAGCAATTTCTCAAGTACGTATCAGAGGCCAAATAGGCCACAGACCCTAGCTATGTGTAAGTAGAGACCGAACGAGACAGACCGGAGTTTTTAACCCGGTGGTGTACCGTGAGAAACTCGTGTGAGGGTGTGATAGAGTCGCAGGCCATAGCATGGTTTGTACAGGGGTGAAGATATGCAAGCGAGCTGTGGTAGAAGTTGTAAAGGAAAATGCCAACCACTTTGGCAGAAATGATCCGGATTGCTGATTCGTATGCTTTGGGTGATCCAACTCAACCTAGACTCGTGTCAAACGAGTCAAATGAGGAGTACTACCAGAGATATGGAGCCAGATCATCCCGGAGGAATGATTACAGAGGTAAAAGAAGAGACGACAGATCGGATCACCGATACAGTTTGCAACAAGTTGCAGCTGTGAATCAAGATCAGCCCAGAACAGGTAGCAGTCAACATCAGAAAACTGGAGGGCAACAATGGACACCAAGGAATGATGGCAAGAAAACTTGGACGCCAGAGCAGAAGAAACAGTGGCAAGAAAAGAAGGACCATCTGAGGTACACTTATGAGTCGATGTTGGATCAGCCATGTAAATTTCACACGCCGAATCCGAGCAACCTAGTGGGTAATACAACAAGGCAATGTGAGTGGATGCATAAGATAGAACAAGGTGGCTCAGGGAATGCTCATGCACCCCGGAATGATCAACCTCGGCAGGAGTTACCCCTGCAGCAATTGCTCTCCGGAGCGAACACGCAACAGCTAATGGCGCCTTCCCCTCTGCCGAGGTGTGATAACCATGAGAGAAGAGATGCAGTGCATCAAGTAGAAAACCAGCATCAGCCGGATCAGAGGTACCACGGAAATGAGGGGAGGAATGAGTACAGGGAGCATCATCAGAGTTACTGTGTGTTTACCACTGAGGAAACCGATAGAAAGATCTTGCAGCACCGACATATGGAGGTCAATGCGGTAATGCCAGCGGTGACGAGGTATATGCCTTGGTCGGAAAAGGAAATTACCTGGAACATCAAAGATCATCCCAAGCTTATGTCGAGTCCTGGTTCGTATGCGTTAGTGCTGGATCCGACATTCATTGGGCCTAACATCAATGTGAGGTTCTCCAAGGTACTGATTGACAATGGCAGTAGCATTAACATCATGTATGCGGACACAATGCACAAGTTGGGTATCTCGGAAAACATTCTCCAAGCTACAAGGACAACTTTCCATGGCATTGTGCCAGGCATCTCTTGTGAGCCAATAGGCAAAGTCCGGGTTGACGTATTGTTCGGCACGAGAGATAACTGCCGAACTGAGAATTTGGAGTTTGAAGTGGTGAACTTGGAAAGTGCATATCACGTGTTACTCGGAAGACCAGCACTGAACAAGTTCATGGCAAGCTGCCACATCAGTTATCTGAAGATGAAGTTGCCTAGGCCAAACGGAGTGATTACCATTGCTGGGGATTTCCGACGTTCCATCGAGTGTGCGTCGGCCGGTCTAACCTAGCCGAGTCACTCGTGATTGCTCAAGAGAAAACAAAAATCCAGGAGGTGGCAGCGTTGGCTTAGTCCGCGCAGCAGTATATGCCAACACTGAGTAACCCGCATGGCAGTGTCTCATTCCAAGCCACAAAGGATACCAAGAAAGTGCCTGTTGATGATATGTTCCCGGAGCGCACCATAACAATTGGTGCCGGGTTAAATGATAAATAGGAAAGCGAGCTCGTCAACTTCCTCCATGAGAATCGGGATATTTTTGCTTTGTCCACGCAGGACTTGCAAGGTGTTCCGAGGGAGTTGGCCGAGCATTCTTTGAACATGAGACCCGGAGCAAGGCCGGTGAAGCAACCTCTCTGCCGCTTTGCCGAGGATAGGAGAAAAGTCATTGGATATGAAATAGCTCGGTTACTGGCAGCATGATTTATCATGGAAGTACTTTACCCGGATTGGCTATCTAATCCGGTGCTGGTGGAGAAGAAGAAAGATGATCCGACGTGGCAGTGGTTTGGTGTATGTGCATCGATTACACGAACCTGAACAAGGCATGTCCAAAAGATCCATTTCCACTGCCTAGGATAGATCAGGTCATAGACTCGACTGCTGGATGTGAACTGTTGTCATTCATTGATGCATATTCTGGTTTCCACCAGATACCTCTAAATCTGGATGATCAAATAAAGACTGCATTTATCACCCCGTATGGGGCTTATTGCTATCGCACCATGCCATTTGGTTTACGTAATGCAGGGGCAACGTACGAAAGATGTATGCAGAAATGTTTGCACGGCCAAATAGGTCAAAATGTACAAGTGTATGTGGATGATGTGGTTATCAAGACCAAGGAAAGCAAAACGCTCCTTGACGATATCAGGCAGACATTCGCGAACTTAAGAAGGTTCCGGATGAAGCTTAACCCGGAAAAATGTACCTTCGGTGTCCCGGCTGGAAAATTACTCTGATTTCTTGTATCCAGCCGAGGTATCAAAGTTAATCCAACTAAGATACGGGCCATTGAGCGAATGGAACTGCCGAAGTGTCTTAACGATGTCCAGAAGTTCACTGGTTGCCTGGCATCGTTAAGTCGGTTTGTATGTCGGTTGGGAGAAAAGGCGTTGCCTCTCTACCAACTCATGAAAAAGTCGAATAAGTTCGTTTGGATGCCGCAGGCCAATGAAGCCTTTGCCCACTTAAAGAAGATGTTAGCCACCACACCAGTGTTAGCCTCTCCACTATCAAAGGAGCCAATGTTGCTCTACATAGCCGCAACCAACCGAGTTGTAAGTGCAGTGATTGTGGTAGAGCGATACGAAGAGGGTAAGTCGGTGCAAAGGCCAGTGTATTATCTAAGCGAGGTATTATCTGCCTCAAAACAGAATTACCCACACTATCGAAAGGTGGCCTACGGTGTCTATATGGCAGCTAAGAAGTTGAAGCATTACTTTGAGGAGCATCCCATCAAAGTAATATGTGAAGCTACCATATCCGAGATAATGAGTAACAAGGATGCGAGTGGTAGGATTGCGAAATGGGCAATTGAACTAGCTCCCTATGCACCACAATACGACAGAAGAGAGGCAATCAAGTCTCAGGTTGTGGTCGACTTTTTTGTGGACTAGACCGTCGTAGAATACGAACCACCGCTTCCAGATCCGAACTACTGGAGGATGCACTTTGACGGGTCAAAAACAAAAACCGGGCTAGGTGCCGGAGTTGTACTTACCTCGCCGAAGAAGGACCAGCTGAAATATGTGCTGCAGATCCATTTCGCGGCATCAAACAATGTCGCTGAATATGAAGCACTTGTGCATGGTCTCAAAGTGGCAAAAGAAATTGGGATACGTCGGATCCAATGCTTTGGCGACTCGGATTTGGTAGTTCAGCATGTGTCGGGGCTGTGGGACGCTCTTGATCCAAACATGGCATTATACAGATTCCATGTGCAGAAAATATCTGGTTATTTTGAGGGATGTGAATTTCGTCATGTACCCCAGGTGGAAAATGAGGCTGCCGACATGCTGTCGAAGCTCGGATCAACCCGACAAGCAATTCCACCGGGTGTAGCATTAGAGCACCTCAGAAAACCATCTATCCGACCGTCCCTAGAAACCAACTCAATCTACGTCCCGGAGGATACAGAATCCGGAGCTGTGCCCATGGACGTTGACATGGAAGGTGGTGCGCGAAACCCGGGGACTGTCTCAGCAAACCCGGGGACTACCTCAGCGAACCCGAGGACTGCCTCGCAGGTCCCGGGGACTGCTCAGTGTGATCCGGTTGAAGTTATGCCGGTAGATCAGATGGAAATTGATGAGGATGTGTTCCCTATGCGAGCAATACCAACTTGGGCACTGCCTATATTTCAATTCCTGAAAGATGGAATGTTACCCACTTAGGAGGTGCTATCTAGGCAAACTCAGAGGAGAGCAAAGGCATACACAGTCATCAATTCCGAGCTATACAAAAGGAGTGTGACCAATGTCCTCCAGCGATGCGTTGACCCGGAAGAAGGGCTTGACATCCTCTGAGATATACATCAAGGGGAGTGCGGGCATCATGCCTCGTCCCGAGCCTTAGTGGCAAAAGCTTTCCGGCATGGATTCTACTGGCCAAGGGCCTTAGAACAAGCAGAAGATCTGGTGAGAAAATGTAATGGTTGTCAGAGGTATGCTACCAAGACACATATGCCTATGTCGGAACTCAAGGCCATACCAATCACATGGCCATTTGCTGTATGGTGTTTGGATATGGTTGGCCCGTTCAAACCAGCAAGGGGGAATATGACTCACATTTTGGTCATGGTGGATAAGTTTACAAAATGGATTGAAGTGAAGCCAATAAGAAAGTGTGATGGAGCTAAGGACGTAACATTTCTCAAAGACATCATCTTGAGATACGGTTATCCTCACAGTATCATAACTGATAATGGCACAAATTTTGCTGAAGGAGCATTTGCGCGATTCTGCCGGGATAAGAAGATCCGGCTGGATGTTGCCTCGGTAGCTCATCCCGCATCGAACGGACAAGTGGAAAGATCCAACGGATTATTACTGTCTGGGATAAAACCCCGGCTCATTGAGCCGCTGCAAAGATCAACGGGGTGCTGGATAGAAGAACTACCAGCGGTACTGTGGAGTTTAAGAACAACTCCGAATCGATCAACAGGCTATACGCCATTTTTTCTGGTATATGGGGCAGAAGTTGTATTACTAGCCGACATAGAGCATGACTCACCTAGGGTCACCCAATACACAGAAGCCGAAGTGCAAGAAGCCCGACAAAATGATGTTGATCTGCTGGAAGAAGCGAGAGAATTGGCATTGTCCATATCCGCCATATATCAGCAAAATCTCCAACGCTATCATAGCCGGAAAGTAAGCCCCCGAGTTTTCCGGGAAGGCGATCTGGTGCTCCGGTTGGTACAACATACTGCTGTCATGCATAAGTTATCCCCTCCATTGGAAGGGCCATTCATTGTGAGAAAAGCACTACACAATGATTCTTATTATGTTATCGATGCAAAGCCACAGGAAAAACAAGGCAGACAGGTCCGGCGAGGAATCTAAGCGTCCATGGAATGTAGCTCTACTTTGTCCTTTCTACACTTAGCAGAGAAGTGTATGTATCCGAGTCTTCTCATATGTCGGTATGTATGCCGGCAATGATCTTATCAATGAAATCTTGGCACCTCGAGCAGTAACTCGGGGACTGCCTTAATAATATTGGTTGTCTTGTATTATTTGTGCGTCAGCTAGAGTAAGTTGTTCTACTTAAATCGGATTAGTAGTGTGTGAGCACCAAAAACCTAACTCTTCGACTTGCTGTTGTCCAACAAGATTTGGCTTCATGGCAAGCAAGAGAACAAGTTTGGAATTGCGTAGCATATGAAAAACGACTAAGGAAAAGAACTTAATCGAGCCGATGTTGGTTTTTCGAACTAACCTTGTATTTACTTTCAAATTATTATGCTGAATTATTTTGAGCTAAGCCTAAAGTTTCCAAGTATTGTTAAGACAATTTTTGAAGCTCGGATTCATAAGTCGTAAAACCGAATCAAGGTAGACACGAGCCGAGCCAGAAGATTGGACGAACGAGAAAATGGAACTCGGGGACTACGCCCGAGTTAATCCGGCATAAAAAACTTAGTAGCAAAATATCACATGTGTACTGGATACAATTCCACCTGGCATACCGGGGATCTGATAAATTTTAAAGTGTTTTCACTCAAGGAGCAGCTGGAGGAGGAAGTTCGGCATCATCTTCGCTGTCTTCGATGTCGGAGGCATCGCCTCTTCATCCTCATCCGAGCCGTCTTCAATATTCTCAGCATTTTCGTCATCAGCGGCTTCCAGGAAGCTTGGACCCTTAGTCCATTCATGAATGGGAGCATACTCGATGAGGCTATGGGTGCAAGCCTGGCGCCGAGCTACCCACTCCGGGTCACTGGTCCATTTGGATCCGGTGCGCATGCGCGGTAAGAGGTTGAGGTCGATCTTCTCATACCACGTAAGTACGTAGTGGAGAACGGTCTCAGCTGCAGCAAGTCCAGCGGACTCCCTCCATAGGTCGAGCTGTGTCTCGATTTCCATCAACTTTTCAGCAAGAGCTGCGGTTCCCTTCGGAGTGTCTTCGGCAGGCCAAAACATGTTGAAGATTCGGACTGCAACGTCAAGGAGATCCTTGCCATAGTTCTTCATGATTTCCAAGCGGGATGACAGGCTGACCAACAGGTCCTCCATGTCATAGGGAATGTCTTCACCATCAGGAGCAACGGGAGTACCCCTATCTCGGCAGAAATTAGCAACAGCGGCGCTCGCAATGGCAGTGCCCTCTGGAAATTTGCCTGAAAACGAGAAGAGACATGTGAAGTAACCCGGAGAAATATGCCGGATAAGGGAAAGGAACTTATATAAAATATGGCTAAGGATCCGGGTCAACTCCCTGGTGCAGTCATCACGTCTTTTGCGGAGTTGCATAAGTTCAGTGTTTGCCGACTCAAGCTTGACGTCGGCCTCCTAGAGAAGTTCTCGGTCCTTGGCAATTTGGAGATTGAGGCGCTCGCGCTCTTTAGTATAGTCCTGGCCAGCCTTTTCGAGCTCGGATTGGTGCTGCTCTTTCAATTTCTTCATCTCTGCTTTGAGCTTGGCGATCTCATCGTCCTTGGTTCGGAGAAGGGCAAGCTCATCGTCTTTCTTTTTTAGCTCGGCCTGATGCTGCCCTGCTTGTTCGAGAAAATGCAGCATCATATCAGGCACGGGCACACTATCTTCTAGCGATACTGAAATAGTTTGTTAACCCGGCAAAGCTGAGGTATGAATGTTTGCCGAGCCAAGGAAGAAGGGAGATGGAAAGCATAGCAAGGTCGGACAAAAGTTACTTACCCTTAATCTGATCCAGATTCTTCCTCATAAGCTTGTTCTCAGCTTCCACCCCAGCTGCGAAAACTGAATGATGGATTAGTTCGGCAGAAGAGATGAGGGGAAAACAGAAAAATGTGAAGAAGAGAACTTACCCCTTTTCTCGTGCTCAGCGAGATGTGCATTATGCTTTGTGAGCAGCATTTTGTGAGTGTCCAGGAGACGCTGAAACTCAGCGCTCCGGCGGTTGGTGGTCACCTAAAAAGAGTACAAAAATATAGCTTAAGCCTTGCGCATATTTGAAGTATACAAGATCCGGGCCAAGTGGAACTTAACCCGGCTCTAGGTGTGTGCATATTCGAAGTGTACAAGATCCGGGCCAAGTGTAACCTAACCCGACTCTAGGTGTGTGCATATTCAAAGTGTACAGGATCCGGGCCAAGTGGAACTTAACCCGGCTCTAGGTGTGTGCATATTCGAAGTGTACAAGATCCGGGCCAAGTGGAACTTAACCTGGCTCTAGGTGTGTGCATATTCTAAGTGTATAAGATCCGGGCCAAGTGGAACTTAACCCGGCTCTAGGTGTGTGCATATTCGAAGTGTATAAGATCCGGGCCAAGTGGAACTTAACCCGGCTCTAGGTGTGTGCATATTTGAAATTGTCAAGGAGCTACGTTAGTTTTCTAAGGAGCATCCGGCCGAGTAACAAGTTACTCCCCCGGAGGCTCGGGGACTAATGGTTATATCACTATTATATACAACATGCTAAGGAAAAGGTGAAGTAACGTACCTCCATCATCCGACCCACAAGGTTAATCGCCTTAGCGGCTGTGTTCATCTGAGCAAAAAACTCGACGGGACCGAACTTCTCCGGGAGATCGTCGTTGTAGACAAACTCCGCCTTGTTCCAGTTGTTCATGAACTCGATCAAGGTCGGAGGATATCGTTCGCCACTGAGCATGTGGGGAGCCACCAAGCCCTTGGCATGTGCTTCCCTCCTCTCAACCTGAGCAAGGGCCGGTGATGAGGACATCCCTACAATTACACCTACCCCAATGACTACTGAAGATGCTACAACTGTTGCAAGAAAGGATCAGTCCAATGAGATTAGAATTGGACCTGTTACAAGAGCTCGTGCTAAGCTACTGGAATAACAGGTGAATTTACTCGTAAACGAATCTGGTACTTTGATTGATGAGACCTTTATACTGCCTCAGTCTATGCATTTATGTATGATCAGGTTCGTTGGAGAAACAAGCATTGCGCGAGGAGGAGAAGGGCTACAAGATAAGCCCAACATGATGATCGCCCAAGGATGCGCGAGGGAGGAGCGGGAGGAAGGTGCAAGAGAAGATCATCAAGACGAAGGCAAAAAGATCTGCCACGACCGGAGTGTCCGGCCAGATCCACCCAGACTGTCCGGCCTGGTTGAGAGGCAAACTGGCGTGGACATTCAGTATGCCAGTTCGGATACTACCCGGACACCACCCGGAAACTTCAAAGTTTCCGGCCAGACCGGACTGTCCGGCACACTTCACCCGGAGTGTCCGGCCTGACCGGACTGTCCGGCCGATTTCGACCGGAGTGTCCGCCCGCCGACCGAAACTAGTCCGAATCGGTTTGTATCAGTTTGAATCATATGCTTTAGTTTTCGGTTTCTGGTCGCCCCAGCCGCCCTTATAAGCTATGGGACGACCTCTAGTTAGGGTTTAGACCACGTTAAAATATTTTGGAGTTGTTTCTTTCATAGAACCTCTAGAATTACCCTGTGTTCGAATATACCAACTATAATTGAGTGTGATATGTTGTTCCATTAGGAATTAGTAGATTGCATACTACCGTTCGTGGTCATGGCTGCGTGCGCAAGAGCATGGTGTTGTGAATATCCTACAAGGTTCGAGAGCTGTTGCATTGGCATCAGGGATCGAGCGGGAGAGTTCATAGCTACAGGCTAGTTATCTATCATCCACCATTATCATTGCCATCCGCTTACTGAGAAGATAGGGCCACCCCATATCATCTTGGTATCAGATTTTTAGTGTTGCCTCGGTAAGCATCCGCAAATCCATCCATAGATTAGAGAGTGTTGTCGTCCTATACAGAAAAAGCCTTACAATTTTTTTTTGCCATAGACTAGATTGCATCGTTTTCAAGTTTTAGTTGCTGATTGTATCTTCTCGTAGATCCGATCTGCAGGTTTTTCCTCGTAGGAGTCTAGTTTCCGTTTGTGTCTAGGTGTAGGGTTTGATCTTGTTTTCCGCTGTTTCCCACTGTTACCGTTTCCGCAAGTGTTTTATCATTTTCCTAGTCCACATAGCGTACCTTTGTTTGCATACCATAGACACAACCTATCTACAACATCTGTGCCTAGGAACGTACCCACGAGACTAGTTGCTTTGCTCCAATAGGCTGCCCATTAGGGTTTGCAGTGTATAAATTTTCGACAGGCAAAACCGGACTATCCGGCCGATTCACACCGGACTATCCGGCCCAACCGTTGTCTCCGGCGCATATCAACCGGACTATCCGGCCTAGTTCTGTTATAAGTTGTTGTGCTCGTTTGCATTGAGTAATATAGTTGAAAAATCAAAAAAAGAGAGAAAAGAAAAGAGAATCAGTATAAAAAAAGAGAGAAAAGAGCTACACGCCTGACAAAAAAAAGAGATATAGAATTGTGCAAATTGGGAGGCCTTGTTGTGTATAGCACTAGTAGTTTGAGCAATTTTGTGCCTGTTCTATTTGAGCTGTTACTAGCGTCTCTCTTGTGTATTGCAATATTCCTGTTCCTAAATTGCTTTGCCACGTTTATCTCCACCGTGTGTGTTTCTTGGGTTTTTGTACGATCGGCACTAGGACTTGTTTGCGGTATATATAGGATACCACAGCTATAGCTCCACCTTAAATAACCCGTGTGCCCTGCGATCATTCTCTATACCTTTGATATTCACTTCATCACATCAAGTGCATCAGTCTTTGATTTCGTTTGGTAGAGCATCTCTATTCACTTTGGAACAGTAAGATCTCCTTTCTTATTAGTTGTGAGTGAGTTGTTAGAGTTTCCACCATACAGATTCTGATTTTTGCACTAACCTACTAATCATGTCTACTAGTGATAATGATGTTGTGTGGTAGAAAAAGAAGGATGAGGAGCTTGTCAATTGGCGTGAATATGAGGCTTTGAAATCCCACTTGACACGTGTGTTTACTAACACGACATATGCCATTGACAAGAATCTCCAAGATATGAATATGAGATTGGATCAGCATGTTGGGACAGTTGATACTATCCAAACGCAAGTGGCTACGCTGAATGTCAATGTCACCACTTTGCAGCAGTCCATTGAGGGTTTGACAACCGCCTTGCATAGAAGGGAAGATCCTCAACATGATGATGCCTTTGATGATTTCGATGAGGGTAGCGATGTTGATGCTGCTCCACATGTTGGCAGGGGACGTGCTATTCCCCCTGTCCATGCACCTGCTCATGGTCATGGGTTTGCCCATCTTGGGCGTGGTCCACGTGTGCCCAACCAAGCTGCTGATGACGGTTTGGGAAAGCCGAAATTCTCGATTCTTAAGTTTGATGGTTCCATTGATACTGAAGACTACCTCACCTAGGAATTAAAGATTGAGAAACTCTAGAGCTTATTTGACTATCCAGAAGATAAGAAGGTCAAGCTTGCAGCATCTGAATTTGATGGTTATGCTTTGCGTTGGTGGGATGCTCTTGTGCAACATAGGAGGGAGGACAATGAACTTCCTGTGATGGATTGGCGCGAGATGAAGCAAATCATGAAGGCACGTTTCGTACCAACCAACTACTTGCGATCAGTTTTTGATAAATTGACGCAATTGAAGCAAGGCACCATGACAGTTGATGAGTACTACATGGAGATGGAGATGCTTATGCAGCGTGCTCGAGTTCGTGAGTCCATTGAGATGACCATGCAGCGATTCCTAAACAATTTGAAGTTACCGATCAAGAGCATTGTTCGTCATCACAAGTATGAGACCATGAATGAGTTTTTGCATCATGCTAGAGAGGCCGAATCCCAGTTGGCAGAAGAGGCGAAGTCACGTGCTCATTTTCCGTCCTCCAGCAGATTTTCGGCCAGGTCTACACCTCCTACAGTCACGCCATCAGCTGCTGTTCCGTTTACACCATCGGCCAAACTAGCAAGTACACCTTCGTTTGGTTCTAATGCTCGAAAACCCGCTGGTCCTGCTGCTAGCTTGGTTTCCAACATGTCTACTGCACGTACTCGTGATGTGGTGTGCCATACTTGTGGAGGTAGAGGTCACTACAAGAAGGATTGTCCAAACAACAAGGTTATGTTTGTTAATGAACAAGGTGAAGTAGAAAGTGGAGATGAAGCTTCTGATGATGATATTGATGACAGCGAGGAAGGTGCAGATGCATATGCTGAGCGTGCACCCACTATTGTCGTATCTTCATGTGTACTTAGTGTGCAACCGGTTGAGGAATCCCAGCGTTGCAACTTGTTCCAAACAAAAGCTCTAGTTGGACCAAACAAAGCTTGCAAGGTAATTATTGATGGAGGTAGCTGCAGAAATCTTGCAAGTAAGGAACTATGTGCCAAACTGAATTTGACATACTTACCTCATCCCAAACCATACTACATACAATGGTTGAGCAACAATGGTGAGATGAAGGTAAATCATATGGTACGTGTGAATTTTCAAATAGGTCCATACAAAGATTCTCTTGATTTTGATGTGGTTCCTATGACTGTTTGTCACCTACTATTGGGTCTGCCTTGGCTCTATGATCGCCATGTGCAACACAATGGCCGAGCCAATACATATCACTTGGAATTCAAAGGGAAGAAGATTACTATGCAGCCAATGACACCACAAGAAATTGTGAATGATTCTCGCCAGAAGATAGAGGTGAACTTGAAGGAAGATACTACCACTCGATGAGACTGTGTTACAGCTGTTCCTGATGTAATTGAGCCTAAATTGAGTGATATAACGAAAAGTGAGAGAGTGCCTGGGTTATTGATACTAGCCACCAAGGAG
Source organism: Avena sativa (assembly GCA_916181665.1). Classification (NCBI taxonomy): domain Eukaryota; kingdom Viridiplantae; phylum Streptophyta; class Magnoliopsida; order Poales; family Poaceae; genus Avena; species Avena sativa. Next base: position 373,054,376 of record OV702291.1, on the reverse strand, counting down.
GATATGAGAGAGTTTCGTGAGGATCCTACAACCATGCCACTTGTGCTCATGTATAAGGGCGAGGTATTGGTTGCTAACGACATGACCCCTATTTCTCTTGGTGGCTCTTCTGTTTTGCAGGACTTTGGGGATGTGTTTCTAGAAGACGTACCCACAGGTTTGCCTCCATTGCGTGGTATAGAACATCAAGTGGACCTGATTCCTGGCGCCACACTTCCCAACCGTGCACCTTACAGGACTAATCCTGAAGAAACTAAGGAAATTCAGAAGCAAGTACAAGCGTTGCTGGATAAAGGGTACATTCGTGTCTCTCTTAGCCCTTGTGTTGTTCCTGTTATTTTATTTCCTAAGAAAGATGATACATGGCGCATGTGTGTTGATTGTAGAGCGATTAATAACATCGCTATTCGATATCGTCATCCTATTCCACGCTTAGAGGATATGCTAGATGAATTGAGTGGTGCTGCTGTTTTCTCTAAAATTGACTTGCTTAGTGGTTATCATCAAATTAGGATTAAAGAAGGGGATGAATGGAAATCTGCTTTCAAAACTAAATTCGGTTTGTATGAGTGGTTAGTTATGCCGTTTGGTCTTACTAATGCACCTAGTACTTTCATGCGTTTGATGAATCATGTTTGGAGAGAGTTTATTGGTCGTTTCGTGGTTGTTTACTTTGATGATATACTCATATACAGCCACACCGAATCTGAACATTGCACTCATATTAGACAAGTTTTGCAAGTGTTACGTGATAATAAACTATATGCTAATCTTGATAAGTGTACATTTGCAAAAGATAAGGTCATATTCCTAGGATTTGTTGTTTCTAAGCATGGAGTAGAGGTAGATCAATCTAAAATTGAATCAATTCAGAATTGGCCTACTCCGATGAATGTTAGTCAAGTGCGTAGTTTCCACAGTCTCGCTAGTTTCTATAGGCGCTTTGTGAAAGATTTTAGCACCATTGCTGCACCATTAAATGATTTGACAAAGAAAGGTGTTCCTTTTGTATGGGGCACGGATCAAGACATTGCATTTGATACATTAAAATTTTAGCTTACTTCTGCACCATTACTTGCATTACCTGATTTTTCAAAGCAATTTGAAGTTGAATGTGATGCTAGTGGTATAGGTATAGGTGGCGTTTTGATGCAAGAGGGTCGGCCTATAACTTATTTTTCTGAGAAATTGACTGGTGCTCGTTTGAATTATTCTATCTATGATAAAGAATTGTAGGCACTTGTTAGAGTACATGAGGTTTGGCAACATTATTTGTGGCCAAAAGAATTCATCATACATTCTGATCATGAAGCATTGAAATACTTGAAAGCTCAATCAAACTTGCATAGAAGATTAGCTAAATGGGTTGAGTTCATTGAGTCTTTTCCTTACATCATTAACTATAAGAAGGGAAAAGAGAACGTGGTTGCTGATGCTCTATCTAGGAAGAACATGCTATTAACCAATCTTGATGTTAAAATTCCTGGATTAGAAGCTATTTGTGCACTTTATGCAACTGACCATGATTTTGCTGAACCATATCGTTTGTGTTCTCTTAGAAACGCATGGGATAAGTATCATATACATGATGGATATTTGTTTCGAGCTAACAAACTATGTATTCCAGAATCGTCGTTGCGTTTGTTCTTAGTGCAGGAATCACATGCTGGTGGATTGATGGGTCACTTTAGGCGTGAGAAGACGTTGCTGATGCTTGCTTATCACTTTTATTGGCCCAAGATGAGGCGTGATGTGTATAGATTTGTGAGCCGATGTATTACATGCTACAAGTCGAAATCTAAGCTGAAGCCTCATGGTTTGTATACACCTCTCTCTGCACCGACTACTCCATGGGAAGACATTAGTATGGATTTTGTGCTAGGTCTACCTAAAACTCAGAGAGGTCATGATTCTATATTTGTGGTAGTAGATAGGTTCTCTAAGATGGCTCATTTTATTGCCTGCCACAAAAGTGACGATGCGTCGCATGTTGCTAACATGTTTTTCAGGGACATCGTGAGATTACATGGAGTACCAAAGACGATTGTTTCTGACCGTGATGTGAAGTTCATGAGCTAATTTTGGAAGACCTAATGGGGACTAGGAACAAAGTTGTTGTTCAATATTACATGTCATCCCCAAACAGATGGTCAAACGGAGGTGGTGAATCGAACATTGTCACAGCTGCTAAGGACCATGATTAAAAAGAATCTGCGGGAGTGGGAAGAGTGTTTGCCACATGTTGAGTTTGCTTACAACAGGGTTGTGCATTCAACTACTCAGCTTTGTCCTTTTGAGGTGGTGTATGGTTTCAAGCCATTGACGCCACTTGATATGTTGCCTCTGCCATTACATGAGAGAGTTGATATGGAGGCATCAAAACGTGCTGATTATGTGAAGAAAATACATGAGAAGACTCGAGAGGCTATTGAGAAGAAAGTCAAGACCATTGCTGCTGCAAGGAATCAAGCAAGGAAAGAAGTGTTGTTCAAGCCTGGAGATATGGTTTGGGTGCATCTACGCAAGGATAGGTTTCCACTACTTCGAAAGTCAAAGTTGAAGCCACGTGATGCTGGTCCTTACAAGGTGTTAGCCAAGATTAATGATAATGCCTACTCGGTTGATATACCTATTGAGGAGTTTGGTGGAGTTAGCAATAGCTTCAACATTGCTGATTTGTCACCATATGCCGGAGAAGACCTTGGAGCGTCGAGGTCGACGCCTTTTGAGGGGGGGAGATGATGAGGACATCCCTACAATTACACCTACCCCAATGACTACTGAAGATGCTACAACTGTTGAAAGAAAGGATCAGTCCAATGAGATTAGAATTGGACCTGTTACAAGAGCTCGTGCTAAGCTACTAGAACAATAGGTGAATTTACTCCTAAACGAATCTGGTACTTTGATTGATGAGAACTTTATACTGCCTAAGTCTATGCATTTATGTATGACCAGGTTCGTTGGAGAAACAAGCATGGCGCGAGGAGGAGAAGGGCTACAACAGAAGCCCAACATGATGATCGCCCAAGGATGCGCGAGGGAGAGCGGGAGGAAGGCGCAAGAGAAGATCATCAAGACCAAGGCAAAAAGATCTTCCACGACCGGAGTGTCCGGCCAGATCCACCCGGACCGTCCGGCCTGGTCGAGAGGCAAACTGGCGTGGACATTCAGTATGCCAGTTCGGATACTACACGGACACCACCCGGAAACTTCATAGTTTTCGGCCAGACCGGACTGTCCGACACACTTCACCCGGAGTGTCCGGCCTGACCGGACTGTCCGACCGATTTCGAACGGAGTGTCCGCCCGCCGACCGAATCTGGTCCGAGTCGGTTTGTATCAGTTTGAGTCGTATGCGTTTAGTTTTCGGTTTCTGGTCGCCCCAGCCACCCTTATAAGCTATGGGACGACCGCTAGTTAGTGTTTAGACCACGTTAAAATATTTTGGAGTTGTTTCTTTCATAGAACCTCTGGAATTACCCTGTGTTCGAATATACCAACTATAATTGAGTGTGATCTGTTGTTCCATTGGGAATTAGTAGATTGCATACTACCATTCATGGTCACGGCTGCGTGCGCAAGAGCGTGGTGTTGTGAATATCCTACAAGGTTCGAGAGCTGTTGCATTGGCATCAGGGATCGAGCGGGAGAGTTCATAGCTACAGGCTAGTTATCTATCATCCACCATTATCATTGACATCCGCTTACTGAGAAGTCGGGCCACCCGATATCAACCGGGCTGGTGTGCAAGAGAAGTTGCTGCGCACTAGCTGGCTCGACAGGGGCGTCCTTTGGTATTGGAGGCTTCTTGGAAAGCATGGACGCGAGAGTGCGCTGTCCAGCCTCGACGGACGCTGCCCTGGTGGCGTCAGGGGCCTTTTTGCCTTTGGGCTGCTGAGAGGAGGACGTGGTTGCTGCAGATTTACCCTTGGGAGCTGCCTGGGTGATTTCTCGCTGGGACTAAGAAGACTCGGACGAGGCGGAGGGGCTTGGTGTCGTTGTCGTTGCTCTCGGTACTGCTGCTGCTCCTTTTGCTGCTGGTGCTGGAGTTGGTGTTGGTGCTGGTGATGTTTTCTTCTTCGCAGTAGGTACTGAAGTAGACTCGGTAGTAGCTGGTTGCAGCGGAGACGAAGTGGTGCCGTTGCCTCGGCTGGGCCAGTCTCCCCCGCTCCGAGGTTGCCCCCCTCTTGACGAGGTGGGCTGGAACCCGGAGCAGCCGCTGAACCCTCCGGAATAGGGCTCAGCGAGTGTGAATCGTTGCCACGAGGGGGAGAAGGGCTGAGTTGGAGCGGCGAAGCGATGCTAGATCCACTCTGGGGGACCTCCACCGCAGCCCTGCCGAATCAAATAATGTCAGATGAGAAACTATAACAATGCAAGAACAAGTAAATGGCAGATGGAAAAAGGGCTTACGCATCCGAGGTTAGCAGCTCCTTGGGCTTCCGAGCCCTTCGTGCTGGGTCCTTGGTTGCAGGCTTGGAGGCAGTCTTATCCCCGGACTTCTTTCGCCTTTTGGCTGGCTGAGAAGGTCCGGAGGATGAAGTGGATGCGGCTTCCCTTTTCTTCTTCGGTGCAATCGGAACAGGATCACCCACGGCAAGGGGAGGGTCCTCATGGATCTTCCCACTGGGGTTAGCTGATGCCGGAAAAGCATAAGAAACGGGGACAGCGTCAAATGCTTCCATCACCTCAACATCCGAGTCATCTTCATCGTCGGGCCAATCTCTAATGGAAGAGAGTTTACCGGTGGGTCGCTTGGTCGCGTCGGGCATTAGGATGAACATCTCCTGATCCGGTTCTTCATCGTCCGAGGTCTCCCGGTCAGGCGCACATTTGAGGGTGGGATCGGTGCCATCCTCGATAGTTTGCTAAAGGAATTGCTAAAGGAAAGAAAAGACGACAGAGTTAAAGATACATCAGCACTGACATAAGATCTGATTTAGAGAAAGTTTGTGGCACGAAGCTTACCACGGGAGGAAGCCTATCCCGGCAATAGTGCTCAATTCCCCACGTCCACTCAGAGGAGAAGTCCTTGTGGGTGGTGAAGAGGGCCTTGACCCGGCGATAGATTTCTGTGTTGCTCAGCTCGAAAGACGAGGTCCGGTTGGGGTCGCGACCCCAGCTCATGTGGCACACCTTGTCAGTGCGTTTCTGGAGAGGGGAGATCCGGTTGCGGATGAATGTGATCATGGCAACCTCGTTGCGCAACCCGAGCTCCTTCAGATCCGCGAACCTTTTGTTGACCTGGTTGGCCAAGATTGTGGGCTTCTTGGGGACAATGTCCCACAACTCCGGGTTAGGAGGACCCGAAGCATAGGGGCGAAGCCGGATCATGTCTTTAGTGTCGTTGTTCCGAACATAAAAGAAGGTCCGGGCCCACCCTTTGCAGGAGTCCAGCCCGGTAACCCGGGGAAAGACGGAGAGCCTCCGGGGAGAAATGGACGCAACGCCGAACTGCGTAAGTTGTTTGTCCTCCGGCTCTAGATCGACATTCGGAATTACGTTATGACGAAGGCCAAAGAACCGGATCCATAGCTTCTTTGTGGGCCATAATCCGGCATAGCCTTCAATCGTGGAGGCAAAAGAAGAGAGAGATGTGATGGCGTTGGCAGGAAGGTGGTGCGGCTGGAGTTCGTAGGTGTTCAACCAATCATGGAAAAAATCGCTAACTGGCAAACCGAATCCCCACTGGAAGTGTGACAGAAACACCACAAACTCACCCGGATTGGGTGAGGGGCGAGTTCGGCGGAGGTGAGGAGTGCAGTGACGCCTGCGGGGATGCGCCTGGTGCGGTAGAGCCAATCCAGGTCATCCTAGCAGACCTAAGATCCAGCCCACGCACCGCGGTCCGCCGTCGCAGCGTCTTCCTCCATCTCCTGCTCGGCGACGGTGAGCTCTTCTTCTGTCATCTCGAGTTTGTTGCCCTCACTGGCGCTAGTGGCGGTGGGGGGCAGCGGCCTAGACTGACAGTGACCCATGGCGGAGGAGGTGCGCAGCGGCGGTGGCGACGCAGGTGCGTATGGAAGCAGTGCGGCGGCGACGCTGCTACTCAGACGCGATAGCGGCGGTGCTGTCGCGGGAGAAGACGAAGAAGAAGGACTAGAGGCAGAGGGGCGCGGAAGTGGGAAAAGACCCAAGGGGTGCACCCCTCCCCTATTTAACAGCTCCATTGAGGAGGAAGTGGGATCGCTTTATGCAGATATGCCACACTGTGTGGCCGTGTATAAACCAAATGGACCAATCAGCGAAGAGCCACACGGAGGACCACATGGTGTAGCAGATCCCATGACGTGACGCATTGATGCAGTTAACGAGGAGGCAGGCCAGACGTGACGTGCGCTACAGTGATAACTGACAATTACTGCAGTGGTTATTGTGGCTGGCCCTTAAAATGAGGCAACCTAATGATTAGCCTCCACGTGGGGAAGCGTACGAGAGAAGGAAAGATGACCCGGATGAGATTATGGTAACCCGGCCAGCAAGTGAAAACTTGAAATGTGCCAAGGGAAAGTAAACCCATGAGATCCGAGATAAGAGGTAACTCGGAGAAGGAGCACAAAGCTCGGTAAAATTGAACCTGTTGTGGCCTTAGCGGCGAAGGAAACTCAGACCGCACCAGCTTCGGGGACTAATGTTGGGGGGATACCCCCGGGTAGGGTCACACCAGGGTATAAAGGCCGAGTTAGCCGAGGCACGGCAAGGTCAAAGCGAATGCTGGCCGAGTTACCTCAAGGCAGGCCGAATCTCGGGGTAACCCGGACCAGGGGATGTCCACCTAACTGAGTCTCATCCGACTTAAGCCGTAAGCCGGATAAATGAATCTAACTTGTATACAGGAACAGGTGTGACCGGATCAACTACGATCCGGGTCATAGCAAGCTTCTAGGAGAAGGAAGGTATCTCGCTGGTCAAAAGTAACCCTGGTACGCACATCATGAGCAAAGCGGACAGGGGCAGGACCACCGAGGCATGGCCGACAAAGGTGACGACGCCGATGTCGGTTGACGCAGGCGCCGCAGAGGCTCACGTAGCCTCTGCATGGATGACGCGGGGGAAAAGCGACCCGGTCAGCTTGCTATTTTGGAAGGAGGCATATTCCTTGGAATATGCCTCCACGTATGCCCTAAGTGGAGACCTAGCCACTCCTATATAAGGAGGGATAGGGCCTCCGTAGAGGGGGTTGGTCTCAATTGGGTAGAGCTTACTGTATTGATCTCTATAGGCTGGTTGTGATTTGGTTCCTGGGGGCTAGCTAGCGGGGAGAGTAAGAGAGTACCTTCTTCCTCCTCTCTCCAATACAGCTCGAGGAGCACTTGTAATCTGTGAAGTGAATCAAATACAAACCTTCTATGTGAGGAGTCACCTCACTATCCCTCCCTGGATTCCCCTAGTGCTATTAGTCCCCACCTTTAGCCTATCCATGGCATCTGCCGTGACACCACCACGAATACAGCACACCTCAAAGTAAGCCTTTCCCATCTAGAAAACCCCACACTGTCACCTTGAGTACTAGATGAGTCCAACAAACACCACAATTTCATAAAGACATCCAACTCCAAATATAACTCATAACAAGTATTTGGAACCTCTAGACTAAGTGCCACCATGGTGTGCACCCTGTCACTTTCACACACATAGGGAGAGCAGAGATCTATTAAAGCACTTGAGTAGCAAGGTAGATCTATAGATTACAAGCTCATGATCACAATATGATCATGCATAGAAAGAGAGATGAACACATAGCTACCGGTAGAACCCTTAGCCTCGAGAGAGAACTACTACCTCCTCATGATGGGAATCAGCAATGGTGATGGAGATGGCGGTGAAGATCGATGGAGATGGCTCCGGGGGCACTTCCCGTCCCGGCAGGGTGCCGGAACAGAGACTTTCTATCCCCCGAATCTCCCCTTCGGTGGCGGCGGTACTGCAGAACTTTTCGTGGCTGGAGGCTTGATGATTTAGGGTTTACGCATCGGGAGGCTTCTTATAGCCCAAAGGGCAAGGTCGGTGGGAGGCCAGGGGGCCCACACCATGCCCTGGCGCGGCCTAGGTGGACCCACGCCTAGGGGTGTTGTGGCCCCCCTCCGGCTCTCCTTCTGGCTCCGTGAGTCTTCCAGGAAAATAGTAACTTTGGCTTTTGTCCTGTCCAATTCCGAGAATATTCATTTTCTGACTTCCTGGAACCAAAAACAGCAGAAAACAGGCAACTGGCACTGTGGCATCTTGTTAATAGGTTAGTCCAAGAAATCATATGAAAAGTACTCGAAAGTTGGAACAAAACACAAGAAAGTAGATAAAGCCAAGCATGGAACATCAAAAATTATAGATACATTTGCAATGTATCAACATCCCCAAGCTTAACTCCTGCTCGTCCTCGAGTAGGTAAGTGATAAAAAGAAAGAATAATTTTTGAGGTGAGATGCACCATCAAATACTTGATCAAAGTGTTTGTAAAACATTCAAAGCTGGGATCATAGTACTTCAATCATAACATGAAAGACAAAGTTCTAGCAATAAGACAAAGAAACTATGATGCAACATGAAAAGGCACAAACAAAAGATTCATGAATAATAATGCTTTGCAAGACGTTTGTTTGTTTCACATAAAGAAAACATAGCATAGTGGCATTCAGCTTGTCCCTCATAGAGTAGCAAACATAAATGCATAGGACACCTTCAAAGTTCATAAGAGTGACTAGATACAAATAGTTTAAAACAAGCAATATCAAGTTATGCATCAATCAACTAGTCTTGGGACAATGCACATAAAACTAAGAATGGCCACTATGCTCTCAAAGTAGGTGCATAAAGATAGAAGGTGGAGACTCAATATAATGGTGGAAGAAAAGCCTTCATAGAAGGAAGCAGGGATTCAAGTCCCATAAAGAGCTTCCAAAAATTATGATACTTAAAGCTTTCAGCTCTCATTGCCCCTATCATAAGCATCTTGAAGTGATTAAGGTTAAAGTGAACAAACTATGGTGTACATGCTTGACGAAGTATAAGTCAGAAATCTCATGTCCCTTGTATACGAGGGCCGCTCCTCATGCTACTCAAGTTTAGTCACCGGTAAGTTCTTGTCATTGTAAGTACATGTGTATCATTGAGAACCGCCAACGGGGTACCCCTTGCCCGATGATACGGAAGAATCCCCATATCAAAATGACAAGGCAAGCAGACAACGAGCATCTCAGCATTCTTCTTATTTACCATGGGAATATGGTGCTTTTTTTCTCTCTTTCCTCTTTTCATAGTATCTTTTTTTTTCTTTTCTCTTTTTTCTCAATATAGGACTCTTTTTTTTATAAGAAGAATGCTTCATAGACAGCTCATTATGGTTATGCGGCAGTTTTCCACCATGTCAGCATGGATTAGACCAACGGCCCAAGCGTTTCTCTAACACATATACATAACTCCATGGACTTACAAGCTCCCCTTTCATTTCACACCGACGACATCCATATACAAAAGAGCATGATATCAACTAGGTACAAGTACCAAGTGCAATGTTGAAAGCGTTCCCCATGAAAGCATGGTTCTGCTAATTCCCAACAAATAAGTGCAAGCATATACAACATAGAAGACACAATGGTTCAAATTTATTAAGGGCAAGTAAAGTAAAGTGTGCCATCAAGTTTGTGAGAGTTTTAATCACTAGTTTTCTCATAACAAGTGGAAGGTAAACAAAAGCATGAATATACTTGGAATAGCATAAGCTAGTAGGTAGGCATGGTGGACTCTTTGGAATAACTTGGTTTAGGGAGTTGGATGCATGAGTGGAACTCATACTTGGTTTTGGAGGCTAGCAAAAGACTGGGAGCGACAAACTAAGAGATCAATAATGGCCATAATCATGCAGAGCGACAAAACATCATTGATCAAAGCATAAAGTGATACTACAAGTTGAAAACTAAAGGATCATACAGGCTATGGTGACTTGAGATAGTCATAACATGGTGTGAGCATGCGCCAAGTCAACCCAAATAAAGCATCAAAGGAGAATACCACTATACTATGCTTTAATATGCTAAAACAACGCATGATTCATCCAAGGCACATTAAACAATCTCAATTGTTTATAACAAGTCATGCTACAACAAAGAATACTAAGCATAAAGCCAAAACAATATCAAGCATGGCATGACAAAGCATAGGCCACAGTCAAAATGAGCTCTTTTTATCACATAAGCATGAACTTTCCTACTCTTTTCCAAACCAAACCAAACTTTTTGCAAACCAATGTATGAAAGAGGGGTCCAACCAATTTATTCAGCAAACTAAGCAAACAAAAAACCAAAACGAAAACAAAAAAGACGCTCCAAGAACAACACAAATGTGCATGAAACAATAAAAATGAAGCGTTTGGAAGAAACCTGGGATTTTTATTGATGAAGAAGGGGATGCCTTGGGCATCCCCAAGCTTTGATGCTTATACTTCTTAGATATTTCTTGGGGTGACACGGGTGGCATCCCGAAGCTTGAGATTTAGTCCACCCTTCATCTCATTACTCATTCCTTCAATACACCTGAAATTTTTCCTTCATACAAAACTTCACACAATCTTTATTAGCAACATTAGTGCACTCAAGATAAATAAGTCTTAAGATTCAGTTCTAACACCAAATAAAATTCCATTAGAACACTCGATACTGTAGCACTTCCCTCAAAAAGCTCAATTTCCCAAAAGAACTCAAAAAGGAACCAACAAGAAGCAAATGCAGAAAATGGCAGAAATCTGTCAAAACAGATCAGCAGGTAAAGACGAATTTTGCGAAGACCTTCTGTTGCTCAAATCGAAAAGTGTTGAACTAATGAAAGTTAGATAACAACCTGGGGAAGAATCACAAAAATTCACGCCTCAAAAGGACGTACAGAGATTTTACACGAATTTTTACGGTGAAGCACATAAATCTGTTTCGGGACAGCAACTTTCCCAATCATTACTTCTCACTCATTAGAGGTTACTCTTGGCACAAAAAGCAAATAAAAAGGATAAGGAGCGGTTATTACTGAACTAATAACTTCCAAGACTCATCTAAAACTTTTGGGTTATCTCCCAATAAGTAATTTTCTTTAACGCCTTTAAGTTAAGCTTGATAGTTTGAGAAGATGCTCACATAAGAAATATGAATTGAAGTAAAAGAGAGCATCAATAAGAAAATTCAAAACACATTTAAGTCTAACCCACTTCCTATGCATAGGAATCTTGTAAAGAAACAAGCCATGAAAGCACAAAGCAACAAGCATAGGAAAACAAAACAAGTGTAACTTCAAGACTTTCAACATAAAGAGGAGAAACCTAATATTATTGAGATGCATAAAACCATGTTTCCCTCTCTCATAATAACTTTCAGTAGCATCATGAATAAAATTAACAATATAACAATCACATGAAACATCCTTATCATGATCCACATGCATAAAAGAATTAATACTCCCCCTATAACCATAGTCATTCTTATTAACTGTAGTGGGAGCAAATTCAACAAAATAGCTATCATTATTATTCTCATCACCATAATCATCAAATATAGGAGGCATATTGTAATCATAATTAATTTTCTCCTTAATAGTAGGTGGACTGAAAATATCATATTCATCATTGTAATCATCATATATTGGAGGCATAGTATCATCAAAGTAAATTTTCTCCTCCGTGCTTGGGGGACTAAAAAGATCATTCTCATCAAAACCAGCTTCCCCAAGCTCAGACTTTTCCATAGCATTAGCAATAATGGTGTTCAAAAAATTCATACTAATAACATTGCTATTAGCATGCAAATAAAGTTCCATAGGTTTTTTAATTTTCTCTTCAAACAATTCATGTCCTAACTCAAGATAAATACTATAAAGCTCTCTAATTTTGTTGTTGTTTTCCGTTAAGCCTAACTAGTGAAAACAAGAAACAAAAAGACAAAATTGCAGAATCTAAAGGAAATAACTTCAAGCACTCACACCGGAGGATGTGAGTACCTTTTACCTTACCTCCCCGGCAACGGCGCCAGAAAATAGCTTGATGTCTACGCACTTCTATTCTTGTAGACAGTTGTTGGGCCTCCAAGTGCAGATGTTTGTAGAACAGCAGCAAGTTTTCCCTTAAGTGGATCACCCAAGGTTTATCGAACTTAGGGAGGAAGTGTTCAACGGTATTCCCTCTCAAGCAACCCTGCATCAAGATACAAGAAGTCTCTTGTGTCCCCAACACACCCAATACACTTGTCAGGTGTATAGGTGCACTAGTTCGGCGAAGAGATAGTGAAACACAAGTGGGATGGATAATTATAAGTGGTAATGGCGATAGAGATTAGCTTGGTGGCGTGGAAAAGACTAAAGTAAAACTGAAATAAAGATGGAAGCAAGCAAACATGTAATAGATCTAGTAGCAAATGGTGTTTCAATGCTTAGAAACAAGGTCTAGGGATCATACTTTCACTAGTGAACACTCTCATATAAATATATTATCTTCATGATACTATGCTGAACTACTCTCCGGTTGGACACTCTAACCCATGGTAGGGCTATAACATCACACCTCAAAGTAAGCCTTTCCCATCTAGAAAACCCCACACTGTCACCTTGAGAACTAGATGAGTCCAACAAACACCACAATTTCATAAAGACATCCAACTCCAAATATAACTCATAACAAGTATTTGGAACCTCTAGACTAAGTGCCACCATGGTGTGCACCCTGTCACTTTCACACACATAGGGAGAGCAGAGATCTATTAAAGCACTTGAGTAGCAAGGTAGATCTATAGATTACAAGCTCATGATCACAATATGATCATGCATAGAAAGAGAGATGAACACATAGCTACCGGTAGAACCCTTAGCCTCGATAGAGAACTACTCCCTCCTCATGATGGGAATCAGCAATGGTGATGGAGATGGCGGTGAAGATCGATGGAGATGGCTCCGGGGGCACTTCCCGTCCCGGCAGGGTGCCGGAACAGAGACTTTCTGTCCCCCGAATCTCCCCTTCGGTGGCGGCGGCGCTGCGGAACTTTTCGTGGATGGAGGCTTGATGATTTAGGGTTTACGCATCGGGAGGCTTCTTATAGGCCAGAGGGCAAGGTCGGTGGGCGGCCAGGGGGCCCACACCATGCCCTGGCGCGGCCTAGGTGGACCCACGCCTAGGGGTGGTGTGGCCACCCTATGGCCCCCCTCCGGCTCTCCTTCTGGCTCCGTGAGTCTTCCGGGAAAATAGTAACTTTGGCTTTTGTCCCGTACAATTCCGAGAATATTCATTTTCTGACTTCCTGGAACCAAAAACAGCAGAAAACATGCAACTGGCACTGTGGCATCTTGTTAATAGGTTAGTCCAAGAAATCATATGAAAAGTACTCCAAAGTTGGAACAAAACACAAGAAAGTAGATAAAGCCAAGCTTGGAACATCAAAAATTATAGATACATTTGCAATGTATCATGGGGATTTCAGAACTTTGAAGCCACCATAATGAAGATTGAAGGCTTGGACAAAATATTCAAGAATATTACTTCATAGATTCGTCCATGGCTTAATTTGGTGCTGCGTCACCTTTATTTTGGGCCAGGCCCATGTTATTCTCACAGGATTTTTAATAGCCACTTTTTAGAGTCTGTATTGGAGGGGGAAAAGCCTTCTAGGGTTCGATTCGGCCACCATACCTATGGCTGGCCGAAACCCCACATTTTCCTCCTTAAATACTCCCCATAGCCATCACTTTAGAGTCGGATTTTGTTTAGACTAAAAGTTAGCCATCATTGCAACTTCGCCAAGACTTGAGTGTCACCGAGACCTCCTAGACTTTGCACCTATTCAGGATCCCACCATATTCAATAAAGCTTTCATATTTATTCACAATTTCTTGATTGCAATATCTGTTCTTACTTGTTCTCGATTTTAGGTAGGAATTAAGACCCTCGCTGGTCAGGCTGATCGTGCTTCTGGAAGATCGGTAACCCCCAGGAGATTGTCCTAGCGATTGCATTGGCGCTCGTGCTCGCACGTGTAGTCAGATCGTCAAGGCCGAACTCCACCCAAATCGATTATCCACCATCTCATCAAAATATCAGACACCTTTGCCCTATCATCGACTGACCTTTGTTGGTCGGGTCACATGGCGGCACAGAGGCTTACGGCATGGCTTCATAGAGGCTTATTCCATAGTCTTTGGGAGGCTTATGCTAGAGAAAAGGGGAGCACCATTTTGCTATTCTGGGAGGAGCATATTGATGGAATATGCTCTCCATGTAAGCCCTAAGTGTAACCTAGCCACCCCTTTATAAGCTAAGCTAGGACCTCCAAGGAGGGGGTCCGCCGTTTTACTAGAGGGAAGAACCCCAGAGAGAGGGGTGAGCAGAGAAGAACTTCATCTTCCTCCTCTCCATGATATAGCTCAAGGAGCATCTGTAAACCACCATTGATCTTGAGAATACAAACCTTCATGTGTGGAATCACCACACTATCCCTCCATGGATACCACTAGCACACATTGGCCCTATCTTTAGCCTATCCATGGCATCTGTCATGACACCACCATGATAGTAATGATCCCTCAGCTGAAACTTTGGCCGACAATCCCCTCAAGATTCCTGGTGTCGCCAATCTTGGCCTTACCACGAAAAGTGCATAATAGATTTGGAAACTTCCTTTCCATTGCCTAGAGGCCAGGAATATTTCGTCTGAAGAAGAGGCTCAAGAAGTTGAAGATGTAAAGCATGAAGATCTGTCAGGTCATGTTCTTCTTCACGACGAGAAGCTAAAGGCTGGTGCAGTTCTGCCTCCACCAATTATACCTTTAACCTTGGCCGACAAGGTTTCTACCGAGATCAACAGAAGCCTCAACAAGTTGCAACATGAGCACTTTTTAATTCATTTTTCGACTCTTTATTATATTTTATATCATATGCTCTAGCCCCCAAGCATGAAGTTGGATAGAAAATGAATTCAAGTTTATGCTTTTATAGGATGCAAAAGAGCGAAGTAGTGTATCCATGAAGGCTCGTGCAGAAATTTAACTTTGTTAAAATAACAACCCGAGTCTTAGTAGACTTATGACTCTGGTTATTATTCTGACTTATAGAAAGTTAATGTTTACAACTAGGAATTGCTGAAGAACATATGCAACAAACGGAGAGAGGTCAAGGCTCTCCGACTTGAAAATTCTCAACTTAAGGTTGAGAAGGATGAAGTGGAAAGTAATTTTTTCCGGCTACCTCTTCTTGGAATTTTACTCAATGTCGAATTGTGAATTCGACTAACTTTATCTTTTCCAATCTTGGTTTGCTGACTCAGTCTTGCAAACTCATGGAGGAAGCTGTGAATTTGAAGGTCTTGGAGTCCGAGAATGCCGAATTATGAGAGGAGCTCAAAAAATTGAGGGCTGACCATGAACGTAGTGTTAGTAATATCCTAGAATCTAGCAACATTGCCACCGAAGAGTGTGATCAAGTCGTTGCTCGCCGAGACAAAGAAACCTTTGATCTAATGGCAGAAATGGATCGACAGAATGATAAGACTCAAGATCTTTAGGATGAACTCGAGAGTTTGCGAGCTAAGAAGACCAAGATAGATGATGCCATCCATGGTAAATTTTGCTGCCAAAGCAATCTAATTTTCTTGCTTTAATGTTTTTCGACTAAATTTTGTCAGTATTTACTAATGTTGTCTTTTCATAGCTCCTGTCAACATTTCGGATTCATCTTCATCTGATTCCCGCAACGACCGATCCATTATAGTCGGAGATTTGATCCATGAATTCCATAAAACTCTTGAAGAGGATGGCAAAACCGTTAATATCTCCGACCTGCACAAGCTATCTTATTTCGAGTTATGGGACATGTCGAAAGAGTTTTTGAAGTTGGTTGAACACTAGAAGATGTCATATGCCCATACTGCTGCCCAGAATGCCCTCACCAGGTGATGAGTCACCATGGTAGCATGGAAATCTGGCAGGTCACAAAGGGAATATCGACTGTTGATGAAGACGACAACAATCAAAATGCCGAAGCCATATGGGAGTCTTGTGCCAGATATGCCTGTCGCGTGGCCGAGATGACCATCTACGAGAATCCATTCTTCTAGTCCGTCGTAGTACCACCAAGCCCCCAGCCAAAAATGCGTCTGAAAATGACAAGAAGATTAAGTCAGACGTCATTGTGTCAGATAAAGATCAGGGCAACGTGGATGCTGGTACTAGCGGGTCGGCAAATCCTCCTTCACCTGCAGCATAGGATTGAAAAAACTATGCATTATTCTAAAGCAAGTGTTGTAATAGTTATACTATTTATCTGGGTGTGCTGGTATGTAAGAACTTATGCTTTACTCTAGCACTTTGATTATTATTTTTGGTTTTCTCAAAAATTACTTAAGCACTTTTTGTTCATACTTATCATTTATCTAGCTTTCCGCCTCGTCCCTTTTGTGAGCCGGCCAACTTTTAGTACGAAAAAATTACCGAGCAATGGAGATAAATTCCTAAACCAATTTAAACTCGGAAATAGAGACGGCGTCCAGTACCAACAATTCACTACTAGGAAAATACCCATGTCTAAGCAATCAGACAAAACTAAAGTACAAATAGAAAATAAGACATACAGCTGCAGGTAGCATTTTTTAGAGAATCAGAAATCTAACTAGAACAAACATGAGCATAAAGTAATGTAGGGTCCCCAACCTTTAATAAGATTGAGCCCCCTGTGTTTACAATGCTAATCCCTGGATCAACAGCTAGCATCCATAGTTTAGATGTAATATCAAGAGACAAAGGTCATAATATAACTTTATAACCAGGAATAACATAATTTTATTACATCAATACATAGCTCACTAGGCTATTACATTACATTGCAGCGGAATAACTATAAGCATGGGGTCCTTCATCTTCAAGGTGCCACAGGCAGATGTTGGTTGTAGACTTTGTAATCCTAATCAATCAATCTTCACTAAAAACAATCAAACCTGCAACATTACAAATTACAGCCACAAGGGTCAATACATTTGAATTGTATTGGCAAGTGATACTTTGGTAGTATAGTGGAGTCTATCATCTATATGCATTTGGCTAAGTGGAGTTGAGGCTTGCATTGCTCAAAATAGATTTTTCCCTATCATTTTGAAAACACTAAGTTTTTGTTTTGACAAAATCTTTCCCAAGACATCTACCAATCAAAGACTGAAGATCCTTTCCAAGGCATCTACCAATCAAAGACTGAAGATTTGCTTGGCAAAATCATTTTTCCCAATCAAAGATTTCAAGATCCTTGTACCAAGCCATCTCTCCATCAAAGATTGAAGAATTCAAACAACCCTTGTTCACCCACAAGTTTTAATTTAGAAATTGGAATGATGAGATTCTTGATAGCTTCCATGTCTTGATGCTCAAATTGTCCTTTTCCAGGGACATGGCTAAGTACTTAGATTTTACACTCTGCAGAGGTGGTGCACTTTCCCCACAAGACTTGGTTTCCCAAGACAAGATCTTTCAGAAGCCTTCCCTTAGACCATCATGGACGCGTTCCAACCTATCAAACACTACCACCCACTGTCCATATGGCTAAGTTCTTGCAACCTATATGATCATGGCAGAGCCCATATTGCCAAGTGGTTGCACTTGAAGCTTCTCAACATTTGACATCTCAAATCTCTTTATTCCTGGGTGGCCATCCACAAGTGAGATACACTAAGGTAAACCATAAACATGGGCCTTGTGAACCACTCAACCAAAAACACCAAGCAAGTCCCATTCCACCCAGGTGATTCATTAACTTAGTTGTTTTATTAAACAAAAACATAAGTCCTCAGACTTAGAGATTTTTCCATAGTATGAATATATATTACACCCATGTTTTCTATTAGCTAGGCTAAGCTTGATAGTAATAGGATTCTTAACTTAGGAAAATCCTACTAAGGATTCATCTACTAGGTTTTCCTATAGCAAGGTCTATACTTAGCAAAAATCCATGCAAGTTTTACTTAGCAAAAACACTAATGCATAGTGAAAATAATGGGACAAAAGATATGAAGCATCACTTGACTTTTTGGTAGAGGGTATAAGTTCACTCCTTGTCCTTGCAACAATCACACTCTTCAAGTCACTACAAATCAATCAAGCAAGGCACAAACTCAATCTACCAATCAAGCAAAACAACACACAAAAAGACAAAGTCAAAGAAATGCACGCAAGCATGCCAAGCTTTGTTTTGTTTGAAAAAGTGGTTCCTAGTGGGTCATAGACATTTGGGTACATCTAATGGTCATTTTGTAAAGTGGCAAAGTCATTTGCAAAAGGTTTCACTATAAAACCATTTTCAAAACAAAGTGTTATTTTATGTGGTGAAGAAATATTTTTACTAAGGCATTAGCCTATAGGGTTCACCAAATATGTTTTCTAATCACAAAACTTGGTTTTTGGGGTCAGAGGTTTTAAGACAAAACATTTTCCAAAGGTTTTCCTCCAAAACCATTTTTAATAAAATTACCACATTTCTATTTGACTAGAAATGGTTTTAAATCAAAGATTCCTTATTTTGTTTCAACAAATGAGTTGCTATTGCAAAACTTGGTGTTTGGGTCAGTAGGTTTGGTTCAAAACATTTTCTCTAAAGTTTTTACTCAAAAACATTTTCATAAACAAAACAATAGTTTTAATTAGCTAGAAATGGACTAAACCAATTAATCCATTCTAAACTTTTCCAAAATCATTTTCCAAAACATGGGTTGGTTCCTAGGGTCAGTAAGGTCACAACAAACCATTTTGCAAAGGTTTTAACCCTAAAAACATTTTTAAACAATTTTTCTAATCTAAACAAGCAATCAAATGTTTCTACATAATCAACCAATCTAACGAATACTATTTTCTAAACTAAGGGCAGGGTTGGTTAGGGCTTGTTCTCCTGAATCCAACGACATAAAATTTGTAATTTTTGGACGTGTGGATTCAAAGTTACAAGGGTTTGAAAATGGCACCTAAATCTGTTTTTCAAATCTGTTTTAAACCTAACAGGCGACACGCGTCAAGCTTTCATTGGACGGTACCGCTTCGTGCGGATTGACAGACGCGGACCGTAGGATCCAACTTGATCGCACGGTTCTGGCAGCATACCCCTTTGGCGTTTAAGTGACCTAATCCTGCTCGTCCGATCTAGATCTAACGGATCTAATCAAATGGCCATTAACTGGCGGTGCTGCGCGGCTGTGCGCGGCGGCGACGGGCAGACGGCAGCGGCGATGGTGAAATAGGAAGCGAGGGGGAAGGGAAAGGTGCTCACCGAGGTCGCAATTAGCTGGGAAAGCTCAACGTGGTACTGGTTGGTGAAGGGGCGCACGGGGCTATCCTTGATTTCTCGCCGGAGTTAGTGTTGGCGTCGGACGGCTCTGTCCACGGTCGAAGACGATGCTGTGGTCCACAAGAAGACAAACGGAGGATTGGGTTAGCTGCGCAAGGTCGAGTCGAGTGAGGGAGTGTGAACGAGGAGGCTCGGGGTGGTCAAAAACTACCTGGGTGCTTGCCGGAGTTGAAGACTGACGGTGGCGACGGTCGGAGTCGTCGCTGCAGTTCGCCCTAGGGCAAGCCAGAGGCATGTTCATATGCGCAAGAGCAAGGCGATGCTGTGTGCGTGAACGAGAAGAAGAGGGGCGACCGGAATCTACCTGTGGGGCTCGTCGGAGAAAGAGGCAGACGGTGGCGCTGTCAGAGCTTGTCGTAGCCGATGCTCTGGGGCGCCCGCGGTTGAGAGGAGGGTGCTGGGAGATGCGTCTGGAAGTGGGTAAGCTACCAGCGTGCTCAGGGAGGCTAGGGGCGGTGTGAACTGGCCGGAATTCGTCGGAGATTGTGGTCGGAGCAGAGGAGCTCGAGGAGGAAATTGGGGCGGCCTGGTGGCGTGCGTGGGGAGGAGACAGAGGGAAACGAGAGAGGAAGGAGAGGCGTTTTATCCTGCGTGGTCATGGGGCTGATTCAATGCGGGATTAAGGCGTATTACGCCGGAGTTAATTTTGCCTGCAACGGCCGGTGAGGGGGGAGGCGTGGTCTGCGGGTGGGGAAGCAGAACAGGAGGAGAGTGGGTCCAGTCGTCAGTGAGAAAAAGAGTGAGGGGAGGGTCCACTGGTCAGCCTCAGTGTGGGTTATTTCTGTGGTGAAGAAAACGGTTCGGGAGAGGGTGAACAGGCGAGTGGGTCCGCTTGACAGTGAAGGAAAAGGGAGTGGGGGTGGGTCCTCTACGTCAGTGACTGTGTGGGTCAGAAAGTTGGTGCCAAATGTTTTATTCGGGTAGAAGACTGGGCTGGTTTTGCTGGGCCTTAGTGGGCTGGGTCTGAACTCCATTTTTTTCTGTCTAAAATTTTTTTCTTTTTCTATTACTATTTTTCTGTTTTGAAATTTCAATCAATTATTCAATCAATCAAACAATTCAAACAAACACTCAACTTTGTATTTTGAATTTGGTTCTGTTTTTCAACATAATCCAAATCTCAAAATAAAATAATATTTTTATTTATTTTAGGATCCATTTATTAATTAAATAAAATGGATCTTTAGTTTATTAATAAAATAGGGTTTGATTTAATTAATAAAATCTCCATTTGAAATCCAAATATTTTCAAAACCAAATCAGTAGGTTTTATTTGAAAATAAAGGATACTTGGAAATCTTATTTTAAAAGAATAAATAAGTTTTGATGTTTATTTAAAATGGGAAAAGCCTTTACTTAAATAAAATTGGATATTGGGATCCTTATCATTTTATTTAAATAAACCTTTACTCATTTTATCAAAACAAAATGTTTTATTATAAAAGCTTGGCCAAAATTATTTTGGCTCTTTAAAATATAATCTTTATTTATAAAACCACCTTTTCATTTGAAAACAAAGTCTTTTATTAAAAGATCCAAAATAGTAATTCCAAAACATTTTATTTTCCTTTATTAAATGTTTATCTTTATAAATCCCTTTAGGATTATTTGCTCACCAATTGGTATGGATTTTTGGTAAGGGCTTTATTAGCTTTGGAAATTCAATTTCCTTATCTCATTATATTCCTAAGATTTTGTTTATGGTTCCAATTTGAGTGAAACCAGCTTCTATGGTCTTTCTTGATCCTTTGTGAATATTTGTTGATCAATTTTTGGTATGGATCAAATCCATGGATTTGAAGATAACTTGGGAAATGATTTTCTTCCATTAGGGTTTAGGGTTTTGGATTTATTTTCCAAATGTTTAAATTTCCAGATACAATCATTTAGGAAAGCATTTCCCTTGATTTGGATTTTTGTTGAACTCAAACTTTAACCAAAGTTTGTTCAAGATGGGATTTTAAGTTTCCTTTTAGAAACAAAAGTTTCTTTTCACCCTGATTTTCAACTAAAATTTATTTTGTTTATTTTATTTTTCACATTACAAGATTTGGAAAATCTTGGGATGTGACAAGTAATTTCAAGTATTTTGGGATTTTCGATTATGACATGATCATTTGGAAATAAGATGGTACTTAAAACTTCTCAGAAAAAATTGAGGACACCAATACTTTATTTCACTTTGAACGCGTACATTGATATGATTACATAGAAAGGATACTTAATTCATTTGGATTTGTACTGCCTCCAGCTCTCTTTTATTTCCTAGTAGCAGGTCTTTCTTTTTCTGGTAGCATGTCTATTATAAGTATGACCCGTTGTGCAATACTCTGCTAACCATAAAGGGTCCTTCCCGGATTGGGGAATTTTTGTGCTTTCTTTGTTGCACTAGTCGGAAAACTAGGTCGCCCTTTGTAAAAGAACGATTTTTGACTCTCTGACTATGATACTTGTGTAACTTCTGCTGATAGGTTGTAGATCTCTGTTCAGCAACAACACGAACTTCCTCAAGCACATCGAGGTCATCTTGTCGATAAACTTCGGCATCTTCTTTGACATACGAAGCAAATTGGGGAGAAAGATGGAGACGATCACTCGGAAGAACTACCTCAACGCTGTAGACCAAGAAGAAATGTGTATATCTGGTTGAACTATTAGGAGTAGTTTGTAAGCTGCATACAACTGACAACAATTGGTCCATCGAAGCCCCCCATAGCACGATGAAGTGGTGCTTCGAGACTAGGTCGGAGGCCTTGTAGAATTAAACCGTTTTCCCTTTCGACTTGTCCATTGGATTGTGTATGTGCGACTAATGCAATATAAAGTTGGATCCCTTGATCTTTGCAAAACTCGGCAAGTTCTCCCATTGAAAAGTTGCTCCCATTGTCTATATTGATACTATGTGGATAGCCAAACCAGATTATGATGTCCTTAATGAATCTTCTGACAGTAGCTCCTTTCGAACTTGTGACGGGTTTAGCCTTAATCCATTTTGTAAATTTATCCACCATCACTAGCAGGTGAGTAAATCCACTTGGAGCCCATTTAAATGGTCCTACCATATCAAGCCCCCAGACTACAAAGGGCCATGTAAGCGGAATTGTTCGCAGTTGATCAGTTGGAATGTTTGCTTTCTTGGCGTATTATTGTTTACTTGCTTGACTTTTCATATCTTGACCAGCCTCTCGGCATCCTCCTTAGCCGTGAGCCAGAAAAATCCATGTCGAAAAGCTTTTTCCATTAAGGATTTGGCTATAGTGTGATGTCCACATTCACCTTCATGGATTTCCCTTAGGATTTTTGCTCCTTCTTCCAGAGAAACACAACATTGAAAAACACCAGACACACTTCGTGTTGAGGCCTAACCTCGTGGCTGCCTGATCTTTCATGAATCCCTTTCAAATCAAGGGGAAGTTCGGGGGAAGGAGAGAGGGGATGAACACAACAAACTCATCCACAAAGAACACACTCACGCAAAACCGCGATAATAGCCAAAAGCTCACGCCGGCGGCGACCGGTCGGGTGCAATCCCTAGTATCAGTGTTGGGCGGAGTGCTCTCTCTCAAACTGGCACGACGAGTAGGGAGTCTCGGTGAGATCTTGATGTCTTGGCAAAGGGACTCCAATGCCAAGGCCTTGTACAACGAGGGAGGCATGATGCAAACTCCAACAAGGTGGGGTGATGTAGCCCGACCTACGGTCGTTACCACATCAAGGTCTCCATCTTATGCCAAGTTGTCATGGACTCCAAAGGTGAATATGTTCCTCTATGTGAGCCCACTTCCAACCTTATTGAATGGTATGCTACTTCATACTCCGTCCCGTATTCATGATACGTTCACATAGACAAGTACGGAGGCAAGGGAGGAAGCCCAGAGCATCAATCCCGACAAGACGGATGCTTGGTAGAGGATATGGCAGAAGACAAATACGAGCAGTACTACCGATCCCATCGGCATTACTACCGCGCCCTGATACTACCGCCTGACATGACCAGCACTACTGGCGCATACAGAAGCCGACACCATCACCCGTGGACGCCTCGGTGTCGGCTTGTGATACTACCACACCCAAGTGATACTACCGGTTGTCAAGTCTGGTACTACCGGTCATGACAGCGCCTGCACACACAGCAACTGGGCCACAACCCATGTATCCCCCTTATTATGTTGCAACCCTAGTTCTATTCCCAAACTACCCCCATGTAAGTGGGTGGCCCATAAATAGAGCCCCCACCCCCTCATGTATCCCGAGGCATAGATGATAGACTAAAGACATCCCCTTTGTGGAATCTCTAGTTTTGCCTCATTCCCTTAGCCAAGGGAACCGACTATCGTCACCACCTCGTTGGAGTTTTTATCGCACCTCCCTCATTGTACAAGGCCTTGGCATCGGTGTCCTTTGCCAAGACGTCAAGACACTCTCCAAGGTGTTCGTCCCTCTCCGCTTGGGATTGAGGGAGCACGTTGACCGATCTTTCCTTGCGAGTATTCTATCGGACCGGTGGCCACTGGAGGGAGAAATCGTCCTTGTATCATGTGAGTTTTGTGTGTGTTCATCTGTTCTTCGCGAGGTGTGCGTCCGCTTCCGCTACCTTGTCCATTTCCCTCGCTTTCCCATCGATTTGACCACGAGATCCGTGAAGATTGGGCCACCCTTGAGATCACCCCTTATCATCTAGTATCAGAAGCTTTTGGTTGCCACGAATTTCTCATCGATTTGGTCTTTTCCCCATAAATTTGAAAATTCCATCAAAAATAGCCCCAATTCGTCTTTTGGACCGATCTATGATGTTAGTGCGTTTTGGTAAGTTTTGTTCCTTGGATTACATCCGAAACTTGTCTATCTACCTTCTCCTGCGTTCCCATAGCCTAATTCCATCATTTACCCCTTTGATTTGGTGTTTTTCTTGAATATTTTACGTCCAAATCGCCCCAAAATCGCAAAAACGCGTGAAAACTGGGCGTTTCTGCGACCACCGGTACTACCGGGGTTAAAACCCGGTACTACCTCACCTCTCCGGTATCTAAACAGTACTATCGGGCCTCTAGAAGACCGGTACTACTGCCCAAAAACCCGGTACTACCGCCCAGTACAGAACATAATCAACAAATTCCAGATTTCAGCTTTGTCACCGTTTTGAGCATAACATTTGCATCTGAACTCGGATTTTGGTGTTCTTTACCTTGTTTAGAAGAGGACAAAGAGCTCTACATCATCATCCAAGTAGTTCATGTTATCTACTGCATACAAATTCTGTGAGCAAGGTGGAATCCAACAATAAAGGGTTAAGATCGGCGATGAAAGGTATAAACATTCCACGACTTCTCCCCACTTGCATTGCTTTGTGAGCTACACTATCTTTGCGACCAACAAACACCTATTAAGACTAGTTCCTTATATGATTGCTTGGACTACGAACATTTGATACCTTGTAGAATACATGCCACCTTCCATACCTATCCACCATAAGCTTTTTGTGTGTGTGTTTTTTAGTGGTTAGTTGATTTTGGTGTTCCGCGTGAACTTCACTTTACTTGGTTTTGATTGCTCTCAAGTGTGGCCACTTGCATGATACTGTCTTCAAAGGTAAATAGAGGTTTGATGTTGCATCCCTAACCCCTACCACTTCCATATACACCACTTGGTCTTGTGAATCATGTCTAGGGACTCCGAAACCGAGGATGATTTCTATGAAGAATCCACGATGAGCCACCGTGCATATGCCTCCACAAGCATGGATGACATGATGGAGCACTACACCAACAATCGCTCCACATGATTGTGTGAAATGGAGTACTACACTACAATGCCTTCCCAAGCATGGGCGACTTCAAGAATGACAACGATAAGCTCCCCAAGTCAGTAGACCAAGATAGAGCCTCCACCTCGAGTGTGCCAATGTCCACCATCAAATGGACAAGTTCCATAGTGCCCTCAACAACTTCAAGAAGGACTTGGATGACAACTTTGCCAAGAACATGAGCATCCTCGCCAAAATTAACGAGTCTACCTCAAGATTGCACCACAAGCACAAGAAGAGTGCCAAGGACAAGGATCATCGTCTAGAGCATCATGTGGATGACCAAGTGTGCCACCTACATCAACCCTTGGGAAGGAATGCTAATGACCTCTGTCGACACCATCAAAAGGCGCCTTTCACTACTAGTGCCACCACCAAAATTGCACCAATAGGAAGCCTTCTTCCGTGCCATCAAGCTTCAACGCCAAACTTGACGTCCTAGATGACACATGCAACTTCATGGATGAGGAATACCAAGATCTCTACTTTTCCAAGTTGGACGAGTACGTCAAGAGAATGTCTACACAATTCAAGGTGGTCATGGAAGAGGATGAGAAAGTGCCAAGTCAAGAGTCTACACTTTAGGATGGAGGAAGCCAAGGACACATATGTGATGAAGTCGATCTGAGCACCACTCTCGACAACAACGTGATCATACTTCCACCACTACTACAAGATGGCGACATGAAGGTCAAGCATGGGATTTTCCCTTCAACCATGGAGGCAAGCGATGACCATTTTATGGCATCCGACCTTAAAGGCGATAGAGTTGAGAATGGTGAGCATGGGACTTTCCCTTCACCAAAGGAGGTGCATGGAGTTGAGAGAACCGAGCCTATCCCTATATGTTTGAGTGATGATGTGTTACTGATGACCCACAAGTATAGGGGGTGTATCGCAGTATTTTCGATAAGTAAGAGTGTTGAACCCAACGAGGAGCAGAAGGTGATGGCTAGTGGTATGGATCAGGAATTCTCTGCAAATACTTAGCAAACGGATTTTTAGGGGTTTTCGATAAAGCAAGTAAACAAAGTATGAGTAAATAAAAGATAGTAGGAATAAATGCAGCAAGTGGCCCAATCCTTTATGCAGCAAAGGACAAGCCGGTTGTATTACTTAAGATGACCAAACGTTCTCGAGGACACATGAGAAGACTGTCAAGTGCTTTCGCTTCATATAGTTGATTAATCTTCATTAGCTTACTAAGTGTTGTGTGGGTGAACGTGTGCTAATGTACCGCCCCATCCAAGACTAATACATACTTGTGATTATACCCCTTGCAAACATCCGTAATTACAAGAAAGTAATTAAGGTAGAAACCTAACCACAGCTTTAAACTCTAAGACCCTTACGTCCCTTGTGCAATAGTTTCCTAACGGGGCTTCAGGTTTCTGTCACTCCGGCAACCCCTACGATTAGTAGCCAAATACACAATGCATTCCTCGAGGCCCATATAGGTGAAGTGTCATGTAGTCAACGTTCACATGACACCACTAGAAGAAGTACACCGCAACTTAAATATCAAACTATTGAATCTTTCTCAACACAACTCCACTACTAACAATAAGACTTCTCCCATGTCCTCAAGAACAAAACGAACTACTCACAAGACATCATATGGATCATAATTAGAGATGGAATAATGATGTATAACAATCTGAACATAAACAATAATTCAATGGTTCACTCAATAGCATCAACTACAAAGAGTAATCAACACTGAGAAAGTTTCCCCTATGAACTAATGCAAGATTCAACTCAATTGTTACAGAAATATGGAGATGGTGATGAGTGTGCTGATGGTGATGATGGTGGTGGTGATGATGATGATGATGATCCTGATGAAGTCGAACTTGATGGTGGTGTTGATGGCGACGATCTCCGCTCTCCAGGAAGGAATTCCCCCGGCAGAAATCTGTATGCCGGAGAGATCTTTCTCTCTCGGTGTTTTCCGCCCCGCAGAGGCGGTGGAATCTTTCTGTGGTCGCTCCCCAAGTCTTAGGGTTTCGGGAGGTTGATATACGCCAGAGGGGAGAGGCTCGAGTGGGCCAGGGTGGCCACACCACCTCCAGGCGCGGCCTAGGGCTGCCCGCGCCAGGGGGTGGTGTGGGCCCCCTGTGGCCCATCTCCACTCCGTATTCTGGCATCCTTGGTCTTCTGGAAAAATAGGATTTTCCATATATTTTCCTGGATTTTCTGATCTTCGCGAATTTTGCCTCTAAACAGCACCTTTTCCATCAGAATCCTGATTGCAGCTGTCCATGCTCCAAAAGTCATCAACCATACGAAAACAGATGAAATAACATAAGTATCACCTCTTAATATGAAATATATCAATGAATAGTAGTGAATTAAGACATAGAATTGTGATGCAAAATGGACGTATCAACTCCCCCAAGCTTAGACTTCGCTTATCCCCAAGCGAAAATGAGCTCAATAAACATGGCCTTAGGTTTATGGAGTGAAGAGTCGATAAAAGAATACTTACAAGAAGCATCACATCCATCAAGTGCATAGATCATAATAGAAGACAAATCACTATTATGTAACTCAACTTGCAATGAGTAAAGGAAACACAATAAAAATACATAAAGTGAATCAAAATTGGTAATGGCAAACTAAGCTCTTGGTCGAAGAATAGTTGATAATTTGTTGGAGTTCACAAATAACTAGTTTTTAAAGATAGCTTTCAAAGTAGTAAACATCAAGATAAGAGCAATGTGCCAAACAAGGAACATAAGAAACATGATTGAATAAATCATCATATGAATGAATGAAACACATCAACTCAAAATACTTGCTGAGGTAGAAGGGAGTAGGTTTACTGACTCAACTACAAGGTAAAAGAAAGGCCCTTCAAAGAGGGAAGTAGGGATTCCAAGTCTCATAAAGAGCTCCCAAAAATTATGATACTTACTAGCTTTCAGCTCTCATTGCCCTATCATAGGCATCTTTAGGTGATTAAGGTTAAAGTGATCAAATATGAGGATATGCATTGACAAGTTGTAAGTTGAGAATCTCATGTCCCTTGAATACGAGGGACGCTCCTCATGCTACTCAAGTTTAGTCACTGATAAGTTCTTGTCATCGTAAGCAAATGTGTATCATAGAGAACCGCCAACGGGGTACCCCTTGCCTGATGATACGGATGAATCCCATATCAAAATGACAAGGCAAGCAGACAACAAATATCTCAGCAATCTTCTTATTTACCATGGGAATATGGTGCTTTTTTCTCTCTTTCCTCTTTTCATAATATCTCTTTTTTTCTTTTCTCTTTTTCTCAGTCTCTATCTCTTTTTTGATAAGAAGAATGCTTCATATATACTCGTTACGGAACGCTGCAGGTTTCCACCATGTCAGCATGGATTAGACTAGTGGCCCAGGCGTTTCTCTAACACACATGCATAACTCCATGGACTTACAAGCTCCCCTATCATTTCACACTGACGACATCCATAGACAAAAAAAACATGATATCAACTAGGTACAAAGTACCAGTGCAATGTTGAAAGCGTTCCCCATGACAACATGGTTCTGCTAATTCACAACTTACAAAGCGCAAGCATATACGCAACATAGGTGAGCACAATGGTTCAAGTTTATTAAGTGCAAGAAAGTAAAGTGTGCCATCCAGTTCGTGAGAGCTGTAATCACTAATTTTCACATACAAGTTTAATTTGGGAGGTAGACAAAACAAGAATTTACTTGGAATAGCAATAATGGTACTAGGTAGGTATGGTGGACACAAATGGCAAAGGTTTTGGTTTAAGGGATTGGATGCACGAGAAGAATTCCCTCTCGGTACAGGTTTTTGGCTAGCAAGGCTGGGTAGCAACTACAAGAGTTGAAGGAAACAACCAAGCATACAAGTGATAAAGACAAACATGCAATCTTCCTTGGAAGCACAAAATATCTTAACTAGAGAATAGTAGACTTATGAGCAAATCAAGAAAGAAAGATGATGAATTTTTTTCCCTTTAGAGTACTTCTATCTTTTTCTTTTCAACTCTCTAAAAGGTGTTGCTACTGACCGAGCCAGGTTTGCCAAAACCAACTAAATTAACTCAATGATCCCAAAGTGATACCAATACTAACAACAAGATCAATCATATAACCACGAACTGAAAACTAATATAAGCTATGCAAAAGAGTGAATGATAGAACTTCTCATTAATATTCCATAACTGAAACTCACACCAAGGGATACATATCTAACGAGAGAGGGGACACTTCCATAATGCAAACCATACTACATAATAACTCCTCTATTCATGATATGACTCTACTAATAAGGTAAAAAGATAGAAGATAGTGATGTGATACCGCGGAACTCCCCCAAGCTTGGAATAAACCAAGGGGATGCCAAACCTGAGGACAAATTACTCCTTTGGTGGTGGTGGTATTATTTCCTTAGTTGACGCGATGAAATCTTCCAGCATCTTGCGAAGCCTATTATTCTCCCATTGAAGCATGTCCACCTTCCTCCGCAAGTCTCGGTACTTATCGCAGAACTCCTTAGCAACTCGTAGGGCTTCCGTTGATGCAGGGCAAGAGACTAAAGGTACCAGCCCTTGCTTGGGGTCTTGGAGATCTTCCTCCATAGGCTCCTTACCTTTATCCTTGGCAGACACCATTGTGCTTCTAAACTTTCAAAGAGTATGTCCTGGCAGAAACAGATCGAAACAAAAAACACGATGAAAACACAATATACGAACCTCGGAAGATCCGGGGGGTTATATATTACGAAGTTTCATATCAAAAGGAAGGTACTAGGAGAAAACGAGTCGGAGGTGGAGTCCGGGGTGGACTCACCACCTGGTGGCACGGCCAGGGGAGGGCCCACGCCACAGGGTGGTGTGAGCCACCCTGGCTCCGTTTCCGTCTCTTTTTCGCTTCGTAGCTTCCCTTATTGACTAAAAACTGCAAAAGTATAGTTGGATTGTATTTTCGCGGAACTTTTCATACCAGAACTGTTACCTAGATGGAAACGGACTCTGTAGGTCTCTAAATTTGGTCCTTGATTAATTTCTCTGGAGTTATAACTTGAAAGGCATCAATATCTTCATCTTCATACACTTATTACTTGAGTCATAAAACCCTTCTCTTTCTTATTACACCATTATCTCCACTTCCTGGAAATTTCTTTCACACAAAACTTCACACAGTTCTTATTAGCAACATTAGTAAAAGTGAAGTGATAGAACCTTTTGAGTCCAACTTCAACTGAAAACCATCAAAACATAGGCTACTGTAGCAACTCCTTTCGAAAACCCAAAAAGAATTCAAAAAGGAAATCGAATAAAGAAGCAGATGCAAGAGTGGCTAAATCTGTCAAAACAGACTAGCAGGTAAAGATCAATTTTTTCGAAACACTTCTGTTGCTCAAATCAAAAAGTGCAAAACTAATGAAAGTTAAATAACAACCTAGGGCAGACGCACAAACAATTACATCTCAATCTGACATACAGAGATCTCTCACGAATTTTTACGGTGAAGCACAAAAATCTGTTTCGGGACAGCAACTTCCCCAAATCTTACTTCTCTCTCATTAGAGGTTGATCTTGACACAAAAACCAAACAAAACAGATAAGGAGCGGTTATTACCGAAGTAATAACTTCTAAGACTCAAATAAACAAAAACAAACTAAAAGCAAAAACAAATTGGGTTGTCTCCCATAAAACTCTTTCTTTATAGCCATTAAGATGGGCATGATAATTTTGAAGAAGCTCTCATAGGGATATGAATTGAAGTGAAAGAGAGCATTAAGAAGCAAAAACACACACATTTAAGTCTAACACACTTCCTATGCAAGGGTATTTTGTAAACAAACAAGTTATTGAAACCAAAGGAAACTTGCATAAGAAGGCAAAAGAAGCGCAATATAAAAACTTTCAGCATAAAACGA
Organism: Avena sativa; assembly: GCA_916181665.1. Classification (NCBI taxonomy): domain Eukaryota; kingdom Viridiplantae; phylum Streptophyta; class Magnoliopsida; order Poales; family Poaceae; genus Avena; species Avena sativa. The sequence continues at coordinate 373,023,328 of OV702291.1, read as the reverse complement.
GGAAACTTGATATTATTGAGATACATAAGAACACTTTTCCGTCTCTCATAGTAACTTTCAGTATGATGCATAAGCTTAACAATATAGCTATCACAAGGACTATCATAGCAATGATCACTTATTCTAACACAAAACACAGGAATACTAGCTCTCATAACACTACTATGTGAAACAATATTAGAGGTATCCTTGCAAAGGATAGTGTGTCCCTCTTTTTCATATTTAGTGACAAAGTCTTTCACACTTGCTATTATAGGTTCATCAACCATTTGTTTATCAGGTTCAACAGTTTTATTCATACTTTCATTAACCATACTAGCTATCATAGAATGCTCCTTTACCTTAACTGGAAAAGGCATTTTCTCAATATAAGGTTTAGGTAAAACATGATTAGCGGTATAAACTTCTGTATTCCTTGCAGGAACACTTTTACCAACATCTTTATAAGGTTCATGATACTTATTCCACTTCTTTTTAGGCACTTCAATGTAGGAAGCAAAAGCCTTAAAATAAGAAGCAATAGCTTGTGAGTCTAGACCATAAAAATTTTTAATATTTTGAAAGTCATCAGTTCCCATAAAAGATTCAATGCATTCATAATCATAATTTATACCTAACTTTCTACCTTTGTCATCCTCCCAAGCTTCAACAATGTCTTGAATACGGTCTAGAAGGTCCCATTTAGATTCTTCTTCCATGCGAGTGAATGATCCAGTGCAAGAAGCATCCAATAAATCTTTATCATGTAGAGGGAGCCTTGCATAAAAGTTATTGGTAATAATATTTTTGGGGAGCTCATGAATGGGACATTTGAGCATTAGTAACTTCAATCTCCCCCAAGCTTGAGCTGTACTCTCTCCATCAAGAGCCCAAAAGTTGTATATTTGATTCCGATCTTTATGAATCTCACTAGGAGGATAAAAATTTGAATAAAAGAGAGGCACTATGTCCTCCCATTCCAGAGCTTGACCATTCTTCAGCAGCTTATACCATCCTCAGCTCTTCCTTTCAGTGATAATGAGAATAACTTCTTTTTAACTTGATCTGTAGTAATACCTACACACTTGAACAACCCGCATAATTCGTGTATAAAGAGTAAATGATCACTGGGATGGACAGTTCCATCCCCAACATAGTAGTTATCCATAACACGATCAATAATTCTTGTAGGTATTTGGAAAACATCATTCTCAGCAGGTGGTGGCTTATCTACTACCTTAGTAGTGGTAGTAGCATTACCAAATAAGAAACTCAGCGAATTATCCATAACGAAAATAAAGCAACTAGCAGAAGTAAACAATACTCACAGTAGAAGTTTCCTTTACCAGTTTCACTCTCCAATAGCGCTTCACTCCCCGGCAACGGCGCCAGAAAATAGTCTTGATGACCCACAAGTATAGGGGGTGTATCACAGTATTTTTGATAAGTAAGAGTGTCGAACCCAACGAGGAGCAGAAGGTGCTGGCTAGTGGTATGGATCAGGAATTCTCTGCAAATACTTAGCAAACAGATTTTTAGGAGTTTTCGATAAAGCAAGTAAACAAAGTATGAGTAAATAAAAGACAGTAGGAATAAATGCAGCAAGTGGCCCAATCCTTTATGCAGCAAAGGACAAGCCGGTTGTATTACTTAAGATGACCAAACGTTCTCGAGGACACATGGGAAGACTGTCAAGTGCTTTCGCTTCATATAGCTGATTAATCTTCTCTAGCTTGCTAAGTGTTGTGTGGGTGAACCTGTGCTAATGTACCGCCCCATCCAAGACTAATACATACTTGTGATTAAACCCCTTGCAAACATCCATAAGTACAAGAAAGTATTTAAGGTAGAAACCTAACCACAACTTTAAACTCTAAGACCCTTACGTCCCTGTGCAATGGTTTCCTAACGGGGGTTCAAGTTTCTGTCACTCCGGCAACCCCTACGATTAGTAGCCAAATACACAATGCATTCCCCTAGGCCCATATAGGTGAAGTGTCATGTAGTCGACGTTCACATGACACCAGTAGAAGAAGTACACCACAACTTAAATAACAATCTATTGAATCTTTCTCAACGCAACTCCACTACTAACAACAAGACTTCTCCCATGTCCTCAAGAACAAAACGAACTACTCACAAGACATCATATGGATCATGATCAGAGATGGAATAATGATGTATAACAATCTGAACATAAACAATAATTCAATGGTTCACTCAATAGCATCAACTACAAAGAGTAATCAACACCGGGAAAGTGTCCCCTATGAACTAATGCAAGATTCAACGCAATTGTTACAGCAATATGGAGATGGTGATGAGGGTGCTGATGGTGATGATGGTGGTGATGATGATCCCGATGAAGTCCAGCTTGATGGTGGTGTTGATGGCGACGATCTCCCCTCTCCGGGAAGGAATTCCCCCGGCAGAAATCTGTCTGCCAGAGAGATCTTTCTCTCTCAGTGTTTTCTGCCCCGCAGAGGCGGCGTAATCTTTCTGTGGTTGCTCTTCGAGTCTTAGGGTTTCGGGAGGTTGATATACGCCAGAGGGGAGAGGCTGGTGTGGGCCAGGGTGGCCACACCACCTCCAGGCGCGGCCTAGGCCTGCCCGTGCCATGGGGTGGTGTGGGCCCCCTGTGGCCCACCTCCACTCCATCTTCTGGCATCCTTAGTCTTCTGGAAAAATAGGATTTTCCATATATTTTCCCGGATTTGCTGATCTTTGCGAATTTTGCGTCCAAACAACACCTTTTCCATCAGAATCCTGACTGCAGCGATCCATGCTCCAAAAGTCATCAATCATGCAAAAATAGATGAAATAACATAAGTATCACCTCTCAATACGAAATATATCAATGAATAATAGTGAATTAAGACATAGAATAGTGATGCAAAATGGACGTATCAGCATCCCGCATCCCTCATTGTACAAGGCCTTGGCATCGGTGCCCTTTGCCAAGACGTCAAGACACTCTCCAAGGTGTTTGTCCCTCTCCGCTTGGGATTGAGGGAGCACGTTGACCGATCTTTCCTTGCGAGGATTCTATCGGACCGATGGCCACCAGCGGGAGCAATCGTCCTTGTATCATGTGAGTTTTGCATGTGTTCATCATGTTCTTCGCGAGGTGTGCTGTAGCACCCCGCTAAAACCACTACTAGAAAATCACTGTGTTTTTGGTGCATTGCATCATCATGACCGCATGCTCATGTCATCATGCCACATTGCATTTGAGCATCGTCATCATCATGCATCTGTTTGTCCGAAACTATTTTCGAAAAGCCTAGTTTTGGTTTTCTAAATACCCTGCCTTTATTTCAAACTAAAAACCCGGGTCTCCGAAATATTTTGGTTTGTCTAAAAACGGTTTGCAAAAGCCCCATTTTAAATAAATAAAAGTTTAAGTTGTTTTTTTGAAGGCCCAAAGGCCCAGCTAGCTGGCCTACTACCCAAAACCCAGACCAAACCCTAGCCGTCTACCCCTCCAACCCTCACATCCCACAGCCGCCGGCCACCTACCCATACACGCCCGTGCGAGTCGCCCCATTCTTGCATGCCACGCTCGCTCGCAACCTGGTCCCACCCTGCTCCCGTGCGATGCAACCACACAACCTGCGAACGCAACCACCCCGGTCCCACCCCCTACCGACGCGGTCTTGACGCGTCCCTGCCCACATGACATGCGCGTTGCACAACCACCCCGCCACCAACGATGCACGCCACCTACCACATGTCTACCGCGTGCACGCGACTCTCCCCGGCCCCACCCACTCGCCCATTCCCGCAGGCGACCCGCTCCCTCGCTACCCTCCTCCCATCGCGAGGCCCACCCCGCTTCTCCTTGCCGCCGCCAGATCCCCAGGCCGCGCCGCTGCTAGCAGCCTCCCATCTCTGTGTCCGGGGTTGTTGCGCCCTTGCCTTGGTCGCCGGCCGTCATCTGCGTCGCCTCTCGGCCCCCATCCACGAGCCGCAGAGTCCGCGGGCTCGTCCACCTCGGCCTCGATTCCCGGTGCTATCCTCGAAGCCCTCACTGGCCCTCCCCGAGCGAAGCCCGACCTCACCATCCTCTTCGCCCTGGCCTCGACAAGTGTCGCCATCCACCCTGAACTCTGCCTCCGGTGTCCCCTATCCAGTCGCGCCAAGCTCGCCAGCGTTCGTCGCCGTCCCTGCTCCGGCCGTCTGCGCCGTGCTCTACTCCTCCCGCATCCGCGCGCCCCGACGCCTTCCTCCTGAGCCGGCCTCATTTCTGGCTGTCGTGCCACGTCGTCCGTGCCTTCCCGTGGCTGCGCCAGCACGTGCGCCCAGCGCCGTCGCCCGCCATCACCTGCTCCCTACCGTGTGTCCTCGTCGTTTTTGTTGGTTGTATGCTCACCTTGAGGAGGCATCTGCATGCAACCAGCTGCATGTCTGGTTGTGTGTCTTTGTGATGTTCGTGTCAAGACCATATCTGAGACCACACTCGCAGTACCGACGCCTCCAACTAGATCCTCGTCAACACTTCCTAATCTGTGCATCGAGTACAAGTGCATCTGAAGGCCACCGGTACATAATGCAAAGATCGTCACCGACCACCAAAGCCGGTGCCCCAAGATCTCCTTCCCGGCTCCGCTAGCCGAAGCCCTAGACCCGAAGAACCCCGGACCCGAGAACGCCTTCATGGACCCGAAGACCGATCCGGAGCGCCAAGGCCTTCGACATGGAACCGACAAGATCTCCTTCCTGGAATATCAAGATCTTCCGGTGCCGAGACCCAAGACCGACACCGTCACCCGAGGACTACGACAAGATCGTCCCAACCCGCCAAGTTCGCCTACCCGGACACCATGCGACAAAATCTACTTCACGGATCCGAAGACCCCTGGTACCCGATCCACTCATGTTCGCCATCGACGACAAGATCGACCGCTTGGAACCCAAGTTCTCCATCTTGTATCTGAACCTCGCTGATCCCCGTCGAACCCTATCGAACCCCGAACCCCCGGAAACAATATCTTCCGAACGCAGATGTGTGCCCCTAGGCCCCTATTTTTATAATATGACATATATCTTGTTGCATGTTAAATTGTTCATACTTGCATGCATATTGTGGCTGTTTGGGGCTAATTCGACAATTCACCTAAATTAAATATGGAGACCATATGCGGGTTTTTCTAGTCTTGTATTGGTCTCATTTAATTTTGTGTAGCAAACCGATGCCATGTTTTGCCTTGGTAATAAACATTTAAATTGCGGGGTAGATAAATAACTTGAACCATATAACTAATTGTCGAGACCCCGGTTCCGCTTAATACTGCCTAATTGCATCGCATCTGCATCATATCATAATCATGCCGGATTTTCTGCCGTAGTATTAAATATTGCATCCGGTATTTCTTCTAGTGTTTGCTTCTTCGCGGATTAGGCCGATGAGTTGATGCGAGTATCGACAAGTTCTCTGGATATGATCCATCGGAAGTGTTTCCCAGGCGAGCATCCTCCCTCTTTCTACCTATTTTGCATTTATAGTCTTTACTTCCTCCTGTTGATCTATTGCTATCCGTATTGCGATGCTTTAGTTTCCGCGCACCATTTATACTCCTTGCAGCCTCTATATTGCCATGGACACATCCTATTGCCTGTGGTTTGATAGATAGTCAGCCTTGCGAGTCGTAGTTGCTTGCTTATGTTTTGCTTCGCGTTGTAGTCGTTCCACCGTTGACGGCAAGTTGGCACATGCTTAATGGTGGAGATGCTTAATGGTGGAGAAGATCATGTCTTTAAATACAACTATTAAATGGTTGGGATAACTAATGAAAGAGGCACCGGTGGGCAATATATGCTATTTGGTTTTTATGTCCACTTGTGTCCCGTAGGCCCCGAGTACTTGATACCTGTTCCTTGACTATTCGCACTATCCACATCCGGGAGAGTCTATGAATCCCCCTTAGCCAGAGCTTGATTCATTTCTTATTTCTTGGGGCCACAAACTAGTTTGGGGTTTTATTACTATCCTGTACTTATGCCATGCTTTACCGCTTTATTTACGATTGTGCGTGGAGCACCTGTACTATTTTGGATCGTGACACGTTTTCGCTGTATCGACAAGCCCAGTCACACTTTCGGGTTCCTAGTCGTTTACCACCGTCCACACAAACCCTGGGTCCGTCTCGGAGCCGGCCAACTTCATCGTAGAGTTTCGCTGTAGCTTAGTGGGGTGGCCCCCTGAAATAATTTATGAATCCTGTGATTTCTTTGTCGTGAAAGCCTCGTTGGGTTTTGAGTTGGTTTTTCCGAGGTTGATCGTGTGTGTTGCTATTTGTGCACCCCTGCAGGGTAAATCTTTCTGAAAGCCGTGTCCGCGGTTATGGACGACTTGGAGCACAGTATCTCGATCATAGACAAGCATAACTAAAGTAGTGCTATAAATTTGACTTAATATGTGACTAGTAATCAGCTTCACTATCATGGAATGGATAATAAAAGTGCGAACAACTGGTGGAATTGGGGTATATCGTGTCATGTATACCTGCTGTAACTACCTCGGTGAATTACGCTCTTAGTTACAAGCCTAGATGAGCAGAAATGGTTAAAATAGTACGGTGGGGCCAAATGCCACTCACAGGTAGACCTTTCGGCCGTCCTAACCATTTCCAAACATCAGGACAAGAACGAGCGGCGTAATCGGCAAGCGAAGGGATCAACTACATACACAAATGAGTATGTATGCAAGCCACATACAACGGTCCTCAGAGCCATTGCATCTAAAAGAAATAGAAATATTGCAATGCCATATAGCAAGATCCAAATGTCCTAGATAGATATAATAGTTTAGGATATCTCCTCATACGCCAAACATCAGAGTATCAGGCGGAAGCGGAAAACAAGATCCGAGTACGGATAAGAAGCAAATCGGCATAAGATGCCCCATAAATAAACACATCCCGCCCACAGATCTCACGGATCCCCGTTCCCGGAATCTCTACACCGAGTGGTCGTTGCCAACATCATCTGTCTCTTCCACCCAGTATCCATCTTGCGGGTACACCTGTTCATCTGAATCAAACAATTTATCGTGTGAGACCCTAGGGGTACTCAGCAAGTCTTTATGCCTCTAAAGGGGACACAACCTGGGGTGACACAATTGCAGCAAAAGATAATACCTAACAATTCTATAGACACTCGCTAACCATCCGCCTAACCAAAGATAGACAGATGTCCGTGAATTAATAGCAACAGTTGTAACAGTAATATTAACAGATCCATCCTCCTCCTCGCTTACCAACGAGGAAGCGGACGAACAACCCCCCATCCGTTGGCAGTTTTATTAACCATTCCATGAGTGTTGCACTATTTACTAGTCAGGTACTTAGTCAAATTAAAAGCGGTACTTTAGTTATACTTGTCTATGATCGAGAAACTGTGCTCCAAGTCATCCATAACCGCGGACACGGCTTTCAGAAAGATTTACCCTGCAGGGGTGCACAAATAGCAACACACACTCGATCAACCTCGGAAAAACCAAATCAAAACCCAACGAGGCATTCACGACAAAGCGATCACAGGATTCAGAAATGTTTCAGGGGGGCACCCCACTAAGCTACCCGCAACGAAGTTGGCCGGTTCCGGAACGGACCTAGGGTTTGTGTGGACGGCGGTAAACAACGGGGAACCCGAAAATGTGAGTGGGCTTGTCGATACAGCGAAAACGTGTCACGGTCCTAAACAGTACAGGTGCTCCACACACAGTCTTAAATAAAGCAGTAAAGCATGGCATAAGTTCATGATAGTAATAAAGCCCCAAACTACTTTGTGGCCCCAAGAAATAAGAATGAATCAAGCTCTGGCTCAGGGGGGTCCATAAGGCCTCCCGGATGTGGATAGTGCGAATAGTCAAGGAACAGGAATCAAGTACTCGGGGTCCTACGGGACACAAGTGAGCATGAAGAACCAAATAGCAGATATTGCTCACCGGTGCCACTTTCATTAGTTATCCCATTACTACTCAGGTTAAGTTGTTTAGGTACCTCGTTATCCATCAGACACTCACATACCCTACACATGCTGTTCTACGACGTGCATGGCTCAAACAACTCCTGTAGTAATGGCTCATGGGATGGAGGAACAAGCTTCGGTGGGGTTTAAAAGTAAAGGCTATGCAGTACTTGGGATTCAGTTTAATGCAACCGCGACGCAATGATGCAAGAATAAGATAGAGGCAATAGGTACTATATGTATGCGAGCATGTGGTAGTGCTTGCCTGGCAGCTCAGTTGAAGCGAGGGAAGGATCTGGGTAGTGCTCCTAGGATTCCTGATATATCCCCTGCTCAGCGTCTATTCGAAGAAGAACCAAACAAACAAGGGCCAACATAAATAGAGTGCACAAGCATATGAATTATAATGCGTCAAGCAAACAATCATGCCATGATGAATGATGCACAATTTGCATGGCAATAATGTAGCATGGCATGGGTGAGGTGTGGGGTACAAGAATAAAGCAATTTATTGAGTTATAGTCACATTTTATACTCAATTAAGTTGCTGTATACTTTATATTTATATGATGCATTCTGCAATTCAGAACATGGAATGCATAGATAGAACGGGCTCGTCGCTCTGACCGATTTAGACATGTTATTTGTCAAATTTGGAGTTATAAAACTATAGTTATTAATTAATTAAGAAAAGGGCATTTTATTTGTAATTCTAAACAATTTCGAAATTTAATTTGCCCAAAAGATATTTTGAATGGCATATTTGAATTCCTCACATTTTTTTGATTCCAAAACATATATCATATGTATTATTTGGAATAATATTTTAAAAGTTATTTAAAAACAGATTTGAATTTGAATTTAGAACATTTCCTGGAAAATTTAAAACAAAACAGAAATCCAGAAAACTTTTGTCACCCAGCCCAGTGCTAGCCAGAGCCACCGACAAGTGGGCCAGCTGCTGACTGGGCGACACAGTGCGCAGAGAGACTGTTCTCACCGCGGCTATTTCTAGCCACTGCGACTGACGGGTGGGCCAGCGACTGGAGGCCCACGTGACAGCGGCGGAACACGCGGAGACTAACAGGTGGGCCAGAGCGGGAGCACGGGTTACGGTCTATAAAAATTGCGGGGCGTTTTTGTAAAGTGACAGAGAGACTGACTGGTGGGCTCGACTGGATCGCGGGATTAGAAAACAAAAAGGCTGGGTTTTTTTTGGCAAAGTGCGCGGCGACACTGTTCTTCTTTCTCATCTGAACTCTCTGACAGAAAAACAATGCGGTGACAGAGCGGCAAGACGGGGACTCGATCCGTGATGCGGGGCGCGCGCGCAGAGAAGCGGTACCAGTGCGGTAGGGCGGGGTAGTTGACAGGGAGTAGCTACGCGACCAGATGAGGCACTACGCGGCGCGAGAGCGTGCAGACAACATCGAGCGATGGTGCACTGAGAGCGTTCGGCGCAACGCCTGGCGCGTCTAGGGCTTTACGGTGAGGCGGAGGTTGTCCAGGCGATAGAGGGGCTCACCGCGGGGTGGTCGGTGGTGGCGGATCGGGACGAGGCGCAGCAGGGCGACGAGGAGGCTGGCGGCCGGAGATTTAGGGTTTGCATCGGGCGGCGCTGGTACTGGCGGTCCTGGGGGTCCTCTTCCTCGCTGGCGCGTCCAGGGCGATGCAGGGGATGATCCTCGACCTCTTTGACCACTTCCACGTCGTGCTGGCTGGCTGGAATGAGGGGACGACGTGGTACTGGCGGCGGTCGGCGAGAGGCGGTGGCGTCGGAGAAGAAGAAGGGGAGGCGAGGGCAGGGCTCTAGGGTGGATCTGGGAGAGGCGGAGGAGTCGTGAAGAAGGAGGAAAGCGAGAGAGAGGAAAGAGGGGCGTCGTGGGGCTCGGGTTAGATAAAAAGTGGCTTCGGCCCTTATCTCCTTCTCCTCTCACATGCTCGAGCTGGCTCGGCGTGAGCAGGACAGGGACAGGGAGAGGGGCTGCAGGTGGGCCGAAGAAGAGAGAAGGGAAGGTGGGGCTAGCACGGCAGGTAGAGAAAGAGAGAGAAGAGGGGCTCGGGTTAGCTATGGCTAGGGTTAGGAGAGGTGGTCTCGGGTTAGGGTGAGCTAGGTTAGGTGGATCCAGGTGGATGGGTTAGGGGGTGGCTCGGTTTTGGCTAGAGGGGGTGGTATGGTAGATGGTGATAGTGGGGTAGGTGATTAGGGTTAGGGTTTTGGATAGAGTCATAAAGAGAGGGAGAATTAAGGGTTAGATATGTTCTACCAAGGTCATGCAAGGGTTAAGGTGAAGCTATGGTGATGGTGGGAATGGATACCATTAAGTGATGAAAGAAAAAAAGGAGGGAATGATTTAAGGAAAAAAAAGTCTCACATGACCATGCATGGCACCTTCCCATGTGAGGTTGATAAGATGGAGATGGGAGAGGTGAGGTTGGATGCTCAAAACAAAGAACTAGGATCAAGATGAGGAGGGTGGGGTAAGAGAGAAAAAGGAATCTCACAAAAGAAAAAGGTTCACTCCAAAACCCAAGAAATGTCAACGGCGAAAATATGAGTGCGTTGCATGGCCCATGCAAAATAATTAATGCCATGTTTAATTCTTGTGAAAACAATAATATTATAACATGTCATGATCCCATGCATTACCAAAATGTGGAATAAGGCCAAGCAAAAGAGAAAGGGATTAGATCCACACTAACCCACATGAGCTAGATTAAATGCCAAAAATAGATAAAAGCTCATGGGTAATTAGGATGGTGGAATAATAAGGTGGTGGCAAAGAAAGGTGGTGGAGTTGAAATAAAAGATATGCCCCCAACTCAACTTGGGCATTTAAACAATATATCAATAACCAAATACCATATCAAGAGGCAAATACAGTTAATAATGCATATGAGAGAAGAGCCAAAAGAAAAAGGGTTTTATATGATGCTCAAATGCAAGGTGGCATGATGAAATGAGCATGATATAATTATGATGCAACAATTATATGTAGGAAGTAGCCATTATATTATTAAGCCAGGTAATATTACCATTGTTAGACAATTGGGATGCTACAACTCTCCCCCACTAAACAGGAATCTCGCCCCGAGATTCTAGGAAGAAGAAGAAGACTCAAAGAGGGTAGGATACTTGGCACGGAGCTCATCTTCACGTTCCCAAATGGCTTCATCAACAGAATGGTGCGACCACTACACCTTGCAGAACTTGATGGACTTGTTGCGAGTCCTTCTTTCTGCGACTTCGAGGATTTTTATGGGGTGTTCTTGATAAGACAAATCTTCTTGGAGGTTGATGAGTTCATGATCCACGGTCCTGCCGGGATCCTTGAAGCACTTCTTGAGTTGAGAGATGTGGAAAACATCATGGACCTTGAGTTTTTCAGGAAGCTCAAGAGCATAAGCAACTTCTCCTCTTCTTCCCCGAATTTTGAATGGACAGATGTATCTAGGAGCCAGCTTTCCTTTGATACCAAAACTGTGCGTGCCTCTCATGGGAGTGACACGAAGGTAAACGAGATCACCAGGGACATACTCCATGTCCGTGTGCTTTCTGTCATAATTGCTCTTCTGGCGACTTTGAGCAATCCTCAGATTTTCAAGAATGATGTGAACCTTCTCCTCCGCTTGAGTGACAATGTCGGGGCCAAACAATGTTCTTTCTCCTGCGCCCGACCAACCAATCGGAGTTCTACATTTGCGACCATAGAGAGCCTCAAATGGTGCCATCTTTAGACTTTTCTGGAAGCTGTTGTTGTAAGAGAATTCAGCATAAGGAAGACATTCTTCCCACTTCATGCCAAACGAGATGACGCAAGCACGGAGCATATCTTCTAGAATCTGATTGATCCTTTCCACTTGTCCTTGCGACTGAGGATGGTAAGCTGTGCTGAAGTTCAATTTTGTCCCCAAAGCATTTTGGAAACTTCCCCAGAACTTGGAAGTGAAGATGCTTCCACGGTCTAAACTGATCTCAAGAGGAACCCCATACAGAGAGACAATTCTGTTGATATAGAGCTCAGCCAACTGAATTGCAGAAATTGTTTCCTTGACGGGAAAGAAGTGAGCCACTTTAGAAAGCCTGTCAATGATAACAAAGATTGCATTGTTGCCCTTCTGTGACCTTGGAAAACCAGTGATGAAGTCCATCTCTACTTTCTCCCATTTCCATTCCGGGGGTTTCAATGGCTGTAGAAGACCGGAAGGTTTCTGATGGACAGCTTTAACTCTACGGCAGACATCACACTCCGAGACATACTTGGCACAATATCGTTTCAATCCAGGCCACCAATATTGTGTTTTCAAGTCCATGTACATCTTAGTGCTGCCAGGGTGGATAGAAAGAACAGAATCATGCGCCTCCTTGAGAACTTGCTCTCTCAAACCCGGGTAGTTCGGAACAAACATTCGGTGTTCAAAGAAAAGAGTGCCTTGGTCATCGACGTGGAAGGACTCATACTTCGGAAGCTGAATGTTGGAGATGAGCTTTTTAGTGTACGGATCACCAAGTTGAATGGAGCGAACCTTTTCTTCCAAGAGAGGGGTTGCCAGAAGGTTCAGAAGATACCCTTGATCCACAATTTCAAGGTTGAGCTGACGGAATTCCTCGCACGAGAGAGGCTGTTGTTCTTCCACCATGAGGTTGCTGACATAAGCTTTGCGGCTGAGAGCATCGGCCATGACATTAGCTTTGCCCGGAGTGTAGTTGATGGTCAAATCGAAATCATTGATTGCTTCAATCCACCTCCTCTGACGAAGGTTGAGATCCGGCTGTGTGAAGATATACTTCTGACTCTTGTGATCAGAAAAGATTTCACAACGGTTGCCAAGCAAGTAGTGCCTCCATACTTTCAAAGCAAAGACAACTGCTGCGAGTCCGAGGTCATGTGTAGGATAGTTGATCTCATGCGTCTTCAACTGTCGAGAGGCATAAGCAACAACTTGTTTTTCTTGCATAAGGACCACACCCAATCCTTGCAAAGATGCGTCACAGAATATCTGGAAAGGCTTTGATGTATCTGGAGGAATCAAGACTGGTGTGGAAGTGAGCTTCTCTTTGAGTGATTCGAAGCTTGCTTGACATGCAGGAGTCCAAAGGTATTTCTTGCCTTTCTTGAGGAGATCAGTAAGAGGCTTCGCAATCTTAGAGAAGTTCTAAACAAAGCGACGGCAATAACTAGCCAAACCCAGGAAACTCCGGACTTCTTTGACATTTACAGGAGGAAGCCAGTCAACAATTGTCTTTACAGTTTCTAGGTTGACGGCAATGCCCTTGGCAGAGATGACATGACCAAGATAGGTGACTTGAGGGAGCCAAAACTCACATTTGGAGAAATTTGCATACAAGCGGTTCTCATGAAGTTTGTTTAGGACACACCGAAGGTGTTCTTCATGTTCTTCCTTTGACTTAGAATAGACTAGGATGTCATCCAGATAGACCACAACGAACTTATCAAGATACTCCATGAAAACCGAGTTCATAAGCCTCGAGAAGGTGGCAGGTGCGTTGGTGAGACCGAAAGACATGACCGTGTACTCATACATGCCATAGCGGGTGGTGAAAGCTGTTTTAGGAACATCTTCCTTGCAAATCTTGATTTGATGATATCCACTTCTCAAGTCAAGCTTAGAGAAAACCACAGCTCCAGCTAGCTGGTCGAAGAGATCATTAATCCGCGGAAGGGGATATTTATTCTTGATGGTTTTAGCATTGAGAGCCCGATAGTCAACACAAAGTCTATCAGTCTTGTCCTGCTTCTTCACAAAGATGGTTGGGCTACCCCAAGAAGAAGTACTGTGCTGAATGAAACCCAACTTCTCTTGTTCATCAAGCTGACGTTTGAGTTTAGCCAACTCAGCAGGACCCTTTTTATAAGGCCGCTTAGAAATAGGAGCGGTACCAGGTTCAAGCTCAATCACAAACTCAACCTCACGATCCGGAGGCATACCTGGCAACTCTTCAAGAAAGACATCTGGGAACTCACAGACCACCGGAACACTCTGAATAGCTTCCATAGCATCATCATTCAAAGCCGCCAAAGAGAAAAGCTGAATAGCAGGAGTCAAACTTGGAGAATAGACTATATGGCCTTCAGGAATTTTCAGAGAAACCGAGCGTTCAGCACAATCAATCACAGCTGCATTTGCTGTCAACCAATCCATGCCCAAGATAACATCAATGTCAGAATTGCCCAGAATAATCAAGGAAGCCGGGAACAAAGAGCCACCAATCTCAATTTGATTATCATGGATGATATGAGCAGCCCTCATGTTTGAGCCAGGAGATTGTACCACCAGATGATGCAATAAGGGAACCATATCCAGATCATGCTCATGAGCAAACTTATGAGAAACAAAAGAATGCGAAGCACCAGAATCAAACAAAACTCATGAAGAGACTGAGTTAACGGGAAGCATACCCATCACAACTCCAGGTGCATGCTCAGCTTGAGCGGCATTGATGCAGTTCGCACAAGCAACAGTAGACCCGGGCTTGGTGTTGATGTTAAGAGCCCGAGGTGGTGGTGCACGAACCATAGGAGAGCTTGCCGCTGATCTTGGAGGTGGTGGAGGAAGATCCTTGTTGTTCATTGGACAGTTCCATTGTTGATGCCCAGTGTTTCCATAAGTGTAACAAGCACCAAGTGGACGTGGAGCAACGTAGCCAGGGACTCCGCCAGGCGCTCCAGGGTAGTTGTGATTGTAGCCCCTAGGAGCAGCAGTGAGGAAGTTTGGTGGCCTTGCCGCGTAGCTTGAAGGTCTTGGTGGAGCCAGGAGCGACAGTGGGGTGTTAGGAACCCAGACGTGATGCTTAGAAGGAGTTGACATAGCTAAAGAGCTTGCTGCATCACGGTTGTGTTTCTTTGACTCCTCAAACACTTGCCTACTTGCTTCTTCCTGCAGAGCTGTATGTTGGAGTTCCAGAAAAGATGCCGGCCTTGCATGTGTGATTGCATATTTAATCGATGCATTGAGCCCTTGTCTGAACATCTTTTGCTTCTTCTTGTCATCAGAGATCTCATCGCCACCATAACGAGAAAGGTTCATGAAGTTTCTGATGTAGGTATTGACATTGTCATTGCTCTGCTTGAGGTTGAGAAACACTTCCTTCATCCTCTCGATGACAATTTCTGACAGATATTGCTCTTTGAAAGCTCCAGTGAAATGTTCCCAAGTAGGCTGAAAACTAGTGTAGTTTGCCTTGAGGTAATTCTCCCACCACAGAGCTGCATCTCCCTTCAGAAGGTGAGTGGCACACTTTACCCATTCTTGCTCAGGAACATCAGCAGTCACCAGTAACCTTGACATCTCACGCAACCAATCATCAGCATCAAGTGGTTGATCAGAAACATCAAATTGGCGTGGGTTGAACTTCAGGAAGCTTTTGATGTCTCCTCGCTTGGGAGGTGGAGGTAGCGGAACAAACTCATTCCTCCTGACACTTTCTTCAAATTGCTGCTGGTTCTGCTGCATTGCGGCCAAGGCATTGGCGATGCTTGACAATGCAGCCCCCAGTTCAGGTTGTATGTCCTCCTCAGAACGGCGTGGTGGTGCCATCCTGTGATTGATATAAAACACAAGTTAGTACCATAATGGAGAATAATAATAATCCAAAATAGTACCAAAATTGAATTAACCAAGATTAAAGGATACAAAGTACTAAGATGATATTAAAATATCAACAAAGTTCAAAGCACCTTGAAGATATTAAGCATATCGCACACGACTGCACAAGGAGTGTGGTACACAAACTAACAAAGAAAAAAAAATCCGCAAATTTCGGCATTAAAATGCCACTATATGCGCAAAACCACTTAACGAATCAAGATTAGTAACTCTACCAATTCAATATACAAGAGCGAATGAGAAAAGTAGTGGTATGGTCGCGACTCCATCCCGCACTTAAATCATTACTCCGCACAATAAGTAAAACACATATCCCAACACCTTCTTTCTAAGATGAACCTAAAGATTAGTAACTACAGAAACGAACACCCCAAACAAGATAACGACGGATCACAAAGAGTAAGACAGATCGCGTCGGTATACAACGAATCAGATAGATCGCGTCGGTTTGCAAAAGCCTGTCGGTATGGAATGTACCAACAGTTGATAACAAAAAGGCAGATAAAGATAACATGTTGGATGCAACAGATAGACAAGGAATTCACACACACACACACACAACCTATGGTACTACGGAACCCAGAACACGTGAATCCTAGTTTGAATTTTAGAAGAGGATTGAAAACGTTACACTTCCTTACCAGAAAAGGGTGGGTGGGTGGGTAAGAAGAAAAGTGGAAGCAGTCCTACTCTCACGTTTGGTTTTTCCCTAGTATACATAGCTACCAAAATATTTTCTAGACTGACAACAACCATTTGGCTGAGACCCTGAAGGGCGGGATGGCTCTGATACCAATTGTAACTACCTTGGTGAATTACGCTCTTAGTTACAAGCCTGGATGAGCGGAAATGGTTAAAATAGTACGGTGGGGCCAAATGCCACTCACAGGTAGACCTTTCGGCCGTCCTAACCATTTCCAAACATCGGGACAAGAACGAGCGGCGTAATCGGCAGGCGAAGGGATCAACTACATACACAAATGAGTATGTATGCAAGCCACATACAACGGTCCTCAGAGCCATTGCATCTAAAAGAAATAGAAATATTGCAATGCCATATAGCAAGATCCAAATGTCCTAGATAGATATAATAGTTTAGGATATCTCCTCATACGCCAAACATCAGAGTATCAGGCGGAAGCGGAAAACAAGATCCGAGTACGGATAAGAAGCAAATCGGCATAAGATGCCCCATAAATAAACACATCCCGCCCACAGATCTCACGGATCCCCGTTCCCGGAATCTCTACACCGAGTGGTTGTTGCCAACATCATCTGTCTCTTCCACCCAGTATCCATCTTGCAGGTACACCTGTTCATCTGAATGAAACAATTTATCGTGTGAGACCCTAGGGGTACTCAGCAAGTCTTTATGCCTCTAAAGGGGACACAACCTGGGGTGACGCAATTGCAGCAAAAGATAATACCTAACAATTCTATAGATACTTGCTAACCATCCGCCTAAGCAAAGATAGACGGATGTCCGTGAATTAATAGCAACAGTTGTAACAGTAATATTAACAGATCCATCCTCCTCCTCGCTTACCAACGCGGAAGCGGACGAACAGCCCCCATCCGTTGGCAGTTTTATTAACCATTCCATGAGTGTTGCACTATTTACTAGTCAGGTACTTAGTCAAATTAAAAGAGGTACTTTACTTATACTTGTCTATGATCGAGAAACTGTGCTCCAAGTCGTCCATAACTGCGGACACGACTTTCAGAAAGATTTACCCTGCAGGGGTGCACAAATAGCAACACACACTCGATCAACCTCGGAAAAACCAAATTAAAACCCAACGAGGCATTCACGACAAAGCGATCACAGGATTCAGAAATGTTTTAGGGGGGCACCCCACTAAGCTACCCGCAACGAAGTTGGCCGGCTCCGGAACGGACCCAGGGTTTGTGTGGACGGCGGTAAATGACGGGGAACCCGAAAATGTGACTGGGCTTGTCGATACAGCGAAATGTGTCACGGTCCTAAACAGTACAGGTGCTCCACGCACAATCTTAAATAAAGCAGTAAAGCATGGCATAAGTTCAGGATAGTAATAAAGCCCCAAACTACTTTGTGGCCCCAAGAAATAAGAATGAATCAAGCTCTGGCTCAAGGGGGTCCATAAGGCCTCCCGGATGTGGATAGTGCGAATAGTCAAGTAACATGAATCAAGTACTCGGGGCCCTACGGGACACAAGTGAGCATGAAGAAGCAAATAGCAGATATTGCTCACCGGCGCCACTTTCATTAGTTATCCCATTACTACTCAGGTTAAGTTGTTTGGGTACCTCGTTATCCATCAGACACTCACATACCCTACACATGCTATTCTACGACCCGCATGGCTCAAACAACTCCTGTAGTAATGGCTCATGGGATGGATGAACAAGCTTCGGTGGGGTTTAAAAGTAAAGGCTGTGCAGTACTTGGGATTCAGTTTAATGCAATCGCGACGCAATGATGCAAGAATAAGATAGAGGCAATAGGTACTATATGTATGCAAGTATGTGGTAGTGCTTGCCTGGCAGCTCAGTTGAAGCGAGGGAAGGATCTGGGTAGTGCTCCTGGGATTCCTGATATATCCCCTGCTCAGCGTCTATTCGAAGAAGAACCAAACAAACAAGGGCCAACATAAATAGAGTGCACAAGCATATGAATTATAATGCGTCAAGCAAACAATCATGCCATGATGAATGATGCACAATTTGCATGGCAATAATGTAGCATGGCATGGGTGAGGTGTGGGGTACAAGAATAAAGCAATTTATTGAGTTTTAGTCACATTTTATACTCAATTAAGTTGTTGTATACTTTAAATTAATTAAGAAAAGGGCATTTTATTTGTAATTTTAAACAATTTCGAAATTTAATTTGCCCAAAAGATATTTTGAATGGCATATTTGAAATCCTCACATTTTTCTGATTCCAAAACATATATCATATGTATTATTTGGAATAATATTTTAAAAGTTATTTAAAAACAGATTTGAATTTGAATTTAAAACATTTCCTGGAAAATTGAAAACAAAACAGAGATCCAAAAAACTTTTGTCAGCCAGCCCAGTGCTAGCCAGAGCCACCGACAAGTGGGCCAGCTGCTGACTGGGCGACACAGCGCGCAGAGAGACTGTTCTCACCGCGGCTATTTCTAGCCACTGCGACTGACGGGTGGGCCAGCGACTGGAGGCCCACGTGACAGCGCCGGAACGCGCGGAGACTGACAGGTGGGCCAGAGCGGGAGCACGGGTTACGGTCTATAAAAATTGCAGGGCGTTTTTGTAAAGTGACAGAGAGACTAACTGGTGGGCTCGACTGGATCGCGAGATTAGAAAACAAAAAGGCTGGGTTTTTTTTGGCAAAGTGCGCGATGACACTATTCTTCTTTCTCATCTGAACTCTCTGACGGAAAAACAACGCGGTGACAGAGCGGCGAGACGGGGACTCGATCCGCGACTTGGGGCGCGCGCGCGTAGAGAAGCGGTACCCGTGCGGTAGGGCGGGGTAGTTGACAGGGAGTAGCTACGCGACCAGATGAGGCACTACGCGGCGCGAGAGCGTGCAGACAACAGCGAGAGGCGGCGCACTGAGAGCGTTCGGCGCAACGCCTGGCGCGTCTAGGGCTTTATGGTGAGGCGGAGGTTGTCCAGGCGATAGAGGGGCTCACCGCGGGGTGGTCGGTGGTGGTGGATCGGGACGAGGCGCAGCAGGGCGATGAGGAGGCTGGCGGCCGGAGATTTAGGGTTTGCGTCGGGCGGCTGTACTGGCGGTTCTGGGGGTCCTATTCCTCGCTGGCGCGTCCAGGGCGATGCAGGGGATGATCCTCGACCTCCGTGACCACTTCCACGTCGTGCTGGCCGGCTGGAATGAGGGGACGACGTGGTACTGGCGGCGGTCGGCGAGAGACGGTGGTGTCGGAGAAGAAGAAGGGGAGGCGAGTGCAGGGCTCTAGGGTGGATTTGGGAGAGGCGGAGGAGCCGTTAAGAAGGAGGAAAGCGAGAGAGAGGAAAGAGGGGCGTCGTGGGGCTCGGGTTAGATAAAAAGTGGCTTCGGTCCTTATCTCCTTCTCCTCTCACGTGCTCGAGCTGGCTCGGCGTGAGCAGGACAGGGACAGGGAGAGGGGCTGCAGGTGGGCCGAGGAAGAGAGAAGGGAAGGTGGGGCTGGCACGGCAGGTAGAGAAAGAGAGAGAAGAGGGGCTCGGGTTAGCTATGGCTAGGGTTAGGAGAGGTGGTCTCGGGTTAGGGTGAGCTAGGTTAGGTGGAGCCAGGTGGATGGGTTAGGGGGTGGCTCGGTTTTGGCTAGAGGGGGTGGTATGGTAGATGGTGATAGTGGGGTAGGTGATTAGGGTTAGGGTTTTGGATAGAGTCATAAAGAGAGGGAGAATTAAGGGTTAGATATGTTCTACCAAGGTCATGCAAGGGTTAAGGTGAAGCTATGGTGATGGTGGGAATGGATACCATTAAGTGATGAAAGAAAAGAAGGAGGGAAGGATTTAAGGAAAAAAAGTCTCACATGACCATGCATGGCACCTTCCCATGTGAGGTTGATAAGATGGAGATGGGAGAGGCGAGGTTGGATGCTCAAAACAAAGAACTAGGATCAAGATGAGGAGGGTGGGGTAAGAGAGAAAAAGGAATCTCACAAAAGAAAAAGGTTCACTCCAAAACCCAAGAAATGTCAACGGCGAAAAGATGAGTGCGTTGCATGGCCCATGCAAAATAATTAATGCCATGTTCTATTCTTGTGAAAACAATAATATTATAACATGGCATGATCCCATGCATTACCAAAATGTGGAATAAGGCCAAGCAAAAGAGAAAGGGATTGGATCCACACTAACCCACATGAGCTAGATTAAATGCCAAAAATAGATAAAATCTCATGGGTAATTAGGATGGTGGAATAATAAGGTGGTGGCAAAGAAAGGTGGTGGAGTTGAAATAAAAGATATGCCCCCAACTCAACTTGGGAATTTAAACAATATATCAATAACCAAATACCATATCAAGAGGCAAATACAGTTAATAATGCATATGAGAGAAGAGCCAAAAGAAAAGGGGTTTTATATGATGCTCAAATGCAAGGTGGCATGATGACATGAGCATGATATAATTATGATGCAACAATTATATGTAGGAAGTAGCTATTATATTATTAAGCCATGTAGCATTACCATTGTTAGACAATTGGGATGCTACAACTGCCTAGTAAGTATCGTAACTCCAATGGAATGAAATAAAAGTGCCAACAACTGCTGGGTTTGGGATGTCACATGCTACTTGTATCTGACTAGTAAGTACTGCAACTACAACTGAATGGTTAACTAAAACTGCCCACTACTTATGCTATCAGGATGACTCATGCTATCTATATCTGACTAGTAAGTGCTTCAACTATAATGGAATGAATAAAACTGTCAACTGTGTGAGTTCCTCGGTTTGACTTCCTCGTTTGGTCTCGAGGGGGAATACTAGGATGGGTATGATTGGTGTTAGTATAAGGTTGGTTCCGAATAGGTCTTTCTTACCCCTCTCTAATAGCAGACAGTTGAATCGAGTCTCTATAGATTGTTTAGTGCATGCTGCGCTGCCGCTTTAGTCCACCATACCTATGTAGGCGAGAGCCGCCGAATTCTAGCCTCGCCGTGTACTAGCCTCAGTACTGACGCTCCTATTTTTCCTTTGCCATTTGTCGGCACCCCTTTTGTTTTAGCAGGTATAAGTTCGACTTCGTTAGCAGGGTTACCCTTCCGGCTTGGCCTACGCAGGGTTATGGACGCCATTGCTTATTCTTCAGGGCTCTTAGCCCCATTTGGATCTTATCCGTACTCGGATGTTGTATCGTTTTCAAGGTGATTTGGATCTTTGTACTGTTTACCTGTATTCTTGACTCATGGAGTTGTTGTTGTATATATATGTTCTGTCGGTTCCATCGTGGACTATTGTGTAATGGTATTACTTTGTTTTCCACCCGCACGAAAGTGCCTGGTGGACATCCTTGAATCGTTTCTATGCGGGTTTGGCGAGAAGCACTAAAACTTGCATAGGGCCGATTCGAGGGTGATACATGTGCGTCAGCTTCCACTACCTTCTCCCTTTCACCTCGCTTTCCCATCAATTTGACCACGAGAATCATGAAGATCAAGCCACCCTTGAGGTCACCCCTTATCATCTGGCATCAGCAACTTTTGGTTGCCACGGATTTCTCATCGATTTCGTCTTTTCCCCATAAATTAGAAAATTCCACCAAAATAGCCCCAATTCGTGTTTTGGACCGATCTATGATGTTAGTGCGTTTTGGTAGGTTTTGTTCTGTATATTACTTGCTAAACTTGTCTATCCACCTTCTCCTGCGTTCCCATGGCCTAATTCCATCATTTACCCCTTCGATTTGGTATTTTTCTTGAAGATTTTCCGTCCAAATCGCTCCAAACTCGAGAAAACGCGTCAAAACTGGGCGTTTATGCGACCACCGGTACTACCAGGGTCAAAACCCGGTACTACCACACCTCTCTAGTACCTAAGGGTACTACCGGGCTTCCAGAAAACCGGTAGTACCGCTCAAAAACCTGGTACTACCGCCTGGTATGGAACAGAATCAACAGATTTTAGATTTCAGGATTCTCACCGTTTTGAGCATAACATTTGCATCCGACCTCGGATTTTGGTGTTCTTTAGCTCGTTTAAAAGAGGAAAAAGAGATCTACATCATCATATGAGTAGTTCATGCTATATAGTCCATACAAATTCCGTGAGCAAGGTGGAATCCAACAATAAAGGGTGAAGATTGGTGATGAAAGCTATAAACGTTCTGCGACTTCTCCCCACTTGCATTGCTTTGTGAGTTACACTATCTTTGCGACCAACAAACACCTATTGAGACTAGTTCCTCCTATGATTTCTTGGACTATGAACATTTGATACCTTATAGAATACCGAGGAAAAGTTGTGAGCGTTATCTCATATAGTTATCTTGTATAGTTGTTAGCACAAGGAAGAGGCAACTGAAAAAAAAATATATAGAAAAAAATAAATAAAAAAAGTAAAAAAAGAAAGAAAACAAGTGCCTCGTAGAATAGGAAGTTCAAGCTCGATGAACATCAAATAGGTGGTACTTATTGTGCATATCTTGTAGCCCACCAATTTTTGTGCAATTGAACTAGCATCTCTCCTTGCACTTGTGTGACACGAATTTATAGTCTTTGCTAGGTAATCATTTGGTTCTTAGCTCACTTTCTCCATCACACAGGTCCCTTTTATCCCACAGTGTGTGTTTCCTTGTACATAATTCCTTCTTGTGGATTAACTTGTTTTGCTTTGTGATCATCCTGGTTCTTTACTTGCCATTACAATATCTTGATTTCGGATTGTTCTTGGACGGCCACCTTCCATACCTATCCACCATAAGATTTGTGTGTGTTTTTTTAGTGGTTAGTTGGTTTTGGTGTTCCACGTGAACTTCACTTTACTTAGTTTTGATTGCTCTCAAGTGTGGCCACTTGCACGATACTATGTTCCAAGGTAAAGTAAGGTTTGATGTTGCATCCCTAACCCCCTACCACTTCCATATACACAACTTGGTCTTGTGAATCATTTCTAGGGACTCCGGAGCCGAGGATGATTTCTATGAAGAATCCACGATGAGCCACCATGCATATGCCTCCACAAGCATGGATGACATGATGGAGCACTACACCGACAATGGCTCCACATGCTTGGGTGGAATGGAGTACTACAACAACAATGACTCCCCAAGAATGGACGACTTCAAGAATGATAACGATAAGCTCTCCAAGTCACGTCGACCAAGACGGAGCCTCTACCTCAAGAGCGCCAAGGTCCACCATCGAATGGACAAGTTCCAAAGTACCCTTAAAAACTTCAATAAGGACATGGACAACAACTTCGCCAAGAACATGAGCATCCCTGCCAAAATTAATGAGTCTACCTCAAGATTGCACCACAAGAACAAGAAGAGTTCCAAGGACAAGGATCATCCTCGCGAGCATCATGTGGATGACCAAGTGCACCACCTACATAAACCCTTGGCAAGGCATGCCAATGACCTCCGTCGACACCATCAAAAGGCACCTTCCACTACTAGTTCCACCACCAAAATGGCACCAATAACAAGACTTCTTCCATGCCATCAAGCTTCAACGCCCAAACTTGATGTCCTAGATGACGCATGCAACTTCATGGATGAGGAAGACCAAGATCTCTACTTTTCCAAGTTGGACGAGTACGTTAAGAGAATGTCTACACAAGGAAAGGTGGTAATGGAAGAGGATGACCAAGCGCCAAGTCAAGAGTCTACACTTCAAGATGGAGGAAGCCAAGGGCACATATGTGATGAAGTCGATATGAGCACCGCTCTCGACAACAACGTGATCATACTTACACCACTACTACAAGATGGCGAGATGAAGGCCGAGCATGGGATTTTCCCTTCAAACATGGAGGCGAGCGATGACCATCTTATGGCATCTAACCTTGAAGGTGATAGAGTTGAGAATGGTGAGCATGGGACTTTCCCTTCACCAAAGGAGGTGCATGGAGTTGAGAGAACCGGGCATATCCCTATATGCTTGAGTGATGATGTGCTACCAATCCCATGTGAGTATGAGACCCACTTAGCCCACTTGAGTGAGAACAACAGTGAGATGAGTGACTCCACCATACGTGAGATTACGTGCTACAATTTGGAGGGCATGAGTGATACACCGAGTGAGTTGAGAGTGGTAGTTGATAGGTCATGTGAGACCATTTTGATTTCTAATGACTTACCCTCTACCTCTAGTGTGTTTGCTCATGATGTTCTAGGTTCCATGGATCAAGAAGCACCAAGTTGGAGATGATGATGCCTTCCATCGAGAATATGTACATGGTGGATGAAGATGACGCCATCCCCATATTGGATGAAGAAGTCGCCCAAATGGAGGCCAATACTACCAGAACACCCACTTCAAATGAGAGGTATGAACAAGGTAAAATAAGGGTGTTGATGATGCCATGATCCCACTAATGGACATGATGATTTTTAATGATTTGCATGTTATGTATGATACTTGTGACATGACATATGTTCCACTCTTATTCCCATGTGTTGATTTTGCTATGCATCATGATGACCATGTGGAGTCCTTTTATTGTCATGATATTGCCATAGACATGATATGCTCTAAACGTTATGTGGATGACATCATTGTTTACACTTTGTTGAACAACTGCTCTTTCCAATGTTTTGCTTGTAATGATGATACAAATGGTATCCCTTAGACCATGCTTTATCATGGATGTTTTACAATTTCTCCCATTTCTTGCAATAAGATGAATACTTGCTCTTTCACTTGTTTTGCTTGCAACAACAATTATCATAAGTTGTCTATTGAGATGGCCCCCATAGCTTTCTCAACTTTTGGAGATTTTAATGAATTCCATGATAATCATGTTCCCCACTTGCATACTCACCATGCACCTATGTTACACTTGATTAACACTAATGGTGATGTGCACAAGAAGAGATACATCATGCTGGGTGATGTGTTTATCTACCATGAACACACGTTCTTCCTTTTATCTATGATGTGTGTAGGTACCCGCAATATAATGTCAACCTTGGTTGAGAACGAGTTAACAAAAAGAGATCTAGAGAGCATCCCACAAGTGATTTCAAGATCAAACCCATCTCTGATACCTTCTGCATGCTTTGCATCTTTCATATTGAAAAAATGATCTTTCATATGGTTAGCTTGCAAGCATGTTTATGGTATTCTTTCACCTTATGACAATCATGTTTCATTGCTATTGGATATTGATCCTTTGTGTGTTGCAACAAAAATGTTGAACAATTTCTATTTCCAATGTTTTGTGTGCAACCATAATACCATTATGAGCATGTATTTTCATCAGAGCTTCCAAGTATCTCGTATCGTTGTTGCAACAAACATAAGGACCACTTGCTCTTTCATATGGTTTGTTTGCAAACATGTTGTTTTTGCTTCCGCTCGTGATACACATACCTCCATGATTTTGGCTTTTGATGATTTTTGTGTGATATCCAACATGTCGAACAATTTCTCTTTCCAATGGTTGGTTTGCACACATAATAATATTGTTTTGGATGTTTTTCCTCAGGTGTTTCTTCCGAAATCTCCTATCCTTGCATCCAAGATGTTTATCAAAATTTTAGTCAATTGCTTTGAGTGCCACACTAAGATGTTCTATGGAGTTTTTGAGTTCCCACATTGGGATGATGTTCAAACGATTTCCATGCACTTTGACCTTGCATATGCATTCCGTTTGCTATACTTGAGTTGTTCTAATAGTGTTGTGAACAAGAATGGACATGCCACAAATGACACTCTCCTCTATCACACACAAACATATGTTGCTTGGTCTTTGTTGTTTGAAGGTACAATTGCTTACGTGTCAACCTCTATGGACCATAAGTTGACAAGAAGAACCAAAGAGAGTTACGTATGGTAGCCCTTCAACGAGCCATCTCTACATCCTAAGGTGACTTCCATCTACTTGAGGACTCATGCTATAATCTTCACCAATTGGCTACACATTGAGTGTTTCTTTGCTTTTGTGGTGAGATTTGTAGGCTTCATGGAAGGTGAAGGAACATTGAGGTGTTGTCAATTCAATCTTCCCGAGGACGACTATATGGTGAACCCCGGGATCAAGAAGGTCTATCGACATATTCTACTTTGTGATGAGCGTGTAGAGTCGAGGACGACTCTTTTTGAAGGGGAGGGGGAGATGATGTAGCCCTAACTACGGTCATTACCACATCAAGGTCTCCAACTTATGCCAAGTTGTCATGGAGTCCAAAGGTGAATATGTTCCTCTATGCGAGCCCACTTCCTACCTTATTGAATGGTATGATACATCATACTCCGTCCCATATTCATGATAGTTTCACACAGACATGTACAGAGGCAAGGGAGGAAGCCCGGAGCATCAAGCCCTACAAGACGGATGCTCTAAAGAGGAGATGGCAGAAGACAGATATGAGCGGTACTACCACTCCCACCAGCGGTACAACCTATTACTACCGCCTGGCCAGACCGGCACTACCGGCCCATACAGAAGCCTGCACCATCACCCTGGACGCCCCGGTGCCGGCTTGCGGTACTACCACCCCCAAGCGGTACTACCGGTCGTCGAGTATGGTACTACCAGTCATGACAGTGCCTGCGCACGCAGTAACTAGGCCACAACCCCTGCATCCCCCTTATTATGTTTCAACCCTAGTTCTATTCCCAAACTACCCCCATGTAAGTGGCAGGCCTATAAATAGAGCCCCCACCCCCTCATGTATCCCAAGGCATAGATGATAAACTAGAGACACCCCTTTGTGGAATCTCTAGTTTTGCCTCATCCCCTTAGCCAAGGGACCGACTATGGTCACCACCTCGTTGGAGTTTACATCGCGCCTCCTTCGTTGTACAAGACCTTGGCATCGGTGCCCTTTGACATGACATCAATACCCTCTCCAAGGTGCCCGTCCCTCTCTGCTTGGGATTGAGGGAACATGTTGACCGATCTTTCCTTGCGAGGATGCTATCTGACTGGTGGCCACCTACAGAATCAATCGGCCTTGTATTGTGAGAGATTTGCGTCTATTCATCGTATTCTTCATGAGGTGTGTGTCCACTTTCGCTACCTTCTCCCTTTCCCCTCGCTTTCCATCGATTTTACCATGAGATCCGTGAAGATCGGGCCACCCTTGAGGTCCCCCTTATCATGGGGGATATTTGGTGCTCCTCTATCAAAGGCGCATGAGGCATGAACTAGATAAATCCACAAGGGATCTCCACTAATTACAAATATCAAGCCTAGGGTTTACAATAGAGGTAGGGGACTATATATAGGCCAACCACTAATCCAAGGGTACTTTGGGGGTAAAAGATAAGTTATGGACGGACTAAGGGGTACATGGGCCCAAGGCCCAAAGGATTTTACATGCCTGTTGACGCGCGGTCCGGAGATTCTGATGTAGCGGGCCAGGGACTCCGGTGTAGACCAGAGATTCCGGTCTGTCTTCGGTCCGTCTCCGAAGGGGGTATCAGACTCTCATCAGGCCTCGGTCCTGAGGTTGGTCCGAAGACCAGCCGGAGATTCCTGTGCACCAGTCCAGAGATTCTTGTCTTCCAGACCGGAGAATCCGGTGTGTGAACTCCATTAGCTTCTTATCCTTGGCCTGCTCCTTACATTTCATCCATAGGGGCTTGGTGATGCGTTGGGGCATAGCTAAGAATGCATAGTGTAGTTGCATGAAGTAGCAAGCCATCCAAGGATATATCAAAGTAACATGAGGAGAGGAGAGAATTCACCTTAGATTGGAGGAGCTTGGCTCGGGGACGAGTCATGGGTCCACTTGGGGGACTTGGTGGTGTAGATGTAGGAGCGTCCGTAGGACAGGCTGCATCAGCTCACCCCCCCCCCCCGGCGCCCCTTGGGAAAGAGTCGTCCTCGACTCTTCATGGTTATCATCTTGAACATCTCCATGGTAGGGTGAGGTCCTTGACATTGAATGCATTGCTAACAAGGTACTTGGAGGTTGGAATGTCGATGATGTAGGCGTTGTTGTTGATTCTCTTGAGGACCTTGAAGGGACCATCTCCTCTTGGTTTGAGCTTGGAATCACGTTCCTTGGGGAAGCGGTCCTTGCTCAAGTGTATCCACACAAGGTTCACCTTCTTCAAATATCATGTCCTTCTTGTCCTTGTTTAACCATGAAGCTTGACGAAGGACTTGTTGTTCTATTGTAGCTCTTGTTTCTTCGTGAAGCTTCTTCATAGCTTGGGCGCGCTTTTCAACATCCATGTTTGTGTGCTCATGGAGAGGTAGTGGTAGGATGTCGAGCGCGGTGAGGGGCTCGAAACCGTACACGATCATGAAGGGACTCATCTTGGTTGTAGAGTGCTTGGCTTGATTATAGGCAAACTCGGTGTGGGGAATGCATTCCTCCCAGTCCTTCAATTTCTTCTTGACCAACACACGAAGGAGAGACCCGAGGCTTTGGTTGACGACTTCGGTTTGACCATCGGTTTGCGGGTGCGATGAGGAATAGAGAATTGCTTGACGTCGAGATTGGCCATAAGGGTCTTCCACAAGTAGCTCATGAATTTGACATCGGAGTCGGAGATGATTGCTCTTGACACACCGTGAAGACAGACAATTTCCCTGAAAAACAAATTGGCAACATCTGAAGCATCGTCGATTTTGTGTCACGGTATGAAGTGATACATTTTTGAGAAGCAACCCACAACAACAAATATAGAATCATGACCATGCTTAGACCTAGGCAATCCTAACACGAAATCCATGCTAATGTCCGACCATGGTGCATGAGGAATAGGCAATGGCATATAAAGACCATAAGGGTTAGCTTGAGACTTACCTTGAACACATGTTGTGCATCATTGAATGTAGTGCTCCACGTCTCGCTTCATCTTGGGCCAATAGTAATGGGTGGTGAGCATGTCCAATGTCTTATCACGACCAAAGTGACCCATGAGGCCTCCACCATGTGATTCTTGGAGAAGAAAAAGTTGAAGAGACGACTTCAGAATGCAAAGCTTGTTTTGTTTAAAGAGAAAGCCTTTATGAAAATAGAAATCATCAATTCCTTTATCAATGGAGCACTTTGCAAAAAAAATTATCAGCTTGAACATCTCCATGGTAGGGTGAGAGGTCCTTGACATTGAATGTATTGATCACAAGGTACTTGGAGATTCGAATGTCGATGATGTAGGTGTTGTTGTTGATTCTCTTGAGGACCTTGAAGGGACCATCTCCTCTTGGTTTGAGCTTGGAATCCCGTTTCTTGGGGAAGCGGTCATTAATCAAGTGTATCCACACAAGGTTCACCTTCTTCAAAGATCATCTACTTTTTGTCCTTGTTAATCCGCTTGTCAAGTATAAGAATGGCAAAGGTAATTGGCCTATGGGTTCTGCCTCCGCCTCTGGCAATGCCCACCGTGTTCTGGATCATGCTGTCGAGGTCCACATTGATTGCTCTGCCACAGAATGGGCAAAACAGTCTCCCCCTATGGTAGAAACGGATTAGCCCACACCGTAACCGCCTCAACACATAGTGGCTCTTGTTGTCCCTCGATTCCTTGCTAGCGTCCACGTCATCATCATCCTCCTGTTGATTTTTAAGAACATAACTTAGAACTCATACATATGATTGAATTGTATTACAACTCAAGAATTAATAACATGTATATGCAAGACAATATATATGTGGATATCAAAGAGAAAGCATCTCAGCAATAGTTTGATCAGTTCATATATCATTTCATCTCAAAGCAATGATAATTAATTGCATCGGAGTGTATGTAGAATAAATCTAGGGGCCTCATAAGTTTCTTCAGGGATGGAGTGGGCGAACCAAGTAACAATTGCATAACCTATAATGTTCTTGTACATCGCCCCAGGTTCGCTAACTCATCTCTGAAAAAATCTGACACCAATGTGTCTGCCTCTCTTTGGGGGCAAATTTGAATCATTGGCCATAGTAATAAATTGAAATGTAATCGTACAAAACAATATTTAGGGATATACATAGTCAGGTATAAAAATAAGCCTAAATATTGTAATTATAAATAAAAAACCAAACAATTAATCTTCAGGTACATGTTAAATATACTTATGATCAAAACCATTCGTATACATATGCATCATATGAATCATTCAAAGATCGGAAACAAATCAAGGATCATATGTGTAGTTCCATATGAGAATAAATCAAGGGCCTCATAATTTGTTTCAGAGATGGGGTTGGCGAACCAAAGTACCAACAACACAACCTATATTGTTTGTGTGCATTGCTCCCTCGGGTTCACCAACCCATTCCTAAAACACGACACCAGCATACGTGTCTCCCCTTGAATTATTTTGGGGCAAATTTCAATCATCGGCCTCGGTGACAAACTGAAATGTAATTCTTATACACTATGAATGCATGGAATAGATAATTCAAATATCATAGTTCTATCAATGTAGAATAAAGATTAAGGCCTAATAAGTTTCTTCAGGGATGGTGTAAGCAAACCAGGTAACAATTGCACAACTTATATTGATCTTGTACATGGCCACAGGTTCGCTAACTCATCCCTGAAAAAATCTGACACCAATGTGTCTGCCTCTCTTTTGGGGCAAATTTGAATCATTGGCCACAATAAGAAATTGAAATGTAATCATACAAAACAATATTCAGGGATATACATATGCATCATACGATGCATTCATAGATCAGAAACAATACAAAGATTATATATATAGGTTCCATATGAGAATAAATTAAGGGCCTCATTTTTTCAGAGATGGATTCGGAGAACCAAAATACCAACAGCACAACCTATATTGTTTATGTGCATTGCTGCCTCGGGTTCACTAACCATCCCTAAGAAAACGACACCATCAGATGCCCTTGCACTAGTTTGGGGTAAAATTGAATCATTGGGCTTAGTAAGGAATATAAATGTAATGTTATAGGCATGTTGTGTATCAAAATCAACACTCAACTAGCAAACTCAACTAGATGGCAGATGAGAAGATTGGGGTTTTGTGACTAGACAGACTGGGGTTTTGTGACTAGATGGTAGAAGCATCAATTGACCGATCGAACCATATATATACTACCCTACTTCAAGAGCAAAAGAATCTATACACGATTGAGCAAATCCTATGTATGAACAGTGAAATCTGCGGCTGCGACTAGAGAAGCTAGCAATGTAGTACCTCGGACTCCTCATCAGGGACATCCTCCTCGAACTCATCATTCTCCATGATTGCGTCGAAGATTTCTTGGACAGTGATGGGGTCGTTGATGTAGAGCACCGCATTGCCTCCGACTGCCGCCTACCCCCCATCCAGATCTGCCGCTGGCACCACGATGTTGTCGGCCACCTGCTACTCGGTGGCGACGGCTACTGGCTGGACGGATGAGCTCGAACCCTCGACGGCGCGACGACGAGCGGCGTTCGTGCCCGGAGAAGATGCATCCGCCTGTTTGGCGATGACGAGCCATCTGCTGCTGCGCCTTCAACTGGCTTCACCTCCGGCTCGTCTCCACGCGTTCGCTTCATGGCGCACCTAGGGAAGGAGGTCGTGCAAGCGAAGGATCTTCGACGCGCACGGTAGGTGCAGATTGGGGTTTCGGGACTAGATAGATTGGGGGAAAATGACACGAGCACATGGAAGAAGAAGACCGAGCAGGTTTATAAACACTAGACCGTTCGTAGTCCTCGAGTAGACACATGTGATGGGCGGGGGAAGGTGGGGCTACCACGATCTCTACCTTTTTTTTGAAACAACCACGATCTCCACTTTAGAGCTGCATTGAAAACACGCTCATGGCAGTCCTCGATTCCTCTTCATGCAAGTGGTGCAGAACCAATTTCTAGCAACGTTAGATCTACTCGAGGGGGGCCCTTGACTCATGGAAGTTACTTGCGGTAGAGCCCAGTTGGAAGTGAGATTGAGAGCGCTCCGTAAAAATGGGATATGTCTTATTAAAATCAAGTGGCAATAAATTGCAGCGTCCCATCGACAACCGTGCACTCGATGACCCCATTGCCCTGTGCATGTGTTGTAGTAGCAGTAGTAGCCTTTGCAGACTAGATTAAACATGACATGACCACTAGACGACTTTTTCCACGGACGGCACCGTGTTCCTTCTTGTAGAAGTCTCGCTGAGGGAGACGTCCGTGCTGTCTCACACTGTACTGTGAAGGGCACGACGTGTGCAGCAATCATCGTTGGATCACACAGGATCATGGGTTGGTGCGCACGATCCGCGTGACAACTGCGACAACCAATCAGGGCATAGCAGACAGAGTGAGCACAAGTTTGGGCTTCTACGAAAGAGAGAGAGGGCAAAACTGAGTAGTATCAAAAAACCAAGGGCAAAACTGAGTAGTATAAAAATCGAAAGTGAGTGACTTGTACAATGAAATACATCATGGCATACATCAAATTATGCCAAGATAGATCCACTAGAGTTCATTGGATGTGTGTTCTTCTCATAAACCACATATCGATAAGCTAGTGTTCTTGCATGTCTGTTCTTAGCACAAACCACATATGGATCCACTAGTGTCACTGGATGTGTGTTCTTTTCATGAACTACACCCAGTTCATTGCATGTGTGTTCTTTTCACAAACAACATATGGATCCATCAGAGTCAATGGATGTGTGTTCTTTTCATTAACCATAGCTAGAGCCATTGCATGTCGATTTTTCCACAAATAACATATGTATCCACCAGTGTCATTGGATGTGTGTTCATTTCATTAACCACAGCTAGAGTCATTGCATGTCTGTTCTTTCCACAAAAAACATATGGATCCACCAGTGTGATTGCATGTGTGTTCTTTTTAAAAACCACAGCCAGTGTCATTGCATGTGTGTTCTTTCCATAAACCACATATGGATCCACCAGTGTCACTTGATGTGTGTTCTTCTCACAAACCACAGCTAGAGTCATTCCATGTCTGTTCTTTCCACAAATCACATATGGATCCACCAGTGTCATTGCATGTGTGTTCTTTTCACAAACAACATAAGGATCCATCAGAGTCACTGGATGTGTGTTCTTTTCATGAACCACACCCAGTTCATTGCATGTGTGTTCTTTTCACAAACAACATATGTATCCACCAGTGTCATTGCATGTGTGTTCTTTTCATTAACCACAACTAGTGTCATTTAATGTCTGTTCTTTGCACAAACCACATATCGATCCACCAGTGTCACTTGATGTGTGTTCTTTTCATGAACCACAGCCAGTGTCATTGCATGTCTGTTCTTTGCACAAATCACATATGGATCCATCTAGTTCATTGCATGTGTGTTCTTTTCATTAACCACAGCTAGAGCCATCGCATGCCTGTTCTTTCCACAAACAACATATGTATCCACTAGTGTCACTAGATGTGTGTTCTTTTCATTAACCACAACTAGAGTCATTACATGTCTGTTCTTTCCACAAACAACATATGGATCCACCAGTGTGATTTCATGTGTGTTCTTTTCACAAACCACAGACAGTGTCATTGCATGTGTGTTCTTTCCACAAACCACATATGGATCCACCAGTGTCACTTGATGTGTGTTCTTCTCACAAACCATAGCTAGAGTCATTGCATGTCTATTCTTTCCACAAACCACCTATGGATCCACTAGTGTCATTGAAGGTGTGTTCTTCTCACATACCACACAAGGATCCACCATTGTCACTGGATGTGTGTTCTTTTCATGAACCACACCCAGTTAATTGCATGCGTGTTCTTTTCATAGACCACATAAGAATCCACCAGTGTCATTCCATGTATGTTCTTTTCATTAACCACATGTAGATCCATTGCATGTCTGTTCTTTCCATAAACAACATATGGATTCACCAGTTTCACTAGATGTGTGTTCTTTTAATGAACCACACCTAGATCATTGCATGTATGTTCTTTCCACAAAACACATATGGATCCACCAGTGTCACTGCATGTGTGTTCTTTTCATTAGCCACAGCCAGAGCCATTGCATGTCTGTCCTTTCCACAAACAACATATGTATCCACTAGTGTCATTGCATGTGTGTTCTTCTCATTAACCACATCTAGAGCCATTGCATGTCTGTTCTTTCCACAAACAACATATGGATCCATCAGTGTGATTGCATGTGTGTCCTTTTCACAAACCACAACCAGTGTCATTGCATGTGTGTTCTTTCCACAAACCACATATGGATCCACCAGTATCACTTGATGTGTGTTCTCCTCACAAACTATAGCTAGAGTCATTGCATGTCTGTTCTTTCCACAAACCACATATGGATCCACCAGTGTCATTGCATGTGTGTTCTTCTCACATACCACATAAGGATCCACTAGTGTCACTGGAAGTGTGTTCTCTTCATGAACCACACCTAGTTCGTTGAATGTGTGTTGTTTTCACATACCACATAAGGATCCACCAGTGTCATTGCATGTGTGTTATTTTCATTAACCACAACTAGAGCCATTGCATGTCTATTCTTTCCACAAACAACATATGGATCCACCAGTGTCACTGGATGTGTGTTCTTTTCATGAACCACACCCCGTTCATTGCACGTGTGTTCTTTCCACAAACCACATATGGATCCACCAGTGTTACTGCATGTGTGTTTGATAGATTGCAAATGTATCTATAATTTTTGATGTTCCATGCTTGGTTTTATCTACTTTCTTGTGTTTTGTCCAAACTTTGGAGTACTTTTCATATGATTTCTTGGACTAACCTATTAACAAGTGCCACAGTGCCAGTTGCCTGTTTTCTGCCATTTTTGGTTTTAGGAAAGTCAGAAAATGAATATTCTCAGAATTGGACGGGAGAAAAGCCAAAGTTCCTATTTTCCCGGAAGACTCACGGAGCCAGAAGGAGAGTCGGAGAGGGGCCACAGGGTGGCCACAACCCCTAGGTGCGGGTACCCCCAGGCCGCGCTAGGCATGGTGTGGGCCCCCCTGGCTGGCCACCGACCTTGCCTCCTTCGCCTATATATTCCTCCCGAGGTAAAAACCCTAGATCGTCAATCAGAAATCCACGAAAAGTTCCGCAGCGCCGCCGCCACCGAAGGGGAGATTCGGGGGATAGAAAGTCTCTGTTCCGGCACCCTGTCGGGACGGGGAAGTGCCCCCGGAGCCATCTCCATCGATCTCCACCAGCATCTCCATCACCATTGCTGATTCCCATGATGAGGAGGGAGTAGTTCTCTCTCGAGGCTAAGGGTTCTACCGGTAGCTATGTGTTCATCTCTCTCTCTATGCATGATCTTATTGAGATCATGAGCTTGTAATGTATAGATCTACCTTGCTACTCAAGTGCTTTAATAGATCTCTGCTCTTCCCATGTGTGTGAAAGTGACAGCGTGCACACCATGGTGGCACTTAGGCTAGAGATTACAAATACTTGTTATGAGTTATATTTGGAGTTGGATGTCTTTATGAAATTGTGGTGTTTGTTTGAACCATCTAGTGATCAAGGTGACAGTGTGGGGTTATCTAGATGGGAAAGATGAACTTTGAGGTGTGCTGTTATAGCCCTACCAACGATTAGAGTGTCCAACCGGAGAGTAGTTCAGCGTAGTATCATAAAGAATAATATATTTATATCAGAGTGTTCACTAGTGAAAGTATGATCCCTAGGCCTTGTTTCTAAGCATTCAAACACCAATTAGATCTATTACATGTTTGCTTGCTTCCTTCTTTATTTCAGTTTGCCTTTAGTCTTTTCCCACGTCAACCACACGCCAGCAAGCTATTTTCTGGCACCGTTACCACTTATAATTATCCATACCACTTGTATTTCACTATCTCTTCGCCAAACTAGTGCACCTATACACCTGAAAGGTGTATTGGGTGTGTTGGCGACACAAGAGACTTCTTGTATCTTGATTGCAGGGTTGCTTGAGAGGGGATACCTTTGACCACTTCCTCCCCGAGTTCGATAAACCTTGGGTGATCCACTTAAGGGAAAACTTGCTGTTGTTCTACAAACCTCTGCACTTGGAGGCCCAACAACTGTCTACAAGAATAGAAGTGCATAGACATCAAGCTATTTTTTGGCGCCGTTGCCAGGGAGGTAAGGTAAAAGGTATTCACACCGGAGGATTAAAGAAGAACCTCCCACGGCAAACATCTATTTTCTGGCGCCATTGCCGGGGAGGTAAGGTAAAAGGTACTCACATCCTCCGGTGTGAGTGCTCGAAGTTATTTCCTTTAGATTCTGCAATTTTGTCTGTTTGTTTCTTGTTTTCACTAGTTAGTCTTAATGGAAAACAACAACAAAATAGAGAGCTTTTTAGTATTTTTCCTAAGATAGAACTTGAATTGTCTGAAAAGAAAATTAAAAAACCCATGGAACTTTATTTTCATGCTAATAGCAATGTTATTAGTATGAATCTTTTGAACACCTTTGTTACTAATGCTATGGAAACGACTAAGCTTGGGGAAGTTGATATTTATGAAAATGATCTTTTTAGTTCCCTAGCTTTAAAGAAGAAAATTTGCTCTGATGATACTTTATCTCCCATATGTGGTAATTCTAATGATGCTTGTGATATTTTAAATCCACATACTGAAAGCATCTCCTTTAAAATACCTATAAAAATTGTTGAACGTGTTATGGACAACTGTTATTTGGGAGATGGAACTGTCCATCCTGGTGATCATTTACTCCTTATACATGAATTATGCGAGTTGTTCAAGTGTGCAGGTATTTCAATGAACCAAGGTAAGAGGAAGCTATTCCCTATTTCACTTAAGGGCAAAGCAAGGGAGTGGTATGAGCTACTAGATGATCCTCATCATTTGGAGTGGAAGGAACTTGAATCTCTCTTTTACTCTAAATTTTATCCTCCTCGTGAAATTCATAAAGATAGGAATTATATTTATAATTTTCATCCTCATGATGGAGAAAGTATTGCCCAAGCATGGGGGAGATTGAAGTCACTAATGCTCAAATGTCCCATTCATGAGCTCCCTAGTAATATTGTTATTAATAATTTCTATGCAAGGCTTTCAGGACATTACAAGGACTATCTAGATACTTGTTTAGAGGGATCCTTCACAAGTAAGGAGGTCAAAGATAAGTGGGATCTCCTTGAAACAATTCAAAGCAATAGCGAAAATTGGGATAACAACAAAGGTAAAGAACCAGGTATAAACTATGAGTATGATTGCATTAAGTCTTTCACTAAAACTGCTGATTTTCAAGAGCTTAGTGCTAAGTATGGTCTTGATCCTCAAATTCTTATTGATTGTTTTAGAACCTTTGCTTCTCATATTAATGCTCCTAACGAGAAATGGGACATGTATCATGAGCCTTTTAAAGACACTTGCATGGAAAATGAAATTGTTATTAATGACAGCAATAAACATGTCAAACCTCTGAAAGTACTATTTCTTATAAGCATGTTAATTTTTGTGGAATACATAGACCTTGTGAGAATAATCAAATTGAAGAAGAATATTGTATCACCCACAGGAATGAAAAAACTAGAATGTGGTATAGGGCTCTAAATGATCTTGGTAAAAACGTTTGTGCCCTCTATCCTTTTATTTGTGAACTTTGCTTTGAAGTGGGTCACTTCAATTTTCAATGCTTAGGCCATAATAACAGCCCTTCTAATCCAATGAGTACTGCACGTTTGTATTGTGATGACATGATCACTCCAAATCAGCATGATGAACTTACATTATTTTTGGGGTGTGAAGAATTATCAAGAAAAACTTCTTTGGTAGATATGAGTGCTTTTGGTATGAATAGAGTCATGCATGGTTGTCATATTTATTGTGTTGATAATTGCCACACAAATACGTATATACAAAATATTATAAATGATGAGATTTTACCAAAATATGACAGGACTAATATGTGTTTTGGGCTTATTAATGAAAAGGAGGAATCCTCCAAAGTTTCTTCTATTGTCTCTAACAATGAACCAGGGTATATGGAGAAGCTTCCTTTCAAGCCTCTCTCTCCTAAAGAGAAGAAGAAAAAGAAGAAGAGGAGGAGTAAAAGGAGATAGGAAACGGTATTTTCCCCTAAACATGTTGCTCCTATTATAGTTTTTGATGAGTCTGAACTCGATGATGTTCCTATGCCGATTACCTATAGTAGTGATCATGATTGGGAAAAGCACACTACTTTTGATATTGATAATCTCTTCGGTACTAATTCTTAAAATGATGATATTAATAATTGCTATACTATTAGTCCTATCCATGATCCTTCCAATGATGATATGTTTACAAATGAACACACTTTGGAGGATAACTATTCTATTTCTTATGATGATACTATACCTCCAATATATGATGATTGTAATGATGAGTATGATATTTTCAGTCCACCTACTATTGAGGAGAAAATTAATTAGGATTATAATATGCCTCCTATATTTGATGATTATGGTGATGAGAATAATAATGATAGCTATTTTGTTGAATTTTCTCCCACTATAATTAATAAGAATGACTATGTTTATGTGGGGTGTATTAATTCTTTTATGCCTATGGCACATGATAAGAATGTTTCATTTGATTGTTATATTGTTAATTTTATTCATGATGGTACTGAAAGTTATTATGAGAGAGGGAAGCATGGTTTTATGCATCTCAATAATATTAAGTTTCCCCTCTTTATGTTGAAAGTTTTGAAGTTGCACTTGTTTCGCTTTACTATGCTTGTTGCTTTGTGCTTTCATGACTTATTTCTTTACAAGATTCCTATGCATAGGAAGTGGGTTAGACTTAAATGTGCTTTGAATTTGCTTCTTGATGCTCTCTTTTACTTCAATTCATATTTCTTATGTGAGCATCTTTTCAAACTATCATGCCTAACTTAAAGGCGTTACAGAAAAGTACATATTGGGAGATAACCGAAAAGTTTTAGATAAGTCTTGGAAGTTATTACTTCAGTAATAACCGATCCTGATCCTTTTTATTTGCTTTTTGTGCCAATAGTAACCTCTAATGAGAGAGAAGTAATAATTGGGAAAGTTGCTTCCCCGAAACAGATTTCTGTGCTTCACCGTAAACATTTGTGTAAAATCTCTGAACGCCTTTTTGAGGCGTGAAATTTTGTGCTTCTGCCCCAGGTTGTTATCTAACTTTTGTTAGTTCAAGACTTTTTGATTTGAGCAACAGAAGGTCTTCGAAAAAATTCGTCTTTACCTGCTGGTCTGTTTTGACAGATTTCTGCCATTTTCTGCATTTGCTTCGTGTTGGTTCCTTTTTGAGTTCTTTTGGGGAATTGAGCTTTTTGAGGGAAGTGATACAGTATCTTGTGTTTTAATGGAAGTTTTATTGGTGTTATAACTAAACCTAAAGACCTATTATCTTGAGTACACTAATGTTACTAATAAAGATTGTGTGAAGTTTTGTATGAAGGAAAAATTTCAGGTGTATGAAAGGAATGAGTAATGAGATGAAGGATGGACTAAAGCTCAAGCTTGGGAATGCCACACGTGTCACCCCAAGAAATATCCAAGAAGTACAAGCGTCAAAGCTTGGGGATGCCCAAGACATCCCCCTTCTTCATCAATAAAAATTCCAGGTTTCTTCCAAACGCTTCATTTTTGTTGTTTCATGCACAGTTGTGTTGTTCTTGGAGCATCTTCTTTTCTGTTTTCGTTTTGGTTTTTCGTTTGCTTGGTTTTCTTAGTTTGCTGAATAAATTGGTTGGACCCCCTCTTTCATACATTAGTTTTCAAATAGTTTGGTTTGGATTGGAAAAGAGTAGGAAAGTTCATGCTTAAGTGGTAAAGAGAGCTTGTTTTTGACTGTGGCCTATGCTTTGTCATGCCATGCTTGATATTGTTTTAGCTTTATGCTTAGTATTCTTTGCTATAGCATGAATTGTTATAAACAATTGAGATCGCTTAATGTGCTTTGGATGAATCATGCGTTGTTTTAGCATATTAAAGCATAGTATAGTGGTATTCTCCTTTGATGCTTTATTTGGGTTGATTTGGCACATGATCACACCATGTTATGATTATCTCAAGTCACCATAGCCTTTATGATCCTTTAGTTTTCAACTTGTAGTATCACTTTATGCTTTTATCAATGATGTTTTGTCGCTCTGCATGATTATGGCCATTATTGCTCTCTTAGTTTGTCGCTCCCTGTCTTTTGCTAGCCTCCACAACCAAGTATGAGTTCCACTCATGCATCCAAATCCTTAAACCAAGTTATTCCAAAGAGTCCACCATACCTACCTACTAGCTTATGCTATTCCAAGTATATTCATGTTTTTGTTTACCTGCCAAATTAAACTTGTTATGAGGAAACTAGTGATTAAAGCTCTCACGAACTTGATGGCACACTTTACTTTTCTTGCCCTTAATAAAGTTGAACCATAGTGCCATCTATGTTGTATATGCTTGCACTTATTTGTTGGGAATTAGCAGAACCATGCTATCATGGGGAACGCTTTCAACATTGCACGGGTACTTGTACCTAGTTGATATCATGCTCTTTTGTATATGGATGTCGTCGGTGTGAAATGAAAGGGGAGCTTGTAAGTCCATGGAGTTATGTATATGTGTTAGAGAAACACCTAGACCACTGGTCTAATCCATGCTGACATGGTGGAAACCTGCAGCATAACCATAATGAGCTGTCTATGAAGCATTCTTATAAAAAAAGAGTCCTATATTGAGAAAAAAGAGAAAAAGAAAAAAAGAGATTATGAAAAGAGGAAAGAGAGAAAAAAGCACCATATTCCCATGGTAAATAAGAAGATTGCTGAGATGCTTGTTGTCTGCTTGCCTTGTCATTTTGATATGGGGATTCTTCCGTATCATCGGGAAAGGGGTACCCCGTTGGAGGTTCTCTATGATACACATGTACTTACAATGACAAGAACTTACCGGTGACTAAACTTGAGTAGCATGAGGAGCGGCCCTCGTATTCAAGGGACATGAGGTTTCTAACTTATACTTCGTCAAGCATGTACACCATAGTTTGTTCACTTTAACCTTAATCACTTCAAGATGCTTATGATAGGGGCAAGGAGAGCTGAAAGCTATAAGTACCATAATTTTTGGAAGCTCTTTATGATACTTAAATCCCTGCTTCCTTCTATGAATGCCTTTCTTCCACCATTATATTGAGTCTCCACCTTCTACCTTTATGCACCTACTTTGAGAGCATAGTGGCCATTCTTAGTTCTATGTGCATTGTCCCAAGACTAGTTGATTGATGCATAGCTTTGATATTGCTTGTTCTAAACTATTTGTATCTAGTCACTCTTATGAACTTTGAAGGTGTCCTATGCATTTATGTTTGCTACTCTATGAGGGACAAGCTGAATACTACTATGCTATGTTTTCTTTATGTTAAACAAACAAACGTCTCGCAAAACATTGTTATTCATGAATCTTTTGTTTGTGTCTTTTCATGTTGCAACATAGTTTCTTTGTCTTATTGCTAGAACTTTATCTTTCATGCTATGTTGAAGTACTATGATCCCAATTATCGTTGTTTTACAAATACTTTGATCAAGTTTATGATGGTGCATGTCACCTCAAAAATTATTCTTTCTTTTTATCACTTACCTACTCGAGGACGAGCAGGAGTTAAGCTTGGGGATGTTGATACATTGCAAATGTATCTATACTTTTTGATGTTCCATGCTTGGTTTTATCTACTTTCTTGTGCTTTGTCCACACTTTGGAGTACTTTTCATATGATTTCTTGGACTAACCTATTAACAAGTGCCACAGTGCCAGTTGTCTGTTTTCTGCTGTTTTTGGTTCTAGGAAAGTCATAAAATGAATATTCTCGGAATTGGACGGGACAAAAGCCAAAGTCCCTATTTTCCTGGAAGACTCATGGAGCCAGAAGGAGAGTCGGAGAGGGGCCACAGGGTGGCCACACCCCCCAGGCGTGGGTACCCCCAGGCCATGCTAGGGCATGGTGTGGCCCCCCTGGCTGGCCATCGACCTTGCCTCCTTCGCCTATATATTCCTCCCGAGGCAAAAACCCTAGATCGTCAATCAGAAATCCACGAAAAGTTCCGCAGCGCCGCCGCCACTGAAGGGGAGATTCGGGGGACAGAAAGTCTCTGTTCCGGCACCCTACCGGGACGGGGATGTGCCCC
Organism: Avena sativa; assembly: GCA_916181665.1. Lineage (NCBI taxonomy): Eukaryota > Viridiplantae > Streptophyta > Magnoliopsida > Poales > Poaceae > Avena > Avena sativa. The sequence goes on along the minus strand of OV702291.1, from coordinate 372,981,084 downwards.
CAGAGCCATCTCCATCGATCTCCACCACCATCTCCATCACCATTGCTGATTCCCATGATGAGGAGGGAGTAGTTCTCTCTCGAGGCTAAGGGTTCTACCGGTAGCTATGTGTTCATCTCTCTCTCTATGCATGATCTTATTGAGATCATGAGCTTGTAATGTATAGATCTACCTTGCTACTCAAGTGCTTTAATAGATCTTTGCTCTCCCCATGTGTGTGAAAGTGACAGCGTGCACACCATGGTGGCACTTAGGCTAGAGATTACAAATACTTGTTATGAGTTATATTTGGAGTTGGATGTCTTTATGAAATTGTGGTGTTTGTTTGAACCATCTAGTGCTCAAGGTGACAGTGTGGGGTTATCTAGATGGGAAAGATGATCTTTGAGGTGTGCTGTTATAGCCCTACCAACGATTAGAGTGTCCAACCGGAGAGTAGTTCAGCGTAGTATCATAAAGAATAATATATTTATATGAGAATGTTCACTCGTGAAAGTATGATCCCTAGGCCTTGTTTCTAAGCATTGAAACACCGCATGCAATTAGATCTGTTACATGTTTTCTTGCTTGCTTCTTTATTTCAGTTTGCCTTTAGTCTTTTACCACGTCAACCACACACCAGGAAGCTATTTTCTGGCACCGTTACCACTTATAATTATCCATCCCACTTGTATTTCACTATCTCTTTGCCGAACTAGTGCACCTATACACCTGACAAGTGTATTGGGTGTGTTGGGGACACAAGAGACTTCTTGTATCTTGATTGCAGGGTTGCTTGAGAGGGGATACCTTTGACCACTTCCTCCCTGAGTTCGATAAACCTTGGGTGATCCACTTAAGGGAAAACTTGCTGCTATTCTAGAAACCTCTGCACTTGGAGGCCCAACAACTTTCTACAAGAATAGAAGTGCGTAGACATCAGTGTTCTTTTCATTAACCACAACTAGAGCCATTGAATGTCTGTTATTTCCACAAACAACATATGTATCCACAAGTGTCATTGCATGTGTGTTCTTCTCACTAACCACAGCTAGAGCCATTGCATGTCTGTTCTTTCCACAAACAACATATGGATCCACCAGTGTGATTCCATGTGTGTTCTTTTCACAAACCACAACCAGTGTCATTGCATGCGTGTTCTTTCCACAAAGCACATATGGATCCACCAGTGTCACTTGATGTGTGTTCTTCTCACAAGCCACAGCCAGAGTCATTGCATGCCTGTTCTTTCCACAAACCACATATGGATCCACTAGTGTCATTGCATGGGTGTTCTTAACATACCACATAAGGATCCACAAGTGTCACTAGATGTGTGTTCTTTTCATGAACCACACCCAGTTCATTGTATGTGTGTTCTTTTCACAGACCACATAAGGATCCACCAGTGTCATTGCATGTGTGTTCTTTTCATTAACCACAGCTAGAGCCATTGCATGTCTGTTCTTTCCACAAACAACATATGGATCCACCAGTGTCACTAGATGTGTGTTCTTTTCATGAACCACACCCAGTTCATTGCATGTGTGTTCTTTCCACAAACCATATATGTATCCACTAGTGTCACTGCATGTGTGTTCTTTTCATTAACCACAGCTAGAGCCATTGCATGTCTGTTCTTTCCACAAACAACATATGTATCCACCAGTGTCATTGCATGTGTGTTCTTCTCATTAACCACAACTAGAGTCATTGCATGTCTGTTCTTTCCATAAACAACATATGGATCCACTAGTGTGATTGTATGTGCGTTCTTTTCACAAACCACAACCAGTGTCATTGCATGTGTGTTTTTTCTACAAACCACATATGGATCCACCAGTGTCACTTGATGTGTGTTCTCCTCACAAACCACAGCCAGAGTCATTGCATGTCTGTTCTTTCCACAAACCACATATGGATCCACCAGTGTCATTGCATGTGTATTCACTACAAGAAAAGTTTCCTTCCGCAATGAATTGGCCCGACGGTCATCGTAGAAGGCGCATCTTCCGCGAGGAAATTCTCGGCTCGGTCGTGGCCGATGGGAAACTTTGTTTTTCATGTTTCGCGGCCCTCTACTATGATGGCTAAAAACATGGAGGAAGCTCGGACAGCGTGTGGAAGAAGCAAGATTTTTGTTTCCTCGCGCGATGTTGACTTGCCGAAATCTTTTGAGGCGTGTGGGTCCCGGATGTCAGTGTCTCTAGGGGACCATACTTTTCGGTCGCGCCTCTCTGATTTGAACTCGATAATGTTGCTCGAGGCGCCTGGCGTTTAGTTAGGCTGCTAGGTCCCACATGTCAGCCTCTCATTAGAAGGATCATGTGCATGATGGAATGTTTTCCTTTGCTCGCGCTACCCTATTCCGAACTTGATAGCGTTGTTCGATGCATCTACCGTTTAATCACGATGTTGGGCCCCACATGTCATCCTCTCATTAGAAGAAACGTGTGTATGCTGGAATTTTTTCCTTCACTGGCGCTACCCCGTTCCTAGTTGATAGCGCTGCTTGACGCATCTACCATTTAACCAACCTCCTCAGCCCCACATGTCATCCTCTCATTAGAAGAAACGTGTGTATGATGGATTTTTTCCTTGGCTCGCACTACCCTGTTCTGAACTTGATAGTGTTGTTTGATGCATCTACCATTTAATCACGATGCTGGGCCCCACATGTCATCCTCTCATTACAAGAAACGTGTGTATGATGGATTTTTTACCCTCTGTCGCTCCTTCGTGTTCCGAACTTGATAGCGTTGCTTGCTGCATCAGCCGTTTATTCAGGCTGGTGGGTCCCTTATGTCAGCCTCACATTAGAAGAATCGTCGGTATGATGGAATTTTTTCTTCTCTAGCGCTACCCTGTTCCGAACTAGATAGCGTTGGTCGACGAATCTGTCGTTTGCTCACGCTGCTAGGTCACCCATTTCAGCCTCTCATTACAAGAAACGTGTGCATGTTGAACTTTTTTCTCGCTCGCACCTCCCTTTTTCGAACTGGCAACATTGCCCGATGCAGCATCTGTATAAGGTCACGCTGTTGGGTCCCACATATCAGCCTCTCTGTAAATGAAACATTGATTGCTTGATGCAACATCTGTATAAGGTCTCTACTGGGTCCAACATGTCAGCGTCTCAGCAAATGCACAGTGTGTATGATGCACTCCGCCGTTTTAACCTTGGCAACGTTGCTAGGTCCCAGATGTCAACCTTCTCTGTGTAAGAAACATGTGTATGCTAGAAAAAATGTAAAAGAATGATAGAGATTATACTATATATTATATATTTATATTGAAAAAACTAGGAATCAAACTCAAGACTTCAACAAATGGGAACCGCGTGTGCTTCCGCTACACCAGAACCATCTATACCACTACTGGAAAAGATTACATTTAGAAATGTTGAAATCACTTAAAATGAAAAGGTAGTGACCCTGATGACTTGCCATAAAAAAATGCTAAATGCTCTGTACAAATACAACATGGGTAGGAGAAGCTTGTCCTATACTTTATCGGAATGGCATGAAAATACTAAATTAAGACGATTTTGGGCGATAAAAAATTAACTTGGGTCCAATCTTGTGAACCAATGGGCTTCTTATCGTGGGCTCGTTACCGAAACTTCGTCAATGTGGTTCAAGCTTAAAAAACCAAGTAATAATGTGTTGATGGTTGGCAGCCCACAGCCAACCTGAACCCGGAAGGATAAATTAGCTAGGTTTTGGGCCATAGTTGGGTAGAATGTAGTACTATTTTCTAATAACCTCCTCACTGAAAATTCAATGTACTCAATATGTTGCGGGTCGATAGTCCACCTGACTTGGCAGGATAAATTTTCAAGGTTTTGGGCCAGTGTTGGGTCGAATGTGCAATCTTTTCGCTAGGTCCTTAGTGAAAATTCAATGTAGTTCGTACCCCATCCTCCAAAAAAATGCATTTGGTACCCTAAAAAATATATACTCTGCTCACCACGAAAGGCTAATTAAGGGTTTTTCTTTTGAAACAAGAGTATGGGAAGTTTTTTGTCCGAAGTAGGGTTGAAATATTCGTTTTCATAGGCTGGGTAGTAAAAATATATTGTACTGAAGGTCGATGGTCCACTTGACCTGGCTGTACCTACGACGAATCCAAAAGAATGTAGTTGGAAATGGAAAAAAGTGACCCGTATTGCGCCTTATTATACATAGCGAACATAGTGAGGAACTTGGGCAGCGCAGGATTTGAACATGGAAAGTACTGGAGGGAGTTTGACTGATTGACATAAAATCGTGTCATATGAAGTCTTACAGCACGCAATATCTTTTCAGCAAAGGATATATTTCGAGATGGTTTGGGTGGCTTTGAATCGGCCTAAGTGCCCAATCGATTTGATGTACTCAAAACCTTGTAATCATGCCATATAAACTGTTGGCGATAGACACACGGTGGCCTTGACTTGCCCAGCCGGAGATATCTCAGGTAAGCACCAGCTAAAACTGATCACTCGAAGTTGTATGCTTCCGTACGATGAAACTAGTACATGCTGCAATTAGCGCCAACATGTGGCATTGTCATCATGCAAAAAGGCTCTGAATTCGCACATTTAGTTCACAATTTCGAACACAATAATACAACCAGTTTGTACACTAGCATAGATAGTACAATGTCAGCACATCATAGCTTGACTTGTTCATGTCACATTAGAGCTTGAGTTGTTCATTTCACATACAGAAGAATGAGCAAGGATACATACTGTATGGAACAAGTAATTTCACGGTAGCGCCAAAATTATGCCATGTATCAGAGACAATATGGGGTCTGCGTAAACAATTTTTCTTTTTTGGAAGGGTGTGCATTAACTCTATTTTTTTAGAATGTCGGCATAAACATTTGCAGCTATCATCCTAGGGCGTCTCGGCTTGCTTTGGCGTACCGAGCCAGGATCAATTATGGCCAGTTAAGGCATGTTTCATGGCCCTATAAGAAGTAGTGCCCTATATTCCTCTCAAAATACAAAGTTTCACGAGGTGCGATGGTTCAAAAAAATGCACGAGTCGCATATATACTACAAGCCAGTAACAGTACTGAAAACTATAGTACAGAAATCACGCTACGAAATAAGCACGACTACATGGATTATACCGTGGAAGGCAATACTAAATACAAAAGCATGACATGGCTCATATAAACTGATTCAAGTTGGTCACTAAAACCAGTGTACTAATAGTCAACTGTTGAACCATGATGCAAAAAAGGATGACACAACGATACACCAGAAAGATCCACATCTCAGTCTAGGGATGGCACAACGAGCATACCAACCCTAAACTAGGCCTAAACCAAATTACCGGCTATCGCACAGAGTTCCAACCATCTTTGGGAAGGCTGATAACTGCCACAGGCTCACCTTCAGTTGGCTGCAGGTTGCAGTGTTTAATCTGAGGGAATTGTATTCCGCAAAATCTGTTGTATGTTGTGTACACACAATTTTTTCTCATGAATGGGAACAATGTGCCATCAGCAGCCGTACATCCGCGTTTCTTCATCATCTTGTCAATGATAGGATAATTGAGACCAAGAAACAGAGAGTTGTCCCCCAGGCTGTTAACCTGCCTCCAAACGATGACCCCTGGAGGTCCAACAGAGCTAGGATCCTCATCAAAAATGTAGACACGAGAGGCAGGATATAGGCGTAGCTTAGTCCTATTTTGAGCATGATGAATGATTTCACCATCTTCTCCATGGGCAACCCCCATGCCATACGCTGTAATTATGATCATCAAGCGTTCACCATCAGTCGATCGAGCGAGGAACCACATGCCTGGCCGATCATTCAGAATAGGTGCTGGGATTACAAACGGAAGCTCCTTGTTTCCTACAACATCCGAATTCGAGACAAAAAGTGCATTACTGGCATACATATTCTAACACCAGCATTCTTCATTATTCATGCTAACAGTGTGAATAGGCAAATCCTTACAATAATATTACTCAATAAATTAACAACATTAGGAATTGCATTTCTTACTCTGCTATTCCGAACATTTGGATTTCTTGCTTATCTTAGTTTCCTAGTTGTTGTAAGTTTCAAAAGAGGAAGCGCCACTTGTTTTTTATATAGAGGCATGTCCACTTGAATCCTACAGGATTAGATGCCTGCAGTATTTTGGATCAAGTGGTGTTTGATTGCACAGGAAGACCAAAGGAATTATACAAAGAGGTTGGAGTGGATGAAAATTTTCCTCGAAAATATAGTGCAAAGGAATCCTTTGAAGGAATTCCTAAGGATTACACTCTTTCGAATCAAACAGTATTTTATAGAATTTTTTTCTAAGGATCCAAATCCTACAAAAATCCTACACAATTCCTCTGAATCCCAAGGAAAAATCCAAAAAGGAAAGATTGGTGTCCAACAAAAATCCTATGTGATTCCTACAATCCGAGGAGGGCCTGAAAGTACAAACAGATAAAGAAACCCGGCTTCACTGTGTTGCGCTCACAATTGAAATGCTGGTTAATAATACCTTTCATATTTTGATAATGAACGAACTTAGTAGTGCAGGGACGCCATCATACACTATATTTTTGGAAGGCATATTACTGGTACTAATTCATTACTGGCAATGGTTCATTCATTTTTTTAGGACATAAAGCATGTGATCATTCAGTCAAACGAAAGGTGAAACATAAACAAGGTAGTTAAAGAACAACTTCACTGAATCACTCGCAATGTATCATCATGGAACTAGAATTAACTTCCGATGTGGGATCCCAGCAGTAGGTGCAGCCTTGACTTGTGACTGCAAAAATGAGGCTACTATGTTCAATGGCATCATAGTACTATCGTCTTCCAAGACCTGAATGCTCCAGACATCTCCAAACTTGGCTACAGCCTTCCAAGTTGGCGATTTCACCGTCAAACAAAGCGAGGAGCTTATAGTCTGTGTAACCCCCAGCTTCTGTGGGCACTCTGCATATTACGATCTTCAACAACTCAAGAGATCCATCCCACGACTTATTGAACTTTTCTCGATACCTACGGATTCGCCAAAAAAAACTTTTGAAATGTGAATGAGTTCAGAAATGACTACATGTAACTAGGGGAACCCTGGCTGGCTAGTAGCATTACAGGTTATATTGTGGATGTGAGGTGGCCACAATGTCACAAGTATCCGTCGTTGGAAGGTCGATTACTCGATAGGTCATACCTTCGTTGTTGGCGATACGATCGTATAGCACCTTGCAGCATGCGGCTAGCCTGGCGGTGCTAGAAATGTCCAGACGATGAACGATGAGGTCGACATCGTCCGCGCTGAGTTGATCCCATTTGCATCGCCCGCTGAGCTTCGAATCGGCCATCACAGCCGGATGGATTTAGGCGGATGCCAAGTACGGCTAGGGTTTTCTGCAGGAGGAGGGGAGCGTTAGAAGAGAGAGCGTGGGCGGAGTGGGGACTAGGGAAGAAGATGGAGAGGCAAAGAAAAATAAAACGAGGCAGGAGATTTTACTTGCTTGCTCTGTCTAGTCAACAGCAGCATCAAGGACACCGCCGCCTAGACTTCACTTTATGTTAGACTAGCACGCCATGCAGCTAGTAATTTGACAATACTCCTACTTACTACATATCAGAGGTGCAGTATTGTCTAGTCACATCAGTTTGACCAGAGGGTTTTATATTTACAGCTTTCATTTCAACATAGTGTACTATTATTTTCAACGGAAAATAGGAGGACGAACTACTACTAGTAGTAGTAGCTGCGACATGGACACATATACTTTCATCTTGTTCCCCTACATGCAGAACTCGTAGCACATAACCGAAAATATATACACTAGATATAATGCACAGTATGGGTGTGTCCGTGGTATTTTTGGGATGCTGCATGTGTTCATATATGTTCTTGTACAAGGTACATGGAATTACACGTGTACAGCATGCAACCGCGCAACAAAATAAGAGACATGCAAGGACACCATATTTCGCTCAAGTCAGGCAACGTGCATGACTTTGTGTGGCTCTGATTCACTGACATGTGGTCCCTGTTAAGGTCGGCTCCACCTGCCAGTGAGAATCTGTATGCACCATGCTCCTGGAGCCACTAGGTACGTCCACGACGGAAATTACAATTTGCAACTAGCTGCATCGAAAACAAGCTGTTGCATGTGGCACTTCCAAGTTTTCAGAAAATGTGAAATAAATCATGAACATAGATCATATTTATATAGTTCATCTATAAATGTCCATCCCCAAAATATTACTAGTACATGGCCTGGCCACCACAAAATGAACAAATGAACACAAGATGTTGTTTGCTTAGGTTTTTTCTTTTTCATTGACATAGGTCACATAAGATCTTATTGTGGGATAGAATATTATAGATGCACAAGATACAACATAGCCAATGTTCTGGATTTATTTCACATTTTTTGAGAACTCAAAAGTGCAACAAATAATAAAGGGGTGCGGGCGCAACGAGTTGCAAAATATTCAACCCGCACTGACTAAAACTATGGCTTGTATATAGAAAGAGTTTGATCAAATTGCAGGCCTTGCACTACATTGCGGCGAAATGAGTGTTAGATTACAGCAAGTTAACGGCTGAGGCCATACGATACAAATAAGGCGAAGGAAATAATTCAAGATACGCAAATCCCTATTCCAGATGATCTCCCTTGAACCGTTAATTATGTCGGTTCCAATCCTTCGTCTTGGCCAAGCTTGGGATTAACCACAACGGAGTCTGCCGCCAATTCCAGCCAATGTTTTTTTAGGGAAATTCCAGCCAATGTTGGTTGAGAAACCAACAACAACGCCTTGAGCATTCATACTGATGCAGCATATTTTAGGACAAATATTAAATCCATTGAGACTAACTGCATGCAGCGAGGTGTATACACAGTTGCTCCTCGTTAGATCTCCAGGGCCAAGTCCTGTCGCGCTAACTGGAATGGTAATTGGATAGTTCAATCCAAGGAAGATAGAAAATGTTCCAAGGTCTAAAACCCTCCGCCATTGCCTAGGTGGAAGTAACCTACTAGTGTCAAACGAGAACACATGGCAGCAAAACCCAGTAGAATAGATGTGAATATTGCGGCCATGATGATAACCAACATTTTCAGCCATAGGATAACTACTGTCATACTGCCTAGCACTAACGCCCACAGTATTGATCAGAATAAGGCTACCACCATCAGGAGATCTTGCTAACCACCACAGGACCTTGCAAGGAAAGCACATTCAGAGGTTAGCTGAGCAAAATTTGAATGATGAAGCTTGAAAATTTAATGATGGAAATTTTACCCCATGCCCGAGGATCCCATGCATAAACATTGTCAATCTGAGTTACAGCATAGACAACTCCATTGTGGATAATTGCATCACGGTAGCTGAACATGCTGAACTGGTTCTCCAGAACCATCCACATACCATGACAACCATCAAGCAAGGCAATTACCGTGTCGAAGATGGCCAGGACAGAGAAATCTTTATAGTTCCCAGCAGCCGTGGGAACTCGGTAAATGGCTATCTTCAGTAGATTAGTAGGCTGACCAGCCGCGATAAACTTAAGTACCTTGGGTGTGGCCTCAAAATCGAAGATCACTAGTAGAGGAATCCGGCGATGAGTGAACACATTCACAAGCTCCTAGTTCCAGGCGAGGCCAACAGTGGTGATCCAATCTCCAAGGGCAGCTGCCCACTTCTTACCCTCACAATCTGGCATCACAACATCGGAGGAGGACCTGTCCAGCAGCGTCAGCTTGCACAAGGTCCACCCGAACTTCTTTTGTGGCTTCTGCTTTCCCTGTTGCAATAGTAGCTGCCCCTATAGAACTGCTTCATGCGATTATCGCGGTAGAAGACATTGTACTCACGCGGTACCTCAGATGACTGAGAGTGAAGAACACAAGGAGACCAAACGGATGAGATTTCGACAGGGGTGCACTATGTGTTGCTGCGTAAAGATAACGTTTACAGCAGGCGTCGAGGCTCGCGGCGGTGATGACGTCGCATCTAGCAGAGATTTCTACAAGGGGGCCATCAGAAAACACCCTAGAAGTGTCACTGTCATCGATCAATTGGGCCATCCCGAGGAAGGGCTCGAGCAGGTGGGGGCGATGGCGTTTGGTTTTGATTGGGGGTTTTGGAGGAGAGAGCGAGCAGCAGCTGGCAGGGCGAGACGGAAAACAGTCTATCAAATTGGGCGCCGGAGCTGATCCTAAAGCAGCATGGCGGCGTTGGCGCGTGCCTGTATTGGTGTGCGAGTGGTAATGGCCGTTGCCAGGACACTGGAGGTGAAGTGAGGATGGAGATCGAGGCAAAGAGAAATACGGAATGAAATCAAACCAAGCGTGGCTTCTTTCTCTCTGCTAAATCTACAATGCCTATCGAATTGGGCTATGGAGATGCTCCGAAAGCGGCATGGCGGTGTTGGCGTGTGCTAAAGGTGGGCGAGTGGGGATCAGCGAGAAGATGGAGAGGAAGTGGACGGAAAGCAAAGAAAAATTCAATAAATCGATTGAAATCGTACAGCCTACCGAGCGTGGTTTTCTCTCTTCTCTACATTTCCTGGTGCCTATCGAGTAAATAGGTCAAGACTAGCCTAGCATGGGATGGAGCTGTAATGTCCTCTCAAATAAATGGTCATGGCAGAGAGACGGTTTGAAGAATACTCAGAGCTCCTCTTGCCAAACATAATAATCCTTTGATCTTCTACATTCATCATCTTGTGCAGTCACTACTGTACTACTACTACTGTAACTAATAAACACATAAAGGTTCCACCGGTAATTAAGGAACCAAAAATGGAATACTACTACTCTCGAACTCTTGTGTAGTACAACAACAAAATGCTCACAAAAAAACAAAAAAATGCTCACAAAATGGGCTACCAGTACGGCAGTACCATCTGTACACCCACACGCTGCCACCTCAAATAAGCTTGCCTGCCACACCGCAAATTTCCTCTCCCCTGTCGGCCTTATCGGACCCAAAATCAAACATCTCTCAGTTTAATAAAGAAAAAAAGTCGACAATATCTCAAAAAAATCAACCACCCACCAAAAGAAAATCCATTGTCTAATGCTTCCCGTCCTTTATGAACGGACGGTCGCAATTGCTCGAGCGCCGCGCGGGAGTAGTAGTCGTCTGAGCTACTGGTTGTAGCTCCACGAAAGCACGCGCCTGGAAGCGGCAGAAGAATTTATTCTCTATCAGTGATAGAAGAAGATCGACGATATACAGTACCAAATCAACCACTTAGTGGCTTTATCCGTCTGACCAGTGAGAGCCGACACGAGTGCTGAACAGCTTGAAGCACAGTGGAACAGGTGCCTTTAAGGCATACAGTACGTACACCTCCGTTCTGCTTTAGGATGGTCACATAGTGCTAAATAACTTAGACTACTCCAGTAGCTTGCACATGTACCTTCATCATAGTGCGTAATAACATGTGTGTAGTGTCACGCAAAGGCCTAATTAGTTAGGTTGTACTCCCTCCGTTTAGAAATATAAGAAGTTTTAGCTTTGTGAATCGAATGTATCTAGATGTCTTTTAGTGTATGGGTTCGTAAAGGTTAAGAGTGAACCTATACACTAAAAGGCGTCTAGATACATTCATCTCACAAAGCTAAAGCGCCTTATATTTCTGAATGGAGGGAGTAGAATCATATACTACTAGTCTTGGTATGTGTGATGTTATGGTAACTACCTAAGTTATTACATCACTTTCTTTTTTTATTAATTAACTCTGAAAATACATTTAATTTGAGACAAGTATCTACGCATACTTGTAGTTCAAGTTTGTCAAGATGCAAAATCTTAGGAAGAAGTTGAACCTCTTGTCAAAACTCTATGTGGTTTCTGATATGGAGTATATTAATTGACTGTCCGATGTGTGCCTCCAAAAGCTTTTTTTTTAACTTTCAAAGCAACCTACAATTTACTTGTAGTTCAACTTTGAACTAATTTTGATGAATCTACATAGAGTTATTCAAGTGGCAGAGTTAGCTACGAAGTTTGAAAACTCATAAAACATAGGAATCGTTAGTACAACATGTTGGTCCACTATATATACTAGTAAGTTGCACGTGCCTTGCACGTGAGACTCAGATAGTAGACGTATGACATATGATCACAATATACGATTATAATTGGTAAATCACAAAAAATTATAAATTCGATCAACATCTATAAAGTATGGGTGTATATTTGGTCCTTGTACTTTGTATCATCATGTAGAAGTCAAAGATTATTAGCTACCTAACACTGAAATTTTTGATAACATGGTCTAGATAAATAAGGGAGAAGATTCTGATATGATGGAGAAGTGTGTTTTGAGGTTTATGCATAGCATTCATTATGCCGAAGACTATCAATAGAATCTTCCAGATGCTAGAATGGAAAAGAATATCCAACGACTAGAAAAGTTGGGATTCACGAGTCTTGATCCAACGGTCAACATTCAAATTTATTCATACACTATATAGTGGTTTGTAATGAAGACTATCAATAGAATTTTTCAAGATGCTAGAATGGAAAAGAAGATCCAACGACTATAAATGTTTGGATTCGTGAGTCTTGATCCAAAGGTCAATATTCAAAGGTCTTTGTACACTATATAGTGGTAATATCATGTAGAAGTCAACGATTATTAGCTACTAGTAAGTTGCACATGAGACTCAGATAGCAGACATATGACATATCATCACTATATAAAATTATAATTTGTAAAGCACAAAAAATTATAAAATTGATCAACATCTATAAAGTATGGGTGTATATTTGGTCCTTGTACTTTGTATCATCATGTGTAGAAGTCAAAGATTATTAGCTACCTGCTAACACATGAAATTTTTAATAACATGGTGTAGAGAAACAAGGGAGAAGATTCTAGTGTGTCTTGAGGTTTATGCATAGAATTCATTATACCGAAGACTATCAATAGAATCTTCTAGATGCTAGAATGGAAAAGAAGATTCAACACCTAGAAATGCTAGGATTCGCGAGTCTTGATCCAACGGTCAACATTCAAAGTTATTCGTACACTATATAGTGGTTTGTAATGAAGACTATTAATAGAATCTTCAAGATGCTAGAATGGAAAAGAAGATCCAACGACTAGAAATATTGGGATTCGCAACTCTTGATCCAACGATCAATATTCAGTAAGTTGTTTGTACACTATATAGTGGAAAAGTTAATGATTATTAGCTACTAGTAAGTTTCACAGGAGACTCACATAGTAGACGTATGACATATCATCACTAGATAAAATTATAATTGGTAAAGCACAAAACATTATAAATTTGATCAGCATCTATAAAGTATATGGGTGTATATTTGATCCTTGTACTTTGTATCATCATGTAGAAGTCAGAGATTATTAGCTACCTAACACATGAAATTTTTGATAACATGGTCTAGAGAAACAAGGGAGAAGATTCTAGTCTGGTGGAGAAGTGTGTTTTGAGGTTTGTGCATAGCATTTATTATGCCGAACATTATCAATAGAATCTTCTAGATGCTAGAATGGAAAAGAAGATCCAACGGCTATAAATGCTAGGATTCGCGAGTCTTAATCCAATGGTCAAAATTCAAAGTTATCCGTACACTATATAGTGGTTTGTAAAGAAGACTACCAATAGAATATTCAAGATGCTAGAATGGAAAAGAAGATCCAATGACTGGAAATGTTGGGATTAGCGAGTCTTGATCGAACAGACAATATTTAAAGTTGTTTGTAGACTATATAGTGGTAGGATCATATAGAAGTCAACGATTATTAGCTACTAGTATGTTGCACATCAGACTCAGATAGTAGACGTATGACATATCATCACTATATAAAATTATAATTTGTAAAGCAAAAAAAATTATAAATTTGATCAAGATCTATAAAGTATAGGTGTATATTTGGTCCTTGTACTTTGTATCATCATGTGTAGAAGTAAAAGATTATTATCTACCTGCTAACACATGAAATTTTTGATAACATGGTGTAGAGAAACAAGGGAGAAGATTCTAGTATGATGGACAAGTGTGTTTTGAGGTTTGTGCATAGTATTCATTATGCCGAAGACTATTAATAGAATCTTCTAGATGCTAGAATGGAAAATAAGATCCAACGCCTAGAAATGCAGGATTCATGAGTCTTGATCCAACGGTCAGCATTCAAAGTTATTCGTACACTATATAATGGTAAGATAAGATAAGATAAGATAAGAAGATAAGATAAGATAAGATACTAGTAGGTTGCATGTGCCTTGCAAGTGAGGCTCAGATAATAAACGTTTGGCATATTATCACTATATAAAATTGGATTATTTATTCGTTTGCCACTTGAGGCTTCTATGTACTCAGTTTTGCCACTAGAGCCAAATCGTCCTCAGTTTTACCACTGCCTCGGGCGCATCTGCTTTGGCGAGGCCAAACGACCAGTTTTGGCACGATTCCGTCTCGTGCCGTTAGTGGCCAGGTAGGTCTAGATCTTACAGGTGGGACCATGCAACCGTGCTCCCGCCCCTTTTCTCGCCCCTTGATCTTACAGGTGGGACCACGAGCACCATCGCCCCTATTCTCGCTCTCGAACCACCCCTGCTCCCGCCACCACCAGCGCCACCGCGGTCGTCCGGCGTGTCCACCTGCTCCACCGCCCATTCCTATGACCCCACCTACTCCACCTCGACTTGCTTCGCCGCCACCTGCTCCGCTGCCGCCATCTTGAGATGCCATCGATAGGGCGCTTGTTTCCTCCAGTGCGCCCACCACCTGCTTGACGAAATGGCGAGTGGCAACGATGACCTTGACGAGGCAGGGTCGGGCCGGAGACCCTCCGCATCCATGACTGGGTTCCCGAGGGGTAAGTATTGTTACCGTTGAGCTTTTTTGTGCATTTCAATAGTCGATTCCACATGCTTTAATTAGTTTTTTGGTTGATTTTGGCATTGGTGTGCTAATTGTCTCTCTGTTTTTCGTGGGTTAGGATGGAGTTGCGGTTTGCTTTCTTGGTGAACATTAGAAGGGACCAGTACATCGTGGATGCAAATGATAAAAAGAAATTCCAAGGAGGGTTCAATTATCCATTGCCAATGGATTGTAATTGGAGTTTTAGACAGTTTGGGGAGGTAATTTACAGTCCATATCCTTGGGGTTTGCATGATGAAGTGGAATTCAGATACTATGCTGGAGGAACTGAATGGGTGAAAGTTAGCAATGATGCAGAGCTTGCTACCATGTTTGCTAAGCATAAGGAGAAAGGGAAATTTCATGTGAGGCTGCAAAATGACGTGGTTGTGCTAGCACTTGGACCTTCTCGGGAAGAATCATGTCGTCATAATGGCAGCTCTAGCCAAAATAGTCTAGTTAGAGGACCTTCAGTTAGTTCACAATGATGTGGTGTTTCGACAAGCGTGGGCACCATCATTAGGGTCCCCCGAGAAGTGGAGCCTGACTACGTAGCTGATGAAGAGAGGCTATATTCTGATGTTGTCCAGAATTTACGATGGGCATGTCGTGCTGAAAACCAAGATGAGGTTGACAATGATGCTTCTGTAATTGATGACAAGGAGGGTGAGTAGGAAGACCTTCCACCTGTCCAATGGGACCCTGAGAACCCTCAGACGGAAGAAGGTTCCATTTTTTCATCCATGAGTGAGTGTAGAAATGCACTTGTGACGTACTGCATCAAAGCAGAACATACATTCGTAGTTGACCATAGCGACATTATTCGTTACAGAGTGCACTGTCCGACGGATGATTGTCCATGGAGGATGCACGCATCTAAAATGCGAAATAGCACAAATATTCAGGTCAAAGTGAACCCTTTTAGGCACACATGCCTAGAATCAACCCTTGGAAAGGAAACAATCAGCAGAGCCAAGTCAAGATGGGTGGCTGATGAAGTAAAGCGGTGGGTGACAGAAAACCATCAGGTGGGTACAAAGGAGTTGCAGGAGAACCTCAAAGAAAAGTTCAAGATAGAGATACTATACATGAGGGTGTTCAATGGTAAACAACATGATATGGAATCTATTTATGGTAATTGGTAGGAAAGTTTTAAAATGTTGTATTCATTCAAAGGTGAAGTGGAGAGGACTAGCCCAGGTAGTATTGTATATATTGACCACCACTCTGTGGAGTACACATTAAGGGGAGTGACAATGACCAAGGAATGCTTCAGGAGGGTTTTGTATGCTTTGAGGCTTGTCGCCGGGTTTTTTTGGAAGGCTGTAGGCCTTATTTAGCTGTTGATGCAACTTTCTGCACAGGGATGTTTAAAGGACAATTAGTAGCGGCTTGTGCAGTTGATGGACACAATTTTGTATTTCCAGTTGCGTATGGTGTGCTGGAGACAGAGTCTGAGGAGAGCTAGACTTGGTTTTTGCAGAATCTGCACCAGGCTATTGCACATCCCAATGGGTTGGTAATTCATACAGATGCCTGTAAGGGTTTAGAAGTGGCCGTGGACAATGTGTTCCCTGGAATAGAGCATAGGGAATGCATGTGTCACCTTGCTGCAAATTTTGGGAAGAAATTCAAAGGAAAGGTGTATGCAATGGGGAATTGAAGCACAAAACAAGAGGCTTGGAAATGGACATGACTCGTTGCTCGGCCACCACAACAGAGGTGTCATTTTTGGATAAAGAGAAGAGGGAATGGAGATATCCAGTGGATTTAGAAGCTAGAACTTGGAGTTGTAGGCAATGGTAGATAACTGGGTTGCCATGCATTCATGCCTTGTTTTTCATCACAACTCTCTTTGGTCTAGCAGGGACCATACAGCAGTATGTGCATGAATACTACTCTGTTGCAAGGTTCAAAGCTACATATGCACATGCCTTACCTGCTCTGGAGGGAAAACAACAATGGGACATAGTGGACCCTGGTTTCAAAGTTTGTGCTCAAGTTTTGAGGAGAACAGCAGGTAGACCGAGGAAGAGTCGAATAAGACCTCGCAGCGAAGGAGCTAGACTTGGAGCAAGGAAGTGTAAGTGCACAAGGTGTGGTGGGTCTGGTCATTTCGCAAAGTATTGTGATAACGCAGTAGATCCAGCGTTCAAAGAGTGTTTCAACGATGAAATGATGGTCAGCAGCCGGTTGCAGACGATGATCAAAATGAGGCTCCAAATGATGATCAAAATGAGGCTTCAGATGATTATCAAACTGATGATCAAAATGATGATCAAATTGAGGCTCCAAATGATGATCAAATTGATGAGCAAAATAATGCTCCAACTGAGGCTCCAAATGATGATCAAATTGAGGCTCCAAATGATTTTCAAACTGATGAGCAAAATAATGCTCCAACTGAGGCTCCAAATGATGGTCACCAACCTTCTATGGTTGTGAGTTCTGCTTGGTATGTAAATCTTGCCAATACTATTTTACATTTATCACTTGACATGATCTCGCAGCCCTTTATGTTTGTATTGTATAGCTCTGTGGTAGGTTCCAACAAAGTGGTGGCAGTGAGCTCTGAGGTACTTGAGGTGCCTCCAACAAAGAAGAGAAGAGCACAAGGAGCACAAGGAGGAAAGTGGTGGCAATAAGCACAATGATCAGAAGGAGCAAAGTGGTGGCAAGAAACACAAGGAGCAAAGTGGTGGCAAGAAACACAAGGAGCAAAGTGGTGGCAAGAACAAAGTAAAATGTTTGAAACATTATGAATGTTGTTGTATTTGTGTTGAATAATGTTGGACCTATGTTATTTGGATGTTGTAATGCTTATTTGGACCAATGTTGTTGTATTTGTGTTTCCAAGTATATAGACTTTGTTTATAAGACATAAGAATACTATTTGGTCAAAGCTAACTTTGTTTATATGACCAAGGTTTTTCATGTTTTTTGAATTTTTAAGCTCATTTGACTATTTGGTCAAACCTAACTTTGACCAACATTTTAAAAAGTTTTTCAAAAGAAAATGAAAAATTAAGCATGGATCCTTCTTAGTCACTCCAAAATGAAGCCTTGGTGTGGTTTTTGAAACTTAAAACTATTCCAAACCTAAACCCCTTCTCTTCACCCTTGACTTTGTACAACAGAGTTCGAGATATCGCATATTATACATGAACCTTCTGTTCGAAACTATGTAGACCTTGTTTATTGACTTGAATCCTTAGTATATGACATAAGAAGACTACGTGCGCAGGTTTTCCATTTTTTTATTTTTTTATTTTTATGCTCATTTGACTATTTGGTCAAACCTAACTTTGACCAACATTTAAACAAGTTTTTCAAAAGAAAATAAAAACCAAGCCTGGACCCTTCTTAGTCACTCCAAAATGAAGCTTTGGTGTGGTTTTTGAAACTTTTCATGATCCAAACTTAAACCCCTTCTCTTCACCCTTGACTTTGTACGACAGAGTTCGAGATATCGCATATTGTACATGAACCTTCTGTTTGAAACTATGTAGACCTTGTTTATCGACTTGAATCCTTAGTATATGACATAAGAAGACCATGTGCACAGGTTTTCCATTTTTTGATTTTTTTTGAATTTTTTATGCACATTTGACTATTTGGTCAAACCTAACTTTGACCAACATTTAAATAAGTTTCTCAAAAGAAAATGAAAAACTAAGCTTGGATCCTTCTTAGTCACTCCAAAATGAAGCTTTGGTGTGGTTTTTGAAACTTTTCATGATCCAAACCTAAACCCCTTCTCTTCACCCTTGACTTCATACAATAGAGTTCGAGATATCGCATATTGTACATGAACCTTCTATTTGAAACTATGTAGACCTTGTTTATCGACTTGAATCCTTAGTATATGACATAATAAGACTATGTGCGTAGGTTTTCCATTTTTTGATTTTTTTGAATTATTTATGCTCATTTCACTATTTAACCTAACTTTGACCAGCAATTAAACAAGTTTTTCAAAAGAAAATGAAAAACTAAGCCTGGATCCTTCTTAGTCACTCCAAAATGAAGCTTTGGTGTGGTTTTTGAAACTTAAAACTATTTCAAACTCATTTGAGTATTTGGTCAAACCCTAGTCAAAATTGCTTCCAAACCCTGAACGATCTAACTCTAGCGCTGAACAATGATCGTTGATGTAACCCTAAGGCTGAACTGCAGCTGTCCATTTGTCCTTCTAGAAGGAATCTGTGGGCAAGCTTGGGCGATCCGCCAGAAGCTCATCCTACTATCTGATTGGCTGGATACTTTTTTTCTCAACACAGATGGGTGTTTCGAGCGGGCACACTAGATGGACCGTTGGGCCGTGTCGCGGTCTATGCTCGTCTCTGTTATGCAATGCGCGGGCATGCTACCTCTCAGTCTTTCCAGGCATGCGCGGTAAGCGAGGACATGGCCATGCATGCGCGGGAAGCGAGGATGTCGCCATGCATGCGCGCCTCACCGCAGCGATTCGTCGATTCAGATGCGCCGTCCGCATGCATGCACGCCTCGCCACAGTGACTCAGCCACCTCCTCGATTCAGATTCACGTGCCGCCTGCTGGATTCAGTTCCATGTGCCGCCGCCTCCTCGATTCAGACACACGGATACACACGCGTTCCTACGGCCATCGTTTCATTGCCTAACCCTAACCGACCATTTCTAGCCTATTTATACAACCCTTTTCCTCTCCGATACACCACCCAAGCCAAAGCAGAAATCTCCACTCCAAACACCGAGCGATCCCTCCATCCTCTCGCCTCAAGCACCACCGAAGATGCAGTACAACGGACCAACCTTTCGTTGGCCACCTATCATGCCAGAGTTGCGCTACCCGGTGGGTGTCCTCGTGGAGAGGATGCTCCGTGTGTGGGCGCAGTCGCGGTGGAGGGGCCCCGTCGAGCTCGCCTGCGGCTTCCTCACCGCCGGCTTTGACCACCTCCCACGGGGCTCACCGGTGATGTATCGCCTCAACGACGTTTATGACGGCGTAGCCCTCAAGTTTCACACGGTCACCTTCGCCAACTCGTTCGATGCGTACGCGCTGCTCGGCCAAGTCTTTTGGTGTGGCTGCGAGTCAATCTTCTTCACGACGTACAACATCTTCACCAATATTGACTGCATCTTCCCGACCCCAAACCAGATGCACTTCCTCTCCTACGAGGAGGATGAGTGAAGTTGAAGACGGCAGTGGTGAAGGTGGCCAAGGTGCAAGATGAAGATGTTCGTGAAGCTACCCTCGAGTTTTTAGTTTCATCGTGTTTATTGTGTTTTTCTATGTCGTGTGTCGTATCGTGTCCGTGGACTTATCTATGTAATGGTGGTCGCATTTGCATCTTATTTATCTTGTGTAACCATTTGTGTTTTCAAAAGTGTCCATGTTCATGCCCAAAGATCTCGCCATTATGTGTTGAAATTTTCACATGGCTACAAAACTAGTCTATAAATTGGGTAACAACTAACAAGTAGTAGACATGTTAGGACGTGTTAGGACGTTTATTACCAGGTTAGTCTACAAATAAACACTACCTTTATTACCAAGATAGTCTACAAATAAACACTACCTTTATTACCAAGCTAGTCTACAAATAAACACTACCTTTGTTACCAAGCTAGTATCATCATCAAGTTATTCAAATGAATGGTGTGTTAAAGTGCCCAAAGACAAATAAGTGGTATGTTGAAAAATGTTTGTGCCAAAATGATCTTTATGTGTGTTGAAAAGTGGAAAAAAATCATTTTTCTGTGTATAAAAATACAACATGCTCGTGAAAATCACAAACACGACATGTGTTTTTAAACCCTAAACCCAAGCACGATCTATAGGTAGTGTTCTTCTCTTTGCTTCTCAACATCTTTCTATCTATCACACTGGTTACCAACGCAACCCTTCACACTACCAAACCACGCAGTCGTGTGTTCGAATCCTAGCCACACCCCACCTTTTTTGTTTATTTTCTAACCCTTCTCATTTGCCCACTCCAAATGGGCCTAATTCGATGGAGTTGGTCCATTAGTCAAGGCGACACTGGCCTCTCGGCTCTAGGATACTTTTTTTAAGGAAGTTTTTTCCATTTCTTTTCCCTTACAAATGATATCAAGCCATTTCTCATTTCAAGCATTTCTCATACTATTTCAAGCTTAGAAATTCCTCACAAATTCATGCCTTTTCATACAATTTCAACATTACACCTAGTGCAATTACCATACCAGCTACAAATGCCCAAATGTAATTGCAAATTTGTGATTTCTGTTTGAGCTCCCTTATCTTCTGGTTCATCCTAATTAGCTCAGTAACTACCTCCCTATCAATGAGTGCTCCACCATCTATCTCCTCTGCCGAAGCTCGCGCTGCGGCCGCTATCGTTTATGGCAGGATTGGCAACCATTCTTCGTGCTCTTCGACGAGCTCATTCATTAGCTTTTGCGCTAGAACATCAACCAAAAGGAAGAAGCATTTCATCTGCAAGCACGCTAAACAGATCAACCCCTATATTTCTCAAGGATCCCGATCACAAAAATGGTAAAAATGCGCTTAATTCTCTTACCTCATTCATGTTGCACACGTAGAACAGACGATTTGTGTTCTTGGATGTGCACGAAAGCCTCCGATCAATGCCTGCCTGGCACCACAGACAGAGGAAGATCGGCATCTCCACGCGCACCGAATTCTCGATCTGCGAGGTGGCGCAGGAGCTTGAGGAAGACATGGAGATCAATTCCTGCTCACTGCTGCGAGCTCCTACCCGTCCCCCAGCTCCAACACCGTCCCCCGCCTCCAATTCCTGCTCAATGTTGTGATCTCCGTCGACCCATTCCGCTGGTTTTAACACACGCGACCAACGTTTTGCGGTCCCACAGGCCGCAACAGTCGTATTTTTGAAATGTGTCTCCGCCTGGCCCCACGCGTGCGGTCCCACATGCGGCAATGGCTGAGTCAAGAACATTGACCTAGCGGAAATGGTAGCAGCGATGGAATGAGTTCGGGGCCTGAACTAGTGGTAAAACTGATGACGATTTGGATCTAGTGGCAAAACTGAGTACATAGACACCTCAAGTGGCAAACGAATAAATAACCCTATAAAATTATAATAGGTAAAGTGGAAAACATATAAATTTGATCAACATCTATAAAGTATGGGTGTATAATTGGTTCTTCTACTTTGTATCATCATGTGTAGAAGTCAAAGATTATTAGCTACCTAACACTTGAAATTTTTGGTAACATGGTCTAGAGAAACGAGGGAGAAGATTCTAGTATGATGGAGACATGTGTTTTGAGAGGTTTATGCATAGTGCATTCACTGTGTTCAAGACTATCAATAGAATCTTCTAGATGCTAGAATGGAAAAGAAGATCCAATGGCTAGAAATGTTCGGATTCGCGAGTCTCGATCCAACAGTAAACATTCAAAGTTATTCGTACACTATATAGTGGTAAGATAGTGGTAAGATAAGATGTCTAAAACCATGGCTTGTGGAATTCAGATCCATACTCTTCAGACTGTCTTTATAGAAAGGAACAATCTCATTGTCACTCAGAAAATTAAGAATGATATTTCTTGATATTTGGAAACTCACATCGAAGACTTTGTTTACTACAAGAAGATGCACCCGTCTACCTCCGAAAAGACAATTAACTCAATAGAAATCTATCACATTTACTTGTAGATCAAGTTTGATATAATTTCATTAAATTGTCAATATGCAAAATCTTAGCAAGAAGTTGAACTTGTTGTAAAAACTATCGGTGGTGGTTTGTGATATATTAAATCAGCCCCCAATTGTTACCTCCAAAAAACGTAAATATTTTAATGCAACCTACAATTTACTTGTAGTTCAAAATTGAATTAATTTCAATAAATCGACATAAAATCAATTTCAAGTGGGCAAAGTTAGCTATAGAATAAGTTTGAAAACTCATAAAACACAGGAATCATAAGTACAACATGAGGGTCCACTATATATGTCTGAAAGCTTGGATTGTGGTGTTCGGGTCCATATCCTTCGGACTTTGTTTACGAAAACAAACAATAATCTCATCATCACTCGGAAAATTGAGAATGTTCTTTTCTGATAGTTGGAAACTCATATTGGCGGTACTGATTACTACAAGAAGATGCTTCCATCTACCTCTAAAGAGACATTTAATTAAAGAAAAATCTATCGTGCTTACTTGTAGCTCAAGTTTGAGCTAATTTTTCGTTAAATTGTCAAGATGCAAAATCTTAATTAAAAAGGAGTTAAAAACCTATTGTCAAAACTCTCGATTGTTTTCTGATATATTAACTGAGCCCCCAATGGGTACACCTCCAAAAGTTTTTTGTAATCATTTAGAAGCAACCTACAATAATTTAGTTGTTGTAGTTCAAGTTTGACCAAATTTCGATAAATATAGGCATGAAGTCGTTCAAGTGGGGAAAAGTTAATTAGCTACATAGGGAGTTTGAAAACTCATAAAACATGGGAATCGTAAGTAAACACGTTGGTCCACTTAATATGTCTAAAATCTTGGCTTATGGCATTGAGATCCATATTCTTCATACTTTCTTTACATAAAAGAACCATCTCGTCATCATTCAGAAAAATGAGGATTTTCTTTCACACCGACTGCATTGTTTACTAGAAGAAGATGCACCCATCTACCTACAAAAATACATTTAGTTCAAGACAAATCTATTGCGCTTACTTGTAGCTCAAGTTTGATGTAATTTCGTTAAATCAACAAGAAGTCACTGAAGTGTGCAAAGTTTGCTAGGACGAAGCTTGAAAAATCCTAGTACTAAAAACTTGGGCATTACGTATAAGAAACCGTTGGTCCAGTTTATGTGATAATTGGGGTGGTTGCATTTTCTTTTAACTATGGTAAGTCTCATAGGAGAGAGGTGCTTGAGAGTTAACACAATCGATGGAAGTACAACTTACATCAAGGACCTCATAAAAAATGAAAATTGCATCCAAGTCCATCCATTTAACACAGTGACCCTAAAACTGAATAATGAAGTGTGTGTGTTTTGTGGTTTGTGCATACTAGCGTTCATCATGCTAAAGTATATCAATAGAATCTTTCTCGATGGTAAGGGAAAATAGAAGATTTAACGATTAGGAATGTTTGGATTTGGCAGTCTTGGTCCAGTGTTCAATGTTCGAAGTTAATTTGTACACTATACAATGGTGGTATGGTATTGTAAGAGATAAGACAAGATAAAGATAAGATAAGAAGTACCACGAATGGCCGATCTAATGGTTGGTCACGTAGGAGCGAGGTTCTTGAGAGTTAAGACGGTCAGTGGAAGTACAAGTTACATCAAGGACCTCATAAAAATGAAAATTGCATCCAAGTCCATGCATGCATTTAGCACAAGGACCCTGAAATTGAGCAATGAAGTATGTGTTTTGAGGTATTCGCATACTAGCGTCCATTGTGCTAAAGACTATCGGTAGAATCTTTCTAGATGCTATCGGTTAGATTTGCCAGTCTTGATCCAATGGTCAATGTTCAAAACCGGTTCAAAATTGCGTTCCCTCCCGATGTTTGGCCGATCTTTTGGATAACCTTCCCTCCTGATGTTTGGGAAGCAAGTGAAAATTTCGAAAACCGGAAAGTTTGAATTTTTTTGCCGCCAAGGACCAAAGTGGTTTCCTTCCTATGTACTCCTCCTCATCCCTACTCCACACCAACGTGCGGCTGCTGAACACGCAAGAGACACAGAGCCGTCGTACCAAGGCACAGGTGCGCATCACCATGCTGTGGATGAGGGGAGAGAGATCAGCCGGACCGGTGCGTGAGGGGAAAGGGGAAGAGAGATGGAGCATAGGGAAGGAGAGAGAAAACACATGATTTGTTTTGCATGCATAGGTCCTAAAATTTACTACTAGTAGAGTGTACACTGTAAGGCCGCAGGAGTACCTCATGTCAGAAACCCATCATAACTTTGCTCTAACATGGAACCGCCTTCAATTTCTATTCGCTGCTGCCCTCTTCCCCTACCAACGTTTTATTCTCTCAGCATGTACAACGCATGGACAGAGATGACCATATGTCTAAGAAAAGAAATGTACTACTCCTGCATTGTGCAAAAAAGCACACCTTAGTAAGGCTCAGATAGTAAATCGTATGACATATCATCACTATATAAAATTATAATTGGTCAAGCACAAAAAATTATAAATTTGATCAACATCTAGTGTATAAAGCATGGGTGTATATTTGGTCCTTGTACTTTGTATCATCATGTGTAGAAGTCAAAGATTATTAGCTACCTAACACTTGAAATTTTTGGTAACATGGTCTAGAGAAACGAGGGAGAAGATTCTAGTATTATCGAGAAGTGTGTTTGGAGAGGTTTATGCATAGTGCATTCATTGTGTTCAAGACTATCAATGGAATCTTCTAGATGCTAGAATGGAAAATAAGATCCAACGGCTAGAAATACTGTGATTCGTGAGTCTTGATCCAACGGTCAACATTCAAAGTTATTCATACACTAATCTTATCATCACTAATTTCATAGCACAATAGACTTTATTCTCTCTACTTATATACTACTATAGTGGAGCAGTTTTGAATTGGATCCATAGCACTAATCATGACCATTGGTGTGTTAGATCCAATGGTTCAGAGCAACAGGATTCATGTTGAATAGTACTCCCTCCGCCAAAATATAAGGCGCCTAAGGATTAGTCAAAAGTAAACATTTTTTAAGTTTGACCATGATTATACAAAAAAATATAAAAATTTAGAATACCAAATTAATATCAATAGATTCACCATAAAGTATATTTTCTTAATATGACCATTCAATATTGTAGATGTAGATATTTAAAAAAAAATATTTGGTTAAAGTTAGTAAGGTTTGACTTTTGACCAATCCTTAGGCGCCTTATATTTTGGGACGAAACGAGGGAGTAAAGACCTAGATGCTAGAATGGAAAAGAAGATCCAACGGTTAGCAATTGTTGGATTTGCTAGTCTTGATCCAACTGTTAATGATCAAAGTTAATCTCTACACTATATGTAGTGGTATGGTATATATTGTAAGAGATAAGAGACAAGATAAAGATAAGATAGAAGTACTGCGAATGGCCGATCTAATGGTAGGTCTTGTAAGAGCGAGGTGCTTGAGAGTTAACACGGTGGGTAGAATTACTATTTACATCAAGGATCTCATAAAAAATGAAAATTGCATCCAAGTCCATGCATTTATCACAAGGACCCTAAAACCGAGTAACGAAGTACTATGTGTTTTGAGGTTTGCGCATACTAGTGTTCATCATGCTAAAGACTATCAATAGAATCTTTATAGATGCAAATAATGGAAAGAAGATCCAACGGTTAGCAACGTTTGGATTTCCCAGTCTTGAGATCCAACGGTCAATGTTCAAAATAAGTTAATCCCTACACTATGTAGTAATTGTATATATGGTATTGTAAGAGATAAGAGACAAGATAAAGATAAGAAGTACTACAAATGGCCGATCTAATGGTAGGTATCGTAAGAGCAAGGTTCTCGTGTGGTCGGTGGAAGTACAAGTTACATCAAGGACATCATAAAAAATGAAAATTCTATCTAAGTCCGTGCATTTGGCACAAGGACCCTTAAACCGAGTAATAATGAAGTATTGTGTGTTTTGAGGTTTGCGCATACTAGTGTTCATCGTGCTAAAGACTATCAGTAGGATCTTTCTAGATGCTAAGAATGGAAAAGAATATCCATCGGTTAGCAATGTTTGGATTTGCTAGTCTTGATCCAACGGTCAATGTTCAAAGTTAATCGGTTAGCAAAGTTTGACCTAATTTCATGAAACAGTGAGCAAAGTTTGACCTAATTTCATTAAATAGTTAGGTTGCAAAATCTTAGCAAGAAGATGAACCTATCGTCAAAACTCTCGGTGGTTTATAATATATATATTAATTGACCCTTCCCCCCGATGGGTACCTCCAAGAGCTTTTTCGTAAAACTTTCAAAGCAACCTACAATTTACCTATAGTAGTCCAAATTTTACCTAATTTCGATAAATCGACATAAAATCATTCAAGTGGGTGAAGTTAGCTAGGAAATTTGAGAACTGATAAAACATGGGAAATTGTAAGTGCATCGTGTTGGTCCACTATATATGTGTGAAAACTTGGCTTGTGGCATTCAGATCCATAGTCTTTGGACTTTCTTTAGGGGAAAGAACAATCTAGTCATCACTCAAAAAATTAAGAATTTTCTTTCCTAAGATAGTTGGAAACTCACACTAGCGGCATTGTCTAATACAAGAAGATGCACCTATATCTACCTCCGAAAAGACTTTTAAATCAAGAGGAATCTATTGCACTTACTTGTAGCTAAAGTTTGGCCTAGTTTTGTTAAACTGGCAAGATGCAAAATCTTAGCAAGAAGTTCAATTTGTCATCAAAAATCTCGTTGGATGGTTTCTCATATATTAATTGTGACCCCCCGATGGGTACCTTCAAAAGCTTTTTCGTAAAACTTTCATAGTAACCTACAATTTTCTTGTAGTAGTTCAAATTT
Organism: Avena sativa; assembly: GCA_916181665.1. Lineage (NCBI taxonomy): Eukaryota > Viridiplantae > Streptophyta > Magnoliopsida > Poales > Poaceae > Avena > Avena sativa. The sequence goes on along the minus strand of OV702291.1, from coordinate 372,953,708 downwards.
GACCTAATTTTGACGAATCGACATAAGGTCATTCAAGTGGGCGAAGTTAGGTAGCGAGTTTGAGAATTCATAAAACACAGGAAATCATAAGTATAATATGTTGGTCCACTATATATATGTGTGAAAACTTGGCTTCTGGCATTTAGATCGATATTCTTCGAACTTCCTTTACGAGAGAGAATAATCTTGAGATCACTTAGAAAATTGAGAATGGTCTTTCCTGATAATTGGAAACTCACACCGACGACATTGTTTACTACAAGAAGATGCACCCATCTACCTCTGAAAAGACATTTAATTCAAGAGCAATCTATCGCGCTTACATGTAGCTCAATTCTGACTTAATTTTGTTAAATTGTCAAGATACAAAATCTTAGAAAGAAGTTGAACCTACAATCAAACCTCATAGTGGTTTCTGATATATTAATTCACCCCCTCCCAGAAGTGTACCTCCAAAATCTTTTTCATGAAACTTTCAAAGCAACCTACAATTTACTTTTAGTTCAAATTCGACCTAATATAATTTCGATAAATTGGGATAAAGTCTTCAATTTGGCAGAGTTAGATAGGAAGTTTGAAAGCACATAAAACATAGGTATCGTCAGTACAACATGTCGGTCCACTATATATATATATATATGTCTGAAAACCTGGATTGTGGCATTCAGATCCATATTCTTCGAACTTTCTTGACGAAAAATAACAACCTCGCTTGTCATCTCTCGGAAAATTGAGAATTGAATATTCTTTCCTGATAGTTCCAAACTCACATCGCCGACATTGTTTACTGTATATTGAGTTTTTTTCAATGAGTATACTATTTAATACTATATATAGTTTGGTCAAACTTTCTAACGGTTGACTTTGACTAAACCTAATATTCTGAGTAATACTGCCGCCGTTTAGAAATATAAGATGTTTCAGCTTTGTGAAATGAATGTATCTAGAAGCCTTTTAGTGTATGGGAGTCTAGATACATTCGATTCACAAAGCTAAAACGTCTTATATTTCTAAACAGAGGGAGTATTAAATAAATGGAGTATAGGATAAGATTAGGAAAATAGCATTTTTTTAGAACCCTCACAAGCTTTTTCTTAGCATCACAGATCTGAATATTACATTGACACTGATGGTTAACCAAACTGCAAACAGAGCAAACCCAAACACATACGGAGTAGTAGTAGTAGTACAACTTAACGACTTCTAGGGGGTCTCCGCGGTCTTCTCAGGCGACTTGGCAGCATCCTCCGCGGGCAACTTGGCTGCATCCTCCGCGGTACCATCGCCAAGCAGGGACTCATGGATGCTGGGCAGCACGCCGTTGTGCATGATGGTAACCGGCCAGCAGCTTGCTGAGCTCCTTGTCGCGCATGATGCCAAGCATAACGTGCCTCGGGATGTTGCGGATCTTCTTGTTGTCATTTGCAGCTTGCCCGGGAAGCTCCAACACCTCGGCGGTGAGGTACTCGAGAACAGCCGCGAGGTAAAAGGGAGCCCCGAAGCCTATGCGCTGGGAGTACTGACCCTCCTTGAGGTAGTGCTTGATCCGGCCAACGGGGAAATGCAGCCTAGCCTTGACGGACCTCGAGACCTGCTTCTTCCTGCGGCTGCCTGGTGCGAGACTGCGATTTGGAGTGGCCAGAGCAGGATTCGGAAGTCGGCGACATGACTTCTTTTTCTCCACGTCCTTTGTCGCCACCACCTGGGTCTTCTTCTTTCCACGGGGAGCTCCGATCTTCAGAGCCATAGTTGCAAAGTCTAAGAGGAAGAAAGGTTAATTGTGGAGGGCCGGTGAAGGTGCCTAGGTCCCTTGTATTGAAACTTTAACAGCGCCGTCTTTACTATTGTACAAGTATGAATTTTTAATAGGAGTACTACTAAAAGGCTGTGTGCATGTTTCCTTATTTTCTTTCACTTTTTTGAAACATGGTCAGATATGTCAGCATGAAAATTCATACAAAGAAGTTGTATCTTTCAAAAAAATAGTCGGTTTTCAGTATGACTGTGTGGATACAATAATTAGTACTATATGAATTTCTTACAAATTTTCAAGCAATCTATCACGCACTTGTAGTTCAAAATTTACCTACTTTGGTTTTATTGACAAAATGTCATTTAATTATGCGAAATTAACTAGAAGGCCTGAAAATTAATGAAACTTGTTAACCATGAAACATAGTCTATTTTTTTGTGAAACGTAGTGTGTTGTGGCATTCAGAGCCATACTCTTTGCCTTTTCTTTAAAAAATAATTATATGTGGCACTTCTAAAATAATTTAACAAAATTCAATACATAAAAGTTGAAAAGTCCAATTAACAACATTAGTATGGCGTGCCAAGATGCATCCTGTCTACCCGAAATAGACACGATCTTTGTCATTATTTAACTTGAAACCCAAGTATATGTTAACACATCGCTGGTCATATTGTGAAGAAGTATTTTTAAATCTTGTCAAAATTCATGTTTATCATTTACGGAAGAGGACACCATACATAAGTGCCTAACATTTTTTATTTTTTTCTTTACTTTTCTTTAATTTATCCCAATAAATGGGACGAGTGATGCAAATATGACCTTGGCATTGGTAACTTGGCTTAAAATGTGAACAATGTTCATACATCGTTATTCTACTATTGTGTAGCAAGTTTTTCGAAAGTTGTCCAAATCCATGTTTGTAGTTTTCGTCCAAACAAGCACAAATATAAGAGGAAACCATTTAAGTTTCAACTATGTATCATTACCACCCCCCTCCCGCAAAACTATGTATCATGACATAAATTGAAATAAGTATTTTCATATAGTACTAACATGTGGTGGAAATTATCTATATTTTGCTAGAATACAGTGAGTGCACTCTAAGCCTAATTATCCGGACGTACTTAATTACTAAAAGCAAATGCTATCACTCGGAAATTGAAAAGCATTTTCCTAAAAGTTTGGAACTCTCATTGATAACATTATTTACCAAAGCCAGGAGGCTTCGTAGAACGATATATATTACACTGCCTGCCTCTTCTCTAGACGCCATTTAATTTTGCACTCGGGCACGCTTCTTCGGTGGGCGGCGGGAAGAGACCTCCTCGTCATCGTACTCGGCCTCCTCCCCGCCATCGTCCTCGGCCTCCTCCCTGTCATCATCTTCAGCCTCCTCCTCAAGGTCGACCTTAGACTCCTCCTCTTCCTTAGTCTCATCTTCCGTCTTGTCGGAGTCACTTGGCGTTGGTGGTGGTGTCCCTTCAAAAAAACGCTGGAAGTGGCTATCTTCTTCATCAGAGGAGTCAGACAGCAGAGGCAGCCATGGCCCATCGACGGAGTCTAGGCTTATAGGTGGAGTTTCGGGGCCTTTTCCATTTGTCAGGTCAATCGACATGTTCTGGAGAGAGTTGTCATACGACATTTCAGAAGGAAATAGAGAGAGATCAAGTTCTAAGCAACGGTGGGTTGGGTGTTTTAGGTGAAAGTAGGGGTGCATATTGTTGCAATTTATAATGTCTATTTATAGTCGTGATTGTGTTAATACCCTGAAAACTATCCCCAAATATCATAAATAGATTGTACCAGACTCGTCCCGTCAACAAAAAAGGATTATACCAAACTTGTCGGTTCTTCATTTTTCTTGGCCCAGAGAATTCAGGAGGCGTCCCGCTTTATCCAAAAATGAAGAGAATCATGGAGATCGTGCTGAATTACTCGGTGTCTCTTACTTCCTCCGTTAAAAATTAAGTGTCTATAGTAGTACATACTTATCTAGATACAGTACTACTAGTATACGTATACTCTTCACAAAGTTGCGTCACCGAACTTAATTGATGGTGGTATGGTGTGGGCCTCATCTTTTTCTGCACCGCTGCATCTTAGACTACAAGTATAATTATTGCGTGAAAGCTTACACGGGAAGGAAGGAGAAATGAAGAGGATAGTGGATGGATGGTTAGAGGGGGCGAAGGAGACAAAAAATCTACTACGTAGTACTGTAGTATCTATACTAGTACCGCGTGTCACGACCCATCGTAATATGTAAACTTTTAGCCGAAGTTAGATAGGAACCATGATCAACTATAGTATGTGTGGCTGGTGGCATTCTGAACCATATTATTTGGACTTTCTTCACAAAAAAACATCACCATCCTCACTGGGAAAATTGAAATTCTTTTTTTTCCTAATTGTTGGAAACTCCCACATGCAATAATGCTTACTACACCAAGATCCAACCATCTACCAAACTATCGTGGGAACTCTATCAAATTGTAGACTATGATGTCAATATAGCCTTGATGACCTTGGTCGTTCGGGTTGAAATAAACCCGTAGTTTGGCTGATCTTTTGGATAACCTTCCCTCCTAATGTTTGGGAAGCAAGTGAAAAAATTTCAAAAACCATAAAAGTTTGAATTTTTTGCCGCAAAGGACCAAAGTGGTTTCCTTCCTATGTACTCCTTCTCGTCCCTACTCCACACCAACACGCGGCTGCCGAACATGCCAGAGACACAGAGCCGCCGTACCGAGGCACACGTGTGCAGCGCCACGCTGTGGACGAGGGGAGAGAGATCAGCTGGGCCGGTGCGCAAGGGGAAATGGGAAGAGAGATGGAGCATAGGGAAGTGATGTAGCTTGACCTTCGGTTGTTACCACATCCTGGTCTCCAACTTATGCCAAGTCGTCATGGACTCCAAAGGTGAATCTGTTCCTCTATGCAAGCCCACTTCCTACCCCATTGACTGGTATACTACTTCATACTCCGTCATGTATTCATGATAGGTTCATATCGACAAGTACATAGGCATGGGAGCAAGCCTGGAGCACAAGCCCGACAAGACAGAGGCTTGGAAGAGAAGATGGAAGAAGCAGCAGCTGGAGCACCGGAGTCTCCGACCAGCACACACCGGAGTCTCCGCCTGCAGACCCCGGAGTCTCCGGACCCATCTCTGGACCGACCCCCTGATCGAGCTCGAGGACAGTCTGTCTGCCACTTCGGAGACGACACCAGAGATAGACCGGAGTCTCCGGCCTAGACTGGAGTCTCCGGACCACCACACCGGAGTCTCCGGCCTGAGCGTATGGACCTGTGCGCCGCCAGCTGGGCCTTCGGCCCATGTACTCCTTATTCCGCCCAGACTTTCCCCATTTATTCCTAAAGTACCCTTGAACTAGTGGCTGGCCTATATATAGTGCCGACCTAGGCATAGATGATAGACTAAAGAAAACCCCCTTTGTGGAATCTCTAGTTTTGCCTCATCCCCTTGTACCAAAGGGGATCGACTATCGTCACCACCTCGTTGGAGTTTGCATCGCGCCTCCCTCATTGTACAAGGCCTTGGCATTGGTGTCCCTTTGCCAAGACGTCAAGACCCTCTCCAAGGTGTTCTTCCCTCTCCGTGCGAGATCGAGGGAGCACGTTGACCGATCTTTCCTTGCGAGGATTCTATCGGACCGGTGGCCACCGGTGAGAGCAATTGGCCTTGTATCGTGTGTGTGTTCATCGTGTTCTTCGCGAGGTGTGCGTCCGCTTCCGCTACCTTTTCCCTTCCCCCTCGCTTTCCCATCAATTTGACCACGAGATCCATGAAGATCGGGCCACCCACGGGGTTACCCCATAACATCTGGTATCAGCAGCTTTTGGTTGCCACGGATTTCTCCCCGATTTGGTCTTTTCCCCCATAAATTCGAAAATTCCACCAAAAACAGCCCCAATTTGTGTTTTGGATGGATCTATGATTTGAGTGCATTTTGGTAGGTTTTGATCCGTGGATTACTTGCTAAACTTGTTGATCTACCTTCCCCTGCGTTCCCATGGCCTAATTCCTTGATTTCCCACACCAATTTGAGGTTTTCGTTCAAGTATTTCCACCGAAAAGTCGTCCTGTTCGTGTTCTTGACGCGCAAAAATCGATCGGACCGGAGTCTCCGGCCCCGGACCGGAGGTTCCGGTGTGAGTCACTCCAGACCAGAGTTTCTGGCAAAGTCTCCGCCCCCGCTGCTGACAGCAAATCTGTTTCACGGTTTTGAGCATAACTTTTGCACACGAACTCGGATTTTGGTGTTCTTTAGCTAGTTTTGAAGAGGAGAAGGACCCCTACATCATCATCTCAGTGGTTCATGCTATATAAGAAGGGAATATGCCCGATAGGCAATAATAAAGTGGTTATTATCTTATTCCATGTTTATGATAAATGTTTATTTTGCATGCTATAATTGTATTAATTGGAAACGTTAATACATGTGTGTTTAATAAACAAAATAGAAAGTTCCTAGTAATGACTCTCATATAAACTAGCTCGTTGATTAACAAGATGATCAAAGGTTTCCTGATCATGGACATTGGATGTCGTTAATAACGAGGTCACAACATTGGTGGAATGATGTGATGAACATTCATCCGAAGTATAGCATTACGATTAGAGTCATTATGTTTACATTGCTATAACATTGTACGAAGTAATGTAGTCCTTAGACCATGAGATCATGTTAATTGCTAACACCAGAAGAGTATCTTGATAACATCAAACGTCACACCGTAACAGGGTGACTATAAAGGTGGGTTCAGTGCTACGAACGTGTTATGTTGAGGCTCATGGATCAAGAGTGGGATTTGTCCATCTCGATGATGGATAGATATACTCTGGGCCCTCTCGGTGATATCACATTTAAATAGCTTGCAAGGAAGTGATGTGATCACTAGAATGTTATATCACGGGAACAAGAAAAGAGTGCATGTCGGTAACGAGATGAAACTAGGTATTTGGATGCCGATGATCGAATCTCGGACATGTAATATATCGTGCGACAAAGGGATTTAGTTACGACGTTAAAGGTTCACGTGATTACAAGATTCATCGTTGAATATGTGGGAGTCAGTATGGATCTCTAGGTCCCGCTGCTGATTATTGATCGGAGAGGGGTCTTGATCATGTCTGCATTATTCGCAAACCATAGGGTGACACATTTAAGGGATACCTACACCATTTAGGAGCAAATATGTTTCAGATAAAGATATAAGAAAGCGCTGTAATTATTTCAATAGACATCGAAATTGTTTCGGGTGAAATTGCTGAAATTGGTTCTGCATGTGATATTCAAATGTTGCAGGGGGTTTTATGTGAATGTTTGTTAATTAATGTAATTAAAAAAATTCTTAATAAAATAAATAAAATAGTTTTATTTAATGAGAGCTTGCATTAAATTTGGTGGAAATTTAATGCATGGGTGAGTGGAATTTTGAGTGGAGGCTTTTTATGGGAGTGGGAGCTCCACCCACATGAATGTGGAAGAGGTGGGGGCACCACCATGGCTTCCATGCCATGGCCCTTGGGTGCCTCCCCTCTTCCCTATAAAAGGACCCCTCTCCTCCTCACAACGCACACCTCATCGTGAAGGATCTCTCCCCCTCTAGTTATTGCCATGGTCTCGGATTAGCGAGATACATGTTCTCGGTGGCTTTATCTGGAAAGGAGTTGCTGCTTCCGCTGCTTTGCTGGAGTGAGGGATGGAGGTTGTCGGGGTACCGGATGTGTGTGCGATCACGGATGCACTGCTGCTTTGCGGTGCTAGACTTGGTGGTGCTGGACTTGCTGGAGCTGGATCTGATGGACGTGCTGGAGCCGGATCAGCAAGTGTACGATCTTGAGATCGACAAGTGTACGACTACATCATCCATGAGTTCCATCTTGTTAGCAAAGCTTTGTTGTCTTCGAGGGTAAGTTCTCTATGGATGAATATCTACCTGTTGCTTGTATCTAATAGATAGATCTTGGCGATAGTTCCCATCGTAGGAATTTTTTGTTTTCTATGCTGCGAACCCAACAGTGGTATCAGAGCCTGATCTATGTGTAGGTGCTTTGCACAGGTAGTACACATATATTTATATGTGGGCGATGATGACCATGTTATTGCTTCTTTCATGTATTTTGGATATTGGTGGCATAGTGGGATGAAGCGGCCCGGACCAACCTTACATGTCATCGTACATGAGACCGGTTCCACGACTAACATGCAACTAGTTTTGCATAAGTGGCTGGCGGGTGTCTGTCTCTCCTACTATAGTCAATATCTGATTTACAACGAGTTGCTAATAACTTGGTTATCCTCGTTGTGGTTCCATGTTCGTAGGTAAGACCGGTTCTATCTCCGAAAGCCCTAAGCCACATAATACTTGCAATGGATAAATTAGAGGCGTCTAGTTTAGATTGTTGATGGGCTAGTGTCTTGATATGGTAATGTTGTAAGTAGATGTATGATAGATACTCTTACAACACACCTAACATGTAAGTTCCATAGACCTTGGTCTTACACACAAAGGAATGATAGAGATCATACCATGATTCATATGATAGAGATCAAATGCATGGACCATATCATCTCACTTTACACATTAGATGTTTACATCTTATACTACTATTTTGGCGCTTTTAGTAGCATTGTAAGATGATCCCTCATTTAGATATCAAGATAAAATATGTTCTTCCTTGAGTATGCACCGTTCTATGAATCGTGTTTCGAGACATCACGTGATGATCAAGTGTACTCGACTCCACACTTTCATACAACGGGTGTAAGACAGTTTTACACAAGCGGGTACTAAGGTTCTTACTTGGCGAGCCTAGCATGTACAGACATGGCCTCGGAACACGGACCGAAAGGTTAAGCATGAGTCATGTAGTTGATGTGATGCCCATATTGATGCTCGCCTTTGAGGCTACACCGACTCACGTGATGATCGGACTTGGTGTAGTAGATTTGGTTCATGTAATCACCAAAAAGGCACGAGGGATGTCGTTTTTTAGTGGGAGTTCATTTCTAATTTGGAGTAGACGAACTCAATTTGTCATAAACTATATCGAAGTGAATTTGCATAATTTGTTGTAGTCATTGGCATCTGTTCACTACCTTATGCTTAGTTTGAATTGAGATAATAGAACTATAGAATTCTAGATATTTACTTTACAAACTGGTATCGTATTGTTTTGAATGTCAATTTAAAGTTTATAAGTCCTATTGCAAACTTTCAGCAAACTCTATTTACTCCATGAAGTTTAATAAGTAGTATTAAATCAAGAGTAAGAATTCCAATGTTAGTATCTAAAGTATCATGTTTGCCTCCATGATTATTGATATTCAAAAGTTGTTTCAATATCAAGATTATCTAGGAGCTGGAAAATTGTTTAGAAACCATCATGTGTGAAAGATACTGTGATATCAGAAATAATGTTTTTTGTTGCATTATGATAGAGTATAATTTAGCAAAATACATGTTCCCATATTGTATGAGAATTTTTGAAGGATGGAGATGCTAGGCGTCCGGATTTCCCAAAAAGGTTTTGGGAACTAACATTATACTCGTGATTCTTCCTTATAGGTTATAGTAGCTTGATCATGAAAGTTGTCATGATAAGGATGAATATAAGATGTAAGTAAAATATTTACTGCACTAATATATTACTAAAGAATGGATTTTGAAAGAACACCAAACATTTGATGATGGTGATCCACTTCAAAGTGCAAGTCCAAACGTATTAGTATTTGACTATATACACTTTGTACTATGTGTCATATAATGACACCACTATTGATGTTGATAGATTCTTTTAAAATAAAAGGAATTGTTGAAATAGAATCTATAAAATATTTGGCAGAAAAGAAAAGGTTGGAGATGTACAACTTAGGTATATAGAAGATATACATGTTATGGCTATATTCCATGCTTGTTGAACAATGTGGTTCTTAGGTATTGTATACCGGTATTGGGTACCGAATTGGTTGGTGTGAAGTGTCATATAGAACAACACAATTCATGAACTGCAATGGCCTAAGTAACTAGCAAGAGAATAAGTGATGATGTTCATCGAAAACAAATAAAGTGTTATTGTGTTTTCGTTGTCGTCAAACCTAGCCTTCAATATTTGTTTTAATAATTGTTATTTTGTTCCAGTATTACGAGAACAATGGTTGTTCAAATAATTACCATATTCCATAAAGGATGGATGAACTTTTACAAGTCTAGTTGGAGAAATCACATCCATAAACATTATTGCTAAAATGTCGTAAGACAAATGATTGGAAGATCACTTATGAAGTGACATCGCTGTTTGAATTATATTGGAAAGTAAACATGAAGAAACTCCATGTTGATTGATTTTTGGAGTCTTTTGATTTTGATCAATTGACGCTTGTGAAACTTTCCTCGAGATAATTGAAAATCCGTCCATAGGCCAAAGAGGAACAGATGACTAACTTATTGGATATTATGCATGTTGATGTATATAGTCCATTATGTGTAGCCATATGCGATGGATCTTTTTGCTTCATATGCTTTCTCCAGAAATTTGAGTGAATATATCTATATATTTACTAAATAAGGAAGTAGTATGAAACATTTGAAAATTGTTCAAAGACTTTCAAGATAAAGTGAAAAATCATTGTAACAAGAAAATAAAAGAGTTTATGATCTGATCATAAAGGAATATATTTGAGTTACAGGTTTAGCAAAACACCTAAGATTCCAGGAATTGTTCCATGAATTTGCATTTCCCGATAAACCACGGGAATATGGTATGTTCGAGAGATCAAATCAAACCTTGTTTGACATGGTAAGACCAAAGGTGTCATTTATAAAATTGCCATTATGTTTTAAGGATTAAAGCTTTAGAGACTACCGCTTTTACACTGAAAAGAGCACCATCGTGATCCGTTGAAATGACACCATATGAATTATGGTTTGGGATAAAATCTAAATTGTCTTTTCTTAAATTTTGGTATGCTATGCATAAGTAAAATGTTTACAACCAAAGTCGAATAACCACGTCTTTGTAGGTTATCCCAAAGAATTTGTTGGGAATTCCTCCATAACACCGAGGACAAAAGAGTTTGTTGCTTGGAACATCAAGTTTCTTGAGAAGGAATTTTTTCGTGAAAAGTTAAGTGGGAGGACAATAGAACTTTGATAAGGCTGTTGAATCTTAGCTATATGTGCTAAGTAGCGCAGCACCGGAAAGTGTCCCGGTGGCGGCCACAATGCTCATGGCTCCCGTGATCACAAAGGATGTGATCTTGGAGATTAGAGTTCCTATTGAACCATGTGGGTCGGTAAGAATCAAATAATAAGATTTGAAACAGAAGTCGTTATTGCTTTGACAATGATGAACCGACTACATGCAAAGAAGCGGTGATGGGCCCTGACTCCATAAAATGACTAGAAGTAATAGAATCCGTGATAGTATCCATACACGAGAAATCAAGTTTCTGAACTTGGAAGACCCTCCGGAAAGTCGTGAAGCCTATCGGTCGTGTTTGGATCTATAAAGAAATAGACATGGATGTTTAACATCTATGAAATAGTCGACATGTCGGAAAGAAGTTTACGACAATTTTCAAGGAGTTGACTATGACAAGACTTGATCTTTCATAGAGACATTTAGTCTTAACGGATTAATGTAGCAACCACTACATATAATTTGGTATATGGTAGTTGAATAAACAAAAAAAGGTTCTTCTAATAGAATAGTTACCTAGGACATGTACATGACACAGTCCGAGGGGTTTTGTTAATTCAAAGGGTGCTAAAAGGGCATGAAAACTCCAATAGTTGAAGTAAGCATAGTGGAGTTGGAATCTTCACCATGATGAAAATGTTAAAGCAGTTTAAATTCATCGGAGATGACGAAGATGCTTGTATTTGCAAGAAATTAAGTGGGAGCGCTGAGACATATTTCTAATACATTATGTATAGGACATGGTGTTGATTGGAAATGATGTATCTTGTATTGACACAAGTTAAGAATTTCATTAAAATAGTATTTCGATGAAAGTCTTGGGAAAAACGGAATATTCAGCATCAATGTCTATATGGATAGATTGAGGCGCTAATATGGTTGTGCAGACGTACATATATGAGATATTGAAAAGGGTTCAATATGGAAACAACAAGAAATGTTCTTGTTGCATGGAAAGGATTGTATCAAGATTCAAGTGTTTCAACACTTGGTGAGTAAAATCACATGAATATTTTGATCAATTATACCGTGATATGTATATATCCAGATATGTCCTATGCTCTAAATGTTATGAGCACATACCAGAATGATTCATAAGATGATCATTGGACGATAGTAAAGATATTCTTATGAGCTTTGGAAGAACTAAGAATATATAATGTATAAGTGAAAAATAATTAAATGTAGTTCATTGTAAAGTGTTACATTGATACTAGTTTTGTCACAAGATACATATTAAATTTATCTCAATTTAGACTATGGGTGGCACAATGTAATGGAAATGATGTTCCATGATGGATTTGGATGACTTCCAAAGTTGATACATTGTGACAGATACTACAACAAAAGGCTAAGTATATGACTGCTATAGTAGCAGCAAAGGAGGGCATTTGTGTTAAGTAGTTTGTTATCAAACTAGGTCTGGTTCAAAGTGAGCTAATACTATGAAGATATATTGTATGACTATAATATCAACATATTTTTAACCCGAACGAAATAAATGTCTCACCAAAGGACCAAATTTATACAATGCCATCTCATTTGAGAATGAGTGATGCGTAGAGACGCAAAGACATGCAAATACACACGGACCTGAAACTGTCAGATCCGGAGATTATGTTAACCACTAGCAATCGCGTATATGCAACACTATTAAGCCATAGGTGTTCAATACGCAAAGTTTTTCAAACTAGATTATTGACTCTAGTGGAAGTGGGAGATTGAAGGGAATATGCCCGAGAGGCAATAATAAAGTGGTTATTATCTTATTCCATGTTTATGATAAATGTTTATTTTGCATGCTATACTTGTATTAATTGGAAACATTAATACATGTGTGTTTAATAAACAAAATACAAAGTTCCTAGTAATACCTCTCATATAAACAAGCTCATTGATTAACAAGATGATCAAAGGTTTCCTGATCATGGACATTGGATGTCGTTAATAACAAGGTCAAAACATTGGTGGAATCATGTGATGAACATTCATCCGAAGTATAGCATTACGAACAGATTCATTATGTTTATATTGCTATAACATCATACGAAGTTAATTGCTAAGACCGGAAGAGTATCTTGATAACATCAAACGTCACACTGTAACAGGGTGACTATAAAGGTGGGTTCAGTGCTACGAAGGTGTTATGTTGAGGCTCATGGATTAAGAGTGGGATTTTTCCATCCCGATGACGGATAGATATACTCTGGGCCCTCTCGATGATATCACATTGAAATAGCTTGCAAGCAAGTGATGTGATCACTAGAATGTTATATCACGGGAACAAGAAAAGAGTGCATGTCGGTAACGAGATCAAACTAGGTATTTGGATGCCGATGATCGAATCTCGAACATGTAATATATCGTGAGACAAAGGGATTTAGTTACAACGTTAAAGGTTCACGCGATCACAAGAGTCATCGTTGAATATGTGGGAGTCAGTATGGATCTCTAGGTCCCGCTGCTGATTATTGATCGGAGAGGGGTCTCGATCATGTCTGCATTATTCGCGAACCATAGGGTGACACACTTAAGGGATACCGACACCATTTAGGAGCAAATATGTTTCAGATAAAGATTTAAGAAAGCGCTGTAATTATTTCAATAGACACCGAAACTGTTTCGGGTGAAATTGCTGAAATTGGTTCTGCATGTGATATTGAAATGTTGCAGGGGGTTTTATGTGAATTTTTGTTAATTAATGTAATTAACAAAATTCTGAATAAAATAAATAAAATAGTTTTATTTAATGAGAGCTTGCATTAAATTTGGTGGAAATTTAATGCATGTGTGAGGGGAATTTTGAGTAGAGGCTTTTTATGGGAGTGGGAGCTCCACCCACATGAATGTGGAAGAGGTGGGGGCACCACCATGGCTGCCATGCCATGGCCATTGGGTGCCTCCCCTCTTCCCTATAAAAGCCCCCCTCTCCTCCTCACAACACACACCTCCTCGTGAAGGATCTCTCTTCCCCTCTAGTTATTCCCTATGGTCTCGGATTAGCGAGATACATGTTCCCGGTGGCTTTATCTGGAAAGGAGTTGCTGCTTCCGCTGCTTTGCTGGAGCGAGGGACGGAGGTTGTCGGTGTACCGGACGTGTGTGTGATCATGGATGCACCGTTGCTTTGCGGTGCTGGACTTGGTGGTGCTGGACTTGCTGGAGCTGGATCTGATGGACGTGCTAGAGCCGGACCTGCTAGACTTCATCACGATCTTGAGATCAGCAAGTGTACGACTACATTATCCACGAGTTGCATCTTGTTAACAAAGCTTTGTTGTCTTCTAGGGTACGTTCTCTATGGATGAATATCAAAACGTTGCTTGTATCTAATAGATAGATCTTGGCGATAGTTCCCATCTAGGAATTTTTTTGTTTTCTATGCTGCGAACCCAACAATCTACTCCATCAAATTCCGTGAGCAAGGTGGAATCCACCAATAAATGGTGAAGATCAGCGAAGAAAGTTATAAAACTTCCACGACTTCTCCCCACTTGCTTTCCTTTGTGAGCTACACTATCTTTGCGTTCAACAAACACCTATTGAGACTAGTTCCTCCTAGGATTTCTTGGGCTGTGCACATTTGATACCTTGTAGAATTCTGAGCAAAAGTTGTGAGCACGCTATCTCATATAGTTATCTTGTATAGTTGTTGGCACAAGGAAGGGGCAAGTGAAAAAAAAAGTGAAAAAAATATAGAAAAAAGAAAAAGAAGAAAAAGAAACAAAGAAACAAGTGCCTCATAGAATAGGAAGCGCAAGCTCGATGAACATCAAATAGGTGGTACTTATTGTGCATATCTTGTAGCCCACCAATTTTATTGCAATCGAACTAGTGTATCTCCTTGCACTTGTGCGACACGAGCTTATAGTATTCGCTAGGTAATCATTTGGTTCTTCGCTCACTTTCCCCGTCACACAAGTCCCATTTATCCCACCGTGTGTGTTTCCTTATATATATTCCTTCTTGTGGATTAACTTGTTTTGCTTTGTGATCATCGTGGTTCTTTACTAGCCATTACAATATCTTGATTTCGGATTGTTCTTGGACACACCACCTTCCATACCTATCCACCATAAGCTTTGTGTGTGTGTGTTTTTAGTGGTTAGTTGGTTTTAGTGTTCCGCGTGAACTTCGCTTTGCTTGGTTTTGATTGCTCTCAAGTGTGACCACTTGCACGACACTATCTTCCAAGGTAAAGTAAGGTTTGACGTTGCATCCCTAACCCCCTACCACTTCCATATACACCACTTGGTCTTGTGAATCATGTCTAGGGACTCTGGAAACGAGGTTGATATATATGAAGAATCCATGATGAGCCACCACGACTACGACTCCACAAGTATAGAGGACGTGATGGAGCACTACACCGACAATGGCTCCAAATGCTTTGAGGACCCAGAGCATTGCACCTATGATGGCTCCACATGCATGGAACACATGGAGCACGTCATCAACTATGGCTCCTCAAGCATGGAGGAATTGGAGCTCTACTTCGACAATGGCTCCTCATGCATGGAGAACTACACCGACAATGGCTCCACATGCTTGGTTGACTTGGAGTACTACATCAACAATGACTACCCAAGCATGGATGACTTCGAGTGCTACAACGACGACGCCTCACCAAGCATGGAGGACATGGAAAGCTTCACCCACTTCGAGGGCTCTTCCATGAGCCATGAAGAATACCTCCACCGCTTGGAGAGGGAGGACTACTACGCCAAGCTAGCGGAGACGCATCATCAAGAAACCATGACCTTCAAGGCCAAGCATGCCACACCAAAGGCACCACCTACTTCGATGATCCACCTCCAAGGCGTCAAGCTCCACCACCTACATGGCGTCATACACCACCATCTCCAAGACGAAGAGAGCCATCATCTCCAAGCCGTCAAGCGCCACCATCTCCAAGGCGCCAAGCACGACCATCTCCAAGGCGTCAAGTGCATCTACCTCCAAGGCATCAGGTGCCATCTACTCCAAGAAGAGTGGCGCCCAAACATCATCTTCCAAAGAGGCGCCACGAAGCAAGAATGTTCATCGACAAACATCCTATCGAGATCATCACCAACATCAAGAGGATACAAGATGTCGTTCAAGGCATCTTCGCCATGAAGACAGAGAATACATGTTGATCACCATCCATAATGCTCAACCAAGATGAAGAAGGCACCACCATGAAAAGAAGAGTGCCAAGGACAAGGAGCATTGTCGCGAGCGTCATGTGGATGACCAAGTGCGCCATCTACATCACCCTTTGGCACGACACGCCAATGACCTCTATCGACACCATCATAAGGCACCTTCTACGACTCGCACCACCACCAAAATGGCACCAAGAGAAAGCTCGCCTCCACGCCATCAAGCTTCAATGCCAAGACTTGATGTCCTAGATGAAGCATACAACTTCATGGAGGAGGAAGATCAAGACCTCTGCTTTTCCAAGTTGGACGAGTACGTCAAGAGGACTACACAAGCCAAGGTGCAAGATGGCGACGACAAGGTCAAGATTGGTGAGCATGGGATTTTCCCTTAACCAAAGGAGGTGCAAGGAGTTGAGCACACCGAGCCTATCCCCATATGCTTGAGTGATGATGTGGTACCAATCCCATGTGAGTATGAGAGCCACTAAGCCCACCTGAGTGAAAACAAGAGCGATATGAGTGACTCCACCTTATGTGAGATTGAGTGCTTCCACTTGGAGGGCATGAGTGATACACCGAGTGAGTTGAGAGTGGTAGTCGATAGGTCATGTGAGACCACTTTGATTTCTAATGACTTACCCTCTACCTCTAGTGTGTTATCTCATAATGTGCTAGGTTCCATGGATCAAGAAGTGCTATGCTTTGAGATGATAATGCCTCCAACCGAGAAGATGTACATGGTGGATGAAGATGATGCCATCCCCATACATGATGAAGAAGTCTCCCACATGGACGCCAATACTACCACAACACCCACTTCATATGAGAGGTATATACAAGGTAAGAATACGGGTGTTTATGATGCCATGATCCCACTAGTGGACATGATGACTTGTGATGATTGGCATGCTATGGATGATGTTTGTGATATCACATATGCTTCATTGGTATTTCCATGTGATACTTTGCCTTTGCATAATGTTGAGCATGTGAAATTATTTGATTGTGATGATGTTGCCATAGACATGCCATGCTCTAAACGTTACATTGATGATATCCTTACTTGCACTTTGTTGAACAATTGCTCTTTCGAATGTTTTGCTTGCCATGATGTTACCAATGGTACCCCTCGTACCATGCTTTGTCATGAATGTTTTACAATCTCTCCCGTTGCTTCCAATAAGTAAAATAATTGCTCTTTCACTTGTTTTGCTTGCAACAATAATTCTCATATGGTTTATATTGAGATGGCCCCGATAGCTTTCTCAAATTTTGGAGATTTTGGCAAATGCCATGATAAGCATGTTCACCACTTGCATACTCACCATGCGTCTATTTCATACTTGATTGACACTCACGGTGATGTGCACAAGAAGAGATATGTCATGATGGATGATGTGTTTCTCTACCATGCACACACATTCTTCCTTTTGTGTTTGATGTGTGTAGGTACCCACATGATCATGTCAACCTCGGTTGAGCACGAGTTGACAAAAGGATCTCTAGAGAGCATCCCCCAAGAGAGTTCAAGATCGAACCCAACTCTGATACCTTTTGCATGCTTTGTATCTTTCATGTTGACAAATTTCTCTTTCCTATGGTTAGCTTGCAAGTATGTTGATGGTATTATTTCACCTTGTCACAATCATGTTTCCTTGCTATTGGATATTGATGTTTTGTGTGTTGCAACAGAAATGATGACCAATTTCTCTTTCCGATGTTTTGTGTGCAACCATATTTCCATTATGAGCATGTATTGTCATGAGAGCTTCCAAGTCTCTCGTATAGTTGTTGCAACAAACATAAGGACCACTTGCTCTTTCATTTGGTTTGTTTGGAAACATGTTGCTTATGTTTCTGCTTGTGATACTCATACCCCCATGATCTTGGCTTTTGATGATATGTGTATGGCATCCAACATATTGAACAATTGTTCTTTCCAATGGTTGGTTTGCACACATAATGATGTTGTTTTGGATGTCTTTCCTCATGTGTTTTTGCTGAATTATCCTAGCTTTGCATCAAAGATGTTGATCAATATTTTGGTCAATTGCTTTGAGCGCCACACTAAGATGTTTTATGGAGTTTTTGAGTTCCCACATTTGGATGATGTTCAAACAATTTCCATGCACTTTGACCTTGCATATGCATCCGATTTGCTATACTTGAGTTGTGCTAATAGTGTTGTGAACAAGAATGGACATGCCACAATTGACATGCTCCTCTATCACACACGAACATATGTTTCTTGGTCTTTGTTGTGTGAAGGTACAATTGCTTACGCGTCAACCTCTATGGACAAAAAGAGTTGACAAGATGAACCGAAGAGAGTTACCTATGGCTGCCCTTCAACGAGACATCTCTACACCCTAAGGTGAAGGAACATTGAGGTGTTGTCAATTCAATATTCCCGAGGACGACTATATGGTGAACCCCAGGATCAAGAAGGTCTCTCGACATCTTCTACTTTATGATGAGCGTGTAGAGTCCAGGACGACTCTTTTTGAAGGGAGGGGAGATGATGTAGCCCGACCTTCAGTCGTTACCACATCATGGTCTCCAACTTATGCCAAGTCATCATGGACTTGAAAGGTGAATCCGTTCCTCTATGCAAGCCCACTTCCTACCCCATTGAATGGTATACTACTTCATACTCCGTCATGTATTCATGATAGGTTCATATCGACAAGTACGGAGGCATGGGATCAAGCCTGGAGCACAAGCCCGACAAGACAGAGGCTTGGAAGAGAAGACAGGAGAAGCAGCAGCTGGAGCACCGGAGTCTCTGGCCTGCACACAACGGAGTCTCCGGCCTGCAGACCCCAGAGTCTCCGGACCCATCTCCGGACTGACACCTAGATCAAGCTCGAGGACAGTCTGTCTGCCACTCCAGAGACGACACCGGAGACAGACCGGAGTCTCCGGCCCAGACCGGAGTCTCCGGACCACCACACCAGACTCTCCGGCCTGAGCGTATGGGCCTACGCGCCGCCAGCTGGACCTTCGGCCCATGTACCCCTTAGTCTGCCCAGACTTTCCCCTCTTATTCCTAAAGTACCCTTGAACTAGTCGCTGGCCTCTATATAGTGCCCCACGCCTCATGTAACCCTAGGTATAGATGATAGACTAAAGAAAACCCCCTTTGTGGAATATCTAGTTTTGCCTCATCCCCTTCTACCAATGGGGATCGACTATCGTCACCACCTCGTTGGAGTTTGCATTGCGCCTCCCTCATTGTACAAGTCCTTGGCATCGGTGTCCCTTTGACAAGACGTCAAGACCCTCTCCAAGGTGTTCTTCCCTCTCCGCGTGGGATCGAGGGAGGACGTTGACCGATCTTTCCTGGCGAGGATTCTATCGGACCGGTGGCCACCGGTGAGAGCAATCAGCCTTGTATCGTGTGTGTTTTGTGTGTGTTCATCGTGTTCTTCGCGAGGTGTGCGTCCGCTTCTGCTACCTTCTCCCTTTCCCCTCGCTTTTCCCAGCGATTTGACCACGAGATCCGTGAAGATCGGGCCAGCCACGAGGTTACCCCATAACAGGAAGGATAGAGAAAACAAACGATTTGTTTTGCATGCATAGGTCCTGAAATTTACTACTAGTAGAGTGTACATTGTAAGGCCGCAGGAGTGCCTCGTGTCAGAAACCCATCATAACTTTGCTCTGACATGGAACCGCCTTCAAGTTCTCTTCGCTGCTACCCTCTTCCCCTGCCAATGTTTTACATGTACAGTGCGTGGACAGAGGTGACCATATGTCTAAGCAAAGAAATATACTACTCCCGTATTGTGTAAAAATGCACACCTTAATAAGGCTCAGATAGTAAATCATATGACATATCATCACTATATAAAATTATAATTGGTAAAGCACAAACAATTATAAATTTGATCAACATCTATTTTATAAAGTATGGTTGTATAATTGGTGCTTGTACTTTGTATCATCATGTGTAGAAGTAAAAAATTATTAGCTACCTCACACTTGAATTTTTTGGTAACATGGGAGAAGATTCTAGTATGATCGAGAAGTGTGTTTGGAAAGGTTTATGCATAGTGCATTCATTGTGTTCAAGACTATCAATAGAATCTTCTAGATGCTAGAATGGAAAAGAAGATCCAATGGTTAGAAATGCTGGGATTCGTGAGTCTTGATCCAACGGTCAATGTTCAAAGTTATTCGTACACTATATAGTGGTTTGTAATGAAGACTATCAATAAAATCTTCAAGATGCTAGAATGGAAAAGAAGATCTAGTGACTGGAAATATTGGGATTCACGAGTCTTGATCCAACGGTCAATATTCAAAGTTGTTTGTACACTATATAGTGGCAAGATCATGTAGAAGTCAATGATTATTAGCTACTAGTAAGTTGCATGTGAGATTCAGATAGTAGACATATGACATATCATCACTATATACAATTTTAATTGGTAAAGCACAAAAAATTATAAATTTGATCAACATCTATAAAGTATGGGTGTACATTTGGTCCTTGTACTTTGTATCATCATGTAGAAGTAAAAGATTATTAGCTACCTAACACATGATTTTTTGATAACATGGTCTAGAGAAACAAGGGAGAAACTTCTATTATGACAGAGAAGTGCGTTTTGAGGTTTGTGCATAGCATTCATTATGCCGAAGACTATCAATAGAATCTTCTAGATGCTAGAATGGAAAAGAACATCCAACGGCTAGAAATGTTGGGATTCGTGAGTCTTCATCCAACGGTCAAATTCAAAGTTATCCGTACACTATATAGTGGTAAGATAAGATAAGATACTAGTAAGTTGCACGTGGCCTGCACATGTGGCTCAAATAATAGACGTTTGGCATATCATCACTATATAAAATTATAATAGGTAAAGTGGAAAAAATATAAATTTGATCAACATCTATAAAGTATGGGTGTATATTTGGTTCTTCTACTTTGTATCATTATGTCTAGAAGTCAAAGATTATTAGCTACCTAACACTTGAAATTTTTGGTAACATGGTCTAGAGAAACGAGGGAGAAGATTCTAGTATGATGGAGACGTGTGTTTTGAGAGGTTTATGCATAGTGCATTCATTGTGTTCAAGACTATCAATACAATCTTCTAGATGGTAGAATGGAAAAGAAGATCCAACGGCTAGAAATGTTGGGATTCGCGAGTCTTGATCCAACGGTCAACATTCAAAGTTATTCGTAAACTATATATTGGTTGTAATGAAGACTATCAATAGAATCTTCAAGATGCTAGAATGGAAAAGAAGATACAGCGACTAGAAATATTGGGATTCGCGAGTCTTGATCCAACGGTCAATATTCAAAGTTGTTTATACACTATATAGTGGCAAGATCATGTAGAAGTCAACGATTATTAGCTACTAGTAAGTTGCACGTGAGACTCAGATAGTAGACGTATGACATATCATCACTATATACAATTATAATTGGTAAATCACAAAAAACTATAAATTTGATCAACATCTATAAAGTATGGGTGTACATTTGGTCCTTGCACTTTGTATCATCATGTAGAAGTCAAAGATTATTAGCTACCTAACACATGATTTTTTTGATAACATGATCTAGAGAAACAAGGGAGAAGCTTCTATTATAACAGAGAAGTGTGTTTTGAGGTTTGTGCGTAGCATTCATTATGCCGAGGACTATCAATAGAATCTTCTAGATGCTAGAATGGAAAAGAAGATCCAACGTCTAGAAATGGTGGGATTCACGAGTCTTGATCCAAGAGTCAACATTCAAAGTTATCCGTACACTATATAGTGGTAAGATAAGATAAGATAAGATATTAGTAAGTTGCACGTGCCCTGCACATGTGGCTCAGATAATAGACGTCTGGCATATCATCACTATATAAAACTATAATAGGTAAAGTGGAAAAATATAAATTTGATCAACATCTATAAAGTATGGGTGTATATTTGGTTCTTCTACTTTGTATCATTATGTCTAGAAGTCAAAGATTATTAGCTACCTAACACTTGAAATTTTTGGTAACATGGTCTAGAGAAACGAGGGAGAAGATTCTAGTATGATGGAGACATGTGTTTTGAGAGGTTTATGCATAGTGCATTCATTGTGTTCAAGACTATCAATAGAATCTTCTAGATGCTAGAATGGAAAAGAAGATCCAATGGCTGGAAATGTTCAGATTCGTGAGTCTCCATCCAATGGTCAATATTCAAAGTTATCCGTACACTATATAGTGGTAAGATAAGATGTCTAAAAACATGGCTTGTGGCATTCAAATCCATACTCTTCAGACTATCTTTAAAGAAAGGAACAATCTCGTTGTCACTCAGAAAATTAAGAATGATATTTCCTGATATTTGGTAACTCACATCGACGACATTGTTTACTACAAGAAGATGCACCCGTCTACCTCCAAAAAGACAATTAACTCAAGAGAAATCTATCTCATTTACTTGTAGCTCAAGCTTGATATAATTTTGTTAAATTGTCAATATGCAAAATCTTAGCAAGAAGTTGAACTTGTTGTAAAAACTATCGGTGGTGGTTTGTGATATATTAAATCAGCCCCCAATTGTTACCTCCAAAAAAACGTAAATCTTTTAATGCAACCTACAATTTACTTGTAGTTCAAATTGAATTAACTTCAATAAATCGACATAAAATCAATTTCAAGTGGGCAAAGTTAGCTATAGAATAAGTTTGAAAACTCGTAAAACACGGGAATCATAAGTACAACATGAGGGTCCACTATATATGTCTGAAAGCTTGGCTTGTGACGTTCAGGTCCATATCCTTTGGACTTTGTTTACGAAAACGAATAATAATCTCATCATCACTCGGAAAATTGAGAATGTTCTTTCCTGATAGTTGGAAACTCACACCAGCGGTACTGATTACTACAACAAGATGCATCCATCTACCTCTAAAGAGACATTTAATTAAAGAAAAATCTATCGTGCTTACTTGTAGCTCAAGTTTGAGATAATTTTTCACTAAATTGTCAAGATGGAAAATCTTAATTAGAAAGGAGTTAAAAACCTATTGTCAAAACTCTCGATTGTTTTCTGATATATTAACTGAGCCCCCAATGGGTACACCTCCAAAACTTTTTTTGTAATTCTTTAGAAGCAACATACAATAATTTAGTTATTGTAGTTCAAGTTTGACCAAATTTAGATAAATATAGGCATGAAGTCGTTCAAGTGGGGCAAAATTAATTAGCTACATAGGGAGTTTGAAAACTCATAAAACATGGGAATCATAAGTAAAACACGTTGGTCCACTTAATATGTCTAAAAGCTTGGCTTATGGCATCGAGATCCATATTCTTCAGACTTTCTTTACATAAAAGAACCATCTCATCATCACTCGAAAAACTGAGGATTTTCTTTCCTCATAGTTAGAAACTCACACCGACGACATTGTTTACTAGAAGAAGATGCACCCATCTACCTACGAAAATACATTTAATTCAAGAGCAATCTATCGCGCTTTCTTGTAGCTCAAGTTTGATCTAATTTCGTTAAATCGACAAGAAGTCATTGAAGTGTGCAAAGTTTGCTAGGACGAAGCTTGAAAAATCCTAGTACTAAAAACTTGGGCATTACGTATAAGAAACCATTGGTCTAGTTTGTGTGATAATTGGGGTGGTTGCATTTTCTTTTAACTATGGTAGGTCTTGTAGGAGAGAGGTGCTTGAGAGTTAACACGATCGATGGAAGTACAGCTTACATCAAGGACCTCATAAAAAATGAAAATTGCATCCAAGTCCATCCATTTAACACAATGACCCTAAAACTGAATAATGAAGTGTGTGTGTGTTTTGTGGTTTGCGCATACTAGCGTTCCTCGTGCTAAAGACTATCAATAGAATCTTTCTCGATGCTAAGGGAAAATAGAAGATCTAACGGTTAGCAATTTTTGGATTTGGCAGTCTTGATCCAGCGGTCAATGTTCGAAGTTAATTCGTACACTATACAATGGTGGTATGGTATTGTAAGAGATAAGATAAGATAAAGATAAGATAAGAAGTACCGTGAATGGCCGATCTAATGGTTGGTCTCGTAAGAGCGAGGTGCTTGAGAGTTAAGACGGTCAGTGGAAGTACAAGTTACGTCAAGGACCTCATAAAAATGAAAATTGCATCCAAGTCCATGCATGCATTTAGCACAAGGACCCTGAAACTGAGCAATGAAGTATCTGTTTTGAGGTATGCGCATACTAGCGTCCATTGTGCTAAAGACTATCGGTAGAATCTTTCTAGATGCTATCGGTTGGATTTGCCAGTTTTGATCCAACGATCAAAGTTCAAAACTGGTTCAAAATTTCCTTCCCTCCTGATGTTTAGCCGATCTTTTGGATAACCTTCCCACCCGATGTTTGGGAAACAAGTGAAAATTTCGAAAACCAGAAAAGTTTGAATTTTTTTGCCGCCAAAGACCAAAGTGGTTTCCTTCCTATGTACTCCTCCTCGTCCCTACTCCACACCAACGCGCGACTACCGAACACGCTAGAGACATAGAGCCTCCGTAGAAAGGCACACGTGCGCAGCGCCACGCTGTGGACGAGGGGAGAGAGATCAGCAGGACCGGTGCGCGAGGGGAAAGGGGAGGAGAGATGGAGCATAGAGAAGGAGAGAGAAAACACACGATTTGTTTTGCGTGCATAGGTCCTTAAATTTACTACTAGTAGAGTGTACACTGTAAGGCCGCAGGAGTACCTCATGTCACAAACCCATCATAAATTTGCTCTAACATGGAACCGCCTTCAACTTCTCTTTGCTGCTGCCCTCTTCCCCTGGCAATGTTTTATTCTCTTAGCATGTACAGTGCATGGACAGAGGTGACCATACGTCTAAGAAAAGAAATATACTACTCCCGTATTGTGTAAAAAAGCACACCTTAATAAGGCTCAGATAGTAAATCGTATGACATATCATCACTATATAAAATTATAATTGGTAAAGAACAAAAAATTATAAATTTGATCAACATCTACTGTATAAAGTATGGGTGTATATTTGGTCCTTGTACTTTGTATCATCATGTGTAGAAGTCAAAGATTATTAGCTACCTAACACTTGCAATTTTTGGTAACATGGTCTAGAGAAATGAGGAAGAAGATTCTAGTATGATCGAGAAGTGTGTTTGGAGAGGTTTATGCATAGTGCATTCATTGTGTTCAAGACTATCAATAGAATATTCTAGATGCTAGAATGGAAAACAAGATCCAATGGCTAGAAAGGCTAGGATTCGCGAGTCTTGATCCAACGGTCAACATTCAAAGTTATTCGTACACTAATCTCATCATCACTAATTTCATAGCACAGTAGACTGTATTTTCTCAACTTATATACTACTATAGTGGAGCGGTTTTGAATTGGATCCATAGCACTACTCATGACCGTTGGGCTGTTAGATTCAATGGTTCAGAGAAAATGGATTCATGTTGAATAGTACTCCCTCCGCCAAAATATAAGGCGCCTAAGGATTAGTCAAAAGTCAACATTTTTAAAGTTTGACCATGATTATACACAAAAATATAAAAATTTAGAATACTAAATTAATATCAATAGATTCAGCATAAAGTATATTTTCTTAATATGTCCATTCAATATTGTAGATTTAGATACTTTTTTAAAATATTTGGTCAAAGTTAGTAAGGTTTGACTTTTGACCAATCCTTAGGCACCTTATATTTTGGGATGGAGCGAGGGAGTACAAACCTAGATGCTAGAATGGAAAAGAAGATCCAACGGTTAGCAATGTTTGGATTTTCCAGTCTTGATCCAACTGTTAATGTTCAAAGTTAATCTCTACACTATATGTAGTGGTATGGTATATATTGTAAGAGATAAGAGACAAGATAAAGATAAGATAGAAGTATTGCGAATGGCCGATCTAATGGTAGGTATCGTAAGAGCGAGGTGCTTGAGAGTTAACACGGTCGGTGGAAGTACAAGTTACATTAAGGACCTCATAAAAAATGAAAATTGCATCCAACAAGTCTGTGCATTTCGCACGAGGACCCTTAAACCGAGTGATGAAGTACTATGTGTTTTGAGTTTTGTGCATAATAGTGTTCATCGTGCTAAAGACTATCAGTAGAATCTTTCTAGATGCTAAGAATGGATAAGAAGATCCAACAGTTAACAATGTTTGGATTTCCCAGTTTTGATCCAACAATCAATGTTCAAATAAGTTAATCCCTACACTATGTAGTGGTGGTATGCATGGTATTGTAAGAGATAAGAAACAAATATAAAGGTAATCTAAGAAGTATTGCAAATGGTCAATCTAATGGTAGGTCTCGTAGGAAGTGAGGTGCTTTCAGAGTTAACACGGTGGGTAGAATTACAATTTACATCAAGGACCTCATAAAAAAATGAAAATTCCATCCTAGTCAATGCATTTAGCACAAGGACGACCCTGAAACTAAGCAACAAAGTATGTGTTTTGATCTAGAGGTTTACGTATACTAGCGGTCATCGTGCTAAAGACTATTAGTAGAATATTTCTAGATGCTAAGAATGGAAAAGAAGGTCCAACAGTTAGCAATGTTTGGATTTGCTAGTCTTGATCCAATGGTCAATGTTCAAAGTTAATCCGTACAATATATGTAGTGCGTGGTATGGTACGTTATTGTAGGAGACAAGGCAAGATAAAGATAAGATAATAAGAAGTACTATGAATGGACGATCTAATGGTTAGTCTAGTAGGTGCGATGTGCTTGATAGTGAACACGGTCGGTGGAAGTACAAGTTACATATCAATGACCTCATAAAAATGAAAATTGCATTCAAGTACATGCATTTAGCACAAGGACCCAAAAACTGAGCAATGAAGTGTGTGTTTTGAGGTTTGCGCATACTAGCGTTCATCGTTCTCATCAAGACTATTAGTAGAATCTTTTTAGATCCTAGGAATGGAAAAGAAGATCCAACAGTTAGCAAAATGTTTGGATTTGCGAGTCTTGATCCAACTTGTCGTCAAAACTCTCGTTGGATGGTTTATCATATATTAATTGTGACCCCCGATGGGTACCTCCAAAAGCTTTTTCATAGAAGTTTCACAGTAACCGAAAATTTACTTATACAAGTTCAAATCTGACCTATTTTCGATATATCGACATAAAGTCATTCAAGTGGGTGGAGTTAGGTAGGCAGTTTTGAATTGGATCCATAGTACCAATCGTGGTCATTGGGCTGTTAGATCCAATGTTTCAGAGTAGTTGGATTTGTGTTGAACAGTATCTAGAGCAAACTCCACCATGTTCTTGAAGGAAATATGCCCTGAGAGGCAATAATAAAGTTGTTATTATGTATTCCTTGTATATGATAGATGTTTATTTTGCATGCTATAATTGTATTGATAGGAAACATCAATACATGTGTGTTTAATAAACAAAAAGGGTTCCTAGTTATGCCTCCCTTATAGACTAGCTTGTTGATTAACAAGATGATCAAGGTTTCCTGCTCATGGACATTGGATGTTGTTAATAACAAGGTCACAACATTTGTGAAATGATGTGATGAACATTCATCCGAAGTATAGCATTACGATCAAGTCATTATGTTTATATTGCTATAACATCATACGAAGTAATCTTTATCCTTAGACCATGAGATCATGTTAATTGCTAACACCAGAAGAGTATCTTGATAACATCAAACGTCACACCGTAACAGGGTGACTATAAAGATGGGTTCAGTACCACGAAGGTGTTATGTTGAGGCTCATGGATCAAGAGTGGAATTTGTCAATCCAGATGACGGATAGATATAATCTGGGCCCTCTCGGTGATATCACATTAGGATACCTTGCAAGCAAGTGATGTGATCACTAGAATGTTATATCACGGGAACGAGAAAAGAGTGCATGTCGGTAACGAGATCAAACTAGGTATGGAGATATGGATGATCGAATCTCGGACATATTATATATCGAGAGACAAAGGGATTTAGTTACAAGAGTTAAAGGTTCTCACGATCACAGGAGTCATCGTTGAATCTGTAGGAGTCAGTACGGATCTCCAGGTCCCGCTGCTGATTATTGATCGGAGAAGAGTCTCGATCATGTCTGCATTATTCGCGAACCGTAGGGTGGCACACTTAAGAGTTACCGGACACCATTTGGGAGCACATATGTTTCAGACGAAAGAATTGCAAAGCGCAGGAATTGTTTCAATAGAAACCGGAAATTGTTTCGGGTGAAATTGCAGAAGGTGGTTCTGCATGTGATATTGAAATATTGCTAGGGGCTATATGTGAATGTTTGTTAATTAAAGTAATTAACAAAATTCTGAATAAACATAATAAAAAGAGTTTTATTAAATGAGAGAGCATTAAATTTGGAGAAATTTAATGCATTTAAAGTGGAGACTTTAAAAGGGAATGTGAAGACGCATTTTAATGTGGAGGGGTTACCACCACATGAATGGGGGAGGTGAGGGGTCACCCCCCATGCGCCGGCCATGGAGAGAGGGGGCACCCCCTCCTCCTATAAAAGGCCACCCATTCCCTCCTTCATCCTAACACCTCCTTGTGAAGGATCTCTTTCCCCTCTAGAATTATTCCCCATGGTCTCGGATTAGCGAGATACATGTTCCCGGTGGCATTTCGTCTGGAAGGAGTTGCTGCTTTCGCTGGATCGCTGGAGCGAGGAGGTGGAGGTTGTCCGGTGGATTGAACGTGTGTGTGAGTGTGGATGCGCTGCTGAGTTGCGGCGCTCGTACATCCTCGCGATCTTGAGATCGGCAAGTGTACGACTACATCAACCACGAGTTGATACTCGTTAACAAAACTCGTTGTCTTCGAGGGTAAGTTCTCCATGGATGTATGTCCACCCGTTGCTCTGTATCTAGTAGATAGATCTTAGCGTATAGTTCTTACCGTAGGAATTGTTTTTCTATGCTGCGGACCCAACAGTGGTATCAGAGCCTGATCTATGCATAGGTGCTTTGCACGGGTAGTACACATATGTTTATATGTGGGCGATGATGATCATGTTATTGCATCTTCTATGTACTTTGGATATTGGTGGCATAGTGGGATGAAGCGGCCCGGACCAACCTTACATGTCATCGTACATGAGACCGGTTCCACAACTGACAGGCAACTAGTTTTCTATAAGTGGCTGGCGGGTGTCTGTCTGTCCTACTATAGTCAATATCTGATTTACAACGAGTTGCTAATAACTTGGTTATCCTTGTTGTGGTTCATGTTCGTAGGTAAGACCAGTTCTATCTCCGAAAGCCCTAAGCCACGTAAAACTTGCAATTGATAAATTAGAGGCATCTAGTTTAGATCGTTGTTGGGCTAGTGTTTTGATATGGTATTGTTGTAAGTAGATGTATGATAGATACTCTTACAACTCACTTAACGTGTAAGTTCCATAGACCTTGGCCTTACACACAAAGGAATGATAGAGATCATACCACGATGCAAATGATAGAGATCAAATGCATGGACCATATCACCTCACTTCACACATTAGCATCTTATATTGCTAGTTTGGCATTTTTGGTAGCATTATAAGATGATCCCTCATTTAGATATCAAGATAAAATGTGTTCTTCCGTAAGTATGCACCGTTTTGTGGATCGTGTTTTGAGGCATCACGTGATGATCGGGTGTTCTCGACTCTACGCTTTCATACAACGGGTGTAAGACAGTTTTACACATGCAAATACTAAGGTTCTTACTTGACGAGCCTAGCATGTACAGACATGGCCTCGGAACACAGATCGAAAGGTTAAGCATGAGTCATATAGTTGATATGATGCCCATATAGATGCTCGCCTTTGAAGCTACACCGACTCACGTGATGATCGGACTTGGTATAGTGGATTTGGTTCATGTAACCACCAAAAGGACACGAGGGATGTCGTTTTTGAGTGGGAGTTCATTAGTAATTTGGATTAGTTCAACTCAATCTATCATAAACTTAGTCTAAATATACATTACAAATTCTGTTGTAGATGGCACCACCTGCTTTTAATTTCAATGTGTTCATGGAGAAAGAGAAGCTTGCTGCAAATGGTAGAAACTTCACCAACTAGGCTATGAATTTGAGGATTCTCCTCACTGCTGCACAAAAGCAATATGTGCTAGAGGCGCCGCTAGGCCCCCCACCAGCTCCTGATGCCCCTAACGAGGAAAAGAACGTCTATATAACTCGTCAGGAGGACCACAACTTAGTTCATTGCGGCATACTGTATGGGCTAGAGCCAGAACTTCAAAAACGTTTCGAAAATGGCAATGCCTTTGATACCATGGGATAATTGAAAATAATTTTCGATACCCATGCTGCCGTAGAGAGTTATAATGCTTCAGAAAAGTTCTTTAGCTGCATGATGGAGGAAAACAGCTCCGTTAGTGAGCACGTACTCAAAATGTCTGGGTACGCCGATAAGCTTGTGTCCTTGGGAATAACGATTCCCATTGACTTAGGCATACATCGTGTTCTCCATTCTCTGCCACCTAGCTACAAGAGCTTCCTGATGAACTATAATATGCAGGGCATGAAGAAGTCTCTTCCCGAACTTTTGTCAATGCTTAAGACTGCAGAAGTGGAGATTAGGAAAGAACATCAAGTGTTGATGATCAATAAGACCACCGGTTTCAAGAAGGACAAGAAAGGCAAGCAGAAGAGAAAGAAGGGCGGCAAATCTGTTGCCGCGCCTGAAAAGAAACCCCGATCTAGCCCTAAGTCTGACACCGAGTGCTACTATTGCAAGGGGACTGGCCATTGGAAGCGCAACTGCCCCAAGTATTTGGCGGACAAGAAGGCCGGGAAGGCAAACAAAGGTATATGTGATATACATGTTATTGATTTGTACTTGACTAGTACTCACAGTAGCACCTGGGTATTTGATACGGGATAGGTTACTAATATATGTAACTCGGTTCAGGGGCTGCGGAACAAGCGACAACTAGCAAGGGATGAGGTCACGATGCGGGTCGGCAATGGATCAAGAGTTGATGTGATCGCCGTCGGAACGCTGCCTCTCCATATGCCGTCGGGATTAGTTATAAACCTGAATAATTTTTATTTGGTGCCTGCACTGAGCATGAACATTGTATCCGGATCGTGTTTGATGCAAAGTGGTTATTCGTTTAAGTCTGAAAACAATGGTTGTTCGATTTATATGAATAATATCTTTTATGGTCATGCACCTGTGTTGAATGGTTTATTTCTGTTAGATCTCAATAGTAGTATTACGCATATTCATAATGTTGATGCTAAAAGGATTAAACTTTACAATGATATATCTACATATATGTGGCACTGCCGTCTAGGTCATATTAGCGTTAAACGCATGAAGAAACTCCATTCTGATGGACTTTTGGAATCACTTGATTTTGAATCATTTGATACATGTGAGCCATGCCTTATGGGCAAGATGACTAGAACGCCGTTTTCTGGTTCAATGGAATGGGCGACAGATTTATTGGAAATCATACATACTGATGTGTGTGGACCAATGAGTGTGTCGGCGCGAGGTGGATATCGTTATTTTGTTACTTTCATGGATGATTTGAGTAGATACGGGTATATCTATTTGATGAAACATAAGTCTAAAACCTTTGAAAGGTTCAAAGAATTTCCGAATGAAGTGGAAAATCATCGTAACAGAAAGATCAAATTTCTGCGGTCCGACCATGGAGGAGAGTATCTTAATTACGAGTTTACCACACATATGAAAGACTGTGGAATAGTTTCACAACTCACGCCTGCCGGAACACCACAACGTAATGGTGTGTCAGAACGTCGTAATCGTACTTTATTGGATATGGTTCGATCTATGATGTCTCTGACTGACTTGCCACTATCATTTTGGGGTTATGCACTAGAAACCGCTGCATTCACTTTAAATAGGGCACCACCTAAATCCATGGAAAAGACATCGTATGAATTATGGTTTGGAAACAAACCTAAGCTGTCATTTCTTAAAGTTTGGGGATGCGATGTTTATGTGAAGAAACTTCAACTAGATAAACTTGAACCCAAAGCGGAAAAATGCATCTTCATAGGATACCCTAAGGAAACGATTGGGTATACCTTCTATCACAGATCCGAGGGCAAGGTCTTTGTTGCCAAGAATGGATCCTTTCTTGAGAAGGAGTTTCTCGCGAAAGGTGTGAGTAGTCGGAAGGTAGAACTCGAAGAGGTTATTGAACCTTCTCTTCATGAAATGGCGAGTAGCACAGCTCCAGAAGTTGTTTCGGAGTTGACTTCACCTAATGAAGAGAGAGCTAATGATATTGATCATGAAACTCTGAAAGAGGACACTACCGAACCTCACAGGTCAAGCAGGACACGTGCAGCTCCTGAACTGTATGACAATCCTGTTATGAATTTCAATGATTGATGAAATAGATGACCCTGCGACGTATGAAGAAGCGATGATGAGCCCTGATTCCAACAAATGTCTAGAAGCCATGAAATCCGAGATGGAATCCATGTACGAAACCCAGGTTTGGACCTTGGTGGACTTACCTCACGATCCAAAGGCCGTTGAGAATAAATGGATTTTCAAAAGAAAAACTGATGCCGATGGTAATGTAACCATCTATAAGGCTCGACTTGTCGCAAAGGGGTTTCAACAAATTCAAGGAGTTGACTACGATGAGACATTCTCTCCCGTAGCGATGCTTAAGTCGGTTAGGATTATGTTAGCAATTGCTGCATATTTCGATTATGAAATATGGCAGATGGATGTCAAAACTGCGTTCCTCAATGGTAATATTGAAGAAGAGTTGTATATGAAACAACCTAAGGGTTTTGTCAATTCTAAGGATGCTGATAAGGTGTGCAAACTTCAGCGATCCATCTATGGACTAAAGCAAGCATCCCGGAGTTGGAATCTCCGCTTTGATGAGGTGATCAAAGAGTTTGGATTTATCCAAACTTATGGAGAGGCTTGTATTTACAAGAAAGTGAGTGGGAGCAATGTGGCATTTCTGATATTATATGTGGATGACATATTATTAATTGGAAATGATATAGATCTTTTAAACAGTGTTAAAAGTTATCTAAACAGCAAATTTTCGATGAAGGACCATGGTGAAGCTTCATATATATTAGGCATTAAAATCTATAGAGATATATCAAGACGCCTAATTGGGCTATCGCAGAGTACATACCTTGATAAGATATTAAAGAAGTTTAATATGGACGGAAGTAAGAAGGGGTACTTACCTATGTTGCAAGGCAAGACATCGAGTAAGACTCAAAGTCCGGCTACGACGGAAGAAAGAGAGATAATGGATAAGATCCCCTATGCCTCAGCCATAGGCTCTATAATGTATGACATGCTATGTACAAGACCGGATGTGGCACATGCTATTAGTTTGACTAGTAGGTACCAATCTGATCCAGGTTCGGAACACTGGATAGCGGTCAAGAATATCCTTAAGTACTTGAGAAGAACTAAGGATATGTTTCTTGTATACGGAGGTGAAGAAGAGCTAGTCGCTAAGTGTTATATCGATGCTAGCTTTGACACTGATCCAGATGACTCTAAGTCTCAGTCCGGATAAGTATTTCTCTTGAACGGAGCAGCAGTTAGTTAGAGGAGTTCCAAACAACCTATGGTGGCTGGATCAACAACGGAGGCAGAATATGTTGCTGCTTCAGAAGCGGCACAGGAGGCAGTTTGGATGAAAGAGTTCATTATGAAACTGGGTGTGGTTCCTAGTGCGTTGGACCCAATGGTGATCTATTGTGACAATAATGGAGCCATAGCCAACGCCAAGTAACCAAGGTCTCACAAGAATTCCAAGCATATTAAGCGCCGGTTTCACTCCATACGCGAGCATGTCAAGGATGGAGATATAAAGATTTGTAAAGTGCACACGGACCTGAATGTAGCAGATCCGTTGACTAAAGTACTCCCTAGGGCAAAACATGATCAACACCAGAACTCCAGGGGTGTTAGATTTATCACTATATAAACTAGATTATTGTCTCTAGTGCAAGTGGGAGACTGAAGGAAACATGCCCTGAGTGGCAATAATAAAGTTGTTATTATGTATTCCTTGTATATGATAGATGTTTATTTTGCATGCTATAATTGTATTGATAGGAAACATCAATACATGTGTGTTTAATAAACAAAAAGGGTTCCTAGTTATGCCTCTCTTATAGACTAGCTTGTTGATTAACAAGATGATCAAGGTTTCCTGATCATGGACATTGGATCTTGCTAATAACAAGGTCACAGCATTTGTGAAATGATGTGATGAACATTCATCCGAAGTATAGCATTACGATCAAGTCATTATGCTTATATTGCTATAACATCATACGAATTAATCTTTATCCTTAGACCATGAGATCATGTTAATTGCTAACACCGGAAGAGTATCTTGATAACATCAAACATCACACCGTAATAGGGTGACTATAAAGATGGGTTTAGTACTACGAAGGTGTTATGTTGAGGCTCATGGATCAAGAGTGGAATTTGTCAATCCAGATGACGGATAGATATACTCTGGGCCCTCTCGGTGATATCACATTAGGATAGCTTGCAAGCAAGTGATGTGATCACTAGAATGTTATATCACGGGAATGAGAAAAGAGTGCATGTCAGTAACGAGATTAAACTAGGTATGGAGATACCGACGATCGAATCTCGGACATGTAATATATCGAGAGACAAAGGGATTTAGTTACAAGCGTTAAAGGTTCTCACGATCACAGGAGTCATCGTTGAATGTGTAGGAGACAGTACGGATCTCCGGGTCCCGCTACTGATTATTGATCGGAGAAGAGTCTCGATCATGTCTGCATTATTCGCGAACCGTAGGGTGGCACACTTAAGAGTTACCGGACACCATTTTGGAGCACATATGTTTCAGACGAAAGAATTGCAAAGCGCAGGAATTGTTTCAATAGAAACCGGAAATTGTTTCGGGTGAAATTGCAGAAGGTGGTTCTGCATGTGATATTGAAATATTGCTAGGGGCTATATGTGAATGTTTGTTAATTAAAGTAATTAACAAAATTCTGAATAAACATAATAAAAAGAGTTTTATTAAATGAGAGAGCATTAAATTTGGAGAAATTTAATGCATTTAAAGTGGAGACTTTAAAAGGGAATGTGAAGACGCATTTTAATGTGGAGGGGTTACCACCACATGAATGGGGGAGGTGAGGGGTCACCCCCCCATGCGCCGGCCATGGAGAGAGGGGGCACCCCCTCCTCCTATAAAAGGCCACCCATTCCCTCCTTCATCCTAACACCTCCTTGTGAAGGATCTCTCTCCCCTCTAGAATTATTCCCCATGGTCTCGGATTAGCGAGATACATGTTCCCGGTGGCATTTCGTCTGGAAGGAGTTGCTGCTTCCGCTGGATCGCTGGAGCGAGGAGGTGGAGGTTGTCCGGTGGATTGAACGTGTGTGTGAGTGCGGATGCGCTGCTGAGTTGCGGCGCTCGTACATCCTCGCGATCTTGAGATCGGCAAGTGTACGACTACATCAACCACGAGTTCCTACTCGTTAACAAAGCTCGTTGTCTTCGAGGGCAAGTTCTCCATGGATGTATGTCTACCCGTTGCTCTGTATCTAGTAGATAGATCTTGGCGTATAGTTCTCATCATAGGAAATTTTTTGTTTTCTATGCCGCGGATCCAACAGTTCTAGATAGTTATTATTAATATACTTAATGTATGCCTTTTTCTCTAACAAGTCTATTGGTTAATAACAACTTAATGTTCGTTAAATCACATTTTATATAATATATACGAGTGTGGCACGTGCACGTGTGTGTGTGCGTGTGAAAACTTTGGCTTGTGGCATTTATTTAGATCAATATTCTTCGAACTTCCTTTACGGGAGAAATGATCATGACATGACTCGGAAAATTGAGAATGTCCTTTCCTGGTAGTTGGAAACTCACACCGACGACATTGTCTACTACAAGAAGATGCACCCATCTACCTCTAAAAAGACATTTAATTCAAGAGCAGTCTATGATGCTTACTTGTAGCTCAAGTCTAACTTAATTTCATTAAATTGATGCAAAATCTTAGCAAGAAGTTGAACTGTACCTATATATCATCAAAACTCTTGGTGGTTTCCCATATATATTAATTGACCCCTCCCCCCCGATAGATATAGGTACCTCCAAGAAAGATCTTTCGTCAAACTTTGAAAGCAACCTACAATTTACTTGTTGCTGTTCAATTTGTACCTAATAATTTCGATAAATCGGCATAAAATCTATCAAGTGGGCAAAGTTAGCTAGGAAGTTTGAGAACTCATAAAACATGGGAAATCGTAAGTACAACATGTTGGTCCACAATATATGTCTGAAAACTTGCCTCGTGTGTCATTCAGATCCATCTCGTCATCACACTCGGAAAATTGAGAATGTTCTTTCCTCAGATAGTAGGAAACTAATAGTGATGGAATTGTTTACTACAACAAGATTCACCTATAGACCTCCAAAAAGAAATTTAATTCAAGAGCAATCTATATCGTGCTTACTCGTAGCTCAAGTTTGACCTAATTTCGTTAAATTGTCAAGATGCAAAATCTATCTTAGCAAGAAGTTAAACCTATTGTCAAAACTCTTGGTGTTTTGTGATATATTAATTGACCCCTCGATGGGTAATTCCTAAAGCTTTTTCGAAAAACTTTCAAAGCAACCTACAATTTTCTTAGACACGAGGCTAGCAAATTTCTAAGCTACGTATAGTAAGGGCGTGTGCAGTGTCTAGAAGTAGCTATGAAAACTACTTTGGGTCCAGCATTTAGAACTGAAGTGTGTCCACACAACCATGCTAAAAATAAAAATAGACTGTTATCCATGGAATAGTGGGCCCTCCCAATTGATTCTCTTAGACATAAGTATAACACTAGAATCACCTTGAAGAATCTTTTTGTTAGCACTACCCACTCCACCGTTAAGATATATATTTAAGACTTGACATCGTGCTTGCTTTGATGTCTGGGGCCAATGGGCTCACTAACATGGGGCCCCATTGTTATTAGTGGTCTAGTTATATCCTATAGCAGCCAACGAATGTTAGCTCTGACTCCTCTAGCTCTTCCTTCTCGATGAAGCCTCGACGCTCGGCTTTGAAGGATGGTTACGGGGGTAGTAGGTGCCTATGGTGACTTCGTCACGCTCAAGCCCCCCACCGGACAGTCTGAAGACACAATCTTTCGCAGGTGCTCATAGGGGTAGGATGTGGAATAATGCATTCATAGGGGTGAGTGTGTGTATGCATTTGCGAGCGTGTTTGTTTTGTAGTGCATTTTCACAAAAATGAGAGAGATGGGCCTTCCGTTTGTATTAAGTTTTGCTCGGTTTTCCCAAAGTAATTGTAATGGTCACTGGTATCTAGGATCTATGGGCTCACTAACGAGGGCCACATTATTAGTAGTTCAATTACATCCCATAGCAGCCAACGAATATGAGCTCCAACCCCCTAGCACTTCCTTCGCCATGAAGCCTCGGTTCTCGACTTTGAAGGATGGTTATGAGGGTAGTGAGAGGCGACGTTCCCGTCAATATATAGTGAGGTGCCTATGGTGACTTTGTCAAGCTCAAGCCCCGCGGGATCAGTGTCAAGATCCAGTATTTCTGAAGTGCTCATAGGTGTAGGGTGTGCATACCTGCATTCATAGGGGTGAGTGTGTGTGTGCATTTGTGAGCGTCTCCGTTTTGTAATGGGTTTTCGCAAAAAGAGAGGGGGGGGCCTTTGGTTTAGTTACTTATGGAGTTTTGATCTGTTTTCCAAAAGTACTCCATGTAATGCAAGTCAAACTAGGTGAGTGATATTTGGGGGCCCACGGGCTCTCTAGCGTGGGCCCTAGTTATCAGTGGTCGAGTTGAATCCAATACGGAGTAGTAGCCAGTGAATGTGCGGACCGGCTCCCCTACCTCTTCCTTCTCCATGAAGCCTCCGCGCTAGGATTTGAAGGCGCGCTCTTTTTTCGAGCAATGTCAGCGGATTCAGTCATGCCGGTGCAGCGAACGAGGGGGGATCTTGATGTGCAAGGTGTCCGGGTTAGTGTAAATATGCCAGAGTTCACAGTCTCAGTTTATTTTCTCGAATTTAGCTTATGGGTTCTCTCCTTTTGGGGTTTTTCTCTATTCTACCTGTCTTGATCGACGATGTTTCCTGGGTTCAGATGCCGGCACGGATGGTAGACGCGGAGTGGTACGGTATTGTTACCGATGCGGATCTCCAGCTCTAGTGCGAGTGTGCCCTGGTGCCCCGTCACCACGTCACGTTCGAGGGAACGAACTTCGGCCACGGGTTCTTGGGTTACAACTACGAATGTGAGCGCTGCACGTTCATCTATTGGGTAGATCTACCGCACTCACTTTCGCTGCAGCGCGTGATGATATCGCTGTGGTTATAGCTCGAGATCCACGATGACCTCGAAGAGGAGGAGCATGAGCGCCATCAGATGCATGCCAAGGAGATGGCTGCAGAGTTAACAGATGTCTCCAACTCACTGCACTCAGTCGTAAATAGGATAGATGCTCTTAGATTTGGGTAATTAGAGTTGGACATTAGGTTCTTAACAAAGTATGGTCTGCAATCTAGATATTTAGCATGCTCATGATGCTTTTGGTGGCTGGCTATAGATTCCACTAATAATTAAGTAATCCCCTTTTGTTTACTAGTACTCACCATCTTATAGTACTGCCACATTAAATTACACTAGGTTAATTAATATGGGAGTAGTTGACAGTCTGCTTACAGCCCTTCTGGAGTCTGTGGTTACTACTAATTGATCTAGTTTATGTGTTACTGGTATCACTATCTATATAGGAGTATCACTACATTTTTTGCACATTTGTGCACCTCCCCCGTCGCGCACGTTCTTTACCCAGCTGCGTCCTCCTTTCCATCGCATCAGTGCAATCTCCGGTGAGTCCGCAACCATCCGGATGGTTGTTTAGGTGATTGCTATTTGAAATAGTAGATCTATATGCCACATTAGGAAGCTAGGATCACCATGGATGTAGCCATGGAATTAGTTATAAGGTCCACTGAAAATAGGTAAGTATATGCTGCCAAGAAGAGTCTTTTGAGGATGGGAAGCTTGCTCCCTGGCTTTATTTCATAGAACGGTCCTTTGTTGAACAATGCAGATGTAATTTGTTGCATATCGTTCATAAACAGCTTGTTGTTTGACGGTGTCCTGCATTACTGAGTTCTTTACATTATATTGTTCGTTAAAGGGAAACACACCCAATCCTTGCATAAGATTAATGCACGTATCCTTCTTTGCATTGCAAAGTTAATGTGTTCTTTCCTAAAATTTACTGGTCTTGCTGCATTTCATTTAGCATCATGCGCATGTCCCACCCGTGGAGGAGGCATTATCGAGTGACAAGTGTTTTTATGTATCAAGCTGCTTTGCTGGAATTTCAGTAACCTATGCTTTGTCCCGAAAACATTTATTTTGATAAAGAGCACTTTATTTCTTAAAATGTCCCCTAAAATATACTGATCATTTTTGTTGCATCATGATTTATAGAAACGAAGTCATTCTGATATGTTGCCACTTATAACTAAGGCCAAGATTGCTCATGTGCCAGCTAAGAAGGCAAACCTTGAAGTACGGCCCTTTTCATGTCGGTTATGTTTCCCATGTTTGGGAAATATGCCTCTATGGTTCTTTGCCATTTGCAGTACCACTGTGGAGCTTACACGATGTGTGCAGCTGAATTTGTATTATGAAACGAGAATTTGGTTTATTTTTTTTTGAAATGAGAATCTGGTTTAATTTTGGATTTGTTATCTGCATTTTCCACCTTACTCATATTGCTCATGGCATAATGGTGCTGGTCAGTACAAGCATTTGACAATTGCCCATCTCCGAGAGAAATACAAAGCTCATAGACACATGATTTCGTGCCTTCAAGACAAAGTGAAACACCAGGACAAACAGATTAGACGCCTGAAGGAAGAAGTCTCCACATCCACTAAGCGGATAGCTGATTTGACTGCAGGATGGAATACATCAATTTTGGTTGCTCATGATGCTGCTGTTGATTTTCAAAAGTTCGTGGCTGACAACTTAGTCCCCGAATTGCCTGATGTGGATGGCGACGAGCTGATTGGCCAGGTGTACGACCGGATCTTGGAACAGGTGGGAATGCGAGCTGACAGTCTTTTCAATTCGGCTCTAGAAGCAGATGAGACCCTGACAGAAATTCGAGATTCTCCATGCCCATACATTCCTGATCCTGGAAAAGATGAGGAAATATGTAAACAATATTGACTGCTCTACTTTCATTTTTGAAGGGTTTGGGTCTCTTGTGAGGATGACTGTTTGTTAAGTCAGGTACTATAACTGTTTTTTTTGCTCTGCTGGTGTGTGGTGTCCACGAATCTATATATTTGATGTACTATTATGACATATATATTGGACCTTGCTTTATGTGACTATATTTGGAAACAATAGTCATCTTATTCGAACTTGCGGTGGTTTTTTATCTTTCAATTTTTTCGTTTTGAGATCTGTTAATGATGATGTTAATGCCAGCTGCGAGTGATTTTTTAGCATGTTTCTGGTAGTAAACCAAAACTTGTAGTTGTAGATTGTGGAATTTCAGGTCGATGTTTGAACTCTAGATCTTGATGTCATAGAAAGGGCAGGCTTATACCACCTGGAATATTTTACCCAGCAATTGATTGTATCACACAAATAAGTGCACAAACTTGATGTCTGTAGGCGGGAAACTAAGCAACGCAAGTGCACAAACTTGTATCAGTCGTGTGGTTACTACTATTAATACAGCCGTGGTTTCCCCTAAAAAGGCGGGGTTCGCAAAAAAATAAAAATAAATAGTGGGGCGAAAGTTAGTTTCGAGTTCGAGGTAGCTCATCGTGTGCCCCTCGACCCCATCGTCATCTTCTTTGCCTGGCCGCTCTCCCTTGATCGGACTGTCCCCGCCGCTCCACCATTGAACGCCACCACACCGCCATTCGCTGGTATGTACGTCCTCAACCTCCAGCCATTACGGGCTTTCTAAAGGATAGAATGCATTTATTTTTGGGAATTGTGAGCTAAATAAGCTTGTGGCGTTTACAGGAAATGGAATCAGTGTTGGCGGATGCATTTGCTGCGTTGGCGGATTCTTGTAAAGCAGAGGTGGATGCTGAAGTAGCACCAGCGGATACATGTGAAGCGAATGCGGAGAACGATGCTTGTACCGCATCGGAGTATTGGGCAGTGTTGAGTGATGCTTGAAAAGCAGTGGAGGCGCAGTCGAAATCCTCGTCGGCTGCTGCTGGAACAAATTCGGCTATGTTGGCTGTCGCTACCAAAGCGATGGCTGCGTGGGATGCTAGGAATGCGTCAGCGCGTGGTAGTGCTTCTTCAGTGTCAACGGCCGTGGCTCGTCATTCATCGGCGGCGCCTGCTCCATCTGCTCAGAACTCGTCGACCCCATTGTAAGTTCTGCATTAGATTTTGTCTCCCTGACTTCCTCCCTCTTTTGTGTATTCTGATCTAGGGTTTTTTCTAGATGTAGTGGATATTAGTTTAAACTAGTAGTACTGGGAACATAAAAATCTAATTAATAACAAACTAGTGATCCGAATGGGATGAAACTTTCACAGGATTCAAACCTAGGCACCGATGATTAACTAATTTTTTTCAATTTTTTTCGAATAGTTTTACTTTTTAGCTCAAAATCTGAACTACTATCATACGTTTGATCTAAGATGGAAGGTGGATCCTGGGGCAAGTCACGGTGAGACTTGGGTTCACCAAGTCACTGAAGCTACGCCCGATTTTTCTCCTCTTCTTTATGATAAAACGAGAAAATTCAGGTGGGGGCCTTTCTATCCTCCCCGGTGACCTAAAAAAAGTTTTTCATTCCCTTTGCCCAGTTCCGACATGCTGAAGAATTTTGCGGTGCTTTCGTACTACTCTGGTTGATTGCTTGTGATGTTTAGGTTATTTTGTTGACAAACTCTGCTTTTTAGGTAGTTTTTCAGATGGGTGCAGTTTAGGAAATTTCGATGATAAATTTTCACCTCATACGGCTCCTCGGTCAATTCTTTCGAAGGGAAGGATTT
Organism: Avena sativa; assembly: GCA_916181665.1. Lineage (NCBI taxonomy): Eukaryota > Viridiplantae > Streptophyta > Magnoliopsida > Poales > Poaceae > Avena > Avena sativa. Next base: position 372,911,528 of record OV702291.1, on the reverse strand, counting down.
TCCTTGTTCGAGAGTCTCCGCCCTTCTTCCACTATCACTCGTTCCACCCGACTCTTTAGTTATATAGAACCTTTCCCTGATTGATCAAATGGCTTCTTCTCTCGGGTTTTTAGAAGATGCCAGTTCATGTCAAAATGTATGATGCATTGTGGTGTTTACTTAATTCTTTTTTTAGGATTGTGCATTGTGCTATTTACATAACTCTGATGATGCACTTGTGCTATTTGCATCATCCTACCAGCTTCGGTGGAAGAACATATGAAACAATCAACGACTTGCCATGTGATGTATTTGGTCAGATTCTTCTCAGGCTTCCTCCGCACCCATCCTGCATACTGAGGGCATTAGTCACCCAAAAATGTTGGATGGACTTCATGGGAAGCAACGATTTCAAAAGGCTAACCCTGTCACACAACAGAGGAATGTCGTTACTTCGGGTTATCACCAACAGCTCCGAGCACGCTCGATTCTTAACAGATCATAATCTTGACTAATCCATCTTCCAGAAGCTGAACAGGCTGGTGGAAGTACATAAAGCCTACTATGTACTCGGATGTCGCAATGGTAGGTTGCTACTTCATTATCCGCAAGGGTCTAACATGATAAAGGCCTGGGATCCAATCAGTGGAAGTGAAAACGTGATACCAGAACCACCAATTTGGCGGAGACGTGAGTATGATAGCGGCACAATTCTCTATTCGAGAAATCATGGGCAATTGTCTTCACACTATTGCAGCAATTTCTGGGTTGTTTGGATAGTAACCAATGGTAACCAAGCACTGGTGTAGAGGTACTCATCAGAGTTAGGAAAATCGGAGGACTGGATTGAACCTGCTGAGATGCTGGCTAAGATTGATCGCAGGCCATCAACTCTCATAGAGGACATTTTGTACTGGCCAACAATGAACTCCAGATGTATAATTGCCTTCGATAACGTGACAACAAAACTGTGTTATATTGAGTGCCCCCATGAGACACATGATATTTCCAGACACAATTTTGTCATCGCTAAGGGGCATAATGGAGATGTTGCCCTTGCGGTTATAAGAGACTTTAGTCTAAACACGTGGTCCAGTGCAAGATCATCAACAGGCAAATGGGAAGCTTGGGTGCCTCATATAAAGGTTGAGTTGGATACTCTTCTTTGCCTTGATAAATCATGGGCATATGGTGGGAAATATGCAGTAAGGTTACTCTGTGCATTTGAGGATAGAGAAATGGTGGTTATATGGGCGAAGGAGGGAGTATTAGAATTAGATCTCAGCAGCATGAAGTCTAAGATGTTCAGATCTCATAAACGTTGGTGTACTTTACATCCCTACATTATGACACCTGGTTAGTGTAGTGATTCATGTGCAACCCTTGCATTTTAGAACAACTATGATTTTGCTGATCATTTTGTTCATTTCCTTCAGCAACCGACGAGATTCGGAGTGCTAAATCAAAGAAACAAAAAGGAAGTCCTCTCAGTAACACAGCTGATTCAGACTGCAACATCAAGGAGATGAAAATAACACTCGGATGAACAAGCAAGGCTTGTTTTGGCAAGCATGTGTTTGCCCAGGTTGTGTTATTTGGAGATGCAGTCTGATATTTGTTTGTTTTGGTAGCTGATGGAACTGTGGCAGCACCTTTGTTTGTGCTGCAGTCACAGCGGTAGGGGCTAGAATATTAGATTTGTCTGTTCGTTTTGGGGGCCTATGTGTGTCTGATAAAACATTATTTTATATGATGAAATTGTGTTCTCTATATAGTAGTGTATGCGTGATGAAATCTTGTTTTATTTGTTATACATATACTTTAGCTGGTCTTTGTGTTTTGATAGTATGCTGTAGTAGGAGTATTTGTTTCGCAGCAGGCTTTTTTATTTGATCTGAATTAGTACTACCATTTAGTTAGTGCTTCCTATAGAAGAGTATGTCCCGACACCTAAATAATTACTAGACCTTGGTTGCACACCATTTTCACATGCTTGAATAAGAGCTAATCCAGACCTTTGTTTATTGTTATGTTAAACAAACATTCGTGTATCGAAGATCTGCATTTTCATACACGTGGTAGATAATCACCCTCCCTGACTTGGATCCCTAAAATAGAGGGAGAACGACCTATTTTTTCAATTATTCTTTGGACAATCTCTAAATTCAAAATCACTATCAATCGCCAAAACCTACCACCTACCCCGTTTGAATCAGAAGCATCAGTTGATGTGAGTCTCGCCTTAAATTCCTGACCAGATGGCATTCAAACTACATAACCTTTTTTCTAGTAATAAAAACTTGGCTGGCAGCCAAATTCAAAATCGTAATCGAGCGGGAAAATAACCCACCGACCCCGAAGCATTTCGCATCCCCTCTGTTTCAAAGATTTTCAGGCAAAATCACCCACCGAGGTAGTACCATTTTTATAATATTACATGGACGGTAGACAAATTTAAAATCTAGTCAAGCGGCAAAATTTACCGCCTATGCTGTGTGAATGGAAGGTATCCAAGTTTCTATGAAAAAAATGTTTATGGATGATCAGTTGATGTGACTCTCAGTCTTGAATTCCTGGACAGATAGCGTATGGTCTACTACCTTTTTTCTATTAGTAGATGGAGGCTAGCCAAATCAAAATCTCAATTGAGCAGCAAAATCACCCAGCTACCAAGCATTTCCCGCCCCACCATTTCAAAAACTTTGAGCCAAAATATCCCAACGACTGGGGGAGTACCATTCTTCTATTATTATTAGATGGGTGCAAGCCAAATTCAAATTCTCAATCGAGCGGCAAAACCACACACCGACCTTGAAGCATTTCGCACCCTTCCGTTTCAAAAACTTTAGAATTTAAAATTCCAAATCATCCCATTGTTCAAATGACAAATGAGCATGCTAAAGTCGGTAGCTCGGGGGCACAATCGTAATTATTTTTTTACTCACCTCTATGGTCCCTATTCCCCCAGTGTTTACCGCCGGCCCTCCCAAAAATCCCAAGCTTGTTTGTCCCCTCCACGACTACCACACGCACCGGCTTGAGCTGCGGTCTCGTGCACCGCCGCGCAGCCGCTTCACCGACGCTCACCCACCAGATCTAGGAGCTGCGATGTCGTTCACCACGCCGATGGCGTCATCAACCGCCCAAGCTCTGCTTCCTCACCGCCGAAAGCTACCCAACCGTACCGGATCCGCTTCACCGGTGTCCACCGGGCGTGATCTAGTTCAAAGAGTTCCATGTCCACCGCTCTAGACCAGCTGCATGGCCGTCACTGTTCACTGCACCAGATCTGCCTCCGCGATGCTCTCGTCCACCACTTTCAAGCCGGCATCGACCACCCAATATCTGCTTCCTCGACGCCAACAGCCACCACAACCGCAGCACCCTCGGTGACCTGGACGTCACTCGCATGGTACCGACGATGATTAGACGCCTCTCCAACCAAGGTTAACCAAATCTCCAACCCGTTTTTGTTTTGTCAATGGTATAGTAGGTTCAAGCCTATCGTAGTGAACTACATTTTTGTAATCGTGGTAGTACATACAAGTCACTGGGCACGCTTGTTCTTCGTGCTAGTACATACAATGTCATTAGACATGTTGGTTTGCATTCGCTACTCTACAAATATCAAGTCATGCACATGTCTGTTATTTTGTCATGCACATGTTCTTATCTTAGTTGCTCCGTACACTAGTAAATGCCTGCTATTGTGTAGTTTTTGCAAAATGTAATGTTAGTGGAAAATATTAGTGTGGATTCCCCGCTACACAATTACTGACTCTATCTGGTTATTCCTAAGCTAAGTTCCTGCTATTATTTCCTCCCTGCCATTGTTCTGCTATCTTGTGGTACCCGTTCAAACTCTCCATACTAGTTCGATTATAATTTTTGTGTTTCCATTTGGTTCTTCAAAAGCTACAACACTGACTATTTTCGTTTTCTTTGCGTAAAGATCAAAAAGGCTTCACTGAACATGTTGGTTTGCACAGCCTACAGGTCCACCAGCAATGCCATTATATATTTTCTATATCTGGTGCTGGTTCATCCTAATCAACGGCATAATTATTCTTTACTGTATAGTTCATTCGTGTTTTTCATTCCTGCTCAACAAGTTCTAGTATGATGCGGTCATAATTTCTATGTGGTTCATTCTTACCTATGATAGTAACTGCATGCCATTGTGTAACTCACCGCAAATTCCGAGTCACCCAATGTCTCTTGCATTCCAGGAGATAGCACTACTTCCATATATATTTGCTGAAATGACCTGGCTAGTTTATACTAAAATTCTAAGAAACACTTTATTTGATTGCTCAGTTCATTGTTGGCATACTTGTCTAATGCTTGTTTGTCCTGTTCTACAGGTTCACAAGCCACACCATTATATCTCGTATCTGGTTCTCATTCGTCCTAGGCAACGACATAACTATCCTCTAATATATAGTTCATTCATGGTTTGTGTTCCTTCTCTACAAGTTTGTATTATGCAGTTATAATTCCTATCTGGCTCATTCTTAGCTATGAGTAGTTTGTCTTCTTTGTTGTATTAACTTGTTATTAGTTAGTTTTAGACTGCAATTATTGCTATCGCCACCAAAGAGAGGACTGAAAGATCATATCTCGAGGTGGTTTTCCAATGTAGCTGTCACACTCAAAGGGCGATGCAGTTGATGGATTGAGAAAGCAAATTGAGGAATCTGCTATCAACTTGATTCACAAGTGAAGTGCTGAATTTTCTTTCCCTTTTGTTCATATTTTGAAATCTTTTTAAGAAGTTTGCAGCTGATGTAAAATCTAGATAACTCACATAGGCCATGTAGGCATTTAGTTGACGCCGTCCACACATGGCTGTACCATAACTACGCCAGCCAGGTCGATCAGGTTTCAGAGTTACCGAAACTATAACAGTAACTGGCCAAAATAGTAACATGAGAAAATAGTGACAGACCAAAACAACAACGGTAACTAGCTAAAACAGCAACATGGCAAAACAATAACAGACCGAAACAGTAACAGGCTGAAACAGTAACATGCCGAAAGATTACCAGGTCGAAACAGTAACAGGCCAAAACAGTAACAGGCCAAAACAGTAACAGGCCAAACAGTAGCAGGCCAAAACATCAGTAGACCAGAACAGTGGCAATCCAGCACAGTAACATGCCTAAATACTAACAGGCCAGAAAAGTAACATGCCTGAATAGTAATAGGCCAGAGTAGGGAAAACCAGCATAGTAACGGGCCAGAACAGTAAAGGGCCATAACAGTAAAGGACATGAATAGTAAACAACCAGAACAGTAAAAGGCCAGAACAGTGTCGAACCTTCTCAAAAGTGGGTCGTTCGTAGGTGGCCCATGACAAGCTGGGAGAACAGTGACGGGCTGACCGTGGGCTTCAACAGTATCAGGCCTACTTGACGCAGCCAGTTAACGAGCCGCACAGTATTCAAAAAGTGTGGGCTTTTGTAGGCCAAAATAGTAATGGGCCTGACATTCGCGGGCCGCCGCTGGCCACATCTTTGGGCAGATTTCAAACATTGTTGGGCGAAACAGTAACGTGCTGTAATCTTATTGGGCTTTCTTGATGGGCCGGCCCACTTAATTATGAGCAGGCCTTGGCTAGGCCTGGTTTCTACCATGTTTTTCGTGGCCGTTAACGATAGTAACCGGCCGTTAACGGCGGGTGCCACGTGTCATTTTGCATGACGTCCGTAGTCAACGCGGCTGGCGAACAGATCTATGACGGAAGAAGTTTTCGTGGCTGAAGTGTTGGAAATATGCCCTAGATACAAATAGTAGTAAGGACTAACGTCACTGTAGGCTCCTAGAATCAGGCCTCGTTCTGCTGCCATAGCGACAATGCATACACACAGATGCTATCATGTGATGATAAAGTATTAATGTCAATCAAGGTGACATTAGTAAGTTGCAAAGGATTTGGGACTGCAAAGTACAGACCCAAGACTCAACCTCTTCCATGAGCAAGCATATTCAAGGTACCGGGTATATGGTGCCAATGATTGAGAACAAATTCAGCTAGTGTATGTGTACTCTAGTGCAAGTAGGAGACTATTGGAAATATGCCCTAGAGACAAATAGTAGTAAGGACTATTATCATATTTCATATAGTTTATGATTAAGTTTTATATCATGCTATAACTGTATTGAGTTGAAACGTCAATACACGTGTGATATACAAACAACCAGGGGTTCCCAGTGAAACTCTAGTCACTGGTTCATTGGTCAACAGATGATCAAGTTTCCTGATCATGTGGAATTTATGCCAGTTGGAAATGAGGTCATCTCATGTCGAGAATGAGATGATGAACCAATACCCAACCTAAACATCATGACCCGATCATGTCATGAAGTTCAAGTTACGATGATTAGAAATGGATCCTTGTAGACTATTCCTTAGACCGTGAGGCTATATCAATCACTGTCTCCCGAGAGTGCTTTGATAGCATCAAGTGCCACTTGGTAATACAGTGGTTATAAAGGTTTGTTTAGGTACTCAGAGGAAACCATTAAGGCATATGTTAAGAGCGGGATTTGTCTGTCCATGTGACGGGAAGATACTCGAGGGCCCACTCGGAGAAGTTATATCCAATAGGTGCGCAGCGTGTGATTTGATCACGGGGATATCACTTGTCGGAACGAGTCAAGTAGCATTGCTCAGTAACGAGATTGAACACGACATGGTGATGTCATTGATCAGATCTCGGGCAATGCAGGTATCAAGTGACAAAGGGAATAAGACACGACTGTCCTGGTTCAAACGACGAAAGATCTTCGTGGAACACACAGGGGTCACATGGCAATCCAAGTCCCTCTATCGATCATTGGTGCGGGAGTGTACCGACCATGTCTGGAGTGTTCCCGAACCGTGGGGTATCATGCTTAAGGGCTTGATGATGCATAGAGAGTGTTTATAAGATCGGGAGAATCGTCGAAGAGTTATAGGGAGAAAACCGGAATGGTTTCGGTAAGTCTGGAGGATGTCCGAAGTGGAGGTGGAAGGTATTCCATAGCCACGGAGGTTGAATAATATGTGAATGAATGTTAAATATTGATTTAATCATTTAATCATAATTATTTAATAAAGAGAAAATCAATTAAAGGTCAAAAAGGCTTAATGGGCCAATTTCCAGAGGGAGAGGGCCCATTAGGGAGATGAGAGAGGGAGAAGGGGCAAGGGGGCTGGCCGGCTGGGCCTAGCCCCCACGCGGGGCCCACTAGGGGCTGGCCGGTAGCCTCCCCACCCCTCCTCTCCTTTAGTCCCACCTCGGGACTTTGAGGGAGGGTATACCCCCTCCTCCCCCTATATATAGTGGGGTATTTGGCCAAGATAACTACACCAATAATCAATAAAGGTCTCCCTACTTTTGGGAGGACCTCTAATTGATATTTTCTATCTCCCCCTCTCTCTCTCATGACCGTGGTCCCAAGTCTGGAATGCGCGAGCGAGAGATATCTTCACCACAGAGCGCCGTCGTGCTGCGGGATTCGGATCCGAGAGCTCTACTTCCGCAACTGCTGCTGGATCGGGGAAGCGGGAGTCATCGTCAGGTACCGGACGTGTGTAACTCCCCGTGAGGCACTCAAGTCGTTGGAGCCAAGGAGCACAAGGACATCATCACGACCTTGAGGTCGGCTTCGGCTCGTCTACATCAACCACGCTCTCCTGAGCGTTGACAACGCTTTTCGGTCTTCGAGGGTAAGTTCGTGAAATGCTCCTCCCATTACTGTATTACTAATAGATAGGTCCTGGCAGCTTCAGGGGTTCCGGGGCGTAGGGTGAAATTTATTGTTTTCATATGCGGAACCCCAACTGTGATATCAGAGCTAGATCTATGCGTAGTAATGCTAGTATAGGTAGAACACACGAGATGTAGCGTGTGGGCGTTGATCTTTTAGTTGTTACCATCCCACGTGTACTTGCGTATACCGCAGTAATGCTTGATGAAGCGGCCCCCAACCGACTTTACGCGTTCATTCGCGAGACTGGTCCACGCTTGGCATACGGCTTGTACCATATAAAGTGGCTTAGGGGGGTGTCTATCTCTCTCGCATTAGTTGGTATACCATTTGCAACGGAGCGCCCCGAAAGGGGTGAAGTAGAGACAACTATTTGATCAGTGTTGTGCTGAAAATTTGTAGGTAAGAACGGTTCTTGTGCGAAAGCTCATTCTGCCACGAAAAACATGCAAAGATAAAGTAGAGGCGTCTAACTTTGTTTTGCAGGGGGGCTTTTCTTTGTGATATGGTTGTGGCAAAGGTAAAGTGATTACCTTTTGTTACGTAGTAGTAGATAGTCACGCAGGTGACGAACTACCACGCCGGAATGACACCAGTACCCTGGTGTCTACAGCGCCGGAACCATGGCACCAGAACCCGGTGACGACGGATGGAGATCACGACGTGAAGGACCATATCACATAGCATTTACATTCAATGTTTTTGTTTGTATGTCTTATTGTGTGCTAGTATTAGATACTCGACGGTAGCCTAATAAGATGATCCCTGTTAAAATTACCAACAATTGTGTTCCCCCTTAGTGTGCACCACCAAGAAAGTTCTTCGGTATGAGGCAATCCAGGGTTATAGGCCTGGGTGTCAGACATATCTATGTTCGCATACAGTGGGTGTAAGCCATGTTGCACAGCGAATAAACTAAGGTTGAGTTGGCGAGCCTAGCACGTCATAGAAGAGTGGCCTCGGAACACCGATGGTCGAAAGATCAAGCACGAGTCGCGTGAATGATGTGACCGACGTTTAGCGTCCACCTTTGAACCCACATCGATGGCCATGATCAATCGGGGGAGATGTGGCTGATAGGGGTCGTGTTATCACTAGGAACCCTTTGGGGGATACGTGTTTTTGTGTGGAGTTACTATTAACTCATTTAATTATAAACTTAGTCTAAATTCCTTTTGCAATTATAAATGTAGATGGATCCTTTCGTGTTGACGGTTGATTGGTTAGAAGGAGAGAAGCTCAGATTAGACGGATCAAACTTCTCAATATGGGTTGCACGTCTCCACATTCTCCTTAGCGAGAATGACGTGGTCGACTACATACTCGATGGGATGGATTTGGATCATCCCACTGACCTAGAGACCCTAGAGGAGCTGAAAGACCGCTATCTCCATTGAGAGATGGCCTCCTATATTTCAGTTGTAATGCGTTTCGGAATGGTGGACGAGCTGTGGCCTTTAGTGGGTCCTATTAACCCTCGTTCAGTGATGCTACAGCTTAGGACACATTTCGTGGAGCAGACACGCATTTGGGAGCATGAGCTGATGGGAGACTTCCTCTCCATTAAGATGGAGGAGAACTCATCACTAGACAACCACTTGGAGCACATGCATGATGTGTACATGAGTCCTACATACTTCCTGGATAACTGGATGACGGGCTCTTTCGCAAACAGTGTTGTGCTGCGGTCGCTGCCACCAAGCTACCAAGCACAAGTCAGGACTTGCGTAATGAGGGGCGACGCGGAATCAATGGAGTTCCACTGGTTCGTGACACATCTCAGGAATGTGTTGGTCAAACCAGATGTCGCACAGGTCATCAATGACAAAGGTATATATTTGATATATAGATTTATAAATGTTATAATCTTGCAAACACATTTGTAGTGTTAAGTATATCTGATACTTGTTCTGCTTTGCTAAAAACAGTTCCTTCTGCATGAGATGTGCTTTCTGGAGAGGAGGTGACGTTACGTGTTGATGGCGAGCATGATGATGATGGCCGATGACACTCTCCCTCGACATTTATCACTTAGTTTATGTTTTAGGATGATTTTATGTAATCAATACATTGTGAACTTCTTTAGTGTGTCTCACACTTTGTGAGACGGTTATTCATATGAGTTTGTAACAAACAGTTGTTCCACTTTTATGAATGATTTCTATTCGTGTTCATATCTTGTTTGACTATATGTGAATTATCCTTGTTGTTTGAAACTAATTGATAATGCATGAACATTTGTAAAACATTAAAAATGCCTTGTTTAAAATACCCAACTTAAATGATATATTCATTAATGAAAGAAACCATTGTTTAAATTCAAAGTTATGTGATAATATGTGAAAGTCATTCGATTTCTTATCACATATAAATCATGCCTAAGTTCGGCAAAATAACTTGAACACCGTGTATTACTTGAATACAAAGTGTTTAAAGAATTGTTAAAAGTAAATACATATTCGTTGTATTGTGTTTTAACTAAAATGGTAATTATCATTAAATGATTGTTTAAATGTGTAAAGTAGTTTACCAAAGGAAACATGAATATGAAACTGTTTGATTTGATCAAAGTGTTTCATCAATAAAAGGGTATAAAGATAAAATAGAATCTAATTACTATGATTTGATCAATAGTAATGAAATTCAAATTTATAAGAATGGCATAAAAGTAATTGTGAAATGCAAAGCGTTCTGAAACGTCAGAATGCAGAGCATCACAATGTGATATTAGATATCAAAAGGGTTGAATAGAAGGAACCAAATAAATCGTTGTAGTGTAGATGTAGAGACCATTAGTTAGAAATAGTTAGCACTCAATTAGAATGTAGTGAACCATTTGAATTCATGAAATTTTTGGGGTTATTCGATATAACGGAAACAATAGCGAATAAGTCCTTGTATAGTATTCATTGGAAACTTTGAATACGAAACCCATAGTTGAAACCAAAGGGAAAGCAAGATTCGTATTGCTTGGATTTTGGTACATTCTTGAGAAAGCTCACTTTTAGTGATGTTTCTCGATTATGGAGCAAATGGAATATAGTGAAAAACACGATGAGGATTCAAAACCCTGCATCAGAGTGTTGAGAAGCGCGACGGACAACATTCTTGAATGATTCTTTTCACAGATGGAAAGAATCAATGATATTGATCATTGTGTTTTTCCCCACTTGTGTTTTTCAGTACATGGAGTAGGATTCAAAATGTAATCCATATCTTGTATGGATACATTTGTGAATCGCTTGTCATGATTTTTGGAATATGACATACCTACGAACTACAAAGGAAATAATGGTAAACTAGAATTATGAGAAATCCTAAAAGCAAAATTCCGTTGAGATTAGAAAGCAATTCGTTGTTGAATCTCACAAGTAAAAGGGGTTACTTGAATTTCCCCAGATTACTGCAAAGCCATAGTGGAAAAAGGGGGTGAGTGACAAAAGCACATTTTGTCAAGTATTGGATAAATTCAAATGAATTTGATTCATATGTGCTAAATGTCTAGTGGATTAAAAACTAGTGAAGGACTAGTATCTCATAGTAAATCTCCAAGTTTGATATTTGATCAAAGAATTTTGAAGTTGTTCAAAGTAGTGAGTGGATATGCAATTTGCATAAAATTGAGTGGGAGCTATGAAAGTCTTCCTGAAACAATATGTGATTGACATATTTTTAAGTGGGAGCAATATAAGTCTCAAATTCAAATATGTAGGAAAATATTCTGAGTGGGAGCTTATAGGAGTAATTCTTAAGTATGTTAAGAATGAAAGCGCAAATACTTATAAATAATGATTTATAAGATGTAGAAGTTAATAATAGGTGTATTATGATATTATGTAGTATTCCTTAAGGGATTCTGAAAGGGGTTTCAGAATAGAAGTTAATTAAGGAGATGGTCCTTAATAACTCAAACTAGGAATAGTATTAAGTTGAGCATCAATGGTTGAAAGAAAGAAAAGGATGATCGTCATCCACTATGTTGAGACATAGGTTCTATCTTAGTAAACCATGATGATAACTTAGCGTAATATGTGATCCAAGAAGGAACGTTTGAAAGTGATTAAGTTCAAATCACAGAACGTTGAGCTGAGTTTGTACGCAGTGTCTAGTAGAGAACTGTAGACATCTTTTCCAAATCCATAAAGGATGACATATCTTAAAGCATAAAGAGTTATGTTATAAGGGAATATGTTGGAAACTCCCGTAGATACCGATTAAAGTCAAGTAGGAAGCGAGGTGAACAAAAAAAAATATCGAAAGTTGCACAGAGTGCACTAGTGTTTCGATGAATACATTTATAATAATAGATAAGGGTACCATCTAAAGTGTTGTATAATGTTATGGCGGGGCTAGTTCGCTTTTAACGTAGAATGATGTGTCCTAGGGCACAATGCCCATGAGAAACCCCTCGAGGTTGATCTAACATCACTATAGGCTCCTGGAATTAGGCCTCGTTCTGCTGCCATAGCGACAATGCATACACACAGATGCTATCATGTGATGATAAAGTATTAATGTCAATCAAGGTGACACTAGTAAGTTGCAAAGGATTTGGGACTGTAAAGTACACACCCAAGACTCAACCTCTTCCATGAGCAAGCATATTCAAGGTACCGAGTATATGGTGCCAATGATTGAGAACAAATGCAGCTAGTGTATGTGTACTCTAGTGCAAGTAGGAGACTATTGGAAATATGCCCTAGAGACAAATAGTAGTAAGGACTATTATCATATTTCATATAGTTTATGATTAAGTTTTATATCATGCTATAACTGTATTGAGTGGAAACATCAATACACGTGTGATATACAAACAACCAGGGGTTCCCAGTGAAACTCTAGTCACTGGTTCATTGGTCAACAGATGATCAAGTTTCCTGATCATGTGGCATTTATGCCAGTTGGAAATGAGGTCATCTCATTCCGAGAATGAGATGACGAACCAATACCCAACCTAAACATCATGACCCGATCATGTCATGAAGTTCAAGTTACGATGATTAGAAATGGATCCTTGTAGACTATTCCTTAGACCGTGAGGCTATATCAATCACTGTCTCCCGAGAGTGCTTTGATAGCATCAAGCTCCACTTGGTAATACAGTGGTTATAAAGGTGTGTTCAGGTACTCGGAGCAAACCGTTGAGGCAATATATGTCAAGAGCAGGATTTGTCCATCCATGTGATGGGAAGATATTCAAGGGCCCACTCGGAGAAGTTATATCCAATAGCTGCGCAACGTGTGATTTGATCACGGGGATATCACTTGTCGGAACGAGTCAAGTAGCATTGTTCAGTAACGAGATTGAACATGACATGGTGATGTCATTGATCAGATCTCGGGCAATGCAGGTATCGAGTGACAAAGGAAATAAGACACGACTGTCCCGATTCAAACGACGAAAGAACTTCATGGAACGCACAGGGGTCACATGGCCATCCAGGTCCCTCTGTCGATCATTGGTGCGGGATTGTCCCGACCATGTCTGGAGTGTTCCCAAACCGTGGGGTATCACGCTTAAGTGCTTGATGATGCATAGAGAGTGTTTATAGGATCAGGAGAATAGCCGAAGAGTTATAGGGAGAAAACCGGAAGGGTTTCGGTAAGTCTGGAGGATGTCCGGAGTGGAGGTGGAAGGTGTTCCATAGCCACAGAGGTTGAATAATATGTGAATGAATGTTAAATATTGATTTAATCATTTATTCATAATTATTTAATAAAGAGAAAATCAATTAAAGGTCAAAAAGGCTTAATGGGCCAATTTCTAGAGGGAGAGGGCCCATTAGGGAAAGGAGAGAGGGAGATGGGGCAAGGGGGCTGGCCGGCTGGGCCTAGCCCCCCGTGCAGGGCCCACTAGGGGCTGGCTGGTGGCCTCCCCACCCCCTCCTCTCCTTTAGTCCCACCCTGGGACTTTGAGGGAGGGTGTACCCCCTCCTCCCCCTATATATAGTGGGGTATTTGGCCAAGATAAATACACCAATAATCAATAAAGGTCTCCCCACTTTTGGGAGGACCTCTAATTGATACTTTCTCTCTCCCCCTCTCTCTCTCTCTCTCGTGACCGTGGTCCCAAGTCTGGATTGCGCGAGCGAGAGACATCTTCACCACAGAGCGTCGTCACGCTGCGGGATTTGGATCCGGGAGATCTACTTCCGCAACTGCTGCTGGATCGGGGAAGCGGGAGTCATCGTCAGGCACCGGACGTGTGTAACTCCCCGCGAGGTGTCACACTTGAGGCACTCAAGTCGTTGGAGCCAAGGAGCACAAGGACTTCATCACGACCTTGAGGTCAGCTTCGGCTCGTCTACATCAATCACACTCTCCTAAGCGTTGACAATGCTTTTCGGTGTTCGAGGGTAAGTTCGTGAAAAGCTCCTCCCATTACTGTATTACTAATAGATAGGTCCTGGCAGCTTTAGGGGTTCAGGGGCGTAGGGTAAAATTTATTGTTTTCATACGCGGAACCCCAACATGAAGGGTGCGATCCGCCACGGTCAGGAAAAAAACGTGGTAGATTCTTTTGTCACCGGGCTTTTACCACGATGGGCTTCCATCGTGGAAGACTTATTAGCCACGAAAAACGGGCCTTCAACCACGAAAATCATCCGTTGTAAAAGCCAACTTTTCTTGTAGTGGTTTTTCTCACATACCACATAAGGATCCACCAGTGTCACTGGATGTGTGTTCTTTTCATGAACCACACCTAGTTCATTGCATGTGTGTTCTTTTCACAGACCACATATGGATCCACCAGTGTCATTGCATATGTGTTCTTTTCATTAACCACAACTAGAGCCATTGGATGTCTGTTATTTCCACAAACCACATACGGATCCACCAGTGTCACTGGATGTGTGTTCTTTTCATAAACCACACCCAGTTCATTGCATGTGTGTTCTTTTGACAAAAAACATATGGATCCATCAGAGTCAATGGATGTGTGTTCTTTTCATTAACCACAGCTAGATCCATTGCATGTCTACTCTTTCCACAAACAACATATGTATCCACCAGTGTCATTGCATGTGTGTTCTTTTCATTAACCATAGCTAGAGTCATTGCATGACTGTTCTTTGCAAAAACCACATATCGATCCACCAGTGTCACTTGATGTGTGTTCTTTTCATGAACCAGAACCAGTGTCATTGCATGTCTGTTCTTTGCACAAACCACATATGGATCCATTCAGTTCATTGCATATGTGTTCTTTTCATTAACCACAGCCAGAGCCATTGCATGTCTATTCTTTCCATAAACAACATATGTATCCACCAGTGTCACTAGATGTGTGTTCTTCTCATTAACCACAGCTAGAGCCATTGCATGTCTGTTCTTTCCACAAACAACATATAGATCCACTAGTGTGATTGCATGTGTGTTCTTTTCACAAACCACAGCCAGTGTCATTGCATGTGTGTTCTTTCCACAAACTACATATGGATCCACCAGTGTCACTTGATGTGTGTTCTTATCACAAACCACAACCAGAGTCATTGCATGTCTGTTCTTTCCACAATCCACATATGGATCCACTAGTGTCATTGCATGTGTGTTCTTCTCACATACCACATAAGGATCCACCAATGTCACTATATGTGTGTTCTTTTCATGAACCACACCTAGTTCATTGCATGTGTGTTCTTTTCACAGACCACATATGGATGCACTAGTGTCATTCCATGTGTGTTCTTTTCATTAACCACAGCTAGAGCCATTGCATGTCTGTTCTTTCCACAAACAACATATGGATCCACCAGTCACTGGATGTGTATTCTTTTCATGAACCACACCCAGTTCATTGCATGTGTGTTCTTTTCACAGAACACATAAGGATCCACCAGTGTAATTGCATGTGTGTTATTTTCATTAACCACAGCTAGAGCCATTGCATGTCTGTTCTTTCCACAAATAACATATGGATCCATTAGTGTCACTAGATGTGTGTTCTTTTCATGAACCACACCCAGTTCATTGCATGTGTGTTCTTTCCACAAACCACATATGGATCCACAAGTGTCATTGCAAGTGTGTTCTTCTCATTAACCACATCTAGAGCCATTGCATGTCTGTTCTTTCCACAAACAACATATGGATCCACCAGTGCGATTAAATGTGTGTTCTTTTCACAAACCACAGCCAGTGTCATTGCATGTGTGTTCTTTCCACAAACCACATATGTGTCCACTAGTGTCACTTGATGTGTGTTCTTCTCACAAACGACAGCCAGAGTTATTGCAGGTCTATTCTATCCACAAACCACATATGGATACACTAGTGTCATTGCATGTGTGTTCTTCTCACATACCACATAAGGATCCACCAGTGTCACTGGATGTGTGTTCTTTTGATGAACCACACCCAGTTCATTGCATGTGTGTTCTTTTCACAGACCATATATAGATCCACCAGTGTCATTGCATGTCTGTTATTTTCATTCACAACAGCTAGAGCCATTGCATGACTGTTCTTTCCACAAACCACATATGAATCCACTAGTGTCACTGGATGTGTGTTCTTTTCATGAACCACACCCAGTTCATTGCCTGTGTGTTCTTTTCACAAACAACATATGGATCCATCAGAGTCACTGAATGTGTGTTCTTTTCATTATCCATGGCTAGAGCCATTGCATGTCTGTTCTTTCCACAAACAACATATGTATCCACCAGTGTCATTGCATGTGTGTTCTTCTCATTCACCACCGCTAGAGCCATTGCATTCTGTTCTTTCCACAAACAACATATGGATCCACCAGTGTGATTGCATGTGTGTTCTTTTCACAAGCCACAACCAGTGTCATTGCATGTGTGTTCTTTCCACAAACCACATATGGATCCACTAGTGTGATTGCATGTGTGTTCTTTTCACAAACCACAGCCAGTGTCATTGCATGTGTGTTCTTTCCACAAACCACATATGGATCCACCAGTGTCATTGCATGTGTGCTCTTCTCATAGACAACATAAGGATCCACCAGTGTGATTGCATGTGTGTTCTTTTCACAAAATTCAACCAGTGTCATTGCATGTGTGTTCTTCTAACAAACAACATATGGATCCACCAGTGTCACTTGATGTGTGTTCATTTCATGAACCACAGCCAGAGTCATTGCATGTCTGTTCTTTCCACAAGCAACATATGGATCCACCAGTGTCATTGCATGTGTGTTCTTTTCACAAAGCACAGCTAGTGTCATTGCATGGCTGTTCTTTCCTCAAACCACAGATGGATCCATCTAGTTCATTGCATGTGTGTTCTTTTCACAAACCACAACCAGAGCCATTGCATGTCTGTTCTTCCCACAAACAACATATGTATCAACCAGTGTCACTGGATGTGTGTTCTTTTCACAAACCACACCCGGTTCATTGCATGTGTGTTCTTTTCACAAACAACATATGGATCCATCAGAGTCACTGGATGTGTGTTCTTTTCATTAACTACAGCTAGAGCCATTGCATGTCTGTTCTTTTCCATAAACAACATATGTATCCACCAGTGTCATTGCATCTGTGTTCTTTTCATTAACCACAGCCAGAGTCATTGCATGTCTGTTCTTTCCACAAATAACATATGGATCCACCAGTGTGATTGCATATGGGTTCTTTTCACAAATCACAACCAGTGTCATTGCATGTATGTTCTTTCCACAAACCACATATGGATCAACCAGTGTCACTTGATGTGTGTTCTTCTCACAAACCACAGCTAGAGTCATTCCATGTATGTTCTTTCCACAAAACACATATGGATCCACCAGTGTCATTGCATGTGTGTTCTTCTCACATACCACATAAGGATCCACTAGTGTCACTGGATGTGTATTCTTTTCATGAACCACACACAGTTCATTGCATGTGTGTTCTTTTCACAGACCACATAATGATCCACTAGTGTAATTGCATGTGTGTTATTTTCATTAACCACAGCTAGAGCCATTGCATGTCTGTTCTTTCCACAAATAACATATGGATCCACCAGTGTCATTGGATATGTGTTCTTTTCATGAACCACACCCAGTTCATTGCATGTGAGTTCTTTCCACAAACCACATATGGATCCACCGGTGTCATTGCAAGTGTGTTCTTCTCATTAACCACAGCTAGAGCCATTGCATGTCCGTTCTTTCCACAAACAACATATGGATCCACAAGTGTGATTGCATGTGTGTTCTTTTCACAAACCACGGCCAGTGTCATTGCATGTGTGTTCTTTCCACAAACCACATATGGGTCCACTAGTGTCACTTGATGTGTGTTCTTCTCACAAACCACAGCCAGAGTCATTGCATGTCTGTTCTTTCCACAAACCACATATGGATCCACCAGTCTCATTGCATGTGTGTTCTTCTCATATACCACATAAGGATCCACCAGTGTCACTAGATGTGTGTTCTTTTCATGAACCACACCCAGTTCATTGCATGTGGGTTCTTTTCACAGACCATATATGGATCCACCAGTATCATTGCATGTGTGTTATTTTTCATTAACCACAGCTAGAGCCATTGCATGTCTGTTCTGTCCACAAACCACATATGGATCCACTAGGGTCACTGGATGTGTGTTCTTTTCATGAACGACACCCAGTTCATTGCATGTGTGTTCTTTTCACAAACAACATATGGATCCATTAGAGTCACTGGATTTGTGATCTTTTCATTATCCATGGCTAGAGCCATTGCATGTGTGTTCTTTCCACAAACAACATATGTATCCACTTGTGTCATTGCATGTGTGTTCTTCTCATTAACCACAGCTGGAGCCATTGCATGTCTATTCTTTCCACAAACAACATATGGATCCACCAGTGTGATTGCATGTGTGTTCTTTTCACAAGCCACAGCTAGTGTCATTGCATGTGTGTTCTTTCCATAAACCACATATGGATCCACTAGTGTGATTAAATGTGTGTTGTTTTCACAAACCACAACCAGTGTCATTGCATGTGTGTTCTTTGCACAAACCACATATGGATCCACCAGTGTCATTGCATGTGTGTTCTTCTCACATATCACATATGGATCCATCAGAGTCACTGGATGTGTGTTCTTTTCATTAACCATAGCTAGAGCCATTGCATGTCTGTTCTTTCCAGAAACAACATATGTATCCACCAGTGTCATTGCATTTGTTTTCTTTTCATTAACCACAGCCATAGTCATTGCATGTCTGTTCTTTCCACAAACAACATATGGATACGCCAGTGTTATTGCATATAGGTTCTTTTCACAAACCACAACCAGGGTCATTGCATGTATGTTCTTTCCACAAACCACATATGGATCCACTAGTGTCACTTGATGTGTGTTCTTCTCACAAACCACAGCTAGAGTCATTGCATGTATGTTCTTTCCACAAACCACATATGGATCCACCAGTGTCATTGCATGTGTGTTCTTCTGACATACCACATAAGGATCCACCAGTATCACTGGATGTGTATTCTTTTCATGAACCACACCCAGTTCATTGCATGTGTGTTCTTTTCACAGACCACATAAGGATCCACCAATGTAATTGCATGTGTGTTATTTTCATTAACAAAAGCTACAGCCATTGCATGTCTGTTCTTTCCACAAACAACATATGGATCCACCAGTGTCACTTGATGTGTGTTCTTTTCATGAACCACACCCAGTTCATTGCATATGTGTTCTTTCCACAAACCACATATGGATCCACCAGTGTCATTGCAAGTGTGTTCTTCTCATTAACTGCAGCTAGAGCCATTGCATGTCTGTTATTTCCACAAACAATATATGGATCCACAAGTGTGATTGCATGTGTGTTCTTTTCACAAACCACAACCAGTGTCATTGCATGTGTGTTCTTTCCATAAACCACATATGGGTCCACCAGTGTCACTTGATGTGTGTTCTTCTCACAAACCACAGCTAGAGTCATTGCATGTCTGTTCTTTCCACAAACCACATATGGATCCACCAGTCTCATTGCAAGTGTGTTCTTCTCATATACCACATAAGGATCCACCAGTGTCACTGGCTGTGTGTTCTTTTCATGAACCACAGCCAGAGTCATTGCAAGTCTGTTCTTTCCATGAACCACATATGGATCCACCAGTCTCATTGCAAGTGTGTTCTTCTCATATACCACATAAGGATCCACCAGTGTCACTGGCTGTGTGTTCTTTTCATGAACCACACCCAGTTCATTGCATGTGTGTTCTTTTCACAAACCATATATAGATCCACCAGTGTCATTGCATGTGTGTTATTTTTCATTAACCAGAGCTAGAGCCATTGCATGTCTATTCTTTCCACAAACCACATATGGATCCACTAGTGTCACTGGATGTGTGTTCTTTTCATGAACCACACCTAGTTCATTGCATGTGTGTTCTTTTCACAAACAACATATGTATCCACCAGTGTCATTGCATGTGTGTTCTTCTCATTAACCATAGCTAGAGCCATTGCATGTCTATTCTTTCCACAAATAACATATGGATCCACAAGTGTGATTACATGTGTGTTCTTTTCACAAGACACAACCAGTGTCATTGCATGTGTGTTGTTTCCACAAACCACATATGGATCCACCAGTGCGATTAAATGTGTGTTGTTTTCACAAACCACAACCAGTGTCATTGCATGTGTGTTCTTTGCACAAACCACCTATGGATCCACCAGTGTAATTGCATGTGTGTTCTTCTCACATATCACATAAGGATCCACCAGTGTGATTGGATGTGTGTTCTTTTCACAAACCACAGCCAGTGTGATTGCATGTGTGTTCTTCTCATAAACAACATATGGATCCACCGGTGTCACTTGATGTGTGTTCATTTCATGAACCACAACCAGAGTCATTGCATGTCTATTCTTTCCACAAACAACATATGGATCCACCAGTGTGATTACATGTGTGTTCTTTTCATGAACCACAGCTAGAGTCATTGCATGTGTGTTCTTTCCACAAACAACATATGTATCCACCAGTGTCATTGCATGTGTGTTCTTCTCATTAACCATAGCTAGAGACATTGCATGTCTATTCTTTCCACAAATAACATATGGATCCACAATTGTGATTGCATGTGTGTTCTTTTCACAAGCCACAGCCAGTGTCATTGCATGTGTGTTCTTTCCACAAACCACATATGGATCCACCAGTGCGATTAAATGTGTGTTGTTTTCACAAACCACAACCAGTGTCATTGCATGTGTGTTCTTTGCACAAACCACATATGGATCCACTAGTGTCATTGCATGTGTGTTCTTCTCACATATCACATAAGGATCCACCAGTGTGATTGGATGTGTGTTCTTTTCACAAACCACAGCCAGTGTGATTGCATGTGTGTTCTTCTCATAAACAACATATGGTCCACCAGTGTCACTTGATGTGTGTTCATTTCATCAACCACAACCAGAGTCATTGCATGTCTATTCTTTCCACAAACAACATATGGATCCACCAGTGTGATTACATGTGTGTTCTTTTCACAAACCACAGTCAGTGTCATTGCATGTGTGTTCTTTCCTAAAACCACATATGGATCCATCTAGTTCCTTGCATGTGTGTTCTTTTCACAAACCACATCCAAAGCCATTGCATGTCTATTCTTCCCACAAACAACATATGTATCAACTGGTGTCACTGGATGTGTGTTCTTTTCACAAACCACACCTAGTTCATTGCATGTGTGTTCATTTCACAAACAACATATGGATCCATCAGAGTCACTGGATGTGTGTTCTTTTCATTAACCACATCTAGAGCCATTGCATGTCTGTTCTTTCCATAAACAACATATGTATCCACCAGTGTCATTGCATCTGTGTTCTTTTCATTAACCACAGCCAGAATCATTGCATGTCTGTTCTTTCCACAAACAACATATAGATCCACCAGTGTGATTGCATGTGGGTTCTTTTCACAAACCACAACCACTGTCATTGCATGTGTGTTCTTTCCACAAACGACATATGGATCCACCAGTGTCACTTGATGCGTGTTCTTTTTAGAAACCACACATAGAGTCACTAGTTTCATTGGATGTGTGTTCTTTTCACAAACCACAGCTAGAGTCATTGCTTGTCTGTTCTTTTCCACAAACCATACATGGATCCACCAGTGTCATTGGATGTCTGTTCTTTTCACAAACCACACGTAGAGTCACCAGTGTCAACGCATGTGTGTTCTTTTCACAAACCACGTCTAGAGTCATTGCATGTGTGTTCTTTCCACAAACAACATATGGATCCAACAGTGTCATTGCATGTGTGTTCTTTTCATGAACCTCAGCTAGAGCTATTGCATGTCTGTTCTTTCCATAAACCACATATGGATCCACCAGTGTCACTGGATGTGTGTTCTTTTCATGAACCACACCCAGTTCATTGCATGTGTGTTATTTTCACAAACAACATATGGATCCATCATAGTCAATGGATGTGTGTTCTTCTCATCAACCATAGCTAAGGCCATTGCATGTCTGTTCTTTATACAAACAACATATGTATCCACCAATGTCATTGCATGTGTGTTATTTCATTAACCATGGCTAGAGTCATTGCATGTCTGTTCTTTGCACAAACCCCATATAGATCCACCAGTGTCACTTGATGTGTGTTCTTCTCACAAACCATAGCTAGTGTCATTGCATGTCTGTTCTTTGCACAAACCACATATGGATCCATCAGTATCATTGAAATGTGTGTTCTTTTCACAAACCACAACCAGTGTCGTTGCATGTGTTTTCTTACCACAAACAACATATGGATCCACCAGTGTCATTGCATGTGTGTTCTTTTCATGAACCACAGCTAGAGTCATTGCATGTGTGTTCTTTCCACAAACAACATATGTATCCACCAGTGTCATTGCATGCGTGTTCTCATTAACCATAGCTAGAGCCATTGCATGTCTATTCTTTCCACAAATAACATATGGATCCACCAGTGTGATTGCAGGTGTGTTCTTTTCACAAGCCACAGCCAGTGTCATTGCATCTGTGTTCTTTCCTCAAACCACATATGGATCCACCAGTGCGATTAAATGTGTGTTGTTTTCACAAACCACAACCAGTGTCATTGCATGTGTGTTCTTTGCACAAACCACATATGGATCCACTAGTGTCACTGCATGTGTGTTCTTCTCACATATCACATAAGGATCCACCAGTGTGATTGGATGTGTGTTCTTTTCACAAACCACAGCTAGTGTGATTGCATGTGTGTTCTTCTCATAAACAACATATGGTCCACCAGTGTCACTTGATGTGTGTTAATTTCATGAACGACAACCAGAGTCATTGCATGTCTATTCTTTCCACAAACAACATATGGATCCACCAGTGTGATTACATGTGTGTTCTTTTCACAAACCACAGTCAGTGTCATTGCATGTGTGTTCTTTCCTCAAACCACATATGGATCCATCCAGTTCATTGCATGTGTGTTCTTTTCACAAACCACATCCAAAGCCATTGCATGTCTATTCTTCCCACAAACAACATATGTATCAACCAGTGTCACTGGATGTTTGTTCTTTTCACAAACCACATGCAGGTCATTGCATGTGTGTTCATTTCACAAACAACATATGGATCCATCAGAGTCATTAGATGTGTGTTCTTTTCATTAACCACATCTAGAGCCATTGCATGTCTGTTCTTTCCATAAACAACATATGTATCCACCAGTGTCATTGCATCTGTGTTCTTTTCATTAACCATAGCCAGAATCATTGCATGTCTGTTCTTTCCACAAAAAACATATGGATCCACCAGTGTGATTGCATGTGGGTTCTTCTCACAAACCACAACCAGTGTCATTGCATGTGTGTTCTTTCCACAAACGACATATGGATCCACCAGTGTCACTTGATGCGTGTTCTTTTCACAAACCACACATAGAGTCACCAGTGTCATTGGATGTGTGTTCTTTTCACAAACCACAGCTAGAGTCATTGCGTGTCTGTTCTTTTCCACAAACTATACATGGATCCACCAGTGTCATTGGATGTCTGTTCTTTTCACAAACCACACCTAGAGTCACCACTGTCATTGCATGTGTGTTCTTTTCACAAACCACGTCTAGAGTCATTGCATGTGTGTTCTTTCCACAAACAACATATGGATCCACCAGTGTCATTGCATGTGTGTTGTTTTCATGAACCCCAGCTAGACTTATTGCATGTCTGTTCTTTCCATAAACCACATATGGATCCACCAGTGTCACTGGATGTGTGTTCTCTTCATGAACCACACCCAGTTCATTGCATGTGTGTTCTTTTCACAAACAACATATGGATCCATCATAGTCAATGGATGTGTGTTCTTCTCATTAACCATACCTAGAGCCATTGCATGTCTGTTCTTTCCACAAACAACATATGTGTCCACCAATGTCATTGCATGTGTGTTCTTTTCATTAACCACAGCTAGAGTCATTGCATGTCTGTTCTTTGCACAAACCCCATATGGATCCACCAGTGTCACTTGATGTGTGTTCTTCTCGCAAACCATAGCCAGTGTCATTGCATGTCTGTTCTTTGCACAAACCACATATGGATCCATTAGTGTCATTGAAATGTGTGTTCTTTTCACAAACCACAACCAGTGTCATTGCATGGGTTTTCTTACCACAAACAACATATGGATCCACCAGTGTCATTGCATGTGTGTTCTTTTCATGAACCACAGCTAGAGTCATTGCATGTGTGTTCTTTCCACAAACAACATATGTATCCACCAGTGTCATTGCATGTGTGTTCTTCTCATTAACCACAGCTAGAGGCATTGCATGTCTATTCTTTCCACAAATAACATATGGATCCATCAGTGTGATTGCATGTGTGTTCTTTTCACAAGCCATAGTCAGTGTCATTGCATGTGTATTCTTTCCACAAACCACATATGGATCCACCAGTGCGATCAAATGTGTGTTGTTTTCACAAACCACAACCAGTGTCATTGCATGTGTGTTTCTTTGCACAAACCACATATGGATCCACTAGTGTCATTTCTTGTGTGTTCTTCTCACATATCACATAAGGATCCACCAGTGTGATTGGATGTGTGTTCTTTTCACAAACCACAGCCAGTGTGATTGCATGTGTGTTCTTCTCATAAACAACATATGGTCCACCAGTGTTACTTGACGTCTGTTCATTTCATGAACCACAAAAAGAGTCATTGCATGTCTATTCTTTCCACAAACAACATATGGATCCACCAGTGTGATTACATCTGTGTTCTTTTCACAAACCACAGTCAGTGTCATTGCATGTGTGTTCTTTCCTCAAACCACATATGGCTCCATCGAGTTCATTGCATGTGTGTTCTTTTCACAGACCACATCCAAATCCATTGCATGTCTATTCTTCCCACAAACAACATATGTATCAACCAGTGTCACTTGATGTGTGTTCTTTTCACAAACCACACCTAGGTCATTGCATGTGTGTTCATTTCATAAACAACATATGGATCCATCAGAGTCACTGGATGTGTGTTCTTTTCATTAACCACATGTAGAGCCATTGCATGTCTGTTTTTTCCATAAACAACATATGTATCCACCAGTGTCATTGCATCTGTGTTCTTTTCATTAACCACAGCACGAATCATTGCATTTTTGTTCTTTCCACAAACAACATATGGATCCACCAGTGTGATTGCATGTGGCTTCTTTTCAGAAACCACAACCAGTGTCATTGCATGTGTGTTCTTTCCACAAACAACATATGGATCCACCAGTGTCACTTGATGCGTGTTCTTTTCACAAACCACACATAGAGTCACCAGTATCATTGGATGTGTGTTCTTTTCACAAACCACAGGTAGACTCATTGTTTGTCTGTTCTTTTCCACAAACCATACATGGATCCACCAGTGTCATTGGATGTCTGTTCTTTTCACAAACCACACCTAGAGTCACCAGTGCCATTGCATCTGTGTTCTTTTCACAAAGCACGTCTAGAGTCATTGCATGTGTGTTCTTTCCACAAACAACATATGGATCCACCAGTGTCATTGCATGTGTGTTCTTTTCATGAACCCCAGCTAGAGCTATTGCATGTCTGTTCTTTCCATAAACCACATATGGATCCACCAGTGTCACTGGATGTGTGGTCTTTTCATGAACCACACCCAGTTCATTGCATGTGTGTTCTTTTCACAAACAATATATGGATCCATCATACTGAATGGATGTGTGTTCTTCTCATTAACCATAGCTAGAGCTATTGCATGTCTGTTCTTTCCACAAACAACATATGTATCCACAAACAACATCATGATTACTGTAGCATCCCATATGTCTAACATCTGTAATGATACATGGTCTAATAATAAAATGCTACTTCCTACATATAATTGTGGCATCATAATTATATCATGCTCATGTCATCATGCCACCTTGCATTTGAGCATCATATAAAACCCTTTTTCTTTTGGATATTGCCTCATATGCATTTATTAATTGTATTTGCCTCTTGATATATTGTATTTGGTTCTTGATAAATGCTTGGTGCCCAAGTTGAGTTGGGGGCATATCTTTTATTAACTTCACCACCTTAACTTGTCACCACCTTATAATTCCACCATCCTAATTATACATGAGCTTTTACATTTCCCTTTGGCATTTAAATCTAGCTCATATGTGTTGGGGTGGATCCACTTCTTTCTACATGCTTCCATACATGATACATGTTGTTCTCACAATATTGATTATGGGAAGCCTTATGGCCACTTTTGCATGACATGTGAGTAGAAATGTTGCATCTAAGTTTCTATATGGATTGTATTTACTATATGCTCATGTATGGAGCTATATTTGGCTACAAGTGCTCTAGTGGAAAAATACACACTACCATGGTCATTTATCCTCATACATGTGCATATACTAATTATTTCCATATGTCAAGCAAGCTTCTTCTTTGAATGATTTTAGTCGACCACTTTGGCATGCATGCAAGAATATATGACCATGATTGAAGATAGTTGTTTTCACAACTAGAATTGGTGGCATTTAATATTTGTGCATGGCCCATGTAAGGCCCTCACTTGTTCTTCTATTTTGGGTTCCTTTGGAATATTTTTGGGTGGTGTTTGTTTGAACTCAGTTGAACAAATGAACTCATTTAAATACTTATTTTCCACTTGTCTTCCACCTTGCCCTCTTTTAGTGTTTTCCTCCTTGCCAAGTATACATGGGATATATTTTGTTTTCACAAAATATGATCATGTGCATGAGGCATTCAAGATCTTTTCTTTCTTTCACCTCTCTCTCTTTTGGTCCTATTGTTTTCTTCCTTGTCATAGGTTAAACTTTGGGTGTTTCTTAGCTACCCTAAAACCTAGCTCATCCATCATGTGGTTTTGCCCTCTCTTTTCTTCTATCTAAACTGAGTCCTCTCTCTCTCTCTAAACCTAGCTTCTACACACTCCCCTCACCAAAACCCTAACCCTATCTCTTTTTCCCTCCTAGCTGGCTCCATGCCGAGCCACCCTCCCCTTCCTAACCTGGCCACCACCACCCTGGCTCGGTCCCAAGACCCTAGCCTGGCATCCAGTCCTCTAGCCCTAGCCGAGCAGCTCCTCCCTCTCTGTTCTTCTCCCTCGCTACCATGCAGACCCCACCCGAGGCCCCCTCTCTTTTCCTCTGTCCCCCACTTATCATTCCCCGCGGCTGGCTGATCCTGCGGTGAGAAAAGCCCCGCGCAGCCGTTGCGCCCCACCTATCAGTGTCAGCGACTAGATTCCTCTTTGTGCAAAAATGTTTGCCCTTTTCTGTTTAATAAAAACAAATTCAGAACTGTTTAATATGATTTTAAATCCAGAACTAATAACTTTTTATTAATAAATCCAAATAATACAAATGATATATGTTTTTGAATCAGAAAAATGTGAGGATTTCATATCTGCCATCCAAAATAATGTTTGACTAATTTAAATTTTCGAAATTGTTTAATTGCAATAAAAATGCCCTTTTCTTAATTAATTAATAACTTTAAATCTATAACTCCAAATTTGACAAATAATATGTCTAAATCAATCAGCGCGACGAGCGTGTTCTAACTATGCATTCCATGTTCTGAATTGCAGCATGCATCATGTCATTATTAAAAATCAGAACTTTTTATGGCAATAAACCTTGACCAAATAATTAATAAAATGGTTTATTCTTGTCCCCACACCTCACCCTTGCCATGCTACATTATTGCCATGTAAATTGTGCATCATTCATCATGGCATGCTTGTTTGCTTGTCGCATTTTATTTATATGCTTGTGCACTTTATTTATGTTGGCCCTTGTTTGTTTGGTTCTTCTTTCGAATAGACGCCGGGCAGGGAAAATATCAGGAATCCCAGGAGTACTACCCATATCCGTCTCTCGCTTCAACTGAGCTGCCAGGCAAGCACTACCACATGTTTGCATACATATAGTACCTATTGCTTCTATCTTATTCTTGTATCATTGAGTCGCGATTGCATTAAATTGAATCCCAAGTACTGCATAGCCTTTACTTTTAAACCCCACCGAAGCTTGTTCCTCCATCCTATGAGCCATTACTACAGGAGGTGTTTGAGCCATGCGAGTCGTAGAACAACATGTGTAGGGTATGTGAGTGTCTGATGGATAACGTGGTACCTAAACAACTTAACCTATGTAGTATTGGGATAACTAATGAAAGAGGCACCGGTGAGCAATATCTGTTATTTGGTTTTTCATGCTCACTTGTGTCCCGTAGGACCCCGAGTACTTGATTCCTGTTCCTTGACTATTCGCACTATCCACATTCGGGGGGCCTTATGGACCCCCCTGAGCTAGAGCTTGATTCATTTCTATTTCTTTGGGCCACAAAGTAGTTTGGGGCTTTATTACTATCCTGTACTTCTGCCATGCTTACTGCTTTATTTAAGATCGTGCGTGGAGCACCTGTACTGTTTTGGATCGTGCCACGTTTTCACGGTATAGACAAGCCCAGTCACACTTTCGGGTTCCCAGTCGTTTACAGCCGTCGTCGCAAACCCTGGGTCTGTTCCGGAGCCGGCCAACTTCGTTGCGGGTACCTTAGTGGGGTGGCCCCCGGAAATATTTTATGAATCCTGTGATCGCTTTGTCGTGAATGCCTCGTTGAGTTTTGAGTTGGTTTTTCCGAGGATGATCGAGTGTGTGTTGCTATTTGTGCACCCCTGCAGGGTAAATCTTTCTGAAAGCCGTGTCTGCGGTTATGGACGACTTGGGGCACAGTTTCTCGATCATAGACAAGTATAACTAAAGTACCGCTTTTAATTTGACTCAGTACCTGACTAGTAAATAGTGCAATACTCATGGAATGGTTAATAAAACTACCAACGGATGGGTTGTTCGTCCGCTTTCTCGTTGGTAAGCGAGAAGGAGGATGGATCTGTTACTTTATACTATTATAACTGTTGTTTCTAATTAACAGACATCCGTCAATCTTTGGTTAGGTGGATGGTTAGCGAGTATCTATAGACTTGTTAGTTATTATCTTTTGCTGCAATTGCATCACCCTAGGTATATGTCCCCTTTAGAGGCATAAAGACTTGCTGAGTACCCCTAGGGTCTCACACGATAAATTGTTTGATTCAGATGAGCAGGTGTATTCACGAGATGGATACTTGGTGGAGGAGACAGATGATGTTGGCAACGATCACTCCGTGTAGAGATTCTGGGGATGGGGATCCGCGAGATCTATGGGCGGGATGTGCTTCTTTATGTGGCATCTTATGCCGATTTGCTTCTTGTCTGTACTCGGATCTTGTTTCCCGCTTCCGCTTGATACTCTGATGTTTGATGTATGAGGAGCTATCCTACACTATTATCTCTATCTAGGATATTTGGATCTTGCTGTATGGCATTGCAATATTTCTATTTTTTAGATGGTATGGCTTTGAGAACTGTTGTAAGGTAGCTTGCATACATACTCACTTGTGTATGTATTTGATCTCTTCACCTGTTGCCTACGCCGCTCGCTCTTGTCCCGATGTTCTGGAAGTGGTTAGGACGGCCGATGGGTCTACACGTGGGTGGCCCCTGGGGCCCCGCTGTACTATTTTAACCACTTTTGGTTCATCCAGGCTTGAATTTAGAGCGTAGGGTCCGAGGTAGTTACAATTGGTATAAGAGCCATCCCGCCCTTCAGGGTCTCAGCCAAATGGCCGTTGTCAGTCTAGCAAATATTTTGGTAGCTATGTATACCAGGAAAAACAAAACGTGAGAGTAGGACTGCTTCCATGTTTCTTCTTACCCACCCACCCACCCTTTTCTGGTAAGGAAGTGTAACATTTTCAATCCTCTTCTAAAATTCAAACTAGGATTCATGTGTTCTGGGTTCCGTAGTACCATAGGTTGTGTGAGTGTGTGTGTGTGTGTGAATTCCTTGTCTATCTGTTGCATCCAACTTGTTGTCACTATCTGCCTTTTGGTTATCAACTGTGGGTACATTCCATACCGATAGGCTCTTGTAAACCGACGCGATCTAACTGATTCATTGTAAACCGACACGATCTGTCTTACTCTTTGTTATCCACCGCTATCTTGTTTTGGGTGTTTGTTTCCGTAGTTGCTAATCTTTAGGTTCATCTTAATAAGAAGGAAGTTGGGATATGTGTTTTACTTATTCATGTGCGGGGTAATGATTTGAGTGCGGGATGGAGTCGCAACCATACCACTACTTTTATCATTCGCTCTTGTATATTGAATTGGTAGAGTTACTAATCTTGATTCGTTAAGTGGTTTTGCGCATATATTGGTATTTTAATGCCGAAATTTGCGGAAATTTTTTCTTTGTTAGCTTTGTGTACCACACTCCTTGTTCAGTCGTGTGCAATATGCTTGATATCTTCTAGGTGCTTTGAACTTTATTGATATTTTAATATCATCTTAGTAATTTGTATTCTTTAATCTTGGTTAATTCCATTTTGGTACTATTTTGGATTATTATTATTCTCCATTATGGTACTGACTTGAGTTTTATATCAATCATAGGATGGCACCACCACGCCGTTCTGAGGAGGACATACCACCTGAACTGGGGGCTGCGTTGGCAAGTATTGCTAATTCCTTGGGAGGAATGCAGCAGAACCATCAGCGATTTGAAGAAAGTGTCAGGAGGAATGAGTTTGTTCCGCTACCTCCACCTCCCAAGCGAGGAGACATCAAAAGCTTTCTGAAGTTTAACCCACGTCACTTTGAGGTGTCTGATCAGCCGCTGGACGCTGATGATTGGTTGCGTGAGATGTCAAGGTTGCTGATGACTGTTGATGTTCCTGAGCAAGAATGGGTAAAATGTGCCACGCACCTTCTGAAGGGAGACGCAGCTCTATGGTGGGAAAATTACCTGAAGGCAAACCACTCTGGTTTTCAGCCTACTTGGGAGCAGTTCACTGGGGCTTTCAAAGAGCAATATCTGTCAGAAATTGTGATGGAAAGGATGAAGGAAGTGTTTCTCAACCTCAAGCAGGGCAATGACAATGTGAATACCTATATCAGAAACTTCATGAATCTTTCTCGGTATGGTGGTGATGAGATCTCTGATGACAAGAAGAAGCAAAAGAGGTTCATGCAAGGGCTCAATGCATCTATCAAGTATGCAATCACTCATGCAAGGCCGGGGTCTTTCCTAGAACTCCAACATATAGCGCTACAGGAAGAAGCAAGTAGGCAAGTGTTTGAGGAGTCCAAGAAACACAGCCGTGATGCAGCAAGCTCTTCAGCTATGACAGCTCCTTCTAAGCGTCGTGTGTGGGTTCTAACACCCCACCGTCGCTCCAGGCTCCACCAAGACCTTCAAGCTACGCGGCAAGGCCACCAAACTCCTTCACTGCTGCTCCCAGGGGCTACAACCACAACTACCCTGGAGCGCCAGGCGAAGTCCCTGGCTACGTTGCTTCACGTCCACCTGGTGCTTGCTACACTTGTGGGAACACTGGGCATCAACACTGGAGTTGTCCCATGAACAACAAATCTCTTCCTCCACCACCTCCAAGGCCTGCAGCAAGTTCTTCTATGGTTCGTGCACCTCCACCTCGGGCTCTCAACATCAACACCAAGCCCGGGTCCACTGTTGCTCGTGCCAACTGTGTCAACGTCGCTCAAGCTGAGCATGCACCTAAAGTTGTGATGGGTATGCTTCCTGTTAACTCAGTTCCTGCACAAGTTTTATTTGATTCTGGTGCATCACATTCATTTGTGTCATACAAGTTTGCGGAGAGTAATGGGTTACCTTCTAATGCTTTACCAACTCGGCTCATGGTGCAATCTCCTGGATCAAACATGAGGGCTTCTAAAATCAGCCACGGCAATCAAATTGAGATTGGTGGTTCTTCGTTCCCGGCTTCCTTAATTATTCTGGGAAATTATGACATTGATGTTATCTTGGGCATGGATTGGTTAACAGCAAATGCAGCTGTGATTGATTGTGCTGAACGCTCGGTTTCTCTGAAAATTCCTGAAGGCCATATAGTCTATTCTCCAAGTCTGACTCCTGCAATTCAGCTTTTCTCTTTGGCGGCTCTGAATGATGATGCTATGGAGGCTATTCAGAGTGTTCCGGTGGTCCGTGAGTTCCCAGATGTTTTTCCTGAAGAGTTACCAGGTATGCCTCCTGACCGAGAGGTCGAGTTTGTGATTGAGCTTGAACCTGGTACCGCTCCTATCTCCAAGCGGCCTTATAAAATGGGTCCTGCTGAATTGGCTGAACTCAAACGTCAGCTTGATGAACAAGAAAAGTTGGGTTTCATTCAGCACAGTACTTCTTCTTGGGGTAGCCCAACCATCTTTGTGAAGAAGCGAGACAAGACTGATAGACTTTGTGTTGACTATCGGGCTCTCAATGCTAAAACCATCAAGAATAAATATCCCCTTCGGCGGATTAATGATCTCTTCGATCAGCTAGCTGGAGCTATGGTATTCTCTAAGCTTGACTTGAGAAGTGGATATCATCAAATCAAGATTCGCAAGGAAGATGTTCCCAAAACAGCTTTCACCACCCGCTATGGCTGTATGAGTACACGGTCATGTCCTTCGGTCTCACCAATGCACCTGCCACCTTCTCGAGGCTTATGAACTTGGTTTTCATGGAGTATCTTGATAAGTTCATCGTGGTCTATCTGGATGACATTCTAGTCTATTCTAAGTCAAAGGAAGAACATGAAGAACACCTTCGGTGTGTCCTAAACAAGCTTCATGAGAACCGCCTCTATGCAAAGTTCTCCAAATGTGAGTTCTGGCTGCCTGAAGTCACCTATCTTGGTCACGTCATCTCTGCCAAGGGCATTGCCGTCAACCCAGAAACTGTTCGGAGAATTGTTGACTCGCTTCCACCCAAAAATGTCAAAGAAGTCCGGAGTTTCCTTGTTTTGGCTAGTTACTGTCGTCGCTTTGTTCAGAACTTCTCGAAGATTTCGAAGCCTCTTACCGATCTCCTCAAGAAAGGCAATAAATACCTTTGGTCTCCTGCATATCAAGCAAGCTTTGAAACACTCAAAGAGAAGCTCAATTCCACACCAGTCTTGATTCCTCCAGATACATCCAAGCCTTTCCAGATATTCTGTGACGCCTCCTTGCAAGGATTGGGTGCGGTCCTTATGCAAGAAAAACAAGTTGTTGCTTATGCCTCTCGACAGTTGAAGACGCATGAGATCAACTATCCTACACATGACCTCGAACTCGCGGCAGTTGTCTTTGCTTTGAAAGTATGGAGGCTCTACTTGCTTGGCAACCGTTGTGAGATCTTTTCTGATCACAAAGTCTGAAGTATATCTTCACACAACCTGATCTCAACCGTCGTCAGAGGAGGTGGATTGAAGCAATTAATGATTTTGATCTGACAATCAACTACACTCTGGGCAAAGCTAATGTGATGGCCGATGCTCTCAGCCGAAAAGCTTATGTCAACAACCTCATGGTGGAAGAACAACAGCCTCTCTTGTGCGAGGAATTCCATCAGCTCAACCTTGAAATTGTGGATCAAGGGTATCTTCTGAACCTTCTGGCAACCCCTCTCTTGCAAGAAAAAGTTCGCTCCATTCAACTTGGTGATCCTTACACTAAAAATATCATCTCCCACATTCAGCTCCCGAAGTATGAGTCCTTCCACGTCAACGACCAAGGCG
Source organism: Avena sativa (assembly GCA_916181665.1). Taxonomy (NCBI): domain Eukaryota; kingdom Viridiplantae; phylum Streptophyta; class Magnoliopsida; order Poales; family Poaceae; genus Avena; species Avena sativa. The sequence goes on along the minus strand of OV702291.1, from coordinate 372,877,679 downwards.
CTCTATTCTTTGAACACCGGATGTTTGTTCCGAACTACCCAGGTTTGAGAGAGCAAGTTCTTAAGGAGGCGCATGATTCTGTTCTTTCTATCCACCCTGGCAGCACTAAGATGTACATGGACTTGAAAACAGAGTATTGGTGGCCTGGGTTGAAACGATATTGTGCCAAGTATGTCTCGGAGTGTGATGTCTGCCGTAGAGTTAAAGCTGTTCATCAGAAACCTTCCGGTCTTCTACAGCCATTGAAGCCTCCGAAATGGAAATGGGAGAAAGTAGAGATGGACTTCATAACTGGTTTTCCAAGGTCGCAGAAGGGCAACAATGCAATCTTTGTTGTCATTGACAGGCTTTCTAAAGTGGCCCACTTCTTTCCCGTCAAGGAAACAATTTCTGCAATTCAGTTGGCTGAGCTCTATATCAACAAAATTGTCTCTCTGTATGGGGTTCCTCTTGAGATCAGCTCAGACCGTGGAAGCATCTTCCCTTCCAAGTTCTGGGGAAGTTTCCAAAATGCTTTGGGAACAAAGTTGAACTTTAGCACAACTTACCAATCTCAGTCGCAAGGACAAGTTGAAAGGATCAATCAGATTCTGGAAGATATGCTCCGTTCTTGCGTCATCTCTTTCGGCATGAAGTGGGAAGAATGCCTTCCTTATGCTGAATTCTCTTACAACAACAGCTTCCAGAAGAGTCTAAAGATGGCACCATTTGAGGTTCTCTATGGCTGCAAATGTAGAACTCCGATTGGTTGGTCGGGCGCAGGTGAAAGAACATTGTTTGGCCCCGACATTGTAACTCAAGCGGAGGAGAAGGTTCACATCATTCTTGAAAACCTGAAGGTTGCTCAAAGTCGCCAGAAGAGCAACTATGACAGAAAGCACACGGACATGGAATATGTCCTTGGTGATCTAGTTTACCTTCGTGTCACTCCCATGAGAGGCACGCACCGGTTTGGTATCAAAGGAAAGCGGGCTCCTCGATACATCGGTCCTTTCAAAGTTTGTGGAAGAAGAGGAGAAGTTGCTTATGCTCTTGAGCTCCCTGAAAAACTCAAGGTCCATCATGTTTTCTGTATCTCTCAACTCAAGAAGTGCTTCAAGGATCCCGGCAGGACCATGGACCATGAGCTCATCAATCTCCAAGAAGATCTATCTTATCAAGAACACCCCACAAAAAAATCCTAGAAGTCACAGAAAGAAGGACTCGCAACAAGTCCATCAAGTTCTGCAAGGTGCAGTGGTCGCACCATTCCGTTGATGAAGCCACTTGGGAACGTGAGGATGAGCTCCGTGCCAAGTATCCTACCCTCTTCGTGTCTTTTTCTTCTTCCTAGAATCTCGGGGTGAGATTCCTGTTTAGTGGGGGAGAGTTGTAGCATCCCATCTGTCTAACATCTGTAATGCTACATGGTCTAATAATAAAATGCAACTTCCTACATATAATTGTTGCATCATAATTATATCATGCTCATGCCATCATGCCAGCTTGCATTTGAGCATCATATAAAACCCTTTTTCTTTTGGATCTTGCCTCATATGCATTTATTAATTGTATTTGCCTCTTGATATATTGTATTTGGTTCTTGATAAATGCTTGGTGCCCAAGTTGAGTTGGGGGCATATCTTTTATTAACTCCACCACCTTAACTTGTCACCACCTTATAATTCCACCATCCTTATTACACATGAGCTTTTACATTTCCCTTTGGCATTTAAATCTAGCTCATATGTGTTGGGGTGGATCCACTTCTTTCTACATGCTTCCATACATGATACATGTTGTTCTCACAATACTGATTATGGGAAGCCTTATGGCCACTTTTGCATGACATGTGAGTAGAAATGTTGCATCTAAGTTTCTATATGGATTGTATTTCCTATATGCTCATGTATGGAGCTATATTTGGCTACAAGTGCTCTAGTGGAAAAATACACACTACCATGGTCATTTATCCTCATACATGTGCATATACTAATTATTTCCATATGTCAAGCAAGCTTTTTCTTTGAATGATTTTAGCCGACCACTTTGGCATGCATGCAAGAATATATGACCATGATTGAAGATAGTTGTTTTCACAACTAGAATTGGTGGCATTTAATATTTGTGCATGGCCCATGTAAGGCCCTCACTTGTTCTTCTATTTTGGGTTCCTTTGGAATATTTTTGGGTGGTGTTTGTTTGAACTCAATTGAACAAATGAACCCATTTAAATACTTCTTTTCCACTTGTCTTCCACCTTGCCCTCTTTTAGTGTTTTCCTCCTTGCCAAGTATACATGGGATATATTTTGTTTTCACAAAATATGATCATGTGCATGAGGATTGCAAGATCTTTTCTTTCTTTCACCTCTCTCTTTTGGTCCTATTGTTTTGTTCCTTGTCATAGGTTAAACTTTTGGTGTTTCTTAGCTACTCTAAAACCTAGCTCATCCATCATGTGGTTTTGCCCTCTCTCTTCTTCTATCTAAACCGAGTCCTCTCTCTCTCTAAACCTAGCTTCTACACACTCCCCTCACCAAAACCCTGACCCTATCTCTTTTTCCCTCCTAGCTAGGCTCCATGCCGAGCCACCCTCCCCTTCCTAACCTGGCCACCACCACCCTGGCTCGGTCCCAAGACCCTAGCCTGGCAACCAGCCCGAGCCACCATGCCACCCCTCCTCTAGCCCTAGCCGAGCATCACCCCCCTCTCTGTCCTTCTCCCTCGCTGCCATGCAGACCCCACCTGAGGCCCCTTCTCTTTTCCTCTGTCCCCAGCTACAGACCCAGGCCTTCCGATCCGTGCCCACCGCGTGAGGAGGAGAAGGAGGAAAGGAGCACGCCACCTTTTTCCACCCCGAGCCCCATGTGCTCCCCTCTGCCCTCAGCCTTATCTACCCTCCCCTCTGCCTTGCGTTACCCCTAGATCCACCCAGGGCCCTTCCCTTCCACCCTCCTTCCCCACCTACCGCTACCCCCTCTACCTTCCATCTCCGGCGGCCACCGTCGGTGTCGACTCGCCCTAGTTGCTTGGAGGAGGCGAACGTGGTGTTGAGGCGTTGGGGAAGACCGAGGAGCACCCCTGCATCGCCCCTGTCCACGCCGTTGAGGAGGAGGAGCCCCAGACCTACTGCATCATGTCGATCCCGACAAAAACCCTAGCTCGCCGTCCGCCTGCATCGTCGTCGCTCTCTTGCGTGCCTAGCTGGTCAGACACCACCAAGAGCCCCGCGGTGAGACACTGACCCCCTAGACATGCCCCTGTTCGTCTTTGCGTCCTGGCTGCATAGATCATTTCATCAAACACTCTCTGTGCACGGCGCACGCTAGTCGCTTCGTCCGCTGTCGCGTCGCAGTAGGTTATCTCGCCGCGCCTCCGCTAGCTAACATCACCCCTTAGCCACCGTAGTGCCTTCAACCTTGCTGCGCGAGCGAAAAGTCGCGTGTTCGATCCCCGCCGCACTCTGCACACCACGCCGTCCGTTCGTCAGACAAACGGGAAGAAAAACAGTAACGCGGTGGCCTTTTTCCCTTTACCTCCCTGGCTTTTTGCTTCCTTCAACCCGTGGTCCAGTCCGGCCCCACGTGTCATGCGCTATGCCGTTTACAAAAAGGTACTCGGGTTTGTTTTTCCTCAACCCGCAGTCCCCGGATCCGCCACGTGTCCAGCCCCAACTGGCGCACACGCGCGATGGACCCGCCGTTCCCCGGACCCACTTGTCATTCCCCGCGGCTGGCTGATCCCGCGGTGAGAAAAGCCCCACGCAGCCGTTGCACCCCACCTGTGCTGAGTCAGCAGGCTGGCCCACCTGTCAGCATCAGCGGCTAGATTCCTCTGTGTGCAAAAATGTCTGCCCTTTTCTGTTTAATAAAAACAAATTCAGAAATGTTTAATATGATTTTAAATCCAGAATTAATAACTTTTTATTAATAAATCCAAATAAGACAAATGATATATGTTTTTGAATCAGAAAAATATGAGGATTTCAAATCTGCCATCCAAAATAATGTTTGACTAATTTAAATTTTCGAAATTGTTTAATTGCAATAAAAATTCCCTTTTCTTAATTAATTAATAACTTTAAATCTATAACTCCAAATTTGACAAATAATATGTCTAAATCGATCAGCGCGATGAGCCCGTTCTAACTATATATTCCATGTTCTGAATTGCAGTATGCATCATGTCATTATTAAAAATCAGAACTGTTTATGGCAATAAAACTTGACCAAATAATTAATAAAATGGTTTATTCTTGTCCCCACACCTCACCCTTGCCATGCTACATTATTGCCATGCAAATTGTGCATCATTCATCATAGCATGCTTGTTTGCTTGTCGCATTTTATTTATATGCTTGTGCACTTTATTTATGTTGGCCCTTGTTTGTTTGGTTCTTCTCTCGAATAGACGCCGAGCAGGGAAAATATCAGGAATCCCAGGAGTACTACCCAGATCCATCTCTCGCTTCAACTGAGCTGCCAGGCAAGCACTACCACATGCTTGCATACATATAGGACCTATTGCTTCTATCTTATTCTTGCATCATTGAGTCGCGATTGCATTAAATTTAATCCTAGGTACTGCATAGCCTTTACTTTTAAACCCCACCGAAGCTTGTTCCTCCATCCTATGAGCCGTTACTACACGAGTTGTTTGAGCCATGCGAGTCGTAGAACATCATGTGTAGGGTATGTGAGTGTTTGGTGGATAACGAGGTACCTAAACAACTTAACCTGAGTAGTGTTGGGATAACTAATGAAAGAGGCACCAATGAGCAATATCTGTTATTTGGTTTTTCATGCTCACTTGTGTCCCGTAGGACCCCGAGTACTTGATTCCTGTTCCTTGACTATTCGCACTATCCACATCCGGGAGGCCTTATGGACCCCCCTGAGCCAGAGCTTGATTCATTTCTATTTCTTGGGGCCACAAAGTAGTTTGGGGCTTTATTACTATCCTGTACTTATGCCATGCTTACTGCTTTATTTAAGAATGTGCGTGGAGCACCTATACTGTTTTGGATCGCGCCACGTTTTCGCGGTATCGACAAGCCTAGTCACACTTTCGGGTTCCCAGTCGTTTACAGCCGTCGTGGCAAACCCTGGGTCCGTTCCGAAGCCGGCCAACTTCGTTGAGGGTAGCTTAGTGGGATGGCCCCCTGAAATATTTTATGAACCCTGTGATCGCTTTGTCGTGAATGCCTCGTTGGTTTTGAGTTGGTTTTTCCGAGGTTGATCGAGTGTGTGTTGCTATCTGTGCACCCATGTAGGGTAAATATTTCTGAAAGCCGTGTCCGCGGTTATGGACGACTTGGGGCACAGTTTCTCGATCATAGAAAAGTATAACTAAAGTATCGCTTTTAATTTGACTAAGTACCTGACTAGTAAATAGTGCAATACTCATGGAATGGTTAATAAAACTGCCAATGGATGGGTTGTTCGTCCGCTTTCTCGTTGGTAAGCGAAAAGGAGGATGGATTTGTTACTTTATACAGTTATAACTGTTGTTTCTAATTAACGGACATCCGTCTATCTTTGGTTAGGCGGATAGTTAGCGAGTATCTATAGACTTGTTAGTTATTATATTTTGTTGCAATTGCATCACCCCAGGTAGATGTCCCCTTTAGAGGCATAAATACTTGCTGAGTACCCCTAGGGTCTCACACGATAAATTATTTGATTCAGATGAACATGTGTATTCGCAAGATGGATACTGGGTGGAGGAGACAGATGATGTTGGCAACGATCACTCGGTGTAGAGATTCCGGGGATGGGGATCCGCGAGATCTGTGGGAGGGATGTGCTTCTTTATGTGGCATCTTATGCCGATTTGCTTCTTGTCCGTACTCAGATCTTGTTTCCCGCTTCCGCTTGATACTCTGATGTTTGATGTATGAGGAGCTATCCTACACTATTATCTCTATCTAGGATATTTGGATCTTGCCGTATGGCGTAGCAATATTTCTATTTTTTAGATGGTATGGCTCTGAGAACTATTGTAAGGTAGCTTGCATACATACTCACTTGTGTATGTATTTGATCTCTTCGCCTGTTGCCTACGTCGCTCGCTCTTGTCCTGATGTTCTGGAAGTGGTTAGGACGGCCGACGGGTCTACACGTGGGTGGCCCCTGGGCCCCCGTTGTACTATTTTAACCACTTTTGGTTCATCCAGGCTTGAACTTAGAGCGTAGGGTCCGAGGTAGTTACAATTACGCAGAGCAGCAACCTTAATAGATATAGTGCAGATCAACGCAGGTGCTTCTTCCATCATGATACAATGGTGTCCATACCACTTGCCCTTCATCCTTGCTGATTTAGAGTCGTACCTGAAGAGGACTACCATAACCAGTTAAGGGTGGTCCGCGGAGATCCCACCTGACAGAAAACTATGGACAAAATATGTTTGTCAGTGTTGGGCTAACAAACAATTTTAGGTTCAGTAGCCAGCTAGTAGTTATAATTAGTATGAATAGCAAAGAGAAGGGTAACTCACCCGCATGTAGCCAGAACTTCTTCTTCCTTGGTAGTAGGATCTGCCATCCTCCGAGCAGCTCAGCTCGTCAGCGAAGGAGGCGGGCTAGAGCCTCGCAACAGCAGCTACGGCATGCGCCATTGGAGCTCGGGATCAGCAACTGGGTACAACAACTTGGCACCGAAAGTCAAGTCTGAAGGGATCGTTCTGCCTGGATGGTGGATTTCGACGCTGCCGGTGCTAGGGGAAAGGAGGGAATGGATTTGTGAAATTGATCAACGCATCCAATCCACTTAGTTCCTCGATTTGCCTAAGAGGTTGCCGCGTTGGAGCTCGTGTCACGGACAGATGACTGACATGTGGGTCCCGACCGTCTACTTCATGGGACAGTTTAACAGAATGTTTGTATTTGGCAGGGGTGAGATGAGTTTGCCTCGAACGGGCCCCTCTGAGTAGTTGGCTGCCCAACTTTATGAAATGCGGCAATTACAGGGAACTTAGGTACCTCCATGCGCTCGCCCAGGAACTTTCGAGCCGCAAACAAACAATCCCCACACGAAGGTGACATTCTTTCTGGTAAACTCGTTGAGAGGACAAGCAATTGTAGAAAAGTCTTTCACAAAGCGATGATAGAAACCGGCCAACCCATGAAAACTTCAGAGTTCACTCACATTTGTGGGAATGGACAACAACACTTGCTGGAAAAAGTTTTGTTGTCTATTTCGATGATATACTTGTTTATATAAACAAGTATATCATCGAAATAGACAACAACACTTTTTCCACTGAAGAATGCAAAATATGATTCATAAGGTGCCTGAAGGTGGATGGGGCATTAGATAAGCCAAAGGGCATGACCAACCATTCAAAGAGACCAAGTTTGGTCTTGAAAGCGGTTTTCCACTCACCACCTTCCGCCATGCGTATTTGATGGTAACCACTAAGAAGATCAATTTTCAAGAAAATAGTGGCTCCACATAACTCATCAAGCTTGTCATTGTGACGTGGTATGGGATTTTGATAACGCATGGTGATAGCATTGATTGGATGACAGTCCATGCATAACCCCAACGTATCATCCTTTTTGGAACAAGACTCACGGGTACCGCACTCAGGCTAGTGCTTAATTGGATCAAACCTTTGGAGACGAGTTGGTTGATTTGACATTTGATCTGATTTCTCTCATCTGGGTTCGTGCGGTAGGCTACGCGGTTTGGAAGGGGTGTGCCAGGTATGAGGACAATGTGATACTCAATTCCATGAAGAGGAGGTAGTCCACGTGGGAGCTCTTCAGGGAACACATCCTTGAATTCATGCAAAACAATCATCAAAGAGGGAGGAATATTTGTCAAGTCATTAGTTCCTTGCGCTAGGCCCTTGCAAATGAGGACGTAGTGCAAGATGGATGGGTTGTTCCTCACATCTCTCATCTCACTTTTGGTGGCAAGGAGAACACTCTTAGTTTTTTCACTCGAGTTAGGCTTGTGGCTCTCACTCTCTATATGGTGGTTCTCTCGCTCACCACTCTTCTCACAAGTTTATGTTGTGGTTTGCGCCCTCTGTAAAGCCTTTGCATTGTCCACAATTATTTGTCTAGGAGTCATCGGTTGCAAAACACATGTCTTGTTAAGCCATTTGAAAGTGTATACATTTGTGCGACCATCATGTAGAGCACCTTTGTAGAATTTACATGGTCGACCAAGCAACATGTGGAAAACCATCATTGGGACCACATCACACTCCACCATTTCTTTGTATGGCCCAATAGAGAATGCTATCGAGACAGTGTGCTTGATCTTCACGGACCCTTGGTCACTTAGCCATTGGACATGGTAGGGGTGCTTGTGAGGATGTAGGGTGAGGTTGAGATTCTCACACAACTCAGTGCTAGCAAGATTGTGGCAACTCCCTCCATCGATGATTACCTTGATAGATTTCACATTGATGCCGACTCGTGTTTGGAAGATATGTGAGCATTGATATTCATGCTCTTGTGCTTGAGTGGTCAAGATCCTTGTGACGACAAGCGATGGACTTGCGTCATGTTCACACATGAGGAGTTCTTGGTCATGTTCCACACGTTGACTTGTCATTGGTTCCTTGACTCGGGCATCAAATTCATCTTTACTCATGTACTCTTCATCGCCATTGTCATGGATGAACAATACTTTCTTGTTTCCACACTCGGTCGACTTGTGTCCTATGGCTCCACGCTTGTAGCATTCGTGTTGAATGGTGTGGCATCCTTTGCATACTTTCCACTCGGGGGCAGTTTTCCTTGAGGAAGTATGGGCTTGAAGGAAGGCTTGGTGGTACTTGAGAAGCTTCCGTTCAAAGTTGTTGGTATAGTGGTTGAAGCTTTCTTGTAGGTGAAGTATGTCTTGGGCTTGTTTTACTTGATGTCATCTTGCACTTTACGCTCGGCTATTATTGCGATGTGCACCAGCTCAACCATGTTGTTGTATGTTTGGAACTCAATGATGCGCTTGATTGGATGGTTCAAGCTGATGAGGAAACGTGCCACTGTTTGCTCCTTGCGCTCTTAAATGTTGGCGCGGATCATGTTGAGCTCCATTTTCTTGAAGTACTCTTCCACGGTATTTGTTCCTTGAATAGGCGATTGAATCTTGTTGAAGAGGTCACACCTAAAGTGCAAAGGAACAAAGCGAGATCTAATATGATCCTTCATGTCATGCCAAGTTTTTATTAGAGGCTTTTTGCGTGCATCATGAGCAACTTGAACTTGTTCCCACCAAAGGTTGGCATAATCATCAAACTCAAGCGAGGCCATGGGAACCATCTTCTCATCACTATAGGTGTGCATATGGAAGATCTTGTCGACATTGAGAACCTATTAGAGGTATTCTTCAGGATCATTTGAACCGGCAAACTTGGGCATCGTGAACTTGAGCTTTCCAAAGGTTTCTTCCTCATTGCAATCACGGTGGTGGTGGTTGCCATGATAGTGACGATCTTCATCTTCCATGCAATTATTGTGACGAGCTTGGTGATCTTGTTGTTGTGTTTGCGGTTGAGGAGCTTTCTCTTGGTCTTGGCGCGCTTGATGACAAGGTTGAGGCACTTGGTCCTCATAAGGCTGTTTAGGATGTGGATCCTCTTGACGCCGTTGTTGACAAAGAGGAGGCTCATTCCTCAGTTGGTGTTGCGGGTTTGGTACTTGGGCCTCATGGCAAAGATCATGGTCTTTAGCCTCATGATGAACCATTTCACGCTTCATGCTTTGATGTGGTGGAGGAGGCGCCTCTTCTTGACCATGGTGTTGGCGTGGACGTTCATTACGGCAATGACGAAGAGGAGGATCGTGGAGATCTTCATGTCGGTGAAGAGCTTGTTCCTCCAAGTTGGAGTCATCACTTGTTGTGTCAAGTATGTGTCGCTGGCAATGGTGGTGGACTTGAGGTTCCACTTGTGGTTGCGCTTGTTGGATCACTAGTTCCCTTGTGTCATGATGGTGTCCTTCTCACCTTTCTTGGGGCCTTGAGGAGAAATAACCATCATAGCTTGACGTTGTAGCATGCCGTGGGGAAGGTACATAGATCGAAGAGCTTCCATCTTCAACCACAGGGGCATCATCGCATCTTGGAGCACTTGGATGATGATCTAGACGAAGAGGAGAATAGTGACGTGACGAGCTTGAAGAGTGTAACACCCCGTCCACTCCTGGGCTCGGGGGGTGTCACTCCTGGCAGCTTAATAAGATATCTATACTGGCCCCACAGACCAACACTAGTCTTTTCTGCGCACTTTGTCCTCACTCGTGCGCACCCGGTTACCCACTTCCCGGTCGGTCACCCATCCTAGAATTGCTCTAGGCCAAGCACGCTTAATCTTAGAGTTCTTTTCGAATGAGCTTTCGGAAAAGAAGTTGCAACTTGTTGATATGGGTATCCTATCAGTCCTATTAAGCCATGTGCCTGGATCTCACATACACCCACCCTTTAGAAGATCGATGCCCTCATCGATCAAGCACACCCCATGAACGTTCCCTCTTGGCACGTGTCTGTGCGTCCAGTGTTGGCACATGTTCCATGCCATGTCCACTCTGGGCCACACGCGCCATGCTCCACATGTCCCGCGACTAACCCACACACACCCGTGTAATCGCAAGGGTCGGCTCTGATACCACTTGTAACACCCCGTCCACTCCTGGGCCCGGGGGTGTCACTCCTGGCAGCTTAATAGGATATCTAGACTGGCCCCACAGACCAACACTAGTCTTTTCTGTGCACTTTGTCCTCACTCGTGCGCACCCGGTTACCCACTTCCTGGTCGGTCACCCATCCTAGAATTGCTCTAGGCCAAGCACGCTTAACCTTAGAGTTCTTTTCGAATGAGCTTCCAGAAAAGAAGTTGCAACTTGTTGATATGGGTATCCTATCAATCCTATTAAGCCATGTGCCTGGATCTCACAAAGAGCCTAATGCGCGAGAACACGTCTTGTCATTCCATCGATGAGGAGTTGTCGCTTGTCATTTGTTTTGGTGACAGAGCATTGGAGCATTTCATTTTGATAGCCAAAGTTGTGCTGCATTGCATGAATTTGTCTTTCAAGGCCATCATAGTGGTTGTCAATTTTCTTGAACTCGGCTTGAGTCTCACCGAATTGTTAATCTTGTCACGTCTCAAGCACTTGGCAACGATCAGGGAATTTATGTCGGATGATGTAGTGGCTTGCATGCGTCATGTATGGTCCTTGTTCTTCTTCATGGGGAGGTGGTTGGCTCGACTCACCATGCCTATCCATCATGCAAAACACACAAGGATTGTATATGGAAGTGTAATATGATGGTGTTAGCCTTTTACCTCACCTTGGAGATTGCACCGAACTAGAAGCCACAAGAGAGACATAATAGCTTGCAAAGTGAAATCACAAAGAGACCTCACACTAAAGAAAAGACTAAGACTCTCAAAAGCTTTTGGTGGAAGGTTGGGATTGTGGAATGCCAAAAAACCAATCCAAAGAAAAGGGATAGTCAAAAATGGGTAAAATCCAAACAAAACTCAAGTAAAAACGTAAAGGTCAACAATTCAAAAGGGTGACGGGAACCTACGACTGTATACACACACTTGGAAATTGTTGGGATTGACACGACTATGGAAATGAGCAACCAAAACGTCCTAACGAAGACTACACTCGGTGTTGTGCCAATGCAAGGAGAGACGGTGAATCGTTTGCAAAGAGGAAAAATGAGCAATGGATTTGTGCACTTGCCTTGGGCGCTCTTTTTTTCCTCTCTTTTTTATAAGCTTGGAGACTCTCCTTTGCTATGGGAGACTATTTTTGTTTTTCTTTGTATCTTTTTCTTTTGTATATTCTTTGCTCTCTCTTGAAGCTACCAAGTCACTCTTGCTATTGCTATTGCACTCTCACAATCCAAGGGCAAATGCACAATGCTCAAGAAAACACAAGATGAGTCACTTTCGTGGGATAGTAACGCACAAAGGAAGATATGGTTAACAAGGTGACAGAAGTTATACCTTCATTGGTGATGATGAACATGGCGTCGGTGGTGCAGGATGATGTTCGGTGCCACGGTGTCGATGAGCATAGATGTTGAAGGTGCGGAAGCTTGTTGTTAGTTGACGACATGCACACGAGACATGAACAAACAAGAGGAAATTAGCCAATGTGAAATAAGAGGCAAAAGTCAAAATTAGGCGTTACGGCATGAAAATTCGGTGTCTCTCGGCCAGAACCTCGGTGTAGGCTGGAGACTTCGGTGTATGTAGACCGAAAACTCCGGTATGGGGACCAACTCGAACTGCTCATATTCTTGAGCGGAAATCCACGCCTTGGGTCTTCAAATCCGCGCAAAATTGGCTAGATTGGGCTAGGAAAATGCATGGTAAAGTTGGACCAACACCTAAGACAAGATTCAGTCGGATCAAAACCACAAATAACACTCCAAGCAAGAGATCGATCCAAAGGAAAATTTGGGGCTCTTTTTTGGGCATTTTCGAATTTTTGGTGGATAGAAGAAAATTTTGTGGGGAAATTCATGAGAAACGAAGCTCTTGATACCAATATGTTGAGGGTTATCCTCGGGGGTGCCTGATCTTTCACGAATCCCTTTCAAATTGAGGGGGAAGTGTGGAGGAAGGAGAGAGGGGATGAACACGACAAACTCACGCACAAATAACACGATGAACACACTCACACAAAACAATGATACAAGCCAATAGTTCACGCTAGCAGCGACCGGTCCGGCGTAATCCCTAGGATCAGCGTCAGGCGGAGTGCTCTCTCTCTCGAACCGGCATGGCGAGTAGGGAGTCTCGGTGAGATCTTGATGTCTTGGCAAAGGGACTCCGATGCCAAGGCCTTGTACAACGAGGGAGGCACGATGCAAAATCCAATGAGGTGGGGGATATTTGGTGCTCCTCTATCAAAGGAGCATGAGGCAAGAACTAGATTGATCCACAAGTGGTGTCCACTAATTCCAAATATCAAGCCTAGGGTTTACAATAGAGGTGGGGGACTACATATAGGTTAGCCACTAATCCAAGGGTACTTCGGGGATAAAAGATAAGTTCTCGATGGACTAAGGGGTCCCAAAGGCATTTAAATTCTTGTCGATGTGCGGTCTGGAGATTCTGGTGTAGCGGGCCAGAGACTCCAGTGTAGACCGGAGATTCCAGTCTGTCTCCAGTCCGTCTCTGGAGGGGGTATCAGACTGTCCTCAGGCCTCGGTCCGGAGGCTGGTCCGTAGACCGTCCAGAGATTCCGGTGCGCTAGTCTAGAGATTTCGGTCTGGTAGACCAGAGACTCTAGTGTGTGAGATCCAGAAGCTTCTTCTCGTTGTCCTGCTCCTTGTATTTCATCCATAGGGGCTTGGTGATGTGTTGGGGCTTCATAGCTGAGAATGCATAGTGTAGTTGCATGAAGTAGCAAGCCATCCAACGATGTATCAAAGTCACATGAGGAGAGGAGCGAATTCACCTTATCTTGGAGGAGCTTGGCTCGGGCACGAGTCATAGGTCCACTTGGGGGACTTGGTGGTGTAGGTGTAGGAGAATCCGTAGGATGGGCTGCATCACTCTGCTTATAGAGCTCACCATTGACTATTTTATAGGATTTTCTCGTCGGACGGTCTGTCGGCTCAGAACCTCGTCTTCGGGTAATTTTCTGTCTACTAAGAAATCGAGGTAGGGTTTGGTCTAGCTAGGATTGATAGCCATAACTGCTATAAGAGGTGAGTCGGATTTGGTCGGTGACGAGGGGTAACCTCGACAATGCCCATGGTTATGGTCTTAGGGTTTCGTGTAAAAGAGAACACTGGGGATTTCATCGGCTAATTAGATAAACAAGGGAGTTGAAGTCGTCTGATTGCTTATGGTCAAATCAATTATAGATCACTCAAGGCTTTTTTGGTGCCTCTCCGTTGGCTCCTCCCAGCCTATATATAATAGGCTGGGTCCTAAGGCCATATACGGATAGGTTACAAGTTATAATTACAACCGTAATATAATTTGGTTTTTATTTCCTTATTTAGCAAACTACAGCTTCCATCGGATGCTTCATGGGCCTTCTTTTTGGGCTTTGTGGGGTGTGAGCCATTATGTAGACGGGGTAATTAATCATAAGAACCCAAGTAGTCATACCCATGTCTATAGCCCCCGAGACACTATCCGAATCGCAGATCAGGCTAAGTCTTAAAGACAATTTTACCTCAAACCGAAGTTCTTCTCTTTGTTTAAATCATTGTAGGGATTTGGTACAACAGCTATGATACATCCGACAGATCAGGAATCAGTTAATTGCTCCAGGAAAAAACACCGTGAACCTACATCAAATTCAAGTCCCCAGGCTTGAACTTGGAGTTTGCTAGCATAATTTAGTTCGGGTCATTCAGGTCTTAACGAATACTAAATTCCAGTTCTATTATTTTGGGTACCCAACGCGTCCATCGGGATTTTTCATCGTATCGTTGATACGGATAATTTACTGGCAGCGAGCATTCATGTGCGATTACCAGGCCACACAAGATAACTCCTGGGGTCTTACCTTCATGTCATGGACACGACATCCATACTTTTTGTCGCGTCAGGCACGATCCGAGATTTTTTGAATTTCTATCGACTGCCATGTTTGGCTATTGGAGTTGCCGAAGTTATAAGCTTGGTTTTTCTTGGGTGATATTTCATAGATACTCTCGATGGGAGAAAATGTTTGAGGATACAGCGATGTAATACTCATAAGTTTATATCTTTCGACTCCGTTGGAGATTTTATTTTATCGGGTGTGCTTTCAACTCACGAGGATAATTTTTCTTCTAGTCACAATGTGACTTTATATGTAGAATGAAATTTGTCTATCGGGTGTTCGGCAGCGCTCCGATGGGAGTAGCCTTGTATTTGATTATAGGCTTAGGTCTCTAGTCATCAGTGGAAATTTTCAACTCAGCTCTTCGTTTTAAAGAATCGTCATAATGCCTTTATCAGGTGTGCGGCAGTGCTCGCGATGGGAGTAGCCCCCAAGACTACAATCAAATATTTGTATTTGATTGTAGGCGCAAGCCTTTACCTAAAGAATTTAATCTGACTCGCGGCTTGTAATTACTTTCTTGGGTCTGTTGGTCAATATTCCTAAGGCTTTCCATGATGTCATTGCTGACGAAGTTGACGTGTGATGGATTCCGAGAAAACGAGACCCGATGGGACGTTACAATGGTGGGCCTATACTGCAGTAATGGTGATGCTTGAGCAGCGTGTCAGTGGTGACTGTTAACCGCATGAAGCACTTTTTGCGTTATAATTGAGGAATCATGCGATTTTCTTCCACTTTTACTGTGGTAATAACTATCCACGATTTTTATCCTTTATTAAATCCTTCCACGCGTCTTCATCCTCTGTGTTCCTGACGTTTCGTCACCCATATCCAACGATTGATCTTTCAGCCCCTCTTCTTTATAAACTGGGGGAGATACTTTTACTGTTTTACTGCCTCCTTCTGCTACGAACTTCTTCTTCCTTCTTGCGTCGTGATCGTGTTTTCATGCATTCATGCCTTCTCTTTCCATCTTACGCACTCTGCAGTTCTCCCCGTGAACCACCATGGGCAAGTCCAAGGTGGGGACTTCCGCTGTTGCCACCAAGGTGGGGACTTCTTCTACTGTTGTCATGGCGACGATGAAAAGGGCCATTGGGTGGGATCCTTTGAAGTGCAGCCAGTGAGATCCACGTGAGGCACGCAATAATTTCCTTTGTTGAAGACGGCTCCTGCGAACTCCCAGGGGATGAGGCTATCCCGACCCCCAAATATGGCTAGCGGGTAATGTTCCTCTCCTTTTTGTACTGTGGCCTTTCTCTTCCCATCCATGAATTTCTCTGTGGTCTCCTCTTTGTCTATGGCGTGAAGCTTTACTAGCTCACGCCCAACTCTATTCTCCATGTCGCCTGCTTCATTACTCTTTGCGAGTGCTTCCTCCGGATTCATCCCCAATGGGGCCTATGGAAGTATATGTTTTACGTCTGCTACAATGCCACCGATACTCTTGTTCACAATGTTGGTTGTGGCATTTTTCCGTTTTCCCTGAAGTTGATTATTTTGACTTCAAAATCTCGGATTCTGTCCAAGGGTGGAAAATCAAGTGGTTTTACATCAAGGACCAGAAAAGCGAGGGCCAGACCTTTGGGTTGGATCCTTTTGACCCTAAGAAAACCCGTCGAATGCTTAACTCATGGGACCAACGCCCTACTCCTGAAGAAATGAAGGAAATCAAGCCCTTGCTAACGCGGATAGAGAAACTGTGTACTAAAGTTGGCAAGGATCCGTTAGGGTTACAGATATTGTCCTGCTTCATTCGGGTGCGTATCCATACTATCTAGACGAGGTTATCTAGGATGTGGGTTTATATGGGCAAGAAGGATCCCATGAGGATTTCTCCAGAAAATCTCCCTCTTCCCATTTATGAGAAAAGAGTTTGCTCCTTCACCTCGCTGACGAAGAAAAGCCCAGTTCCTTCAGATTGTCGGGTGGAGCCCGTTGTCAAGAAAAATCTTCTCCCACATATGAGTTACTCCCCGTCTCTCTTTGCATTTCTTTATATGTTATAGTATTTATGTCGCTTTGATCTATCCCCATATGGTGTAGAATTATGACCACCTTTCTGCTCTTCCCACTTCCGAAGAGTGGTGAACTGCTAGCTATTCCCTCTTTATCCGAGGATTTCACCGGAGATGGGACTGTCCTCGATGAAGAAGAGGAGGCATATGCTGTTGAGTCCTCTGCACATACTCATTCTGTTGCCCCGACTCAGTCTCAAGATTTTCGAAGTGTGCCTGCTGCTGAGAAAAGGAAACATGCTTAGGTTGTACAAACGGTCGAAGACTCCGATGATTCGACTGGTTCGAAACCACTGCTGGTTGTTCCTATTTCATCGGCTCGGCCACATATGAATCTTTTCCGAATGATGCAAGATGTTTCCTCGTAAGTAATTGTGTCTCTGTTTGGTATTTTATCACTCGTAACTCTACCTTTTGCTGACAAGAGATTCTCTCTTCTATTTGTCTCCCCCTGGTACTTCTATTGCGCCTCCTCTTGCCAGGTCGCCCATGCCATCGACGAATCTAGGAAAAGCGCACGAATCATTTGCGGAGAAACCGTTCCCGAAGGATACTGGTGTCTCCCCGACACCACCACCGCAAAAAATAAGAAAAATAGCGGGCAAGGGTGTGGCAATCGCCAATAACCCTGTCGAGGTCGACATGCAGGATGTGAGAGCTACCCCTGAAATTTGTTCTTGTGGTTTGCCTATGTTCATGATTTCCTGATGTTCTTCTCCCTTTGATGCACGAGATGGTTGAAATGGCCTCTCGTTTTATCATGATCCATGATGCAGCCGCTGATGCACGAGATGGTTGAAATGGCCTCTCGTTTTATCATGATCCATGATGAAGCCAAAGAATCTAAAGGTTCGTTCTGTCACCCAATAGTGCTTGACATCCTACAAAGAGTCCGGGTGATGCAGCCCGTCCTACAAACGCTCCTACATCTACACCACCAAGTCCCCTAGGTGGACCCATGACTCATGCCATGGGACTCATGGGCCAGCCGGCCAGGGGTGGGCCCCATCACACGCACATCCCTAGGCTGGCCAGGTGGGCCCCCTTGAGGCGCCTGGGCCTTGGCCTTTTGGCCCTTGTTCCTTCCCTCCTGCGGTTTTCCCTTATGGGCCCTTTTTCCCTAGGAAGTTTGGCCCATTAGTGGAATACCCCTTCAAATTAGATTTTAATGTTATATTTAATATTAATTACATTAATTAATATGTAAATACATATTACATAATCTGTCTTGACCTAAAACACCTTTCGGTTCCCTTTTGATTTCCTCCGAACGACTTCGGATCTTTCCCGGAATGATTCCGGTCCTTTATTCCTTCTCCGAACAACTTCAAGTCTCTTTGTGGAACAATTCCAGCTTTCTCTTTCTCTACTGTGATTCCATCTTACGAATGATCGCTCTCATCGTACCCTTAAGTGTATCCTCTCATGGCTCGAGAATGCTCTAGACATGATCTGTATCAATGATCAACAGAGGGACCAGGGATATCTATGTGACCCCTATGCATTCCTGATGACAATGTCGTTTGAACCGCTAAATGTAGCATCCAATTACTTTTGTTGCTTGATATGACTTGTCCGAGATCCGATCATTGGTATCACATACCTTGTTCAATCTCGTTCACAACAAGTTCTGTTTTCTTGCTACCATGATATTACATCCCTGTGACCGAGTCACATGTTGCAAGATTTATGGATGTAATCTCACCAAGCCGGCTGTATGTATCTTTACCCGTCATGTGGGTGAACAATTCCCGGTCTTGCAGTCACATGTCATCAATTGTTCCTTCGGAATACCCAACGTACACCTTTATGGCCACCGAATTACCAGATGACGGTTGATGCAGTCAAAGCAGCCTCGGAAATAGTGAGTAATATGAGCTCACGGTCTAAGAAAAAGGAGTCTCGGTATAGCTGTTGCAACAATGAACTATATGACTTGATCGTGTTGCAATCCTTCGAGGAATGTCCAATCACATCATTCTCCAATGATATGATTCTGTTGTCAATTGGCATAAATTCCCATGATCTTGGAACCCAGATCATCCTCATGACCAACGAACTAGTATGAATAGAGGCTACTAGGGACTTGGTTGTTTCATACCACACTATACAAATGTTTCTACTTGGCACAGTTATAGCACAATATGAAACTATTATAAACTAATTGAGATATGACAATAAAAACCTATTTATTATTGGCCTCTAGGGCATATCTCCTTCAGTCTCCCACTTGCACTAGAGTACAAATAATCTAGATCGCATTTTACTCATATAAACCATATAACATATGCGTTTACAGATCATGCATGCTTATGGGAAACATCATGTCCATGTTCTGTTTTACCAGATCATTATGTCTTTTGCAAATTGTTAATGTCTTCCTAATTTTTACATTCACTCTATTATCTTATAATGGGTCGAAGTATTTGTTTGGCGACAAAGTGAGACTTTGTTTCTAGTGTTTATGATGACGGCCATTTTCGCCATTGTCATCTAAACTTCAAAACACACTTTGATGATGAAGAAGAGAATCTTCCTTTGTCTCCCCCTGGTACTTCTATTGCGCCTCCTCTTGCCAGGTCGCCCATGCCATCGACGAATCTAGGAAAAGCGCACGAACCATTTGCGGAGAAACCGGTCCCTAATGATACTGGTGTCTCCCCAACACCACCACCGCAAAAAATAAGAAAAATAGCGGGCAAGGGTGTGGCAATCGCCAATAACCCTGTCGAGGTCGACATGCAGGATGTGAGAGCTACCCCTGAAATTTGTTCTTGTGGTTTGCCTATGTTCATGATTTCCTGATGTTCTTCTCCCTTTGATGCACGAGATGGTTGAAATGGCCTCTCGTTTTATCATGATCCATGATGCAGCCGCTGATGCCCGAGATGGTTGAAATGGCCTCTCGTTTTATCATGATCCATGATGAAGCCAAAGAATCTAAAGGTTCGTTCTGTCACCCAATAGTGCTTGACGTCCTACAAAGAGTCCGGGTGATGCAGCCCGTCCTACAAACGCTCCTACATCTACACCACCAAGTCCCCCAAGTGGACCCATGACTCATGCCATGGGACTCATGGGCCAGCCGGCCAGGGGTGTGCCCCATCACACGCACATCCCTAGGCTGGCCAGGTGGGCCCCCTTGAGGCGCCTGGGCCTTGGCCTTGGCCTTTTGGCCCTTGTTCCTTCCCTCCTGCGGTTTTCCCTTATGGGCCCTTTTTCCCTAGGAAGTTTGGCCCATTAGTGGAATAGCCCTTCAAATTAGATTTTAATGTTATATTTAATATTAATTACATTAATTAATATGTAAATACATATTACATAATCTGTCTTGACCTGAAACACCTTTCGGTTCCCTTTCGATTTCCTCTGAACGACTTCGGATCTTTCCCGGAATGATTCCGGTCCTTTATTCCTTCTCCGAACAACTTCAGGTCTCTCTGTGGAACAATTCCAGCTTTCTCTTTCTCTACTGTGATTCCATCTTACGAATGATCGCTCTCATCGTACCCTTAAGTGTATCCTCTCATGGCTCGAGAATGCTCTAGACATGATCTGTATCAATGATCAACAGAGGGACCAGGGATATCTATGTGACCCCTATGCATTCCTGATGACAATGTCGTTTGAACTGCTAAATGTAGCATCCAATTCCTTTTGTTGCTTGATACGACTTGTCCGAGATCCGATCATTGGTATCACATACCTTGTTCAATCTCGTTCACAACAAGTTCTGTTTTCTTGCTACCATGATATTACATCCCTGTGACCGAGTCACATGTTGCAAGATTTATGGATGTAATCTCACCAAGCCGGCTGTATGTATCTTTACCCGTCATGTGGGTGAACAAATCCCGGTCTTGCAGTCACATTTCATCAATTGTTCCTTCGGAATACCCAACGTACACCTTTATGGCCACCGAATTACCAGATGACGGTTGATGCAGTCAAAGCATCCTCGGGAAATAGTGAGTAATATGAGCTCACGGTCTAAGAAAAAGGAGTCTAGGTATAGCTGTTGCAACAATGAACTATATGACTTGATCGTGTTGCAATCCTTCGAGGAATGTCCAATCACATCATTCTCCAATGATATGATTCCGTTGTCAATTGGCATAAATTCCCATGATCTTGGAACCCAGATCATCCTCATGACCAACGAACTAGTATTAATAGAGGCTACTAGGGACTTGGTTGTTTCATACCACACCTATACCAATGTTTCTACTTGGCATAGTTATAGCACAATATGAAACTATTATAAACTAATTGAGATATGACAATAAAAACCTATTTATTATTGGCCTCTAGGGCATATCTCCTTCAGTCTCCCACTTGCACTAGAGTACAAATAATCTAGATCGCATTTTACTCATATAAACCATATAACATATGCGTTTACAAATCATGCATGCTTATGGGAAACGTCATGTCCATGTTCTGTTTTACCAGATCATTATGTCTTTTGCAAATCGTTAATGTCTTCCTAATTTTTACATTCACTCTATTATCTTATAATGGGTCGAAGTATTTGTTTGGCGACAAAGTGAGACTTTGTTTCTAGTGTTTATGATGACGGTCATTTTCACCGTTGTCATCTAAACTTCAAAACACACTTTGCTATCCTTTGTGTATATATTGTAGTCATGGCAGCAGAACGAAGCCGGATTCCAGGATCTTACAGTGACTTTTGATCAACCTCGAGGGATTTATCATGGGCACTAGGTCCTGGGACACATCATTCTACGTTAAAAGCGAACTAGCCCCGCCATAACATTATATATCACATCAGATGGAGCCTTTATACTTCTATATCTATGTAGATCCTAGTGCATGAAATGCATCTATGCCACTTACATTGCTTCTTGCCATTTATGTACAAACTTAATTCTAGTTCAGTGATCAGCTTAGGAATCACTTAAATACACGTTATTATAGTTAAGACTTTGTCCTACCAACCAGAACTTCGGGTCACATTACGTTGAGTATACAACATGGTTATATGGAAGAACCTATGACTGAGGAATAGGAGATGCAACGCATCTCTTTCTTTCTTTCAACCATAGTTGCATTACTAACTCAATGCTTCATATAGTAAGAACTTCTTTCTTACCTTGTTCCATTCTGAGCTTCTTCAGAATCTTGTCTTAGGACATTCTGAACATCTTTCAGAATCAAGTCCAGGAAGCATTTGACATTCAGTGTTTATTAAACTCACTAATCTATCATGATAGATTTTATTGTTTAATAACTTCAACTTCATCCTTATTTACCTATTTAAATGTTATTAACACCAATCACATCATTCATATATGTCGTCCACATATGCCAGAATGATTTCACGCTCCCACTCAAATATGACATTCATGTTTGAGATCCAGGGATTTCACTTAGCTCCTACTCAAATATGACATTCATATTTGAGATCCAGGGATTTCACTTAGCTCCCACTCAAAATATGTCAACTTCATATTATGAATTAGCCAAGCTTATTTGCTCCCACTCAAATCTAGGTCCTCTCGATAACCTTGGACATTCCAAAATTCTTTGATCATCATCAAATTGAGAATTCCAATTACGAGACTTCAATATCCACGTATTTCTAGTGTAAATCCAAAAGACCTAAGCATCACTACTGTTGTAGTCAACTCCTTGAATTTTTCCAAACTTGTGACAAATCGAGCTTTTTGTCATTCATTAAGTTTCATTTCCTTCTTATGACTTTGAAGTCATTCAAAAATATCAAGTAAACTTCTTTACTTTAATAAGATCAAGTAACATGTTACTTTGCAATCTTAAATGTAACTTAATATAGGATTTTATGACTCCTAGTCATTTCTCGTACTTAGGTCCATCACGCTTCTTTGTAATTTATAGGTATGTCTTGTTCAAAACATGACAAGTGAATCAATATTATAATTCCACAAACTTGTAGAATATATAGTTGGATACTACCTTCTTTAGTAAAAGTATTTATTTGAAACTTTATGATCATTATCATTGGTTTCTCCTCTATTTGCAGAGTTTGGATTCACGAAAAAATTCCGCTGCGCCACTCAACAATTCGGAGGTAAGGTCAAATACCTTGTTTTGATCTTTTACTTTCTTCCACTTGTATCTTCATCAAGACACGTCAACTTTGGACAACAACAGGTTTGCCCCTTTTTGGAAGATGCATTCATAGCTTCCTAAGAATGCTCTATAAAGACTTGTTTATTCGCCACGATTTCGACTTGTTGAAATCTCCAGAAACTCGAACTTGCCATAACACTTATGGTGTTGTTTCCATGAATCTTTTAGATGTTCCTTTGTATTTCAAATGAGTGTTTACTTATTTTGATCTCTAACTCTAAACGACAACTATAACCCCTATAAGAGATGATATTATACCATATGTATCTTATTAATACATAATGATTATGATGTTTAGATGTTTCAACACAGTTTGAATTCATCCAATTATCATAATTTGTGAAACATCTTTGACAAGTTCCTTTTATGCTAAACTTAACTTGAATACTTCAGTCATGTCGATCAAATCGAAGAGACTTCATATTCTTGTTAATTTCAATATCCTCTTTGTTGTGAACTCATTTGAACAATTCAAATCATTTCAAACTTATGTTTCATTAAGTAAATACGCTTATTCACTTAAGTCAACAATTAACTAATGATTTCCACTACTTGTTGAAAATACGATACATCACTATGTATAAGATTAAACATTTCTTCGCATATCACCATTTTACCAGAATGCGGAGTTTTAGTCATTCTGCCCAAGAGGCATGGTTTTGCAAAGTCTCTAGATTAAGCATCTAGGACCTCGATCTTCATAAGGACATGCAATAACCAAAATGACTTAAACTATAGTGTCATTTGATTATTAAACTTTGGATATCTTTTAGCATTCTAATCCTTTTATAATGTTTAAACCATTATCATTCACATAGCAATGAGATTAACTTGTTTGTAATCGTAATGTGACCATAATGGTATTGTTCATAAGAATAGTACAAACTGGCTTGTAACTTGCTCATATGAATAATCGTCTCGCCAAAAGCAAGACACACAAACAAGGATTACAAATTATATTCTAGTCCACTAATCCTAATGACAAACTTTGAGGAAAGAGGTGATGTCGGCCATCAACTATTTTGCTTGCCAGCATCAAGTCACATTGCCTCAAATTCCAACAATTCTCAAGCAGATCATCCTGTTTTCACAAAGCAGGACAAGTATCAAATACTTTGCAAACTGCAATGAGTTTTGCAAGAACCACATTTATAATTTGTATATCTTACATATACCTTTTCATCCATGACCTCCATTTGCAATCAAGCCCTTCTAAGAGTTCTCAAACTCTAATGCAAGATCTCCAAGTGATTTTTCCAAACAATCTCTTTTCATCCATGATGGAGGAAAACCCATCCAATGGCTCATACTCTATGTGCCTTATTCTGTAGAATACAAAATGTAGCCCAAATCTCCATCGAATGGAGAATGGCTTATTGGATGATTATGGAGAAAACACAAACTATTCCGGAGTCATCGAATTATATCCAAATGATTATTGTATCAAGAAAAGAAGATCACCTTTTACGAGGGTATCCCTCAGGTGTGGGTATTAATCTATGAAGTTGGACCCTTTTGCTAAGTTCCAAATTAAGCAATATATTCCCATGGTCGCAAAGGACCTAAATGGGATAGGCCAAGATCTACTAAGATATTTGCAAACAAACATCTAGACTAAGTTTATAATAAGAGATCAATTTATAATTGGTCTCCACTAAAATTGTCATCCCCTGGATGATTTTAGTGATTACATGATCCCTATCCTATGCACCTCCCCCGATCATCACGGCCATCAGTGCATTATCAAAGGTAGACATTCAATAATGCCAATCACATCATCCATGTGACTCATGTTCGATCTTTCGATCTCTTGTGTTCCGAGGCCATATCTGTACATGCTAGGCTCGCCAAATCTAACTTGTGTGTATTCGCTGTGCAACATGGCTTACACCCACTGTATGCAAACGTAGATATGTCTGACCCCCGATCATCACAGCCAGCCTCATAACGAAGAACTTTCTTGGTGGTGCACACACAAGGGGAACACGGAACATTGGAATTAACTAGGGATTATCTTATTTGCTACTATTGAGTATCTAAATACTAGCACACAATAAGATGTAAAACAGGTATCAACATCATATGTATAATGTGATATGATATGGTCCTTCTTGCACCTTGATCTCCATCGAGATCTCCGGTATGATCTCCATCTTGCCCTTGGTTTGACGCCAAGTCCACGACACCGCCACCAGGTCGTCCATCAGAACAATGACTATTACTATACTACTTAGTAACAGAAAAGTAAACTACTTTACCTTCGTAACGACCAATGCCATATCATAATCACATGCCCCCTGCAAAATAAAGTTAAAGGCCTCTACTTTATCTATTGCAAGTTTTATGTGGTTATTAGGGCTTTCACAATAGAACCATTTCTAATCTACAAACTTTCCAACCACAACACGGATCCAGCAGTTGTCTCTATTACACCCCTTTCGGGGCCCTCCGTTGTAAATGATATATCAACTATTGAATGAGAGTCAGAAACCCGCTAGCCACTTATACGGTACAAGCCGTGTGTTGAGCGTGGAACCAGTCTCGCGTACGAATACGCGTAAGTTTGGTCTTGGCCGCTTCATCAAACAATACCGCGATATAAACAAGTACACGTTAGAGGGTAACAACTGAGGGATCAATGCCCGCACAAAACTTGTGCGTGCTGGCCATACAACACTCCTAGCATAGGTCGGCTTTGATACCACTGAAGGGGATCCACAACAGAAAACAAAAAAAATTCCTATGTTGGAACCCCAAAACTGCCTAGGATCTATCTATGTAGTAATGCGGTAATGGCCAATGCGTAGAGAATACATACGAGGTTAACGTTCCGAGGGGAACGTGGTTGATGTAGTCGTACTCGTAGCTGACCTCAAGGTCGCGAAGCTCCTCGCAGGTCACCCCTTGCTCCTTCTTCATCTTCATCGTGCAGCAGCTCCGGCTCATGACATTTAAGCGCCCCATGTGTTGCGCCTCATGTCTTCGTACACATCCTGTGCACGATGAGACCTCCGGCTCCCCGATCCTTCCGGGAGTGCGGAAGTTGATATCCGGCTAGGAATCCCTGCAGCGCAACGTCCTACTACAGGTGTGCTTTGTTCGCACAGCCCAAACTTGGGGCCATGGTCACAAGGGCTAGAGAGAGAGGGAAGGAGGAAGTCAACCAAAGGACTTCCTCCAAATATTGGGTGTGTGCAATCCCACCCATGGGCACCCCTTTATATAGGGGGAGGGGGTGTGCCCTCCCCTTTGGGTTTCCCATGTGGGACTATTCAAGGGAGAGGGGAAGGCGCATGGGCCTCATGGGCCAGCCGCCCAGGGGTGGGACTCACCCCGCGCACAACCCTAGGCTGGACGGGTGGGCCCCCTTGAGGCGCCTGGGCCTTGGCCCTTTGGCCCTTGGCCCTTCCCTCCTTCGGTTTTCCCTCATGGGCCCTTTTTCTCTAGGAAGTTTGGCCCATTAGTGGAATACCCCTTCAAATTAGATTTTAATATTAATTACATTAATTAACATGTAAATACATATTACAAAATACGTCTTGACCTGAAACACCTTTCGTCTCCCTTTCGATTTCCTCCGAACGACTTCAGATCTTTCTAGGAATGATTCCGGTCCTTTATTCCTTCTCCGAACAACTTCAGATCTCTCGGCGGAACAATTCCGGCTTTCTCTTTCTCTACTGTGATTCCACCTTACGAATGATCGCTCTCATCATACCCTTAAGTGTATCCTCTCACGGCTCGGGAATGCTCTAGACATGATCTGTATCAATGATCAATAGAGGGACCAGGGATATCCATGTGACCCCTATGCATTCCTAATGACAATGTCGTTTAAACCGCTAAATGTACCATCCAATTCCTTTTGTTTCTTGATACGACTTGTCCGAGATACGATCATTGGTATCACATACCTTGTTCAATCTCGTTCACAACAAGTTCTGTTTTCTTGTTACCGTGATATTACATCCCCATGACCGAGTCACATGTTGCAACATTTATGGATGTAATCTCACCAAACCATCCGTATGTATCTTTACCCGTCATGTGGGTGAACAAATCTTGGTCGTGCAGTCACATGTCATCAACTATTCCTTCGGAATACCCAACGTACACCTTTATGGCCACAATATTACCAGATGACGGTTGATGCAGTCAAAGCAGCCTCGGGAAACAGTGAGAAATATGAGCTCACGGTCTAAGGAAAAGGAGTCTAGGTATAGCTGTTGCAACCATGAACTATATGACTTGAACGTGTTGCAATCCTTAGAGGAATGTCCAATCACATCATTCTCTAATGATATGATTCCGTTGTCAATTGGCATAAATGCCCATGATCTTGAAACCCAGATCATCCTCATGACCAACGAACTAGTATGAATAGAGGCTACTAGGGACTTGGTTGTTTCATACCACACCTATAACAATGTTTCTACTTGGCACATTTATAGCACAATATGAAACTATTATAAACTAATTGAGATATGACAATAAAAACCTATTTATTACTTGCCTCTAGGGCATATCCCCTTCAGTTTGTTGATACCCAGATATAGATCTTCAGAAGCCTTGTGCTTGACTTGATTATAGTTGGTCAAGTATTGTTCGTCGATCTTCAATGGTGTTAACCTCGGTCTTCGATCTTGATCTCGATGTCGATATCGTATTCTACTGGAAGAAGCAAACACCAGAAAGAAAGGGGGAACAACAATCAACACATGGCATTGATGCAATTCTCAAGCAAGGATGATGACATGACAAGTTAAATAGATCTTAAATGAAACCCTAGAGCCTCTGCGTGCGGATGACACAGAGGAAGAGAGAGAGGGAAATGGGGATGGGAAGAGAGGGCACGACACGGGCATTCTTATCCTCGGCTTGGTGGTGAGCATCGTAACGCCTCGGGAGGATCGACGGATCGCGGTGGCACACGTAGATGCTTCGGTGATGTCCTTCTGGCAGAGAAAGAAGAAAGAAGAAATGGTGAAGGGGTATCGGGCCGGCTGGGCCAAGGCTGGGTCGTTGTCTGCTGCATGCTGACCGGAGGATAGAGGAAGAGAAGAGATGGGCCGGCCTGGCTGGCAGCTGGTTCATTTTTTTAACACCAGCCTTTTTCCTTTTCCTTTTCTCACTTTCTCTTTTGTAATATCAAATTGATTTCTATTTTTGGCAATTCAGAATTATCAGGGGTTTGTAAAACATGTAAAATAGTTGGGGCCCCCTTTAGTCCATTTGGGCTCCACATGTTTTTGAGTTTTAGAAATTCAAAACAATTTTGAATTGCTTTTAGAGATATAGGGAAAATAGATAGGGTTTAGTGTTTTGCATTATTTCTTTGCATGCAATTTTAAAACATGATGCCCATGCAATGCACATTCAAAACCCTAATTAAGATTAACTAAAACTGGGGTGTTACAACAGAAGAGAGAGAAATCGGAATCGTTCTGGAGAGATCCGAAGTTGTTCGAAGAAAGAAGGAAAGGAAAAGATCGAAAGGTGTTTCAGATAAATGGCAATTTATAATATGCATTTATTATATGTTAATTATGAATTAACTTATACTAAATAAATATTTAAATTCAAATTTACAAAGTGACTTTATCATTAGGCCAAAATCTCGGAGGAAATTGGCCTAAGAAAGAGCCAGAAGAAAACGACAACAAAATGGGGCTGGTTTGACCAGCCCAAGCGAAATGGGCGGCGGATAGTCCACACCGCCCAGGGCATCACGCAGCCACCACCACGACCTGCTCGAGCCGGCCCAAGAGGGGCTCACAAGGAGAAAGGCGGGCAGGCGCGCTGGGGCCAACAATGGGCCTCGGGGGTAGGCGGCCAACCCGGGCTGGGCAGCTGCCACCGCAGCGGGGACTAGACGGGCCGCAGGCACCAGCTAGCCCACCCGACCGCTGTGCCTTGCCACAGCTGGGCGTGCGCTAGGGATGCGATGCCGTCCGACACGGCTGGCTCCGTCTGCTGCTATTGTTGCTGCTAGCTGGGCTAGCTTCTGGCTGGCACATCCGATTGGAGCTGGCCTAGCCGGCTACCTGAGCTATTTTTCCCTGTTTCCTTTAAGTTTAGTCCCACATGGGGCACCTAAGAGGGAGGGTACACCTATGGGTGCCCTATGGGTCTTTAGCCTATATAAAGGGGTGCCTATGGGTCCTTGGCCTATATAAAGGGGTGCCTATGGGTGGACTAAAAGGACAACCCAATAACCTATTCCCTGACGCGTTCTTCCTCGTAGAGTACCCCCTCTCTCTCCAGTTGCCTTTGTCGTCGTGCGGTCCCAAGTTAGGACTGTGCGCGCAAAGTCAACGCATCCACAACACGCCGTTGTGCTATGGGGATTCCACCGGGGGATTCACTTCTGCAACCCCAACAGGGATCAAGGAGTTTTGGGAGTCGTCGCATTACACCGTATGCATGTGATAACTTGGTGGGGCTATTGAAACTTCCTCTATCGTACAAGGACCTAGACAAGGGGCGATGTGGCGACGAGCGAGGAGTTGTGCGACCTTGAGGTCGGACGGGTACGACTACATCATCCATGCTCTGGCATGAGCGTAACGCTTTCTTGGTCTTCAAGGGTACATTACGGTTGTCTTCCTCCGTTACTGCATTACTTCTAGATAGGTCCTTGGACATTCAGGGTATTCCACATAGGTAAAAAAATTTGTTATCTGCTACGGAACCCTTCATTTAGATGCCAAATTATGGAACCATGCATTACTTCATTTAGAAGGCGCTAGAGTAGGCCAAGTGGAAAATCAAGGCTGATGCTGAAGAAAGGGAAAAGCAATCGATTTCCCTAGCCGAACAAGATGAAAATCTCAGGAAGTGGCTAGAAGTTCTCAACGCATCTTTGGCTCATAAGTTTCTCCTTCATAATCTTTGAGTTATGTTTGTCCCTTCATATTTTTGTTTCTTATTAGAGATCTCCTTGTTGTAGAGCTCAAATGCTAGTCTATGATGCTAGATGATGATAAGAAGGTTGACCCTTTGTCGGAGGTTATTGGTACTCTTGAGGCCAACAATGTTCGCACGTGCAACCTTCTGATTCGTTTGCGCCACACCTTCAAAAGTCTTCACATTGATGTTTTCCCAACGAAGGAGGTGCCAACGGATCTGAATGACCTTGTCGCTATCTTTGGCAGAGACCCAAACGTACTGACAGGCTATAGTATGGTTTAGTGGAAAAGTGGCGCCGAGACTTCTATGGCCTTGGCGATGGTGCACGGTGAAAAGGTCAACTGGAAGAAGGTTAGGTCCTCTATTCCAGTCACCGATGATGGCAATGCGATTGATCTGAAACCCTATATTAAGAAGGCCAAGAGGTATTCACAACTTCTCTTAGGTATAGGTGGAGGTCCCGAGAAAACCGCCACCCATCCTTCGACTGGACCTCCTTCTGGGAGTACTGCTCCAGTTGTGCCTTCTTCGGATGATGCTCCGTCGGCCGGTGCTACATTGTCTACAAACAAATCTTCCCCATAATTGGCTTGTAGTCGTAGAAACTTCCCTTTTATTTTTTGCTTGTAATGGACTTGGTTCCCTTTGCTAAACTACTCCTTTTGCCGACAACCATCGGGTTTGCATGTGCAAATGGTGTATTTGTTGTTGTGTATGCAAGTTATCTGGTTTACTGAAATTCCTGTATTTTTCACCTATCCTGCTAGATTTTTCTTAATTCGATTTCTCTCCCTGGGTCCACTCAGGTTTTGGATGCGCAACCATCTTCTTCAAGGGTGGGTGCATCTGAGACTACCATTCTACGCGTTGTCAATCCACCACTATATGCGGAAAAGATTGAATAGGTGAAGATGCTGGAAGGCAATCTTCGAGTTGTGCAGGCAATGGTAGATGTGTTGCAATCGAAAATGCGCAAAGCATTGGATCGTGAATCGTATTTCTTAGAGGAAATCTCCAAGGCGAGCAAAAAATGCTTGTAAGTGTTTCACAAAGCCCCCTAGTTTTACTTGTTCCATCCTAGAAGTTGACCTTCTTATTTTTCTTTAGGTATTCGATTGTGCGAGAGGGAGGAAACCCAACATGTGTGTAGCCAAATTAGTGCTCTGGTGACTACCTCCCAGGGTACTGTTAGTGATTTCTAGACTAGTCATCACCATGCATATTCCTTAGCCTTTCTCCAGGATCACGTGTCTGAAGTAGAACAATTTGTCGAGTGCTATAGAAGGTCTTTGGCCATTGTGTACAATGCCATGTTTCCTTCGGACCCTCAGCCTCAGTGCCTTGCTGATTAGATGGCAGCGTTTCGACAAGGCGAGATGATTTACCATTTTGTAAAACTACATCTTGTGGCGGTTGCCAAACTTGCACTTTCCTGGGTGCACGTA
Organism: Avena sativa; assembly: GCA_916181665.1. NCBI lineage: Eukaryota > Viridiplantae > Streptophyta > Magnoliopsida > Poales > Poaceae > Avena > Avena sativa. The sequence continues at coordinate 372,846,651 of OV702291.1, read as the reverse complement.
CATCATCCTCAACTAGACTTAGATGTTGTATCGCGGGGATTGCCTCCCCCTCCTGGTGGTGGGATGGTTAGCATGGAGGGCCATTACGTGGTTGCTCGCAATCCTGCCATCAGGATTGTCCGGAGGTGCCTGGAGGAAGATGAAGATTTCTTCTTGAATTTCGCCATCTGACTATTTCCTGCGAAGATGGAACTTGTATATTATGTAGATTTTGTATTCCAATATTTGATAAATATGTGACACCTTTGTTTTGGTGAAAAGTTATTAGTTTGTACAAAAATTGTTTATTGCGCGAGAACCTTTCGTCTGCCTAATGCCCTGGGGCTGATTCGGCTATTCAGGTCAAAGCGTGTTGTATTGAAGCCGAAATTTTTGGTATGGTATATTTGGCAAAACCCCGAGTTTGGGGTGGATTTTTGATCAGTTGTTGATTGACATAGCCCCCGTGTGTCAGGTTGATCAATAAAACAAACAGAAAAAAGACTGAGACTCAGTTTTTAGAATTTATCTTTATTTATCATCGAATCATAGGGGGTACATGTTTTGGCGTGTTTGCCTGGCCGTTGGCCTTATTGGATATAAAATGCGTAAAAAGTAAAAATCCTAGTCGTTTGTCCTTCTTAGCTTGAATTGCTTCCTTGTTGACCGTGGTGATTTGTGGCATCCCGCTAAAACCACTACTAGAAAATCGCTGTGTTTTTGTGCATTGCATCATCGTGACCGCATGCTCATGTCATCATGCCACATTGCATTTGAGCATCGTCACGTCATCATGCATATTTTCGCCAAAAATTATTTTTGAAAAGCCAGTTTTTGTTTTCTAAACGCCCCGTCTTTATTCAAATACAAAACCTGGATCTCCGGATTATTTTGCTTTGTCTAAAAACAGATTCTAAAAGCCTTGTGTTAAATAAAAATAATTATATTATTTTTAGGGGGCAGCCGAACCGGACCAAACCGACCTAGCCGGCCACCCCCAATAAATAAAACCAGTCTATCCTAACCCTGTCCTATCCTAACCCCTCCTCTCTCCTCCCTAACCCAGCCGCCACACGTTTCCCTCCCGCGCGCGCAGCTTCCCATCGCCACCTGCGCACCCCGGAATTCCCCCGGCCCCACCTCCTTTTCCCGCCCACACCCACCTGCCCGCATTCCCACCCCATCGCCACCTCACTCCGTCCACTCACATCTCTCCACCTCACCACACCCACCAATCCTAGCCACACACCACACACGCACACACGCCACACACACACCCACCCGCGGGAGAACCGCAGGCCCAGACAGCCCGTTTCCCGCACCTGTCACCTGGTCGCCCCGACCCCGTCTGGCCCCACCTTCCCTCGGGTCCCGCGACGCCCACCTTCCCCCGCCTCCATCTTCTCCCTCACCTTCCTCGCAGCCGCTCCCGTAATCGCCGCCGCCTCCCCCGCTGCATCCCGCCTCCGCGGACGCCCTTCCCCCAACCTCGGGCCGCCGCGCGCCTCCACCTTCCTCTTGGCACATCGCCGCCTCCCAGCCCCGTTCACCCGGTCCCCTGTCCCTGACCCCGCCCCTACGACCGGTGGCCTCCATGAACCACCATCGTCGGCTTCGCCACAGCCCGTCTCGCCGCCGCTCACGCTACCCACGGCCGCGTCGGACCACCTCGCCTCGGCCGCTCCAGGACGAGACTCCCCTGCTTCCTTGGGCCGTGACTGGTGCCTCCCGCATCGAGCCCCTTCGTCGCCTCCCTGAGCTCGCCCGACCCCGCCCGAGGCCGCTCGTCCTCAGCGACACATACCGCCCCCATAGCACGATGGCCACGCCTCCTTCGTCGCCAGTGAGTCTCTTCGGTGCCGTCATGTTTGTGAGCCCGCCATCGTCCTGCCAGTTCACCGCTGTCCGGAGCTCCGCCCTGGTCCCCGTCGACCTCGCCGTGTCTCTGCCTCCCGCGACATGTGCTCCTCGCATCCGACCGTCCTTGGGAGTCCCCACCGTGACCGCCGGCCTCTACTTCCGAGCGGACAAGCCACCGGGGGTCTCGGGTCGTCTTTCTGTGCTCGAGGCTGAGCTACTCCGGACGCCACCGTCGCCGAGCACTGCCACCTGGTGGTTTCGCCCGTTGATGCTTCCTCTAGAGGTGTACATGGGTGGTCCTCAGTTTGTGGTCTCTATTTTGACCCGATAACTTTCTTCTTGCTCTGTTTGTCGTGGAACGCTAGACTGAAGGATGCCTTGGACCGTCAACCGTGTGCACTACTTGTCGCTCTGTTGTTTATGTGTATCGACAAGATGTCCGTCTGCACGCGTGTGCAATAAAATGCCATTATCACCACTTCGGATTCGAAGCCTGATCCCACCAAGACCTTCGTCATGAATTCCAAGGTCTTCTACACGGATGTGACAAGTTCTCCTACACGGACATCAAGTTCCCCGGCACGAACCCGAAGACCGATCCCAGAGTGCGAGACCGAACCTGAACCCTCTTCAAAGCCAAGATCTTCGACCCTCGATGTGTGACCCCATTCCGAGCCCTATTTTTATAAATGATATATACTTGATGCATTAAATCATTCATCTCGCATTCATATCATCGTGGTTTGGGGGTATTTCGGCGATTCACCTCAGGATTAAATATGGAGTCTATATGCGGGATATCTTTGTCTTATTCCGGACTCCATTTAAATTTGTATAGCGAACCGATGCCCTGTTCGCCTTGTTAATTCAACATTTAATCTGCGGGGTAGATCAATAACTTGAACCTGTTAATTAATTGTCGGGACCCCGGTTCCGCTTAATATTGCCTAATTACACTGCATCTGCATCATACCATAATCATGCCGGATCTTCTGCCGTAGTATTAAATATTACATCCGGTGTTTCTCTAGTGTTTGCTTCTTCGCGGATTAGGCCGATGAGTGGATGCGAGTATCGACAAGTTCTTCGGATATGATCTGTCGGCAGTGTTTCCTAGGCGAGCATTCTCCCCCTTTCTACCTATTTTGCATTTATAGTCTTTATTTCCTCCTGTTGATCTATTGCTATCCGTGTCGTGATGCTTTAGTTTCCGTGCACCAGTTATATCCCGTGCAGCCTCTATATTGCCATGGACACCTCCTAATATCTGTTGTTTGGTAGATATCTAGCCTTGAGAGTCGTAGTTGTTTGCTCAGGTGCGATCTCGTGTTGTCGAGTACCACAGTTGTTGGAATGCTGGTGGATGTTTATGGTGGATATGATCATGTCTTTAATTACAACTATTAAAATGCTAGATATAACTAATGCAGAGGCATCGGTGGGCAATAGATGTTATTTGGTAATTCCACGCTCACTTGTGTCCCGTAGGACCCTGAGTACATGATACTTGTTCCTTGACTATTCGCACTATCCACATACGGGAGAGTCTATGAATCCCCCTTAGCCAGAGCTTGATTCATTTCTTATTTCTAGGGGACACAAACTAGTTTGGGGTTTTATTACTATCCTGTACTTATGCCATGCTTTACTGCTTTATTTATGACTGTGCGTGGAGCACCTGTACTGTTTTGGAACGTGGAATGTTTTTGCGGTATCGACAAGCCCAGTCACACTTTCGGATTCCCAGTCGTTTACAGCCATTGACACAAACCCTGGGTCTGTTCCGGAGCCGGCCAACTTCGTTGCGGGTAGCTTAATGGGGTGCCCCCCTGAAATATTTTATGAATCCTCTGATTGCTTTGTCGTGAAAGCCTCATTGGGTTTTGATTTGGTTTTTCCGAGGTTGATCGTGTGTGTGTTGCTATTTGTGCACCCCTGCAGGGTAAATCTTCCTGAAAGTCGTGTCCGCGGTTATGGACAACTTGGAGCACAGTATCTCGATCATAGACAAGCATAACTAAAGTAGTGCTATAAATTTGACTTAATATGTGACTACTAATCAGATTCAAATACAACGGAATGGATATTAAAAATGCCAACAACTGGTGGAACTGGGGTTCCTTGGGTCTTGCTATATCTGCCTAGTAAGTATTGCAACTCCAATAGAATGTGATAAAAGTGCCAACAACTGCTTGGTTTTGGGATTCCTCAGGACAATTATATCTGACTAGTAAATGTTCCAACTACAACGGAATGTTAACTAAAACTTCCCACTACTTTGCTATCATGATGACTCATGCTATTTATATCTGACTAGTATGTGCTTCAACTATAATGGAATGGATAAAACTGCCAACTGTGTGAGCTCCTCGGTTTGACTTCCTCGTTTGGTCTCGAGGGGGAATACCAGAATGGGTATGTTGGGTGTTACTATTAGGTTGGATCCGGATAGGTCTTTCTTATCTCTCTCTCTAATAGCCGACAGTTAATCGAGTCTCTATAGGTTGTTTAGTGCATGCTGCACTGCCGCTTCAGTCCACCATACCTATGTAGGAGAGAGCCGCCGAATTCTAGCCTCGTCGTGTACTGGCCTCAGTACTGATGCTCCTCTTTTTCCTTTGCCCTTTGTCGGCACCCCTTTTGTTTTAGCAGGTTTGAGATCGACATCGTTAGCAGGGTTACCCTTCCGGCTTGGCCTGGGCAGGGTTTTGGACGCCATTGGTTATTCTTCAGGGCTCTTAGCCCAATTTGCATCTTGTCCGTACTCGGACGCTGTATCGATTTCAAGGTGATTTGGATCTCTAAATTGTATATCTGTATCCTTGACTCGTTGAGGCGCTGTTGTATATATATCTGTTCTGTGGGTCCCATCGAGGACTGTTGTGTAATTTTATTACTTCGTTTTCCACCCGCACGAAAGTGCCTGGTGGGCGTCCTTGAATCATTTCTATGCGGGTTCGGCGGAATGGGCTAAAACTTGCATAGGGCCGATTCAGGGGTGTTACAGAGTGGTATTAGAGCTCAGCAGTTGCGATACCTCACTAGTCCAGCCTGTAGGATAACCTAGCTAACGGACGATCTAGAGTGTCAAAACTATTTTGCAAAAGTCGGTTGGATAGATCTGATTAGCTCTAATTTTACTTCTTACCCCTCTACTGTTCTCCTCTTACCTCTGCGTGTTTTGAATCTGCTCTCTTATCTTTTCTCCGCGTCCAGGAATTCTCGTGGTTGGGTTTCCGTCGTACCTTTAGGGTTTCGCTTCCTCCTTTGGTAACGGTGCTTCTACATCTGGTCTTCATGCTATCTGAGGAATCCTTCATCTGTTGGACTTCACCTTGTTCCTTCTCGTGCCTTTCGGTGTTTTCCGACGCGACGTCATCTACGCCAGATCCGATGCATAGCCTGCACTACTCCTTTGTTCTGAACCTCGATTGTCGAGATCTTCAGTCTGATTCCGAGAATGGTTGCACGCTTTTCTACCGAATGTGTGGAGTAATAGTTTGGGTGTGGGATGGATTGGCCCCCATGCCGACTACTCATTCTATTTGCTCTCGTACATTGTAGTGGATGAGAATGCATCTTTTCACTCTTTCTATCGGAGCTAGAGGTGGCTTTATTTGTTGATGCCTTTACCTTCGTCCTTTGTTACCGGAGTGTTCTCTCGATGATCACGGACAACGACCTCTTGTTAGTGGTGTCGCGAGGATCTACACGAAACGAGAAGATTCAGATTGCCAACCTTCTTCCCGGTACCACGAGGTGGATCTCGAGGGCGAAATCCCTTGTTAGTGGTCTCGAATTATGGCATCCCGCTAAAACCACTACTAGAAAATCGCTGTGTTCTTGTGCATTGCATCATCATGACCGCATGCTCATGTCATCATGCCACATTGTATTTGAGCATCGTCATGTCGTCATGCATATTTTCGCCTAAAACTATTTTCGAAAAGCCTGGTTATGTTTTCTAAACGCGCTGTCTTTATTCAAATACAAAACCCGAATCTTCGGATTATTTTGCTTAGTCTAAAAACAGATTCTAAAAGCCTTGTTGTGTTAAATAAAAATAATTATATTATTTTTAGGGGGCAGCCGAACCGAGCCAAACTAACCCAGCCGGCCACCCCCAATAAATAAAACCAGCCTATCATAACCCTGTCCTATCCTAACCCCTCCTCTCTCCTCCCTAATCCAGCCGCCACACGTTTCCCTCCCGCGTGCGTAGCTCCCCATCGCCACCTGCGCACCCCGGAATCCCCCCGGCCCCACCTCCTTTTCCCGCCCACACCCACTGCCCGCACTCCCACCCCATTGCCACCTCACTCCGTCCACTCGCATCTCGCCACCTCACCCCACCCACCAATCCCAGCCACACACCACACACGCACACACGCCACACACGCACCCACCCGTGGGAGAACCACAGGCCCCGACAGCCCGTTTCCCACACCTGTCACCTGGTCGCCCCGACCCCGTCTGGCCCCACCTTCCCTCGGGTCCCGCGACGCCCACCTTCCCCCGCCTCCATCCTCTCCCTCGCCTTCCTCGCGGCCGCTCCCATAATCGCCGCTGCCTCCCCCGCTGCATCCCGCCTCCGCGGCCGCCCTTCCCCCAACCTCGGGCCGCCGCGCGCCTCCACCTTCCTCTTGGCACGCCGCCGCCTCCCAACCCCGTTCGCCCGGCCCCTGTCCCTGACCCTGCCCCTGCGACCAGTGGCCTCCATGAACCACCATCGTCGGCTTCGCCACAGCCCGTCTCGCCGCTGCTCACGCTACCCACGGCCGCGTCGGACCACCTCGCCTCGGCCGCTCTAGGACGCGACTCCCCTGCTTCCTTGGGCCACGACCGTTGCCTCCCGCATCGAGCCCCTTCGTTGCCTCCCCGAGCTCGCCCGACCCTGCCCGAGGCCGCCCGTCCTCGACAACACCGACCGCCCCCCATAGCATGACGGGCGCGCCTCCTTCATCGCCAGTGAGTCTCTTCGGTGCCGTCATGTTCACGAGCCCGCCGTCATCCTGCCAGTTCGCCGCTGTCCGGAGCTCCGCGCTAGTCCCCGTCAACCTCGCCGTGTCTCTGCCTCCCGCGACATGTGCTCCTCGCATCCGGCCGCCCTCGGGAGTCCCCACCGCGACCGCCGGCCTCTCCTTCCGAGCGGACAAGCCACCAGGGGTATCTCGTTGTCTTTCTGCGTTTGAGGCTGAGCTACTCCAGACGCCACCATCGCCGAGCACTGCCACTCGGTGGTTTCGCCGGTTGATGCTGCCTCTAGAGGTGTACATGGGTGGTCCTCAGTTCGTGGTCTCTATTTTGACCCGATAACTTTCTTCTTGCTCTGTTTTTCGTGGAACGCTGCAGTGAAGGATGCCTTGGACCGTCAACCGTGTGCACTACTTGTCGCTCTGTTATTTCTGTGTATCGACAAGATCTCTGTCTGCCCGCGTGTGCAATAAAACACCAAGATCACCACCTCGGATTCAAAGCCTGATCCCACCAAGACCATCGTCATGAATTCCAAGGTCTTCTACACGGATGTGACAAGTTCTCCTACACGGACGTCAAGTTCCCCGGCACGAACCCGAAGACCGATCCCGGAGTGTGATACCGAACCCGAACCCTCTTCAAAGCCAAGATCTTCGACCCTCGATGTGTGACCCCTATCCGAGCCCTATATTTATAAATGATATATACTTGATGCATTAAATCATTCATCTCGCATTCATAGCATCGTGGTTTGGGAGTATTTAGGCGATTCACCTCAGGATTAAATATGGAGTCTATATGCGGGATATCTTTGTCTTATTCCGGACTCTATTTAAATTTGTATAGCGAACCGATGCCCTGTTCGCCTTGTTAATTCAACATTTAATCTGTGGGGTAGATAAATAACTTGAACCTGTTAATTAGTTATCGGGACCCCGGTTCCACTTAATATTGCCTAATTGCACCGCATCTGCATCATACCATAATCATGCCGGATCTTCTGCCGTAGTATTAAATATTGGATCCGGTGTTTCTCTAGTGTCTGCTTCTTCGAAGATTAGGCTGATGAGTGGATGTGAGTATCGACAAGTTCTCTGGATATGATCCGTCGGCAGTGTTTCCTAGGCGAGCATTCTCCCCCTTTCTACCTATTTTGCATTTATAGTCTTTATTTCCTCCTGTTGATCTATTGCTATCCGTGTCGGGATGCTTTAGTTTCCATGCACCAGTTATATCCCGTGCAGCGTCTATATTGCCATGGACCCTCCTAATACCTGTTGTTTGGTAGATAGCTGGCCTTGCGAGTCGTAGTTGCTTGCTCAGGTGCGATCTCGTGTTTTCGAGTACCACAGTTGTTGGAATGCTGGCGGATGTTTATGGTGGAGATGTTCATGTCTTTAATTATAACTATTAAAATGCTAGATATAACTAATGCAGAGGCATCGATGGGCAATAGATGTTATTTGGTTCTTCCACGCTCACTTGTGTCCCGTAGGACCCCGAGTACTTGATACCTGTTCCTTGACTATTCGCACTATCCACATACGGGAGAGTCTATGAATCCCCCTTAGCCAGAGCTTGATTCATTTCTTATTTCTAGGGGCCACAAACTAGTTTGGGGTTTTATTACTATCCTGTACTTATGCCATGCTTTAGTGCTTTATTTATGATTGTGCGTGGAGCACCTGTACTGTTTTGGAACGTGGAATGTTTTCGCGGTATCGACAAGCCCAGTCACACTTTCGGGTTCCCAGTCGTTTACAGCCATTGACACAAACCCTGGGTCCGTTCCGGAGCCGGCCAACTTCATTGCAGGTAGCTTAGTGGGGTGGCCCCCTAAAATATTTTATGAATCCTATGATTGCTTTGTCGTGAAAGCCTCGTTGGGTTTTGGTTTGGTTTTTCCGAGGTTGATCGTGTGTGTGTTGCTATTTGTGCACCCTTGCAGGGTAAATCTTTCTGAAAGCCTTGTCCGCGGTTATGGACGACTTGGAGCACAATATCTCGATCATAGACAAGCATAACTAAAGTAGTGATATAAATTTGACTTAATATGTGACTAGTAATCAGATTCAAATACAACGGAATGGATATTAAAAATGCCAACAACTGGTGGAACTGTGGTTCCTTGTGTCTTGTTATATCTGCCTAGTACGTATTGCAACTCCAATGGAATGTGATAAAAGTGCCAACAACTGCTGGGTTTTGGGATTCCTTAGGACAATTATATCTGACTAGTAAATGTTCCAACTACAACGAAATGTTAACTAAAACTGCCCACTACTTTGCTATCAGGATGACTCATGCTATTTATATCTGACTAGAAAGTGCTTCAACTATAATGGAATGGATAAAACTGCCAACTGTGTGAGTTCCTCGGTTTGACTTCCTCATTTGGTCTCGAGGGGGAATATCAGGATGGGTATGTTTGGTGTTACTATCAGGTTGGATTCGGATAGGTCTTTATTATCTCTCTCTAATAGCCGACAGTTAATCGAGTCTATAGGTTGTTAGTGCATGCTGCGCTGCCGCTTCAGTCCACCATACCTATGTAGGCGAGAGCCGCCGAATTCTAGCCTCGCCGTGTACTGGCCTCAGTACTGACGCTCCTATTTTTCCTTTGCCCTTTGTCGGCACCCCTTTTGTTTTAGCAGGTTTGAGATCGACGTCGTTAGCAGGGTTACCCTTCCGTCTTGGCCTGGGCAGGGTTATGGACGCCATTGGTTATTCTTCAGGGCTCTTAGCTCAATTTGCATCTTGTCCGTGTTCAGTGGGTCCCATCGAGGACTGTTGTGTAATGGTATTACTTTGTTTTCCACCCGCACGGAAGTGCCTGGCGGGCATCCTTGAATCGTTTCTATGCGGGTTTGGCGGAAAGGGCTAAAACTTGCATAGGGCCGATTCGGGGGTGTTACATGATTCAAGAGTTTTTTCTAGCCTTTCGACTGGAGGCACGGCTTCTGCGTGGTGGACTAGAGAGAAAGGCGTGTTTCCTATGGGGGTGCTTGGGGTGGCAAAATTGATACACACGTGTGAAGTCCTGTGAGGCCACCAACATTGCTCTTGTTATCTCTATGATGTGCCATGAGTCAGTGAGGCGATGGATCTTTTGTCCAATGGCCTCGATTATTGGCCCCATCACCTATTTGGTGGACTATATTTTAACAGCTAGATGTAGTTCAAATAGATGCTCGTTAGGTTCCTTTGGGATTTCTTGCATGTTGGCTGACTCTGAATAGATCTCCCAATTCTCACGGGGGGGACCTATGGGTTCGCTTTCCTATGCAGGACCAGTGTTGGAGGCCGGATAGATCGCCCTTGGGTTTGTGCGGTGGACCTGATTTTCCAGGGTTTGGTCGATGGGTAGTAGCTCTATATCTGCAATTTTCAGCTGGGAAAATTTTGTATCCATCCCGAAAGATTCTGAGATTTTGTTGAATTCCGGGTCGCAATTATCTGAGTGAGTGAAACTTCCTGTCATGGCTATGATTCCATTGGGTGCTGGCATTTTTAATACCAGTTATGCATAGTGAGGCACTGCCATAAATCTAGCAAAAGCTTGGTGTCCCAGGATCGCGTGGTACTGTGATGGCCAGTCCATGAAATGAAACTCGAGTTTTTCACGCTTGAAGTTGTTCCTTGACCCGAAGACTATGTCTTTGCCTAGAGGAATTTCGTCTTTGCCTGGGACTATCCCGTGGAAAGTTGTATCCTTCGGTGCCAAGTTTTGTAAGGACCAAATCATAGCTTGCAGAGTTTTGGCATATATTAGATTGATGCTGCTTACTGCATCCAAGAAAACTTTGCTCATGTTGAATCCACCAATTTGGGCTTCCACGATTAGAGTTGAATGACCCGGTCGCAGGACCTAAAGTGGGTGATCAGCCCTGCTAAATGTGATTTCTTTCTCTAAACAATGTAGTTATTCAGGTGTGGGTGGTGGTGCTATTTCCTCCATGTTAATTTGTCGTGTGATAAATTTTTGAACCCTATTGGATGGGCGCCCTTTCTAGATCATAGACGTTGCTCCTCTAGATCGTGCATATTCGTCTTCCTAGTTTATGTTTGTTGCGGTTGTGGTTGTCCTGCTGGCGGTTGTACTGGAGGTGGCGGTGGTGCGCCGAGAGCTAGGGTTCCTAGTGTAGTGGTGTATCATTGGTTTGCTGCTTTGACTACCTTTTTGTTGCATACATTCAGCATCTCTAGAAAAGTGCAGCAGTCCTTCATGAGATGGTTCGATCGCCTCCTTCCTGTGGAGTCGACGTAGAAGTGCATATTGCAGGGTCCCTCCAACATCTGTAGTGGGGACATTGGTGGTTCCCGAGCCCTTGGTTGGTATCGTTGTGCGAAATTACTTCCATCAGTGTCTTCTCAGCTATTGCGGTATCCGCCGCCATGATCGTCGTTCCTTCGGCTACTCTCCCATGAAAATCCAGCCGCGGCATAGCTCGTCCCACCGTATCTGTTTTTGCGTCTCCTCCTATCATTATTGCGCATGTCCTGATCTTCCTCAGGTGAGTGCCCTTGCTTGTTGTTTACTGCGTCTTCACCATCTACCCAGCGATTAGCCATGCCCATTAGTGGTGAGATTGTCTTAGGCTTGACCAGCCCTAGTTCCTCGATGAACTCTCTTCAGCGGAGGCCTCCGTTGAATGCGTCGAAAGCCCTCTCATCAGATATAGTTTCGGCTGAATTCTTGATGATATTCCACCACTGGTTAAATGCTCGTATCGACTCTCCAGGTTTTTGCATGCATGCCCATAACTTCTCCAATGATGTAGGTCACTTGAACATGGATGTGAAGTTTTGGATGAACTTATCTTCGAGGTCATTCCCGCTGCTGATGGATTCTTTGGGTTACTGCATGAGCCATGACCGTGCGCTACCACTTAAGTGTAGCTATAGGCTTTCCATTACGGTAGTCTTGGAGCCACCCTGTAGTTTGACTATTGCTAAATAATCTGCCAGCCAAGCTTTGGGTTCTTGGAGACCATCGTATTTTTGGCCATCGTGAGGAAGTTTGAAATCTTTGGGTACTAGCGTTTTGTGAACTCGTTGAGTAAAGCAACTAGCTCCACATAATTCATACTCATTCTCACTTTCCCCATTGTAGTATCTTCGGCTGCTCCGCTCCTCTCTAGATCTATCAATCCTGCACTGTGTAATGTCGTTTCTTGCGTCATCTCGTGGCTCGGTGTTTGAAAAGTGCACCCGATGTGGTGACTGCAATCATCGGGTGTGCCCCACATGCCGAGGGCTGCTGTGATAGTGTGGGGATCTATCAGGTTGTCGTGTAACTCCTTGTTCTCCTTGTGCGAGAGATGCTCCCACCATATCGAGGTTCATGAGAGCAGATCGATGGAGGGCCACGCAAGGATCATCGTGTGCGTGTCGGGGGGATGACCTCCAGATACCCCGACCCGACAAGAAACAGAGCAGTCGGATCGTGTCCGGCTTGTTGAGCGCAGCTAGATAGGAGCAAGTCAAGCCGCCTACCTCACGGCAGCCGGAATGGCGAGGAGCAGCCGGCTGCACGAGCGTAGCCAGAACCAATCAGGAGGACAGAGCGACGTGCAACACAGTGCACTGTACGACCTGTTATGATGACATGACTCGCAACTACTTGGCTATACCGAAGACTTTGCGGGGTGATGCGGGAACAGTGGCCGGATGCTGACAACAGGCTCGCATGGCATTCACTGTACCTACGACGACCATACCGCTCATACTCTGATGAGACATAAGTGTACCGAGTACTATAGATGAACAGCCGGCTGGGACCCACCTATGAGGCCCGCCAGCCGGACTAGCCAGTGAGACCATTGCCTCTCTACCTATATAAGCAGAGGCAAGGCCTCAGTAGAAAGGGTTGGTCTCAGTGCATTTAAGGCAGTAGCTAGAGAATACAACTCAAGGAGCACTTGTAGCTCGTGTATCATTCATAGTCAGATTGGCAGGAGTAGGAGCTTTACCTCATCACGAGGGATCCGAACCTGGGTACTTCCTATTTCTAGCTACTCTTTCTTGTATCCAATCCCGCCTGTGGACGCCATCGATAGCTTCCCTGCTAGTCCCCACACCTCTATCTAACCTGTTTAGGTACTGTCGTTCCCAATACAACGACAGTTGGCGCCCACCATGGGCCAAGATGGCTTCGATCGGAGTCACGTTCTGCACGGGACCCCGCAGTTCAGCTGGTGAGCGCGTGGCCTCCGGCCTGGTGCTCACGCTCAGTAAATTCGACTGTGTCATCAACAACGCTTCCTCTTTCGCCGGAACCTCATTTCTGGTAGATGGATCCATCCTGCTTTTCGGCGACCTCCCCGTCTACGTCGCCACCGTGCCAGAGCATTTCCCTAGGGAGATCGTCTCCATCGCGGGACCTGCCACATTTGGGCAGCCGCACCTCCATCGCTTCCCACGGCGTCGAGGTAATGATGGCCGGCTCCAGCTCTCACCCCCGCCAGCCGCGGGAGGGGGGCATGGACGGGGGCGGAACTTCCGTGCTGCCGCAGCCCCGGAACCCGGTGGAGGAGTCCATCGACTGGCTCCTCATGCCGGTTAACCTAGGGGATAACACGGAGGAGGCGGAGGCTAACTTCGCCATGGAGAGACAGCTTTTCCTCCACGAGGCCATGGAGCTAGCTGCGACCCACAATGTAGCATCCCAATTGTCTAACAATTGTAATGCTACTTGGTCTATTAATATAATGGCTACTTCAAATATATAATTGTTGCATCATCATTATATCATGCTCATGTCATCATGCCACCTTGCATTTGAGCATCATATAAAACCCTTTTGATTTGGTTCTTCTCTCATATGCATTGTAAATTGTATTTGCCTCTTGATATTGTATTTGGTTCTTGATATATTGTTTAAATGCCCAAGTTGAGTTGGGCGCATATCTTTTAGTTAACTCCACCACCCTTTCTTTTCACCACCTTATATCCCACCATCCAACTAAATATGGGCTTTGCACTTTATTGGGTTTTACCTCTAGCTCATGTGGGTTGGGATGGATCCAATTCTTTTCCACATGCTCCCATACATGCACCATGTTGTTTTCACATTATGGATATATGAGAGCCACATGACCACCTTTGCATGCCTTGTGAGTGGAACCCTTTTTCCCTAGCTTCCATATGGATTATAATGGATTTATGCTCATGTGGGAATATTTTTGGGACTAGTAATCATCTAGTGGAACATACACACTAGCATGTCCCATTTTTATTTCAAACATGACCATCTCCAACTACTCCACATGGGGCATCCTTTCATTTCTTTTGCTTGGCTTTATTCCACTTTTGGAAATGCAAATGAACAATGCCATGTTTAATATTATTGTTTTCACAAGAATCAACAGGGCAATAAATATTTTGCATGGGCCATGCAAGTGCCACCTTTTTCTAGCATCTGGTTTTTATTTGAATTTTGAGTGGATCTTTTATAAAACCACATCCCTCTCTCTCTCTCTCTTTTCCTCATGATCTTGCTTGATCTAGGTTTGGAGCATGCATGCTTCTAAAACCCTAGCTCTCACCCCTTTCTCTAATCCTCTATCTAAGTTCCCTCTAATCGCCTACCCCATCATCACCATACCCCTCCACCCCATCCTAATCTAAACCCACACCCCATCTAAACCAAAACCCTAAGCTACCACCCCTCTCTCACGGCCTCTCTCTCTTCTCTCTACCTAGCAGGCCCCACCTGGCCACCCTCTCTCCCTGGCCCCACCTAGCTACCCCAACCCTAATGCCAACCCTAGCCCGAGGCTACCACCACCCAACCCAAGCCTACCCTCTCTCCCTCTCTTCTCTCCCTGCCTTGTGGCCCCCTAGCCTGAGCCTGCCCCTGCCTCCTTGGCCTCGCCCTCTGGTCCCACCTGTAAGCCCCCATGCACCTGTCCTGGCCGACCCAAGCACGTGAGTAGGGAAGGAGAGAAAGGTGGCACCGAGGCCACCTTTTCCCATCTACCCCATCTCCCCACGGCACCCCCCTCTCCCCCTCTGCTTTACCACCACCTCACGGTCCTCCTGCATCTCGAGATCCGGCCGAGGCGCCCTGCCCGCTCCCCTCTCTTCTCCATCACCGCCAGCTAACCATCGCCGGCCACCGTCGGGTTCGGCGTCCACCTGCAGTACGAGGAGGCGGCCGTGGTGTTGTGGTCGTCGAGGAAGGACAGGAGATCCCCGGCGTCACCTCTGTACACAGCAGCGAGGAGGAGGAGCCCTAGGCCGCTGAACACCGACGCGCTCCGACGTGAAACCCTAGCTCCGGTCCGTCTGTGTCATCGCTGTCTCCCTGCGCCCCAGGCCGATCCGACCACGTCAAGCAACTCTCGGTGAGCTACCCAACCCCCCGGACATCCTCGTCGTCACAGCCTTGCCCTGGCCGCGCCGGACCATCCGACGAACGGCCTTTGTGCGCCGGCGTCACGTACGTTTCTCCTCGCCATAGCGTCGCGTAAGCCCCATCTAGTCCTCGCCCACCTCCCTGAAAGCTACCCCCGCATAGCCCAGTGGCCACCGCCTCCGCGCCTGAGCCCTAGGTCACGGGATCGAGCCCCCCGTGCCGCGCGCGCTGCCGCTGTCAGTTTCGTCAGAGAGAGAAGAAGCACAGTGCATCGCGTGGTCGTTTTCCACTTACCCCCTACTTCTTTTTGTGGCTAAACCCGCGGTACACCGAGCCCAGCTGTCAGCCTCCCGTGGCGTTTTGCAAAAAGGATCCCGGAGTTTCGAACCCCTCAACCCGCAGACCCCGGATGCCCCACGTGTCGCGTCCCCGCTGGCGCGCCCGTGAGTGGGTCTGCGTGAGCCGTGACCCCACCTGTCATTCACTGGGGCTAGCCTAGCTCGCGGTGAGAAAAACACTTCTGCGCGCGTGTGTCCCAGTCCGCAGAGAGGCCCACCCGTCAGCGTCAGGGGCTAGGTTAGTCTGGGTATAAAAAGTATGTCTGCTTTTCTGTTTAAATTCAAATCTTTTCCAAATTAAATCAAATTCCAATTTAATTCTGTTTTTAAATAACTTTTAATTTACAAATCCAAATAATACAAATAATATATGTTTTCAAATCAGGAAAATGTGAGGAATTCAAATATGCCATTCAAAATATATTTGGAACACTTAAAATTTCAAGTTGATTTAAATTACAATAAATGTCCTTTTCTGTAATTAATTAATAACTTTTGTTTTATAACTCCAAATTTAACGAATGATATGTCTAAAATGATTAGCTCGACGAGACCTTTCTGTTTACGCTTTCCAATATCTGTTTTGCAGCATGCATCATATAAATATAAAGTATACAGCAACTAATATGAGAATAAAATGGGGCCAAAACTAAATAAAATGGTTTCTTCTTGTATGTCACACCTCACCATGCCATGCTACTTTATTGCCATGCAAATTGTGCATCATTCATCATGGCATGATTGTTTGCTTGTCGCATTTATCCATATGCTTGCGCACTTTAGTTATGTTGGCCCTTGTTTGTTTGGTTCTTCTTCGAATAGACGCTGAGCAGGGGATATATCAAGACAACTAGGAGCACTACCCAGATCCATCCCTTGCTTCAACTGAGCTGCCAGGCAAGCACTACCACATGCTTGCATACATATAGTACCTATTGCCTCTATCTTACTCTTGCATCATTGAGTCGCGATTGCATTAAATTGAATCCCAAGTATTGCATAGCCTTTACTTTTAAACCCCACCGAAGCTTGTTCCTCCATCCCATGAGCCCTTACTACAGGAGTTGTTTGAGCCATGCGAGTCGTAGAACAGCATGTGTAGGGTATGTGAGTGTCTGATGGATAACGAGGTGCCTAAACAACTTAACCTGAGTAGTAATGGGATAACTAATGAAAGTGGCATCGGTGGGCCATATTCGCTATTTGGTTTTTCAGGCCCACTTGTGTCCCGTAGGACCCCGAGTACTTGATTCATGTTCCTTGAATATTCGTGCTATCCACATCCGGGAGGCTTATGAACCCCCCTGAGCCAGAGCTTGATTCATTCTTATTTCTTGGGGCCACAAACTAGTTTGAGGTTTTATTTACTATCCTGTACTTATGCCATGCTTTACTGCTTTATTTAAATTGTGCGAGGGACTCCACACTGTACTGTTTAGGAAAGCGGAGTGTTTTCGCGGTGTCGACAAGCCCAGTCACATTTTCGGGTTCCCAGTCGTTCACAGCCACTGACGCAAACCTTGAGGCCGTCTCGGAGTCAGCTAACTTCGTTGCGGGTAGCTCAATGGGGTGGCCCCCTGAAATATTTCTGAATCCTGTAATTGCTTTGTCGTGACTGCCTCGTTGGGTTTTGATTTGGTTTTTCCGAGGCATATCGAGTGTGTGTTGCTATTTGTGCACCCCTGCAGGGTAAAACTTTCTGAAAGCCGTGTCCGCGGTTATGGACGACTTGGAGCGCAGTTTCTCGATCATAGACAAGAATAACTAAAGTACCGCTTTTAATTTGACTAAGTATCTGACTAGTAAATAGTGCAATACTCATGGAATGGATAATAAAACTGCCAACGGATGGGGGGGAGGTTGTTCGTCCGCTTCCTCGTCGGTAAGCGAGGAGGAGGATGGATCTGTTAAGATTACCTTTATAACTGTTGTTAATAATTCACGGACATCCGTCTATCTCTGGTTAGGCGGATGGTTAGCGAGTATCTATAGAATTGCTAGGGTTTATCTTTTGCTGCAATTGCGTCACCCCAGGTTGTGTCCCCTTTAGAGGCATAAAGACTTGCTGAGTACCCCTAGGGTCTCACACGATAAATTATTGGTTCAGATGAACAGGTACACGCCCAAGATGGATACTGGGTGGAAGAGACGGACGATGTGGGCAACGATCATTCGGTGTAGAGATTCCGGGAACGGGGATCCGTGAGATCTGTGGGCGGGATCTGCTTATTTATGGGGCATCTTATGCCGATTTGCTTCTTATCCGTACTCGGATTTTGTCTTCCGCTTCCGCTTGATACTCTGTTGATTGATGTATGAGGAGATATCCTAAACTATTATATCTATCTAGGATATTTGGATCTTGCCGTATGGCGTTGCTATATTTCCTTTCTTTTAGATGGAATGGCTCTGATGTACTGTTGTATGGTGGCTTGCATACATACTCATTTGTGTATGTAGTTGATCCCTTCGCCTGCCGATTACGCCGCCCGTTCTTGTCCCGATGTGTGGAAATGGTTGGGACAGCCGAAAGGTCTACCTGTGAGTGGCATTTGGGCCCCACCGTACTATTTCAACCATTTCTGCTCATCCAGGCTTGTAACTAGGAGCGTAATTCACCGAGGTAGTTACAATTGGTATCAGAGCCATCCAGACCTTCAGGGTCTCAGCCAAATGGTCGTTGTCCGTCTAGCAAATATTTTTGGTAGTTATGTATACTAGGGAAAAACAAAACGCGAGAGTAGGACTGCTTCTACTTTTCTTCTTACCCACCCACCCACCCTTTTCTGGTAAGGAAGTGTAACGTTTTCAATCCTCTTCTTACAATTCAAACTAGGATTCACGTGTTCTGGGATTCCGTAGTACCATAGGTTGTGTATCTGTGTGTGTGTGTAATTCCTTGTCTATCTGTTGCATCCAAGTTGTTATCTTTATCTGCCTTTGGTTATCAACTGTTGGTACATTCCATACCGACAGGCTTTTGCAAACCGACGCGATCTATCTGATTCGTTGTGTACCGACGCGATCTGTCTTACTCTTTGTCATCCGACGTTAGCTTGTTTGGGGTGTTCGTTTCCGTAGTTGCTAATCTTTAGGTTCATCTTGAGAAGAAGGTGTTGGGATATGTGTTTTACTTATTCATGTGCGCAGTAATGATTTGAGTGCGGGATGGAGTCGCGACCATACCACTACTCTTGTCATTCGCTCTTGTATATTGAATTGGTAGAGTCACTAATCTTGATTTGTTAAGTGATTTTGCGCATCTATTGGTGTTTTAATGCCGAAATTTGTGGAAAAATTTTCTTTGATATATTTGTGTACCACACTCCTTTTCAGTCGTGTGCGATATGCTTAATATCTTCTAGGTGCTTTGAACTTCGTTGATATTTTAATATCATCTTAGTAAATTGTATCCTTTAATCTTGATTAATTCCATCTTGGTACTATTTTGGATTATTATTATTCTCCATCATAGTACTGACTTGTGTTTTATATCAATCACAGGATGGCACCACCACGCCGTTCTGAGGAGGACATACAACCTGAACTAGGGGCAGCGTTGTCAAGCATCGCCAATGCCTTGGAAGCAATGCAGCAGAACCAGCAGCGTTTTGAGGAAAGTGTCAGGAGGAATGAGTTTGTTCCGCTACCTCCACCTCCCAAGAGAGGAGACATCAAAAGCTTTCTGAAGTTCAACCCACGCCAGTTTGATGTTTCCGATCAACCACTTGATGCTGATGATTGGTTGCGTGAGATGTCAAGGCTGCTGATGACTGCTGATGTTCCTGAGCAAGAATGGGTAAAGTGTGCTACTCACCTTCTGAAGGGAGATGCAGCTCTGTGGTGGGAGAATTACCTGAAGGCAAACTGCACTGGTTTTCAGCCTACTTGGGGACAGTTCACTGGAGCTTTCAAAGAGCAGTATCTGTCAGAAATTGTCATGGAGAGGATGAAGGAAGTGTTTCTTAACCTCAAGCAGGGCAATGATAATGTCAACACTTACATCAGGAACTTCATGAACCTTTCTCGTTATGGTGGCGATGAGATATCTAATGACAAGAAGAAGCAAAAGAGGTTCCGGCAAGGGCTCAATGCATCGATTAAATATGCAATCACACATGCAAGGCCGACGTCTTTTCTGGAACTTCAGCATACAGCTCTGCAGGAAGAGGCAAGTAGGCAAGTGTTTGAGGAGTCAAAGAAACACAGCCGTGATGCAGCAGGCTCTTCAGCTATGTCAGCTCCTTCTAAGCGTCGTGTCTAGGTTCCTAACACCCCACCGTCGTTCCTGGCTCCACCAAGACCTTCAAGCTACGCGGCAAGGCCACCAAACTTCCTCACTGCTGCTCCCAGGGGCTACAACCACCACTAGCCTGGAGCGCCTGGCGGAGTCCCTGGCTATGTTGCTCCACGTCCACCTGGTGCTTGTTACACTTGTGGAGACACTGGGCATCAAAACTGGAACTGTCCGATGAAGAACAAGGCTCTTCCTCCACCACCTCCAAGATCTGCGGCAAGCTCTCCTTTGGTTCGTGCACCACCACCTCGGGCTCTCAACATCAACACCAAGCCCGGGTCTACTGTTGCTCATGCCAACTGTGTCAACGCCGCTCAAGCTGAGCATGCACCTGGAGTTGTGATGGGTATGCTATCCGTTAACTCAGTCCCTGCACGAGTTTTGTTTGATTCTGGTGCATCGCATTCTTTTGTGTCAACCAAGTTTGCTGATGAGAATGAGTTAGTGATGGATCCTCTCCTCAAGCGGTTAATGGTCCTTTCTCCTGGAGCAAAGATGGCAGCTTCTAAAGTCAGCCATGGCAATCAAATTGAGATTGGTGGCTCTTCGTTCTCGGCTTCCTTAATTGTTCTGGGCAATTCTGACATTGATGTCATCTTGGGCATGGATTGGTTGACAGCAAATGCAGCTGTGATTGATTGTGCTGAACGCTCGGTTTCTCTGAAGATTCCTGAAGGCCATATAGTCTATTCTCCAAGTCTGACTCCTGCTATCCAGCTTTTCTCTTTGGCGGCTCTGAATGTGGATGCTATGGAAGCTATTCAGAGTGTTCCGGTGGTCTGTGAGTTCCCAGATGTCTTTCCTGAAGAGTTGCCAGGTATGCCTCCGGATCGTCAAGTTGAGTTTGTAATTGAGCTTGAACCTGGTACCGCTCCTATCTCCAAGCGGCCTTATAAGATGGGTCCTGCTGAGTTGGCTGAACTCAAACGTCAGCTTGATGAACAAGAGAAGTTGGGTTTCATTCAGCATAGTACTTCTTCTTGGGGTAGCCCAACCCTCTTTGTGAAGAAGCGAGACCAGACTGATAGACTTTGTGTTGACTATCGGGCTCTCAATGCTAAAACCATCAAGAATAAATATCCCCTTCCGCGGATTAATGATCTTTTCGATCAGCTAGCTAGAGCTGTGGTATTCTCTAAGCTTGACTTGAGAAGTGGTTATCACCAAATCAAGATTCGCAAGGAAGATGTTCCTAAAACAGCTTTCACCACCCGCTATGGCCTGTATGAGTACACGGTCATGTCTTTCGGTCTCACCAACGCACCTGCCACCTTCTCGAGGCTCATGAACTCGGTTTTCATGGAGTATCTTGATAAGTTCGTTGTGGTCTATCTGGATGACATCCTAGTCTATTCTAAGTCACAGGAAGAGCATGAAGAACACCTTCGGTGTGTCCTAAACAAGCTTCGTGAGAACCGCTTGTATGCAAAGTTCTCCAAGTGTGAGTTTTGGCTGCCTCAAGTAACCTATCTTGGTCACGTCATCTCTGCCAAGGGCATTCCAGTCAATCCAGAAACTGTGAAGACAATTGTTGAATGGCTTCCTCCTGTTAATGTCAAAGAAGTGCGGAGTTTCCTTGGTTTGGCTAGTTATTGCCGTCGCTTCGTTCAGAACTTCTCGAAGATAGCGAAGCCTCTTACCGATCTCCTCAAGAAAGGCAAGAAATACCTTTGGACTCCTGCATGTCAAGCAAGCTTCGAGACACTCAAAGAGAAGCTCACTTCCACACCAGTCTTGGTTCCTCCGGATACATCCAAGCCGTTCCAGATATTCTGTGACGCCTCTTTGCATGGATTGGGTGCGGTCCTCATGCAAGAAAAACAAGTTGTTGCTTATGCCTCTCGACAGTTGAAGACGCATGAGATCAACTATCCTACACATGACCTCGAGCTCGCAGTAGTTGTCTTTGCTTTGAAAGTATGGAGGCACTACTTGCTTGGCAACCGTTGTGAGATCTTTTCTGATCACAAGAGTCTGAAGTATATCTTTACTCAGCCTGATCTCAACCTTCGGCAGAGGAGATGGATTGAAGCAATCAATGACTTCGATTTGACCATCAACTACACTCTGGGCAAAGCTAATGTCATGGCAGATGCTCTCAGCCGCAAAGCTTATGTCAACAACCTCATGATGGAAGAACAACAGCCTCTCTTGTGTGAGGAATTCCGTCAGCTCAACCTTGAAATTGTGGAACAAGGGTATCTCCTGAACCTTCTGGCTACTCCTCTCTTGGAAGAAAAGGTTTGCTCTTCTCAGCTTGGTGATCCGCACACAAGAAAGGTCATCTCTAGGCTTCAGCTTCCGAAGTATGAGTCCTTCCACGTCGATGATCAAGGCACGCTTTTCTTTGAACACCGGATGTTTGTTCCGAACTACCCGGGTTTGAGAGAACAAGTTCTCAAGGAGGCGCATGAATCTGTTCTTTCTATCCACCCTGGCAGCACAAAGATGTACATGGACTTGAAAACACAATATTGGTGGCCTGGTTTGAAACGATATTGTGCAAAGTATGTATCGGAGTGTGATGTCTGCCGCAGAGTGAAAGCCGTCCATCAGAAACCTTCCGGTCTTCTACAGCCATTGAAACCACCGGAATGGAAATGGGAGAAAGTAGAGATGGACTTCATCACTGGTTTTCCGAGGTCGCAGAAGGGCAACAATGCAATCTTTGTTGTCATTGACAGGCTTTCTAAAGTGGCTCACTTCTTCCCCGTCAAGGAAACCATTTCTGCAATTCAGTTGGCTGAGCTCTATATCAACAGAATTGTCTCTCTGTATGGGGTTCCTCTCGAGATCAGTTCAGACCGTGGAAGCATCTTCACTTCCAAGTTCTGGGAGAGTTTCCAAAATGCTTTGGGAACAAAGTTGAACTTCAGCACAGCTTACCACCTTCAGTCGCAAGGACAAGTTGAAAGGATCAATCAGATTCTGGAGGATATGCTTCGTGCTTGCGTCATCTCTTTTGGCATGAAGTGGGAAGAATGTCTTCCTTATGCTGAGTTCTCTTACAACAATAGCTTCCAGAAAAGTCTAAAGATGGCACCATTTGAGGCTCTCTATGGTCGCAAATGCAGAACTCCGATTGGTTGGTCGGGTGCAGGAGAAAGAATCTTGTTTGGCCCTGACATTGTGACTCAAGCGGAGGAGAAGGTTCATATCATTCTTGAAAATCTGAGGATTGCTCAAAGCCGCCAGAAGAGCAATTATGACAGGAAGCACACGGACATGGAGTATGTCCCTGGTGATCTTGTTTACCTTCGTGTCACTCCCATGAGAGGCACGCACCATTTTGGTATCAAAGGGAAGCTGGCTCCTAGATACATCGGTCCATTCAAAATTCATGGAAGAAGAGGAGAAGTTGCTTATGCTATTGAGCTCCCGGAAAAACTCAAGGTCCATGATGTTTTCCACATCTCTCAACTCAAGAAGTGCTTCAAGGATCCCGGCAGGACCGTGGACCATGAGCTTATCAATCTCCAAGAAGACCTGTCTTATCAAGAACACCCCACAAAAATCCTTGAAGTCGCAGAAAGAAGGACTCGCAACAAGTCCATCAAGTTCTGCAAGGTGCAGTGGTCGCACCATTCCATTGATGAAGACACTTGGGAACGTGAAGATGAGCTCCGTGCCAAGTATCCTACCCTCTTTGTGTCTTCTTCTTCATCCTAGAATCTCGGGGCGAGATTCCTGTTTAGTGGGGGAGAGTTGTAGCATCCCAATTGTCTAACAATTGTAATGCTACTTGGTCTAGTAATATAATGGCTACTTCAAATATATAATTGTTGCATCATCATTATATCATGCTCATGTCATCATGCCACCTTGCATTTGAGCATCATATAAAACCCTTTTGATTTGGTTCTTCTCTCATATGCATTGTAAATTGTATTTGCCTCTTGATATTGTATTTAGTTCTTGATATATTGTTTAAATGCCCAAGTTGAGTTGGGGGCATATCTTTTAGTTAAATCCACCACCCTTTCTTTTCACCACCTTATATTCCACCATCCAACTAAATATGAGCTTTGCACTTTATTGGGTTTTACCTCTAGCTCATGTGGGTTGGGATGGATCCAATTCTTTTCCACATGCTCCCATACATGCACCATGTTGTTTTCACATTATGGATATATGAGAGCCACATGGCCACCTTTGCATGCCTTGTGAGTGGAACCCTTTTTCCCTAGCTTCCATATGGATTATCATGGATTTATGCTCATGTGGGAATATTTTTGGGACTAGTAATCATCTAGTGGAACATACACACTAGCATGTCCCATTTTTATTTCAAACATGGCCATCTCCAACTACTCCACATGGGGCATCCTTTCATTTCTTTTGCTTGGCTTTATTCCACTTTTGGAAATGCAAATGAACAATGCCATGTTTAATATTATTGTTTTCACAAGAATCAACAGGGCAATAAATATTTTGCATGGGCCATGCAAGTGCCACCTTTTTCTAGCATTTGGTTTTTATTTGAATTTTGAGTGGATCTTTTATAAAACCACATCCCTCTCTCTCTCTCTTTTCCTCATGATCTTGCTTCATCTAGGTTTGGATCATGCATGCTTCTAAAACCCTAGCTCTCACCCCTCTTTCTCTAATCCTCTATCTAAGTTCCCTATAATCGCCTACCCCATCATCACCATACCCCTCCACCCCATCCTAATCTAAACCCACACCCCCATCTAAACCAAAACCCTAAGCTACCACCCCTCTCTCACGGCCTCTCTCTCTTCTCTCTACCTAGCTGGCCCCACCTAGCCACCCTCTCTCCCTGGCCCCACCTAGCTACCCCAACCCTAATGCCAACCCTAGCCCGAGGATACCACCACCCAACCCGAGCCTACCCTCTCTCCCTCTCTTCTCTCCCTGCCTTGTGGCCCCCTAGCCCGAGCCTGCCCCTGCCTCCTTGGCCTCGCCCTCTGGTCCCACCTGTAAGCCCCCATGCACCTGTCCTGGCCGACCCAAGCACGTGAGGAGGGGAGGAGAGAAAGGTGGCACCGAGGTCACCTTTTCCCATCTACCCCATCTCCCCACGGCACCCCCCTCTCCCCCTCTGCTTTACCACCACCTCACGGTCCTCCTGCATCTCCAGATCTGGCCGAGGCGCCCTGCCCGCTCCCCTCTCTTCTCCATCGCCACCAGCTAACCATCGTCGGCCACCGTCGGGTTCGGCGTCCACCTGCAGTACGAGGAGGCGGGCGTGGTGTTGTGGTCGTCGAGGAAGGACAGGAGATCCCCGGCGTCGCCTCTGTACACAGCAGCGAGGAGGAGGAGCCCCAGGCCGCTGAACACCGACGCGCTCCGACGTGAAACCCTAGCTCCGGTCCGTCTGCGTCATCGCTGTCTCCCTGCGCCCCAGGCCGATCCGACCACGTCAAGCAACTCTCGGAGAGCTACCCAACCCCCCAGACATCCTCGTCGTCGCAGCCTTGCCCTGGTCGCGCCGGACCATCCGACGAACGGCCTCTGTGCGCCGGCGTCACGTACGTTTCTCCTCGCCATAGCGTCGCGTAAGCCCCATCTAGTCCTCGCCCACCTCCCTGACAGCTACCCCCGCATAGCCCAGTGGCCACCGCCTCCGTGCCCGAGCCCTAGGTCACGGGATCGAGCCCCCCGTGCCACGCGCGCTGCCGCTGTCAGTTTCGTCAGAGAGAGAAGAAGCACAGTGCATCGCGTGGTCGTTTTCCACTTACCCCCCCTACTTCTTTTTGTGGCTAAACCCGCGGTACACCGAGCCCAGCTGTCAGCCTCCCGTGGCGTTTTGCAAAAAGGATCCTGGAGTTTCGAACCCCTCAACCCGCAGACCCTGGATGCCCCACGTGTCGCGTCCCCGCTGGCGCGCCCGTGAGTGGGTCCGCGTGAGCCGTGACCCCACCTGTCATTCACTGGGGCTAGCCTAGCTCGCGGTGAGAAAAACACTTCTGCGCGCGTGTGTCCCAGTCCGCAGAGAGGCCCACCCGTCAGCGTCAGGGGCTAGGTTCGTCTGGTTATAAAAAGTATGTCTGCTTTTCTGTTTAAAGTCAAATCTTTTCCAAATTAAATCAAATTCCAATTTAATTCTGTTTTTAAATAACTTTTAATTTACAAATCCAAATAATACAAATAATATATGTTTTCAACTCAGGAAAATGTGAGGAATTCAAATATGCCATTCAAAATATATTTGGAACACTTAAAATTTCAAGTTGATTTAAATTACAATAAATGCCCTTTTCCGTAATTAATTAATAACTTTTGTTTTATAACTCCAAATTTAACGAATGATATGTCTAAAATGATTAGCTCGACGAGACCTTTCTGTTTACGCTATCCAATATCTGTTTTGCAGCATGCATCATATAAATATAAAGTATACAGCAACTAATATGAGAATAAAATGGTTTCTTCTTGTATGTCACACCTCACCATGCCATGCTACTTTATTGCCATGCAAATTGTGCATCATTCATCATGGCATGATTGTTTGCTTGTCGCATTTATCCATATGCTTGTGCACTTTATTTATGTTGGCCCTTGTTTGTTTGGTTCTTCTTCGAATAGACGCTGAGTAGGGGATATATCAAGACAACCAGGAGCACTACCCAGATCCATCCCTTGCTTCAACTGAGCTGCCAGGCAAGCACTACCACATGCTTGCATACATATAGTACCTATTGCCTCTATCTTACTCTTGCATCATTGAGTCGCGATTGCATTAAATTGAATCCCAAGTATTGCATAGCCTTTACTTTTAAACCCCACCGAAGCTTGTTCCTCCATCCCATGAGCCCTTACTACAGGAGTTGTTTGAGCCATGCGAGTCGTAGAACAGCATGTGTAGGGTATGTGAGTGTCTGATGGATAACGAGGTGCCTAAACAACTTAACCTGAGTAGTAATGGGATAACTAATGAAAGTGGCATCGGTGGGCCATATTCGCTATTTGGTTTTTCAGGCCCACTTGTGTCCCGTAGGACCCCGAGTACTTGATTCCTGTTCCTTGAATATTTGCGCTATCCACATCCGGGAGGCTTATGAACCCCCCTGAGCCAGAGCTTGATTCATTCTTATTTCTTGGGGCCACAAACTAGTTTGAGGTTTTATTTACTATCCTGTACTTATGCCATGCTTTACTGCTTTATTTAAATTGTGCGAGGGACTGCACACTGTACTGCTTAGGAAAGCGGAGTGTTTTCGCGGTGTCGACAAGCCCAGTCACATTTTCGGGTTCCCAGTCGTTCACAGCCACTGACGCAAACCTTGAGGCCGTCTCGGAGTCAGCTAACTTCGTTGCGGGTAGCTCAATGGGGTGGCCCCCTGAAATATTTCTGAATCCTGTAATTGCTTTGTCGTGACTGCCTCGTTGGGTTTTGATTTGGTTTTTCCGAGGCATATCGAGTGTGTGTTGCTATTTATGCACCCCTGCAGGGTAAAACTTTCTGAAAGCCGTGTCCGCGGTTATGGACGACTTGGAGCACAGTTTCTCGATCATAGACAAGAATAACTAAAGTACCGCTTTTAATTTGACTAAGTATCTGACTAGTAAATAGTGCAATACTCATGGAATGGATAATAAAACTGCCAACGGATGGGGGGGTTGTTCGTCCGCTTCCTCGTCGGTAAGCGAGGAGGAGGATGGATCTGTTAAGATTACCTTTATAACTGTTGTTAATAATTCACGGACATCCGTCTATCTCTGGTTAGGCGGATGGTTAGCGAGTATCTATAGAATTGCTAGGGTTTATCTTTTGCTGCAATTGCGTCACCCCAGGTTGTGTCCCCTTTAGAGTCATAAAGACTTGCTGAGTACCCCTAGGGTCTCACACGATAAATTATTGGTTCAGATGAACAGGTACACGCCCAAGATGGATACTAGGTGGAAGAGACGGATGATGTGGGCAACGATCATTCGCTGTAGAGATTCCGGGAACGGGGATCCGTGAGATCTGTGGGCGGGATCTGCTTATTTATGGGGCATCTTATGCCGATTTGCTTCTTATCCGTACTCGGATTTTGTCTTCTTCTTTCGCTTGATACTCTGTTGATTGATGTATGAGGAGATATCCTAAACTATTATATCTATCTAGGATATTTGGATCTTGCCGTATGGCGTTGCTATATTTCCTTTCTTTTAGATGGAATGGCTCTGATGTACTGTTGTATGGTGGCTTGCATACATACTCATTTGTGTATGTAGTTGATCCCTTCGCCTGCCGATTACACCGCCCGTTCTTGTCCCGATGTGTGGAAATGGTTGGGACGGCCGAAAGGTCTACCTGTGAGTGGCATTTGGGCCCCACCGTACTATTTCAACCATTTCTACTCATACAGGCTTGTAACTAGGAGCGTAATTCACCGAGGTAGTTACACGCAAGCAACTCGAGATCACCCGGCGCGAGTATGACCGCGCACACGGCTTAACTCTGGCTACCATGGAGCAGAGCCAGCATGGCCAGGTGCAATGCCAGGGCGGCGAGCTAGGCGGTAGATTGGAAAAGGATGGGGAGCCGGATCCCGCGCCTGCTCTCATCCGGCCCACCTACAGCACGCCCATCAAGAACCTACACGCGGCGCGAGCCGCAGCAGATGAACTGCCCAACCTGGAGGGCGAGGAGCGAGCCTGCCAGCATGCTCGGGTGCAGGAGCTCCTCTGGATCGCGGACGAGCAGGCTGATAACAACTGGTAGATGCAAGAGGACCCTAGCTGCTCAAAGGGGAGCAAGCCACCCGCCAACAGCAAGGGTGCGCCCCGCGACACCCAATAGGCGTCCTCTCCTCCGGCTAAGGCCTACATCAAGCGTCGCGGTTCGGGCAGCAAGGGCCAGCCGCGCCAGAAACAAACGGTGAACAGCAACCCATCGCCTCCCCCTCCTCCAACCGGAGCGCCAAGACCCGCCGGTTCCCGTCTCTCGGGCCGTGTGCGAGCACCCAACCCGGATCGACCGGATGCCCATGACCGCATCGAGATCCTCGCTCAAGCGCGTGTTACGGAACAAGCCGTTTCCGGATAAATTCACCCTGCCCAAGGCCACCTCCAAGTAAGACAGCAGCATGAAGCCGGAAGATTGGCTGACCGACTATGCTACGGCAGTCGGCATTTGCCCATGGGAACAAGCGCACAACTGTGCGCTACGTCCCCCATATGCTAACCGGGTTAGCGAGGACATGGCTCAACAGCCTCGTGGCCAACAGCATCAACGCCTGGCCAGATTTTGAAAAGGTGTTCATCCGCAACTTCAATGGCACGTACAAGCGTCTGGGCCGCCCGCGCGACCTGGCCCTGTGTGTCCAGGGCGACCGCAAGACGGACTGCGAGTACCTCGCCAAGTGGACGGAGTTGCGCAACACTTGCGAGGGTATCCTGGAGATCCAGGCCATTGGTTTCTTCATCGAGGGATGCCGAGAATGCACCATGCTTCGCCACCGGCTACTATGTGACGAGCCGAAAACCATGGCAGAGCTCATGACGGTCGTGGACCAGTACCCCACGGCGGATGCCGCCATGAAGAAGCCCCTCCGAGTAAATGCTGATGGGCGTCCGACTCCTATGGAGCCGGCTTGCGACCGTCCGAGCAATCCGGCTAGAGAAGCCGGATCCTCCAGGCGCCACGGCAACGACAACCGGTTCCATGGGGATCGCCAGGACAGACAACAGAAGCCCCGCTACCACGCGCGGCAGGTCAATGTTGTGGAAGGCGCGCCCGACGCGCCGGCTAACAATGCAAGAAGGCAGAAGCCGTGGCTCACCTTCGACCAGATGTTTGACGGCCCGTGCAAGTGGCATAGAGGTCCCTTCAAACCGGCTATGCACACCACCTGGAACTGCAGCTGGACCCGCCAGCTAAAGGACCAGGGCAACCAGCAACGTCTCCCCCCGCCCCCTCCTGGTGGACCATCACCACCGGCTAGGGGAGCCGGTAATGATGGTAGCGGCGGCAATGGCGGAAACAACAACAACGGCTACCCCCAGCCGCACGCTGCCTACCACATCTTTGAGACGGAGCTGGACGACAAGCACAGCCGCAGACGACACTCCAAGGAGGTCAACGCCATCGTCTCTCCGGTCCCCCAGTACCTGAACTAGTCAGAAATCCCCAACACCTGGAGCCAAGAAGATCAGCCTGAGCAGCTTCCGACTCCTAGGGGCTACGCCATGGTACTCGACCCCCTCATCATCTCCAATGAGCGCACATGCCGCTTCTCGCGCGTCTCATCGACAGAGGCAGCAGCCTCAACCTCCTCTACCGTTTTTCACTAGAAAAGCTGGGCATCCGCGAATGTGACCTGCGCCCGACTACTACAATGTTCCACGGTGTGCTGCCGGGACCGGCTTGCACCCTGCCGGGTAAAATCTAGCTAGACATCATCTTCGGGACCGAGGAAAACTTCCACCGCGAGCCGATTTGGTTCGAGGTGGTAAACCTGACGAACTCCTACCACGCTCTCCTCGGGCGCCCCATCCTCGCTAAGTTCATGGCTGTCCCTCACTATGCATATCTCATGACGAAGATGCCGGGAACAAACAACGTGATCACCGTCGCCGGCTGCTTCAGGCGGTCGATGGAGTGCGCCTCAGCTGGCTCCAAGATGGTAGAGGCCCTCATCATAGCTGAAGAAAATCGCGTGTTCTTGTGCAACGTGGCCATGGCTCAGCAATATATGCCGGCTAGCAGCAGGCCGGCTGGAGAAGGAGCTTTCTAGCCGGCAAAGGAGACGAACAGGATCCTGCTCGACCCCTCCGATCCGGCTAAGTTCGTCACCATTGGTGCCAACTTGGACAGCAAATAGGAAGGCACGCTCGTCGACTTCCTCCATGAGAATCGGTACATCTTCGCATGGTCACATAAGGACATGCCAGGTGTATCGAGGGAGTTCGCCGAGCACTCACTTCATGTGCGGCCGGATGCCAAGCCGGTCAAGCAACCTCGGTGCCGGTTCGCAGAGGGGAAGAGGAAGATTGTCGGTGACGAGATCACCCGGCTCCTTGCAGCCGGGTTCATCATGGGAGTGTACCACCCGGACTGGCTGGCAAACCCAGTCTTGGTGTTGAAGAAGAACTAGACTGGACGCATGTGTATCGACTACACCAGCCTGAACAAGGCGTGCTCGAAGGACCCCTTCGCCCTGCCCCGTATCGATCAAGTCATCGATTCCACGACTGTCTGCGATTTTTTGTCTTTCTTGGATTGTTACTCCGGTTACAATCAGATACGGCTAAACCCGGCTGACCAGATAAAACATCGTTTATCACCCTGTACGGGGCTTTCTGCTATGTAACCATGCCTTTCGGTTTGAAGAATGTAGGCGCTACCTATCAGCACTGCATGCAGAAGTGCTTGCACTCGCAGATCGGCCGAAACATGCATGCTTATGTGGACGATGTGGTCATCAAGACCAAGGAGAAGCACACCCTCCTCGAGGACCTAGGAGAGGCATTCGACAACCTCCGGCAGTACCAGATGAAGCTGAACCTGGAGAAATGCGTCTTCGGAGTCCCATCCGGTTAGCTACTCGGCTTCCTTGTCTCACAACGAGGGATTGAGGCGAATCCGTAAAAGATTGCGGCCATCGAGAGGATGCAGCCGCCCAGGAGCCTGCTCGGAGTCCAGAAGTTCACCGTATTCCTAGCCTCCCTCAGCCATTACGTCAGCCGGTTGAGGGAGAAGGCACTTCTGTTGTACCAGCTGATGAAGAAGACGGACAAGTTCTCCTGGACCTCGTAGGCCAATGCCGCCTTTCATGACCTCAAGGGCAAGCTATCCACAGCGCCGGTTCTAGCCACGCCGGCTAGCGAGGAGCCGATGTTGGTTTATATAGCAGCCATTAGCCGGGTCGTCAGTGTCGTTTGGTGGAGCGCCCCGAGGAAGGCAAGGCCCAGCTGGTTCAGCGACCCGTCTACTACCTCAGCGAGGTCCTCTCCCTCTCCAAGAAGATGTGTTATGGCGTGTACCTGGCATGCAAGAAGCTCAAGCACTACTTCCAGGAGCATCCGATTAAGGTCGTGTCCACCGCACCCCTTTCAGAAATCATCGGCAACAAGGACGCCACCGGCCGAGTCGCCAAATGGGCCATCGAGCTCGCCGCCTACTCCATCTAGTACAAACCCTGGCTCACGATCAAGTCGCAAGCGTTGGCGGACTTCCTCGTCGACTGGGCCAAGACTCAATACCACCCGCCGGTTCTGGATTCAGACCATTGGAGGATACACTTCGACGGGTCGAAGATGCTCGGGGGCTTGGGATCCGGCATCGTGCTCACCTAGCCCAAAGGAGACCGGCTGGAGTACGTCCTACAGATCCACTTCAAGGCCTCCAACAACGTGTCCGAATACGAGGTGCTGGTGCACGGGCTCCGGCTAGCCAGAGAGATCGGTGTCAACCAGATCCTTTGCTTCGGTGATTCGGACCTGGTGGTGCAGCAGGTATCCAGAGAATGGGATGCCCGCAACGCAAACATGGCCCTCTACCAGTTCCACATACAAAAGC
The DNA here is from genome assembly GCA_916181665.1 of Avena sativa. Classification (NCBI taxonomy): domain Eukaryota; kingdom Viridiplantae; phylum Streptophyta; class Magnoliopsida; order Poales; family Poaceae; genus Avena; species Avena sativa. The sequence goes on along the minus strand of OV702291.1, from coordinate 372,814,369 downwards.
TCAGCACCTGCTTCAACGGATGTGAGTTCCATCACGTCCCTCGTGTCAACAACGAGGCAGCTGATTCGCTCGCGCGAATCGGATCCACCAGGCAGGCGATCCCCCCTGGGGTCTCCTTGGAGCACCTGCGCAAGCCCTCCATCAACCCGTCCCCCGAGTCAAATTCCATCATCTGGGCAGGGAGTGCTCCGGTTGATGGCACGGCAGACGCGGATCCGGCAGAACCCCCAAAGAAGAAGGCCCGCACCAACTCAGGAAAGTCAGTACCCTCCGGGTCGCAAGACCCAAGGGCTGCCAACTTGACAAATGGCTCGGGGGCTGCCGTTCCGAGTACTTCATCTGGACAACCCCCTGACGACCATCAACCGGAGAGCGGAAGCATCCTCACCATCCGGGAGATACTATCCTGGGCGCAACCCTTCATGGACTACATCGCCAATGGAGAGCTTCCGGACGATGAGGTGGAGGCCAGGCAAATCCGGTGCCCCGCGCACACGTACACCATCATCAACAAAGAACTGTACAAGCGCAGCGTATCCGGCATCTTCCAAAGGTGTGTCGATGTGGACACAGGCTACCGACTGCTCAAGGACATCCACCAGGGCGAGTGCGGGCACCACGCCTCATCTAGGGCAATAGTCGCCAAAGCGTTCGCCACGGCTTCTATTGGCCCACCACCCTCGAGGATGCCGAACAGTTAGTCCGCGCGTGTAATGGATGCCAACACTTTGGGCAGCTCAGGCACATGCTGACTTTGGTGCTCAAGACCATACCGATCACCTGGCCCTTTGCTGTTTGGGGCCTCGACATGGTCGGTCCCTTCAAGCGGGCGCACGCGGGCATGACCCACCTGCTGGTGGCGGTAGACAAGTTCACAAAGAGGATAGGGGCCAAGCCTATCCGGAAGCTGGACGGGGCAACAGTCGTCACCTTCTTCACCGACATCATCAACCGGTTTGGCTACCCCAACAACATCATCACCGACAACGGCACGAACTTCCCCAAGGGGGCCTTCGCCCGATTCTGCAGCAACAAGGGCATCTGGCTGGACCTTGCTTCTGTCGTGCACCCGCAGTCCAACGGGCAAGTTGAAAGGGCAAATGGCCTAGTGCTAGCCGGCATAAAGCCACTCATCAATACCTTGGAGCAGTCGCCCGGATGCTGGATCGAGGAACTTCTGGCGATGTTGTGGAGCCTCTGCACCATGCCGAATAGGTCAACCGGCTACACCCCTATCTTTCTTGTCTACGGCTAGGAAGGCGTCCTCTCCGTGGAAATCGAGTTCGACTGCCCACGCAATCTCCTTTACGACCAAAAGGCCAACCAAGAGGCGCGAGAAGATGGTGTGGACCTCCTCAAGGAGGCCCGCAAGCTGGCATTGTCCAGATCGGCCTTGTACCAGCAATGCCTACGCCACTACCATTCGAGTTGGATCCGCCCTGTCGCATTTCTGAAGGCGACCTGGTCCTCCGGCTGGTGCAAGACATGAAGGGCATGCACAAACTATCGCCACCCTGGGAAGGTCCCTTCATCATCAGCTGGGCGCTGCCCAACAACTCCTACTACCTCATCGACGCCTAGCAGCCGCGCAAGAACAAGATGTACAAGTCGGATGAGGAGACAAAGTGCCCCTGGAACATGACCCTACTCCGCCCGTTTACACCTAGTCACCGGATAGTGTATGTATCCCACAAACCTTATGAATGAAAATGCGGACCCCTACGAGGTACTCGGGGGCTCCTTGCTAGAAATTTGTGTGTATCTGTTTTCCGGTTCAGTTTTTCCGGCTCCAGCAATCCCTACCCGGGGGCTCGCCGGCTGGCCTGGCCTGCCAAGTCAACAAACCAGCTAAGTAGTGTGCGATGATGTCAGAGGCCGACTCTTCATCTCAGCTACAGACCACAACCTGGTTGTCCGGCTAGCAAGAGCAAAAGCCCGAGGCATCCCACATGAAAAACGGGGAGGAGACACGACAGGTTGGGTCTCCCAGCCTCGCAACTAGTTTGAGACGATCCGGCTACTAAGCCGTCATTACCGTGCGCAATGTACTGTCAGCTCCCTGCGATTCCGGCCGTAGTCCGCAACCCGGATGCCCGGCAAGGACGCAGCGGAAACAGCAGAGCACACGGGAAAATGACTAAGTGTCCAGAGAAGCACAAGCTGGTTTTCAAAAAAAAATCTGCCTTCCGGCTAAAGTTTAGCAGACTAACCTATTGACGAGTGAGAATGTATGTATGCTTGTCTATTTTTTGTACGACTACTTCAAGTTGGGATTCAGGAAGAAAAGAAGAAGATTCGAAGTCCTTGCCTTCATCAAGCGCTCCCAATCTCGGGGGCTACACCCACTGGGTGCGCTCGCACGCCCCCAGTGGAATCTTGTAGTTTCTGACCGGCTAAAGGAGTTAGCCGGATGTTTGGAGCCTAGGTGAGGGCAAGGGCAAAGCGAAAGGAAGAAGATTCGAAGTACCTAGCTACGCCAGCTACTCTGAATCTCGGGGGCTACAACCAGTGGGTGCGTTGGCACGCCCCCACTGGAATGGAAGTTCCCCCGGCTGCAGGCGTCCAGCCAGCGAAAGTAACCGGCTAAGAGGCATCTAGTCGGATGAAGCTATAGACTTGAGGAAAGAAAGAAGATTCGAAGCACCTGGCTACGCCAGCCACTATGAATCTCGGGGGCTACAACCAGTGGGTGCGCTGGCATGCCCCCACTGGAATTGCAGTTCCCCTGGCTAAAGGCGTTCAGCCGAGTGAAGTTAGCTGGATAAATTCAATTCGCGGAATAGTGAAGAGACACACAAAAAACACAAGTTGGAAGGAAGGCAAAATTATTCAGACCGATATAAAAAGGGGAACGGAGAGCCCATGAGTTCACCCGGCGTCAGAAGCAACTGACACAGATAGCAAGGTTTCAACAAAACAAGATAACAAATACACCCGGCATCCTGGGGTCATAATTAAGCGGCAGGCCCCTTGCCATGTGGAGCACCCTGGCCGGCGGCAGTCTCGGGAGGAGGAGCCACGGCGGCTGATCCGGTTCCGGCATCCCCACCGGTCGGCTGCGACGAAGCTTTCACATCCAGAGTGCCGGCGGACTCCTAGTCGGTGAGAACCTCATCAATGTCCACATAGTCGGCAATCTTGATGGCTGAGGCCCGGAGCTCCGGATGGGCCTGGCGGATGGCGGCAAGGTCGGCACCAGCGCGGAAACCACCATAGATCTTCTCAACGTGGTCGTCCTTGTACCAGGAGAGCATGAGGGCCAGGGCCATCTCCGCCTCGGCTCGTGCCGCCAGATCCCTCAGGCGGTCAATGGTAGCCGGCAACTCCGCCACCTTGGCAGCCAGCTGCGCCATCGTCTCCGGGACCGAAGCATCTGGCCACAGGAAGGCGAAGATGGCATGCGCCGCGTGGCAAAGTTTGGCAACCTCCTCGCCTAGAAGGACAACCAGCTCCTGTGCTCCCCCGGCCAATTCTCCTGCAGCCGGTTGTACGCCAGCAGGTCTATGCCGGGATAAAAAGCTGTCAGAAAAAAGAACGTCAGATCCGGCTACCAAATCCGGAAGTACGAGGGGAGTCGGAAAGGAAACTTACCCTTGGCCGTGTGCCCGAATTGCATCAGCTCATCCACTAGCACCTTCTCCCGAACCGTCAGCCGTTTGACTTCCTTCTCTTGGTCCTTGCTCTGGGCCTCGAGAAGGGCGAAGGCTTGGGCCCAGCTGGCGAGGGTGGCATCACGCTCCTTGGCGGTGGCCTCCAGAGCGTCCACCTTGGTGTGCCAGTATTTGTTCTATAGCCGAAGCATAGAATTCGGCTTGCTCAGTCGGCCGTTCGCCTTCTTCAGGTGATCCATCTCCCGCTGAGCGCACACTAGGATGGCTACAAAAAGGCCGGGTATCAAAAAAAAGGGGGGGATTCCGGCTGGGGGAACTTACTCTGCGAGGTCCCGTTGGCAGCAGCGAGCTTCTGCTCCAGGGCTCGGTTGCCGCCGGCTGCATCCTCGAGCAGCCGGATCTCCTTCACCGCCAGCTCGAGGGTGATGGCAAGGTCTGTCAGCGAGGCGGCGGAAGAGGCGTCGTGGTCAATAGCGTTGGCAACCAACGACTCCTTTGCTGCGGCCACCATCGTCCTCCACTCCTCCCTCGGCTCGTCGTCGGAGTTGTCGTCGCCGACAACCACGAGCTCCTTGCCGGAGGCGGCCCTCCGTGACCGGCGGAGCGTCCCTCGTTATGGCTGTGGCGGCTGGATCAGCTCGAGGCGGTGGCGGAGGCGGTGCCTCGGAAGAAGGAGGAGGGGCGGAGGCATACGCGGGTGGTGTAGGTGTCCGAAGCGCGGGGTGGCGAGCCAGTCGGTGCCTACGCCGGGCTCGTAGCGCCGAAGGAAACCAGTGTGCCGAGCAACAAAAAGCAGAAAAGAAGCAGGAAGCAAATAAGCCAAAGACAGACAAGGAGAGCACAAAGAGCAGAAGATAGTAAAAACACTAAGAAAAGAAAACTTACCTCTGCACCATCGGGGGCGTCCCCTTCTTGTGACCGAGGCGGATCAGTGGAAGGATGCTGGTCCGGCTCCTCTTGGGGGCTGGCTCCTCCACGGCGGGCCGGCTGGCCCCACCCCCTCCCCTGCTGGACTGGCTGGAGCCACCCCCACCGGCACCAGACCGGCTGGAGCCACCCCCGCCGGCGCCGGACTGGCTAGACTCGCCATCCGTCGCATGGCACCGAGATGGCTCGGGAGCTGCCGCGGCCTTCTCCTCCTCGTTGACCTCCGCGTGAGGATCGGCGACCGGCTCATCATTCCGGCTGGGGAAGACGTCGCCGTCCCCATCCGACTCCTCGCTGGACCGACGAGCGTGCAGCTCGGGCAAGTCAGGCATGAAGCTCTGAAGGGGGGTCTCCCCCTCCTCTCGGAGGCTGCAAGGGAAGATCTGCCAAGGACATAAAAAAAGGGCTGGCAGGTCTTACCCGGGGCACGCGGTTGTGCGGCTATAAGGGGTCAGCCCGAACTTCCAGCCTTCCGGCAGCCGCTCCTTCGTGATGGTCCACACCCACTCCTTCGGGTTGTGGTAGTAGGGATCACGGCGAGACAGCCGGGTCGGGTCCAGCCGGCCGGAGTAGAAGCACATCTTCTGTTCTCGCTGCTGCTGCGGCATCATCAGCCTAGAAATCCAGCTGAGGGTGATGCCCAGGCCGATCAGACCGGCGGTGACGAGGGCGTGCATGCGCTGCAGCATCGCATCTGACTCCGTATTTTTGCCGTAGATCTTTAGATCTCACTGTAGCCGGCTGGACTCCACGTCCTGGAACACCGACAGGTTGATCCGGTCCACGGCGGTGAGGTTGTGGACGTAGAAATACGACTGTTGCCACAGCCACACCGTGTCCTGCAGCTGGAATTTGGGGTAGCCGGTCTACGTGCAGGACTAAATGGAGGCGCAACCGCACGTCACCAGCGGCCCCTTGGTGAACTGAAACTGCGGCCGGACTCGGAAGAGCCAGCAAAAGAGCCCGAGATCCGGCTGGATCCCAAGGTAGCTCTCGCAGAAAGCTACGAAGTGCGCCAGCGTCCCGATGACGTTGGCACCTAGGTGGTGGAGGCAGAGGTCGAAGAACGCAAGAAACATGAGGAAGAAGGGGTGCACCGGCAGCGCGAAGCCGCAGGCCAGATGGGACAAGAAGATGACCCTCCCCCCTCCGTCGGGTGTGGCGACTCTTCCCCCACCGGCGCGAGCCGTACCCCCACCTCCTCCTCCGACGGAAGAACGTGGGTCGCCCGATACTTCTCGATGTGCTCCTCCGTCACGGAGGAGCCGCACCAGGCTCCACGCTCGGCTGCCATTGCCGGTTCGCTGGGAGGCGCTCTAGTGGAGGAGTGACGGTGCCCGTACCACCGACGATGCTAAATAGGCGACGCGGCAGACTACAGCGACAGCGGCGAGCGAGACGATGCGAGGAAGGCAAGAGCACAAGAGAAGAATGAGGAAGGAGCCAACGGAGGGACAAACCGCTCTCCCCGGGCGCCCTTTAATGACCCGAAAGTGGAACCGTCCACGGTGCCACGTGGTAGCCACCTAGACGCTCCCCGTTCTCCGCATAGTGCAGGATCTTTGTGTAGGCAGAGGACGCATAGACGATCCCGGTGCAGAAACCGAAAAGGCAGATGGCGGTTCCTGATGCGACGTGCGACGGGACGTTACGCTGCCTACCGTAGAGTAATGATGGCGCGTGCGCGCGTGGCTAGCGTCAGCACTGACGTCACAGGTAGTGCAACCGCCAAGTCTAGCCGGCCAGAAAATTCAAAATGATGTGGAGCGCGTGCACATTTCACCTAAGGGTGAAATCTACACGCTCTCAGGGGCTAGTGTCGGGGGATGCCCTGCGGATACCCCAACCAGACAAGAAACAGGGCAGTCGGATCGTGTCCGGCTGGCTGAGCGCAGCCGGACAGGAGCAAGTCAAGCCGGCTACGTCACGGTAGCCGGAACAGTGAGGAGCAGATAGAACTAATCAGGAGGACAGAGCGACGTGCAGCATAGTGCATGGTACGCCCTGGTACGATGACAAGACTCACAACTACTTGGCCATACCGAAGACTTTGCAGGGTGATGCGGGAACAGTGGCCAGATGCTGATGATAGGCTCGCACGGCGTTCACTGTACCCATGACGACCATACTGCTCGTACTCTGATGAGACATAAGTGTACCGAGTACTGTAGATAACCAGCCGGCTGGGACCCACCTGTGGGGCCTGCCAGCCGGACTGGCCAGTGAGACCGTTGCCTCTCTACCTATATAAGGAGAGGCAAGGCCTCAGTAGAAAGGGTTGGTCTCAGTGCATTTAAGGCAGTAGCTAGAGAATACAGCTCGAGGAGCACTTGTAGCCCGTGTATCATTCATAGTCAGATTGGCAGGAGTAGGAGCTTTACCTCATCACGAGGGCTCCGAACCTGGATACTTCCTATGTCCAACTACACTTGCTTGTATCCAATCCCGCCAGTGGACGCTGTCAATAGCTTCCTTGATAGTCCCCACACCTCTATCTAACATGTTTAGGTACTGAAGTTCCCAATACAACGACAGTGCAGGTTGAGTTGTGATTAGGTAGGTCTAGGTGGCAACGATTGCAGCTTGTGATGTTTTCACTCTTATGTGTCCCTCTTGGTCTACAGACATGAACAATCTATCGATGTTTTAGGGCATCTCATTTCTTTCCTCTTCAGGTATATTGTGTACCCGCGAGGTTCCTCTCCTCCGTGGAGTGCCTTTAGCTATGCTACCTAACCCTCGAGTAGAGCTTAGTTGCGCCCATTGTAGGTTGGATTCATCGGCTAGTCTTTTCCTTTCATCGAGTTGCCTCTACATCCTGAGTAAGTCTCTTTTCTTGTGGTGGAGTAAGTATTGGTAGGTCATTAGCTCCCCACGTGTTGCTTCTATTGTCATCAGGACTGCACCCGATATTGCATCCCTTGCTCTTTGCCATGCTTTAGCGGATAGCCGAAGAGTTTGCCATTCTCCTTCACGTGGTCCTTCTCTTCTTGGTACCACTCGGTTATTGGGTGGGTATTCTCTGTTTCCGTGGTTTTTTGTATCATCACCTAATAAAATACCATTAGGATCAAGGCGTGGGTTACCATTGGAGTCATGCGGTGTCATTGTTGGTTCGCCGATAATCACGCATACTTGGTGATGCGTGAGATACGGGCTGCTGCTATTTTTACTGGACCCACAAGAGACACTATCCATGAAACCCTGCGGGTTTTACTCTGGATAGATTTCGGCCATCCTAATTCCAAAGTCGATGTCTTCGTCGCTCTCCTCGGGTTCATTATTTGTATGACTTGAGCCACATGGTGGTGTTACATGGGCATCTGACTCGAAGGAGAGACCGTCGTATAGATCGGATAGATATCCTAGATCTGCTGAGTTTCCAGAGTTTTCTTTGCCGTTTACCGGCTGGAGTCTGGATTCTTGAGATGAGCCGATAGAAGTTGCAGGTAACTCCGTGGGTGTCGCTGTTGTGACCGACAGACCCGATAAGATCGGGGACGATAGGGAATATTCTTAGGGTTCCTCCACACAAAGGTGGAAACTCTCTACGATGAGATCAGATCCGCCATTGAAGTCAGTGGGAACCGAGACAGGGGTGGGTGGGCACGGATCCACTATCATTGGATTGTTCCTTGATGGAGAGGGGGCTACCGAATCCATGACTCCGGCATCTAGATTTCCCACAGACGGTGCCAATTGACGAGGGGTAACCTCGGCAATGGCCATGGTTATGGACTTAGGGTTTGGTGGAAAATAGAACGTTGGGGATTTCATCGGCTGATTAGACAAACAAGGGAGTCAAATTCTTTTGATTGCTTATGGTCAAATCGATTACCGATCGCTTAAGGCTTTTTTGGTGCCTCTCTGTTAGATCCTCCCAGCCTATATATAATAGGCTGGGTCTTGAGGCTGTATATGTATAGGTTACAAGTTATAATTACAACCATAATACAATATTAGTTTCTATTTCCTTATTTAGAAAACTACAGCTTCCGTCGAATGATTCCTGAGCCTTCTTTTTGGTTTCGTGGGTTGTGAGCCATTATGTAACCGGGGTAATTAATCATAAGGACCCGAGTAGTCATACCCATGTCAGTCGGATACTCCTCATCAACTCCTGTGATAGAGGGAACTTTGATGTGCTCCAAAAAAGCACCATTTGGGACCTTTTACCGTGCAAAACCTATTCTTGATAATGCATTTGCTTCCTTGTTTTCTGTTCGGGGAGTGTATTGAACTTCAAACCCTTCAAATGATTTTGCTAGTTTATCCATGACATCTCGATACGTTGCTATGTGCTTATTTGCCCTAAAGTGATCGGATACTTGTTGGGCAACTAAATCTGAATCTCTATAGCACATGAGTCGGCGAATGCCGATGTCTTTTTCGATTGGAATTCCATGTAGCAGCACTTCATATTCGGCAATGTTATTGGTCGTCGTGAAATGAATCTGTAACACATAGAACAATTTGTCTCCTTGGGGTTATTTGAGTACCACGCCAGCCCCCGAGCCCCCCCCAGCTCTTTCGACCCATCAAAATGCAGGGCCCAATATTACTACTCTAGGATGTTAGTGTTTTATAACGTCTCTATCCAATCAGCAAAGAAGTCGGCAAGGATCTAGGATTTGATTGATGTCTGCGGTTTATACTCAATGTCAAAAGTTCCTAGCTCGATTCCCCACATAGAAATGCGTCATGTGGCATCACTGTTGTTGATTATATCTCTCATGGGAGTTGTGCTCACCACAGTAATCTTGTGCTCATGAAAATAGTGTCGTAGCTTTATGGCTACAAAAACACACCATAGGCTAACTTTTGGTAATGAGGATACCATTCTTTCGATTCTGTCAGAACCTCGCTAAGGTAGTAAGTCAGACGTTGTACCAACTGTTCCTGTTTTTCCTCCTTTTGTTCCACCACCGTGACGACATTGATGACTCTGTTTGTCGTAGCAATGTAGAGCAACATGGGTTCTTGAGGTTGCGATGCTGCAAGAATGATAGGGCAAATGTGTTCAATCTTTCGATGAGATGGTGATAACTCTATTTGGGGGGAGTTTAGGCTTGACGATCCGACTACACGTGCGAGCACAAGCGCCAATGCAATCGCTAGGCCAATCTCCTGGAGGTTACTGATCTAGCAGAAGCATGATCAGCCTGACCAACGAGGGTCTCAATTCCTACATGAAATCGAGAACAAGTAAGAACTAATATTGCAATCAATATATTGCAGATAAATATGAAAGCTTTATTGAAATCGGTGGGATCCTGAATAGGTGCGAAGTACAGGAGGTCTCTGTGACACTCAAGCCTTGGCAAAGTTGCAATGGTGGCTAACTTTTAGTCCAAACAAAATCACAGTCTAAAGTGATGGCTATGGGGGTATTTAAGAAGGAAAAGATGGGGTTTTGGCCAGCCATAGGTATGGTGGTCGAATCCAACCCTAAAAGACCTTTTCCGCTCAAATACGGACTCTAAAAAGTGTCTATTAAAATTCTTGTGAAAATAACATGGTCTTAGCCCAAAATAAAGGTGATGCAGAACCATATTAAGATATGGATGAATCTATGAAGTAATATTCTTGAATATTTCGTCCAAGTCTTCAATCATCATTATGGTGGCTTCAAAGTTCTGAAATCTCCACTTGCGCCGTCCTCTTCAATCCTCACATGCTTGCTGCCATCTCCATTCATGACCATGCTCCAATGCGTGTCCCTCTCGTCCATGCTAGGTCCATCATCCTAAGAGTAACAAACACATCTAATTTAGGAAGCATCATATTCTCATGTATATGAGGAATCATTCCAAGAAACAAAAGTACGTGATAGTTAAGTTGCTTGGCACAAGCTCGAGTGATAGGTACTTGTATTTGTGTAGTTCTAGGTACATCGGTTGTATCAATAGATGGGATGTCCTCATCATGCTCCCCTTCTTAAATTGAAGTCGCCCTTGATGCAATCTCATCTTCCTCACCAAAGTAAGGCTTCCAGTCTGCAATGTTAAATGTGAGACTAATTGTACCAAAATCTGCAGGGAGCTCAAGTTTATATGCATTATCATTTATTTTCTCTAACACATTAAAAGTACTAGCAACTCGTGGCATTAACTTAGACTTGGACCAAATCAGGAAAACGATCTTTGCGCAAATGCAACCAAACAAGATCACCAACATCAAACACAACATGATTTGTCCATATCTATCCCCAGCAAGTTTATACTTAGCATTGATGCGTTATATGTTGTCTTTAGTAGTCTCATGTAATTGTAATATCATTTCAGCATGTTGTGTAGCATCCAAATTATTTTGTATCAAAGAAGGTAATGGCAATAAATCAATAGGTCCATAAGGAACAAAACCATACACAATCTTAAATGGGCACATCTTTGTGGTAGAATGTAGGGAACGATTATAAGAAAATTCAATGTGAGGTAAACACTCTTCGCACAATTTTAAGTTCTTCTTTAAAACAGCCGGCAACATAGTAGATAAAGTTCTATTGACTACTTCAGTTTGTCCATCAGTTTGGGGATAACATGTAGTGCTAAACAACAATTTCATCCCCAACTTATCCCACAAACATCTCCAAAAGTGGCTAAGAAATTTAGTATCACGATTAGAAACAATAATATTTGGCACACCATGTAAACAAATAATTTCATGAAAAAAAAATCATCAATATGTGCAGCATGATCGGTCTTGTGACAAGGAATAAAGTGTGCCATCTTAGAAAACTGATCCACAACAACAAAAACACGACCCATTCCTTTCTATCTATGAGGCAATCCCAAAACAAAGCCAGAATATCCTCCGGAGGGACACTAGGAACAGGAAGAGGCATATATAAACCATGCAGATTAAGGCGAGACTTAGCTTTTTGACAATTAGTGCAGCGTGCCATGAATCTCTCAACATCTCGACGCATGCGTGGCCTAAAGAAGTGTGCAGCAAGAACATCCTCCGTCTTCTTTACACCAAGGTGACCCATCGATCCTCCTCCATGCGCCTCCAGTAACAAGAAAAGATGAATGGAACTATCTGGGATGCATAGTTTGTTAGCGCGGAACACAAATACATCATTGAAAACGAATTTGTTCCATGTTCTAACATCTCTACAATTCTGCAACACATCTTTAAATTTAGCATCATGCACATATTGTTCCTTAATAGTTTCCAATCCAAATATTTTGAAGTCAAGTTGAGATAACAAAGTATAACGGTGCAACAAAGCACCAGCAATAACATTATGTTTACCCTTTTTGTGTTTGATAACATAAGCAAAAGACTCAATAAATTCAACCCACTTTGCATGGCGATGATTCATCTTAGCTTGACTGTGAATATGCTTCAAAGATTCATGATCAGAATGTATAACAAATTCTTTAGGCCATAAATAATATTGCCAAGTTTCTAACGTCCGAACCAACACACATAATTCTTTATCATAAGTAGAATAGTTTATACTAGCCCCACTCAATTTCTCACTAAAATATACAACAGGTTTGCCCTCTTGTAATAACACACCTTCCAAACCAATTCCACTAGCATCACATTCAAGCTCAAAAGTCTTGGTAAAATCAGGAAGTTGGAGTAATGGAGCATGTGTTAACTTATCTTTCAATATCATGAAGGCTTGTTGTTGTGCATCACCCCAAACAACGGGCACATCCTTCTTTGTAAGCTCATTTAGCGGTGCAGCAATCGATCCAAAATCTTTGACAAAATTCCTATAAAAACTAGAGAGGCCAAGAAAACTCCTCACTTGTGTGACCGTCTTGGGTTGCGGCCAATTCTCAATTGCTTCAATCTTGCCTAGATCCACTTCAATACCCTGTGATGTAACAACATAGCCAAGAAATGCCACTTGATTGGTGCAAAACATGCACCTTCTCAAGATTACCAAACAAACGTGCATCACATAAAGCATTGAAAACAGCATGCAAATGTTCCAAATGATCCTCTAAATATTTGCTATAAATCAGAATATCATCAAAGTAGACTACCACAAAACATCCAATGAAAGCAGATAAAACTTTGTTCATAAATCTCATGAATGTGTTGGGTGCATTAGTTAAACCAAACACCATTACTAATCACTCATATAAACCATACTTAGTTTTAAATGTTGTTTTCCATTGATCTCCTAGTTTTATACGAATCAGGTGGTAACCACTACACAAATCAACTTTAGAAAACATGGTAGAGCCACTCAATTCATCAAGCATATCATCTAACATGGAATAGGATAACGGTAACAAATAGTAATATTATTGATAGATCTATAATTAGATACCAAAATAATAGGAACAACACATGGGCTAAGGGACTCACAGATGTGATCTCTGTCAAGTAGTTCCTGAATTTGGCGTTGTATCTCCTTTATCTCCTCAGGATTGGTATTATATGGTGCATGGTTGGGCTACGTGCCACCAGGAATTAAATCAATTTGGTGCTCAATTCCTCTAATAGGAGGTAATCCTGGTGGCATCTCAGTTGGAAAAATGTCCTCATATTTCTGCAAAAGGTTAGCAACAGCAAGTGGCAAAGAAGGAGGTGTAACATCCCAATTTTAGCAACCCTCATTAGTTGTCCAGAATGCAAAAATCAGGGGGAACAAAAACTTTCTCTTGTTAAGTGTTGAAGTGTTTGTTTGATGTTTGGATATGCTTATGCATATGGATGTGCATTAGATGATATCCTCCTTACCTCAACACCAGTTGACAAAAGCTACTTCCCAAAACTGCCTTGGCTTAATTTCCATATTCTCAAATGTTCTGGCATTTTAAAACCTGAGCCAAGAAGCCTTTGCAAACCAACTATCTTAGTAGCTTCTGTTTCCCTAAACTATGGAGAGCAACCTATTATAATCTCCTTATGTTTTCAAGACAGAACCTTCAACTACTCTTACCTCTAGGATTTCCAAAACCTTGTATAAAACTTTTGAATTCAACTCTTGGTAGGGATACCAAGAATTCTTACATTATTCAAACTCCAACCTTTTCAAAATTGCCCATCCTTACCTCAAGCTAAACTTGGTGGTAACCCTAGTAGTAGTTGATTTATTTGTAAGATGAGTTGCCTTGATCTCCTGTTTGACTTGATTGCTTAGAAGTAGTATGATATACTCTAGGAGCTCATCACCAGGATCAAGATGTTTCCAAATCATCACACCCTAAGCAATAATACAAAGCAGGATCTAATCTCTAGATATTAGGTGATCATCTAAAACCCTTAACTAGATCAATTTTGTAGATATCCCTTCTAGAAGCTTCCAAGCCAATGAAGACCAATATCAAGCAAGGATCCTTTCTACTCAGTCTACACTCCTACATCATCCACTTGATGATGCTTGGGTACCTTGCAAACCCTCAAAAACATCCCCTCTCATAACTTAGTCTAGAATATGTTCCAACATCACCTTTTTGAATGCCTCGCTTTCTCAACCCTTGTGCATTTTTGAAAATACATTTGGACCATCTTATAAACCATCCTAAGGGATACCAAGGCCCACTCTTTCCCTTGGTTATATCATCCTCCAACCCACTTGTTCTTGATGGTTTTGTAGGCAAGAAATTAACTTTTTCTGCAAATCTAGTCATCATGCCTACTTTGATAGAAGCTCACACCACCATCCAGCCTTCTATGGACCAAATATTTGCATGGTCGCGTTCTACTCATATAGCTCTATCAACAACTACTTCACTTGTTCCAAGTGGATCTTTGTGCCTCTTAAACCCACATGGTTTATAAGGCATCATGACTCATCTGGCATGGCAGCCTTATTTTCAACAAAGTTTGCAATCACTTCTAGACCACCTCAAATGTAACCAATCCAAACTCATTCTGCCATGATCATCTATATAACTTCGTATAAATAACCATCTATCCCATGCCCCAAGGGGAGATCTGAACTCCAAGATACAACCATGTTTTGATGGTATGAAATTAACACCCCACCTAGATACTTAACCTAGGGTATTCCACCAAAATCAGCTTGGATTCTCCAATCCCAAGGTTGCAAATGCTTGCTACACCTTTTCTACATCATTTACCTTGATCATCAAGAGTTATCAAATATAATCCATAATTATTTTGGCTCCAAATCTAATTAATCTCCTTAATAGACAAAATCTCCAAAACTCCTCTCTCAAGGGAAAGTTTGGTTTTTGCCAAAACACTTCCCTAACTTTAAGCACTATTGAGTCCTATATATCATACCCCATCTTCCCACTTCAAAAATAAATAATTTTGAAAAGCTTTATTATTTCTTTTTGCCCATTTTCTTAAATGGCTGAATTGGAATAATAATCATTTTAAATACTTTTAATCTTCAATAAATCTCGGGAAAATTCTCCTAGGTGTGTATTCACATTTGGGACCCTCTCATATGAAAAACCAACCATGTCCAATGTAAAATTATCAAATGAGCTTCTAGAAACTACTTCGACACTTTTTGTATAATTGATCAAAAATGCACTTAAGATCATCTAAAAAATCTCACTAATTCCTGGAGGTGTATCTTGACCTCAGCTACCTCCCAGCACCTTTACCTCATGTTGCTAAAATCAAGATTTGAGACTATATTGATGAGCATCAAGAATGACAAAGTGGGATATATGACAGCCTTGTAGAAATACTCCATCAACCCTCATCCAAACTTTCTCTCTACTACTCCTCAGCACCAGGACACTCCCCTGGTCGAGCTACTGTAACAATACACTGTAGTAGCTTGCCCTCTAGTGCTTGGACCCTAGACCTTAACCTCATGTGGGTGTCTGGACTTGAAAACCTCTTTACTCCCCTTGCAGCTGTTGCACAATGCCCCTCAGCCCTATGCACAACCAAAGCACCCCACCTCTCTCCTCTCCACCGCCCAGCTTCGCCAATGAGCAATCCATGGACCCAGCCCTAGCCCTTTGTGCACTATGTGCAACATACAGCCATCTCCTCAAGTTAAATAAGCCCCAGGCCACTTCAACCCTCCTTGCTCACCCATTTCCTCCTCTGGCCACCAGAGAACCATCTCCACTCCCTCTTACCTCTCCATCGACTCCCCATCTCCATGAAGAAGGAGAAGAACTCCTCTCGGACTCAACCTTGTTTGCGAGCAGGTAGTCGTAACTGGCCGCCCCAGACCCCTCTCTTCCCTCTATATTGATCCCCGGGATCTGATCCACCTCCCCCTTTCCCCTTCTTTGCACGCAGGAACACCGGAGGCTGCCGCCCAAGCCCAAGACCAAGCCAAGCTCCTCCTCGAACTAGCAGCTTCCGAGCTCCCTTCCTCCCTGCATGCAACACTCTTGGAGTCCCCAAGACCACCGAATCCGGCCGAGCCCCTCCGTTACGGCATGCACCGGGACCTATAAGCGCTCCGTCAAGCTCCGGCATGTTCCTCTTGGTCGCTGTCGCGTGAGACCTCTTTCGTCGCCAAAATCGCCCGTGCCTCCCCTCGGTCGGTTCACCATCGCCAACCGCGTCGCCTTGCGGTGTACCCTCTGCCGGAAATGTCCCCAGGTGAGGTTCCCGCGTGCCGCCTGAGCCCCCTAGGGTTTCTGCCCTAACGTCGCGTCGCTGGGGGAGAAGACGACCTCCCTACCGTCGATTTCCCTTTAAATCGAACGGCGGGCATCGTGCCTTACTCCTTTAGCCGCCAGCTCTCGCTGACAGGCGAGGCCGCGCTGTTAGCCCTTCAAACCGCCTCCTCCCGCGCGGAGAGAAGCCGGGTGGGCCGGCTTCGTTGCTGGGCGGCCCACGATCGCCAGATCTAGCCCATCAGCCTCTGCCTCATTTCTTTTTCGTTTTTTTAAAACAGTTCCAGATCTGTTAAATAGGTGTTCAGTTTAAATCGATATGAAAATGGTAAATACCTCCAGATGACCAGATAAAAAATTTCTAGGACACCTTAGGGTTTTGTCTATCTTGCTATACCAAAAGTTTGGCCAAATACCACTAATATATCCTCTATAGATTTATTTACCAAGGGGTACCCTTTCCAATAAATAAATCCCTCAGGGACCTGCACATCTCCAAAATGGATGAAACCAAGCTCCTTTGAAAGTATACCCATAGGCCTACCATCTAGAATTTATCTCATGCCAAGGTGAATAGTAGTTTGTCTATAGTATAAATAGCAAAAACTATTAGTTTCTTCCTTAGGTAATTTCTCTAGGTCAAACCAACAGAGTTATTGACCTAATTATAACTCTTTGTGATGTGGTACACTAAGGTCTACCAAAATCTATTGAGGGTTTTCTTAATTTTGGTGAATTAATGATCTCTGTGTAGTGTTATGCCAATAGAAAAATAACTAAAGGAGTTTGGAAACTCCAAAAAGAGTGAATCCAATTCCTACAGAATACCAACCTTGTGCCCTTGGAATCAACTCAAAATCTTCTGTAGATTTAATTTTGTGAAAAAGACAAAAACCCCACAAAACTGCCTTTGGGAATTTCCTGAGGGCATTATGATAAATATTTTGGCATGATTACAACTCTCAGTGAACAAGTACATCAATGCCTACCTAACAACCCAAGGAAATAATTTTTAGAGCTCCAGAAATTTTCTGGTGAATTATTCCCTAAAACTAGAAGTTATTTCACTAGGAAAATCATAATTATTTAAAGGAAAGTGATAAATTAGTGAAACCACTTTTGTTGGTTTCATTTCATCAGCATCTACCTGTAGGTATCATTTTTATACAATGGTACCATACAGAATAAGTTCTTGCTCCAAAACCCTCTCATCTCTAATTTCCAGACTATGAAATCCCTATGGTTTCCTTCAAATGTTCCAAGACATGCTCCCAATCCTTCTAATCCATTTTCTCAACACCACTAATGATTTGTACTCTTGTATTGTCATTTTCTTGCTCTATGGTTTTTATGCTTGAATGCCTTGTTTGATTGTGGTCTTGCTTGTTTGCAAGTATACTCGGTGACGACGATAGTTGCGCTTGTTTTGACCCGAGAGGAAGATATCTTATTATTATTGGTATTATTGGGTATTCTAAAGAATAAGTCCAGGGAAATATTGCCATATTGCTTATCATCAGGCAAGCCACCTTCTTGCTCATAAGCCTTTTCCTACTGTTTTACTTATGCATGTTTTATCTATTGATTTATGAAAACTACATCGTTTTACTATATGATATTGTATATCTGGTAGTGGTTTGGATCCTCTGAACTATTACACTTTCGTACTATTAAGTACACCCCCCTTGGTGACACCTACTTGTCCCTAGTAGAATAGATGGTGTATATCACCATAACCCTTTTTGGAGACCCCGTTTTAGCCGAAGCAAAGCTAGAGGATGGGAAGACCCCGGAAAAAGTTTTACCAAATGTTTTATTATAAAACCTTGGTGAGGTGGGACCTCCCAAGAGTTGCGGAGAAAGAAAATTTTTTGTTTTACAAAATGCTAAAGGAAAACTGGAGCAAAAAGGTTTACGAAAACACACCCGGTTCTTTGCAGTTTTGCTAGAACAATTAACCCATGCAAACACACCACTAAATGGGACAGGACTGGATTTGATGATTTTTTACTCTGGTATAAGCTGCCTCGTAACTACAACAGGGGATCGCGATCCCTGGAGGGTGGGCCTTCTCACATAAGGGTCCATGTGGGACATCGACCTGGAGAAGGAACGAAGGGTCTACGAACCTCCACGTGTTACTATGAGCCCCTCATTGAAAGCACACACTCGATAAGTGGAAAAAATACTCCGGTTGGTCCTCGGTACCCGATGTCCTGGTGTTGAGGGGAATAACACTCATAGGGTAGGCACTTATATTGGAGTGGGCATCCGGAGAGTCTTGATCGGTTACTCGACCCACGATCGGTGTAGATCAGGGTAGTGTACCCGGATGGTGTGGGTAAAGTGTACAACCTCTGTAGAGTGTAAATCTATTCGATTAGCCGCATACGCGGTCATGGACGGTTGGGAAGGTTGCTGTAGAGCGGTGCTAGTTTTGTTTTCAAAAAGGATTTCGGAAAAGAAATGGCTTTGGAAATTTTTTGACCATGGGATGGTCGTAAAGGAGAAAGGTTTTGACCATGGGATGGTCGGAAGAAGGAGAAAGGAGTTTGGTCGTGGGACGACCTGAAGACGGGAACAAATGGGTGACCCAGTCCTGATGTTTTACAAAAAATTTCAAAATGGTTTCCAAAATGTTTACAAAGGGTTTTCAACAAAGATATGTAGATGCTATTTCTACAAGAGAAACTATTTGAGAAAAGAACCTCCCTTGGAGCTCTCCTACTACCACAACCATAATGCATATCCTCTTGTTATTATCATTATTATAAGGTGCTTTGCGAGTACATTCAAAGTACTCACTGTCATTGTACCTGGCTATTAACTTGGTCAGATATCAAGAGGAAGATGATGTTGGCGACTGTGCGAGCTAGGACATTTTCCTAGTCAGTTGCCTGTAGGTTAAGGCATGGATCGGGCTCTACGCGTGATGAAGTTCCGCTGATGATTATTGATGTAGCCATAACGGCATTTATGTATGTCTTGCAATTTGGTATGTCTCGGATGTTTTAATGATACTTGTCGGTTATGTACCACAACTAACTGATCATGGGATCGTGGTTGTACGCATAATAAGGATTCTCGGAGGATTAATCCAGGGGCCCTACAGACTTGGTATCTGAGCCATCCTGACTGTAGGAGAACCTTAGTTAGCATGGTCGCTAGACAGGAACCTTATTTTGAAAACCTCGGATTTCGAAAACTAGTTTCTCAATGAGTTTCAAAAAGTTCTACTTCTTCTCTTACTTTAAGTAAATGCTTTCGAAAATCGTTTCCTCTAACTCTCATCCCAACTTCAAACTTACGGATTTTAAATGACTAGGATCTAGAACCCGGTGAAGACAATGAGAACAAGATAAAGACAAGCAACAACCAGCAAACACAAGGAGACTACAATATCGCTCTATCAGCGGAATCCTCACAATCAGAAGAAATCGGGTGTTGCACTATCAAGAAACGACCCAGATACGACGAAGACTTCATCACCAAGATAGTGACTTCGGCCTGAAGAAAGAGGATATCTAGGGTCAATAGTCCTAAGAATAAGATTCCCCTACCTCGCGAGTAGTTAACTCATTGGTCCCTAACGTTGACCGTGTTTGCTTGCCTAAGTGCCACATGTGTTGCTTGATGTGTGATGATTGCCGAGCACATTGCGATCCCCTCGCGTTGTTCGCCTTGTTTTTATGTTCTGGTTTGATTTGACCTTTTAAAAATGTGACTTGAGGAGCGATAACCCACCTAGTAACTCAGAAACCCTTGTGCTAGCTGTCGGTAACGGGACCTAGACTAACCTCGAGAGTATATGAGAGGAAAAGCATCGCAAGAACCAAGAGTTCGTCATCGTCAAGTCAGAATCACCTCAAAGATTTCACCTAAGCAAGACGGCATACCCCGTCAAACTCACCTCTCAAGACTCGTCAATAGCGCAACACTCCCTTGTTCCTCAGTCTACTACAGCAAGACATCCCGTTGAATCCGGAAGTCAATCCCTGAAGGATCCTCAATACCCACAAGAAACCACCTGATAAGTCAACCAAGACAAGAAGTGAAGACCTAACCACACTAACCTTAGTGTATTAGAGCTTCTGAACGCCTCAGAAGACTAACCAAATCTAGTCGACCCTACCCAAACCGAAGGAAAGTTCCTCCCCAGAAGGTCAGAACTACCCCTAAAGCCAGATGATAAGGAAGCGTGAAGACAACGAGTCTACCCCGCCCGAAACAACGCCACGTGTTCAAGAGATGACAACTCCTCTGAAGCTAGATGCCACTACTCTGATGGAACACTCTAAAGAGGAGTCGTATACCGCTAACTGGTGCTGAGCTGACTCCTAAGGGCTTTGTTAGGAAACCACCCTCACCAAGGCTTACAAGAATAGGGCGTCACTCAAAGACCCCGGCTCAAGACTCCAGGAAGATACAGCCTCTCGCTAACAGCAAGTTAGCCTTCCAAGACAGAAGCTCCAAACCATTCTTGATGAACCTTAGTGAAGCTGTAAGGTGGAAAGACTACATCTTTCCACTCAATCTCCAGGAGACTGTCTACCAGAAGATATTTGAGAAAGGATCCCCAGATTTGACGTCTTTTCGCCAAGTAGCAACTCGTGGTTCATCAGAGGAGAAACGGACCGAAGATTCTATGAAATCCCTTTGCTACGTCAGCTGAAAACTCATCCGAAGGACCACAGGGCCGCCAACCGTTCAGTTCCAATCGTTTAGAGGACGTGAGACTCCAATGACTCCAAAAGGCTAAGTACTAATAATAGTAGGATATAAGCCCTGTAGGTCATAGTTCCTCGGACGCCTTCTGGAGATCTCGACTCCAGGAGGAAGATGACGACAATCTTCAGAACCAACACCAATGAAGTCAAGACGGAAGGAATGAGTTATCTACGAGCTAACCCAGTCTAATCCTAAGGGGGAAAGACCGCTTCTTTCCCACAAAAATAGAGTAACCTTTCGCCAGGAGCAAACCCAGAAGCCTGGACTCAACATCATTAATAGGATACGGTACCATTCCTAAGGAAGAACTATGGACCCTTAGAGAGAGGTACTCCCAGCTGTAGATTCTATCCTCTGATGAGCACTCCGGAAAGTTCAGCATCGAGATAGTCTGCCCCGTCTAAGCCCTCGAGATATAGAGTCCAGAAGGAAAAGAAGGTCATCCCTCGCAATAAGGACTATACTCCTCTCAACTCTCCTTGCAATCCTAGAAGACTGACGCTCAACTTCCTGATAGGGTAACCACTTCCAAAGGTGGAGTCCTTAAGATAGCACGCTTGAAACCAGTAGCACTAACCTTGACCCAAAATTCCCTAACCCTACTCTCCCGAATCTCGGGACGAGATTCTTTTAAGGGGGAAAGGTCTGTAACATGCCAATTTTAGCAACCCTGATTAGTTGTCCAGAATGCAAAAATCAGGGGGAACAAAAACTTTCTCTTGTTAAGTGTTGCAGTGTTTGCTTGATGTTTGGATATGCTTATGCATATGAATGTGCATTAGATGATATCCTCCTTACGTTAACACTAGTTGACAAAAGCTACTTCCCAAAACTGCCTTGGCTTAATTTCCATATTCTCAAATGTTCTGGCATTTAAAAACCTAAGCCAAGAAGCCTTTGCAAACCAACTATTTTAGTAGCTTCTGTTTCCCTAAACTATGGAGAGCAACCTATTATAATCTCCTTATGTTTTCAAGACAGAACCTTCAACTACTCTTACCTCTAGGATTTCCAAAACCTTGTATAAAACTTTTGAATTCAACTCTTGGTAGGGATACCAAGAATTCTTACCTTATTCAAACTCCAACCTTTCAAAATTGGCCATCCTTACCTCAAGATAAACTTGGTGGTAACCCTAGTAGTAGTTGATTTGTTTGTAAGATGAGTTGCATTGATCTGCTATTTGACTTGATTGCTTAGAAGTAGTATGAGCTACTCTAGGAGCTCATCACTAGGATCAAGATGTTTCAGAATCATCACACCCTAAGCAAGAATACAAAGCAGGATCTAATCTCTAGATACTAGGTGATCATCTAAAACCCTTAACCAGATCAATTCTGAAGATATCCCTTCTAGAAGCTTCCAAGCCAATGAAGACCAATATCAAGCAAGGATCCTTTCTACTCAGTCTACACTCCAACATCATCCACTTGATGATGCTTGGGTACCTTGTGTCAACACCCGGTTTTTTAATCCCAGATGCCCGTTATGCCATACCTCGCAATCCTAGGATTACCATTTTTGGGAGACATAACGGATTGGATATCACAGTACATCATCCATTACAAACCATACATAAGGTCTTACACAAATAAGGATCTCATGATCCAGTCTTTAATATAACAAGCAGCGGAAATAAAAGATAAGCGTAGCGGTGGGGTCCATCTTCAAGGGCACAGGCAATGCTGACGAAGGCAGATAGTCCTAGTTATCATAGCCGTCATGATGACCATCCTCTTGATAGTCTCCTTCATAGTCTTGCCATGAGAATAGCCAGGGACAAAAACTATGAGTACTCTTTAAGTACTTGCAAACTACTATTAATAGGTACTATAGTTCTAAGTTAAAGTGCTAAATCTAAGTTTAAGTATAAAGTTAAGTTTGAAACCTAAGCTGAGTTCTAAAGCAAAGAAAGATAAAATAAAGTTCTACAATCACTTAAGTTGGGACGCTATTGTCATAAACACAACCCTGTTGTGGTGAAGTCAAAGTTCATCCTTCATTTCAAGTTATTTAGAAAACATCTGACAACGAAACAGTATGGCCATTCCAACTGTCCATGACCGCGGACGCGACTATTCGAATAGTTTGACACTCTACAGAGGTGGTACACTTTCACCACAAGATTCGATACATCTGTGAGGGATAACCCTGAATCATCATACTTAGTATGCAGATAATCAAACATAACCTTCCCTTTACACACCCTAGTATAAGCACCTTTTCTATGAGCATGGCCTCCCAACCATGACCATCAGTCATCTTGGGCACTGCATAGGTGGACATCATGAGAGGTAGCCTCATCTCAAACCTCTCCCGCGAGGGAACTAATACTAATGCATATAAATTTCCAGCTAAGCCTTACCCAATTCAGGTAGTGTGGTTGTACGGTAAATTTGGAATGGTATCGCATCCGAATCCAACCATCAGTTTTATAAAAGGGTTAAGGCTCATGCCTCATCATTTTTATCATCATAAACCAGTTGTGTTTCTCAACACATGTCAAAACATCTCAATAGAATGACTCATCATTCCAAGGTTTTCACAATTCATTTTCACCAAGTGTTCCCATCTAAAGTGACTCAAGTTTTTGATCTACTCTAACTACTAAGTTAAGAGTGTTCACTAAGGTGGAAGTGATGGGTTCAATGTCATGCCATAGAATGACATCTAAAGGTTTCTAAATAGGTCAAGTTTTATACTTTTTATGCTACCTTCAAAACAAGTAAGGGACTTTGTGTAAACTAAAGGAGGTAACACTTGTAAACCAAGACTTGGGGTAACTAATAGTAAAAGGGGTGTGATCAAAGCATGCTTAAGGCATCCTTGCTAAATCATCTAGTTTGAGCCTAGCTTGCTAAGTACTAAACTTGCAAGGGTTAACTTGACACTAATAGATTGCACTGTTAATGGTGGCTTGCCATGGTTGGTGCAGTGGTTGCAGTTTTCTTTCTCTTTGTCTGGATAGCACTCCTCCTCCTCGTAAGCTTGGTCGGTACTATCTTCTATAAAGACATATGGAGTACACAATCACCAAACAATATTTAACTAGGCTAGATAGCTTTCTAAGACACACAATTGATGATCTATTATCATCACAAGCATCACAAGTTTAATTCAATAGTTTCATTCTTTTTAATTTAGAAAAGTAATTTCTACTCATTGAAAAATTAACTAAGATTTAATATTCACCACTTAAAATATGGGATCATGTTGACACATGTCATCACCACATATTCTAACATGTGGGAATGAGATTTAAAGATTGGATCAAAATTACTTTAGTTTAAGTTCAATATTCAATGATTTAAAGTGACTAGAAATGCCTATATAGCATTATTTTGGTACTAGTCCAAAGTCACTGCATGTAAACCTTAATATTATTACATATTTAGGTAGATATGATGAAATGTGATTTTTGGGAGTTGGAATCAACTCAAAAGCTAACTTGGTTGATTTTATAAAAATGTTGCAAGGTGCAAATACTTCTGTTTTCTTATTTTTATTAGGAGAGATCTATAACTCTAATTGAAATAAATCCAACGGGCTTGGATAGATTACTTCAATACCTTTCAGACAAAATTAGTTTCATGCAATTTTGATTTATAAAACTCTCTGAATTGAATTTTAAACTAGTGGACAGAAACTAGATTTAACTAAAAAGAAAAATCCAGATTTGGACGGGTGGGCTAGCGCGGGAAAGAACTTGGGCCGGCCCAGTGGCGCTCCGTGGTGCGGGGCTCATCTAAGAGGGGGGTCCCGCTTGTCAGTGGGTCTTAACACGCGAAATGGTACGCACGCTGTGGGCCGTAGGATTAGAACGGGGATCTACAGCTGAGGGTCGTCGTCAACGACGAACAGGTCGTCGGCGAGCTCGAACCCTAACGGCTCGGTGGGGGTCTGCTAGGGACATACCAGTGTTGGAGATATGCCCAAGAGGCAATAATAAAACAGGTTATTATTATATCTTTGTGTTTATGATGAATGTTTACATCCCATGCTATAATTGTATTATTAGGAAACACTAATACTTGTGTGTTTTGTAAACAGAAAAGAGTCCCTAGTAAGCCTCTTGTTCAACTAGCTTGTTGATTGATTGATGATCATGGTTTCCAGTCATAGACATTGGATGTGATTAATAACAAGGTTATATCATTAGGAGAATGATGTGATGGACACACACCCATAGTAAGCGTAGCATAAGATCAAGTGATTAAGTTTGTATTGCTGTAAACTTTGAAATACATAGTAACCTAATCCTTCGACCATGAGGTTATGTTAATCACCATCACCGGATGGTACTTTGATGACATCAAACGCCGCTTCGTAACTGGGCGGTTATAAAGGTGCCATTGGGTATTCTGAAAGTATGTGTTGAAGTGCATAGACCAAGATTGGGATTTGTCCATCCATATGACGGATAGATATACTCTGGGCCCTCTCGGTGGAATGTCATCTAGACAGCTTGCAAGCGTGTGACTACGTCACAAGGGATGACATAACACGGAACGAGTAAAGAGTACTTATCAGTAATGAGGAAGAACTAGGTGTGAAGATACCGACGATCAAACCTCGGATAAGTAGAATATCGCGAGACAAAGGGAATTGGTTTCGTATGTTAATTGGTTCAATCGATCACAAAGTAATCGTTGAGTATGTGGGAGCCGTTATGGATCTCCAGATCCCACGGATGGTTATTGATGGGAGAGGTGTCTTCATCATGTCTGCATATTCACGAACCGTAGGGTGACACACTTAAGGTTCGAAGTTGTTTGAAGTAGATATGGAATTTGCGTTGGAGACCAAATGTTGTTCGGAGTCTCATAATGGATCCGTGACATCACGAGGAGATCCGGAATGGTCCGGAGAATAAGATTCATATATTGGGGATCATTTTCTAAGTTAGGAAATGTTCCGGAGTGTTTGTATGGAGATTCTAGAAGGTTTCAGAATGTTCTGGAAGGTTCTAGAGGATTTCTTGGAGTTTGCTTGAAAACCAAGAAAGGGATCAAGGAGACCAAGTGGGGCACTACACGGATTCGTGGGGGAGGAGGATTCCTCCCCCCAACCAGCCGGCGCAAGGAGGAGGGAGTCCTACTAGGACTCCCCCTCCCCAGGCGCGCCTCCCTCCTTTAAATAGAAGGGAGGGGGCGCCCCCTCTTGCATATTGTCTCATAACTTCCAATCTCAGCCACCTCTCTCCTTCATGTTTCTTCTGCACAGGCATAGGCGAAGCCCTGCAGATTT
This sequence comes from Avena sativa, assembly GCA_916181665.1. Lineage (NCBI taxonomy): Eukaryota > Viridiplantae > Streptophyta > Magnoliopsida > Poales > Poaceae > Avena > Avena sativa. The sequence goes on along the minus strand of OV702291.1, from coordinate 372,788,322 downwards.
CTCATCTCCACCACCACCACCACGCCGTCGTGCTGCTGGGATTCCGTGGAGAAGATCTACTACCTCCGCTGCTCGCTGGAACGGGGAGAGGAAGGTCTGCTTCGACTCCGCACGTGTGACCGTCTGCGGGAGCGCTGCCGGAACGCGGCGCCAGAAGAATCGTCCACACGATCTTGAGATCGGCAAGTGATCGACTACATCATCCACGAGATCTAATCTCGTTAACGCTTTTGGTTCTACGAGGGTTAGTACCGATCTATCTCGTTGCTCATGTCTAGTAGATTAGATCTTGGCTTTTATCTAGATTAGATCTGGGTTTTGTTCGTTCTTGCGGTAGAATTTTTTTGTTTTCCATGCTACAAACCCTTCAGTGGTATCAGAGCCTTGTCTATGCGTAGATCTATTGCACGAGTAGAACACAATGAGGTTGTGGGCGTGCTCGTGCCGTCTTTTGCTATATGTGTACTTTGCATCTTGCGGCATGGTGGGATGAAGCGGCCCGGGCTAACATTACATGTTATCGTACATGAGACTTGCTCCACGCTTGACGTGCAACTCGTATTGCACAAGTGGCTTTGCGGGTGTCTGTCTCTCCCATCATAGTATAGATCAAATCTACACTTTGCACTTGATAGCACTTGTATCAACGTTGTGGTTCAGTTTCGTAGGTAAGATGCGTTCTTAGTCGAAAGCCCAAGCCACGTAAAACTTGCAAAGAAAATTAGAGGCGTCTAACTTGTTTTTGCAGGGGTTTTGTGATGTGATATGGCCTACATGTGATTGTGATTGTATTTGATGTATGCAATGATCCTTGTTGTAATATGACAACCGGCAGGAGCCTAATGGTTGTCTTTAATTCTGTTAAGACCTACGTGTCTATTCATCTTGTAATAGCTTTCTTCCAAGTAGTTGTAATAGTTACTAGTGATGATGGACAACCATGAAGCGGCGCCACAGACCTTGACGCAATGCTGGTGATGATGGAGATCATGTCCGTGCTTTGGAGATGGAGATCGAAGGCATAAGAAGAAAGGGCCATATCATATCACACAAATTATGAATTGCCTGTGACGTTAATCCTTTATTCATCTTGTATTGCTTAGATCGCGACGGTAGCATTATAAGATGATCCCTCTCACTAAATATCAAGTAATAAAGTGTTCGTCCTTAGTTGGCACGTTGCTAAGACTCGTCGTTTCGAAGCATCTCGTGATGATCGGGTGTGATAGACTCTACGTGTGCATACAACGGGTGCAAGCCAGATTTGCACATGCGGAAACTAAGGTTAATCTTGACGAGCCTAGCATGTACAGACATGGTCTCAGAACACGGAATACCGAAAGGTAGAGCATGAGTCATATGATTGATATGATGAACATGAAGATTGTTCGCCGATGAAGCTACATCATCTCACGTGATGATCGGACTTGGTGTAGTGGATTTGGTTCGTGTAATCACTAAAACAACTGCGAGGGATGTTGTTTTGAGTGGGAGTTCACCTAGTTGATTTAAGAATTAAATTTGAACACTATTTATCATAAACTTAGTCTTAACTACTTACAAATATGTTGTAGATAATGGCGAACGTTTCCATCAATTTCAATGCGTTCCTAGAGAAAGAAAAGCTTAAGAACAATGGAAGAAATTTCATGGATTGGTTCCATGGACTGAAGATCGTCCTTAGGGCTGGTCAGTTGACCTATGTGCTCGACGCACCGCTAGGTGACCCACCTGCAGAAGATGCCACCGATGACGTAAAGAATGTTTATGCCACTCAGAAACATCACTACTCCACAGTTCAATGTGCCATCATGTACGGTTTAGAATCGGAGCTTCAAAAACGTTTTGAGCACCATGACCCATTTGAGATCATTAAGGAGCTCAAACTCATCTTTGAGACTCGCGCGGCCATGGAAAGCTATGAAGCTTCCGAGAAATTCTTTACCTGCAAGATGGAAGAGGGTAGCTCCGTTAGCGAGCACGTGCTCACTATGTCTGGGCACGCAAACAAACTCTGAGAGTTGGGGATAACGATTCCTAATGAATTGGGGATTCACCGTGTACTCCAATCACTGCCACCAAGTTACAAGAACTTTGTGATGAACTACAATATGCACTGCATGAACAAGACGTTGCCTGAACTATCGTCCATGCTGAAAACTGCTGAAGTGGAGATCATGAAAGAACACTAAGTGTTGATGGTCAATAAGACCACCAATTTCAAGGAATGGGGCAAGCCTAAGAACAAGGGCAACTTCAAGAAGGACGGCAAGAAAGCTGCCGCACCTGCTAAGAAGCCCAAGGCTGGTCCTAAACCTGAAACTGAGTGCTTCTACTGCAAGGGTGCTGGTCACTGGAAGTGTAACTGCCCCAAGTACCTGGCAGATCTGAAGAACGGCAACATCAAGAAGAAAGGTATATTCGATATACATGTTATAGATGTGTATCTTACTAGTAAACGTAATAGTACCTAGGTATTTGATACTGGTTCGGTTGCTCATATTTGTAACTCGAAACAGGAGCTGCGGAATAAACGAAGACTGGCAAGAGACAAGGTGACAATGCGCGTTGGAAATGGCTCCAAGGTTGATGTGATCGCCGTCGGCACGCTCCCTCTACATCTACCATCGGGATTAGTTTTAAATTTAAATAATTGTTATTTGGTGCCTGCGTTAAGCATGAACATTATATCTGGATCTTGTTTATTGCGAGACGGTTACTCTTTTAAGTCTGAGAATAAAGGTTGTTCGATTTATATGAGTAATATCTTTTATGGTTTTGCACCTGAGATGGATGGTTTATTCTTATTAAATCTCGATAGTAGTGATACACATGTTCACAACATAGATGCTAAACGAATAAAATTGAATGATAATTCTACATACATGTGGCACTATCGTCTTGGTCACATTGGAGTGAAGCGTATGAAGAAACTCCATTTTGATGGACTTCTTGAATCACTTGATTTTGAATCGCTTGAAAGATGCGAAGCATGTCTAATGGGAAAAATGACTAAGACTCCATTCTCTGGAATAATGGAGCGAGCTACGGACTTATTGGAAATAATACATACCGATGTGTGCGGTCCAATGAGTGTAGCATCGCGTGGTGGATATCGTTATGTTCTCACTTTCACGGATGACTTGAGTAGATATGGGTATGTCTACTTTATGAAACATAAATCCTAAACTTTTGAGAAGTTTAAGGAATTTCAAAGTGAAGTGGAAAATCATCGTAACAAGAAGATTAAGTTTCTGCGTTCTGACCGTGGAGGTGAATATCCGAGTTATGAGTTTGGCATGCATTTAAAGAAATGTGGAATACTTTCACAGTTGACACCGCCGGGAACACCACAGCGTAATGGTGTGTCCGAACGTCGTAACCGAACTCTCTTAGATATGGTTCGGTCTATGATGTCTCTTACAGATTTACCGTTATCATTTTGGGGCTATGCATTAGAGACAGCCGCATTCACTTTAAATAGGGCACCATCTAAATCCGTTGAAACGACACCGTATGAATTATGGTTTGGTAAGAAACCTAAGTTGTCGTTCCTTAAAGTTTGGGGTTGCGAAGCATATGTAAAGAAGTTAAAGCCTGATAAGCTTGAACCCAAAGCGGAGAAATGCGTCTTCATAGGATACCCTAAAGAAACAATTGGGTACACCTTCTATCATAGATCTGAAGGCAAAGTTTTCGTTGCTAAGAATGGATCCTTTCTGGAGAAGGAATTTCTCTCGAAAGAAGTGACTGGAAGGAAAGTAGAACTCGACGAGGTTGTTGAACCTTCTTTCGGAGTTGAGAGTAGCGCAGCACCAGAAGATGTTTTTGTGCCGCCTGCACCAACTAGAGAGGAAGCTAATGATGATGATCATGAAACTTCGAACGAAGTTACTACTGAACCTCGCAGGTCAACGAGGGTTCGTACCACTCCTGAGTGGTATGAATCTTCCTTGAACATCATGTTGGTGGACAACACTGATGACCCTGCGACGTATGAAGAAGCTATGGTGAGCCCAGATTCCGACAAATGGCTAGAAGCCATGAAATCCGAAATGGGATCCATGTACGAAAACCAAGTATGGACTTTGGTGGACTTACCGGATGGCCGAAAGGCTGTCGAGAACAAATGGATTTTCAAAAGAAAAACAGATGCTGGTGGTAATGTTACTGTCTATAAAGCACGACTTGTCGCGAAAGGGTTCCGACAAATTCAAGGAGTTGACTACGATGAGACTTTCTCACCAGTAGCGAAGCTAAAGTCTGTGAGGATTATGTTAGCAATCACTGCATATTTTGATTATGAAATTTGGCAGATGGATGTCAAAACGGCGTTCCTTAATGGTGACATTGAGGAAGAGTTGTATATGGTACAACCCAAGGGTTTTGTCGATCCTAGTGATGCTGATAAGGTATGCAAACTTCAGCGCTCCATTTATGGACTGAAGCAAGCATCCTGGAGTTGGAATCAACGTTTTGATAAAGTAATCAAAAACTTTGGATTTATACAAACTTATGGAGAAGCTTGTATTTACAAGAAAGTGAGTGGGAGCTCTATAGCATTCCTAGTACTATATGTAGATGACATATTGTTGATTGGGAATGATATAGAACTTCTTAATACCGTCAAAACCTATTTGAATAATAGTTTTTCGATGAAGGATCTTGGCGAAGCGGCATATATTCTAGGCATCAAGATTTATAGAGATAGATCAAGACGCCTAATAGCGCTTTCACAAAGTACATACTTAGACAAAGTTCTAAAGAAGTTTAGAATGGAAGAGAGCAAGAAAGGGTTCGTGCCCATGTTGTCAAGTAAGACCTTGAGTAAAACTCAAAGTCCGGCTACGGCAGAAGATAGAGAAAAGATGAATAAAATTCCCTATGCCTCGGCCATAGGTTCTATCATGTATGCCATGCTGTGTACGAGACCGGATATAGAACATGCTGTTAGTTTTACTAGCAGATATCAAAGTGATCCTGGAATGGAACACTAGACAGCGGTCAAGAATATCCTAAAGTACCTGAATAGGACTAAGGATATGGTTCTTTCTTATGGAGGTGATGAACAGCTTGTTGTAAATGGTTACACTGATGCTAGTTGGAACACCAATCCAGATGACTCGAAGTCACAGTCTGGATACGTATTTATTTTGAATGGTGCTGCAATAAGCTAGAGGAGTGCCAAGCAGAGCGTTGTGGCGAAATCTTCAACTGAATCGGAATACATAGCTGCTTCGGAGGCTGCACAAGAAGCCATATGGATGAAGGAGCTCATTACTGAACTTGGCGTGGTTCCCAGTGCGTTGGACCCGATGGCCATCTACTGTGACAACACAGGTGCCATATCTAATGCACAAGAGCCAAGGTCACATAGCAAGCTGAAGCACATCAAGCTACGGTTCCATGCTATTCGCGAGTATGTCCAAGATGGTGACATAAAGATTTGCAAAGTACACACTGATCTGAATGTAGCAGATCCGTTGACTAAACCTCTCCCTAGAGCAAAGGATGACCAACACCAGAACGCCATGGGTGTTCGGTATATTACCATGTAATCTAGATTATTGACTCTAGTGCAAGTGAGAGACTGTAGGAGATATGCCCAAGAGGCAATAATAAAAGAGGTTATTATTATATCTTTGTGTTTATGATGAATGTTTACATCCCATGCTATAATTGTATTATTAGGAAACACTAATACTTGTGTGTTTTGTAAACATAAAAGAGTCCCTAGTAAGCCTCTTGTTGAACTAGCTTGTTGATTGATTGATGATCATGGTTTCCAGGTCATAGACATTGGATGTGATTAATAACAAGGTTATATCATTAGGAGAATGATGTGATGGACACACACCCATAGTAAGCGTAACATAAGATCAAGTCAGTAAGTTCGTATTGCTGTAAGCTTTGAAATACATAGTAACCTAATCCTTCGACCATGAGGTTATGTTAATCACCATCACCGAATGGGTACTTTGATGACATCAAACGCCGCTTCGTAACTGGGCGGTTATAAAGGTGTCATTGGGTATTCTGAAAGTATGTGTTGAAGCGCATAGACCAAGATTGGGATTAGTCCATCCATATGACGGATAGATATACTCTGGGCCCTCTCGGTGGAATGTCATCTAGACAGCTTGCAAGCGTGTGACTAGGTCACAAGGGATGACATAACACGGAACGAGTAAAGAGTACTTATCAGTAACGAGGAAGAACTAGGTATGAAGATACCGACGATCAAACCTTGGATAAGTAGAATATCGCGAGACAAAGGGAATTAGTTTCATATGTTAATTGGTTCAATCGATCACAAAGTAATCGTTGAGTATGTGGGAGCCCTTATGGATCTCTAGATCCCGCTGATGGTTATTGATGGGAGAGGTGTCTTCATCATGTCTGCATATTCACGAACCGTAGGGTGACACACTTAAGGTTCGAAGTTGTTTGAAGTAGATATGGAATTTGCGTTGGAGACCGAATGTTGTTTGAAGTCTCGGAATGGATCCGGGACATCACGAGGAGATCCGGAATGGTCCGGAGAATAAGATTCATATATTGGGGATCATTTTCTAAGTTAGGAAATGTTCCGGAGTATTTGTATGGAGATTCTAGAAGGTTTCAGAATGTTCTGGAAGGTTCTAGAGGATTTCTTGGAGTTTGCTTGAAAACCAAGAAAGGGATCAAGGAGACCAAGTGGGGCACCACACGGATTCGTGGGGGAGGAGGATTCCTCCCCCCAACCCGCCGGCCCAAGGAGGAGGGAGTCCTACTAGAACTCCCCCTCCCCATGCGCGCCTCCCTCCTTTAAATAGAAGGGAGGGGGCGCCCCCTCTTGCACCTTGTCTCATAACTCCCAATCTCAGCCACCTCTCTCCTCCACGTTTCTTCTGCACAGGCATAGGCGAAGCCCTGCAGATTTCTCATCTCCACCACCACCACCACGCCGTCGTGCTGCTGGGATTCCGTGGAGAAGATCTACTACCTCCGTTTCTCGCTGGAACAGGGAGAGGAAGGTCTGCTTCGACTCCGCACGTGTGACCGTCTGCGGGAGCGCTGCCAGAACGCGGCGCCGGAAGAATCGTCCACACGATCTTGAGATCGGCAAGTGATCGACTACATCATCCACGAGATCTAATCTCGTTAACGCTTTCGGTTCTACGAGGGTTAGTACCGATCAATCTCGTTGCTCATGTCTAGTATATTAGATCTTGGCTTTTATCTAGATTAGATATGGGTTTTGTTCGTTCTTGTGGTAGAAACTTTTTGTTTTCCATGCTACGAACCCTTCAACCAGGGCTCCAGCAGGGTCGACGAGGCAGGAAAACGAACTGGTGGTCGACGGCGAGGCGAGGCAAGGTTGCGGCGGAGCTTGGGGTGGTCGCAATCAGCGGCGCCCTTCTCCTCCTGCTGCGGCTGCTCCGGCTCCAATTTTGGCGAGGCAGAGCTCGCTTGGCTCCGGCGAGAGGTGGGTGAGGTTCAGTGAGAGGTGGGGAGTGAGTGGGTGTGGAGAGAAGAGGCTGGAGAGGCCGGTTTATATAGGCCCGACGGTGACACCGAGCGGGATGGGCAGGAGATGGTGGCGACATGGCTACGGCCGGCTAGAGGCATGGCGGAGGGTGGCGATCGACATGCGGTCTCCTGGCGGTGCTCTAGGAAGTGAATGTGAGCGTAGGGGCGGTGGTATGCGGTCTGGGCGAGGTGGCGCTCTGAGCGGCAGAAGCGGCAACATCCACGGCGAGCGGTGGCTGTGGTGTGTTGGGCGGCGAGGGGGGTGTCTAGGGTGTTCCCTGGCTCGTGGCGGAGCGGTGGGCGTGGGCTGCGGTCGAGCGGCGGTCTATGCACGCGTGCCAGGTGTGGTGCTCTGGCGCGTGCTCGGCATGGTGCGGTGGCACTGGGCACGGGCTTTCCTCGGTGGTCCATGGCGAGGCTCGGCTCGGGCAGGGGACAGAGGGTGGTGGTGAGCTCCTGGCTACCTCCTAGACATGGAGAGGGAAGGGGGAGTGGTCTGCTGCAGCGGGGCAAGGTTTGGCCGGCGAGCATGTCCTCGGGTTGGTATGGCATGGTGGCTAGGGACAAGGGAGAGGGATTCTAAGGGCCTGGTTAGACCAAGAGGGGACATAGGGATTAAATGGAGATCAAATGGGGGCAAAACCCTGTGCAGAATAGTGAGCTAGGATTTAGAGTTTAAACCTGCCTGTCAAGTGTTTGATGAAATGGCCGAAAGAAATAAACTTTTGAATTTTGGTTTCAAAATTTTTGGGTGATCTACACTAGTGCTAGGTAGTCTCTGGTTGCAAGGGTTTTGAAAGTGGAGCTTGTTTGAATGGTTTTTGAAAAAGTGGGATCTTACCATATGAAATAGATTAAATTTTGAACTGTCATTTAACATTAGCATTTGAAAGATTTTTGCAGATCACAAGGTGGGCCTTGGTACCTCAGTATGTGTACTAGCAAGGGGTGTAAATATCCACACATGTTTCTGTTAAGTTTTGAGTACTAGGAATGCCCCAAGTAGGCATGAGAGTTAATTTGGCCAAAATGACCATTCACTTCAAATATTCATTTTGAGTTATTTTTCTTTGGGAAAAGTTTGGGAAGGACTTAGATGATGTTTAATTCACCTAAGAAACATTTTACAATCATTGGCTCACTTAAACAAGGCACTTCAATTCAACTCCTATTTTAAATGCACACATATATGAATGCTTTCATTTTTAATTTGGAAAAGTTTTTGTTAACCCTATTTTTGGATGATTTGATCTTGATAAGCTTGGATTAAAGTTTTGGGATGTTACAAACCTTCCCCCCTTAAACAAAATCTCGTCCTGAGATTTACATGGAAAACTAGGAACTAAAGAGATACGGGAACTATGTCCTAATGTAATCTTCTCGCTCCCAGGTAGCTTCCTCCTCGGTATGGTTGCTCCACTGGATCTTGAGAAACTTGATGCTCCTGGTCCTGGTGGTTCTGTAGGCTTCTTCTAGTATATGGATGGGTACTTCCCTATAGGTCAGGTCATTGTTGATTTCCGCAGCTCTGTGATCGATATTCTTGAAAACTTCAGTCTTCTCAGGCACTTCCAAGCATTTGCGAAGTAACGAGATATGGAACACATTGTGGATGGCTGACATCTCTTCAAGAAGTTCCAGCTGATACGATACTTCTCCTCGGCGGTTCAGAATCTTGAAAGGTCCGATATATCTAGGGGCTAACTTTCCCTTCAGACTAAAGCGTTGAGTTCCCTTCAATGGTGAAACTTTGAGGTATACAAAATCTCCGACATTGAAAGTGAGGTCTCTCCTTTGCTTGTCAGCATAACTCTTCTGTCTGGATTGGGCGGTCTTGAGGTGCTCACAGACTTTGTGAACTTTCTCTTCTGCTTCTCGGAGAAATTTGGGTCCAAAGATCTGACTCTCTCCTACTTGCGACCAATTTAAAGGGGTATGACACTTTCTTCCGTATAGGAACTCAAATGGTGCCATCTGCAAACTAGCTTGATAACTGTTGTTATATAAGAATTCTGCGAAAGGCAGGCAGTCTTCCCATTTTGATCCGTATTCCAACACAAAGCTCTAAGCATATCCTCTAAGATCTGGTTGACTCTCTCAGTATGTCCATCTGTTTGCGGGTGATATGCGGTGCTGAAATTCAACTTGGTGCCCAATCCTTCCTGAACTTTCTACCAAAATCTCAAGGTAAAATGGGTTCCTCGATCTGATACTATGGTCTTGGGGGTTCCATGCAGACTAACAATCCTAGCAATGTATAGTTCTGGTAACTTTGCACTCTCGTAGGTTGTCTTGACAGGTATGAAGTGGGATACCTTGGACAGTCTATAAACGATGACCCAGATTGAGTCATTTCCCCTACTAGAAGTAGGTAAACCGGTGATAAAGTCTATGCCGACGGAATCCCATTTCCATTCTAGAATCTGCAATGGTTGCAATAGTCCTGCAGGTCTCTGATGCTCTACTTTGACTCTTTGACAGATGGCACACTTGGCGATGTAGCTTCCGATTTCTCTCTTCATCTTGTGCCACCAAAATTGCTCTTTCAAATCCTGATACATCTTCATTCCTTCGGGGTGGATAGAATAAAGAGTATCATGAGCTTCCTTCATGATAATTTTCTTTAGCTCCGAATCTGCTGGCACACAGATACGTCCTTTGTACCACAGTACTCCTTCTTCGTCTTCGGTGAATCCAGGTACCTTTCCTGTACCAATACGATGTTTGATTCCATCGATACTTTCATTCCCCTTCTGGGCTTCCTTGATTTGGCTAATCAAAGTGGGTTGAAGTTCAATTCTAGCTAAGAATCCTTTTCTAACTAACTCAGTTCTGAACTGCTCCAACTCCTCATACAAACTTGGTTGCTTCTCCTTGATCATGGTGTTAAGCCTACACGGCAATCTGCTAAGAGCACCCTTTTCTAATTAACTCTATCCATCTCCTTTGCCTCATATTCAGCTCCTTCTGAGCGAAAATATACTTCAAACTCTTGTGATCTGAGTAAATCTCACACCGATTACCCATCAGATAATGACGCCATGTCTTCAACGCTAGAACCACAGCTGCTAGCGCAAGATCATGGGTCGGATAGTTCTGCTAATGCTGCTTCAGTTGTCGAGACAGATACACGATGACTTTGTCTTCTTGCATCAATACACATCCTAGACCAATCTTGGATGCGTCACAATATACATCAAACGGCTTCTTAATGTCTGGAATCATCAAAATTGGGGTTGATATCAATCTCTTCTTCAGCTCCTGAAAACTGGCTTCACATCGGTCCATTCAAACTTCTTGTCCCTCTTCAACAATTGGGTCATGGGTCGGGCGGTGCTCGATAATCCTTCTATGAACTTGCGGTAGTATCCCGCTAATCCCAGAAATGCATGGACTTGGGTTTGAGTGGTTGGGGTTCCCATTCTTCGACATCTTTGATCTTGGCGGGATCAACAGAGACTCCTCCGGCAGACACAATATGTCCTAGGAATCCTGCTTCTTTCAGCCAAAACTCACACTTGCTGAACTTGGCATATAACTGATGTTCTCTCAGGGTTTCTAGGATGATTCTCAGATGTTGCTCATGCTCTTCTTCTGACTTGGAGTAGATAAGGATGTCGTCGATGAACACAACTACAAACTTATCTAGGAAATTCATAAAGATCTTATTCATGAGATTCATGAAATAAGCAGGGGCATTGGTTAATCCAAAGGACATAACCGTATACTCGTATAAACCATAGCGAGTAGTAAAGGCGGTCTTCAGAATATCCGTTGCACGAATCTTAAGTTGGTGATAACCAGTCCTAAGATCAATCTTTGAGAATACCTGAGCTCCAGTCAACTGATCAAATAGATCCTCTATCTTTGGCAAGGGGTACTTGTTCTTGATGGTGACATCATTCAACTTTCTGTAATCTGTGCATAGACGGTTTCCTCCATCTTTCTTGTCGACGAATAATACCGGTGATCTCCATGCCGATGCACTTGGCTGAATCAAGCCTGTTGCTAACATTGCATCCAACTGCTTCTTCAGTTCCACTAACTCTGAGGGGTTCATGCTATAGGGTCTCTGGGCTATAGGTCCAATTCCGGGGATTAGTTCGATAATGAACTCAATATCCATATCCGGGGGCATACCTGGCAATTCATCTGGGAATACGTCGGGGTATTCATAGACTAGTCTGACTTGGTCTATGGTGGGCAGGGCTACACTCTTGTTGCACTTGAATTGATGGGGTAAGGTTTCAGAGATATGCTCTACTGTTACTCCAGAACTACTGGTCATGATGATGGCTTTCTTAGCACAGTCTATCAATCCTTTATGCCTTGACATCCAGTCCATACCTAGTACTACTTCCAATCCTTTGGTTCCAAGTACAATTAGGTTGGCATAAAAATCTATCCCATGTATTCTGATAGGTACAACTTTGCAAATTTTCCTAGCCTTTGTAGTTGAACCAGGGATTTGAACTATCATGACATGCTTCAGGTTGGTTAGGTGAATCTTACTAGTGCGTGCAAATTCTTTGGTAACAAATGAATGCGATGCTCCAGAATCAAACAATACTCTTGCTAAAACTGAGTTGACAGAAAACATACCCAACACTACATCTGGCGCTTCTTGGGCTTCTTCTGCATTCATGTGGAAGAGACGACCGTTGCGGTTGTGAGGGTTCCCTGGGGCAAATCTCCTTCCTGGTTGAACACGACGCTGCTGCTGGGCTAGGGCATTCACATTGGCATTGGCTGCTGTCTTCCTGGGACACTCATTTGAGTATTGACCCTTCACTCCGCACTCGAAACAAGTGATCTGGGACTTGTCCTTGACTATGACAGGCACAACATTGCTGCTAGTTCTGGGTGCAGTGTTGTTGTTGCTCTTGTGAGGGGCATGGTTGAAATGGTTGGCATTGCTGGAGTTGTGATTGTTTCCTCCGGACTTCACATTGCCTCCGCTACGGTTGGGGTAGCTTGGGCGAGAATTTGGGTGTCGGTTGTTTCTTGGTGCATATCCTGGTGAAGGGTTGGGACGGTACTTCTGGTCACTACTGGATCCAGACTGCTGCATCATACGACGCTTGCAGTTGTCGTTTGCCTGGTAAATCTTCCCTTCCATCTGAATGGAAGAGTCGACTAGCTCTTCGAGATCCTGAAAATGGATGTTGACGAGGATAGTCTTCATATCATCATGCAGTCCGTTCAAGAATCTCTCCTTCTTCTTGGCCTCTGTGTTGATATCACCAGGTGCATATCTGGCAAGTGACAAGAATCTGTCATGGTACTCCGCCACAGTCATTCTTCCTTGCTTCAATTCACGGAATTCATCTCTCATCCTGTTGACGAGACCTTGTGGCACATGGGTGTGGCTGAACTTGACTTTGAATGCTTCCCATGTTATAACCTGGCCATGGTTCATATTGCGGATGTTATTCCACCAAGCTCTGCCATCTCCCGCCAGATAGTGGGTGGTGAAGAGAACTTTCTCATTTTCATTAACTCCTACAACTTCGAGGTTGTTTTCCATGGTCTATAACCAGTCATAAGCATCTAATGGGTTTTCGGATTGGTTGAAGATTGGGGGATTGGTGTTCTGAAATTTTTTGAGTTTAGATCCTTGGTGATCCTGATGTCCATGTCCTTGGTTGTTGAGAGCCATTGGGCGATCTACTGCAATGTTGCTAAGTTGGCTTGGCGCACGGCCCTGCTTGCTTCACGGTCTGCGATGAGATTCTGCAAGATCTGCAACATTGGGTCCTGCGATGAGCTGCTCCCTCCTAGGTTTCCATGAGTCATCTGAAGATTGAGATAGATATAGGGGTAAGAGGGAAATGCTAAGGTTCATGGTTTTAGGAAAAGCTAAAACTTTGAGTTAGACACAGGTTTTTCAACTAACTTCATTTTCATTTATGAAAGCAAGCACACAATACAACACACACCAGAACAAACAAAGGAAAGTAGATGGTTTGAAGAACCATTTTGCCAGCTACGATACAGTGGGACCGATACAACTCATGCTACGACAATGCTCTAGTGCATCTACTCATCGTCGATGAAGTCGGAGTCCTCATCATTAGTGTAGAAGTCCACGACATCCTCCTCCAAAAAGTCATCATTGTTGCTGAGGTAAGAATCCATGTCTCCCTGGATGTCTTCACCCTCATCTTCTTCTTCCTTCGTGGCAAGCTAAGCTTCCTGCTCCTTGACGGTCTTCTCGAGGTCGGCCACCTTCTTGCGAAGAAGGGCGATGGTGCGATCCTTCTTGGCACGCTGGCGGCGAAGAGACTAGCGATCTTGGATGAGCAGTGCGAAAGTCTGGGCCTTCTGGTCGGCGATGGCACGGTTCTGGTTGGCTAACTCCCTGGCATTGTCCAGTCCCTGTTGTCTGTCGTGCAGCAAGAAGTCAAGATTCTCCACTTTACGCCTCAACTCTGGGTGACTTGGCATCTCCATCGGCATTCCCATGAAGTCACGTCTTGCATAGTGGGCAAAACGGGTTCCTTGGATCTTGTTGACGCTGAGGGCACATAGACGTGCGAGAGCTTCATGCATTGCCCTGGCAAATCCATCTAGCCAGTTGTTCTCTCTCACGAAGAATTGAATTCTTCTAGAAGTTGGTGCTTCGATGCTTCCTCTAAGATCTGCGGTGACTAGCCACTGTAGGTCTCCTCCTGGGGGTCCTGGAAGTTGAGCTCCAAGAAACTCCGGATGTGGGCGTCCCAATAACTCCGACAGTGAATCCAGATCCCTCTCGAAGATCAGCTGACCTCCGTTTCCCATTGGTAAAACTTGCTGAACTAAGTCTCCATCTATAAGAATTAAGGATGAGGAAATTAGTGAAGTGATCAAGTGTGTCAAGTTTTAAGTAGTAATGTAAGAATTTTGAGGAACATGAATTTTTGAGAAAGAATGAGTTCACAAGGGTAAGAGAGGAAATAGTTTTTCATAAATACTCACTTTGGTTTTGAAGCTAAGTTTTAGGTTTGGACGTCCATTCTAACTAGGGTCTCCTATGGTCAGGATGGCTCTGATACCAACTTGTCAACACCCAGATTTTTAATCCTAGATGCCCATTATGCCATACCTCGTAATCCCAGGATTACCATTGTTGCGAGACATAACGGATTGGATATCACAGTACATCATCCATTACAAACCATACATAAGGTCTTACACAAATAAGGATCTCATGATCCAGTCTTTAATACAACAAGCAGCGGAAATAAAAGATAAGCGTAGCGGTGGGGTCAATCTTCAAGGGCATAGGCAATGCTGACGAAGGCATATAGCCCTAGTTATCATAGCCGTCCTAATGACCATCCTCTTGATAGTCTCCTTCATAGTCTGGCCATGAGAATAGCCAGGGACAAAAGCCATGAGTACTCTTTAAGTACTCGCAAACTACTATTAACAGGTACTATAGTTCTAAGTTAAAGTGCTAAATATAAGTTTAACTATAAAGTTAAGTTTGAAACCTAAGCTGAGTTCTGAAGCAAAGAAAGATAAAATAAAGTTCTAGAATCACTAAAGTTCTGAAGCAAACCTAAGCTATTGTCATAAACACAACCCTGTTGTGGTCAAGTCAAAGTTCATCCTTCATTTCAAGTTATTTAGAAAACATCTGACAACGAAACAGTATGGCCATTCCAACTTTCCATGACCACGGACGCGGCTATTCGAATAGTTTGACACTCTGTAGAGGTGGTACACTTTCACCACAAGATTCAATACATCTATCAGGGATAACCCTGAATCATCATACTTAGTATGCAGATAATCAAACATAACCTTCCCTTTACACACCCTAGTATAAGCACCTCTCCTATGGGCATGGCCTCCCAACCATGACCATCAGTCATCTTGGGCACTGCATAGGTGGACATCATGAGAGGTACCCTCAGCTCAAACCTCTCCCGCGAGGGAACTAATACTAATGCATATAAATTTCCAGCTAAGCCTTACCCAATTCAGGTAGTGTGGTTGTACGGTAAATTTGGAATGGTATCGCATCCGAATCCAACCATCAGTTTTATACAAGGGTTAAGGCTCATGCCTCATCATTTTCATCATCATAAACCAGTTGTGTTTCTCAACACATGTTAAAACATCTCAATAGAATGACTCATCATTCCAAGGTTTTCACAATTCATTTTCACCAAGTGTTCCCATCTAAAGTGACTCAAGGTTTTGATCTACTCTAACTACTAAGTTAAGAGTGTTCACTTAGGTGGAAGTGATGGGTTCAATCTCATGCCATAGAATGACATCTAAAGGTTTCTAAATAGGTCAAGTTTTATAATTTTTATGCTACCTTCAAAACAAGTAAGGGACTTTGTGTAAACTAAAGGAGGTAACACTTGTAAACCAAGACTTGGGGTAACTAATAGTAAAAGGGGTGTGATCAAAGCATGCTTAAGGCATCCTTGCTAAACCATCTAGTTTGATCCTAGCTTGCTAAGTACTAAACTTGCAAGGGTTAACTTGACACTAATAGCTTGCACTGTTAATGGTGGCTTGCCTTGGTTGGTGCAGTGGTTGAAGTTTTCTTCGTCTTCGTCTGGATAGCACTCCTCCTCCTTGTAAGCTTGGTCGATACTATCTTCTATAAATACATACGGAGTACACAATCACCAAACAATACTTAACTAGGCTAGATAGCTTTCTAAGACACACAGTTGATAATCTATTATCATCACAAGCATCACAAGTTTAATTCAATAGTTTCATTCTTTTTAATTTAGAAAAGTAATTTCTACTCATTGAAAAATTAACTAAGATTTAATATTCACCACTTAAAATATGGGATCATGTTGACACATGTCATCACCACATATTCTAACATGTGGGAATGAGATTTAAAAGTTGGATCAAAAATACGTTGGTCTAAGTTCAATATTTAATGATTTAAAGTGACTAGAAATGCCTATATAGCATTATTTTGGTAGTAGTGCAAAGTCACTGCATGTAAACCTTAATATTATTACATATTTAGGTAGATATGATGAAATGTGATTTTTGACAGTTGGAATGAACTCAAAAGATAACTTGGTTGATTTTATAAAAATGTTGCAAGGTTCAAATGCTTCTGTTTTGTTATTTTTATTAGGAGAGATCTATAACTCTAATTGAATTAAATCCAACGGTCTTGGATAGATTACTTCAATACCTTTCAGAAAAAATTTGTTTCATGCAATTTGGATTTATAAAACTCTCTGAATTGAATTTTAAACTAGTGGACAGAAACTAGATTTAACTAAAAAGAAAAATCCAGATTTGAACGGGTGGGCTAGCGCGGGAAAGAACTTGGGCCGGCCCAGTGGCGCTCCGCAGCGCTGGGTTCAGCTGACAAGGGGGTCCCGCTTGTCAGTGGGTCTTAACACGTGAAACGGTACGCGCGTTGTGGGCCGTAGGATTAGAACGGGGATCTACGGATGAGGGTCGTCGTCGATGATGAACAGGTCGCCGGCGAGCTCGAACCCTAGCGGCTCGGTGGGGGTCTGCTGGGGACGTACCAGGGCTCCAGCAGGGTCGACGAGGCGGGAAAACGAACTGGTGGTCGATGGAGAGGCGAGGCATGGTTGCGCTGGAGCTTGGGGTGGTCGCAATCAGCGGCGCCCTTCTCCTCCTGCTGCGGCTACTCCGGCTCCAATTCCGGCGAGGCAGAGCTCGCTTGGCTCCGGCGAGAGGTGTGTGAGGTTCAGTGAGAGGTAGGGAGCGAGTGGGTGTGGAGAGAAGAGGTCGAAGATGTCGTAGAGTGGGTATTCCACCAAAATCAGCTTGGATTCTCCAATCCCAAGGTTGCAAATGCTTGATACACCTTGTCTACATCATTTACCTTGATCATCAAGAGTTATCAAATATAATCCATAATTATTTTGGCTCCAAATCTAATTAATCTCCTTAATAGACAAAATCTCCAAAACTCCTCTCTCAAGGGAAAGTTTGGTTTTTGCCAAAACACTTCCCTAAATTTAAGCACAATTGAGTCCTATATATCATACCCCATCTTCCCACTTCAAAAATAAATATTTTTGAAGAGCTTTATTATTTCTTTTTGCCCATTTTCTTAAATGGCTGAATTGGAATAATAAACGTTTTAAATAGTTTTAATCTTGAATAAATCTTGGGAAAATTCTCCTAGGTGTGTAATCACATTTGGGACCCTCTCATATCAAAAACCAACCATGTCCAGTGTAAAATTATCAAATGAGCTTCTAGAAACTACTTCTACACTTTTTGAATAATTGATCAAAAATGCATTTAGGATCATCTGAAAAATCTCAATATATTCCTGGAGGTGTATCTTGACCTCACCTACCTGCCAGAACCTTTACCTCATGTTTCTATAATCAAGATTTGAGACTACCTTGATGATCATCAAGAATGACAAAGTGGGATATATGACAACCTTGCACAAATACTCCATCAACCCTCATCCAAACTTGCTCTCTACTACTCCTCAGCACCAGGACACTCCCATGGTCGAGCTACTGTACCAATACACTGTAGCAGCTTGTCCTCTAGTGCTTGGACCCTAGAGCTTAACCTCATGTGGGTGTCTTGGCTTGCAAACCTCTTTACTCCCCTTGCAGCTGCTGCACACTGCCCCTCTGCCTTATGCACGACCAGAGCACCCCACATCTCTCCTCTCCACCGCCCAGCTTTGCCAATGAGCAAGCCATGGACCCAACTCTAGCCCTTTGTGCACTATGTGCACCATACCCCCATCCCCTCAAGTTAAATAAGCCCCAGGCCACTCCAACCCTCCTTGCTCACCCATTTCCTCCCCTGGCCACCAGAGAACCATCTCCTCTCCATCGACTCCCCATCTCCATGAAGAAGGAGAAGAACTCCTCTCGGGCTCAACCTTGTTTGCGAGCAGGTAGTCGTAACTGACCGCCCCAGACCCCTCTCTTCCCTCTATATTGATCCCCGGGATCTGATCCACCTCCCCCTTTCCCCTTCTTTGCACGGAGGTACACCAGAGGCTCCCGCCCAATCCCAAGACCGAGCCGAGCTCCTCCTCCAAGTAGCAGCTTCTGAGCTCCCTTCCTGCCTGCATGCAACACTCTTGGAGTCCCCAAGACCACCGAATCCAGCCGAGCCCCTCCGTTACATGATGCACCGGCCCCTGTAAGCGCTCCATCGAGCTCCGGCGTGTTCCTCTCGGTCGCTACCACGCGAGACCTCTTCCGTTGCCAAAATCGCTCATGTCGCCCCTCGAACGGTTCGCCGTTGCCAACCGCGTCACCCTGCGGTGTGCCCTCTGCCGGAAATGGCCCTAGGTGAGCTCCCGGCGCGCCACCCGAGCCCCCTTTAAATCGAATGGCAGGCATCGCGCCTTACCCCTTCAGCCGCCAGCTCTCGCTGATGGGCGGGGCCATGCTGTTAGCCCTTCAAACCGCCTCCTCCCGTGCGAAGAGAAGCCGGGTGGGCTGGCTTCATCGTTGGGCGGCCCACGATCGCCAGATCCAACCCATCAGCCTCTGCCTCGTTTCTTTTTCGTTTTTTTTAAATAGTTCCAGATCTATTAAATAGATGTTCAGTTTAAATCGATATGAAAATGGTAAATACCTCCAGATGACTAGATACAAATTTTCTAGGATACCTTAGGGTTTTGTCTATCTTGCTGTCCCAAAAGTTTGGCCAAATACCACTAATATCTCCTCTATAGATTTATTTACCAAGGGGTACCCTTTCCAACAAATAAATCCCTCAGGGACATACACATCTCCAAAATGTATGAAACCAAGCTCTTTTGAAAGTATACCCATAGGCCTACCATCTAGCATTTATCTCATGCCAAGCTGAATAGCAGTTTGTCTATAGTATAAATAGAAAAAACTATTAGTTTCTGCCTTAGGTGATTTCTCTAGGTCAAACCAACAGAGTTATTGACCTAATTCCAACTCTCTGTGATGTGGTACACTAAGTTCTACCAAAATCCAGGAGATCATATTTTATTGAGGGTCTGCTTAATTTTGGTGAATTAATGATCTCTGTGTAGTGTTATCCCAATAGAAAAATAACTAAAGGAGTTTGGAAACTCCAAAAAGATTGAATCCAATTCCTAAAGAAAGGTATTCAAAATACCTACCATGTGCCCTTGGAATCAACTCAAATTATTCTGTAGATTTAATTTGGTGAAAAAGACAAAACCCCCACAGAACTGCCTTTGGGAATTTCCTAAGGGCATTCTGATAAATATTTTGGCATGATTCCAACTCGCAGTGAACAAGAACATCAGTCCCTACCTACCCACCCAAGGAAATAATGTTTAGAGCTCCAGAACTTTTCTAGTGAATTATTCCCTAAAACTAGAAGTTATTTCACTAGGAAAATCATAATTATTTAAAGGAAAGTGATAAATTAGTTAAACCACTTTTATTGGTTTCATTTTATCAACATATACCTGTAGGTATCATTTTAATACAATGGTACCATGCAGAATAAGTTCTTGGTCCAAAACCCTCTCATTTCTAGTTTCCAAACTATGAAATCTCTATGGTTTCCTTCAAATGTTCCAAGACATGCTCCCAATCCTTCTAATCCATTTTATCAACACCACTAATGATTTGTACTCTTGTATTGTCATTTGCTTGCTGTATGGTTTTGATGCTTGAATGCCTTGTTTGATTGTGGTCTTGCTTGTTCACATGTATACTCGATGACGACGATAGTTGCGCTTGTTTTGACCTGAGAAGAAGAGATCTTATTATTATTGGTATTATTGGGTATTCTAAAGAAAAGGTCCAGGGACATATTGCCATATTACTGATCATCAGGCAAGCCACGTTCTTGCTCATAAGCCTTGTCCTACTGTTTTACTTATGCATGTTTTATCTACTGGTTTATGAAAACTTCATCGTTTTACTATATTTTTTTCCATACAATCCCCATGACATAGGGATCGGGTTCCACTATCAAAAGATAACGGAACAGACATCCAACTGAAGAAGGTTTTCAAGCTCCTGGAGCTTTAGGTCTATATACAAACACAATCCGTGCTTAAAGAGAAGCAAGGATCAAGAGAGATGGATAGAGAGACACAAGAGAAAACACCGCATGACGCTAGTGTTCGATACAAACTGACTACAACCACTAGAGCACGAGATAACATCAATCCTCACAACCCACAAAAGACACACCAAAAGCAATCTCCCAACAGAAAACAATTCGGACAGGGGCACCCCCAGGAAACAAAGGCTGTTTTCTGAAACAGGAACATCATTTCTCCTCCCCGTCATCTTCAGGGGATCTTGCATGTTTCCTACTAGTACAAGGTAGGCCCAACAGTGGGATCGGAGCTGTGTCCATATCCTCAACCTCAGACAGAGCATTTCTCTGCACCACTTCAGCACCACTCCTCAAAGCCTCTCTCTCCTCTTCATTGTGAAGACCTGCCCAATATTTAATAAAGACACAGGCAAACATGATCAAATCGATAGGGGAGTTAATCAATTTTTGTTCAAAACAAGCTCTATTTCTGAGCTTCCAGATAGCCCAACAAATAGAGGCTAAAGATGTAATTTGAACATTACGACTGACAGAGAGATATTTCGGAATCCACCAGAAGTACTGTGAAAAAGACCCAGGCCTGTCCACGACACCAACTGATCTTGCAATCACACCCCACACATATTTTGCAGCCCCACAGGTAAAGAAAAGGTGACCAATAGATTCTTCCTGATCACAAAACCTGCATCTTGTATCCCCAGTCCATTTTCTTTTTTTCATGTTGTCTTTGGTAGGTATGGCATTGTGCCAGATTAACCACAGCCATATCTTGATCTTCAGGGGGACTTTAGATTTCCACAGATGTTTGAAACTCCTATCCACACCTCTGTTGGAGTTATAATTATACATAGATTTCACAGTGAAAATGCCAATATTATTCCATAACCATCGAGGTCTATCCACCTCTGCTGACAAAGGAACCCCCCTGACTATCTTCTGCAGTCTATTATATTTTCCATGCTTCTCCTCATCGAGCATTCGTCTAAAATAGCAGTGCCAACCTCTTGTAGCCATGACAACAACTGACACATTTTGATCACAACAAATGTCAAACAACTCAGGGAAAATAATTTTAGAGGAGCATCCATACACCAAGAATCACCCCAAAAATGTGTCCTCATGCCATTTCCAACAACCATCCTCCTCCCTGCCAGGTAAATTTCTTTTAACTTCAATAGGTCAGACCAACATGCCGAGTCAGATTGTTTATGTTTCACAGAGTAGATTCCCCCACTGCCCAGATATTTTCTTCTCACAAAAATCTGTCAGGGTCCTTCCTCAGCCTCCAATCTCCACCACCATTTACACAACAAGCTGATATTAAAAATCCTTACATTTTTAATACCCAGGCCGCCTTTGTTTTTTGGTCTGCAAATATATTTCCACTTTACCATTTGATATGTTTTCCTGCCTGATTTCCCATACCAGAAGAAAGCTTTGATAGGTTTCTCTATTTCCTCCACATTTGTCTTGTGTAACAGAAACATAGACATAGGATAGACTGCTATACTTGACATACATGCAGTAATTTTCACATATCTCCCTCCAACAGATAAGGCACCTCCCATCCACCCATCCATCTTTTTGCACATTCTCTCTCCTATGAACCTTAAATCAGCCACAGAGCATTTTCTACTACAGATAGGCAGGCCTAGATATTTGATTGGCCAATCACCAATTTGACAATTGAAAAGATCTGCATACAGCTTTTGCTTCTCATCATCTTCCAAGATCATCATCACCACACTTTTCTCAAAGTTGATTTTCAGACCTGACATAGCTTCAAAGAGATATAGAAGCAATTTCAAATTCCTAGCCCCCTCCACATCATCCTTGATGAACAAAATAGTGTCATCAGCATAATGTAATATGGCAATGCCTTTAGCAAACAAATTATCTGCCAGACCAGTAAAAAGGCCACCTGCCTGAGCATTCAACACCATTTTAGCCAAACAATCTCCAGCCATATTAAACAAGAAAGGAGAGAAAGGATCTCCCTATCTGACCCCTTTATGACTCCAAAAATAAGGACCCATCTCACCATTCACCTTTACATTCAAGGTTCCCATTGTAACAGCAATTCTTAGCCAAATCAGCCAATCCTCACTGAAGCCTTTCTGTTTACAGCAGTGAAATAGGAAATTCCAATTAACTTTATCATATGCTTTTTCAAAGTCCAACTTTAGAACTACCCCCTGTTGTTTCTGTGTTGTAGATTCTTTCAAGATTTCATGTAATAGAGTAACCCCATCTGATATATATCTCCCTTTGATGAAAGCTGTCTGACAGGTATCTATCAACTTATTCATCACAGGTTCAACCCTAACAGTAAGAGCTTTTGTGAAGATTTTGAAAAGCACTTGCAGTAGACAAATAGGTCTGAAATTTTGAATTACATCATAATCTTCACTTTTTGGTATCAAAGTAATCGTACCATAGTTGATACTACTTAAATCAATTTTATGAGAATGGAAATCCTCAAAAGCTTCCAATATATCATCCCTGATAACATGTCAGCAAAGTTGAAAGAACTCAACTGGCATCCCATCAGGACCAGCAACTTTGTTCTTCTCCATCTGATTTACAACCCCCCTAATCTCCTCTTCTATGAAAGGTCTACTCATTTCTTCTCTATCATAGTTATTTAGTTTTTCCCAATTTTCCCAATTATCATCAGACAACCTGATAGCAAAACCATCAGCAGGTCCAAATAAGTTTTTATAGAAAGCAGTGGCATGAGTCAAGAGATCATAGGTCCCTTTAATCTCACCATTACCACTTTGCAAGGAGTATATCATTTTCTTCCTTCTGACACCATTAGCCACTCTATGAAAGTATTCAGTGTTACTATCTCCTTTAAGCAGCCACGAATCTCTTGATCTCTGTTGCCAATATTGTTCCTCTTTCTCATATATTTCAAAGAGCTGTTTATGTACTTGGGATTTACGAATTTGTTGTGTTTTATTTAGTAATATCTTCTCCTCAATGTCCTCTATTTCCTGTAGTTCATCAGTTAACTATTTTCTCATTCTCTTCTCTTGCCCCCTGATGTGAGCACCCCAGCCTTTGAGGTCACTTCTCACATTTTTTAATTTCGTCTGAATTCTATCCAGACTGTTTCTACATCTAACAGGCCTATTCCAGATTTTTTCAATTCTCTGTATATATTCAGGATTGGTCAACCAACCTTTCTCAAACCTGACATCTTTTTTACCTACATTCCACCCTTCCATAGTATCAACAATCAGAGGACTATGATCAGATATTTCTCTAGTTAGTTTATGCACAGTAACTAAAGGAAAAATAGCTTCCCACTTCTTGCAAATGAGAATCCTGTCCAATTTCTCCAGAGTGGGAATTTTCTGATTATTGGACCAGGTAAATTGCCCCCCTGACATCTGGATCTCCCTCAGCCCATAAGTATTAATGATATTATTGAAAACATGGATCCATGTGCCTAGGACATGGTTCCTGTTTTTCTCAAAGGAAAATCTCATGATATTAAAATCCCCTCCCAAAAACAAATTGAGAGATTGATCCCTACAAATGTCAGCCAATTCAACCAGAAAAGCCTCCTTGTGTTCTTCCTGTGCCGCACCATAAACTACCACTAAGTGCCAATAAATTTGCAATTTTATATCATGTACTTTCATCTTGACATGAAATTTCTCAACCGATGACCCACAATTTTCCAATCTAGAGGATCTTAGGCCCCCCCAAAATACCTCCAGATTTCCCAATAGATGGCAACCAACTCCAAGAAAATTGATTCATAGGATCAATTTTCCTGAAAAAATCAGCAGAAAAATCTTTCTTCATAGTTTCCTGCAGCCATACAAAGTCTAAATGTTCATGTTGCATCAAATTTACCAGATAAGCACTCATTCCTTTCTTGCCAACCCCCCTACAGTTTAAGATACAACCTATCATAGTACTGTTTTTCTTTCTCTTGTTCCAGTTACAACTCCACTCATAGGGTGGTAGTTGCTAACCTTCACAGCAGCAGCTCTTAACTTACATTGGCTACCTCCACCCGAGCTACACACCTTCTTGTTTCTTTTTCTTCTCCTGGATATCACTGGAGTAAAAACCTCTTCTTCTTCATAATCACTCTTCCATTCCAAGAATTCAATCTGTTCACCCTGTCCTACATTTTCCTGTGTCTCCATATTTCTCTTTCCAGCTAAATTGTGCCTAGCAATCTCAAGATCTTTCAAGGAACTAATAAACTGATAGGATAGAGATGAAGATTATACACCCATTTCTAAAGCTCTATGCCTAATATCATCATCATCCAGGGCAGCAAAAGAATTATAAAAAGTTAGATTAATACCTGATAAATCTCTTGGTGAGTTTTGTCTCATTCTTCCTTCATTCATATTAGGACCCCCTCCCAGCTGAGAAAGTCTTTCACTTACCCTGGTTTGAGGCATTTGATGCAATGTACCTTCCTGAGCAGCAACCTGTTCCTGCTGTGACCCCTGACTTTCCTGGGACAAATTTTCTAGCTGAGAAGATCCAACCTGCAGAATCATTTGTTCCTGGTTTTGAATAGGAATTTCAACTCCAACCATAGGGTGTTCCACAGGAGGATTGCTTTCCTCATCAGCACCACCCTCAGCAGAGGAGTTGTTTATACTATCAGATTCCCCATCTCCCCCATCACTTTCATCACCAGCACCTCCCTGCTCCTCATCAATTTGTTCTAGTAGGTGACCATATTTTCTTCTATACTCATAATATTTGTCACTCTTTTTGTTTTGCAGCAGATCCTGCACAAACTCTTGAAATGTCTGTCCAGCACCATTTGGATCACCTGGATTTACCATAGCCCCAATTTCCTGTGGAGCTAGAGCCTGAGCTACCTCCATGTGCACCTCTCCCATCACTTGTTCCTGACTCTGTTCAATATATGTACTTTGCTTCCTGGTATTTTCTGCATTAGTCACACTGCCCCTATTTGCAATGTCAGCATTACTCACAACTGGCCTCCTAATTGAAATCCCACTACCAGATCCTCCACTTGGCCAAATTTGAGCCACCCGAGCAACAAAAGACATATCCGTAGTATTTTCAGAATTTTCACCTTCAATTCTTGGACCTTTCCCTTTTTCCCAGGCAGCACACTGTGGAAGGTCAGCCTAAGGATAGTTGGTCCTGACATTATCAGTCTGTGTACTCTGTCCTCCATCAACTCCTGTATTAATTCCCCAGTAGTAGCTAGAGTCATCATAGGTCTATTGACATCCACCTCTGGTCTGTCTGGAGCAGCTGGAGTATCCCCACTTCCCACATCAACAGAGACATGTATAGTAGGTGTGGCATCTGGAGCAAAAATTTCTCTTGTGTATTTAAACTCATAGATCCCTTCTTTCATTTGTCCTCTTCTTATGTTTGGCACTAAAGTTACATCTTTACAGGCCACCTTGACCCTCAGATAAGCCTGATTTCTGAGATTGTTTCTATCCAATACCAAAGGTTTTCCAATTAGAGATGCCACATAAAAACTGTGGATTTTTCTCTATATTTCATGGGTATGCCAACCACCCGAAACCATGCCTCCTCAAGCCATTCAACAGGTTCCAAATCGCCATTCCATTTAGTAATCTGAATCACAGCATCAGGAATAGTCTTCATAAACACTTCCCCAAAATGGAAGTCTTCAATGGATTTAGCAGAAGGAAATCTCATAAGAAACTCAACATCACGGATGGGCCTGGCATTGAATCTCCACCCAGAGCCAACAACATCTGCCCATAGTTGAAATTCCTTCTCCAAGTATTTTCTAGATACATCCCCCCTAATCACCATAATATGAGCATAGTTACAGTTTTCCATTAGCTGAAAAGTTGATTCAGTGACTGGGATTGAGTGAAAACCCTGATCAAAGTCTGTGCTACCAAAAAACAGAGGTACATATTCCTAGGGCTTCTTCTCTTGACAGACCAAAATGCTATGGTTGAGTCCACAATTCTCACACTCCTGTCTTCCCACTTCTAGATCTACAGTCTGTTGGAATCCTTCAATAAGAACATTCTGATTAACATTCATAGGCACACCAACAACCGGTGCAGGTACAGAGGACCCCACCAGCGTTGTGTCCATTGTATCGATCTGATTAGTAGCAACTGTTGGCACGGGCTGAGAGACTGCAACAGAGGGGACACTTGCAGAAACTGAAATGGGAATGCTAGCTGAAGTAGTGGTAACAGGTATAACACAAGGCATATTGGATCCACCGATAAAATTAACCGAAGTAGTAGCAGTTATAGCAATAGCTGGTTGTTCAACAGTGCGTGCAAACAGAGGAGCATGATGCCGGGATGAAGTATGAGCAGAATTACCTGTTATGCCGGGGAAAGAGGAATCAGATGCTGCAGAAAGTGAATCTCGTTGCATCTCAGGCCTATGGCTCCATCTGTCTCTCTATCTTGCTTGCTCGTCCTCTCTCCGGCGAGCTTCAACTAGGGACCTCTCACGGGCAAGATCTTCCCGGCGTTGCGCAGCGCCCTTGATTCCCTGGCCATGTCATCCCTTCGACGATTTTCCTCCCTGGCCTCCTCTTCCAACCTTCTACAATTATATGCAAGTCAATCCTCCTCCCACCGGTGTTCCTCCTCTCTCCGACGATCTTGCTCATGGATCCAGCCACTATCTCCGCGCCGATCCTCCTGAAACCTTCGATCTTCTATCTGTCTGCACGGAGCAGATCCAAACCGCGGCCTGCTCGCATAGGGACCAGGTCGGGCTGGCTGCCGCGGCGGTGAACGACGGAAACCAAAGGGTCTACGATCCATCACCGGCACTTCTGCTATGAGTACCTCCGTGAAAGATCGCTCGTCGCCAGATCTAGTTCCTCTCCACCTCACTGGTTCTGCAACTCGCGGGGATGACGGAGGAGTGGGGGGAATGCGCACGAAAACCACCCTACCCACCTCTCCTGATCTAGGGTTACTCGAAACCTGGAAACCGCCCGTCGATCCGTATCCCCCGCTCCATCTGCGACATTCACCCACAGAAATATCCTCTGCTCCCTCTGATGTGTGGCCCTCGCACAGATGCGGTCCATCGGCAGAGGTTGTGCGCCTCGCAGAACTGCCGATCAGAATCGTCCGACACGCACGCGCATAGGGCGGCGCGCCGGTGTAACCGTGTCGACACTCGCACGCACCACCCTGAGGACCGACCAATACGTGCCATGTACCGCAGCAGACATGATCCCGTACGTAACCTCTGCCTCGACCTGGATCTGATCCATAAGACAACATCCATCCTCATTGAAAAGAGAAATGGTTCTCGCGCCTAAAATCTCGATCGTCCATGGTCTACGTGGCGCAAGGACACCAGGTACATCCCACCTGAAGAAAACTCGACGCTGTACAATTGTCGCCGGCAAACTCGTCTCAGGCGGTGGTGGGGTGGAGCGTGGAAGCGTGGAAGCCATCAGTGGAAGCGTGGAAGCCCGTATGGCTTCATCGTTTTACTATATGATATTGTATATCTAGTAGTGGTTTCGCTCCTCCGAACTATTACACTTTTGTACTATTAAGTACAACCCCCTTGGTGACACCTACTTGTCCCTAGTAGAATAGATGGTGTATATCACCATAACCCTTTTTGGAGACCCTGTTTTAGCCGAAGCAAAGCTAGAGGATGGGAAGACCCCGAAAAAAGTTTTACTAAATGTTTTATTATAAAACCTTGGTGAGGTGGGACCTCCCAAGAGTTGTTGAGAAAGAAAAAGGTTTTGTTTTACAAAATGCTGAAGGAAAACTGGAGGAAAGGGGTTTATGAAAACGCACCCGATTCTTTGCAGTTTTGCTAGAACAATTAACCCATGCAACCACATTACTCTGGAATGGGACAGGGCTGGATTTGATGTTTGTTTAATCTGGTATAAGCTGCCTCGTAACTACTACAGGGGATCGCGATCCCTAGAGGGTGGGCCTTCTCACGTAAGGGTCCATGTGGGACATTGACCTGGAGAAGGAACGAAGGGTCTGCGAACCTCCACGCGTTACTATGAGCCCCTCATTGAAAGCGCACACTCGATAAGTGGAAAAAGCGCTCCGGTTGGTCCTCGGTACCCAACATCCCGGTGTTGAGGGGAATAATACTCATAGGGTAGGCACTTATATTGGAGTGGGCATCCGGAGAGTCTTGATCGGTTACTCGACCCATGATCGGTGTAGATCAGGGTAGTGTACTCGGATGGTGTGGGTAAAGTGTACAACCTATGCGAAGTGTAAATATATTCGAATAGCCGTGTCCGCGGTCATGGATGGTTGGAAAGGTTGCTATAGATCGGTGTTGGTTTTGTTTTCAAAAAGGATTTCGGAAAAGAAATGGCTTTGGAAATGTTTTGACCATGGGATGGTCGTAAAGGAGAAAGGTTTTGACCATGGGATGGTCTGAAGAAGGAGAAAGGAGTTTGGTCGTGGGACGACCTGAAGACAGGAACAAATGGGTGACCCAGTCTTGATGTTTTCCAAAACTTTTCAAAATGGTTTCCAAAATGTTTACAAACGTTTTTCAACAAAGATATGTAGACGCTATTTCTACAAGATAAACTATTTGAGAAAAGAACCTCCCTTGGAGCCCTCCTACTACCACAACCATAATGCATATCCTCTTGTTATTATCATTATCTTAAGGTGGTTTGTGAGTACATTCAAAGTACTCACTGGCATTGTCCCTAGCTATTAACTTGGTCAGATATCAAGAGGAAGATGATTTTCGCGACTATGCGAGCTAGGACGTTCTCCCAGTCAGTTACCTATAGGTTAAGGCATGGATCGGGCTCTACGCATGATGAAGTTCCGCTGATGATTATTGATGTAGCCATAACAGCATTTATGTAAGTCTTGTAATTCGGTATGTCTCGGATGTTGTAATGATACTTGTTGGTTATGTACCACAACTAACTGATCATGGGATCGTGGTTGTATGCATAACAGGGATTCTCGGAGGATTAATCCGGGGGCCCTACAGGAGGCATATCCTCAAATGAAAACAAAACCTCTTTGCAGACAATTGCATAACATTGAGTATTGTTCACATCTAGTTCAGCAATATCAATTTTATTTCCAATCATACATGGACCCTTCAAACGAATTTGAGTAGCATGTTTAGAATCAGATTTAGTGGTCTTTGGTGGTACAAAATCTTTAGCAACAATATGATTCTCATTTTTGTGTTTCTCCTCAGTTTTAGCTCTACTAGATCTAGCAAGATCATCTTTCAAAATTTGTTCAGGAGTCATAGGTTTGAGACCAATTTTCTTCCCATCATGCATAAGAGAATAGTGATTAGTTTTACCATTATGAACAAATTCTCTATCAAATTGCCAAGGTCTACCAAGTAACAAAGAATAAGCTTGCATGGGCACAACATCACAATCAACAAAATCAGAATATGTACCAATAATAAAATGCACGTGTGCCGTTCTTGTTACCTTGATCTTACGAGAATTCTCAAACCATTGGATGTAATATGAATGTGTGCGTTGTCTTGTTGGGAGAGAAAGCTTCTCTACCATGTCAACACTAGCCAGATTATTACAACTCCCTCCATCAATAATGATCCGTATAGCTCTTTTCTTGACAATGCTTCGTGTTTGGAACAAGTTGTGCCATTGATCATGCTCAGCTTTGCTCAATTGCACACTCAACACACGTTGTGCAACTAAGCTCTTCTATTGATCAGTAGTTTTAGCTCCCATTACCTCCGTCTCTTCTTTAGAATCAGAATTATCTGCATCACGTGCAACAATAAGAGCTGATGTATCTTCATCGAAATCACTTGCTGAATCATATTTACCTTCATCATGCACCATCATAACATGTTGTGTTGTGCACATCCGCTCAATATGATCATATCCCTAGCATTTATGGCATTGTATATCCTTTGTCTTGCATGTGGAGGCCATAGAAGAATAAC
Organism: Avena sativa; assembly: GCA_916181665.1. NCBI lineage: Eukaryota > Viridiplantae > Streptophyta > Magnoliopsida > Poales > Poaceae > Avena > Avena sativa. Next base: position 372,757,854 of record OV702291.1, on the reverse strand, counting down.
TACCAGCAGGGCCATTGGATGAAGGCAGTGGATCAGCCGAATGTGTTCTTGATGAAAGCATGGTGGCTTTGGACATGGTAGGTGATGGTGGCGTACCACGTGAAGAAGGCGCGGATTGTCGGGACGTCCATGATGATGTACGACCTACATAATTGTTAGACCTTCTCCATGGTGGTTGACGATCCTGCACTTCATGTTCAGCTTTGCAAGCAAGATGAAACAAATGATTAATGGTATGATATTCCTTATAGTCTAAGATGATTGGAATCTCCTTATTTAAACCAAGAAAGAAACAAGCGATCATTTGTTCCGTAGTTTCAACAATACTAGCACGAACCATCCCAGTATGTAATTCCTGCTAATATTCTTCTACATAATTTTTGCCTTGTTCTAAAAGAGTCATTTTCTTTAGCAAATCTCGTTGATAAGTTGGTGGTACAAAAAAACTCGCATAGCAGTTTTTAAAGCAGTCCAAGTATTAGGAATATTAGCATGATTAACACCACAATATTCAGACTACCAAAGCGAAGCAAAATTTGTAAACTAGTTATTGAGGGCTAACTTCGAGGGTGCCCGATCTTTCATGAATCGCTTTCAAATCGAGGGGGTGTGGGGGAAGGAGAGAGGAGGATGAACATGACAAACTCACGCATGAAGAACACGATGAACACAATCACGCAAAACCACGATACAAGTAAATAGCCCACGTCCGTGGTGACCGGTCCGGTGCAATTCCTAGGATCGGTGTCGGGCATAGTGCTCTCTCTTGAACTGGCACAACGAGTAGGGAGTATCGGTGAGATCTTGACACCTTGGCAAAGGGACTCTAATGGCAAGGCCTTGTACAATGAGGGAGGCATGATGTAAACTCCAACGAGGTGGGGGATATTTGGCGCTCCTCTATCAAAGGAGCATGAGGCAAGAACTAGATAGATCCACAAGGTATGTCCACTAATTCCAAATATCAAGCCTAGGGTTTACAATAGAGGTGGGGGACTATATATAGTCCAACCACTAATTCAAGGGTACTTCGGGGATAAAAGATAAGTTTTGGACGGACTAAGGGGTACATGGGCCGAAGGCCCAAAGGATTTTACATGCCTATCGATGCGTGGTCCAGAGATTCCGGTGTAGCGAGCCGGAGACTCTGGTGTAGGCCAGAGATTCCGTTCTATCTCCGGTCCGTCTCCGGAGGGGGTATCAGACTGTCCTCAAGCCTCGACCCGAAGGCTGGTCTGGAGACTGGCCGGAGATTCCCGTGCGCCAGCCCGGAGATTCCGGTCTACCAGACCGGAGACTATGGTGTGTGAGCTCCAGCAGCTTCTTCTCCTTGGCCTGCTCCTTGCACTGCATCCATAGGGGCTTGGTGATGCGTTACGGCTTCATAGCTGAGAATGCATAGTGTATTTTCACGAAGTAGCAAGCTATCCAAGGATGTATCATAGTCACATGAGGAGAGTAGTGAATTCACCTTAGCTTGGTGGAGGTTTGCTCGGGCACGATTCATCGGTCCACTTGGGGGACTTGGAGGTGTAGATGTAGGAGCATTCGTAGGGTGGGCTGCATCAGCTCCCCCCTTGGGAAAGACTCATCCTCGACTCTTCATGGTTATCATCTTGAACATCTCCATGGTAGGGTGAGAGGTCCTTGACATTGAATGTATTGCTCACAAGGTGCTTGGAGGTTGGAATGTTGATGATGTACGTGTTGTTGTGGATTCTCTTGAGGACCTTGAAGGGACCATCTCGTCTTGTTTTGAGCTTGGAATCACGTTCCTTGGGGAAGTGGTCCTTGCTCAAGTCTATCCACACAAGGTCACCCTCTTCAAAGATTATCTCCTTCTTTTCCATGTTTAACCTTGAAGCTTGGCGAAGGACTTGTTGTTCGATAGTAGCTCTTGTTTCTTCTTGAAAATTCTTCATATCTTGGGCTCGCTTTTCAACATCCATGTTAGTGCACTCATGGAGAGGTACTGGTAGGATGTTGAGCGCGTTGAGGGGCTCGAAACCGTAGACGATCATGAAGGGAATCATCTTGGTTGTTGAGTGCTTAGCTCGATTGTGGGAGAACTCAGCATGGGGAATGCATTCCGCCCAATCCTTCAAGTTCTTATAGATCAACACATGAAGGAGAGTCCTGAGGCTTTGGTTGACGACCTCGGTTTGGCCATCGGTTTGCGGGTGCGATGTGGAAGAGAAGAGTAGCTTGACGCCAATCTTGGCCATGAGGGTCTTCCACAAGTAGCTCATGAATTTGACGTCGCGGTCGGAGACAATTGTTCTTGGCACACAGTGAAGATGGACAATTTCCTTGGAAAACAAATTGGCAATATGTGAAGCATCGTTGGTTGTATGACGTGTGCCATTTTTGAGAAACAATACATGACAACAAATATAGAATCATGACCATGCTTAGACCTAGGCAATCCTAACATGAAATCCATGCTAATGTCGGACCATGGTGCATTATAAATAGGCAATGTCATATAACGACCATAAGGGTTAGCTTACGACTTAGCTTAAACACATCCCGTGCATCATTGAATGTAGTGCTCCACATCTCGCTTCAGATTGGGCCAATAGTAATGAGTTGCGAGCATGTCCAATGTCTTGTCACGGCCAAAGTGACCCATGAGGCCTCCAACATGTGATTCTCGGAGAAGTAAAAGTTGAAGAGACGACTTCGGAATGCAAAGCTTGTTTTGTTTAAATAGAAATCCTTTATGCAAATAGAAATCATCAATTCCTTTATTAATGGAGCACTTTGCGAAAATTGGTCCAAAGAACGGGTCGGGAGCATACAAAGTTTTGATTTCCTCCAGACCCAACATGTTTACTTCAAGTCGAGTAAGAAGGCTTGCGTGCTTGCGAGACAAAGCGGCCGCAACTACATTATCTTTGCCCTTATTGTACTTGACAATGTAAGGAAAGGATTCCATACACTCGACCCACTTAGTGTGTCTCTTACTCAAGTTGGTTTGGCCTTTGAGATATTTCAACGACTCGTGGTCAGAATGTATGATAAATTCCTTTTGCCAAAGGTAGTGTTGCCAAACTTGAAGGACACAAGCTAAGGAAAAAAGCTCTTTGTCATAAATTGGATAGTTAAGGCGAGAACCATCAAGTTTCTCGCTATGGTAGGCAATAGGATGCCCATTTTGCATAAGGGCTCCTCCAATTCCAATACCACTAGCGTTGCACTCTATCTCAAATGTTTTTGTGAAATCCGGTAATGCAAGAAGAGGTGCTTAGGTGAGCCTCTTTTTAAGTTCATCAAAAGATTTTTGTTGTGGTTTGCCCCACACGAAGGTGACATTCTTTTTGGTAAATTTGTTGAGAGGACAAGCAATGGTAGAAAAGTCTTTCACAAAGTGACAATAGAAACTGTCCAACCCATGAAAACTTCAGAGTTCAGTCACATTTGTGGGTCGGGCCAATATTGTATGTCCTTTACCTTGGAAAAATCAACTTCAATGCCATTCAAAGAAATGACAAATCCAAGAAAAATTAACTTATCTTTAGCAACAGTGCACTTGGAAATATGAGCATAGAGCTTTTCATGTCGAAATATCAACTTCAATGCCCTCCTTGACATTTGTAACATGTTCCTCAAGTGACTTGATATAAACAATATGTTGCGAGGCAACCTCGGGGATGGCACGATCTTTCACGAATCCCTTGAAATTGAGCCGTAGTGAGTGGGGAATGAGGGAGAAAGTGAAGAACACGATGAACACACTCACGCAAAACCACGATACACAACAATAGCTCATTCCGGTGGTGACCGGTTCGGTGCAATCCCTAGGATCGCGTCAGGCGGAGGACTCTCTCTTGAACCGGCATGACGAATAGGGAGACTCGGTGAGATCTTGACGTCTAGGCAAAGGGACTCTAATGCCTAGGCCTTGTACAACACAAAGGCACGTTTAGGAAAAGGGACTCCAACGAGGTTTGTGATATTTGGTGCTCCTTTGCCAAAGGAGCATGAGGCAAGAACTAGATAGATCCACAAGGGGTTTCCACTAATTCCAAATATCAATCCTAGGGTTTACAATAGAGGTGGGGGACTATATATAGGCCAACCACTAAGTAAGGGGCACTTTAGGGATAATAGATAAGTTCTAGACGGACTAAGGGGTACATGAGAAGAAGGCCCAAAGGCTTACGCATGCCTGGCGACGTTCAGTCCGGAGATTCCAGTGTGGCGGACCAGAGACTCCGGTCTGGGCCGGAGATTCCGGTCGCTCTCCGGTCCGTCTCCAGAGGGGCCTTCTGACTGTCCTCGAGCTCGACTTGGGGGTCAGTCCGGAGGTGGGCCGGAGACTCCGGGGTCTTCAAACCGGAGACTTTGGTGGACCTAAGACTCTGGTGTGCGTAGGCCGGAGACTCCAGTCTGAGTAGCTCCAGTAGCTTCTGTCTCACGCCCTGCTCCTTGTTCTCCATCCTTGGGTGCTTGGTGATGTGTTGGGGCTTCGTACCTGATGATGCATAGAGTAGTTTCATGAAGTAGCACACCATCCAAGGATGTATCAAATTGGCACGAGGAGACGAGCGAGTTCACCTTAGCTTGTAGGAGTTGGCTCGGGCACGAGTCATGGGTCCACTTGGGGGACTTGGTGGTGTAGATGTAGGAGCGTCCATAGGACGGACTGCATAACAAGTATATCATCGAAATAGACAACAACACTTTTCCAATGAGAGAACGCAAAATATGATACATAAGGCACATGTAGGTCGACGGGTCATTAGATAAGCCAAAAGGCATTACCAACCATTCAAAGAGACCAAGTCTGGTCTTGACGGCAGTTTACCACTCATCACCTTCCGCCATGCGTATTTGATGGTAACCACTACGAAGATAAATTTTTGAGAAAATAGTGGCTCCACAAAACTCATCAAGCATGTCATCGAGACGTGGTATGGGATGTCGAAAACGCACGATGATAACATTAATTGGATGGCAGTTGATGACCCACAAGTATAGGGAGTGTATCGCAGTATTTTCGATAAGTAAGAGTGTCGAACCCAACGAGGATCAGAAGGTGTTGGCGAATGGCTTGGAGCAGGAATTCTCTGTAAATACTTAGCAAACGGATTTTTAGGGATTTTTGATAATGCAGGTAAATAAAGTACGAGTAAATAAAAGACAATAATAATGAATGCAGCAAGTGGCCCAATCCTTTCTTCAGCAAAGGACAAGCCGGTTGTATTACTTAAGATGACCAAACATTCTCGAGGACACACGGGAATATCGTCAAGTGCTTTCGCTTCATATAGTTGATTAATCTTCTTTAGTTTGCTAAGTGTTGTGTGGGTGAACTTGTGCTAATGTACCGACCTTCCCAAGACTAATACATACTTGTGATTATACCCCTTGCAAGCATCCGCAAGTACAAGAAAGTAATTAAGGTAAAAACCTAACCATAACTTTAAACTCTAAGACCCTGGCGTCCCTTGTGTAAAGGTTTCCTAACGGGGGTTCAGGTTTCTGTCACTCCGGCAACCCCTACGATTAGTAGCCAAATACACAATGCATTCCCCTAGGCCCTTATAGGTGAAGTGTCATGTAGTCGACGTTCACATGACACCACTAGAAGAAATACACCACAACTTAAATATCAAACCATTGAATCTTTCTCAACACAATTCCACTACTAACAACATGACTTCTCCCATGTCCTCAAGAACTAAACGAACTACTCACAAGACATCATATGGATCAAGATCAGAGATGATATAATGATAAGTAACAATCTAAACATAAACAATAATTCAATGGTTGAATCAATAGCATCAACTACAAGGAGTAATCAACACCGGGAAAGTTTCCCCTAAGAACTATGCAAGATTCAACCCGATTGTTACAGCGGTATGGAGTGAAGATGATGGTGGTGGTGGATATGATGGTGGTGATGATGATGATCCCTATGAAGTCCAGCTTGATGGTGGTGTTGATGGGGATGATCTCCCCTCTCTAGGAAGGAATTCCCCGGTAGAATTCTGTATGCTAGAGAGATCTTTCTCTCTCTCTAGTTTTCTGCCCCACAGAGGCGGTGGAATCTTTCTGTGGTCCCTCTCCAAGGCTTAGGGTTTCGTGGGGATAATATATGCCAAACGGGAGAGCTAGGAGTGGGCCAGGGTGGCCACACCACCTGGTGGTGCGACCAGGGGTGGCCCGTGCTAGGGGGTCGTGTGGGCCCCCTATGGCCCATCTCTACTCCCCCTTCTGGCATCCTTCGTCTTCTGGAAAAATAGAATTTTCCATGTATTTTCCCGGATTTTCTGATCTTTGCGAATTTCGCCTCCAAATAGCCCCTTTTCCATCAGAATCCTGACTGGAACGGTCCATGCTCCAAAAGTCATCAACCATGCAAAAAAAGATGAAATAACATAATTATCATTTCTTAATATGAAATATATCAATGAATAAGAGTAAATTATTATATATAATAGTGATGCAAAATGGACGTATCAACTCCCCCCAAGCTTAGACTTCGCTTATCCTCAAGCGAAAACTAAGCTCAATAAACATGACCTCCGGTTTATGGAGTGAAGAGTCGATAAAAGAATACGGACAAGAAGCATCACATTCATCAATACATAAATTATAATAGCAGACAACTCACCATTATATAACTTAACTTGCAATAGGTAAAGGAAACACAAATAAAGATACATAAAGTAAATCATAATTGGTAATGGCAAACTTTGCTCTTGGTCAAAGGATAGTTAACAATTTGTAGGAGTTCAAACATAATGGGTTTTCAATGATAGCTTTCAAAGTAATAAACAATAAGATAAGAGCAACGTGCAAAACAAGGAATATAATAAACATGATTGAATAAATCATCATATGAATGAATGAAACACAACAACTCAAAATACTTGCTAGGATAGAGAGGAATAGGTTTACTGACTCAACTAAAAAGTAAAATATAGGCCCTTCACACAGGGAAGTAGGGATTTAAAGTTTCATAAAGAGCTTCCAAAAATTATGGTACTTATTAGTTTTCAGCTCGCAATGCCCTATCATAGGCATCTTTAGGTGATTAAGGTTAAGGTGAACAAATATGAGGATATGCTTGACAAGTTATAAGTTGAAAATCTCATTCCCCGTGCTTACGAGTACCGGACCTCATGCTACTCAACTTTAGTCACGAGTAAGCTCTTTTCATTGTAAGTACATATGAATCATAGAGAACCGCCAACGGGGTACCCCTTGCCCGATGATATGGATGCATTCCCATATCAAATTGACAAGTCAAGCAGACAATGAGCATCTCAGTGATCTTTTTATTTGCTATATGCATAGGTTTTTATTGAGGATGCTTCATAGAGTGCTCATTATGGTTATGCTGCAAGTTTCCACCATGATTAGGCATGGCTTAGGCTAGCGGCCCAGGCGTTTCTATAACACAAATACAAACTCCTTGATCTTACAAGTTCCCCTTTTATTTCACACCACCGGAATCCATAAGCAAAAGAATCATGATATCAACTAAATAAGTGCAATGTTGAAAGCGTTCCCCATGATAACATGGTTCTGTTAACTCTTAACTTATAAAGCGCAAGCATATACGCATCAGAGATGGGCAAAATGGTTCAAGTTTATTAAGTGCAAGAATGTAAAGTGTGCCATCAAGTCCGTGAGAGCTTTAATCACTAATTTTCCTCATAACAAGTTTAATTCGGAAGGTAGATAAAAAATATGAATTTACTTGGAATAGCAATAGTGCTAATAGGTAGGTATGATGGACACAAATGGCATAGGTTTTGGTTTAAGGAATGGATGCATGAGAAGCATTTCCTATCAGTATACGTTTTTGGCTAGCAAGGCTGGGTAGCAAGTATAAGATTTGAAGGAAACAAACAAACATACAAGTGATAAAAACAAACATGCAATCTTCCTTGGAAGAACAAAAGATCTTAACTAGAGAATACTAAGCTTATGAGGCAATCAAGAAAGATGATGATGAAATTATATTTCTTTAGAGTACTTTTATCTTTTCATTCAATTCTCAAAATAGTGTTGCTACTAACCGAGCATGGTTTGCCAAAACCAACGAAATTTACTCAATGATCCCAAAGTGATACCAATACTAATAACAAGATCAACCATATAACAGAAATTGAAAACTAATATAAGATATGCAAAAGAGTAAATAATAGAACTTCTCATTAATATTCCATAACGGCAACTCACACCAAGGGATACATAGATATCTAACTAGAGGAGAGACACTTCCATATTGCAAACCATCCTACATGATAACTTCTCTATTCATGATATGACTCTACTAAAAAGTTAGAAAGATAGAAGATAGTGATGTGATACCACGACACTCCCCCAATCTTGGAACAAACCAAGGGGATGCCAAAACCTGATGACGAATTACTCCTTCGGTGGTGGTGGTGTTCTCTCGATGAGCTTTTCGATCAATTTCCTCAAGTCCTCAATCTCAAAGGTGAGAGTACGAATCAATTATGAGTTTCGCTCAATGCGGTTCATGATCATGTTGGGTTGTGATTCCCAGCTCGTACGATTCTTTCCCCACTCTTCCTCCTTGAAGTCTTCTTTTCCTGCATGGTTAGAATGAGGCATATCCCAATTGGAGGGTAGTTTCTCCTTGGGCATATTCTGGAATTGATGCTCATGGATAAGGGTATGGAAGGGATTCTTGGTGCATGGAGAAGGTGACCGTGGATCCAAATAGTGATGCGGAGGCTTCCCTCCAGTTGACATCCGTGCAATCCTTTTGATCCTGGCAGGGTTTTCCACCACTCCAATGCTTGCAATGGTAGTGTCGGTGTGCGGATGCTAGCTTTTATTTGCCTCCTCTTCATCTTTACTCTCGATCTCCTTCTCCTGCCCAGGGTCTTGGGGATCCTCCTCCGCAGGCTCTTTTCCCTTATCCTTGGTGGAGACGATTGTGCTTCTAAACTTTAAGAATAGTTCCTAGTAGAAACAGATCGAAACAAAAACATGACGAGAACATGATATACGAACCTTTTGGGATCCGAGGGATTATATATTATGAATTTTTACAACAAAAGGAAGGTACTGGGAGAAAATGGGTCGGAGACGGACTCCATGGCGCCAGGGGGTGGTGTGAGCCACCCTGGCTCCGTTTCCATCCCTCTTTCGCTTTGTTGCTTTCCTTTTTGGATAAAAACTGCAAAAATATAACTCGACAGATTTTTCGCGGACTTTTCCTTACCAGAACTGTTACCTATTCAAAAACAGGCTCTGCAGGTCTCTGAACTTGGTCTTTGATAAATTTTTCTGGAGTTACCACTTGAATAGCATCAATATCTTCATCTTCATACACATATTGCTCGAGTCATGAAACCTTTCACTTTCTTATTACACCATTTTCTCCACTAACCTGGAAATTTCTTTCACACAATTCTCATTAGCAACATTAGTATAAGCGAGGTAATAAACCTTTTAAGTTCAATTTAACCTGAAAACCATAAAAACATAAGCTACTGAAACAACTCCTTCCAAAAGCCCAAAAGGAATTCAAAAAGGAAATCGATTTAAGAGGCAAATGCTAGAGTGGCAAAAATTTGTCAAAACAGACAAGTAGGTAAATATCATTTTTTTTCGAAAATCTTCTGTTGCTCAAATCAAAAAGTTCAAAACTAACGAAAGTTAAATAACAATCTGGGGCAGAAGCACAAAAAATTACAGCTCAATCTGACGTATAGAGATTTTTCACGAATTTTTATAGTGAAGCACAAAAATCTGTTTCGGGACAGCAACTTCCCCAAATCTTACTTCTCTCTCATTAGAGGTTGATCTTGACACAAAAAACAAACAAAAAGGTTAAGGAGAGGTTATTACCCAAGTAATAACTTCCAAGAGTCAAATAAACGAAAACAACTGGAAGCACAAATATATTGGGTTGTCTCCCAAAAAGCTCTTTCTTTATAACCATTAAGATGGGCATGATAATTTCAATGATGCTCATATAAGAATATGAATTGAAGTGAAAGAGAGCATCAAGAAGCAAAAAGTATACATGTTTAAGTATAACCCACTTCCTATGCATGGGAATTTTCTAGGAAAACAAATTGGTGAAACCATGGACTGCTAGCATAGAAAGGCAAAACAAGTGCAACATAAAGATTTTCAGCATAAAGCGCGGAAACTTAATATTATTGAGATGCATAAGAACACTTTTCCCTCTCTCGTAATAACTTTCAGTCTCATGCATAAATTTAAAAATATAACTATCACAAGAACCATTGTAGCACTGATCACTTATCCTAAAAGAAAACACAGGGACACTAGAGCTCACAACACTGCTTTGTGAAACATTATTAGAAGTATCCTTACAAAGAAAAGTGTGTCAATCTCCTACATATTTAGTGACAAAGTCGTTCACATTCGCTATTATAGGTTCAATACTTACTTGTTCATCAACAACTTTATTTATACTTTCATTAACCATACTAGCTATCATAGAATGTTCCTTTATCTTAACTGGGAAAGGCATTTTCTCAACATAAGGTTCGGGTAAAACATGATTAGTAGTATAAACTTCAGTATTTCTTGCAGGAACACTATTAGCAATATCTTTATAAGGTTCATGATACTTATTCCACTTCTTTTTAGGAACTTCAATATAGGAAGCAAAAGCCTTAAAATAAGTTGCAATAGGTTGAGAGTCTAGACCATAAGCATTTTTAAGATTTTGAAAGTCATCAGTTCCCATAAAAGATTCAATGCATTCATAATCATAATTTATACCTGACTTTCTTCCTTTATCATTCTCCCATGCTTCAGCATTGTCTTGAATACGGTCTAGAATATCCCACTTAGCTTCTTCTTCCATGCGTGTAAATGATCCAGCACAAGAGGCATCCAATAGATCCTTATCATGAAGAGAAAGCCTTGCATAAAAGTTATTGATAATAATATTGTTGGGGAGCTCATGAATAGGACATTTGAGCATTAATAACTTCATCTCCCCCAAGCTTGAGCTATAGTCTCTCCATCAAGAGGCCAAAAGTTGTATATTTGATCCCGATCTTTATGAATCTCACTAGGAGGATAAAATTTTGAATAAAAGAGAGGCACTATTTCCTCCCATTCAAGAGATTGACCATTCTTTAGCAGCTTATACCATTCCTCAGCTCTTCCTTTTAGTGATAATGAGAATAACTTCTTCTTGACTTGATCTGTTGTAATACCTGCACACTTAAACAACCCGCATAATTCGTGTATAAAGAGCAAATGATCACCGGGATGGACAGTTCCATCTCCAAAATAGTAGTTATCCATAACACGATCAACAATTCTTGTAGGTATTTTAAAAGTATCATTCTCAGCAGGTGGTGGTTCATCTACTACCTTAGCAGTGGTAGTAGCATTACGGAATAAGAAACTCAGTGAATTATACATATTGACATAAAGTAACTAACGCAAATAAACAATACTCACAGTAGAAGTTTCATTTACCAGTTCCACTACCCAATAGCGCTTCACTTCCCGGCAATGGTGCTAGAAAATAGTCTTGATGACCCACAAGTATAGGGGGTGTATCGCGGGCCTGTTCGTCTGCGGTACCAAAGTTCCCGGGCCAGTGCACCGTGGTACCTAAGTTGCCTGAAATTGCCGCATTTCGAAATGTTGGGCCGCCAACTACCGAGAGGGGCCATTTCAATGCAAACTCATCTCACCCCTACCAAATCCAAACATTCCGTGAAACTGCCCCGTGAAGTAGACGGTCGGGACCCTCATGTCAGTAATATTTCCGTGATGCGAGCTCCAACGCGGCAACCACGTAGGCAAAACGAGAGACTAAAGGAGCATGGTGCGTTGACCAAATTCACAAATCTACTCCCTCCCTCCTTTCGCATGAACCCTAGCACCGATGACGTCGAAATCCCCTCTCCAACCAGAATGATCTCTTCGGGGATTTGACTTCCGGCGCCAAGTTGTTGTGCCTACTCGCTGCCGAGCTCTAATGCCGAATGTCGTGCCAGCCGTTGCGACGATCTAGCCCGCCTCTACCGCCTACGAGCTGAGCAGCGTGAAGGATGGTAGATCCATTTGCCGAGGAAGAAGTACTTCTGGCTAATTGTGGGTGAGCTACTCTTCTCTTTGCTCTTCGCACTACCTATAACTTCTAGCTGGCTATTGGCATTACAAAGATATATCGAACATAGAATTGTTTCCTAGCACGACACTGACAAAAAAATTCTTATCTTTTGTCCCCAATTTTCTGTCAAGTAGGATCTCCGCTAAACCCAAATACACGGTCCGGGTCACCATCTGCGGCTACCACATTAAATTAGCAGATGGGAAGAGCACGTGGAATCAAGCTCACAATCTGAAGATGGAAGTAGCGTATGTGCAGTTATGCGCTATCCCTGGTTTGGTTGATGTTGTGCGTGAACTTGCTGAAATCAGGCCGGAGCATACTGCATGGTTCAGCATCCTTGATGAACGAGGCTTCAAGGTTCCTATAGCGTGTGACAGTCAGCTAATTGGGTTGATGAAACAACATGCTAGGCTTCGCGTGGTTATGCTGATTTCTAACATACTGGATGAGGAAGATCCTGCTAATGGGAGTCGCCCAGCTATTATTGGACAGAGAGGTCTAACTCGAATCCCTGTTGTTGTTGAGCAAAATGTGATTCCTCGTTTGCGACATACTTCTGTCAGGCAACCTCCTCGTAGGAGTCCCCGTATTGCCGTTGTGGAAAATGGTGCTCTTAAATCTGCTGGTACTGGTCGTCCCCGTGGTGTTGTTGCCCCGACTGCTGTTGACCCAATCCGTGCCGCTGTTGAGCAAACTAAGGCTTCTGGAGGCTGCCCAGCTGTTGTTGCCAAGACCACTGCCTTGTGTGTTGCTCCTCCTCGAAACCATCCTCAAGTTGTGGGAACCCGTGCTCTGGAATCTACTAGTATTGGTCATCCTCGTGTTGTTGTTGATCTGGCTGCTGTTGGCCCAAACCCTGCCGATGTTGGTTAAACTAAGGCTTCTGGAGGCTGCCACACTGTTGTTGCAAAGACTGATGCCTTGTGTCCTCCTCAAACCCGTCCGCAGGTTCATCGAGTTGTTGGTCTGGAGATAGCTCATGGTCTGGACTCTGCTAGCACTCGAAACACTGCTGTCGTCGGATTGATGACAAGTACGCCATGAGGGGGTCCTCGGGGCGTGCGGAAGAGAGGGGTTTGAGACGTACGGTGTGCCGGGACGGTGAGCACACAAGTTTACCCAGGTTCAAATCCGCCGGCTTTGGACGGATCCTACTCCTGCTAGCAATCCAGTAATACGGCAGAGCTGGAATATGGGTTACAAGGGTTCGCCTGTGCGAGTTGATTATAGACTATTGAGGGTGCCCTAAAGGCTCTCCCTAGGACGGCTTATATAGATATCCGGCCTAGGGTTTATAGAACAGATCTATCCGGCTACGACTGATAGTCGGTTACAGAGTACATCTTGAACTACAAGTAACACTATGGGCATAAGTCGGTAAGTCTTCTGGGCCTTCCCGTAGCCGGATTGGACTCTGCCTCTTCTCCCTATCTGGGCCTCCCATGAAGCAAAGCTCTAACCGGAAGTGGGCCACCCTGGTCAGTGAGGACCGTGAGGATACCCGGAAATTTTATCCCCAACAGCAGCCCCCGGAAGTCTCCAATATCCAAAGTCGGATTCATCATCGTCTAGCTTGATCTTCGGCTTGCAGAATCTTGAAGGGTTCCTAAAACTTCAAAACAAAAGATACGATCCGGGTCTCAAAATAAGTTGGACATATCAGTACATTATTCGGGTTTTCCAACATGATATTCAAACTAAGCCGGAACTTGGTCTTTGACGTCATCTGACACTGGTCATGGTCAAGTCACGTTATCTTACAAACATCCTGTCAGCACGACCGTTACAGGGTCCGCCGTTTGCGGAACCGAGGCGTCGTTTTAATGCCTACGCGGAGATCGAGGCAACATAATCATCACGTGGGTCCTTCCCAGTTCCTTCCACGATGCGTGGCGTTTACATGGTGCCGTTTGCACGAATCTTGGCGCAGGTAGGTGGTTATGAGGGGTGAGGATTCTCCTTCTCCCATCTTCACTTGTTCCCTTGCCGTTCCTTCTCCTCCACTTCTCCCTCGCGCACAGAGCACTCCCACCTCCTAGATTCCTAGCGCCGCCTATCCAAGGTCACCGGCGCACCGGAGAAATGGCTGCATCTTCATCCTCCGGCTTGGCTGGCTTCACAGCAGCAGCGATGGCGGCAGCAGCGGCAGAGAAAGAGAGCAACCGTGGGGTTCGGATCTCGTGTCTCCTTGACAACGAGAAGATACACGGCATGGAGAATGAAGGTCTCCTCCACGCCGGCGACTAGCGGAGTGGCTTCGGAGAAACCATCCCTAACCCGCACACCGGCGAGCGGGTACACTTCGGCAGCCACCTCGATAGAGGTTTGTCTTCCCCTCCCTCGGAATTTTTTTCTGAGGTGATTGATCACTATGGCGTTCAGCTCCATCATCTTCCCCCAAACTCCATCTTAGAGATGAGTTCTTACGCAGCTTTGTGCGAGGGGTATATCGGCATTAGGCCGAGTCTTACTTTGTTCCGGTATTACTTTCATGTCCGGAGAAACTCCATTACTGCCGGTGTAACATCCCAATTTCTACAACCCTGATTAGTTGTCCAGAATGCAAAAATCAGGGGGAACAAAAACTTTTCTTGTTGACTACTAAAGTGTTTGCTTGTTGTTTGGATATGCTTATGCATATAAATGTGTATTAGATGATATACTCCTTACCTTAACACCAGTTGACAAAAGCTACTTCCCAAAACAGTCTTGGCTTAATTTCCATATTCTCAAATGTTCTGGCATTTCAAAACATGAGCCAAGATGCTTATTTAACCAAAACTATTTTAGTAGCTTCTATTGATAAAACTATGGAGAGCTATATAACATAATCTCCGTATGTTTTCAAGACAGAACCTTCTACTACTCTTATCTCTAGATTTAACAAATACTTTTTATGAAGCATTTGAATTCCACCCTTGGTAGCGATACCAATAGACCCTCATCTTATTCAAAATCCAACCTCTTCAAAATGCCTCAACCTTACCTCAAGCTAGGCTTGATGGTAACCCTAGTAGTAGTTGATTGGATTGTAAGATGAGTTGCCTTGATCTGCTGGTTGAATTGATTGCTTAGAAGTAGTATGAGCTACTCTAGGAGCTCATCAATAGGATCAAGATGTCTCCAAATCATCCCACCCTAGGCAATAATACAATCTAGATCTGATCTCTAGCCACTAGGTGATCATCTAAAGCCCTTAACTAGATCAACTCTGAAGTGATCCCTTCTAGAAGCTTCCAAGTAAATGAAAACCAATATCAAGCAAGGATACTTCCTACTCAATCTACACTTCAACATCATCCACTTGATGATGATTGGGTACCTTGCAACCCATCAAAAACATCCCCTGTCAAATTTGGCTAAGTCTGGAAATCTGCTTCCAACATCACCTTTTTTAATGCCTCTCTTTCTCCACCCTTGTGCAATTTTGGTAATGCACTTGGACCATATTTTTATACATACTAAGGACTACCAAGGCCCACTCTTTTCCTTGGATAGATAATCCTCCTACCCACTTGTTCTTGATGGTTTTAGAGGGAAGAAAATAACTTTTCCTGCAAATCTAGTCAACATGCCTACTTTGGTATAAGCTCACACCACCATCCAATCTTCTATGGACCAACTCTTTGAATGGTTGTGTTCTAATCATATAGGTCTATCATTACCTACTTCACTTTATCCAATTGGATCCTTGAGATGTTTACACCCACAAGGTTTCGAAGGCTAGTTGATAATCTGCTTTGGCAGGCTTAATTTATTCAATGTTTGAAAGCCTGTCTTGGTAAGCTCAAGCAGGATCCAGCTCAAACCCCTACCCAAGGGGAGATCTGCAAATCTAGTCAACATGCCTACTTTGGTATAAGCCCCTCATTTAAAGTCTTGATCGGTTACTCGACCCACGATCAGTGAAGATCAGGGTAGGGTACCCGGATGGTGTGGGTAAAGTGTTCAACCTCTGCAGAGTGTAAATCTATTCGAATAGCCGTGTCCGCGGTTAAGGACGGGTTGGAAAAACTTCTGTAGAGCGGTGCTGGTTTTGTTTTTCAAAAAGGATTTCGAAAAAGAAATGACTTTGAAAAGTTTTGACCATGGGATGGTCAGGAAGGATACCTGCTTTGACCATGGGATGGTTAGAGAGGTATGGAAGGAGTTTGGTCGTGGGACGACCTGAAAACAGGAACAAATGGGTGACCTAGTCCTAGTGTTTTTCCAAAACTTTTCAAAAAGGTTTCCAAAATGGTTTACAAAAGTTTCCAACAAAGATATGTAGATTCTATATATACAAGAGAAACTATTTAGAAAAGAACCCCTCTTGGAGCCCTCCTAATACCACAATCATATTGCATAGCCTCTTGTTATTATTATTTAATTAAGGTGGTTTGCGAGTACATTCAATGTACTCACTGGCATTGTCCCTGGCTATTAACTTGGCCAGATATCAAGAAGAAGATGGTGTTGGCGACTATGCGAGCTAGGACGTTCTCCCAGTCCGTTGCCTGTAGGTTAAGGCATGGCTCAGGCTCTACGCTTGATGAAGATACGCTGATGTTTATTGATGTAGCCTTAACGACGCTTATGTAAGTCTTGTAATTTGGTATATTCTCGGATGTTGTAATGATACTTGTCGGTTATGTGCCACGACTAACTGATCATGGGATCGTGGTTTTATGCATAAGAGGGATTCTCGGAGGATTAATCTGAGGATCCCACAGACTTGGTATTAGAGCCATCCTGACTGTAGGAGAACCTTAGTTAGCATGGTCCCTAGACAGGAACCTTATTTTGAAAACCCCGGCTTTCGAAAACTAGTTTCTCAATGCGTTTCAAAACGTTCTATTTCTTCTATTACTCTAAGTAAATGCTTTCTAAAATGGTTTCCTCTAACTCTCGTCCAAAACTTCAAACCTACGGATTTTAAATAACTAAGATCTGGAACCCGGTGAAGACAATGAGAACAAGATGAAGACAAGCAACTACAGCAAACACAAGGAGACTACAATATCGCTCTACCCGCGGAATCCTCATAATCCGAAGACATGAGTTGTTGCACTATCAAGAAACATCGAAGATACGACGAAGACTTCATCTGCAAGATAGAGACTCATACCTGAAGAAAGACGATATCTAGGGTCAGTAAGAATAGGATTTACCCACCTCGCGAGTAGTTAACTCCTTGGTCCCTAGCATTGACCGTGTTTGCTTGCCTAAGTGCATCTTGTGTTGCTTGATGTGTGCTATTTGCCGTGGACATTACGAGCCCCTCACTCTGTTCGCCTTGTTTGCATGTTTTGGTTTTCTTTGACCTCCTTAGAAATGTGGCTCGAGGAGCGATAACCCACCTAGTAACTCAGAATACCCCTGTGTTAGATGTCAGTAAATAGACCCAGACTAACCTCGGCAGTATATGAGAGGGAAAGCATCGCAAGAACTCGGAGTTCGACATCGCCAAGTCAGAATCAACTCGAAGACCTCACCTGAGCAAGATGGCATACCTCGTCAAACTCACCCTACAAGACTCGTCCCTAGCAACACCCTCCCTTGTTCCCCAGTCTTCTACAGCCAGAATCCCGTTGAAGCCGAAAGTCGATCACCGAACGATCCTCAATATCCATAGGAAACCACCCTCGCCAAGATTGATAAATTAAGGCATCACCCGAAGACCCCAGCTCAAGACTCCGGGAAGATGCAACTATCCGCTAACATCAGGTCAGCACCTCCTAGACAGAAGATCTTCACCACTCCTAAAGCACTTTAATGAAGCTCTAAGGTGGAAAGACTGCGTCTTTCCACTCGAATCCTCAGAAGGATATCTACCAAAAGATACTTCAGAAAATATCTCCGGCTCCGAAGTCTTCCCGCCAAGCAACAACCCGTGAGTTATCGGTTGAGAAACTAACTAAATATCCTACGAAGTCCCTTTGCCGTTCCGGCTGAAGACCCACCCGAAGGACCGCAGGATCACTAATCGCTCAGTTCCAATCGCTTAGAGGACTTGAGACTTCAGCAGACTAAGTACGAAGAATAGTAGTATATAAGCCTAGTAAGTCATAATCCCAGGAATACTCCCGAAGGTCTCTACTCCAGAAGAAATATGGACGACAATCCCTAAAGACCTCATTTTGTGACTTCAAGGATAAAGAAATGTGTTATCTCCGAGCTAACCCAGTCAAATTTTAAGAGGGAAAGACTGCATCTTTCCCACTCAAATAGAGAAAACCCTCTGCCTGGAGCAACCTCAGGAGTCCATCGTTAAATAGGATACGCTACGACCCTAAGGGAAGAACTATGAATCCTTAGAGCAAGGTACTCCCAACCGTAGACTCTATCCTCCGACGAGTACTCCATGAAGTTCAGAATCGAGAAAGTCTGCCTAGCCCAAGCCCTCGAGGTTTCGAGCCCCGAAGGAATCCCTCGTAATCAGGACTAGACTCTGCTCAACCCTCCGTGCATCTCGAAAGACTGAAGCAACTTCATTGGCAGAGTAGTCATTTTAAAAGACGAAGTTAGTAAGATAGCACGCTTGAAACCAGTAGCGCTAACCTTGACTCAAAATCCCCTAACCTTACCCTCCGGAATCTGGGGACGAGATTCTTTTAAGGGGGAAAGATCTGTAACATCCCAATTTCTGCAACCCTGATTAGTTGTCCCAGAATGCAAAAATCAGGGGGAACAAAAACTTTTTCTTGTCGACTGCTGAAGTGTTTGCTTGTTGTTTGGATATGCTTATGCATATAAATGTGTATTAGATGATATACTCCTTACCTTTACACCAGTTGACAAAAACAACTTCCCAAACAGTCTTGGCTTAATTCCATATTCTCAAATGTTCTGGCATTTCAAAACATTAGCCAAGATGCTTATTTAACCAAAACTATTTTAGTAGCCTCTATTGATAAAACTATGGAGAGCTATATAACATAATCTCCTTATGTTTTCAAGACAGAACCTTCTACTACTCTTATCTCTAGATTTAACAAAACATTTTTATGAAGCATTTGAATTCCACCCTTGGTAGCGATACCAAGAGACCCTCGTCTTATTCAAAATCCAACCTCTTCAAAATGCCTCAACCTTACCTCAAGCTAGACTTAATGGTAACCCTAGTAGTAGTTAATTGGATTGTATGATGAGTTGCCTTGATCTGCTGGTTGAATTGATTGCTTAGAAGTAGTATGAGATACTCTAGGAGCTAATAACTAGGATCAAGATGTCTCCAAATCATCCCACCCTAAGCAAGAATACAATCTAGATCTGATCTCTAGCCACTAGGTGATCAACTAAAGCCCTTAACTAGATCAACTCTACAGTGATACCTTCTAGAAGCTTCCAAGTAAATGAAGACCAATATCAAGCAAGGATACTTCCTACTCAATCTACACTTCAACATCATCCACTTGATGATGCTTGGGTACCTTGCAACCCATCAAAAACATCCCCTCTCATGTTCTAGTCAAAACCCTAAATTGGCCAAATTTGGCTAAGTCTGGAAATCTGTTTCCAACATCACCTTTTTGAATGCCTCTCTTTCTCAACCCTTGTGCATTTTTGGTAATGCACTTGGACCATATTGTTAACCATCCAAAGGACTACCAAGGCCCACTATTTCCCTTGGATAGAGCATCCTCCTACCCACTTGTTCTTGATGGTTTTGCAGGCAAGAAAATAACTTTTCCTGCAAATCTAGTCAACATGCCTACTTTGGTATAAGCTCACACCACCATCCAACCTTCTATGGACCAACTCTTTGCATGGTTGCGTTCTACTCATATAGTTATAGTATTACCTACTTCACTTGATCCAATTGGATCCTTGAGCTGTTTACACCCACAAGGTTTCGAAGGCTAGTTGATAATCTGCTTTGGCAGGCTTAATTTATTCAAAGTTTGAAACCCTGTCTTGGTGAGCTCAAGCAGGATCCAGCTCAAACCCCTACACCATTGAAATCTACATCACTTGTTCTATCCATCCATCCACCCCCTTCCCCAAGGGGAGATCTGAACTCCAAGATAGAACCATGTTTTGATGGTGTGAAATTAACATCACCCTAGATCCTTAATCTAGTGAATTTCACCAAAATCAACTGGGATTCTCCAATCTCAAGGTTGAAAATGCTTGATACACCTTGTCTACATCCTCTACCTTGATCATCAAGATTTATCAACAATTATCCATATTTATTATGGACCAAAACTATTTAATTCCCTTAATAGGCAAAAATCTCCAAAACTCCTCTCATAAAGGGAAGTTTTGTTTTTGCCGAAACACTTCCTCAACTTTTGCCTCAATTGAGTCCTACATATCATACCCCATCCTCTCACTTAAAAAATAAATATTTTTGAAGAGCTTTATTATTTCTTTTTGCCCTTTTTCTTAAATGGTAGAAACAAGAAACAATACTTTAAAAATACTTTCCTACGTCAATAAATCCCAACAAAATTTCCCAAGATGTAATATGGTAGCTAGGAACATTACCCACCAAAATCTCACCTTGTCTAATGTAAGAATATCAAATGATCTCCTAGACACTACTTCTGTACTTTTTGAACAAATGGATATAAGAGGACTTATAAGTCATGGAAAAATCTCAAATAATTCCTAGAGGGGTATCTTGGACCCCTCTATCTACCAGCATCTTTTGTTCATCTTGCCTAAGCCAAGATTTGAGACTTCCATCATGATCATCTACATTGCCAATCTTGTTTATTTACAAGATGTTGATCAATATCAAGTCAAACCCCCTCAAGCCTTCCACAGCAAGCCTCCACTACCCCAGAACACCCCTCTAGTCGAGTTGCACTGTAGCTAAGATACTGTAGCAGCCTCTCTCCCTTGTCCCATGTGCTTGGATGTGAGAAGGAGAGAGATAAAGGCAAGCATGAGAGCCACTCAGCTTGCAGCACCACTCCCACCTCTCCTCTACCCTCAGCCCACACCAGAAACCACTCCCATGCCCACAGCAACCTCCCCTGGTATTCACCTCCCTCCCTTCCTCTCCATGGGACAAGTTCATGATGAACCACCCCTCCTTGAAATATATAGCCAGAGGCTCCCCCTTGCCTCTTCTTGGCCCTCATTTGCATCCTACCCACCTCCACTCTCTCCCTACAGAGCCCTCACCGAGCCCCTGCCCCTGCATGTCGAAGGAGAAGGAGAGCTCCCCCTCTCGGCCATCTCCAAGGAATAGTCCGTGTTCTCCCTCCTCTGCCTCGATCCCTTTTGCATGTCGCAGTGCTAAAGCCCCCTATCCCTTCTGAGTCTAACCCACCCTTTTTCTAGGCTCAAAACCACAGCAGGTACCAACTCCGGCGATCACCGAGAGTAGCTCCGGGAGCATTCTCGTGCACGGGGCGTCCCTGCGTCAGACCGAGCTCTGCTGCCTGTCAGCAGAACTGCCTCCGACCCCTGCATCGCCCAGCACCCTTGCTGCCATCATGCACGCCTCCCTAGCCCTTCTCCGGCGAGCACCCGAGAGCATCGCCGCCGGTGTCGTCGTGCGAGGTCTCCTCCGTCAGGGAAACCACTGTTTGCGCCCATCCCCGAGGTCCCCACGGTGCACCATGTCGCCTCTCCGCCACCGGCGGGCACTCATGTGAGCTCCACGCCGCTGCTAGATCCTCCCTAGGGTTTCTGCCCCTCCGTCGCATCTCTGGGGAGAAGATGGCCTCCCCGCCATCGATCTCTCTTTAGATCCAATGGTCCACCGCCGCCGATACCCCTTCGCTAGCCCTAGGTCGCCAACACGCGGGCCCCGTCCAGGAGTAGTTTGAACTACGCTCCCGCACTGCCCGCCGAGGCACTGGGCCGGTCGGAGCCTTGCAGCCCACCTCCCCCTGCTAGATGCGGCCCGCGGATGCTTTACCCTTTTTTATCTTTTTTTCCAGATCTATTGATTAGGCTATTTGGTTTAATTCAAATAAAAATGGAATACCAGCTGTTTAGTCCAGAGCTAATTTTTACCAAGTACCCAAGTGTTCTGTACAACATGCAGAACCACCCCTGGGCCAAAAATAATCTTTATTATTTTCTGGCATTTAATCTTCTAAAGATTATAGTTTACACTAAACAAATTCCTATGGGAGTGGTATATATCCTTCTGGAATGAAATCAAGTGCCACTGGTAGCTTTTGGATGTACCTATCACTGGACCTTGGTCCCATGCCAAGGTGAACAATAGTTTGTCTTTAGTAAAAATAACAAAAACAGCTCTGATCTGACTTTAGGAATTTCTCTAGGTCAAATCAACACAGTTATTGACCTAATTCCAACTCTCTATGATATGGAACACTAAGGCCTATCCAAATCCAGGAGCTCATTATTTATTGAGCCCTAGATGTTTTTCTGTGAAGTAAACTATTCTGTGCATTGTTTATTCACCTATTTATTCACTACAGTAGTTCTGCTAATCCAAAAATGTTGATTCCAATTTCTGCAGAAAGGTATTGGAAGTACCTAACTTGTGTCCTTGGAATCAAATCAAAACCTACTGTAGATTTATTCTGGTGAAAAAGACAAGTTAGGTGCAGAACTTCCTTCGGGAATTTCCTGAGGCCATTCTGGTAATTATCTTGACCTGATTCCAACTTCCAGTGAACAAGTTCATCATACCCTACCTAACCGTTTAAGGAAATAATTTTTGGAGCTCCAGAACTCCTCTGGTGAATTATTTCCTAAAACTAGAGTCTTTTTCACTATAAAAATAACTATAAATCTTTTGTTATTGGTAAAATAGTGAAACCACTTTTGTTGGTTTCATTTTATCAATACCTATCTGTTGGTATCATGTTTTTACAATGGTACCATACAGAATATGCTCTTGTTCCAAAACCCCTCCTAGGTAATTCCTTGACTATAAATCCAAAGGGAGTTTTTCCATATTACCAAGACAAAGCCAATCTTATTAAATCCATTCTTCCTAAGACCTAAGGATCTGTGAACTTGTATTGTTCATTGTTTGCTGTATCTCTTGGTGCTTGAATGCCTTGTGTTGATTGTGGTTTGGTTTGCTTGCATGTGCTGTCGGGACGATGATAGTTGCGATGAACTCGGAGAGCAGAAAAAGGGGTATTTATTATTGGTACTGGTATTCGGGGTTATCAAAAGAAGAAGTCCAGGGACAACTATGCCATATTGCTGATCTTAGGCAATCCACCTTCTTGCTCATAAGCCTTGCCCTACTATTTTACTTATGCATGTTTCGTCTACTGTTTATTAAAACTGCATCGTTTTACTTTATATTGATGTATATATATACGGTAGTGGTTTGGCTACTCCGAACTATTACTCTTGGTACTACTAAGTACACCCCCCCCTTGGTGATACCTATTTGCCCGTAGTGGAATAGATGGTGTATTACACCATACCCCCTTTGGAGACCCTGTTTTAGCCGAAGCAAAAACTAGCGGATGGGAAGACCCCGGAAAAAAAAAGTTTTACCAAATGTTTTATGAGAAAACCTTGGTGAGGTGGGACCTCACAAGAGATGTTGAGAAAGAAAAAGGTTTCGTTTTACAAAATGCTGGAGGAAAACCGGAGGAAAAAGGTTTACGAAAACGCACCTGGTTCTCTGCAGTCTAGTTATAACAACTTAACCCTGTGCAACCACACTACTCTGGTATGCGATAGGGCTGGATTTGATGCTTGTCTACTCTGGTATGAGCTGCCTCGCAACAACTATAGGGGATCGGGGATCCCTAGAGGGTGGGCCTTCTCCGATAAAGGTGGGACCTGGAGAAGGAACAAAGGGTCGGCAGGCCTCCACGCGTTACTATGGGCCCCTCATTAAAAGCGCACCCTCTCGAGGAGTGGAAAAAGCGCTCCGGTTGGTCCTCGCCCGATGTCCCAGTTTTGAGGGGATTAACACCCATAGGGTAGGCACTTATATTGGAGTGGGCATCCGGAGATTCTTGACCGGTTAATCGACCCACGATCGGTGAAGATCAGGGTACGGTACCCAGATGGTGTGGGTAAAGTGTACAACCTCTGCAGAGTGTAAATCTATTCGAATAGCCGTGTCAACGGTTAAGGACGGGTTGGACAAACTTCTGTAGAGTAGTGCTGGTTTTGTTTTTCAAAAAGTATTTCGAAAAAGAAATGACTTTGAAAAGTTTTGACCATGTGATGGTCGGGAAGGATACCTGCTTTAACCATGGGATGGTCAGAGAGGTATGGAAGGAGTTTGGTCGTGGGACGACCTTAAAACGGGAACAAATGGGTGATACTTGTCGGTTATGTGCCACGACTAACTGATCATGGGATCGTGGTTGTATGCATAACAGGGATTCTCGGAGGATTAATCCGGGGGTCCCACAGCCGGTAATCCTTATATTACCGGCACTATTAGCCTTTCTGTTAGACGCGAGCGTATCTATCCTCGCATTTCTGCCAGTGAGTCGGTCAAACAATGGCCGGCCACTTTCTTTTACCATAAGGATATTCCTACTCCCGGCAAAGCTACTGCTTTGTCGGCTTTCATCAACGGAGCCACCACGGCCCTTCCATCTTGGGACGAGGCTCCTCTGGCTCTCAGTGACGATCTGATCCTCGCTAAGAGGCGGATCGAATACTTGATAAAACACAAGGGCTTGAAAGGATCTGACCTGGTCCAGTGCTGGGTAGCACGCCGGATCCAGTCTCTCCAATACCACGGCGATCGTCTGATGCACTCCATCACGGCGTCGAAAAATGATTCCCTCCGCATCAGTCCTAAGGCTTTAAAGCCATAGGATTACATAAGCCAGATCAAATGGCTGATAAAGGAGTGAATTGAAAGAAAGATTCCGGACTTGTCTCTGGACATGCATACAGCGGAAGACCCTGTAGTTCCGGTAAGCTTCAATAATAAACCCTTTTATGTGTTTCACCTTTTAAGTTATTTTGCAATACTGAGATACTTTCTTCTTTTCAACTTGTCGATCTCCCTGAGTCGAAGCTGGCTCCTATCGAGGGATATCCTCCGGAGTTTTCTCAGGAGGCGGAACTGGTCCCACTGCTGGATGTTGTGCCCAGGAAGCGCGAAGCTCCGACAGTGGTTGTCGGCACAAAGGAGGTGCCAGTCATGAAGAGGTAACTTTCGACACGACTTCCACCTTTATACCTTACTCGAATTTTCTTCCGAGATGTAATGTTTTCCATTCTATTACACTCTTAGAGCTAAGCAGCTCATCAAGGGCAAGAGGAAGGGAACTTCTTCGAAGCCCCTGCGACAAACGAAGCTGACTATGGCTTCTCCTGCTGTGGCTCCTCCGACTCCTGCTCCTCAACCTTCTGCAACGCCGGTGATTACTCCATCACCAGTTGTCACAGAAAATCTGGCTCTTCAACGGGGCCAGAGATCCTTGAATCGCAGACTGACGCCACCATGGGTGGTCAGGTTTAGATAAGGGTGAACCCTCTTCGGATAATGATCCCTTGGCAGAGACCTTTGCCAAAAACCTCCTGAACAATCCGGGAGTTGCCAAATTTGGCTTGTCTCGGAAATCTATAGAAGAAATCCAGCTTCTGGCCCGGCAATGCCTGGAGAGCCAAAATCTCTCTGTCGAAGAAGAAGCACAAGAAGCGGAGGACATCAAGTACTCCGACTTTCTTAAACAAGTCCGCCTTTGCAACGAGGGACTTAGAGCTGGTGTGCTTCCACCACCTCCGGTTATTCCACTCACCCTTGCCGAGAAGGTTACCACCGAGGTGAACATGTGCCTGAGTAAGCTCACACATGAACATCATGTAAGTCGGAATTCCAACTCACGATTTTATTTATTGTACTTTATATCATATCCTCTAGCCCCCAAGCATGAAGTAGGATACACAATCCGGGTTTATGCTTCCTTAGGATGCCAAAGAATGAACTAGTGTAGCCCCCAAGGCTCGTTTTGATATTAGTAACAATATTAGTCTGAGTCTTCGGTAGACTTCTGACTCTGGTTATTCTGACTTACAGAAAGTTAATTCATATAACCAGAATTTGTTGAAGAATATTTGCAACAAGCGGAGAGAGATCAGAGCTCTCCGACTTGAAAATGCTGAGATAAAAGTTTCCAAGGATGAGGCCGAAGGTAAATTTTCCGAGACTCAAACCTTATCTTGTGTTTTCATAGTCGAATATTTTTTTTGCTGAACTGTTGTTCTTTTTGACTTATAGCACTGATAAAGTAGTCCTGTGCTATGATCGAAGAGGCCGAGAACCTCAAAACCCTAGTGGTGGAGAATAAAGAACTTCACCAAGAGCTGGATAAGCTCAAGGCAGATCATGAGAAGAGCATCGCTCAAATTCTCGAATCCTCCTCCATGGCTACTGATGAACGTGATCGTAAGATTGCAGTTCAAGATCTGAGAATCTTGGATCTCAACAATGAGCTTTGCAGAGAGAAGGACCTTGGTCATGAGCCACCATGGAAACATGGAGATATGGCAAGTGACCAGAGGGTACTACAAGGTGGATGAAGACGGCCAGGAGCAAGATATCAAGGCCATCATGGACTCCTGTGCCGGATATGGGTGTCACGTAGCTGACTTAACCAGCTACGACACTCCCTTCTTCACCCGCGTGGACACACTTCCTCCGCCTCCGGAAGAAGCAGCTGAAATTTCTGACGATGAACAGACCGTATCGGATCTGAACATCTCGCAGCATTATCAAACCGAGGCCGATGTATCCAGCGAGCCGGCAGCTCCTACCTCCTCTCCTGCATCATAAATTACGAGAAACAAATGTATTATTCTGAGAAACATTATGGGTCTATCAATATGAAGTACTATAATTTTGCTAGTGCTAAGCTTTAATCTATTCAGCACTTTTGGCTTAAATTTTTGTGTGCCTAAAATGTTTACATAAGCACTTATAATTTTTCGTCTATACTTATTGTTTATCTGGCTTTCCGCCTCGTCCCTTTCGCGAGCTGGCTAAACCTTCTGCACGGAAACTTTGCCGAGCAACGGAGCTCAATTGCTAAACCAGTTTAAACTCGGAAACAATGTTGGCTTCCAGTACCAACAATTCACTACTCGGAAAATGCCCGCATCCGGCAATCAGACAAATAACCAAAGTATAGACTAGAAACTTTAGAGTTATACCCAGAGGTAGCATTTTTAGAATCGGAAATCTAAACTAGAACAAACATGAGCATAAAGTACTTTCAAGTATTCTAGGATTTTCGACTATGACATGATCATTAGGAAATAAGATGGTAAAAACTTCTCAGAAAAAACTTGAGGCAACCAAGACTTTTATTTCTCACAGAACATGTATATATGTATGATTACAAAGAAGGATAAACTAAGAATAAAAGGGACGTAGCTGAGCAATATTCCATGGTTTGTCTAACTCATCCGAATTTGTATTGCCTCCAGCTCTCTTTCTCTTCTTAGTAGCAGGTCTTTCTTTGACTGGCCTCATATCAGTTAAGTAGTACGAACCATTGTGCAATACTCGACTAACTAAAAAGGGCCCTTCCCATACTAGGGAAAGTTTGTGCTTTCTTTGTTGCATAAGTCGGAGAACCAAATCGCCTTTATTAAAAGATCTGTTTCTGACTCTCTGGCTATGATACTTGCGTAACTTCTGCTGATAGGCTGTTGATCTCATTTTAGCAACGACGCGAACTTCTTCGACTAAGTCGAGATCATTTTGTCGAGAAATCTCGGCATCCTCTTCAATATACGCGGCCACTCTAGGAGAAGTGTGAATAAAATCACTAGGAAGAACTGCTTCTGCACCATAGACCAAGAAGAAAGGTGGGTATTCGGTTGACCTGTTCGGAGTTGTTCGTAAACTTCATATTACAGAGGGTAATTCCTTTGCCCAAGCCCCCGCGGCATGTCGTAGTGGTGCTTCGAGTCTCGGTTTTAGGCCTTGTAGGATTAAACCATTTGCTCTTTCAACTTGTCTGTTAGCCTGTGGATGTGTAACTGACGCAATGTCAAGCCGGATATTTTGCTCATTGCAGAATTCGGCCAATTCTCCCATAGAGAATTTACTCCCGTTGTCCGTGATAATACTATCAAGATAACCATACCGGATTATAACATCCTCGACAAATCTTTTTGTTGTTGCTCCATCACAACTAGTGATGGGTTTAGCCTCAATCCATTTGTTGAATGTGTCCACACTAAGAGGTGAGTAAATCCACATGGAGCCCGTTTAAACGGTCCTACCATGTCAAGCCCCAAGACCGCGAAAGGCCATGTTATAGGTATTTTTCGCAGCTGATCAGCCGGAACATGAGCTTGTTTGGCGTACTTTTGGCAGCCTTTGCACATCTTGACTAGACGTTCGGCATCTGCGTGAGCTGTAAGCCAGAAAAAACCGTGTCTGAAAGCTTTTGCCACTAAAGATTTGGCTGCAGCGTGGTGACAACACTCGCCTTCGTGGATTTCCCTTAAGATTTCCACTCCTTCCGGAGATACGCAGTGCTAAAAAACCCTAGACATACTCTGCTTATAGAGCTCACCTTTAACTATAGTGTAGGCTTTCGCTCGTCGGATAATCTGCCGGCTCAGAACCTCGTCTTCGGGTAATTTGCCATCTACCAGATAATCAAGGTAGGGTTGAGTCCAGCTGGGAATTACATCCAGAACTGCTATTAGAGGTGAGTCAGATTTGGTCGGATATTCCTCATCCACTCCCTTTATTGAGGGAACTTTGAGGTGTTCTAAAAAAGCGCCATTCGGGACCTCTTTCCGTGTAGAGCCTATTCGAGCTAATGCATCTGCTTCCTCATTTTCTGCTCGAGGGATGTGTTGAACCTCAAACCCTTCGAACGATTTAGATAAATCATCGACGACAGCCTTATATGCTGCCATGTGTTTATTTGCATTACAAATATCCGACACTTGCTGAGCAACAAGATCCAAATCTCCATAACACATCAAACATCGGATGCCGATATCCTAAGCAATCCGGATTGCATGCAGCAGTGCTTCATACTCGGCAATATTGTTTGTCGCTGTGAAGTGGATCTGCAACATGTACAAAAGTTTATCTCCTTGGGGTTATTTGAGCACCACGCCAGCCCCCGAGCCCCCTCGAGCCTTAGACCCATCAAAGTATAGGGTCCAATATTCTGACTTGGGGAGGGTCATATTCTCCTTCATCTCTGTCCAATCAGCAAAAAAGTCGGCAAGGATTTGGGATTTGATTGTTGTCCGGGGTTTATACTCAATATCGAAAGTTGAAAGCTCTATGCCCCATTTGGCGACGCGTCATGTGGCGTCATTGTTGTTAATTATATCTCTCATCGGAGCTGTGCTCACCATGGTAATTGGATGCTCCTGGAAATAGTGTCGTAGATTACGAGATGCTAGGAAAACACCGTAAGCCAGCTTTTGATAGTGCGGATACCGTTCTTTTGATTCCGTTAGGACCTCGCTGACAAAATAAGTCGGACGCTACACCAAGTGTTCCTGATTTTCCTCTGGTCTCTCCACTACCATGACGATACTAACGACTTTATTTGTCGCAGCAAGATAAAGCAACATCAGTTCTTGTGGTTCCGGTGTAGCAAGGATAGGAGCAGATGAGAGTACTTTCTTCAGGTCTTGTAATGCAGCTTCAGCTTCGTCGGTCCACACAAAATCCTTGGTCTTTTTTAGGAGTATGTATAATGGTGCGACTCTTTCACCGAGCCGGCTTATGAACCGACTGACTGCAGCGATGCAACCAGTTAGTCTTTGTACGTCCTTCAGGCGAGCTGGCCTGGAAATATTGAGTATATCCTTGATTTTTTCTCGGTTCACCTCTATGCCTCTTTGAGACACGATGAAACCTAACAGTTTTCCGGCTGGAATTCCAAAGAAGCATTTCTTCGGATTAAGCATTATGTTGTATTTTCGTAGATTGGCGAACGTTTCCTCCAAGTCGGAAATCAGTATTTCCTTCTTTTTGGACATCACCGCAATATCATCCACATATGCATGTACATTGCATCTGAGTTGGTCGTGGAGGCAACGCTGCATCGTGCGCTGGTACATAGCTCCTGCGTTCTTCAGCCCAAAGGGCATCGTAACAAAACAGAAGGTTCCGAAGTGGGTTATTAATGAGGTTTTGACTTTGTCAGATTCCTTCATCCGGATTTGATGATAACCGGAATATGCATCGAGAAAACATAGGAGTTTCGAACCTGCCGTAGAATCGATAACTTGATCAATCCTAGGCAGAGCAAACGGATCTTTTGGACAAGCCTTGTTCAAGGCAGTATAATCAACACACATCCTTAAATCAGTGGTGTCCTTTTTAGGGACCATTACAGGATTGGCCGACCACTCAGTGTGGATGACCTCTTTTATGAATCCGGCTAACTCGAGCCGTGCTAGTTCCTTAGCTATTGCCTTACGCTTTTCATCGTCAAAATGTTGTAAGGACTGTTTGGCGGGTTTAGCATTCGGGTTTACATTTAAAGAGTGCTCGGCAAGTTCCCTAGGTACTCCGTTCATGTTAGATGGCTTCCATGCGAAGATATCTTGATTTGCTTTGAGGAACTTGACGAGCACGCTTTCCTATGCGCTATCTAGGCCTACGCCTATCTGGGTCACCTTGGATGGGTCATCATCCTTCAACGGCATCTTCTTCGTCTCTTCTGATGCCTTGAACTCCGGATTTAGCTTTGTCACCTCCTACTTCATTGCGGGCATCTCAGACGGATCCATGCTCTTCTTGATCTCCTAGTACTCCTGGACGTGCAGCACGGCTTCAGCAAAAGCGGCATTTCCATCTTTGCACTCTCGCGCTTTCTTCGGGTCTCCCCTGATGGTGATCACGCCATTGGGACCTGGAATTTTCATCATATTGTAAATGTAACACAGACGAGCCATAAAAGCCCAGTAAGCTAGACGTCCGAATATAGTGTGGTACGCGCTCTTGAACGGGACCACTTCGAAGGAAAGTGCCTCCGTCCGATAGTTCTTTGGAGTTCCAAAGGTAACATCCAAAGAGATTTCTCCCAAGGAATTTGTTTGTCTTCCTGGGACAACCCCGTGAAAGATTAGAGAGCTATGGTTCAGCTGGGTCTCCGAGATCTTCATCCGGCGTAGCGTTTCGACATACAGAATATTAAAAATACTACCACCGTCCATGAGAGTCTTGGAGAAACCATAACCGTCAATGAGTGGATTGATGATTAAGGCGTATTTTCCTCGCTTGTGCAACTTACACGGATGATCAGCATGGTTAAATGTGATTGCCACTTCCGACCAGTCCAAGAATTGGGGGACAGCCAAAACTATTGCATTGAGCTCATGTAGCACTACCTTTTTGACTTTTGTTGGTTGAGATCCGAGGAAGGTGACATAAGTGTCGTTCTTGCTTGGAAAATTTGTCTTCCCTTCCAGCCTGGGATTCGAAGCATCAGCTTCCTCCATGTCAAAATCTTCCTTGGTCTCTTTATCTTTTTCGGGATTCTTCTTTCCCTTCTTCCGCTTAGCCTTGTATCCAACGGTATCTTCTCTTTTAATGTCGTCATTGAAACGACACTCGGCGTTGGTGTGCGACAAGCCCCCATTGGCATCTAAGTGATGCACACATGGGTTATTGGCAATGTCGGCCCCAGAGTAGGTTTTTCCTGGTTGCTGGTCTCCTCTACCTTGAACTCTCGAAGTCCCACGACCGCGGCCGTGGCCTCTGCCACGTCCTCCTCATCCTCTAGACCTGAAAGTAGTAGTGACCACTTCCGTTTCCGTGTTGGGTTTCTATTCTGAGGTATTCTTGCGCTTCTGAGGTTGTTGCTTTGGTTGTTTTGCCGACTGTGGCACAGCTAGGGCGTTGAGTAATCCCTCTGCATCATCGTCAGCATCTGCATACTTGCTCGTTGTTTCTATCATCTCTCCCAAGTCAGTGACTTTGTCACACTTCAAGCGATGACGCAGTAAACCAATTGGGAGACCTGCAATGAAAGCTTCAATCGCAGTTTGGTGTCGATCCATCGTCCGAGGTAATCTCGGCAAGTTTCTCCGGCTTTCTGGGTGTAACGTTGTAGGTCTCTGACCGAACAGGGCCTCCGGTATGTGCCTTCGAAATTCCGAAAGAACGCACTTTGCATGTCATACCAGTTGTGGATGGTGTTCTCCGGAAGTTCATTAAGCCATGATCGTGCCGTGTTCTGCAACATAAGTGGAAGATACGGGGTTGCGACCAGGCTGTTTTCGCCTTTGGCAATGCAACAAGCTTGGAAGAAATCCTGTAGCCAAGTATCTGGCCGAGCAATGCTGTCGTAGGCTTGGATATGTCGTGAGATAGCAAATCCTTCCGGGAATCTAGTAGCTCTTATGCATGGTCCGAAGCACTTCGGGCCCACGTATATATCATCATTTTCGTAGCTCCGTGCCTCTATATTGGAGTTGATCCTGTGCCTTGTGTCGTTCGGGGATAAAGATCGTCCCGAGTGTCGGCTATGGCTGCGGTGCCTTGGAGCCGAACTTCGGCTTCTGCCACCACCTCCTCCACCACGACGCCCTCCCTGGCCTCCTTGGGAGTCATTGTGATGGCTACTTGGTGGAGAGGGTGGAGCAGCTAGGTTATTTCCGGCTGATCGCCGGCCTCCGTCCAGAGCGTCATTATTTCGGTTTTGGAGAGAGTCTTCATTGTGATGAGCCCCCTGCCGGCTTGTCTCAGCACAGTGTCCGTCGTTCCTTCGCCCGTCATCCGGACGGCTTGCATGTCTAGGAGGTGCCATTCTTTGTCGATCCTCCTCCCGGTGTTTCTCTTTATCATCGTCCCTGTGGTCCTTCGACTCTCGCCGGGGCGGGTTCCTCCGATTCAGTGCAGTAATTGCCTCTTGCTCCACAACTGGGTTAACGTTACGCCAGTCACGGGAAGCTTTGCAGTGTTGTCCCGAAGATCCGGTTCTTGAGTAATTGTCCTCCCGGCGATCGGAACGGTGGTGCTGCTCCGGAACACGATGGGGTCTTACATCAGCCCATGCTGGATCGGTGCGACACTGGTCGGAATCAGAGACCAGATTTTTACTTCCGGACACGGCGACCTTTTGCTGCTCCAGTCCCTTGTTGAGTAACTTGATGCCCAACTGGATCTGCTCTAGGCCTGGATTAGCCGATACAATCTCTCGGGCTGCAACAGTGTTCTGTACTGGGGTTGGATACACCCAATACCCTTTGCTATCTTTCCGAGGCTTCCCCATTTCCTCTCCGAAAAGGACGGCATGAATCTGCGGGAATTGTTATCATTAGTATGACGCTTCCTGGTCTTCTGGTATTGCCTGGAGTTGTACTTCTCCGCAGATGCCATGTGTTTCTTTTCCTCCTTAATGTTTTTGGCTTCATCGAAGAGTACTTGACGACGCGCTTCTACGGCCTATGCCCTCTCGTCCAGTTCTTTAGCAGTAAGTTCTGCAGCTGTAGGAATAGGTGTGGTTAATGTAGCATCAATGAGCTTACGCGGACCTTCAGTTATCACGTGTCCATCCACCAATTCTTCTTTTTTGGGCTCGTCTGGGATAAGCGCTCCATCCGAGTCTTCCTTGTATTCCTCGGCAATCAGCTCCTCTGCCGGAGGGTCTTTTGCCAGGGTCTTGTTCTTCTTCTTTGCCTTCTTGGCAGTGCCGGTAGCAAAGACGGATTTGGGTCTGTTTCCCGGAGTCAATCTCTGATCGGTACTTTCGAGCATCTGCACCTCGGGATTATCTCCGACTTCCATGTCATCCTGCAGTTTGGGAGAGTGTTCCCTGGATCCTTCATCCATGGCTTCTCCTTCCTCTGCAGCTTTGGAGTTATACTCCTCTTCATATTCCGCGTAGAACATTCGGAAATCTGCTGACGTCATCGATTCATCCGAGGATGCGGGTACGTCGGTGTTTGTTCCAATCGCCTCCAGCACAGAGTCGGTGTTGTCTCCAGCATCGGCAGAGCCGGATCCAGATCCCACATATCCGACGAGGTGCGACGCGTGCTTCCTGAGGTACCTGCGGCTCTCGCGGTCGGCCTCGTCGAAACGTTTGATGGTCTCGAGGATTTCATCTATGCCAGAGTTTTGCATCATCATGCTTCTTAGCGTGTATCTTAGGAAAGGCCTGTCTGTCCTGGCATCATCAGAGCCGGAATCAGTGTCGTTGCTATGCTCCTCCTGGATTTCTACTTCAGCGGGTGGGTCGATCTGGGATTCGGCTTCTCCAGGGAGATCCACTCCAGATTCAACTTGGGCCGCCAGGTCTGCCTCAGGCTCGGATTTCTCCACCATCTCCACAACTGGTGTGGGCTGGGTGGGATTAGGGTTTCCTGAGATCCGGAACTCTGCCGCCTTCGTGGACAAAGGGGACCCAAAAATTTCCTCTGCCTCTATCATCACCGCTGGGTGGGTGGGACAGGTTCAGCAAAACCAATGTATACATCGATCTCACCAAAAGACATGATGGTGTAGGCAGTCATAGCCTCCCTAGCCGGAATCCAGGTCTCGTCAAAAACAATGAGAGGGACGTCGCTTGCATAGAGGATGCGACCGACGGTGATAGTCTCGCCGATTCTGATTCTTGCAGATTCTGCTCGGAACGTAGATCCGAATCTCACTTGCCCCACGGTGGGCGCCAACTGTCGTCAGATTAATGACAAGTATGCCATGAGGGGGTCATCGGAGCATGCGGAAGAGAGGGGTGTGAGACTTACGGTGTTCCAGGACGGTGAGCACACAAGTTTACCCAGGTTCGAATCCGCCGGCTTTGGACGGATCCTACTCCTGCTAGAAATCCAATAATACGGCAGAGCCGGAATAAGGGTTACAAGGGTTCGCCTGTGCGAGTTGAGATTGTAGACTATTGAGGGTGCCCTAAAGGCTCTCCCTAGGGTTTACAGGAGAGATCTATCCGGCTACGACTGAGAGTCGGTTACAGAGTACATCTTGAACTACAAGTAACACTATGGGCCTAAGTCGGTAAGTCTTCTGGGCCTTCCCGTAGACGGATTGGACTCCGCCTCTTCTCCCTGACTGGGCCGCCCGTGAAGCAACGGTCTAACCCGAAGTGGGCCACCCTGGTCAGTGAGGACTGTGAGGATACCCAGAAAGTATATCTCCAACAACTGTTGTTGTGGGAACTGCTCCTGATCGTCGATGTGGCATGGCAGCAGCTGATCCTATTGTGGTTGCCGTTAGAAGCGGCCCTACCTGTCCACCATGTAATGTAGCTCCCACTGCTAAGGGCCCTCGCCTTGCTCCTGGTCCTAGTACTTCCACCGAGGTTGATCCAGCTAACGATGACGCTGGTGATGGCGATGGTGGCATTGGGGTTGGGTCTGATAGTGCCGCTCCACCTCTCGAACCTCTCGAAGGTTTCTATCCTGAAGAACCTGATGATGGCAAAGTAATCATTCATATGGGTGTCGCGGATTATACTGCAAAATTAGATGATGGCACAGAAAAATTCTATGACGAGTTTGATGTAATCGTTGGCAGATACGATCCTGAAGTGGTAGAGTTATCTGACCTGATGGCATCGTTACATGTGAAGGTGCTATGGGGGTCCTCCCAGGAAGAACATTTTTAATATTTTGGTTACAGGAGCAAAAAGGCTATCGAAGTGAAAGATACCAGGGATTTAATCTTACCGTTTACAAGGAAACATTATAGAGGTGAAGTGTACTTCCACTTGATAGTGCAAATGGTTGGAGAGGAATTTGAAATCGATAATAGAGATGATGGACATTTAGAAGACATGCGTGACCTGATCCATGGCATCACTGGGGTTCGTGCGATAGAGGGTAGCTTCGAACAGAGGTGAGTCTTATAGAGGTGCGTCATAAAGAGGAGCAGGAAGAGCATCCTCAGAAAGGGCACCCCGAAGAAGAACGTCACCAAGGAGACCACGCTAGAGAAGAAGACACCCATGAGTCGCATGAAAGAAGGCACCACGCCGCAGAGTGCACCCTTGAGATCCAGTCAAAATGCCACACCGAACGGTAGCAGCAAAAACGCTAAGAGGGCTAGCACGGTGGTGAACACTCCTAGGAGTGGTAGCAAAGAGGCAAAGATGGCCAGCACGGAGGCTACCACACGCTAAGAGGGCTAGCACGGTGGTGAACACTCCTACCCAGTGGGAGTAGAACAAATACTAATTTGGAGCGGAACACGCCGCTGAGGTCAGGGAATAATGCTAGCATGAAGGAGAACACGCCCAATAGTAGCAGCAAAAGGGCTAATTTGGAGCGGAACACGCCGCTGAGGTCAGGCAATAATGCCAGCACCAAGGAGAACACACCCAATAGTAGTAGCAAAAGGGCTAATTCAAAGAAGAACACGCCGCAGAGGTCAAGCAATAATGCCAGCACCCTAGAGCCAACACCCGTGAGGGGAGGTAGTAAGGAGATCACACCCAAGAGCGGCAGCAAAAAGCCTAGTTTGATGGGGAATGGAACGCCGATGTCAAGCCCTACTGATACCATCAGGAAAGATTACATCAGGAAGGAGGATGTACACAGGAAGAGCAAGAGGGTTCTGTATAGTCAAGATGAAATTGATTTTGACTGATGTTTGTCCACTGAAGTACATGGGATGCATGCAAACGTTAGACCACCCCATGTGGTTGTAGCAGAACCAACCGAGTTGCCGGTGAGGTGGATTGGGGCAATGTTTCGGTCCATCCGGGTGGAGACGATGGTGCAGCCCCACCCATGGTAGACAATATGATGTGTGCAGTACTAGGCATTAGAGAGGATGGTGAGGATTCTGAATCAGATGAAGAAGAAGGCACTGTAGAGGATCAAGAATCTGGTGATGATGAAATAGACAAGGAACTTAACGATGAGGCTGGTATTCTAGTCGATGATTTGGGTGTTGAAGTAGAAGAAATGAAACATGACCACGAGTATCCTATAATTTTGGTCGGCACCGAGTTCAGGAGCATGCATGAGTTCAGGATGTCGTTCCGGCATTATTGTATCAAGGGGGAGTTCGACATTTATCGACTGAAGAACATTGCCCAGAGGTATGAGGCCGTTTGCAAGTTAACATGGATGAATGGACGGGCCGAGGTACATTGTCCATGGAGGATCACAGCAAGAGCCTTACCTACGTCGAAGGCAATTATGGTACTGGAGCAATGAATGCAGCAAACCATTAGAACTTTCTGTCTTTTCACTCTATAACTACAATTGATGTGCGATATCTTTCTGGCAACTAGTCGACTCTGCTTATCTTTAAAATTAATCTGTGTTGCAGGTGAACAAAATGGGCCCTCCACACATGTGTCCGACAGGCAGCAAACTGAAATCCTCAATGGCTGATACGGAGTGGGTGGCTATGCAATCTATGTCCATACTAAAGGATAACCCTAAGGAGACTACGAAGAATATTCAGACTAACCTCGGTTCTAGATACAACATTGTCCTACCGTATTACATGGTTTGGAAAGGTAAAGAGAGAGCTCTGGGGGTCTTGCACGGGGATTGGACCAATAGCTTCAGGATGATGTACAACTTCAAGGCAGAGGTACAAGCTAGGTGTCCGGGGAGTGTTTTGGAGATTGACATAGAATCAGTACGTGGTAAAACATATTTCAAAAGATTTTTCATGGCGCTTAAACCTTGCATCCAGGGATTCAAGGACGGATGTAGGCCGTATCTGAGTGTAGACAGCACTGTCCTAGTTGGCAAATGGAAAGGTTGTCTGCCATCTGCCATAGCACTTGATGGTCACAATTAGATGTTCCCAGTGGCATTCGGGTTGTTTGAAACAGAAACGGAGGAAAACTGGGTCTGGTTTATGAGGCAGCTCAGGAGATCAATAGGCCACATGGATCCATTGGCTATATCCACGGATACATGCAAAGGGCTGATGAATGTAGTAAAGGAGGTGTTCCGGCGAGCTGAAGGTAGAAAATGCCATGCCCATATGATGCTCAACTTGTACTCACACTACGTAGGCAACGTATTTCGTTACATGTTTCCTGCTGCTAGAGTTTACAAACCTAGTAGCAGCGAATATTTCATGAGCAAGATTTTTGCGGAAGCGCCTGAACTTCCAGAGTACTTAGTCATCCATCATTCGCAGCTATGGAAGAGGAGTCAATTCAACCCTAACATCAAAGTTGATTACATAACAACAACCTTGCAGAATGCCTGAATAACTGGGTGAAGGACATAAAAGTGCATCCTATTCATATCTTGATGGATAGCATACGTGGTATGATCATGAAGCTGTTAAATATAAGGAGAGAGATCGGTAGGAGACTTAGAGGACATATGGTACCACCAGTTGTACAGCAACTGCACAAGAGAAGCCGAGGACTTTCTCATCTTAAGGTTCTCCTATCAACCAGCAGCAACTGTGAGGTGGTCGATATGTCCAAGAGTGGCAAAAGGGATGTTGTGGGAGTCAAAACGAACTCATGAAGCTATCCTTCTTCTTGGATCTCAAGATTCAAATGGAACCCCGGATTTTGGCTTGAACATCCAGCTGCGAGAATGCACCTACTTAGAGTGGTAGCATACCGGGAAACCTTGCGAACATGCCTTGGCCTTCTTGGTGAAGAAAAAAAGAACTCTACCACATTTGGATCAGTATTTGTTAGACTACTACTCTATGGAAAAGTTCAGAGTTGCGTACGCTGGATCCGTCGAGCCATGTACAGATCCATGTCAGTGGCCTCAAGTGCAACTGTCTTTCGAGCTTTGCCAGCCAGTTACAAAAAGGGGCAGAGGAAGACCTCAGGTGAATAGGTTTAAGAATTTTCTCAAGAAGAAGGGTTTGGCTTTCTGTGCTACCAAGAAGGGTAAAAACAGATGCAAGACCTGCCATATTATAGGCCATAGAGCAGCGGGTTGTCCCCTTAATGCTCCCAAACCTAGGTATAAGATGGTACATTCACACAAAAAATTGTTTATAGTATGTAGATATAAGGTAGTAATCCATGTACTGTTTTTTTACAGGAAGCGCAAGGTAAGAAACAAGACAGCCGACTCAGTGATTTTGCTACGAGTAGAAAACCAAAACGAGTGGAGTGATGATGCTGGACAAGATTCTGGTGCTGATTGGCCTGACTTCCCTTGACCCGAAGATGCAGGGTACATGAAGGTAAGAAAATTGGCACCTGGGAAGAGGAAGAAGGCAGGAGATGAAGAAGCCAGTGGACGTGAAGGCAAGAGGAAGAAAGTTGGCACCCAAGCAGAGAAAGAAGGCTAGCAGTGTAGAAGCCTAATGATGTATTGAACTTGAACCTATATATGTAATTCAGTTAAACTCTAGAGCTATGTGCGTGGAACTTGTCGGGCGAAACAATCTACCTCTCGTACTCGGAATAAAATGTATCGCGACTTTAGGATTGGATACGGCCGAGGCCACTAGTTGAATCAAATTTTTTGACTATGCCACTACTATCTGAACAATCGTGATAGCTGAGAAGTTAAGGGGTCTCCAAAATTGATGGGTGTTAGTGGCACAGACATGAATTATTTATAGGCACTTAATAAATCCCTGCTATTGGCATTACACTTATGATAAGTTTCTAGGATGAAAACAATTTCTAAGCTGGCTCCTACACTCCACGAAGCAACAACTTATTTCAGCTGCTGGACAACGACATGGCAACATAAACTGCAAATGCAATAGATAATGCCCAGATAATGAGGAAATAGTTTCCACTATCTGGCCTAATCTTGAGCCCGTCTGTCTCACCACCACCTTGCCCCTGCCTCCCTTGCAGCTGGTGAAGCTCCCGGATCACTCGCTCCATCGCACGAATCTCCTGTTTCTTGTCCCAGACAGCATCATGCTGAACAAGCTCTTTGTGAAAACCTATCAGTGGCTTTTCGATCCACACAAACTTGTCACAGCTAGTCCCCCTCCCTTCATGCGAAGCAGATCGAAGGAAACAAAAGAAAAGAATTACATTACGCTCTCCGGATCCGGGTTACCATTGTACCTACAGTACGAACTTACCGCTCTGATGCTGCAGTTGCTGAACTTTCCTACAGTATTTTCGTTGGTCCACAAAATCCATCTCGGCATCTTCTCATCGCACAAACATAGCATATCGGGGTAGTAATCATAGGGCGCCCTTCGGTACCTGATGGGGGCACCCGCCTGACGGCGTTGAGCCGACCCTGATTTCGCCTGACACGAACTGCATGAGCTGTGAGCCATGAGCGAGGGGAGCGAGGGCAGAGGAAAGAAGATCCTTTGGATGTCAGGGTAGTGGTGTAGCGTGATTTATCCCCACTTAATAACTCGGGCAGAATCCTACCGTCCACATTCAGCTGACAGGTGGGGGACCTAGCATGTGGACTTGTCAACCAAACCTTGTGCCTTCGTGGTTCAAAGGCCCCCTCGCGCACACTGGACGAAATTTTTTGGCACCTTGCCCGCGTACAAATCACGGGGAGGCCTTGCTCAAGAACTAGAAACGCCTGGCCCACAATCTTACTCCCTCATAGGAACTTGTCATGGCTCACGCTGGCAGATCCATCCGCTCCATCGCTTCTGGTAGGGCTCGCCGCGGCGGATCCACCACAAGATCCTACCATTGCAGTATCAAATGGCCATAGTTTCTTGAGAGGAGCAATGACGCAACGTATCCGAGCTCAGCCCCTCCTACCTGTAGAAGGACTGATGCGGCGTCGAGCCCGAGCAGGAGCCACCAGGCGCGACGATGCTCGGTCCACGCCAACCCCGTCACCTTCGTCATTGTGGATTCCAATGTGGAGGATGACGGGGACGAAGTTGTGCAGAACGCCATTGTTGCCTCCTTGGCGAAGGGCAAGCCTCGGGCGGGAGTGGATGTCGCTGGGAAGGGCACGGCGGTGTCACCAATCGAGGTGGACTCCAACGATAGTGCTGTGATGTGATGTGGGTTTAGATGTTTTTTAGGATGGTTGCAATTTCGGTTGTGTTTAGTGTGAGTACAATTATTGTAATGGGTTTGTCGAGCTATATTGAGAAATATGTGCAATAGCAGCGTGTGAGTGCTTCCACTTTAGAAATTGGGTCTGTGCCATTTGCATGTTGCATTATCAACGTAGATTACATGTAAACAATCCAACGAAAATCAGATTACAACCATCAGACGGGAGTGGCAAGATGGAAGAGAAGTTGGGGCAGTGGCTTCGAGGGGAAGGAAGAGAAGGGGGCGTGACACTGGCAGGCGGGCCCTCGGAACATGTGACACTGACATGAGGGGGTGTCAACACCCGGATTTTTAATCCCAGATGCACGTTATGCCATACCTCGCAATCCTAGGATTACCATTTTTGCGAGACATAACGGATTGGATATCACAGTACATCATCCATTAAAACAATACATAAGGTCTTACAGAAATAAAGATCTCATGATCCGGTCTGAATACAACAAGGAGCGGAAATAAAAGATAAGCGTAGCGGTGGGGTCCAACTTCAGGGGCACAGGCAATGCCGACGAAGGCAGATAGTCCTAGTTATCATAGCCGTCCAGCTGGCCATCATCTTGGTAGTCTCCTTCATAGTCTAGCCATGAGAATAGCCAGGGACAAAAGCCATGAGTACTCTTTAAGTACTCGCAAACTACCACTAACAAGTAATACAGTTCTAAGTGAAGTGCTAACTCTATGTTTAACTATAAATTTAAGTTTGAAACCTAAGCTGAGTTCTGAAGCAAAAATAGATAAAATAAAGTTCTAGAATCACTTAAGTTGGGAAGCTAGTATCATAAACACAACCTTGTTGTGGTCAAGTCAAGATTCATCATTCGTTTCAAGTTATTTGGAAAACATCTGACAACGAAGCAGTATGGCCATTCTAACTGTCCATAACCGCGTACACGGCTATTCGAATAGTTTGACACACTGCAGAGGTGGTACACTTTCACCACAAGATTCGATACATCTGTCAGGGATAACCCTGAATCATCATACTTAGTATGCAGATAATCAAACATAACCTTCCCTTTACACACCCTAGTATAAGCACCTCTCCTATGAGAATGGCCTCCCAACCATGACCATCAGTCATCTTGGGCACTGCATAGGTGGACAACATTGAGAGGTAGCCTCAGCTCAAACCTCTCTCGTGAGGGAACTAATACTAATGCATATAAATTTCTAGCTAAGCCTTACCCAATTCAGGTAGTGTGGTTGTACGGTAAATTTGGAATGGTATCGCATCCGAATCCAACCATCAGTTTTATAAAAAGGGGTTAAGGCTCATGCCTCAACATTTTCATCATCATAAACCATTTGTGTTTCTCAACACATGTCAAAACATCTCAATAGAATGACTCGTCATTCCAAGGTTTTCACAATTCATTTTCACCAATTGTTCCCATCTAAAGAGACTCAAGTTTTGATCTACTCTAAACTACTAAGTTAAGAGTGTTCACTAATGTGGAAAGATGATGGGTTCAATATCATGCCATTGAATGACATCTAAAGCTTAGCTAAATAGGTCAAGTTTTATACTTTTTATGCTACCTTCACAACAAGTAAGGGACTTTGTGTAAACTAAGGGAGGTAAAACTTGTAAAGAAGACATGGGGTAACTAATAGTCAAAGTGGTATGACTCAAGCATGCCTATAGCATCTTGGATCAAGTTAACTAGCTTAATTCCAGTTCACTACAATAGCTTGCCTTGGTTGGTGCAGTGGTTGAAGTTTTCTTCTTCTTCTTGGTAGCAATCCTCCTCCTCGTAAGCTTGGTCGGTACTATCTTCTATAAATACATATGGAGTACACAATCACCAAACAATACTTAACTAGTTTACTTAGTACTCTATGGCACACAATTGATGATCTATTATTATCACAAGCATCACAAGTTTTATTCAATAGCTTCCTCTTTTTTATTTTAGAAAGGTAATTTCTACTCATTGAAAAATTAACTAATATTTAATATTCACCACTTTAAATATGGGATCATGTGGACACATGTCATCACCACATATTCTAACATGTGGGAATGAGATTTAAAGGTTGGATCCTAATTACTTTGGTTTAAGTTCATTATTTAATGATTTAAAGTGACTAGAAATGCCTATATAGCATTATTTTGGTACTAGTCCAAAGTCACTGCATGTAAACCTTAATATTATTACATATTTGGATAGATATGATGAAATGTGATTTTCGAGAGTTGGAATCAACTCAGAACCTATCTTGGTTGATTTTATAAAAATGTTGCAAGGTGGAAATGCTTTTGTTTTATTATTTTTACTAGGAGAGATCTATAACTCTAATTGAATGAAATCCAACGGACTTGGATAGATCATTTCAATACCTTTTAGGCAAAATTGGTTTCATGCAATTTAGATTTGTCAAACTCTCTGAATTGATTTTCAAACTAGGGGACATAACTAAAATTTAAATTAAAAAGAAAAATCCAAATTTGAACGGTTGGGCTAGCGCGGGAACGAACATGGGCCAGCCCAGTGGCGCTCCGCGGCGCGTGGCTTACCTGACAGGGGGTCCCGCTTGTCAGTGGCTCTTAACACGCGAAACGGTACGCGTGCTGTGGGCCGTTAGATTAGAACTAGGATCTACGGCTGGGGATCGTCGTCGACGACGAACAGGTCGCCGTCGAGCTCGAACCCTAGCGGCTTAGTGGGGGTCTACCAGGGACGTACCAGGGATCTAGAGACGACGGCGAGCCGGGCAAACAAACTGGTGGTCGACGGCGAGCTTAGGGACGGTCGAGGCAGCTCCGGGGGTGGTCGCAATCAGCGGCGCCCTTCTCCTCCAGAGGCGGCCTGCTCC
Organism: Avena sativa; assembly: GCA_916181665.1. NCBI lineage: Eukaryota > Viridiplantae > Streptophyta > Magnoliopsida > Poales > Poaceae > Avena > Avena sativa. Next base: position 372,714,099 of record OV702291.1, on the reverse strand, counting down.
GGTGAAATTCCAGCGAGCTGCTGCTCCCCTTGCTCTGGCTAGAGGTGTGGGACGGTCAGTGAGGTGAGGGGAGTGGAGTGGTGTGCTTCAAATGGCTAGGGGTGCCCTCCTTTTATAGGCCCGACGGTGACACCGAGCGGGATGGGCAGGTGACGGTGGCGACCTGGCTACGGCCGGCTAGAGGCATGGCTGAGGGTGGTGATTGACAGGCGTCTCCTGGCGGTGCTCTAGGAAGTTAATGCGGGCTTAGGGGCGGTGGTATGCGGTCGGGGCGAGCTGGCGCTCTGAGCGGAAGAGGCGGCAGTGTCCACGGCGAGCGGTGGCTGTGGTGCGTTGGGCGGCGAACGGGCGTGTCCGTTGTGTTCCCTGGGTCATGGCAGAGTGGTAGGAATGGGTTGCGGTCGAGCGGCGGTCTGCGCACGCGTGCCGGGTGCGGCGCTCTGGCGCGTGCTCGGCATGGTGCGGTGGCACTGGGCGCGGGCTTTCCTCGGTGGTCCACTGCTGCGCTTGGCTCGGGCAAGGGACAGACGGTGGCGGTGAGCTCCTGGCTAGCTCCTAGACATGGCGAGAGAGAGGGAAGTGGTCTGCTGGGGCGAGTTCATGGTCGGCCAGCGAGCTAGGGCTCGGGGTGGCTCGACACTGTACCTAGGGACAAGGGAGATGGGTGCTAATGGTATGGTTAGATCAAGAGGGGACCAAAAGATTAAATGGGGATCAAATGGGGGAAAACCCTGTTCAAAACAGTGAGCTAGGATTAGGGTGTAAATCATGCCTGCCAAGGGTTTGATGAAATGGCTGCATGAAATAAACTTTGGAATTTTGAAAAGATTTTTGGTGGGTTTGCTAGATAGAAGCTTGACACTCTATGGGTGCTTGGGTTTTGAAAATTGAGCTTGTTTGAGTGGTTTTTGAAATAGTGGGATCTTCCCATATGAAATAGATTCAATTTTGAACTGTCATTTTAAATTAGTATTTGAAAGATTTTTGAGATCACAAAGTGGGTCTTGATACCTTATTATGTGTACTATCAAGGGGTGTAAAGATCCACACATGTTTCTGGTAAGTTTTGAAAACTAGGAATAGCAATGGATCACAGAACCATGGCAATTCAAATCAATTCCGAAATTAAATGCACATACACATGAATGCTTTCATTTTTAATTTGGAAAAGTTTTTGTTAACCCTAATTTTTATGATTTGGATCTTGATAAGCTTGGATTAAAGTTTTGGGATGTTACAAACCTTCCTCCCTTAAACAAAATCTCGTCCGGAGATTTACAAAGAAAACTAGGAACTAAAGAGATCTCGGAACTCTGTCCTAATGTAATCTTCGCGCTCCCAAGTGGCTTCCTCCTTGGTATGGTTGATCCACTGAATCTTGAGAAACTTGATACTCCTGGTCCTTGTGGTTCTGTAGGCTTCTTCTAAGATACAGACGGGCACTTCCCGATAGGTCAGGTCATTGTTGATTTCTACGGCTCTGTGATCGATGTTCTTGAAAACTTCAGTCTTCTCGGGCACTTCCAAGCATTTGCGAAGTAACGAGATATGGAACACATTGTGGATGGCTGACATCTCTTCAGGCAGTTCTAGCTGATACGATACTTCTCCTCGATGGTTCAGAATTTTGAATGGCCCGATGTATCTAGGGGCTAACTTTCGCTTTAGACTAAAGCGCTGAGTTCCCTTCAATGGTGAAACCTTGAGATAGACAAAATCTCCGACATTGAAAGTCAGGTCTCTCCTTCTCTTGTCAGCATAACTCTTCTGTCTGGATTGAGCGGTCTTGAGGTGCTCACAGACTTTGTGAACCTTCTCTTCGGCTTCTCGGAGAATGTCGGGTTTCAAAGATTTGACTCTCTCCTACTTACGACCAATTTAAAGGGGTACGACACTTTCTTCCGTATAGGAATTCAAATGGTGCCATCTGCAAACTAGCTTGATAACTGTTGTTATATGAGAATTCTGCGAAAGGCAGGCAGTCTTCCCATTTTGATCCGTATTCTAACACACAAGCTCTAAGCATATCCTCTAGGATCTGGTTGACTCTCTCAGTCTATCCATCATTTTGCGGGTGATAAGCGGTACTGAAGTTCAACTTGGTTCCTAATCCTTCCTGAACTTTCTGCCAAAATCTCGAGGTAAACTGGGTTCCTCGATCTGATACGATGGTCTTGGGGGTTCCATGCAGACTAACAATCCTAGGAATGTACAGCTTTGCTAACTTTGCACTCTGGTAGGTTGTCTTGACAGGTATGAAGTGGGCTACCTTGGACAGTCTATCAACTATGACCTAGATTGAGTCATTTCCCCTATTGGAAGTAGGCAAAGCGGTGATAAAGTCCATTCCGACGGAATCCCATTTCCATTCCAGAATCTGCAATGTTTGCAACAGTCCTGCAGGTCTCTGATGCTCTGCCTTGACTCTTTGACAGATGTCATATTTGGCGATGTAGCTTCCGATTTCTCTCTTCATCTTGTGCCACCAAAATTGCTCTTTCAAATCTTGATACATCTTTGTTCCTCCGGGGTGGATAGAATAAAGAGTATCATGAGCTTCCTTCATGATAACTTCCTTCAGTTCCGAATCTGCTGGCACACAGATACGTCCTTTGTACCACAGTACTCCTTCTTCATCTTCAGAGAATCCAGGTACCTTTCCTGTACCAATACGACGTTTGATTCCGTCGATAATTTCATTCCCCTTCTGGGCTTCCTTGATTTGGCTAATCAAAGTAGGTTGAAGTTCAATGCTAGCTACGAATCCTTTGCTAACTAATTCAGTCCTGAACTGCTCCAACTCTTCGTACAAACTTGGTTGCTTCTCCTTGATCATGGTATTTAGCCTACACGGCAATCTACTAAGAGCATCCGCTACCACCTTGGCTTTGCCGGGGTGATAGTGAATGTCAAGGTCATAATCCTTAATTAACTCTATCCATCTCCTTTGTCTCATATTCAGCTCCTTCTGAGTGAAGATATATTTCAAGCTCTTATGATCTGAGTAAATCTCACAGCGATTACCCATCAGATAATGACGCTATGTCTTCAATGCTAGAACCACAACTGCTCGCTCAAGATCATGGGTCGGATAGTTCTGCTCATGCTGCTTCAGTTGTCGAGACAGATACGCGATGACTTTGCCTTCTTGCATCAATACACATCCTAGACCAATCTTGGATGCATCACAATATACATCAAACGGCTTCTTGATGTCTGGCATGATCAAAATTGGGGCTGACATCAATCTCTTCTTCAACTCTTGAAAACTGGCTTCACACTTGTCAGTCCATTCAAACTTCTTGTCCTTCTTCAATAATTGGGTCATGGGTCGGGAAATGCTCGAGAATCCTTCTACGAACTTGCGGTAGTATCCCGCTAATCCGAGAAATGCACGGACTTGGGTTTGACTGGTTGGGGCATCCCATTCTTCGACATCTTTGATCTTGGTGGGATCAATAGAGACTCCTCCGGCAGACACAATATGTCCTAGGAATCCTACTTCTTTCAGCCAAAACTCACACTTGCTGAACTTGGCATATAACTGATGCTCTCTTAGGGTTTCTAGGATGATTCTCAGATGTTTCTCATGCTCTTCTTCTGACTTGGAGTAGATAAGGATATCGTCGATGAACACAACTACAAACTTATCTAGGAAATTCATAAAGATCTTATTCATGAGATTCATGAAATAATCAGGGGCATTGGTTAATCCAAAAGACATAACCGTATACTCGTATAAACCATAGCGAGTAGTGAAGGCGGTCTTCGTAATATCCGTTGCACGAATCTTAAGTTGGTGATAACAAGTCCTAAGATCAATCTTTGAGAATACCTGGGCTCCAGTCAACTGATGAAATAGATCCTCTATCTTTGGCAAGGGGTACTTGTTCTTGATGGTGACGTCATTTAACTTTCTGTAATCTATACATAGACGATTGCCTCCATCCTTCTTGTCGACGAATAACACTGGTGATGTCCATGGCGATGCCCTTGGTTGAATCAAGCTTGTTGCTAACATGGCATCTAACTGCTTCTTCAGTTCCACTAACTCTGAGGGGTTCATGCTATAGGGTATCTGGGCTATGGGTCCGGTTCCGGGGATTAGTTCGATAATGAACTCAATATCCCTATCCGGGGGGCATACCTGGCAATTCATCTGAGAATACGTCAGGGTATTCACAGACTACCCTGACTTGGTCTATGGTGGGTAGGGCTAGACTCTTGTTGCACTTGAATTGACAGGGTAAGTTTTCAGAGATATGCTCTACTGTTATTCCAGAACTACTGGTCATGGTGATGGCTTTCTTAGCATAGTCTATCAGTCCTTTATGCCTTGACATCCAGTCCATACCTAGTACTACTTCCAATCCTTTGGTTCCAAGTACAATTAGGTTGGCATAAAAATCTATCCCATGTATTCTGATAGGCACAGCTTTGCAAATTTTTCTAGCTTTGGTTGTTGAACCGGGGATTTGAACTATCATGACATGCTTCAGGTTCGTTGGGTGAATATTACTAGTGCATGCAAATTCTTCGGTCACAAATGAATGTGATGCTCCCGAATCAAACAATACTCTTGCTAAAACTGAGTTGACAGAAAACATACCTAGCACTACATCTGGCGCTTCCTTGGCTTCTTCTGCGTTCATGTGGAAGAGGCGACCGTTGCGGTAGTGATGGTTCCCTGGGGAAAATCTTCTTCCTGGTTGAACACGACGCTGATGTTGAGCTGGGGCAATCATAGTGGCATTGGCGGCAGTCTTCTTGGGACACTCATTGGAGTAGTGACCCTTCACTCCACACTCGAAACAAGTGATATGGGACTTGTCCTTAGCTGCGACAGGCACAACATTGCTGCCAGTTCTAGGTGCAGTGTTGTTGTTGTTATTGCTCTTGGGAGGGGCACGGGTGAAATTTTTGGCATTGCCGGAGTTGGGATGGTTGCCTCCAGACTTCACATTGCCTCTGCTACGGTTGGGGTAGCTTGGGCGAGACATTGGGGGCCGGTTGTTCCTTGGTGCATATCCTGGTGAGGGGTTGGGACGGTACTTCTGGTGACTGCTGGATCCAGACTACTGCATCATACGATGCTTGCGGTTGTCGTTTGCCTGGTTAATCTTCCCTTCCATTTGAATGGCAGAGTCGACTAGCTCTTCGAGATCCTGAAAACGGATGTTGACGAGGATTGCCTACATCTCATCATGCAGTCCGTTCAACAATCTCTCCTTCTTTTTAGCCTCCGTGTTGATTTCATCAGGTGTATATCTGGCAAGTGATAGGAATCTGTCACGGTATTCTACCACAATCATTCTCCCTTGCTTCAATTCACGAAATTCATCTCTCATCCTGTTGACTAGACCTTGCGGCACGTGGGAGCTGCTGAACTTGACTTTGAATGCTTCCCATGTCATCACTTGACTATGGTTCATATTGCGGATGCTATTCCACCAAGCTCTTGCATCTCCCGCCAGATAGTGGGTGGCAAAGAGAACTTTCTCATTTTCATCAACTCCTGCACCTTTGAGGTTGTTTTCCATTGTCTGTAACCAGTCGTCAGCATCTAATGGGTTTTCAGATTGGTTGAAGATTGGGGGATTGGTATTCTGAAATTTTTTGAGTTTGGATCCATGGTGATCCTGATTTTCATGTCCTTGGTTGTTGAGAGCCATCTGGGCAATCTGTTGTAGTGTTGCTAGGTTGGCTTGGCGTTCTGCCCTGCTTGCTTCACGGTCGGCGATCAAGATTCTACAAGATCTGCAGCATTGGGTCCTACGACGAGCTGCTCCCTCCTCTGTTTCCACGAGTCATCTGAAGATTGAGATAGATATAGGGGTAAGGGAGAAATTCTAAGGTTCATGGTTTTGGTTTCAAAGCTTAAAACTTTGAGTTAGACTCAGGTTTTTCAACTAACTCCATTTCATTCAGGCAGACAAACACACGATACAACACACACCACAACAAACAAAGGAAAATAGATGGTTTGAAGAACCATTCTGCAAGCTACGATACAGTGGGACCGATACATCTCATGCTACGATAGTGCTCTAGTGCATCTACTCATCATCAATGAAGTCGGAGTCCTCATCATTAGTGTAGAATTCCACAGCATCCTCCTCCAGAAAGTCATCATCGTTGCTGAGATAAGAATCCATGTCTCCCTGGATGTCTTCACCCTCATCTTCTTCTTCCTTAGTGGCAAGCTGAGCTTCCTACTCCTTGACGGTCTTCTCGAGGTCGGCCACCTTCTTGCGAAGATGGGCGATGGTGTGATCCTTCTTGGAACGCTGGCGGCGAAGAGACTGGCGATCTTGGACGAGCAGTGCGAAAGTCTGGGCCTTCTGGTCGGCAATGGCACGGTTCTGGTTGGCTAACTCTCTGGCATTGTCCAGTTCCTGCTGTCTGTCATGCAGTGTCTGGGGGATGACCCCCGGATACCCCACCCGAATAAGAAACAGGACAGTCGGATCTCGGCTGACTGACCAGGTGCAGCCGGACAGGGTAGCATGGACCGGCTACCACCCGGTAGCCGGACCATGAGGAGGTAGCCGGATACAACAAACATAGCCGGATCCAATCAGAGGGACAGGACGACGTGCGTATCAGTGCACGGTACGTCCTATACGACGACAAGACGGGAAACCACCCGCCCATACCAAAGACTTGGTGTGGCTGACGAGGGAACAGTGGCATGTGCTGACGATGGGCTCGCACGGCATCCACTGTGCCTACGACAGCCATACCGCTCATACAACGATGTGACATACCATGCCGGGTACTGTAGATGACTAGCCGGCAGGGACCCGCCTGTGGGGCCTGCCAGTTGGACTAGCCAGTGAGACCCTTGCCTCTCTTCCTATATAAGGAGAGGGAGGGCCTCAGTAGAAAGGGTTGGTCTCAGTTCATTTAAGGCAGTAGCTAAAGAATACAGCTCGAGGAGCACTTGTAGCTCGTATATTCCACATAGTCAGATCAGGCAGGAGTAGGGGCTTTACCTCACCACGAGGGCCCCGAACCTGGGTACTTCTTATGTCCCGCTACGCTCGCTCGTATCCAATCTCGCCAGCGGAGACCGTCGATAGCTTTCCTGCTAGTCCCCACACCTCTATCCAACCTTTTTATGTATTGTCGTTCCCAATACAACGACAGTTGGCGCCCACCGTGGGGCCGATGGCTTCGACCGGAGTCACGTTCCGCACGGGACCCCGCACTTCAGCCGGTGAGCGTGTGGCCTCCGGCCTGGTGCTCACGCTCGGCAAGTTTGACTGCGTCATCGACAACGCCTCCTGCTTCTCCGGGTCTTCCTTCCCGGGAAACGGCACCGTTCTGCTATTCGGAGATCTCCCCGTCTACATCGCCACCGTCTCGGAGCGTTTCCCTAGGGAAATCGTCTCTGTCGCGGGGCTGCCATGCTCAGGCGGCGGCACCTCCGCCGCACCTTGCGGCGTGGAGGTCATGATGGCCGAATCCAGCTCGCAGCCTCGCTGGTCGTGGGAGCGAGGCGTGGACGAGGTCGGAACTTCCGCTCCCTCGTAGCCTCGGAACCCGGTCGAGGATGCCATTGATCGGCTCCTGACGCCGGTTACCCTCAGGGACAACCCGGAGGAGGCGGAGGCCAACTTCACCATGGAGAGACAGATCCTCCTCCAGGAGGCCACGGAGCTGGCAGCAGCTCGCAAGCAGCTGGAGATCGCTAGGCGCGAGTATGACCGCGCGCACGGCCTCACCCCGGCTACCGTGGAGCCGAGTCGACGCGGCCAGGTACGACGTCGGGGCGGTGAGCTAGGCGGCAGGATGGAGAAGGACGGAGAACCGGATCCCGCGCCTGCCCCTACACGGCCCACCTACAGCACGCCCATCAAGAACTGGCGCGAGCCGCGGCAGAAGAACTACCCAGCCTGGAGGGCGAGGAGCGGGCCCGCCAGCACGCTCGCATCCAGGAGCTCCTCCGCGTCGCGGACGAGCAGGTCGGCGCCAACCGGCAGACGCAGGAGGACCTTAGCTACTCCAGAGGAAGCAGTCTACCCGCCAACAGCAGGGGCGCACCACATGACACGCAGCAGGCGTCCTCCCCTCAGCCGGCTAGGGCCCGCAGCAGGCGTCGCAGCTCCGGCAATAGGGGCCAGCCGCGCCAGGAGCAGACGGTCAACAGCAACCCGCCACCTCCACCCCCACTAGCCGGAGCACCCAGACCAGCCGGTTCCCGCCTCTCGGGCCGGGTGGGCGCGCCCAACCCGGATTGTCCGGATGCCCGCGACCGCATCGAGCTGCTTGCTCAAGCGCGCGTCACGGAGGAGGAAGATTCTACCGGGCTAGTTTGTTTCGGACCCCGCATCCGGAACGAGCCGTTTCTAGATAAATTCTCCCTGCCCAGGGACACCCCCAAGTACGACAGCAGCATGAAGCCGGAAGACTGGCTAACCGACTACGCCACGGCAGTCGGCATCGCCCACGGGAATAAGCGCACAGCTGTGCGTTACGTCCCTCTCATGCTAACCGGGTCGGCAAGGACATGGCTCAATAGCCTCGCGCCCAACAGCATCAACGTCTGGCCTGATTTCAAGAAGGTTTTCGTCCACAACTTCAATGGCACGTACAAGTGCCCAGGGCGCCCGCGCGACCTGGCCTTGTGCATCTAGGGCGACCGCGAGACCGACTGCGAATACCTCGCCAAGTGGACGGAGCTCCGCAACACTTGCGAGGGCATCCTGGAGAGCCAAGCCATTGGTTTCTTCATCGAAGGATGCCGAGAGGGCACCATGCTTCGCCACCGGCTACTGTGTGACGAGCCGAAAACCATAGCGGAGCTCATGACGGTTGCCGACCAGTACGCCATGGCGGATGCCACCATGAAGAAGCCCCTCCGAGTAAACGCGGAAGGCCGTCCGACTCCCATGGAGTCGGCTCGCGACCACCCGAGCAATCCGGCTGGTGAAGCCGGATCCTCCAGACGCCACGGCAACGACAACCGGTTCCACGGGGACCGCCAGGACAGGCAGCAGAAGCCTCGCTACCACGCGCGGCAGGTCCATGCCGTAGAGGGTGCACCCGACGCACCGGCTAACAACACAAGAAGGCAGAAGCCCCAGCTCACCTTCGACCAGATGATTGACGGCCCATGCAAGTGGCATAGCGGTCCCTTCAAACCGGCTACGCACACCACCCGGAACTGTAGCTGGACTCGCCAGCTAAAGGACCAGGGCAACCAGCCTCGTCTCCCGCCTCCCCCACCGGGTGTACCTCCACCACCGGCTAGGGGAGCCGGTAATGATGGTAACGGCGGCAACGGCGTCAACAACAACAATGGCTACCCCAGCCGCACGCCGCCTACCACATCTTCGAGACGAGCAGGACGACAAGCACAGCCGCAGGCAACGCTCCAAGGAGGTCAACGCCATCGTTTCTCCGGTCCCCCGGTACCTGAACTGGTCAGAAACCCCCATCACCTGGAGCCGGGCAGATCAACCGGAGCATCTGCCGACTCCCGGGGCTACGCCATGGTGCTCGACCCCCTCATCGTCTCCAACGCACGCACCTGCCGATTTTCGCGCGTCCTCATCGACGGAGGCAGCAGCCTCAACCTCCTCTACCAGTCCTCGCTGGAGAAGATGGGCATTCGCGAAAGCGACCTGCGCCCGACTACCACTACGTTCCACGGCGTACTGCCGGGGCCAGCCTGCGCTCCGCTGGGAAAAATCCAGCTGGACGTCATCTTCGGGACCGAGGAGAACTTCCGCCACGAACCAATCTGGTTCGAGGTGGTAAATTTGACGAGCTCCTACCAAGCTCTCCTCGGGCGCCCCGCCCTCGCGAAGTTCATGGCCGTCCCCCACTACGCATACCTCAAGACAAAGATGCCAGGACCCCACGGCGTGATCACCGTTACCGGATACTTCACGCGATCGATGGAGTGCGCCTCAGCCGGTTCTAAACTAGCAGAGGCCCTCATCATAGCTGAAGAAAAGCGCGCGATCATGCGCAATGTGGCCATGGCCCAGCAGGACATTCCGGCTAGCAGCAAACCGGCTAGAGAAGGAGCATTCCAGACGAAGAGGATCCTGCTCGACCCCTCCGACCCGACTAAGTTCGTCACCATTGGTGCCGGCTTAGACAGAAAATAGGAAGGTGCTCGACTTCCTCCGTGAGAATCGGGACATCTTCGCATGGTCTCCCAAAGACATGCCGGGTGTGTCGAGGGAGTTCGCCGAGCACTCACTTCATGTGCGTCCGGATGCCAAGCCGGTCAAGCAACCTTTGCGCCGGTTCGCAGAAGAGAAGAGAAAGATAATCGGTGACAAGATCACCCGGCTCCTCGCAGCCGGGTTCATCATGGAAGTGTACCACCCGGACTGGCTGGCGAACCCAGTCCTGGTGTTGAAAAAGAACAAGACCTGACGCATGTGTATCGACTACACCAGCATGAACAAGGCGTGCCCGAAAGACCCCTCCGCATTGCCCCGTATCGATCAGGTCATCGATTCCACGGCCTGCTGTGATTTGTTGTCTTTTCTAGATTGTTATTCCGGATATAATCAGATCTGGCTAAACCCGGCTGATCAGATTAAGACATCATTTATCACCCCCTACGGGGCTTTCTGCTATGTAACCATGCCTTTCGGCCTAAAGAACGCAGGCGCCACCTATCAGCGATGTATGCAGAAATGCTTGCACTCGCAGATAGGCCGAAACGTGCACGCTTACGTGGATGATGTGGTCATTAAGACCAAGGAAAAGCGCACCCTCCTCGAGGACCTGCGAGAAACATTTGGCAACCTCCGCTAGTACCAGATGAAGCTGAACCCGGAAAAATGCGTCTTCGGTGTACCATCCGGCCAGCTACTCAGTTTCCTCGTATCTCAGCGAGGCATCGAGGCAAATCCGGAGAAGATTGCGGCCATCGAAAGGATGCAACCGCCCAAGAACCTGCTTGGAGTCCAGAAGTTCACCGGATGCCTGGCTTCCCTCCGTCGTTTCGTCAGCCGGCTAGGGGAGAAGGTACTTCCGTTGTACCAGCTGATGAAAAAGACGGACAAGTTCTCCTGGACTTCGCAGGCCGACACCGTGTTTCATGACCTCAAGCGCATGCTGTCCACAGCGCCGGTTCTAGCCACACCGGCTAGCAAGGAGCTGATGTTGCTCTATATAGCAGCCACCAGCCGGGTCGTCAGCGTCGTCCTGGTGGTGGAGCGCCCCGAGGAAGGCAAGGCTCAGCAAGTTCAGAGACCCGTCTACTACCTCAGCGAGGTTCTCTCCCTCTCCAAGCAGAACTACCCTCACTACCAAAAGATGTGCTACGACGTGTACCTAGCATGCAAGAAGCTCAAGCACTACTTCCATGAGCACCCGATCAAGGTCGTGTGCACTGCACCCCTTTCGGAAATCATCGGCAACAAGGACGCCACCGGCCGGGTCGCCAAATGGGCCATCGAGCTCGCCGCCTACTCCATCCAGTACGAGCCCCGGCTCATGATCAAGTCACGGGCAATGGCGGACTTTCTTGTCGACTGGGCCGAGACCCAGTACCTCCCACCGGTTCCGTATTCGGACCACTGGAGGATGCACTTCGACGGGTCGAAGATGCTCGGGGGCTTGGGAGCCGGCATCGTGCTCACCTCGCCCAAGGGAGACCGGCTGGAGTACGTGTTGCAGATCCACTTCAAGGCCTCCAACAACATAGCCGAATACGAGGCATTGGCGCACGGGCTCCAGCTGGCCAAGGAAATCGGCGTCAACCGGATCCTGTGCTTCGGCGATTCGGACCTGGTGGTACAACAAGTATCTGGGGAATGGGACGCCAGAGATGCCAACATGGCCCTCTACCGGTTCCACATCCAGAAGCTCAGCTGCTCCTTCGACGGGTGTGAATTTCATCACGTCCCCTGCACCAACAACGAGGCAGCCGACGCGCTCTCCAAGATAGGGTCCACCAGGCAGGCCATCCCACCAGGGGTATCCCTGGAGCACCTACGCAAGCCATCCATCAACCCGTCGCCAGAATCAGATTCCATCATCTGGGCGGGGAGCGTCCCGGCGGCCGGTGCCGCGGAGGCGGAGCCGGTGGATCCGGCGGAGCCATCAAAGAAGAAAACTCGTGCCAACTCCGGCCAGGCGGTGCCCTCCGGCTCGTAGGACCCGGGGGCTTCCGGCTTGCCCAATGGCTTAGGGGCTGCCACCACGGATATCCCACCCAGATGGCCCACCGACACCCGACAGCCGGAGGACAGGAGCGTCCTCGCCATCCGGGAAGTGCCATCCTGGGAACAGCCCTCTATGAACTACATCGCCAACAACGAGCTCTCGGATGACGAGGTGGAGGCCAGACAAATCTGACGCTGCGCGCATACATACACCATCATAAACGGCGAGCTATACAAGCGCAGTGTATTCGGTGTCTTCCAAAGATGTGTCGACGTAGACACAGGCTACCGGCTACTCAAGGACATCCACCAGGGCGAGTGCGGGCACCATGCTTCGTCAAGGGCGATAGTCGCCAAGGCGTTTCGCCACGGCTTCTATTGGCCCACCGCCCTCGAGGATGCCGAGGAGCTGGTCCGCACGTGCAACGGGTGCCAACGCTTCGGGCAGCTCAGGCACATGCCAACCTTGGTGCTCAAGACCATACCGATCACCTGGCCCTTCGCGGTTTGGGGCCTCGACATGGTCGGGCCCTTCAAGCGAGCTCGCGCGGGAATGACCCACCTACTGGTAGCGGTGGACAAGTTCACAAAGTGGATCGAGGCCAAGCCTAACCTGGACGGGGCGACGGTTGTTACCTTCTTCACCGACATCATCAACCGCTTCGGCTACCCCAATAGCATCATCACCGACAATGGCACGAACTTTGCCAAGGGGGCCTTCGCCCGGTTCTACAGCAACAAGGGCATCCGGCTAGACCTCGCCTCCGTGGCACATCCACAGTCCAACGGGCAGGTCGAACGAGCAAACGACTTGGTGCTAGCCGGCATCAAACCACGTCTCATCGAGCCGATGGAGCGATCACCCGGATGCTGGATCGAGGAACTTCCTGCTGTGCTATGGAGCCTCCGCACCACACCGAATAGGTCAACCGGCTACACGCCATTCTTCCTGGTCTACGGATCGGAAGCCGTCCTCTCCGCCGACATCGAATTTGACTCCCCCCGCAAGCTCCTCTATGATGAGCAGGCCAACAAGGAGGCGCGGGAGGACGGGGTAGATCTCCTAGAGGAGGCTCGCGAGCTAGCCCTATCCAGATCCGCCCTGTACCAGCAGCGACTATGTCGCTACCATTCCAGCTGGATTTGCCCGGTCGCATTCCGCGAGGGTGACCTGGTTCTCCGGTTGGTGCAAGAAATGAAGGGCATGCACAAGCTATCACCACCATGGGAGGGCCCCTTCATCGTTAGCCGGGCGCTGCCCAACGACTCTTACTACCTCATCGACGCATAGCAGCCGCGCAAGAACAAGCTGGACAAATCGGACGAGGAGACCGAACGTCCTTGGAACGCGGCCCTGATGCGCCTGTTTTACACCTAGTCGCCAAATAGCGTATGTATCCCGAAAACCTCATAAATGAAAATGCGGACCCCCACGAGAATCTCGGGGGCTCCTTCTGGAAATGTATGCGTACCTGTTCTTCGATTAAAATTTTCCGGCTCCGGCTACCCCTACCCAGGGGCTCGCCGGCTGGCCTGGCCTGTCAAGCCAACTAACCGGCTGAGTAGTGTGCGATGATGTCAGAGGCCCACTCTTCGTCTCAGCTACAAACCGCAACCCGGCTGTCCGGCTAGCAAGAGCAAAAGCCCGAGGCGTCCCACATGAAAAACGGGGAAGAGGCATGACAGATCGGGCGTCCCGGCCCCGCAACTAGCTCAAACCAATCCAGCCGCCAAGACGCTAGTACCGTGCGTAATGTACTGTCAGCTCCCTTTGATTCCGGCTGCAGACCGCAACCCGGCTGTCCGGCAAGGCCGCAGCGAAAACAGCAGAACACACGAGAAAGCGACTAAGCGCCTAGAAAGGAGCAAGCCAGTTTTTGAATATGTGCTACCGTTTGACGGACTAACCTATTAACCTATGAAGATGTATATGTATGCATATGTGCGTTCTTGTCCGACTACTTCGAGTCGGAATTCAGGAGAAGGAAAGAAGATTCGAAGCCCTTGCCTTCATCAAACGCTCCGAATCTCGGGGGCTACACCCACTGGGTGCGCTCGCGCGCCCCCAGTGGAATCTTGTAGTTCCTGGCCGACTAAGGGCGTTTAGCCGGCAGTTCGGAGCCCAGGTGAGGGCAAGGGTGGGATCAATAAAAGACAAGAAAGATTCGAAGCACCTGGCTACGCCAGCTACTCTGAATCTAGGGGGCTACACCCAGTGGGTGCGCTCGCGCGCCCCCACTGGAATGATGGTTCCCCCGGCTAAAGGCGTCCAGCCGGCGAAAGCAGCCGACTGGGGCGAGGCCAGTCGGGTAAGTTAGAAGAACGGGGAAGAACAAGGAAGATTCGAAGCACCTGGCTACGCCAGCTACTCTGAATCTCGGGGGCTACACCCAGTGGGTGCGCTGGTGTGCCCCCACTGGAGGTGTAGTTCATCCGGCTAAAAGTGTGTAGCCGGGCTAGGTCAGCCGGGCGAAGTGAGCCGGCAAAGATATCAAAGGAAAACTCAAGACACAAATAAAGGAAGACTCAAGAATTCAATATTAACAAGCAAAAGGGAGACGAAGCTCCCGAGAGTTACCCAGCATCAAAGATAGCCGGTACAGACAGACAAGTTTTACGATAATCTAGAACAAGACAAATACACCCGGCATCCCGGGGCAACAGCTAAACGGCAGGGCCCTTGCCATGGGGACGCTCCTGGCTGGCAGATGCTGGAGGCGGGGGCGGATCCGCAGTGCTCGTTCCGGCTCTGGCGCTGACAGATGGCGGCACCGAGGACTCGGCATCCGGAGTGTCGGGGGACTCCGAGTCGGTGAGCACATCGTCCGGATCCACGTAGTCAGCGATCTTGATGGCGGACCCGCGAAGCTCCGGATGGGCTTGGCGGATGGCGGCGAGATCGGCTCCGGCGCGGAAGCCCCCGTCGATCTTCTCGATGCGAGCATCCTTGTACCAGGAAAGCATTAGCGCCAGGGCCATCTCCGCTCTACCCCGCGCCGCCAGATCCCGCAGCCGGTCCACCATAGCCGGCACCTCTCCCACCTTCGCCGCCAGCTGCGCCATCATCTCCGGAACCGGAGCCTCCAGCCACATAAAGGAGAAGATGTCTCGCGCCGCCTGACGAAGCTTCGCGGCCTCCTCGCCAAGAAGAACGACGAGCTCCTGAGCCGTCGGCTGCGCTCCCGGCCAGTTCTCCTGCAGCCGGTTGTAGGCCAGCAGGTCTATGCCGGGGTAAAAGGCTTTCAGAAAAGAGGAGTCAAATCCAGCTACCGGATCCGGAAAGAAAAGAAGACGGAAGAAAGAACTCACCTTTGGCAGTGTGGCCGACTTGCATCAGCTCCTCCTCCAGCGCCTTCTCCTTGACCGCTAGCCGTTTTATCTCCTTCTCTTGGTCCTTGTTCTGGGCCTCGAGAAGGGAGAGCGCTTCGGCCCGGCTAGCGAGCGAGGCGTCGCGCTCCTTGACGGTAGCCTCCAAGCCGTCTACTCGCGTGTGCCAGTCCTTGTTCTGCAAGCACAGCGTGGAGTTGGACCTGCTCAGCCGGTCGTTCGCTTTCTTCAAGCGATCGATCTTGCGCTGGGCGCACACGAGGACAGCTGCAACGAAGCCGACTATTAAAAAAAAGGAGAGAGAGACGGATGAGGCGGACTTACTCTGGGAGGTCCCGTTGGCTGCAGCAAGCTTCTGCTCCAGCATCTGCTTCCCACCGGCTGTGGCCTCAAGCAGCCGGATCTCCTTCACCGCCAGCTCGAGCGTGGCGGCAAGATCCGACAGCGAAGCGGCGGAAGAGGCGTCATCCTCCACGGCGTTGACGGCCAAGGACTCCTTCGCCGCGAGAACCACAGTCTGCCAATCCTCCTCGAGCGCCTCGTCGGAGTCGTCGTCGCCTACCACGACAAGCTCCTTGCTAGTAGCCCCCCACGCGCCCGCGGAGGAACCTTCCGGCTGGGAGCGAGCCGCTTCCGGCTGGGGACCCTCCGGCTGAGAGGAGGCACCCAGCTCGGCTTGAGGAGGAGAAGGAGGCTGCACCTCAAAGGAAGGGGAGGCGCCGGTTGGATCAGTCGGGGCGCGAGGCGGCGACCGGGATGGCGTCCGAGCCGGGTTCGCGGCGCCGAAAGAAACCAGTGCGCTAAAGGGAAAGAGGAAAAGACAAGAGCAAAACAGGCTAAAGTCAGAAAAACAAGGACAAGGAAAAAAAAACAGAAAGCACCGAGGGAGGGAGGGAGAAAAACGTACCCCGGCACAACCGGGGGCGACCCTTTCTTCCAGCCAAGGCGGCTTGGCAGCAGGGCGCTAGTCCGGCCCCTCTTTGGAGCCGGCTCTTCCGCCGAAGGCCAGCGGGAGCCGGAATGCCCAGAGCCGCTCCCGCCTGCTTCGCCGTCCGCCGCGGAGCGCGCCGCTGGCTCCGCGGTTGGCCCGGCATCCTCCTTCTCGTGCACCTCCGTGTGCGGGTTGGCGACTGGCTCGTCGTTCCGGCTAGGGAAGGCATCGCCGTCCCCATCCGATTCCTCGCCGGATCGCCGAGCGCGCGGCTCGGGCAAGTCCGGCGCGAACACCTCGAGAGGAGCGTCGCCCTCCTCGCGAAGGATGCAGGGGAAGATCTGGCGAATGCAAAAGGTCAGTCAGACAGAGCAAGGAGATAACAGAAGGAATAAGCAAAAATTCCGGCTACAAGAACTTACCCGGGGGGCGCGGTTCTCCCGGCTGTAGGGCGCCAGGCTGAACTTCCAGTTCTCCGGCAGCCGCTCCTTGCTGATCGTCCACAACCACTCCTTCAAGTTGTGGTAGCGGGGATCGCGGCGCGACAGCCGGGTCGGGTCTAGCCGGCCAGAGTAGAAGCACATCTTGTGTGCCCGCTGCTGGAGCGGCATCATCAGCCGGGACATCCAGCTAAGGGTGATGTCCTGACCGGTTAGCTGGCAGGTGACAAGGGAGCGCATGCGTGCCAGCATCGTGTCCGTCTCTGCCTTGTCGCTGTAGACCTTCAAGTCCCCGTTTTGCCGGCTGGACTTGATGTCTTGGAAGGCCGGCAGGTTTATCCGGTTGACGCCGGTGACGTTCTTGACATAAAAGTACGACTGCTGCCACAGCCGTACCATGTCCTGGAGCAAGAACTTCGAGTAGCCGGATTGGGAGCGGGAGTATATGGAGGCGCCGCCGCAGACGACTAGCGGGCCCTTCGTGTACTGGACCTGCGGCTGAACTCGGAAGAGCCGGCAGAAGATCCCGAGATCCGGTTGGATCCCGAGGTAGCTCTCGCAGAACGCCATGAAGTGCGCCAGCGTTTTGATGGCGTTGGCGCCGAGGTGGTGGAGGCGAAGGTCGAAGAAGGCTAGAAATGTGAGGAATAAGGGGTGGAGCGGCAGAGCAAACCCGCGCGCCAGATGCGAGAGGAAAATAACGCGCTCCCCCTTCGTCGGATGCGGCAACTCTTCCCCCACCGGCGCCAACTGCACCGCCACCTCCTCCGCCGGCGGGAGGACGCGGGTCGCGCGGTACTTCGCAATCTGATCCTCGGTGACGGAGGAGCCGCACCAGGCTCCGCGGTCAGCGGCCATTTCCGGCTGAGGAGAAGGAGCGGCAACAGAGGAGTGACGGTGGCCCGTAGCGTCGACGGCGGGGAGCGGGCGGCGCAGAGGGCAAGAGCACAGGAGCAGCAGCACGCAAGAAGGAGAGGAGGATTGCAGCGGGGGAGCGAAGGAAAAGAACTGCCTCCCCCGCGACATCCCTTTAAAGGACCGGAAGGGCAACCGTCGGCGGGGCCACGTGGCGTGCATCCAGGCGACCCACATCCCAACCGCCGCCTAGATCCCGTGTGCCGGGACGGGATGCGCAGAAGATCCTGGGACGGAAACCGAGGCGCCGGGCAAGCAGTTCCCCGAGGCGACGCGCGACGGGACGTTACGTTGCCCTCCGTAGAGCAATGATGGCGCGTGCGCGTGTGGCCGGCGTCAGCACTGACATCACGGGTAGCGCAACCGCCAGGCTCAGCCGGATCAAAATTCGAAAAGCAAAAGGGAGCGCGCGCGCATTTCGCCCAAGGGCGGAATCCACACGCGCTCGGTGGCTAATGTCAGGGGGATGACCCCCGGATACCCCACCCGAATAAGAAACAGGACAGTCGGATCTCGGTCGACTGACCAGGTGCAGCCTGACAGGGTAGCATGGACCGGCTACCACCCGGTAGCCGGACCATGAGGAGGTAGCCGGATACAACAAACATAGCCGGATCCAATCAGAGGGACAGGACGACGTGCGTATCAGTGCACGGTACCCCCTGTATGACGACAAGACGGGCAACCACCCGCCCATACCGAAGACTTGGTGTGGCTGACGGGGGAACAGTGGCCTGTGCTGACGACGGGCTCGCACGGCGTCCACTGTGCCTACGATAGCCATAACGCTCATACACCGATGTGACATACCATGCCGGGTACTGTAGATGACTAGCCGGCTGGGACCCGCCTGTGGGGCCCGCCAGTCGGACTAGCCAGTGAGACCCTTGCCTCTCTTCCTATATAAGGAGAGGGAGGGCCTCAGTAGAAAGGGTTGGTCTTAGTTCATTTAAGGCAGTAGCTAAAGAATACAGCTCGAGGAGCACTTGTAGCTCGTATATTCCACATAGTCAGATCAGGTAGGAGTAGGGGCTTTACCTCACCACAAGGGCCCCGAACCTGGGTACTTCTTGCGTGTCGCTACGCTCGCTCATATCCAATCTCGCCTGCGGACACCGTCGATAGCTTTCCTGCTAGTCCCCACACCTCTATCTAACCTTTTTAGGTACTGTCGTTCCCAATATAACGACATGCAACAAGAAGTCAAGATTCTCCACTTGACGCCCCAACTCTGGGTGACTTGGCATCTCCATCGGCATTCCCATGAAGTCACGTCTTGCATAGTGAGCAAAACGGGTTCCATGGATCTTGTCGACGCTGAGGGCACATAGACGTGCGAGAGCTTCATTCATTGCCCAGGCTAAACCATCTAGCCAGTTGTTCTCTCTCATGGAGAAATGAATTCTCCCAGAAGTTGGTGCTTCAATGCTTCCTCTAAGATCTGCGGTGACTAGCCACTGTAGCTCTCCTCCTAGGGGTCCTGGAAGTTGAGCTCCAAGAAACTCTGGATGTGGGCGTCCCAAGAACTCCGACAGTGAATCCAGATCCCTCTCGATGATCAGCTGACCTCCGTTTCCCAATTGGTAAAACTTGCTGAACTGAGTCTCCATCTACAATAATTAAGGATGAGGAAGTTAGTGAAGCGATCAAGTGTGTCAAATTTTAAGTAGTAATGTAAGAATTTTGAGGAACATGAATTTTGAGAAAGAATGAATTCCCAAGGATAAGAGAGGAGATAGTTTTTCGTAAATACTCACTTTGGTTTTGAAACTAAGTTTTTGTTCGGACGTCCATTCTAACTAGGGTCTCCTATGGTCAGGATCGCTCTGATACCAACTTCTCAACACCCGGATTTTTAATCCAAGATGCCCATTATGCCATACCTCACAATCCCAGGATTACCATTTTTGTGAGACATAACGGATTGGATATCACAGTACATCATCCATTACAAACCATACATAAGGTCTTACACAAATAAGGATCTCATGATCCACTCTGAATACAACAAGAAGCGGAAATAAAAGATAAGCGTAGCGGTGGGGTCCATCTTTAGGGGCACAGGCAATGCCGACGAAGGCAAATAGTCCTAGATATCATAGCCATCCTGCTGGCCATCATCTTGGTAGTCTCCTTCATAGTTTGGCCATGAGAATAGCCAGGGACAAAATCCATGAGTACTCTTTAAGTACTCGCAAACTACCACTAACAAGTAATACAGTTCTAAGTCAAGTGCTAACTCTATGTTTAACTATAAAGTTAAGTTTGAAACCTAAGCTGAGTTCTGAAGCAAAGAAAGATAAAATAAAGTTCTAGAATCACTTAAGTTGGGAAGCTAGTATCATAAACACAACCCTGTTGTGTTCAAGTCAAGATTCATCATTCATTTCAAGTTATTTGGAATACATCTGACAACGAAACAGTATGGCCATTCCAATTGTCCATAACCGCGGACGTGGCTATTCGAATAGTTTGACACTCTGCAGAGGTGGTACACTTTCACCACAAGGTTCGATACATCTATCAGGGATAACCCTGAATCATCATACTTAGTATGCAGATAATCAAACATAACCTTCCCTTTACACACCCTAGTATAAGCACCTCTCCTATGAGCATGGCCTCCCAACCATGACCATCAGTCATCTTGGGCACTGCATAGGTGGACGACATTGAGAGGTAGCCTCAGCTCAAACCTCTCTCGCGAGGGAACTAATACTAATGCATAT
Organism: Avena sativa; assembly: GCA_916181665.1. NCBI lineage: Eukaryota > Viridiplantae > Streptophyta > Magnoliopsida > Poales > Poaceae > Avena > Avena sativa. Next base: position 372,693,620 of record OV702291.1, on the reverse strand, counting down.
AAATTTCCAGCCAAGCCTTACCCAATTCAGGTAGTGTGGTTGTACGGTAAATTTGGAATGGTATCGCATCCGAATCCAACCATCCGTTTTATAAAGAGGGGTTAAGGCTCATGCCTCAACATTTTCATCATCATAAACCATTTGTGTTTCTCAACACATGTCAAAACATCTCAATAGAATGACTCGTCATTCCAAGTTTTTCACAATTCATTTTCACCAATTGTTCCCATCTAAAGTGACTCAAGTTTTGATCTACTCTAAACTACTAAGTTAAGAGTGTTCACTAATGTGGAAGGATGATGGGTTCAATCTCATGCCATTAAATGACATCTAAATCTTAGCTAAATAGGTCAAGTTTTATACTTTTTATGCTACCTTCACAACAAGGGACTTTGTGTAAACTAAGGGAGGAAAAACTTGTAAAGAAGACTTGGGGTAACTAATAGTCAAAGTGGATTGACTCAAGCATGCCTATAGAATCTTGGATCAAGTTAACTAGCTTAATCCCATTTCACTACAATAGCTTGCCTTGGTTGGTGCAGTGGTTGAAGTTTTCTTCTTCTTCTTGGTAGCAATCCTCCTCCTCGTAAGCTTGGTTGGTACTATCTTCTATAAATACATATACAGTACACAATCACCAAACAATACTTAACTAGTTTAATTAGTACTATATGGAACACAATTGATGATCTATTATTATCACAAGCATCACAAGTTTTATTCAATAGCTTCCTCTTTTTATTTTAGAAAAGTAATTTCTACTCATTGAAAAATTAACTAAGATTTAATATTCACCTCTTAAAATATGGGATCATGTGGACACATGTCATCACCACATATTCTAACATGTGGGAATGAGATTTAAAGGTTGAATCCTAATTACTTTGGTTTAAGTTCATTATTTAATGATTTAAAGTGACTAGAAATGCCTACATAGCATTATTTTGGTACTAGTCCAAAGTCACTACATGTAAACCTTAATATTATTACATATTTGGATAGATATGATGAAATGTGATTTTTGAGAGTTGGAATCAACTCAGAACCTATCTTGGTTGATTTTATAAAAATGTTGCAATGTGCAAATGCTTCTGTTTTATTATTTTTACTAGGAGAGATCTATAACTCTAATTGAATTAAATCCAACGGGCTTGGATAGATCATTTCAATACCTTTCAGGCAAAATTGTTTTCATGCAATTTGGATTTGTCAAACTCTCTGAATTGATTTTCAAACTAGTGGATAGAACTAAGATTTAAATTAAAAAGAAAAATCCAAATTTGAATGGTTGGGCTAGCGCGGGAACGAACATGGGCCGGCCCAGTGGCACTCCGCGGCGCGGGGCTCAGCTAACAGGGGGTCCCGCTTGTCAGTGGCTCTTAACACGGGAAACGGTACGCGTGTCGTGGGTCGTTAGATTAGAACTGGGATCTACGGCTGGGGATCGTCGTCGACGACGAACAGGTCGCCGGCGGACTCGAACCCTAGCGGCTCGGTGGGGGTCTACCGGGGACGTACCAGGGCTCCAGAGACGACGGCGAGGCGTGCAAACAACTAGTGGTCGACGGTGAGCTCAGGGACGGTCGAGGAAGCTCCAGGGGTGGTCACAATCAGCGGCGCCCTTCTCCTCCAGAGGCGGCCTGCTCCGGTGAAATTCCGGCGAGATGCTGCTCCCCTTGCTCCAGCTAGAGGTGTGGGACGGTTAGTGAGGTGAGGGGAGTGGATTGGTGTGCTTCAAATGGTTGTGGGTGCCCTCCTTTTATAGGCCCGACGGTGAGACCGAGCGGGATGGGAAGGCGACGGTGGTGACCTGGCTACGGCCGACTAGAGGGATGGCTGAGGGTGGCGATCGACAGGCAGTGCTCTAGGAAGTGAATGCGGGATTAGGGGCGGTGGTATGCGATCGGGGCGAGCTGGCGCTCTGAGTTGCAGAGGCGGCGGTGTCCATGGCGAGCGGTGGCTATGGTGCGTTGGGCGGCGAACGGGCGTGTCCGTCGTGTTCCCTGGGTCATGGCGGAGCGGTAGGCGCAGGCTGCGGTCGAGCGGCGGTATGTGCACGCGTGCCGGGTGCGGTGCTCGGGCGCGTGCTTGGCATGGTGCGGTGGCACTGGGCGTGGCTTTCCTCGGTGGTCCACTGCTGCGCTTGGCTCAGGCAAGGGACTGAGGGTGGCGGTGAGCTCTTGGCTACCTCCTGGACATGGCGAGAGAGAAAGAAGTGGTCTGCTGGGGCGAGTGCATGGTCGGCCAGGGAGCTAGGGCTCGGGGTGGCTCGGCACTGTGGCTAGGGACAAGGGAGATGGGTGCTAATGGTATGGTTAGATCAAGAGGGGACCAAAAGATTAAATGGGGATCAAATGGGGGCAAAACCCTGTTCAAAACAGTGAGCTAGGATTAGGGTGTAAATAATGCCTGCCATGTGTTTGATGAAATGGCCGCATGAAATATACTTTGGTATTTTGAAAAGATTTTTGGTGGGTTTGCTAGATAGAAGCTTGAGACTCTGTGGGTGCTTGGGTTTTGAAAATTGAGCTTGTTTGAGTGGTTTTTGAAATAGTGGGATATTCCCATATGAAATAGATTCAATTTTGAACTATCATATAAAATTAGTATTTGAAAGATTTTTGGAGATCACAAAGTGGGACTTGGTACCTCATTATGTGTACTAGCAAGGGGTGTAAAGATCCACACATGTTTCTGTTAAGTTTTGAAAACTAGGAATAGCCATAGTAGGCATGAGAGTTAATTTGGCCAAAATGACCATTCACTTCAAATATTCATTTTGAGTTATTATTCTTTGGGAAAAGTTTGGGAGTGACTTAGATGATGTTTATTTCACCTAATAAACATTTTACAAGCAATGGATCACAGAACCATGGAAATTCAAATAAATTCCTAAATTAAATGCACATACACATGAATGCTTTGATTTTTAATTTGGAAAAGTTTTTGTTAACCCTAATTTTGATGATTTGGATCTTGATAAGCTTGGATTAAAGTTTTGGGATGTTACAAGGGGCGGGAGCACTCGGTATTGCTAGTCTGTCCAGAGCAAGCGGACTTTGCAACGTGACAACAGCAAGCTGATTGGACCAATAACTCGTCGAATTATTAAGGAGTACTAAAAAAACTACAACTGGGGTACATTCGCACAGCACGTATGCTCTACGCACTTAAGAAGCATCGCTTAAGTCTAACAGTAATGACAGCATAAGTACTACATTTCCCTGTCGGTCTTCTCGATACAAATGTAGAAATGCATCTGCCTGTTCGGTCTAGCACCGACAAGGTACTGAGATGGCACACATAGGATCGACCTTAGGTCCGCAAACTCCACCTCCCGCGGCGTCGGGAAGTTCGGCGCCTCGGCTAGCACAAGAATGCTATCGGACGATGGCGGTTCGGCGTTTGCCCACATGCGCACCATGTATACGGGCCAGGTGCGCGAGACCGACCTGACGCATACCGCACACACGACGGTGGGCCCTGCTCTGGTTCCCGGAACACCGACGATGATGGTTAGGACGAAAACAGAGCCGTCCCCCCTGCAAAATTAGCCGGCGGCCTGCCGAGTCAATGAACGGAACCTGCTCTTGGAAAAGTTGGGCTTGCCCATACGAGATCCTAATCACTTCGATCAAGTGCTCCTCTGCAAGGTGGACGACGAGTTCTACCTGCGGGCTGGTGAAGTTGCAGCCCGGCTCCGTGCAGGAGCACGCGCCGTGCGGGCACGCGAGCTCGTGAAGCGGGAGCTCGTGGTAGGAGTAACAGCAAAAGCATCCTGGGTTGGAGCACACGAGCGGGAACTTCACTGCGAAGTTGCGCGCGAGGATCTCCAGATTCTTCGGTTGGAGCATCTCCCACATCTAAAGTTCGTCAAGAAATTGAAAAAAAGATCAGCAGTTAGATTGGCGAATAGCAGGAATATGTAGGATAAGTTCAAAAGCTTGTAAAATGATTTCTTAGCATGAAGGTAGCGACCCGAGAATTGGCGGATGTCGTCCGGGCACGGCGCACAAAAGCCGGTGGCGTCGTCGGGGCACAGTGACATGTGGTGGATGAGGGGAGAGGGGGCTGCGGATTAGACGTGCTCACTCAAGAGCTCTATGATATTACTAGTAGGCTATAGGGGAGTGGAAATAATAGTAATATAAGTGAAAATGTAAGCATGGCCAATCATATCGCGGAATAGGCTACTCGCGGATCACTCTTAGGAGGAACCATCTTATTCATCCACGCGCCCCAATCGAACGGTCTGCGACAATCGGATCGGACAACTACTTCAGGAGGGGGGCTTCTAGAAGACGCGATCTTACGTGAGAGCCCATTTTATGTGGTTTGTAGAAAGAACACACATGCAATGACATTGGTTGATCCATGTGTGGTTTGTGGAAAGAACACACATGCAATGCCATTGGTTGATCCATGTGTGGTCTGTGGAAAGAACACGCATGCAATGACTCTGGTTGATCCATATGTGGTTTGTAGAAAGAACACACATGCAATGACATTGGTGGATCCATGTGTGCTTTGTAAAAAGAACACACATGCAATGACATTGGTTGATCCATGTGTGGTTTGTAAAAAGAACACACATGCAATGACTCTAGTGGATACATATGTGGTTAGTGGAAAGAACACACGTGCAATGAACACTGGTGGATCCATATGTGGTTCATGACAGGAACACACATGCAATGACACTAGTTAATCCATATGTGGGTTGTTAAAAGAACACACATGCAATGCCATTGGTTAGTCCATATGTGGTTTGTGGAAAAGAACAGACATGCAATGACTCTGGTGGATCCAAACGTGGTTGGTGAAAAGAACACACATGCAATGACTCTAGTGGGTCCATGTGTGGTTAGTGGAAAGAACACACATGCAATGACACTGGTGGATCCATATGTGGTTCATGGAAAGAACACACATGCAATGACATTGGTGGATCCATATGTGGTTTGTGAAAAGACCACACATGCAATGACTCTAGTGGATCCATATGTGGTTTGTGGAAAGAACAAACATGCAATGAACACTGGTGGATCCATAGGTGGTTCATGACAGGAACACACATGCAATGACTCTAGTGGATACATATGTGATTTGTGGAAAAGAACAGACATGCAATGACATTGATGGATCCATATGTGGTTCGTGGAAGGAACACACATGCAATGACATTGGTTTATCCATGTGTGGTTTGTGGAGAAGAACACACATGCAATGACATTGGTGGATCCATATGTGGTTTGTGTAAAGAACACACATGCAATGACATTGGTTGATCCATGTGTGGTTTGTGAAAAGAACACACATGCAATGACTCTAGTGGATACATATGTGGTTAGTGGAAAGAACACACATGCAATGAACATTGGTGGATCCATATGTGGTTCATGACAGGAACACACATGCAATGACACTAGTTGATCCATATGTGGGTTGTTAAAAGAACACACATGCAATGAATCTAGTGGATCCATATGTGGTTTGTGGAAAGCACACACATGCAATGAACACTGGTGGATCCATATGTGCTTCATGACAGGAACACACATGCAATGACATTGTTTGATCCATATGTGGTTTGTGACAATAACACACATGCAATGCCATTGGTTAATCCATGTGTGGTTTGTGGAAAGAACACGCATGCAATGACTCTGGTGGATCCATGTGTGGTTTTTGGAAAGAACACACATCCAATGCCATTGGTTGATCCATGTGTGGTTTGTGAAAAGAACACACATGCAATGACTCTGGTTGATCCATGTGTGTTTTGTAGAAAGAAAACACATGCAATGACATTGGTTGATCCATGTGTTGTTTGTGGAAAGTACACACATGCAATCACATTGGTTCATCCATGTGTTGTTTGTGAAAAGAACACACATGCAATGACTCTAGTGGATACATATGTGGTTAGTGGAAAGAACACACATGCAATAAACACTGGTGGATCCATATGTGGTTCATGACAGGAACACACATGCAATGACACTAGTTGATCCACATGTGGGTTGTTAAAAGAACACACATGCAATGCCATTGGTTAATCCATATGTGATTTGTGGAAAGGAACAGACATGCAATGACTTTGGTGGATCCATACGTGGTTTGTGAAAAGAACACACATGCAATGACTCTAGTGGATCCATGTGTGGTTAGTGGAAAGAACACACATGCAATGACACTGGTGGATCCATATGTGGTTCATGGAAAGAACACACATGAAATGACATTGGTGGATCCATATGTGGTTTGTGAAAAGAACACACATGCAATGACTCTAGTGGAGACATATGTGGTTTGTGGAATGAACACACCTGCAATGAACACTGGTGGATCCATAGATGGTTCATGACAGGAACACACATGCAATGACTCTAGTGGATAGATATGTGGTTTGTGGAAAAGAAAACACATGCAATGACATTGGTGGATCCATATGTGGATTGTGGAAGGAACACACATGCAATGACATTGGTTGATCCATGTGTGGTTTGTGGAAAAGAACACACTTGCAATGACATTGGTGGATCCATATGTGGTTTGTGGAAAGAACACACATGCAATGACATTGGTTGATCCATGTGTGGTTGTGAAAATAACACACATGCAATGACTCTAGTGGATACATATGTGGTTAGTGGAAATAACACACATGCAATGAACACTAGTGGATATAGATGTGGTTCATGACAGGAACACACATGCAATGACACTGGTTGATCCCTATGTGAGTTGTTAAAAGAACACACATGCAATGACTCTAGTGGATCCATATGTGGTTTGTGGAAAGAACACACATGCAATGAACACTGGTGGATCCATATGTGCTTCATGACAGGAACACACACCCAATGACATTGGTTGATCCATATGTGGTTTGTGACAATAACACACATGCAATGCCATTGGTTAATCCATGTGTGGTTTATGGCAAGAACACACATTCAATGACTCTGGTGGATCCATGTGTGGTTTGTGGAAAGAACACACATGCAATGACTCTAGTGGATCGACATGCGGTTCATGACAGGAACACTCATGCAATGACATTGGTTGATCCATATGTGGTTTGTGACAATAACACACATGCAATGACATTGGTTGATCCATGTGTGGTTTGTGGAAAAGATAACACATGCAATGACATTACTTGATCCATGTGTGGTTTGTGGAAAGAAACATATGCAATGACTCTAGTGGATACATATGTGGTTAGGGGAAAGAACACACATGCAATGAACACTAGTGGATCCATATGTGGTTCATGACAGGAACACACATGCAATGACACTGGTTGATCCATATGGTGGTTGTTAAAAGAACACACATGCAATGCCATTGGTTAATCAATATGTGGTTTGTGGAAAAGAATAGACATGCAATGACTCTTGTCGATCCATACGTGGTTTGTGAAAAGAACACACATGCAATTCCTCTAGTGGATCCATGTGTGGTTAGTGGAAAGACCACACATGCAATGACATTGGTGGATCCATATGTGGTTCATGGAAAGAACACACATGCAATGACATTGGTGGATCCGTATGTGGTTTGTGAAAAGAACACACATGCAATGACTCTAGTGAATCCATATGTGGTTTGTGGAAATAACACACATGCAATGAACATTGGTGGATCCATAGGTGGTTCATGACAGGAAAACACATGCAATGACTCTAGTGGATACATATGTGGTTTGTGGAAAAGAACACACATGCAATCACATTGGTGGATCCATATGTGGTCTGTGGAAGGAACACACGTGCAATGATATTGGTTGATCCATGTGTGGTTTGTGGAAAAGAACACACATGCAATGAGTTTGGTGGATCCATATGTGGTTTGTGAAAAGAACACACATGCAATGACTCTACTGGATCCATATGTGGTTTATGGAAAGAACATACATGCAATGAACACTGGTGGATCCATAGGTGGTTTATGACAGGAACACACATGGAATGACTCTAGTGGATACATATGTGGTTTGTGGAAAAGAACAAACAATGACATTGGTGGATCCATATGTGGTTTGTGGAAGGAACACACAAGCAATGACATTGGTTGATCCATGTGTGGTTTGTGGAAAAGAACACACATGCAATGACATTGGTGGATCCATATGTGGTTTGTGGAAAGAACACACATGCAATGACATTGGTTGATCCATGTGTGGCTTGTGAAAATAACACACATGCAATGACTCTAGTGGATACATATGTGGTTAGTGGAAAGAACACACATGCAATGAACACTTGTGCATCCATATGTGGTTCAAGACAGGAACACACATGCAATGACACTAGTTAATCCATATGTGGGTTGGTAAAAGAACACACATACAATGCCATTGGTTAATCCATATGTGGTTTGTGGAAAAGAACAGACATGCAATGACTCTGGTGGATCCATACGTGGTTTGTGAAAAGAACACACATACAATGACTCTAGTGGATCCATGTGTGGTTAGTGGAAAGAACACACATGCAATGACACTGGTGGATCCATATGTGGTTCATGGAAAGAACACACATGCAATGACATTGGGGGATCCATATGTGGTTTGTGAAAAGAACACACATGCAATGACTCTAGTGGATCCATATGTGGTTTGTGGAAAGAACACACCTACAATGAACACTGGTGGATCCATAGGTGGTTCATGACAGGAACACACATGCAATGACTCTAGTGGATACATATGTGGTTTGTGGAAAATAACACACATGCAATCACATTGGTGGATCCATATGTGGTTTGTGGAAGGAACACACATGCAATGATATTGGTTGATCCATGTGTGGTTTGTGGATAAGAACACACATGCAATGACATTGGTGGATCCATATGTGGTTTGTGTAAAGAACACACATGCAATGACATTGGTTGATCTATGTGTGGTTTGTGAAAAGAACAAACATGAAATGACTCTAGTGGATACATATGTGCTTAGTGGAAAGAACACACATGCAATGAACACTGGTGGATCCATATGTGGTTCATGACAGGAACACACATGCAATGACACTGGTTGATCTATGTGTGGGTTGTTAAAAGAACACACATGCAATGACTCTAGTGGATCCATATGTGGTTTGTGGAAATAACACACATGCAATGAACACTGGTGGATCCATATGTGGTTCATGACAGGAACACACATGCAATGACATTGGTTGATCCATATGTGGTTTGTGACAATAACACACATGCAATGCCATTGGTTAATCCATGTGTGGTTTGTGGAAAGAACACACATGCAATGACTCTGGTGGATCCATGTGTGGTTTGTGGAAAGAACACACATGCAATTCCATTGGTTGATCCATGTGTGGTTTGTGAAAAGAACACGCATGCAATGTCTCTCGTTGATCCATATGTGGTTTGTAGAAAGAAAACACATGCAATGACATTGGTGGATCCATGTGTGGTTTGTAAAAAGAACACACATGCAATGACTCTAGTGGATAGATATGTGATTAGTGGAAATAACACACATGCAATGAACACTGCTGGATCCATATGTGGTTCTTGACAGGAACACACATGCAATGACACTGGTTGATCCATATGTGGGTTGTTACAAGAACACACATGCAATTCCATTGGTTAATACATATGTGGTTTGTGGAAAATAACAGGCATGCAATGACTCTAGTGGATCCATACGTGGTTTGTGAAAAGAACACACATGCAGTGACTCTAGTGGATCCATGTGTGGTTAGTGGAAAGAACACACATGCAATGACAATGGTGGATCCATATGTGGTTCATGGAAAGAACACACATGCAATGACATTGGTGGATCCACATGTGGTTTGTGAAAAGAACACACATGTAATGACTCTAGTGGATCCATATGTGGTTTGTGGAAAGAACACACCTGGAATGAACACTAGTGGATCCATAGGTGGTTCATGACAGGAACACACATGCAATGAATCTAGTGGATAGATATGTGGTTTATGGATAAGAAAACACATGCAATGACATTGGTGGATCCATATGTGGATTGTGGAAGGAACACACATGCAATGACATTGGTGGATCCATATGTGGATTGTCGAAGGAACACACATGCAATGACATTGGTGGATCCATGTGTGGTTTGTGGAAAGAACACACATGCAATGACATTGGTTGATCCATGTGTGGTTTGTGGAAAGTACACACATGCAATGACATTGGTTGATCCATGTGTTGTTTGTGAAAAGAACACACATGCAACGACTCTAGTGGAAACATATGTGGTTAGTGGAAAGAACACACTTGCAATGAACACTGGTGGATCTAGATGTGGTTCATGACAGGAACACACATGCAATGACACTGGTTGATCCATATGTGGGTTGTTAAAAGAAAAAAGATGCAATGACTCTAGTGGATCCATATGTGTTTTGTGGAAAGAACACACATGCAATGAACAGGGGTGGATCCATATGTGGTTCATGACAGGAACACACATGCATTGACATTGGTTGATCCATATGTGGTTTGTGACAATAACACACATGCAATGCCATTGGTTAGTCCATGTGTGGTTTGTGGAAAGAACACACATGCAATGACTCTGGTGGATCCATGTGTGGTTTGTGAAAAGAACACACATGCAATGACTCTAGTGGATCCATATGTGGTTCCTGACAGGAACACACATGCAATGACATTGGTTGATCCATATGTGGTGTGTGACAATAACACACATGCAATGACATTGGTTGATCCATGTGTGGTTTGTGGAAAAGATAACACATGCAATGACACTAGTTGATCCATGTGTGGTTTGTGGAAAGAACACACATGCAATGACTCTAGTGGATACATATCTGGTTAGTCGAAAGAACACACATGCAATGAACACTGGTGGATCCATATGTGGTTCATGACAGGAACACACATGCAATGACACTGGTTGATCCATATGTGGGTTGTTAAAAGAACACACATGCAATGCCATTGGTTAATCCATATGTGGATTGTGGAAAAGAACAGACATGCAATGACTCTGGTGGATCCATACGTGGTTTGTGAAAAGAACACACATGCAATGCCTCTAGTGGATCCATTTGTGGTTAGTGGAAGGAACACACATGCAATGACACTGGTGGATCCATATGTGTTTCATGGAAAGAACACACATGCAATGACATTGGTGGATCCATATGTGGTTTGTGAAAAGAACACACATGTAATGACTCTAGTGGATCCATATGTGGTTAGTGGAAAGAACACACATGCAATGACACTAGTGGATCCATATGTGGTTCATGGAAAGAACACACATGAAATGACATTGGTGGATCCATATGTGGTTTGTGAAAAGAACACACATGTAATGACTCTAGTGGATCCATATGTGGTTTGTGGAATGAACACACCTGCAATGAACACTGGTGGATCCATAGGTGGTTCATGACAGGAACACACATGCAATGACTCTAGTGGATAGATATGTGGTTTGTGGAAAAGAAAACACATGCAATGACATTGGTGGATCCATATGTGGATTGTGGAAGGAACACACATGCAATGACATTGGTTGATCCATGTGTGGTTTGTTGAAAAGAACACACTTGCAATGACATTGGTGGATCCATATGTGGTTTATGGAAAGAACACACATGCAATCACATTGGTTGATCCGTGTGTGGTTGTGAAAATAACACACATGCAATGACTCTAGTGGATACATATGTGGTTAGTGGAAAGAACACACATGCAATGAACACTGGTGGATATAGATGTGGTTCATGACAGGAACACACATGCAATGACACTGGTTGATCCCTATGTGAGTTGTTAAAAGAACACACATGCAATGACTCTAGTGGATCCATATGTGGTTTGTGGAAAGAACACACATGCAATGAACACTTGTGGATCCATATGTGCTTCATGACAGGAACACACACGCAATGACATTGGTTGATCCATATGTGGTTTGTGACAATAACGCACATGCAATGTCATTGGTTAATCCATGTGTGGTTTATGGCAAGAACACACATGCAATGACTTTGGTGGATCCATGTGTGGTTTGTGAAAAGAACACACATGCAATGACTCTAGTGGATCGACATGTGGTTCATGACAGGAAGACTCATGCAATGACATTGGTTGATCCATATGTTGTTTGTGACAATAACACACATGCAATGACATTGGTTGATCCATGTGTGGTTTGTGGAAAAGATAACACATGCAATGACATTACTTTATCCATGTGTGGTTTGTGGAAAGAACACACATGCAATGACTCTAGTGGATACATATGTGGTTAGGGGAAAGAACACACATGCAATGAACACTGGTGGATCCATATGTGGTTCATGACAGGAACACACATGCAATGACACTGGTTGATCCATATGTGGGTTGTTAAAAGAACACACATGCAATGCCATTGGTTAATCCATATGTGGTTTGTGGAAAAGAACAGACATGCAATGACTCTTGTGGATCCATACGTGGTTTGTGAAAAGAACACACATGCAATTCCTCTAGTGGATCCATGTGTGGTTAGTGGAAAGAACACACATGCAATGACATTGGTGGATCCATATGTGGTTCATGGAAAGAACACACATGCAATGACATTGGTGGATCCATCTATGGTTTGTGAAAAGAAGACACATGCAATGACTCTAGTGAATCCATATGTGGTTTGTGGAAATAACACACATGCAATGAACACTGGTGGATCCATAGGTGGTTCATGACAGGAAAGCACATGCAATGACTCTAGTGGATACATATGTGGTTTGTGGAAAAGAACACACATGCAATCACATTGGTGGATCCATATGTGGTCTGTGGAAGGAACACACATGCAATGATATTGGTTGATCCATGTGTGGTTTGTGGAAAAGAACACACATGAAATGAGATTGGTGGATCCATATGTGGTTTGTGAAAAGAACACACATACAATGACTCTACTGGATCCATATGTGGTTTGTGGAAAGAACATACATGCCATGAACACTGGTGGATCCATAGGTGGTTTATGACAGGAACACACATGGAATGACTCTAGTGGATACATATGTGGTTTGTGGAAAAGAACAGACAATGACATTGGTGGATCCATATGTGGTTTGTGGAAGGAACACACAAGCAATGACATTGGTTGATCCATGTGTGGTTTGTGGAAAAGAACACACATGCAATGACATTGGTGGATCCATATGTGGTTTGTGGAAAAACACACATGCAATGACATTGGTTGATCCATGTGTGGCTTGTGAAAATAACACACATGCAATGACTCTAGTGGATACATATGTGGTTAGTAGAAAGAACACACATGCAATGAACACTTGTGCATCCATATGTGGTTCAAGACAGGAACACACATGCAATGACACTAGTTAATCCATATGTGGGTTGGTAAAAGAACACACATAAAATGCCATTGGTTAACCCATATGTGGTTTGTGGAAAAGAACAGACCTGCAATGATTCTGGTGGATCCATACGTGGTTTGTGAAAAGAACACACATGCAATGACTCTAGTGGATCCAAGTGTGGTTAGTGGAAAGAACACACATGCAATGACACTGGTGGATCCATATGTGGTTCATGGAAAGAACACACATGCAATGACATTGGTGGATCCATATGTGGTTTGTCAAAAGAACACACATGCAATGACTCTAGTGGATCCATATGTGGTTTGTGGAAAGAACACACCTGCAATGAACACTGGTGGATCCATAGGTGGTTCATGACAGGAACACACATGCAATGACTCTAGTGGATACATATGTGGTTTGTGGAAAAGAACACACATGCAATCACATTGGTGGATCCATATGTGGTTTGTGGAAGGAACACACATGCAATGACATTGGTTCATCCATGTGTGGTTTGTGGATAAGAACACACATGCAATGACATTGGTGGATCCATATGTGGTTTGTGTAAAGAACACACATGCAATGACATTGGTTGATCTATGTGTGGTTTGTGAAAAGAACAAACATGAAATGACTCTAGTGGATACATATGTGCTTAGTGGAAAGAACACACATGCAATGAACACTGGTGGATCCATATGTGGTTCATGACAGGAACACACATGCAATGACACTGGTTGATCTATGTGTGGGTTGTTAAAAGAACACACATGCAATGACTCTAGTGGATCCATATGTGGTTTGTGGAAAGAAAACACATGCAATGAACACTGGTGGATCCATATATGGTTCATGACAGGAACACACATGCAATGACATTGGTTGATCCATATGTGGTTTGTGACAATAACACACATGCAATGCCATTTTTTAATCCATGTGTGGTTTGTGGAAAGAACACACATGCAATGACTCTGGTGGATCCATGTGTGGTTTGTGGAAAGAACACACATGCAATGCCATTGGTTGATCCATGTGTGGTTTGTGAAAAGAACACGCATGCAATGTCTCTCGTTGATCCATATGTGGTTTGTAGAAAGAAAACACATGCAATGACATTGGTGGATCCATCTGTGGTTTGTAAAAAGAACACACATGCAATGACTCTAGTGGATACATATGTGATTAGTGGAAAGAACACACATGCAATGAACACTGCTGGATCCATATGTGGTTCTTGAAAGGAACACACATCCAATGACACTGGTTGATCCATATGTGGGTTGTTACAAGAACACACATGCAATGCCATTGGTTAATACATATGTGGTTTGTGGAAAAGAACAGGCATGCAATCACTCTAGTGGATCCATACGTGCTTTGTGAAAAGAACACACATGCAATGACTCTAGTGGATCCATGTGTGGTTAGTGGAAAGAACACACATGCAATGACACTGGTGGATCCATATGTGGTTCATGGAAAGAACACACATGCAATGACATTGGTGGATCCATATGTGGTTTGTGAAAAGAACACACATGTAAGGACTCTAGTGGATCCATATGTGGTTTCTGGAAAGAACACACCTGCAATGAACACTAGTGGATCCATAGGTGGTTCTTGACAGGAACACACATGCAATGACTCTAGTGGATAGATATGTGGTTTGTGGAAAAGAACACACATGCAATGACATTGGTGGATCCATATGTGGATTGTGGAAGGAACACACATGCAATGACATTGGTGGATCCATGTGTGGTTTGTGGAAAGAACACACATGCAATGACATTGGTTGATCCATGTGTGGTTTGTGGAAAGTACACACATGCAATGACATTGGTTGATCCATGTGTTGTTTGTGAAAAGAACACACATGCAACGACTCTAGTGGATACATATGTGGTTAGTGGAAAGAACACACATGCAATGAACATTGGTGGATCTAGATGTGGTTCATGACAGGAACACACATGCAATGACACTGGTTGATCCATATGTGGGTTGTCAAAAGAACACAGATGCAATGACTCTAGTGGATCCATATGTGGTTTGTGGAAACAACACACATGCAATGAACAGTGGTGGATCCATATGTGGTTCATGACAGGAACACACATGCAATGACATTGGTTGATCCATATGTGGTTTGTGACAATAACACACATGCAATGCCATTGGTTAGTCCATGTGTGGTTTGTGGAAAGAACACACATGCAATGACTCTGGTGGATCCATGTGTGGTTTGTGAAAAGAACACACATGCAATGGCTCTAGTGGATCCATATGTGGTTCATGACAGGAACACACATGCAATGACATTGGTTGATCCATATGCGGTGTGTGACAATAACACACATGCAATGACATTGGTTGATCCATGTGTGGTTTGTGGAAAAGATAACACATGCAATGACACTAGTTGATCCATGTGTGGTTTGTGGAAAGAACACACATGCAATGACTCTAGTGGATACATATCTGGTTAGTGGAAAGAACACACATGCAATGAACACTGGTGGATCCATATGTGGTTCTTGACAGGAACACACATGCAATGACACTGGTTGATCCATATGTGGGTTGTTAAAAGAACACACATGCATTGCCATTGGTTAATCCATATGTGGTTTGTGGAAAAGAACAGACATGCAATGACTCTGGTGGATCCATACGTGGTTTGTGAAAAGAACACACATGCAATGCCTCTAGTGGATCCATGTGTGGTTAGTGGAAAGAACACACATGCAATGACACTGGTGTATCCATATGTGGTTCATGGAAAGAACACACATGCAATGACATTGGTGGATCCATATGTGGTTTGTGAAAAGAACACACATTTAATGACTCTAGTGGATCCATATGTGGTTTGTGGAAAGAACACACCTGCAATGAACACTGGTGGATCCATAGGTGGTTCATGACAGGTACACACATGCAATGACTCTAGTGGATAGATATGTGGTTTGTGGAAAAGAACACACATGCAATGACATTGGTGGATCCATATGTGGATTGTGGAAGGAACACACATGCAATGACATTGGTGGATCCATGTGTGGTTTGTGGAAAGAACACACATGCAATGACATTGATTGATCCATGTGTGGTTTGTGGAAAGTACACACATGCAATGACATTGGTTGATCCATGTGTTGTTTGTGAAAAGAACACACATGCAACGACTCTAGTGGATACATATGTCGTTAGTGGAAAGAACACACATGCAATGAACACTCGTGGATCCAGATGTGGTTCATGACAGGAACACACATGCAATGACACTGGTTGATCCATATGTGGGTTTTTAAAATAACATAGATGCAATGACTCTAGTGGATCCATATGTGGTTCGTGGAAAGAACACACATGCAATGAACACTGGTGGATCCATATGTGGTTCATGACAGGAACACACATGCAATGACATTGGTTGATCCATATGTGGTTTGTGACAATAACACACATACAATGCCATTAGTTAATCCATGTGTGGTTTGTGGAAAGAACACACATGCAATGACTCTGGTGGATCCATGTGTGGTTTGTGAAAAGAACACACATGCAATGACTCTTGTGGATCCATATGTGGTTTGTAGAAAGAACAAACATGCAATGACATTGGTGGATCCATGTGTGGTTTGTGGAAAGAACACACATGCAATGACATTGGATGATCCATGTGTGGTTTGTAAAAAGAACACACATGCAATGACTCTAGTGGATACATATGTGGTTAGTGGAAAGAACACACATGCAATGCCATTGGTTAATCCATATGTGGTTTGTGGAAAAGAACAGACATGCAATGACTCTGGTGGATCCATACGTGGTTTGTGAAAAGAACACACATGCAATGCCTCTAGTGGATCCATGTGTGGTTAGTGGAAAGAACACACATGCAATGACATTGGTGGATCCATATGTGGTTGATGGAAAAAACACACATGCAATGACATTGGTGGATCCATATGTGGTTTGTGAAAAGAACACACATGCAATGAATCTACTAGATCCATATGTGGTTTGTGGAAAGAACACACATGCAATGAACACTGGTGCATCCATAGGTGGTTCATGACAGGAACACACATGCAATGACTCTAGTTGATACATATGTGGTTTGGGGAAAAGAACACACATGCAATGACATTGGTGGATCCATATGTGGTTTGTGGAAGGAACACACATGCAATGACATTGGTTGATCCATGTGTGGTTTGTGGAAAAGAACACACATGTAATGACATTGGTGCATCCATACGTAGTTTGTGGAAAGAACACACATGCAATGACATTGGTTGATCCATGTGTTGTTTGTGAAAAGAACACACATATAATGACTCTAGTGGATACATATGTGGTTAGTGGAAAGAACACACATGCAATGAACACTGGTGGATCCATATGTGGTTCATGATAGCAACACACATGAAATGACATTGGTTGATCCATATGTGGGTTGTTAAAAGAACACACTTGCAATAACTCTAGTGGATCCATATGTGGTTTGTGGAAAGAACACACATGCAATGACATTGGTGGATCCATATGTGGTTTGTGAAAAGAATACACATGCAATGACTCTACTAGATCCAAATGTGGTTTGTTGAAAGAACACACATGCAATGAACACTGGTGGATCCATAGGTGGTTCATGACAGGAACACACATGCAATGACATTGGTGGATCCATATGTGGTTTGTGAAAAGAACACACATGCAATGACATTGGTGGATCCATATGTGGTTTGTGGAAGGAACACACATGCAATGACATTGGTTGATCCATGTGTGGTTTGTGGAAAAGAACACACATTCAATGACATTGGTGCATCCATACGTGGTTTGTGGAAAGAACACACATGCAATGACATTGGTTGATCCATGTGTTGTTTTTGAAAAGAACACACATACAATGACTCTAGTGGATACATATGTGGTTAGTGGAAAGAACACACATGCAATGAACACTGGTGGATCCATATGTGGTTCATGATAGGAACAAACATGAAATGACACTGGTTGATCCATATGTGGGTTGTTAAAAGAACACACTTGCAATAACTCTAGTGGATCCATATGTGATTTGTGGAAAGAACACACATGCAATGAATACTAGTGGATCCATATGTGGTTCATGACAGGAACACACATGCAATGACATTGGTTGATCCATATGTGGTTTGTAACAATAACACACATGCAATGCCATTGGTTAATCCATGTGTGGTTTGTGGAAAGAACACACATGCAATGACTCTGGTGGATCCATGTGTGGTTTGTGAAAAGAACACACATGCAATGACTCTAGTGGATCCATATGTGGTTCATGAAAGGAACACACATGCAATGACATTGGTTGATCCATATGTGGTTTGTGACAATAACACACATGCAATGACATTGGTTGATCCATGTGTGGTTTGTAAAAAGAACACACATGCAATGACTCTAGTGGATACATATGTGGTTAGTGGAAAGAACACACATGCAATGAACACTGGTGGATCCATATGTGGTTTGTGGAAAGAACGCACATGCAATGAACACTGGTGGATCCATATGTGGTTCATGACAGGAACAGACATGCAATGACATTGGTTGATCCATATGTGGCTTGTGACAATAACACACATGCAATGCCATTGGTTAATCCATGTGTGGTTTGTGGAAAGAACACACATGCAATGACTCTTGTGGATCCATGTGTGGTTTGTGAAAAGAACACACATGCAATGACTCTAGTGGATCCATATGTGGTTCATGACAAGAACGCACATGCAATGACATTGGTTGATCCATATGTGGCTTGTGACAATAACACACATGCAAAGACATTGGTTGATCCATGTGTGGTTTGTGGAAAAGAACACACATGCAATAACATTGGTTGATCCATGTGTGCTTTGTGGAAAGAACACACATGCAATGACTCAAGTGGGTCCATATGTGGTTTGTGAAAAGAACACACATGCAATGACTCTAGTGGATCCATATGGGATTTGTAGAAAGAACACACATGCAATGACCTTGGTGGATCCATATGTGGGTTGTGGAAAGAACACACATGCAATGACTCTGGTGGATCCATATGTGGTTTGTGGAAAGAACACACATGCAATGAACACTGGTGGATCCATATGTGGTTCATGATAGGAACACACATGAAATGACACTGGTTGATCCATATGTGGGTTGCTAAAAGAACACACTTGCAATAACTCTAGTGGATCCATATGTGATTTGTGGAAAGAACACACATGCAATGAATACTAGTGGATCCATATGTGGTTCATGACAGGAACACACATGCAATGGCATTGGTTGATCCATATGTGGTTTGTAACAATAACACACATGCAATGCCATTGGTTAATCCATGTGTGGTTTGTGGAAAGAACACACATGCAATGACTCTGGTGGATCCATGTGTGGTTTGTGAAAAGAACACACATGCAATGACTCTAGTGGATCCATATGTGGTTCATCAAAGGAACACACATGCAATGACAATTGTTGATCCATATGTGGTTTGTGACAATAACACACATGCAATGACATTGGTTGATCCATGTGTGGTTTGTGGAAAAGAACACACATGCAATGACATTGGTTGATCCATGTGTGGTTTGTAAAAAGAACACACATGCAATGACTCTAGTGGATACATATGTGGTTAGTGGAAAGAACACACATGCAATGAACACTGGTGGATCCATATGTGGTTCATGACAGGAACACACATGCAATGAACACTGGTGGATCCATATGTGGTTCATGATAGGAACATACATGCAATGACATTGGTTGATCCATATGTGGGTTGTTAAAAGAACACACATGCAGTGCAATTGGTTAATCCATATGTTATTTGTGGAAAAGAACAGACATGCAATGACTCTGGTGGATCCATAAATGGTTTGTGAAAAGAACACACATGCAATGACTCTAGTGGATCCATGTGTGGTTAGTGGAAAGAAAACACATGCAATGACACTGGTGAATCCATATGTGGTTCATGGAAAGAATGCACATGCAATGACATTGGTGGATCCATATGTGGTTTGTGAAAAGAACACACATGTAATGACTCTAGTGGATCCATATGTGGTTTTTGGAAAGATCACTCATGCAATGAACACTGGTGGATCCATAGGTGGTTCATGACAGGAACACACATGCAATGACTCTAGTGGATACATATGTGGTTTGTGGAAAAGAACACACATGCAATGACATTGGTGGATCCATATGTGGTTTTTGACAATAACACACATGCAATGACATTGTTTGGTCCATGTGTGGTTTGTGGAAAGGAACACACATGCAATGACATTGGTTGATCCATGGGTGGTTTGTTAAAAGAATACACATGCATGCCTCTAGTGGATACATATGTGGTTAGTGGAAAGAACGCACATGCAATGAACACTAGTGGATCCATATGTGGTTCATGACAGGAACACATATGCAATGACATTGGTTGATCCATGTGTGGTTTGTGCAGAAGAATACACATGCAATGACATTGGTGGATCCATATGTGGTTTGTGTAAGGAACACACATGTAATGAACATTGGTTGCTCCATGTGTGGTTTGTGAAAAGAACACACATGCAATGACATTTGTGGATCCATGTGTGGTTTGTGAAAAGAACACACATGCAATGAACACTGGTGGATCCATATGTGGTTCATGATAGGAACACACATGCAATGACACTGGTTGATCCATATGTGGGTTGTGAAAATAACACACATGCAATGACATTGGTGGATCCATATGTGAATTGTGGAAAGAACACACATGCAATGAACACTGGTGGCTCCATATCTGGTTCATGACAAGAACACACATGCAATGACATTGGTTGATCCATATGTGGTTTGTGACAATAACACACATGCAATGCCATTGGTTAATCCATGTGTGGTTCGTGTAAAGAACACACATGCAATGACTCTGGTGGATCCATGTGTGGTTTGTGAAAGGAACACACATGCATTGACTCTAGTGGATCCATATGTGGTTCATGACAAAAACACACATGCAATGACATTGGTTGATCCATATGTGGCTTGTGACAATAACACACATGCAAAGACATTGGTTGATCCATGTGTGGTTTGTGGAAAAGAACACACATGTAATGACATTGGTTGATCCATGTATGGTTTGTGGAAAGAACACACATGCAATGACTCAAGTGGGTCCATATGTGGTTTGTGAAAGAACACACATGCAATGACTCTAGTGGATCCATATGTGTTTTGTAGAAAGAACACACATGCAATGACACTGGTGGATCCATGTGTGGTTTGTGGAAAGAACACACATGCAATGACATTGGTTGATCCATGTGTGGTTTGTAAAAAGAACACACATGCAATGACTCTGGTGGATACATAAGTGGTTAGTGGAAAGAACACACATGCAATGAACACTGGTGGATCCATATTTGGTTCATGACAGAAACACACATGCAATTACACTGGTAAATCCATATATGGGTTGTTAAAAGAACACACATGCAATGCCATTGGTTAATCCATATGTGGTTTGTGGAAAAGAACAGACATGCAATGACTCTCGTGGATCCATACGTGGTTTGTGAAAACAACACACATGCAATGACTCTAGTGGATCCATGTGTGGTTAGTGGAAAGAACACACATGCAATGACACTGGTGGATCCATATGTGGTTCATGGAAAGAACACACATGCAATGACATTGGTGGATCCATATGTGGTTTGTGAAAAGAACACACATGCAATGACTTTAGTGGATCCATATGTGGTTGGTGGAAACAACACACATGCAATGAACACTGGTGGATCCATAGGTGGTTCATGACAAGAACACACATGCAATGACTCTAGTGGATACATATGTGGTTTGTGGAAAAGAACACACATGCAATGACATTGGTGGATCCATATGTGGTTTGTGGAAGGAACACACATGCAATGACATTGGTTGATCCATGTGTGGTTTGTGGAGAAGAACACACATGCGATGACATTGGTGGATCCATATGTGGTTTCTGTAAAGAACACACATATAATGACATTGGTTGTTCCATGTGTGGTTTGTGAAAAGAACACACATGCAATGACTCTAGTGGATACATATGTGGTTAGTGGAAAGAACACACATGCAATGAACACTGGTGGATCCATATGTGGTTCATGACAGGAACACACATGCAATGACACTGGTTGATCCATATGTGGGTTGTTAAAAGAACACACATGCAATGACTCTAATGGATCCATATGTGGTTTGTGGAAAGAACGCACATGCAATGAACACTGGTGGATCCATATGTGGTTCATGACAGGAACAGACATGCAATGACATTGGTTGATCCATATGTGGCTTGTGACATTAACACACATGCAATGCCATTGGTTAATCCATGTGTGGTTTGTGGAAAGAACACACATGCAATGACTCTTGTGGATCCATGTGTGGTTTGTGAAAAGAACACACATGCAATGACTCTAGTGGATCCATATGTGGTTCATGACAAGAACGCACATGCAATGGCATTGGTTGATCCATATGTGGCTTGTGACAATAACACACATGCAAAGACATTGGTTGATCCATGTGTGGTTTGTGGAAATGGACACACATACAATGACATTGGTTGATCCATGTGTGCTTTGTGGAAAGAACACACATGCAATGACTCAAGTGGGTCCATATGTGGTTTGTGAAAAGAACACACATGCAATGACTCTAGTGGATCCATATGTGATTTGTAGAAAGAACACACATGGAATGACCTTGGTGGATCCATATGTGGTTTGTGGAAAGAACACACATGCAATGACTCTGGTGGATCCATATGTGGTTTGTGGAAAGAACACACATGCAATGAACACTGGTGGATCCATATGTGGTTCATGATAGGAACACACATGAAATGACACTGGTTGATCCATATGTGGGTTGTTAGAAGAACACACTTGCAATAACTCTAGTGGATCCATATGTGATTTGTGGAAAGAACACACATGCAATGAATACTAGTGGATCCATATGTGGTTCATGACAGGAACACACATGCAATGGCATTGGTTGATCCATATGTGGTTTGTAACAATAACACACATGCAATGCCATTGGTTAATCCATGTGTGGTTTGTGGAAAGAACACACATGCAATGACTCTGGTGGATCCATGTGTGGTTTGTGAAAAGAACACACATGCAATGTCTCTAGTGGATCCATATGTGGTTCATCAAAGGAACACACATGCAATGACATTGGTTGATCCATATGTGGTTTGTGACAATAACACACATGCAATGACATTGGTTGATCCATGTGTGGTTTGTGGAAAAGAACACACATGCAATGACATTGGTTGATCCATGTGTGGTTTGTAAAAAGAACACACATGCAATGACTCTAGTGGATACATATGTGGTTAGTGGAAAGAACACACATGCAATGAACACTGGTGGATCCATATGTGGTTCATGACAGGAACACACATGCAATGAACACTGGTGGATCCATATGTGGTTCATGATGGGAACATACATGCAATGACACTGGTTGATCCATATGTGGGTTGTTAAAAGAACACACATGCAATGCAATTGGTTAATCCATATGTTGTTTGTGGAAAAGAACAGACATGCAATGACTCTGGTGGATCCATAAATGGTTTGTGAAAAGAACACACATGCAATGACTCTAGTGGATCCATGTGTGGTTAGTGGAAAGAACACACATGCAATGACACTAGTGAATCCATATGTGGTTCATGGAAAGAATGCACATGCAATGACATTGGTGGATCCATATGTGGTTTGTGAAAAGAACACACATGTAATGACTCTAGTGGATCCATATGTGGTTTCTGGAAAGATCACTCATGCAATGAACACTGGTGGATCCATAGGTGGTTCATGACAGGAACACACATGCAATGACTCTAGTGGATACATATGTGGTTTGTGGAAAAGAACACACATGCAATGACATTGGTGGATCCATATGTGGTTTGTGACAATAACACACATGCAATGACATTGTTTGGTCCATGTGTGGTTTGTGGAAAGGAACACACATGCAATGACATTGGTTGATCCATGGGTGGTTTGTTAAAAGAACACACATGCATGCCTCTAGTGGATACATATGTGGTTAGTGGAAAGAACACACATGCAATGAACACTAGTGGATGCATATGTGGTTCATGACAGGAACACATATGCAATGACATTGGTTGATCCATGTGTGGTTTGTGCAGAAGAATACACATGCAATGACATTGGTGGATCCATATGTGGTTTGTGTAAGGAACACACATGTAATGAACATTGGTTGCTCCATGTGTGGTTTGTGAAAAGAACACACATGCAATGACATTTGTGGATCCATGTGTGGTTTGTGAAAAGAACACACATGCAATGAACACTGGTGGATCCATATGTGGTTCATGATAGGAACACACATGCAATGACACTGGTTGATCCATATGTGGGTTGTGAAAATAACACACATGCAATGACATTGGTGGATCCATATGTGAATTGTGGAAAGAACACACATGCAATGAACACTGGTGGCTCCATATCTGGTTCATGACAAGAACACACATGCAATGACATTGGTTGATCCATATGTGGTTTGTGACAATAACACACACGCAATGCCATTGGTTAATCCATGTGTGGTTCGTGTAAAGAACACACATGCAATGACATTGGTTGATCCATGTGTGGTTTGTGAAAGGAACACACATGCAATGACTCTAGTGGTTCCATATGTGGTTCATGACAAAAAGACACACGCAATGACATTGGTTGATCCATGTGTGGTTTGTGGAAAAGAACACATATGTAATGACATTGGTTGATCCATGTGTGGTTTGTGGAAAGAACACACATGCAATGACTCAAGTGGGTCCATATGTGGTTTGTGAAAAGAACACACATGCAATGACTCTAGTGGATCCATATGTGTTTTGTAGAAAGAACACACATGCAATGACACTGGTGGATCCATGTGTGGTTTGTGGAAAGAACACACATGCAATGACATTGGTTGATCCATGTGTGGCTTGTGACAATAACACACATGCAAAGACATTGGTTGATCCATGTGTGGTTTGTGGAAAAGGACACACATACAATGACATTGGTTCATCCATGTGTGCTTTGTGGAAAGAACACACATGCAATGACTCAAGTGGGTCCATATGTGGTTTGTGAAAAGAACACACATGCAATGACTCTAGTGGATCCATATGTGATTTGTAGAAAGAACACACATGGAATGACCTTGGTGGATCCATATGTGGTTTGTGGAAAGAACACACATGCAATGACTCTGGTGGATCCATATGTGGTTTGTGGAAAGAACACACATGCAATGAACACTGGTGGATCCATATGTGGTTCATGATAGGAACACACATGAAATGACACTGGTTGATCCATATGTGGGTTGTTAGAAGAACACACTTGCAATAACTCTAGTGGATCCATATGTGATTTGTGGAAAGAACACACATGCAATGAATACTAGTGGATCCATATGTGGTTCATGACAGGAACACACATGCAATGGCATTGGTTGATCCATATGTGGTTTGTAACAATAACACACATGCAATGCCATTGGTTAATCCATGTGTGGTTTGTGGAAAGAACACACATGCAATGACTCTGGTGGATCCATGTGTGGTTTGTGAAAAGAACACACATGCAATGTCTCTAGTGGATCCATATGTGGTTCATCAAAGGAACACACATGCAATGACATTGGTTGATCCATATGTGGTTTGTGACAATAACACACATGCAATGACATTGGTTGATCCATGTGTGATTTGTGGAAAAGAACACACATGCAATGACATTGGTTGATCCCTGTGTGGTTTGTAAAAAGAACACACATGCAATGACTCTAGTGGATACATATGTGGTTAGTGGAAAGAACACACATGCAATGAACACTGGTGGATCCATATGTGGTTCATGACAGGAACACACATGCAATGAACACTGGTGGATCCATATGTGGTTCATGATGGGAACATACATGCAATGACACTGGTTGATCCATATGTGGGTTGTTAAAAGAACACACATGCAATGCAATTGGTTAATCCATATGTTGTTTGTGGAAAAGAACAGACATGCAATGACTCTGGTGGATCCATAAATGGTTTGTGAAAAGAACACACATGCAATGACTCTAGTGGATCCATGTGTGGTTAGTGGAAAGAACACACATGCAATGACACTAGTGAATCCATATGTGGTTCATGGAAAGAATGCACATGCAATGACATTGGTGGATCCATATGTGGTTTGTGAAAAGAACACACATGTAATGACTCTAGTGGATCCATATGTGGTTTCTGGAAAGATCACTCATGCAATGAACACTGGTGGATCCATAGGTGGTTCATGACAGGAACACACATGCAATGACTCTAGTGGATACATATGTGGTTTGTGGAAAAGAACACACATGCAATGACATTGGTGGATCCATATGTGGTTTGTGACAATAACACACATGCAATGACATTGTTTGGTGCATGTGTGGTTTGTGGAAAGGAACACACATGTAATGACATTGGTTGATCCATGGGTGGTTTGTTAAAAGAACACACATGCATGCCTCTAGTGGATACATATGTGGTTAGTGGAAAGAACACACATGCAATGAACACTAGTGGATGCATATGTGGTTCATGACAGGAACACATATGCAATGACATTGGTTGATCCATGTGTGGTTTGTGCAGAAGAATACACATGCAATGACATTGGTGGATCCATATGTGGTTTGTGTAAGGAACACACATGTAATGAACATTGGTTGCTCCATGTGTGGTTTGTGAAAAGAACACACATGCAATGACATTTGTGGATCCATGTGTGGTTTGTGAAAAGAACACACATGCAATGAACACTGGTGGATCCATATGTGGTTCATGATAGGAACACACATGCAATGCCACTGGTTGATCCATATGTGGGTTGTGAAAATAACACACATGCAATGACATTGGTGGATCCATATGTGAATTGTGGAAAGAACACACATGCAATGAACACTGGTGGCTCCATATCTGGTTCATGACAAGAACACACATGCAATGACATTGGTTGATCCATATGTGGTTTGTGACAATAACACACACGCAATGCCATTGGTTAATCCATGTGTGGTTCGTGTAAAGAACACACATGCAATGACATTGGTTGATCCATGTGTGGTTTGTGAAAGGAACACACATGCAATGACTCTAGTGGTTCCATATGTGGTTCATGACAAAAAGACACACGCAATGACATTGGTTGATCCATGTGTGGTTTGTGGAAAAGAACACATATGTAATGACATTGGTTGATCCATGTGTGGTTTGTGGAAAGAACACACATGCAATGACTCAAGTGGGTCCATATGTGGTTTGTGAAAAGAACACACATGCAATGACTCTAGTGGATCCATATGTGTTTTGTAGAAAGAACACACATGCAATGACACTGGTGGATCCATGTGTGGTTTGTGGAAAGAACACACATGCAATGACATTGGTTGATCCATGTGTGGCTTGTGACAATAACACACATGCAAAGACATTGGTTGATCCATGTGTGGTTTGTGGAAAAGGACACACATACAATGACATTGGTTGATCCATGTGTGCTTTGTGGAAAGAACACACATGCAATGACTCAAGTGGGTCCA
Organism: Avena sativa; assembly: GCA_916181665.1. NCBI lineage: Eukaryota > Viridiplantae > Streptophyta > Magnoliopsida > Poales > Poaceae > Avena > Avena sativa. Next base: position 372,665,505 of record OV702291.1, on the reverse strand, counting down.
TATGTGGTTTGTGAAAAGAACACACATGCAATGACTCTAGTGGATCCATATGTGATTTGTAGAAAGAACACACATGGAATGACCTTGGTGGATCCATATGTGGTTTGTGGAAAGAACACACATGCAATGACTCTGGTGGATCCATATGTGGTTTGTGGAAAGAACACACATGCAATGAACACTGGTGGATCCATATGTGGTTCATGATAGGAACACACATGAAATGACACTGGTTGATCCATATGTGGGTTGTTAGAAGAACACACTTGCAATAACTCTAGTGGATCCATATGTGATTTGTGGAAAGAACACACATGCAATGAATACTAGTGGATCCATATGTGGTTCATGACAGGAACACACATGCAATGGCATTGGTTGATCCATATGCGGTTTGTAACAATAACACACATGCAATGCCATTGGTTAATCCATGTGTGGTTTGTGGAAAGAACACACATGCAATGACTCTGGTGGATCCATGTGTGGTTTGTGAAAAGAACACACATGCAATGTCTCTAGTGGATCCATATGTGGTTCATCAAAGGAACACACATGCAATGACATTGGTTGATCCATATGTGGTTTGTGACAATAACACACATGCAATGACATTGGTTGATCCATGTGTGATTTGTGGAAAAGAACACACATGCAATGACATTGGTTGATCCATGTGTGGATTGTAAAAAGAACACACATGCAATGACTCTAGTGGATACATATGTGGTTAGTGGAAAGAACACACATGCAATGAACACTGGTGGATCCATATGTGGTTCATGACAGGAACACACATGCAATGAACACTGGTGGATCCATATGTGGTTCATGATGGGAACATACATGCAATGACACTGGTTGATCCATATGTGGGTTGTTAAAAGAACACACATGCAATGCAATTGGTTAATCCATATGTTGTTTGTGGAAAAGAACAGACATGCAATGACTCTGGTGGATCCATAAATGGTTTGTGAAAAGAACACACATGCAATGACTCTAGTGGATCCATGTGTGGTTAGTGGAAAGAACACACATGCAATGACACTAGTGAATCCATATGTGGTTCATGGAAAGAATGCACATGCAATGACATTGGTGGATCCATATGTGGTTTGTGAAAAGAACACACATGTAATGACTCTAGTGGATCCATATGTGGTTTCTGGAAAGATCACTCATGCAATGAACACTGGTGGATCCATAGGTGGTTCATGACAGGAACACACATGCAATGACTCTAGTGGATACATATGTGGTTTGTGGAAAAGAACACACATGCAATGACATTGGTGGATCCATATGTGGTTTGTGACAATAACACACATGCAATGACATTGTTTGGTCCATGTGTGGTTTGTGGAAAGGAACACACATGCAATGACATTGGTTGATCCATGGGTGGTTTGTTAAAAGAACACACATGCATGCCTCTAGTGGATACATATGTGGTTAGTGGAAAGAACACACATGCAATGAACACTAGTGGATGCATATGTGGTTCATGACAGGAACACATATGCAATGACATTGGTTGATCCATGTGTGGTTTGTGCAGAAGAATACACATGCAATGACATTGGTGGATCCATATGTGGTTTGTGTAAGGAACACACATGTAATGAACATTGGTTGATCCATGTGTGGTTTGTGAAAAGAACACACATGCAATGACATTTTTGGATCCATGTGTGGTTTGTGAAAAGAACACACATGCAATGAACACTGGTGGATCCATATGTGGTTCATGATAGGAACACACATGCAATGACACTGGTTGATCCATATGTGGGTTGTGAAAATAACACACATGCACTGACATTGGTGGATCCATATGTGAATTGTGGAAAGAACACACATGCAATGAACACTGGTGGCTCCATATCTGGTTCATGACAAGAACACACATGCAATGACATTGGTTGATCCATATGTGGTTTGTGACAATAACACACACGCAATGCCATTGGTTAATCCATGTGTGGTTCGTGTAAAGAACACACATGCAATGACATTGGTTGATCCATGTGTGGTTTGTGAAAGGAACACACATGCAATGACTCTAGTGGTTCCATATGTGGTTCATGACAAAAAGACACACGCAATGACATTGGTTGATCCATGTGTGGTTTGTGGAAAAGAACACACATGTAATGACATTGGTTGATCCATGTGTGGTTTGTGGAAAGAACACACATGCAATGACTCAAGTGGGTCCATATGTGGTTTGTAAAAAGAACACACATGCAATGACTCTAGTGGATCCATATGTGTTTTGTAGAAAGAACACACATGCAATGACACTGGTGGATCCATGTGTGGTTTGTGGAAAGAACACACATGCAATGACATTGGTTGATCCATGTGTGGTTTGTAAAAATAACACACATGCAATGACTCTAGTGGATACATAAGTGGTTAGTGGAAAGAACACACATGCAATGAACACTGGTGGATCCATATTTGGTTCATGACAGGAACACACATGCAATTACACTGGTAAATCCATATATGGGTTGTTAAAAGAACACACATGCAATGCCATTGGTTAATCCATATGTGGTTTGTGGAAAAGAACAGACATGCAATGACTCTGGTGGATCCATACATGGTTTGTGAAAACAACACACATGCAATGACTCTAGTGGATCCATGTGTGGTTAGTGGAAAGAACACACATGCAATGACACTGGTGGATCCATATGTGGTTCATGGAAAGAACACACATGCAATGACATTGGTGGATCCATATGTGGTTTGTGAAAATAACACACATGCAATGACTTTAGTGGATCCATATGTGGTTTGTGGAAACAACACACATGCAATGAACACTGGCGGATCCATAGGTGGTTCATGACAGGAACACACATGCAATGACTCTAGTGGATACATATGTGGTTTGTGGAAAAGAACACACATGCAATGACATTGGTGGATCCATATGTGGTTTGTGGAAGGAACACACATGCAATGACATTGGTTGATCCATGTGTGGTTTGTGGAGAAGAACACACATGCGATGACATTGGTGGATCCATATGTGGTTTCTGTAAAGAACACACATGTAATGACATTGGTTGTTCCATGTGTGGTTTGTGAAAATAACACACATGCAATGACTCTAGTGGATACATATGTGGTTAGTGGAAAGAACACACATGCAATGAACACTGGTGGATCCATATGTGGTTCATCACAGGAACACACATGCAATGACACTGGTTGATCCATATGTGGGTTGTTAAAAGAACACACATGCAATAACTCTAATGGATCCATATGTGGTTTGTGGAAAGAACGCACATGCAATGAACACTGGTGGATCCATATGTGGTTCATGACAGGAACAGACATGCAATGACATTGGTTGATCCATATGTGGCTTGTGACAATAACACACATGCAATGCCATTGGTTAATCCATGTGTGGTTTGTGGAAAGAACACACATGCAATGACTCTTGTGGATCCATGTGTGGTTTGTGAAAAGAACACACATGCAATGACTCTAGTGGATCCATATGTGGTTCATGACAAGAACGCACATGCAATGACATTGGTTGATCCATATGTGGCTTGTGACAATAACACACATGCAAAGACATTGGTTGATCCATGTGTGGTTTGTGGAAAAGAACACACATGCAATGACATTGGTTGATCCATGTGTGCTTTGTGGAAAGAACACACATGCAATGACTCAAGTGGGTCCATATGTGGTTTGTGAAAAGAACACACATGCAATGACTCTAGTGGATCCATATGTGATTTGTAGAAAGAACACACATGCAATGACCTTGGTGGATCCATATGTGGTTTGTGGAAAGAACACACATGCAATGACTCTGGTGGATCCATATGTGGTTTGTGCAAAGAACACACATGCAATGAACACTAGTGGATCCATATGTGATTTGTTAAATGAACACACATGCAATGACATTTGTGGATCCATGTGTGGTTTGTGAAAAGAACACTCATGCAATGAACACTGGTGGATCCATATGTGGTTCATGATAGGAACACACATGCAATGACATTGGTTGATCCATATGTGGTTTGTGAGAATAACACACATCCAATGATATTGGTGGATCCATATGTGGATTGTGGAAAGAACACACATGCAATGAACACTGGTGGTTCCATATGTGGTTCATGACAGGAACACACATGCAATGACATTGGTTGATCCATATGTGGTTTGTGACAATAACACACATGAAATGCCATTGGTTAATCCATGTGTGGTTTATGGAAAGAACACATGCAATGACTTTGGTAGATCCATGTGTGGTTTGTGAAAAGAACACACATGCAATGACTCTAGTGGATCCATATGTGGTTCATGACAGGAATACACATGCAATGACATTGGTTGATCCATATGTGGTGTGTGACAACAACACACATACAATGACATTGGTTGATTCATGTGTGGTTTGTGGAAAAGAACACACATGCAATGACATTGGTTGATCAACGTGTGGTTTGCGGAAAGAACACACATGCAATGAATCAAGTGGGTCCATATGTGGTTTGTGAAAAGAACACACATGCAATGACTCTAGTGAATCCATATGTGGTTTGTAGAAAGAACGGACATGCAATGACATTGGTGGATCCATGTGTGGTTTGTGGAAAGAACACACATGCAATGACACTGGTTGATCCATATGTGGGTTGTTAAAAAAAGACATGCAATGACTCTAGTGGATCCATATGTGGTTTGTGGAAAGAACACATATGCAATGACTCTAGTGGATCCATATGTGGTTTGTAGAAATTACACACATGCAATGACATTGGTGGATCCATGTGTGGTTTGTGGAAAGAACACACATGCAATGACATTGGTTGATCCATGTGTGGTTTGTAAAAAGAACACACATGCAATGACTCTAGTGGATACATATGTGGTTAGTGGAAAGAACACACATGCAATGAACACTGGTGGATCCATATGTGGTTCATGACAGGAACACACATGCAATGACATAGGTTAATCCATATGTGGGTTGTTCAAAGAACACACATGCAATGCCATTGGTTAATCCATATGTGGTTTGTGGAAAAGAACAGACATACAATGATTCTGGTGGAGCAATATGTGGTTTGTTAAAAGAACACACATGCAATGACTCTAGTGGATCCATGTGTGGTTAGTGGAAAGAACACACATGCAATGACACTGGTGGATCCATATGTGGTTGATACATTGCAAATGTATCTATAATTTTTGATGTTCCATGCTTGGTTTTATCTACTTTCTTGTGTTTTGTCCACACTTTGGAGTACTTTCCATAGACTTTCTTGGAATAACCTATAACCAAGATACCATAGTGCCAGCTGCCTGTTTTCTGCTGTTTTTGGTTCCAGGAAAGTCAGGAAATCAATATTCTTGGAATTGTACCGGACAAAAGCCAAAGTTGATATTTTCCCGGAAGACTCATGTAACTACCTCGGTGAATTACGCTCCTAGTTACAAGCCTGGATGAAACGGAAATGGTTGAAAAAGTACGGTGGGGCCCAAATGCCACTCACAGGTAGACCTTTCGGTCGTCCCAACCATTCCCAAACATCGAGACAAGAACGGGCGGCGTAATCGGCAGGCGAAGGGATCAACTACATACACAAATGAGTATGTATGCAAGCCACCATACAAGAGTACATCAGAGCCATTCCATCTAAAAAGAAAGGAAATATAGCAACGCCATACGGCAAGATCCAAATATCCTAGATAGATATAATAGTTTAGGATATCTCCTCATACATCAATCAACAGAGTATCAAGCGGAAGCGGAAGACAAAGTCCGAGTACGGATAAGAAGCAAATCGGCATAAGATGCACCATAAATAAGCAGATCCCGCCCACAGATCTCACGGATCCCCGTTCCCGGAATCTCTACACCGAATGATCGTTGCCCACATCGTCCGTCTCGTCCACCCAGTATCCATCTTGCGAGTGTACCTGTTCATCTGAACCAATAATTTATCGTGTGAGACCCTAGGGGTACTCAGCAAGACTTTATGCCACTAAAGGGGACACAACCTGGGGTGACGCAATTGCAGCAAAAGATAAACCCTAACAGCTCTATAGATACTCGCTAACCATCCTCCTAACCAGAGATAGACGGATGTCCGTGAATTAATAACAACAGTTATAACAGTTATAACGGTAATCTTAACAGATCCATCCTCCTCCTCGCTTACCGACGAGGAAGCGGACGAACAACCCCCCATCCGTTGGCAGTTTTATTATCCATTCCATGAGTGTTGCACTATTTACTAGTCAGGTACCTAGTCTAGTCAAATTAAAAGTGGTACTTTAGTTATGCTTGTCTATGATCGAGAAACTGTGCTCCAAGTCGTCCATAACCGCGGACACGGCTTTCAAAAAGTTTTACCCTACAGGGGTGCACAAATAGCAACACACACTCGATATGCCTCGGAAAAACCAAATCAAAACCCAACGAGGCAGTCACGACAAAGCAATTACAGGATTCAGAAATATTTCAGGGGGCCACCCCATTGAGCTACCCGCAACGAAGTTAGCTGACTCCGAGACGGCCTCAAGGTTTGTGGAGCCGGCTGTAAACGACTGGGAACCCGAAAGTGTGACTGGGCTTGTCGATACAGCGAAAACGGGTCACGGCCCTAAACAGTACAGTGTGCATTACCTCGCACAATTTAAATTAAAGCAGTAAGGCATGGCATAGGTACAGGATAGTAAATAAAACCTCAAACTAGTTTGTGGCCCCAATAAATAAGAATGAATCAAGCTCTGGCTCAGGAGGGTCCATAAGGCCTCCCGGATGTGGATAGAGCGAATATTCTTGGAACAGGAATCAAGTACTCGGGGTCTTACGGGACACAAGTGAGCCTTAAAAACCAAATAGCGAATATGGCTCACCGATGCCACTTTCATTAGTTATCCCATTACTACTCAGGTCAAGTTGTTTAGGTACCTCGTTATCCATCAGACACTCACATACCCTACACTTGCTGTTCTACGACTCACATGGCTCAAACAACTCCTGTGGTAATGGCTCATGGGATGGAGGAACAAGCTTCGGTGGGGTTTAAAAGTAAAGGCTATGCAATACTTGGGATTCAATTTAATGCAATCGTGACTCAATGATGCAAGAATAAGATAGAGGCAAATGGTACTATATGTATGCAAGCATGTGGTAGTGCTTGCCTGGCAGCTCAATTGAAGCAAGGGATGGATCTGGGTAGTGCTCCTGGTTCTCTTGGTATATCACCTGCTCAGCGTCTATTCGGAGAAGAACCAAACAAACAAGGGCCAACATAAATAAAGTGCACAAGCATATGAATAAGTGCATCAAGCAAACAATCATGCCATGATGAATGATGCACAATTTGCATGGCAATAAAGTAGCATGGCATGGGTGAGGTGTGGAAAACAATAATAAAGCATTTTATTTAGTTTTGGCCCCATTTTATTCACAATTAAGTTGCTGTCCACAATATATTTATATGATGCATGCTTCAAAACAAACCATGGAATGCATAAACAGAAAGGTCTCGTCGAGCTAAACATTTTAGACATATCATTTGTTAATTTTGGACTTATAAAACAAAAGTTATTAATTTATTAAGTCAAAAGGGCATTTTATTGTAATTTAAATAAACTTGGAATTTTTAGATGTTCAAAATATATTTTGGATTGCATATTTGAAATCCTCACATTTTTCTGATTTGAAAACATATATTATCTGCATTATTTGGATTTATATTTTAAAAGATAATTAAAAACAGATTTAATTTTGAATTTGAAATAATTTGAAATAAGTTTGAATTAAAACAGATAGACTGAAATACTTTTTATACTCCGGGTTAGTTAGCCACAGACACAGACATGTGGGGTCGACGCTGACTCAGCAACAGGTGGGGCTGCAGAGGGCCGCGGGGCTTTTCTTACCCGGTTCCTGCCTACCCGCACCGATGACAAGTGGGGCCGGGGGCAGCGGGGCCACGCGCGCGCGTCGCCAGCCGGGGCGTGACACGTGTGCGATCCAGGGTTCTGCGGGGGGACTGGTCTGTGATGGTTTGGGTTTTCCGGGGGTTTTCTTGCAAAGAGGCGTCGAGGCTGGCAGGTGGGGCCGTGGGGACCGCGGGTTTGGGCGGGAAAAAGGCCAGGGGGCTCTGCACAAAACAGCCAGCGGGCTGCTGCTGTCGCCGACGGACGCGACACTGACGGCGGCGGATCTGGCGGACTTCCGGCGTCGGTGGCGACGAAACTAGCGAGAATCTGGCTAAGCCCCAAAAACGAAAAACACAGAGGGCATCAAGGGCGACAGCTTTCGTTTAGCAAGCTCGCACGGAGAAGGGCTGCAGCGCGCGGGGCAGGGCGAGGAACAGAGGGCAGAACGAACGCTGCAGCTGCTGCTGACGTGCACACTGGCGGTGACTGCGGCGACGCGCACGCACGCAGGGTGCTCGACGGAGGCCGGCGGAGCTACGGTGCACGAGAGGGGAGAGGACCTTGTCTGGGGGGTAGAGGGACTCACCAGGAGCTCGCCGGCGTGGTCATCGACGCTGAGGTGGACGGGATCTGGCGGCGGGCTCGCGACGGGGAGCTTCAGTTCCCTCCGGCCATGGCGACAGCGAAGGCTCTCTGGGGCTTCCCAGTCGCTCCCTCTGGTGCTGGTCGACGAAGGAGATGCAGGGGAGTCTCCTAGACGTCTGGCTCTCCTTTTCCACAGTCCCGACGCCTCCTCTGCTGTTTGGCCGAAGATAGGGTTTAGGTGGTGAGGAGATGATCATGGTGGGGAGGAGGAAGAAGAAGGGAGGATGGAGAGGGGTCTGGGCACTCCCAGATGGGATCTGGAGTACTGGGGTAGCTGGTTGAGGTAGAGAGGGGAGGAAGGAGCACATGGGGTTTGGTAGCTTTGCAAAAAGGGAGGAGGGTGATCGGGTCTCCCTTTTTCTCTTGCCTCCTTCTTGTCCTGTAGCTTAGAGAGGGCAGAGAGGGACCAGGAAGGAGGGGAGCCCGTGGGTAGGAGGGCAGGCTCGGGCTGGAGGGCCCTTGTGGCATAGAGAGAAAAGAGAGAGGAAGGAGCTCGGTTGGGGCTAGGGTAGGAGCTAGGCTCGGTTAGGGTTTAGGTTTGGTGGGGTAGCTAGGTGGGCTAGGGAGAGGGGCCGGGTGGGGCCTGCATGGTAGAGAGGGGGAGGCCGAGAGAGAGAGGTGGTGGACTTAGGGTTTAGGTGAGAGGGGTAGATGATAGGGAGGATCTTAGCTAGAGGGTAAGAGAGAGATGAGGGGTATGGTTTATTGTTTTGTCAAGCTCAAGCAAGATCAAGCAAAGAGCAAGCAAGAACTAGACAAGGAAACGAGAGGGTGGGGTGGTTTAAGCATGTTCAAATAAGATCGAGCTAAAAGAGAGAGATAGAGAGAGTGAGATGATCCACCCAAAACCAAATAAAAACCAAATGGCAAGCCAAAAGGGTACTTGCATGGCCCATGCAAAATATATTTATTGCCATATTGACTCTTGTGAAAACAATGTTATTACATGGCATTATTATTTTACATTCCCAAAAATTGGAGTAAAGCCAAGCAAAAAGGATTAAAAAGGAGGCCCCATGTGGAGTAGTTGGAGATGGCCATAGTTGAAATAAAATGGGACATGCTAGTGTGTAGGTTCCACTAGATGATCAATAGTCCCAAAAATATCCCAACATGAGAATAATCCATACTAATCCATGTGGAAGCTAGGAAAAAGGGTTCCATTCACAAGGCATGCAAAGGTGGCCATGTGGCTCTCATACATCAATAATGTGAAAACAATATGATGCTAAGATGAGAGCATGTGGAAAAGAATTGGATCCATCCCAACCCACATGAGCTAGAGGTAAAACCCACATAAAGTGCAAAGCTCATATTTAGTTAGGTGGTGGAATTATAAGGTGGTGAAAGAAAGGGTGGTGGAGTTAATAAGAGATATGCCCCCAACTCAACTTGGGCATTAAACAATATATCAAGAACCAAATACAATATCAAGAGGCAAATACAATTAATAATGCATATGAGATAAGAACCAAATCAAATAGGGTTTTATATGATGCTCAAATGCAAGGTGGCATGATGACATGAGCATGATATAATTATGATGCAACAATTATATATTTGAAGTAGCCCTTATATTACTAGACCAAGTAGCATTACAATTGTTAGACAATTGGGATGCTACAGCTCATGGAGCCAGAAGGAGAGTCGGAGAGGGGCCACATGGTGGCCACACCACCCCATGGCACGGGTCCCCCCAGGCCACACTAGGGCATGGTGTGGGCCCCCTGGCCGCCCACCGACCTTGCCCTCTAGCCTATAAGAAGCCTCCCGAGGCATAAACCCTAGATAATCAACCAGAAATCCACAAAAAGTTCCGCAGCACCGCCGCCACCGAAGGGGAGATTCGGGCGATAGAAAGTCTCTGTTCTGGCACACTGCCGGCACGGGGACGTGCCCCCGGACCCATATCCATCGATCTCCACCACCATCTCCATCACCATTGCTGATTCCCATGATGAGGAGGGAGTAGTTCTCTCTCGAGGCTAAGGGTTCTACCGGTAGCTATGTGTTCATCTCTCTCTCTATGCATGATCTTATTGAGATCATGAGCTTGTAATCTATAGATCTACCTTGCTACTCAAGTGCTTTAATAGATCTCTGCTCTCCCCATGTGTGTGAAAGTGACAGCGTGCACACCATGGTGGCACTTAGGCTAGAGATTACAAATACTTGTTATGAGTTATATTTGGAGTTGGATGTCTGTATGAAATTGTGGTGTTTGTTGGACCTATCTAGACCTCAAGGTGATAGTGTGGGGTTTTCTAGATGGGAAAGGCTTACTTTGAGGTGTGCTGTTATAGCCCTAACGTGGATTAGAGTGTCCAACCGGAGAGTAGTTCAGCGTAGTATCATAAAGAAAGATATATTTATATGAGAGTGTTCACTAGTGAAAGTATGATCCCTAGGCCTTGTTTCTAAGCACTAAAACACCGTTTGCTATTAGATCTGTTACATGTTTGCTTGCTTCCTTCTTTATTTCAGTTTTCCTCTTTAGGCTTTTCCACACCACCAAGCTATTCTCTATCACCGTTACCACTTATAATTATTCATACCACTTGTATTTCACTATCTCTTCGCCGAACTAGTGCACCTATACACCTGACAAGTGTATTCGGTGTGTTGGGGACACAAGAGACTTCTTGTATCTTGATTGCAGGATTGCTTGAGAGGGTATACCTTTGACGACTTCCTCCCTGAGTTCGATAAACCTTGGGCGATCCACTTAAGGGAAAACTTGCTGCTATTCTACAAACCTCTGCACTTGGAGGCCCAACAACTGTCTACAAGAATAGAAGTGCGTAGACATCAAGCTATTTTCTGGCGCCGTTGCCGGGGAGGTAAGGTAAAAGGTACTCACATCCTCCGGTGTGAGTGCTCGAAGTTATTTCCTTTAGATTCTGCAATTTTGTCTTTTGTTTCTTATTTTCACTAGTTAGGATTAATGGAAAACAACAACAAAATTAGAGAGCTTTATAGTATTTATCTTGAGTTAGGACATGAAGTCTTTGAAGAGAAAATTAAAAAACCTATGGAACTTTATTTGCATGCTAATAGCAATGTTGTTAGTATGAATTTGTTGGACACCATTATAGATAATGCTATGGAAAAGTTTAAGCTTGGGGAAGCTAGTTTTGATGAAAATGATCTTTTTAGTCCCCCATCTTTAGAGGAGAAAATTTACTTTGATGATACTATGCCTCCAATATATGATGATTACAATGATGAATATGATATTTTCAGTCCATCTACTATTGAGGAGGAAATTAATTATGATTACAATATGCCTCCTATATTTGATGCTTATGGTGATGAAAATAATAATGATAGCTATTTTGTTGAATTTGCTCCCACTACAATTAATAAGAATGACTATGTTTATGTGGAGAGTATTAATTATTTTATGGATGTGGCTCATGATAAGAATGTTTCATGTGATAGTTATATTGTTAATTTTATTCATGATTCTACTGAAAGTTATTATGAGAGAGGGAAACATGGTTTCATGCATCTCAATAATATCAAGATTCCTCGCTTTATGCTGAAAGTTTTTATGTTGCACTTCTTTTGCCTTCTTATGCAAGTTGCCTCTGGTTTCAACAACTTGTTTGTTTAAAAAATTCCCTTGTATAGGAAGTGGGTTAGACTTAAATGTGTGTGTGTTTTTTCTTCTTAATTCTCTCTTTTACTTCAATTCATATTTCTAATGTTAGCATCTTCTCAAACTATCAAGCCTAACATAAAGGCGTTAAAGAAAAGTACTTATTGGGATATAACCCAAAAGTTTTAGATGAGTCTTGGAAGTTATTACTTCAGTAATAACCGCTCCTTATCCTTTTTATTTGATTTTTGTGCCAAGAGTAACCTCTAATGAGAGAGAAGTAATGATTGGGAAAGTTGCTGTCCCGAAACAGATTTCTGTGCTTCACCATAAGAATTCGTGTAAAATCTTTGTACGTCCTTTTAAGGCGTGCATTTTTTTTCTTCTGCCCCAGGTTGTTATCTAACTTTCGTTAGTTCAACACTTTTTTATTTGAGCAACCGAACGTCTTCGAAAAAATTCGTCTTTACCTGCTGGTCTGTTTTGACAGATTTCTGCCATTTTCTGCATTTGCTTCTTGTTGGTTCCTTTTTGAGTTCTTTTGGGGAATTGAGCTTTTTTAGAGAAGTGCTACAGTAGATAGTGTTCTAATGGAAGTTTATTTGGTGTTAGAACTGAACCTTAATACTTATTTATCTTGAGTGCACTAATGTAGCTAATAAAGATTGTGTGAAGTTTTGTATGAAGGAAAAATTTCAGGTGTATGGAAGGAATGATTAATGAGATGAAGGATGGACTAAAGCTCAAGCTTGGGTATGCCACGCGTGTCACCCAGAGAAATATCCAAGAAGTACAAGCGTCAAAGCTTGGGGATGCCCAAGGCATTCCCTTCTTCATCAATAAAAATCCCAGGTTTCTTCCAAACGCTTCATTTTTATTGTTTCATGCATAGTTGTGTTGTTCTTGGAGCGTCTTCTTTTTTGTTTTTGTTTTGGTTTTCATTTTCATGGTTTTCTTAGTTTTCTGAATAAATTGGTTGGATCCCCTCTTTCATACATTGGTTTTCAAATAGTTTGGTTTGGATTGGAAAAGAGTAGGAAAGTTCATGCTTAAGTGTTAAAGAGAGTTTGTTTTTGACTGTGGCCTATGCTTTGCCATGCCATGCTTGATATTGTTTTGGCTTTATGCTTAGTATTCTTTGCTATAGCATGACTTGTTATAAACAATTGAGATTTCTTAATGTGCCTTAGAATAATCATGCGTTGTTTTAGCATATTAAAGCATAGTATTGTGGTATTCTCCTTTGATGCTTTATTTGAGTTGACTTGGCGCATGCTCACACCATGTTATGACTATCTCAAGTCACCATATCCTTTATGATACTTTAGATTTCAACTTGTAGTATCACTTTATGCTTTGATCAATGATGTTTTGTCGCTCTACATGATTATGGCCATTATTTCTCTCTTAGTTTGTCGCTCCCAGTCTTTTGCTAGCCTCCACAACCAAGTATGAGTTCCACTCATGCATCCAACTCCCTAAACCAAGTTATTCCAAAGAGTCCACCATACCACCTACTAGCTTATGCTATTCCAAGTATATTCATGCTTTTGTTTACCTTCCAAATTAAACTTGTTATGAGAAAACTAGTGATTAAAGCTCTCACGAACTTGATGGCACACTTTACTTTTCTTGCCCTTAATAAACTTGAACCATTGTGTCGTCTATGTTGTATATGCTTGCACTTATTTGTTGGGAATTAGCAGAACCATGTTGTCATGGGGAACACTTTCAACATTGCACGGGTACTTTGTACCTAGTTGATATCATGCTCTTTTGTCTATGGATGTCGTCGGTGTGAAATGAAAGGGGAGCTTGTAAGTCCATGGAGTTATGTATATGTGTTAGAGAAACGCCTAGGCCGCTGGTCTAATCCATGCTGACATGGTGGAAACCTGCAGCGTAACCATAATGAGCTGTCTATGAAGCATTCTTATTATAAAAAAAGAGTCCTATATTGAGAAAAAAGAGAAAAAAAAGAGATATTATGAAAAGAGGAAAGAGAGAAAAAAGCACCATATTCCCATGGTAAATAAGAAGAATGTTGAGATGCTCGTTATCTGCTTGCCTTGTCATTTTGATATGGGGATTCTTTCGTATCATCGGGCAAGGGGTACCCCGTTGGCGGTTCTCTATGATACACATGTACTTACGATGACAAGAACTTACCGGTGACTAAACTTGAGTAGCATGAGGAGCGACCCTCATATTCAAGGGACATGAGATTTCCAACTTATACTTCGTCAAGCATATACTCCATAGTTTGTTCACTTTAACCTTAATCACTTCAAGATGCTTATGATAGGGGCAATGAGAGCTGAAAGCTATAAGTACCATAATTTTTGGAAGCTCTTTATGAGACTTGAATCCCTACTTCCTTCTATGAAGGCCTTTCTTCCACCATTATATTGAGTCTCCACCTTCTACCTTTATGCACCTACTTTGAGAGCATAGTGGCCATTCTTAGTTCTATGTGCATTGTCCCAAGACTAGTTGATTGATGCATACTTTGATATTGCTTGTTTTAAAATATTGTATCTAGTCACTCTTATGAACTTTGAAGGTGTCATATGCATTTATATTTGCTACTCTATGAGGGACAAGCTGAATACTATTATGCTATGTTTTCTTTATGTGAAACAAAGAAACGTCTTGCAAAGCATTGTTATTCATGAATCTTTTGTTTGTGCCTTTTCATGTTGCATCATAGTTTCTTCGTCTTATTCCTAGAACTTTGTCTTTCATGCTATGTTGAAGTACTATGATCCCAGCTATCAATGTTTTACAAATACATTGATTAAGTTTATGATGGTGCATGTCACCTCAAAAATTATTCTTTCTTTTTAGCACTTACCTACTCGAGGACGAGCAGCAGTTAAGCTTGGGGATGTTGATACATTGCAAATGTATCTATAATTTTTGATGCTCCATGCTTGGTTTTATCTACTTTCTTGTGTTTTGTCCACACTTTGGAGTACTTTTCATAGACTTTCTTGGACTAACCTATTAACAAGATGCCACAGTGCCAGCTGCCTGTTTTCTACTGTTTTTGGTTCCAGGAAAGTCAAAAAAATAATTATTCTCAGAATTGGACCGGACAAAAGCCAAAGTTGATATTTTCCCGGAAGACTCACGGAGCCAGAAGGAGAGTCGGAGAGGGGCCACAGGGTGGCCACACCACCCCATGGCGCGGGTCCCCCAGGCCGCGCCAAGGCATGGTGTGGGCCCCCTGGCCGCCCACCGACCTTGCCCTCTGGCCTATAAGAAGTCTCCCGAGGCATAAACCCTAGATAATCAACCAGAAATCCACGAAAAGTTCCACAGTGAAGCCGCCACCGAAGGGGAGATTCGGGGGACAGAAAGTCTTTGTTCTGGCACCCTGCCGGGATGGGGAAGTGCCCCCGGAGCCATCTCCATTGATCTCCACCACCATCTCCATCACCATTGCTGATTCCCATGATGAGGAGGGAGTAGTTCTCTCTCGAGGCTAAGGGTTCTACCGGTAGCTATGTGTTCATCTCTCTCTCTATGCATGATCTTATTGAGATCATGAGCTTGTAATGTATAGATCTACCTTGCTACTCAAGTGCTTTAATAGATCTCTGCTCTCCCCATGTGTGTGAAAGTGACAGCGTGCACACCATGGTGGCACTTAGGCTAGAGATTACAAATACTTGTTATGAGTTATATTTGGAGTTGGATGTCTTTATGAAATTGTGGTGTTTGTTGGACCTATCTAGCAAGCGTTACTTTGATTAGATGGGAAAGGCTTACTTTGAGGTGTGCTGTTATAGCCCTACCATGGATTAGAGTGTCCAACCGAAGAGTAGTTCAGCGTAGTATCATAAAGAAAGATATATTTATATGAGAGTGTTCACTAGTGAAAGTATGATCCCTAGGCCTTGTTTCTAAGCACTGAAACACCGTTTGCTATTAGATATGTTACATGTTTGCTTGCTTCCTTCTTTATTTCAGTTTGCCTTTAGTCTTTTCCACGCCACCAAGCTAATCTATATCACCGTTACTACTTATAATTATTCATACCACATGTCTTTCACTATCTCTTCGCCGAACTAGTGCACCTATACACCTGACAAGTGTATTGGGTGTGTTGGGGACACAAGAGACTTCTTGTATCTTGATTGCAGGATTGCTTGAGAGGGTATACCTTTGACCACTTCCTCCCCGAGTTCGATAGACCTTGGGTGATCCACTTAAGGGAAAACTTGCTGCTGTTCTATAAACCTCTGCACTTGGAGGCCCAACAACCGTCTACAAGAATATAAGTGCGTAGACATCAGTGGTTCATGGAAAGAAAACACATGCAATGACATTGGTGGATCCATATGTGGTTTGTGAAAAGAACACACATGCAATGACTCTAGTGCATCCATATGTGCTTTGTGGAAAGAACACACATGCAATGAACACTGGTAGATCCATAGGTGGTTCATGATAGGAACACACATGCAATGACATTGGTTGATCCATGTGTGGTTTGTGGAAAAAAACACATGCAATCACATTGGTGGATCCATATGTGGTTTGTGTAAAGAACACACATGCAATGATATTGGTTGATCCATGTGTGGTTTGTGAAAAGAACACACATGCAATGACTCTCGTGGATACATATGTGGTTAGTGGAAAGAACACACATGCAATTAACACTGGTGGATCCATATGTGGTTCATGACAGGAACACACATGCAATGACATTGGTTGATCCATATGTGGGTTGTTAAAATAACACACATCCAATGACTCTAGTGGATCCATATGTGGTTTGTGGAAAGAATACACATGCAACGACTCTAGTGGATCCATATGTGGTTTGTAGAAAGAACACACATGCAATGACATTGGTGGATCCATGTGTGGTTTGTGGAAGGAACACACATGCAATGACATTGGTTGATCCATGTGTGGTTTATGGAAAGTACACACATGCAATCACATTGGTTGATCCATGTGTTGTTTGTGAAAAGAACACACATGCAACGACTCTAGTGGATACATATGTGGTTAGTGGAAAGAACACACATGCAATGAACACTGGTGGATCCATATGTGGTTCATGACAGGAACACACATGCAATGACACTAGTTGATCCATGTGTACTTTGTAAAAAGAACACACATGCAATGACTCTAGTGGATACATATGTGGTTAGTGGAAAGAACACACATGCAATGAACACTGGTGGATCCATATGTGGTTCATGATAGGAACACACATGCAATGACACTGGTTGATCCATATGTGGGTTGTTAAAAGAACACACATGCAATCACTATAGTGGATCCATATGTGGTTTGTGGAAAGAACACACATCCAATGAACACTGGTGGATCCATATGTGGTTCATGACAGGAACACACATGCCATGACATTGGTTGATCCATATGTGGTTTGTGAAAATAACACACAAGCAATGCCATTGGTTAATCCATGTGTGGTTTGTGGAAAGAAGACACATCCAATGACTCTGGTGGATCCATGTGTGGTTTGTGAAAAGAACACACATGTAATGACTCTAGTGGATCCATATGTGGTTCATGACAGGAACACATATGCAATGACATTGGTTGATCCATATGTGGTTTGTGACAATAACACACATGTAATGACATTGGTTGATCCATGTGTGGTTTTTGGAGAACACACATGCAATGACATTGGTTGATCCATGTGTCGTTTGTGGAAAGAACACACATGCAATGACTCAAGTGGGTCCGTATGTGGTTTGTGAAAAGAACACACATGCAATGACTCTAGTGGAACCATATGTGTTTTGTAGAAAGAATACACATGCAATGACATTGGTGGATCCGTATGTGGTTTGTGGAAAGAACACACATGCAATGACATTGGTTGATCCGTGTGTGGTTTGTAAAAAGAACACACATTCAATGACTCTAGTGGATACATATGTGGTTAGTGGAAAGAACACACATGCAATGAACACTGGTGGATCCATATGTGGTTCATGAGAGGAACACACATGCAATGACACTGGTTGATCCATATGTGGGTTGTTTAAAGAACACACATACAGTGACTCTAGTGGATCCATATGTGGTTTGTGGAAAGAACACACATGCAGTTACATTGGTTGATCCATATGTGGTTTGTGGAAAGAACACAAGGCAATGAAGCTAGTTGATCCATATGTGGTTTGTGGAAAAGAACACACATCCAATGAACACTGGTGGATGCATTAGTGGTTTGTGGAAAGAACACACATGTAGTGAACACTGGTGGATCCGTATGTGGTTCATGGAAACAACACACATCCAATGACATTGGTGGATCCATATGTGGTTTGTGAAAATAACACACATGCAATGACACTAGTGGATACATATGTGGTTAGTGGAAAGAACACACGTGCAAAGAAAACTGGTGGATCCATACGTGATTTGTTAAAAGAACACACATACAATGACATTTCTGGATCCATGTGTGGTTTGTGAAAAGAACACACATGCAATGAACACTGGTGGATCCATATGTGGTTCATGACAGGAACACACATGCAATGAAATTGGTTGATCCATATGTGGTTTGTGAAAATAACACACATGCAATAACATTGGTGGATCCATATGTGGATTGTGGAAAGAACACACATGCAATGAACACTGGTGGCTCCATATGTGTTTCATGACAGGAACATACATGCAATGACATTGGTTGATCCATATGTGGTTTGTGACAATAACACACATGCACTCCATTGGTTAATCCATGTGTGGTTTGTGGAAAGAACACACATGCAATGACTCTGATGGATCCACGTGTGGTTCGTGAAAAGAACACACATGCAATGACTCTAGTGGATACATATGTGGTTTGTGGAAAAGAACACACATGCAATGATATTGGTGGATCCATATGTGGTTTGTGGAAGGAACACACATGCAATGACATTGGTTGATCCATGTGTGGTTTGTGGAAAATAACACACATGCAATGACATTGGTTGATCCATGTGTGGTTTGTGGAAAGAATACACATGCAATGACTCAAGTAGGTCCATATGTGGTTTGTGAAAACAACACACATGCAATGACTCTAGTGGATCCATATGTGGTTTGTAGAAAGAACACACATGCAATGACATTGGTGGATCCATGTGTGGTTTGTGGAAAGAACACACATGCAATGACATTGGTTGATCCATGTATGGTTTGGAAAAAGAACACACATGCAATGACTCTAGTGGATACATATGTGGTTAGTGGAAAGAGCACACATGCAATGAACACTGGTGGATCCATATGTGGTTCATGATAGGAACACACATGCAATGCCATTGGTTAATCCATATGTGGTTTGTGGAAAAGAACAGACATGCAATGACTCTGGTGGATCCGTACGTGGTTTGTGAAAAGAACACACATGCAATGACTCTAGTGGATCCATGTGTGGTTAGTGGAAAGAACACACATGCAATGACACTGGTGGATCCATATGTGGTTCATGGAAAGAACACACATGCAATGACATTGGTGGATCCATATGTGGTTTGTGAAAAGAACACACATGCAATGACTCTAGTGGATCCATATGTGGTTTGTGGACAGAACACACATGCAATGAACACTGGTGGATCCATAGGTGGTTCATGACAGGAACACACATGCAATGACTCTGGTGGATACATATGTGGTTTGTGGAAAAGAACACACATGCAATGATATGGGTGGATCCATATGTAGTTTATGTAAAGAACACACATGCAATGACACTGGTTGATCCATGTGTGGTTTGTGAAAAGAACACACATGCAATGATTCTAGTGGATACATATGTGGTTAGTGGAAAGAACACACATGCAATGAACACTGGTGGATCCATATGTGGTTCATGACAGGAGCACACATGCAATGACAATGGTTGATCCATATGTGGGTCATTAAAAGACACACATGCAATGACTCTAGTGGATCCATATGTGGTTTGTGGAAATAAGACACATGCAATGACTCTAGTGGATCCATATGTTGTTTGTAGAAAGAACAGATATGCAATGACATTGGTGGATCCATATGTGGGTCGTTAAAAGAACACACATGCAATGACTCTAGTGGATCCATATGTGGTTTGTGGAAAGAAGACACATGCAATGACTCTTGTGGATCCATATGTGGTTTGTAGAAAGAACAAACATGCAATGACATTGGTGGATCCATGTGTGGTTTGTGGAAAGAACACACATGCAATGACATTGGATGATCCATGTGTGGTTTGTAAAAAGAACACACATGCAATGACTCTAGTGGATACATATGTGGTTAGTGGAAAGAACACACATGCAATGAACACTGGTTGATCCATATGTGGTTCATGATAGGAACACACATGCAATGACACTGGTTAATCCATAAGTGGGTTGTTAAAAGAACACACATGCAATGCCATTGGTTAATCCATGTGTGGTTTGTGGAAAAGAACAGACATGCAATGACTTTGGTGGATCCATACGTGGTTTGAGAAAAGAACACACATGCAATTACTCTAGTGGATCCATGTGTGGTTAGTGCAAAGAACACACATGCAATGACACTGGTGGATCCATATGTGGTTCATGGAAAGAACACAGATGCAAAGACATTGGTGGATCCATATGTGGTTTGTGAAAAGAACACACATGCAATGTCTCTAGTGGATCCATATGTGGTTTGTGGAAAGAACAAACATGCAATGAACACTGGTGGATCCATAGGCGGTTCATGAAAGGAACACACATGCAATGACTCTAGTGGATACATATGTGGTTTGTGGAAAAGAACACACATGCAATGACATTGGTGGATCCATATGTGGTTTGTGGAAGGAACACACATGCAATGACATTGGTTGATCCATGTGTGGTTTGTGAAAAAGAACACACATGAAATGACATTGGTGGATCCATATGTGGTTTGTGGAAAGAACGCACATGCAATGACATTGGTTGATCCATGTGTGGTTTGTGAAAAGAACACACATGCAATGAACACTGGTGGATCCATATGTGGTTCATGACAGGAACACACATACAATGACATTGGTTGATCCATATGTGGGTTGTGACAATAACACACATGCAATGACATTGGTGGATCCATATGTGGTTTGTGGAAAGAACACACATGCAATGAACACTGGTGGATCCATATGTGGTTCATGACAGGAACACACATGCAATGACATTGGTTAATCCATGTGTGGTTTGTGGAAAGAACACACATGCAATGACTCTGGTGGATCCATGTGTGGTTTGTGAAAAGAACACACATGCAATGACTCTAGTGGATCCATATGTGGTTCATGACAGGAACACACATGCAATGACATTGGTTGATCCGTATGTGGTCTGTGACAATAACACACATGCAATGACATTGGTTGATCCATGTGTGGTTTGTGGAAAAGAACACACATGCAATGACATTGGTTGATCCATGTGTGGTTTGTGGAAAGAACACACATGCAATGACTCAAGTGGGTCCATATGTGGTTTTTGGAAAGAACACACATGCAATGACTCTAGTGGATCCATCTGTGGTTTGTAGAAAGAACACACATGCAATGACATTGGTGGATCCATGTGTGGTTTGTGTAAAGAACACACATGCAATGACATTGGTTGATCCATGTGTGGTTTGTAAAAAGAACACACATGCAATGACTATAGTGGATACATATGTGGTTAGTGGAAAGAACACACATGTAATGAACACTGGTGGATCCATATATGGTTCATGACAGGAACACACATGCAATGACACTGGTTAATCCATATGTGGGTTGTTAAAAGAACACACATGCAATGCCATTGGTTAATCCATGTGTGGTTTGTGGAAAAGAACAGACATGCAATGACTTTGGTGGATCCATACGTGGTTTGACAAAAAGAACACACATGCAATTACTCTAGTGGATCCATGTGTGGTTAGTGGAAAGAACACACATGGAATGACACTGGTGGATCCATATGTGGTTCATGGAAAGAACACACATGCAAAGACATTGGTGTTTCCATATGTGGTTTGTGCAAAGAACACACATGCAATGACTCTAGTGGATCCATATGTGGTTTGTGGAAAGAACAAACATGCAATGAACACTGGTGGATCCATAGGTGGTTTATGACAGGAACACACATGCAATGACTCTAGTGGATACATATGTGGTTTGTGGAAAAGAACACACATGCAACAACATTGGTGGATCCATATGTGGCTTGTGGAAGGAACACACATGCAATGACATTGGTTGATCCATGTGTGGTTTGTGAAAAAGAACACACATGAAATGACATTGGTGGATCCATATGTGGTTTGTGGAAAGAACACACATGCAATGACATTGGTTGATCCATGTGTGGTTTGTGAAAAGAACACACATGCAATGAACACTGGTGGATCCATATGTGGTTCATGACAGGAACACACATACAATGACATTGGTTGATCCATATGTGGGTTGTGACAATAACACACAGGCAATGACATTGGTGTATCCATGTGTGGATTGTGGAAAGAACACACATGCAATGAACACTGGTGGATCAATATGTGGTTCATGACAGGAACCCACATGGAATGACATTGGTTAATCCATGTGTGGTTTGTGGAAAGAACACACATGCAATTACTCTGGTGGATCCATGTGTGGTTTGTGAAAAGAACACACATGCAATGACTCTAGTGGATCCATATGTGGTTCATGACAGGAACACACATGCAATGACATTGGTTGATCCGTATATGGCCTGTGACAATAACACACATGCAATGACATTGGTTGATCCATGTGTGGTTTGTGGAAAAGAACACACATGCAATGACATTGGTTGATCCATGTGTGGTTTGTGGAAAGAACACACATGCAATGACTCAAGTGGGTCCATATGTGGTTTTTGGAAAGAACACACATGCAATGACTCTAGTGGATCCATCTGTGGTTTGTAGAAAGAACACACATGCAATGACATTGGTGGATCCATGTGTGGTTTGTGTAAAGAACACACATGCAATGACATTGGTTGATCCATGTGTGGTTTGTAAAAAGAACACACATGCAATGACTATAGTGGATACATATGTGGTTAGTGGAAAGAACACACATGTAATGAACACTGGTGGATCCATATATGGTTCATGACAGGAACACACATGCAATGACACTGGTTAATCCATATGTGGGTTGTTAAAAGAACACACATGCAATGCCATTGGTTAATCCATGTGTGGTTTGTGGAAAAGAACAGACATGCAATGACTTTGGTGGATCCATACGTGGTTTGACAAAAAGAACACACATGCAATTACTCTAGTGGATCCATGTGTGGTTAGTGGAAAGAACACACATGGAATGACACTGGTGGATCCATATGTGGTTCATGGAAAGAACACACATGCAAAGACATTGGTGTTTCCATATGTGGTTTGTGCAAAGAACACACATGCAATGACTCTAGTGGATCCATATGTGGTTTGTGGAAAGAACAAACATGCAATGAACACTGGTGGATCCATAGGTGGTTTATGACAGGAACACACATGCAATGACTCTAGTGGATACATATGTGGTTTGTGGAAAAGAACACACATGCAACAACATTGGTGGATCCATATGTGGCTTGTGGAAGGAACACACATGCAATGACATTGGTTGATCCATGTGTGGTTTGTGAAAAAGAACACACATGAAATGACATTGGTGGATCCATATGTGGTTTGTGGAAAGAACACACATGCAATGACATTGGTTGATCCATGTGTGGTTTGTGAAAAGAACACACATGCAATGAACACTGGTGGATCCATATGTGGTTCATGACAGGAACACACATACAATGACATTGGTTGATCCATATGTGGGTTGTGACAATAACACACATGCAATGACATTGGTGTATCCATGTGTGGATTGTGGAAAGAACACACATGCAATGAACACTGGTGGATCAATATGTGGTTCATGACAGGAACCCACATGCAATGACATTGGTTAATCCATGTCTGTTTTGTGGAAAGAACACACATGCAATTACTCTGGTGGATCCATGTGTGGTTTGTGAAAAGAACACACATGCAATGACTCTAGTGGATCCATATGTGGTTCATGACAGGAACACACATGCAATGACATTGGTTGATCCGTATGTGGTCTGTGACAATAACACACATGCAATGACATTGGTTGATCCATGTGTGGTTTGTGGAAAAGAACACACATGCAATGACATTGGTTGATCCATGTGTGGTTTGTGGAAAGAACACACATGCAATGACTCAAGTGGGTCCATATGTGGTTTTTGAAAAGAACACACATGCAATGACTCTAGTGGATCCATATGTGGTTTGTAGAAAGAACACACATGCAATGACATTGGTGGATCCATGTGTGGATTGTGTAAAGAACACACATGCAATGACATTGGTTGATCCATGTGTGGTTTGTAAAAAGAACACACATGCAATGACTCTAGTGGATACATATGTGGTTAGTGGAAAGAACACACATGCAATGAACACTCGTGGATCCATATGTGGTTCATGACAGGAACATACATGCAATGACACCGGTTGATCCATTTGTGGGTTCTGAAAAGAACACACATGCAATGCCATTGGTTAATCCATATGTTGTTTGTGGAAAAGAATAGACATGCAATGACTCCAGTGGATCCATAAATGGTTTGTGAAAAGAACACACTTGCAATGGCCCTAGTGGATCCATGTGTGGTTAGTGGAAAGAACACACATGCAATGAACACTAGTGGATCCATATGTGGTTCATGACAGGAACATACATGCAATGACACTGGTTGATCCATTTGTGGGTTGTGAAAAGAACACAGATGCAATGCCATTGGTTAATCCATATGTTGTTTGTGGAAAAGAATAGACATGCAATGACTCTGGTGGATCGATAAATGGTTTGTGAAAAGAACACACTTGCAATGACTCTAGTGGATCCATGTGTGGTTAGTGGAAAGAACACACATGCAATGACACTGGTGAATCCATATGTGGTTCATGGAAAGAACACACATGCGATGACATTGGTGGATCCATATGTGGTTTGTGAAAAGAACACACATGCAATGACTCTGGTGGATCCATGTGTGGTTCGTGAAAAGAACACACATGCAATGACTCTAGTGGATCCATATGTGGTTCATGAGAGGGACACACATGCAATGACATTGGTTGATCTGTATGTGGTCTGTGACAATAACACACATCCTCAATGACATTGGTTGATCCATGTGTGGTTTGTGGAAAAGAACACACATGCAATGCCATTGGTTGATCCATGTGGTTTCTGGTAAAGAACACACATGCAATGACATTGGTGGATCCATATGTGGTTTATGGAAAGAACACACATGCAATGACATTGGTTGATCCATGTGTGGTTTGTGAAAAGAACACACATGCAATTACTGTAGTGGATACATATGTGGTTTGTGGAAAGAACACACATGCAATGAACACTAGTGGATCCATATGTTGTTCATGACAGTAACACACATGCAATGACTGTAGTGGATACATATGTGGTTTGTGGAAAGAACACACATGCAATGACATTGGTGGATCCATCTTGGCATAATTTGGTGTATGCCATGATGTATTTCATTGTAAAATACACTCACTTTCCATTTTTATACTACCCAGCTTTGCCCTTGGTTTTTTGATACTACCCAGTTTTGCCCCTCTCTCTCTTTCTTAGAAGCCCAAACATGTGCCCACTCTGTCTGCTACGCCTGATTGGTTGTCGAGTTGTCACACGGATCGTGCGCACCAACCATTGATCATGTGTGATCCAACGAGGCTCGTTGCAGATGTTGTGCCCTTCACAGGACAGCGCGAGACAGCACAGACGTCTCCGTCAACAAGACTTCTACAAGAAGGAACACGATGCCATCCATGGAAAAAGTCGTCGAGTGGTCATGTCACGTTTAATCTAGTCTGCAAAGGCTACAAGTCTACTACACGGCAACTGGTCATCCACGTCCCACAGGCTATACCATTTTTACTACGCAGCACGCCTGTACTCTCACTTCCGATAGGCCTCCACCACACAGACCTTCCACGCGGCAGCCACAGCCGGAAGAGCTGCCTACCGGGACCCTCGAGGAGGCCTAAACGTCCCCGCATTAAAAACCCATCCTATCGGGTCCTCCGTTCGCACTCATCCACTACTCTCTCTTCCCTATCTAGCAAAACCCCACAATCTTGAACGTACTTGCACGAACCTTCTCCATGAAACCAGTGCGTGGGGGTGAGTGTGCGGGCATCGCTGCCGTGTGGTGCTTCATGCGGCAGATCTGGAGGAGCATCACACAGCACAAGGCGAGGAGGACGTGCAGTTCAACCCCTTGGGGGACCATGTGCTCGCCGGTGCTGACGACTTCGGAGGCCCCGATGAGGGCGTGGAGTTCGACGAACACGCTCCGCTCGTGTACCCGGAGGTACATCTATTTCTACATGTTTCATATTTTCTGCTCGAGCTTAATCTATCCTGGCATCATAAAAAAATCTAGTCCTAATGATTAGATACAACGTACGAACCGGTACATGGAGAGATATAGTCTGTTCTGAATGAATCCACATTATTTATTTATTAATAAGTTATCAAGAACACAAACCACATTCATTTAGGAGCGAGCTGGGGAGATGGCCGTAATGAACTGCTGAACCTGTATACACATGTTATTGCATCGAAAGTAACTCGGAATGGTGGAAGGAATATATATTTATTATTTTGCTCATTTCGGTTTGCATTCCATACATTACAGGTGGATTCAAGTGAGATGGACTCTGACAAGGAGACCAGGGACAATAAGAGCCGCCATGTCATGAAGAAGCTCAAGAGCGGGATAATCCCTTTCCGCACTCGACTTGGAGCGCTCAGGTGCCCTTTATGTAAGAAAGGAGTCAAGCTGAGGATTGCCAGCTTGATTCCTCATGCGGTTGGCATCGGTAAAAGACCGGCTAGTAAACACAAGTCGGTGACCAAGGCTAAGCACGCTGCTTATGGCAAATTCCTGAGGGACTATGTCAAGACCGGCCTAGTGTCCCCTTACTTAGGAATCAGCAACTTCTAGCCGACCAACCCGTCACTGTGCTGGCCCGGCCACTAATAATATTTAGTTCTCTTACCGTATCTAGACCCTTAAACTATGGGGATTTCTATTTTCGTTCCCTTCAAATTATATTCAAGTTCATCTGTTTATGGAGTTAAAGTTCCGATGGCATAATCGTTATTTTGCATGGATAGAGGGGTGCCCCCGACAGATATTAGGGTTATCCTGTCCGCTAGATCACAGAGGATCAACGGTTGGTGGGCACGATCCGTGTGACAACTGTCTCGACCAATCAGAGCGTAATAGCGAAGATGAGCACAGGTGCGAGAGATGGATACAAAGAGAGGGGAAAACCGAGTAGCACTTAAGAACCAAGGGCAAAACTGAGTAGAACTTAAAAACCAAGGGAAAAACTGAGTAGAACTTAAAAACCAAGGGCAAGAGTGACAAAGGAATTCAAATAGAAAACAGAAAATGATTTAAAAATGGAACCAAACCGCCAGTGTTATGTTCGAGGGCAAAACTAAGTACAACTGAATCGCCAGGGTTAGACACGAGGGAAAACAACGTGACTCACGGTACGTGTGTGCAGTGCATGGGGCAGTAGCGGACACGTGTGGTTGTGCACAGTGCATTAGCGTACACGGTGCAAGGTAGTGCAACGAAACGTTGCTTCCCTTCTCCTTTAATAGAGGCCTCCCCACTCCCACTCATCACGCACTCACTCACTCAACCGTCTCCACCATCCCATCACCTTCTGCAAACGCCCAACAAAACCCCAACCACGCCGGTGATGGAGAAGAACAGAGTGGTGGCCATCGGCGCCTCCAAGGCCGCCAGCGAGGAGCCCACCGTCCCCATACAGACTCCCGTCCCCATCCTCGCATCCGTCGTAGCCGCCGGCGCGGAGGCCCCCGCTGGTCTTGGACAGATCCCGCTCGGTTGGGACCCCTACAAGGAGGTTGTCTACATAAGGCTAGAGAACCCCTACGACACCAACATCACCGACCCATGGTCAGAGGTAACCAGGGTTTTCTCCCCTTCCCTTGTTCTTCCCCCGTTCCCATCGTTGGATGCTAGATCGTATGTTATTAGCGCTCGACTGTTCGTATTTTTATAGTAGCTAATCCTCTTGTGTTAGATCTCGATTTTTGATGAATCCCCTTGTTCATAGTTGGGATCAGTATTCGATTTGGTTTGAGATTTGGGGAATAATCGGGAGATCTCAATTGGTCAATCTATGCAAATAATCAATCCCGATAATCAAAGTATCTCAATCATGTCCTTATTGCACTCTACTATTTTTTCCAACAGGAGGATAGCAGCGACGTCCGCAGCAATGACGAGTCCAAGGACACCAAGACTCGTCATGTGCTAAGGAGGCTAAAGTCCGGCCAGTACAACAACTTCTTCACTGGCAACGTGTACAGGTGCCCCTTCTGCCCCACCAGGAGGCTCCACGCCACAGACGTCAACTCCCTCGTGAAGCATGCCGAGGACGTGAGGACCTGCGTCGAGTCCGTGAACGTCCACGGCTTCATATCCAAGCACCAGGCGCTCGGTCTTCACCTCCTCAACCTCTAGAAGGTGGTTATCAAGGAGGGTTGCATGCCCCCAATCAAACCCAAGGCGCCCAAGGTCAAGGGGCTGGGCAGCAAGAAGTGGAGGAGGCGCTAGAGGGAGGAGGCGGAGGCCCTCCTGGCAGAGGCTACGAGAGGCCACTGATCAGCTGCTGCTATAAAGCAACTTCTTTTGTCTTGTCTGTGTTGAACCTGTCAGCTGCTGCTGCTGAGCAACCTAATTGTCGAACCTCGTTAAGTACCTTACTATATAACCTATATTAGCTTCTTTATCAACTGAATTTTTTTATGGCACTGGTTAGTGTTGCTGCTCTAGATTTGCTACCAGATTGGGGAAAAACGAGGGCAAAAGGAACAATGAATGAAGAGAGAAGCTTCTCTAGATTCCCTACCTTTTTGGGCAAAAAAACACAACTGTTAGCAAGAGAGGGGAAAAGGCGCTCTTAAAAAGGCCAAATAACAAGAAAAACTTCCAATTTAGGCGTTAGGGTGCACGTAATGGCCAAGCCTTTGACCAGAGTTGCTTGATCGTGCATGCTTACACAAGTGGCCTACACAGAAACTTATAGAAGCATGGGCAAACGAGCTTCAATTTGGCAAATTTTGGACAAAATCACCAAATTAAAGAAAGGAAATTGCAAGCTTTGCGCAATTGGCAGGCCTGATTGGCTGGGCGGCTGCCCCGGGGTGCAGGGATGCTAGGTCCCTATCTATGCTTACACTTCTTAAATTGGTTAGGAATAATAGTTGTACACTTCCTTCTGTCCTGTCACGTTACGTCATGTTAGCACCGCGCACCCGCTGCGGACCAGCAACGGGAAGGTGGTCTACGTGACCGGTCTCTGCCACGCCAAAGCCACATCGCACACGCGTCCCATCACCTACCGGGACGGACGCTGAATTTAATCGCTAGGATTGGAAACCAATGGTGCTCACTTGGTCAAACTTGCTTCCACATGGGTATGACCAGAATATTGGTAAACGCAATTTAAGCACCGCCTTCCGTCTCCTCAGCACATCACTGTGCAAAAATCCCCAACTCATTCCTTCCACCGTCCTCTGTCGCCGCCGCAGCCACCGCAAGAACCATCGACGCTGCCGCAGGCACCGCCTCCGCCGGGCCATACCACCACAACAGATCACTCCACCGCCATGCCCTGTCCCAGCCACCGCTACCGACCCTAGGCCACCGATGCTGCATTCGCGGCTGCCATGGACGCAGAGTACGGTGTGTTCAGCAACGGGAGTGACTTCACCGACGAGTACACCGTCACCGCCCATGGCACCACCAAGCTGATGGTCATCCACACAAATGCGTCAGCGGAGGTCGCCAAGGTCATCGCAATGTACGAGCAGTGACTGCAGGAGCCTATGGACAGGTACAAGATCATCGGCCTTAACCTCGAGTATACCCGAGATAGGAAGAGGATGGCGCTTTTGCAGGTGTCCATGTGCAACCACTGCCTCCTATACCACGTATGTAGGGCCAAATATGTATGCCCGGAGCGTCATGAGTTCCTACACAGGAGGGAGATCTACTTCGCCAGTGTCGGCATCAAGAACGACACTCCGAAGCTAGAGCGGGATCTCCTTGTTCATGTTGTCAATCACGTCGGTCTCCAATGTTTGTGGACGTACCCGGATGGCGATACGTGGAAGGCCGACATGGCAAGACTCGTTGCCGACATCATCGACCGCGAGTACGCCGTCATGAAAGTTGAGTTCCCGAAGCACCTACACGAGCGATGGGAGTGGACACACCTAGATTACGATGCGATAAAGTACGCAACCAGGGACGCGTATGTCTGCTACGAGATGCTCAACAGGATCTGGTGGGTGGGTGAGTGTGTTGTTTACTATCGTCGAATTGATGACAAGTACGCCATGAGGGGGTCCTCGAGGCGTGCGGAAGAGAGGGGTGTGAGACGTACGGTGTTCCGGGACGGTGAGCACACAAGTTTACCCAGGTTCGAATCCGCCAGCTTTGGATGGATCCTACTCCTGCTAGCAATCCAGTAATACGGTAGAGCCGGAATATGGGTTACAAGGGTTCACCTGTGCGAGTTGAGATTGTAGACTATTGAGGGTGCCCTAAAGGCTCTCTCTAGGATGGCTTATATAGATATCCGACCTAGGGTTTACAAGAGAGATCTATCTGGCTACGACTGAGAGTCAGTTACAGAGTACATCTTGAACTACAAGTAACACTATGGGCCTACGTCGATAAGTCTTCTGGGCCTTCCCTCAGCCGGATTAGACTCCATTTCTTCTCCCTGAATGGGCCGCCCGTGAAGCAAAGCTCTAACCTGAAGTGGGCCACCCTGGTCAGTGAGGAACTGTGAGGATACCCGGAAAGTATATCCCCAACAGCAGCCCCCGGAAGTCTCAAAGATCCAAAGTCGGATTCATCATCATATAGCTCGATCTTCATCTTGTAGAATCTTGAAGGGTTCCTGAAACTTCAAAACAAAAGATACGATCCGGGTCTTAAAAATAAGTCGGACCTATCAGCACGTTACTCGGATTTTCCAGCTTAACATTCAAACTAAGCCGGAACTTGGTCTCTGACGTCATCTGACACTGGTCATGGTCAAGTCACGTCATTTGACAAACATCCTGTCATCACGACCGTTGGTGGGTCCGCCATTCGCGGAACCGAGGCATCGTTTCAAAGCGTACACGGAGATCGAGGCGACGTAATCATCGTGTGGGACCTTCCCAGTTCCTTCCATGACACGTGGCGTTTACACAGTGTCGTTTGCATGAATCTTGGTGTGATTAGGTGGTTATAAGGGGTGAGGATTTCCCTTTCCTCTTCTTCACCTATTCCCTTGATGTTTCTTCTCCTTCACCTCTCCCCCGCGCACAGAGCTCTTCTGCCTCCCAGATTCCCAGCGCCGCCCTCCAAGGTCACCGACGCACCGGAGAAATGGCTTCCTCTTCATCGTCCAGCTTGGCTGGCTTCACAGCAGCGGCGACTGCGGAGAAAGAGAGAAACCGTGGGGTTTGGATCTTGTGTCTCCTCGATGACGAGAAGCTCCGTGGCTTGGAGAATGAAGGCCTCCTCCACGCCGGTGACTAGCGGAGCGGTTCGGCGAAACCATCCCCAACCCGCATGCCAACAAGCGGGTACACTTCGGCACCCACCTCGATAGAGGTTTGTCTTTCGCTCCCTCGGAATTCTTTTTCGAGGTGATTGATCATTACGGCGTTCAGCTTCACCATCTTCCTCCCAACTCCATCTTAGAGATGAGTTCTTTTGCAGCGTTTTGTGAGGGATACCTCGGCATTAGGCCGAGTCTCACTTTATTCCGGTTTTACTTTCACGTCCGGAGAAACTCTATCACTACCGGTAATCCTTATATTAACGACAGTATTAGCCTTTCAGTTAGACGCGAGCATACTTATCGTCGCATTTCAGCTAGTGAGTCGGTCAAACAATGGCCGGCCACCTTCTTTTACCATAAGGATATTCCTGCTCCCGGCAAAGCTACTGCTTTGCCGGCTTTCATCGATGGAGCTGCCACGGCCCTAGAGTCTTGGGACGAGGCTCCTCTGGCTCTCAGTGATGATCTGATCCTCGCTAAGAGGTGGATCGAATACCTGATAAAACACAAGGGCATGTGAGGGTCCCACTTAGTCCAGTCTTGGGTCGCACACCAGATCCAGCCTCGCCAGCACCACAGTGACCGTCTGATGCATTCCATCACGGCGTCGAAGAATGACTCCCTCCGCATCAGTCCTAAGGCTTTAAAGCCATAGGATTACATAAGCCAGATCAAATGGCTGATAAAGGAGCGGATTGAGAGAAAGACTTCGGACTTGTATCTGGACATGCACACAGTGGAAGACCCTGTAGTGCCAGTAAGCTTTTAACAATAAACCCTTTTTTATGTGTCTCATCTTTTAGGTTATTTCACAATACTAAGATATTATCTTCTTTTCAGCTTGTTGACCTCCCCGAGTCGGAACTGGTTCCTATCGAGGGATATCCTCCTGAGTTTTCTCAGGAGGAGGAACTGGTTCCACTGCGAGACGTTGTGCCCAGGAAGCGCAAAGCTTCGACAGTGGCCGTCGGCACAAAGGAAGTGCCAGTCATGAAGAGGTAACTTTCCACACAACTTCCGCCTTTGTACTTTACTCGTAATTTCTTCCGAGTGTAATGTTTTCTATTCTATCACATTCTCAGAGCTAAACAGCTCATCAAGGGCAAGGGGAAGGGAACTTCTTCGAAGCCCCTATGGCAGACGAAGCTGAGTATGGCTTCTCCTTCCGCGGCTCCTTCGACTCCTGCCCCTCAACCTTCCACAATGCCGGTGATTACTCCATCGCCAGTTGTCGTAGAAGATCCAGCTCCCTCAACAGGGCTAGTGACCCTTGAGTCGCAGACTGACGCCACCATGGGTGGCTCAGGTTTTGACAAGGGTGAACCCTCTTCGGGTAATGACCCCTCGATAGAGACTTTCGCCGAAAACCTCCTGAACAATCCGGGACTTGCCAAATTTGGCTTGTCTCAGAAATCTGCGGAAGAAATCCAGCTTCTCGCCCGACAATGCCTAGAGAGCCGAAATCTCTCTACCGAAGAAGAAGCACAAGAAGCGGAGGACATCAAGTACTCCGACCTTCTTGAACAAGTCCGCCTTCGCGACGAGGGACTAAGAGCTGGTGTGCTTCCACCACCTCCGATTATTCCACTCACCCTCGCCGAGAAGGTTACCACCAAGGTGAAACGTGTGCCTGGGCAAGCTCACACATGAACATGATGTAAGTCGGAATTCCAACTCACGTTTTTCTTTATTGTACTTTATATCATATCCTCTAGCCCCCAAGCATGAAGTTGGATATACAATCTGGGTTTATGCTACCTTAGGATGCCAAAGAATGAACTAGTGTAGCCCCCAAGGCTCGTGCTGATATTAGTTACAATATTAGCCCGAGTCTTCGGTAGACTTCTGACTCTGGGTATTCTGACTTATAGAAAGTTAATTCATATAACCAGGATTTGTTGAAGAATGTCTGCAATAAGTGGAGAGAGATCAGAGCTCTCCGACTTAAGAATGTTGAGCTGAAGGTTTCCAAGGACGAGGCCGAAGGTAAACATTCCGAGGCTCAAAACTTGTCTTGTGTTTTCATAGTCGAATATTTTTTGCTGAATTGTTGTTCTTTTTTGACTTACAGAACTGATAAAGCAGTCATGTGCTATGATCGAAGAGGCCGAAAATCTGAAGACCTTGGTCGTGGAAAACAAGGATCTCTGCCGAGAGCTTGACCAACTTAAGGCAGATCATGAGAAGAGCATACCTCAAGTTCTCGAATCCTCCTCCATGGCCACCGTGGAGCATGATCGGAAGAAATCACTCCGCGAGCAGAAAATTTTGGATCTCAACAACTAGCTTTGTAGAGAGAAGGACCTTTCCGAGGCACTTCGGGTTGAACTCTGGAGTCTTCGAGAAGAGAAGACCAAAGTTGATGACATCATCTTTGGTATGTTTCCATCTTTCTGACTTGTCTACATTCTTCTACTCTTTCGATGTCGGATTTACTTAACCGTTTCGCGTTATGTGTATAGGTCCTCTGAACTTGACGGACTCCACCTCTGCCGAGCCTCGCACCCACTGGCTTACCCAAGTCGGTGATTTGGTTCATGACTTCTGCCAATCCATTGAGGATATTAGCGAAGCTCTCAAGGTTCCGGACATGCATAGCATGTCCGAATTTCAGGTGCGGGACAAAGCAAAGGAGATGCCGCAACTTGTCCAGGACTAGAACATGTCCTACGCGCGATCCGTGGCGCAGAACGCTCTCACCATGGTCATGAGCCACCATGGAAGCATGGAGATATGGCAAGTGACCAGAGGGTATTCTACTGTGGATGAAGATGGACAGGAGCAAGACATCAAGGCCATCATGGACTCCTGTGCCGGATATGGGTGCCGTGTAGCTGACTTAACCATCTACGACACTCCCTTCTTCACCCGCGTGGACATGCCGCCTCCGCCTCCCGAAGAAGCAGCCGAAGTTTCTAACGATGGCCAAACCATATCGGCTTTGGACATCTCGGATCGTTATCAGGGTGCGGCTGATGTGTCTAGCGAGCCGGTAGCTCCTACCTCCTCTCCTACATCATAGATTATCAGAAACAAATGTATTATTCTGAAAACATTATGGGTCTGTAAATATGCAGTATGATACTTTTGCTACTGCCAAGTTTTTAATCTATTTAGCACTTTTGGCTTAAATTTTTGTGTGCCTGAAAATTTTGCATAAGAACTTATACTTTTTTGTCTATACTTATCGTTTATCTAGCTTTCCTCCTCGTCCCTTTCGTGAGCTGGCTAAACTTTCTGCACAAAAACTTTGCCGAGAAACGGAGCTCAATTGCTAAACCAGTTTAAACTCGGAAACAAAGCCGGCTTCTAGTACCAACAATTCACTTCTCGGAAAATGCCCACATCCGGCAATCAGACAAATAACCAAAGTATAGACTAGAAACTTTAGAGTTATACCCGAAGGTAGCATTTTTAGAATCGGAAATCTAAATCAGAACAAACATGAGCATAAAGTACTTTCAAGTATTCTGGGATTTTCGACTATGACATGATCATTTGGAATTAAGATGGTAAAAACTTCTCAGAAAAAACTTGAGGCAACCAAAACTTTTATTTCTCACAGAACATGTACATCTGTATGATTACAAAGAAGGATAAACTAAGAATAAAAGGGATGTAGCTGAGCAATATTCCATGGTCTGTCTAACTCATCCGGATTTGTACTGCCTCCAGCCCTCTTTCTCTTCTTAGTAACAGGTCTTTCTTTGACTGGCCTCATATCAGTTAAGTAGTACCAACCATTGTGCAATACTCGACTAACAAAAAAGGGCCCTTCCCATACTGGGGAAAGTTTGTGCTTTCTTTGTTGCACAAGCCGGAGAACCAAATCGCCTTTATTGAAAGATCTGTTTCTGACTCTCTGTCTATGATACTTGCATAACGACACGAACTTCTTCGACTAAGTAGAGATCATTTTGTCGAGAAATCTCGGCATCCTCTTTGATATACGCGGCCACTCTAGGAGAAGTGTGAATCAAATCACTAGGAAGAACTGCTTCTGCGCCATAGACCAAGAAGAAAGGTGTGTATCCGGTTGACCTATTCGGAGTTGTTCGTAAACTCCATATTACAGAGGGTAATTCCTCTGCCCAAGCCCCAGCAGCACATCATAGTGGTGCTTCGAGTCTTGGTTTTAGGCCTTGTAGGATTAAACCATTTGCCATTTCGACTTGTCCATTAGCCTGTGGATATGCGACTGACGCAATGTCAAGCCGGATATTTTGTTCGTTGTAGAATTCAGCCAAATTCTCCCATAGAGAAATTACTCCCGTTGTCCTTGATAATACTATGCAGATAACCATACCGGATTATAACATCCTCGACAAATCTTTTGGCTGTTGATCCATCACAACTGGTGACGGGTTTAGTCTCAATCCATTTGGTGAATTTGTCCACCATCACTAAGAGGTGAGTAAATCCACTTGGAGCCCTTTTAAACGGTCCTACCATGTCAAGCCCCCAGACCGCAAAAGGCCATGTTATAGGTATTGTTCGCAGCTGATCAACCGGAACATGAGCTTGTTTGCGTACTTTTGGCAGCCCTTGCACGTCTTGACTAGCCGTTTGGCATCTGCCTTGGCTGTAAGCCGGAAAAAACCGTGTTTGAAAGCTTTTACCACTAAAGATTTGGTTGCAGCGTGATGACCACACTCGCCTTCGTGGATTTCTCTTAAGATTTCCACTCCTTCTTCCGGAGATACGCAGCGCTGGAAAACCCCAGACACACTCTGCTTATAGAGCTCACCACTAACCATAGTGTAGGTTTTTGCTCGTCGGACGATCTGCCGGCTTAGAACTTCGTCTCCGGGTAATTTGTCGTCTACCAAATAATCAAGGTAGGGTTGAGTCCAGCTAGGAATTACAGCCAGAACTGCTATCAAAGGTGAATCGGATTTGGTCAGATATTCCTCATCTACTCCCCTTTATTGAGGGAACTTTGAGGTGCTCTAAAAAAGCGCCATCCGGGACCTCTTTCCGTGCAGAGCCTATTCGAGATAGTGCATCTGCTTCCTCATTTTCTGCTCGAGCGATGTGTTGAACCTCAAACCCTTCGAACGATTTAGATAAATCATCCACAATAGCTTTATATGTTGCCATGTGTTTATTTGCATTAGAAATATCTGACACTTGCTGAGCAACAAGATCCGAATCTCCGTAACACATCAAACATCGGATGCCGATATCCTTAGCAATCCGGATTCCATGTAGCAGTGCTTCATACTCAGCAATATTATTTGTCGCTGTGAAGTGGATCTGCAACATGTATAGAAGTTTATCTCCTTGGGGTGATTTGAGCACCACGCCAGCCCCCGAGCCCCCGCGAGCCTTAGATCCATCAAAATATAGGGTCCAATATTCCGACTCAGGGAGGGTTATATTCTCCTTCGTCTCTGTCCAATCAGCAACAAAGTCGGCAAGGATTTGGGATTTAATTGCTGTCCGAGGTTTGTACTCAATATCGAAAGCTGAGAGCTCTATGCCCCATTTGGCGACGCGTCCTGTGGCGTCACTGTTGTTGATTATATCTCTCATGGGAGCTGTGCTCACCATGGTAATTGGATGCTCCTGGAAATAGTGTCGTAGCTTACGAGATGCTAGGAAAACACCGTAAGCCAGCTTTTGATAGTGCGGATACCACTGTTTTGATTCTGTTAGGACCTCG
Organism: Avena sativa; assembly: GCA_916181665.1. Lineage (NCBI taxonomy): Eukaryota > Viridiplantae > Streptophyta > Magnoliopsida > Poales > Poaceae > Avena > Avena sativa. Next base: position 372,627,859 of record OV702291.1, on the reverse strand, counting down.
CTAACAAAATAAGTCGGACGATGCACCAAGTGTTCCTGATTTTCCTCCGGTCTCTCCACTACCATGACCATACTGACGACTTTGTTTGTCGCAGCAAGATAAAGCAACATCGGTTCCTGTGGTTCCGGTGCAGCAAGGATAGGAGCAGATGAGAGTACTTTCTTCAGGTCTTATAGTGCAGCTTCAGCTTCGTCGGTCCACACAAAATCCTTGGTCTTTTTCAGGAGTTTGTATAATGGTGCGGTTCTTTCACCGAGACGGCTTACGAACCGACTGACTGCAGCGATGCAACCAGTTAGTCTTTGTACGTCCTTCAGGCGAGTTGCCCTGGAAATATTGAGTATAGCCTTTATTTTGTCTCGGTTCACCTCTATGCCTCTTGGAGACACGATGAAACCTAACAGTTTTCTGGCTAGAATTCCAGAGAAGCATTTCTTTGGATTAAGCATGATGTTGTATTTTCGTAGATTGGCAAATGTTTCCTCCAAGTCGGAAATCAGTGTTTCCTTCTTTTTGGACATCACTGCAATATCATCCACATATGCATGTACATTGTGTCTGATTTGATCGTGGAGGCAATGCTGCATTGTGCGTTGGTACGTAGCTCCTGCGTTCTTCAGCCCAAAAGGCATCATAACAAAACAGAAGGTTCCGAAGGGAGTTATGAATGAAGTTTTGACTTTGTCAGATTCCTTCATCCGGATTTGGTGATAACCGGAATATGCATCGAGAAAATAGAGGAGTTCCGAGCCTACCGTAGAATCGATAACTTGATCAATCCTAGGCAGAGCGAACGGATCTTTTGGACAAGCCTTGTTCAAGGCAGTATAATCAACACACATCCTTAAATTAGTGGTGTCCTTTTTAGGGACCATTATAGGATTGGCCGACCACTCAGTGTGGATGACCTCTTCTATGAATCCGGCTAACTCGATCCGTGCTAGTTCCTTAGCTATTGCCTTACGCTTTTCATCGCCGAAACGTCGTTAGGACTGTTTGACGGGTTAGCGTTCTAGTTTACATTTAAAGAGTGCTTGGCAAGTTCCCTAGGTACTCTGGTCATGTCAGATGGCTCCCATGCGAAGATATCTTGATTTGCTTTGAGGAACATGACGAGCGCGCTTTCCTATGCGCTATCTAGGCCTACACCTATCTAGGTCACCTTGGAGGGGTCATCATCCTTCAACGGCGTCTTCTTCGTCTCTTCTAATGCCTTGAACTCCGGATTCGGCTTTGTCACCTCCTTCTTTGTTGCGGGCATCTCGAATGGATCCATGCTCTTCTTGATTTCCTAGTACTCCTGGGCATGCAGCAAGACTTCAGCAAAGGCGGTATTTTCATCCTCGCACTCTCGTGCTTTCTTCGGGTCTCCCCTGATGGTGATCACACCGTTGGGACCTGGAATTTTCATCATATTGTAAATGTAACATGGACGAGCCATAAAAGCCTAGTAAGCCGGACGTCCAAATATAGCGTGGTACATGCTCTTGAACGGGACCACTTCGAAGGAAAGTGCCTCCGTCAGATAGTTCTTTGGAGTTCCAAAGGTAACATCCAAAGTGATTTCTCCCAGGGAATTAGCTTGTCTTCCTGGGACAACTCCGTGAAAGATCACAGAGCTGTGGTTCAGCTGGGTCTCCGAGATCTTCATCCGGCGTAGCGTTTCGACATATAGAATACTAATACTGCTGCCACCATCCATGAGAGTCTTAGAGAAACCATAACCGTCAATAAGTGGATTGACGATTAAGGCGTATTTTCCTCGCCTGTGCAACTTAGGCGGATGATCAACACGGTCAAATGTGATTGCCACTTCTGACCAGTCCAAGAATTGGGGGACAGCCGGAACTGTTGCATTGAGCTCATGTAGCACTGTCTTTTTGACCTTTGCTGGTTGAGATCCGAGGAAGGTGACATAAGTGTCTTTCTTGGTCAGAAAGTTTTTCTTCCTTCCACCTTGGGATTTGAAGCATCAGCTTCCTCCATGTCGGAATCTTCCTTGGTCTCTTTATCTGTTTCAGGATTCTTCTTTCCCTTCTTCCGCTTAGCTTTGTAGCCAGCGGTGTCATCTGTTTTAATGTCGTCATTGAAACGACACTCGGCGTTGGTGTGGTACGAGCCCCCATTGGCGTCTAAGTGATGCACACACGGGTTATTGGTAATGTCGGCCCAAGAGTAGGTTTTTCCGGGATGCTGGTCTCCTCTACCTTGAACTCTTGAAGTCCCACGACCGTGTCTGCAGCCTCCACCACGTCCTCCTCGTCCTTCAGACCCGAAAGTAGCAGTGACCGCTGCCGTTTCCGTGTTGGGTTTTTCTTCCGAGGTATTCTTGCGCTTCTGAGCTTGTTGCTTTGGTTGTTTTGCCAACTGTGGCATAGCCATGGCATTGAGTAACCCCTCTGCATCATCGTTAGCATCTGCATACTTGCTCGATGTTTCTACCATTTCTCCCAAATCAGTGACCTTGTCACACTTCAAGCGATGACGCAGTAAACCAATTGGGAGACCTGCAATGAAAGCTTCAATCGCGGTTTGGTCATTTACTCCTTCATAGGAGTTCTTGGTGTCGATCCATCATCCGAGATAATCTCGGCAAGTTTCTCTGGATTTCTGGGTGCAGCGCTGTAGGTCTCAGACCATACAGGGCCTCCGGCATGTGCCTTCGAAATTCCGAAAGAACGCACTTTATATGTCATACCAGTTGTGGATGGTGTTCTCTGGAAGTTCATTAAGCCATGATCTTGCCGTCTTCCACAACATGAGTGGGAGATATCGGGTTGTGACCAGGCTGTTTCAGCCTTTGGCGATGCAGCAAGCTTGGAAGAAATCCTGTAGCCAAGTATCTGGCTGAGCTATACCGTCGTAGGCTTGAATATGTCTTGAGATAGCAAATCCTTCCGGGAATCTTGTAGCTCTTATGCGTGGTCCGAAGCACTTTGGGCCCATGTATATATCATCATTTTCGTAGCGCCAAGCCTCTATATTGGATTTGATCCTGTGCCTTGCGTCATTCGGGGATAGAGATTTTCCCGAGTGTTGGCTATGGCTACGGTGCCTTGGAGTTGGACTTCAGCTTCTGCCACCACCTCCTCCATGACGATGCCCTCCTTGGCCTCCTTGAGAGCCGTTGTGATGGCTACTTGGCGGAGAGGGTGGAGCAGTTGGGTTATTTCCGGCTGATCGCCGGCCTCCATCCGGAGCGTCATTATTCCGGTTCCGGGGAGGGTCTTAAGTGTGACGATCCCACTGACGGCTTGTCTCGGCATGTTGTCTGTCGTTCCTTCGTCCATCATCCGGACGGCTTACATGTCTAGGAGGTGGCATTCTTTGTTGGTCCTCCTGCCGACGTTTCTCTTTATCTTCTTCCCTGCGGTCCTTCGACTCTTGCCGGGGAGGGTTCCTCGGATTTACTGCAGCAATTGCCTCTTGCTCCGCAACCGGGTTAACGTTACGCCAGTCATGGGAAGCTTTGTGGTGTTGTCCTGAAGATCCGATTCTTGAGTGGTTATCTTCCCGACGGTCGGAATGATGTTGCTATTCCGGCACACGTTGGGGTCTTACGTCAGCCCATGCTGGATCTGTGCGACATTGGTCGGAATCTGAGACCAGCTTTTGACTTCCGGACAGGGCGACCTTTTGCTGCTCTAGTCCTTTGTTGAGTAGTTTGATTCCCAACCGGATCTGCTCTGGGCCTAGATTAGCCGATAGGATTTCCCGAGCCGCAACGGTGTTCTGTACTGGCGTTGGATATACCCAATCCCTATTGCTGTCATGTCGAGCCATCCCAAGTTCTCCTCCGAAAAGGACTTTGTGAATCTGCGGGAATTGGTTGTCATTAGTATGATGTTTCCTGGTCTTCTGGTGTTTCCTGGAGTTGTACTTCTCCGCAGATGCCATGTGTTTATTTTCCTCCTCAATGTTTTTGGCTTCATCGAGGAGTACTTGACGACGCGCTTCTAGGGCCTGTGCTCTCTCGTCCAGCTCTTCAGCAGTAAGTTCTGCAGCTATAGGAATAGTTGTGGTAAATGCAGCATTTATGAGTTTACGTGCACCTTCAGTGATCACGTGTACATCCACCAATTCTTCTTTTTTGGGCTCGTCTAGGATAAGTGCTCCATCCGAGTCTTCTTCATATTCCTTGGCAATCACCTCCTCTATCGGAGGATCTTTTGCCAGGGTCTTGTTCTTCTTCTTTGCCTTCTTGGAAGCTCCGGTAGCAAAGACGGCTTTGGGTCCGTTTCCCGGAGTCAAGCTCTGATCGGTACTTTTGGACATCTGGACCTCGGGCTTATCTCCGATTTCCATGTCGTCCTACGCTTTGGGAGAGTTTTCCCTGGACCCTTCATACATGGCTTCTCCTTCCTCTGCAGCTTTGGAGTTATACTCCTCTTCATATTCCACGGAGAACTTTCGGAAATCTGCTGATGTCATCGATTCATCCGAGGATGCGGGTATGTCCGCGTTTGTTTCGATCGCCTCCAGCACAAAGTCAGTGTTGTCTCTAGCATCGGCAGAGCCGTATCCGGATCCCACATATCAGACAAAGTGCAACGCGTGCCTCCTGAGATACTTGCGGCTCTTGCGATCGGACTCGTCGAAACGTTTGATAGTCTCGAGTATTTCATCTATGTCAGAGTTTTGTATCATCATGCGTCTTAGCGTGTATCTCAGGAAAGGCATGTCTGTCCCGGCGTCATCAGAGCCGGAACCAGTGTCGTTGCTATGCTCCTCCTGCATTTCGACTTCAGCGGGTGGGTCGATCTGGGATTTGGCCTCTCCAGGGAGATCCACTCTAGATTCAACTTGGACCGCCGGGTCTGCTTCAGGTTCGGATTTCTCCACTATCTCCACAACTAGTGCGGTCTGGGTGGGATTAGTGTTTTCTGAGATCCGGAACTCTACCGCCTCCACCGACAAAGGGGATCTAGAGATTTCTTTTGCCTCTATCATCACCACTGGGGTGGGATGGGCAGGTTCAGCAAAGCCGGCGTAAACATCGATATCGCCAAAAGACATGATGGTGTAGGGAGTCACAGCCTCCCTAGCCGGAATCCAGGTCTCATCGACAACGATGAGGGGGACATCGCTGGCGTAGAGGATGCGACCGACGGCGATAGTCTTGCCGATTATGATTCTTGCAGATTGCGCTCGGAACGTAGATCCGAAGCTCACCTGCCCCATGGTGGGCGCCAACTGTCGTCGGATTGATGACAAGTACACCATGAGGGGGTCCTCGAGGCGTGCGGAAGAGAGTGGTGTGAGACATACGGTGTTCCGGGACGGTGAGCACACAAGTTTACCCAGGTTCAAATCCGCCGGCTTTGGGCAGATCCTACTCCTGCTAGCAATCCAGTAATACGGCAGAGCTGGGATATGGGTTACAAGGGTTCGCCTGTGCGAGTTGAGATTGTAGACTATTGAGGGTGCCCTAAAGGCTTTCCCTAGGACGGCTTATATAGATATCCGGCCTAGGGTTTACAGGAGAGATCTATACGGCTACGACTGAGAGTCGGTTATAGAGTACATCCTGAACTACAAGTAACACTATGGGCCTACGTCGATAAGTCTTCTGGGCCTTCCCGCAGCCGGATTGGACTCCATCTCTTCTCCCTGACTGGGCCGCCCGTGAAGCAAATCTCTAACCCGAAGTGGGTCACCCTGGTCAGTGAGGAACTATGAGGATACCCGGAAAGTATATCCCCAACATTTACCACTACTAGTTTCGCATTTCTTTCCTAGTTTTATCTCGCCTGTATTTTATCTCGCATTTATTTTCTAAGCATTCTGTGTGTAAGAACCAAGCTCGTATGATCCCTGTGATATTAGCTACTTAACCTGTATCAATTACATTCCCCCCTTTTGTATGCTCAACATTCATTCTTACAAATTCTGTCTGTGCCATTTGCATGCGGCAGAATCCAGGACTGACATGCATAAGGTGTGATACAGTCATAAGTCATAACCAAACCTAGATTATAGCGAAGGATACAGTCATAACCAAACCCAGATTGTAGTTCGACAAAGGTAATACATAGTAGTTCATAATTGCTCACATAGTGTACTTCTGAATTAACATGTTTTCATAAACATAACAAGCCCCATACAAACACAACAATCATGCACTAAAAGTCTACATCCCAGCCTGTTGGAGAAGGCAATCGATCCCAGGATGCCTTCGGTCGCTTGCCCTGGCTTGTAGATTCATCTACACTCCGGCATCTAGGGCAAACAACCTGCCTTGGTGGTGGTTCAATGATGCGATGCCTGGAACGAGATTTTACAATCTGGCGGTGCGGCTTGTGGCTAACATACCCGTCAATTGCAGCGTACTTCAAATTAGGTTCAGAAAGCGGCTTATCCTCCCAGTAATCGTGCCCTAAATGCATCCACGAATATATCGGCAATTTGCCCTTCATGTCCGCGTACCACGGGTCGATGAGTTCGGAGGCAAGAACGGCCATCCCGGTCCTACCGCCCTTCGTCCTTGGGATCCAGTAAATTTCCTGGATGTCCACTCTGCACTCCTTTGGGATTCTAATGTTGACAGTCTGGCTTTCAAGTAGTTTAGTGTCATTCGTGATGTCAACACTAGTACATGTTATGTGCTGGTTCACGAGAAAGTCATAAAACAGATCCCTAATGCTTTCACCCCACCTGCATGAAAATGAATTCAGACAAATAATATAGCAATAACTTTTGCAATCAGATGGTTCAGCAACAAAAGGACAACAAAGTATACCAGATCCCGTCAGCCCCCTTCTCGCAAAAAGGTTGGTATACGAGGACGTGCCCCTTCATGGAGAGTTGCACCACGGCGATCCTACGGTGATCGCGGATGTACTCGAGGTCGAGACCTACAAACCTATTTTCTTCGAACCGCAGCCAACTCGTGTAATTACTCAGAGTCTTCCTCACTGTAACATGATTGGTGGTGTAGACGACATTGATCTTCTTCCCGCCATGTACTTCTATGTCGAAGTGCGCAGTCGCTTGCCTGCCGTCGTTTTGGACGTCCGAAAAGTCCATGACTACAGGCAAGAGGGAAAGGATATGGAGGAAGAGGGTGATGTCGTGGAGGAGGAAATGGATGAGGCCATGGAGGAGAAAGACGATGAGGCTGTCGAGGAGGAAATGAGACAGAGAAGTGAAAGATTGGAACCGCCCTTACCAATATATGGAATGGTGCACGACTGTTCGTAGTAGGTTGAAGGTGGAGAAAAACGGCGGTTTTACACATCGATGCTAGCGCTGCCTAAATTTTGGTCTTGCCACGTGCATGCGGTGGAATCGAGGTCTACAATGCACGATCCAAGTCAAACATAGTCACGTTTGCGCGTGCCGACCTTCACTCACTGACAGGCGGGTCGCACATTTCTCTCTCTTATGATTTATTTTTTCACTTCCTCTAGACGGTTCCGGTGCGTGCCCTCGATAATTACGCCCCCTTCCTTGTCTTCCACGCGGATGAGAACCGGCGGTGGCAGCGGTTCCTCACCGGGTCACTCCCTACTCGAACAACTGCCCCATCCCTGATTCCATCCCCTCTCAAATCCATCTGCCTCCTTATCACAACGCCTCCATTAATCTACCGGATTCCAGACTCCATTTGCCGCTATGGGTAGAGCTTGGAGTAGCAGCAGGCTGAAGCGAAAGGCATGCAACGACAACGCGGATGGCCAGGGTGACCGCCACCATGAGAATTGGGGATCGCCGAACCTCAGCGCCGCAAACATGCACATAATCGCCACAGGGTTGGACATCATCTCTGCCCACCGCCACGCTCGCTCCATCCTTGGCTACCGCTTCACGATGCGGGACATGGACGAACAACTGTTCGGCACGCCAGGCCTTCTTTAACCCGATACCAGCAAATGGCCAAACGACCGCTATGGCCACGTAAGTTCCAGTATCTTGCTTATTAGTTCAGTCATATCGTTGATTCATATGTGCTGAACTCTCATCATAATCATATGTTCCTTTTGTCGAACGTGTTGTGTGCACGCGTGGTTTGAACAAATTGAACCATTTAAGACTATTCTGTACAGTGGAAGCTCTGCTCGTTTACCTGATATTCTGGTATTTTCGTAGTGACACGGTCTTACTTTAGGTGATAGATGAGTTGTCAATTTCGATTTGCAATGGAATGCCTGGTAGGTGATATTCTGTTTCCTAAAATAAAAACAAACAGATTGGACAATTTAAGGCTGTTATGCCCCGAGATGTTTATGATCATCGTCAGGAGTTTGTTCTGGGGGGCTCTGCTCCTACTCCATATATTGGGTATCTTCGTAGTGACATAGGCACAATTTAGGCGATATCTGAGGAGACACTCGTATTTAGGGGATATTTTGTGTACTTTAATCTGAAGGTCCAGTTGTCAAATTGTATTTGCAATGGAATCCATGCTAGGTGATTGTACCAACTGATAACAAACTCTGCAGAATATTCATGCAAAACTGATGCTGCTGGATAAGTGGTCAGAATCAGTAGTGGTGAATATCAAGGAAGAAGAAGAGACGGAAATGGGAGATGACCAGAACTGGGTTGGTGGCAACGGCGAGTGGCTGGTCCTTTTATCCCAGGATGGGAGTACTTGGACTCTAAAAAATGGCTACAGATCATTGAGACTTACATTGCCATCTTTCGAGGGTGTCGGCATTACTACATTCAACAACGGGTGGCTGCTGCCCATTTCCGAATTCGCTTACAGGTTCAACATGGCAGAACTTGACCTCCTGAAGGTACTGCTCCCACATAGACCGCGGGAGGTGTGGAATACCTGGGAGTATGACCTCTTAGCAGTGTTCGACAAGGCAATCACATTCATTAGATGGCCAAAATACAAGGAATGGACAGTCTGGCGCGACGACTTCCTGCGGCCGGAGAAGTATGTCGACACCGTCTTCGCCTCTAGCTACTATTTGTACAAACCCCAACGCATTTATCCGGTCACTGAACCTAGAGATGACGTGCGTGTTTGGGGGCCGTCCATTTGGGGTGAGTCATGGTGTCATATAGCATGTAAAATCCCATTCAAAATTCTGCTTACTGACTGTAAGTAACACACATGTACCCATGCAGCCCCGCGCATCATTCCAGCTTCGGTCATCGAAGATGAAGTAGCAGATGCTGAACTTGGGACATGGTGCTGGTTCCTGGCACCTCTTGGAGGCGACACGAAACAGGATGTTGAACTCATGTGGATTCATATCAGGGGAGAACTAAACAGCATTGGTGATACAATAGTACATATGGGGACACAACTTTCTTCATACCCATCGCTGCGGTGTCACGTTTTCTCGAGGTCCGCATGCCCATCCAAAGACCCAGTAGAGCAAGTCTGGAGCAGAGTCGAAAATCTGAAGGGTCAATCTGTGTTTCTTGGGATCAACTACCCTTTCTTCGTCGGAGCCCCTAGAGCTGTTGAACCTGTAATTTCTTAGGCATCCCTGGCTCCTGATGCTGCTGCTGGTGGTGGTGGTGGATCTGACGAAGAACTAGCTGCTCCTGCTCCTGGTGAAGCTGACGAAATACCTGTTGAGGCTGCTGCTAGTGAAGCTGACGAAATACCTGCTAAGGCTGCTGCCAGAGTCCAGGAAGAACATGCTGGTGTTATTGCTGAGGTGTCAGCACTTCTAGTGTTTATAGCAGACTATGTGTTTGCTGCACACTCACGCGCCTATCATGTTGACACTCCAGATCTGACCTGGAGCCGACTCCACGTCGGTGGGAGGTTGCCTACAATTGCATCATCAGTGGGGTCGTATGATTTGATGGAGAATGATAGACAGCCAAACACAACATTCTGGTTCGTTCTAACGATACCACCAGCTCTAGGGACCTAGTGCTCATACTGGCAGATCCGATGAACCATTTATCTTTATCTTTATCATTAGTTATGCTTATTTGTGTAAAAGCTAAGCTGTGCTTATTTGTGTAAGACTAAGTTAGGCCTAACTGCATAATATTCAGCGAAGCCTAGCTTTTCTTTCCACGCCCATAACAACAGAATTGCAGCATAGAACATACAAAGGTAATGTGCATACTAGGCATTTTTGCTCAAGATAACAACCACTTCAAGTAAATGATACATGGTGTACACATTTGAACGCATCACTAGAAATGTGCCACTTATTGATGATTGATGACATGGATCTAGCTTTTCTGCACGTATTTGCATTGAGTTGCTCATTGATTTGTTCACATATTTTTTTGCAATGGCTGTTGAACTCCACTCTCTTGGTAACATGCTTCGTCAGCGAGCACTTGTTGATGCAATGCAAAGTACAGAACATGGTCGTCATCGTCATTCCATTTAGGTTCTCTATGTTTCGTCATCACGGAGCTACTAATTTCAAATGAAAATCTAGTAAACAACATATGTGAACATTGTTAGAGTATGCTACGGCCACGGTACATACATGTTTTTCTACAATCACAAGAAGAAAACTTGATGTATTTTCACCTTGTTGGAGTTGTGCCGAACTGGATGGATGTGGCTTTGGGGTTCGGAGAGGAAGGCGCTGTGGCTGGTGCGTGTGCGACCACGATGACGGCGAGCTCGGATTCTGGAGGAGGCCAACAGGACCGAGCATGGTCGGCATGGTGACAGATCTCACCCGGGAATGAATTCCTGTCCCCGTGCCGTGCCATGGGTGCGGCCATGGTGAGGGTGAGCTCCGATTCGGGATGATGAGGAGAGCCGGGCCGAGCAGGTTCTTCCAAGTCCTAGCTCCGTGCCATGGCCGCGAACACAGATTGTCACCCCGGAGGAAGAAGAAGATGCGTAAAGGATGCATGCGCCAACGCTACAAGCCTACATGGCAGCCACGACATCAACGACATAACAGCGAAAGCTGACAGGGGTCCCAACTTGACGGTCGTTAGCCTAATATTTTGTATTGAAACTTAAAGTTGAATTCGTGCTGAAACAGACCCTCTGAGTATTTGGCACACCAACTTTGGGCAACACAGCTGATTGTAAGCAACTTGGGTACCGCGTTGCCTGGACACCCCAACTTTTGGGCTGTAAAATGATATTCTCGTGTATCGCAGTATTTTCGATAAGTAAGAGTGTCGAACCCAACGAGGAGCGAAAGGTGTTGGTGAATGGCTTGGAGCAGGAATTCTCTGTAAATACTTAGCAAACGGATTTTTAGGGATTTTTGATAATGCAGGTAAATAAAGTACGAGAAAATAAAAGACAATAATAATGAATGCAGCAAGTGGCCCAATCCTTTCTTCAGCAAAGGACAAGCTGGTTGTATTACTTAAGATGACGAAATGTTCTCGAGGACACATATGAATATCGTCAAGTGCTTTCGCTCCATATAGTTGATTAATCTTCTTTAGTTTGCTAAGTGTTGTGTGGGTGAACCTGTGCTAATGTACCGACCTTCCTAGGACTAATACATACTTGTGATTATACCCCTTACAAGCATCTGCAAGTACAAGAAAGTAATTAAGGTAAAAACCTAACCACAACTTTAAACTCTAAGACCCTGACGTCCCTTGTGCAAAGGTTTCCTAACGAGGGTTCAGGTTTTTGTCACTCCGGTAACCCCTACGTTTAGTAGCCAAATACACAATGCATTCCCCTAGGCCCTTATAGGTGAAGTGTCATGTAGTTGACGTTCACATGATACCACCAGAAGAAATGCACCACAACTTAAATATCAAACCATTGAATCTTTCTCAACACAATTCCACTACTAACAACATGACTTCTCCCATGTCCTCAAGAACTAAACAAACTACTCACAATATATCATATGGATCAAGATCAGAGATGATATAATGATAAGTAACAATCTGAACATAAACAATAATTCAATGGTTCACTCAATAGAATCAACTACAAGGAGTAATCAACACTGGGAAAGTTTCCCCTAAGAACTATGCAAGATTCAACCCGATTGTTACAACGGTATGGACTGGAGACTATGCTGGTGGTGGAGATGATGGTGGTGATGATGATGATGTTCCCGATCAAGTCTAGTCTGATGGTGGTGTTGATGGCGACGATCTCCCCTCTTCGGGAAGGAATTCCCTAGCAGAATTCTGTCTACCGGAGAGATCTTTCTCTCTCTGTAGTTTTCCGCCCCGCAGAGGCGGTGGAATCTTTCTGCGGTCCCTCCCCGAGGCTTAGGGTTTTGTGGGGATAATATACGCCAAAGGGGAGAGCCAGTAGTGGGCCAGGGTGGCCACACCACCTGGTGGCGCGGCCAGGGGTGGCCCACGCTAGGGGGTGGTGTGGGCCCTCTGTGGCCCATCTCTACTCCCCCTTCTGGCATCCTTCATCTTCTGGAAAAATAGAATTTTCCATGTATTTTCCCGGATTTTCTGATCTTCGTGAATTTCGCCTCCAAACAGCCCCTTTTCCATCAGAATCTTGACTACAACGGTCCATGCTCCAAAAGTCATCAACCATGCAAAAACAGATGAAATAACATAAGTATCATCTCTTGATATGAAATATATCAATGAATAACAGTAAATTATTATATAGAATTGTGATGCAAAATGGACATATCAGCAGTCCATGCATAACCGCAACGTATCATCCATTTTTGGAACAAGAATCATGGGTATCGCACTCGGGCTAGTTCTTACTTGGATCAAACCTTTGGAGACGAGTTGGTTGATTTGACACTTGATCTCTTTCGTCTCCTCCGGGTTCATGCGGTAGGCGGTGCGGTTTGGAAGTGGTGCGCCGGGTATAAGGTCAATGCGATGCTTGATTCTGCGAAGAGGAGGTAGCCCATGTGGGAGCTCTTCGGGGAACACATCCTTGAATTCCTACAAAACAATCATCAAACAGGGAGGAATATTGGCCAAGTCATTAGTTCCTTGCGCTAGTCCCTTGCAAATGAGGACATAGTGCAAAATGGATGGGTTATTCCTCGGATCTCTCATCTCACTTTTGGTGACAAGGAGAACACTCTTAGTTTTTCCACTCGAGTTAGGATTGTGGCTCTCACTCGCTATGAGGTGGTTCTCGTCCTCACCGCTCTTCTCACAAGTTTGTGTTGTGGTTTTCTCCCTCGCTAAAGCCTTTGCATTGTCCGCAATTATTTGGCTAAGAGTCATCGGTTGCAAAACACATGTCTTGTTAAGCCACTTGAAGGTGTAAACATTTCTACGACCATCATGTAGATCACTTTCGTCGAATTGCCATGGTCGACCAAGCAACATGTGGCAAAGTGTCATTGGGACCACATCACACTCCACCGTGTCTTTGTATGGGCCAATAGAGAATGTTACCGAGACGGTGTGCTTGATCTTCACGGACCCTTGGTCACTTAGCCATTGGACATGGGATGGAGGGTGAGGTTGAGTTTCACACAAAACTCGGTGCTATCAATACTATGGCAACTCCCTCCATCGATGATCACCTTGATAGATTTCCCATTGATGTTGGCACGTGTTTGGAAGATATTTGATCATTGATCTTCATGCTCTTATGGTTGAGTAATCAAGATCCTTGTGACGACAAGCGATGGACTTGTGTCATGTTCACACATGAGGAGTTCTTGGTCATCTTCCACATGTTTCCTTGTCATTGCCTCTTTGACTCTAGCAATAAACTCTTCCTCACTCAAGTACTCTTCATCGCCATTGTCATGGATAAATAATACTTTCTTGTTTCCACACTCGAGCGACTTGTGTCCTTTGCGTCCACACTTGTAGCATTCACCGTTGAATGGCGTGTTATCCTTTGTAAGCTTGCCACTTGGGGCGGTTTTCCTTGAGGAAGTGTGGGCTTGAAGGAAGGCTTGGAGGTACTTGAGGAGCTTCCATTGAAGGTTGTTGGTGTAGCGGTCGAAGCATGCTTGTAGGTTTAAAACGTCTTGGGTTTGTCATACTCGATGTGCTTTTGCACTTGACACTCGGCCTTTGTTGCGATGTGCATAAGATCAACCATGTCGTTGTATTTTTGAAACTCGACGATGCGCTTGATTGGGTGGTTCAAGCCAATGAGAAAACATGCCATTGTTTCCTCCTCGCACTCTTCAATGTTGGCACAGATCATGTCGTGTTCCATTTGCTTGAAGTACTCTTCCACAGTCTTTGTCCCTTGACTAAGTGATTGAAGCTTGTTGAAGAGGTCACGTATATAGTGCGAAGGAACAAAACGGGATCTCATATGAGCCTTCTTGTCATGCCAAGTTTTGATTGGAGGCTCTTCTCTTGCATCACGAGAAACTTGAACTTGTTCCCACCAAAGGTTGGCATAATCATCAAACTCAAGCGAGGCCATGGCAACGATCTTCTCATTGTTATAGTTGTGCATACGGAAGATTTTGTCGACCTTGAGCTCCCATGAGAGGTATTCTTAGGGATCATTGGATCCGGTGAACTTGGGCATCGTGAACTTGAGCTTGCCAAAGATTTCTTCATCATTGCGATTATGGTAGCAGTTGTTGCCATTATGTTGGCGTGCTTCATCTTCCATGCAATCATTGTGATGAGCTTGGTGAGCTTGTTGATGTGTGTGCAGCTGAGGGGGTGGAACTTGGTTCTCCCGACCTTGTTAAGAAGCTTGCTCTTGCTCTTAGCACGGGTGGTTGACGAGGTTGAGGTGCTTGGGCCTCATGAGGGTGTTGATGATGTGGAGCTTCTTGATGCAGTTGTTGATGACAAGCAGGTTCGTTCCTTGGTTGGTGATGTGGATAAGGAAAATGGGCCTCACGACAAAGATCATGGTCTTGAGCCTCATGAAGTGGTGGGCGTCGCTCAACATGTACAATTTGATGCTCCATGTCTTGATGTGGTGTAAGAGGTGCTTCGTGATGACCATGTTGTCAGCGTGGACGTTCCTAACAGCGATGAAGAAGATGAGGTTCTTGGAGAGCTTCATGTTGGTGACGAGCTTGTTCCTCCAAGTTGGAGTCATCACTTGTTGTTTCAAGTATGTGTCGTGGGCGACGGTGGTGGACGTGAGGTTGATCTTGAGGTTCCACTTGTGGTTGCGCTTGTTGGATCACTAGTGCCCTTGCGTGATGACAATTTTCTTCTTGCCTTGCTTGTGGCCTTGATGAGAAATCACCATCATAACTTGTCGTTGCAGCGTGTCATGGAGAAGGTAGATAGTGCAAAGATCTTCCATCTTCAACCACGGGGCATCATTGCATCTTGGAGCACTTGGATGATGATCTTGACGAAGAGGAGAATGATCTTGAGGAGCTTGATGCGCGTGAACATAGTCTTGTCATTCCGTCGATGAGGAGTCGAAGCGTGTCATTTGTTTCGGCGATGGAGAGTTGGAGCGCTTCATTTTGATGGCCAAAGTTGTGTTGCATTGCATGCATTTGTCTTTCAAGGCCATCAAAGCGGTTGTCGATGTTCTTGAACTCGACTTAAGTCTTGTCAAATTGTTCATCTTGTCGCGTATCAAGCGCTTGGAAACAATCATGAAACTCATGTCAGATGATGTAGTGGCTTGCACGCATCATGTACGGGCCTTGTTCTTCTTCTTGTGGAGGTGGTTGGCTCGACTCACCGTTCCTATCCATCATGCAAAACACACAAGGATTGTATATGGAAGTAGAATATGGTGGTGTTAGCCTTTTACTTCACCTTGGGGATTGCATCGAACTAGAAGCCACAAGAGAGAACTATTAGCTTGCAAAGTGAAATCGCAAAGAAAACTCACACTAAAGAAAGGAATAAGACTCTCAAAAGCTTTTGGTGGAAGGTTAGTATTTTGGAATGCCAAAGAACCAACTAAAAGAAAAGGGATAGTCAAAAGTGGGTAAAATCCAAACAAAACTCGAATCAAAGGTAAAGGTCAACAACTCAAAAGGGGTGACGGGAACCAATGACTATATACACACACGTGGAGATTGTTGGGATTAACACAACTATGAAAATGAGAAAACAAAATGTCCTAACAAAGACTACGCTCGGTGTCATGGAAATGCAAGGAGAGACCATGGCTTGTTTGCAATGAGGAAAAATGAGCAACGGATTTGTGCACTTGCCTTGGGCGCTCTTATTTATCTCTTGCTTGCAAGCTTTGAGACTCTCATTTGCTATGGGAGACTATTTTTATTTTTCTTTGTATCTTTTTCTTTCTTTTCTTTTTTTTCTCTCCCCTGATGCTACCAAGTCACTCTTGCTATTGCTATTGCACTCTCACTATCCAAGGACAAATGCACAATGCTCAAGAAAACACGAGAAGAGCCACTCTCGTGGGATAGGTACACACAAAGGAAGATAGGGATAACAGGGTGACGCAAGTTAATCCTTATTGGTGATGATGAACGTGTGGTCGATGTTGCAGGATGATGTTCGGTGTTGTGGTGTCGATGAGCGCGGATGTTGTCGATGCAGAAGCTTGTTGTTAGTTGAGACACGTACACAGGACACGAACAAACAAGAGGAAATTAGCCAATGCGAAATAAGAGGCAAATGGGGTCAAAAACAGGCATCAGGGCCCGAGTCTCCGGTGTCTCTAGGCCAGAAAGTCCGGTGTAGGCCAGAGACTCCAGTGTTCTCAGGACGAAATCTCTAGTGTGGGCCAGAGACTCTGGTCTGGGTACGAGCTCAAACTTCTCGTGTTCTTGAGCGGAAATCCATGCCTTGGGTCCTCAAATCCACGAAAAATTGGCCAAACTGGGCTAGGAAGACACAGGATAAACTGGACCAAAACCTAAGAGAAGATTTGGTTGAATAAAAACAACCAATAACACTCCAAATCAAGAGATCGATCCAAATGCAAATTAGGGGATCTTTTCTGGGGATTTTTGAATTTTTGGTGGATAGAAGAAAATTTTGTGGGGGAATTCGTGAGCAACGAAGCTCTTGATACCAATATGTTGTGAGCTAACCTCGGGGGTGCCCGATCTTGCATGAATCCCTTTCAAATCGAGGGGGCAATGTGGGGGAATGAGAGAGGAGGATGAACACACTGAACTCACGCACGAAGAACACGATGACACACTCACACAAAACTATTATACAAGCCAATAGCTCACGTCGGCGGCGACCAGTCCGGCATAATCCCTAGGATCAGCATCGGGCGGAGTGCTCTCTCTCAAACCGGCACAACGACTAAGGAGTCTTGGTGAGATCTTGACTTCTTGGCAAAGGGACTCCAATGCCAAGGCCTTGTACAACGAAGGAGGCACGATGCAAACTCCAACGAGCTGGGGGATATTTTGTGCTCCTCTATCAAAGGAGCATGAGGCAAGAACTAGATAGATCCACAAGGGGTGTCCACTAATTCAAAATATCAAGCCTAGGGTTTAGAATAGAGGTGGGGGACTATATATAGGGCAGGCACTAATTCAACGGTACTTTGGGGATAAAAGATAAGTTTTGGATGGACTAAGGGGTACATGGGCCAAAGGACCAAAGGCTTTTACATGCTCGTCAACGCGTGGTCTGGAGATTCCGGTGTAGCGGGCCGGAGACTCCGGTGTAGGCCCGAGATTCCAATCTGTCTCCGGTCCGACTCCGGAGGGGGTATCAGACTGTCCTCAAGCCTCAGTCCGGATGCTGGTCCAGAGACCGGACGGAGATTCCGGTGCGCCAGTCCGGAGATTCCGGTCTGCCAGAACAGAGACTCCAGTGTGTGAGCTCCAACAGCTTATTCTCCTTGGCCTGCTCCTTGCACTACATCCATAGGGGCATGGTGATGCATTGGGGCTTCATAGCTGAGAATGCATAGCGTATTTGCATGAAGTACCAAGCCGTCCAAGGATGTATCAAAGTCACATGAGGAGAGGAGAGAATTCACCTTAGCTTGGAGGAGCTTGGCTCGGGCACTAGTCATGGGTCCACTTGGGGGACTTGGAGGTGTAGATGTAGGAGCATCCACTAGGTGGGCTGCATCACTCGCAAGTAGTAACATTAACACGCATATTCTCAGGATATCTTAAACATGCAAAATGTTGATCTACTTCCAATTCCCATGTAAGAATGCATGAGGATTATATCTACCCTCAAAAAGTGGAATATTTTGCTTAAGCTTAGAAACATGATCATCATTACATACTGGTGGTCGACCGTTGCGGTAGTGATGCCAAGGGAGGCCTGCAGGTTGTTTGACATACTCGTCAAACTCATCCTTATCTTCATACTCGTACTCACCATCCTCTTAATATCCCACAAAAGCGTCAGCCGTGGTAGCGTTGGCAGCCGTTGGTGCAGCAGCTTTGGCGGTGGGCGTAGGAGGTGGTGCAGCATGAGCCGATGAACCAGTAGTGCCATGATCCGTGCGTGGGACACGTCGTGCAAACCCCACCTGGTTGGGTAAATGTCGCTGTGGATGTGGTGCAGCAGCAGGTGCAGGGGCAGGTAACCTGCTGAGGATCTCCTGAAACCTGGCGTCGAGCTTGTCATTGAAGGATTTCTCTAACCCTTTGATCTTGTTAATGGTTTTGTTGAGCTTGACGTCAACATCCTCCAGTCTTGTATCAACATCTTGCGCACGCCCTACCAAAAGCATGGTGAAGTGAGCATGCATCTCTTTGTTCGTCATGTTCGTCGGTTCAAGACGAATATCTACCATTGGTAGTCCTTAAAAGCACAGGTGTATATGCCTACAAGTATGGGAATATGGTGGAAACACTCGTAATCCGTCAAGCAATATACAAAGCTCTTACAAGTTCTTTCAAAATAGTAGGAAAAGGTGATGTGCAACCGCAATGATCAGTGGTTCCAGAGATTGAACTGAGCGATTACGAGGAGTCGACACAACGCACGTGGAGAAATCCGTGGAGCTCTAGGAAGGCTTAGCAAAGGAGGTTAGCAATTATCAAAACAGCAATGCAAAGTTGAAAAGATGCTCAACGATGATACCGTGCTGGTCCTAGGCTAGACCGTACTAGAGACATGAGCCTAGAGCACTAATGATGTCACAACTCGGCACAACAAGCAATGGTGTGATGATATGGTGCTTTGAAAACCCAACTGAGATGTACAAAATCACTATGATGGCGAGTGTCTAGAACTGATCTACGTGGTCTAAAAATAGTATAGCCCCGAAATTTTTTGTCAAAATTTTTCTACCATGCTCCGGCCGATGGAGAAAAGTGATCCCCAAGGCCGAAAATCAGTATAGCCAGAAAAAAATTAGGAGGCGATTCCAAACTTTTTGTTTTTGCTCTCCTTGACTTGCGGCCGGGACTTAAACTCACCGAATTAGATTACAACATGGAATCAATATGGAAGGAAACAAAACTAACAAGGAAATAACAACTCTACTTGGACTCGTGCCACGGCATGAAAAGTGATCAGATACGTTTCGCGTTAGGGAGGTGGTAGCGGAGTCTAGGGTTTATGGTGGCAGTAGTATATGGTGGCAGAATATGGTGGTGGATTTATGGAAATGGCGGTGATCGGTGATCGTGGCGGCGGTGACTAATGTGACCAGAACTCAAAACTCTAAGGTACGAGACACTGAGACCAACAACTCGACGCAACAATGTAGACACCATTTCAACGATGAAAAAACTGAAAAGATAATGCAAGGCGGAGACTGGTGATGGGAAATATCTAACTCTAACTTTATTTTTGGCTTTTTCGTGGGTTATAGGAAAAAACAGATCTACGCTAGGAAAAACTATAAAATCTCACCGAGCAACCTGAAATATGTTACCACTTGATAGGGCAAAGGTGTCCGATCTTTCAATGAGACGGTGATAAGTTGATTTGGGAGGAGTTTGGGCTTGACGATCCGACTACACGTGCGAGCACGAGCGCCAATGCAATATCTAGGAACATCTCCTAGAGGTTATCGATCTTGTAGAAGCACGATCAGCCTGACCAGCGAGGGTCTTAATTCTTACCTGAAATCGAGAAGTAAGAACTAATATTGCAATCAAAATATTGCGGATAAAGATGAAAGCTTTATTGAAATCGGTGGGATCCTGAATAGGTGCGAAGTACAGGAAGTCTATGTGACACTCAAGCCTTGGCAAAGTTGTAATGGTGGCTAACTTTTAGTCTAAACAAAATTCGATTCTAAAGTGACGGCTATGGGGGGTATTTAAGGAGGAAAAGGTGGGGTTTTGGCCAGCCATAGGTATGGTGGTCGAATCCAACCCTAAAAGTCCTTTCCCCTCAAATACAGACTCTAAAAAGTGGCTAATAAAATTCCTGCAGAAATAACATGGGTCTGGCCCAAAATAAAAGAGAGCAACACCATATTAAGCTATGGACGAATCTATGAAGTAATATTCTTGAATATTTCGTCTAAGTCTTCAATCATCATTATGGTGGCTTCAAAGTTCTGAAATCTCCACTTGTGGTGTCCTCTTCAATCCTCACATGCTTGCTTCCATCTCCATGCATGACCATGCTCCAATGCGTGTCCCTCTCTTCCATGCTAGGTCCATCATTCCTAAGAGTAACAAACACATCTGATTTAGGCAACATCATATTCTCATGTATATGAGGAATCGTTCCAAGAAACGAAAGTACCTGATAGTTAAGTTGCTTGGCATGAGCTCGAGTGATAGGTCCTTGTATTTGTGTAGTTGTAGGTATAGCGGTTGTATCAATAGATGGGATGTCCTAATCAAAGAATAGGAGTAGATGAAAGTACTGATTTAGGTCTTGGAGCACAGCCTCAGCTTCCTTGGTCTAGAAAAATTTGTTGGTCTTTTTCAAGAGCTTGTATAATGTTGTGGCTCTTTCACCGAGCCGGCTGACAAACCAACAGACTATTGTGATGCAACCAGTGTGTCGTTGTACATCCTTCAAGGGAGTTGGCCTGGTAATGTTGAGTATAGCCTTTATTTTGTCATGGTTCACCTATATGCCTCTTTGAGACATGATGAAACATAACAATGTTCTTGCTAGAATTCTGAAGAAACACTTTTTCGGGTTAAGCATTATGTTTATTTTCATAGATTTATGAATGTTTCCTTCAAGTTAGAAATTATAGTTTTCTTCTTTTTGTACATCACAACCATGTCGTCAATGTATGCATGTACATTGCGTCCAATTTGATCGCAGAGGCAACGTTGCATAGTGCACTGGTAAGTAGCTCCTGCTTTTTTGAGACCAAAAGGCATCGTTACGTAGAAAAAAGATTCGAAGGGGTTGACGATTGAAGTCTTTAATTTGTTTGATGATGACTGCAAGTGCACAAATCAATTCTAGCTAGTTTTGAAATAAGAGTATCGAACCCACAGAGAGCTCTTTGGTTAAGGTCTTTATGCCCCTCGTCACTATCTACTAAAGGATACTTGTAAGCTTCCTTTGATTTCAAGTAAGGGTGTTTGGAAGGTTTTGTGTTTGTGTGCAAGAAAGTAAATAACGAAAGTAAAAAAATGAAGTAACAAATGCATTGGAAATGGTGTTGGAACTGAATAAGGTGAAAGCATTCTCAGGGATTTAGGATATACTATTAGCATGGGATAATTAATCATAATTAGGAGAATCTATTTATTTTGTCATGACGTGTGTGGAGAGAGCTCAATAATAAGAAGTTCGCTACAAGACTCGTGGGCAGTCGCTTTCTTCAGTCAGGTAACGAGGTCGTATCTAAATAACAATTGTGATGTCTAAGAGCAATCACTCATACAGACCACCACAATTAAGTGTTTCCCCATGGATATCGTAATAATCTTAGTGAGTCTCTCTTAATTCCCCCTTTGACCGTGTAGGTTATAAGCCAATGTTTACTGTCACCACTTAGCACTGTACATACTCCCATACATGTCCAAAGGGTATCACCCTATTTTTAGTCCCATACGAAAATGATATGTGGCCAACTACACATACCATCTAAAGAGAGGGATCAAACACAATATCATAGATCAACGGATCAAGGACCAAAGTAACATATCATCTTTATTTCATTTCATAATAATGCTAGGGTTTCTCCATCTCCCCAATAACAAATGGAACTACTCACACATGGAATCAATCAACAATATCATCATATTCAAATGGATGGATAAAACTATGGTGATAAATATAATGCAAACGACAATTGAATCTGGAATTACAACAAGATCTAAAGTATGAAGAGGGGAATGGTAATGGTGATGAAGATGCATCGGTTGATTATGAAGGGCATGGTGTGATGTCCTCCGATGATCCGCAGAGCAAAAAGGATTTTCCCTTCTCTTAGTTCCTCCTCAAGATCCCTCTCTGGCATGGTACTTCAAGGCTGGTGGTTTCTGTGAATTTGGATCTCAGATCCGTCTTCACAAGGTGAAAGTATTGGATGTGGCAGACGCCCTGACACATGGTACGGGCGGACGGTATGGGCAAGCTCCTCTCGTACCAGTGCTTGTTAAGGCCTCTGTTGGCTTCCACCATGTTTGCTATTCTCCCAGGTGCGAGGATAAATCAAATAAGTGATGTTTATCACCTAGAAATATCATATTAATGCATAATATAACAATCCCAATTGATATGTTCTCATAATACTTTGTAATTTGGGATCCTATTGAAACAAAGACAAAAGAGTGTGTGCATGCGCAGTAAAATACCAAAATCCTACTCTACTTATGCAGAAACAAAAGGTAAATATGCTTCAATTTTGGACTCATCAACTTCTCCAAGCTAGACTCTTGCTCATCCCTGATGCATCCCGTCCTACGGACGCTCCTACATCTACACCACCAAGTCCCCCAAGTGGACCCATGACTCATGCCTGAGCCAAGCTCCTCCAAGATAAGGTGAATTCGCTCCTCTCCTCATGTGACATTGACACATCCTTGGATGGCTTGCTACTTCATGCAAATACACTATACGTTCTCAGTTATGAAGCCCCAACGCATCACCAAGCTCATATGGATGAAGTGCAAGGAGCAAGCCAAGGAGAAGAAGTTGTTCGAGCTCACACACCGTAGTCTCCGGTTTGGTAGACCGGAATCTCCATACTAGCACACCGGAATCTTCGGCCGGTCTTCGGACCAGCCTCTGGACCGAGGCTCGAGGACAGTCTGATGCCCCCTCTAGAGACAGACCGGAGATTGACCGGAATCTCCGGCCTGGACCGGAGTCTCCGGACCGAGCGACGCCAGGGATGTAAAAGCCTTTTGGCCTTCGGCCCATGTACCGCTTAGTCCATCCAGAACTTATCTTTTATCCCCAAAGTACCCTTGAATTAGTGCCTCGCCTATATATGGTCCCCCGCCTCTATTGTAAACCCTAGGCTTGATATTCGGAATTAGTGGACACCCCTTGTGGATCTATCTAGTTCTTGCCTTGTGCTCCTTCGATACAGGAGCACCAAATATCACAAACCTTGTTGGCATTTGCATTGTGCCTCCCTCGTTGTACAAGGCCATGGCATCGGAGTCCATTTGCCAAGATGTCAAGATCTCACCGAGACTCCCTACTCGTCGTGCCAGTTCAAGGGAGAGCACTCTGCTAACGCTGATTCTAGGGATTGCACGGGACCAGTCGCCGCTGGTGTGAGCTATTGGCTTGTATCGTGCTTTTGCGTGTGTGTTCATCGTGTTCTTCATGCATGATTTCGTCGTGTTCATAGTCTCTCTCCTTCCCCGCACTTCACCCTTGATTTGAAAGGGATTCGTGAAAGATCGGGCACCCCCGAGGTTAGCCCTCAACATATTGGTATCAAGAGCTTCGTTGCTCACAAATTCCCCCACAAATTTTTCTTCTATTCACAAAAAATTCAAAAATCCCCAAAAAAGAGCCCCAAATTTGCCTTTGGATCGATCTCTTGATTTGGAGTGTAATTTGTGGTTTTGATCCGACCAAATCTTCTCTTAGGTATTGGTACAGCTTTATCATGTGTCTTCCAAGCCCAATTTGGCCAACTTTTCATGGATTTGCGGAACCAAGGCGTGGATTTCCGCTCAAGAACACGAGCAGTTCGAGCTGGTCCCCAAACCGGAGTTTCCAGACCTGCAGACCGGAGTCTCTGGCCCACATCGGAGTTTTTAGCCTGAGAACACCAGAGTCTCCGGCCTAGAGAGACCGGAGACTCCGGCCGTGACGCCTGTTTGAGACCCCATTTGCCTCTTATTTTGAATTGGCCAATTTCCTCTTGTTTGTTTGCGTCCCGTGTGCGTGTCGTCAACTAACAACAAGCTTCCGCATCCACGTGTGTGTATATAGTCGTAGGTTCCCGTCACCCCTTTTGAGTTGTTGATCTTTGCCTTTCACTTGAGTTTTTGGATTTTACCCACTTTTGACTATCCTTTTCTTTTG
The DNA here is from genome assembly GCA_916181665.1 of Avena sativa. Taxonomy (NCBI): domain Eukaryota; kingdom Viridiplantae; phylum Streptophyta; class Magnoliopsida; order Poales; family Poaceae; genus Avena; species Avena sativa. The sequence goes on along the minus strand of OV702291.1, from coordinate 372,603,712 downwards.
GTTGGTTCTTTGGCATTCCACAATCCTAACCTACCACCAACAAGCTTTTGAGAGTTAGTTCTTTCTTTAGTGTGAGCTTTCTTTGCGATTTCACTTTGCAAGCTAATAACTCTAACTTGTGGTTTCTAGATTGGTGCAATCCCCAAGGTGAGGTAAAAGGCTAACACCACCATATTCCATGTCCATATACAATCATTGTGTGTTTTGCATGATGGATAGGCACGGTGAGTCGAGCCAACCACCTCCCCAATAAGAAGAACAAGGCCCGTACATGACGCGCGCAAGCCACTACATCATCCGACATGAGTTCCATGATCATTTCCAAGCGCTTGAGACGCGACAAGATGAACAATTCGGTGAGACGCAAGCTGAGTTCAAGAACATCGAAAACCGCTTCGATGGCCTTGAAAGACAAATTCATGCATTGCAACACAACTTTGGCCATCAAAATGAAGCGCTCCAATGCTCCATCGCCGAAACAAATGACAAGCTTTGACTCCTCATTGACGGAATGACAAGACCGCATTCACACGCACAAGCTCTTCAAGCTCATCGCGTCATCATTCTCCTCTTTGTCAAGATCATCATCCAAGTGCTCCAAGATGCAATGATGCTCCCGTGGTTGAAGATCGAAGCTCTTTGCACTATGTACCTTCCCCACGGCACGCCACAACGACGAGATATGATGGTGATTTCTCCTCAAGGCATCAAGCAAGGCACGAAGGACACCGTCATCATGCAAGGGCACTAGTTATACAACAAGAGCAACCATAAGTGGAACCTCAAGCACAAACTCAAGTCCACCACTATCACCCACAACACATACTTGACAAAACAAGTGATGACTCCAACTTGGAGGAACAAGCTCGTCACCGACATGAAGCTCTCCAAGAACCTCATCTTCATCATCGCCGTCATGAACATCCACGCCAACACCATGGTCATCACGAGGCGCCTCTTCCACCACAGCAAGACATGGAGCGTCAAATTATACATGTTGAGCGACGCCCACCACGTCATGAGGCTCAAGACCATGATCTTCATTGTGAGGCCCATGTTCCTAATCCACATCACCAACCGAGGAACGAGCCTCCTCTTCGTCAACAACTGCGCCAAGAGGCTCCACCTCCTCAACACCTTCATGAGGACCAAGCGCCTCAACCTCGTCAACCACTGCACCAAGAGCAAGAGCAAACTCCGCATCAAGGTCGCGAGAACCAAGTTCCACCTCCTCAACCGCAAGCACATACACAAGCTCACCAAGATCATCGCAATGATTGCATGGAAGATGAAGACCTTCACCACCATGACCGCAATGAGAAAGAAACCTTCGGAAAGCTCAAGTTCACGATGCCTAAGTTCACAGGTTCAAATGATCCCGAAAAATACCTCTCATGGGCGCTCAAAGTCGACAAGATCTTCCGTATGCACAACTATAGAGATGAGAATGGTTGCCATGGCCTCGCTTGAGTTTGATGATTACGCCAACCTTTGGTGGGAACAAGTCCAAGTTGCTTGTGACGCAAGATAAGAGCCCCCAATCACAACTTGGCATGACATGAAGGCTCATATGAGATCCCGCTTTGTTCCTTCGCACTACACACGTCACCTCTTTAACAAGCTTCAATCGCTTAGTCAAGGGACAAAGACCGTGGAAGAGTAATTCAAGCAAATGGAGCTCAACATGATCCACGCCAACATTGAAGAGCATAAGGTAAAAACAATGGCATGTTTCCTCATTGGCTTCAACCACCCAATCAAGTGCATCGTCGAGTTCCAAACATACAATGACATGGTTGAGCTTGTGCACATCGCCTTAAAAGTCGAGTGTCAATTGCAAAAGGACATAAAATACAACAACCCAAGGCATACTTCACCTACAAGCAAGCTTCAACCACCACACCAACAACCTTCAATGGAAGCTCCTGAAGTACATCCAAGCCTTCCTTTAAGCCCACACTTCCTCGAGGAAAACCACCCCAAGTGGCAAGTATACAAAGGATGCCACGCCATTCAACGCCGAATGCTACAAGTGTGGAGGGAATGGACACAATTAGGCTGAGTGTGGTAACAAGAAAGCATTGTTTATCCATGACAATAACGACGAAGAGCACTTGAGTGAAGATGAATTTGATGCCTGAGTCAAGGAAGCAATGACAAGGCAACGTGTGGAAGATGACCAAGAACTCCTCATGTGTGAACATGACGCGAGTCCATCGCTTGTCGTCACAAGAATCTTGACCACTCAAGCACAAGACCATGAAGATCAATGATCAAATGTCTTCCAAACACGTGCCAGCATCAATGGGAAATATATCAAGGTGATCATTGATGGAGGGAGTTGCCACAACCTTGCAAGAACCGAGTTGTGTGAGAAGCTCAACCTCAACCTCCATCCTCACAAGCACCCCTACCATGTCCAATGGCTAAGTGACCAAAGTTCCATGAAGATCAAGCACACCGTCTTGGTAACATTCTCTATTGGTCCACACAAAGACACGGTGGAGTGTGATGTCATTCCAATGACGGTTTGCCACATGTTTCTTGGTCGTCCATGGAAATTCGAAAAAGGTGCTCTACATGATGGTCGCACTAATGTTTACACCTTCAAGTCGCTTAACAAGACATGTGTTTTGCAACCGATGACTCCTTGCCAAGTAATTGCAGACAATGCAAAGGCTTTAGTGAGGGCGCAAACCACAACACAAACTTGTGAGAAGAGCGGTGAGAGAGAGAACCACATCATAGAGAGTGAGAGCCACAAGCCTAACTCGAGTGGAAAAACTAAGAGTGTTCTTCTGGCCACCAAAAGTGAGATGAGAGATGTGAGGAACAACCCATCCATCTTGCACTATGTCCTCATTTGCAACGGACTAGTGCAAGGAACTAATGACTTGACAAATATTCCTCCCTCTTTGATTATTGTTTTGCAGGAATTCCAGGATGTGTTCCCTGAAGAGCTCCCACATGGGATACCTCCTCTTCGTGGAATCGAGCATTGCATTGACCTCATACCTGGCGCACCTCTTCCAAACCGCGCTGCCTACTGCACGAACCCAGAGGATACGAAGGAGATCGAATGTCAAATCAACCAACTCGTCTCCAAAGGGTTGATCCAAGTAAGGACTAGCCCGAGTGTGGTACCCATGATTCTTGTTCCAAAAATGGATGATATGTTGCGGTTATGCATGGACTGCCGTCCAATTAATGCTATCACCATGCATTATCGACATCCCATACCACGTCTAAATGACATGCTTGATAAGTTGTGTGGAGCCACTATTTTCTCCAAAATTGATCTCCGTAGTGGTTACCATCAAACACGCATGGTGGAAGGTGATGAATGGAAAACCGCCTTCAAGACCAAACTTGGTCTCAATGGTTGGTCATGCCCTTTGGCTTATCTAATGCCCCATCCACCTCCATGCGCCTTATGAATCATATTTTGTGTTCTCTCATTGGCAAGAGTGTCATTTTCTATTTTGACGATATACTTGTTTATAGAAAGTCACTTGAGGAACATGTTACACATGTCAAGGAGGTTTTGCAAATCCTTCGACATGAAAACCTATATGTTAATCTTCCCAAGTGCACTTTTGCTAAAGACAAGTTGATTTTTCTTGGATTTGTCGTTTCTTCGAACGGCATTGAAGTTGATGTTTCCAAGGTGAAGGACATACGAGATTGGCCCATCCCCACAAATGTGAGTGAACTCCGAAGTTTTCATGGGTTGGCTGGTTTCTATCATTGCTTCATAAAAGACTTTTCTACCATTGCTTGTCCTCTCAACGAGTTGACCAAAAAGAATGTCACCTTCATGTGGGGTAAAGCACAACAAAAAAAAGCTTTAGATGAACTCAAAAAGAGGCTTACCGAAGCACCTCTTCTTGCATTACCGGATTTTACAAAAACTTTCGAGATAGAGTGTGATGCTAGTGGTTTTGGTATTAGAGGAGTCCTTATGCAAAACAGACATCTTATTGCCTACCATAGCGAGAAACTTGATGGTGCTCACCTTAACTATCCAATTGATTACAAAGAGCTTTTTGCCTTAGTTTGTGTTCTTCAAGTTTGGCAACACTACCGTTGGCCTAAGGAATTTATCATACATTCTGACCATGAGTCGTTGAAATATCTCAAAGGCCAAGCCAACTTGAGTAAGTGACACGCTAAGTGGGTTGAGTTCATGGAGTCATTTCCTTACATTGTCAAGTATAAGAAGGGCAAAGATAATGTAGTTGCAGACGCTTTGTCTCGCAAGCACACGAGCCTCCTTACTCGAATCGAAGTACACGTGTTGGGTCTTGATGAAATCAAAACTTTGTATCATTTGGACCCGTTCTTTGGACCAATTTTTGGAAAGTTCTCCATTGACAGAGGAATTGATGATTTCTATTTGCATAAGGGCTTTCTATTTAAACAAAACAAGCTTTGCATTCCGAAGTCATCTCTTCAACTTCTGCTTCTCCAAGAATCACGTGGTGGAGGCCTCATGGGTCACTTTTGCCGTGACAAGATATTGGACATGCTTTCCACTCATTACTATTGGCCCAAGATGAAGCGAGAGGTAGAGCGTTACGTTCAACGATGCACAACATGTGTTCAAGCTAAGTCTAAGTCTAACCCCTTTGGTCTTTATATGCCATTGCCTATTCATCGTGCACCATGGTTGGACATTAGCATGGATTTCGTGTTAGGATTGCCTAGGTCTAAGCATGGTCATGATTCTATATTTGTTGTCGTGGACCGCTTCTCAAAAATGGCACACTTTATACCGTGTCATAAGACCGGCGATGCTTCACCAGTTGCAAATTTGTTTTTTAGGGAAATTTTTGTAACATCCCAAAACTTTAATCCAAGCTTATCAAGATCAAATCATCCAAAATTGGGGTTAACAAAAACTTTTCCAAACTTAAAATGAAAGCATTCATATATGTGTGCATTTAAAATAGGAGTTGTTTGAATTTCCATGATTGATTGATCCAATGCTTGTAAAATGTTTCTTAGGTGATTTAAACATCATCTACATCATTCCCAAACTTTTCCTAAAGAAAATCAAATCAAAAAGAATTAAAATGAAGGAATGGTCATTTTGACAAATTTAACTCTCATGCCTACTTTGGCTATTCCTAGTACTCAATTCTTAACAGAAACAATTCCTGATCTTTGCACCCCTTGCTAGTACACATAATGAGGTACCAAGGCCCACCTTTTGATCTACTAAAAACATTCTGTAAACTATTTTAAATGACAGTTTAAAATTGAATCTAATGCATATGCATAGATCACCCCTATTTCAAAAACCATCTAATTGAGCACCATTTTCAAAACCCTTGCAACCAGAGACTACCTATCACTAGTGGAGATCACTCAAAAATTTTGACCTCAAAATTCAAAACTTTTTCTCTTGCGGCCATTTCATCAAACACTTGGCAGGCAGAATCACACCTCTAATCCTAGCTCACTGTTTTGAACAGAGTTTTGCCCCCATTTGATCTCCATTTAATCTCCTTGTCCCCCTCTGATCAAAACATGCCATTTGCAACCCATCCCCTACACCCTAGTGGCAAGGAAATGCCATGCCAAGCACCACCCGGGCCGGCCAAACTTGCCCCGCTGCAGCATACCACCTCCTCTTTCCTCTCCATGTCTAGGAGGTAGCCAGCACCGCACTGCCCCTCTCTGTCCCTTGCCCGAGCCAAGAGCAGCCATGGACCACAGAGAAGAGCCCGCGCCCAGTGCCACCGAACCATGCCGATGCCGCCCGCAGAGCACGCACTGTCCCCGCTCGCACCGACCGCCCCTTGGCACCAGCCCGCACCCACCGCTCCGCCTCGACCTGGAGAACACCCCAGACACCTCCGTTCGCCGCCCAAAGCCCCACAACCACCGCTCGCCGTGGACACAGCCACTTCGGCCGCGCAGAGCGCCACCTCGCCCCGACCGCATGCCACCGCCCCTACGGCCGCATTGAAGTCCTAGAGCACCGCCAGGGAACCGCCCACCAATCGCAATCCCCAGCCATGCTGCTAGCTCGCCGTAGCCATGTCGCCACCATCGACCGCCCATCCCGCTCGGTCTCACCATCGAGCCTATAAAAGGAGCCCTCCCCAGCACCAAAGACTCACACCATTCCACTCCCCTCACCTCTCTGAACCTCACCCACCTCTCGCCGGAGCAAGTGGAGCAGCAGCTCGCCGGAATTGGAGCTGGAGCCGCCGCCTCAGGAGAAGAAGGGTGACGTTGATTCCGGCCACCCAAAGCTCCGTCGCGACCACGCCTCGCCTCGCCGTCGTCTTCCACTTTGTTTGCCCACCTCGCCGACCCCGCTGGAGCCCTGGTACACCCCCAGTAGACCCCCACCGAGCCGCTAGGGTTCGAGCTCGCCGGTGACCTGTTCGTCGTCGACGACGACCCTTAGCCGTAGATCTAGCCTCTAATCGCACGGCCCACAACGCGCGTACCGTTTCGCATTTTAAGTGTCGCTGAAAAGTGGGACCCCTCGGTCAGTTGAGCCCCGCGCCGCGTAGCACCACTGGGCCGGCCCATTTCTTTTCCCGCGCGAGCCCGTAGATTCAAATCTGGATTTTTCTTTTTAGTTAGAATATAGTTTCTGTCTAGTGTTTCAAAATTCAATTCTGTGAGTTTGACAAATCCAAATTACATGAAACTAATTTTGTCTGAAAGGTATTGAAATGCTCTATCCAAGCCCGTTGGATTTAATTCATTTAGAGTTATAGATTTCTCCTAATAAAAATAAGAAGACAGAACCTTTTGCAACTTGAAACATTTTTATAAAATCAACCAAGTTAGCTTTTGAGTTGATTCCAACTCTCAAAATCACATTTCATCATATCTATCCAAATATGTAATAATATTAAGGTTTACAGGCAGTGACTTTGGACTAGTACCAAAATAATGCTATATAGGCATTTCTAGTCACTTTAAATCATTAAATAATGAACTTAAACCAAAGTAATATTGATCCAACCTTTAAATCTCATTCCCACATGTTAGAATATGTGGTGAGGACATGTGTCCACATGATCCCATGTTTTGGTGGTGAATATTAAATTTTAGTTAATTTTTCAATGAGTAGAAATTACTTTTCCAAAATAAAAAGGTTGAAACTATTGAATTAAACTTGTGATGTTTGGGATGATAATAGATCATCAATTGTGTGGTTTAGAATACTACTTATCCTAGTTAAGTATTGTTTGGTGATTGTGCACTCCCTATGTCTTTCTAGACGATAGTACCGACCAAGCCTTCGAGGAGGAGGAGTTCTACCAAGAAGAAGAGGAAGAAGAAAACTTCAACCACTGCACCAACCAAGGCAAGCTATTAGTGGCAAGCTAACCCTTGCAAACATGCTTTAGTAAGCTATTGTTAGCAAGCTAGAATAAGACTAGATGGTTTAGTAAATATGCCTTAAGCATGCTTTGATCACACCCCTTTAACTATTAGTACCCTAAGTCTTATTGACAAGTTTTACCTCCCTTGGTTTACACAAAGTTCTTTACTTAATTTTGAAGGTAGCATAAAGAGTATAAAACTTGACCTATTTAGAAACTTTTAGATGTCCTTCTATGGCATGAGATTGATCCTGTCTTTCCCCCTTAGTGAACACCCTTCACTTAGTATTTTAGAATAGCTCAAAAACTTGAGTCACTTTAGATGGGAACACTTGGTGAAAATGAGTTACGAAAACGTTGGAATGATGAGTCATTCTATTGAGATGTTTTGACATGTGTTGAAAAACAAAATTGGTTTATGACGATGAAAATGATGAGGCATGAGCCTTAACCCTTTTATAAAACTGATGGTTGGATTCGGATGCGATACCATTCCAAATTTACCGTACAACCACATTACCTGAATTGGGTAAGGCTTAGCTGGAAATTTATATGCATTAGTATTAGTTCCCTCACGGGAGAGGTTTGAGCTGAGGCTACCTCTCAATGATGTCCACCTATGCAGTGCCCAAGATGACTGATGGTCATGGTTGGGAGGCCATGCTCATAGGAGAGGTGCTTATACTAGGGTGTGTAAAGGGAAGGTTATGTTTGATTATCTGCATACTAAGTATGATGATTCAGGGTTATCCCTGACAGATGTATCGAATCTTGTGGTGAAAGTGTACCACCTCTGCAGAGTGTCACACTATTCGAATAGCCGCGTCCGCGGTTATGGACAGTTGGAATGGCCATACTGTTTCGTTGTCAGATGTTTTCTAAATAACTTGAAATGAATGATGAACTTTGACTTGACCACAACAGGGTTGTGTTAATGATAATAGCTTCCCAACTTAAGTGATTCTAGAACTTTACTTTATCTTTTCTTGCTTCAGAACTCAGCTTAGGTTTCAAACTTAACTTGATAGTTATTCTTTAAATTCAGCACTTTATCTTAGAATTATAACCCTTGTTAGTAGTAGTTTGCGAGTACTTAAAGAGTACTCATGGCTTTTGTCCCTAGCTATTATCATGGCCAGACTATGAAGGAGATTTTCAAGATGATGGTCAGCAGGACGGCTATGATAACTAGGACTATCTGCCTTCGTCAGAATTGCCTGTGCCCCTGAAGATGGACCCCACCGCTACACTATCGTTTATTTCCGCTGTTTGTTGTATTAAAGACTGGATCATGAGATCCTTATTTGTGTAAAACCTTATGTATGGTTTGTAATGGATGATGTACTGTGATATCCAATCCGTTATGTTTCGCAAAAATGGTAATCCTGGGATTGCGAGGTATGGCATAACGGGCATCTGGGATTAAAATTGCGGGTGTTGACAAGTTGGTATCAGAGCCATCCTGACCATAGGAGACCCTAGTTAGAATGGACGTCCACACCAAAAACTTAGCTTCAAAACCAAAGTGAGTATTTATAAAAAAAAACTACTTCCCCTCTTACCCTTGTGAACTCATTCTTTCTCAAAAATACATGTTCCTCAAAATTCTTACATTACTACTTAAAATTTGACACCCTTGATCACATCACTAATTTCCTCATCCTAAATTATTGTAGATGGAGACTCAGTTCAGCAAGTTTTACCAGTTGGGAAACGGAGGTCAGCTGATCTTCGAGAGGGATCTGGATTCACTGTCGGAGTTACTAGGACGCCCGCATCCGGAGTTTCTTGGAGCTCAACTTCCAGGACCCCCAGGAGGAGACCTACAATGGCTAGTCACCGCAGATCTTCGAGGAAGCATTGAAGCACCAACTTCCGGGAGAATACAGTTCTCTGTGAGAGAGAACAACTGGCTAGATGGATTAGCCAGGGCAATGCATGAAGCTCTCGCACGTCTATGTGCCCTCAGCGTCAACAAGATTCAAGGAACCCGTTTTGCCCACTATGCAAGACGTGACTTCATGGGAATGCCGATGGAGATGCCAAGTCACCCAGAATTGAGGCGTCAAGTGGAGAACCTTGACTTCTTGCTTCATGACTGACAGCAGGAACTGGACAATGCCAGAGAGTTAGCAAACCAGAACCGTGCCATTGCCGACCAGAAGGCCCAGACTTTCGCACTGCTCGTCCAAGATCGCTAGTCTCTTCGTCGGCAGCGTGCAAAGAAGGATCGCATCATCGCCCATCTTTGCAAGAAGGTGGCCGACCTCGAGAAGACCGTCAAGGAGCAGGAAGCTCAGCTTGGCGCCAAAGAAGAAGATGATGAGGGTGAAGACATCCAGGGAGATATGGATTCTTACCTCAGCAACGATGATGACTTTCTGGAAGAGGATGCTGTGGACTTCTACACTGATGATGAAGACTCCGACTTCATCGACGATGAGTAGATGCACTAGAGCATTGTTGTAGCATGAGATGTATCATCTCATTGTATCGTAGCTTGCAGAATGGTTCTTAAAATCATTTGTTTTCCCCTTTGATTGTTGTGGTGTGTGTTGTATCGTGTGCTTGCTTGCATGAATGAAAGTAAAGTTAGTTGAAAAACCTGAGTCTAACTCCAAGTTTTAGCTTTGAAAACCCAAAACCATGAACCTTAGAATTTCCCTCTTACCCCTATATCTATCTCAATCTTCAGATGACTCGTGGAAACCAAGGAGGGAGCAGCTCGTCGCAGGACCCAATGATACAAATCTTGCAGAATCTCATCACAGACCGTGAAGCAAGCAGGGCCGAGCGTCAAGCCAACTTAGCAACATTGCAGCAGATCGCCCAAATGGCTCTCAACAACCAAGGACATGGAAATCAGGATCACCATGGAGCTAAACTCAAAAAATTTCAGAACACCAATCCCCCAATCTTCAACCAATCTGAAAACCCATTAGATGCTGATGACTGGTTACAGACCATGGAAAACAACCTCGAAGTTGCAGGAGTTGAGGAGAATGAGAAAGTTCTCTTCGCCACCCACTATCTAGCGGGAGATGCAAGAGCTTGGTGGAATAGCATCCGCAACATGAACCATGCCCAGGTGATGACCTGGGAAGCATTCAAGGTCAAGTTCAGCCAAACCCACGTGCCGCAAGGTCTTGTCAACAGGATGAGAGATGAATTCCGTGAACTGAAGCAAGGAAGATTGACTGTAGTAGAGTACCGTGACAAATTCTTGTCACTTGCCAGATATGCACCGGATGAGATCAACACGGAGGCCAAGAAGAAAGAGAGATTGTTAAACGGATTGCATGATGAGATGTAGACTGTCCTCATCAACATTCGTTTCCAGGATCTCGAAGAGCTAGTCGACTCTGCCATTCAGATGGAAGGGAAGATTAACCAGGCAAACAACAACCGCAAGCGTCGTATGATGCAGCGGTCTGGATCCAGTAGTCACCAGAAGTACTGTCCTAACCCCTCACCAGGATATGCACCAAGGAACAACCGACCCCCAAATTCTCGCCCAAGCTACCCCAACTGTAGCGGAGGAAATGTGAAGTCCGGAGGAAACAATCATCACCCCGGCAATGCCAACAACTTCAACCGTGCCCCTCCCAAGAGCAACAACAACAACACTGCCCCCAGAACTGGCAGCAATGTTGTACCTATCGCAGTCAAGGACAAGTCCCAGATCACTTGTTTCGAGTGTGGAGTGAAGGTCACTACTCCAATGAGTGTCCCAAAAAGACTGCCGCCAATGCCCCTATGAATGCCCCAGCTCAGCAGCAGCGTCGTGTTCAACCAGGAAGGAGATTTGCCCCAGGAAACCCGCACAACCGCAACGGTCGTCTCTTCCACATGAACGCAGAAGAAGCCCAGGAAGCACCAGATGTAGTGCTGGGTATGTTTTCTGTCAACTCGGTTTTAACAAGAGTATTGTTTGATTCTGGAGCATCGCATTCATTTGTCACCGAAGAATTTGTATGCACTAGTAAGATTCTCCCAACCAACCAGAAGCATGCCATGATAGTTCAAATCCCTAGTTCAATTACAAAAGCTAGAAAATTTGCAAAGCTGTACCTATCAGAATACATGGGATAGATTTTTATGCCAACCTAATTGTACTTGGAACCAAAGGATTGTAAGTAGTACTAGGTATGGACTGGATGTCAAGGCATAAAGGACTGATAGACTGTGCTAAGAAAGCCATCACCATGACCAGTAGTTCTGGAGTAATAGTAGAACATATCTCTGAAACCTTACCCCGTCAACTCAAATGCAACAAAAGTGTAGCCCTGCCTACCATTGACCAAGTCAGAGTAGTCTGTGAATACCCCGACGTATTCCTAGATGAATTGCCAGGTATGCCCCCGGATAGGGATATAGAGTTCATTATCGAACTAATCCCCGGAACCTAACCTATAGCCCAGAGACCCTATACCATGAACCCCTCAGAGTTAGTAGAACTGAAGAAGCAGTTGGATGCCATGTTAGCAACCGGCTTGATTCAACAAAGTGCATCGCCATGGAGATCACCAGTGTTATTCGTCGACAAGAAAGATGGAGGCAACCGTCTGTGTACATACTACGGAAAGTTGAATGATGTCACCATCAAGAACAAGTACCCCTTGCCAAATATAAAGGATCTATTTGATCAGTTGACTGGAGCTCAGGTATTCTCAAAGATTGATCTTAGGACTGGTTATCACCAACTTAAGATTCATGCGACGGATATTCCGAAGACCGCCTTTACTACTCGCTATGGTTTATATGAGTATACGTTTATGTCTTTTGGATTAACCAATGCCCCTGCTTATTTCATGAATCTCATGAATAAGATCTTTATGAATTTCCTAGATAAGTTTGTAGTTGTGTTTATCGACGACATCCTTATCTACTCCAAGTCAGAAGAAGAGCATGAGCATCATCTGAGAATCATCCTAGAAACCCTGAGAGAGCATCAGTTATATGCCAAGTTCAGCAAGTGTGAATTTTGGCTGAAAGAAGTAGGATTCCTAGGACATATTGTGTCTGCCGGAGGAGTCTCTGTTGATCCCACCAAGATCAAAGATGTCGAAGAATGGGAAGCCCCAACAAATCAAACCCAAGTTCATTCATTTCTCGGATTAGCGGGATATTACCGCAAGTTCGTAGAAGGATTCTCGAGCATAGCCTGACCAATGACCCAATTGTTGAAGAAGGACAAGAAGTTTGAATGGACAGACAAGTGTGAAGCCAGTTTCCAGGAGCTGAAGAAGAGATTGATATTAGCCCCAATTTTGATCATGCCCGACATCAAGAAGCCGTTTAATGTGTATTGTGATGCATCCAAGATTGGTCTAGGATGTGTATTGATGCAAGAAGGCAAAGTCATCGCGTATCTGTCTCGACAACTGAAGCAGCATGAGCAGAACTATCCGACCCATGATCTTGAGCTAGCAGCCGTGGTTCTAGCATTAAAGACATGACGTCATTATTTGATGGGTAATCGCTGTGAGATTTACTCAGATCATAAGAGCTTGAAGTATATCTTCACCCAGAAGGAGTTGAATATGAGGCAAAGAAGATGGATAGAGTTAATCAAGGATTATGACCTTGACATTCACTATCACCCCGGCAAAGCCAATGTGGTAGCGGATGCTCTTAGCAGATTGCCGTGTAGGCTGAACACCATGATCAAAGAGAAGCAACCAAGTTTGTATGAGGAGTTGGAGCAGTTCAGGACTGAGTTAGTTAGCAAAGGATTCCTAGCTAGCATTGAACTTCAACCCACTTTGATTAGCCAAATCAAGGAAGCCCAGAAGGGGAATGAAAGTATCGACGGAATCAAACGTCGTATTGGTACAAGCAAAGTACCTGGATTCACCAAAGACGAAGAAGGTGTACTGTGGTACAAGGGACGTATCTGTGTGCCAGTAGATTCGGAGCTGGAGGAAATTATCATGAAGGAAGCTCATGATACTCTTTATTATATCCACCCCGGAGGAACAAAGATGTATCAGGATTTGAAAGAGCAATTTTGGTGGCACAAGATGAAGAGAGAGATCGGAAGCTACATCGCCAAATGTGACATCTGTCAAAGAGTCAAAGCAGAGCATCAGAGACCTGCAGGATTGTTGCAACCATTGCAGATTCCGGAATGGAAATGGGATTCCGTCGGAATGGACTTTATCACCGGTTTACCTACTTCTAGTAGGGGAAATGACTCAATCTGGGTCATAGTTGATAGACTATCCAAGGTAGCCCACTTCATACCTGTCAAGACAACCTACCAGAGTGCAAAACTAGCAGAGTTGTACATTGATAGAATTGTTAGTCTGCATGGAACCCCCACGACCATCGTATCAGATCGAGGAACCCAGTTTACTTCAAGATTCTGGCAGAAAGTTCAGGAAGGATTAGGAACCAAGTTGAACTTCAGCACCTTGTATCACCCGCAAACAGACGGACAGACTGAGAGAGTCAACCAGATCTTAGAGGATATGCTTAGAGCTTGTGTGTTGGAATACGGGTTAAAATGGGAAGACTGCCTGCCTTTCACAGAATTCTCATATAACAACAGTTATCAAGCTAGTTTGCAGATGGCACCCTTTGAATTCCTATACGGAAGAAAGTGTCGTACCCCTTTGAATTGGTCGCAAGTAGGAGAGAGCCAGATCTTTGGACCCGACATTCTCCGAGAAGCAGAAGAGAAAGTGCACAAAGTTCGTGAGCACCTCAAGACCGCCCAATCCAGACAGAAGATCTATGATGACAAGAGAAGGAGAGACCTGACTTTTAATGTCGGAGATTTTGTATATCTCAAGGTTTCACCATTGAAGGGAACTCAACGCTTTAGTCTGAAGGGAAAGTTAGCTCCCAGATATATCATACCTTTCAAGATTCTGAACCGTCGAGGAGAAGTATCGTATCAGCTGGAATTGCCTGAAGAGATGTCAGCCATCCATAATGTGTTCCATATCTCGTTACTTTGCAAATGCTTGGAAGTGACTGAGAAGACTGAAGTTTTCAAGAATATCGATCACAGAGCAGTGGAAATCAACAATGACCTGACCTATCAGGAAGTGCCCATCGGTATCTTAGAAGAAGCCTACAGAACCACCAGGACCAGGAGTATCAAGTTTCTCAAGATTCAGTGGAGCAACCATACCGAGGAGGAAGCTACTTGGGAGCGCGAGGATTACATTAGGACAAAGTACCCAGATCTCTTTAGTTCCTAGTTTTCCTTGTAAATCTCGGGACGAGATTTTGTTTAAGGGGGGAAGGTTTGTAACATCCCAAAACTTTAATCCAAGCTTATCAAGATCAAATCATCCAAAATTGGGGTTAACAAAAACTTTTCCAAATTTAAAATGAAAGCATTCATATATGTGTGCATTTAAAATAGGAGTTGTTTGAATTGCCATGATTGATTGATCCAATGCTTGTAAAATGTTTCTTAGGTGATTTAAACATCATCTACATCATTCCCAAACTTTTCCTAAAGAAAAACAAATCAAAAAGAATTAAAATGAAGGAATGGTCATTTTGACAAATTTAACTCTCATGCCTAATTTGGCTATTCCTAGTACTCAATTCTTAACAGAAACAATTCCTGATCTTTGCACCCCTTGCTAGTACACATAATGAGGTACCAAGGCCCACCTTTTGATCTACTAAAAACATTCTGTAAACTATTTTAAATGACAGTTTAAAATTGAATCTAATGCATATGCATAGATCACCCCTATTTCAAAAACCATTTAATTGAGCACCATTTTCAAAACCCTTGCAACCAGAGACTACCTATCACTATTGGAGATCACTCAAAAAATTTGAACTCAAAATTCAAAACTTTTTCTCTTGCGGCCATTTCATCAAACACTTGGCAGGCAGAATCACACCTCTAATCCTAGCTCACTGTTTTGAACAGAGTTTTGCCCCCATTTGATCTCCATTTAATCTCCTTGTCCCCCTCTGATCAAAACATGCCATTTGCAACCCATCCCCTACACCCTAGTGGCAAGGCAATGCCATGCCGAGCACCACCCGGGCCGGCCAAACTTGCCCCGCTACAGCAGACCACCTCCTCTTTGCTCTCCATGTCTAGGAGGTAGCCAGCACCGCACCGCCCCTCTCTGTCCCTTGCCCGAGCCAAGAGCAGCCATGGACCACATAGAAGAGCCCGCACCCAGTGCCACCAAACCATGCCGATGCCGCCCGCAGAGCGCGCACTGTCCCCGCTCACACCGACCGCCCCTTGGCACCAGCCCGCGCCCACCGCTCCGCCTCGACCTGGAGAACACCCCAGACACCTCCGTTCGCCGCCCAAAGACCCACAGCCACCGCTCGCCGTGGACACAGCCACTTCGGCCGCGCAGAGCGCCACCTCGCCCCGACCGTATGCCACCGCCCCTACGGCCGCATTGAAGTCCTAGAGCACCACCAGGGAACCGCCCACCAATCGCAATCCCCAGCCATGCCGCTAGCTCGCCGTAGCCATGTCGCCACCATCGACCGCCCATCTCGCTCGGTCTCACCATCGAGCCTATAAAAGGAGCCCTCCCCAGCACCAAAGACTCACACCATTCCACTCCCCTCACCTCTCTGAACCTCACCCACCTCTCGCCGGAGCAAGTGGAGCAGCAGCTCGCCGGAATTGGAGCCGGAGCCGCCGCCTCTGGAGAAGAAGGGTGACGTTGATTCCGGCCACCCCAAGCTCCGCCGCGACCATCGCCTCGCCGTCGTCTTCCACTTCGTTTGCCCGCCTCGCCGACCCTGCTGGAGCCCTGGTACGCCCCCAGTAGACCCCTATCGAGCCGCTAGGGTTCGAGCTCGCCGGCGACCTGTTCGTCTTCGATGACGACCCTCAGCCGTAGATCTAGCCTCTAATCGCATGGCCCACAACGCGCGTACCGTTTCGCGTTTTAAGTGCCGCTGACAAGTGGGACCCCCTTTCAGCTGAGCCCCGTGCCGCGTAGCGCCACTGGGCCGTCCCATTTCTTTTCCCGCGCGAGATCGTAGATTCAAATCTGGATTTTTCTTTTTAGTTAGAATATAGTTTCTGTCCAGTGTTTCAAAATTCAATTCTGTGAGTTTGACAAATCCAAATTACATGAAACTAATTTTGTCTGAAAGGTATTGAAATACTCTATCCAAGCCCGTTGGATTTAATTCATTTAGAGTTATAGATTTCTCCTAATAAAAATAAGAAGACAGAAGCTTTTGCAACTTGAAACATTTTTATAAAATCAACCAAGTTAGCTTTTGAGTTGATTCCAACTCTCAAAAATCACATTTCATCATATATATCCAAATATGTAATAATATTAAGGTTTACAGGCAGTGACTTTGGACTAGTACCAAAATAATGCTATATAGGCATTTCTAGTCACTTTAAATCATTAAATAATGAACTTCAACCAAAGTAATATTGATCCAACCTATAAATCTCATTCCCACATGTTAGAATATGTGGTGAGGACATGTGTCCACATGATCCCATGTTTTGGTGGTGAATATTAAATTTTAGTTAATTTTTCAATGAGTAGGAATTACTTTTCCAAAATAAAAAGGTTGAAACTATTGAATTAAACTTGTGATGTTTGGGATGATAATAGATGATCAATTGTGTGGTTTAGAATACTACTTATCCTAGTTAAGTATTGTATGGTGATTGTGCACTCCCTATGTCTTTCTAGACGATAGTACCGACCAAGCCTTCGAGGAGGAGGAGTTCTACCAAGAAGAAGAAGAAGAAGAAGAAAACTTCAACCACTACACCAACCAAGGCAAGCTATTAGTGGCAAGCTAACCCTTGCAAACATGCTTTAGTAAGCTATTGTTAGCAAGCTAGAATAAGACTAGATGGTTTAGTAAAGATGCCTTAAGCATGCTTTGATCACACCCCTTTAACTATTAGTACCCTAAGTCTTATTGACAAGTTTTACCTCCCTTGGTTTACACAAAGTTCTTTACTTAATTTTGAAGGTAGCATAAAGACTATAAAACTTGACCTATTTAGAAACTTTTAGATGTCCTTCTATGGCATGAGATTGATCCCGTCTTTCCCCCTTAGTGAACACCCTTAACTTAGTATTTTAGAATAGCTCAAAAACTTGAGTCACTTTAGATGGGAACACTTTTTGAAAATGAGTTACGAAAACCTTGGAATGATGAGTCATTCTATTGAGATGTTTTGACATGTGTTGAAAAACACAACTGGTTTATGACGATGAAAATGATGAGGCATGAGCCTTAACCCTTTTATAGAACTGATGGTTGGATTCGGATGCGATACCATTCCAAATTTACCGTACAACCACATTACCTGAATTGGGTAAGGCTTAGCTGGAAATTTATATGCATTAGTATTAGTTCCCTCACGGGAGGTTTGAGCTGAGGCTACCTCTCAATGATGTCCACCTATGCAGTGCCCAAGATGACTGATGGTCATGGTTGGGAGGCCATGCTCATAGGAGAGGTGCTTATACTAGGGTGTGTAAAGGGGAGGTTATGTTTGATTGTGTGCATACTAAGTATGATGATTCAGGGTTATCCCTGACAGATGTATCGAATCTTGTGGTGAAAGTGTACCACCTCTGCAGAGTGTCAAACTATTCGAATAGCCGCGTCCGCGGTTATGGACAGTTGGAATGGCCATACTGTTTCGTTGTCAGATGTTTTCTAAATAACTTGAAATGAATGATGAACTTTGACTTGACCACAACAGGGTTGTGTTAATGATAGTAGCTTCCCAACTTAAGTGATTCTAGAACTTTACTTTATCTTTTCTTGCTTCAGAACTCAGCTTAGGTTTCAAACTTAACTTGATAGTTATTCTTTAAATTCAGCACTTTAACTTAGAATTATAACCCTTGTTAGTAGTAGTTTGCGAGTACTTAAAGAGTACTCATGGCTTTTGTCCCTGGCTATTATCATGGCCAGACTATGAAGGAGATTATCAAGATGATGGTCAGCAGGATGGTTATGATAACTAGGACTATCTGCCTTCGTCAGCATTGCTTGTGCCCTTGGAGATGGACCCCACCGCTACGCTATCGTTTATTTCCGCTGTTTGTTGTATTAAAGACTGGATCATGAGATCCTTATTTGTGTAAAACCTTATGTATGGTTTGTAATGGATGATGTACTGTGATATCCAATCCGTTATGTCTCGCAAAAATGGTAATCCTGGGATTGCGAGGTATGGCATAACGGGCATCTAGGATTAAAAATCCGTGTGTTGACAATTTTCCATCTTCACGGTGTGCCAAGAACAATCGTCTCCGACCACGACATCAAATTCATGAGCTACTTGTGGAAGACCATCATGGCCAAGCTCAACGTTAAGCTACTCTTCTCTTCCGCATCGCACCCGCAAACCGATGGCCAAACTGAGGTCGTCAACCGAAGCCTCGGTACTATCCTTTGTTTTCTAATCAAGAAGAACTTGAAGGATTGGGAGGAATTCATTCCCCGTCCCAAGTTCGCCTACAATCGAGCCAAGCACTCTACAACTAAGATGAGTCCCTTCATGATTGTCTACTGTTTTGAGCCCCTCACCGCGCTCGACATCCCACCACTACTTCTCCATGAGTGCACCAACATGGAAGTTGAAAAGTGCGCCCAAGGTATGAAGAAGCTCCATGAAGAAGCAAGAGCTACTATCCAACAACAATTCCTTTGCCAAGCTTCAAGGTTAAACAAGGACAAGAGGGAGATGATCTTTGAAGAATGTGACCTTGTGTGGATACACTTGAGCAAGGACCGCTTCCCCAAGGAACGTGATTCCAAGCTCAAACCAAGAGGAGATGGCCCCTTCAAGGCCCTGAAGAGAACCAACAACAACACCTAGACCATCGACATTCCAACCTCCAAGTACATTGTGAGCAATACATTCAATCTCAAGGACCTCTCACCCTACCATGGAGATGTTCAAGATGATAACCATGAAGAGTCGAGGATGACTCTTTCCCAAGGAGGGGAGAGCTGATGCAGCCCGTCCTACAGATGCTCCTATATCTACACCACCAAGTCCCCCAAGTGGATCCATGAATCGTGCTCGAGCCAAGCTCCTCCAAGCTAAGGTGAATTCGCTCCTCTCCTCATGTGACTTTGACACATCCTTGGATGTCTTGCTACTTCATGCAAATACACTATGCATTCTCAGCTATGAAGCCCCAACGCATCACCAATCCCCTATGGATGAGGTGCAAGGAGTAGGCCAAGGAGAAGAAGCTGCTGGAGCTCACACATCAGAGTCTCTGTTCTGGCAGACCGGAATCTCTGGACTGGCGCACCGGAATATCCGGCCGGTCTCCGGACTAGCCTCCAAACCGAGGCTCGAGGACAGTCTGATACCCCCTCTGGAGACAGACTGGAGATCGACCGGAATCTTCGGCCTGGACCGGTGATGAGGATACAATCATAGAGTATGATGATTCTGCTAGTCTAAGCTAGAAGGAAATATTGAGCCTCATTGAAAAATATCACAAGGTGAATTCGTTCCTAATTGGACGTGAAACTTTGAATAATAAGAACTTTATATTACCTAAACCATAGTGTTATTGTTTGACTAGATTTAATATCCATCAGACTAGCGCCAGCGGGAGGAGAGGGGGGACGGCGACCAAGAAGGAAGGTTCAGTTTAGACAAACAAAAGCTCTGAAATTGAAACAGGCGCGGATTCCTCATACCAACTCCAAATCAAGCAAATAAGTACTTATTGGAAAGAATGTTTCGAGATCTTTCCAACGGGTACTCACACGTCTCCAGACCCCGGATAATACGGGGCCGACACCCCGGATAATCTGGCACAGTTTCAGAATTCTGCTAAGGACTTCAGGCGTGTCACACCATGTGGGGGCGGATAATTCGGATCTGCTTAGGGTGGATAATCCGGCCCTAAAAGTTTCCATCAGATCCGGATGGATATGAATGTATCAGACACATTTTCGTTTCACGATTTTCCAATGTTCCGGCTTCCATATAAGCCTTGGAATGCCCTCTAGATTAGGTTAGACCACATTAAAACTATTTTGGAGTTGTTTCTTAAGAGAACCTCTAAAATTACCTGTGATCAAATTAGCTACTTAAATGTAGTGTGATATGTTGCTCCTTGGGGAATTAGTAGATTGCAAACTACCGTTCGTGGTGAACGGCTGTGTGCGCAAGAGCGTGGTGTTGTGAATATCCCATAGGGTTCGAGAGTTGTTTCATTGGCATTAGGGTTCGAGCGGGAGAGTTCATAGCTACAGGCTAGTTATCTCACCTATATCCATCATCATCCACCTTGCTTACTGAGAAGATCGGGCCGCACCATATCATCTTGGTATCAGACTTCCAGCATTTCCTCGGTAAGCATCCACAAATCTATCCATAGATTAGTTTGTTTTTCGTCCTATACAGAAAAAGCCATACAACAAGATTAGGGTTAGTTTTTGCCATAGCCTAGATTGCATCAGAGTTGAGTCTTAGTTGCTAGTTGCTGTCATGTCTTTGATCCGATCTCTTCCAGTTCGAGTCGTAGTGTCTAGGTTGTCTTTGTTATTTTCGTTGTTCATCGTTTTCGAGTCGTTCATCGTCGTTTTCCGCTAGTTTTCCTCTACATATCTGAGTCTACATAGCGTACCTTTGTGTTTAACTTAGATACAACCTTTCTATAGCATCCGTGCCTAGAAACATACCTACGAGACTAGTTGCTTTGCTCTGAACAGGTGGCTCATTAGGGGTTTTGAAGTGCAAATGTTTCGTCCAGGTAGACCGGATTATCCGGTCCTAAAAAAAACCCAGATTATTCGGCCCTTATTTGTCCGTATTTGTTGCATACGTATTGCATTGTGTCTGATAGTTGAAAAATCAAAAAAAAGAGAAAAGAGAAAAAGTAGTCAAAAAAGATACAAAAGTGAAAAAAAGAGATATATCAAAATTGCTTGGAGGCCTAGTTTCATAATAGCACTAGTAAATTGAGCAATCTTGTGTATTTTTGTTTTGAGCTATTACTAGCGTCTCTCTTATACATTGCAATATTCCAGTTCGTAAGTTGCTTTGCCACGTTTATCTCCATGTGTGTGTTTCTTTGGGTGTTTGTCACACGATCAGCACTAGGATTTGCTTTGGTGTTGTTAGGATACCATACCTACAACTCTACCATAAATAACCTGTGTGTCCTGTGATCGTTCTCTATACCCTTGATATTCACTTCATCACATCCGTGCATAAGTTGTTGATTCGAATTGGTAAGCATCACTATTCACTTTGGAACGGTAAGATCTGCTTTCTTGTCAGTTTGAGTGAGTAGTGAGAGTTCCACCACCAGATTTTGTTTTGTGCACTAATGTACTAATTATGTATTCTAGTAGTGTTGATGTGATACAGAAAAAGGATGCAGATGATTATCCCTTTCCATTACGCTCCTGCTGCAGCAACACATTTTGGAAAGAGGATTCAGGAGTGGTACCTAATTCGGGTTTGTTCCACTTCATCACAGAAATTAGTGGTAGACAAGCTGCTACTACCATTAATACTTGTTCTCTCATAAATTTGGTTAGTGTTGAGGCTGTTGAAAACCTACAATTATACACACATGTAACAAGTTCGCCATTCATGTTAGCAACTTCTAGACATGCACTACCAACTACTTAGATCGCATGTGTTCCGCTCACCATTTATGGCCCTAGAAGATATATTTCTTCTTATGTCATTCCTAGAGAATTTAACTCCTGCCATATCATGTTGGGAACAAAGTGGTGTAATGAAATCCAGGTTACCTTTGGTAGTGAGTGTTCTGATCCTTCTATCTTTTGGAATTGTAAGCCCATGCGGTTAGAACGTTCACATATTAAGCAATTTCAGGAGATTAGACTTCAAAACCTATGTGCGCATGTGAGCACCAACATAAAACCACATGTTGATCCTGTTGTAGAAGAATCGAGAGTGCAAGTTGATGAGACAAATGAGATTTCTACTAATGTAATCATCTCTACTCCTAGTGTTGTTTCTTGTGATATCTAGGTTGCTGTTGAATAAAGGGAGCCATCTATTTTACATCCTGTATCACTAGACTGTGCATTGCCACTTGAGGAGGATGTCCTAGTGCCTACTACATGTGAGGGGAACACTATTGATATAGGTACTGATTTGGAGCTATAGCCAACAAGCGCAACATATTGTGAGTCAATTCCTTTGTTGCTGCCTCCTTGTGATTTTCCTTGTACTAATATTACAACACCATGTGATAGTTTAACAAATTCGAATTTTGATCATGTGGTACTGATTACACATAAGGAAATACTTGCTCGAATACCACCTGCTGATACTGTGTATTCTATCATGCTAAATGAATCTATGAATATGAGTTGTGCTATGGATAAGATTTCTGAAATTTCATATCTGAATTCTAGCACGTATTCTCCTAGTTTCACTTTCAATCTAATTGGTGAATATAGTTTGGATGAAAATTTTCTTGTGGATCGCATATGCATTATTTGTGATAGAGTATGTCACAGTATGTTTGCTATAGGACAATAGTTCATGTTCAAGAAATTATGAAAATACATTCTGGTCTAGCTGATATATTGCAGCCAACACAAGTTTTACCTATGTTGGATTGTTCTAATCTAGCTAGAATAGAACCCGAGTTTTCATATTCGCTACATTTGTCCCATAAGTCTTTGTCTAGTTGTGCTAATACTTTATACTTCACTTATATTTGTAAATTGAGTTGCATTTTACACACTGGACAAAATGGTCATGTTCATAATAATCAGAGTAGCACAGTTGAAGCATGGCATAAATTAATTTGGTTTTCACATATTCTGAATTGGTTTGCTCCAGTTCATCACAAATTTTATCATAGATCTTCTTTGAGAAAACTGAATTTAATATTGAACAACAAGACTATCTATTTAGTTGTTTTTCATCACGATCATAATAATTCTTTGTACTTCACTTATACCTGCAATTTAAGGTGCTTGATGTATATTGGACATATTTTTTATGTGAACAACAATAGTACAACATGTTACATATACACATATTCTGCGTACACGTTGTTCATTTTCTTTCTTCCACTTTCATCTTACTCAAAGCCATAGACGGCTTTTCATGAAGAAAGGGAGGATGATGAGGATACAATCATAGAGTATGATGATTCTGCTAGTCTAAGCTGGAAGGAAATATTGAGCCTCATTGAAAAATATCACAAGGTGAATTCGTTCCTAGTTGGACATGATACTTTGATTTATAAGAACTTTATATTACCTAAATCATGGTATTATTGTTTGACTAGATTTAATATCCATAGGACTATCGCCAGCCAGAGGAGAGGGATGAACGGGACCAAGAGACGGAAGGCGACCAAGAACGAAGGTTCAGTTCGGACAGACAGAAGCTCTGAAATTGAAACGGGCGTGGATTCCTCATCCTAACTACGAATCAAGCAAATAAGTACATGTTGGAAAGATAATTCGAGATTTTTCCAACGGGTACTCGCACGTCTCCAGACCCCTGATAATACTGCCCCCACACCCTGGATAACCCGGCCTAGTTTTAGAATTCTGCTAAGGACTTCGGGCGTGTCGCACTGTATGGGGGGTGGATAATCCGGCTCTACTTGGGCAGATAATCTGGCCCTAAAAGTTTCCATCAGGTCTGGATGGATCTGACTGTATCAGACACGTTTTCATTTCACGTTTTTCCGATGTTCTGGCTGCCATATAAGCCCTGGAACGCCCTCTTGATTAGGTTAGACCACGTTAAAACTATTTTGGAGTTGTTTCTCAAGAGAACCTCTAGAATTACCTGTGATCGAATTAGCTAATGCAATTGAGTGTGACCTGTTGTTACTTGGGGAATTGTTATATTGCAAACTACCATTCATGGTCAACGGCTACGTGCGCAAGAGCATTGTGTTGTGAAGATCGCATAGGATCCGAGAGCTGTTGCATTGGCATCGGGGTTTGAGTGGGAGAGTTCATAGCTACATTCTAGTTATCTCACCAATATCCATCATCATCCACCTCCCTTATTGATAAGATTAGGCCACCCCTTATGTTGAGGGCTAACCTCAAGGATGACCCGGTATTTCACGAATCCCTTGAAATCAAGGAGGGGGTGAGGGAGAGGATGAAATCCGCAAACTCACGCACGAAGAACATGATGAACACACGCACACACGAAGACACAATACACACCTATAGCTCACGCCGGTGGTGAGCGGTCTAGCGCAATCCCTAGGATCAGCGTCGGGCGGAGGACTCTCTCTCGAACCGGCACGACGAGTAGGGAGACTCGGTGAGATCTTGACGTCTAGGTATTGCCTAGGCCTTGAACAACGAGGGAGGCACGATGCAAACTCCAATGAGGTTTGTGATATTTGGGTGCTCCTTAATAAAGGAGCATGAGGCAAGAATTAGATAGATCCACTAGGGTGTCCACTAATTCTAAATATCATGCCTGAGAAATACAAGGGGGATGTGGGGGCTATTTTGGGTACAGAAGGGTAAAAAATGGATGAAATAGGAATATTCTCAGGCATCAAACCCTTGTTGACTTTGAGACTGGAGCATTCCGGTGATAAGTTAGGGGTAGTTTCGGTACAAAAGGGTAAAAACTAGACGAAATAGGAATATTCTCGGGCATCAAACCCTGGTTGACTTTGAGATTGGAACATTCTGGCAATAAGTCCGGTCGCGCCGGAATGGGCGCCGGAAATTTTGGTCGGCGACCGGAACGGCGTATAGAGATGCGTTTCGGTTAGCGCCTATTGGTTTCGGCGCACGCCAGGAATTACGATCGGAGGTCCAGTCCACCGGTGCACGCGCCAGAAGTTCCAGCGAGATTTCTGGTCTGCCGGATCCGGCGCTGGTTTGGTTTGGAGATCCGTCTTGTGATGGCTTGGCTACTTCCCTTGGCATTTTTTCATGGGATTCATACCCAATGATGCATAAAGTATTGGCATGAAGTAGCAATCCATCCAAGGATGTATCGAAATAATATGATACAAGGAGCGAATTCACCTTAGCTTGAAGGAGCTTGGCTCGAGCACGAGTCATTGGTCCACTTGGGGGACTTGGAGGTGTAGATGTAGGAGCGTCCGTAGGACGGGCTGCATCACCTTATCAATAGGAGTCTCCGGACCGAGCTTCGCCAGGCATGTAAAAGCCTTTGGGCCTTCGGCCCATGTACCCCTTAGTTTTTCTAGAACTTAGCTTTTATCCCCAAAGTACCCTTGAATTACTAGCTAGCCTATATATAATCCCCCACCTCTATTGTAAACCCTAGGCTTGATATTTGGAATTAGTGGACACCCCTTGTGGATCTATCTAGTTCTTGCCTCATGCTCCTTTGATAGAGGAGCACCAAATATCACAAACCTTGTTGGATTTTGCATCGTGTCTCCCTCGTTGTACAAGGCCTTGTGTAGCACCCCACTAAAACCACTACTAAAAAATTGCTGTTGTTTTCCTTTGTGCATCATCATGATCGCATGCTCATTTCCTCATGCCACATTGCATTTGGGCATCATCATGTCATCATGCATATGTTTGCCTAAAACTATTTTACAGAAGCCTATTTTTTTTTCTAATTGGTCCCCTTCTTTAATTTCGAATTAAAACCCTTGGTCTTTTTCGGATGTTTTATTTGTCTAAAAACTATTTCTAAAAGTCTTCTAAAAATAAAATATATAAATAAAATGTTTTCCCGAGGAAGGCCACCACCTGCTAGGCCCAAAGAGCACAGCTAGTAGCATCCTACCACCCCGACTAAATCCTGACCCTAGATCCTACCCGAACCCTACCCTAACCCTAGCTATCCTAATCCCATCCCCACACAAATCACCCAACACCAAACCGCCCCAACTCAATGACGCAACCACCCGCACCCACCCGGCCGACCCACCCCGCGTCAACACCCCATACCCCGCACGAGTCCTGGCACCACCATGTCACGACGCGCTTGACCGCGCGAGACCTCGCTCCCACTTATCCCTTCCCTGACACGGACCGCACTCTCTCCCTCTCGCTACCGACCTCACCCCCCTTCCTCACTACGCGGCCGCCATCGGCCCGAGCTGTCACGCCCGACCTTCCCTCGACCGGCTCGGCCCCTGGCCCACAACCTCGCCATCCCTACCAGTCGTGGCCCCGCCACCTGGAGCGCCCCGCCTCCTCCTGTGCTCTCTGCCCTCCACCACCCCGAGCTCCTCCTCGTCGTGCTCCGCAAGATCTGACGCTGTTGCCGCCTCGAGCTCTGGCACCACCCGCCTCCTCCTCGAGTTCCTGCCCATGGTGCCGCAGGACGCCGTCTCCCTCCCCGTTTGTGGCCTTCGGCTTCGGCAGCAGCATCGCGCGCCTCCTAGCCCAGAGCTCCTCCCGCCGCTAGGTGCATCGCTGCCTCATCTCCCGCATGCGCGTGCGCCTCCGTCGGTGCCCCTCTATGTCGCCTCCCCTGTGCAGCTTCTTCGTCTTTTACAAGGCGCCGATGACCTTGCTCTGCACTCTAGCGCACCCTTCCTCACCGGTCAACGCCATCCAAGAGCGGCCCATGCCTGATGGAGCTATGCAGAACATGTCGGTAGTGAGTGGTCGCTGCTACTCTGTTCGCTGCCTCCTAGTACATCATCGTCTTGTTGGTTCTCTGCCATGCTGGTTATGCTACGATGTGTGACGATAGTTTGTACTGCTTGTTACCCAGATGGTACTGCTTGTATACCTACATCGGCTAATTCAACCTCGTCCAGGAATCTGAAGAATCGGTGTGATGCTGTCTGGAGACCACGTAACCATGTGTATGTCCTCGTCGCCATCGGAGATGCAAGAACGAACCCTCGACACGCCAAGGTCTCCTTCCTGGAATACCATGACCTCCTTTAAGAATCCGATGGCCGAGACCCTAAGACCGAACCCGAACACCCATCGGACTAAGATCGCCGAGCCCCCCCCTATGTGTGATCCCCTTTTCCAAGCCAATGAAATATAAATTTGTTGCACATTAAATTGTTCATTCTCGCATGCATAATCGTGGATGTTTAGGGTATTTAGATGCTTCACCTAAATTAAATATGAAGACCATATGTGTTCTATGCTAGGCTTATATTGGCTCCATTTAAATTGTGTAGAGAATCAATGCCTTATTTTGCCTTGTTAAGAC
Organism: Avena sativa; assembly: GCA_916181665.1. Lineage (NCBI taxonomy): Eukaryota > Viridiplantae > Streptophyta > Magnoliopsida > Poales > Poaceae > Avena > Avena sativa. The sequence continues at coordinate 372,576,232 of OV702291.1, read as the reverse complement.
AACATTTAAATTGCGGGGTACATAAATAATATGAACCATCTAATTAATTATCGGGACCCCGGTTCCGCTTAATATTGCCTAATTGCATCGCATCTTTGCCATGACATGCATCATATCATAATCATGCCGGATCTTCTGCCATAGTATTAAATAGTGCACCTGGTTGTTTCTTTTAGTACTTTGCTTCTTCGCGGATTAGGCCGTTGAGTTGATGGGTGTATCGACAAGTTCTTTGGTATATCTCCGGCAGTGTTTCCCAGGCGAGCATTCTCCCCCTTTCTACCTATTTTGGTTTAGTAGTATTTATTTCCTCCTGTTGATCTATTACTATCTGTGTTGCGATGCTTTAGTTTTCATGCACCATTATATTCCTTGTAGCCTTTATATTGCCTTGGACACATCCTATTGCCTCTTGTTTGATAGTTAGTCAGCCTTTCGAGTCGTAGTTGCTTGCTCATGTGCTGCATCATGTCATTGTCGTTCCACTGTTGATGGAAGATTGGCACATGCTTAATGGTGGAGACGCTTAATGGTGAAGATGATCATGGCTTTCATTATAACTTGTTAACTAAAATGCTGGAAATAAATTTAATATAGAGGCACCGGTGGGTAATAGTCAATATTTGGTTTTAATCGCCCACTTGTGTCCACCTTGGACCCGAGTTCTTGACACTATTCCCAGATCGAGCGTGCTAACCACAGGTGGGTGTGTGGGCACCCCATCGGCTTACTACCTGATTTCAAAGTACTATGATGGGGGCCGCAAAGTAGGTTGGAACTTAATTACTATCATGTACTTATGCCATGTTTTACTGCTTTATTTACGATTGCGCGTAGAGCGCCTATACTGTTTAGGAACCCCGTGTCATCTTTCTGCTATATCGACAAGCCCAGTAATACTTTCAGGTTCCTAGTCGTTTACAGCTGTCGCCACATACCCTAGGTTCATATCGGAGACGACCGACTTTGTTGTGGGTAGCTTAGTGGGGTGGTCCCCATGTACTTGCTTTGGGTCTGGGAAACGTCGTGTCTAAGGCCCCGTCGCATACCGTTGGGTGTATGTTCAGGATCTTGCTCATATTCGGATTTGACATTAAGGGTTGAAGTGCGTGTGGATACTTTGGTGCACCCCTGCAGGGTTAAATCTTTTCAAAAAGCTGTGTCTACGGTTGTGGACGACTTGGAGCATAGTTTCTCGATTATAGACAACTATAACTAAAGAATTGCTATTATAATTTGACTTGTATCTGATATGGCTAGTAAGTTTGATAACCGTCATGGAAAGAATGAATAAAACTACCAACCGTGTGAGTTTCCTCGGCATGACTTCCTTGTTTGGTCTCGAGGGGGAAATACTAGGATGGGTATGTTTGGTGTTAGTATCAGGTTGGTTCCAAATAGTTCTTTCTTATCCCTCTCTAATAGCCGATAGTTGTATTGAGTCTCTATAGGATATTTAGTGTCTGCTTCGCTGCTGCTTCAGTCAACTCATACCTATCTAGGTAAGAGCCGCCGAATTCTAGACTCGCGGTGTATTGGCCTCAGTACTGACCGCTACCTTTTTCCTTTGCCCTTTGTCGGCACCCCTTTTGTTTAACAGGTATGAGTTCGACGTTGTTAGCAGGGTTACCCTTCCGGCTTGGCCTGGGCAGGGTTATGGATGCCATTAGTTATTCTTCAGGGCTCTTAGCCCCATTTGCATCTTATATGTACTCGGATGTTGTATCAATTTCAAGGTGATTTGGATCTTTGTATTGCATATCTGTATTCTTGACTCATGGAGTCATTGTTGTATATATATATGTTCCATGGGTTCCATCATGGACTACTGTGTAATGATATTACTTCATTTTCCACCTGCACGCAAGTGCCTGGTGGGCATGTTTGAATCGTTTCTATGCAAGTTTGGCAGGAATCACTAAAACTTGTATAGGGCTGATTCGAGGGTGTAACACCTTGGCATCGGAGTCCCTTTGCCAAGACATCAAGATCTCACCAAGACTCCCTACTCGCCATGCCGGTTCAAGAGAGAGCACTCTGATGGATGCCGATCCTAGGGATTACGCCGGACCGGTCGCCACTGGCGTGAGCTATTGGCTTGTATTGTTGTTTTGTGTGTCTGTGTGTGTGTTCATCGTGTTCTTAGTGCATGAGTTCGTCGTGTTCATTGTCTCTCTCCTTCTCCTGCACTTCACCCTCGATTTGAATGGGATTCATGAAAGATCGGGCACCCCTGAGGTTAGCCCTCAATAGTCCCTGAGCAAGGTTGTGGCTTATGAACAAGGTCATCAAGTTCATGAGGGACAAGTCGCTACAATAAATGAGGCTTATTGAAACAGAATTACAATATCGGATATAGAACTGCATCGTGAGTTATATCACACCTTCACACATCACATGACTTAGAGGCTTCCACACCTTTCTTATCAATAAGTTATCAGAAGTTTTTAGTGGTTTGGCATATTATAAAATCATCAAGTTTATTGTTACATCACTTAATTTGAGTAATAGATAATTCATGATCATTGCTTGAGTAACTTTTTCAATCTTATACTTTTCTTGTCCTTGGAATTCTTTGATAGCAAAGCCTTTTCTTTTTATTCAATAATAGTATTAGATCATGTTAATACTCTTTATGGATCATATTAATTCAAACTAATGACTATAACATGCTATCAAGATTTCCTTCCCATAATTTATCAATACTTTGTTGGTGTGGAAGACTCTAAAATCATAAAGTGGTGCAAGTATCATAACACTCAATCTAATTCATACATCTAATACAATAATCATGAATAAATAATCACATTGAATATCATAAAGTCTCAAAACTCAACGTATATAATTCTTCCATTGGACTAAAGGAGGTTGATGAAGCAACCAGTGCATAATTTGGAATCACGAACTAATATGCATGCGGAAAAGTAAACATGCTAAAACCAAGAGATACATTACAAGGTGGTATAGATCTCCCCAAGATTGGAATCAAGCTGGTGGGATCAAATAATCCCTTGTGATTGTTCGATACCATGGTATTTCCTTGACTCGGAGGAGCCCTGAAATTGTGAAGGCTAGCGCTAAGCTTCTTGTTTGTTGCTTCAAGGATCATGATATGAACTCGGTGCTGATGTATAATTGTTTTTAGTTGCGCCACATGGTGCTTTATATATCTCAATCATTTGTTTATGTGTCTCGATGGCTCGAAGGCTTATGTCGAGGTTGGCTTCAAGTCCTTTTATTATCTTCAGATCCATCTAATCTAGATAACTATGCAATAGTTCAATATGTTTAGAGGATCCTAGAGATGTTACCTCGATTTTATTAATGCAGCAATTGAATATGTCTAGGGAAGCTTGGATATTTTCTCCTTGCTGCTTCAGTCTCTCCAAGTAGGAATCTGCATCATCTTTTGGATTGAGTTGAACTTGCTCAAATCGCCCTCTTGACCTATCATGAGGCTGAATACTTTACACACATCCTTGATCATCTCCATCAACTTGAATTCATCATTGGTTCCAACCTGATCGCACATGACTTCCTCTTACTTCTTCTCCATGGCAGCTGCTCCCTCGGTGTCTTCTATGATTTGTGAAGAAGATCCCTGGCAGTCCTCCTTGGCTTGAACAATGTTCCATAGCAAGGACATAGCCTCAAGTTTTTTGAGAGGGAAGAACGATTTGGTGAAGATCTTTTTGACAAGAGAGGAAGAAGAGACACTTGAGAAGGCTTATGAAGGTTTAGAAGCAGGGAAAACATGTGTTGGGAGTAAAAGGGGTGGCTAAGAAAAGAATCCCAACAAATTAGGAAAGCAATAAAACAAAAAGGAAGAATTAGAGGTGGTAACGATAAGTGGTATGGGCGTCACCCATACGGTGTGCCCGTACCCGACATACATCCAAAAATTAAACCAACCGAAGTCGGTACAAAACTTACCGACATTTTGGTATGGGAAGGCTCCACCCGTACGGCGTGCCCGTACCGACAATTACCTCCTTTTCCAAGGTTGGTAGAACTCTTTTTTTGAAGCAAACCCAGCGAAAGCCAGAAACGGCACAGAGCTCTTAACGACCTGTCGTACAGGGGTGAGATGCCCGTACGGCTCGGTCGTACCGTCTGTGCAGAAAACAAACGAAAACAAAGAAAATTTACTAGAGGGTTAACGACCACTAGTACGAGCGGGCACGTCCATACCACCTGCTCGTACCGAGTTCGTGAAACTAGCAGTGACCTTAGAAAAACACAGGGACATTAAAAACACAGCTGGAAAATATCAAAAGACAATAAAAATGCAGAAAAACAAGATTTTGATTACCTTACTCATCTAGTGGTAATGAGATTTACCTTGGTACCTCCTCTCCCTTAAACTCTTGGACTGATTTCTCCTTCTTCCCTTTGAACAAGGTTCGTCGCAAGAAGTTGGTAATACCATTCCAGAGAGAAACAAAAAAATCATTTGGGATGGGTAGTCCCTGAGGGTACACAAATAGATGACACCTTCTCCGGTGTTCTGATATCTTCGTTATCCCTCGATGTGTTAACCTATTCTTCTCTTCTTTGAAGGATCCAAAAGCCAAGTTCTTACAAAAGCAAAGTCCAACGGATCATTCTAGGACTAATGTCAGTTCTTTCAAGGATTTCTTTTAAGACAATATGATTATTATGCACTCTTAATTTTGAATCCATTATGTAGGATCTAAACTTATCACAGGAGAAAATAGCGAAAAGTTCCTTCTCAGCCATGGAATAATTCTTTTGTTCACCATTTAAAGTACAACTAGCATGATGGATGATATTGAATTCAACACCATCTTCCTGGAAAAGAACAACCCCCACTACTTCATGACTGGCTTCACAAAATATGTCAAAATGTTTCTTCCAATTGGGTGGTTTAATTACAGGAGTGTGAAGAAGGGCTTGATATCATAGTATGTGAAACGGAAGTGCCTAAGCAGGCTAGATAGAGGTGTGGGACTCACATGAATGCTACGACAGCGTCCGGAGGTGAGATTGGATACAAGAAAGCATAGCTGGACGTAGGAAGTACCTAGGTTCAGGGTCCTCATGAGGAGGTAACACCCCTACTCCTCCCGATATGACTATGAGATGATCGATATGGGAACTACAAGCTGCTCCTCGAGTTGTATGAGAGCTATCAAACTACCATAGTCCAACCTTGTGAGTATGCATGTGTGTATGCGTCTGAGAGAGAGCTAGCCTCATGGAGTGAGCTAGTGATCGATCAAGTGATCTCCTTGGCATCGTGTGCTCCCTTGGTCATTTATACAACATGCCAAGAGACAAGGGTGGGCGCACGTGCCTAACTATATTGTTTGCTATAGGGTCTGATAAAGTGCTATAGGTACAGTACATAGTGTCATCCATGGTCGTACTAGTAATAGTAGAGGTATGGCAGCAGTGCACCGATGTCTCCTGCTGGCCTTCAAGATTTACATACTTCTGCTCCTTGTCGGGTGGCTTTGCGCACGTAGCTACTGGTCCTTCTTATCTCTTCCTATCTTCTTGTATGTTTACTTACGAATCCAATGCTGCTAGTCCAAGGGCGACCGACTTGGGCAAGGGAGCCGGCTAGGATCGATCTTACCGATCCCTAGAGGCAGCTTCCGATTGGGGGAGCCAGAACACCAGGGCCCCGCCGGCCAGCTGGGGCTGGCACGGCCCTGCCAGAAGAGAAGAAGTAGCCCAGCCAGGTGGGGACGAGGGAGGCTAGCCGGGTCGCAGGCCCATCCGGGGACACTGCTACCCGGGCCGGATGGAGGAGGCCCAACCTGGAGAGAGGGTGTGGCCTAGTCGGTGATGTGCTGGGGGCGTAGCCCAGCCGAGGGAAAGCATGGTGGAGGCTAGCCAAGCGAGGCTGGCCCAGGTGGGACAGCTTATTTTCCTTGTTCGAGAGTCTCCGCCCTTCTTCCACTCCATCCCGAAGACTAACTAAGACCAATGGCCAGGGACCGGCTGGCTAGGACCTTCTAGTCAGCCCAGTTTGCATTTGTTGTTGCGATTTTCATTTCTGATGATGGGTTTTTTCCTTTTTACCCATGTTGGAGTGCTTTTGGGGTACCCGAGTACAATCCCCCCGACACTTGCTATAATATGGTGAAAGCAGCTAGGCAGTTTTCATCGAAATTAAAAATGACTTCCTTCTATAAAAGATTGGTTAATGGTCTAGCAGTTTTAGAGAATTTCTTGATAAACCTTCTATAAAATCTAGCATGACCTAAGAAACTCCTTATACCTTTTACATCACAAGGACGAAGAACCTTTCTATTGCTTCTATCTTTGCCTTATTGACTTCTATACCTTTGCATGTAATTTTATGACCAAGAACTATCACTTATTGAACCATGAAGTGGCACTTCTCCCAATTCAAAACTAAGTTAGTGTCTACGCATCTCTGCAAAACTTTATGAAGATTATTGATGAGTGCATATTTGCATCATGTTTTATATTATTATTTTGCATTGTAGTTGTAGGATCTTGGTATTTTATGGTGTTCGCGTGGACATTTTATGTCTGTTTTAACTAGGATCAGGACAGATGATGGATACAATGGACACCATTATTGGAGCAGTTGTACTGGGGAGAAAAGGATTCAAAACAAAGTAAATCTCTTATTTGGGAAATATCAATAATGCCATAAGAAAACCCGAAGCGATCAAGGCATACAGATGGTTTAACGACCAACTATACGGCATGAATAACATTTTCGGCCGTATAGTTCCCGGCATATAGTTGGCGCCGCCGCCGCCTCCTCAAATAGTTTCACCCCGTGCAACTAGATCAGAGAGATGACATATAGAACAACAAGAAATCGCTGAAACCTCACCTCCGGAAGGCATCTGGAGGGGGAACTCGTCCACCGGGGATCCATCTTCGTCCTGCGCAGATCCGGGAGGCTAAGGCATCGATCTTCATCATCAACCGCTACATCACCACCATCTCCATCCATCCCATCTACGTCTTGTCTAGATCTTGTTGTAGTTTCCGTACTTGTTGTGGATTTATATAAGTAATATTCTTCTATGATAGATTCCATTGTTATTACCATGATGTTGATTGCCTCCATGTCTGTGTAGATCATTAGTTCTTGGGGAGATGGAGAAACCCTTGTATGAGATTGAAATAAGATAAAGTTATTATGATATTCATTGTTGTGACCATGTGTTAGATTGTCTTCATCTTGATGTTGGGAGAAGTCGACATCTCAATATTTGCCTCTTACGTGGACTTGATGGAGGGAACTACTTGTCGGTAGACGGAGGTGTGTTAGCACTTACAGTGACTATAAAGCTGTTGGCACCCCTTACATATCAACTTGGGAACCGAGGAAACTCACGAAACACTATCCATGCCATGGGTTACATCCTACGGGATTAAGTCCCTTAATAGCGTAGTAATTCGATTAATGTCGATTGATGACTGTTGTGGTTATGAGGATGATGTGATCAGTGGTTGCTGCCTATTGGTCCAAATACAGAGTTCCTCCCACATATACACAGTTGGGAATGTTCATGATAATTATATTTACCTTAGTTCCTTATAATGCTAGAGGTGTATCCTCTACTCCCTAAGAACGCTTTTTCATTATTGTAGTTCCAATCTCTTTTACATACGCGATACTTACTTTCTGTGTTTAGTTGTTTTACTTTACTTATTGTTGCTCTTATACCAAAAACCCAAAAACACCTTTTTACACAATACTCGCATTTTATCTTGTCACTTAGAACTTTATTTAGCATTTCTATTGTAGTATTTATTTCAAGAGTTATTAGACTTCAGACTCCTGCTCCCTGTGGGATCGATATCTTTATTTCGAAACTAGCTACAAACAATTTGTGCACTTGCAGTCATCAATTATGAAGGAAATGGTTAAATGAAGTTCCATAGACGGAGAAGTCATCCATGAATACTCCCATAATATTTTGAACATAATCAGCAAATATGGTCGTCATACACCTTTGGAAGGTGGCAGGAGCATTGCAAAAGCCAAAAGGCATACGCCGATAAGCATATAAACCAAAAGGGAAAGTGAAAGTTGTCTTTAGTTGGTCATCAGGATGGACAACTATTTGAGAAAAAATAGAGTACCCATCTAAATAGCAAAAATGAGAGTGCATAGCAAATCTCTCTAAAGTTTGATCTACAAATGGTAAAGGATAGTGATCTTTTCTAGTTTCTTTATTAAGTTTTCTATAGTAAATGCACATCCTATGACCAATGATGGTGCGAGTTGGGACCATCTCATTATGTTAATTAGGGACAACAGTGAAACCACCTTTCTTTGGAACACAATGAACATGATTTACCCACTCACTTTCGTCTACATGAAAGACTGTACATGCATCGAGTAATTGTATTACCTCTTTCTTACCTCCTCCATCATATGGGGTTTAAGTCGCCTTTGGAAGTCTGCAACCGGCTAGGCTCATTATTCCATAAATATTCTATGTGTGGCTAATGAGGGACTAATTCCTTTCAAGTCATCCATCGAATACCCAAGAGCCCGTCGGTGCATTCTTAATACTATCATTAAATTATCCTCCTTGTTTTCTATAAGGTTAGAGCTTATAATAACAAAGTATTTATTAGTTTCATCGAGAAACCTGTATTTTAACTCTCCAGGGAGGGTTTTGAGTGTAGGAGGTAGAGGTGCCTCATCCCCTTTTCTTATGGGCATCTCATAAATTTGACTCATTTCGGGATCAATAGCAGGAGTTGAATCAATATAATCATCAATTTCCATTTTATCTTTATCTCCAGGAAGATTATTACTATCCACTAGGCTTCTAGTTAAATTATCATCAAGAGTTTCAATGAATATAGTGGAAAGACTAGAAATATTTCCTTCCTCCTCTTACCCATACTCAAATTCATCGAATTCTTCAATAGTTGGCCCGTGGTCAAACTTGGAGAAATGGAAATTCATTTTATCCTTGCCAAGCTTGAGAGATACAGTTTCTTTTTTTGCAATCAATGTTTGCCCCTATGGTGTTAAGAAAAGTTCTTCCAAAAATAATTGGACAATAAACATTAGTAGGCATGTCAACACGCACAAAATATATAGGATATTTGTAAGGTCCAATACAAATTGAAACATCTCTAATTACGGACATAGGAACTTTGAGTGTTTTATCAGCTAACATTACTTTCATATCGGTGTCCTCCAACTCGGCTGGAAATAGTTCATTTTGGATTTTTAAATAAAAATTGCAAGGAATCACATTAACAGTTGTTCATATATCAGAGAGTCCATAATGAGAAAATCCACCAAAAGTACAAGGGAGAATAGGCTTACCAACATCTTTGGTTTTTACCTTACCTTCAAAAAATTGTGAATCTTCAGTGTCTAGCTTAATCAGTTGCAATGTGCAAACATGGTTAATATATCATCTTTAGTTGGTTCACCTGTCTCTTGAATACTTACTTGATTTTTCTCTTCTACTTTTGCCTCTTCCTCTAGCTTTTTGAGGAACAATCTTTCTTCTTCCTACTATTCTTTGAGTTGTTGAGCCATCATATGTTTTCTAGTCATCCTTGTAAAAGGAAGGTGTTCACCATAAGGGGCTTCTTTTTTCAATGGCTCCACAGGGGCAATAATTTTTATCTCAATATCTTCATCTTGCTCATGTGGTGGAGTGTATTGAAGCCAATCCTTCTTGGGATCTTTAACCTATTCTGTAAAAGACTTTTGAAAGATCTAACCAATCCTTATCCTAGGAGGTTTTTGAAGTTTGTGATTTCCCTCCTTACTCAGCAATTTTTACTTTGGGAAAGAATTAAAATACAAATTCTCCTTCAAACTTTTCCCAATTATCAATTTTCTCTATAGGGCAAATTCAATTCCAAGATAAAGCAGTGTTGGTTAGAGATTGGCTAAATAGTTTAAATCTGAGTTCATCATCATAATAGCCTCTCAATTTGGAGGTCCAACATAACTCCGTAAAATGCATTAAATGAGTGTAAGGATCCTCATCTAGATCATCTCCTGCAAAAGTTTTCTCTTTACGCAGAGCGGTAAAGAGAGAGCTAACTGTTGGGAATATGCCCTAGAGGCAATCATGTTTGATGTTATTCCTAATGTATTCATAAAGTTATTGTCCATGTATGAACTACTGATATGTGTCACTGAATATGTGATTCGATTGTGGAACTATATATTCATGTTGTTCATACTAGTTATCCTTGGTCATTGAGGTTGTGCTGGACACACAACTTAGAATAATGTGAAAGTCGGCTGATGACTCGGTTCCACTTGACATGGGCATGGAGATGTTGTTCTGACTTACACTGATTCGGCTAAAGAGTTTAGCGAATCGGACTGACCCACAATTGAGATGCAACAAGCATGTTGTCATTTGTAGTCTCAAGCAATGGGATCCTTTGACTTGAGGTGATTGCATGATCTGAGTTGTGTATCACCAACTTAGGTTCTATCAAACGCTGTTCCGTAAATGGGCAGTCATAAAGGTAGAGTTTGGGTTGATTGTGAAGCAAGCTTCATGACGTGGATTACCAAGATGAGATTTGCCCCTCCGTAATGGAGAGACATTCTTTGGGCCCTCTCGTGTGATATGATTCGGAAGCATGGCCATGCGTGACTTGGTTACGTGTTAACTAAGGACTCAGACTAAGTGTTAATCTAGTTAATCGTATATCACGGAACGAGAAAAAAGAGTTGAGCTATTAAAGGGATGGTAGCAACTCGCCTATAGCTTGACAAGATATATCATGAGGCAAAGGGACTTGGATGAAAGTCACATTGAGAAAGGTTTGTCTTCTGACTTTATGGCGCTTGGGAGTTGGCACGTCTTGCTAGAGACCGTTACCAGCTATGGACTAGGAGTAGTGACTCGTGTCGTGTCCAAGTGTACGTGAACCTACAGGGTCACACACTTAAAGGAAAGGATCCCATGTGGATTTGGTCCATGTGGAGATTGGGATACAGCCTAGATGGGCCTCAAGCGTTGAGCCCAGCTAGGAGTGTATATAAGTGGAGTGACAAGAGATATCTAGAATCCCATCTGTCTAACATCTATAATGCTACATGGTCTAATAATAAAATACTACTTCCTACATATAATTGTTGCATCATAATTATATCATGCTCATGTCATCATGCCACCTTGCATTTGAGCATCATATAAACCTTTGCCTTTTGGTTCTCATCTCATATGCATTATCAATTGTGGTTGCCTCTTGATATATTGTATTTGGTTCTTGATAAATGCTTGATGCCCAAGTTGAGTTGGGGGCATATCTTTTATTTAACTCCACCACCTTTTCTTGTCACCACCCCTTTAATTCTACCATCCAACTATATGTGAGCTTTGCATTCTTTTGGGGTTTACCTCTAGCTCATGTGGGTTGGGATCGGTCCACTTCTCTTTTTCCACATGATCCCACATATGCATCATGTTGTTTTCACAATGTTGATATGTGGAAAGCCACATGGCCACCTTTGCATGCTATGTGAGTATTTTTATTTGTCTAGCTCCCATATGGTTTTGTTTAGAGTATTTGATCATGTATGAATATAATTGTGGCTATATACTTACCTAGTGGAACATACACACTAGCATGCTCACATTATATTCAAATATGAGCATTTCCATATATTCTACTTGGGACACCACTCTTATTCTTTTGGCTTGGTCCCAACCCCATATTTTGAAGCATGTGCTAAATAAATGCCATGTTCTTTTACCATTGTTTCACCATAGTAAATAAGGCATTTATTATACATGCATGGGCCATGCAAGATCATCTTCTTTTCTTTTTCTTTGGTTTTATTTTGGCTTTGAGTGGGGCATGGGTATTTTACCCATGGTCCAACTTATTTTTCTCTCCCTCTCTTCTTTTATTTGGAACCATCCTCTAACCCTCCTCCTACCTCCCCTCCAAAACCTCCACATCCCATGCAACATATCCATTCCACATATTATTCTTCTTCTAGTTGTTTATGTGAGAGTTTTGGTTTTTGGAACTCTTTGAAAGCTTGTGTTAAATCTTGAATAAACCTTCTACACTAAAAACTCTCCTTAAATCTTCTTACATCACAAATAATCATAGTCTAAACCCTCCTTTTGTTTCCTAGCTTGGCCGAACCATCTCTCTATCTCTATCTAACCCAAAACCCCAACCCTAAACCTTTTTCCCTCCTGCTAAGCACCATACCGAGCCACCCTTCCTTCCTAACCTGGCCACCCAATCTAGTGGTTTGGCTCGGCCAAGACCACCACCCGGGCCACCCTCTTGCTGAGCCACCCCCCATCTAACCTAAAACCTAGGCTGACCCTTGCTCGACATCATCTACCCGAGGCCCCTCTCTCTGTTCATCTTCCTCGCTACCAAGCAGACCCCACCCGAGGCTCTCTCTCTTTCCCTCTGGACCCAGCTGCAGCCACCCTAGCCTTCTCCCGAGTTGGTCTCCCACGTGAGCAGAGAGGGTGGAGGAAAAGGCCTCACCACCTTTTTACACCGAGCCCATGTGCTCTACCTCTCCCTGCCCTTATCTACTCCCCTCTGCCTTGCGATTTCCTTCCTAGATCCCCCAGGGCTCTGCCCAGCTACTTCTCCTTCCCCACCTACCGCTACCCCCTCTCTCTACCATCTCCGTTCGGCCTCATCGGCACCGACTCGCCACCGTCGCAAGGAGGAGGCAGGCGTGGTGTTGGGCGTTGGGGAAGACCGCGGAGGACCCCTGCATCGCCCCTGTCCACGCCGTCAAAGAGGAGCCCCAGACCTACTGCGCGTCTTTCACGCCGATGCAAAACCCTAGATCGTCGGGCGTCAGCGTCGCCGCCGATCCTCTGCGCCCCTGCCCGAGCCACCACCACCAACCTCCCCGCGGTGAGCCGACGCACCTCCTTGACACCTCCCCTTGTTGATCCGTTTACTGTACGCGTCGGGCAAACCGTCAAGCGCCTTCTATGCAGCGCGCTCGCCGTCGTCCTTCCGTCGTCTCGCCTCAGTAGGTTACCTAGACGCGCCGCGCTTACCCAGCAACAACCCCCTTGCCAGCCCAGCGGTAGCCGTCGCCTGTGCACGTGCACTAGGTCACGGGTTTGGGCCCCACCGCCCTCTGTTTTCCGTCCGCGCGCTGTCAGTTTTGTCAGAGAAAAACGGAGGAAGAAAAACAGTAGCCGTGCCCTTTCACGAATACCCCCTGGCCTTTTTGTTTTCCCAACCCGCGCTCCCTCAAGGCCCACATGTCATATGCTGTGGCCGTTTTACAAAAAGGTACCCGATGAAACCCTGTCCTCAACCCGCGCTCCCCGGCTCCCCCACGTGGCAGGCCCCCCGCTGGCGCGCCCGCGTGTGACCCCGTGGCAGCCGTGGCCCCGCTTGTCAACGGTTGTGGCTGACTGGACGAGCGGTAAGAAAAGTAGACCACGCGTTGTTTGCGTCAGCTTAGCGCAGGGCCCACCAGTCTATGACGGTTGGTAGCTGCCTTTGTGTGCAAAAAGGCTCTGTTCCTTTCTGTTTAATAAAAATGGTTTCAGAAATTGCTCAAATGTTTTTAAATCCAGAAAATAATAACTTTTAATTGGTAATTCCAAATTTGACAAATGATATATGTTTTTGAATCAGAAAAATGTGAGGATTTCAAATCTGCCATCCAATTTAATGTTTGACTAATTTAAATTTTCTAAATTGTTTAATTGCAATAAAAATGCCTTTCTTAATTAATTAATAACTTTAATTCTATAACTACAAAGTTGGCAAATAATATGTCTAAATCGATCAGCGCGACGAGCCCATTCTAACTATGCATTCCATGTTCTGATTTGCAGCATGCATCATGTCATTATTAAAAATCGGAAATGTTTATGGCAATAAAACTTGACCAATTAAATAATAAAATTATTTATTCTTGTCCCCACACCTCACCCTTGCCATGCTACATTATTGCCATGTAATTTGTGCATCATTCATCATGGCATGATTGTTTGCTTGTCGTATTTTATTTATATGCTTGTGCACTTTATTTATGTTGCCCCTTGTTTGTTTGGTTCTTCTTTCGGATAGACGCCGAGCAGGGGAAATATCAGGAATCCCAGGAGTACTACCCAGATCCGTCTCTCGTTTCAACTGAGCTGCCAGCCAAGCACTACCATATGCTTGCATACATATAGTACCTATTGCCTCTATCTTATTCTTGCATCATTGAGTCACGATTGCATTAAATTGAATCCCAAGTACTGCATAGCCTTTACTTTTAAACCCCACCGAGCTTGTTCCTCCATCCCATGAGCCATTACTACGGGAGTTGTTTGAGCCATGCGAGTCGTAGAACAACATGTGTAGGGTATGTGAGAGTCTGATGGATAACAAGGTACCGAAAAAACTTAACCTGAGTAGTATGGGATAACTAATGAAAGAGGCACCGGTGGGCAATATCTGTTATTTAGTTTTTCATGCTCACTTGGGTCCCATAGGACCCCGAGTACTTGATTCCTATTCCTTGACTATTCGCACTATCCACATCCGGGAGGCCTTATGGAGCCCCCTGAGCCAGGGCTTGATTCATTTCTATTTCTTGGGGCCACAAACTAGTTTGGGGTTTTATTTACTATCCTGTACTTATGCCATGTTTACTGCTTTATTAAGATTGTGCATGGAGCACCTGTACTGTTTTGGATCACGCCACGTTTTCGCGGTATCGACAAGCCCAGTCACACTTTCGGGTTCCCAGTCGTTTACAGCCGTCGTCGCAAACCCTAGGTCTGTTCTGGAGCCGGCCAACTTCATTGCGGGTAGCTTAGTGGGATGGCCCCCTGAAATATTTTATGAATCCTGTGATCGCTTTGGCGTGAATGCCTCGTTGGGTTTTGAGTTTGTTTTTCCGAGGTTGATCGAGTGTGTGTTGATATTTGTGCACCCCTACAGGGTAAATCTTTCTGAAAGACGTGTCCGCGGTTATGGACGACTCGGAGCACAGTTTCTCGATCATAGACAAGTATAACTAAAGTACCGCTTTTAATCTGACTAAATACCTGACTAGTAAATAGTGCAATACTCATGGAATGGTTAATAAAACTGCCAACAGATGGGTTGTTCGTTCACTTTCTCGTTGGTAAGCGAGAAGGAGGATGGATCTATTACGTTATACTGTTATAACTGTTGTTTCTAATGAACGGACATTCGTCTATCATTGGTTAGGCGGATGGTTAGCGAGTATCTATAGACTTGTTAGTTATTATATTTTGCTGCAATTGCGTCACCCTAGGTATATGTCGCCTTTAGAGGCATAAAGACTTGCTGAGTACCCCTAGGGTCTCACACGATAAATTGTTTGATTCAGATGAACAGGTGTATTCGCAAGATGGATACTGGATGGAGGAGACAGATGATGTTGGCAACGATCACTTGGTGTAGAGATTCCGGGGATGGGGATCCGCGAGATCTGTGGGCGGGATGTGCTTACTTATGTGGCATCTTATGGCGATTTGCTTCTTATCCGTACTCAGATCTTGTTTCCCACTTCCGCTTGATACTCTGATGTTTGATGTATGAGGAGCTATCCTACACTATTATATCTATCTAGGATATTTGGATCTTGCCGTATGGCGTTGCAATATTTCTATTTCTTTTAGATGGTATGGCTCTGAGAACTGTTGTAAGATAGCTTGCATACATACTCACTTGTGTATGTATTTGATCTCTTCGCCTGTTGCCTACGCCGCTCGCTCTTGTCTCGATGTTCTAGAAGTGGGTAGGACGGCCGACGGGTCTACACGTGGGTGGTCCCTAGGCCCCCACTGTACTATTTTAACCACTTCTGGTTCATCCAGGCTTGAACTTAGAGCGTAGGGTCCGAGGTAGTTACAATTGGTATCAGAGCCATCCCTCCCTTCAGGGTCTCAGCCAAATGGTCGTTGTGAGTCTAGCAAATATTTTGGTAGCTATGTATACTAGGGAAAAACAAAACACAAGAGTAGGATTGCTTCCATTTTTCTTCTTACCCACCCACCCACCCTTTTCTGGTAAGGAAATGTAACGTTTTCAATCCTCTTCTAAAATTCAAACTAGGATTGACGTGTTCTGGGTTCCGTAGTACCATAGGTTGTTTGAGTGTGTGTGTGTGTGAATTCCTTGTCTATCTGTTGCATCCAACTTGTTGTCGCTATCTGCCTTTTGGTTATCAACTGTCGGTACATTCCATACCGACAGGCTTTTGTAAATCGACGCGATCTATCTGATTTGTTGTAAACTGACGCGGTCTGTCTTACTCTTTGTTATCCGACGCTATCTTGTTTGGGGTGTTTATTTCCGTAGTTGCTAATCTTTAGGTTCATCTTAAGAAGGAAGGAAGTTGGGATATGTGTTTTACTTATTCATGTGCAGAGTAATAATTTGAGTGCGGGATGGAGTCGCGACCATACCACTAATTTTATCATTCGCTCTTGTACATTGAATTGGTGGAGTTACTAATCTTGATTCATTAAGTGGTTTTGCGCATATAGTGGTGTTTTAATGCCGAAATTTGCGGAAAAAATTTCTTTGTTAGCTTTATGTACCACACTCCTTGTTCAGTCGTGTGCGATATGCTTAATATCTTCTAGGTGCTTTGAACTTTGTTGATATTTTAATATCATCTTAGTAATTTGTATCCTTAATCTGGTTAATTGCATTTTGGTACTATTTTGGATTATTATTATTCTCCATTATGGTACTGACTTGAGTTTTATATCAATCACAGGATGGCACCACCACGCCGTTCTGAGGAGGACATACCACCTGAACAGGGGGCTGCGTTGGCAAGTATTGCTAATGCCTTGGCAGCAATGCAGCAGAACCAGCAGCGTTTTGAGGAAAGTGTCAGGAGGAATGAGTTTGTTCCGCTACCTCCACCTCCCAAGAGAGGAGACATCAAAAGTTTTCTGAAGTTCAACCCGCGCCACTTTGAGGTGTCTGATCAGCCACTGGACGTGGATGATTGGCTGCGTGAGATGTCAAGGTTGCTGATGACTGTTGATGTTCCTGAGCAAGAATGGGTAAAATGTGCCACTCACCTTCTGAAGGGAGACGCAACTCTGTGGTGGGAGAATTACCTGAAGGCAAACCACTCTGGTTTTCAGCCTACTTGGGAGCAGTTCACTGGGGCTTTCAAAGAGCAATATCTGTCAGGAATTGTCATGGAAAGGATGAAGGAAGTGTTTCTCAACCTCAAGCAGGGCAATGACAATGTCAATACCTATATCAGAAACTTCATGAATCTTTCTTGGTATGGTGGCGATGAGATCTCTGATGACAAGAAGAAGCAAAAGAGGTTCAGGCAAGGGCTCAATGCATCTATCAAGTATGCAATCACTCATGCAAGGCCAGGGTCTTTTCTGGAACTCCAACATACAGCTCTACAGGAAGAAGCAAGTAGGCAAGTGTTTGAGGAGTCCAAGAAACACAGCCGTGATGCAGCAAGCTTTTCAGCTATGACAACTCCTTCTAAGCGCCGCGTGTGGGTCCCTAATACCGCACCGCCGCTCCCGGCTCCACCAAGACCTTCAAGCTACGCAGCAAGGCCACCAAACTCCTTCACCGCAGCTCCTAGGGGCTACAACCACAACTACCCTGGAGCGCCTAGCGGAGTCCCTGGCTATGCTACTCCACGTCCACCTGGTGCTTGTTACACTTGTGGGAACACTGACATCAACACTGGAGTTGTCCCATGAACAACAAAGCTCTTCCTCCACCACCTCCAAGGCCTGCAGCAAGTTCTTCTATGGTTCATGCACCTCCACCTCGGGCTCTCAACATCAACACTAAGCCCGGGTCCACTGTTGCTCGTGCCAACTGTGTCAACGTCGCTCAAGCTGAGCATGCACCTGGAGTTGTGATGGGTATGTTTCCTATTAACTCAGTTCCTGCACGAGTTTTATTTGATTCTGGTGCATCACATTCATTCGTGTCATACAAGTTTGCGGAGAGTAATGGGTTACATTCTGATGCTTTACCAACTCGCCTCATGGTGCAATCTCCTGGATCAAACATGAGAGCTTCTAAAATCAGCCACGGCAATCAAATTGAGATTGGTGGTTCTTCGTTCCCGGCTTCCTTAATTATTCTGGGCAATTCTGACATTGATGTTATCTTGGGCATGGATTGGTTAACAGCAAATGCAGCTGTGATTGATTGTGCTGAACGCTCGGTTTCTCTGAAAATTCCTGAAGGCCATATAGTCTATTTCCCAAGTCTGACTCCTGCAATTCAGCTTTTCTCTTTGGCGGCTCTGAATAATGATGCTATGGAGGCTATTCGGAGTGTTCCGGTGGTCTGTGAGTTCCTAGATGTTTTTCTGAAGAGTTACCAGGTATGCCTCCTGATCGAGAGGTCGAGTTTGTGATTGAGCTTGAACCTGGAACCGCTCCTATCGCCAAGCGACCTTATAAAATGGGTCCTGCTGAGTTGGCTGAACTGAAACGTCAGCTTGATGAACAAGAGAAGTTGGGTTTCATTCAGCACAGTACTTCTTCTTGGGGTAGCCCAACCATCTTTGTGAAGAAGAGAGACAAGACTGATAGACTTTGTGTTGACTATCGGGCTCTCAATGCTAAAACCATCAA
Source organism: Avena sativa (assembly GCA_916181665.1). Taxonomy (NCBI): domain Eukaryota; kingdom Viridiplantae; phylum Streptophyta; class Magnoliopsida; order Poales; family Poaceae; genus Avena; species Avena sativa. Next base: position 372,557,654 of record OV702291.1, on the reverse strand, counting down.
GAATAAATATCCCCTTCCGCGGATTAATGATCTCTTCAATCAACTAGCTGGAGTTGTGGCATTCTCTAAGCTTGACTTGAGAAGTGGATATCATCAAATCAAGATTCGCAAGGAAGATGTTCCTAAAACACCTTTCACCACCCGCTATGGACTGTATGAGTACACGGTCATGTCTTTCGGCCTCACCAATGCACCTGCCACCTTCTCGAGGCTTATGAACTCGGTTTTCATGGAGTATCTTGATAAGTTCGTCGTGGTCTATCTGGATGACATTCTAGTCTATTCGAAGTCAAAGGAGGAACATGAAGAACACCTTTGGTGTGTCCTAAACAAGCTTCGTGAGAACCGCCTGTATGCAAAGTTCTCCTAGTGTGAATTTTGGCTTCCCGAAGTCACCTATCTTGGTCACGTCATCTCTGCTAAGGGCATTGCCGTCAACCCAGAAACTGTTCGGACAATTGTTGAGTGGCTTCCACCCATAAATGTCAAAGAAGTCCGGAGTTTTCTTGGATTGGCTAGTTATTGCCGTTGTTTCGTTCAGAATTTCTTGAAGATTGCGAAGCCTCTTACCGATCTCCTCAAGAAAGGCAAGAAATACCTTTGGACTCCTGCATGTCAAGCATGCTTTGAAACCCTCAAAGAGAAGCTCACTTCCACTCCAGTCTTGATTCCTCCAGATACATCAAAGCCTTTCCAGATATTCTGTGACACCTCATTGCAAGGATTGGGTGCGGTCCTCATGAAAGAAAAGCAAGTCGTTGCATATGCCTATCGTCAGTTGAAGATTCATGAGCTCAACTATCCAACACATGACCTCGAACTCGCAACAGTTGTCTTTGCTTTGAAAGTATGGAGGCACTACTTGCTTGGCAACCATTGTGAGATCTTTTCTGATCACAAGAGTCTGAAGTATATCTTCACACAACCTGATCTCAACCTTCGTCAGAGGAGGTGGATTGAAGCAATTAATGATTTCAATCTGACAATCAACTACACTCCAGGCAAAGCTAATGTGATGGCCGATGCCCTCAGCCGAAAAGCTTATGTCAACAACCTCATGGTGGAAGAACAACAACCTCTCTTGTGCGAGGAATTCCGCCAGCTCAACCTTGAAATTGTGGATCAAGGGTATCTTCTGAACCTCCTAGCAACACCTCTATTGGAAGAAAAAGTTCGCTCCATTCAACTTGGTGATCCTTACACTAAAAAGATCATCTCCAACATTCAGCTTCCGAAGTATGAGTCCTTCCACGTCGACGACCAAGGCGCTCTATTCTTTGAGCACCAGATGTTTGTTCCGAACTACCCGGGTCTGAGAGAGCAAGTTCTTAAGGAGGCGCATGATTCTGTTCTTTCTATCCACCCTTGTAGCACTAAGATGTACATGGACTTGAAAACACAGTATTGGTGGCCTGGATTGAAACGATATTGTGCCAAGTATGTCTCGGAGTGTGATGTCTGCCGCAGAGTTAAAGCTGTCCATCAGAAACCTTCCGGTCTTCTATAGCCATTGAAGCCTCCAGAATGGAAATGGGAGAAAGTCGAGATGGACTTCATAACTGGTTTTCCAAGGTCGCAGAAGGGCAACAATGCAATCTTTGTTGTCATTGACAGGCTTTCTAAAGTGGCTCACTTCTTTCCCGTCAAGGAAACAATTTCTGCAATTTAGTTGGCTGAGCTCTATATCAACAGAATTGTCTCTCTGTATGGGGTTCCTCTTGAGATCAGCTCAGACCGTGGAAGCATCTTCACTTACAAGTTCTGGGGGAGTTTCCAAAATGCTTTGGGAACAAAATGGAACTTCAGCACAACTTACCACCCTCAGACGCAAGGACAAGTTGAAAGGATCAATCAGATTCTGGAAGATATGCTCCGTGCTTGCGTCATCTCTTTCGGCATGAAGTATGAAGAATGCCTTCCTTATGCTGAATTCTCTTACAACAACAGCTTCCAGAAGAGTCTAAAGATGGCACCATTTAAGGTTCTCTATGGCCGCAAATGCAGAACTCCGATTGGTTGGTCGGGCGTAGGTGAAAGAACATTGTTTGGCCCCGACATTGTAACTCAAGCGGAGGAGAAGGTTCACATCATTCTTGAAAACCTGAAGGTTGCTCAAAGTCGCCAGAAGAGCAACTATGATAGAAAGCACACGGACATGGAGTATGTCCCTGGTGATATCGTTTACCTTCGTGTCACTCCCATGAGATGCACGCACCGGTTTGGTATCAAAGGAAAGCTGGCTCCTAGATACATCGGTCCTTTCAAAGTGCATGGAAGAAGAGGAGAAGTTGCTTATGCTCTTGAGCTCCCTGAAAACTCAAGGTCCATGATGTTTTCCATATCTCTCAACTCAAGAAGTGCTTCAAGGATCCCGGTAGGGCTGTGGACCATGAGCTCATCAATCTCCAAGAAGACCTGTCTTATCAAGAAAACCCCACAAAAATCCTAGAAGTCGCAGAAAGAAGGACTCGCAACAAGTCCATCAAGTTCTCCAAGGTGCAGTGGTCGCACCATTCCGTTGATGAAGCCACTTGGGAACACGAGGATGAGCTCCGTGCCAAGTATCCTACCCTCTTCGTGTCTTCTTCTTCTTCTTCCTAGAATCTCAGGGCGAGATTCCTGTTTAGTGGGGGACAGTTGTAGCATCCCATCTGTCTAACTTCTATAATGCTACATGGTCTAATAATAAAATACTACTTCCTACATATAATTGTTGCATCATAATTATATCATGCTCATGTCATCATGCCACCTTGCATTTGAGCATCATATAAACCTTTGCCTTTTGGTTCTTATCTCATATGCATTATCAATTGTGGTTGCCTCTTGATATATTGTATTTGGTTCTTGATAAATGCTTGATGCCCAAGTTGATTTGGGGGCATATCTTGTATTTAACTCCACCACCTTTTCTTGTCACCACCCCTTTAATTCTACCATCCAACTATATGTGAGCTTTGCATTCTTTTGGGGTTTACCTCTAGGTCATGTGGGTTGGGATGGATCCACTTCTATTTTTCCACATGCTCCCACATATGCATCATGTTGTTTTCACAATGTTGATATGTGGAAATCCACATGGCCACATTTTCATGCTATGTGAGTATTTTTCTTTGTCTAGCTCCCATATGGTTTGGTTTAGAGTATTTGATCATGTATGAATATAATTGTGGATATAAACTTACCTAGTGGAACATACACACTAGCATGCTCACATTATATTCAAATATGAGCATTTCCATCTATTCTACTTGGGACACCACTCTTGTTCTTTTGGCTTGGTCCCAACCCCATATTTTGAAGCATGTGCTAAATAAATGCCATGTTCTTTTACCATTGTTTTCACCATAGTAAATAAGGCATTTATTATACATGCATGGGCCATGCAAGATCATCTTCTTTTATTTTTCTTTGGTTTTATTTTGGCTTTGAGTGGGGCATGGGTATTTTACCCATGGTCCAACTTATTTTTCTCTCCCTCTCTTCTTTTATTTGGAACCATCCTCTAACCCTCCTCCTACCTCCCCTCCAAAACCTCCACATCCCATGCAACATATCCATTCCACATATTCTTCTTCTAGTTGTTTATGTGAGAGTTTTGGTTTTTGGAACTCTTTGAAAGCTTGTGTTAAACCTTGAATAAACCTCCTACACTAAAAACTCTCCTTAAATCGTCTTACATCACACCTAATCATAGTCGAAACCCTCTTTTGTTTTCTAGCTTGGCCGAACCATCTCTCTCTCTATCTATCTATCTATCTAACCCAAAACCCCAACCCTAATCCTTTTTCCCTCCTAGCTAAGCACCATACCGAGCCACCCTTCCTTCCTAACCTGGCCACCCAATCTAGTGGTTTGGCTCGGCCAAGACCACCACCTGGGCCACCCTCTTGCTGAGCCACCCCCCATCTAACCTAAACCTTAGGCCGAGCCTTGCTCGACATCATCTACCCGAGGCCCCTCTCTCTGTTCATCTTCCTCGCTGCCAAGCAGACCCCACCCGAGGCTCTCTCTCTTTCCCTCTGGCCCCATCTGTAGCCACCCCAACCTTCTCCCGAGCCGGTCTCCCACGTGAGCAGAGAGGGTGGAGGAAAAGGCCTCACCACCTTTTTACACCGAGCCCATGTGCTCTCCCTCTCCCTGCCCTTATCTAATCCCCTCTGCCTTGCGATTTCCTTCCTAGATCCCCCAGGGCCCTGCCCAGCTACTTCTCCTTCCCCACCTACCGCTACCCCCTCTCTCTACCATCTCCGTTCGGCCTCGTCGGCACCGACTCGCCACCGTCGCAAGGAGGAGGCAGGCGTGGTGTTAGGCGTTGGGGAAGACCGAGAAGGACCCCCGCGTCACCCCTGTCCACGCTGTCGAGGAGGAGGAGCCCCAAACCTGCTGCGCGTCTTCCACGCCGACTCAAAACCCTAGATCGCCGGGCATCAGCGTCGCCGCCGATCCTCTGCGCTCCTGCCCGAGCCACCACCACCAACCTCCCCGTGGTGAGCCGACACACCTCCCTGACACATCCCCTTGCCGATCCGTTTCCTGTATGCGCCGGGCAAACCGTCGAGCGCCTTCTGTGTAGCACGCTCGCCGTCGTCGTTCCGTCGTCTCGCCTCAGTAGGTTACCTAGACACGCCGCGCTTACCCAGCAACAACCCCCTGCCAACCGAGCGGTAGCCGCCGCCTGCGCGTGCACACTAGGTCGCGGGTTCGAGCCCCGCTGCCCTCTGTATTCCGTCCGCGCGCTGTCAGTTTCGTCAGAGAAAAACAGAGGAAGAAAAATATTAGCCGTGCCCTTTCGCGAATACCCCCCTGGCCTTTTTGTTTTCCCAACCCGCGCTCCATCATGGCCCACATGTCATATGTTGTGGCCATTTTACAAAAAGGTACCCGATGAAACCCTGTCCTCAACCCGTGCTCCCCGGCTCCCCCACATGGCAGGCCCCCTGCTGGCGCGCCCGCGTGTGACCCCGTGGCAGCCGTGGCCCCGCTTGTCAGCGGCTGTGGCTGACTGGACGAGCAGTAAGAAAAGTAGACCGGGCATTGTTTGCGCCAGCTCAGCGCAGACCCCACCTGTCTGTGACGGTGGGTAGCTACCTCTGTGTGCAAAAAGGCCCTGTTCCTTTCTGTTTAATAAAAATGATTTCAGAAATTGCTCAAATGATTTTAAATCCAGAAAATAATAACTTTTAATTGGTAATTCCAAATTTGACAAATGATATATGTTTTTGAATCAGAAAAATGTGAGGATTTCAAATCTGCCATCCAATTTAATGTTTGACTAATTTAAATCTTCGAAATTGTTTAATTGCAATAAAAATGCCTTTTCTTAATTAATTAATAACTTTAATTCTATAACTCCAAAGTTGGCAAATAATATGTCTACATCGATCATCGCGACGAGCCCATTCTAACTATGCATTCCATGTTCTGATTTGCAGCATGCATCATGTCATTATTAAAAATCAGAACTGTTTATGGCTATAAAACATGACCAAATAAATAATAAAATGATTTATTCTTGTCCCCACACCTCACCCTTGCCATGCTACATTATTGCCATGTAATTTGTGCATCATTCATCATAGCATGATTGTTTGCTTGTCGCATTTTATTTATATGCTTGTGCACTTTATTAATGTTGGCCCTTGTTTGTTTGGTTCTTCTTTCGGATAGACGCTGAGCAGGGGAAATATCAGGAATCCTAGGAGTACTACCCAGATCCGTCTCTCGCTTCAACAGAGCTGCCAGGAAAGCACTACCACATGCTTGCATACATATAGTACCTATTGCCTCTATCTTATTCTTGCATCATTGAGTCGCGATTGCATTAAATTGAATCCCAAGTACTGCATAGCCTTTACTTTTAAACCCCACCGAGCTTGTTCCTCCATCCCATGAGCCATTACTACAGGAGTTGTTTGAGCCATGCGAGTCGTAGAACAGCATGTGTAGGGTATGTGAGAGTTTGATGGATAACAAGGTACCTAAACAACTTAACCTTAGTATGGGATAACTAATGAAAGAGGCACCGGTGGGCAATATCTGTTATTTGGTTTTTCATGCTCACTTGTGTCCCGTAGGACCCAGAGTACTTGATTCCTGTTCCTTGACTATTCACACTATCCACATCCGGGAGGCCTTATGGACCCCCCTGAGCCAGAGCTTGATTCATTTCTATTTCTTGGGGCCACAAACTAGTTTGGGGTTTTATTTACTATCCTGTACTTATGCCATGTTTACTGCTTTATCAAGATTGTGCGCGGAGCACCTGTACTGTTTTAGATCGCGCCATGTTTTCACGGTATCGACAAGCCCAGTCACACTTTTGGGTTCCCAGTCGTTTACAGCCGTCGTCGCAAACCCTGGGTCCATTCCGGAGCCGGCCACCTTCGTTGAGGGTAGCTTAGTGGGGTGGCCCCCTGAAATATTTTATGAATCATGTGATCGCTTTGTCGTGAATGCCTCATTGGGTTTTGAGTTGGTTTTTCCGAGGTTGATAGAGTGTGCGTTGCTATTTGTGCCTCCCTATAGGGTAAATCTTTCTGAAAGCCATGTCCGCGGTTATGGACGACTCGGAGCACAGTTTCTCGATCATAGATAAGTATAACTAAAGTACCGCTTTTAATCTGACTAAATACCTGACTAGTAAATAGTTCAATACTCATGAAATGGTTAATAAAACTGCCAACGGATGGGTTGTTCGTCCGCTTTCTCGTTGGTAAGCGAGAAGGAGGATGGATCTGTTACTTTATACTGTTATAACTGTTGTTTCTAATGAACGGACATTCGTCTATCATTGGTTAGGCGGATGGTTAGCGAGTATCTATAGACTTGTTAGTTATTATCTTTTGCTGCAATTGCGTCACCCCAGGTATATGTCCCCTTTAGAGGCATAAAGACTTGTTGAGTACACCTAGGGTCTCACACGATAAATTGTTTGATTCAGATGAACATGTGTATTCGCAAGATGGATACTGGGTGGAGGAGACAGATTATGTTGGCAACGATCACTCGACGTAGAGATTCTGGGGATGGGGATCCACGAGATCTGTGGGCGGGATGTGCTTACTTATGTGGCATCTTATGCCGATTTGCTTCTTATCCGTACTCGGATCTTGTTTCCCACTTCCGCTTGATACTCTGATATTTGATGTATGAGGAGCTATCCTACACTATTATATCTATCTAGGATATTTGGATCTTGCCGTATGGTGTTGCAATATTGGTGTTGCAATATTTCTATTTCTTTTAGATGGTATGGCTCTGAGAACTGTTGTAAGGTAGCTTGCATACATACTCACTTATGTATGTATTTGATCTCTTCGCCTGTTCCCTACGCCGCTCGCTCTTGTCTCGATGTTCTGGAAGTGGTTAGGACGGCCGACGGGTCTACACGTGGGTGGTCCCTGGGCCCCCGCTGTACTATTTTAACCACTTCTGGTTCATCCAGGCTTGAACTTAGAGAGTAGGGTCCGAGGTAGTTACAGGATAGTCCCTAACCTATCCGTCACTTTCTCCACTTCCATTTCAGTCTAGACAGGATCTAGCAGTCCTCTGCATAGAGCTCTTTCATGTACGTGTGGATACCGGCAGAGGCGTTGCACGTGCGGTGCTAGAGACAAGAAGGTCTGTGGGGATCTGGACATGCTGTTATGACCTTGGATCGATAAAGATCCTAAGTCCTTGTGATTAACATGCTAGTCCCTAGATCATTAGCTAGCACTCACAGTCGATGAAATATCATGTAGAACACAAGTCTTTATTATATGAATTCGAATAATCCAAAGTTTACATTATTACAACATAAGCGAAATATATACAACTTGGAGTCCCATCAATGCCACAGGCAGGTTGAGTGAAGACCTGTGATCCTAGCGCACCTTTCAACGATCTCCAAATTTTGCACATGAAACGTGCAGCCAAACGAGTTGGTCAATACTTTGAATTTATTGGCAAATTACACCATTAAGGAATAGAGTTGGCTATCTCTATATGCATAGGCTGACAAAAGGCTTGAGGTTTATTTGCATAAAGCCAATTTTCTTAAGTCAAGAAGAAGAGAGAAAAACGTTTATCCTACTTTGTAAACAGTTGATAAGTAATAGAGGGTCGAGTGGAACACGAGGATATTACGCACCAGTGTCCAACCAACCTAGCACCTGGATATTACACACCAAGTGACACTTGGATATTACGCACCAAGTTACATGGATATGACACACCAAGTCCCCAAAAACACACTCATTGGCGATATTACGCATGCCATAGGGTTTTAGAAAACTTTAAGTTTGAAAAGAGAGAGGAAGATCCTTTAGAGGCTCCATCTTTCAGATGCTCAAAGCGTTCTTTTCCATGAACTCGGCTGATCGATCAGATTGCAATAATCTTGAGAGGTTGTGCACTTTCCCCATAATCCACGATCAAGTCCTTTTACAGACAAGACCATGGCGAGCCTTTCCCTTAGTAGCCCCTCTACCAGCTGGATCCAACCGTGCCAAGAACCTCCAAATGTCTGTACCCCGGTGAGGTTTTCCACTAAGTATTAGGCCAAGACAGAGCCCATATGTATTGTGGTTGCATTGGAAGCTTCTGAATTCTGAAACATGGCAGACTTCTTTGATTCCTGGCCGTCCTCCAGCAATTTTCACTCGTTGACCCGACAACCATTCCGCCCAGAAGAAAACTTGGTTTTATTTTGAAGGGGTTTTGAGAAGGAAAAGGTTCGCTCGAGAGAGCTCTTATACTTAAAAACTGTTTGAGTCTTTGGAACCCTCCAACGGTACTTTATATATATACATATACATCATAGCAAGCATAACTTAGCAAAACAGGATAACCTATTGGGATAGAAAATCCTGAACATAGAGCTACTCATGGCATACTATAAAACCGCACTTACAAAATAATACTAAGAAAATCTACCAAAATCCTACACATGTATACTACAGAGTTTGAAGAGTAAAACATGCATAGTTAAAACTAGCACATAAACATGAACAAGTGGTGTAACTTGCCTTATGTTTGATGATGTATTAATTCGTTCACCGGTACTCTCCGGAATCCAATCGCAATCTACGGGTATAAGTAATGTCAACGGGTGAACATGAAATCAAAATAAAAAACCAAATTGAAGACATAGTAGTCACATAAACTCAAACACATTATAATACCATAGTATATTTATTTATTTCATCATGTAGTATCTTTAGTAGGTTCTAAAGTGTAGGGGGATCTTCATGATCATAGCACGACAAGTTTTGTTGCAAAAGAAATTATATATCTAAAGATATGGCTAAAATGCGATTAAAATTAAAATTTTAAAAGACAGATTTAAAAATTCTGTAATAAAAAAACTAGTATCATTGGATAAACAATTTAATTTCGAATCTGGCGCAATAAAAATTACCTAATCTGGACTTGTAGATCAAAAGATACTGAATTTCAAATTGATGCATGAGCTGGTGCAATCCATACGAGCTGATCGATCACATGGGGTCACAACACGCGAAAGAAAACAGATACGTGGCGAAGCATGATAAGCTGATACCAGTTGAGTGTTAAACATAAATCTAATCTGAACCGCACTGTTAGATCGTATGGTGAGACAAGGCATTACCAATGGAGACCATGGTCAATGGTGACGAAGAAACATGGAAAAGTTGGTGGTGAGACAAGGCATTACCAACGGAGACCATGGTCGATGGTGACGAAGAAACATGGCAAAGTTGGCTTCGGTGTTGTCCATGTCGGCCTTCCGGTGGTCCTTCTGGCCGCGAAGGCATGGACGGCAAGTGGATTGTGTCGTCGGCAGAGACGTGTGCATCCTCGGTGCAGTTCCCGTGGTCCCAAACAACGGCACTGGTCGTTCAAAACATGCAACATCTCCGGCTCCGACGAATTCCAGCAGGGTCGTGCAGCTTGCTCTGGAGTTCCTAGGCATGGGGAAAAAGGTTAGGTACAGTAAGGGAGAAGAACAGACAGAGAGAGGGAGTTCAAAAAGTCTGGCAGGCGTCGCTCCGTTGATCTGCAAATGTTTCCGAAGTATGGACGGCGACCATGACGATGAGCGAAAATGTGGACGTGGTTGATGGTCTTCTTCTGCTACCCTCACACAGCTATGGCCGGCTTAAGCTGGGTGACGGCGACAAACTCCGGCGATGCGTACAGATCAAACCGGGCTCGATATATGGGAAAACAACGTGAGGCAACGAGGTTGAATAAGACAGGAAGTTTAGAAGTAAAAGGAGGAGGATTATGGCTCAGAAACCATTGGTGGCGAAGGAATCATCGATTGTGGAGCTTCTGTATTGCGAAATTCCGGAAGATCGGTTTGAGAGGAAGGTGGTTCGATGGTTTAGGGTTTCAACAAAAATCGAACGAGGTGTGGAGTGGGATATTTATGAGATAATTTTCGTGGAGTGGGCAAAGAATTTAAACGGATCGAGAGATTATCCGGGGTTTGGTTTCGGTTGGGATGAACTCGTCCTGGGCACAAACTCCTCCTGAAGGTTGAAGATGACCGGTGGGGACAAACAACCAGACTTTTCTCATATCGGTGTACCTAGCTGGCTGACCATGTCGACGTGGTGCATCCGGCTTCATGTGCTCGTGCAAGTGACAGGTACATTCTTTTCTTTAGTTTTTTTTTTCTATTAACACATGAAATCGAATGTGACTTACATAAAAATCACTTCGAACTTTGGAAAGAAATATTAGAAATCAAAATAAGTATAGAGCCTAGGAAAATATATTCCCTGCCCATGTTTAGTATACACAAATATTTTTATACACTTTTGCCTCACATGGCTACTAATACAAGTTTTCACAAAATAGTTTTTAAAGATTTATAATGCCTCAAATCAATTCAAAAAAAAATCCAGAAATCAAAAGCTAAATTATATAACATCGAAGAGCCATCTTAAAACCTAAATAAAAATGAAGAAGTCATGTTATCTTCTCTCTTGTGAAATTTCCAGTCTCGAAAATCCAAATAGGTGCAACTAAAATGCAACAAATCTTTGCATTTGTATAAAATTTTCCAACCAATTGGATAGTCATCTTAATCAACTCTTTTTGATTGTGGGTTTGATTTTTTTTAACAAACCTCGAAAAAATTATTTTTGCTCAAAAGATCAACAAGGTCAAACAATTCAATCCTATTTTTTTTTTTACATTCCAAAATTTGATTTTTTTGGGATGTTACATATGTTGTATGGGGATCGTTCGGCACGGCATCAACTGACGTGCTTCATCAATAATCCACATATACGCGTCTAGTGGTAAATCTTGTGGCCTATCACTTGAGCTAGATCTTGGGTGTACCTTATCTCTGTGTGGCCCAACACTAACCTCGAATTCTGGTTCGCTCCCACTCGGGAATTCCTTAATAAGTGCTACATTGAACTTCCCGAGGAATTTAGTTGCATCAAGCTGATTCATCAGCCTGAGTGTAATCATGGTGCTCACCTAAAACTAGTAAACAACTTAGTAAAATAATTAATAGACTTAGCAACTAAGAACAAATACCAAAAGCGCTTAGCTCCCCGACAATGCTACCAGAAAATATCTTGATGACTACAAGTGCACATATCGATTGCAGCTAGTTTCTAAATAAGAGCATTGAACCCACATAGAGCTATTTGGTTAAGGTCTTTATGCCCCTCGTCACTATCTACCAAATGATATTTGTAAGCTGCCTTTGATTTCAAGTAAGGACGTTTGGAAGGTTTTGTGTTTGTGTGCAAGAAAGTAAATAAAGCAAGTAAACAAAAGAAAGTAACAAATGTGTTGGAAATGGTGTTCGAAATCAATAAGGCGAAAGCATTCTCAGGGATTTAGGGTATACCACTAGCATGTGATAATTAATCATAATTACATAATCTATTTCTTTTGTCATGATGTGTGTGGAGAGAGCTCAATAATAAGATGTTCACTACAAGACTCGTCGACAGTCGCTTTCTTGAGTCAGGTAACGAGGTCATCTCTAAATAGCCACTACGATGCCTGAGAGCAATCACTCATACAGACCACCACAATTAAGGGTTTCACTGTAGATATCATAATAAGCTTAGTGAGTCTCTCTTAATTACCTCTTTGACTGTGTAGGTTATAAGCCAATGTTTACTGTCATCGCTTAGCACTGGACATACTCCTATACATGTCCAAAGGGTATCACTCTCTCTTTGGTCCCATAGGCAAATGATATGTGGATGACTACACATACCATCTAAAGAGAGTGATCAAACACAATATCATAGATCAACGGATCATGGACTAGAGTAATATGTCACCTTTATTTCACTTTATAATAATGCTAGGGTTTCTCCATCTCCCCGAGAACAAAGGGAACTATGTTAGAATTGTATTCATACTAACCCACCTATTGTGTATCACGTATACGTATTGTATACGTATGTTGCTTGTATGTGGTCATGACTATATAAGTGGAGCACGTGCAGGGCTTTTGACCCACGCATGAAACACTAAATCCTCTTTCAATCCTGGTATCAAAGCCCACAGCCGCCATGGGTCTCGTCTGCCGTCATTGTGCGATCCATCTACCGTTGCCACCGAGAGACCTCTCCTCCATGGCTGCGATGACGTCGTCTGCCCTCCAGCTCTCCATGATCATCGGGGCCATCGCTTCCTCCTCAACCCCAACTGTCTCCACCGGGGTTGTCCTCACGATAGCAGTTCTCTTGGAGGCGGGAATCTTCAACCTCTAGAAGGGTATCCTTCTCCCCAATCATTCCGGTGTCAGTATCCATATTTACCTTGATGAAACCGTCGTGGGCTCATGGCGCCCGAGAAGACCATCACAGAGGGAGAAGGCGACAAGGCTATCACTATGGTCAACCCAGAGTATGCTCGCTAGTGGTATCAGGACTAGCGGGTCATCGGACTCCTCCTCGGCTCCATGGAGCCTGATATCGCCAATCAGCTCATCGGTTGCAAAATCACTGCTATGGTGTGAAATAGTGTCCATGCCCTATACGGCGCTCAGAGTCGCACCAATGTCCACCACATCCACTGTCAGCTGATGTCTATGCGGAAGGATGATCTCTCCGTCGCCGCGCACATGCACAAGATGAAGTCCTTCACAGATGCCATGGCTGCCACGGAAGCTCCCATATCTGACGACAAACTCATCGACTATATCATCATCGGGCTCGGCTCTACGTACAACTCCATCGCCGCGTCGCTCACCGTCGGCAACCAGTCAATCTACTAATCCAATTTGTACTCGCATATCCTCTCGTTTGAGTCTCTCCAATGGCAACAGGCACATGCCGAGGGATGGTCATCCTTCGTAAACGCGACAACATGTCCTAACCCCGCCTACCAAGGCAGCAGATCCTCCTATCGCCCCTACAGTAATGATGGCCAGCAAGGGTAGGCCTGCAATGGCGGGAACAACGGCTATGGCTGCAAATGACGATGGTCGACAGGATGGCAGCTGCTATGGTCATAACGATGGAAGCTATGGCTGCAATGATGGAGGCCAGAGTGGCAGCAGGAACAATGTCTACGGTCTCAACGATGGAGGCTGCAATGGCAGCTGGAAAGATGGCCGCAATGATAGTGGTCGTAACAACAATGGCCACAATGGTGGCGGGAACGGTGGCCAGCGCCGCTGGAGACCACGTTGTCAGCTTTGTGCCAACTGGGAGCACGAAGACAAGGATTGCCGCAACCTCTAAGAACCCAACTATCAGCCTTCACAGCAGCATGCTGACAATTCTGCTATGATAACTTACAACAACAACCCTGTTATGGGATAACCCCGTGGGTGGCCCGATCTTCACGGATCTCGTGGTCAAAACGATGGTAAAGCGAGGGGAAAGGGAGAAGGTAGCGGAAGCGGACGCACACCTCGTGAAGAACACGATGAACACACATAAAACTCACACGTTACAAGGCTGATTGCTCCCGCCGGTGGCCACCGGTCCAATAAATCCTCACAGGGAAAGATCGGTCAATGTGCTTCCTCGATGCCACGCAGAGAGGGAAGAACACCTTGGAGAGGGTCTTGACGTCTTGGCAAAGGGACACCGATGCCAAGGCCTTGTACAACGAGGGAGGCGCGATGGAAACTCCAACGAGGTGGTGACAATAGTTGATCCCCTTTGGTAGAAGGGTATGAGGCAAAATGAGAGATTCCACAAAGGGGGTTGTCTTTAGTCTATTATATGTGCCTCCCCGATACATGAGGGGGTGGGGGCTCTATTTATAGGCCAGCCACAAGTTCACGGGTAGTTTGGGCATAAAACTAGGGTTTGGTGCGGAATAGAGGGGTACATGGGCCAAGGGTCCAAATGTTGGCTTGCAGGCCCATCACTCAGGCCGGACACTCCGGTGCTTCTTGGCCAGACATTCCGACTAGGCCGGATACTCTGAGGCTTGACATCCAGAGACCCCGGTCAGGCCGGACATTCCATGTCGAGTTCAGGTGGAGTCCGATCTGGCCTCCTGAATGGCCGCGCCAGGCTTCAAACTGAGGGTGGCCGAACAATCCGGTGGGTGAAGGACGGATAGTCTGGGTTGGCCAGAGACTCCAGGTGATCTCAGCCAGACACTACAGTCTTGGCATCACCTTCTTATTCCGTCTCCTCTTCCAAGCCACCGTCTTGTCGGGCTTGATTCTCCAGTCTTTCTTCCTTGCCTCCGTACTTGTCAGTGTGAACCTATCATGATAATGGGACGGACTATGAAGTAGTATACCATTCAAGAGGGTAGGAAGTGAGCTCGCATAGAGGAATGGATTCACCTTTGGAGTCCATGATGACTTGGCATAAGTTGGAGACCATGATGTGGTAACGAACTAGGGTTGGGCTACATCATCTCCCCCTTCAAAAAGAGTCGTCCTCGACTCTACACACTCATCACAAAGTAGAAGATGTCAATAGACCTTCTTGATCCTAGGGTTCACCATATAGTCGTCCTCGGGAAGATTGAATGGAAAACACGTCAACGTTCCTTCACTTTCCATGAATCCTACAAAGCTCACACCAAAAGCGAAGCAACACTCAAAGCGTAGCCAATTCATGAAGATTATAGCATGAGTCCTCAAGTAGAAGGAAGTCACCTTAGCTTGTAGAGATGGCTCAATCAAGGGTAGCCATAGGTAACTCTCTTCGGTTTTTCTTGTCAACTTATGGTCCATAGAGGTTGACGCGTATGCAATTGTACCTTCAGACAACAAAGACCAAGCAACATATGTTTGTGTGTGATAGAGGAGCATGTCATTTGTGGCATGTACATTCTTGTTGACAACACTATTAGCACAACTCAAGTATAGCAAACAAAATGCATATGCAAGGTCAAAGTGCATGGAAATTGTTTGAACTTCACCCAAATGTGGGAACTCAAAAACTCCATAAAACATCTTAGTATGGCACTAAAAGCAATTGACTAGAATATTGATCAACATCTTTGATGCAAAGCTAGGAGAATTTGGCAAAAACACATAAGGAAGGATATCCAAGACATCATCATTATGTGGGCTAACGAACCATTGGAAAGAGAAATTGTTTGACGTGTTGGATGCCACACGCAAATCATCAAACTCAAAGCTCATGGGCATATGAGTATCACAAGTGGAAGAAAAATCAACATGTTTGCAAACAAACCATATGAAAGAGCAAGTGGTCCTTATGTTTGTTGCAACAACAATACGATAGACTTGGAAGCTCTCTTGACAATACATGCTCATAATGGCATTATGCTTGCACACAAAACATCGGAAAGAGAAATTGTTCAACATTTTTGTTGCAACACATAAAGCATCAATATCTAATAGCAATAAAACATGATTGTCACAAGGTGAAAGAATACCATTAACATGCTTGCAATCCAACCATAGGAAAGAGCAATTTTTCAACATGGAAGAGGCAAAGTATGCAAAAGGTATCAGAGCTGGGTTTGATCTTGAACTCACTTGGGGGATGCTCTCTAGAGCTCTTTTTGTCAACTCGTGCTCAACCGAGGTTGACATGATCATTCATGTACCTACACACATCATACATAAAAGGAAGAACATGTGTGCATGGTAGAGAAATACATCATCCATCATGACATATCTCTTCTTGTGCACATCACCATTAGTGTCAATGAAGTGTAACATAGGTGCATGGTGAGGATGCAAGTGGGGAACATGCTTATCATGGAAATCATCAAAATCTCCAAAATTTTGAGAAGGCTATGGGGACCATCTCAATAGAACCCATATGTGAATTATTGTTGCAAGAAAAACAAGTGAAAGAGAAATTATGCAACTTATTGCAAGAACGGTATAAATTTAATAACTATCATGACAAGGCATGTTCGAAGCAATAGCATGGTTGCCAACAAACATATGGAAAGAGTAATTATTCATCAAGTTTGTCGCAACATGAGGATCATTCTTAACATCATTGCAATCAAAACATTGGAAAGAGCAATTGTTCAATATATTGCAAGGAACAATGGGAAAGATGAAATGTTTATAGCTTGGCATGTCTATGGCAACATCATCATAAACAAATAATTTCACATGCTCAACATTATGCAAAGGCAAAGTATCACATGGAAACGTGAATGAATCATATGTGATATCACAAACATTATCCATAGCATGCCAATCATCACAAGTCATCATGTCCACTAGTGGGATCATGGAATCACCAACACCCTTATTTTTACCTTGTTCATACCTCTTATATGATGTGGGTGTTGTAGTACTAGTGGCCTCCATGTGGGCGACTTCATCTTCTTTATGTAGCCATGGCGTAGCATCATCTTCAAGAACCATGTACATCTTCTCCATTTGAGACATCGTAAGTCCAAGGCTTGTCTCTCCTTGATGTAGCCATGCCATAGCATCATCTTCAAGAACCATGTACATCTTCTCCATTTGAGGCATCATAAGTTCGAGGCTTGTCTCTTCTTGATCCATGGAACCTAGCACATCATGAGAAAACACACTAGAGGTAGAGGGTAAGTTGTTAGAAATCAAAATTGTCTCACATGACCTATCAACTACCTCTCTCAACTCACTCGGTGTATCACTCACGCCCTTTAAGTGGAAGCACTCAATCTCACGTAGGGTGGAGTCACTCATCACACTCTTGCTCTCAATCAAGTGGGCTAAGTGGATCTCGTACTCACATTGGATTGGTACCACATCATCACTCAAGCATATAGGGATAGGCTCAGTGTGATCAACTCCATGCATCTCCTTTGGTGAAGGGAAAGTCCCATGCTCACTAGTTTTGACCTTGTCGTCGCCATCTTGCACCTTGGCTTGTGTAGTCCTCTTGGCGTACTCGTCCAACTTGGAGAAGTAGAGGTCTTCGTCTGCCTCATCCATGAAGTTGCATGCATCATCTAGGACATCAATTCTGGCATTGAAGCTTGATGGCGTGGAGGAGAGCTTGCTCTTGGTGCCATTTTGGTGGTGGCACGAGTAGTTGAAGGTGCCTTATGATGGTGTTCTCGGAGGTCATTGGCGTGCCTTGCCTAAGGTTGATGTATGTGGCGCCTTCGAGAGCTTGACTCGTAAAATTTGGTGAGGTTGTTGTCCATATCCTTGTTGTTGGACCTTGGCACTCTCGAGTTGGCAAATATGCCTTGTACGATGTCTTATATCCTCTTGATGATTGCGATGATCACGAGAGAATGTTTATCGATGAAGATTCTTGCTTCGTGGCGCCTCTTTTGGAAGATGATGTTTGGGCGCCCTTCTTATTGTAGGTGATGGAACTTGTTGCCTTGGAGGTTGTTACACATAATTCATTCGAGGTGGTGGTGCTTGGCGCCTTGGAGATGGTGGCGCTTGATGGCTTGGAGGTGATGGCGCTCGACGCCTTGGAGGTGGGTCATCGAAGTAGGTGGTGCCCTTTTGTGTGGCACACCTGGCCTTGAAGGTCATGGTTTCTTGATGATGCGCCTTGATGAGTGCATATTTGCATCATGTTTTACATTATTATTTTGCATTGTAGATGTAGGATCTTGGTATTTTACGGCGCTCACGCGCACATTTTATGTCTGTTTTCACCAGGATCAGGACAGATGATGGATCCAATGGATACAATTCTTGGAGCAGTTGTATTATGGAGAAAAGGAGTTAAAAACAACATAAATCGCTTATTTGGGAAATATTAATAATACCAGAAGAAAACTAGAAGTAAACAAGGGAGGCAGAAGGTTCAACGACCAACTATACGGTGGGAGAAAATTTTCTGGCCATATAGTTGGCGCCGCCTCCGCCTTATCAAATAGTTTCACCCCATCCAATTGGTTCGAGGAGACGACATACAAAACACCCAGAAATCATAGAATCATCACCTCCGGAAGGCATCTGGAGGGGTAACTCATCCACAAGGATCCATCTTCGCCCTGCGCAGATCCGGGAGGCTAATGCATCGATCTTCATCATCCACCACTACATCATCACCATCTACATCCTTGTGTAGATCCTTGTCTAGATGGAGAAACCCTGGTATGAGATTGAAATAAGATAAAGTCTATTATGATATTCATCGTTGTGACCATGTGTTAGATTCTCTACATCTTGATGTTGAGAGAAGTCGACCTCTCAATATTTGCCCCTCGTGGGGACTTGATGGAGGGAACTACTAGTTGGTAGACGGAGGCCTGCTAGCACTTACAGTGACTACAAAGCTATTGGCAACCCTTACGTATCAACTTGGGAAACCGAGAAAACTCATGGAACACTATCCACGCCATGGGATACGTCCTACGGGATTACGTCCCTTAATAGCGCAGTAACTCGATTGATGCCGATTGCTAACTACCGTGGTTATGAGGATGATGTGAGTAGTGGTTGCTGCATAATTGTCCAAATATGGAGTTCCTCCCACACATACATAGTTTAGAATTTTCATGATAATAATCTTTATCTTAGATCCTCATAATACTAGTGGTGTATCCGCTACTCCCTGAGAATGCGTTTTCCCTATTGCAGTTCCAATATTTCTTACATACGCGATACTTACTTTCTGTATTAAGTTATTTTGTTTTACTTTATTATTGCTCTTATACCTAAAACCCAAAAACACCCTTTTACACAATACCCGCATTTTAACTTGTTACTTAGAACTTAATCTAGCATGTCTATGGTAATATTTATTTCAAGAGTTATTATACTTCAGACTCCCGCTCCCTGTGGGATCAATATCTTTATTTCAAAACTAGCTATAAACAATCTGTGCACTTGCAGTCGTCAAGCTATTTTCTGGCGCCGTTGTCGGGGAGCTAAGCGTTGTAGGTCTTTTAGTTTTTACTTATTTATTTTGTCTTGCTTAATTTTATTTTGAGTTACAGGTTCCCACCAACATGATGGAGTTTGAGCATATGACTAGTGCTAACCCACTCAACTGCTTTGGGAAGCCCTATGATATTTATAAAAGAGACAACTCCAATGAGAAGATAAGGGGGTTTGAAATAAATCCTCTACTACTTAGTATTCTACATAAGAAGCAATTTACTGGAGATGAAGAAGATCCTGATCTATATGAGCATATTGCATGCTTCAAAGATATATATATGGCTCTATTCTATTAACAGGTATACCGCCTATGAGGTAAGGGTTAAACTTTTTAGTCAGACCTTTACTAGTATAGCTCTCTCATGGTATAGATCCCTACCACCTAAAGCCACTACTACTTAGGATAATTTAGCCTGTGAGTTTCTAGCAAAATATTATCCATTATCAAAATCTTTTGGAATCAGGCGTCTTATAATGACTTGGAAAAACTGTTTTAATGAAGGACTAGTAAGATCTTATATCAGGTTTAAAGATTTACTACGTCTATGTCCTCATCATGATTTACCTGAATAGTATTTATTGCATATCTTTTATGGCGGTTTAATTGAATCTAATAAAATTGAACTAGACTCTTTCGTGGAAGGAGCCTTTATGAATCTTCCTATACCTAAAGCTTGGGCTTTACTTAATAGAATTCATGATCATAGAGTTTCATGGAATTTTGGTCTAGGAAGTGAAGGAGGCGTAGAAATAGAACATGATTATATTCATGACTATAATAAAAAAGACCATGTTAAAGAATTATCTAAAGAACTTTACTTGGATTCAGATCTTGTGTTACAAGTTATTAAAGCTTTTACAAAACATATTAAAGCTCCAAAAGAGGGACCGGCAAGTATGATCCACCACCCGAACCTGAGAAGAAAAGAGAAGATAAAGAAACACTAGCCTCTTTAGAACCAATAAATGAAATGCCTTTTCCTAACACTGCACGAAAGCATATTCTTAAATATGAACAGGTCAAGGCAGTACAGGATAAAAAGGAAGAAGAAAATTTGCCAGAAGTCCTGGAACATCTGGAGGAAACCAAAGATGAAGAGGTAACCAAGGAAGAAATTATGCCTATGAACGCACATTGTAACATAGTTAAACTTGATGAAGAGACTCCATATTGGTTGAAGGTAAAACAAAGGTAAAAGATGTGGGTAAGCCTATTCTTCCTTGCATATTTAAAGAAACCTCGCATTACAGTTTATGTGATCTTGGCACCAAAGTTAATGTTATATCTTATGATTTCTATTTAGAAATAAAATAAGAAATAGAACCGGCTACAATTGAAAATACTGATATGACAATTATGTTAGCCAATAAAAATCTTGCAATTCCAATGGGAGTAGTTTAAGATGCAACTATCACAATTGGCAATAAAACTTTCCCATCGATTTGGTAGTTGTTGATATGCCAGCTGACAGTCTTTGCCCTATTATATTTGGAATAAACTTTTTGGGTGATATAGGTGCCATGTTAATTTCAAAAAGGAGATTGTGTCTCTTAAGCTTGGGGGAACGGAAAATAAATTCCATTTTTCCAAATTTAAAGACAGGCCTCCACAAATACAAGAAGAAGAGAAAGAAACAACTACTGAATAAATGGCGGCTCTTTTCTTCGGTAACCAAGAAGAAGAAATAAATGAATAACCAAATTATGAAGAAATAGTTATGGAGGACAAGTCACTAGAAGAACTAGAAGATGAATTTGATTCACTTCCCATAATGGGACCTCCAACTGATGAGGCTTTTGAGAGCCAGAAAAGAGAGGGGACGAGGAACTACCACCCCTAGAATTGAAGACTCTACCGGATAATCTCAAATACAGGTTTCTAGATGATACAAATAAATTTCCTGTTATTATTAGTGCTAAACTTTTAGGAAAAGAAGAAGAATTTATGGAGATACTTAAGGAGAATCGCAAGGCCTTTGGGTACTCAATGGATGACTTGAAGGGCATCAGTCCCATGATAGCCGTCCATCGAATATTCATTGAGGAAGGTGCTAAACCAGTTGCGGAATTTAATAGAAGGTTGAAGCCTGAAATGAAAGAAGTGGTAAGAAAATAAATTGTATGCCTACTGGATGCAGGTATAATATATCCTGTTAAAGAAAGTGAATGGGTAAGTCCTGTTCATTGTTGTAACTACCTCGGTGAATTACGCTCTTAGTTGCATGCCTGGATGAGCGAAAATGGTTAAAAAAAGTACGGTAGGGCCAAATGCCACTCACAGGTAGACCTTTTGGCCGTCCTAACCATTTCCAGAACATCGGGACAAGAACGAGCGGCGTAATCGACAGGCGAAGGGATCAACTACATACACAAATGAATATGTATGCAAGCCACATACAATAGTCCTCAGAGCCATTCCATCTAAAAGAAATAGAAATATTGCAACGCCATACAGCAAGATCCAAATATCCTAGATAGAGATAATATTTTAGGATAGCTCCTCATACATCAAACATCAGAGTATCAGGCGGAAGCGGAAAACAAGATCCGAGTACGGATAAGAAGCAAATCGGCATAAGATGCCAAATAAATAAACACATCCCGCCCACAGATCTCACGGATCCCCGTTCCCGGAATCTCTACACCGAGTGATCGTTGCCAACATCATACGTCTCCTCCACCTAGTATCCATCTTGCGAGTATACCTGTTCATGTGAATCAAACAATTTATCGTGTGAGACCCTAGGGGTACTCAGCAAGTCTTTTATGCCTCTAAAGGGGACACAACCTGGGGTGACGCAATTGCAGCAAAAGATAATAACTAACAATTCTATAGATACTCGCTAACCATCCGCCTAACCAATGATAGACGGATGTCCGTGAATTAATAACAAGAGTTGTAACAGTAATATTAACAGATCCATCCTCCTTCTCGCTTACCAACGAGAAAGCGGACGAACAACCCCCATCCGTTGGCATTTTACTAGTCAGGTACTTAGTCAAATTAAAAGCGGTACTTTAGTTATACTCATCTATGATCGAGAAACTGTGCTCCAAGTCGTCCATAACCGCGGACACGGCTTTCAGAAAGATTTACCCTGCAGGGGTGCACAAATAGCAACACACACTCGATCAACCTCGGAAAAACCAAATCAAAACCCAACAAGGCATTCTCGACAAAGCGATCACAGGATTCAAAAATGTTTCAGGGGGCCACCCCAATAAGCTACCCGCAACGAAGTTGGCCGGCTCCGAGACGGGCCCAGGGTTTGCGAGAACGGATGTAAACGACTGGGAACCCAAAAATGTGACTGGGCTTGTCGATACCGCGAAATCGTGCCACGATCCCTAATCAGTACAGGTTCTCCTCGCACAATCTTAAATAAAGCAGTAAACATGGCATAAGTACAAGATAGTAATAAAGCCCAAAACTACTTGTGGCCCCGAGAAATAAGAATGAATCAAGCTCTGGCTCAGGGGGTCCATAAGGCCTCCCAGATGTGGATAGTGCGAATAGTCAAGGAACAGGAATCAAGTACTCGGGGTCCTACGGGACACAAGTGAGCATGAAGAACCAAATAGCAGATATTGCCCACCGGTGCCACTTTCATTAGTTATCCCATTACTACTCAGGTTAAGTTGTTTAGGTACCTCGTTATCCATCAGACACTCACATACCGTACACATGCTGTTCTACGACCCGCATGGCTCAAACAACTCCTGTAGTAATGGCTCATGGGATGGAGGAACAAGCTTCGGTGGGGATTAAAAGTAAAGGCTATGCAGTACTTGGGATTCAATTTAATGCAATCGCGACTCAATGATGCAAGAATAAGATAGAGGCAATAGGTACTATATGTATGCAAGCATGTGGTAGTGCTTGCTTGGCAGCTCAGTTGAAGCGAGGGACGGGTCTAGGTAGTGCTCCTGGGACTCCTGATATATCCCCTGCTCAGCGTCTATTCGAAAAAGAACCAAACAAACAAGGGCCAACATAAATAGAGTGCACAAGCATATGAATTAAAATGCGTCAAGCAAACAATCATGCCATGATGAATGATGCACAATTTGCATGGCAATAATGTAGCATGGCATGCGTGAGGTGTGGGGTACAAGATTAAAGCATTTTATTATGTTTTTAGCCCGGTTTGCTCTCATAACACTTGCTGTATACTTATTATTTATATGATGCATGCTGCAATTCAGAACATGGAATGCATAGATAGAACGGGCTTGCCGCGCTGATCGATTTAGACATATTATTTGTCAAATTTGGAGTTATAAAACTAAAGTTATTAATTAATTAAGAAAAAGGGCATTTTATTGTAATTTTAATCATCTTGAAATTTTAAAGTGCTCAAACATTATTTTGAATAGCATATTTGAACTCCTCACATTTTTCTGATTCAAAAATATATATCATTTGTTGAATTTGGAAATATCTTTTAAAAGATATGAAAAACAAATTTGAATTTGAATTTGAAACAATTTTGAAAAAGGTTTAATTAAACAGCAAAGCAGAAAGCATTTTGTACTCACACAGATCTAGCCACCGACACCGCCAAGTGGGCCCGGGCTAATCTGGCGGTAACTGCGCACCGAAGGGTTTTCTGTACCGCGGCCTTAGCTAGCCCAGGTCGCTGACCGGTGGGTCCGTCGGTGGGGCCATGCCCACATGACAGCGAGAGGGGAGGGTCAGCCACGTGTCGTGGCGAAGGGAGCGCGGGTTGAGGGCCTAAGAGCTGGGGGCTTAACTGCAAAACGGACGGAGCGGCTGACGGTGGGGCTCGGTGGTACCGCGGGTTCAGGAAAAAACAAAAGAGGGGGCGATTTGAAAAGTTTCCACAGGCCCCTGTAGATCTTCCCTGCACCTGCGGACGGATCGGTGCTCGACCGACGCGGGGTGTGGCACGGGGATTCGAAGCCGCGACGCGGGGCGCACACGCTAAGGGGTGGAGCCAGTGCGGCTGGGTTCGGGAGGTTGACAGAAGGGCGGCTGGTGGCTAGGTATGTCGCCGCGAGGCGCGGCGCGGCGCGGACCAGACGGCAACGGCTGCCGTGCATCGAGGGTGCTCGGCGAAAGGAACGGCGACGCTAGGGGTCTACGGCGAGGCGGAAGGTGTCAGGGAGGAAGTAGTGCTCACCGCGGAGCGATCGGAGAGGTCGGATCATGCGGGGAGGCGTTGTAGCGACGAGGACGCAGAGGCCGGGAACTAGGGCTTCGGAGGCGAGAGCGTCGGTGCACGGCGTCGCGGTGGTGTCTGCTCCTCCTCGACCGATCGTGCAGGAACGTCGAAGAGGCCCAACTCTGCTTCCCCGACAACCAGATACTCCCGCCCTCCGCTGTGGTAAACGAGGAAAAGAGGAGGCCGAGGGTGGCCGGTGGAGAGGGTAGACGGGGAGGAAAAAGAGGGAGGCACCGCAGCCAGGGGTGGATCTGGGCGAGGTAGAGGAGGCGTGGGGAAGGGAATAAACAGAGAGGGAGAGGAGAGGTGCCGTGTGGGCGCGGGATAGAGGTAAAGGTGGCTTCGGCCACCTTTAGCTTTCCTCCCTCACGTGCTTGTCGTGCACAGCCAGAGGCAGGGAGAGGGGCTGCCGGTGGCCCAGGGTGAGGGGGAGGAGGCCGGCTCAGAAGGTGGGGCCTCATGGCAGGGAGAGAAAGATAGAGATAGAGAGAGAGGGTAGAGCTCGGTTAGGAGCTAGGGTTGGAGGAATGGGGTGGCTCGGGTTATGGCTTTAGGGTTGGGGTAGGGCTTCGGCCTAGGAGGGTAGGGTGGCTAGGTGGCCTTGCTGTCCGAGAGGGAGAGGGAAAAACTTCGGCAAGGGGTTTGCATGGGGTTAGTTAGATCTTAGGGTTGGAGAGAGGGTTAGAGAGTGAGGGTGGATTAGGGTAGGGTATGGGCCAAGCAAAAACAAGCATGAAGGGGTAGGGTGAGGAGAAGGAGATGATGAGGGAGAAGGTATAGGAACTCAAATGATGCATGGTCATGGTAAGATCAAGAAAAGGTGGGATGGAGGTAGCTAGGGTGTTGGTATGCATGAGCAAGAGAGAGAAAAAGATGGTCAAGGGGATGATCTTACAAGCTCATGCAAGGCACTACACAAGTGAGGTTGATGAGTTAGAGATGAAGAGAGAAAAAGAGAAGATCTCACAAGAGGAAGGTTCCACTCAAAACAAAGAAAAACCAAAGAAAAGCAAAGGTGTTGATGATGGTTGCATGGCCCATGCAAACATTAAATGCCATGTGTTATTCTTGTGAAAACAAAATAGATGATCATGGCATTTATACATATGCATTCCAAAAGGTGGAATAAAGGCCAAACAAAAGAAACTAGAATTGGATCCACCCTAACCCACATGAGCTAGATTAAAATCCAAAAGAAAATAAAAGCCCATGGTTAATCTGGATGGTGGAATTATAAGGTGGTGACAAAGAAAGGTGGTGGATTGGAATAAAAGATATGCCCCCAACTCAACTTGGGCATCAAGCATTTATCAAGAACCAAATACAATATATCAAGAGCCAAATACAATTAATAATGCATATGAGAGAAGAACCAAATGGAAAAGGGTTTTATATGATGCTCAAATGCAAGGTGGCATGATGACATGAGCATGATATAATTATGATGCAACAATTATATATAGGAAGTAGCCATTATATATAGACTACGCTAGTAGCATTGCAATTGTTAGACAATTGGGATGCTACAACTCTCCCCCACTAAACAAGAATCTCGCACCGAGATTCCTAGGAAAAAGAAAACAACACAAGGAGAGGCGGGTGTTTGGAACGAAGGTTACCCTCACATTCCCATGTTGATGAACCACAGAATGTTGCGACCACTACACCTTGCAAAACTTGCTAGACTTGTTACGAGTCTTGCGTTTTGCTTCAAGAACAAAGGGTTAGAAGAATTGTAGGATTGTCATGAGACAAGAAGGATAGGATGAACATAGCTTCGGTTTTCTCGAGAAACATGATAAAATGTTAGAACCACTTGTGAAAGAAAAGTACAAGATGATGTATCATGGATAAAGAAAAGACACACCGTTAAGATTAAAGATTTACCGATACTAGAGAGGATGAATCTTTGTCTCGCCAGAAGAAAAGAGCTAGGTTGGAGAGGTTTTGAACCACTATGACAATAGCATCGTATCTTTTCTCGGATTTAAGAAATGAAGTTCGGAAACAATATTGCCTTCAAACAATAGAGTTCCTTGATATCAACTGAAAGATTTAGTTAGACATTGTCGGTTTAGATTCTTGTTGCAACGGTAAGAACCAAGGATCACGCAATTGAGGTGCACGGATATAACTTATAGACAAGGAGGTGATGCTATATTATGGTGGGATCCCAAGAAGAAAATAATATAGAGGATCTAGAGTTTATTGTAGGGATACTTATTGCTTTCTTTAACCTTGAGGCTAATGCAATAGATTTGCGACTGATGGCATCAACCATAATTGGCTTTACCACGAGAAAGGATTGACAAAAGGAAGTCAAATATATACTTCATCCATCTTGTTGACGATGTTGAGCACTAGTGGAATGAAGGGGAACTGAGAAGATATAGCATTTGCTTCCACCAGATAATTGAAGATTTTGCTCCATCTAGAATAGACAGACCACCAACAAGAGATTATTGATTACTTTCTTCGAGAGAGCACTCTGGAAAAACAAGGACGGAAGTAAAAGTATCGAGGGATAAAGGCCACTTCTAACTTCCATGGAATGAGTGAAATCACATTAATTCACCAATTCAATGTACAAGAGTGAATGATAAGAGTAGTGGTATGGTAGCTACTCCATCCCGCACTCAAAGCATTACTCCACACATGAATAACAAAACCATGCAACCCAACTACCGAAACAGACTGAAGGTATTGCCAATAACTCATGGAACTTTGTTAGAAACAAGGATAGATGCAAACGATTCGCCGGATTCACAGATAGATAAAGATGATGATGTTTTCATCATGTCGGAAGTACCAAGCCACCAGAAAGATATGAAGGAAGATTACGGAGAACAACTGCAAGTTTCAACAGCTACAGAAAAGGTAGCACCAACTTGAACAGAAGGAATACAAGATCTGGAAGATCTTCATGGCCTCCGGTGGATTGAGCATAGACGATAGAGCATGAGGGTTTCAAGAGATTACTTAACGATATAGAGGTGAAAAGGACTCCATGTTGTTCTTGAAATGATTGAGAGAGGTTTAGCAGTCTTCAAGAAAATCTTTAGCGGAACGACGATGATAACTTGCCAACAAGGAATAACTCCAGATTGGTTGAAGATGGAGGATGGAATTAACAATGGACTTGCTGATTCCAGAATTGAAGTAATGTATTTAGCAGAAGGACGTGGTCGAGATAGGTGACTTCAAGAAGCCAGAATTCACACTTTGAGAACTTTGCACACAGGCAGTGTTCACGAAGCTTGAGAGAAAGGGACACAGATGATCTTCCATGTTCTTCCATTGATATAGAATAGGCAAGCATATTATCAACATATACCACCATGGATTAACAAGATATTCCCAGAATACCAAGTTCAAAAGGCGAGAGAAACAAACAAATGCTCGAACACTTCCTGAGCTCAACGCTCTTAGAAAGATCAATATTAAGAGCACGGGTTCGTGTTGAAGAAGATGCACTGGCAGAATAGATTATCTGGTCCTTCGGAAGAAAAAGAGATGTCACCTGGTTCACATTGTCGATTGGGTCGCCGGTTACAAAGATAAAGAGATCTTGGATAAAGAAACGATGATAGCTCATACCTCAAGCAAAGCTATCAGAGACGAAAAGATGCAATTCCCTCGTCTCAAAGAGAATTTTGTAGATATGGAGTTCAAAAAGATGTGCAGCATGATGGACAGATGATAGACCGCTGTAGTGCCTTGAGAAACTCCGGATTGCCAAAGATGCTTGAATATGCATAAATATGATCACGGTGTAAGTCAAAATCACAGGAGATAACCGTCACCATTTGGAGGATAGCTTTGATAGCATTTTCCATATTCCACTCGTGATAAGTGTCCTATAGCTATGCCGAGAACCAAATTACAATCACCCGCATCGGATCGACACATGTTATGTAATTATCCCAAGAGAATTGGAGATGAAATAAAACTCCAGGATTAAGCGCCGGTGACAAAAGAATGAGTTAGCATGGACATGCTGATAAAAGGGAGATAGATAATGTTTCACACACGACTGAAGAGGAGTGTGGAAACACAGATGTATCAAAGAAAAAATTTCCGCATTTTTCGGCATTAAAATACCAATAGATGCGCAAAATCACTTATCAGGTAGAGATTAGCAACTCCACATTCTGTGAAAGCATGCTAGAAGGAAGAACACCCTTAAGAAGATGGCACTGGTTAACAAGGAGTCGGATAGATCGCGCCGGTTTTCAAAAGCCTGTCAGTATGGAATGTACCAACAATTGATAACCAAAGGCAGATTGTGATAACAAATTGGATGCAACAGATAGACAAGGAATTACACACACACACACTTTCTATGGTTCTACAGAAACCCAGAACACGTGAATTCCTATTTTGAATTTTTAGAAGAGGATTGAAAATGTTACACTTCCTTACCAGAAAAGGGTGGGTGGGTGGGTAAGAAGAAAAGTGGAAGCAGTCTTACTCTCACGTTTTCTTTTTCCCTAGTATACATAGCTACCAAAAATATTTGCTAGACTGACAACAACCATATGGCTGAGACCCTGAAGGGCGGGATGGCTCTGATACCAATTGTAACTACCTTGGTGAATTACGCTCTTAGTTGCATGCCTGGATGAGCGAAAATGGTTAAAATAGTACGGTGGGGCCAAATGCCACTCACAGGTAGACCTTTCGGCCGTCCTAACCATTTCCAGAACATCGGGACAAGAACGAGCGGCGTAATCGGCAGGCGAAGGGATCAACTACATACACAAATGAGTATGTATGCAAGCCACATACAATAGTCCTCAGAGCCATTCCATCTAAAAGAAATAGAAATATTGCAACGCCATACGGCAAGATCCAAATATCCTAGATAGAGATAATATTTTAGGATAGCTCCTCATATATCAAACATCAGAGTATCAGGCGGAAGCGGAAAACAAGATCCGAGTACGGATAAGAAGCAAATCGGCATAAGATGCCACATAAATAAACACATCCCGCCCACAGATCTCACGGATCCCCGTTCCCGGAATCTCTACACCGAGTGATCGTTGCCAACATCATCCGTCTCCTCCACCCAGTATCCATCTTGCGAGTATACCTATTCATCTGAATCAAACAATTTATCGTGTGAGACCCTAGGGGTACTCAGCAAGTCTTTATGCCTCTAAAGGAGACACAACCTGGGGTGACGCAATTGCAGCAAAAGATAATAACTAACAATTCTATAGATACTCGCTAACCATCCGCCTAACCAATGATAGACGGATGTCCGTGAATTAATAACAACAGTTATAACAGTAATATTAATAGATCCATCGTCCTTCTCGCTTACCAACGAGAAAGCGGACGAGCAACCCCCATCCGTTGGCATTTTTATTAACCATTCCACGAGTGTTGCACTATTTACTAGTCAGGTACTTAGTCAAATTAAAAGCGGTACTTTAGTTATACTTGTCTATGATCGAGAAACTGTGCTCCAAGTCGTCCATAACCGTGGACACGGCTTTCAGAAAGATTTACCCTGCAGGGGTGCACAAATAGCAACACACACTCGATCCATCTCGGAAAAACCAAATCAAAAGCCAACGAGGCATTCTCGACAAAGTGATCACAGGATTCAGAAATGTTTCAGGGGGCCACCCCAATAAGCTACCCACAACGAAGTTGGCCGGCTCCGAGACGGACCTAGGGTTTGCGAGAACGGTTGTAAACGACTGGGAACCCAAAAATGTGACTGGGCTTGTCGATACCGCGAAATCGTGCCACGATCCCTAAACAGTACAGGTGCTCCTCGCACAATCTTAAATAAAGCAGTAAACATGGCATAAGTACAGGATAGTAATAAAGCCCCAAACTACTTTGTGGCCCCGAGAAATAAGAATGAATCAAGATCTGGCTCAGGGGGGTCCATAAGGCCTCCCGGATGTGGATAGTGTGAATAGTCAAGGAATAGGAATCAAGTACTCGGGGTCCTACGGGACACAAGTGAGCATGAAGAACCAAATAGCAGATATTGCCCACCGGTGCCACTTTCATTAGTTATCCCATTACTACTCAGGTTAAGTTGTTTAGGTACCTCGTTATCCATCAGACACTCACATACCCTACACATGCTGTTCTACGATCCGCATGGCTCAAACAACTCATGTAGTAATGGCTCATGGGATGGAGGAACAAGCTTCGGTGGGGCTTAAAAGTAAAGGCTATGCAGTACTTGGGATTCAATTTAATGCAATCGCGACTCAATGATGCAAGAATAAGATAGAGGCAATAGGTACTATATGTATGCAAGCATGTGGTAGTGCTTGCTTGGCAGCTCAGTTGAAGCAAGGGACGGGTCTGGGTAGTGCTCCTGGGACTCCTGATATATCCTCTGCTCAGCGTCTATTCGAAGAAGAACCAACCAAAAAAGGGCCAACATAAATAGAGTGCACAAGCATATGAATTAAAATGCGTGAAGCAAATAATCATGCCATGATGAATGATGCACAATTTGCATGGCAATAATGTAGCATGGCATGGGTGAGGTGTGGGGTACAAGATTAAAGCATTTTATTAAGTTTTTAGCCCGGTTTGCTCTCATAACACTTGCTGTATACTTATTATTTATATGATGCATGCTGCAATTCAGAACATGGAATGCATAGATAGAACGGGCTCGTCGCGCTGATCGATTTAGACATATTATTTGTCAAATTTGGAGTTATAAAACTAAAGTTATTAATTAATTAAGATAAAGGGCATTTTATTGTAATTTTAATCATCTCAAAATTTTAAAGTGCTCAAACATTATTTTGAATAGCATATTTGAACTCCTCACATTTTTGTGATTCAAAAACATATATCATTTGTTGAATTTGGAAATATCTTTTAAAAGATATGAAAAACAGATTTGAATTTGAAACAATTTTGAAAAAGGTTTAATTAAACAGCAAAGCAGAAACCATTTGGTACTCACACGGATCTAGCCACCGACACCGCCAAGTGGGCCCGGGCTGATCTGGCGGTAACAGGCGCAACGAAGGGTTTTCTGTACCGCGGCCTTAGCTAGCCCAGGTCGCTGACCGGTGGGTCCGTCGGTGGGGCCGGGCCCACATGACAGCAAGAGGGGAGGGTCAACCACATGTCGCGGTGAAGGGAGCGCGGGTTGAGGTCCTAAGAGTTGGGGGCTTCACTGCAAAACAGACGGAGCGGCTGACGGTGGGGCTCGGTGGTACCGCGGGTTAAGGAAAAAACAAAAGAGGGGGCGATTTGAAAAGTTTCCACAGGCCCCTATAGATCTTCCCTGCACCTGCGGACGGATCGGTGCTCGACCGATGCGGGGCACGGCACGGGGATTCGAAGCCGCCACGCGGGGCGCACGCGCTAAGGGGTGGAGCCAGTGCGGCTGGGTTCGGGAGGTTGACAGAAGGGCGGCTGGTGGCTAGGTATGTCGCTGCGAGGCGCGGCACGGCGCGGACCAGACGGCAACGGCTGTCGTGCACCGAGGGTGCTCGGCGAAAGGAACGGCGACGCTAGGGGTCTACGGCGAGGCGGAGGGTGTCAGGGAGGAAGTAGTGCTCACCGCGGAGCGATCGGAGAGGTCGGATCATGCGGGGAGGCGTTGTAGCGACGAGGACGCAGAGGCCGGGAACTAGGCTTTCGGAGGCGAGAGCGTCGGTGCACGGCGTCGCGGTGGTGTCGTCTCCTCCTCGACCGATCGTGCAGGAACGTCGAAGAGGCCCAGCTCTGTTTCCCCGACAACCAGATACTCCCGCCTGCCGCCGTGGTAAACAAGGAAAAGAGGAGGCTGAGGGTGGCTGGTGGAGAGGGTAGACGGGGAGGAAAAAGGGGGAGGCGCTGCGGCCAGGGATGGATCTGGGCGAGGTAGAGGAGGCGTGGGGAAGGGAATAAACAGAGAGGAAGAGGAGAGGTGCCGTGTGGGCGCGGGATAGAGGTAAAGGTGGCTTCGGCCACCTTTAGCTTTCCTCCCTCACGTGCTTGTCGTGCACAGCCAGAGGCAAGGAGAGGGGCTGCTGGTGGCCCAAGTTGAGGGGAAGGAGGCCGGCTCAGAAGGTGGGGCCTCATGGCAGGGAGAGAAAGATAGAGATAGAGAGAGAGGGTAGAGCTCGGTTAGGAGCTAGGGTTGGAGGAATGGGGTGGCTCGGGTTAGGGCTTTAGGGTTGGGGTAGGGCTTCGGCCTGGGAGGGTAGGGTGGCTAGGTGGCCTTGCTGTCCGAGAGGGAGAGGGAAAAACTTCGGCAAGGGGTTTGCATGGGGTTAGTTAGATCTTAGGGTTGGAGAGAGGGTTAGAGAGTGAGGGTGGATTAGGGTAGGGTATGGGCCAAGCAAAAACAAGCATGAAGGGGTAGGGTGAGGAGAAGGAGATGATGAGGGAGAAGGTATAGGAACTCAAATGATGCATGGTCATGGTAAGATCAAGAAAATGTGGGATGGAGGTAGCTAGGGTGTTGGTATGCATGAGCAAGAGAGAGAAAAAGATGGTCAAGGGGATGATCTTACAAGCTCATGCAAGGCACTACACAAGTGAGGTTGATGAGGTAGAGATGAAGAGAGAAAAAGGGAAGATCTCACAAGAGGAAGGTTCCACTCAAAACAAAGAAAAACCAAAGAAAAGCAAAGGTGTTGATGATGGTTGCATGGCCCATGCAAACATTAAATGCCATGTGTTATTCTTGTGAAAACAAAATAGATGATCATGGCATTTATACATATGCATTCCAAAAGGTGGAATAAAGGCCAAACAAAAGAAACTAGAATTGGATCCACCCTAACCCACATGAGCTAGATTAAAAGCCAAAAGAAAATAAAAGCCCATGGTTAATCTGGATGGTGGAATTATAAGGTGGTGACAAAGAAAGGTGGTGGATTGGAATAAAAGATATGCCCCCAACTCAACTTGGGCATCAAGCATTTATCAAGAACCAAATACAATATATAAAGAGCCAAATACAATTAATAATGCATATGAGAGAAGAACCAAATGGAAAAGGATTTTATATCATGCTCAAATGCAAGGTGGCATGATGACATGAGCATGATATAAATATGATGCAACAATTATATATAGGAAGTAGCCATTATATATAGACTAGGCTAGTAGCATTGCAATTGTTAGACAATTGGGATGCTACAATTGTGTCCCTAAGAAGGGTGGTTTCACTATTGTTCCTAATGAAAATAATGAATTGATACCTACTAGAACTATTGTTGGGTATAGGATGTGCATCGACTTCAGAAAATTAAATAAAGAAACTAGGAAAGATCACTATCCTTTACCATTCATAGATCAAAATTTAGAGAGGTTAGCAGACCATACTCATTTTTGTTACTTGGATGGATAATCTGGTTTTTCTTAAATAGTTGTTCATCCTAATGACCAACTTAAAACAACTTGCATTAGTTCTTATGGTTTACATGCTTACCGACGTATGCATTTTGGATTATGTAATGCTCCGGCCACTTTTCCAAGATGCATGACTCCTATTTTTTCTGATTTCATAGAACTCATAATGGAAGTATTTATGGATGACTTTTCTGTCTATGGAACTTCGTTTATGAGCTGCTTGGATAATCTCAAAAGAGTTTTGCAGTGTTGCGGAGAAACCAATCTTGTTCTAAACTGGGAGAAATGCCATTTTATGGTCAAAGAAGGTATAGTCCTTGGACACAAGGTATCAAGTAAGAGAATTGAAGTTGATAGAGCTAGGGTTGAGGCAATTGAGAGAATGCCACGACCTAGGGATATTAAAGGTATAAGAAGTTTCCTTTGTCATGTGGGTTTTTATAGAAGGTTCATTAGAATTTTCTCTAGAATATCTAAACCTTTGACTAACCTCCTACAAAAGGGAGTAAGATTTAATTTTGATGATAAATGTCTTGAAGCCTTTGATCAACTCAAAAATGATTTATCTCATGCTCCTATCATTAAACAACCTATCTAGGATACAACCTTTGACTTAATATGTGAAGCTAGTGATGATGTCGTAGGAGTAACTCTGGGACAACATATTGGTCGTAGATTTAATATTATACATCATGCTAGTAGAACTCTAAATGGTGCTCAGAAGAATTATCCAAAGGAAGAAAAGGAACTGTATGCTGTATTTTTCTCTTGTGATAAATTTCATTCTTATTAAGTTGATGCAAAGGTAAGAGTTCATACTGATCGTGATGGTTTAAAAGAACTCCTTGAAAGGAAAGAACATAAGCCAAGACTGATCCGTTGGATTCTTTCACTACAAGAATTTTAGTTGCAGATTATGCAGAGGCAGGAAATAAAGATGTTAAGTGCAGTGTCCATGATAGCCCAGCAAGACACCAATCTTGATGAGAGGAACTTTAGTCCTGGTGATTTTCGTTTACAAGAATTATTCCATGAATTAAGGTCAATTCCTTCAAGGGAGAAGAAGTCTTTGTTGTTGGAAGAACTTTCTCATCCCCGAATAAGCAAATGGTAAGTGAAAGGTAAGTGTTCTTACCCAAATAAGTGATTTTTTTTCACAAATTTTACTCCTAAAAATTCTGCCTTTGAAATCCCTGTGTTTTTCTGAAGTTTTAAAGGGGGTTTACCAACTATACGGGTGGAGCTATATGACCGAAGAGGGAGCTCCTGCCGTATAGTTGGTCATTAAACTCTCTGTATCATCTTTGTGAAATTGTCTTTGATATCTGAGCCTATACGGTCGCAACTGTACGACCGAAGCAAAAATTCTGGCCATGTAGTTGGTCGTTGAACTCTCAGATAGTTTTGCTTTTTGGTGTATGAATCTATATGGTCGCAACTATATGACCGGAGCAAAAATTCTGGCCATATAGTTGGTCGTTAAACTCTCGCACACTTTCGATTTTTGGTGTCTATATCTATACGGTTGCATCTATACGACCGGAGCCAAAATTCCGGCCGTATAGTTGGTCGTTAAACTCTGAAACACTTTTCGTTTGTTTTTTGTTCATCTAAAAAAACATTACTGTCGGTTCTGAGTCGTGATTTAATTGACATGGACTTGAGATATTTGGAAATATCTGCCCGGAACCAACTATACAGCCGGACCTATACGGGCTGCGTCCATATAATTGGTTGTTACGCGGCAGGACACTTCCAAATCCATGATTTATTTCTCTGTTTCATTAAGATTCTTTTCTTGGATGACAATTTGGTGTTTCTCACGAGTTTTGCCGACCTCTAACCCCCCTTATATACTGTCATTGTCTCTCTCTCTAATCATAATCTACAGAACCAATCTAGCAATGTGTTATCCCGTCCCAGGTCGTGGGAGACCCATGGGGCTCATTGCTCCTTCCAGGGGCCGATCTAGTAGCCCGTACATGGAGGACGATGACGAGGAGGTGGAGAGGTTTATCCCGAGGTAGAAGGAGTATGTCGAGCCAAGCTACTTCAACAACGATTCCGAAGATGACGTGGTTGACGTCTACATCCACCGAGACGTCTATGATCCACCGGAGATCAATTGGGCAGTGATTAAGAAATCTCAACAAGAGAGCGAAGATCGCAAGCGACATGGAAAATGGCGTGTGGAGACGATCAAGTTCATCACCACAGATCCAAGGGCGCACAAGCATAAGGAATTATCTAATATTGGTGCAGGTGCTAGCAAGGAAGGGGAGGTTCCACTCTCGAAGCCAACCATTGACGCTCGTATGAAGGTTAAGCCTCAAGAAGAGTGGAGGTACGGTTTCCACTTCCCCAATCCATCAATTATGGATGAGGAATAAGAAGTTGTCCCCATGACCAGGGATCGCGTGCGGGCACTGGAGATATATCAGAAGCAGGAGCTACTCCATCACGTCGAAGTCCGTCACCGACTCAATGAGATGGAGAAGAAGGAAGACCTCCTTCCATTGGTGACTAAGCTCACAGATAGAGTGGACACTTTGCAATCTGATCTACGTAGGTTCTACAGTCGCATAACTACTCTAGAGGAGACCAACAAGAAGCTACGCACCATGGTGTTACACGCCATGGCGCCACAGTGATCTACAACAATCACAGTATCAAATAATCGCAAGGGATTATTTGATCCTGCCTGGCTTGATTCCAAGATTGGGGAGAACTTTAAGACCTTGTAATCTATCCTATAAGTTATTATTATTATTTTTGCATTAGTTCAAACTAGAAATAAAGTTTGCATCATTAGAATTCTCTTCAGGAATAGTCAATCTCTTTTATGAAATTCCGAGTTTATTATTATATATGGAGCAATATTGAGTTTGTGTTGCTTTAATGATATATGAATGGCTTGAGTATGATTTTACTTGCACTTGATGATAGCAATAGAGTCTTCCACACCATTGGTATTAATGGAACACAAAAAGATAATTTGGTCAACATGCTGTAAGTCTATGATTTGATTTACAAAGAGAAATTATCTATACAATTAAGCTGAAAAAGAAACCTTGAACAAGGGAAAATGAAAGTCGTGGTAGAATCTCCAAGTCATAAGAATGCTTCATATACAGTTGAAATTTGATAATTGAGATCATTGAACTTTGAATTCCTACATAAGGTGGAATATATGGCTAGCTCCTTTGCACAACACTTAAAACAAAAGTGTGAGCATTTATGCAAAAGAAAACAAAAATAAAGAAGAAAAAGAGCGAATGTGCAAAGAGCAAATAGTCATATACCACTGTATTGTAGTATGACAAAGATACACTTTTGAGGTTTTGAACCCCAAGTGAATACGTTGATCCTAAAACACTTGGCACTACCTCGTTAACTCATTCAGTTGAACCGGATACTTTTACATTATGTTGAGATTCATCTTTTATGAACTGTTGATCACTAAGGTGTGGAAGCCTTCTAATACTATTCAGATGGTTCGAGTAAGGTACTATTCATGAACTTATTCCTATGTATCGTTCATGATAAACACATGCTACAACTGCCTCATTTATTTTATCGACTCAGCTTCATGAATATGAGGATCACATCCATTAAGCTAAAACTTGCCCGGGACGAGCAAGAGTCTAATCTTGGGGAAGTTGATGAGTGCATATTTGCATCATGTTTTACATTATTATTTTGCATTGTAGATGTAGGATCTTGTATTTTACAGCGCTCGCGTGCACATTTTATGTCTTTTTTCACCACGATCAGGACAGATGATGGATCCAATGGATATAATTCTTGGAGCAGTTGTACTGTGGAGAAAAGGAGTTAAAAACAATGTAAATCGCTTATTGGGGAAATATTAATAATACCAGAAGACAACCAGAATCGAACAACGGAGGCAGAAGGTTCAACGACCAACTATACGGTGGGAGCAAATTTTTTGGCCGTATAGCTCCGGTGTATAGTTGGTGCCGCCTCCGCCTCGTCAAATAGTTTCACCCTGTGCAATTGGTTCGAGGAGACAACATACAGAACACCCATAAATCGCAGAAACCTTACCATGGGTTCTTCATCGATATCATCCTCGGTTCCGGAGTCCCTAGACATGATTCACAAGACCAAATGGTTTATATGGAAGTGGTAGGGGGTTAGGGATGCAACGCCAAACCTTACTTTACCTTGGAACATAGTATCATGCAAGTGGCAACACTTGGGAGCAATCCAAACCAAGAAAAGTGAAGTTCACACGAACACCAAAACCAACTAACCACTAAAACACACACACACAAAGCTTATGGTGGATGGGTATGGAAGGTGGCATGTCAAGAACCAATCCAAAATCAAGATGTTGTAATGGCAAGTAAAGAACCACAATGATCACAAAGCAAAACAAGTCAATCCACAAGAAGGAATATATACAAGGAAACACACAGGATGGGATAAATGGGACTTGTGCAAGGGAGAAAGTGAGCTAAGAACCAAATGACTACCTAGCAAAGACTATAAGCTCGTGTCACACAAGTGCAAGGAGAGACGCTAGTTCGATTGCAATAAATTGGTGGGCTACTAGATATGCACAATAAGTACCACCTATTTGATGTTCATCAAGCTTGCGCTTCTTATTCTACGAGGCACTTGTTTGTTTATTTTTCTTCTTTTTCTTTTTCTATTTTTTTCACTTTTCTTTTCTTCTTCACTTGCCTCTTCCTTGAGCCAACAACTATACAAGATAACTATATGAGATATCGTGCTCACAACTTTTGATTAGAATTTTACAGGTACCAAATGTGCATAGCCTAAGGAATCATAGGAGGAACTAGTATCAATAATTGTTTGTTAAATGCAAAGATAGTGTAGCTCACAAAGAAAAGCAAGTGGGGAGAAGTCGCGGAATTTTTATACCTTTCCTCGCTGATCTTCACCCTTTATTGGTGGATTCTGCCTTGCTCACGGAATTTGGTTGAAGTAGATAGCATGAACCAAATGGATGATGATGTGGAGTTCTTTCTAATCTTCAAAACGAGCTAAACAACACGAAAATCCGAGTTTGTATGCAAAAGTTTTGCTCAAAACCGTGACGCAGTTTTTCTGTCCGCACGGGAGGTGGACATTCCAGGGTGCGCAGGCCGGACAGTCCGGCCGCGGCAGAGATTACGGTCCATTTAGGTCGGATACTCCGATGAGGCGGATATTCCGGTCTGTTTAGGCTGGACAGTCCGGTCCGGTCGATCCAGAACTTCCAGAACACGAACGGGACGAGTTTTGGCGGACAAACTCGAACCAAAACCTCAAATTGATGAGGGAAAACAAGGAATTAGGCTATGGGAACATAGGGGAAGGTAGATAACCAAGTTTAGCAAGTAATCCACATATCAAAACCTTCAAAAACACACTCAAATCATAGATCGATCCAAAACACGAAATTGGGGCTATTTTTGGTGGAATTTTCCAATTTATGGGGAAAAGACCAAATGGATGAGGAATCCGTGGAAACCAAAAGCTGCTAATACCAGATGTTATGGCGTAACCTCATGGGTGGCCCGATCTTCACGGATCTCGTGGTCAAAACAATGGGAAAGCAAGGGGAAAGGGAGAAGGTAGAGGAAGAGGCCACACACCTCACGAAGAACACGATGAACACACACAAAACTCACACATACAAGGCCAATTGCTCCGCCGGTGCCCACCGGTCCGATAGAATCCTTGCAAGGAAAGATCGGTCAACGTGCTCCCTTGATCCCATGCAGAGAGGGAAGAACACCTTGGAGAGGGTCTTGACGTCTTGGCAAAGGGACACCGATGCCAAGGCCTTGTATAATGAGGGAGGTGCGATGCAAAATCCAACGAGATCGTGTCGATAGTCGATCCCCTTTGGTAGAAGGGGATGAGGCAAAACTAGAGATTCCACAAAGGGGGTTGTCTTTAGTCTATCATCTATGCCTCCCTGATACATGAGGGGGTGGGGGATCTATTTATAGGCTAGCCACAAGTTCAGGGGTAGTTTGGGCATAAAACTAGGGTTTGGTGCGGAATAGAGGGCTACATGGGCCAAGGGCCCAGATGTTGGCTCGTAGGCCCATCACTTAGGCCAGATACTCTGGTGCTTCTTGGCCCGACATTCCGTCTAGGCCGGATACTCTGTGGCTTGTCAGTCGGAGACCCTAGTCAGGCCGGACATTCCATGTCGAGTCCAGGTGGAGTCCGATCTAGCCTCCTGAATGGCTGCTCCAGGCTTCGAGCGGATGGTGGCCGGACAATACACTGGGTGAAGGCCGGATAGTCCGGGTCGCCCGGAGAGTCCGGGTGATCTCGGCCGGACACTCCGGTCTTGGCATCCCCTGCTTCTTCCGTCTCCTCTTCCAAGCCACCGTCTTGTCTAGCTTGATGCTCCAAGCTTCCTCCCTTGCCTCCGTACTTGTCGGTGTGAACCTATCATGATAATGGGACAGAGTATGAAGTAGTATACCATTCAAGAGGGTAGGAAGTGAGCTCGCATAGAGGAACGGGTTCACATTTGGAGTCCATGACGACTTGGCATAAGTTGGAGACCATGATGTGGTAACTACCAAAGGTCGGGCTACATCAAACCCCTGGATCATCAATTTAGGGACGGCAGATCACCTAAGCGAGCTGGCATGTCTTCAGGCTTACGAGCGTTATGGTGGAAGGAATCAGGTGTAAGTGGCCAAAGGTGCAAGTTTGTCAATTTCGCATATTGGTCATTCACTATTAGTTGGTTCATCACTTAATCTCAAAATTATCCTTCATATGCATGATACTCGTCTAAATATCCTTTCTGTTTATCATCTTGTTTGTGACAATGGTGTGTTTGTTGAATTTCACTGTCACTTTTTCTGTGTAAAGGTCAAAACCACGAGTAGGGTCCTTATTCTCGGTAGGAGTCAAGGTGGTATATATCCCATCCCGTTTGCAAAGCTTTGTCTTCGTCACGTCATGCGTCGGCCGGTCCCACTCCCCAGCAATGGCATCAATGCTTTGGTCATCCATCGAATAACGTAGTTCAAAATATTGTTAGAACTAGTGAGCTTTCGTGTTCTCCGTCAGACAATAATTCTTCAGTATGTGATGCTTGTCAACATGCCAAAAGTCAGAAGTTACCTTACACATTGTCTTCTCGTGTTTCTACTATACCTCTTGAATTGATTCACTCCGATGTTTAGGGGCCGACCAATGTTTCCTCTAGGGGTACAAGTGTTATGTTAGCTTCGTGGATGACTATTCTCGTTTTTGCTGGATATATCTTCTAAAGCACAAGTCTGATGTTGAGCAAGTATTTTATGCATTCTAGGCTCATGTTGAACATCTTTTGAATGCCAAGATCAAGGTAGTGCAGTCTGATTAGGGTGGGGAATATCGTCGACTTCATCACTATTTTGAGCGCACATGCATAGTTCATCGTGTCTCATGCCCCCACACCTGTCAACAAAACGGGATTACCGAGTGCAAACACCATCACTTGGTCGAGATAGGTCTTGCCCTTCTTGCACACTCGCAACTTCATCTATGTTATAGGGATGAAGCTTTCCTTACTGTATGTTTTCTCATTAATCGTATGCCTACTCCTATCATCAACAAGGAAACACCTCTTTATAGACTCATGCATATTCATCCCGACTACTCCTTCCTTCGTATTTATGGGTGTGCCTGTTGTCCTAAACTTCATAAATATAACTCCTAGAAATTAGAATTCCATTCTAAGATGTGTGTTTTTCTGGGGTACAACCCTATGCATAAGGGATACAAGTGCTTCGTTAGATCCACGGGGAGAATTTTCATTTCAACTGACATTGTGTTTGATGAATCCGTGTTTCCCTTTGCCACTCCTGGCGTCTCTATTGATTTGTCCACT
The DNA here is from genome assembly GCA_916181665.1 of Avena sativa. Classification (NCBI taxonomy): domain Eukaryota; kingdom Viridiplantae; phylum Streptophyta; class Magnoliopsida; order Poales; family Poaceae; genus Avena; species Avena sativa. The sequence goes on along the minus strand of OV702291.1, from coordinate 372,515,983 downwards.
CTTGAAAAAGTTATTCATTTTTCGTCTAATGAACCAGTTACTAGTGAGATTGTGCGAAGTTATGACCTGTCCTATTTGTCTACTGCTCCACCTGTGCAAGGTGATTGTGTTACTGTGGAGATGTCAGCGCCTCCTTCCGATTGCTCCCTGGAGCCTACGATCGACGTACACGGGGAGCATGTGATTGATGTGCATGAGCTACCGCAATCGCTTGCGGCTGCTTAGGTTCTGCCTGCACTGGCCCATGTGCTGGTTTCATCCACTCCTGACTAGCTCGTGTCGCCCACTGTCGTGCCATCGACTACAACACCCCCGGTTGGCCTACCTGCCGATCCTCGGCATACGATGATCACTCTTCATCGTGATCATACCCGTCGGGAGAAGGTATACACCGACGGCACGATCCATTATGATTCGCGTTGTCGCGCGTTCTTTGCTTCTCCAATATCACACCGAGAGGCGCTTCTCGAGCTGGCTTGGCATGTAGCCATGTCGGATGAGCTTCCTGCTTTGCAGCAGACTAGCACATGGACCATGGTTCCTCGACCACCTGGTGTCAATATCATAGGCAGCAAGTGGATCTTCAAAACCAAGCACTGTCCCGATGGCTCTATCGTCAAGCACAAATCGCGGTTAGTAGCTTGTGGTTTTACTCAACAGCATGGGATTGACTATGGTGATACTTTTAGTCTAGTCGTGAACCCAACCAAAGTTTGCCTGGTATTGTCTCTCGCGGTCTCTCGCGGCTGGAGGCTTCGACTAGTTGATGTGATGCAGCCCGTCCTACATGAAACATACGCCAGGATTTGAAGATGTGAGGTATCCTTCTCATGTTTGTAAGCTTCGGCGGTCTATTTATGGCCTCAAACAGTCTCCATGGGCTTGATGTGTGTGACTGAATCAGCTTCTCCATCACCTTGGGTTTGTTTCCTCCAAGGCTGATACATCGCTCTTCATTTTCTCACGTGATGTAGAGTAGATATTCATGATCATCTATGTGGATGAAATTGTCATTGCTGGCTCTACTCAGGAGGTTGTGGATCATCTGGTTGATTCTCTCTCTAACAGTTATTATATTAAGGACTTGGGATGACTGGAGTACTTCCTTGGATTGGAGGCATCATACAATTCAAGGGGGGTGACGTTGACTCAAGGGAAATATTCTCTTGATCTTCTCCATTGAGTCAACATGGAGAATTGTAATCCTTCCGCCACTCCTCTTGCAGCGTCTGAGGCCTTGGCTCGGGATTCAGGCACAACTTAGTGCAGATGATTCATTCCGGTATCACAGTGTTGTTGGTGGACTGCAGTATTTGACTCTCACTCGTCCTGATATTTCTTTTGCGGTAAAGAAGGTTTGCCAGTTTCTGTTGCAGACCACTAATGTACACTAGGAGCCAGTGAAGTGAATTATGCGATATGTCAAAGGAACATTGTAGACTGGCTTGAGTATTCGCAAGTTATCATCATCTGTTATCAGTATTTTTGCGGACATGGATTGGGTAGGATGTGTGGATGATAAACGGTTCACGAGTGGGTTTGCCATGTTTATTGGTCCGAACCTCATCTCTTGGAGTTCTAAGAAGCAACCAACAATCTCGAGATCCAGTACTGAGGTAGAGTATAAGGCATTGGCTAATGGTGCTGTTGAACCTATATGGGTAGACTCTCTACTTAAGGAGTTTGGTGTGACTTGGTAGCATACCCTCATATTGTAGTGTGATAATCTTGGGGCTACTTACCTGATGGTGAATCCAGTCTTTCATGCTCGAACTAAGCACATTAATATCGATTTCCATTTTGTGAGAGAACGAGTAGCAGCTGGTGAACTATATGTCAGGTTCATCTCCACTAATGACCAGTTGGCTGATGTATTAACTAAACTATCCACACAATAGATGTTAGATAGATTTAAGTCCAATATTCACCTTGTATGTAGCGGTTTAGATTAAGGGGGAGTGTTAGAATTGTATTTAGACTAACCCGCATGTCGTGTATCATGTATACATGTTGTATATGTATGTAACTTATATGTGGTCATGACTATATAAGTGGAGCATGTGCGGGGCTTTTGACCCATGCACGAAACCCTAAATCTTCTTTTTAGTCTACTCACACATGGAAGAAATCAACAACATCATCATATTCAAAAGGATGGATAAAAGTATGGTGATAAATCTAGTACAAACCACAACTGAATCTGGAATTACAACAAGATCTAAAGTATGAAGAGGGGAATGGTAATGGTGATGGTGATGCAACGATTGATGATGAAGGGGATGATGTGATGTCCTTCAATGATCCGTGGAGCAGCAAGGATTTTCCCTTCTCTTAGTTCCTCCTAAAGATTCCTCTTTCGCGTGGCATTTCGAGGTTGGTAGTTTTTATGAATGTAGGATCTCAGATACGTCTTCACGAGGTAAAAGTATTTGACGAGGCGGATGCCTTGACACATGGTATGGGCAAGCTCCGCCTGTAACAGTGCTCATTAAGGCCTCTGTAGGCTTCCACCACATTTTCTATTCTCCTAGGTGCCAGAATAAATAAATAAAAATAATGTTTATCACTTAGAAATATCATATTACTACGTAATATAATAGTCCCAGTTGATATGTTCTCATAAGACTTAGTAACTCGGGATCCTGTTGAAACAAAGACAAAGAGTGCACGCGTGCACTGTAAAATACCAAGATCCTACTCTACTTATGCAAAAACAAAATGTAAATAGGCTTCAATTTTGGAGTCACCAACTTCCCCAAGCTAGACTCTTGCTCGTCCCCGAGGAAGGCTGCGACTTATGGAAAAGCTCATCATGTTCACGAGGAACAAGTCATTACAATAAATGAGGCAACAATTGAAACAGAATTACAATATCGGGTATAGAACTACATCGTGAGTTATATCACACCTTCACGCATCACATGACTTAGAGGCTTCCACAACCTTTCGTATCAGTAAGTTATAAGAAGTTTTTAATAGTTTGGCATATTATAAAATCATCAAGTTTATTGTTTGAGTAGTTAATTTGAGTAATAGGTAATTCATGATCGTTGCTTGAGTAACTTTTTCAATCTTTTATTTTTCTTGTCCATGGAATTCTTTGATATCAAAGCCTTTTATTTTTATTCAACAATATTATTAGATCATGTTAGTACTCTTTATGACTCATATTAATTCAAACTTATGACTATACCATGCTATCAAGATTTCATTCCCATAATTTATCAATACTTTGTTGGTGTGGAAGATCCTATTCATAAAATGGTACAAGTATCATAGCAGTCAACCTAATTCATACATCTAATACAATAATCATGAAACAATAATCACTTCGAATATCATAAAGTCTCAAAACTCAACGGATATAATTCTTTCCTTGGACTAAAGGAGGATGATGAACCAACCAATGCATAATTTGGAATCACGAACTAATATGCATGCGGAAAAGTAAACATGCTAAAACCAAGAGATAGATTACAAGGTGTTATAGATATCCCCAAGATTGGAATCAAGCCGGTAGGATCAAATAATCCCTCGCGATTATTCGATACCGTGGTATTTCCTTAAATCGGGACGAGCCATGAATTTCTAGTAGGCTGGGCACCCGAATATAGAGTGGTATGCACTCTTAAATGGCACCACCTCAAAAGAGAGTGGTTCCGTCTGATAATTTTCTGGCATTCCAAAAGTAACATCTAGAGTGATTTCTCCCAGAGAGTTCGCTTGTCTTTCGAGGATGATTCCATGGAAAACCACACTTCTATGGTTTAACTGGGTTTTCGATATCTTCATGTGGTGCAGCGTTTTGACGTAGAGGATGTTGATGCTGCTACCACCGTCCATGAGGGTTTTTATGAACTCATATCCGTTAATAAGTGGATTGACTACTAGAGCATATTTTCCTCGCCTATGTGATAAGGGATGGCCTGACCTTCTCAGCAAGCGGATGGCGATGATGATGGTTGGTAGATAACTAGCCTGTAGCTATGAACTCTCTCGCTGGAATCCTGATGCCAATGCAATAGCTCTCGAACTTTGTGGGATATTCACAACACCATGCTCTTGCGCATGTAGCCATTGACCACAAACAGTAGTATGCAATCTACTAATTCCCAATGGAACAACAAATCACACTCAACTCCAGCAGGTAATTCGACCACAGGATAATTTTAGAGGTTCTCTGAAGAAACAACTCCAAAATAGTTTTAACGTGGTCTAACCCTAAAAACTATGAATTACAGGCCTATATAAAGGCTTCTGGACGTCCACATATAGTTGGGGTCAAAAGCAAACATATCTTTAACTTTCCTAACTTAAAATGATGCTATTTGTAAACTGATGGAAAATGGCCGTCGACTTGTTTCGGTTGTTGCACCCAGATCATAATGAATCGAGAGACGTGTCTTGGTATGTGGAAACCATGCCTGTTGGAAAGATCCCAGATTTATATTTCCAACAAGTACTTATTTGCTTAATTCGGAGTTGGTATGTGGCAACCATGTCCGTTTCAATTTCAAAGCTTCTGTTTATGCGAACGGAACCTTCCATCTCTCGGTCGCCTTCCTTCCTCTCCTCCCGCTGGCGCTGGTCTTATGGATATTAAATCTAGTCAAACAATAACAACATGATTTAGGTAGTATAAAGTTCTAATAAACCAAAGTATCATGTCCAACTAGTAACGAATTCACCTTGTGATATTGTTCAATGAGGCTTAATATTTCCTTCCAGCTGAGACAACTAGAATCATCATATTCATATAATATATCCTCATCACTATGAGGTTTGTTCGGGTGATCGCGTCGGTCAAAGGTGATCTTCACTTCCGACCAGTCCAGATACTGGGGAACAGCCGAAACAGTTGCGGTGAGCTCATGCATTACTGCTTTATTGACCTTGGCGAGTTGGGATCTGAGGAAGTAGACGTAAGTGCCTTTCTTGGTTGGGTAAACCTTCTTAACATCCAACTTGCGATTTTCAGTATCCACCTCTGTTGGGTTCGCAGCATAGAAAACAAAAAATTTCCTACGATGAGAACTATACGCCAAGATCTATCTACTAGATACAGAGCAACGGGTGGATATACATCCATGGAGAACTTACCCTCAAAGACAACAGAGTTTTGTTAACAAGTTGGAACTCGTGGATGATGTAGTTGTATGCTTAACGATCTCAAGAACGTGTGGAAGTCCAAGCGCCGCAAATCAGAAGCGCATTCGTCCTCCCACACACGTTCAAGTCACCGAACAACATCCACCTTCTCGCTCTAGCGAATCAGCGGAAGCAGCAACTCCTCCTAGACGCAAGGCCACCGGGAACATGTATCTCTCTAATCCGAGACCATGGGGAAATATCTAGAGGGGGAGAGAGATCCTTCACGAGGAGGTGTGCTTTGTGAGGGAGGAGAGGGGGGCCTTTTATAGGAGAGGGGGGCTCCTCCCCTACCATGGCCGGCGGCCAAGGAGGGTGCCCCCACCTCTTCCTCATTCATGTGGTGGAAGCTCCACTCACATCAATTCAAGCTCCACCCAAAATTCCACTCACATGCATTAAATTTCAACCAAATTTAATGCAACTCTCAATTAATAAAACTCTTTTATTTATTTTATTCAGAATTTTGTTAATTACTTTAATTAACAAACATTCACATAAAACCCCTTGCAACATTTCAATATCACATGCAGAACCACTTTCTGCAATTTCACCCAAAACAATTCCGGTTTCTATCGAAACAATTCCTACGCTTTGCGATCCTTTCGTCTAAAACATATGTGCTCCAAAATGTTGTCCAGCAACCCTTAAGTGTGTCACCCTACGGTTCACGAATAATGCAGACATGATTGAGACTCCTCTCAGATCAATAATCAGAAGCTGGACCTGGAGATCCATACTGACTCCTACACATTCAACGATGACTTTTGTGATCGTGAGAACCTTTAACGCTAGTAACTTAATCCCTTTGTCTCATGGTATAGTACATTTCCGAGATTCGATCGGTATCCAAATACCTAGTTTGATCTTGTTACCGACATGCACTCTTTTGTCGTTCCCGTGATATAACATTCTAGTGATCACATCACTTGCTTGCAAGCTATCTTAATGTGATATCACCGAGAGGGCCTAGAGTATATCTATCAGTCATTGGGATTGACAAATTCCACTCTTGATCCATGAGCCTCAACATAACACCTTCGTAGCACTGAACCCACCTTTATAGTCACCCTGTTACAGTTTGACGTTTGATGTTATCAAGATACTCTTCTGGTGTTAGCAATTAACGTGATCTCATGGTCTAAGAACTAAGATTATTTTGTATGATGTTATAGCAATGTAAACATAATGATTTTGATCTTAATGCTATGCTTCGGATGAATGTTCATCACATCATTTCACAAATGCTATGACCTCGTTATTAACAACATCCAATGTCCATGATCAGGAAACCTTGATCATCTTGTTAATCAACGAGCTAGTCTAGAAGAGAGGTATAACTAGGAACCCTTTTTGTTTATTAAACACACATGTGTTGATGTTTCCTATCAATACAATTATAGCATGGAAAATAAACATCTATCATATACAAGGAATACATAATAACAACTTTATTATTGCCTCTCAGGGCATATTTCCTTCAGTCTCCCACTTGCACTAGAGACAACAATCTAGTTTACATAGTGATAAATCTAACACCCATGGAGTTCTGGTGTCGATCATGTTTTTCCCTAGGGAGAACTTTAGTCAATGAATCTGCTACATTCAGGTCCATGTGTACTTTACAAATCTGTATATCTCCATCCTTGACATGCTCGCGGATGGAGTGAAACCGACGCTTAATATGCTTGGAATTCTTGTGAGACCTTGGTTCCTTGGCGTTGGCTATGGCTCCATTGTTGTCACAATAGATCACCATTGGGTCCAATGCACTAGAAACCACACCTAGTTCCGCTATGAACTCCTTCATCCAAACCGCTTCCTGCACCGCTTCTAAAGCAGCAACATATTCCACCTCCGTCGTTGATCCAGCCACCATAGGTTGTTTGGAACTCCTCCAACTAACTGCTGCTCCATTCAAGAGAAATACGTATCTGGATTGAGACTTAGAGTCATCCGGATCAGTGTCAAAGCTAGCATCAACATAACACTTAGCGACTAGCTCTTCTTCACCTCCGTATACAAGAAACATATCCTTAGTTCTTCTCAAGTACTTAAGGATATTCTTAACCGCTATCCAGTGTTCCGAACCTGGATCAGATTGGTACCTACTAGTCAAACTAATAGCATGTGCCACATCCGGTCTTGTACATAGCATGGCGTACATTATAGAGCCTATGGCTGAGGCATAGGGGATCTTATCCATTATCTCTCTTTCTTCCGCCGTAGCCGGACTTTGAGTCTTACTCAATGTCTTGCCTTACAACATAGGTAAGAACCCCTTGTTACTTCCGTCCATATTAAACTTCTTTAATATCTTATCAAGGTATGTACTCTGCGATAGCCCAATTAGGCGTCTTGATCTATCTCTATAGATTTTAATGCCTAATATATTTGAAGCGTCACCAAGGTCTTTCATTGAAAATTTGTTGTTTAGATAAGTTTTAACACTATTTAAAAGATCTATATCATTTCCAATCAATAATATGTCATCCACATATAATATCAGAAATGCCACATTGCTCCCACTCACTTTCTTGTAAATACAAGCCTCTCCGTCAGTAGAGATTCCAACTCCGGGATGCTTGCTTCAGTCCATAGATGGATCGTTGAAGTTTCCATACCTTATCAGCATCCTTAGGATCGACAAAACCCTTAGGTTGTATCATATACAACTCTTCTTCAATATTACCATTGAGGGACGCAGTTTTGACATCCATCTGCCATATTTCATAATCGAAATATGCAGCAATTGCTAACATAATCCTAACCGACTTAAGCATCGCTACGGGAGAGAATGTCTCATCGTAGTCAACTCCTTGAATTTGTCGAAACCCCTTTGTGACAAGTCGAGCTTTATAGATGGTCACAATACCATCAACATCAGTTTTTCTTTTGAAAATCCATTTATTCTCAATGGCCTTTCGATCGTGAGGTAAGTCCACCAAGGTCCAAACCTGGTTTTCGTACATGGATTCCATCTCGGATTTCATGGCTTCTAGCCATTTGTTGGAATCCAGGATCATCATCGCTTCTTCATACGTCGTAGGGTCATCTATTTCATCAATCATGAAATTCATAACAAGATTGCCGTACAGTTCAGGAGCTGCACGTGTCCTGCTTGACCTGCGAGGTTTGATTGTGTCCTCTTTCGGAGTTTCATGATCAATATCATTAGCTCTCTCTTCATCAGGTGAAGTCAACTCCGAAACAACTTTTGGTGCTGTGATACTCGCCATTTCATGAAGAGAAGGTTCAATAACCTCTTCGAGTTCTACCTTCCGACTACTCACACCTTTCACGAGAAACTCCTTCTCAAGAAAGGATCCATTCTTGGCAACAAAAACCTTGCCCTCGGATCTGTGATAGAAGGTATACCCAATCATTTCCTTAGGGTATCCTATGAAGACGCATTTTTCCGCTTTGGGTTCGAGTTTATTCGGCTGAAGCTTCTTCACATAAACATCGCATCCCCAAACTTTAAGAAATGATAGCTTAGGTTTGTCTCCAAACCATAATTCATACGGTGTCATTTTAACAGATTTAGATGGTGCCCGATTTAAAGTGCATGCAGCGGTTTCTAGTGCATAACCCCAAAATGACAGTAGTAAGTCAGTCAGAGACATCATAGATCGAACCATATCCAATAAAGTACGATTACGACGTTCCGACACACCATTACGTTGTGGTGTTCCGGCAGGCGTGAGTTGTGAAACTATTCCACAATTTTTCATATGTGTGCTAAACTCGTAACTAAGATACTCTCCTCCACGGTCGGACCATAGAAATTTGATCTTTCTATTACGATGATTTTCCACTTCATTCTGAAATTCCTTGAACTTTTCAAAAGTTTCAGACTTATGTTTCATCAAATATATATACCCGTGTCTACTCAAATCCACCTCGCGCCGACACACTCATCGGTCCACACACATTAGTATGTATGATTTCCAATAAATCTGTCGCCCGTTCCATTGAACCGGAAAACGGCATTCTAGTCATCTTGCCCATAAGGCATGGCTCACATGTATCAAATGATTCAAAATCAAGTGATTCCAAAAGTCCATCGGAATGGAGTTTCTTCATGCGTTTAACGCCAATATGACCTAGACGGCAGTGCCACATATATGTAGATATATCCTTATCAAGTTTAACCCTTTTAGCATCAACACAATGAATATGCATAATACTACTATCGAGATCCAATAGAAATAAACCATTCAACACAGGTGCATGACCATAAAAGATATTCTCCATATAAATTGAACAACCATTGTTTTCATATTTAAAGAAATAACCACTTCGCATCAAACACGATTCGGATACAATGTTCATGCTCAGTGCAGGCACAAAATAACAATTATTTAGATTTATCACTAATCCCGACGGCATATGGAGAGGCAGCGTTCCGACGGCGATCACATCAACTCTTGATCCATTGCCGACCCGCATCGTGACCTCATCCCTTGCTAGCTGTCGCTTGTTCTGCAGCCCCTGAATCGAGTTACATATATTAGCAACCGATCCCGTATAAAATACCCAGGTCCTACTGCGAGTACTAGTCAAGTACACATCACTAACATGTATATCACATATACCTTTGTTTGCCTTGCCGACCTTCTTGTCCGCCAAATACTTGGGGCAGTTGTGCTTCCAATGGCCAGTACCCTTGCAATAGTAGCACTCAGTATCAGACTTAGGGCCAGCTCGGGGTTTCTTTTTAGGTGCGGCAACAGATTTGCCGCCCTCCTTTCCCTTCTGCTTGCCTTTCTTGTCCTTCTTGAAACCGGTGGTCTTATTGATCATCAACACTTGATGTTCTTTCCTAATCTCCACTTCTGCAGTCTTAAGCATTGACAGAAGCTTGGGAAGAGACTTCTTCATGCCCTACATGTTATAGTTCATCACGAAGCTCTTGTAGCAAGGTGACAGAGATTGGAGAACACGATGTATGCCTAAGTCAATGAGAATCGTTATTCCCAAGGACACAAGCTTATCGGTGTACCCAGACATTTTGAGTACGTGCTCACTAACAGAGTTGTTCTCCTCCATCATGCATCTAAAGAACTTTTTAGAAGGATTATAACTCTCTACGGCAACATGGGTATCGAAAATCATTTTCAATTATCCCATGGTATCAAAGGCATTGCCATTTTTGAAACGCTTTCGAAGTCTGGCTCTAGCCCATACAGTATGCCGCAATGAACTAAGTTGTGGTCCTCCTGACGAGTTATATAGACATTCATTTCCTCGTCAGGGGCATCAGGAGTTGGTGGGGGCCTAGCGGCGCCTCTAGCACATATTGCTTTTGTGCAGCAGTGAGGAGAATCCTCAAATTCATAGCCTAGTTGGTGAAGTTGCTACCATTCGCAGCAAGTTTCTCTTTCTCCATGAACACATTGAAATTAAAAACAGGTGGTGCCATCTACAAAAGAATTTCTAAAGTTTATTTAGACTAAGTTTATGATAGATTGAGTTCAACTAATCCAAATTACTAATGAACTCCCACTCAAAAACGACATCCCTCGTGTCTTTTTGGTGATTACATGAACCAAATCCACTACACCAAGTCCGATCATCACGTGAGTCGGTGTAGCTACAAAGGCGAGCATCTATATGGGCATCATATCAACTATATGACTCATGCTTAACCTTTTGGTCCATGTTCCGAGGCCATGTCTGTACATGCTAGGCTCGTCAAGTAAGAACCTTAGTACCCGCGTGTGTAAAACTATCTTACACCCGTTGTATGAAAGCGCGGAGTCGAGTACACCCGATCATCACGTGATGTCTCGAAACATGATCCATAGAATGGTGCATACTGAAGGAAGAACACATTTTATCTTGATATCTAAATGAGGGATGATCTTACAATGCTACCAAAAGCGCCAAACTAGCAGTATAAGATGCTAACATCTAATGTGTAAAGTGAGATGATATGGTCCATGCACTTGATCTCTATCATTTGCATCGTGGTATGATCTGTATCATTTCTTTGTGTGTAAGGCCAAGGTCTATGGAACTTACACGTTGAGTGTGTTGTAAGAGTATCTATCATACATATACTTACAACAATACCATGTCAAGACACTAGCCCAGCAACGATCTAAACTAGATGCCTCTAATTTATCAATTGCAAGTTTTATGTGGCTTAGGGCTTTCGGAGATAGAACCGGTCTTGCCTACAAACATGAACCACAACGAGGATAACCAAGTTATTAGCAACTCGTTGTAAATCAGATATTGACTATAGTAGGAGAGACAGACACCTGCTAGCCAGTTATGCAAAACTAGTTGCATGTCAGTCGTGGAACCAGTCTCATGTACGATGACATGTAAGGTTGGTCCGGGCCGCTTCATCCCACTACGCCACCAATATCCAAAATACATTGCAGATGCAATAACATGATCATCATCGCCCACATATAAACACATGTGTACTACCCGTGCAAAGCACCTACGCATAGATCAGGCTCTGATACCACTGTTGGGTTCGCAGCATAGAAAACAAAAAAATTCCTACGATGAGAACTATACGCCAAGATCTATTTACTAGATACAGAGCAACGGGTGGATATACATCCATGGAGAACTTACCCTCGAAGACAACAGAGTTTTGTTAACGAGTTGGAACTCGTGGATGATGTAGTCGTACGCTTGCCGATCTCAAGATCGTGTGGAAGTCTGAGCACCGCAAATCAGCAGCGCATCTGTCCTCGCACACACGTTCAAGTCACTGGACAACCTCCACCTCCTCGCTCCAGCGAATTGATGACCCACAAGTATAGGGGGTGTATCGCAGTATTTTCAAGCGAAGTGAAACCCAATTTATTGATTCGACACAAGGGGAGCCAAAGAATATTTATAAGCCTTAACAACTGAGTTGTCAATTCAGCTGCACGTGGAAACAATCTTCCTCACAGAAGTTTATCAGTAGCAACAGTTTTGTAGTAGGAATAGTAAAGTAACAGCAGTAGTAAAGTAAAGACAGCAGTAACAATAGCAGTAAACAGTAGAATTCGAGTGTGGTAGGCATAGGGATGGATGGACGGGCGTTGCATGGACAAGACAATTCACAAAGCAATCAGAACATAGGGAAATTGCAGATAAATAAGGTAAAGCATCCAAGTACTAGATAATCCTAGGCATGTGTTCAATATATAGTCATACGTGCTCGCAATGAGAACTTGCACAACATCTTTTTTCCCGCCAGCCCGTTTGCAGCGGGGCCTCAAGGGAACTACTGGCAATTAAGGTGCTCCTTTTTATAGAGCATCGGAGCAAAGCATTAACACTCCGTGAACACATGTGATCCTCACATCAAAGCCATTCCCTTCGGTTATCCCGATTTCTATCACTTCGGGGCCATTGGTTCCGGATAACAACGTGTGTATACAACTTGTAGATAAGACCATAAACAATACTATCATAATGAATCAATAACATGTTCAGATCTGAAATCATGGCACTCGGGCCCTAGTGACAAGCATTAAGCACAACAAGTCGCAACAAAGTCATAACGTACTAATAAAAGATAGTAGGCACCATGCCCTAACAATCTGATGTCATTACATGAACGATCTCATCCAATCCCTACCATTCCCATGGCCTACAACGGTGGATTACTCACTCATAGATGGGGGGAACATGGATGATCGATGGAGAAGCGATGGTGATGATGATGGCGATGATCTCTTCCAATTCCCCGTCCCGACAGGGTGCCAGAACGGAGTTTCTGGTGTTGTTTCGTGGAATCTGGTGGTGGCGGCGGAGCGGAACTCCTTCTGGAAAAACGTCAAACCCACCTGAGTTTTTAGGTCAGAAGGCACCTTATAGGCAAAGAGGGAGACCGAGGGGGTGTCTGGGGCGGCCAGACCACCCCCTGGCGCGGCTAGGCCCAGCCCGCGCGGCCAGGTGGTGTGGCTGGGCCCCAGCCCCACTCCGTCTCATATTCTGGCTCCGGGAGTCTTCTAGAAAAATAGGCACTTTGGCTTTTGTCACATCCAATTCCGAGAATATTCATTTTCTGACTTCCTGGAACCAAAAACAGCAGAAAACAAGCAGCTGGCACTGTGGCTCTTGTTAATAGGTTAGTCCAAGAAATCATATGAAAAGTACTCCAAAGTGTGGACAAAACACAAGAAAGTAGATAAAACCAAGCATGGAACATCAAAAATTATAGATACATTTGTAATGTATCAACATCCCCAAGCTTAACTCCTGCTCGTCCTCGAGTAGGTATGTGATAAAAAGAAAGAATAATTTTTGAGGTGACATGCACCATCATAAACTTGATCAAAGTATTTGTAAAACATTCAAAGCTGGGATCATAGTACTTCAATCATAACATGAAAGACAAAGTTCTTTCAATAAGACAAAGAAACTATGATGCAACATGAAAAGGCACAAACAAAAGATTCATGAATAACAATGCTTTGTAAGACGTTTGTTTGTTTCACATAAAGAAAACATAGCATAGTAGTATTCATCCTGTCCCTCATAGAGTAGCAAATATAAATGCATAGGACACCTTCAAAGTTCATAAGAGTGACTAGATACAAATAGTTTAAAACAAGCAATATCAAGGTTTGCATTAATCAACAAGTCTTGGGACAATGCACATAGAACTAAGAATGGCCACTATGATCTCAAAGTAGTTGCATAAAGGTAGAAGGTGGAGACTCGATGTAATGGTGGAAGAAAGGCCTTCATAGAAGGAAGTAGGGATTCAAGTCTCATAAAGAGCTTCCAAAAAGTATGGTACTTATAGCTTTCAGCTCTCACTGCCCCTATCATAAGCATCTTGAAGTGATTAAGGTTAAAGTGAACAAACTATGGTGTACATGCTTGACAAAGTATAAGTTAGAAATCTCATGTCACTTGAATACGAGGGCCGCTCCTCATGCTACTCAAGTTTAGTTACCGGTAAGTTCTTGTCATCGTAAGTACATGTGTATCATAGAGAACCGCCAACGGGGTACCCCTTGCCCGATGATACGGAAGAATCCCCATATCAAAATGACAAGGCAAGCAGACAACGAGCATCTCAGCGATCTTCTTATTTACCATGGGAATATGGTGCTTTTTTCTCTCTATCCTCTTTTCATAATCTCTTTTTTTTATTTTTCTCTTTTTTTTATTTTTTTCTTTTTTTTCTCAACATCCAACTCTTTTTTTATAAGAAGAATGCTTCATAGACAGCTCATTATGGTTACACTGCAGGTTTCCACCATGTCAGCAGGGATTAGACCAGCGGCCCAGGTGTTTCTCTAACACATATACATAACTCCATGGATTTATAAGCTCCCCTTTCATTTCACATCGACGACATCCATAGATAAAAGAGCATGATATCAACTAGGTACAAAGTACCAGTGCAATGTTGAAAACGTTCCCCATGACAGCCTGGTTCTGCTAATCCCCAACAAATAAGTGCAAGCATATACAACATAGACGACACAACGGTTCAAGTTTATTAAGGGCAAGAAAAGTAAAGTGTGCCATCAAGTTTGTGAGAGCTTTAATCACTAGTTTTCTCATAACAAGTTTAATTTGGAAGGTAAACAAAAGCATGAATATACTTGAAATAGCATATGCTAGTAGGTAGGTATGGTGGACTCTTTGGAATAACTTGGTTTTAGGAGTGGGATGCATGAGTGGAACTCATACTTGGTTGTGGAGGCTAGCAAAAGACTAGGAGCGACAAACTAAGAGAGCAATAATGGCCATAATCATGCAGAGCGACAAAACATCATTGATCAAAGCATAAAGTGATACTACAAGTTGAAAACTAAAGGATCATAAAGGCTATGGTGACTTGAGATAGTCATAACATGGTGTGAGAATGCGCCCAGTCAACCGAAATAAAGCATCAAAGGAGAATACCACTATAGTATGCTTTAATATGCTAAAACAACGCATGATTCGTCCAACGAACATTAGGCAATCTCAATTGTTTATAACAAGTCATGCTACAACAAAGAATACTAAGCATAAATCCAAAACAATATCAAGCATGGCATGAAAAAGCATAGGCCACAGTCAAAAACAAGCTCTCTTTACCACTTAAGCATGAACTTTCCTACTCTTTTCCAAACCAAACCAGACTATTTGAAAACCAATGTATGAAAGAGGAGGTCCAACCAATTTATTCAGAAAACTAAGCAAACAAAAGCAAACGAAAAACCAAAACGAAAGCAAATAAGAAGACACTCCAAGAACAACACAACTGTGCATGAAACAATAAAAATGAAGCGTTTGGAAGAAACCTGAAATTTTTATTGATGAAGAAGGGGATGCCTTGGGCATCCCCAAGCTTTGACGCTTTTACTTCTTGGATATTTCTTGGGGTGACACGTGAGGCATCCCCAAGCTTGATCTTTAGTCCATCCTTCATCTCATTACTCACTCCTTCCATACACCTGAAATTTTTCCTTCATACAAAACTTCACACAATCTTTATTAGCAACGTTAGTGCACTGAAGATAATAAGTCTTTAGGTTCAGTTCCAACAACAATAAAACTTCCATTAAAACACAAGCTACTGTATCACTTCCCTCAAAAAGCTCAATTCCCCAAAAGAACTCAAAAAGGAACCAACCAGAATCAAATGCAAATAATGGCAGAAATCTGTCAAAACAGACCAGCAGGTAAAGACGAATTTTTTCGAAGACCTTGTATTGCTCAAATCGAAAAGTGTTAAACTAACAAAAGTTAGATAATAACCTGGGGCAGAAGCACAAAAATTCACGCCTCAAAAGGTCGTACAGAGATTGTACACGAATTTTTACCGTGAAGCACAGAAAATCTGTTTCGGGATAGCAACTTTCCCAATCATTACTTCTCTCTCATTAGAGGTTACTCTTGGCGCAAAAAGCAAATAAAAATAATAAGGAGCGGTTATTACTGAAGAAATAACTTCCAAGATTCATCTAAAACTTTTGGGTTATCTCCCAATAAGTACTTTTCTTTAACGCCTTTAAGTTAGGCATAAGCAAAAACTAAAATGGATAGAATAGAAGTAAGCCGAGATAATCATGGTGAAAACATTGTTTTGTTCAATGAAATCCTTTTGTTAACAAGGTTGATCAGGTCTTGTTACCAAAACAATTTCATATGAGACAAAACTTTGTATTCCACTAATGATTATGTTACCTCAACCTTGATAGCAATGGTCCCAATCATAATAGTTTCAAATTTTTCTCTTGGTATGGGACAATATATTTCTCCAACTTGAATGCCCTCAACATGTTCAATTGAATTCAAACCGTAAGTCCTTTCAATCTTCTTGGGGAAATAGACAGTATGTTCCTTGTCATTAACATTGAAAGTCACCTTTCCTTGATTACAATTAATAACAGCCCCTAGAGTATTAAGAAAATGTCTCCCAAGAATAATGGACATATTATCATCTTCAGGCATTTCAAGCACAACAAAATCAGTTAATATCAAGCAATTATGAGCCACTTGAATAGGTACAACCTCACATATACCAACAGGAATAGTGGTAGATTTATCAGCCATTTGCAAAGATATATCAGTTGGTATCAGTTTTTCCAGTTGAAGCCTCTTATAGAGAGAGAAAGGCATAACACTAACTCCAGCTCCCAAATCACACAAAGCAGTTCTAACATAACTATTCTTAATGGAGCAAGGGATGGTTGGAATCCCTGGGTCTCCAAGTTTCTTAGGAACCTTACCATTAAAGGAATAATTAGCAAGCAAAGTAGAAATTTCTTCATTAGGGATCTTCCTTTTATTCGAGACAATATCCTTCATATACTTTGAGTAAGGAGGCAATTTAATAGCATCAGTCAAAGGAATTTGCAAGAATAAAGGTTTCATCCACTCACAAAACTTATTATAGTGTTCATCCTCCTTTGACTTGTGTTTCTTATCAGGGAAAGGCATAGGTTTTTGGACCCAAGGTTCTGTTTCACTACCATGTTTCTTAGCAATAAAATCTACTTTAGTGTATTTAGTATTCTTAGTGTGGTTTTCAAGTTCTTCTTCAACTTTTCTTCATTAGGAACTTCATTTTCTTCATTACCACTTTCAGTTTCAGCATCAGAGATAGATACTATTAGGATCTATAGCAGGTTCAGAGGGTTCTACAACAGTTTTATGTTTCTTTTTCCTTTTCTTACGAGCAGAACCACTATTTTCAGCTTGTTGAGAATCCTGCTCAATTCTTTTGGGATGCCCCTTAGGATATAGAGGATCCTGGGTAGCAGCTCCACTTCTAGTTCTAATTTCATAAGCATGTTTTTCTTTAGCAGCATTAACTAGCAAGTCGTTTTGCACTTTAACGAGTTGATCTATTTGAGTTTGAACCATTTGAAAGTGTTTAACAATCATTTTAACATCATTAGAGGTTCTTTCCACAATATATTTCAACTCAACAATAGCTCTAGTGTTTTCCATTAGATGATTTTGCACCCTTTTATTAAAATTATCTTGCTTAACAATAAAGATATCGAATTATTCTAAGCATTGATCAGGAGGTTTAGAGTAAGGGATATCACCTTCATCAAAGTGTTGGAGAGAAGGTACCTCAATAGTGGATGAGCAGGGAATAGGCTTACATAATTCTTCTATAGGAGGTAAATTCTTGACATCTGCAACTTTAATTCCCTTCTCCTTAAGACATTTCTTAGCTTCCTTCATCACTTCATCATTTAATTCAATAACTCCCCTCTTCTTTAATGTTGAAATAGGCACAGGAATAGAAGGTTCAGGTACAATTACTTCAGGTATAACTTGTTCAGGAGGATTCCAATCTTCACAGTTCTTGCTTATTTTAGCCATTAATTCCTCAGCTTCCTTAGGAGTCCTATTCCTGAAAACACAACTAGCACAACTATCTAGGTATGTCCTAGATTCCTCGGTTAGTCCATTATAAAATATATCAAGAAGCTCATTCTTAGGTAATGGACTTCCAGCTTGTGCATGAATCAAAGCACAAAACCTTGCCCAAGATTCGAGCAATACCTCTTTTTCTCCCTGTTTAAAATCAAAAAGTTCTTGCAAAATAGCATGTCTAACACTAGGAGGAAAATATTTCTGCAGGAAAGTACTAATCAAGCACTCAGGGCTATCAATAGATCTAGGAGGTAAATTACTAAACCAAGTTTTAGCTTCTCCTTTCAGTGAAAAAGGGAAAATCTTAGCAACAAAGTAAGTACGCATCTTAATATCATCAGAAAACAAGCCACTCATGGTAGAAAGTTCATTCATATGTGCTACCGCACTTTCATTTTTAGTCCCACAAAAAGCTTCTTTCTCGACAATAGCTATGTAAGATAGATCGAGAGAGAAATCATAATCTTCATCTATAATGTTTATGGGAGAAGCAACAAACTTAGCAGCAGGAGATAATTTGGATCTAATAGTATGCCTCTCAAGGAGACTCTTAGTAGCGCTCCTATCATGGGTGTTCTTACATTCTTTAATAAACTCATCGGTCATCTCGACATAACCATCTTCAATATCATAACTCTCACTAGACTCAGGTGAGCTAACAGGTGTGGTAGTGTCTTCATTAGGAGTTTCGGTATTTCCAGCTATAGTTCTAGCAATCGTAGGATCTAGGAAAGGACCTAATGAACCATTCTTATCAAGCACAATAGAAGCAACATCATAAGCATCAGAAGTTTCAGATTTAGTAGTAGTAGCAGTGTGCGTAGCATGTGTATGTGGTGGTGTAACGAGCTTACTTATAACAGATGGTGAATCAAGAGCAGCAGAGGTGTTCAGAACCGTACCTCTTCTTGTAGTGGACGGTAAAATAGGAAACTTTCCATCACGAGACTTACCCATGATGGATGGATAGCAGCGAAATATAGAGAATCCAAGTGCACTTGATAAATAAAGCTATGCTCCCTGGCAACGGCGCCAGAAAATAGTCTTGATGACCCACAAGTATAGGGGGTGTATCGCAGTATTTTCGAGGGAAGTGAAACCCAATTTATTGATTCGACACAAGGGGAGCCAAAGAATATTTATAAGCCTTAACAACTGAGTTGTCAATTCAGCTGCACCTGGAAACAATCTTGCTCATAGTAGTTTATCAGTAGCAACAGTTTTGTAGTAGGAAGAGTAAAGTAACAGTAGTAGTACAGTAAAGACAGTAGTAACAATAACAGTAAACAGTAGAATTCGAGTGCGGTAGGCATAGGGATGGATGGACGGGCGTTGCATGGACAAGACAATTCACAAAGCAATCAGAACATATGGCAATTGTAGAAAAATAAGGTAAATCATCCAAGTACTAGATAATCCTAGGCATGTGTTCCATATATAGTCATACGTGCTCGCAATGAGAACTTGCACAACATATTTTGTCCTGCCAGCCCGTTTGCAGCGGGGTCTCAAGGGAACTACTGGGAATTAAGGTGCTCCTTTTAATAGAGCAACGGAGCAAAGCATTAACACTCCGTGAACACATGTGATCCTCACATCAAAGCCATTCCCTCCGGTTATCCCGATTTCTATCACTTCGGGGCCATTGGTTCCGGACAACAACGTGTGCATACAACTTGTAGATAAGACCATTAAAAATACTATAATAATGAATCAATAACATATTCAGATCTGAAATCATGGCACTCGGCCCTAGTGACAAGCATTAAGCACAACAAGTCGCAACAAAGTCACAAAGCACTAATAAAAGATACTAGGCACCATGCCCTAACAATCTGATGCCATTACATGAACGATCTCATCCAATACCTACCATCCCCATGGCCTACAGCGGGGGATTACTCACTCATAGATGGGGGAAACATGGATGATCGATGGAGAAGCGATGGTGATGATGATGGCGATGATCTCCTCCAATTCCCCGTCCCGGTAGGGTGCCAGAACGGAGTTTCTGGTGCTGTTTCGTGGAATCTGGTGGTGGAGGCGGAGAGGAACTCCTTCTGCAAAAACATCGAATCCCCCTGAGTTTTTAGATCAGAAGGCAACTTATAGACGAAGAGGGAGACCGAGGGGGTGTCTGGGGCGGCCAGACCACCCCTGGCACAGCCAGGCCCAGCCCGCGCGGCCAGGTGGTGTGGCTGGGCCCCAGCCCCACTCCGTCTCATATTCTGGCTCCAGGAGTCTTCTGGAAAAATAGGCACTTTGGCTTTTGTCCCGTCCAATTCCGAGAATATTCATTTTCTGACTTTCCTAGAACCAAAAACAGCAGAAAATAGGCAGCTGGCACTGTGGCTCTTATTGATAGGTTAGTCCAAGAAATCATATGAAAAGTACTCCAAAGTTTGGACAAAACACAAGAAAGTAGATAAAACCAAGCATGGAACATCAAAAATTATAGATAGATTTGCAATGTATCACGAATCAGCGGAAGCAGCAACTCCTTCTAGACGCAAGGCCACCGGGAACATGTATCTCGCTAATCCGAGACCATGGGGAAATATCTAGAGGGGGGAGAGATCCTTCACGAGGAGGTGTGATTTGTGAGGGAGGAGAGGGGGGGCTCCTCCCCTACCATGTCCGGTGGCCAAGGAGGGTGCCCCCACCTCTTCCTCATTCATGTGGTGGAAGCTCCACTCACATCAATTCAAGCTCCACCCAAAATTCCACTCACATGCATTAAATTTCCACCAAATTTAATGCAACTCTCAATTAATAAAACTCTTTTATTTATTTTATTCAGAATTTTGTTAATTACTTTAATTAAAAAACATTCACATAAAACCCTTGCAACATATCAATATCACATGCAGAACCATTTTCTGCAATTTCACCCGAAACAATTCCGGTTTCTGTCAAAACAATTCCTGCGCTTTGCAATCCTTTCATCTGAAACATATGTGCTCCAAAATGGTGTTCGGCAACCCTTAAGTGTGTCACCCTATGGTTCGCGAATAATGCAGACATGATTGAGAATCCTCTCAGATCAATAATCAGAAGCGGGTCCTGGAGATCCATACTTACTCCTGCACATTCAACGATGACTTTCGTGATCGTGAGAACCTTTAACACTAGTAACTTAATACCTTTGTCTCATGATATAATACATGTCCGAGATTCGATCATCGGTATCCAAATACCTAGTTTGATCTCGTTACCGACATGCACTCTTTTCTCGTTCCCATGATATAACATTCTAGTGATCACATCACTTGCTTGCAAGCTATCTTAATGTGATATCACCGAGAGGGCCTAGAGTATATCTATCCATCATTGGGATTGCCAAATTCCACTCTTGATCCACGAGCCTCAACATAACACCTTCGTAGCACTGAACCCACCTTTATAGTCACCCTGTTACGGTGTGACGTTTGATGTTATCAAGATACTCTTTCGGTGTTAGCAATTAACATGATCTCATGGTCTAAGGACTAAGATTATTTCGTATGATGTTATAGCAATGTAAACATAATGACTTTGATCGTAATGCTATACTTCAGATGAATTTTCATCACATCATTTCACAAATGTTGTGACCTCGTTATTAACAACATCCAATGTTCATGATCAGGAAACCTTGATCATCTTGTTAATCAACGAGCTAGTCTGGAAGAGAGGCATAACTAGGAACCCTTTTTGTTTATTAAACACACATGTATTGACATTTCCTATCAATACAATTATAGCATGCAAAATAAACATCTATCATATACAAGGAATATATAATAACAACTTTATTATTGCCTCTTAGGGCATATTTCCTTCAACCTCCTCCATGTCAGTATCTTCCTTGGACTCCTTATCTTTGTTAGAATTTTTTTCTTATTTTAATCGCTTCGCCCTATAGCCATCGGCTTCGTCTTTCTTGATGTCATCGTTAAAATGATACTCAAAATTTGTGCGGGAGGATACCCCGTTACCATCCGGGTGATGCACACATGGGTTATTGGCAACCATGAGTAGGTTTTACCAGGCTGCTGGCTCCTCTACCTTTGACCCTGGAAGTTCTGCGGCCTCGTCCCCAGTCGCCTCCACACTCTCCTGATCCAAAAGTTGCATTGACTGTTGCATTTTCTGGATTGGGTTTATCCTCCGAGGTGTTCTTGTGCTTCTAGGTTTGCTGTTGTTTTGGCTGTTTTGCCAATTGAGGCATAGCTAGGGCGTTCAGCAGTCCCTCTGAATCACTGTCGGCATCATCATATTTGCTTGCCATTTCTATCATCTCCCCCAAGTCGGTAACTTTGTCATGCTTTAGCTGGTGACGTAGTAATCTGATTGGGAGCCCTATGATGAAAGCTTCGATCGGGGTCTAGTCGTTGACTCCTTCGGAGGATTTTTTGTGTCGATCCATTGTCTGAGGTAATCCCGACGGGTTTTTCTGGTTTTCTAGATGCAGTGCTGCAAGTATCCGACTATTCAGGGCCTCTTGTAGGTACCCTCGAAATTCCAAAAGAACACAATTTATATATCATACCAGGTGTGACTTGTGTTTTCTAGGAGTTCATTGAGCCATGATCGAGTCGTCTTCTGCAACATGAGTGGGAGATACTGGACTGTGACCAAGATATTCCCCCTTTGGCGATGTAGCAAGCCTGGAAAAAATCTTGGAGCCCAGGCCGAGCCACACCGTCGTAGGGCTGGATATGTCTTTAGATAGCGACCCCTCCGGAAAGTTGGTTTGATGGACACGTGGCCCGAAGCATTTTGGACCCATGTATATATTATTAGACTCGTAGCACGACACCTCTATGTTTGAGTTGATCCAATTCCTGGCGTCACTGGGCGACAAGGAGCACTTTCTCGGGTGTTCAGTGTGGCTACATGACTGTGGAGTTGGATCTCTGCTTCTATCACCTCCTCCACCCCGACATCCTCCCTGGCTCCCATGGGGGCTGTTATGGTCGCTACTTGGCAGAGAGGGTGGTGCTGGTCGGTTATTTTTGGCTGAATGTTGGCCTCCCTCCGGAGCTTCATTGTGCTAACTCCGAGGAGGGTCTTTGTGGTGACGGCCATTGTGCCAGCTTGATCCAGCACAGTTTTCATTGTTTCTTCATCCGTTGTTATCGCCATTGTGATGAGGTTCAGCCGAATAGCTTGTGTGTCTAGGAGGTGGCATTCGTTGCTGATCCTTCTCCCGACATCGTGATTCATCTTGTTCCATATGGTTCTTCGACTACCGCCGAGGAGGTTGCTGTGGAACCAGAGCTGCTATAGTGTCTCGCTCTATGGCTAGGGCGATGTCCCTCCAATCACGTGCAATTCTGAGCCGCTGTCCTAAAGAGACAGTTCTTGGGTGAGTATCATCTCGAGGGTCGGAATGGTGATTTTGATCCGGTTCCCTACGAGGCCTTGAATCGTGATGCCGATCTATGTTTGTGCAGCATTGGTCGTATTTCGAGACCAGCTTTCTGCTAAAAGATGTGGTGGCTTTCTGTTGCTCTAGGCCCTTGTCGAGTAGTGTTACACTTATCCAGACCTATTCTGGAGTGTGATTGATTGCTAAGATCTCTCGGGTTGTGGCCGTGTTTTCTACCTACGTGTTTTACACCCTTTTTCCTTTGTTGTCAAACCGAGGCTATCCCACGACTATGTCTGTTTTCTTTCCCTCAAAAAGGGATTTGTGAACATTTGGATTTTTATTTGCCAGCTCAGGGCTGTTCTAGGTCTTCTGATGCTGCAGGGAGTTAGACTTTCTTGCATCTATGATGCACTGCTTCTCCTCGACAAGGTGAGTTTCCTCATCCAAGGGTCACTAGCGATGTGCTTCTAGGTCCAAGGATCTTTCCTCCAGCTTGTCTGGTGTGAGTTCCGAGGCGGTTGGGATCGATGTTGTTAATGCTTCTTCGTAGATTTCACGGGCACCTAGGGTAACCACATGTCCATCCACCAGGAATTTTTTTGGTTCTTGGGGATCAGAGGACCATCCAAATCCTCCATCTAGAGCTCCTCGTCAACTTTCTCCTCAGCCGGAAGATCCTTGGCTAGAGTCTTGTTTTTTCTTCTTATTTGCCTTGATGGCCCTCTGGGTACTGGTGGAAAAGACGAATTCTGGTCCGTTTCCTAGAGATAAGATTCTGTCGGTACTTTCCCACATTTGGACATCGGGATTTGCTCCGAGATCCATATCATCCTATGAGCCGGGAATGTTGTCGTTGTATCTTTCGTCTATACTATTGTAGGGGCTTGGATCCGACCCTTCTCCTTCCTCCGCGGTCCTGGTGCTGAGTTCTTCTCCGAATTATTCTTCGTACGCCTGGAGTTTTGTCGATGTCATAGATTTCTCTAGGAAAGTCGGTGTGTTGATGTTTGTTTCGATTGCGTCCAAAACCGAGTCGTTGTTGTCTCCAACATCGGCGGAGCCGGATCCAAATCGGACATACCAAAGAAGTGAGATCCATGCGCTCTGAGGTGGCGAGGCCTTCTTGTTGTGCTTCCTCAAAACTTTTGATGGTCTTGAGAATAGCACCCATATTGGAATTGCCTCGCAGCATTATCCGCCTCACTATGTGCCTCAGAAGCGATTTTCCTGCTCTAGCATCAGTAGAGCCAGATCCGGAGTTGTTGCAGCTTTAATCTTTTTGAGATTCGACCTCCTTTGGGAGATCTTTAGATCCAATCTTCTCTTTCTCCACGATCTCCACTTCAGGTGCGGGATGGGTGGGATTAGGGTTTTCTGAGAT
The DNA here is from genome assembly GCA_916181665.1 of Avena sativa. NCBI lineage: Eukaryota > Viridiplantae > Streptophyta > Magnoliopsida > Poales > Poaceae > Avena > Avena sativa. The sequence goes on along the minus strand of OV702291.1, from coordinate 372,491,237 downwards.
CTAGAAATCTAGATCCTCTATGAACAAAGTAGATCCAGAAATTTGTTCTGGCTCTATCATCACCACTAGGGTGGGTTGGGCAGGTTCAGTGAAGTCGAGATAAACTCCGATCTCACCAAAAGACAGGATGGTGCAGCTAGTCACGGCCTCCCTAGCCGGAATCTAGGTCTCATCGAGAAGGATGAGAGGGACGTTGTTGGCGTAGAGCAACCGACGATGATTGTTTCGCCAATTCCGATACACACATTTTCTGCCTGAAATGCAGATCTGAAGGTCACCTACCCCATGGTGGGTGCCAACTGTCGTCGGATTGAAGACAAGTAAGCCATGAGGTGGTCCTCGAGGCATAGGAAAATGTTTGGTGTGAGACGTACGGTTCTCTAGGACAGTGAGCACACAAGTTTACCCAGGTTCAAATCTGACTATGGTGGACGAATCCTACTCATGCTAGCAATCCAGTATATCGGCAGATCCGGAAGTACAGATTGCAAGAGAGGTTTTGCTTGTGCGAGTTATGGTTGTAGTGCGTTGTGCCCTAAAGGCTGGTCCCTAGCATGGCTTATATAGTCATCCTGTCCTAGGGTTACAGGAGAGTCCTATCCGTCTATGACACAGAGTCCGTTACATAGTACATCTTGTACTACAAGTATTCCTACAAGCCTAAGTTGGTAAGTATTATGGGCCCTCCTATAGCCGGATGGGCCTCCAACTTCTCTCTCTGACTAGGCCGCCCATGAAGCATAGCTCTAATCCGAAGTGGGCCACCCTGGTCAGTGAGTCATAGTGGGTACACCCAGAAAGTATATCCCCAACAGGCAGCCTAATGGCCTCCACGGTAGTACATCCTTCATCCACTTTTGGTTTATATCGGCTTGTGATTTAGAACATGAGGTCTAGGGGATTATATGTGGCAAGCCAGAACTAAATTGTCGTTGCACTTTCCCCACTGTGCGCACAAATTGAGGAGCTAAAGTTAATACCCATTTTTTATGCGTCATGTGGTCAGCCTTCTGCTAGCACCCACCATGCCATGTCCCATCAGTCTTTCATATTGACAGTTGAGCTCACCAATCATTATCCCTGACGTCATCATGATGCAGCCCGTCCTACGGATGCCCTACATCTACACCACCAAGTCCCCCCAAGTGGACCCATGACTCATGCACGAGCCAAGATCCTCCAAGTTAAGGTGAATTCACTCCTCTCCTCATGTGACTTTGACACATCCTTGGATGGCTTGCTACTTCATGCCACTACAATATGCATTCTCAGATGTGAAGCCTCACCTCATCACCAAGCCCTATGGATGAAGTGCAAGGAGAAGGCCAAGGAAAAGAAGCTGCTGGAGCTCACACACCGGAGTCTCCGGTCTGGCAGACCAGAATCTCCGGACTGGCACACCGGAATCTCTAGCCGGTCTCCGGACTAGCCTCCGGACCGAGGCCTTACGGCAGTCTGATACAGAGACGGGTCGAAGACAGACCGGAATCTCCGGCCTACAACAGATTCTCCGGCCCACTACAGTCGAATTTCTAGACCGCGTGTCGACATGCATGTAAAATCCATTGGGCCTTCGTCCCATGTACCCCTTAGTCCATCGAGAACTTATCTTTTATCCCCAAAGTACCCTTGGATTAGTGGTTGGCCTATATATAGTCCCCCACCTCTATTGTAAACCCTAGGCTTGATATTTGGAATTAATGGACACCCCTTGTGGATCTATCTAGTTCTTTCCGCATGCTCCTATGATAGAGGAGCACCAAATATCCCCCACCTCGTTGGAGTTTTCACCGTTCCTCTCTCGTTGTACAAGTCCTTGTCATCGGAGTACATTTGCCAAGACGTCAAGATCTCAGCGAGACTTCCTACTCGCCATTCCGGTTCAAGAGAAAGCACTCCGCCCGATGCCGATCCTAGGGATTGCGCCGGACCGGTCACCCCCGGCTGATGAGTGCATATTTGCATCATGTTTCATCATTGTAGAACATCAAAACTTATTACAGCAAGCTCATAACTGAGCGAAGAACCAAAATATTACAAGCAAAGGTCATTGACCACAAACATCAAACAACGGAAGGCAATTTATGCTATTAAGTATAGCAAACTTAACAAATGACCTAAGAGGCCTGAAGCATAATGACGATGTCCCAGCCCATAGATTCTAGGCTGCTGGCTGATATGTTGCTAACATATCCATAATTTTTTATGTTCCATGCTTGGTTTTATCTACTTTCTTGTGTTTTGTCCACACTTTGGAGTAATTTTCATATGATTTCTTGGACTAACCTATTAACAAGAGCCACAGTGCCAGTTGCCTGTTTTCTGTTGTTTTTGGTTACATAAAATCAGAAAATGAATATTCTCGGAATTGTACGGGACAAAAGCCAAAGTCGATATTTTACCGGAAGACTCACAGAGCCAAAAGACGAGACGGAGAGGGGCTAGGGGCTGGCCACACCACCTGGTGGCGCGGGCCAGGCCAGGCCGCGCCAGGGGGTGGTGTGGGCCCCTCCGGCACCCCCTCGGTCTCCCCTCTCGCCTATAAGAGCCTCCCGATGCATAAACCCTAAATCATCAAGCCTCCAGCCATGAAAAGTTCCACAGTGCCGCTGCCACCGAAGGGGGAATTCGGGGGACAGAAAGTCTCTGTTCCAACAGAAAGTTCATGCTTATGTGGTAAAACGAGCTTGTTTTTGACTGTAGCCTATGCTTTGTCATGCCATGCTTGATATTATTTTGGCTTTATGCTTAGTATTCTTTGTTGTAGCATGACTTGTTATAAACAATTGAGATTGCTTAATGTGCCTTGGATGAATCATGCGTTGTTTTAGCATATTAAAGCATAGTATAGTGGTATTCTCCTTTGATGCTTTATTTTGGTTGACTTGGCACATGCTCACACCATGTTATGACTATCTCAAGTCACCATAGCCTTTATGATTCTTTAGTTTTCAACTTGTAGTATCACTTTACGCTTTGATCAATGATGTTTTGTCGCTCTGCATGATTATGGCCATTATTGCTCTCTTAGTTTGTCGCTCCCAGTCTTTTGCTAGCCTCCATAACCAAGTATGAGTTCCACTCATGCATCCAACTCCCTAAACCAAGTTATTCCAAAGAGTCTACCATACCAACCTACTAGCATATTCTATTCCAAGTATATTCATATTTTTGTTTACCTTCCAAATTAAACTTGTTATGAGAAAACTAGTGATTAAAGCTCTCACAAACTTGATGGCACACTTTACTTTTCTTGCCCGTAATAAACTTGAACCATTGTGTCATCTATGTTGTATATGCTTGCACTTATATGTTGGTGATTAGCAGAACCATCCTGTCATGGGGAACGCTTTCAACATTGCACTTGTACTTTGTACCTAATTGATATCATGCTCGTTTGTCTATGGATGTCGTCGGTGTCAAATGAAAGGGGAGCTTGTAAGTCCATGGAGTTATGTATATGCTGACATGGTGGAAACATGGAGCGTAACCATAATGAGCTGTCTATGAAGCATTCTTCTTATAAAAAAGAGTCCTATATTGAGAAAAAAGAGAAAAAAAGAGATTATGAAAAGAGGAAAGAGAGAAAAATGCACCATATTCCCATGGTAAATAAGAAGATTGCTGAGATGCTCGTTGTCTGCTTGCCTTGTCATTTTGATATGGGGATTCTTCTGTATCATCGGGCAAGGGGTACCCCGTTGGCAGTTCTCTATGATACACATGTACTTACGATGACAAGAACTTACCGGTGACTAAACTTGAGTAGCATGAGGAGCGGCCCTCATATTCAAGGGACATGAGATTTCTAACTTATACTTCATCAAGCATGTACACCATAGTTTGTTCACTTTAACCTTAATCACCTTCAAGATGCTTATGATAGGGGCAATGAGAGCTGAAAGATATTAAGTACCATAATTTTTGGAAGCTCTTTATGAGACATGAATCCCTACTTCCTTCTATGAAGGCCCTTCTTCCACTTATATATTGAGTCTCCACCTTCTATCTTTATGCACCTACTTTGAGAGCATAGTGGCCATTCTTAGTTCTATGTGCATTGTCCCAAGACTTGTTGATTGATGCATACCTTGATATTGCTTGTTTTAAACTATTTGTATCTAGTCACTCTTATGAACTTTGAAGGTGTCCTATGCATTTATACTTGCTACTCTATGAGGGACAAGCTGAATACTATTATGCCATGTTTTCTTTATGTGAAACAAACAAACGTCTTGCAAAGCATTATTATTCATGAATCTTTTGTTTGTCCCTTTTCATGTTGCAACATAGTTTCTTTGTCTTATTGCTAGAACTTTGTCTTTCATGTTATGATTGAAGTACTATGATCCCAGCTTCGAATGTTTTACAAATACTTTGATCAAGTTTATGATGGTGCATGTCACCTCAAAAATTATTCTTTCTTTTTATCACTTACCTACTCAAGGACGAGCAGGAGTTAAGCTTGGGGATGTTGATATGTTGCTAATGTATCCATAATTTTTGATGTTCCATGCTTGGTTTTATCTACTTTCTTATGTTTTGTCCACACTTTGGAGTACTTTTCATATGATTTCTTGGACTAACATATTAACAAGAGACACAGTGTCAGTTGCCTGTTTTCTGCTGTTTTTGGTACCAGAAAGTCAAAAAATAAATATTCTCGGAATTGGACAGGACAAAATCCAAAGTCGATATTTTACCAGAAGACTCACGGAGCCAGAAGACGAGATGGAGAGGGGCTAGGGGCTGGCCACACCACCTGGTTGCGCGGGCTAGGCCAGGCCGTGCCAGGGGGTGGTGTGGGCCCCTCCGGCACCCCCTCGGTCTCCCCTCTCGCCTATAAGAGCCTCCCGATGCATAAACCCTAAATCATCAAGCCTCCAGCCATGAAAATTTCCGCAGCGCCGCCGCCACCGAAGGGGAGATTCAGGGGACAAAAAGTCTCTGTTCCGGCACCCTGTCGGGACGGGGAAGTGCCCCCGAAGCCATCTCCATCGATCTCCACCAACATCTCCTTCACCGTTTCTGATTCCCATGATGAGGAGGGAGTAGTTCTCTCTCTAGGCTAAGGGTTCTACCGGTAGCTATGTGTTCATCTCTCTATCTATGCATGATCTTATAGAGATCATGAGCTTTGTAATCTATAGATCTACCTTGCTACTCAAGTGCTTTAATGGATCTCTGCTCTCCCCATGTTTGTGAAAGTGATAGCGTGCACACCATGGTGGCACTTAGGCTAGAGATTACAAATACTTATTATGAGTTATATTTGGAGTTGGATGTCTTTATGAAATTGTGGTGTTTGTTGGACCTATCTAGAGCTCAAGGTGACAGTGTGGGGTTATCTAGATGGGAAAGGCTTACTTTGAGGTGTGCTGTTATAGCCCTACCATCGATTAGAGTGTCCAACCGGAGAGTAGTTAAGAGTAGTATCATAAAGAGAAGATATTTATATGAGAGTGTTCACTAGTGAAAGTATGATCCCTAGGCCTTGTTTCTAAGCATTGATACACTGTTTGCAATTAGATCTATTACATGTTTGCTTGCTTCCATCTTTATTTCAGTTTGCCTTTAGTATTTTCCCACGTCAACCACACACCAGCAAGCTATTTTCTAGCACCGTTACCACTTATAATTATCCATACTACTTGTATTTCACTATCTCTTTGCTGAACAAGTGCACCTGTACACCTGACAAGTGTATTGGGTGTGTTGGGGACACAACAGACTTCTTGTATCTTGATTGCAGGATTTCTTGAGAGGGGATACCTTTGACCACTTCCTCCCTGAGTTTGATAAACCTTGGGTGATCCACTTAAGGGAAAACTTGCTGCTGTTCTACAAACCTCTACACTTGGAGGCCCAACAACTGTCTATAAGAATAGAAGTGTGTAGACATCACCGCCCGAGAACCCCAAGCTACTCGTCAGTGTCGATGTCGTACCAAACTTGTCTTCAGGGGAACACTCATTCTACTACAAAAAGTATCAACAAAGTAAGGGTGAGTATAGGGTGTACTCCGCAAGACTTATGGCTGGTGGGGTTATTTTGCATAAATGCATTTTTGTTTATAAAACAAGAGAGAGAAGAAGCTCGTCTAATCAGAATATTTTAAAAGGGGATAAGAGAGCGACATCTCCGAAGAATTGATCATCATCTTTTGATATCCACCAAAGTAATCGTCATCTCACAACTAGGATCACCCCCTCGTACCCATGAGGAAGCATCCTTAAGCATACGTTGAAACCTCCAAGTTTTACGATTAGGTTAATGTTCTCTATCATCTTAGAATTCAGTCACCAAGCGTTCATAACCGTGAACACGACTTTTCAAAAAGATTTAACCCTTAAGGGGTGTACAACTTTACCCACACGTACCAACCGACTCTTAATGCCACTAGTAATAGCCCTCTTCCTTGGAAGGCCGGTAGAGGGTGGTTTACCATGACCTTTACCTTCCTTTTGCCGAGACCATGAGTCACACACTAAGGAGGGTTCCGCCATAACGGGTCAAATCCCGAAGCCGGTCCCTAGAGATGTGGGTGAGGCTGGTTTATCAGGGGCTCCGTCGACCCCAAGCAACCCGGTCCACGCTTCCCTACCTGTTATGATGCACCTTCACCCAACAAATCTTTCAAAACATTTACTATGCATATGTCGAATGGAATGCCGAACTTGGTGACTCATGGAATCTACTAGGAAAGTTAGTTGCTAGTGAGGTTTTCCAGGCCCCGTGTGGCTATACGCTCGTCTCGGTTCTAGAGGAAAGAAGTCGGGTCCTAGTGGTGGCGAGCATGGGACTACAAAAACCACATCCCACTATGGCCTCCCATACAAGCCTTAGCATGTTTAATATTTACCACTGATCTCACCTCATCTCGTTCTCCTGTCATACTAGATTCTCTGCATCTGATACGTCATCTGGATGAACCAGAACTGATAACTAAGCATGGCTAAGCAAGACATATATAATAGCTCTAACAGTGCACACAAGCCAAACCTAGTTATGCTAGGAGCAGTGGATCAGGTAATATAAGCTCAAAGGGAGTAATGCAACAAATAGTATACTCTATCTATCAATAAAAGACCACTATGGAATTGTATGCGTCATGGCAAGAATTGAAATGCTTTTGAAACCATAGGATTGTATAATGGTGGGGCTATGCTTGCCTTGTTTGTTGATAACCAGTAAGCAGTTCTTCGGGAGCCTTGTACTTGACTTGATTATAGTTGATCAAGTATTGTTCGTCGATCTTCGCTGGTGTTGATCTCGGTCTTCAATCTCGATCTTGATATCATATTCTATCGGGAAGAAGCAAACACTAGAAAGAAAGGGGGAACAATAATCAACACATGGCTTCGATTCAATTTCAAGCAAGGATGATGATATGAATGGTTAGATTGTATTGAAATGAAACCCTATAGCATGCTTGAGAATTTAAATGGGGTTCCGAGGGGTGCACACCCTAATACAGGAGAGACCTCGGAATCACCTGCAATGGTTCACTTTGTTCTATAATTAAACTTTTAATTAAAGTTGTTGAACAATGCATGATTATGACTCTATTGTGTAGATCTCATTTTTATAAACATTTTGATGTATAATACATATTTTTCTGACTTATAAATAATTAGTTATTGAATTTATAAGATTAAACTCTTTTCTGTAATTATTAAACCAAAATAAAAAGGTTTATTGCGTCAGCACAGACACATGATGACGTCACCAGAGGGGATGGGTGTTTTATACCCGGGTACGCCTAGCCCCACTGACTAACAAGCGGGCCTAGGCCACGTCAACGCACCACCTCAACAATGGGGCCCACATCGAGTTTGACTAAGGCTGACCGGTGCGGCGGAGGGGCTCCGATGTCAGCGACCATCTGGCGGCGGTGCTACGGTGCATGCGTAGACACGTACTTGCACCCACTAGAAGTGCCTCTGTGTGGCCTACCTAACTAGGGCGGGGAGAGACCCTACGGTGGTCGAAAACCACGCTGGTGACGAGACCAAGCGGCGGCGCTTGCAAACGAGCATGGCGGTGACATCACGGGAACCAAGCAAGGAATGGTGAAGGTCCAGGCAGACCAAAATCTCACCAAGAGCATGCTGAGCTTGATAGCGAAGCCAGAGGTGGTCAGAAACGGCGGCGGAGATGATGGCCAGAGTCGGGGATGGAGGCCTTGATTAGCTTGATGGAGAGTTCGTCGGATCGATTGGATCGACGAGGAGGACCAAGAAGGGCACGGAGAGCACGGTGGCATCCTAATTGCTTGCAGGAAGGTTCAGAATGATGGTGACGGGCGGCTTTGCAGCAGCTAGGGTTTCGGGCTAAAGGGGGTCACGAGAGAGAGAGAGCTCGCGGGGGATAGTGGGAGGTTGAGGGGAAGAGAGCTATGTCTCAGGCGTCCTTATCCTTCTCCACAACAGCGGGGCAAGCGGGAATCATGGTGCATGGCTTGACAGTGGTGGCGTTGATAGCCAGCTGCTTCTAGTAGGAAGGAAGCCGACGACGGTGCGGTCCGAAGGGGTACGGGGCCCGACTAGGTTGACTTGGGCCAAGAACAGGCCGAACGAAAGGTTGCCGGGGAGGAGAACAGAAGATGGGCCGTTGCCTAGAGCTCTAGCTGTATTTTTTTCTAGCAGAAACCTTTTTCTTTTCTGATTTGTCCTTTTCCATTTGTATTTTCAAATTCATATCTTTTTCAAATATTACCAAAATACCAGAGGGTGTATAAAAGTATATAAAATATTGCAGGGGCCCTTTAGTCAATTTGGGCTCCACACATTTTTGTACTTTCTAAAATTCAAACTATTTTGGAATTGATTTGAGAGAGAGAGGAAATAGGATTTAGGGTTTCCATTATTTTCTTTACATGCATTTTTCAGAAATGATGCTCATGAATGCACAATCAAATCTCTAATTATGATTAGCTAAAACTGGGCTGTTACAGCTCTATCCCCTTAACAGAATCTCGTCCTGAGATTCCTAGGTAGGAAGATAGAAGACAACAAGGTCACATTAGACTGACTAACATTGAAGTAGATCTTGTCGTCGTGAAGATCTTGTCGGGTCCGCGTATCGGGTCGGCCTTGGCGTTCGGGTTGAAGAACTTGGCGTTCCGGTGGCGATCTTGGTGGTCTTCGGATCCGGGTCTTGGCGTCTGTGTAGGACTTCTTGCCGATCTCCTCGGAATTCCGAGGGTACATCTTCACACGTCGATGGCCTTCGAGGTCTCGCCCGGTGGATCCATGATGTAGATCTTGGCGTCATTTGTTGAGGTTCTCGGGTGCCGGTGCCGGACTCGGGTGTGGCGTCGATGGTCTTGTGGTTCCATCTTGGTTTGTCGGTGAAGAACTCGGCCTCGGGACTTGTTTGTCGATGTCGTCCTCGGTTCTCGACATCATCGACATTGGTAGGTCTTGGTGTCGCCGGTTCTTAGGAATGGGGGCACCTCGTGTCCATCTTCGATTTCTCGAGTAGAAGCAGTCAGCAAGGTAGCCCATGTAGGCGGTACCCCATACCTTCACAACATGCCACTAGCCTCACATAACCACCATATTCACACAGCCATGATCTTGCTAATCTCCTCGGTAACATCAGAGCAACACTCCAAAACAGTACAATACACCATCTCCACTTCAGATGAAAGAGAGCCTCTTCAGCGAATGGTCTTGACCAGGCACATGTCGCATGTCATGAACACAAGCACAGGAGGCAACAGAATTCTGAGGATCTTGGTGCTACGAGCATCTGCACGGATGGAGTTGCTGGACTTGGTCGGTAGGGAGACATCGAGCACCACATCATAGGGACGAGGTGGAGCAGAGGCGTGCAGGGCGTCAGCGACTAGGTGAAACTCGGGGAAGCACCATAGTGGCGGGCGGCCAGAGAGGCGATGTCGAGGAGAGGAAGGGGCGCGGACGCTGCCGGGGAGAGGTGGCGGCACCGGTGGCGGGTCTGTGGGGAGGAGGCGGAGGAACTCGCAGGGACGGGGCCGGAGAAGCAGACGGTGACGCGGGCGGCGGCGGCCTAGGGCAGAGGAGGGCGCTCGAGGGCAGAGCTCTGGGACGGTGAGCCTCACAGGCGAGAGGCGGCGTCGCGATGCAGAGGCCCGGGGTCGACGGTGGTCGCGGCAGGAGGGGGTTGCAGGGGCGGCGCGAGGAGGTCACCGGCGAGGCCAGGCACGCAGAGGCGGCGACTCGGGAACAGGCGAGGACGGGCGGCTGCGGGCACCGTCGGGGTAGGAGGTGGCTGGCAAAGAGGAGCATGGGGCACGGCCGGCGCTAGCGGCAGAGAGCGGTCAACAGAGAGGTTCCGCACAGAGGCCAGGGTCTCGCAACGTGGCTCGGGGAGAGGTGGCGGGGAGAGGCCCTGCGGTGGAGCTCCTGTGGCGACCTACCGGGGAGGTGCAGGGGGAGCGACCCACGCGGGGACGGCTGCGTCCAGGGAAGGTGGGGAGAGGGCGAGCGACGCGTTGACGCGGGGTCACAGAGGCTCGATCGGGGTGCGTGGGTGGGGCCACGCGGTTGGCCACGTGCGGGGTAGGTGAGGCGCGGGGTTGGTGGGGAGGTGGAGGACAGGGGTGGGGCCAGCCGCGGGTTGGCGTGGCGATGAAAACGAGGTGGCCAGGGGGTGTCATGGCAGGCGGCCTAGGCGGGAGACGGGGTGCGGGGTGCGTGTGTTTGCGTGTGTGCATGTGGGGTTGGTGTGGGGACGTGGCAGGAGTGCGTGTGTGGGTGGCCAGCGGGGTGATGTGGCAGGCTGGGAATGGGTGGAGTGAGGTGGAGGGTGGAGGCAGGTGGTGGCGGTGGGAGTGGGTCGGCTGGGTGTGGGTTGGTTTTAGTTTTAGGGTTTGGAGATGGCCGGTCGGGCTTTCGGGCCTGGCTGGCTGCCTCCCAAAAATAAATAAATATTTTACTTATTTAGAACGAGGCTTTTGTAATCTGTTTTTAGACAAAACAAAATAATCCGGCCAAGCCCGGGTTTTGATTTGAAATAAAGACGGGGCGTTTAGAAAACAAAACCAGGTTTTTAGAAAACAGTTTTAGACAAACGGATGCATGATGATGACGATGCTCAAATGCAATGTGGCATGATGACATGAGCATGTTGTCATGATGATGCAATGCACAAAAACACAGCGATTTTCTAGTAGTGGTTTTGCGGGATGCCACAATTTCACCCCGTGCAACTGGATTAGAGAGACGACATACAGAAAAACCATAAATCACCGAAACCTCACCTCCGGAAGGCATCTGGAGGAGGAACTCGTCCACCGGGGATCCATCTTCACCCTGCGCACATCCGATAGGCTAAGGCATCGATCTTAATCATCAACCGCTACATCACCACCATCTCCATCCATCCCATGTACAGCTTGTCTAGATCTTGTTGTAATTTCCATACTCGTTATGGATTTATACAAGTACTATTCCTCTATGATAGATTCCATTGTTATTGCCATGATGTTGATTGCCTCCATGTCTGAATAGATCTTTAGTTCTTGGGGGATGGAGAAACCCTAGTATGAGATTGAAATAAGATAAAGTTTATTATGATATTCATCGTTGTGACCATGTGTTAGATTGTCTTCATCTTGATGTTGGGAGAAGTCGACCTCACAATATTTTCCTCTTATGGGGACTTGATGGAGGGAACTACTTGTTGGTAGACGGAGGTGTGTTAGCACTTACAGTGACTATAAAGCTGTTGGCACTCCTTACGTATCAACTTGGGAACCGAGGAAACTCACAGAACACTATCCATGCCATGGGATACGTTCTACGGGATTAAGTCCCTTAATAGTGCAGTAATTTGATTGATGTCGATTGCTGACTGTTGTGGTTATGAGGATGATGTCAGTTGTGGTTGCTGCCTATTTGTCCAAATAGAGAGTTCCTCCCACACATACACAGTTGAGAATGTTCATGATAATAATCTTTACTTTAGTTCTTTATAATGCTAGTGGTGTATCTGCTACTCCCTAAGAACGTCGTTTCCCTACTACAGTTCCAATCTCTCTTACATACATGATACTTATTTTCTATGTTCAGTTGTTTTACTTTACTTGTTGTTGCTCTTATACCAAAAACCCAAAAACACCTTTTTACGCAATACTCGCATTTTATCTTGTCACTTAGAACTTTATTTAGCATTTCTATTGTAGTATTTAATTCAAGAGTTATTAGACTTCAGACTCTTGCTCCCTATGGGATTGATATCTTTATTTTGAAACTAGCTACAAACGATCTGTGCACTTGCAGTCATCACCGACATGAGCTATTGGCTTGTATCGTGGTTTTGTGGAGTGTGTTCATCGTGTTCTTCGTGTATGAGTTCGCCGTGTTCATCCCCTCTCTCCTTCCCCCGCACTCCCCTTCGATTTGAAAGGGATTCATGAAAGATCGGGCACCCCCGAGGTTAGCCCTCGACATATTGTATCAAGAGCTTCGTTGTTCACGAATTCCCCCACAAATTTTTCTTCTTTCCACCAAAAATTCGAAAATCCCCAAAAAAGAGCCGCAAATTTTCCTTTGGATCGATCTCTTGATTTGGAGTGTTATTTGTGGTTTTGATTGACCAAATCTTGTCTTAGGTATTGGTCCATCTTTATCCTGTGTTTTACCAGCCCAATTTGGCCAATTTTTCGCGGATTTGAGGACCCAAGGCGTGGATTTCCACTCAAGAACATGAGCAGTTCGAGCTGGTCACCACACCGGAGTTTCTGGACCTGCAGACCGGAGTCTCCGACCCACACCGGAGTGTCTGGCCTGACAACGCTGGAGTCTCCGGCCAACACTGGAGTTTCCGGGCTAGAGACACCGGAGACTCTAGCCCTGACGCATGTTTTTTACCCCATTTGCCTCTTATTTCGCATTAGCTAATTTACACTTGTTTATTCGTGTCCCGTGTACGTGTTGTGAACTAAAAACAAGCTTCCGCATCGACAACATCCACGCTCATCGACACCACGGCACCGAACATCATCCCGCAACACCGACCAAAAGTTCATCATCACCAAGAAGGTATAACTTGCGTCACCTTGTTAACCATATCTTCCTTAGTTTGTACCTATCCCACAAGAGTGGCTCTTCTTGTGTTTGTTTGAGCATTGTGCATTTGTCCATGGATAGTGAGAGTGCAATAGCAATAGCAAGAGTGACTTGGTAGCATCAAGGGAGAGCAAAAAAACAAAAGAAAGAAAAAGAAAAAGATACAAAGAAAAAATAGTCTCCCATAGCAAAAGAGAGTCTCAAAGCTTGTAAACAAGAGAGAAAGAAGAGCGCCCAAGGAAAGTGTACAAATCCGTTGCTCATTTTCCTCTTTGCAAACGAGCAACGGTCTCTCCTTGCATTGGCATGACACCGAGCGTAGTCTTCGTTAGGACATTTTGTTTGCTCATTTTCATAGTCGTGTCAATCCCAACGATATCCACGTGTGTGTATATAGTCCTAGGTTCCCATCACCCCTTTTGAGTTGTTGACCTTTGCCTTTGACTTGAGTTTTGTTTGGATTTTACCCACTTTTGACTATCCCATTTCTTTTGGTTCGTTCTTTGGCATTCCACAATCCTAACCTACCACCAACAAGCTTTTGAGAGTTAGTTCTTTAGTTAGTGTGAACTTTCTTTGCGATTTCACGTTGCAAGCTAATAGCTCTCACTTGTGGTTTCTAGTTTGGTGCGATCTCCAAAGTGAGATAAAAGGCTAACACCACCATATTCCACTTCCATATACAATCCTTGTGTGTTTTGCATGATGGATAGGCACGGTGATTCGAGCCAACCACCTCCCCAAGAATAAGAACAAGGCCCGTACATGACGCGTGCAAGCCACTACATCATCCGACATGAAATCCGTAATCGTTACCAAGCGCTTGAGATGCGACAAGATGAACAATTCGGTGAGACGCAAGCCGAGTTCAAGAACATCGAAAACCGCTTCGATGGCCTTGAAAGACCAATGCATGTAATGCAACACAACTTCGGCCATAAAAATGAAGCGCTCCAATGCTCTGTCGCCGAAATAGATGACAAGCTTCGACTCCTCATTGACGGAATGACAAGACCGTGTTCACGCGCATCAAGATCTTCAAGCTTGTCGCGTCACCGTTCTCCTCTTCATCAAGATCATCATCCAAGTGCTCCAAGATGCAATGATGCTCCCATGGTTGAAGATGTAAGATCTTCGCACTATGTACCTTCCCCACGGCACGCCGCAATGGCAAGCTATGATGGTGATTTCTCCTCAAGGCCCCAAGAAAGGCACGAAGGACACCGTCATTACGCAAGGGCACAAGTGGAACCTCAATAACAACCTCAAGGAAACCACTATCGCCCACGACACATACTTGACACAACAAGTGATGACTCCAACTTGGAGGAACAAGCTCGTCACTGACATGAAGCTTTCCTAGAACCTCATCTTCATTATCGCCCTCATGAACATCCACGCCAAAACCATGGTCATCACGAGGCGCCTCTTCCACCACATCAAGACATGGAGCGTCAAATTGTACATGTTGAGCGACGCCCACCACATCATTAGGCTCAAGACCATGATCTTCGTCATGAGGCCCAAGTGCCTAATCCACATCACCAACCGAGGAACGAGCCTCCTCTTTGTCAACAACTGTGCCAAGAGGCTCCACCTCCTCAACACCTTCATGAGGCCCAAGTGCCTCAACCTCGTCAACCACTGCTCCAAGAGCAAGAGCAAGCTCCTCAATAAGGTCACGAGAACCAAGTTTCACCTCCTCAACCGCAAGCACATCAACAAGCTCATCAAGATTGTCGCAATGATTGCATGGATGATGAAGACCGTCACCACCATGGAAACCACCTCCACTGTGTCTGCAAAGAGGAAGAAACCTTCGGCAAATTCAAGTTCATGATGCCCAAGTTCACTAGTTCAAATGATCCCAAAGAATACCTCTCATGGGTGCTCAAAGTCGACAATATCTTCCGTATGCACAACTATAGCAATGAGAAGATGGTCACCATGGCCTCGCTTGAGTTTGATAATTATGCCAACCTTTGGTGGGAACAAGTCCAAGTTGCTTTGAACGCAAGAGAAGAGTCCCCAATCACAACTTGTCATGACATGAAGGCTCATATGAAATCCCGCTTTGTTCCTCCGCATTACATGTGTGACCTCTTCAACAAGCTTCAATCGCTTAGTCAAGGGACAAAGACCATGGAAGAGTACTTCAAGCAAATGGAGCTCAACATGATCCGCGCCAACATTGAAGAGCACAAGGAGCAAACAATGGCACGTTTGCTCATTAGCTTGAACCACCCAATCAAGCGCACCTTTGAGTTACAAACATACAACAACATGGTTGAGCTTGTGCACATCGCAATAAAAGACAAGCGTTAAGTGCAAGAGGACATCAAGTATAACAAGCCCAAGACATACTTCACATACAAGCAAGCTTCAATCACTACACCAACGACCCTCAATGGAAGCTCCTCAAGTACCACCAAGCCTTCCTTCAAGCCCACACTTCCTCAAGGAAAACCACCACCAAGTGGAAAGTATATGAAGGATGCCATGCCATTCAATAGTGAATTCTACAAGTGTGGAGGCAAAGGACACAAGTTAGCCGAGTGTGGAAACAAGAAAGTATTGTTTAACCATGACAATGGCGACTAAGAGTACTTGAGTCAAGATGAATTTGATGCTCGAGTCAAAGAAGTAATGACAAGGCAATGTGTGCAAGATGACCAAGAACTCCTCATGTGTGAACATGACGCAAGTCCAGCGCTTGTCGTCATAAGGATCTTGACCACTCAAGCACAAGAGCATGAAGATCAATAATCAAATATCTTTCAAACATGCACCGGCATCAATGGGAAATCTATCAAGGTGATCATCGATGGAGGGAGTTGCCACAACCTTGCTAGCACTGAGTTGTGTGAGAATCTCAACCTCACCCTCCATCCTCACAAGAACCCCTACCATGTCCAATGGATAAGTTACCAAGGGTCTGTGAAGATCAAGCACACTGTCTAGATAACATTCTCTATTGGGCCATACAAAGACACGGTGGAGTGTGATGTGGTTCCAATGAAGGTTTCCCACATGTTGCTTGGTCGTCCATGGAAATTCGACAAAGGTGATCTACATGATGGTCGAACAAATGTTTGCACCTTCAAGTGGCTTAACAAGACATGTGTTTTGCAACCGATGACTCCTAGCCAAATAATTGTGGGCAATGCAAAGTCTTTAGCGAGAGTCCAAACCACAACACAAACTTGTGAGAAGAGCGGTGAGCGAGAGAACCACCTCATAGCGACTAAAGTGCTATGAGAGATGTTAGGAACAACTCATCCATCTTGCACTACGTCCTCATTTGCAAGGGGCTAGCACAAGGAACTAATGACTTGATAGATATTCCTCCCTATTTGATGATTGGTTTGTAGGAATTCAAGGATGTCTTCGCAGAATCGAGCATCGCACATGGACTACCTCCTCTTCGCAGAATTGAGCATCACATTGACCTCATACCCGGCGCACCTCTTCCAAACCGTGCAACCTATCGCACGAACCCGGAGGAGACGAAGGAGATTGAACTTCAAATCAAATAACTTGTCTCCAAAGGTTTGATCCAAGTAAGCACTAGCCCGAGTGCGGTACCCGTGATTTTTGTTCCAAAAACGAATGATATGTTGCAGTTATGCATGGACTGTCGTCCAATTAATACTATCACCGTGCGTTATTAACATCCCATACCACGTCTCGATGAAATATTGACGAGTTGTCTGGAGCCACTATTTTCTCGAAAATTGCTCTCCGTAGTGGTTACCATCAAATACGCGTGGCGGAAGGTGGTGAGTGGAAAACCGCCTTCAAGACCAAACTTGGTCTCTATGAATGGTTGGTCATTCCCTTTGGCTTATCTAATGCCTCATCCACCTTCATGCATCTTATGAATCATATTTTGCATTCCCTCATTAGCAAGTGTGTCATTGTCTATTTCGATCATATACTTGTTTATAGCAAGTCACTTGAGGAACATGTTACACATGTCAAGGAGGTTTTGCAAATCCTTCGACATGAAAATCTATATGTTAATTTTCCACTTTTGCTAAATACAAGTTGATTTTTTAGCTTTGTCATTTCTTTGAAGGGCATTGAAGTTGATGTTTCCAAGGTAAAGGACATATGATATTGGCCCATTCCCACAAATGTGAGTGAACTCTGAAGTTTTCATGGGTTGGCCAGTTTCTATCATCGCATTGTGAAAGACTTTTCTTCCATTGATTTTCTTCCATGAAAAAGAATGTCACCTTCGTGTGAAGCAAAGCACAACAAAAGGCTTTTGATGAACTTAAAACGAGGCTCACCAAAGCACCTCTTCTTGCGTTACCGGATTTCACTAAAACTTTTGAGATAGAGTGTGACGCTAGTGGTATGGCATTGGAGGATTCCTCATGCAAAATGGGTGTCCTATTGCCTACCATAGCGAGAAACTTGATGGTGCTCGCCTTAACTAACAAATTTATGACAAAGAGCTTTTTGCCTTAGTTCATGTTCTTCAAGTTGGATAACACTACCTTTGGCCTAAGGAATTTATCATACATTCCGACCATGAGTCATTGAAATATCAGGCCAAGCCAACTTGAGTAAGCAACACGCTAAGTGGGTTGAGTTCATGGAGTCTTTTCCTTCCATTGGAAAGTATAAGAGGGGCAAAGAATAATATAGTTATAGACGCTTTGTCTCGCAAGCACACAAGCCTTCTTACTCGTCTTGAAGTAAACGTGTTGGGTCTCGATGAAATCAAAACTTTGTATGCTTCCAGCCCATTCTTTGTACCAATTTTCGCAAAGTGCTCCATTGACAAAGGAATTGATGATTTCTATTTGCATAAGGGCTTTCTATTTAAAAAAACAAGCTTTGCATTCCGAAGTTGTCTCTTCAACTTTTGCTTCTCCAAGAATCACATGGTGGAGGCCTCATGGGTCACTTTGGTCGTGGAAGGACATTGGAGATGCTCCCCACTCATTACTATTGGCCCAAGATGAAGCGAGAAGTGGAGCACTACGTTCAATGATGCACGACATGTGTTCAAGCTAAGTCGCAAGCTAACCCTTATGGTCTTTATATGCCATTGCCTATTCCTTGTGCACCATGGTCAGACATTAGCATGGATTTCATGTTAAGATTACCTAGGTTTAAGAATGGTCATGATTCTATA
Source organism: Avena sativa (assembly GCA_916181665.1). Classification (NCBI taxonomy): domain Eukaryota; kingdom Viridiplantae; phylum Streptophyta; class Magnoliopsida; order Poales; family Poaceae; genus Avena; species Avena sativa. Next base: position 372,473,030 of record OV702291.1, on the reverse strand, counting down.
TTTGTGGTAGTGGATCGCTTTTCTATGATGGCACACTTTATCCCGTGCCACAAGACAGACAATGCTTCACATGTTGCCAATTTGTTTTCAGGGAAATTGTCCGTCTTCGCGGCGCGCCAAGAACAATCATCTCCGACCACGACGTTAAATTAATGAGCTACTTGTGGAAGACCCTCATGGCCAAGCTCGATGTCAAGCTACTCTTCTCTTCCGCATCGCACCCGCAAACAGATGGCCAAACCGAGGTTGTCAACCGAAGCCTAGGTACTCTCCTTCGTCTGTTGATCAAGAAGAACTTGAAGGATTGGGAGGAATGCATTTCCCATGCCGAGTTCGCCTACAATCAATCCAAGCACTCAACAACCAAGATGAGCCCATTCATGATCGTCTATGGCTTTGAGCCCCTCACCACGCTCGACATCCTACCACTACCTCTCCACGAGGGCACCAACATGGACGTTGACAAGAGCGCCCAAGCTATGAAGAAGCTTCACGAAGAAACAAGAGCTATAATCGATCAACAAGTCCTTCGCCAAGCTTCAAGGTTAAACAAGTACAAGAAGGAGATGATCTTTGAAGAAGGTGACCTTGTGTGGATACACTTGAGCAAGGACTGCTTCCCCAAGGAATGTGATTCCAAGCTCAAACCAAGAGGAGATGGTCCCTTCAAGGTTCCCAAGAGAATCAACAACAACACCTACATCATCGACATTCCAACCTCCAAGTACCTTGCGAGCAATACATTCCATGTCAAGGACCTCTCACCCTACCATGGAGATGTTAAAGATGATAACCATGAAGAGTCAAGGGCGACTCTTTCCCAAGGGGGGAGCTGCTGCAGCCCGTCCTACGGATGCCCCTGCATCTACACCACCAAGTCCCCCAAGTGGACCCATGAATCATGACCGAGCCAAGCTCCTCCAAGCTATTGTGAATCCGTTCCTCTCCTCATGTGAATTTGACACATCCTTGGATGGCTTGCTACTTCAGGCAACTACACTATGCATTCTCAGCTATGAAGCCCCAACGCATCACCAAGCCTTATGAATGAAGTGAAAGGAGAAGGCCAAGGAGAAGAAGCTGCTGGAGCGCACACACCGGAGTCTCCGGACTGGCAGACTGGAATCTCTAGACTGGCGCACCGGAATCTCCGGCCGGTCTCTGGACTAGCCTCCAGACCGAGGCTCGAGGATAGTCTGATACCCCCTCCAGAGACAGGCCGAAGACAAACTGGAATGTCCAGCCTACACCGGAGTTTCCTGCCCGCTACACCGGAATCTCCGTACCACATGTCGACAGGCATGTACAATCCTTTAGGCCTTCGGCCATGTACCGCTTAGTCCGTCCAGAACTTATCTTTTAACCCCAAAGTACCCTTGAATTAGTGGTTGGCCTATATATCATCCCACACCTCTATTGTAAACCCCAGGCTTGATATTTGGAATTAGTGGACACCCCTTGTGGATCTATCTAGTTCTTGCCTCATGCTCCTTTGATAGAGGAGCACCAAATATCACAAAACATCGTAGGAGTTTGCATCATTCCTCCCTCCTTGTATAAGGCCTTGGCATCCGAGTCCCTTTGCCAATACGTCAAGATATCATCAAGACTCCCTACTCGCCGTGCTGGTTCGAGAGGGATCACTCCGCCCGATGCTGATCCTAGGGATTGCGCCGGACCGGTCGCCACCAGCGTGAGCTATTGGCTTGTATCATGGTTTTGTGTGTGAGTTCATCATATTCTTCGTGCGTGAGTTCATCATCTTCATCCCCTCTATCCTTCCCCCGCACTTCACCCTCAATTTGAAAGGGATTCGTGAAAGATTGGGCACCCCCGAGGTTAGCCCTCAACACATCATCAATTGAAACCAATCGCAGTTCATCAAGGAATCCAATGGAACTTTCGACTGCATTCATAGAGCTGAGTGCACGAATCAAGTAATTCTTCAGATGCAACTACATTAAAAGAACATGGTTGATTATCTGCTCGAGTCTATGACTCAAACAGACACTCTGGGGCTACTCCTAACTTGAGCATTGGTCGTGCACCCGATATACTTTCGGGTCCAGTTTAAGCCTATAATGCTATCAGATGAAGACATCAAACACAAGGACTTGAGTCTCTGCCCGAATTTCAAATTTGGCCAAACAATCGGGGGCTACTACAAACTAGAGCGATGATGGCGAACTAACAAGATCCTCGAGTGGCATGCCCCAAATCCTCATTGGAATCCACAACTCGCCTAAGGACTCAGGGGCTACTCCCATAGGGAGCACTGTTTCGAGCATCCGACAATGTGATGGCATCAAAACGATTCTCAGCATCATCTAATGTCCTTCCAGATAGGTGTGATCACACTGTCGACAATTTTCAGTTTCTGCTCGAGTCTATGACTCGAACATATACTCGGTGGCTACTCCCATAGGGAGTGCTGGTCGCACACCCTATAGAAAACAAGATATTCATACAATGGTCCAATGTGTCTGCTACATCCATGACGTTGACTTGCCTAGAGCAATCGAAATCATCAACGACTTCGCCCATGCACATTCCAAGGGCAAGTTTAGAGACAACATCTCCTTCGCCACCCGAAACACATACGTGGTGATAAACATTCGGACGTCGCGTCTACGACATAAAGATAAGACCTACCGATACAATATGATGGCCTGGCAATCGCACCCGCTGCGCTCTACTAGTTAAAAACCACACCAAAAAGTGTGATGAAAATACCGACAGTCGCGTTGGGTACATATGCACTGAAACTAGAGTTTGGCTCAGTAAGGCCTCCATGGCATGAATCAAACTACACCAGCAATTTCCGAATTCGAGTCTAGGGAGTCGAGTTTGAGTACGTCATGATTGTTTTTTGCCCAAGAGCAATTCACTCATCCCGATTCATCGGACGAACTGGGCACATGTACCACAATCCCTATGAATTAAATGAATGCTTCTATCGAGCCTGACAAACTTCTGAGTGAATGACTTATAAGTCTCCACCCGAATGTTGATTCGACTAGACACTTTGCGGCTACTAACATAGGTATGCGCTATAGGTACCTACAATTTGCCTATCTGGTCTGGCCCAATGTGAGGCCCACGTGACGATATGCCGATGACAAAGAAGGCCATGATGATTCGGGTGAGGCCAAGCCCATGAAGGATGCAACTCCTTAACGAATATGGCAAGACTAGATAGGAATCTTTAGGGTTTCAACCTCAATCTGTAACCGACTCGGATGTATCCCGAGACCTGGCTCCCCATATAAGGGCTGGGAGGGAGCGATGAGAAGGGTAATCAATCTCTCGTTCACACGCCACCAGATTCAATCTGTAAACTATTGCCATCTTAGCACCCTTGTAACCTTCGTTCACCATCTATCAAGAGTAGACAAGATAGATTTGGGTTTTCCTTCGGGGGTTTGAACTTGGGTAAACCCCATGGTCCCACGTGCTTGTTTATTAGCTGATGAAGTCTCTAGCGCGCTTCTCTTCCCCAAAACCCAAGTCCATCAAGTATGGGAATTGACGTGCTAACTGCACGTCACATACGGAGAAGTTTCACATTCAGGTTTAGAGGGATCCATCAAGCGATGACAAGAAGAAGGTGGTGGCACCAAAGTATAAGCTCATGTGGAGAAGGAAGGAGGCTCCAGGTGCAGCATCAAGTCAATCTAGCCTAAAGGAAGGATGTGATGTGGCAGGCAGACAAGACTTGAAGTTGAAGTTGAAGGTGAAGAGTGGCAATATTTCTAATATGACGCCACATGCTGGAGAAGACATTCCAGCGTTGAGGACAACACCTTTCTAAGGGGGAGAGGATGATGTGGGCATCCCATTGATGATTGTCATGCCAGGACGACCTACGACATGTAATGATTTAGTCTAAGTTTGTGTCATCTATTTGTATCCGTGTCTATGTTATTTAGCCAGGTCATTGTTGTGGGCCACATAGTTATTTTGTGTGTGTTTCAATTTGGGCCTATCGAACCGACTAGTTGCAGGTGACCTATATAAAGGAGGTAGGCACCTAGGGTTTAAGGAGTTCATAGTTTAGATTAAACATTGTGTGCATGAGTTGTGTGCCATCCCTCCGGGGACGGTGCTGCCTATTATCTATTATATCGAGTTTTTTTCTGTGAAGGTTCTTGTGTGCATCAAGGATTATCAGGTTTGAGGCTTTTTTTATAAATACGTTGCTTACTAGATTCATTCCTTTTCTTCAGGTTGCGTTCATCATGTAATTGGGATATTACCTAGATGGTTGAATCGTTGTCAAGATCGGGCAAAACTCAATAGGATCATCAGTGTGATATTTATCAAAAAGGTAATATGTGGTGGGGGTTAGCCTTTCACCTCACCTTGAAAGATTGTATTGAAGTACTAGCCACACTTGAGAACTATAAACTTGCAAAGTGAATTTGCAAAGAAAGCTGACACTAAAAAACAACTAAGACTCTCAAAATCTTATGGTGAAAGGTTAGGATGGTTGATTGCCAATGAAACAACCAATCGAAAATGATAGTCAAAAGTGGAGGAAATCGAACAAAACTCAAGTCAAAGGAAAAGGTCAACTCAAAATGTGATGGGAACCTATGACTATACACACACGTGGAGATTATCGGGGTTAACACGACTATGAAATTGAGCAATCAAAATGTCCTATCAAAGACTACACTTGGTTTTCATGCCAATGCAAGGAGAGACGATGGCTCGTTTGCAAAGATAAAATGAGCAACGTATTTATGCACTTTACATGCTTGAGACTCTCTTTGGTATGGGAGACAGTGTATATTTTTCTTTGTATCTTTTGTTTTTCTCTTTTTCTTTTGTATTTTTTATTTATTTTTGCTCTCCCTTGATGCTACCAAGTCACTCCTGCTTTTTCTCTCACACTCTCACTATCCAAGGACAAGTGCACAATGCTCAAGCAAACGCAAGATGAGCCACTCTTGGTTGGATAGGTAGACACAAAGTAAGATATTGGGTTAACAAGGTGACGCAAGTTATACCTTTGGGTATGATGATGATGAACTTGGCATCGACGGTGGGGTTGATGTTCGAGTCTCGTGTTGTCTAAGAGAATTTTCAGAGTTGATGATTTGCGGAAGCCTTGAGTTAAGGCTTCGACACGCACACGAAACAAGAACAAACAAAGGAAATTAGTCAAAACGGAGAGGAGGCAAAACTGTCAAAATTAGGCACCAGGCCGGAGACTCCGGTGTTTGGCATCTAGAGACTCTGGTGTTTGGGTCTACTACACGAACTTGCTCGTGTTCTTGAGCGGAAACCCACGCCTTTGGGCCTCAAATCCATGGAAAAGGCTAAAATTGGGCAAGGAAATATGGACAAAAGCTTGACCAACACCTTAGACAAGTTTTGGTCAGATCAAAACCACAAAAAACACTCCAAAACAATAGATCAATCCAAAGGAAAATTTGGGGCTCTTTTTTGGGTATTTTTGAATTTATGATGGATAGAAGAAAAAATTATGGAGACATTCTTTATGAACAAGGATATTAATACCAATATGTTAGGGGTGGACCTCTAGGGTTTCCTAATCTTTCACGAATCTCCAAGAATCAAGGTGGAATCATGAGGGGATATAGGGGAGACCGAAATCCAAGAAAACACACTCACAAAGAACACGATGAACACATACAGACGCATTACACAAAACAACCTAGAGCTCGCGCTAGCGGCTACCAGTCCAACACAATCCCTAGGATCGGTGTTAAGCAAGGATTCTCTCTATAACCTACATGGTGATACGAGGATATTGATGAGATCTTGACAACTTGGAGAGAGATCACTCACTCCAAGGCCTTGTACAACTTGAACGCAATGAGGCAAAATCTAAGAGGTTTGTGATAATAGGTGCTCCTTGATTAAGAAGCATGAGACTTCCAATCTATTATCAAGTCTAGGATTTAAAATAGATTGTGTTGGTCTATTTATATTCCAAAAACTAAGAAGGGGTACTTTAGGCATTAAACAGGAAGTTTGGGACAAAATAGAGATTACATGGGCCAGGCCCAAAAGGCCTTGGTATGCCTGTTGACAGTTAGGCCCGAGACTCCAGGGAGCGAGGGCTAGAGACTCCAACATGGTCGGAGATTCCGGTGTGGTCTCCGGGGTGGGCTTTGGGGCGCTCGATGTAGCTTCTGGTACTTGGACCGGAGTCCTTCCCAGAGTCCTAGGGAAACGTCTCTAGGGTTTGCATGCTGGAGAGTCTGGTGTAGCCTCCGGTGTAGACTCAAGTGTGCTTGTTGTAGCTCCTGGTATTTGGGTCGGAGTCCTTGGGTAGAGTCTTCGTGGTTCGCACGCCGGAGACTCTAGGGTTCACGGGCCGGAGAATCCTATCTTCTTCTGTTGCTTCTTCCTTCATAGCTTCGAGATGCTCTTGGGCTCGTACCTGAGGATGCACAACGTAGAGGCTTGAAGTAGAAAGCCATTCAAGGGTGTTTCGAAGTTATATGAGGCTAGGAACAAGTTAACTGTTGAGGGATGACCTCGAGGGTGGCCTGATCTTTCATGAATCCCTTGAAATCAAGGAGGGGGATGAGGGGGAGGACAAAATCTGCAGACTCGCGCACGAAGAACACGATGAACACACGCACACTCAAAGACACGATACACACCTATAGCGCACGATGGCAGTGACTGGTCCGGTGCAATACCTAGGATTAGCATCAGGCGCAGTGCTCTCTCTCGAACCGACACGACGAGTAGGGAGTCTCGGTGAGATCTTGACGTCTTGGCAAAGGGACTCCAATGCCACGGCCTTGTACAAAGGGGTGTCCAATGAGGGTTATGATATTTGGTGCTCCTATATCAAAGGAGCATGAGGAAAGAACTAGATAGATCTACAAGGGGTGTCCACTAATTCCAAGTAAATGCCTGAGTAATACAAGGGGGTGTGGGGGCTATATATAGGCCAGCCACTAAAACAGGGGTAGTTTGGGCACAAAAGGGTAAAAACTGGACGAAATAGGAATATTCTCGGGCGTCAAACCCTGGTTGATTTTGAGACTGGGTCGTTCCGATGGTAAGTCCGGTCGTGCCGAGCTAGACGCCGGAAATTCCGATCTATGCCGGTTGTTCCGGTCAGCCACCAGAATGGCTTACAAATGCGCGTTTGCCAGTTGGTTCCGGTGTGCGACGGAATTTCTGGTCCAGTCCGCCGGAGTGGGCATCGGGATTTCCAGCATGGGTTCTGGTCCACCGAGCCTAGTGTCGATTTGACCTAGGACTCTGTCTTGTGATGGCTTGTCTCCTTCTCTTGGTATTTCTTCATGGGGTTCATACCTGATGATGCATAAAGTATTGGCATGAAGTAGCAAGCCATCCAAGGATGTATCGAAATCACATGAGACAAGGAGCGAATTCACCTTAGCTTGAAGGAGCTTGGCTCGTGCACGAGTCATTGGTCCACTTGGGGGACTTGGTGGTGTAGATGTAGAGGCGTATGTAGGATGGGCTGCATCAGCCCCCCCCTTGGGAAAGAGTCGTCCTTGACTCTTCTTGGTCATCATCTTGAACATCTCCATAGAAAGGCGAAAGGTCCTTGACGTTGAACGTATTGCTTACAAGGTACTTGGATGTCAGAATGTCGATGATGTAGGCATTGTTGTTGATTCTCTTGAGGACTTTGTAGGGACCATCTCCTCAGGGCTTGAGCTTGGAGTCGTGTTCTTTGGGGAAGCGATCCTTGCTTAGGTGTATCCACACGAGGTCACCTTCCTCTAATATCAACTCTTTCTTATCCTTGTTGAGCCTTGTTTCTTGGTGTTGCACTTGTTTCTCGATTGTAGCTCTTGTTTCTTCGTGAAGCTTCTTTATAGCTTGGGCGTGCTTGTCAACGTCCATATTGGCACGCTCATGGAGAGGTAGTGGTAGGATGTCGAGCATGGTGAGGGGCTCGAAACATAGACAATCATGAATTGGCTCATCTTCATTGTAGAGTGCTTGGCTCAACTATAGGCGAACTCGGTGTGGGGAATGCATTCCTCTCAATCCTTCAAGTTCATCTTGATCAACACACGAAGGAGAGTACATAGGTTTCGATTGACGACTTCGGTTTCGCCCTCGGTTTACGGGTGCGATGCGGAAGAGAAGAGTAGCTTGACGCCGAGCTTGGCCATGAGGGTTTTCCACAAGTATCTCATGAATTTGACGTCGCGGTCGGAGACGATTGTCCTTGGCACACCATGAACACAAACGATTTCCCTAAAAAACAAGTTGGTCTTATGACACGGTATGAAGTGTGCCATTTTTGTGAAGCGGTCCATGACAACAAATATAGAATCATGAACATGATTAGACCTAGGCAATCCTAACACTAAATCCATGCTAATGTCGGACCAAGGTTCATGAGGTATAGGAAATGGCATATAAAGACCAAATGGGTTACACTTAGACTAAGCTTAGACACATCTCGTGCATCGTTGAACGTAGCGCTCCACGTCTCGAATCATCTTGGACCAATAGTAATGAGTGGAAAGCATGTCCAATGTCTTGTCATGGCCAAAGTTACCCATGAGGCCTTCATCATGTGATTCATGGAGAAGCAAAAGTTGAAGAGACAACTTCAGAATGCAAAGCTTCTTTTGTCTAAATAGAAAGCCTTTATGCAAATAGAAATCATCAATTCCTTTGTCAATGGAAAACTTTGATAAAATTGGTCCAAAGAACGAGTCGGGAGCATACAAAGTTTTGATTTCATCAAGTCCCAACACGTTTACTTCAAGTCAAGTTAGAAGGTTTGTGTGCTTGCGAGGCAAAGTGTCCACAACTACATTATCTTTGCCCTTCTTGTATTTGACAATGTACGGAAAAGACTCCATGAAATCAACCCACTTAGTGTGTCAGTTACTCAAGTTGGCTTGGCCTTTGAGATATTTTAATGACTCATGGTCGGAATGTATGATAAATTCCTTAGGCCAAAGATAGTGTTGCCAAACTTGAAGAACATGAACTAAGGCAAGAAGCTCTTTGTCATAAATCGGATAATTGAGGTGTGCGCCATCAAATTTCTCACTATGGTAGGAAATAAGGCGTTTGTTTGGCATAAGTACTCCTCCAATACCAATACCACTAGCATCACACTCTATCTCGAAACTTTTTGTAAAATCCGGTAGACGTGCTTCGATAAGCCTCTTTTTGAGTTCATCAAAAGTGCTTTACCCCACACGAAGGTGACATTCTTTTTGGTCAACTCATTGAGAGGGCGAGCAATGGTTGAAAAGTCTTTCACAAAGCGATGATAGAAACTAGCCAACCCATGAAAACTTCGAAGTTCACTCACATTTGTGGGGATGGGCCAATCTCGTATGCCCTTCGAAGAAACGACAAATCCTAGAAAAATTAACTTGTCTTTAGCAAAAGTGCACTTGGGAAGATTAGCATATAGCTTTTCACGTCGAAGGATTTGTAAAACCTCCTTGATATGTGTAAGATGTTCCTCAATCGACTTGCTATAAACATGTATATCATCGAAATAGACAACAACACTCTTGCCAATGAGAGAACGCAAAATATGATTCATAAGGCGCATGAAGGTGGATGGGCATTAGATAAGCCAAAGGGCATAACCAACCATTCATAGAGACCAACTTTGGTCTTGAAGGCGGTTTTCCACTCATCACCTTCCGCCATGCGTATTTGATGGTAACCACTACGGATATCAATTTTCGAGAAAATTGTGGCTCCACACAACTCATCAAGCATGTCATCAAGACATGGTATAGGATGTCTATAATGCACGGTGATAGCATTGATTGGACGGTAGACCATGAATAACCGCAACGTATCATCTGTTTTTGGAACAAGAATCACGAGTAACGCACTCATACTAGTGCTAACTTGGATCAAACCTTTGGAGACGAGTTGGTTGATTTGATGTTCGATCTGCTTTGTCTCCTCCGGGTTCGTGCAGTAAGCGGTGTGGTTTGGAAGGGGTGGACTGGGTATGAGGTCAATGCGATGCTCTATTCCGCGAAGGGGAGGTAGTCCAAGTGGGAGCTCTTCGGGGAACACACCCTTGAATTCCTGCAAAATAATCATCAAAGATGGAGGAATATTAGTCAACTCATTAGTTCCTTGCCCTAGGCCCTTGCAAATGAGGACGTAGTGCAAGATGGATGGGTTGTTCCTCACATCTCTCATCTCACTTTTGGTGGCAGGGAGAACACTCTTAGTTTTTCCACTCAAGTTAGGCTTGTGGCTCTCACTCACTATGAGGTGGTTCTCTCGCTCACCACTCTTCTCATAAGTTTGTGTTGTGGTTTGCGCCCTCACTAAGGCCTTTGCATTGTCCGCAATTATTTTGCTAGGAGTCATCAGTTGCAAAACACATGTCTTGTCAAGCCACTTGAAGGTGTAAACATTTGTGCGACCATCATGTAGGGCACCTTTGTTGAATTTCCATGGTCGACCAAGCAAAATATGGCAAACCTTCATTGGAACTACATCACACTCCACCATGTCTTTGATTGGGCCAATAGAGAATGTTACCGAGACGATGTGCTTGATCTTCACGGAGCCTTGGTCATTTAGCCATTGGACATGGTAGGGGTGCTCGTGAGGATGGAGGGTGAGGTTGACCTTCTCACACAACTCGGCGCTAGCAAGGTTGTGGCAACTCCCTCCATCGATGATCACTTTGATAGATTTCCCATTGATGTCAGCTCATGTTTGGAAGATGTTGGATCTTTGATCTTCATGCTCTTGTGCTTGAGTAGTCAAGATCCTTGTGAAGACAAGTGATGGACTTGCGTCATGTTCACACATGAGGAGTTCTTGGTCATCTTCCATACGTTTCCTTGTCATTGCTTCCTTGACTCGGGCATCAAATTAATCTTCACTCAAGTACTCTTCGTCTCCATTGTCATGGATGAACAATACTTTCTTGTTTCCACACTCGGCTGACTTGTGTCCTTTGCCTCCACACTTGTAGCATTCGCTGTTGAATGGCATGGTATCCTTTGTGTACTTGCCACTTGGGGGTGGTTTTCCTTGAGGAAGTGTGGGCTTGAAGGAAAGCTTGGAGGTACTTGAGGGACTTCCATTGAAGGTTGTTGGTGTAGCGGTTGGAGCTTGTTTGTAGGTGAAATACGTCTAGGGCTGTTGTACTTGATGTCCTCTTGCACTTGAAGTTCGGCTTTGATGGCGATGTGCACAAACTCAACCATGTCGTTGTATATTTGGAACTCAACGATGCGCTTGATTGGATGGTTCAAGCCAATAAGGAAACATACCATTGTTTTTCCTTCCGCTCTTCAATGTCGGCGCGGATCATGTTGAGCTCCATTTGCTTGAAGTACTCTTCCACGGTCTTTGTACCTTTACTAAGCGATTGAATCTTGTTGAAGAGGTCACGCGTGTAGTGTGAAAGAACAAAGCGGGATCTCATGTGAGCCTTCATGTCATGCTAGGTTGTGTTTGGAGGCTCTTCTCTTGCAACACGAGCAACTTGAACTTGTTCCCACCAAAGGTTGGCGTAATCATCAAACTCAAGCGAAGCCATGGCAGCCATCTTCTCGTTGCTATAGTTGTGCATATGGAAGATCTTGTCGACTTTGAGTGCCCGTGAGACCTATTCTTCGGGATCATTAGAGTCGGTAAACTTGGGAAATATGGACTTGAGCTTGCCAAAGGTCTCTTCCTCATTGCGGTAACGATGTCCGTGGTTGCCATGATGGTGACGGTCTTTGTTGATAAGGGGTGGCCTGATCTTCTCAGCAAGCACTTATCGATGATGATGGTGGACGATTGATAACTAGCCTGTAGCTATGAACTCTCCCGCTTGAACCCTGATGCCAACACAACAGCTCTCGAACCCTGTGGGATATTCACAGCACCACGTTATTGCGCACGTAGCTGTTGACCACTAACGGTAGTTTGCAATCTACTGATTCCTAGTGGAACAACAGATCACACTCAATTGCAGCAAGTATTCGATCACAAGTTATTCTAGACGTTCTAATAAGAATCAACTCTAAAATATTTTAACATAGTCTAACCTAATTGTGACGGCTACAGAAGTATATATGAGGGCTGGGGCGTCCTCCCCTCTAATCGGGCCTAAAACAACCATATCTTGGCCAAAACTAACCCGGTTTGACTCAAACTGATACATACCGACCCATAGATGGGTTCGGCCTACTTGGCGCACAGGCCTTATGTCGTGGTGCACCTCCAATGTGTAATTCCGGGTGCACCACACCTCTTTCTTGAACATGCTTGATCTCCTCATTGCTCCTAGTGCGTATGCCTCCCTCTCCTCCCTCGCGCACTTGCTGATATTGGAAATCAGTGCTTGTTCTTCTTGAAGCTCTGCTTCTTCTCCACATGCCATGCTCTTTATTATTTCAATTCTAATGATACACAAATACAATGACTTAGGTAGTATATACTTCTTATAAATCAAAGTATCATGTCCAACTAGGAATGAATTCACCTAATAGTAATCATCGATTTGACTCAATATTTCCTTCCAGTTCAAGCAGTCAAAATCATTGTAATCCCTGTATATATCCTCATCATCCTCCCTTTCTTCAGGAAAAGTCATCCGCGGCTTTGGGTAAGCTGAAAGTGGAAGAAAGAAAAAGAACAATGTTTACGCAGAGTATATGTATATATAACATGTTGTATTATTGTTGTTCACATGAAAAATATGTCTAGTATACATCAAGCAACTTAAACTGCAGTTATAAGTGAAGTACAAAGAATCATGATCATGGTGAAAAATAAATAGATATATAGTATTGTTGTTCAATATTAAATTCAGTTTTCTCAAAGACGACCGATGATCAAATTTGTGATGAACAAGATCAAACCAATCCAAAAGATGTGAAAACAAAATTGGTTTATCCCATGCTTCAACTGTGCTACTCTGATTATTATAAACAACTGATGAACTAACACAAAAGTAATCAGTTATATGTGCATCATCATTATGTCTTGCAGGAACCATGCAACACAATTTGCAAATATAAGTGAAGTCTAAAGTAGTAGCATAACTAGACAAAGACTTTTGGGACAAACACAACGAATTTGAAAACTCGGGTTCTATTCTAGCAAGATTAAAACAATCCAATACAGGTAAAATTACTTGTGTTGGCTGTAATATAACAACTAGATCTAAATTTAGTTTCATACTGTCACAAATTTTAGCATATGTGCCACAGCAAAAATTCATCGACACACAACATGTATGGCTGAAAACAACATGTTTAGTTCACGATTCTATCACAAGTTATGCATATGTGATCCACAAGAAATTTTTCATCCATGCTATATTCACCAATTAGATTAAAGATGAAACAAGGAGAATATGTGCTTGAATTTAGACATAAAATTTTAGAAATCTTATCCACAACACAACTAATATTCATAGGTTCATTTAGCTGGATAGAATACACAATATCAGTAGGTGATATTCGAGCAAGTATTTCCTTGTGTGTAATTAGTACCACATGATCAAAATTTGAATTTGGGAAACTATCACATGGTGATGTAACATTAGTACACGGGAAATCACAAGGAGGCAGCAACACAGGAATAGACTCACAATATGTTGCGCTTGTTGGATGTAGCTTCAAATCAGTACCTATATCAATAGTGTTCTCCTCACATGTAGTAGGCACTAGGACATCCTCCTCAAGTGACAATGCATAGTCCAGCGATACAGGTTGTAAAATAGATTGTTCCCTTTCTTCAAAAGCAACCTGGATATCACAAGAAACCACACTAGGAGTAGAGATGATTACATTAGTAGAAACCTCATTTTTCTTATCAACTCTCACTCTCGGTTCTTCTACGACATGATCAGCATGTGGATTTATGTTGGTGGTTACATGCACACATAGGTTTTGATGTCTAATCTCCTGAAATTGCTTAATATGTGGACGTACTAATCACGTGTGCTTACAATTCCAAAAGATAGAAGGATCAGAACACTCACTACAAAAGGTAACCTGGAATGCATTACACCACTTTGTTTCCAACATGATATGGCAGGAGTTAAACGCTCTAGGAACGACATAACAAGAAATGTATGTTTTAGGGCCATAAATGGTGAGCGGAACACATGCGATCTGAGTAATTGGTAGTGCATAACTAGAAGTTGCTAACATGAATAGCGATGTTGTTGCACGTGTATATAATTGTAGCTTGTCAACAACCTCAACACTAACCAAATTTATGAAAGAACAAGTATCAATGGTAGTAGCAGCTTGTCTACCACTAATTTCTGTGATGAAGTGGAACAAATCCGAATTAGGTACCACTCCTAAATCCTCTTCCAAAAATGTGTTGTTGCAGTACGAGCGTAATGGAAAGAGATAATCATCTGCAACCTTTTTCTGCATCACATCAACACTACCAAAAGACATGATTAGTATAATAGTGCACAAAACAAAATCTGGTGGTGGAACTCTCACAACTCACTCAAAACTGACAAGAAAGGGAATATTACCGTTCCAAAGTAAATAGTGTTACTTACCAATTCGAATCAACAACTTATGCATGGATGTGATGAAGTGAATATCTAGGGTATAGAGAATGATCAAAGGGCGCACATGTTATTTATGGTGGGGCTGTAGGTATGGTATCCTAACTACACCCCAAACAAGTCCTAGTATTGATAATATGACAAAGACCCATGGAAACACACACGGTGAAGATAAATGGGGCAATTACAACTATAAAAATGAGCTAAAATTTTTTGATATGTCAGAGTAATGCTCGTGTTGCAATGCATAAGGAGAGACGCTAGCAATATCTCAACAAAACAGGCACAATATTGCTAAATTGAGCAGCCTGAAGAGCACTAAGCAAGCTAGTCTCGTAGGATAGTTTTATACACCAAGAAAGGCTAACTAAACCTCACAAAGATAGGTACGCTATGTGGACTCAATAAAAATAATTAAAAAAATTTAACCTGAGAGGTGATCTCTGCCAGGACAGAGAAAAGGGTCACAATCCTGCCACGGCAGGAAATTTTTGTGTACAAGGACACACTTGTCTGTGGTGCAACAAGGGGTCAAAAAAAATTCGGATTTTTTCTTTTCAACATGAGTACCTCACGTACAGAAAGTACTGATCTGTATTTTTTTCCTTCTTTTTTTCTTCTTTCTTTTACGTGAAGGAAGCTCTTGTACGATCGGTTAGGGTTTTCCTGGTTCACGTGCGGAATCTCACGTATATGAGAGCCTCTCTTTTTTTAACTTCACGCACATACAGATGGAGGCAGATCCGATCGGTTCAGTGTTCTTGCCAAATAAATCTACAACTCTGACTTAAAAAGAAAATAGATCTAGCAGATCTAAAACTCAAGAATACCAAGAACTGTCTAAAAACAATCTAGAAACTCCGACTAAAAAACAAAAACACAAAAACTAGACAAAACTATGACCAGCTTTACAACAAAGGCTACACAAAAGAGACTACGACCAGCAGCTAGAGTCACGAACAGTGTTATCTAGACTATGGCAAACACTAAACATAATTTTTTTTGTGCCTTTTTCTATATAGGACAAAAACAAAAACTAATCTACAGATTGATTTGTGGATGCTAACCGAGTAAACGCTAGAATCTGATACCAAGATGATATAGGGTGGTCCAAACTTCTTAGCAAGCACTTGTCGATGATAATGGTGGATGATTGATAACAAGCATGTAGCTATGAACTCTCCCGCTCGAATCCTGAAGCCAATGCAACAACTCTCGAACCCTGTTGGATATTCGTAACACCACACTCTTGCGCATGTAGCTGTCGACCACGAACGATAGTTTACAATCTACTGATCCCCAGTGGAACAACAGATCACACCCAATTGCAGCAAGTATTCGATCATAAGTAATTCCAGAGGTTCTAATAAGAATCAACTCTAAAATATTTTAACGTGGTCTAGCCCTAATTGTGACGGCTATGGAGGTTTATACGAGGGCTGGGGCATCCTCCCCTCTAATCGGGCCTAAAAACAGTCATATCTGGGCCCAAATTGATCAAGTTTGACTCAAACTGATACACACCGACCCATAGATGGGTTCGGCCTACTTGGCGCGCAGGCCATATGTCGTGGTACACCTCCAGTGTGTAATTCCTGGTGCGCCACATCTCTCGCTCGAACATGCTTGATCTCCTCATTGCTCCTAGTGCGTCTACCTTCCTCTCCTCCCTCGTGCACTTGCTGATATTGGAAATCAGTGCTTCTATTTCAATCCTAATGATACACAAATACAATGACTTAGGTAGTATATATACTTCTTATAAATCAAAGTATCATGTCTAACTAGGAATGAATTTACCTGATAGTCATCATCGATTTGACTCAATATTTCCTTCCAGTTCAAGCAGTAAGAATCATCGTCATTCCTGTATATATCCTCATCATCCTCCCTTACTTCAGGAAAATCCGTCAGCAGCTTTGGGTAAGCTGAAAGTGGAAGAAGCAAAAACAACAACGTGTACGCAAAATATATGTATATATAACATGTTGTATTATTGTTGTTCACATGAAAAATATGTCTAGTATACATCAAGCAACTTAAATTGCAGTTATAAGTGAAGTACAAAGAATCATGATCATGGTGAAAAACAAATAGATATATAGTCTTATTGTTCAATTTAAATTCAGTTTTCTCAAAGACGATTGATGATCAAATTTATGATGAACAAGATCAAACCAATCCAGTAGATGTGAAAACAAAATGAGTTTAGACCATGCTTCAACTGTGCTACTCTCATTATTATAAACAAGTGATAAACTGACACAAAAGTAATCAGTTATATGTGCATGATCATTATGTCTTGTAGGTAACATGCAACATAATTTGCAAATATAAGTGAAGTCTAAAGTAGTAGCATAACTAGAAAAATACTTTTAGGACAAACATAACAAATATAAAAACTTGGGTTTTATTCTAGCAAGATCAACTCGATCTGAATTTAGTTTCATACTTCCACAAATTTTAGCATATGTCCCACAGCAAAAAGTCATGGACACACAATATGTATGGCTGAAAACAGCATGTTTCAGTTTAGCGATTCTATCACAAGTTATGCATATGTGATCCACAAGAAAAAAATTATCCATGCTATATTAATCAATTAGATTAAAGATGAAATAAGGAGAATATGTGCTAGAATTCAGACAAAAAATTTCAAAAATCTTTTCCACAAGTCATATTCATAGGTTCATTTAGCATGATGGAATACACAATATCATCAGGTGGTATTCGAGCAAGTATTTCCTTATGTGTTATCAGTACCACATGATTCAAATTTGAATTTGGTAAACTATCACATGGTGCTGAAACACTAGTGCAAGGCAAGTCACGAGGAGGCTTCAGTAAAAGAATAGACTCAAAATATGTCGCATATGTTGGCTAAATCTTCAAATCAGTACCGATATTATCAACAATCTCCTCAATTGTAGTATGAACTACCACATACTCCTCAAATGACAATACCCGATCGCGTGATGTAGGTTGTAAAATAGACGGCTCCCTTTTTTCAAAAGCAACCTGCACATCACAAGATACAACACTAGGAGTAGACATGATTATGTTAGTAGACACCTCATAGGTCTCATTAACGTCCACTCTCAAAATTTCTAGAATAGCCATTTGTAGTTTTTCAAAAACAAAGAACGTAGAAATTGCTTGAAATCCTCCCAAAGTAATGTTGTACGTATGACACCATACACAATTCTTGCATCCTCCCACCAACGAGCTACCTTTTCATCGACACGTCGATGAGCAAGAATATATTCTATATGGCCATTAAACTTGCTATCGAAAGTATGGCATCTCGCAAAACCAAATTCCGTATCAATTTCCCAAATCTGATATTATGCGGGTGAGGCGGAACTTTCTAGTCGCCACTTGATTGTAGTTGGATCATATGCCATGCTAACCACAATAGCTAAATAGTCATGGTAAAGATCGTATGATTTCTGCATCACATCAACACCAGTAAAAGTCATGATTAGTATATTAGTGTAAAAAAATATTTTAGTAGCACACTCACAACTCACTCAAAAACTGACAAAAAAGCAGATCTTATTGTTCAAAAGTGAATAGTGATGCTTACCAATCTGAATCAACAGCTCATGCACTGATGTGATGAGGTGAATATCAAGGGTATAGAGAACGATCACAAGAACATAGGTTATTTATGGGGGAGCTGTAGGTATGGTATCCTAACTACACCGCAAACAAGTATTAGGCTGATCGTATGACAAAGACACGAAAACATACACGATGGAGATAAAATGGGTCAATTACAACTATGAAAAAGAGCTCAAAAAATTGAGGTATGTCAGAGTAATGCTCATGTTGCAATGCACAAATAGAGACGCTAGCAATGACTCAAGAAACGGACACAAGATTGCTAGACTGAGCTGCCCGTAGAGCACTAAACACGCTAGTCTCGTAGGATAGTTTTAGACCAAAAAATGCTTACTAAGGCTCATAGAGATAGATACGCTATGTGAACTCAGTAAAAAAATAGTAAAAGAAATGGATCAAACACCGAAAGTCCACAAACTCTATAAGCTTTACTTTTTTAACACAAGAAACTGAGCATGAGACCGATTTTTTTTGAATCCCTTTTTTTCTTTTGCTTCCACCTGAAGCAAACTCACGTATAGGAAGTTCCGATCAAGATTTTTTTTGTCCTCTTTTTTTTTGCCTTTTTTCCCTTCCTTTCTCGTGAAGGAAACTCACGTATTGTGATCCGGACTTTCTCCTTTTTTTAGTCTCGCATGTGCCGTACGGGAAAGCAACTCTACACGAATCGATCTAATGCCATTTCCTTTTTGGCTGCGGCTACAGCGAGATCGACCTCGTTTTAATAAAAAAATGAGATTAGTTTAGACAACCCATTAAAATTTTCATTTTAGGAATAAAAAAAGAAAATGAGTTTCGGTTTTATTCTAAGAAATACACTAGTCAACCGTACTCACACGCACTCTATCCATTAGTCAACCGTACTCACACGCACTCTATCCATATATAATTACGAAATCCAAAAATTTGAAATATTTTTTAACTCAAACAGTTTTATCTGATTAAAGATTCGTTTTCACCGTTAGCTTGTCATGACAAGATCTTCAAAACAAGATCCCATGTCGATATATTTCGACGACTTTTTTGAAGGATGTAACTTTGTGGATGTTACATGTAACTTTGTGGAAATTACATCCGATCAAAGTTACATCCAATTTACAGAAAAATTTATATCCAAGTTTTCAGAAAGTTACATCCAGAAAAAAGTTACATATGAAATAGCAGAAAATGTTACATCCCGGTTAGCAGAGAGTTACATCCAGTAAAAAAGTTACATCCTCAAAAAAAAGTCGTCGAAACATATCGACATGAGATCTAGTTTCGAAAATCTCGCTGTAACTAGTCCAGATATGAAAAAAGAATTTTATTGGGATAAACGGTTTGAGCTAAAAAACATTTCAAGTTTTCGAAATTCGTAATTAAATACACACCGGAAGCATGCAGTCCGTCTGACCTCACGTTTTAGCCGAAACAAGGTAAGTCTAATAATTAAATGCATAAGTAGAGGCGTAGAATAGTGATGAGTGGCCGCACGACATGACCTCGCTTTGCCCTAGATCAAGGTCAGCCCGAAGATAGATTATGCATTCTTTTTCACTCAAGGAAAATTACGCTCGGGTGTGACTTGGATAGATGGGTTAGGCCTTTTTTTAACTCGATTGGGCCTACAAATCAAGAAAAGAACTAAAAAATAGATCTATTATATCTGAAACTCAAGAATGCCAAGAGCAGTCTAAAAACAGTCTAGGGATTCTGACAACGAATCAAAAGCAGACAAAAACTAGACAAAAACTACAACTCAGATTTAGAAGAAAGGCTACACAAATGGACTATGACTAGCCACTAGAACTCACGAACAGTGCTATCTAGGTTATGGCAAACACTAAATCTAATCTTTTTGTGTGGCTATTTCTGTATAGGACTAAAACAAGAACTAATCTATGGATTGATTTGTGGATACTTACCGAGTAAACGCTGGAATCTGATATCAAGATGATATTGGGTGGCCTGATCTTCTTAGCAAGCACTTGTCGATGATGATGGTGAATGATTGATAACTAGTCTATAGCTATAAACTCTTCCGCTCGAACCCTGATGCCAATGCAATAGCTCTCGAACCCTGTAGGATATTCACAACATCATGCTCTTGCGCACGTAGCCGTCGACCACGAACGGTACTTTGCAATTTACTGATTCCTAGTGGAACAACAGATCACACTCAATTACAGCAAGTATTTTGATCACAAGTAATTCCAGAGATTCTAATAAAAATCAACTCTAAAATATTTTAACATGGTCTAACCCTAATTGTGATGGCTACGGAGGTTTATATGAGGGCTAGGGCGTCCTCCCCTCTAATCGGGTCTAAAGACAGCCATATCTTGGCCCAATTAGACCCGGTTTGACTCAAACTGATACATACCGACTCATAGATGGGTTCGGCCTACTTAGCGCGCAGGCCATATGTCGTGGTACACATCCAATGTTTTAATTCCTAGTGCTCCACAGGATATATGCTTGATGAGGATATATACAGAGATTACGATGATTCTAGCTGTTTGAACTGGAAGAAAATATTGAGTCAAATCGATGATGACTATCAGGTGAACTCATTTCTAGTGGAACATGATACTTTGATTTATAGAAACTTTATACTGCCTAAGTCATTGTATTTGTGTATCATTAGGATTGAAGTAATAAAGAGTGTGGCGCATGGAGAAGAAGCAGAGCTACAAGAAGAACAAGCACTGATTTACAATATCAGCAAGTGCGCGAGGGAGGAGAGGGAGGCACACTCACTAGGAGCAATGAGGAGATCAAGCATGTTCGAGCGAGAGGTGTGACGCACCAGGAATTACACATTGGAGGTGCACCGCGATATATGGCCTGTGCGCCAAGTAGGCCAAACCCATCTATGGGTCTCTATGTATCAGTTTGAGTCGAACCGGGTCACTTTGGACCAAGATATAGCTGTTTTTGGCCCGTTTAGAGGAAAGGATGCTCCAGCCCTCATATATACTCCAGCAGCCGTCATAATTCGTTAAAATATTTTAGAGTTGATTCTTATTAGAACCTCTAGAATTATTTGTGATCGAATACTTGCTGCAATTGAGTGTGATCTGTTATTCCACTGGGATACCGTTCGTGGTCGACGGCTACGTGTGCAAGAGCGTAGTGTTGTGAATATCCCACAGTGTCCGAGAGCTGTTGCATTTGCATCAGGGTTCGAGTGGGAAAGTTCATAGCTACAGGTTAGTTATCAATTATCCACCATCATTATTGATAAGTGCTTGTTGAGAAGATCGGGCCACCCCTTATCATCTTGGTATCAGATTCCAGCGTTTACTCGGTAAGCATCCACAAATCCATCCGTAGATTAGTTATTTTTGTCCTATACAGAAAAAGCCACACAAAAATATTAGGATTCATAGTTCTTTGCCATAGATAACACTATTCATGAGTTCTGTGCTGGTCGTAGTCTTTTTTATGTAGCTTTCTTCTAATCTAAGTCGTAATTTTGTTTCTAGATTTCGTCTGCTTTTGTTGCGTCGTGTCGTGAGACTGTTTCTAGACTGTTTCTCATGTTTCGAAACTGTTCGTTTGTGTTCTTCGGTCATAGATAGATCTTCTAATTTTGTGTTCGTTTCTGGTTTCGGTCGGAGTTAGCCACGAGATCGCAGATGATCTTTCTTGTTTTGAGTGGGCCGTTGAAAAGAAAATTTTGGTACGATTTGGACTCCACGTGTATACCGATCTCAAGGTCTTGATTTTTTCCATCTATTTACGTGAAGAGAAGAGTTTGCATCGGTTGGTTTGATTAAAAAAGGAACAACACTGATTGTTACAAGAGTTGTTATCACTTCCAACTCCCACCCGAGCGAGCGTGTCAGTTGAAAAAAAAATCCTGATCCCTACCCTCTCGTCAAACCATAGCCAGGCTCTGTCCCTCAGCGAGCGCTAGCCAAAAAAAAATCCTATCGATCGCTACCTTTGCGCTGACCACAGAGCGGTCCGTGGTAGTACCTAAACATTGAGCGGCAAAAAAGTTGCTCCTCACGCACGACTTGAGACCACTTTTCATATTAAACTTTTTTTTTATTTTTTTCTAAGTTCACATAGTATAACTATGCTTGTGAGTCTTAGTAAGTCTTTTTTGTTATCTAAAACTATCCTATGAGACTAGCGTACTTAGTGCTTTACGGGCTGCTCAGTTTAGCAATCTTGTGCCCGTTTTGTTCAGTCGTTGCTAGCGTCTCTCCTTGTGCATTGCAACACGAGCATTACTCCAACATACCTCAATTTTTTAGCTCATTTTCATAGTTGCAATTTCTCCACTTATCTGCACCGTGTGTATGTTTCCGTGCGTCTTTGTCATATGATCAGCACTACGACTTATTTGCGGTGTAGTTAGGATACCATACCTACAGCTTTACCATAAATAACATGTCTGTCCTGTGATCATTCTTTATACCCTTGATATTCACTTCATCACATCAGTGCATAAGCTATTGATTCAGATTGGTAAGCATCACTATTCACTTTGGCACGGTAAGATCTGCTTTCTTGTCATATTTTGAGTGGGTTGTGAGTGTGCCACGAAAACAATTTTGTTTTATTGCACTAATGTACTAATCATGACTTCTACTAGTGTTAATGTGATGCAGAAATCAGACGATGTTTATCATGACTATTTAGCTATTGTGGTTGGCATGGCATATGATCCAACTACAATCAAGTGGCGATTGGAAAGTTCCTCCACACCCGCAGAATGTCAGATTTGGGAAATTGATATGGGATTTGGTTTTGCGAGATGTCATACTTTCGATAGCAAGTTTAATGGCCATATAGAATATATCCTTGCTCATCGACGTGTCTATGAAAAGGTAACTCGTTGGTGGGAGGATTCAAGAATTGTGTATGGTGTCATAGGTACAACATTCCTTTGAGAAGATTTCAAGCAATTTCTACGTTCTATGTTTTCAAAAAAATACAAGGCCAATTCCGGAAATTTTGAGAGTGGACGTTAATGAGACCTGTGAGGTGTCTACTAACGTAATCATGTCTACTCCTAGTGTTGTATCTTGTGATGTACAGGTTGCTTTTGAAGAAAGGGAGCCGTCTATTTTACATCCTACATCATACGATCGGGTATTGTCATTTGAGGAGGATGTCGTAGTTCATACTACAATTGAGTAGATTGTTGATGAGATGGGTACTGATTTGGAGATTCAGCCAACATATGCGACAGATTGTGAGTCTATTCCTTTACTGAAGCTTTCTTGTGACTTGCCTTGCACTACTATTTCAGCACCATGTGATAGTTTACCAAATTTAAATTTTGATCATATGGTACTAATAACACATAAGGAAATACTTGCTGGAATACCACCTGATGATATTGTGTATTCCATCATGCTAAATGAACCTATGAATATGAGTTGTGTTGTGGATAGGATTTCTGAAATTTCATGTCTGAAATCTAGCACATATTCTCCTTATTCATATTTAATCTAATTAGTGAATATAGTTTGGATGAAAATTTTCTGATGGATCACATATGCATAACTTGTGATAGAATCGCTGAACTGAAACATGCTATTTTCAGCCATACATGTTGTGTGTCGACGACTTTTTGTTGTGAGACATATGCTAAAATTTGTGAAAGTATGAAACTAAATTCAGATCTAGTTGATCTTGCTAGAATAGAACCCAAATTTTCATATTCATTGTGTTTGTCCCAAAAGTCTTTGTCTAGTTATGCTACTACTTTAGACTTCACTTATATTTGCAAATTGTGTTGCATGTTACCTACAAGACATAATGATCATGCACATATAACTGATTACTTTTGTGTCAGTTTATCATTTGTTTATAATAATTAGAGTAGAGTAGTTGAAGCATGGTCTAAACCCATTTTGTTTTCACATCTATTGGATTGGATTGATCTTGTTCATCACAAATTTGATCATCGATTGTCTTTGAGAAAACTGAATTTAATATTGAACAACAAGACTATATATCTATTTGTTTTTCGCCATGATCATGATTCTTTGTACTTCACTTATATCTACAATTTAAGGTGCTTGATGTCTACTGGACATATTTTTATGTGAACAACAATAATACAACATGTTATATATACATATATTTTGCGTACACGTTGTTCTTTTTGTTTCTTCCACTTTCATCTTACCCAAAGCCGCGGACAGCTTTTCCTGAAGAAAGGTAGGATGATGAGGATATATACAGAGATTACGATGATTCTGACTATTTGAATTGGAAGGAAATATTGAGTCAAATCGATGATGACTATCAGGTGAACTCATTCCTAGTGGAACATGATACTTTGATTTATAAGAATTTTATACTACCTAAGTCATTGTATTTGTGTATCATTAGGATTGAAGTAATAAAGAGTGTGGCGCGTGGGGAAAAAGCAGAGCTGCAAGAAGAACAAGCACTGATTTCCAATATCAGCAAGTGCGCGAGGGAGGAGATGGAGGCAGACGCCTAGGAGCAATGAGGAGATCAAGCATGTTCGAGCGAGAGGTGTGTCACACCAGGAATTATACATTGGAGGTCCACCACGACATATGGCATGTGCCTCAAGTAGGTCGAACCCATCTATGGGTCAGTATGTATCAGCTTGAGTCGAACCGGGTTAGTTTCGGCCAAGATATGGCTGTTTTTAGGCCCGTTTAGAGGAGAGGACGCCCCAGCCCTCATATATACTCCAGCAGCCGTCACAATTAGGGTTAGACCACGTTAAAATATTTTAGAGTTAATTCTTATTAGAACCTCTGGAATTACTTGTGATCGAATACTTGCTGCAATTGAGTGTGATCTGTTGTTCCACTAGTAATCAGTAGATTGCAAACTACCGTTCGTGGTCGACAGATACGTGCGTAAGAGTGTGGTGTTGTGAATATCCCACAGGGTTCGAGAGTTGTTGTATTGGCATCAGGGTTCGAGCGGGAGAGTTCATAGCTACAGGCTAGTTATTAATCATCAACCATCATCATCTACAAGTGCTTGCTGAGAAGATCGGGCCACCCCTTATCATCTGATAGTCATCATCTATTTGACTAAATATTTCCTTCTAGTTCAAGAAGTCAGAATCATCATAATCCCTGTATATATCCTCATCATTTGTGTTCCATGCAATCATTGCGACGAGCTTAGTGACCTTGTTGATGTACTTGCGGTTGAGGAGCCGTATTTGGAGGTGGCGAAACTTTCTCTTTCTCTTGGCGCGGTTGTTGACAAGGAGGAAGCACTTGAGCCTCATGACGATCATGAGGATGTGGATCCTCTCGAGGTTGCTGTTGACGAAGAGGAGGTTCATTCCTCGGTTGGTGTTGCGGGTTAGGCACTTGGGCCTCACAGCGAAGATCATGGTCTTGAGCCTCATGACATGGTGGGCTTCACTCAATATGAACCATTTGACGCTCCATGTTTTGATGTGGTGCAGGAGGCTCGTCATGGTGACCATGGTGGCGGAGTTGACGTTCATGACGGCGATGACGTAGAAGAGGGTCTTGAAGAGCTTCAAGTCGATGATGATCTTGATTCTCCAAGTTGGAGTCATCACTTGTTGAGTCAAGAATGTCTCGCGGACGATGGCGATGTAGTTGAGGTTGTACTCGAGGTTCCACTTGTGGTTGCGCTTGTTGGATCACCAATGCTCTTGCGTGATGTCGGTGTCCTTCTCGCCATGCTTGGGGCCTTGAGGAGAAATCACCATCATAGCTCGATGATACATTGCAAATGTATCTATAATTTTTGTGGTTCCATGCTTGGTTTTATCTACTTTCTTATGTTTTGTCCACACTTTGGAGTACTTTTCATATGATTTCTTGGACTAACCTATTAATAAGAGCCATAGTGCCAGTTGCATGTTTTCTGCTGCTTTTGGTTCCAGGAAAGTCAGAAAATCAATATTCTCGGAATTGGACGGGACAAAAGCCAAAGTTCCTATTTTACTAGAAGATTCACGAAGCAAGAAGGAGAGACGGAGAGGGGCCAGGGGCTAGCCACACCATGTGGTGGCGCGGGCTAGCCCTGGTCGCGCCACCAGGTGGTGTGGGCCCCTCTGGCCTCCACCGACCTTGCCTCTTCGCCTATAAGAAGCCTCCGGATGCATAAATCCTAGATAGTCAATCAGAAATCCACGAAAAGTTCCGCAGCGCCGCCGCCACCGAAAGGGAGATTCGGGGGACAAAAAGTCTCTGTTCCGGCACCCTGCCGGGACGGGGAAATGCCCCCGGAGCCATCTCCATCGATCTCCACCGCCATCTCCATCACCATTGTTGATTCCCATGATGAGGAGGGAGTAGTTCTCTCTCGAGGCTAAGGGTTCTAACGGTAGCTATGTGTTCATCTCTCTCTCTCTATGCATGATCTTATTGAGATCATGAGCTTGTAATCTATAGATCTACCTTGCTACTCAAGTGCTTTAATAGATCTCTGCTCTCCCCATGTGTGTGAAACTAACAGCGTGCACACCATGGTGGCACTTAGGCTAGAGATTACAAATACTTGTTATGAGTTATATTCGGAGTTGGATGTCTTTATGAAATTGTGGTGTTTGTTGGACTCATCTAGTGCTCAAGGTGACAGTGTGGGGTTTTCTAGATGGGAAAGATGAACTTTGAGGTGTGTTGTTATAGCCCTACCATTGATTAGAGTGTTCAACCGGAGAGTAGTTCAGCGTAGTATCATGAAGATGATATATTTATATGAGATTGTTCACTAGTGAAAGTATGATCCCTAGGCCTTGTTTCTAAGCACTGAAACACCGTTTGCTACTAGATCTGTTACATGTCTACTTGCTTCCTTCTTTATTTCAGTTTGCCTTTAGTCTTTTCCACGCCATCAAGTTATTTTCTATCACCGTTACCACTTATAATTATCCATCCCACTTGTGTTTCACTATCTCTTTGCCGAACTAGTGCACCTATACACCTAACAAGTGTATTGAGTGTGTTGGGGACACAAGAGACTTCTTGTATCTTAATTGCAGGGTTGCTTGAGAGGGATACCTTTGACCACTTCCTCCCTGAGTTCGATAAACCTTGGGTGATCCACTTAAGGGAAAACTTGCTGCTGTTCTACAAACCTCTGCACTTGGAGGCCCAACAACTGTCTACAAGAATAGAAGTGCGTAGACATCAAGCTATTTTCTGGCGCCGTTGCCGGGGAGGTAAGGTAAAAGGTATTCACACCGGAGGATTAAAGAAGAAGAACCTCCCACGGCAAACGCCTATTTTCTGGTGTGAGTACTCGAAGTATTTCCTTTAGATTCTGCAATTTTGTCTTTTTGTTTCTTGTTTTCACTAGTGAGGCTTAATGGAAAACAACAACAAAATTAGAGAGCTTTATAGTCTTTATCTTGAGTTAGGACATGAAGTGTTTGAAGAGAAAATTAAAAAACCTATGGAACTTTATTTGCGTGCTAATAGCAACGTTATTAGTATGAATTCTTTGGACACCATTATTGCTAATGCTATGGAAAAGTCTAATCTTGGGGAAGCTAGTTTTTATGAAAATAATCTTTTTAGTTCCCCAGCTTTGCAAGATAGCTATTCTATTGCTTATGATGATACCAAACCTCCAATATATGATGATTGCAATGATGAATATGATATTTTTAGTCCACCTACTATTGAGGAGAAAATTAATTATGATTACAATATGCCTCCTATATTTGATGATTATGGTGATGAAAATAATAATGATAGCTATTTTGTTGAATTTGCTCCCACTACAATCAATAAGAATGACTATGTTTATGTGGGGAGTATTAATTCTTTTATGCATGTGGCTCATGATAAGAATGTTTTATGTGATAGTTATATTGTTAATTTCATTCATGATGCTACTAAAAGTTATTATGAGAGAGGGAAGCATGGTTTTATGCATCTCAATAATATTAAGTTTCCCCTCTTTATGTTGAAAGTCTTGAAGTTGCACTTGTTTTGCTTTACTATGCTTGTTGCTTTTCGCTTTCATGACTTGTTTCTTTAAAAGATTCCTATGCATAGGAAGTGGTTTAGACTTAAATGTGCTTTCAATTTGCTTCTTGATGCTCTCTTTTACTTCAATTCATATTTCCTATGTGAGCATCTTCTCAAACTATCATGCCTAACTTAAAGGCGTTAAAGAAAAGTACTTATTGGGAGATAACCCAAAAGTATTAGATGAGTCTTGGAAGTTATTACCTCTGTAATAACCTCTCCTTATCCTTTTTATTTGCTTTTTGTGCCAAGAGTAACCTCTAAGGAGAGAGAAGTAATGATTGGGAAAGTTGCTGTCCCGAAACAGATTTTTGTGCTTCACCATAAAATTTCGTGAGAGATCTGTGTATGTCGGATTGAGCTGTAATTTATTTTTCTTCTGAGCCAGGTTGTTATCTAACTTTCGTTAGTTCAACACTTTGTGATCTGAGCAACAGAAGGTCTTCGAAAAAAATCGTCTTTAACTGCTGGTCTGTTTTGACAGATTTCTGCCATCTTCATCATTTGCTTCTTGTTGGTTCCTTCTTGAGTTCTTTTGGGGAATTGAGCTTTTTGAGGGAAGTGCTACAGTAGCTAGTGTTCTAATGGAAGTTTATTTGGTGTTAGAACTGAACCTTGAGACTTATTTATCTTAAGTGCACTAATGTTGCCAATGAGATTGTGTGAAGTTTTGTATGAAGGAAAATTTTCAGGTGTATGGAAGGAATGAGTAATGAGATGAAGGATGGACTAAAGCTCAAGCTTGGGGATGCCACGCGTGTCACCCCAAGAAATATCCAAGAAGTTCAAGCGTCAAAGCTTGGGGATGCCCAAGGCATCCCCTTCTTCATCAATAAAAATTCCAGGTTTCTTGCAAACGCTTCATTTTTATTGTTTCGTGCACAGTTGTGTTGTGCTTGGAGCGTCTTCTTTTTTCATTTTCATTTTGGTTTTTCGTTTTCTTGGTTTTCTTACTTTTCTGAATAAATTGGTTGGACCCCCTCTTTCATACATTGGTTTTCAAATAGTTTGGTTTGGTTTGGAAAAGAGTAGGAAAGTGCATGCTTAAGTATTAAAGAGAGCTTGTTTTTGACTATGGCCTTTGCTTTGTCATGCCATGCTTGATATTGTTTTGGCTTTAGGCTTAGTATTCTTTCCTGTAGCATGACTTGTTATAAACAATTGAGATTGCTTAATGTGCCTTGGATGAATCAGGTGTTGTTTTAGCATATTAAAGCATAGTATTGTGGTATTCTCCTTTGATGCTTTATTTGGGTTGACTTGGCACATGCTCACACCATGTTATGACTATCTCAAGTCACCATGGCCTTCATGATCCTTTAGTTTTCAACTTGTAGTATCACTTTATGCTTTGATCAATGATGTTTTGTCGCTCTGCATGATTATGGCCATTAGTGCTCCCTTAGTTTGTCGCACCCAGTCTTTTTCTAGCCTCCACAACCAAGTATGAGTTCCACTCATGCATCCAACTCCCTAAACCAAGTTATTCCAAAGAGTCCACCATACCTACCTACTAGCTTATGCTATTCCAAGTATATTCATGCTTTTGTTTACCTTCCAAATTAAACTTGTTATGAGAAAACTAGTGATTAAAGCTCTCACGAACTTGATGGCACACTTTACTTTTCTTGCCCTTAATAAACTTGAACCATTGTGTCTTCTATGTTGTATATGCTTGCACTTATTTGTTGGGAATTAGCAGAACCATGCTTTCATGGGGAACGTTTTCAACATTGCACTTGGTACTTGTACTTAGTTGATATCATGCTCTTTTGTGTATGGATGTCATCGGTGTGAAATGAAAGGGGAGCTTGTAAGTCCATGGAGTTATGTATATGTGTTAGAGAAACGCCTGGGCCACTGGTATAATCCATGCTGACATGGTGGAAACCTGCAGCGTAACCATAATGAGCTGTCTATGAAGCATTCTTCTTATAAAAAAAGAGAGTCCTATATTGAGAAAAAAGAGAAAAGAAAAAAAAGACTATGAAAAGAGGAAAGAGAGCAAAAAGCACCATATTCCCATGGTAAATAATAAGATTGCTGAGATGCTCGTTGTCTTCTTGCCTTATCATTTTGATATGGGGATTCTTCCGTATCATCGGGCAAGGGGTACCTCATTGGCGGTTCTCTATGATACACATGTACTTACAATGACAAGAACTTACCGGTGACTAAACTTGAGTAGCATGAGGAGCGTCCCTCGTATACAAGGGACATGAGATTTCTGACTTATACTTCGTCAAGCATGTACACCATAGTTTGTTCACTTTAACCTTAATCACTTCAAGATCTTATGATAGGGGCAATGAGAGCTGAAAGCTATAAGTACCATAATTTTTGGAAGCTCTTTATGAGATTTGAATCCCTACTTCCTTTTATAAAGGCCATTCTTCCACCATTACATTGAGTCTCCACCTTCTAACTTTATGCACCTACTTTGAGAGCATAGTGGCCATTCTTAGTTCTATGTGCATTGTCCCAAGACTAGTTGATTGATGCATAACTTGATATTGCTTGTTTTAAACTATTGTATCTAGTCACTCTTATGAACTTTGAAGGTGTCCTATGCATTTATATTTGCTACTCTATTGAGGGACAAGCTAAATACTTTTATGCTATGTTTTATTTATGTGAAACAAACAAACGTCTTGCAAAGCATTGTTATTCATGAATCTTTTGTTTGTGCATTTTCATGTTGCATCATAGTTTCTTTTGCTTATTGCTAGAACTTTGTCTTTCATGTTATGATTGAAGTACTATGATCCCAGCTATCAATGTTTTAAAAATACTTTGATCAAGTCTTTGATGGTGCATGTCACCTCAAAAATTATTCTTTCTTTTTATAACTTACCTACTCGAGGACGAGCAGGAGTTAAGCTTGGGGATGTTGATACATTGCAAATGTATTTATAATTTTTGTGGTTCCATGCTTGGTTTTATCTACTTTCTTATATTTTTTCCACACTTTGGAGTACTTTTCATATGATTTCTTGGACTAACCTATTAACAAGAGCCACATAGCCAGTTGCCTGTTTTCTGCTGCTTTTCGTTCCAGGAAAGTCAGAAAATCAATATTCTCGGAATTGGATGGGACAAAAGCCAAAGTTCCTATTTTACCGGAAGACTCACGGAGCCAGAAGGAGAGACGGAGAGGGGCCAGGGTCCAGCCACACCATGTGGTGGCGCAGGCTAGCCCTGGCCGCGCCACCTGGTGGTGTGGGCCCCTCTGGCCTCCACCGACCTTTCCTCTTCGCCTATAAGAAGCCTCCCGATGCATAAACCCTAGATAGTCAATCAGAAATCCACGAAAAGTTCCGCAGCGCCGCCGCCACCGAAAGGGAGATTCGGGGGACAGAAAGTCTCTGTTCCGGCACCCTGCCGGGACGGGGAAGTGCCCCCGGAGCCATCCCCATCGATCTCCACCGCCATCTCCATCACCATTGCTGATTCCCATGATGAGGAGGGAGTAGTTCTCTCTCGAGGCTAAGGGTTCTACCGGTAGCTATGTGTTCATCTCTCTCTCTATGCATGATCTTATTGTTATCATGAGCTTGTAATTTATAGATCTACCTTGCTACTCAAGTGCTTTAATAGATCTCTGCTCTCCCCATGTGTGTGAAAGTGACAGCGTGCACACCACGGTGGCACTTAGGCTAGAGATTACAAATACTTGTTATGAGTTATATTTGGAGTTGGATGTCTTCATGAAATTGTGGTATTTGTTGGACTCATCTAGTGCTCAAGGTGACAGTGTGGGGTTTTCTAGATGGGAAAGATGAACTTTGAGGTGTGTTGTTATAGCCCTACCATTGATTAGAGTGATGAGCCTCTTGGCACCGCAGGCTTTCACCATCCGCATCCCATGGATTAGAGCCTCGTACTCAGCTTCATAGTTGGAGGTAGTGAACTGCATTCGCAGAATGTATTTCAGCTTGTCTCCCTGGGACGATGTCAGTATAACACATGCGCCAGCTCCGTCCTTTCGGTTGGACCCATCGAAGTGCATTGTCCAGAGATAGGACATATCTAGCTTTTCGGGGAGCTAGTTCTCCATCCAGTGCACGAGGAAATCAGGGAGGACTTGCGACTTGATCGCGTCGCGCTTTTCGTATGTGATGTCTCGTGGAGACAACTCGATTCCCCAAAGCGCGACTCACTCAGTGGCATCAGGGTTATTGAGGATATGCCCGAGCGGGGCATCGTTGACCACCACGATTGGGTGCTCCTGGAAGTAGTGGCGTAGTCGCCTGGCTGTCATGAAGACGCCGTACGCCAGCTTCTGGTAGTGCGGGTACCGCTATTTTGTTGGTGTGAGCACCTCGCTGAGGTAGTAGACTGGGTGCTGGACCCCGTGGACCTTGTTTTCTTCGGCTCGTTCCACCACGAGCACCGTGCTGACCACCTGGTTGGTGGCGGAGATGTAGAGCAACAACGGATCTTTTTCACGTGGAGTCACCGGTACTGGCGAGGTGGATAGTAGTAATTTGAGGTCTTTGAATACTTCTTGCGCCTCATCTATCCACTCGAACTTGTCAGTTTTGCGGAGAAGTTGGTAGAAGGGCAGTGCCTTTTCGCCCATTCGACTGATGAATCGACTGAGCGCCACGATTCACCCAGCCAGCTACTAGATGCCTCTTACATTCTTTGGCTTCTCCATGACCAGTATGGCTTTTATTTTCTTCGGGTTTGCTTCAATGCCTCTCGCGGAGATGAGATACCCGAGTAATTGTCCAGATGGTACGCCGAAGCCGCATTTGTCCGGATTGAGCTTGATCCAGTAGCGGACGACGTTGGCGAAGGTTTCGCGTAGATCATCGATTAGCGAGGCTTCCTCTTTTTTTATGACGATGTCATCAACGTATACTTGGATGTTGCGCCCAGGTTGGTTCTTGAGGCAGGCCTGCATGCACCGCTGATAGGTGGCTCCTGCGTTTTTTAGCCCGAAAGGCATTGTGTTGTAGCAGAACA
This sequence comes from Avena sativa, assembly GCA_916181665.1. NCBI lineage: Eukaryota > Viridiplantae > Streptophyta > Magnoliopsida > Poales > Poaceae > Avena > Avena sativa. Next base: position 372,439,964 of record OV702291.1, on the reverse strand, counting down.
CACCAAAGAGCATTGTAAACGCCATTTTTTCCTGATCCTCCTCATTCATTTGAATCTGATTGTAGCCTGAGTAGGCATCATGGAATCAGAGACGCTCACATCCCGCGGTGGAGTCGATGATCTGGTCGATTCGCGGCAACGAGAAGTGATCCTTTGGGCAGTGCTTATTCAAGGAGATAAAGTCCACACACATCCGTAGGATATCTGTGTCTTTTTTAGGCACAAGCACCGTGTTGGCGAGCCAAGTGCTTTCCTTGATCTCGCGTATGAATTTGGCGTCGAGGAGTCTGTTGATCTCCATTCCGACTGCCTTTTCTCTTGGTTCAGACAATCGCCGAATTGTCTGCTTGACTGTCCTTGCGTCTGGATTTACGTTGAGTGTGTGCTCGGCGAATTCCCTGGGGACTCCTGGCATGTCCGCTAGACACCAGGCGAAGATCTCCCAGTGCTCACGGAGGAATTCGACGAGCGCGAGTTCCTATGTGGAACTCAAGTTGTTGGCGATGAGGGCCATCTTGGTTGGGTCCGTTGGGTGGACCTGGACTTTCTTCGTGTGCACCGACGAGTCGAAGGATAGGTCGGGTGAACTTGGTCTGCTCACGGGAGGCAGACGGTTGTCTGTCAACTCTTTTAATATTGCGAGTTCCTCCTGCATGCCGAAGGACTAGGAGATTTTGTTGAATTTCCTATCGCAGCTGTCGAACATCTCAAAGTTGCTGTTGACTGTGATTACGCCGTTTGGACCCGGCATCTTCATCTGCAGGTAGGCGTAGTGTGGCACTGCCATGAACCTCGCGAACACGACACGTCCGAGGGTGCAGTGATATTGTGAAGGCCAGTCGACAACCTCAAAGTCGATGCGCTCTCGCCAAAAGTTTTCCGGTGTGTCGAATATGACTTCCAGGTTGATTTTGCCCAGGGAATATATGCCTTTCCCTGGGACGATGCCGTGGAACATCGTGTCTGAAAATTCTAGACACTTCAGAGGGATCCTCATCGCCCACAAGGTACTCACGAACATGAGGTTAATGCCGCTGCCGCCATCCATGAAGACGCGACTCATGTTGAAACCCCCAATCTGCGCCTCGAGTACGAGGGGACAATGGCCTGGACGAGGAACTTGGCGCGGGTGGTCACGCCTGTCGAAGGTGATGTAGGAGTCGCTTCCACTGAGGTACTCAGTGGTGGAAGGTGGAGAGTTTATCGCCAAGTTGACTTGGCGAGTGATGGCCTTCTGCACTCGATTTGAGGGACGCCCTTTTTGGATCATCTCCATGTTACCCACGGCTCATGGGTATGGTTTGCCTCCGTGATGCTGAACCGGCACGGCCGTGGGTGGTGGTGGTCCGGGCGGTGGTGGAGGAGCTCCATGTGCCACGGCGCCTGGGGCGGCTCCATTGCCCCTGTTGACTGCGTCGCGATTCATCCGAGCCAGGCATTCGTGGAGTTTGAGGAACTCACGGCATTACTTGAGAAGCTGACTGGATTTCTTCTAGCCATCGTACTTGTCGATGTAGAAGTGCACGTTGCATGGCCCGGACAGTTTGTCCTCGATAGATGTTGTGGGTGCCTCTTCGCGAGTGCGGCATTGCCACACTTGCATGGTTTTTCCGCTATCGCGGTATTCACCACTACGGTATCCGCTGTTGTGGTTGTCATCGCGTTTGTCGGCGTAGCCGGCTGCGACCATGTTTACCTCGTCACGGTCGTCGTAGACGCGCATTCGACGTTTTCTTCGGCGGTCGCGTCTGCGCCCAAGGTCATCGTCATTGTCAGAGTAGGTACGGTTTTTCACCGAGTCTTCTCCATCAGCACACCGATTCGCGATTTCCATCAGGTGATCGATCATTTTGGGCATCGAGCGGCCCAGCTCCTCCCTGAGCTCTATGCGGCGAACACCGCTGTTGAATGCGTCGATTGCACGGTCCTCCGAGATGTTTTCTGCAGAGTTTTTGACGATGGACAACCTCTGGATGTACGAGCGTAGCGATTCACCCTACCTTTGCTGGCAGCTTCTCAGCTCTTCGATTGATGCGGGCCTTTTGTAGTTTCCCTTGAAATTGCGCACGAAGATGTAGACTAGCTCTTCCCAGCTGCGAATGCATCCGCGCGGGAGACTGTTGAGCCATGCGCGGGCGGCGCCCTGCAGCTGTAGCTGCAGGCATTGCATGGTCGTGCTTCGACTCCCGCCGTGTAGTCTGACGAAGGAGCTGTGGTCCTCCAACCAGATTTTTGGGTCCTGTAAACCGTCAAATTTTAGGTTCTCTGATGGTAGTTTGAACCCTTTAGGCATTCGCTTCTGCCTGATGGCCATGCTGAAGCATCTGGCACTGCAGAGCTCAGTCTCGTCCTCTTCTGAGTCAGTCAAACAAGCGCGTCTTGCCCTTGATTTGTCGATTTTGCGCTGCGTGAGGTCATCGCGCGCATCATAGTCGTGATCGTGCTACCGTGAGCGGCGACGTCGAGACAGATCGTGGTTGTCGTTGCTGGACGAAGACGAGGAGTAATGTTTTGCCAGAGCCTTGCTTTTCTTTGGCTCCGGTGCAGGCTCTTTGTCGAGGGCTACCTCGATTAGCCCCAAGCCCGCGATCGTAGATCGGTGCATGGCAGCTCGTGGATCTCCAGCCGGCGGCTGGTTATTGAGGAGGTACATGGTGGCCGCCACCACCACGGCTTACGGTGTCTTCGGCAGCACGTTGCCCCATGTATCCACCGTCATGGAGCCGAAGTCGAGGACTTTCGCGGCTTCCACGCGCTCCTCCTCGGTGAGGTGGGCTAGTCGAGATCTTCTCTTGTTGGCTAGGTACTCGTTGCCTTTGGAGGAGGATCCTCCGTGGGAGAGCCCGGCTTGCCGAAGGCTTGATTCGTTCGCCGCCTTTTTACGCACTTCGAGTTGCACGATTTCATATAGCTAGCGTCTGTATTCCTCCTTCAGTAGCCAATGGTAGCCCATCAGCATGTCTTGCGGGGAGTTGAGGGGCAGGGATTGCCTCGCAGAGCTTCTCGACAGCGGGCCCATTCTTTGTCGTTGAGCTTGATCACCACGCGCTCTCCAGTGTGTTCATTCACTATGGTCGGCGGTTCTCCTGCCGATCCATTGTTGATGGGTGCGCCGTTGCCACCGTTGGTGGGGCCGCCGTTGGGCATGCTGCCGTTGGGTGGTCGGGTGTCGTTGGGCGTGCTACCGTTGGGCGGTCCGGTGACAGATCCGGTGCCAACGTTTTCGCGATTGGCGGTAGTGTCGCCTGCGTTGATGACTGCGCACATGAAGTGGTTGGGGAAGCTGTTGCTCCTGCAACTTTCAGATCCAGAGCCGTAGGCTCCGTCTTCAGTGGCCAGGTCACCCAGATCGGATCCGCGACTGATGTCGTTGCCTGTGCTCCCAGCTGTTGCTGAGGTGTTAAGCTCGCTGAGGGTGCCGATTGGTGGCAGAAACCATGTTGCTAGAGCAATCGCGGGTGTCGTCAGCTGGTCAGGCATGAGAAGCGTGCCCATCTGACCAACCTGAAAGCGGAAGCTCCCAATCGCCAGACTGATTCCATCGCCCACGGACGCGAAAGTCGGGCGAGTGGCTGGCGTGTGGACGGTGAAGTCGAACGCGCCGAAGAGCTGGCGAATCTCCGCTGTTGCGGAGTTATAGATCGCGGTTGATGGGGCCGAAAAAGCCGCGACATCAGCACTCCCAATTCCCACAGACGGCGCCAATTGACGAGGGTTTAACTCGCCAATGCCCATTGTTATGGACTTGGGTTTTGGAGAAGGAGGTAGCGCTGGAGGCATCAGTCAGATAGCAAACAAGCACACAGGGACGCAAGTTTTACCCAGGTTCAGGCCTCGTAGAGGTCCCTACTCCTGCTTGTCTGCTCTTGGAATTAACAGAGGAATTGAAGATTACAGGGGTGTGCAGATGCAATCTAGCGAGAATTGTGGAAACTAGGATTGCGTGTGTCCTTCTTGCCGCCTCCTCCTAGCCTTTATATAGATAGGCTAGGTCTCGGGTAGCAGGTCGAGTCGGTTACAGATTAGGATTTTCCCTTTGAACTTTCTATCTTAAGCTTCTTCTTGTCTCGTAAGCAATTGAGAGTCCGTGAACCACTCGAATTCTCCATTTGGGGCTTGGCAACGTCGTGGGCTTCCGCCGTATCTGGACCGTAAATACCAAATTCGAGTACCTGTAGGGTATACCGATGTCAAGGAGCAAATTCACCTTAGCTTGAAGGAGCTTGGCTCGTGCACGAGTCATTGGTCTAATTGGGAGACTTGGTGGTGTAGATGTAGCGGCGTATGTAGGACGGGCTGCATCATTAACCTTATTTTGTAAGAGTTTGCCTCAAGCACGTGTCATTGGTCCATTTGAAGGACTTAGTCGCCGACGGGCTACATCATTTTCGTTGTACTGTTTCAGAAGATGAAGTGGGAGCTCTCACCGTGACGCTAGGAAATGAACTCAAAGCTCTGGATCGCATTCATACACGACCGCGACACTTGAAATATGTTTCATTCCTTTTTTGCGTTTTCCTTTTTCTTTTAGTTTATTTAAAAAGACAATATTTCTAAATCATGATTTTTTGAAGTCTGAACTTTTTAAAATTAATAATATTTTCTTAATTCATGAATATTTTTCAAATCATGAATAAAAGTTACAAACTATGAACAATTATTTGAAAAGTCATGATTTGTTCAAATAAACATAAACAAATTTTCAAAATCATGAACAAAAATTTAAAATTCATAGACATGTATCATTTACAAAATTTTAAAACCATGAACCAAAATAAAAACGTGAACATTTTTCCAATCTCATGAACAATTTTTAAACTCATAAACCAAATTTAAAAGATCGTGAATAATTTTTCAGTGTCGTGAACAATTTTTCAAAATCATAAACCAAAATAAAAAAAAGTAATCTGTTCTTAGTGCCATGAACAATTTTTGAACTCATAAACCAAATTTATAAAATCATGAATAATTTTTCGGTGTCATGCACGCAATTTTCAAAATCATGAACAAAAATAAAAATTGTGAACATCTTTCCAATGTCATGAACAATTTTCAAAGTCATAAACCAAGCTTAAAAATCATGAACAATTTTTCACTATCATGAACAAACTTACAAAATCATGAACCAAAATAAAAAACATAAATATTTTTTCAGTGTCATGAAAAATGTTTGATCTCGTAAACCAAAATTTAAAAAATCATGAACAAAAGTTCAAAATAATGAACAAATTTTCAAAACTTGCGAATATAAAAAATCTTGAACAATTTAAAACTACATACAACAAATTTTAATATGAATAAGAAATAAAAATGAAAAATGAAAAATGAGAAAGAGAAAAGAAAAAAAAAACAAAAGAGAAAGAATAAAATATAAAGAGATAGAAGAAGGAAAAAACGAAACAACAACGGAAGATCGGATAGGAAGGAAAAATTTGCTATAGCATACCATTATTTTTGGCGTTTTCCAAAACACACCACATAATTGTGTGTCTTTACCAAGTACCATTACAATTTTGTCGCCTATTTGATGGAACACATTGCCTGACCAAACAAGGAAAGTTTGACACATTTTCTTCAAACTCAGGCATAACATGGTCACCCGTAGAAAGTGCCAAAACTTTCCTTTGGCCACGTGTTGTGTTTTAGCAAATGTGCTAAAAAATCTAATGATATTTATCAAAGGCACAATCAGACAATGTGTTTCAACAAATGATAAAAAATAACGATATCTATAGCAAATTTTTCCAACCACAAAATATTGATCGTACAACATAAAACAAATAACATGCAACAAGTGATCGAAGACTGATCGCGAGATTAAATGGGCCTAGCCTAGCAAGCATTGCTTGAGGCGGCACGAGCGTTCCATGCCGTGCTATGTGGCGTCCGAAATCCTAAAAAGTCAACCTTGCAAAGGTCTGTCCCGAGCTTCGTCAACGCACCAAGCAGCGTCTTCTCCTTTGCTCCTTTGCGTGAGATTTCTAGTGATGCTCTGTATACTTGACAAGTGTCACAACGAGAAGAAAAGTGGGATTATGATGAGAGAAGGGGAGGGAGCGCAGGAGTACATTTTTTTTAAATCCGATTATTCAAAACGAAATATTTTAAGACTCGAGTGTCCAAATTACGAAGCGTTTTCACTTTTGAGCTGTCCATGCCGAGAGCTTTAAAACTAGATCCATGTTGATAGCTTTTGAACATCTTTTTTTGACCTTTCAAAATCATAGCGTTCGTAATTTAGTTTTCTCCAGTTCTGTATTTTTATACTTCGGGTTCTCAGTGTATTTTGTAATTGTGTTACTATACTCTTTGTATTTTCACGTACTTTGAAAGTGAGTACACTTGTAAAACTTTTATGTACTTTGACTATTAGTAAAGTAGTATTTTCATGTACTTTGCTCTGAGTAAGATTGTACTTTTGTGTACTTAGGTTGTGAGTACACTTGTAGTTATGTGTACTTTGGCTCTTAGTACATTTGTTGTTTCACATACTTCGACGTTTACTACATTTGTACTTTCGCGTGCTTCAGACCGATTAGAGTTATAATTTCGTGTATTTTCACTTTTAGTATAGTTGTACTTCTGTTGTATTTTGCTTCTGAGCATAATTGTACTTTCTTGTTGACATGGGTATACCCTACAGGTACTCGAATTTGGTATACACGGTCCAGATACGGCGGAAGCCTACGGCGTTGCCAAGGCCCAAATGGAGAATTTGAGTGGCCCACAGACTCTCAATTGCTTGCGAGACAAGAAGAAGCTTAAGATAGAAAGTTCAAAGGGAAAACCCTAATCTGTAACTGACTCGACCTGCTACCCGAGACCTAGCCTATCTATATAAAGTCTAGGAGGGGGCGGCGAGAAGGACACGCGCAACCCTAGTTTCCACAACTCTCGCCAGATTGCATCTACACACCCCTGTAATCTTCGATTCCTCTGTTAATTCCAAGAGCAGACAAGCAGGAGTAGGGACCTCTACGAGGCCTAAACCTGGGTAAAACTTGCGTCCCTGTGTGCTTGTTTGCTAGCCGATTGATGCCTCCAGTGCTCCCTCCTTCTCCAAAACCCAAATCCATAACAATGGGTATTGGCGAGTTAAACCCTCGTCAATTGGCGCCGTCTGTGGGAATTGGGAGTGATGATATCGCGGCTTCTTCGGTCCCATCAACCATGATCTACAACTCCACAATAGCGGAGATTCGCCAGAACTTCGGCGCGTTCGACTTCACCGTCCACATGCCGACCACTCGCCCGGCTTTCGAGTCCGTGGGCGATGGAATCAGTCTGGCGATTGGGAGCTTCCGCTTCCAGGTTGGTCAGATGGGCACGCTTCGCATGCCTGACCAGCTGACGGTACCCGCGATTGATCTAGCATTGTGGTTTCCGGCACCAATCGGCACCCTCAGCGAGCTTAACGCCTTAGCAACAGCTGGGAGCACGGATAGCGACAGCAGTCGCGGATCCGATCTAGGTGACCTGGCCACTGAAGACGGAGCCTACGACTCTGGATCTGAAAGTTGCGGGAGAAACAGCTTCCCCAACCACTTCATGTGCGCAGTCATCAATGCAGGCGACACTACCGCCAATCGCGAAAACATTGGCACCAGATCTGGCACCGGACCGCCCAACGGCAGCACGCCCAACGGCACCGGACCACCTAGCGGCGGCCGCACCAACGGTGGCAACGGCGCACCCGTCAACAATGGAGCGGTAGGAGAACCACCGACCATAGTGAATCAACACACTGGAGAGCGCGTGGTGATCGAGTTCAACGACAACGAATGGGCTCGTTGTCAAAAAGCTCTACGAGGCAATCCTCTGCCCCTCAAATCCTCGCAAGACATGCCGATGGGCTACCATTGGCTACTGAAGGAGGAATACAGACGCCAGCTACATGGAATCGCGCAACTGGAAGCACGTAAAAAGGCGGCGGATGAATCAAGTCGTCGGCGAGCCAGGCTCTCCTCGCACGGAGGATCCTCCTCCAAAGGCAACGAGTACCTGGCCAACAAGAGAAGATATCGACTGGCCCACCTCACCGAGGAGGAGCGCGTGGAAGCCGCGAAAGTCCTTGACTTCGGCTCCATGATGGTGGATACACGGGGCAGCGTGCTCCCGAAGACACCGCAAGCCACGGTGACGGCGGCCACCATGTACCTCCTCAATAACTAGCCGCCGGCTGGAGATTCACGAGTTGCCATGCACCGATCTACGATCGCGGGCTTGGGACTAGTCGAGGCAGCCCTCGACAAAGAGCCTGCACCGGAGCCAAAGAAAAGCAAGGCTCTAGCAAAACATTACTCCTCGCCTTCGTCCAGCGACGACAACCACGATCTATCTCGGCGTCGCCGCTCACGGTGGCATGATCGCGACTACGATGTGTGCGATGACCTCACGCAGCGCAAAATCGACAAATCAAGGGCAAGACATGCCTGATTGACTGACTCAGAAGAGGACGAGACTGAGCTCTGCGGCGCCAGATGCTTCAGCAGGGCCATTAGGCAGAAGCGAATTCCTAAAGGGTTCAAACTACCGTCAGAGAAATCAAAATTTGACGGTCTACAGGACCCAAAAATCTGGTTGGAGGACCACATCTCCTCTGTCAGACTACACGGCGGGAGTCGAAGCACGACCATGCAATGCCTGCAGCTACAGGGTGCCGCCGGCACATGGCTCAACAATCTCCCGCGCAGATCCATTCGCAGCTGGGAAGAGCTAGTCTACAGCTTCGTACGCAACTTCAACGGCACCTACAAAAGGCCCGCATCAATCGAAGAGCTAAGAAGCTGCCAACAAAGGTCAGGCGAATCACTATGCTCGTACATTCAAAGGTGGTCCATCATCAAAACTCCACAGAAAACATCTCGGAGGACCGCGCAATCGACGCATTCAACGGCGGCGTTCGCCGCATAGAGCTCAGGGAGGAGTTAGGCCGCTCGAAGCCCAAAACGATCGACCACCTGATGGAAATCGTGAATCGGTGGGCTGAAGGAGAAGACTCGGTGAAAAACCATACCTACTCTGACGACGACAACGACCTTGGGCGCAGACGCGACCACTGAAGAAAACGTTGAATGCACGCCTACGACGACCTCGACGAGGTAAACATGGTCGCAGCCGGCTATACCGACAAACGCGACGACAACCACAACAGCGGATACCGCAGTGGTGGATACCACGAAAGCGAAAAAACCACGTAGGTGTGGCAACACTGCACTCGCAAAGAGGCACCCGCAACATCTATCGAGGACAAACTGTCCGAGCCATGCAAGGTGCACTTCTACATCGACAAGCACGATGGCAAGAAGAAATCCAGCCACCTTCTCAAGGACTGCCGCGAGTTCCTCAAACTCCACGAAGGCCTGGCTCGGATGAACCGCGACGCAGTCAACAGGGGCTATGGAGCCTCCCCAGGCGCCGTGGCACATGGAGCTCCTCCACCACCACCCGGACCACCACCACCCGCGGCCACACCGGTTCAGCATCACGGAGGCGAACCATACCCATGAGCCGTGGGCAACATGGGGATGATCCAAAAAGGGCGTCCCTCAAATCGAGTGCAGAAGGCCATCACTCGCCAAGTCAACTTGGCGATCAACTCTCCACCTTCCACCACTGAGTACCTCAGTGGAAGCGACTCCTGCATCACATTCGATAGGCGTGACCACCCGCGCCAAGTTCCTCGTCCAGGCCATTGTCCCCTCATACTCGAGGCGCAGATTGGGGACATGAGTCGCGTCTTCATGGATGGCGGCAGCGGCATTAACCTCATGTTCACGAGTACCTTGCGGGCAATGAGGATCCCTCTGACGTGTCTGGAAGTTTCAGACACGACGTTCCACGTCATCGTCCCAAGGAAAGGCATATATCCCCTAGGCAAAATCAACCTCGACATCATCTACGGCAAGCCGCAAAACTTTCGGCGAGAGCGAATCGACTTTGAGGTCGTCGACTGGCCTTCACAATATCACTGCATCCTCGGACGTGTTGCGTTCACGAGGTTCATGGAAGTGCCACACTACACCTACCTGCAGATGAATATGCCGGGTCCAAACGGCGTAATCATAATCAACGGCAACTTCGAGAGGTTTGATAGCTGTGACAGGGAATTCAACAGAATCTTGTTGGGGATATACTTTCCGGGTATCCTCATAGTTCCTCACTGACTACTTCACGGGCGGCCCAATCAGGGAGAAGAAACGGAGTCTAGTCCGGCTACAAGAAGGCCCAGAAGACTTACCGACTTAGGCCCATAGTGTTACTTATAGTTCAAGATGTACTCTGTAACCGACTCTTAGTCGTAGCCGGATAGATCTCTCCTATAAACCCTAGGCCGGATATCTATATAAGCCGTCCTTGGGAGTGCCTTTAGGGCACCCCTTACAATCACAATCTCAACTCGCACAGGCGAACCCTTGTAACCCATATTTCGGCTCTGCCGTATTACTGGATTTCTAGCAGGAGTAGGATCCGTCCAAAGCCGGAGGATTCGAACCTGGGTAAACTTGTGTGCTCACCGTCCTGGAACACCGTACGTCTCACACCCCTCTCTTCCGCACGCCTCGAGGACCCCCTCATGGCGTACCTGTCATCAATCCGACGATAGTTGGCGCCCACCATGGGGCAAGTGAGCTTCGGATCTGCGTTCTGAGCGGAATCTGCAAGAATCAGAATCGACGAGACCATCGTCATTGGTCGCATCCTCTACGCCAGCGACGTCCCTCTCATTGTTCTCGACGAGACCTGGATTCCGGCTAGGGAGGCTGTGACTGCCTACACCATCATGTCTTTTGGCGAAATTGATGTTTACATCGGCTTTGCTGAACCTGCCCCACCCACCCCAGCGGTGATCATACAGGCAGAAGAAATCTCTGGATCCCCTTTGTCTGCGGAGGCGGTAGAGTTCCGGATCTCAGAGAACCCTAATCCCACCCAGCCCGCACCAGTTGTGGAGATAGTGGAGAAATCCGAGCCTGAAGCAGACCTGGCGGTCCAAGTTGAATCTAGAGTGGATCTCCCTGGAGAGGCCGAATCCCAGATCGACCCACCCGCTGAAGTCGAAATCCAGGAGGAGCATAGCAACGACACTGGTTCCGGCTCTGATGATGCCGGGACATACATGCCTTTCTTGAGATACACGCTAAGACGCATGATGATGCAAGATGCGAGCATAGATGATATTCTCGAGACCATCAGGCGTTTCGAGGAGGCCGATCGCGAGAGCCGTAACTATCTCAGGAGGCACGCGTCGCACTTTGTCGGATCTGTGGGATCTAGATCCAGTTCTGCCGATGCTAGAGACAACACTGACTCTGTGCTAGAGGCGATCGAAACAAACACCGACGTACCCGCATCCTTGGATGAATCGATGACGTCAGTAGATTTCCGAAAGTTCTTCGCGGAATATGAAGAGGAGTATAACTCCAAAGCTGCAGAGGAAGGAGAAGCCATGGATGAAGGATCCGAGGAAAACTCTCCCAAAGTGCAGGACGACATGGAAATCGGAGATAAGCCCGAGGTCCAGATGTCCGAAAGTACCGATCGGAGCTTGACTCCAGGAAACGGAACCAAAGCCGTCTTTGCTACCGGCGCTGCCAAGAAGGCAAAAAAGAAGAACAAGAAGAACAAGACCCCGGCGAAAGACCCTCCGGTAGAGGAGGTGATTGCCGAGGAATACGAAGAAGACTCGAATGGAGCACTTATCCCAGACGAGCCCAAAAAAGAAGAATCGGTGGATGGACACGTGATCACTGAAGGTGCGCGTATTCCTATTCGATGCTGCATTAACCACACCTATTCCTACAGCTGCAGAACTTACTATTGAAGAGCTGGACGAGAGGGCACAGGCCCTAGAAGCACGTCATCAAGTACTCCTCGATGAAGCCAAAAACATTGAGGAGGAAAAGAAACGCATGGCATCTACGGAGAAATACAACTCCAGGCAACACCAGAAGACCAGGAAACGTCATACTGATGACAACCAATTCCCGCAGATTCACAAAGTCCTTTTCGGAGGAGAACTTGGGATGCCTCGACGCGACAGCAACGGGGATTGGGTGTATCCAATGCCAGTACAGAACACCATTGCGGCTCAGGAAATCCTATCGGCTAATCAAGGCTCGGAGCAGATCCGATTGGGAATCAAACTACTCAACAAAGGACTAGAGCAGCAAAAGGTCGCCATGTCCGGTAGTCAAAAACTGGTATCATATTCTGACCAATGTCGAACAGATCCGGCATGGTCTGACATAAGACCGCAACGTGTTCCGGAACAGCAACATCGTTCCGACCCTCGAGAAGATAACCACTCAAGAACCAGATCTTCAGGACAGCACCACAAATCTGCTCGTGACTGGCGTAACGTTAACCCAGTTGCGGAGCAAGAGGCAATTGCTGCACTTAATCCGAGGAACCCTCCCCAGCGAGAGTCGAAGGACCCCAGGGAAGAAGATAAAGAGAAACGTTGGGAGGAGGACCGACAAAGAACGCAACCTCCTAGACATGCAAGACGCCCGGATGACGGGCGAAGAAACAACGGACACCATGCCGAGTCAAGTCGGCAGGGGCTCGTCACAATGAAGACCCTCCCTAGAACCGGAATAATGACGCTCCGGATGGAGGTCGGCGATCAGCCGGAAACAACCCAGATGCTCCACCCTCTCTGCCAAGTAGCCATCACAACGGCTCCCAAGGAGGCCAAGGAGGAAGTCATGGTGTAGGAGGTGGTGGCAGAAGCAAAGTCCGACTCCAAGGCACCACAGCCATAGCCGACACTCGGGACGATCTCTATCCCCGAATGACGCAAGGCACAGGATCAACTCCAATATAGAGGCGTGGCGCTATGAAAATGATGACATATACGTGGGACCAAAGTGCTTCGGACCACGCATAAGAGCTACAAGATTCCCGGAAGGATTTGCTATCTCAAGACATATTCAAGCCTACGACGGTATAGCTCGGCCAGATACTTGGCTACAGGATTTCTTCCAAGCTTGCTGCATCGCCAAAGGCGGAAACAGCCTGGTCGCAACCCGATTTCTCCCACTCATGTTGCGGAAGACGGCACGATCATGGCTCAATGAACTTCCGGAGAACACCATCCACAACTGGTATAACATGCAAAGTGCGTTCTTTCGAAATTTCGAAGGCACATACCGGAGGCCCTGTATGGTCGGAGACCTACAACGTTGCACCCAGAAAGCCAGAGAAACTTGCCAGGATTATCTCGGATGATGGATCGACACCAATAACTCCTGTGAAGGAGTAAATGACCAAACTATGATTGAAGCTTTCATTGCAGGTCTCCCAATTGGTTTACTACGTCATCCCTTGAAGTGCGACAAAGTCACTGATTTGGGAGAGATGATAGAAATAGCGAGCAAGTATGCAGAAGCTGACGACGATGTAGAGGGATTACTCAATGCCCTGGTTGTGCCACAGTCGGCAAAACAACCAAAGCAACAAGCTCAGAAGCGCAAGAATACCTTGGAAGAGAAACCCAACGCAGAAACGGCAGTGGTCACTGCTAGTTTCGGGTCTGGAGGATGAGGAGGACGTGGCGGTGGCCGCGGCCGCGGTCGTGGGACATCAAGAGTCCAAGGTAGAGGAGACCAGCAACTTGGAAAAACCTACTCTTGGGCCGACATTGCTAATAACCCATATGTGCATCACTTAGACTCCAATGGAGGCTCGTCCCACACAAACGCCGAGTGTGGTTTCAATGATGACATTAAAAAAGATGACACCGCTGGCTACAAAGCTAAGCGGAAGAACGGAAAGAAGAATCCCGAAAAAGATAAAGAGACCAAGGAAGATTCCAACATGGAGGAAGATGATGCTTCAAATCCCAAGCCGGAAGGGAAGAAAAATTTTCTGACCAAGAAAGACACTTATGCCACCTTCCTCGGATCTCAACCAGCAAAAGTCAAAAAGGCAGTGCTACATGAGCTCAATGCAATAGTTTCGGCTATCCCCCAATTCTTAGACTAGTCGGAAGTGGAAATCACATTTGACCGTGCTGATCATCCGCCTAAGTTGCACAGGCGAGGAAAATACGCCTTAATCGTCAATCCACTTATTGACGGTTATGGTTTCTCCAAGACTCTCATGGACGGTGGCAGCAGTATTAATATTCTGTATGTCAAAACGCTACGCCGGATGAAGATCTCGGAGACCTAGCTGAACCACAACTCTGTGATCTTTCACGGGGTTGTGCCAGGAAGACAAGCAAATTCCCTGGGTGAAATCACTTTGGATGTTACCTTTGGAACTCCAAAGAACTATCGGACGGAGGCACTTTCCTTCGAAGTGGTCCCGTTCAAGAGCGCGTACCACACTATATTCGGACGTCCGGCTTACTGGGCTTTTATGTCTCGACCATGTTACATTTACAATATGATGAAAATTCCAGGTCCCAACGGCGTGATCACTGTAGCACTCCGATAAAATCACTACTAGAAAATCGCGTGTTATTTTTATTTTGTGCATCATCATGACTGCATGCTCATGCCATCATGCCACATTGCATTTGAGCATCTTCATGTCTGCATGCATATGTTTGTTAAAACTATTTTCTAAAAGCCTATCTTTGTTTTCTAAATATCCCCCGTCTTTATTCAAAACAAAACCCGGTCTCTTCTGGATATTTTTGTTTTGTCTAAAAATAATTTACAAGAGGTCTTTTAAATAAAACAAAATAAATATATAAATAAAACTATTTTTCTAGGGGAGGCAGCCCGTCCCGTAGGCTAGGCCACCTACTACCCCGGCTGGCCCAGCCCATTTCAGAGCAAACCCTAAACCTAGATCGAACCACCCCAAACCCTAGACTAAAATCTACCTAACCCTCATCCTATCTACTCCCTGCCGCCGCCACCCTCTGGCCACACAGCAGCGACACAGCCGCACACACACTTGCCCCAACCCGCGCGCGTCGTGGCCACCGATCGAACGACCCACCCTGGACCTAGACCGACACGCTCCCGCACCCCACCTAACCACCTGGCCGCCACTCACCTCACCGGTGGACACTTACACACACGCACACCACCCTGCCTAGGGATCTCCGCCACGACCTAGCCCCACCACTCCCTCTCTCTCTCTCCCGTGATTCCCCCATCGATGTTCCCCTGGCCCAACTCGTCCGTCCTGTCCATCACGCGCCTCTCCCCGCCGCGTTCCGTCCTCCTTCCACCAACCCCGCGTCAAGCCTGCAGCCGTCGCTGCAGGTGCCCTTCGGCCGCCCGCGCCCTTCCTCGTGTGGGTCGCCTCTCCCTCGATGCCTCCGGCTGCCTCTAGGGCGACCCACCTCACGGCCTAGCGCTCTGGCCGCGCTCGCCTCGTCCCCTCCCTCCCGTAGGCCGCGTGAGCCCTGCCGCCTCTGCTCGCTCGAGCGCCTGGCTAGCCGCCGTCGACCGTGCGGAGCTGCCGCCACCGTCATCCACGGTGCCCCTCCTCTCTCTCCTCCGGTCATGGCGTCGTCCATGTCTTCCCCGAGCCACCGCATCCACCTCTCGTCAGCTCCGCTCGGGCTCGCATCTACGCCGCCTCTGCACCAGCAGCAGCGTCCCGGCCACGCCACTAGCCGACGCTGCCACCATGCTCCTCCATTCCTGCGCCTCTCCCCGCCACCAGACGAGTCCTCCGGTCCATAACCCCTGCATCGTGTTAGGGTGTGCGTCCCCGCCTGCGCGCGACCAGGTTTCGCCTTGGCTACGGCTCCTCGTGTCGTCGCTGTGTCCATGGTGGTGCTCTGCTCCGCCTCGTCGACGCTGCTCCGTGGTCGCCCTGCCCGACCTGCACCGCATCCTCAAGCCCTTCTGCTCGGCACCTTCGCCCCTCCGCCATACCGGTCAGCCCGGACCAGAGAATCCTGCACGCACGCCGGTGTTGCCGGTCTCCATCAGCCATCCTGGCAGCAGTACAACCCAACATCGACAGTAGCACTAGGTACTGGTGGTTTATGTCAGGTGTTGGTGTTTTGCTGATTCGTGATGATCATGAAGTTGTCATGTGGATCGATCCCTAACGGTGCCTCCTTTTGGTCATAGAGAGAGGATGTGACGGTAATACTCCGGTATCTTTGCAAACGGCTACCGAGGGACAACAAGAGTTAGTCTGCTTCTGAAGACTACTGGAACCAAGCTCGTCCGGCACAACGGAAGACGAAAACCTTATTCCTCCACCACGGATCACAAGGTCGTCGATGTGTAACCAAGTCCCCCGATCCTTGAAGACAAACACTAGTACTCGACGCTGTTTCAAGTTCACCACCGACCGTAGAAGCCGGGACCACCGAGATCTTCATCATGGATCTGATGCCCTGAAGACCCTGATCTCGGAGTCCGAAGGCCGATCCCTCCGGATCGCCAAATTCTTCTTCCCGGATTTGAAGACCAATCTTGAACCCCGTCGAACCCAAGACCATCGGTGCCGAACCCTAATGTGATTCCCTTTCTAAGACCCCTTATTTTTGTAATATATGACATATACTTGTTGCATATAAATTGGCATGCTTGCATACATGTTTATTTGTTCGGGGGTACTTTGTCGATCCCCCTGATAATTAAATATGGAGTTTATATGCGGGCTATTTTAGTCTTATATTGACTCCATTTAAATTTGTGTAGTGAACCGATGTCATGTTTTGCTTTATTAATACAACATTTAAATTGTGGGGGTTCTAAATAACTTGAACCGTGTAATTAATTATCGGGACCCCAATTCCACTTAATATTGCCTAATTGCACCGCATCTGTGCCATGCCATGCATCATATCCTAATCATGCCGGAACTTCTGCCGTAGTATTAAATATTGCATCCAGTGTTTCTTTTAGTGCTTTTCTTCTTCGCGGATTAGGCCGATGAGTTGATGCGAGTAGCGACAAGTTCTCCGGATATGAACCTTCGGCAGTATTTTCCCAGGCGAACATCCTCCCTCTTTCTACCTATTTTGCATTTATAGTCTTTACTTCCTCCTGTTGATCTATTGCTACCCGTATTGCGATGCTTTAGTTTCCTTGCACCAGTTATATCCCGTGCATCCTCTATATTGCCATGGACACCTCCTAATACCTGTTGTTTGGTAGATAGCTGGCCCTGCGAGTCGTAGTTGCTTTCTCAGGTGCGGTCTCGTGTTGTCGAGTGCCACAGTTGTTGGAATGCTGGCAGATGTTTATGGTGGAGATGATCATGTCTTTAATTGCAACTATTAACTTGCTGTGATAACTAATGAAAGTGGCATCGTTGGGCAATTATATGTTATTTGGTTTTCATTCCCACTTGTGTCCCGTAGGCCCTGAGTACTTGATACCTATTCCTTGCCTATTCGCACTATCCACATATGGGAGAGTCTATGAATCCCCCTTAGCCAGAGCTTGATTCGTTTCTTATTTCTTGGGGCCACAAACTAGTTTGGGGTTTTATTACTATCCTGTACTTATGCCATGCTTTACTGCTTTATTTAAGATTGTGCGTGGAGCACCTGTACTATTTAGGATTGCGGAGTGTTTTCGCGGTATCGACAAGCCCAGTCACACTTTCGGGTTCCCAGTCGTTTACAGCCATTGGTGCAAACCTTGGGTCCGTCTCGGAGTCGTCCAACTTGATTGCGGGTAGCTTAATGGGGTGGCCCCCTGAAATATTTTATGAATCCTGTGATTTCTTTGTCGCGAAAGCCTCGTTGGGTTTTGATTTAGTTTTTCCGAGGTCGATCGCGTGTGTGTTGCTATTTGTGCACCCCTGCAGGGTAAAACTTTCTGAAAGCCGTGTCCGCGGTTATGGACGACTTGGAGCACAGTATCTCGATCATAGACAAGCATAACTAAAGTAGTGCTATAAATTTGACGTAATATGTGACTAGTAATCAGATTCAAATACAACGGAATGGATATTAAAAATGCCAACAACTGGTGGAGCTGGGGTGTATCGTGTCATATTATACCTGCCTAGTAAGTATCGCAACTCCAATGGAATGTGATAAAAGTGCCAACAATTGCTGGGTTTTGGGATTCCTCAGGACAATTTTATTTGACTAGTAAATGTTCCAACTATAACGGAATGGTGATTAAAACTGCCCACTACTTATGCTTCAGGATGACTCATGCTATCTATATCTGACTAGTAAGTGCTGGAACTATAATGGAATGAATAAAACTGCCAACTGTGTGAGTTCCTTGGTTTGACTTCCTCGTTTGGTCTCGAGGGGGAATACTAGGATGGGTATGATTGGTGTTAGAATCAGGTTCGTCCCGAATAGGTCTTTCTTATCCCTCGCTAATAGCCGACAGTTGAATCGAGTCTCTATAGGTTGTTTAGTGCATGCTGCGTTGCCGCTTCAGTCCACCATACCTATGTAGGCGAGAGCCGCCAAATTCTAGCCTCGCCGTGTACTGGCCACAGTACTGACGCTCCTCTTTTTTCCTTTGCCCTTTGTCGGCACCCCCTTTATTTTAGCAGGTTTGAGATCGACGTCGTTAGCAGGGTTACCCTTCTGGCTTGGCCTGGGCAGGGTTATGGACGCCATTGGTTATTTTTCAGGGCTCTTAGCCCAATTTGCATCTTGTCCATACTCGGACGCTGTATCGTTTTCAAGGTGATTTGGATCTTCGTATTTGTATATCTGTATGCTTGAGTCGCTGAGTCACTATTGTATATATATATATGTTCTGTGGGTCCCATCGAGGACTGTTGTGTAATGGTATTACTTTGTTTTCCACCCGCACGAAAGTGCCTGGTGGGCGTCCTTGAATCGTTTCTATGCGGGTTTGGTGGGGAGGGCTAAAACTTGCATAGGGCCGATTTGAGGGTGTTACAATCACCATCAGGGGAGACCCGTAGAAAGCGCGAGAGTGCGAGGATGGAAATGTTGCCTTTGCCGAAGTCGTGCTACACGCCCAGGAGTACCAGGAGATCAAGAAGAGCATAGATCCGTCCGAGATGCCCGCAATGAAGAAGGAGGTGACAAAGCCGAATCTGGATTTCAAGGCATCAGAAGAGACGAAGAAGACGCCGTTGAAGGATGATGACCCCTCCAAGGTGACCCAGATAGGCATAGGCCTAGATAGCGCATAGGAAAGCACGCTCATCAAGTTCCTCAAAGCAAATCAAGATATCTTCGCATGGCAGCCATCTGACATGACCAGAGTACCTGGGGAACTTGCCGAGCACTCTTTAAATGTAAACCCGAACGCTAAACCCGTCAAACAGTCCTTACGATGTTTCGCCGATGAAAAGCATAAGGCAATAGCTAAGGAACTAGCATGGCTCGAGTTAGCCGGATTCATAGAATAGGTTATCCACACTGAGTGGTCGGCCAATCCTGTAATGGCCCCTAAAAAGGACACCACTGATTTAAGGATGTGTGTTGATTATACCACCTTGAACAAGGTTTGTCCCAAAGATCCGTTCGCTCTGCCTAGGATTGATCAAGTTATCGATTCTACGGCAGGCTCGGAACTCCTCTGTTTTCTCGACGCATATTCCGGTTATCTCCAAATCTGGATGAAGGAATTTGACAAAGTCAAAACTTCATTCATAACCCACTTCGAAACCTTCTGTTTTGTTACAATGCCCTTTGGGATAAAGAACGCAGGAGCTACATAGGAACGCATAATGCAGTGTTGCCTCCACGACCAAATCGGACGCAATGTACATGCATATGTGGATAATATTGCGGTGATGTCCAAAAAGAAGGAAACATTGATTTCCGACTTGGAGGAAACATTCACCAATCTACAAAAATACAACATAATGCTTAATCCGAAGAAATGCTTCTTTGGAATTCCAGCCGGAAAATTGTTAGGTTTCATCGTGTCTCAAAGAGGCATAGAGGTGAACAGAGACAAAATCAAGGCTATACTCAAAATTTCCAGGCCAACTCGCCTAAAGGACGTACAAAGACTAACTGGTTGCATCGCTTCAGTCAGTCGGTTTGTAAGCCAGCTCAGTGAAAGAGCCGCACCATTATACAAACTCCTGAAAAAGACCAAGGATTTTGTGTGGACCGATGAAGCTGAAGCCGCACTATAAGACCTGAAGGAAGTACTCTCATCTGCTCCTATCCTTGTTGCACCGGAGCCACAGGAACCGATGTTGTCTATCTTGTTGCGACAAACAAAGTCGTCAGTATCGTTATGGTAGTGGAGAGACCGGAGGAAAATCAGGAACACTTGGTGCAGCGTCCGACTTACTTTGTCAGCGAGGTCCTGACAGAATCGAAACAGCGGTATCCGCACTATCAATAGCAGGCTTATGGTGTGTTCTTAGCATCTCGTAAGCTACGACATTATTTTCAGGAGCATCCAATTACCGTGGTGAGCATAGCTCCCATGAGAGATATAATCAATAACAGTGACGCCATAGGATGCGTCGCCAAATGGGGCATAGAGCTCTCAACTTTCGATATTGAGTACAAACCCCGGACAACAATCAAATCCCAAATCCTTGCCGACTTTGTTGCTGATTGGACAGAGACGAAGGAGAATATGACCCTCCTTGAGTCAGAATATTGGACCCTATATTTTGATGGGTCTAAGGCTCGCAGGGGCTCGAGGGCTGGCGTGGTGCTCAAATCACCCCAAGGAGATAAACTTCTATACGTGTTGCAGATCCACTTCACAGCGACAAATAATATTCCTGAGTATGAAGCACTGCTACATGGAATCCGGATTGCTAAGGATATCGGCATCCGATGTTTGATGTGTTATGGAGATTCAGATCTTGTTGCTCAGCAAGTATCGGATATTTGTAATGCAAATAAACACATGGCAGCATATAAAGCTATCGTGGATGATTTATCTAAATCGTTCGAAGGGTTTGAGGTTCAACACATCCCTGTAGCAGAAAACGAGGAAGCAGATGCACTATCTCGGATAGGCTCTGCACGGAAGGAGGTCCCGGATGGCGCTTTATTAGAGAACCTCAAAGTTCCCTCAATAAAGGGAGTGGATGAGGAATATCCGACCAAATCCGACTCACCTCTAATAGCAGTTCTGGTTGTAATTCCCAGCTGGACTCAACCCTACCTTGACTTTCTGGTAGATGGCAAATTACCCGAGGACGAGGTTCTGAGCCGGCAGATTATCCGACGAGCGAAATCCTATATTATAGTTAAAGGTGAGCTCTATAAGCGGAGTGTGTCTGGGGTCTTTCAGCGCTGCGTATCTTCGGAAGAAGGAGTGGAAATCTTAAGAGAAATCCACGAAGGCGAGTGTGGTCACCATGCTGCAGCCAAATCTTTAGTGGCAAAAGCTTTCATACATGGTTTTTTCTAGCTTACAGCCAAGGCAGATGCCGAACGGCTAGTCAAGATGTGCAAGGGCTGCCAAAAGTATGCCAAACAAGCTCACGTTCCGGCTGATCAACTGCGAACAATACCTATAACATGGCCTTTCGTGGTCTGGGGGCTTGACATGGTAGGACCGTTTAGATGGGCTCCAAGTGGATTTACTCACCTCTTAGTGATGGTGGATAAATTCACCAAATGTATTGAGGCTAAACCCGTCACTAGTTGTGATGGAGCAACAACCAAAAGATTTGTCGAGGATGTCATAATCCGGTATGGTTATCCGCATAGTATTATCACAGACAACGGGAGTAATTTCTCTATGGGAGAATTGGCCGAATTCTGCAACGAACAAAATATCCGGCTTGACATTGCGTCAGTCACACATCCACAGGCTAATGGACAAGTCGAAAGAGCAAATGGTTTAATCCTACAAGGCCTAAAACTAAGACTCGAAGCACAACTACGACGTGCTGCGGGGGCTTGGGCAGAGGAATTACCTTCTGTAATATGGAGTTTACGAACAACTCCGAACAGGTCAACCAGATACACACCTTTCTTTTTGGTCTATGGCACAGAAGAAGTTCTTCCTAGTGATTTGATTCAGACTTCTCCTAGAGTGGCCGCGTATATCAAAGAGGATGCCGAGATTTCTCGACAAAATGATCTCGACTTAGTCGAAGAAGTTCGTGTCATTGCTGAAATGAGTTCAACAGCCTATCAGCAGAAGTTATGCAAGTATCATAGCCAGAGAGTCAGAAACAGATCTTTCAATAAAGGCGATTTGGTTCTCCGGCTTGTGCAACAAAGAAAGCACAAACTTTCCCTAGTATGGTAAGGGCCATTTTTAGTTAGTCGAGTATTGCACAATGGTTCGTACTACTTAACTGATATGAGGCCAGTCAAAGAAAGACCTACTACTAAGAAGAGAAAGAGAGCTGGAGGCAGTACAAATCTGGATGAATTTGACATACCATGGAATATTGCTCAGCTATGTCCCTTTTATTCTTAGCTTATCATTCTTTGTAATCATACATATGTACATGTTCCATGAGAAATAAATGTTTTGGTTGCCTCAAGTTTTTTCTGAGAAGTTTTTACCATCTTATTTCCGAATGATCATGTCATAGTCGAAAATCCCAAAATACTTGAAAGTACTTTATGCTCATGTTTGTTCTGGTTTAGATTTCCGATTCTAAAAATGCTACTTTCGGGTATAACTCTAAAGTTCCTAGTCTATAATTTGGTTATTTGTCTGATTGCCAGATGCGGGTATTTTCCGAGTAGTGAATTGTTGGTACTGGAAGCCGGCTTTGTTTCCGAGTTTAAACTAGTTTAGCAATTGAGCTCCGTTTCTCTGCCAAGTTTCCGTGCAGAAGTTTAGCCGGCTCACGAAAGGGACGAGGCGGAAAGCCAGATAAACGATAAGTATAGACAAAAAAGTATAAGTTCTTATGCAAACATTTCAGGCACACAAAAATTTAAGCCAAAAGTGCTGAATATATTAAAAGCTTAGCACTAGCAAAAGTATCATACTGCATATTTACAGACCCATAATTTTTTCAGAATAATACATTTGTTTCTGATAATCTATGATGCAGGAGAGGAGGTAGGTGCTGCTGGCTCGCTGGACACATCAGCCGCGCCCTGATAACGATCCGAGATGTCCAAATCCGATATGGTTTGTCCATCGTCGAAAACTTCGGTTGCTTCTTCGGGAGGCGGAGGCAGCGTGTCGACACGGGGGAAGAAGGGAGTGTCATAGCTGGTTAAGTCAGCTACATGACACCCATATCCGGCGTAGGAGTCCATGATGGCCTTAATGTCTTGCTCATGTCCGTCTTCGTCCACCTTGCAGTACCCTCTGGTCACTTGCCAGATTTCCATGCTTCCATGGTGGCTCATAACCATTGTGAGGGCGTTCTGCGCTGCTGATCGCGCGTAGGACATGTTCTAGTCCCAGACGAGCTGCGGAATCTCCTTTGCCTTGTCTCGCACCTGAAAGTCAGACAAGCGATGCATGTCCGGAACCTTGAGAGCTTCGCCAATATCCTCAGTGGATTGGCGGAAGTCATGAAGCAGATCACCAACTTGGGTAAGCCAGTGGGTGCGAGGCTCGGCAGAGGTGGACTCCATCAAGTTCAGAGGACCTATACATATAACACAAAACGGTTAAGTCAATCTGATATTGAAAGAGTCGAAGAATGTAGTCAAGGCAGAAAGATGGAAACATACCAAAGATGACGTCATCAACTTTGGTCTTCTCTTTTCGAAGACTCCGGAGTTCAGCCCAGAGTGCCTCGGAAAGATCCTTCTCTCTGCGAAGCTCGTCGTTGAGATCCGACATTTTGTACTCGTGGAGTGCAATCTTGCGATCATCCTCCACGGTGGCCATGGAGGAGGATTCGAGAACTTGAGTTATGCTCTTCTCGTGGAGTGCAACCTTAAGCTGGTCAAGCTCTCGGCAGAGATCCTTGTTTTCCACCACCAGGGTCTTTAGATTTTCGGCCTCTTCGATCATATCACATGACTCCTTTATCAGTGTTGTAAGTCAAAAAGAACAACAGTTCAGCAAAAAAATATTCGACTATGAAAACACAAGACAAGGTTTGAGTCTCGGAACGTTTACCTTCATCCTCATCCTTGGAAACCTTCAGCTCAGCATTCTTAAGTCGGAGAGCTCTAGTCTCTCTCCGCTTATTGCAGACATTCTTCAACAAATCCTGGTTATATGAATTAACTTTCTGTAAGTCAGAATACCCAGAGTTAGAAGTCTACTGAAGACTCGGGATAATATTGTAGCTAATATCAGCATGAGCCTTGGGGGCTACACTAGTTCATTCTTTCGCATCCTAAGGAAGCATAAACCCGGATTGTATATCCAACTTCATGCTTGGGGGCTAGAGGATATGATATAAAGTACAATAAAGAAAAACGTGAGTTGGAATTCCGGCTTACATGATGTTCTTGTGTGAGCTTGCTCAGGCACATGTTCACCTCAGTGGTAACCTTCTCGGCGAGGGTGAGTGGAATAACCGGAGGTGGTGGAAGCACACCAGCTCTTAATCCCTCGTCGTGAAGGTGGACTTGTTCAAGAAGATCGGAGTACTTGACGTCCTCCGCTTCTTGTGATTCTTCTTAGGCAGAGAGATTTCAGCTTTCCAGGCATTGTCGGGCCAGCAGCTGGATTGCCTCCACAGATTTCCTAGACAAGCCAAATTTGGCAAGTCCCGGATTATTCAGGAGGTTTTTGGCGAAGGTCTCTGCCGAGGGATCATTACCCGAAGAGGGTTCACCCTTATAAAACCTGAGTCACACATGGTGGCGTTACTCTGTGACTCAAGGGTCGCTGGCCCTATTGAGGGAGCCGGATCTTCTCCGACAACCGGCGATGGAGTAATCACCGGCATTGCGGAAGGTTGAGGGGCAGGAGTCAGAGGAGCCGTGGCAGGAGAAGCCATAGTCAGCTTCGTCTGCCGCAGGGGCTTCAAAGAAGTTCCCTTCCCCTTGCCCTTGATGAGCTGCTTAGCTCTGAGAATGTAATAGAATGGAAAACATTACATCTCGGAAGAAATTATGAGTAAGGTGCAAAGGCGGAAGTTGTGTGGAAAGTTACCTCTTCACAACTGGCACTTCTTTTGTGGCGACAGCCACTGTCGGAGCTTTGCGCCTCCTGGGCACAACGTCCGGCAGTGGGACCAGTTCCTCCTCCTGAGAAAACTCCGGAGGATATACCTCGATAGGAGCCAGTTCCGACTCGGGGAGGTCGGCAAGCTGAAAAGAAGATAATATCTCAGTATTGCGAAATAACTTAAAGGTGAGACACATAAAAAACGGATTATTGCTAAAAGCTTACCGGGACCACAGGGTCTTCCGCTGTGTGCATGTCCAGAGATAACTCCGGAATCTTTCTCTCGATCC
The DNA here is from genome assembly GCA_916181665.1 of Avena sativa. Lineage (NCBI taxonomy): Eukaryota > Viridiplantae > Streptophyta > Magnoliopsida > Poales > Poaceae > Avena > Avena sativa. The sequence goes on along the minus strand of OV702291.1, from coordinate 372,414,760 downwards.
GCTCCTTTATCAACCATTTTATCTGGCTTATGTAATCCTATGATGGAATGCATTAGACGGTCGCCGTGGTGCTGGAGAGGCTGCATCCGGCGTGCGACCCAAGACTAGCTAAGTCAGACCCTCTCAGGCCCTTGTGTTTTATCAGATATTTGATCCGCCTCTTGGCGAGGATGAGATCGTCACTGAGAGCCGGAGGAGCCTCGTCCCAAGACGCTAGGGCCATGGCAGCTCCGTCGATGAAAGCCAGCAAAGTACTAGCTTTGTCGGGAGCAGGAATATCCTTATGGTAAAAGAAGGTGGCCGGCCACTGTTTGACCGACTCACTAGCTAAAATGCGAGGATAAGTACGCCCGTGTCTAACTGAAAGGCTAATCGTGCCAGTAATATAAGGATTACCAGCAGTGGTGGAGTTTCTACGAACATGAAAATAGAACCGGAATAAAGTGAGACTCGGCCTAATGCCGATATATCCCTCACACAAAGCCGCGTAGGCGCTCATCTCTAAGATGGAGTTGGGGGGAATATGGTGAAGTTGAACACCATAGTGATCTATCACCTCGGAAAAGAAGTCCGAGGGAGGGAAAGACAAACCTCTGTCAAGGTGGGTGCCGAAGTGTACCCGCTCGTCGGCGTGCGGGTTGGGGATGGTTTCGCCGAAACCGCTCCGCCAGTTACCGGCGCGGAGGAGTCCTTCATTCTCCACGTCGTGGAGCTTCTCTTCATCGAGGAGGCATGGGATCCAGACCCTACGGTTCCTTTCTTTCTCCGTCGTCGCCGCAGCTGCGAATCCAGCCAAGCCGGATGATGAATATGAATCCGGTGCGCCGGTAACCTTAGATGGGCGGCGCTGGGAATCTGGGAAGCAGGGGAGCTCTGTGCGCGAGGGAGAAGGGGAGGAGAAGGAACGGCAAGGGGAATAGGTGAATATGGGGAAAAGAGAATCCTCACCCCTTATAACCACCTAACTGTGCCAAGATTCGTGCAAAAGCCATAGTGTAAACGCCACGCATCGTGGAAGGAACTGGGAAGGTCCCACGCGATGATTATGTTGCCTCGATCTCCGCGTACGCATTGAAACGGCGCCTTGGTTCCGCGAACGGCGGACCCACCAACGGTCGTGCTAACAGGATGTTTGTCAGTGACGTGAATTGACCATGACTAGTGTCAGATGATGTCAGAGACCAAGTTCCGGCTTAGTTTGAATATCAAGCTAGAAAATCTGAATAACGTACTGATAGGTACGACTTACTTTCAGACCCGTATCGTATCTTTTGTTTTGAAGTTTCAGGAACCCTTCAAGATTCTGCAAGCCGAAGATCAAGCTAGACGATGATGCATCCGACTTTGGATCTTGGAGACTTCCGGGGGATGCTGTTGGGGATATACTTTCCAGGTATCCTCACAGTTCCTCACTGACCAGGGTGGCCCACTTCGGGTTAGAGCTTTGCTTCATAGGCGGCCTAGTCAGGGAGAAGAAATGGAGTCTAGTCCGGCTACGGGAAGGCCCAGAAGACTTACCGACTTAGGCCCATAGTGTTACTTGTAGTTCAAGATGTACTATGTAACCGACTCTTAGTCGTAGCCGGATAGATCGCCTGTAAACCCTAGGCCGGATATCTATATAAGCCGTCCTAGGGAGGGCCTTTAGGGAACCCCTTACAATCACAATCTCGACTCGCACAGGCGAACCCTTGTAACCCATATTCTGGCTCTGCCGTATTATTGGATTGCTAGCAGGAGTAGGATATGTCCAAAGCCGGCGGATTCGAACCTGGGTAAACTTGTGTGCTCACCGTCCCGGAACACTGTACGTCTCACACCCCTCTCTTCTGCACGCCTCGAGGACCCCCTCATGGCGTACTTGTCATCAATCCGACGACAAATCTCCCAGTCCTTCGGCATGCAGGAGGAACTCGCAAGATGAAAAGAGTCGACAAACAACATTCTGCCTCCCCTGAGCAGGCCAAGTTCACCCGACATGTCCTTCGACTCGTCGTTGCACACGAACAAAGTCCAGGTCCACCCAACGGACCCAACCAAGACGGCCCTCATCGCCAACAACTTGAGTTCCGCATAGGAACTCGCGCTCATCGAATTTCTCCATGAGCACTGGGAGATCTTCGCCTAGTATCCAGCAGACATGCCAGGAGTCGCTAGGGAATTCGCCGAGCACTCACTCAACCTAAATCCAGATGCAAGGCCAGTCGAGCAGACAATTCGGCGACTGTCTGAACCAATCGCAAAGGCAGTTGGAATGGAGATCAACAGACTCCTCGATGCCAAATTCATACACGAGATCAAGGAAAGCACTTGGCTCGCCAACATGGTGCTTGTGCCTAAAAAAGACACAGATATCCTACGGATGTGTGTGGACTTTACCTCCTTGAATAAGCACTGCCCAAAGGATCACTTCTCATTACCGCGAATCGACCAGATCATCGACTCCACCGTGGGATCTGAGCGTCTCTGCTTCCTCGACGCCTACTCAGGCTACAATCATATTCGAATGAAGGAGGAGGATCAGGAAAAAACAGCGTTTACAACGCCCTTTGGCGTGTTCTGCTACAACACAATGCCTTTCAGGCTAAAAAATGCAGGAGCCACCTATCAGCGGTGCATGCCGGCCTGCCTCAAGAACCAACTTGGGCGCAACATCCAAGTCTATGTTGATGACATCGTCATCAAAACAAAAGAGAAAGCCTCGCTAATCGATGATCTATGTGAAACCTTCACCAACCTCGACCGCTACCGGATCAAGCTCAACCCGGACAAATGCGCCTTTGGCATACCATCTGGGCAATTACTCGGGTACCTCATCTCCGCGAGAGGGATCAAAGCAAACCCTAAGAAAATAAAAGCCATACTGGCCATGGAGAAGCCAAAGAACGTAAGAGGCGTCCAGCAGCTGGCTGGGCGAATCACGGCGCCCAGTCGATTCATCAGTCGAATGGGCGAAAAGGCACTGCCCTTCTACCAACTTCTTCGCAAAACTGACAAGTTCGAGTGGACAGACGAGGCGCAAGAAGCATTCGAAGACCTCAAACGTCTACTATCCACCTCGCCAGTACTGGTGACTCCACGTGAAAAAGAGCCGATGTTGCTCTACATCTCCACCACCAACCAGGTGGTCAGCGATGCTCGTGGTGGAACGAGCCAAAGAAAACAAGGACCATGGGGTCCAACGCCCAGCCTACTACCTCAGCGAGGTGCTCACGTCAACAAAACAGCGGTACCCGCACTACCAGAAGCTGGCGTACATCGTCTTCATGAAAGCCAGACGACTGTGCCACTACTTCCAGGACAACCCAATCGTGGTGGTCAATGACACCCCGCTCGGGCATATCCTCAATAACCCTGATGCCACCGGGCGAGTCGCACTTTGGGGAATCGAGCTGTCTCCATGAGACATCAGATACGAAAAGCACGACGCGATCAAGTCGCAAGTCCTCCTTGATTTCCTCATGCACTAGATGGAGAACCAGCTCCCCGAAAAGCCAGATATGTCCTATCTCTAGACAATGCACTTCGATGGGTCCAAACGAAAGGACGGAGCTGTCCAGGTGTCATACTGACATCGCCCCAGGGAGATAAGCTGAAATATATTCTGCGAATGCAGTTCAGTGCCTCCAACAATGAAGCGGAGTACGAGGCTCTAATCCATGGGATGTGGATGGCGAAAGCCTGCGGCGCCAAGAGGCTCATCATCTATGGCGACTCCAAACTGGTGGTCAACCAAACGATGCACGAGTGCGACGCACTGAGCGACAACATGATCGCCTATCGTGACCTCTACAACACACTCGAAGGGGACTTTGACGGTTGTGAGCTGCGGCGCGTATGTCGTGAAAGCAACGAAGAGGCAGACACACTCGCCAACATTGGCTCCACCTGCTCCCCATACCATCTAGGGTATTTCTCGAGTGCATCTGCGAACGCTCCATCAAGCCAAAGGCTCCAGAGAAGAAAGCAAGTGCGTCAACGGACTCGGGGGATACGTCACCCAATGAGCCAATGGCACTCGACGACCTGGAGCTTGACACAGGACTCGAAGGACCAATGGGCGTCCTGATGATCGAGCCATCCTGGACATAACCCTACATCACATATCTACTCAGCAAGAGGCTGCCAGATGATCTGACTGACATGCGACACATTGCGTGACGATCCAAGGCATTCGCCGTCATCAACGGCGAACTATACAAGCGCATCATCACAGGAGTGCTTCAACGGTGTGTCTCCAACAGGGACGGAAGTGCCGTCCTCCTCGACATCCATGAAGGAACCTACGGGCACCATGCTGGCAATCGTGCCCTCGTCGCCAAAGATCTACGAGCTGGATTCTACTAGCCCACGGATTGGGTGCAATGCTTGCCAGCGATTCACGGACAAACTGCACACACCTGGCACGGAACTCCGGCCAATATCATTGGCTTGGCCCTTCATGCAATGGGGACTCGACATGGTCGGTAAGCTCCCAAAATCCTCGCGAGGAGGTTACGTCTACCTCTTAGTCGCACTCGACAAATTCACCAAGTGGATCGAGGCCATGTCGGCGACACACCAATCAGGAGCCAGTGCTGTCAAGTTCTTCGAGTCCATTGTCTACCTCTTCGAAGTGCCACACAGCATCATCGCGGATAATTGAACGAACTTCACCTCCAAGGAGTTTCAGGAAGTCTGCGAAAACCTAGGAATCAACATAAGCTACGCCTTAGTGGCTCACCCGCAGACCAACGGTCAAGTCAAAAAGGCCAACGGCCTCATCTGCGGCGGAATCAAGAAGCGACTCCTCCGGCCACTCGAACAAGCCGCCGGATGCTGGCTAGACGAGCTGCAATCCGTTCTCTAGAGCTTGAGCATAACTCCAAACAGCGCCACGGGATATACCCTGTTCTTCATGGTGCACGGTGTTGAAGTGGTGCTACCCGCAGAAGTATGCTACAAAGCCCCGCGGGTGGTCGCCTATAGCGAGCAGGAGTCAACTCTTGCACTCAAAGACTCCATCGACCTTCTTGACGAGGCGCGAGAAATCACAGCGGAAAGATCAACGATCTACCAGCAAAGCCTCCGCAACTACCACAGCAGAAGGCTACGCCCAAGATCCTTCGTCGAAGGAGACCTGGTCCTACGACTCAACAAACAAGGGCATCTCAAGCTCGAGTCTCCCTGGGAGGGACCTTACGTGATTACAGAAGCAATCCCAGGTGGCGCCTATCGCCTTAAAGATTTAAAGACAAGAGTCGCATAGTCCAACCCCTGGAACGTCGCACAGCTGCGTCGTTTCTATCCCTAGTCGTTTCTTTTACATTACAACTAAGGCTATTCAGCCAGGCTACTTAGCCACACATTGTACCTCGTACTATTCTGCGAATAAATAAAGCTAAGTGCCCTGAAATCCTTTGTTTTCCCTTATTTTTCTGGCAATCTTATCACTCGGGGGCTGCGCCACCCTTTACATCCTCGTTCTATGAATAAATCGCAGTATCCCGAGTAGCTGACACAACATCAATCGAACCCTTGATAAACACCAACCCGGTTGTAATGCACCTGACAGGTTGGCAAGGTGCTGAGATAACACAAGTCAGGCTAACGAAAAGGAACTGCAGAGTACAAATACACTCGCAAAATATATAAGCTAGAAAGCTCTTCACATATCAATAGGAATTAATTACATCCAACATATCCATATGAACTTTACAACACTTGTACAATTATGCGTAGGATACAAGTCAAAGCTATTGCTATAACAGAAGAACGTTTGTTTCCTCCTCGAAGAAGTCGACGATTTCTTATGCTGGGCGATCAACTGCCTGGTAATGCGGAACCATGTTCCAGGTCATACCTTCCGGCGGGGTTGGCGAGCCAGCAGCAAAAACTACAATGTCTACATCTGGCCTATGCAGTCGCACCAGCGACAAAGCAGCCTTAGCACCAGCCACTAACTGCTGCCGCACACACTCGCGAACAACACTCAGATCTTGGAACTTTGCCAAAAGAACCAACAGGCTTGAAGGGACGATGTCTAGCGGAAACATCATTTGATATATATGCCTAAGGCACGACTGCGCCTTCTTCAAACAGTGAAGTACTCGAGAAGCACGATCCTGCAGGGTCGCAAGTGCGATCGCACGATCATGATCCACTCAAAAGTACCCACTTGCCTGAAGCTGCTCCTTGGTCAGGTCATTCATTCGAATGGCAATCCAGTCTTTCTCATCCTGCAGATGACGAGCACTGACAACTACACCAAGCAAAAAAAAGGGTAAAGTATGAAGACAAGGCATTGCCGTGACTGACTAAAAGAAAAGATAAGAGGGCAGAAAGCTAACATTTGAATTGCTTACTTAGTTGCGCCACCTCCTCCAAGAGATACTTCTCGCGGGCGGTGGCCTTCTCCGCCTTCGACTTCCATACATCTGTGCTACCACGGAGGATGGGCAATTCACGCTCCAATTTCTTAATGCGATTTCCCAGTCGCGAAAGCAAAGACAACTCCTCCACCTTTGATCGCGGCTGCGCCAAGGATTCATAGGTGGGGGGAGGATCATGAGAACCACTCGAAGGACCACTCGGCGTACCCTATCACGAACCAAGCAAAAGCAAGTAAGAGACAAAAATACATTGATAGAAGGCATTGATGCATTCAAGCATAGCAAAAGTCTCGACTGGGACACTTCCACAAAAGCATTGTTCCAACACAAAAGCTAAACACTACAACTATTACATACACAGACTAAGGAGCAGTGTGTTTCTTCGACTTCGACTTTGGCTTCGGGGGCTTCATCGCATCTGTGGCAGTATCCGACGCCACGAACTTGCCGGTGGTACCCCTAGATGCCGCAGCCTTCACCACCTTCGCTCGCCGTCGCTCCTTGGAATACTTGGCGAGTGTTTTGATGAGTTGAGGACCATATTTAGCGCAGCTACTAGCGAAGGGAGAAAACACTACCTGCTGGCCTCCGGCATCGACAGGCATCGCCTTAGAAACAGTGGTGGGGTCCATCTCCACGCCATGGGCTTGCACCATCGTGAGTGCCATGGTGGCGCCAACAGAACGCTGCCAGTTCTTGAAGTCTACGGGATTACCTCCAGCAAGGGATTCCACTAGGTCTCCAAGGTTGTTGATCAGCCCGGCATTGGGAGTTAAATCCTCGCGGATGCGACTGAGCAAATCCTTGGCTTTCCCTAGCGTCTCCTGGAGGGAAACACTACGGTCTTCGACTGCAGCGACCGCGCCTGCCAATGCATCCACGCGGCACAGAGACTGGGCGTCAAAGCTCAGGCCGCTGGTATCTGCATACTCACAAGTGTTAGTACAACTACCACATGTCAAAGCAGAAAGAGCAATGCTACATCCAGCTGAAAGAATACCACTCGAGAGGGACTTGGCAATTGAGAAAAGTTGCTCCTCGAACAACTTCTCCCTCTCAGCAGTGGACGCATGGGGATCCGCTTCCTGCTTTCGCGACTCCTCTAGGGCTGCGATTGGTTTGTCGCGACTCTCCGCGGCAAGCGTATTCTCGAGTGTAGTAGAACGGCGAAGTAGTTCATTATGTTCAACTACAACATGCAGGGTGTATCATCAACCGAATTCGTACAATTCACAAAGACAAAGATGAAGGCAAAAACTAACCTTTAACAACACGATGGCGATTGTCCAGCCGCGCATGTTGTTGACCCATATCCAGGACTTGCTCCGCCAGGCGAGCAGCTTCCTTCACGATGAGCTGCAGTAGAAGAAAACAAAGTTCAACAACAGCACCAAGTATAAATTCGACTGCCAAAACAAACAAAAGGACACTTACTGGTCCTCCATAGACTCCGAGGATGACTGCCGCGCAGTCATCCGGGTAACAATCTAGTGTTCCCCAACATGCGGGGAAATCGATGAATTGTGCCAGGAGTGGGCCGGCAATGGAGGAGAAGAAGACTGTTCGGCCACTTCTTTGGCCTTGCAGTCTGCGACTCCGGATTCCTTCACAAACTGGACGTCGTCAGAAGACGAGGACACCGCTCCGCTAGAAAAAACATCAAACAAAAACTTCAGGGAAAAATCAACTCCAAGAAGAAATCATAACAAGGCTACGAACACAGAACTTACTAGCTAAATTTATCAAGGTCAAAGATTGCTCCTCCGACTCCGACGACTCCTTTGGCAGTCGCAGCTTCTTCCGGGCAGGAGGAGCCATGGAGCACACAGGAACAGCGGGGATCCGCTCCTCTGCAATCGTAGAAGGGCCTTCTGACATCATCAGCAATGAGGCATCCGAGTCCTTGCTGCGGGACCGCTTGCGAGTGTCCCGGTCGCTGGACTCGGGGGCTCCCTCCTCCTCTTCGATGGGGACGGTCGACTGCGACACGTCCTCTTCATCCACTTCACGTGGGATAATCCCTTCAGGTTGAGGGGGCAAGTTGGGAGACACCTTCCAGTCCTACATTCAAAAGATACAACATTATATATCAAAAACATCATAAAGGCAGTCGTAAAAAGGAAACTACTTCGTAGAATAATTCTACCTCAGGAGGAGGGTTAGAGGCGTCGAAAGGAGGCACGACTCGTTCGCCTAGGAGAACCTCCTTGGTGGTGTATTTGGTCACCAGTCACACCCTCTTGTCCACCTCACTCGCAGAAATGCCCTCGGCAGACACGCGAGTGACATCGTCAGCACCGGTCCAGCAGTACATTGGGTGCACTCTGGCCTGCAGAGGCTGGACACGGCGGCGCAACGACGTGCGAATGAGGGCGGCGCCATCCTCTTCTTTACCTATGCGAATTTCGAGGTCATGGACGCGCTTGTACACCACCTCATTTTCCTCGGACTCGCCAGGCATCACTATGTTCTTCCAAGAACGCCTCCTCTTGCACGGTGTCGTGGGATCGAAGGGCACGAGTCCGTAGTGCTCTCCGTCGGCCTTCTGGTCGCGGATGTAGAACCACTTGTCTCTCCATCCTTGGACGAACGCAGTGAGCTTGATATCGAAGTAAGTGGCAGAAGAGTCGACATGGATTCCGCAGCCTCCTACATCGTAGACTATAGAACTGGATGCTGACTGGCGTTTCAGCTTAAAAAGCCTCTTAAAGAGGCCAAAGTGTGGCTCGACTCAGAGCCAGCACTTGCAAAGAGTAATGAAGCAGAAGATTTGGAGAATATAATTTGGGGACAGCTGATGCAGCTGGAGCCCGTAGAAGCAAAGGAGGCCCCTGAAGAAAGGATGCAGGGGCAGAGAAAGACCTCGGATGATGAACGCAAAGAACATCACCCGGAAACCAGGAGGAGGACAAGGAATTACCTCCTCGCCGGGCACTCGCGAGTCGTCTTCCACGGAGGGAAGAACTCCATCTCGACGATGAAGATCTAGCTCGGTGGGCTTGATCATGGACGCACGCCAAGCGCCGTTGATGACGCGGGTTCCCGCGCCCTTCATCTTCCCAGCATCGGTGGCGATGGTGCCCACAGTGGCGGAGCCACCCTTTTTCTTGGTGGCAGCAGCAGACCCAGCAGCGACGGCTCCCTTCTTCTTGCCCATCTTCCAATGGCGGTGAGAACGGAGGAAGTAGCTGGGGAAGATACAGAGCTGGTCTAGTGCCTCAAAGAGAAAAGTGTGCAAGGAAGCAGAGAGCAACAACAATGGAAATGGAGGCACGAGCAAAGAAGACAGATGGGGGAAATTACCGCAGCTGCGCTGCTACTTAACCTCATCGCAGACACCATCCAACGGCCAGCAGAAACCCTACTACACGCGTGGCGCACATCACCATCGACACATGGCGAAGCTAAAGCACGAACCGTCCTTCCACTATTCCCATTACGCACGGAAATCGAGGAGACACAGTTAAAACAGAAGATTACGCACGCCCGGTCAAATAAAAGTCAGAAAGTGGGCCCCACCACTCATCACGTCCCGTCAAAGCCGCTCACGCAGGTAACCGAGGTCATCACATCATCAGCACTGATGTCATTAATTTTAGCAGAAGAAGATTTCAACTACTTTAGTCCTTGCTTGAGTGTTCGACTCAATCGAGCACTCGGGGACTACTCCTATAGGGAGCGCTGATCGCGCACCATATGATTATCTTTATGCAGGTATTTGAACATTCAAGACATACTCACCACTTGAATCTACGATTCGATTGAAGACTATGGGTAACACACATAGGGAGCACTGGAAGCAAATTCGACTGAAACAAGCAGCGAAAGACGACTACAGTCGCAAAAGGTCATTAGTCCCTGCTTGAGTTTTCGACTCAACTAGGCACTCGAGGGTTACTCCCATAGGGAGCGCTGGTCGCGCACCCTATGATTATTTGTACATCGTACTGTGTGTTGATAACATCCACTATCGAATGCTATGGCGACTCCGCCTCATACTATCCCTACAAAGAGACTGCGTCTCCTGGGCCACCCGAATCATCTCCGCGATGACGAAAATTTGGATGCCGCGCTTATAGCGTGAAGATCAGAATTGAATAAAGCCTGGCAACGCATCTGCTATGCACTACTAGAAACATATGCGTGCCTGCAGGTACGATGAACATGCCTTGACAGACGCGTCGAGTGCTCACACTTATACACTAGAATTCGACTCATGTAAGACCTCCGTGGCCTGAGTCGGATTACGCCAGCACTTTTCCGAATTCGAGTCCGGGGACTCGAGTTTGAGTAGATTGCGTTGTTTTGCCCTAAGGCAGTTAACTGATACCGATACATCAGATAAATCAGGCACGTATATCAACAATCCCTATGACATAAACAAAACACTCAAAAAATGCTCAGTCATGCACTCGAAAGACTTTATAAAGTCCCTAGTCGAATCTGCGATTCCACTGGACACTTGGGGGCTACTGACATGGATATACCCTATAGGTACTCGAATTTGGTATATACGGTCCAGATACGGTGGAAGCCCATGGCGTTGCCAAGGCCCAAATGGAGAATTCAAATGGCCCACGGACTCTCAATTGCTTGCGAGACAAGAAGAAGCTCAAGATAGAAAGTTCAAAGGGAAAACCCTAATCTGTAACCGACTCGACCTGCTACCCGAGACCTAGCCTATCTATATAAAGGCTAGGAGGGGGCGGCGAGAAGGACACACGCACCCATAGTTTCCACAACTCTCGCCAGATTGCATCTACGCACCCCTGCAATCTTCGATTCCTCTGTTAATTCCAAGAGCAGACAAATAGGAGTAGGGACCTCTACGAGGCCTGAATCTGGTTAAAACTTGCGTCCCTGTGTGTTTTTTTGCTAGTCGAATTATGCCTCCAGCGCTCCCTCTTTCTCCAAAATCCAAGTCCATAACAATGGGCATTGGCGAGTAAAACCCTCGTCACTCGTACTTTGGATCTATATATACTTGTACTTTCATGTATTTTGACTCTTAGTACAGTTGTTGTTCCGCGTACTTCGACATTTAGTACATTCGTTTTTTCACGTATTTAGGCTTTGAGTAGAATGTACTTTCGTGTATTTCGACTTTAAGTACAGTTTTACTTTTGTTGTACTTTGTTGTGAGCATTATTGTATTTTCACGTAGTTTGGATCTGCATATACTTGTACTTCCGTTTACTTTGCTCCTGTACAGTTGTTGTTCCGCGTACTTTGACTTTTAATACATTTGTACTTTTACGTACTTAGGGTCTGAGTAGAGTTGTATTTTCATGTATTTCGATTTTGAGTACAGCATTACTTTCGTTGTACTTTGCATGTACTTTCGTGTACTTTGCCTCTTAGTACACTTGTACTACTATATTTTGATGCGCCGTAGGCGCCTTGATTCGAGATGAAGTCGAGCCGAGAATGTGCTACGAAAAACTGGGTGAACGACAAACAAGCGCTACGACCAATGCACCCGCCCAAGATGTTTATGAAAATTTGATGCGTTGTAGACGCCTTGATTCGTGGCGAAGCCTAGCCACAGAACGTGTAGGAGATAAAACTGAACACATGTACACAATAGTTAAATTAGGAAGGAACCTGATTTGACTGAAAGAGCGAGACATGTCATACAACTCACACGCATGGAAATAGACTTCTGTAAGGTCGCCTTGTTTAGATAGGGAGGTTTAGCAGAACGAGTTTTTCGTAAGCTAAGGTAATGGCGTAACAACCTAAAATTGTGTTTGGAGGGACTAACTAAAACGCAATTAAGTAAAAGTGAGTTTCCAGATATCCTGAAAACCATGTCTTGGAAAAAATGACTAATAGGTGTTTTTATGAAAACGCGATTATAGAAACCACGGTTCCAGTGGACCTTGCACACCTGTCGAGCTCCAGGTCGACTAGGCGACTACCGCACGATGGCCTGGTTGTCCATGTCTATGAGACTGCGACGTCCTGCCTTAGCGGCGCCGCATCAACGTCCGGCCTGAGCGGCAGCATGGTGGTCATGCTCCAGTGTAATACCTTGGACCCTACACTCAAAGAAACAAGCCAGGATGAATCCAAAGTGTATAAGGTGTCTTACCACGGAGGCCCAAGGGCCGCCCACGTGCAGGCCCCTTCTGAGTGGAGTAGGGCACAGTACCGGCCAACCATCCTCTCCACTTTGCAAGAACATCGTATCAAGTGCGAGTGGCGCAGTCGACAGGTATGCGATCAAGACATACACAAGTGTGTATGTCCATGACATACAACAGTACATCAGAGATAGACCATCTAAAACAATAGAAATAGAAATATTCAACACCATACGGCAAGATCCAAATATCCTAGATAGAGATAATAGTTTAGGATATATCCTCGCGCATCACACATCAGAGTATCGATCGGAAGCGGGAAACAAGATCCGAGTACGAATAATAAGCAAATTGGCATAAGATACCCCTAAAATAAGCACATCCCGCCCACATATCTCACAGATCTCCATCCCCGAAATCTCTACACCTGATGATCGTTGCCACCGTCATTGTTCTCCTCGACCCAATACCCTTTCTGTGAGTAAACCTGTCCATCGGAACAAAAATATTTATCGTGTGACCCTAGGGGTACTCAGCAAGTCGTAATGTATCTATAGGGAACAACCTGGGGGTGACGCAATTACAGCGAGAGATAATATATAAACAGTTCTATAGAGACACACTGCTCAATTAGAGAAGGACGGATGCTCTTTAATTAGTAACAACATTTATATAAGTAACATAAATAATTATCGCTCGCCCTCCTTCTCGCTTACCTACGAGAAGGCGGAACACCATTTATATAAACAGTTCTGTTGGCAATTTTATTAACCATTCCATGAGTGTTACACTATTTATTAGTCATGTCTTAGTCAAATTAAAGGTGGTACTTTAGTTATAGTTATCTATGATCAAGAAAATATGCTCCAAGTCGTCCGCATTACGGACATGGATTTTAGAAAGATTTACCGTGTAGGGGTGCACAAATAGCAACACACGCACGATCAACCTCGGGAAAACCAAATAAAATGCAACAAGGGCTCACGATAATGCATACATAGGATTCAAAAATTATTTCAGGGGGCCACCCCAATAAGCTACCCGCAACGAAGTTGGACGGCTCCAAGATGGACCCAGGGTTTGTGATGCGGTTGTAAACGATTGGGAACCTAAAAGTGTGACTGGGATTATTGATACCGCGAAAACGTGGCACAGGGTTCCAAAACAGTACAGGTGCTCCACGCGCAATAGTAAATAAAGCAGTAAAGCATGGCATAAGTATAGGATAGTAATAACGCCCCAAACTAGTTTGGGGCCCTAAGAAATAATATGTGAATCAAGCTCAGGAGAAGGGGGGTCTATAGAGTCTCCCACATGTGGATAGTGCGATATTCAAGGAACAGGTATCAAGTACTTGGGTCCTACAGGACACAAGTGGATAGGGAATAACCAAATAACAGCTAGTGCCCACCGGTGCCTCTTTCTTGAGTTATCCCATTACTACATAGTTTCAGTTGTTTAGGTACCTCGTTATCCAAAGACTCGCACAAACCCTACACATGCAATTCTACAACTCGCATGGCTCAAACAACTCCTGTAATAATGGCTCGTAGGATTGAGGATACAAGTTTTGGTGGGGTTTAAAAGTAAAGGCTATGCAATACTTGGGCTTCAATTTAATGCAATCATGACTCAATGTTGCAAGAAGAAATAGAGGCATAGGTGCTATATGTAATGCAAGCTTGGGGAATTGCTTACATGTCGGGTCAGTAGTAGGGTAACCAGGATCCAGGTAGTACTCTTGGTTCTCATGATAGTTCTCTTGCTCAGTGTCTGTCCGGAATAACATCCAAACACACAAAGGGCCTTAACAAAAAAAGTGTGCAACCATATGAATATATGCAATAAGCAAATAAGATTTGCCATGATGGAATGATGCACAATTGCATGGTATAACATAGCATGGCATGGGTGAGGTGTGGAAACAAGAAATAAGCAGTTTTATTAGTTGTTTAGTGATGGCTCAAAATGCGATGAGCTCGTTAGGAACCCCAAGAGGAAGGTATGATGAGCACAGCAGAAAATTTTCCCACAGTGATGAAACCAAGGTTATCGAACCAGTAGGAGCAAGGAAACAACCCCAAGGTGTTGTCTTCCAACTTGGAATCCTGCACAACACAACCACAGAACTTTGCCCCAACTTACAGTGAGGTTGTCAATCTCACCGGTTTTGCTGAAACAAAGGATTATACGTATTGTGTGGAAGATACTAATTGCTTGCAGAAAGTAAACAGTAAACAGTAAATGGTAGATTGTAGATTGATGGTAAAAGAATGTACTGGGGTCCATAGTTCACTAGAGGTGATTCTCCTTAAGATAGATGACATGTTGGGTGAACAAATTACAGCGGGGCAATTGACAAACATCGAGAAAGCATACATGCATATACCAATCATCTTGACTCCTATGAGATTTGATTGGGCATTACAACATTATACATAAACTGTAATCCAACTACATCTATGACTAATAATCCACCTTCAGGTTATCATCCGAACCCCCTCCAGTATTAAGTTGCAAGCAAGAGATAATTGCATTAAGCAAAGTGTGTAAAGTAAACAATACGATTGCCCTATGGAGAAAGGATTGATGTTTTCTCCCTAGTAGAAACAGTACATCTAGTACCTTAGAGATTCCTGTCACTTCCCTAGATTACTAGAGGCATGAACCCACTATTGAGCATAAATACTCCCTCTTGGAGTTGCTAGCATCTACTTGGCCAAGATAGCTACTAACAACGGAAAGCATGCAAAATCACAAATAATAAAGACATGATAGAATCAATAATCAATCTGAAATAGCATCTCAATATCCATAGGATCCCCGCAAACACAACATGTAAGATTACAAATAGATGATCTTGATCATAAACGGAGATCACAAGATCTAAACATGGTAGCACAAAGGAGGAGAACCAACCATCACTACTAGGAAATAGCCTATAGATAGACAAGATATTTAGTGGCGCATATGAGAAATCATGCGCCACAGACAAAGATCAGTGGCACACCAGAAAACATGTGCCACAGAAGATTGGAAGTTCTGGGGCGCATTCTCCACAGTATGCGCCACAGAAGATTGGTGGGACCCCCCATCCAGGGTGGGTTGATCCAAGTTCTGTGGCGCATTCTGAGATATGCGCCATAGAAGTTGCCTCTTCTTTGGCGCATATTTTCTTATGCGCCACAGAACATGGAGGAGGCCCCACCACGGAATCTAATTCACCCAAGTTCTGTGGCGCATGTTGGGATATGTGCCACAAATGTGTTTCACTTCTATGGCGCATATCCCAACATGCGCCACAGAACTTGGAGGTGGGCCCCATAGAGGGAATCTAATCCACCCACTTTTATGGCGCATATGGACTTATGCGCCACAGAAGATTAAGCATATGTGGCGCATTTCCTCCATATGTGCCACAGATGAGGGCATCCAGATCCATGTTAAAAAGGTGAAAAAAGTTATCTCTTATCTATCCACCACCACCCATTTCACATCTCTACCTCCTCCCAACTCATCTTCCTCCTCCCTCACACCCCATCTTGCCCATAGTTTCTCTATTTTCTTGTAACTAAACCTACTTTAATCCATAGATTGGTAAGTGGAAGCTTCGCTCCAACTTCTAGATCTAAAAGTTCCTTACTTTTCTCTCTCACATCTCTATTTGTTTACTAATTTCCTCTCCACAAACTTGTAGATCTATTTGTCCACACTCTCTCATCGCGCGGTCTCGTCTCGCTATTATTGTGTCTACTAGGTGAGTACTTGGCCATGAACATGTAGGTGAAGCTTGTCGCACGGGCGGTGTGTGTGTGATCCATGGTGAGACGATGCTTGTGTGGTGCATGAATGTTTGCAATGGGAGGAAGTTTTTTGTTGCTTGCTTGTTGTTGCCGGGCCCGGTCGGTGTGGTTGCATGGATGTTTGCCGAAATGTTGATTCATTTCCATTTCGGCAAATTTTTGCACTACCCATATGTCCTAATTTTAGGAAAGGTCATGCCAATTTTTTTTCGGCTAGCATTCATGCATGTGTGTGTTCATATGGTGCGGTTCTCACCTATACTCTCTGTTTTGACCGCTCAGGCAACCATGGTCCTCACAATGAGCGAAGGTCGAATTGCTAGGTACAAGAAAGGCGCGAAGGAGGACATGATTCTGAACAACAAGACCATGATAAGATGTCCATGTCGAACATGCAAACTGCAGCGCTGGATCGACCCTGAATCTGGACAATTGGAGGGTCACCTGCTCAGGTGCGGTTTCATGCGCGACCTCAATGAGGCGCCGGCAGGACATGGTGGTGGTCACGAAGACGTGGGCGGGCGAGAAGATGAAGAGTCTACCGGGTATGATCATCATGACGAAGGAGATGCCAGCGGGCATGATCATCATGACAAAGGCGGGCATGATCAGCATGGAGAAGGAGATGGCGACGGGCAAGATCATGATCATGAAGAAGGAGAAGACGCGAACACACAGACGCTGCTAACTTCAGTCTTGCAGGACCCTCATGTTCAAGAACTGCTCCTCAAGGAGACGAGCAACGACAAAGCTGCAGCTAGAGAGAAAGCCAAGCTGGACGAAATGGAGGTAGACGGGATGACTCCATTGTATCCTGGGTGTCGCCCCGAGGATACACGTTTGAGTGTAACGCTCAAGGCTTTGGAGATGAAGGCCAAACACAAATGGGTCGATGTGAGCTTCAACGCGAACATGGAATACTGGCACGACCGACTTCCTAGGGGGAACACATTGCCAACAAGTATCGAGGAGGCCAAGAAAATCGTGTGCCCTCTCGACCTACCACACATTAAATACCACGCATGCATCAATGATTGTGCACTTTATCAGAACGAGTACGCGGATAGAACCACATGTCCAGTGTGTGGCCAAGGACGGTACAAGAGAGGGAACAAGAAAGTTCCTCGAAAAGTGGTATGGTTCTTTTCTATCACCCCCCGTCCGCAACGATATTTCGTAGATCCTAAGGAAGCAAAGCTCATGCAATGGCACGCGGAAAGAGAGAAACCCGAAGATGATCCAGAGAAGGGCAAGATCCGGACACACCCTTCAGACGCTAGCCAGTGGAATGCATTAGACATCGAATTTCGAAGAGTTCGGGGGCGATGCAAGGAACGTCAGGCTGGGTATGAGCACTGATGGACTCAATCCTTTTGGAAACCAGAGTAGCACGCATAGCACCTGGCCTGTGTTTGTATGGCCGTACAACCTCCCCCCGGGGCTATGCACAAAGCAAAGGTATGTACACATGAGCATTCTTATTCAGGGGCCGAAACAACCAGGTATCGATATGCATCTGTATCTCGGGCTATTGAGAGAGGAGTTAGCCAGCTTGTGGGAGACGCCGGCCCGTAGGTGGGATGCCTACACTAAAGAATATTTCCATCTGAGAGCCGCGTTGCTCACGACCGTGCAGGACTATCCTGGTTATGCATATGTATCGGCCCAGGTGAACCACGAACACAATGCATGCGTCAAGTGCATGGATGAGACACCACATCTCCAGCTACCAAGGGATCCCGGGTCTTTGAAAGCCGTGTTCCAAGGTACTCGAAAGTGGCTCCGCATGGATCACCCCTGGAGAAAACGTGGTGACTTGTTCAATGGAAAGGACGAGATCGAAAGAGCCCCGCAGCCGAGGGGCGGCGAAGAAATCGAGGAGCTTTTGAATAATTTGGTAGATTGCCCTGCGCCTGGAAAAAACGACCGAGGACAAAGCCGCTGCTAGTTGTATGGAAAGCAAGGTCTATTTTCTGGGACCTGCTGTATTGGAAGGTCCTTCACACTCCCCATAGCCTCGATGTAATGCACATCACGAAGAACGTTACCGAGAGTCTACTTGGCACTCTACTAAACATGCCGGAGAGGACCAAGGATGGTCCGAAAGCAAGAAAGGACCTTAAATTGCTTGGCATAAAGAAAGATCTTCAGTACCCTGATAGTGATGATGATGATGATGATGATCAGACGGAAGGGACTCAAGGTCGCCGCGAAAGAGTTAAGAAGAATGAGGTGGTGCTTTGCGCTGCCTGCTTCACTTTGAGTCTGGAGGAGCTGGAGGAGTTTTTCAGGTGCCTCTTAGGAGTGAAAGTTCCTCACGGTTACTCAGGGAAGATAAGCAGATATCTGGACGTGGCGGAGAAGAGGTTCAGCGGTATGAAGTCTCACGACTACCACGTGTTGATTACGCAGATACTCCCCGTTGCCATCCGTGGGATAATGGACGAGCATGTCCGTGAGACGTTGTTTGGCCTCTGTAACTTTTTCGACGTCATATCTAGGAAGTCGATCGGTGTGAAGCAGCTCGACAGGCTACATGAAGAGATCGTGATGATACTATGCAAGCTTGAGATTTACTTCCCGCCCGCATTCTTTGACATCATGGTGCATCTGCTTGTACATGTCGTGGACGACATCATCCAGCTCGGGCCGACATTCCTGCACAACATGATGCCGTTTGAAAGGCTAAACGGTGTCATCAAAGGATTCGTTCGCAACAGGTCTCGTCCAGATGGAAGCATAGCCAAGGGCTTTCTGATCTACGAGTGCATCTCCTTCTGCCAGAATTATCTAACCACCGAGAATGAGGATGTTGGAATACCCACAAAGAAGCACCTCGGCAGGCTCGGTGGATATGGTCACCGCGAGGGCTGTTGCTCACTGCATGTCGGCATTGATGGTCGACGCGTTCTGTGGCGCATTCTGTGGGAATGCACCACAGAACTTTCACACTGAACCACAGAACGGTTTGGCCTCTCCCCTAATCCCCCCTGCTTTCTCACTTAGCCAAAATTCTCTCTCGATCCCGGCCCTTTCTCTCTGTCGTCGCAAACCCTAGCGATGTGCCGCCCTACACCGCCACGCCGCCCGGCGAACCTATGGAGGAGGAGCCGCCCGACGAACCAGTGGAGGAGGAGCCGCCGCGCCCGCCCGGCGAACCAGCGGAGGAGGAGCCGCCGCGTCTGCCCAGCGAACCAGTGGAGGAGAAGTCGCCGCGCCTGCCCGGCGAATCAGTGGAGGAGGAGCCGCCGCGCCATAGCCCGCCACCCTCGTAGTCGTCGACCACCGCAGCAGCAGCGCACGGTTCGTCCCCCCACCCCCCACCCTCCCTCTTAGTATTTCTTGCAAGTGCATAAACAAAAACAAGGTGAACAAGTCTAGGAGGGGTAATAGTCCGAAACAGAGAACATCCACGAGGGGAATAGAGCAACCAGCGCCTCCACGGCCCCAGCATGTGCCGATGATCATTATTTTTTTCAGAGTACAAGTACCAGGATGTGCTTATGCTGTTTTTCGAGGCAAGAAGCAGGGTTGGGATCATGTAGAAAGTAACTTGTGTTTCCATCTCTGATCGGCTAACTTTCGAACTTTCACTTATCAATGGACTGCTTCTAGGTTTAGCAATAGATGCGTCTAGTGGGCTGAATGCCACAACTTTAGGGAAGGCTCCTTCAGTCGCTTTTAGTTCATCCGAGACCTATCAGACTTGGAAACATCAGATTCTTGGACACATACATAGAGTAGCAAAATAAGTGCAAAATCAAGCATTAGTTTGTCTAGCTAGTGACAAACATGTGTCTTCTGCATGGGAGATTCTTTGGATGCTACAATAGAAAACCAGCGGGGGGGGGGGGGATTGTGTGCCGCTAAGGTGGGATGTTGGCTCATATCCCATAACCTATACACATGTACATTAGACACAAAACCCAAGAATCTGAAAACTAGATCACAACGGACATTGTATTTCTTGAACAAAAGTAATCTTATAAAGAAAACCACATGACAACAGCAAGTTCCTTATTATTTAAATATCTCATGTAGCAGCTAAATGTACAAGGGCAGCCTACTGTTTAAATAGCTAGAGCTCTTTTTTATTTAACCTATGCCTACTTCAATGCTCATGTATCAGAGTGGGGAATGTGGAGGCATGCATTGCAAAGTGCTGGGTTAGCATGTCTGTGTGTGCATGTGTGTGTGCCCATTATCCACCCATTGCATGTCTGTGTGCATGTGTCTGTGTGCCCATGTGTGTGTTAGCATGTTTGTGTGTGCACATTGCACAAGCAGGGTGAACAACATTTTTGCCAGAATTAGAGCTCTTATATATATATATCTGTTATACATATCTTTTATATATATATTTGTTATACATATCTGTGATGGGTTTGTAGCATGGAAAACAAAAAATTTCTACCGCAAGAACGAACAAAACCCAGATCTAATCTAGATAAAAGCCAAGATCTAATCTATTAGACATGTGCAACGAGATAGATCTGTACTAACCCTCGTAGAACCGAAATCGTTACGAGATTAGATCTCGGGGTTGATGTAGTCGATCACTTGCCGATCTCAAGATCGTGTGGACGATCCTTACGTCGCCATGTTCCGGCAGCGCTTCCGCAGTCGGTCACACGTGCGGAGTCGAAGCAGACCTTCCTCTCCCCGTTCCAGCGAGCAGCGGAGGTAGTAGATCTTCTCCACGGAATCCTAGCAGCACGACGGTGTGGTGGTGGTGGTGGAGTAGAGAATTCTGCAGGGCTTCGGCTAAGCCAAAGCAGAGCGAAGGTAGAGGAGAGAGGCGGCGGCTAGAGCTTGTTATTCGAGAGTTCTTGGAGGGGGCGCCCCCTCCCTTCTATTTAAAGGAGGGAGGCGTGCCTGGGGAGGGGGAGTCCTAGTAGGACTCCCCTCCTATGGCCGGCGGGTTGGGAAGGGGGGGAGGAGTCCTCCTCTCCCACGAATCCGTGTCTCGCCCCACAAGGTTTCCTTTGACCCTTTCTTGGTTTTCAAGCAAACACCAAGAACTCTTCTAGAACCTTCCAGAACATTCCGAAACCTTCTAGAATCTCCATACAAACACTCCGGAACATTTCCTAACTTAGAAAATGATCCCCAATATATGTCCCGGATCCAATCCAAGACTCCGAACAACATTCGGTTTCCAACGCATATTCCATATCTACTTAAAACAACTTTGAACCTTAAGTGTGTCACCCTACGGTTCATGAATATGCAGACATGATGAAGACACCTCTCCGATCAATAACCATCAGCGGGATCTGGAGATCCATAATGGCTCCCACATATTCAACGATGACTTCGTGATCGATAGAACCATTAACATACGAAACCAATTCCCTTTGTCACGCGATATTCTACCTATCCGAGGTTTGATCGTCGGTATCTCCATACCTAGTTCTACCTTGTTACTGATAAGTACTCTTTACTCGTTCCGTGATATGTCATCCCTTGTGACCTAGTCACATGCTTGCAAGCTAACTAGATGACATTCCACCGAGAGGGCCCAGAGCATATCTATCCGTCATATGGATGGACAAATCCCAATCTTGGTCCATGCGCTTCAACACATACTTTCAGAATACCCAATGACACCTTTATAACCACCCAGTTACGAAGTGGTGTTTGATGTCATCCAAGTACCATCCGGTGATGGTGATTAACATAACCTCATGGTCGAAGGATTAGGTTACTATGCATTTGAAAGCTTACAACAATACGAACTTAATGGCTTGATCTTATGCTACGCTTACTATGGGTGTGTGTCCATCACATCATTCTCCTAATGATATGATCTTGTTATTAACGACATCCAATGCCCATGATCAGGAAACCATGATCATCCATTAATCAACAAGCTAGTTTAATAAGAGGCTTACTAGGGACTCTTTTATGTTTACAAAACACACAAGTATTAATGTTTCCGGTTAATACGATTATAGCATGGGATGTAAACATTTATCTTAAACATAAAGATATAATAATAACCACTTTATTATTGCCTCTTGGGCATATCTCCAACAGTCTCCCACTTGCACTAGAGTCAATAATCTAGTTAAAAACTTGTGCATTCAACACCTATGGCTTTCTGGTGTTGTATAGACACTATTGCTAGTGGTAAACATAATCTTCGGATCTGACACTTCCAGGTCCGTGTGTATTTGCATGTCCTTGCGTCTCTACGCATTACTCATTCTCTAATGAGATGGCATTGTATAAATTTTGTCCTTTGGTGAGACCTTTAGTTCCTTGGGATTAAATCATGTTGATATAATTGCCGTACAATGTATCTTCATAGTATTATCCCGCTATGAACCACACCTAGTTTTATAACAAACTACTTGACGCAAATGCCCTCATTTGCTGCTACAATAGCAGTCATATACTTAGCCTTTTGTTGTAGTATCTGTCACAATGTTTTAACTTTGGTACTCAACCAAATCCATTATGGAACTTCCTTTACATTACATTGTTCCACCCATAGTTTAAATTGAGATAAACTTAATTTGTGACAAAACTAGTATCAATGTAACAATTTACAATGAACTATTTGTCACCACTATATAAATAATATATTCTTAGTTCTTCCAAAGATCATAGGAATATCCCTACTATTGTCCAATGATCATCTTATGAGTCATATATGCTCATAACATTTAGAGCATAGGACATATCTAGATGTGTACATCTCAAAGATTGATCAAAATATTATTGTGATTTCACCAAGTGTCAAAACACTTGAATCTCGTGTCAACACACTTGAATCTTGATTCAGTCCTTTCCGTGCGTCAAGAACCTTTCTTGTTGTTTCCATATTGAACTCATTCAACATCTTATCTATGTACATTTGGCAAAACCATATTAGCGCCTCAATCTATCCATATAGACATTGATGCCTAATTCTTGGGTTATGCCTAAGTCTTTCATCGAAATGAAATTCTTAACCTGTGTCAATAAAAGATACATCATTTCTAATCAACAATATATCTTTCACATAATGTATTAGAAATATGTCTTAGCGCTCCCACTTAATTTCTTGCAAAAATGCAAGCATCTTCATCGTCTCTGATGAAATTAAACCATTTAACGGTTTCATCACGGTGAAGATTCCAACTCCGCGATGCTCACTTCAACCATTGAAGCTTTGCATACTCTTTTAGCATCCTTTGAATTAACAAAACCCTTTGGATCGTGTCATGGACACATCCTAGGTAACCATTTTATTAGAAGAACTTGTTTTGTTTGTTCAACTACCATATACCAAAATATATGTAGTGGTTGCTACATTAATCCATCCAGACTAAATATTGCTATGAAAGATCAAACCTTATCATAGTCAATTCCTTGAACATTGTCGTAAACTTTTTCCGACATGTCGACTATTTCATAGATGTGAAACATCCATGTCTATTTCTTTATAGTTCCATATATGACTGTAAGGTCTTGCACCTTTCCATAGGGTCTTTCAAATTCAAAGCTTGATTTCTCGTGTATGGAATTATCACAGATTTTATGGCTTCAAGCCACTTAACAAAGTCAGGGCCCATCATTGCTTCTTTGCATGTAGTCGGTTCATCATTGTCAAACAACAATGATTTAACTCTCAAATCTTGGCATTTGATTAGTTACCCGACCTACTTGGTTCAATAGTAACTTAGATCTCCGTGACCACTACCTTTGAGGCACGTGAGCCATGAGCATTGTTGCTGCCTCCGGGACACTTTTCGACGCTGCGTAACTCAGCACATATTAGCCAAGGTTCAACAACCTTGTCAAAGTTCTACTGTCCTCCCACTTAACTTTTCACAAAAATTCCTTCTCAAGAAACTCGACATTCTAAGCGAAAAACACTTTTGTCTTCGGTGTTATGGAGGAATACCCAATGGTTATTCGAAATAACCTACAAAGACATGCTCATCCGACTTTGGTTGTAAACATTTTACTTATGCTTAGCATACCAAAAATTTAAGAAAGGACAACCTGGGTTTTATCCCAAACCATGACTTATATGGTGTCATTTCGACGGATCACGATGGAGCTCTTTTCAGTGTAAAAGCGGTAGTCACTAAAGCTTTAATCTTTAAAATATAATGGCAGTTTTATAAATGATACCTTTGATCTTACCATGTCAAACAAGGTTTCATTACATATCTCGAACACTCCATACTCCTATGGTGTTTTGGGAAATGCAAATCCATGGAACGATTCCTCAAATCTTAGGTGTTTTGCTAAACTTGTAACTCAAACATCTTTCTTTATGATCCAATCATAAACCTTTTATTTTCTTGTTACAATGATTTTCCACTTCATCTTGAAAGTCTTTGAACATTTTCAAATGTTTCATACTTCTTCCTTATTGAGTAAGTATATACATATACTCACTCAAATCTTCGGAGAAAGCATATGAAGTTGAAATCCATCGCCCATGACTACACATAATGGACTATATACATCAATATGTACAAATTCCAATCAGTTAGTCGTTTGTTCCTCTTTTGGCCTACGAACGGAGTTTTAATTATCTCCAGGAAAGTATCACAAGCGTCATTTGATCAAAATCAAAGACTCCAAAAATCCATCAACATGGAGTTTCTTCATGTATCCCTTTCAATATAATTTAAACGGCGATGTCACTTTGCAAGTGATCTTTGAATCATTTGTCTTGCGACATTTTAGCATTAGTTTTATGGTCGTTATTTCTCCAACCAGACTTGTATATCATCCATCTATTTTGGAGTACAGTAATTATTTGAACAACTTTTTGTCGTCATAATACCTGATAAAAATAACAATTATTGAAACAAATCTTGAAGGCAAGCTTTGATGTTAACGAGCAACACAACAACCCTTTGTTTGTTTTCGATGAACATCATCACATATTCTCTTGCTAGTTACTTAGGCCATTGCAGTTCATGAATTGTGTTGTCCTGTATGACACTTCATACCAACCAATTCGGTATCCTATACCGCAGAACCACATTATTTAACAACCAAGGAATATAGCCATAACATGTATCTTCTATATACCTAAGTTGGATATCTCCAATCTTTTCTTTTCTGCCAAATATTTTATAGATTCTCTTTCAACAATTCCTTTTCTTTTAAAAGAATCTATCAACATCAATAGTGGTGTCATTCACATGACACATAGTACAAAGTGTGTATAGTCAAATACTAATTCCTTTGGACTTGCACTTTGAAGTGGATCACCTTCATCAAATGTTTGGTATTCTTTCAAAATTCCATTCATTAGTAATCTTTTAGTGTAGTAAACATTTTACTTACATCTTCTATTCATCCTTATCATGACAACTTTCATGATCAAGCTGCTATAGCTTATAAAGGTGAATTGCGAGTATAATGTTTCTTTTCCAAAACCTTTTGGAGGATTAGGACGACCAGCATCTCCAACCTTCACAAATTCTCATCAAATATGAGGACATATACTCTATCATGTTGTAACCAACACATTGTTTTAGATATCGCAATACCTTTCACATATGATGGTTTCTGAAACATTGCTTTCAGCTCTTAGATAAACTTGATATTAAAAACAATCTTTTGAGTATCAAGAATCATGGAGGCAAACATGATACATTAGATACTAACACTGGAATTGTTACTCTTGATTTAATACTATTTATTAAACTTCACAGAGTAAATGGAGTTTGCTGAAAGTTTGCAATATTACTTTTAAACTTTAGATTGACACTCAAAACAATACGATACCAGTTCGTAAAGCAAATATCCAGAATTTCTATAGTTCTACTATCTCAACTATAACTAAGTGTAAGGAGGTGAACGGATGCCAATGACTACAACAAACTATGCAAATTCACTTTGATTGTGTTTATGATAAATTGAGTTTGACTAATCCAAATTACAAATGAACTCCCACTCAAAACAACATCCCTCGAGTTGTTTTAGTGATTACACGAACCAAATCCACTACACCAAGTCCGATCATCACGTGAGATGATGTAGCTTTACAGGCGAACAATCAACATGTTCATCATATCATCCATATGACTCATGCTTTACCTTTCGGTATTCCGTGTTCCGAGACCATGTCTGTACATGCTAGGCTCGTCAAGGTTAACCTTAGTATCCGCATGTGCAAATCTGGCTTGCACCCGTTGTATGCACACGTAGAATCTATCACACCCGATCATCACGAGATGCTTCGAAACGACGAGTCTTAGCAACGGTGCCTACTAAGGACGAACACTTTATTACTTGATATTTAGTGAGAGGGATCATCTTATAATGCTACCGTCGCGATCTAAGCAATACAAGATGCATAAAGGATTAACATCACAGGCAATTCATAATTAGTGTGATATGATATGGCCCTTTCTTCTTATGCCTTTGATCTCCATCTCCAAAGCACGGACATGATCTCCATCATCACCAGCATTGCGTCAAGGTCAGTGGCGCCGCTTCATGGTTGTCCATCATCACTAGCAACCTTGCAACTACTTGGCATAAATCTATTACAAGATGAATAGACACGCAGGTCTTAACAGAATTAAAGACAACCATTAGGCTTCTGTCGGTTGCCATATTACAACAAGGATCATTGCATACATCAAATATAATCACAATCACATGATGGTCATATCACATCACAAAACCCCTGCAAAACAAGTTAGACGCCTCTAATTTTCTTTGCATGTTTTACGTGGTTTGGGGCTTTCGAATAAGAACGGATCTTACCTACGAAACTGAACCACAACGTTGATACAAGTGCTATCAAGTGCAAAGTGTAGATTGGAACTATACTATGATGAGAGAGACAGACACCCGCAAAGCCACTTGTGCAAAGCAAGTTACACGTCAAGCATGGAGCAAGTCTCATGTGCGATGACATGTAAGGTTAGCCCGAGCCGCTTCATCCCACCATACCGCAAGATGCAAAGTACACAAAGCAAAAGACGGCATGAGCACCAACGCCCACAAAACCATTGTGTTCTACTCGTGCAACAGATCTACGCATACACAAGGCTCTGATACCACTGATGGGTTCGTAGCATGGAAAACAAAAAAATTCTACCGCAAGAACGAACAAAACCCAGATCTAATCTAGATAAAAGCCAAGATCTAATCTATTAGACATGTGCAACGAGATAGATCTGTACTAACCCTCGTAGAACCGAAAGCGTTACGAGATTAGATCTCGGGGTTGATGTAGTCGATCACTTGCCGATCTCAAGATCGTGTGGACGATCCTTCCGGCGCCACGTTCCGGCCGCGCTTCCGCAGTCGGTCACACGTGCGGAGTCGAAGCAGACCTTCCTCTCCCCGTTCCAGCGAGCAGCGGAGGTAGTAGATCTTCTCCACGGAATCCCAGCAGCACGACGGTGTGGTGGTGGTGCTGGAGTAGAGAATTCTGCAGGGCTTCGCCTAAGCCAGAGCAGAGCGAAGGTAGAGGAGAGAGGCGGCGGCTAGAGCTTGTTATTCGAGAGTTCTTGGAGGGGACGCCCCCTCCCTTCTATTTAAAGGAGGGAGGTGCGCCTGGGGAGGGGGAGTCATAGTAGGACTCCCCTCCTATGGCCGGCGGGTTGGGAAGGGGGGGAGGAGTCCTCCTCCCCCACGAATCCGTGTCTCGCCCCACAAGGTTTCCTTTGACCCTTTCTTGGTTTTCAAGCAAACACCAAGAACTCTTCTAGAACCTTCCAGAACATTCTGAAACCTTCTAGATCTCCATACAAACACTACGGAACATTTCCTAACTTAGAAAATGATCCCCAATATATGAATCTTATTCTCCGGACCATTCCGGATCTCCTCGTGATGTCCCGGATCCAATCCGAGACTCCGAACAACATTCGGTTTCCAACGCATATTCCATATCTACTTAAAACAACTTCAAACCTTAAGTGTGTCACCCTACGGTTTGTGAATATGCAGACATGATGAAGACACCTCTCCGATCAATAACCATCAGCGGGATCTGGAGATCCATAATGGCTCCCACATATTCAATGATGACTTCGTGATCGATAGAACCATTAACATACGAAACCAATTCCCTTTGTCACGCGATATTCTACCTATCCGAGGTTTGATCGTCGGTATCTCCATACCTAGTTCTACCTCGTTACTGATAAGTACTCTTTACTCGTTCCATGATATGTCATCCCTTGTGACCTAGTCACATGCTTGCAAGCTAACTAGATGACATTCCACTAAGACGGCCCAGAGCATATCTATCCGTCATATGGATGGACAAATCCCAATCTTGGTCCATGCGCTTCAACACATACTTTCAGAATACCCAATGACACCTTTATAACCACCCAGTTACGAAGTGGTGTTTGATGTCATGAAAGTACCATCCGGTGATGGTGATTAACATAACCTCATGGTCGAAGGATTAGGTTACTATGCATTTGAAAGCTTACAGCAATACGAACTTAATGACTTGATCTTATGCTACGCTTACTATGGGTGTGTGTCCATCACATCATTCTCCTAATGATATGATCTTGTTATTAACGACATCCAATGCCCATGATCAGGAAACCATGATCATCCATTAATCAACAAGCTAGTTTAATAAGAGGCTTACTAGGGACTCTTTTATGTTTACAAAACACACAAGTATTAATGTTTCCGGTTAATACAATTATAGCATGGGATGTAAACATTTATCATAAACATAAAGATATAATAATAACCACTTTATTATTGCCTCTTGGGCATATCTCCAACAATCTGTTATATATATCTGTTATGCCAGAATTAGAGCTCGTTTTATATATCTGTTATACATGTATGGGGATGACGGTACCTGCTGTTGAAATGTACTGTGGATGATGGATGATGGATGATGGATACTGGGGTCAATGCATGGGGCTGTCAATATGGGGATGGGGTCTTTTGTCTTGCAGGGATATATTTCTTCATTTGAGTTGCCCATTTCTTCCGAAGTGTCGATTCACTTCCGTTTCGGTTGAGAAATGGGCACTCCTAGGTCAAAAAATTAGCAAAGGTCATGCCGAATTTTTTGGCCGAGATTTGTGCTAACTTTTTGCCTCTTTTAAATAGAGTAGTGCAAACATGTCGGGCAACAAGGAGTCTGGCCCTTCTAAGAACATGATCAGCATCGAAGAACAAGCTAGACAGGCCAACCAGTCATTCTGGCAGGGGTCCCAATAGGAGGAGGAGGAGGAGGCGATGAGGATGACACCACCACCGGAGGAGGAGGCGACCGTCACCAGAGCTGCTGGGGCCAATGAGGGCGGAGATCCTGATTACGAGGGGGACGAAGACGACTACGATGGAACTAGTGAAGGCGGCGGCGAAGAGGATGACACCACCGGTGGCGGTGCCCGCACCGATGGCGTGAGCGCACAGATGGCGGTAGCGGCAACCCAACCGCTTCTCAGAAGAAGAAGAAGAAGAAGAAGAAGAAGAAGAAGAAGAAGAAGAAGGAACAGAAGGAGCGGAAGGTGCCAGTGCTCGCCACCGTCTACGATGAGTTCACTGAGGTCACAGAAAGTGGCCTACCCATTGCGCCAGAGGTGATTGCTAAAGGGTACAGCCTGCAACTCGGGTGCATCGTCCGGGAAAGCATGTCGATCAACACGAAGTACATCAGACATGCTGATAATGCAGCTTTGGTTGATAACCTCCTTAAGAAGCTTCACAAGTGATATAGATTCCTAGAGCGGTTTAGAAACCTCGAGAGAAAGAACCAGGTGAACAAACTAGCCCTCACAAAGATGAGCAACGCCTTGAGCAGCTGGAAAACCCGGGTGAAGACTAGCATTGACAAAGGTGAAAGCTGGGAGGTTATTAGTAAGAAAATTTCGATGCTCGAAGAAGAGGAGTTTAAGATATTCAAGGCAGATATAGCTACCGCTGACGCTATAAAATGGACTAAATGGGGAAGGAGTTTGCGGGAACAGAACATAGGTAACCACCTCCTTGGAAGAGGCGGTTACAGGGGAAACAGGCCATTTGGGATAAGGAGGACGCCGAGCTTGAACGCCTTGGTAAAGACAACCCTTGGCTTAAAATCACGGACTTGCAGCTTAGGCAATTTATTCGGGCCCGCTACTACCTGGACAAGGAAACAAGGGAGTTCATCACCGACGATCCGGAGGTGAAGGACTTCGAGAAGAATCTGGTAAGGAATTTATCGCCGATCTCAAGTCTATTGCGTTCTAATTAAAATAATGAAGCCAAGAATCTAAATGGGTTCACCTTTCCTTGTCTCTGCAGGAGGAGGAACTGAACGCTACTGCCACAGAGTCGTCCTAGGATTCGACGGAGCCGTGGGACACGGTTTTCAGTAGTGCGACCAATGCTTACAAGAAGAGGGACAAGGGGTTACCGCCGTCCTCAGCTGGCCGTGTGTCCGGCTTCGGTACGAGCATGAAGTTCAAGGAGTACTACAAAGAGGACGCCAAGAAAAGAAGGGAGAGGAAGAACCAGGATAAAGCCGTTGTTGCAGAGCTGAAGATGAAGGTGCACACACTGGAGGACAAGGCGGTGGACGAGAAAACGGTGGACAAGTTAGTGGAAGATAAGCTCCGCTCAATGACCTCCCTTGAGTTTTTCGAGGGGCTTGCTGCTTGGAATGCGGGAGGTCGAAAGGGGTCGATACATCTGCCCAGCTTAAGCGGCAGCAACTCGGGCATCAATGTTACCGTGTCGCCAGACCTGGTGACCCCGTCGGCCGTCAACGTCGGGACGCAGCCGCTCGTTTTGGTCACACGACGCCCCCTCCCGCCAAAGATACCAATAAGGCGCAGCCGACGGCGGTGGTGCTTCGTGAGGCACCCGAGCAGGAGATTGCAGATGATGATAGGCCGGCCGTCGGCATCGGCCGTGTCTCTACATTAGCCGAGATCCACACCATCACCAAGGTAACTAATTAGTTAGTGCACGTCATCTCCTTTATGCCTTTGATGCATGACTGATGCCATCTCATGACGCCCAACAACATGTTTTTGCCTCAGGACACTTCTTGCGTACTCCTGCTTAAAGATGTCGGCGGTGAGTTGAAGGATGTTGCCAAGGGCACTCTTATACAACCGGCGAGCCGCACGATGCACAACAATCCAATGGATGATGACGTGATGAGGGTCAGGTTGGCTCGGGTGTTGCCAGGGTGCGATGACATGGACCCCCCTTTCAACCTCAGCAGTCGACGAACATAAGACCCTTGGGGAATGCTACAACTGGCCCTTGACATGGCCGAGACCCAGATTCGTCTTGCAGGGGGAGCACCGGTGCCACCTCTTGACCGATCTCCCGACCACCACCTCGTAAGCCAGTAGCCATTGTCGTCGCCACCACCAGCCGTCACATGGCAAAGACGTTGTGCCGCAACTGTCGTCGCCCCCGCTACCACCACCACCACATGATGGCACCCATGAATATGATGATGAATTGGTCAACGTTGACAACTTCATCAACACCGGCGCCACCAAAGGATTGTATATGCCTTCTGTGGATGAAGAACCCTTCACAGCTCGCGACGACCATCAAGCTGGTCGGCCCAATACATGCACGCAGCGCCTGGTCTTCCATGGTCTTTCTCAAGAGACACCTCCGGGCGCAGATCCACCACAAGAGAAACCGGGATTGGTTTTCAGCCCCAACACACTCCGAAAGGCGACTGATGAGTAGATGGCAGTGGCTGACTGTTGTGGTGGTGGCACGACAGATGCCATGGATAGGCTAAAGGTGGGGACTAATACGCGCTAGGGGAATCCAGGGAGGGATAGTGGAGTGATTCTCCATTTGTATTGCAAGATCTCGAAGATTACAAGTGCTCCTTGAGCTGTATTGGCGAGAGGAGGAAGAAGGAGCTCTCTTCCTCTTGCCCACTATTTTTCCCTTGAACACTAGATCAACTAGCCCTATGGAATCACCAAACCAACTAGTGCTCAACCAACCCCCTCTACCAGAACCCTAGCCCCCCTTATATAGAGGAAGTTCGGTCCTAGCCTAGGGCATACGTGGAGGCATATTTCTAAGAATATGCCCCCTCCAAAAGTGGTAACCCGACCAGGGTGCTTTTAACCCGCGTCATACATGCTTTAGCGACGTAAGCCTCTGCGGCGCCTGCGTCAGCCGACATGGGCGTCGTCACCCTTGTCGGCCATGATCCGGTGGTCCTGACCTTGCTTTCTCCGCTCATGCAGTACGTACCGGACCTTCTTTTTGACCAGAGAGATTCCTTTCTTCTCCTAGAAGCTAAGCGAGGACCCGGATCATAGTAGATCCGGCCACACCTGTTCCTGCATATAAGTTAGACAAGCACTTCCGACTTACTCCTTAAGTCAGATGAGACAATGCTAGGCGTCCCCCCCTAGTCCAGGTTACTCCGTGATCCGGCCTGCCTTGAGGTGACCCGGCCAGCATCCGCTTTGACCTTGCTGACCCTCGGCTAACTCGGCCCCTATACCCCGGAGTGACCCTACCTGGGGGTATCCCCCCAACATTAGTCCCCGAAGCTGGTGCGGTCTTAGCTGCCTTGGCCGCTAAGGCCACATCAGGTTCATTCATGTTCGAGCCTCAGACGTTTAATTCCGGGTCAGCTCCTTATCTTGGATTATATGGATTTACGTTCCCTTCGCACGTTCCAAGTTTTCACTTGCCGGCCGGGTCACCACTTTGGCTCGGATCCCATGGTTATCATGGTTCGATCTGGGCCCCGTTTCCTTCTCTCATACGCCAACCCACGTGGAGGCTAATCATTACCTCGTCTTATTTTAAGGGCCTGCACAGTAACCGCCGCAGTAATTGTCAGTTATCACTGTGCATGGGTCACGTCATGCCTGCCTCCTCGTTTACCGCATCAGCACGTCACGTCATGGGATCGCTTCTACTCTATGGCCCCCTGTGTGGCTTTTCTCTGATTGGCTGATGCTGGTGATACACGGCCACACCGTGTGGCTCGTCGGCGCAGCGTGATCCCATTCATCCATCTCTGGGGTGGTTAAATAGGGGAGGGGCGCATCCCTTAGCGTTTTTTCACCTCTGCGCCCCTCTGCCCATTGTGTTTTCTCCTTCGTCTTCCTCGCGACCACGCCGCCGCCGGTGCTTCTAGCAGCAGCGCCGCCACCGCACTCTCCTCGTGCTTCTGCTTCGCAGCCACCGCTGTGCAACTGCTTAGCCACGGGTCCTCGCCAATCCAGGCCACAGATCCCCGCCGGCGCTAGCTCCAGCGAGGATAGCGAATACGAGATGACGGAGGAGGAGCTCGCCGTCACCGAGCAGGAGATGGAGGAGGACGCCGGCGCGGCGGACTGCGGCACGTGGGCCGGTTCATGGGTCTGTCAAGATGACATTGACTGGCTCTACCGGACCAGGCGCATTCCCGCTGGCGTCGCCGCTCGTCTCCCCTCCGTCGAACTGGCCCCCTCACCCAATCTGGGTGAGTTTGTTGTATTCCTGTCCCACTTCCAACCGGGATTTGGCCTTCCGGTGAGCGATTTCTTCCGGGATTGGGTTAGGACATACCACTTGCAGCCGCACCATCTCCCAGCAAACGCTATGACCTCTCTTTCCGCCTTTGCTTCTACGATCGAAGGCTACACCGGACTATGGCCCACGAAGGAGCTGTGGATTCGGTTCTTCGGCCTTCGTCGCAACGTCGTCCCCAATATCCAAGTAGAGTCGGAGGATAAGCAGCTCACCCTGTTCGGAGCTGCCTCCATCTCGCCCCGGAGGTTTTCGGTCTTTCCCCGGGTCACCGGGCTTGACTCCTGAATGAGGGTACCGAAGATTTGATTCGGTTACTGCCCTATGCTCCGGGTCTACCTGACACGGATTTCTGGGAGGAGGTCCCCAAGAAGCCTATAGCTCTGGCCAACCAAGTTAACAAGAGGTTTGCGGAGCTGAAGAAACTCGGATTGCACAACGAGGATGCTATGATCACGTTCGTGCACAATCGAATCTCTCCCCTCCAGAAGCGCACCCACAAGTTGTGCCACATGAGTTTCGGCCGCGACCCCAACCGAACCTCCTCATGCGAGTTGAGCAACATGGAGATCTTTCCCCGGGTTAAGGCTCTTTTCACCACCCACAAGGATTTCTCCGCCGAATGGACGTGGGGAATCGAGCATTACTGCCGTGACAGGCTCCCTCCCGCGGTAAGCTTCGCGGGGAAAACTTATTTCGGATCAAGTATGTGTCGGTATTTGTTGTATTTTTGACTCAGCTCTTTGTGCTTTTTCTTAGCTGTTCCTTCAGCAAACTCTCATGGATGGTACGGACCTGACCCTTAACTGGGCGCCGGACCGAGAAATTCCGGATGAGGAGGAGCCGGACCAGGAGATGTTCCTCCCTATGACCGACGCTACCAAACGACCCTGCGGTAAATTCTCTTCCCTTAGAGATTGGCCTGATGATGAGGATGACTCGGATGTCGACATGATTGAACCTGTTGAGGCTGTCCCTCTTTCTTTTGCCTTTCCGGCATCAGCTAACCCCGGTAGGCATATCCACGAGGATCCTCCACTTGCTACGGGCAAGCCGGTTCCGGTGGCGTCAAAGAAGAAACGCGGAGCCGCATCAAGTTCTTCCTCCGAACCTTCTCAGCCCACAAAAAGGCAAAAGAAGGCCGGAGACAAGACTGCCTCCAAGCGGGCAGGCAAAGCCCTGGCACGGAGGGCTCGGAAACCCAAGGAGGCCGAAACCTCGGATGCATAAGTCATTTTTCATTGCGTAACTCACTTTTCCTTGCATCGTGGTAATTTCTCTTCTGACATTATTCTCTTTTTTAGGCCTCCTGTGGAGGTCCCTTAGAGCGGATCGAGCATCTCTTCTCCCCTTCGGTCCGGCCCTTCTCCTCCTCGTGACGACGAGTCACGCCTGCCGAGCCGTATTTCGGAGGGTTCTGCGGCTGCCCCGGGTTCCGCAGTGCCTCATCGAGAGG
The DNA here is from genome assembly GCA_916181665.1 of Avena sativa. Classification (NCBI taxonomy): domain Eukaryota; kingdom Viridiplantae; phylum Streptophyta; class Magnoliopsida; order Poales; family Poaceae; genus Avena; species Avena sativa. Next base: position 372,379,587 of record OV702291.1, on the reverse strand, counting down.
AACGCGACCTCGGAGCGGGAGGGGTCGGTCCAACCGAGGCGATGACGTCCACCACTTCGGCATCGCCGCAACTAGCAACCACCGAGTCTATCACAACACCAGCACCAGCAGCCGCTCCAGTACCAGCGACCGAGCCAGCACCTGCCCCAGCACCAAAGAAACCAACAACAGCTCCAGTGCCAAGTTCCTCTGCCTCTTCCGAGTCATCTCAGCCTCGGCGAGGAACCATTCTAGCAGCTTCTAAAGGGAAATCCACCGTGGTTACTTCTTCCTAGCAAGCTAAGGGCAAAAAGGCTCCGGATACTGCCAAGTCTGCATCCGTCGAGGCTGGGCAGCGAACCCTATCGTCGATGCTTCCGAAGAAATCACCAGCAGCGAAGGATGTTCCTGCCGAGCCTACCGATGCGCAGCAGATGGTTCTACACACCAGCCCAGCTCTTGCCCTAGTTGAGAGGAAAGAAGCTCATGCAAAGGGCTTGGTGGCACCCCACATGCCCCCTGGCGAACGGTACCCTCCGAGCCTTATCGAGTTCGTCATGAACTGGAACAAGGCGGAGTTTGTCCACAACGACGATCTCCCAGAAAAGTTCGGCCCCGTGGAATTTTCTGCCCAGATGAATACCGCCACTAAGGCAATTAACCTCGCAGGGAGAATGATGGAGGTATCTCGTTTCTCCTTTACATGCTATAGATAATAACCATTAGTCCCCGAGCCTCCGGTGGAGTAGCTTGTTACTCGGTCGGATGCTCACTAGAAAACTAACGTAGCTGCATGTAAACTTCAGATATGCACACTTCGAATATGCACCCACTTAGAGCCGGGTTAAGTTCCACTTGGCCCGGATCTTGCACACTTCGAATATGCACACACCTAGAGCCGGGTTAAGTTCCACTTGGCCCGGATCTTGTACACTTCGAATATGCACACACCTAGAGCCGGGTTAAGTTCCACTTGGCCCGGATCTTGTACACTTCGAATATGCACACACCTAGAGCCGAGTTAAGTTCCACTTGGCCCGGATCTTGTACACTTCGAATATGCACACACCTAGAGCCGGGTTAAGTTCCACTTGGCCCGGATCTTGTACACTTAGAATATGCACACACCTAGAGCCGGGTTAAGTTCCTCTTGGCCCGGATCTTGTACACTTCGGATATGCACCAAGTTAATTTTACACTTCTGTACTTATTTCAGGTAACTACCAATCGCCGGAGCGCTGAATTCCAACACCTGCTTGATACCCACAAGATCCTACGTGCAAAACATGTTGCACTTGGTGAAGAACATGAAAAGAGGGGTAATTTTCTCCCTCGGCACCTCTCCTTTTTCTTTACTTTTTTCCGCCGAACTAATCTCCTCATTCGGTTTTTGCAGCTGGGGTGGAGGCTGAGAACAAAATCATGCGGAAGAACTTGGAGGAAATCCGGGGTATGTCCTCTTTTGTTCGACCTCGTAGCGTTTTCCATTTCTTCTTCTCCTTGGCTCGACAAACATTCACTCCTCGGCCCTGCCGGGTCAACATACTATTTCAGCATCGCTTGAGGATAGTGTGCCCGTGCCTGATATGATGCTGCATTTTCTCGAACAAGCAAGGCGGCATCAAGCTGAGATGAAGAAAAAGAATGATGAACTTGCTCTCCTCCGGACTAAGGATGACGAGATAGCCAAGCTCAAGGCTGAGATGGAGAAGATGAAGGCCCAGCACAAAACCGAGCTCCAAAACGTTGGCCAGAACTTCACAGAAGAGCGTGAGCGCCTTACTCTCCAGATCTCCAAGGACCAGGACCTACTCAGAGAATCCGACCTCCAGCTCGGGTCGGCAAACGCTGAGCTTGAGCAACTTCGCAAAAGACGCGATGCCTGCATCAAGGAGTTGACCTGGATCCATAGCCATATTTATCGTAAGTTCCTTTCCGTTGTACGGCATAACTCTCCGGGATTACCTCATATGTCTTTTCTTTACCTTCTTCCTTTGCCTTGTTTCCAGACCACTTTCCAGAGGGTACTGCTATTGCCAGCGCTGTTGTTGCCAAATTTCGCCAAGAGAGGGGTACTCCCATTTCTCTTGATGGTGAGAACATTCCCCTGGACATGGAGGACCTATTGGTCAGCTTGTCCTCTCGTGTGGAGACCATCAAGAATTATGGCAAGGATATCCTCGACGTTGCAGTTCGGATTTTCAATACGTTCTAGCCTGGAGAGAGTAGTCCGGAGACCATTGCGACTCTTGTTGAGAAGTTAATGGAAGTTGAGACCCAGCTTGACCTCTGGAGAGAGTCCGCTGGTCGTGCCGCAGCTGACACCATCCTTCACCATATTCTCACATGGTACGAGAAGATCGACCTCAGCCTCCTTACACGCCGGCGCACCGGATCTAGATGGACCAATGATCCGGAGTGGGTAGCTCGGCGCCAGGCTTGCGCCTACAGCCTCGTCGAATATTCTCCTATTCATGACTGGATTGAAGGACCGAGCTTCCTGGAATCCGCTGGGGATGAGCAGAATGAGAACGTTGAAGATGGGTCGGATGAGGGCGGAGAAGATGATGCTTCAGATATTGAAGACATCGACGACGACGCCGAACTTCCTCCTACTGCTCCTTAGTTGCAAAAAACTTGAAAATTTATCAGATCCCCGGTATGCCGGGTGCAATTGTATGCTGGACATGTGATATTTTGCTACTACATTTCTATGCCGGATTAACTTGGGCACAGTCCCCGAGTTTCATTTTCTTGTTCGTCCAATTCTCTGGCTCGGTCCGTGTCTACCTTGATTCGGTTTTATGACTTACGAATCCGAGCTTCAAAAATTGTTTTAACAATACTTAGAAACTTTTAGGTTTAGCTCAAAATAATTCAGCATAATAACTTAAAAATAAATACAGGGTTAGTCCGCAAAAACAAACGTTAGCTCGAATAAATTCGTTTCCTTAGTCGTTTTTCATGTGCTACGCAATTCCAAACTTGTTCCCTTGCCTGCAATGAAGCCAATTCTTGTTGGACAGCAGCAAGTCGAAGGGTTGGGTTTTTGGTGCTCACACATTACTAATCCGGGTTAAGTAGAACGACTTATTCCAGCTACCGCATAAGAAATAACAACAAACATTATTAAGGCAGTCCCCGAGTTACTACTCGAGGCACTGCTATTTCATTGATAAGCTCATTGCCGACATACATACCAACATATGAGACGACTCGGATACATACACTTCTTAGCTAAGTGTAGAAGGGACGAAGTAGTGCTACATTCCACGGTCGCTTGGATTCCTCTCCGGACCTGTCCGCCTTGTTCTTTTCCTGTGGTTTTGCATCTATGAGATAGTAAGAATCATTGTGCAATGCTTTGCTCACAATGAATGGCCCTTCCCATGGGGGGGACAATTTATGCATGCCAGTAGTACGTTGTACCAACCGGAGCACCAGATCGCCTTCCCGAAAGACTCGGGGGCACACTTTCCGACTATGATAGCGTTGGAGATTTTGCTGATATATGGCGGATCTGGACAGTGCCAGTTCTCTCGCTTCTTCCAGCAGATCAACATCATTTTGCCAGGCTTCTTGCACTTCGGCTTCTGTGTATTGGGTGACCCTAGGTGAATCATGCTCTATGTCGGCTGGTAATACAGCTTCTGCCCCATATGCCAGAAAAAATGGCGTATAGCCTGTTGATCGATTCGGAGTTGTTCTTAAGCTCCACAGTACCGCTGGTAGTTCTTCTATCCAGCACCCCGCTGACCTTTGCAGCGGCTCAATGAGCCGGGGTTTTATCCCGGATAATAATAATCCGTTGGATCTTTCCATTTGTCCGTTCGATGCGGGGTGGGCCACCGAGGCGACATCGAGTCGGATCTTCTTATCTCGGCAGAAGCGCGCAAATGCTCCTTCCGCAAAGTTTGTTCCGTTGTCAGTTATAATACTGTGTGGATAACCGTATCTCAAGATGATGTCTTTGAGAAATGTCACGGTCGTAGCTCCATCACATTTTCTTATAGGTTTCACATCAATCCATTTTGTAAACTTGTCCACCATGACCAAAATGTGTGTCATGTTTCCTCTCGCAGGTTTGAACGGGCCAACCATATCCAAGCACCATACTGTAAATGGCCACGTAATTGGTATGGTCTTGAGTTCTGACATAGGCATATGTGTCTTGGTGGCGTACCTCTGACAACCATTGCATTTTCTCACCAGATCTTCTGCTTGTTCCAAGGCACTTGGCCAGTAGAGTCCATGCCGGAACAACTTTGCCACCAAGGCTCGGGATGAGGCATGATGCCCGCATTCTCCTTGGTGTATATCTTGGAGGATGTCAAGCCCTTCTTTCGGGTCAACGCATCGTTGGAGGACATTGGTTACACTCCGTTTGTACAACTCGGAATTGATGATTGTGTATGCTTTTGCTCTCCTCTGAGTTTGCCTGGCTAATATCTCCTCCGCGGGTAACGTTCCGTCTTTTAGGAATTGGAATATAGTCAGTGCCCAAGCTGGTATCGCTCATGGAGGGAACATCTCCTCATCAATTTCCATCTGATCCACCGGCATAACTTCAGCCGAATCATGCTGAGTAGTCCCCGGGTCTAGCGAGGCAGTCCCTGGGTTTGCTGAGGCAGTCCCCGGGTTTGTTGATGCAGTCCCCGGGTCGCGTACTTCCTCCCGTGTCAATGTCCATGGGCTCAGCCCCGGATTCCGTATTTTCCGGGACATATATCGATTCGGTCCCTGGGGACGGCCTGATAGATGGTTTTCTGAGGTGTTCCAATGCTACGCCCGGTGGAATTGCTTGTCTGGTCGATCCGAGCTTTGACAACATGTCGGCAGCCTCGTTTTCCACTCGGGGTACGTGGTGAAATTCACACCCCTCGAAATAACCAGATATCTTCTGCACGTGAAATTTGTATAGTGCCATGTTTGGATCCAGGGCGTCCCACAATCCGGACACCTACTGCACCACCAGATCCGAGTCGCCAAAACATATTATCCGACGTATGCCAATCTCCTTTGCCACTTTGAGCCCATGCACAAGGGCCTTATACTCAGCGACATTGTTCGATGCCACGAAATGGATATGCAATACGTACTTTAGCTGGTCCTTCTTTGGCAAGGTAAGCACAACCCCGGCGCCTAGCCCGGTTTTGGTTTTCGACCCGTCAAAGTGCATCCTCCAGTAATTCGGATCTGGTGGCGGTGGTTCGTATTGTACCTCGGCCCAATCCACAAAAAAGTCCACCACAGCCTGAGATTTGATCGCTTCTCTTCTGTCGTATTGGGGCGCATAAGGGGCTAACTCAATTGCCCATTTTGCAATTCTGCCACTCGCATCCTTGTTACCCATTATCTCGGATATGGGAGCTTCACATATTACTTTGATGGGGTGTTCCTCAAAGTAATGCTTTAACTTCTTTGCCGCCATATAGACACCGTATGCCACCTTTTGAAAGTGCGGGTAGTTTTGTGTTGAGGCAGACAATACCTCGCTCAGGTAATATACTGGCCTGTACACCGACTTACCCTCTTCATTGCGCTCCACTACAATTACTGCACTTACAACTCGGTTGGTTGCGGCTATGTAGAGCAACATTGGCTCCTTTGATAGTGGAGAGGCTAACACTGGCGCAGTGGCCAACATCTTTGTTAAGTGGGCAACGGCTTCATCGGCTTGTGGCGTCCAAACGAATTTATCCGACTTTTTCATGAGTTGGTAGAGAGGCAGTGCCTTTTCTCCCTACCGACATACAAACCGACTCAACGATGCCAGGCATCCAGTGAACTTCTGGACATCGTTAAGACACTTCGGCAGCTCTATTCGTTCGATGGCTCGGATCTTAGTTGGATTAACTTCGATACCTCGGCTGGAGACGAGAAATCCGAGTAATTTTCCAGCCGGGACACCGAAGGTACATTTTTTCGGGTTAAGCTTCATTCGGAACCTCCTCAAGTTCGCTAATGTTTGCCTTATGTCGTCAAGGAGCGTCGCGCTTTGCTTGGTCTTAATAACCACGTCATCCACGTATACTTGTACGTTTTGACCTATTTGGTCGTGCAAACATTTTTGCATACATCTTTGGTACGTTGTACCTGCATTACGTAAACCAAACAGCATAGCGCGATAGCAGTAAGCCCCGTACGGGGTAATAAACACAGTCTTTATTTGATCATCCGGGTTCAGAGGTATCTGGTGGGAGCCAGAATATGCATCAATGAATGACAATAGTTCGCATCCCGCGGTCGAGTCTATGACCTGATTTATCCTCGGCAGTGGAAATGGATCTTTTGGACACGCCTTGTTCAGGTTCGTGTAATCGATACACATACGCCAAACCACTGCCGTGTTCGGATCATCCTTCTTCTTCTCCGCCAGCACCGGATTAGAGAGCCAATCCGGATATAGTACCTCCATGATGAATCATGCTTAAAGTAACCGAGCTATCTCGTCTCCTATGACTTTTCTCCTATCCTCGGCGAAGTGGCGGAGAGGTTGCTTCACTGGCCTTGCTCCGGGTCTTACGTTCAAAGAGTGCTCGGCCAACTCCCTCGGAACACCTTGCAAGTCCTGTGTAGACCAAGCGAAAATATCCTGATTCTCACGGAGGAAGTTGACGAGCTCGCTTTCCTATTTGTCAGTTAACCCGGCACCAATTGTGACGGTGCGCTCCGGGAACATGTTACCAACTGGGACCTTCTTGGTGTCCTTTGCGGCTTGAAATGAAACGCTGCCATGCGGGTTACTTAATGCCGGCATATATTGCTGCGCAGACTGAGCTAATGCCGCCACCTCTTGGATTTTTCTTTTCTCTTGGGCAATCACGAGTGACTCGGCTAGGTTAGACCCGGCTGAAGCACACTCAATGGAACGTCGGAAATCTCCAGCAATGGTAATCACTCCATTTGGTCCGGGCAACTTCATCTTCAGATAACTGATGTGATAGCTTGCCATGAATTTGTTCAATGCTAGTCTTCCGAGTAACGCATGATATGCACTTTCCAAGTTCACCACCTCAAACTCCAGATTTTCAGTTCGGCAGTTATCCCTTGTGCCGAATAGCACGTCGACCCGGACTTTGCCTATGGGCTCACAAGAAATGCCTGGTACAATGCCATGGAAAGTTGTTCTCATAGCCTGGAGCATGTTCTCCGAGATGCCCAACTTGCGCATCGTATCGGCATACATGATGTTAATGCTACTGCCATTATGAATCAAAACCTTGGAGAACCTCACATTGATGTTTGGTCCAATGAATGTCGGATCCAGCACTAGCGCATACGAACCTGGGCTCAGCATAAGTTTAGGATGATCTTTGATGTTCCAGGTGATTTCCTGGTCCGACCAAGGCATGTACCTCGTCACCGCTGGCATGACCACATTGACCTCCATATGTCGGCGCTGCAAGCTCTTTCTATCTGTTTCCTCAGTCGTGAACACACAATAACTCTAGTGATGTTCCCTGTACTCATTCCTTCCCTCGTCTCCGGGGTACCTCTGATCCGGTTGTTCCTGATTTTCCACCTGATGCACTGCATCCCTTCTCTCATTGTTGTCATACCTCGGCGGAGGGGGAGGCAACATTAGCTGCTGCGTGTTCGCCTCGGAGAGCAATTGCTGCCGGGGTAACTCCTGTCGAGGTTGATCATTCCGGGGTGCCTGAGCATTCCCCGAACCACCTTGCTCTATCTTACGCATCCACTCACACTGCCTCGTCGTGTGACCCGCCGGGCTATTCGGATTTGGCGTGTGAAACTTACACGGCTGGTCCAACATTGACTCATAGGTATATCTTGGACGATCTTTCTTTTCCTGCCACTTTTTCTTTTGCTATGGAGTCCATGTCTTTTTGCCATCATTTCTTGGAGTCCATTGCCCTCCAGTTCTCTGGCGTTGGTTACTCCCTCCTCCGGGTTGATCTTGATTCACTGCTGCAACTTGTTGCGAACCGTAGCGATGATCCGGTCTATCATCTCTCCTTTTTCCTCTATAATCGTTCCTCCGGGATGACCCAACTCCATCCCTCTGATAGTATTCCTCGTTTGACTCGCTTGACGCGAGCCTAGGTTGAGTCGGATTGCCCAAAGCATACGAATCAGCAATCTGGATCATCTCTGCCAGTGTAACTGGCATTTTCCTTTGCAACTTCATCCATAGCTCGCTGCCGTATCTGCACCCTTGCACAAACCACGCTATGGCCTGCGACTCTATGACACCCTCACACGAGTTTCTCACGGTACACCACCGGGTCAAGAATTCGTGATCCGTCTCGCTAGGTCTTTGCTTGCACATTGCTAGGGTCTGCGGTCTGTTCGGCCTCTGATATGTACTTGAGAAGTTGCTGATAAACATTTCTTCAAAATCTATCCAGCAGTTGATGCTTCCGGGTGGTAAATTATTCAGCCATACTCTGGCCGGACCTTCCAACATCTGGGGTACGTAACGTACAACCCATCTATAGTTGCCAGTTGCAATTTTCACCGCCGTAGCATAGTTTATCAGCCAATCCTCTAGCTTGGTGCTGCCGTCATACGTCTTCGAGCCTCTGGGTAACTGGAAGTTTGGTACCGGCGGTTCCTTCATGATCCGGGGTCCAAAGCACGCTGGACCCGGATGACCTTGACATTCGATCTGTTCCGACCTATACAGGCAATCCAGTTTTAATCTGGCATCATCCGGCATCAAATCCCTGCTTCCCAATCTTGAACCTATCACATGATAGTCCGGTCTGGGGTACCCTGCGTTCACCATCTCCGAATCACCGTCGTTGTATCGGTTTTGCTCTTGTTGCGCACCTTTCTGCTGCATACCTCGGCCGGCGCTTTGCTCTTGCCTTGGTATATTCCGCTGCTGCAGTTGTCCTGCTCCTGCAGAGTTGCGCTGTCCGGCATTGCCGTTGGCAACGTTCCCTTGACCGGCATTGCCTTGGTCGTGATTACCTCGGCCAGCTTCACCTCGGCTCACACTCCGTCGATCATCACCTTTCCGCATCTCTTTTTCTTTTCCCGCACGCGTCGGGTCGTACGGGACGATCTGTTTGTTCCGTCTGGCCAAGGTTACTACCTCTTCTCTCCTTGGACCACCATGAGGCGATGATGCGGCTCCAGCGGACTTCTCCGGGTTACCCATCACCCAATGGACGATTTTGGAAGCCCCCGCTCTCTCCGGGTTAGCTCTTAGCAGCTCTTCGTTCTGTCTGTTCGCGATCCGAACCAGCTCGTTTACCCTATCTTGCTGTCTTTGACGGGCCTCACCCGTCAGACCCTCTAACTCGGATGCAGCGGCATCTGCTGCTCTGAGGTTCTTCGTCGGGGTACTATACTTCGGCAACCCCACAGACAGATAGTTTTCCGACCCTTCTGCTCCATCATCACCTTCTCTGTTCATCTCGCTTATGAGATTTCTCCCCTTTACTTTCACCGTATCAACTTTGTTTGCCTTTGCGTACTCACGCAGCGTCATGTTCAGTGACTGCTGAGCCGCGGCTATTTTCTTTGCACCCTCCAGTACCTTTTGCCTAGTTTCCTCTAGCTCGGCCTGTGTTGGAGCCGGATCTACCACTACTGCTACCGGGTTAACCAAGCTATCCATAGCTTCTCGCGGTATGTTCTCAGGCCTCTCTAGTGGAGGTCCTCTACCTTTCCTCGGTGCCTTAGGTGTTACCTCCGGGTCTAGCGCTGGGTCCTTGCTTGCACCTGCACCTGGCGCAGTCATCATCACCTCCGCATGGTCCGGGGAGCGAGCGATACGCGCCCCGCGAGCCACAATGAGGGGTGGTTCCCCCGCATCAACGACACAACGCAGATGAACGCATGAGACGTCCACAGCAACGTAGACCTTGTGTGTGCCAAGCTTGACGAAGAGGCCGTTGTGCGAAAGCGGGCGCGTGCCGAAGCAGCCAGCGTTGTCACTGACGAAATCCAGTGCTCCAAAGCGCTGAACGAGCCCTGAGACGATGCGTTCGCCGGTGCTGATGAGGTTTCCCGTCCGGATCTTCACCCCTGCTAGCGCCGCTAGCCCCACGGTGGGCGCCAACTGTCGTGGTGGTGTCACGGCATATGCCATGGATAGGCCAAAGGTGGGGACTAATACGCGCTAGGGGAATCCAGGGAGGGATAGTGGAGTGATTCTCCACACGGAAGTTTGTATTGCAAGATCTTGAAGATTACAAGTGCTCCTTGAGTTGTATTGGCGAGAGGAGGAAGAAGGAGCTCTCTCCCTCTTGCCCACTATTTTTCCCTAGAACACTAGATCAACTAGCCCTATGGAATCACCAAACCAACTAGTGCTCAACCAACCCCCTCTACCAGAACCCTAGCCCCCCTTATATAGAGGAAGTTTGGTCCTGGCCTAGGGCATACGTGGAGGCATATTCCTAAGAATATGCCCCTCCCAAAGTGGTAACACGACTGGGGTGCTTTTCACCCGCGTCGTACATGCTTTAGCAACGTAAGCCTCTGCGGCGCCCGCGTCAGCCGACATGGGCGTCGTCACCCTTGTCAGCCATGATCCGGTGGTCCTGCCCTTGCTTACTCTGCTCATGCAGTATATACCGGACCTTCTTTTTGACCAGAGATATTCCTTTCTTCTCCCAGAAGCTAAGCGAGGACCCGGATCATAGTAGATCCGGCCACACCTGTTCCTGCATATAAGTTAGACAAGCACTTCCGACTTACTCCTTAAGTCGGATGAGACAATGTTAGGCGTCCCCCCCTGGTCCGGGTTACTCCGTGATCCGTCCTGCCTTGAGGTGACCCGCCCAGCATCCGCTTTGACCTTGCCGACCCTCGGCTAACTCGACCCCTATACCCCGGAGTGACCCTACCTGGGGGTATCCCCCCAACACTGACACTGTTGTGAAGAAGAAGCACTACAGGAAGAGAGGTAATGATAATAATAAGAAGGGTGCGAGCCAGCCTCTTCCGAAGAGGATCCGGGATCAGGACGCTGTCATCGTACCATCCACACAATATGGCTTGCCCCGAGTGCATGTAGCTAGTGATCCGATATTGACTCCGGATATGATCCACATTGCGGCTGGAGCCATCTTAACTTTGCACGAGGATGTCAAGACACTAGAGGGCCTCCTTCTTAAAGACGAAGATCCAAATTACCCGGTTTTCACGGCCAAGGTGCCATTGGACGTGGGCTTCGTCGATGAACCCCTCGCGGATATATTCTTCATAGTGTGGACATATTCAAGTTGTTTCTCACGAAACGACTGGACTATAACTTGGTCCGCCTATACGCGCTCAATCTGGCGATCACGGTCAAGAGAGAGAGGACCCCGGAAATGGCGATAGTGGATCCCTACTACATGCAGGACAGCCAGTTGGTCGAAGGATCAGAGACACAGACCAAGGCGGCAGTGTACCTCGAGAAGTTCATGGTGGACAACAAGAGGAAGGACACACTTATTTTGCCTTTCTTTCCCGAGTAAGTACACACACTCGCTCATCGCCACCGTAACTTATGCATTTCTTATAGATTTATTCCTTTTCTCTTTTTCCAACATTCTGTTCCAATTGTGTTGCACATAGACAAATACTGCACACTCATCGTCCTTGCCCCGAGGTATTCGCTAGCCATGTATTTTGACTCGGGGAGTTTGATGAAGAAGAAAGACTACACCAGAATAAGGGGTGTTCTCAATGAGGCTCTCGAGGGCTACACCAAGAAGGGATGCACCTTCGTAGATAGGGGAATGTATCAAGGATGGCAAACACGTGTTCAAGCACGTGCTCGAGTTCCCCTGCGTCAAGCAGTCGACTGCTGGTGCCAAGGAGGCCTTCTACGTCCTCCATCACCTTAAAGGCTATGTTCGAGATTGCTAGAACCTAACGCTGCCATCTAGTCTCCGAGGATGGGCCGAAACTTTGGCGAAAATCGACGATGCTGATCTTAGAGAAGACTTCCATCGCATTTATATGAAGTTGTCGCAAATCATCATTCAAGATGTCAACACAAGGGGGTGCCCTACAACAATGCAGAGGGTTGAGTAAGAGGGAGATCGAAGAACGCCTCCGTAAGCAGGGTGATACAAGGACGTGGATGACGAAACAGGGCTATCTACCGTTCCTGAAGCCGAGCGAGAAGAGGAAGTCTTCAACATGATCGATGTGTGCCTCTAGCATGATCCAGTGTGTGTATATTCTTGATGGACGCCTGCTGTATTAGTGTGTGTGTCATAAACTTTACTATCTCGTGGTCGAAATGGTCATTGTTGTTAGACTTAAACTACCTTGTGGTCGTGTTGTCGTTGAACTTATTGCTTATATGATGATCTATCTTTTAGGTTTATGGATCCTTTGTTTTATATTCTGTGATATATATATATGCATGTGAACCCTTTATTCATTCTTTTCGTTGTATTTTTACTAATATGCCTTGTCGTCTATAGACATGGCGACGAGGTGGTATGTGGTGTACATGGGTAGGGTTCCAGGAGTCTACGAGGAGTGGGAGGATTGTCACAAACAAGTGAACAAGTTCAGTGGCAACATCTACAAAGGATACACGACTAGAGAGGAGGCGATAGCCAAGTGGAGGAACCACTTGTGGAAGAAGAATCGGATGAAGATATTGGTCAGGCTAATGCTCTTCCTCACCATTATCACAGTTGTATTCTATTTGATCCTAGTGTAGGTGGCGGTGGCCACTTCATATTTGTAATGTGAGATGATATGCGCCACAGGAAGTAGTTATCAGTGGCGAGGTAACAGTGGCAACTAGGATATGCGCCACAGAAGTCCCATTTCCATGCGCCACAGATGAGTTGTTTCCTAGTAGTGCATCTACTTACTACATGGACCCGTAGTCCAGGGAAGAACTACTCACACATCACACCGGAGGAAGCCATGGTGATGAAGAAGGCCTCTAGGGTGATCTCTCCCCTCTGGCAGGGTGCCGGGAAGAGCTTCAGATCCCTCCTGATCTAGGGATAGAGATGGTGGCGGCTACAGACTCTTTTGTGGAATTTTGATCAGGTACTTAGGGTTTTCGTCCCGAGAGGCTTTTATAGGCGGAAGGGCTAGGTCGGTGGAGCACCAGGGGGGCACACCTTGTGGTGGCGCGTCTAGGGCTGGTCGTGCCACCCTAGGGTGTGGCCACCCTGGTTCCCCGCTTCGTCTCCCCTCCGGACTCCGTGTTGCTTTGGGTAAAATATTGACTTTGGCTTTTGTCCGGTCCAATTCCGAGAATATTTTCTTACTAGCTTTTCTGAAACCAAAAACAACAGAAAACAGGCAACTGGCACTGTGGCATCTTGTTAATAGGTTAGTTCCATAAAATGTGTAAAATACTCCAAAGTGTGGAAAAAACATAAGAAAGTAGATATAAAACAAGCATGGAATATCAAAAATTATAGATATGTTTGCAACGTATCAACATCGCCAAGCTTAACTCCTGCTCATCCTCGAGTAGGTAAGTCATAAAACATAAGAATTTTTGAGGTGACATGCACCATTTGATCAAAGGATTTATAACATTGATAGCTGGGATCATAGTACTTTAACATAGCATGAAAGATATAGTTCTAACAATAAGACATAGCAACTATGTTGTAACATGAAAAGGTACAACCAAAAGATTCATGAATAACAATGGTTTGAAAGACATTTGTTTGTTTCACATATAGAAAACATAATTAGAATGGTATTCAGCTTGTCCCTCATAGTGTAGCAAAACATAAATGCATAGGACACCTTCAAAGTTCATAAGGGTGACTAGATACAAATAGTTTAAGCACAAGCAATATCAAAGTTATGAATCAATCAACAAGTTTTGGGACAGTGCACATTAAACTAAGAATGGCCACTATGCTCTCTCAATAGGTGCATAAAGATAGAAGATGTAGACTCAACATAAAAGTAAAAGAAAGGCCCTTCATAGAAGGAAGCAGGGATTCAAGTCTCATAAAGAGCTTCCAAATATTATGGTACTTATTAGCTTTCAGCTCTCATTGCCCCTATCATAAGCATCTTTAGGTGATTAAGGTTAAAGTGAACAAATATGAGGATATGATTGACAAGTTATAAGTTAAAAATCTCATGCCCCTTACTTACGAGTACCGTTCCTCATGCTACTCAAGTTTAGTCACAAGTAAGTTCTTGTCATTGTAAGTACATGTGTATCATAGAGAACCGCCAACGGGGTACCCCTTGCCCGATGATACGGAAGAATCCCCATATCAAAATGACAAGGTAAGCAGACAATGAGCATCTCAGCATCCTTTTATTTCCTATTTACATAGGCCTCTTTTTTTCTTTTTTTCTTTTTTTCTTTCCTATTTGCATAGGCTTATTTTTTTATAGAGGATGCTTCATAGATTTCTCACTATGGTTACGCTGCAGGTTTCCACCATGATTAGGCATGGCTTAGACCAGCCGCCCAAGCGTTTCTCTAACACAAATACGAACTCCATGAGCCTTACAAGCTCCCCTTTCATTTCACACTATCGGGATCCATAAGCAAAAGAACATGATATCAACTAAATAAAGTGCAATGTTGAAAGCGTTCCCCATGATAACATGGTTCTGCTAATTCACAACTTACAAAACGCAAGCATATACGCAACATAGATGGGCACAATAGTTCAAGTTTATTAAGTGCAAGAAAAGTAAAGTGTGCCATCAAGTTCATGAGAGCTTTAATCACTAATTTTCACATAACAAGTTTAATTCGGAAGGTAGCTAAAAACAGGAATATACTTGGAATAGCAAATGCTAGTAGCTAGGTATGGTGGACTCTTTGGAATAACTTGGTTTTATTTGGAGTTGGATGCATGAGTGGAACTATACTTGGTATGGAGGCTAGCAAAAGACTGGGAGCGACCAACTAAGAGAGCAATAATGGTCATAATCATGCAAAGTGACAAAACATTATTAATTAAAGCATAAAGTGATATTACAAGTCAAAAACTAAATGATCATAAAGGCTATGGTGACTTGGTATAGTCTTAACATGGTGTGAGCATGTGCCAAGTCAACCCAAATAAAGCATTAAAGGAGAATACCACAATACTATGCTTTAATATGCTAAAACAACGCATGATTCTTTCAAGGCACATTAAGCAATCTCAATTATTTGTACAAGTCATGCTACAGCAATAATCACTGAGCATAAATTCAAAACAATATCAAGCATGACATGACAAAGCCTAGGCCACAGTCAAAAACAAAACTCCTTTTATACCACTTATAAGCATGAACTTTCCTACTCTTTTCCAATCCAAACCAACTTATTTGAAAACTAATGTAAGCATACGGGATCCAAACAATTTATTCAGCAAACTAAGAAAACGAAAACTAAGAATAAAAACCAAGACGCTCCAAGAACAACACAACTGTGCATGAAATAATAAAAATGAAGTGTTTGGAAGAGAACCTGAGATTTTTATTGATGAAGAAGGGGATGCCTTGGGCATCCCCAAGCTTTGACGCTTGTAGTTCTTGGATATTTCTTGGGGTGACACGGGTGGCATCCCCAAGCTTGAGATTTTGTCCATACTTCATCTTATCACATTATTCTTCCCTACACTTAAAAAATTTCCTTCATACAAAATTTCACACAATCTTCATTAGCAACATTAGTGTACTCAAGATAATAAGTCTTTAGGTTCAGTTTCAACACAAGTAAAACTTCCATTAAAACACAAGCTACTGTAGCACTTCCTTTAAAAATTTCAGGAATTTGGCAAAAACTCAAAGAGGAAGAGATTAAGAGGTAAATGCAAATAATGGCAAAAATCTGTCAAAACAGACCAGCAGGTAAAAACCGATTTTTTGGAAGACCTTCTGTTGCTCAAATCTAAAAGTGTTAAACTAACTAAAGTTAGATAACAACCTGGGGAAGAAGCACAAAAAATTATATCTCAGTCCGACATACAGAGATTTTTTACGAATTTTTACAGCGAAGCACAAAAATCTGTTTCGGGACAGCAACTTTCCCAAGTCTTACTTCTCTCTCATTAGAAGTTACTCTTGGCACAAAAACCACAAAAAAGGATAAGGAGAGGTTATTACTTAAGCAATAACTTCCAAGACTCAACAAAAGATTCCTAACGAAATTTGGGTTATCTCCCAATAAGTGCTTTTCTTTAACGCCTTTGAGCTAGGCATAAGAAGTAAGAATCAAGTATTCTCAAATGAAGAAGCATTAAGAGAAAATTTTGTTTTAATAAGAGAGGCAAAAGGAATCTCCTCTCTCTTCTTAGGGAAATGTTATATACCTTTCTTGAGTGGGAATTGATATTTAATGGTGCCTTCTTTCATATCAATAATGGCACCAACAGTTCTAAGAAAAGGTCTTCCCAAAATAATAGGACAAGAAGCATTGCATTCAACATCCAAAACATAGAAATCAACAGGGACATAGGTATTGTTAACCATAATAAGAACATCATTAATACTCCCCATGAGTTTCTTTTTAGCATTATCATCAAGTTGGACATTAATCACAATCTTCCAATGGTGGCAAATCAAGCATTTCATAAATTCTTCTAGGCATAATAGAGACACTACTATCAAGATCACATGAAGTTTTGAGATCAAAATCATTCACTTTCATATTAATGATGAGTGCCCAACCATCTTCTAATTTCATAGGAATAGAAGCTTTATGTTTCATCTTTTCTTCTTTAATTTTTATGAGAGCATCAGTAATGTGTTTGGTAAAGGCCATATTCATAGCACTAGCATTAGGACTTTTAGCAAGGTTTTGTAGGAACATAATTACTTCAGAGATATTGCAACCATCAAGATTAAAATCATAATTACCATCTAAGGTAGTAGAGCTATTGTTTCCCATATTTCGAAGAATTTCAGCATTTTTATTAGAGAAGGTTCCATTGGTTTTAGGCATTGTTGCAAAAGGAATGGGGACTTCATGTGGTTTGCTAGCATCAACATTAGTGGTAGTGATAGTGCAAATACTACTATTTCTAGCAATTTCATCCTCTCGTTCCCACTTAGCATGCAATTCAGCTAATAGTCTAACATTTTCATCAATTCTAACTTGTATGGCATTAGTAGCAGCAAAGGGATTTTCTATGGTTTCAGGTTTAGTAGCCATTTTATTCAAAGAAGATTGTGCTTCAGACAATGATGCTATATTTCTTTCAGCATTAGAGAGTTTTTTCTCAATAGTTTTGTTGAAAGCAGTTTGTTTATTAATAAAATCTTTGAGCATGACTTCAAGTTTAGAGGGTGCACTTCTATTATTGTTGTAGGACTTTCCATAAGCATTACCATTATTGGGAGAATATGGTTTATAATTATTGTTACCAAAATTATTTCTATAGGCATTGTTGCTACAATTATTATTTCTAATAAAGGTCACATCAACTTGCTCTTCTTGAGCAACCAAAGAGACTAAGGGCACATGATTGGGATCAATATGAGCTTTCCCATTAACAAGCATAGACATAATAACATCAATTTTATCACTCAAGGAGGAGGTTCCTTCAACAGAATTTACCTTCTTACCTTGTGGAGCCCTCTCAGTGTGCCATTTAGAATAGTTAACCATCATATTATCCAGAAGCTTTGTTGCAGCACCCAAAGTAATGGTCATAAAGGTACCTCCAACAGCAGAATCCAGCAGATTTCTTGAAGAATAATTTAGTCCTGCATAAAAGGTTTGGATAATCATCCAAGCAGTCAGTCCATGAGTGGGACAATTCTTTACCAAAGTATTCATTCTTTCCCAAGATTGAGCAACATGTTCATTATCAGATTGTTTAAATTTCATTATTTCACTTCTCATGGATATAATCTTAGCAGGAGGATAGTATTTTCCAATGAAAGCATCTTTGCATTTAGTCCAAGAATCAATACTATTTCTAGCCATTCTTTAGCTTTTCCTCTCAAAGAAAAAGGAAACAATTTAAGCTTAAGAATATCTCCATCTATATCCCTATGTTTTTTCATCTCACAGAGTTCAACAAAGTTATTAAGATGAGCAGCAGCATCTTCAGTACCAATACCAGAGAATTATTCTTTCATAACAAGATTGAGCAAAGCAGGTTTAATTTCAAAGAAAGTAACTTCAGGAATAGGTGGAGCAATAGGTGTGCACATGAAATCATTGTTGTTGGTGCTAGTAAAGTCACACAACTTAGTGTTTTCAAGAGTAGTCATTTTTTGTGTTTTTAATAAAGGAAGCAAACTAGAACAACTAATTTTTTGTGTTTTTGATAAAGGAAACAAGCAAAAAAAGAAGAAATAAACTAAGCAAAACAAAAAAACAAAGTAAAGAGATTGGTTATGAAGTACTCTCCTTGTGAAGCTGTCCTTGACTCCTTGGCAACGGCGCCAGAAAATAGGCTTGATGACTCAAAATGTGATGAGCTCGTTGGGAACCCCAAGAGGAAGGTATGATGAGCACAGCAGCAAATTTTCCCTTAGTGATGAAACCAAGGTTATCGAACTAGTAGGAGCAAGATAACAACCCCAAGGTGTTGTCTTCCAACTTAGAATCCTGCACAACACAACCACAAAACTTTGCCCCAACTTACAGTGAGGTTGTCAATCTCACCAGTTTTGCTAAAACAAAGGATTAAACGTATTGTGTGGAAGATAGTAATTGCTTGTAGAAACTAAACAGTAAACAGTAAATAGTAGATTGTATATTGATGGTAAAAGAATGGACTGGGTCCATAGTTCACTAGAGGTGATTCTCCTTAAGATAGATGACATGTTGGGTGAACAAATTACAGCGGGGCAATTGACAAACATCGAGAAAGCATACATGCATATACTAATCATCTTGACTCCTATGAGATTTGATTGGGCATTACAACATTATACATAGACCATAATCCAATTGCATCTATGACTAATAATCCACCTTCAGGTTATCATCCGAATCTCCTCCAGTATTAAGTTGCAAGCAACAGATAATTGCATTAAGCAAAGTGTGTAAAGTAAACAATACGATTGCCCTATGGACAAAAGGATTACTGTTTTCTCCCTAGTAGCAACAGCACATCTAGTACCTTACCGATTTATGTCACTTCCCCAGATTACTAGAGGCATGAACCCACTATCAAGCATAAATATTCCCTCTTGGAGTTGCTAGCATCTACTTGGCCAAGATAGCTACTAACAACGGAAAGCATGCAAGATCACAAATAACAAAGACATGATATAACCAATATTCAATCTGAAATAGCATCTCAATATCCATCGGATCCCCGCAAACACAACATGTAAGATTACAAATAGATGATCTTGATCATGAACGAAGCTCACAAGATCTAAACATGGTAGCACAAAGGAGGAGAACCAACCATCTAGCTACTACATGGTCCCGTTGTTCAGGGATGAAATAATCATGTATCACACCGGAGGCAGCCATGGTGATGAAGAAGGCCTCCAGGGTGATCTCTCCCCTCCGGCAGGGTGCCGGGAAGAGGTTCAGATCCCTCCCGATCTAGGGATGGAGATGTCGGCGGCTACAGACTCTTTCGTGGAATTTTGATTGGGTACTTAGGGTTTTCATCTCGAGAGGCTTTTATAGGCGGAAGGGCTAGGTCGGTGGAGCACCAGGGGGCCCACACCCTAGGATGTGGTCGCCCTTGTTCCCCGCTTCGTGTCCCCTCCAGACTTCGTGTTGCTTCAGGTAAAATATTGACTTTGGCTTTTGTCCGGTCCAATTCCGAGAATATTTCCTTACTAGCTTTTCTGAAACCAAAAACAACAGAAAACAGGAAACTGGCACTATGACATCTTGTTAATAGGTTAGTTCTAGAAAATGTGTAAAAGTACTCCAAAGTGTGGATAAAACATAATAAAGTAGATATAAAACAAGTATGGAACATCAAAAATTATAGATATGTTTGGAACGTATCATTTAGTCATACTTTGCTTCTGTAAATCTTGTTGGTTTCTTGATATTTATATGATGCATGCTTCAAATTATATCGTGGAATGCATAATTATATGTATTATTTGAAAATATGAATTTAAAACAATATTTAGATGCAAAATAATTTAAATTGGGTCAAAAGTCAAAGGTTTGACTAGTTGGAGTCAACTCTAGGAATATTTGAAATTGGATTTGAATTCATATTCAGAAATGATTCACTATTTATTTTATAAGTTTTCTCAAATTCAAAACAATTTAAAAGATATGAATTAATTTAAGTTTAAACATATTCTGAAATTTTGTTTGATTTAGA
Source organism: Avena sativa (assembly GCA_916181665.1). Taxonomy (NCBI): domain Eukaryota; kingdom Viridiplantae; phylum Streptophyta; class Magnoliopsida; order Poales; family Poaceae; genus Avena; species Avena sativa. The sequence goes on along the minus strand of OV702291.1, from coordinate 372,359,428 downwards.
AAAACATGGCTGGAACTTTTCTCACTCGGGCTACCTCTACCCACATACAATGACATGCGGGGACAGTGGCTTAGACGGGTCCACAGCACGCTCACTAGCGAGGTGGTGACACGTGGGCGAACCAAGACCGAGGTTGGTGTTTGAAAAGCCTAAGGTTTTTTTATAAAACCGGCATGGACACGTTGTGATTCCTGAATCGTGTACGATCTGATCCGCAGAAAAACAGTTAGCTTGGCCTTCTTTAGATCGACGATTGCGAGCAAATCTCTACAAATTTTGCAATGCCACAAAAACAGAAGTTGTATAAGGGATCTAGGGCTACAACTTTGGTTCAGCAAGAATCTCCAGAGGAGGGCTACATCGTCTGGGAATCTTTGAGGAACAAGGGGGTTCAGATTTTGAACGAAAAATTTCAAAAAACAGATTATTTCGCCCTGACTTCAACAGACTATATCTCTGTGCTCGGATATCCAAATCGAACGTCGTTTGTTCATGGAGGGTACTCAATGATAGGGCTACAAGTTTTGTTCAGGAAGAGTTCGCAAGGGATCTACGTGGACACCGAAAAAAATCGAGGAAGGAGGAGCCTAGGAGTTGAACATGCTGCTACAGACGCGGTTCATGCCGAGCGCGTTCCGGACTACGATGGCGAGCGCGGCACGACGAAGAGCTGGTCGAGTGGGGGAAGTCCAGAGGGAGAGATGGGAAGGAGAGGACATGGCCGTGGCTCATCGAGAGGGGGTCGGTGATGGTTGGTCGACGCTGAGAACGACTTGGAAGGAGAGCAGTGCGGCGATGGAGAACGGCGGTGATCACGGTGTGCGTGGCGATGGCGAGATGCGGGTGGCGAGGTGCTGGTGCTCCCCGGTGCCGAGCCTTCATGTTCTAGAGCTCGAGCAGGTCCTGGGACTCATGGAGGATGGCCGGGATACGGCGACGGAGGCGGTATTGTGGAGGAAGAAGGGGATGGGAGGGAGAGATGTCGATCCAGATGCGGGTTGGTGGTGTTGCACTCAGCTTTATTGGAAGGGAGAGAGGAAGAGCACACGAGGCGGGTGAGTGCTAGGACGCGGGTTTTCGATCACGTGCATACGCGAGGAAGAAAAACAGGAGCGCGACCAACGTCGGTCTTGTCCGCTTGGTTGAGCCGGACCAGATGGAGCGAGTCGGGTGCATCCACGGTTGAGCTAGGACGGCAGGGATCAGAGTTTGTTGGGTCGGGCGGGGTTCAGATAGAGAGGGGTCGGGTGCACCAAGTTGATAGACAAAGGAAAGGTCGCACTAGGTTTGGTTAGGCTGCAGGTTTCATCTAGGATCGTCACACCGATCAGTAGAGCTGGGCTAGCTAGCTAGCTAGAAAGAATCATGCGGCACTGCACACACACATGCACATGTATGCCACATGCATGGCTCGGTTGCACTAGGAAAAAAGAGAGCAAGAGAGTGTGTGTATGTGTGAATACATGCACACCAGACGAGGCTAGATAGGTTTTAAATTGCATCAAGAATAAAACAGAGGGTTTAGGGATAGCTAGGTTTACTTAGCTAGATGATGAAATAAAGAAATATGCAACACATGTAGCTCTAGATGATTGAAAGAGGGCCACATGTACAAGATTTTGGATTGATGGCAATACATGAGTACAGGTGGTAACAACATGGTAATTAAGATGATGGTTTTTGGCCTTTAAATATGTTCGACAAAATTCAAACAATCCAAAGAATCAAGACATGGATTTAAATAGAGAAGGCATGCTTGCAATGCCCCCATGCATGCATTAATGCATGTAGAAGTTTGTGAAAACAAAATAGGTTCCGAGGAGCATTTGCATCATACAAGCATTCCTAGATAAATTGAGCCATCCAAAATTACTGTGGAAACCTTCTCTACCACACATAGATTAATTCAAATGATGCCACATTTAAGTAGTAAGGCCAAGCTACTGTGTATGTGCCACTATGGACGTATATGGCCTTATCAAGTCAAATGAACTCACAATTTGGATAAAACCATGGAAGGAGTTCAAAATAGCATGTACTTCTACATAGCATGCAAAGGTGGCCATGTAGGCTTTCATAATAAATATTGTGAAAACAATATGATATCATATATGGAAACATGTAGATTAGAAATGGATCCACCCCAACACATATGAGCTAGATATAAATAACAAATAGTGATGTGGGCATCCCATTGATGATTAGCATGCTAGGACAACTTACGATATGTAATGATAAGTCTAAGATTGTGTCAAACATTGTAGCTATGTTATTGAATCCGAGTCCAGGTTAGGGTTGAGTCCGTTTGTGTGCTCGGTTTGGGTCTATCCAACCGATTAGTTGCAGGACTCCTATATAAAGGAGTCAGGTGCCTAGGGTTTAGGAAAGTTCAGAATTTTAGTCTAAGAAACTGCCGTGTTGTGTTTCTTGGTGCAGCATCCCTCCGAGAATGGCGATGACGTGTTATCTATCATATTGAGTGATTGTTGCGGAGGTTCTTGTGTCCATCAAGGATTATCGTGCTTTGGTTTGAGGCGTGGTGATCTTCTCCATGTTTTTGCTGGATTTGTTCCTCTTCTTCAGGTTGCGTTCATCGCGTAATTGGGAGAATACCTATTTGGTTGACTCACTAAGAAAGATCGGGACAAAACTCATAGGATCATTGGCGTGATCCTTATCATGTGGTATCAGATTACTGGGTTTATCACTGCGAGTACTGTTTGTTGATTGATCTGCGGATTATTCTTCACCGACAGTTTTCAGATATGCGAAGGTTCAGTCCAAATATCTAGACTGTTTTTAGACTGTTCATCGTGTTTTTGAACCTGTTCGTGTTCTAGAGTTTTAGATCTATTAGATCTGTTCTGGTTGGGATCATCGATTTTGAAGAAATTGGTGCAGATCAGATTTGTATTGGCCAGCAAGGGAAAGCGGAAATATCTGTCCACGTGGTTTCCGGCCAGAAGCTAATTGGCTGACGTGCTTTGGAAATGGAAGGAACCTTGTCGTGTTGCTCTGGTTCGTATTGTATCAGGCAAGATCAGCTGCGATCTGGTCGAATCACACCAGAAAAAAAGGAAGATCCACTCAAGGTTGTTTGGATTTGTTTCCATCAAACGTGGAGTTAAGAGCTGATCGGTTTGGAATTGTTTGGTACGGAAATCTTGCAAAGGAAAGTAAATAAAAGAGAAGAACCGTGCTAAGTTTAGACGGGTCTTCAGATTGTAAATTCTGGCGGGCACTTCACCAGCCCTATGCAAGTGCTGCTCGCTCATGTGTTATGTTCAAAAAAAGAAAGTAAGTTTAGTACTAAACATAAAAGACAAAATAGGTGATGTCATCGGCATTAAATACAAAATCTAAAAATTCAAAATGGTTTGTAGATCCAACCATTTATCCGATTTATGATCCGTTTTCAACATTGGACTAGTCATGATGAGATCTTCGAAAGTAGATCTCATGTTGAGATATTTCGCAACTTTTTTTGGCCCAAAAGTTATCCACCCAATGACATGTAAGTTATCCATCATTACTATGTAAGTTACCCGTCAGATAACAAATAAATTATCCACCATACGAAGGAATTATGTGTTTGATTTTTTGTATGTGTACGGAAAAACATAAATATGAACTCCTCCGATTTAGGATCCATTTTCACCAAGTCGATTACAATGAAGACTCGTTATCCTAACACCTAGGCTATAGTGTCCAAATCAAATAAGTCTATCGCACATATAATTAACTAAAATAGAGGTAATTAGGGCTTAAAAAATATAGTGGCCACAAAGAGAACTAAAGTTATCCTGAAAATTGTAGAAAGTTACCCACGAAGATAAACAAAAAATTATCCATGACATTGTACAATAATTACCCACTAGTAACAAGAGAGTTATCTATGCTTAGGCACGTAAGTTACCCCCAATAACATGTAAGTTATCCATCCCTACAAAAATTTATTCGGGCGACGCAATCTCGAAAGGCTACCACGCCAAACATCAAGCATAATTTATTTAAATGAACTAAATCTAATTTTTTACATACGATATAATATATGGGGTCTTATGCACCACCCATCCACTATCCTAAGTTGTAGTGAACAAACGTAACACGCAACCAGTAGCCTAGCGGTTCGGCTCCATCGCATGTCGCCGCTATCGTGGCGTATGGGTGACGAAACCTCAAAGGGTGTTAGGGTACCGAGCCTTCATCGCTCATCGATGCGTTAGCATCAACGATGATAAAGTCTCGGTACCATAGGCTACCCGTCCCAATTACTAGCTCGAGCTCATAATTAATTAACTTAACTAAAATACATGGGGCGGCTGAGGTTTCATGAGGCTAAAAAATAGAAAATGTACGCACACGAGAATGCGAAAACTCCTCAACCCAACCCATTTATATAGTAGGTAACTTACATGTTATAGGGTGGATAACTTGCATACTATGACATGGATAACTCACGTGTTAGGGACTAATAACTTTTTGGTCCGAAAAAATTTCATCGAAACATATTAACATGAGATCTAGTTTCGAAGATCACGTCACGACTAGCACAACGGTGAAAACGGATCCTAAATCGGATAAACGGTTTGAGGAAGTACACACGGCCAAGTAATTGGAGAAGCGTTCCATGGCGCCTGTGAGCTTAACGACCACTGGCCCGCTCGAATCAGGTGGCAACGGCTTCATCTCGTCAAACCCTACAACTTTTGTGAAGACGCCTATATATTTCGAGGCTCCAACCGTCGGCAAGAGAGCCGCCATTCCCAGATTGCATCATAATACCTCTAAAGGAGATCCACACCATTGTTTATCCATTGATCATCACTTCCCACATCCATCCATCCACTAGCCATAGCCATTGAATTGTACTTTAGATCTCCTTTTGATTTGGCGACCATTGTAAGAATATTTGATTTCAATCTAAGTATTTGTATGATGTTTTCTATCTCTGATCTATTAGTTATGAGTGAGTAGTCCTCACGGGCTGCGGGCTTTGGGAGAAACCTTGCATCAATTATGTGCATCTAGATCATGGGAGAATTGTATTTTGTTTGGAATTGTGATTTCTATCTTTTGTTTCTTCGTCTCCTGTCTCCATCTGTGGATTTGTAGGTACCCAAGATCCCATATATTGATAAAGGCTTGAGGTGAGATACTTGACTAGCGGCGATCTCATAGGAACCTCAGTGACAGAAAGGGTAGTATGATCTTCGCTTAGCGCTCCATTCGGGATCAACAACAACATCAGCACTTAAAGCTTTGGTATGTGTTTTGCACTTAATAATCATGTGTAACCCGTGGCTTCGGTGTACTCTTGGTTGGATGAAAAGTCTATTGCTATGCCCGCTGCATCACGGGGCCTCTAGAATATTAGGATGTGTTGCCAACAATGTGTTTAAGCATTGTTTTTGGTCAAGCAATTGCCAAAGAAACTCTCAACTCTTGACAATAATGACTAATAATTGTAAACATATGAAAAACCTTTCTTTGAATTGTGTTGTGCCAGAAATCACGGCTTTTAAAGCGAAATAAGGAGTCACAATGAAGGATTTTGAGGAAATACAAACGACCAAGTAATTGGAGAGGCGTTCTAGGGCGCCTGCGAGCTTAACGACCACTGGTACGGGCGCGGTCCGCCCATACCGCCCGCCCGCACTAGGTGGTGGTGGCTTCGTCTCGTCAAACCGTACAACTTTCATGAAGACGCCTATATATTTCAAGGCTCCAGCCGCCGGCCAGAGAGCCGCCATTCTCAGATTGCATCACAACACCCCCAAAGGAAATCCACACCATTCTTCATCGATTGTTCATCCTTTGTTTATCACTGCCCCTATCCATCCATCCACTAGCCATAGAAATTGCTTTGTACTTTAGATCTCCTTGTGATTTGGCGACCATTGTAAGAATATTTGATTTCAGTCTAAGTATTTGTATGATGTTTTTATCTCCGATCTATTTGTTATGAGTGAGTAGTCCTCACGGGATGTGGGTTGGGGAGAAACATCACAGCAATTATGTGTATCTAGATCATACAACAACAAAGACTTCTTCTCTCTTATTCGGGTAAGAACACTTACCTTGTACTTACCATTTGCTTATTCAGGGATGAAAAGTTCCTCCAACAACAAAGACTTCTTCTCTCTTGGAGGAATTGACCTTAATTCATTGAATAATTCTCGTAAACGAAAATCACTAGGACTAAAGTTCCTCTCAACAAGATTGGTGTCTTGCTGGGTAATCATGGACACTACATCTAACATTTTTATTTCTTGCCTCTTCATAATCTGCAACTCAAATTCTTGAAGTGATAGAATCCAATAGACCAGTCTTGGCTTATGGTCTTTCCTCTCAAGGAGTTCTTTTAAACCACCATCATCCATATGAACTCTTACCTTTGCATCAACTATGTAAGAACGAAATTTATCACAAGAGAAAAATATAGCAAAAAGTTCCTTTTCTTCCTTAGGGTAATTCTTTTAAGCACCACTTAGAGTTCTACTAGCACGATGTATAATATGAAATCAGTGACCAATATGTTATCCCAGAGTTACTCCTACAACATCATCACTAGCTTCACATATTAAGTCAAAGATTGTATCCCAGATAGGTGGTTTAATGATGGGAGCACGAGATAAAGCATTTTTGAGTTTATCAAAGGCTTCAAAACATTTATCATCAAAATTAAATCTTACTCCCTTTTGCAGGAGGTTAGTCAAAGGTTTAGATGATATTCCAGAGAAATTTCTAATGAACCTTCTATAAAAAACCACATGACCAAGGAAACTTATTATACCTTTAATATCCCTAGGTTGTGGCATTCTCTCTATTGCCTCAACCTTAGCTCTATGAACTTCAATTCCCTTACCTGATACCTTGTGTCCCAGGACTATACCTTCTTTGACCATAAAATGGCACTTCTCCTAGTTTAGAACAAGATTGGTTTCGTCGCAACACTGCAAAACTCTTTTGAGATTATCCAAGCAACTAGTAAATGAAGTTCCATAGACAAAAAATTCATCCATAAATACTTCCATTATAAGTTCTATGAAATCCACAAAAATAGCAGTCATGCATCTTTGAAAAGTAGCCGGAGCATTACATAAACCAAAAGGCATACGTCGGTAAGAATGTAAACCATAAGGACAAATGAAAGTTGTTTTAAGTTGGTCATCAGGATGAACAACTATTTGAGAAAAACCAGATTATCCATCCAAGTAACAAAAATGAGTATGGTTTGCTAACCTTTCTAAAGTTTGATCTATGAACGGTAAACGATAGTGATCTTTCCTAGTTTCTTTATTTAATTTTCTAAAGTCTATGCACATCTTATGCCCAACAATAGTTCTAGTAGGTATCAATTCATTATTTTCATTAGGAACAACAGTGAAACCGCCCTTCTTAGGGACACAATGAACATGACTTACCCATTCACTTTCTTTAATAGGATAGATTATACCTGGATCCAGTAGGCATACAATTTCTTTTCTTACAACTTCTTTCATTTCAGGCTTCAATCTTCTATTAAATTCCGCAACTGGTTTAGCACCTTCCTCCATGAATATTCGATGGACGGCTATCATGGGACTGATGCCCTTCAAGTCATCCATTGAGTACCCAAAGTCCTTGCGATGCTCCTTAAGTATCTCCATAAGTTCTTCTTCTTCTTTTCCTAGAAGTTTAGCACTGATAATAACAGGAAATTTATTTGTATCATCTAGAAACCTGTATTTGAGATTATATGGTAGAGTCTTCAACTCTAGGGGTGGTAGTTCCTCGTCCCCTCTCTTTTCTGGCTCTTCAAAAGCCTCATCATTTGGAGGTCCTATGATGGGAACTGAATCGAATTCATCTTCTAGTTCTTCCAAGGACTTGTCCTCCATAACTATTTCTTCATAATTTGGATCTTCATCTATTTCTTCTTCTTGATTACTAAAGAAAAGAGCCTCCATTTCCTCAATAGTTCTCTCTTCCTCTTCTTCTTGTATTTGTGGAGGCATGTCTTTAAAATTGGAAAAATGAAATTTATTTTCCGTTCCCCCAAGCTTAAGAGGACACAATCTCCTTCTTGAAATTAACATAGGCACCTATATCACCCAAAAAGTTTCTTCCAAATATAATTGGGCAAAGAGTGTCAGATGGCATATCAAGAACTAAAAAATCGATAGGAAAGTTTTTATTGCCAATTGTGATAGTTGCATCTTAAGCTACTCCCATTGGAATTCTAAGATTTTTATTGGCTAACATAATTGTCATATCAGTATTTTCAATTGTAGCCGATTCTATTTCCTCTTTTATTTCTAAGTAGAAATCATAAGATATAACATTAACTTCGGTGCCAAGATCACATAAATCGTAATGCGAGGTTTCTTTAAATATGCAGGGAAGAGTAGGCGTACCCACATCTTTTAAATTTGTTTTACCTTCGACCAATACAGAAGTCTCTTCATCAAGTTCAACTATGTTACAATGTGCGTACATAGCCATTATTGCTTCCTTGGTTACCTCTTCATCTTTGGTTTCTTCCAGATGTTCCATGACTTCTAGCATACTTTCTTCTTCCTTCTTACCCTGTACTACTTTGACCTGTTCATATTAAAGAATATGCTTTTGTGCAGTGTTAGGAAAAGGCATCTCATCTTTCACTAGTGTTGCTTTATCTTCTCTTTTCTTCTCGGGTTTGGGTGGTGGATCATACTTGACCGGACCTTCTTTTGGAGCTTTGATATGTTCTGTAAAAGCTTTAACAACTTGCAACACAAGATCTGAATCCAAATAAAGTTCCTTAGATAATTCTTTAACATGGCCCTTTTATTATAGTCATGAATATAATCATGTTCTATTTCTATGCCTCCTTCACTTCCTAGACCAAAATTCCATGAAACTCTATGATCATGAATTCTATTAAGTAAAGCCCAAGCTTTAGGTATAGGAAGATTCATAAAGGCTCCTTCCGTAAAAGAGTCTAGTTCAATTTTATTGGGTTCAATTAAACCGCCATAAAAGATATGCAATAAATACCATTCAGGTAAATCATGATGCGTACCTAGACGTAGTAAATCTTTAAATCTGATATAAGCTCTTACTGATCCTTCATTAGAATGGTTTTTCCAAGTCATTATAAGACGCCTGATTCCAAAAGATTTTGACAATGGATAATATTTTGCTAGAAATTCACAGGCTAGATTATCCCAAGTAGTAGTGGCTTCAGGTGGTATAGATCTATACCATGAGAGAGTTGTACTAGTCAAAGTCTGACTAAAAAGTTTAACCCTTACCTCATCAGCGGTATATCCCATCAATAGAAAAGTTCCACATATATCTTTGAAACATGCAATATGCTCATATGGATCAGGATCTTCTTCATCTCTAGTAAATTGCTTCTTGTGTAAAATACCAAGTAGTAGAGGATTTATTTCAAACCCCCTTGTCTTCTCATTGGAGTTGTATCTTTTGTAAGTATCACAGGGCTTCCCAAAGCAGTTGAGTGGGTTAGCACTAGTCATATGCTCAAACTCCATCATGTTGGTGGAAACCTGTAACTCAAAACAAAATTTAGCAAGACAAAAATAAATAAGCAAAAACTAAAAGACCTACAGCACTTAGCTCCCCGGCAACGGCGCTAGAAAATAGCTTGATGATTGCAAGTGCATAGATTGTTTGTAGCTAATTTTGAAATAAAGATATCGATCCCACAGGGAGCAGGAGTCTGAAGTCTAATAACTCTTGAAATAAATATTACAATAGAAATGCTAGATAAAGTTCTAAGTGACAAGATAAAATGCGAGTATTCTGTAAAAAGGTGTTTTGGAGTTTTAGGTATAAGAGCAATAATAAAGTAAAGTAAAATAACTGAATACAGAAAGTAAGTATCGCGTATGTAAGAGGGTTTGGAACTGCAATTGGGAAAAGGCGTTCTCAGGGAGTAGTGGATACACCTCTAGCATTACACTACTAGAGAAAAGGCTATAGGAGACATGCACATTAGAGGCGCATTTATATTATATGCGCCTCTGATAATATAGGCGAGGCACATCAGTCAGACATACGCCTCTAGTATTAAAATAGACGAGGCGCATATTTGTAGGATGCACCTCCGCTACTCTCTGTACGGACAAAATCTGGCACCCCATATTATGCGAGGCGCATTTTGATAATATGCGCCTCCAATATATTAGATAGGCGAGGCGTATATGGGAAGAATGTGCCTCTCATAAGTTGCATGGGCCCAGGAGGATATCTATGGTCGAATATGCCATATACGCCTCCCATATGCACCTCCTACAACCTGGCAGATACCCCCCCTCCCCCCGGATCGCCTTTTCATTTTTGTAAAAAATAAACAAAAATGATAGAAACTTCAAAAAAATAATTCCTTTGAGTTGTTGTTAGATTTTAGGGTATAGATCTAGAAAAAATTGAAAAACATGAATTTTGATGTATTTTGCAAAAATAGGTCATGGCACGGTAAAACGGCTATAACTTTTTCATACGATGTCAGAAAAAATCTTTAACCTATCAAAATGATCGTCTTGAAATTCCCTACTCGAATTCAACAACCTACGGTCGTTCTCGATTTTACGTCGACTATCTGAGCCAAGGGCAAAAGCAGTCGGTATGGAAGTCAATAGACTCCTCGACGCTAACTTCATACGCAAGATCAAGGAGAGCACCTGGGTAGCAAACCCCGTGCTCGTTCCTAAAAAGGACACGGATATCCTGCGGATGTGCGTAGACTTCACCTCCCTGAACAAACATTGCCCAAAGGACCATTTCCCATTACCATGGATTGATCAGATAATCGATTCCACTGCGGGATACGAGCACCTCTGCTTCCTCGATGCCTACTCAGGCTACCACTAGATTCGAATGAAGGAGGAAGACCAGGAGAAAACAGCCTTCATCACGCCCTTTGGCATCTTCTGATAAACAACGATGCCCTTCAGGCTGAAAAAGCAGGGGCCACCTATCAGTGGTGGATGCAAGCCTACCTCATGTCCCAGCTTGGTCGCAATATTCAAGTCTACGTCAACGACATCGTCGTCAAAACTAAGAAGGAAGCCTTGTTACTTGACAATCTCTGCGAGACCTTTGATAACCTTGGCCGCTACCAGATCAAGCTAAATCCAGACAAATGCGCCTTCGGCATACCATCTGGGCAACTGCTCGGGTACCTCATCTCCGCGAGAGGTATCGAGGCCAACCCAAAGAAAATAAAGGCCATACTGGTGATGGAGAAGCCGAAGAACGTAAAAGGCTTCTAGTAGCTAGCTGGGCGAATCGCGGCGCTCAGTCGATTTATTAGTCGGATGGGAGAAAAGGCGCTGCCTTTCTACCAACTCCTTCACAAGGCTGACAAATTCGAGTGGACATACGAAGCACAAGAAGCATTCGAAGACCCCAAGCGTCTACTATCCACTTTGTCGGTGTTGGTAACGCCTCAAGAAAAGGACCCACTGTTGTTATACATCTCCGCCACCAACCAGGTGGTTAGTACCGTGCTCGTAGTGGAACGAGCCGAAAAAAACAAAGTCCATGGGGTACAACACCTAGTCTACTACCTCAGCGAGGTGCTCACACCGACAAAACAGCAGTACCCGCATTATCAGAAGCTGGCATATGGCGTCTTCATGACAGCCAGGCGACTACGCCACTACTTCCAGGAACACCCCATCATTGTGGTGAGTGATTCTCCGCTAGGGCACATCCTCAATAACCCAGATGCCACCAGACGAGTCGCTCTTTGGGGGATAGAACTGTCTCCACGAGACATCACATACAAGAAGCGAGATGCGATGAAGTCGCAAGTACTCCCGGACTTCCTCATCCACTGGATGGAGAACCAGCTCCCCAACAAGCTAGACATGTCCTATCTTTGGACAATGCACTTCGACAGATCCAAACGTAAAGAAGGAGCTGGTGCGGGCGTCATCCTAACATCACCACAAGGCGACAAGATGAGGTACGTTCTGCGAATGCAGTTCTGTGCCTCCAATAACAAAGCCGAATACAAAGCCCTACTCCACGGGATGCGGATGGCCAAAGCTTGTGGCGCAACGCGAGTCGTCATCTACGGTGACTCTAAATTGGTGGTAAAAAACATGAACCAGTGCGATGCCCTGAGCGACAACATGATCGCCTATCGCGACCTCTATGATGCACTCGAAGGGGACTTTGATGGCTGTGAACTGTAGCACATCAGCCGCAAGAGCAACGAGGAAGCAGATACACTCGCCACCATTGGCTCCACTTGTGCCCCGGTGCCACCTAGAGTATTTCTAGAGCAAAGCTGCGAGCGCTCCATCAAGCCAAAGGCTCAATAATAGAAATCTAGCATGTCAAAGGACTCGGGGGCTATGCCACCCGACGAACCAAAGGCACTCGATAACATGGAGTAAGATACAAGACTCGAAGGCCCCATGGAGGTCATGATGATTCAGCCATCCTAGACACAACCATACATCACATACTTGCTCAGCAAAAGGTTGCCAGATGACCCGACAGATGCGCGTCATATAGCACGACGATCCAAGGCTTTCACCCTCATCAATGGCGAATTGTACAAATGCAGCATCACATGAGTTCTTCAATGATGCGTCTCCAACGGAGATGGAAGAGCCATCCTCCTTGATATACATGAAGGCACTTGCGGCCATCATGCTGGCAGTCGCGCCCTCATCGCCAAAGCTCTGTGAGTTGGATTCTACTGGCCAACGGCAATGAGTGATGCTAAGGACATTGTCCAACAATGCAATGTTTGCCAACGATTCGCGGATAAACCGCACACACCTGGCACAGAACTCAGGCCAATACCTGTGGCCTGGCCCTTCATGCAATGGGGACTTGACATGGTCAGCAAGCTGCACAAATCTTCACTAAAGGATACGTCTACCTCCTCGTCGCAGTCGACAAATTCACGAAGTGGATTGAGGCCATGCCGGTAATAAATCAATCAGGGGCAACATCCATAAAATTCGTCGAGTCCATCGTCTTCCGGTTCGGGGTGCCACAAAGCATCATCATGGACAATGAAATGAACTTCACCTCCAAGGATTTCCATGATTTCTGTGAAAACCTGGGAATTAACATCAGCTACGCCTCAGTGGCACACCCTCAGACCAATGATCAAGTCAAAAAGGCCAACAACAGGCAACTCGAAAAGGCTCCTCCGGCCACTCGAAAGAGCTACTGGGTGTTGGCCCGAGGAGCTACAATCAGTACTATGGAGCCTGTGCACAACTCGAAACAGCGCCACAGGCTATACTCCGTTCTTCATGGTACATGGTGTCGAGGCAGTACTACCCGTAGAAGTACGCTACAAAGCCCCACGGGTCATAGCATATGGCGAGGCAGAATCAACTCTCGCACTCGAAGACTCTATCGATCTCCTCGATGAAGCATGCAAGATAGCGGCGGAGCGATCTACGATCTACCAGCAAAACCTTAACAACTACCACAACAGAAGGTTAAGCCCAAGGTCCTTTATCGAAGGAGACCTGGTCCTGCGACTGAAACAGCAAGGGAACTCAAGCTCGAGTCCCCTTGGGAGGCACATTATGTGATTACCGAAGTAATCCCAGGTGGCGCCTACCGCCTCAAAGACATAAAAAGCGGAGTCGCATACTCCAACCCCTGAAACGTCATGCAGCTACGTCGTTTCTACCCTTAGATGTTTTACTTTATAAATAAGGCTATTCAGCCAGGCTACTTAGCCACACATATAGTATCTCCTGATATTTTGCAAATAAATAAAGCTACGTGCCTTCAACTCTGTGTTTTCTATTTTTCACTCGCAATTACATCACTCAGGGGCTGCGCCACCCTTTCCATCTCGTTACACGAATAAACACAGTAGCCTGAGTAGCTGACATACTATTAATCAAATCCTTGGTAAAACCAACCCAGCTGCAACGCACCTGACAGGTTGACAAGGTGCTAAGATAAGTATGTGTTAGGCTAACGAAAAGGAACTGCAGAGTACAAGCTACTCGAAAAATATATAAGCTAGCAAGCTTTTTATATAAACGGGCAACAAAAACACCCGACGTACTTATATGAACTTTACAACACCTATGCATCTATGTGCAGGTTCAAAACTACTCTACTGCCGTAAAAGGAGAACATTGGTACGTTCTTCGAACAACTCGACGATATCTTCAGCTAGCTGATCAATTGCCCGATAATGTGGCACCATGTTCCACGCCATCCCTTCTGGCGAGGGCGGTGGTCCAATAGCAATAGCTGCAAGATCCAGATCAGGTTGATGCAAGCGAACAAGCGCCAATGCAGCCTTAGCACCCGCGACTAACTGCTGACGCACGCACTCGTGAACTGTGTTGGCATCTTGGAACTTCTTCAGTAAAGCTAGCAAGCTTGAAGGAACCACGTACAAGGGAAACATTGCCCAAAAGATGTGCTTGAGGCACGACTGTGCTTTCTTCTAGTACAAGAGCACCTGCGACACACGATCTTGCAGGGTCAGATGGACCAGTCGAAGGACCCTATCCAGACAGAGGAAGAGATGGATAAGACCAACCACTAAAAAATGCCAACATAATAAAAAATTGAGCTCGGCATGTTTGCAAAAGGAGCACCCCAATAGACACGATGCAAATCAAAAAGATGTCTAGAGAAGCTAACATATTACAAACGGTCAGTGGAGGGATAGCCTATATCTATGCATGAGCACCCAGGGGCTTCATCGAGTCTGTGACAGTCTCCAACATTGTCGCCTTCTCGTTCACAGCCTCTGACGCTATGGCTTTCGCCGCCTTCAGCCGCCTCAGCTCCGCCGAGTACTTGGCGAGTGTCTCAATGAGCCGAGGCCCATATTTATGACCGGAAGTGGCAAAAGGAGCAAACACTACCTGCTGGCCATCCGCAGTGACCGGCATCACCAAGGAGACCCTAGTGGGGTTCCGATCAACACCATGAGCTTGAGCCATTTCGAGTCCCATGGTTGCTCCAACCCCTCTCTGAGCATTCTTGAAGTCCATGGGCACGCCCCCAGCGAAGGATTCCACCAGGCCATCAAGATCTCTCGATCAGCTTGGCCTTGGGGATCATCTCCTCTCGAAGACGCCCAAGTACACCCTTGGCCTTTTCGAGTGAATCCTTGACTGAGATGTTGTGGTCTTTGACTGCAGCCACCGCACCGGCTAAGGCATCCGGACAGGCTAGAGCTTGGGCGTTGAAGTCCACACCAGCAGCATCTGCAGAAGATACATATGAGCACAATAACATGGAGGAAAAGTATATCACAAGAAAAATGACGCAGAACATACCTGAGAGTGCCTTAGTGATGACCCACAAGTATAGGGGGTGTATCGCAGTATTTGCGAGGGAAGTGAAACTCAATTTATTGATTCGACACAAGGGGAGCGAAAGAATATTTATAAGCCTTAACAACTGAGTCGTCAATTCAGCTGCACCTGGAAACAATCTTGCTCACAGCAGTTTATCAGTAGCAATAGTTTTGTAGTAGGAATAGTAAAGTAGCAGCAGTAGTAAAGTAAAGACATTAGTATCAACAGCAGTAAATAGTAGGATTCGAGTGCGGTAGGCATAGGGATGGATGGACGGGCGTTGCATGGACAAGACAATTCATATAGCAATCAGAACATAGGGCAATTGCAGATAAATAAGATAAAGCATCCAAGTACTAGATAATCCTAGGCATGTGTTCCATATATAGTCATACGTGCTCGCAATGAGAACTTGCACAACATCTTTTGTCCTGGTAGCCCGTTTGCAGCGGGGCCTCAAGGGAACTACTGGCAATTAAGGTGTTCCTTTTAATAGAGCACCGGAGCAAAGCATTAACACTCCGTGAACACATGTGATCCTCACATCAAAGCCATTCCCTCCAGTTATCCCGATTTCTGTCACTTCGGGGCCATTGGTTCCAGACAACAACGTGTGTATAACATGTTCAGATCTAAAATCATGGCACTCGGGCCCTAGTGACAAGCATTAAGCATAACAAGTCGTAACAAAGTCATAAAACACTAATAAAAGATACTAGGCACCATGCCCTAACAATCTGATGCCATTACATGAACGATCTCATCCAATCCCTACCATCCCCATAGCCTACAGCGGGGGATTACTCACTCATAGATGGGGGAAACATGGATGGTCGATGGAGAAGCGATGGTGATGATGATGGAGATGATCTCCTCCAATTCCCCGTCCCGGCAGGGTGCCAGAACGGAGTTTCTGGTGCTGTTTCGTGGAATCTGGTGGTGGCGGCGGAGCGGAACTCCTTCTGGAAAAACGTCGAACCCCCCTGATTTTTTAGGTTAGAAGGCATCTTATAGGCGAAGAGGGAGACCGAGAGGCGGTCTGGGGCGGCCAGACCACCCCCTGACGTGGCCTAGGCTTGCCCGCGCGGCCAGGTGGTGTGGCCTAGGCCCAGCCCCCCTCCGTCTCGTATTCTGACTCCTGGAGTCTTCTGCTGAAATAGGATTTTCGGCATATTTTCCAGGATTTTTCCTAATAGTTGATTTTCTGCATAAAAAGTGGACACCAATGCAATTCTGCTGAAAACAACATCAGTCCATGTTAGTTGCATCCAAATCACACAATTTTAGAGGATAAACAATAGCAAAAGTGTTCGGGAAAGTAGATACGTTTTGGACGTATCACTTAGCAACAGAGAAAAGTTGTTCTACGAACACTTTTTCTCTGTCAGCTACGATGGAATGCAAGTCTTTCTCGCGCTTCTTCGACTCCTCAAGGGCTTGGAGTGCCTCGTCACGTTTCTTCTCCGCGGTGGCAAGACCCTTCTCGAGGGAGCTGACGCTGCGAAGGAGCTCATTGTTTTCACCTGCAAAGAACAATGGCAAGCATTTACGATTGATGATTTTCTACAGCAACATCACAGATATACAAAATGCAAGCTCACCCTCAAATGCGTGATGTTGGGTCGGTAGTAAGGTATGCTGACGGCCCATCAGTGTAATTTTTTTGGCGAGGCGAATAGATTTCTTCACGACAGGCTACAAGAAGATATGCATCGGCATCAATTTAAATTCGACTGACAAAGTCAAGCGAACTTACGTGCTCCTCCAGGGACTCCGAAGATTCCTTCTGCATAGGCGTCCGGGCCACCATCTGGTGCCCCCGGCATGGGGGAACTCAAAGAGCTGGCACCGGAGTTGGTCGCCACCTAGGGAGAATGCAACTGCTCCGCCACATCTTTCTCTTTGGGGTCCGCGACTCTAGACTCCTTCACGAAGCGGCAGTCATCGAACGATGATGATGTGGTTTTGCTGCAACATAGGGATACAAACACAACCTTAGAGAAAAGATTTCAGGACACAAAGACAAGTCAGTAGAAGCGTAAACTCACCAATCAAAGTCATCAAGGTCGAAGAGGTCATCAGACACCTCCTTCGGTATCCTCAGTTTCTTCCGTGGAGGAGAAGCCACGGTGCTCACAGGCACAGCAGGAATGGGCTCCTCTACCGCAGTCGAGGGACCCTCCGGCGTTGTCGGTGAAGATGCATCCGAATCCTTGCTTCAGGAGCACTTGTGAGCTTCGTCCCTGCTGGACTCAGGGGCTTCCTGCTCTTCCTCAATGGGGACGGTGGAGCCTGACTCGTCCTCTTCTTCCGCATCACGAGGGTTCACTCCCTCCGGCTGAGGAGGGAACACAGTGGCCACCTGCATGTCATCGGATTGATGATAAGTACGCCATGAGGGGGTCCTCGAGGCATGCGGAAGAGAGGGGTGTGAGACGTACGGTGTTCCGGGACGTGAGCACACAAGTTTAGCCAGGTTCGAATCCGCCGGCTTTGGACGGATCCTACTCCTGCTAGCAATCCAGTAATACGGCAAAACCGGAATATGGGTTACAAGGGTTCGCCTGCGCAAGTTGAGATTGTAAACTATTGAGGGTGCCCTAAAGGCTCTCCCTAGAACGGCTTATATAGATATCCGGCCTAGGGTTTACAAGAGAGATCTATCCGGCTATGACTGGGAGTCGGTTACAGAGTACATCTTGAACTACAAGTAACACTATGGGCCTAAGTCGGTAAGTCTTCTGGGCCTTCCCATAGCCGGATTGGACTCCGCCTCTTCTCCCTGACTGGGCCGCCCGTGAAGCAAAGCTCTAACCCGAAGTGGGCCACCCTAGTCAGTGAGGACTGTGAGGATACCCGAAAAGTATATCCCCAATAGCAGCCCCCGAAAGTCTCCAAGATCCAAAGTCGGATTCTTCATCACCTAGCTTGATCTTCGGCTTGCAGAATCTTGAAGGGTTCCTGAAACTTCAAAACAAAAGATACGATCCGGGTCTCAAAATAAGTCGGACCTATCAGTACATTATTCGGATTTTCCAACTTGATATTCAAACTAAGCCGGAACTTGGTCTCCTGACGTCATCTAACACTGGTCATGGTCAAGTCATGTCATCTGACAAACATCCTGTCAGCACGACCGTTGTGGGTCCGCCGTTCGCGGAACCGAGGCGTCATTTCAATGCGTACACGGAGATCGAGGTGACATAATCATCGCGTGGGTCCTTCCTAGTTCCTTCCACGATGCGTGGCGTTTACACAGTGCCGTTTGCACGAATCTTGGCGCGGTTAGGTGGTTATAAGGGGTGAGGATTTTCTTTTCCTCTTCTTCACCTATTCCCTTGCCATTCCTTCTCCTGCACTTCTCCCTCGCGCATAGAGCTCTACCGCCTCCTAGATTCCCAGCGCCGCCCATCCAAGGTCACCGGTGCACCGGAAAAATGGCTTCTTCTTCATCGTCCGGCTTGGCTGGCTTCGCAGCGGCAGCGATGGCGGTGGCAGCAGAGAAAGAGAGTAACCGTGGGGTTTGGATCTCGTGTCTCCTCGATGATGAGAAGCTCCGCGGCGTGGAGAATGAAGGACTCCTCCGTGCGGGCGACTGGCGGAGCGGTTTCGGCGAAACCATCCCCCACCTGCACGCCAGCGAGCGGGTACACTTTGGCACCCACCTCGATAGAGGTTCGTCTTTCCCTTCCTCGGATTTCTTTTCTGAGGTGATAGACCATTACGGTGTTCAGCTCCACCATATTCCTCCCAACTCTATCTTAGAGATGAGCGCTTATGTGACTTTGTGTGAGGGATATATCGGCATTAGACCGGGTCTCACTTTATTTCGTTTCTACTTTCATGTTGGTAGAAACTCCATCACTGCCGGTAATCCTTATATTACCGGCACTATTAGCCTTTTAGTTAGACGCGAGCGTAGTTATCCTCGCATTTCAGCAAGTGATTCGGTCAAACAATGGCCGGCCACTTTCTTTTACCATAAGGATATTCCTACTCCCGGCAAAGCTACTACTTTGCCGGCTTTCATCGACGGAGCCACCACAGCCCTTCCATCTTGGGACGAGGCTCCTCCGGCTCTCAGTGACGATCTGATCCTTGCTAAGAGGCGGATCGAATACCTGATAAAACACAAGGGCCTGCGAGGGTCTGACTTAGTCCAGTCTTGGGTTGCACGTCGAATCCAGTCCCTCCAACACCACGACGACCGTCTAATGCATTCCATCACGGCGTCGAAGAATGACTCCCTCCGCATCAGTCCTAAGGCTTTAAAGCCACAGGATTACATAAGCCAGATCAAATGGATGATCAAGGAGCGGATTGAGAGAAAGATTCCGGACTTGTCTCTGGACATTCACATAGCGGAAGACCCTATAGTGCCGGTAAGCTTTTAACAATAAACCCTTTTTTATGTGTCTCATCTTTAACTTATTTCACAATACTGAGATATTATCTTCTTTTCAGCTTGCCGACCTCCCCGAGTCGGAACTGGCTCCTATCGAGGGATATCCTCCGGAGTTTTCTCAGGAGGAGGAACTGGTTCCACTGCCGGACGTTGTGCCCAGGAAGCGCAAGGCTCTGACAGTGGCCGTCGGCACAAAGGAAGTGCCAGTCGTGAAGAGGTAACTTTCCACACAACTTCCGCCTTTGTACTTTACTCGTAATTTCTTCCGAGATGTAATGTTTTCTATTCTATCTCATTCCCAGAGCTAAACAGCTCATCAAGGGCAAGGGGAAGGGAACTTCTTCGAAGCCCTTGCGGCAGACGAAGCTGACTATTGCTTCTCCTAGTGCGGCTCCTCCGACTCCTGCTCCTCAACCTTTCACAATGCCGGTGATCATTCCTTTGCCGGTTGTCGCAGAAGATCTGGCTCCTTCAACGGGGCCAGCGACCCTTGAGTCGCAGACTGACGCCACCATGGGTGGCTCAGGTTTAGGTAAGGGTGAACCTTCTTTGGGTAATGATCCCTTAGCAGAGACCTTTGCAGAAAACCTCCTGAACAATCCGGGACTTGCCAAATTTGGCTTGTCTCAGAAATCTGCGGAAGAAATCCAGCTTCTGGCCCGGCAATGCCTGGAGAGCCGAAATCTCTCTGCCGAAGAAGAAGCGCAAGAAGTAGAGGACATCAAGTACTCCGACCTTCTTGAACAAGTCCGCCTTCGCGATGAGGGACTAAGAGCTGGTGTGCTTCCACCACCTCCGATTATTCCACTCACCCTCGCCGAGAAGGTTACCACCGAGGTGAACATGTGCCTGAGCAAGCTCACACATGAACATCATGTAAGTCGGAATTCCAACTCACATTTTTCTTTATTGTACTTTATATGATATCCTCTAACCCCCAAGCATGAAGTAGGATATACAATCCAGGTTTATGCTTCCTTAGGATGCCAAATAATGAACTAGTGTAGCCCCCAAGGCTCGTGCTGATATTAGTAACAATATTAGCTCGAGTCTTCAGTAGACTTCTGACTATGGGTACTCTGACTTACAGAAAGTTAATTCATATAACCAGGATTTGTTGAAGAATGTTTGCAACAAGCGGAGAGAGATCAGAGCTCTCCGACTTAAGAATGCTGAGCTGAAGGATTCCAAGGATGAGGCCGAAGGTAAACATTCCGAGACTCAAACCTTGTCTTGTGTTCTCATAGTCGAATATTTTTTGCTGAAATGTTGTTCTTTTTGTCTTACAGAACTAGTAAAACAGTCCTGTGCTATGATCAAAGAGGCCGAGAACCTCAAAACCCTGGTGGTGGAGAATAAAGAACTTCACCAAGAGCTGGATAAGCTCAAGACAGATCATGAGAAGAGAATCGCTCAAATTCTCGAATCCTCCTCCATGGCTACTGATGAACGTGATCGTAAGATTGTTGTTCAAGATCAGAGAATCTCGAATCTCAACGATGAGTTTTGTAGAGAGAAGGATCTTTCTGAGGCGCTCTGGGCTGAACTCCAGAGTCTTCGAGAAGAAAAGACCAAAGTTGATGACATCATCTTCGGTATGTTTCCATCTTTCTGACTTGTCTACATTCTTCGACCCTTTCGATGTCGGATTTACTTAACCGTTTTGTGTTATGTGTATAGGTCCTCTGAACTTGACTAATTATACCTCTGCCGAGCCTCGCACCCACCGGCTTACCCAAGTCGGTGATCTGCTTCATGACTTCCACCAATCCATTGAGGATATTACCGAAGCTCTCAAGGTTCCGGACATGCATCACATGTCCGACTTTCAGGTGCGAGACCAGGCGAAGGAGATGTCGCAGCTCATCCGGGACTGGAATATGTCCTACGCGCGATCAGCAGCGCAGAAGGCCCTCACAATGGTCATGAGCCACCATGGAAGCATGGAAATCTGGCAAGTGAACAAAGGGTACTGCAAGGTGGACGAAGACGGACTGGAGCAAGACATCAAGGCTATTATGGACTCCTGCGCCGAATATGGGTGCCACGTAGCTGACTTAACCAGCTACGACACTCCCTTCTTCACCCGCATGGACACGCCGCTTCCGCCTCCAAAAGAAGCAGCTGAAGTTTCTGATGATGGCCAAACCATATCGGATTTGGACATTTCAGATTTGGACATCTCGGATTGTTATTAGGGCGCAACTGATGTGTCCAGCGTGCCGGCAGCTCCTACCTCCTCTTCTGCATCATAGATGATCAGAAAACAAATGTATTATTCTAAAAACATTATGGGTCTGTAAATATGCAGTACTATATTTTTGCTAGTGCTAAGCTTTTATCTATTTAGCATGTTTTGGCTTAAATTTTTGTGTGCCTGAAATGTTTACATAAGCACTTGTACTTTTTTGTCTACACTTATCGTTTATCTGGCTTTCCGCTTCGTCCCTTTCGTGAGCCAGCTAAACCTTTAGCATAGAAACTTTGCCGAGCAATGGAGCTCAATTGCTAAACCAGTTTAAACTCGGAAACAAAGCCGGCTTCTAGTACCAACAAATCACTACTCGGAAAATGCCCGCATTCGGCAATTAGACAAATAACCAAAGTATAGACTAGAAATTTTAGAGTTATACTTGAAGGTAGCATTTTTAGAATCGGAAATCTAAACCAGAACAAACATGAGCATAAAGTACTTTCAAGTATTCTGGGATTTTCGACTATAACATCATCATTAGGAAATAAGATGGTAAAAACTTCTCAGAAAAACTTGAGGCAACCAAAACTTTTATTTTCTCACAAAATATGTACATATGTATGTTTACAAAGAAGGATAAACTAAGAATAAAAGGGACGTAGCTGAGCAATATTCCATGGTCTGTCTAACTCATCCGGATTTGTACTGCCTCCAGCTCTCTTTCTCTTCTTAGTAGCAGGTCTTTCTTTGACTGGCCTCATATCGGTTAAGTAGTACGAACCATTATGCAATACTCGACTAACTAAAAAGGGCCCTTCCCATACTAGGGAAAGTTTGTGCTTTCTTTGTTGCACAAGCCGGAGAACCAAATCGCCTTTATTGAAAGATCTGTTTCTGACTCTCTGGCTATGATACTTGCGTAACTTATGCTGATAGGCTGTTGATCTCATTTCAGCAACGACACAAACTTCTTCGACTAAGTCGAGATCATTTTGTCGAGAAATCTTGGCATCCTATTCGATATACGTAGCCACTCTAGGAGAAGTGTGAATCAAATCACTAGGAAGAACTGCTTCTGCACCATAGACCAAGAAGAAAGGTGTGTATCCGGTTGAACTGTTCGGAGTTGTTCGTAAACTCCATATTACAGAGGGTAATTCCTCTGCCCAAGCCCCCGCAGCACATCGTAGTGGTGCTTCGAGTCTCGGTTTTAGGTCTTGAAGGATTAAACCATTTGCTCTTTCGACTTGTCCGTTAGCCTGTGGATGTGCGACTGACGCAATGTCAAGCCGGATATTTTGTTCGTTGCAGAATTTGGCCAATTCTCCCATAGAGAAATTACTCCTGTTGTCCGTGATAATACTGTGCGGATATCCATACTGGATTACAACATCCTCGACAAATCTTTTGGCTGTTGCTCCATCACAACTAGTGACGGGTTTAGCCTCAATCCATTTGGTGAATTTGTCCACCATCACTAAGAGGTGAGTAAATCCACTTGGAGCCCGTCTAAACGGTCCTACCATGTCAACCCCCCAGACCGCGAAAGGCCATGTTATAGGTATTGTTCGTAGCTGATCAGCCAGAACATGAGCTTGTTTGGCGTACTTTTGGCAGCCTTTGCACGTCTTGACTAGCCGTTCGGCATCTGCCTGAGCTGTAAGCCAAAAAAACGTGTCTGAAACCTTTTGCCACTAAAGATTTGGCTGCAACGTGGTGACCACACTCGCCTTCGTGGATTTCTCTTAAGATTTCCACCCCTTCTTCCAGAGATACGCAGCGTTGAAAAACCCCAGACTCACTCCGCTTATAGAGCTCACCTTTAACTATAGTATAGGCTTTCGCTCGTCGGATAATCTTCCGGCTTAGAACCTCGTCTTCGGGTAATTTGCCATCTACCAGATAATTAAGGTAGGGTTGAGTCTAGCTGGGAATTACAGCCAGAACTGCTATTAGAGGTGAGTTGGATTTGGTCGGATATTCCTCAACCACTCCCTTTATTGAGGGAACTTTGAGGTGCTCTAAAAAGCGCCATCCGGGACCTCTTTCCGTGCAGAGCCTATCCGAGATAGTGCATCTGCTTCTCGTTTTCTACTCGAGGGATGTGTTGAACCTCAAACCCTTCGAACGATTTAGATAAATTATCCACGACAGCTTTATATGTTTCCATGTGTTTATTTGAATTACAAATATCCAACACTTGCTGAGCAACAAGATCGGAATCTCCGTAACACATCAAACGTCGGATACCGATATCCTTAGCAATCCAGATTCTGTGTAGCAGTGCTTCATACTCGGCAATATTGTTTGTCGCTGTGAAGTGGATCTGCAACATGTATAGAAGTTTATCTCCTTGGGGTAATTTGAGCACCATGCCAGCCCCCGAGCCCCCGCGAGCCTTAGATCCATAAAAATATAGGGTCCAATATTCCGACTCAGGGAGGGTCATATTCCCTTTTATCTCTGTCCAATCAACAACAAAGTCAGCAAGGATTTGGGATTTAATTGCTGTCCGAGGTTTGTACTCAGTATCGAAAGCCGAGAGCTCTATGCCCCATTTGGCGACCCGTCCTGTGGCGTCACTGTTGTTGATTATATCTCTCATGGGAGCTGTGCTCACCACGGTAATTGGATGCTCCTGAAAATAGTGCCAGCTTTTGATAGTGCGGATACCGCTGTTTTGATTCTATTAGAACCTCGCTGACAAAGTAAGTCGGACGTTGCACCAAGTGTTCCTGATTTTCCTCCGGTCTCTCCACTACCATGACGATACTGATGACTTTATTTGTCGCGGCAGGATAAAGCAACATCGGTTCCTATGGTTCTAGTGCAGTAAGGATAGGAGTAGATGAGAGTACTTTCTTCAGGTCTTGTAATGCAGCTTCAGCTTCGTCGGTCCACACAAAATCCTTTGTCTTTTTCAGGAGTTTGTATAATGGTGCGGCTCTTTCACCGAGCCGTCTTACAAACCGACTAACTGCAGCGATGCAACCAGTTAGTCTTTGAACGTCCTTCAGGCGAGTTGGCCTGGAAATATTTAGTATAGCCTTGATTTTGTCTCAGTTCACCTCTATGCCTCTTTGAGACACGATGAAACCTAACAATTTTTCGGCTGGAATTCCAAAGAAGCATTTCTTTGGATTAAGCATTATGTTGTATTTTTGTAGATTGGCGAACGTTTCCTCCAAGTCGGAAATCAGTGTTTCCTTCTTTTTGGACATCACCGCAATATCATCCACATATGCATGTACATTGCGTCCGAGTTGGTCGTGGAGGCAACGCTGCATCGTGCGATGGTATGTAGCTCATGCGTTCTTCAGCCCAAATGGCATCGTAAAAAAATAGAAGGTTCTGAAGGGGGTTATGAATGAAGTTTTGACTTTGTCAGATTCCTTCATCCAGATTTGGTGATAACCAGAATATGCATCGAGAAAACAAAGGAGTTCTGAGCCTGCCGTAGAATCGATAACTTGATCAATTTTAGGCAGAGCGAACGGATCTTTTGGACAAGCCTTGTTCAAGGCAATATAATCAACACACATCCTTAAATCAGTGGTGTCCTTTTTAGGGACCATTACGGGATTGACCGACCACTCAGTGTGGATGACCTCTTCTATGAATCTGGCTAACTCAAGCCGTGCTAGTTCCCTAGGTACTCCGGACATGTCAGATGGCTGCCATGCGAAGATATCTTGATTTGCTTTGAGGAACTTGACGAGCACGCTTTCCTATGCGCTATCTAGGCCTACGCCTATCTGGGTCACCTTGGAGGGGTCATCATCCTTCAACAGCGTCTTCTTCGTCTCTTCTGATGCCTTGAACTCCGGATTCGGCTTTGTCACCTCCTTCTTCGTTGCGGGCATCTCAGACAGATCCATGCTCTTCTTGATCTCTTGGTACTCTTGGGGGTGCAGCACGGCTTCAGCAAAGGCGACATTTCCATCCTCGCACTCTCGTGCTTTCTTTGGGTCTCCCCTGATGGTGATCACGCTGTTGGGACCTAGAATTTCATCATATTGTAAATGTAACACGGACGAGCCATAAAAGCCTAGTAAGCCAGACGTCTGAATATAGCGTGGTACGCGCTCTTGAACGGGACCACTTCGAAGGAAAGTGCCTCCATCCGATAGTTCTTTGGAGTTCCAAAAGTAACATCCAAAGTGATTTCTCCTAGGGAATTTGCTTGTCTTCTGGGACAACCCCGTGAAAGATCACAAAGTTGTGGTTCAGCTGGGTCTTCGAGATCTTCATCTGGCGTAGCGTTTCGACATACAGAATATTAATACTGCTGCCACCGTCCATGAGAGTCTTGGAGAAACCATAAACGTCAATAAGTGGATTGACGATTAAGGCATATTTTCCTCGCATGTGCAACTTAGGCGAATGATCAGCACGGTCAAATGTGATTGCCACTTCCGACCAGTCCAAGAATTGGGGGATAGCTGGAACTGTTGCATTGAGCTCATGTAGCACTGCCTTTTTGACCTTTGCTGGTTGAGATCCGAGGAAGGTGACATAAGTGTCTTTCTTGGTCAGAAAATTTTTCTTCCCTTCCGGCTTGGGATTTGAAGCATTAGCTTCCTCCATGTCGGAATCCTCCTTGGTCTCTTTATCTTTTTTGGGATTCTTATTTCCCTTCTTCCGCTTAGCTTTGTAGCCAGCGGTATCATCTCTCTTAATGTCGTTGTTGAAACGACACTCGACGTTTGTGTGGGACGAGCCCCCATTGGCGTCTAAGTGATGCACACATGGGTTATTGGCAATGTCGGCCCAAGAGTAGGTTTTTCCTGGTTGCTGGTCTCCTCTACCTTGAACTCTTGAAGTCCCACGGCCACGTCCGCGTCCTCCGCCGCGTCCTCCTCGTCCTCCAGACCCGAAAGTAGCAGTGACCACTGTCGTTTCCGCATTGGGTTTCTCTTCCGAGGTATTCTTGCGCTTCTGAGCTTGTTGCTTTGGTTGTTTTGCCGACTGTGGCACAGCCAGGGCGTTGAGTAACCCCTCTGCATCATCGTCAGCGTCTGCATATTTGCTCGTTGTTTCTATCATTTCTCCCAAATCAGTGACCTTGTCACACTTCAAGCGATGACGTAGTAAACCAATTGGGAGACCTGCAATGAAAGCTTCAATCGCAGTTTGGTCATTTACTCCTTCATAGGAGTTCTTGGTGTCGATCCATCATCCGAGATAATCCCGGCAAGTTTCTCTGGCTTTCTAGATGCAACGTTGTAGATCTCCGACCGTAGAGGGCCTCCGATATGTGCCCTCGAAATTCCGAAAGAACGCAATTTGCATGTCATACCAGTTGTGGATGGTTTTCTCCGGAAGTTCATTGAGCCATGATCGTGCCGTCTTCCGCAACATGAGTGGGAGATATCGGGTTGCGACCAGGATGTTTCCGCCTTTGGTGATGCAGCAAGCTTGGAAGAAATCATGTAGCCAAGTATCTAGCCGAGCTATGTCGTCGTAGGCTTGGATATGTCTTGAGATAGCAAATCCTTCCGGGAATCTTGTAGCTCTTATGCGTGGTCCAAAGCACTTTGGGCCTACGTATATATCATCATTTTCATAGTGCCGCGCCTCTATATTGGAGTTGATCATGTGCCTTGCGTCATTCGGGGATAGAGATCGTCCCGAGTGTCGGCTGTGGCTGCGGTGCCTTGGAGCCGAACTTCGGCTTCTGACACCACCTCCTCCACCACGACGCCCTCCTTGGCTTCCTTGAGAGCCATTGTGATGGCTACTTGGCGGAGAAGGTGGAGCAGCTGGGTTATTTCCGGCTGATTGTCGGCCTCCATCCGGAACGTCATTATTCTGGTTCCGGGGAGGGTCTTCATTTTGACGAGCCCCCTGCCGGCTTGTCTTGGCACGGTGTCCGTCGTTCCTTCATCCGTCATCCGGACGGCTTGCATGTCTAGGAGGTGGCATTCTTTGTTGGTCCTCCTCCCGACGTTTCTCTTTATCATCGTCCCTGCAGTCTTTCGACTCTCGCCGGGGCGGGTTCCTTGGATTCAGTGCAGCAATTGCCTCTTGCTCCGCAACTGGGTTAACGTTACGCCAGTCACGGGCAGCTTTGTGGTGCTGTCCTGAAGATCCGGTTCTTGAGTAATTGTCCTACTAGCGATCGGAGCGGTGGTGCTGCTCTGGAACACGCTGGGGTCTTACGTCAGCCCATGCCGGATCTCTGCGACACTGGTCGGAATCGGAGACTAGATTTTGACTTCCGGACATGGCGACCTTTTGCTGCTCCAGTCCCTTGTTGAGTAATTTGATGCCCAACCGGATCTGCTCCGGGCCTGGATTAGCCGATAGGATTTCTTGGGCCGCAACGGTGTTCTGTACTGGTGTTGGATACACCCAATCCCCTTTGCTATCTTTCCGAGGCATCCCCATTTCTCCTCCGAAAAGGACGTTGTGAATCTGCAGGAATTGGTTGTCATTAGTATGACGTTTCCTGGCTTTCTGGTGTTGCCTGGAGTTATACTTCTCCGCAGATGCCATGCGTTTCTTTTCCTCCTCAATGTTTTTGGCTTCATCGAGGAGTACTTGACGACACGCTTCTAGGGCCTGTGCCCTCTCGTCCAGCTCTTCAGCAGTAAGTTCTGCAGCTGTAGGAATAGGTGTGGTTAATGCAACATCGATGAGTTTACGCGCACCTTCAGTGATCACGTGTCCATCCATCGATTCTTCTTTTTTGGGCTCGTCTGGGATAAGCGCTCCATCCGAGTCTTCCTCGTATTCCTCAGCAATCACCTCATCTGCGGAGGGTCTTTCGCCGAGGTCTTGTTTTTCTTGTTCTTCTTCTTTGCCTTCTTGGCGGCGCCGGTAGCAAAGACGGCTTTGGGTCCGCTTCCTGGAGTCAAGCTCTGATCGGTACTTTCGGACATCTGGACCTCGGGATTATCTCCGACTTCCATGTCATCCTGCGTTTTGGGAGAGTGTTCCCCGGATCCTTCATCCATGGCTTCTCCTTCCTCTGCAACTTTGGAGTTATACTCCTCTTCATATTCCACGGAGAACTTTCGGAAATCTGCTGACGTCATCGACTCATCCGAGGATGTGGGTACATCGGCGTTTATTCCAATCGCCTCCAGCACAGAGTCGGTGTTGTCTCCAGCATCGGAAGTGCCGGATCTGGATCCCACATATCCGACAAAGTGTGATGTGCCCCTCCTGAGGTAGCTGCGGTCTTCATAGTAGGCTTCGTCGAAACGTTTGATGGTCTCGAGAATTGCGTATACGCCTAAGTTTTGCATTATCATGCGTCTTAGTGTGTACCTCAGGAAAGGCCTGTCTGTCCTGGCATCATCAGAGCCAGAACCGTCGTTGTTATTGTGCTCCTCCTGGATTTCAACCTTAGCGGGTGGGTCAATCTGGGATTCGGTCTTTCCAAGGAGATCCACTCCAGATTCGACTTGGACCGCTAGGTCTGCTTCAGGCTCGGATTTCTCCACTGTCTCCACGACTGGTGCGGGATGGGTGGGATTAGGGTTTTCTGAGATCCGGAACTCTGCCGCCTCCGCAGACAAAGGGGACCCAGAAATTTCCTCTGCCTCTATCATCACCGCTGGGGTGGGTGGGACAGGTTCAGCAAACCCGATGTAAACATCGATCTCGCTGAAAGACATGATGGTGTAGGAAGTCACAGCCTCCCTAGCCGGAATCCAGGTCTCGTCGAGAACGATGAGAGGGACGTCGCTGGCATAGAGGATGCGACCGACGGTGATAGTCCCGCCAATTCCGATTCTTGCAGATTCTGCTCGGAACATAGATCCGAAGCTCACTTGTCCCACGGTGGGCGCCAACTGTCATCGGATTGATGACAAGTACGCCATGAGGGGGTCCTCGAGGCGTGCGGAAGAGAGGGGTGTGAGACATATGGTGTTCCGGGATGGTGAGCACACAAGTTTACCCAGGTTCAAATCCGCCGGCTTTGGATGGATCTTACTCCTGCTAGCAATCCAGTAATACGGCAGAGCCGGAATATGGGTTGCAAGGGTTCGCATGTGCGAGATTAGATTGTAGACTATTGAGGGTGCCCTAAAGGCTCTCCCTAGGATGGCTTATATAAATATCCGGCCTAGGGTTTACAGGAGAGATCTATCCGGCTACGACTGAGAGACGGTTACAGAGTACATCTTGAACTACAAGTAACACTATGGGCCTAAGTCGGTAAGTCTTTTGGGCCTTCCCGTAGCCGGATTGGACTCCGCCTCTTCTCCCTGACTAGGCCGCCCGTGAAGCAAAGCTCTAACCTGAAGTGGGCCACCCTGGTCAGTGAGGACTGTGAGGATACCCGGAAAGTATATCCCCAACACTTCCAGTCCTGGAATAAGAGGCAGTGGCAATATAAAAGAAAACCCGGTAGGCAATCGAAAAATAGGAAGAGCTAACAAGAAAGCCACCTCAGGCGGAGGGTGACTCATGCAGAAGGGAGGCACGACTGAGTCAAAGGTCGGGAGAGTACTTCAAATCTTGCTCATACGCCTCGCAAGCAGGGAATTTCTACTTGGTCGTGTGCTTGGTCAACAGTCCAAACCTCCTGTCTACTTCACCCGAAGAGATGTCCTCTCGAGAGACGCGAGTGCCGTCATCAACACCAGTCCAACAGCACATCAGGTGCGCCCTAGCCTGCAGCGGCTGCACTCGATGACGCATCCAGGTGCGAATGAGGTCTACGCCGCCTACTCCTTCCCCATATGGAGCTCAAGGTCACGGACGTGCTTATACAGAGCCTGAGTTTCCTCGGCTTCGTCGAGCATCATAGTGTTCTTCCACGACCTCCTCCTCTTGCATTCTGCCTTTGAGTCAAAAGGAGCGAGCCTGAAGTTTTCTTCATCGACATTCTGGTCACGGATATAGAACCACTTCTTCCTCCCTTGGATAGATGCATTGAAGTTGATAGCGAAATATTTGGCGTTGGGGTCCACATGGATCCCACACCCTCCTATGTCATAGACTATCGAACTAGAGCCCGACTAGCGTTTAAGTTTGAAGAGTTTTTTGAAAAGGCCAAAGTTTTTGGCTCGATTCCGAGCCAGCACTCGCAGAGGTGATGTAGCAAGCAATGTGCAGGATGGAATTGGGGGTCAGCTGATGGACCTGGAGCCCGCAAAAGCAGAGTAACCCCTTCACAAACTTGTGATGGGGGAGAGAAAGACCACGAATGACAAACGCGAGGAACATCACCTGAAATCTGGCAGGGGGATTGGGGATTACCTCATCGCTGGGAATCCAGCAGTCATCCTCGGTGGTTGGGAGAGCGCCATCTTGGCGCAAGTTGAAGAGCTCGGTCTCCTTGATGGTGGTTTGCCACCACAACCCATTCGTGACGCGTGTGCCTGGGCCCTTCTTCTTTCCAGCCGCGGCGGCAGTATTGGTGCCTGTGGCGGCAGTACTGGTGCCTGTGGCGGCAGCGCCCTTCTTCTTGCTTGCACCAGTGGCAGCCGCAAATCCAGCAGCGGGGGCACCTCTCTTCTTCCCCATCCGGCGAGTGCGATGCGAGCGCAGAAAATAGCTTGGAAAGACCTTTAGGTTGTCCAACGTAGCAATGGAGGCGCGGGCAATGGGGCACCAGAGAGCAGCAATGGAGGCAGCACCCAAACAAAGAAGATGAGTTGTGGGGGAAAATTACCGCACAGAAATCCCTACTTAACCTTACCACGGATGCAATCCAACAGCCAGAAGCGCACCATCCCGACGCGTGGCATAAATCGATATAGACGCGTGGTAGTGTAAACAGCGAACCGTCACGCCACTCCTCCCATTACGCGTGAAAATCGAGGCGACGCAGTTAAAATAGAAGATTATGCATGTCTGGTCAAATCCAAGTCAGAAATGGGGCCCCACTTTCATCACGTCCCATCAAAACCGCTCACGCGGGCAAATGAGATCATCTCATCGTCAGCACTGATGTTATTTATTCCAGTAGGAGCATCTTGTGACTACTCTAGTCCTTACTCGAGTCTTCGACTTTACCAAGCACTCGGGGGCTAGTCCTAACAGGATCGTTGGTCGCGCACCCGATAAACTTCATATACTTACAGACATTTTGACAATGAAATTGCAATTGAACCCTTCACTCGAACCAGCGATTCGACTGTGGACTCAGGGTTACTCCTATAGGGAGCGCTGGAGTCACATTCGACTGAAACAAACAGAACACGACAGTAGTCGAAAACACTCATAGTCCCCACTCGAGTCTACGACTCGAATAGGCACTCGAGGCTACTCCCATAGGGAGCGCTGGTCGCGCACCCTATGATTTTTCATTTTAAATAAATGTGTGTTGACTATGTCCACACTCAAAACCATTGGAGAATCCGCCTCACATTTTCCCTGCAAAGAGATTGCCTCTCCTCGGCCACCCGAATCATCTCCGCGATGAAAAAATTCGGATGCCATGCTTGCAACATGAAGATAAGACCTGAAGAAGGCCTAGCAACACATCTGTTGTGCTCTACCAGAGATAACCCGTTCCTGCAGGTACGATGAGATAAGCCTTGACGGACAAATCGAGTGCTCACACTTATACACTGGGATTCGACTCTATAAGACCTCTGTGGCAGCAGTCAAATTACACCAGCACTTTCCCGAATTCGAGTCCAGGGACTCGAGTTCGAGTAGATTGTGTTGTTTTACCCTAAGACAGTTAACTAATCCTGATACATCGGATGAATCAGGCATGTATATCGACAATATCTATGATATAAACTAGAGCATTCGAAAACATGCTCAACTATACACTCGAAAGCTTCATAAGTCTCCACTCAAATCTGCGATTCAACCGGACACTCGAGGGCTACTGACATGGGCATACCTTACAAGTACTCGATCTTGGCATATATGGTCCAGCCTACGAGAAGCCCATGAGATTGCTAAGGCCCAGTCAAGATTCGGGTGACCAAGGAGACTCCGATTTCTTGCGGCACATGGCAAACTCAAGATAGAAGTTTCAAGGAAAAACCCTAATATGTAACCGACTCGTCCTGGTATTCCGAGACCTAGCCTATCTATATAAAGGCTAGGAGGGGACGGCGAGGAGGACAATCCGCAACCCTAGTTTCCACACCATCGCTAGATTGCATCTGCGCACTCCCTATAACTTTCGACTCCTCGATAATTCCAAGAGCAGACAAGCAGGAGTAGCGTCCTCTGCAAGGCCTAAACCCGGATAAATCTCGCGTCTCATGTGTGCTTGTTTGCTAGCCGACCGATGCCTCCAGCGCTCCCCACTTCCTCGAACCTAAGTCCATCTGCGACGGGCATTGATGAGTTAACCCCTCGTCACTTGGTGTTTGTCCGGAATAAAAGCCAAACATACAAAGGGCCATAATAAATAAAGTGTGCAACTATATGAATAAATGCAACATGCAAACAAGATATGCCTTGATTGAATAATGCACAATTGCATGGTATAACATAGCATGGCATGGGTGAGGTGTGGAAACAAGAAATAAGCATTTTTATTAGTTGTTTAGTCATACTTTGCTTCCATAAACCTTGTTGTTTTCTTGATTTTTATATGATGCATGCTTCAAATTATATCATGGAATGCATAATTAGAATGGACTCATCACGTTGATCGATTTAGACATGTTATTTGTGTAAATTGGAATTACGGAATTAAAGTTATGAATTTAGTAAAATAAAGACATCTAATAACATTTAATAATTCGAAAATTCAAACGCCCAAATTTATTTTAAATAGCATATTCATATTCCTGGTATTTTTCTAATTGAAAACACGTATTATATGTATTATTTGAAAATATGAACTTAAAAAAATATTTAAATGCAAAATAATTTAAATTGGGTCAAAAGTTAAAGGTTTGACTAGCTGGGGTCAACTCTATGAATATTTGAAATTAGATTTGAATTCATATTCAGAAATGATTCACTTTTCATTTTATAAGTTTTCTCAAATTCAAAACAATTTAAAAGATATGAAATAATTTAAGTTTAAACATATTCTGAAATTTCTTTTGATTTAGAAAAACATGGCTAGAACTTTTCTCACTTAGACTACCTCTACCCATAGACGATGACATGCAGGGACAACGGCTCAGACGGGTCCACAGCACGCTCACCAGCGAGGTGGTGACACGTGGGCGAACCAGGACCGGGGATTGGTGTTTGAAAAGCCTAAGGTTTTTTTTACAAAACTAGCACGAACACGTTGTGATTCCTGAATCGTGTGTGATCTAATCCGTGGAAAAACACCTAGCTGGACCTTCTTTAGATCGACGATTGTGAGCAAACCTCTGCGGATTTTGCAATGCCACAAAACGGAAGTTGTATATGGGATCTAGGGCTACAACTTTGGTTTAGCAAGAATCTTCAAAGGAGGGCTGCAGCGGCTGGAAATATTCGAGGAACGAGGGTTTCAGATTTCAAACGAAAAATTTCAAAAAACAGATTATTTTGACGTGACTTCAGCAGGCGACATCTCCGTGCTCGGATCTCCAAATCGAACTTCGTTTATTCCTAGAGGGAACTAAATGATAGGGCTACAAGTTTTGTTCAGGAAGATTTCGCAAGGGAGCTACGTGGACACCAGGAAAAATCGAGGAAGGAGGAGCCTAGGAGTTGCACGTGCTGCTGCAGTAGGGCCGGCCCTAGGGGCACTGGAGGGGCAGCCGCCCCGGCCAAAAATTTTAGGGGCCCTCTCCAAATATGTGATGCATATATGGGCTATAATAGATCTTAGAAAACTTAAATAAAATAGCAGTTTTGAATTACGTATTGGGCTAGATTGGACCCTCTTGTTCACTAGACACACAAATTTCAGATTATTAGGAGTCCATCACGGGTAGGGCAGCACGTACCTAACGCGAGATCAGATCAGACATCGATATCTTAATCGTATATTTATATCGTACAATCTACGAAACGAAGGCATGCCACAGGCCAGTTTCTGCGCCTCCTGCCTAGACTCGACCCTTCTCTCGATCGTAGGAAGGCCCGTAGCACGCCATCGGCCGATTGTCGCCCATCACCTCACGCCCTCGCCCTCTACCTGCCTCTCATCTCGCTTTGTATGTTCAGTGCCTGCAGGTCCGAATTCTGAATTTCTGATCCCATCTTCTGCAGTTTAACGTTGCCTATAATTTTTGTTCTAATCGGTAGTCCTTCTTCATATTTTTAGTGTGGTTAATTGGTTATGGCACCTGATTCCAGTGCTAAGAAAAGGAAAAAAGAGTAAGGAAGAACAGAAGTTGATTGACTCATAGAGAGGATCCTTCATAATTTTTTAAAGAGTAACACGAGCAGTTCGAGGAATCCAGATGAGTTAGCACTAGTTCTTGTTGAGAAACAGTAATGTTGATATAGAGGATGATATTTGGTACAGAGGAGAACGATGACATCAATGCGGATAATGATAATGTAAGTGATCATGATGCCACATTTAATTCATCTCTTGGAAAATCTGCTAGTGTTGACGAGGAACCAATTAGCGTGGATATTTATGATCCGGAAAACTGGACTAGTATTGATAACAAAGTAAGGGACCCATTAGTGGAGAAGGGGCCTATCAGAAAAGAAAATATTACTTTTCCTTTAGATGGTACTATCTCGAGACTTTTTTCATATTCTCATTACTCTAAACACATGCGCAACGGAGAGGTACTTGATCGAAAATGGCTAGTTTATTCAAAAAGTGTCGACAAAATGTTCCGTTTTTCATGTAAGTTATTCAATTCTATCAATTATAAGAGTACTTTGGCACGTGATGGATTTAGAGATTGGAAACATATCACTGAT
Source organism: Avena sativa (assembly GCA_916181665.1). NCBI lineage: Eukaryota > Viridiplantae > Streptophyta > Magnoliopsida > Poales > Poaceae > Avena > Avena sativa. Next base: position 372,323,763 of record OV702291.1, on the reverse strand, counting down.
AGACTCAAAGAAGCTTTTCAAATTGGAAACTATTGAAGAACTATTTGAGATCTTTAATGTCTCAAAAGAGGTTAAATGGTTTGGCAACTCTATGCATCGAGAAGAAGTTATTGGACACGACTAATATTGATTCTATTGTCACTGACTTCGCTTCTAGGAATACACGGGGAAAGTTTTAAGGTAATATGTAAAATTTGATATTTTTATATGAATATTGCAAACGGGTATACTTGAAATATTTATTCTTCATCATTTCATACATATATATCAAAAAGAAATTAGCAAGGAGCCCTAAATTTTAGTTTCGCCCTAGGCCTCTAAAATCTCAGGACCGGCCCTGTGCTGCAGACGCGGTTTATGCCGAGCGCGTTCCATACTACGGCTAGCATGGCACGACAGTGAGATGGTCGAGCTGGGGGCATAGGAAGAGATGGGAAGGAGAGGCCGTGGCCGTGGCTCACCGAGAGGGGGTCAGGATGGTTGGTCGATGGCAAGAACGACGAGGAAGGAGAGTAGTGCGGCAATGGTGAACGGTGGTGATCGCGGTGTGCGCGGTGAGGTGTTGGTGCTCCCTATCGCCGAGCCTTCACGTTCAGGAGCTCGAGCAGGTCCTGGGACTCATGGAGGATGGCAGAGACACAGCGACGGCGGCAGTGAGGTTGGCTTCCGAAGGTAGAAGGGGATGGGAGGGAGAGATGCCGATCCAGAGGGGTTGGCGGTGCTGCGCTCAGCTTTATCGGAAGGGAGAGAGGAAGATCATGCGAGGCGTGTAAGTGCTCGGACACGAGACGTCAATCACGTGCATACGCGGGGAAGAAAAATAGGAGTGCGGCCTACCTCGGTCTTGTCCGCTTGGTCGAGACGGACCAGATGGAGCGAGTCGGGTGCATCCACGGTTGAGTTAGGATGGCAGGGATCAGAGTTTGTTCGGTTAGCCAGGGTTCAGATAGAGAGGGGCCGGGTGCACCAGGTTGATATACAGAGTAAAGGCCGCACTAGGTTCAGTTGTGATGCAGGATTCATCTAGGATCGTTGCACATATTGGTAGAGCTGGGCTAGCTAGCTAGCTTGAAAGAATCACGCGGCACTGCACACACACACACATGTATGCCACATACATGGCTCGGTTGCACTAGGAAAAGAGAGAGCAAGAGAGTGTGTATATGTATGAATACATGCACACTAGACGAAGCGAGATAGGGTTTAAATTGAATCAACAATAAAATGGAGGGTTTAGGGATAGCTAGGTTTACTTAGCTAGATGATCAAATAAAGAAATAGGCAACACATGTAGCTCTAGAGGATTAAAAGAGGGCCACATGTACAAGATTTTGGATTGATGGCAATACATGAGTACAGGCGGTAACCACATGGTAATTAAGATGATGGTTTTGGGCCGTTAAACATGTTCGACAAAATTCAAACAACCCAAAGAATCAAGCATGGATTTAAATAGACAAGGAATTCTTGCAATGCCCCATATGCATTAATGTATGTAGTAGTTTGTGAAAACGAACTAGGTTATGAGGAGCATATGCATCATACAAACATTCCTAGATAAATTAAGCCATCCAAAATTATTATGCGAACCTTCTTGATGTAGACATCCCATATATTGATACAACCGATGTACCTACAGCTACATAAATACAAGGACCTATCACTCGAGCTCGTGCCAAGCAACTTAACTATCAGGTACTTTCAATTCTTAGAACTATTTCTCATGTACATGAGAATATGATGCTGCTTAAATCAGATGTGTTTGTTACTCTTAGGAATGACAGACCTAGCATGGACAAGAAGGACAAGCATTGAAGCATGGTTATGCATGAAGATGGCAACAAGCATGTGAGGGTTGAGGAGGACACCACAAGTGAAGATTTTAGAACTTTGAAGCCACCGTAATGATGATTGAAGACTTGGATAAAATATTTAAGAATATTACTTCATAGATTCATCGATAGCTTAATATGGTGTCGCATCACCTTTATTTTGGGCCAGGCCATGTTATTTTCGCAGGATTTTTAATAGGCACTTTTTAGAGTCCATATTTGAGGGGAAAGGCCTTTTAGAGCTAGATTCAGCCACTATACCTATGGCTGGCCGAAACCCCACATTTTCCTTCTTAAATAACCCCCATAGCCGTCACTTTAGAATCGGATTTTGTTTAGACTAAAAGTTAGCCATCATTGCAACTTCGCCAAGGCTTGAGTGTCGCAGAGACCTCCGTTACTTCGCACCTATTCAGGATCTCACCTTTCAATAAAGCTTTCATCTTTATCCGTAATATCTTGATTGCAATATTAGTTCTTACTTGTTCTCGATTTCAGGTAGGAATTAAGACCCTCGCTGGTCAGGCTGATCGTGCTTCTGCAAGATCGGTAATATCTAGGAGATTGGCCTAGTGATTGCATTGGTGCTCATGTTCGTACGTGTAGTCAGATCGTCAAGGCCGAACTCTACCCAAATCGACTATCACCATCTCATCAAAAGATCAGACACCTTTGTCCTGTTAAGTGGTATCAGATTTCAGGTTGCTCGGTGAGATCTTACAGTTTTTTCCTAGTGTAGATATGTTCTACCTATAACCCACAAAAAGGCCAAAAATACTGTTAGATTTAGATCTATCCCATCACCAATCTTCGCCTTGCATTGTCTTTTCAGTTTTGCATCGTCGTGCCATGTCGCTGATATTAGTGTCTCGTCCCTTAGAGTTTTGAGTTATGGTCACATTAGTCACTGCCGCCACGATCGATGATCACCGCCGTTGCCATACATCTGCCACCATATTCCACCATCATATATTACTGTCACAATAAACCCTAGACTCCGCCACCGCCTTCCTACTGCGACATAGATCTGATCACTTTTCCTACTGTGGTACGATTCTGAATAGAGTTGTTATTTCCTTGTTAGTTTTGTTTCTTTCCATATTGATTCTCTGATGTAATCTAATTCTGTGAGTTTCACTTCCGGCTGCAAGTCAAGGAAAGCAAAAAAAAGTCTGGAAATGCCTCCGATTTTTTCTGGCTATACTAGTTTTCGGCCTTGGGGATCACTTTTCTCCATCGGCCGTTATAGCGACATTTGTTTGGCGCCTGTGCGCTTTCTAGAGCACGGTAGAAAATTTTCAACAATTTTTTGGGGCTATCCTATTTTTAGATCCCGTAGATCAGTTCTAGACACTCGTCATCATAGTGATTTGCACATCTCAATTCGCTTTTCAAAGCACCATATCATCACACCATTGCTCGTTGTGTCGCCTCGTGACATTGTCAGTGCTCTAGGCTCGCGTCTCTAGTATGATCTAGCCTAGGACTAGTATGATACCGTCGTTGAGCATCTTTTCAACTTTGCATTGCTGTTTTGATAATTGCTACCCCCTTTGCTAATCCTTCCCAGATCTCCATAGATTTCTCCATGTTGTTTCTATCCCTGGTAATTGCGCGGTTCAATCTCTAGAACCACTAATCTTTGCGGTTACATGTCACCTTTTACTGCTGTTTGATAAGAACTTGTAAGAGCTTTGTATATTGCTTGACGGATTACGCGTGTTTCCACCATATTTCCATACTTATAGGCATATACACTTGTGCTTTTAAAGACTAGCCATGGCAGATATACCTCTTGAACCAACCAACATGATGAATGAAGAGATGTATGCTCGCTTCACCAAGCTTTTGGTAGAGCATGCACAAGATGTTGATACAAGACTGGAGGATGTTGACATCAAGCTCAATGAAACCATTGACAAGATCGCAGGGCTAGAGAAATCCTTCAACAACAAGCTCGACACCAGGTTTCAGGAGATCCTCAGTAGGTTGCATGCACCTGCTGCTGCACCACGCCCTCAACAGCGTTTACCCGACACCGTGGGACTTGCACGACGCGTTCCACTTGCGGGACACCATACTGCTGGTTCGTCTGCTCCAGCTCTAGATGCACCACCTCATGCTCCAACCCTCAAAGCTGCTCCACCAACCACCGAAGTTGCTGCACCACCAGCTGCCGCTACTACCACGATTGACGCTTTCGTGGGATATTAAGAGGATGGTGAGAACAAGTATGAAGATGAGGATGAGTTCGAAGAGTATGTCTAACAACCTGCTGGCCGTCCTCAGAATTACTACCGCAACGCTCAACCACCGGTACGTAATAATGATCATGTTTCTAAGGTTAAGTTAAACTAGTACAAATGCCCGTGCGTTGCAACAGGAGAAAAAAAAGGTGCATATATATCTTTCCCTATGTCGGTCGCTGGCCACTGGGGACTGAAAAATGTGTGGAGGGACGAGTTTGTAGTTAGCTATGTACTCTCCGCACTACCACCAACCACCTCTCAGATGACCTCTGAATCACCATTGTTGTCCCCTAGTGGACGCTTTAGTGACGGCAGGTGCAAACATTAGCAAAATACAAAATAATTTATTAGTTCTCTGGTTACAATAAATAAGTTGTATATCCATATATCGCTAATGAGATGATATGAAAATTTTAATACTCCACCTGAAAAATTAATTACCACTAAAAATAATTAGAGAAGCAGGAAGATATATGGAGTTTAGAAAAAAGTGTCATGCAAAGCTAGCACCTTATATGCTACTAAAAAAGTTCTATATAAAGATACACAATCCTCTTTTATTCGCTAAGAGAAATAGTACATGAATGAAACCAAGCTAGCAACAACTTAGCACCTCACCCGATTGAACCGTGGACCGAGAGTTAACGAATCTGCGGAGAAAATATCTCCACCGGGAGGTTGGTAGGTTAGGTTGACTGCAGACTTTGTGTGTCCCGTGCAGCCCTGTGTCTCAGCCGCCAGCCGAACTTGTCGATATTCACATGGTTGTGGGAATCGAACTCAGACGATGGCAAAGTGCAACATGGCAGAATGATTGATTGGACATAGCGAGATGGCTAGCATGACACTATTGTGTTTCCAATCGCTAGAAACTGGATCAAAAAAGCGTCCAGAGATCATAGTCAAAAACCTCTATGCGCTCTGCTAGATAATATCGATAGATGTGTGTCGCTGTAATGAGTGAGAACTTTTTTTAGGAATCAGCGAGAACTTTTAATCAAGTTGGAAACATAATTTTCTTGGATAGGAATTGGGAAGACACGGTGACCATGTTCACGTTGAACCCTGTTCATGTACGAAGGGTTGGCATATACTCCCACAGTTTCAAAATATAAGATGTTTTAGCTTTGTGAAAGAAGTGTATCTAGACCACATTTAGTGTATAGGTTTATTCCAAATCCACATGAACCTACATACTAAAAGGAGTCTAGATACATTTTTTTCCTGAATCTAAAACATCTTATATTTTGAAACGGATATAGAAGCATCTGGACTCTGGCTACTCCGATCCGGTTATTTATGTTGTTGTTCTGATTAGGTGGCAGCCTGCATGTCCCGTGCAAGCGCGCTATGCGGTAGATGGGAAGATCCTTTGTTCCTCAACTGTATAGGAGCTGAGCTCCAGGATCACGATCGAGATACAAGTAACGACGACATTCCAGAGCACGACCTCGCCAAGTACGATGTGCGGCCGGACGTCACGGACATAGGAAAGCGCACCCATCATGAGTAAGAGCAGCGTAGCAGGCCCACCTGCACAGCACCAAAACTTCTGCAGTTCGAGATGTATGTCGTGATCATCATACTGCATCGGGTAAGCTCCATCGCCGTTTGTAGAGAAATAGTACAAATTGCAGCAAGGCATACATGCAGGGGCATGTTCCATGCCCGAAAACTCATGTTGTTGAGAGAGGTGCCGCCGACAACCGGTAGGGCCACGATCCCGCAGGATAGGCTGGGCATCGCGGAGCTGGGCCACGATGCTGCAGGATAGGCTGGTCGTGACTCGTGCCATTGACGGATCTTTGCTAGGCGGCCTGCCCTAACTCATTCGTCTTGTCGGCTGCTAGCTACATCATACAAATTGAACGGAGCGACGATCGACCTATCCGTGTGCGGTCTGATTTACGAAAGCGCACATACAGACGATTGAAGACGTAAAGAGACGAACCAATAGAGAAACATTGCTCCATTTATTATTATGTATAGATATTCCACCTTTTGTGGATAAATATAATCCCGATGCATATTTTACATAGGAATTGGAAGTAGATAAATGTTTTACATGTTTAAGATGTTCTGAGAATATGCGTGTTAGTGCTGCTACTTGCGAGTTTACATATTTTGCTTCACTTTGGTGGTCTGAATATTGTCGCGTAAATCATGCTAATATTCCTAATACTTGGACTACTCTAAAAACTACTATACGTGTTCGTTTTGTACCACCAACTTATCAACGCGATTTGCTAAAGAAAATGACTCGTTTAGAACAAGGAAAAAATTCTGACAAGGGTTTAACCCATCAATGCCCATTGTTATGGATTTGGGTTTTGGAGAAAAAGGGAGCGCTGAAGCATCAATCGGCTAGCAAACAAGCACACACGGGACTCGAAGATTTACCCAGGTTCGGGCCTCGTAGAGGTCCCTACTCCTGTTTGTCTGCTCGTGGAATTAACAAAGGAATCGAAGATTACAATGGTACGTGATGGCCCAAAATATATCGAGCTCGTCGGGGAACCCCAAGAGGAAGGTATGATGAGCACAGCAGCAAGTTTTCCCTCGGTACGAAACCAAGGTTATCAATCCAATAGAAGCAAGGAAACACCCCAAAGGTGTAGTTAGCTGAACGTTGGCAGGGCGCACTACCAGTGCCAGCAGCAACGTGGAGACCTGCACAACACAACCACAGAACTCTGTCCCCAACTTGCGATGAGGTTGTCAACCTCACCGGTTTTGCTGAAAACAAAGGATTAAACGTATCGAATAGAAGGAAGTAATAGTTTGCAGAAAGTAAACACAAAGCAGTAAACTGTTTATAGATTATATGTAAAAGAAAGGACCGGGATCCATAGTTCACTAGAGGTGGCTCTCCTTAAGATAGATAACATGCTGGGTGAACAAATTATAGTGGGGCAATTGACAAACATCGAGAAAGCAATACATGCATATACTAATCATCTTGACTCCATTGGAACTTGACTGGGCATTACAACATTATACATAGACCGCCATCCAACTGCATCTATGACTAATAATCCACCTTCAGGTTATCATCCGAACCCCCTCCAGTATTAAGTTACAAGCAAGAGATTATTACTTTATGAATTGCGTATAAAGTAAACAATACGATTGTTCTATGAACAAAGGATTGTTGTTTTCTCCCTAGTAGCAACAGCACATCTACTACCTTAGAGATTTCTGTCACTTCCCCAAATTACCAGAGGCATGAACCCACTATCGAGCATAAATACTAACTCTTGGAGTTGCTAGCATCTACTTGGCCAAGATAGCTACTAACAACGGAAAGCATGAAAGATCACAAATAACAAAGACATGATAGAATCAATAATCAATCTGAAATAGCATCTCAATATCCATCGGATCCCCGCAAACACAACATGCAGAATTACAAATAGATGATCTTGATGATGAACGGAGCTCACAAGATCTAGACATGAAAGCACAAAGGAGGAGAACCAGCCATCTAGCTACTACATGGATCCGTAGTCTAAGGATGAACTACTCACGCATCACACCGGAGGCTTGCATGGTGATGAAGAAGGCCTCCAGGGTGAATTCCCCTCTCTGGCAGGGTGCCGGGAAGAGCTTTAGATCCCTCCCGATCTTGGGATGGAGATGACGGCGGCTACAGACTCTTTCGTAGATTTTTGATCGGATACTTAGGGTTTTCGTCCTGAGGGCAATATATAGGGGGAAGGAGAGGCCGAGGGGGTGATGGGGTCGGCGAGACCACCTCCTGGCGCGGGCCAGGCCTGGCCGCGCGGCCAGGTGGTGTGGCCGGCCCCTAGCCCTTCTCCGTCTCGTATTCTGGCATCTGATGACTTCCAGAAAAATAGGCACTTTGGCTTTCGTCCCGTCCAATTCCAAGAATATTCATTTTCTAACTTTCCTGGAACCAAAAACAGCAGAAAACAGGCAGCTGGCACTGTGGCTCTTGTTAATAGGTTAGTCCAAAAAATCATATGAAAAATACTCCAAAGTATGGACAAAACACAAGAAAGTGGATAAAACCAAGCATGGAACATCAAAAAATATAGATACATTTGCAATGTATCAACATCCCCAAGCTTAACTCCTGGTCGTCCTCGAGTAGGTAAGTGATAAAAAGAAAGAATAATTTTTTAGGTGACATGCACCATCAAAGACTTGATCAAAGTATTTGTAAAACATTCAAAACTGGAATCATAGTACTTCAATCATAACATGAAAGACAAAGTTCTAGCAATAAGACAAAGAAACTATGATGCAACATGAAAAGGCACAAACAAAAGATTCATGAATAACAATGCTTTGCGAGACGTTTGTTTGTTTCACATAAAGAAAGCATAGCATAATAGTATTCAGCTTGTCCCTCATAGAGTAGCAAATATAAATGCATAGGACACCTTCAAAGTTCATAAGAGTGACTAGATACAAATAGTTTAAAGCAAGCAATATCAAGGTATGCATCAATCAACTAGTCTTGGGACAATGCACATAGAACTAAGAATGGTCACTATGCTCTTAAAGTAGGTGCATAAAGGTAGAAGGTGGAGACTCAATATAATGGTGGAAGAAAGGCCTTCATAGAAGGAAGCAGAGATTCAAGTCTCATAAAGAGCTTCCAAAAATTATGGTACTTATAGCTTTCAGCTCTCTTGTCCCTATCATAAGCATCTTGAAGTGATTAAGGTTAAAGTGAACAAACTATGGTGTACATGCTTGACGAAGTATAAGTTAGAAATCTCAAGTCCCTTGGATACGAGGGCTGCTCCTCATGCTACTCAAGTTTAGTCACCGGTAAGTTCTTGTCATCGTAAGTATATGTGTATCATAGAGAACCACCAACGGGGTACCCCTTGCCCGATGATATGGAAGAATCCCGATATCAAAATGACAAGGCAAGCCGACAACGAGCATCTCAGTAATCTTCTTATTTACCATGGGAATATGGTGCTTTTTTCATATATCTTTTTTTATCTTTCTCTTTTTTCTCAATATAGGACTCTTTTTTTATAAGAAGAATGCTTCATAGACAGCTCATTATGGTTACGCTGCAGGTTTCCATCATGTCAGCATGGATTAGACCAGCTGCCCAGGCGTTTCTCTAACACATATACATAACTCTATGGACTTACAAGCTCCCCTTTCATTTCACACCGACGACATCCATATACAAAAGAGCATGATATCAACTAGGTACAAGTACCAAGTGCAATGTTGAAAGCGTTCCCCATGATAGCATGGTTCTGCTAATTCCCAACAAATAAGTGCAAGCATATACAACATAGACGACACAATGGTTCAAGTTTATTAAGGGTAAGAAAAGTAAAGTGTGCCATCAAGTTCGTGAGAGCTTTAATCACTAGTTTTCTAATAACAAGTTTAATTCGGAAGGTAAACAAAAGCATGAATGTCGTCAGATTGATGACAAGTACACCATGAGGGGGTCCTCGAGGCGTGCAGAAGAGAGGGGGTGTGAGATGTACGGTGTTCCGGGACGGTGAGCACACAAGTTTACCCAGGTTCAAATCCGCCGGCTTTGGACGGATCCTACTCCTGCTAGCAATCCAGTAATATGGCAGAGCCGGAATATTGGTTACAAGGGTTCCGCCTGTGCGAGTTGAGATTGTAGACTATTGAGGGTGCCCTAAAGGCTCTCCCTAGGACGGCTTATATAGATATCCGGCCTAGGGTTTACAAGAGAGATCTATCCGGCTACGACTAAGAGTCGGTTACAGAGTACATCTTGAACTACAAGTAACACAATGGGCCTAAGTCGGTAAGTCTTCTGGGCCTTCCCGTAGCCGGATTGGACTCCGTCTTTCTTCCTAACTGGGCCGCCCGTGAAGCAAAGCTCTAACCCGAAGTGGGCCACCCTGGTCAGTGAGGAATTGCGAGGATACCCGGAAAGTATATCCCTAATAGCAGCCCCCGGAGGCCTCCAAGATCTAAAGTCGGATTTATCATCCTCTAGCTTAATCTTCGGCTTGCAGAATCTTGAAGGGTTCCTGAAACTTCACAACAAAAAATACTATCCGGGTCTTAAAAAATAAGTCGGACCTATCAACAAGTTACTCGGATTTTCCAGCTTGATTTCAAACTAAGCCGGAACTTGATCTCAAACGTCACCTGACACTAGTCATGGTCAAGTCACATCATCTGACAGGCATTCCGTCAGCACGACCGTTGGTGGGTCCGCGGTTCGTGGAACCGAGGCGCCGTTTCATTGCATGCGCGGAGATCGAGGCGACGTAATCATCGCATGGGACCTTCCTAGTTCCTTCCACGACGCGTGGCGGTTACACTGTAGCATTTGCACGAATCTTGACGCAGTTAGGTGGATATAAGGGGTTAGGATTTTCTCCTTCTCCTTTCACCTGTCCTTTGCCTTTTCCTCTCCTCCCAATCTCTTCGCGCGCATAGAGATCCTCCGTTCCTCCCCCAAAAAACACCCAGCGCCGCCCATCCTAGGTCATCTGCCCGCCGGAGAAATGGCCTCTTCTTCCTCTTCCGGACTGGCGGCAGCAGCGGCGACGGCGGCGACGGAAGCGGTGGCGGAGAAAGAGAGCTTCCACGGGCTCTGGATCCCCTACGTGCTCGATGACGAGAAGCTCCAGAATGTGGAGAAGGAAGGGCTCCTCCACGCCGGCGACTAGCAGAGCGGCTTTGAGGAAACCGTCCCTAACCCGCGCGACGACGAGCAGGTCCACTTCGGCACCCACCTCGACAGAGGTTTGTCGTTTCCTCCCTCGGAGTTCTTCTCCGAGGTGATTGATCATTACGGAGTTCAACTCCATCATCTTCCTCCCAACTCTCTCTTAGAGATGAGCACTTACGCTTCTTTGTGTGAGGGCTTTCTCGGCATTAGGCCGAGTTTGACTCTATTCCGGTACTATTTTCATGTCCGGAGAAACTCTATCACTGCCGGTGTTCCTTATATCACCGGTATCATTAGCTTTTCGCTTAGACGCGAGCGCGCATATCCCAAAATCCTAGCTAGTGACTCGGTCAAACAATGGCCAGCCAAGTTCTTTTACCATAGGGATATTCTGGATCCCGACAAAGCTACTGCTTTGCCGGCTTTTGTCGACAGAGCTGCCACGGCCCAACCGTCCTGGGACGAGGCTCCTCCGGCTCTCACTAACGATCTGATCCTCGCTAAGAGGCGGATCGAATACTTGATCAAACACAAGGGTCTGAAGGGATCTGACTTGGTCCAATGCTGGGTCTCATGCCGAATCCAGCCCCTTCAGTACCACGGAACCTGACTAATGCACTCCATCACGTTGTCCAATAAAGACTCCCTCCGCATCAGCCCCAAAGCCTACACCACATAAGGCTATATAAGCCAGATCAAGTGGCTGATCAGGGAGCGGATCGAAAGGAGGATCCCGAAGGTTTCTCTGGATATGCATACAACGGATAACCCCGTAGTGTCGGTAAGCTTCTATTAGTACACCTTTTTATGTGTTTAAATCTTTGAGTTACATTGCAATACTGATATGTTTTCTTCTTTTCAGCTTGCTGACCTCCCCGAGTCGGAACTTGCTCCGCTCGAAGGATATCCTCCGGAGTTCTCTCAGGAGACAGAGGTGGTTCCATTGCCGGACCTTGCGCTCAAGAAGCGGAAAGCTCCGACAGTGGCTGTTGGCACAAAGGAGGTGCCCGTCGTGAAGAGGTAACTTTCAATCACAACTTCTGCCTTTGCATTTTACTCGAATTTCCTTCTGAGATGTAATGTTTCCGACTTTACTACATTCTCAGAGCAAAACCGCTCATCAAGGGTAAGGGGAAGGGAATTTCTTCGAAGCCCTTGCATCAGACGAAGCTTACCATAGCTTCTCCTGCCATGGCTCCTCCGACTCCTGCCCCTCAACCTTCCGCAACACCGGTGATCTCTTCAGATGCCGCAGAAGATCCGGCTCCTTCAACGGAGTCTGCGACCCTTGAGTCGCAAACTGACTTCACCATGGTGAGTCAGATTTAGATAAGGGTGAACCCTATTTGGGTAATGATCCCTCGGCAGAAACTTTTGCCGAAAACCTTACCAGCAATCCGGGACTTGCCAAGTTTGGCCTGTCCTAGAAATCTGCTGAAGAAATCCAGCTGCTAGCCAGACAATGCCTGGAGAAAGGAAACTTATCTGCCGAAGAAGAAGCGCAAGAGGCAGAGGACGTCAAGTTCTCCGACCTTCTTGCCCAGGTGTGCCTTCGCGACGAGAGAATAAGGACTGGTGAGCTTCCAACAGCACTAGTGATTCCTCTGACTCTCGCCGGGAAGGTGGCCGTTGAAGTGAACGCGAGTTTGGATAAACTCACTCGCGAACAATATGTAAGTCGGAATTCCAACTCCTGTTTTTCCTTTATTTCATATCATATCCTCTAGCCCCCAAGCATGAAGTAGGATATACAATCCGGGTTTATGCTTCATTAGGATGCCAAAGAATGAACTAGTGTAGCCCCCAAGGCCCGTGCTGATATTAGCAAAAATATTAGCCTGAGTCTTTAGTAGCTTTCTGACTTTGGGTATTCTGACTTAGAGAAAGTATGTTCCTATAACCAGGATTTATTAAAGAATGTCTGTGATAAGCGCAGAGAGATCAAGGCTCTCCGACTTAAAAATGCTGAACTTAAAGTCTCCAAGGATGAGGCTAAAGGTAAACATTTCGAGACTCAAGCCTTGTCTTTCATGTTTTCATAGTCGAACTTTTTCTGAACTGTTGTTCCTTTTTGTCTTACAGCGCTGGTAACACAATCCTGCGCCATGATTGAAGAGGCCGAGAACCTCAAGACCTTGGTGGTGGAGAACAAGGAGCTTCGCCAAGAGCTGGATAAGCTCAAGGCGGATCATGAAAAGAGCATTGCTCAAATCCTTGAGTCCTCCTCCATGGCTACTGATGAGCGTGATCGCAAGATCGCTGCTCAAGATAAAACAATCTCGGGCCTCAAAAATGAGCTTCACAGAGAGAAGGATCTTTCCGAGGTGCTCCGGGCTGAACTCCAGAGTCTTCGGGAAGAGAAGACCAAAATCGACGACGTCATTTTCGGTACATTCTATCTATCTGACTTTTCCACTTTCTTCGACTTCTATCAATGTCGGATTTTTCTTGACTTGTTTTGTGTATAGGTCCTCTGAACTTGACGGACTCTTTCTCCATCGAACCCCGCACCCACCGGCTTACCCAAGTCAGTGACCTGCTTCATGACTTCCGCCAATCCCTTGAGGACATCGGCGAAGCTCTCAAGATTCCGGACATGCACAACATGTCGGATTTTCAGGTGCGGGACAAGGCAAAGGATATGCCGCAGCTTGTCCAGGATTGGAACATGTTCTACGCGCGGACTGCGGCATGGAACGCTCTCACCATGGTCATGAGCCACCATGGAAACATGGAAATATGGCAAGTGACCAGAGGGTACTGCAAAGTATACGAAGACGACCAGGAGCGGGACCTTCAAGCCATCATGCACTCCTGCACCGGATATGGGTGTCACGTGGTTGATCTGACCAGCTAAGAGACCCCTTTCTTCACCCGCGTGGATACTCCGCCACCTCGTCCAGAAGAATCAGCAGAAGTTTTCAACGATGAACGCACCACCTCGAATGTGGACATCTCGGAACGATACCAAGGCGGCGTATCCGGCGAGCCGGCAGCTCCTTCCTCTCCTGCATCATAGATTAACAGAAGTATTTGTGTTATTCTGAAAAACATGATGGGCCTATAAATATGCAGTACTATAATTTTGCTAGTGCTAAGCTTTTGATCTATTCAGCACTTTTGGCTTTAAATTTTTTGTGTGTCTGAAATGTTTTCATAAGCACTTGTATTTTTTCGTCTATACTTATTGTTTATCTGGCTTTCTGATACGTCCATTTTGCATCACTATTCTATGTCTTCATTCACTACTATTCATTGATATATTTCATATTGAGAGGTGATATTTATGTTATTTCATCTGTTTTTGCATGGTTGATGACTTTTGGAGCATGGACCGCTGCAGTCAGGATTCTGATGGAAAAGGTGCTGTTTGGAGGCAAAATTCGCGAAGATCAGAAAATCCGGGAAAATATACGGAAAAATCTATTTTTCCAGAAGACTCAAGATGCTAGAAGATGGAGTGGAGGTGGGCCACAGGGGGCCCACACCACCCCATGGCGCGGGCAAGCCCAGGCCACGCTAGGGAGTGGTGTGGCCACCCTGGCCCACTCTAGCCTCTCCCCTCTGGCGTATATCTTCCTCCCGAAACCCTAAGACTCAGGGAGAGACCACAGAAAGATTCCGCCGCCTCTGTGGGGTGGAAAACACCAAGAGAGAAACATCTCTCTGGCAGACAGATTTCTGCCGGGGGAATTCCTTCCCGGAGAGGGGAGATCGTCGCCATCAACACCACCATCAAGCTGGACTTCATCGGGATCATCATCATCATCCTCACCACCATCAGCACCCTCATCACCATCTCCATATTGTTGTAACAATTGGTTGAATCTTGCTATAGTTCATAGGGGAAACTTTCCCGGTGTTGATTACTGTTTGTAGTTGATGCTATTGAGTGAACCATTGAATTATTGTTTATGTTCAGATTGTTATACATCATTATTCCATCTCTGATCATGATCCATATGATGTCTTGTGAGTAGTTCGTTTTGTTCTTGAGGACATGGGAGAAGTCTTGTTATTAGTAGTGGAGTTGTGTTGAGAAAGATTCAATAGATTGTTATTTAAGTTGTGGTGTATTTCTTCTAGTGGTGTCATGTGAACGTCGACTACATGACACTTCACCTATATGGGCCTAGGGGAATGCATTGTGTATTTGGATACTAATCGTAGGGGTTGCCGGAGTGACAGAAACCTGAACCCCCGTTAGGAAACCATTGCACAAGGGACGTAAGGGTCTTAGAGTTTAAAGCTGTGGTTAGGTTTTACCTTAATTACTTTCTTGTACTTACGGATGTTTGCAAGGGGGTTTAGTCACAAGTATGTATTAAGTCTTGGATGGGATGGTACATTAGCACAGGTTCACCCACACAACACTTAGCAAGCTAGAGAAGATTAATCGACTATATGAAGCGAAAGCACTTGACAGTCTTCCCATGTGTCCTCGAGAACGTTTGGTCATCTATAGAAATACAACCGGCTTGTCCTTTGCTGCATAAAGGATTGGGCCACTTGCTGCATTCATTCTTACTGTCTTTTATTTACTCGTACTTTGTTTACTTGCTTTATCGAAAACCCCTAAAAATCAGTTTGCTAAGTATTTGCAGAGAATTCCTGATCCATACCACTAGCCAGCACCTTCTGCTCCTCGTTGGGTTCGACACTCTTACTTATCGAAAATACTGCGATACACCCCCTATACTTGTGGTTCATCAAGACTATTTTCTGGCGCCATTGCCGGGGAGTGAAGCGCTATTGGAGAGTGGAACTGGTAAAGGAAACTTCTACTGTGAGTACTGTTTACTTCTGCTAGTTGCTTTATTTTCGTTATGGATAATTCGCTGAGTTCCTTATTTGGTAATGCTACTACCACTGCTAAGGTAGTAGATAAGCCACCACCTACTGATAAAGATGTTTCCAAAATACCTACAAGAATTATTGATCGTGTTATGGATAACTACTATGTTGGGGATGGAACTGTCCATCTTGGTGATCATTTACTCTTTATATAGGAATTATGCGGGTTGTTCAAGTGTGCAGGTATTACTACATATCAAGTTAAGAAGAAGTTATTCTCATTATCACTAAAAGGAAGAGCTGAGGAATGGTATAAGCTGCTGAAGAATGGTCAAGCTCTGGAATGGGAGGAAATAGTGCCTCTATTTTATTCAAAGTTTTATCCTCCTAGTGAGATTCATAAAGATCGGAATCAAATATACAACTTTTGGCCTCTTGATGGAGAGAGTACAGCTCAAGCTTGGGGGAGATTGAAGTTACTAATGCTCAAATGTCCCATTCATGAGCTCCCCAACAATATTATTATCAATAACATTTATGCAAGGCTCCCTCTACATGATAAGGATTTATTAGATGCTTCTTGTGCTGGATCATTCACTCGTATGGAAGAAGAAGTTAAATGGGACCTTCTAGACCGTATTCAAGACAATGCTGAAGCTTGGGAGAATGACAAAGGTAGAAGGCAAGTATAAATTATGATTATGAATGCATTGAATCTTTTATGGGAACTAACAACTTTCAAAATATTAAAAATGCTTATGGTCTAGACTCTCAAGCTATTGCTTCTTATTTTAAGGCTTTTGCTTCCTATATTGAAGTGCCTAAAAAGAAGTGGAATAAGTATCATGAGCCTTATAAAGATATTTCTAAGAGTGTTCCTTCAAGAAATACTGAAGTTTATACTACTAATCATGTTTTACCTGAACCTTATATTGAGAAAATGCCTTTTCCAGTTAAGGTAAAGGAACATTCTATGATAGCTAGTATGGTTAATGAAAGTACTAGTAAAGCTATTGAACCTGATAAACAAATGGTTGATGAACCTATAATAGCAAATGTGAAAGACTTTGTTGCTAAATATGAAAAAGAGGGACACACTATCCTTTGTAAGGATACCTCTAATATTGTTTCACAAAGTAGTGTTATGAGAGCTAGTATTCCCGTGTTTTCTGTTAGAATAAGTGATCATTGCTATGATAGTCCTTGTGATAGCTATATTGTTAAGTTTATTCATGATACTGAAAGTTATTATGAGAGAGGGAAAAGTGTTCTTATGCATCTCAATAATATCAAGTTTCCCCGTTTTATGCTGAAAGTTTTTATGTTGCACTTCTTTTGCCTTCTTATGCAAGTTGCCTTTGGTTTCAATAACTTGTTTGTTTACAAAATCCCCTTGCATAGGAAGTGGGTTAGACTTAAATGTGTGGGTGTTTTTGCTTCTTAATGCTCTCTTTCACTTCAAATCATATCCCTATGAGAGCTTCTTCAAAATTATCATGCCCATCTTAATGGCTATAAAGAAAGAGCTTTATGGGAGACAACCCAATTTTTTTATGCTTTCAGTTTGTTTTTGTTTCTTTGAGTCTTGGAAGTTACTACTTCGGTAATAACGCTCCTTATCCATTTTGTTTCGTTTTTGTGTCAAGATCAACCTCTAATGAGAGAGAAGTAATATTTGGAAAAGTTGCTATCCCGAAACAGATTTTTTGTGCTTCACCGTAAAAATCCGTGAGAGATCTCTGTATGTCGGATTGAGCTGTAATTTTTTGTGCTTCTGCCCCAGGTTGTTATTTAACTTTCGTTAGTTTTGCACGTTTTGATTTGAGCAACAGAAGATTTTCTAAAAAATTGATCTTTACCTGCTGGTCTGTTTTGACAGATTTAGCCAATCTTGCATTTGCTTCTTTATTCGATTTCCTTTTTGAATTCTTTTTGGGTTTTCGGAAGAAGTTTCTATAGTAGCTTTTGTTTTGATGGTTTTCAGTTGAAGTTGGACTCAACAGGTTTTATCACTTCACTTATACTAATGTTGCTAATAAGAATTGTGTGAAAGAAATTTCCAGGAAAGTGGAGATAATGGTGTAATAAGGAAGAGAAAGGTTTTATGACTCAAGTAATAAGTATATGAAGATGAAGATATCGATGATATTCAAGTGATGACTCCATAAGGATCCACTCAATACCAAATTTAGAAACCTGCAGAGTCTGTTTTCAAATAGGTAACAGTTCTGGTAAGAAAAGTTCCGCGAAAATACAATCCAACTATATTTTTGCAGTTTTCAGTCAATAAGGAAAGCTACGAAATGAAAAAAGGACAAAAACGGAGCCAGGGTGGCCACACCACCCCATGGCGCGGGTCCACCCCTGGCCGCGCCACCAGGTGGTGAGGCCACTCCGGACTCCGCCTCCGACTCGTTTTCTCCCAGTACCTTCCTTTTGATATGAAACTTCGTAATATATAACCCCCCGGATCTTCCGAGGTTCGTATATTGTGTTTTCGTCGTGTTTTTGTTTCGATCTATTTCTGTCAGGACATACTCTTTGAGAGCTTAGAAGCACAATGGTGTCCGCCAAGGATAAAGGGAAGGAGCCCATGGAGGAAGACCTCCAAGACCCCAGGAAGGAGAAGGAGATCAAGAGTGAAGGTGAAGAGGAGCAAGGCCAATGTTCGCACACCGGCACCACCATTGCAAGCATTGGAGTGGTGAAACCTACCAAGATCAGAAGGACTGCACGGATGCAAACTGGGGGGAAAGTTCCCCGTCACAGTTTGGCTCCAAGGTCACTTCCTCCACACACCAAGAATCCCCTCCATACCTTCATCCATAACCATGCAGGAAAAGAAGACTCCAAGAGGGAAGAACGGAAAGAATAGCAAGAGCTGGAATTCTCAACACGACATGATCATGAGCGGCATTGAGCAAAATTCACAACTGATTCGCAATCTCACCTTCGAGATTGAGGACTTGGGGAAACTGATCAGAGAGCTCATCGAGAGGATACCACCACCACCAAAGGAGTAATTCGTCGTCAGGTTTGGCATCCCCTTGGTTTGTTCCAAGCTTGGGGGAGTGCCGCGGTATCACATCACTATCTTCTATCTTTTTACTTTATTAGTAGAGTCATATCATGAATAGAGGAGTTATTATGTAGTATGGTTTGCATTATGGAAGTGTCCCCTCTCTCTTTAGATTTGTATCCCTTGGTGTGAGTTTCCATTATGGAGTACTAATGAGAAGTTCTATCATTTACTCTTTTGCATAGCTTATATTAGTTTTCAATTCGTGGTTATATGATTGATCGTGTTGTTAGTATTGGTATCACTTTGGGATCTTTGAGTTAATTTAGTTGGTTTTGGCAAACCTGGCTCGGTCAGTAGCAACACCTTTCTGAGAGTTGAAAATAAAAAGATAGAAGTACTTGAGAGAAAAATAATTTCATCATCTTTCTTTCTTCATTTGCTCATAAATTTAGTATTTTCTAGTTAAGATCTTTTGTGCTTCCAAGGAAGATTGCATGTTTGTCTTTATCACTTGTATGTTTGGTTGTTTCCTTCAACTCTTGTACTTGCTACCCAGCCTTGCTAGCCAAAAACCTGTACTGAGAGGGAATTCTTCTCGTGCATCCACCTCCTTTAAACCAAAACCTTTGCCATTTGTGTCCACCATACCTACCTAGTAGCATTATTGCTATTCCAAGTAAATTCCTATTTTGTCTACCTCCCAAATTAAACTTGTTATGAGAAAGTTAGTGATTAAAGCTCTCACGAACTTGATGGCACACTTTATTTTCCGCACTTAATAAACCTGAACCATTGTGAACTCTCCATGAAATTTATATGCTTGCAAATTATAGGCTGGGGATTAGCAGAACCGTGTTGTCACGGGGAACGCTTTCAACACTTGTAAATATATACCCAGTTGATACCTTGCTCTTTTGTTTGCGGATGTCGTCGGTGTGAAATAAAAGGGGAGCTTGTAAGTCCATGGAGTTATGTATGTGTGTTAGAGAAACGCCTGGGCCGCTGGTCTAATCCATGCTGACATGGTGGAAACCTCCAGCGTAACCATAATGATATCTATGAAGCATTCTTCTTATAAAAAAGAGAGATAGCTATTGAGAAAAAAGAGAAAAGAAAAAAAGATACTATGAAAAGAGGAAAGAGAGAAAAAAGCACCATTTTCCCATGGTAAATAAGAAGATTGCTGAGATACTCATTGTCTGCTTGCCTTGTCATTTTGATATGGGGTTCTTCCGTATCATCGGGCAAGGGGTACCCCGTTGGCGGTTCTCGATGATACGCACATACTTACGATGACAAGAACTTACCGGTAACTAAAGTTGAGTAGCATGAGGAGCGGCCCTCGTACTCAAGGGACTTGGGATTTTCAGTTTATAGTCTGTCAAGCATATAACTCAGATTGGACCTCACTTTAACCTTAATCACCTAAGGATGCCTATGATAGGGGCAATGAGAGCTGAAAGCTAGTAAGTATCATAATTTTTGGGAGCTCTTTATGAGACTTGTAATCCCTGCTTCCCTCTTTAAAGGGCCTTTCTTTTACTTTGTAGTTGAGTCAGTAAACCTATTCCCTTCTATCTCAGCAAGTATTTTGAGTTGATGTGTTTCATTCATTCATATGATGATTTATTCAATCATGTTTCTTATGTTCCTTGTTTTGCACATTGCTCTTATCTTGAAGTTTACTAATTTGAAAGCTTTCATTGAAAAACCAGCTATTTGTGAACTCCAGCAAATTATCAACTATTCTTCAACCAAGAGCTAAGTTTGCCATTACCAATGATGATTTACTCTATGTATCTTTATTGTGTTTCCTTTACTCATTACAAGTTGAGTTGTATAATAGTGAGTTGTCTTCTATTATGATCTATGTATTTGATGAATGTTATGCTTCTTGTCCGTATTCTTTTATCGACTCTTCACTCCAAAAACCTGAGGTCATGTTTATTGAGCTCAGTTTCGCTTGGGGACAAGCGAAGTCTAAGCTTGGGGGGAGTTGATACGTCCATTTTGCATCACTATTCTATGTCTTAATTCACTATTATTCATTGATATATTTCGTATTGAGAGGTGATACTTATGTTATTTCATCTGTTTTTGCATGGTTGATGACTTTTGGAGCATGGACCGCTGCAGTCAGGATTCTGATGGAAAAGGTGCCGTTTGGAGGCAAAATTCACGAAGATCAGAAAATCCGGGAAAATATACGGAAAATTCTATTTTTTTCCAGAAGAATCAAGATGCCAGAAGATGGAGTGGAGGTGGGCCACAGGGGGCCCACACCACCCCATGGCGCGGGCAAGCCCAGGCCGCGCCAGGGAGTGGTGTGGCCACCCTGGCCCACTCCAGCCTCTCCCTCTGGCATATATCTTTCTCCCGAAACCCTAAGACTCGGGGAGGGACCATAGAAAGATTTCGCCGCCTCTGCGGGGCGGAAAACACCGAGAGAGAAAGATCTCTCCGACAGACAGATTTCTGCCGGGGGAATTCCTTGCCGGAGAGGGGAGATCGTTGCCATTAACACCACCATCAAGCTGGACTTCATCGTGATCATCATCATCATCGTCACCACCATCATCATCATCAGCACCCTCATCACCATCTCCATATTGATGTAACAATTGCGTTGAATCTTGCTATAGTTCATAGGGGAAACTTTCCCGGTGTTGATTACTCTTTGTAGTTGATGATATTGAGTGAACCATTGAATTATTGTTTATGTTCAGATTGTTATACATCATTATTTCATCTCTAATCATGATCCATATGATGTCTTGTGAGTAGTTCGTTTTGTTCTTGAGGACATGGGAGAAGTCTTGTTGTTAGTAGTGGAGTTGTGTTGAGAAAGATTCAATAGATTGTTATTTAAGTTGTGGTGTACTTCTTCTAGTGGTGTCATGTGAAAGTCGACTACATGACTCTTCACCTATATGGGCCTAGGGGAATGCATTGTGTATTTGGCTACTAATCGTAGGGGTTGCCGGAGTGATAGAAACATGAACCCCCGTTAGGAAACCATTGCACAAGGAACGTAAGGGTCTTAGAGTTTAAAGCTGTGGTTAGGTTTTACCTTAATTACTTTCTTGTACTTACGGATGTTTGCAAGGGGGTTTAATCACAAGTATGTATTAAGTCTTGGATGGGACGGTACATTAGCACAGGTTCACCCACACAACACATAGCAAGCTAGAGAAGATTAATCGACTATATGAAGCGAAAGCACTTGATAGTCTTCCCATGTGTCCTCGAGAACGTTTGGTCATCTATAGAAATACAACCGGCTTGTCCTTTGCTACATAAAGGATTGGGCCACTTGCTGCATTCATTCTTACTGTCTTTTATTTACTCGTACTTTGTTTACTTGCTTTATCGAAAACCCCTAAAAATCCGTTTGCTAAGTATTTGCAGAGAATTCCTGATCCATACCACTAGCCAGCACCTTCTGCTCCTTGTTGGGTTCGACACTCTTACTTATCGAAAATACTGCGATACACCCCCTATACTTGTGGGTCATCACTTTCTGCCTAGTTCCTTTCATGAGCCGGCTAAACCTTCTGCCGAAAACTTTGCCGAGCAACGGAGCTCAATCGCTAAACCAGTTTAAACTCGGAAATAAAGCCGACTTCTAGTACCAACAATTCACTACTTGGAAAATGCCCGCATCTAGCAATCAGACAAATAACCAAAGTAAAGACTAGAAACTTTAGAGTTATACCCGAGGGTAGCAGTTTTAGAATCGGAAATCTAAACCAGAACGAGCATGAGCATAAAGTACTTTCAAGCATTCTGGGATTTTCGACTATGACATGATCATTCGGAAATAAGATGGTAAAAACTTCTCAGAAAGAATGGAGGTAACCAAAACTTTTATTTCTCACAGAACATGTACATATATATGTTTACAAATAGGGATAAACTAAGAATAAAAGGGACGTAGCTGAGCAATATTCCACGATATGTCTAACTCATCCGGATTTGTACTGCCTCCAGCTCTCTTTCTCTTCTTAGTAGCAGGTCTTTCTTTGACTGGCCTCATGTCAGTTAAATAGTACGATCCATTGTGCAATACTCGACTAACTAAAAAGGGCCCTTCTCATACTGGGGAAAGTTTGTGCTTTCTTTGTTGCACAAGCCGGAGAACCAAATCACCTTTATTGAAAGATCTGTTTCTGACTCTCTGGCTATGATACTTGCGTAACTTCTGCTGATAGGCTGTAGATCTCATTTCGGCAACGACGCGAACTTCTTCGACTAAGTCGAGATCATTTTCTCGAGAAATCTCGGCATCCTCTTCAATATACGCGGCCACTCTAGGAGAAGTGTGAATCAAATCACTAGGAAGAACTGCTTCTGCACCATAGACCAAGAAGAAAGGTGTGTATCCGGTTGACCTGTTTGGAGTCGTTCGTAAACTCCATATTACAGAGGGTAATTCCTCTGCCCAAGGCCCCACAGCACGTCGTAGTGGTGCTTCGAGTCTCGGTTTTAGGCCTTGTAGGATTAAACCATTTGCTCTTTCGACTTGTCCGTTATCCTGTGGATGTGCGACTGAGGCAATGTCAAGCCGGATATTTTGCTCGTTGCAGAATTCGGCCAATTCTCCCATAGAGAAGTTACGCCCGTTGTCCGTGATAATACTATGTGGATAACCATACCGGATTATAACATCATCGACAAATCTTTTGGCTATTGCTTCATCACAACTAGTGACAGGTTTAGCCTCAATCCATTTGGTGAATTTATCCACCATCACTAAGAGGTGAGTAAATCCACTTGGAGCTCGTTTAAAAGGTCCTACCATATCAAGCCCCCAGACCACAAAAGGCCATGTTATAGGTATTGTTCACAGTTGATCAACCGGAACATGAGCTTGTTTGGCGTACTTTTGGTAGCCTTTGCACGTCTTGACTAATCGTTCGGCATCTGCCTGAGCTGTAAGCCAGAAAAATCCGTGTCTAAAAGCTTTTGCCACTAAAGATTTGGTTGCAGCATGGTGACCACACTCGCCTTCATGGATTTCTCTTAAGATTTCCACTCCTTCTTCCGGAGATACACAACGCTGAAAAACCCCAGAAACACTCCGCTTATAGAGCTCACCTTTAACAATAGTATAGGCTTTTGCTCGTCGAATAATCTGCCGGCTCAGCACCTTGTCTTCGGGTAATTTGCCATCTACCAAATAATCGAGGTAGGGTTGAGTCCAGCTGGGAATCACAGCCAGAACTGCTATCAAAGGTGAGTCAGATTTGGTCGGATATTCCTCATGTACTCCCTTTATTGAGGGAACTTTGAGGTGCTCTAAAAAAGCGCCATCCGGGACCTCTTTCCGTGCAGAACCTATCCGAGATAGTGCGTCCGCTTCCTCATTTTCTGCTCGAGGGATATGTTGAACTTCAAATCCTTCGAACGATTTAGATAGATCATCCACGACAGCTTTATATGTTGCCATGTGCTTATTTGCATTACAAATATCTAACACTTGTTGAGCAACAAGATCCGAATCTCCGTAAGACATCAAACGTCGGATGCCAATATCCTTAGCAATCTGGATTCCATGCAGCAGTGCTTCATACTTGGCAATAAAGTTTATCTCCTTGGGGTGAGTTGAGCACCACGCGAGCCCTCGAGCCCCCGCGAGCCCTAGACCCGTCAAAATAGAGGGTCCAATATTCCGACTCCGGGAGGATCATGTTCTCCTTTGTCTCTTTCCAATCAGCGACAAAGTCAGCAAGGATCTGGGATTTGATTGCTGTCTGAGGTTTATACTCAATGTCAAAAGCTGAAAGCTCTATGCCCCATTTGGCGACACGTCCTGTGGCATCACTATTGTTGATTATATCTCTCATGGGAGTTGTGCTCACCATGGTAATTGGATGCTCCTGAAAGTAGTGTCCTAACTTACGAGATGCTAGAAAACACCGTAAGCCAACTTTTGGTAATGCGGATACCACTGTTTTGACTCTATTAGGACTTCACTAACAAAGTAAGTCGGACGCTGCACCAGGTGCTCCTGATTTTCCTCCGGTCTCTCCACCACCATGACGATACTAACGACCTTATTTGTTGCAGCAAGATAAAGCAACATCAGTTCTTGAGGTTCCGGCGCTACAAGGATAGGAGCAGATGAGAGTACTTTCTTCAGGTCTTGTAGTGCAGCTTCAGCTTCATCAGTCCAAACAAAATCTTTGGTCTTTTTCAGGAGTTTGTATAATGGTGCGGCTCTTTCACCAAGCCGGCTTACAAACCGACTGACTGCAGCAATGCAACCAGTTAGTCTTTGTACGTCCTTCAGGCGAGTTGGCCTGGAAATATTGAGTATAGCCTTGATTTTGTCCCGGTTCACCTCTATGCCTCTCTAAGACACGATGAAACCTAACAATTTTCTGGCTGGTATTCTAAAGAAGCACTTCTTCGGGTTAAGCATGTTGTTGTATTTTCGTAGGTTGGCAAATGTTTCCTCCAAGTCGAAAATCAGCGTTTCCTTCTTTTTAGACATTACTGCAATATCATCCACGTATGCATGTACATTGCGTCCGAGTTGCTCATGGAGGCAACGCTGCATCGTGCGCTGGTACGTAGCTCCTGCGTTCTTTAGCCCAAAGGGCATCGTAACAAAACAGAAGGTTCTGAAGGGGGTTATGAATGAAGTTTTGACTTTGTCAGATTTCTTCATCCAGATTTGGTGATAACCGGAATATGCGTCGAGAAAACAGAGGAGTTCCGAGTCTGCCATAGAATCGATAACTTGATCAATTCTAGGCAAAGCGAACGAATATTTTGGGCAAGCCTTGTTCAAGGCAGTATAATCAACACACATCCTTAAATCAGTGGTGTCCTTTTTAGGGACCATTACAGGATTGGCCGACCACTCAGTGTGGATGACCTCTTCTATGAATCCGGCTAATTGGAGCCGTGCTAGTTCCTTAGCTATTGCCTTACACTTTTCGTCGCCAAATTTTCGTAGGGACCTTTTGATAGGTTTAGTGTTCGGGTTTACATTTAGAGAGTGCTCGGCAAGTTCCTAGGTACTCCGGTCATGTCAGATGGCTGCCATGTGAAGATATCTTGATTTGCTTGGAGGAACTTGACGAGCGCGCTTTCCTTTGCGCTACCTGGGTCACCTTGGAGGGGTCATCATCCTTCAACGGCATATTCTTCGTCTCTTATGATGCCTTGAACTCCGGATTTGGCTTTGTCACCTCCTTCTTCGTTGCGGGCATCTCGGACGGATCTATGCTTTTCTTGATTTCCTAGTACTCCTGGGCGTGCAGAACGGCTTCGGCAAAGGCGGCATTTCCATCCTCGCACTCTCGCGCTTTCTTCGGGTCTCCCTTGATGGTGATCACGCCATGGGACCTGGAATTTTCATCATATTATAAATGTAACACGGACGAGCCATAAAAGCCCAGTAAGCCGAACGTCCGAATATAGCGTGGTACACGCTCTTGAACGGGACCACTTCGAAGGAAAGTGCTTCCGTCCGATAGTTCTTTGGAGTTCCAAAGGTGACATCCAAAGTGATCTCTCCCAGGGAATTGGCTTGTCTTCCTGGGACAACTACGTGAAAGATCACAGAGCTATGGTTCAGCTGTGTTTCCGAGATCTTCATCCGGCGTAGTGTTTCGACATAGAGAATATTGATACTGCTACCACTGTAGCATCCCAATTGTCTAACAATTGTAATGCTACTTGGTTTAGTAATATAATGGCTACTTCAAACATATAATTGTTGCGTCATCTTTATATCATGCTCATGTCATCATGCCACCTTGCATTTGAGCATCATATAAAACCCTTTCTCCTTTTGGTTCTTATCTCATATGCATTGTTAATTGTATTTGCCTCTTGATATTGTATTTGGGTCTTGATATATTGTTTAAATGCCCAAGTTGAGTTGGGGGCATATCTTTTATTAACTCCACCACCTTTCTTTCACCCCCTTATATTCCACCATCCAACTAAATATGAGCTTGGCACTTATTGGTTTTACCTCTAGCTCATGTGGGTTGGGATGGATCCAATTCTTTTCCACATGCTCTCATCTTGGCATCATGTTGTTTTCACATTATTGATATATGAGAGCCACATAGCCACCTTTGCGTGCCTTGTGAGTGGAACCCTTTTTCCTAGCTTCCATATGGGTTGTTTTGGGGATATTATCATGTGGGGATAATTTGGGCTTACTAAATACCTAGTGGCACATACACACTAGCAAGGTCCAATTTTAATCAAATATGATCATCTCCATCTATTCCATTTGGGGGCTTTCTTCTAAATTCTTGGCTTGGATTTATTCCACTTGTGGGGATGCATAAGATTAATGCCAGGTGATATAATTGTTTCCACAAGAATAATCATGGTATTAAATACTTTGCATGGGCCATGCAAGTACCACCCCATTCTAGTTTTGGTTTTTATTTGAATTCTCGAGTGGTTCTTTTCCCATCTCTTTCTCTGCTTCTCTTTGGCTTGATCTAGTTGTCTTGCAAAAAGTCCATCATCACACCACATCTCTCTACTCCTCATCTCCCCTCCCTTTTCATCTCCATCCTTGCATGATCATGTGGATCATGCATAAACCCTAAGCCCTACCCTCTCTTCTTTATCTTTCCTCCAAATTTTCATCTAATCTAACATCTCCCCCATCTAACCTACCCCTCTACCCCATCCTAATCTAAACCCACACCCCCAACTAAACCAAAACCCTAGCTACCATACCACTCCTCTCCCTCGGCCTCTCTTCTCTCCACCTAGCTAGCCCACCTGGTCACCCTGGTCCCACACCCATCTACCCAACCCTAGTACCAAGCCTAGCCCGAGCCACCCATCCCTCTACCCTAGCTAAACCGAGCCTCCCCCTCTCCTTTTCTCTCTGCCACAAGGGGCACCCGAGCCAGACCCCTCCTCCACCGTCCCTGCTGTCCCCACCTGCCAGCTCCCCTTCACCACCTCGCCCTGCTCCTGCCCTTGCCCGAGCACGTGAGTAGAAGAGGAGGAAAAAGGTGGCCGAGCCACCTTTTACATCTACCTGCTCCCCACGGCACCTCCCTCCCCTCTCTCTGCTTTATCTCCCTCTCGGCTCTCCTCTGGCCTCTCTAGATCTGGCTGAGGCGCCCTGCCTCCCCCTCTCTTCTACAGCGTCACCGTCTACACCATCGCCGGCAAACCCTCGGCCTCCTCTCGGCTACACCGTACCAGGCGACGAGCGCGACGTGGAGGTGATCGAGGAGTACAAGGCGGACCCCCTGCTTCGCCCGGTACCCGCAGAAGTGAAGGAGGAGCCCCAGGACGCTGAACACCGTCACCGCCCGAGCGAAACCCTAGATCCTCTGGCTGTCTGCCTCGACGCCGATCCACTGCGCCTCGAGCCGATCCTCTACCACCGACACCCTCTCGGTGAGCCATCCGACCCCGCTGACACCTCCGTCCTCGCCGTAGCTCGCTGTTCTCGCCGGACCAAACGTCGAGCGCTCTCGGTGCATCGTGTGCGCATGCGTCCTCTGCGTCGCCGCGTCGCGGAGAGCCTCATCTAGCTGCCCTTCCCCCTCCTAGCAACTCCCCTAGCCCTACCGCACTGGCTCGCACCCCAGCGCACGCCCGCACGTCCTAGGTTCGAGCCCGCGCGCCGCGCCCTGCCGCTGACGCACACCGATCCGTCCGCAGACGCGGAGAATAGGAACAGTGGGGTCAGGCGCCCTTTTGCGCATACCCCCCTGCTTTCTTTTTCGGCTAAACCCACGGTCCAGCAGTCCCACCTGTCAGCCCCCCAGTCCTTTTTGCAAAAAGGTACCCAGTCTTTCGGATTCATCAACCTGCGCTCCCTCGCTGTGCCGCGTGGCAGCCCCGCACCCGTCCGCTGGCGCGTGGACCCGCGTGTGCCCTGGCCCTACCTGTCATTCTCTAGGTCTAGCATAGCCCGCGGTGTAAAAATCCTTTCTGCGCGCTGTGTTGCTGAGTCAGCTCGGGACCCACCCGTAAGTGTCTGTGGCTAGCTAAACTTGAGTATAAAAAGTATTTTCTGTATCTGTTTAAATTCAAATCTCTTTTTCAAATTAATTCAAATTCAAATTTAATTCTGTTTTTAAATAACTTTTAAAACACAAATCCAAATAATACAAATAATATATGTTTTCAAATCAGAAAAATGTGAGGATTTCAAATATGGCCTTCAAAATATATTTTGGACACTTTATTTTCCAAGTTAATTAAAATTACAACAAAATGCCCTTTTACCTTAATTAATTAATAACTTTTGTTTTATAACTCCAAATTTAACAAATGATATGTCTAAAATGATTAGCTCGACGAGACCTTTCTGTTTATGCATTCCTTTATCTGTTTTGCAGTATGCATCATATAAATATAAAGTATACAGCAACTCATATGAGTTTAAAATGTGGTCAAAACTCAATAAAATGCTTTATTATTGTATTCCACACCTCACCCATGCCATGCTACCTTATTGCCATGCAAATTGTACATCATTCATCATGGCATGATTGTTTGCTTGATGCATTTAATTCATATGCTTGTGCACTTTATTTATGTTGGCCCTTGTTTGTTTGGTTCTTCTTCGAATAGACGCTGAGCAGGGGATATACCAGGAAACCCAGGAGCACTACCCAGATCCGTCTCTCGCTTCAACTGAGCTGCCAGGAAAGCACTACCACATGCTTGCATACATACAGTACCTATTGCCTCTTTCTTATTCTTGCATCATTGAGTCGCGATTGCATTAAATTGAATCCCAAGTATTGCATAGCCTTTACGTTTAAACCCCACCGAAGCTGTTCCTCCATCCCATGAGCCATTACTACAGGAGTTGTTTGAGCCATGCGAGTCGTAGAACAGCATGTGTAGGGTATGTGAGTGTCTGATGGATAACGAGGTACCTAAACAACTTAACCTGAGTAGTAATGGGATAACTAATGAAAGTGGCATCGGTGAGCCATATTTGCTATTTGGTTTTTCAGGCTCACTTGTGTCCCGTAGGACCCCGAGTACTTGATTCCTGTTCCTTGAATATTCGCGCTATCCACATCCGGGAGGCTTATGAACCCCCCTGAGCCAGAGCTTGATTCATTCTTATTTCTTGGGGCCACAAACTAGTTTGAGGTTTTATTTACTATCCTGTACTTATGTCATGCTTTACTGCTTTATTTAAATTGTGTGAGGTACTGCACACGGTACTGTTTAGGAAAGCGGAGTGTTTTCGCGGTATCGACAAGCCCAGTCACATTTTCGGGTTCCCAGTCGTTTACAGCCATTGTCGCAAACCTTGAGTCCGTCTCGGAGTCGGCCAACTTCGTCGCGGGTAGCTTAATGGGGTGGCCCCCTGAAATATTTCTGAATCTTGTGATCGCTTTGTCGTGACTGCCTCGTTGGGTTTTGATTTGGTTTTTCCGAGGTTGATCGAGTGTGTGTTGCTATTTGTGCACCCCTGCAGGGTAAAACTTTCTGAAAGCCGTGTCCGCGGTTATGGACGACTTGGAGCACAGTTTCTCGATCATAGACAAGGATAACTAAAGTACCGCTATTAATTTGACTAAGTAACTGACTAGTAAATAGTGCAACACTCATGGAATGGTTAATAAAACTGCCAACGGAAGGGGGGTCGTTCGTCCGCTTCCTCGTCGGTAAGCGAGGAGGAGGATGGATCTGTGGATATTACCGTTATTACTGTTATAACTGTTGTTATTAATTCACGGACATTCGTCTATCTCTGGTTAGGCGGATGGTTAGCGAGTATCTATAGAATTGTTAGGGATTATCTTTTGCTGCAATTGCGTCACCCCAGGTTGTGTCCCCTTTAGAGGCATAAAGACTTGCTTAGTACCCCTAGGGTCTCACACGATAAATTGTTTGATTCAGATGAACAGGTACCCTCACAAGATGGATACTGGGCTGAGGAGACGGACGATGTGGGCAACGATCATTCGGTGTAGAGATTCCGGGATCGGGGATCCGTGAGATCTGTGGGCGGGATGTGTTTATTCATGGGGCATCTTATGCCGATTTGCTTCTTATCCGTACTCGGATTTTGTCTTCCGCTTTTGCTTGATACTCTGATGTTTGATGTATGAGGAGATATCCTAAACTATTATATCTATCTAGGATATTTGGATCTTGCCGTATGGCGTTGCTATATTTCCTTTCTTTTTAGATGGAATGGCTCTGATGTACTATTGTATGGTGGCTTGCATACATACTCATTTGTGTATGTAGTTGATCCCTTCGCCTGCCGATTACGCCGCCCGTTCTTGTCCCGATGTGTGGAAATGGTTGGGACGTCCGAAAGGTCTACCTGTGAGTGGCATTTGGGCCCCACCGTACTATTTCAACCATTTCTGCTCATCCAGGCTTGTAACTAGGAGCGTAATTCACCGAGGTAGTTACAACCACCGTCCATGAGAGTCTTGGAGAAACCATAACTATCAATCAGTGGATTGACAATTAAAGCGTATTTTCCTCGCCTGTGTAACTTAGGCGGATGATCGTCGCGGTCAAATGTGATTGCCACTTCCGACCAGTCCAGATACTGGGGGATAGCCGGAACTGTTGCATTGAGCTCGTGTAGAACTGCTTTCTTGACCTTTGCTGGTTGAGATCCAAGGAAAGTGACATAAGTGTCCTTCTTGGTGGGAGAAGTTTTCTTCCCTTCCGACTTGGGATTTGAAACATCAGCTTCCTCCATGTCGGAATCTTCCTTGGTCTCTTTTTCTTTTTCGGGATTCTTCTTTCCTTTCTTCCGCTTAGCTTTGTAGCCCGCGGTGTCATCTCTTTTGATGTCGTCATTGAAACGACATTCGGCATTAGTGTGGGATGAGCCCCCATTGGCGTCTAGGTGATGCACACATGGGTTATTGGCAATGTCGGCCCAAGAGTAGGTTTTCCCTGATTGCTGTCTCCTCTACCCTAGACTCTTGAAATTCCACGCCCACGCCCGCGGCCTCCGCCGCGTCCTCCTCGTCCTCCCGACCCGAAAGTAGCAGTGACCACTGCCGTTTCCGCGTTGGGTTTTTCTTCCGAGGTATTTTTGCGCTTCTAAGCTTGTTGCTTTGGTTGTTTTGCCGACTGAGGCACAGCCAGGGAATTGAGCAATCCCTCTGCATTGTCGTCAGCATCTGCATACTTGCTCGCTATTTCTATCATCTCTCCCAAATCAGTGACCTTGTCACACTTCAAGTGATGGTGCAGTAGACCAATTGGGAGACCTGCAATGAAAGCTTCAATCGCAGTTTGATCATTTACTCCTTCACAGAAGTTCTTGGTGTCTATCCATCGTCCGAGGTAATCCTAGCAAGTTTCTCCGGCTTTCTGGGTGCAACGCTGTAGGTCTCCGACCGTACAGGGCCTCCAATATGTGCCTTCAAAATTCCAAAAGAACGCACTTTGCATGTCATACCAGTTATGAATGGTGTTCTACGGAAGTTCATTGAGCCATGATCGTGCCGTCTTCCGCAACATAAGTGGGAGATATCGGGTTGCGACCAGGCTGTTTCCGCCTTTAGCGATGCAGCAAGCTTGGAAGAAATCCTGTAGCCAGGTATCTGGCCGAGCAATGTCGTCGTAGGCTTGGATATGCCTTGAAATAGCAAATCCTTCCAGGAATCTTGTAGCTCTGATGCATGGTACGAAGCACTTTGGGCCCACGTAGATATCATTGTTTTCGTAGCGCCGAGCCTCTATGTTGGAGTTGATCATGTGCCTTGCGTCGTTCGGGGATAAAGATCGTCCCAAATGTCGATTGTGGCTGTGGTGCCTTGGAGCCGGACTTCGGCTTCTGCCACCACCTCCTCCGCCATGTCGTCCTCCTTGCCCTCCTTGGGAGCTGTTGTGATGACTGTTTGGTGGAGAGGGTGGGGCAGCTGGATAGTTTCCGGCTCATCGCCGGCCTCCGTCCGGAACATCATTATTCCGGTTCTGGGGAGGGTCTTGACTATGATGAGCCCCCTGCTGGCTTGTCCCGGCATGGTTTCTGTCGTTTCTTCGTTCATCGTTCCCACCATGGTGAGGCTCAGCCAGACGGCTTGCATGTCTAGGAGGTGGCATTTTTTGAGATCCTCCTCCCGACGTTTCTCTTTATCTTCTCCCCTTCGATCGTTGGATTCTCATCAGGGAGGATTCCTTGCATTCAGTGCAGCAATGGCCTCTTTCTCAGCCGCTGGGGCGACGTAGCTCTAGTCACACTTAGTCCTGCGATGATGCCCTGATGATCCAGTTCTCGAATAATTGTCCTCCCGTCGTTCGGGGCGATAATGCTGCTTCGGAACGCGATGGGGTCTTACGTCAGCCCATGCCGGATCTGTGCGACATTGGTCAGAATCCGAGACCAATTTTTCACTTTCGGACAGGGCGACCTTTTGCTGCTCTAGTCCCTTGTTGAGTAGTTTGATACCCAAACGGATCTCCTCTGGTCCTGGATTAGCTGATAGAATTTCTCGGGCGGCCACGGTATTCTGTACTGGGGTTGGATATACCCAATCTCCTTTGCTATCTTTCCGTGGCTTCCCCATCTCATCTCCGAAAAGGACGGCAGGGATATGTGGGAATTTGTCGTCATTGGTGTGACGCTTTCATGTCTTCTAATGCAACCGAGACATATAATCCTTAGTTGCCATGCATTTCTTCTCCTCCTCGATGTTTTTGGCTTCATCCAGGAGTTGTTGACGACGCGCTTCTAGGGCTTGGGCCCTTTCTTCTAGCTCTTCAGCAGTAAGTTCTGCAGCTATAGGGATAAGTGTGGTTAATGTAGCATCGATGAGTTTACGTGCACCTTCGGTGATCACATGTCCATCCACCGATTCTTCTTTTTTCGGCTCTTCTAGGATAAGTGCTCCATCCGAGTCTTCTTTGTATTCCTCAGCAATCACCTCCTCTGTCATAGGGTCTTTTGCCGAGGTCTTGTTTTTCTTGTTCTTCTTCTTTTCCTTCTTGGCAGCGCCAGTAGCAAAGACGGCTTTGGGTCCATTTCCCGGAGTCAAGCTCTGATCGGTACTTTCAGACATCTGGACCTCGGGATTATCTCCGGCGTCCATCTCATCCTGCGCTTTGGGAGAGTGTTCCCCGGATCCTTCATCCATGGCTTCTCCTTCTTCTGCGGCCTTGGAGTTGTACTCCTCTTCAAATTCCATGGAGAACTTTCAGAAATCTGCTGACGTCATTGATTCATCCGAGGATGCGGGTACGTCGGCGTTTGTTCCAATTGCCTCTAGCATAGATTCGATGTTTTCTCTAGCATCGGCAGAGCCGGATCTGGATCCCACATACCCGACGAAGTGCGACGCGTGCTTCCTGAGGTACCTGCGGCTCTCGCGATCAGCCATGTCGAAACTTTTGATGGTCTCGAGAATTGCATCTGCACTTGCATCTTGCATTATCATACGTCGCAGTGTGTACCTTAGGAAAGGTCTGTCTGTCCCGGCATCATCAGAGCCGGAATCAGTGTCGTTGATATGCTCCTCCTAGATTTCGACTTCCGCGGGTGGGTCGATCTAGGATACGGTCTCTCCGAGGAGATCCACTCCAGATTCGGCTTGAACCGCTAGGTCCTTCTCAGGCTCAGATTTCTCCACTATCTCCACAGCTGGTGTGGGTTGGGTGGGATTAGGGTTTTCTGAGATCCGGAACTCTGCCGCCTCCGCGGACAAAGGGGACCCAGAAGATTCTTCTGCCTCTATCATCATCGCTGGGGTGGATGGGGCAGGTTCAGCGAAACCGATGTAAACATCAATCTCGCCAAAAGACATGATTGTGTAGGCAGTCATAGCCTCCCTAGCCGGAATCCAAGTCTCGTCGAGAACGATGAGAGGGACGTCGCTGGTGTAGAGGATGCGACCGATAGCGATAGTCTCGCCGATTCCGATTCTTGCAGATTCCGCTCAAAACATAGATCCGAAGCTCACTTGCCCCACGGTGG
The DNA here is from genome assembly GCA_916181665.1 of Avena sativa. Classification (NCBI taxonomy): domain Eukaryota; kingdom Viridiplantae; phylum Streptophyta; class Magnoliopsida; order Poales; family Poaceae; genus Avena; species Avena sativa. Next base: position 372,289,286 of record OV702291.1, on the reverse strand, counting down.
GCGCCAACTGTCGTCGGATTGATGACAAGTACACCATGAGGGGGTCCTCGAGGCGTGCGGAAGAGAGGGGTGTGAGACGTACGGTGTTCCGGGATGGTGAGCACACAAGTTTACCCAGGTTCGAATCCGCCGGCTTTGGACGGATCCTACTCCTGCTAGCAATCCAGTAATACGGCAGAGCCGGAATATGGGTTACAAGGGTTCCGCCTGTGCGAGTTGAGATTGTAGACTATTGAGGGTGCCCTAAAGGCTCTCCCTAGGACGGCTTATATAGATATCCGGCCTAGGGTTTACAAGAGAGATCTATCCGGCTATGACTAAGAGTCGGTTAGAGAGTACATCTTGAACCACAAGTAACACAATGGGCCTAAGTCGGTAAGTCTTCTGGGCCTTCCTGTAGCCGGATTGGACTCTGTCTTTCTTCCTGACTAGGACACCCGTGAAGCAAAGCTCTAACCCGAAGTAGGCCACCCTGGTTAGTGAGGAACTGTGAGGATACCCGGAAAGTATATCCCCAACAATGAATATACTTGGAATAGCATAAGCTAGTAGGTAGGTATGGTGGACTCTTTGGAATAACTTGGTTTAGGGAGTTGGATGCATGAGTGGAACTCATACTTGGTTGTGGAGGCTAGCAAAAGACTGGGAGCGACAAACTAAGAGAGCAATAATGGCCATAATCATGCAGAGCGACAAAACATCATTGATCAAAGCATAAAGTGATACTACAAGTTGAAAACTAAAGGATAATAAAGGCTATGGTGACTTGAGATAGTCATAACATGGTGTGAGCATGCGCCAAGTCAACCCAAATAAAGCATCAAAGGAGAATACCACTATACTATGCTTTAATATGCTAAAACAACGCATGATTCATCCAATGCACATTAAGCAATCTCAATTGTTTATAACAAGTCATGCTACAACAAAGAATACTAAGCATAAAACCAAAAAAATATCAAGCATGGCATGACAAAGAATAGGCCATAGTCAAAAACGAGCTCTTTTTACCACATAAGTATGAACTTTCCTACTCTTTTCCAAACCAAACCAAACTATTTGAAAACCAATGTATGAAAGAGGGGGTCCAACCAATTTATTCAACAAACTAATCAAAAAAATCAAATGAAAACGAAAAAGAAGACGCTCCAAGAACAACACAATTGTGCATGAAACAATAAAAATGAAGCGTTTGGAAGAAACCTGGGATTTTTATTTATGAAGAAGGGGATGCCTTGGGAATCCCCAAGCTTTGATGCTTGTACTTCTTGGATATTTCTTGGGGTCACACGTGTGGCATCCCCAAGCTTGAGCTTTAGTCCATCCTTCATCTCATTACTCATTCCTTCCATACACCTGAAATTTTTCCTTCATACAAAACTTCACACAATCTTTATTAGCAACATTAGTGCATTCAAGATAATAAGTCTTAAGGTTCAGTTCCAACACCAAATAAACTTCCATTAGAACACTAGCTACTGTAGCACTTCCCTCAAAAAGCTCAATTCCCCAAAAGAACTCAAAAAGGAACCAACAAGAAGCAAATGCAGAAAATATTAGAAATCTGTCAAAACAGACCAGCAGGTAAAGACGAATTTTTTCGAAGACCTTTTGTTGCTCAAATCAAAAAGTGTTGAACTAACGAAAGTTAGATAACAAACTAGGGCAGAAGCACAAAAATTCACGCCTCAAAAGAAATTCAGAGATTTTACACTAATTTTTACGGTGAAGCACAGAAATCTGTTTCGGGATAGCAACTTTCCCAATCATTACTTCTCTCTCATTAGAGGTTACTCTTGGCACAAAAAGCAAATAAAAAGGATAAGGAGCGGTTATTACTGAAGTAATAACTTCCAAGACTCATCTAAAACTTTTGGGTTATCTCCCAATAAGTACTTTTCTTTAACGCCTTTAAGTTAGGCATAAGAAGCAAGAAAAAGAATCAAGTGTTCTCAAATGAAGAAGCATTAAGACCAAATTTTGTTTTCATAGGAGAAGCAAAAGAAATCTCCTCTCTCTTCTTAGGGAAGTGTTCTATACCTTCTTGAGTGGGAGTTGATATTTAATGGTGCCTTCTTTCATATCAATGATGGAACCAACAGTTCTAAGAAAAGGTCTTCGCAAAGTAATAGGACAAGAAGCATTGCATTCAACATCCAAAACATAGAAATCAACGGGGACATAGGCATTGTTAACCATAATAAGAACATCATTAAGACTCCCCATGAGTTTCTTTTTAGCATTATCACCAAGTGGGACATTCAAATAACAATCTTCAAGTGGAGGCAAATCAAGCATATCATAAATCTTTCTATGCATAATAGAAACACTACTATCAAGATCACATAAAGCTTTGAAATCAAAGTCATTCACTTTCATATTAATGATGGGTTCCCAACCATCTTCTTGTTTTATAGGAATAGAAGCTTTATGTTTCATCTTTTCTTCTTTAATCTTTATGAGAGCATCAGTAATGTGTTTTGTAAAGGCCATGTTCATAGCACTAGCATTAGGACTTTTAGCAAGCTTTTGTAGGAACTTAATAACTTTAGAGATATTGCAACCATCAAGATCAAAATCAAATTTATCATCTAAAGTAGTAGAACTATTACTAGCCTCAACACTAGTGGTGGTAATAGTAGAAACACTAATGTTTCTAGCAATTTCATCTTATCTTTCCCACTTAGCATGTAATTCAGCTAATAGTCTAACATTTTCATCAATTCTTACTTGTATAGCATTAGTAGCTGCAAAGGGATTATCATTAGTTTTAGGTTTAGCAGCCATTTTATTCAAAGAAGATTGAGCTTCATCCAAAGATGCTATATTTCTTTCAGCATTATAGAGTTTTTCCTCAATAGTTTTATTGAAAGCAGTTTGTTTACTAATAAAGTATTTAAGCATAACTTCAAGTTCAGAGGGTGCACTCCTATTATTGTTGTAGGAATTTCCATGAGCATTGCCATTGTTGGGAGGATATGGCTTATAATTGTTGTTACCAAAATTGTTCCTATAAGCATTATTACCAAAATTGTTATTTCTTATGAAGTTCACATCAACTTGCTCTTCTTGAGCAACCAAAGAGGCTAAAGGAACATTATTTGGATCAATATGAGCTTTCCCATTCACAAGCATAGACATAATAATATCAATCTTATCACTCAAGGAGGAAGTTTCCTCAACAGAATTTACCTTCCTACCTTGTGGAGCTCTCTCAGTATGCCATTCAGAATAATTAACCATCATATTGTCTAGAAGTTTTGTTGCAGCACCCAAAGTGATGGTCATAAAGGTACCTCCAGCAGCAGAATCCAATAGGTTCCTTGAAGAATAGTTCAATCCTGCATAAAAAGTTTGGATGATCATCCAAGTAGTCAGTCCATGAGTGGGACAATTCTTTACCAAACATTTCATTCTTTCCCAAGATTGAGCAACATGCTCATTATCAGATTGTTTAAACTTCATTATTTCACTTCTCATAGATATAATCTTAGCAGGCGGATAGTATTTTCTAATGAAAGCATCTTTGCACTTAGTCCAAGAATCAATACTATTCTTAGTTAAGGAATTCAACCTTTCTTTAGCTTTTCCTCTCAAAGAGAAAGGAAACAATTTTAGCTTAATAATATCACCATCTACATCCCTATGCTTTTGCATCTCACAAAGTTCAACAAAGTTATTTAGATGGGCAGCAACATCTTCATTACCAATACCAGAAAATTGTTCTCTCATAACAAGATTGAGTAAAGCAGGTTTTATCTCAAAGAAAGTATCTTTAGGCACAGGTGGAGCAATAGGTGTGCTCATAAAATCATTGTTGTTGGTGCTAGTGAAGTCACACAACTTAGTGTTTTCAAGAGTAGTCATTTTTTGGGGTTTTCAAATAAGAAAGCAAACTAGTAAAACTAATTTTTGTGTGTGTTTGATAAAGAAACAAGCAAACAAAGCAAAAGAAACTAAGCAAAACAAAAATAACAAAGTAAAGAGATTGGTTATGAGGGACTCCCCTTGTGGAGATGTCCTTGACTCCCCGGCAACGGTGCCAGAAAATATGCTTGATGGCCCAAAATATATCGAGCTCGTAGGGGAACCCCAAGAGGAAGGTATGATGAGCATAGCAGCAAGTTTTCCCTCAGTATGAAACCAAGGTTATCAATCCAGTAGGAGCAAGGAAACACCCCAAAGGTGTAGCTAGCTGAACGTTGGCAGGGCGCACTACCGGTGCCAGCAGCAACGTGGAGACCTACACAACAGAACCACAGAACTCTGTCCCCAACTTGCGATGAGGTTGTCAATATCACCGGTTTTGTTGAAAACAAAGGATTAAACGTATCGAATGTAAGGAAGTAATAGTTTGCAGAAAGTAAACACAAAGCAGTAAACTGTTTATAGATTGTATGTAAAAGAAAGGACCATGATCCATAGTTCACTAGATGTGGCTCTCCTTAAGATAGATAACATGCTGGGTGAACAAATTACAGCGGGGCAATTGACAAACATCAAGAAAGCAATACATGCATATACTAATCATCTTGACTCCTTTGGAACTTGATTGGGCATTACAACATTATACATAGACCGCCATACAACTGCATCTATGACTAATAATCCACCTTCAGGTTATCATCCGAACCCCCTCCAGTATTAAGTTGCAAGCAACAGATTATTGCTTTACGAACTGCGTGCAAAGTAAACAATACGATTGTTCTATGAACAAAGGATTGTTGTTTTCTCCCTAGTAGCAACAGCACATCTAGTACCTTAGAGATTTCTGTCACTTCCCTAGATTACCAGAGGCATGAACCCACTATCGAGCATAAATACTAACTCTTGGAGTTGCTAGCATCTACTTGGCCAAGATAGCTACTAACAACGGAAAGCATGCAAGATCACAAATAATAAAGACATGATAGAATCAATAATCAATCTGAAATAGCATCTCAATATCCATCGGATCCCCGCAAACACAACATGCAGAATTACAAATAGATGATCATGATCATGAAAGGAGCTCACAAGATCTAGACATGAAAGCACAAAGGAGGAGAACCAGCCATCTAGCTACTACATGGATCCGTAGTCCAAGGATGAACTACTCACGCCAGGGTGAATTCCCCTCTCCGGCAGGGTGTCGCGAAGAGCTTCAGATCCCTCCCGATCTAGGGATGGAGATGACGGCAGCTACAGACTCTTTCGTGGATTTTTGATCGGGTACTTAGGGTTTTTGTCCCGAGGGCAATATATAGGCGGAAGGAGAGGCCGAGGGGGTGCTGGGGTCGGCCAGACCACCCCCTGGCGCGGTCAGGCCTGGCTGCGCGGCCAGGTTGTGTGGCCAGCCCCCAGCCCTTCTCCGTCGTGTATTTTGGCATCTGATGACTTCCGGAAAAATAGGCACTTTGGCTTTTGTCCCGTCCAATTCCTAAAATATTCATTTTCTGACTTTCCTGGAACCAAGAACAGCAGAAAACAGGCAGCTGGCACTGTGGCTCTTGTTAATAGGTTAGTCCAAGAAATCATATGAAAAGTACTCCAAAGTGTGGACAAAACACAAGAAAGTGGATAAAACCAAGCATGGAACATCAAAAATTATAGATACATTTGCAATGTATCATTACACAGATGCAATCTGGCGAGGGTTGTGGAAACTAGGGTTGCGTGTGTCTTCCTCGATGCCCCCTCCTAGCCTTTATATAGATAGGCTAGGTCTCGGGTAGCAGGTCGAGTCGGTTACAAGTTAGGGTTTCCCTTTAAACTTTCTATATTTTAGCTTCTTCTTGTTCCACAAGAAATCGAGAGTTCGTAGGTTACTCGAGTTCTCCATTTGGTCCTTGGCGACGCCGTGGGCTTCCGCTGTATTCAGGTTGTATATACCAAGCTCGAGTACCTGTAGGGTATACCCATGTCAGTAGCCCCCGAGTGTCCAATGGAATCGCAGATTCAACTGGGGACTTTATGAAGCCTTTCGAGTGCATGAACGAGTATATTTTCGACTGCTCTGTTTGTGTCATAGGGATTGTTGATGTGCATGCCTGATTTAACCGATGTATCGATATCGGTTAACTACCTTAGGGTAAAACAACACAATCTACTCGAACTCGAGTCCCCGGACTCGAATCCGGAAAGGTGCTGGTGTAATCCGACTCAAGCCGTGGAAGTCTTAGAGGAGTCGAATTCCAGTATATGGGTGTGAACACTCGATGCGTCCGTCAAGGCATGTTCATCGTACTTGTAGGCACGGATATATTTCTGGTAGTGCGCAGCGAATGCGTTGCCAGGCTTTATTCAGATCTTACCTTCACGCTGCAAGCGCGGCATCCGAATTTTGTCATCGCGGAGATGATTCGGGTGACCCAGGAGACGCAATCTCTTTGTAGGGAAAAATCATGAGGTGGTGTTGCCATGAACTTCGAGTGTGGATGTTATCAACACACAGCATGATGTACAAATAATCATAGGGTGCGCGACCAGCGCTCCCTATGGGAGTAGCCCCCGAGTGCCTGGTTGAGTCGAAGACTCAAGCAGGGTCTAAAGAACTTTTGCGACTACTGTCGTCTTTTGTTTGCTTGTTTCAGTCGAATTTATTTCCGACGCTCCCTATGAGAGTAAACCATGTCCTTAGTCGAATCGTCGATTCGAGTGGTTGGGTATGCTTTGAATGTCCATATTTCTGCAGAAAAGAAAAAGAAAAAATCATAGGGTGCACGACCAGCGCTCCCTATGGGAGTAGCCCACGAGTGCTTGGTCGAGTCGAAGACTCGAGCAAGTACTAAAGTAGTCGAAGTCTTCTGCTGCTCAATTTTGGATGACAACAGTGTTGACGATGTGATGATCGCAGTTACCCGCGTGAGAGGGTTTGACGGGACGTGACAAGCGATGGGTCCCATTTTCTGACTCTGACTTGACCGGGCATGCGTAATCTTTGTTTTAACTGTGCCTCCTCGATTTCCGCACGTAATGGGGGTAGTGGGAGACGGTTCACGCTTTGGGTCCTCCACGTGTCGATCACGATGGACGCCACACGTCTGATAGGGTTTTTGCTGGCCGTTGGATTACATCTTCCAGGGGGTTAAGTAGCCGTGCTGCGATGGTAATTTTTCCCATCTGCTCATTTCTCTGCCTTTGCCTCCATCACCATTGCCACTGCTCCTCTGCTTCCTAGAGTTCATCTTACTCACGACACTGGACCAGCTCTGCGTATTCCCTAGTTACTTCCTCTGGTCGCATCACCACCGCAAGATGGGAAGAAGAAGGGAGGTGCCGCGGCTGAATCTGCCGCCGCCACTGTTGCTGCCAAGAAGAAGGGGGCTCCGCCACTGCGGGCACCAGCACCGTCGTCGCCGGAAAGAAGAAGGGCGTGGGCACTTGTGTCACCAATGGCGCGTGGCGCACGTCCGTGATCAAGTCATCTGAACTTCGTCTCCTGCGCCAAGACGGAGTTCTGTCCTCCCCGGTCGCTGACTCGCGAGTCCCAGGTGGTGAGGTAACTCATTGTTCTCCTACCGGTTTTCGGGTGATGTTCCTAGCATTCATCATCCGCGGTCTCTCGCTGCCCCTGCATCCTTTCTTCAAGGGCCTTCTCTGTTTCTATGGGCTCCAGATGCACCAGTTGTCCCCCAATTCCATCCTCCATGTAGCTTGCTACATTACACTTTGCGAGTGCTGGCTCGTAATCGAGCCACACTTTGGTCTTTTCAAACGTCTCTTCAAGCTGAAGCGCTAGTCGACGTCTGGCTCCATAGTCTATGATGTAGGAGGTTGCGGTATCCACGTCGACTCCTTAGTCACGTACTTTGACATCAAACTCATGGCGTCAGTCCAAGGGTGGAGGGACAAGTGGTTCTACATCCGCGACCACAAGGCCGACGGAGACCACTTCGGACTCGCGCCCTTCGATCCCGCGACGCCGTGCAAGAGCAGGCGCTCCTGGAAGAACGTAGTGATGCCCAGCGAGTCCGCGAAGACAGATGTGTTGTATGAGCGCGTTTGCGACCTCGAGAGTTGCATGGGTAAAGAAAAGGGAGGCTGCGCCCTCATTCGCACGTGGCTGCGCCGCCGCGTCCAGCCCCTGCAGGCCAGAGTCCACCCTATGTTCTAGTGGGCTGGCACGGACGATGTCACTCACGTATCTGCCGATGGCATTTCTGCGAGTGAAGTAGATAAGAGGGTGTGACTGCTCACCAAGTACACCGCCAAGGATGTGCTCCCCAGTGAACCAGTTGTACCTCCATTCGATGCTACTAATCCTCCTCCAGAGGTACGGTTGTGCTATGAAGTAGCTTTGTTTGTCGAATGCTTATTTTTTTTCTTGACTTGTGCTAACTTGTTTCCCGTATGTAGGATTTGAGGGTGTCACCCTGTATGCCCCCCTCTTCCTGAGGGGGTTATTCCTCGTGAAGCCTTGGAAGAGGACGACTCGGAGTCGACTGTCCCATCCAATGTGGAGGAGGAAGCCCCCGAGTCGAGTAGTCCGGACACTCGCAAGCATTCACGCAGCGAGGATTCAGATGCATCATCTCCTTCGACTCCGGAAGGTGCAGCTATTGGTGTGGAGTTGCTGATACCTGTCGTTCTTGTGAGTGTTGTGGCGCCGTATTCCCGCAAGAAGATGCGGTTGCCGAAGGAGTCATCGTCGGAGTCGGGGGATCAAACCTTCGATTTTGACAAGTTTGATTGGTAAGTATACGAGTCTTCCTTTTGGTTCTTCTTTGGAGTTGCATTCTCTTGATGTTGGTTTTGTTCTGTAGTCAGCCGGCGTCGTCATCTTCTGGCGACGTCCAATTTTTGAAGGAATCTAGAGTCGTGACCTCCAAGGCCAAGAAAGTGGCTGAGCGCACTCCTTCTCCTCCACTGGCAGCCCATTCCGGGCATAATTCATCAAGTTCTCCACACGATGTGGAGCACTAGATGGTTATCCGGACGACTGTGCGTCAATCGACTTTGGAGTCATTGGAGGATCATGTGTGTGTAGTGTTGCTTCTTTTGATTTTTGCAGTCGAATTTTTTCATCCATACCATCTGCTGGTCCTTTAATGTTTCTCTTGTCGCAGCTCATTGTGAAGGAAGCCGCTCGCGTGGCGGAGCAGGTTCTTGCGATGGGTCGCCAGCATGCAATGCTGGACAATCGCCATCGCGTGGTTGAAAGTGAGTGTTTTTTGCTTCTTCTTCTTCATCCTTGTGATATATTCGACTGACAGTCTATCTTTGTTTGTTTCACAGCTGAGCATAATGCACTCCTTCATGACGCCGCTTCCCTCGAAAAAGCGCTCGTCGTGGCGGTGAAGAGTCGCGATGAGGCATCGCAGCACATGACGAGTCGCGGAAACGCGAAGAGGATCTGCGCGCTTCCATCGTAGCTCGGGAGAAGTTGTTCGAAGAACAGCTTCTCGCGATTGCCAAGGCTCTCTCAGGTATTCCCTTGTCTAGATTTTCGCCATGTCCCTTCTTTCGAATTTGTTGTTGTGCTGACTTTTGTGCCAATGCTTGATTCTTGTGTAGATGCCAGCGGTCTGAGCTTCGACGCCCAGGCGCGCCATCGTGACGATGCCTTGGCGGGCGCCATCTCGGTAGTCGAAGATCGCAGTGCTTCTGTTCAGGGGACGCTCACCAAGGCCAAGGGCGTGCTCAGTCGCCTTCGTGAGGAGCTGGCGCCCAAGGCTGAGTTAATCGAAAATATGGATGATCTGGTGGAGTCCCTTGCTGGAGGCATTCCTGCAGGCTTCAAGAACTCACTCCGTGCGGCTGGCGCTTCGATGTCACTCGCGATGGTGCAAGCCCATGGAGTCGAGATTGATCCTGCTGCGGTCTCCAAGGCGATACCTATCAGCGCCGATGGCCAAAAGGTAGTCTTTGCTCCTTTCGTAGCTGCCTGTGGCAAGTACGGGCCACAGCTGATCAATACAGTTGCGAAGTACTCTGAGGAACTGCAGCGAGCCAAGAAGGCAGCGAAAGCTGCGGCGTCAGGGGACGGCGGGAAGTCTGTGGCGTCTGATACTGCCACAGACTCGATGAGGCCCCCAAAACCGAAGCCCAAGTCGAAGAAGCCAGTTGCTCCTCAGTAGTCGTGTTTGTAATAGTTAAATAGCCTATCTCTTTTGTCTAGAACATGCCTTTGGCGAGTGTATCTGTTGATTCTTTATTATGCTTGAATGCACTCGAGTCTTTTATCTATGCATCGCCTTAGTCTTCTTATTGTCTCTTGCTTGGCTTGTGATAGGGCACATCGAGTGGTCCCTCGAGTGAACCTCGGAATATGCCATCTGCTGATGATACTTTGGCGCAGTCGCGTTCGAGGGTGGATGAGTTGTCTTTGCTCTCGCGACTCCGTGATCGCGTGAAGCAGTTGGAGCATGAACTTCATGTGCTCCATGGTAACGCGGATGTATGGAAGTCGAGGGCGGAGAAGGCTATCGCCCAAGAGAAATATCTGCTAGGGGAGGTGACGCAGCTGAGCGACCAATTCAAGTGTTAGCTTTCTTCTTTCTTATCTTTTTCTTGTAGTCACTCGCAATAGTTCGTTGTCTTCATACTTCTGCCTTTGCTTGGTATAGTTGTCAGTGCATGCCATCCGCAGGATGAGAAGGACAGGATTGCCATTCGCATGAATGATCTGACCTAAGAGCAGCTTCAGGCGAGTGGGTACTTCTGGGTGGATCATGATCGTGCAATCACACTTGCGACCCTACAGGATCGTGCTCCGCGAGTACTTCACTTTCTGAAGAAGTCGCAATCGTGCTTGAGAAATATTTATCAGACGATATTCCCGCTGGACGTTGTTCCATCGAGCCTGCTGGCCCTTCTTGCCAAATTTCAAGACTTGAGTGCAGTCCGCGAGTGTGTACGGCAACAGTTAGTGGCTGGTGCCAAGGCTGCTCTGTCGCTAGTGCGACTGCACGGGCCTGATGTGGATGTTGCAGTAGTTGCTGCCGGACCGCCAGCGCCGCCAGCAGGTTCGGCTTGGAATATGTTTCCTCACTATCAAGCGGTTGGTCGCCCAGCGGATAAAATCGTCGACTTTTTTGAGGAGCAGACAAACGTTCCTTTGTTGCAACAGTAGTTTAGTTCGTATCCTGCACATAGTTGCACCAGTGTTGTAAAGTTCATATATATATGTACTGTGTAGAATTGATTGACATTGATGTATATACAGAGCTTACTAGCGTGTATGTTTTGTGAGTGCGTTGCATTATGCGATTCCTTTTCGTTGGCCTGACTTGTGTTTATCTCAGCACCTTTCCAACCTGTCAGATGCGTTGCAATTAGGTTGGTGTTTTTCAAGGGTTCGATTAGTACGTCAGCTACTAAGGATATCGCGTTGGTTCATAGAACAGATGTGTATAGGGTGGCGCAGCCCCCCGAGTGGATAATTTGCAAAAAATAGAAGGAACACAGAGTTTTGGGGCACTTAGCTTTATTTATTCGCAGGATAGTATGGGGTACAATGTGTGGCTAAGTAGCCTTGGCTGAGTAGCCTTATTTGTAATGTAAAAATAAAAGACGACTAAGGGTAGAAGCATCGCAGCTGTGCCACGTTCCAGGGGTTGGAGTACGCGACTCCTGTCTCAAAATCTTTGAGGCGATAGGCGCCACCTGGGATCACTTCTGTAATCACGTATGGTCCCTCCCAGGGGGACTCGAGCTTGAGATTTCCTTGTTGTTTCAGTCGCAGGACCAGGTCTCCTTCGACAAAGGACTTGGGGCGTAGCCTTCTGCTGTGGTAATTGCGCAGGTTCTGCTGGTAGATCATTGATCTTTCCGCGGCGATTTCCCGTGCCTCATCAAGGAAGTCGACAGAGTCTTCGAGTGCAAGAGTTGACTCCTGCTCACTATAAGCGACCACTCGTGGTGCTTTGTATCGTACCTCTGCGGGTAGCACCGCTTCAGCACCGTGCACCATGAAGAACGGGGTATAGCCCATGGCACTATTGAGAGTTGTGCACAGGCTCTAGAGTACCGATTGCAGCTTGTCTGGCCAGCAGCCTGCGGCTTGTTCGAGTGGCCCGAGGATTCGCTTCTTGATGCCGCCGCAGACGAGCCCATTGGCTTTTTCGACCTGACCGTTGGTCTGTGGATGTGCTACGGAGGCATAACTTACGTTGATTCCCAGATTCTCGCAGAATTCTTGGAACTCCTTGGATGTGAAGTTCGTCACATTGTCCGTGATGATGCTGTGTGGTACTCCGAAGCGATAGACGATGGACTCGAAGAACTTGACTACGCTGTATCCTGACTGGTTAGTCACTGGCATGGCCTCTATCCACTTGGTGAATTTGTCGACTGCGACTAGTAGGTAGACGTAGCCTCCTCGTGAGGACTTTGGGAGCTTGTCGACCATGTCGAGTCCCCATTGCGTGAAGGGCCAGGTCAATGGAATTGGCCGGAGCTCCGCGCTAGGTGCGTGTGGCATGTCCGCGAATTGCTGGCAAGCGTTGCATTTTTGGACGATGTCCTTGGCGTCATGCATGGCCGTAGGCCAGTAGAATCCAGATCGTGGAGCTTTGGCGACGAGGGCTCGACTGCCAGCGTGGTGCCCGCAAGTCCCCTCATGGATGTCGAGTAGAACAACTCTTCCATCGGCGTTGGAGACGCATCGTTGGAGTACTCTTGTGATGTTGCACTTGTACAGTTCGCCGTTGATAACAGCTAATGCTTTGGATCGCCGTGCAATGTGCCGTGCGTCAATCGGGTCGTCCGGTAGCCTTTTGCTGAGAAGGTACGTGATGTACGGTTGAGTCCAAGATGGCTCGATCATCATGACGCTCATTGGTCCTTCGAGTCCTATGTCAAGCTCCAGTTCATCGAGTGCTATTGGGTCATTGGGCGGCGTAGCCCCTGAGTCCGTTGTTGCGCTTGTTTTCTTCTCTATGGCCTTTGGCTTGATGGAGCGTTCGCAGATGCGCTCGAGAAATACCCCAGGTGGTATGGGGGCGCAAGTAGAGCCAATGTTGGCGAGTGCGTCCGCCTCTTCATTGCTTTCGCGGACTATGTGCCGCAGCTTGCAACCGTCGAAGTCCCCTTCGAGTGTGTCGTAGAGGTCGCGGTAGGCGATCATATTTTCATTCAGTGCGTCGCACTCGTGCATTGTCTAGTTGACAACCAGCTTAGAGTCGCCGTATATTATGAGCCTCTTGGCGCCGCAGGATTTTGCCATCCTCATACCGTGTAGCAGGGCCTCGTATTCAACTTCATTGTTGGAGGCGGTGAATTGCATTCGCAGGATATATTTCAGCTTGTCTCCCGGGGCGATGTCAGTATGACACCTGAGCCAGCTCCATCCTTTCGCTTGGATCCGTCGAAGTGCATTGTCCAGAGGTAGGACATATCTGGTTTCTCAGGGAGCTGGTTCTCCATCCAGTGCACGAGGAAGTCAGGGAGAACTTGCGACTTGATTGCATCACGTTTTTCATATGTAATGTCTCATGGAGACAGTTCGATCCCTCAAAGCGCGACTCGTTCGGTGGCGTCGGGATTACTAAGGATATGCCCAAGCGGGGCGTCGTTGACTACCACGATTGGGTGTTCCTGGAAGTAGTGGCACAGTCGTCGGGCTATCATGAAGACGCCGTATGCCAGCTTCTGGTAGTGCGGGTACCGCTGCTTTGTTGGCGTGAGTACCTCGCTGAGGTAGTAGACTAGGCGCTGTACCCCGTGGACCTTGTTTTCCTCGGCCTGTTCTACCACGAGCACCGTGCTGACCACCTGGTTGGTGGCGGAGATGTATAGCAACAGTGGTTCCCTTTCGCGTGGGATCACCAGTACTGGCGAGGTGGACAGTAGGCGCTTGAGGTCTTCGAATGCTTCCTATGCCTCGTTGGTCCACTCGAACTTGTCAGCTTTGCGGAGGAGTTGGTAGAAGGACAATGCCTTTTCGCCCATTCGACTGATAAATCGACTGAGCGTCGCGATTCGCCTAGCCAGCTGCTGGACACCTCTTATATTCTTCGTCTTCTCCATGGCCAGTATGGCTTTTATTTTCTATGGGTTCGCCTCGATCCCTCTCGCGGAGATAAGATACCCGAGTAGTTGCCCAGATGGTACGCCGAAGGCGCACTTGTCCGGATTGAGCTTGATCCGGTAGTGGTCGAGGTTGGCAAAGGTTTCACGCAAATCATCGATTAGTGAAGCTTCCTCTTTGGTCTTGACTACGATCTCGTCAACATAGACTTGGATGTTGCCACCAAGTTGGTTCTTGAGGCAAGCCTGCATGCACCGCTGGTAGGTGGCTCCTGCGTTTTTTAGCCCGAAGGGCATTGTGTTATAGCAGAACACACGAAAAGGTGTTGTAAACGCCGTTTTCTCTTGATCCTCCTCCTTCATTCGAATCTGATTGTAGCCTGAGTAGGCGTCGAGGAAGCAGAGGCGCTCACATCCCACGGTGGAGTCGGTGATCTGGTCGATTCGTGGCAGCGGAAAGTGGTCCTTCGGGCAGTGCTTATTCAGAGAGGTGAAGTCCACGCACATCCGTAGGATATCCGTGTCCTTTTTTGGTACTAGCACCGTGTTGGCCAGCCAAGTGCTTTCCTTGATCTTGCGTATGAATTTGGCGTTGAGGAGTCTATTGATCTCCATTCCGACTGCCTTTGCTCTTGGTTCGGACAGTCGCCGAATTGTTTGTTTGACTGGCCTTGCGTCTAGGTTAACATTGAGTGCGTGCTCGGCGAATTCCCTGGGAACTCCTAGCATGTCCGCTGGACACCAGGCGAAGATTTCCCAGTGCTCACGGAGGAATTCGACGAGCGCGAGTTCCTATACGGGACTCAAGTTGTTGGCGATGAGGGCCGTCTTGGCGGGATCCGATGGGTGGACCTGAACTTTCTTCGTGTGCACCGATGAGTCGAAGGAAAGGTCGGGTGAACTTGGCCGGCTCAGGGGAGGCAGACTGTTGTCTGTCGACTCCTTCAGTCTCGCGAGTTCTTTCTGCATTCCGAAGGACTGGGAAATTCTATTGAACTCCCTGTCACAACTATCGGACCTCTCAAAGCTCCCGTTGTTTGTGATGACGCCATTAGGGCTTGGCATTTTCATCTGCAGATAGGCATAGTTTGGCACTGCCATGAACCTAGTGAACGTGACACTTCCGAGGATGCAGTGGTACTGTGAGGGCCAGTTGATGACTTCAAAGTCGATGCGCTCGCGTCGAAAGTTTTTCGACGTGCCAAAGATGACGTTGAGGTTGATTTTGCCAAGGGGATATACGCCTTTGCCTAGGACGATGCCGTGGAATGTTGTGTCCGAGGCCTCTAGGCAGGTCAGAGGGATCCTCATTGCTCGCAAGGTACTCGCGAACATAAGGTTGATGCCGCTTCTGCCATCCATGAAGACACGGCTCATGTCGAAGCCTCCAATTTGTCCCTCGAGTACGAGGGGACAGTAGCCTAGACGAGGTACTTGGCGTGGATGGTCGCGCTTGTCGAAGGTGATGCAGGAGTCGCTTCCACTGAGGTACTCAGTGGTGGATGGTGGTGAGTTTGTCGCCAAATTGACTTGGCGAGTGATGGCCTTTTGCACTCGGTTGGAGGGGCGGCCCTTTTGGATCATCATGGTACCCATGGCCCGTGGGTATGGCTCGCCTCCGTGGTGCTGGTCCGGCGTAGCTGCGTTTGGCGGTGGTCCGGGTGGTGGTGGAGGAGCTCCATGTGCCATAGCGCCTGGGGCGGATCCGTAGCCCCTATTGACTGCGTCACGATTCATCCGAGCCAGACCCTCATGAAGTTTTAGGAACTCATGGTCGTGGCAATCCTTGAGGAGGTGGCTGGATTTCTTTTTGCCGTCATGCTTGTCGATGTAGAAGTGCACCGTGCACGGCCCAGACAGCTTATCCTCAATGGATGTTGCGGGTGTTTCGTCGCGAGTGCGGCGCTGCCATACTTGCGTGGTTTTCCCGGAGTCGCGATGTCCACCGCTGCCGTAGCCGCTATTGCGGTTGTCGTCGCGTCTGTCGGTGTAGCCGGCTACGACCATGTTGACATCGTCGCGGTCATCGTATATGCGCATTCGACGTTTGCTTCGGCGATCGCGTCTGCGTTCAATTTCTACTTCATCGTCGGAGTGAACGCAATTCTTCACCAAATCTTCTCCATCTGCCCACTGATTCGCAATTTCCATCAGGTGGTCAATGGTTTTGGGCTTCGAGCAGCCCAGCTCCTCCCTGAATGCGGCGAGCGCCGCCGTTGAATGCGTCAATTGCGCGATCCTCCGAGATATTTTCTGCGGAGTTCTTGATGATGGACCACCTCTGGATGTACGAGCGTAGCGATTCGCCTGACCTTTGTTGGCAGCACCTCAGCTCTTCGATTGACGCAGGCCTTTTGTAGGTGCCCTTGAAGTTGCGCACAAAGCTGTAGACCAGCTCTTCCCAACTGTGAATGGATCCGCATGGGAGGTTGTTGAGCCATGCCCGGGCGGCGCCCTGTAGCTGTAGCTGCAGGCATTGCATAGTCGTGCTTTGACTCCCACCGTGGAGCCTGACGGAGGAGATATGGTCCTCCAACCAGATTTTTGGGTCCTGCAGACCGTCAAACTTTGGGTTCTCTGATGGGAGCTTAAACCCCTTGGGCATTCGCTTTTGCCTGATGGCCCTGGTGAAGCATCTGGCGCCACAGAGCTCCACGTCTTCGTCTTCTGAGTTAGTCGATCGGGCACGTTGCGCCATTGACTTGTCGATCTTGCACTGTGTGATGTCATCACGCGTGTCGTAGTCGTGGTCGTGTTGCCGGGAGCGGCGGCGTCGAGACAGATCGTGACTGTCATCGCTGGATGAGGGCGAGGAATAGCGTTTTGCCAGAGCCTTGCCTTTCTTCGGCTCTGGTGTTGGCTCTTTGTCGAGAGCGACCTCGATTAACCCCAAGCCTGCGATCGTAGATTGGTGCATGGCAGCTCGAGGATCTCCAGCTGGCGGCTGGTTGTTGAGGAGGTACATGGTGGCCGCTGTTACCACAGCTTGCGGCATTTTTGGAAGCACGTTGCCACGCGTATCCACCATCATGGAGCCAAAGTCGAGGACCTTTGTGGCTTCTACACGTTCTTGTTTAGTGAGGTGGGCCAGTCGAGATCGCCTCTTGTTAGCGATGTACTCGTTGCACTTGGAGGAGGATCCTCCGTGGGAGGAGAGCCCAGCTCGTCGGAGGCTTGACTCGTCTGCCGCCTTTTTACACGCCTCGAGTTGCGCAATTGTTTGTAGTTGGCATTTGTATTCCTCTTTTAGGAGCAAATGGTATCCCATCAATAGTTCCTGCGGGGAGCCGAAGGGCAGAGGGTGGCCACGTAGAGCTTCTCGGCAGCGGGCCCACTCGAGATCGTTGAGCCTGATCACGATGCGTTCGCCAGTTTGCTTGTTCACCATGGTGGGGAGTTCGGCTGCCCCTCCGTTGTTGACGGGGGCGCCGTTGGTGGGGCCGCCGTTGGGTGGTCCACCATTAGGTATGTCGCCGTTTGGCGGGTCGGTTCCATTGCCACCGTTGCCCGTGTTGTCGCGATTGGTGGAGGAATCGCTCGCGTTGATGACAGCGCACATGAAGTGGTTGGGGAAGCTGCTGCTCCCGCAAATTTCAGATCCAGAGCCGTAGACTCCATCTTCTGTTGCTAGATTGCCCAGATCGGATACGCGATTGTTGTCGTTGTCCGTATTCTCGGCTGTTGTCGAGGCATTGAGCTTGCTGAGTGTGCCGATCAGCAGAGGGAACCATGATGCTAGAGCAATCGATGGTGTTGTCGGCTGGTCAGGCATGCGAAGCGTGCCCATATGACCAACTTGGAAGCAGAAGCTCCCGATCGCCAGGCTAATTCCGTTGCCCACGGACTCGAAAGCCGGGCGAGTGGCCGACGTATGGACGGTGAAGTCGAACGCGCCGAAGAGCTGGCGAATCTCCACTGTTGCGGAGTTGTAGATCGCAGTTGATGGGGCCGAAGAAGCCACAACATCAGCACTCCCAATTCCCACAGACGACGCCAATTGACGAGGGTTTAACTCATCAATGCCCATTGTTATGGACTTGGGTTTTGGAGAAGAAGGGAGCGCTAGAAGCATCAATCGGTTAGCAAACAAGCACATAGGGGACTCGAAGATTTACCTAGGTTCAGGCCTCGTAGAGGTCCCTACTCCTGCTTGTCTGCTCGTGGAATTAACAGAGGAATCAAAGATTACAATGGTGCGCAGATGCAATCTGGCGAGGGTTGTGGAAACTAGGGTTGCGTGTGTCTTCCTCGCCGCCCCCTCCTAGCCTTTATATAGATAGGCTAGGTCTCGGGTAGCAGGTCGAGTCGGTTACAAGTTAGGGTTTCCCTTTAAACTTTCTATCTTTTAGCTTCTTCTTGTTCCACAAGAAATCGAGAGTCTGTAGGTTACTCGAGTTCTCCATTTGGGCCTTGGCGACACCGTGGGATTTCGTTGTATTCATGCCATATATACCAAGCTCGAGTACCTGTAGGGTATACCCATGTCAAATTTCGTAAAAGAATATTATCAGGAATTACAAACTAGGATGGTTCGCACTGGTATTGTTGAAAATACGGAACAAATGATGGCTCGTTTTTTCTTGGTTTAAATAAGGAGATTCAAACCATCTTAGACTATAAGGAATAACGTACCATTACTCGTTTGTTTCATCTTGCTTGCAAAGCTGAGCATGAAGTGCGGGATCACCAACCACCATGGAGAAGGTCTAACAATTATATAGGTCATATATCATCGTGGATGTCCCGACAATCAGTGCCTTCTTCATGTGGTACGCAACCAGCACCTACCATGTCCAAAGCCACCACGCCTTCATCAAGAACACCTTCTGCTGCTCCACCACCATCATCTAATGACCCTGCTCGTAGTTCTTCTTCTGTGGCATCCACAAGCAATACGAAGGATATACAATGCCACAAATGCTGGTAATAAGGTCATATTGAGAGGATGTGCACAACACAACGTGTTATGATGGTACGCAATGATGGTGAATACGATTCAGCAAGTGATTTTGATGAAGCTACATTAGTTCTTATTGCTGCATGTGATAATTCTGTTTCTAAAGAAGAGACGGAAGTAATGGGAGTTGAAACTAATGATCAATACAAGAACTTAGTTGCACAACGTGTGTTGAGTGTGCAATTGAGCAAAGATGAGCATGATAAACGCCAAAACCTGTTCCAAACACGAGGCGTTGTCAAGGAAAGAGCTATACGGATCATTATTGATGGAGGGAGTTATAATAATCTGGCTAGTGTTGACATGGTAGAGATGCTTGCTCTTCCAACAAGACAACACACACATTCATATTACATCCAATGGTTTGAGAGTTCTTGTAAGATCAAGGTAACGAGAACGGTACGCGTGCATTTTACTATTAGTACATATTCTGATTTTATTGATTGTGATGTTGTGCCCATGCAAGCTTGTTCTTTGTTACTTGGTAGACCTTGGCAATTTGATAGAGAATCTGTTCATAATGGTAAAACTAATCACTATTCTCTTATGCATGATGGAAAGAAAATTGGTCTCAAACCTATGACTCCTGGCAAATTTTAAAAGATGATCTTGCTAGAGCTAGTAGAGCTAAAACTAAGGAGAAACACAAAAGAATTAGATTGTTGTTAAAGATTTTGTACCACCAAAGACCACTAAATCTGATTCTAAACATGCTACTAAAATTTGTTTGAAGGGTCCATGTATGCTTGCAAATAATATTAATATTGCTGAACTAGATGTAAACAATACTTAATGTTATGCAATTATCTGCAAAGAGGTTTTGTTTTCATTTGAGGATATGCCTCCTTCTTTGCCACCTGCTGTTGCTAACCTTTTGCAGGAATATGAGGATGTTTTTCCAGCTGAGATGCCACTAGGACTACCTCCTATTAGAGGAATTGAGCACCAAATTGATTTAACTCCTAGTGCCATGTTTCCAACCGTGCGCCATATAGAACCAATCCCGAGGAGACAAAGGAGGTACAACGCCAAATTCAGGAACTACTTGATAGAGATCACATTCGTGAGTCCCTTAGCCCATGTCTTGTTCCTATTATTTTCGTACCTAAGAAAGATGGTTCTTCGCGCATGTGTACTGATTGTAGAGCTATCAATAATATTACTATTCGTTACCGTCATCCTATTCCATGTTTAGATGATATGCTTGATGAATTGAGTGGCTCTACCATGTTTTCTAAAGTTGATTTGCGTAGTGGTTACCACCAGATTCGTATGAAATTGGGAGATGAATGGAAAACAACATTCAAAACTAAGTTTGGTTTATATGAGTGGTTAGTAATGCCTTTTGGTTTAACTAATGCACCCAGCACATTCATGAGATTAATGAACAAAGTTTTATGTGCTTCCATTAGACGTTTTGTGGTAGTCTACTTTGATGATATTCTGATTTATAGCAAATCTTTAGAGAATCATTTGGAATATTTGCATGATGTTTTCAATGCTTTACGTGATGCACGTTTGTTTAGTAATCTTGAGAAGTGCACCTTTTGCACTGATCGAGTCGTGTTTCTTGTCTATGTTGTTACATCATAGGGTATTGAAGTGGATCCAGCCAAGATTGAAGCGATTGAGAATTGGTCGCAGCCCAAGATGGTCACACAAGTGAGGAATTTTCATGGCCTCACTAGTTTTTATAGGCGTTTTGTCAATTTTTTTGGATCAATTGCTATGCCGCTGAATGAACTTACCAAGAAGGATGTGCCCTTTGTTTGGGGTGATACACAATAACAAGCCTTCATGATATTGAAAGATAAGTTAACAGATGCTCCATTACTCCAACTTCCTGATTTTACTAAGACTTTTGAGCTTGAATGTGATGCTAGTGGAATTGGTTTGGGAGGTGTGTTATTACAACAGGGCAAACATGTTGCATATTTTAGTGAGAAATTGAGTGGGGCTAGTCTAAACTATTCTACTTATGATAAAGAATTATATGTGCTAGTTCGGACATTAGAAACTTGGCAACATTATTTATGGCCTAAAGAATTTGTTATACATTCTGATCATGAATCTTTGAAGCATATTCGTAGTCAAGCTAAGCTGAATCGACGCCATGCAAAGTGGGTTGAACTTATTGAGTCATTTCCTTATGTTATCAAACACAAAAAGGGTAAAGATAATATTATTGCTAATGCTTTATCGCGCCATTATACTTTGTTATCTCAACTTGACTTTAAAATATTATGATTGGATACTATTAAGGAACAATATGTGCATGATGCTGAATTTAAAGATGTGTTGCATAATTGTAGAGATGGTAGAACATGGAACAAATTCGTCTTCAATGATGGATTTGTGTTATGCGCTAACAAACTATACATCCTAGATAGTTACGTTCGTCTTTTGTTGTTACAGGAGGTGCATGGAGGAGGACTAATAGGTCACTTTGGTGTAAAGAAGACGGAGGTGTTCTTGCTGCACACTTCTTTTGGCCATGCATGCATAGAGATGTTGAGAGATTCGTGGCATGCTGCACTACTTGTCAAAAAGCTAAGTCTCGCCTTAATCCACACGGTTTATATATGCCTCTTCCTGTTCCTAGTGTTCCTTGGGAGGATATTTCTATGGACTTTTTTTTGGGATTGCCTTGTACAGAGAAGGGGAGGGATAACATTTTTGTTGTTGTGGATTGGTTTTCTAAGATGGCACACTTTATTCCTTGTCATAAGACCGATGATGGAACACATATTGCTGATTTGTTCTTTCGTGAAATTGTTCATTTACATGGTGTGCCAAATACTATTGTTTCTAATCTTGGTACTAAATTTCTTAGCCACTTTTGGAGATGTTTATGGGCTAAGCTGGGGACAAAATTGTTGTTTAGTACTACATGTCATCCCTAAACTGATGGAAAAACTCAAGTAGTCAATAGAACTTTGTCTACTATGTTGCAGGCTATTTTAAAGAAGAACTTAATATTGTGGGAAGAGTGTTTACCTCATATTGAATTTCCTTATAATCGTTCACTGCATTCTACCACAAAGATGTGCCCATTTGAAATTGTGTATGGTTTTGTTCCTCGTGCACCTATTGATTTATTGCCATTACCTTCTTCGGTGAAAAATAATTTGGATGCTACACAACGTGCTAAAACGATATTAAAATTACATAAGACTACTAAAGACAACATAGAACACATGAATGCTAAGTATAAACTTGTCGAGGATAGAGGGATAAATCATGTTGTGTTTGATGTTGGTGATCTTGTTTGGTTGCATTTGCGCAAAGATCGTTTTCCTGATTTGCGCAAGTCCAAGTTAATGCCACGTGTTGCTAGTCCTTTTAAGGTGTTAGAGAAAATAATTGATAATGCATATAAACTTGATCTACATGCATATTTTGGTACGGTTAGTCCTACATTTAACATTGCAGATTTGAAGTCTTACTTTGGTGAGGAAAATGAGATTGCATCGAGGATAACTTTAATTCAAGAAGAGGAGCATGATGTGGACATCCCATCTATTGATACAACTGTTGTACCTACATCTACACAAATACAAGGACCTATCACTCGACCTCGTGCCAAGCAACTTAATTATCAGGTACTTTCGTTCTTGGAACTATTCCTCATGTACATGAGAATATGATGTTGTCTAAATCAGATGTGTTTGTTACTCTTAGGAATGACAGACCTAGCATGGACGAGAGGGACAAGCATTGGAGCATGGTCATGCATGGAGATGGCAACAAGCATGTGAGAATTGAGGAGGAGGCCACAAGTGGAAATTTTAGAACTTTGAAGACACCATAATGATGATTGAAGACTTGGACAAAATATTCAAGAATATTACTTCATAGATTCGTCCATAGCTTAATATGGTGCTGTATCACCTTTATTTTGGGCAGGCCCATATTATTTTCGCAGGATTTTTAATATCCACTTTTTAGAGTCGTATATGAGGGAAAAAGGCCTTTTAGGGTTGGATTCGGCCACCATACCTATGGTTGGCCAAAAACCCCACCTTTTCCTCATTAAATACCCCCATAGCCGTCATTTTAGACCCAGATTTTGTTTAGACTAAAAGTTAGCCATCATTACAACTTCGCCAAGGCTTGAGTGTCGCAGAGACCTCCTATACTTCGCACCTATTCAAAATCCCACCTTTCAATAAAGCTTTCATCTTTATCCGCAATATCTTGATTGCAATATTAGTTCTCAATTTCAGGTAGGAATTAAGACCCTCGCTGGTCAGGCTGATCGGTAACCTCCAGGAGATTTTCCTAGCGATTGCATTGGCGCTCGTACCCGCACGTATAGTCGGATCGTGAAGCCCGAACTCCACCCAAATCGACTATCACCATCTCATCGAAAGATCGAACACCTTTGCCCTATCACTTCTCTACCGCACATAGATTAATTCAAATGATGGCACATTTAAGTAGTAATGCCAAGCTAGTGTGTATGTGCCACTATGGACGTATATGGCCTTTGCAAGTCAAATAAACTCATAATTTGAATAAAACCATGGAGGAGTTCAAAATAGCTTTTACTTCTACATAGTGCGCAAATGTGGCCATGTAGGCTTCCATAATAAATATTGTGAAAACAATATGATATCATATATGGAAGAATTAGATTAGAAATGGATCCACCCCAACACATATGAGCTAGATATAAATAACAAATAGAATTGCAATGGCTCATATATAATTAGAATGGTAGAATTTATATGGAGCCAAAGAAAGGTGATGGAATTAGAATAGATATGCCCCCAACTCAACTTGGTCAAGCAATATATCAAGAACCAACTATAATATATCAAGAGGTGGTACAATTAATAAAACAAATGCATATGAGGAAAGAACCAAATGAAAAGGGGTTTAATATGATGCTCAAATGCAATATGAAATGGTGACATGAGCATGATATTATGATGATGCAATAAATATAAGTGTATAGTAGCCTTAATCCTTATTTATTATGTAGCATTCCAATGTTAGACAATTAGGGTGCTACATCCAGGAGCACCTGTTCACGGAGAGGTTGGGAAGATCTTGCATTGGACAATGAGTGCATGTCGTTGTCCCGGTCGAAGTGCTAGAAGATCCCGCGTAGCTTGTGTTTACTGCCAATGCCGTGCAAGTCCTGCTTAACGACGATGACCAACGGCGGGCGCCTAGAAGAGCAGCGGCAGGCTGAGGCGCCGAAACCTCCGCTTTCACATTAGTCGTCGAGGCAAGTGGTGTCAACCACTCTCCCGAGCTCTGTGTTTCCTAGCTACAGCTGCTCTGATGAAAAAACCTGGATGGTCATCGCCCATATGTGGCAGACCCTCAGCTTGAGCTTAAGCAGCTTAAGCCCGTACGGGGGGCAATGAAGGATGATATGTGTGGCGACCTAGGGTAAGGGGGAGCGACTAGAGATGTCTGCACACGCCGAGCCGTAAAGGCCCCAAGGGAGGTGTGCAGTGTGACCTATACCGGCATCCATAAGCACTGTCAGTTTTCGAGGCTATCAGTGGTGTCCAGGAGCTGACGGTCGCATGACTTCAGGTGTATAGGGCTCAGAGCGAGGGAAGTCATCGAGAAGTGGGTGCGGCGGCAGGAGCAAACGACCATGAGGAATTGCAAGCCAAATGTTAATCATCATGAGCTCACAGGCGAAGACGAACTTTTTTTTCGAGACACCAAAGTAGGACTAGATGGATCAGTATTCTGTGCTGGGCAAACCAGTTTTTATTCTTTGTTAATCCAAACATAGATTCTGTTGAACTGAACAATAACAGAAAAAATATCAAAACCGGTTCCGCTAAAAATTGGCTCAAAACTCTGCTAGAAACCAGTCCCTTAGAGCATCTCCAACGTTAGGCGTTCCCAGGCCGAAATTCGGCTCTAATTAGCGCCGGACGGAGCCAGTTTTCGACCTGGGAACACCCAATTTCCCACCTGTGTTTCCAGGCTGAGTTCCTAGGTCGGCGTGTTTTTCCCAAATTCGGCTCAAATTCATCCAGTTTTCGGCATATTTCGGCATAATACGAATACAGAGCAATGTTCGGCATAGTTCTGCACGAAATTAACCATAGTTCGGCATAAAATTAACCATAGTTCGGCGAACAATGAAAATACAAATATTTCGGCCTAGTTCGGCCAGTTCATGCTAGGCATCTATGTGTTGCCCCTGCGTATCTATAGGTGCTCACCCAGATCATCCTGTAGCTGTTGATGCACTACCGGGTTCGGATCTCCTGACGCATGGCGATGAAGGCAACCCAGGTTAGCGGCACCTCGTGATCAGGCTGTGCAAGAGGTCACTGTCTGTAGTATGGCTCATTCTGCTCGACCAAACTCACTGGGTCCTTCCTCTCATCCTCAATGATCATGTTATGCAAGGTCACACAACAGTTCATCACTTTCCACATCTGATCTTTTGACCAGGTCATTGCAGGGAACCGGACAACTGCAAACCTTTATTAGAGCACACCAAATGCCTACTCCATATCCTTCCTGCAAGCTTCATGTTCCTTAGCATACTGAGCATGCTTGGGGAGTACCGGGTTTGAGATAGTCTTCACAAATGTTGGCCATCTTGGATAGATGCCATCTGCAAAATAGTAGCCCTTGTTGTAGTGGTGCCCATTGATCTCAAAGTCCACGGGGGGAGCATGACCCTCAACAAGCTTGGCAAAGACATTTGAGGAGTTGAGAACGTTGATGTCGTTATTCGATCCTGCCATACCAAAGAAGGAGTGCCAAATCCAAAGATCATGTGTAGCAACTGCCTCAAGTATCACAGTGCATCCTCCTTTGCGGCCTTTGTACATCCCCTGCCATACAATGGACAGTTCTTCCAGTGCCAATGCATGTAGTCTATGCTTCCAAGCATCCTAGGGAATCCTTTTCTCTATCATTGACTGTAAGGATCCGAGCAGTGTCTTCAGTAGTGGGTGTTCTCAAGTACTGTGGCCCAAACACTGCAATCACCGCCCTGCGGAACCGGTACAAGCAATCGATAGCGGTGGACTCAGCCATGCGAAGATAGTCATCAGCACTGTTACCTGGCGCTCCATATGCAAGCAACCTCATGGCCACTGTGCCCTTCTGAAGTGAGGAAAACCCAACCATGCCGGTGCGGTCTTTCTTGCACACGAAATAGGGGTCAAATTCCGACGGCATGCACAATCTCGAGGAAGAGCTTTCGGCTCATCCTGAAACAACACTGAAACACGACCTCTTTGTGGAGCGGCTCGTCGACGAAGTAGTCGGCGTACTTCACGCAGTAGCCCTCCGCCCTCTGCCTTGCTTTGCACTTCCGGCGACCCTTCGCCGAGCCTCCACGCTTCGGAGTTGAGTCTGCATGTACAACCGTGCCAGAGAGGCGAGGATTTGCACGTGCTCTATATCTTCGGCGGCTGCGGCATTCTCTTCCTCCAACAACATGGTGAACAACTCCTCGTTGTCGGAGTCCATGGCCGAACGGGCCAATCGCCGAACACTTGGCGGGCGAAGTGGTGGGAGCTCGAAGCGTGGCCGAGCTACGGCGAAGGAGGGGCGGCGAAAGGTGGCCTAGGCTGCAGGGGAAGTTGCGGCGGTGGTGGCGGACCTATCTACATGCGCGAATTCGGCTTGAACCGGTGGAGCTTCGCCGACGCAAGCATGGCGACAAGACAGCTGGGGGGAATTCTTCGCCGCGGGAGAGGCCACTGGTGGTGGAAAATGGGATGTCTCGCCGACAGGACTGATCCACACTCTTTTTCGCTCCAACCGGCGTTCCTAAGCCGTTTCCAGCACCCGGGATCGTCTTGAAAATGCCGGATGTATTTCGGATCAAATCCAGATGAAACCGGCTCCTGAAAATTCGCCGTCCGTAAAAAAAAGTCCTGGGAAGCCTTCCTAGATACGCGAGTGGAGATGGTTTTAGGGTAACGCGAGTGGCCTATAGCATTCGGCGGGCAATACAGCTACCGAGTCGATCGCCTCCTTAGACCAAGAGAGAAAACAGGCTATGGTTTCTATTGGGGTCAGTTCGGGCCTGTTTTATTGCGATGGAGTATCAAAAAGGCGATTGCACTCGTACCTTCCCGCAGAAACCAAGCGCATCGCCCGGAAATATCTGGAAAGCCCTAACTGGGGCTTTCCCGTCATTCCTCCGGATCCGCCGCCATGGCCGCCGTCTCCACTGCGCCGTCCCGCAAGACGGAAACTTACACCGACACTAAGCGCCGCGACGACGTCCGCGGAGCCAACATCTCTGCCGCGCGCGCCATCGCCGATGCGGTGCGCACCTCCCTTGGACCCCGCGGCATGGACAAGATGATCTCCTCCGGGGATCAGGAGGTCATCATCACCAACGACGGCGCCACCATCCTCGCCCGCATGTCGCTTCTCCAGCCCGCCGCCCGCATGCTCGCCGAGTTGTCCCGCTCACAGGACGCTGCCGCAGGCGATGGAACAACAACCGTCGTCGTCCTCGCCGGATCCTTGCTCCGCCGCGCACAGTCCCTCCTTGCCGCCGGCGCCCACCCCACAGCCGCCGCCGACTCCCTCCACCGCCTCGCTGCCCGCGCTGTCGAGATCCTCCAAGGCATGGCCATCCCCATCGAGCTCTCTGACCGGGATTCCCTTGTGAAATCTGCATCCACAGCACTCAACTCTAAGGTCGTTTCCCAATACTCCAGCCTCCTTGCCCCGCTCGCTGTTGACGCTGCGATGTCTGTGGTTGATCCCGCCCACCCAGAACTCCTAGATCTCCGTGACATCCGCCTAATAAAGAAGCTTGGTGGCACCGTCGATGACACTGAGCTTGTCCGTGGCCTCATCTTTGACAAGAAGGCTAGCCATGCTGCTGGGGGGCCATCTAGGATCGAAAATGCCAAGATTGCTGTCATACAGTTTCAGGTCTCTCCGCCCAAGACTGATATTGAGCAGAGTGTCATACTGTCAGACTATGCCTAGATGGACCCCATCCTCCGTGAGGAGCGTAATTACATCTTGGGGATGGTTAAGAAGATAAAGGCATCTGGATGCAATGCTCTCCTCATTCAGAAGAGCATTTTGTGTGATGCCGTGACTGATTTGTCGCTACATTATCTCGCTAAGGCTAAGATTCTGGTGCTGAAGGATGTGGAGAGGGACGAGATTGAGTTTATCACCAAGACTCTCAACTGCCTGCCAATTGCCAACATTGAGCATTTCCGTGAGGATAAACTTGGGCATGCTGATCTTGTTGAGGAAGTGTCTGTTGGAGATGGCAAGATTGTGAAGATCACTGGTATCAAGGACATGGGGAGGACTGCCACTGTGCTTGTCCGTGGCTCCAACCAGTTGGTTATTGATGAAGCCGACCGCAGTCTCCATGATGCCCTATGTGTCATCAGGTAATATGATACAATGATTATGTGTTATTTCATTGAGATGTTTTGTCCTACTTTTCTAGGTCTTTTTGAAGACCGGTTTTGGAGAGCTCTTACTAGTAAATGATGTGAATTTAAATCCATTTGTTAGCATGCATGAGTATAACGTACTGTTTTGCACTCCAACCAATAATAAGAATGCGAGGATCTTGTAATTGTTTCTATGTTACAAAAATGAGAAAATTATTGGTTTCAGCACGTAAATATACAGATCATAGCAGAACATATGTTCATTTACGCAACCACGTACTAATTTACAGCAAAAACAAATCCAATGGAAAATTAGGTGTTTGCACATAATTTTCGAGAGAACTAAACATTTTATGTGCCTCGTAAAAAAAGTTCCGTGAATAGTCATGTTGGAAAGTTGTCTTTTCTACACGGGACAAAAAAATGTTCCCTTTCCCGGAAAACCTGTGTGCGGACATAGAATGTTGTGCGAATATTTTTTTCTGAATTTTTTGACATTCTGAAATGTGTTTCCAAACAATAGGTTGATTTGCACCCATGAGCCGAATTGGATTTCCAAACCCATGAGCCGAATTGGATTTCCAACAGGTTCCCTTCAACCACTGGCGGAGCTACGTTGAAGCCGACCTGGGCCACGGCCCGCCTACGATTTAGTCATTATTTTGCTATTCTTGCTGGGCTGGCCCAAGATGGCTCCTGTTTCCGGAAAAATTGGTGCTTTTGTGCAGTCTGGCCCGCCCAGAAATTCCACTGTAGCTCCCCCACTGCCTTAAACCATTCTATGTGCCTCAGTAGAATACTTAGGGAACTATGGAGAGTGCAAGTTCACTAGGTGGTTAGGTGTGAGAATGTGCTATGTTTAATTGACATTGGGTACATTCTCATACTATTTGTATAGTGATTGCTTAGTGATCCTGTGACCATCAGGGTGGCATGTGCAAGGTAATGAAGCATGACAATAGGTGAGGGTAAATAATATGGCTGCTACATAAGAACAGTTATGCTTTCATTGGGATGTGGTAATAAAGATTACAACTCGAATGTACAAAGAGTGGGATGAAACCCTGATGAGAGGCATAATCCTTGTAGATAGACAGAAAAGACCTGTATTCTTATGGAATGGTTATCCATGGAATAAGTACCTCCTGCTGTATTTCAAGCTTGTTTCTCATTTTGTTGTAGTAAGTGTTGTGAATTCATGAAGGAATTTATTATTTCTTAAATGTTCTAATCATGTTTGCTTATGTTTATGGTAGATGCTTGGTGAACAAGAGGTTTTTGATTGCTGGTGGTGGTGCACCTGAAATAGAAATGTCAATGCAACTGTCTGCTTGGGCAAAGGAACTCGATGGGATGGAGAGTTACTGCATCAAGGAGTTCGCCGATGCACTTGAGGTAATCCCTTACACATTGGCGGAGAATGCAGGGCTCAATCCAATCTCTATTGTTACCGAGCTAAGGAATCGTCATGCCAAGGGTGAGAAGAACACCGGTATTAATGTGAGGAAAGGCCAGATCACTAACATCCTGGAGGAGAATGTTGTGCAGCCGTTGCTGGTGAGCACGAGCGCCATCTCACTGGCGTGTGAGTGTGTTAGAATGATCTTGAAGATTGATGATATAGTCACTGTAAGGTAAAGGTCGTATGGGTTGTCTCACTTTTGGGCTGTATTGTTTCTATCTGTGTGGGGTATGACCACTTTGGCCTGGCTTGATATTATTTTTGGTTTACTAAGATCGAATTTTATTTGTGAACTTAGCTCTTAATCAGTTTCTTGTCAGTTTGTGGTTTTGATGTCCCATGTCTGTTAAAGATATCTGTATCTTGCATCAGTAATTTCTCTCCTACTTGTGTAAAAATGTTAGGGGCGTTATCTCATTAGATCTCAGCTGAATCTTATGGTGGACTAAATGAATCTTAGGTTCTTATTTGTATACTAGTTAGTTGCCTGGAAGGCGTTTCCCGGGGCCTTTTTTTGGTCCGGACGGCGAATTTTCGCCCAGTCGTGTTTATAGGATGCCGGTTTCGTTTGGATTTTATCTAAAATACATCCAGTGTTACCAGGCCTATCCCGCGGCGCCGGGAACGGCTTAGGAACGCCGGATAGAGCGAAAACGAGGGTAGATCAGTCCTGTCGGCGAGACATCCCATTTCTCACCACCTCCTGCGGCGAAGGATTCCCTCCCCAGCTGCCTTGTCGCCATGCTTGTGCCGACGAAGCTTCATCGGTTCAAGCCGAATTCGCGCCTGTAGATAGGTTCGCCACCACCGCCGCAACTTTCCTTGCAGCCTAGGCCACCTTTCGCCGCCCCACCTTCGTCGTAGCTCGGCCACGCTTCGAGCTCCCACCACCTTGCCCGCTAAGTGTTCGACGATTGGCCCGTTCGGCCATGGACTCACGACGACGAGGAGCTGTTCATCGTGTTGCTGGAGGAAGAGAACGTCGCAGCCGCCGAAGATGTAAAGCACGTGCAAATCCTCGCCTCTAGCACAGTTGTACATGTAGACTCAACGCCGAAACGTGGAGGCTTGACGAAGGGTCGCCGAAAGTGCAAATCAAGGCAGAGGGCGGAGGGCTATTGCATGTTGTATGCCGACTACTTCGCCGACGAGCCGCTCCACGAAGAGGCCGTGTTTCAACGCTGTTTTAGAATGAGCCGAAAGCTCTTCCTCGTGATTGTGCACGCCGTCCGGGAATTCGACCCCTATTTCGTGTGCAAGAAAGACTGCACCAGCATGATTGCGTTTTCCTCACTTCAGAAGTGCACAGTGGCCATGAGGTTGCTTGCATATGGAGCGCCAGGTGACAGTGCTAATGAGTATCTTCGCATGGCTGAGTCCACCACCATCGATTGCTTGTACCAGTTCTGCATGGCGGTGATTGCAGTATTTGGGCCACAATACTTGAGAACACCCACTGTTGAAGACACTACTCAGATCCTCGCAGTCAATGAAAGAGAAAAGGATTTCCTGGGATGCTTGGAAGCATAGACTGCATGCATTGGCACTGAAAGAACTGTCCATTTGTATGGCAAGGGATGTACAAAGGCCGCAAAGGAGGATGCACTGTGATACTTGAGACAGTTGCTACACATGATACTTAGATCTGACACTCCTTCTTTGGCATGGTAGAATCGAATAACGACATCAACGTTCTCAGCTCCTCAAATGTCTTTGCCAAGCTTGTTGAGGGTCATGTTCCTCCCGTGGACTTTGAGATCAATGGGCGCCACTACAACAAGGGCTACTATTTTGCAGATGACATCTATCCAAGATGGCCAACATTTGTGAAGACTATCTCAAACCCGGTACTCCACAAGCATGCTCAGTATGCCAAGGAACATGAAGCTTGCAGGAAGGACGTGGAGCGGGCATTTGGTGTGCTCCAATAGAGGTTTGCAGTTGCCCGGTTCCCTGCAATGACCTTGTCGAAAGATCAGATGTGGAAAATGATAAACTGTTGTGTGACCTTGCACAACATGGTCATTGAGGATGAGAGGAAGGACCCAGTGAGTTTGGTCGAGCAGAACGAGCCATACTACAGACATGGACCTCTTGCACAGCCTGATCACGAGGTGCCGCCAACCTGGGCTGCCTTCATCGCCATGCGTCAGGAGATCAGAGACCCGGTAGTGCATCAATAGCTGCAGGATGATCTGGTTTAGCACCTATAGATACGCAGGGGCAACACATAGATGCCTAGCATGAACTGGCCGAACTAGGCCGAAATATGTTGTATTTTCATTGTTCGCCGAATTATAATTAATTTTGTGCAGAACGAACATTGCTCTGTATTCGTATTATGCCAAAATATGCCGAAAACTGGATGAATTTGAGCCAAATTTGGATAAAAACACGCCGACCTAGGAGCTCGGCCTGGGAACGTGGGTGGGAAACTGGGCGTTTCCAGCCGAAAACTGGCTCCGTCCGGCGCTAAATAGCGCCGGATTTCGGCCTGGGAAGATGCTCTAAGTATTCTAGAGTATTGGTTTTGGTGTTAAACATTTAATTTTAGGATTTGTGTACACATCAGGCATTGTTGTCAAGTTTTGAGCAAAGGCATAATACTGTTTTCACAACGAGCTTTTTAAGCAAAGGTGTTTCACAAATTTTGCCTGCATCACAAAAAACATTAGCATACCTATCGTCCACCTTGTGTTCTCTCCCTCCGTGCCTCCCTCTGTGTATTCCACATCATCCCATCACATCTCTGTATGGTACAATCATTATTCACGAGGTTGTTCTAATTCTTCTAATTCCGACGATTGTCTGATCCATATACAGAACATGATGGAAACAGCTTTCACCCACATTTAAAAAAGAAGAAAGAATCAATCAGATCCACTTATGTAAAATCTTTGTCTCGTGATTATTTTAGATTTGTGCATACAAAGAAAGAGATAAGAAATCATAATCGTTTCACGGATCAGTAATCACATAAAGAGGTGTTTGACATATCATTAGTCACAAACATAACATTTCAAAAGTTAAATGTCGAACTATAGAGCTTGAAGTCTAGAACAGAAAGTGAATCACAAGCATACTATTTGTATCTCTATATTATACTGTATGTTCTGTATGTTCTGAGCAATCCCGTTAGCTCCTCCTGGATGTAGCCGTAGGACTTGTACTTTCTCTGTTAGTTCCTCGAAGAGGTAACCGTAGGTTCTATACAGAGTGTGCTTTGTTGTTTCCTATGTGTGCCATGCGAGGATATGAAGCACCAAGAACCATGGGTGAGATGACTTTATCGCTGGAGCTAGTCCGCAAGTTAGAGCTCGACACTTTAGGCCCCAGAGTTGACATGGGGTGGCTTTAGTGATAGACATCGTGCCTAGCTCCCGCTCGTATGGTACATAGAAGGGAACAACACAAAAAGGAAAACAACACCAAGGGAAAACGACACAAGAGCAAAAACCAACACGAGGGTCTGCTCATGAGTTCTTAACGTACCCAAGAATGGTGGTGTCCGTTACAACCGCTGCCGTAGGCAGGGGTCATGGGTAGAACTTAAGAAGGTGCGGATGTTCCACGCAATTGTTATCGCCACCCTGTCTTCTGTTTCTAGGAGCATGACTCTTGGTCTCCCAACATGCATGACCCTGAAGGGGCCATCCCACATCGGGGAGAGCTTGTGGAGGCCTTCGCGGGAGAGGACCCATCGGAGGACGAGGTCCCCCGCTTCCAGAGTATGGTCACGTATATTGCGGCAGTGGTAGTGGCATAACACTTGTTGGTACCTGGCCGCCTGAACGGTGACCCTGTGGCATTCTTCCTCGAGGAGGATCATGTCATCTTGGCATAACTCATCTTGTGCCATATCGTTAAAGGACATGACCCATGGGGAGCCATGCTTGAGTTATGCGGGAATGACTGCTTCAACTCCATAAATGAGGAAGAAAGGGGTCTCACCGGTTCACTTGGTCGTGGTGGTGCGGATGGACCTGAGTACTCCAGGAAGCGCATCGAGCCATCCTCTGCCACATGCCTTGAGCTTGCGGTGGAAACTCCTTGTCTTGAGTGTTGGGTTCGCAGCATAGAAAACAAAATTTTTCCTACGTTGGGAACTATATGCCAAGATCTATCTACTAGATAGAAGCAACGGGTGGATATACATCCATAGAGAACTTACCCTCAAAGACAACAAAGCTTTGTTAACGAGTTGGAACTCGTGGATGATATAGTCGTACACTTGCCGATCTCAAGATCGTGATGAAGTCCAGCAGGTCCGGCTCCAGCACGTCCATCAGATCCAGCTCCAGCAAGTCCAACACCACCAAGTCCAGCACCGCAAAGCAGCGGTGCATCCGTGATCGCACACACGTCCGGTACCCCAACAACCTCCATCCCTCGCTCCAGCAAAGCAGCGGAAGCAGCAACTCCTTTCCAGATAAAGCCACCGGGAAGATGTATCTCGCTAATCCGAGACCATGGGGAATAACTAGAGGGGGAGAGAGATCTGTCACGAGGAGGTGTGTGTTGTGAGGAGGAGAGGGGGGCCTTTTATAGGGAAGAGGGGGCACCCAAGGGCCATGGCATGGCAGCCATGGTGGTGCCCCCACCTCTTCCATATTCTTGTGGGTGGAGCTCCCACTCCCATAAAAAGCCTCCACTCAAAATTTCACTCGCACATGCATTAAATTTCCACCAAATTTAATGCAACCTCTCATTAAATAAAACTATTTTATTTAGAATTTTGTCAATTACATTAATTAACAAACATTCACATAAAACCCCCTACAACATTTCAATATCACATGCAGAACCAGTTTCAGCAATTTCACCCGAAACAGTTTCGGTGTCTATTGAAATAATTCTAGCACTTTCTTAAATCTTTATGTGAAACATATTTGCTCCAAATGATGTCGGTATCCCTTAAGTGTGTCACCCTACGGTTCGCGAATAATGTAGACATGATCGAAACCCCTCTCCGATCAATAATCAGCAGCAGGACCTGGAGATCCGTACTGACTCCCACATATTCAACAATGACTCTTGTGATCATGTGAACCTTTAACGTCATAACTAAATCCCTTTGTCTCGCGATATATTACATGTCCGAGATTCGATCATCGGCATCCAAATACCTAGTTTGATCTCGTTACCGACATGCACTCTTTTCTCGTTCCCGTGATATAACATTCTAGTGATCACATCACTTGCTTGCAAGCTATTTCAATATGATATCACCGAGAGGGCCCAGAGTATATCTATCGGTCATCGGGATGGACAAATACCACTCTTGATCCATGAGCCTCAACATAACACCTTCGTAGCACTGAACCCACCTTTATAGTCACCCTATTACGGTGTGACGTTTGATGTTATCAAGATACTCTTCTGGTGTTAGCAATTAACATGATCTCATGGTCTAAGGACTAAGATTATTTCGTATGATGTTATAGCAATATAAACATAATGACTCTGATTGTAATGCTATACTTCGGATGAATGTTCATCACATCATTCCACCAATGTTGTGACCTCGTTATTAACAACGTCCAATGTCCATGATCAGGAAACCTCGATCATCTTGTTAATCAACGAGCTAGTTTATATGAGAGGCATTACTAGGAACTTTGTATTTTGTTTATTAAACACACATGTATTAACGTTTCCAACTAATACAATTATAGCATGCAAAATAAACATTTATCATAAACATGGAATAAGATAATAACCACTTTATTATTGCCTCTCGGGCATATTCCCTTTAGTCTCCCACTTGCACCAGAGTCAATAATCTAGTTTGAAACACTTTGCGTATTGAACACCTATGGCTTTCTGTGTTGCATATACGTGATTGCTAGTGGTTAACATAATCTCCAGATCTGACAGTTTCAGGTCCGTGTGTATTTGCATGTCTTTGCGTCTCTACGCATCACTCATTCTCAAATGAGATGGCATTGTATAAATTTGGTCCTTTGGTGAGACCTTTAGTTCGTTCGAGTTAAATATGCTGATATTATTGTCATACAATATATATTCATAGTATTAGCCCACTTTGAACCACACCTAGTTTGATAACAAACTACTTAACACAAATGCCCTCCTTTGCTGCTACTATAGCAGTCATATACTTAGCCTTTTGTTGTAGTATCTGTCATAATGTCTCAACTTTGGAACTCATCCAAATCCGTCATGGAACATCCTTTCCATTACATTGCGCCACCCATAGTCTAAATTGAGATAAATTTAATTTGTATCTTGTGACAAAACTAGTATCAATGTAACACTTTACAATGAACTACCTTTAACTATTTTTCACTTATACATGATATATTCTTAGTTCTTACAAAGCTCATAAGAATATCTTTACTATCGTCCAATGATCATCTTATGAATCATTCTGGTATGTGCTCATAACATTTAGAGCATAGGACAAATCTAGATATATACATATCACGGTATAATCGACCAAAATATTCATGTGATTTTACTCACCAAGTGTTGAAACACTTGAATCTGGATACAATCCTTTCCATGCAGCAAGAACCTTTCTTGTTGTTTCCATATTGAACCCTTTCAATATCTCATATATGTACGTCTGGCATAACTGTAACTACCTCGGTGAATTACGCTCCTAGTTACAAGCCTGGATGAGCGGAAATGGTTAAAATAGTACGGTGGGGCCCAAATGCCACTCACAGGTAGACCTTTCGGCCGTCCTAACCATTTCCAAACATCGGGACAAGGACGGGCGGCGTAATCGGCAGGCGAAGGGATCAACTACATACACAAATGAGTATGTATGCAAGCCACCATACAATGGTTCTCAGAGTCATTCCATCTAAAAAGAAAGGAAATATAGCAACGCCATACGGCAAGATCCAAATATCCTAGGTAGATATAATAGTTTAGGATATCTCCTCATACATCAAACATTAGAGTATCAAGCGGAAGCGGAAAACAAGATCCGAGTACGGATAAGAAGCAAATCGGCATAAGATGCCCCATAAATAAACACATCCCGCCCACAGATCTCGCGGATCCCCGTTCCCGGAATCTCTACACCGAATGATCGTTGCCCGCATCGTCCGTCTCCTCCACCCTGTATCCATCTTGCGAGCTTACCTGTGCATCTGAATCAAACAATTTATCGTGTGAGACCCTAGGGGTACTCAGCAAGTCTTTATGCCTCTTAAGGGGACACAACCTGGGGTGACGCAATTGCAGCAAAAGATAAACCCTAACAATTCTATAGATACTCGCTAACCATCCGCCTAACCATAGATAGACGGATGTCCGTGAATTAATAACAACAGTTATAACGGTAATATTAACAGATCCATCCTCCTCCCCGCTTACCGACGAGGAAGCGGACGAACAACCGCCCCATCCGTTGGCAGTTTTATTATCCATTCCATGAGTGTTGCACTATTTACTAGTCAGGTACTTAGTCAAATTAAAAGCGGTACTTTAATTATTCTTGTCTATGATCGAGAAACTGTGCTCCAAGTCGTCCATAACCGCGGACACGGCTTTCAGAAAGTTTTACCCTGCAGGGGTGCACAAATAGCAACACACACTCGATCAAAACCAACGAGGCAGTCACGACAAAGCGATCACAGGATTCAGAAATATTTCAGGGGGCCACCCCATTAAGCTACCCGCAACGAAGCTGGCCGGCTACGAGACGGACTCAAGGTTTGTGGGGACGGCTGTAAACGACTGGGAACCCGAAAGTGTGACTGGGCTTGTCGATACAGCGAAAACGTGTCACGGCCCTAAACAGTATAGGTGCAGTACCTCGCACAATTTAAATAAAGCAGTAAAGCATGGCATAAGTACAGGATAGTAAATAAAACCTCAAACTAGTTTGTGGCCCCAAGAAATAAGAATGAATCAAGCTCTGGCTCAGGGGGGTTCATAAGCCTCCCGGATGTGGATAGCGCGAATATTCAAGGAACAGGAATCAAGTACTCGGGGTCCTACGGGACACAAGTGAGCCTGAAAAACCAAATAGCGAATATGGCTCACCGATGCCACTTTCATTAGTTATCCCATTACTACTCAGGTTAAGTTGTTTAGGTACCTCGTTATCCATCCGACACTCACATACCCTACACATGCTGTTCTACGACCCGCATGGCTCAAACAACTCCTGTAGTAATGGCTCATGGGATGGAGGAACAAGCTTCGGTGGGGTTTAAAAGTAAAGGGTATGCAATACTTGAGATTCAATTTAATGCAATCGCGACTCAATGATGCAAGAATAAGATAGAGGCAATAGGTACTATATGTATGCGAGCATGTGGTAGTGCTTGCCTGACAGCTCAGTTGAAGCAAGGGATGGATCTGGGTAGTGCTCCTGGGTTTCTTGATATATCCCCTGCTCAGCGTCTATTCGAAGAAGAACCAAACAAACAAGGGCCAACATAAATAAAGTGCACAAGCATATGAATAAAATGCGACAAGCAAACAATCATGCCATGATGAATGATGCACAATTGGCATGGCATTAATGTAGCATGGCATGGGTGAGGTGTGGAATACAATAATAAAGCCTTTTATTGAGTTTTGACCACATTTTATCCTCATATTAGTTGCTGTACACTTTATATTTATATGATGCATGCTGCAATTCAGAACATGGAATGCATAAATAGAAAGGTCTCGTCGAGCTAATCATTTTAGACATATTATTTGTTAAATTTGGAGTTATAAAACAAAAGTTATTAATTAATTAAGGTAAAGGACATTTTATTGTAATTTTAATCAACTTGGAAAATAATGTGTTCAAAATATATTTTGAAGGCCATATTTGAATTCCTCACATTTTTCTGATTTGAAAACATATATTATTTGTATTATTTGAAATTATAATTTAAAAGTTATTTGAAAACAGATTTAAATTTGAATTTGAATTAATTTGAAAAAGATTTAAATTAAAACAGGAAACAGAGAAATCCTTTTGTTACTCGACCAGACTTAGCCACAGTCAGTGACAAGTGGGGCCAAGCTGACCTGGCGAAGCAGCGCGCAGAAAGGGGTTCCTCACCGCGGCTGCTGCCAGCCACAGAGGCCGACAGGTGGGGTCAGGGCCACAGGGGTCCACGTGACAGAGGGGGATACCGACGTGGCTGGCAGGAGGGGGGTACCGGACCGCGGGTTGAGGCTAAGATACTACGGGGGGGTTTTTGCAAAAGGCCGGGGAGGCTGACTGGTGGGCCACGAGGTACCGCGGGTTGAGCGAAAAGCAAAAGAGGGGGTTTTCTATAAAACGACACGGCTCGCACTGTGCTTCTTCTCTGAATCAACTGACGACAGATCGATGCTCGTCTGGCGCGGCGCGCGGGGCTCGAACACGCGACCTGGGCGTGCGCGCGGAGGCGGCCACCGCTGGGCTAGGGCGGGGTAGGTGTTAGGGGGTCAGGCGTGGCCTAGGTAGGGTTTTGTGCAACGTGGGAGCGAGCAGACGCGCGCGCTCGTCGGTGCAACGAGGGTGTACGACAGAAAGATCAACGCAACCAGGAACCGACGACGATGGCGAGGGTGTCTAGGAGGTTGCGGGGCTCACCGAGAGGCTGTTGGAGGCGGTGGATCGGGCAGGGGAGCGGTCGATCGACGATGAAGCAGAGGCCGGCGGAGCTAGGGTTTCGCGTCAGAGCGGCGTCGGCCTGGTGGCTCTGGTCCTCCTCCTCCTCGCTGGTATGGTCCAGGTGAAGCAGGGTAGTGCTCCACGGCTCCTCGATCACCTCCTCGACGTTTCCACCGGCTGGAGCGACGGGGGCGACGTGGTGTTGGCGGCGGCGGCGTCGGCTGCTGGTGGCCGGAGCGGTAGCAGGGGAAGGAGGGGGCGCTCTGGGGCGGATCTGGCAAGGCAGAGAGGTGGGAGAAGAGGGAGTGTTAAAGCAGAGAGGGAGGGGGTGCCGTGGGGGAGTGGGTAGGGTTAAAGGTGGCTCGGCCACCTTTTTCTCCTTCCTCTCCTCACGTGCTCGGGTGGGGCTCGGCCAGGGCAGGCAGGGGTGGCTTCCAGGTGGGGCAAGGTGAGGCCAGGGAGGCAGGGGTAGGCTCGGGCTGGTGCTGCTGAGGCAGGGAGAGACAGCTAGAGAGAGAGAGAGGAGTAGGCTCGGGTTAGAGCTAGGTTTGGCTAGGGGGAGCCTCGGGTTAGGGTTTGGTACTAGGGTTGGGTAGATGGGTGGGCCAGGGTGGCTAGGTGGGGCCAGCTAGGAGGGGCTCGGCAAGGAGAGACCAAGGGGAGGGTTAGGTTTAGATGGGGGTGTGGTTAGAGAGGATGGTAAAGAGAGAGGAGAGATGAGTGGTATGGTTTAGGGTTTAGAGAGAGAGACAAGATGGGGTGGCTTTCTTTTGGACAAGATCAAGCATGATTATGACAAGTTCAAGCAAGATATAGCCAAAAGAGAGAAGAGAAGGAAAAGGTGGTGAGGTATGGATGGAGATGGGGATGGGGTTTTAGATGCTTGCATGCATCAAGCAAGATCAAGCATAAGGGGTAGAGAGAGATATGGGGAAGATCCACTCAAAGATCCAAATAAAAACCAGAAACTAGAATGGGGTGGTTCTTGCATGGGCCATGCATAAATGATTAATACCATGCTTATTTTTGTGAAAACAAGATTATTTTCATGGCATTATTCTTATGCATTTCCAAAAGTGGAATTAAGCCAAGCAAAAGAATTTAAAGGAAAGTTCCAAGTGGAGTAGATGGAGATGATCACATTTGATTATAATTGGGACTTGCTAGTGTGTATATTCCACTAGATGCCTACTAGTCCCAAAAATATTCCCACATGAGCATAAATCCATAATAATCCATATGGAAGCTAGGAAAAAGGGTTCCACTCACAAGGCATGCAAAGGTGGCCATGTGGCTCTCATATATCAATAATGTGAAA
This sequence comes from Avena sativa, assembly GCA_916181665.1. Lineage (NCBI taxonomy): Eukaryota > Viridiplantae > Streptophyta > Magnoliopsida > Poales > Poaceae > Avena > Avena sativa. The sequence goes on along the minus strand of OV702291.1, from coordinate 372,248,639 downwards.
ACAACATGATGCTAAGATGAGAGCATGTGGAAATAGAATTGGATCCATCCCAACCCATATGAGCTAGAGGTAAAACCCAAAAGAAAAACAATTGCAAGCTCATGGATAATGGAACGGTGGAAAGATGGGGTGACGACAAGAAAGGTGGTGGAGTTAAATAAAAGATATGCCCCCAACTCAACTTGGGAATTTAAACAATATATCAACAACCAAATACAATATCAAGAGGCAAATACAATTAATAATGCATATGAGATAAGAACCAAATGGAAAAGGGTTTTATATGATGCTCAAATGCAAGGTGGCATGATGACATGAGCATGATATAATGATGATGCAACAATTATATATTTGAAGTAGCCATTATATTACTAGACCAAGTAGCATTACAATTGTTAGACAATTGGGATGCTACAACTCTCCCCCACTAAACAGGAATCTCGCCCCGAGATTCTAGGAAGAAGAAGAAGAAGACACAAAGAGGGTAGGATACTTGGCACGGAGCTCATCGTCATGTTCCCAAGTGGCTTCATCAACGGAATGGTGCGACCACTGCACCTTGCAGAACTTGATGGACTTGTTGCGAGTCCTTCTTTCTGCGACTTCAAGGATTTTAGTGGGGTGTTCTTGATAAGACAGGTCTTCTTGGAGATTGATAAGCTCATGATCCACGGTCCTGTCGGGATCCTTGAGGCACTTCTTGAGCTGAGAGATGTGGAAAACATCATGGACCTTGAGTTTTTCCGGGAGCTCAAGAGCATAAGCAACTTCTCCTCTTCTTCCACGAATTTTGAAAGGACCGATGTATCTAGGAGCCAGCTTTCCTTTGATACCAAAACGGTGCGTGCCTCTCATGGGAGTGACACGAAGGTAAACGAGATCACCAGGGACATACTCCATGTCCGTGTGCTTCCTGTCATAATTGCTCTTCTCGCGACTTTGAGCAATCCTCAGATTTTCAAGAATGATGTGAACCTTCTCCTCCGCTTGAGTCACAATGTCAGGCCAAACAAAATCCTTTCACCTGCACCCGACCAACCAATCGGAGTTCTACATTTGCGACCATAGAGAGCCTCAAATGGTGCCATCTTTAGACTTTTCTGGAAGATGTTGTTGTAAGAGAATTCAGCATAAGGAAGACATTCTTCCCACTTCATGCCAAAAGAGATGACGCAAGCACGAAGCATATCCTCCAGAATCTGATTGATCCTTTCAACTTGTCCTTGCGACCGAGGGTGGTAAGCTGTGCTGAAGTTCAACTTTGTTCCCAAAGCATTTTGGAAACTTTCCCAGAACTTGGAAGTGAAGATGCTTCCACGGTCTGAACTGATCTCAAGCGGAACCCCATACAGAGAGACAATTCTGTTGATATAGAGCTCAGCCAACTGAATTGCAGAAATTGTTTCCTTGACGGGGAAGAAGTGAGCCACTTTAGAAAGCCTGTCAATGACAACAAAGATTGCATTGTTGCCCTTCTGCGACCTTGGAAAACCAGTGATGAAGTCCATCTCTACTTTCTCCCATTTCCATTCCGGGGGTTTCAATGGCTGTAGAAGACCGGAAGGTTTTTGATGAACAGCTTTCACTCTGCGGCAGACATCACACTCCGAGACATACTTGGCACAATATCGTTTCAAACCCGGCCACCAATATTGTGTTTTCAAGTCCATGTACATCTTTGTGCTGCCAGGGTGGATAGAAAGAACAGAATCATGCGCCTCCTTGAGAACTTGCTCTCTCAAACCCGGGTAGTTCGGAACAAACATCTGGTGTTCAAAGAAAAGCGTGCCTTGATCATCGACGTGGAAGGACTCATACTTCGGAAGCTGGAGTTTGGAGATGATCTTTCTGGTGTACGGATCACCAAGCTGAGAAGAGCGAACCTTTTCTTCCAAGAGAGGGGTTGCTAGAAGGTTCAGGAGATACCCTTGTTCCACAATTTCAAGGTTGAACTGCCGGAATTCCTCGCACAAGAGAGGCTGTTGTTCTTCCATCATGAGGTTGTTGACATAAGCTTTGCGGCTGAGCGCATCGGCCATGACATTAGCTTTGCCCGGAGTGTAGTTGATGGTCAAATCAAAATCATTGATTGCTTCAATCCATCTCCTCTGCCGAAGGTTGAGATCAGGCTGAGTGAAGATATACTTCAGACTCTTGTGATCAGAAAAGATTTCACAACGGTTGCCAAGCAAGTAGTGCCTCCATACTTTCAAAGCAAAGACAACTGCTGCGAGCTCGAGGTCATGTGTAGGATAGTTGATCTCATGCGTCTTCAACTGTCGAGAGGCATAAGAAACAACTTGTTTTTCCTGCATAAGGACCGCACCCAATCCTTGCAAAGAGGCGTCACAGAATATCTGGAAAGGCTTGGATGTGTCCGGAGGAACCAAGACTGGTGTGGAAGTGAGCTTCTCTTTGAGTGTCTCAAAGCTTGCTTGACATGCAGGAGTCCAAAGGTATTTCTTGCCTTTCTTGAGGAGATCGGTAAGAGGCTTCGCTATCTTCGAAAAGTTCTGAACGAAGCGACGGCAATAACTAGCCAAACCAAGGAAACTCCGCACTTCTTTGACATTAACAGGAGGAAGCCATTCAACAATTGTCCTTACAGTTTCCGGGTTGACGGCAATGCCCCTAGCAGAGATGACGTGACCCAGATAGGTTACTTGAGGCAGCCAAAACTCACACTTGGAGAACTTTGCATACAAGCGGTTCTCGCGAAGCTTGTTTAGGACACACCGAAGGTGTTCTTCATGTTCTTCCTGTGACTTAGAATAGACAAGGATGTCATCCAGATAGACCACAACGAACTTATCAAGATACTCCATGAAAACCGAGTTCATAAGCCTCGAGAAGGTGGCAGGTGCGTTGGTGAGACCGAAAGACATGACCGTGTACTCATACAGGCCATAGCGGGTGGTGAAAGCTGTTTTAGGAACATCTTCCTTGCGAATCTTGATTTGGTGATAACCACTTCTCAAGTCAAGCTTAGAGAACACCACAGCTCCAGCTAGCTGATCGAAGAGATCATTAATCCGCGGAAGGGGATATTTATTCTTGATGGTTTTAGCATTGAGAGCCCGATAGTCAACACAAAGTCTATCAGTCTTGTCTCGCTTCTTCACAAAGATTGTTGGGCTACCCCAAGAAGAAGTACTATGTTGAATGAAACCCAACTTCTCTTATTCATCAAGCTGACGTTTGAGTTCAGCCAACTCAGCAGGACCCATTTTATAAGGCCGCTTGGAGATAGGAGCGGTACCAGGTTCAAGCTCAATTACAAACTCAACCTCACGATCCGGAGGCATACCTGGCAACTCTTCAGGAAAGACATCTGGGAACTCACAGACCACTGGAACACTCTGAATAGCTTCCATAGCATCATCATTCAGAGCCGCCAAAGAGAAAAGCTGGATAGCAGGAGTCAGACTTGGAGAATAGACTATATGGCCTTCAGGAATCTTCAGAGAAACCGAGCGTTCAGCACAATCAATCACAGCTGCATTTGCTGTCAACCAATCCATGCCCAAGATGGCATCAATGTCAGAGTTGCCCAGAAAGATTAAGGACGCCAAGAATGAAGAGCCACCAATCTCAATTTGATTGCCATGGCTGATATGAGCAGCCCTCATGTTTGAGCCAGGAGATTGTACCACCAGACGATGTGATAAAGGAACCTTATCCAGATCATGCTCTTGCGCAAACTTATGCGAAACAAAAGAATGTGAAGCACCAGAATCAAACAAAACTCATGCAGGGACTGAGTTAACGGGAAGCATACCCATCACAACTCCAGGTGCATGCTCAGCTTGAGCGGCGTTGACACAGTTGGCACGAGCAACAGTAGACCCGGGCTTGGTGTTGATGTTGAGAGCCCGAGGTGGTGGTGCACGAACCATAGGAGAGCTTGCCGCAGATCTTGGAGGTGGTGGAGGAAGAGCTTTGTTTTTCATCGGACAGTTCCAGTACTGATGCCCAGTGTCTCCACAAGTGTAACAAGCACCAGGTGGACGTGGAGCAACATAGCCAGGGACTCCGCCAGGCGCTCCAGGGTAGTGGTGGTTGTAGCCCCTGGGAGCAGTAGTGAGGAAGTTTGGTGGCCTTGCCGCGAAGCTTGAAGGTCTTGGTGGAGCCGGGAGCGACGGTGGGGTGTTAGGAACCCAGACACGACGCTTAGAAGGAGTTGACATAGCTGAAGAGCTTGCTGCATCACGGTTGTGTTTCTTTGACTCCTCAAACACTTGCCTACTTGCTTCTTCCTGCAGAGCTGTATGCTGAAGTTCCAGAAAAGACGCCGGCCTTGCATGTGTGATTGCATATTTAATCGATGCATTGAGCCCTTGCTGGAACCTCTTTTGCTTCTTCTTGTCATCAGATATCTCATCGCCACCATAACGAGAAAGGTTCATGAAGTTCCTGATGTAGGTATTGACATTGTCATTGCCCTGCTTGAGGTTGAGAAACACTTCCTTCATTCTCTCCATGACAATTTCTGATAGATACTGCTCTTTGAAAGCTCCAGTGAACTGTCCCCAAGTAGGCTGAAAACCAGTGCAGTTTGCCTTCAGGTAATTCTCCCACCAGAGAGCTGCATCTCCCTTCAGAAGGTGAGTAGCACACTTTACCCATTCTTGCTCAGGAACATCAGCAGTCGCCAGTAACCTTGACATCTCACGCAACCAATCATCAGCATCAAGTGGTTGATCAGAAACATCAAATCGGCGTGGGTTGAAATTCAGGAAGCTTTTGATGTCTCCTCGCTTGAGAGGTGGAGGTAGCGGAACAAACTCATTCCTCCTGACACTTTCTTCAAAACGCTGCTGGTTCCGCTGCATTGCTGCCAAGGCATTGGCGATGCTTGACAATGCTGCCCCCAGTTCAGGTTGTATGTCCTCCTCAGAACGGCGTGGTGGTGCCATCCTGTGATTGATATAAAACACAAGTCAGTACTATGATGGAGAATAATAATAATCCAAAATAGTACCAAGATGGAATTAATCAAGATTAAAGGATACAATTTACTAAGATGATATTAAAATATCACAAAGTTCAAAGCACCTAGAAGGTATTAAGCATATCGCACACGACTGAAAAGGAGTGTGGTACACAGATATCTCAAAGAAAATTTTCCACAAATTTCGGCATTAAAATACCAATAGATGCGCAAAATCACTTAACGAATCAAGATTAGTGACTCTACCAATTCAATATACAAGAGCGAATGATAAGAGTGGTGGTATGGTCGCGACTCCATCCCGCACTCAAATCATTACTCCGCACATGAATAAGTAAAACACATATCCCAACACCTTCTTCTCACGGTGAACCTAAAGATTAGCGACTACGGAAACGAACATCCCAAACAAGATAGCGTCGGATAACAAAGAGTATGACAGATCGCGGCGGTGTACAACGAATCAGATAGATCGCGTCGGTTTGCAAAAGCCTGTCGGTATGGAATGTACCAACAGTTGATAACCAAAAGGCCGATAAAGATAACAACTTGGATGCAACAGATAGACAAGGGATTACACACACACACAGACACAACCTATGGTACTACGGAACCCAGAACACGTGAATCCTAGTTTGAATTTTAAGAAGAGGATTGAAAACGTTACACTTCCTTACCAGAAAAGGGTGGTGGGTGGGTAAGAAGAAAAGTGGAAGCAGTCCTACTCTCGCGTTTTGTTTTTCCCTAGTATACATAACTACCAAAAATATTTGCTAGACAGACAACGACCATTTGGCTGAGACCCTGAAGGGCGGGATGGCTCTGATACCAATTGTAACTACCTCGGTGAATTACGCTCCTAGTTACAAGCCTGGATGAGCGGAAATGGTTAAAATAGTACGGTGGGGCCCAAATACCACTCACAGGTAGACCTTTCGGCCGTCCTAACCATTTCCAAACATCGGGACAAGGACGGGCGGCGTAATCGGCAGGCGAAGGGATCAACTACATACACAAATGAGTATGTATGCAAGCCACCATACAATGGTTCTCAGAGTCATTCCATCTAAAAAGAAAGGAAATATAGCAACGCCATACAGCAAGATCCAAATATCCTAGATAGATATAATAGTTTAGGATATCTCCTCATACATCAAACATTAGAGTATCAAGCGGAAGCGGAAAACAAGATCCGAGTACGGATAAGAAGCAAATCGGCATAAGATGCCCCATAAATAAACACATCCCGCCCACAGATCTCGCGGATCCCCGTTCCCGGAATCTCTACACCGAATGATCGTTGCCCGCATCGTCCGTATCCTCCACCCAGTATCCATCTTGCGAGCTTACCTGTGTATCTGAATCAAACAATTTATCGTGTGAGACCCTAGGGGTACTCAGCAAGTCTTTATGCCTCTTAAGGGGACACAACCTGGGGTGACGCAATTGCAGCAAAAGATAAACCCTAACAATTCTATAGATACTCGCTAACCATCCGCCTAACCATAGATAGACGAATGTCCGTGAATTAATAACAACAGTTATAACGGTAATATTAACAGATCCATCCTCCTCCCCGCTTACCGACGAGGAAGCGGACGAACAACCGCCCCATCCGTTGGCAGTTTTATTATCCATTCCATGAGTGTTGCACTATTTACTAGTCAGGTACTTAGTCAAATTAAAAGCGGTACTTTAATTATTCTTGTCTATGATCGAGAAACTGTGCTCCAAGTCGTCCATAACCGCGGACACGGCTTTCAGAAAGTTTTACCCTGCAGGGGTGCACAAATAGCAACACACACTCGATCAACCTCAGAAAAAACAAATCAAAACCAACGAGGCAGTCACGACAAAGCGATCACAGGATTCAGAAATATTTCAGGGGGCCACCCCATTAAGCTACCCGCAACGAAGCTGGCCGGCTACGAGACGGACTCAAGGTTTGTGGGGACGGCTGTAAACGATTGGGAACCCGAAAGTGTGACTGGGCTTGTCGATACAGCGAAAACGTGTCACGGCCCTAAACAGTATAGGTGCAGTATGTCGCACAATTTAAATAAAGCAGTAAAGCATGGCATAAGTACAGGATAGTAAATAAAACCTCAAACTAGTTTGTGGCCCCAAGAAATAAGAATGAATCAAGCTCTGGCTCAGGGGGGTTCATAAGCCTCCCGGATGTGGATAGCGCGAATATTCAAGGAACAGGAATCAAGTACTCGGGGTCCTACGGGACACAAGTGAGCCTGAAAAACCAAATAGCGAATATGGCTCACCGATGCCACTTTCATTAGTTATCCCATTACTACTCAGGTTAAGTTGTTTAGGTACCTCGTTATCCATCCGACACTCACATACCCTACACATGATGTTCTACGACCCGCATGGCTCAAACAACTCCTGTAGTAATGGCTCATGGGATGGAGGAACAAGCTTCGGTGGGGTTTAAAAGTAAAGGGTATGCAATACTTGGGATTCAATTTAATGCAATCGCGACTCAATGATGCAAGAATAAGATAGAGGCAATAGGTACTATATGTATGCGAGCATGTGGTAGTGCTTGCCTGGCAGCTCAGTTGAAGCAAGGGATGGATCTGGGTAGTGCTCCTGGGTTTCTTGATATATCCCCTGCTCAGCGTCTATTCGAAGAAGAACCAAACAAACAAGGGCCAACATAAATAAAGTGCACAAGCATATGAATAAAATGCGACAAGCAAACAATCATGCCATGATGAATGATGCACAATTGGCATGGCATTAATGTAGCATGGCATGGGTGAGGTGTGGAATACAATAATAAAGCCTTTTATTGAGTTTTGACCACATTTTATCCTCATATTAGTTGCTGTACACTTTATATTTATATGATGCATGCTGCAATTCAGAACATGGAATGCATAAATAGAAAGGTCTCGTCGAGCTAATCATTTTAGACATATTATTTGTTAAATTTGGAGTTATAAAACAAAAGTTATTAATTAATTAAGGTAAAGGGCATTTTATTGTAATTTTAATCAACTTGGAAAATAATGTGTTCAAAATATATTTTGAAGGCCATATTTGAATTCCTCACATTTTTCTGATTTGAAAACATATATTATTTGTATTATTTGAAATTATAATTTAAAAGTTATTTGAAAACAGATTTAAATTTGAATTTGAATTAATTTGAAAAAGATTTAAATTAAAACAGGAAACAGAGAAATCCTTTTGTTACTCGACCAGACTTAGCCACAGTCAGTGACAAGTGGGGCCAAGCTGACCTGGCGAAGCAGCGCGCAGAAAGGGGTTCCTCACCGCGGCTGCTGCCAGCCACAGAGGCCGACAGGTGGGGTCAGGGCCACAGGGGTCCACGTGACAGAGGGGGATACCGACGTGGCTGGCAGGAGGGGGTACCGGACCGCGGGTTGAGGCTAAGATACTACGGTTTTTTTTGCAAAAGGCCGGGGAGGCTGATTGGTGGGCCACGAGGTACCGCGGGTTGAGCGAAAAGCAAAAGAGGGGGTTTTCTGTAAAACGACACGGCTCGCACTGTGCTTCTTCTCTGAATCAACTGACGACAGATCGATGCTCGTCTGGCGCGGCGCACGGGGCTCGAACACGCGACCTGGGCGTGCGCGCGGAGGCGGCCACCGCTGGGCTAGGGCGGGGTAGGTGTTAGGGGGTCAGGCGCGGCCTAGGTAGGGTTTTGTGCGACGTGGGAGCGAGCAGACGCGCGCGCTCGTCGGTGCACCGAGGGTGTACGACAGAAAGATCAACGCAACCAGGAAACGACGACGATGGCGAGGGTGTCTAGGAGGTTGCGGGGCTCACCGAGAGGCTGTTGGAGGCGGTGGATCGGGCAGGGGAGCGGTCGATCGACGATGAAGCAGAGGCCGGCGGAGCTAGGGTTTCGCGTCGGAGCGGCGTCGGCCTGGTGGCTCTGGTCCTCCTCCTCCTCGCTGGTATGGTCCAGGTGAAGCAGGGTAGTGCTCCACGGCTCCTCGATCACCTCCTCGACGTTTCCACCGGCTGGAGCGACGGGGGCGACGTGGTGTTGGCGGCGGCGGCGTCGGCTGCTGGTGGCCGGAGCGGTAGCAGGGGAAGGAGGGGGCGCTCTGGGGCGGATCTGGCGAGGCAGAGAGGTGGGAGAAGAGGGAGTGTTAAAGAAGAGAGGGAGGGGGTGCCGTGGGGGAGTGGGTAGGGTTAAAGGTGGCTCGGCCACCTTTTTCTCCTTCCTCTCCTCACGTGCTCGGGTGGGGCTCGGCCAGGACAGGCAGGGGTGGCTTCCAGGTGGGGCAAGGTGAGGCCAGGGAGGCAGGGGGAGGCTTGGGCTGGTGCTGCTGAGGCAGGGAGAGACAGCTAGAGAGAGAGAGAGGAGTAGGCTCGGGTTAGAGCTAGGTTTGGCTAGGGGGAGCCTCGGGTTAGGGTTTGGTACTAGGGTTGGGTAGATGGGTGGGCCAGGGTGGCCAGGTGGGGCCAGCTAGGAGGGGCTCGGCAAGGAGAGACCAAGGGGAGGGTTAGGTTTAGATGGGGGTGTGGTTAGAGAGGATGGTAAAGAGAGAGGAGAGATGAGTGGTATGGTTTAGGGTTTAGAGAGAGAGACAAGATGGGGTGGCTTTATTTTGGACAAGATCAAGCATGATTATGACAAGTTCAAGCAAGATATAGCCAAAAGAGAGAAGAGAAGGAAAAGGTGGTGAGGTATGGATGGAGATGGGGATGGGGTTTTAGATGCTTGCATGCATCAAGCAAGATCAAGCATAAGGGGTAGAGAGAGATATGGGGAAGATCCACTCAAAGATCCAAATAAAAACCAGAAACTAGAATGGGGTGGTTCTTGCATGGGCCATGCATAAATGATTAATACCATGCTTATTTTTGTGAAAACAAGATTATTTTCATGGCATTATTCTTATGCATTTCCAAAAGTGGAATTAAGCCAAGCAAAAGAATTTAAAAGAAAGTTCCAAGTGGAGTAGATGGAGATGATCACATTTGATTATAATTGGGACTTGCTAGTGTGTATATTCCACTAGATGCCTACTAGTCCCAAAAATATTCCCACATGAGCATAAATCCATAATAATCCATATGGAAGCTAGGAAAAAGGGTTCCACTCACAAGGCATGCAAAGGTGGCCATGTGGCTCTCATATGTCAATAATGTGAAAACAACATGATGCTAAGATGAGAGCATGTGGAAATAGAATTGGATCCATCCCAACCCATATGAGCTAGAGGTAAAACCCAAAAGAAAAACAATTGCAAGCTCATGGATAATGGAATGGTGGAAAGATGGGGTGATGACAAGAAAGGTGGTGGAGTTAAATAAAAGATATGCCCCCAACTCAACTTGGGCATTTAAACAATATATCAACAACCAAATACAATATCAAGAGGCAAATACAATTAATAATGCATATGAGATAAGAACCAAATGGAAAAGGGTTTTATATGATGCTCAAATGCAAGGTGGCATGATGACATGAGCATGATATAATGATGATGCAACAATTATATATTTGAAGTAGCCATTATATTACTAGACCAAGTAGCATTACAATTGTTAGACAATTGGGATTCTACAATAACCATATTAGCGCCTCAACCTATCCATATAGACATTAATGCCAAATATTCCGATTTTGCCCAAGTCTTTCATCGAAATCCTATTTTAATGAAATTCTTAACTTGTGTCAATAAAAGATACATCATTTCCAATCAACAATATGTACTCTGCATAATGTATTAGAAATTTGTTTCAGCGCTCCCACTTAATTTCTTGCAAATGCAAGCATCTTCATCATCTCCGATGAAATTAAACTCCTTTAACATTTTCATCATGGTGAAGATTCCAACTCCGCTATGCTCACTTCAACTATTGAAGTTTTCATGCCCTTTTAGCACCCTTTGAATTAACAAAACCCTTCGAACCGTGTCATGTACACATCCTAGGTAACCATTCTATTAGAAGAACCTTGTTTTGTTTATTCAACAACCATGTACCAAATTATATGTAGTGGTTGCTACATTAATCCGTCAAGACTAAATATCGCTATGAAAGATCAAATCTTGTCATAGTCAACTCCTTGAACATTGCCGTAAACTTCTTTCCGACATGTCGACTATTTCATAGATGTTAAACATCCATGTCTATTTCTTTATAGATCCAAACACGACCGATAGGCTTCACGCCTTTCCGGAGGGTCTTCCAAGTTCAGAAACTTGATTTCTCGTATATGGATACTATCACGGATTCTATGACTTCTAGTCATTTTATGGAGTCAGGGCCCATCATCGCTTCTTTGCATGCAGTCGGTTCATCATTGTCAAAACAATAACGACTTCTGTTTCAAATCTTACTATTTGATTCTTACCGACCCACATGGTTCAATAGGAACTCTAATCTCCAGGATCACACCCTTTGTAATCACGGGAGCCATGAGCATTGTGGCCGCCACCGGGACACTTTCCGGCGCTACGCTACTTAGCACATATAGCTAAGGTTCAACAACCTTATCAAAGTTCTATTGTCCTCCCACTTAACTTTTCACGAAAAATTCCTTCTCAAGAAACTTGACGTTCAAAGCAACAAACTCTTTTATCCTCGGTGTTATGGAGGAATTCCCAACAAATTATTTGGGATAACCTACAAAGACGTGCTTATCCGACTTTGGTTGTAAACATTTTACTTATGCATGGCATACCAAAATTTAAGAAAAGACAATTCGGGCTTTATCCCAAACCATAACTCATATGGTGTCATTTCAATGGATCACGATGGTGCTCTTTTCAGTGTAAAAGCGGTAGTATCTAAAGCTTTAATCCTTGAAACATAATGGTAGTTTTATAAATGACACCTTTGATCTTACCATGTCAAACAAGGTTTGATTTGATCTCTCGAACATACCATACTCTTGTGGTTTATCGGGAAATGCAAATTCATGGAACAATTCCTGAAATCTTAGGTGTTTTGCTAAACCTGTAACTCAAATATCTTCCTTTATGATCAAATCATAAACTATTTTATTTTCTTGTTACAATGATTTTTCACTTCATCTTGTAAGTCTTTGAACATCTTTCAAATGTTTCATACTTCTTCCTTATTAAGTAAATATATAGATATATTCACTTAAATTTCTGGAGAAAGCATATGAAGCAAAAAGATCTACCGCTTATGGCTACACATAATGGACTATATACATCAACATGCATAATATCCAATAAGTTAGTCATCCGTTCCTCTTTGGCCTATGGACGGAGTTTCAATTATCTCGAGGAAAGTTTCACAAGTGTCAATTGATCAAAATCAAAAGACTCCAAAAATCCATCAACATGCAGTTTCTTCATGTTTACTTTCCAATATAATTCAAACGACGATGTCACTTTATAAGTGATCTTCCAATCATTTGGCTTATGACACTTTAGCAATAATGTTTATGGATGTGATTTCTCCAACTAGACTATAAAAGTTCATCCATCCTTTATGGAATATGGTAATTATTTGAACAACCATTGTTCTTGTTATATCGGAACAAAATAACAATTATTAAAACAAATCTTGAAGGCTCGGTCTGACGACAATGAAAACACAATAACACTTTATTTGTTTTTGATGAACATCATCACTTATTCTCTTGCCAGTTACTTAGGCTGTTGCAGTTCATGAATTGTGTTGTTCTGTATGACACTTCACACCAACCAATTCGGTATCCAATACCTCAGAACCACATTGTTTAACAAGCAAGGAATACATCCATAACATGTATATCTCCTATATACCTAAGTTGGACATCTCCAACCTTTTCTTTTCTGCCAAATATTTTATAGATTCTCTTTCAACAATTCCTTTTCTTTTAAAAGATTCTATCAACATCAATAGTGGTGTCATTCACATGACACATAGTACAAAGTGTATATAGTCAATTACTAATACCTTTGGACTTGCACTTTGAAGTGGATCACCATCATCAAATGTTTGGTGTTCTTTCAAAAATCCATTCTTTAGTAATCTATTAGTGTAGTAAACATTTTACTTACAATCTTCTATTCATCCTTATCATGACAACTTTCATGATCAAACTACTATAGCCTATAAGGAAGAATCGCGAGTATAATGTTAGTTCCCAAAACCTTTTTGGGAGATCCGGATGCCTAGCATCTCCATCCTTCACAAATTCTCATACAATATGAGAACATGTATTTTGCTAAATTATACTCTATCATAATGCAACCAAAAACATTGTTTCAAATATCACAATATCTTTCACACATGATGGTTTCTGAAACAATTTTCAGCTCCTAGATAATCTTGATATTAAAACAACTTATTAATATCAATAATCATGGAGGCAAACATGATACTTTAGATACTAACATCGGAATTCTTACTCTTGATTTAATACTACTTATTAAACTTCATGGAGTAAATAGAGTTTGCTGAAAGTTTGCAATAGGGCTTCTAAACTTTAAATTGACATTCAAAACAATACGATACCAGTTCGTAAAGTAAATAACCAGAATTCTATAGTTCTATTATCTCAATTAAAACTAAGCACAAGGTAGTGAACATACGCCAATGACTACAACAAATTATGCAAATTCACTTCAATTTAGTTTATGACAAATTGAGTTCGACTAATCCAAATTAGAAATGAACTCCCACTCAAAAACGACATCCCTCGTGCCTTTTTGGTGATTACATGAACCAAATCCACTACACCAAGTCCGATCATCACGTGAGTCGGTGTAGCTTCAAAGGCGAGCATCAATATGGGCATCACATCAACTATATGACTCATGCTTAACCTTTCAGTCCGTGTTCCGAGGCCATCACTACTAGGAAACAGCCTATCTGTGGCGCATGAAAAGGGGACTTCTGTGGCGCATATCTTTGTCGCCACTGTTACCTCGCCACTGATAACTACTTCCTGTGGCGCATATGGATATGCGCCACAGAAGTTCTAGACTTCTGTGGCGCATTCCTTCATATGCGCCACAGGAAGAACTTCTGTGGCGCATTTACGTGTATGCGCCACAGATATGCCATGCGCCACTAACTATATAATTACATGCGCCACTGATTGTGTAACATGTATTCGAAGTAAAATACTTTCCTGGTGTATAATCAGGTATTTATACAGGATTTATCCAGATGAGTATAAAATACATTGCACAAGTAGTAGATGCATGAAAACCGACATATATATAATACAAACACTTAGAGCCCGATCGAGATACATATATAGTGTCAAGTGCCAAATTTTTACACAAGCGCCGAATACAAAGTTCATATCATCTCACATTACAAATATGAAGTGGCCACCGCCGCCTACACTAGGATCAAATAGAATACAACTGTGATAATGGTGAGCAAGAGCATTAGCCCGACCAATATATTCATCCGGTTCTTCTTCCACAAGTGGTTCCTCCACTTGGCTATCGCCTCCTCTCTAGTCGCGTATCCTTTGTAGATGTTGCCGCTGAACTTGTTCACTGGTTTGTGGCAATCCTCCCACTCCTCGTAGACTCCTTGAACCCTACCCATGTACACCACATACCACCTCGTCGCCATCTCTATAGACGACAAGGCATATTAGTAAAAATACAACGAAAAAAATGAATAAAGGGTTCACATCCATATATATATGTTCATAGAATATAAAACAAAGGATCCATAAACCTAAAAGTTAGATCATCATAGAAGCAATAAGTTCAACGACAGCACGACCACAAGGTAGTTTAAGTCTAACAACAATGACCATTTCGACCACGAGATAGTAAAGTTTATGACACACACACACTAATACAGCAGGCGTCCATCTAGAATATACACACACTGGATCATGCTAGAGGCACACATCGATCACGATGAAGACTTCCTCTTCTGGCATGGCTTCAGGAACGGTAGATAGACCTCTTTCATCATCCACGTCCTTGTGTCACCCTGCTTACGGAGGCGTTCTTCGATCTCCCTCTTACTCAACCCTCTGGCTTGTTGTAGGGCACCGCCCCTTGTGTTGACATCTTCAATGATGATTTGCGACAACTTCATCTGAATGCGATGGAAGTCTTCTCTAAGATCAACATCGTCGATTTTCGCCAAAGTTTCGGCCCATCCTCGGAGACTAGATGGCAGCGTTAGGTTATGGCAATCCCGAACATAGCCTTTAAGGTGATGGAGGACGTAGAAGGCCTCCTTGGCACCAGCAGTCGACTGCTTGACGCAGGGGAAGTCGAGCACATGCTTAAACACGTGTTTGCCATCCTTGATACATTCCCCCTATCTACGAAGGTGCATCCCTTCTTGGTGTAGCCCTCGAGAGCCTCATTGAGAACACCCCTTATTCTAGTGTAGTCTTTCTTCTTCGTCAAACTCCCCGAGTCGAAATACGTGGCTAGCGAATACCTCGGGGCAAGGATGATGAGCGTGCAGTATTTGTCTCTGCGCAACACAATTGGAACGGAATGTTGGAAAAAGAGCAAAGGAAAGAAATCTATAAGAAATGCATAATTTACGGTGACGATGAGCGAGTGTGTGTACTTACTCGGGAAAGAAAGGCAAAAGAAGTGTGCCCTTCCTCTTGTTGTCCACCATGAACTTCTCGAGGTACGCCGTCGCCTTGGTCCGTGTCTCTGATCCTTCGACCAACTGGCTGTCCCGCATGTAGTAGGGATCCACTATCGTGATTTCTGGGGTACTTTCTCTCTTGATCGTGAGCGCCAGATTGAGCGCGTATAGGCGGACGAAGTTATAGTCCAGCCGTTTCGTGAGAAACAGCTTGAATATGTCCTCGAACGCTATGAAGAATATATCCGCGGAGCGTTCATCGACGAAGCCCACGTCCAATGGCACCTTGGCCGTGAAAACCGGGTAATTTGGATTGTCCTCTTTAAGAAGGAGGGCCTCTAGTGTCTTGACACCCTCGTGCAAAGTTAACATGGCTCCAACCGCAATGTGGATCATATCCGGAGTCAATATCGGATCACCAGCTACATGCACTCGGGGAAAGCCAAATTGTGTGGATGGTATGAAGACGGCATCCTGACCCCGGATCCTCTTCAGAAGAGGCTAGCTCGCACCCTTCTTATTATTATTACCTCTCTTCCTGTAGTGCTTCTTCTTCACAACAGTGTCAGCCATTGCCATCTGCTCATCAGTCGCCTTTCGGAGTGTGTTGGGGCTGAAAACCAATCCCGGTTTCTCTTGTGGTGGATCGGCGGCCGGAGGCGTCTCTTGAGAAAGACCATGGAAGACCAGGCGCTGTGTGCATGTATTGGGCCGATCAGCTTGATGGTCGTCGCGAGCTGCGAAGGGTTCTTCATCCACAGAAGGCATATACAATCCTTTGGCGGCGCCGGTGTTGATGAAGTCATCAACGTTGACCAATTCATCATCATCTTCATGGGTGCCATCATGTGGTGGTGGTAGCGGGGGCGATGGCGGTTGCGGCACAACGTCTTTGCCATGTGGCGGTGCACATGCTGCCAAGAGTTGATGGTGACGGCTGGTGGTGGCGACAACGGCGGCTACTGGCTTCCGAGGTGGTGGCCGGGCGATGATCGGTCGAGAGGTGGCGCCGGTGCTCCCCTCCGCAAGACGAATCTGGGTCTTCGGCCATGTCAAGGGCCAGTTGTAGCATTCCCCAAGGGTCTTGTGTTCGTCGGCTCCCTGAGGTTGAATGGGGGGGGGGGGGTCCATGTCATCGCACCCTGGCAACACCCGAGCCAACCTGACCTTCATCACGTCATCATCCATTGGATTGTTGTGCATCGTGCGGCTCGCCGGTTGTATAAGAGTGCCCTTGGCAACATCCTTCAACTCACCGCCGACATCTTTAAGCAGGAGTACGCAAGAAGTGTCCTGAGGCAAAAACAAATTGTTGGGCATCATGAGATGGCAACAGTCATGCATCAAAGGCATAAAGGAGATGACGTGCACTAACTAATTAGTTACCTTGGTGATGGCGTGGATCTCGGCTAATGTAGAGACATGGCGGATGCCGGCGGCCGGCCTATCATCATCTGCAATCTCCCGCTCGGGTGCCTCACGAAGCACCGCCGCCGTCGGCTGCGCCTTATTTGTAACTTTCGCGGGAGGAGGCGTCGGTGTGACCAAAACGAGGGGCTGCGTCCTGACGTTGACGGCCGGCGGGGTCACCAGGTCCGGTGACACGGTAACATTGATGCCCGAGTTGTTGCCGCTTAAGCTGGGCAGATGTATTGGCCCCTGTCGACCTCCCGCATTCCAAGCAGTAAGCCCCTCGAAAAACTTAGGGGGGATCATCGAGCGGAGCTTCTCTTCTACTAACTTGTCCACCATTTTCTGGTCCACCGCCTTCTCCTCCAGTGTCTGCACCTTCATCTTCAGCTCTGCAAGAGCGGCTTTATCCTGGTTCTTCCTGTCCCTTCTTTTCCTGGCGTCCTCTTTGTAGAACTCCTTGAACTTCATTCTCGTACCGAAGCCGGACACAGGGCCAGCTGAGGACGGCGACAACCCCTTGTCCCTCTTCTTGTAAGCATTGGTCGCCCTGTTGAAAACCGTGTCCCACGGCTCCGTCGAATCCTAGGACGACTCTGTGGCAGTAGCGTTCAGTTCCTCCTCCTGCAGAGACAAGGAAAGGTGAACCCATTTAGATTCTTGGCTTCATTATCTTAATTAGAACGCAATAGACTTGAGATTAGCGGTAAATTCCTTACCAGATTCTTCTCGAATTCCTTCACCTCCGGATCGTCGGTGATGAACTCCCCTGTTTCCTTGTCCAGGTAGTAGCGGGCCCGAACAAATTGCCTAAGCTGCAAGTCCATGATTTTAAGCGAAGGGTTGTCTTTACCAAGCGTTCAAGCTCGGCGTCCTCCTTGTCCCAAATGGCCTGTTTCCCCCTGTAACCGCCGCTTCCAAGGTGGTGGTTACCTATGTTCTGTTCCCGCATACTCCTTCCCCATTGAGTCCATTTTATAGCGTCAGCGGTAGCTATATCCGCCTTGAATATCCTAAACTCCTCTTCGTCGAGCATCGGATTTTTCTTACTAATAACCTCCTAGCTTTCACCTTTGTCAATGCTATTCTTCACCCGGGTTTTCCAGCTGCTCAAGGAATTGCTCATCTTCGTGAGGGCTAGTCTGTTCACCGGGTTCTTATTTCTCTCGAGGTTTCTAAACTGCTCTGGGAATCTGTATCGCTTGTGAAGCTTCTTAAGGAGGTTATCGACCAAAGCTGCATGGTCAGCATGTCTGATGTACTTCATGTTGATCGACATGCTTTCTCGGACGATGCACCCGAGTTGCAGGCCGTACCCTTTAGAAATCGCCTCTGGCGCAATGGGTTGGCCACTTTCTGTGACCTTAGTGAACTCATCGCAGACAGTGGCGAGCACTGGAACCTTCTGCTCCTTCTGTTCCTTCTTCTTCTTCTTCTTCTTCTTCTTCTTCTTCTTCTTCTTCTTCTTCTTCTTCTTCTTCTTCTTCTTCTTCTTCTTCTTCTTTTGAGAAGCGGCCGGGTTGCCGCTACCGCCATCCATCCTCTCGCCGCCATCGGTGCAGGCGCCGCCATCGGTGGTGTCATCCTCTTCGCCGCCGCCTTCACTAGTTCCATCGTAGTCGTCTTCGTCCCCCTCGTAATCAGGATCTCCGCCCTCATTGGCCTCAGCAGCTCTGGCGATGGTCGCCTCCTCCTCCGGTGGTGGTGTCATCCTCATCGCCTCCTCCTCCTCCTCCTGTTGGGACCCCTGCCAGAATGACTGGTTGGCCTGTCTAGCTTGTTCTTCGACGCTAATCATGTGCTTAGAAGGGCCAGACTCCTTGTTGCCCAACATGTTTGCACTACTCTATTTAAAAGAGGCAAAATGTTAGCACAAATCTCGGCCGAAAAATTCGGCATGACCTTTGCTAATTTTTTGACCTAGGAGTGCCCATTTCTCAACCGAAACGGAAGTGAATCGACACTTCGGGAGAAATGGGCAACTCAAATGAAATCCCTGCAAGACAAAACACCCCATGCCCATATTGACATCCCCATGCATTGACCCCAACATCCATCATATCCATCATCCACGTGCAGTATATATATAACAGATATAATAGTCCATCATCACATCACAGCCCCATGTATATATATAATAGATATAGTAGTACTTGCTGAACAGCAGAAGTGTAATAGCAGTAGTATTTGCTGTAGAAGTGTAATAGAAGTATGGTAAACAGAGGCATGTCTTTTAGCCTTTCAGTTGGAGACACATGCCATTTCCCCTTGTCTTACTCATCTTAACTTACTACAAATGAACAATGTCTGATTCTGATTTCTACAGTTCATCTACTATTGTTGTTACCAAACAAGTACATATACAACTGACTGCATGAGAGAGCCTTACTGTCTAGAGCCTTACTGATTTCTACAGTTCAAGCATGTTCACAGGGAGTCAGACAGGTGACTAGTATTCTCTTCCTTAAAAAGCATGCTTCAATTACTACCAAATATCTCAAACCATCAACTTAGTTAATGCTAGCAACAAAACTGAAAATGACATGTTAATGTGATGTGACAAAAGGACTTGACAATCACAGCAATGACAACACATCCCAACCACATATAGAGAGAGAATCAAACACCAATCGTGTTTCTGATGCACACAACAACAAAAGCTACTCTACTACTCCCTCCAAATTACTCCATTTAAATTAGTCCCTCCAAATTACTCCCTCCAAATATTAGAAATTACTCCCTCCAAATATAATGATATTAAAATGACTAGAAATTAGTACTGTCTACAACAGTTTTCATGCGAGTGAGTGGGCGTTTGACTGACTGTCTTAACTAATTTGGGATATCTGGATGGTGGCAAACAAATTTGCATGGATTCTCAGCACAGCACAGCACGACTCAGTGGGTGGAAAAGGACAATGTATTATTTGTTTGAATTTTATCGTTGTTGGTTTTACCAAAAGAAAATTTATATGTGTGATGACTCACGTAAACCTCCATGGTTGATGTAAGTACAGAGGCTTATGTTTTTTATTAAGTGAAACGAAGGTTCAGTCAGCGCTAGTAGCTCATCATTTTCAGTTTTCAGTGATTTTGTGCCTAGATTTCTGGCATGTCTCCAGGGAGACGTACGTGTTCCCGGGGATCCTCTGTCGGTAGCTAATGGTGCAAGGTTCAACTCTCTCATCTTCTTCTGTGTCACTGCAGGGAAAGGCAAGCTAACTGGCGCAATTACAACAATACTTTCTGATAGAGCTTCTCTGTTCTCTTAGAATTAGAACCCAAAGGGTTTTTCCTCACCATGCATCTCACAGATCTTGCATCCAGAGTACTAATTAGCCAGTAATTGATCAATAATCATGCGATCTGGAACCTATCTACAGCAGCCAGTACTATGGTACCAATTCCCTTCATGTGGGACTTGCATGTATTATTACTATAATAATGATATTAAAATGACTAGAAATTAGTACTATCTGCAACAATTCTCCAATTTTGAACTTGTGTAGGCCAATTACAGATTAAAGGCCAATTACTGATTCTCAAATTAGTACTGTCTGCATCAACTGAGATATGATTGTGTAGGCCAATTACAGATTAAAGGGCATAAGTAATCAAGCTTTGTAACCTAGGGGAAGACATAGAACGGCGAGCGCTAGGTAACCTAGGGGAAGGATGCGGCGATTACCTAGGGTGGATTGCAAGGTGGACGGCAAGAAGATGGTGGACGGCGAGGTGGCTTCTGGCTGCGGTGGCGAGCACCGACCGTGCCCTTCTCCTCCTGCTACGGGCGGGGCCTCCTCCTCCTTCCTGGAGCTTGGTGGCGCAATGCTCCCTGCTGCGAGCGGGGCCTTCTCCTTCTTGAATCTTGGCGGTGCGGTGCTGCCTCCTCCTGCGGACGGTGGATGCAGTGGACTCCGGCGGCGGTTCCTCCTCCACGGGCTCCGGTGGCGGGGGCTTCTCTCCTCCTCCACGGGCTCCAGCGGCAGGGGCTAGGGTTCCTTGGCACGCGCGGTTGCTAGGGAAAACAGAGAGAATTGGATCGAGAGAGAGAAAGGGGGGATTAGGGGAGATCAGGCCGAACTGTCTATTTGGCTAAGTGTGAACATTCTATGGCGCATTCTCACTGAATGCGCCACAGAAGTTGGAACTTCTATGGCGCATTCTTTGGGAATGCACCACAGAACTTTTGGTCATAGTCCAAAACAGCGCGGTGTCATAGTATGACAAGATCATATACTTGTCCTGGTGGTCTTGCTCCCTAGCTCTCACCTGGGGCAGCCAGGTTCGAATCCTGGCTGTCTCACACTATTTTTTTCTTTTCTTTTTAAAATATTTTTATTTACACATATGCATATTTATTCAAACAAAAAGCAAGAACACATATGCATATTTATTCAAAAAACCCTCCCGAATCATATATATATATGTGTGTGTGTGTTTGCTTGTCACACACAAATGTGAATTTGTATACCCACACGAATATCACATTATATGTCTCCCCGAACATATACAATCATGTAATGTGTTTTTAATTATATATATGTCTAAAATGAAGCAAGAACATATACAAACATTCATATTTATTCAAAAAACTCTCTCTCCGAACATATACAATCATGTGATGTGTCGAGCTAGTGTCTCTTCACAATCTTCTTGCCCTTTTTCGCCGTGGTTGAATACTTTAGCCCGTGCACTTTGAGATTTCTTCTTGTGAATGGACAACCTTTAGTAGGCAGTGTGGTCTTCCTTCTTACTTTAGTAGTAGTAGGCATGTCGAAGTACTTGTCGAATTCCTCTTCGATCTTCGGGTCGCCGTTTTTGTCGAAGTTTTGCTCGTTGGCGGCTCCTTCCATTCCGATGATGCTCCTCTTGCCCCTCTTAACTACGACACGGTTGGGCTTTGACGGGTCGGTAATAAAAAAGCATTGATCAACTTGGCTAGCGAGTACCCAAGGCTCATTTTTTGCGGAGGTGTTCTTTGTTGATTTGGCATCTGGTATAACCATTGTGGTGAAATAGCGGCCTTCTTTTTCCACGTTCTTGGCCCATCTAACACGGAACATCGGTACGATCTCTCCATAGTAGTCGAGCTCCCATATCTCCTCGATCCTTCCGTAGAATCTTTCCATCACAGTAGTCTCGTCATCAGCAAAGGATAACATAGTTACTTCTGAGTTTTGATATTCACTATTCTTGTCCTTTTCCTCGGTGTAGAATCTGTAACCGTTTATGTCGTATGACTGATAGGTCCTTAGGTTGTGCCCTAGGCCCTGCGACAAGGAGAATATGTGTTTTTGATCTTCCGTAGAAGGCGTCTGTGGGGGATTGTCCCGTTGCCTTTTCTTGAACCAACCCGTGAAGCTAGAGTTGTGCTCTCTGGTTACGTCTCCCTTCTTCCTCGGCCGGCCCTGGTCGACGTACTCCTGCTCGATTAAGCTTCTGTGATCTTCGACCCAAGGGCCGACCACTTCAATGTGTTGTAGCGCGACTCGGTGTGCCCTTTCAAAATCAGTGCGTCGACCATCAATGCCGACATGTAGTGAGCGGCAGCCCTCACGATGACCATATCCACCGAGCCTGCCGAGGTGCTTCTTTGTGGGTATTCCAACATCCTCGTTCTTGGTGGTTAGATAATTCTGGCAGAAGGAGATGCACTCGTAGATTAGAAAGCCCTTGGCTATGCTTCCATCTGGACGAGACCTGTTGCGAACGAATCCTTTGATGACACCGTTTAGCCTTTCAAATGGCATCATGTTGTGCAGGAATGTCGGCCCGAGCTGGATGATGTCGTCCATGACATGTACAAGCAGATGCACCATGATGTCGAAGAATGCGGGCGGGAAGTAAATCTCAAGCTCGCATAGTATCATCACGATCTCTTCCTGTAGCCTGTCGAGCTGCTTCACACCGATCGACTTCCTATATATGACGTCGAAAAAGTTACAGAGGCCAAACAACGTCTCACGGACATGCTCGTCCATTATCCCACGGATCGCAACAGGGAGTATCTGCGTCATCAGCATGTGACAGTCGTGAGACTTCATACCGCTGAACCTCTTCTTCGCCACGTCTAGATATCTTCTTATCTTCCCCGAGTAACTGTGAGGAACTTTCACTCCTAAGAGGCACCTGAAAAACTGCTCGAGCTCCTCCAGACTCAGAGTGAAGCAGGCAGCGCGAAGCACCACCTCATTCTTCTTAACTCTTTTGCGGCAACCTTGAGTCCCTTCCTGATGATGATGATGATCATCATCATCACTATCAAGGTACTGAAGATCTTTCTTTATGCCAAGAAATTTAAGGTCCTTTCTTGCTTTCGGCCCATCCTTGGTCCTCTCCGGCATGTTCAGTAGAGTGCCAAGCAGACTCTCGGTAACGTTATTTGTGATGTGCATTACATCGAGGCTATGGGGAGTGTGAAGGACCTTCCAATACGGCAGGTCCCAGAAAACAGACCTTGCTTTCCATACACCCAGCAGCGGCTTTGTCCTCGGTCGGTTTTTCCAGGCGCAGGGCAATCTACCCAATTATTCAAAAGCTCCTCGATTTCTTCGCCGCTCCTCGGACGCGGGGCTCTTTCGAGCTCGTCCTTACCATTGAACAGGTCACCATGTTTTCTCCACGGGTGATCCATGCGGAGCCACTTTCGAGTACCTTGGAACACGGTTTTCAAAGACCCGGGATCCCTTGGTAGCTGGAGATGCGGTGTCTCATCCATGCACTTGACGCATGCATTGTGTCCGTGGTTCACCTGGGCCGATACATATGCGTAACCAGGATAGTCCTGCACGGTCGTAAGCAACGCGGCTCTCAGATGGAAATATTCTTTAGTGTAGGCGTCCCACGTACGAGCCGGCGTCTCCCACAAGCTGGCTAACTCCTCTCTCAATAGCCCGAGATACAGATGCATATCGATACCTAGTTGTTTCGACCCCTGAATAAGAATGCTCATGTGTACATACCTTTGCTTCGTGCATAGCCACGGGGGGAGGTTGTATGGCCATACAAACACGGGCCAGGTGCTATGCGTGCTACTCTGGTTTCCAAAAGGATTGAGTCCATCGGTGCTCATACCCATCCTGACGTTCCTTGCATCGCCCCCGAACTCTTCGAACTCGATGTCTAATGCGTTCCACTTGCTAGCGTCTGAAGGGTGTGTCAGGATCTTGCCCTTCTCTGGATCATCTTCGGGTTTCTCTCTTTCCGTGTGCCATTGCATGAGCTTTGCTTCCTTAGGATCTACGAAATATCGCTGCAGACGAGGGGTGATAGGAAAGTACCATACCACTTTTCGAGGAACTTTCTTGTTCCCTCTGTTGTACCGTCCTTGGCCACACACCGGACAAGTGGTTCTATCCGCGTACTCGTTCCGATAAAGTGCACAATCATTGATGCATGCGTGGTATTTAATGTGTGATAGGTCGAGAGGGCACACGATTTTCTTGGCCTCCTCGATACTTGTTGGCAATGTGTTCCCCTTAGGAAGTCGGTCGTGCCAGTATTCCATGTTCGCGTTGAAGCTCACATTGGTCCATTTGTGTTCGGCCTTCATCTCTAGAGCCTTGAGAGTTACACTCAAACGTGTATCCTCGGGGCGACACCCAGGATACAATGGAGTCATCCCGTCTACCTCCATTTGGGCCAGCTTGGCTTTCTCTCTGGCTGCAGCTTTGTCGTTGCTCGTCTCCTTGAGGAGCAGTTCTTGAACATGAGGGTCCTGCAAGATCGAAGTTAGAAGCGTCTGTGTGTTCGTGTCTTCTCCTTCTTCATGATCATGCCCGTCGTCATCTCCTTCTCCATGCTGATCATGCCCGCCAGCATCTCCTTCGTCATGATGATCATGCCCGCTGGCATCTCCTTCGTCATGATGATCATGCCCGGTAGACTCTTCGTCTTCTCGCCCACCCACGTCTTCGTGACCACCACCATGTCCTGCCGGCGCCTCATTGAGGTCGCGCATGAAACCGCGCCTAAGCAGGTGACCCTCCAATTGTCCAGATTCAGGGTCGATCCAGCGCTGTAGTTTGCATGTTCGACATGGACATCTTATCATGGTCTTTTTGTTTAGAATCATGTCCTCCTTCGCGCCTTTCTTGTACCTAGCAATTCGACCTTCGCTCATCATGAGGACCATGGTTGCCTGAGCGGTCAAAATAGAGAATATAGGTGAGAACCACACCATATGAACACACACATGCATGAATGCTAGCCGGAAAAATTTCGGCATGACCTTTCCTAAAATTAGGACATATGGGTAGTGCAAAAATTTGCCGAAATGGAAATGAATCAACATTTCGGCAAACATCGATGCAACCACACCGTCCGGGCCCGACAACAACAAGAAAACAACAAAAAACTTCCTCCCATTGCAAACATTCATGCACCACACACAAGCATCGTCTCGCCATGGATCGCACACACACACCGCCCGCGCGACAAGATTCACCTACATGTTCATGATGGCCAAGTACTCACCTAGATATAGTAGACACAATAATAGCGAGACGAGACCGCGCGATGAGAGAGTATGGACAAATAGATCTACAATGCAAGTTGGTGGAGAGGAAATTAGTAAACAAATAGAGAGATGTGAGAGGGAAAAGTAAGGAACTTTTAGATCTAGAAGTTGGAGCGAAGCTTCTACTTACCAATCTATGGATTAAAGTAGGTTTAGATATAAGAAAATGGAGAAACTATGGGCAAGATGGGGTGTGAGGGAGGAGGAAGACGAGTTGGGAGGAAGTAGAGATGTGAAATGGGTGGTGGTGGGATAGATAGATAAGAAAGCTAGCTCATCTCACCTTTTTAACATATGGATCTGGACGCCCTCATCTGTGGCGCATATAGAGGAAATGCGCCACCGATGCTGAAACTTCTGTGGCGCATTTCTACCATGTGCTCCACAGAAGTGGGTGAATAAGATTCCCTCTGTGGGGCCCACCCCCAAGTTCTTTGGCGCACGTTGACATATGCGCCTCAGAAGTGAAACACTTCTGTGGCGCATATGTCAACGTGCGCCATAGAACTTGGGTGAATTAGATTCCGTGGTGGGGCCCTCCTCCATGTTCTGTGGCGCATATTACAGAATGCGCCACAGAACTTGGATCATCCCCCCCGTCGGCGGGTCCCACCAATCTTCTGTGGCGCATGCTCTAGAAAATGCGCCACAGAACTTCCAAACTTCTGTGGCGCATTCTTTCCAGTGTGCCACTGATGTCTTCCTGTGGCGCACAAATTGGCCTATGCGCCACTGAACATCTTGTCTATCTATAGATTGTTTCCTAGTAGTGCATGTCTGTACATGCTAGGCTCGTCAAGTAAGAACCTTAGTATCCGCGTGTGTAAAACTGTCTTACACCCGTTGTATGAAAGCGCGGAGTCGAGTACACCCGATCATCACGTGATGTCTCGAAACATGATCCATAGAACGGTGCATACTCAAGGAAGAACACATTTTTTCTTGATATCTAAATGAGGGATCATTTTACAATGCTACCAAAAGCGCCAAACTAGCAGTATAAGATGCAAACATCTAATGTGTAAAGTGAGATGATATGGTCCATGCATTTGATCTCTATCATTTGCATCGTGGTATGATCTCTATCATTCCTTTGTGTGTAAGGCTAAGGTCTATGGAACTTACACGTTAATTGTGTTGTAAGAGTATCTATCATACATCTACTTACAACAATACCATATCAAGACACTAGCCCAGCAACGATCTAAACTAGACGCCTCTAATTTATCAATTGCAAGTTTTACGTGGCTTAGGGCTTTCGGAGATAGAACTGGTCTTACCTACGAACATGAACCACAACAAGGATAACCAAGTTATTAGCAACTCGTTGTAAATCAGATATTGACTATAGTAGGAGAGACAAACACCCGCTAGCCACTTATGCAAAACTAGTTGCATGTCAGTCGTGGAACCGGTCTCATGTGCGATGACATGTAAGGTTGGTCCGAGCCGCTTCATCCTACTATGCCACCAATATCCAAAATACATAGAAGATGCAATAACATGATCATAATTGCCCACATATAAACATATGTGTACTACCCGTGCAAAGCACCTATGCATAGATCAAGCTCTGATACCATTGTTGGGTTTCCAGCATAGATTTTTTTTCCTACGTTGGGAACTATACGCCAAGATCTATCTACTAGATACAAGAAACGGGTGGATATACATCCATAGAGAACTTACCCTCGAAGACAACAAAGCTTTGTTAACGATTTGGAACTCGCAGATGATGTAGTTGTACACTTGCCGATCTCAAGATCGTGATGAAGTCCAGCAGGTCCGGCTCCAGCACGTCCATCAGATCCAGCTCCAGCAAGTCCAACACCACCAAGTCCAGCACCGCAAAGCAGCCGTGCATCCGTGATCGCACACACGTCCGGTACTCCGACAACCTCCGTCCCTCGCTCCAGCAAAGCAGCAGAAGCAACAACTCCTTTCCAGATAAAGCCACCGGGAACATGTATCTCGCTAATCCGAGACCATGGGGAATAACTAGAGGGGGAGAGAGATCCTTCACAAGGAGGTGTGTGTTGTGAGGAGGAGAGGGGGCCTTTTATAGGGAAGAGGGGGGGGCACCCAAGGGCCATGGCGTGGCAGCCATGGTGGTGCCCCCACCTCTCCCACATTCATGTGGGTGGAGCTCCCACTCCCATAAAAAGCCTCCACTCAAAATTCCACTCACACATGCATTAAATTTCCACCAAATGCAAGCTCTCATTAAATAAAACTATTTTATTTATTTTATTCAGAATTTTGTCAATTACATTGATTAACAAACATTCACATAAAAACTCCTGCAACATTTCAATATCACATGCAGAACCAGTTTCAACAATTTCACCCGAAACAGTTTCAGTGTCTACTGAAATAATTTCCAGCACTTTCTTAAATCTTTATCTGAAACATATTTGCTCCAAATGGTGTCGGTATCCCTTAACTGTGTCACCCTATGGTTCGCGAACAATGCAGACATGATCGAGACCCCTCTCCGATCAATAATCAGCAGTGGGACCTAGAGATCCGTACTAACTCCCACATATTCAACGATGACTCTTGTGATCGTGTGAACCTTTAACGTCATAACTAAATCCCTTTTTCTCATGATATATTACATGTCCGAGATCCGATCATCGACATCCAAATACCTAGTTTGATATCGTTACCGACATGCACTCTTTTCTTGTTCCCGTGATATAACATTCTAGTGGTCACATCACTTGCTTGCAAGCTATTTCAATGTGATATCACCGAGAGGGCCCAGAGTATATCTATCCGTCATCGGGATGGACAAATCCCACTCTTGATCCATGAGCCACAACATAACAACTTTGTAGCACTGAACCCACCTTTATAGTCACCCTGTTACGGTGTGACGTTTGATGTTATCAAGATACACTTCTAGTGTTAGCAATTAACATGATCTCATGGTCTAAGGACTAAGATTACTTCGTATGATGTTATAGTAATATAAACATAATGACTCTGATCGTAATGATATACTTCAGATGAATGTTCATCACATCATTCCACCAATGTTGTGACCTCGTTATTAACAACATCCAATGTCCATGATCAGGAAACCTTGATCATCTTGTTAATCAATGAGCTAGTTTATATGAGAGGCATTACTAGGAACTTTGTATTTTGTTTATTAAACACACATGTATTAATGTTTCCAATTAATTCAATTATAGAATGCAAAATAAACATTTATCATAAACATGGAATAAGATAATAACCACTTTATTATTGCCTCTCAGGCATATTCCCTTCATTGAGCCCCTCTAGTACCTCAGTGTTGGCCCGCTTGGCTTGTTCGTTGCTCCATGGGTGGGCGATAGAGGCATATAAGATCTTGGTGTTAATGTCTGCGCAGTAAGATTTGAACAATCCATTGGTGAATTGGATGCCATTGTTGGTGATGATGTGATTGGGCATGTCGAAGCGGCATACTAGGACTTGTATGAACTTGACCGCCAACCTTGCCGGGATGGTTTATACTGGGTCCACCTCCACCCATTTGGTGAACTTATCGATGGTGACATAGAGGTAGCGGTATACCATGGACGCCCTAGGAAAAGGCCCCAAGATATCCAGCCCCCAGACCACGAATGGCCACGAAAGTGGGATAGTTTGCAGCTGCTGAGCAGGCTAGTGTATATGCTTAGCATGAAACTAGAAACGTAGCAAGACTTGACGAGTTCAGTAGCATCATCCAGCACCATGAGTGTGACACCCCCGGGATCAGGGTTAAACAAATCCAGACCTTAGCCTGACATAAGCTTAACCTAGAGCTCGAGGATATCCAGTGAGAAATCGGCAACACAACAGTAACCCTTGTAACATCCCAAGTTTAGCAACCCTGATTAGTTGTCTAGAATGCAAAAATCAGGGGGAACAAAAACTTTTTCTTGTTTAGTGATGAAGTGTTTGCCTGTTGTTTGACTATGTTTATGATTATGATTGTGTATTAGAAGATATACTCCTTACGTCAACACCAGTTGACAAAAGCTACTTCCCAAAACTGTCTTGGCTTAATTTCCATATTCTCAAATGCTTAGGCATTTAAAAACCTAAGCCAAGAAGCCTTTGCAAACCAACTATTTTAGTAGCTTCTATTTCCCTAAACTATGGAGAGCAACCTATTATAATCTCCTTATGTTTTATAGACAGAACCTTCAACCATTCTTATCTCTAGGTTTCCCAAAACCTCCTTTTTAAAGCTTTTGAATTCGACTCTCAGTAGAGATACCAAGGACTCTCATCTTTTCCAAACCACAATCTTTTCAAAATACCCATCCTTACCTCGATCTAGGCTTGATGGTAACCCTAGTAGTAGGTCTGCTTATTTTATAAGATGAGTTGCCTTGATTTGTCTGCTTAGGAGATAGTATGAGCTACTCTAGGAGCTCATCACTAGGATCAAGAGGTTTCCAAATCACCACACCCTAAGCAAGAATACAAAGCAGGATCTAATCTCTAGATACTAGGTGATCATCTAAAACCCTTAACCCGATCAATTCTGAAGATATCCCTTCTAGAAGTTTCCAAGTCAATGAAGACCAATATCAAGCATGGATCCTTTCTACTAAATCTACACTTCAACATCATCCACTTGATGATGCTTGGGTACCTTGAAACCCATCAAAAACATCCCCTCTCATGCTCTAGACAAAAACCCTAAATCTGCCAAATTTGGCTGTCTGGAAAACTATTTCCAACATCACCTTTTTGAATGCCTCCTTTTCTCAAGCCTTGTGCATTTTAAAAAATGCATTTGAACCATCTTGTTAACCATCCTAAGGACTACCAAGAAACACTCTTGCCCTTGGTTAGATAATCCTCCAACCCACTTGTTCTTGATGGTTTTGCAGGCAAGAAAATAACTATTCCTGCAAATCTAGTCAACATGCCTACTTTGATAGAAGCTCACACCACCATCCCACATCCTTTGGACCAACTCTTTGCATGGTTGTGTTCTACTCATATAGGTCTATCAAATCTACTTCACTTGTTCCAAGTGGATCTTTGTGCTTCTTAAACCCACATGGTTTATAAGGCATCATGACTCATCTGGTATGGCAGCCTTATTTCCAACAAAGTTTGCCATCACTTCCAGACCACCTCAAATGTAACCAATCCAAACTCCTTCTGCCACGATCATCTATATGAATTGGTGTACATATCCATCTATCCCTTGCACCAAGGTGAGCTCTGAGCTCCAAGATCCAACAAGGTTTTGGTGGTATAAAAATAATATCACCCTAGATCCACAACTCCTTGTTTTCCATCTAATTCAAGTTGGATTTCCAATTCCCAAGCTTGCAAATGCTTGATACACCTTGTCTACATCATCTACCTTGATCATCAAGATTTATCAAATATTATCCATAATTATTATGGCTCTAAATCTAATTACTCTCTTTAATAGACAAAATCTCCAAATCTCCTTTCCCAAGGGAAAGTTTGGTTTTTGCCAAAGAATTTCCCCAACTTCTAACTCAATTGATATCCATATATCATACTCTATCTTCCCACCTCAAAAATAAGTATTTTGGAAGGCTTTTATTATTTGTTTTTGCCTATTTTCTTAAATGGTAGAAATGGAATAATAATAGTTTTAAATACTTTTAATCCTCAATAAGTCTCGGGAAAATCCTCCTAAGTGTGTATTCACATTTGGGACCACCTCACATCAAAATCCAACAAGGTCCAATGTAAAAATATCAAATGATCTCCAATACTTCAATTCTGCAGTTTTTGAATACATGGATTTACGTGGACTTCTAATCTTCTGAAAAATCCCAAATAAATCCTAGAGATGCATCCTAACCTTACCCATATACCAGCATCCTTATCTCCATTGGTCAAGATCAAAAATCAAGAAATAAATGTTGATCATCCCTTATGGCAGATTTGAACATTTAGCCTTTTTGTATCAAAAACCCCACCAAACCCTCTCTCCAACCTTACCAAGCAAGCTTGCACAACACCCACCCCTCCTCTGGTCGACCATCACTGTAGCACGACCACTGTAGCTTCTCCTCCCTTGTCTCTTGTGTTTGGAAGAGTAGAGAGAAGAGAGACAACCACAATATGACAAAATCTCTTCCAAGCTTGCCACAACAGCAACCCTTCCTCTCTCTGACCTGCAGCCCGACCAGATACCACCCTTCCCGCCCACAACATCCTCTCCCCCTGGTTTCCCTCCTCCCTAACATGCTCAATGGACCAAGTCCATGATGGAGTACTCCCTCCCAGTTAAATAGGCCAGAGGCCACCCATGCCTCCCCCTGCCCATCATTTGCCTCCTCTGCTCCCTCTTACCACCCCAGCACCCCCACTCCCTCTCCCTTGCCCTATTTTTCCCGAGAGAGAGAGAAACGAGCTTCGGCCTTCTCCTCAAATCGAGCTAAGCTCTCTCCTCCCTCCTCATCTCTTGCTGCATGTCAGCTCAGCGAGCTCACCACACGCTTCTGCATCTGACCATGCTCTTCTTATCTTCTAGGACCGTCGCTATCGACGCCACTGGCGAGCTCCCGAATGCCACCCACAGCCTCCGCCGCGTGAGCCACCCTCCCGCACCAAAGGCGCCCTTGCCGCCCATCGTCGAGCTCGGCGGGCCGCGCCGTACCGCCTCGTCGCTTCCCCGCCATCTCTCCCGTCGCCTAGCAGGTCTCCCTGACACCGGCGCCGCCCCTAGGGTTTCTGGGCGCCGCCGTCGCTCTCTAGGGAAGACGACGATGGACAGCTGTCCATCGCCACTCGATCGAGCGGCCACCAGTGGCCCATACCGCTTCGCCAGCCACCGTCGCCGATAGCTGGGCCCCGCCCCTCAGGTTTGAACTCTCCTTCCTCGCGCAGCCCCGCCTCGCTGGGCCGCCTCGGTGCCGTGCGACCTAACTATGCCCAGATCCGACCCAGCACACCCCGCGACCTTTTTCTTTTCTTTAAACTCCAGATCTGCTATTTAGCTGCACCGTTTAAATTCTTTTTAAAAATGGAAAATACCAAGTTATGCCCATATCGAAATTTACCCATGTAGCCACCTGTTTTGCCAATCATTCTGTACCAAAAGTTTGGCCTAATACCACCAGTATCTTTTCTGTAGATTTATTTACCAAGATGTACCTTTTCCAGTAAATAAATTCCTGAGTGAGATACCCATCCCCAACTGGAATGAAACCAAGTTCCCCTGATAGCATAACTATAGGCCTACCATCTAGACCTTGTCCCATGCCAAGGTGAACAACAGTTTATCCTTAGCAAAAATAGCAAAAACATCTCTGATTTGAACTTAGAAAATTCCCTAGACCAAACCATGAGTGTTTTTGACCTCATTCCAACTCTCTGTGATGTGGTACACTCAATACTACCAAAATCCAGGAGCTCAAGAATTATTGAGTTCTTGAGGATTTCTAATGAATTAAATATTTCTGTATGTAGTATTATCACTAGATAAATCACTACAGTAGCTCTACAACTGCAAAAAGGTTGATTCAAATTTCTATAGAAAGGTATGCTAAATACCTATGATGTGTCTTTGGAATCAAATCAAAATCTTATGTAGATTTAATCTGGTTAAAAAGACAAAAACCCCATAGAACTGCCGTTGGGAATTTCGTGAGGGCATTCTGGTAATTCTTTTGACTTGATTATAACTCTCAGCTATTCAGTACATCAAACTCTACAAAATAATCCAAGGAAATAATGTTTGGATCTCCAGAACTATTCTAGTGAATTATCTCCTTAAACTGGAGTTTATTTCACTAGAAAATTCATAAGAAATTAAAGAAAAGTGATAAAATCTTGAAACCACTTTTGTTGGTCTTGTTTTATCAAAATCTACCTGATGGTATTCTGGTTGCACATTGATACCATACTTACCCAGGCCTTAGTTCCAAACCCCTTCATTAGTGGTTTTGACCATTTCCCGAATAAAGGAAATCCCACCACTTCAAAAAGGGTTTTTGCAATGGTTCTAAATCCAAACACTCAAAACCTACTGAATATTATAATTGTATTGTCCACTTTCTTGCTGTGTGAATGTCCACTTGTATGCCATGTTTTGATTGTGGTCTTGCTTGTTTGCATGTATACTCGATGACGACGATAGTTGCGCTTGTATTGACGCCGAGAAGAAGAGATCTTATTATTATTGGTATTGGTATTCTTGGTTATCTAAAGAAGAAGTCCAGGGAAATATTGCCATATTGCTGATCATTAGGCAAGCCACCTTCTTGCACATAAGCCTTGTCCTACTGTTTTACTTATGCATGTTTTATCTGCTCTTTATCCAAAACTGCATTGTTTACTATATGTTGATGTATATATGGTAGTGGTTTGGCTCCTCCGAACTATTACCCTTTGGTACTACTAATTACAACCCCCTTGACGATACCTACTTGTCCCTAGTTTGGTAGAGGGTGTAATACACCATACCCCTTTTTGGAGACCCTGTTTTAGCCAAAGAAAAGCTAGAGGATGGGAAGACCCCGGAAAAAGTTTTACCAAATGTTTTATGATAAAACCTTGGTGACGTGGGACCTCCCAAGAGATGTTGAGAAATAAAAAGGTTTTGTTTTACAAAATGATGAAGGAAAGATGGAGGAAAAAGGTTGACGAAAACGCACCTGGTTCTTTGCAGTTTTGCTAGAACAATTAACCCTATGCAACCACATTACTCTGGAATGGGACAGAGCTAGATTTGATGTTTGGCTATTCTGGTATAAGCTGCCTCACAACTACTATAGGGGGATATAACAATCCTTGGAGGGTGGGCCTTCTTTAGCTGAGTCCATGTAAAACATCGACCGGGAGAAGGAACGAAGGGTCTGCGGGCCTCCACGTGTTACTATGAGCCCCTCATTGAAAGCGCACACTTGGGAAGTGCAAAATGCGCTCCGGTTGGTCCTCGGTACCCGACGTCCTGGTGTTGAGGGGAACAACACTCATAGGGTAGGCACTTATATTGGAGTGGGCATCCGGAGAGTCTTGATCGGTTACTCGACCCACAATCGGTGTAGATGAGGGTAGTGTACCCAGATGGTGTGGGTAAAGTGTGCAACCTCTACAGAGTGTAAATCTATTCGAATAGCCGTGTCCGCGATCATGGACGGTTGGGAAGGTTGCTGTAGAGCGGTGCTGGTTTTGATTTCAAAAAGGATTTCGGAAAAGCAAAGGCTTTGGAAATGTTTTGACCATGGGATGGTCGGAGAGGAAAATGGTTTTGACCATGGGATGGTCGGAAGGGAAAGAAAGGAGTTTGGTCGTGGGACGACCTGAAGACGGGAACAAATGGGTACCCAAATCCTAGTGTCTCCAAAACTTTTCAAAAAGGTTTCCAAAATGTTTTACAAAAATCTTCAACAAAGATATGTAGATGCTATATCTACAAGAGAAATAAATTGAGAAAAGAACCTTCCATGGAGCCCTCCTACTACCACATCCATAATGCACATCCTCTTGTTATAGTTGTTATCTTAAGGTGGTTTGTGAGTAAATTCAAAATACTCACTAGCATTGTCCCTGGCTATTAACTTGGTCAGATATCGATAAGAAGGTGAAGTGGACGACTATGCGAGCTAGGATGTTCTCCTAGTCAGTTGCCTGTAGGTTAAGGCATGGCTCGGGCTCTACGCTTAATGAAGTTCCACTGATGTTGATCGATGTAGCCATAAAGGCAAATAAGGTATGACATGTATTCGTTATGTATTGGATGTTTACTTTGATACTTGTCAGTTATGTGCCACGACTAACGGATCATGGGATCGTGGTTGTATGCATAATAGGGATTCTTGGAGGATTAATCCGGGGGCCCCACAGACTTGGTATCAGAGCCATCCTGACTGTAGGAGAACCTTAGTTAGCATGGTCGTTAGACAGGAACCTTATTTTGAAAACCGCGGCTTTCGAAAACTAGTTTCCTAATGAGTTTCAAAAAGTTCTACTTCTTCTCTTACCCTAAGTAAATGCTTTCGAAAATGGTTTACTCCAACTTCCAAACTTCAAACTACGGATTTTAAATAACTAGGATCTAGAACCCGGTGAAGACGTCGAGGACAAGAAGAAGACAAGCAACTACTAGCAAACACCAGGAGACTACAATATCTCTCCACCAGTGGAATCCCCATAATCAGAAGACATCAGGTGTTGCACTATCAAGAAGCGTCCAAGATACGACGAAGGATTTATCGGCAAGCTAATGACTCCGACCTGAAGAAAGACGATATCTAGGGTCAATAGTCCTAAGAATAGGATTCCCCTACATCGCGAGTAGTTAACTCCTTGGTCCCTAATGTTGACTGTGTTTGCTTGCCTAAGTGCCACATGTGTTGCTTGATGTGTGGTGTTGCCGAGGACATGGCGATCCTCTTCGCTTGGTTCGCCTTGTATGTTGTGCTGGTTGCTTCGACCTCCTTAAAAATGTGACTCGAGGAGCGATAACCCACCTAGTAACTCAGGAAACCCCTGTGTTAGATGTCGGTAATGATACCCAGACTAACCTCGAGAGTATATGAGAGGAAAAGCATCGCAAGAACTAGGAGTTCGACATCATCAAGTCAGAATCAACTCAAAGATTTCGCCTCAGCAGGACATCATACCTCGTCAAACTCACCTCGCAAGACTCGCAAATAGCACCACACTCCCTTGTTCCTCAGTCTACTACAGCAAGAATCCCGTTGAAGCCGAAAGTCGATCACCGAAGGATCCTCAATATCTACCAGAAACCACTTGATAAGTCAACCAAGACAAGAAGTGAAGACCTAACCACACTAACCTTTAGTGTATTAGAGCTTCCGACCGCCTCAGGAGACTAACTAATCTAGTTGACCCTACCCAAACTAACGGAATGATCCTCCCTAGAAGGTCAGAACCACCCCTAAAGTCAGATGATTAGGAAGCGTGAAGACAATGAGTCCACTCCGCCATGAAGCAGAAGCAACACAAGAAATGCCAATGAAGACCGCTTACCCGACACTGACTGCTTCAACCCTGACTAACTACTAGCAAGAAGAGTCGTAAACCACTAATTCATCTTAGCTAACCCCTTAAAGGCTGCGTTAGGAAACCACCCCCACCAAGGTTTGCGAGAATAGGGCGTCACTCGAAGACTCCAATAAGGACCCAGAAAGAAGACAACTTTCCGCTAATCGCCAGGCAGCACTCCCAAACAGAAGATTCGCACCACTCCTAAAGCAACTTAGTGAAGCTCCAAGGTGGAAAGACCGCATCTTCCCACTCAATCTTCAGAAGACTATCTACCCGAGAATACTTCAAAAAGACCGCAAGATTCGACGCCTTCTCACCAAACAACAACCCGTGAGACATCAGAAGCAAAACAAACTGAAGTTTCTACGAAATCCCTTCGCTACTTCAGCTGAAGACACACCTGAAGGACCCCAAGATCGCCAACCGTCCAGTTCCAATCGCTTAGAGGAGGTGAGACTCCAACGACTCCCATAGGCCAAGTACGAATACGAGTAGTATATATAAGCCCCGTAAGACATAGCTTCGTGGACACCCTCTAAAGATTCTATGACTCCAAGAAGAAAGGAATGTGCCATCCCCGTGCTATCCTAGTATAATCCTAAGGGGGGAAGACTGCGTCTTTCCCACAAAAATAGGGTAACCCTTCACCAAAGCAAACTCAGGAGTCCCAACCCGAAAATCGTTAAATAGGATACGCTACGCCCCTAAGGTAGAGCTGTGAATACTTAGAGAAAGGTACATCAAGCCGTAGATTCTATCTTCCGACGAGTACCCCGTGAAGTTCAGCATCGAGATAGTCTGCCCAGTCTAAGCCCTCGAGATATAGAGTCCGGAAGGAAAATAAGGTCCTCCCTCGCAATCGGAACTGGACTCTAATCAACTCTCCGTGCATCCCAGAAGACTGAAGCTCAACTTCATCGATAGAGTAGTCACTTTCAAAGACGGAGTCTATAAGGTATGACGCGTAAGACACCTAGTATCAACCCGACTCAAAAATCCCCTAACCCTACTCTCCTGAATCTCGGGACGAGATTCTTTTATGGGGGAAAGGTCTATAACATCCCAAGTTCAGCAACCCTGATTAGTTGTCCAAAATGCAAAAATCAGGGGGAACAAAAACTTTTTCTTGTTTAGTGATGAAGTGTTTGCCTGTTGTTTGACTATGTTTATGATTATGATTGTGTATTAGAAGATATACTCCTTACCTGAACACCACTTGACAAAAGCTACTTCCCAAAACTGTCTTGGCTTAATTTCCATATTTTCAAATGTTCTGGCATTTCAAAACCTGAGCCAAGAAGCCTTTGCAAACCAACTATTTTAGTAGCTTCTATTTCCCTAAACTATGGAGAGCAACCTATTATAATCTCCTTATGTTTTATAGACAGAACCTTCAACCATTCTTATCTCTAGGTTTCCCAAAGAAGAGGTCACTGACCAAAATCATCAAACAACGGAAGGCAAATTATGCTATTAAGTATAACAAACTAAACAAATGGCCTAAGAGGCCTGAAGCATAACGATGACGTCCCATCCCATAGATTCCAGGCTGCCGGCCGGGAACCCCAAGCTACTCGTCGGTGTCGGTGTCGTACCAAACTTGTCTTCAGGGGAACACTTACTCGGAAAGTATCAACAAAGCCAGGGTGAGTACAGGGTGTACTCTACAAGACTTAGGGCTGGTGGGGTTATTTTGCATAAAGCCATCTTTGTTTATAAAACAAGGGAGAGAAGAAGCTCGTCTACTCAAAATATTTTAAAAGGGGATAAGAGAGCAATATCTCTGAAGAATTGATCATCATCTTTTGATATCCACCAAAGGAATCCTCATCTCACAACTAGGATCACCCCCTCGTACCCATGAGGAAGCATCCTTAAGCACACGTTGATCTGCCAAGTTTTACGATGAGGTTCATGTTCTCTATGATCTTAGAATTCGGTCACCAAGCGTTCATAACCGTGAACACGGCTTTTCGAAAATATTTAACCCTGTAGGGGTGTACAACTTTAGCCACATGTAACAACCGACTCATAATGCCACTAGATAAGCCCTCCTCCTTGGAATGCCAACAGAGGGTGGTTGGCCACGACCTTTACCTTGCTTTCGTCGAGACCATGAGTCACGCCCTAAGGATGGTTCCGCCATAATGGGTCAAATCCCGAAGTCGGTCCCTAGAGATGTGGGAGAGGTTGGTTTACCAGGGGCGCCATCAACCCCAAGCAAACTCGGCTATGCTTACCAACCTGTTATGATGCACCTCCTTCTCCTCCGCTTTTGAAAACATTTTCAATGCGTATGCCAAATGGAAAGTCCGAACTATGTGACTCATGGAATCTATTAGGCAAGTTAATCAGAAGAGGGGTTCCCAAGCCCCGTGTGGCTATACGCTCATCTTGGTCCAAAGGCAAGAACTCGGTTCCTAGTGGTGGCGAGCATGGGACTACAAAAACCACTTCCCACCGTGGCCTCCCATACAAGCCTTAGCATGTTTAACCTTTACCACTGATCTTACCTCATCATTATACCTCGATCTCCTATCATACTAGATTCTCTACATGTGATACACCATCTGGATGAACCAGTACTAACAGCTATGCATGGCTAAGCAAGACACAGATAAAAGATCTGGCAGTGCATATAAGCTAAACCTAGTTATGCGAGGAGCAGTGGATCAGGTAATATAAGCTCAAAGGGAGTAATGCAACATATATGATACTCTATCTATCGATAAAAGACCATAGTAGAATCGTATGCAACATGGCAAGAATGAAATACTTTCGAAACCATAGGATTGTATAATGGTGGGGCTATGCTTGCCTTGTTTGTTGATAACTAATAAGCAGAGCTTCGGAAGCCTTGTACTTGACTTGATTACAGTTGGTCAAGTATTGATATTCGGTCTTTGATGGTGTCGATCTCGGTCTTCGATCTCGATCTTGATATCATATTCTACCGAGAAGAACCAACCACCGGAAAGAAAGGAAAACAATCAACACATGGCATTGACGCAATGCTCGAGCAAGGATGATGATATGACAAGTTAAACAAAGTTGAAATGTAACCCTAAGACATGCTTGGCAATTTAATCAGGATCCGCAGGGTGCAAACCATAATACAGGAGAGAACCCGGAATCACCTACGGGGGTTCATTTAGTTATCTAATTAAACTTGCAATTAAAGTTGTTGAACAATGCATGATTATGAGTCTATTGTGTAAATCTCATTTTTCTGAACATTTTGATATATTATACATATTTTTCTGACTTATAAATAATTACTTATTGAATTTATAACATTAACTCAATTTCTAAAATTATTAAAACAATTTAAATAGGTTTATTGCGTCATTATGACATCAGCGGGGCATTAAACACCTTCCTCACAGGGAGCTAGGCTAGCCACTGAAGCTGACAGACGGGACCCAACGACACCTCAGCGTCCATGCGGGCATGCGGGACCCACCTGTGTTTGACTGAGGTTGACCCACGCGGTGACGCTTGGGTGACGCTTGGGTGACGTCACGCCGGTGGGGGCTGTCAGATCGGTGGCGGGGACAGCGATAGGCGGCGATCTGGGACATGCGAGTAGGCGGCTTGGTTGCAACACGACGCGGCGAACCCTATAGCGGTTACGCCGCTGCTATATGGTCGCCAGAGTAGCGACTTTAACGGCGGCCAGTGGCGGTAGTCGGTGGCGCGCGTGGCAGGAGCAGGTCGGAGCAAGAGGAGGGGGGAGAAGGGGTCGCTCAGAACCGCAAGCTCACCATGGTTGTAAATAAGCGGTCAGAGAGGAAGCTCGAGGGCAGAGGTGGACAGAATCATCGACAAACACGGCGGACGGAGTTGGGGATGCCGAGGATGGCGAGCTCGATGTCGAGTGCCCATGGTCGATTCCATTGGAGAGAAAGAAGAACTCGACGAGGCGGATACGACTGCAAGCTTAGAGAGGCTCGAGGACGCAAGGCACTGTGGGGCGACGGTGAGCTCCGAAGCTAGGGTTTGGCTTCGGAGGGGAAGACCAGGAGAGGGAGATCATTTGGGAGAGGGATAAGCATTGGGGTGAGAGAGACATGCGTGCCGGTTCTTATCCTCGCTCCAGGCGGCGGCGGGAATTGCAGCGCGGCCGGTGGTGATCGACGATGTCGGGGAGGGCACGCAGCTGCTTCTGCTCCATCATCGACAGCGAAGACGACGAAGGACAGGGGACCGAAGGGGTACACAGGCCAGGCTGGGCTGTGCTTGGGCCAAAAGGTGGGCCGCGGGAGTTGCTAGCTTGTGCGTGCGAGCGGGAGGGAGAGAGGGAAGAAAGTTGGGCCGGCCTGGGTAGCTGGGTTTCCTTATTTTTCTTTCTGTAAAACTGTTTTCTTTTTTTGTATTTTCAAATTCTTTCTGTTTTGGGGCTGTTTGAAAATACTAGAGGATTTGTAAAATATGGAAAATATTATAGGGCCCTTAATCAATTTGGGCTCCACTATTTTTGTACTTTTCAAATTCAAAACATTTTGAATTGATTTGAGAGGGAGAGGAAAAACTAGGGTTTAGGGTTTCCATTATTTTCTTTACATGCATTTTAAAGAGATGATGCTCATGAATGCACAAACAACCCTAAATATAAGATTAACTAAAACTGGGGCATTAGAACTCTATCCCCCTTACGAGAATCTCGACCCGAGATTCCAAAGGTAGGAAGAAGGAAGAGAAACAGGGTCACTCTAAGGATAAGAGGGAAATACACTGGACAACACACTGAGTATCTCTTGGTCAACTCATGAAGGTGTGTTCATAAATGACTCTGAGATGACAGACATGAAACACGTAAAGGT
Source organism: Avena sativa (assembly GCA_916181665.1). Lineage (NCBI taxonomy): Eukaryota > Viridiplantae > Streptophyta > Magnoliopsida > Poales > Poaceae > Avena > Avena sativa. The sequence continues at coordinate 372,207,385 of OV702291.1, read as the reverse complement.
AGCGGAGGAAACAAAAGGATATAGGTTTCAAATTGTTAGATAGTTGGTCTTCATAAGGGTTGAGACCATGGAGATTCAGAAATTTTTAAGCTTCTGAAAAGGAAAGCTTACAGCAGAAAGAACATGACCATAGACTTGGAGAGATGAAACTCTACTAGACGGCTTAAGTAGAGCTTCCAGGGATACAAAGATACAAATAACCAAGATGTTGAACTACTTTTGATACAGAAGGATCACTTCGTTCAATAGAAGGTTAAAACAGAAAGGTGTTTTGTGGAGAGGACTCGTAAGAGTCACAAGGAGCATGTAACAAGAGAAACTTTTGATTAACAAAATCATCGTCACTCTTGAACATGATCGAGAAGCGAAGGAAACTCTTTATCCATCCAAGATTATCAAAATCTTTGACAAAGATCATGATATCACTTTACACCACCAGATGAATAGACAAGAAGATTCCTGATGACACAAGGAAAAAGAAACTTCATTCTCAGACTTTAGTTACTTGGCACAACAAGAAGCTTGCCAACATAAAGGGTCTGGAGGATCGACCGAGAGACATTTAGCAACACTACTTTAAATATTCTCCTTGATGTTCGAGTTAGTAAACATCAAGTAAAGGTCGGACTTTGGATACAAAGGAAACCACAAGCACAACTCCTATAATAAATCATAGAAGAAGCTTTATGAGAGGTGGTTGTTATTTGCTGACTCAAGAGAATTTGACGATAGGCCTTCCGACTAGTTGTGTCAACCATTACATCAATCTTGCCGGATTTAAAAAGAATCCTATGTCAATTTCTTGAGAAATACCAACCATCATATCTGCTTGAGATTCAGATTTGGTTAGGTGAGATGATACTTCAGACTCTCATGTCCGAATAGAAAACTTGCAACATTTACCGCAAAGGTAACGTTACTGGATTCTCAAGACATGGACTTCAATGTCAAGCTCCAATATACTGAGCTAGATTGCTAGACCCATGTATTAACAACTTGTCGAAGGACAACTGCTCATACATCGAGTACTTGCAACGAAATACAACTGTGTCCTTAAGGTACGGAGTTAACTCTACTCGAATCCATGGCGACATCTTTCTTTGAATACACGTGAATCGGAGAAGGTTACTTCTAACATCCAGAACACATACTTCGAGATAACCCGAATACGGTTCTTAGAAAGTTTTCCAACATTAATGCCAACTATTCCATATGAATCTATTCTAGCATGGAGAAGATACGGATGTTATCGATGGGCTCAATAACAAACCTATCGAGGTACTCCAGCAAGATGGACTCATATGTTGAATGAACAAGTCAAAGTATTGGTCAAACCAAAGAACATGAGGATGTACTCAAGTGAAATATCACAAGTAGCAACATCACCACGATAGTCCTTGTGACTGAGTTTGATTTGACGATAACCCAAATCAAATCAAAGGTGGGGGAAAGGTAACATATCCATGAAGGAGATACTATCTTTATTTAGCTCAAACTAAACTAGACATCCCTTTTAAGATGAACTAGGTCAGATAGAACTTTTGTCTTACAACTCTCCAAATTGTTGTTTAAGCTCAACCAACTAGATCAGGGTATCTAGCATGGATCCTTGGAGAAAGGAGAAGTTCAGAGAACTAGCTTGCTCAAGAACTTGACAGCACGGTCATGTGGAAACATGGCGATACTTCTAGGAAGACATCCAGGATATCACGAACCACCGATATGTCACTTAGTTCGAGAGGAAACTTGCTTGGTAAGGCAAGAAGACATAGTCTCAGAGCTTCGGATCAAGCCTAACTCTTCGACCAAGGAGAGGTACCAGAGTAGCAGACTTGGTAGCACAATCATCCTTTGCTCAGTGATAGGGTTAACCATCACGCTAAGAATGACACAAATGTCCTTGGAGTTCAAAGCAATAAGAATTGCTAAGAATCTCAGATGACCACATTATTACGCACACACATCATTCTCGAGGGCAAAATTCGGAGGAAGGGTGGGTAATTATGTGTAAGAGTATCACTTTATTAAGGGTTCATGAAACTCAGCACGACCTCTTGGTATGAAAGAGTGTGATACTTTAAGGTAGAACAGATAGAGACTAATCAATGCCTCTTTATTTGCAGATTACATCACTTTGACCTAGTCCTAGATATGACGAGGTACTGGAGTTTGTTTCTCCTGACATCCCAAAATGGTTTTTCTTGATGAACCACAAGAGTATCTTGCATTGAAAGGCACCAATGCATTCCTCAAAGTTCGCTTTTCCCATCTAGATAACCCCACACTGTCACCTTGAGTACTAGATGGTTCCAAAAAACACCACAATTTCATAGAAACATCCAACTCCATATATAACTCATAACAATTAATTGTAATCTCTAGCCTAAGTGCCACCATGGTGTGCATGCTGTCACTTTCACACACATGGGGAGAGCAGAGATCTATTAAAGCACTTGAGTAGCAAGGTAGATCTACTTGATTACAAAGCTCATGATCACAATATGATCACGCATAGAGAGAGAGATGAACACATAGCTACCAGTAGAACCCTTAGCCTCGAGGAAGAACTACTCCCTCATCATCATGGGAATCAGCAACGGCGATGGAGATGGTGGTGGAGATCGATGGAGATGGCTCTGGGAGCACTTCCCCTTCCCGGTAGGGTGCTGGAACAGAGACTTTCTGTCCCTCGAATCTCCCCTTCGGTGGTGGTGGCGCTGCGGAACTTTTCATGGCTGGAGACTAGACGATTTAGGGTTTTTGCATCGGGAGGCATCTTATAGGCAAAGAGGCAAGGTCGGTGGGCGGCCAGGGGTCCCACACCATGCCCTGGCGTGGCCTAGGGCTGTCCGCGCCAAGGGGTGGTGTGGCCGCCCTGTGGCCCCCCTTCGTCTCTCCTTCGGACTCCATGTGTCTTTCGGTAAAATATTGACTTTGGCTTTTGTTCCGTCCAATTCCGAGAATATTCATTTTCTGGCTTTTCTGGAAACAAAAATAGAAGAAAACACGCAACTGGCACTGTGGCATCTTATTAATAGGTTAGTTCCAGAAAATGTGTAAAAGTAATCCAAACTGTGGACAAAACATAAGAAACTAGATATAAAACAAGCATGGAACATCAAAAATTATAGATACGTTTGCAATGTATCACTCGTTGGTGTCGATGTCGTACCAAACTTGTCTTCAGGGGAACACTTACTCTGAAAGTATCAAAAAAGCCAGGGTGAGTACAGGGTGTACTCTGCAAGACTTATGGCTGGTGGGGTTATTTTGCATAAAGCCATCTTTGTTTATAAAACAAGGGAGAGAAGAAGCTCGTCTACTCAGAATATTTTAAAAGGGGATAAGAGAGCGATATCTCCGAAGAATTGATCATCATCTTTTGATATCCACCAAAGTAATCCTCATCTCACAACTAGGATCACCCCCTCGTACCCATGAGGAAGCATCCTTAAGCACACGTTGATCTGCCAAGTTTTACGATTAGGTTCATGTTCTCTATGATCTTAGAATTCAGTCACCAAGCATTCATAACCGTGAACACGGCTTTTCGAAAATATTTAATCCTGCAGGGGTGTACAACTTTGCCCACATGTACCAACCGACTCTTAATGCCACTAGATAAGCCCTTTTCCTTGGAATGCCAGTAGAGGGTGGTTGGCCACGACCTTTACCACGCTTTCACCGAGACCATGAGTCACACCCTAAGGATGGTTCCTCCGTAACAGGTCAAATTCCGAAGTCGGTCCCTAGAGATGTGGGCGAGGATGGTTTACCAGGGGTGCCATCAACCCCAAGCAATCCCGGCCATGCTTACCTACCTGTTATGATGCACCTCCTTCTCCTCTGCTTTCGAAAATGTTTTCAATGCGTATGCCAAATGGAAAGTCTGAACTATGTGACTCATGGAATCTACTAGGAAAGTTAATCAGTGGAGGGTTCCCAAGCCCCGTGTGGCTGTACGCTCATCTTGGTCCAAAGGCAAGAACTCGGTTCCTAGTGGTGGCGAGCATGGGACTACAAAAACCACATCCCACCATGGTCTCCCATACAAGCCTTAGCATGTTTAACCTTTACCACTGATCTTACCTCATCATTATACCTCGATCTCCTATCATACTAGATTCTCTACATGTGATACACCATCTGGATGAACCAGTACTAACAGCTATGCATGGCTAAGCAAGACACAGATAAAAGATCTGGCAGTGCATATAAGCTAAACCTAGTTATGCTAGGAGTAGTGGATCAGGTAATATAAGCTCAAAGGGAGTAATGCAACATATATGATACTCTATCTATCGATAAAAGACCATAGTAGAATCGTATGCAACATGGCAAGAATGAAATACTTTCGAAACCATAGGATTGTATAATGGTGGGGCTATGCTTGCCTTGTTTGTTGATAACTAATAAGCAGAGCTTCGGAAGCCTTGTACTTGAATTGATTACAGTTGGTCAAGTATTGATCTTTGGTCTTTGATGGTGTCAATCTCGGTCTTCGATCTCGATCTCGATATCGTATTCTACCGAGAAGAACCAAACATCGGAAAGAAAGGAAAACAATCAACACATGGCATCGACGCAATGCTCGAGCAAGGATGATGATATGACAAGTTAAATAGAGTTGAAATGTAACCCTAAGACATGCTTGGAAATTTAAGCGGGATCTGAAGGGTGCAAACCATAATATAGGAGAGACCCCGGAATCACCTACGGGGGTTCATTTTGTTCTCTAATTAAACTTGCAGATAAAGTTGTTGAATAATGCATGATTATGAGTCTATTATGTTGATCTCATTTTTCTGAACATTTTGATATATTATACATATTTTTCTGACATATAAATAATTACCTTTTGAATTTATAAGATTAACTCAATTTCTGAAATTATTAAAACAATTTAAATAAGTTTATTCCGTCATTATGACGTCAGCGGGGCGTTAAACACCTTCCTCACAGGGAGCTAGGCTAGCCACTGAGGCTGACAAACGGGACCCAACGACACCTCAGCGTCCATGCGGGCATGCGGGACCCACCCGTGTTTGACTGAGGTTGACCCACGCGGTGACGCTCGGGTGACGTCACGGTGACGTCACGCCAGCGGGGGCTCTCAGATCGGTGGCGGGGACAGCGATAGGCAGCGATCTGGGACATGCGAGTAGGTGGCCTGGTTGCAGCGCGACGCGGTGAACCCTATAGCGGTTAAGCCGCTGCTATATGGTCACCGTAGTAGCGACTTTAACGGCGGCTAGTGGCGGTAGCCGGCGGGGCACGAGGCGGGAGCAGGCCGGAGCAAGAGGAAGGGGAAGAAGGGGTCGCTTAGAACTGCAAGCTCACCGTGGTTGTAAATAAGCGGTCGGAGAGGAAGCTCGAGGGGAGAGGTGGACGGAATCTTCGACGAGCACGACGACCGGAGTTGGGGATGCCGAGGATGGCGAGCTCGATGTCGAGCGCCCGCAGCCAATTCCATTGGCGAGGAAGAAGAATTCGATGAGGCGGATACGACTGCAAGCTCAGATAGGCTCGGGGAGGCAAGGGACGGTGGGGCGACGGTGAGCTCCGAAGCTAGGGTTCGGCTTCGGAGGGGAATACCGGGAGAGGGAGGTCATCTGGGAGAGGGATAAGCATTAGGGGTGAGAGAGACGTGCGTGCCGGTTCTCATCCTTGCTCCAGGCGGCGGCGGGAATCACAGCGCGGCCGATGGTGATCGACGGCGTCGGGGAGGGCATGTAGCTGCTTCTGCTCCGTCGTCGGTAGCAAAGACGACGAAGGATAGGGGACCGAAGGGGTACGCGGGCCAGGCTGGGCTGCGCTTGGGCCAGGGTGAGCCACGGGAGTTACTGGCTTGCGCGCGTGAGCGGAAGGGAGAGAGGGAAGAAAGTTGGGCCGGCCTGGGTAGCTGGGTTTCCTTATTTTTTTTGTAAAACTGTTTTCTTTTTTTGTATTTTCAAATTCTTTCTATTTTGGAGCTGTTTGAAAATACCAGAGGATTTGTAAAATATGGAAAATATTGTAGGGCCCTTAATCAATTTGGGCTCCACTATTTTTGTACTTTTCAAATTCAAAACATTTTGAATTGATTTGAGAGGGAGAGGAAAAACTAGGGTTTAGGGTTTCCATTATTTTCTTTACACGCATTTTAAAGAGATGATGCTCATGAATGCACAAACAACCCTAAATATAAGATTAACTAAAACTGGGGCGTTACAATGAGCTAGTAGAAACCTTTGTGGAATGCCTTCCCAGCGAGGGTGTGCTTAGAGGTGTGGTGGTCGCATCTGATAGCATGGATGTCAGCGAATAGTTTGTGCCCTTCTTCAGTGGAGATGCATCGTAGCATGACGCCGTTAGGATAGTTATAGTATAGGTCACCATCCACCAGGCAGTAGCTCTTGGCGTGGCGAGGTATGCTTTCCATAGCAACATCATCCTTCTCGGGGAGGGTTCCATCTTTCAGGTACTCCTTGAGCCTGGTGATCTAAAATTCCTCTTAAGGCGTAAGTGCCAGGACAAGCCGGTCTCTTGAGGATGGCCCGTAGTCCGTTGCGCCCGTCGAAGGTGGGGGAGCCAACTCCTTGCGGGGGAAACATCACCGCTATCAGGTGGCGTGGTAGACGGTTTGAATAACCTCTCCTTGAAGATGCTAGGCTATTGGGGCTCTTGAAGATATGCGCGCTTGGCAATCTCGTAGGCTTCATGGTTGTATCCTCGAGGAATGTGGAGCATCTCCATGCCTAGGAAGTGATTTTCAAGCATGCACACCTCTTCAAGGTATGCCACCATGTGCTCTTCTTTGGGTTTGTAGCTCTTGTTGGAGAAGTTAGCGAGGAGTAAGAAGTCCCCCTGAATTGCGACACACTTGATGCTAAGAGCGATTGCTGCTTTGAGGCCCACGATGACTCCCTCATATTCAACAATGTTGTTGGAGCGCTTGTCCTCATCCTTGAAGCACAAGTGAATGGCGTAAAAAAGCTTTTCACCGGTGGGTGAAGTGAGCACTGCTGCCGCCCCTGCGTTGTCGGCACCAAACACGCCGTCGAAGTTTACGACCCAGCGGCCCGAAGTTATTTTTCTGGGTAGCTGGGTCTCTTCCTCCTTGACCTCCTCCACGAATGGATCAGTCCATTCCGCATCAAACTCCTCTAGGGCCCTACTCTTGATGGTGGCGGACGTATCGAATGTCATCTCGAAAGGCCGCAACTCGATTGCCCACTCGGCCACACGTCCTGTGGCATTAGAGTTGCAAAGGATTGTCTCCAAGGGGAATTTCGTTACCACCTTGATGGGATGACCCTGGGAGTAGTGACGCGGCTTCCTTGAGGCTATGGGAAGTGTGTAGAGGAGCTTCTGCTGCACCATGAAGCACTTGCGAGCATCGCGGAGTACCATGCTAACGAAGTAGACAGGATGTTGTATGAGCTCCGCTGTCTTTGGTGCTGCCATAGAACCCTCCTGAGGCCTGACCACAGCCTCGGCGAGAGTTCCCTCCTTGCGAGGCTCAAGGGAGCATGCATCCCCTTTAGTCGCCTCATGCGCCTGCATCCCTCTTTTTGCCTTAACATGATCTTCGTGCTCAGCGACAAGGACACCGCTATCGATTTGTGGCGTGGCTGCTAGGTACAACATCAAAGGCTCATGAGTCCGCGGATCCACCATGATGGGAGGGCTCATGAGGTACATTTTGAGGCCTTCAAAAGCCACGGCTGATTTAGGAGTCCACTGGAAGGTACCTGATCGCTTCATGATCTTGAAGAAAGGAAAATCCTTCTCGCCGAGCCTAGAGATGAATCTTCCAAGTGCTGCCATGCACCCCGCCAGGCCCTGCATGTCCTTGAGCCATTCGAGAGGTCGCATCTCCTCAATGGCCCAGATTTCGTCAAGTTCTCTTCGATGCTGTAGTGTGATACCCAGAAACCTAAGAGCTTTCCTGATGGGCCTCGAAAATGTATTTGGTCAGGTTGAGCTTGATGTTGACCTTGCGCGGGTTGGTGAAGGTATCCTCGATGCCCGCCACAAGCGTGTACTTATCGTGGGTCTTGACCATGATGTCATCAACGTAGGCCTCCGCATTCTTGCCCATCTGTGTTGCCAGGGTGATATGCATTGGCCTCTGGAAGGTTGCGCCGATGTTCTTGAGGCTGAACGACATGCAGGTGTAGCAAAATACCCTGCAAGAGGTGATGAAATCCGTCTTCTCCTCATTTTCCTTAGCCATATGGATCTAATGATAACCCGAGAAAGGGTCCAAGAAGCACAGGAGATCGCAGCCCACAGTGGAGTCCACTATCTGGTCAATCCTGGGCAGCGGATACAAATTCTTGGGGTAGGCCTTGTTGAGGTCAATGAAGTCGATGCAGAGTCACCCTTCACTGGGAACCTTCGGGACCACCACTGGGTTGGACATCCAATCAATGTGAATGACTTCTCGGATGAGTCTGGCCTTGATGAGCTTCTCCATCTCGATGATGAACTGCTGCTTCTCAGGGGACTAGCGGCGCACCTTCTGCTTCATAGGACGCGCGGTGGGGCACACCGCTAGATGGTGCTTAGTTACCTCTCTAGGTACTCATGTCATGTTCGACGGTGTCCAGGTGAACATATCTGTGTTCGCCCACAAGAAGGCCACGAGCGTGTCCTCCTATTGGGCTGAGAGGTGAGATCCTATGGTGATGGTAGCCCCTAAGTCAGCGAGGTCCATGGGGACTTTCTTCATCGTAGCGCGTTCCTGTGAGAACGTCTTCTTTTTTCCGGTCGTGCTAGCAGAGTATGTGACCTTCTCCTCGGTGAGGATGGTCGAGGCGGCCTCCTTGGCTACCGCAGCCTCCATGGCGAGCGCCCGCTTTTTCCTCGTGGGGGCTTCGCCATCACCAGGAGCACCCTCACCCTCGGGGCACGCAGCTATGTTGCCCTTGTAGGTCTGCTCTAGGGAGCGCATGGCTTCCCCTTCATCGTAGTGGATAGAGATGGTGCCCCCGCTACCACGTGGAATCTTGATGACATTGCAGGCATTGTGGGTGACTACCATGAATTTAGCTAGCGCTGGGTATCCTAGGATGGCGTTGTAAGGTAAGCTGATGCAAGCGACGTCAAAGTCCATGAGCTTGGTGCGATAGTTGCAGTGCATCCCGAACATGACGGGGATTCCCACCTACCCGATGGGCACGACGGTACTCTCCGTCACCCCAGAGAATGGTAGCCCTCGCATCAGCCGAGCATGCATCACCTGCATCTTCCTGAACGTCTCTTCCGAGAGCACGTCCAGTCCGCCACCACTGTCGATGAGCGTTTTGGCGATGGCGATGCCCTTGATGGGGGAGTACACAACATCGGTATGATACCTACTGACTTGGTGGAAGTGGGGTGTTCTTCAATGTTGAAGGAGACTAGTTGTTGTGACCACTTGATCCGCGAGGCGGTGGCTCTAGGCCTCGCCGCCGTGAGCTTGTAAGAGAGCTGCTTGAAGTGTCACCTAGAGGCGAGTGCCTGTGACCCAGCGAGCATACATGCGATGTCCTCTGGCACCCTTTGGCGACCGTCAGCGTGTTCGCCAGGCTCCCACCATGGTGTCGCTGGTCGACGCTGCTGCCCGCAGGCGCGGATGCAAGGTTCGTACTACCAAGGAGCTCTACGAGGCGAGCGCACCACACCCTCCTCTCGGCCACCGTTGGCGTGCAACGGAGCAGCCTTTGAGCTTCGAGCAGCGCAGCCCCCGGTGCGGGTGCACAACGGGAGCTTTCGCCCAGCTCTGCGCGTGCGTTGACGTGGGACGCCATGCCGGCGAGTTTGCAGAGGATCTTGAAAGTGCGCCTCATCCCCCTATCTGGCGTGCCAAATGTCGGAGATTGACGTCCCACGAAAGAACAGGGGTGCCAACAAGACCCGAGTTTGTGAGGGGACTGAACACGCATTAATATCTCCTCGACAACGATGGCAGCGACGAAAGTCACACACGATAGAGAGTTGACACGATGGTTTTGTTACCTAGGTTCGGGACCCTCGTGAGGAGGTAAAATTCCTACTCCTGCTTGGTTGTATTACTCGCGGTGCTTCATGAGGATACAATGGCAAGTGAAAGCCTAGGGTTATAGATCATTAGGATCAACCCCTTCTGAGGTTGGGGTGGCTCGCCTTTTATACTGGAACTGGACCTCTTCCACCAATCCATTGGGCGGGAAGGGTTTCCACATTGCCGCTCAAGGGGAACGGGTCTACCAGACTACTTTACATGGACTAGGTCTAAGATCTTCACGGGGCATCGGTCCAGCATAAAGTCGTGGTCGTTGCTAACGTCTCCCCTGCAGCATGATGTCGTCCACTGCTTCCTTGCACTAAAGTGGCAAAGAGGAAGAAGGGCTTACGTCGGTGCCGTCAGCCCTTCTTCAACACCGAAGTGGCCAGACCAACACGGACTGTGCAGTCTACGCGACATGGGGACTGCCTGTTGGGCTTGTCATCTTCTTCTATGGTAAGTAGATTACCATAGTGACCCTGGTGAGGTAAGAAGGATCCACGAGTCCTCCTGAAGGGGGTTGCGGATGATAACCCCCCTCTAGAGGCTCGTACTGTGGAAATTCCCTCACCGAGCGTTATCGAGGCCTAGCGTTCCCTCGCGGAGTGATTTCTTGTTAGGGCGGCGGCCTAGCCACAAGTGGGCCAGAGTACCTCCTTAAGTCTCGGCACGACATACATGATATATATATATAGTGGTGCTATTTGACACCCAGGGTGTAGAATAGTTATTCTACACCCACTATTCTACACCCACCCTCTATCTTTTTAATCGTATATTATTTTTATGTCACATAAATTTTGCCTTACTTTGTAAGTCGAGAAAAACATAATAAAATTTAGAAATGCATATTTTTTTGTCTACATGCCGTATAAAAATATGACGTAAAATACGTATTTTTGATGTTTTCCACACTATAAAGACTCATAAACTCCATTTTTTGCCGATTTTTTTGGTTATGACGAATATATGAACATAATTATTCGTATACAAAACATATTTTTTAATCGAACAACGTAAAAATATGTTGAGTGCAAAATAACTATTCTGCATCCTAGATGCTGAATAGGGTTTCTCTCTCTCGCTCTCTCTCTCTATATATGTATATATATAGGACCGGACTGTTCAGAAACACCCCCTTAAGAGGTTCCTAGATAACTATCTAGCAATCCCCCAACCTAACTACCCTCTTCCTCGTCATCCCCATCCCCGCCGTCGTTGGGCCATCTCCCCGCCCCCACGCGTCCCCGGCCCACGCCGTCGGCCATCTCCCCGCGCCCGCCGGCCACCCTCCTCCCCCCGCGTGCCACCGCCCTCCTTCCCGCGCGCTACCGGCCTCCTCCGCCATCGCCCCCGCTTCACCGACCATCTCCCCTACGCGCCGCCGGGCCCTCCTCCCCGTGCACTGTCAGGCTCCTCGGCCCCCGCCCCCGCGTCGCCGACCATCTCCCTTGCGCGCCGCCGAGACCTCCTCCCCGCACGCTGCCGGGCTCCTCCGCCCCTGTCCCCGCGCCACCTCGCCATAGATCCACACCACTGCCACTGCCTGAAGCTACCTCCGGGTGATCCGCACCATTGGTGTCTCCTCTCTGGAAGTTAACTTGCATACATGGAGAAGTTAATAAGGGACGCAGAAGTTAAGAAGTGCATCGGGCGGAAGATAACTTGCACACACAGGGAAGTTAATGAAGGTCACGGAAGTTAAGTTGCACAGTTTGAGAAAAATACAAAAAAACAGTGCTCCGACAGAAAGTTCAGTAGCATAAGAGGGAGTTAACTTGTACAGACGGAGAAGTTAAGAAGGGTCACGGAAGTTAACTTGCACACGCGAAAGTTAACATCCAGTCCGCGAAAAAAAAATCGATGCTCCGTCAGGAAGTTAACTAGCATAGAAAGAGGAAGTTAACTTGTACACACAAGGCAGTTAAGAAGTTCGTGAAAGTTAACTTGCACATGTGGTAGTTGACATTCATTATTACTGCTACAGACTGGAAGTTAACTTGAAAAGAAAAAAATTAACTCGTGTTTGCATGAAAGTTAACAAGGGGTTCCTGTGGGTTCGTGTGAAAGAAAACAGGTTCTCTGTCAGGAAGTTAACTAGCATAGAAAGTAAGAGTTAACTTGTACACACGAGGAGAGTTAAGAAGTTCGCGAAAGTTAACTTGCACAGACGGAAGTTAACATTTGTTATTACTGCTACAGACTGGAAGTTAACTTTGAAAGAAAATAAAGTTAACTCATGTTCGCGTGGAAGTTAACAAGTCGTTCCTGCTGCTCACGTGAAAGGAAACAGGGGATTCCTGAATAATTATTCAGGAACCGGTTCTTGAATAGTAGAGCTATATATATACATATATATATCTATACATATATACATACATCAGGGAAATGAAGTACTCTAGCAAAAATGAAAGTAAACTTGGTTACATTTAGTAGGCGATGAACAAAAACTTCTAGCATAGTATTTCTTCAAGGACTCGCATTCTAAAAATGAAAAATCCTTCCTTTTCACTTAGGATACTCACTTCAATTTTTTGTTATACCACATGAAATCTTGTAAAACAACACACACATTTTTTTGTCATATACTGATACTAAATAAACCTGCCGACTGCGGTTTTTTCTTGGAACTGCTTCCATAGTTTCATGCACATAGTTCCATGGGAAACAAAAAAAGGCTATTTAAGTTGTTTCAAATTTGATATTACACTGAAATGCTCAAAGACTAGTAGTAAAACATTAATCTCGTAGAATTTTATGTACGATAGATGCACAAGTATCTAACACACTCACAAATATAATAATCAAACTCTAGAAAATTTCATATAACACTTTCACTATGGGTAATGGACAGAGAAGGCACAAATTAACTCCTAGACAGTTAAAAGTTGAAGACCAGCTGAAATGTGAGGACGTACAAGGATATTAACAAGAACTCCGCAACCAATCTACAAGATTATGTGATTCTAAATACTAGATTAAAAGAAGATATATTACTTGAGTACAAGCAATTTCATACATTTAAAACAAAATTCCCGCAGTCCAAGCCAATAGTATGACTGATGAAGGTAGCAAATATTTCCGCACAATAAAATCATATCAGGAAGAATAGGGTCTTCAAAGGAAACCTTTTTTCTTAGTTTGTTCGGCTTACTAGACACGTTCTTCCAAAAAGATATTAGTTCGCTCAACCTCAGTCAACATTTTAAGCATAAGTACATTGATGTTTAGTGAACAGGTTAACTCTGGATATTTGATCGGGCATACCCAGTTTTAGTGTTCATTTGTGTTAGGGGTTACCCTTTAGGGTGGCCCGATTTTCACGAATCTTCGGGAATTGAGGTGAAATCGTGAGGGGAGAGAGGGAGGATGAAGATCCAAGCGAACACATTCACGATGAACACACACACACAATACACAAAGCAACCTATGGCTCACGGTGACGGCTACCGATCCAACACAATCCTTTGGATCGGTGTCGGGTAAGCATTCTCTCTCTAACCGACATGACAAGAATAACTATCTTGGTGTGATCTTGACAACTTGGATAGAGATCACTCACAACAAAACCTTATACAACCTGGAGGCAACTAGGCAAACTCCCAACAGGTTTGTGATAATAGGTGCTCCTTGTCAAGGAGCATGAGACCAACTAGATAGATTCCACAAGGGCTTTGATGGAGCCCATCCTACGGACGCTCCTACATCTACACCACCAAGTCCCCCAAGTGGACCCATGACTCGTGTCCGAGCCAAACTCCTACAAGCTAAGGTGAACTCGCTCCTCTCCTCGTGCCAATTTGATACATCCTTGGATGGTGTGCTACTTCATGCAACTACTCTATGCATCATCAGGTACGAAGCCCCAACACATCACCAAGCACCCAAGGATGGATAACAAGGAGCAGGGCGTGAGACAGAAGCTGCTGGAGCTGCTCAGACCGGAGTCTCCGGTCCTGCCAAAGTCTCCGTCCTGAAGACACCAGAGTCTCCGGCCATCTCCGGACCAACCCCCAGAATGAGACCGAAGACACTCAGATGGCCACTCTGTAGATGAACCGGAGACCGACTGGAATCTCCGGCCCAGACAGGAGTCTCCGGTCCACCACATCGGAGTGTCTAGACCGAGCATCACCAGGCATCTAAAAGCCATTGGGCCTTCGACCCATGTACCCCTTAGTCCGCCCAGAACTTACCTTTTATCCCTAAAGTGCCTGGCCTATATATAGTCCCCCACCTCTATTGTAAACCCTAGGCATGATATTTGGAATTAGTGGAAACCCCTTGTGGGTTTATCTAGTTTTTGCCTCATGCTCCTTTGACAAAGGAGCACCAAATATCACAAACCTCGTTGGAGTTTGCATCGTGCCTCCGTGTTGTACAAGGCCTAGGCATTGGAGTCCCTTTGCCTAGATGTCAAGATCTCACCGAGCCTCCCTACTTGACGTGCCGGTTCGAGAGAGAGTCCTCCGCCCGATGCCAATCCTAGGGATTGCGTCGGACCGGTCACCACCAGCATGAGCTATTGGTGTGTATCATGGTTTCGCGTGAGTGTGTTCATCGTGTTCTTCGTGCGTCAGTTCGTCGAGTTCATCCGCCTCTCCTTCCCCCGCACTCCACCCTCGACTTGAAAGGGATTTGTGAAAGATCGGGCCACCCACAGGGTTACCCCTCAACATATTAGTATCAAGAGCTTCGTTGCTCACGAATTCCCCCACAAATTTTTCTTCTATCCACCAAAAATTCGAAAATCCCCCCCTCCCAAAAAAAGAGCCCCAAAATTGCCTTTGGATCGATCTCTTGATTTGGAGTGTTATTTGTGGTTTTGATCCGATCAAATCTTGCCTTAGGTGTTGGTCCAGCTTTGTCCTGTGTTTTCCCAGCCCAATTTGGCCAATATTTTGCGGATTTGAGGACCCAAGGCGTGGATTTCCGCTCAAGAACACGAGAAGTTCGAGCTCTACCTTCAGAACGGATTTTCCGGACCTGCAGACCGGAGTCTCCGGCCCACACCGGAGTCTCCGGCCTGAACACACCGGAGTCTCCGGCCTAGACCGGAGTTTCCAACCCGAGACCCCGGAGTCTCCGGCCCTAACACCTTATTTTGATAGTTTTGCCTCTTATCTTGCATTGGCTAATTTCCTCTTGTTTGTTTGTGCCTGTGTGCGTGTCATTAACTAACAAAAAGCTTCTGCACCATCAACTTTTGCGCTCATCGACACCATGGCCCACGAACATCATCCTGCACCAGCGACATCTAGTTCATCATCACCAACGAAGGTATAACTTGCGTCACCTTGTTAACCCCTATATTCCTTTGTATGTACCTATGCCACGAGAGTGGCTCATCTTGTGTTTGCTTGAGCATTGTGCATTTGTCCTTGGATAGTGAGAGTGCAAGAGCAATAGAAAGTGTGACTAGGTAGCATCAAGGGAGAGAAAAAAAGAAAGAAAGAAAAAGATGGAAAGCAAAAGAAAAAGAAAAATAGTCTCCCATAGCAAAAAAGAGTCTAAAAGCTTGTAAGCAAGAGAGGAAGAAGAGCGCCCAAGGCAAGTGCACAAATTCGTTGCTCATTTTTCTTCTTTGCAAATGAGCCATGGTCTCTCCTTGCATTGGCATGACACCGAGCGTAGTCTTCGTTAGGAAATTTTGTTTGGTCATTTTCATAGTCGTGTCAATCCCATTAATCTCCACGTGTGTGTATATAGTCGTAGGTTCCCGTCACCCTTTTGAGTTGTTGACCTTTGCCTTTGACTTGAGTTTTATTTGGATTTTACCCACTTTTGACTATCCCTTTTCTTTTGGTTGGTTCTTTGGCATTCCACAATCCTAACCTACCAGCAACAAGATTTTGAGAGATAGTTCTTTCTTTAGTGTGAGTCTTCTTTGCAATTCCACTTTGCACGCTTATAGCTCTCACTTGTGGTTTCTAGTTCGGTGTAATCCCCAAGGTGAGGTACAAGGCTAACACCACCACCACTTCCATATACAATCCTTGTATGTTTTGCATGATGGATAGGCACGGTGAGTCGAGCCAACCACCTCCCCAAGAAGAAGATGGACCGTACATGATGCATGCAAGTCACTTCATCGTCTGACAAGAGTTCCGTGAATGTTGCCAAGCTCTCGAGACACGACAAGACAAACAATTTGGAGAGTTGCAAGCCTAGTTCAAGAACATTGATAACCACTTCGATGGCCTCAAAAGGCAAATGCACGCAATGCATCACAACTTTGGTCATCAAAATGAAGCGCTCCAACGCTCCGTCGCCAAAACAATGACAATCTTCGATGCCTCATTGACGGAATGGCAAGACCGCGTTCACGTGCATCAAGCCCTTCAAGATCTTTGGGTCATCATTCTCCTCTTTGCCAAGATCTTCATCCAAGTGCCCCAAGACGCAATGACGCCCCCGTGGTTGAAGATGGAAGCTCTTCGAACTATGTACCTTCTCCACGGCACGCTGCAACGTCAAGCTATGATGGTGATTTCTCCTCAAGGCCCCAAGCAAGGCGCAAAAGACACCGTCATCACGCAAGGGCAATAGTGATCCAACAAGAGCAACCTCAAGAAGAACCGCGAGTGGAACCGCAAGTCCACCACCATCGCCCGCGACACATACTTGACACAAAACGTGATGACTCCAACTTGGAGAATCAAGCTCATCATTGACGTGAAGCTCTCCAAGATCCTCCTCCTCGTCATCACCGTCATGAACGTCCGCACCAACACCATGGTCATTACGAGGCGCCTCCTCCACCACATCAAAACATGGAGCATCAAGTGGTACAAGTTGAGCGACGCCCACCATGTCAAGACGCTCAAGACCATGATCTTCGTCGTGAGGCCCATGCGCCTAATCCACATAACCAACCAAGGAATGAGCCTCCTCTTCATCATCAACCGCATCATGAGGCTCCACATCCTCAACACCATCAGGAGGCCCAACCGCCTCAACCCCGTCAACAACCGTTCCAACAGTAAGAGCAAGCTCCACAACAACAACATCAAGAGCAAGCTCCTCAACAAAGTCGCAAGAATCAAGTTCCACCTCCTCAACCGCAAGCACATCATCAAGGTCACCAACCTCGTCATAATGACCACAATGATGAAGAAACATTCGGCAAGCTCAAGTTCACAATGCCCAAGTTTATCGGATCCAATGACCCCGAAGAATACCTCTCATGGGAACTCAAAGTCGACAAGATCTTCCGCATGCACAATTATAGAAATGAGAAGATGGTTGCCATGGCTTCTCTTGAGTTTGATGATTACGCCAACCTTTGGTGGGAACAAGTTCAAGTTGCTCGTGACACAAGATAAGATCCACCAATCACAACTTGGCATGACATGAAGGCTCATATGAGATCCCGCTTTGTCCCAGCGCACTACTCGCGCGACCTCTTCAACAACCTTCAATCGCTTCGTCAAGGGACAAAGACCGTGGGAGATTACTTCAAGGAAATGGAGCTCAACATGATTCACACCAACATTGAAGAGCGCAAGGAGAAAACTATGGAACATTTCCTTATTGTCTTGAACCACCCAATCAAGCGCATCATCGAGTTCCAAACATACACCAACATGGTTGAGCTTGTGCACATCGCAACAAAGGCCAAACGTCAAGTGCAAGAGGACATCAAGTACAACAGGCCGAAGGCATATTTCACCTAGAAGCAAGCTTCAACTGCTATGCCAACAACCTTCAATGGAAGCTCCTCAAGTACATCCAAGCCTTCCTTCAAGCCCACACTTCCTCAAGGAAAACTGCCCCCAAGTGGCAAACAAGCAAAGAGTGATACACCTTTCAACGGTGAATGCTACAAGTGTGGAGGCAAAGGACACAAGTCGGCCGAGTGTGAAACAAGAAAGTATTGTTTATCCATGATAATGGCGATGAAGAGTACTTGAGTGAAGATGAATTTGATGCCTGAGTTAAAGAAGCAATGACAAGGCAACGAGTGGAAGATGACCAAGAACTCCTCATGTGTGAACATTACGCAAGTCCATCTCTTGTCGTCACAAGGATCTTGACCACTCAAGCACAAGAGCAAGAAAACCAATGCTCAAATATCTTCCAAACGTGAGCCAGCATCAATGGCAAATCTATCAAAGTGATCATCGATGGAGGGAGTTGCCACAATGTTGCTAGCACCGAGTTGTGTGAAAAGCTCAACCTCACCCTCCATCCGCACAAGCACCCTACCACGTGCAATGGCTAAGTGGCCAAGGGTCCGTGAAGATCAAGCATACCATATCGGTAACCTTCGCCATTGGTCCTTACAAAGACACGATGGAATGCAATGTTGTTCCCATGACGGTATGTCATACGCTACTTGGTCGACCATGGCAATTCGACAAGGCTACTCTACATGATGGTCGCACCAATGAATACACCTTCAAATGGCTTAACAAAACATGTATTTTGCAAACGATGACTCCTAACCAAATAATTGCGGACAATGCAAAGGCTTTAGCGAGGGCACAAAACACAACACCTACTTGTGAGGAGAGTGGGGAGCGAGAGAACCACCTCATAGAGAGTGAGAGCCACAAGCCAAACTCAAGTGGAAAAACTAAGAGTGTTCTCCTTGCCACCAAAAGTGAGATGAGAGATGTGTGGAACAACCCATCCATCTTGCACTATGTCCTCATTTTCAAGGGACTAGCGCAAGAAACTAATGACTTAACCAATGTTCCTCCATCTTTGATGTTTGTTTTGTAGGAATTCAAGGATGTGTTTCCCGAAGAGCTCCCACATGGACTACCTCCTCTTCGCAGAATTGAACATCACATTAACCTCATACCCGACGTGCCCCTTACAAACCGCGTCTCCTACCACACGAACCCGAAGGAGACGAAGGAGATTGAACGTCAAATCAACCAACTCGTCTCCAAAGGTTTGATCCAAGTAAGCACTAGTCCAAGTGCGGTACTCGTGATTCTTGTTCCTAAATCGGATGATACGCTGAGGTTATGCATGGACTGTCGTCCAATCAATGCTATCACTGTGCGTTATCGACATCCTATAATGCGCCTTGATGACATGCTTGACGAGTTGTGTGGAGCCATTATTTTCTCGAAAATTATCTCCGTAGTGGTTACCATCAAATCCGCATGGTGGAAGGTGATGAGTGGAAAACCGCCTTCAAGACCAAACTTGGTCTCTATGAATGGTTGGTCATGCCTTTTGGCTTATCTAATGCCCCATCCACCTTCATGCGCCTAATGAACCATATTTTGTGTTCTCCCATTAGCAAGAGTGTTTTTGTTTATTTCGATGATATACTTGTTTATAGAAAGTCACTTGAGGACCATGTTACACATGTCAAGGAAGTTTTGCAAATCCTTCGACAAGAAAAGCTATATGCTAATCTTCCCAAGTGCACTTTTGCTAAAGACAAGTTGATTTTTCTTGGATTTGTCGTTTCTTCGAAAGGTATTAAAGTTGATGTTTCCAAGGTAAATGACATACGAGATTGGCCCATCCCAACAAATGTGAGTGAACTCCGAACTTTTCATAGGTTGGCCGGTTTCTATTGTCACTTTGTGAAAGACTTTTCGACCATTCCTTGTCCTCTCAACGAGTTGAAGAAAAAGAATGCCACCTTCATGTGGGGCAAAGAACAACAAAAAGCTTTAGATGAACTTAAAAATAGGCTCACTGAAGCACCTCTTCTTGCGTTACCGAATTTCACAAAAACTTTTGAGATAGAGTGTGACGCTAGTGGTATTGGCATTGGAGGAGTCCTTATGCAAAACAGACGTCCTATAGCCTACCATAGCGAGAAACTTGATGGTGCTCGCCTTAATTATCTGATTTATGACAAAGAGCTTTTTGCCTCAGTTCGTGTTCTTCAAGTTTGGCACCACTACCTATGGCCTAAAGAATTTATCATACATTCTGACCATGAGTCATTGAAATATCTCAAAGGCCAAGCCAACTTGAGTAAAAGACACGCTAAGTGGGTCGAGTTTATGTAATCTTTTCCTTACATTGTCAAGTATAAGAAGGGAAAAGATAATGTAGTTGCGGACGCTTTATCTCGCAAGCACACAAACTTTCTTACCCGACTTGATATCAACGTGTTGGGTCTTGATGAAATCAAAACTTTGTATTCTTCCGACCCATTCTTTGAACCAATTTTCACAAAGTGCTCCAGTGACAAAGGAGTTGATGATTTATATTTGCATAAAGGCTTTCTATTTAAACAAAACAAGCTTTGCATTCCGAAGTCGTCTCTTCAACTTTTGCTTCTCCAAGAATCACATGGTGGAGGCCTCATGGGTCACTTTGGCCGTGACAAGATAATGGACATGCTCTCCACTTACTACTTTTGGCCCAAGATGAAGCACGACGTGGAGCGCTACGTTCAACGATGCAAAGCATGTGTTCAAGCTAAGTCGCAAGCTAACCCTTATGGTCTTTATATGCCATTTCCTATTCCTTATGCACCTTGGTCCGACATTAGCATGGATTTTGTGTTAGGGTTGCCTAGGTCTAAGCATGGACATGATTTCATATTTGTTGTTGTGGATCGCTTTTCCAAAATGTCACACTTCATACCGTGCCATAAGACCGACGATGCTTCACATGTTGCAAATTTGTTTTTAGAGAAATCGTCTGTCTTCACGGTGTGCCAAGAACAATCGTCTCCGACCGTGACGTCAAATTCATGAGCTACTTATGGAAGACCCTCATGGCCAAGCTCGGCGTCAAGCTACTCTTCGCCTCCGCGTCGCATCCTCAAACCGATGGCCAAACCGAAGTTGTCAACCGAAGCCTCGGGACTCCCCTTCGTGTGTTGATCAAGAAAAACCTCAAGGATTGGGAGGGATGCATTCCACACACTGAGTTCGCCTAGAACCGTGACAAGCACTCCACAACCAAGATGAGTCCCTTCATGATCGTCTATGGTTTCGAGCCCCTCACCGTGCTCGACATCCTACCGCTACCTCTTCATGAGCGCACCAATATAGACATTGACAAGCGCTCCCAAGCTATGAAGAAGCTTCACGAAGAAACAAGAGCTATAATCGAGCAACAAGTCCTTCGCCAAGCTTCAAGGTTAAACAAGTACAAGAGGGAGATGATCTTTGAAGAAGGTGACCTTGTGTGGATACACTTGAACAAGGACCGCTTTCCCAAGGAACGAGATTCCAAGCTCAAATCAAGAGGAGATGGGACCTTCAAGGTCCTCAAGATAATCAACAACAATGCCTACATCATAGACATTCCAACATCCAAGTACCTTGCAAGCAACACATTCAATGTCAAGGATCTCTCATCCTACCATGGAGATGTTTAAGATGATACCCATGAAGAGTTGAGGATGAATCTTTCCCAAGAGGGGAGATGATGCAGCCTGTCCTACAGAAGCTCCTACATCTACACCACCAAGTCCCCCAAGTGGACCCATGACTCGTGCCCGAGCCAAACTCCTACAAGCTAAGGTGAAATCGCTCCTCTCCTCGTGCCAATTTGATACATACTTGGATGGTGTGCTACTTCATGCAACTACTCTATGCATCATCAGGTACGAAGCCCCAACACATCACCAAGCACCCAAGGATGGAGAACAAGGAGCAGGGCATAAGGCAGAAGCTCCTGGAGCTGCTCAGACCGGAGTCTCCAGCCTGCGCACACCTGAGTCTTCGATCCTGCCAAAGTCTCTGACCTGAAGACACTGGAGTCTCCGGCTCATCTTTGGAAGGACCTGCATAATGAGCTCGAGGACACTCAGATGGCCACTCTGAAGATGGACCGGAGACCGACTAGAATCTCCAGCCCAGACTGGAGTCTCCGGTCCACCACACCGGAGTCTCTAGACCAAGCGTTGCTAGGCATGTAAAAGCCATTGGGCCTTCGGCCCATGTGTCCCTTAGTCCGCCCAGAACTTACCTTTTATCCCTAAAGTACCCCTGACTTAGTGGCTGACCTATATATAGTCCCCCACCTCTATTATAAACCCTAGGCATGATATTTGGAATTAGTGGAAACCCCTTGTGGATCTATCTAGTTCTTGCCTCATGCTCCTTTGACAAAGGAGCACCAAATATCACAAACCTCACTGGAGTTTGCATCGTGCCTCCGTGTTGTACAAGGCCTAGGCATTGGAGTCCCTTTGCCTAGACGTCAAGATCTCACCGAGCCTCCCTACTCGCCATGCCAGTTCAAGAGAGAGTCCTTGATACATCCATTTTGCATCACTATTCTATATCATAATTTACTGTTATTCATTGATATATTTCATATTAAGAGATGCTACTTATGTTATTTCATCTGTTTTTGCATGGTTGATGACTTTTGGAGGATGGACCACTGAAGTCAGGATTCTGATGGAAAAGGCACCGTTTGGAGGCGAAATTCGCGAAGATCAGAAAATCCCAGAAAATACATGGAAAATCCTATTTTTTCAGAAGACGAAGGAGGCCAGAAGGGGGAGCGGAGATGGGCCACAGGAGGCCCACACCACCCCCTGGCGTGAGCCACCCTTGGCCGCGCCACCAGGTGGTGTGGACACCCTAGCGCACCTGTGGCTCTCCCCTTTGGCGTATATTATCCTCCCAAAACCCTAAGACTCGAGGAGCGACCACAGAAAGATTCCGCCGCCTCTGCGGGGGGAAAACTACAGAGAGAGAAAGAGCTCTCCGGCAGGCAGAAATCTGCCGGGGAAATTCCTTCCCGGAGAGGGGAGATTATCGCCATCAACACCACCATCGAGCTGGACTTCATCAGGATCATCATCATCATCTCCACCAGCACCATCATCACCACTCCATACCGCTGTAACAATTGGGTTGAATCTTGCATAGTTCTTAGGGGAAACTTTCCCGGTGTTGATTACTTGTTGTAGTTGATGCTATTGAGTGGAACCATTGAATTATTGTCTATGTTCAGATTGTTACTTGTCATTATTTCATCTCTGATTTTGATCATATGATGTCTTGTGAGTAGTTCGTTTAGTTCTTGAGGACATGGGAGAAGTCATGTTGTTAGTAGTGGAATTGTGTTGATAAAGATTCAATGGTTTGATAATTAAGTTGTGGTGTTATTCTTCTAGTGGTGTCATGTGAACGTCGAGTACATGATACTTCACCTTTAAGGGCCTAGGGGAATGCATTATGTATTTGGCTACTAATCGTAGGGGTTGCCGGAGTGACAGAAACCTAAACCCCCGTTAGGAAACCTTTGCACAAGGAGTGTAGGATATCAGAGTTTAAAGCTGTGGTTAGGTTTTTATCTTAATTACTTACTTGTACTTGCAGATGCTTGCAAGGGGTATAATCACAAGTATGTATTAGTCCAAGGAAGGTCAGTACATTAGCACAGGTTCACCCACACAACACTTATCTAACTAAAGAATATTAATCAACTATATGAAGCGAAAGCACTTGATGATATTCCAGTATGTCATCGAGTACGTTTGTTCATATTAAGTAATACAATCGGCTTGTCCTTTGCTAAAGAGAGGATTGGGCCACTTGCTGCATTTATTATTATTGTCTTCTATCTACTCATACTTTATTTACCTGCATTATCAAAACCCCCTAAAAATCTGTTTGCTAAGTATTTACAGAGAATTCCTTCTCCAAGCCACTCATCAACACCTTCTGCTCCTCGCTGGGTTCGACACTCATACTTATCGAAAATACTGCGATACACCCCCTATACTTGTGGGTCATCAGTCCTCCGCCCAACGCCGATCCTAGGGATTGCACCGAACCGGTCACCGCTGACGTGAGATATTGGTGTGTATCGTGGTTTTGCATGAGTGTGTTCATTGTGTTCTTCGTGCATGAGTTAGTCGAGTTCACCCGCCTCTCCTTCCCCGCACTCCACCCTTGACTTGAAAGGGATCCGTGAAAGATTGGGACACCCATGGGGTTACCCCTCAACGGGCTTCTTTTTCTACTCTATTATCAAGTCTAGGGTTTACAATGGAGGGTGGGGCTATTTATAGGCCAACCACATAAACAAGGGTAATTTGAGGATACAAGATTAGTTCTTGACGGATTGGGGAGTACATGGGCCTAAGGACCAGCTGTTGGCACACAACTCGTCACTTATGCCGGAGACTCTGGAGTTGTGGGGCCGAAGACTCAGGTCGAAGCAGAGAAAGATGATGCGTCATCAAGTGAGGAATCTGAGGAAAATAATGAAGTGATTGTGGATGGGTACAAACTTGCTGCAAATTGCAAAAATCTAATGGTGCAATGCATACCAGAAGATCGCATACACGGACAAGGGCAGCGCTAGAATATATTTCAGACCCAATGCATAGTCAACGCCACCACTTGCAAACTGATTATTGATGGTGGCATCTACACCAATGTTGTTAGCAAGAGTTTGGTGGATTCTCTATCATTTCCTACATGGAAGCACCCGCAGCCACACTGTGTTGAGTGGTTGTATAATTAAGGGAAGCTGAAAGTCACACAGAAGGTGTGCCGAAAATTTCCAGTAGGTAATTATGAGGACACAGTGGTCTGTGATGTTTTGCCAATGGATGCATGTCATGTGCTTCTAGGACGGCCGTGGAAATTTGATAGATGTTCCACTCATGAAGGCAGATCCAATGTTTATTCCTTGTGGCATAAGGGGAAACATCATGTGCTATAGCCTATGCTCGACAAGGATATCAATGTGGAAGTGTTTGCTGCACATAAGAAGTTCCAACACATTAAGGAAAAATAGAGGACAGTTTCCTTTCAAGTTGGATGGGATGATGAGGGGAGGATAGCTACTACTCCTGATATTTTGCCACCTCCTTCTATTCTAAAGCTTGGAAAATTCTGCTTTGAAGTGCCTCCTAAAGATGAGGTGAAGGCCAACTTTCGGACACCTCCAATGATGTTTCATGTTGCCCAAAGAGTTGTGTCCAAAGATATTTAGTTGTTCTATTTTCATTAAGTTTTGTTCAGGTTTATGTTTTTAGTTTGGTTTTATTTGTGTGTGATGATTTTGGGTCTGTCCAAAATAGAGTGTGTTTTGGACATTTGGGCTTTTAGTTTGGCATGATGCCTATCCTGATAGGGCAAAGGTGTCTAATCTTTCGATGAGATGATGATAATAGATTTGGGTGGAGTTTGGGCTTGACGATCTGACTATACGTGCGAGCACGAGCGCAAATCCAATCGCTAGGCCAATCTCCTGGAGGTCACTGATCTTGCAGAAGCACGATCAGCCTGACCAGCGAGGGTCTTAATTCCTACATGAAATCGAGAACAAGTAAGAACTAATATTGCAATCAAGATGTTGCGGATAAAGATGAAAGATTTATTGAAATTGGTGGGATCCTAAATAGGTGTGAAGTACAGGAGGTCTCTGCGACACTCAAGCCGTGGCAAAGTTGCAATGATGGCTAACTTTTAGTCTAAACAAAACCCGAGTCTAAAGTGACGGCTATGGGGGTATTTAAGTTGGAAAAGGTGGGGCGATTCAGACAACCATAGGTATGGTGGCCGAATCCAACCCTAAAAGGATTTTCCCCATCAAATACGGACTCTAAAAAGTGGCTATTAAAAATCCTGCGAAAATAACATGGGCCTGACCCAAAATAAAGGTGACGCAGCACCAAATTAAGCTATGGACAAATCTACAAAGTAATACTCTTAAATATTTTGTCCAAGCCTTCAATCTTCATTATGGTGGCTTCAAAGTTCTGAAATCTCCACTTATGGCGTCCTCTTCAATCCTCATATGCTTGCTGCCATCTCCATGCATGATCATGCTCCAATGCTTGTCCCTCTCGACCATACTAGGTCCATCATTCCTAAGAGTAACAAACACATCTGATTTAGGCAGCATCATATTCTCATGTATATGTGGAATAGTTCCAAGAAACGAAAGTACCTGATAGTTAAGTTGCTTGGTACGAGCTCGAGTGATGGGTCCTTGTATTTGTGTAGCTATAGGTACATCGGTTGTATCAATAGATGAGATCTCCTCATTGTGCTCCCCTTCTTGAATTGAAGTTGTCCTCGACACAATCTCATCTTCCTCACCAAAGTAAGGCTTTAAATCTGCAATGTTAAATGTAGGACTAATCGTACCAAAATCTGCAGGTAGTTCAAGTTTATATGCATTATCATTTATTTTCTCTAACACCTTAAAAGGACCAGCAACACATGGCATTAACTTAGACTTGCACAAATCAGGAAAATGATCTTTGCGCAAATGCAACCCAACAAGATCACCAACATCAAACACAACATGCTTTCTCCCTCTATCCCCATCAAGTTTATACTTAGCATTCATGCATTGTATGTTGTCTTTAGTAGTCTCATGTAATTGTAATATCATTTCAGCATGTTGTGTAGCATCCAAATTATTTTGCACCAAAGAAGGTAATGGAAATAAATCAATAGGTGCACGAGGAACAAAACCATACACAATCTCAAATGGCCACATCTTTGTGGTATAATGCAGCGAACGATTATAAGAAAATTCAATATGAGGTAAACACTCTTCGCA
Source organism: Avena sativa (assembly GCA_916181665.1). Lineage (NCBI taxonomy): Eukaryota > Viridiplantae > Streptophyta > Magnoliopsida > Poales > Poaceae > Avena > Avena sativa. The sequence goes on along the minus strand of OV702291.1, from coordinate 372,180,894 downwards.
CATTTTTAAGTTCTTCATTAAAAAAGCCCGCAACATAGTAGACAAAGTTCTATTGACTACTTCAGTTTGTCCATTAGTTTGGGGATGGCATGTAGTACTAAACAACAATTTTGTCCCCAACTTAGCCCATAAACATCTCCAAAAGTGGCTAAGAAATTTAGTATCACGATCAGAAATAATAGTATTGTGCACACCATGTAAACAAACAATTTCAGGAAAGAACAAATCAACAATATGCGAAGCATCATCCATCTTGTGACAAGGAATAAAGTGTGTCGTCTTAGAAAACCGATCCACAACAACAAAAATGCTATCCCTCCCCTTCTATGTACGAGGAAATCCCAAAACAAAGTCCATAAAAATATCCTCCCAAGGGACACTAGGAACAGGGACACTAGGAACAAGAAGAGGCATATATAAACCGTGTGGATTAAAGGCGAGACTTAGCTTTTTGACAAGTAGTGCAGCGTGCCATGAATCTCTCAACATCTCGACACACGCATGGCCAAAATCTTTGTCACTCATGTAGTACAGAATATCTTGTCGGAAATTCCGCATCGTAAGGGTCTCAGACAGCTGAGTCATCATGATCACATCTTCTTCTCTCAACAACAAAGTATCACCACATTTGAACACCGGAACCACAACAGAGCATACCTCACTGTCACCACTCCGTATAACCAAACTTTAGAGATGGACACAAAACAAACATCATGATACCATAGGAACAAATGGGCTGGGTCGGGCAGTAGCAGGACATCACCTACGCGAGGGCGATGGCTAGGCGCGTGACCAGAGGATCCCGCAATAGCGCATCTCACAAAGGCAGCGGGGACTCGTGCATGCGATGTCCAGGCGGGTCGAGTACGATGAGGCGATGGTTGCTGGGGTGGAGGCCGCCACCGACGAGGTCGAGGACGACTTGGGCCTTGGTGGTGGCCGAAATGGAGGCGAGCAGTGGAGGGCGTGGCGGTTGGCGCCAAGATTGACGAGGAATAGCGAGCAGGTCGCCTTAGGGCTTGAGGTCACGCGGCGGCGCAACGCTGAAGGCAGGGACCGATGGAGAAGGCACATGGGCGGCGGTGGAGAATGGCGATGAGGAGCTCGGGGAGAAGCTGGTCCTAGCGGCAGAGCGGAGGCTCGAGCGGCGACCAGAGAGGATACGCGGAGCAACGGTGGATGGCGAGGTCTGCTAAGGAGACCTGCGGGTTGAGTGGCACTAGGATGCAGAGAACATGGCAGCACCCTGGAGGCACGCGGGAACTGAGGCCGGTCAGTGAGGAGAGGGGAGGCGTGCTAGCGGCGGCGGCTGAGACAAGGAGGAGGACCTGGCGGCGCCTCCATCGCGCGGGGAGGAAGGGATCTCTCGACTCGGGAACAAGGAGAGCGAGGTATTTGGTAGGCGACGTGGTAGGTGGCGTTCAGGAAGGGGACGAGGAACGGGTCACGGGAGTGGTATGCCAGGGGCGAGGCGAGAGTGGTCTGCAGGGTGGGTCCATGTGGGGGTGTTCGCGTCGCATTGACGCGAGGCTGTACGACAGCGACCGCGCGGGGTGAGCAAGGGAAGCATGACGAAGTGGGGGTGGCGTGGTGTACCGAGCGGGTGGGGCTAGGGTTGTGTGCTATGGCGTGAGCGTGTACGTTCTGTGCGTAGTGTATGTGTGGTGCGATGGGTAGGAAGGTGGGGTGGTGGTTGGGTCAGGTGGGACTGGCGGCAGCGGTAGGGAATAGGTGGGGTGTTGGTCTAGGTTAGGGATAGGGCTATAAGGGATTAGGGTTAAGGTTTGATAGATGGGGTTATAGGCTGCTGCCAGCTGGGCCTTTAGGCCTGGCCAGTGGCGGCCTTCCCCAGGGTTTTGTAAAACTTTTATTTATTAGTTTTGTTTTAAATAGGCTTTTTAAAATAGTTTTTAGGCAAAATAAAATATCCGAAACTACCGGGTTTTATAGTTTGAAATAAAGATGGGAGATAGTTTGAAAACAAAGTAGGCTTTTTAGGAAAATGGTTTTAGGCAAATTATATGCATGCAAACATGAAGATGCTCAAATGCAATGTGGCATTATGACATGAGCATGCAATCATGATGATGCACAAAACAAAAACACCAAGCGATTTTGTAGTAGTGGTTTTACCGGGGTGTTACAGGTAGTTGCAGCTCTCTTCGTTGGCTTCCTCGAAACGCCTGATGGTCTCAAGGATATCTTCCATGTTGGCTCTTCCGCACAGCATCATCTGCCTCAACATGTGCCTCATAAGTGAATTTCCCACTCTGGCATTGGCAGAGCCATATCCAGAGCTACTGCCTTGATCTTCCTGAGATTCGACCTCTTTGGGGAGAGCCTCCTAGGATCCGGCCACCCTGGGAAGACCTGCTTCAGGTTTAGCCTCCTTGGGGACATCTTCAAATCCGATCTTCTCCATTATCTCTACTTCAGGTGCGGGATGGGTGGGATTGGGGTTTTCTGGGACCTAAAACTCTATCGCTTCAACAAAGAAAGTGGATCCGGAAAGTTCTTCACCGCTGGGGTGGGTTGGGCGGGTTCAGTGAAACCGAGGTAAACATCGATCTCACCGAAAGACATGATGGTGTAGCTGGTCACAGGTTCCCTAGCCGGAATCCAAGTCTCGTCGAGGAGGACAAGAGGGACGTCGCTAACGTAGAGGACCCGGCCAACGGTGATAGTCTTGCTGATTCCAATTCGCACAGATTCCGCCGGGAATGAAGATCTGAAACTCACCTTCCCTACGGTGGGCGCCAACTGTCGTCGGATTGAATACATGTACACCGTGAGGGGGTCCTCTAGGCGTATGATGAAAGGGGATGTGAGGCGACGGTATTCCGGGACGGTGAGCACACAAGCTTTACCTAGGTTCAAATCCGTCGGCCTTGGATGGATCCTACTCCTGCTAGCAATCTAGTAATATGGTAGAGCCAGAAGTACAAATTACAAGAGAGGTTCTCCTGTGCGAGTTGAGGTTGTAGATTGTGGGTGTCCTAAAGGTTGGTCCCTAGGATGGCTTATATATATATCCAGCCTAGGGTTTATAGGAGAGACCTATCCTGTTATGACTAATAGATGGTTACAAAGTACATCTTGGACTACAAGTAACTAAGCAAGCCTAAGTCGGTAAGTCTTTTGGGCCTTCTCGTAGCCGGATGGAACTCCATCTTCTCTCCCTGACTAGGCCACCTATGAAGCAAAGCTCTAACCCGAAGTGGGCCACCCTGGTTAGCGAGTCATAGTGGGTATACCCAGAAAGTATATCCCAAACAATGGTGGCACTTACAAGAAACTCCACTACTAGGATATGTAATGGTGTTGCTCACACGACATGCCACCACTAGAAACCCTAATAGTGGCGTTCGATAGAGATACCACCACTAGGACCTACTAGTGGCGCGAAGTTAGTGGCTTGCGGTTTAAACGCCACGAACCACCTCTTCCGAACACTACCACTAGGCCTTTTCCTTTTAGTGCACGGGGGCTTCATTGCGTCTTGGAGCACTTGCATGAGGATCTTGTTGAGTAGTAGGGCGATGGTGTCAAGAGCTTCACACACTCGAGTGGTGATGTGAAGAGCTTGATGCGCGTGAAGACGGTCTTGTGTTGCGCGCGAGCTCGGCCCTCGACCTTTCTAAGGCTTCATTTTGATTGGTGAAGTTGATGTGCATGGCCCTCGTCTCTTGAGAAAGGTTGGCAAAGCCTTGTCGCACGTCATGCATTTGTTGTTGGAGGCCACCAAAATGGTCGTCGATTTTCTTGAATTCGGCTTGAGTTTCGCCGAATTGTTCATCTTGGTGGGTCTCAAGAGCATTGCAACGATCACAGAACTCTCGGCGAATGATGTAGTGGCTTGCGCGCGTCATGTACGGTCCTTCATCATCCTCGGGTGAAAGTGGTTGGCTCGCCTCACCGTGCCTATCCATCATGCATGATAAAATGGATTATATATAGAAGGGAATGTGTGGTGGGGGTTAGCCTTTTACCTCACCTTGGGGATTGCAACAAACTAGTAGACACAAGTGAGAACTATAAGCTTGCAAAGTGAAATCGCAAAGAATGCTCAAACTAAAGAAAGAACTAATACTCTCAAAATCTTTTGGTGGAAGGTTAGGGTGGTGGAAAACCAAACGAAATGATCGAAAGAAAAGGTTATTGTTAAGGGTGGTAAAGAACCAAAGATCAAAAGAAAAAAGGATATGATCTACAAAAACACGAAGATACGCACTCATGGAGATGGATGGGGTTAGCACGATTATGAAAAGAGTATAAGCAACATATTTGTCGTGCCAACGTAAGGAGAGACCACAACTCGTTTGCCAAAAGAGTATAAGCAACATATTTGTGCACTTGCCTTGGTCGCACTTTTTCTCTCTCTTTGCTTATTGTATTGGGAGACTATGTATCTTTTTTGCTTCTTTTTCTCCCTTTCTATACTACTATGTCAACTTTTGTATTTTCTTACACACTCTCACTTTCCAAGCGCAAGTGCACAATGCTTAGGCAAATACAAAATGAGCTGCTCTCATAGGATAGATGCACACAAAGGAAGATATGGGGTTAACAAGGTGGAGAAAGTTATACCTTCGATATTGATGATGACTTGCTACCGGTGTTGGGATGATGTTCAGGTGTCACGGTGTTGAGGACCGCGGGATGTGATTTGCGGAAACTTGCTGTTAGTTTTGGCGACATGCACGCGAAACACAAACAAACAAAAGAGGAAAATGGTCAAATTGTGTCAAAAACAGATTTTGGTGGCCAAACCGACGGTAGCGGACCTGGCACTGGAAATTTTGGCAGCGATTTTGGCGAGACGGAACTATCGCCGTAAATTTTGGTGGCCAGGTCAGTCCGACCGGGCCTGGTGCCGGTTTGTCTTTGTGAAGAACACCAAAAGTCAAATCTAGAGATTCTTCAAAAAATTGTATAAATTGGGGTAGGGGAAGGTTCATGGAAGGTAGATCGACACCGAAAGCAATAGATCTGTGGACCAAAACCACGAAAAACTCACCAAACTCAGAGATCGATCCGAAGGCAATTTGGGGCTGTTTTTTTGGGGGGGGGATTTTCGAATTTTTGGTGCATAGAAGAAAATTTGTGGGGGAATTCATGATCAACGAAGCACTTGATACCAATATGTTGGGGTATGCCCCTTGGGGTTGCCCTATATTTCATAAATCTCGTGGAAATCGAGAGGGACGAGAGTGGGGAAGAGGGAAGAGATGAAAACCATGAACACACACACGAAGTTCTCGATGGACACACATGAAAACATGATACAAACCAATAGCTCATTCCGGCGGCCACTGGTCCGACACAATCCATAGGATCAGCGTCGGGCAAGTATCTCTCTCTCTCTCTCTAACCGGCACGACGAGCAGAAGGCCTTGTGAGATCTTGATGTCTTGGAAAAGGGATCCGATGCCAAGGCCTTGTACAACGATAGATGAACGATGCAGAGTCCAACGAGGTGGGGGATAATTGGTGTTCCTTTAGCAATGGAGCATGAGACTAGAATTGGTGCTCTTTGAGGCCCCTACTTCCTCAGCGTACTCAGCCTCTAGGGCAGGGGCAACAAAGATTGTTGTTGGTTTCTCCTAAGCCACCCCAAGCATACCCGACTCATTAAAAGTGGGCTTCCTCGCCAGTATCTCGACCCTTCGCTTTGCTGATTGAGATTACAAGGGCTTGGCCGTCTCTGGGGGATAAGGCACCGATGTCTTGTCGAGTTGTATCATTTTCATCACTTCAGGAACATATGGAGCAAGGGTTCTAGGGTGGATCTTCACCTTATCACCAGCACCGGTGTGTGCCCACATACCCATGGTATGGTTTTAGAGAGGAGCCATACGCTGAGTGGCAAAATCCATGAAGACAATCCCGCTCGTCAAGCCCTGTAATGCCCGGGAAAATATCCCTAATTAGATTCGCCTGTTTGTTTTTATTTTGTGCATCATCATGACATCATGCATACTTTGCCTCTAAAATATTTTCACCAAAAGCCTATTTTGTTTTGTAATTAGTCCCCTTCTTTAGTTTGAAATTATAAACCCAGGTCATTCAGGACATTTCTGTTTGCCTAAAAACTATTTTCAAAAGGCTTTTGGAAAAAAGTAATAAAAATACTTTGTTTAAGGGGAGGCAGCCGGCTAGGCCAAAAGCCCAGCTAGCTAGCCAGCCTAGTACCCCCAAACCCTAGAAATCCTACCTGACCCAGTCCTAATCCCCACCTATCTCTACTGCGAGCCACACACACCCAACCCCCGCTGGTTGTCACCATGCACACCGCACATGCCGCACCGACACGCTACACGATGCACCCCTGCCCCTAGCCACGCACATGGAGACCACCACCCACCAACCATGATCGAGACCCCTCCTCGTTTGTCCTCTCTCTCCCGTACGCGATCCCCAGGTCCACCTATCTCGCTTCGTCTTCCTCTATCGTCGCACTCCCACCGCCGCCTAGGCGCCGACTTTGATCTCGCCGAGCCCCGCATGGCGCTGACTCCTCCCCTGATTCTCCTCCTGTGAGCGCCACCGACCGCCAAGCATGCCAGCAGCACCACCTGGAACCTCCATCGCCATCTGGTTTCCGCGCTGCCACCATCCCCGCCGTTCTCCACCGCAGATCGCGCGACCTCTGCAGGTCATACACGCCGACCACACCCTCTAGACTCCTCCATGTGCCTCGGCCGTGACACCTCTTCTACATCCGCTAAGCTGCAGGCCCTACATTAACCCGCTGCAGTCCACTGCTCGCGTCTCCGTGCCCAGAGGCTTGCTGTCATTTTGCCACTTGTCTCCCTACCGGTGGGTGAGACTGTAGCTGCCTATGGTTCCTGCAGCTTGGATTTCGACCCCAATCCGCGTCCTCGGTGCTTTGGCTGTCTAGCTCTGCTCTGCCCCTGCGCTACCCTGACCTAGCCTGCAGTATGTTCCCTGTTGTATATGTTCAAGCTCATGTTCATGTTGTTCACCATGGTGACGTGGTGCGTATCGATGGAGGCAGATGGCTCCCCAAGATTTTGCCCTTGGCATGTATGTGATGACCCCGTGAGTATGGTGTGAGGCCACCAGGAGACCGATCCGATGAGGATGCTCCAAGATGATCCGCAACCCATCATAGGAACATTGTGTCGCCACCAAGGTCTCCTGATGAACCATTGGTGCCGATTCAAGTTCACCACCAACGATAAGATCTCCTAAAGTGAACCCCAAGGCTACCGACATGGATCCAAAGACCGTTCCCGATCCCGTCAAACCCTGGTTCCGAACCTCAATATGTGTGACCCCTTTTCAAGCCCTATTTTATAAATTGTCATACAACTTGTGCATATCAAATTATTCATGCTTGCATACATATTTTGTCATTGGTAGTATTTTGATGAATCACCTAATAATTAAATATGGAGTGTATATGCGGGATATTTATGTCTCATCTTGACTCCATTTAAATCTGTATAGCTCACCGATGCCATGTTTTGCATTGTTTTTTCAACATTTAAATTGCAGGGTAGATAAACAACTTGAACCATAGTATTTATTTAACAGGACTCCGGTTCCGCTGAATATTGCTTAGATACACCCCATATTGCCATGTCATGCATCATATCGTGATCATACCGGATCATTTTTCCTAGCATTAAATATTGCATCTGGTGTTTCCTTCTAGTGCTTTTCTTCTTCATCGGTTAGGATGATTAGTCGATGTGAGATGCGACAAGCGCCCGGTCACCGACTTTGTCTCACATGTGAGCATTCTCCCCTTTTCTACCTATTTTGCATTTATAGTCTTTACTTTCTTCCTTTGCTCTATGGCTATCCTTATTATCGATGCTTTAGTATTGTTCCCTCTATTTACCTGCTCCACTATATTGCCTTGGTTATCCTATTGCCTTTGTTTGAATAGCTAGCTTTACCCCTGCGAGTCGTAGGCATGCTTAAGACCGCTCTCATATAGGTGAACTATGATATCTAGATATGGTTGATACTAATATAATTAAATTGGTGGTGTTAGGTTACTGTTATGGTTATGGCTTCGCCTAATGATAAGGCCCCGGAGGGACCACTTTTGGGAACTGGTTGAGCGGACCTAGGACCCTTTCGTTCTATGATACTAGTTCTGAGTTGATCGCACTAACCAAACGTGGGGGCCTCTGGGATCCTCCCTCAACAATCAGCGCTATTTGTTTATCCAGAGGGTCACAAATTGGTTTTCCATTTGGTGCATACGCATAATATGTCCTTGGACATGGTGACTATAATATGTCTTCGGGCATGGTAATGATATGATATTTGGTGGATAGCAATTGCATTGCATACATAAACGCGGTTCAGCAGAGAGGTCATCTTCCATAGTGGAGGTCAGATTCTTCTCTCCCATGGTCACAAACGATGTACCTCCCTTGATAATCGTTGTGCCTCCTAGTTGGGTCAGTACAGTAGGTGATACCTCTGGATACACATGTAGTTATGGATAGTTCTTGTTGTGAGATTCGGAAGGCACGCGTATTATGTTGCCTAAAGGGTTGAACATGCATTTGGGTACAGTAGTGCACCGCTGCAGGGTATCTCTTTTTGAGAAGCCGTGTGTCCATGGTTATGGACGCCTCAGGATTACAGTGTCATGATCATATACAACACCACTAATTCTTTGCCTCTAATAATATGACTAGTAATTATCCTTATCAACTAAACACCTTCTTAATTAAAATTGCCACCGTGTGTGTTCTGCAAGGGGACTTCCTAGACTAGTCTTCGAGGGGGAAATCTTTAGATGGGTTATGTTTGGTGTAATATTATACTTATCGTATATCATTCTCTTATCTCGCTCTAATAGCCTAAGTTGTAGCGTGTCTCTATAAGTTAGATAGTGCGAGCTATGCCACCGCTGAGCCCACCATACCTATGTAGGTGAGGACTGCCGAATTCTAGACTTGCCATGTACTGGCCTCAGTACTGACCGCTTTATTTCTTCTTTATTTTGCCCTTTGTTGGCACCCTTTGGCTTTGAAAGGTATGTGTTCGACGACGTTAGCAAGGTTACCCTTCTGGCTTGGCATGGGAAGGGTTATGGATGCCGCTTGTTTATTCTTCAAGACTCTTAGTCCCATTTGGTACTTATCCATACCGCGATACTATTTTGCTTTCTTCTTGTATTGTATCATTTGTATTCTTAACTTGTTGAGTTGTTGTTGTATATATGAGTTTCTTGTGGATCTTGTTGTAAACTACTGTGATGTAACTACTCGTACCAAAATCCACCCACACAAAAGTGTCTGGTAAACAACTTTGAATTGCTTCTATGTGGATTTTGGCAGGAAATGCTGAGATCTACATAGACCTGATTCCGCGACATTACAAGCCCCCAACACGGAGGGGCTTGATGCGTTTCTCCACCCCGCAGGCCTCCATGCTAGGGAACTGCTAGTGACCCCAAGAGCTAGACTCCACCACCAGCGCCGTCGGGACCTCGAACTAGGGAATCTCCTGTATCATTTGTTGTCCCTCTCCACCGCGTGGGGATGTACACTACCTCAATTCCATCGGAGGCACAAAAAGATACACATCCGGAGCATTGGTTCTTCGCAACAAGGCGCAACCAATAAAAGTTATGGAACATTGGCACAAGGGCTTGATTCCATGTAAGGTCTCACAAAAGAAGGAAAATATGGCTGCAATACCAATGGAGCCAGGCTCCAAATGCAGAGCCTAGATCTAGTAGTGCTTCAGGATCGCCAAGAATAAGGGATAAAACAGAAGCACTAGCCCCACTTGGATGGAGTGGAGGAAGAAGGGGTACACCATGGCGGGAAGTTCGTCCCGGCTCATCACCCCATGCCTAGTGCGAGTGAGCCCCCACTCGTTGTGTTCTCCGGCCACCAGAAGCCGGAGCTTGGCGAGAACTTCCTCATTGATGATTGCAAAATCTTCAAGAGGAGGAAAGAGTCTCGCCGTCATGGATACACCTTTCACAGTGGTTTCTCTCCTCTTGGGCACCATCGCAGAGGTGGAATACATGGAGGGGACAAGATTTGAGACTACCAGAGGAAGACAGAGAGCATATTGGAGAAAGGAGAATGGCAGCGGAGTGTTGGAGAAGTGAAGACCCCAATTCTTTGGGAGCCTATTCTGAAGCTCCCTCACAGTTATCAAGGAAGATTCGACAGGGCCGTGGTTCCTAGATCCCACGACACACACTCCCCTAGTTGTTCAACTTCCATGGTGGGGATGATGTGGCTGTCGTGTTCGGAATGTAGACATCAAGGATGTCTCACACCCCGATTTTGGTTTGGCAGTGGGAACTAAGGTAATACGGCCTCAGATCACACACACAACACACATGATTTTTTACCCAAGTTTAGGCCTCCTTTCGCTAACAACCCTACGTCCTACTTTGGTGGATTATCTCGTGGATATCTTACAATGCTATCAACAATATGGTGCTGGGGAGCCACTTTGAACTAGCTTCTATGCTTCCCGTACTTCCTATTTCATTCTATCTCACCATCTCCCCCCTAAGAATGTCTCGGTTCTAGATCTTCTCTCGTTCTCCTCCTGATCTCTCCAAATCCTCTTTCCAAAACCTCCTCTCACCAAAAAATCCCTTTCCTCACCCAAAAAACATCTCCCTCTCCACTATGGCCATGGCCCTCCTTTTATACAGCAAAGGGGTACCATAGTGGCTGGCATGCATGTGCCTACCTATCATTTCCAGGATCCACTAATGGCATGCCACACGGTGCGGCGGTAGATGGGTCGTATTGGTTGCCACTCCTAGATGTGGGCAGCATTGTTGGCCACTCCTTGGCCGCGGGCAGTGCTGCGCAGCAATTGATGGCAAGGGGACAACACAGGGCGTGTGTTGTCACGTTGGAACTACAGCTCCCATGCTCCCTTTAACATCTTGTGAAGGCGTAGGGATCAGGGAGAAACATATATCCCATGCGCGCTATCACTGACTTGGTATTTCTTGAGTTGTGCTCCTGGGCTGCGCCTGGCTCGAGAGGAGTCTCTCTCGTGATGACATTGTGGGGGAAACGATAGAGTACCTGCCAACTTCAGATATCTCCTTCACGATCCTGTTCCCGGGTCCACTCTTTTCTTTAGTGAGATGGCCTTAGCGGAGGGATGGATCCTTCCCACGCACCGAGGCGCAATGCAAGGGTCCCCCATTCCTATAGCGCCAACAAAAGCCCTCGGACAAGGCCCAGTGCTGCTCTTGCTCTGCCTTCTTTGTCAATGAACTGACTGGGATGGCATGGACACCATTTTCGGGCTTCGCCCTTCAACTATGCGTGGCTCCAGCTTGTCGATATACGCGCACGACATGACCACTTGGCACATTTCGGGCTACCTCGTGCTAGTGTGGGCACGCGCATGCACTCGAGTAGCCGCAGAAATGATGTGTCGTGTCAAGTCCCATCTCAACTTCTGTAGTCTGGTTGCATTCAGTGCAGTTGTTTCGATTCCAGCAAAAAAGAGTCATAACTACGGAGGGGAGTCAGGCAGTTCCCAACCCACGCCACATCGCGAGGGAGATACATCGCTCACTCGGCTCTATAAGAACCTGGAGACACGCAGGGGAGGAACCAATAGTTCCCCTCCTTCGCCCGTTCCAATCTTCCTCCTTTGGTGCACCACTCTCTTTAGATCTCGTGGATCCCATAGCCTCCAAGAGGAGCAAGAAGGCCACAACGGTGACAACTCGATAGGCGGAAGCCCTGCGATGGAGAAACACACGCGGGAGGCATTCCTCAAGCCCGCTCTGTGTGCATAAGCCATGGCGTCATGGAGGCTCTACGCCGCGTCACAACGCATCGAACATGGAGCCCCTCAAGTCCTCCCGTCGAGCACCAGGGTGATAGCCCCCGCAAGGGGGCCATCTCCTACCCGTGAGTTATTTCTACACTTCCCTATGCATCCTTTTTACCAATTCCGTGAGAGGTTCTTGGTGTTTTAAGGCAGCTTTGGCCCGCTTTCGCAGCAATGGTTGAAGACGTCATGCTGGAGCCTAGTTCTGACTCTGAAATGCAGGAGGGAATGGTGACCTCAATGATGGAAGCTCATAGGAGCAGCACCGAGCCTACCCTAGAGCTAAGCTTGCCATTGCTGGGAGCCCCCAGCCACACCCCCTAAGCCCCCAACAGCGATATGGTTCTGCATCGGGCTTCCTAGGTTCCTGAAGGACTCCTGGTGGATCTGAGTATCTTCGTGGTAGCTCGGGACGTTATCAGGTAGGTTGAGAGGTAGCAACAGCGGTATGTCAAGGCTGCCCTGTGCACCGAGGAATGCTTTAGGCGGCAAGAGGAATTCATTTCCCACCAGCACAGAGCTGGATGAGGCTCGCATGGACTTGTCCAGCACCCGTGAAGAGGCACAAGGTTTGGTCCTGGCTAGGGGTGGACCTTCGGTAACTACTAAGCGGTTGCAGCAGATCCTGGACGACGAGTGACTACCCCACCGTAAGGAGTAGGACGAGCGCGAGGTGGAGCACAAGGACCAAGAAGCCTCACTCTAGTACCAACTCAGAATGATGGAGGACCGCATGCATGACCAGAGTGACATGATTCATGCCTATGCAGCCTCGATTCAGGACCTGAAGGTTGAGGCTGAGCAGCATGCTCAGGAGGCAGCCTCCGTGGCCCGCTCAGCCTCCCAACAGGAGAAGGACCTCAATGCTCATCTCCTCAGGTCCAAAAGGACTTTGCCTCCACTATGCAAGCTCTCTCTAAGTGACGAGGACATCCCATCTATTGATACAACCGCTGTACCTCCAACTACACAAATACAAGGATCCATCACTCGAGCTCGTGCCGAGCAACTTAAATATCAGGTACTTTTGTTTCTTGGAACTATTCCTCATATACATGAGAATATGATGCTTCCTAAATCAGATGTGTTTGTTACTCTTAGGAATGATGGAGCTAGCATGGACAAGAGGGACAAGCATTGGAGCATGATCATGCATGGAGATGGCAGCAAGCATATGAGGACTGAGGAGGATGCCACAAGTGGAGATTTCAGAACTTTGAAGCCACCATAATGAAGATTGAAGGCTTGGACGAAATATTCAAGAATATTACTTCGTAGATTCGTCTATAGCTTAATTTGGTGTTGCGTCACCTTTATTTTTGGCTTGTCCATTTGCGGCCCAAAGTTCCTGGGCGAGTGCATCGAGGGGCCCGACTGCCGTGTTTTGCAAAGTTGGGCTGCCAACTACCGAGAGGGGCCATTTCGAGGCAAACTCATCTCACCCTACCAAATCCAAACATTCCGTCAAACCGCCCCGTGAAGTAGACGGTCGGGACCCTCATGTCAGTAATCTATCCGTGATGCGAGCGCCAACGTGGTAACCATGTAGGCAAAACAAGGGAAAGTCGGGGATCGGTGCATTGAGCAAATTCACAAATCCACTCCCTCCTTTCACATGAACCATAGAACCGGTGGCGTCGAAATCCACCCTCCAACTAGAACAATCCCTTTGGACATTTGACTTCTAGTGCCAAGTTGTTGCGTCCACTCGCTAATCCTGAGCTCCAATGCCGAATGTCGTGCCCACCGTTGCGATGCTCTAGCCTGCCTCTTTCGCCAACGAGCTGAGTAGCATGAAGGATGGCATATCCTATTACCGAGGAAGAAGTAGTTCTGGCTAATTGCGGGTGAGGTACTCTTCTCTTTGCTATTCGCACTATCTATAACTGATAGCTGGCTATTAACATTATAGAGATAGATTGAACCTAGAATTGTTTGCTAGCACAACGCTGACAAACAATTCTTATCTTTTTTCCCCAATTTTCTGTCAAGTAGGATCTCCGCGGAACCCAAATACACGGTTATGGTCACCCTCTACGGATACCACATTAAATTACCAGATGGGAAGAGCAAGTAGAATCAACCTCACAGTCTGAAGATGAAAGTAGCGCCTGTGCAATTATGCACTATCCCTGGTATGGTTGTTGCTGTGTGTGAACATGCTGAAATTGGGCCAGAGCGGACTGCACGGTTTAGCTTCATGGATGAACGAGGCATCATGGTTCCTATAATGTGTGACAGTCAGCTAATTGGGTTGATGAAACAGTTTCTTGGGCTTCGCGTGTTTATGCTGAATGGTAAAATACTGGATCTAGAAGCTACTGCTACTGGGAGTCACCCAGCTATTATTGGACAGGGTGGTCTAACTCGAATCCCTGCTGCTGTTAAGAAAAATGTGGTTCCTTGTCCGCGCCATGGTTCTGTCAGGAAACCTCCTCGTAGGAGTCCCCGTATTGCTGTTGTGCAAAACTCTGCTCTAGAATCTGCTAGTACTGGTCATCCCCGTGGTGTTGTTGCTCTGGCTGGTTGTTGGGGATATGCTATATGGGTATCCTCATAGCATGACACCAATCCGCCTAACTCGGGTGGCCCATAGTTGGTAGCAGGGCCTATGGCCTGCTGGGCGACCCAGTTAGACGGATCCTAAAGGGAGTCCCATGCCGGATAAAGGAAGGCTACGCAGGAGTCACCGACATACTCGGAGCCTTGGAGTACAAGACACGGAAGACTAGTTCGTGTAGGTGTAGGACTCTTTACCTTGTCCGGCAAGGACCTTTCCCTTTAAACCCTAGGTCTTGGCGCCTTTATAAGCCGGCCTGCGGGAGCCTTTAGGGTACAACTTCTCTGATTGTAGCGTACAACACACAACACCTCACACAACGAACCTATCTCTGTAACTCGGTGTATTGCCATTATAGTGATTTATAGCAGGAGTAGAGTTCCGCCACCGTTGTGGGACTTGAACCTGGGTAAGCTATGTTACCTTGTACCCGCCAACTCTCCGCCTTACCCCAAGTCTCTAAACACGCATTGTGAGGACCCCTCCATGGCATACTCGTCAGCAATACCACGACAATTGGCGCCCACCGTGGGGCAAGAGGCGCTTCGAGCTCTACACCAAGCGAGGTCCAATATCTTCGCAGGAATCGGCGACACCGTAGCCATCGGTCGTGTTCTCTTCTCCGGCAACGTCCCGATCGTCCCTCCAAATGAGTTCTGGGTGCCGGCGAAGACGAACCCTACGCGTTGCTCCATCATCCCCTTCGGAGACATCCACATCTTCATCGGTGAAACTGACTCGGGTCCTAGCTCACAGGAAGTCGGAAAATTGTCAAGCGCCGCACAGACCACCTATGAGCAGGACATGTTTGCGGAAGGATCTGGGCCATACCTCTCTTTGGAGTATGGAAGCTCGGATCAGGAAAATTCAAGGCCCACCCAAACAGCCCAAGCGTGTCCGAAGGATCTGTTTGCTTTGCCTCGCATTGACCAAGTCATTGACTCGACGACTGGCTCGGAACTTCTGTGTTTTCTCGATGCCTATTCAGGATACCACCAGATCCGGATGCGAAAGTCGGACCAGTTGGCCACTTCGTTTACCACACCCTACGACACGTATTGCTACGTCATGATGACCTTCGGGTTGAAAAACACTGGTGCTATGTACCAACGGACGATGCAACGTTGCCTGCATGACCAAATAGGTCGCAACATACACGCTTACATAGACGACATCGCGGTAACGTCAAAGAAATCAAATGATCTTATTGCTGACTTGTAGGAAACCTTCTACAATCTCCGGAAATACAACATGATGTTGAACCCAAAGAAGTGCGTCTTCGGGGTACCATCCGGCAAACTGTTGGGCTTCATTGTTTCACGTCGCGGAATCGAGGTGAACCCGGGGAAAATCAAGGCCATCCTCGACATCAAAAGCCCGACTTGCCTGAAGGACATACAAAGGCTCACAGGCTGCGTTGCAGCAGTAAGACGGTTCATCAGCCGACTTGGTGAGAAGGCTATGTCGCTCTACAAGTCTGTAACAATCGGGTCAGAGAACAAGTTCTTCACGGTGGCGAGCCTTCTAGAATATGCGATCTAACGGCCACCATTGGACGAACCCCGATTGAACGGACATGCAATGTCATTGCGTGTGTTGTTTTCCTAAACCACACCAATCCACATGACAACACACACTCCAGTGGATTATGTGATGCAACTTCTGCACACTAGTGCAACATACAATGTGGAAGCTACTTTCCTATCTATTTTTGGTCTCTGTGACCAAGGTTTGACACACTAATCCACTAGTGTCATTGCATGTCTTCTTTTCCTAAACCACATTGATCCACTAATGGAATTGCATGTGTTCTTTTTCTAAACAACACTGATCCACATGACAATACATACTCTAGTGGATTCTGTGATGCAACTTCTGCCACACTGGTGCAACATGCAACATGGAAGCTGCTTTCCTATGTGTTTTTGGTCTATGTCACCATGGTTTGACACACTTGCATGTGTTCTTTTCCTAGACCACACTCATCACCTAGTGCCATTGCATGTGTACTTTCGATAAACAAAATGAATCCACATGACAACACACACTCCAGTGGATTCTGTGATGCAACTTCTGCCACACTGGTGCAACATGCAATGTGGAAGCGGCTTTCCTATGTCTTTCTGGTCTTTGTGACTAAGGTTTGACACACTAATCCACTAGTACCATTGCATGTGTTATTTTCCTAGACCACATGGATCCACATGACAACACACACTCTAGTGGATTCTATGATGCAACTTCTGCCACACTGGTGCAACATGCAACGTGGAAGCCACTTTCCTATCTATTTTGGTCTCTGTGACCAAGGTTTGATACACAGATCCACTAGTATCATTGCATATGTTCTTCTCCTAGACCACATGGATCCACATGACAACACACACTCCATTGGATTCTGTGATGCACCTTCTGCCACACTGGTGCAACATGCAACATGGAAGCTGCTTTCCTATGTGTTTTTGGTCTTTCTGACCAAGGTTTGACACATTGATCCACTAGTGGCATTGCATGTGTTCTTTCCGAAGACAACATAGATCTAGATGACAACACACACTCTAGTGGATTATGTTATGCAACTTCTACCACACTGGTGCAACAAGCAATGTGGAAGTTGCTTCCCTATCTGTTTTGGGTCTCTATGAACAAGGTTTGACACACTAATCCACAAGTGTCATTGCATGTGTTATTTTCCTAGACCACACTGATCCACTAGTGGCATTGCATGTGTTCTTTTCCTAAACCACACTGATCCACATGACAACACACACTCCAGTGGATTCTGTGATGCAATTTCTGCAACAGTAGTGCAACATGCAACATGGAAACTGCTTTCCTATGTGTTTTTGGTCTGTGTCATGATGAGTGCATATTTGCATCATGTTTTACATTATTGTTTTGCATTATTATAGTGGTACGATCTTGGTATTTTACGGCGTTCGCGCGCACATTTTATGTCTATTTTCACTAGGATCAGGACAAATGATGGATACAATGGACACAATTCTTCGAGCAGTTGTATTGGGGAGAAAAGGAGTCAAAAACAATGTAAATCGCTTATTTGGGAAATATCAATAACACCAGAAGAAAACCCAAAGCGATCGAGGCATCCAAAATGTTTAACGACCAACTATATGACGGGAATAATTTTTTTGGCCGTATAGTTCCTGCCATATAGTTTGCGCCGCCACCGCCTCCTCAAATAGTTTCACCCCGTGCAACTGGATTAGGGAGACGATATACAGAACACCAAAAAATCACCGAAAACCTCACCTCCGAAAGGAATCCGGAGGGGGAACTTGCCCAAGGGATCCATCTTTGCCCTACGCAGATCTGGGAAGCTAAGGCATCGATCTTCATCTTCATCAACCGCTACACCACCATCATCTCCATCCATCCCATCTTCACCCCATCTAGATCTTGTTGTAATTCCCATACTCGTTGTGGATTTATACAAGAACTATTCGTTTTCAATTATTTCCATTACCATTGCCATGATGTTGATTTCATCCATGTCTGAGTAGATCATTAGTTCTTGGGGAGATGGAGAAACCCTAGCATATGATTGAGATAAGATAGAGATTATTATGTTATACATCAGTATGTGTATGTGTTAATTGTCTCCATCTTGATGTTGGGAGTTGTGCACCTCCTTAATATTTGACTCTTATGGGGACACGATGAAGGGGATTACTTGTTGGTAGACGGAGGAATGATAGGACTTACTGTGACTCTAAAGCTGTTGTCATTCTTTACATACTAACTTGGTGAAACAAGGAGAATTCATAAAGCCATGTCCATGCCACGGGAGAAATCCCTTAATAACAGGATAATATGATTGATGTCGTTTATCAGTCAGATGTGGTTATGGAGGATGATGTGAGCAGTGGTTGCTACCTATTTGTCCATATATGGAGCTCCTCCCACATACATACATATCATGAGAATAATTGTTATAATAATCTTGATTGCTTATTCTAAATTGCTAGCGGTGTATCCATCACTCCCTGAGAATGCCTTTTTCCCTATTGCAGTTCCAAGCTCTTTTACACACGCGATTCTTACTTTTTGCATTAAGTTTTACTTTACTTTAATTGCTTCATTCAATCAAAAACCCAAAAATAATTCTACTTTTCTTGCATCTCAAAATTATTCCTTAAGTACTTCGTTTAGTTTTAGTTAGAAGCATTTTAGTCTTTCGCCTACTGCTCCCTGTGGGATCGATATCTTTATTTCGAAACTAGCTACAAACAATCTGTGCACTTGCAGTCATCATGCTATTTTCTGGCGCTGTTGTCAGGGAGATTAGCGCTATAAGTCACTTTACTTTTAGTTATTTCCTTTCGTTGTACTAATTTTTAATTTAAGTTGCAGGACCACAACAATGGACAACACTTAGCATTTAATCCAGCTTGAGGCAATAAGGAAAATGGGTTCTCCCATGGACGCTTTTATAACTATCAATAAAAGCATAAATCCTTGATTGTTTGAACTACTACACTCTAAGAAATTTGCAGGAACCAATGAAGAGATTCCATATGAACACTTGCAATTTTTTGAAGATGTTCTTGGTTCCTTTATATTCGACAACTACAACCTTGATATGGTTAAAACCCAGTTGTTTAGACAAACTCTCTCTAATAATGTTTGTGACTGGTATAGATCTTTTTGTGCAGAAGCACCAAGGACTTGGATGGAATTGAGAACCAATTTCCTATCAAAATATTACTTAGAAAGCAAAGCTCACAGGATGAGAGGTATTATTATTAGTTTCAAAAATAGTCCTGATGAGTGGTTGTATGAAGGGTATCTAAGGTACAAAAGCTATCTAGATAATTGCCCCCATCATTGTTTTCCTGATTGGTTAATCACTCACACTTTCTATGGAGGGCTTAATAATAAAAATATAACGAAACTAGACACCGCTTCTAATGGTAATTTTCTATCTTATACCTATGATGAAGCCTGGAAATTAATAATGAAAATGAGGGAGACAACAGAAAATCTTAAAAATGAGGAGAACATTACGAATAGTTCTTCTGAATATGGTTGTGTTAATGATTTGCTTGCAGATGAAAGGACTTGTGCAATGATTAAAACCCTTGGTATTGATTCTTACTCAGTAAAGAAACTTATTGAGAATTATGCAGGGCAATTACAGGTACCTATAGAATGGGAACTCCATAAACCCCTTGAAGAAAAGAAGTGTGTAAGAGAAAGTGCGCTAATGGAAGAGTTCTCCTCTGCACCTATTCAAGAGAATATCAAGAAAAAGCAAAAAGAGGAAGAATAAATAAAAAGAAGATTAAAGAAACCAGAAAAGAACCCTGAAGCTTCCAATATAAATAATTTTATATTGAAGGATCTTATGGAAGCACGAACAGTGGATAATGAAGTGGTTATGCTAGACTTTGAAATCTCAGAATTCATCGAAGGTACGGTACGAGGTAACGAAACTTCTAAACCTATGAATCCTATATATTGTGGAGAAACTTTCTTATACGGAATTTGTGAGCCGATTTCCACTATAAACATTATGCCTTCATCACTTTATGAGGAACTTCGCTACAATTTAAATAATCCAAATCTAGAACCGGTAGACACTACTATTAAATTGTCTAATAGAACTAATATAAAACCAGAAGGTGTTATCAGAAATATCTATGTCTTTATTGGATCACTCATGTACCCCCTTGATTTTCATATTGTTGATATGCCTCGAGATTCTTTTTGTCCTATTCTTTTAGGGTGGCCTTTTGTTCCCATAACCAAAGCTCAAATTGATAATAAGGAGACTATTTTAATAATGTTTGGAGAAGAGGAAATGACATTCCACTTTGCCAAACTAAAGAAGAGGCCATATGAAGTGGAAGATATCAAGGAAGAGAAATTGATTGCCGAGCTGGCCACAATTCATTTCATTACTCCACAAGATGAATTAGAGAGGAGCATAATTAATTGGGAGGGAGAAGCAGATGATGAGGAGAGGGAAGACATGGGTTGTTACCTTCATTCAGTTTCGGAAGCACAAAATCCACATGACTATGAAGATCTAGTAAGAAAAGGAGATGAAGAACCTCCGCCAATTGAATTGAAACAATTTCCAGACAATATGAGGTATGAGTTTTTAGATAATGAAAATAAATGTCCTGTTATTATTAGTAAATCTATTAGAAAATGAAACAAATAAACTCATTTCGGTTTTGATTAAGCATCGTGAAGCCTTTGGATATACTCTAAGTGATATTAAAGGAATAGATCCATCTATTGTAACACATAAGATTACCATGCTTGATGATGCTGAACCTATAGTTGACACACAAAGAAGGATTAATCCAAAAATGAAGGAAGTAGTAAGAAAAGAGGTTATACGCTTATTAGATGATGGCATAATATATCCTATTTCTGACATTAAGTGGGTTAGCCCAGCTCATTGCATACCAAGACAAGGGGGTCTTGATGGTGCTATGAATGTGGATGGTGAGCTAGTTCCTATAAAACCTATTGTTGGATATCGCATGTGCATTGATTTTAGGAAACTAAACCGTGAGACACGGAAAAATCATAAACCTATACCATTTATGGATAAAATTTTAGAAAGACTTAGTAATAATTCTTATTTCTGTTTTCATGATGGTTATTCTGGATATTCTCAAATTGCTATACAATCAGAAGATCAAGAGAAAACAACTTTCACTTGTCCTTATCGCACATATGCTTATAGATTAATTATGTTTGTCTTATGTAATGCAGCTACAACTTTTCAAGGATGTGTTTTAAAAATCTTTGATGTTCTTATTGAGAAGACTATGGAAGTTCTAACAAATGATTTGATTGTTTGTGGAACAACATTTGATAATTGCCTCTACAATTTGACCAAAGTTTTGCAGAGATGCAGGCAATCAAATTTGGTTTTGAATTGGGAACAATGTCGTTTCATGGAAAGAGAAGGTAAATTTTTTGGGCATAAGGTTTTGGAGAAGGGTATAGAAATAGATAAAACTAATATAGATGCTATAGAAAATCTTCCAATACCTCAGGACATAAAAAACTTAAAAATGTTTCTAGGACATACAAGTTTTTATAAGCGTTTTATAAAAGATTTTGCTAAAATAACTATGCCTCTCAGCAACCTTCTTGAGAGAGAAACTCCATTCTACTTAGATCATGACTGCATTGCAGCTTTTGAGAACCTTAAAAATAGATTAGTTTTAGCACCCATCATGCAATCTCCAAAATGGGATGAACCTTTCGAAATCATGTGTGATGCTAGTGCTATGCTCTAGGGGTTGTGTTAGGACAACGAGACAGAAAGAATTTAAATGTTATTTATTACGCTAGTAGAACTCTTAATAAGATTCAGAAAAACTATGCTACTACAGAAAAAGAGTTCCTAGCTATAATTTTTTTATTGTGACAAATTTAGGTCTTACATCATTAATTCTAAGGTAATAGTTCATATAGATCACCAAGCTTTGCGTCACCTCCTTGTGAAAATGGATGCGAAGCCCAGGTTGATAGGGTGGGTTTTATTACTGCAAGAATATGATTTACAAATAGTAGATAGGAGGGGTAAGGATAATCCGGTAGCAGATCATCTCTCTAGGATGGAGGGAATAATTACTAACCCCGTACCTATAAATGAGTCATTTCTAGGAGAATATTTAGCAAATGTTGAAATTGTTGATCCTTGGTTTGCGGATTATCTAACTATCTCGCAGTAAAATTTATACCTCCTGGTATGACAAGAAAATCAAAGAATGAAATTCTTTAATGATCTTAAATATTACTTTTGGGATGATCAGTATCTATATCGTCATGGACCTGACGGAATGATTCGGAAGTGTGTTGCTAACCATGAAATGAATGCAAATTTGTAAGCTTGTCATGATAGCCTGTACGGAGGACATCACGCAGGCAAATGAACTGCAGCAAAGGTACTTCAATCCGGATTCTATTGGCCCACCTTGCTCAAGGATGCACACAGGTATGTAGAACATTGTGATGCTTGCCAAAGAAGGGGTAACATAGGTAGGAGACAAGAGATGGTAATGAATTATAGTCTTATAATCGAACCCTTTGATGTATGGGGAATGGATTACATGGGGCCTTTTATAGAATCAAATGGTTACACTCATATTCTTGTTATTGTCGATTATGTTACTAAATGGGTTGAAGATATTCCAACAAGCCATGCAGATGCAGCTGCCTCATGAAGATGATCAAGGATGTTATATTCCCCAGGTTTGGAGTTCCTAGATTTTTAATCACTGACGGTGGTTCTCATTTTATGAAATGGACTTTCAAGAAAATCCTCTACAAATATGGAGTAACTCATCGCGTTCCTTCACCATATCATCCTCAAACGAGTGGTCAAGTGGAACTCTCCAATAGAGAATGAAAGACCATACTCGAGAAGATGGTGGACAAATCAAGAAAAGATTGGTCATACAAGTTAAATGACACTCTATGGGCATACCGTACTGCGTTTAAAAATCCAATGGGTATGACACATTATAAGATGGTATACGGTAAGGCATGCCATTTACCTTTAGAATTGGAACACCAATCTTTTTGGGAGATCAAGAACCTAAACTATGATCTTAAAGCAGCGGGAGAAAATTTTTATTAGATATTCATGCTTTAAATGACTTTAGAAGTGAGGATTATGAGAATGCTAGATTTTTTAAAGAAAAAGTGAAAAGATGTCATGATAGAAAAATAGAAAATAAGGTCTTTAAAAGTGGAGACAAGGTGTTGCTCTATAATTCTCATCTTAAGTTTTTTCCAGGAAAGCTCAGATCAAAGTGGGAAGGCCCCTATATAGTTTAAGAAACTTATTCATCGGGAGTAGTGAAGCTCCAGGGAAAAACACCCTCTCTTTCATGGGTGGTAAATGGACAACGCTTGAAGCATTATCGAGCAAAAGAAGATATAAATGCAATCACCATACATGTGATCACCCAGAAGAGGTGATTAAGCAAAGATATACAAGGAATGACAACTGCAAGAAGGATAGAATCAAGACAAAATGAGCAACACTATGGTCAAAGCTATTGACTATAAAAGAGCGCTTCATAGGAGGCAACCCATGCGAAATAAAGGTTTGAGTAAGTTTTTAAATTTTCAATTAAGTTTTAGTTGAGCTTGTGTTAAATAAGGAACATTTAAAGCTCTAGCAAAGAAAAAGAAGATTGATAATGCTAAAATCCCGTTCAAGGGATGCTAATATTGGTCGAAAATTTAAGCTGTCATTTTTCTGGCAAAACTTGATATTTCATTAAGTTTCAGATTAATAAAGAATTCTCAAAGAAGTAGGTATTTTTTTGGTGGATCCAGAAGGTCTAACGACCAACTATATGGCGGGAATAAAATTCCGGCCGTATAGTTGCGGTCGTATAGTTGTTTCGACATCACCACTTTCGTTTACAAAAGGTACTAAAAGTTTAATGACCAACTATACGGCAGGAATAAAAAATCCGGCCATATAGTTGCCATCGTATAGATATCAATGCCTTCGTCAAAATTCTTTTCTAGGTTACTGAAAGTTTAACAGCCAACTATACAACGGGAATAAAATTTTAGTCTGTATAGTTGCCGTCGTATAGTTATCGACCCGTCTCCAAAAATTCTATTCAAAGGACAGAAGGTTTAACGACCAACTATACGGCAGGAATAAAAAATTCACGCCCATATAGTTCCAGCCATATAGTTGGTTCCAC
This sequence comes from Avena sativa, assembly GCA_916181665.1. Taxonomy (NCBI): domain Eukaryota; kingdom Viridiplantae; phylum Streptophyta; class Magnoliopsida; order Poales; family Poaceae; genus Avena; species Avena sativa. The sequence goes on along the minus strand of OV702291.1, from coordinate 372,156,789 downwards.
CCTAGAAGGAAAATCTATAGTAGGTTAATAACTACACAGCAGGACCTATACGGGTCGTGCCCGTATAGTTGCTCGTTAAGAACTGCGGCTAGGGTTTTCGACCTCCCCTTTTAAAGATGATGGCATCTAAACTTTTTCATTAAGGTTTCAAAGAGCTACAACCTCCAGCCTCGAAAAAATCCTCGCCATCCCTATACAAGCCCCTTCTAACAATATCCGTGAAGCAAAGCCATGCAGCCCTTCCATGTCAACAAGATTTGGAGGAAGAAATAAGAGAAGCCCGTGAAGAGGACAGAAGAAGTAGAACCTAAAGGATCATCGTCATCGTCCAGCCCGGAGATCAAGCCTCTCCCAAACTGGGAGGACATGTTCCCGCAAAGGATGGAGATGATGCGGCAAGCAGAGCGGGGAAATAGCAAGGATGAGTATCTCCCTAATCCCTCTCGTCACAACATAGGATCCTATTATAAACCTCCTCTCGGTTCATCGGCTCTTAAGCCTAAGAAGGTGCGGCAAGATGAGATTCATGATAATATCTATCAGTTGGAAAAGCTTCAAAAGCATGTGTTGAAACAATTGGAGAAGGGATTGACTCCTGCTGGATGATGAGAAAAGACCTTGAGAAAAAGGTCAATGACATTGATGGTAGAGTTGGTTTCTTGATTAAAACTATTTTTGAGTTGACAGATGAGAAGAAATTCCTCCAGAAGAAAATTTTGAGGCTTCAATACGACATGGCCGAGCTCAGCATCCGCCTCACAAGCATTGCTAAAGTTTGCAACATAGGGGAAGAAGGCAATACTCTTCCTACCTAGGAGAAGGAATAGGTACCAACAAGGAGTTATTTGATCCCGCCTGGCTTGACTCCAAGCTTGGGGAGATCTTTAAGTTTTATATTACTATTTTAGTTTTGCATTAGTTCGAGCTTAGAAATAAAGTTTGCATCATTTGAATTCCCTTAAGGAATAGTCGATCCCATTTTCGAAATTTCGAGTTTATTATCATATATGGATCATTATTGAGTTCTTGCTTGTCTTATTGGATATATGAATGGCTTGAGTATAATATTTCTTGCACTTGATGATAGCAATAGGAGTCTTACACACCATTGGTATTAATGGAGCATACAAAGATAATTTAAATCGATATGTTGCAAATTCATGGTTTGATTTACAAAAGTAAAAATAATCTGATTAGTTGTTGGGGGGATACCCCCGGGTAGGGTCACGCCGGGATATAATGGCCGAGTTAGCCGAGGTATGGCAAGGTCAAAGCGAATGCTGGCCGAGTCACCTCAAGGCAGGCCGAATCTCGGGGTAACCCGGACCAGGGGATGTCCACCTAACTGGGTCTCAACCGACTGAAGTGACCCGGTCGGCTTACTATTTTGGGAAGAGGCATATTCCCTGGAATATGCCTCCACGTATGCCCTAATTAGAGACCTAGCCACCCCTATATAAGGAGGGCTAGGGCCTCTGTAGAAAGGGTTGAGTTTTACGAGGTTGGTCTTTGGAGGTTATGTTCTTCTAGCAAGTGACTGAGAGCTAGCTAGTGGTGAGAGTAAGAGAGTTCCTTCTTCCTCCTCTCTCCAATACAGCTCGAGGAGCACTTGTAATCTGTGAGAGTGAATCAAATACAAAGCTACTGTGTGTGGAATCACCACACTATCCCTCCATGGATTCCCCTAGTGCATTTAGTCCCCACCTTTAGCCTATCCATGGCATCTGCCGTGAGACCACCACGACAGTTGGCGCCCACCGTGGGGCTAGCGGCGCTAGCAGGGGTCAAGATCCGGACAGGAAACCTCATCGGCACCGGCAAACGCATCGTCTCCGGGCTCGTTCATCGCTTTGGAGCGCTGGACTTTGTCAGCGACAACACTGGCTGCCTCGGCAAGCGTCCACTTCCGCGCAACAGCCTCTTTGTCAAGCTCGGCGCGCACAAGGTCTACATTGCTATCGATGTGTCATGCGTTCATCCGCGGCACGTCGTCGAGGCAGGCGAGCCACCACTTAGCGTGGTTCACAGGGCGCGTATCACTTGCTCCCCGGACCATGTTGAGGTGATGATGACTGCGCCTGGCGCTGGCGCAAGCAAAGATCCGACACCAGATCCGGAGGTAACGCCTAAGGCACCGAGGAAAGGTAGAGGTCCTCCACTAGAGAGGCCAGAGAATGTGCTGCGGGAAGCGATGGATAGCTTGGCAAACCCTATAGCAGCAGTGGTAGATCCGGCTCAGGCACAGGCCGATCTAGAGGAAACTAGGCAAAAAATTCTAGAGGGTGCGAAAAAGATAGTCGCGACTCAGCAGTCGTTGAACATGACACTGCGTGAGTATGCAAAGGCAAATAAAGTAGATGCTGTAAAAGTGAAGGGGAGAAATCTCATGAGTGAAATGAACAAAGAGGGTGATACTAGGATTGAGGAGTCTGAGAACTGTTTGTCCGTGGGGCTGCCAAACTATAGTACCCCGGCGAAAAACCTCAGAGCGGTAGATGCAGCTGCATCCAAGTTAGAGGGTCTAACGGGTGAAGCCCATCAGAGACAGCAACATAGGGTCAATGAGTTGGTTCGGATCACGAACAGGCAAAATGAGGAATTGCTCAGGGCTAACCCGGAGAGAGCTGGGGCCTCCAAGATCGTTCATTCGACGATGGGTAACCCGGAGAAATCCGCCGGAGCTGCATTGTCTCCTCATGGTGGACCTAGGAGAGAAGAGGTAGTAACCTCGGCCAGGAGGAACAAACAGATCATCTCGTATGACCCGACAAGGGCAGGGAAAGGAAAAGAAGTACAGAGAAATGACAATCGACGAAGTGTGAGCCGAGGTGAAGCTGGTCGAGGTAACCGCGACCAAGGCAATGCCGGTCAAGGTAATGCTGTAAATGGCAATGCCGGACAACGAAACTCGGAAGGAGCAGGACAACCGCAACAGCGGAATATACCAAGGCAAGAGCAAAGTGGCGGCCGAGGTATGCAACAGAGAGGTGCTCCACGAGAGCAAGACCGATATAACGATGTAGATTCAGAAATGGTGAACGCAGGATACCCAAGGCCGGACTATCATGTGATAGGGTCAAGATTGGGAAGCAGGGATTTGATGCCTGATGATGCCAGATTAAAACTGGATCGGCTGTATAGGTCAGAACAGATTGAATGTCAAGGTCCCCTGGGTCCTGCGTGTTTTGGGCCCCGGATCATGAAGGAGCCTCCAGTACCTAACTTCCAGTTACCTAGAGGCACAAAGACGTATGACGGCAGTACAAAGCCGGAAGATTGGTTGATAAACTATGCTACAGCTGTGAAAATTGCTACAGGCAACTTGAGATGGGCTGTGAGATACGTACCCCAGATGTTGGAGGGGCCAGCAAGGGTATGGCTAAACAATTTGCCACCCGGAAGTATTAATTGCTGGATCTATTTTGAGGAGATGTTTATCAGAAATTTCTCAAGTACGTATCAGAGGCCAAATAGGCCACAGACCCTAGCCATGTGTAAGCAGAGACCGAACGAGACGAACCAGGAGTTTTTAACCCGGTGGTGTACCGTGAGAAACTCGTGTGAGGGTATGATAGAGTCACAGGCCATAGCATGGTTTGCGCAAGGATGCAGATATGCAAGCATGTTGTGGCAAAGATTGCAAAGAGATATGCCAACTACGTTGGCAGAGACAATCCAGATTGCTGATTCGTATGCTTTGGGTGATCCGACTCAACCTAGGCTCGTGTCAAACGAGTCAAATGAGGAGTGCTACCAGAGAGATGGAGCCGAGTCATCCCGGAGGAATGACTACCAGGGTAAAAGAAGAGATGACAGACCGGATTACCGGTATAGTTCGCAACAAGTTGCTACTGTGAATCAAGATCAGCCCGGAGCAGGGGGAAACCAACGTCAGAAAACTAGAGGTCAACAATGGACACCAAGAAATGACGGCAAGAAAACTTGGATGCCAGAGCAAAAGAAACAGGCAAGAAAAGAAGGACCGTCCGAGGTATACTTATGAGTCAATGTTGGATCATCCATGTAAATTTCACACGCCAAATCCGAGTAACCCAGCGGGTCATACAATGAGTCAGTGTGAGTGGATGCGTAAGATAAAACAAGGTGGTTCGGGGAATGCTCAGAAACCTCGAAATGATCAACCTCGGCAGGAGTTACCCTGGAAGCAATTGCTCTCCGAAGCGAACACGCAACAGTTAATGTTGCCACCCCTCCGTCGAGGTATGACAACCATGAGAGAAGGGATGCAGTGCATCAAGTGGAAGACCAGCATCAGCCGGATAAGAGATATCCCGGAAATGAGGGGAGGAATGAGTATAGAGAGCATCATCAGAGTTACTATGTGTTTACCACTGAGGAAACAGATAGAAAGAGCTTGCAGCGCCGACATATGGAGGTGAATGCGGTAATGCCAGCAGTGACGAGGTATATGCCTTGGTCAGACCAGGAAATTACCTGGAGCATCAAATATCATCCCAAGCTTATGCCAAGTCCTGGTTCATATGCGCTAGTGCTGGATCTGACATTCATTGGGCCTAACATCAATGTGAGGTTCTCCAAGGTACTGATTGACAATGGCAGTAACATTAACATCATGTATGCGGATACAATGCGCAAGTTGGGTATCTTGGAGATCATGCTCCAAGCTACAAGGACAACTTTCCATGGCATTGTGCCAGGCATTTCTTGTGAGCCCATAGGCAAGGTCCGGGTTGACGTATTGTTCAGCATGAGAGATAACTGCTGAACTGAGAATTTGGAGTTTGAAGTGGTGAACTTAGAAAGTGCGTATCACGCGTTACTCGGAAGACCAGCACTGAAGAAATTCATGGCAAGTTGTCACATCAGTTATCTGAAGATGAAGTTGCCCGGGCCAAATGGGGTAATTACCATAGCTGGAGATTTCAGGCGTTCCATTGAGTGTGCTTCAGCCGGGTCTAACCTAGCCGAGTCACTCGTGATTGCGCAAGAGAAAAGAAATATACAGGAGGTGGCGGCGTTGGCTTAGTCTGCGCAGCAATATACGACAGCGTTGAGTAATCCGCATGGTAGTGTTTCGTTCCAAGCCACAAAGGATACCAAGAAAGTGCCTGTTGATGATATGTTCCCAGAGCGCACCATAACAATTGGTGCCAGGTTAAATGATAAATAGGAAAGCGAGCTCGTTAACTTCCTCCGTGAGAATCGGGATATTTTTGCTTGGTCCACACAGGACTTGCAAGGTGTTCCGAGGGAGTTGGCCGAGCATTCTTTGAACGTGAGACCCGGAGCAAGGCTGGTGAAGCAACCTCTCCGCCGCTTTGCCGAAGATAGGAGAAAAGTCAATGGAGACGAGATAGCTCGGTTACTAGCAACATGATTTATCGTCGAAGTTCTTTACCCGGATTGGCTATCTAATCCGGTGCTGGTGGAAAAGAAGAAGGATGATCCGAATGTGGCAGTGGTTTGGCGTATATGTATCGATTACACGAACCTGAATAAGGCGTGTCCAAAAGATCCATTTCCACTTCCAAGGATAGATCAGGTCATAGATTCAACTGCTGGGTGTGAACTGTTGTCATTCATTGATGCATACTCTGGTTTCCACCAGATACCCCTGAATCCGGATGATCAAATAAAAACTGCATTTATCACCCCGTATGGGGCTTATTGCTATCGCACCATGCCATTTGGTTTATGTAATGCAGGGGCAACGTACCAAAGATGTATGCAGAAATGTTTGCACGACCAAATTGGTCAAAATGTACAAGTATATGTGGATGATGTGGTTATCAAGACCAAGGAAAGCAAAACGCTCCTTGACGATATCAGGCAGACATTCGCGAACCTAAGGAGGTTCCGGATGAAGCTCAACCCGGAAAAATGTACCTTCGGTGTCCCGGCTGGAAAATTACTCGGATTTCTTGTCTCCAACCGAGGTATCGAAGTTAATCCAACTAAGATCCGGGCCATAGAGCGAATGGAACTGCCGAAGTGCCTTAACAATGTCCAGATGTTCACTAGCTGCCTGGCATCATTAAGTCGGTTTGTATGTCGGTTGGGAGAAAAGGCATTGCCTCTCTATCAACTCATGAAAAAGTCGGACAAGTTCATTTGGACATCACAGGCCAATGAAGCCTTTATCCAATTAAAGAAAACGTTAGCCACTGCACCAGTGTTAGCCTCTCCACTATCAAAGGAGCCAATGTTGCTCTATATAGCCGCAACCAACAGAGTTGTAAGTGTAGTAATTGTGGTAGAGTGCGACGAAGAGGGTAAGTCAGTGCAAAGGCCAGTGTATTATCTGAGCGAGGTATTATCAGCCTCAAAGCAAAATTATGCGCACTATCAGAAAGTGGTGTATGGAGTGTATATGTCGGCAAAGAAGCTAAAACATTATTTTGAGGAGCACCCCATCAAAGTAATATGTGAAGCCCCAATATCCGCGATAATGAGTAACAAGGATGCAAGTGGAAGGATTGCAAAATGGGAAATTGAACTAGCTCCCTATGCGCCACAATATGACAGAAGAGAAGTGATCAAGTCTCAGGCTGTGGCTGACTTTTTTGTGGACTAGGCCGAGGTGCAGTATGAAACGCCATTACCAGATCCGAACTACTGGAGAATGCACTTTGACGGGTCAAAAACAAAAACCGAGTTAGGCGCCGGAGTTGTGCTTACCTCGCCAAAGAATGACCAGCTGAAGTATGTGCTACAGATCCATTTCGCAGCATCAAACAACATCGCCGAATATGAAGCACTTGTGCATGGGCTCAAAGTGGCAAAAGAAATTGGGATAGGTCGGATCCAATGCTTTGGCGACTCAGATTTGGTAGTTCAGCAAGTATCAGGGCTATGGGACGCTCCTGATCCAAACATGGCACTATACAGATTCCATGTGCAGAAGATATCTGGTTATTTTGAGGGATGCGAATTTCGCCATGTACCCCGGGTGGAAAATGAGGCTGCCGACGTATTGTTGAAGCTCGGATCAACCCGACAAGCAATTCCATCTGGTGTAGCATTAGAACACCTCAAAAAACCATCCATCAAACCGTCCCCAGAAACCGACTCAATTTATGTCCCGGAAGATCCGGAGTCTGGAGCTGTGCCCATGGACATTGACATGGGAGGTGGTGCGCGAAACCCGGGGACTGCCTCAGCGAACCCGGGGACTGCCTCAGCAAACCTGGGGACTGCTTCACAAGACCCGGGGACTGCTCAGCATGATCCGGTTGAAGTTATGCCGGTGGATCAGATGGAAATTGATGAGGATGTGTTCCCTGTACGAGCAATACCAGCTTGGGCACTACCTATATTTCAATTCCTGAAAGATGGAACTTTACCCACTGAGGAGGTGCTATCCAGGCAAACTCAGAGGAGAGCAAAGGCATACACAATCATAAATCCGAGCTATACAAAAGGAGTGTGACAATGTCCTCTAGTGATGCGTTGACCCAGAAGAAGGGCTTGACATCCTCCGAGATATACATCAAGGGGAATGTGGGCATCATGCCTCGTCCAGAGCCTTGGTAGCAAAAGCTTTCCGGCATGGATTCTACTGGCCAAGTGCCATAGAACAAGCAGAAGATTTGGTAAGAAAATGCAATGGTTGTCAGAGGTATGCTACCAGGACACATATGCCAATGTTGGAGCTCAAGACCATACCAATCACATGGCCATTTGCCGTATGGTGTTTGGACATGGTTGGCCTGTTCAAACCAGCAAGGGGAAACATGACCCACATCCTAGTCATGGTTGACAAATTTACAAAGTGGATTGAAGTAAAGCCAATAAGAAAATGTGATGGAGCTATGGCCGTGACATTTCTCAAAGACATCATCTTGAGATACGGTTATCCTCATAGTATCATAACTGATAATGGCACAAATTTTGCTGAAGGAGCATTTGCGCGATTCTGCCAGGATAAGAAGATCCGGCTGGACGTTGCCTTGGTAGCCCATCCTGCATCAAACGGACAAGTGGAAAGATCCAACGGATTAGTATTGTCCGGGATAAAACCCTGGCTCATTGAGCCGCTGCAAAGATCAGCGGGGTGCTGGATAGAAGAACTACCAGCGGTATTATGGAGTCTAAGAACAACTCCGAATCGATCAGCGGTATATGGGGCAGAAGCTGTATTACCAGCCAACATAGAGCATGACTCGCATAGGGTCACCCAATACACAGAAGCCAAAGTGCAAGAAGCTCGGCAAAATGATGTTGATCTGCTGGAAGAAGCAAGAGAATTGGCATTGTCCAGATCCGCCATATATCAACAGAACCTCCGACGCTATCATAGCCAGAAAGTAAACCCCCGATTCTTCCGGGAAGGTGATCTGGTACTCCGGTTGGTACAACGTACTTCTGGCATGCATAAGTTATCCCCCCCATGGGAAGGGCCATTCATTGTGAGCAAAGCATTGCACAATGATTCTTACTATCTTATCGATGCAAAACCACAGGAAAAGAACAAGGCGGACAGGTCCGGTGAGGAATCTAAGCGTCCATGAAATGTAGCTCTACTTCGTCCTTTATACACTTAGTAGAGAAGTGTATGTATCCGAGTCTCTCATATGTCGGTATGTATGCCGACAATGAGCTTATCAATGAAAAGTTGGCACCTCGAGCAGTAACTCGGGGACTGCCTTAATAATGATTATTGTCTTCTGTATTTATTGTTTATACGTCGGTTGGTGTAAGATGTTCTACTTAGGACGGATTAGTAATGTGTGAGCACCAAGAACCCAACTCTTCAACTTGCTGCTGTCCAACAAGAATTGGCTTCATGGCAAGCAAGAGAACAAGTTTGGAATTGCGTAGCACATGAAAAACGACTAAGGAAAGGAACTTAATCGAGCCGACACTTGTTTTTCAGACTAACCTTATGTTTACTTTCGATTTACTATGCTGAATTACTTTGAGCTAATCCTAAAGTTTCCAAGTATTGTGAAGACAATTTTTGAAGCTCGAACTCGTAAGTCATAAAACCGAATCAAGGTAGACACGAGCCGAGCCAAAAGGTTGGATGAACAAGAAAATGAAACTTGGGGACTACGCCCAAGTTAATCCGGCATGAAAACTTAGTAGCAAAATATCACTTGTGTGCTTGATACAATTCCACCCGGCATACCGGGGATCTGATAAACTTTAAAGTTTTTTCACTCAAGGAGCGACAGGAGGAGGAAGTTCGGCATCATCTTCCCTGTCTTCGGTGTCCGAGGCATCGTCCTCTTCGTCCTCATCCGAGCCATCTTCAACGTTTTCAGCATTTTCATCATCCGCGCCACCAAGGAAGCCTGGACCCTCATTCCATTCATGAATGGGAGCATATTCGATGAGGCTATGGGCACAAGCCTTGCGCCGAGCTATCCACTCCGGGTCACTGGTCCATCTGGATCCGGTATGCATGCGTGCTAGGAGGTTGAGGTCGATCTTCTCGTACCACGTAAGCACGTAGTGGAGAACGGTCTCAGCTCTGACACGTCCAGCGGATTCCCTCCAAAGGTTGAGCTGGGTTTCGCATTCCATCAACTTATCAACAAGAACTGTGGTCCCCTCCGCAGTATCTTCTACAGACCAAAAAGTGTTAAAGATTCCGATTGCAACGTCAAGGATATCCTTGCCATAGTTCTTCACGATTTCCACGTGAGAAGACAAGCTGACCAACTGGTCCTCCATGTGATACGGAATCTCTTTAGCGTCAGGAGCAATGGGGGTACCCCTCTCTCAGCGGAACTTAGCAACAGCGGTGCTCAGAATGGCATTGCCCTATGGAAATTTGCCTGAAAACAAGACAAGAGAAGCAGGTAAAGAAAAGACATGTGAAGTAACTCGGAGAAATATACCGGGTGAGGGAAAGGAGCTTACGTGAAATATGGCTGTGGATCCGGGTCAACTCCTTGGTACAGTCATCACGCCTTTTGCGAAGCTGCACAAGTTCAGTATTGACCGACTCAAGTTTGACGCCGGCCTCCTGGAGAAGTTCTCGGTCCTTGGAAATTTGGGGATTGATGTAGCATCCCAATTGTCTAACAATTGCAATGCTACTATCCTAGTCTATATATGGCTACTTCATATATATAATTGTTGCATCATAATTATATCATGCTCATGTCATCATGCCACCTTGCATTTGAGCATCATATAAAACCCTTTTTCATTTGGTTCTTATCTCATATGCATTATTAATTGTATTTGCCTCTTGATATTGTATTTGGTTCTTGATATATTGTTTAAATGCCCAAGCTAAGTTGGGGGTATATCTTTTATTTAACTCCACCACCTTTCTTGTCATCACCCCATCATTCCACCATTCCACCATATATGAGCATTGCAATTTATTGGTTTTACCTCTAGCTCATGTGGGTTGGGATGGATCCAATTCTATTTTTCCACATGCTCTCATCTTAGCATCATGTTGTTTTCACATTAATGATATATGAGAGCCACATGGCCACCTTTGCATGCCTTGTGAGTGGTATCCCTTTTCCTAGCTTCCATATGGATTATTATGGATTTATGCTCATGTGGGGATATTTTTGGGACTATTAAACATCTAGTGGAATAAACACACTAGCAAGTCCCAATTATAATCAAATGTGATCATCTCCATCTACTCCATCTGGAACTTTCTTTTAAATTCTTGGCTTGGCTTCATTCCAATTTTGGGGAATGTATAATAATAATGCCATGTTAATATGAGTGTTTTCACAAGATTTTTATCATGGCAATTATCATTTTCGCATGGGCCATGCAAGAGTACCCCACCTTTAGCCTCTGTTTCTCTCTTGGCTTTGTTTGGTTTTATCTTATGGAGCCATGGACATTCATCTTTCTCTACCCCCTTTTTTTTGGCTTGATCTAGATTGGTTTTGCCAAAGTCCACCACCACACCTCTCTTGTGGATCTAGCTAGAAGCATGCAAGTTTCTAAACCAAGCCCCCTCTCTCTTCTCTCCGCTCTCTAGCCTAGTTAAACCCTAACCCTAATCAACTACCCTATCACCATCTACCATACCACCCTCTAGACAAACCGAGCCACCCCCTAATCAAGACCACCTCTCCTCTCTCCTATCTAGATCAACCAAAAACCCTAACCCTATCTATCTACCCGAGCCCCATCTACCCTAACACGAGCTCACCTCCCCTCTCTCTTTCCCTCTACCTGCCATGCCAGCCCCACCACCAGGCCGGCCCCACCTTGCAGCCTCTCTGCCCTCCCCCATTCCTTTCTTTGGCTTCAAGACAAAGAGAAAAGGGAGAGAAGAGAAGCACCTACCCGATCACCTCCTCCCTCACCTTTTTGCAAAGCCATCACCCCCATGTGCTCCTCCCTCCCCTATCTACCTCAACCACCCCAGCTCTCCATAACCGTCTCAGATCGAGATCCAGGAAGACCCAGACCTCTCCTTCCTCCCCACAACCTCCTAGCCATGGCCATGGTTTTTCCCAAACCCTAGCTTCGGCCTTGATCATGATCTGCACGACCTGTTGCTCCCCGAGGCCCCCCAGGAGCACCGACGAGCTCTTCTGCGTCCCCTTCTTCGGCTCGAACCAGTACCTGGGCCAGGACCTCGCCGGAGCAGCCCAGCGCCGCCGTGCACCGCCGCAGGCCGAGCCCGACGTCCCCGAGCCCCGCCGTCGATCTGGTCCACCTCGAGCACGTTTGTCTGCACCGTGCGGTTGCTGGTGATCCCCTCTCCCTCCCGGACATCTCCCCTTCCCTTCTAGCTCTCCGTAGCTCCGCCGCCTTCCGTCGAACGCCCTGCGCGCGCGCCGCGCGTCGCGCTCTGGCGGCAGTAGCGTCAGCAGCACCTGACCCGCCTCTGTTCCTTGCCGTGCCCCGCGCGCTGTAGACCTTCTCCGGCGATGCCACCTGAACAAAAGTCGTAGCCCTACGTTCCCTCGTCGTGTTTCGTTTTTGCGGCGTGGCGAGATCCGCCGCCGTTTGGTCGTCATCGTCGACCAAACTCCAGCCGTTCTCCTGTGCTCTGCAGATCGGCGCACAGCAGCAGACGGTCGTCGACGTTGTTTTTGCAGAGAACCCCCTGATGTTTTTCCCGCCTGAACCCGAGCTCCCTAGTGCCCCACCTGCCAGCCTCAGCGCCCTTTGCAAGGAAACCCCCTGGAAAAGTATGGCCATCACGGACCAGTCCCCCCCCCCCCCCCCGCGCGCCTGGGATCGCCCACGTGTCAGCGCCCGATAGCCCGCGCGCGTGCTGTGGCCCTGCCGCTTGGAGGCCCACCAGTCAGCCTCTGAGGCTGGGTTCCCCTCGGTGAGAAAAGCCCCGCGCGGACCATGTCGGCCAGCATGTTGCTGAGTCAGCGCCTGGCCCGCTCGTCAGTGGCACGGGCTAAGTTACGCCGAGTACAAAAGGTCTGGATGATTTCTGTTTTAAATAAAACAATTCCAGAAAATGTTTTATAAATGATTTAAATTCTGTTTTAAATAACTTTTCAAATATATTTCCAAATAATACAAATAATATATGTTTTCAAATCAGAAAAATGTGAGGAATTCAAATATGACCTTCAAAATATATTTTGGACACTTTATTTTCCAAGTTAATTAAAATTACAATAAAATGCCCTTTTCCTTATTTAATTAATAACTTTTGTTTTATAACTCCAAATTTAACAAATAATATGTCTAAAATGATTAGCTCGACGAGACCTTTATGTTTATGCAATCCTATATCTGTTCTGCAGCATGCATCATATAAATATATTGGGTACAGCAACTAATATGAGTTTAAAATGTGGTAAAAACTCAATAAAATGCTTTATTATTGTATTCCACACCTCACCCATGCCATGCTACTTCAATGCCATGCAAATCGTGCATAATTCATCATGGCATGATTGTTTGCTTGATGCATTTAATTCATATGCTTGTGCACTTTATTTATGTTGGCCCTTGTTTGTTTGGTTCTTCTTCGAATAGACGCTGAGCAGGGGATATACCAAGAAACCCAGGAGCACTACCCAGATCCGTCTCTCGCTTCAACTGAGCTGCCAGGCAAGCACTACCACATGCTTGCATACATATAGTACCTATTGCCTCTTTCTTATTCTGGCATCATTGAGTCGCGATTGCATTAATCTAAATCCCAAGTATTGCATAGCCTTTACTTTTAAACCCCACCGAAGCTTGTTCCTCCATCCCATGAGCCATTACTACAGGAGTTGTTTGAGCCATGCGAGTCATAGAACAGCATGTGTAGGGTATGTGAGTGTCTGATGGATAACGAGGTACCTAAACAACTTAACCTGAGTAGTAGTGGGATAACTAATGAAAGTGGCATCGGTGAGCCATATTTGCTATTTGGTTTTCAGGCTCACTTGTGTCCCGTAAGACCCCGAGTACTTGATTCCTGTTCCAAGAATATTCGCGCTATCCACATCCGGGAGGCTTATGAACCCCCCTGCGCCAGAGCTTGATTCATTCTTATTTCTTGGGGCCACAAACTAGTTTGAGGTTTTATCTACTATCCTGTACTTATGCCATGCTTTACTGCTTTATTTAATATTGTGCGAGGAGCACCTGTACTGTTTTGGAAAGCGGAGTGTTTTCGCGGTATCGACAAGCCCAGTCACACTTTCGGGTTCCCAGTCGTTTACAGCCACTGACGCAAACCTTGAGTCCGTCTCGGAGTCACCTAACTCCGTTGCGGGTAGCTTAATGGGGTGGCCCCCTGAAATATTTCTGAATCTGTGATCGCTTTGTCGTGACTGCCTCGTTGGGTTTTGATTTGGTTTTTCCGAGGCATATCGAGTGTGTGTTGCTATTTGTGCACCCCTGCAGGGTAAAAACTTTCTGAAAGCCATGTCTGCAGTTATGGACGACTTGGAGCATAGTTTCTCGATCATAGACAAGAATAACTAAAGTACCGCTTCTAATTTGACTAAGTACCTGACTAGTAAATAGTGCAACACTCATGGAATGGATAATAAAACTGCCAACGGATTGGGGGGGTTGTTCGTCCGCTTCCTCGTCGGTAAGCGAGGAGGAGGATGGATCTGTTAAGATTACCGTTATAACTGTTATAACTGTTGTTATTAATTCACGGACATCCGTCTATCTCTGGTTAGGCGGATGGTTAGCGAGTATCTATAGGATTGTTAGGGTTTATCTTTTGCTGCAATTGCGTCACCCCAGGTTGTGTCCCCTTTAGAGGCATAAAGACTTGCTGAGTACCCCTAGGGTCTCACACGATAAATTATTGGTTCAGATGAACAGGTACACTCACAAGATGGATACTGGGCTGAGGAGACGGACGATGTGGGCAACGATCATTTGGTGTAGAGATTCCGGGAATGGGGATCCGTGAGATCTGTGGGCGGGATGTGCTTATTTATGGGCATCTTATGCCGATTTGCTTCTTATTCGTACTCGGATTTTGTCTTCCGCTTCCGCCTGATACTCTGATGGTTGATGTATGAGGAGATATCCTAAACTATTATATCTATCTAGGATATTTGGATCTTGCCGTATGGCGTTGCTATATTTCCTTTCTTTTAGATGGAATGGCTCTGATGTACTGTTGTATGGTGGCTTGCATACATACTCATTTGTGTATGTAGTTGATCCCTTCGCCTGCCGATTACGTCGCCCGTTCTTGTCCCGATGTTTGGAAATGGTTGGGACGGCCGAAAGGTCTACCTGTGAGTGGCATTTGGGCCCCACCGTACTATTTCAACCATTTCCGTTCATCCAGGCTTGTAACTAGGAGCGTAATTCACCGAGGTAGTTACAATTGAGGCGCTCGCGCTCTTCAGTATAGTCCTGGCCGGCTTTTTGAAGTTCGGATTGGTGCTGCGCTTTCAACTTCTTCATATCTGCCTTGAGCTTGGCAATTTCATCATCCTTGGTTCGGAGGAGGGCAAGCTCATCATCTTTCTTTTTGAGCTCAGCCTGATGCGGCCCTGCTTGTTCGAGAAAATGCAGCATCATATCAGGCACGGGCACACTATCTTCCAGCGATGCTGAAATAGTTTGTTGACCCGGCAAAGCCGAGGTATGAATGTTCGCCGAGCCAAGGAGAAAAGGAGATAGAAAGCATAGCAAGGTCACACAAAAGTAACTTACCCTTGATCTGGTCAAGATTCTTCCTCATGAGGGTATTCTCAGCTTCCACCCCAGCTGCGAAAACCGAATGATGGGTTAGTTCGGCAGAAAAAGAAGAAGAAAACACGGAAAAATGTCAAGAAGAGAACCTATCCCTTTTCTCGTGTTCAGCGAGAAGTGCATTATGCTTTGCACGCAGCATCTTGTGAGTGTCTAGGAGACGCTGAAACTCAGCGCTCCGGCGGTTGGTGGTCACCTGACAAGAGTACAAAAATATAGCTTAGTCTTGTGCATATTCGAAGTGTACAAAATCCGGGCCAAGTGGAACTTAACCTGGCTCTAGGTGTGTGCATATTCAAAGTGTACAGAATCCGGGCCAAGTGGAACTTAACCCGGCTCTAGGTGTGTGCATATTCGAAGTGTACAGAATCCGGGCCAAGTGGAACTTAACCCGGCTCTAGGTGTGTGCATATTCGAAGTGTACAAAATCCGGGCGAAGTGGAACTTAACCCGGCTCTAGGTGTGTGCATATTTGAAGTATACAAAATCCGGGCCAAGTGGAACTTAACCCGGCTCTAGGTGTGTGCATATTCGAAGTTATCAAGGAGCTATATTAGTTTTCTAAGGAGCATCCGGCCGAGTAACAAGTTACTCCCCCGGAGGCTCGGGGACTAATGGTTATATCACTAATATCTACAACATGCTAAGGAAAAGGTGAAGTAACATACCTCCATCATCCGACCCGCAAGGTTAATTGCCTTAGCGGCCGTGTTCATTTGAGCAGCAAATTCGGCGGGACCGAACTTCTCTGGGAGATCGTCGTTGTGGACGAACTCCGCCTTGTTCTAGTTGTTCACGAACTCGATCAAGGTCGGAGGCTCACGTAGCCTCTGCATGGATGACATGGAGGAAAAGTGACCCGGTCGGCTTACTATTTTGGGAAGAGGCATATTCCCTGGAATATGCCTCCACGTATGCCCTAATTTAGAGACCTAGCCACCCCTATATAAGGAGGGCTAGGGCCTCTGTAGAAAGGGTTGAGTTTTACGAGGTTGGTCTTTGGAGTTTATGTTCTTCTAGCAAGTGACTGAGAGCTAGCTACTGGTGAGAGTAAGAGAGTTCCTTCTTCCTCCTCTCTCCAATACAGC
Source organism: Avena sativa (assembly GCA_916181665.1). Classification (NCBI taxonomy): domain Eukaryota; kingdom Viridiplantae; phylum Streptophyta; class Magnoliopsida; order Poales; family Poaceae; genus Avena; species Avena sativa. Next base: position 372,140,593 of record OV702291.1, on the reverse strand, counting down.
TCGAGGAGCACTTGTAATCTGTGAGAGTGAATCAAATACAAAGCTACTGTGTGTGGAATCACCACACTATCCCTCCCTGGATTCCCCTAGTGCATTTAGTCCCCACCTTTAGCCTATCCATGGCATCTGCCGTGACACCACCACGACATTAGTCAAGTTGATAAAGAAACCTCGAACTTATTTTTTTAAATCGCTATCAAAAATAGAGTGAGAATAAGTCGAGATAGAGTCTTCAAGTCATAAAGATGCTTCATATACAATTGGAATTTGGTGACTGAGATCATTAAACTTTGAATTCCTACATGAAGTGGAATGTATGGCTAGCTCCTTTGCACAACACTTAGACAAAAGTGCGAGCATATATATATATATATAAAACAAAGAGAATAAAAAGAGCGAATGTGCAAAGAGAAAATAGGCATATACCACTATATTGTAGTAAGACAAAGATACATTTTGAGATTTTGAATCCCAAGCGAATATGTTAATCCTAAAACACTTGGCACTACCTCGCTAACTCATTTGATCGAACCGAATACTTTTACATCTTGTTGAGATTCATCTTTTTTGAACTGTTGATCACTAAGGTGTGGAATCCTACTAATATTATTCTGATGGTTTGAGTAAGGTTCTATTCATGAACTCATTCTTATGTATCTTATAGGATAAAAACATGTTGTAATTGCCTCATTTATTTTATTGACTCAGCTTCATGAATATGAGGATCACATTCACTAAGCCAGCCTTGCTCAGGATGAGCAAGAGTCTAATCTTAGGGAAGTTGATGAGTGCATATTTGCATCATGTTTTATGTTATTGTTTTGCATTATAGTGGTAGGATATTGGTATTTTACGGTGTTCATGCGCACATTTTATGTCTATTTTCACCAGGATCACGACAGATGATGGATACAATGGACACAATTCTTGGAGAAGTTGTATTGGGGAGAAAAGGAGTCAAAAACAACATAAATCGCTTATTTGGGAAATATCAATAAGACTAGAAGAAAACCAGAAGCGATCGAGGCATCTAGAAGGTTTCACCCCGTGCAACTGGGTCAGGGAGACGACATACAAAACACCCAGAAATCGCCGAAAACCTCACCTCCGGAAGGAATCCGGAGGTGGAACTTGCCCAAGGGATCCATCTTCGCCCTGCGCAGATCCGGGAGGCTAAGGCATCGATCTTCATCTTCATCAACCGCTACACCATCATCTCCATCCATCCCATCTTCACCCCATCTAGATCTTGTTGTAATTCCCGTACTCGTTGTGGATTTATACAAGAACTAGTCATTTACAATTGTTTTCATTACCATTGCCATGATGTTGATTGCCTCCATGTCTGAGTAGATCATTAGTTCTTGGGGATATGGAGAAACCCTAGCATATGATTGAGATAAGATAGAGATTATTATATTATACATCATTATGTGTATGTGTTAATTGTCTTCATCTTGATGTTGGGAGTTGTGCACCTCCTTAATATTTGCCTCTTATGGGGACACGATGAAGGGGATTACTTGTTGGTAGACGGAGGAATGATAACACTTACTGTGACTACAAAGTTGTTGTCATTCTTTACGTACTAACTCTGGGAAATAAGGAGAACTCATAAAGCCATGCTCATGGCACGGGAGAAATCCCTTAATAGCAGGATAACACGATTGATGTCGTTTATCTGTCAGATGTGGTTATGAAGGATGATGTGAGCAGTGGTTGCTGCCTATTTGTACATATATGGAGCTCCTCCCACATACATTATTATCACGAGAATATTTGTTATAATAATCTTGATTGCTTAGTCTAAATTGCTAGCGGTGTCTCCACCACTCCCTGAGAATGCCTTTTTCCCTATTGCAATTCCAATCTCTTTTACACACGCGATTCTTACTTTCTGCATTACGTTTTACTTTACTTTAATTGCTTCATTCAATCAAAAACCCAAAAATAATTCTACTTTTCTTGCATCTCAAAATTATTCCTTAAGTACTTTATTTAGTTTTGGTTAAAAGAATTTTAGTCTTTCTGTCGTGGTGGTGTCACGGCAGATGCCATGGATAGACTAAAGGTGCGGACTAATACACGCTAGGGGAATCCAGGGAGGGATAGCGGAGTGATTCTCCACACAGAAGTTTGTATTGATTTCCTTTGCAGATTACAAGTGCTCCTAGAGCTGTATTGGCAAGAGGAGGAAGAAGGAGCTCTCTTACTCTTGCCCACAGTTCACCCCTAGAACCTTAGCCAAAACCCTATGGCCTCAAAGAACTCAACCAGAGATCAACCCACCTTCTACTGGAACCCTAGCCCCCCTTATATAGAGGAGGTTCGGTCCCTGCCTAGGGCATACGTGGAGGCATATTCCTAAGAATATGCCTCCTCCCAAAGTGGTAACCCGACCGGGGTGCTTTTCCCCCGCGTCATACATGCTTTAGCTACGTAAGCCTCTGCGGCGCCTGCGTCAGCCGACATGGGCGTCGTCACCCTTGTCGGCCATGACCCGGTGGTCCTGCCCTTGCTTTCTTCGCTCATGCAGTGCGTACCGGACCTTCTTTTTAACCAGAGAGATTCCTTCCTTCTCCCAGAAGCTAAGCGGGGACCCAGATCATAGTAGATCCGGCGACGCCTATTCCTTCATACAAGTTAGACAAGCACTTCCGACTTACTCCTTAAGTCGGATGAGACAATGTTAGGCGACCCCCTGGTCCGGGTTACTCCGTGATCCGGCCTGCCTTGAGGTGACTTGGCCAGCATCCACTTTGACCCTACCGAACCTTGGCTAACTCGGCCCTTATACCCCGGAGTGACCCTACCCGGGGGTATCCCCCCAACATTAGTCCCCGAAGCTGGTGCGGTCTTAGATGCCTTGGCCGCTAAGGCCACATCAGGTTCATGTATGTTCAAGCCTTGGACGTTTATTTCCGGGTTATCTCTTTATCTCGGATTATATGGATTTACATTCCCTTCGCACGTTCCAAGTTTTCACTTGCCAGCCAGGTTACCATTTTGGTTCGGATCCCATGGTTACCACGGTTTGATCCGGGCCTCGTTTCCTTCTCTCATACGTCAACCCACGTGGAGGCTAATCATTACGCTGTCTTATTTTAAGGGCCTGCACAGTAATCGCCGCAGTAATTGTCAGTTATCACTATGCGTGGGTCACGTCACGCCTGCCTCCTCGCTTCCCGCATCAGCGCATCACGTCACAGGATTGCTTCTGCTCTGTGGCCCTTTGTGTGGCTCCTCTATGATTGGCTGAGGCGTGCGATACACAGCCACACCATGTGGCTCGTTGGCGCAGCGCGATCCCACTCACCCTCTCAGGGGGTGGTTAAGTAGCGGAGGGGCGCACCCCTTAGCATTTTTCTCACTTCCGCGCCCCTCTGCTCATTGCCCTTCTCCTTCGTCTTCCTAGCGACCGTGCCGCCGCCAGTGCTTCAAGCAGCAGCGCGGCCGCCATGCTTTTCGCCGCGCCTCTGCGTTGCAGCCACCGCTACGTGACTTCCTCGCCACTGGTCCTTGCCAATCTAGGCCTCAGATTCCCGCCGCCGTTAGCGCCAGCGAGGGCAGTGAATACGAGATGACGGAGGAGGAGCTCGTCGTCGCCGAGCAGGAATGGACGAGGACACCGCCGCGGCGGACCGCGGCGCGTGGGCCGGATCATGGGTCTATCAGGATGACCTTGACTGGCTCTACCGGACCAGGCGCATTCCTGCCGACGTCGCTGCTCGTCTCCCCTCCACCGAACTGGCCCCCTCACCCAATCCGGGTGAGTTCGTCGTGTTCCTGTCCCACTTTCAACGGGGATTTGGTCTGCCTATGAGCGATTTCTTCCGGGATTGGGTTAGCACCTACCACTTGCAGCTGCACCATCTCCCAGCCAACACTATCACCTCTCTTTTCGCCTTTGCCTCTACGATCGAAGGCTACACCGGACTATGGCCCACGAAGGAGCTGTGGATCTAGTTTTTCGGCCTTCGTCGCAACGTCATCCCCAACATCCAAGTAGAGTCGGAGGATAAGCAGCTCACCCAATTCGGAGCTGCCTCCATCTTGCCCCGGAGACTTTCCGTTTTCCCCCGGGTTACCGGGCTTGACTCCTGCAAAGGATGGGCCCGGACCTTCTTCTATGTCCGGAATGAGGGCACTGAAGATTTGATTCGGTTGCTGCCCTATGCTCTGGGTCCACCTGACACGGAATTCTGGGAGGAGGTCCCCAAAAAGCCTACAACTCTGGCCAACCAAGTTAACAAGAGGTTCGCGGAGCTGAAGAAACTCGGATTGCGCAACGAGGATGCCATGATCACGTTCGTGCGCAACCGAATCTCTCCCCTCCAGAAGCGCACCCACAAGTTGTGCCACATGAGTTTCGGCCGCGAACCCAACCGGACCTCCTCCTTCGAGCTGAGCAACACGGAGATTTTTCGCCAGGTTAAGGCTCTCTTCACCACCCACCGGGACTTCTCCACCGAATGGACGTGGGGAACTGAGCACTACTGTCGTGACAGGCTCCTTCCCGCGGTAAGCTTTGCGGGGCAAACTTATTTCGGATCAAATATGTGTCGGTGTTTATTGTGTTTTTGACTCTGTTCTTCATGCTTTTTCTCAGCTGTTCCTTCAGCAAACTCTCGAGGATGGTACGGATCCGACCCTTAAGTGGGCGCCGGACCGAGAAATCCTGGATGAGGAGGAGCCGGACCAGGAGATGTTCCTCCCTATGACCGACGCTACCAAACGACCCAGCGGTAAATTCTCTTCTCTTAGAGATTGGCCCGATGATGAGGATGACTCGGATGTCAACGTGATTGAACCTATTGAGGTTGTCCCTCTTTCTTTTGCCTTTCTGGCATCAGCTAACCCTGGTGGGCATATCCACGAGGATCCTCCACTTGCTACGGGCGAGCCGGTTCTGGTGGCATCGAAGAAGAAGCACGAAACCGCATCAAGTTCTTCCTCCGAACCTTCTCAGCCCACAAAAAGGCAAAAGAAGGCTAGAGACAAGACTGCCTCCAAGCGGGCAGGCAAAGCCCCGGCACGAAGGGCTCGAAAACCCAAGGAGGCCGAAACCTCGGATGCGTAAGTCATTTTTCGTTGTGTAACTCACTTTTCCTTGCATCATGGCAATTTCTCTTCTGACATTATTTCCTTCTTCAGACCTCCGGTGGAGGTCCCTCAGAGCGGATCAAGCATCTCTTCACCACTTCGATCCGGCCCTACTCCTCCTCGTGACGACGAGTCACGTCCGCTGATCCCTATTCCAGAGGGTTCTGCGGCTGCTCCGAGTTCCGCACTACCTCGCCGAGAGGAAAGCGACCTCAGAGCGGGAGGGGTCGGTCCAGCCGAGGCGACAACGTCCACCACTTTGGCATCGCCGCAACCAGCAACCACCGAGTCTATCTCAACACCAGCACCAGCAGCAGTTCCAGTATCAGCGACTGAGCCAGCACTAGCACCTGTTCCGACACCAAGGAAACCAACAACAGCTCCAAGTTTAGCTACAAGAGCTCCAGTGCCAAGTTCTTCCGCCTCGTCCGAGTCATCTCAACCTCGGCGAGGAACTACTCCAGCAGCTTCTAAGGGGAAATCCACTGCAGTTACTTCTTCCCAGCAAGCTAAGGGCAAGAAGGCTCCGGATTCCACCAAGTCTGCATCTGTCGAGGCTGGGCAGCGAACCCTAGCATCGATGCTTCCCAAGAAAGCTCCAGCAGCGAAGGATGTTCCTGGCGAGCCAACTGATGCGCAACAAATGGTTCTGCATACCTGCCCAGCTCTTGCCTTGGTTGAGAGGAAGGAAGCGCACGCAAAGGGCTTGGTGGCACCCCATATGCCCACCGGTGAGCGGTACCCTCCGAGTCTTATTGAGTTCGTCATGAACTGGAATAAGGCGGAGTTCGTCCACAACGACGATCTCCCGGAAAAATTCGGCCCCGCAGAATTTTCCGCCCAGATGAATACCGCCGCTAAGGCGATTAACTTCACGGGGCGAATGATGGAGGTATGTCGTTTCTCCTTTATATGCTGTAGATAATAACCATTAGTCCCCGAGCCTCCGGTGGAGTAGCTTGTTACTCGGCCGGATGCTCATTAGAACACTAACGTAGCTCCATGTAAACTTCGAATATGCACACACCTAGAGCCAGGTTAAGTTCCACTTGCCCCGGATCTTGTACACTTCTAATATGCACACACCTAGAGCCGGGTTAAGTTCCACTTGGCCCGGATCTTGTACACTTCAAATATGCACACATCTAGAGCCGGGTTAAGTTCCACTTGGCCCGGATTTGGTACACTTCGAATATGCACACACCTAGAGCCGGGTTAAGTTCCACTTGGCCCGGATTTTGTACACTCCAAATATGCACACACCTAGAGCCGGGTTAAGTTCCACTTGGCCCGGATCTTGTACACTTCAAATATGCATACACCTAGACCCGGGTTAAGTTCCACTTGGCCCGGATTTTGTACACTTCGAATATGCACACACCTAGAGCCGGGTTAAGTTCCACTTGGCCCGGATTTTGTACACTTCGAATATGCACACACCTAGAGACGGGTTAAGTTCCACTTGGCCCGGATTTTGTACACTTCGAATATGCACCAAGCTAATTTTACACTTCTGTACTTTTTTCAGGTAACTACCAATCGCCGGAGCGCTGAATTCCAACGCCTGCTGGATACCCACAAGATGCTACGCGCAAAACATGTTGCACTTAGTGCAGAACATGAAAAGAGGGGAAATTTTCTCTCTCTCAGCACTTCTCCGTTTTTCTTCACCTTCTTCTGCCGAACTAATCTCCTCATTCGGTTTCTGCAGCTGGGGTGGAGGGTGAGAACAAGATCATGCAGAAGAATTTGGAGGAAATCCAGGGTATGTGGTCTCTTGTCTGACCTCGTAGTGTTTTCCATTTCCTCTTCTCCTTGGCTTGGCAAACATTCACTCCTCAGCTCTGCCGGGTCAACATACTATTTCAGCATCGCTTGAGGATAGTGTGCCCGTGCCTGATATGATGCTGCATTTTCTCGAACAAGCAGGGCAGCATCAAGCCGAGCTGAAGAAGAAAGATGACGAGCTTGCTCTCCTCCGGACTAAGGACAACGAGATTGCCAAGATCAAGGCTGAGATGGAGAAGATGAAGGCCCAGCACAAAACCGAGCTCCAAAAGATCGGCCAGAACTTCACAGAAGAGCGTGAGCGCCTTACTCTCCAGATCTCCAAGGACCAGGACCTACTTAAAGAATCCGACGTCCAGCTTGGGTCGGCAACCGCTGATCTTGAGCAGCTTCGCAAGAGACGCGATGACTGCATCAAGGAGTTAACCCGGATCCTTAGCCACATATCACGTAAGTTTCTTCCGACCTACTTTTCCGGGTTGCCTCATATGTCTTTTCTTTACCTTGTTTCCAGGCCACTTTCCAGAGACTACTCCTATTGCAAGCGCAGCAGTTGTAGATTTTTGCCAAGCGAGGGGTACTCCTACCGCTCCTGCCGGTGAGGAGGTTCCTTACGACATGGAGGACCTGTTGGTCAGCTTATCCTCTCGCGTGGAGATCATCAAGAATTATGGCAAGGATATCCTCGACATTGCAGTTCACATTTTCAATAGGTTCCGGCCCGGAGAGAGTAGCCCGCAGACAAGCGCGATTCTCGTCGAGAAGTTAATGGAGACTGAGACCCAGCTCAATCTCTGGAGAGAATCCGCTGGTCGCGCTGCAGCTGATACCATCCTTCACCATATTCTCACATGGTACGAGAAGATCGACCTCAGCCTCCTTACACGCCGGCGCACCAGATCCAGATGGACCGATGATCCGGAGTGGGTAGCTCAGCGCCAGGCTTGCGCCTATAGCCTCCTCGAATATTCTCCTATTCATGACTGGGTTGAAGGACCAAGCTTCCTGGAATCCGTTGGGGACGAGCATGTTGAGAACATTGAAGATGGGTCGGATGAGGGTGGAGAAGATGATGCTTCAGATATTGAAGACAGCGATGACGACACCGAACTTCCTCCTGATGCTGCTCCTTGGATCAAAAAACTTGAAAATTTATCAGATCCCCGGTATGCCGGGTGCAATTGTATGCTGGATATGTGATATTTTGCTACTATGTTTTTATGCCAGATTAACTTGGGCGTAGTCCCCGAGTTTCATTTTCTTGTTCATCCAATTCTCTAGCTCGGTCCGTGTCTACCTTGATTCGGTTTTATGACTTACGAATCCGAGCTTCAAAAATTGTTCTAACAATACTTAGAAACTTTTAGGCTTAGCTCAAAATAATTCAGCATAATAACTTGAAAATAAATACAGGGTTAGTCCGAAAAACAAACGTTAGCTCGAATAAACTCGTTTCCTTAGTCGTTTTTCATGTGCTACGCAATTCCAAACTTGTTCTCTTGCTTGCCATGAAGCCAATTCTTGTTGGACAGCAGCAAGTCAAAGAGTTGGGTTTTTGGTGCTCACACACTACTAATCCGGGTTAAGTAGAACGACTTATTCCAGCTACCGCATAAGAAGTAACAACAAACATTATTAAGGCAGTCCCCGAGTTACTGCTCGAGGCGCTGCTATTTCATTGATAAGCTCATTGCCGACATACATACCGACATATGAGACGACTCGGATACATACACTTCTTAGCTAAGTGTAGAAGGGACGAAGTAGTGCTACATTCCATGGTCGCTTAGATTCCTCTCCAGACCTGTCCGCCTTGTTCTTTTCCTGTGGCTTTACATCTATAAGATAGTAAGAATCATTGTGCAATGCTTTGCTCACAATGAATGGCCCTTCCCATGGGAGGGATAATTTATGCATGCCAGTAGTACGTTGTACCAACCGGAGCACCAGATCGCCTTCCCGAAAGACTCGGGGGCACACTTTCCGGCTATGATAGCGTCGGAGATTTTGCTAATATATGGCGGATCTGGACAGTGCCAGTTCTCTCGCTTCTTCCAGCAGATCAACATCATTTTGCCGGGCTTCTTGCACTTCGGCTTCTGTGTATTGGGTGACCCTAGGCGAATCATGCTCTATGTCGGCTGGTAATACAGCTTCTGCCCCATATACCAGAAAAAATGGCGTATAGCCTGTTGATCGATTCGGAGTTGTTCTTAAACTCCACAGTACCGCTGGTAGTTCTTCTATCCAGCACCCCGCTGATCTTTGCAGCGGCTCAATGAGCCGGGGTTTTATCCTGGATAATACTAATCCGTTGGATCTTTCCACTTGTCCGTTCGATGCGGGGTGGGCTACTGAGGCTACGTCCAGCCGGATCTTCTTATCTCGGCAGAATCGTGCAAATGCTCCTTCAACAAAATTTGTGCCATTATCAGTTATGATACTGTGAGGATAACCGTATCTCAAGATGATGTCTTTGAGAAACGTCACGGCCGTAGCTCCATCACATTTTCTTATAGGTTTCACTTCAATCCATTTTGTAAACTTGTCCACCATGACCAAAATGTGTGTCATGTTTCCCCTTGCTGGTTTGAACGGGCCAACCATATCCAGGCACCATACAATGAATGGCCACGTAATTGGTATGGTCTTGAGTTCCGACATAGGTATATGTGTCTTGGTGGCGTACCTTTGACAACCATTGCATTTTCTCACCAGATCTTCTGCTTCTTCCAAGGCACTTGGCCAGTAGAATCCATGCCGGAACGCCTTTGCCACCAAGGCTCGGGATGAGGCATGGTGCCCGCATTCTCCTTGGTGTATATCTCGGAGGATGTCAATTCCTTCTTCCGGGTCCACGCATCACTGGAGGACGTTGGTTACACTCTGTTTGTACAGCTCGGAATTGATAATCGTGTATGCTTTTGCTCTCCTCTGAGTTTGCCTAGCTAACACCTCCTCAGCGGGTAACGTTTCGTCTTTCAGGAATTGGAATATAGGCAGTGCCCAAGCTGGTATCGCTCGTGGAGGGAACATCTCCTCATCAATTTCCATCTGATCCACCGGCATAACTTCAGCCAGATCACGCTGAGCAGTCCCCAGGTCTAGCGAGGTAGTCCCCGGGTTTGCCGAGGCAGTCCCCGGGTTGGCTGACGCAGTCCCTGGGTCTCGCGTACTACCTCCCGTGTCAATGTCCATGGGCTTAGCTGCGGATTCTGTATTTTTCGGAACATATATCGAGTCGGTTCCTGGGGACGGCCTGATAGATGGTTTTCTGAGGTGTTCCAATGCTACACCCGGTGGAATTGCGTGTCGGGTTGATCCGAGCTTTGACAGCATGTCGGCAGCCTCGTTTTCCACTCGGGGTACATTGTGAAATTCACATCCCTCGAAGTAACCAGATATTTTTTGCACGTGAAATTTGTATAGTGCCATGTTTGGATCCAGGGCGTCCCACACTCCGGACACTTGCTGCACCACCAAATCCGAGTCGCCAAAGCATATTATCCGACGTATGCCAATCTCCTTTGCCTCTTTGAGCCCATGCACAAGAGCCTCATACTCAGCGACATTGTTCGATGCCGCGAAATGGATCCGCAATACGTATTTTAGCTGGTCCTTCTTTGGCGAGGTAAGCACAACCCCGGCGCCTAATCCGGTTTTGGTTTTCGACCCGTCAAAGTGCATCCTCCAGTAGTTCGGATCTGGTGGCGGTGGTTCGTATTGTACCTCGGCCCAATCCACAAAAAAGTCCGCCACAGCCTGGGACTTGATCGCTTCTCTTCTGTTGTATTGGGGTGCATAAGGGGCTAACTCAATTGCCCATTTTGCAACTCTCCCACTCGCATCCTTGTTACCCATTATCTCGGATATGGGGACTTCACATATTACTTTGATGGGGTGCTCCTCAAAGTAATGCTTTAACTTCTTAGCCGCCATATAGACACCATATGCCACCTTTTGAAAGTGCAGGTAGTTCTGTTTTGAGGCAGACAATACCTCGCTCAAGTAATATACTAGCCTCTGCACCGACTTACCCTCTTCATTGCGCTCCACTACAATCACTGCACTTACAACTCGGTTGGTTGCGGCTACGTAGAGCAACATTGGCTCCTTTGATAGTGGAGAGGCTAACACTGGTGCAGTGGCCAACATCTTTTTTAAGTGGGCAAAGGCTTCATCGGCCTGTGACGTCCAAACGAACTTATCCGACTTTTTCATGAGTTGGTAGAGAGGCAATGCCTTTTCTCCCAATCGACATACAAACCGACTCAACAATGCCAGGCATCTAGTGAACTTCTGGACATCGTTAAGACACTTCGGCAGCTCCATTCGTTCGATGGCTCGGATCTTAGTTGGATTAACCTCGATACCTCGGCTAGAGACGAGAAATCCGAGTAACTTTCCAGCCGGGACACTGAAGGTACATTTTTCCGGGTTAAGCTTCATCCAGAACCTTCTCAAGTTCGCGAATGTTTGCCTTATGTCATCAAGGAGCGTTTTGCTTTCCTTGGTCTTGATAACCACATCATCCATGTATACTTGTACGTTTTGACCTATTTGTTCGTGCAAACATTTTTGCATACATCTTTGGTACGTTGCACCTGCATTACGTAAACCGAACGGCATAGTGCGATAGCAGTAAGCCCCGTACGGGGTAATAAACGCAATCTTTATTTGATCATCCGGGTTCAGAGGTATCTGGTGGAAGGCAGAATATGGATCAATGAATGACAACAGTTCACATCCTGCGGTCGAGTCTATGACCTGTTCTATCCTTGGCAGTGGAAATGGATCTTTTGGACACGCCTTGTTCAGGTTCGTGTAATCGATACACATACGCCAAACCACTGCCACGTTCGGATCGTCCTTCTTCTTTTCTACCAGCATCGGATTAGAGAGCCAATACGGATACAGCACTTCCATGATAAATCCTGCTGCTAGTAACCGAGCTATCTCGTCTCGAATGACTTTTCTCCTATCCTCGGCGAAGCGGCGGAGAGGTTGCTTCACCGGCCTTGCTCCAGGTCTTACGTTCAAAGAGTGCTCGGCCAACTCCCTCGGAACACCTTGCAAATCCTGTGTGGACCAAGCAAAAATGTCCCGATTCTCACGGAGGAAGTTGATGAGCTCGCTTTCCTATTTGTCAGTCAACCCGGCACCAATTGTTACGGTGCGCTCCGGGAACATGTCATCAACTGGAACCTTCTTGGTGTCTTTTGCGGCTTGGAATGAAACGCTGCCATGCGGGTTACTCAACACCGGCATATACTGCTGCGCGGACTGAGCTAATGCTGCCACCTCTTGGATTTTTCTTTTCTCTTGCGCAATCACGAGTGACTCGGCTAGATTAGACCCGGATGAAGCACACTCAATGGAACGTCAGAAATCTCCGGCAATGGTAATCACTCCATTTGGCCCGGGCAACTTAATCTTCAGATAACCGATGTGGCAGCTTGCCATGAATTTGTTCAATGCTGGTCTTCCGAGTAACGCGTGATACGCACTTTCCAAATTTACCACCTCAAACTCCAGATTTTCAATTCGGCAGTTATCCCTTGTGCCGAATAGCACGTCGACCCAGACTTTGCCAATGGGCTCACAAGAAATGCCTGGTACAATGCCATGGAAAGTTGGTCTCGTACCCTGGAGCATGTTCTCCGAGATGCCCAACTTGTGCATCGTATCCGCATACATGATGTTAATGCTACTGCCATTGTCAATCAGTACCTTGGAGAACCTCACATTGATGTTCGGTCCAATGAATGTCGGATCTAGCACTAGCGCATATGAGCCTGGACTCGGCATAAGCTTAGGATGATCTTTGATGTTCCAGGTGATTTCCTGGTCCGACCAAGGCATGTACCTTGTCACTGCTGGCATTACCGCATTGACTTCCATGTATCGGCGCTGCAAGCTTTTCCTATCTGTTTCCTTAGTTGTGAACACACGATAGCTTTGGTGATGTTCTCTGTACTCATTCCTTCCCTCGTTTCTGGGTACCTCTGATCCGGCTGTTGCTGATTTTCCACCTGATGCACTGCATCCCTTCTCTCGTTGTTGTCATACCTCGGCGGAGGGGGAGGCAACATTAGCTGCTGCGTGTTTGCTCCGGAGAGCAATTGCTCCCAGGGTAACTCCTGCCGAGGTTGATCATTCCGGGGTGCCTGAGCATTCCCCGAACCACCTTATTCTATCTTACGCATCCACTCACATTGCCTTGTTGTGTGACCCGCCGGGCTATTCAGATTTGGCGTGTGAAACTTACACGGCTGGTCCAACATCGACTCATAGGTATACCTCGGACGGTCTTTCTTTTCCTGCCACTGTTTCTTTTGCTCCGGAGTCCATGTTTTCTTGCCATCATTTCTTGGAGTCCATTGCCCTACTGTTCTCTGGTGTTGGTTGCTCCCTGCTCTAGGTTGATCTTGATTCACAGCTACAACTTGTTGCGAACCATAGCGATGATCCGGTCTATCATCTCTTCTTTTTCCTCTGTAATCGTTCCTCCGGGATGACCTGGCTCCGTCCCTCTGATAGTATTCCTCGTTGGACTCGCTTGATGCGAGCCTAGGTTGAGTCGGATCACCCAAGGCATACGAATCCGCAATCCGGATCATCTCTGCCAACGTAATTGGCATTTTCCTTTGCAACTTCATCCACAACTCGCTGCCATACCTGCACCCCTGTGCAAACCATGCTATGGCTTGTGATTCTATGACACCCTCACACGAGTTTCTCACGGTACACCACCGGGTCAAGAATTCATGATCCGTCTCATTAGGTCTTTGCTTGCACATCGCTAGTGTCGTGGTGGTGTCACGGCAGATGCCATGGATAGGCTAAAGGTGGGGACTAATATGCGCTAGGGGAATCCAGGGAGGGATAGTAGAGTGATTCTCTACACAGAAGCTTTGTATTGATGTTCAATCTCCAAGATTACAAGTGCTCCTCGAGCTGTATTGACAAGAGGAGGAAGAAGAAACTCTCTTACTCTTGCCTACCAACTAGCCCAAGAACCCTAGATCCACTAGTGCTCAACTAACTAGAATTCTCCCAACTCTGTATCAGAAAAAAACCCAACCCCTCTACCAGAACCCTAACCCCCCTTATATAGAGGTGGTTCGGTCCTGGCCTAGGGCATACGTGGAGGCATATTCCTAAGAATATGCCCCTTCCCAAAGTGGTAACCCGACAGGGGTGCTTTTCCCCCGCGTCACACTTGCTTTAGCGACGTAGCCTCTGCGGCGCCCGCGTCAGCCTACGTGAGCGTCTTCACCCTTGTCGGCCATGATCCGGTGGTCCTGTCCTTGCTTTATTCGCTCATCTAGTACGCACCGGACCTTCTTTTTTGACCAGAGAGATTCCTTCCTTCTCCTAGAAGCCAAGCGAGGATCCGGATCATGGTAGATCCGGCCACACCTGTTGCTGCATATAAGTTAGATAAGCATTTCCGACTTACTCCTTAAGTCGGACGAGACAATGTTAGGCGACCCCCCTGGTCCGGGTTACTTCGTGATCCGGCCTGCCTTGAGGTGACTCGGCCAACATCCGCTTTGACCTTGCCGAACCTCGGCTAACTCGGCCCTTATACCCGGGAGTGACCCTATCCGGGGGTATCCCCCCAACATTAGTCTCCGAAGCTGGTGCGGCCTTAGCGGCCTTGGTCGCTAAGGCCACATCAGGTTCATTCGTATTCGAGCCTCGGACATTTTAGTTCCGGGTTAACTTCGTGTCTCGGATTATATGGATTTACGTTCCCTTCGCACGTTCCAAGTTTTCACTTGCCGGCCGGGTTACCATTGTAGCTCGGATCCTATGGTTTTACTTTCCCTCTGCACATTTCCAGTTTTTACTTATCGGCCGGGTTACCAGGGAGGCTCGGATCCAGGCCTTGCTTCCTTCTCTCATACGCTAACCCACGTAAAGGTCAATCATTACGTTGCCTCATTTTAAGGGCCCGCACAGTAACTGTCGCAGTAACTGTCAGTGATTACTGTGCGTGAGTTACGTCACGCCTGTCTCCTCGTTTACCGCAACTGCACGTCGTGTCATGGGTTCATATTTACTCTATGGCCTCTGTTGTGGCTTCTCTCTGACTGGCTAATGCCGGTGATACACGGCCACAGCGTGTGGCTCTCCGGCGCAGCACGATCCCACTTATCGATTACTGGGGGCAGTTAAATAGGGGAGGGGCGCTCCCCTTAGCACTTTTCCATCTCCGCGCCCCTTCGCCCGTTCCTCTTCTTCTTCCTCGCGACCGCACTGCCGCCAGTGCCCATTGCAGCAGTGCCGCCGCCACACCTTCTCTGTGCCTCCGCACCTTAGCCACCGCTGCACAACTGCTTAGCCACGGGTCCTCGTCAATCTAGACCGCAGAGCCCCACCGCCGCTAGCTCCAGCGAGGACAGCGGATTCGAGATGACGGAGGAGGAGCTCATCGTCGTCGAGCAGGAGATGGAGGAGGATGCCGGCGCGGCGGACCGCGGCGCGTGGGCCGGTTCGTGGGTCTGCCAGGACGACATCGACTGGCTCTACCGGACCCGGCGTATTCCCACCGGTGTCGCCGCTCATCTCCCCTCCTCGGAATTGGCCCCCTCACCTAATCCGGGTGAGTTCATTGTTTTCCTATCCCATTTACAACGGGGATTTGGTCTTCCGGTGAGTGATTTCTTCCGGGACTGGGTCCGGACCTATCACCTGCAACCACATCATCTCCCGGCGAACGCCATCACATCTCTGTCCGCTTTCGTCTCTTCAATTGAGGGCTACACCGGACTATGGCCCATGAAGGAGCTGTGGATCTGGTTCTTCGGCCTCTGTCGCAACGTCGTCCCCAACATCTACATCGAGTCGGAGGACAAGCAAATCACTCAGTTCGGAGCTGCCTCGATCTCGCCCCGGAGATTTTCAATCTTTCCCCGGGTCACCGGGCTTGACTCCTGCAAAGGATGGGCCCGGACCTTCTTCTACGTTTGGAACGAAGGCACCGAAGACTTGATCCAGTTGCTGCCCTATGCTCCGGGTCCCCCGGACACGGATTTCTGGGAGGAGGTCGACAAAAAACCTACAGCTCTGGCCAACCAAGTCCACAAAAGGTTCGCGGAGCTGAAGAAGCTCGGATTGCGCAACGAAGATGCCATGATCACATTCATGCGCAACCGAATCTCTCCCCTCTAGCGGCGCACTCACAAGTTGTGCCATATGAGCTTCAGCCGCGACCCCAACCGAACCTCCTCGTTCGAGTTGAGCAATACGGAGATCTTCCGCCGGGTCAAGGCTCTTTTCACCACCCATAAGGATTTTTCCGCCGAATGGACGTGGGGAATCGAGCATTACTACCGTGACAGGCTCCCTCCCGCGGTAAGCTTCGCGGGGTAAACTTATTTCGGATCAATTACGTGAAGGAATCGAAGATTACAATGGTGCGTAGATGCAATCTGGCGAGGGTTGTGGAAACTAGGGTTGCGTGTGTCCTCCTCACCGCCCCCTCCTAGCCTTTATATAGATAGACTAGGTCTCAGGTAGTAGGTCGAGTCGGTTACACTTTAGGGTTTGCCCTTCAAACTTTCTATCTTTAGACTTCTTCTTGTCTCGCAAGTTATAGGTAGTCCGTAGGCCACTCGAAGTCTTCATTGGGCTGTGGCAACGCCGTGGGCTTCCACCGTATCTGGACCATATATGCAAGACTCGAGTACCTGCAGGGTAAACCCATGTCAGTAGCCCCCGAGTGTCCAGTGGAATCACAGATTCGACTAGGGACTTTACAAAGCCTTTCGAGTGTATGAAGCCTTTCGAGTGCTCTCTTTGTGTCATAGGGATTTGTTGATGTGCATGCCTGATTTAATCGATGTATCAGTATCAGTTAACTACCTTAGGGCAAAACAACGCAATCTACTCGAACTCGAGTCCCCGGACTCGAATTCGGAAAAGTGCTGGTGTAATTCGACTCAAGCTGTGGAGGTCTTACAGGAGTCGAATTCCAGTTTATGGGTGTGAGCACTCGACGCGTCCATCAAGGCATGTTCATCGCACCTGTAGGCACGGATAAATTTCTGGTAGTGTGTAGCAAATGCGTTGCCAGGCCTTATTCAGGTATTATCTTCACGCTGCAAGCGCGACATCCGAAATTTTGTCATCGCGGAGATGATTCGGGTGACCCAAGAGACGCAGTCTCTTTGTAGGGAAAAATATGAGGTAGTGTCGCCATAGACTTCGAGTGTGGATGTTATCAACACATAGTACGATGTACAAATAATCATAGGGTGTGCGACCAACGCTCCCTATGGGAGTAGCCCCCGAGTGCCTAGTTGAGTCGAAGACTCAGGTAGGGACTAAAGAACTTTTGCGACTGCTGTTGTATTTTGTTTGCTTGTTTCAGTCGAATTTATTTCCGGCGCTGCCTATGGGAGTAACCCATGTCCATAGTCGAATCGTGGATTCGAGTGGTTGGGTATGCTTTGAATTTCCATATTCCTACAGAAAATAAAAAATCATAGGGTGCGCGACCAGCGCTCCCTATGGGAGTAGCCCCTGAGTGCTTGGTGGAGTCGAAGACTCGAGCAAGGACTAAAGTAGTCAAAGTCTTCTGCTGCTCAATCTTTGATGACATAAGTGCTGACGATGTGATGATCTCAGTTGCCCTCGTGAGTGGGTTTGACGGGACGTGACGAGCGATGGGTCCCATTTTCTGACTCTGACTTGACCGGGCGTGCGTAATCTTTTGTTTTAACTGTGCCTCCTCGATTTCCGCGCGTAATGGGGGTAGTGGGGACAGTTCGTGCTTCAGGTCCTCCACATGTCGATCGCGATGTGCGCCACGCATCTGATAGGGTTTCTGCTGACCGTTGGATTACATCTTCCAGGGGGTTAAGTAGCAGCGCAGCTGTGGTAATTTCTCATCAGCTCCCTCTCTACTTTGTGCCTCCATCTCAATTGCTGCTGCTCTCTTCCTCCGAGAGTTTGTTTCATTCGCGGCGCTGGACCAAGTCCGGGTTTTCCTGAGTTATTTTCTTCGCTCTCATCGCCACCGCAAGATGGGGAAGAAGAAGGGAGGTGCTGCCGCTGAGTCTGCCGCCGCCACTGCCGTTGCCAAGAAGAAGGGCGGCTCCGCCGCTGCGGGCACCAGCACCGCCGTTGTCAGGAAGAAGAAGGGTGCGGGCACTCGTGCCACCAATGGCGTGTGGTGCGCGTCCATCATCAAGTCGTCCGAGCTCCGTCTTCTGCGCCAAGACGGAGTTCTGTCTCCCGCGGTCGGTGACTCGCGAGTCCCAGGTGGTGAGGTAACCCCTTGTCCTCCTGCTGGTTTTCGGGTGATGTTCCTAGCGTTCATCATCCGCGGTCTTTCTCTGCCCCTCCATCCTTAATTCAGGGGCCTCCCTTGTTTCTATGGGATCCAGCTACACCAGCTGTCCCCCAACTCTATCCTCCACATTGCTTGCTACATTACGCTTTGCGAGTGCTGGTTCGGAATCAAGCCACACTTTGGTCTCTTCAAGCGTCTCTTTAAGCTGAAGCGCCAGCCGGCGTCTGGCTCTGTAGTCTACGATGTAGGAGGATGCGGTATCCATGTCGACTCCTCCGTCACGTATTTTGACATCAAGCTCATGGCGTCCATCCAAGGGTGGAGGGACAAGTGGTTCTACATCGGCGACTAGAAGGCCGATGGAGACCACTTCGGACTCGCGCCTTTCGATCCCGTAGCGCCGTGCAGGCGGAGGCGCTCTTGGAAGAACGTGGTGATGCCCGACGAGTCTAAGGAGACAGATGTGTTGTACGAGCGCGTCTGTGACCTCGAGAGTCGCATGGGTAAATAAGAGGAAGGCTGCGCCCTCATTCGTACGTGGTTGCACCGCCGCATCCAGCCCCTGCAGGCTAGATTCCACCCTATGTTTCAGTGGGCTGGCGCGGACAATGTCACTCGCTTATCTGCCGATGGCATTTCCGCGAGTGAAGTAGATAAGAGGGTGCGACTGCTAACCAAGTACACTACCAAGGATGTACTCCCCAGTGAACCAGTCGTGCCCCCTTTTGATGCTTCTAACCCACCTCCTGAGGTTTGATTGTGCTACGAAATAGCTTTATTTTTGTCGAGTGCTTCTTTTTCTTGATTTGTGCTGACTTGTTTTTTGTATGCAGGATTGGATGGTTTCTCCTAGTTTGCCCCTCTTCCTGAGGGGGTTATTCCTCGCGAAGTAGATGAGGAGGACGAGTCGGAGTCGACCGTCCCATTTGAAGAGGAGGAGTAAGGCCCCAAGTCTAGCGGTCCGGACACTTGCAAGTGTTCGCGCAACAAAGATTCAGATGTGTCGTCTCCTTCGACTCTAGAAGGCCCGGCTATTGGTGCGGAGTCGCTGATTCCTGCCATTCCTGTGAGTGCCGTGGCACCATCTTCCCGCAAGAAGATGCGGCTGGCGAAGGAGTCGTCGGAGTCGGAGAGTCAAACCTTCGATTTTGACAAGTTTGATTGGTAAATATAGAGTTCTCCTCTTGGTAAATCTTGAGTTGCATTTTCTTGATGTTGGTTTTGTTCCATAGTCAACCGACGTCGTCATCTTCTGGCGATGTCCAATTTTTGAAAGAATCTGGAGTCACGGACTCCGAGGCCAAGGAAGTGGCTGAGCGGACTCCTTCCCCTCCATTGGCGGCCCACTCCGGGCACAATTCATCAAGTTCTCCACACGATGTGGAGCACCAGATGGTTGTCCGGACGATTGCACGGCAATCAACTTCGGAGTCACTGGAGGATCACTTATGTGTGATATTGTTTTTTCTTGCAATCGAATTAATCATCCATGTTATCTGCTGATCCTTTTGTTGTTTTCTCCTGTTGCAGCTTATTGTGAAGGAAGCTGCTCGCCTGGCGGAGCAAGTGCTTGCAATGGGTCGCTAGCATGCAATATTGGACAATCGCCATCGCGTGGTTGAAAGTGAGTGCCTTTTGCTTCTTCTTCTTCATCCTTGTGACATACTCGACTGACGGTCTATCTTTGTTTGTTTCGCATCTGAGCATAGTGCGCTTCTTCACGACGCTGCTTCCCTTGAAAAGACACTTGCCGCGGCGGTGAAGAGTCGCGATGAGGAAGTCGCTGCGCTTAATGAATCGCGGCAACACGAAGAGGATTTGCGCGTCTTCATCGCTGCTAGGGAGAAGTTGTTCGAAGAACAACTCTTCTCGATTGCCAAGGGTCTTTTAGGGAAATCTTCGTCTGGGTTTCCGTCGTATCCTTTCTTCCAAATTTGTTATTGTGCTGACCTTTTTTGCCAACATTTTGCTCTGTGTAGATGCTGGCGGTCTGAGCTTCGACGCCCAGGCGCTCCGTCGTGATGATGCCTTGGCAGGCACCATCACTGCAGTCGAATATCGCAGTACTTCCATCCAAGGGACGCTGGCCAAAGCCAAGGGTGTACTCAGTCGCCTCCGTGAGGAGATGGTGCCCAAAGCTGAGCTGATTGAACATGTAGACGATCTGGTGGAGTCCCTTGCTGGAGGCATTCCTACAGGCTTCAAGAAATCGCTTCGTGCAGCTGGCGCTTCTATGTCACTCGCGATGGTTCAAGCCCATGGAGTCGAGGTGGATCCTGCTACGGTCTCCAAAGCGATGCCTGTCGGCACGGATGGTCAATAGGTAGTTTTTGCTCCCTTTGCAACTGCATGTGGCAAGTACGGGCCGCAACTCATCAACACAGTCGCGAAGTACTCTGAGGAGCTACAGCGAACCAAGAAGGCAGCAAAGGCTGTGGCGTTAGGGGCCGGCGGGAAGTCTGTGGCATCTGATACTGCCACAGACTCGCTGAGGCCCCCGAAACCGAAGTCCAAGTCGAAGAAGCCAGTTGCTCCTCAGTAGTCATATTTCTAATAGTTAATAGCTTGACCCCTTTTGTCTAGAACATGCCGTTGGCGGGTGTATATGTTGATACTTTGTTATGCTTGAATGCACTTGAGTTTTTGTCCATGTATTGCTTGGTCTTCTTATTATCTCTTGCTTGGCTTGTGATAGGGCACATCGAGTGGTCCTTAGAGTGAGCCTCGGAATCTGCCATCCACTGATGATGCCTTAGCACAGTCGCGCTCAAGGGTGGATGAGCTGTCTCTGCTTTCACGACTACGTGACCGCGTTAAGTAGTTGGAGCGCGAACTGCCCATGGTAACGTGGATGTATGGAAGTTGAGGGCGGAGAAGGACACTGCCCGAGAGCAATATCTGCTAGGGGAGGTGGCGCAGCTGGGCGACCAATTCAAGTGTTAGCTTTTCTGCTTGCTTATCTTTTCTTGTAGCCACTCGCGGTAGTTCATTGTCTTCATACTTTTGCCTTTTCTGGGTATAGTTGTCAGCGCGCGTCATCTATAGGATGAGAAGGACATGATTGCCATTCGCATGAATGACCTGACCCAAGACAGCTTCAGGCGAGTGGATACTTCTGGGTGGATCATGATCGTGCAATCGCACTGGTGACCCTGCAGGATCGTGCCTCGCGAGTGCTTCACTTTCTGAAGAAATCGCAATCGTGCTTAAGGAATATCTATCAGACGATGTTTCCGCTGGACGTCGTTCCCTGAGCCTGCTGGCTCTTCTTGCTAAATTTTAGGACTTGAGTGGGGTCCGCGAGTATGTGCGGCAACAGTTGGTGGCTGGTGCCAAGGCTGCTCTATCACTGGTGTGACTGCATATGCCTGATGTAGATGTTGCAGCGATTGCTGCTGGACCGCCGGCGCCGCCAGCAGGTTCGACCCGGAACATGGTTCCTCATTACCAGGCGGTGGATCGCCCAGCGGAGGAAATTGTCGACTTCTTCGAGGAGCAAACAAACGTTCTTTTGTTGCAACAGTAGTTTAGTTTGTACCCTGCACATAGTTGTACCAGTGTTGTAAAGTTCATATATATATGTTGTGTATAACTGATTGACATTGATGTATATAAAGACCTTGTTAGCTTGTATGTTTTGTGAGTGCGTTGCACTATGCGATTCCTTTTTGCTGGCCTGACTTGTGTTTATCTCAGCACCTTGCCATCCTGTCAGGTGCGTTGCAGCTGGGTTGGTGTTTGTCAAGGGTTCGATCAGTGCCTCAGCTACTGAGGATATCACGATTGGTTCGTAGAACAGATGTGTAAAGGGTGGCGCAACCCCCGAGTATATAGATGGTAAAAAATAATAGAAAAATGCAGAGTTTGGGGCACTTAGCTTTATTTATTCGTAGAACAGTACGAGGTACAATGTGTGGTTAAGTAGCCTTGGCTGAATAGCCTTATTTGTGATGAAAGAAATAAAAAGCGACTAAAGGTAGAAGCGCCGTAGCTGCGCGATGTTCCAGGGGTTGGAGTATGCGACTCCTGTCTCGAAGTCTTTGAGGCGATAGGCCCCACCTAGGATTACTTCGGTAATCACGTATGGTCCCTCCCAAGGGGACCCGAGCTTGAGATGCCCTTGTTGTTTCAATCGCAGGACCAGGTCTCCTTCGACGAAGGACCTGGGGGTAGCCTTCTGCTGTGGTAGTTGTGCAGGTTCTGCTGGTAGATCATCGATCTTTCTGCTACGATTTATCGTGCCTCATCAAGGAGGTCGACGGAGTCCTCGAGTGCAAGAGTTGACTCCTTCTCGCTATAAGTGACCACTTGTGGTGCCTTGTATCATACCTCTACAGGTAGCACCGCTTCAGCACCATGCACCATGAAGAACGGGGTGTATCCCGTTGCACTGTTTGGGGTTGTGCGCAGGCTCCAGAGTACGGATTGCAGCTCGTCTAGCTAGCATCCTGCAGCTTGTTCGAGTGGCCTGAGGAGTCGCTTCTAGATTCCGCCACAGATGAGCCCATTGGCTTTTTCGACTTGACCGTTGGTCTATGGATGAGCTACGGAAGCATAGCTTACATTGATTCCCAAGTCCTCGCAGAATCCCTAGAACTCCTTAGAGGTGAAGTTTGTTCCATTGTCCGTGATGATGCTGTGTGGCACTCCGAAGCGATAGACAATGGACTCGAAGAACTTGACTGCACTGGCTCTAGATTGGTTAGTCACCGGCACGGCCTCTATCCACTTGGTGAATTTGTCGACTGCTACCAGGAGGTAGACATAGCCTCCTTGTGAGGACTTTGGGAGCTTGCCGACCATGTCGAGTCCCCATTGCGCGAAGGGCCAAGCTAATTGTATTGGCTGGAGCTCCGCGCCAGGTGCGTGCGGTTTGTCCGTGAATCGCTGGCAAGCGTTGCATCTTTGGACGATGTCCTTGGCGTCGTGCATGGTCGTGGGCCAGTAGAATCTGGCTCGTAGAGATTTGGTGACGAGGGCGTGATTGCTGGCGTGGTGCCCGCAGGTCCCCTCATGGATGTCGAGGAGAACGGCCCTTCTGTAAGCGTTGGAAATGCACCGTTGGAGTACCCCTGTAATGATGCGCTTGTATAGTTCGCTGTTGATGACGGCGAATGCTTTAGATCGCCATGTGATTTGCCGTGCATCGGTCAGGTCGTCTGGCAGCTTCTTGCTTAGAAGGTATGTGATGTATGGTTGAGTCCAAGAGGGTCCGATCATCATGATCGCCATGAGTCCTTCAAGTCCCGTGTCGAGCTCCAGGTTGTCGAGTGCCATTGGCTCATTGGGTGGCGTAGCCCCCGAGTCCGTTGTTGCGCTTGTTTTCTTCTCTGTGGCCTTTGTCTTGATGGAGCATTTGCAAATGCGCTCGAGAAATACTCCAGGTGGTATGGGGGCGCAGGTAGAGCCAATGTTGGCGAGTGCATCCGCCTCTTCATTGCTTTCGTGGCCTACGTGCTGCAGCTCGCAGCCATTGAAGTCTCCTTCGAGTGTGTCGTAGAGGTCGTGGTAAGCAACCATATTGTCTTTCAGTGCATCGCACTCGTGCATTGTCTGGTTCACGACCAGTTTGGAGTTGTCGTAGATTATTAGCCTTTTGGCGCCGCAGGCTTTTGCCATCCGCATCCCGTGCAACAGGGCCTCGTATTCAGCTTCGTTGTTGGAGGCGGTGAACTGCATTCACAGGATGTATTTCAGCTTGTCTCCCTGAGGCGATATCAGTATGACTCCTGCGCCAGCTCCGTCCTTTCGCTTGGATCCGTCAAAGTGCATTGTCTAGAGATAAGACATATCTGGTTTTTCAGGGAGTTGATTCTCCATCTAGTGCACGAGGAAGTTAGGGAGAACTTGTGACTTGATCGCATCGCGCTTTTCATATGTAATGTCTCGGCGAGACAACTCGATTCACCAAAGTGCGACTCGTCCGGTGGCGTCGGGGTTGTTGAGGATATGTCCAAGCGGGGCGTTGTTGACCACCACGATTGGGTGCTCCTAGAAGTAGTGGCGCAGTCGCCTGGCTGTCATGAAGATGCCATATGCCAGCTTTTGATAGTGCGGGTACCGCTGCTTTGGTGGCGTGAGTACCTCGCTGAGGTAGTAGACTGGGCGCTGTACACCGTGGACCTTGTTTTCTCGTCCCACCACGAGCACCGTGCTGACCACCTGGTTGGTGGTGGAGATGTATAGCAATAGTGGTTCCCTTTCACGTGGGGTCACCAGTACTGGTGAGGTAGATAGTAGACGCTTGAGGTCTTGGAATGCTTCTTGTGCCTATTTGGTCCACTCGAACTTGTCAGCTTTGCGAAGAAGTTGGTAGAAGGGCAGTGCCTTTTCACCCATTTGACTGATGAATCGACTGCATGCCGCAATTCGCCCAGCCAGCTGCTGGACACCTCTTATGTTCTTCGGCTTCTCCATGGCCAGTATGGCCTTTATTTTCTTCGGGTTTGCCTCGATCCCTCTCGCGGAGATGAGATTGTTGAGTAGTTGCCCAGATGGTACGGATTGAGCTTGATCCGGTAGCGGTCAAGGTTGGTGAAGGTTTCGCGTAAATCATCGATTAGCGAGGCTTCCTCTTTGGTCTTGATTACGATGTCGTTAGCATAGACTTGGATGTTGCGACCAAGTTGGTTCTTGAGGTAGGCCTGCATGCACCGCTAATAGGTTGCTCCTGCGTTTTTTAGCCCGAAGGGCATTATGTTGTAGCAGAACACGCCAAAAGGCGTTGTAAACACCATTTTCTCTTGATCTTCCTCCTTTATTCGAATCTGATTGTAGCCTGAGTAGGCGTCGAGGAAGCAGAGGCGTTCACATCCTACGGTGGAGTCGATGATCTGGTCGATTCGTGGCAGCGGTTAGTGATCCTTTGGACATTGCTTATTCAGAGAGGTAAAATCCACGCATATCCGTAGGATATCCGTGTCCTTTTTGGTACTAGCACTGTATTTGCGAGCCAAGTGCTTTCCTTGATCTCGCGTATGAATTTAGCATCGAGGATTCTGTTGATCTTCATTCCGACCGCTTTTGCTCTTGGCTCAGACAGTCGCCGAATTATTTGCTTGACTGGCTTTGTGTCTGGGTTGACATTAAGTGCGTGCTCAGCGAATTCCCTAGGAACTCCTGGCATGTCCGCTTGACACCAGGCGAAGATTTCCCAGTGCTCATGGAGGAATTCGACGAGTGCGAGTTCCTATGCGGGACTCAAGTTGTTGGCGATGAGGGACATCTTGGCCGGGTCCGATGGGTGTACCTAAACTTTCTTCGTGTGCACCGACGAGTCGAAGGATGGGTCGGGTGAACTTGGCCGGCTCAGGGGAGGCAGACTGTTGTCTGTCGACTCCTTCAATCTTGCGAGTTCTTTCTGTATGCCGCAGGACTGGGAAATTCTGTTGAATTCCCTGTACAACCATCGGACCTCTCGAAGCTCCCGTTGATTGTGATGACGCCGTTGGGGCTTGATACATTGCAAATGTATCTATAATTTTTGATGTTGCATGCTTGGTTTTTTCTACTTTCTTATGTTTTGTCCACACTTTGGAGTACTTTTCATATGATTTCTTGGACTAACCTATTAAGAAGAGCCACAGTGCTAGTTGCCTGTTTTCTGCTGTTTTTGGTTCCAGGAAGTCAGAAAATGAATATTCTCGGAATTGGACGGGGCAAAATCCAAAGTTCCTATTTTATTGGAAGACTCACGGATCGAGAAGGAGAGTCGGAGAGGGGCCACAGGGTGGCCACACCACCCCATGGCGCGGGTCCCCCTGGCCGCGCCAGGGCATGGTGTGGGCCCCCTGGCTGGCCACCGACCTTGCCTCCTTCGCCTATAAGAGCCTCCCGATACCAAAACCCTAGATAGTCAATCAGAAATCCATGAAAAGTTCCACAGCACCTCCACCACCGAAGGGGAGATTCGGGGGACAGAAAGTCTCTGTTCCGGCACCCTGCCGGGACGGGGAAGTGCCCCCAGAGCCATCTCCATCGATCTCCACCACCATCTCCATTACCATTGCTGATTCCCATGATGAGGAGGGAGTAGTTCTCTCTCGAGGCTAACGATTCTACCGGTAGCTATGTGTTCATCTCTCTCTCTCTATGCATGACCAATATTGTGATCATGAGCTTGTAATCTATAGATCTACCTTGCTACTCAAGTGCTTTAATAGATCTCTGCTCTCCCCATGTGTGTGGAAGTGACAGCGTGCACACCATGGTGGCACTTAGGCTAGATATTGCAAATACTTGTTATGAGTTATATTTGGAGTTGGATGTCTTTATGAAATTGTGGTGTTTGTTGGAACCATCTAGTGCTCAAGGTGACAGTGTGGGGTTTTCTAGATGGGAAAGACTTACTTTGAGGTGTGCTGTTATAGCCCTACCATCGATTAGAGTGTCCAACCGGAGAGTAGTTGAGAGTAGTATCATAAAGAGAAGATATTTATATGAGAGTGTTCACTAGTGAAAGTATGATCCCTAAGCCTTGTTTCTAAGCATTGATACACCGTTTGCAATTAGATCTGTTACATGTTTTCTTGCTTCCATCTTTATTTCAGTTTTCCTTTAGTCTCTTCCACGCCATCAATCTATTTTCTATCACCGTTACCACTTATAATCATCCATACCACTTGTATTTCACTATCTCTTCGCCGAACTAGTGCACCTATACACCTGACAAGTGTATTGGGTGTGTTGGGGACACAAGAGACTTCTTGTATCTTGATTGCAAGGTTGCTTGAGAGGGAATACCTTTGAACACTTCCTTCCTGAGTTCGATAAACCTTGGGTGATCCACTTAAGGGAAAACTTGTTGCTGTTCTACAAACCTCTGCACTTGGAGGCCCAACAACTATCTACAAGAATAGAAGTGCGTAGACATGAAGCTATTTTCTGGCGCCGTTGTCGGGGAGGTAAGGTAAAAGATACTCACATCCTCCGGTGTGAGTGCTCGAAGTTATTTCCTTTAGATTCTACAATTTTGTCTTTTTGTTTCTTGGTTTCACTAGTTTGGCTTAATGGAAAACAATAAAAAAATTAGAGAGCTTTATAGTATTTATCTCGAAGGACATGAAGTGTTTGAAGAGAAAATTAAAAAACCTATGGAACTTTATTTGCATGCTAATAACAATGTCGTTAGTATTAATTCTTTGGACACCATTATTATTAATGCTATGGAAAAGTCTAAGCTTGGGGAAGCTAGTTTTTATGAAAATGACCTTTTTAGTTCCCCAGCTTTGGAAGATAGCTATTCTATTGCTTATGATGATACAAAACCTCCAATATATGATGATTACAATGATGAATATGATATTTTCATTCCACCTACTATTGAGGAGAAAATTAATTATGATTACAATATGCCTCCTATATTTGATGATTATGGTGATGAGAATAATAATGATAGCAATTTTGTTGAATTTGCTCCCACTACAATTAATAAGAATGACTATGCTTATGTGGAGAGTAATAATTATATGAATGTGGCTCATGATAAGAATGTTTTATGTGATAGTTATATTGTTAAGTTTATTCATGATGCTACTGAAAGTTATTATGAGAGAGGGAAGCATGGTTTTATGCATCTCAATAATATTAAGTTTCCCCTCTTTATGTTGAAAATTTTGAAGTTGCGCTTGTTTTTCTTTCCTATGCTTGTTGCTTTGTGCTTTCATGACTTGTTTCTTTAAAATATTCCTATGCATAGGAAGTGGGTTAGACTTAAATGTGCTTTAAATTTTCTTCTTGATGCTCTCTTTTACTTCAATTTATATTTCCTATGTGAGCATCTTCTCAAACTATTATGCCTAACTTAAAGGCGTTAAAGAAAGTACTTGTTGGGAGATAACCCAAGAGTTTTAGATGAGACTTGGAAGTTATTACTTCAGTAATAACTGCTCCTTATCCTTTTTATTTGCTTTTTGTGCCAAGAGTAACCTCTAATGAGAGTGAAGTAATGATTGGGAAAGCTGCTGTCTCGAAAAAGATTCTTGTGCTTCACCGTAAAAATTCGTGAGAGAGCTCTGTATGTCGGATTGAGCTGTAATTTTTTGTGCTTCTTCCCCAGGTTGTTATCTAACTTCTTTAGTTCAACAATTTTTGATTTGAGAAACAGAAGGTCTTTGAAAAAATTCGTCTTTACCTGCTGGTCTGTTTTGACAGATTTCTGCCATTTTCTACATTTGCTTCTTGTTGGTTCCTTCTTGAGTTCTTTTGGGGAATTGAGCTTTTTGAGGGAGGTACTACAGTAGCTAGTGTTCTAATGGAAGTTTATTTGGTGTTAGAACTGAACCTAAAGACTTATTATCTTGAGTACACTAATGTTGCTAATAAAGATTGTGTGAAGTTTTGTATGAAGGAAAAATTTCAGGTGTATGGAAGGAATGAGTAATGAGATGAAGGATGGACTAAAGCTCAAGCTTGGGGATGCCACGCGTGTCACCCCAAGAAATATCCAAGAAGTACAAGCGTCAAATCTTGGGGATGCCCAAGGCATCCCCTTCTTCATCAATAAAAATTCCAGGTTTCTTCCAAACGCTTCATTTTTATTGTTTCATGCACAGTTGTGTTGTTCTTGGAGCGTCTTCCTTTTCTTTTTCATTTTGTTTTTCAGTTTGCTTGGTTTGCTTAGTTTTCTGAATAAGTTGGTTGGACCCCCTCTTTCATACATTGGTTTGCAAATGGTTTGGTTTGGTTTGGAAAAGAGTAGGAAAGTTCATGCTTATGTGGTAAAAAGAGCTCGTTTTTGACTGTGGCCTATGCTTTGTCATGCCATGCTTGATATTGTTTTGGCTTTATTCTTAGTATTCTTTGCTGTAGCATGACTTGTTACAAACATTTGAGATTGCTTAATGTGCCTTGGATGAATCATGCGCTGTATTAGCATATTAAAGCATAGTATAGTGGTATTCTCCTTTGATGCTTTATTTGGGTTGACTTGGCGCATGCTTACACCATGTTATGACTATCTCAAGTCAGCATAGCCTTTATGATCCTTTAGTTTTCAACTTGTAGTATCACTTTATGCTTTGATCAATGATGTTTTGTCGCTCTGCATGATTATGGCCATTATTGCTCTCTTAGTTTGTCGCTCTCAGTCTTTTGCTAGCCTCCACAACAAAGTATGAGTTCCACTCATGCATCCAACTCCCTAAACCAAGTTATTCCAAAGAGTCCATCATACCTACCTACTAGCTTATGCTATTCCAAGTATATTCATGATTTTGTTTACCTTCCAAATTAAACTTGTTATGAGAAAACTAGTGATTAAAGCTCTCACAAACTTGATGGCACACTTTACTTTTCTTGCCTTAATAAACTTGAACCATTGTCATGGTGGTGTCACGGCAGATGCCATGGATAGGCTAAAGGTGGGGACTAATAGCACTAGGGGAATCCAGGGAGGGGTAGTGAGGTGATTCCCCACACAGAAGCTTTGTATTCGATTCAGTTCACAGATTACGCGTGCTCCTAGAGCTGTATTGGCGAGAGGAGGAAGAAGGATCTCCCCTACTCTCACCCACAGTTAACCTGTACAAGACCCTTAGAACCTAGAACCTTTCAGAATAGAGGAACCCCTTCTATAGAGGCCCTAGCCCTCCTTATATAGGAGTGGCTAGGTCTCCACTTAGGGCATACGTGGAGGCATATTCTAGGGAATATGCCTCCTCCCAAAATAACAAACCGACCAGGGTACTTTTCCCCCGCGTCACCCATGCAGAGGCTACGTGAGCCTCTGCAGCGCCTGCGTCAGCCGACACGGGCGTCGTCACCTCTGTCGGCCACGCCTCGGTGGTCCTGCCGTCTTTTGCTTCGCTCATGCAGTGCGTACCGGGGCTTCTTTTGACCAGCGAGATTCCTTCCTTCTCCTAGAAGCTAGATATGACCCGGATCATAGTTGATCCGGCCACACCCATTTCTGCATACAAGTTAAATACGCCATTCCGACTTACGGCTTAAGTCGGTTGAGACCTAGTTAGGTGGACGCCTCCTGGTCCGGGTTACCCCGTGATTCGGCCTGCCTTGAGGTCACCTGGCCAGCATCCACTTTCGCCTTGCCGAACCTCGGCTAACTCGGCCTTTATACCCTGGCATGACCCTACCCGAGGGTATCCCCCCAACATTAGTCCCCGAAGCTGGTTCGGTCTTAGCTGCCTTAGCCGCTAAGGCCACAGCAGGTTCAATTCCACCGAGCTTTGTGCTCCTTCTCCGGGTTCCCTCCTTGTCTCGGATTCTCTGGATTTACTTTCCCCTGACACGTTCCAAGCTCTCACTTGCTGGCCGGGTTACCACCCTAACTCGGACCTCATGGTTTTTCTTTCCCTTGGCACACTTCAAGTTTTCACTTGCTGGCCGGGTTACCACGGTCTCATCCGGGTCTTCTTTCCTTCTCTCGTACGCTAACCCACGTGGAGGCTAATCATTAGGTTGCCTCATTTTAAGGGCCAGCCACAATAACCGCTGCAGTAATTGTCAGTTATCACTATGGCGCATGTCACGTCTGGCCTGCCCCCTCGTTAACCGCGTCAGTGCGTCACGCCACGGGATCCGTTACACCCTGTGGCCCTCTGTGTGGCTTGCTGCTGATTGGTCGACACGGGCAATACGCGGCCACACCGTGCGGCGTACCCGTTTGACACGATCCCACTACCCCCTCGAGGGAGTGGTTAAATAGGGGAAGGGCGCACCCCTTAGGTCTTTTCCCCCTTCCGCGCCCCTCTGCCTCTAGCACTTCTTCTTCTTCGCCTTCCCTGTGACAGTGCCGCCACCACTGCTTCCAAGTAGCAGCGCCACTGCCGCACTGCTTCCCCACGCCTCTGCATCACCGCCACCGCTACGCGCCTCCTCCGCCACGGGTCGTTGCCAATCTAGGCCGCTGCCCCCACCGCGGCTAGCGACATTGAGGGCAACGAGCTAGAGATGACAGAGGAGGAGCTCGCCGTCACCGAGCAAGATATGGAGGAAGACACCGCCACGGCGGACCGTGGTGCGTGGTCCGGGTCCTGGGTCTGCCAGGACGACCTGGACTGGCTCTACCGCACCAAACGCATTCCCGCCGGAGTCATCGCGTGCCTCACCTTCGCCGAACTCGCCCCCTCACCCAATCCGGGTGAGTACGTTGTGTTCTTGTCACACTTCCAACGGGGGTTTGGTTTGCCGGTCAGCGATTTCTTCCTTGATTGGTTAAGCACATACAAACTCCAGCCGCACCACCTTCCTGCCAACGGAATCACTTCTCTTTCTGCTTTTGCGTCTATGATCGAGGGCTACGCCGGATTACGGCCCACGAAGGAGCTATGGATCCGGTTTTTCGGCCTTCATCGTAATGTCATTCCAAATATTCAACTCGATCCGGAGGACAAGCAGCTCACTCAATTCGGAGCTGCATCCATCTCACCCTGGAGGCTATCCGTTTTCCCCCGAGTCACCAGGCTGGACTCCTGCAAAGGATGGGCCCGGACTTTCTTTTATGTGCGGAACGAGGGAACTGAAGACTTGATCCGGCTGCTTCTCTATGCTATGGGTCCACCTAACCCGGAGTTGTGGGACGTTGACCCCAAGAAGCCCACAGTATTGGCCAATCAGGTCAACAAAAGGTTCAAGGAGCTGAAGCATCTTGGGTTGCGCAACGAGTACGCCATGATCACATTTGTCTGCAACCAGATCTCCCCTCTCCAGACGCGCACTCACAAGGTGTGCCACATGAGCTGGGGTTGCGACCCCAACCGGACCTCGTCCTTCGAGCTTAGCAACACAGAAATCTACCGCCGGGTCAAGGCACTCTTCACCACCCACAAGGACTTCTCCTCTAAGTGGACGTGGGGAATTGAGCATTATTGCCGGGATAGGCTTCCTCCCGTGGTAAGCTTCGTGCCACCAACTCTCTCCGGATTAGATCTTATGTCGGTTCCCGTCTTATTTTTAACTCCATTGTATTTTTTCTCCTTTAGCAATTCCTTCAGCAGACCATTGAGGATGGCACCGACCCTACCCTCAAATGCGCGCCTGACCGGAAGAGCTCGGATGAGAAAGAACCGGACCAGGAGATGTTCCTCCCAATGTCCGACGCCACCAAGCGACCCACCGGTAAAATCTCTTCTATTAGATATTGGCCCGACGATGAGGATGACTCGGATATTGAGGTGATGGAAGCTGTAGATGCTGTCCCCCTTTCTTATGCTTTTCCGGCATTAGCTAACCCCGGTGGGCCGATCCATGAGGACCCTCCCCTTGCCACGGGTGAACCTGTTCCGGCAGCGCCAAATAAGAGGCATGGAGCTACATCAAGTTCCTCCTCCGGACCTTCTCAGCCCTCCAAAAGGCGAAAGAAGTCCGGAGAAAAAACTGCTTCCAAGCCAGCAGGCAAGGCCCCAGCACGAAGGGCTCGGAAACCCAAGGATCCCTTGACCTCGGATGCGTAAGCCTCTTTTCCCTCTGCAACTTATTCTTCCTTGCATTGTTTTAGTTTCTCTTCTGACATTATTTGATTTGGCAGTGCTGCGGAGGATGTTCCCCAGAGTGGATCTAGCATCTCTTCACCGCTCCGACCTAGCCCTTCTCCCCCTCGTGACGATGAGTCGCGCCCGTTGAGCCCTATTCCAGAGGGTTCTGCGGCTGCTCCGGGTTCCAGCCCACCTTGTCAAGAGGGGGGCAACCCCAGAGCGGGGGAGACAGATCCAGCCGAGGCAGCAGCATCCACCACTTCGGCTCCGCCGCAACCAGCAACTACCAAGACTACCTCCGCACCAGCACCAGCACCAACACCAATTCCGGCACCAGCACGAACTCCGGCAGCAAGAACATCAGCAGCAGCACCAGCTCCAGCAACAAGGGCACCAGCGCCAAGCTCCTTCGCCTCGTCCGAGTCTTCTCAGTCTCGACGAGGTAGTACCCAGGCAGCTCCTAAGGGAAAATCTGCCGCAACCACTTCCTCCTCTCAGCAAGCCAAAGGCAAGAAAGCCCCTGACGTCACCAAGGCAGCGTCCACCGGGTCTGGACAGCGCACCCTCGCGTCCATGCTTGCCCAGAAAGCTCCAGCACCGAAGGACGCCCCTGTCGAGCCAGCTAGTGCGCAGCAACTTGTTTTGCACACCGTCCGGCCCTTGCTCAGGTTGAGAGGAGAGAGGCACATGCGAAGGGCTTGGTGGCACCCCACATGCTCAGCGGTGAGCGATATCCTCCGACCTTGATCGAGTTTATGAACAACTGGAACAAGGCGGAGTTCATCTACAACGACGATCTCCCGGAGAAGTTTGGTCCCGTCGAGTTCGCTGCTCCGATGAACACAGCCGCTAAGGCGATTAACCTCGCGGGCCGGATGATGGAGGTACGTTAATTCACCTTTTCCTTAGCATGCACTAGCGATATAACCATTAGTCCCCGAGCCTCCGGGGGTGTAACTTGTTACTCGGCCGGATGCTCCTTAGAAAACCAACGTAGCTCCTTAATAACTTCAAATATGCACACACCTAGAGCCGGGTTAAGTTTCACTTGGCCCGGATCTTGTACACTTCGAATATGCACACACCTAGAGCCGGGTTAAGTTCCACTTGGCCTGGATCTTGTACACTTCGAATATGCACACACCTAGAGTCGGGTTAAGTTCCACTTGGCCCAGATCTTGTACACTTCGAATATGCACACACCTAGAGCCGGGTTAAGTTCCACTTGGCCCGGATCTTGTACACTTCAAATATGCACACACCTAGAGCCGGATTAAGTTCCACTTGGCCCGGATCTTGTACACTTCGAATATGCACAACCCTAGAGCCGGGTTAAGTTCCACTTGGCCCAGATCTTGTACACTTCGAATATGCACACACCTAGAGCCGGGTTAAGTTCCACTTGGCCTGGATCTTGTACACTTCGAATATGCACAAGGCTTAAGCCAAATTTTTGTACTTTTTTCAGGTGACCACCAACCGCCGGAGCACTGAGTTACATCGTCTCCTGGATACCCACAAGATGCTACTCGCAAAGCACAATTCTCATCTCGCTAAGCTTGAGAAAAGGGGTAAGTTCTCTTCTTCACATTTTTCTGTTTTCCTTCATCTTTTTCTGCAGAACTAATTCGTCATTTGGTTTTCGCAGCTGGGGTGGAGGTTGAGAACAAGCTCATGAGGAAGAATCTGGATCAGATTAAGGGTAAGCTACTTTTGTCCGACCCTGCTATGCTTTCCATCTCCTTTTATTCTTGGGTCGGCAAACATTCATACCTCGGCTCTGCCGGGTCAACACGCTATTTCAGCATCTCTTGTAGATCGTGTGCCCGTGCCTGACATGATGCTGCATTTTCTCGAACAAGCAGGGCAGCATCAGGCCGAGCTCAAAAAGAAAGACGATGAGCTTGCCCTCCTCCGAACCAAGAACGACGAGATTACCAAGTTAAAGGTAGAAATGAAGAAGATGAAGGCGCAGCACCAAACCGAGCTTGAAAAGGTTGGCCAGGAATACACCAAAGAGCGTGAGCGCCTCAATCTCCAAATTGCTAAGGACCGCAAACTTCTCCAGGAGGCCGACGTCAAACTCGAGCCGGCGAACGATGAACTGGTGCAACTCTGCCAAAGACGCGATAATTGCATCAATGAATTGACCCGGATCCACAGCCATATTTTACGTAAGTTCCTTTTCCTTATCCGGCATACTTCTCCGGGTTACCTCACATGTCTATTCATTACTTGCTTTTCCTGTCCCGGTTTTAGGCAAATTTCCAGAAGATACTCCCATTGTGAGCGCCGCTGTTGCCAATTTCCGCCGAGAGAGGGGTACTCCCGTCGCTCCTGACGGTGAGGACATTCCCTATGACATGGAGGACCTGTTGGTCAGCCTGTCATCTCGCGTGGAGATCATCGAGAACTACGGCAAGGATCTCCTCGACGTTTCAATCCGAGTCTTCAACACGTTCTGGCCTGGAGAGGACACTCCGGAGAGAATCGTAATTCTTGGTGAAAAGCTGACGAAGATCGAGACCCAGCTCGACCTTTGGCGGGAGTCCGCTGGACGTGCTGCAACTGAGACCGTTCTTCACCACATACTCACGTGGTACGAGAAGATCGATATCAGCCTCCTAACGCGCCTGCGCACCAGATCCAAGTGGACCAATGATCCGGAATGGGTAGCTCAGCGCCAGGCTTGCGCCAATAGCCTCATTGAATATGCTCCCATTCACGAATGGACTGAGGGTCCGAGCTTCCTGGAAGCCGCTGGCGACGAAGAGGTTGAAAATGTTGAAGATGGTTCAGACGAGGATGGAGAGGACGATGCCTCGGATATCGGCGAAGGCAAAGATGACGCTAAACTTCCTCCTCCTGCTGCTCCTTAAGTAAAAACACTTGAAAACTTATCAGATCCCCGGTATGCCGGGTGGAATTGTATCCCGTACTTATGTGATATTTTGCTACTAAGTTTGTATGCCAGATTAACTTGGGCGTAGTCCCCGAGTTTCATTTTCTTGTTCGTCCAATTTTCTAGCTCGGTTCGTGTCTACCTTGATTAGGTTTTACGACTTACGAATCCGAGCTTTAAAAATTGTTTTAATAATACTTAGAAACTTTTAGGCTTAGCTCAAAATAATTTAGCATAATAATTTGAAAGTAAATACAAGGTTAGTCCGAAAAACAAACGTCGGCTCGATTAAGTTCTTTTCCTTAGTCGTTTTTCATGTGCTACGCAATTCCAAACTTGTTCTATTGCTTGCCATGAAGCCAATTCTTATTGGACAGCAGCAAGTCGAAGACTTGGATTTTTGATGCTCACACATTACTAATCCGAGTTAAGTATAACAACTTACTCTAGCTGACGTATAAATAATAAAAGACAACAAATATTATTAAGGCGGTCCCCGAGTTACTGCCCGAGGTGCCAACATTTCATTGATAAGCTCATTGCCGGCATACATACCGACATATGAGAAGACTCGGATACATACACTTCTCTGCTAAGTGTAGAAAGGACGAAGTAGGGATACGTTCCATGGACGCTTAGATTCCTGGCCGGACCTGTCTGCCATGTTCTTTTCCTGTGGCTTTGCATCGATAAGATAATAAGAATCATTGTGCAATGCTTTTCTCACAATGAATGGCCCTTCCCATGGGGGGATAATTTATGCATGCCAGCAGTACGTTGTACCAACCGGAGCACCAGATCGCCTTCCCGAAAGACTCGGGGGCTTACTTTCCGGCTATGATAGCGTCGGAGATTTTGCTGATATATGGCGGATCTAGATAATGCCAATTCTCTCGCTTCTTATAGCAGATCAACATCATTTTGCCGGGCTTCTTGCACTTCGGCTTCTGTGTATTGGGTGACCCTAGGCGAATCATGCGCTACGTCGGCTGGTAATACAGCTTCTGCCCCATATACCAAAAAAACGGCGTATAGCCTGTTGATCGATTCGGAGTTGTTCTTAAACTCCACAGTACCGCTGGTAGTTCTTCTATCCAGCATCCCGCTGATCTTTGCAGCGGCTCAATGAGCCGGGGTTTTATCCCAGATAACACTAATCCGTTGGATCTTTCCACCTGTCCGTTCGATGCGGGGTGGCCTACCGAGGCAACGTCCAGCCGGATCTTCTTATCCCGGCAGAATCGCGCGAATGCTCCTTCAGCAAAATTTGTGCCATTATCAGTTATGATACTGTGAGGATAAGCGTATCTCAAGATAATGTCTTTGAGAAATGTTACGGCCATAGCTCCATCACATTTTCTTATAGGTTTCACTTCAATCCATTTTGTAAACTTATCCACCATGACCAAGATGTGAGTCATATTTCCCCTTGCTGGTTTAAATGGGCCAACCATATCCAAGAACCATACGGCAAATGGCCATGTAATTGGTATGGTCTTGAGTTCCGACATTGGCATATGTGTCTTGGTAGCATACCTCTGACAACCATTGTATTTTCTCACCAGATCTTCTGCTTGTTCTAAGGCAATTGGCCAGTAGAATCCGTGTCGGAACGCTTTTGCCACCAAGGATCGGGACGGGGCATGATGCCCGCACTCCCCTTGATGTATATCTCGGAGGATGTCAAGCCCTTCTTCCGGGTCAACGCATCGCTGGAGGACATTGTTCACACTCCGTTTGTACAGCTCGGAATTGATAATTGTGTATGCCTTTGCTCTCCTCTGAGCTTGCCTGGATAACACCTCCTTAGTGGGTAACGTCCCATCTTTCAGGAACTGAAATATAGGTAGTGCCCAAGCTGGTATTGCTCGCACAAGGAACACATCCTCATCAATTTCCATCTGATCCACCGGCATAACTTCAACCGGATCACGCTGAGCAGTCCCCGGGTTCGCTGAGGCAGTCCCCGAGTTTGCTGATGCAGTCCCCGGGTTTCGCGCACCACCTCCCATGTCAATGTCCATGGGCTCAGCTCCAGATTCTGTATCTTCCGGGACATAGATTGAGTCGGTTCCTGGGGACGGCCTGATAGATGGTTTTCTGAGGTGTTCCAATGCTACACCCGATGGAATTGCTTGTCGGGTTGATCCGAGCTTCGACAGCATGTCGGCAGCCTCATTTCCACCCGGGGTACATGGTGAAATTCACACCCCTCAAAGTAACCAGATATCTTCTGCACATGAAATCTGTACAGAGCCATGTTTGGATCAAGGGCACCCCACAACCCCGACACTTGCTGTATTACCAAATCTGAGTCGCCAAAGCATAGTATCCGACTTATCCCAATCTCTTTTGCCACTTTGAGCCCATGCACAAGTGCTTCATACTCAGCGACATTGTTCGATGTCG
This sequence comes from Avena sativa, assembly GCA_916181665.1. NCBI lineage: Eukaryota > Viridiplantae > Streptophyta > Magnoliopsida > Poales > Poaceae > Avena > Avena sativa. The sequence goes on along the minus strand of OV702291.1, from coordinate 372,102,654 downwards.
CGAAATGGATTTGCAGCACATATTTCAGCTGGTCCTTCTTTGGCGAGGTAAGCACAACTCCGGCGCCTAGCCAGGTTTTTGTTTTTGACCCGTCAAAATGCATCCTCCAGTAGTTCGGATCTGGTGGCGGTGGTTCGTATTGTACCTCGGCCCAGTCCACAAAAAAGTCTGCCACGGCCTGAGACTTGATTGCTTCTCTTCTGTCATATTGTGGCACATAAGGAGCTAGTTCGATTGCCCATTTTGTGATCCGACCACTTGCATCCTTGTTACTCATTATCTCGGATATGGGAGCTTCACATATTACTTTGATGGGGTGCTCCTCAAAGTAATGCTTTAACTTCTTAGCTGCCATATAGACACCATATGCCACCTTTTGAAAGTGTGGGTAGTTCTGCTTTGAGGCAGATAATACCTCGCTCAAGTAATACACTGGCCTATGCACCAACTTACCCTCTTCGTCGTGCTCTACCACAATCACTACACTTACAACTCGGTTGGTTGCGGCTATGTAGAGCAACATTGGCTCCTTTGATAGTGGAGAGGCTAACACTAGTGCAGTGGCTAACATCTTCTTTAAGTGGGCAAAGGCTTCATCGGCCTGTGGCGTCCAAATGAACTTATCCGACTTTTTCATGAGTTGGTAGCGAGGCAATGCCTTTTCTCCCAACCGACTTAATGATGCCAGGCACCCAGTGAACTTTTGGACATCGTTAAGACACTTCGGCAGCTCCATTCGTTCAATGGCCCGGATCTTAGTTGGATTAACTTCGATACCTCGGCTGGAGATGAGAAATCCGAGTAATTTTCCAGCCAGGACACCGAAGGTACATTTTTCCGGGTTAAGCTTCATCCGGAACCTTCTTAAGTTTGCGAATGTCTGCCTGATGTCGTCAAGGAGCGTTTTTCTTTCCTTGGTCTTGATAACCACATCATCCACATACACTTGTACATTTTGACCTATTTGGTCGTGCAAACATTTTTGCATACATCTTTGGTACGTTGCACCTACATTACGTAAACCAAACGGCATGGTGCGATAACAATAAGCCCCATACGGGGTGATAAATGCGGTCTTTATTTGATCATCCGGATTCAGAGGTATCTGGTGGAAACCAGAATATGCATCAATGAATGACAACAGTTCACATCCCGCGGTTGAGTCTATGACCTGATCTATCCTCGGTAGTGGAAATGGATCTTTTGGACACGCCTTGTTCAGGTTCGTGTAATCAATACACATACGCCAAACCACTGCCACGTTCGGGTCATCCTTCTTCTTCTCCACCAGCACCGGATTAGAGAGCCAATCCGGATAGAGCACTTCCATGATAAATCCTGCTGCTAGCAACCGAGCTATCTCGTCTCCAATGACTTTTATCCTATCCTCGGTGAAGTGGCGGAGAGGTTGCTTCACCGGCCTTGCTCCGTGTCTCACGTTCAAAGAGTGCTCGGCCAACTCCCTCGGAACACCTTGCAAGTCCTGGATGGACCAAGCAAAAATATCCCGATTCTCACGGAGGAAGTTGACGAGATTGCTTTCCTATTTATCATTCAACCTGGCACCAATTGTTACGGTGTGCTCTGGGAACATATCATCAACAGGCACTTTCTTAATATCCTTTGGGGCTTGGAACGAAACACTACCATGCGGGTTACTCAACACCGGCATATACTGCTACGCGGACTGAGCTAATGCCGCCACCTCTTGGATTTTTCTTTTCTCTTGCGCAATCACGAGTGACTCGGCTAGGTTAGAACCGGCTGAGGCACACTCAATGGAACGTCGGAAATCTCCAGCAATGGTAATCACTCCATTTGTCCCGGGTAACTTCATCTTCAGATAACTGATGTGGCAACTTGCCATGAACTTGTTCAATGCTGGTCTTCCGAGTAACGCGTGGTACGCACTTTCCAAGTTCACCACTTCAAACTCCAGATTCTCAGTTCGGCAATTATCTCTCGTGTCGAATAACACGTCAACTCGGACTTTGCCTATGGGCTCACAAGAAATTCCTGGTACAATACCATGGAAAGTTGTCCTTGTAGCCTGGAGCATTTTCTCCGAGATACCCAACTTGCACATTGTATCCGCATACATGATGTTAATGCTACTGCCATTGTCAATCAGTACCTTGGAGAACCTCACATTGATGTTAGGCCCAATGAATGTCGGGTCCAGCACTAACGCATATGAACCAGGGCTCGGCATAAGCTTGGGATGATCTTTGATGTTCCAAGTAATTTCTTGGTCCGACCAAGGCATATACCTCGTCACTGCTAGCATTACCGCATTAACCTTCATATGTCGGCGCTACAATCTCTTCCTATCTGTTCCCTTGGTGGTAAACACACAGTAACTCTGATGATGCTCCCTGTACTCATTTCTCCCCTCATTTCCGGGGTACCTCTGATCCGGCTGATGCTGGTTTTCTACTTGATGCACTGCATCCCTTCTCTCATGGTTATCATACCTTGGCGGAGGGGGAGGCAACATTAGCTGTTGCGTGTTTGCTCCGGAGAGCAATTGCTGCCAGGGTAACTCCTGCCGAGGTTGATCATTCCGGGGTGCCTGAGCATTCCCCGAACCACCTTGTTCTATCTTATGCATCCACTCATATTGCCTCGTTGTATGACCCGCTGGGTTACTCGGATTTGGCGTGTGAAATTTACACGGCTGATCCAACATCGACTCATAAGTGTACCTCGGACGGTCCTTCTTTTCTTGCCACTGTTTCTTCTGTTCTGGCGTCCAAGTTTTCTTGCCATCATTCCTTGGTGTCTATTGTTGCCCTCTAGTTTTCTGACACTGATTGCTCCCTGTTCCTGGCTGATCTTGATTCACAGCTGCAACTTGTTGCAAACTGTACCGGTGATCCGGTCTATCATCTCTCCTTTTACCTCTGTAATCCTTCCTCCGGGATGATCCGGCTCCATCTCTCTGGTAGTACTCCTCATTCGACTCGTTAGACACGAGCCTAGGTTGATTCGGATCGCCCAAAGCATATGAATCAGCAATCCGGATCATCTCTGCCAACATAGTTAGCATTTTCCTTTGCAACTTTTGCCACAGCTCGCTCGCATATCTTCATCCTTGCACAAACCACGCTATGGCCTGTGACTCTATCATGCCCTCACACGAGTTTCTCACGGTACACCACTGGGTCAGAAACTCCCGGTCCGTCTCATTCGGTCTTTGCTTGCATATAGCTAGGGTCTGTGGCCTATTTGGCCTCTGATACATACTCGAGAAATTGCTGATGAACATTTCCTCAAAATCGATCCAGCAGTTAATACTTCCGGGCGGTAACTTGTTCAACCATACCCTTGCTGGCCCTTCCAACATCTGGGGTACGTATCTCACAGCCCATCGCAGGTTACCTGTAGCAATTTTGACAGCCGTAGCATAATTTATCAACCAATCCTCCGGCTTAGTGCTGTCGTCATACGTCTTCGTGCCTCTGGGTAACTGGAAGCTAGGTACCGGTGGTTCTTTCATGATCCGGGGTCCAAAACACGCAGGACCCGGAGGACCTTGACTTTCAATCTGCTCCAACCTATAATGTCGATCTAGTTTCAACCTGGCATCATCCAGCATCAAATCCCTGCTTCCCAATCTCGACCCTATCACATGATAGTCCGGCCTTGGGTATCCTGCATTAACCATTTCTGAATCTCCATCGTTATACTGGTCTCGCTCTCGTGGCGCATCTCTCTATTGCATACCTCGGCTGGCACTTTGCTCTTGCCTTGGTATATTCCATTGCTACGGTTGTCCTGCAGAGTTGCGCTGTCCGGCATTGCCGTTAACAACGTTTACTTAACCGACATTGCCTTGGTCACGGTTACCTCGGCCAGCTTCACCTCGGCTTACACTCCGTCGATCGTCGTTTCTTTGTACCTTTTTGCCTTTCCTGCCCTTGTCGGGTCATACGGAACAATCTGCTTGTTTCTCCTGGCCGAGGTTACTACCTCCTCTCTCCTAGGACCACCATGAGGAGACGATGCGGCTCTAGCGGATTTCTCCAGGTTACCCACCGCCGAATGAACGATCTTGGAGGCCCCAGATCTCTCCGGGTTTGCCCTGAGCAGTTCCTCATTTTGCCTGTTCGCGATCCGGACCAACTCATTAACCCTATCTTGCTGTCTCTGGCGGGCTTCACCCGTCAGACCCTCTAGCTCGGATGCAGCTGCATCTGCTGCTCTGAGGTTTTTCGCCGGGGTACTGTACTTCGGTAGCCCCACGGACAAACAGTTTTCTAACTCCTCAATCCGAGTATCACCTTCTTTGTTCATTTCACTCATGAGATTTCTCCCCTTCACTTCTACAACATCTACCTTATTTGCCTTTGCGTACTCACGCAGCGTCATGTTCAACGACTGCTGAGCCGCAACAATCTTTTTCGCTCCCTCTAGAATTTTCTGCCTAGTTTCCTCTAGCTCGGCCTATGCCTGAGCCGGATCTACCACTGCTGCTACCGGGTTTGCCAAGCTATCCATAGCTTCTCTCAGTACATTCTCAGGCCTCTCTAGTGGAGGTCCTCTACCTTTCCTCGGTGCCTTAGGTGTTACCTCCGGATCCGGTGTTGGATCCTTGCTTGCACCTGCACCTGGCGCAGTCATCATCACCTCAGCACGGTCCGGGGAGCGAGTGATACGCGCCCCGTGAACCATGCTAAGGGGTGGCTCCCCTGCCTCGACGACGTGCCGTAGATGAACGCATGATACTTCCACAGCAACATAGACCTTGTGTGCACCCAACTTGACGAAGAGGCCGTTGCACGGAAGTGGGCGCGTGCCGAAGCAGCCAGCGTTGTCGCTGACAAAATCCAGCGCTCCAAAGCGCTGAACGAGCCCGGAGACGATGCGTTCGCCGGTGCCGATGAGGTTTCCCGTCCGGATCTTCACCCCTGCTAGCGCCGCTAGCCCCATGGTGGGCGCCAACTGTCGTGGTGGTGTCACGGCAGATGCCATGGATAGGCTAAAGGTGGGGACTAATAGCACTAGGGGAATCCAGGGAGGGATAGTGAGGTGATTCCCCACACAGAAGCTTTGTATTCGATTCAGTTCACAGATTACGAGTGCTCCTAGAGCTGTATTGGCGAGAGGAGGAAGAAGGAGCTCTCTTACTCTCACCGACAGTTAACCCGTACAAGACCCTTAGAACCTAGAACCTTTGAGAATAGAGGAACCCCTTCTACAGAGGCCCTAGCCCTCCTTAACCTCCAGGGAATATGCCTCCTCCCAAAATAGCAAACCGACCGGGGTACTTTTCCCCCGCGTCACCCATGCAGAGGCTACGTGAGCCTCTGCGGCACCTGCGTCAGCCGACACGGGCGTCGTCACCTCTGTCGGCCACGCCTCGGTGGTCCTGCCCTCTTTTGCTTCACTCATGCAGTGCGTACCGGGGCTTCTTTTGACCAGCAAGATTCCTTCCTTCTCCTAGAAGCTAGATATGACCCGGATCATAGTTGATCCGGCCACACCCGTTTCTGCATACAAGTTAAATACGCCATTCCGACTTACGGCTTAAGTCGGTTGAGACCTAGTTAGGTGGACGCCCCCTGGTCCGAGTTACCCCGTGATTCGGCCTGCCTTGAGGTGACCCAGCCAACATCCGCTTTAGCCTTGCCGAACCTTGGCTAACTCGGTCTTTATACCCCGGCGTGACCCTACCCGGGGTATCCCCCCAACAACCAATGTGTCGTCTATGTTGTATATGCTTGCACTTATTTGTTGGGAATTAGCAGAACCATGCTTTCATGGGGAACGCTTTCAACATTGCACTTGGTACTTGTACCTATTTGATATCATGCTCTTTTGTATATGGATGTCGTCGGTGTGAAATGAAAGGGGAGCTTGTAAGTCCATGGAGTTATGTATATGTGTTAGAGAAACGCCTAGGCCACTGGTCTAATCCATGCTGACAAGGTGGAAACCTGCAGCGTAACCATAATGAGCTGTCTATGAAGCATTCTTCTTATAAAAAAAGAGTCCTGTATTGAGAAAAAAGAGAAAAGAAAAAAAGAGATACTATGAAAAGAGGAAAGAGAGAAAAAAGCACCATATTCCCATGGTAAATAAGAAGAATGCTGAGATGCTCGTTGTCTGCTTGCCTTGTCATTTTGATATGGGGATTCTTCCATATCATCGGGCAAGGGGTACCCCATTAGCAGTTCTCAATGATACACATATACTTACGATGACAAGAACTTACCGGTGACTAAACTTGAGTAGCATGAGGAGCGACCCTCGTATACAAGGGACATGAGATTTCTGACTTATACTTCATCAAGCATGTACACCATAGTTTGTTCACTTTAACCTTAATCAGTTCAAGATGCTTATGATAGGGGCAATGAGAGCTGAAAGCTATAAGTACCATAATTTTTGGAAGCTCTTTATGAGACTTGAATCCCTACTTCCTTTTACAAAATGCCTTTCTTTTACTTTTATGCTGAGTCTCCACCTTCTATCTTTATGCACCTACTTTGAGAGCATAGTGGCCATTCTTAGTTCTATGTGCATTGTCCCAAGACTAGTTGATTGATGCATAACTTGATATTTCTTGTTTTAAACTATTTGTATCTAGTCACTCTTATGAACTTTGAAGGTGTCCTATGCATTTATATTTGCTACTCTATGAGGGAGAAGCTGAATACTATTATGCTATGTTTTCTTTATGTGAAACAAACAAACGTCTTGCAAAGTATTGTTATTCATGAATCTTTTGTTTGTGCCTTTTCATGTTGCATCATAGTTTCTTTGTCTTATTGGTAGAACTTTGTCTTTCATGTTATGATTGAAGTACTATGATCCTATCTATCAATGTTTTACAAATACTTTGATCAAGTATTGGCGAGCCAAGTGCTTTCCTTGATCTCGCGTATGAATTTAGCATCGCGAATTCTGTTGATCTTCATTCCGACCGCTTTTGCTCTTGGCTTAGACAGTCGCCGAATTGTTTGTTTGACTGGCTTTGCGTCTGGGTTGACATTAAGTGCGTGCTCGGCGAATTCCCTGGGAACTCCTGGCATGTCCGCTTGACACCAGGCGAAGATTTCCCAGTGCTCATGGAGGAATTCGACGAGCGCGAGTTCCTAAGCGGGACTCAAGTTTTTGGCGATGAGGGCCATCTTGGCCGGGTCCGATGGGTGGACCTGAACTTTCTTCGTGTGCACCGACGAGTCGAAGGATGGGTTGGGTGAACTTGGCCGGCTCAGGGGAGGCAGACTGTTTTCTGTCGACTCCTTCAATCTTGCGAGTTCTTCCTGCATGCCGAAGGACTGGGAAATTCTGTTGAACTCCCTGTACAACCATCGGACCTCTCTAAGCTCCCGTTGATTGTGATGACGCCGTTGGGGCCTGATACATTGCAAATGTATCTATAATTTTTGATGTTCCATGCTTGGTTTTATCTACTTTCTTATGTTTTGTCCACACTTTGGAGTACTCTTCATATGATTTCTTGGACTAACCTATTAACAAGAGCCACAGTGCTAGTTGCATGTTTTCTGCTGTTTTTGGTTCCAGGAAGTCAGAAAATGAATATTCTCGGAATTGGACGGGACAAAAGCCAAAGTTCCTATTTTACAGGAAGACTCACGGAGCCAGAAGGAGAGTCGGAGAGGGGCCATAGGGTGGCCACACCACCCCATGGCACGGGTCCCCGTGGCCACGCTAGGGCATGGTGTGGGCCCCCTGGCTGGCCACCGACCTTGCCTCCTTCGCCTATAAGAGCCTCCGATACCAAAACCCTAGATAGTCAATCAGAAATCCACGAAAAGTTCCGCTGCGCCGCCGCCACTGAAGGGGAGATTCGGGGGACAAAAAGTCTCTGTTCCGGCACCCTGCCGAGACGGGGAAGTGCCCCCGGAGCCATCTCCATCGATCTCCACCACCATCTCCATCACCATTGCTGATTCCCATGATGAGGAGGGAGTAGTTCTCTCTCGAGGCTAAGGGTTCTACCGGTAGCTATGTGTCCATCTCTCTCTCTATGCATAATCAATATTGTGATCATGAGCTTGTAATCTATAGATCTACCTTGCTACTCAAGTGCTTTAATAGATCTCTGCTCTCCCCATGTGTGTGAAAGTGATAGCGTGCACACCATGGTGGCACTTAGGCTAGAGATTGCAAATACTTGTTATGAGTTATATTTGTAGTTGGATGTCTTTATGTAATTGTGGTGTTTGTTGGAACCATCTAGTGCTCAAGGTGACAGTGTGGGGTTTTCTAGATGGGAAAGACTTACTTTGAGGTGTGCTGCTATAGCCCTACCATCGATTAGAATGTCCAACCGGAGAGTAGTTGAGAGTAGTATCATAAAGAGAAGATATTTATATGAGAGTGTTCACTAGTGAAAGTATGATCCCTAGGCATTATTTCTAAGCATTGATACACCGTTTGCAATTAGACCTGTTACATGTTTGCTTGCTTCCATCTTTATTTCAGTTTTCCTTTAGTCTCTTCCACGCCATCAAGCTATTTTCTATCACCGTTACCACTTATAATCATCCATACCACTTGTATTTCACTATCTCTTCGCCGAACTAGTGCACCTATACACCTGACAAGTGTATTGGGTGTGTTGGGGACACAAGAGACTTCTTGTATCTTGATTGCAGGGTTGCTTGAGAGGGAATACCTTTGACCACTTCCTTCCTGAGTTCGATAAACCTTGGGTGATCCACTTAAGGGAAAACTTGTTGTTGTTCTACAAACCTCTGCACTTGGAGGCCCAACAACTGTCTACAAGAATACAAGTGCGTAGACATTAGGGCCTGGCATTTTCATCTGCAGGTAGGCGTAGTGCGGCACTGCCATGAACCTGGCAAACGTGACACGTCCGAGGATGCAGTGGTACTATGAGGGCCAGTAGACAACTTCGAAGTCAATGTGTTCACGTCGAAAGTTTTTCGGCATGCCGAAGATGACATCGAGGTTGATTTTTCAAGGGGATATATGCCCTTGCCTGGGACGATGCCGTGGAATGTTGTGTCCGAGACCTCTAGGCAGGTCAGAGGGATCCTCATTGCTCGCAAGGTACTCGCGGACATAAGGTTAATGCCGCTTCCACCATCCATGAAAACACGACTCATGTCGAAGCCTCCAATCTATGCCTCGAGTACGAGGGGACAATGGCCTGGGCAGGGTACTTGACGCGGGTGGTCGCGCTTGTCGAAGGTGATGCAGGAGTCGCTTCCATTGAGGTACTCAGTGGTGGATGGTGGTGAGTTTGTTGCCAAATTTACTTGGCGAGTGATGGCCTTCTGGACCCGATTCGAGGGACGTCCCTTTTGGATCATCATGTTGCCCACAACCCGTGGGTATGGCTCGTCGCCTTGATCGTGGATCGGTGCGGCCACGGGTGGTGGACCTCTAGGTGGTGGAGGAGGAGCTCCATGTGCTACAGTGCCTGGGGCAACTCTATAGAGAATATCATTTTGCGGCCCGAAAGTTGGGTCGCCCAGGCAACACGGTACCCAAGTTGATTTTTATCACCGCAATTCGAAAAGTTGGGGCGCCAATTCCTGAGATGTGTCTTTCGAGTGAATGATGGCCAAACCCAGTATTTTCAAATCGCGCCCGTTAAGTCAGGATATTCCGTTACACTAGTTCCTGCTGTGCCCCTCCTCCGGTCACTCTTCTTAGCCACCTTGCACGTGTCGTAGGGGCAAATCCATTACTGTACTTTCCTAACTCTCGACACTGAATCTTGGTGCGGCGGCAGTGGCGATCCCTTTTCTTCCCTTCCCCAACCCTAAATCTATCGGCGGCGGAGGACCTTTTTTCTCCCTCCCCCGACACTGAATCCGATGGCGGAAGACCAGCATGTCTTGCAAGGTGAAGGTTGTAGCTACATCGCCGACTGATTTGGGTCCATCGGGGCCCAAGTCTGGGGCTCAACGCGTAGCAGCGGCGAGGTCTTCAGCCCCGGTTAGCGAGGAGGCCAGCAAGGATTCTGCTCCCAAGGTACCTACGCGCAGTGGGTTGAAGAGAAAATCAAGGCCGACGGCGGATTGTTCGGCTACGGTGGGCAGATGCAGCACCCAAATCTCGAAGAAAAAACCCGGGAGAAGAGCGAGAGGTGAATTTTTCTTATCTGTGCCCAATCTTGCAAGTAGATTAGTGACGGCATAATAGAATCGAGTAAACTGAAATGTTCCCCTTTTTAATCAAATTAGGCACAGCTTTGATATAAGGGACCTATATGAGTTCACAGTTCATGTTCGGCAGTACACTGCAAAACTTGATTTTGGTTGCGAGAGGGTTGTGTTCAGGCAAGATGTGCATCTGCTTGTGAATTGCAAAGAGGCTGTGTCTATTTCACAGCTGGTAGATATGCTTCCCGCTAGAATTCCCTGGGGTTCTAGACAGAGGACATAATTGGTGTGGCGCAACATGAATGATAGCTATCAGCAAATTGAGCACTCCCATGAGCTTCAGATGGTTTGGGAGTGTTGTGCAGCTGATCGTAAGGTGAACATTGAAGCGATGATGGACGATATGTATGCAGATGCTGGAGATCTTGCTGCCAGAGCTTCTGCTCCTAGAGAATATGGACCAATAGATGCTGATCTAGATAAGTTCAGTATACGCATAGAGGTGGATTCATACATGGCAAAACTTGATGAGGGAGTTAATAAGCCAGTTTCGTCATGTACTGTGGAGATCACTGTCGATTCCAAAAACATAACTCTTGATGAAATGAGAGAGATGATCGGTAAGGAAATCAGTATTGACCCTAAGCAGATGGCAAAAATCCGGTGGTGGCATCATAAGAAGCAGCAATTCATAGATGTTTTGGATACTGAAGATCTTATGCAGATTATGCGATGAAAGAAGCGAACCAGGAAGGTGTTCTTCCTCGGTACCATTTATGATGTTGTTGAACAGGTTATAGTGGAGGTAGATGCCCCTGTAGTGGCTGAACAGAATGAGGTGGTCGACGTTGATGAGATCTGATTAGAGCTGCTACCCTGGGCTTGTCATATGGACCGCGGAGTTCCCCTGCCTGTATTTGTAATATTGACTGCTGTTGCATTTAGAGTGTGTTTCTGTGATTATGTTTGTTGAGAGATTGCAATATAATGCTTTGCGAGCTGTTGAGATTTTCGGACATGTCACTCACTGAAACCATCGTTGTTGTAATAAGAAATAAGTACATTGTAGTTGACATGATTATGTTTCTTAAGATGACGTACCATACTTGTTTCTGTTATTATGTTTGTTGAGACATTGTAATGTAATGTTTTGTGAAACCATGACTGGACTAGTGATGCATAAATACATTGTAGTTGACATGATTATGTTTCTTGAGATGATGTACTGTACTTGTTTCTATTATTTTGTTTGTTGAGAGACTATAATGTAATGTTTTGCGAAACCATGACAGGACAAGTGATGTGTAAGTACCTTGTAGTCGACATGATTTTGTTTCTTGAGTTGATGTAATATACTTGTTTCTGTGATTACGTTTGTTGAGAGATTGTAATGTGATGTTTCATGAAACCATGTTGTGATTATGTTTGTTGAGAGATTGTAATGTAATGTTTTGTGAAACCATGACTAAAGAAGTGATGCATAAGTACCTTGTAGTTGACATGATTTTGTTTCTTTAGATGATGTAATATACTGGTATGTTTTCGTTAGGCAATGAAATTGGGATGGAGGGTGTGCAGGTTTAATATTTGAAATGAGAATGTGTGAAGAGAATCCATATCAGGCAGGAGACAGTAATCCAGGGAAAGGGCATGGTACCCATTAAACTATTGTAACATGCCAATTTAGTCATTGTTGCAGTAGTAGAAGGGATGCTCTCTCCCTCTCTCTCTCTCTCTCTCTCTCTCTCTCTCTCTCTCTCTCTCTCTCTCTCTCTCTCTCTCTCTCTCTCTCTCTCTCTCTCTCTCTCTCTCTCTCTCTCTCTCTCTCTCTCTCTCTCTCTCTCTCTCTCTCTCTCTCTCTCTCTCGCGCGCGCGCGCGCGTGCGCCGACGCATTCGTCATGTTGTCCTTGAATGGCGAGGAAGACCAGTCGAGCAGCGACATCCTTCTCTCCAACATCGAGTATTCCTTATGTGTTCCTCTGTTTTCTCGGTCTAGGGTTAGGCAATGGTAGATCTCTCGATCTGAGCTCCATATGTACATGCAATCGTGTTCGATTTCAGCTTTGCGTTTACCTATAGGTACCACGGACGATCTACGACTCCGAATGGGAGGGCCTAGATCTCGATGGAGCAGTGCCATGTGACCATGGGCTAAAACTAAGGAGATATGTTGCATTCGAAGGCAGTAACACTGGGAGAAGGTTTTTTGGGCTGTACAAATCAGGTTTGTTTACATTATGTGCAACTATGACATGAAGTAAAATGTATCGTGCATGTTCATAACACTATAGTGTGTGTGTTTTTAGGTTGGCCCGGTGTGTAAAGCAGTAGAGTGGGTGGATCTTGAGTGGCCAGATGCACTTAAGAAATATTTGGCACAGTTATGGGAGATGTATGAGTTGGAAAGGCTGGGGAGATTTACTGATGTAAGTGATGCAGCTGAAAAAAATTACAAGCTGTCGGTATGAAATAAGGAGCTGGAACAAGAAATCGAGAATTTGCAGTTAGAGCTAACTGACGGAATCAATGGGAGCTTGGTTGTTGGAACTGCAAAGAAGCTTCAGGACAGTCACAGGTTGCTGATTCATAATGCAGCAAAGGAGAGGGATCGGCTCAGGGAAGACAAGAAGAAGCTAGAGTACTGCATTGCGGATCTGTTGAAGGAACTGAAGAAGGCGCGCGAGGGTGAACAAGGACAGACTATAGAGGATAAAGGAAATTCGAGATGAATAATTTATGTTGTGCCAATGCCCGAAACTAGTTAATTGTAAGACTTGTAGTTGCGCTTTCCGAACTAAGCCAAACTCAATCCTCGAGCAAACTAATTTCAGACGAACACACATATCATGCATAGAGTCAAGTTCACACTTACAAAATCACCACTACAGAGGATAAACCAGGCAGTTCAGTACTAAATATACATATGTTGTGTTCAAGCGAGCCTGGCCCGGAGCTGCCGGTTTTCCTCCCGAAGATTGGCCAGCTCCTTCAGTACTATGTCGTGCTTCAGCTGTAGGTTCCAGCGCTCCGTCATGGATTGGAGAATTTTGTCCGTAGCCATACGATTTTCCTTCAAGATCCCTTTCATGATCTCCGTCTGCTTCCTAGCCGACGCGCGACCTTCACTGTGTAGCTTCGCCGGCATTTAACTCCTTCAGTTTCTGGCACTTGTCAGAAAGGCCCGCAAGTTCAGCACGCAGTTGGTCAAAGGCTAGTTTCTGGGAATTCTGCTTCTCCCTTTGGATTGCTATCTTGTCATTTAGCCAGGTCGCCAGGTCCTAGTCGATCTTTCGCCTCTTTCCCTGCAACAAAAATACATAGTATGGTTTGTTCAGTTCACTAGGACAAGCTGGTTAGTTTCCATAATTAACTGAATCGACTAGTGGCACTGTCATAATTTCAAGGAAGAAGCAATCTAGGACTAATCAACATTTTATGAATCGACTAGTGGCACTGTCATAATTTCAATTTCAAAGACAAATAAGATTTCTGTAGTTTAGTGTGCTATGGGTTTTTCCCAGTATCACCAAATAGTAGTGGGAGAGTGGCAAACTCATAATGTAGAAACCCATGTCCAGATACATAATGGAAAGAGAACACAGTGTCCATTCATGAACATGGACACCAACACATGTCTAGATAGATAAGGAGTTGCCCTAGGATTCTTATTGAACCCTATAATGGGAAGCAGACATGGGCATTGCTCCCTGAACCCTAAACATTACAAAAGGAGTGGAGGACAAACTGATATTCGTGTCCCCGCTAACGGGAATCAGACTTGGACATTGCTCCGATAAGCCTCCAGACATGCCATTAGCTCCTCTTCTTCTCCTCCGTGAGCTCGTTGATTATCTTGATGGCCTATTCTTGCCTGTTCAAGTTACGGTCAAGCACCTTTTGCATCCTAACGACGTCACGTGCAAAATCTAGCGAGATCTCCTTCTGCACAGATAATTTCTTTCGTAGGCTCTCATTAGCTTGGGTGAGGGAGCGTGCAAGCTCATGTTGGTTGGCAATCTTGGAACTGATCGCGACCACCTTGTCACGGTACTCGGTCTTGAATCGCTGCATCGTTCATGTTAATTGAAATAGGAATTCTACAATTACACTCCAGGTCCCAGGTGAATACTAATACAGATCAAAAAAATCCCCGTTGAATCTATTGGCCGCAGTGTTAAAAATGGACCTAGAGATCTGTTCATGACCACGATAAACTAATCCTAATCACAAAAAATCCATAGTGACTCTATGAACAACGGTATTAAGGAAAGACCAAGAGATCCAGTCATATTCATGAAAACTAATACAACTCGCAAAAGAAGAAGAAAAACCAATGCGGGACAGACAGGATCTATGAAATCCACATCACAACTAGGAGAAATTACAGCGTGGAGATTTGCTACCTCACTGAGACATGGAACGGGGCCGAACGGGTCCTGCAATGCCTCCGTTGTGGTGGATTCGGGCTCCACGGCCGGCCTGTAATACGTAGAAGAGGAAGAGCCAGAAGAAGAATAAAAACAAGAAGAAGCTGATTAATATCATGATGGAGAGGGAGATGGAGAAGAAGTAGAACAAGAAGACCGTACCGGGAGGAGCCCTCACCTGCTAGAACATTCGGCGCCATTGTCGGGGGAGATTGGGCCTCGATGAGAGGGTGGGCTTGAGCGGCTGGTAGAGCAAGAAGTGCAACGTGGCGATTTCTCTCCCTTTTCTCCACGAGGATCGTCGACCGGCCTCTTCCCCTCCTCAGTGGAGCCATGGCTTGCAGGGTGAGTGTGGCGGCGGCAGGAGGAAGGAGATAGTTATAGTATGGGAGAAGAGTCAAAGAGTATAGGCCGTGGTCCAGTAGTACTAGTACTATTATACAAGACCATGGTGTATGGTCTACCTTCTCAAAGAAGCCAGGGAGGAAGGGGTAGGGAATCGATGGACACTTCAATGGTCTTCGGCACTGCCCAAAATCCAGTATATAATAAGGGGAGTGCGAGCCGGGTGGTCATCACGGGAATCGGCGCGCACATCCCACGTGCATGTGTCACGTGTTGAGGGGGCAATGACGCGTGCAACTGCTGCACAATCACGTCGGCATGTCGAACTCCACGTGAAAGGCACACACTGGATATTTATGAGTCTAGAATACGCTGTGCCACTTTTGTTGTGATCAAATTATGTTCAGTATGCGAGATATTACTTCTTTCTTCTTTTTTTGATAATCGACAAATGCATGCGTGGACACGACGCACAAAACCTCTGCTAGTCCTTAATCAGATCGGCACCCCACTCTGTGTACCCGCCATCGACCATTCAGAGCAACTACCTTGAGCACGATGCCCCCTCGCCGTGGCAATGGCAGGTCCAAGCCGTCCACTGACTGTCCTGCGTCCCCGGCTCTTCACTGCATCATTCGCGCTCCTGAGTCGCCTGCTAAGGCAGCACGTCGTGTCCGACCGTGCCAGGATCCATCGACATCGGCACTCGAGGACACCACAACATCGAAGCTTGTACCGGCCGCATAGGAGGAGCGTGGGGTACCTGCAGCATCGGACGAGCGCAAAGCAGCAGCCAGGACGGGGGGCGTGTTGCACCGGCGAGTATGGACAAGAAGAGGAATGAGAAGTAGACCAGGAAGAAGAGAGGAGATAGCTATTTGGATGAGTCCGACTCGGCCAACTGATGTCTACGCACTCCTATTCTTGTAGACAGTTGTTGGGCCTCCAAGTGTAGAGGTTTGTAGAACAGCAGCAAGTTTTCCCTTAAGTGGATCACCCAAGGTTTATCGAACTCAGGGAGGAAGTGGTCAAAGGTATTCCCTCTCAAGCAATCCTGCAATCAAGATACAAGAAGTCTCTTGTGTCCCCAACACACCCAATACACTTGTCAGGTGTATAGGTGCACTAGTTCGGCGAAGAGATAGTGAAATACAAGTGGTATGGATAATTATAAGTGGTAACAATGCTAGAAAATAGCTTGATGGCATGGAAGAGACTAAAGGCAAACTGAAATAAAGATAGAAGCAAGCAAACATGTAATAGATCTAATAGCAAACAGTGTTTCAATGCTTAGAAACAAGGCCCAGGGATCATACTTTCACTAGTGAACACTCTCATATAAATATATCATCTTCATGATACTACGCTGAACTACTCTCCGGTTGGACACTCTAATCCATGGTAGGGATATAACAGCACACCTCAAAGTAAGCCTTTCCCATCTAGATAACCCCACACTGTCACCTTGAGTACTAGATGAGTCCAACAAACACCACAATTTCATAAAGACATCCAACTCCAAATATAACTCATAACAAGTATTTGTAATCTCTAGCCTAAGTGCCACCATGGTGTGCACACTATGAACTTCACACACATGGGGAGAGCAGAGATCTATTAAAGCACTTGAGTAGCAAGGTAGATCTATAGATTACAAGCTCATGATCTCAATAAGATCATGCATAGAGAGTGAGATGAACACATAGCTACTGGTAGAACCCTTAGCGTCGAGAGAGAACTACTCCCTACTCATCATGGGAATCAGCAATGGTGATGGAGATGGCGGTGGAGATCGCTGGAGATGGCTCCGGGGGAACTTCCCCGTCCCGGTAGGGTGCCGGAACAAATACTTTTTGTCCCCTGAATCTCCCCTTCGGTGGCGGCTACGCTGCGGAACTTTTCATGGTTTTATGATTGATGATCTAGGGTTTTGGTATCGGGAGGCTCTTATAGGCGAAGGAGGCAAGGTCGGTGGCCGGCCAGGGGGCCCGCACCATGACCTGGCGTGGCCTAGGGTTGCCCGCGCCAAGGGGGTGTGGCCACCCTGTAGCCCCTCTCCGACTCTCCTTCTGGCTCCGTGAGTCTTCCGGGAAAATAGTAACTTTGGCTTTTGTCCCATCCAATTCCGAGAATATTCATTTTCTGACTTCCGGGAACCAGAAACAGCAGAAAACAGGCAACTGGCACTGTGGCATCTTGTTAATAGGTTAGTCCAAGAAATCATATGAAAAGTACTCCAAAGTTGGAAAAAACATAAGAAAGTGGATAAAACCAAGCATGGAACATGAAAAATTATAGATAAATTTGCAATGTATCAACATCCCCAAGCATAACTCCTGCTCGTCCTCGAGTAGGTAAGTGATAAAAAGAAAGAATAATTTTTGAGGTGACATGCACCATCAAAGACTTGATCAAAGTACTTGTAAAACATTCAAAGCTGGGATCATAGTACTTCAATCATAACATGAAAGACAAAGTTCTAACAATAAGACAAAGCAACTATGTTGTACATGAAAATGCACAAACAAAAGATTCATGAATAACAATGCTTTGCAAGACGTTTGTTTGTTTCACATAAAGAAAATATGGCATAGTAGTATTCAGCTTGTCCCTCATAGAGTAGCAAACATAAATGCATAGGACACCTTCAAAGTTTAAAAGAGTGACTAGATACAAATAGTTTAAAACAAGCAATATCAAAGCTATGCATCAATCAACAAGTCTCGGGACAATGCACATAGAACTAAGAATGGCCACTATGCTCTCAAAGTAGGTGCATAAAGGTAGAAGATGGAGACTCAATATATAATGGTGGAAGAAAGGCCTTCATAAAAGGAAGTAGGGATTCAAGTCTCAAAAAGAGCTTCCAAAAATTATGGTACTTATAGCTTTCAGCTCTCATTGCCCCTATCATAAGCATCTTGAAGTGATTAAGGTTAAAGTGAACAAACTATGGTGTACATGCTTGACGAAGTATAAGTTAGAAATCACATGTCCCTTGTATACGAGGGTCGCTCCTCATGCTACTCAAGTTTAGTCACCTGTAAGTTCTTGTCATCGTAAGTACATGTGTATCATAGAGAACCGCCAACGGGGTACCCCTTGCCCGATGATACGGAAGAATCCCCATATCAAAATGATAAGGCAAGCAGACAACGAGCATCTTAGCAATATTCTTATTTACCATGGGAATATGGTGCTTTTTTCTCTCTTTCCTCTTTTCATAATCTCTTTTTTTCTCTTTTCTCTTTTTTTCTCAATATAGGACTCTTTTTTTTATAAGAAGAATGCTTCATAGACAGCTCATTATGGTTACGCTGCAGGTTTCCACCATGTCAGCATGGATTAGACCAGCGGCCCAGGCGTTTCTCTAACACATATACATAACTCCATGGACTTACAAGCTCCCCTTTCATTTCACACCGATGACATCCATAGACAAAAGAGCATGATATCAACTAGGTACAAAGTACCCATGCAATGTTGAAAGCGTTCCCCATGACAACATGGTTCTGCTAATCCCCAACAAATAAGTGCAAGCATATACAACATAGATGACACAATGGTTCAAGTTTATTAAGGGCAAGAAAAGTAAAGTGTGCCAGCAAGTTCGTGAGAGCTTTAATCACTAATTTTCTCATAACAAGTTTAATTCGGAAGGTAGATAAAAACATGAATATACTTGGAATAGCATATGCTAGTAGGTAGGTATGGTGTACTCTTTGGAATGACTTGGTTTAAGGAGTTGGATGCATGAGTGGAACTAATACTTGGTTGTGGAGGCTAGCAAAAGACTGGGAGCGACCAACTAAGAGAGCAATAATGGCCATAATCATGCAGAGCAACAAAACATCATTGATCAAAGCATAAAGTGATACTACAAGTTGAAAACTAAAGGATCATCAAGGCTATGGTGACTTGGGATAGTCATAACATGGTGTGAGCATGTGCCAAGTCAACCCAAATAAAGCATCAAAGGTGAATACCACAATACTATGCTTTAATATGCTAAAACAACGCATGATTCATCTAAGGCACATTAAGCAATCTCAATTGTTTATAACAAGTCATGATACAGCAAAGAATACTAAGCATAAAGCCAAAACAATATCAATCATGGCATGACAAAGCATAGGCCACAGTCATAGACCAGCTCTCTTTAACACTTAAGCATGAACTTTCCTACTCTTTTCCAAACCAACCCAAACTATTTGAAAACCAATGTATGAAAGAGGGGGTCCAACCAATTTATTCAGCAAACTAAGGAAACCAAAGCAAATGAAAAAACAAAACAAAAAAGAAAAAGAAGACGCTCCAAGAACAACACAACTGTGCATGAAACAATAAAAATGAAGTGTTTGGAAGAAACCTGAGATTTTTATTGATGAAGAAGGGGATGCCTTGGGCATCCCCAAGCTTTGACGCTTGTACTTCTTGGATATTTCTTGGGGTGACACGCGTGGAATCCCCAAGCTTGAGATTTAGTCCATTCTTCATCTCATTACTCGTTCCTTCCACACACCTGAAAATTTTCCGTCATACAAAACTTCACACAATCTTTATTAGCAACATTAGTGCACTCAAGATAATAAGTGTTAAGGTTCAGTTATAACACCAAATAAACTTCCATTAAAACACTAGCTACTGTAGCACTTCCCTCAAAAAGTTCAATTCCCCAAAAGAACTCAAAAAGGAACCAACAAGAAGCAAATGCAAATAATTGCAGAAATCTGTCAAAACAGACCAGTAGGTAAAGACAAATTTTTTTGAAGATATTCTGTTGCTCAAATCAAAAAGTGTTGAACTAACGAAAGTTAGATAACAACCTGGGGCAGAATCACAAACATTCACGCCTCAAAAGGACGTACATAGATTTTACACGAATTTTTATAGTGAAGCACAAAAATCTGTTTCAAGACATCAACTTTCCCAAGCATTACTTCTCTCTCATTAGAGGTTACTCTTGGCACAAAAAGCAAATAAAAAGGATAAGGAGGGGTTATTACAGAGGTAATAACTTCCAAGACTCATCTAAATTTTTTGGGTTATCTCCCAATAAGTACTTTTCTTTAACGCCTTTAAGTTAGGCATGATAATTTGAGAAGATGCTCACATAAGAATTATGGATTGAAATAAAAGAGAGCATCAAGAAGCAAATTCAAAGCACATTTAAGTCTAACCCACTTCCTATGCATAGGAATCTTGTAAAGAAATAAGTCATGAAAGCACAAAGCAACAAGCATAGGAATGCAAAACAAGTGCAACTTCAAGACATTCAACATAAAGAGGGGAAACCTAATATTATTGAGATGCATAAAACCATGTTTCCCTCTCTCATAATAACTTTCAGTAGCATCATGAGTAAAATTAACAATATAACTATCACATAAAACATTCTTATCACGAGCCACATGCATATAATAATTATTACTCTCCACATAAGCATAGTGATTCTTATTAATTGTAGTGGTAGCAAATTGAACAAAATAGCAATCATTATTATTTTCATCACCATAATCATCAAATATAGGAGGCATATTGTAATCATAATTAATTTTCTCCTCAATAGTAGGTGGACTGAAAATATCATACTCATCATTGTAATCATCATATATTGGAGGTTTGGTATCATCATAAGCAAAAGAATAGCTATCTTCCAAAGCTGGGGAACTAAAAAGATCATTTTCATAAAAACTAGCTTCCCCAAGCTTAGACTTTTCCATAGCATTAGCAATAATGGTGTCCAAAGAATTCATACTAACAACATTGCTATTAGCATGCAAATAAAGTTCCATAGGTTTTTTAATTTTCTCTTCAAACACTTCATGTCCTAACTCAAGATAAATACTATAAAGCTCTCTAATTTTGTTGTTGTTTTCCATTAAGCCTAACTAGTGAAAACAAGAAACAAAAAGACAAAATTGCAGAATCTAAAGGAAATAACTTCGAGCACTCACATCGGAGGATGTGAGTACCTTTTACCTTACCTCCCCGGCAACAGCGCCAGAAAATAGGCGTTTGCCATGGGAGGTTCTTCTTCTTTAATCCTCCGGTGTGAACACCTTTACCTTACCTCCCCGGCAACGGTTCTAGAAAATAGCTTGATGTATACGCACTTCTATTCTTGTAGATAGTTGTTGGGCTTCCTAGTACAGAGGTTTGTAGAACAGCAGCAAGTTTTCCCTTAAGTAGATCACCCAAGGTTTATCGAACTCAGGGAGGAAGTGGTCAAAGGTATTCCCTCTCAAGCGATTCTGCAATCAAGATACAAGAAGTCTCTTGTGTCCCCAACACACCCAATACACTTGTCAGGTGTATAGGTGCACTAGTTCGGCGAAGAGATAGTGAAATACAAGTGGTATGGATAACTATAAGTGGTAACAGTGCTAGAAAATAGCTTGATGGCGTGGAAGAGACTTAAGGCAAACTGAAATAAAGATAGAAGCAAGCAAACATGTAATAGATCTAATAGCAAACGGTGTTTCAATGCTTAGAAACAAGGCCTAGGGATCATACTTTCACTAGTGAACACTCTCATATAAATATATCATCTTCATCATACTACGCTGAACTACTCTCCGGTTGGACACTCTAATCCATGGTAGGGCTATAGCAGCACACCTCAAAGTAAGCCTTTCCCATCTAGATAACCCCACGCTGTCACCTTGAGTACTAGATGAGTCCAATAAACACCACAATTTCATAAAGACATCCAACTCCAAATATAACTCATAACAAGTATTTGTAATCTCTAGCCTAAGTGCCACCATGGTGTGCACACTATGAACTTCACACACATGAGGAGAGCAGAGATCTATTAAAGCACTTGAGTAGCAAGGTTGATCTATAGATTACAAGCTCATGATCTCAATAAGATCATGCATAGAGAGTGAGATGAACACATAGCTACTGGTAGAACCCTTAGCCTCGAGAGAGAACTACTCCCTACTCATCATGGGAATCAGCAATGGTGATGGAGATGGCGGTGGAGATCGATGGAGATGGCTCCGGGGGAACTTCCCCGTCCCGGTAGGGTGCCGGGACAAAGACTTTCTGTCCCCCGAATCTCCCCTTCGGTGGCGGTGGCGCTGCCGGAACACCATGCCCTGGCGCGACCTAGGGTTGCCCGCACCAAGGGGGGTGTGGCCACCCTGTGGCCCCTCTCCGACTCTCCTTCTGGCTCCGTGAGTCTTCCGGGGAAATAGTAACTTTGGCTTTTGTCCCGTCCAATTCCGAGAATATTCATTTTCTGACTTCCTAGAACCAAAAACAGCAGAAAACAGGCAACTGGCACTGTGGCATCTTGTTAATAGGTTAGTCCAAGAAATCATATGAAAAGTACTCCAAAGTTGGAACAAAACACAAGAAAGTGGTTAAAACCAAGCATGTAACATCAAAAATTATAGATATATTTGCAATGTATCACCAACGAGGAGGCGTTCATCGATCAGTTGGAGGCAGAAGTGGAGGAGAGTGACGTGGACCCATGGGACTACGAAGAGGAGGAGGACTCCGATGAGGAGATAACGTGCTTATTCGAGGAAGGGGCGGTGTTGAGTTGTTAGAGGAGGACACCGACGGAGGCGATGGCAGGGACCATGGTGTTGACGAAGACGAGGATGAACTGGAAGACAAAGACGATGGCTTCTTCGAAATATGATCATTTATTTTATTTATATTACTTAGATAGATGGATTTTCACTTGTTTATGGAGGTAAAGTATCGGTCACACGGATAGAGAGGTGGCACAGATTGACCATGCATAAAAAAAGTGGAGAAGGGAGGGGTTATCCTGCCTGTTGGATCACATAGGATCAACGGTTGGTTGAGACGATCCATGTGACATCTGTGTCAGCCAATCAGGGCATAGCACCCAGAGTGAGCACATGTTTGGGATCTCCACACATTTGGGCTTTTGTGAGATTTGTGACCGAGAGAAAGGGAAAATCTCTTTTCACAATCCTCCTATGGATCCACCAGTGTCATTGAAATGTGTGTTCTCTTCAGAGACCACACATGGATCCACTAGTGTCATTGCATGTGTGTTCTTTTTACTAACAACAACTAGAGTCATTGCATGTGTGTTCTTTTCACATACCACATATGGATCCACCAGTGTCATTGCATGTGTGCTCTTTTCACAATCCACCTATGGATCCACCAGTGTCATTGCATGTGTGCTCTTTTTACTAACAACAACCAGAGTCATTGCATGTGTGTTCTTTTCTCATACCACATATGGATCCACCAGTGTCATTGCATATGTGCTCTTTTCACAATCCACCTATGGATCCACCAGTGTCATTGCATGTGTGTTCTTTTTATTAACAACAACTGAGTCATTGCATGTGTGTTCTTTTCACATACCACATATGGATCCACCAGTGTCATTGCATGTGTGCTCTTATCATAATCCACCTATGGATCCACCAGTGTCATTGAAATGTGTGTTCTCTTCAAAGACCACACATGGATCCACCTGTGTCATTGCATGTGTGTTCTTTTTAGTAACAACAACCAGAGTCATTGCATGTGTGTTCTTTTCACATACCACATATGGATCCACCAGTGTCATTGCATGTGTGATCTTTTTACAATCAACAACTTGAGTCATTTCATGTGTGTTCTTTTCACATACCACATATGGATCCACCAGTGTCATTGAAATGTGTGTTCTCTTTAGAGACCACACATGGATCCACCAGTTTCATTGCATGTGTGTTCTTTTTACTAACAACAACTAGAGTCCTTGAAATGTGTGTTCTTTTCACATACCACATATGGATCCGCCAGTGTCATTGCATGTGTGTTCTTTTCACAATCCATCTATGGATCCACCAGTTTCATTGCATGTGTACTCTTTTTACTAACAACAACCAGAGTCATTGCATGTGTGTTGTCTTAAGAGACCACACATGGATCCACCAGTGTCATTGCATGTGTGTTCTTTTTACTAACAACAACTAGAGTCATTGAAATGTGTGTTCTTTTCAGAGACCACACATGGATCCACCAGTGTCATTGCATGTGTGTTCTTCTTAGTAACAACAATCAGAGTCATTGCATGTGTGTTATTTTCGCATACCACATATGGATCCACCAGTGTCATTGCATGTGTGTTCTTTTTACTAACAACAACTAGAGTCATTTCACGTGTGTTATTTTCACATACCACATATGGATCCACCAGTGTCATTGAAATGTGTGTTCTCTTCAAAGACCACACATGGATCCACCAGTGTCATTGCATGTGTGTTCTTTTTACTAACAACCACAAGTGTCATTGCATGTGTGTTATTTTCACATACCACATATGGAACCACCAGTGTCATTGCATGTGTGTTATTTTCACATACCACATATGGACCACTAGTGTCATTGAATGTGTGTTCTTTTTACTAACAACAACTAGAGTCATTTCACGTGTGTTCTTTTCACATACCACATATGGATCCACCAGTGTCAGTGAAATGTGTGTTCTCTTCAGAGACCACACATGGATCCAACAGTGTCATTACATGTGTGTTATTTTTACTAAACACAACCAGAGTCATTGCATGTGTGTTCTTTTCACATACCACATATGGATCCACCATTGTCATTGCATGTCTTTTTTTTCACAATCCACCTATGGATCCACCAGTGTCATTGCATGTGTGTTCTTTTTACTAACAACAACCAAAGTCATTGCATGTGTGCTCTTTTCACAATCCACCTATGGATCCACCAGTGTCATTGCATCTGTGTTCTTTTTACTAACAACAACCAGAGTCATTGGATGTGTGTTCTTTTCACATACCACATATGGATCCACCAGTGTCATTGCATGTGTGTACTTTTCACAATCCACCTATGGATCCACCAGTGTCATTGCATGTGTGCTTTTTTACTAACAACAACCAGAGTCATTTCATGTGTGTTCTTTTCACATACCACATATGGATCCACCAGTGTCATTGAAATATGTGTTCTCTTCAGAGACCACACATGGATCCACCAGTGTTATTTCATGTGTGTTCTTGTTACTAACAACAACCAGAGTCATTGCATGTTTGTTCTTTTCACATACCACATATGGATCCACCAGTGTCATTGCATGTGTGTTCTTTTCATAATTCACCTATGGATCCACCAGTGTCATTGCATGTGTGTTCTTTTTACTAACAACAACTGGAGTCATTTCATGACTGTTCTTTTCACATACCACATATGGATCCACCTGTGTCATTGAAATGTCTGTTCTCTTCAGAGACCACACATGGATCCACCTGTGTCATTACATGTGTGTTCTTTTAACTAACAACAATTGGAGGTGTTCTTTTCACATACCACATATGGATCCACCAGTGTCATTGCATGTGTGCTCTTTTTACTAACAACAACCAGAGTCATTGCATGTGTGTTCTCTTCAGAGACCACACATGGATCCACCAATGTTATTGCATGTGTGTTCTTTTTACTAACAACAACCAGAGTCATTGAAATGTGTGTTCTCTTCAGAGACTACACGTCGATCCACCAGTGTCATTGCATGTGTGTTCTTTTTACTAACAACAACTAGATTCATTGCATGTGTGTTATTTTCACATAGTACATATGGATCCACCAGTGTCATTGGATATGTGTTCTTTTTACTAACAACAACTAGAGTCATTTCATGTGTGTTCTTTTCACATACCACATATGGATCCACCAGTGTCATTGAAATGTGTGTTCTCTTCAGAGACCACACATGGATCCACCATTGTCATTGCATGTGTGTTCTTGTTACTAAAAATAACCAGAGTCATTGCATGTGTGTTCGTTTCACATACCACATATGGATCCACAAGTGTCATTGCATGTGTGTTCTTTTCACAATGCACCTATGGATACAATAGTGTCATTGCATGTGTGTTCTTTTTACTAAAAACAACTAGAGTCATTTCATGACTGTTCTTTTCACATACCACATATGGATCCACCAGTGTCATTGAAATGTGTGTTCTCTTTAGAGACCACACATGGATCCACAAGTGTCATTGCATGTGTGTTCTTTTTAAAATCCACCTATGGATCAACTAGTGTCATTGCATGTGTGCTCTCTTTACTAACAACAACCAGAGTCATTGGATGTGTGTTCTCTTCAAAGACCACACATGGATCCACCAGTGTCATTGCATGTGTGTTATTTTTACTAACAACAACCAGAGTCATTGAAATGTGTGTTCTCTTCAGATACCACACATGGATCCACTAGTGTCATTGCATGTGTGTTCTTTTTACTAACAACAACCAGAGTCATTACATGTGTGTTATTTTCACATACCACATATGGATCCACCAGTGTCATTGCATGTGTGTTCTTTTTACTAACAACAACTGGAGTCATTGCATGTGTGTTCTTTTCACATACCACATATGGATCCACTAGTGTCATTGCATGTGTGCTCTTTTCACAATCCACGTATGGATCCACCAGTGTCATTGCATGTGTGTTCTTTTTACTAACAACAACTAGTGTCATTGCATGTATGTTCTTTTTACTAACAACAACCAGAGTCATTGCATGTGTCTTCTTTTCACATACCACATATGGATGCACTAGTGTCATTGCATGTGTGTTCGTTTCACAATACACCTATGGATCCACAAGTGTCATTGCATGTGTGCCCTTTCTAATAACAACAACCAGAGTCATTGCATGTGTGTTCTCTTCAGAGACCACACATGGATCCACTAGTGTCATTGCATGTGTGTTCTTTTTACTAACAACAACCAGAGTCATTTCATGTGTGTTCTTTTCATATACCACATATGGATCCACCAGAGTCATTGAAATATGTGTTCTCTTCAGAGACCACACATAGATCCACCAGTGTCATTGCATGTGTGTTCTTTTTACTAACAACAACCAGAGTCATTGCATGTCTGTTATTTTCACATACCACATATGCATCCACCAGTGTCATTGCATGTGTGTTCTTTTTACTAACAACAACTGGAGTCATTTCACGTGTGTTCTTTTCACATACCACATATGGATCCACCAGTGTCATTGAAATGTGTGTTCTCTTCAGAGACCACACATGTATCCACCAGTGTCATTGCATCTGTGTTCTTTTTACTAACAACAACCAGAGTCATTGCATGTGTGTTCATTTCACATACCACATATGGATCAACGAGTGCCATTGCATGTGTGGTCTTTTCAAAATCCACCTATGGATCCACCAGTGTCATTACATGTGTGCTTTTTTACTAACAACAACTAGAGTCATTGCAGGTGTGCTCTTTTCACAATCCACCTATGGATCCACCAGTGTCACCGCATGTGTGTTCTTTTTTCAAACAACAACCAGAGTCATTGCATGTGTGTTCTTTTCATATACCACCTATGGATCCACCAGTGTCATTGCATGTGTTTTCTTTTTACTAACAACAACTGGAGTCATTTCATGTGTGTTCTTTTCACATACCACATATGGATCCACCAGTGTCATTGCATGTGTGTTCTTTTCACAATCCACCCATGGATCCACCAGTGTCATTGCATGTGTGCTCTTTTTACAAACAACAACCATAGTCATTGCATGTGTGTTCTTTTCACATACCAGATATGGATCCAACAGTGTCATGGTATGTGTTCTCTTTTCACAATCCACCAGTGTCATTACATGTGTGTTCTTTTTACTAACAACAACCAGAGTCATTGAACCGTGTGTTCTTTTCACATACCACATATGGATCCACCAGTGTCATTGCATGTGTGTTCTTCTCACAATCCACCTATGGATCCACCAGTGTCATTGCATGTGTGCTCTTTTTTCTAAAAACAACCAGAGTCATTGCATGTGTGTTCTCTTCAGATACCACACATGGATCCACCAGTGTCATTGCATATGTGTTCTTTTTACTAACAACAACCAGAATGATTGAAATGTGTGTTCTCTTCAGAGATCACACATGGATCCACCAGTGTCATTGCATGTGTGTTCTTTTTACTAACAACAACCAGAGTCATTGCATTTGTGTTATTTTCACATACCACATATGGATCCACCAGTGTCATTGCATGTGTGTTCTTTTTACTAACAACAAATGGAGTCATTTCATGTGTGTTCTTTTCACATGCCACATATGGAACCATCAGTGTCATTGAAATGTATGTTCTCTTCAGAGACCATACATGGATCCACCAGTGTCATTGCATGTGTGTTCTTTTTAATAACAACAACCAGAGACATTGAAATGTGTGTTCTTTTCACATACCACATATGGATCCACAAGTGTCATTGCATGTGTGTTCTTTTCACAATCCACCTATGGATCCACGAGTGTCATTGCATGTGTGCTCTTTTTACTAACAACAACCAGAGTTATTGCATGTGAGTTCTCTTCAGAGACCACACATGGGTCCACCAGTGTCATTGCGTATGTGTTCTTTTTACTAACAACAACCAGAGTCATTTAACCGTGTGTTCTTTTCACATACGACATATGGATCCACCAGTGTCATTGCATGTGTGTTCTTTGCACAATCCACCTATGGATCCACCAGTGTCATTGCAGGTGTGCTCTTTTTACTAACAACAACTAGAGTCATTGCATGTGTGTTCTGTTCATAGACGACACATGGATCCACGAGTGTCATTGCATGTGTGTTCTTTTTACTAACAACAATCAGAGTCATTGAAATGTGTGTTCTCTTCAAAGACCACACATGGATCCACCAGTGTCATTGCATGTGTGTTCTTTTTACTAACAACAACCAGAGTCATTGCATGTGTGTTATTTTCACATACCACATATGGATCCACCAGTGTCATTGCATGGGTGTTCTTTTTACTAACAACAACTGGAGTCATTTCATGTGTGTTCTTTTCACATACCACTTATGGATCCACCAGTGTCATTGAAATGTGTGTTGTCTTCAGAGACCACACATGTATCCACCAGTGTCATTGCATGTGTGTTCTTTTTACTAACAACAACCAGAGTCATTGCATGTGTGTTCTTTTCACATACCACATATGGATCCACCAGTGTCATTGCATGTGTGTTCTTTTTACTAACAACAATTGGAGTCATTCCACGTGTGTTCTTTTCACATACCACATATGGATCCACCAGTGCCATTTAAATGTGTGTTATCTTTAGAGACCACACATGTATCCACCAGTATCATTGCATGTGTGTTCTTTTTACTAAAAACAACCAGAGTCATTGCATGTGTGTTCATTTCACATACCACATATGGATCCACGAGTGCCATTGCATGTGTGGTCTTTTCACAATCCACCTATGGATCCACTAGTGTCATTACATGTGTGGTTTTTTATAACAACAACTAGAGTCATTGCATGTGTGCTCTTTTCAATATCCACCAATGGATCCACCAGTGTCACTGCATGTGTGTTCTTTTTTCAAACAACAACCAGAGTCATTGCATGTGTGTTCTTTTCATATACCACCTATGGATCCACCAGTGTCATTGCATGTGTTTTCTTTTTACTAACAACAACTAGAGTCATTTCATGTGTGTTCTTTTCACATACCACATATGGATCCACCAGTGTCATTGCATGTGTGTTCTTTTCACAATCCACCTATGGATCCACCAGTGTCATTGCATGTGTGCTCTTTTTACAAACAGCAACCAGAGTCATTGCATGTGTGTTCTTTTCACATACCAGATATGGATCCAACAGTGTCATGGCATGTGTTCTCTTTTCACAATCCACCAGTGTCATTACATGTGTGTTCTTTTTACTAACAACAACCAGAGTCATTGAACCGTGTGTTCTTTTCACATACCACATATGGATCCACCAGTGTCATTGCATGTGTGTTCTTCTCACAATCCACCTATGGATCCACCAGTGTCATTGCATGTGTGCTCTTTTTTCTAACAACAACCAGAGTCATTGCATGTGTGTTCTCTTCAGAGACCACACATGGATCCACCAGTGTCATTGCATATGTGTTCTTTTTACTAACAACAACCAGAATCATTGAAATGTGTGTTCTCTTTAGAGATCACACATGGATCCACCAGTGTCATTGCATGTGTGTTCTTTTTACTAACAACAACCAGAGTCATTGCATTTGTGTTATTTTCACATACCACATATGGATCCACCAGTGTCATTGCATGTGTGTTCTTTTTACTAACAACAAATGGAGTCATTTCATGTGTGTTCTTTTCACATGCCACATATGGATCCATTAGTGTCATTGAAATGTGTGTTCTCTTCAGAGACCATACATGGATCCACCAGTGTCATTGCATGTGTGTTCTTTTTAATAACAACAACCAGAGACATTGAAATGTGTGTTCTTTTCACATACCACATATGGATCCACAAGTGTCATTGCATGTGTGTTCTTTTCACAATCCACCTATGGATCCACGAGTGTCATTGCATGTGTGCTCTTTTTACTAACAACAACCAGAGTTATTGCATGTGAGTTCTCTTCAGAGACCACACATGGGTCCACCAGTGTCATTGCGTATGTGTTCTTTTTACTAACAACAACCAGAGTAATTTAACCGTGTGTTCTTTTCACATACGACATATGGATCCACCAGTGTCATTGCATGTGTGTTCTTTGCACAATCCACCTATGGATCCACCAGTGTCATTGCATGTGTGCTCTTTTTACTAACAACAACCAGAGTCATTGCATGTGTGTTCTGTTCATAGACGACACATGGATCCACGAGTGTCATTGCATGTGTGTTCTTTTTACTAACAACAACCAGAGTCATTGTAATGTGTGTTCTCTTTAGAGACCACACATGGATCCACCAGTGTCATTGCATGTGTGTTCTTTTTACTAACAACAACTAGAGTCCTTGAAATGTGTGTTCTTTTCACATACCACATATGGATCCACCAGTGTCATTGCATGTGTGTTCTTTTCACAATACACCTATGGATCAACCAGTGTCATTGCATGTGTGCTCTTTTTACTAACAACAACTAGAGTCATTGCATGTGTGTTCTTTTCATATACCACATATGGATCCACCAGTGTCATTGCATGTGTGTTCTTTTCACAATCCACCTATGGATCCACCAATGTCATTGCATGTGTGCTTTTTTACTAACAACAACCAGAGTCATTGCATGTGTGCTCTTTTCACAAGCCACCTATGGATCCACCAGTGTCATTGCATGTTTGTTCTTTTTAACAATAACAACTAGAGACATTTCATGACTGTTCTTTTCACATACCTCATATGGATCCACCAGTGTCATTGCATGTGTGTTCGTTTTACTAACAACAACTAGAGTCATTTCATGACTGTTCTTTTCACATACCACATATGGATCCACTAGTGTCATTGAAATGTGTGTTCTCTTCAGAGACCACACATGGATCCACTAGTGTCATTACATGTGTGTTATTTTTACTAACAATAACTGGAGTCATTGCATGTGTGTTCTTTTCACATACCACATATGGATCGACCAGTTTCATTGCATGTGTGCTCTTTTCACAATCCACCTATGGATCCACTAGGGCATTGCATGTGTGTTCTTTTTAATAACAACAACCAGAGTCATTGCATGCGTGTTCTTTTCACATACCACATATGGATCCACCAGTGTCATTGCATGTGTGTTCTTTTCAGAATCCACATATGGATCCACCAGTGTCATTGCAGGTGTTCTCTTTTTACTAACAACAACCAGAGTCATTGCATGTGTGTTCTCTTCAGAGACCACACATGGATCCACCAGTGTCATTGCATGTGTGTTCTTTTGACTAACAACAACCAGAGTCATTGAAATTTGTGTTCTTTTCACATACCACATATGGATCCACCAGTGTCATTGCATGTGTGTTCTTTTCACAATCCACCTATGGATCCACCAGTGTCATTGCATGTGTGCTCTTTTTAGTAACAACAACCAGAGTCATTGCATGTGTGTTCTCTTCAGAGACCAAACATGGATCCACCAGTGTCATTGCATGTGTGTTCTTTTTACTAACAACAACCAGGGTCATTGAAATGTGTGTTCTCTTCGGAGACCACACATGGATCCACAATTTTCATTGCATGTGTGTTCTTTTTACTAACAACAACCAGAGTCACTACATGTGTGTTATTTTCACATACCACATATGGAAGCCCCAGTGTCATTGCATGTGTGTTCTTTTTACTAACAACAACTGGAGTAATTTCATGTGTGTTCTTTTCACATACCACATATGGATCCACCGGTGTCATTGAAATGTGTGTTCTCTCAGAGACCATACATGGATCCACCAGTGTCATTGTTTGTGTGTTCTTTTTACTAACAAGAACTAGAGTCATTGAATGTGTGTTCTTTTCACATACCACAGATGGATCCACCAGTGTCATTGCATGTGTGTTCTTTTTACTAACAACAACCAGAGTCATTGAAACGTGTGTTCTGTTCACATACCACATATGGATCCACCAGTGTCATTTCATGTGTGTTCTTTTCTCAATCCACCTATGGATCCACCAGTGTCATTGCATGTGTGCTCTTTTTACTAACAACAACCAGAGTCATTGCATGTGTGTTCTCTTCAGAGACCACACATGGATCCACCAGTGTCATTGCATGGGTGTTCTTTTTACTAACAACAACCAGAGTCATTGAAATGTGTGTTCTCTTCAGAGACCACACATGGATCCACCAGTGTCATTGCATGTGTGTTCTTTTTACTAACAACAACCAGAGTCATTGAAACGTGTGTTCTTTTCACATATCACATATGGATCCACCAGTGTCATTGCATGTGTGTTCTTTTCACAATCCACCTATGGATCCACCAGTTTCATTGCATGTGTGCTCTTTTTACTAACAACCAGAGTCATTGCATGTGTGTTCTCTTCAGAGACCACACAAGGATCCACCAGTGTCATTGCATGTGTGTTCTTTTTACTAACAACAACCAGAGTTATTGAAATGTGTGTTCTCTTCAGAGACCACACATGGATCCACCAGTGTCATTGCATGTGTGTTCTTTTTACTAACAGCAACCAGAGTCATTGAAATGTGTGTTCTTTTTAGAGACCAGACATGGATCCACCAGTGTCATTGCATGTGTGTTCTTTTTACTAACAACAACTGGAGTCATTGCATGTGTGTTCTTTTCACATACCACATATGGATCCACCAGTGTCATTGCATGTGTGCTCTTTTCACAATCCACCTATGGATCCACAAGTGTCATTGCACGTGTGTTCTTTTTAACAAGAACAACCAGAGTGATTGCATGTGTGTTATTTTCACATACCACATATGGATCCACCAATGTCATTGCATGTGTGTACTTTTCACAATACACCTATGGATGAACCAGTGTGATTGCATGTGTACTCTTTTTACTAACAACAACCAGAGTCATTGCATGTGTCAGATACCACCTATGGATCCACCAGTGTCATTGCATGTGTGTTCTTTTTACTAACAACAACCAGAGTCATTTCATGTGTGTTCTTTTCACATACCACATATGGATCCACCAGAGTCATTGAAATGTGTGTTCTCTTCAGAGGCCACACATGGATCCACCAGTGTCATTTCATGTGTGTTCTTTTTACTAACAACAACCAGAGTCATTGCATGTGTGTTATTTTCACATACCACAAATGGATCCACCAGTGTCATTGCATGTGTGTTCTTTTTACTAACAATAAATGGAGTCATTTCATGTGTGTTCTTTTCACATA
The DNA here is from genome assembly GCA_916181665.1 of Avena sativa. Lineage (NCBI taxonomy): Eukaryota > Viridiplantae > Streptophyta > Magnoliopsida > Poales > Poaceae > Avena > Avena sativa. Next base: position 372,069,075 of record OV702291.1, on the reverse strand, counting down.
CCACATATGGATCCACCAGTGTCATTGAAATGGGTGTTCTCTTCAGAGACCACACATGGATCCACCAGTGTCATTGCATGTGTGTTCTTTTTACTAACAACAACCATAGTCATTGCATGTGTGTTCTTTTCACATACCACATATGGATCAACAAGTGTCATTGCATGTGTGTTCCTTTCACAATCCACCTATGGATCCACCTGTGTCATTGCATGTGTGCTTTTTTACTAACAACAACCAGAGTCATTGCATGCGTGCTCTTTTCACAATCCACCTATGGATCCACCAGTGTCATTGCATGTGTGTTCGTTTTAGTAACAATCAGAGTCATTGCATGTTGTTCTTTTCACATACCACATATGGATCCACCAGTGTCATTGTATGTGTGTTCTTTTCACAATCCACCCATGGATCCAACAGTGTCATTGCATGTGTGTTCTTTTTACTAACAACAACTGGATTCATTTCATGACTGTTCTTTTCACATACCACATATGGATCCACCAGTGTCATTGAAATGTGTGTTCTCTTCAGAGACCACACATGGATCCACTAGTGTCATTACATGTGTGTTCTTTTTATTAACAATAACTAGAGTCATTGCATGTGTGTTCTTTTCACATACCACATATGGATCGACTAGTGTCATTGCATGTGTGCTCTTTTCACAATCCACCTATGGATCCACCAGTGTCATTGCATGTGTGTTCTTTTTACTAACAACAACCAGAGTCATTGCATGTGTGTTCTTTTCATATACCACATATGGATCCACCAGAGTCATTGAAATGTGTGTTCTCTTCAGAGACCACACATAGATCCACCAGTGTCATTGCATGTGTGTTCTTTTTACTAACAACAACCAGAGTCATTGAAATGTGTGTTCCCTTTAGAGACCACACATGGATCCACCAGTGTCATTGCATGTGTGTTCTTTTTACTAACAACAACCGGAGTCATTGCATGTGTGTTATTTTCACATACCACATATGGATCCACCAGTGTCATTGCATGTGTGCTCTTTTCACAATCCACCTATGGATCCACCAGTGTCATTGAATGTGTGTTCTTTTTACTAACAACAACCAGAGTCATGGCATGTGTGTTCTTTTCACATACCACATATGGATCCACCAGTGTCATTACATGTGTGTTCATTTCACAATCCACCTATGGATCCACCAGTGTCATTGCACGTGTGCTCTTTTTACTAACAACAACCATAGTCATTGCATGTGTGTTCTCTTCAGAGACCACACATGGATCCACCAGTTTCATTGCATGTGTGTTCTTTTTACTGAAAACAACCAAAGTTATTTCATGTGTGTTATTTTCACATACCACACATGGATCCACCAGAGTCATTGAAATGTGTGTTCTCTTCATAGACCACACATGGTTCCACCAGTGTCATTGCATGTGTGTTCTTTTTACTAACAACAACCAGAGTCATTGCATGTGTGTTATTTTCACATACCACATATGGATCCACTAGTGTCATTGCATGTGCGTTCTTTTCACATACCACATATGGATCCACCAGTGTCATTGAAATGTGTGTTCTCTTCAGAGACCACACATGGATACACTGTAACTACCTCGGTGAATTACGCTCCTAGTTACAAGCCTGGATGAGCATAAAGTTTTGAAATAGTACGGTGGGGCTCAAATGCCACTCACAGGTAGACCTTGCGGCCGTCCCAACCATTTCCAAGGATCAGGACAAGAACGGGCGGCGTAATCGGCAGGCGAAGGGATCAACTACATACACAAATGAGTATGTATGCAAGCCACCATACAACAGTACATCAGAGCCATTCCATCTAAAAAGAAAGGATATATAGCAACGCCATACGGCAAGATCCAAATATCCTAGATAGATATAATAGTTTAGGATATCTCCTCATACATCAAACATCAGAGTATCAAGCGGAAGCGGAAAACAAGATCCGAGTACGGATAAGAAGCAAATCGGCATAAGATGCCCCATAAATAAACACATCCCGCCCACAGATCTCACAGATCCCCGTTCCCGGAATCTCTACACCGAATGATCGTTGCCCGCATCGTCCGTATCCTCCACCCAGTATCCATCTTGCGAGGGTCCCTGTTCATCTGAATCAAACAAATTATCGTGTGAGACCCTAGGGGTACTCAGCAAGTCTTTATGCCTCTAAAGGGGACACAACCTGGGGTGACACAATAGCAGCAAAAGATAAACCCTAACAATTCTATAGATACTCGCTAACCATCCGCCTAACCAGAGATAGACGGATGTCCGTGAATTAATAACAACAGTTATAACGGTAATATTAACAGATCCATCCTCCTCCTCGCTTACCGACGAGGAAGCGGACGAACAACCCCCCCATCCGTTGGCAGTTTTATTAACCATTAAATGAGTGTTGCACTATTACTAGTCAGTTATTTAGTCAAGTTAGAAGCGGTACTTTAGTTATACTTGTCTATGATCGAGAAACTGTGCTCCAAGTCGTCCATAACCGCGGACACGGCTTTCAGAAAGTTTTACCCTGCAGGGGTGCACAAATAGCAACACACACTCGATCAACCTCGGAAAAACCAAATCAAAACCCAACGAGGCAGTCACGACAAAGCGATCACAGGATTCAGAAATATTTCAGGGGGCCACCCCATTAAGCTACCCGCAACGAAGCTGGCCGGCTACGAGACGGACTCAAGGTTTGTGGGGCCGGCTGTAAATGACTAGGAACCCGAAAGTGTGACTGGGCTTGTCGATACAGCGAAAACGGGTCACGGTCCTAAACAGTACAGGTGCAGTACATCGCACAATTTAAATAAAGCAGTAAAGCATGGCATAAGTACAGGATAGTAAATAAAACCTCAAACTAGTTTGTGGCCCCAAGAAATAAGAATGAATCAAGCTCTGGCTCAGGGGGGTTCATAAGCCTCCCGGATGTGGATAGCGCGAATATTCAAGGAACAGGAGTCAAGTACTCGGGGTCCTACGGGACACAAGTGAGCCTAAAAAACCAAATAGCGAATATGGCTCACCGATGCCACTTTCATTAGTTATCCCATTACTACTCAGGTTAAGTTGTTTAGGTACCTCGTTATCCATCAGACACTCACATACCCTACACATGCTGTTCTACGACTCGCATGGCTCATGGGATGGAGGAACAAGCTTCGGTGGGGTTTAAAAGTAAAGGGTATGCAATACTTGGGATTCAATTTAATGCAATCGCGACTCAAAGATGCAAGAATAAGATAGAGGCGGTAGGTACTATATGTATGCAAGCATGTGGTAGTGCTTGCCTGGCAGCTCAGTTGAAGCAAGGGATGGATCTGGGTAGTGCTCCTGGTTCTCTTGATATATCCCCTGCTCAGCGTCTATTCGGAGAAGAACCAAACAAACAAGGGCCAACATAAATAAAGTGCACGAGCATATGAATAAAATGCATCAAGCAAACAATCATGTCATGATGAATGATGCACAATTGCATGGCAATAAAGTAGCATGGTATGGGTGAGGGGTGGAATACAAGAATAACTTATTTTATTGAGTTTTGGCCCCATTTTAACCTCATATTAGTTGCTGTACACATTATATTTACATGATGCATGCTGCAAAACAGATAAAGGAATGCATAAGCAGAAAGGTCTCGTCGAGCTAATCATTTTAGACATATTATTTATTAAATTTGGAGTTATAAAACAAAAGTTATTAATTAATTAAGGTAAAAGGGCATTTTATTGTAATTTAAATCAACTTGAAATTTTAAGTGTTCAAAATATATTTTGGATGGCATATTTGAATTCCTCATATGTTTCTGATTTCAAAACATATATTATTTGCATTATTTGGGTTTATAATTTAAAAGTTATTTGAAAACAGATTTTAAAGTTTGAATTTAAAATAATTTGAAAAGATTTGAATTAAAACAGAACACAGAAATACTTTTCTCACTCGCACCGATCCAGCCACAGTCAATGACCAGTGGGGCCAGGTGCTGACTGGGCACCACACGCGCACAGAAATTCTTCTGTCACCGAGAGCCCGCCCAGCCACAGAGGATGACAGGTGGGTCCGAGGCGCTGCGGACCCACGTGTCAGCGAACGGGCGCGCGGGGGCTACCAGGCGGGGCTGAGCTGGAGCGCGGGTTGCGAACGGGGAACGCCGGGGGGTTTTCTGCAAAATCGCACAGCGGCTGGCAGGTGGGGTCCTAAGGAGTGCGGGATGACGAGATCAAAAAGGTGGGGGGATTTTCGCTAAACGGCCACGGCCACTGTGGATCTTCCCCTACGGACAGATCGGTGCACGGCTGACGCAGGCGCGGTGCGCGGGGGTCGATCCTGGGACCTGGGGCTCGCGCGCGGAGGCGGAGCCACTGCGGTGGCCTGGCGTTGCTGCAGGGTGAGCGCGGCACGGCTAGATAGGCTTCTGCGACGCCACGAGCGAGCGGACGCACGCGCCCGCCGGTGCACAGAGGGTGCTCGACGGAATGTACGTCGCGGCCAGGACACGACGACGATGGTGAGGGTGTCTAGGGGGTGGGTTAGCTCACCGGGAGGTGGTTGGAGGTGGTGGATCGGGCAGACGCGCAGGTGATCAGTGACGACGCAGACGGACCGGAGCTAGGGTTTCGCGTCGGCCTCGGCGTGGCGCAGCGGTTCTGGTCCTCCTCCTCCTCGACGGCGTGTACCGAGCGGATGCAGAGGTCCTCCTCGTCCTCCTCGATCACCTCCACTTCGTGCTTGTCGTCTGGATCGAAGCAGCGCCGGTGGAGCAGACGGTGGCCGGCGTTGGGGGTAGACGTCGGTGGAGAGGGAGGGGGAAGGCCAGGGCGCCTCGGCCAGATCTAGAGAGGCCAGAGGAGAGCCGAGAGGGGGTGGGTAAAGCAGAGAGGGAGAGGGGGTGCCGTGGGGAGCAGGTAGATGTAAAAGGTGGCCTCGGTGCCACCTTTCTCTCCTCCTTCTCCTCACGTGCTAGGGGCGGGCAGGAGCAGGGCGAGGTGTTGATGGGGAAGCTGCCAGGTGGGGACGGTAGGCCAGAGGGGAGGCTCGGTTGGAGGGACCCTCATGGCAGAGAGAGAAGAAGAAAGGAGGAAAGGGGAGGCTCGGGCTAGAGTAGGGTTGGAGCTAGGGTTAGGAGAGAGAGGGGTATGGCTCGGGTTAGGGCTTGGTTTGGGTGGGGTAGCTAGGTGGGTCCAGGGTGGTCAGGTGGGTTAGCCTTGGCAGATAGAGAGGGGGCCGAGAGAGAAGGCAAGAGAGGGGGTAGCTCGGGTTAGGGTTTAGAGAGAGGGTTAAAGAGAGAGGTTATGGTAGGGTAGGGACTTAGGGTTTTTGGGTCTCGGCATGAGGTGATCAACATCATGCAAGGATAGAAGAGATGGAGAGGTGATAGGATTTGTTTTAACACAAAGTGTTGGCAAAAGAAGGAAAAGAAGAGATGGGGGTATGGTTTAGATTAGGTATAGATTAGGAGAGAGGTTTAGAGAGAGGAGAGATGTGGTGTGGTGATATGGTTTAAGCAAGATCAACTAAGACCAAGCCAAAAGGAGGGAGAGAGAGATGAGAGATGAGATGGTTCACCCAAAAATTCAAATAAAAACCAAAGACCAAAATGTGGTGGTACTTGCATGGGCCATGCATAAATAATTAATACCATGCTTATTTTTGTGAAAACAAGATTATTTTCATGGCATTATTCTTATGCATTCCAAAATGTGGAGCAAGGCCTAAGCAAAAGATTTTAAAAGGAAGTTCCAAGTGGAGTATATGGAGATGATCACATTTGATTATAATTGGGACTTGCTAGTGTGTGTATATTCCACTAGATGCCTACTAGTCCCAAAAATATTCTCACATGAGCATAGATCCATAATAATCCATATGGAAGCTAGGAAAAAGGGTTCCACTCACAAGGCATGCAAAGGTGGCCCTGTGGCTCTCATATATCAATAATGTGAAAACAACATGATGCTAAGATGAGAGCATGTGGAAAATAGAATTGGATCCATCCCAACCCATATGAGCTAGAGGTAATACCCAAAAGAAAAACAATTGCAAGCTCATGGATCATGGAATGATGGAAAGATGGGGTGATGACAAGAAAGGTGGTGGAGTTAAATAAAAGATATGCCCCCAACTCAACTTGGGCATTTAAACAATATATCAAGAACCAAATACAATATCAAGAGGCAAATACAATTTACAATGCATATGAGAGAAGAACCAAATCAAAAAGGGTTTTATATGATGCTCAAATGCAAGGTGGCATGATGACATGAGCATGATATAATTATGATGCAATAATTATATATATGAAGTAGCCATTATATTACTAGACCAAGTAGCATTACAATTGTTAGACAATTGGGATGCTACATACACCAGTGTTATTGCATGTGTGTTCTTGTTAGTAACAATAACCAGAGTCAATGCATGTGTGTTCTTTTCACATACCACATATGGATCCACCAGTGTCATTGCATGCGTGTTCTTTTCACAATCCACCTATGGATCCACTAGTGTAATTGCATGTGTGTTCTTTTTATTAAAACAACTGGAGTCATTTCATGACTGTTTTTTCACATACCACATATGGATCCACCAGTGTCATTGAAATGTGTGTTCTCTTTAGAGACCACACATGGATCCACCAGTGTCATTACATGTGTGTTCTTTTTACTAACAACAATTGGAGTTATTGCATGTGTGTTCTTTTCACATACCACATATGGATCCATCAGTGTCATTGCATGTGTGCTCTTTTCATAATCCACCTATGGATCCACTAGTGTCATTGCATGTGTGTTCTTTTTACTAACAACACCGAGAGTCATTGCATGTGTGTTCTTCTCACATACCACATATGGATCCACCAGTGTCATTGCATGTGTGTTCTTTTCACAATCCACCTATGGATCCACCAGTGTCATTGCATGTGTGTTCTTTTTACTAACAACAACCAGAGTCATTGCATGTGTGTTCTCTTCAGAGACCACACATGCATCCACCAGTGTCATTGCATGTGTGTTCTTTTTACTAACAACAACCAGAGTCATTGAAATGTGTGTTCTTTTCACATACCATATATAGATCCACAAGTGTCATTGCATGTGTGTTCTTTTCACAATCCACCTATGGATCCACCAGTGTTATTGTATGTGTGCTCTATTTACTAACAACAACCAGAGTCATTGCATGTGTGTTCTCTTCAGAGACCACACATAGATCCACCAGTGTCATTGGATGTGTGTTCTTTTTACTAACAACAACTAGAGTCATTGAAATGTGTGTTCTCTTCAGAGACCACAAATGGATCCACCGATGTCATTGCATTTGTGTTATTTTTACTAACAACAACCAGAGTCATCGCATGTGTGTTATTTTCACATACCACATATGGATCCACTAGTGTCATTGCATGTTTGTTCTTTTTACTAACAACATTTGGAGTCATTTCATGTGTGTTCTTTTCACATACCACATATGGATCAACCGGTGTCATTGAAATGTGTGTTTTCTTCCGAGACCATACATGGATCCACCTGTGTCACTTCATGTGTGTTCATTTTACTAACAATAACTAAAATCATTTTACTGTTTGTTCTTTTCACATAACACATATGGATCCACCAATGTCATTGCATGTGTGTTCTTTTCACAATCCACCTATGGATCCACCAGTGTCATTGCATGTGTGCTCTTTTTACTAACAACAACCAGAGTCATTGCATGTCTGTTCTCTTCAGAGACCACACATAGATCCACCAGTGTCATTGCATGTGTATTCTTTTTACTAACAACAACCAGAGTCATTGAAACATGTGTTCTTTTCACATAGCACATATGGATCCACCAATGTCATTGCATGTGTGTCATTTTCACAATCCACCTATGGATCCACCAGTGTCATTGCATGTGTGTTGTTTTTACTAACAACCAGAGTCCTTTAAATGTGTGTTCTCTTCAGAGACCACACATGGATCCCCAGTGTCATTGCATGTGTGTTCTTTTTACTAACAACAACCAGAGTCATTGAAATGTGTGTTCTTTTCAGAGACCACACATGGATCCACTAGTGTCATTGTATGTGTGTTCTTTTTACTAACAACAACTGGAGTCATTGCATGTGTGTTCTTTTCACATACCACATATGGATCCACCAGTGTCATTGCATGTGTGCTCTTTTCACAATCCACCTATGGATCCACCAGTGTCATTGCATATGTCTTGTTTTTACTAACAACAACTAGAGTCATTGCATGTGTGTTATTTTCACATACCACATATGGATCCACCAGTGTCATTGCATGTGTGTTCTTTTCACAATACACCTATGGATCAACCAGTGTCATTGCATGTGTGCTCTTTTTACTAACAACAACTAGAGTCATTGCATGTGTGTTCTTTTCATATACCACATATGGATCCACCAGTGTCATTGCATGTGTGTTCTTTTCACAATCCACCTATGGATCCACCAATGTAATTGCATGTGTGCTTTTTTACTAACAACAACCAGAGTCATTGCATGTGTGCTCTTTTCACAAGCCACCTATGGATCCACCAGTGTCATTGCATGTTTGTTCTTTTTAACAATAACAACCAGAGTCATTGCATGTGTGTTATTTTCACATACCACATATGGATCCACCAGTGTCATTGCATGTGTGTTCGTTTTACTAACAACAACTAGAGTCATTTCATGACTGTTCTTTTCACATACGACATATGGATCCACCAGTGTCATTGAAATGTGTGTTCTCTTCAGAGACCACACATGGATCCACTAGTGTCATTACATGTGTGTTATTTTTACTAACAATAACTGGAGTCATTGCATGTGTGTTCTTTTCACATACCACATATGGATCGACCAGTGTCATTGCATGTGTGCTCTTTTCACAATCCACCTATGGATCCACTAGTGCCATTGCATGTGTGCTCTTTTTAATAACAACAACCAGAGTCATTGCATGCGTGTTCTTTTCACATACCACATATGGATCCACCAGTGTCATTGCATGTGTGTTCTTTTCACAATCCACATATGGATCCACCAGTGTCATTGCAGGTGTGCTCTTTTTACTAACAACAACCAGAGTCATTGCATGTGTGTTCTCTTCAGAGACAACACATGGATCCACCAGTGTCATTGCATGTGTGTTCTTTTGACTAACAACAACCAGAGTCATTGAAATTTGTGTTCTTTTCACATACCACATATGGATCCACCAGTGTCATTGCATGTGTGTTCTTTTCACAATCCACCTATGGATCCACCAGTGTCATTGCATGTGTGCTCTTTTTAGTAACAACAACCAGAGTCATTGCATGTGTGTTCTCTTCAGAGACCAAACATGGATCCACCAGTGTCATTGCATGTGTGTTCTTTTTACTAACAACAACCAGGGTCATTGAAATGTGTGTTCTCTTCAGAGACCACTTATGGATCCACAATTTTCATTGCATGTGTGTTCTTTTTACTAAAAACAACCAGAGTCATTGCATGTGTGTTATTTTCACATACCACATATGGAAGCCCCAGTTTCATTGCATGTGTGTTCTTTTTACTAACAACAACTGGAGTCATTTCATGTGTGTTCTTTTCACATACCACATATGGATCCACCGGTGTCATTGAAATGTGTGTTCTCTCAGAGACCATACAAGGATCCACCAGTGTCATTGTTTGTGTGTTCTTTTTACTAACAAGAACTAGAGTCATTGAATGTGTGTTCTTTTCACATACCACAGATGGATCCACCAGTGTAATTGCATGTGTGTTCTTTTTACTAACAACAACCAGAGTCATTGAAACGAGTGTTCTTTTCACATACCACATATGGATCCACCAGTGTCATTTCATGTGTGTTCTTTTCTCAATCCACCTGTGGATCCACCAGTGTCATTGCATGTGTGCTCTTTTTACTAACAACAACCAGAGTCATTGCATGTGTGTTCTCTTCAGAGACCACACATGGATCCACCAGTGTCATTGCATGGGTGTTCTTTTTATTAACAACAACCAGAGTCATTGAACTGTGTGTTCTCTTCAGAGACCACACATGGATCCACCAGTGTCATTGCATGTGTGTTCTTTTTACTAACAACAACCAGAGTCATTGAAATGTGTGTTCTTTTCACATATCACATATGGATCCACCAGTGTCATTGCATGTGTGTTCTTTTCACAATCCACCTATGGATCCACCAGTGTCATTGCATGTGTGCTCTTTTTACTAACAACCAGAGTCATTGCATGTGTGTTCTCTTCAGAGACCACACAAGGATCCACCAGTGTCATTGCATGTGTGTTCTTTTTACTAACAACAACCAGAGTTATTGAAATGTGTGTTCTCTTCAGAGACCACACCTGGATCCACCAGTGTCATTGCATGTGTGTTCTTTTTACTAACAACAACCAGAGTCATTGAAATGTGTGTTCTTTTTAGAGACCAGACATGGATCCACCAGTGTCATTGCATGTGTGTTCTTTTTACTTACAACAACTGGAGTCATTGCATGTGTGTTATTTTCACATACCACATATGGATCCACCAGTGTCATTGCATGTGTGCTCTTTTCACAATCCACCTATGGATCCACAAGTGTCATTGCACGTGTGTTCTTTTTAACAAGAACAACCAGAGTGATTGCATGTGTGTTCTTTTCACATACCACATATATATCCACCAATGTCATTGCATGTGTGTACTTTTTACAATACACCTATGGATGAACCAGTCTCATTGCATGTGTGCTCTTTTTACTAACAACAACCAGAGTCATTGCATGTGTGAGATACCACCTATGGATCCACCAGTGTCATTGCATGTGTGTTCTTTTTACTAACAACAACCAGAGTCATTTCATGTGTGTTCTTTTCACATACCACATATGGATCCACCAGAGTCATTGAAATGTGTGTTCTCTTCAGAGGCCACACATGGATCCACCAGTGTCATTGCATGTGTGTTCTTTTTACTAACAACAACCAGAGTCATTGCATGTGTGTTATTTTCACATACCACAAATGGATCCACCAGTGTCATTGCATGTGTGTTCTTTTTACTAACAATAACTGGAGTCATTTCATGTGTGTTCTTTTCACATACCACATATGGATCCACCAGTGTCATTGAAATGGGTGTTCTCTTCAGAGACCACACATGGATCCACTAGTGTCATTGCATGTGTGTTCTTTTTACTAACAACAACCATACTCATTGCATGTGTGTTCTTTTCACATACCACATATGGATCAACAAGTGTCATTGCATGTGTGTTCTTTTCACAATCCATCTATGGATCCACCTGTGTCATTGCATGTGTGCTTTTTTACTAACAACAACCAGAGTCATTGCATGCGTGCTCTTTTCACAATCCACCTATGGATCCACCAGTGTCATTGCATGTGTGTTCTTTTTAGTAACAACCAGAGTCATTGCATGTGTGTTCTTTTCACATACCACATATGGATCCACCAGTGTCATTATATGTGTGTTCTTTTCACAATCCACCCATGGATCCAACAGTGTCATTGCATGTGTGTTCTTTTTACTAACAACAACTGGATTCATTTCATGACTGTTCTTTTCACATACCACATATGGATCCACCAGTGTCATTGAAATGTGTGTTCTCTTCAGAGACCACACATGGATCCACTAGTGTCATTACATGTGTGTTCTTTTTACTAACAATAACTAGAGTCATTGCATGTGTGTTCTTTTCACATACCACATATGGATCGACCAGTGTCATTGCATGTGTGCTCTTTTCACAATCCACCTATGGATCCACCAGTGTCATTACATGTGTGTTCTTTTTACTAACAACAACCAGAGTCATTGCATGTGGGTTCTTTTCACATACCACATATGGATCCACCAGTGTAATTGCATGTTTGTTCTTTTCACCATCCACATATGGATCCACCAGTGTCATTGCATGTGTGCTCTTTTTACTAACAAGAACCAGAGTCATTGCATGTGTGTTCTCTTCAGAGACCACACATGGATCCACCAGTGTCATTGCATGTGTGTTCTTTTTACTAACAACAACCAGAGTCATTGAAATGTGTGTTCTTTTCACATACCACATATGGATACACCAGTGTCATTGCATGTGTGTTCTTTTCACAATCCACCTATGGATCCACTAGTGTCATTGCATGTGTGCTCTTTTTACAACAAACAACCAGAGTCATTGCATGTGTGTTCTTTTTACTAACAACAACCAGAGTCATTGCATGTGTGTTATTTTCACATACCACATATGGATCCACCAGTGTCATTGCATGTGTGTTCGTTTTACTAACAACAACTAGAGTCATTTCATGTATGTTCTTTTCACATACCACATATGGATCCACCGGTGTCATTGAAATGCGTGTTCTCTTCAGAGACCATACATGGATCCAGCAGTGTCATTGTATGTGTGTTCTTTTTACTAACAACAACTAGAGTCATTGAAATGTGTGTTCTTTTCACATACCACACATGGATCCACCAGTGTCATTGCATGTGTGTTCTTTTTACTAACAACAACCAGAGTCATTGAAACGTGTGTTGTTTTCACATACCACATATGGATCCACCAGTGTCATTGCATGTGTGTTCTTTTCACAATCCACCTATGGATCCACCAGCGTCATTGCATGTGTGCTCTTTTTACTAACAACAACCAGAGTCATTGCATGTGTGTTCTCTTCAGAGAGCACACATGGATCCACCAGTATCATGGCATGTGTGTTCTTTTTACTAACAACAACCAGAGTCATTGAAATGTGTGTTCTCTTCAGAGACCACACATGGATCCACCAGTGTCATTGCATGTGTGTTCTTTTTACTAACAACAACCAGAGTCATTGAAATGTGTGTTCTTTTTAGAGACCACACATGGATCCCCCAGTCTCATTGCATGTGTGTTCTTTTTACTAACAACAACTGGAGTCATTGCATGTTTGTTCTTTTCACATACCACATATGGATCTACCAGTGTCATTGCATGTGTGCTCTTTTCACAATCCACCTATGGATCCACAATTGTCATTGCATGTGTGTTCTTTTCACATACCACATATGGATCCACCAATGTCATTGCATGTGTGTTCTTTTCACAATACACCTACGGATCAACCAGTGTCATTGCATGTGTGCTCTTTTTACTAACAACAACTAGAGTCGTTGCATGTGTGTTCTCTTCAGAGACCACACATGGATCCACCAGTGTCATTGAATGTGTGTTCTTTTTACTAACAACAACCAGAGTCATTTCATGTGTGTTCTTCTCACATACCACATATGGATCCACCAGTCATTGAAATGTGCGTTCTCTTCAGAGACCACACATGGATCCACCAGTATCATTGCATGTGTGTTCTTTTTACTAAGAACAACCAGAGTCATTGCCTGTGTGTTATTTTCACATACCACAAATGGATCCACCAGTGTCATTGCATGTGTGTTCTTTTTACTAACAACAACTGGAGTCATTTCATGTGTGGTCTTTTCAGATACCACATATGGATCCACCAGTGTCATTGAAATGTGTGTTCTCTTCAGAGACCACACATGGATCCACCAGTGTCATTGCATGTGTGTTCTTTTTACTAACAACAACCAGAGTCATTGCATATGTGTTCTTTTCACATACCACATATGGATCCACCAGTGTCATTGCATGTGTGTTCTTTTCACAATCCACCTATGGATCCACTAGTGTCATTGCATGTGTGCTTTTTTACTAACAACAACCAGAGTCATTGCATGTGTGCTCTTTTCACAATCCACCTATGGATCCACCAGTGTCATTGCATGCGTGTTCTTTTTACTAACAACAACTAGAGTCATTGCATGTGTGTTCTTTTCACATACCACATATGGATCCACCAGTATCATTGCATGTGTGTTCTTTTCACAATCCACCTATGGATCCACCAGTGTCATTGCATGTGTGCTTTTTACTAACAACAACCACAGTCATTTCATGTGTGTTCTTTTCACATACCACCTATGGATCCACCAGTGTCATTGCATGTGAGCTTTTTTTACTAACAACAACTGCAGTCATTTCATGTGTGTTCTTTTCACATACCACATATGGATCCACCGGGGTCATTGAAATGTGTCTTCTTTTTAGAGACCATACATGGATCCACCAGTGTCATTGCATGTGTGTTCTTTATACTAACAACAACCAGAATCATTGCATGTGTGTTCTCTTCAAAGAGCACACATGGATCCACCAGTGTCATTGCATGTGTGTTCTTTTTACTAAGAACAACCAGAGTCATTGAAATGTGTGTTCTCTTTAGAGACCACACATGGATCCACCAGTGTCATTGCATGTGTGTTCTTTTTACTAACAACAACCAGAGTCATTGAAATGTGTGTTTCTTTTCAGAGACCACACATGGATCCACCAGTGTAACATCCCTAAAATCATATTTCAAAACTCATTCATATCATCCTTGCATCCTTCATTCATTTAGGGTTTTCTCAAAAATCATTTAGAAACAGAAGTTTGTGCTATGATTTCATGTGAGCAAATTATCTCAATTGGCCACCACCCTTTGAGACTTGATTGTTTAGGAGCTTGTTTGCTTGCCCCCCTTTGTTGGAAAGTTTAGGTGTAGCAATTTAGCCAAAGTTTTCAACTTTGAAATAAATTCAAAACCCATATTTCAAACATTTGCAAATTAGAGGCAAAGTCTCTGTTTGTTTTAAGCCCAAGCTTGACCAAGCCCTAGCAAGTAACCACATGGTTAATTGACTGATTTTGAAACCACAGTACCCTACAAAAATCCCTAGAATTGTTTGAATTCAAAAAGGATTTGAATTCATATCAAAATCATTCCAGAAAATAGATTTAGAAAAAGAAAAGAAGCTAACAAAGGAAAAAGGACGCGCGGCTGAAATCTGGCCCAGCAGTGAATCAGGCCCATCAAGCCCACCCGGGGTTTTCTTTTCCCTCTCTCACGCGCGAGCGCACACACCCAGTCGCTGACAGCCAGACCCCACCTTCACCTCGCACACTTCGCTGACGAGCGGGCCCGGTCCACGTCGTCCTCGTCTTCCCCAAACCGCGCCCGCGACCACGTCGCCGCTGTAGTCATGGCCGGTAATGGCGCGGCGTAATTGGGTATTAATCAGCGGGCATTTCCTGTCGAGCCTCTGGCTATAAGACCCTCTCTGCCTCGCGAGCATTTTCCCCCAAACACCTCGTTCACTCCGCCACCAGGCTGCCCTCAATCATCCTCGCACCGCCGCAGACAGAGCCGACTCCGGCGATCAATTCCGGTGAGCCTCGTGTTCCCCTCTGCCTCTCGCTCTTGCTATCTGTTTCAGTGAGTCTTTGCGCACCTCTTGACCCCACTAGTTCATCCTGCACTGCCCCAGGTCGCCGTTTCCGCTCGACACCGCAAGCACCGACGACCACCTCGACTCCGGCGACCAAATTCCGTAAGTCCCGTGCGCCCCTTGCCTTTTCCTTCACACGAGCTTGTTCGCAGTTGCCTTGCGCATCTCCTAAACCCTCTGGCTTGTGTTAGGGCGACGCGGAACCTCGGCAACGACTCCGACAACGACCACCCGACGTCTGTCTCTACTCCGACGAGCAATCATCGCCGTATCCGAGCGCCCCTCCACAATCCAGTACCACGTCGAGCTTCAGCAGCCTCTTGCGAACCTGGTATGACCCTTCTCCCTCTCGCGAACGATCTGGAACGCAAGCGCCGCCGTAGACCGAGCGCTCTGCCGCTCGCTGACGTCGCGCGCCGCCAGGACATGGTCGCTTGCTCGCGCGCCGTTAGATCTAGATCCAAGCGCTAGGATAGATTCACTTATCGGCGAAGCGGTACGCGATCTGGAGCGTACGATCTGTTTAAATCCTGCGGCTGCCAAGCGCGATCCAACCGAAGCGGTACGCGCCAATCACAGCGCGACGCGTGGCTAGGGTTAGAACTAAAAACAGATTTAAAAGCAGATTTTGATCCAGATTTCAAATGCCTATAACTTTTGAATGCCACGTTAGATTTCTGCAAACTTTATACCGTTGGATTCAGTGAGACAAGACCTTTCTGATTATCCAATGTGTTTAGCAAATAGTAACCATTAGAATGACTTTTTTTGTAGAAACTTGTTTAAGGATAATTTGAGAATAGTTTTTAGTTTAGTAATTTGTTTTAGGGTTAAATATGTTTAGTGGGCAAACTTGTGACTTGTTAAGTTTCTGTAAACATGCACTTGCTTGGTAGAGTGTTCAAAATCACCACTTAGTAAATTCATGCATGCATGCATTCATATTATTTTTGTTTGTATATATTTGTGTGTAATTGTGTGCTACAACTTTGTGTGTAGATTTTGCTAGTGATTGTGATTGTGACGAGTGCTACTCTCCACATTACCAAGGCAAGTGATATTTTCATGAATATTCCATTCCTATATTTTATACTTGCATTAGATATTTTTGCTAAGACTTGCATGCTACTTTTGTCAAATGATGATGGGAAACCCTATGTAGATTAGAATGGTAGAGTTGCTAGGAAAATTCCCTAAGGATAAGTTGCCATGCCCTGCTTAGCCTAGCTACTAGAAAACAAGGGTGGTTTATATATTCACACTATGGAAAAATATTCTAAGTCTGAGGACTTGTGTTTTATTTAACAAAACAACTAAGTTAATGAATCTCCTGGGTGGAATGGGACTTGCTTGGTGGTTTTTGGTTGAGTGGTTCACAAGGCCCATGTTTATGGTTTACCTTAGTGTATCTCACTTGTGGATGGCCACCCAGGAAACAAAGAGATTTGAGATGTCAAATGTTGAGAAGCTTCAAGTGCAACCACTTGGCATTATGGGCTCTGCCATGATCTTAGGTTGCTAGAACTTAGTCTCTTGGACAGTTGGTGGTAGTGGGAATGATAGGTTGGAGCGCGTCCATTTGACTAAGGAAAGGCTTCTGAAGGATCTTGTCTTGGGAAACCAAGTCTTGTGGGGAAAGTGCACCACCTCTGCAGAGTGTAAAACCTAAGTACTTAGCCATGTCCCTGGTAAAGGACAATTTGAGCCTCAAGACATGGAAGCTTCAAGAATCTCATCACTCCAATTTCTAAATAAAACTTGTGGGTGAACAAGGGTTAAAGGGTCTTCAGTCTTTGATTGGTAGATGCCTCGAGTAGGATCTTCAGTCTTTGATTGGTAGATGCCTTGGGAAGGTTTTTGTCAAGCAAAAACTTAGTGTTTTCAAATGCTAAGGAAAAATCTATTTTGAGCAAAGCAAGCCAAGCTCCACTTAGCCAAATGCATATAGTATTATAGTCCACTTAATATATACTAAGGTATCACTTGCCAATACTATTCCAAAGTATTGACCCTCTGTGGCTGTAACTTGTAATGTTGCAGGTTACTCCGATGATGAATAGGAGTCATGAGTCTACACTCAACATGCTTGCCTGTGGCACATGAAGATGAAGACTTATGTTTATTTACTTATTCCATAAACTCTTGTATTAGGCCTTTGGCCCTGAGTTGTAAAAGACTATGTTTTATCTCTGGAATGACTGTAATAAACGACCTTTGTTTCTGTGTACTTCATCTTAAACTGTGGATGCTAGCACTGATCCAGGGACTAGGATTGCAATCACAGGGATCCTTTCCTTTACAAAGGAGGGATCTTACAACCAGTGTCATTGCATGTGTGTTCTTTTTACTAACAACAACTGGAGTCATTGCATGTGTGTTCTTTTCACATACCACATATGGATCTACTAGTGTCATTGCATGTGTGTTCTTTTCACAATCCACCTATGGATCCACCAGTGTCATTGCATGTGTGCTCTTTTTACTAACAACCAGAGTCATTGCATGTGTGTTCTCTTCAGAGACCACACAAGGATCCACCAGTGTCATTGCATGTGTGTTATTTTTACTAACAACAACCAGAGTTATTGAAATGTGTGTTCTCTTCAGAGACCACACATGGATCCACCAGTGTCATTGCATGTGTGTTCTTTTTACTAACAACAACCAGAGTCATTGAAATGTGTGTTCTTTTTAGAGACCAGACATGGATCCACCAGTGTCATTGCATGTGTGTTCTTTTTACTAACAACAACTGGAGTCATTGCATGTGTGTTATTTTCACATACCACATATGGATCCACCAGTGTCATTGCATGTGTGCTCTTTTCACAATCCACCTATGGATCCACAAGTGTCATTGCACGTGTGTTCTTTTTAACAAGAACAACCAGAGTGATTGCATGTGTGTTCTTTTCACATACCACATATGGATCCACCAATGTCATTGCATGTGTGTACTTTTCACAATACACCTATGGATGAACCAGTGTCATTGCATGTGTGCTCTTTTTACTAACAACAACCAGAGTCATTGCATGTGTGTTCTCTTCGGATACCACCTATGGATCCACCAGTGTCATTGCATGTGTGTTCTTTTTACTAACAACAACCAGAGTCATTTCATGTGTGTTCTTTTCACATACCACATATGGATTCACCAGAGTCATTGAAATGTGTGTTCTCTTCAGAGGCCACACATGGATCCACTAGTGTCATTGCATGTGTGTTCTTTTTACTAACAACAACCAGAGTCATTGCATGTGTGTTATTTTCACATACCACAAATGGATCCACCAGTGTCATTGCATGTGTGTTCTTTTTACTAACAATAACTGGAGTCATTTCATGTGTGTTCTTTTCACATACCACATATGGATCCACCAGTGTCATTGCATGTGTGTTCTTTTCACAATCCACCTATGGATCCACCTGTGTCATTGCATGTGTGCTTTTTTACTAACAACAACCAGAGTCATTGCATGCGTGCTCTTTTCACAATCCACCTATGGATCCACCAGTGTCATTGCATGTGTGTTATTTTTAGTAACAACCAGAGTCATTGCATGTGTGTTCTTTTCACATACCACATATGGATCCACCAGTGTCATTGCATGTGTGTTCTCTTCACAATCCACCCATGGATCCAACAGTGTCATTGCATGTGTGTTCTTTTTACTAACAACAGCTGGATTCATTTCATGACTGTTCTTTTCACATACCACATATGGATCCACCAGTGTCATTGAAATGTGTGTTCTCTTCAGAGACCACACATGGATCCACTAGTGTCATTACATGTGTGTTCTTTTTACTAACAATAACTAGAGTCATTGCATGTGTGTTCTTTTCACATACCACATACGGATCGACCAGTGTCATTGCATGTGTGCTCTTTTCACAATCCACCTATGGATCCACGAGTGTCATTGCATGTGTGTTCTTTTTACTAACAACAACCAGAGTCATTGCATGTGGGTTCTTTTCACATACCACATATGGATCCACCAGTGTCATTGCATGTTTGTTCTTTTCACCATCCACATATGGATCCACCAGTGTCATTGCATGTGTGCTCTTTTTACTAACAAGAACCAGAGTCATTGCATGTGTGTTCTCTTCAGAGACCACACATGGATCGACCAGTGTCATTGCATGTGTGTTCTTTTTACTAACAACAACTAGAGTCATTGAAATGTGTGTTCTTTTCACATACCACATATGGATCCACCAGTGTCATTGCATGTGTGTTCTTTTCACAATCCACCTATGGATCCACTGGTGTCATTGCATGTGTGCTCTTTTTACTGCAAACAACCAGAGTCATTGCATGTGTGTTCTCTTCAGAGACCACACATGGATCCACTAGTGTCATTGCATGTGTGTTCTTTTTACTAACAACAACCAGAGTCATTGAAATGTGTGTTCTCTTCAAAGACCACACATGGATCCACCAGTGTCATTGCATGTGTGTTCTTTTTACTAACAACAACTGGAGTCATTGCATGTGTGTTCTTTTCACATACCACATATGGATCCACCAGTGTCATTGCATGTGTGCTCTTTTCACAATCCACCTATGGATCCACAAGTGTAATTGCACGTGTGTTCTTTTTAATAAGAACAACCAGAGTGATTGCATGTGTGTTCTTTTCACATACCACATATGGATCCACCAATGTCATTGCATGTGTGTACTTTACACAATACACCTATGGATGAACCAATGTCATTGCATGTGTGCTCTTTATACTAACAACAACCAGAGTCATTGCATGTGTGTTCTGTTCAGATACCACCTATGGATCCACCAGTGTCATTGCATGTGTGTTCTTTTTACAAACAACAACCAGAGTCATTTCATGTGTGTTCTTTTCACATACCACATATGGATCCACCAGAGTCATTGAAATGTGTGTTCTCTTTAGAGGCCACACATGGATCCACCAGTGTCATTGCATGTGTGTTCTTTTTACTAACAACAACCAGAGTCATTGCATGTGTGTTATTTTCACATACCACAAATGGATCCACCAGTGTCATTGCATGTGTGTTCTTTTTACTAACAATAACTGGAGTCATTTCATGTGTGTTCTTTTCACATACCACATATGGATCCACCAGTGTCATTGAAATGGGTGTTCTCTTCAGAGACCACACATGGATCCACCAGTGTCATTGCATGTGTGTTCTTTTTACTAACAACAACCATAGTCATTGCATGTGTGTTCTTTTCACATACCACATATGGATCAACCAGTGTCATTGCATGTGTGTTCTTTTCACAATCCACCTATGGATCCACCTCTGTCATTGCATGTGTGCTTTTTTACTAACAACAACCAGAGTCATTGCATGCGTGCTCTTTTCACAATCCACCTATGGATCCACCAGTGTCATAGCATGTGTGTTCTTTTAGTAACAACCAAAGTCATTGCATGTGTGTTCTTTTCACATACCACCTATGGATCCACCAGTGTCATTGCATGTGTGTTCGTTTTACTAACAACAACTAGAGTCATTTCATGTATGTTCTTTTCACATAACACATATGGATCCACCGGTGTCATTGAAATGCATGTTCTCTTCAGAGACCATACATGGATCCACCAGTGTCATTGTATGTGTGTTCTTTTTACTAACAACAACTAGAGTCATTGAAATGTGTGTTCTTTTCACATACCACACATGGATCCACCAGTGTCATTGCATGTGTGTTCTTTTTACTAACAACAACCAGAGTCATTGAAACGTGTGTTGTTTTCACATACCACATATGGATCCACCAATGTCATTGCATGTGTGTTCTTTTCACAATCCACCTATGGATCCACCAGTGTCATTGCATGTGTGCTCTTTTTACTAACAACAACCAGAGTCATTGCATGTGTGTTCTCTTCAGAGAGCACACATGGATCCACCAGTATCATTGCATGTGTGTTCTTTTTACTAACAACAACCAGAGTCATTGAAATGTGTGTTCTCTTCAGAGACCACACATGGATCCACCAGTGTCATTGCATGTGTGTTCTTTTTACTAACAAAAACCAAAGTCATTGAAATGTGAGTTCTTTTTAGAGACCACACATGGATCCCCCAGTGTCATTGCATGTGTGTTCTTTTTACTAACAACAACTGGAGTCAATGCATGTGTGTTCTTTTCACATACCACATATGGATCTACCAATGTCATTGCATGTGTGCTCTTTTCACAATCCACCTATGGATCCACAAGTGTCAATGCATGTGTGTTCTTTTTACTAACAACCAGAGTGATTGCATGTGTGTTCTTTTCACATACCACATATGGATCCACCAATGTCATTGCATGTGTGTACTTTACACAATACACCTATGGATGAACCGGTGTCATTGCATGTGTGCTCTTTTTACTAACAACAACCAGAGTCATTGCATTTGTGTTCTCTTCAGATACCACCTATGGATCCACCAGTGTCATTGCATGTGTGTTCTTTTTACTAACAACAACCAGAGTCATTTCATGTGTGTTCTTTTCACATACCACATATGGATCCACCAGAGTCATTGAAATGTGTGTTCTCTTTAGAGGCCACACATGGATCCACCAGTGTCATTGCATGTGTGTTCTTTTTACTAACAACAACCAGAGTCATTGCATGTGTGTTATTTTCACATACCACAAATGGATCCACCAGTGTCATTGCATGTGTGTTCTTTTTACTAACAATAACTGGAGTCATTTCATGTGTGTTCTTTTCACATACCACATATGGATCCACCAGTGTCATTGAAATGGGTGTTCTCTTTAGAGACCACACATGGATCCACCAGTGTCATTGCATGTGTGTTCTTTTTACTAACAACAACCATAGTCATTGCATGTGTGTTCTTTTCACATACCACATATGGATCAACCAGTGTCATTGCATGTGTCTTCTTTTCACAATCCACCTATGGATCCACCTCTGTCATTGCATGTGTGCTTTTTTACTAACAACAACCAGAGTCATTGCATGCGTGCTCTTTTCACAATCCACCTATGGATCCACCAGTGTCATTGCATGTGTGTTCTTTTAGTAACAACCAGAGTCATTGCATGTGTGTTCTTTTCACATACCACATATGGATCCACCAGTGTCATTGCATGTGTGTTCTTCTCACAATCCACCCATGGGTCCAACAGTGTCATTGCATGTGTGTTCTTTTTACTAACAACAACTGGATTCATTTCATGACTGTTCTTTTCACATACCACATATGGATCCACCAGTGTCATTGAAATGTGTGTTCTCTTCAGAGACCACACATGGATCCACTAGTGTCATTACATGTGTGTTCTTTTTACTAACAATAACTAGAGTCATTGCATGTGTGTTCTTTTCACATACCACATATGGATCGACCAGTGTCATTGCATGTGTGCTCTTTTCACAATCCACCTATGGATCCACCAGTGTCATTGCATGTGTGTTCTTTTTACTAACAACAACCAGAGTCATTGCATGTGGGTTCTTTTCACATACCACATATGGATCCACCAGTGTCATTGCATGTTTGTTCTTTTCACCATCCACATATGTATCCACCAGTGTCATTGCATGTGTGCTCTTTTTACTAACAAGAACCAGAGTCATTGCATGTGTGTTCTCTTCAGAGACCACACATGGATCCACCAGTGTCATTGCATGTGTGTTCTTTTTACTAACAACAACTAGAGTCATTGAAATGTGTGTTCTTTTCACATACCACATATGGATCCACCAGTGTCATTGCATGTGTGTTCTTTTCACAATACACCTATGGATCCACCTCTGTCATTGCATGTGTGCTCTTTTTACTACAAACAACCAGAGTCATTGCATGTGTGTTCTCTTCAGAGACCACACATGGAGCCACCAGTATCATTGCATGTGTGTTCTTTTTACTAACAACAACCAGAGTCATTGAAATGTGTGTTCTCTTCAGAGACCACACATGGATCCACCAGTGTCATTGCATGTGTGTTCTTTTTACTAACAACAACCAGAGTCATTGCATGTGGGTTCTTTTCACATACCACATATGGATCCACCAGTGTCATTGCATGTTTGTTCTTTTCACCATCCACATATGTATCCACCAGTGTCATTGCATGTGTGCTCTTTTTACTAACAAGAACCAGAGTCATTGCATGTGTGTTCTCTTCAGAGACCACACATGGATCCACCAGTGTCATTGCATGTGTGTTCTTTTTACTAACAACAACTAGAGTCATTGAAATGTGTGTTCTTTTCACATACCACATATGGATCCACCAGTGTCATTGCATGTGTGTTCTTTTCACAATCCACCTATGGATCCACTAGTGTCATTGCATGTGTGCTCTTTTTACTACAAACAACCAGAGTCATTGCATGTGTGTTCTCTTCAGAGACCACACATGGAGCCACTAGTGTCATTGCATGTGTGTTCTTTTTACTAACAACAACCAGCGTCATTGAAATGTGTGTTCTCTTTAGAGACCACACATGGATCCACAAGTGTCATTGCATGTGTGTTCTTTTTACTAACAACAACCAGAGTCATTGCATGTGTGTTATTTTCACATACCACATATGGATCCACCAGTGTCATTGCATGTGTGTTCATTTTACTAACAACAACTAGAGTCATTTCATGTATGTTCTTTTCACATAACACATATGGATCCACCGGTGTCATTGAAATTCGTGTTCTCTTCAGAGACCATACATGGATCCACCAGTGTCATTGTATGTGTGTTCTTTTTACTAACAACAACTAGAGTCATTGAAATGTGTGTTCTTTTCACATACCACACATGGATCCACCAGTTTCATTGCATGTGTGTTCTTTTTACTAACAACAACCAGAGTCATTGAAACGTTTGTTGTTTTCACATACCACATATGGATCCACCAGTGTCATTGCATGTGTGTTCTTTTCACAATCCACCTATGGATCCACCAGTGTCATTGCATGTGTGCTCTTTTTACTAACAACAACCAGAGTCATTGCATGTGTGTTCTCTTCAGAGAGCACACATGGATCCACCAGTATCATTGCATGTGTGTTCTTTTTACTAACAACAACCAGAGTCATTGAAATGTGTGTTCTCTTTAGAGACCACACATGGATGCACCAGTGTCATTGCATGTGTGTTCTTTTTACTAACAACAACCAGAGTCATTGAAATGTGTGTTCTTTTTAGAGACCACACATGGATCCCCCAGTGTCATTGCATGTGTGTTCTTTTTACTAACAACAACTGGAGTCATTGCATGTGTGTTCTTTTCACATACCACATATGGATCTACCAATGTCATTGCATGTGTGCTCTTTTCACAATCCACCTATGGATCCACAAGTGTCAATGCATGTGTGTTCTTTTTACTAACAACCAGAGTGATTGCATGTGTGTTCTTTTCACATACCACATATGGATCCACCAATGTCATTGCATGTGTGTTCTTTAAACAATACACCTATGGATCAACCAGTGTCATTGCATGTGTGCTCTTTTTACTAACAACAACTAGAGTCGTTGCATGTGTCTTCTCTTCAGAGACCACACATGGATCCACCAGTGTCATTGCATGTGTGTTCTTTTTACTAACAACAACTAGAGTCATTTCATGTGTGTTCTTTTCACATACCACATATGGATCCACCAGTCATTGAAATGTGCGTTCTCTTCAGAGACAACACATGGATCCACCAGTATCATTGCATGTGTGTTCTTTTTACTAACAATAACCAGAGTCATTGCCTGTGTGTTATTTTCACATACCACAAATGGATCCACCAGTGTCATTGCATGTGTGTTCTTTTTACTAACAACAACTGGAGTCATTTCATGTGTGGTCTTTTCAGATACCACATATGGATCCACCAGTGTCATTGAAATGTGTGTTCTCTTTAGAGACCACACATGGATCCACCAGTGTCATTGCATGTGTGTTCTTTTTACTAACAACAACCAGAGTCATTGCATATGTGTTCTTTTCACATACCACATATGGATCCACCAGTGTCATTGCATGTGTGTTCTTTTCACAATCCACCTATGGATCCACTAGTGTCATTGCATGTGTGCTTTTTTACTAACAACAACCAGAGTCATTGCATGTGTGCTCTTTTCACAATCCACCTATGGATCCACCAGTGTCATTGCATGCATGTTCTTTTTACTAACAACAACTAGAGTCATTGAATGTGTGTTCTTTTCACATACCACATATGGATCCACTAGTATCATTGCATGTGTGTTCTTTTCACAATCCACCTATGGATCCACCAGTGTCATTGCATGTGTGCTTTTTACTAACAAAAACCACAGTCATTTCATGTGTGTTCTTTTCACATACCACATATGGATCCACCAGTGTCATTGCATGTGAGCTTTTTTTACTAACAACAACTGCAGTCATTTCATGTGTGTTCTTTTCACATACCACATATGGATCCACCAGTGTCATTGAAATGTGTGTTCTCTTCAGAGACCACACATGGATCCACCCGTGTCATTGCATTTCTGTTCTTTTTACTAACAACAACCAGAGTCATTGCATGTGTGTTCTTTTCACATACCACATATGGATCCACCAGTGTCATTGCATGTGTGTTATTTTCATAATCCACCTATGGATCCAGCAGTGCCATTGCATGTTTGTTCTTTTTACTAACAACAACTGGATTCATTTCATGACTGTTCTTTTCACATACCACATATGGATCCACCAGTGTCATTGAAATGTGTGTTCTCTTCAGAGACCACACATGGATCCACTAGTGTCATTACATGTGTGTTCTTTTTACTAACAATAACTAGAGTCATTGCATGTGTGTTCTTTTCACATACCACATATGGATCGACCAGTGTCATTGCATGTGTGCTCTTTTCACAATCCACCTATGGATCCACCAGTGTCATTGCATGTGTGTTCTTTTTACTA
This sequence comes from Avena sativa, assembly GCA_916181665.1. NCBI lineage: Eukaryota > Viridiplantae > Streptophyta > Magnoliopsida > Poales > Poaceae > Avena > Avena sativa. The sequence goes on along the minus strand of OV702291.1, from coordinate 372,042,787 downwards.
ACAACAACCAGAGTCATTGCATGTGGGTTCTTTTCACATACCACATATGGATCCACCAGTGTCATTGCATGTTTGTTCTTTTCACCATCCACATATGTATCCACCAGTGTCATTGCATGTGTGCTCTTTTTACTAACAAGAACCAGAGTCATTGCATGTGTGTTCTCTTCAGAGACCACACATGGATCCACCAGTGTCATTGCATGTGTGTTCTTTTTACTAACAACAACTAGAGTCATTGAAATGTGTGTTCTTTTCACATACCACATATGGATCCACCAGTGTCATTGCATGTGTGTTCTTTTCACAATACACCTATGGATCCACCTCTGTCATTGCATGTGTGCTCTTTTTACTACAAACAACCAGAGTCATTGCATGTGTGTTCTCTTCAGAGACCACACATGGAGCCACCAGTATCATTGCATGTGTGTTCTTTTTACTAACAACAACCAGAGTCATTGAAATGTGTGTTCCCTTTAGAGACCACACATGGATCCACCAGTGTCATTGCATGTGTGTTCTTTTTACTAACAACAACCAGAGTCATTGCATGTGGGTTCTTTTCACATACCACATATGGATCCACCAGTGTCATTTCATGTTTGTTCTTTTCACCATCCACATATGTATCCACCAGTGTCATTGCATGTGTGCTCTTTTTACTAACAAGAACCAGAGTCATTGCATGTGTGTTCTCTTCAGAGACCACACATGGATCCACCAGTGTCATTGCATGTGTGTTCTTTTTACTAACAACAACTAGAGTCATTGAAATGTGTGTTCTTTTCACATACCACATATGGATCCACCAGTGTCATTGCATGTGTGTTCTTTTCACAATCCACCTATGGATCCACTAGTGTCATTGCATGTGTGCTCTTTTTACTACAAACAACCAGAGTCATTGCATGTGTGTTCTCTTCAGAGACCACACATGGAGCCACTAGTGTCATTGCATGTGTGTTCTTTTTACTAACAACAACCAGCGTCATTGAAATGTGTGTTCTCTTCAGAGACCACACATGGATCCACAAGTGTCATTGCATGTGTGTTCTTTTTACTAACAACAACCAGAGTCATTGCATGTGTGTTATTTTCACATACCACATATGGATCCACCAGTGTCATTGCATGTGTGTTCATTTTACTAACAACAACTAGAGTCATTTCATGTATGTTCTTTTGACATAACACATATGGATCCACCGGTGTCATTGAAATTCGTGTTCTCTTCAGAGACCATACATGGATCCACCAGTGTCATTGTATGTGTGTTCTTTTTACTAACAACAACTAGAGTCATTGAAATCTGTGTTCTTTTCACATACCACACATGGATCCACCAGTTTCATTGCATGTGTGTTCTTTTTACTAACAACAACCAGAGTCATTGAAACGTGTGTTGTTTTCACATACCACATATGGATCCACCAGTGTCATTGCATGTGTGTTCTTTTCACAATCCACCTATGGATCCACCAGTGTCATTGCATGTGTGCTCTTTTTACTAACAACAACCAGAGTCATTGCATGTGTGTTCTCTTCAGAGAGCACACATGGATCCACCAGTATCATTGCATGTGTGTTCTTTTTACTAACAACAACCAGAGTCATTGAAATGTGTGTTCTCTTTAGAGACCACACATGGATGCACCAGTGTCATTGCATGTGTGTTCTTTTTACTAACAACAACCAGAGTCATTGAAATGTGTGTTCTTTTTAGAGACCACACATGGATCCCCCAGTGTCATTGCATGTGTGTTCTTTTTACTAACAACAACTGGAGTCATTGCATGTGTGTTCTTTTCACATACCACATATGGATCCACCAATGTCATTGCATGTGTGCTCTTTTCACAATCCACCTATGGATCCACAAGTGTCAATGCATGTGTGTTCTTTTTACTAACAACCAGAGTGATTGCATGTGTGTTCTTTTCACATACCACATATGGATCCACCAATGTCATTGCATGTGTGTTCTTTAAACAATACACCTATGGATCAACCAGTGTCATTGCATGTGTGCTCTTTTTACTAACAACAACTAGAGTCGTTGCATGTGTCTTCTCTTCAGAGACCACACATGGATCCACCAGTGTCATTGCATGTGTGTTCTTTTTACTAACAACAACTAGAGTCATTTCATGTGTGTTCTTTTCACATACCACATATGGATCCACCAGTCATTGAAATGTGCGTTCTCTTCAGAGACAACACATGGATCCACCAGTATCATTGCATGTGTGTTCTTTTTACTAACAATAACCAGAGTCATTGCCTGTGTGTTATTTTCACATACCACAAATGGATCCACCAGTGTCATTGCATGTGTGTTCTTTTTACTAACAACAACTGGTGTCATTTCATGTGTGGTCTTTTCAGATACCACATATGGATCCACCAGTGTCATTGAAATGTGTGTTCTCTTTAGAGACCACACATGGATCCACCAGTGTCATTGCATGTGTGTTCTTTTTACTAACAACAACCAGAGTCATTGCATATGTGTTCTTTTCACATACCACATATGGATCCACCAGTGTCATTGCATGTGTGTTCTTTTCACAATCCACCTATGGATCCACTAGTGTCATTGCATGTGTGCTTTTTTACTAACAACAACCAGAGTCATTGCATGTGTGCTCTTTTCACAATCCACCTATGGATCCACCAGTGTCATTGCATGCATGTTCTTTTTACTAACAACAACTAGAGTCATTGAATGTGTGTTCTTTTCACATACCACATATGGATCCACTAGTATCATTGCATGTGTGTTCTTTTCACAATCCACCTATGGATCCACCAGTGTCATTGCATGTGTGCTTTTTACTAACAACAACCACAGTCATTTCATGTGTGTTCTTTTCACATACCACATATGGATCCACCAGTGTCATTGCATGTGAGCTTTTTTTACTAACAACAACTGCAGTCATTTCATGTGTGTTCTTTTCACATACCACATATGGATCCACCAGTGTCATTGAAATGTGTGTTCTCTTCAGAGACCACACATGGATCCACCCGTGTCATTGCATTTATGTTCTTTTTACTAACAACAACCAGAGTCATTGCATGTGTGTTCTTTTCACATACCACATATGGATCCACCAGTGTCATTGCATGTGTGTTATTTTCATAATCCACCTATGGATCCAGCAGTGCCATTGCATGTTTGTTCTTTTTACTAACAACAACTAGAGTCATTTCATGACTGTTCTTTTCACATGCCACATATGGATCCACAAGTGTCATTGAAATGTGTGTTCTATTCAGAGACTACACATGGATCCACTAGTGTCATTACATGTGTGTTCTTTTTACTAACAACAACTAGAGTCATTGCATGTGTGTTCTTTTCACATACGACATATGGATCCACCAGTGTCATTGCATGTGTGCTCTTTTCACAATCCACCTATGGATCCACTAGTGTCATGGCATGTGTGTTCTTGTTACTAACAACAACCAGAGTCATTGCATATGTGTTCATTTCACATACCACATATGGATCCACCAGTGTCATTGCATGTGTTTTCTTTTCACAATCCACATATGGATCCACTAGTGTCATTGCACGTGTGCTCTTTTTACTAACAACAACCAGAGTCATTGTATGTGTGTTCTCTTCAGAGACCACACATGGATCCACCAGTCTCATTGCATGTGTGTTCTTTTTACTAACAACAACCAGAGTCATTTCATGTGTGTTCTTTTCACATACCACATATGGATCGACCAGTGTCATTGCATGTCTGTTATTTTCACAATCCACCTATGGAACCCCCAGTGTCATTGCATGTGTGATCTTTTTACTAACAACCAGAGTCATTGCATGTGTGTTCTCTTTAGAGACCACACATGGATCCACCAGTGTCATTGCATGTGTGTTATTTTTACTAACAACAACCAGGGTCATCGAAATGTGTGTTCTCTTCAGAGACCACACATGGATCCACCAGTGTCATTGCATGTGTGTTATTTTTACTAACAACAACCAGAGTCATTGCATGTGTGTTATTTTCACATAGCACATATGGATCCACTAGTGTCATTGCATGTGTGTTCTTTTTACTAACAACAACTGGAGTCATTTCATGTGTGTTCTTTTCACATACCACATATGGATCCACCGGTGTCATTGAAATGTGTCTTCTTTTTAGAGACCATACATGGATCCACCAGTGTCATTGCATGTGTGTTCTTTTTACTAACAACAACCAGAATCATTGCATGTGTGTTCTCTTCAAAGAGCACACATGGATCCACCAGTGTCATTGCATGTGTGTTCTTTTTACTAACAACAACCAGAGTCATTGAAATGTGTGTTCCCTTTAGAGACCACACATGGATCCACCAGTGTCATTGCATGTGTGTTCTTTTTACTAACAACAACCAGAGTCATTGAAATGTGTGTTTCTTTTCAGAGACCACACATGGATCCACCAGTGTCATTGCATGTGTGTTCCTTTTACTAACAACAACTGGAGTCATTGCATGTGTGTTCTTTTCACATACCACATATGGATCTACCAGTGTCATTGCATCTGTGCTCTTTTCACAATCCACCTATGGATCCATAAGTGTCATTGCATGTGTGTTCTTTTTACTAACAGCAACCAGAGTGATTGCATGTGTGTTCTTTTCACATACCACATATGGATCCACCAATGTCATTGCATGTGTGTTCTTTTCACAATACACCTATGGATCAACCAGTGTCATTGCATGTGTGCTCTTTTTTCTAACAACAACCAGCGTCATTGCATGTGTGTTCTCTTCACAGACCACACATGGATCCACCAGTGTCATTGCATGTGTGTTCTTTTTACTAACAACAACCAGAGTCATTTCATGTGTGTTCTTTTCACATACCACATATGGATCCACCAGTCATTGAAATGTGCGTTCTCTTCAGAGACCACACATGGATCCACCAGTATCATTGCATGTGTGTTCTTTTTACTAACAACAACCAGATTCATTGCATGTGTGTTATTTTCACATACCACAAATGGATCCACCAGTGTCATTGCATGTGTGTTCTTTTTACTAACGACAACTGGAGTCATTTCATGTGTGTTCTTTTCACATACCACATATGGATCCACCAGTGTCATTGAAATGTGTGCTCTCATCAGTGACCACACATGGATCCACCAGTGTCATTGCATGTGTGTTCTTTTTAATAACAACAACCAGAGTCATTGCATGTGTGTTGTTTTCACATACCACATATGGATCCACCAGTGTCATTGCATGTGTGTTCTTTTCAAAATCCACCTATGGATCCACTAGTGTCATTGCATGTGTGGTTTTTTACTAACAACAACCAGAGTCATTGCATGTGTGCTCTTTTCACAATCCACCTATGGATCCAGCAGTGTCATTGCATGCGTGTTCTTTTTACTAACAACAACCAGAGTCATTGCATGTGTGTTCTTTTCACATACCACATATGGATCTACCAGTGTCACTGCATGTGTGTTCTTTTCACAATCCACCTATGGATCCACCAGTGTCATTGCATGTGTGCTTTTTTACTAACAACAACCACAGTCATTTCATGTGTGTTCTTTTCACATACCACATATGGATCCACTAGTGTCATTGCATGTGTGTTCCTTTTACTAACAACAACTACAGTCATTTCATGTGTGTTCTTTTCACATACCACATATTATTCCACCAGTGTCATTGAAATGTGTGTTGTCTTCATATACCACACATGGATCCACCAGTGTCATTGCATTTGAGTTCTTTTCACAATCCACCTATGGATCCACCAGTGTCATTGCATGTGTGCTTTTTTACTAACACCAACCAGAGTCATTGCATGTGTGCTCTTTTAAAAATCCACCTATGGATCCACCAGTGTCATTGCATGCGTGTTCTTTTTACTAAAAACAACCAGAGCCATTGCATGTGTGTTCTTTTCACATACCACATATGGATCAACCAATGTCATTGCATGTGTGTTCTTTTCACAATCCATCTATGGATCCACCAGTGTCATTGCATGTGAGCTTTTTTGCTAACAACAACCAGAGTCATTTCATGTGTGTTCTTTTCGCATACCACATATGAATCCACCAGTGTCATTGAAATGTGTGTTCTCTTCAGAGACCACACATGGATCCACTAGTGTTATTGGATGTGTGTTCTTGTTATTAACAACAACCAGAGTCATTGCATGTGTGTTCTTTTCACATACCACATATGGATCCACCAGTGTCATTGCATGTGTGTTCTTTTCACAATGCACCTATGGATCCAGCAGTGCCATTGCATGTTTGTTCTTTTTACTAACAACAACTAGAGTCATTTCATGATTGTTCTTTTCACATACCACATATGGATCCACAAGTGTCATTGAAATGCGTGTTCTATTCAGAGACCACACATGGATCCACTAGTGTCATTACATGTTTGTTCTTTTTACTAACAACAACTGGAGTCATTGCATGTGTGTTCTTTTCACATACCACATATGGATCCACTAGTGTCATTGCATGTGTGCTCTTTTCACAATCCACCTATGGATCCACCAGTGTCATTGCATGTGTGTTCTTTTTACTAACAACAACCAGAGTCATTGCATATGTGTTCTTTTCACATACCACATATGGATCCACTAGTGTCATTGCATGTGTTTTATTTTCACAATCCACATCTGGATCCACCAGTGTCATTGCACGTGTGCTCTTTTTACTAACAACAACCAGAGTCATTGCATGTGTGTTCTCTTCAGACACCACACATGGATCGACCAGTCTCATTGCACGTGTGTTCTTTTTACTAACAACAACCAGAGTCATTTCATGTGTGTTCTTTTCACATACCACATATGGATCCACCAGTGTCATTGCATGTGTGTTATTTTCACAATCCACCTATGGATCCACCGATGTCATTGCGTGTGTAATCTTTTTACTAACAACAACCAGAGTCATTGCATGTGTGTTCTGTTTAGAGACCACACATGGATCCACCAGTGCCATTGCATGTGTGTTATTTTTACTAACAACAACCAGGGTCATTGAAATGTGTGTTCTCTTCAGAGACCATACATGGATACACTAGTGTCATTGCATGTGTGTTCTTTTTACTAACAACAACTAGAGTCATTGAAATGTGTGTTCTTTTCACATACCACATATGGATCCACCAGTGTCATTGCATGTGTGTTCTTTTCACTATCCACCTATGGATCCACCATTGTCATTGCATGTGTGCTCTTTTTTTTTTACTAACAACAACCAGAGTCATTGCATGTGTGTTCTTTTCACATACCACATATGGATCCACCAGTGTCATTGCATGTGTGCTCTTTTCACAATCCACCTATGGATCCACCAGTGTCATTGCATGTGTGTTCTTTTTACTAACACCAACCAGAGTCATTGCATATGTGTTCTTTTCACATACCACATATGGATCCACTAGTGTCATTGCATGTGTTTTCTTTTCACAATCCACATATGGATCCACCAGTGTCATTGCACGTGTGCTCTTTTTACTAACAACAACCAGAGTCATTGCATGTGGGTTCTCTTCAGACACCACACATGGATCCACCAGTCTCATTGCACGTGTGTTCTTTTTACTAACAACAACCAGAGTCATTTCATGTGTGTTGTTTTCACATACCACATATGGATCCACCAGTGTCATTGCATGTGTGTTATTTTCACAATCCACCTATGGATCCACCAATGTCATTGCATGTGTAATCTTTTTACTAACAACAACCAGAGTCATTGCATGTGTGTTCTATTTAGAGACCACACATGGATCCACCAGTGCCATTGCATGCGTGTTATTTTTACTAACAATAACCAGGGTCATTGAAATGTGTGTTCTCTTCAGAGACCATACATGGATCCACCAGTGTCATTGCATGTGTGTTCTTTTTACTAACAACAACTAGAGTCATTGAAATGTGTGTTCTTTTCACATACCACATATGGATCCACCAGTGTCATTGCATGTGTGTTCTTTTCACTATCCACCTATGGATCCACCAGTGTCATTGCATGTGTGCTCTTTTTTGACTAACGACAACCAGAGTTATTGCATGTGTGTTCTATTCAGAGACCACACATGGATCCACCAGTGTCATTGCATGTGTGTTCTTTTTACTAACAACAACTAGAGTTATTGAAACATGTGTTCTTTTCACATACCACATATGGATCCACCAGTGTCATTGCATGTGTGTTCTTTTCACAATCCACCTATGGATCCACCAGTGTCATTGCATGTGTGCTCTTTTTACTGACAACAACCAGAGTCATTGCATGTGTGTTCTCTTTAGAGACCACACATCGATCCACCAGTGTCATTGCATGTGTGTTCTTTTTACTAACAACAACCAGAGTCATTGAAATGTGTGTTCTTTTCAAAGACCACACATGGATCCACCAGTGTCATTGCATTTGTGTTGTTTTACTAACAACAACCAGAGTCATTGCATGTGTATTATTTTCACATACCACATATGGATCCACCAGTGTCATTGCATGTGTGTTCTTTTTACTAACAACAACTGGAGTCATTTCATGTGTGTTCTTTTCACATACCACATATGGATCCACCAGTGTCCTTGAAATGTGTGTTCTCTTCAGAGACCATACATGGATCCACCAGTGTCATTGCATGTGTTCTTGTTACTAACAACAACTAGAGTCATTGCATGTGTGTTCTTTTCACAATCCACCTATGGATCCACCAGTTTCATTGTATGTGTGCTCTTTTTACTAATAACAACCAGAGTCATTGCATGTGTGTTCTCTTCAGAGACCACACATGGATCCACCAGTGTCATTGCATCCGTGTTCTTTTTACTAACAACCAGAGTCATTGAAACGTGTCTTCTTTTCACATACCACATATGGATCCACCAGTGTCGTTGCATGTGTGTTCTTTTCACAATCCACCTATAGATCCACCAGTGTCATTGCATGTGTGCTCTTTTTACTAACAACAACTAGACTCATTGAATGTGTGTTCTCTTCAGAGACCACACATGCATCCACCAGTGTTATTGCATGTGTGTTCTTTTTACTAACAACAACCAGAGTCATTTCATGTGTGTTCTTTTCACATACCACATATGGATCCACCAGTCATTGAAATGTGCGTTCTCTTCAGAGACCACACATGGATCCACCAGTATCATTGCATGTGTGTTCTTTTTACTAACAACAACCAGAGTCATTGCATGTGTGTTATTTTCACATACCACAAATGGATCCACCAGTGTCATTGCATGTGTGTTCTTTTTACTAACGACAACTGGAGTCATTTCATGTGTGTTCTTTTCACATACCACATATGGATCCACCAGTGTCATTGAAATGTGTGTTCTCATCAGTGACCACACATGGATCCACCAGTGTCATTGCATGTGTGTTCTTTTTAATAACAACAACCAGAGTCATTGCATGTGTGTTGTTTTCACATACCACATATGGATCCACCAGTGTCATTGCATGTGTGTTCTTTTCAAAATCCACCTATGGATCCACTAGTGTCATTGCATGTGTGGTTTTTTACTAACAACAACCAGAGTCATTGCACGTGTGCTCTTTTCACAATCCACCTATGGATCCAGAAGTGTCATTGCATGCGTGTTCTTTTTACTAACAACAACTAGAGTCATTGAAATGTGTGTTCTTTTCACATACCACATATGGATCCACCAGTGTCATTGCATGTGTGTTCTTTTCACTATCCACCTATGGATCCACCATTGTCATTGCGTGTGTGCTCTTTTTTTACTAACAACAACCAGAGTCATTGCATGTGTGTTCTTTTCACATACCACATATGGATACACTAGTGTCATTGCATGTGTGCTCTTTTCACAATCCACCTATGGATCCACCAGTGTCATTGCATGTGTGTTCTTTTTACTAACAACAACCAGAGTCATTGCATATGTGTTCTTTTCACATACCACATATGGATCCACTAGTGTCATTGCATGTGTTTTCTTTTCAAAATCCACATAAGGATCCACCAGTGTCATTGCACGTGTGCTCTTTTTACTAACAACAACCAGAGTCATTGCATGTGGGTTCTCTTCAGACACCACACATGGATCCACCAGTCTCATTGCACGTGTGTTCTTTTTACTAACAACAACCAGAGTCATTTCATGTGTGTTCTTTTCACATACCACATATGGATCCACCAGTGTCATTGCATGTGTGTTATTTTCACAATCCACCTATGGATCCACCAATGTCATTGCATGTGTAATCTTTTACTAACAACAACTAGAGTCATTGCATGTGTGTTCTATTTAGAGACCACACATGGATCCACCAGTGCCATTGCATGCGTGTTATTTTTACTAACAACAACTAGGGTCATTGAAATGTGTGTTCTCTTCAGAGACCATACATGGATCCACCAGTGTCATTGCATGTGTGTTCTTTTTACTAACAACAACTAGAGTCATTGAAATGTGTGTTCTTTTCACATACCACATATGGATCCACCAGTGTCATTGCATGTGTGTTCTTTTCACTATCCACCTATGGATCCACCAGTGTCATTGCATGTGTGCTCTTTTTTGACTAACAACAACCAGAGTCATTGCATGTGTGTTCTATTCAGAGACCACACATGGATCCACCAGTGTCATTGCATGTGTGTTCTTTTTACTAACAACAACTAGAGTTATTGAAACATGTGTTCTTTTCACATACCACATATGGATCCACCAGTGTCATTGCATGTGTGTTCTTTTCACAATCCACCTATTGATCCACCAGTGTCATTGCATGTGTGCTGTTTTTACTGACAACAACCAGAGTCATTGCATGTGTGTTCTCTTCAGAGACCACACATCGATCCACCAGTGTCATTGCATGTGTGTTCTTTTTACTAACAACAACCAGAGTCATTGAAATGTGTGTTATTTTCAAAGACCACACATGGATCCACCAGTGTCATTGCATTTGTGTTGTTTTTACTAACAACAACCAGAGTCATTGCATGTGTATTATTTTCACATACCACATATGGATCCACCAGTGTCATTGCATGTGTGTTCTTTTTACTAACAACAACTGGAGTCATTTCATGTGTGTTCTTTTCACATACCACATATGGATCCACCAGTGTCCTTGAAATGTGTGTTCTCTTCAGAGACCATACATGGATTCACCAGTGTCATTGCATGTGTTCTTGTTACTAACAACAACTAGAGTCATTGCATGTGTGTTCTTTTCACAATCCACCTATGGATCCACCAGTTTCATTGTATGTGTGCTCTTTTTACTAATAACAACCAGAGTCATTGCATGTGTGTTCTCTTCAGAGACCACACATGGATCCACCAGTGTCATTGCATCCGTGTTCTTTTTACTAACAACCAGAGTTATTGAAACGTGTCTTCTTTTCACATACCACATATGGATCCACCAGTGTCGTTGCATGTGTGTTCTTTTCACAATCCACCTATAGATCCACCAGTGTCATTGCATGTGTGCTCTTTTTACTAACAACAACTAGACTCATTGAATGTGTGTTCTCTTCAGAGACCACACATGCATCCACCAGTGTTATTGCATGTGTGTTCTTTTTTACTAACAACAACCAGAGTCATTTCATGTGTGTTCTTTTCACATACCACATATGGATCCACCAGTCATTTAAATGTGCGTTCTCTTCAGAGACCACACATGGATCCACCAGTATCATTGCATGTGTGTTATTTTTACTAACAACAACCAGAGTCATTGCATGTGTGTTATTTTCACATACCACAAATGGATCCACCAGTGTCATTGCATGTGTGTTCTTTTTACTAACGACAACTGGAGTCATTTCATGTGTGTTCTTTTCACATACCACATATGGATCCACCAGTGTCATTGAAATGTGTGTTCTCATCAGTGACCACACATGGATCCACCAGTGTCATTGCATGTGTGTTCTTTTTAATAACAACAACCAGAGTCATTGCATGTGTGTTGTTTTCACATACCACATATGGATCCACCAGTGTCATTGCATGTGTGTTCTTTTCAAAATCCACCTATGGATCTACTAGTGTCATTGCATGTGTGGTTTTTTACTAACAACAACCAGAGTCATTGCATGTGTGCTCTTTTCACAATCCACCTATGGATCCAGAAGTGTCATTGCATGCGTGTTCTTTTTACTAACAACAACCAGAGTCATTGCATGTGTGTTCTTTTCACATACCACATATGGATCCACCAGTGTCAATGCATGTGTGTTCTTTTCACAATCCACCTATGGATCCACCAGTGTCATTGCATGTGTGCTTTTTTACTAACAACAACCACAGTCATTTCATGTGTGTTCTTTTCACATACCACATATGGATCCACTAGTGTCATTGCATGTGTGTTCCTTTTACTAACAACAACTGCAGTCATTTAATGTGTGATCTTTTAACATTCCACATATTATTCCACCAGTGTCATTGAAATGCGTGTTCTCTTCATAGACCACACATGGATCCACCAGTGTCATTGCATTTGTGTTCTTTTTACTAACAACAACCAGAGTCATTGCATGTGTGTTCTTTTCACATACCACATATGGATCCACCAGTGTCATTGCATGTGTGTTCTTTTCACAATCCACCTATGGATCCACCAGTGTCATTGCATGTGTGCTTTTTTACTAACACCAACCAGAGTCATTGCATGTGTGCTCTTTTAAAAATCCACCTATGGATCCACTAGTGTCATTGCATGCGTGTTCTTTTTTACTAACAACAACCAGAGTCATTGCATGTGTGTTGTTTTCACATACCACATATGGATCAACCAATGTCATTGCATGTGTGTTCTTTTCACAATCCACCTATGGATCCACCAGTGTCATTGCATGTGAGCTTTTTTGCTAACAACAACCAGAGTCATTTCATGTGTGTTCTTTTCGCATACCACATATGAATCCACCAGTGTCATTGAAATGTGTGTTCTCTTCAGAGACCACACATGGATCCACTAGTGTTATTGGATGTGTGTTCTTGTTATTAACAACAACCAGAGTCATTGCATGTGTGTTCTTTTCACATACCACATATGGATCCACCAGTGTCATTGCATGTGTGTTCTTTTCACAATGCACCTATGGATCCAGCAGTGCCATTGCATGTTTGTTCTTTTTACTAACAACAACTAGAGTCATTTCATGATTGTTCTTTTCACATACCACATATGGATCCACAAGTGTCATTGAAATGCGTGTTCTATTCAGAGACCACACATGGATCCACTAGTGTCATTACATGTTTGTTCTTTTTACTAACAACAACTGGAGTCATTGCATGTGTGTTCTTTTCACATACCACATATGGATCCACTAGTGTCATTGCATGTGTGCTCTTTTCACAATCCACCTATGGATCCACCAGTGTCATTGCATGTGTGTTCTTTTTACTAACAACAACCAGAGTCATTGCATATGTGTTCTTTTCACATACCACATATGGATCCACTAGTGTCATTGCATGTGTTTTATTTTCACAATCCACATCTGGATCCACCAGTGTCATTGCACGTGTGCTCTTTTTACTAACAACAACCAGAGTCATTGCATGTGTGTTCTCTTCAGACACCACACATGGATCCACCAGTCTCATTGCACGTGTGTTCTTTTTACTAACAACAACCAGAGTCATTTCATGTGTGTTCTTTTCACATACCACATATGGATCCACCAGTGTCATTGCATGTGTGTTATTTTCACAATCCACCTATGGATCCACCAATGTCATTGCGTGTGTAATCTTTTTACTAACAACAACCAGAGTCATTGCATGTGTGTTCTGTTTAGAGACCACACATGGATCCACCAGTGCCATTGCATGTGTGTTATTTTTACTAACAACAACCAGGGTCATTGAAATGTGTGTTCTCTTCAGAGACCATACATGGATCCACCAGTGTCATTGCATGTGTGTTCTTTTTACTAACAACAACTAGAGTCAGTGAAATGTGTGTTCTTTTCACATACCACATATGGATCCACCAGTGTCATTGCATGTGTGTTCTTTTCACTATCCACCTATGGATCCACCAGTGTCATTGCATGTGTGCTCTTTTTTTACTAACAACAACCAGAGTCATTGCATGTGTGTTCTTTTCACATACCACATATGGATCCACCAATGTCATTGCATGTGTGCTCTTTTCACAATCCACCTATGGATCCACCAGTGTCATTGCATGTGTGTTCTTTTTACTAACAACAACCAGAGTCATTGCATATGTGTTGTTTTCACATACCACATATGGATCCACTAGTGTCATTGCATGTGTTTTCTTTTCACAATCCACATATGGATCCACCAGTGTCATTGCACGTGTGCTCTTTTTACTAACAACAACCAGAGTCATTGCATGTGGGTTCTCTTCAGACACCACACATGGATCCACCAGTCTCATTGCACATGTGTTCTTTTTACTAACAACAACCAGAGTCATTTCATGTGTGTTCTTTTCACATACCACATATGGATCCACCAGTCTCATTGCATGTGTGTTATTTTCACAATCCACCTATGGATCCACCAATGTCATTGCATGTGTAATCTTTTTACTAACAACAACCAGAGTCATTGCATATGTGTTCTGTTTAGAGACCACACATGGATCCACCAGTGCCATTGCATGTGTGTTATTTTTACTAACAATAACCAGGGTCATTGAAATGTGTGTTCTCTTCAGAGACCATACATGGATCCACCAGTGTCATTGCATGTGTGTTCTTTTTACTAACAACAACTAGAGTCATTGAAATGTGTGTTCTTTTCACATACCACATATGGATCCACCAGTGTCATTGCATGTGTGTTCTTTTCACTATCCACCTATGGATCCACCAGTGTCATTGCATGTGTGCTCTTCTTTTACTAACAACAACCAGAGTCATTGCATGTGTGTTCTTTTCACATACCACATATGGATCCACCAGTGTCATTGCATGTGTGCTCTTTTCACAATCCACCTATGGATCCACCAGTGTCATTGCATGTGTGTTCTTTTTACTAACAACAACCAGAGTCATTGCATATGTGTTCTTTTCACATACCACATATGGATCCGCTAGTGTCATTGCATGTGTTTTCTTTTCACAATCCACATATGGATCCACCAGTGTCATTGCACGTGTGCTCTTTTTACTAACAACAACCAGAGTCATTGCATGTGGGTTCTCTTCAGACACTACACATGGATCCACCAGTCTCATTGCACGTGTGTTCTTTTTACTAACAACAACCAGAGTCATTTCATGTGTGTTCTTTTCACATACCACATATGGATCCACCAGTGTCATTGCATGTGTGTTATTTTCACAATCCACCTATGGATCCACCAATGTCATTGCGTGTGTAATCTTTTTACTAACAACAACCAGAGTCATTGCATGTGTGTTCTGTTTAGAGACCACACATGGATCCACCAGTGCCATTGCATGTGTGTTATTTTACTAACAACAACCAGGGTCATTGAAATGTGTGTTCTCTTCAGAGACCATACATGGATCCACCAGTGTCATTGCATGTGTGTTCTTTTTACTAACAACAACTAGAGTCAGTGAAATGTGTGTTCTTTTCACATACCACATATGGATCCACCAGTGTCATTGCATGTGTGTTCTTTTCACTATCCACCTATGGATCCACCAGTGTCATTGCATGTGTGCTCTTTTTTTACTAACAACAACCAGAGTCATTGCATGTGTGTTCTTTTCACATACCACATATGGATCCACCAATGTCATTGCATGTGTGCTCTTTTCACAATCCACCTATGGATCCACCAGTGTCATTGCATGTGTGTTCTTTTTACTAACAACAACCAGAGTCATTGCATATGTGTTCTTTTCACATACCACATATGGATCCACTAGTGTCATTGCATGTGTTTTCTTTTCACAATCCACATATGGATCCACCAGTGTCATTGCACGTGTGCTCTTTTTACTAACAACAACCAGAGTCATTGCATGTGGGTTCTCTTCAGACACCACACATGGATCCACCAGTCTCATTGCACATGTGTTCTTTTTACTAACAACAACCAGAGTCATTTCATGTGTGTTCTTTTCACATACCACATATGGATCCACCAGTGTCATTGCATGTGTGTTATTTTCACAATCCACCTATGGATCCACCAATGTCATTGCATGTGTAATCTTTTTACTAACAACAACGAGAGTCATTGCATATGTGTTCTGTTTAGAGACCACACATGGATCCACCAGTGCCATTGCATGTGTGTTATTTTTACTAACAATAACCAGGGTCATTGAAATGTGTGTTCTCTTCAGAGACCATACATGGATCCACCAGTGTCATTGCATGTGTGTTATTTTTACTAACAACAACTAGAGTCATTGAAATGTGTGTTCTTTTCACATACCACATATGGATCCACCAGTGTCATTGCATGTGTGTTCTTTTCACTATCCACCTATGGATCCACCAGTGTCATTGCATGTGTGCTCTTCTTTTACTAACAACAACCAGAGTCATTGCATGTGTGTTCTTTTCACATACCACATATGGATCCAGAAGTGTCATTGCATGTGTGCTCTTTTCACAATCCACCTATGGATCCACCAGTGTCATTGCATGTGTGTTCTTTTTACTAACAACAACCAGAGTCATTGCATATGTGTTCTTTTCACATACCAC
This sequence comes from Avena sativa, assembly GCA_916181665.1. NCBI lineage: Eukaryota > Viridiplantae > Streptophyta > Magnoliopsida > Poales > Poaceae > Avena > Avena sativa. The sequence goes on along the minus strand of OV702291.1, from coordinate 372,026,079 downwards.
ATATGGATCCGCTAGTGTCATTGCATGTGTTTTCTTTTCACAATCCACATATGGATCCACCAGTGTCATTGCACGTGTGCTCTTTTTACTAACAACAACCAGAGTCATTGCATGTGGGTTCTCTTCAGACACGACACATGGATCCACCAGTCTCATTGCACGTGTGTTCTTTTTACTAACAACAACCAGAGTCATTTCATGTGTGTTCTTTTCACATACCACATATGGATCCACCAGTGTCATTGCATGTGTGTTATTTTCACAATCCACCTATGGATCCACCAATGTCATTGCATGTGTAATCTTTTTGCTAACAACAACCAGAGTCATTGCATATGTGTTCTGTTTAGAGACCACACATGGATCCACCAGTGCCATTGCATGTGTGTTATTTTTACTAATAATAACCAGGGTCATTGAAATGTGTGTTCTCTTAAGAGACCATACATGGATCCACCAGTGTCATTGCATGTGTGTTCTTTTTACTAACAACAACTAGAGTCATTGAAATGTGTGTTCTTTTCACATACCACATATGGATCCACCAGTGTCATTGCATGTGTGTTCTTTTCACTATCCACCTATGGATCCACCAGTGTCATTGCATGTGTGCTCTTCTTTTACTAACAACAACCAGAGTCATTGCATGTGTGTTCTTTTCACATACCACATATGGATCCACCAGTGTCATTGCATGTGTGCTCTTTTCACAATCCACCTATGGATCCACCAGTGTCATTGCATGTGTGTTCTTTTTACTAACAACAACCAGAGTCATTGCATATGTGTTCTTTTCACATACCACATATGGATCCGCTAGTGTCATTGCATGTGTTTTCTTTTCACAATCCACATATGGATCCACCAGTGTCATTGCACGTGTGCTCTTTTTACTAACAACAACCAGAGTCATTGCATGTGGGTTCTCTTCAGACACCACACATGGATCCACCAGTCTCATTGCACGTGTGTTCTTTTTACTAACAACAACCAGAGTCATTTCATGTGTGTTCTTTTCACATACCACATATGGATCCACCAGTGTCATTGCATGTGTGTTATTTTCACAATCCACCTATGGATCCACCAATGTCATTGCGTGTGTAATCTTTTTACAAACAACAACCAGAGTCATTGCATGTGTGTTCTGTTTAGAGACCACACATGGATCCACCAGTGCCATTGCATGTGTGTTATTTTACTAACAACAACCAGGGTCATTGAAATGTGTGTTCTCTTCAGAGACCATACATGGATCCACCAGTGTCATTGCATGTGTGTTCTTTTTACTAACAACAACTAGAGTCAGTGAAATGTGTGTTCTTTTCACATACCACATATGGATCCACCAGTGTCATTGCATGTGTGTTCTTTTCACTATCCACCTATGGATCCACCAGTGTCATTGCATGTGTGCTCTTTTTTTACTAACAACAACCAGAGTCATTGCATGTGTGTTCTTTTCACATACCACATATGGATCCACCAATGTCATTGCATGTGTGCTCTTTTCACAATCCACCTATGGATCCACCAGTGTCATTGCATGTGTGTTCTTTTTACTAACAACAACCAGAGTCATTGCATATGTGTTCTTTTCACATACCACATATGGATCCACTAGTGTCATTGCATGTGTTTTCTTTTCACAATCCACATATGGATCCACCAGTGTCATTGCACGTGTGCTCTTTTTACTAACAACAACCAGAGTCATTGCATGTGGGTTCTCTTCAGACACCACACATGGATCCACCAGTCTCATTGCACATGTGTTCTTTTTACTAACAACAACCAGAGTCATTTCATGTGTGTTCTTTTCACATACCACATATGGATCCAGCAGTGTCATTGCATGTGTGTTATTTTCACAATCCACCTATGGATCCACCAATGTCATTGCATGTGTAATCTTTTTACTAACAACAACCAGAGTCATTGCATATGTGTTCTGTTTAGAGACCACACATGGATCCACCAGTGCCATTGCATGTGTGTTATTTTTACTAACAATAACCAGGGTCATTGAAATGTGTGTTCTATTCAGAGACCATACATGGATCCACCAGTGTCATTGCATGTGTGTTCTTTTTACTAACAACAACTAGAGTCATTGAAATGTGTGTTCTTTTCACATACCACATATGGATCCACCAGTGTCATTGCATGTGTGTTCTTTTCACTATCCACCTATGGATCCACCAGTGTCATTGCATGTGTGCTCTTCTTTTACTAACAACAACCAGAGTCATTGCATGTGTGTTCTTTTCACATACCACATATGGATCCAGAAGTGTCATTGCATGTGTGCTCTTTTCACAATCCACCTATGGATCCACCAGTGTCATTGCATGTTTGTTCTTTTTACTAACAACAACCAGAGTCATTGCATATGTGTTCTTTTCACATACCACATATGGATCCGCTAGTGTCATTGCATGTGTTTTCTTTTCACAATCCACATATGGATCCACCAGTGTCATTGCACGTGTGCTCTTTTTACTAACAACAACCAGAGTCATTGCATGTGGGTTCTCTTCAGACACCACACATGGATCCACCAGTCTCATTGCACGTGTGTTCTTTTTACTAACAACAACCAGAGTCATTTCATGTGTGTTCTTTTCACATACCACATATGGATCCACCAGTGCCATTGCATGTGTGTTATTTTCACAATCCACCTATGGATCCACCAATGTCATTGCATGTGTAATCTTTTTACTAACAACAACCAGAATCATTGCATGTGTGTTCTGTTTAGAGACCACACATGGATCCACCAGTGCCATTGCATGTGTGTTATTTTTACTAACAACAACCAGGGTCATTGAAATGTGTGTTCTCTTCAGAGACCATACATGGATCCACCAGTGTCATTGCATGTGTGTTCTTTTTACTAACAACAACTAGAGTCATTGAAATGTGTGTTCTTTTCACATACCACATATGGATCCAACAGTGTCATTGCATGTGTGTTCTTTTCACTATCCACCTATGGATCCACCAGTGTCATTTCATGTGTGCTCTTTTTTGACTAACAACAACCAGAGTCATTGCATGTGTGTTCTCTTCAAAGACCACACATGGATCCACCAGTGTCATTGCATGTGTGTTCTTTTTACTAACAACAACTAGAGTTATTGAAACATGTGTTCTTTTCACATACCACATATGGATCCACCAGTGTCATTGCATGTGTGTTCTTTTCACAATCCACCTATGGATCCACCAGTGTCATTGCATGTGTGCTCTTTTTACTGACAACAACCAGAGTCATTGCATGTGTGTTCTCTTCAGAGACCACACATCGATCCACCAGTGTCATTGCATGTGTGTTCTTTTTACTAACAACAACCAGAGTCATTGAAATGTGTGTTCTTTTCAAAGACCACACATGGATCCACTAGTGTCATTGCATTTGTGTTGTTTTTACTAACAACAACCAGAGTCATTGCATTTGTGTTTTTTTCACATACCACATATGGATCCACCAGTGTCATTGCATGTGTGTTCTTTTTACTAACAACAACTAGAGTCATTTCATGTGTGTTCTTTTCACATACCACATATGGATCCACCAGTGTCATTGAAATGTGTGTTCTCTTCAGAGACCATACATGGATCCACCAGTGTCATTGCATGTGTTCTTGTTACTAACAACAACTAGAGTCATTGCATGTGTGTTCTTTTCACAATCCACCTATGGATCCACCAGTATCATTGTATGTGTGCTCTTTTTACTAATAACAACCAGAGTCATTGCATGTGTGTTCTCTTCAGAGACCACACATGGATCCACCAGTGTCATTGCATCTGTGTTCTTTTTACTAACAACCAGAGTCATTGAAACGTGTCTTCTTTTCACATACCACATATGGATCCACCAGTGTCGTTGCATGTGTGTTCTTTTCACAATCCACCTATAGATCCACCAGTGTCATTGCATGTGTGCTCTTTTTACTAACAACAACTAGACTCATTGAATGTGTGTTCTCTTCAGAGACCACACATGGATCCACAGTGTCATTGCATGTGTGTTCGTTTTACTAACAACAACTAGAGTCATTGAAATGTGTGTTCTCTTCAGAGACCACACATGGATCCTCCAGTGTCATTGCATGTGTGTTCTTTTTACTAAAAACAACCAGAGTCATTGCATGTGCATTATTTTCACATACCACATATGGATCCACCAGTGTCATTGCATGTGTGTTCTTTTTACTAACAATAACTGGAGTCATTTCATATGTGTTCTTTTCACATACCACATATGGATCCACCAGTGTCATTGAAATGTGTGCTCTCTTCAGAGAGCACACATGGATCCACCAGTGTCATTGCATGTGTGTTCTTGTTACTAACAACAACCAGAGTCATTACATGTGTGTTCTTTTCACATAGCACATATGGATCCACCAGTGTCATAGCATGTGTGTTCTTTTCACAATCCACCTATGGATCCACCAGTGTCATTTCATGGGTGTTCTTTTTACTAGCAACAACTGGAGTCATTTCATGACTATTCTTTTCACATACCACATATGGATCCACCAGTGTCATTGAAATGGGTGTTCTTCTCATTAACCACATCTAGAGTCATTGGATGTGTGTTCTCTTCAGAGCATATTTATCCACCAGTGTCATTGAAATGTGTATTATTTTCAACTACAGCCGTTAGCCACAAACAATCAGGACGCAGAGCTAACCAGCAACTGCTCTGGGCTTCTAGAAGACCCGATCCCCGATTGTTAGGCGCCGTTGGATTGGGGTGCGTGGACGATAGTGATGTCCTTCGCGAGGGAGATCCACAAGAAGTCTGTTTTGCGAATTGATTGGAAGTGGCAACGACACTGGGCCTACGTCATTTCCCTTATCCCCTTAACCTCGGGGCCGAAGATCAGATCGTATTCCTTCATCGCCATTGAGAGGGAGAGACCCAAACTCAGCTTGCACGAGGCTCTGATGTTCGCCCACTACGACATACTCGCGTTGCCGTTCGCGAGGCTTCCGGCCGGCTTCGAGCTTAGCTACGCCGGGGTTCCTGTCGCGCTGCTCTTGCGTGACAACATGTAGGCGAGGCAGATCGAGGAGCGCCACCGCCAGCTGTCGGAGCGGAAGAGGGCAATGGCGTGGTACTCGCGCACGAGCGCGTACTGGCAAAAGTTGTTCAAGAAGAAGCGGGCTGTGTTGATTGAGCTGTGCGGAACCCACCAGCGGGAGATCCACCCGGATCTGCGTAACCCCGAAGGGAGGCAGCGCTTCTGGGCAGTGCCTGGGCGTACGACCTCCACCGTTATCGATGCAGCGCGCCGTGACGAATCCATGAGGAGGAGGAACGCTGCCGGGAACGTTGGCATCGATGGAGACTGCGGGAGCGTGATAGTCGATTAGGTCCACTTAAGCATAAATTAAATCTATGTATAATATCTTAATGCGCTCTTTGGATCTGGGCCACTTGAGTCATGGTCGATTATCATCATAATCTATATATGTTGGCCATGTTTTAGTTGTCTTTGTCTTTGAAACTAGTCGATCAAAACTCGTCCGATCCTGAAAATAAAGTTTGCGCATTCCTGGCATATCTGATGAGACAATACGCTGACTCTGCTCCCAGCACTTGATGGCACAGCCATAATTTGGAGTGCACCAGAGGATAAGGGATTGAGCGTGTTGTAATAGTGTACTACTCCTGTCCAGATATAACCAACTAAGTTTTTTTAAGATATTCAATAAATGTGTTTATACCCAAAACATGTCTAGATACATGTTTTAGGTTTCTCTGTCTTTCAAACTAATCAAAAGTCGTCAAATTCTGAAGAAACAAAGTCATTAAGTTGACACCTAATGGGACAATACACTGACTCTGCTACTTGATGGCACAACCATAATTCTGGAGTGCGCCAGAGGAGATGGGAATGCAAGGGAGATGGGAACTAGTAGCCGCGTCCAAACGCAGGTAAAAAATTAATGTAATAATATTTAAAAAAATTGTATTCTGGTCCACATGACCCCATCACAGACACATTGCACGCTCCAGATATAAATAAAGACGATATGGCTAGTTTAGTTTCAATGATATAATTCAACGTATGACATTACTGTGCCCACATCTTTCTGTTCCTATTATTAGTCTGCTAGCCCACGCTGCACTAAGCATCAGTTGATGAGGATAAAAAAATGATAAAATGGCAAATAAAACAATTTTTAAGCTTACCTTTCATCCGGAGAATCGTACAAAGATGAAATTGGTAGGGATTTATTATTTCTCCTGCAGTTAGCCGAAAGATCCTCAATCACCCCTGCAACTTCTTCATATTCTAATACACCTCCATTATTTGCCCTTTCCTCCCTGTTCCGCTTACCCTTTTGTTTCTTTTTACACCCTATTCTCACCGGCACCTCTATTTCTTCATAAATTGGCTGCTTACATACGTTTTCCTCCGAGTGCTCATCATCGTCTTTGCGCTGCTCTTCCTCCAGTTCTGGCTGAGAAGCCTCATTTTCTGCCACCAGGGTGTGAATAGGGACAATATCATGTGTAACTGGGTTTTTGCACAACCTCTTGATATGGCCGAATCACACACAACGTTTGCATTTCCTTTTCCTAGCTCCCAGCCTTGAACCTTTATCGGTGGAGGCTTCGATCCTTAGCTTTCTAGGCCTCCCAGGTGGCCTCCTAAGAACTGGTGGTTCAAGTTTGAACCCTAGATCGACAATCTCCCAATCATTTTCATTGACAATAGGTGGTACGTTTTCTGCATAAGTTGCAGCAAACTTGTCCGTGGAGAAATAGTTGTCGACATAGTTCTCTATTTCAGCTCTGTTACCTCTAAGCTTTATGATGAAGTAAATTGCATGGTGACATGGCAGACCAGTAATCTGCCACTGCCTGCATGAACAAGTCTTGTTTCCAATGTCTACAGTGTACCTCCATTCACTTCCACGCTTGTATTCTGTATAAACCTCAGCCAATGTTCTATAACTTCTGACCATCCTCATCTTTATCATTCTCATTGCCCTGGTTCTTGCATTCAGTAACATAACCACCTTTGGAACTATTTTATGGCCTAAAAATTTTCTTGCACAAATTCTTTGGCTTAAATCTATCTTTACCATTATGCATTGTCTTATTACATCCAACAAAATAACAATTCCAAGTGTCTTCATGCCCGAAATCTTACCACTGAAACTCTCTGCCAAATTATTTCAAACAAAATCCACCTTGCTTAACTCACCAAACTTGCTTCTGGCCCATAGCTTGGTGTGATGTTCTTCAAGGTATTTTTTCACCTTTGGCACTACATACATGTTCTGCAAGTAAGTAGCATGCATGCTCGGGGTGTATGTGTATGCTGATCGCCACAAGTCCTCTTCAAAGATCTTTCCTTTGAACTTCTTCGTGAAGTTAGTAGCGAGGTGCCGCATGCATTCCCTATGCTCAACCCCAGGAAACATAGCATCAACAGCATTCTCAAGACCCTCGCATGCACCGGTGTGTATCACCAAGCCTTCAGGGTGACCAATTACTTCCCGTAGTCTCTGTATGAACCATGTCCAGATTTCATTTGATTCACCCTCAAGAACAGCATAAGCTACCCGGTAGAAGCCAATTATGCGCGTCCAAAGCACAAGCAGAAGCAACATGTCCCCTGAACTTCCCTGTTAAAGAAGTTGCGCCTATTGCCAAGTATGGCATGTAGCCGTCTAGGAACCCCTTCCAGCATGCCTTCAGGCAGACAAAACATCTCCTGAAGCATATCTTATCTGCCTGCTTATACCTGACCCCCCTCGAGACCTTTTCTCTCCCTTTCACAACCTCGTAATCGATGTCAACATCACTACCAGGTGATGTTTTCTCTACCTGAGCTTTGAAACTATACAACTTATGAAAACTATCATTCCACTTGCCTTGAATGAAGTCTAGAGACATCTCCTTCCCATCAAAGACTTTGTGGTAAGGAATTAGAACGTTAAACTTTTTGCTAATCTTTTCTCTGAGTTCAGCAGGTCCAATGTTATGATCCTGCCTCACCCAGTCAAGTACAGTAGCAACAATCCACTTGGAAGTCGTCGGTCTAATTTTACCACTTAAAGAAGTATTAGGGCAGTTGTGTTTCTTCATGTTTACTTTGATTAGCATTTGATAAGAATCCAAATAATTTAGAGCTAGTTATCAGCAGAATAAATATGAGAAAGACTGAAACTAAATGTATCTATTGCAACCTGAAATGGGTGTCCACCCCGCATTGGAGATGCATGCAATCTCCATTTACACACGTTACTTTCCCTACAGTGCACCCTAAATCTCTTTTGGTCGCTCTTTTCAATGATAAATTCAAACCCAACTCTGATTGCATAGGTTGCAACTGCATATCTGCAGTCCTCCACATTATCAAAGACAGTCCCTTCATCAATTGTAGGATTGTCCCTGTCAAAGTGTATCACTGGCCTATCCACGTCTTCATCGTCGTATCTACATCCCATTTCCACATCTTCACATTCCTATTCCTCACCAGTCCTATAGTCAGGCTCAAACTTCAAATTAACCAAATATTCCCTACTCTCCATCCTATCAGGGATAGCAGCCACGTCTGGATATGCTTTCTCATCATCATCCGCACCGCCACACATTTCAGTGCCTTCATGCTCGCTTGACAAAGCATCATGCTCAAGGACAAGCTATACAGACGTCCTGCGGTTACCAACACATATCCTTGCCATCACCACGGGACTAGAAACGCTAATTGGGGTATGCAGAAAAGGAATCACAGTTCTTACCCTTCAATGTGGACAAACGACACCTTCTTCGGGCTCCATACCTCCAAAGCTCTGCACCCCGCTTCGTCTCCCCCTGTTTCGTTGTCCTTTGTGCTCTCTAGACTTGAAGGATATTCTGTGCTCTCCAGCCACGCAGGACCCATATTCGTGCTCCCAAGCCTCGCAGGATCCATCTCCGAGCGGGATCCGAATCATCAGCGTCGTTGGGACCCTAACCCAACGGTCGACTCTTGGTTTTTGTTTCCAGACGTGCCTGGGAGGTGGGCGGCGGCAAGGAGACAGGGCAGGGAGGGGAGGGGAGGGGATATGAGGGGATGGCAGGGAGGGGAGGGCGAGAGGATGATGGCCCAAGGGGACGATGAGAGTGGTGCATGACTGAGCGGAGTGTCGGCGGCAGGAGCAGAGGAGCGGAGCTGGTTGCGACAAAGCATGAAAAATTGCACAATAATGTGTTGGTGGGCGGCACCAGCCCTCGAACATGGGACGCGCGCCGTCCAAGGTGGAGGAGGCGGGCCCACTAGTCAGAAAACATGCCACCTGTTAGCGCACTATGCACGGTAGCACTTCACGGAATTTTTTAGAAGGTCCCACATGTCTGTCTGTTTGATCAAAATTTGCATGCAGTGCATGGATGGTTCACGCGCTAGTTTCGAAAAAAGCCCGTTGATCCAAACTTGAAGTGGCAGTTCTGCTTCTTCTCCCCCGTCTCCTCGTCTCCTCGTAGTGGCAGTTCCGCTTTGTCTCCCTCGTTTGTTATCCTCTTCTTATTCTCCTCGCAGTGGTAGTTCTTCTTTCTTCCTCAATCAAAACATTCCCGAACGTAAGCCATGGCCAGTAGCCGGATGAAGAGGAACTGGTCCGATCTCCCGGCCGACCCACTTCGCAAGATCGTCGACTACTTGCTAGAGAAAGAGGAGTACGTCGACACCTATGCTGCTTGTCGGGAAGTCTGCACCGATTGGCGCTGCACTTTAAAGGTGCCCGAATTCCATCTCAATAACTGGATCATGATAGATCACACACTTCCAAACGTTGGCGACTTCACCTTCCTCAACCTCGCTACTGGTCGTTGCTTCAGGACAAATCTAATGGACGTCCATCGCAGGTTCACATTCACATTTGATATTTATTGGTATTTTCCATTGTAAACATCTTAGTGCTAACTGATGCCCTCTTCTTCCAAAAGATTCTACTTCGTCGGTGTTTCTCGTGGCATCATCGTGCTTGCTCAGAGGGTGGAGCCGTACCAGATTCGGCTTCTGAACCCAATCACTCATAAGTCTAACACCGAGTTTCAAGAACACATACCATCTAATCTTCTGCAATATGTCATCATGATGAAGTCCCCGACAATGGTGTTCGTTTGCATTGATTATCCAGATCATATTGCATGGGCCGATGAGAGCACCCAATGGGGAAAATCAATGAATCATTTGGAGAAGGATTGTATTCGCCACCTCCTTCTATGCTTTTGGACTACATGACGGCATTCCGAGGGGAAGTATATGAATTACTTGAGAATGGAGACATCTTGTCGACCAACATCAAGTTAGAGCAGCGCGCGAGCACTGTCACGATGGCCAAAATAATTTCGGCCCCTGTCTTTGAACAGGTACGCGGAACTTACAAATTTTATCTTGTGGAGTCAGATGGTGATCTGCTTCTTGTGTTGAATGGGGATTTCACCAAAGGGCAACCGGTGTTGTACCGGGTGGACACGGAGAACCGCTCTCTCGAGGCCGTCGGTGACATTGGAAGTCGTGCCCTCTTTGTTGATTACAATCGGTCTATCTCCATTGACACCAGGTTACACCCCATAGTCAAACCCGGTTGCATATACTACAGGAATTATATCAGACTGTATGATCATGAGGTTCAAGCCTGGGAAGAGGAACCAACAATGACATATGGCTTAAGTATGGAACATACACCGAGGCCTTACCCTCTGGACGAGATACTGGCAGCACATTATTGGGTCCGCAGCATAGAAAACAAAAAATTTCCTACGATGTGAACTACATGCCAAGATCTATCTACTAGGTACAAAGCAACGGGTGGACATACATCCAACGAGAACTTACCCTCGTAGACAACGAGCTTTGTTAACGAGTAGGAACTCGTGGTTGATGTAGTCGTACACTTGCCGATCTCAAGAACATGATGAAGTCCAGCAGGTCCGGCTCCAGCACGTCCATCAGATCCAGCTCTAGCACCACCAAGTCCAGCACCGCAAAGCAGCGGTGCATCCGTGATCGCACACACGTCCGGTACCCCGACAACCTCCGTCCCTCGCTCCAGCAAAGCAGCAGAAGCAGCAACTCCTTTCCAGATAAAGCCACTGGGAACATGTATCTCGCTAATCCGAGACCATGGGGAAATAATACTAGAGGGTGAGAGAGATCCTTCACAAGGAGGTGTGAGTGAGAAGTGAGGAGGGGGTGGCCTTTTATACGAGGAGCGGGTGCCCCTCCTTCATGGCCGGCGCATGGAGGGGGTGACCCTTCACCTCCTCCATTCATGTGGTGGTAAACCCTCCACATTAAAATGCCCCTTCACATTCTCTTTTAAAGTCTCCAATTTAAATGCATTAAATTTCTCCAAATTTAATGCTCTCTCATTTAATAAAACTCTTTTATTATTTTTATTCAGAATTTTTTAATTACTTTAATTAACAAACATTCACATAAAACCCCCTGCAACATTTCAATATTACATGCAGAACCAATTTTAGCAATTTCACCCGAAACAGTTTCGGTGTCTATTGAAATAATTCTAGCGCTTTCTTAAATCTTTATCTCAAACATATTTGCTCCAAATGATGTCGGTATCCCTTAAGTGTGTCACTCTACGGTTCGCGAATAATGCAGACATGATCGAGACCCCTCTCCGTTCAATAATCAGCATCGGGACCTGGAGATCCATACTGACTCCTACACATTCAACGATGACTTCTGTGATCGTGAGAACCTTTAACGCTAGTAACTAAATCCCTTTGTCCCGCGACATGTTACATGTCCGAGATTCGATCATCGGTATCTCCATACCTAGTTTGATCTCGTTACCGACATGCACTCTTTTCTCGTTCCCGTGATATAACATTCTAGTGATCACATCACTTGCTTGCAAGCTATTTCAATGTGATATCATCGAGAGGGCCTAGAGTATATCTATCCGTCATCGGGATGGACAAATCCCACTCTTGATCCATGAGCCTCAACATAACACCTTCGTAGCACTGAACCCACCTTTATAGTCACCCTGTTACGGTGTGACGTTTGGTGTTATCAAGATACTCTTCCGGTGTTAGCAATTAACATGATCTCATGGTCTAAGGATAAAGATTACTTCGTATGATGTTATAGCAATATAAACATAATGACTTTGATCGTAATGCTATACTTCGGATGAATGTTCATCACATTATTCCACCAATGGTGTGACCTTGTTATTAACAACATCCAATGTCCATGATCAGGAAACCTTGATCATCTTGTTAATCAACAAGCTAGTCTATAAGAGCGGCATAACTAGGAACCCTTTTTGTTTATTAAATATACATGTATTGATGTTTCCGATCAATACAATTCTAGCATGTAAAATAAACATTTATCATAAACATGGAATAAGATAATAACCACTTTATTATTGCCTCTCGGGCATATTCCCTTCAGTCTCCCACTTGCACTAGAGTCAATAATCTAGTTTGAAAAACTTTGCGTATTGAAAACCTATGGCTTTCTGGTGTTGCATATACGCTATTGCTAGTGGTTAACATAATCTCTGGATCTGACAGTTTCAGGTCCGTGTGTATTTGCATGTCTCTGCGTCTCTACGCATCACTCATTCTCAAATGAGATGGCATTGTATAGATTTGGTCCTTTGGTGAGACCTTTAGTTCGTTCCGGTTAAAATATGTTGATATTATTGTCGCACAATATATCTTCATAGTATTAGCCCTCTTTGAACCACACCTAGTTTGATAACAAACTACTTAACACAAATGCCCTCCTATGATGCTACTATAGCAGTCATATACTTAGCCTTTTTGTTGTAGTATCCGTCGCAATGTCTCAACTTTGGAACTCATCCAAATCCATCATGGAACATCCTTTCCATTATATTGTGCCACCCATAGTCTAAATTGAGATAAATTTAATTTGTATCTTGTGACAAAACTAGTATCAATGTAACACTTTACAATGAACTACCTTTAACTATTTGTCACTTATACATGATATATTCTTAGTTCTTCCAAAGCTCATAAGAATATCTTTACTATTGTCCAATGATCATCTTATGGATCATTCTGGTATGTGCTCACAACATTTAGAGCATAGGACATTATGGATATATACATATCACGGTATAATCGATCAAAATCTTCATGTGATTTTACTCACCAAGTGTTGGAACACATGAATTTTGATACAATCCTTTCCATGCAGCAAGAACCTTTCTTGTTGTTTCCATATTGAACCCTTTCAATATCTCATATATGTATGTCTAGCACAACCATATTAGCGCCTTAATCTATCCATATAGATATTGATGCCTAGTATTCCGGGTTTGCCCAAGTCTTTCATCGAAATCTTATTTTAATGAAATTCTTAACTTGTGTCAATACAAGATACATCATTTCCAATCAACAATATGTCCTCTACATAATGTATTAGAAATATGTCTCAGTGCTCCCACTTAATTTCTTGCAAATGCAAGCATCTTCATCATCTCCGATGAATTTAAACTCTTTTAACAGTTTCATCATGGTGAAGATTCCAACTCCGCTATGCTTACTTCAACTATTGAAGTTTACATGCCCTTTTAGCACCCTTTGAATTAACAAAACCCTTCAGACCATGTCATGTACATGTCCTAGGTTACCGTTCTATTAGAAGAACCTTGTTTTGTTTATTCAACTACCATATACCAAATTATATGTAGTGGTTGCTACATTAATCCGTCAAGACTATATATCGATATGAAAGATCAAATCTTGTCATAGTCAACTCCTTGAACATTGTCGTAAACTTCTTTCTGACATGTCGACTATTTCATAGATGTTAAACATCCATGTCTTATTTCTTTATAGATCCAAACACGACCGATAGGCATCATGCCTTTCCGGAGGGTCTTCCAAGTTCAGAATCTTGTTTTCTCGTGTATGGATACTATCACGGATTCTATGACTTCTAGTCATTTTATGGAGTCAGGGCCCATCATCGTTTCTTTGCATGTAGTCGGTTCATCATTGTCAAAACAATAACGACTTGCTTATCAAATCTTACTATTTGATTCTTACCGACCCAAACGGTTCTATAGGAACTCTAATCTCCGAGATCACACCTTTTGTAATCACGAGAGCAATGAGCATTGTGGCTGCCACCGGGACACTTTCTGGCGCTGCGCTACTTAGCACATATAGCTAAGGTTCAACAACCTTATCAAAGTTCTATTGTCCTCCCACTTAACTTTTCACGAAAAATTCCTTCTCAAGAAACTTGACGTTCCAAGTAACAAACTCTTTTGTCCTCGGTGTTATGGAGAAATTCCCAACAAATTCTTTGGGATAACCTACAAAGACGTGCTTATCCGACTTTGGTTGTAAACATTTTACTTATGCATAGCATACCAAAATTTACGAAAAGACAATTCGGGTTTTATCCCAAACCATAACTCATATGGTGTCATTTCAATGGATCATGATGGTGCTCTTTTCAGTGTAAAAGCGGTAGTCTCTAAAGCTTCAATCCTTAAAACATAATGGCAGTTTTATAAATGACACCCTTGATCTTACCATGACAAACATGGTTTGATTTTATCTCTCGAATATTCCATACTCCTATGGTTTATCGGGAAACACAAATCATGGAACAATTCCTCAAGTCTTAGGTGTTTTTGCTAAACATGTAACTCAAATATCTTCCTTTATGATCGAATCATAAACTCTTTATTTTCTTGTTAGAATGATTTTCCACTTCATCTTGAAAGTCTTTGAACAATTTTCAAATGTTTCATACTTCTTCCTTGTTAAGTAAATATACAAATATATTCACTCAAATTTTGGGAGAAAGCATATGAAGCAAAAAGATCAATCACATATGGCTACACATAATGGACTATGCACATCAGCATGCACAATTTCCAATAAGCTAGTCATCTGTTCCTCTCTGGCCTATGGACGGAGTTTCAATTATCTCGAGGAAAGTCTCAAATGCATAAATTGATCAAAATCAAAGACTCCAAAAATCCATCAACATGGAGTTTCTTCATGTTTTCTTTCAAATATAATTTAAACAGCGATGTCACTTCATAAGTGATCTTTCAATCATTTGTCTTGCGACATTTTAGCAATAGTGTTTATGGATGTGATTTCTCCAACTAGACTTGTAAAAGTTCATCCATCCTTTATGGAATACGGTAATTATTTGAACAACCATTGTTCTCATGATACCGGAACAAAATAACAATTATTTAAACAAATCTTGAAGGCTTGGTTTCATGACAACGAAAAACACAATAACACTTTATTTGTTTTCGATGAACATCAACACTCATTCTCTTGCTGGTTACTTAGGCCATTGTAGTTCATGAATTGCATTGTCCTGTATGATACTTCATACCAACCAATTCGGTATCCAATACCGGTATCAAATACCTAAGAACCACATTGTTTAATAAGCAAGGAATATAGCCATAACATGTATATCTTCTATATACCTAAGTTGGACATCTCCAACCTTTTATTTTCTGCCAAATATTTTATAGATTCTCTTTCAGCAATTCCTTTTTCTTTTAAAAGAATCTATCAACATCAATAGTGGTGTCATTCACATGACACATAGTACAAAGCGTATATAGTCAAATACTAATACCTTTGGACTTGCACTTTGAAGTGGATCACCATCATCAAATGTTTGGCATTCTTTCAAAAATCCATTCTTTAGTAATCTATTAGTGTAGTAAACATTTTACTTACATCTTATATTCATCCTTATCATGAAAACTTTCACGATCAAGCTACTATAGCTTATAAGGAAGAATCACGAGTATAATATCAGTTCCCAAAACCTTTTTGGTAGATTCGGATGCCTAACATCTCCATCCTTCACAAATTCTCATACAATATGAGAACATGTATTTTGCTAAATTATACTCTATCATAATGCAACCCAAAACATTGTTTCAGATATCACAATATCTTTCACACATGATGGTTTCTGAAACAATTTCCAGCTCCAATATAATCTTGATATTAAAACAACTTTTTGAATATCAATAATCATGGAGGCAAACATGATACATTAGATACTAACATTGGAATTCTTACTCTTGATTTAATACTACTTATTAAACTTCATGGAGTAAATAGAGTTTGTTGAAAGTTTGCAATAGGACTTATAAACTTTAAATTAACATTCGAAACAATACGATACCAGTTCGTAAAGTAAATATCTAGAATTCTATAGTTCTATTATCTCAAATAAAAACTAAGCATAAGGTAGAAAACGAATGCCAATGACTACAACAAACTATGCAAATTCACTTTGATTTAATTTATGACAAATTTGGTTCGACTAATCCAAATTAGAAATGAACTCCCACTCAAAAATGACATCCCTCATGCCTTTTTGGTGAGTACATGAACCAAATCCACTACACCAAGTCCGATCATCACGTGAGTTGATGTAGCTTCAAAGGCGAGCATCTATATGGGCATCATATCAACTATATGACTCATGCTTAACCTTTCAGTCCGTGTTTCGAGGCCATGTCTGTACATGCTAGGCTCGCCAAGTAAGAACCTGTAACATCCCAGATTCTATAGTAGGATGTTATCAGTGTCATGCATCATCCTTGCATCATTGCATCCTACATTTGAAAAATATTGCAACAACAAATTCCTAACACATAAAACCCGTTACAAAAATCCTAATTAATATTCCCTTAAGTGAGCACTTTTGTTGTTTTAGTTTGACCCTTCAATAAACTATGTAAAAACAGTAAACCATGGTCCTACGTTGACCACCTTATTTTTACTAAAATTTAGAAACAAGAATCATCACTTTTGGACCTTGTTTGCAAAAGTTACAAGTGTTTTTAGTAAAACAGAATTGGAAAAAGAAAAGGATAAGAAAAAAAAAACGAGCAGCTAACCTAGCTGGGCCGGCCAGCCAGCCCACCCCGCCCCATCGCCCGCGCAGCAGGTAACCACCCCGCGCCCATCGGCCCACCTCTCCCCTCCATCGCTGACACGGGGGCCCCACCCCGTCGTCTCCCTCCTGGAGACCGCGGCGGACACGGCTTCCGGCCGCGTCGAACTCGTCCCCGCGCCGGACTCGCCTGCCCCCTCGCCCAAGTTCCTGCCCTTTAAAGGCCGACCCTCCCCCTCGTCGTTGCCCTCGTTTTTTTTTCTCAAACCCTAGCCGCTTCGCAGTTCAACCGAGCTCGCCGGATCGGACGCCGCCGGAGCTCGAGGTGGGAGACGCTCCAGGATATCTCGAGACTTGTTCAACCTCCCACGCTGCTCGCCTCGACCTACTCTACCCTCCCACCTAACTCTTTCCTTCCGAATCGCAGGGGGTCACCGACAATTGCTCGCCGGAGCCCGTCGGGTCCGAGAGGAGGAACGGCCAACCGCGGGAGAAGGAGGAAGAGAGGGACCGAGTTGAGGTCGTTGGGAGATTCGCCGTCGACGTGCGCATCGGGGACCATCTTCGTCGCCTCCACTAGGGCCACCAGGACTCCGACCACCGTCGACTCCGCCGCCGCCGCCGTCGTCTCCATCGCCGCCACCACCACAGGTCAGTAGAACTGCCTCGGCCGTCCGATAGTAATCCTGCGGGCCAGATTAGAAGGGGGGGGCGAAGGGGTATCAGCGAATCGTGCAACGCCGCGTGGCAAGCGCGTCATCGCCGCGCCGCGTCGCCCGCATAGCCAGCTGGCCCAACCCGAGGCCGCCACCTGGCACGATCTGGGCTAGGGTTTGGGCTGGTTATTTTTGGTTTTTGCAGATTAGGTTTATTATTGCGAAAATCATAGAAAAATAACTATTTGTCCAAATTTAGCTTGTAATATACCGTTGGATTCCTAATTTTATGTAGAATCCAAATATGTAATAATATTGCAGGTTTACAGTAATGTCTTAGTTGTAGATTTTAATCACTAAATTGGAGTGTTTATTCTATAGAAAAATAACTAAACTTCTGTTTTAATTGATTCTTGTTGCAATGACCTTGTTTCCATAATGCCTACTGGACAAAATTATACAACCTTGCTTAAGATCAATAGATCTAGTTTGGGGCTAATTAGATGGACTGATCTCCTTATAAACCTAGGATTTGTTTTAGTGACTCTATTAGATCTAAACTCAATCCTAGTGACACCCTTACCCTAGCACAGCACAAACTCGATCAATTTAACCAACCTTGCATAAACTACCATGTTGCATGCATGCATGTATTCCTTTGTGTATGCTTTGAACAGGTTGTGATAAGATCTATGTTTGTGATTCGTTAGATTGCTCGGAGTGCGCTAAGGAGTGCTATTGTGTAGAGTGCTGCTCAGATCAAGGCAAGTTACACCACTTGTTCATAATTTTTGTCCCAGTTTTGATTCTATGCATGTGGTCTTCAAAATTCTGTAGTATGCATGTGTAGGATGTTCTAGTAGAATTTTTCCTTAGTATTATTTTGCAAGTGCGATGATTTTGTAGTATGCCATGAGTAGCTCTATACTTAGGATTTTTCGTCCCAATAGGTTACCCCTGTTTTTGCTAAGTATTGCTTGCTATGCTATATATACAAAGTGCCGTTGGGGGGTTCGAAAGACAAAGAATTTTTTTCTAAGTATAAAGGCTCTCTAGAGCAAATTTTTCTTCTCAAATCCACTTCAAAATAAAACTAAATTTTCTTCTGGGCGGAATGGTTGTCGGGTCAACGAGTGTGAATTTTGGTGGAGGACGGCCGCCCAGGAATCAAAGAAGTCTGCCATGTTTCGGAATTCAGAAGCTTCCAGTGCAACCACAATACATTATGGGCTCTGTCTTGGCCTAGTACTTAGTGGGAAACCTCACCTGGGTACCAACATTTGGAGGATTATTGGCACGGTTGGATCCGGAAGGTAGAGGGGCTACTAAGGGAAAGCCTCGCCATGGTCTTGTCTGTAAAAGGACTTGATCGTGGATTGTGGGTAAAGTGCACAAACTCTCGAGAGTATTGCAATCTGATCGATCAGCCGTGTTCACGGTAACAGAACAACAATGAGCGTCTGAAGGATGGAGCCTCTGAAGGATCTTCCTCTCTCTTTTTAAAAAACAAAGTTTTGAAACCCCATGGCGTGCGTAATATCGCCAATGGGTGGGAATTTGGGAACTTGGTGTGTAATACCCAAGTGACGCTTGGTGCGTAATATCCAAGTGTTTGGTTGTTTGGACACTTGGTGCGTAATATCCTCGTGTGCCACTCGACCGTATTATATCCAAGTGTTTGGTTGTTTGGACACCTGGTGTGTAATATCCTCGTGTGCCACTCGACCTTATTTTATCAAAGCAAATGTTTACAAAGCAGGACAATCCTTTCTTCTTCTCCCTACTTAAGAAAATTAGCTTTGAGCAAATGAACTCTACAGCCTATACTAGCCTTGCATGTAGAGATAGATTTTTCTCTCCTTGGTGTAATTTGCCAATACATTCAAAGTATTGACCCAACTTGTTGGCTGCACGTCTTATGTGCAGAATCCGAAGATTGAAAGGTGCGTAGGGATCGCGGGTCTACACTCGACAAGCCTGGGCGTTGTTGGACTCATGCTGCTTTTATGTTTCCGCTGTTATTTGAGCTAGCATAATGCTAAGCAACTTTTGTAATAATTTCATACTCTGGATTCTTCGTGTAATAAAGACTTTGTGTTTTACATGATATTTCATCGACTGTGAGTGCTAGCTATTGATCCAGGGACTAGCATGTTAATCACAGGGACTTAGGATCCTTACCGATCCAAGGTCACTACAGATGGTATCAGAGCACATCGTTGCCTGTAGGACGTGACCCTAGGATTGGAACCACCTCTAACTTTAGTGCCTTACTTGTTTCTACTAAGTTATTTTCCGCACATCTAGTATCTGCTTTCCTCTACTTGTTTAAGTATCTAACCCTCTTTCTCTAACTCAAAGATGACAAGCTTCCTCTACGACACCGTCGCGGATATCGAGCCCCTTCGCTTTGGAGGATGCCTCATGGATCTACTCACACGTTTGGATCTTCCTCTCCCAACGATCCAAGGGAGCACAATGAAGAAACTCCACAAGGACGGCTGTTGGGGAGTCAAGGTCATCCAGCCAGGAAAAGAGCGAGGCAAGAACCCGGAGGAAGACATAGCAATCCACATTGTTAGCGATTCCAAGGAGAAGGCCCTTAGCATTAGCTTGCAACAACTCATTGGTCGCCTATGTGGACGTCATCATGAAGCTCTCCAAGGACACTGCGGCGGCCTCTTTGGAAGACGAGATGAGGAAGGAATTCCCATGGAGTTAACCTTTGAGGAAAGAACTTCTACTAAGAGCCGAAGAACACAATATCAAGACTTGGAGTGCCACATCCATGACCTTGAGAAGGGTACCTTCCTCGAGATGTTGAAGAACGACGAGCTATGCGCCCTCATCAAGGAGAAGGAAGAAATGATCAAGCAGCAGGAAGAGGCAATGAAGCTCCAAGAGATAAGATTTCAGGACCAAGAGAAGAAGTTCGCTAACCAAGAGAAGAGGGTGATAAATAAAAACAAGAGAATTAGGGAACTCAAACAGCAGATCGATGGAGATGAAGTGCAAACTGAAGGCCTTTGCAAGATAATCGATGATGTGCGTGCTTCCAAGAGGGACTTGGCAAAGCAGCTTGAAGCTGCAATGAAGTCAAGTTTAGTGGAAATACTACAAAGCGAGAAGGAGGGACTTCAGGAGCAGCTGGAAGCCACTACCAAGAAGCTACAAGATGAGATAAAGGACCTCCAAGAGAAGCTTGAAGCCACCACGAAGGAGATGGAGTTGTACAAGACAACTCTAGAGCAAGAAGGCTACTCGTTCGAGGAAGAGGAAGAGGAAGGCGTGGAAGATGTGTAATAGTTGGACCACCTTTAATTCTATAGTAGAACGTTATTCGCAAATGTAATAAATACCAAGACAAGCCTGGTTTAGTTAAATTTTGGTTGTTCCTGCGCTAAATCTGTGGTGTTATGCCTGGTGTGCCTTGTGTGCTTGGTGTGTTTTTCATAAGAGTAGGAGTTTACTACTTAGTCTTTCTGTCTTTTTCTTAACTACTCCCTTAAACCCCACAGATGCCGCCAAGACGTGCAGATTTCGAAATTCCACCAGAAATAGCAGAACTTTTGGCCACTCAGAACCAGCTGATCCAACTGCTCACCCAGAACATGCAAAACAACAACAACCCGCCGCCACCACCACCTCCGCCACCTCCTCAACAGGATCGCTTGACTCGGTTTTTGAGGCTGAACCCACCTACCTTCACTAGCAGCACTGAACCAATCGTCGCTGATGACTGGCTGCGTACGACCAACAAGAAGCTAGACACCGTGCAAGCTGTCGGAGCCGACAGGGTGCGCTATGCCGCACACCAGCTTGAAGGACCTGCTGCAGAATGGTGGGATAACTACCAAGTCACCCACCCGGACATTGATGCTATCACTTGGGAACAGTTTGAGTTAGCCTTTCGCACTCATCATGTGGCTGCTGGTGTCATGGCTCTAAAGAGGCGTGAGTTTCGCGACCTACACCAGCTGCACCGTTCTGTCATCGAGTATGGTGAGCTTTTCAATAAGCTAGCCCGTTATGCACCCGATGATGTTTCTACTAATGCCAAGAGACAGGAGGAGTTCTTAAGAGGGCTCAATGATGAGATATCCATTCAGCTTGTGGCTCAGAAGTTTGACAACTTTCAGGAACTCTTGGACAGAGCCATTGTGGTTGAATCAAAAAGGAAGAGCATAGATAATCGCAAGAGGAAATCCAACTCGCACAAACACTCTGTTCCGTACCAGAAGCAGCGCAATTCCTCACCACCACCTCATAACAACAATGGCCATAACCATAACAGTCATAACCATGGTGGTCACAAACACAATGGGCACAAAAACCGCTATGGCAATGGCGGCAATGGAAAGGATCTCAGTGAGGTGACATGCTTTAAGTGCAACAAGACAGGGCACTATGCAACCTCCTGCCACGAGAGGAAGAATGGCAATGGTAATGGGAATGGAAATGGACACAACCATGGCAATGGGAACGGGAAGAAGCCAAATCCGTTTGTCAAAGCCACGGTGAATCATGTTTCTATGGAGGATGCCTGTGATGCGCCAGACTCTGTGATTGGTAAGTTCAAACTCAATTCTTTTCCCGCAGTTGTTCTTTTTGATACTGGTGCATCGCATTCATTCATATCAAGGGTATTTGTGGATAGAGGCAAGATACCAACGGAGACTATAAACTATCCTCTAAGGGTAAGTTCTCCTGGGGGAGAAATAGTGGCCAACTCCGGTTGCCGGGATTTGGAACTAAGGATTGGGACACACATTTTTCCCACCAGTCTAGTAGTTCTAGAATCACAAGGATTAGACATAATCTTGGGCATGAATTGGATGACCGAATTTGAAGGAGTCATAGATTGTGCCAAGAGAACTGTCATGCTGACAACACCGGAAGGAAAAAGGATTCGTATCAAGTCGAATTTCGCACTTAAAGAAGTCATGGTGAACTCTATTAAGGGGGGCAGCTTGGAGGAGGTACCTATTGTAAAGGAATACCCAGATGTCTTCCCAGAAGAGCTACCCGGAATGCCACCCGACCGTGATATCGAGTTTCTCATTGACTTAATGCCAGGCACGGGGCCAATAGCTAAGAGACCATACAAGATGGATGTGGACGAGTTAAAGGAACTCAAGAAACAGCTTAGGGAACAATTGGACAAGGGGTTCATTCAACCCAGCGCGCCATCTTGGGGAGCACCCGTCCTATTCGTGGAAAAGAAGGATAAGACCAAGAGGCTGGTTGTGGACTACCGCTCGTTGAACGAAGTGACGATTAAGAATAAGTACCCTCTGCCCAACATCAACGACCTATTTGACCAACTAAAAGGAGCCAGTGTGTTCTCAAAGATCGATCTACGATCGGGCTATTTTCAGCTAAAGATTCGAGAACAGGATGTGCCCAAGACAACATTCACCACAAGATACGGACTGTATGAGTACACCGTGATGTCTTTTGGTCTAACCAATGCCCCAGCATACTTCATGACCATGATGAACAAGGTGTTCATGGAATACTTGGACAAGTTTATCGTAGTATTCATAGATGATATACTCATATACTCAAAGGATGAGAAGGAACATGAGAAACATCTGCGCCTTATTATGGAAAAACTAAGAGAACACAAGTTATATGCCAAGTTCAGCAAGTGCGAGTTCTGGTTAAAAGAAGTGGGATTCCTTGGTCATGTTGTGTCAGCAAAAGGAGTTGCCGTAGATCCTAGCAAGGTAGCTTCCGTGACGGAATGGGAGTCACCCAAGAATGTGGGAGATATTAGAAGTTTCTTGGGCCTCGCAGGATATTACCGTAGGTTCATTGAAAACTTTTCCAAGATAGCAAAACCCATGACGGAACTATTAAAGAAGGAAAAGAAATTCCTATGGACCGAGGCATGTGAGGCAAGTTTTCAAGAATTGAAGAAACGCCTTGTAACGGCACCAGTACTGTGTCTGCCAGATATCCAGAAGGATTTTCAAGTCTATTGCGACGCTTCGCGACAAGGACTGTATTGATGCAGGATGGGAAAGTGGTATCCTATGCCTCCCGACAACTTAAGAACCACGAACACAATTATCCCACGCATGATTTGGAACTTGCATCTGTGGTTCATGCACTCAAGGTATGGAGACACTACCTCATGGGCAAACATTGTGATGTGTTCACAGATCATAAAAGTTTGAAGTACATCTTCACCCAAAAGGAGTTGAATATGAGACAACGAAGATGGCTTGAACTAATTAAGGATTATGACTTGGATTTACAATACCACCTCGGGAAGGCAAACGTGGTGGCTGATGCCTTAAGCCGTAAGGTGTATGTGAATGGACTTACCGCAGGGGAACTTCCAGAGGATTTATGCAAGCAATTCAGGGACCTCAGGCTAGAGATAGTCCCGAAAGGACACGTAGCGACTATGGAAATAGTGTCCACTTTCCAAGAAAGGATCCAAGAAGCACAAAAGGGGGATAAAGAGTTGGAAGAAATAAGAGTCAGGATAAATGAAGGAAAGACTAAAGAATTTCGTCTGGACGAACAAGGAACACTCTGGTATGGGAAACGTTTGTGCGTTCCCAATGACCCCGATATCAGGAAGATGATTCTACAAGAAGCTCATGATTCGCCATACTCAATTCATCCAGGTAACACGAAAATGTACATGGATGTGAAGGATAGATTCTGGTGGAATAACCTAAAGAGAGATATTGCAGAGTATATTTCTCTGTGTGATGTGTGCAACAGAGTTAAAGCCGAGCATCAGAAACTGGCAGGGTTACTTCAACCACTACCTATACCCGACTGGAAGTGGGACAAGGTAGGCATGGATTTCATCACGGGATTACCCCGAACTCGTTCTGGATTTTATTCTATCTGGGTAGTGGTGGACCACTTCACCAAGGTGGATCATTTCATCCCCGTAAAGACCACATATACAAGTGCTAAGCTTGCTAAGATATACATGTCAAGGATTGTAAGCCTACATGGTGTTCCCAAGGGAATTGTGTCAGACAGAGGCACCCAGTTTACTTCAAAGTTTTGGCGACAATTACATGAGTCTCTGGGAACCCGACTAGAATTCAGTACTGCCTTCCACCCTCAAACAGATGGCCAAACAGAAAGGGTGAATCAAATTTTGGAAGATATGTTGAGAGCTTGCGCACTAGACTATGGGTCTAGTTGGGACGATAACCTGCCATATGCGGAGTTCTCATACAACAACAGCTACCAGACAAGCATCAAGATGGCTCCGTTTGAAGTTCTATATGGCAGGAAGTGTAGGACTCCATTGCTATGGAATGGAGTTGGAGAACGCAGTCTTTTTGGACCTGACTTGATAAAGGATGCCGAAGAAAAGGTACGACAGGTTCAGGATAGGCTAAAGATAGCCCAATCCCGACAGAAGAGTTACGCTAATTCCAAGCGCAGAGATGTGGCCTACGAAATAGGGGACCGTGCGTATCTCCGAGTTTCACCCCTACGTGGAGTTAAGAGGTTCGGAATCAAGGGCAAGTTAGCCCCACGATTCATAGGACCGTATAAAGTTCTGGCCCGTAGAGGAGAAGTTGCTTATCAGTTGGAGCTACCGGAAGGACTGACTGTTCATGATGTGTTTCATGTATCACAACTAAAGAAGTGTCACCCGGAGATGGCCGAAACACCGCTAAGAGACACCGTTCCCCTAGATGAGGTTCAATTGGAAAATGACCTTACCTATGAGGAAAAACCCATCAAAATACTGGAAACAGCTGAAAGGATTACCCGCACCAAGACTATAAGGTTCTGCAAGGTACAATGGAACCACCACTCCGAGGAAGAAGCTACGTGGGAACGTGAAGAAGACTTGAAGGCAGAACACCCACACCTATTTGCTAGCCAACCCGAATCTCGAGGACGAGATTCTTCTTAAGGGGGGTAGGTTTGTAACATCCTAGATTCTATAGTAGGATGTTATCAGTGTCATGCATCATCCTTGCATCATTGCATCCTACATTTGAAAAATATTGCAACAACAAATTCCTAACACATAAAACCCGTTACAAAAATCCTAATTAATATTCCCTTAAGTGAGCACTTTTGTTGTTTTAGTTTGACCCTTCAATAAACTATGTAAAAACAGTAAACCATGGTCCTACGTTGACCACCTTATTTTTACTAAAATTTAGAAACAAGAATCATCACTTTTGGACCTTGTTTGCAAAAGTTACAAGTGTTTTTAGTAAAACAGAATTGGAAAAAGAAAAGGATAAGAAAAAAAAACGAGCAGCTAACCTAGCTGGGCCGGCCAGCCAGCCCACCCCGCCCCATCGCCCGCGCAGCAGGTAACCACCCCGCGCCCATCGGCCCACCTCTCCCCTCCATCGCTGACACGGGGGCCCCACCCCGTCGTCTCCCTCCTGGAGACCGCGGCGGACACGGCTGCCGGCCGCGTTGAACTCGTCCCCGCGCCGGACTCGCCTGCCCCCTCGCCCAAGTTCCTGCCCTTTAAAGGCCGACCCTCCCCCTCGTCGTTGCCCTCGTTTTTTTTTCTCAAACCCTAGCCGCTTCGCAGTTCAACCGAGCTCGCCGGATCGGACGCCACCGGAGCTCGAGGTGGGAGACGCTCCAGGATATCTCGAGACTTGTTCAACCTCCCACGCTGCTCGCCTCGACCTACTCTACCCTCCCACCTAACTCTTTCCTTCCGAATCGCAGGGGGTCACCGACAATTGCTCGCCGGAGCCCGTCGGGTCCGAGAGGAGGAACGGCCAACCGCGGGAGAAGGAGGAAGAGAGGGACCGAGTTGAGGTCGTTGGGAGATTCGCCGTCGACGTGCGCATCGGGGACCATCTTCGTCGCCTCCACTAGGGCCACCAGGACTTCGACCACCGTCGACTCCGCCGCCGCCGCCGTCGTCTCCATCGCCGCCACCACCACAGGTCAGTAGAACCGCCTCGGCCGTCCGATAGTAATCCTGCGGGCCAGATTAGAAGGGGGGGCGAAGGGGTATCAGCGAATCGCGCAACGCCGCGTGGCAAGCGCGTCATCGCCGCGCCGCGTCGCCCGCATAGCCAGCTGGCCCAACCCGAGGCCGCCACCTGGCACGATCTGGGCTAGGGTTTGGGCTGGTTATTTTTGGTTTTTGCAGATTAGGTTTATTATTGCGAAAATCATAGAAAAATAACTATTTGTCCAAATTTAGCTTGTAATATACCATTGGATTCCTAATTTTATGTAGAATCCAAATATGTAATAATATTGCAGGTTTACAGTAATGTCTTAGTTGTAGATTTTAATCACTAAATTGGAGTGTTTATTCTATAGAAAAATAACTAAACTTCTGTTTTAATTGATTCTTGTTGCAATGACCTTGTTTCCATAATGCCTACTGGACAAAATTATACAACCTTGCTTAAGATCAATAGATCTAGTTTGGGGCTAATTAGATGGACTGATCTCCTTATAAACCTAGGATTTGTTTTAGTGACTCTATTAGATCTAAACTCAATCCTAGTGACACCCTTACCCTAGCACAGCACAAACTCGATCAATTTAACCAACCTTGCATAAACTACCATGTTGCATGCATGCATGTATTCCTTTGTGTATGCTTTGAACAGGTTGTGATAAGATCTATGTTTGTGATTCGTTAGATTGCTCGGAGTGCGCTAAGGAGTGCTATTGTGTAGAGTGCTGCTCAGATCAAGGCAAGTTACACCACTTGTTCATAATTTTTGTCCCAGTTTTGATTCTATGCATGTGGTCTTCAAAATTCTGTAGTATGCATGTGTAGGATGTTCTAGTAGAATTTTTCCTTAGTATTATTTTGCAAGTGCGATGATTTTGTAGTATGCCATGAGTAGCTCTATACTTAGGATTTTTCGTCCCAATAGGTTACCCCTGTTTTTGCTAAGTATTGCTTGCTATGCTATATATACAAAGTACCGTTGGGGGGTTCGAAAGACAAAGAATTTTTTTCTAAGTATAAAGGCTCTCTAGAGCAAATTTTTCTTCTCAAATCCACTTCAAAATAAAACTAAATTTTCTTCTGGGCGGAATGGTTGTCGGGTCAACGAGTGTGAATTTTGGTGGAGGACGGCCGCCCAGGAATCAAAGAAGTCTGCCATGTTTCGGAATTCAGAAGCTTCCAGTGCAACCACAATACATTATGGGCTCTGTCTTGGCCTAGTACTTAGTGGGAAACCTCACCTGGGTACCAACATTTGGAGGATTATTGGCACGGTTGGATCCGGAAGGTAGAGGGGCTACTAAGGGAAAGCCTCGCCATGGTCTTGTCTGTAAAAGGACTTGATCGTGGATTGTGGGTAAAGTGCACAAACTCTCGAGAGTATTGCAATCTGATCGATCAACCGTGTTCACGGTAACAGAACAACAATGAGCGTCTGAAGGATGGAGCCTCTGAAGGATCTTCCTCTCTCTTTTTAAAAAACAAAGTTTTGAAACCCCATGGCGTGCGTAATATCGCCAATGGGTGGGAATTTGGGAACTTGGTGTGTAATACCCAAGTGACGCTTGGTGCGTAATATCCAAGTGTTTGGTTGTTTGGACACTTGGTGCGTAATATCCTCGTGTGCCACTCGACCGTATTATATCCAAGTGTTTGGTTGTTTGGACACCTGGTGTGTAATATCCTCGTGTGCCACTCGACCTTATTTTATCAAAGCAAATGTTTACAAAGCAGGACAATCCTTTCTTCTTCTCCCTACTTAAGAAAATTAGCTTTGAGCAAATGAACTCTACAGCCTATACTAGCCTTGCATGTAGAGATAGATTTTTCTCTCCTTGGTGTAATTTGCCAATACATTCAAAGTATTGACCCAACTTGTTGGCTGCACGTCTTATGTGCAGAATCTGAAGATTGAAAGGTGCGTAGGGATCGCGGGTCTACACTCGACAAGCCTGGGCGTTGTTGGACTCATGCTGCTTTTATGTTTCCGCTGTTATTTGAGCTAGCATAATGCTAAGCAACTTTTGTAATAATTTCATACTCTGGATTCTTCGTGTAATAAAGACTTTGTGTTTTACATGATATTTCATCGACTGTGAGTGCTAGCTATTGATCCAGGGACTAGCATGTTAATCACAGGGACTTAGGATCCTTACCGATCCAAGGTCACTACAGAACCTTAGTACTCGCATGTGTAAAACTGTCTTACACCTGTTTGTATGAAAGCGTAGAGTCGAGTACACCCGATCATCACGTGATGTGTCGAAATACGATCCACAAAACGGTGCATACTTAAGGAAGAACACATTTTTATCTTGATATATAAAAGAGGGATCATCTTATAATGCTACAGAAAGCGCCAAACTAGCAGTATAAGATGCTAACATCTAATGTGTAAAGTGAGATGATATGGTCCATGCATTTGATCTCTATCACTTGCATCGTGGTATGATCTCTATCATTCCTTTGTGTGTAAGGCCAAGGTCTATGGAACTTACACGTTGAGTGTGTTGTAAGAGTATCTGTCATACATCTACTTACAGCAATACCATATCAATACACTAGCCCAGCAACAATCTAAACTAGACGCCTCTAATTTATCAATTGCAAGTTTTATGTGGCTTAGGGCTTTCAAAGATAGAACCGTTCTTACCTACGAACATGAACCACAACGAGGATAACTAAGTTATTAGCAACTCGTTGTAAATCAGATATTGACTATAGTAGGAGAGACAAACACCCGCCAGCCACTTATGCAAAACAAGTTGCATGTCACTCGTGGAACCGGTCTCATGTACGATGACATGTAAGGTTGGTTCGGGCCTCTTCATCCCACTATGCCATCAATATCCAAAATACATAGAAGATGCAATAACATGATCATCATCGCCCACATATCAACATATATGTACTACCCGTGCTAAGCACCTACGCATAGATCAGGCTCTGATACCACTATTGGGTCCGCAGCATAGAAACAAACAATTTCCTACGGTGTGAACTACACGCCAAGATCTATCTACTAGGTACAAAGCAACAGGTGGACATACATCCAACGAGAACTTACCCTCGTAGACAACGAGCTTTGTTAACGAGTAGGAACTCGTGGTTGATGTAGTCGTACACTTGCCGATCTCAAGATCGTGATGAAGTCCAGCAGGTCCAGCTCCAGCACGTCCATCAGATCCAGCTCCAGCACCACCAAGTCTAGCACCGCAAAGCAGCGGTGCATCCGTGATCGCACACACGTCTGGTACCCCGACAACCTCCGTCCCTCGCTCTAGCAAAGCAGCGGAAGCAGCAACTCCTTTCCAGATAAATCCACTGGGAACATGTATCTCGCTAATCCGAGACCATGGGGAAATAATACTAGAGGGGGAGAGAGATCTTTCACAAGGAGGTGTGAGTGAGAAGTGAGGAGGGGGTGGCCTTTTATAGGAGGAGGGGGGTGCCCCTCCTTCATGTCCGGCGCATGGAGGGGGTGACCCTTCACCTCTTCCATTCATGTGGTGGTAACCCCTCCACATTAAAATGCCCCTTCACATTCTCTTTTAAAGTCTCCACTTTAAATGCATTAAATTTCTCCAAATTTAATGCTATCTCATTTAATAAAACTCTTTTATTATTTTTATTCAGAATTTTTTTAATTACTTTAATTAACAAACATTCACATAAAACCCCCTGCAACATTTCAATATTACATGGAGAACCAATTTCAGCAATTTCACCCGAAACAGTTTCGGTGTCTATTGAAATAATTCCAACGCTTTCTTAAATCTTTATCTGAAACATACTTGCTCCAAATGGTGTCGGTATCCCTTAAGTGTGTCACCCTACGGTTCACGAATAATGCAGACATGATCGAGACCCCTCTCCGTTCAATAATCAGCATCGGGACCTGGAGATCCATACTGACTCCTACACATTCAACGATGACTTCTATGATTGTGAGAACCTTTAACGCTAGTAACTAAATCCCTTTGTCCCGCGATATGTTACATGTCCGAGATTCGATCATCGGTATCTCCATACCTAGTTTGATCTCGTTACCGACATGCACTCTTTTCTTGTTCCCGTGATATAACATTCTAGTGATCACATCACTTGCTTGCAAGCTATTTCAATGTGATATCATCGAGAGGGCCCAGAGTATATCTATCCGTCATCGGGATGGAAAAATCCCACTCTTGATCCATGAGCCTCAACATAACACCTTCGTAGCACTGAAACCACCTTTATAGTCACCCTGTTACGGTGTGACGTTTGATGTTATCAAGATACTCTTCCGGTGTTAGCAATTAACATGATCTCATGGTCTAAGGATAAAGATTACTTCGTATGATGTTATAGCAATATAAACATAATGACTTTGATCATAATGCTATACTTCGGATGAATGTTCATCACATCATTCCACCAATGGTGTGACCTTGTTATTAACAACATCCAATGTCCATGATCAGGAAACCTTGATCATCTTGTTAATCAACAAGCTAGTCTATAAGAGAGGCATAACTAGGAACCCTTTTTGTTTATTAAACACACATGTATTGATGTTTCCGATCAATACAATTCTAGCATGTAAAATAAACATTTATCATAAACATGGAATAAGATAATAACCACTTTATTATTGCCTCTCGGGCATATTCCCTTCACAAATTGTAGACGGAGAGAGTTCTCTGAATATGTGTTGCAGCACATGGGAGCCGCCGCCGACGAAATATATAGGGGAGAATGAATCCTATATTCATCCTAGGTTATTTGCTAGCATTTTCAGGTCTATTTTTCGAAGTAGAAATTTGTACTGTATTTATATTATTTCGATCAGCAGTATGCATATTACCTTTCAGAAAAAATTGTAATGTACTTAATTTTAGTACTTTCAGAATTCAAAGAATTTATTTTTAGTAGCTTCTTTCAGAATTCTCTGTGTTCGACATGGGCATCAACTCAACGCCGGAATTCAGGTTCCACATGGAAAATTGCACAATAATGTGTTGGTGGGTGGCACCATCCCTCGAACTGGGATGCACGCCGTCGAAGGTGGAGGGGGCGGGCCCGCCAGTCAGAAAACATGCCACGTCGGCATCCCCTGTTTCTGATGTCCTTTAAAAAAGAAAAAACGCCACGTCGTTATCCCCTGTTTCTGATGGTGTTGCTACAATCGACGGTACATGGTGGCATATAAATAATATCGTATAAACATAAGGGCACAGTTGTCAACATTTCTAAAATGAAACCCGGTCCCGTCTCCTACCTGTCCTGGTACATTTCCCGATGAGGCGGATAGCTAGGACCGATCTTTTTAATACGTTCGCACTCTTATGCTGAGAAGGGAAATAAAGATTGAGCTGTTAATGCAACGAGTGTCGAATTATTACCCTCTAAGGAAATGGGAAATGGTTATTTTCACGCGTGCTCGTAGTTCAAACCTACTGTCAGTCTTTCACTCCCCTAATCCGACTAACCATAGTTCACCTTGCGCAGCTCCTCCGTGCCGCAACAACTAGGGTAACATGTCCCTGCCTAAGCAGCCATCGCCGCCGCCACAACAACTGCCGAAACTGGGGTATTTAGCCCCTCTAAGGCAGGCCATGAAGCTCTACTTCAAGGCCGGTCTCCCATTGCCCTACCAGGCGGATGATTTCCCCGAATGTGCCGAATCGGCCGCGGCGGCGACTGCGGCATCGTCGGCGCCAGATGCGGCAAGCAGGGCCAAGACAGCGATGTGGAGAAATCATGTGGCGACATTACGGCATGCTCTAGGCAGTGGGAACAAGGTACGTATCAAATCATTCACCAGAGCATGCCGCCGAGGGTACACACCCTCGAACAGGGCAGCGCCAAGGTCTAGGAACTCTCGCGTCCACGCTTTGGCGTGGACTACCTTACCTCAGTGGGGAGGCTGGGAGCACGCCGTCTGCGGCAAAGCTGCTCCATCCTACGCACCGTCGGAGGTCGTACCGTGGCGGCGACCAAGCTTCTACACTCAGCATGCTGGATTGTTCGAGAGCCGGTGCCGGCAGCGTGCATCAGCTCAGTCCCGGAATTCAGGTTCCAGTTCACACGGACCTACGATCCCAAGAAGGAGATGCCGAATTTCAGTTTTGAAAAAATCGTTGCGGCGGCGCGGATGGTCCAACTGAACCGGGACTGGTGCATGCAAATCGCTTGTGCATGAACGATGCAGATTTCTTGTAGTTTGGCGGGAAGGCAATAGATCAGTTTGGGTTAAATGATCAAAGAACTTATGTCCTCTCAAGGCAATTGGCCAGCCAACTTTTCTGGTGAAGATCTGTAGTTTCTTCAGTGTAGAATAGTTAAATTCAGATTGAAGAATGGCTTTTGTAGATGAAATGCTAACTAATTGTTCTATAAACTAGTAGGAAGTTTAGCCCACTTTTGTGCAGGTATAAGACCCTTTTGTATGGAAGTACTTCTGTTGTAAGAAAATACTATCAAGTATCTATTTCCTTCAATTACTAGTCGTGGTTCAATCCAGTTAACTGACATCTTTTTATCCCAGACTACATATTGTGTGTCTGTTGTCTGTGCTGTAAACCATTTTTTCTTTGTCTTGTGTTGCCTGCAAAATGGTCCTGCAGTTCAACGTGTTACAAATGTAGCTACCTTGTACTTGAAGAGGAGATGGACTACATTTTCCTAGCATCCATAGAATTAACATTGCTCATTGCCAGACCACCCTCTTTTCATGAGGTTGTCCTTGGTTATTCACAGAAATTATAAAGCACGGTGTTCAACTACATCAATTCAAACTATTATACACACACACACTACATCAAATTCATTACCCACGCATACTACATCGATTCAAACTATTACACACACATACTACTTCAAACTATTACACACACGTACTACATCGATTCAAACTATTACACATTTTTAGTCGATGCTAACTTCCTGCTACGCTCTCCATACTACAAATTCATTAGCCACACATACCATGGCAATTCACTAGAGCTCTGTATTCACTCGAGGGAAATCAGAACCACCATCTCCTCCAAGCCCGGTTCCCCCACCGAAACTGTGTGCGCCGTCGTGAAATGGTGGTGGTCCTCTGCCATCGATCCTTCCAGGCCAACACTGCAGGCGACGAGGACGCTTTCTGGCAGCCTCTTCGGGGCCCTGAATGCCATGTACCGATTCCAGAACCTCCTCCAGGTGGATGATGACCGGGTGCTTCTAGCAAAGTTGTCGCCCTGCCCTGCTTGGAATCTGCACCTCGTACATCTTAGGAACGGCGTGAGGATGTTTCAGCCACGCCTTTAACTCGATGACCCATCTCTTGCTCGGTGGCACTGTTTCCACCAGCTCGCCGCCAAGGCTACTGACGACCTACTTGAGGGCCTTCGGCTCCCAAGCATCCAATGGGAGGCTGTCAAAGCCGAGTTTGGAGAATAAATGAAGCTGGCCCAAGCGATCATCCCACCCACAAGCGTGATGCCAACGCATGAAGCTCATTTTCTCCGCAGCACTCGAAAGAACGGGAAGAATGCAGAACGCGCTCGGTGTCTGAGCTATGCTCGAACCGGACGAAAAAATCGAATGGCGCCGCGCATACCTCAATGTTGACCTTATTTCGTATGATCCCTAAACGAGACCTGAAAGCCGACAGCAACTCTACCGGCGACACCGCGGGATAGACGCCCAGCATGGTGGCCATGAGAGCATGGTCATCGAACTGCTGTGCCAGGGCTACCATGCCTGGGGTGCGCGACAACATGCAACTTCCCGAGGCCGGTCGCCGGCCTGGATCGCCCGACGGGACGCGCTCCGCCGTGCGAGAAGGACTAGCCAGAGGCGATATATTAGTCCGTGGACGCGAAGCTCCGAATACAGCGAACGATGCAACGATGATGACTGCGAGCTTCGATTAGAGGCATGGGAGGTTGACCGGACATGGCGGGGATGCAAATTAGAGCAAGTGCGAGCTCCGATCCGACATGAACAGTCGGTGCTGAGCAAATGTTATGGGGAGGGGAGCAGGGAAGAAGACCAGAGCAGAGCAAAGAAATAGATCTGGTCCACTCAGGGATCTGGTCCGCGCAGGGTTAAGCTAGTCCGCGACCGCAAAAGATAACGGGGACTACTAACAGGGTGGACCAAGAAGAGTTGACCTAACATCGGTATTTGAGTTCAATCATTTTTCGTCTGGTTCAAACGACCGTTTGGCCGTTAGATTTGTATTCACCCCCATTTGGTCCTTCTGGACAATTGGCGATTCTACTATGGCCCCCCCGCATGATTGATGACAACTCGGGTACCGCGGTGCGCTCACCCACCAAGTTTGGTACCGGAAACGAACATTCCCAACTCCGTAGCCTCTGTTGACGGCGTCGTGATTCCGTGCCAAACCCTCGTGGAGCTTGAGGAACTCGCGGCAGTCCTTGAGAAGGTGGCTGGATTTCTTCTTACTATCGTGCTTGTCGATGTAGAAGTGCACATTGCACGGCCCGGTCAGTTTGTCCTCGATTGTTGTCGCGGGTGCCTCTTCGCGAGTGCGGCATTGCCATACTTGCGTGGTTTTCCCGGAGTCGCGGTGTCCATCGCTGCGATAGCCACTATTGTGATTGTCGTTCCACCTGTCGGCGTAGCCGGCTGCGACCATGTTAACGTCATCGCGGTCATTGTAGATGCGCATTCGATGTTTACTTCGGCGATCGCATCTGTGCTCGAGCTCTGCTTCGTCGTCGGAGTGAACGCGGTTTTTCACCGAGTCTTCTCCATCTGCCAACCAATTCGCGATTTCCATCAGGTGGTCAATGGTTTTGGGCTTCGAGCGGCCCAGCTCCTCCCTGAGCTCTATGCGGCGAACGCCGCTGTTGAATGCGTCGATTGCCTCGTCCTCCGAGATATTTTCTGCGGAGTTCTTGATGATGGACCACCTCTAGATGTATGAGCGTAATGACTTGCCCGACCTTTGCTGGCAGCATCTCAGCTCTTCGATTGATGCGGGCCTTTTGTAGGTGCCCTTGAAGTTGTGCACAAAGCTGTAGACCAGCTCATCCCAGCTGCGAATGGATCCGCGCGGGAGGTTGTTGAGCCATGCTCGGGCGGCGCCCTGCAGCTGTAGCTACAGGCATTGCATGGTCGTGCTTTGACTCCCACCATGGAGCCTGACGGAGGAGATGTGGTCCTCCAACCAGATTTTTGGGTCCTACAGACCGTCGAATTTTGGGTTGTCTGATGGGAGCTTGAACCCCTTGGGCATTCGCTTTTGTCTGATGGCCCTGCTGAAGCATCTAGCGCCACAGAGCTCCACGTCTTCGTCCTCTGAGTCAGTCGAGCAGGCACGTTGTGCCCTTGACTTGTCGATTTTGTGTTGCGTGATGTCATCACGCGCATCGTAGTCGTGGTCGTGTCGTCGTGAGCGGTGACATCGAGACAGATCGTGACTATCGTCGCTGGACGAGGGTGAGGAATAGTGTTTTGCTAGAGCCTTGTTTTTCTTCGGCTTCGGCGTCAGCTCTTTGTCGAGAGCGGCCTCGATTAGCCCCAAGCCTGTGATCATAGATCGGTGCATGGAAGGTCGGGGATCTCCAGCTGGTGGCTGGTTGTTGAGTAGGTACATGGTGGCCGCTGTCACTGCTGCTTGCGGCGTTTTTGGGACCACATTTCCCCGGGTGTCGACTGTCATAGAGCTGAAGTCAAGGACTTTTGCAGCTTCTATGCGCTCCTGCTCGGTGAGATGGACCATTCGAGATCGTCTCTTGTTGGCCATGTACTCGTTGCCTTTGGAGGAGGATCCTCCGTGGGAGGAGAGCCCGACCCTTCGAAGGCTCGACTCGTCTGCCGCCTTTTTACGCGCTTCGAGTTGCGCGATTGTTTGTAGCTAGCGTCTGTGTTGTTCCTTCAACAACCAATGATAGCCCATCAGCAGTTCTTGTGGTGTTTCTGGGGGTAGAGGATTGCCTCGCAGGGTGTCTCGGCAGCAAGCCCACTCGAGATTGTTGAGTTTGATCACGACACGTTCGCCAGTGTCCTCATACACCATGGTTGGGGGTTCGACTGCCCCTCCATTGTTGACGGGCACGCCGTTGCCACCGTTAGTGGGGCCGCCATTGGGAGGTCTGCCATTAGGGATGCCACCGTTAGGCGGATCGGTGCCAGATCCATTGCCACCATTTTTGCGGTTAGCGGTCGAGTCACCAGTGTTAATTACGGCGCACATGAAGTGGCTAGGGAAGCTATTGCTCTAGAAACTCTCGGATTTGGAGCCGTATTCTGTTGCTAGGCCGCCCAGATCGGATTCACGACTGCTGTCGTTGTCCATGCTCTCAGCTGTTGCTGAGGTGTTGAGCTCGCTGAGGGTGCCGATTGGTGGCGGATGCTAGAGCAATCGCGGATGCCGTTGGCTGGTCCGGCATGCGAAGCGTGCCCATCTGACCAACTTGGAAACGGAAGCTTCCTATCCCCAGGCTGATTCCGTCTCCCATGAACTCGAAAGCCGAGCGAGTGGCTGGTGTGTGGACGGTGAAGTTGAACACGCCGAAGAGCTTGTGAATCTCCGCTGTTGTGGAGTTGTAGATCACGGTTGATGAGGCCAAAGAAGCCGCAACATTAGCACTCCCAATTCCCACAGACGGCGCCAATTGATCCAAGTGACAACGCACACTGCAGTGGATTCTATGATGCAACTTCTGCCACATTGGTGCAACATGCAACATGGAAGCTGCTTTCCTATGTGTTTTTGGTCTTGGTGACCAAGGTTTGACACATAGATCCACTAGTGGCATTGCATGTGTTATTTTCCTAACGAATGGATCCACATGACAACACACACTCTAGTGGATTTTGTGATGCAACTTCTGCCACACTGGTGCAACATGCAATGCGAAAGCTACTTTCCTATATGTTTTTGGTCTTTGTGACCAATGTTTGACACACTAGTCCACTAGTACCATTGCATGTGTTATTTTCCTAGACCACATGGATCCACATGACAACACACACTCTAGTGGATTCTGTGATGCCACTTCGGCCACACTAGTGCAACATGCAATGCGGAAGCTGCTTTCCTATGTATTTTTGGTCTTTGTGACCAACGTTTGACACACAAATCCACTAGTGGCATTGCATGCGTTCTTCTCCTAGACTAGATGGATCCACATGAGAACACAGACTCTAGTGGATTTTGTGATGCAACTTCTACCACACTGGTGCAACATGCAATGTGGAAGTTCCTTTCCTATCTGTTTTTGGTCTTTGTGACCAAGTTTGACACACTGATCCACTAGTGTCATTGCATGTTTTCTTTTTCTAGACCACATTGATCCACCAGTGGCATTGCATGTGTTCTTTTCCTAAACCACACTGATCCACATGACAACACACACTCAAGTGAATTCTGTGATGCAACTTCTGCCACACTGGTGCAACATGCAACATGGAAGCCGCTTTTCCATGTGTTTTTGGTCTCTGTGACCAAGGTTTGACACACAGATCCACTTGTGGCATTGCATGTGTTATTTTCCTAGACGAAATGGATCCACATGACAACACACACTCTAGTGGATTCTGTAATGCAACGTCTACTACACTAGGGCAACATGCAATGCAGAAGCTGCTTTCCTATGTGTTTTTGTCTCTGACACACTAATCCACTAGTGTCATTGCATGTGTTCTTTTCCTTGACCACATTGATCCACTAGTGGCATTGCATGTGTTATTTCCCTAAACTACATTGATCCACATGACAACACACACTCTAGGGGATTCTGTGATGCAACTTCTGCCACACTGGTGCAACATGTAACATGGAAGCTGCTTTCTTATGTGTTTTTGGTCTTTGTGACCAAGGTTTGACACACAGATCCACTAGTGTCATTGCATGTGTTATTTTCCTAGACATAATGGATCCACATGACAACACACCCTCTAGTGGATTCTATGATGCTGCTTCAGCCACACTGGTGCAACAGGCAATGCGGAAGCTGCTTTCCTATGTGTTTTTGGTCTTTGTGACCAAGGTTTGACACACAAATCCACTAGTGGCATTGCATGTGTTCTTTTCCTAGACCAGATGGATCCACATGAAAACACATACTCTAGTGGATTCTGTGATGCAACTTCTGCCACACTGGTGCAACATGCAATGTGGAAGTTGCTTTCCTATCTGTTTTTGGTCTTTGTGACCAAGGTTTGACACACTGATCCACTAGTGTCATTGCATGTGTTCTTTTTCTAGACCACATTGATCCACCAGTGGCAATACATGTGTTCTTTTCCTAAACCACATGGATACACATGACAACACACACTCAAGTGGATTCTGTGATGCAACTTCTGCCACACTAGTGCAACATGCAACTTGGAAGCTGATTTGCTATGTGTTTTTGTTCTTTGTGACCAAGGTTTGAAACACTGATCCACTAGTGCCATTGCATGTGTTATTTTCCTAGCCCAAGTGGATCCACATTACGACACGCACTACAGTGGATTCTGTGATGCAACTTCTGCCACACTGGTGCAACATGCAATGTGGAAGCTGCTTTCATGTGTGTTTTGGTCTTTGTGACCAAGGTTTGAAACACTGGTCACCTAGTGGCATTACATGTGTTGTTTTTCTAGACCACATGGATCCACATGACAACACACACTCCATTGGATTATGTGATGCAACTTCTGCCACGCTGGTGCAACATGCAATGTGGAAGCTTCTTTCCTATGTGTTTTTTGTCTTTGTGACCAAGGTTTGCACACTGGTCACCTAGTGCCATTGCATGTGTTCTTTCCCTAAACCTAATGTATCCACATGACAACACACACTCTAGTGGATTATGTGACGCAAATTTTGCCACACTCGTGCAACATGTAATGTGGAAGCTGGTTTCCTATGTGTTTTTGGGTCTTTGTGACCAAGGTTTGACACACTGATCCACTAGTACCATTGTTGTGTTATCTTCCTAAACCACATGGATCCACATGACAACACACACTCTAGTGCATTCTGTGATTCAACTTCTGCCACACTGGTGCAACATGCATGTAACATCCCAATTTCAGCAACCCTGATTAGTGGTCCATAATGCAAAAATCAGGGGGAACAAAAAAAATTTCTTATTTAATTGTGAAGTGCTTGCTTGTTGTTGTATGTGCTTATCCTTTTGATGGTATAGCTTAAAATATACTCCTTACCTCAACATTAGTTGTCAAAAGCTGTTTAACAAAACAATCCTGGCTCATTTTTCATATTCTCAAATGTTCTGGCATTTCAAAACATGAGCCAAGATGCTTGTGTAACCAAAACTAGTTTAGTAGCTTCTATTGACAAAACTATGAGAGCTATAACCTCCTTATGTTTTCAAGACAAAACCTTCAACTACGCTTACCTATAGGATCTCCAAAACCTTTTATAAAGCTTTTGAATTCTAATCTTGGTAGGGATACCAAGGGCTCTTACCTTATTCAAACTCCAACCTTTAAAAATTACCCATCCTTACCTCAAGCTAAGCTTTATGGTAACCCTAGCAGTAGTTGACTTGCTTGTAAGATGAGATGCCTTGATCTGCTGCTTGACTTGATTAATTAGAAGTAGTATGAGCTACTCTAGGAGCTCATCCTCTAGGATCAAGCAACTTTAAAATCACCAAACCCTAAGCAAGAATACAATCTGGATCCGATCCCTAGCTACTGAGTAATCATCTAAAACCCTTAACTAGATCAGCTCTGAAGTGATCTAATTCCAGAAGCTTCCAAGTCAATGACAAACAATATCAAGCATGGATCCCTTCTACTCAATCTACTCTTCAACCTCATCCAATTGATGATGCTTTGGTACATTTCTACCCATCGAAAGCCTCCTCTCTCATAATCTTGTCAAAAACCCTAAATCTGCCAAATGTGGCTAAGTCTGGATTCTGTTCCAACAACACCTTTTTGAGTGCCTCCTTTTCTGAACCCTTGTGCATTTTTAAAAATGCATTTGAACCATGTTGTTAACCATCCTAAGGACTACCAAGGCCCACTCTGGCCCTTGGTTAGATCATCCTCCAACCCACTTGTTCTTGATGGTTTTGCAGGCAAAAAAATAACTTTTCCTGCAAATCTTATCAACATGCCTACTTTGACAGAAGCTCACACCATCATCCCACCTTCTATGGACCAACTCTTTGCATGGTTGTGTTCTAATCATATATCTCTATCAATACCTACTTTACTTGTTTGCATCGGATCTTTGTGCTTCTTAAACCCACAAGGTTTTGTAGGCTATGTGATAATCTGTTTTTGGCAAGCTTATTTTATTCAAAGTTTGAGATCATTCCTTGGAACCCTCAAGCCTGATCAAGCTCAAACCTCTACACCATTGTGATCTACATAACTTGGTATATCCATCCATCTATCCCATGCCACAAGGGGAGAATTGAGCTCCAAGATCTAGCAAGGCTTTGTTGGTATAAAATTAACATTACCCTAGATCCTTTTTCCTTGTTTTCCGCCAAATTCAAGTTGGATTCTCAAATACCAAGGTTGCAAGTGCTTGTTTCACCTTGCGTACACCATCTACCTTGCTTATAAAGATTTACCAAAGTTTTTGAATAATTATTTTGGACCAAGATCTATTTAATTCTTTTAATAGACAAAACCTCCAAAACTTCTTCCATAAAGGAAAGTTTGGTTTTTGCCAAAGCACTTCCCCAAATTTTGGCTCAATTGAGGTCCATATATCATACCCCATCTTCCCACTTCAAAAATAAATATCTTTGAAGATCTTCATTATTTCTTTTTGTCCATTTTGTTAAATGGCAGAAACAAGTAATAATAGCTAAAAAATACTTTTCCATCTCAATAAAATCCAGGAAAATTCTCCAAAGTGTGTTTTGGTATCTAGCACCATCTTACACCAAAAACCACACTTGTCCACTTCAACAATATCAAATGAGCTTCTAGAAATCATGTCTGCACTTTTTGAATAAATGATTTTAAGTGAAATAAAAATCATCTTAAAAATCCCAAATAAATAGAGGAGGTATATATGGACTATACCCTTCCACCAGAACCATTTCTTCATATTTTCAAGATCACAAATGAGGACTTCCATCATAACCAATACTTTGGTCTAGTTTTGAACTTATTCAAAACATAGAGATAAACCTTATCAAAACCATCTCAAACTTGGTCAATCAAGTTTCCACATCACCCCTATCACCCCAGGTCGACACCACTGTAGCAACTGTCCTCCCTTGTCCTTTGCCCTTGGAATGGGAGAGAGAGTGTGTGGCCTTTTTCTTTAATTACTCCTAGAGAAGAGAAAAAGCAGCAGCAGCCTCCACCACTCCCTCCCTATCTCCTTGCCCGACTTAGAGACCCACCACACTCCCTCCACCGCCCTGGATGCCCAATGCGTGGCCAGCACCCTCTCCCCCAAACTCCTCCTACACTATGTCCACCATGGACCTTCTCCCCCTTAGTTCTTAAAGGCTGGAGGCCACCCCTAGCATGCCCCTGCTCTTCAGTTGCTTCCCCACCTCCCACGTAACTCCCCCAGAGAGCCACTCGTCCTCCCCTGCTCTACCCTACCCGAGGGAAAGAAGAGAGCAAGCTCTCGGCCTCCCTCAAGGATCCGAGCGTAGCTCCCTCCTCGTAGCTTTTTCCCCTCTACATGTCACCCTCCCGAGATCTCCTCTCGATTCTGCATCTAACCCTCTCGTCTTTTCTCCCTAGGACTGCCCCTACCATCGCTGCCATCGAGCTCCGACGCACCGTCTCGGGCGTACTCGCACGAGCAAGAACCAGTCACGGAAATCGGCAATGCCGCCCATCGTCGAGGTCGCCGCCGTGCACCGCGTCCTCTCCACCGCTCGCTGTCGCCTCCCCGTGACCGCGGGTGAGCCCCCGACACGCCCAGCCGCTGCCTAGGGTTTCC
This sequence comes from Avena sativa, assembly GCA_916181665.1. Lineage (NCBI taxonomy): Eukaryota > Viridiplantae > Streptophyta > Magnoliopsida > Poales > Poaceae > Avena > Avena sativa. The sequence continues at coordinate 371,983,656 of OV702291.1, read as the reverse complement.
TTATCCCTGCTCCTGTTGCGAGCTGGACGACGGTCCAGCACCGTCAATCCTGTCTTGATCCGACAGCGGGAAGCGGCCGATACCCCTTCGCCCCCCGCGGTCGCTGACCAGCGGGTCCCAATTGGAGGATTCAAATGTGCCGTCCCGCGTGCTGTCCTCGCCCGGTTGGGCCGGCCTGGCCCGGTGCGGGCCAGCTCCCTCCAGATCTAGCCCGCAGCGCCCTCTTTTCTTTTTCTTTTTCTTTTTCCTATATTTCCAGATCTGTTCAAAGGATGTTTAGTTTAAATCAAAATAAAAATGGAAAACACCTAGTTCTGTCCAGATCCAAATTTCTACGTATTACCACATGTTTTGTGCAGCATGCAGAGCAAGAATCTTGCCAAAACAAATTTTCAATATATCTTGGCTATAAAACTTTTAAGAAGTATCTAAATCAGTAGATAAATTTCCTAAGGAGATCTACACCTCCAAAAAGGGTAAATCTAACTTCCTATGGAAGATATTGAGAGTGGCTATCCAGTGGTATTAGTATCCCATCAAGGGGAGCTATATTTGCACTGTAGCAAAAATGACCAAATCCACCCAAATCTCACTTTAGAAAATTCGTTAAGCAAAACTATAATATTTTTTGAGTTGATTTCAACTCTATGTGATGTGGTACACTAAGGTCTATCAAAATCCAGAAGATCAATTTTTTTTGAGGCTCTGGTTAATTTTGGTGAATTAATCATCTCTGCAGAAGTTTAGGTAGAAAAAAACACTACAGAAGTTTTACAAATCCAAATTAGGTGATTCCAATTCCTATGGAAAGATAATTCAAATACACATCATGTGTCTTTGGAATCATATCAAAAGCTTTGGTAGAATTAATCTGGTGAAAAAGAGAAAATAGCTACATAACTGACTTCGGGAAATTCCTGAGGGCATTCTATTAATTATTTTCATAGGATTCCAGCTCTCAGTAAATTAGTACATCAAACTCTACCTAACCGTCCAAGGAAATAATTTTTGGACATATAGAACATTTCTGGTGAATTATTTCCTAAAACGAGAGTTTTAATCGCTAGAAAATGCTTTATAAATCAAGGGAGATTGATAAAATAGTGAAACCACTTTGGCTGGCTTCATTTTATCAATACCTATCTGATGGTACAATTTTTATACAATGAGATCATACAGGATATGGTCTTGGTCCAAAACCCATCTCTTAGGTAGTTTCTAGACTATAATTCCTAAGGGATTTTCTTCCATGTTTCCAAGACAAGGCCAATCTTATTAAATCCATTCTTCCTATAGACCTACTAATTTGTAAACTTGTATTGTTGTATGTATTGATGTTTGTATGCCTGGTGTTGATTGTGTCATTTGTTTGCTTGCATGTGATCCATATCGACGATAGATGCGATTATATCGGAGACCAGAATAAGTTGTTTATTATTATTGGTTATTCTGGTTTTCTAAGAAGAAGTCCAGAGACATATTTTGCCAGATTTCTGATCTCAAGCAAGACACCTTTTTGCTCATAAGCCTTGTCCTACTGTTTTACTTATGCATGTTTTATCTACTATTTAGTTAAAACTGCATTGTTTACTATATGTTGATGTATATATGGTAGTGGTTTGGCCCCTCCGAACTATTACACTTTGGTACTACTAAGTACAAACCCCATTGATGACACCTACTGGCCCCTAGTAGAATAGATGGTGCATATCACCATAGCCCGTTGGAGACCCTATTTTAGCCAAAGCAAAGCTATAGGATGGGAAGACCCCGGAAAAGTTTTACCAAATGTTTTATGATAAAACCTTGGTGAGGTGGGACCTCCCAAGAGATGTTGAGAAATAAAAAGGTTTTGTTTTACAAAATGCTGAAGGAAAGCTGGAGGAAAAAGGTTTACAAAAATGCACCTGGTTCTTTGTAGTTTAGCTATAACAACTTAACCCGTGCAACCACATTACTCTGGAATGGGACAGGGCTGGATTTGATGTTTGTTTATTCTGGTATAAGCTGCCTCGCAACGACTACAGGGGATAAAAATCCCTACAGGGTTGGCCTTCTCTGGCTGAGTCCATGTAAAACATCGACCGGGAGAAGGAACGAAGGGTCTGCGGGCCTCCACGTGTTACTATGAGCCCCTCATTGAAAGCGCACACTTGGGAAGTGGAAAAAGTGCTCCGGTTGGCTTGAGTACTATATAGGGCGTCCTGGTGTTGAGGGGAACAACACTCATAGGGTAGGCACTTATACTGGAGTGGCATCCGAAGAGTCTTTATCAGTTACTCGACCCTTGATCGGTGTAGATCAGGGTAGTGTACCCGGATGGTGTGGGTAAAGTGTACAACCTCTGCAGAGTGTAAATCTATTCGAATAGCTGTGTCCACGGTTAAGGATAGGTTGGACAAAATTCTGTAGAGGGTGCTGGTTTTGTTTTCAAAAAGGATTTCTGAAAAGCAATGGCTTTGGAAATGTTTTGACCATGGGATGGTCAGAAATGATACTTGTTTAGACCATGGGATGGTTAGAAAGGAATGAAAGGATTTTGGTCATGGGATGACTGAAAGGAAGGAACAAATGGGTGACCCAGTCCTAATGTTTTCCGAAAACTTTTCAAAAAAAAGGTTTCCAAAATGTTCACAAAGGTTTTCAACAAAGATATGTAGATGTTATAGCTACAGGAGAAACTAATTGAGAAAAGAACCTCTCTTGGAGCCCTCCTACTACCACAACTATATTGCATATCCTGTTGTTATTATTATTCTCTTAAGATGGTTTGCAAGTACATTACAAGTACTCACTGGCATTGTCCCTAGCTATTAACTTGGTCAGATTTCAAGAAGAAGAAGGAGTTGATGACTATGCAAGGTAGGACGTTTCCCCCAGTCAGTTTCCTGTAGGCTAAGGCATGGCTCGGGCTCTATGCTTGATGAAGTTCCGCTGATGATTATGGATGTAGCCATAATGGCATGTAAGGTATGACATGTATCCGCTTAAGTATTGGATGTCTACTTTGATACGTGTCGGTTATGTACCACGATAGACTGATCATGGGATCATGGTGTATGCATAACAGGGAGTCTCGGAAGATTAATCTTGGGGCCCCACAATGTAATTTGCTTTCCTATGTGTTTTTGGTCTTTGTGACTAAGGTTTGACACATAAATCCACTAGTGGTATTGCATGTGTTCTTTTCCTAGACCAGATGGATCCACATGAGAACACATAAATCCACTAGTGGTACTGGATTCTTTAATGCAACTTCTGCCACACTGGTGCAACATCCAATGTGGAAGTTGCTTTCCTATCTGTTTTTGGTCTCTATGACCAAGATTTGACACATTGATCCACTAGTGTCATTGCATGTGTTCTTTTTCTATACCACATTGATCGACTAGTGGCATTGCATGTGTTCTTTTCCTAAACCACACTGATCCACATGACAACACACACTCCAGTGGATTCTATGATGCAACTTCTACCACACTGGTGCAACATGCAACATGGAAGATGATTTGCTATGTGCTTTTGGTCTTTCTAACCAAGGTTTGAAACACCGATCCACTAGTGCCATTGCATGTGTTATTTTCCTAGACCAAATGGATCGACATGACAACACACACTCTAGTGGATTCTGTGATGCAACTTCTGCCACACTGGTGCAACATACAATGTGGAAGTTGCTTTCCTATGTGTTTTTGGTCTTTTTGACCAAGGTTGGGCACACTGGTCACCTAGTGTCATTCCATATGTTCTTTTTCTAGACCACATGGATCCACATGACAACACACACTCCAGTGGATTCTATGATGCAACTTCTGCCATGCTGGTGCAACATGCAATGTGGAAGCTGCTTTCCTATCAGTTTTTGGTCTCTGTGACCAAGGTTTGGCAATGTGGAAGCTGCATGTGTTCTTTTCCTAGACCACATTGATCCACTAGTGGAATTGCATGTGTTATTTTCCTAAACCACACTGATCCATGATGACCCACAAGTATAGGGGGTGTATCGTAGTATTTTCGATAAGTAAGAGTGTCGAACCCAACAAGGAGCAGAAGGTGTTGATGAGTGGCTTGGAGAAGGAATTCTTTTGTAAATACTTGGCAAATAGATTTTTAGGGGGTTTTGATAATGCAGATAAATAAAGTGCGAGTGAATGTAAGGCAATAATAATAGATGCAGGAAGTGGCCCAATCCTTTCTTTAGCAAAGGACAAGCCGGTTGTATTACTTAAGATGACTAAACGTTCTCAAGGACACATGGGAATATCGTCAAGTGCTTTCACTTCATATAGTTGATTAATCTTCTTTAGTTAGACAAGTGTTGTGTGGGTGAACCTGTGCTAATGTACTGACCTTCCTAGGACTAATACATACTTGTGATTATACCATGTGCAAGCATCCGCAAGTACGAGAAAGTAATTAAGATAGAAACCTAACCACAACTTTAAACTCTGATATCCTACACTCCCTTGTGCAAAGGTTTCTTAATGGGGGTTTAGGTTTCTGTCACTCCGGCAACCCCTATGATTAGTAGCCAAATACACAATGCATTCCCCTAGGACCATAAAGGTGAAGTGTCATGTAGTCGACGTTCACATGACACCACTAGAAGAATAACACCACAACTTAATTATCAAACCATTGAATCTTTCTCAACACAATTCCACTACTAACAGCATGACTTCTCCCATGTCCTCAATAACTAAACGAACTACTCACAAGACATCATATGGATCAAGATCAGAGATGAAATAATAATAAGTAACAATCTGAACATAAACGATTATTCAATGGTTCCACTCAATATCATCAACTACAACACGTAATCAACATCGGGAAAGTTTCCCCTAAGAATTATGCAAGATTCAACCCAATTGTTACAGCGGTATGGAGTGGTGATGATGGTGATGGTGGAGATGATGGTGGTGATGATGATCCCGATGAAGTCCACCTTGATGATGGTGTTGATGGCGATGATCTCCCCTCTCTGGGAAGGAATTTCCCCGGCAGTTTTCTGCCTGTCGGAGAGCTCTTTTGCTCTCTGTAGTTTTTCCCACGCAGAGGCGGTGGAATCTTTCTGTCATTGCCCCCCGAGTCTTAGGGTTTCAGGAGGATTATATACGCCAAAGAGCAGAGCCAGAGGTGGGCCAGGGTGGCCACACCACCTGGTGGCGTGACCAAGGGTGGCCCACGCCAGGGGGTGGTGTGGGCCCCCTGTGGCCCATCGCCGCTCCCCCTTCTGGCTTCCTTCGTCTTCTGGAAAAATAGGATTTTCCATATATTTTGCGGGACTTTTTGATCTTCACGAATTTCGCCTCCAAACTGTGCCTTTTCCATTAGAATCCAGACTTCAGCGGTCCATTCTCCAAAAGTCATCAACCATTCAAAAAATAGATGAAATAACATAAGTATCATCTCTTAATACGAAATATATCAATGAATAACAGTAAATTATGATATAGAATAGTGATGCAAAATTGACGTATCAACTCCCCCCAAGCTTAGACTGCACTTGTCACCAAGCGAAAATTGAGCTCAATAAACATGACCTCAGGTTTATGGAGTGAAGTGTCGATAAAATAATATGGACAAGAAGCATCACATTCATCAATACACGAATCATAATAGAAGACAACTCACTATTATATAACTTAATTAACTTGCAATAGGTAAAGGAAACACAATAAAGATACACAAAGTAAATCATAATTGGTAATGGGAAACTTTGTTCTTGGTCAATGGACGGTTAACAATTTTGGAGCAGTTCAAACATGATAGGGTTTTTAATGATAGATTTCAAAGTAATACTCACTAAGATAAGAGCAATGTGCAAAATAAGGAACATAAGAAACATGATTAAATAAATCATCATATGAATGAATGAAACACAACAACTCAAAATACTTGCTGAGATAGAAAGGAATAGGTTTACTGACTCAACTAAAAAGTAAAAGATAGGCCCTTCGCAGAGGGAAGCAGGGATTTCAAGTTTCATAAAGAGCTTCCAAAAATTATGGTACTTATTAGCTTTCAGCTCTGATTGCCCCTATCATAAGCATCTTTAGGTGATTAAGGTTAAAGTGATCAAATATGAGGATATGCTCGACAACTTATAAGCTGAATATCTCATGCCCCTTACTTACGAAGACCGTTACTCATGCTACTCAAGTTTAGTCACAAGTAAGTTCTTGTCATTGTAAGTACATGTGTATCATGGAGAACCGCCAATGGGGTACCCCTTTCCCAATGATACAGAAGATACCCCATATCAAAATGACAAGGCAAGAGGATAATGAGCATCTCAGGAATCCTTTTATTTCCTATTTGCATAGGCCCTTTTTTCTCTCTTCCTTTTTTTATTTTTTCTTTCCTATTTGCATAGGTTTCTTTTTTGTAGAGGATGCTTCATAGATTGCTCACTATGGTTACGCTGCAGGTTTCCACCATGATTAGGCATGGCTTAGACCAGCCTCCTAGGCGTTTCTCTAACAAATATATGAACTCCATGAGCCTTACACTCTCCCCTTTCATTTCACACCGCCAGGATCCATAAGCAAAAGAATATGATATCAACTAAATATAGTGCAATGTTGAAAGCATTCCCCATGATAACATGGTTCTGCTAATTCACAACTTACAAAATGCAAGCATATACGCAACATAGATGGGCACAATGGTTCATGCTTATTAAGTGCAAGAAAGTAAAGTGTTCCATCAAGTTCGTGAGAGCTTTAATCACTAATTTTCACCTAACAAGTTTAATTCAGAAGGTAGATAAAAACATGAATTTACTTGGAATATCAATAATGCTAATGGGTAGGTATGGTGGACACAAATGGCATAGGTTTTGGTTTAAGGATTGGATGCACGAGAAGCATTCCCTCTCGGTACAGGTTTTTGGCTAGCAAGGCTGGGTAGCAAGCATAAGAGTTGAAGGAAACAAACAAACATACAAGTGATAAAAACAAACATGAAATCTTCCTTGGAAGCACAAAAGATCTCAACTAGAGAATACAAAGCTTATGATCCAATCAAGAAAGAAAGATGACGAAATAATATTTCTTAAAAGTACATTTCTCTTTTTCATTCAATTCTCAAATAGTGTTGATACTGACCAGAGCCAGGTTTGCCAAAACCAACTAAATTTACTCCATGATCCCAAAGTGATACCAATACTAACAACAAGATCAATCATATGACAGAAATTGAAAACTAATATAAGATATGCAAAGGAGTAAATGATAGAACTTCTCATTAATATTCCATAATGGGAACTCACACCAAGGGATACATAGATATCTAACGAGAGGGGAGACACTTCCATAATGCAAACCATACTATATGATAACTACTCTATTCATGATATGACTCTACTGAAAAGGTAAAAAGATAGAAGATAATGATGTGATACCGCGGCACTCCCCCAAGCTTGGAACAAACCAAGGGGATGCCAAAAGCTGATGACGAATTACTCGTTCGGTGGTGGTATTCTCTCGTCATTGTCCGACTTCCAAGGTAAGGGCTCCCCATCAACAAAGGTCATCCTGGTCTCCAACATCCTGAAACTAGCAGCAACACTTATACATTTAAACCTAACCTCATACTCACAATTTTGATTTTGCACGTCGTAGAGTTGTGCTTGTAGTTGGTTGGTTGTTCGGTGGAGTGAGAGAATTTCATCCTTAAGCTCAGCGGTCTCCTTATGGTGCTCGGCGATGAGTTCTGAACTAATCTTATGGATGATATCCACTTCACGTTCCGCCATCTTCTTGTACCTAAATACTTCTTACTCTAGTGCTTCCATCCTGTCCTCCAGTCTGCCTTCACCTTTAGGGCCCTGAACCTCTTTTATCTACACCTTCCCATCTTTGAGCAACAACTCCTTGGGATGAATCTTCAACTCATGCATGTATGGGTTGATGATGTCCGCGGAGGAATCTTCCTTGGCTGATCCAGAGGAAGACATTGTAGCTCCAAAATTGAGATTCTACCTGTCAGAAACAGATCGAAATGAAAACACGACGAGAACACGATATACAAACCTCAGGGGATCCGAGGGATTATATATTACGAAGTTTAATAACAAAAGGAAGGTACTGGGTGAAAGCGGGTCAGAGACGGGCTCCAGGATGTCCACACCCTCTGGTAGCGCGGCTAGGTGGGCCCACGCCACAGGGTGGTGTGAGCCACCAGGGCTCCGTTTCCGTCCCTCTTTTGCCTCATTGCTTTCCTTGTTAGAATAAAACTGCAAAAATATAACTTGATAGATTTTTTCACGGACCTTTTCTTACCAGAACTGTTACCTATTCGAAAATGGACTCTACAGGTCTCTGAACTTGGTCTTTGATAAATTTTTCTGGAGTCACCATTTGAATAGCATCCATATCTTCATTGTAGGAATCTCCAGAAATATAGTGCTTGAGCTCTAACCATTCACCACTTGTGTAGTGTTATCTTTTAAGGAAGAAATTTTTATTGCACCTAAACGATACACTTCTTCAATAACAAAAGGTCCTTCCCATTTTGAGAGTAGTTTTCCTGCAAAAAATCTGAGATGAGACCTATACAATAGAACCTCTCACCAACATGGAACTCTCTCTTAAGAATTCTCCTGTCATGCCATCTTTTAACTTTTTCTTTAAATAGTCCAGCATTTTCATATGCTTCACTCCTCCACTCATCTAACAAACTTAAGTCAAATAATCTTTTCTCACCCGCATGTTTGAAATCTCTATTAAGTTCTTTCACTGCCCAATAAGCTTTGTGTTCTAATTCTAAAGGCAGGTGGCAAGCTTTCCCATAAGCCATTTTGTAAGGAGACATCCCCATAGGATTTTTATGAGTAGTCTTATAAGACCATAAAGCATCATTCAACTTTTTAGCCCAATTTTTCCTAGATCTATTAATAGTCTTTTGCAAGATGGATTTAATTTCTCTATTTGATAGTTCTACTTGCCCACTAGTTTGGGGATGATAAGCTGAAGAAATTCTATGATTAACATCATATTTAGCAAGGGTCTTTCTAAATCCACCATGAATGAAATGAGAACCTCCATTAGTCATAAGATACCTAGGCACTCCAAACCTAGGAAAGGTAATATCCTTAAGAATTTTTAAAGAGGTCTCACCATCAGCATTATTCGTAGGTATAGCTTCTACCCACTTAGTAACATAGTCAACAACAACAAGATATGAGTATAACCTTTTAAAGGGGGAAAAGGACCCATAAAGTCAAATCCCCAACAATCAAATGGTTCAATAACAAGAGAGTAATTCATAGGCATCTCATTTTGTCTAAAAATATTACCAACCCATTGACACACATGATAAGACAAATTTTCTTGCATCTTCAAAAAGGGTAGGCCAGTAAAAACTTGATTGTAGCACCTTTTGTGCGGTTCTATCTCCTGCATGATGTCCTCCATAGGCACTCCCATGACATTTCCGCAATATCTCCTTTTGTTCATATTTTGGAACTTATCTTCACATAATACCATCTACTCCCTCTTTATATAAATGTGGGTCATCCCAAAAATAATGCCTCAAATCATAAAAGAACTTGTTGGTGCTAATGATGATGATGATGATCCCGATGAAGTCCAGCTTGATGACGGTGTTGATGGCGATGATCTCCCCTCTCCGGGGAGGAATTTCCCTAGTAGATTTCTGCCTGCCGGAGAGCTCTTTCTCTCTCTGTAGTTTTCAGCCTCGCAGAGGCGGCGGAATCTTTACGTGGTCACCCCCCAAGTCTTAGGGTTTCGGGAGGATTATATACGCCAAAGAGCAGAGCCAGAGGTGGGCCAGGGTGGCCACACCACTTGGTGGTGCGGCCAAGGGTGGCCCGTGCCAGGGGGTGGTGTGGGCCCCCTGTGGACCATCTCCGCTCCCCCTTCTGGCTTCCTTCGTCTTCTGGAAAAATAGGATTTTCCATATATTTCCAGGATTTTCGAATCTTCGTGAATTTCACCTCCAAACTGTGCCTTTTCCATCAGAATCCTAACTTCAGCGGTCCATCCTCCAAAAGTCATCAACCATGCAAAAAATAGATGAAATAACATAAGTATCATCTCTTAATATGAAATATATCAATGAATAACAGTAAATTATGATATAGAATAGTTATGCAAAATGGATGTATCAATCCACATGACAACACACACTTTAGTGGATTCTGTGATGCAACTTCTGCCACACTGGTGCAACATGCAACATGGAAGCTGCTTTCCTATGTGTGTTTTGGTCTCTGTGACCAAGGTTTGACACACTGATCCACTAGTGGCATTGCATGTGTTCTTTCCCTAGACAACATGGATCCACATGACAACACACACTCTAGTGGATTCTATGATGCAACTTCTTCCACACTGGTGCAACATGTAATGTGAAAGTTGCTTTCCTATCTGTTTTTCGTGTTTGTGACCAAGGTTTGACACACTAATCCACTAGTTTCATTACATGTGTTCTTTTCCTAGACCACATTGATCCACTAGTTGCATTGAGTGTGTTCTTTTGCTAAACAACACTGATCCACATGATAACACATACTCTAGTGGAATCTGTGATGCAACTTCTACAACACTGCTACAACAAGCAATGTGGAAGGTGCTTTCCTATCTGTTTTTGGTCTCTGCGACCAAGGTTTGACACACTGATCCACTAGTGTCATTGCATGTGTTCTTTTCCTAGACCACATTGATCCACTAGTGGCATTGTATGTGTTCTTTTCCTAAACCGCATTGATCCACATGACAACGCACACTCCAATGGATTTTGTGATGCAACTTCTGCTACACTGGTGCAACATGCAACATGGAAGCTGCTTTCTTATTTGTTTTTGGTCTTTGTGACCAAGGTTTGACACACAAATCCACTAGTGTCATTGCATGTGTTATTTTCCTAGACGAAATGGATCCACATGACAACACACCCTCTAGTGGATTATGTGATGCAACTTCTGCGACACTGGTGCAACATGCAATGCGGAAGCTGCTTTCCTATGTGTTTTTGGTCTTTGTGACCAAGGTTTGACACACAAATCCACTAGTGGAATTACATGTGTTCTTTTCCTAGACCAGACGGATCCACATGACAACACACACTCCAGTGGATTCAGTGATGCAACTTCTGCCACACTGGTGCAACATGCAACATTGAAGCTGATTTGCTATGTGTTTTTGGCCTTTGTGACCAAGGTTTGAAACACTGATCCACTAGTTCCATTGCATGTGTTATTTTCCTAGACCAAATGGATCCACATGACAACACGCACTACAGTGGATTCTGTGATGCAACTTCTGCCACACTAGTGCAACATGCAATGTGGAACCTGCTTTCCTATGTGTTTTTCGTCTTTCTGACCAAGGTTTAACACACTGATCACCTAGTGCCATTGCATGTGTTTTTTCTAGACCACGTGGATCCACATGGCAACACACACTCCATTGGATTCTGTGATGCAACTTCTGCCACACTGGTGCAACATGCAATGTGGAAGCTGCTTTCCTATGTGTTTTTTTGTCTTTGTGACCAATGTCTGACACATTGGTCATCTAGTGCCATTGCATGTGTTCTTTCCCAAAACCTAATGTATCCACCTGACAACACACACTCCAGTGGATTATGTGATGCAAATTCTACCACACTGGTGCAACATGCAATGTGGAAGCTGCTTTCCTATGTGTTTTGGGTATTTGTGACCAAGCTTTGACACACTGATCCACTAGTACCATTGCATGTGTTATTTTTCTATACCACATGGATCCACATGACAACACACACTCTAGTGGATTCTGTGATGGAACTTTTGCCACACTGGTGCAACATGCAATGCGGAAGTTGCTTTCCTATGTGTTTTTGGTCTTTGTGACCAAGGTTTGACACACAAATCCACTAGTGGAATTGCATGTGTTCTTTTCCTAGACCAGATAGATCCACAGGAGAACACACACTCCAGTGGATTCTGCGATGCAACTTATGCTACATTGGTGCAACATGCAATCTGGAAGTTGCTTTCCTATCTGTTTTTGGTCTCTGTGACCAAGGTTTGACACACTGATCCACTAGTGTCATTGCACGTGTTCTTTTTCTAGACCACATTGATCCACCAGTGTCACATCCCAAAATTCTCCTAATTTTGGAATGTAAAGTTAATAAAGTAATTTGGTTAAATTGTTTGACTTTGCTGAAATTTCTCAAACAAAGAAACTTTCTGATTTGATTTTCCTTCCTTGAATTCAGAAACTTGCATGAGATTGTATTAACATGACTATCCAACTTGTTTTCGTTTTCTTTTCAACCATTTGATTCTTTAAATATCCAACCATGCTTAGATGATTAAAGAGAGGGAATAAAATGACCTTCCCAAATTATGGTGGAGTGGTATTCTGATTTTCTTATTTGACTCTTGTAGTCTCTACTTCAATTTGTGAAACCATTCCATATGCTTTTCACCACTTCCTTGAAAAGAGAGAAGATAACATGACATCTTCATTTTCATTGGATGTTAAAAACGTGCTGCTTTATGTTATATCACTGAACTTGTTGTTTTGGATTTCTGGCATTGTGTGTCTTGATTGAGTGACTAAAAATAAACCATAATAAACTATTTAGAAATATTGCATAGTATAGCCATATAAGGCCAATTGCATAAAATCCTATATCCTTTTGATAATGCCTAAGTAGCCCTATTTGGCAAAAGGGCATAAAATGATTTGTATTTTGGTGATTGATATGACATGCATATATGCATTGCATAAAGCATCCTGCAAAAATTTCAATTTCAAAACCATTTATGAAAACCCCTTTTTGAAAATGCCCTTTTGTTCCCATGCGGAATTATACAAGGATTTATAAATCCACTCATTGGAACTAGTGAAAAGGATAAAATTATGATCCTATATTGATCTACAGAATTTCAGAAAAATTCAAAAACAATAATCAATCCATTTGAATTCAATATGCAAAAGTTATAAAAGAAATAAGAAACAGGAAAAAAAAGAAAAAAACGAAACACTAGCTAACCGCACCGACCCAGCCCACCAACCCACCTAGCCTAGGCGCTATCCGCCGCTCGCTGCCCACCCCGTGCAGCGCATAGCGCAGCAACCTGCGGCCTAGAAAGCAGCCAGCCCAGCAGCGCAGCCAACCCGTGTCCTCTCCTGCACCCGCTGACGCCAGGGACCCACCAGGGTCATCCCCAACCTCCTGCGCTGGAGACCCGCACGAACATGCCCCCGACCCAGTTCCGATTTCCTCCAGATTCTCAATGAACTGGTCGATATTTCTGCCCTCTCTCGCTGCCATACGCCCTATGAAATCCCCCGCACCGCCCCTCGTATTTTTTTTTCCAAAATCGTCGAACCTTAGCTGCCACTGGAGATTGCCGATTCCGCCGCCGTCGGAGCTCCAGGCCATCGTCGATACCGTCGTCACTGACCCATACCTTCCTTCTATTACTCTTCCTCGTGTTCCACCTCTTCGCCTCACCCGTCTTTCCCCTTGCGCAGATCCCCGAATCCTCTCCGATTGCTCGCCGGAGTACCACCGACACCGCATGCCTCCAGCCACCGGCCATTGCCGCACGAGGAAGCGAGGCAGCCCGACGAATCCACCAAGGCGCTTTAAGAGGTCACGCGCATCTCGTCGACCACCTCTCCCTCACCGGAGAACGCCGGATCGCCGCCACGCCACCGTCACCAAGCCGCCACCACCGGTCGTCGTCGTCAGAAGGTGAGCCGGAGAAGGTCGCGCTCGCCGCCGTCGGATTCCGCGTGGACGAACGAGATTAGACCCAAAGGCCGAAGAGGTAATGACCAATGACGTGCCGCCACTTGGCCGTCCTTGTCAGCGCCTATTCAGCCCGCCCGGCCAACCACTTCATGCCGCGTGGCTTACGTTGTCGGCTGACTGTGTAACTTGGAGAATCAATTCTAAAATTTGCAGAAATTCTTTTAAACTTGTAAAATTCGTAGAAAAATATCTAAAGCTCCAAAAATAGCAAATAATATACCATTGCATTCACATTTTTGTGTAGAATATTAATATGTAATTGTATCATACATTTACAATAAGTATTTGTCGTGATTATTTAAATGGTTTAATACCCTTTTTGGAGCAATTAATTCACAGAAAATAAAATACAACTCTGAAAAATACAAATGATATACCCCTAGATTCACAAAATTGTGTAGAACATGATTCTGCAATAAATTTATAAGTTGAAAGTACAGATATTGTTTCACACATTAAAAGGAATTTTGTAGTATTTTAATTCTATAAAATGATCTGTAAACTATTTTGACCTGAATCCTTTCGCTCCTAACTCTAAATCAACATATATATCCAGGAGTATTTTACAAAGAATTTATCAAACTATTTACAACAAAGGTTTAATGAAATTGCATAAAACCTATTAAATGGATCTAATTAATACAATAAATGGTTTTTATGCATTAAAAAGTTTTCCATGCATGTCATCTGTAGTATAATGATAAGAGAACCTAAATACACTACTGAAACTTTTATTAAATTGTCATGCATGCATTTGTGGATTTGTTTATGAGTGTGTATGGTTCTTTATGTATTGCAATTGTTTAATTCATAGATTGCGAGGAGTGCAACATATGTGATTGCAACGAGTGTCTGAACAAATCCAACAACTATCAAGGAAAGTAGATGCTAATTTTGTTCATACCTTGTCCTACTATTTTCCCTTAAGCATGTGTAGTGTATTTCTGTAGTTATCGTGTAGGAATTACTATGCTATGCTATATCCTATATATTGTGGTAGGAATTCCTTGTAGTTGAGCCGTTCAGTAGATGTTCTTAGACCTGCTGTGAAGACGGGGGAAGGGGATCACATTTTGGTGAAGTATGTGTTTGTTCAAATTAAAACAACATAATGTTAATGCCTAGGCGGAGCGGTTGGATGGTCAACGGAGTGTGGATAATGGTGGGGAATGCCGCCCAGGGTACTTAGAAGGATTGGTTCTCTTTGTTATGGTAGCTTAGGTGTGCAACAATGTGCTAGTAAGAATTGGTGGCTGGTTGGACTTAGTAGGTCGTGGTGATCCGAACCCAGCGTAGCCAGAGATGTATTGAATGATAGGTTGGGACCGGTGCGCAGTGGGGTTTGGTGATCTACTTCTCGAAAGGTTCCATCTTGGACTTCTCCCTATCATCACACAATATGAGTGTGGTGGTACGAGCTGGGTTGGCCAGGTCACATGGGTAAAGTGTACAAACCCCTGCAGGGTGTAAAACTAAGTACTTAGCCGTGTCCTCGGTTACGGATGATTGAGTTGCTTGATCCTGAGACTATGACATATTCTCGCTCATCCTTATTTCCTAATTACTAAAACTTTATGGGTGAACTTAATGGGTTGTTGTGAATCAAATGGTTTACGAAAGTAGGATAAATGTGTTTGAAAAGTGCAAGCTAGCCAAAGCTCCACTATCCAAGTAAGCATGTAGATGCTAGGTGCATTGTCTCTTTTACCTTAGCGCTACTTTCCATAGATTCCATGTATTGACCCTTCGGGGATGCTACATTTCATGTTGCAAGTTATACCGTTTCTGAGCGATCAAATAGGTCGTAGTATTCCACTCAACAGTTGTTCGCCTATGGCACAATTGAAGATGGAGCCTACTATCTGTTTATGCTTCCGTATGCTACTTTGTTATTTGAGCTAGCCTTTGAGCTATGCATTATGTAATAATTGCAGATTCGGGATCATTCGATGTAATAATGATGCACAGTTATATTCTTTGGTATTCATTTGTACTGTGTGTACCAGTGAACCGATCCAGGGATTGGCACTATACACAGGAACTCAGCCTTATCAGGCGAGGGTGTTACAACAAGTGCCATTGCATGTGTTCTTTTCCTAAACCACACTGATTCACATGACAACACACACTCCAGTGGATTCTGTGATGCAACTTCTGCCACACTGGTGCAACATGCAACAAGGAAGCTGATTTGCTATGTGTTTTTGGTCTTTGTGACCAAGGTTTAAAACACTGATCCACTAGTTCCATTGCATGTGTTATTTTCCTAGACCAAATGGATCCACATGACAAGACGCACTCTACTGGATTCTGTGATGCAACTTCTGCCACACTGGTGCAACATGCAATGTGGAAGCTACTTTCCTATGTGTTTTTGGTCTTTGCGACCAAGCTTTAACACACTGGTCACCTAGTGCCATTGCATGTGTTGTTTTTCTAGACCACATGGATCCACATGACAACACACACTCCAGTGGATTTTATGATGCAACCTCTGCCACGCTGCTACAACATGTAATGTGGAAGTTGCTTTCCTATCTGTTTTTGGTCTCTATGACCAAGGTTTGACACACTAGTCCACTAGTATCATTGCATGTGTTCTTTTCCTAGACCACATTGATCCACCAGTGGCATTGCATGTGTTATTTTCCTAAACCACACTGATCCACATGACAACACACACTCCAGTAGATTCTGTGATGCAACTTCTGCCACACTGGTGCAACATGCAACATGGAAGCCGCTTTCCTATGTGTGTTTGTTTCTGTGACCAAGGGTTGACACACTGATCCACTAGTGGCATTGCATGTGTTCTTTCCCTAGACAATATGGATCCACATGACAACACTCACTCCAGTAGATGCTGTGATGCAACTTCTGCCACACTGGTGCAACATGTAATGTTAAAGCTGCTTTCCTATGTGTTTTTGGTCTTTGTGACCAAGGTTTGACACACTGGTCACCGAGTGCCATTGCATGTGTTCTTTCATGACACACTCTAGTGGATTTTGTGATGCAACTTAGGCCACACTGGTGCAACATGCAATGTGGAAGCTGCTTTCCCATGTGTTTTTGCTCTTTGTGACCAAGGTTTGACACACTGATCCACTAGTACCATTCCATGTTTTATTTTCCTAGACCACATGGATCCACATGACAACACACACTCTAGTGGATTTTGTGATGCAACTTCTGCCACACTAGTGCAACATGCAACATGGAAGCTGATTTGCTATGTAGTTTTGGTCTTTGTGACTAAGGTTTGAAACACTGATCCACTAGTGCCATTGCATGTGTTATTTTACTAGCAAAATGGATCCACATGACAACACGCACTCCAGTGGATTGTGTGATGCAACTTCTACCACACTGGTGCAACATGCAATGTGGAAGCTGCTTTCTTATGTTTTTTCGTCTTTGTGACCAAGGTTTGACACACTGGTCACCTACTGCCATTGCATGTGTTCTTTTTCTAGACCACATGGATCCACATGACAACACACACTCCAGTGGATTCTGTGATGCAACTTGTGCCCCGCTGGTGCAACATGCAATGTGGAACCTGATTTCCTATCTGTTTTTGGTCTCTGTGACCTAGGTTTGACACACTGATCCACTAGTGTCATTACATGTGTTCTTTTCCTAGACCACATTGATCCACCAGTGGCATTGCATGTGTTATTTTCCTAAACCACATTGATCCACATGACAACACACACTCCAGTGGATTCTGTGATGCAACTTCTGCCACACTGGTGCAACATGCAACATGGAAGCTGCTTTCCTATGTGTTTTTGGTTTTTGTGACCAAGGTTTGACACACTGATCAACTAGTGGCATTCAATGTTTTCTTTCCCTAGACAACATGGATCCACATGACAACACACACTCTAGTGGATTCTGTGATGCAACTTCTGCCACACTGGTGCAACATGTAATGTGGAAGCTGCTTTCCTATGTGTTTTTGGTCTTTGTGACGAAGGTTTGACACACTGGTCACCTAGTGCCATTGCATGTGCTCTTTCCGTAAACCTAATGTATCCACATGACATGACACACTCTAGTGGGTTCTGGGATGCAACTTCTGCCACACTGGTGCAACATGCAATGTGGAAGCTCCTTTCCCATGTGTTTTTGGTCTTTGTGACCAAGATTTGACACACTAATCCACTAGTACCATTGCATGTTTTATTTTCCTAGACCACGTGGATCCACATGACAACACACACTCTAGTGGATTTTGTGATGCAACTTCTGCCACACTGGTGCAACATGCAATATGGAAGCTGCTTTCCTATGTGTTTTTGGTATTTGTGACCAAGGTTTGAAACACTGATCTACTAGTGCCATTGCATGTGTTATTCTACTAGAGAAAATGGATCCACATGACAACACGCACTCCAGTGGAATCTGTGATGCAACTTCTGCCACATTGGTGCAACATGCAATGTTGAAGCTGCTTTCCTATGTGTTTTTGGTCTTTGTCACCAAGGTTTGACACACTGGTCACCTCGTGCCATTGCATGTCTTCTTTTTCTAGACCACATGGATGCACATGACAACACAGTCTAGTGGATTCTATGATGCAACTTCTTCCATGCTTGTGCAACATGCAATGTGGAAGCTGCTTTCCTATCTGTTTTTGGTCTCTCTGACCAAGGTTTGACACATAGATCCACTAGTTTCATTGCATGTGTTCTTTTCCTAGACCACATTGATCCACCAGTGGTGTTGCATATGTTATTTTCCTAAACCACACTGATCCACATGACAACACACACTCCAGTGGATTCTGTGATGCAACGTCTGCCACACTGGTGCAACATGCAACATGGAAGCTACTTTCCTATGTGTTTTTGGTTCCTGTGACCAAGGTTTGACACACTGATCCACTAGTGGAATTGCATGCGTTCTTTCCCTAGACAATATGGATCCACATGACAACACACACTCTAGTAGATGCTGTGATGCAACTTCTGGCACACTGGTGCAACATGTAATGTGGAAGCTGCTTTCCTATGTGTTTTTGGTCTTTGTGACCAAGGTTTGACACACTAGTCACCTAGTGCCATTGCATGTGTTCTTTCCCTAAACCAAATGTATCCACATGACAAGACACACTCTAGTGGATTCCGTGATGCAACTTCTGCCACACTAGTGCAACATCCAATGTGGAAGCTGCTTTCCCATGTGTTTTTGGTCTTTGTGACCAAGGTTTGACACACTGATCCAGTAGTACCATTCCATGTTTTATTTTCCTAGCCCACATGGATCCACATGACAACACACACTCTAGTGGATTTTGTGATGCAACTTTTGCCACACTAGTGCAACATGCAACATGGAAGCTGATTTGCTATGTAGTTTTGGTCTTTGTGACTAAGGTTTGAAACACTGATCCACTAGTGCCATTGCATGTGTTATTTTACTAGCCAAATGGATCCACATGACAACACGCACTCCAGTGGATTGTGTGATGCAACTTCTACCACACTGGTGCAACATGCAATGTGGAAGCTGCTTTCTTATGTTTTTTCGTCTTTGTGACCAAGGTTTGACACACTGGTCACCTAGTGCCATTGCATGTGTTCTTTTTCTAGACCACATGGATCCACATGACAACACACACTCCAGTGGATTCTGTGATGCAACTTCTGCCCCGCTGGTGCAACATGCAATGTGGAACCTGCTTTCCTATCTATTTTTGGTCTCTGTGACCTAGGTTTGACACACTGATCCACTAGTGTCATTACATGTGTTCTTTTCCTAGACCACATTGATCCACCAGTGGCATTGCATGTGTTATTTTCCTAAACCACATTGATCCACATGACAACACACACTCCAGTGGATTCTGTGATGCAACTTCTGCCACACTGGTGCAACATGCAACATGGAAGCTGCTTTCCTATGTGTTTTTGGTTTTTGTGACCAAGGTTTGACACACTGATCCACTAGTGGCATTCAATGTTTTCTTTCCCTAGACAACATGGATCCACATGACAACACACACTCTAGTGGATTCTGTGATGCAACTTCTGCCACACTGGTGCAACATGTAATGTGGAAGCTGCTTTCCTATGTGTTTTTGGTCTTTGTGATGAAGGTTTGACACACTGGTCACCTAGTGCCATTGCATGTGCTCTTTCCGTAAACCTAATGTATCCACATGACATGACACACTCTAGTGGGTTCTGGGATGCAACTTCTGCCACACTGGTGCAACATGCAATGTGGAAGCTCCTTTCCCATGTGTTTTTGGTCTTTGTGACCAAGATTTGACACACTAATCCACTAGTACCATTGCATGTTTTATTTTCCTAGACCACGTGGATCCACATGACAACACACACTCTAGTGGATTTTGTGATGCAACTTCTGCCACACTGGTGCAACATGCAATATGGAAGCTGCTTTCCTATGTGTTTTTGGTATTTGTGACCAAGGTTTGAAACACTGATCTACTAGTGCCATTGCATGTGTTATTCTACTAGAGCAAATGGATCCACATGACAACACGCACTCCAGTGGAATCTGTGATGCAACTTCTGCCACATTGGTGCAACATGCAATGTTGAAGCTGCTTTCCTATGTGTTTTTGGTCTTTGTCACCAAGGTTTGACACACTGGTCACCTCGTGCCATTGCATGTCTTCTTTTTCTAGACCACATGGATGCACATGACAACACAGTCTAGTGGATTCTATGATGCAACTTCTTCCATGCTTGTGCAACATGCAATGTGGAAGCTGCTTTCCTATCTGTTTTTGGTCTCTCTGACCAAGGTTTGACACATAGATCCACTAGTTTCATTGCATGTGTTCTTTTCCTAGACCACATTAATCCACCAGTGGTGTTGCATATGTTATTTTCCTAAACCACACTGATCCACATGACAACACACACTCCAGTGGATTCTGTGATGCAACGTCTGCCACACTGGTGCAACATGCAACATGGAAGCTACTTTCCTATGTGTTTTTGGTTCCTGTGACCAAGGTTTGACACACTGATCCACTAGTGGAATTGCATGCGTTCTTTCCCTAGACAATATGGATCCACATGACAACACACACTCTAGTAGATGCTGTGATGCAACTTCTGGCACACTGGTGCAACATGTAATGTGGAAGCTGCTTTCCTATGTGTTTTTGGTCTTTGTGACCAAGGTTTGACACACTGGTCACCTAGTGCCATTGCATGTGTTCTTTCCCTAAACCAAATGTATCCACATGACAAGACACACTCTAGTGGATTCCGTGATGCAACTTCTGCCACACTAGTGCAACATCCAATGTGGAAGCTGCTTTCCCATGTGTTTTTGGTCTTTGTGACCAAGGTTTGACACACTGATCCAGTAGTACCATTCCATGTTTTATTTTCCTAAACCACATGGATCCACATGACAACACACACTCTAGTGGATTTTGTGATGCAACTTCTGCCACACTGTTGCAACATGCAACATGGAAGCTGCTTTCCTATGTGTTTTTTATCTGTGTGACCAAGGTTTGACACACGGATCCACTAGTGGCATTGCATGTTGATGCGGCCCGTCCTACGGATGCTCCTACATCTACACCAACAAGTCCCCCAAGTGGACCAATGACTCGCGCATGAGCCAAGCTCCTTCAAGCTAAGGTGAATTCGCTCCTTGTCTCATGTGATTTTGATACATCCTTGGACGGCTTGCTACTTCATTCCAATACCCTATGCATCCTCAGGTATGAACCCCATGGAGAAGCACTAGGAGAAGGAGCCAAGCCAGCACAAGACGAAGATCCACCGCAAAGCGGCGCCAGGCCCAGCGGACCGGGTCCTGCGCCGGAAATACCAGTGACCATTCTGGTCGACCGACACCCGCGCTGGAATTATCGGCGACCACCGAAACCATCCGGCAAAGACCGAAGCGCACGTCTGTATGCGTTTTCGGTGGCCGACTGAAACAACCGTCCGTTATCGGAATTTCCGACGTACATTCATGTCACGCCAGACTTATCGCCAGAACGGCCCTATCTCAAAGTCAACCAGGGTTTGATTCCCGAGAATATTCCTATTTCGTCCAGTTTTTACCCTTTGTACCCAAACTACACCTGACTTAGTGGCTGGCCTATATATAGGCCCCACACCCACTTGTCTTTCTGAGTGATACGTCGTAAACGTATTCCATGCTTGTTTTATATCTACTTTCTTATGTTTTGTCCACACTTTGGAGTATTTTTACACATTTTCTGGAACTAACCTATTAACAAGATGCCACAGTGCCAGTTGCCTGTTTTTTGCTGTTTTTGGTTTCAGAAAAGCTAGTAAGAAAATATTCTTGGAATTGGACCGGACAAGAGCCAAAGTCAATATTTACCTGAAGCAACACGAAGTCTGGAGGGGAGATGAATTGGCGCACCAGGGCGGCCACACCTGGTGGCAGCGTGGCCTGGGGGCACGCCACCAGGGTGTGTGGGCCCCCTGGTGCTCCACCGACCTTGCCCCTTTGCCTATAAAAGCCTCCCGGGACAAAAACCCTAAGGACTCGATCAAAATTCCACGAAAGTGTCTGTGGCTGCTGTCATCTCCATCCCTAGATCGGGAGGGATCTGAAGCTCTTCCCGGCACCCTGCCGAAGGGGAGAGATCACCCTGGAGGCCTTCTTCATCACCATGCCTGCCTCCGGTGTGATGCGTGAGTAGTTCATCCTTGGACTACGGGTCCATGTAGTAGCTATATGGTTGGTTCTCCTCCTTTGTGCTACCATGTTTATATCTTGTGAGCTCCGTTCATGATCAAGATCATCTATTTGTAATCTTACATGTTGTGTTTGTGGGGATCCGATGGATAATGAGATGCTATTTCAGATTGATTATTGATTCTATCATGTCTTTGTTATTTGTGATCTTGCATGCTTTCCATTGTTAGTAGCTATCTTGTCCAAGTAGATGCTGGCAACTCCAAGAGGGAGTATTTATGCTCGATAGTGGGTTCATGCCTCTAGTAATCTGGGGAAGTGACAGAAATCTCTAAGGTACTAGATGTGATGTTTCTACTAGGGAGAAAACATCAATCCTTTGTCCATGGGGCAATCGTATTATTTACTTTACACACTTTGCTTAATGCAATTATCTGTTGCTTGCAACTTAATACTGGAGAGGTTCGGATGATAACCTGAAGGTGGATTATTAGTCATAGATGTAGTTGGATTACGGTTTATGTATAATGTTGTAATGCCGAATCAAATCTCATAGGAGTCAAGATGATTAGTATATGCATGTATGCTTTCTCGGTGTTTGTCAATTGCCCTGCTGCAATTTGTTAACCCAACATGTCATATATCTTAAGGAGAATCACCTCTAGTGAACTATGGACCCCGGTCCATTCGTTTACCATCAATCTACCATCTATTTACTGTTTACTTTCTTCAAGCAATTAGTATCTTCCACACAATACGTTTAATCCTTTGTTTTCAGCAAAACCGGTGAGATTGACAACCTCACTGTAAGTTGGGGGCAAAGTTATGTGGTTGTATTATGCAGGATTCCAAGTTGGAAATAACACCTTGGAGGTGTTTCCTTGCTCCTACTGGTTCGATAACCTTGGTCTCATATCTGAGGGATAACTTGCTGCTGTGCTCATCATACCTTCCTCTTGGGTTCCCCCAACGAGCTCAATATATTTTGAGCCATCAAGCCTTTTTTCTAGCGCCGTTGCCAGGGAGTCAAGGACAGCTTCACAAGGGGAGTCTTTCACAACCAATCTCTTTACTCTGTTTTTTGTTTTGCTTAGTTTATTTTTGCTTTTTTTGCTTGTTTCTTTCTATCAAAAACACACACAAAAAAATCCTGCTATAGTTGTTATTTCTGTTGATCTGTTATTGTCTTGCTTTATCATGCTTTCTGTCAATGGTGGGTTTCTTTGAAACTAGATCTTATTGGCAAGATGGGTTCCTGGAACAGCAAAAATATTATGAGGAACACCGCTTGTCACAAAAAGGGAAACTCTTATGGGAACAAATTGATAAATTGTGTACCATTGCTAGAAACATGTGCTCTACTTATAATGTTACTTATTGCTTTGATAAATCTTGTTGCTATAGGATGTATAAACACATCCCTTTTCAATGTGAGTATAATGATGATGTTACCATATCTTCTTATGTTAAGGGAAATTATGACTTTTATGATGTGGAACAAATTGAAGAATTTATTGCTTGGAAGGGTGCATTCGAACTTGCTTATTTGTTGAAAATACTGATGATGCACCTTATAAATATGAGTTTTATGATATACTTAAATTTTGCTTTGATAATTACAAGGTAGATAATGGATATATTCTTGAATATTTTAATAGATGCTCTCCATCAACAAAAGAGACTAATGCCTTGCAGGAGATTATGGAAGAAGAAATTGCTAAAACTGGAAGCTCATTGGATGAAAAAGAGGAGGAGAGTGATGATCAAGAGGAGGAAGAATGTATCTACCCATTCCTACTTTCTAATGAGAGTAACTCTTTACCCATTACATTATTTGATTGTCCTCCATGCTTACCAAAGGAGGATGAATGTTATGTTCCTATGGATCCTTTTGAATTTTTTTATAATAAAGCTCTAGATTATGGCCCTATATTGGTTGATAATATTAATTGTACTACTATTGAAAATGAGATTGACCAGTCGTCTTCTTATAAAATAGTTAAAAGTGGGTCTGAAGGTTTTAATCCCACTATTTTTGATCTTGATAAAAATTATGTGTTTGTAGATCATGAAAAGCATGCTTTATGTGATAGTCATATTGTTGAGTTGATTCATGAGGCTACTGAAAATTATTATGAGAGAGAAAAATATGGTTGTAAAAGTTTTCATGGTACTGAAACACCTCTCTATTTGTCGAAAGTTTTGAAGTTACTCTCGTTTTATCTTCCTATGCCTGTCACTTTGTTCTTTGTGTATTTATTTGCATATAAGATTCCTATGCATAGGAAGCGGGTTAGAATTAAATGTATTTTGAATTTTCTTCTTGATGCTCTGTTTTACTTCAATTCATATTTCTTATGTGAGCATCATTGAAATTCTTATGCCTAGCTCAAAGGCGTTAAAGAAAAGCACTTATTGGGAGATAACCCAAATTTTTAGTCAATAAATTTTTATTTTGTTGAGTCTTGGAAGTTATTGATTCATTAATAACCTCCCTTTATCCTTTTTGTGTGGTTTTTGTGCCAAGAGTAACCTCTAATGAGAGAGAAGTAAGACTTGGGAAAGTTGCTGGCCCAAAACAGATTTTTGTGCTTCGCTGTAAAAATTCGTGAAAAATCTCTGTACGTCGGATTGAGCTGTAAATTTTTGTACTTTTGACCCAGGTTGTTATCCAACTTTCGATAGTTCAACACTTTTCTATTTGAGAAACAGAAGGTCTTCTAAAAAATCGGTTTGTACCTGCTGGTCTGTTTTGACAGATTTCTGCCATTATTTGCATTTGCATCTTAATCTCTTTATCTTTGAGTTCTCTTTGATCACTTGAACTTTTAAAAGGAATTGCTACAGTATCTTGTGTTTTAATGGAAGTTTTACTTGTGTTGAAACTGAACTGAACGACTTATTATCTTGAGTACACTAATGTTGATAATGAAGATTGTGTGAAGTTTTGTATGAAGGTAATTTTAAAGTGTAGGGAAAAATAATGTGATAAGATGAAGTATGGACAAAATCTAAACCTTGGGGATGCCACCCGTGTCACCCCAAGAAATATTCAAGAAGTACAAGCGTCAAAGCTTGGGGATGCCCAAGGCATCGCCTTCTTCATCAATAAAAATCTCAGGTTTTCTTCCAAACACTTCATTTTCATTGTTTCATGCACAATTGTGTTGTTCTTGGAGCGTCTTCATTTTTGTATTTAGTTTTCGTTTGCTTGGTTTGCTTAAATAAATTGGTTGGACCCCCTTATTCATACATTAGTTTTCAAATAAGTTGGTTTGGATTGGAAAAGAGTAGGAAAGTTCAAGCTTAAGTGGTATAAAAGGAGCTTGTTTTTGACTGTGGCCTAGACTTTATCATGTCATGGTTGTTGTTGTTTTGACTTTATGCTTAGTAATCATTGTTGTAGCATGACTTGTTACAAATAATTGAGATTGCTTAATGTGCCTTGAAAGAATCATGCGTTGTTTTAGCATACAAAAGCATAGTATTGTGGTATTCTCCTTTGATGCTTTATTTGGGTTGACTTGGCTCATGCTCACACCATGTTAAGACTATACCAAGTCACCATAGCCTCTATCATTTAGTTTTCGACTTGTAATATCACTTTATGCTTTAATTAGTAATGTTTTGTCGCTTTGCATGATTATGGCCATTATTGCTCTCTTAGTTGGTCGCTCCCAGTCTTTTGCTAGCCTCCATACCAAGTATGAGTTCCACTCGTGCATCCAACTTCAAATAAAACCAAGTTACTCCAAAGAGTCCATGATACCTACCTATTAGCATTTGCTATTCCGAGTATATTCATATTTTTATCTACCTTCCGAATTAAACTTGTTATGTGAAAATTAGTGATTAAAGCTCTCACAAACTTGATGGCACACTTTACTTTCTTGCACTTAATAAACTTGAACCATTGTACCCATCTAAGTTGCGTATATGCTTGCGTTTTATAAGTTGTGAATTAGCAGAACCATGTTACAATGGGAAACGCTTTCAACATTGCACATTATTCAGTTGATATCATGATTCTTTTGCTTATGGATCCCGGCGGTGTGAAATAAAAGGGGATCTTGTAAGCTCATGGAGCTTGTATATGTGTTAGAGAAACGCTTGGGCCACTAGCCTAAGCCATGCCTAATCATGGTGGAAACTTGCAGCATAACCATAGTGAGCAATCTATGAAGCATCCTCAATAAAAACCTATGCAAATAGCAAATAAAAAGATCACTGAGATGCTCATTTTCTGCTTGCCTTGTCATTTTGATATGGGAATGCCTCCGTATCATCGGGCAAGGGGTACCCCATTGGTGGTTCTCTATGATACATATGTACTTACAATGACAAGAACTTACTCGTGACTAAAGTTGAGTAGCATGTGGTTCGGTCTTCGTAAGTAAGGGGCATGTGATTTCAACTTATCACTTGTCAAGAATATCTTCATATTTGTTTACTTTAACCTTAATAACCTAAAGATGCTTATGATAGGGGTAATGAGAGCTGAAAGCTAATAAGTACCATAATTTTTGGAAGCTCTTTATGAAACTTCAACCCCTGCTTCCTTCTATGAAGGGCCTTTCTTTTACTTTTATGTTGAGTCTCGATCTTCTATCTTTATGCACCTATTGAGAGAGCATAGTGGTCATTCTTAGTTTAATGTGCATTTTCCCAAAACTTGTTGATTGATTCATAACTTTGATATTGCTTGTTCTTAAACTATTTGTATCTAGTCACCCTTATGTCTTGCTACACTATGAGGGACAAGCTGAATATCATTCTCATTATGTTTTCTATATGTGAAACAAATAAACGTCTTTCAAAGCATTGTTATTCATGAATCTTTTTTTTGTACATTTTCATGTTACAACATAGTTTCTATGTCTTATTGTGAGAACTCTATCTTTCATTTTATGTTAAAGTACTATGATCCCAGTTATCAATGTTTTACAAATACCTTGATCAAGATTGTGACGGTGCATGTCACCTCGGAAAACATTTATCACTTACCTACTCAAGGACAAGCAGGAGTTAAGCTTGGGGATGTTGATACGTTGTAAATGTATCTATAATTTTTGATGTTCCATGCTTGTTTTATATCTACTTTCTTATGTTTTGTCCACACTTTGGAGTATTTTTACACATTTTATGGATCTAACCTATTAACAAGATGCCACATTGCCAGTTGCCTCTTTTTTGTTGTTTTTGGTTCAAAAAAACTAGTACGGAAATATTCTCGGAATTGGACCGGACAAGAGTCAAAGTCAATATTTTACCCGAAGCAACACGGAGTCCGGAGGGGAGACAAAGTGGCGCACCAGGGCGGCCACACCTGGTGGCGGCATGACCTGGGGGAGGCACGCCACCAGGGGTGTGGGCCCCCTGGTGCTCCACCGACCTTGCCCCTTCGCCTATAAAAGCCTCCCGGGATGAAAACCCTAAGGACCCGATCAAAATTCCATGAAAGAGTCTGTAGCCGCCGTCATCTCCATCCCTAGATCGGGTGGGATATGAAGCTCTTCCCGGCACCCTGCCGAGGGGAGAGATCACCCTGGAGGCCTTCTTCATCACCATGCCTACCTCCGGTGTGATGCGTGAGTAGTTCATCCCTGGACTACGGGTCCATGTAGTAGCTAGATGGTTGGTTCTCCTCCTTTGTGCTACCATGTTTAGATCTTGTGAGCTCCTTTCATGATCAAGATCATCTATTTGTAATCTTACATGTTGTGTTTGCGGGGATCCGATGGATATTGAGATGCTATTTCAGATTGATTATTGATTCTATCATGTCTTTGTTATTTGTGATCTTGCATGCTTTCCGTCGTTAGTAGCTATCTTGGCCAAGTAGATGCTAGCAACTCAAAGAGGGAGTATTTATGATCGATAGTGGGATCATGCCTCTAGTAATTTGGGAAGTGATAGAAATCTCTAAGGTACTAGATGTGTTGTTGCTACTAGGAGAAAACAACAATCCTTTGTCCATGGGGCAATCGTATTGTTTACTTTACACACTTTGCTTAATGCAATTATCTGTTGCTTGCAACTTAATACTGGAGGGGGTTCGGATGATAACCTGAAGGTGGATTATTAGTCATAGATGTAGTTGGATTAAGTTCTATGTATAATGTTGTAAAGACCAATCAAATCTCATAGGAGTCAAGATGATTAGTGTATGCATGTATGCTTTCTCGGTGTCTGTCAATTGCCTCACTGTAGTTTGTGCACCCAACATGTCATATATCTTAAGGAGAATCACCTCTAGTGAACTATGGACCCTGGTCCATTCTTTTACCATCAATCTACCTTCTATTTACTATTTACTGTTTACTTTCTTGAAGCAATTACTATCATCCAAACAATACGTTTAATCCTTTGTATTCAGCAAAACCGGTGAGATTGACAACCTCACTGTAAGTTGGGGGCAAAGTTCTGTGGTTGTGTTGTGCAGGATTCCAAGTTGGAAACAACACCTTGGAGGTGTTTCCTTGCTCCTACTGGTTCGATAACCTTGGTTTCATAACTGAGGGAAAACTTGCTGCTGTGCTCATCATACCTTCCTCTTGGGGTTCCCCAACGAGCTCGATATATTTTTAGCCGTCACTGAGGCATGATATTTGGAATTAGTGGACACCCTTGTGGATCTATCTAATTCTTGCCTCATATTCCTTGATTGAGGAGCACCCCAATATCACAAACCTCGTTGGAGTTTGCATCGTGCCTCCCTCGTTGTACAAGTCCTAGGCATCGGAGTCCCTTTGCCTAGACGTCAAGATCTCATTGAGTCTCCCTACTCACTGTGCCGGTTCAAGAGAGAGTCCTCCGCCCGACGCCGATCTTAGGGATTGCGCCGGACCGGTCACCGCTGGCATGAGCTATTGGTGTGTATCGTGGTTTTGCGTGAGTGTGTTCATCGTGTTCTTCATGCGTGAGTTTGTCGTGTTCATCCTCCTCTCCTCCCCCGCACTCCACCTTCGATTTGAAAGGGATTCGTGAAAAATTGGGCCACCCTAGAGGTTTGCCTCAACATATTGGTATCAAGAGCTTCTTTGCTCACGAATTCCCCCACAATTTTTTTCTATCGACCAAAAATTCAAAAAACACCAAAAAATAGCCCCAATTTGCCTTCGGCTCGATCTCTAGATTTGGTGCGTTTTTAGTGGTTTTGTTCCATAGATGTGTTGCATTGGGTACCAATCTACCTTCCTAGAACCTTTTTCCAGCCCAATTTGGACACATGTCCAAATTTTTTGATAGATTTGACTGTTGGAGTTCATCACGAACTCAAACCGGCTCCAGGCCTAGCCGCCGAAAATTTCGGCGCATGTTCCGGCGCACTGGAATTGCGACCAGAAATTTTGGCGCCAGGCTTGCCGCCGCAAGTTTGGCTGCCGCAAATTTTGATTTGACCCAATTTTGTCCGTTTTTCCACTTGTGTTGTTCGTGCCTCATGTGCGTGTCGCCCCAACTAACTTCAAGCTTCCGCAAGTCATCACATACCGCGCTCCTCGACACCGCGACGCTGAACATCATTCCCTACACGGGTAGCAAGTCGTGATACCGAAGGTATAACTTGCACCACCTTGTTAACCCTTCTTCCTTATGTGTATCTATCCTATGAGAGCAACTCATCTTGTGTTTGCCTAAGCATTGTGCACTTGTCCTTGGAAAGTGAGAGTGTGTAAGCAAATTCAAGAGTTAACATAGCAGTATAGAAAGGGAGAAAACGAATCAAAAAAAGAGAAAAAAAAGAAAAAAAGCAAAAGAAAAATAGAAAGATACAAAGTCTCCCAATACAAAGAGAGTCTCAAGCTTGTAAGAAAAGAGAGAGATCGAGAGCGACCAAGGCAAGTGCACAAAGACGTTGCTTATTTCTCTTTTGGCAAACGAGTTGTGGTCTCTCCTTGCGTTGGCATGACACCGAGCATAGTCTTCGTTAGGACATTTTGTGCTCTTTGGATCATTTCGTTTGGTTTTGCACAACCCTAACCTTCCACCAAAAGCTTTTGAGAGTTAGTTCTTTCTTTAGTGTGAGGTTTCTTTGCGATTTCACTTTGCACGCTTATAGCTCTCACTTGTGGTTTCTAGTTTGATGCAATCCCCAAGGTGAGATAAAAGTCTAACACCACCATATTCCACTTCCATATACAATCCTTATGTGTTTTGCATGATGGATAGGCACAGTGAGTCAAGCCAACCTCCTCCCTAAGAAGAAGAAGATGGACTATACATGACGCGCACAAGTCACTACATCATCCGACAAGAGTTCTGTGAACGTTGCCAAGCTCTTGAGACGCGACAAGATGAACAATTCGGTGAGATGCAAGCCGAGTTCAAGAACATCGACAATCGCTTTGATGGCCTCGAATGACAAATGCATGCGATGCATCACAACTTTGGCCATCAAAATGAAGCACTCCAATGCTCCATCGCTGAAACAAATGACAAGCTTCTACTTCTCATGGACGGAATGGTAAGACGTTGCTCTCGCACATCAATCTCTTGAAGCTCTCCGTGCCAGCGTTGTCCTCTTTATCAAGATCGTCATCCAAGTGCTCCAAGACCCAATGATTCCCCCATGGTTGAAGATGGAAGCTCTTCAAACTATGTAATTTCACCACGACACACCGCAACGTCAAGCTATGATGGTGATTTCTCCTCAAGGCCTCAAGAAAGGCGTGAAGGACAACGTCATCACACAAGGGCTCTAGTGATCCAACAAGCACAACCACAAGAGGAACCTCAAGTACACCACCTTCGCCCGCAACACATACTCGACACAACAAGTGATGACTCCAACTTGGAGGAACAAGCTCGTCACCAACATGACGCTCCCCAAGATCCTCCTCCTCGTCATCGCCGTCATGAACAACCACATCGACACCATGGTCACCACAAGGCGCCTCCTCCACCTCATTAAAACATGGAGCGTCAAGTGGTACAAGTTAAGCGACACCCACCACGTCATGAGGCTCAAGACCATGATCTTCACCGTGAGGCCCAAGTGCCTAACCCGCAAGAACAACCGAGGAATGAGCCTCCTCTTCGTCCACAACAACCTCAAGAGGCTCTACCCCCTCATGATTGTCACGAGGCCCAAGTGCCTCCTCCTTGTCAACAACCGCTCCAAGAGCAATAGAAAGTTCCGCCACCTCCAAATGCGGCTCCTCAACCACAAGCAGATCAACAAGCTCAGCAAGCTCATCACAATGATTGCTAGAAGATGAAGACCGTCATCAACATGGCAACCACCTCCACCGTGATCGCAATGAGGAAGAAATATTTGGCAAGCTCAAGTTCACGATGCCAAAGTTCGCCGGATCAAATGACCCCGAAGAATATCTCTCATGGGCACTCAAAGTCGACAAGATCTTTCGTATGCACAATTATAGCAACGAGAAGATGGTCGCCATGGCTTCGCTTGAGTTTGATGAGTACGCCAACCTTTGGTGGGACCAATTTCAAGTTTCTCATGATGCAAGAGGAGAGCCCCCAATCACAACTTGGCATGACATGAAGGCTCATATGAGATATCGCTTTGTTCCTTCACACTACACGCGCGACCTCTTCAACAACCTTCAATCGTTGCGTCAAGGGACAAAGACCATGGAAGAGTACTTCAAGGAAATGGAGCTCAACATGATCTGCGCCAACATTGAAGAGCAGAAAGAGCAAACTATGGCATGTTTCCTTATTGGCTTGAACCACCCAATCAAGCGCATCGTCGAGTTCCAAACATACAATAACATGGTTAAGCTTGTGCACATCGCCATCAAGGCCGAACGTCAAGTGCAAGATCACATCAAGTACAACAAGCCAAAGACGTACTTCACCTACAAGCAAGCTTCAACCGCTACGCCAACAACCTTCAATGGTAGCTCCTCAAGTACCTCCAAGCCTTCCTTCAAGCCCACACTGCCGCCCCCAAGTGTCAAGCATGCAAAGGATTCCACACCTTTCAACGGTGAATGCTACAAGTGTGGAGGGAAAGGACACAAGTTGGCCGAGTGTGGAAACAAGAAAGTATTGTTTATCCATGACAATGGCGACAAAGAGTACTTGAGTGAAGATGAATTTGATGACCAAGTCAAGGAAGCAATGACAATGCAATGAGTGGAAGATTACCAAGAACTCCTCATGTGTGAACATGATGCAAGTCCATCACTTGTCATCATAAGGATCTTGACCACTCAAGCACAAGAGCATGAAGACAAACACTCAAATATCTTCCAAACACGAGATGGCATAAATGGAAAATCTATCAAAGTGATCATCGATGGAGGGAGTTGCCACAACCTTTCTAGCACCAAGTTGTGTGAGAACCTCAACCTCACCCTCCAGTCGCACAAGCACCCCTACCACGTGCAATGGCTAAGTGACCAAGGGTCCATGAAGATCAAGCACACCATCTTGGTAACCTTCTCTATTGGCCCATACAAAGACACGGTGGAGTGTGATGTAGTCCCAATGACGGTTTGCCACATGTTGCTTGGTCGACCATGGAAATTCGACAAAGGTGCTCTACATGATGGTCGCACAAATGTTTACACCTTCAAGTTGATTAACAATACATGTGTTTTGCAATCAATGACTCCTAGCCAAATAATTGTGGACAATTCAAAGGCTTCAGTGAGGGTGCAAACCACAACACAAACTTGTGAGAATAGCTGTGAGCGAGAGAACCACCTCATAGTGAGTGAGAGCCACAAGCTAAACTCAAGTGGAAAAACTAAGAGTGTTCCCCTTGCCACCAAAAGTGAGATGAGAGATGTGAGGAACAACCCATCCATCTTGCACTATGTCCTCATTTGCAAGGGACTAGCACAAGGAACTAATGACGTAACCAATGTTCCTCCCTCTTTGATGGCTATTTTACAGGAATTCAAGGATGTGTTTTCCGAAGAGCTTCCTCATGGACTACCTCCCCTTCACGGAATTGAGCATCGCATTAACCTCATACCCGGTGCACCCCTTCCAAACCGTGTCGCCTACCACACGAACCCGGAGGAGATGAAGGAGGTCAAATGTCAAATCAACCAACTCATCTCCAAAGGTTTGATCCAAGTAAGCACTAGTACAAGTGTGGTACCCGTGATTCTTGTACCAAAGATGGATGATACGTTGCGGTTATGCATGGACTGTCGTCCAATCAATTCTATCACCGTGCGTTATCGACATCCTATACCACGTCTTGATGATATGCTTGACGAGTTGTGTGGAGCCACTATTTTCTGAAAAAATTATCTATGTAGTGGTTACCATCAAATACGCAGGGCGGAAGGTGATGAGTGGAAAACCCCCTTCAAGACCAAACTTGGTCTTTATGAATGGTTGGTCATGCACTTTGGCTTATCTAATGCCCCATCCACCTTCATGCTCCATATGAA
The DNA here is from genome assembly GCA_916181665.1 of Avena sativa. NCBI lineage: Eukaryota > Viridiplantae > Streptophyta > Magnoliopsida > Poales > Poaceae > Avena > Avena sativa. Next base: position 371,949,814 of record OV702291.1, on the reverse strand, counting down.
TCATATTTTGCGTTCTCTCATTGGGAAGAGTGTTGTTGTCTATTTCGATGATATACTTGTTTATAGCAAGTTGATTGAGGACCATGTTACACATGTCAAGGAAGTTTTGCAGATCCTTCGACTTGAAAAGCTATATGCTAATCTTCCCAAGTGCACTTTTGCTAAACACAAGTTAACTTTTTTTAGATTTGTCGCTTATTCAAATGGCATTGAAGTTGATGTTTCTAAAGTAAAGGACATATGAGATTGGCCCATCCCCACTAATGTGAGTGAACTTCAAAGTTTTCATGGGTTGGCCGGTTTCTATCTCTGCTTTGTGAAAAACTTATCGACCATTGCTTGTCCTCTCAACGAATTGACAAAAAAGAATATCACCTTTGTGTGGGGTAAAGCACAACCAAAAGCTTTTGATGAACTTAAAAGAGGCTCACCGAAGCACCTATTCTTGCATTACAGGATTTCACAAAAACTTTTGAGATAGAGTGCGACTCTAGTGGTATTGGGATTGGAGGAGTCCTCATGCAAAATGGGCGTCCTATTGCCTACCATAGCGAGTAACTTGATGGTGCTCGCCTAAATTATCTGATTTATGACAAAGAGCTTTTTGCCTTAGTTCGTGTACTTCAAGTTTGGCAACACTACGTTTGGCTGAAGGAATTTATCATACATTCCGACCATGAGTTGTTGAAATATCTCAAAGGCCAAGCCAACTTGAGTAAGCGACACACTAAGTGGGTGGAGTTTATGGAATCTTTTCCTTACATTGTCAAGTATAAGAAGGGCAAGGATAATGTAGTTGTGGACACTTTGTCTCACAAGCACACAAGCCTTCTTACTCGACTTGATGTAAATGTGTTGGGTCTTGATGAATTCAAAACTTTGTATTCTTCCGACCCATTCTTTGAACCAATTTTCGCAAAGTGCTCCATTGACAAAGGATTTGATGATTTCTATTTGCATAAGGGCTTTCTATTTAAACAAAACAAGCTTTGCATTCCGAAGTCGTCTCTTCAACTTTTGCTACTCCAAGAATCTCATGGTGGAGGTCTCATGGGTCACTTTGGCCATGACAAGACATTGCACATGCTCGCCACTCATTACTATTGGCCCAAGATGAAGCACGACGTGGAACGCTATGTCCAATGATGCACTACATGTGTTCAAGCTAAGTCGCAAGCTAACCCTTATGGTCTTTATATGCCATTTCCTATTCCTCATACACCTTGGTCTGACATTAGAATGGATTTTGTGTTAGGATTGCCTAGATCTAAGCATGGACAAGATTCTATATTTGTTGTCGTGGATCGCTTTTCCAAAATGGCACACTTCAAAACTTGCCATAAGATCGACGATCCTTCACATATTGCCAATTTGTTTCTCAGGGAAATCATCCTTCTTCACGGTGTGCCAAGAACAATCGTCTCCAACCACGACGTCAAATTCATGAGCTACTTGTGAAAGACCCTCATGGCCAAGCTCGACATCAAGCTACTCTTCTCCTCTGCATCGCATCCTAAAATCAATGGACAAACCGAAGTTGTCAACCGAAGCATCGGGACTCTCCTTCGTGTGTTGATCAAGAAGCACCTCAAGGATTGGGAGGAATGCATTCCCCACGCCAAGTTCGCCTACAGTCATGCCAAGCACTCAACAACCAAGATGAGTCCCTTCATGATTGTCTATGGTTTCGAGCCCCTCATCGCACTCGACATCCTACTGCTACCTCTTCATGAGCACACCAACATGGACGTTGACAAGTGCACCCAAGCTATGAAGAAGCTCCACGAAGAAACTAGAGCTACTATAGAACAACAAGTCCTTCGCCAAGCATCAAGGCTCAACAAGGACAAGAAAGAAATGTTATTCTAAGAAGGTGATCTTGTATGGATACACTTGAGCAAGAAACGCTTACCCAAAGATCATGACTCCACGCTCAATCCAAGAGGTGATGGGCCCTTCAAGGACCTCAAGAGAATCAACAACAACGCATATGTCATCGACATACCGACTTTGAAGTATCTCGTGAGCCAGACGTTCAATGTCAAGGACCTCTCACCCTACAATGGAGATGTTCAAGATGATATCCATGAAGAGTCGAGGATGACTCTTTTCCAAGGGGGGAGCCGATGCAGCCTGTCCTACGGATGCTCCTACATCTACACCAACAAATCACCCATGTGGACCAATGACTCGCGCACGAACCAAGCTCCTTCAAGCTAAGGTGAATTCGCTCCTTGTCTCATGTGATTTCGATACATCCTTGGACGGCTTTCTACTTCATTCCAATACCCTATACATCCTCAGGTATGAACCCCATGGAGAAGCACCAGGAGAAGGAGCCAAGCCAGCATAAGACAAAGATGCAGCACGAACCGGCGTTAGGCCCGGCGGACCAGTTCCTGCGCCAGAAATACCGGCGACCATTCTAGCGGACCTGTACCCGTGCCGAAATTACCAGTGACCACCGAAACCATCCGACGAAGGCCGAAGTGCACCTCTGTATGCGTTTCTGGTGGCCGACCGAAACAACTGATCAAGACTAGAATTTTCGGCGTACATTTCGGTCACGTCGGACTTATCGCTGAAATTGCCCTGTCTCAAAGTCAACCAGGGTTTGATGCCCGAGAATATTCCTATTTCATCTAGTTTTTACCCTTTTGTACCCAAACTACCCCTGACTTAGTGGCTGGCCTATATATAGCCCCCACACCCCCTTGTATTGATGAGGCATGATATTTGGAATTAGTGGACACCCTTGTGGATCTATCTAATTCTTGCCTCATGCTCCTTGATTGAGGAGCACCCAAATATCACAAACCTCGTTGGAGTTTGCATTTTGCCTCCCATATTGTTCAAGGCCTAGGAATCGGAGTCCCTTTGCCTAGACGTCAAGATTGCACCGAGTCTCCCTACTCGCTGTGCCAGTTCAAGAGAGTCCTCCCCCAATGTTGATCCTAGGGATTGCGTCGTACTGGTCACCGCCGGCATGAGCTATTGGTGTGTATCGTGGTTTTAAATGAGTGTGTTTATCGTGTTCTTCGTGCGTGAGTTCATCATGTTCATTCTCCTCACATTCCCCCGCACTCCACCCTCGATTTGAAAGGGATTCGTGAAAGATTGGGCCACCCTAGAGGTTTTCCCTCAACAGACGTGTTCTTTTCCTAGACCACACTGATCCACTAGTGGCATTGCATGTGTTCTTTCCCTATACCACACTGATCCACATGACAACACACACTCCAGTGGATTCTGTGATGCACCTTCTGCCACACTGGTGCAACATGCAATGTGGAAGATGCTTTCCTATCTTTTTTTGGTCTCTATGACCAAGATTTGACACACTAATCCACTAGTGTCATTGCATGTGTTCTTTTCCTAGACCACATTGATCCAGTAGTGGCATTGCATTTGTTCTGTTCCTAAACCACACTGATCCACATGACAACACGAACTCTAGTGGATTCTGTGATGCAATTTCTACCAAACTGGTGCAACATGCAACATGGAAGTAGCTTTCCTATGTGTTTTTGGTCCGTGTCACCATGGTTTGACACACTGATCCACTAGTGGCATTGCATGTGTTCTTTTCCTAGACCACACTAATCACCTAGTGCCATTGCATGTGTTCTTTCCCTAAACCAAATGTATCCACATGACAACACACACTCCAGTGGATTCTATGATGCAACTTCTACCACACTGGTGTAACATGCAATGTGGAAGCTGCTTTCCTATGTGTTTTTGGTCTTTGTGACCAAGGTTTGACACATTGATCCACTAGTACCATTGCATGTGTTATTTTCCTAGACCACATGGATCCACATGACTACACACACTCTAGTGGCTTCTGTGATGCAACTTATGTCAAACTACTGCAACATGCAACATGGAAGCTGCTTTCCTATTTGTTCTGGTCTCTGTGAAGAAGGTTTGACTCACTGATCCACTAGTGTTATTGCATGTGTTCTTTTCCTATACCACATGGATCCACATGACAACACACACTCCACTGGATTCTGTGATGCAACTTCTGCCACACGGGTGCAACATGCAATGTGGAAGCTGCTTTCCTATGAGTTTTTCAACTATATGATGAAGGTTTGACACACTGATCCACTAGTGGCATTGCATGTGTTATTGCCCTAGACAACATGGATCCACATGACAACACACACTCATTTGGATTCTGTGATGCAACTTCTGCCACACTGGTGCAACATGCATTGTGGAAGCTTCTTACCTATCTGTTTTTGGTCTCTGTGACCAAGGTTTGACACACTGATCGACTAGTGGCATTCCATGTGTTCTTTCCCTAGACAACATGGATCCACATGATAACACACACTACAGTGGATTCTGTGATGCAACTTCTTCGACACTGGTGCAACATGCAAACTGGAAGCTGCTTTCCTATGTGTTTTTGGTCTCTGTGGCCAAGGTTTGACACACTGATCCACTAGTGCCATCGCATGTGTTCTTTCCTAGACCACACTTGATGTAGCCTGACCTTCAGTCGTTACCACATCATGGTCTCCAACTTATGCCAAGTCGTCATGGACTCCAAAGGTGAATCTGTTCCTCCATGCAAGCCCACTTCCTACCCTCTTGAATGGTATACTACTTCATACTCTATCCATATTCATGATAGATTCATACCAACAATTACGGAGGCAAGGGAGGAAGCCTGGAGCACCAAGCCCAACAAGACGGAGGCTTGGAAGAGAAGACGAAAGGAGCAGCAGTTGAAGCACCAAAGTCTCTGGTTTACGGACACCGGAGTCTCCGGCCTAAAGACGCTGGAGGCTCCGGCTTGCATACCCCAGAGTCTCTGGCCCATCTCCGGACCAACCCCGAGATCTGTTGGGTTCGCAGCATAGAAAACAAAAAAATTCCTACGTTGGGAACTATACGCCAAGACCTATCTACTAGATACAAGAAACGGGTGGATATACATCCATAGAGAACTTACCCTCGAAGACCACAAAGCTTTGTTAAAGAGTTGGAACTCGTGGATGATGTAGTCGTACACTTGCCGATCTCAAGATCGTGATGAAGTCTAGCAGGTCCGGCTCCAGCACGTCCATCAGATCCAGCTCTAGCAAGTCCAGCACCACCAAGTCTAGCACCGCAAAGAAGTGGTGCATCCGTGATTGCACACACGTCCGGTACCCCGACAACCTCCATCCCTCCCTCCAGCAAAGCAGCGGAAGCAGCAACTCCTTTCCAGATAAAGCAACCAAGAACATGTATCTCGCTAATCCGAGACCATGGGGAATAACTAGAGGGGGAGAGAGATCCTTCACGAGGAGGTGTGTGTTGTGAGGAGGAGAGGGGGCCTTTTATAGGGAAGAGGGGGGCTGATACGTCCATTTTGCATCACTATTCTATGTCATAATTCATAGTTATTCATTGATATATTTCGTATTGAGGGGTGATACTTATGTTATTTCATCTGTTTTTGCATGGTTGATGACTTTTGGAGCATGGACTGCTGCAGTCAGGATTCTGATGGAAAAGGTGCTGTTTAGAGGCAAAATTCACGAAGATCAGAAAATCTGGGAAAATACATGGAAAATCCTATTTTTTCCAGAAGACGAAGGAAGCCATATGGGGGCTGGAGATGGGCCATAGGGGGCCCACACCACCCCTTGGCGCGGGCCAGCCTAGGCCGCGCCACCAGGTAGTGTGGTCGCCCTGGTCCACCCGTGGCACTCCCCTCTGGCGTATATTATCCTCCCGAAACCCTAAGACTCGGGGAGCAACCAAAGAAAGATTCTGCCGCCTCTACAGGGCAGAAAACACCGAGAGAGAAAGATCTCTCCGGTAGACAGATTTCTGCTGGGGGAATTCCTTCCCGGAGAGGGGAGATCGTCACCATCAACACCACCATCAAGATGGACTTCATCGGGATCATCATCATCATCATCATCATCATCACCATCAGCACCCTCATCACCATCTCCATATTGCTGTAACAATTGCGTTGAATATTGCATAGTTCATATGGGAAACTTTCCCGGTGTTGATTACTCTTTACAGTTGATGCTATTGAGTGAACCATTGAATTATTGTTTATGTTCAGATTGTTATACATCATTACTCCATCTCTGATCATGATCCATATGATGTCTTGTGAGTAGTTTGTTTTGTTATTGAGGACATGGGAGAAGTCATGTTGTTAGTAGTGGAGTTGTGTTGAGAAAGATTCAATAGTTTGATATTACATGATACTTCACCTGCATGGGCCTAGGGGAATGCATTGTGTATTTGGCTAATAATCGTAGGGGTTGCCGGAGTGACAGAAACCTGAACCCCCGTTAGGAAACCATTGCACAAGGGACGTAAGGGTCTTAGAGTTTAAAGTTGTGGTTAGGTTTCTACCTTAATTACTTTCTTGTACTTACGGATGTTTGCAAGGGGTATAATCACAAGTATGTATTAGTCCTAGGAAGTTCGGTACATTAGCACAGGTTTACCCACACAACACTTAGCAAGCTAAAGAAGATTAATCAACTATATGAAACGAAAGCACTTGACAGTCTTCCCATGTGTCCTCAAGAACGTTTGGTCATCTTAAGTAATACAACCGGCCTGTCCTTTGCTGCATAAAGGATTGGGCCACATGCTGCATTTATTCCTACTGTCTTTTATTTACTCGTAATTCGTTTACTTGCTTTATCAAAAAAACCCTAAAAATCCGTTTGCTAAGTATTTGTAGAGAATTCCTGATCTATACCACTAGCAAGGACCTTTTGCTGCTCATTGGGTTCGACAGTCTTACTTATCGAAAATACTGCGATACACCCCCTATACTTGTGGGTCATCAAGACTATTTTCTGGCGCTGTTGCCGGGGAGTGAAGCTCTATTGGAGAGTGGAACTGGTAAAGGAAACTTCTACTGTGAGTATTGTTTACTTATGTTAGTTGCTTTATTTTCGTTATGGATAATTCGCTGAGTTTTTTATTTGGTAATGCTACTACCACTGCTAAGGTAGTAGATAAGCCACCACCTGTTGAGAATGATGTTTTTAAAATACCTACAAGAATTATTGATATTGTTATGGATAACTACTATGTTAGAGATGGAACTGTCCATCCCGTTGATCATTTACTCTTTATACACAAATTATGCGGGTTGTTCAAGTGTGCAGGTATTACTACAGATCAAGTTAAGAAGAAGTTATTCTCATTATCGCTGAAAGGAAGAGCTGAGGAATGGTATAAGCTGCTGAAGAATGGTCAAGCTCTGGAATGGCAGGAAATAGTGCCTCTCTTTCATTCAAAGTTTTATCCTCCTAGTGAGATTCATAAAGATCGGAATCAAATATACAACTTTTGGCCTCATGATGGAAAGCGTACAACTCAAGCTTGGGGGATATTGAAGTTACTAATGCTCAAATGTCCCATTCATGAGCTCCCCAACAATATTATTATCAATAAATTTTATGCAAGGCTCCCTCTACATGACAAGGATTTATTGGATGCTTCTTGTGCTGGATCATTTACTCGCATGGGAGAAGAAGCTAAATGTGATCTTCTGGACCGTATTCAAGATAATGCTGAAGCATGGGAGAATGACAAAGGTAGAAAGTCAGGTATAAATTACGATTATGAATGCATTGAATCTTTTATGAGAACTGATGACTTTGAAAATATTAAATATGCTTATGGTCTAGAATCTCAAGCTATTGCTTCTTATTTTAAGGCTTTTGCATCCTATATTGAAGTGCCTAAAAGAAGTGGAATAAGTATCATGAAACTTATAAAGATGTTGCTAAGAGTGTTCCTGCAAGAAATACTGAGGTTTATACTACTAATCATGTTTTACCTAAACCTTATACTGAGAAAATGCCTTTTCCAGTTAAGATAAAGGAACATTCTATGATAGCTAGCATGGTTGATGAAAGTATGAATGAAGCTGTTGAACCTGATAAACAAATGTTTGATGAACCTATAATAGCAAATGTGAAAGACTTTGTTACTAAATATGAAGAAGAGGGACACACTATCCTTTGTAAGGATACCTCTAATATTGTTTCACAAAGTAGTGTTATGAGAGATAGTATTCCTGTGTTTTCTTTTAGAATAAGTGATCATTGCTATGATGGTTCTTCTGATAGTTATATTGTTAAGTTTATGCATGATACTGAATGTTATTATAAGAGAGGGAAAAGTGTTCTTATGTATCTCAATAATATCAAGTTTCCTCGTTTTATGCTGAAAGTTTTTTTGTTGCACTTCTTTTGCCCTCTTATGCAAGTAGCTTCTGGTTTCAACAACTTGTTTGTTTACAAAATTCCCTTGCATAGGAAGTGGGTTAGACTTAAACGTGTGTATTTTTTGCTTCTTAATGCTCCCTTTCACTTCAATTCATATTCCTATGTGAGCATCTCCAAAATTATCATGCCCATCTTTATGGCTACAAAGAAAGAGCTTTTTGGGAGACAACCCATTTTATTTTTGCTTTCAGTTTGTTTTTGTTTATTTGAGTTTTGGAAGTTATTACTTTGGTAATAGCCGCTCCTTATCTGTTTTGTTTGGTTTTTGTGTCAAGATCAACCTCTAATGAGAGAGAAGTAAGATTTGGGGAAGTTGCTGTCCCGAAACAGATTTTTGTGCTTCACCGTAAAAATTCGTGAGAGATCTATGTATGTCAGATTGAGCTGTAATTTTTTGTGCTTATGCCCCAGGTTGTTATTTAACTTTCAATAGTTTTGCACCTTTTGATTTGAGCAACATAAGAGTTTCGAAAAAATCGATCTTTACCTGTTGGTCTGTTTTGACAGATTTTGCCACTCCTGCATTTGCTTCTTTAATCGATTTCCTTTTCGAATTCTTTTTGATTTTTCAGAAGGAGTTGCTACAGTAGCTTACATTTTGATGGTTTTCAGTTGAAGTTGGACTCAAAAGGTTTTATCACTTCATATATACTAATGTTGCTCATGAGAACTGTGTGGGGTTTTATGTGAAAGAAATTTCCAGGAAGTGGAGATAATGGTGTAATAAGGAAGAGAAAGGTTTTATGACTCAAGTAATAAGAGTATGAAGATGAAGATATTGATGTTATTCAAGTAATGACTCTGGAAGAATCTACTTGATACCAAATTCAGAGACCTGCAGAGTCCGTTTTCAAATAGGTAACAGTTCTGGTAAGAAAAGCTCCGCGAAAATACTATCCAACTATATTTTTGCAGTTTTTAGTCAATAAGGAAAGCTACAAAGCGAAAAAGGGACGGAAAAGGAGCCAGGGTGGCTCACACCACCCTATGGCGCAGGCCCTCCCCTAGCCGCGCCACCAGGTGGTGAGTCCACCCCGGACTCCGCCTCTGACTCGTTTTCTCCTAGTACCTTCCTTTTGATATGAAACTTCGTAATATATAATTCCCCGGATCTCCCGAGGTTCGTATATCATGTTGTTGTTTCGATCTGTTTCTACCAGGACATACTCTTTCAAAGGTTAGAAGCACAATGTTGTCCGCCAAGGATAAAGGGAAGGAGCCTATGGAGGAAGACCTCCAAGACCCCGGGCAGGAGAAGGAGATCAAGTGTGAAGATGAAGAGGAGCAAGGCCAACATCTGCACACCCGCACTACCATGGCAAGCATTGGAGTGGTGACAAAACCTGCCAAGGTTAGAAGGACTGCACGGATGCAGACTGGGGGGAAAGCTCCTCGTCACTACTTGGCTCCACGGTCACTTCCTCCATGCACCAAGAATCCTTTCCATACACTTATCCATGAGCATCAATACCAGAATATGCCCAAGGGGAAATTACCCTCCAATTGGGATTTGCCTTGTTCTAGCCATGCAAGAAAAGAAGACTTCAAGGAGGAAGAGTGGGGAAAGAATAGCAAGAGCTGGAATTCTCAACCTGACATGATCATGAGCCGCATTGAGCAAAACTCATAGCTGATTCGTAATCTCACCTTCGAGATTGAGGACTTGGGGAAACTTATCAAAGAGCTCTTCGAGAGGATACCACCACCACCAAAGGAGTAATTCGTCATTAGGTTTGGCATCCCCTTGGTTTGTTCCAAGATTGGGGGAGTGTCGCGGTATCACATCACTATCTTCTATCTTTTTGCCTTATTAGTAGAGTCATATCATGAATAGAGAAGTTATTATGTAGGATGGTTTGCATTATGGAAGTGTCCCCTCTCTCATTAGATATGTATCCCTTGGTGTGAGTTGCTGTTATGGAATATTAATGAGAAGTTCTATCATTCACTCTTTTTCATAGCTTATATTAGTTTTCAATTCGTGGTTATATGATTGATCTTAATGTTAGTATTGGTATCACTTTGGAATCATTGAGTTAATTTAGTTGGTTTTGGCAAACCTGGCTTGGTCAGTAGCAACACTATTTTTGAGAGTTGAAAGAAAAGATAAAAGTACTCTAAAGAAATATAATTTCATCATCTTTCTTTCTTGATTTGCTCATAAGTATAGTATTCTCTAGTTAAGATCTTTTGTGCTTCCAAGGAAGATTGCATGTTTGTCTTTATCACTTGTACGTTTGTTTGTTTCCTTCAACTCTTGTACTTGCTACCCAACCTTGCTAGCCAAAAACCTGTACTGAGAGGGAATTCTTCTCGTGCATCCACTCCTTTAAACCAAAACTTTTGCCATTTGTGTCCACCATACCTTCCTATTAGCATTATTGCTATTCCAAGTAAATTCTTATTTATTTACCTCCCAAATTAAACATGCTATGTGGAAATTAGTGATTAAAGCTCTCATGAACTTGATGGCACACTTTACTTTCTTGCACTTAATAAACTTGAACCATTGTGCTCACCTATGTTGCGTATATGCTTGTTCTTTGTAAGTTGTGAATTAGCAGAACCATGCTGTCATGGGGAACGCTTTCAACATTGCACTAGTACTTTGTACCTAGTTGATATCATGTTCTTTTGTCTATGGATGTCGTCGGTGTGAAATGAAAGGGGATCTTGTAAGTCCATGGAGTTATGCATGTGTGTTAGAGAAACGCCTGGGCCGCTGGTCTAATCCATGCTGACATGGTGGAAACCTGCAGCGTAACCATACAAGCATCTATGAAGCATTCTTCTTATAAAAAAGAAAGAGATTGAGATTGAGAAAAATAGAAAAGAAAAAACAGAGATATTATGAAAAGAGGAAAGAGAAAAAAGCACCATATTCCCATGGTAAATAAGAAGATTGCTGAGATGCTTGTTGTATGCTTGCCTTGTCATTTTGATCTGGGGATTCTTCCGTATCATCGGGCAAGGGGTACCCCGTTGGCGGTTCTCTATGATACACATATGCTTCCGATGACAAGAACTTACCGGTGACTAAACTTGAGTAGCATGAGGAGCGGCCCTCGTATTCAAGGGACATGAGATTCTCAATTTAGAACTTGTCAATGCATATCCTCATATTTGATCACTTTAACCTTAATCACCTAAAGATGCCTATGATAGGGGCAATGAGAGCTGAAAGCTAATAAGTATCATAATTTTTGGGATCTCTTTATGAAACTTGCAATCCCTACTTCCCTCTGCGAAGGGCCTTTCTTTTAGTTTTTAGTTGAGTCAGTAAACCTACTCCCTTCTATCTCAACAAGTATTTTGAGTTGTTGTGTTTCATTCATTCATATGATGATTTATTCAATCATGTTTATTTTGTTCCTTGTTTTGCACATTGCTCTTATCTTGATGTTTACTACTTGAAAGCTATCATTGAAAACCAGTTATTTGTGAACTCCAGCAAATTATCAACCATTCTTCGACAAAGAGGTAAGTTTGCCATTACCAATTATGATTTACTTTATGGATCTTTATTGTGTTTCCTTTACTCATTGCAAGTTGAGTTATATAATAGTGAGTTGTCTTCTATTATGATCTATGTATTTGATGAATGTGATGCTTCTTGTCCGTATTCTTTTATTGACTCTTCTCTCCATAAACCCGAGGCCATGTTTATTGAGCTCCGTTTCGCTTGGGGACAAGCGAAGTCTAAGCTTGGGGGGAGTTGATACGTCCATTTTGAATCACTATTCTATGTCATAATTCACTGTTATACATTGATATATTTCGTATTGAGGGGTGATACTTATGTTATTTCATCTGTTTTTGCATGGTTGATGACTTTTGGAGCATGGACCGTTGTAGTCAGGATTCTGATGGAAAAGGTGCTGTTTGGAGGCAAAATTCGCGATGATCAGAAAATCTAGGAAAATACATGAAAAATCCTATTTTTCCAGAAGACGAAGGAAGCTAGAAGGGGGCTAGAGATGGGCCACAGGGGGGCCACACCAACCCCTGGAGCGGGCCAGCCTAGGCCGCGCCACCAGGTGGTGTGGCCGCCCTGGTCCACCCCTGGCACTCCCCTCTGGCGTATATTATCCTCCCGAAACCCTAAGACTCGGGGAGCGACCACAGAAAGATTCCGCCGCCTCTACGGGGCGGAAAACACCGAGAGAGAAAGATCTCTCCGGCAGATAGATTTCTGCCTGGGGAATTCCTTCCCGGAGAGGGGAGATCGTCGCCATCAACACCACCATCAAGCTAGACTTCATCGGGATCATCATCATCACCACCATCATCACCATCAGCACCCTCATCACCATCTCCATATTGTTGTAACAATTGCGTTGAATCTTGCATAGTTCATAGGGGAAACTTTCCCGGTGTTGATTACTCTTTGTAGTTGATGCTATTGAGTGAACCATTGAATTATTGTTTATGTTCAGATTGTTATACATCATTATTCCATCTCTGATCATGATCCATATGATGTCTTGTGAATAGTTCGTTTTGTTCTTGAGGACATGGGAGAAGTCATGTTGTTAGTAGTGGAGTTGTGTTGAGAAAGATTCAATAGTTTGATATTTAAGTTGTGGTGTACTTCTTCTAGTGGTGTCATGTGAACATCGACTACATGATACTTCACCTATATGGGCCTAGGGGAATGCATTGTGTATTTCGCTACTAATCGTAGGGGTTGCCGGAGTGATAGAAACCTGAACCCCCGTTAGGAAACCATTGCACAAGGGACGTAAGGAGTTTAAAGCTGTGGTTAGGTTTCTACCTTAATTACTTTCTTGTACTTACGGATGTTTGCAAGGGGTATAATCACAAGTATGTATTAGTCCTAGGAAGGTCGGTGCATTAGCACAGGTTCACCCACACACCACTTAGCAAGCTAAAGAATATTAATCAACTATATGAAGCGAAAGCACTTGACAGTCTTCCCATGTGGTCTCAAGAACGTTTGGTCATCTTAAGTAATACAACCGGCTTGTCCTTTACTGCATAAAGGATGGGGCCACTTGCTTCATTTATTCCTACTGTCTTTTATTTACTCGTACTTTGTTTACTTGCTTTATCAAAAACCCCTAAAAATCCGTTTGCTAAGTATTTGTAGAGAATTCCTGATCCATACCACTAGCCAGCACCTTCTGCTCCTCGTTGGGTTCGACACTCTTACTTATCGAAAATAATGCGATACACCCCCTATACTTGTGGGTCATCAGGGGCAACCAAGGGGCATGGCATGACAGCCATGGTGGTGCCCCCACCTCTTCCATCATTCATGTGGTGGATGCTCCACTCACATAAATAAGCCTCCACTCACACTTCCAATCACATGCATTAAATTTCCACCAAATTTAATGCAAGCTCTCATTGAATAAAACTATTTTATTTATTTTATTCAGAATTTTTGTTAATTACTTTAATTAACAAACATTCACATAAAACCCCCTGCAACATTTCAATATCACATGCAGAACCAGTTTCTGCAATTTCACCCGAAATAATTCCGGTTTTCATCGAAATGATTCCAGCGCTTTCTTAATCTTTATCTAAAACATATTTTCTCCTAAATGGTGTCGGTATCACTTAAGTGTGTCACCGTACGGTTCGCGAATAATGCAGACATGATCGAGACCCCTCTCCAATCAATAATCAGCAGCGGGACCTGGAGATCCGTACTGACTCCCACATATTCAACAATGACTCTTGTGATCGTGTGAACCTTTAACATCGTAACTAAATCCCTTTGTCTCGCGATATATTACATGTCCGAGATTTGATCACCGGCATCCAAATACCTAGTTTGATCTCGTTACCGACATGCACTCTTTTCTTGTTCCCGTGATATAACATTCTAGTGATCACATCACTTGCTTGCAAGCTATTTCAATGTGATATCACCGAGAGGGCCTAGAGTATATCTATCCGTCATCGGGATGGACAAATCCCACTCTTGATCCATGAGCCTCAACATAACACCTTCGTAGCACTGAACCCACCTTTATAGTCACCCTGTTACGGTGTGACGTTTGATGTTATCAAGATACTCTTCTGGTGTTAGCAATTAACATGATCTCATGGTCTAAGGACTAAGATTACTTCATACGATGTTATAGCAATATAAACATAATGAGTTTGATCGTAATGATATACTTCGGATGAGTGTTCATCACATCATTCCACCAATGTTGTGACCTTATTATTAACAACACCCAATGTCCATGATCAGGAAACCTTGATCATCTTGTTAATCAACGAGCTAGTTTATATGAGAGGCATAATTAGGAACCTGTTATTTGTTTATTAAACACACATGTATTGACGTTTCCAATCAATATAATTATAGCATGCAAAATAAACATTTATCATCAACATGGAATAAGATAATAACCACTTTATTATTGCCTCTCGGGCATATTCCCTTCAAGATCGAGCTCGACGACAGGCAGAAGGCCCCTCGGGAGACGGACCGGAGATCGACCGGAATCTCCGGTCCACACCAGAGTCTTCGGACCCCCACACCGAAGTCTCCGGCCTGAGTGTATGGGCCTACGTGCCGCCAGCTGGGCCTTTGGCCCATGTACCCCTTAGTCCGTCCAGACTTTCCCTTTTATTCCTAAAGTACCCTTGAAATTGTGGCTGGCCTATATATAGTGCCCCCACCCCCTCTTGTAACCCTAGGCATAGATGATAGAGCAAAGACAACCCCCTTTGTGGAATCTCTAGTTTTGCCTCATCCCCTTCTACCAAAGGGGATCAACTATCATCACCACCTCGTTGGAGTTTGCATCGCGCCTCCCTCGTTGTACAAGGCCTACGTTTGCGAGTGCGTGAGCGTAGTTGTCAAGACCCTCTCCAAGGTGTTTTTCCCTCTCTGCATGGGATCGAGGGAGCACGTTGACCGATCTTTCCTTGCGAGGATTCTATCAGACCAGTGGTCATCAGCTGGAGCAATCGGCCTTGTATCGAGTGAGTTTTGCGTGTGTTCATCGTGTTGTTCATGAGGTGTGCATCCGCTTCCGCTACCTTCTCCCTTTCCCCTTGCTTTCCCATTGATTTGACCACGAGATCCATGAAGATCGGGCCACCCTTGAGGTTACCCCTTAACATCTGGTATCTGCAGCTTTTGGTTGCCACGGATTCCTCATCGATTTGGTCTTTTCCTCAATAAATTTGAAAATCCCCAAAAAATAGCCCCAATTTCGTGTTTTGGATCGATCTATGATTTGAGTGCGTTTTGGTAGGTTTTGATCCATGGATTACTTGCTAAACTTGTTGATCTACCTTCCCATGCGTACCCATGGCCTAATTCCTTGATTTCCCCCACCAATTTGTTGTTTTCGTTTGAGTTTTTCCGCCAAAATCGCGTCCCGGTCGAGTTCTACACATCCTGGAACCTCCATACCAGAGATTTGGTCCCAGATCGGAGATTCCGGCCCCCAGACCAGAGATTCCGGCCTAGACCAGAGTTTCCGGCCCCCAGACCGGAGTTTCCGCACCCTTAGACAGAAAAACTGCTTCGCGGCTTTGAGCATAACTTTTTCATACGAACTCGGATGTTGATGTTCTTTAGCTCGTTTCGAAGAGGATAGGGAGCTCTACATGACAATCTACACAGTTCATTCTATCTACTCGATGAAAGATATAAATATTCTGCGTCTTCTCCCCACTTTCTTTATCTTGTGAGCTACACTATCTTTGCAATCAACAAACACCTATTGAGACAAGTTCCTCCTATGATTGCTTGGGCTATGCACATTTGATACCTTGTAGAATGTCGAGCAAAAGTTGTGAGCATGCTATCTCATATTGTTATCTTCTATAGTTGTTGTCACAAGGAAGAGGCAAGTGAAAAAGAAAAGAAAAAGAGAAAAAAATAGAAAAAGGAAAAGAAAGAAATAAGTGCCTCATAGAATAGGACGCGCAAGCTCGATGAACATCAAATAGGTGGTACTTATTGTGAATATCTTGTAGCCCACTAAATTTATTGCAATCGAACTAGCGTCGCTCCTTGCACTTGTGCGACACGAGCTTATAGTCTTCGCTAGGTAATCGTTTGGTTCTTAGCTCACTTTTTCCGTGACACAAGTCCCATTTATCCCACCGTGTGTGTTTCCTTATATATAATTCCTATCTTGTGGATTAACTTGTTTTTCTTTGTGATCATCGTGGTTCATTACTTTCCATTACAATATCTTGATTTCAGATTGTTCTTGGACACGCCACCTTCCATACCTATCCACCATAAGCTTTGTGTGTTTTTAGTGGTTAGTTTGTTTTGGTGTTCCGCGTGAACTTCACTTTGCTTGGTTTTGATTGCTCTCAAGTGTTGCCAATTGCACGATACTATCTTCCAAGGTAAAGTAAGGTTTGATGTTGCATCCCTAACCCCTCTACCACTTCCATATAAACAACTTGGTCTTGTGAATCATGTCTAGGGACTCCGGAACCGACGATGATATCTATGAAGAATCCATGATGAGCCACCATGACTACGACTCCACAAGTATAGAGGACATGACGGAGCACTACACCGACAATGGCTCTGCATGCTTTGAGGAACCGAAGAACTACACCTACGACGACTCCACATGCATGGAAGACATGGAGCACATCATCAACTATGGCTCCTCAAGCATGGAGGAATTGGAGCTCTACATCGACAATGGCTCCTCATGCATGGAGTACATGGATCACTACATCGAAAATAGCTCCACATGCTTGGGTGATATGGATTACTACAACAATAATGACTCCCCAAGCATGGATGACTTCGAGTGCTACAACAACGACGCCTCACCAAGCATGGAGGACATGGTGAATTTCATCGACATCGAGGGATCTTCCATGAGCCATGAAGAATACCTCCATCGCTTGGAGATGGAAGACTACTATGCCAAGCAAGAGGAGGCGCATCATCAAGAAACCATGACCTTCAAGGCCAAGCGTGCCACACCAAAGGGCACCACCTACTTCGATGATCCACCTCCAAGGCATCAAGCGCCACCACCTACATGTCGTCATGGGTTGCGGTGAGCGTCGTCACCTCCAAGCCATCAAGCACCACCATCTCCAAGGCGCCAAGAACCACCATCTCCAAGGCGCCAAACAATGCCACCTCGAAGGCGTCCTATGCAACAACCTCCAAGGCAACAAGTGCCATCACCTACGAGAAGAAGGGCACCCAAACATCATCTTCCAAAAGAGGCACCACGAAGCAAGAATCTTCATCAACATACATCCTCTCGTGATCATCGGCAGCATCAAGAGGATACAAGATGTCGTTCAAGGCATCTTCACCATGAAGACGGAGAATACATGTTGAGCTGCATCCATAATGCTCAACCAAGCTCAAGAAGGCACCACCATCAAAACAAAAGTGCCAAGGAAAAGGATCATCATCGTTAGTGTCATGTGGATGACCAAGTGGTTCACCAACATAAACCTTCAGCAAGGCATGCCAATGACCTCCATCGACACCATCATCATAAGGAACCTTCAACTACTAGTGCCACTACCAAAATGGCACCAAGAGCAAGCCTTCCTCCACGCCATCAAGCTTCGACGCCAAGACTTTATGTCCTAGATGATGCATGCAACCTCATGGATGAGGAGGACGAAGACCTCTACATCACCAAGATGGACGAGTACGTGAAGAGGACTACACAAGCCAAG
The DNA here is from genome assembly GCA_916181665.1 of Avena sativa. Taxonomy (NCBI): domain Eukaryota; kingdom Viridiplantae; phylum Streptophyta; class Magnoliopsida; order Poales; family Poaceae; genus Avena; species Avena sativa. The sequence goes on along the minus strand of OV702291.1, from coordinate 371,931,860 downwards.
GTGCAAGATGGCAACGACAAGGTCGAGAATGGTGAGAATGGGACTTTCCTTTCACCAAAGGAGGCGCATGGAGTTGAGAGAACCGAGCCTATCCCTATATGCTTGAGTGATAATGTGGTACCAATCCCATGTGAGTATGATAGCCACGTAGCCCACTTGAGTGAAAGCAAGAGGGAGACGACTGACTCCACCACACGTGAGATTGAGTGCTTCCACTTGAAGGGCATGAGCGAGACACCAAGTGAGTTGAGAGTGGTAGTTGATAGGTCATGTGAGACCACTTTGATTTCTAACAACTTACCCTCTACCTCTAGTGTGTTTTCTCAAGATGTGCTAGGTTCCATGGATCAAGAAGCGCCAAGCTTGGAGATGATGATGCCTCCGACCAACAAGATGAACATGGTGGATGAAGCTAAGGCCATCCCCATACAATAAGAAGAAGTCGCCCACATGGAGGCCAACTCTACCACAACACCGACATCATATGAGAGGTATGATCAAGGTAAAATTAAGGGTGTTGATGATGTCATGATCCCACTAGTGGACATGATGATTTGTGATGACTTACATGCTATGGATGATACTTGTAACATGACATATGTTTCACTCTTCTTCCCATGTGTTGATTTTGCTATGCATCATGATGACCATGAGGAATCCTTTTATTGTCATGATATTGCCATAGACATGATATGCTTTAAACTTTACGTTGATGACATCATTTCTTGCACTTTGTTGAACAATTTCTCTTTCCAATGTTTTGCTTGCAGTGAGGATAACAACGGTACCCCTAGGACCATGCTTTGTCGTGGAAGTTTTACAATTTCTCCCGTTGCTTGCAATAAGATGAATAATTGTTCTTTCACTTGTTTTGCTCGCAACAATAATTCTCATATGTTATCTATTGAGATGGGCCCCATAGCTTTCTCAAATTTTGTAGATTTTGGTAAATGCCATGATAAGCATGATCCCCACTTGCATATTCACCATGCATCTATTTCATACTTGATTGACACTCATGGTGATGTGCACAAGAAGAGATACGTCATAATGGATGATGTGTTTCTCTACCATGCACACATGTTCTTCCTTTTGTGTTTGATGTGTGTAGGTACCCGCACAATAATGTCAACCTTGGTTGAGCACGAGTTGACAAACTGATCTCTAGAAAGCATCCCCCAAGTGAGTTCAAGATCGAACCCAGCTCTAATACCTTTTGCATGCTTTGCATCTTTCATCTTGAAAAATTGCTCTTTCCTATGGTTTGCTTGCAAGATTGTTAATGGTATTCTTTCATCTTGTGAAAATCATGTTTCTTTGCTATTGGATATTGATGCTTTGTGTGTTGCAACAAAAATGTTGAACAATTTCTCTTTTCAATGTTTTGTGTGTAACCATAATGCCATTATGAGCATGTATTGTCACGAGAGCTTCCAAGTCTCTCATATAGTGCGGTGACCCAGCATACCACTGCATGATGTAGTACACTATAGTCGTTGACATAACACCAATGAAATACCGTTCACTAGTATTACATCCCTCAGAGTGGTACAAAAGAAATACAGTAGGTCCAAGACATGACTATAGATTATAACTCGACTCTTTACAACAGATCCAGAGAACACTCTAGGTTAAATACAGAGAAAGAAACTTCTTTCAAAGAAGAACCAGAAAGAATAACTCAGAACTATATGGCTAATAAGACTAGCATCTAAACTATCTGACTTGCAATTGCTACTATTGCAATGCTCTACAGAAGTAGGTTTTGTGGCTAGAGAATCTACTCCTAGCTAATTAGGAACTTCATCTTCACTTTGGTTGAGGTATATGCTGACTTTGTTGACTTTATTGAAGGACTTGAGCGGTCGATGATGGTTTCTTGAGCAGAAATTGATGTTGATGTCGTCTTCAACGACTTATAACCTAGCAAGGGTTAAGAAGGTACTGTTGAGTGAGCGTACTCAGCAAGTTCACTAAAAAGGAGTGTATGATGCACTATCTCTATAGCCATATACCAAAGGTCGTAGGCAATGTAGGTTTTCATAAACATTTATTCAAAGGTTGCTTTTATTCTAAAAATCTATGTCCATCAGCCTTCACAGGTTTACCAGAACTTTCATGGCATTCCATTCCTGCCACGTTTGTAGCTCCTTCCCGGAACAGGGAGTAACATGTCACAGTTCTTACACTCTATAGAGGTGCGTTACTTTACCCATAAGAGACCTTAGTCTTGTTGCACATCCAAGTCATGAGCTTGTCCATACTTCCTTGGTATGGGGCCCAGTCTAAGATCCAAGCCAATCACTGCCCTCTCCGTGACCCCGCATCAAGACATGATCCCCAAAGAGCTTTACCATGAGTACAGTCTGGGTGGCCTCTCGAAGACTCTATAAGCATCTCTGCCTGGGAGCCACCATTAGCTATGGTGAACCTCCACCACGATAGCTATGCACAGATAATCTAGACACCTAGATCGCGGGGCACTGAGGGGTCCCACCCATGTGCTGGATGCTCCACGAGAAATCTGCAGCTTCACGATAAGGTCATCCGTCCATGCGAAAGGAAGAAGATACATCTGACTTTCCTGTCCCATTCCAAGTCTTATGGTTAACGCGTAATATACGGCACTAGAATCACTAGCGACATTGGTTGATTAAGTCCTAGATATTATATTCCTTTACCATTGGAACTGTATCAATAAATTATTACCATTTGGTAAATAATCCATAATCATATTATTATGAAAATAGTGTTTTCTGTCCCTTTTGAAATGCAGGTGATGACAACATTCGAGTTACAAGCATTTGATAGAAAATAATCAAAGGACATGAGCAAGTGTGAACTTACCTTTTGTGATTGCAAGATTATGCAATCACGATCTTCAAGACAATAGAAGATCCAAATTCTGTAAACAACATCATTGGTCCGGTAAGGACAAATGTTTAAAGAAGAAAGATGCAATTATGCATAAGTAATGTAATGCAGTTTGATAAACGCGAATCCCCGGACTAATCATATCTGATCTAGGGTTTGAAGTTTGTGATGATTTCTTTGGAATGTGTTGCACTTTTGTACCAGCTTCACACATGTCCTTCTTGTGAAGGCTTGCGAGAGTGTGTGAAACAATATGTAAGTACAACAAGTAGCATGCAATAATAAATCACTCAAATGGGGCATGGTATCTAAAAGATTTCTTAAGAAAGATTATTAATCAATTAGAGCTTTTAAAGAAGTGTTTAAGGATTACTTTTAATGTTTCTTAAAAGAATAACTTTTGAGGAAAAGGTTTCTTTTACAAATAAAAAGCATTTAAACTTAAAGCTAACACCTTAAGGTTTTCTTACCAGTTATGAGTATTAAAGAAGAAAAAATTAGCATTTTTATATAGTTATTCCACTAGCAAGTGGAGACTTATATATTTTAAATATGGCATCTATAACATCACAAATATTTAATCAAGGTTAATCAAGATCCAAATCACCCAATTTAGGGTTCACAAAAACTGTTTTATTTAAAATATTTAAGCATGCATATGAGTGTTGCATTTAAATAAGAGTTGTTTGAAATGCCATGATTGTTTGTTCTAATGGTTGTAAAATGGGTCTAAGGTGAATGTCACATCATATAGATCATTCCCAAGCAAAAACCAAAGAAAAAGAAATAAAAAATAATTAAATAAAGGAAGTGGTCACTTTTGCCATTCTAATCAACTATCCCACTTTGGTTATTCCTAGCACTCAATTTCTCACAGAAACAAATGTGGATCTTTGCACCCCTTGCTAGTACAAGTAGTAATGTGCCAAGGCCCACTTTGTGATCTCCCAAAAACATTCAAACTCTAATTTTAAATGACAATTGAAAATGGAATCTAGTTCATATGTCTAGATCACACTTTTTAAAAAACCACTCAAATGAATTCCATTCGACAAATCCTAGCAACCATAGATGCTTAAGCATGTGACAAACCACTCCACAAAATTTCATTTCAAAATTCCAAATTTGAATTCTTTCGGCCATTTGGTCGAACACCTGGTAGGCATAGAAGCAACACACTAGTCAATTCACTGTATCTACAGGGGATTGCCACCCAATTGCACCCCATTTAATCCCTCTGTCCCTCCTAGCTCAAACCAGGCCGAAACCAGCCCATCCCCTAGTCCCTAGCGCTAGTGCCACGCTGCCTCGAGGACATGAACACCGGCCAACCTTGCCAACGCCACAGGAGACCACCAGCCCCTCTCCGCCACTCCTGGAAGCAAGGCGTGACCTCACCGCCGTCCACGGTCCACCCCACGGCCACAGATAGCCCCTGGACCACCCTAGAGCAGCGCCGCACTATGTCTCTGCATCGCGCCAGCGCACGCCAGAGCGCCATCACCGCCAGCACGGCACAGACCACGCGCGCCACTCCACCTTGACCACCTCACCCCGCCATACACGGCCGTACCCCGCCGCGCGACCCACACTCGCCAGGAACCGCGTCGAGCATCGCCCCTGTCTTCTAGAGCACGCAATGCTCCCGACCGTTAGCCACCTCCCCTAGCATCGCCATAAAGCCATAGAGGACCGCCAGGAGGCAAGCCACCGTCTGCCTATGCCGCCCATGCTGATAGCACCCTGTATCATCGTCACCGACGAGCTCGCCGTCGCTCCCTGGGTCCCCTCCTCGAGCATATATAAGGAGGCCTTCCCCAGCCTCAATCCCCACACCATTCAACTCCCCTCTCACCACCAGTCCTTCCCCACCTCTCGCAGGAGCAGCTCGAGCCGCCAGCCATCGGAATTTCACCGGAGGGAGCCGCAACAGAGGAGGAGACGCTGCCGTCGATTTTGTCCCCCCTCCCAGCCTCTCCGCGACTTTGCCTGTGCTCGCTGTCGTCTCCTTGTTCGTTTGACCGCCTCGCCGCACTCGCTGGAGCCCTGGTACGCCCTCACTGCACCCCCACCGAGTCGCTAGGGTTCAGCCTCGCCGGCGACGAGTCCGTCGTCGATGATAAGCCCTAGCCGTAGATTCTGTTCTAATCCTATGGTCCATCTCGCCCCATACCACTTCGCTTTTAATGAGCCACTGATAGGCGGGACCCCCTTGTCAGCAGTCCTCAACACCGCGGAGTGAATTTGGGCCGGCCCGTTAGTGTTCCCACGCGATCTAGTTAATTCAAATTTAGATTTTTCCTTTTTAGCTGAAACCTAGTTCTGTCCCTTAGTTTAAAAATCAATTCAGGGAGTTTTACAAATCCAAATTGAGTGATTCCAATTTTCTTGGAAAGCTAATGAAAATCTCTATCAAAGACCATTGGATTTAAATCATTTAAATTTATAGATCTCTCCTAGAGAAAATAACAAGATAGAAGGTTTTGCACATTCAAACATTTTTATAAAATCAACCATTATAGCTTTTGAGTTGATTCCAACTCTAAAAAATCACATTTAACCATACTATTGGAATATGTAATAATATTAGTGTTTGCATGCAGTGACTTTGGACTAGTACCAAAATAATGATATATAGGCATTTCTAGTCACTTTAAATCATTAAATATTAAACTTAAAATTATTAAAATGTGATCCAACATTTAAATCACATTCCCATGTATTAGAATATGTGGTGATGACATGTGTCCACATGATCCCATATTTTAATTGGAGAATATTAAATCTTAGTTATTTTCAATGAATAGAAATTACTTTTCTGAAATAAAATAAATGAAACTAGTTCATTAAACCTTGTGATGTTTGTGATGATAATAGATCATCAAATGTGTGCCTTAGTGTGCTAAGTAGACTAGTTAACTATTGTTTGGTGATTTTGTATTCCGTATGTATTTATAGAAGATATTACCGACCAAGTCTACGAGGAGGAGGAGTTCTACCAAGAGGAGGAGGAAGAGAATTTCAACCACTGCACCAACCAAGACAAGCTAACACTTGCAAGTGTTTTAACTATGCAAGCTAAACCTTGCAAGCTAGATAACTTGAGAAAGATACAGTAGGCATGCTTTGGTTATATTTTTGACTATTACCTACTCCAAGTTTTACTTACAAGCTTTACTTTCCTTACTTTACTAAAGTCCATTACTTTGTTTAAAGGTAGAATAAAGAGTATAAAAATTGGCCTATCTAGATAGACTTAGATGTCATTCTATGGCATGAGATTGATCTTAGCATCCCACATTAGTGAATACTCTTAACTTAGTAGTTTAGAGCTAAACCAAAACTTGATCAGTTTAGATGGGAATACTTGGTGAAAATGACTTGCGAAAACCCTAGAATGCTGAGTCATTCTATTGGGAGGTTTTGACATGTGTTGAGAAACACAAATGGTTTATGATGAGGATGAAAATGTTGAGGCATGAGCCTTAGCCCTTTTTAAAAAAACCTGATGGTTGGGTTCGGATGCGATACCATTCCAATTTTACCGTACAACCACAATACCTGAATTGGGTAAGGCTTAGCCGGAAGTTTATATGCATTAGTATTAGTTCCCTCGCGGGAGAGGTTTGAGCTGAGGCTACCTCTCAATGTTGTCCACCTATGCAGTGCCCAGGATGACAGATGGTCATGGCTAGGAGGCCATACTCATAGGAGAGGTGCTTATACTAGAGTATGTAAAGGAAAGGTTATGTTTGATTATCTGCATACTAAGTATGATGATTCAGGGTTATCCCTGACAGATGTATCGAATTTTGTGGTGAAAGTCTACCACCTCTGCAGAGTGTCAAACTATTCGAATGGCCACGTCCGTGGTTATGGATAGTTGGAGTGGCCATACTGTTCCGTTGTCAGATGTTTTCAAAATGACGTATGAAATGATTTGTGACATGACTTGACCACAACATGGTTGTGTCTATGACAAATAAGTTCCCACTTAGGTGATTTCAAACTTTATTTTATCTTTCTTTGTTTCTGAACTCACTTTAGGTTTCAAACTTAACTTTACAAATAAACTTAGAACTTAGCATTCCTACTAGAACTACCCTACTTGTTAGTGATAGTTTGCGAGTACTTAAAAAGTACTCATGGCTTTTATCCCTGGCTATTCCCGTGGCTAGACTATGAGGAGGACTACCCTGAAGGAGGACAGCAGGACGGCTACGACAACTAGGATCATCTCCCATTGTCAGCATTGCCTATGACACTAAAGATGGACCCCACCACTACGCTATTTATTCTGCTACTTGTTTATACTAAGACTGGATCATGAGATCCTTTATTTGTGTAAAACCTTATTATGGTTTGTAATGGATGATGTACTGTGATATCAAATCAGTTATGTCTCGCAAAAATGGTAATCCTAGGATTGCGATGTATGGCATAACAGGCATCTGGGATTAAAGCCATCCTGGCCATAGGAGACCCTAGTTAGAATGGACGTCTGAAACAAAAACTTAGTTTAAAAAACCAAAGTGAGTATTTGTGAAAACTATTTCCTCTCTTATCCTTGAGATTCTTTCTTTCAAAGAAAATTCATGTTCCTCCAAATTCTTACATTACTACATAAAACTTTGACACACTTGATCACTTCACTAACTTTCTCATCCTAAATTCTTATAGATGGAAGTTCAGTACAGCAAGTTCTACCAGTTGGGCAACGGAGGCCACCTGATCTTCGCGAGGGATCTGGATTCACTGTCTGAGTACTTGGAGCGTCCTCATCCGGAATTTCTTGGAGCTCAATTCCCAGGTCCACCAGGAGGAGATTTACAATGGCTAGTAGTTGTTGATCTTCGAGGCAAGTTAGAACCACCAATGTCCGAGAGAATTCAGTTCTCCGTGAGAGAGAACAACTGGCTAGATGGATTAGCCAGGGCAATGCATGAAGCTCTCGCACGTCTTTGCGCCCAGAGTGTCAACCTAATCCAAGGAACCCGCTTTGTTCACTATGCAAGGCGTGACTTGATACATTGCAAATGTATCTATAATTTTTGATGTTCCATGCTTGGTTTTATCTAATTTCTTGTGTTTTGTCCACACTTTGGAATACTTTTCATATGATTTCTTGGACTAACCTATTAACAAGAGCCATAGTGCCAACTACCTATTTTCTGCTGTTTTTGGTTCCAGGAAAGTCAGAAAATGAATATTCTCGGAATTGGACGGGACAAAAGCCAAAGTGCCTATTTTTCCAGAAGACATATGATGCCATAATACGAGAAGGAGAAGAGATGGGGGCCGGCCACACCACCTGGCCACGCGGCCAGGCCTGGCCCACACCAGGGGGTGGTCTGGCTGACCCCAGCACCCCCTCGGCCTCTCCTTCCGCCTATATATTGCCCTCGGGATGAAAACCCTAAGTACCCGATCAAAAATCCATGAAAGAGTCTATAGCTGCCGTCATCTCCATCCCTAGATCGGGAGGGATCTGAAGCTCTTCCCGGCACCCAGCCAGGGAGGGGAATTCACCCAGCAGGCCTTCTTCATCATCATGCAAGCCTCCGGTGTGATGCGTGAGTAGTTCATCTCTGGACTACGGGTCCATGTAGTAGCTAGATGGCTGGTTCTCCTCCTTTGTGCTTTCATGTCTAGATCTTGTGAGCTCAGTTCATGATCAAGATCATCTATTTGTAATTCTGCATGTTGTGTTTGCGGGGATCCGATGGATATTGAGATGCTATTTCAGATTGATTATTGATTCTATCATGTCTTTGTTATTTGTGATCTTGCATGCTTTCCGTTGTTAGTATCTATCTTGGCCAAGTAGATGCTAGCAACTCCAAGAGTTAGTATTTATGCTCGATAGTGGGTTCATGCCTCGAGTAATCTAGGGAAGTGACACAAATCTCTAAGGTACTAGATGTGATGTTTCTACTAGGGAGAAAACAACAATACTTTGTTCATAGAACAATCATATTGTTTACATTACACGCAATTCGTAAAGAAATAATTTGTTGCTTGCAACTTAATACTGGAGGGGTTCGGATGATAACCTGAAGGTGGATTATTAGTCATAGATGTAGTTAGATGGCGGTCTATGTATAATGTTGCAATGCCCAATCAAGTTCCAAAGGAGTCAAGATGATTAGTATATGCATGTGTTGCTTTCTCGATGTTTGTCAATTGCCCCGCTGTAATTTGTTCACCCAGCATGTTATCTATCTTAAGGAGAGCCAACTCTAGTGAACTATGGACCCCGGTCCTTTCTTTTACATACAATCTACAAAATGTTTACTGCTTTGTGTTTACTTTCTGCAAACTATTACTTCCTTCCATTCGATACGTTTAATCCTTTGTTTTCAGCAAAACCGGTGAGATTGACAACCTCATCACAAGTTGGGGACAGAGTTCTGTGGTTGTGTTGTGGAGGTCTCCATGTTGTTGCTGGCACCAGTAGTGCACCCTGCCAAAGTTCAGCTAGCTACACCTTTGGGGTGTTTCCTTGCTCCTACTGGTTCGATTAAACCTTGGTTTCATAACTGAGGGAAACTTGTTGTTGTGCTCATCATACCTTCATCTTGGGGTTCCCCAACGAGCTCATCAATCATGAGCCATCAAGCACTTCTCTGGCGCCGTTGCCGGGGAGTCAAGGACATCTTCACAAGGGGAGTCTCTCATAACCAATCCCTTTACTTTGTTTTATTTGTTTTGCTTAGTTTATTTCTGCTTTGTTTGCTTGTTTCTTTATCGAAAATACAAAAAAATAGTTCCTACTATAGTTGTTATTTTCAATTGTCTGTTATTGTCTTGCTTTATCATGCTTTCTATCAATGGTTGGTTTCTTTGAAACTGAATCTTATTGGTAAGGTGGGTTCACGGAAGAACAAAAATATTATTATAAGGAACACCGCTTGTCACCAAAAGGGAAACACTTATGGGAACAAATTGATAAATTGTATACCATTGCTATAAACATGTGCTCTACTTATAATTTTACTTATTGCTTTGATAAATCTTGTTGTTGTAGGAGGTATAAACACCTCCCTTTTCAATGTGAGTATAATGATAATGTTACCATATCTTCTTATGTTAAAGGGAATTATGACTTTTATGATGTGGAACAAATTGAAGAATTTATTGCTTGGAAGTGTGCATTTGAACTTGCTAGTTTGCTTGAAAATACCGATGATTCACCTTATAAATATGAGGTTTATGATATAATTAAATTTTTCTTTGATAATTAGAAGGTAGAAAATGGCTATATTCTTGAATATCTTAATAGATGCTCTCCACCAATGGAAGAGACTAATGCCTTGCAGGAGCCTATGGAAGAAGAAATTGCTGAAACTGTAAGCTCATTGGATGAAAAAGAGGAGGAGAGTGATGATAATGAGGAGGAAGAATGGATCTACCCATCCCTACCTTCTAATGAGAGTAACTCTTTACCCCTTACATTATTTGATTGTCCCCCATGTTTACCAAAGGAGGACGAATGTCATGTTCCTACGAATTCTTTTGAAAATGTTTATAATAAAGCTCTGGTGTTTGTAGATCATGAAAAGTATGCTTTATGTGATAGTTATATTGTTGATTTCATTCATGAGTCTACTGAAAATTATTATGAGAGAGGAAAATATGGTTGTAGAAGTTTTCATGGTAATGAAACACCTCTCTATGTGCTGTAAGTTTTGAAGTTACTCTTGTTTTGTCTTCCTATGCCTATCACTTTGTTCTTCGTGAATTTATTTGCATACAAGATTCCTATGCATAGGAAGTGGGTTAGACTTAAATTTGTTTTGAGTTTGCTTCTTGATGCTCTCTTTTACTTCAATTCATATTTCTTATGTGAGCATCATCGAAATTATCATGCCTAACTTAAAGGCGTTAAAGAAAAGTACTTGTTGGGATATAACCCAAAAGTTTTAGATGAGTCTTGGAAGTTATTAGTTCAGTAATAACCGCTCCTTATCCTTTTTATTTGCTTTTTGTGCCAAGAGTAACCTCTAATGAGAGAGAAGTAATGATTGGGAAAGTTGCTGCCCCGAAACAGATTTCTGTGCTTCCCCGTAAACATTCGTATAAAATCTCTGAACATCTTTTTGAGGCGTGAATTTTTGTGCTTCGGCCCCAGGTTGTTATCTAACTTTCTTTAGTTCAACACTTTTTGATTTGAGCAACAGAAGGTCTTCGAAAAAATTCGTCTTTACCTGCTGGTCTGTTTTGACAGATTTCTGCCATTTTCTGCATTTGCTTCTTGTTGGTTCCTTTTTTAGTTCTTTTGGGGAATTGAGATTTTTGAGGGAAGTGCTTCAGTAGCTAGTGTTTTAGTGGATGTTTATTTGGTGTTAGAACTGAACCTTAAGACTTATTATCTTGAGTGCACTAATGTTGCTAATAAAGATTGTGTGAAGTTTTGTATGAAGGAAAACTTTCAGGTGTATGGAAGAAATGAGTAATGAGATGAAGGATGGACTAAAGCTCAAGCTTGGGTATGCCACACGTGTCACACCTAGAAATATCCAAGAAGTACAAGCGTAAAAGCTTGGGGATGCCCAAGGCATCCCCCTCTTCATCAATAAAAATCTCAGGTTTCTTCCAAACGCTTCATTTTTATTGTTTCATGCACAGTTGTGTTGTTCTTGGAGCGTCTTCTTTTTCGTTTTTGTTTGGTTTTTCGTTTGCTTTGGTTTGCTTAGTTTTCTGAATAAATTGGTTGGACCCCCTCTTTCATACATTGGTTTTCAAATAGTTTGGTTTGGTTTGGAAAAGAGTAGGAAAGTTCATGCTTATGTGGTAAAAAAAGCTTGTTTTTGACTGTGGCTTATACTTTGTCATGTCATGCTTGATATTGTTTTGGATTTATGCTTAGTATTATTTGCTGTAGCATGACTTGTTATAAAAAATTGAGATTTCTTAATGTGCCTTGGTTGAATCATGCGTTGTTTTAGCATATTAAAGCATAGTATAGTGGTATTCTCCTTTGATGCTTTATTTGGGTTGACTTGGCACATGCTCACACCATGTTATGACTATCTCAAGTAACCATAGCCTTTATGATCCTTTAGTTTTCAACTTGTAGTATCACTTTATGCTTTGATCAATGATGTTTTGTCGCTCTGCATGAGTATGGCCATTATTGCTCTCTTAGTTTGTCGCTCCCAGTCTTTTGCTAGCCTCCACAACCAAGTATGAGTTCCACTCATGTATCCAACTCCCTAAACCAAGTTATTCCAAAGAGTCCACCATACCTACCTACTATCTTATGCTATTCCAAGTATATTCATGCTTTTGTTTATCTTCCAAATTAAACTTGTTATGAGAAAACTAGTGATTAAAGCTCTCACGAACTTGATGGCACACTTTACTTTTCTTGCCCTTAATAAACTTGGACCATTGGGTACTTCTTTGTTGCGTATATGCTTGCGCCTTATAAGTTGAAATTAGAAGAACCATGTATCATGGGGAATGCTTTCAACATTGCACTTGTAATTTGTACCCTGTTGATATCATGTTCTTTTGCTTATGGATCCCGGTGGTGTGAAATAAAAGTGGAACTTATAATATCATGGTGTTTGTATGTGTGTTAGAGAAACGCCTGGGCCGCTAGCCTAAGCCATGCCTAATCATGGTGGAAACTTGCAGCATCACCATAATGAGCACTCTATGAAGCATCCTCAATAAAAACCTATTCAAATAGCAAATAAAAACATCGCTGAGATGCTCATTGTCTGCTTGCCTTGTCATTTTGATTATGGGATAGCTCCTGTATCATGTGCAAGGGGTACCCCGTTGGCGGTTCTTTATGATACATATGTACTTACAATGACAAGAGCTTACTTGTGACTAAAGTTGAGTAGCATGAGGATCGGTCTTCGTAAGTAAGGGGCATGAGATTTCGGTTTATAACTTGTCAAGCATATCCTCTTAGTTGTGTCACTTTAACCTTAATCACTTCAAGATGCTTATGATAGGGGCAATGAGAGCTGAAAGCGATAAGTACCATAATTTTTGGAAGCTCTTTATGAGACTTGAATCCCTGCTTCCTTTTATAAAGGCCTTTCTTCCACCATTATATTGAGTCTCCACCTTCTACCTTTATGCACCTACTTTGAGAGCATAGTGGCCATTCTTAGTTCTATGTGCATTGTCCCAAGACTAGTTGATTGATGCATATCTTGATATTGCTTGTTTTAAACTATTTGTATCTAGTCACTCGTATGAACTTTGAAGGTGTCCTATGCATTTATATTTGCTACTCTATGAGGGACAAGCTGAATATTATTATGCTATGTTTTCTTTATTTGAAACAAACAAACGTCCTGCAAAGCATTGTTATTCATGAATCTTTTGTGTGTGCCTTTTCATGTTGCATCATAGTTTCTTTGTCTTATTACTAGAACTTTGTCTTTCATGTTATGATTGAAGTACTATGATCCCTGCTTTTAATGTTTTACAAATACTTTGATCAAATCTTTGATGGTGCATGTCACCTCAAAAATTATTCTTTGTTTTTATCACTTACCTACTCGAGGACGAGCAGGATTTAAGTTTGGGGATGTTGATACATTGCAAATGTATCTATAATTTTTGATGTTCCATACTTGGTTTTATCTACTTTCTTGTGTTTTGTCCACACTTTGGAGTACCTTTCATATGATTTCTTGGACTAACCTATTAACAAGAGCCACAGTGCCAGCTGCCAGTTTTCTGCTGTTTTTGGTTCCAAGAAAGTCAAAAAATGAATATTCTCGGAATTGGACGGGACAAAAGCCAAAGTGCCTATTTTTCCGGAAGACATCTAATGCCAGAATACGAGAGGGAGAAGAGCTGGGGGCCGGCCACACCACCTGGCCGCACGGCCAGGCCTGGCCCGTGCCAGGGGGTGGTCTGGCTGACCACAACACCCCCTCGGCCTCTCCTTCCGCCTATATATTTCCCTCAGGAGGAAAACCCTAAGTACCCGATCAAAAATCCATGAAAGAGTCTGTAGCCTCCATCATCTCCATCCCTAGATTGGGAGGGATCTGAAGCTCTTCCCGGCACCCCGCTAGAGAGGGGAATTCACCCTGGAGGCCTTCTTCATCATCATGCAAGACTCCGGTGTGATGCGTGAGTAGTTCATCTCTGGACTACGGGTCCATGTAGTAGCTAGATGGCTGGTTCTTGCATGCTTTCCGTTGTTAGTAGCTATCTTGGCCAAGTAGATGCTAGCAACTCCAAGAGTTAGTATTTATGCTCGATAGTGGGTTCATGCCTCTGGTAATCTAGGGAAGTGAAAGAAATATCTAAGGTACTAGATGTGTTGTTGCTACTAGGGAGAAAACAACAATACTTTGTTCATAGAACAATCGTATTGTTTATATTACACACAATCCATAAAGCAATAATCTGTTGCTTGCAACTTAATACTAGAGGGGGTTCGGATGATAACCTGAAGGTGGATTATTAGTCATAGATGCAGTTGGATGGCGGTCTATGTATAATGTTGTAATGGCCAATCAAGTTCCGAAGGAGTCAAGATGATTAGTATATGCATGTGTTGCTTTCTCGATGTTTGTCAATTGCCCCGCTGTAATTTGCTCTAGTGAACTATGGACCCCGGTCCTTTCTTTTACATACAATCTACAAACTATTTACTGCTTTGTGTTTACTTTCTACAAACTATTACTTCCTTCCATTCGATACGTTTAATCCTTTGTTTTTAGCAAAACCGGTGAGATTGACAACCTCATCGCAAGTTGGGGACAGAGTTCTGTGGTTGTGTTGTGCAGGTCTCCACGTTGCTGCTGGCACCGGTAGTGCGCCCTGCCAAAGTTCAGCTAGCTACACCTTTGGGGTGTTTCCTTGCTCCTACTAGTTCGATTAAACCTTGGTTTCATAACTGAGGGAAAGTTGTTGCTGTGCTCATCATACCTTCCTCTTGGGGTTCCCCAACGAGATCATCAATCACGAGCCATCATGACTCTATGGGAATGCCTCTAGAGATGCCAAGTCACCCAATATTAAAGCGTCAAGTGGAGAACCTCGACTTCCTACTGTACGAGAGACAGAAGGAGTTGGACAATACTAGAGAGTTCGCCAACCACAACCTCGCCATTGCCGCCCAGAAGGCCCAGACTTTCTCACTGCTAGTCAAGGATCGTCAGTCTCTTCGCCGTCAATGCGCAAAGAAGGATCGCACCATCGACCGTCTTTGCAAGAAGGTGGCCGAACTCGAGAAGACCATCAAGGATCAAGAAGCTCAGCTTGCAGCAAAATAAGAAGAAGAGGAAGGTGAAGATATCCAAGGGCATATTGACTCCTACCTCAGCAATGATGATGACTATCTGGAGGATGATGGCATGGACTTCTACACCGATGATGATGACTCCGACTTCATCAATGATGATTAGATGCACTAGGGCACTATCATAGAAATGATGAGTATCAGTCCCATTGTATCGTAGCTTACAGAATGGTTCTTAAAACCATCTGTTTTCCTTATGTTGTGGTGTGTGTGTGTTTGTATCATGTGCTTTGCTTGAATGAATGAAATGAAGTTAGTTGCAAAACCTGAGTCAAATTCAAAGTTTTAGATTGAAACCAAAACCATGAACCTTAGAACTTTCCCTCTTACCCCTTTATCTACCTCAATCTTTAGATGACTCGTGGACACCAAGGAGGGAGCAGCTCATCGCAAGACCCAATGTTGCAGATTCTGCAGACTCTCATCGCATACCGTGAAGCTAGTAGGGCGGAGCACCAAGCAAATCTGGCCACCCTGCAGCAGATCACCCAGATGGCTCACAACAACCAGAACCATGGAAATCAGGATCATCATGGATCCAAACTCAAAAACTTCCAGAATACCAATCCCCCAATCTTTAGCAAGTCTAAAGACCCATTGGATGCTGACGACTGGTTACAGACAATAGAGAACAACTTAGAAGTCGCCGGAGTGGATGCCAATGAGAAAGTTCTTTTTGCCACCACTATTTGGCAGGAGATGCAAGAGCATGGTGGAACAACACCCGCACAATGAACAATGGTCAAGTGATGAAATGGTAAGCCTTCAAAGTCAAGTTCAGCCGCACCCATGTGCTGCAGGGTCTAGTCACCAGAATGAGAGATAAATTCAGAGAGCTAAAGCAAGGCAGAATGGCTGTAGTGGAGTACCGTGACAGATTCTTATCCCTCGCCAGGTATGCACCGGATGAGATCAACATGGAGGCCAAGAAGAAGGAGAGATTCCAAAACAGACTGGATGATGAGATGCAGACTATCCTCGTCAACATCCGTTTCGAGGATCTCGGAGAGCTAGTCGACTCTGCCATTCAAATGGAAGGGAAGATTAATCAAGAAAACGACAACCGCAAACATCGTATGATGCACCAAGCTGGATCGAGCAGTCACCCAAGTACCGTCCCAAACCGTCTGCCGAATATGCACTGCGAAACAATCGACCCCCAATGTCTTGCCCAAGCTACCCTAACCGTAGCGGAGGAAATGTGAAGTCCGGAGGAAACAACAATCACCCTGGCAACTCCAGAAATTTCAACCATGCACCTCCCAAGCACAACAACATCAACAACAACAACACTGCACCCAGAACTAGAAGCAACGTTGTGCCCGTGGTAGCAAAAGACAAGTCTCAGATTACTTGTTTCGAGTGTGGAGTGAAGGGTCACTACTCCAATGAGTGCCCCAAGAAGATTGCCTCCACTACCAATGTGAATGCCCCAGCTCAACAGCAGCGTCGTGTTTAACTAGGAAGAAGATTCGCCCTAGAGAACCCTCACAACCGCAACGACAGTCTCTTCCACATGAACGCCGAGGAAGCCCAAGAAGCGCCAGATGTAGTGCTGGGTATGTTTTCTGTCAACTCAGTTTTAGCAAGAGTGTTGTTTGATTCTGGATCATCACACTCATTTGTCACCGAAGAATTTGCATGCACTAGTAAGATTCACCCAACCAACTTGAAGCATGTCATGATAGTTCAAATCCCTGGTTCAACTACAAAAGCTAGAAAAATTTGCAAAGCTGTGCCTATCAGAATACATGGGATAGATTTTTATGCCAACCTAATAGTACTTGGAACCAAAGGTTTGGACGTAGTACGAGGAATGGATTGGATGTCAAAGCATAGAGGATTGATTGACTGTGCCAAGAAAGCCATCACCATGACCAGTAGCCTTGGAATCTCAGTAGAGCATATATGTGAAACCTTGCCCCGTCAATTCAAGTGCAACAAGAGTTTAGCCCTACCCACCATAGACCAAGTCAGAGTAGTCTGTGAATACCCCGACGTATTCCCAGATGAATTGCCAGGTATGACCCCGGATAGGGATATTGAGTTCATTATTGAACTAATCCTCAGAACCAGACCCACAGCCCAGAGACCCTATAGTCTGAACCCCTCAGAGTTAGTGGAACTATAGAAGCATATGCTATACTGGAGAAAGGCTTGATTCAACCAAGCGCATCGCCATGGAGATCGCTAGTGTTATTCGTCGACAACAAAGATGGAGGCAATCGTTTGTGCACAGATTACAGGAAGCTGAATGACGTCACAATCAAAAACAAGTACCCATTGCCAAAAGATAGAGGATCTATTTGATCAGTTGACTGGTGCTAGTGTGTTCTCTAAGATTGACCTTAGGAATGGTTATCACCAACCTAAGATTCGTGCAACGAATATTCCAAAGACAGCCTTTACTACTCATTATGGATTATACGTGTATACGGTCATGTCTTTTGGATTAACCAATGCCTCTGCTTATTTCATGAATCTCATGAATAAGATCTTTATGAATTTTCTAGATAAGTTTGTCGTTGTGTTTATCGACGATATCCTTATCTACTCCAAGTCAAAAGAAGAGCATGAACAACATCTGAGTATCATTCTTGAAACTCTTAGAGAGCATCAGTTGTGTGCCAAGTTCAGAAAATGTGAGTTTTGGTTGAAGGAAGTAGGATTCCTAGGACATATTGTGTCTGCCGGAGGATTCGTTGTTGATCCCGCCAAGATCAAAGATGTCGAAGAATGGGAAGCCCCAGCCACTCAAACCCAAGTCCGTGCATTTCTCGGATTAGCGGGATATTACCGCAAGTTCGTAGAAGGATTTTCGAGCATCGCAAGACCCATGACCCAACTGTTGAAGAAGGAGAAGAAGTTTGAATCGACCAAAAAATGTGAAGTAGGTTTCCAAGAGCTGAAGAAGAGATTGATTTTAGCCCCAATATTGATCATGCCAGATATCAAGAAGCCGTTTGATGTGTATTGTGATGCATCCAAGATTGGTCTCGGATGTGTATTGATGCAAGAAGGCAAGGTCATCGCGTATCTATCTCGACAACTGAAGCAGCATGAGCAGAACTATCCTACCCATGATCTTGAGTTAGCAGCCGTAGTTTTGGCATTGAAGACATGGCGTCATTACCTTATGGGTAATCACTGTGAGATTTATTCAGATCACAAGAGCTTGAAGTATATTTTCACTCAGAAGGAGCTGAATATGAGGCAAAGGAGATGGATAGAGTTAATCAAGGATTATGACCTTGACATTCACTATCACCCCGGCAAAGCCAATGTGGTAGCGGATGCTCTTAGCAGATTGCTGTGTAGGATAAACACTATGATCAAGGAGAAGCAACCAAGTTTGTATGAGTTGGAGCAGTTTAGAACTGATCTATTTAGCAAAGGATTTTTAGCTAGCATTGAACTTCAACCCACTTTGATTAATCAAATCAAGGAAGCCCAGAAGGGAAATGAAAGTATCGACGGAATCAAACGTCGTATTGGTATAGGAAAGGTATCTAGATTCACCAAAGACGAAGAAGGAGTCATATGGTACAAAGGAAGTATTTGTGTACCCGCAGATTTAGAGCTGAAGCAAGTTATCATGAAAGAAGCTCATGATACTCTTTATTCTATCCACCCCGGAGGAACAAAGATGTATCAGGATTTGAAGGAGCAATTTTGGTGGCACAAGATGAAGAGAGAAATCGGAAGCTACATAGCCCAGCGTGATATTTGTCAACGAGTCAAAGCAGAACATCAGAGACCCGCAGGACTGTTGTAACCATTGCAGATTCCGGAATGGAAATGGGATTCCGTCGAAATGGACTTTATCACCAGTTTGCCTACTTCTAGTAGGGGAAATGACTCAATCTGTGTCATCGTTGATAGACTATCCATGGTAGCTCATTTTATACCTGTCAAGACAACCTACCAGAGTTCGAAGCTAGCAGAGTTGTACATTGCTAGAATCGTCAGTTTGCATGGAACCCCCAAGACCATAGATTTTGGCAGAAAGTCCAAGAAGGATTAGGAACCAAGTTGAATTTCAGCACCGCTTATCACCCACAAATCAACGGATAGACTGAAAGAGTGAACCAAATCCTAGAGGATATGTTGAGAGCTTGTGTGTTAGAGTATGGATCAAAATGGGAAGATTGCCTGCCTTTCACAGAATTCTCATACAACAACAGTTATCAAGCTAGTTTGCAAATAGCACCATTTGAGTTCCTATACGGAAGAAAGTGTCGTACCCCTTTGAATTGGTCGCAAGTTGGAGAGAGTCAGATTTTCGGACCCGACATTCTCCAAGAAGCCGAAGAGAAGGTTCACAAAGTTCGGGAGCACCTCAAGACCGCCCAATCCAGACAGAAGAGTTATGCTGACAAGAGAAAGAGAGACCTGACTTTCAATGTCGGAGATTTTGTGTATCTCAAGGTTTCGCCATTGAAAGGGACGCAACGTTTTAATCTGAAAGAAATGTTAGCCCCTAGATATATTGGACCCTTCAAGATTCTGAATCACCGAGGAGAAGTATCTTATCAAATGGAACTGCTAGAGGAGATGTCAGCCATCCACAATGTGTTCCATATCTCGTTACTTCGCAAATGCCTAGAAGTGCCGGAGAAGACCGAAGTTTTCAAGAACATCGATCACTGAGCTGTTGATATCAACAAGGATCTGACATATCGTGAAGTGCCCATCTGTATCTTAGAGGAAGCCTACAGAACCACCAGGACCCGGAGTATCAAATTTCTCAAGATTCAATGGAGCAACCATACCGAAGAAGAAGCCACTTGGGAGCGAGAAGATTACATTAGGACAGAGTTCCCAGATCTCTTTAGTTCCTAGTTTTCCTTCTTAAATCTCGGGACAAGATTTTGTTTAAGGGGGGAAGGTTTGTAACATCCCAAATCTTTAATCAAGGTTAATCAAGATCCAAATCACCTAATTTAGGGTTAACAAAAACTTTTTCCATTTAAAATATTTAAGCATGCATATGAGTGTTGCATTTAAATAGGAGTTGTTTGAAATGCCATGATTGTTTGTTCTAATGGTTGTAAAATGGGTCTAAGGTGAATGTCACATCATCTAGATCATTCCCAAGCAAAAACCAAAGAAAAAGAATTAAATAAAGGAAGTGGTCACTTTTGCCATTTTTATCAACTAGCCCACTTTGGGTATTCCTAGCACTCAATTTCCCACAGAAACAAATGTGGATCTTTGCACCCCTTGCTAGTACAAGTAGTAATGTGCCAAGGCCCACTTTGTGATCTCCCAAAAACATTCAAACTCTAATTTTAATTGACAATTGAAAATGGAATCTAGTTCATATGTCTAGATCACACTTTTTCAAAAACCACTCAAATGAATTCCATTGGACAAATCCTAGCAACAACAGATGCTTAAGCATGTGACAAACCACTCCACAAAATTTCATTTGAAAATTACAAATTTGAATTCTTTCGGCCATTTGGTCGAACACCTGGCAGGCACAGAACCAACACACTAGTTAATTCACTATATCTACAGGGGATTGCCACCCAATTGCACCCCATTTAATCCCACTATCCCTCCTAGCTCTAACCAGGCCAAAACCAGCCCATCCCCTAGTCCCTAGTGCCAGTGCCACGCCACCCCGAGGACATGAATGCCGGCCAACCTTGCCAACGCCACAGGAGACCACCATCCCGTCTTCGCCGCTCTAGGAAGCAAGGCATGACCTCATCGCCGTCCACAGTCCACCCCACGGCCACAGATAGCCCCTGGACCACCCCAGAGCAGCGCTGCACTATGTCTCTGCACCGCGCTAGGGAACGCCAGAGCGCCATCACCGCCAGCATGCAACATGCTGCGCCTCGACCACAGACCATGCGTGTCGCTCCACCTTGACCACCTCACCCCGCCAGACACGGCCGTACCCCGTCGCGCGACCCACACTCGCCGGGAACCACGTCGAGCACCGCCCCTGTCTCCTAGAGCGCGCGACGCTCCCGACCGTTAGCCACCACCCCTAGCATCGCCATAAAGCCGTAGAGGACCGCCAGGAGGCAAGCCACTGTATGCCTACGCCACCCATGCTGATAGCACCCTGTATGGTCATCACCGACGAGCTCGCCGTTGCCCCCTCGGTCCCCTCCTCGAGCCTATATAAGGAGACCTTCCCCAACCTCAATCGCCACACCATTCAACTACCCTCTCACCACCAGTCCTTCCCCACCTCTCGCTGGAGTAGCTCGAGTAGCCAGCCGCCAGAATTTCATCGGAGGCAACCACAAGAGGAGGAGACGCTACCATCGATTTCGTCCACCGCAGCCTCTGCCGCGACTTCGCCTGAGCTCGCCGTCATCTCCTTGTTCATTTGCCGCCTCACCGCACTCGCTGAAGCCCTAGTACGCCCTCAACACACTCCCACCGAGCCGCTAGGGTTCAGCCTCGCCGGTGATGAGTCCGTCGTCGATGATAAGCCCCAGTCGTAGATTCTGTTCTAATCCTACGGTCCATCTCGCCCCATACCGTTTCATGTTTAATGAGCCACTGACAGGCGGGACCCCCCTGTCTGCAGTCCTCAATGCAGCGGAGTGAATTTGGGCTGGCCCGTTAGTGTTCCCGCATGACCCAGTTAATTCAAATTTAGATTTTTCCTTTTTAGCTGAAACCTAGTTTTGTCCCTTAGTTTAAAAATCAATCCAGGAAGTTTTACAGATCCAAATTGAGTGACTCCAATTTTGTTGGAAAGCTACTAAAAATGTTTATCCAATCCCGCTGGATTTAAATCATTTAGAGTTATAGATCTCTCCTAGAGAAAATAACAAGTCAGAAGCTTTTGCACATTAAAACATTTTTATAAAATCAACCATTATAGCTTTTGAGTTGATTCCAACTCTCAAAAATCAAATTTAACCATACCTATCTGAATATGTAATAATACTAAGGTTTGCATGTAGTGACTTTGGACTAGTACCAAAATAATGCTATATAGGCATTTCTAGTCACTTTAAATCATTAAATATTAAACTTAAAATTATTAAAATGTGATCCAACATTTAAATCACATTCCCATGTATTAGAATATGTGGTGATGATATGTGTCCACATGATCCCATATTTTAATTGCCAAATATTAAATGTTAGTTATTTTCAATGAGTAGAAATTACTTTTCTCAAATAAAATAAATGAAACTAGTTCATTAAACCTTGTGATGTTTGTGATGATAATAGATCATCAAATGTGTGCCTTAGTGTGCTAAGTAGACTAGTTAAGTATTGTTTGGTGATTGTGTATTCCGTATGTATTTATAGACGATAGTACCGACCAAGTCTACGAGGAGGAGGAGTTCTACCAAGAGGAGGAGGAAGAGAATTTCAACCACTACACCAACCAATGCAAGCTAACACTTGCAAGTGTTTTAACTATGCAAGCTAAACCTTGCAAGCTAGATAACTTAAGCAAGATACGGTAGGCATACTTTGGTTATATTTTTGACTATTACCTACTCCAAGTTTTACTTACAAGCTTTACTTACCTTACTTTACTAAAGTCCTTTACTTTGTTTAAAGGTAGCATAAAGAGTATAAAACTTGGCCTATCTAGTTAGACTTAGATGTCATTCTATGCCATGAGATTGATCTTAGCATCCCATATTAGTGAATAATCTTAACTTAGTAGTTTAGAGCTAAACTAAAACTTGATCACTTTAGATGGGAATACTTGGTGAAAATGACTTGTGAAAACCCTAGAATGATGATTAATTCATTTGAGAGGTTTTGACATGTGTTGAGAAACACAAATGGTTTATGATGAGGATGAAAATGTTGAGGCATTAGCCTTAGCCTTTTTAAAAAAAAACTAATGGTTGGGTTCGGATGCGATACCATTCCAGGGTTTCAAACTTAACTTTACAAATAAACTTAGAACTTAGCATTCCTACTAGAACTACCCTACTTGTTAGTGATAGTTTGCGAGTACTTAAAAAGTACTCATGGCCTTTGTCCTTGGTTATTCCCATGGCTAGACTATGAGGAGGACTACCCTGAAGGAGGACAGTAGGACGGCTACGACAACTAGGATAATCTCCCATCGTCAGTATTGCCTATGACACTAAAGATGGACCCCACCGCTATGCTATTTATGCTGCTACTTGTTTGTACTAAGACTGGATCATGAGATCCTTTATTTGTGTAAAACCTTATTATGGTTTGTAAAGGATGATGTACTGTGATATCAAATCTGTTATGTCTTGCAAAAATGGTAATCCTGGGATTGCGATGTATGGCATAACATGCATTTGGGATTAAAAATTCGGGTGTTGACAGCATCATTCTATAGGTGGTTTACTTTTTAATGATTCATAAGTACAAAATAGGCATTATTTTAATTACTTAAGAACTTGGTTTAAATTTAAGTAGTTTTGCATGTAGTAGCGGAATTAGTAAATATGAGCTTGATGATTTTATAAGTGAATAGAATCCTTTTGATAAACAATATACTATTGTTGTTCATTTTATAATTGATAAAAATCTTTTTAGGAAAATTAAGATACACTTAATTTTAAATGGTAGTTTTAGTATATACATCTTAAAAAATTTATACCTATCTTACCTTCACTGAAACATCAATTGAACTTGTTATTTCCTTTTTTAGACTTTAAACAAATATTGCCAAAGGAAAAGTAAAGATTTATGTATTTTTAATCCATTAAAATATTAGAAAATAGTTTTAATTAGGACTTATTAAACTTTTACCTTTATTTGACTTCAAATGTACAAGAGGATATTTTTAATGTGTATACTTTATTTTTGTGATCCTTTTGGTATATTATATGTATTTTTGCGATTTTTAAATAATAAGATATGATTTTCATAAATTTATCACTTTATAAATACTTAATAAATAATAATATTTATCTACATGACACAAAAATATATGAAACAAGTTTATAAATGTATATTTTGTTTTTCTAAGAATTTTGGTATCTTATACTTATTTTTAAGAATTTTAAATAATAGAATATACATTTTAAAAGATTAATCCTTAATAGGTTATTTACTAATAATAATAATTTTCTTATTTAAGTTGGAAATTAAAATATTATAATAGGTTTAGGTTATAGAATTTATTTTTCTGAACATTTTTATATATAACACATATTTTTTTGAATTATAAAACAAAAGATATTGAATTAATAAAATTTTATAATGTTTTATCTATTTATAATGTTTTATCTATTTACTAAATAGGGAAATACTTTTTATACTGAGTCCATACCAAGCCCAAGTCATAGACAGGTAGGACATAGGCCATGTCACATGCCCAAGTGGCAAGTTGGACTAGATTTGACCCTGTGCTGACAGGTGGATGACATCAGCGTGATGTCACGTTGACATCAGCAATGGAGTTGCCCCCAGGTTGTGCCCTAGGCCAGTGATAGGGGTGCGCGCTTGTGGGGTTAGGGGCGCTAGACGCGGTAGACTATGACGGATCGAACGGTGGTCGCGCCACTCGAAAAAGGTCATGGGAGCCTCAGCTCCTACGAGTTCCGACGGTGGTGAGTGGTGGCTTCAATGGAGAAGACGATAGAGAGGGTTAGGGGCGAATCAGAGAGGTGCGCGAGCACCGGTAGCTCACCAAGAGTCTGATGGGCGTGATGGCGAGGCCAGAGGAGCACTGCAGTGGTGGCAATCGACGGTGACGGGCTTCAGGAAGATCGGGTCGATGCGCATGATTATGGCTTCCTGGCTCGATTCCTTCACAGTGGAGATGAAGCACACCATGGCGGAGCTTGTAGCATCCACGACTGGCCCTGGGCGGTCTCTAACAGCGAGTATGACGACCACCGGTGGCTAGGTTTCGGTGAGAAAAGGGGATTTCCTCGAGAGGGTGCGAGTGAGAGTGATATGGGTATGGGAGGATACAGGAAAGTGCGGGTGTTCTTATCCCCTCCTCTAGAAGTGGCGGCGTGCATCGTAGCACGGGGGAGGATTGACGGTGGCCATGCAGACACGCAGCTGCTTCTAGCAAGCAAGGAAGACGACGACGCGCTTTTTTGCAGAAAACCCCCTGACGCATTTTCAATCTGAATCCGCAGTCCATCTGCTTCCCTACCTATCGGCAAGAGAGAGAGGAAAGTTGGGATGCTATTGTTGGGCCGGTGTGGGATATGGCAAAGTTTGCTGGATGGGCTATTGCTGCTGCTTCTGGGCGTTGGATAGGCATGAGGAAATTGGGCCTCGGGCCAGATTTGGTTTATTCTAGATATTTTTCTGTTTCTTATTCTTTTGTTTATTCTGTTTTATATTTCTTTATCCATTTAAAGTTTATATTTAATTTGTAATACCTTGTGAATATTTACTGAACACTTGTATATATTTGTATCCTTGGACTTCTTTTTTTAGTATTTACACTAATCATTATTATATAAAGGATTATTTTTATTAGAAAATATAAATAGGAATTAGGGTTTTAGAGATTTACTTTTTTTAATAAGATCTTTTAAAATGACTTCCACTTCCACTAAAAGAATGTCATGGTGATGGTTTAAGATGGATATTTATGTGTATAGAATCTTATTAATACTTAACCTCATAACGGAATTATATATATACATTATAAGGTATTAATCCTTGTGGTTCATAATAGGGTGATTTAAGTTTCACAGTTCTCCATATTTGGTGATTTTACCAAATCCAATTCTACTTGATTTGTAGGGTTTAGAATTACCACAGAACAATCTTGGTTAGGTCATTATGAATCAATAACAATCATTGGTGGAGAAATGCCAATGTTTATTCAAATATAGGTATTATGGGTTCTGAGAGGATTTAATAACTCATATTCAATTATGGATATGGATGAATATTAAGGCTATGACAATAAGGTGGACAACGCTTCCATCCATAAACACTCATCTGGTTCTCTAATTATCTCTTGGAAGCTTCATTTTTCTAAGAGATATTATTCAATGGTTATCTAGGAATAGGAAATGGTTCCACTATAAATTTGATTCTGGGGTTTTAGACAAAGAGGTATACATGGGTCTTGTCCTGGTTAATATAATCTTGGCTAAGGATTCTAAAGAATTCCTATCCCCACACTTCACTATGCTTGGATCATAGTTAAGGAATTCTTTTATAAATATACTCTATTTAAATCTCTCTTATCTTGTTCACAAAGATCACATCTTCCTAAATAAGACAATCGTCTGACTCCACGATATCCATCATCATATGATGACATGGTCAGGCCACTTCAACAATATTCATTCTCCATTCTTCTCCTGGTATCTATATAACTTCCATAACTAAACTACGCTTGATGAATCCATCAATGTAGCTACTTCTAACTCCATCCATTAATTCCTTTAATTCCATCTGGCAACTGATTCCAAGGGTTGCAAGACTGCAATCCTCACTATATATAACAAGGGATATCAATCCTCTAGAAGAGGTATGGTATTATTCCCAATAAGACAATTTTACTCTTGTATTAGCCTGGTTAATCTACCATGACTTCCACTACTTCACTTCTCTTATGTTCTAAACTTCATCACACCATAGCTTGACTTCTCATGATCAAGCTAGGTGATTCAGCTTACTAGGGTTTTGCCTAATTTGGCATACTCACAACTCTACTTTAACATGTCGTCATATATCCTCAAGTGACTTGAGAATAATGACCACCATCCTTTTATCATACTAAGCTTAGGCTTCTAATTGTCTAATCAACATTTATCATCAACTAAGTAGTAGACTTGTACTAGTCCTTCTATAAGGCTTATCTGGTTAAGGAAGCTTACATTAAGTTTATACCCACTTGGATTAACAAGAGTATCATTGCATACTCTAATACTATTAGCTTCCTCATAGCTCCATGATCACTAGCTTAACTCTTGGGTTTAGGTGCTTCTTCTAGTTTACTCATGAGTGAGTTATCTCCTCCAACATCAGATGGTTTGATATCCAATAAGGATCACATTCCATTGATGATGGCACTTCCTCACAAAACTAGTTCCTCCTTCTTATTAATTTACTTAAGGTCTTTGGAAGGTCAATATAACATGTCAAAGCTAAGAGTCAATAAGTTCTAGGTCGGCAATTGATCACTCAACATGGATGATCAATTGACACTAGGACTTGGTTAAATAGATATGTCACCTACTAATATGGCAAAAAAATATAGGAGATGAATGTTCTTGGCTTGACTTTGTTTTCTACTCTATTTGTGATAAGAGTTAATGTTTAAGAACTACCATGATACCCATGGTAGGAATCACTATGGTAGGCAAGCATATCAAATTTTAGTTATAGAGTTTCTTTACTTAAGGTATATACTTAACTTGGTATTCAGGGTTTGTGGTAGATAATACCTTGATATCATCTTTGGAGTATTAAGTATTCATCCTTGAGTTATTGTATGGAATACCATGTAATGATCTCAAGAAGATCAAGTAGTCCTTATTAATCACTGTGTTGTGACTTATTTTTATTACATTTGATCTACCCTTAGATCAAATTATATTACCCAAAGGTAAGGTTTTAGCAAAGGTCATATTGAAACTTATTGCAGTCAACTTGATGATCTACTTCAGTTCCACCAAGTTAAGAGAAGCTTCAATCACTCTTACAAGTTTTATTTAGAAGCGTGAAAATTATCTAGATTTTCTATGCATGAATGCAATGCACACACCTTATCTCAGCTTATTTCTAAGCTCTAATGTTGGGATGTTACAGACTCTCCCCCTTAAAATAAACTTTGTCCCTGAAGTTCATACTCTCTTATGTTTCGGAATAAGGTGTTAACTTGTATTGATCACGGCATTTCTTAACTCCATTGTGATCATAATTGGGGATAATTGTGGTATCCTGTCTCCAAATCTATTTCCTTGAATTCTCTTCATACTTGACAATATCCACTATCTCTTCTAATTTATCATATGATTTCTTTTACTATAATCTCTTGGATTATGTCCTTACAGTCCTATCTAGAATTGGTTGTGGACACATTGTGTCCAGTCCAATCCGGTTTTCCTATTACACTACACCGGCCTATTTTGGAATACTCTATTTACTCTAAAGGAAAACTTACCAGTTGTTTTCTTCTTAAGCTAGTCCACTGGGTTTAAGCTATTATGTCTACTTTGATCATTCATCCAGACATACTGTCGGAAATACTTTATAATGCTGACTTCTTATAACCTTATGAAAATAAGGCTTAATCTTATCATCGTCTAGTACTTCTTTTCCAACCTTTACTTAGAAAGTTAGACAACAACACTTCAGTGTTCATTGTTTACTCTCCCCCTTGGGGTTTCCTAATGGTCTCTAATCTACATGTATAATACCCATTAGCTCAATAGTAAGGATATTGGTCTCTATCTAGCTTATACTTTACCTATATAAGGTCTCATGAAAGAATCTGCGGTAAACCCACACAATTGTGGATCTCCGAAATGAATCTTCTAACATTACTTGTCTTACTTTTATCTTCTTAGACATTATTTCTCAATGATAAACCCGATTTCACGAAGCGTCTCAAAAACGATCGCCTTAAATTCATACTTCCTTAGGTCTAACTTAACTTAGGCCAAGTTTTATGCTCTTTAAATCATACAAAGATGACCTGATTAACTACACCGCTAGAATACCAGCTACGGATACCAGCTGTGGATCCTTCTAGGTGTACAGATTATTCTACAGGTTCTAGACTTACTACTGGCATTCTCTCTGAGTTGTTAGAGCTTGAATACCACTTTTGCTCCAAGACTTCCTCTTTGCACTGATTCATGCTACGTCCATGAACTTGGTACTACTACTATTACTACCTAATTAGCTTCTGAGCAACATCACCTATCTTGAGTGAACTTAAGTTCTTTCCTTCATGTGGCTCTCCACCTTTTTCTTCACTAATATTCCTTCTTACTATCGGCTAATAATGAGTTGGGATTGATCCATCCTCCAAAAATAGTGTTGATACTCCTTATATTGGGCTTCACTCTTCACGCAAGTCTTCATCTTGATCTTCAGAACTCGTCACTCCCTTACATGAATTCCCTTATCTATCTAGGTCTATAACATCAAGTAATAACTTCATGCATAGATCTAATCAATCAAGAAGATCCAAGAAAAACCAAAAAATCCAAATGTGGTACATATAACACACATTATTCAGTCGGTAATATAGTAGTTGAGTAAAACATCTCTAAAATTCAGGCTTAGCTGTGTAGTATACGACACCTCCTAGTATAGGTTTACATCGTGATACTTAGCACTTGGGGTTAAACTACTCTTTGTCTCATTATTTACCCAAATTGCTCAATTGCAATTCAATAATTTTGATGAGTTCTTTGGAATGTGTTGCACTTTTATACCAGCTCCACACATGTGCTTC
Organism: Avena sativa; assembly: GCA_916181665.1. Taxonomy (NCBI): domain Eukaryota; kingdom Viridiplantae; phylum Streptophyta; class Magnoliopsida; order Poales; family Poaceae; genus Avena; species Avena sativa. Next base: position 371,902,323 of record OV702291.1, on the reverse strand, counting down.
TTGTTAAGGCTTGTGAGAGTGTGTGAAACAATATGTAAGTATAACAAGTAGCATGCGGTACTAAATCACTCAAATGGGGCATGATATCTAAAATATTTCTTAAGCAAGATTATTAATCAATTAGAGCTTTTAAAGAAGTGTTTAAGGATTACTTTTAATGTTTCTTAAAAGAATAACTTTTGAGGAAAAGGTTACCTTTACAAAGTAAAAGCATTTAAACTGAAAGCTGTCACCTTATGGTTTTCTTACCAGTTATGAGTATTAAAGAAGAAAACAATTAGCATTTTTGAATAGTTATTCCACTAGCAAGTGGAGACTTATATATTTTAAATATGGCATCATCCTATAGGTGGTTTACTTCTTAATGATTCATAAGTACAGAATGGGCATTATTTTAATTACTTAAGAACTTGGTTTAAATTTAAGTAGTTTTAAAAACTAGTAGAGGAATTAGTAAATATGATCTTGATGATTTTATAAGTGAATATAATCCTTTTGATAAACAATATACTATTGTTATTGATTTTATAATTGATAAAAATCTTTTTAGGAAAATTAAGATACACTTAATTTTAAATGGTAGTTTTAGTATATACATCTTAAAATGGTTAGACCTATGTTAACTTCACTTAAACATCAATTGAACTTGTCATTTCCTTTTTTAGACTTTAAACAAATATTGCCAAATGCAAAGTAATGATTTCTGTATTTTCAATCCATTAAAATACTAGAAAATAGTTTTAATCAGGACTTATTAAACTTTTACCTTTATTTGACTTCCAATGTGCAACAGGATATTTTTAATGTGTATACTTTCTTTTTGTGATCATTTTGGTATAATATATGTATTTTTGTGATTTTTAAATAATAATATATGATTTTTATAAATTTTATGATTTATAAATACTTAATAAATAATAATATTTATCTAAGTGACACAAAAATATATGAAACAAGTTTATAAATGTATATTTTGTTAAGAATTTTGGTATCTTATACTTATTTTTAAGAATTTTCAATAATAGAATATACATTTTAAAAGATTAATCCTTAATAGGTTATTTACTAATAATAACAGTAATCTTATTTAAGTTGTAAAATCAAATATGATAATAGGTTTAAGTTATAGAATTTATTTTTCTGAACATTTTGATATATAACACATATTTTCTGAATTATAAAACAAAAAATATTGAATTAATAAAATTTAATTATTTTGTTAAATTCCTGGAAATTATTTATATTTGAATTTATAATGTTTATCTATTTACTAAAAAGGGAAATACTTTTTATACCATGTCCAGACCAAGCCCAAGTCACAGACACGTGGGACATAGGTCACGTCACATGCCCAAGTGGCAAGTTGGACTAGGTTTGACCCTACGCTGACGTGTGGATGACATTATTGTGATGTCACGCTGACATCAGCAATGGAGCTGCCCCCAGGTGGTGCCCTAGGCCAGCGATAGGGGCGCGCACTTGCGGGGTTAGGGGCATTGGACGCGGCAGACATCGACGGTTCGAATGGTGGTTGCGCTGCTCGGAAATGGTCATCGGAGCATCGGCTCCAACGAGTTCCAACGGCGGTGAGTGGAGGCTTCTACGGACAAGACGATAGCGAGGGTTAGGGGCAAATCAGAGAGGTGCACGAGCACTGGTAGCTCACCAGGAGTCTGATGGGCGTGATGACGAGGCCGGAGGAGCACTGCAGGGTGGCAATCAACTACGACCGGGCTTCGGGAAGATCGAGCCAATGCACGTGATTACGGCTTCCTGGCTCGATTCCTTCATAGTGGAGATGCAGCACACCATGGCGGAGCTTGTAGCATCCACGGCTGGCCCTGGGGCGGTCTCTAAGGGCGAGTATGATGACCCCTAGTGGCTAGGCTTTCGGTGAGAAAAGGGGATTTCCTCGAGAGGCTTCCTCTAGAAGTGGTGGCGCACATGATAGCGCGGCGGAGGCTCGACGGCGGCCGCGCAGACACGCAGCTGCTTCCAGCAGGCGAGGAAGACGATGACACATTTTTTGCAGAAAACACCCCGGCGCATTTTCAATCTCAACCCGTAGTCCATCAGCTGCCCCACCTATCAGCGAGAGAGATAGAGGAAAGTTGTGCTACTATTGTTGGGCTGGTGTGGGCTGTGGCAAAGTTTGCTGGATGGGCGCTGCTGCTTGTAGGCGTTGGATAGGAATGAGGAAATTGGGCCTCGGGCCAGATTTGGTTTATTCTGGATATTTTTTTGTTTTCTATTCTTTTATTTATTCTATTTAAAGTTTAAATTTAATTTTTAATATCTTGTGAATATGTACTGAACACTTGTACAGATTTGTATCCTTGGACTTCTCTTTTTAGTATTTACACTAATCATGATTATATAAAGGATTATTTTTATTATCAAATATAAATAGGAATTAGGGTTTTAGAGATTTAATCTTTTTAATATGATCTTTTAAAGTGACTTTCACTTCCACGAAAATAATGTAATGGTGATTGTTTAAGATGGATATTTATGTGTATAGAATATTATTAATACTTAACCTCATAAAGGAACTATATATATATTATAAGGTATTAATCCTTGTGGTTCATAATAGGGTGATTTAAGTTTCATGGTTCTCCATATTTGGCGATTTTACCAAATCCAATTCTACTTGATTTGTAGAGTTTAGAATTACCACAGAACAATCTTGGTTGGGTCATTATTAATCAATAATAATCACTGGTGGATAAATGCCAATGTTTATTCAAATATAGGTATTATGGGTTCTGAGAGGATTTAACAACTCATATTCAATTATGGATATCGATGAATATTCAGGCTAAGACAATAAGGTGGACAAGGCTTCCATCCATAAACACTCATCTAGTTCTCTAATTATCTATTGGAAGCTTCATTTGTCCAAGAGATATTATTCAATGGTTATCTAGGAATAGGAAATGTTTCAACTATCAATTTGATTCTAGGGATTTAGACAAACAGGTAGACATGGGTCTTGTCCTGGTTGATATTATCTTGGTTAAGGCTTCTAAATAATTCCTATACCCACACTTCACTAAGCTTGGATCATAGTTAAGGATTTCCTTTCTAAATATACTCTATTTAAATATCTCTTATCGTGTTCACAAAGATCACATCTTCCTAAATAGGACAATCATCTGACTCCACCATATCCATCATCATATGATGACATGGTAATGCCACTTCAACAATAATCGTTCTCCATTCTTCTCCCAGTATCTATATAACTTCCATCGCTAAACTACCCTTGATGAATCCATCAATGTAGCTACTTCTAACTCCATCCATTAATTCCTTAAATTCCATCTTACAACTACTTCCAAGGGTTGGAAGACTACAATCCTCACTATATATAATAGGGGATATCAATCCTCTAGAAGAGGTATGGTATTATTCCCCATAAGACAAGATTACACTTGTATTAGCCTGGTTAAGCTACCATGACTTCAACTACTTCACTTCTCTTATGTTCTAAACTTCATCACACCATAGCTTGACTTCTCATGATCAAGCTAGGTGATTCAGCTTACAAGGGTTTTTGCTAATTTGGTATACTCACAACTCTACTTCAACACCTAGTCATATATCCTCAAGTGACTTGAGAATAATGACCACCATCCTTTTACCATACTAAGCTTAGGCTTCTAATTGTCTGATCAACATCTATCATGAACTAAGTAGTAGACTTGTACTAGTCCTTCTATAAGGCTTATCTGGTTAAGGAAGCTTACTTTAAGTTTATCCCCACTTGGCTTAACAAGATTATCATTGGATACTCTAATACTACTAGCTTCCTCATAGCTCCATGATCACTACCTTAACTCTTGGGTTTAGGTGCTTCTTATATCTTACTCATGAGTGAGTTATCTCCTCCAACATCATATGGTTTGATCTCCACTAAGGATCACATTCCATTGATGATGGCACATCCTAACAAAACTAGTTCCTCCTTCTTATTAATTTACTTAAGGTCTTTGGAAGGTCAATATCACAGGTCAAAGCTAAGAGTCAATAAGTTCTAGGTCAGGAATTGATCACTCAACATGGATGATCAATTGACACTAGGACTTGGTTAAATAGATATGTCACCTACTAATATGGCAACAAAATATAGGAGATGAATGTTCTTGGCTTGACTTCCTTTTCTACTCTATTTGTGATAAGATTTAATGTATATGAACTACCATGATACCCATGGTAGGAATCACTATGGTAAGCAAGCGTATCAAGTTTTAGTTATAGAGTTTCTTTACTTAAGTTATATACTTGACTTGGTATTCAGGGTTTGTGGTAGATAATACGTTGATATCATCTTTGGAATATTAAGCATTCATCCTTGAGTTATTGTATGGAATACCATGTAATGATATCTAGAAGATCAAGTACTCCTTATTAAGCAGTGTGTTGTGACTTAGTTTTATTACATTTGATCTACCCTTAGATCAAATTATATTACCCAAAGGTAAGATTTTAGCAAAGGTCATATTTAAACTTATCGCAGTCAACTTCATGATCTACTTTAGTTCCACCAAGTTAAGAGAAGCTTCAATCACTTTGACAAGTTTTATTTAAAAGCGCGAAAATTATCCAGATTTTCTATACATGAATGCAATGCACACACCTCATCTTAGCTTATTTCTAAGCTCTAATGCTGGGATGTTACATATAGTTGTTGCAACAAACATAAGGACCTCTTTATCTTTAATATGGTTTGTTTGCAAACATGTTGCTTGTGTTTCTGCTTGCGATACTCATATGCCCATGAGCTTTGAGTTTGATGATTGTGTGTGGCATCCGACACGTCGAACAATTTATCTTTCCATTGGTTAGTTGGCCCACATAATGATGTTGTTTTGGATGTTCTTCCTCTTGTGGTTTTGCCGAATTCTCCTAGATTTGCATCAAAGATGTTGATCAATACCTTAGTCAATTGCTTTAAGTGCCACGCTAAGATGTTTTATGGAGTTTTGAGTTCCCACATTTGGATGATGTTCAAATGTTTTCCATACACATTGACCTTGCATATGCATCCTGTTTCCTATACTTGAGTTGTGATAATAGTGTTGTGAACAAGAATGGACATGCCATAAATGACATTCTCCTATATCACACACAAAAATATTTTGCTTGGTCTTTGTTGTGTGAAGGTACAATTTCTTCTGCATCAACCTCTATGGACCATAAGTTGACAAGGAGAATCGAAGAGAGTTACCTATGGTTGCCCTTCAACGAGCCATCTCTACATCCTAAGCTGACTTCCTTCTACTTGAGGACTCATGTTATAATCTTCATGAATTTGCTACGCTTTGAGTGTTATTTTTCTTTTGTGGCGAGCTTTGTAGGCTTCATGGAAGGCGAAGGAACATTGAAGTGTTGTCAAGTCAATTTTACCGAGGATGACTATATGGTGAACCTCAGGATCAAGAAGGTCTCTCAACATCTTCTACTTTGTGATAAGCGTGTAGAGTCGAGGACAACTCTTTTTTAAGGGGTGGGGAGATGATGTAGCCTGACCTTCAAACGTTACCACATCATGGTCTCCAACTTATGCCAAGTCGTCATGGACTCCAAAGGTGTATCCGTTCCTCTATGCGAGCCTACTTCCTATCCTCTTAAATGGTATACTACTTCATACTCCGTCCCATATTCATGATAGATTGATACCGACGAGCATGGAGGAAAGGGAGGAAGCCTGGAGCACCAAGCCCGATAAGACGGAGGCTTGGAAGAGGACGGAAGGAGCAGCAGCTAAAGCACCGGAGTCTCCGTCCTGCGCAGACCGGAGTCTCTAACCTGAAGACACCGGAGTGTCCGGCCCATCTCCGGACCAACCCCCAGATCGAGCTCGAGGACCGTAGACCGACCGGAATCTCCGGTCCACACCGGAGTCTTCGGACCCCCACACCGAAGTCTCTGTCCTGAGCGTATGGGCCTGCGTGCCGCCAGCTGGGCCTTTGGCCCATGTACCCATTAGTCCGTCCAGACTTTCCCCTTTTATTCCTAAAGTACCCTTGAACTTGTGGCTGGCCTATATATAGTGCCCCCACCCCCTCTTGTAACCCTAGGCATAGATGATAGAGCAAAGACAACCCCCTTTGTGGAATCACTAGTTTTGCATCATCCCCTTCTACCAAAGGGGATCAAATATCGTCACCACCTCGTTGGAGTTTGCATCGCTCCTCCCTCGTTGTACAAGGCCTATGTTTGAGAGTGCGTGAGCGTAGTTGTCAAGATCCTCTCCAAGGTGTTCTTCCCTCTCCTCTTGGGATCGAGGGATCACGTTGACCGATCTTTCCTTGCGAGGATTCTATCGAACCGATGGCCACCGGCGGGAGCAATCAACCTTGTATCGTGTGTGTTTTGCATGTGTTCATCATGTTGTTCGCGAGGTGTGCGTCTTCTTCCGCTACCTTCTCCCTTTCCCCTCGCTTTTCCATTAATTTGACCACGAGATCCGTGAAGATCGGGCCACCCTTGAGGTTACCCCTTGACAACACTGATCCACATAACAACACACACTGCAGTGGATTATGTGATGCAACTTATGCCACAGTGGTGCAACATGGAAACTACTTTCCTATGTGTTTTTGGTATCTCTAACCAAGGTTTAACACACTGATCCACTAGTGGCATTGCATGTCACTACTAGGAAAAACGTTATCAATGGCGCACCAAAACCACTTTCTATGGCACATCTAGTAGTCGCCACTAAATTGTCGTCACTAAAATTATATTTCTGTGGCGCATATGCATATGCGCCACAGAATTCTGTCCCAGATTCTGTGGCGCATATAGCTATATGCGCCACAGAATTCTATGGTACATTATGTGGCGCGTATAGCCATATGCTTCAGAGAATCCTTTTTTCAGAATTTTGAAATTTTTAGAACCTGGTACAAATACAGGTATATAACAGGTATATTGCAGGAAATACACAAAAATTCACAGAAAAGCTGCACACAGCATTACAAATGTTCCAGTTCACATATAATACATCAACAAGCATGAATGTTCACAAGTGTTCATCAATCTCATCACTGAGAACCAAATAAGTGTACAAGTATATTTCACAAGTGTTCATCTCACTCACATAACTTACAACTGCGCGATGTTGTCACCGCCTATACCTTAGGACAAAATGTAGTACACCGTAACTGCGATGCCGGTGAGGAGGAGCGGCACCAAGATCTTCGTCCGGTTCTTCTTCCACACGTGTCTCCTCCACTTGGCCACCACCTCCTCTCTAGTCGCGTATCCCTTGTAGTTGTTGCCGCTGAACTTGTCCACTTGTTGGTGGCAGTCCACCCACTCCTCGTAGACACCTGGAACCCGACCCTTGTACACAACGTACGTCGGCATCTCTATTGACAAGGCATATTAGTACATCATGCAAATATATATGTTGACAAATATTAGAGCAAGGCATTCATAAACTTAAAACAATGCGTCGATGACAATGAAAGAAACACGACAACATGTCCGACACAATAACAACAATGGTTTCAAGCTAGGCAAGTTAAGTTTTTCGACACACACACTACATGTCCACCGATACACATGCTCTCTCGGTCAAGTAGCGTTCTCCTCGTAGGGCGCCGGGAACGGCTTGTACATGTCTTTCGTCGTCCACGTCCTGAAGTCACCCTGCGCCTTGAGGCGGGCTTCGATCTCCCTCTTGGTGAATGACCTGGGCTGGTGTAAGAGCCCACCATGTGTGTTGACCTGTTCCATGATGATATGTGACAGCTTCACCTGTGTATCATGGAAGTCTTCCCTGAGATCGGGGTCACTGATCCCATGCAACTTTTGGGCCCATCCTTGGAGAGAAGATGGCAGCATTAGCATCTCGCAATCCCGGACAAACCCTTTGAGGTGATGGCAAATGTAGAAGGCCTCCTTCACACTGTCAGACGGCTGCTTGACGCAGGGGAACTCGAACACATGCTTGAACTTGTGTCAGCCATCGTCCCTGTAAGCCTCCCCCTTATAGTTGAAGGGGCCTCCCTGATTGGCATAGCCCTTGATAGCATCATCCAGAACGCTCCTTACTCTGGCGTAGTTCTTCCTCCTCGCACTCCTCGAGTCGAAGTAGGTGGCAAGCGAATACCTCGTGGAGAGGACGATGAGCGTGCAGTACTTGTCTCTGCGCAACACACAATGTGGAACAGGATCTTGGAAAAGAGCAATGGAAAGAAATACTTATGTGTTACGACCGCGGTAGGAGGATGTGTACACTTAGTCGGGAAAGAAAGGCACAAGGATGTTGTCCTTCCTCTTGTTGTCCATCAATAGCTTCTGAAGGTAGGACTTTGCCCGGGCCCGGGTCCTTGTTCCTTCTTCCAGCTGGCTATCCCGCATGTAGTAGGGATCCGCTATCGCGACGAACGGGGTGTCCTCTCTCTTGACCTTCATGACCAGATTGAGCGCGAATAGGCGGACCAAGTTATAGTCCAGCCGTCTCGAGTGGAACAGCTTGAAGATGTCCTCGTAGGCTATGAAGAACACATCCATGGGGGCATCGGTGATGAAGCCCACGTCCTCCGGCACCTTGGCGGTGAACACCGGGTAACTCGGGTCCTTGTCCTTGAGAAGGAGGCCCTCTAGTGTCAGGACACCTTCATGCAAACTCATCATAGCTCCTGAAGCCAGGCGGCACATTTCCGGAGGCAGTATGGGCTGACCAGCTTCGTGCACTCTGGTCAAGCCATCCTCGCGGGGTGGTACAACGTCGTCCCAGTAACGGATCGGAGCGGGTTGGCTCACAGCCTTGTCCTTGTTCCTGTTCGGCCTCTTCCTCACCCTCTTCCTCTTTGCATCAGCAGCCTCCATTGGCGATGCTAACCCGTCACCGGCCGTCCTGCGGAGTGTGTCAGGGCTGAAAATGATTCCGGCCGATGGAGGTTGTGTCTCGGCGGCCGGAGGTGTCTCCTGAGAAAACCCACAGAAGACCAGGCGCTTCTTGGGATGGCTAGCTTGATCGCAGAATGATGGTTCTTCAACGAGAGGAGGCATGAACGGTCCTTTGCTGGCGCCGGTGTTGACAAAGGCATTAACGTCGACCGGTGCATCATCATCATCATCCACCTCGATGTTGGCATCGAAGGCCGCCATGTCCATGTCATCCTGGGGTGGTGGCGATGGCTGTTGCGGTGCCACGGCCTTGCCTTTAGGCGGGGGCAATGGCAGTCGAGGAGAAACCACGCCCTTGGCTACTTGTGGCGCCGGTGCAGACGCTCCCAAGAGTCTCTGGTGACGGCTTGTGGTGGCGGCGACGACGACCAGTGCAGCAGGAGGCTTCCTCCTTGGCGGCCGGACGACCGAGGTGGCACTGGTGGAGCGAGACCCAATACGAATCTGGGTCTTTGGCCAAATCATGGGATAGCCATGGCAACCTTCTAGGGTCAGGTGCTCGTCGGCTCCTAGAGGTTGCATGGGAGGGTCCATGTCTTCGCACCCCCCAACACCCGACCCAACTCGACGTGCATCACGGCATCGTCCATGGGGTTGCAGTGCATCGTGCGGTTCGCCGGTTGTATTAGCTTGCCCGTGGCAACATCCTTCAACTCGCCGCCGGGCACCTTGTGCAGGAGCACGCACGCAGTGTCTCGAGGCATACAGATATGCATCATGAGATGGAAGCCAATCAAAGGCATTAAGTAGAGCACGCTGACTAACTACTTATTTTACCTTGGTGAGGGCGCCGAGCTCAGCTAATGTCGACACATGGGTGGCCGGTGGCTGATCCTTCTTCTTCTCCATCTCGGGTGCATTAGGAAGCACCGCCGCCGCCGGCTGCTGCGCCTTGGTAGTCTCGGCAGGAAGGGGCAGCTCCGGCGCATCCAACTCCATCGGCTGCGTCGCGGGGATGGAGGGCGGCGGGGTAACCATGTCTGGCAACACTTGGTGGCTCGAGGTGCTGCCGCCGGCGCTGGGCACTTGTATCGGCCCCACCTGAACATCCGCATTCCATTTTCTATCCCCTCCATCAGCCGAGGAGGTAGCATCTCGAGGATGTTCTGCTTCACTATCGCGTTCACCTCGTCCTGGTCCACCTTACTGGCCTCCAGATGCGCGATCTTCTGCTACAGCTCTTCCTTCTCGGCTTGATCCTGAGCCGCCGACTGGGTCCACCTCTCCTTTCTCTTCTTGGCTTCCTCGCTATAGTACTCGCGGAACTTTGTGCTCGTACCAAAGGCAGAGATACGGCCAAATGACGTGGGCGGCTCGAACTGTGGCCTCCCCTTGAAGGCGTTGGTCGTCCTGTTGAAAATCGTGTCCCACGGCTCTGTCGAGCCCTAGGACGACGAGTCCGGCGCCTCGCGTGTAGCCTTGATTTCAGGGTCCTGCAGATAAGGAAAGGTGAACACATTTAGGAACTTGCCTTCATTATTCAAAATGAAAGCAAATGGACCGTGGGTAAATTCCTTACCAGCTTACTCTCAAACTTCCTCACATCGTCATCATCAGCGTCGAATTCCTTGGAATCCTTGTCCAGATAGTAGCGGGCCCGGACAAAGTTCTGGGTCTGCTCGTCCGTGATTTTTAAAAACGGGTTTTCTTTCCCGAGACGCTCAACCTCGGCGTCCTCCCTTGCCCATATGTCCTTCTTTTCCTTGTAACCGCCACTTCCACATCGATGGTTACCTATGTTCTATTCCCGCATTTCCCGACCCCACTTCGTCGATGCCTTCGCTTCGTCAGTCTCCATCTCCGCCTTGAATATCTTGAAGTCGTCTTCGTCGATCATGGGCTCACTCTTCTTGATCTTCTCCTAGCTTTCCTTTTTCACGATCTTGTTCTTCACCCGGGTTCTCTAGCTGCTCACGGCATTGGTCATCTTCGTGATGGCTAACCTGTTCACCTTATTGGATTTTTCCAATTTGTCGATGTACGGTGCTGGGAACTTGTACCGTCGGTGAAGCTTCTTAAGGCAGTTTGCCACCAACCGCTCATTCGCTTCACTTCTCAGGTGCTTCGTGTTGATCGACATGCTTTCCTGGATGATGCACCCGAGTTGCATGCCGTACCCGGCGGCAACATCCGGAGGCTGCAACGGAAGTCCACTTTCTGAGACCAGAGTGATCCCGTCGGTGGGGTCGGCGAGCTTTTGCGGCTTCCAATCCTTCGTCGGCTTCTTATTCTTCTTATCGGACGGGTTGCTGCTACCGCCATCCGTGCGGTACCCGCCATCGGTCGTGCGGCCTACGCCATCGGTCGTGCGCCCTCTACCATCGGAGGTGGTCGCATCCTCCTCCTCGGCTTCATCTATCCGGTAGTCCTTGTCCCCCTATTGCTCATCATCCCCATCGTGGCCCGCAGTAGCTGCCACGTCCACATGCTGAGACTCCGCCGCCTCGTGCTGCGCCGCCGCCTCCCATAAAGTGAGGTTCGCCGCTCTGGCTTGGTCTTCGACGCTCATGGCGTCCTTAGAAGTGCCGGCCCCATCGGCGGCCGACATGTTTGCACACTTCTAAACAAATTAAAATAACGAAGTTAGTATTAATTATTGTTGATAATATTTAAAATGAGCTGTCCATTTCTCCCGAAGTGTCAATTCACTTCCACTTCGGTTGAGAAATAGGGCTCATATGTCAAAAAATTACTAAGTGTCGACCGAAAAATTCGGCATGACCTTCGCTAATTTTTTGACATATGAGCCCCATTTCTCGACCGAAATGGATCGAAATCAACATTTCAGAAGAAATGGGCAGCTCGGGTGATTTCCCTGCAAACATTTCACATACAAAAATGCACAAACTGTGCTCCATAGCCACATATGGTGCTCCAACACCATATAATCCAACAGGGTACAGAGATTTCTGTCATCGTATATATACACACTGTAATTTTTTTGGTTTTCATTTTTTCGGGGTTTATTACATAGAGGATGGTATGCTACGTAATAATGGAATTGTAGACATACATGATACACACTATTATTACCCACTTATCATTCTTTATTACTGCTAGCCTAGCATTTTTTAATGACTGACACATGGATGAAAAAAGTGGATTATTGTTTGGATTATTCACTGCAAGGAAATTCACTGCAAGGAACACATGAATTATTCACTGCAAGGAAATTCACTGCAAAGTTAACCACATATTTTTTTTCCTTTTTGGTGCAGCTAAGTAGTACTACTACACCTGATTGGCCAAAGCATATATGGTGGTACTGGATGATGATATACTATGATGTCAAGAACCAAAGACAACGACTCAAGAATTCAACCAAATGGGATCAGCCAAGAACTAATGGAATCTTGGTTTTGGTAGAGTGCCAGCGAAGCAACAATTTGGGAAATTAAAATTCAGACCCTGCCTGCTAGAGATTTTCTTTACGTTCACAAGACCCACAAAAACAAAACCCAGGTGTAATGCTAGTTCAACTACTCTCTGCGTTTACAAGTTCATGTAATACAAAATCACAATCACAAGAAAATACTTCTGAGAACTAACCTAGTGTCATCAGTTTCATGTCACATAAATACTTCTGTCACATAAATTGTGTTTGCCTGTAATATTGGTGAAGAAATTCTCTATATAAAGCTAGATCACAATAAGTTTGAGAAGAAAAGGAGATTTAATATACCTTGGCACAATATGAATTCTCATGCAAAAAATAGCTATCGAACTGGGATAGTTCCATATTCACATTTTCATCATCTATGCACGCAATCAGAGGGGGTCACCTGCGGGGTGGTGGTGGCGGTGGTCCTGGACGCTGGAGCGGGCCTCCTCCTCCTGGTGTTCTGCGGGGTGGTGGTGGCGGTGGTCCTAGACACCGGAGCGGGCCTCCTCCTCCTGGTGCTCTGCGGGGTGGTGGTGGCGGTGGTCCTGGACACTGGAGCGGGCCTCCTCATCCTGGTGCTCTGCGGGGTGGTGGTGGCGGTGGCCCTGGACGCCGGAGCAGGCCTCCTCCTCCTGGTGCTCTGCGGGGTGGTGGTGGCGGTGGTCCTGGACGCTGGAGTGGGCCTCCTCCTCCTGGTGCTCTGCGGGGTGGTGGTGGTGGTCCTAGACACTGGAGCGGGCCTCCTCCTCCTGGTGCTCTGCGAGGCCACGGCGAGGCAAGGCAGGTGCGGCGGCGAGAGCGGAGGCATGCTAGGGTTCTGTGGGATTGACTCGATTTGGGGAAAAAGGGGCAGTGAGATTGAAAACACTAAGTCAAAGAATTGTGTGGCACATCTGTACAAATATGCACCATAGAATTGTTGGAGATGGTACAAAAGGCGCATTGCGCTATTGTTTGACAGAAACACTTGCTTACAACACCGGTTCAGCGCTTGCTCCTTTGTTCTGAACCTGGGGTGGCTAGGTTCGATTGCTGGCTGCCACATCTTTTTTTTTGACTTTTTAAAAAATATTTTCAGGATGGTAATAATATATTAAAAGAAAAGAACTAATATATTTGCCTATTAAAAACAAGAATTAATATATTTGCCTCGATATTACATTATATATATGCTTGTGTCACACCCACATCAATATCCGTATATATTAGTTTGTCAAAGTAATACATATATGCAGGCGCGTAAGCACACATGTGCATTAATTAGTACAAAAAAAGGTGTCAAAAACCGCTAAGTCGGCTCTGAGGTAGCTAGTGTCTTTTCACAACATCTTTCTTGCCCTTCTTCTTCGCGTTAGAATACTTTAGGCCGGCCACCTTGAGATTTCTTCTCGTGTACGGGCAACCTTTAGCCGGTAGGTTAGTCTTCCTTCTTACTTTAGCATAAATAGTTGGCTTGTCGAAGTACTTGTCGAATTCCTCTTCGATCTTGGGATCGCCGTTCTTGTGGATGTCTTGCTTATTGGTGGGTCCTTCCATTCTGATGATGCTCCTCTTGCCCCTCCTCACGACAACACGGCTTGGCTTTGCCGGGTCGGTAATGAAGAAGCATTGGTCAACTTGGCTAGCGAGCACCCATGGCTCATTTTTCGTGGAGGCGTTCGTCGATTTGGCATCGGGTATAACCATGGTGGTGAAAAACCGGCCTTCTTTTTCGACACTCTTCACCCATCTGACACGAAACATCGGCACCGTCACTCCGTAGTAGTCAAGTTCCCATATCTCCTCGATCCTTCCATAGAATCTTTCCTTGACATCAGTCTCGTCATCAGCGTATGATAGCATAGTTACTCCTGAGTTTTGGTATTCGCTATTCTTGTCCTTCTCCTCGGTGTAGAATCTGTAGCCGTTGATGTCGTACGTCTGATAGGTCCTAACATTGCACCCGGGGCCCTGTGAGAGTGAGAATATGAGTTTCTGATCTTCAGTATAAGGCGTCGGCATGGGACTTTCCAGTAGCCTTTTCTTGAACCACCCCGTGAAGTTTGCGTTGTGCTCTCTGGTTACGTCTCCCTTCTTCCTCGGCTTGCCCATGTTGGCGAGCTTTTGCTCGATTAAGGTTTTGTGCTCATCCACCCAGGGGCCGAGCAACTGTATGTGTTGTAGCGCGACTCGGTTTGCCCTATCAAAGTTGGCGTGTTCGAGTTTGATGCCGACGTGGAGTGCGCGGTAGCCCTCACGGTGACCAAATCCAGCGAGCCTCCCGAGGTGCTTCCTGGTGGGCAGACCGACATCCTGGTTCTCGGTGCTTAGGTAGTTCTGGCAGAAGGAGATGCACTCGTATGTCAGAAAGCCCTTGGCTATGCTTCCATCTGGACGGGACCTGTTGCGAACGAATCCTTTGATGACACCGTTTAGCCTTTCGAACGGCATCATGTTGTGCAGGAACGCCAGCCCGAGATGGATGATGTCATCCACGATATGGACAAGCAGATGCACCATGATGTCGAAGAACGCGGGAGGGAAGTAAATCTCCTGCTCGCATAGTATCTCGACGATCTCTTCCTATAGCTTGCCGAGCTGCTTAACGCCGATAGACTTCCTAGATATGACATCGAAGAAGTTGTAGAGGCCAAATAGCGTTTCACGAACGTGCTCGTCCATTATCCCTCGGATCACAACGGGGAGTATCTACGTCATCAGCACGTGACAGTTGTGAGACTTCATCCCACTGAACCTCTTCTTCGCTATGTCCAGATATCTCCTTATGTTCCCAGAGTAGCCTTGCGGAACCTTGACTCCTAGGAGGCAACGGAAAAACCTCTGGAGCTCCTCCTCGCTTAGAGTGAAGGATGCAGCTTTAAGCACCACCTCATTCTTCTTAGCCCTTTTGCGGCGGCCCTGGGTCCCTTCCGTCTGTTCATCGTCATCGTCGGCATCATCACTATCGGGGTACTGAAGTTCCTTCTTAATGCCAAGCAATTTTAGGTCGCTTCTTGCTTTCGGCCCATCCTTGGTCCTATCCGGCATGTTCATCAGAGTGCCGAGCAGGCTCTCGGTAATGTTCTTTGTGACGTGCATCATATCGAGGCTATGGGGCATGTGGAGGACCTTCTAGTAAGGAAGGTCCCAGAAAACGGACCTCGCCTTCCATACTCCATGTAGCGGTGATGGCTGTTCCCTCGACCTCTTCTTTCCTGGCACAGGGCACTCTTCCCAATTGTCCATAAGCTCCTTGATTTCTTCGCCACTCAATGGTCGACGTGGGGAATTATCGATCTCGTCTTTGCCATTGAACAGGTCTCCGCGTTTTCTCCACGGGTGATCCTTACGGAGCCACATTCGAGTCCTTTGGAACACGGTTTTCAAAGACCCAGGATCCATCGGCAGCTGCAGATGCGGGGTCTTATCCATGCACCTGACACATGCACAGAATCCGTGGTTCACTTGACACGCTACATATTCATAACCAGGATAGTCCTGCACCGTCATGAGCAACACATCTCTCAGGTCGAAATAATCTACAGTGTAGGCATCCCACGTACGTGCTGGCGTCTCCCACAGTGTCGCTAACTCCTCTTTCAGGAGCCCGAGATACAGATGCATGTCGACACCCGGTTGTTTTGGCCCCTGGATAAGGATACTCATGTGTACGTACCGCTGCTTCGTGCACAACCAGGGGGAGGTTGTACGGCCATACACACACGGGCCAGGTGCTGTGCGTGCTACTCTGGTTGCCAAAGGGATTGAGTCCGTCAGTGCTCATGCCCAGCCTAACGTTCCTTGGATCGAGCCCGTACTCATCTTGGAATTCGATGTCCAGCGCATTCCACTGGCTAGCGTCCATGGGGTGTGTCAAGATCTTGCCCTTCTTCGGATAATCTTCCGGCTTCTCCCTCTTCGCGTGCCATTGCATCAGCTCTGCTTCCTTAGGTTCTACAAAATACCGCTACAGACGGAAAGTGATAGGAAAGCACCACACCACTTTTCGAGGAACTTTCTTATTCCCTCTCTTGTACCGTCCCTGGCCGCACACCGGGCATGTGGTTCTATCCTTATACTTGTTCTGGTAAAGTGCGCAGTCGTTGATGCATGCGTGGTACTTCACGTACGGTAGGTCCAGTGGGCAAACTACTTTCCTCGCCTCCTTGATACTTGTTGGCAATGTGTTGTCCTTGGGAAGACGAGCGTGCCAGAATTTCATGTGAGCGTTAAAGCTAGTGTCGGTCCATTTGTGCTCCGCCTTCATCTCCAGAGCCTTCAATGTTACACTCAAGCGTGTATCCTCAGGCCGGCACCCAGGATACAATGGAGTCCTCCCGTCTACCTCCATCTGTGTCAGCTTGGCTTTCTCTCTAGCTGCAGCTCTCGTGTTGGCCGTCTGCTTGAGGAGTATTTCTTGAATATGAGGGTCCTGCAAGGCCGAAGTTAGCGGCGTGTCCGTGCTCCCGTCTTCTCCGCCGCCACCACCACCATCTGCTCCAGCATCGTCTCCTTCATGATGATCGTGTCTGCCGGCATCTCCTTCTTCATGATGATCATGTTCGTCGGCATCTCCTTCATCATGATGACCATGTCCAGGAGACCCTTCATCTTCTCCCCTGCCCCGGGCCTCTTCTTCATCATGGCCACCGCCATCTATTGGAGGCTTCTCATTCACTAAGAAGCCAGGCATGAAACCGCGCGTGAACAGGTGAGACTCCAGTTGTCCGGAATCAGGGTTGATCCACTTCTAGTGTTTGCACGTTCGGCACGGACATCTTATCTTGGTCATGTTGTTCCGAACCATGTCATCTACCGCGTCAGCCTTGTATATAACCACCCAGCATTCGCTCATATGGATGACCATGGTCGCCTGCGCACGAACATAGACCAAATTAAAGAGAGTATGTTAGAAGCACGCACACACACGACATGCACACATACATGCATGCATGATCGCCGGGAAATTTCGGCATGACCTATCCTAAAAATAGGACGTATGGCTAGTACAGAAATTTGCCGAAATGGACGTGAATCAACATTTCGGCAAACCTCCATGCACCCGGCGCCGGCAACATGCATTCAAGCACAACACAACCTCCCTCCACAAGCAACATGTATTCAAGAACAACACAAAGCGAAGGAACATCATCTATCGCCATCGCACACCGCCCGCGGGACCATCTTCACCTACAAAACATCCATACACACCGCGCCGAGGCCTGCCGGCCACACAAAACATGCATACACAAGTACCCATGCACACACGCCTCACAAATCTACAAACCCCATATGCATAGTGTATAGCAAGAGGGGGTGTGGGATGTGTGGAGGAGGAATGTATGAGTGGTTTACTACCTTTACAAGTAGGAGTAGCTTCCCCTCACAAGTACATGAACCAAAGTAGGTCTAGCTATCAACGATGGAGGTGAGTATGAGCAAAATGGAGTGGGAGGGAGGAGGGGGACGAGCTAGCTAGTTGGAGGTAGTGGGAACAAGGGAAAGGGGGGCTGCCACCTTTTGTAGATCTATTTCGCACATTCTTTGGCGCATATGGAAAATGCTTCACAGAATGTCAAAATTTTGTGGCACCTATAGCTACATGCGCCACAGAAAGTGAGAATTCTGTGGCATATATCCATATGCGCCACAGAATTCCGGCCTGCCCATGTGCTGGGGTCAGGCCCACATGGTCCCACAGGAATTCTGTGGCGCATGTGGCTACTGTGGCGCATATATCCATATGCGCCACAGAATTGCAGGAATTATGTGGCGCATTTGCTACATGCGCCACAGAATTCCTTTTAGTAGAGCATTTTTTTTATATGCGCCTGATACATTGCAAATGTATCTATAATTTTTTATGTTCCATACTTGGTTTTATCCACTTTCTTGTGTTTTGTTCTAACTTTGGAGTACTTTTATTATGATTTCTTGGGCTAACCTATTAACAAGAGCCACAGTGCCAGCTTCCTGTTTTCTGCTGTTTTTGGTTCCAGGAAAGTAAGAAAATGAATATTCTCGGAATTGGACGGGACAAAAGCCAAAGTGCCTATTTTTCCGGAAGGGATCAAGTGCCAGAAGACTAGACGGAGAAGGGCTGGGGGCCGGCCACACCACCTGGTCGCGCGGCCAGGCCTGGCCCGCGCCAGGGGGTGGTCTGGCCGACCCCAGCACCCCCTCGGCCTCTCCTTCCGCCTATAAGATGCCCTCGGGAAGAAAACCCTAAGGACCCGATCAAAAATCCATGAAAGAGTCTGTAGCCGCCGTCATCTCCATCCCTAGATCGGGAGGGACCTGAAGCTCTTCCCGGCACCCTGCCGGAGAGGGGAATTCACCCTAAAGGCCTTCTTCATCACCATGCAAGCCTCCGGTGTGATGCGTGAGTAGTTCATCCTTGGACTACGGATCTTGTGAGCTTCGTTCATGATCAAGATCATCTATTTGTAATTCATACATGTTGTGTTTGCGGGGATCCGATGGATATTGAGATGCTATTTCAGATTGATTATTGATTCTATCATGTCTTTGTTATTTGAGATCTTGCATGCTTTCCGTTGTTAGTAGCTATCTTGGCAAGTAGATGCTAGCAACTCCAAGAGTTAGTATTTATGCTCGATAGTGGGTTCATGCCTCTGGTAATCTGGGGAAGTGACATAAATCTCTAAGGTACTAGATGTGCTGTTGCTACTAGGGAGAAAACAACGATCCTTTGTTCATAGAACAATTGTATTGTTTACTTTATATGCATGTATTGCTTTCTCGGTGTTTGTCAATTGCCCCGCTGTAATTTGTTCACCCAGCATGTTATCTATCTAAGGAGAGCCACCTCTAGTGAACTATGGATCCCGGTCCTTCTTCTTTACATACTATCTACAACTGTTTACTTCTTTGTGTTTACTTTCTACAAACTTTTACTTCTTTCCATTCGATATGTTTAATCCTTTGTTTTCCGCAAATCACGGTGAGATTGACAACCTCATCGCAAGTTGGGGACAAAGTTCTGTGGTTATGTTGTGCAGGTCTCCACGTTGCTACTAGCACCGGTAGTGCGCCCTGCCAAAGCTCAGCTAGTAACACCTTTGGGGTGTTTCCTTGCTCCTACTGGTTCGATTAAACCTTGGTTTCATAACTGAGGGAAAACTTGCTGCTGTGCTCATCATACCTTCCTCTTGGGGTTCCCAACGAGCTCTACATCGATCGTCGAGCGCATCAGCGCCACAGAATTAAAATCTACCTATAATCGTTTTCCTAGTAGTGTGTGTTCTTTTCCTAGACCACACTGATCCACTAGTGGCATTGCATGTGTTCTTTCCCTAGACCACATGGATCCAGATGACAACACACAATGTAGTGGATTCTGTGATGCAACTTCTGCCACACTGGTGCAACATGCGTTGTGGAAGCTTCTTTCCTATCTGTTTTTTGGTCTCTGTGACCAAGGTTTGACACACTAATCCACTAGTGTCATTGCATGTGTTATTATCCTAGACCACATTGATCCACTAGTGGCATTGCATGTGTTCTTTTCCTAAACCACACTGATCCACACGGCAACACACACTCTAGTGGATTCTGTGATGCAACTTCTGCCATACTAGTGCAACATGCAACATGGAAGTTGCTTTCCTATGTCTTTTTGGTCTGTGTCACCATGGTTTGACACACTAATCCACTACTGATATTGCATGTGTTCTTTTCCTAGGCCACACTAATCACCTAGTTCCATTGCATGTGTTGTTTCCCTATACCAAATGTATCCACATAACAACAGACATTCCAGTGGATTCTGTGATGCAACTTCTACCACAATGGTGCAACATGCAATGTTGAAGCTGCTTTCCTATGTGGTTTTGGTCTCTGTGACCAAGGTTTGACAAAGTGATCCACTAGTGGCATTGCATGTGTTATTTTCCTAAACCACACTGATCCACATGATAACACACACTCTAGTGGATTCTGTTATGCAACTTCTGCCACACTGGTGCAACATGCAACATGGAAGATGCTTTCCTAGGTGTTTTTGGTCTTTGTGACAAAGGTTTGACACACTAATCCACTAGTGGCATTGCATGTGTTATTTTCCTAGACCAAATAGATCCACATGAGAACACACACTCTAGTGGATTCTGTGATGCAATTTTGCCCCACTAGTGCAACATGCAACATGGAAGCTACTTTCCTATATGTTTTTGGTCTCTGTGACCAAGGTTTGACACACTAATCCACTAGTGTCATTGTATGTGTTCTTTTCCTAGACCACATGGACCCACTAGTGGGATTGAATGTGTTCTTTCCCTAGACCACATGGATCCACATGACAACACACACTCTAGTGGATTCTGTGATGCAACTTCTGCCACACTGGTGCAACATGCAACATGGAAGCTACTTTCCTATGTGTTTTTTGGTCTCTGTGACCAAGGTTTGTCACACTGATCCACTAGTGGCATTGCATGTGTTCTTACCTAGACCACACTAATACACATGACAACACACACTCTAGCGGATTCTGTGATGCAACTTCTACCACACTGGTGCAACATGCAATGTGGAAGCTTCTTTCCTATCTATTTTTGGTCTCTATGACCAAGGTTTGACACTCTAATCCACTAGTGTCATTGCATGCGTTCTTTTCCTAAACCACATGACAACACACATTGTCATGGTATTGCTGCCGGGTACGCCATAGAGGGGTCCTCAGAGAGCGTGTTTAGAGACATGGGGTATGGAGGAGAGTTGGCGGGTATGAGGTAACACATCTTACCCAGGTTCAAGTCCCACAATGGTGGCAGAACTCTACTCCTTCTATAAATCACTATAATGGAAATACGCCAAGTTACAGAGATCGGTAAGCTGTGCGATGTGTTGTACGTTGTACATTCTAATTGTTGCCCTAAGGCTCCCACGTGTCTGGTTTATAAAGGCACCAGAACCTGGGGTTATAGGGAAAGGACCTTGCCGGACAAGGTAAAGAGTCCTACACTAATACAAACTAGTCTTCGTGTCTTGTACTCCAAGGCTCCGAGTATGTCGGTGACTCCTGCATAGCCTTCCTTTATCCGGCATGGGACTCCCTTCAGTATCCTTCTAACTGGGTCGCCCAGCAGGCCATGGGCCATGCTACCAACTGTGGACGACCCGGGTTAGCTGGATTGGAGACATGCTATGGTGATACCCATTTAGCATATCACCAAATAGTAGCCCCCGAAGGACTTTGAGATCTTGCATCGTCTTGCCCTTTAATCTTGAATGCTCTGTCTAGGTGATGTTGACAATTCATCAAGCAATATCTCGAAGGTCTCCCAAAGAACCCTGCAATCCTCTCCATCTTCGTGATGTATCCGGAGATTTTTTGAGTGTTCTTTTCCAGAGTCGGATATCTTCCATCTTTGATGGAATCTTCAGACATGACTACTCCACTACAACGGTCAGAAGATGATGTAGAATATAGCCTACACTACCTCAAAACCCACAGAAGGTAGTGAATAAATCATTAAATATTTTTACGCGTGCAAAATCCGAAATGTTAAAGCGGCAAAGGCGGAGGACGTGGCGAAATTACCGCGCACACTCATCTCCACGTTGGCAACACTTTGTCCGTTAGATTTCTCTGCACGAATCTTGATGCTAGGTCTATATATATTAACTACGGCTTAGGCTTTTACTTCTACTCGCATTCTTACTCTGCGTCTTCTTCTTCCTCCAGCCGCGTTACCGTTAGAGCTTTTCGTTGCAAAACCCTAACCAGAGCCTTCCTCCTTCTCCATCTTCCTCCACCTACGCAATGGCCTCTAGCATCAATGCTCCCTCAATGACAGTGACTCCTGAGGCTTCAATGGAGCCATCTCATGGAGTGACCATCCCGCCGAAGGGGGTGGCCATTCCTGTCTCCACCGTGTTGGAAGCCACCAGCAGTGACCAAAGATGGGCAGCGCCAGACGCTGCAGAAGAAAATGGTGATTCCCATAAGGGAGAGTGGAGGGGTTCTGACCTCTCCACCGAAGATCTACAAGAACTCATCATCGAGGGATACCTCCCTGCGACGGAGGGCTTGGTCTGGCGGCCGGCGTCAGCCGGCGAGGTGACTCCTTCTCCCCAAGCCAGAGAGAAGGTGTACCTCAAAGCTCAGCTGGTATGTAACACCCTCGAATTGGCCCTGAAAACGATACAACACCTGAGTACGAATAAGATGCAAATGGATCTAAGAGCCCTGAAGAATAACCAATGGTGTCCATAACCCTTCCCAGGCCAAGCTGGAAGGGTCACCCTGCTAACAATGTCGATCTCAATCCTGCTAATACAAAAGGGGTGCCGACAAAAGGCAAAGGCAGAAGAGAGCGGTCAGTACTAAGGCTAGTACACGCCGAGTCTAGAATTTGGAGGCTATTGCCTACATAGGTATGGTGGACTTAAGCGGCAGCAAAGCATGCACTAAACAACCTATAGAGACTCAATACAATTGTCGGCTATCATAGAGAGGTAAGAAAGACCTATGCGGGACCAACCTAATAATAACACCAATCATACCCATTCTGGTATTTCCTCCTCGAGACCAAACAAGGAAGTCAAACCGAGGAACTCACACAGTTGGTAGTTTTATTCACTCCATTATAGTTGTAGCAATACTCGTCAGATACAGATAGCATGAGTCATCCTGATATCATAAGGAGTGGGCAGTTTTGGTTAACTATTCTGTTGTAATTGCAATACTTACTAGCAATTATTGGCACTTTTATTTACTCACTCCATTGTAGTGAAACTGATTACTAGACATGTCAAAGTCAAATTTATAGCACTACTTTAGTTATGGTTGTCTATGATCGAGATACTGTGCTCCAAGTCGTCCATAACCGTGGACACGGCTTTCAAAAAGATTTACCCTGCAGGGGTGCACATATAGCAATACACACATGATCAACCTCGGGAAGAAAAAAATAAAACGCAACGAGGCCTCATGACAATGCATTCATAGGATTCATAAATTATTTCAGGGGGCCACCCCACAAAGCTACCCACAACGTAGTTGGACGGCTCCAAGACGGACCCAGGGTTTGCAACAATGGCTATAAACGATTGGGAACCCAAAAGTGTGACTGCGCTTATCGATACCACGTAAACATTCCGCATTCCTAAACAGTACAAGTGTTCCAGGCACAATCGTAAATAAAGCAGTAAAGCATGGCATAAGTACATGATAGTAATAAAGCCTCAAACTAGTTTATGTCCCCAAGAAATAAAGTGTGAATCAAGCTCAGGCGAAGGAGGATCCTGTCTCCCGTATGTGGATAGTGTGATTAGTCAAGAAACAGGTATCAATTACTCGGAGCCTACACGACACAAGTGAGCGTGGAAGAACCAAATAACATATATTGCTCACCAATGCCTCTGCATTAGTTATATCTTTTTTTTAGAAATACAGTACAATCGTAGATGCTCACAACACGTACATGCACCCACCCTTATGAATGCACACACGCACACCCTACCCCTATGAGCACCTCCGATAGACTGAGCCGGCAGAGCGGGTCTTAATATTGACGAAGTCACCACGGGTGCCTCGCTGTCAACGGGAACGTCGCCTCCCACTGAAAGAATATTCCACTTTTTATGCAACACACAGTGTCAAACCCGGGGTTTGAACTCTAGTGGGCTGGGGGTACAACCACCCTCCTAGCCACCCAACCACAGGTTGGTTTGCTGCATTAGTTATATCTATTCCCAGCATTTTAATTATCAAATTGAAATTAAAGTCATGATCATCATCACCATTAAGCATGTGTCAGCCTCCCAACAACGGTGGAACAACAACAACGCGAAGCAGCACCTGAGCAAGCAACTACGACTCGCAAAGCTGACTGTCTATCAAACAAAAGGCAATAGGATGTGTCCAAGGAAATATAGAGACTACAAGCAATATAAATGGTGCACGAGAACTAAAACATTGCAATACGGATAGCAATAGATCAACAGGAGAAAGTAATGCTCACCTGGGAAACACTATCGAAGATACATTATCCGAAGGACGGGGTGAAGCTCGCATCAACCCAACGGCCTGGTCCGTGAAGAAGCAAAGCACTAAAAGAAACACCGGATGCACTATTTAATACTATGGCAGAAGACCGGGCTGATATATGATATGATGCATGACATGGCAAAGATGCGACGTGGCTAGGCAATATTAAGCGGAACCGGAGTCTCGACATTTAATTTGGAGTTTCATGTTGTTTAGGTACCCGCAATTTAAATGTTATCTTAACAAGGCAAAACATGTCATCAGTTTGCTACATAATTTTTAATAGAGCTAATATAAGACTAGAATAGCCCAAATATAGTCTTGATATTTAATTATGAGGTGAATCGACAAAGTACCGCCAAACAAATGAATATGTATGAGAGCATGAACAATTTACATGCAACAAGTGATAATGTCATATTATAAAAATAGGGGTCTCGAAAAGGGGATCACATTAGGGTTTCGGCGATCTTGGGTCCACAGGGGTTCGGTCTTCGGATACGGGATCGAGGTATTCGGATCCTTGTCGGCGCTCTCAGGGCCTCGGCGTCTTTGGTGTAGATGGTCTTATGATCCATGATGAAGTACTTCGGTTCCAGGAAGGAGGCCTTGGCATGCCGAGATTCGGTCTTCGGGGTCCCAGAAGGAGGTCTTATTGATCTGTGTAGAAGATCATGGCGTTCTTCGGGGAAGAACTCCATGTGGTCGGTGTCTTGGTTCAATCTTCAAATAGCCACACAAGGTTCCATCAGCGGCATCGAACGGTGCCGCGCGGCTTCGAGTCACGTCATGTTTGTCGCGAAGATCTTGTCGAAATTCCGGACAGCCTTGTCCATCGGGAGGGTCTCAAACAACCGAGTCAACATCACCTATCCTTCTCGCAGCAACGACATCAGCACATCTGCACACGATGCAACACCAAACACGCTTACACCGCTGTAGCCACTTTTCACCAATGGAGCAGGCACGACCGATGGGAGGCCTTGGCTGCGAGTGGGTCGGACTGTGCAGGGCTGGCGCACAGACGACGGTTACACGCGATGTAGAGCTCGCAGGAGGGCAACAAGGGCGCGGCGGCCGGAGAGGGTCGCGGGAGGCGCTGGGGCAGAGGGAGGAAGGAGAGGCCGGTGCAGGGTGAAGCGCGGCAGCGTCGACGGTGATCTGCAGAGGCAGTCGACGGGCGGCTGAGGCTAGGGTGGAGGAACGGCGCGACCAGGCGAGGTGGCGGCGTCCGCGACGGACTCGCAGGGGCGCGGCCGGCGCTAGCGGGTTGTAAGAGGGAGGCGGGTCGAGCATAGAGGAGAGGGACGGCGAGCTTGGGCCGCGCGACAAGGTGGCGACGATGCGGCCTGCATTGGTTCTGGTCAAGGCGCGGGCGCTCACGGGGCGGAGCGGAGGATCACTGAACAGGGAGGCGGCGAGCGCTGCGCAGGGAGGGGCCACAGTGGCGGGACCGTCGGTGGTGGCTCGGCACAGCGAGGGAGGTGCGGAGGAGCTCTGGTGAGGGGGCGGGTCACGGAAGAGGGAAAGGGCGACGCGGTCGGGGTAGTGGGGCCGGGGAGCGGGCAGGCGCGGGGTGGGATGCATGGTACGCTTGTGTTTATGTGTGGGCCTGCGCGCATCGCTATGTGTTCAACATGGAGACATGTTGGGTTCAGCGGGGTGGGGTGTCCGGTGCGATGTGTGCACCAAGAAGAAGTGAGGCGCGGCGGCGGGGCGGTTCGGTGGACGTGGACGGTTAAGGTTAGGGTTAGCCAGGGATTAGGGTTAGGATTTCCTGGCCTGGCCGGCGGCTGCCTCTCCAAGTTTTATAAAATCATTTTGTTTTAAATACTTTTTTAAAATAAAACATTTTCAAATAGGTTTTTAGACAAACAACATACTCCGGACAAGCACGGGGTTTTGGAAAATAGTTTTAGGCATCGGATATCTAGAAAATACTCCGGACAAACAACATACTCCGGACAGGCAGGGGATATCTAGAAAATAATAAATAGCCTTTTGGAAAATAGTTTTAGGCAAACATATGCATGATGACATGACAATGCTCAAATACAATGTGGCATGATGACATGAGTATGCGGTCATGATGACGCATAAAACAGAAACACCAAGCGATTTTCTAGTAGCGATTTTACCCGGGGTGTTACAATTCGACACCACTAACAAGGGATCTCGCTCTCGAGATCCGCCTCATGGTATAGGGAGAAGGATGACGATCTGAATCTTCTCGCTTCATGTAGATCCTCGCGACACCACTAACAAAGATTCTTACTCCATATTGAAATCGTCGACATGACCAACAAGGGTCGTTGTTCATGTTCGACGAGATAACACTCCGGAGAAACAAAGGACGAAGGTAGAGGTCCCAAAAGGTAAGGCCACCTCTAACTTCCATCAAAGGAGTAAAAGTCACATTGACCCACCAGTTCGATGTACAAGAGTGAACAGTGAGGGTCGAGTAGGGAGATCAGTCCATCCCATACCCAAACTATTAACTCCGTACATGAATAGGAAGATCGTGCAACACAACTCTCGAAATTAGACTGAAGATCTCGACAACCGATGTCCGGAGAACAAAGGAGTGATGTAGGTTCTTCAGCAGATCAGATGTAGATGAGGTCGTCGCGTTGGAAAACACCAGAAGGTACTAAAGAAAAATCGTATGAAAAGACACAATAATTAGGTTCCACGATGGTTCCATTGGCATGAACAACACATGCTCAAGGTATACTCCAACTTCACCACTGCTCATCCTTCTCATATGTTTTTCAACGATATGGATATCCTTCAAGGTGCAAATACAGATAACGAGTTCAAGGATCAAAAGATTGGATGAAGGGTACAACAAACGAGATGCAGATTAGATGATTGTAGCTCCACCGTTATATAAGGGAGGAAGCGAAACCCTGAAGGTACGACGGAACCGAACCACGAGAATTTACGGACTCGAAGAAAACATAAGAGTATATTCAAAACATGCAGATGTAAGAGGAGAATAGCATAGGGGTAAGGAGTAAAAGCAGACATAATCAGATATATCCAACCGATTTTGCAAAATAATTTTGACACTCTGCATCGTCTGTTAGCTAGGTTATCCTACAAGCTAGACCAGTGGGGTATCGCTACTGCTGAGCTCTGACACC
The DNA here is from genome assembly GCA_916181665.1 of Avena sativa. Lineage (NCBI taxonomy): Eukaryota > Viridiplantae > Streptophyta > Magnoliopsida > Poales > Poaceae > Avena > Avena sativa. The sequence goes on along the minus strand of OV702291.1, from coordinate 371,874,869 downwards.
ACTTTGTAACACCCTCGAATCGGTCCTATGCAAGTTTTATCGATTCCCACCAAACCCGCATCGAAACGATTCAAAGATGCCCACCAGGAACTTGCGTGCGGGTGGAAAATGAGGTAATATCATTACACCATAGTCCACGATGGAACCCACAAAACGTATATATACAACAACGACTCCATGAGTCAAGAATATAGATATACAGTACAAAGATCCAAATCACCTTGAAAATGATACAACATCCGAGTACGGATAAGATGCAAATGGAGCTAAGAGCCCTGAAGAATAACCAATGGTGTCCATAACCCTGCCCAGGCCAAGCCGGAAGGGTTACCCTGCTAACGACGTCGATCTCAATCCTGCTAAAACAAAAGGGGTGCCGACAAAGGGCAAAGGAAAAAGAGAGAGGTCAGTATTGAGGCCAGTACATGGCGATTCTAGAATTCGGTGGCTCTCGCCTACATAGGTATGGTGAGCTGAAGCAGCAGCGAAGCATACACTAAACAACCTATAGAGACTCGATACAACTGTCGACTATTAGAGAGAGATAAGAGAGACCTATGCGAGACGAACCTGATACTAACACCAATCATACCCATCCTGATCTTTCCCCCTCAAGACGAAACAAGGAAGTCAAACCAAGGAACTCACATAGTTGGCAGTTTTATTCATTCCATTATGGTTTTATCACTTACTAGGGGTTTAGGGTTAGATAGCATGAGTCATCCTGATATCATAAGCAGTGGGTAGTTTTAGTTAACCATTTCATAGGTAGATACAATTAGCCAGAGATATCCCAAGTCCAGCAGTTGTTGGCACTTTTATTTACTCGTTCCATTATAGTGAAACTAATACTAGACATGTTAAAGTCAATTTATAGCACTACTTTAATTATGGTTGTTTATGATCGAGAAACTGTGCTCCAAGTCATCCGTAACCGTGGACACGGCTTTCAGAAAGATTTACCCTGTACGGGTGCACAAATAGCAACACACACACGATCAACCTCGGGAAGAACCAAATTAAACACAACGAGGCCTCACGACAATGCATTCACATGATTCATAAATTATTTCAGGGGGCCACCCTAATAAGCTACCCGCAACGAAGTTGGCCAGCTCCGAGATGGACCCAGGGTTTGCGACGATGGCGGTAAACAACTGGGAACCCGAAAGTGTGACTGGACTTGTCGATCCCGCGTAAACATTCCACATTCCTAAACAGTACAGGTGCTCCACGCACAATCGTAAATAAAGCAGTAAAGCATGGCATAAGTACAAGATAATAATAAATCCCCAAACTAGTTTGTGGCCCTAAGAAATAAAGTGCGAATTAAGCTCATGCAAAGGGGGATCCATAGAGTCTCCCGTATGTGGATAGTGCGAATAGTCAAGGAACATGTATCAAGTACTCGAGGCCTACGGGACACAAGTGAGCGTGGAAGAACCAAATAACATCTATTTCTCACCAATGCCTCTCCATTAGTTATATCTATTCCCAGCGTTTTAATTATCAAATTGAAATTAAAGTCATGATCATCTCCACAATTTAGCATGTGCCAGCCTTCAACAACGGTGGAGCAACAACGACGCGAAACAACACCTGAGCAAAGCACCTGAGCAAGCAACTACGACTCGCAAGGCTGACTGTATATCAAACAACAGGCAGTAGGATGTGTCCAAGGCAATATAGAGGCTGCAAGGAATATAAATGGTGCACGGGAACTAAAGCATCACAACACATATAGCAATAGATCAACAGGAGGAATTAGAGACTATAAATTTAAAATAGGTAGAAAGGGGGAGAATGGTCGCCTAGGAAACACTGTGGAGGATACATTATCCGAAGGACGGGGCGAAGATTGCATCAACTGAACGACCTAGTATGTGAAGAAGCAAAGCACTAAAAGAAACTCTAGATGCACTAGTTAATACTATGGCAGAAGACCGGGCATGATGCATGATATGATGCATGACATGGCAAAGATGCGATACAACCAGACAATATTAAGCGGAACCGGAGTCCTGACGTTTAATTCGGAGGTTCATGTTTTTTAGCTACCCCGCAATTTAAATGTTGTCTTAACAAGCCAAAACATGTCATCGATTCGCTACACAATTTTAAATAGAGCTAATATAAGACTAGAACAACCGCATATCATCTCCATATTTAATTATGAGGTGTATCGACAAAGTACCCCCAAACAAATGAATATGTAAGCGAACATGAAAAATTTACATGCAACAAGTGATAATGTCATATTATAAAAATAGGGGTCTCGAAAAGGGGATCACATTAGGTTTTCGGCGATCTTGGGTCCACATGGGTTCGGTCTTCGGATATGGAATTGGGGTATTCGGATCCTTGTCTGTGCTCTCAGGGTCTCGGTGTCTTCGGGGTAGACGGTCTTACGATCCATGATGAAGTATTTGGCGGTTCTGGGAAGGAGGCCTTGGCATGCCGAGATTTAGTCCTCGGGGTCCCTGAAGGAGGTCTTGATCCATGTAGAGGATCATAGTGTTCCTCGGGGAAGAACACTAGTGCTCTCTTCACATCTAGTAGATATTGTTACATCCTCCGCAAGTGACAATACACAATCCGACGATGCAGGTTGTAAAATAGATGGCTCCCTTTCTTCAAAAAAAACCTGCATAGCACAAGAAACAATACCAGGAGTAGAGATGATTACATTAGTAGGTTTGGCCGATGGTGGAGGGTGGCTAGCGGCCGCTGCAGGTGGCGCCATAGGAGGAACTATAGATCTGGTCGCAAAACAGCTGGTTGATGGAAAACATGCACGTGACTTAGCCTCCTCAGCTACCTGTGACTCGACCTCTCTAGCATGGTGCAACAGTTCGTTCATAGTCTCGTACTTGTGATGACGAACAATGCTCTTGATTTGAAGCTTCAAATTGTTACGAAAATGCTGCATTGTCATCTCAGGAGACTCACGAACTCTAGCACATTGCATAAGCATCGCCATCTCCATGTAGTACTCATCAACTGACATGGTTCCTTGCTTCAATTGTGTGAGCTTGTAAAAAACTGATCGCAAGTACCTTGGCTGAATCGTCGCTTGAACAGTCTCAATTGAATGTTGCAAGGTGGCAAAATTGATATTCATTGCTATCAGTTGAGTCTGGATACTATTGATTGCACTAGTATTCTGCTCCACTGCATCTTGCATGTCCTTAATATTCCCATCAACAGACTCGCGCCAATTAACAAGCTCCTCAAGCTGCTTTTTCTATGACACAACTTCATCATCACTCAAAGACATGATTAGTAGGTTAGTGCAAAAATCAAAAACTGTATGGTGGAAACTCTTACAACTCACTCACAAATGACAAGAAAGGAGATCTTACCATTCCAAAGTGAATAGAGATGCTTTACCAAATGGAATCAAAGACTTATGCACTGATGTGATGAAGTGAATATCAAAGGTATAGAGAACAATCGCAGGGCACACAAGTTATTTATGCTGGAGCTCTAGGTATGGTATCCTAACTACACCGCAAACAAGTCCTAGTGCTGGTCATACAACAACCCAAGAAACACACATGTGGAGATAAACGTGGCAATGCAACTACGAAGGGTGTTGCACTACGCTGGAGAGACACTAGCAAAGCTCAAAGTAAACAGGCACTAGATTACTCAATCTACCGGTGCACAAAGATATCACTAGGCCTCTGATGGCTCTGTGTATGGCGCCAGAAAAGTGCTGGTGCGGTGTTGATGTAGAGCTCGTTGGGAACCCCAAGAGGAAGGTATGATGAGCACAGCAGCAAGTTTCCCTCAGTTATGAAACCAAGGTTTAATCGAACTAGTAGAGCAAGGAAACACCCCAAAGGTGTTGCTAGCTGAGCCTTGGTAGGGCGCACTATCGGTGCTAGTAGCAACATGGAGACCTGCACAATATAACCACAGAACTCTGCCCCAACTTGCGATGAGGTTGTCAATCTCACCGTGTTTTGCTGAAAACAAAGGATTAAACGTATCGAATGGAAAGAAGTAAAAGTTTGCAGAAAGTAAACACAAAGCAGTAAACAGTTTATAGAATGTATGTAAAGAAAAGGACCGGGATCCATAGTTCACTAGAGGTGGCTCTCCTTAGATAGATAACATGCTGGGTAAACAAATTACAGCGGGGCAATTGACAAACATCGAGAAAGCAATACATGCATATACTAATCATCTTGACTCCTTTGGAACTTGATTGGGCATTACAACATTATACATAGACCGCCATCCAACTGCTTCTATGACTGATAATCCACCTTCAGGTTATCATCCGAACCCCCTCCACTATTAAGTTGCAAGCAACAGATTATTGCTTAGAGATTTCTGTCACTTCCCCAGATTACCAGAGGCATGAACCCACTGTCGAGCATAAATACTAACTCTTGGAGTTGCTAGCATCTACTTGGCCAAGATAGGTACTAACAACGGAAAGCATGCAAGATCAAAAATAACAAAGACATGATAGAATCAATAATCAATCTGAAATAGCATCTCAATATCCATCAGATCCCTGCAAACAGAACATGCAGAATTACAAATAGATGATCTTGATCATGAACGGAGCTCACAAGATCTAGACATGAAAGCACAAAGGAGGAGAACCAGCCATCTAGCTACTACATGGATCCGTAGTCCAAGGATGAACTACTCACGCATCACACCGGAGGCTTGCATGGTGATGAAGAAGGCCTCCAAGCTGAATTCCCCTCTCCGGCAGGGTGCCGGGAAGAGCTTCAGATCCCTCCCAATCTAGGGATGGAGATGATGGTGGCTATAGACTCTTTCATGGATTTTTGATCGGGTACTTAGGGTTTTCTTCCCGAGGGCAATATATAGGCAGAAGGGGAGGCCGAGGGGGTGCCTGCGGCCACCACACCACCCCTGGCGCGGGCCAAGCCTGGCTGCACGGCCAGGTGGTGTGACCGGCCTCTGGCCCCTCTCTGTCTCGTATTCTGGCATCTGATGACTTCCGGAAAAATAGGCACTTTGGCTTTTGTCCCTTCCAATTTCGAGAATATTCATTTTGTGACTTTCCTGGAACCAAAAACAGCAGAAAACAAGCAGCTGGCACTGTGGCTCTTGTTAATAGGTTAGTCCAAGAAATCATATGAAAAGTACTGCAAAGTGTGGACAAAACACAAGAAAGTGGATAAAAATAAGCATGGAACATCAAAAATTATGGATACATTTGCAATGTATCAACATCCCCAAGCTTAACTCCTGCTCGTCCTCGAGTAGGTAAGTGATAAAAAGAAAGAATAATTTTTGAGGTGACATGCACCATCAAAGACTTGATCAAAGTATTTGTAAAACATTCAAACCTGGGATCATAGTACTTCAATCATAACATGAAAGACAAAGTTCAAGCAATAAGACAAAGAAACTATGATGCAACATGAAAAGGCACAAACAAAAGGTTCATGAATAACAATGCTTTGCAAGACGTTTGTTTGTTTCACATAAAGAAAACATAACATAGTAGCATTCAGCTTGTCCCTCAATAGAGTAGCAAATATAAGTGCATAGGACACCTTAAAAGTTCATAAGAGTGACTAGATAAAAATAGTTTAAAACAAGCAATATCAAGTTATGCATCCATCAACTAGTCTTGGGACAATGCACATAGAACTAAGAATGGCCACTATGCTCTCAAAGTAGGTGCATAAAGGTAGAAGATGGAGACTCAATATAATGGTGGAAAAAAGGCCTTTTTATAAAAGTAAGTAGGGATTCAAGTCTCATAAAGAGCTTACAAAAATTATGGTACTTATAGCTTTCAGCTCTCATTGCCCCTATCATAAGCATCTTGAAGTGATTAAGGTTAAAGTGAACAAACTATGGTGTACATGCTTGCCGAAGTATAAGTTAGAAATCTCATGTCCCTTGTATACGAGGGCCGCTCCTCATGCTACTCAAGTTTAGTCACCGGTAAGTTCTTGTCATTGTAAGTACATATGTATCATAGAGAACCGCCAACGGGGTACCCCTTGCCTGATGATATGGAAGAATCCCCATATTAAAATGACAAGGCAAGCAGACAATGAGCATCTCAGCAATTTTTTTATTTACCATGGGAATATGGTGCTTTTTTCTCTCTTTCCTCTTTTCATAATCTCTCTTTTCTTTTCTTTTCTCTTTCTTTTTCTCAATATAGGACTCTTTTTTATAAGAAGAATGCATCATAGACAGCTCATTATGGTTACACTACAGGTTTCCACCATGTCAGCATGGATTAGACCAGCGTCCTAGGTGTTTCTCTAACACATGTACATAACTCCATGGACTTACAAGCTCCCCTTTAATTTCACACCGACGACATCCATATACAAAAGAGCATGATATCAACTACGTACAAGTACCAAGTGCAATGTTGAAAGCGTTCCCCATGAAAGCATGGTTCTGCTAATTCCCAACAAATAAGTGCAAGCATATACAACATAGACGACACAATGGTTCAAGTTTATTAAGGGAAAGAAAAGTAAAGTGTGCCATCAAGTTCGTGAGAGCTTTAATCACTAGTTTTCTCATAAAAAGTTTAATTTGGAAGGTAAACAAAATCATGAATATACTTGGAATAGCATGCTAGTAGGTAGGTATGGTGGACTCTTTGGAATAACTTGGTTTAGGGAGTTGGATGCATGAGTGGAACTCATACTTGATTGTGGAGGCTAGCAAAAGACTGGGAGCGACAAACTAAGAGAACAATAATGGCCATAATCATGCAGAGCGACAAAACATCATTGATCAAAGCATAAAGTGATACTAAAAGTTGAAAACTAAAGGATCATAAAGGATATGGTGACTTGAGATAGTCATAACATGGTGTGAGAATGCACCAAGTCAACCCAAATAAAGCATCAAAGGAGAATACCACTATAGTATGCTTTAATATGCTAAAACAACGCATGATTCATCCAAGGCACATTAGGCAATCTCAATTGTTTATAACAAGTCATGCTACAGCAAAGAATACTAAGCATAAAGCCAAAACAATACCAAGCATGGCATGACAAAGCATAAGCCACAGTCAAAAACGAGCTCTTTTTACCACATAAGCATGAACTTTCCTACTCTTTTCCAATCCAAACCAAACTATTTGCAAACCAATGTATGAAAGAGGGGGTCCAACCAATTTATTCAGAAAACTAAGAAAACAAAAGCAAACGAAAACCAAAACGAAAACGAAAAAGAAGACGCTCCAAGAACAACACAACTGTGCATGAAACAATAAAAATGAAGCGTTTGGAAGAAACCTGAGATTTTTATTGATGAAGAAGGGGATGCCTTGGGCATCCCCAAGCTTTCACACTTGTACTTCTTGGATATTTCTTGGGGTGACATGCGTGGCATCCCCAATCTTGAGCTTTAGTCCATCCTTCATCTCATTACCCATTCCTTCCATACACCTGGAATTTTTCCTTCATACAAAACTTCACACAATCTTTATTAACAACATTAGTGCACTCAAGATAAACAAATCTTAAGGTTCAGTTATAACACCAAATAAACTTCCACTAGAACACTAGCTACTGTAACACTTCCCTCAAAAAGCTCAATTCCCCAAAAGAACTCAAAAAGGAACCAACAAGAAGCAAATGCAGAAAATGGCAGAAATCTGTCAAAACAGACCAGCAGGTACAGACGAATTTTTTCGAAGACCTTATGTGGCTGAAATCAAAAAGTGTTGAACTAACGAAAGTTAGATAACACCCTAGGGCAGAAGCACAAAAATTCACGCCTCAAAAATACGTTCAGAGATTTTACACGAATATTTACGGTGAAGCACATAAATCTGTTTTGGGACAGCAACTTTCCCAATCATTACTTCTCTCTCATTAGAGGTTACTCTTGGCACAAAAAGAAAATAAAAAGGATAAGGAGCGGTTATTACTGAAGTAATAATTCCAAGACTCATCTAAAACTTTTGGGTTATCTTCCAATAAGTACTTTTCTTTAACGCCTTTAAGTTAGGCATGATAGTTTGAGAAGATGCTCACATAGAAAATATGAATTGAAGTAAAAGAGAGCATCAAGAAGCAAATTCAAAACACATTTAAGTCTAACCCACTTCCTATGCATAGGAATCTTGTAAGAAAATAAATCAAATAAGCACATAGTAACAAGAATGGGTAGATAAATCAAGAGCAACTTCAAAACTTTCAGCACATAGAGAGGTGTTTCATTACCATAAAAACTTCTACAACCATATTTTCCTCTCTCATAATAATTTTCAGTAGCCTCATGAATAAACTCAACAATATAACTATCACATAAAGCATGCTTTTCATGATCTACAAACACTAGAGCTTTATTATCAACATTTTCAAAAGAATCCTCAGGAACATGACATTCGTCCTCCTTTGGTAAGCATGGGGGACAATCAAATAATGTAAGGGGTAATGTGTTACTCTCATTAGAAAGTAGGGATGGGTAGATCCATTCTTCCTCCTCTTGATCATCACTCTCCTCCTCTTTTTCATCCAATGAGCTTCCAGTTTCAGCAATTTCTTCTTCCATGGGTTCCTGCAAGGCATTAGTCTCTTCCATTGGTGGAGAGCATCTATTAAGATATTCAAGAATATAGACATTTTCTTCCTTGTAATTATCAAAGAAAAATTGAAGTATATCATAAACCTCATATTTATAAGGTGCATCATCAGTATTTTCAAGCAAATAAGCTAGTTCGAATGCACCCTACAGCAATAAATTCTTCAATTTGTTCCACATCATAAAAGTCATAATTCCCTTTAACATAAGAAGATATGGTAACATTATCATTATACTCACATTGAAAAGGGAGGTGTTTATACCTCCTACAACAACAAGATTTATCAAAGCAATAAGTAACATTATAAGTAGAGCACACGTTTATAGCAATGGTATACAATTTATCAATTTGTTCCCATAAGTGTTTCCCTTTTTGTCACAAGTGGTGTTGCTTATAATAATATTTTTGTTCTTCCCTGAACCCACCTTGCCAATAAGATTCAGTTTCAAAGAAACCAACCATCGATAGAAAGCATGATAAAGCAAGACAATAACAGACCAATGAAAATGATAACTATAGTAGGAACTAATTTTTTTTGTATTTTTGATAAAGAAACAAGCAAACAAAGCAAAAAGTAACTAAGCAAAACAAAAATAACAAAGTAAAGAGATTGATTATGAGGGACTCCCCTTGTGAAGATGTCCTTGACTCCTCGACAACGGCGCTAGAAAAATGCTTGATGGCTCTGTGTATGGCGCCAGAAAGTGCTGGTGCGGTGTTGATGTAGAGCTTGTTGGGAACCACAAGAGGAAGGTATGATGAGCACAACAGCAAGTTTACCTCAGTTATGAAACCAAGGTTTAATCGAACCAGTAGGAGCAATGAAACACCCCAAAGGTGTTGCTAGCTAAGCCTTGGCAGGGCGCACTATCGGTGCTAGTAGCAACGTGGAGACCTGCACAACACAACCATAGAACTCTGTCCCCAACTTGCGACGATGTTGTCAATCTCACCGTGTTTTACTGAAAACAAAGGATTAAACGCATCGAATGGAAAGAAGTAAAAGTTTGCAGAAAGTAAACACAAAGCATTAAACCGTTTATAGAATGTATGTAAAGAAAAGGACCGGGATCCATAGTTCACTAGAGGTGGCTCTCCTTAGATAGATAACATGCTGGGTAAACAAATTACAGCGGGGCAATTGACAAACATCGAGAAATCAATACATGCATATACTAATCATCTTGACTCCTTTGGAACTTGATTGGGCATTACAACATTATACATAAACCGCCATCCAACTGCTTCTATGACTAATAATCCACCTTCAGGTTATCATCCGAACCCCCTCTAGTATTAAGTTACAAGCAATAGATTATTGCTTTACGAATTGCGTGTAAAGTAAACAATACGATTGTTCTATGAACAAAGGATTGTTATTTTCTCCGTAGTAGCAATAGCACATCTAGTACCTTAGAGATTTCTGTCACTTCCCCAGATTACCAGAGGCATGAACCCACTATCAATCATAAATACTAACTCTTGGAGTTGCTAGCATCTACTTGGCCAAGATAGCTACTAACAACGGAAAGCATGCAAGATCACAAATAACAAAGACATGATAGAATCAATAATCAATCTGAAATAGCATCTCGATATCCATCGGATCCCCACAAACACAACATGCAGAATTACAAATAGATGATCTTGATCATGAACGGAGCTCACAAGATCTAGACATGAAAGCACAAAGGAGCAGAACCAGCCATCTAGCTACTACATGGATCCGTAGTCCAAGGATGAACTACTCAGGCAACACACCGGAGGCTTTCATGGTGGTGAAGAAGGCCTCCAGGGTGAATTCCCCTCTCCGGCAGGGTGCCGGGAAGAGCTTCAGATCTCTCCCGATCTAGCGACTACAGACTCTTTCGTGGATTTTTGATCGGGTACTTAGGGCTTTCGTCCCGAGGGTAATATATAGGCAGATGGGGAGGCCGAGGGGGTGCCTGGGGCCACCACACCACCCCCTGGTGCGGGCCACGCCTGGCCGCGCGGCCTGGTGGTGTGGCCGGCCTCTGGCCCATCTCCGTCTTGTATTCTGGCATATGATGACTTTCGGAAAAATAGGCACTTTGGCTTTTGTCCCGTCCAATTCCGAGAATATTCATTTTCTGACTTTCCTGGAACCAAAAATAGCAGAAAACAGGCAGCTGACACTGTGTCTCTTGTTAATAGGTTAGTCCAAGAAATCATATGAAAAGTACTCCAAAGTGTGGACAAAACACAAGAAAGTGGATAAAACTAAGCATGGAACATCAAAAATTATGGATACGTTTGCAATGTATCAACCTCTTGCTCAATTTCTCCTTTTCTTTTTCTTTTGTATAACTTCTTTCTCTCTTTGCTCTTTGCTTTTTCTTTTGCTATATGCTTTTTCTCTTTTTTTGAATATATGTCACACATGGCCAAATTACAAAGCACAACACCAAAACCCTACGAGCAGCCTATAAGAGTGGAAACTAGTCTCAATGGGAAAGTTCCTACACTTATGAAATAGAATGGCTGTAACTAAGGATTGGAAAATTGCAAAATTTCATAATTTTTTTATATGGCTGTCGCGGCAGAAAAACACGGAAAAACTATGCCGTGGCAGAGAATCTGTACCTCGCGGTAGAATGTGTGCTGCGGCAGAAAAACAGCACGAAATCGTGCCGCGACAGGAAATCGAATTCGTCGTAGACATGGACTCACGACAGAAAAACGGGCGTTTTCTGTGCCGCGGTAGAGTCGGCAGGATTTTTTTTAATTCCAACTTGCCAAGTAGTAAACAATTAGGAGTCTTGTATGGATCAGATCTATCTTTGTGGCGGCAGAAAATAATGGTGGAAGCAACTAGAAAGAAGAAACTACGAAGAAAATATCTAGATCTAAACTAATAGAGGAACACGACCAGCAACTATTACTCAAATACGATGTAATCTAGGCTATGGCAACTCTTTTTGTGGGCCTTTTTCTATATAGGTCGAAAAAGAAGATCTAATCTATGGATGGATTTGTGGATGCTTACCGAGGCAACGAGGAACTCTGATACCAAGATGATATTGCTCACCGAGTAAACCTAGCGCTCTGATACCAAGATGATATGGGGTGGCCCGATCTTCTCAGCAAGCACTTGTCGATGGTGATGGTGGATGATAGATAACTAGCTTGTAGCTATGAACTCTCCCGCTCGAACCCTGGCGCCAATGCAATAGCTCTCGAACCTTGTAGGATATTCACAACACCACGCTCTTGCGCACGCAGCCGTCGACCACGAACGGTAGTTTGCAATCTACTAATCCCCGATGGAACAACAGATCACACTCAATTGCAATTGGTAGAATTCGATCACAGGGTAATTCCAAAGGTTCTATAAAAGAATCAACTCCAAGATATTTTTAACATGGTCTAAACCCTAAAACTAATGCGCCCCATCTATTTATGAGTTTGGGGGTGTGACGGCTGAGGGGGTGACCGAGTTGGTCCCACCCAACTAGGGTACAAACCGACCAAAATTGGGTTCGGCTCAGGTTTCTGTCGTGGCAGAGTTTGGGCATGTTTCTCTGCCGTGGCAGCAAAAGGCGTTGTTTCTCTGCCACGGCAGAGATCCTGCGAGGTGTTGATCTTCTTCTTGGTATCAGATTTCCTCGTTGCCTCGGTAAGTAATCCACAATCCATCCGTAGATTAGTTCGTGTTTTTCTTCCTATACGGAAAAATCCCCACAAAAAGAGTTGCCATCGCCTAGATTACATCGTATTCGGGTAATAGTTGCTGGTCGTGTTCCTCTATTAGTTTAGATCTAGATCTATTCTTTGTAGATCTGTTCTTCGTTTTTCTAGTTGTTTTCTAGTCGAATCCATCCTTGTTTCCGCAACCACCAAAGCAGATCCAATCCAAGCTAGAGTCCTCGTTGTTTACTACTTGGCAAGTCGGAATTAAAAAAAAATCCTGCCGACTCTGCCGCGGCACAGAAAACGTCCTTTTTTCTGTCGTGAGTCCATGTCTGCCACGGATCCGATTTCCTGCCGTGGCACGATTTCGTGTTGTTTTTCTACCGCGGCACACGTTCTGCTGTGAGGTACAAATTTTTCTGCCACGACACAGATTTGCCCCGTTTTTCTACCATGGCAGCCATATTAAAAAATTGTGAAAATTTGCAATTTTTCAAAGCTTAGATACAACCATTATATTTCATAAGTGTAGGAACTTTCCCATTGAGACTAGTTTCCGCTCTTATAGGCTGCTCGTAGGGTTTTGGTGTTGTGCTTTGTAATGTGGTCGTGTGTGACATATATTCAAAAAAAAAGAGAAAAATCATATAGCAAAAGAAAAATAAAAAGCAAAAAGAGAAAGAAGTTATACAAAAGAAAAAGAAAAGGAGAAATTGTGCAAGAGGCCTGGTGATATCTTTGTGCACCGGTAGATTGAGCAATCTTGTGCCAGTTTACTTTGATCTTTGCTAGGTTCTCTCCAGCGTAGTGCAACACCCTTCATAGTTGCATTGCTACGTTTATCTCCACGTGTGTGTTTCTTGGGTTGTTCTATGATCAAGACTGGACTTGTTTGCGGTGTAGTTAGGATACCATACCTAGAGCTCCACTGCGCTACTCTGATTATTATTAACATGATCATATTGTCTAGTATGTAAGATGCAACTCAATTTGCAAATATCAAGGAAGTCTAAAGTAGTAACATAACTAGACAAATACTTTTGGGACAAACACAATGAATATGAAAACTTGGGTTCTATCCTAGAAAGATTAAAACAATCCAACATAGGTAAAATTACTTGTGTTGGTTGCAATATATCAACTAGACCAGAATGTATTTCCATAATATCTCCAACATGAACTATTGTCCCATAGCAAACATTTTGTGACACATTGCATATATGGTTGAAAACAGCTTGTTTCAGTTCAGCGATTCTATCACAAGTAATGCATATGTGATCCACAAGAAAATTTTCATCCATGCTATATTCACCAATTAGATTGAAAGTGAAACAAGGAGAATATGTGCTAGAATTTAGACATGAAATTTCAGAAATCTTATCCATAGCACAACTCATACTCATAGGTTCATTTACCATGATAGAATACACAATATCAGTAGGTGGTATTCTAGCAAGTATTTCGTTATGTGTAATCAATACCACATGATCAAAATTAAAATTGGGTAAACTATCACATGGTGTTGAAACATTAGTGCAAGGCAAATCACAAGGAGGCATCAACAAAGGAATAGACTCACAATATGTTGCACTTGTTAACTGTAGCTCCAAATCAGTACCTATACCAATAGTGCTCTCTTCACATCTAGTAGATAATGTTACATCCTCCGCAAGTGACAATGCACAATCCGACGATGCAGGTTGTAAAATAGATGGCTCTCTTTCTTCAAAATAAACCTGCATAGCACAAGAAACAATACCAGGAGTAGAGATGATTACATTAGTAGGTTTGGCCGATGGTGGAGGGTGGCTAGCAACCGCTGTAGGTGGCGCCATAGGAGGAACTATAAATCTGGTCGCAAAACAGCTGGTTGATGGAAAACATGCACGTGACTTAGCCTCCTCAGCTACCTGTGACTCGACCTCTCTAGCCTGGTGCAACAGTTCATTCATAGTCTCGTACTTGTGATGACGAACAATGCTCTTGATTTGAAGCTTCAAATTGTTACGAAAATGCTGCATTGTCATCTCAGGAGATTCACGAACTCTAGCACATTGCATAAGCATCGCCATCTCCATGTAGTACTCATCAACTGACATGGTTCCTTGCCTCAATTGTGTGAGCTTGTAAAAAACTGATCACAAGTACCTTGGCTGAATCGTCGCTTGAACAATCTCAATTGAATGTTGCAAGGTGGCAAAATTGATATTCATTGCTATCAGTTGAGTCTGGATACTATTGATTGCACCAGTATTCAGCTCCACTGCATCTTGCGTCTCCTTAATATTCCCATCAACAGACTCGCGCCAATTAACAAGCTCCTCAAGCTGCTTTTTCTATGACACAACTTCATCATCACTCAAAGACATGATTAGTAGGTTAGTGCAAAAATCAAAATCTGTATGGTGGAAACTCTCACAACTCACTCACAACTGACAAGAAAGGAGATATTACCATTCCAAAATGAATAGATATGCTTTACCAAACGGAATCAAAGACTTATGCACTGATGTGATGAAGTGAATATCAAAGGTATAGAGAACAATCGCAGGGAACACAAGTTATTTATGCTGGAGCTCTAGGTATGGTAACCTAACTACACCACAAACAAGTCCTAGTGCTGATCATACAACAACCCAAGAAACACACATGTGGAGATAAACGTGGCAATGCAACTATGAAGGGTGTTGCACTACGCTGGAGAGACACTAGCAAAGCTCAAAGTAAACAGGCACAAGATTGCTCAATCTACCGGTGCACAGAGATATCACTAGGCCTCTGATGGCTCTGTGTATGGCGCCAGAAAAGTGCTGGTGCGGTGTTGATGTAGAGCTCGTTGGGAACCCCAAGAGGAAGGTATGATGAGCACAGCAGCAAGTTTCCCTCAGTTATGAAACCAAGGTTTAATCGAACTAGTAGAACAAGGAAACACCCCAAAGGTGTTGCTAGTTGAGCCTTGGCAGGGCGCACTACCGGTGCTAGTAGCAACATGGAGACCTGCACAATACAACCACAGAACTTTGTCCCTAACTTGCGATGAGGTTGTCAATCTCACCGTGTTTTGCTGAAAACAAAGGATTAAATGTATCGAATGGAAAGAAGTAAAAGTTTGTAGAAAGTAAAAACAAAGCAGTAAACAGTTTATAGATTGTATGTAAAGAAAAGGACCGGGATCCATAGTTCACTAGACGTGCCTCTCCTTAGATCGATAACATGCTGGGTAAACAAATTACAGCGGGACAATTGACAAACATCGGGAAAGCAATACATGCATATACTAATCATCTTGACTCCTTTGGAACTTGATTGGGCATTACAAGATTATACATAGACCGCCATCCAACTGCATCTATGACTAATAATCCACCTTCAGGTTATCATCCGAACCCCCTCCAGTATTAAGTTGCAAGCAACAGATTATTGCTTTACGAACTACGTGTAAAGTAAACAATACGATTGTTCTATGAACAAAGGATTGTTGTTTTCTCCCTAGTAGCAATAGCACATCTAGTACCTTAGAGATTTCTGTCACTTCCCCAGATTACCAGAGGCATGAACCCACTATCGAGCATAAATACTAACTCTTGGAGTTGCTAGCATCTACTTGGCCAAGATAGCTACTAACAACAGAAACCATGCAAGATCACAAATAACAAAGACATGATAGAATCAATAATCAATCTGAAATAGCATCTCAATATCCATCGGATCCCCGCAAACACAACATGCAGAATTACAAATAGATGATCTTGATCATGAACGGAGCTCACAAGATCTTGACATGAAAGCACAAAGGAGGAGAACCAGCCATCTAGCTACTACATGGATCCGTAGTCCAAGGATGAACTACTCACGCATCACACCGGAGGCTTGCATGGTGATGAAGAAGGCCTCCAGGGTGAATTCCACTCTCCGGCAGGGTGCCGGGAAGAGCTTCAGACCCCCCCGATCTAGGGATGGAGATGACGGTGGCTACAGACTCTTTCGTGGATTTTTGATCGGGTACTTAGGGTTTTCGTCCCGAGGGCAATATATAGGCGGAAGGGGAGGCCGAGGGGGTGCCTGGGGCCACCACACCACCGCTAGCGCGGTCCAAGCCTGGCCGCCCAGCCAGTTGGTGTGACCGACCTCTGGACCCTCTCCGTCTCGTATTCTGGCATCTGATGACTTCCGGAAAAATAGGCACTTTGGCTTTTGTCCCGTCCAATTCCGAGAATATTCATTTTCTGACTTTCTTGGAACCAAAAACAGCAGAAAACAGGCAGCTGGCACTGTGGCTCTTGTTAATAGGTTAGTCCAAGAAATCATATGAAATTTACTCCAAAGTGTGGACAAAACACAAGAAAGTGGATAAAACTAAGCATGGAACACCAAAAATTATGGATACATTTGCAATGTATCAACCTCTTGGTCAATTTCTCCTTTTCTTTTTCTTTTGTATAGCTTCTTTCTCTTGCTCAATTTACAATGGTTCAAGTTTATTAAGGGCAAGAAAAGTAAAGTGTGCCATCAAGTTCGTGAGAGCTTTAATCACTAGTTTTCTCATAACAAGTTTAATTTGGAAGGTAAACAAAAGCATGAATATACTTGGAATAGCATAAGCTAGTAGGTAGGTATGGTGGAATCTTTGGAATAACTTGGTTTAGGGAGTTGGATGCATGAGTGGAACTCTTACTTGGTTGTTGAGGCTAGCAAAAGACCGGGAGCGACAAACTAAGAGAGCAATAATGGCCATAATCATGCAGAGCGACAAAACATCATTGATCAAAGCATAAAGTGTAATACAAGTTGAAAACTAAAGGATCATAAAGGATATGGTGACTTGAGATAGTCATAACATGGTGTGAGCATGCGCCAAGTCAACCCAAATAAAGTATCAAAGGAGAATACCACTATAGTATGCTTTAATATGCTAAAACAACGCATGATTCAACCAAGGCACATTAAGCAATCTCAATTGTTTATAACAAGTCATGCTACAGCAAAGAATACTAAGCATAAAGCCAAAACAATACCAAGCATGGCATGACAAAGCATAGGCCACAGCCAAAAACGAGCTCTTTTTACCACATAAGCATGAACTTTCCTACTCTTTTCCAATCCAAACCAAACTATTTGCAAACCAATGTATGAAAGAGGGGGTCCAACTAATTTATTCAGAAAACTAAGAAAACAAAAGCAAACGAAAACCAAAACGAAAACGAAAAAGAAGACGCTCCAAGAACAACACAACTGTGCATGAAATAATAAAAATGAAGCGTTTGGAAGAAACTTGGGATTTTTATTGATGAAGAAGGGGATGCCTTGGGCATCCCCAAGCTTTCACGCTTGTACTTCGTGGATATTTCTTGGGGTGACATGCGTGGCATCCCCAAGCTTGAGCTTTAGTCCATCCTTCATCTCATTACTCATTCCTTCCATACACCTGAAAAATTTCCTTCATACAAAACTGCACACAATCTTTATTAGCAACATTAGTGCACTCAAGATAAATAAGTCTTAAGGTTCAGTTCTAACACCAAATAAACTTCCATTAGAACACTAGATACTGTAACACTTCCCTCAAAAAGCTAAATTCCCCAAAAGAACTCAAAAAGGAACCAACAAGAAGCAAAAGCAGAAAATGGCAGAAATCTGTCAAAACAGACCAGCAGGTAAAGATGAATTTTTTTGAAGACCTTCTGTTGCTGAAATCAAAAAGTGTTGAACTAACGAAAGTTAGATAACAACCTGGGGCAGAAGCACAAAAACGCACGCCTCAAAAAGACGTTCAGAGATTTTACACGAATATTTACGGTGAAGCACATAAATCTGTTTTGGGACAACAACTTTCCCAATCATTACTTCTCTCTCATTAGAGGTTACTCTTGGCACAAAAGCAAATAAAAAGGATAAGGAGCGGTTATTACCTTCCAAGACTCATCTAAAACTTATGGGTTATCTCCCAATAAGTACTTTTTTTAACGCCTTTAAGTTAGGCATGATAGTTTCAGAAGATGTTCACATAGAAAATATGAATTCAAGTAAAAGAGAGCATCAAGAAGCAAATTCAAAACACATTTAAGTATAACCCACTTCCTATGCATAGGAATCTTTTAAGAAAATAAATCAAATAAGCACATAGTAACAAGAATGGGTAGATAAATCAAGAGCAACTTCAAAACTTTCAGCACATAGAGAGGTGTTTCATTACCATAAAAACTTCTACAACCATATTTTCCTCTCTCATAATAATTTTTAGTATCCTCATGAATAAACTAAACAATATAACTATCACATAAAGCATGCTTTTCATGATCTACAAACACTAGAGCTTTATTATAAACATTTTCAAAAGAATCCTCAGGAACATGACATTCGTCCTCCTTTGGTAAGCATGGGGGACAATCAAATAATGTAAGGGGTAATGTGTTACTCTCATTATAAAGTAGGGATGGGTAGATCCATTCTTCCTCCTCTTGATCATCACTCTCCTCCTCTTTTTCATCCAATGAGCTTCCAGTTTCAGCAATTTCTTCTTCCATAGGTTCCTGTAAGGCAATAGTCTCTTCCACTGGTGGAGAGCAGCTATTAAGATATTCAAGAATATAGCCATTTTCCTCCTTGTAATTATCAAAGAAAAATTGAAGTATATCATAAACCTCATATTTATAAGGTGCATCATCAGTATTTTCAAGCAAATAAGCTAGTTCGAATGCACCCTACAACAACAAATTCTTCAATTTGTTCCACATCATAAAAGTCATAATTCCCTTTAACATAAGAAGATATGGTAACATTATCATTATACTCACATTGAAAAGGGAGGTGTTTATACCTCCTACAACAACAAGATTTATCAAAGCAATAAGTAACATTGTAAGTAGAGCACACGTTTATAGCAATGGTATACAATTTATCAATTTGTTCCCATAAGTGTTTCCCTTTTTGTGACAAGCGGTGTTCCTTATAATAATATTTTTGTTCTTCCGTGAACCCACCTTGCCAATAAGATTCAGTTTCAAAGAAACCAACCATCGATAGAAAGCATGATAAAGCAATACAATAACAGACCAATGAAAATAACAACTATAGTAGGAACTAATTGTTTTTTGTATTTTTGATAAAGAAACAAGCAAACAAAGCAAAAAGTAACTAAGCAAAACAAAAATAACAAAGTAAAGAGATTGGTTATGAGGGACTCCCCTTGTGAAGATGTCCTTGACTCCCCGACAACGGCGCTAGAAAAATGCTTGATGGCTCTGTGTATGGCGCCAGAAAAGTGCTGGTGCGGTGTTGATGTAGAGCTCGTTGGGAACCACAAGAGGAAGGTATGATGAGCACAACAGCAAGTTTCCCTCAGTTATGAAACCAAGGTTTAATCGAACTAGTAAGAGCAAGGAAACACCCTAAAGGTGTTGCTAGCTGAGCCTTGGCAGGGCGCACTATCGGTGCTAGTAGCAACGTGGAGACCTGCAGAACACAACCATAGAACTCTGTCCCCAACTTGCGATGAGGTTGTCAATCTCACCGTGTTTTGCTGAAAAAAAGGATTAAACGTATCAAATGGAAAGAAGTAAAAGTTTGCAGAAAGTAAACACAAAGTAGTAAACAGTTTATAGAATGTATGTAAAGAAAAGGACCGGGATCCATAGTTCACTAGAGGTGGCTCTCCTTAGATAGATAACATGCTAGGTAAAAAAATTACAGCGGGGCAATTGACAAACATCGAGAAAGCAATACATGCATATACTAATCATCTTGACTTCTTTGGAACTTGATTGGGCATTACAAAATTATACATAGACCGCCATCCAACTGCATCTATGACTAATAATCCACCTTCAGGTTATCATCCGAACCCTCTCTAGTATTAAGTTGCAAGCAACAGATTATTGCTTTACGAACTGCGTGTAAATTAAACAATACGATTGTTCTATGAACAAAGGATTGTTATTTTCTCCCTAGTAGCAACAGCACATCTAGTACCTTAGAGATTTCTGTCACTTCCCTAGATTACTAGAGGCATGAACCCACTATCAAGCATACATACTAACTGTTGGAGTTGATAGCGTCTACATGGCCAAGATAGCTACTAACAACGGAAAGCATGCAAGATCACAAATAACAAAGACATGATAGAATCAATAACCAATCTGAAATAGCATCTCAATATCCATCGGATCCCGGCAAACACAACATGCAGAATTACAAATATATGATCTTGATCATGAACGGAGCTCACAAGATCTAGACATGAAAGCACAAAGGAGGAGAACCAGCCATCTAGCTACTACATGGATCCGTAGTCCAAGGATGAACTACTCATGCATCACACCGGAGGCTTGCATGGTGATGAAGAAGGCCTCCAGGGTGAATTCCCCTCTCTGGCAGGGTGCCAGGAAGAGCTTTAGATCTGTCCCGATCTAGCGAATACAAACTCTTTCGTGGATTTTTGATTGGGTACTTAGGGTTTTCGTCCCAAGGGTAATATATAGGTAGAAGGGGAGGCCAAGGGGGTGCCTGGGGCCACCACACCACCCCTAGCGCGGGCCAAGCCTGGCCGCGCAGCCAGGTGGTGTGGCCGGCCTCTGGCCCATCTCCGTCTCGTATTCTGGCATCTGATGACTTCCGGAAAAATAGGCACTTTGGCTTTTGTCCCGTCCAATTCCGAGAATATTCATTTTCTGACTTCCCTGGAACCAAAAACAGCAGAAAACAGGCAGCTGGCACTGTGGCTCTTGTTAATAGGTTAGTCCAAGAAATCATATGAAAAGTACTCCAAAGTGTGGACAAAACACAAGAAAGTGGATAAAACTAAGCATGGAACATCAAAAATTATGGATACATTTGCAATGTATCAACCTCTTGCTCAATTTCTCCTTTTCTTTTTCTTTTGTATAGCTTCTTTCTCTTTTTGCTTTTTGCTTTTTCTTTTGCTATATGCCTTTTCTCTTTTTTTGAATATATGTCACACATGGCAGCACAACACCAAAACCCTAGGAGCAGCCTGTAAGAGCGGAAACTAGTCTCAATGGGAAAGTTCCTACACTTATGAAATAGAATGGCTGTATCTAAGGTTTGGAAAATTGCAAAATTTCATAATTTTTTTATATGGCTGCCGCAGCAGAAAAACGGGGAAAAACTGTCCCTTGGCAGAGAATCTGTACCTCGCGGCAGAACGTGTGCCGTGGCAGAAAAACAGCACGAAATCGTGCCGCGACAGGAAATCGGATCCGTCGGAGACACGGACTCACGGCAGAAAAACGGGCGTTTTCTGTGCCACGGCAGAGTCGGCAGGATTTTTTTTAAGTCCAACTTGCCAAGTAGTAAACAATTAGGACTCTTGTATGGATCAGATCTAGCTTTGTGGCGGCAGAAAATAATGGTGGAAGCAACTAGAAAGAAGAAACTACGAAGAACATATCTAGATCTAAACTAATAGAGGAACACGACCAGCAACTATTACTCGAATACAATGTCATCTAGGCTATGGCAACTCTTTTTGTGGGCCTTTTTCTGTATAGGACAAAAAACAAGATCTAATCTATGGATGGATTTGTGGATGCTTACCGAGGCAACGAGGAACTCTGATACCAAGATGATATTGCTCACCGAGTAAACCTAGCGCTCTGATACCAAGATGATATGGGGTGGCCCGATCTTCTCAGCAAGCACTTGTCGATGGTGATGGTGGATGATAGATAACTAGCTTGTAGCTATGAACTCTCCCGCTCGAACCCTGGCGCCAATGCAATAGCTCTTGAACCTTGTAGGATATTCACAACACCACGCTCTTGCGCACGCAGCCGTCGACCACGAATGGTAGTTTGCAATCTACTAATCCCCGATGGAACAACAGATCACACTCAATTGCAATTGGTAGAATTCGATCACAGGGTAATTCCAAAGGTTCTATAAAAGAATCAACTCCAAGATATCTTTAACATGGTCTAAACCCTAAAACTAATGCGCCCCATCTATTTATGAGTTTGGGGGTGTGACGGCTAAGGGGGTGACTAAGTTGGTCCCACCCAACTAGGGTACAAACCGACCAAAATTGGGTTCGGCTCAGGTTTCTGTAGTGGCAGAGTTTGAGCCTGTTTCTCTGCCGCGGTAGCCTGCCGTGGCAGAAAAGGACTCTGTTACTATGTCGTGGCATGAAAACGTGTTGTTTCTTTGCCACGGCAGAGATCCTACGAGGTGTTGATCTTCTTATTGGTAGCTCCTTCCACTTCCTCCCTCTCCTCCCTCACGCATTCTTCATTGATAAACACACCATGCTCCATATGCTTCAACGCCTCGCTCCGTGCTACGCCTTCTTCTCCCATGTACCTGATCGTACAATAGCACAAAGACTTAGGAAGTATAAAGTTCTTATAAATGAAATCATCATGGTCAACTAGGAATGAATTCACCTGATAGTCATTATTGATTTGACTCAATATTTCCTTCCAGTTCAAGCAGTCATAATCATCATAATCCCTGTATATATCCGCATCACAACATCAACACATTTGGACACGATGCAACCCCAAACACGCTTACGTCGTTTTCACCACTTTTCACGAACGGAGCAGGTACGAACGATGGAAGCCTTGGTTGCACGTAGGTCAGACCGTGCAGGGCTGGAGCACAGATGGCGGTCGTAGGCGACAGAGAGCTCGTAGGAGGGAAACGAGGGCGCGATAACCCGAGAGGTTCACAGGGGACGCTAGGGCAGTGGGAAGAAGGAGAGGCCGGTGCAGGGTGAAGCGCGGTGGCATCAATGGTGACCTGCAGAGGCGGCCGATGGGTGGCTGAGGCCAGGGCAGAGGAACGGCGTGATCAGGCGAGGTGGCGGCATCTGCGACGGGCTGGCAGGGGTGCGTCTGGCACTAGTGGGTTGGAATAGGGAGGCGGGTCGAGTGCAGAGGAGAGGGACGACGAGCTTGGGCCGCATGACGAGGTGGCGATGAAGTGGCCTGTGTAGGTTCTCGTCGAGGGGTGGGCACTCACGGGGCGGAGCAGAGGAGCACCGAGTGGGGATGTGGTGAGCGCTGCACAGGGAGGGGCGCGATTCACGAAAGAGGGTGCACGACAGCAGGATCGTCGATGGTGGCTCAACACAGCAAGGGAGGCACGGAGGATCTTTGGTGTCGGGCCAGCTCGAGGGGGCAGGTCACGGAAGAGGGAAAGGGCGACATAGTCGAGGTGGTGGGTCCGGGGGAGCGGGCAGGCGTGGGGTGGGATGCGTGGTACACTTGCATTTATGTGTGGGTCTGCGTGCATCGCTGTGCGTTCAACGTGGAGACATGTTGGGTTCAGCGGGGTAGGGTGTCCGGTGCGATGTGTGCGCCGAGAGAAAGTGAGGCGCGGAAGTGGGTTGTTTCGGTGGACGTGGTCGGTTAGGGTTAGGGTTAGCCAGGGATTAGGGTTAGGGTTTCCTAGGTGGTAGGCTGATGAGTGCATATTTGCATCATGTTTTATATTATTATTTTGCACTGTAGTTGTAGGAACTTGGTATTTTATGGTGTTCACGTGCACATTTTATGTCGATTTTCACCAGGATCTAGACAGATGATGGATACAATGGACACAATTCTTGGAGCACTTGTATTGGGGAGAAAAGGACTCAAAAACAACATAAATCGCTTACTTGGGAAATATCAATAACACCAGAAGAAAACATGAAGCGATCGAGGCATGTAGAAGGTTTAACGATCAACTATACGGCGACAATTGATTTTCTAGCCATATAGTTCCCGCCGAATAGTTGGCACCGCCACCGCCTCCTCAAATAGTTTCACCCCGTGCAACTGGATCGAAGAGACGACATACAGAACAACCAGAAATCGCCGAAACCTCACCTCTAGAAGGCATCTGGAGGGGGAACTTGTCCACCAGGGATCCATCTTCGCCCTGCGCAGATCTGGGAGGCTAAGGCATCGATCTTCATCATCAAAGCTACATCACCACCATCTCCATCCATCCCACCTACATCTTGTCTAGATCTTGTTGTAATTTCCATACTCGTTGTGGATTTATACAAGTACTATTCATCTATGATAGATTCCATTGTTATTGCCATGATGTTGATTACCTCCATGTCTGAGTAGATCATTAGTTCTTAGGGACATGGAGAAACCCTAGTATGAGATTGAAATAAGATAAAGTATATTCATCGTTGTGACCATGTGTTAGATTGTCTTCATCTTGATGTTGGGAGAAGTCGACCTCTCAATATTTGCCTCTTGTGGGGACTTGATAGAGGGAATTACTTGTTGTTATACGGAGGTGTGTTAGCACTTATAGTGACTATAAAGCTGTTGAAACTCCTTACGTATCAACTTGGGAACCGAGGAAACTCATGGAACACTATCCATGCCATGGGATATGTCCTACGGGATTAAGTCCCTTAATAGCATAGTTATTCGATTGATGTCAATTACTATCTACTATGGTTATGAGGATGATGTGAGCAGTGGTTGCTGCCTATTTGTCCAAATACGGAGTTCCTCCCACACATACATAGTTGAGAATGTTCATGATAATGATTTTTACCTTAGCTCTTGATAATGCTAGACGTGTATCTGCTACTCCCTGAGAACGCCTTTTCCCATTGCAGTTTCAAATCTCTATTACATACGTGATACTTACTTTCTGTTTAGTTGTTTTACTTTACTTATTGTGCTCTTATACCAAAAACCCAAAAACACCTTTTTACACAATACTCGCATTTTATCTTGTTACTTAGAACTTTATTTAGCATTTCTATTTTATTATTTAATTCAAGAGTTATTAGACTGCAGACACCTACTCCCTGTGGGATCGATATCTTTATTTTGAAACTAGCTACAAACGATCCGTGCACTTGCAGTCATCAAGCTATTTTCTGGCGCCGTTGTCGGGGAGCTAAGTGCTATAGGACTTTTAGTTTTTGCTTATTTATTTTTGTCTTGATAAGTTTTTTTTTGAGGTACAGGTTTCCACCAAGATGTTGGAGTTTGAGAATATGGCTAGTGCTAACCCACTCAGCCACTTTGGGAAGCCCTATGATATTGATAAAAGAGACAACTCCAGCGAGAAGACAAGGGGGTTTGAAATAAATCCTCTACTAATTGGGATTCTACATAAGAAGCAATTTATTGGACATGAAGAAGATCCTGATCCATATGAGCATATTGTATGTTTCAAAGATATCTGTGGCACTTTCCAATTACCGGG
Organism: Avena sativa; assembly: GCA_916181665.1. Lineage (NCBI taxonomy): Eukaryota > Viridiplantae > Streptophyta > Magnoliopsida > Poales > Poaceae > Avena > Avena sativa. Next base: position 371,849,467 of record OV702291.1, on the reverse strand, counting down.
ATATACTGCTAATGTGGCACTAGTACAACTCTCTCATGGTATAGATCTCTACCCCCAGAAGCCACTACTACTTGGGATAATTTGGCCTATGAGTTTCTAGCAAAATATTATCCATTATCAAAATCTTTTGGAATCAGGCGTCTTATAATGACTTGGAGAAACCATCCTAATGAAAGACTAGTAAGAGATTATCTCAGATTTTAAAGACTTACTTAATCAATCTCCTCATCATGATTTTCCTGAATGGTATTTATTGCATATCTTTTATACCGGTTTAATTGAACCTAATAAAATTGAACTAGACTCTTTCACGAGAGGAGCTTTTATGAATCTTCCTAGAACTAAAGCTTGCACTTTACATAATAGAATTTGCGATCATAGGGTTTCATGGAATTTTGGTCTAGGAAGCGAAGGAGGCATAGAAATAGATTATGACTGTATTCAGGACTATAATAAAAAGGGCCATGTTAACGAATTATCTAAAGAACTTTATTTGGATTCAAATCTTGTGTTGCATGTTGTTAAAGCTTTTACAGAACACATCAAGGCTCCAAAAGAGGGTTTGATCAAGTATGATCCACCACCTGAACCTGAGAAGAAAAGAGTAGTTAAAGCAACACTAGCCTCCCTAGAACCAATATATGAGATACCTTTCCCTAACACTGGACAAAAGCATATTTTTGAATATGAACAGGTCAAAGCAGTACATGAGAAGAAGGAAGAGGAAAGTATGCCAGTAGTTGAGGAACATCTGGAAGAAACCAAAGATGAAGAGGTAACCAAGGAAGCAATTATGGCTATGTATGCATGTTGTAACATAGTTGAACTTGATAAAGAAACTTCCGTATTGGTTGAAGGTAAAACAAAGGTTAAATATGTGGGTAAGCCTATTCTTCCCTGCATATTTAAGCAAACCTCGCATTATGGTTGTAACACCCCATCCACTAGGCCGGGGGTGTCACTCCTGGCAGCTTAATAGGATATCTAGACTGGCCCCACAGACCAACACTAGTCTTTTCTACGCACTTTGTCCTCACTCATGCGCACCCGATACCCACTTCCCGATTGGTCACCCATCCTAGAATTGCTCTAGGCCAAGCACGCTTAACCTTAGAGTTCTTTTTGAATGAGCTTCCAGAAAAGAAGTCGCAACTTGTTGGTATGAGTATTCTATCAATCCTATTAAGCCATGTGCCTAGTCTCACATACACCCACCCTTTAGAAGATTGATGCCGGTCAAGCACACCCCAGGAACATTCCCTCTTGGCACGCGTCTGTTCGTCCAGTGCCGGCACATGTGCCATGCCATGTCCACTCCAGGCCACACACTCCATGCTCCACATGTCCCACCACTAACCCGCACACACCTGTTTAACCGTGAGGATCTGCTCTGGTACCACTTGTAACACCCCATCTACTGGGCCCGAGGGTGTCACTCCTGGCACCTTAATAGGATATCTAGACTGGCCCCACAGACCAACACTAGTCTTTTCTATGCACTTTTTCCACACTTGTGTGCAACACTAGTCTTTTCTACGCACTTTGTCCTCACCCGTGTGCACCTGGTACCTACTTTCCAGTCGGTCACCCATCCTAGAATTGCTCTAGGCCAAGCACGCTTAACCTTAGAGTTCTTTTCAAATGAGCTTCCGGAAAAGAGTTGTAACTTTTTGGTATGAGTATTCTATCAATCCTATTAAGCCATGTGCCTGGTCTCACAATGTTTTATGCGATCTTGGCACCAAAGTTAATGTTATATCTTATGATTTTTATTTAGAAATAAAAGAAGAAATAGAACTGGCTACAATTGAAAATACTGATATGATAATCATGTTAGCGAATAAAACTCTTAGAATTCCAATGGGAGTAGTTGAAGATGCAACTGTCACAATTGGCAATAAAAACTTTCCTATCGATTTTGTAGTTGTTGATATGATAGCTGACACTCTTTGCCCAATTATATTTGGAAGAAACATTTTGAGTGATGTAGGTGCCTGAGTTGATTTCAAAAAGGAGATTGTGTCTCTTAAGCTTGGGGAAGCGGAAAAAGAATTCCACTTTTCCAAATTTAAAGACAAACCTCTATAAATACAAGAAGAAGAGAAAGAGAAAACTATTGAGGAAACAACAACTCTTTTCTTTAGTGATCAAGAAGAAGAAATAAATGAAGACTGAAATTATGAAGAAATAGTTATGGAGGACAAGTCCCTAGAAGAGCTAGAAGGCGAATTCTATTCACTTCCCATTATAGGGCCTCCAACTAATGAGGCTTTTGAAGAGCCAGAAAAGAGAGGGGACGAGGAATTACCACCCCCAGAATTGAAGACTCTACTAGATAATCTTAAATATAGATTTTTAGATGATACAAATAAATTTCCTGTTATTATTAGTGCTAAACTTTCAGGAGATGAAGAATAAGAACTCATTAAAATACTTAAGGCGCATCGCAAGGCCTTTGGGTACTCAATGGATGATTTGAAGGGCATTAGTCCCATGATAACCGACCATCGAATATTCATGGAGGAATGTGCTAAACCAATTGCGGAATTTAATAAACGACTAAAGCCCGAAATGAACGAAGTGGTAAGAAAATAAATAGTACGCCTATTGGACGCAGGTATAATCTATCTTGTAAAAGAAAGTGAATGGGTAAGTCCTCTTCATTGTGTCCCTAAGAAGGGCGGTCTTACTGTTGTTCCTAATGAAAACAATGAATTGATACCTACTAGAACTGTTGGGGGGATACCCCCGGGTAGGGTCACTCCGGGGTATAAGGGCCAAGTTAGCCGAGGTTCGGCAAGGTCAAAGCGGATGCTAGCCGAGTCACCTCAAGGCAGGCCGGATCACGGAGTAACCCGGACCAGGGGGGTTGCCTAACGTTGTCTCATCCGACTTAAGGAGTAAGTCGGAAATGCTTGTCTAACTTATATGCAGGAACAGGTGTGGCTAGATCTACTATGATCCGGATCCTTGCTTAGCTTCTGGGAGAAGGAAGGAAGCTCTCTGGTCAAAAAAGAAGGTCCGGTACGCACTGCATGAGCGAATAAAGCAAGGGCGGGACCACCGGGTCATGGCCGACAAGGGTGACGACGCTCATGTCGGCTGACACGGGCGCCACAGAGGCTTACGTCACTAAAGCATGTGTGATGCGGGGGAAAAGTACCCCGGTCGGGTTACTACTTTGGGAGAGGGCATATTCTTAGGAATATGCCTCCACGTATGCCCTAGGCCAGGACTGAACCTCCTCTATATAAGGGGGGTTAGGGTTCTGGTAGAGGGGGTTGGTTGAGCACTAGTTGGTTTGGTTGTTCCGTAGCACTAGTTGATCTAGGGTTCTTGGGCAAGTTAGTAGGCAAGAGTAAGAGAGCACCTTCTTCCACCTCTCGCCAAGACAGCTTGAGGAGCACTTGTAATCTTGGAGATATAGCAATACAAACTTCTGTGTGGAGAATCACTCCACTATCCCTCCCTGGATTCCCCTAGCGTGTATTAGTCCCCACCTTTAGCCTATCCATGGCATATGCCGTGACACCACCACGACAGTTGGCGCCCACCGTGGGGCTAGCGGCGCTAGCAGGGGTGAAGATCCAGACGGGAAACTTCATCGGCACCGGCGAACGCATCGTCTCCGAGCTTGTTCAGCGCTTTGGAGCGTTGTATTTCGTTAGCGACAACGCTGGCTGCTTCGGCACGCGCCCGCTTCCGCGCAATGGCCTCTTCGTCAAGCTCGGCACGCACAAGGTCTACGTTGCTGTGGACGTCTCGTGTGTTCATCCACGTCGTGTCGTCGATGCGGGGGAACCACCCCTCACTGTGGCTCGCGGGGCGCGTATCGCTCGCTCCCCGGACCATGCGGAGGTGATGATGACTGCGCCAGGTGCAGGCGCAAGCAAGGACCCAGCGCCAGACCCAGAGGTAACACCTAAGGCACCGAGGAAAGGTAGAGGACCTCCACTAGAGAGGCCTAAGAACGTACTGAGGGAAGCTATGGATCGCTTGGCTAACTCGGTAGCAGCAGTGGTAGATCCGGCTCAGGCACAGGTCGAGCTAGAGGAAACTCGGCAAAAGATACTGGAGGGTGCAAAGAAAATAGCCGCGGCTCAGCAGTCGCTGAACATGACGCTGCGTGAGTACGCAAAGGCAAACAAGGTTGATGTAGTAAGGGTAGAAGGGAAAAATCTCATAAGTGAGATGAACAGAGAAGGTGATGATGGAGCAGAAGGGTCGGAAAACTATCTGTCTGTGGGGTTGCCGAAGTATAGTACCCCGGCGAAAAACCTCAGAGCAGCAGATGCGGCCGCATCCGAGCTAGAGGGTCTGACGGGTGAGGCCCGTCAAAGACAGCAAGACAGGGTTAACGAGCTGGTTCGGATCGCGAACAGGCAGAACGAGGAGCTGCTGAGAGCTAACCCGGAGAGAGCTGGGGCTTCCAAGATCGTCCATTCGGTGATGGGTAACCCGGAGAAATCCGCTGGAGCCGCATCATCGCCTCATGGCGGCCCAAGGAGAGAGGAGGTAGTAACCTCGGCCAGACGGAACAAACAGATTGTCTTGTACGACCCAACGCGTGCGGGAAAAGAAAAAGAGATGCGGAAAAATGATGATCGCCGCAGTGTGAGCCGAGGTGAAGCTGGCCGAGGTAATCATGACCAAGGCAATGCCGGTCAAGGGAACACTGCCAACGGCAATGCCGGACAGCATAACTCCGCAGGAGCAGGACAACCGCAGCAGCGGAATATACCGAGGCAAGAGCAAAGCGCCGCCCGAGGTATGCAGCAGAAAGGAGATCGTGAACGATGGTGATTCGGAGATCGTGAACGCAGGGTACCCGAGACCAGACTATCATGTGATATGGTCAAGATTGGGAAGCAGGGACTTAATGCCGGATGACGCCAGGTTAAAACTAGATCGCCTGTATCGGTCGGAACAGATCGAATGTCAAGGTCCTCCGGGTCCAGCGTGCTTTGGACCCCGGATCATGAAGGAACCACCGGTACCCAACTTCCCGTTACCCAGAGGCACGAAGACGTATGACGGCAGTACCAAGCCGGAGGATTGGCTGATAAACTACGCTACGGCGGTGAAAATTGCAACTGGCAACTTGAGATGGGCTGTACGTTACGTGCCCCAGATGTTGGAAGGCCTGGCCAGAGTATGCCTGAATAATTTACCACCTAGAAGCATCAACTGCTGGATAGATTTTGAAGAAATGTTTATCAGCAATTTCTCAAGTACGTATCAGAGACCGAATAGACCGCAGACCTTGGCATTGTGCAAGCAAACACCTAATGAGACGGATCGTGAATTCTTGACCCGGTGGTTTACCGTGAGAAACTCGTGTGAAGGTGTCATAGAATCACAGGCCATAGCGTGGTTTGTGCAAGGGTGCAGGTACGGCAGCGAGCTTTGGATGAAGTTGCAAAGGAAAATGCCAGTTACGCTGGCAGAGATGATCCGGATTGCTGATTCGTATGCTTTGGGCGATCCGACTCAACCTAGGCTCGCCTCAAATGAGTCAAACAAGGAATACTATCAGAGGGATGGAGCTGGGTCATCCCGGAGGAATGATTACAGAGGAAAAAGGAGAGATGATAGACCAGATCATCATTACGGTTCGCAACAAGTTGCAGCCGTGAATCAAGATCAACCCGGATCAGGGAGTAACCAACGCCAGAGAACTGGAGGGCAGTGGACTCCAAGAAATGATGGCAAGAAAACATGGACTCCGGAGCAGAAGAAATAGTGGCAGGAAAAGAGAGACCGTCCGAGATATACCTATGAGTCGATGCTGGACCAGCCGTGTAAGTTTCACACGCCAAATCCGAATATCCCGGCGGGTCACACAACGAGGCAATGTGAGTGGATGCGTAAGATAGAGCAAGGTGGTTCGGGGAATGCTCAGGCACCCCGGAATGAGCAACCTCAGCAGGAGTTACCCCGGCAGCAATTGCTCTCCGAAGCAAACACGTAGCAGCTAATGTTGCCTCCCCCTCCGCCGAGGTATGACAACAATGAGAGAAGGGATGTGGTGCATCAGGTGGAAAATCAGCAACAACCGGATCAGAGATACCCCGGAAACGAGGGAAGGAATGAGTACAGGGAACATCACCAGAGCTATTGTGTGTTCACAACCGAGGAATCAGATAGAAAGAGCTTGCAGCGCCGGCATATGGAGGTCAATGCGGTCATGCCAGCAGTGACGAGGTACATGCCTTGGTCGGACCAGGAAATCACCTGGAACATCAAAGATCATCCTAACCTTATGCCGAGCCCAGGTTCGTATGCGCTAGTACTGGATCCGACATTCATTGGACCGAACATCAATGTGAGGTTCTACAAGGTTTTGATTGATAATGGCAGTAGCATTAACATCATGTATGCGGATACGATGTGCAAGTTGGGCATCTTGGAGAACATGCTCCAAGCTACGAGAACAACTTTCCATGGCATTGTACCAGGAATTTCTTATGAGCCCATAGGCAAAGTCCGGGTCGACGTGTTATTCGGCACAAGGGATAACTGCCGAACTGAAAATCTGGAGTTTGAGGTGGTGAACTTGGAAAGTGCATATCATGCGTTACTCGGAAGACGAGCATTGAACAAATTCATGGCAACCTGTCACATCAGTTATCTGAAGATGAAGTTGACCGGGCCAAATGGAGTGATTACCATTGCTAGAGATTTTCGACATTCCATGGAGTGTGCTTCAGCCGGGTCTAACCTAGCCGAGTCACTCGTGATTGTGCGAGAGAAAAGAAAGATCCAAGAGGTGGCGGCATTAGCTCAGTCCGCGCAACAATATATGTCGGCATTAAGTAACCCGCATGGCAGCGTTTCATTTCAAGCCGCAAAGGACACCAAGAAGATTCCAATTGATAACATGTTTCCGGAGCGCAGCGTAACAATTGGTGCCAGTTTAACTGACAAATATGAAAGCGAGCTCGTCAACTTCCTCCGTGAGAATCGGGATATTTTTGCTTGGTCTACACAAGACTTGCAAGGTGTTCCGAGGGAGTTGGCCAAGCACTCTTTGAACGTAAGACTCGGAGCAAGGCCAGTGAAGCAACCTCTCCGCCGCTTCGCCGAGGATAGGAGAAAAGTCATTGGAGACGAGATAGCTCGGTTACTAGCAGCAGGATTTATCATGGAGGTACTATATCCGGATTGGCTCTCTAATCCGGTGCTGGTAGAAAAGAAGAAGGACGATCCGAACGTGGCAGTGGTTTGGCGTATGTGTATCAATTACACGAACCTGAACAAGGCGTGTCCAAAAGATCCATTTCCACTGCCGAGGATAGATCAGGTCATAGACTCAACCGCGGGATGCAAACTGTTGTCATTCATTGATGCATATTCTGGCTTCCACCAGATACCTCTGAACCCGGATGATCAAATAAAAACAGCGTTTATTACCCCGTACGGGGCTTATTGCTATCGCACTACGCCGTTTGGTTTACGTAATGCAGGTGCAACGTTCCAAAGATGTATGCAAAAATGTTTGCACGACCAAATAGGTCAAAACGTACAAGTATACGTGGATGATGTGGTTATCAAGACCAAGGAAAGCGCAACGCTCCTTGACGACATAAGGCAAACATTCGCGAACTTGAGAAGGTTCCGGATGAAGCTTAACCCAGAAAAATGTACCTTCGGTGTCCCGGCTGGAAAATTACTCAGATTTCTCGTCTCCAGCCGAGGTATCGAAGTTAATCCAACTAAGATCCGAGCCATCGAACGAATGGAGCTGCCCAAGTGTCTCAATAATGTCCAGAAGTTCACTGGATGCCGGGCATCGTTGAGTCGGTTTGTATGTCGGTTAGGAGAAAAGGCACTGCCTCTCTACCAACTCATGAAAAATTCGGATAAATTCGTTTGGACGCCACAGGATGATGAAGCCTTTGCCCACTTGAAAAATATGTTGGCCACTGCGCCAGTGTTAGCGTCTCCACTATCAAAGGAGCCAATGTTGCTCTACGTAGCCGCAACCAACCGAGTTGTAAGTGCAGTAATCGTAGTGGAACGCAATGAAGAGGGTAAGTCGGTGTAGAGACCAGTGTATTACCTGAGCGAGGTATTGTCTGCCTCAAAACAGAACTACCCACACTTTCAAAAGGTGGCATACGGTGTCTATATGGCGGCGAAGAAGTTAAAGCATTACTTTGAGGAGCACCCCATCAAAGTCTTATGTGAAGCTCCCATATCCGAGATAATGGGTAACAAGGATGCGAGTGGCAGAATCGCAAAATGGGCAATTGAGCTAGCCCCTTATGCGCCCCAATACGATAGAAGAGAAGCGATCAAATCTCAGGCTGTGGCAGACTTTTTTGTGGATTGGGCCGAGGTACAATACGAACCACCGCCACCAGATCCGAATTACTGGAGGATGCACTTTGACGGGTCGAAAACCAAAATCGGATTAGGCGTCGGGGTTGTGCTTACCTCGCCAAAGAAGGATCAGCTAAAGTACGTATTGCAGATCCATTTCACGGCATCGAACAATGTCGCTGAGTATGAGGCTCTTGTGCATGGGCTCAAAGTGGCAAAGGAGATTGGCATACGTCGGATAATATGCTTCGGTGACTCAGACCTGGTGGTGCAGCAGGTGTCCGGAGTGTGGGACTCCTTGGATCCAAATATGGCACTATACAAATTTCACGTGCAAAAGATATCTGGTTACTTTGAGGGGTGTGAATTTCACCATGTACCCCGGGCGGAAAACGAGGCTGCCGACATGTTGTCAAAGCTAGGATCGACCAGACAGGCAATTCCACCGGGCATAGCATTGGAACACCTCAGAAAACCATCTATCAGGCCGTCCCAGGAACCGACTCGATCTATGTCCCGGAAAATACGGAATCCGGAGCTGAGCCCATGGACATTGACATGGGAGGTGGTACGCGAGACCCGGGGACTGCGTCAGCAAACCCGGGGACTACCTCGCTAGACCCGGCGACCACACAGCGTGATCCGGCTAAAGTTATGCCGGTGGATCAGATGGAAATTGATAAGGAGATATTCCCTCCACGAGCTATACCAGCTTGGGCACTGCCTATATTCCAATTCCTGAAAGATGGAACGTTACCCGCTGAGGAGGTGTTAGTCAGGCAAACTCAGAGGAGAGCAAAAGCATACACAATCATCAATTCCGAGTTATACAAATAGAGTGTAACCAATGTCCTGCAACAATGTGTTGACCCGGAATAAGGGCTTGACATCCTCCGAGAGATACACCAAGGAGAATGTGGGCATCATGCCTCATCCCGAACCTTGGTGGCAAAGGCGTTCCGACATGGATTCTACTGGCCAAGTGCCTTGGAACAAGCAGAGGATCTGGTGAGAAAATGCAATGGTTGTCAGAGGTACGCCACCAAGACACATATGCCTATGTCGGAACTCAAGACCATACCAATTACGTGGCCATTTGCTGTATGGTGCTTGGATATGGTTGGCCCATTCAAACCGGCGAGAGGAAACATGACACACATTTTGGTCATGGTGGACAAGTTTACAAAATGGATTGAAGTGAAACCTATAAGAAAATGTGATGGCAGCCGTGACTTTTCTTAAAGACATCATCTTGAGATACGGTTATCCACATAGTATTATAACTGATAATGGAACAAATTTTGCGGAAGGAGCATTTGTGCGCTTCTGCCGAGATAAGAAGATCCGACTCGATGTCGCCTCGGTAGCCCACCCCACAGCGAACGTGCAAGTGGAAAGATCAAACTGATTAGTATTATCCGGGATAAAACCCCAGCTCATTGAGCCGCTGCAAAGATCAGCGGGGTGCTGGATAGAAGAACTACCAGCGGTATTGTGGAGCTTAAGAACAACTCCGAATCGATCAACAGGCTCTACGCCATTCTTTCTGGTATATGGGGCAGAAGCTGTATTACTAGGCGACATAGAGCATGATTCACCTAGGATCACCCAACACATAGAAGCCAAAGTGCAAGAAGCCCGGCAAAATGATGTTGATCTGCTGGAAGAAGCGAGAGAACTGGCACTGTCCAGATCCGCCATATATCAGCAAAACCTCTGACGCTATCATAGCCGGAAAGTGTGCCGCCGAGTCTTTCGGGAAGGCGATCTGGTGCTCCGGTTGGTACAACGTACTACTGGCATGCATAAATTATCCCCCCATGGGAAGGGTCGTTCGTCGTGAGCAAAGCATTGCACAATGATTCTTACTATCTTATAGATGCAAAGCCACAGGAAAAGAACAAGGCGGACAAGTCCGGAGAGGAATCCAAGCGACCGTGGAATGTAGCACTACTTCGTCCCTTCGACACTTAGCTAAGAAGTGTATGTATCCGAGTCATCTCATATGTCGGTATGTATGTCGGCAATGAGCTTATCAATGAAATAGCAGCGCCTCGAGCAGTAACTCGGGGACTGCGTTAATAATGTTTGTCGTAATTTCTTATGCGGTAGCTAGAATGAGTTGTTCTACTTAACCCGGATTAGTAATGTGTGAGCACCAAAAACCCAACCCTTCGACTTGCTGCTGTCCAACAAGAATTGGCTTCATGGCAAGCAAGGGAACAAGTTTGGAATTGCGTAGCACATGAAAAACAACTAAGGAAACGAATTTATTCGAGCTAACGTTTGTTTTTCTCGGACTAACCCTGTATTTATTTTCAAGTTATTATGATGAATTATTTTGAGCCAAGCTTCAAAGTTTCTAAGTATTGTTAAGACAATTTTTGAAGCCCGGATTCGTAAGTCGTAAAACCGAATCAAGGTAGACACAGACCGAGCCAAAGAATTGGACGAACAAGAAAATGAAACTCGGGGACTACGCCCAAGTTAATCCGGCATAAAAATATAGTAGCAAAATATCACATATCCAGCATACAATTGCACCCGGCATACCGGGGATCCGATAATTTTTCAAGTTTTTTAGAACTAAGGAGCAGCAGGAGGAGCAGGTTCGGCGTCGTCGTCGATGTCTTCAATATCTGAAGCATCATCTTCTCTGTCCTCATCCGACCCATCTTCAACATTCTCATTCTGCTCGTCCCCAGCGGATTCCAGGAAGCTCGGCCCTTCAACCCAGTCATGAATAGGAGAATATTCGACGAGTCTGTAGGCGCAAGCCTGGCGCCGAGCTACCCACTCCGGATCATCGGTCCATCTGGATCTGGTGCGCCGGCGTGTGAGGAGGCTGAGGTCGATCTTCTCGTACCATGTGAGAATATGATGAAGGATGGTGTCAGCTGCAGCACGACCAGCAGATTCTCTCCAGAGGTCAAGCTGGGTCTCAACTTCCATTAATTTCTCGACGAGAGTTGCGATGGTCTCCGGGCTACTCTCTCCGGGCAAGAACGTATTGAAGATGCGCACTCAATGTCGAGGATATCCTTGCCATAATTCTTGATGGTCTCCACGCGAGAGGACAAGCTGACCAATAGGTCCTCCATGTCCAAGGGAATGTTCTCACCATCAAGAGGAATGGAAGTACCCCTCTCTCGGTGAAATTTGGCAACAGCAGCGCTGGCAATCGCAGTACCCTCTGGAAGGTGGTCTAGAAACAAGGCAAAGGAAGAAGGTGAAGGAAAGACATATGAGGTAACCCGGAGAAGTATGTCAGATAAGGGAAAGGAACTTACGAGAAATGTGGCTATGGATCCGGGTTAACTCCTTGATGCAGGCATCGCGTCTTTTACGAAGTTGCTCAAGCTCAGCGTTAGCCGACCCAAGCTGGAGGTCGGATTCTCTGAGTAGGTCCTGGCCCTTGGAGATCTGGAGACTAAGGCGCTCATGCTCTTCGGTGAAGTTCTGGCCAACTTTTTGGAGCTCGGTTTTGTGTTGGGCCTTCATCTTCTCCATCTCGGCCCTGAGCTTGGCAATCTCGTCGTCCTTAGTCCGGAGGAGAGCAAGCTCATCATTCTTCTTCTTCAGCTCAGCCTGATGCTGCCCTGCTTGTTCGAGAAAATGCAGCATCATATCAGGCACGGGCACACTATCCTCAAGCGATGCTGAAATAGTATGTTGACCCGGCAAAGCCGAGGAGTGAATGTTTGCCGAGCCAAGGAGAAGAAGAAATGGAAAACACTACAAGTTAGAACAAAAGAGGACATACCCCGGATTTCCTTCAAGTTCTTCCGCATAATTTTGTTCTCAGCCTCTACCCCAGCTGCAAAAACCGAATGAGGAGATTAGTTCGGCGGAAGAAAGTAAAGAAAAAAGGAGAGGTGCCGAGGGAGAAAATTACCTCTCTTTTCATGTTCTGCACCAAGTGCAACATGTTTTGCACGCAGGATCTTGTGGGTATCAAGCAGGCGTTGAAATTCGGTGCTCCGGCGATTGGTGGTTACCTGAAAGAGGTACAGAAGTGTAAAATTAGCTTGGTGCATATTCGAAGTGTGCAAGATCCGGGCCAAGTGGAACTTAACCCGGCTCTAGGTGTGTGCATATTCGAAGTGTGCGAGATCCGGGCCAAGTGGAACTTAACCCGGCTCTAGATGTGTGCATATTTGAAGTTTACATGCAGCAACGTTGGTTTTCTAAAGAGCATCCGGCCGAGTAACAAGCTACTCCCCTGGAGGCTCGGGGACTAATGGTTATTATCTACAGCATGTAAAGGAGTTTTCCCAAACACGGCTATTATCTATGTTGGTTTTGAAGTTTACATACCTCCATCATTCGCCCCGCGAGGTTAATTGCCTTGGCGGCAATATTCATCTAGGCAGAAAATTTTGCGGGGCCGAACTTTTCCGGGAGATCGTCGTTGTAGACGAACTCCGCCTTGTTCCAGTTCATGACGAACCCGATAAGGCTCGGAGGGTACCGTTCGCCAGTGGGATGTAGGGTGCCACCAAGCCCTTCGCATGAGCTTCCTTCCTCTCAATTAGGGCAAGAGCGGGGCTGGTGTGCAGAACCATCTGCTGCGCATCGGTTGGCTCGACAGGAAGATCCTTCGCTGCTGGTGATTTCTTCGGAAGCATTGATGATAGAGTTCGCTGCCCGGCCTCGATGGATGCAGATTTGGTAGTATCCGGGGCCTTCTTGCCTTTAACTTGCTCGGAAGAAGTAACTGCGGTGGACTTCCCTTTATACACTGCTGGAATAGTTCCTCGCCGAGGCTGAGATGACTCGGACGAGGCAGAAGAACTTGGCAGTGGAGCTGCTGTGGGTTTCCTTGGTGTCGGGACAGGTGCTGGCTCGGTATTGGAACTGGAGCTGGTGCTGGTGTTGCGGTAGACTCGGTGGTTGCTGGTTGCGGCAATGCCGAAGTGGTGGACACCGTCGCCTCAGCCGAACCGACCCCTCCCGCTCTGAGGTCGTGTTCCTCTCGATGAGGTACTGTGGAACCCGGAGCAACCGTAGAGCCCTCCGGAATAGGGCTCAGCGGGCGTGACTCGTCGTCACGAGGAGGAGAAGGGCCAAACCGAAGGGGAGAAGAGATGCTCGATCCGCTCTGAGGGACCTCCATAGGAGGCCTGGAAAAGAGAATAATGGCAGGAGTGAAATTACCCCGATGCAAGGAAAAGTGAGTTGCGTGGTGAAAAATGACTTACGCATCCGAGGTCTCGGCCTCCTTGGGTTTCCGGGCCCTCCGTGCCGGGGCTTTGCCTGCCCGCTTGGAGGCAGTCTTGTCTCCGGCCTTCTTTTGCCTTTTTGTGGGCTGAGAAGGTTCGGAGGAAGAACTTGATGCGGATCCGCGCTTCTTCTTCGATGCCACCGGAACTGGCTCACCCGTGGCAAGTGGAGGATCCTCGTGGATATGCCCACCGGGGTTAGCAGATGCCGGAAAGGCAAAAGATAGAGGGACAGCCTCAACGGGTTCAATCACGTCGATATCCGAGTCATCCTCATCATCGGGCCAATCTCTAAGAGAAGAGAATTTACCGCTGGGTCGTTTGGTGGCGTCGGTCATAGGGAGGAACATCTCCTGGTCCGGATCCTCCTCATCCGGGATTTCTCGGTCCGGCGCCCACTTAAGGGTCGGATCCGTACCATCCTCGAGAGTTTGCTGAAGGGACAGTTGAGAAAAAGCATGAAGAACAGAGTCAGAAATATAACAAAAACCGACACATACTTGATCCAAAATAAGGTTGCCCCGCGAAGCTTACCGCGGGAGGGAGCCTGTCACGGCAGTAGTGCTCGATTCCCCACGTTCATTCGGCGGATAAATCTTTGTGGGCGGTGAAAAGAGCTTTAACCCGGCGAAAGATCTCCGTGTTGCTCAACTCGAAGGAGGAGGTTCGGTTGGGGTCGCGGCCGAAGCTCATATGGCACAACTTGTGGGTGCGCTTCTGGAGGGAAGAGATTCGGTTGCGCACGAACGTGATCATAGCATCCTCGTTGCGCAATCCGAGCTTCTTCAGCTCCGTGAACCTCTTGTTAACTTGGTTGGCCAGAGCGGTAGGCTTCTTGGGGACCTCCTCCCAGAAATCCGTGTTAGGTGGGCCCGGAGCATAGGGCAGCAACCGAATCAAGTCTTTGGTACCCTCGTTCCGGATGTAGAAGAAGGTCCGGGCCCATCCTTTGCAGGAGTCAAGCCCGGTGACCCGGGGAAAGATTGAAAATCTCCGAGGCGAGATGGAGGCAGCTCCGAACTAGGTGAGCTGCTTGTCCTCCGACTCAACGTGGATATTGGGGACAACGTTGCGACGGAGGCCGAAGAACCGGATCCACAGCTCCTTCGTGGGTCATAGTCTGGTGTAGCCCTCGATCGTAGAGGCAAAGGCAGAAAGAGAGGTGATTACGTTCGCTGGGAGATGGTGCGGCTGTAGGTGATACGTCCTAACCCAATCCCGGAAGAAGTCGCTCACCGGGAGGCCAAATCCCCGTTGGAAATGGGATAGGAATACAACGAACTCGCCCGGATTGGGTGAGGGGGCCAGTTCCAAGGAGGGCAGACGAGCGGCGACACCGGGGGGAATACGCCTAGTCCGGTAGAGCCAGTCAATGTCGTCTTGACAGACCCACGAACCGACCCACGCGCCACGGTCCGCCACGCCGGCGTCGTCCTCCATCTCCTGCTCGGCGACGACGAGCTCCTCCTCCGTCATCTCGTATCCACTATCCTCGCTGGAGCTAGCGGCGGCGGGGATCTGAGGCCTAGATTGGCGTGGACCCGTGGCGAAGAAGCTTCGCAACGGTGGGTACGGTGCGGAGGCACGGGGAGGTGCGGCGGTGGCTACAGTGCGCAGTCTAGAAACTACCTAAGAGATGGATTTTGGAAAAAGATCATATTCTGTATTATACCATTGTATACAAATGATACCTACAAGTAGATGTTGATAAAATGAAACCAACAAAAGTTGTTTCACTAACTTATCACTTTTCTTTAAAAAGTTATGATTTTCCTAGTGAAATAACTTCTAGTTTTAGGGAATAAATCACCAGAAAAGTTCTGGAGATCCAAAAATTATTTCCTTGGGTGGTTAGGTAAGTCTTGATGTACTTGTTCACTGAGAGTTGGAATAATGTCAAGATAATTATCAGAATGCCCTCAGGAAATTCCCAAAGGCAGTTTTGTAGACAACTTGTCCTTTTCACCAGATTAAATCTACAAAAGATTTTGAGTTGGTTCAAAAGTAACATGGTAGGTATTTATAATACCTTTCTGTAGAAATTGGAATCAAACTTTTTGGAGTTGCAGAGCTACTGTAGTGATTTATCTAGTGAAACTACTAGAAATGTTTAATATATTAGAAAACTTCAGAAGCTCAATAAATCTTGATCTCCTGGATTTAGGTAGTATGGAGTGTAACACATCCCAGAGAGTTGGAATGAGGTCAAAACAACTCATGGTTTGGTCTAGGGAAAATCCTAAAGTCAGATGGGTGAGGTTTTTGTTATTTTTGTAAAAGATACTCCTTAGCTCCAAAAGGCAAGGGACCACTGTTCAAAAATAGGTATGGTGGAAACCTACCAGGGAAGGTTTGTTTCACTACATTTAGATAAGGATGGTTCTCTAGGAATTAATTTACTAGAATAGATACTTGTTTGTATATTTATTTCTAGAATTTATTGACAGACCTTTTTGTACTAGGGTTGGTTCTGCATGTTAGAGAAAACATACAGGAACATGTCAAAATTGAATCTGGGCAAAATATGGTTGTTTTCATATTTAACTCGATTTAAACCAACAGACAACTTTCAAAGCTGGATTTAAAATAAGAAATAAAAAGGAGAGAGGCCAGCCCGGCCGTATCTGGTGCAAATGGGCCATCTAGGGGAAAATGCGGCCCACCCGGGCGATGCTCGCGCGTGGGGGCGCAGGTCTGACCCTGAGGGGCAGGGCCTGCTGGTCAGCGACCGGGGCGGCCGAAGGGGTACGGGGCTCCTCTCGTCCGTCCGTTTAAGGCGCGATCGACGGCTCGAGGCCGTCGTCTCCATTGAGACAGAGGCGACGCGAGCTAACCCTAGCTAGGGCTGGCGAGGCACGGGGAGCTCACCTGGGGCGCCAGGAGGGCGCGAGGATGGGCGGAGGCGATGTGGCGCTCGACGACGGTCCCGATGATGGGCGGCGAGGATGGTTTGGACACCGGGATCTGGCTCGCGCGAGGACGCCCGAGGGTGATCTCGTCGGAGCTCGACGACAGCGACGGTAGGGGCAGTCCCTGGCGACCAAAACAACCGTGTCAGAGAGAGGGGAAGGAGGGGAGCACAACACGATGGCATTTAGAGGGAGAGAGGCGGTGAGGAGGAAGCCTAGCTCGAAAATAGGGAGGAGGCCGAAGCTTTTCTTCTCTCTCTCGAGCAGAACAGAGCAGGGGAGAGGGAGAGGAGGCTCTGGGAAGGTAGTTGGGAGCGTGGGGAGGCAAATGAGCCAGAGAGTGGGAGATGGGGTGGCCTCTGGCCTATTTAACCGAGAGGGAGTAGTCCATCATGGACTTGGTCCATTGGGCATGAGAGGGAGGAGGGAAACCAGGGGCTCGTTACTGTGGGCGTGGAGAGGTGAGGTGAGTGGTTTTCTGGTCGGGCTAGGGTAGAGAGGGGGAGTGGTAGCAGCTGTGAGTTAATACAAGGCAAGAGATGACATAACCATGTGTTTTTCTCCCCTTCCAAGCACTAAAGGACAAGGGGAGGGGTGCTACAGTGCTAGGGCTACGGTGTTTTTGACCAGAGGGAGAGAAGTGTGATGTACAAGCTTAGTGGGGAAGAGTGGATGGGGTTTGATTTGGTTTTTGGGTACTAAAAGGTTAATGTCCAAATCAGCCATAAAGGATGATCAAGTGGTATGTCTTGATTTTTGATCTTGACTGTAACATCCCAAAACTTTAATCCAAGCTTATCAAGATCAAAATCATCAAAATTTAGGGTTAACAAAAACTTTTCCAAATTAAAAATGAAAGCATTCATGTGTATGTGCATTTAATTTAGGAATTGATTTGAATTGCCATGGTTCTGTGATTCTTTGGTTGTAAAATGTTTGTATGATAAATTAAACATCATCTAAACCTTTCCCAAGCAAATCCCAAAGAAAATCAAATAAAAAACAATTAAAAAGGATGAATGGTCATTTTAATCCACTACACTACTTTGAGTGTTCCTAGCATCCATTTCTCAACAGAAATAATTCTAGATCTTTACACCCCTTGCTAGTACACATAATGAGGTACCAAGGCCCACGTTTTGATCTGCTAAAAACATTCAAATATTTGTTTTAAATGGCATGCGAAAATTGAATTCAATGCATATGCCTAGATCACGCCTATTGAAAAAACCATCCAATTGACCTCCACTTTCAAAACCCTTGCAACCAGAGACTACCTAGCACTAGTGTAGATCACTCAAAAATTTTGAAACCAAAATTCAAACTTTCACTTCTTGCGGCCATTTCATCAAACAGGTGGCAGACACAAATCTTGCAAATTCCAAAACACTATAGTGAGCAGTGGATTTGGTCACCATTTGGGCCTAACTTGGTCCCCTTGTCCCCCCACCTAAAACCCCGGCCCTAGCTCTCTCTCCCTATCCCCTAGCTGCTCCAGTACCAAGCCGCCTGACGCCATGCGCCAGGTCGACCATGGACGGCTCGCCTCAGCCCGTCCCGCGCTCTCCTTCGCCCGCTGGCAGACAGAGGCCATCACACCGCACCGCCTTGACCAGCCCCCGACCAAAATCGAGCGGAGAACCAGCCGCATTTGCTCGCGCCCATGCCTGTCTCCACCATGCCGATCACCTCGGAGCGCCGCGCCCGCCAGAGCAGCACCGGCCTCACCTAGCCCTAGCCTTGCGTGGCAGCACCCGCATTAGGCCCAGCCACCACCCAGACATCCTCGTTCGCCGCCTCGCGACCAGCAGCCCGGAGGAACCGCGTCGAACACCGCCGCCCATGCTCAGTTCACCGCACGCCCCCGACCGGTAGATGGCATTTAGATGGGAAAACTTGTTGAAAATGAATTATGAAAACCTTGGAATGATGAGTCATTCTATTGAAATGTTTTGACATGTGTTGAGAAGCACAAATGGTTTATGATGATGAAAATATTGAGGCATGAGCCTTAGCCCTTTTATAAAACTGATGGTTGGATTCGGATGCGATACCATTCCAAATTTACCATATAACCACACTACCTGAATTGGGTAAGGCTTAGCTGGAAATATATATGCATTATATTAGGTCCCTCAGGGGAGAGGTTTGAGCTGAGGCTACCTCTCAATGTTGTCCACCTATGCAGTGCCCAAGATGACTGATGGTAATGGTTGGGAGGCCATGCTCATAGGAGAGGTGCTTATACTAGGGTGTGTAAAGGGAAGGTTATGTTTGATTATCTGCATACTAAGTATGATGATTCAGGGTTATCCCTGACAGATGTATCGAATCTTGTGGTGAAAGTGTACCACCTCTATAGAGTGTCAAACTATTCGAATATCCAGGTCCGTGGTTATGGACAGTTGGAATGGCCATACGGTTTCGTTGTCAGATGTTTTTCAAACAACTCATGAATTGAATGATGAATCTTGACTTGATCACAATAGGGTTGTGTTTATGACAATAGCTTCCCCACTTAAGTGATTCTAGAACTTTATTTTATCTTTCTTTGCTTCAGAACTCGGCTTAGGTTTCAAACTTAACTTTAGAGCTCAACTTAGATTTAGCACTTTAACTTAGCACTATATTACTTGTTAGTGGTAGTTTGCGAGTACTTAAAGAGTACTCATGGATTTTTTTCCCTGGCTATTCTCATGGCCAAACTACGAAGGAGACTACCAAGATGATGGCCAGCAGGACGGCTATGAGAACTAGGACTATCTGCCTTCGTCAGCATTACCTGTGCCCCTGAAGATGGACCCCACCGCTACACTTATCTTTTATTTCCGCTGCTTGTTGTATTAAGACTGGATCATGAGATCCTTATTAGTGTAAGACCTTATGTATGGGTCGTAATGGATGATGTACTGTGATATCCAATCCGTTATGTCTCGCAAAAATGGTAATCCTGAGATTGCGAGGTATTGCATAACGGGAATCCGGGATTAAAAATCCGGGTGTTGACAAGTTGGTATCAGAGCCATCCTGACCATAGGAGACCCTAGTTAGAATGGACATCCGAACAAAAACTTAGTTTCAAAACCAAAGTGAGTATTTACGAAAAACGATCTCCTCTCTTATCCTTGGGAATTCATTCTTTCTCAAAAATTCATGTTCCTCAAAATTCTTACATTTATTACTTAAAAATTTGACACACTTGATCACTTCACTAATTTCCTCATCCTTAATTCTTGTAGATGGAGACTCAGTTCAGCAAGTTTTACCAGTTGGGAAACGGAGGTCAGCTGATCTTCGAGAGGGATCTAGATTCACTGTCGGAGTTATTGGGACGCCCACATCCGGAGTTTCTTGGAGCTCAACTTCCAAGACCCCCGGGAGGAGACCTACAGTGGCTAGTCACCGCGGATCTTAGAGGAAGCATTGAAGCACCAACTTCTGGAAGAATTCAGTTCTCCGTGAGAGAGAACAACTGGCTAGATGGATTAGCCAGGGCAATGCATGAAGCTCTTGCACGTCTATGTGCCCTCAGTGTCAACAAAATACAAGGAACCCGTTTTGCTCACTATGCTAGACGTGACTTCATGGGAATGCCAATGGAGATGCCAAGTCACCCAGAGTTGAGGCGTCAAGAGGAGAATCTTGACTTCTTGCTGCATGACAGACAACAGGAACTAGACAATGCCAGGGAGTTAGCCAACCAGAACCGTGCCATTGCCGACCAGAAGGCCCAGACTTTCGCACTGCTTGTCCAGGATCGCCAGTCTCTTTGCTGCCAGCATGCCAAGAAGGATCGCACCATCGCCCGTCTTTGCAAGAAGGTGGCCGACCTCGAGAAGACCGTCAAGGAGCAGGAAGCTCAGCTAGCCGCCAAGGAAGAAGAAGATGAGGGTGAAGACATCCAGGGAGACATGGATTCTTACCTTAGCAACGATGATGACTTTCTGGAGGAGGATGCCGTGGACTTCTACACTGATGATGAGGACTCCGACTTCATCGACGATGAGTAGATGCACTAGAGCACTGTCGTAGCATGAGATGTATCGGTCCCACTGTATCGTAGCTTGCAGAATGGTTCTTCAAACCATCTATTTTCCTTTGTTTGTTGTGGTGTGTGTTGTATCGTGTGTTTGTCTGCATGAATGAAATGGAGTTAGTTGAAAAACCTGAGTCTAACTCAAAGTTTTAGCTTTGAAACCAAAACCATGAACCTTAGAATTTCCCTCTTACCCCTATATCTATCTCAATCTTCAGATGACTCGTGGAAACCAAGGAGGGAGCAGCTCGTCACAGGACCCAATGCTACAGATCTTGCAGAATCTCATCGCAGACCGTGAAGCAAGCAGGGCAGAACGTCAAGCCAACTTAGCAACACTAAAATAGACCGCCCAGATGGCTCTCAACAACCAAGGTCATGGAAATCAGGATCACCATGGATCCAAACTCAAAAAATTTCAGAATACCAATCCCCCAATCTTCAACCAATCTGAAAACCCATTAGATGCCGACGACTGGTTGCAAACGATGGAAAACAACCTTGAAGTTACAAGAGTTGATGAAAACGAGAAAGTTCTCTTCTCCACCCACTATCTAGCGGGAGATGCAAGAGCTTGGTGGAATAGCATCC
This sequence comes from Avena sativa, assembly GCA_916181665.1. Taxonomy (NCBI): domain Eukaryota; kingdom Viridiplantae; phylum Streptophyta; class Magnoliopsida; order Poales; family Poaceae; genus Avena; species Avena sativa. Next base: position 371,828,384 of record OV702291.1, on the reverse strand, counting down.
GCAATATGAACCATGGTCAAGTGATGACATGGGAAGCATTCAAAGTCAAGTTCAGCCGCACCCACGTGCCGCAAGGTCTAGTCAACAAGATGAGAGATGAATTCCGCGAATTGAAGCAAGGCAGAATGATTGTGGTAGAATAACGTGATAGATTCCTATCACTTGCCAGATATGCACCTGATGAGATCAACATGGAGGCCAAGAAAAAGGAGAGATTCTTGAACGGACTGCATGATGAGATGCAGACTGGCCTCGTCAACATCCGTTTTCAGGATCTCGAAGAGCTAGTCGACTCGGACATTCAGATGGAAGGGAAGATTAATCAGGCAAACGACAACCGTAAACGTCGTATGATGTAGCAATCAGGATCCAGTAGTCACCAGAAGTACCGTCCCAACCTCTCACCTGGATATGCACCAAGGAACAACCGACCCCCAATATCTCGCCTAAGCTACCCCAACCGTAGCGGAGGCAATGTGAAGTCCGGAGGAAACCATCACAACTCCGACAACGCCAACAATTTCAACCGTGCACCTCCCAAGAGCAACAACACTGCACCCAGAACTGGCAGCAATGTTGTGCCTATCGCAGCCAAGGACAAGTCCCAGATTACTTGTTTCGAGTGTGGAGTGAAGGGTCACTACTGTAATGAGTGCCCCAAGAAGAATGCCGCCAATGCCACTGTGAATGCCCCAGCTCAATAGCAGCATCGTGTTCAACCAGAAAGAAGGTTTGCCCCAAGGAACCCTCACAACCGCAACGGTCGTCTCTTCCACATGAACGCAGAAGAAGCCCAAGAAGCGCCAGATGTAGTGTTGGGTATGTTTTCTGTCAACTCAGTTTTAGCAAGAGTATTGTTTGATTCGGGAGCATCACATTCATTTGTCACCGAAGAATTTGCATGCACTAGTAAGATTCACCCAACCAACTTGAAGCATGTCATGATAGTTCAAATCCCCGGTTCAACTACAAAGGCTAGAAAAATTTGCAAAGTTGTGCCTATCAAAATACATGGGATAGATTTTTATGCCAATCTAATAGTACTTGGAACCAAAGGATTGGAAGTAGTACTAGGTCTGGACTGGATGTCAAGGCATAAAGGACTGATAGATTGTGCTAAGAAAGCCATCATCATGACCAGTAGTTCTGGGGTCACAGTAGAGCATATATCCAAAACCTTACCTCGCCAATTCAAGTGCAACAAGATTCTAGCCCTACCCACCATAGACCAAGTAAGAATAGTCTGTGAATACCCTGACATATTCCCAGATAAATTGCCAGGTATGCCCCCGGATAGGGATATTGAGATCATTATCGAACTAATCCCCGGAACCGGACCCATAGCCGAGAGACCCTATAGCATGAACCCCTCAGAGTTACTGGAACTTAAGAAGCAGTTAGATGTCATGTTAGCAACAGGCTTGATTCAACCAAGCGCATCACCATGGAGATCACCAGTGTTATTCGTCGACAAGAAAGATGGAGGCAATCGTCTGTGTACAGATTACATAAAGTTGAATGACATCACCATCAAGAACAAGTACCCCTTGCCAAAGATAGAGGATCTATTTGATCAATTGACTGGAGCCCAGGTATTCTCAAAGATTGATCTTAGGACTGGTTATCACCAACTTAAGATTCGTGCAACGGATATTCCGAAGACCGCCTTTACTACTCGCTATGGTTTATACGAGTATACGGTTATGTCTTTTGGATTAACCAATGCCCCTACTTATTTCATGAATCTCATGAATAAGATCTTTATGAATTTCCTACATAAGTTTGTAGTTGTATTTATCGAGGACATCCTTATCTACTCCAAGTCAGAATAAGAGCATGAGCAACATCTGAGAATCATCCTAGAAACCCTGAGAGAGCATCAGCTATATGCCAAGTTCAGCAAGTGTGAGTTTTGGCTAAAAGAAGTAGGATTCCTAGGACATATTGTGTCTGCCGGAGGAGTCTCTGTTGATCCCGCCAAGATCAAAGATGTCGAAGAATGGGGAGCCCCAACCACTCAAACCCAAGTTCGTGCATTTCTCGGATTAGCAGGATACTACCGCAAGTTCGTAGAAGGATTCTCGAGCATCGCCAGACCCATGACCCAATTGTTGAAGAAGGACAAGAAGTTTGAATGGACTGACAAGTGTGAAGCCAGTTTTCAGGAGCTGAAGAAGAGATTGATATCAGCCCCAATATTGATCATGCCAGACATCAAGAAGCCGTTTGATGTATATTGTGATGCATCCAAGATTGGTCTAGGATGTGTATTGATGCAAGAAGGCAAAGTCATCGTGTATCTGTCTTGACAACTGAAGCAGCATGAGCAGAACTATCCGACCCATGATCTTGAGCTAGCAGCTGTGGTTCTAGCGTTGAAGACATGGTGTCATTATTTGATGGGTAATCTCTGTGAGATTTACTCAGATCACAAGAGTTTGAAATATATTTTCACTCAGAAGAAGCTGAATATGAGGCAAAGGAGATGGATAGAGTTAATCAAGGATTATGACCTTGACATTCACTATCACCCTGGCAAAGCCAATGTGGTAGCGGATGCTCTTAGCAGATTGCCGTGTAGGCTCAACACCATGATCAAGGAGAAGCAGCCAATTTTGTATGAAGAGTTGGAGCAGTTCAGGACCGAATTAGTTAGCAAAGGATTCTTAGCTAGCATTGAACTTCAACCCACTTTGACTAGCCAATTCAAGGAAGCCCAAAAGGGGAATGAATGTATCTACGGAATCAAACGTCGTATTGGTACAGGAAAGGTACCTGGATTCACCGAAGACGAAGAAGGAGTACTGTGGTACAAAGGACGTATCTGTGTGCCAGCAGATTTGGAGCTGAAGCAAGTTATCATGAAGGAAGCTCATGATACTCTTTATTCTATCCACCCTAGAGGAATGAAGATGTATCAGGATTTGAACGAGCAATTTTTGTGGCACAAGATGAAGAGAGAAATCGGAAGCTACATCGCCAAGTGTGACATCTGTCAAAGAGTCAAAGCAGAGCACCAAGGACCCGCAGGACTGTTGCAACCATTGCAGATTCCGGAATGGAAATGGGATTCCGTAGGAATGGACTTTATCACCGGTTTACCTACTTCCAGTAGGGGAAATGACTCAATCTGGGTCATCATTGATAGACTGTCCAAGGTAGCCCACTTCATACTTGTCAAGACAACCTACCAGAGTGCAAAGTTAGCAGAGTTGTACATTGCTAGGATTGTTAGTCTGCATGGAACCCCCAAGACCATATTATCAAATCGAGGAACCCAGTTTACCTCGAGATTTTGGCAGAAAGTTCAGGAAGGATTAGGAACCAAGTTGAACTTCAGCACCGTGTATCACCCGCAAACAAATGGACAGACTGAGAGAGTCAACCAGATCCTTAAGGATATGCTTAGAGCTTGTGTGTTGGAATACAGATCAAAATGGGAAGACTGTCTGCCTTTCACAGAATTCTCATATAACAACAGTTATCAAGCTAGTTTGCAGATGGCACCATTTGAATTCCTATACGGAAGAAAGTGTCGTACCCCTTTGAATTGGTCGCAAGTAGGAGAGAGTCAGATTTTTGGACCCGACATTCTCCGAGAAGCCGAAGAGAAGGTTCACAAAGTCCGTGAACACCTCAAGACCACCCAATCCAGACAGAAGAGTTATGCTGACAGGAGAAGGAGAGACCTGACTTTCAATGTTGAAAATTTTGTATATCTCAAAGTTTCACCATTGAAGGGAACCCAACACTTTAGTCTAAAAGGAAAGTTAGCCCCCAGATATATCGGGCCCTTCATAATTCTGAATCGTCGAGGAGAAGTATCGTATCAACTGGAACTGCCTAAAGAGATGTCAGCCATCCACAATGTGTTCCATATCGCGTTACTTCGCAAATGCCTAGAAGTGCCGGAGAAGACTGAAGTTTTCAAGAACATCGATCACAGAGCTGTGGAGATCAATAATGACCTGACCTATCGTGAAGTGCCCATCTGTCTCCTAGAAGAAGCCTACAGAACAACCAGGACCAGGAGCATCAAGTTTCTCAAGATTCAGTGGAGCAAGCATACCGAGGAGGAAGCCACTTGGGAGCGCGAAGATTACATTAGGACAGAGTTCCCAGATCTCTTTAGTTCCTAGCTTTTTTGTAAATCTCGGGACGAGATTTTGTTTAAGGGGGGAAGGTTTGTAACATCCCAAAACTTTAATCCAAGCTTATCAAGATCCAAATCATCAAAATTTAGGGTTAACAAAAACTTTTCCAAATTAAAAATGAAAGCATTCATGTGTATGTGCATTTAATTTAGGAATTGATTTGAATTGCCATGGTTCTATGATTCTTTGGTTGTAAAATGTTTGTATGATAAATTAAACATCATCTAAACCTTTCCCAAGAAAATCCCAAAGAAAATCAAATCAAAAACAATTTAAAAGGAGGAATGGTCATTTTGGTCATTTTAATCCACTACACTACTTTGAGTGTTCCTAGCACCCATTTCTCAACAGAAATAATTCTAGATCTTTACACCCCTTGCTAGCACACATAATGAGGTACCGAGGCCCACATTTTGATCTGCTAAAAACATTGAAATACTTATTTTTAAATGTCATGTGAAAATTGAATTCAATGCATATGCCCAGATCACCCCTATTACAAAAACCATCCAATTAACCTCCACTTTCAAAAACCTTGCAACCAGAGACTACCTAGCACTAGTGTAGATCACTCAAAAATTTTGAAACCAAAATTCAAACTTTCACTTCTTGCGGCCATTTCATCAAACAGGTGGCAGACACAAATCTTGCAAATTCCAAAACACTATAGTGAGTAGTGGATTTGGTCACCATTTGGGCCTAACTTGGTCCCCTTGTCCCCCCAGCTAAAACACCGGCCCTAGCTCTCTCTCCCTCTCCCCTAACTGCTCCAGTACCAAGCCGCCCGACGCCATGCGCCAGGTCGACCATGGACGGCTCGCCTCAGCCTGTGCGCACTCTCCTTCACCCGCTGGCAGACAGGCGCCATCACACCGGACAGCCTCGACCAGCCCCCGACCAAAATCGAGCGTTGAACTAGCCGCATTTGCTCGCGCCCATGCATCTGTCAGCCATGCCGATCAACCCAGACCGCCGCGCCCGCCAAAGCATCACCGGCCTCGCCTAGCCCTAGCCTTGCGTGGCAGCACCCGCAGTAGGCCCAGCCACCACCCAGACATCCTCGTTCGCCGCCTCGCGACCAGCAGCCCCGAGGAACCGCGTCGAACACCGCCGCCCGCGCTCAGTTCACCGCACGCCCTGACCAGTAGAGACCTCGCCTTGCCGTGCCTTTAAGCCCCAGAGGACCTCTAGGGGACAGAGAATCCATCGCCGCCCTTGCCCATGCCGAGCGAGACCCGCATCATCGTCAGCGATGACCTCACCGGCGCCCGCTCTTCCTTCTCGTCGACCCTAAATAAAGCGACAACCCCAGCCTCAATTCTCCACACTCACTCACTTCCCACCTCTCACTGAACCTCACCCACCTCTAGCTGATGCCGCTCGAGCTCTGCCTCGCCGGAATTGGAGCCGAAGACGCCATAGCAGGAGGAGAAGGGCGTCTGCGATTTAGGGCACCCCAAGCTCCGCCGCAACCGCTTCTCGCCTCGCCGTCGTCTACCAGCCCGTTTGCCCACCTCACCGACCTTGCTGGAGCCCTGGTATGCCCCCAGTCGACCCCCACCGCCGCGTCTAGGTCAGACTCTCGCCGGAGTAATCCGTCCTCGACGATGACCCTCCACCATTAGATCCCCTTTAGATCGTGTGGCCCAGGATGCTATATACCGTTTCGGTGTTTTTGTGCCGCTAACCGGTGGAGCCCGCATGTCAGGCAGCCCGTTGCGTGCACTGTGCGTAGCTGGGCCGGCCCAGTTAGCTCCCGCGCGAGTTAGAAATTCAAATTTAGTTTTTTCTATTTAGAGTTAATCTAGTTTCTGTCCACTAGTTAAAAAATCAATTATGGGAGTTTGACAAATCCAAATTTCATGAAACTAATTTTTCCTGGAAGGTATTCAAATAATATATCCAAGCCCGTTGGATTTAATTCACTTAGAGTTATAGATCTCTCCTAGTAAAATAATAAAACAGAAGCATTTGCACCTTGCAAATTTTTATAAAATCAACCAAGTTAGCTTTTGAGTTGATTCCAACTCTCAAAAATCACATTTCATCATATCTATCTAAATATGTAATAATATTAAGGTTTACATGTAGTGACTTTGGACTAGTACCAAAATAATGCTATATAGGCATTTATAGTCACTTTAAATTATTAAATAAGGAATTTAAACCAAAGTAATTATGATCCAACCTTTAAATAACATTCCCACATGTTAGAATATGTGGTGATGACATGTGTCCACATGATCCCATATTTTAAGTGGTGAATATTAAATCTTAGTTAATTTTTCAATGAGTAAAAATTACTTTTCTAAAATAAAAAGGAAGAAACTAGTGAATAAAACCTATGATGCTTGTGATGATAATAGATCATCAATTGTGTGCCTTAGAGTACTAATTAGACTAGTTAAGTATTGTTTGGTGATTGTGTATTTTGTATGTATTTATAGAAGATAGTACCGACCAAGCTTACGAGAAGGAGGAGTGCTACCAAGAAGAAGAAGAAAACTTCAACCACTACACCAACCAAGGAAAGCCACTAGTAACAATGCAAGATAGCTCTTGCAAGCTAGAATTAAGCTAGATGAATGAGCAAAGATGCCTTGGGCATGCTTTGGTCACACCACCTTGACTATTACTACCCCAAGTATTACCTTACAAGCTTTACCTCCTTTAATTTACACAAAGTCCCTTACTTGTTTTGAAGGTAGCATAAAGAGTATAAAACTTGACCTATTTAGATAAGATTTAGATGTCATTCTATGGCATGAGATTGAACCCATCATCTTTCCTCCTTAGTGAACACTCTTAACTTAGTAGTTTAGAGTAGATAAAAACTTGAGTCGCTTTAGATGGGAACACTTGTTGAAATGAATTATGAAAACCTTGGAATGATGAGTCATTCTATTGAAATGTTTTGACATGTGTTAAGAAGCACAAATGGTTTATGATGATGAAAATGTTGAGGCATGAGCCTTAGCCCTTTTATAAAACTGATGGTTGGATTCAGATGCGATACCATTCCAAATTTACGTACAACCATACTACCTGAATTGGGTAAGGCTTAGCTGGAAATTTATATGCATTAGTATTAGTTCCCTCACGGGAGAGGTTTGAGCTGAGGCTACCTCTCAATGATGTCCACCTATGCAGTGCCCAAGATGACTGATGGTCATGGTTGGGAGGCCATGCTCATAGGAGAGGTGCTTATACTAGGGTGTGTAAAGGGAAGGTTATGTTTGATTATCTGCATACTGAGTATGATGATTCAGGGTTATCCCTGACAGATGTATTTAATCTTGTGGTGAAAGTGTACCACCTCTACAGAGTGTCAAACTATTCGAATAGCCGCGTCCACGGTTATGGACAGTTGGAATGGCCATACTGTTTCGTTGACAGATGTTCTTCAAACAACTCATGAAATGAATGATGAATCTTGAATTGACCACAACAGGGTTTTGTTTATGACAATAGCTTCCCCACTTAAGTGATTCTAGAACTTTATTTTATCTTTCTTTGCTTCAGAACTCGGCTTAGGTTTCAAACTTAAGTTTATAGCTCAACTTAGATTTAGCACTTTAACGTAGCACTATATTACTTGTTAGTGGTAGTTTGCGAGTACTCATGGCTTTTGTCCCTGGCTATTCTCATGGCCAGACTATGAAGGAGACTATCAAGATGATGGCCAGCAGGACGGCTATGATAACTAGGAATATCTGCCTTCGTCAGCATTGCCTGTGCCCCTGAAGATGGACCCCACCACTATACTTATCTTTTATTTCCGCTACTTTTTGTATTAAGACTGGATCGTGAGATCCTTATTTGTGTAAGACCTTATGTATGGTTTGTAATGGATGATGTACTGTGATATCCAATCCGTTATGTCTCGCAAAAATGGTAATCCTGGGATTGCGAGGTATGGCATAACGGGCATCTAGGATTAAAAATCCGGGTGTTGACATTGACCAACTAGGATAAGGATGCTGGTAGATGGGTAGGGTTAAGATGCAACTCTGAGATTTATTTGGGATTTTTCAGAGAATTAGAAGTCCACTTAAATCCATTTATTCAAAAAATGCAGAAGTGAAGTATTGGAGCTCATTTGATATTTTTACATTATACCTTGTTGGATTCTGATGTGAGGTGGTCCCAAATGTGAATACACACTTAGGGGAATTTTCCCAAGATTTATTGGAAGATAAAAGTATTTAAAACAATTGGAAGATAATCCTTCTGCTATAGAGGTAAACTATGGTAGTAGATTAGTCTTGGATATTTGGGAAAGAGGAAACCATGTGTTATACAGTTAGTATGAGACAATGGTATGGATTTGGGTTCCTCAGACAATTCTTAAAGTAGTGCTTGGAGCAGGCAATTAGAACTAGGCGCGGATAGGGTTTGTCAGAGATTCCATTTGTGGCCATCCTGCGGAGGAGAGGTTTCCAGCTGTGGGGTTGTGAGGGGTAGCGTCGGGATACACCAACAAGGTGGTCAAAGCGAACCAGAACATACAAACAAGGCGAACAGGTTGAGGGAATCGCAATGTCCTCGGCAAACAGCACACACATCAAGCAATACAGAATGCACTTAGGCAAGCAAACACGGTCTACGCTAGGGACCAAGGAGTTAACTACTCGCGATGTAGGGGAAGCCTGTTCTTAGGACTATTGACCCAAGATATCGTCTTTCTTCAGGTCGGAGTCACTATCTTGCCGATAAAGCCTTCGTCGTATCTTGGACGCTTCTTGATAGTGCAACACTTGATGTCTTCTGGTTATGAGGATTCCACGGGTCGAGCGATGTTGTAGTCTCCTTGTGTTTGCTGGTAGTTGCTTGTCTTCATCTTGTTCCCATTGTCCCTACCGGGTTCTAGATCCTAGTTATCTAAAATCCGTAGGTTTGAATCTTGGACGAGTGGTAGAGGAAACCATTTTCGAAAGCATTTACTTAGAGTAAGAGAAGAAGTAGAACTTTCTGAAACTCATTGGGAAACTAGTTTTCAAAGGCCGGTGTTTTCAAGATAAGGTTCCTGTCTAGCGACCATGCTAACTAAGGTTCTCCTACAGTTAGGATGGCTTTGATACCAAGTCTGTGGGGCCCCCGGATTAATCCTCCGAGAATCCCTGTTATGCATACAACCACGATCCCATGATCAGTTAGTCGTGGCACATAACTGACGAGTATCAAAGTAGACATCCAATACATAACGAATACATGACATACCTTATTTTCCATTATGGCTACATCGATCAACAACAGCGGAACTTCATTAAGCGTAGAGCCCGGGCCATGCCATAACCTACAGGTGACTGACTATGAGAACGTCCTAGATCGTATAGGCGCCAATGTCATCTTCTTCTTGATATCTGACCAAGTTAATAGCCAGGGACAATGCCAGTGAGTACTTTGAATGTACTCGCAAACCACCTTAAGATAATAATAATAACAAGAAGGTATGCAATATGGTTGTGGTAGTAGGAGAGCTCCAAGAGAGGTTCTTTTCTCAAATAGTTTCTCTTGTAGATATAGCATCTACATATCTTTGTTGAAAACCTTTGTAAACCTTTTTGGAAACCTTTTTGAAAATTTTTGGAAAACATCAGGACTGGGTCACCCATTTGTTCCTGTCTTCAGGTCGTCCCACGACCAAACTCCTTTCTCCTCCTTACGACCATCCCATGGTTAAAACCAATCTCCTTTACGACCATCCCATGGTCAAAACATTTCCAAAACCATTACTTTTCCGAAATCCTTTTTGAAAACAAATCCAGCACCGCTCTACAACAACCTTCCCAACCGTCCATGACCGTGAACACGGTTATTCGAATAGATTTACACTCTACAGAGTTTGTACACTTTACCCACACCATCCGGGTACACTACCCTGATCTTCACCGATCGTGAGTCGAGTAACCGATCAAGACTCTCTGGATGCCCACTCCAATATAAGTGCCTACCCTATGAGTATTGTTCCCCTCAAAACCGGGACGTCAGGTACCTAGGACCAAGCGGAGCGCCTTTTTCCACTTATCGAGTGTGCGCTTTCAATGAGGGGCTCATAGTAACGCGTGGAGGTCCGCAAACCCTTCGTTCCTTCTCTCGGTCGATGTCCCACATGGACCGTTTGTCCAGAGAAGACCCACCCTTCAGGGATCGCGATCCCCTGTAGTAGTTGCAAGGCAGCTTATACCAGAATAGACAAACATCCAATCCAGCCCTATCCCATTCTAGAGTAATGTGGTTGCATGGGTTAATTGTTCTAGCAAAACTGCAAAGAATCGGGTGTGTTTTTGTAAACCTTTTTCCTCTAGCTTTCCTTTAGCATTTTGTAAAACAAAACCTTTTTCTTTCTCAACAACTCTTGGGAGGTCCCACCTCACCAAGGTTTTATCATAAAACATTTGGTAAAACTTTTTCCGGGGTCTTCCCATCCTCTAGTTTTTGCTTCGGCTAAAACGGGGTCTCCAAAGGATATGGTGTAATACACCATCTATTCTTCTAGGGACAAGTAGGTGTCACCAAGGGGGTTGTACTTAATAGTACACAAGTGTAATAGTTCAGAGAAGCCAAACCACTACCATATATACATCAACATATAGTAAACAATGCACTTTTGATAAACAGTAGATAAAACATGAATAAGTAAAACAGTAGGACAAGGCTTATGAGCAAGAAGGTGGCTTTCCTGAGTTCAGCAATATGGCAATATGTCCCTGGATTTCTTCTTAGAATACCCAATAATATACAATAATAACCATCTTCTTTTGCTCTCCGATATAATCGCAACTATAGGCGATAAGGAACCTATGCAAATAAACAAAAGGGAACAATCAATACAAGGCATACAATCATCAATACATACAGCAATCAAACATACCCCACATTACTCAATTCAATAGGTTTTGGGAGGATTGGATTTAGGAGATTGAGATGGCCTTGGAGAAGGGGATGAAAATCCCTTAGGATTTATAGTCTAGAAACTACCTAAGAGATGGATTCTGGAACAAGACCATATTCTGGATGATACCATTGTATACAAATGATACCTACAGGTAGATGTTGATAAAATGAAACTAACAAAAGTGTTTTCACTAATTTATCACTTTTCTTTAAAAAGTTATGATTTTCCTAGTGAAATAACTTCTAGTTTTAGGGAATAAATCACCAGAAAAGTTCTGGAGCTCCAAAAATTATTTCCTTGGGTGGTTAGGTAAGTCTTGATGTACTTGTTCACTGACTGTTGGAATCATGTCAAGATAATTACTAGAATGCCCTTAGGAAATTCCTGAAGGAAGTTCTGTGGACAAGTTGTCCTTTTCACCAGATTAAATATGCAAAATATTTTGAGTTAGTTCCAAAGGCACATGGTAGGAATTTATAATACCTTTCTGTAGAAATCGGAATCAACCTTTTTGGAGTTGCAGAGCTACTGTAGTGATTTATCTAGTGAAACTACTATATACAAAAATGTTTAATTGATCAGAAAACTTCAGAAGCTCAATAAAACTTGATCTCCTGGATTTTGGTAGTATGGAGTGTACCAGATCCCAGAGAGTTGGAATGAGTTCAAAACAACTTATGGTTTGGTCTAGGGAAAATCCTAAAGTCAGATGGGTCTGGTTTTTGTTATTTTTGTAAAAGATACTCCTTAGCTCCAACAGGCAAGGGATCACTGTTCAAAAATAGGTATGGTGGAAACCTACCAGGGAAGGTTTATTTCACTACATTTAGATAAGGATGGTTCTCTGGGGAATTAATTTACTAGAATAGATACATGTTTGTATATTTATTTCTAGAATTTATTGACAGACCTTTTTGTACCACGGTTGGTTCTGCATGTTAGAGAAAACATACAGGAACATGTCAAAATTGAATCTGGGCAAAAATATAGTTATTTTCATATTTAACTCGATTTAAACCAACAGACAACTTTCAAAGCTGGATTTAAAATAAGAAATAAAAAGGAGAGAGGCCAGCCCGGCCGGATCTGGGGCAAATGGGCCGTCCAGGGGAAGATGCGGCCCACCCAGGCGATGCTCGCGCGCGGGGGCGCAGGTTTGAACCTGACGGGCAGGGTCCGCTGGTCAGCAACCGCGGCGGCCGAAGGGGTACGGGGCTCCTCTCGTCCGTCCGTTTAAGGCGAGATCGACGGCTCGAGGCCATCGTCTCCGCTGAGACAGAGGCGGCGTGAGCTAACCCTAGCTAGGGCTGGCGAGGCGCGGGGAACTCACCTGGGGTGCCGGGAGGGGGCGAGGATGGGCGGAGGAGACGCGGCGCTCGACGACGGTCCCGACGATGGGCGGCGAGGTTGGTTTTGACGCCGGGATCTAGCTCGCGCGAGGACGCCCGAGGGTGATCTCGTCGGAGCTCGACGATAGCGACGGTAGGGGCAGTCCCTGGCCACCAAAACAACCGTGTCAGAGAGAGGGGAAGGAGGGGAGCACAAGAAGGTGGCATGCAGAGGAAGAGAGGCAGTGAGGAGGAAGCCTAGCTCGAAAAGAGGGAGGAGGACGAAGGTTTTCTTCTCTCTCTCTCTCGAGCAGAACAGAGCAGGGGAGAGGAAGAGGAGGCTCTGGGAAGGTAGTTGGGAGCATGGGGAGGCAAATGAGCCAGAGAGGGGGAGATGGGGTGGCCTCTGGCCTATTTAACCGAGAGGGAGTACTCCATCATGGACTTGGTCCATTGGGCATGGGAGGGAGGAGGGAAACCAGGGGCTCGTTACTATGGGCGTGGAGAGGTGAGGTGATTGGTTTTCTGGTCGGGCTAGGGTAGAGAGGGGGAGTGGTAGCAGCTGTGAGTTAATAAAGGCAAGAGATGACATAACCATGTGTTTTTCTCCTCTTCCAAGCACTAAAGGACAAGGGGGAGGGGTGTTATAGTGCTAGGGCTACAGTGTTTTCGACCAGAGGGAGAGAAGTGTGCTGTACAAGCTTAGTGGGGAAGACTGGATGGGGTTTGATTTGGTTCTTGGGTACTAAAAGGTTAATGTCCAAATCAGCCATAAAGGATGATCAAGTGGTATGTCTTGATTTTTGATCTTAAGCATCTGGGATAAGGATGCTGGTAGATGGGTAGGGTTAAGATGCATCTCTGAGATTTATTTGGGATTTTTCAGAGAATTAGAAGTCCACTTAAATCCATTTATTCAAAAACAGTAGAAGTGAAGTATTGGAGATCATTTGATATTTTTACATTGTACCTTGTCAGATTTTGATGTGAGGTGGTCCCAAATATGAATACACACTTAGGGGGATTTTCCCAAGATTTATTGGAAGATAAAAGTATTTAAAACAATTATTATTACAATTCAACCATTTAAGAAAATGGGCAAAAAGAAATAATAAAGTTCTTCAAAAATATTTATTTTTGAGGTGGGGAGATAGGGTATGATGTGTGGACCTCAATTGATCCAAAATTTGCGGAAGTGTTTTGGCAAAAACCAAACGTTCCTTTATGGAAGAAGTTTTGGAGATTTGGTCTATTAAAGGGATTAATTAGATTTGGAGCCATAATAAATATGGATAATATTTGATAAACCTTGAGGATCAAGGTAGATGATGTATACAAGGTGTAGCAAGAATTTGCAACCTTGGGAATTGGAAATACAACTTGAATTAGATGGAAAACAAGGAGGTGGGGATCTAGGGTGATGTTATTTTTATACCACCAAAACCTTGTTGGATCTTGGAGCTCAGATCTCCCCTTGGGGAATGGGTAGATGGATGGATGTACCAGGTGATGTACATCAACATGGTATAGAGGTTTGAGCTTGATATTGCTTGAGTTCACCAAGACATGCTTTCAAACTTTGAATAAAGTAAGCCTGCCAAAGCAGATTACCAACTAGTGAAGTGGATGTTGATAGACCTACATGAGTAGATCATAACCATGCAAAGAGTTGGTCAGTAGAAGGTTGGATGATGATGTGAGCTTCTGTCAAAGTAGGCATGTTGACTAGATTTGCAGGAATAGTTAATTTCTTGCCTGCAAAACCGTCAAGAACAATTGGGTTGGAGGATGATCTAACCAAGGGAAAGAGTAGGCCTTGGTAGTCCTTATGATGGTTTAGATGCATTGTCAAAAATGCACAAGGGTTGAGAATGGGAGGCATTCAAAAAGGTGATGCTGGAATTAGTTTTCTAGACTTAGCCAAATTTGGCAGATTTTGGTTTTTTGACTAGAATAAGAGGGAGGATGTTTTTTATTGATTTCAAGGTACCAAAGCATCATAAAGTGGATGATGTTCTAAGTGTAGATTGAGGAGAGAGTATCCTTGCTTCATATTGGTCCTCATTGACTTGGAAGCTTCTAGAATGGATCACTGCAGAATTGATCTCGGTAAGGGTTTTAGATGATCACGTGGTGGCTAGAGATTAGATCCAGATTGTATTCCTTCTTAGGATTTGGTGACCTTAAGGTATCTTTATCAGAGAGGATGAGCTCCTAGAGTAGCTCATACTATCTCCTAAGCAGTCAAATCAAACAGCCGATCAAGGAAATTCATCTTATAAACTAAGCAAATCCACTACTGGGGTTACCTTCAAGTCTGACTTGAGGTAAGGTTGGGCAAGTTGAAAAGGGTCGAGTTTGAATAGCATGAGAGTCCTTGGTATCTCTACCAAGAGTAGAGTTCATAAGCTTTAAAAAGAGTTTTTGGGAAACCTAGAGATAAGAATAGTTGAAGGTTCTGTCTATAAAACATAAGGATATTATAATAGGTTGCTCTCCATAGTTTAGGGAAATCGAAGCTACTAAAATAGTTGGTTTACAAAGGCTTCTTGGCTCGGGTTTTGAAAGGTCGGAACATTTGAGAATATGGAAGTTAAGCCAAGACAGTTTTGGGAAGTAGCTTTTGTCAACTAGTGTTGAGGTAGGGAGTATATCTTCTAATACAAAATCATAATCATAACATAGTCAAACAACAGGCAAACACTTTATCCCTAAACAAGAAAAAGTTTTTGTTCCCCCTGATTTTTGCATTCT
Source organism: Avena sativa (assembly GCA_916181665.1). Classification (NCBI taxonomy): domain Eukaryota; kingdom Viridiplantae; phylum Streptophyta; class Magnoliopsida; order Poales; family Poaceae; genus Avena; species Avena sativa. Next base: position 371,813,250 of record OV702291.1, on the reverse strand, counting down.
GGACAACTAATCAGGGTTGCTGAAATTGGGATGTTACAGATTTTCTAGTAGTGGTTTTACCCGGGGTGTTACATGGTACGTGGCGTAAGCCTGCCAGTATCCGACTTCTTCCTGGATGTTCTTCGTTAATTCCGGGTACTTCCCCACAACCTCTCTCCCGACAACATCCTCGTACTCAGCAACTTCATAGCTTTGTGTGAAGGATACCTAGGAATCAAGCCTAGGTTAGATCTGTTTATCTATTTCTTTACCATTAAGAGAGAATCCGTAGAGACAAGGAGGAACTGCGAATCTATGGAACCATTATCTTTAATATTCGGCATAGCCAATGCTCCCCCGACATCGTGGGCCACGAGTCTTGTAAGAACTGGCAGCGCACATATTTCTATGGCCCAGACATTCCTCTGCCCAACCGTCTAGAGACGTATCCTGACTTTGTCGATGGGGCCGCCGCCAAAGAACCCACCTGGAGGTCCTCGGCCTCCCTCCCGTCCGACGAAGAAGCCAACCGCGCCATAAGGCGGATCGAATGCCTCGTAGACGGAGGTCTGACAGGCTTGGACCTAGCCATGTGTAGGTTTGCTAGGCGGATCCAGCCTCTACAGCACCATGCTGAGCTGATGTGCTTGTACTCTAAGGATAGAAAGGATCCCATCCGAATTTTGCGGGACAACTTGTCCAACGATACCATCAAGCCCTGGCTTAAGTACATGGTCAAGATGAAGGACAGGAAGCATGGCTTCAAGATCATCTATGACATGTTCGAATGCGGCAAGTGCCTAGAGGTAGCTTATGTTTCCTTTGTTGCTTGTTATATATACTCTAAGGTTTTTCTGTCTTGAAGTCACCAATCTAACACTCCTTTGTCCTACAGCTGGCGACCTTGGCGGCTGATCATATGGCCTCCTAGGACTATAATCCCAAACTAAAGGATATCCAGGTGGTCTCCAACGATGATGCCTCCCAGGATACTCTGGCTCCGGCAGCGCGAAAGCAGAAGAGCTCCACCTCTGACGCTGCTGCCGAGGGCAAGAAGAAGAAATCGGAGAGTCGAGTCTCCAAGAAATCCACTGCCACCTTAGAGGCAGAGAAGAAGAAGTCTATTAGCATCCCCTTAGCTAGGTCGTATGATGTAGTGTAAGTTCATTCATTCTCCGACTTTAATTTTCATTGCACCTATTCAATTCCTATACTTATACTGAGTACATTTCAGGAAGAAATCCGGTGTTGGCTTGAAGCAATCCTCCAAAGATGTTGGAGGGTCCAAAAATATTCGTGATATGCTGACCAGGGATGTGGCAGCCAAGTCTTCTCCTGCCACTGCTCCCCCTACTCCTGCCGCCAAACCTGTTAAAGTCCCATTAGGCCTTCATCCCCCATCATCCCTGAAACCTCCGTCGTGGAGATTGACATCAATCGGACGATGGATGTCTCAGGCTCTGCCGGCATGGATATTGTGCCTAGTGGCCAGGCAACACATGACAGTACCTCCTCTAAAATGGCTGAAGTTCCGGCTAAGGATGCCATCGAGAAAGGGAAACAAGCAATGGAGGGAGCAGAAGGGGAGCTGGCCAAAGCAACGGACGAGGCGGTAGCCTCTGAGCTATCAACTACCATAGTCACACAGCAGGTGACCAGGGTGTCATCCATGCCTCCGGCTTCGAAAACTCCTCTGGCTTTGAGTCCTCTGACTTTGTGCCTGGACGATCTCATCAAATAGGTAGATGCTATATACAATAATGCCCGGACCTTCCACAATTCATATGCTCATTTGGCCAACAATCTGAAGGTTATTGCCATTGTAAGTTTCTGAACTTCAATTATTTTACTTTGTAATATATCCCATTGTAGCCCCCGATATCTTAGGCGGAAAACTATTGTATTTTAGCCTGAGTGCTCTAGAGAACTAAGTGTAGAACTTGTTAGTATAGCCCCTGAGTTTCTAGTGTAGAATGAAAAAATTCCAACTAGATACTCTAAGAGAGAACACCTCATTGATTAAAATCTAATACTATAGCCCTCAAGCATTTAGTTGAAACTGGATAGTTCCGACTAGATGCTCTAGAGAAACTAAGCATGTTGTCTTTTTGCAGAATGAGAATAGCCAGAGAAAAGATGCCAATGAGAAGTTTGACAAGATGCAGAAGGATCTGGATCTTGAAAAGGGTAAAACAGCCTTCCTGAAGGAATATATCAAAAAAATAGCTAGAGTCTGTTTTCTTTTAACAGTTCACTGCTTTCCTCATGGTTCTTTTTCTGCCAACTTCTCATATTGCTTTCCATTTTCGTCTTACTGAGGCCATTGCCAAATCCAAGAGAATCATCGAGCAATCCAAGCATATCCAGGAGCTTGAAGATGAAAACAAAATATTGAAGGAAGACCTGGCTGAAGCTGTCAAGGGCCATGAGCAGGCAATGAAGGTGCTACAAGAGTCTGCTAACACTGAGATGCAGCGCCTGAAGAACAAAGTTGCGCAGCTCAAGGAATAGAATTAAGCTGCCAAAGAGCAGAATGAGCAAAATCTTGAGGTGTACAAGAAAGTTCAGAGGGAGCAGGGCATCTTGGCGGAGACTTGCAAGCAAGCCGAGACGAGCATCTTTGGTAATTTTCCTCTGACTTTGTCAATTTCTGTAAGATGGATACTTGTATTGTTGTACTCATGATCTTTGTCTCTAATGAAAACATAACCCCCATTGGTTTATCCAATATGAGTGAAGGTGCTCCGGATCCAAAAGAATGTATGATTCTTGCTGGCAACTTCATCAACACTGCCATCACCCAGGTAAAGGAGATAACATAGCCCATGGGCATCAATATCAAGGAGGCGGAATCAACGGCCAAGTACTCGGAAATCCTGTGCCCATCCCCTGAGAAAGTCAAGAACTGGAAAGCCTCTTGCGTCTGGGATGGTGCAAGGATGACCTTATCCTTGGTCAAGGCTCACTACGACAACACCGACATTGATCTAGTAACCTCCAACATGCCAAAGTTTGATGAGTAAGGAAAGGAGATTGATAGCGATGCTATTTGGAATTCCCTCGCCGGCTACGACACCAAGGTTGCCAAGATGGTCAAGGCGGACGTCTATGTGCTTGCCAAAGAGATGGATGATGACCTGGCATCTTCTGAGTCTAGTTCTGGCGCTTCCGAATTTGATGAACTCTCTAGGCCTGGCTCTCCTGTTGCTGATGATGCAACCACAAAGTTCCTTGCAGAAGATCCATAAAAAAATTGATGTATTAAATGTATCTCTGTAGTATGTATGCGAAAAAACTGATGTGTTTGTAAGGCGGAAAAACTTGTACTCAAATTTCTTGCTACTTATCTGTTTTCTAGCATGTATATATTTTTTAATCAAGTGTTGGCTTATCCATTATTCTGGTTCTTATGATTGACTTTCCATGAGAGGGAAGACTCGCAGCACAAAACTATGCTCTCATGCGATGATCCTTAATAGCACCATCAAGAACCTAAGAGCAAAATCACTGGCTTTGAGTGCCGAAAAGTCACAACTCTGGAATCCACATAAAAAATTCAGAAAACGTGTAGACTAGAAAACTTAAGATAACACCTGTAGGCGGAATTTTCACAAGTGCAAATGCAAACTTGCGCATAAAGGGTTTTATATGATCTAAAAATGAATAACTAAAGGAGGTAAAAGACTTAGGAATCATGAGTGAACCAAATGCTTTATTTCATTAATCATATAAGAAACTTATTACATAAATTAAATATGCTAAGTGTAAAAGGGACGTAGCTGTGCTATGTTCCATGGCCGATCTGTCTCCGGGTAATCATCGTCGGAGTCACGTTGCTTGCGCTTGCAATTTTTTGGCCTATCTTTCAACTCGAGGATATCGACGAGGTAATAGGAACCATTGAGCAATGCTTTGCTTCCAATGAACGGTCCTTCCCAAGGCAGGGATAGTTTGTGTGATTTCTCCTACTTGAGTCTAAGCACAAGATACCCCTCTTTAAACAAGCGATGTCTAACACAGTGACTATGGTAGCCACATAGCTTCTGCTGATAGATGACGGATCTCTAGCATGCCAGCACATGCTCTTCCTCGAGTAGGTCCATAGATAGGCATCTGGATTCTTCAGCATCATCTTCCTTGTAGGTGGCAACTCTTGGTGCATCGTGGAGGATGTCGGGTGGTAGGACGGCTTCTGCTCCATAAACCATGAACAAAGGGGTCAAGTCGGTAGATCTGTTGGGTGTTGTTCTCAAACTCCACAATGCAGATGGTAATTCCTCTACCTAGGCTCCAGCTGCTCTATGTAGCGGTTCCTCTAAGTGTGGCTTGATTCCGTGTAGAATTACTCCATTGGCCCTTTCAACTTGTCCATTTGACTATGGATGTGCCACATATGCTAGGTCAAGGAGGATGCCTTTTTCATGACAGTACTCCTCAACTTCTCTGAGAGACAAATTTCTGCTATTGTCGGTGATGATGCTGTGTGGGAGACTGATACGTCCATAACGTATCTATAATTTTTGATGGTTTTATGCTAATAATATGCTTTTAACACTCTTTTTGTATAAAGTTTATGATTTATTTGGACTAACCTACTAATAGTTGCAAAAGTGCACAATGTTCTTGTTTTAGACTTTGATGTGTAGGAATTACCAAGAATACAAGTGGAAACCTTGTTGGAGTCAAATTGGGATTTTTTCCAGAAATCTGTCTCAAAACTCTTTTTGAAGATGGTCACGTTTCGAGTCGAAGACGGCGTCAAACGGAAAACTCTTCAACTACAAAGTTGTTGGAATTTTGCGACAAACATTCTAGAAATAAAATTTAGCTGATTCCGAGTCCGGACGGGCCTTTTAGGCCCGATTTACTGCATCCCAAGATGGGGTGACGAGAATCCGAGAAGCTATATAAAGGGAGGAAACCTATTTCGCCCAGGGAATCTCCCCCCATGAATTTGCAGACACCAAAGCCACGTTTTTGCCTCCCCCATGGACCCATCACCATAGGGGAGGGCTCCCAAGAAGCCATGAAGGAAGGGGGCTAAGGGGCGGTGCTCCCCCATGATACCGGCGGCGGGAAGGAGTCCCCCGCGCCGCCGTCGCCCTCTTCGCCCTCTTCACCATCTTCACCGCCATCTCCATCACCTAATCCTCCTAGTGTGTGGTGGTTCATCCTCCCACACACCTCTGTACCGTCCTATGTAAACATGGTGTTTGATGCTATAAGTCATAATCCTATGAGCTATGTCATGTTTGTGTAGTTTCTTTGTTCTTAGATTGAATGGTTGAACGTCTTTGGTTCATTAGAGTTGTATGTTCATATGGTACAGTCCTTTGGTGTCTATTATATTTGTGCGCGCATGGATTAAACATCATAGGGTTTGTATTATGTGTAAAAGGAAGGGGGAGTTCTGCCGATGTGACAGAAACCTGAGGATGCGAACCGGAATGTTGCACGTATGGGAGTAGGAGGACCATTAAACTTAAGTCTATGGTTGGGGAAACCTTAATGCATTGATTAGTACTTACAGATGTTTGCTAACAATCCAATCATATAGTACATGTAATTCCAAGTAGTGAAGCGCATGTATATTTAGCCTCTCCCACATAGAAAACTGCATCGAATACAATGAACCCGATCTATTCGCTATTTAAACTTAGACAAATCCACCACAATTACCACCACTATTCCACATTCATGGTTCTGTTAGTTTAGTGTATTTTATTGCTGCAGCAACTAGCTTTACTTTCCTGTTATTTATTATCATGCAAAGCTATCTGTATTACTCGTATTGTTGCTCTAGTTTTATTTCCTAGATAATGCAAACGTTTAGTGTGCGTAGAGTTGTATCAGTGGTTGATAGAACTTAAGAGAATATTTATCCTACCTTTAGCTCCTTGTTGGTTTCAACACTCTTACTTATCAAAAAAGCTACACACGATCCCCTATACTTGTGGGTTATCAAGACCTTTTCTGGCGCCGTTGTCGGGGAGAAATAGCGTGTGGGTGAATATTCTTGTGTGCACTTGTTTTCTTTATCTCTAAGTAGGTTTTACTTTCAGTTTTAAGTTGTTCTCTATCTTAGTATGGATAGGGAATGCGAATTACCAAAAAAAAGTTAGTTGTACTTGTTACCTAAAAATGTTTAAAAAAAGGAAAGTGATTGGAAAGATGAGTAATGGTTAAGTGGGGGTCGACCTTGAACACTTGTGTTCATGCCTATGAAACCAAAACAAATATTTCCATGGAAGCTTTTCATTTAAAAACTTTTAGGAATGCATGAAGCCTTGAAAAAGAAAGATATTTCTGGTATTGATCTTAATGCTTATTCATTCCAAAATACTTGAATCTTGATCCTATGCCTAACTTAAAGGCATTAAAGAAAAGTACTTATTAGGAGATAACCCAAAAGTTTTAGTTGAGTCTTGGAAGTTATTGCTTCAGTAATAACCTCTCCTTATTGTTTTTATTTGCTTTTTGTGCCAAGAGTAACGTTTAATGAGAGAGAAGTAATGCTTGGGAAAGTTGCTGCCCCGAAACAGATTTTTGTGGTTCACTGTAAATATTCGTGTAAAATCTCTGTACGTCGGTTTGAGATGTATGTTTTTGTGCTTCTGCCCCAGGTTGTTATCCCACTTTCGTTCGTTAAACACTTTTCGATTTGAGCAACAGAACGTCTTCGAAAAAAATGGTTTCAATATGCTGGTCTGTTTTGATAGATTTCTGCCATTATTTGCATTTGCTTCTTGTTGATTCCTTTTTGGGTTCTCTTTGGGGAATTGATATTTTTAAGGGAAGTGCTACAGTAGCTTGTGTTTTAATGGAAGTTTTATTGGTGTTGAAACTGAACCCAAAGACTTATTATCCTGAGTACACTAATGTTGCTAATGAAGATTATGTGAAGTTTTGTATGAAGGAAAAATTTCAAGTGTTAAGGAAAGAATGATGTAATGTGATGAAGAATGGACTAAAGCTCAATCTTGGGGATGCCAGCCCGTGTCACCCCAAGAAATATCCAAGAAGTACAAGCGTCAAAGCTTGGGGATGCCCAAGGCATCCCCTTCTTCATCAATAAAAATCTCAGGTTCTTCCAAACACTTCATTAATATTGTTTCGTGCACAATTGTGTTGTTCTTGGAGGGTCTTCGTTTTTTTTTGGTTTTAGTTTTCTTGGTTTGCTTAGTTTGCTTGAATAAATTGTTTGGACCCCCTCTTTCATACATTAGTTTTCAAATAAGTGTGGTTTGGATTGGAAAAGAGTAGGAAAAGTTCATGCTTAAGTGGTAAAAGGACCTCGTTTTTTACGGTGGCCTATGCTTTGTCATGTGATGCTTGATATTGTTTTGGATTTATGCTTAGTGATTTTTGCTGTAACATGACATGTTATAAACAATTGAGATTGCTTAATATGTCTTGAAAGAATCATGCATTGTTTTAGCATATTAAAGCATAGTATTGTGGTATTCTGTTTGATGCTTTATTTGGGTTGACTTGGCGCATGCTCACACCATGTTATGACTATCCCAAGTCACCATAGCCTTTATGATCCTTTAGTTTTCGACTTGTAATATCATTTTAAGCTTTAATTAATGATGTTTTGTCGCTTTGCATGATTATGGCCATTGTTGCTCTTTTAGTTGGTCGCTCCCAGTCTTTTGCCAGCCTCCATAACCAAGTATGAGTTCCACTCATGCATCCAACTCCAAATAAAACCAAGTTATCCCAAAGAGTCCACCATACCTACCTATTAGCATTTGCTATTCCAAGTATTTTCATGCTTTTATCTACCTTCCGAATTAAACTTGTTATGATAAAACTAGTGATTAAAGCTCTCACGAACTTGATGCCACACTTTACTTTTCTTGCCCCTAATAAACTTGAACCATTGTGTAATCTATGTTGTATATGCTTGCACTTATATGTTGGGGATTAGCAGAACCATGCTGTCATGGGGAACGCTTTCAACATTGCACTTGTACATTGTACCTAGTTGATATCATGCTCTTTTGTCTATGGATGTCGTCGGTGTGAAATGAAAGGGGAGCTTGTAAGTCCATGGAGTTACGTATGTGTGTTAGAGAAACGCCTGGGCCGCCAGTCTAATCCATGCCTAATCATGGTGGAAACCTGCAGCGTAACCATAATGAGCAATCTATGAAGCATTCTTCTTATAAAAAAGAGATAGAGATTGAGAAAAAAGAAAAAAAAGAGATGAGAAAAGAGGAAAGAGAGAAAAAAGCACCATTTTCCCATGGTAAATAAGAAGATTGCTGAGATGCTTGTTGTCTGCTTGCCTTGTCATTTTGATATGGGGATTCTTCCGTATCATCGGGCAAGGGGTACCCCGTTGGCGGTTCTCTATGATACAAATGTACTTACTATGACAAGAACTTACCGGTAACTAAACTTGAGTAGCATGAGGAGCGGCCCTCGTATTCAAGGTACATGATATTTCCAACTTATACTTTGTCACTCATATACTCCATAGTTTGTCCACTTTAATCTTAATCACTTCAAGATTCTTATGATAGGGGCAATGAGAGCTGAAAGCTAATAAGTACCATAATTTTTGGAAGCTCTTTATAAGACTTGAATCCCTTCTTCCTTCTATGAAGGCCTTTCTTACACTTTTATATTGAGTCTCCACCTTCTATCTTTATGCACCAATTAAGAGAGCATAGTTGTCATTCTTAGTTCTATGTGCATTGTCCCAAGACTTGTTGATTGATGCATAACTTTGATATTGCTTTTTCCTGAATTATTTGTATCTAGTCACCCTTATGAACTTTGAAGGTGTCCTATGCATTTATGTTTTGCTACTCTATGAGGGACAAGCTGAATACCATTCTCATTATGCTTTCTTTATGTGAAACAAACAAACGTCTTGCAAAGCATTGTTATTCATGAATCTTTTGTTTGTTCCTTTTCATGTTACAACATAGTTGCTATGTCTTATTGTTAGAACTATATCTTTCATGCTATGTTAAAGTACTATGATCCCAGCTATCAATGTTATAAATCCCACCTATCTTTCATGATTCATGTTTAGAGTACCTTAATCCCACCTATCAATGAGAGCTGAAAGCTAATAAGTACCATAATTTTTGCCGCCGCCGCCCTCTTCACCGTCTTCACCATCTTCACCGCCATCTCCATCACCTAATCCTCCTAGTATGCAGTGGTTCATCCTCCCACACACCTCTGTACCGTCCTATGTAAACATGGTGTTTGATGCTATAAGTTATAATCCTATGATCTATGTCATGTTTGTGTAGTTTCTTTGTTCTTGGATTGAATGGTTGAACGTCTTTGGTTCATTAGAGTTGTATGTTGATATGGTATAGTCCTTTGGTGTCCATTATATTTGTGCCCGCATGGATTAAACATCATAGGGTTGCATGTATGGGAGTAAGAGGACCATTAAACTTAAGGCTATGGTTGGGGAAACCTTAATTCATTTATTAGTACTTACGGATGTTTGCTAACAATCCAATCATATAGTACATGTAATTCCAAGTAGTGAAGCGCATGTATATTTAGCCTCTCCCACATAGAAAACTGTATCGAAGACTATGAACCCGATCTATTCGCTATTTAAACTTGGACAAAGCCACCACAATTACCACCACTATTCCACACTCATGGTTCTGTTAGTTTAGTGTATTTTATTGCTGCAGCAACTAGCTTTACTTTCTTGTTATTTATTATCATGCAAAGCTATCTCTATTACTCGTATTGTTGCTCTAGTTTTATTTCCTAGATAATGCAAACGTTTAGTGTGCGTAGAGTTGTATTAGTGGTTGATAGAACTTGAGAGAATATTTATCCTACCTTTAGCTCCACGTTGGGTTCGACACTCTTACTTATCGAAAAGGCTACACACGGTCCCCTATACTTATGGGTTATCAGAGACCTAACCTCACCACTAGATTCCGGACAAATTTTAGGGGTGTTGCCCCATCTGGCTTTCTAATGGGTTTAGCTTCAATCCATTTTGTGTAAATCCACAAGGTGTTGTTTGCAAAGTTCCAACCATGTCAAGCTCCCAGACTGCAAACGGCCAAGTTATTGGTATGGTTCGCAATTCTTCAGCTGGAACATTGGGTTGTCTTGCATAAAACTGACACCCGAGACATGTTTGTACCAACTTGTTGGCGTCCTCCTTGGCAGTTAACACGTAGAATCCTTGTCGGAAGGCCTTGGCCACAAACGATCAGGGAGCAACGTGATGCCTGCAATCTCCGAGACGTATTTCTCTAAGGATATCGATACCTTGTTGCTGGAGACGCATCATAGGAAAACTCCTGTGGTACTTCTTTTGTATAGCTGGCCGTCAATGATGACATAGCCTTTTGCTCTGCGTACTATTTGCTGGCTTTCGACTTCGTCGATGGGCAAAGTTCTGTCTTGTAGATAGTCCATGAATGGTTTCATCCAAGCCGGAGAGGTCACTGTTACTAAATTTACAAATGAGTCCACTCTATCCGGGTTGTCGAGGTCCGCTCCCTTCACGGATGGGGTCCGTAAATGCTCCAAGAAAATGCGTACCGAAATTGGTCGGTGAGTTGATCCAAGTTTTGACAACAGATCTACCACCTCATTCTCCTCCCTTTTGACGTATGATGACCCACAAGTATAGGGGGTGTATCGCAGTATTTTCGATAAGTAAGAGTGTCGAACCCAACGAGGAGCAGAAGGTGCTAACTAGTGGTATGGATCAGGAATTCTCTGCAAATACTTAGCAACCGGATTTTTAGGGGTTTTCGATAAAGCAAGTAAACAAAGTACGAGTAAATAAAAGACAGTAGGAATAAATGCAGCAAGTGTCCCAATCCTTTATGCAGCAAAGGACAAGCCGGTTGTATTTCTATAGATGACCAAACGTTCTCGAGGAGACATGGGAAGACTGTCAAGTGCTTTCACTTCATATAGTCGATTAATCTTCTTTAGCTTGCTAAGTGTTGTGTGGGTGAACTTGTGCTAATGTACCGCCCCATCCAAGACTAATACATACTTGTGATTATACCCCTTACAAACATCCGTAAGTACAAGAAAGTAATTAAGGTAGAAACCTAACCACAACTTTAAACTCTAAGACCCTTACGTCCCTTGTGCAATGGTTTCCTAACGGGGGTTCAGGTTTCTGTCACTCCGGCAACCCCTACGATTAGTAGCCAAATACACAATGCATTCCCCTAGGCCCATATAGGTGAAGTGTCATGTAGTCGACGTTCAGATGACACCACTACAAGAAGTACACCACAACTTAAATAACAATCTATTGAATCTTTCTCAATGCAACTCCACTACTAACAACAAGACTTCTCCCATGTCCTCAAGAACAAAACGAACTACTCACAAGACATCATATGGATCATGATTAGAGATGAAATAATGAAGTATAACAATCTGAACTTAAACAATAATTCAATGGTTCACTCAATATCATCAACTACAAAGAGTAATCAACACCGGGAAAGTTTCCCCTATGAACTATAGCAAGATTCAACGCAATTGTTACAGAAATATGGAGATGGTGATGAGGGTGCTGCTGATGATGATGGTGGTGACGATGATGATGATGATCCCGATGAAGTCCAGCTTGATGGTGGTGTTAATGGCAACGATCTCCCCTCTCCGGGAAGGAATTCCCCCGGTAGAAATCTGTCTACCGGAGAGATCTTTCTCTCTCGGTGTTTTCCGCCCCGCAGAGGCGGCGGAATCTTTCTGTGGTCCCTCTCCGAGTCTTAGGGTTTCGGGAGGATGATATACGCCAGAGGAGAGAGGCTGGAGTGGGCCAGGGCGGCCACACCACTCCCTGGCGCGGCCTAGGCCTGCCCGTGCCATGGGGTGATGTGGGCCCCCTGTGGCCCACCTCCACTCCATCTTCTTGCATCCTGAGTCTTCTAGAAAAATAGAATTTTCCATATATTTTCCTGGATTTTCTGATCTTCGCGAATTTTGCCTCCAAACAGCACCTTTTCCATCAAAATCCTGACTGCAGCGGTCCATGCTACAAAAGTCATCAACCATGCAAAAATAGATGAAATAACATAAGTATCACCTCTCAATACGAAATATATCAATGAATAATAGTGAATTAAGACATAGAATAGTGATGCAAAATGGACGTATCAACTCCCCCCAAGCTTAGACTTTGCTTGTCCCCAAGCGAAACTGAGCTCAATAAACATGACCTCAAGTTTATGGAGTGAAGAGTCGATAAAAGCATACGGACAAGAAGCATCACATTCATCAAATACATAGATCATAGTAGAAGACAACTCACTATTATATAAGTCAACTTGTAATAAGTAAAGGAAACACAATAAAGATACACAAAGTGAATCATGATTGGTAATGGCAAACTTAGCTCTTGGTCGAAGAATAGTTGATAATTTGCTGGAGTTCACAAATAGCTGGTTTTCAAAGAAAGCTTTCAAAGTAGTAAACTTCAAGATAAGAGAAATGTGCAAAACAAGGAACATAAGAAACATGATTGAATAAATCATCATATGAATGAATGAAACACAACAACTCAAAATACTTGCTGAGATAGAGGGGAGTAGGTTTACTGACTCAGCTACAAAGTAAAAGAAAGGCCCTTCGAAGAGGGAAGTAGGGATTGCAAGTCTCATAAAGAGCTCTCAAAAATTATGATACTTACTAGCTTTCAGCTCTCATTGCCCCTATCATAGGCATCTTTAGGTGATTAAGGTTAAAGTGACATAACTAAGAGGATATGCTTGACAACTTATAAGTTGAAATCTCATGCCCCTTACTTATGAGTATCGATCCTCATGCTACTCAACTTCAATCACGAGAAAGCTCTTGTCATTGTAAATATGTGCGTATCATTGAGAACCGCCAACGGGTTACCCCTTGCACATGACACAGGAGCTATCCCATAATCAAAATGATAAGGCAAGCAGACAGTGAGCATCTCAGCGATCTTTTTATTTGCTATTTGCATAGGTTTTTATTGAGGATGCTTCATAAATGCTCACTATAGTTATGCTGCAAGGTTCCACCATGATTAGGCATGGCTTAGGCTAGCGGCCCAGGCGTTTCTCTAACACACATATAAACTCCATGATCTTACAAGTTCCACTTTTATTTCACACCGTCGGGATCCATAAGCAAAAGAACATGATATCAACTAGGTACAAGTACCAATGAAGTGTTGAAAGCGCTCCCCGTGATACAAGGTTTGGCTAACTTCAACTCATAAAGCGCAAGCCTATACGCAACAAATAAGGACCCAATGGTTCAAGTTTGTTAAATGCAAGAAAGTAAAGTGTGACATCAAGTTCGTGAGAGCTTTAATCACTAATTTTCGCATAACAAGTTTAATTTGGGAGGTAGACAAAACAAGAATTTACTTGGAATAGCAATAATGCTACTAGGTAGGTATGGTGGACACAAATGGTAAAGGTTTTGGTTTAAAGGAGGTGGATGCACGAGAAGAATACCCTCTCAGTACAGGTTTTTGGCTAGCAAGGCTGGGTAGCAAGTATAAGAGTTGAAGGAAACAAACAAACATACAAGTGATAAAAACAAACATGCAATCTTCCTTGAAAGCACAAAATATCTTAACTAGAGAATACTAAACTTATGAGCAAATCAAGCAAGAAAGATGATGAAATTATTTTTCTCTCTAGTACTTCTATCTTTTTCTTTCCAACTCTCAAAAAGGTGTTGCTACAGACCGAGCCAGGTTTACCAAAACCAACTAAATTAACTCAATGATCCCAAAGTGATACCAATACTAACAACAAGATCAATCATATAACCACGAATTGAAAACTAACATAAGCTATGCAAAAGAGTGAATGATAGAACTTCTCATTAATATTCCATAACGGCAACTCACACCAAGGGATACATATCTAACGAGAGAGGGGACACTTCCATAATGCAAACCATACTACAAAATAACTCCTCTATTCATGATATGACTCTACTAATAAGGTAAAAAGATAGAAGATAGTGATATGATGCCGTGGCACTCCCCCAAGCTTGGAACAAACTAAGGGGATGCCAAACCTGATGACGAATTACTCCTTAGGTGGTGGTGGTATCCTCTCATATTCGTCTGTCTTCCAGGGTAAGGGCTTCCCGTCAACAAAGGACATCGTGGTTTCCAACATCCTGAAACTTGCAGCAGCACTTATGCGTTTAAATTTAGCCTCATACTCACAGTTTTGATTTTGCACGTCATAGAACTGTGCTTGCTGTTTGTTGGTTGTTTGGCGGAGTGAAAAGACTTCATCTTTGAGTTCAAAAGTCTCCTTTTGGTGCTCGGCGATGAGTTCGGAACAAATCTTATGGATGATGTCCACTTCGCGCTCCGCCATCTTCTTGTACCTAAAGACTTCATGCACCAGTGCTTCCATCCTGTCCTCCAGACTTCCTTCACCTTTAGGGCCTTGAACCTCTTTAATCCGGACCTCCCCACCTTCGAGCAATAACTCTTTGGGGTGAATCTTCAATTCTCTCATGTATGGATTGATGATATCTTCTAAGGAATCTCCCTTGGATGATCCAGAGGAAGACATTATGGCTCCAAATCTGGGATTTTTACCTGGCAGAAACAGATCGAAACAAAAACACGACAAAAACACGATATCCGGACCTCGGGGGATCCGGGGGGTTATATATTACGAAGTTTCGTATCAAAAGGAAGGTACTGGGAGAAAACGGGTCGGAGACGGAGTCATGGGTGGCCTCACCACCTGGTGGTGCGGCCTAGGGTGGGCCCACGGCATGGGGTGGTCTGGGCCACCCTGGCTCTGGTTCCGTCCCTTTTTCACTTCGTAGCTTTCCTTATCGACTGAAAACTGCAAAAATATAGTTGGATTGTATTTTCGCGGAACTTTTCTTACCATAACTGTTACCTAGTTGGAAACGGACTTTGCAGGTCTCTGAATTTGGTCCTTAATGAACTTCTCTGGAGTTATAACTTGAAAGGCATCAACATCTTCATTGTAAGGATCTCCAGCAATATAGTGTTTGAGTCGATGTCCATTCACTACTTGTGTAGTATTATCTTTTAGAGAGGAAATTTTTATTGCGCCTGAACGGTATACTTCTTCAATGATAAAAGGTCCTTCCCATTTTGATAGTAGCTTACCTGTAAAAAATCTGAGACGAGACCTCTACAATAGAACTTTCTCACCAACATGAAACTCCCTCTTAAGTATTCGCTTATCATGCCATATTTTAACTTTTTCCTTAAAGAGCCTAGCATTCTCATAGGCTTCACTCCTGCATTCATCTAAAGAACTTAAGTCAAATAATCTTTTCTCACCAGCGAGCTTACAATCTCTATTTAGTTCTTTAACTGCCCAGTAAGCTTTGTGTTCTAATTCTAAGGGTAGGTGGCAAGCTTTACCATAAACCATTTTATAAGGAGACATTCCCATAGGATTTTTGTAAGCCGTTCTATAAGCCTATAAAGCATCATTCAACTTCTTAGTCCAATTTTTTCTAGACCTATTAACAGTCTTTTGCAAGATAGATTTAATTTCTCTATTTGATAACTCTACTTGCCCGCTAGTTTGGGGGTGATAAGCTGAAGCAATTCTATGATTAACATCATACTTAGCAAGGGTCTTCCTAAAACCGCCATGAATGAAATGAGAACCCCCATCAGTCATGAGATACCTAGGCACTCCAAACCTAGGAAAGATAACGTCCTTAAGAATTTTTAGAGAGGTTTCCCTATCAGCACTTTTCGTAGGAATGGCTTCTACCCACTTAGTAACATAATCAACAGTGACAAGAATATGAGTGTAACCCTTCGAAGGAGGGAAAGGACCCATAAAGTCGAATCCCCAACAATCAAAAGGTTTAATAACTAGAGAGTAGTTCATAGGCATTTCATTGCGTCTAGAAATATTACCAACACACTGACATTCATCACAAGATAAAACAAATTTTCTTGCATCTTTAAAAAGGGTAGGCCAGTAGAAACCTGATTGTAGTACCTTTTGTGCAGTTCTATCTCCTGCATGATGTCCTCCATAGGCTCTACCATGAAATTTACGCAATATCTCCTTTTGTTCATGTTCTGGAACACATCTTCGCATAATACCATCAACTCCTTCTTTGTATAAGTGTGGGTCATCCCAAAAATAATGCCTCAAATCGTAGAAGAACTTCCTTCTTTGCTGAGCTGTAAAAGTTGGAGGCAAATACTTGGAGACAATAAAGTTAGCATAATCAGCATACCAAGAGCTTCCTCGAGAGTTCACCCCTACTGCGGCTAACTGTTCATTTGGGAAACTATCATTAACAGGCATAGGATCAAAAGAGATTTTTTCCAAACGAGATAAATTATCAGCTACAGGATTTTCAGCACCCTTCCTATCCACTATGTGTAGATCAAACTCTTGTAAAAGCAATACCCATCTAATAAGCCTAGGCTTAGCGTCCTTCTTCGTCATAAGATACTTAATAGCAGCATGATCAATATGAATGGTTACTTTTGAGTCCACAATATAGGGCCTAAACTTATCACAAGCAAAAACAACAGCTAGAAATTCCTTTTCAGTAGTAGCATAATTCCTTTGAGCAGCGTCTAGAGTCTTACTAGCATAATGGATAACATTTAGCTTTTTATCAATACGTTGCCCAAGGACAGCCCCTACAACAAAATCACTAGCATCACACATTATTTCAAAGGGTAAACTCCAATCAGGTGGTTGAACAATAGGGGCTGTAGTTAAAGCCTTCTTAAGAGTATCAAAAGCTTCCTTACAATCATCATCAAAAACGAAGGGTACATCTTTTTGAAGAAGATTAGTAAGAGGTTTTGATATCCTAGAAAAGTCTTTAATAAACCTTCTATAGAAACCAGCATGACCAAGGATACTACGAATACCTTTGATGTATCTTGGGCATGCCATCTTCTCAATTGCCTCAACCTTAGCTCTATCAACTTCTATGCCTCTTTCAGAAACTTTATGACCAAGAACAATCCCTTCATTAACCATGAAGTGGCATTTCTCCCAATTAAGAACAAGATTAGTTTCTTCACATCTCTACAAAACTTTATCAAGGTTGTGTAGACAATTATCAAAAGAAGTTCCATAGACAGAAAAGTCATCCATGAACACTTCTACAATTTCCTCACAAAAGCCATGAAAGATAGCAGACATGCATCTTTGGAAAGTAGCAGGAGCATTACATAAACCAAAAGGCATACGTTTATAAGCATAAGTTCCATAAGGGCAAGTAAAAGTAGTTTTTTCTTGATCTTGTTGTTTAACAGCAATTTGAGAGAACCCAGAATAACCATCAAGAAAACAAAAATGGGTCTTTTTAGACAACGTTTCCAACATTTGATCAATAAAAGGAAGCGGGTAGTGATCTTTCTTAGTAACTTTATTGACTTTCCTAAAATCGATGCACATCCTATAGCCTACCACTATTCTTTGAGGAATAAGCTCATCATTATCATTAGGGACAACGGTAATACCTCCCTTTTTAGGAACACAATGAACAGGACTAACCCATTCACTATCAGCAATAGGGTAAATAATACCAGCATCAAGGAGTTTCAATACCTCATTCCTCACCACTTCCTTCATCTTAGGATTTAAACGTCGTTGGTGCTCCACTACTAGCTTCGCATCTGGTTCTATGTTGATAGAATGTTGACATATAGTAGGCGAAATTCCTTTCAAATCATCTTGAGTATAGCCCATAGCTCCTCGGTGTTTCCTCAAAACCTCCAATAATCTTTCTTCTTCCTCCCCTGAAAGATTAGCGCTAATAATAACAGGATATATCTTTTTATCATCAATAAAAGCATATTTAAGATCATCAGGGAGAGGTTTTAGATCGAAAACCGGATCCTTTTTAGGTGGCATCATGGTACCCAACTCTTCTACAGGCAAGTCGTGCTTAAGCATCATAGGTTGATCTCGGAGAATCATGTCAATCTCGTTCCTTTCTTCCATGAAGATTTCACTTTCATGTTCTTCCATAAATTGCTGCAAAGTATTATTAGAAGCAAGAGAAATAGAAGCAAGTTGTTCAACCCTAAAATCCTCATTATGGGTTTCCTCTTCGCAAGGTTCTTTAGCAAATTTCAAAAAATTAAACTCATAATATTCCCCATCAAACTTAGTCAAGATTTTCTCCCTCTTGCAATCAATAATAGATCCACAAGTACTCAAGAAAGGTCTACCAAAAATGATAGGATAAGTTTTACTAGCAGCTGAACCAAGTACTAGAAAATCAGCAGGGTACTTAATCTTACCACAAAGAACTTCCACGTCTCGCACAATACCAATTAGAGAGATGGTCTCTCTATTAGCAAGGTGAATAACCACATCAATCTCTTCCAACTCGCAAGGACTGATCTCATGCATAATTTCTCTATAAAGCTCATAAGAAATAGCACTAGAACTTGCACCAATATGACATAAACCATAATAGCAATGATCACCAATTCTAACAGAAAGCACAGGAACACTAGCCTTTTTAGTTCTATTAGGATGTGAAACAATATTAGAAGAATCCTCACAAAAGACTATGTTCCCATCTTCTCTGCTTTTAGTGACAAGGTCTTTCACAATTGCTACCAAAGGTTCAATGTTTATTTGTTCATCAGGTTTTACAGTTCTTTTTTCACTTTTGGTGATTACATTAGTTATCATTGGATGGTCCTTTACCTTTTCGGAGGAGGGAATCTTCTCGATATAAGGTTCATGTAAGATAGGGTCGATGATGCAATACTAAGCACTTCCAATAGGGGCATAGTCAACAATATCTTTGTAAGGTGCATGGTACTTGTTCCATCCCCTTTTTGGAATTTCGATATAGGAAGTCTAAAGCAATTCGTAATAACTTGCAAATCAAGACCATAAATATTACTAATATTTTGAAAGTCATCAGTTCCCATAAAAGATTCAATGCATTCATAATCATAATTTATAACTGACTTTCTACCTTTGTCATTCTCCCAAGCTTCAGCATTGTCTTAAATACGATTTAGAAGGTCCCATTTAGCTTCTTCTTCCATACGAGTGAATGATCCAGCACAAGAAGCATCCAATAAATCTTTGTCATGTAGAGGGAGCCTTGCATAAAAGTTATTGATAATAATATTGTTGGGGAGCTCATGAATGGGACATTTGAGCATTAGTAACTTCAATCTCCCCCAAGCTCGAGCTGTACTCTCCCCATCAAGAGGCCAGAAGTTGTATATTTGATTCTGATCTTTATGAATCTCACTAGAAGGATAAAACTTTGAATAAAACAGAGGCACTATTTCCTCCCATTCCAGAGCTTGACCATTCTTCAGCAGCTTATACCATTCCTCAGCTCTTCCTTTTAGCGATAATAAGAATAACTTCTGCTTAACTTGATTTGTAGTAATACCTGCACACTTGAACAACCCGCATAATTTGTGTATAAAGAGTAAATTATCACCGGGATGGATAGTTCCATCCCCAACATAGTAGTTATCCATAACACGATCAATAGTTCTTGTAGGTACTTTGAAAACATCTTTCTCAGTAGGTGGTGTCTTATCTACTACCTTAGCAGTGGTAGTAGCATTAGCAAATAAGAAACTCAGCGAATTATCCATAACAAAAATAAAGCAACTAGCAGAAGTACACAATACTCACAGTAGAAGTTTCCTTTACCAGTTCCACTCTCCAATAGCGCTTCACTCCCCGGCAACGGCGCCAGAAAATAATCTTGATGACCCACAAGTATAGGGGGTGTATCGCAGTATTTTTGATAAGTAAGAGTGTCGAACCCAACGAGGAGCAGAAGGTGCTGCTAGTGGTATGGATCAGGAATTCTCTACAAAAACTTAGCAAACAAATTTTTAGGGGTTTTCGATAAAGCAAGTAAACAAAGTACGAGTAAATAAAAGATAGTAGGAATAAATGCAGCAAGTGGCCCAATCCTTTATGTAGCAAAGGACAAGCCGGTTGTATTTCTATAGATGACCAAACGTTCTCGAGGACACATGTGAAAACTGTCAAGTGCTTTCGCTTCATATAGTCGATTAATCTTCTTTAGCTTGCTAAGTGTTTTGTGGGTGAACCTGTGCTAATGTCCCACCCCATCCAAGACTAATACATACTTGTGATTATACCCCTTGCAAACATCCGTAAGTACAAGAAAGTAATTAAGGTAGAAACCTAACCTCAGCTTCAAACTCTAAGACCCTTATGTCCCTTATGCAATGGTTTCCTAACGGGGGTTCAGGTTTCTGTCACTCCGGCAACCCCTATGATTAGTAGCCAAATACACAATGCATTCCCCTAGGCCCATATAGTTGAAGTGCCATGTAGTCGATGTTCACATGACACCACTAGAAGAAGTACACCACAACTTAAATAACAATCTATTGAATCTTTCTCAACGCAACTCCACTACTAGCAACAAGACTTCTCCAATGTCCTCAAGAACAAAACGAACTACTCACAAGACATCATATGGATCATGATCAGAGATGAAATAATGATGTATAACAATCTAAACATAAACAATAATTCAATGGTTCACTCAATAGCATCAACTACAAAGAGTAATCAACACTGGGAAAGTTTCCCCCTATGAACTATAGCAAGATTCAACGCAATTGTTACAGCAATATGGAGATGGTGCTGAGGGTGCTGATGATGATGGTGGTGATGATGATGATGATCCCGATGAAGTCCAGCTTGATGGTGGTGTTAATGGCGACGATCTCTCCTCTCCGGGAAGGAATTCCCCTGGCAGAAATCTGTCTGCGGGAGAGATCTTTCTCTCTCGGTGTTTTCCACCCCGCAGAGGTGGCGGAATCTTTCTGTGGTCCCTCTCCGAGTCTTAGGGTTTCGGGAGGATGATATACGCCATAGGAGAGAGGCTGGAGTGGGCCAGGGCAGCCACACCACTCCCTAGCGCGATCTAGGCCTGCCCGCGCCATGGGGTGTATATTTTCCCGGATTTTCTGATCTTCGCGAATTTTGCCTCCAAACAGCACCTTTTCCATCAGAATCCTGACTGCAGCGGTCCATGCTCCAAAAGTCATCAACCATGCAAAAATAGATGAAATAACATAAGTATCACCTCTCAATACGAAATATATCAATGAATAATAGTGAATTAAGACATAGAATAGTGATGCAAAATGGACGTATCAATGTACTTGACTTCGTAGCCGTCAAAGCACTTGGCTATTTTGTCTACTTCGTATCAATATGCCGCCATCATAGGGTTTCGCGCGTTCTAGTTGCTAGCCACCTACTGGGTAACCAAGTCAGAATCCCCATAGCAAACTGTGCGCTTGATGCCAATATCCTTGGCTACCCGAAGTCCGTGAATGAGGGCCTCATACTCCGCCATGTTGTTGGTAGCATTGAAGTGGATCTGCATGACATATTGCAATTTCTCCCCTATTGGTGATTGTAATAAGACACCAACTCTGCGCTATTGAGTAGCTTTGATCCGTCAAAGTGCATCACCCAATATTCTGGCTCTGGTATAGGAGTGTCTTCTAGCAGTTTTGTCCAATCTGCAATAAAATCTGCCAATGCTTGTGATTTGATAGCGTTGTGTCTCTTGTAGGTGATTTCAAAGGCGGCAAGTTCAATGCCCCACTTTGCCACTCTTCGTGTAGCGTCACTATTGTTGATGATGTCAGCCACTAGAGCTTTGCTTACTACTATGATAGGGTGCTCCTGGTGTTGGGAATATGCCCTAGAGGCAACCATGTATGATGTTATTCCCAATGTATTCATAAGGTTACGGTCCATGTATGAACTACTAATATGTATCATCAAATATGTGATTTGATTGTGGAACTATATATTCATGTTGTTCATACTAATTGTCCTTGGTCATTGAGGTTGTGCTGGACACACAACTTAGACCAATGTGAAAGTCGGTAGATGACTAGGTTCCACTTGTCATGGGCATGGAGATGCTATTCCGACTTACACGGATTCGGCTAAAGAGTTTAGCGAGTCGAACAGACCCATATTGAGATGCAACAAACAAGTCGTCATTTGCATGTCTCAATCAATGTAATCCTTAGACCTGAGGTTATTGCACAATCCGAGTTGAGGATCACCGACTTAGGTTCTATCAAACGTTGTTCCGTCACTGGGAAGTTATAAAGGCGGAGTTCGGGTCGACTGAGAATCAAGCTACGTGATGTGAATAACCAAGACGGGATTTTACCCCTCCATCCGGAGAGATATTCTCTGGGCCCTCTCGGAAGATATGATTCGGAAAGCATGGCCATGCGCGTCTCGGATAAGTGTTAACCAAGGCAGCCGACTAAGAGTTAGTCGGATGAATCACTTATCTCGGATCGAGAAAGAGAGTCGGACTATTTAAGGGATGACGATCATTCGCCTATAGTCCGACAAGGTATATCATGAGGCAAAAGGGACTCAGACAAAAGTCGCATTGGAAGGTATGTCGTCATGACTTATTGGTACTTGGGAGTTGGCACGTTCTGCTAGGAGCCGCTACTAACTGATCGATCACGAGTGATACTCGGAATCGCGTCCGAGTTACCATGAGCCTGTCGGGTCACACACTTAAGAGCGGGACAAGTTTGGGTTAGACCCAAACAGGAAACCTATTTGGGTTGGACCCAAATAGTGACATGGACTTAGTCAGCAAGTGAGACTTGCAGTGGCAAATATAGGCCATTTAGTGAATGGGCCACAAGTGAGTGGAGCCCACTTTCACTCCCTATATAAGCTGGGAACAGGTGCTTAGAGCATAGGCTTAGGTCACTCCATGTGTTGGAAACCCTAGCTCCAGTCCAGTCTTGTCGCCGCCGTACCAGACCTAGCAGTCCATCGTCGGCGCTCCTCCTCGTACGTGTGGATACTGGCGGAGGTGCTGTACGTTCAACACTTCGACGATCGTGAAGAAAGAACGGATCGTGGATCGTGGAACCGGAACGGATCGCGAGGATTGCATTGCATCAAGCGACGTGCTTCATCAATTCCGCAACTGCGCATCTAGTGGTAATCCTCGTGGCCTTCTGCCTGAGCTGGATCTTGGGATCACCACGTAGGAAAAAGTTTTGTTTTTCTCTGCGTGGTCCAACAGTGGTACCAGAGCGTTAGCTTCTGGTTTTAGGCTCGAGATCGTGCATATGTGATATGCGGTTGGCGTTAGATTGGATCTAATCGCAGTTTTGGTGGTCGATCTATGAGATAGATCGGTTTTGTACAAAGTTGATTGGATCAACTGTACTCGGGGGAATGGATGATCTGGCTTCCGTGATCTAACTGCTAAGGTCGTGGAACGACATAGCCCTACCGGTCGGCTTCCGCCATCGGGGTAGACTGTGACAGTTAAACCCGGATGCGGTGATCGAAGATCAAAGAGTTTGGTCGAGTCGGAGTCCAGATCGGATTTGGGTAAAATTGTTTTATCCGATGACAAAATCCATGTCCAGAATGCAGATGAGATCTGTGTTTTCGGACTTTGGGACCGCCGGCTTCGCTCTGTCGGAGTCGGAGTCCGGATCGGATTTGGGACCACCGGCTTCGCACTGTCGTAGCGCCTTAGATGTCGTTGCGAGTTTCACAACGCCGGTAGATATCGTATCTATGCATAACTTGTTTTTGCAGGATGATGTTGTGAATGGTATGGCTTATGTGCATGTGATGTATGTAATCCATACGTGATCTGCGTATCACGGTTTTTGTCAGCCGGCTGGAGCCTAGGTGCTATCATCTTATTGTATAACGGCCTGTGTGTCAGATTCTCTATGTAATTTGCATTACAAGCTAGTGTAGATGTTTGGAGAATCTGGATGGCATGCAAGTCGGTGTACAAGTCGGCTACATGGTGTAAGACGGCACGTGACAAGAGTTGACACGAGTCGGATTACAGGCTTTATGGAGATGGAGATCGCCATGAAGAGAGCCATACCATTTCACATTATAATTGCCTTATTTTGTTATTGCTATGTCTCTGTTTTACCTCTATTAGATAGTTGGTAGAAATTAATCCCTCAAAGAAGGTCTAGTCGGTTTCCCCGCCAGTGCTGCACCATCACAAGTCGGACATTTTTGATAGTGGACTCATAAAATTGAGGTGCTATCAATTCTTTCCGACTAGGTGGGTTCGAGTCGGACTCTTACATCAGAAGCACTTGGTAATCTAGACAGGTCTATCACAACGGTTGTGGGACTTGGGGAAAAGTCGGATGGGAGCCGGGGCATGTGATGCCACCCATCCAATAGGAGTCATATGAGATACGATTGACAAGGAGTTGTCTACCTAGATCACTTGACGACTAGCAGTGATGCTAAAGCTCACTAGTCGACTTGCTTATTTAGGGTCCTGAATCACTAAGTAACCATCGGAGGGGTGTTGGTTCTAGTGGGATCATAAATATTAAAAGGATTAATATGCTTGCTCTTTTATGGATACATGTCTTAAGTGTTTTGCATTTTTTCTGTTGTAGATCAATGGCACCTAGCAGTCTTCCTCAGATTTCTGGTTTTTCTTTGAGAACCATCTTAGAGAAAGATAAGCTGAATGGAACTAATTTCACCAACTGGTATTGTAATCTGAGAATTATTCTCAAACAAGAAAAGAGGGATCGTGTCCTAGACAACCCACTTCCAGCTGAGCCTGATGAGAATGCGACTGTCGCAGCCACCAATGCCTACCGTCGGATTTGTGATGAATCCACGGAGATTAGCTGTCTTATGCTTGCTCACATGGAACCAGACTTGCAGCAGCAGTTCGAGAATGTTGAGGCCTACGATATGATCGAAAGCCTCAAAAGTATGTTCTAGGCTCAGGCAAAGACTGAGAGGTATCAAGTCTCTCAGGCCTTGTTGAGCTGCAAGCATAAGGATGGCGATCCACTGAGTCCGCATGTGATCAAGATGGTTGGTTATGTGCAGTCTCTGGAAAGACTTGGCTACCCCATTAGCGAAGAGTTCGCTACAGACATAATTCTGAACTCTCTTCCTAGTGCGTATGGCCAGTTCATATCGAACTACCACATGCATGGTATGGATAAGAAGCTCACTGAATTACATGGGATGCTCAAGCAGGCTGAGGCGGATCTCAAGAAAGGTGCCAGTCAAGTGTTGATGGTAAAAACAAGGCTAAGTTTAAGAAGAGTTCTTGGACTAAGAAGAAGAAGGCAAAGTCAGGAGGTAAGGCTGAGGACCCAGTCCAAAGCGCTTCCTCAGGGACTAAGCCATCTCCTGCAGCCAGATCCACTTGCTTCTACTGCAAGTCGGATGGCCACTGGAAGAGGAATTGCAGCAAGTATCTGGCTGACAAAGCCAAGAGCAGAGGTGTGACTTCCGGCTCAGGTACGCTTGTTTGCAATATTATAGACATTTATCTTGCTGATGCACCTGGTAGTTCTTGGGTATATGATACTGGATCAGTCATTCACATATGCAACTCGTCGCACGGATTGGTAAGAACTATGAGCGTGGCAAGAGGCGAGGTTGACATTCGGGTCGGCAACAAAGCAAGAGATGCTGCGTTGGAAGTTGGCACGATGCAACTTCATTTACCTTCCGGATTCTTAATGGAGCTGAATAATTCTTATTATGTTCCAGTGCTTAGTCGAAACATTATTTCTGCCTCATGTTTGATGAGACAGGGCTATGAGTAAAATATTAAGAATAATGGTTGTTCTTTATATTTGAATGATATGTTTCACGGCCTTGCACCCGTCCAGGACGGATTTTTTATTTTGAATCTTGAGGGTGAATCTGTCTTTAACATAAATGCGAAAAGGTTAAAACCAAATGATCTGAATATGACTTACTTTTGGCATTGTCGGCTTGGTCATATAAGTTGGAAACGCATGAAGAAGCTCCATGATGATGGACTCCTAACTTCGTTTGACTTGGAGTCGTTCGAGACATGCGAATCCTGCCTTCTCTACAAGATGACCCAAGACACCTTTTGCAAAGAGTTGTGAAAGGGCGTTCGACTTATTGGGACTAGTACATAGTGATGTATGTGGCCCAATGAGCACGACAGCCAGAGGTGGTTATGAGTACTTCATTACCTTCACTGATGATTTGAGTAGATATGGATATATCTACTTGATGAAACATAAGTCGGAAGCCTTTGAAAAGCTCAAGGAATTCCAGAGTGAGGTACAAAATCAACTTGGCAAGAAAATAAAGTTTCTTCGGTCGGACCGAGGAGGCGAGTACATGAGCCATGAGTTTGATGACCATCTGAAGAGTTGTGGAATAGTTCCCCAGCTCACTCCTCCAGGAACGCCGCAGAGAAACGGTGTATCGGAAAGGAGGAATCGGACCTTGTTGGACATGGTACGATCAATGATGAGTCAGACAGATCTGCCTTTATCATTTTGGGGATATTGTCTAGAAACTGCAGCGTTCACACTAAACAGAGTACCATCAAAGTCAGTAGAAAGGACACCACATGAGATGTGGACTGGCAAGAAGCCAAGTTTGTCTTTTCTCAAGATTTGGGGTTGTGAAGATTTTGTCAAGCGACTTCAGTCGGACAAGCTTACAGCTAAGTCGGATAAGTGTATTTTCGTGGGATATCCGAGGGAAACCTTGGGTTACTACTTCTACAACCGAGAAGAGGGCAAAGTGTTTGTCGCTCGAAACGGTGTCTTCCTTGAGAAAGAGTTTCTCAGTCGGGGAGTCAGTGGGAGTACAGTGCATCTCAAAGAAATTCAAGAAATACCGGCTAGCAGCAAGTCGGCAAAAGCCTTAGAGGTCGAGCCGGACGTGGTACCTGAGCCGGAAATTGCACCGACACTGCGAAGATCGGCCAGATTGCGAAGTGTTCGTGATGTGATGCTGTTGGACAGTGATGACCCGGCAACTTATTCAGAAGCGATGGTGGGTTCGAATTCCGAGTCATGGCTTGGAGCCATGAGATCCGAGTTAAAGTCCATGGATGAAAATCAAGTTTGGAACTTGGTTGATCTGCTAGACGGTGCAAGACCCGTCGAGTGCAAATGGGTCTTTAAGAAGAAAACTGATATGGATGGAAATGTTTCTATCTATAAAGCACGGCTTGTCGCGAAAGGGTTCCGACAAGTTCAAGGAGTTGACTACGATGAGACTTTTTCTCCTGTAGCGATGCTTAAATCAATTCGGATCATGTTAGCTATAGCAGCCTATTTCGATTATGAGAAATGGCAGATGGATGTCAAAACGGCTTTCCTTAATGGAAATTTAACCGAGGACGTGTATATGATACAACCCGAGGGTTTTGTCAATCCGGCTAATGCTGATAAGGTATGCAAGCTTCGGAAATCCATTTATGGGTTGAAGCAAGCATCTCGAAGTTGGAACATTCGCTTTGATGAGCTAGTCAAATCAATTGGCTTCATCAAAAGTGATCATGATTCTTGTTTATACAAGAAGTTTAGTGGGAGCAAAGTGAAATTTCTGATCTTATATGTGGATGACATATTACTGATTGGAAATGATGTCCAGATGTTGCAAGATACCAAGGAATCATTGGAAAAGAGTTTTTCTATGAAAGACTTGGGTGAGACGACTTACATACTAGGAATCCGGATCTATAGAGATAGATCAAGGCAGCTCATTGGATTGAGTCAGAGTACATATTTGGACAAAGTGTTGAAGAAGTTCAACATGGAATCGTCTAAGAAGGGGTTCTTACCGATGTCCGATGGTGTAAAACTTAGCAAGACTCAGTGTCCTTCGACAACTAATGAGCGAAGTCGGATGAGTGCGATTCCGTATGCTTCTACAGTCGGATCCATCATGTACGCTATGATTTGTACTAGGCCGTATGTTTCCTATGCTCTAAGTGTTGTGAGAAGGTACCAGGCTGACCCTAGAGAAATCTACTGGGCAGCAGCTAAAAATATCCTAAAGTACTTGAGAAGGACTAAGGATATGTTCCTAGTTTATGGAGGTGAGGATGAACTCAGTGTAAAGGGTTACACCGATGCGAGTTATCTCACTGACTCTGATGATTCTCGTTCGCAATCCGGATATGTGTTTGTAATAAACGGAGGGGCTGTGAGCTAGAAGAGTTCCAAGCAAGAGACGGTGTCTGCGTCTACAACAGAGGCTGAGTATATTGCTGCCTCGGAGGCGGCAAAAGAAGCCGTTTGGATGAGGAATTTCCTCATAGATCTTGGTGTGGTTCAGGGCTCGTCCAATCCGTTAGACGTGTATTGTGACAACAATGGTGCTATTGCACAAGCCAAGGAACCTAGACAACACCAGAAGAACAAACATATACTCATGCGGTACCACCTTATTCGCCAGTTCGTGGATCAAGGTGATATCAAGTTATGCAAGGTACACACGAATGCAAACATTGCGGATCCGTTGACAAAGCCACTTCCACAGCCAAAGCATGAGGTGCACCTGAGAGCTATGGGCATTAGGTGCCTAGACATGTGATGTCGGATGATTGACTCTAGTGCAAGTGGGAGACTGTTGGGAATATGCCCTAGAGGCAACCATGTATGATGTTATTCCCAATGTATTCATAAGGTTACGGTCCATGTATGAACTACTAATATGTATCATCGAATATGTGATTTGATTGTGGAACTATATATTCATGTTGTTCATACTAATTGTCCTTGGTCATTGAGGTTGTGCTGGACACAGAACTTAGACCAATGTGAAAGTCGGCAGATGACTAGGTTCCACTTGTCATGGGCATAGAGATGCTATTCCGACTTACACGGATTCGGCTAAAGAGTTTAGCGAGTCGGACTGACCCATATTGAGATGCAACGAACAAGTCGTCATTTGCATGTCTCAATCTGTCGTTGTATTGGGAACGGAAGTACCTAAGGAGGTTAGATAGAGGTGTGGGGACTAGCAGGGAAGCTATCGACGGCGTCCGCAGGCGAGATTGGATACAAGCGAGCATAGAGGGACGCAAGAAGTACCCAGGTTCGGGGCCCTCGTGGTGAGGTAAAGCCCCTACTCCTGCCTGATCTGTCTATGTGGGATATACGAACTACAAGTGCTCCTTGAGCTGTATCCTTTAGCTACTGCCTTAAATGCACTGAGACCAACCCTTTCTACTGAGGCCTTGCCTCTCCTTATATAGGCAGAGAGGCAAAGGTCTCGCTGGCTAGTCCGACTGGCGGGCCCCATAGGCGGGTCCCAGCCGACTAGTCATCTATAGTATCCAGTATGGCTTGTCTTATCGGTGTATGAGCGGTATGGCGGTCGTAGGTACAGCGGACGCCGTGCGAGCCTGTCATCAGCACAGGCCACTGTTCTAGTGTCACCCACGCAAAGTCTTCAGTATGGGCAGGTGGTTGCCCGTCTCGTCATCGTACAGGGCGTATCGTGCACTGATACGCACGTCGTCCTGTCTCTCTGATTGGGTCCGGCTACGTCGTCGTATCCGGCTGTCTCTTGCTGATCTGGCTACTAGGTGATAGACGGCCCGTCCTATCCTGTCTGGCTGCATCTGGTCAGCCGGACGCGATCCGACTGTCCTGTATCTTATTCGGATGGGGTACCCGGGGATCATCCCCCTGACACAATCAATGTAATCCTTAGACCTAAGGTTATTGCACAATCCGAGTTGAGGATCACCGACTTAGGTTCTGTCAAACGTTGTTCCGTCACTGGGCAGTTATAAAGGCGGAGTTCAGGTCGACTGAGAATCAAGCTACGTGATGTGAATAACCAAGACGGGATTTTGCCCCTCCATCCGGAGAGATATTCTCTGGGCCCTCTCGGAAGATATGATTCGAAAACCATGGCCATGCGCGTCTCGGATAAGTGTTAACCGAGCAGCCGACTTAGAGTTAGTCGGATGAATCACTTATCTCGGATCGAGAAAGAGAGTCGGACTATTTAAGGGATGACGATCATTCGCCTATAGTCTGACAAGGTATATCGTGAGGCAAAAGGGACTCAGACAAAAGTCGCATTGGAAGGTATGTCGTCATGACTTATTGGTACTTGGGAGTTGGCATGTTCTGCTAGGAGCCGCTACCAACTGATCGATCATGAGTGAGACTCGGAATCATGTCCGGGTTACCATGAGCCCGTCGGGTCACACACTTAAGAGCGGGAGCAGTTTGGGTTAGACCCAAACAGGAAACCTATTTGGGTTGGACCCAAATAGTGACATGTACTTAGTCAGCAAGTGAGACTTGTAGTGGCAAATATAGGCCTTTTAGTGAATGGGCCACAAGTGAGTGGAGCCCACTTTCACTCCCTATATATGCTGGGGCACAGGTGCTTAGAGCATAGGGTTAGGTCAATCCATGTGTTGAAAACCCTAGCTCCAGTCCAGTCTTGTCGCTGCCGTACCGGACCTAGCAGTCCATCACCGGCGCTCCTCCTCGTACGTGTGGATACCGACGGAGGTGCTGTACGTTCAGCACTTCGACGATCGTGAAGAAAGAACAGATCGTGGATCGTGGAACCGGAACGGATCGCGAGGACTGCACTGCATCAAGCGACGTGCTTCATCAATTCCGCAACTGCGCGTCTAGTGGTAATCCTCGTGGCCTTCTACCTGAGCTGGATCTTGGGATCACCGTGTAGGAAAAAGTTCTGTTTTTCTCTGCGTGGCCCAACACCTGGAAGTAATGCCTTAGCTTCCATGAAGCAAGGAAAACTCCATAAGCTATCTTCTGGTAGTGCGGGTAATGTTGCTTGGATTGCATCAAGACCTCGCTTACATAGTTAACTGGTCGATGAACTCCATATTCATGTGTTGGTTCCTTGAGCTCCACCATGATGATGATGCTGATGACCCAGTTGGTTGCCGCCATGTAAACTAACATAGGCTCCCTTGATACTGGTGTTGCGAGTATTGGTGTAGAGGAGAGTATTCTCTTCAACTCCTGAAGCATTGCGTCTGCTTTGTCCATCCATATAAATTTGTCCGCCTTCTTTAGCAACTTGTAGAGCGGCATGACCTTCTCTCCAAGTCAGCTAATGAACTAACTTATTGCTACTATGCAGCTTATGAGCCTTTGTATGTCCTTCAAGCATGTCGGGCATTTTATGTCAAGGATGGCCTTGATTTTCTCTGGGTTGACCTCAATTCCGCAGTGCGAAACGATGAATCCCAACAATTTGTTGGATGGTAACCCTAAGATGCACTTCTTGGGGTTGAGCATCATGTTGTACTTCTGAAGATTGTCGAAGGTTTCCTGCAAGTCGGCGATGAAATCATTTGATTTCTTTGACATCCTGCGACATCGTCCACATAAGCGTGTATGTTGTGACCTATCTGGTCATGTAGGCAACGCTGCATCCTCCGCTGATATGTAGCACCCGCGTTTTCAGCCCAAAGGGCATCGTAACGTAGCAGTAGGTGCCGTAGGGTGTGGTGAACGAAGTGACCAGTTGGTCTGACTTTCACATCCGGATTTGGTGGTAACCTGAGTAAGCATCGAGAAAACACAGAAGTTCCGAGCCAGCCGTCGAGTCAATGACTTGGTCAATGCGAGGCAAAGCAAATGGATCCTTCGGACACGCTCTGTTCAAGCTGGTGTAATCAATGCACATTCTTAATTCTTTGGTTCCCTTTTTGGGGACAAGTACAGGATTTTCTACCCATCGAGTGTGAATAACTTCTCGGATAAAGCCAGCCTTAAGTAACCTAGCTATTTCTTTGCTTATAGCTCATCGCCTTTCATCACAAAAACGTTGTAGAGGTTGTTTCACCGGTTTAGCATTAGGATCAATATTCAAGCTATGCTCGGCAAGTTCCCTAGGTACACCTTTCATGTCGGGAGGTTATCACGCAAAGATGTCCCTGTTCTCACGGAGGAACTCGATGAGCGCTCTTTCCTATTTGGGATCCAGGTCCGTGCCAATGGCGGTTCTCTTGGAGGAATCTCCTTCAACAAGCTCCACCTGCTTGGTCTTGAATGCGGCCTTGAATGTGGGTTCGGCAACAGTGATTTGCTTCTTTGAACCTGGCATCTCTGAGGCATAGACCTGGCTCTAGATCTCCTTGAATTCCTCAACATAGAGGACCACTTCGACGAAGGCGGCTTCGCTGAGCTTGCACTCCCGTGCCTTAGTGAAGCTTCCGTCAATGGTGATGATGCCATTTGGTCCGGGTATCTTGAGATTATTGTTGACAAAGCATGGCCTTGCGAGGAAGGAGTGGAATATGTCGCGTCCGAAGATGATGTGGTACATGCTCTTGAAGGGCACCACTTCAAAGGTCATGCGTTCTTGGTGGTAATTGTTGACATCACCAAAGGCGACCGGAAGAGTGATGCAGCCCAGGGAATTAGCTTGTCGGCCAGGGACAACACCATGGAAGACGGTGTTGCTTTTCCTTAGCTGGGTCTCTGTCAAGTTCATCTTGTGCAGTGTATCCAGGTACATGATGTTGATGCTGCTTCCACTATCCATGAGGCACTTGGTGAACTCTATGCAGTCAATCAATGGGTTGATGACCATGGCATACTGGTTTTCTGTTGGGATAAGATCTGGATGATCCTTCCTATCCCATGTGATTGGAATCTCCGACCAACTGACGTACTGGGAACCGGAGGAAGTGTGGCCATAAGTTTCCTTAGTGAGGTTTTCTGGGCCCAGACGGTGGGAGTGCCAAGGAAATTGTGGTAGATCGGTGCCTTCTTTTCGAAGGGGTTCTTGCCCTTGCCATTGCCCTTGTCGTCAGATTTGGGTTCCACGTCTTCATCAATGTCACTTGAATCCTTGGACTCCTCTTCCTTCTTTGTCCCTTTGCCCTTTCCGCGGGGTCTGTTCTTTCGATTTCGCTTGTAGTCGGACTCAGGGTCTTCCTTGAGGTTGTTGACAAACTTGCATTGGCGGTTGGTGTGGGTGGCCTTGACGTTTGCGTCGAGGTGGACGAAACATGACATATCGCGTTACTCTTCGTACGTTTGGGGAACGCGGGCGCTAAGGGTGTAGAATCACTCCTCTGCTGACCATGGCTACCCCCCCGGCCACGACCATGCTGTCCACTTCACCTCTGCCAATGAACGTTGTGGCGACCATGTTGGCTATTTGCTTCTCTTTCGGCAGAGTCTTTTGCTTGTTGTTGTTGTTTTTTCTAGCCTGGGTAGGGATTGCTATTGCGGGCAACAATCCGCGCGCGTCGTCTTCAGCAGTGGCAAACTCGCTAGCCATGGCGATCATTGCATTGAGGTTGAGCTCGTTGTTGTCTTGCTTGCATTTCAATGTATGCTGGAGCAAAGTCCCCTTCTCCAGACCGTTGACGAAGGTGGCCATAGCAGTTTTGTTCGTGCACCCCGCGCATGAATTTTTCATATCCAGCCAGCGGGAAAGGTAAGCACGCGAGGATTCATCCTTTTCTTGTACGCACCGCTATAGGTCTCCGACAGTGCAGGGACATTTTTACGTACCCTCAAAGTTCTTGGTGAACGCTTCATGCATGTCTAACCAATTGAAGATTCATTTCTCTGCAAGTCATCAATCCATTGTCGGGCGATGCTGGTAAGCATAAGTAGGGGGTACTTAATGGCGACATTAGGGTTTCCCCCATCAATGTCAAACGCTTCGTTGTAGTCTTGCAACCATGTAACTGCCCTAGCAGTGCCGTCATAAGGCTTGATGGTCTTGTCAACCTAGAGGCCCATGGGGTAAGTTGTGGCCCGTATTATCGATCCAAAACAACATGGCCCAAGATATGGGAGCTCTCGTGTTTCTTGGATCTTGTCCTACCATGAACGTGCGTCGTACGGCTCTGGTTGCTTCCCTTTTCCATCATGGGGAGGAGAGTTGTGGTGCGATATTTTGGATCCACCAGTTCCTCTGCCATGATGGCTGATGGGTGGCGATGGTGGCGGTGGCGGTGGTGGGTTAGCCTTCTTGTTGTCCCCTCCATGCGAATCCTCACGCCTATCGCGATTCCTTGTCGGATGTGGCACTTCCTTGTAGGATCTGCTCCTGTTTTGTTCATTGCCGCTGCACTCTCCGGCATGCCAGGGCTGCTTTCCCTGGTCACGTATAACGATACTGACCTGGGGACGCCTAGGAGGTGGCATGCTTGTACGGTGGCATGACTGTTGCTCCTCGTCACACCGGGATGGCGGGGGTGGCGGCAATCCACGGGGGTGAGCCTTGTCTCCGTGGTTGGAGGATATGGGTATGGCATTAGCCTAGTTACGTGCATCCCTTTGTCTTTGCTCCGTGGAGCCTGTGTGGGATCCTTCATCATGGGGAGATCTAGGCCTTCGGCGGCTGTTTAGGGTTGACTGGCAAAGCTCTGGATTGAACTCAAGCCTTTGTGAGGTGGCTTTCTCCTATCGCTTGCAAGCCTTGGCTATGAGGTCATATACCTGAGCCACTGCCTCTGGTGACCTGTCCTGTTCAAGGAGGGTCTTGGCAACGACAATGTTGAGGGCGGGAGTTGGGGTTACTTGCCTCCCATCTGAATCAATGTATGGGGTGGCTTTTGCCAGTTTTGATCCCTCATATCCCAACTTGCACCGAACGCCGGGGTCTTTGACGACATGAGTTGGTGCCTTCTTTGTGTGTGCTTTAACAACAGCTACTTGTACTCATCCTCCATTGCTCTTGCTGCCTTGATTTGATTGCTGCGCTCTGGCCATGTCCTTGTCTAGCTCAGCACCCTGTTATGCAATGCACATGGCCTCCGCGAGAATTTCTGCACGCTTCTCATCAAGCTCCGTCACACTCCGAATATGGGCGATGGTGATGGGCCCGATGAGGAGTGCACCGTATATCGCCTTGTTGGCCGGGGTAACCAATGGGTTTCCAGCTGCAGACGTTGATGGTGGCGGAGGCGGAAAATTTGTTTTCTTGGCAGTACTAGGGCCTATGGTAAGTTCCTGCACCTGTTGCCGGGGGATACCTGGAGGAGGCATAGAGGCCTTCTTTGCCGCTGCCGCTCTGGTAACCGCAAGTGTGGGTGGAGCTCGCTCAGGTTCCGGTTCCTATCTTCTTCCATCATGCTCCTGATGGCGATGAGCACCTAGTGGGAAGTGTTGGTTTTCTCGGCGCACTCCTCCTTCTCAATCTCCTGCTCGATCTCCCTCATAACAGCGTCGTATTCCTCCGAGTTAGCATCCGAGTTGCCACCATCCATGTTGATGTCGGCGTATAGTGAGTCGAGGACCAAGTTGGAGTTGCCTTCGATATTGTTGATGGTGGATGTGGAGGGTGATGGAGGCGGGCTGTTGTTGGTGCTTCCTCCGGTTTCAGGCCCAGGCATAGCCTGAGTGTTCTCCTCGGCGTCCGTGTATTCATTTACGATTGCAACCA
The DNA here is from genome assembly GCA_916181665.1 of Avena sativa. Lineage (NCBI taxonomy): Eukaryota > Viridiplantae > Streptophyta > Magnoliopsida > Poales > Poaceae > Avena > Avena sativa. The sequence goes on along the minus strand of OV702291.1, from coordinate 371,778,055 downwards.
TCTTGCCAAGGGTGAGAGGGCCTGCGGCCTACCGTCTTTGGAGGGTATGTGTCGTGGTGGTGGCACGGCAGATGCCATGGATAGGCTAAAGATGGGGCCAATGAGTGCTAGGGGAATCCAGGGAGGGAAAACGTGGTGATTCCACGCACATATGTTGTTGTATTTCCTCTATCAATGGTGGTTACAAATGCTCCTTGAGCTGTTCGTGAGAACGAGACTATGCCTCTTACCCCCCACAACCTAGCTCTATAGTTCTACCTTAGACAGACAAAATGAGCGATGTCCTTCTATGGAGGCCCCGCTGATCCTTATATAGGGGGATCCCGGGTAACAAAGTTAGGGCACACGTGGCAGCATATTCCCCGAATATGCCCCTTGGTTAAAGCTAGATGCTTCTTTATTCTCTTTAAAGGTTCGTTCGGACTATGGACATAACCCACTGCGTAATCCTTGCCTTTTAGCGTCACTAGACACAAGCTACATCAGCCGACACTGCCCGCATCATCTTGGTCGCCCCTGCCCTGCTGGTCCTTCCTGCTGCTTTGCTTCGCTCACGTTACAGCTAGCAAAGGCCACCTTTTGACTAGCGAGAGATTCCATCCTTCTCTTGGAAGCCAAATGGTAGTCCGGCTAGCACATGGCTGACACGGCTACGAGGGTACCTGCTTAATAGATAGACAAATATGGCCGACATATATTTTATGCCGGTCGGGTTAATGCTATGGAGCTGCCCCACGAGCCAGGTTACTCCGTAAGTCAGCCTACCTTGAGGCGACCCGGCCAACACTTGCTTTGACCGTGCTGTACCTCGGCTAACTCAGCCTTTATACCCCAGCGTGACCCTACCCGGGGGTATCCCCCCAACATTAGTCCCTGAAGCTGGTGCGCTCTTGGCAACCTTAGTTGTTAAGGACATAGCAGGTTCCTTTATCCGGATCTTAACTTCTTCGGCCAAGTTAATCAGTAAACCGGACCTTTTTCTTCTATCTTCCCTTGGCTCATTCCGAGTTATTTCTCGCTGGGCGGGTGTTTGCTCACATATCCAGGTTACCTTTCCTCCTTTCATACGCTTCCCCATGTCCTACATGGAGGGTAATCATCACCTTGCCTCATTTTAAGGGCCACACCCATTTACTGCGCCGGTTACTATTGCAATGTCAGGAATAACTGCTATGCACATCCATTCACTGCAGCGCCTCATTAAGTGCATCATCGTGTCACGTCACTTGATCATTTGCTCCCTATGCCCCTTGTTGTGGCTCATATTTGATTGGCTGTTCCGCTGCGTACACAGCCACACCGTGCGGTTGGGCTGCCGTAAATGATCACACTACACGCTCTCACCATGCGGTTAAATAGAGGGCAGGGGCCATCTTGGGGGATATGCCCTCACTTAGCGCCCATCTGCTTCTCTTTCTTCTCCCCTGCGCCGTTTCCACCGCTACTACTCCTTCGCTAGTGCCACGCCACCACCACCATGTCCAGACGCTTCCAGCGACCGCGTCGCTGCCTTTGTTCAAGATCTTCGCCACAGGGCCCTGTGCTTCTAGGTTCCCCGCGGCCGGCTACCTCTACTCCGACTTCGTCCTCGAAGACCTCGACCTCACCATGACTGAGGAAGAAGCCACCGTGGTCGTGCAGTAAGAGGAGGAAGATGAGGCTCGTGAGCACGGCGGGTGGGATGGTGCCTTCATCTTTGAGGATGATTTGGATTAGCTTTACACCACGCGCCGCATCCCCGCGGGTGTTGCCTGCCGCCTCGCCACCGACGAGATTTCCCCTTCTCCAAATCCAGGGGAGTATGTGGTTTTTCTCTCCCGCTTCGAGCGCGGCTTCGGCCTTCCTTTTTCTGATTTCTTTTTAGATTTTATCTCCACCTACCAACTGCAACCACATCATCTCCCTGCCAATGCCATCACCTCTCTCTCCTCTTTTTCCTCTGGCATTGAGGGGTATATAGGCCTCTGGCCATCCAAGGAGATGTGGATCAAGTTTTTTGGTCTGCGGAAGAACATCGTCCCTGATCCGAAGCTTACTCCAGCGGAGAAGCATCTGACCCAGTGCGGGGCAACCTCCATATCTCCCTGCAAGGGCTCTGCTTTTCCCCGGGTCACCGGGCTCGAGTCTTGCAAGGGCTGGGCCCTGACTTTCTTCTATGTTCGGAACACCACAGACGAAGATTTGATCCGGCTCCTCCCCTTCAAGTTTGGAGTCCTGGACACCTCTCTATGGGAGAGTATTCCGAAATAACCCACGGCCCTAGAGAACCAGACTGACCGCCAAATCAAGGAGCTGCTCAAGGAGAAACTCCGGCGGGAGGATATTATGATCACCTTCGTTCGCTGCCGAGTCTCCCCCTGCAGAAACACGCCCACAAGATCTTCTACTTGAGCGGCTCCCTCGATCCCTCCTTCGAGCTCGATAACTCGGCAGTGTACCACCGGGTTAAGGCCATCTTCAACATGGAGAAGAAATTCTCCGAGGCTTGGGAATGGGGGCTTGCGCCCTATACCCGGGACAACCCTCCTCCAAAAGTAAACTTCTCTACTGTTTCTCCGGGTCTTCTTGGTATGTCGGATAACTTTTTTAACTTAACCACTGTTCCTTTGTTCTCAGTGATTCCTCCAGCAGCCACTAGAGGATGGCCAAGAGCTGGCGAGCAAGTGGGTGCCGGATCGTGCCGAGCCAAACGAGGTGGAGCCTGATCCGGAGAGTTTTCTGCCCACTCCGGACACTGTGAAACGTACCTTTGGTAAGGCCTCTTCTTTAAGGGATTGGCCGGATGACGATGACTCGGATGTTGAGGTTCTTCAGGTACTTGACCCGGTGCCCATCTCTTACGCATTCTCGGTTATGTTCGAATCTTCAACTAACCTAGCCGGTCAGGTCCACGAGGTTCCCCCTTGCCACAAGTGGTCTGGTCCCTGCTCCCTCCCAAAAGCGTGCGGCTACCTCGGCCGGAGCTTCAGAGACACCGCCGCCCAAGAAGAGGCAGAAGAAGTCCAGGGTGAAAGCCTCGGCCAAGCCAGCGGCCAAGAGCACGGTCCGGAGGGCACCCAAACCTCAGGCACCTCCAACCTCGAATGAGTAAGTCTTTCTGCATTTGTTCTTGGGTCTTTCCATTTCTGCGTTTGCCTTTGTCTCTTATTTGTTCTCTTTCTCTTCTTGAGTTGCTGCTCTTTTACTTTCCAGAGCTCCTAGGGTCATTCCCTAGAGTGGCTCCGACACTGCCTCTCCGATCTGGAGCAGTCCTTCTACCCCCCCCCCCCCCCCGACGATGACGTTCGCCTGCTTAGTCCTATTCAAGAGGACTCCGCGGCTGCGCCTGATCGGAGCCCACCTCGTCACGGGGAGGGCAATGTCAGCGTGGGGGGTAGTGGGGCAGCCCAGGATATGGCTATGCCAAATCATCCTAGCTCTTCCTCTTCGGTGCCACCGCCCAGTTCCGAGGTGCCAGTTTCATCGGCACCGCCCCAACCAAGTTCTTCGACCCCAGTTTCTTTTGAACCAGTAGCACCAGTACCAGGAGCAGCACCAACACCAGCAGCACCAGCAACAGCGGCAGCACCACTACCAGCATCAGCACCAGCAGCATCTACTCTAGCACCAGCCTCGACACCAAAGCTAGCAGCAGCAACAACCTCCACCAAGCCTCCAAATAGGATACCTCCATCAGCTGCCTCCGGGTCTATGGTGTCCATTGTGGACATTTTCCAGCCAGCTTCTCAGGCACCATCCGGACTAGCAGCCTCTGATCTTCTGCAGCACCCCACGTCATCCGGCAAGCTCAAGAAAGTTGTCGGGCCAGCCAAGGGCACCACTTTCAGGTCTCCCGCTGCCGGATTAGAAGGAAGTAGGCAACTGGTCCTGCATACCAGTCCTTTTGCTGCCCAATCCGCGAGGCGAGAGGCCCATATCAAAGGCTTGGTGGTGAGCCATTCTCCCAGTAGCGAAAGTTACAGCCCACTGCTCCTTGAGTACGTGAACAACTAGAACAATGCTGAATTCATTGATCCTAAGGATGATCTGCCGAAGAAGTTTGGCCCAGCCGGGTTAAGTTCCACTTGGCCCGGATCTTGTAAACTTCGAATATCCACACACATAGAGCCTGGTTAAGTTCCACTTGGCCCGGATTTTGTAGACTTCGAATATCCACACACCTAGAGCCGGGTTAAGTTCCACTTGGCCCAGATTTTGTAGACTTCGAATATCCACACACGTAGAGCCGGGTTAGGTTCCACTTGGCCTAGATTTTGTAGACTTCGAATATCCACACACCTAGAGCCGGGTTAAGTTCCATTTGGCCCAGATTTTGAAGACTTCGAATATCCACACACCTAGAGCCAGGTTAAGTTCCACTTGGCCCGGATTTTGTAGACTTCGAATATCCACACCTAGAGCTAGGTTAAGTTCCAATTGGCCTGGATTTTGTAGACTTTGAATATCCACACACATAGAGCCGGGTTAAGTTCCACTTGGCCCGGATTTTGTAGACTTCGAATATCCACACACCTAGAGCCGGGTTAAGTTCCACTTGGCCCGGATCTTGTAGACTTCAATTTATTCTCACTTTCCCCTTGAACAAACCTTGTCTTGTTTTTTTAGATTACCACTAACCCCCGAACTGCTGAGTTCCAGTGCCTGCTAGACTCCTACAAAGATGTTTGCGCCCGTTATGGCAAGCTCTTGGAGGATCACCAAAGGAAGAGTAATTTTCTTTACTCAAGCCTTTTCCTTTTTTCACTTGCATTCCTTCGAGTTATCCATGATCCGTATTAACTTGTTATTCGAACTATGCAGCCGAGGTTGAGGCTGAGAACATTATTATGCGGAAAAATCTGGCTGAAATCCAAGGTATTTTGTCTTGTTCTCACGATCATTGTGCGCTCTTTCCTCGACTTGGTAGATATTTATACTTCGGCTCTGCCGGATTAACCCACTATTGCAATTTCCCTTGAAGACAACATACCTATTCCTGATATGATGACACATTTTCTCGAACAAGCAGGAAAGCATCAAGCTGAGCTGAAGAAGAAGGACGACGCGATAGCTCGACTATGACTCTAGGACTCGGAGATTACTCGGCTGAATGCCAAAATCCAGAGGCTTAAGGACCTCCATAAATCCGAACTGGATAAGGCTGATCAGGAGTTTGCGGAGGAAAGAGAGCGTCTGATGACGCCAATTTACAAGGACAAGGACTTAATGCAGGAAGCCGATATAAAACTTACGTCGGTGACATCAAAATACAAGAAACTCTAGGCCAACAGTGCCAATGTTCATGCCGAGCTCCAGCGTCTCCTCTTCCAGATTGTCCGTGAGTTCCTTTCCCTTGCTCAATTTTCATTTCTCCGGGTTTGGTGCTTTTGCTCATTGTTTCCTCTGTTCTGTTCTTAGGCAAGTTTCCAGAAGATGACACTCTCGCTGCTGCTGCTGTAGCCCGGTCTTGCGAGCAATGTGGTATTCCCACAGGTCATGCTGCCGGGTCAATCCCTTACGAGGCAAAGGATCTGCTGGCGAGCCTCGCCGCTCGCATGGATCTAGTAAAGAACTATGGCGCAGATATCATGCCGACAGAAATGCGGATGCTCAACTCCCTCTGGTCCTCTGGGCCCACTCCCAAAGGAAATGCGGCTCTTATATCCAAATTGATGGAGTGTGAGACTCAGTTGTACCTGTGGCGAGAATCTGCTGCATGAGTCGGGGCTGACATCGCCCTGAAGTTCGTCATGTCAGGGTATGAAGGGATAGACTTGGGCTTGCTCACCCGCATGCGCAATGGATCAAAGTGGTCTGAAAATTCAGAGTGCGTTGCTCGTCACAAAGCCTGTGCCAACAAGCTTATCCAGTACTCCTTCTATCATGCTTGGAATGAGGGGCCGAGCTACCTCAATGTATTTGATGATACAGGTGCTTCCGAGGGTGAGGAAAGCGAGGGTGAAGCCTCCGAACTTGGCGACGAAGCTAAAGATCCGAAAGACGGAGAGGCCAACCCCAAAGATGAGGCCGAGGTTAGCGCCCCGCCCACAAACTCCGAAGTAACTCCACCATCGGCTGGTGATTTGGCCTCTGCCCCTTCCCCTTGAAAACACTTAACCATATTTGTCAGATCCTCGGAATGCCGGGTGAAGATGTATTTAAGTACTGTAGTTTGGTTTGGCTACAATTGTTGTTGTTTGCTACTAAGTTTTTAATGTCAGATTATCGTGGGCGAAGTCCCCGAGTTTCCTTTACTTGTTCCCCCAATTTTTGACTCGGCTCGTGTCCACCTTGATTCGGTTTTTCGACTTACGAGTCTGAGGTTCAAAAAATTGACTTAACAATACTTGAAACTTTGAGATTAGCTCAAATAATCCAGTGAGAGATGAATAAAGTAAACAAGGGGTTAGTCCAAATAACAAATGTCGGCGTGCTCAGGTTCTTTCCCTTAGTCGTTTTTCATGTGCTTTGCAATTCCAAACTTGTTCTCTTGCTTGCCATGAAGCCAATTCTTGTTGGACAGTAGCAAAGTCGAAGAGTTGGGTTTTTGGTGCTCACACACTACTAATCCGACTAAGGTACAAGTAATGTAAGCCAGCCGACATATAAAGAAAACATAAACAAGAAAGGCAGTTATTATGGCAGTCCCCGAGTTTCTGCTGGGGGTGCTGAAGTTTCATTGATAAGCCCGTTGCCGACATACATACCGACATACGAGTGACTCGGATACATTCACCTCTTTGATAGGTGTAAAAGGGATGAAGTAGTGCTACATTCCATGGTTGCTTAGATTCTTCTCCGGACCTGTCCGCCTTGTTCTTCTCTGTGGTTGTGCATCGATAAGATAGTAGGAATCATTGTGCAAAGCTTTTCTTACAATGAATGGTCCTTCCCAAGGAGGGGATAACTTAAGCATGCCAGTGGTGCGCTGCACCAACCAAAGTTCCAGATCACCTTCCCGGAAAACTTGGGGGTTTACTTTACGGCTATGGTAGTGTCGGAGATTTTGCTGATATATGTCGGATCTAGACAAGGCCAGTTCTCTCGCTTCTTCCAGCAAATCAACATCATTTTTCCAGGCTTCACACACTTCGGCTTCTGTGTATTGGGTGACTCTTGGCGAATCATGCTCTATGTCGGCTGGTAATACAGCTTCTGCCCCATATACCAGAAAAAACAGCATATAGCCTATTGATCAATTTGGAGTTGTTCTTAGACACCACAGTACCACTTGTAGTTCTTCTATCCAGCACCCCGCTGATCTTTACAACGGCTCCATGAGCCGGGGTTTTATCCCGGAGAACTCCAGTCTGTTGGATCTTTCCACTTGCCTGTTCGATGAGGGGTGGGCCACAGAGGCTACATCTAACCGGATCTTCTTTTCTTAGCAAAACCTCGCAAATGCTCCTTTAGCAAAATTTGTGCCATTATCAGTTATGATACTATGTGGGTAGCCATATCTCAAGATTATATCTTTGAGAAACTTTACTATTGTTGCCCCATCACATTTCCTGATTGGCTTTACTTCAATCCACTTGGTAAATTTGTCCACCATAACTAGGATATGGGTCATTCCTCCTTTAGACGGCTTAAATGGTCCTACCATGTCTAGGCACCATACATCAAATGTCCAAGTAATGGGGATAGTTTTGAGTTCCGACATTGGCAGGTTGGTTTTTATGGCGTATCTTTGAAGCCATTGCATTTCCTCACCAAATCTTCTGCTTACTCCAAAGCGCTTGGCCAATAAAATCCATGCCGGAAAGCCTTTGCCACTAATGCTCTTGAAGATGCATGGTGGCCACATTCTCCTTGGTGGATATCCCGGAGTATGTCAAGTCCTTCCTCCGGGTCAACGCATCGCTGCAGCACTGTGGTTACACTTATCTTGTATAATTCGGCATTGATAATGGTGTAGGCCTTTGCTCTTCTATGGATCTACCTTGAGAGCACCTCATCATCCAGCAAGATTCCCTCTTTTAGGAAGTCAAATATTGGCTTGGCCCAAGCGGGTATAGCTCAGACGGGGAAAGGTTCCTCGTCAATTTCCATCGAATCCACTAACATAACCCCTATCGGGTTTGGTTGAACAGTCCCCGGGTTTGCCGAAGCAGTCCCCGGGTTTGCTGAGGTGCCTCCCCAATCTATCTCCATTGGCGTAGCTTCTGACCCGGAGAGAGCCGGGATATAAATTGACTCGAATTCCGGCGATGGGGTAATAGATGGTTTTCTTAAGTGTTCCAAGGCAACATTTGGCAGGATTGGTTGTTGAGATGAGCCCAACTTAGATAGTACGTCAGCTGCCTCGTTTTTAATCCGAGGTACTTGATGGAATTCACATCCCTCGAAGAATCCGCTTATCTTTTGCATATGAAATCTATAAAGGTCCATGCTGGCATCCAAGGCATCCCAGTTGCCAGATACTTGCTGCACCACCAAATCCGAGTCTCCAAAGCAATGTATCTGACGTATCCCCACTTCTTTTGCCACTTTAAGGACATGCACCAGTGCTTCATATTCTGTGACATTATTCGAGGCACTGAAGTGGATTTGGAGGACATATTTTAGTTGATCTTTCTTGGGCGAGGTAAGCACTACTCCGGCGCCCAGCCCTTCTTTCAGTTTTGATCCGTCGAAGTGCATTCGCAAATAATTGGAGTCCGACAGAGGCGGTTGGTATTGCATCTCGGCCCAGTCCACAAAGAAATCTGCCACAGCCTGTGATTTGATCGCATATCTTGTGTCAAACTATGGTGCATATGGGGCTAGCTCAATTGCCCATTTTGCTATTCACCCACTAGCATCTTTGTTACTCATAATCTCTGATATGGGGGTGCCTCACATATCACCTTGATGGGATGTTCCTCAAAGTAGGTATTGAGTTTCTTGGCCAACATATACATGCCATACGCCATCTTTTGATAGTGAGGGTAGTTATGTTTTGAAGCCGATAACACCTCGCTCAGATAAGACACTGGACTTTGCACCGACTATCCTTCTTCTTCGCGCTCCACTACAATTACTGCACTTACGACTCGGTTGGTCGTGGCTACATAGAGCAACATTGGCTCCTTGGGTAGTGGTGCGGCTAGGATTGGTGCAGTAGACAACATCTTTTTTAATTCTCGAAATGCACTATCCGCTTGTGGCTTCGATGTAAATTTGTCTGCCTTTTTCATTAACTGGTAGAGGGGCAAGGCCTTCTCTCCTAGCCGACATACAAACCGTCTTAACGAGGCCAGGCAGCCAATGAACTTTTGTACATCGTTAAGGCATTTTGGCAGTTCCATTCTCTCTATAGCCCGGATTTTCGCCGCGTTAGCTTCAATACCTCGGCTGGACACCAGAAAACCAAGTAACTTCCCTATGGGCACACCAAAAGTACATTTCTCCGGATTAAGCTTCATCTGGAACCGTCTCAAGTTCGTGAATGTCTTCCGGATGTCATCAAGGAGTGTATTGCTTTCCTTAGATTTTATCACCACATCATCCACATAAATTTGCACATTTCGACCTATTTGGTCATGTAAACATTTTTGCATGCATCGCTGGTACGTTGCTCTAGCATAACATAATCCAAACGGCATAGTGCGATAGCAATAAGCCCCGTATAGGGTAATAAATGCAGTCTTTATTTGATCATACGGGTTTAGGGGTATCTGGTGGAAACCAAAATACACATCAATGAATGACAATAGTTCACATCCGGCAGTTGAGTCTATGACTTGGTCTATTCTAGGGAGTGGAAATGGATCTTTAGGACACGCCTTATTCATGTTCATGTAATCAATGCACATGTGCCATACCACGGCCACGTTCGGATCATCTTTCTTCTTTTCCACAAGCACTGGATTAGAGAGCCAATCCGGATAGAGTACTTCCATGATAAATCCGGCTGCAAGGAGCCTAGATATCTCATCCCCAATGACTTTTCTTCGGTCCTCGGCGAAACGTTAGAGAGGTTGCTTCACCGGCCTCACATTCAAAGAGTGCTCGGCCAACTCCCTCGGCACACCTTGCAAATCCTGTGTGGACCAAGCAAAGATATCCCGATTCTCACGGAGGAAGTTGACGAGCTCGCTTTCCTATTTGCTGCTTAACCCGGCACCAATGGTTATGGTGCGCTCTGGGAACTGATCATCGATTGGCACTTCCTTTGCATCCTTGGTTGCTTGGAATGATACACTTCCATGCGGGTTGGTCAGGGCCGGCATATGTTGCTACACGGATTGAGCCAATGTCACCACTTCCTGTATCCTCCTCTTTTCCTGAGCTATCACGAGGGACTCGGCTAAGTTAGATCCGGCAGAAGCGCACTCGATCGAATGCCTGAAGTTCCCTAATACGGTTATCACTCCCCTAGGTCCGGGGAGTTTCATCTTTAAGTAATTGATGTGAGTACTTGCCATGAACTTGTTCAATGCAGGCCTGCCGACCAACGCGTGATATGCGCTCTCCAGATTCACCACTTTGAACTCCAAATTTTCAGTCCGGCAATTATCCCTTGTACCGAACAGCACATCAACCCGAACCTTACCAATTTGCTCACATGAGATACCTGGCACGATGCCATGGAAGGTGGTCCTCATAGCTTGCAGCATATTCTCTGATATCCCCAACTTGTGCATGGTATCCTTGTACATGATGTTAATGCTACTGCCATTATCTATCAGCACCATAGAAAATCTCATATTGAGGTTCGGCCCAATGAACGTCGGATCCAGGACTAGTGCGTAGGTCCCTGGGCTAGGCATGAGCTTCGGGTGATCCTTGATTCTCCATGTAATCTCCTGATCCGACCAAGGCATATATCTCACCACTGCTGGCACTACCGCATTTACCTCCATATACCTGTGTTGCAAGCTATTACGGTCAGTTTCTTTCGTGGTAAACACATAGTAACTTTGGTGATGCTCCCTGTATTCGTTTCGTCCCTCATTTGTATGGTAACCTTGGTCCTGCTGCTAGTTATTGTTTACTTGATGCACAACATCCCTCCTTTCCTGATTTTCATATCTCAATGGAGGTGGAGGCAACATTAGTTGCTGTCCATCCCGCCTGTTAGTATTGGCTACCGAGGTGCTTCATTCCAGGGTGCTTCATTCCGAGGTGCCTGAGCATTCCCCGAACTACCCTGTTCTAGCTTCCTCATCCGCTCACACTGATGAGTTGTATGATTCGTCGGGCTATTCATACTGGGCATATGAAATTTGCAAGGATGATCCAGCATAGACTCGAACGTATACCTCGGACGATCTTTTCGCTCCTGCCATTGCTTTTTCTGCTCCGGGGTCCAAGGTTTCTTCCCATCACTCTTCTGTTGCTAGTTCTGCCCTCCAGTTTTCTAGCGCTGGCTGGCACCGACATTGGGTTGATCTCGGTCCACCGCTACTACCTGCTGTGAGTTATACCTATAATTTGGACGCTCGTCCCTTCTCTTTCCCCGGAAATCGTTTCTCCTTGATGACCCGGAGCCATCTCGGTTGTAATACTCCTTGTTTGCCTCACTTGACATTAGCCGGGGTTGAGTTGGGTCTCCCAAGGCATACGAATCTGCGATCCGGATCCTCTCAGCCAAAGTGGTTGGCATATCTCGCTGCAACTTTTGCCACAAGATACTTCCATATCTACAGCCTTGGGCGAACTACACAATTGCTTGTGATTCAATTACCCCCTCGCATGAGTTGCACATGTTGCACCACCGAGTCAGGAAAGCTTGGTCTAGTTCATTCGGTCTTTGCCGGCATAACGCCAGAGTTTGTGGCCTATTGGGCCTCTTGTAAGTGCCTGAGAAATTGCTGATGAATAACTCCTCAAAGTCCAGCCAACATTTAACACTTCCTGGTGGCAAGTTGTTTAGCCAATCTCTTGCTGGTCCCTCTAACATTTGAGGCACATACCTCACTGCCCATCTCAAATTTCCAGTTGCAATCTTGACCGTTGTTGCGTAATCAATAAGCCAATCCTCCAGCCTGGTGCTACCATCATAGGTCCTTGTTCCTCTGGCCAATTTAAAGTTCGGCACTGGTGGCTCCCTCATGATCTGGGGCCCAAAGCATGTCGGACCAGGTGGACCCTATACCTCGATCAACTCCGACCTATAAATCTTGTCCATCTTCAGCCTTGCATCATCTGGCTGCAAGTTTCTGCTTCCCAGCCTTGATCCAATTACATGGTGCTCCGGTCTAGGGTATCCATCGTTAACCATCGCCGATTAACCATCATTGTATCTTTCTTGATTCGGACAAGTGTTTTGCTGTTGTGCTGCTCGACCTGCACTTCTCTCCTGCTGAGGTGCATTTTGCCTTGTTCTCGCTGGATCACGCTATCCGGCATTGCTCTTCGCAGTGGTCCTTTGACCGGCATTGCCTTGGTCGCGGTTACCTCGGCCAGCTTCACCTCGGCTGGTACTGTGGCGATCTTCATCAACTTGCACTGCTTTGCCTTTTCTAGCTCTCAAAATGTCATAGGGGACCATTTGTTTGTCTCTTCTCCTGGAGTTTACTTATTCTCTCCTGGGGTTATGACCTGGAGATGATGCGGTTACGCCGGACTTGGCCGGGTTTTTCTAGCCGAACGAACCACGTGCGATGCTCTTGGTGGTGCCGAGTTTGCCTTGTTCATTTCCTTATTTTGCTGGCAAGCGACCCTCGGCAAGTGGTTCACCCTCTCCCGCTGCCTTTCCCGGGCCTCTACGGTTAGACCCTCTAACTCGGATGCAGCTGCGTTTACAGCCCTGAGGTTCTTTGTCGGGGTATTGTACTTCTCTAGCCCTCCTATTATGATTGTGGCTGCCTGACCCGGCCTAGGCTCGTATTCCTTGTCAATCTCAGTAATCAGGTTTCTACCTCGGATTTTCACCCCATCTATGTAGTTTGCCTTTGCATATTCACTCAAAGTGATGTTCAGGGACTACTGTAACTCCGCTACCTTCTTTGTGCCATCTAACATTTTCTGCCTAGTTTCCTCCAACACAGCCTGCGCCTAAGCCGAATCTACCACAGGAGCTATTGGCGTTGCCAGGCTATCTATTGCTTGCTGGAGTACATTCTCTGGCCTCTCTAGTGGAGGAAACCTAGATCTTGCCTATTTTGGCGTGACCTCCAGCTCCGGCACCGGATCCTTGCTTGCTCCCGCGTCTGGCGCGGCCATCATGACCTCAACGCTGCTAACGGGGCGAGTGATATGCACACCGCGATCTGCGATGAGAGGTGGTTCGCCTCCCTTGACGATGTGACGCGGATGAACGCAGCACTCATCCACACCTACGTAGATCTTATGCGCACCAAGTTTGATGAAGACGACGTTGCATGGAGGGGGACGCCTGCCGAAGCTTCCTGTGTTGTCGCTGACGTAGTCCAGCACTCCGAAGCGCTAAACTAGGCTGGAGACGACGCCCTCACCGGTGTTGGAGATGCTTCCTGTCCGTATTTTCACCCCTGCTAGCACCGCTAGCACCACGGTGGGCACCAACTGTCGTGGTGGTGGCACGGGAGATGCCTGGATAGGCTAAAGATGGGGCCAATGAGTGCTAGGGGATCCAGGGAGGAAAAGTGTGGTGATTCCACGCACAGATGTTGTTGTATTTCCTCTATCAATGGTGGTTACAAGTGCTCCTTGAGCTGTTCGTGAGAAGGAGACTATGTCTCTTACCCCCCACAACCTAGCTCTAGAGTTCTACCTTAGACAGAGAAAATGATTGATCCCCTTCCATGGAGGCCCCGGTGCTCCTTATATAGGGGAGCCCGGGTTACAAAGTTAGGGCACACGTGGCAGTATATTCTCCAAATATGCCCCTTGGTTAAAGCTAGATGCTTCTTTATTCTCTTTAACGGTTTGTCCGGACTATGGATGTAACCCACTTCATAATCCTTGCCTTTTAGCGTCACCAGACACGGGCTACGTCAGCCGACACTGCCCGCGTCATCTTGGTCGGCCTTGCCCCGCTGGTCCTTCCCTCTGCTTTGCTTCGCTCATGCTACAGCTAGCAAAGGCCACCTTTTGACTAGCGAGGGATTCCTTCCTTCTCTTGGAAGGCAAATGGTAGTCCGGCTAACACATGGCTAACCCGGCTACGAGGGTACCTGCATAATAGATAGACAAATATGGCCGACATATATTTTATGTCAGCTAGGTTAATGCTATGGAGATGCCCCACGGGTCGGGTTACTCCGTAAGTCAGCCTGCCTTGAGGCGACCCAGCTAGCACTTGCTTTCACCATGTCGTACCTCGGCTAACTCGGCCTTTATACCCCAGAGTGACCCTACCCGGGGGTATCCCCCAACAGTATGCGAGAGGAGCGTTCCGAGCGTGAGCCCTTGCACGAAGTGGTAGACAAGTTTTTCAGTGCGGTCACCCTCCAGGGTTTCTCTTACCCTCATCCATCTGGCAAGGTATTCGCGGGGAGGTTCTCCTTCCCTCTGGACGCATCTGGCCAGATGAAAGATGGTGACGACACCGACAAAGTTTGACCTTTGCATCTCTAATGCTCGGGGCAGCCAACCAGATTTGCAGGGTCCTTCCACCATTATATCCTGCACAGGGGCGGTATGGGTGGGCCTTGAATTTTCCTAATCTGAGCCACCATACTCTAGAGAGAGGTACGACCCAAATTCTTCCGCGAATGTATCCTTCCCGTAGGCGGTTCATGCGGTCCTTGACGAGTTTTTGACTTCCTAGGAGCTAGGACCCAAGTCGGTTTCATCAATGAAGATGTCGATGTCTCCGACTGGGATGACGAAGCAACGGGTAGGTTTCCTCCTTGTCGGGACCCAGAATTCATCGGGGGGGAAATCGGGACTTTGCCAGAGAAGAGGACGCACTCGATGGCCATGGTGTCACCGATTCCTGCGAAGAGCTTGGACCTCGCCTGGTGTAGAGCTCGAAGCGCCTCCTGCCCCACGGTGGGCACCAACTGTCGTGGTATTGCCGATGAGTACGCCATAGAGGGGTCCTCACAGAGCATGTTTAGAGACGTGGGGTAAGGCGAAGAGTTGGCGGGTATGAGGTACCACAGCTTACCCAGGTTCTAATTGTTGCCCTAAGGCTCCCATAGGTCCGGTTTATAAAGGCACCAGAACCTAGGGTTATAGGGAAAGGACCTTGCTGGACAAGGTAAAGAGTCCTACACTAATACTAACTAGTTTTCGTTTCTTGTACTCCAAGGCTCTGAGTATGTCGGTGACTCCTACATAGCCTTCCTTTATCCTGCATGGGCCTGCCTTCGGTATCCGTCTAACAGGGCCACCCAGCAGGCCATGGGCCATGCTACCAACTGTGGACCACCTAGGTTAGGCGGATTGGAGACGTGCCATGGTGATACCCTTTTAGCATATCCCCAACACACACTCTAGTGGATTCTGTGAAGCAACTTTTGCCACACTGGTGCAACATGCAACATGGAAGTTGTTTTCCTATTTATTTTTGGTATGTGTCACCATGGTTTGACGCACTGATCCACTAGTGGAATTGCATGTGTTCTTTTCCTAGACCACATTGATCAACTAGTGCCATTGCATGTGCTCTTTCCCTAAACCAAATGTATCCACATGACAACACACACTCCAGTGGATTTTGTGATGCAACTTCTGCCACATTGGTGCAACATGCAATGTGGAAGCTGCATTCCTATGTGTTTTTGGTCTTTGTGACCAAGGTTTGTCACACTGATCAACTAGTACCATTGCATGTGTTATTTTACTAGACCACATGGATCCACATGACAACACAAACTCTAGTGGATTCTATGATGCAACTTCTGCCACACTGGTGCAACATGCAACGCGCAAGCAACTTTCCTATATGTTTTGATCTCTATGACCAAGGTTTGAGACACTGACCCACTAGTGTCATTGCATGTGTTCTTTTCCTAGACAACATGGATCCACATGATAACACACACGCCATCGGATTTTGTGCTGCAACTTCTGCCACACTGGTGAAACATGCAATGTGGAAGATGCTTTCCTATGCGTTTTTGGTCTCTATGACCAAGGTTTGACACACTGATCCACTAGTGGCATTGCATGTGTTCTTTTCCTAAACCACATTGATCACCTTGTGCCATTGCATGTGTTCTTTCCCTAAACCAAATGTATCCACATCACAACACACACTCTAGTGGATTCTGTGATGAAACTTCTGCCACACTGGTCCAACATATAATGTGGAAGCGGCTTTCCTATCTGTTTTGGTCTCTATGCCCAAGGTTTGACACAGTGATCCACTAGTACCATTTCATGTGTTATTTTCCTAGACCAGATGGATCCACATGACAACACATAGTCTAGTGGATTCTGTGATGCAACTTCTGCCACACTGGTGCAACATGCAACATGGAAGCTGCTTTCCTATCTGTTTTGGTCTCTATGACCAAGGTTTGACACACTGATCCACTAGTGTCATTGCATGTGTTCTTTTCCTAGACCACATGGATCCACATGACATAGCACACTCCGGTGGATTCTGTGATGCAACTTCTGCCACACGTACTGATGCAACATAAAATGTGGAAGCTACTTTCCTATGTGTTTTAGGTCTCTGTGACCGAGGTTTGACACACTAATCCACTAGTGGCATTGCATGTATTCTTTCCATGGACAACATGGATCCACATGAAAACACACACTTTAGTGGATTCTGTGATGCAGCTTCTGCCACACTGGCAACATGGAGGCTGCTTTCCTATGTGTTTTAGGTCTCTATGACCAAGGTTTAACACACTGATCCACTAGTGTCATTGAATGTGTTCTTTCCCTAGACAACATGAATCCACATGACAACACACACTCTAGTGGATTCTGTGATGCAACTTCTGCCAAACTAGCAACATGGAAGCTGCTTTCCTATGTGTTTTTGGTCTCTATGACCAAGGTTTGACACACTCATCCACAAGTTTCATTGTATGTGTTCTTTCCTAGACCACACTGATCCACATGAAAACACACACTCCAGTGGATTCTATGATGCAACTTCTGCCATAGTGGTGCAACATTTAACATGGAAGCTGCTCTCTTATGTGTTTTTGGTCTATGTCGCCATGGTTTGACACACAGATCCACTAGTGGAATAGCATGTGTTCTTTTCCTAGACCACACTGATCACCTAGTGCCATTGCATGTGTTCTTTCCCTAAACCAAATGTATCCACATCACAACACACACTTCAGTGGATTCTGTGATGAAACTTCTGCCACGGTGGTGCAACATATAATGTGGAAGCTGCTTTCCTATCTGTTTTGGTCTCTATGCCCAAGGTTTGACACAGTGATCCACTAGTACCATTTCATGTGTTATTTTCCTAGACCAGATGGATCCACATGACAACACATAGTCTAGTGGATTCTGTGATGCAACTTCTACCACACTGGTGCAACATGCAACATGGAAGCTGCTTTCCTATCTGTTTTGGTCTCTGTGACCAAGGTTTGACACACTGATCCACTAGTGTCATTGCATGTGTTCTTTTCCTAGACCACATGGATCCACATGACAACGCACACTCCAGTGGATTCCATGATGCAACTTCTGCCACACGTACTGATGCAACATAAAATGTGGAAGTTGCTTTCCTATGTGTTTTAGGTCTCTATGACTGAGGTTTGACACACTAATCCACTAGTGGCATTGCATGTATTCTTTCCCTGGACAACATGGATCCACATGAAAACACACACTTTAGTGGATTCTGTGATGCAACTTCTGCCACACTGGCAACATGGAGGCTGCTTTCCTATGTGTTTTAGGTCTCTATGACCAAGGTTTAACACACTCATCCACTAGTGTCATTGCATGTGTTCTTTCCCTAGACAACATGAATCCACATGACAACACACACTCTAGTGGATTCTGTGATGCAACTTCTGCCACACTGGCAACATGGAAGCTGCTTTCCTATGTGTTTTTGGTGTCTATGACCAAGGTTTGACACACTCATCCACAAATTTCATTGTATGTGTTCTTTCCTAGACCACACTGATCCACATGACAACACACACTCCAGTGGATTCTATGATGCAACTTCTGTCACAGTGGTGCAACATGCAACATGGAAGCTGCTCTCTTATGTGTTTTTGGTCTATGTCACCATGGTTTGACACACAGATCCACTAGTGGAATAGCATGTGTTCTTTTCCTAGACCACACTGATCACCTAGTGGCATTGCATGTGTTGTTTCCCTAAACCAAATGTATCCACATGACAACACTCTAGTGGATTCTGTGATGCAACTTCTACCACACTGGTGCAACATGCAATGTGGAAGCTGCTTTCCTATGTGTTTTTGTCTCTTTGACCAAGGTTTGACACCTTGATCCACTAGTGGCATTGCATGTGTTCTTTCCCTATACCACATGGATCCACATGACAACACATACTCCAGTGAATTAGGTTCTGTATAGAAAACCTGAGATTGGTTTTTGTTTAACCGTGTACACTGGATCGAGTTCTCCGTCTAGGCTATTTCAGTTCGGTTCTTGATGAGCTTCACGTGAAAACGAGTCAGTGCGGTTTGGTTCCATATAGAAAACGGTTTGGGTCTAGATAGGTATGGGCTCTAACAGTTCGGTTCCAAACGATTCTAACCCATGGTTCACGACAAGTAGATGATAGTGGTTCTGGACTTGCGGCACGACCTGTCTCGTTCCCAACCCTATCCCGTGATGATAGCAGCGGCCTCTCCTGCGACTTCCGCCACCACCATCTCCTCCGCCACTTCCGCCGCCGCCGTCTCCTCATCCTGCCCCGCTCTAGGACTGCAGTTTTTCGGCCCTCTCCTTCGCCTGCAACCCCCTCTTCTGCACCTACAACTCTGGCACAACCTCTTCTTCGACGGATGGCGGCGGTGAAGAAGGGATCTTGCAACGACTGAGGTAGAACTGTGGTGAGGCGTCTGTCCATCGACTTATCCTCCACCTTCAGCGCCTCGCCTCCTACACATCTCCTTCACAACCAGGTATTCAGTTCCTTTGTGCTCCATCTTACTGTTATCTCTGTTTATTCTTACACTGCTAAAAATTGCGAGACTACAGTGATGCTATGTTAGGCTATATCTTGTTTTGTCACCCCTAAGAAAGAAACCTGAAGTAGGACAACCCATTGCATAGTGAGACCTGAATTGAAACAAAACAAAGTTGATGCTATGTCATTGTTGGAATTATTGGATGTGGTTGCTGGTAAATGTTTATGTTCGATTCGAGTGGTTGTTGCTGTTTTTTGGTTTGTGCTTTGGTGTGGGAATGTCTTGGTTACCTTGCTTCAAAGTGCATTTTGTCACACTTCTCCTAAAGTTGAAGACCATTGTCTTGTCGATCTGGAAGACTGATAAAACAAGATAATGTCTAATGCGTGCCCTTCCTTTCTAGGTTATTACACAGTGAGCAAACAGAGTTTGAATAATAATATACAAGCAGCCATAGGTTGAAAACCATTTTGTTGTTGATATGTACCTCATTCTTCTTTTTTCACAAACTCTGAATCTCTATGGCAGGGAGCAACAACAAGGTCTCAAGTCTCAACTCTTTATCATCCATTACATTAAGATATTTTGTTTCAAATCATTTTGACAGGCTGTAGGTTCGTAGTGTTGTTGGGATAGTTAGATTAGATGCAAGTAACTGCACTCACAGGATCAAGTCATATCTCCAAGCAGGAGTTATCCTTCGTTGCCACGACATCTCCAACTTGAACCAGCACTATGAGTTATTTAGTTTATCTTTCCGAGTTATTTATTCTTGTCTAGTGAATTTGGTTGAAGCTGCATGTTTACTTGGCAACTTTTGATATGCAGTCTCTTAAACTAATGAATGTCTACTTGTTGGATATGACTGGAATTGTTGTATAAATTTCACTTGGGTAAAAGCTTTGTGGAAATGGTTTAAGTTTTACAAGATTTCTCGACCAATTGTCATCACCCAAGCTTTGTGGATATAATTTACACATTTAATGTGGTTGTATTCCTGTCTGGATATAATTTATGATCTGGTCTTACGCTATTATATCCTTTTCTAATTAAAATTTTCCACATGTATTTTTTGTGCAACGTGCTCTTAAATTTGAGGAAACATGTCTACCTTAGAGAGTTCAGAGAGACTTTCCATGGATGAGGATATAACTCAAGTACCATGTGCTAGAAGGTCCAAGGTATGGGAGCACTATCAACAAGATCTGGTTGACATGGATGGTGATCTGAAAGGAGTGTGCAAATATTGTGGAGCGAAACTTCAGGCTAAGTTTGGGACTAGTAGTTTGAGATCCCATATTGCGGAATCTTGCCGATCAATTGATGATGCCTGCAGGAATAGGTTTCTGTTAACCATGAAAACCACCAAAACATTAGAAACCTTGTATGTGTTCGATCCAATAGTCTGCCGTGAGCTTATGGTAAAGTTTTGTATCCATGCTGAAATCCCATTTCTAAAGTTCAAAGATCCCTACCTTCAGCCATGGATTAACTCAGTGCAGCCAGCATTTCAAGTCAAGGGTCGTCATACGATTCACGATGATGTCAAGCATATGTATGATGGAATGAAAAAAGATTTGGAACTTGAGCTACAAAACTTGAACTCTCGCATTTGCTTAACATTTGACATGTGGACTTCGTCATAGAGCTTAGGTTATATGTCCATCACTGCCCATTACATCAATGAAGAATTTATCTGCAAGAAGAAGATTATTAGTTTCAAAGAAGTGAAGTATCCTCAGATGGGATATGCGATAGAAGAAGCAATTGTGGGCTGCCTTACAGAATGGGGCATACGGGGCAAGCTTTTTACCTTGACATTGGATAATGCCAGCAATAATTCTAGTGCATGTGACGAGTTAATAAAATATCACAAGCATGAGCTGCTTCTTGATGGTCAACATTTGCATGTAAGATGTTGTGCGCACATCCTCAATATTTTGGTTCAGGATGGAATGAAAATAATCCATGCAGCCATTCACTTGATACGTGAGTTGCTGAAGCATACAGACTCTTCTTCGGCAAGGCTTCAAGATTTTAATACAATTGCAAGTCGGATGGGTCTGCCTAAAAATAAAGGTATCTATCTTGATATACCAAACAGATGGAATTCAACTTGGAAAATGCTTGTAGAAGCATTGAAATACAAATCTGTCCTTACTAGTTATGCGGATCAAAAGTTTGAAGTTTCTACTAGTGAGACAGAATGGAATAAGGAAGAAGCTATTTGTGAATTTCTTAAAGCTTTTGAAGAGCTTACCTTAACTGTTTCAGCTCATAGGAAGCCAACTGCGCACACATTTTTGTCGGTTGTGCTCTGTATTTGCCATGCATTGAAAGATCCGGGTTGGTAGACGTCTAATGTGTTGAAGGAACTAGCAGCTGTGATGCTGCCAAAGCTGGATAAATATTGGGATCCCAAGGAGAAGGAAAATGAGAATGCAGATCCTAATCGTCGTAGAAAAAGCAAGGACATTGAGCTTAACATTGCACTTGTCATTGCTACATTCCTGGATCCAAGGAGGAAAGAGGACTACTTGGATTTCCTCTGTAGCAACGTGTCTTCAAATGATGAGCTAATTTGTAAGCAAGTGGATATTGCTTTAGATTGGGTGAAAAACTATGTGAAGGAATATGAGCTACTTGCAGCAACAAGCACTACATCCTTAACACCTCCTAGTCAAGGCAATACCACCATTGAATCACCTATTGCAGGGTAAAGAAAGTTAGAAGAAGAGTTTGTGTGGCACAAATCTCATCATAGGTCACATATGCGCAAGTCCGAGCTTGACACATACTTGGAGGAATCATGTGAGGAGGACACGCCTAACTTTGATGTTTGTGCTTGGTGGAAAAGGCGTGCTGAAAAATTTCCCATATTTCATCTATGGCCCATGACTTTCTTGCAATTCCTCTCAGGACGGTGGCACCTGAATCTACTTTCAGTTGTGGTGGTAGGATTCTTGGAGACAGTAGAAGCTCATTAACCCCGGGTATGCTACAAGCTCTTGTTTGTGCTAAAGATTGGTTATACATTCCAGAAAATGATGAAGATATACTGCATGTGAATTTATTAATGTTGTTGCATTGTAATATATAAAACTTGTAGTGTAGTAGTATAGTCGTGGTGATGTACCTTTAAATTGATTATTTGATTCCTTTGCAGGACAAGGACATGAGGGATAGATCTAGCAGGCTCTACAGTATCCTAGGTATGTGTAGTTCATGTAGTTCATCTCTGATAGTATAGTGAGGTATCTTTGGTCAGTATAGTGTATAGTAGTATAGTGGTGTAGTTCTACAGAAAGCTCTAATAGTGATATGTTCATCTCTGATATGTTCCTTTGTATAGTTAGTGTTTTGTGCGAAGGAACCATGCATAATAATTAATTAAGTTCTGAACATAGTTGAATTCTTTATCTGTGTGATCATCTTGGATGAAAAATTCTCCCTGGTCTGTGTGTTCCTTCTCATTTATTTTATTATACTGCAAGTGCTTATGATTAGAAAGTTGCCTGCTTGAGATCTAGACTTGTGGAAGGTGTGCATGATAGGCAGTATGAAGAATGTACAAGTACTAGTAGTATGTAAGATAATAGTTAGTACAAGATCAGGAAATGACAATAGAATCAGGTATTGGAAAGTATATTTACAATATCTATTTTTAGAAGTTTTGGGCTTCTGCCTTTTGAATTGACAGAAATAATATTTGTTTAAACCATGTATCCAGATGAGTTTGTTGTACGCATCTTACTCGACTTTGATTTTGCAGATATATATGGATTGAAATTAAATGAAGGAGTACAATGGATAATGTCTACACTGCATGATTTTCATCAAGCAGGAGCTCGTCCAGGTCTGTTCCTTTCCTGCCCTAGTGCTTTCTTGATCTGCTCTATTGTCGTCCATGTCCGAAGTACAATCTGAATCTCACATTTTTAATTTTAGATGATCCTTGTGACCATGGTTAGATCAGTCGTCTATGCACGTGAATCTTTGTAGGCAAACATTGCATTTAAAGTTTTTGGTATAGCTAATATAGATCCCTACGCTACCTAGTACTATATCTGCAAGTATATGTATAGAAAATTTTAGACAGTAGCAGCAGGTGGGTCCTGGTGCATTTCAAGCTTCAAATTTGACAAAGCTTAATTTCCTGCATTTATACGCAAGCATCATGCAGATTCTCACTATTGAGAAATTCACAATCCAGTTCATTTAAGTAGAAGAACCATTAACATGTTAATCTGGGTGATACTATTGTATCGGGTCCTAGTTTTTGTGATGTTGTTCGCATCTTCAGACTAACATCTTGGTTGCGTTTATTTAGTCTAGCAGCCTTGTCTCTGAAACTTCAATCATTGCATTGGTCATCCTGAATCTCCACATTTTATGCAGGCCATCTATCAAGTATCTCAAGCGGCCAGAGGAGATTGGGAAGCTAGGCGACCCACTGGACTTGCATCGTGGCAAGCCGATGCATCGAGTCATAGGAGCGCTGGATACTGTGTTGACTTGTCCACGGAGCTCGCTTTGTGGGGGTGGACAAACACCTACCTCCTGACTGATTTGTAGTAGAGCGAAGCGTTCTGAGGTGAAACGTTTCGTGAAATCTTTGTGAAGTTGTCTTCCCTTGTATGAAGTCTTAGAAGGCATTTTTATTTGGATGAAAAGGCTAGTAGCAACATTGGACTGCCTGCTTCAATGTGTATATTATTCAGAGTGTTGCACGTTTGGTTCATGTACACTACGCTTTAGTGTGCAAGATATAGGATTATATCAAGATTTATACTCCGAGGTAGACATGCTATGCTAGGAAAAACTCAAGTTCACGTGTACTTGCTCTACCCGGTCTCCATGAGCTAGCTAGCTATGCCACTTCCATGTGCAATGTGCCAGGCTAGAAACTTTTGCGGACCCATAGATGAAAACTACTAGGGAACCGTGGTTCCAGCAATAGGTACAGTTCAGTTCCGGTGGAGGCAGGATGTGGTCCAATTTGGTTTGGGTTTAAATAAAAATCCCAGCGGGTTAGTTAGGTTCGGTTTCCCTAGTTTGATCATGTGGGTACGGTTACGGTTTGGTTTAGTTCCCCAACCAATCTCAGGTTTATGTGGAAGCTACTTTTCTATCTGTTTTTGGTCTGTGACCAAGATTTGACACACTGATCCACTAGTGTTATTGCATGTGTTATTTTCCTAAACCACATTGATCCACAAGTGGCATTGCATGTGTTCTTTCCCTAGACAATATGGATCTACATGACAACCCACACTCTAGTGGATCCTATGATGCAACTTCTGCCACACTGGTGCAACATGCAATGTGGAAGCTGCTTTTCTATCTATTTTTGGTCTCTGTGACCAAGGTTTGACACACTAATCCACTAGTGTCACTGCATGTGTTCTTTTCCTAGACCACATTGATCCACTAGTAGCATTGCATGTGTTATTTTCCTAAACCACATTGATCCACATGACAACACACACTCCCGTGGATTCTGTGATGCAACTTCTGCCACACTGGTGCAACATGCAACATGGAAGGTGTTTTTCTATGTATTTTTGGTCTATGTCACCATGGTTTGACACACTAATCCACTAGTGGCATTGCATGTGTTCTTTTCCTAGACCACACTGATAGACATGACAACACTCTCCAGTGGATTCTGTGATGCAACTTCTGCCACCCTGGTGCAACATGCGATGTGGAAGCTGCTTTCCAATCTTTTTTGGTCTCTGTGACCAAGGTTTGACACACTAATCCATTTGTGTCATTGCATGTGTTCTTTTCCTAGACCACATAGATCCACTAGTGGTATTGCATGTGTTCTTTTCCTAAACCACACTATTCCACATGAAAACACACACTCTAGTGGATTATGTGATGCAACTTCTGCCACACTGGTGCAACATGCAACATGGAAGCTGCTTTCCTATGTGTTTTTGGTCTATATCACCATGGTTTGACACACTGATCAACTAGTGGCATTGCATGTGTTCTTTTCCGAGACCACATTGATAACCTAGTGTCATTGCATGTGTTCTTTCCCTAAACCAAATGTATCCACATCACAACACACACTCTAGTGGATTCTGTGATGCAACTTCTGCCACACTGGTGCAACATGCAATGTGGACGCTGCTTTCCTATGTGTTTTTGGTCTTTATGACCAAGGTTTGACACACTGATCCACTAGTGGCATTGCAGGTGTTCTTTACCTAGACAACATGGATCCACATGAAAACACACACTCAAGTGGATTCTGTGATGCAACTTCTGCCACACTGGCAACATGGAAGTTGCTTTCCTATGTGTTTTTGGTCTCTATGACCAAGGTTTGACACACTGATCCACTAGTGTCATTGCATGTGTTCTTTCCTAGACCACACGGATCCATTAGTGGTATTGCATGTGTTATTTTTCTAAACCACACTGATCCATGTGAGAACACACACTCTAGTGGATTTTGTGATGCAACTTCTGCCACACTAGTGCAACATGGAAGCTATGTTCCTCTGTGTTTTTGGTCTGTGTCACCATGGTTTGACACACTGATCCACTAGTGGCATTGCATGTGTTCTTCTCCTAGACCACATTGATCACCTAGTGACATTGCATGTGTCCTTTCCCTAAACCAAATGTATCCACATGATAACACACACTCCAGTGGATTCTGTGATGCAACTTCTGCCACACTGGTGCAACATGCAATGTGGAAGCTCCTTTCCTATGTGTCTTTGGTCTTTGTGACCAAGGTTTGACACATTGATCCACTAGTGGCATTCCATGTGATCTTTACCTAGCCAACATGGATCCACATGACAACACACACTCAAGTGGATTTTGTGATGCAACTTCTGCCACACTGGCTACATGGAAGCTGCTTTCCTATGTGTTTTTAGTCTCTATGGCCAAGGTTTGACACACTCATCCACTAGTGTCATTGCATGTGTTCTTTCCTAGACCACACTGATCCACTAGTGGTATTGCATGTGTTCTTTTCCTAAACCACACTGATCCATGTGAGAACACACACTCTAGTAGATTCTGTGATGCCACTTCTAGCACACTAGTGTAACATGCAACATGGAAGCTGCTTTCCTCCGTGTTTTTGATCTGTGTCACCATGGTTTGACACACTGATCCACTAGTGGCATTGCATGAGTTCTTTTCCTAGACCACGTTGATCACCTAGTTCCATTGCATGTGTTCTTTCCCTAAACCAAATGTATCCACATCACAACACACACTCCAGTGGATTCTGTGATGCAACTTCTGCCACACTGGTGCAACATATAATGTGGAAACTGCTTTCCTATCTGTTTTGGTCTATGTGACCAAGGTTTGACACACTGATCCACTAGTACCATTGTGTTATTTTCCTAGACCACATGGATCCACATGACAACACGCACTCTAGTGGATTCTGTGATGCAACTTCTGCCACACTGGTGCAACATGCAACATGGAAGCTGCCTTCCTATGTGTTTTTAGTCTCTATGACCAAGGTTTTGACACACTGATCCACTAGTGTCATTTCATGTGTTGTTTTTCAAGACCACATGGATACCCCGTGATACGTCATGATTCATATTTTCACATGATATCTATATAATGTCATAGTTCTTTATAGTTTTTTATTTGCAGATAATTTGACGTACACTAGTATGTAATCCATTTTGAAAAACATGAATTTTCCGTCTTTAAAACGGTG
Source organism: Avena sativa (assembly GCA_916181665.1). Taxonomy (NCBI): domain Eukaryota; kingdom Viridiplantae; phylum Streptophyta; class Magnoliopsida; order Poales; family Poaceae; genus Avena; species Avena sativa. Next base: position 371,751,400 of record OV702291.1, on the reverse strand, counting down.
CTGGCCATGGCGACCGCCACCACGAGGATTAGGGATGGCAGAACCTCAGCACTGCGAACATGCACAGGATCGCCACGGGGTTGGACATCATCTCTGTCGGCCGCGTCGTCGCTACGTCCCTGGCTACCAGGTCCCGATCCAGGAAATTTACGAACTCCCGTTCAGCACGCCAAGCCTTCTTTACCCCGATACCAGCGAACGCCAAACGACCACGATGGCCATGTAAGTTCATGTATCTTGCTTATTGATTCAGTCCTATCGTTGATTCATATGTGCTGAACTTTCATCGGAATCCTATGTTCCTTCCATTGAACGTGTTGTGTGCATGCGCGGTCTGAAGAAATTGAACCATTTAAGACTATTCTGTACAGTGGAAGCTCTGCTCGTACTTGATATTCTGGTATTTTCTTAGTGATACAGTCTTAATTTAGGTGATAGATGAGTTATCAATTTGGATTTGCAATGGAATGCCTGCTATGTGATATTCTGTTTCTAAAAAATAAACAAATTAGACGATTTAAGACTATTATGTCCCTAGTTGTTTATGATCACCGTTAGGAGTTTGTTCACGGGAAGCCCTGCTCGTACTTAATATTATGGGTATTTTCTTAGTGATACGTGCACAATTTAGGCGAGAGTTGCAGATACAGTCATAAATATTACTTTAATCTGAAGGTCTAGTTGTCAAATTGTGTTTGCAATGGAATCCATGCTAGGTGATTCTACCAACTGACAACGAACTTTGTAGAATATTCATGCAAAATTGATGTTGCTCGATAAGTGGTCACAATTAGTAGTGGTGAATATCAGGGAGGAAGATGAGATGATATTTGGAGATGACAAGAACTGGGTGGGTGGCAATGGCGAGTGGCTAGTCCTTTTAACCCAGGGCAGGACTACTTGGTCTCTCAAAAATGCCTATAAATCCTTGAGATTTACACTGCAATCATTGGAGGGTGTCGACATTACTGTATTCAACAACGGGTTGCTGCCACCCAACTCTGAATTCGCTTACAAGTTCAACATGGCAGAACTTGAGCTCCTGAAGGTACAACTCCCACATAGACCTCGGTAGGTGTGGCAACATTGGTAGTACGATATCTTAGCGGTGTTCGACAAGGCAATCTCATTCATTAGCTACCCAGATAACAAGGAATGGACAGTCTTGCGTGACGACTTCCTGTGGCCAGAGAAGTATGTCGACGTTGTCTTCACCTCTAGCTACTTTTCCAACACATCACAACACATTTATGTGGTCACTAAACCTAGTGATGATGTGCGTGTTTGGGAGCCATTCACCTGGGGTGAGTCATGGTTTCATATAGCATGTAAAATTCCATTCAAAATTCTACTTACTGAATGTAAGTAACACAACAAGTACACACGCAGCCTCGCGCATCATTCTGGCTCTGGTGATCGAAGATGCAGTAGCAGATGCTGATCTTCGATCACAGCGCTGGTGCTTGGCACCTCTCGGAGGCGAAACAAAACAGGATGTTGAACTCATGTGGATTCATATCAGGGGAGCACTAAACAACGTTGGTGATACAATAGAACATATGGGGACACAACTTTCTTCATACCCCTCGCCATAGTGTCACATTTTCTCGAGGTCCGCATGTCCATCCAAAGACCCAGTAGAATAGGTCTGGAGCAGAGTCGACAATATGAAGGGACAATCTTTGTTTCTTGGGATCAACTACCCTATCTTCGGCAAAGCCCCTGGAGTTGTTATACCTGTAATTGCTCAAGCAACCCCGAATCCTTATGGTGGTGGTGGTGGTGGAGCTGGCGAAGAACTAGTTATTGCTTCTCCTGGTTAAGCTGATGAAATATTGGTGATGCTGCTGCTGGTGAAGCTGACGAAATACTTGCTAATCCTGCTGCTGGTGAAGCTAATAAAATACTTGTTGAGGCTGCTGCTGGAGTCCAGGAAGAACATGCTGGTGTTGTTGCTAAGGTGCCAGCACTTCCAGTGTTGATTGCAGACTGTGTGTTTGCTACACACTCACGCGCCTATTATGTTGATACTCCAGATCCGACCTAGAGCCGAATCCACGTCAGGGGGAGGGGGCCTACCATTGTCTCATCAGTGGGGTCGTACAATTTGATCGAGAAGGAGAGACAGCCAAACGCAGCATTCTGGTTCATTCTAACGATACCACCAGCTCCAAGGACCTAGTGCTCAACTGTAAGATCCGATGAACCATTTACCTTTATCTTTATCTTTACTTTCCTCCCTAGTTCTACGAGGTAAATGCTTCTTTGGTCAAGACTCAGTTATGCTTATTTGTGTAAGACTAAGTTAGGCCTAACTGCGTAATATTTTGTCAAGCCCAGATTTTTTTTCCATGCCCATAACAGTAGAATTGCAGCATAGAACATACAAAGGTAATGTGTATACTAGACATTTTGCTCAGGATAACAACCACTTCAAGTTAATTGTAGTTTCAAGATTACTAACCAGGAAAGTAAGGTACCATGATCATATAAAATGAATGGCTCATACAAACATCTAGCAACACTGCCGATAGTGTTATTGTTATCAATGATACATGGTGTACGCATTTGAATGCATCACTAGAATGTGCCACCTATTTATGATTGATGACATGGGTCTAGCTTCTCTGCACGTATTTGCATTGAATCGCTCATGGATTTGTTCACATATTTTTGGCAATGGCTGATGAACTCCACTCTCTTGGTAACATGCTTCATCAACAAGCCCTTGTTGATGCAATGCAAAGTACAAACCATGGTCTTCATCGTCATTCCATTTAGGTTCCTTCTGTTTCTTCATCACAGATCTACTAATTTCAAATGAAAATCTAGTAAACAACATATTTGTACATGTTCTTCTACCACAATCACAAGAAGAAATCTGGATGGAATTTCACCTTGTTGGCGTTGTGCCGAACAGAGTGCATGTGGCCTTGGGGTTCGGAGAGGAAGGCGCCGTGGCTAGTGCGTGTGTGACCATGACGACAGAGAGCTCGGATTCTGGAGGAGGACAATGGGACCGAGCATGGTTGGCATGATGATAGGTCTCATTAAAAATGTATTCTTATCCCCGCACCGTGCCATGGGTGTGGCCATGGTGAGGGCGAGCTCCGATTTGGGATGGAGAGGAGAGCAGGGCCGAGCAGGTTCGTCCATGTCCCGAATCTCACCATCGAACGAAATGGGGTCCCAGCTTCGTGCCATGGCCACTACCACAGATCACCGCTCCGGGGAAGAAGACGACGCGTAGTGTATGTAGGCACCAATGCTGCAAGCCTACATGGTAGCCACGACGACAATGACATAACGGAGAAAACTGACAAGGGGGCCCAACTTGACGGGCATTAGCCTAATATTTTGTATTCCAACGTTAAGTTGAATTCATGTTGAAAAAGACCCCCTGAGTATCTGGCACACCAATTGTGGGCAACGCGGCTGATTACAAGCAACTTGGGTTCCGCTTTGCCTTGGCGCCTCAACTTTTTGGCTGCAAAATTATATTCTCCTTTATTTTGGGCTAGGCCCATGTTATTTTCGCAGGATTTTTAATACCCACTTTTAGAGTCCGTATTTAAGGGGAAAGGCCTTTTAGGGTTGGAGTCGGCCACCATACCTATGGATGGCCGAAACCCCACCTTTGTCTCCTTAAATACCCCCCATAGCCGTCACTCCAGACATGGATTTTGTTTAGACTAAAAGTTGTCCATCATTGCAACTTCGCCAAGACTTGTGTGTCGCTGAGACATCCTGTACTTCCCACCTATTCAGGATCCCACGATTTCAATAAATATTTCATCTTTATCTGCAATATCTTGATTGCAATATTAGTTCTTACTGGTTCTCAATTTCAGGTAGGAATTAAGACCCTCACTGGTCAGCCTGATCGTGCTTCTGCAAGATCGGTAACCTCTAGGAGATTAGCCTAGCATTTGCATTGGCGCTCGTGATCACATGTGTAGTCAGATTTTCAAGCTCGAACTCCACCCAAATTGACTTATCACCATCTCATCGAAAGATCGGACACCTTTGCCCTATCAAGTGGTATCAGCTTTCAGGTTACTCGGTGAGATTTTACAGTTTTTCCTAGTGCAGATCTGTTTTTCTATAACCCACAAAAAACCAAAAACACAATTAGAGATTACATCTATCCTATCACCAATCTTCTCCTTGCATTGTTGAATTTGTCTCTGCATCGTCGCATCAGGTTGCTGGTCTTAGTGTCTCGTCCCTTAGAGTTTCGAGTTCTGGTCACATTAGTCACCGCCGCCACGATCGCCGATGATCACCATTGCCATACATCCACCACCATATTCCACCGCCATACACCTTTCTACCATAAACCCTAATCTCCACCACCGCCTTCCTACCGCGACATAGATCCGATCAGTTTCCTGCCGTGGCACGAGTCCGAGTAGAGTTATTATTTCCTTGCTAGTTTTGTTTCCTTCCATATTGATTCCGTGCTATAATCTAATTCCGTGAGTTGAAGTTTCGGCCGTAAGCCAAGGAGAGCAAAAAAAAGACTTTGGAAACGCCTCCGATTTTTTTGGCTATACTGATTTTCGGCCTTGGGGATCACTTCCTCCATCAGCCATTATAGCGACATTTTTGTGGCGCCTGTGCGCTTTACGGAGCACGGTAGAAAAAATTCAACAATTTTTTTGGGGCTATACTATTTTTAGACCTCGTAGATCAGTTCTAAACACTCGCCATTATAGTGATTTTGGACATCTCGGTTCACTTGTCAGGGTGCTATATCATCATACCATTGCTTGTTGTGCCGCGTCGTGACATCGTTAGTGCTCTAGGCTCGCGTATCTAGTATGGTCTAGCCTAGGACTAGCATGGTACCGTCGTTGAGCATATTTTCAACTTTGCATTGATACTTTGATAATTGCTAACCCCTTTGCTAAGCCTTCCCAAAGCTCCACTGATGAGGACATCCCTATACTTACACCTTCCCCAATTGCTAATGAAGATGTTCCGGTTGCTACAAAAAAGGATCAGTCCAATAAGATTAGAATTGGACCTATTACAAGAGATCATGATAAGCTACTAGAACAACAGGCGAACTTGTTTCTTAATAAACCCAGTGTTTTAATTAATGAGAATTTTATACTACCTAAGTCTTTGTGCTATTGTATGATCAGGTATAGGGGTGAAGAAGGTGTAGCACGGAGCGAGGAGCTGAAGCATATGGAGTATGGTGTGTTGATCAATGAAGAATGCGGGGGGGAGGAGAGGGAGGAAGCGCAAGGAGCTGACAAGAGTGAAGATTAACACTTGGTGGAAGATCTCTGCCGCGGCAGAGAAAAGCCACTGTTCTCTACCACGGCAAGGCTGCCGCGGCACAAAAACAGCGTGACTCGCTGCGACAGCAGGCTGCCGCAGCACCGAAACCGCGTCGAAGTATGCCACGGCAGAGCCATGGGCCGAACCCACTATGGGTCGGTTTGTACCTTAGTTTAGGTGGGATAAAGTCGGTTTCCAAGTATTGGTAGCCGCCCCCAACTTCTTAAATAGATGGGGTGCCGCATCAATTAGGGTTAGACCACGTTAAAATTATTTTGGAGTTGTTTCTTTTTAGAACCTCTGGAATTACTTGTGATCAAATTACCAACTAGAATTGAGTGTGATTTGTTGTTCCACTGGGAATTAGTAGATTGCAAACTACCGTTCGTGGTCGACGGCTACGTGCGCAAGAGTGTGGTGTTGTGAATATCCCACAGGGTTCGAAAGTTGTTGCCTTGGCATCAGGGTTCGAGCAGGATAGATCATATCTACACGCTAGTTATCAACCATCCACCATCATCATCGACAAGTGCTTGATCAAAATATTGGGCCACCCCATATCATCTTGGTATCAGATTTCCTCGTTGCCTCAATCAGCAATCCACAATCCATCCATGGATTGGATTACTTTTTGTTCTATACAGAAAAATCCACACAAAAAGATTTGACGTAGCCTAGATTGCATTGTTTTCAAGTTTTAGTCGCTGATCGTCTATCTCGTAGATCTGACCTATAGTAATCCGTAGGAGTCTAGGTTCAATTTTGTTGTTTAGATCTAGTTTCTTCATACAAGTTCTCCACCTTGTTTTTTGGCTGCCACAAGATCTAATCTGAGCCAAGCACTTGAGTCCTGGTTGTTTACTACTTGGCCAAATCGGAATACAAAAACAAATCGTAGCCGACTCTGCCGCGACACGGAAACCAGCTATTTGTCTATCACGAGTCCTTCTCTACCATGGATCGTTGTCCTGCCGCGGCGATTTTTTTGGTAGTTCTCTGCCGTGACACAAGGGTTCTGCCGCTAGTGTCCTTCCACGGTACGGATTGTCTGTCGCGGCACAATTTTGACCCATATTTCTGCCACGGTACGGATTGCCTGCCGCGACACAATTTTGACCCATTTTTCTACCACGACACAACTATAAAAATTGTGATATTTTGCAATTTCCAAACCTTAGCTACCGCCACTCTATTCAAAGGGGTTAGGAACTTACCTACTGAGACTAGTTTCCACTCTTACAATGTGCCCTTAGGATTTTGGTGTTGTGCTTTATAATTTTGGCCGTGTGCATAGTGTGATACATATTAAAAAAAGAGGATATAGCAAAATACAAAAAGCAAAAAGACAAAGAATCAGTACAAAAGAAAAATAGAAAGAAAAAGGAGAATTGTCCAAGAGGCCTAGTGATATCTTTGTGCACCGGTAGATTGAGCAATCTTGTGCCTATTTACTTCGAGCTTTACTAGTGTCTCTCCAGCGTAGTGCAACACCCTTCATAGTTGCATTGCCATGTTTATCTCCATGTGTGTGTTTCTTGGGTTTTGTACGATCAACACTAGGACTTGTTTGCGGTGTAGTTAGGATACCATACCTATAGCTCCACCATAAATAACCTATGTGCCCTAGGATTGTTCTCTATACCCTTGATATTCACTTCATCACATCAAGTGCATAAGTCTTTGATTTCATGTTGGTAAAGCATATCTATTCACTTTGGAATGGTAAGATCTGCTTTCTTGTCAGTTTGGAGTGAGTTGTGAGTGTTCCACCAAACAGATTTTGATTTTTGCACTATCCTACTAATCATGTCTTTTAGTGATGATGATGTTGTGTCACAGAAAAAGAAAGATGAAGATCTTGTTACTTGGCGAGAATATGAAGCATTGAAATCTCATTTGACACGTGTGTTTACTAACATGACAAATGCCATTGACAAGAATATTCAGGACGTGCAAGTGGCCTTGGGAGAAAATGAAGAGGCAGTCACTAACATTCAAACACAAGTGACGACTATCAATACCAATGTCACAGCTTTGTAGCGTTCTATTGATGCTTTGACAGTGGCACTTGAGCAACGGCAGTAACAACCACTTGATGATGCCGTTGAAGATGATGCTGAAGGAAGGGTTGTTGTTGCTGCCTAAAATCTTGGCAGGGGAGGTGCTAATCCCCCTGCACTTGCACCTACACCTGCACATGCACGTGGATGGGCTCCTATTGGGTGTGCTCAGCGTGTACCTAACCAAGCCATTGATGATGGTTTGGGCAAGCCAAAATTTTCAATTCCCAAGTTTGATGGCTCACTTGATCCTGAAGATTACCTCACATGAGAGTTGAAGATTGAGAAACTCTGGCATTTCTATGACTATACAGAAGAAAAGAAAGTGAAGCTTGCAGCGTCAGGATTTGATGGATATGCTTTACATTGGTGGGATGCTATTGTGAAAAATAGAAGATATGACAATGAACTTCCTGTGATGAATTAGCGAGAGATGAAGCGCATCATGAAGGACCATTTTGTACCCACCAACTACTTGCGTTCAGTTTTTGACAAGTTGACACAATTAAGGCAAGGAACCATGGCAGTTGATGAGTACTACATGGAGATGGAGATGCTTATGCAGCGTGATAGAGTTCGTGCATCACTTGAGATGACCATGCAGTGATTTCTCAACAATTTGAAGTTACCAATAAAGAGTATTGTTCGTCATCACAAGTATGAGACTATGAAAGAGATATTGCATCACGCTAGAGAGTCCGAATCACAGTTAGTTAAAGAGGCAAAGGCACGTGCAAGGTTTCATTCTCCCAACCATTTTTCAGCAAGGTCTACACCTGCACCTCCTATGGCACCACCTGTAGCGGCTGCAAGCCACCCTTCACCATCTTCGGCCAAGCATGCACCAACGCCATCCTATGGTTCCCATGTGAAGAAACCTGCTACTCCTGCTGCTAGCTCGGGTTCCAATATGTCAACAGCGCATACTCGCGATGTGGAGTGCCATACTTGTGGAGGTAGAGGTCACTACAAGCGGGATTGTCCGAACTTCAAGGTTATGTTTATCAATGACAATGGTGAATACGAAAGTAGAGATGAAGTTGATCCTAATATTTCTGCGAATGATGGTTATGCAAGTGAGGAAGGTACGGATGCTTTTCCTGAGTGTGCACCAACCATTGTGGTTTATCCACATATTCTTAGTGTGCAGCCTAACGTTGATTCTCAGCGATGTAATTTTTTCAAACAAAAGCACTCATTGGCCCAAACAAAGCTTGTAGAGTCATCATTGATGGAGGTAGTTGCAGAAATCTTGCAAGCAAGGAGTTATGTGCCAAGTAGAATCTAACTTATATACCTCACCCCAAGCCATATTACATACAATGGTTGAGTAACAATGGTGAAATGAAGGTAAATCGTATGGTACGTGTGAATTTTGAGATAGGACCATACAAGGATTCTATTGATTTTGATGTGGTTCCTATGACTATGTGCCATTTACTATTGGGTCTTCCTTGGCTGTATGATCGCCATGTGTGATATGTTGCAAACGTATCCATAATTTTTGATGTTCCATGCTTGGTTTTACCTACTTTATTATGTTTTGTCCACACTTTGGAGTACTTTTCATATGATTTCTTGGACTAACCTATTAACAAGAGCCATAGTGTCAGTTGCCTATTTTCTGCTATTTTTGGTTCCAGAAAGTCAGAAAATGAATATTCTCAGAATTGGACCGGACAAAAGCCAAAGTCATTATTTTCCCGGAAGATTCACCGAGCCAAAAGGAGAGACGAAGGGGGGCCACACGGTGGCCAAACCACCCCTAGGCGTGGGTCCCCCTGGTCGCGCCAAGGCATGGTGTGGGCCCCCTAGCTGCCCACCGACCTTGCCTCTTCGCCTATAAGAAGCCTCCCGGTGCATAAACCCTAAAGAGTCAAGCCTCCAGCCACGAAAAGGTCCACAGTGCAGCCACCACCGAAGGGGAGATTCGGGGGACAGAAAGTCTCTATTCCGGCACCCTTCCGGGACGGGAAAGTGCCCCCGGAGCCATCTCCATCGATCTCCACCACCATCTCCATCATCGTTGTTGATTCCCATGATGAGGAGGGAGTAGTTCTCTCTCGAGGATAAGGGTTCTACCGGTAGCTATGTGTTCATCTCTCTCTATGCATGATCTTTTTGAGATCACGAGCTTGTATTCTATAGATCTACCTTGCTACTCAAGTGCTTTAATAGATCTCTGCTCTCCCCATGTGTGTGAAGTTGACAGTGTGCACACCATGGTGGCACTTAGGCTAGAGATTACAAATACTTGTTATGAGTTATATTTGGAGTTGGGTGTCTTTATGAAATTGTGGTGTTTGTTTGAACCATCTAGTGCTCAAGGTGACAGTGTGGGGTTATCTAGATGTGGAAAGCGAACTTTGAGGTTTGCTGTTATAGCCCTGCCAATGATTAGAGTGTCCAACCGGAGAGTAGTTAAGAGTAGTATCATAAAGAGAAGATATTTATATGAGAGTCTTCACTAGTGAAAGTATGATCCCTAGGCCTTGTTTCTAAGCATTGAAACACTGTTTGCTACTAGATCTGTTACATGTTTGCTTGCTTCCATATTTATTTCAGTTTGCCTTTAGTCTCTTCCACGCCATCAAAGTATTTCTAGCACCGTTGTCTTATATGCATACCACTTGTATTTCACTATCTCTTCACCAAACTAGTGCACCTATACACCTGACAAGTGTATTGGGTGTGTTGGGGACACAAGAGACTTCTTGTATCTTGATTGCAGGGTTGCTTGAGAGGGATACCTTTGACCACTTCCTCCCTGAGTTCGATAAATCTTGGGTAATCCACTTAAGGGGAAACTTGTTGCTGTTCTACAAACCTCTACACTTGGAGGCCCAACAACTGTCTACAACAATAGAAGTGCGTAGACATCAATGTGCAACACAATGGCTGAGCTAATACCTATCGCTTGGAATTCAAGGGCAAGAAAATTAATATGCAGCCGATGACACAACAACAGATTGTGAAGAATCTCGTAAAAAGATAGAAGTGAACTTGAAGGATGCATCTGTAGATAGGCGAGATAGTGTTGCAGTTGTACATGATGTAATAGAGCCTAAAAAGAGTGATATAACGAAATGAGAGAGAGAGTGCCTAATCTTTTGATGTTAGCCACCAAGGAAGATATGAGAGAGTTTCGTGAGGATCCTACAGCCATGCCGCTTGTGCTCATGTATAAGGGCGAGGTATTGGCTTCTAATGACATGACCCCTATTTCTCTTGGTGTATCTACTGTTTTGTAGGATTTTGGTGATGTGTTTCCAAAAGATGTGACCATAGGATTGCCTCCATTGCGTGGCATTGAGCATCAAATAGACTTGATGCCTGGCGTCACATTACCAAACCATGTACCTTATAGAACCAACCCTGAAGAAATAAAGGAGACACATAAATAAGTACATGCGTTGCTGGACAAAGGGTACATTCGTGTTTCTCTTAGCCCTTGTGTTGTTCCTGTTATTTTAATGCCTAAGAAAGATGGTACACAACACATGTGTGTAGATTGTAGAGCTATTAATAACATCACTATTCGATATCGTCATCCTATTCCATGCTTAGAGGATATGCTAGATGAATTGAGTGGTGCTGATATTTTCCCTAAGATTGATTTGCATAGTGGATACCATCAAATTAGAATGAAAGAAGAGGATGAATGGAAAACTGCTTTCAAAACAAAATTTGGGTTGTATGAGTGGTTAGTCATGCCATTTGGTCATACTAATGCACCTAGTACTTTCATGATATTAAGGAATCATGTTTTGAGAGAATTTTTTGGTCGCTTTGTGATTGTTTATTTTGATGATATACTTATCTATAGCCACAATGAACCTGAACATTGTAACCATATTCGACAAGTTTTACAAGTGTTGTGTGATAACAAATTGTATGCACTTGTTAGAGTTCTTGAAGTTTGGCAACATTATTTGTTTCCAAAAGAATTTATCATACATTTCGATCATGAAGCATTGAAGTATTTGAAAGGTCAATCAAACTTGCATAGAAGATTAGGTAAATGGGTTGAGTTTATTGAATCTTTTCCTTACATCATTAAGTATAAAAAGGGAAAGGAGAATGTAGTTGATGATGCTTTGTCTAGGAAAAACATGCTATTGACAAATCTTGATGTTCAAATTCCTGGTTTAGAAAGCATTTGTGCACAGTATGCAACTGATCATGATTTTGCTGAACCATATCGTTTGTGTGCTCTTAGAAACGCATGGGATAAGTATCATATGCATGATGGATATTTGTTTAGAGCTAACAAACTATGCATTCTAGAATCGTCATTGCGTTTGTTCTTAGTGTAGGAATCACATGCTAGAGGTTTGATGGGTCACTTTGGGCGTGAGAAGACATTTCTCATGCTTGCTGATCACTTTTATTGGCCCAAGATGAGGCGTGATGTGTACAGATTTGTGAGCCACTGCATTACATGCCACAAGTTCAATCAAAGTTGAAGCCTCATGGTTTTTATACACCTCTCTCTACACCTACTACACCATGGGAAGATATTAGTATGGATTTTGTGCTAGGTCTACCTAAAACTCAGAGAGGTCATGATTCTCTATTTGTGGTAGTGGATAGGTTCTCTTAAATGGCTAATTTTACTACCTACCACAAAAGCGACGATGCGCCACATGTTGCTAACTTGTTTTTCAGGGACATCGTGAGATTACATGGAGTACCCAAGACGGTTGTTTCTAACCGTGATGTGAAGTTCATGAGCTTCTTTTGGAAGACCTTATGGGGTAAGTTGGGAACAAAGTTGCTGTTCAGTGCTACATGCTATCCCTAAACAGATGGTCAAACGGAGGTGGTGAATAGAACATTGTCACAATTATTGAGGACCATGATCAAGAAGAACCTGCGGGAGTGGGAAGAGTGTTTGCCACATGTTGAGTTTGCATACAACAGGGTGGTGCATTCGACTACTCAACTTTGTCCTTTTGAGGTAGTGTATGGTTTCAAGCCACTGACACCACTTGATTTGTTGCCTTTGCAGTTACATGAGAGTTTGATATGGAGGCATCAAAACATACTAAATATGTGAAGAAAATTCATGACAAGACTCGAGAGGCTATTGAGAAGAAAGGCAAGAACATTTTTGCTGCAAGGAATCAAGCAAGGAAGGAAGTTTTGTTCAAGCCTGGCGACATGGTATGGGTGCATCTACGCAAGGACACATTTCCACTACTTCGACAATCCAAATTGAAGACCCGTGGTGCTGGTCCTTACAAGGTGTTAGCCAAGATTAGTGATAATGCCTACTCGATTGATATTCCTATTGTTGAGTTTGGTGGAGTTAGCAATAGCTTCAATGTTGTTGATTTATCACCATAAGGTCGATGCCTTTTGAAGCGGGGGGAGATGATGAGGACATCCCTATACTCACACCTTCCCCAATTGCTAATGAATATGTTCGAGTTGCTACAAAGACGGATGAGTCCAATGAGATTAGAATTGGACCTATTATAAGAGCTTGTGCTAAGCTACTAGAACAACGGGTGAACTTGTTTCTTAATGAACCTGATGTTTTAATTAATGAGAATTTTATACTACCTAAGTCTTTGTGCTATTGTATGATCAGGTACATGGGTGAAGAAGGCATAGCACAGAGCGAGGAGCTGAAACATATGGAGTATGGCATGTTGATCAATGAAGAATGCGCGAGGGAGGAGAGGGAGGAAGCGCAAGGAGGTGACAAGAGTGAAGATCAACAATTGGTGGAAGACCTCTGCCGCAGCAGAGAAAAGCCACTATTCTCTGCCACGGCAGGCTGCCGTGGCACAGAAACAACATGGCTCACTACACCGAAACCGTGTTGAAGTTTGCCAGGGCAGAGCCATGGGCCGAACCCACTATGGGTCGGTTTGTACGTTAGTTTAGGTCAGACCAAGTCAGTTTCCAACCATTGGCCGCCGCCCCCAACTTCTTAAATAGATGGGGTGTCGTATCAGTTAGGGGTAGACCATGTTAAAAATATTTTGGAGTTATTTCTTTTCAGAAACTCTGGAATTACTTGTGATTGAGTTACCAACTACAATTGAGTGTGATCTGTTGTTCCACTGGGAATTGGTAGATTGCAAAATACCATTCGTGGTCGACGACTACGTGCGCAAGAGCGTGGTGTTGTGAATATCCCACAGGGTTCAAGAGCTATTGCCTTGGCATCAGGGTTCGAGCGGGAGAGATCATAGCTACACGCTAGTTATCAACCATCCACCATCATCATCGACAAGTGCTTCCTGAGAAGATTGGGCCACCCCATATCATCCACAAATTTCTCCACGTGCGTTGTGTCGATCCCTGGTAATCGCTCGGTTCAATCTCTGGAACCATTGATCATTGCGGTTGCACAACACCTTTTTCCTACTGTTTGGTAAGAACTTGTAAGAGCTTTGTATATTGCTTGACGGGTTACACGTGTTTCCACCATATTTACATACTCATAGGCATATACACATGTGCTTTTAAGGACTAACCATGGCAGATATACCTCTTGAACCGGCAAACATGATGAATGAAGAGATGCATGCTCACTTCACCAAGCTATTGGTAGGGCGCGCACAATATGTTGATACAAGACTGTAGGATGTTGACATCATGCTCAATGAAACCATTGACAAGATCGAAGGACTAGAGAAATCCTTCAACGACCAGCTCGACACCAAGTTTTAGGAGGTCCTCAGCAGGTTACCCCCACCCGCACATGCACCTGCTGCCGTGCCACATCCTCAGCAGCATCTACCCGACTACATGGGGCTTGAACAATGTGTTCCACGCACGGATCACGGCACTGCTGGTTTGTCTGCTCCTACTGCAGCTACACCACCTCCTGCTCCCACCGCCGAAGCTGCTGCACCAACGGCTGCTAACACTACCACGGCTGACGCTTTCGTGGGATATGATGAGGATGGTGAGTACGAGTATGAAGATGAGTTAGACGAGTATGTCGAACAACTGCTGGCCGCCCTCGGCATTACTACCGCAACGCTCGACCACCGATACGTAATGATGATCATGTTTCTAATCTTAAGCTAAATATTCCACCTTTTGAGGGTAGACATATACCTGATGCATATCTGACAAAGGAATTGGAAGTAGATCAATGTTTTGCATGTTTAAGATATCCTGAAAATATGCGTGTTAGTGTTGATACTTGCGAGTTTATAGATTTTGCTTCACTTTGGTGGTCTGAATATTGTCGCGCAAATCATGCTAATATTCCTAATACTTGGATTGTGTTAAAAACTTCTATGCGTGTTCATTTTGTACCACCAACTTATCAACGAGATTTGCGAAAGAAAATGACTCGTTTAGAACAAGGCAAAAAATCTGTAGAAGAATATTATCAGGAATTACAAACTGGGATGGTTCGTGCTGGTATTGCTGAAAATATAGAACAAATGATGGCTCGTTTCTTTCTTGGTTTAAATAAGGAGATTCAAAATATCTTAGACTATAAGAAATATCGCACCATTACTCGTTTGTTCCATCTTGCTTGCAAAGCTAAACATGAAGTGAAGGATCATTAACCACCATGGAGAAGACCTAACAATTTTGCAGGTCGTACATCATAATGGACGTCATGAAAATTTGCGCCTACTTTGCATGGTACACCACCAGCAACTACCACGTCCAGAGCCACCACGTCGTCATCAAGAACACCTTCAGCTGCTCCACCGCCTTCAACCAATGGCCCTGCTCGTAGTTCTTCTTCTGTGGCCTCCACAAGCAAGACAAAGGATATACAATGCCATAAATGCTGGGGATATGGTCAAATTGAGCAGATGTGCACAACACAGCGTGTTATGATGGTGCGTGATGATGGTGAATATAATTCAGGAAGTGATTTTGATGAAGATATATTAGCTCTTATTGCTGCATGTGATGGGGATAATTCTGATTCTGAAGAAGAGACGGAGGTAATGGGAGCTGAAACTGCGGATCAATACAAGAGCATAGTTGCACAACGAGTGTTGAGTGTGCAATTGAGCAAAGATGAGAATGATGAACGCCACAACATGTTCCAAACACGAGGCATTGTCAAGGCAAGAGCTATACGGATCATTATTGATGGAGGGAGTTGTAATAATCTGGCTAGTGTTGACATGGTAGAGAAGCTTTCTCTCCCAACAAGACAACACACGCATTCATATTACATCCAATGGTTTGAGAGTTCTCGTAAGATCAACGAATATGAGGATGTTTTTCCAGCTGAGATGCCACCAAGACTACCTCATATTAGAGGAATTGAGCACCAAATTGATTTAATTCCTGGTGCCACATTGCCCAACTGTGCACCATATAGAACCAATCATGAGGAGACAAAGGAGATACAATGCCAAATTCAGGAACTACTTGACAAAGATCACATTCGTGAGTCCCTTAGCCCTTGTGATGTTCCTATTATTTTGGTACCTAAGAAAGAGGGTTCTTCGCGCATGTGTACTGATTGCAAAGCTATCAATAATATTACTATTCGTTACCGTCATCCTATTCCATGTTTAGCTGACATGCTTGATGAATTGAGTGGATCTACCATGTTTTCTAAAGTTGATTTGCTTAGTGGTTACCACCAGATTCGTACGAAATTGCGAGATGAATGGAAAACAACATTTAGAACTAAGTGTGGTTTATACGAGTGGTTAGTAATACCATCTGGTTTAACTAATGCACCCAGCGCTTTCATGAGATTAATGAATGAAGTTTTACGTGCTTTCTTTGGAGGTTTTGTGGTAGTCTACTTTGATGATATTCTGATTTATAGCAAATCTTTAGAGGATCATTTGGAACATTTGCGTGTTATTTTCAATGCTTTACGCGATGCACGTTTGTTTGGTAATCTTGAGAAGTGCATGTTTTGCACTGATCAAGTTGCGTTTCTTGGCTATGTTGTTACATCACAGGGTATTGAAGTGGATCTAGCCAAGATTAAAGCAATTGATAATTGGCTGCAGCCCAAAATGGTCACACAAGTGAGGAGTTTCTTGGCATCGCTAGTTTTTATAGGCATTTTGTCAAAGATTTTGGATCAATTGTTGCGCCTCTGAATGAGCTTACAAATAAGGATGTGCCCTTTGTTTGGGGCGATGCAAAACAACAAGCCTTCATGATATTGAAAGATAAGTTAACACATTCTCCATTACTCCAACTTCCTGATTTTACTAAGACTTTTGAGCTTGAATGTGATGATAGTGGAATTGGTTTGGGAGGTGTGTTATTACAAGAGGGAAAACTTGTTGCATATTTTAGTGAGAAATAGAGTGGGGCTAGTCTAGACTATTCTACTTATGATAAAGAATTACATGTGCTGGTTCGTACATTAGAAACTTCGCAACATTATTTATGGCCCAAAGAATTTGTTATACATTCTGATCATGAATCTTTGAAGCATATTCGTAGTCAAGCTAAGCTGAATCATCGCCATGCATAGTGGGTTGAATTTATTGAGTCTTTTCCTTAGGTTATCAAACACAGAAAGGGTAAATATAATGTTTTTGTTGATGCTTTGTCGCGCCATTATACTTTGTTATCTCAACTTGACTTCAAAATATTTGGATTGGAAACTATTAAGGAACAATATGTGCATGATGCTGGATTTAAAGATGTGTTACAGAATTGTAGAGATGGTGGAATATGGAACAAATTCGTCTTCAGTGATGGATTTGTGTTCCGCACTAACAAACTATGCATCCCAGATAGTTCTGTTTGTATTTTGTTGTTACGGGAGGCGCATGGAGGTGGACTGATGGGTCACTTTGGTGTGGAGAAGACGGACGGTGTTCTTGTTGCACACTTCTTTTGGCCACGCATGCGTCGAGATGTTGAGATATTCGTGGCACGCTGCACTACTTCTCAAAAAGCTAAGTCTCACCTTAATCCACACGGTTTATATATGCCTCTTCCTATTCCTAGTGTCCCTTGGGAGGATATTTCTATGGACTTTTTTTGGGATTACCTCATACACATAAGGGGAGGGATAGCATTTTTGTTGTTGTGGATCGGTTTTATAAGATGGCACACATTATTCCTTGTCACAAGACTGATGATGCTTCGCATATTGCTGATTTGTTCTTTTGTGAAATTGTTCATCTACATGGTGTGCAAAATACTATTGTTTCTGATTGTGATACTAAATTTCTTAGCCACTTTTGGAGATGTTTATGGGCTATGTTGGGGACAAAATTGTTTTTTAGTACTACATGTCATCCCCAAACTGATGGACCAACCGAAGTAGTCAATAGAACTTTGTTTACTATGTTGCGGGCTGTTTTAAAGAAGAACTTAAAATTGTGGGAAGAGTGTTTACCTCATATTGAATTTTCTTATAATCGCTCGCTGCATTCTACCACAA
This sequence comes from Avena sativa, assembly GCA_916181665.1. Classification (NCBI taxonomy): domain Eukaryota; kingdom Viridiplantae; phylum Streptophyta; class Magnoliopsida; order Poales; family Poaceae; genus Avena; species Avena sativa. The sequence continues at coordinate 371,733,682 of OV702291.1, read as the reverse complement.
AGATGTGCCCATTTGAGATTGTGTATGGTTTTGTTCCTCGTGCACCTATTGATTTATTACCATTACCTTCTTTGGTGCAAAATAATTTGGATGCTACAAAACATGCTGAAATGATATTAAAATTACATGGGACTACTGAAGACAACATAGAACACATGAATGCTAAGTAAAAACTTGTTTGGGATAGAGGGAGAAAGCATGTTGTGTTTGATGTTCATGATTTGTTTGGTTGCATTTGCGCAAAGATCATTTTCCTGATTTGCGCAAGTCTAAGTTAATGCCACATGTTGCTGGTCCTTTTAAGGTATTAGATAAAATAAATGATAATGCATATAAATTTGAGCAACCTGCAGATTTTGGTACGGTTAGTCCTACATTTAACCTTGCATATTTGAAGCCTTACTTTGGTGAGGAAGATGAGATTGCGTCGAGGACGACTTCAATTCAAGAAGGGGAGCATGATGAGGACATCCCATCTATTGATACAACCGATGTACCTAAAGCTACATAAATACAAGGACCCATCCAAGCAACTTAAATATCAGGTACTTTCATTTCTTGAAACTATTCCTCATATACATGAGAATATGATGCTGCCTAAATCAGATGTGTTTGTTACTCTGAGGAATGATGGACCTAGCATGGACGAGAGGGACAAGCATTGGAGTATGATCATGCATGGAGATGGCATCAACCATATGAGGATTGAGGAGGACACCACAAGTGGAGATTTTAGAACTTTGAAGCCACCATAATGAAGATTGAAGGCTTGGACAAAATATTCAAGAATATTACTTCATAGATTCGTCCATAGCTTAGTTTAGTGCCGCGTCACCTTTATTTTGGGACAGGCCCATGATATTTTCGCAAGATTTTTAATAGCCACTTTTTAGAGTCTGTATTTAAGGGGAAAAGGCCTTTTAGGGTGGGATTCGGACACCATCCTATGGCTGGCCGAAACCCCACCTTTTCCTCCTTAAATACCCCCATAGCCATCACTTTAGACTCAAATTTTGTTTAGACTAAAAGTTAGCCATCATTGCAACTTCACCAAGAATTGAATGTCGCCGAGACCTCCTGTACTTCGCACCTATTTAGGATCCCATGATTTCAATAAAGCTTTCATCTTTATCCGCAATATGTTGATTGCAACATTCGTTCTTACTTGTTCTCAATTTTAGGTAAGAATTAAGACCCTTGCTGGTTAGGCTGATCGTGCTTGTACAAGATCGGTAACCTCTAGGAGATTGGCCTAGCAATTGCATTGGCGCTCGTGCTCGCATGTGTAGTCAGATCGTCAAGCCTGAACTCCACCCAAATTGACTTATCACCATCTCATCAAAATATCGGACACCTTTGCCCTATCACTAAGGACGACTTTAGGTCCGTGAAGATCTCGTGCTTGTCTAAAGAGTTGGCAAATGGACGGCAGGCAGCTGGCGTTGCAGCTCATCAGCGAGGCGTGGAGCACCAGGCTGAAATCATCGGTATGCGCTACATGGTGCTTCGTGCGGTGCCGAGTCTCAGTATGGAGTCCACCGTCATCAACGAATGCATCGTTGTCGGGCTCTCCAATTTCTTCACCGAACTGTTAGGGAAGCTTGAGGCCCTTGAGCCCTTACTCAAGAAGGCGGTGCAAGAAGAGGGGGAAGCCTCGACCACTGCTACGGCCGAGACCATTCTCCCACGTGTGCGCCACCTTGCTCCCTCGTTCCCATTCAGTCGCCTTATGGATGCATATGAGACTAAGGAGGAGCACGAGGCCGCTAAGAACGCGGTTCGCCCCTATGTCAATGAACTTCTATGCCAAGTGAGGCAGAGCTAGGGCTAAAGCTCCTCGGAGGACCCTCCTGCCCCGAGCTCCGGTTATCTTCAAGCATCAGCCAGCATTCAGGGGGTTGATAGTGTCTTAGGCTGTCATACTATCATTTTAGTAGTTTTTGTAAGGTAGCACCGCTTCGCGATGCTTCTCCTTTTCACTTGTTGTTTTTTATATATACTTGACTATGTTCGGAGTATCAAAGGATTAGCCATGTTACCGTGGTTTCATGTCTTTGTGTCTCTGGGGAATTCTTTTGACGCACATGTACACCGGACCGCTCAGCACCGGAACAAGTCCTGCCACGCCCTCTTGCGGAGTACACATGTCATCTTGGCACTGCTCCATCCCAAGAACAAGTTAATTCCAAGCATGATGCCCTTGATCCCGGACCAATGATCCCCTCGTGAGAATCATACTTTCCCTTGGTGCCCTTGTGACACTTCGGCCACCACGCTTCCTAGAACCAAGACTTCTTGACCCTGACCCCTTCTTATGAGCTTTAGAGAAGTGAACAAACACTTATCTTTCTTTTCCTTCGGGCTTCAGGGTCCCCACTCTCCTTGCTTTGGGAGCATTTCCCCTCAACGTCTTTATGTTTCTCTGTTAGTTCAAATAATCTCTCTTTAAAAAAGACAATGCTCGGTTGCTTTCACCTTCTTCTCACTCCCAAGGATGTGACCTGCTCAGTTGCCAGAACCTGGAGATTTTCGTGCTTTCGCGCCTTTTCCTTCTTCCCGGAAATGCTCCCGGGGTTGGCACCACCTTTCGCCACCTTGGTGGCAACCTCGTGCGCAAGGCATACTTCCTCAGCCTGCAAGAAGAGGTCATCCAAGGCCCAAAACTGGTGGGTTATCTTTATTGGGTGTATGCTGAGTGCTTCCCCATTTTGCAGTCTTTGACATTCATGAGGAAGGCGCCAATCATGGTGGCATCCTCTGCATTAGGCATGGTGTGGGTGACTTGTGAGAAACGTAACATAAAGTCGTGCATCCGCTTGCCCTCTCCGTATACCACGGCATGGAGCTGAATCAGTGTTCCTGGGTGCTTGAACCTTCCCTGGAACACACTCATGAAATAGACGCAGAGTTCCCCCCATGTCCAGATCAACTCTTGTTAGCGGTGCATCAAACATGAGAGGGCCATGCTTTCAGCGCCATAGGGAACCAGTTCTCCATGACTTTTTCACTAGTGCCAGCTGTGGCCATGTCGATGAAGTAAATTTGCAAGAACTCCTTAGGGTTGGTGTTACCTTCATATTTGACGGGGATAATGTGGTGAAACTTGGGCAGAAACACCACCTTACTTTGGGCAGGGGTATAAGACAAGCACCCGCCACCGTACTCCTAGGTCGTCCTTCCATCCTCGGTAGCATTTCATGGGTGCGGCTCCACACCCGTGGCTTGGTCACGCAGCTGCTGGAGGTGATCTTTGATGAGTGTCTTGCTGGCTGCGGCTGGGTCATGACGTGGCCTATCTGTACGACCACATGCGGGGTTTTCTGAGGATCCTATAGATGCGCGGTCCATGTCAGCTTTCCTGGGAGCTCCAACCCCCGGGTGCCCATCCACTTGCTCCTAACCTTTCCGCCTGTCATCCCTAGGCCCACTACCCCTAGCCCGGCAGTAGCGGGCGGAGCCTGTGGCTGTGGGGCAGGGACCTACTGGTGCCCTCTGATAGGTGGGGCTTTCTTGGGCCCACGCACTGGCCCATGGTGGGATAGGGGGTGCCCACAGGTGGGCTCGGGGCACTGCCTAGCAGCCTCCACACGAGCTTCAACATATTTTCTCCAAGCCACGAACTCAGCCGTCCCCGGCGTAGGAGGGTGCTAGACCAAGGATGAAATAGGTGACATGGACTCACGCCAGGTACGGTTCCCCATTATATGAGGAGCATTTCGTCCGCTATTGACTAGCACCACACAGTGGGTTCCATGCGATAGACCTATGGGGGACATCCACATCGCAGCTACGCGGGACCTTCCGGAGAGGGAATGCCCCCGCCTTGATTGATGGTCGGTTCATCGTCGCCTATACCCATGAGATGCTTCGCCTACCTAGCGATGCCTCCTCCGCCTCCGGGAGGCACGTTCCCACCAGTAGTGTCTCCTCCACTACCAGGGGAATGCTCCCACCGGCAGTGCCTCCAACGCCACCTACGCTTCCCGGATGTACTTCTTCGTGCACCACTGCTTATTTCATGGCCAGCCCTGGGCTTGCACCATCAGAGATAGCTGGGGTTGGTTGGATATGGCGGGAATGGGCTAAGGCTGGACTTTGTTGCTGCATGTGGCATCCGCTAGCTGCACACTCCGCTCAGTCACCATGTTCGCGGCCAAGGCCGAGTCATGGACCAAGTGTGCGCAGTCAGTGTGTCCGTAGTGGCCACGCTTTTCCTAGCGACTCTAGTTGCTCTCTTGGGCACCCTGCCTCCAGCTAGCGTGTATGGTGCCGATGGTGATGACATCGGCACTGATGAAGACGACTGCTGAGGTCGAATCACTAGCGCCCCTACCTAGCACGCCAGATGTCGTGCATTAGAACACAAACACTGAGGATGTCTCATAGCCCCATTTTGGTTTGTAGTGGGCACTATGGTAATACGGCCTCAGCTCACACACATATCACACACAACACACACGATGTTTTTTACCTAGGTTCAGGTCGCCCTTCCGCTAACAACCCTACGTCCTGCTTTGGTGGATTATCTTGTGGGTATTTTACAATGAGATCAACAATATGGTGCCGCGGAGCCTCTTTCAACTAGCTTCTATGCTTCCCGGACTTCCTCTTTCTTTCTATCTCATCATATATCCCTAAGAATGTCTCAGTTGTAGCTCTTCTCTTGTTCTTTTCTTGATCTCTCCAAATCCATTTTCCAAAACCTCCTCTCACAAAAAAACTTCCTCTCACCCAAAAATCCTTCTCCTCACCCAAAAAACCTTCTCTCTCTCCACTATGGCCCCACAATGGCCGGTGCGCATGCGCCTTACTATCATTCCTGATGTCCACTACTGCCATGCCACATGGTGCAGCCGCAGATGGGTGGTGCTGCTGGACACTCCTGGATGTGGGCGGTGTCGTTGGCCACTCCTTGGCTGCATGCGGTGCTGCGCAGCAATTGATAGTGAGGGGACATCACACGGGTGCGTGATGTCACGTTGGGACTGTAGCGGTTGCGCTCCCTTTAACGTCATATGCAGGTGCATGGATGGGGCGACACATTCTCCCATGCGCACTATCACTAACTTGGTCTTTGCTGACTTGTGCTCCCGGGCCGCTCCTGGCTTGAGGGGAGTCTCTCTCGTGACGAAGTTGTGGGTAAACGAGTAGAGTACCTGCCAATGTCTCTTATCTCCTTCACGACCCCATTCCCGGGTCTATGGTCTTCTTTGCTGAGATGACCCTGCCGGGGGTTAGATCCTTCCCACTTGTCGAGGCGCAATGTGAGGGTCCCCCTTTCCTATTGTGTCGACACAGGCCTAACCCTACGCTACCACCTGTATCTAAATGGGCCTAACATGTTTTATGGCCCCTGGCCCTTCAATTCCATGATGTGACCGGCACAAGTGCCCTAGCGCTACTGTCAGGCCAGTGGCAACCAGAGCACCACAACCCATCTTCTACTGGGCATCGACAACTGAAGTAACCACATCACCATCCGGTGGCTCCTACCTATGACATATTCCTCACGAGGGAGGACCCTCGACGAGCACCAAGGACATCCCTCGCAAGGTCTCCTTGAGGTTGTGTATCTTGAAGCCTTCACAGGAAGAATTTTTCCCTCGATGGGGCTAACCTCGCCGAGGTTCTCGCAGAGTGCACCCGTGCCCTAATGCCTAAGTCCTGGATACCATGAGGACACCTTGCATGGGATGAAGATCACACCAGCATAAATCACAGCTGGGATAGTTGTCCTGGCTCATACCTGTAGTGCAAGTGAAATGGATCATATGGGCACCTAGAGCGGGGATGAATAGGTGCTACTCTAAATTTTAATCCTTTTTTAGTTTTAGGCATAACACAAAGGTAAATTCTTTAGATATGCAACAAAGATAAATTTCCCTATAGGTCAACCTAACTACTAAGAGAGTAAAGGCGAAGGGAGTGGAACGAGGAAACCATAGTGAACCATGCGTAGACACATGATTTGTTTTACCATAGTTCCTTCCTTGTTAAGAGAAGTACATCTGCGTTGCAGGGGTGGGCGGTACTAAGACCACCACACCACAAAAGGCCTCACCCTTTTCTCCGATGGATCTCGCCACAAGAGGCCTGATCCACCTTCCACTATTTGGTACCCTTCTAGGCAGGAACTAGTGCATTTACAACACTAGCAGGTAACGCATCCAGAACTCAATTGGAGGCTCCCATGATGACAACAAGCTGCCACAAGAACAAGTCAATCAATAATCTAAATAGATATCTAGATATTTGCAACAAATACTAGATCAAGAATCCTCCAAGTGAATGGAGGGGAACTGAAGATCTTGATTGGTGCCGATGTAGATCAAGGCCTCCTCCTTCGATTCCCCAAAGATCGAAACCTTCAGGTGGTTCAACGTGGAGATCTCGTGACAATTAGAAACAATAGCTCCGCACTTTTTCTAACGAATCAAGAGTTCTGATAGGAGGAGCAATCGAGGTATTTATACCCCTGCCAAAAACCAGTCGTTGGAAGAAAAGGGGGCCATATTATCCGGCCTAAGTGAGGGTCGGATTATCTGGTCGGGACAAACATCCGGCCCAGAATTGGACAATCCGGGCCAAATGTCCACCCACCACTCAGTGTGGCGTGCCTTGGATGCCTTTGATAAAATTCTTGGGGGCTGATTATCCGGCCCCCTGGTAGGGAAGATTACCCAGCCTGGGGCCGGTTAATATGGGGAAAACTCCGCCCCCATCGGTGTGACCGCCTTGGCGGCTTTGACGAACTAGGAAGACCGTCATGAAATTTTCTTTCAATCTCCCCCTTTTTGGTGTTAGATGACAATACTAGGATTTGAAATAAAGCCCTACTAACAACATCATTCCAAGGATGAAAAAGAACTCCCCCTAAATGTGTACATATATTAAGTTTGGATTTGAATACAAATGCACACACATAGGGTCAATACTTTTTAATGAATTAGAAATTAATATCAAATGATGAGTTAGAGAGAGAGAGGGATGTATCATACCACCCATAATGAAATCCTCAATAATATAATGAAATACACATTTTAGAAACCCCCATATTGAGACCTCCAAGAATAGTGACATAATGATACATCCAAATTGATAATTCCAGAATTCCATAGTGATAAATCCATAGACAACCATTGATAGATCCATAGAGGTAAATCCATAGACTCATGACTCAAGACGGACCAACATAGTCTCACACAAAAAAAACCAAATAGCAAATAAGAGAGTTCAATGCTAAATGGGCACAATAAAGGATAAGGGAAATCAATAAAATGGCAAATGTGCTTGTTCCCGACCCATTAAAATCCCGTTGACACCTAATAGAACTATTTCTCCCCCTTGGCATCGAAACGCCAAAAAGGGGAAAAAGAGCGATGCTAGAGTCCCGAGAGATCACTCCTCGTCCTCGTCGTAGGCTTCCTCATCATACTCCTCATCCTCGTCCTCATCATCAGCGGCTAGCGGAGTAGGATTCCTCGCTAGGGCAGGAACAAGTGATGCTCCATGTCACCATAGCTGATGTATGACGTGTTCCACAAAGCATATGGAGTAGCAGCAGACTGTGTAGGAGGGGGCCTGATGCCCCGGACACATGGTGAAGGATAAGCTACTGAGTGTGAGCCAAATCATGACGTTGCCGGTAGGCCTTGTGCTTCCCCTTGTGAGTGTCAACCCCCATGTAAAGAATGTTGCGCTGGAACTAGTTAAGTTGCTTCACTTATCGTGCAATAGATGGCACATGGGGCCTTCTCCCACTCGCCCTAGAATCTCCCATAAATGACTCTAGAGCTTTAGAGGGGTGAGAGGTCATCTTGAATCTTTTGAGCATGTCTTCTATATATTTTTCTTGATTTATGAAAGTCTCTTCTCGTAGATGCTTGATTTTGAAGCCAAGAAAGAATCTTAACTCGCCCATCATACACATCTCAAACCTGTCAGTCATAAACTTTGAAAATTCATCGTTAAAAGCTTGGTTAGTTGAGCCAAAAATAATGTCATCTACATAAAGTTGGCATACGAAAACGTCCCCATTAACCTTCTTAGTAAAAAGAGTGGGCTCAATCTACCCAACTTCGAAACCCCGGTCTAACAATAACTCTTTAAGATGCTCATACCAAGCACGTGGGGATTGTTTAAGGCCATAGAGCGCCTTATCGAGTTTGTATACGTGGTTAGAAAAGTTGGGGTCCTCGAAGCCCAGGGGTTGCTTAACATATACCAACTCATGTAATGGACCATTAAGAAAGGGACGCTTAACATCCATTTGCTGTAATTTTAAATTATGATGAGCTGCATAAGCAAGGAGGATACAAATGGACTCAAGGCGATCCACTAGAGCATAAGTCTCGCTGAAGTTGATGCCTTACACTTGGGAAAAACCTTGTGCCACAAGTCTTGCCTTGTTCCTCACAACAACTTCATTCTCATCTTGCTTGTTCTTGAAAATCCACTTTGTGTCGATAACATTGAGGCACTCTCTAGGATTATCAATAAGCTTCCAAACTTTGTTGCGCTCAAAATTATTGAGCTCTTCATGCATAGCCACAACACAGTTTGGATCTTCAAGAGCTTCAAAAACCTTCTTGTCTTCCACCATGGATATATGTGCTTGATGGTTGCTGAATCTTGCTAACTCGTCCCTTGTGACACCCTTCTTCTTAGATCACCCACCACTTTATCAAGTGTGTGACCCCTGAGTTCTAGGTTCCGTTCAGCTCAAGCTTTGTGATGAATTTCAATTTCATCATTGTTCCTTGGAGGGATAAATTCATCATCTTGTTCTTCGTCTTGACTAACAGCTTGATCAACATATTGTTTAACACTAATAGTTGAAGGAGAAACTTGCCCTTGATCTTGTTTAGCAGTCGTAATAGGAGGTTGCTGTTCTGAGCTTCTAGGGGCGGATAATCCATCTGTGGGAGTGGTCGGATAATCCGGCCTAGGAGTTTTAGCTTATTCTTCATTCCTGGACTTTGAGGGATATGCAGGGCCCATCCGTCCCCCTGGCCGGATAATCTGGCCTGGGACATCCAGCTTGATGATCTTCAGAAGTTTGTTGTGTCGGTGCAGTAGTTGCTTCAACAAGTGGAGTTTCTTGATCTTGTGTAGATGAGGGCTCTACTTGAGTAGAGCATTGCCCTTCCCGATCCACCATAAGGGGTTCCTCAATAGGGAAGTAGAATCCCACACCCATTCTTCTTATGGAACCTTGGGATATTTCAACATTTGTATCACAAACATCAACTTACCTACATGGGAGCCGTCATTCTCTTTGAACACCACACTATAAGATTCCACAACAATCCCGGTAGTCTTGTTGTAGACTCTATAAGTGTGGGATTCAGCACCGTAACCAACAAAAATACCTTCTTAAGCCTTAGACTCGAATTTATATAAACGAACTCCTTTAATGAGAAAGAAACACTTACAACCAAATACCTAGCAGTATGAAATGTTTGGATTAATACTGGTAAGTATCTCATAGGGAGTCTTGTCCAAGAGCTAGTGGAGGTAAAGTCGGTTTGAAGAGTGACAAGCGGTGGATATGGCTTCAGCCCAGAAGTTGTACGGTGACTTGAATTCAGCCAACATATATCTTTCCATATCCATCAAGGTCCGGTTTTTCCTCTCGGCTACACTATTTTGTTGAGGGGTATACGCGGCAGAATATTGATGTCTTATTCCCTCTTCACTTAAGAACTCATTCAAGGTGTGGTTCTTGAAGTTGGAGCCGTTGTCGCTTCTTATTGCCAATATGGAGACATTGTGTTGTCGTTGCACCTCATTGGAAAAGTTGATGATGGTTTGTTGAGTTTCACTTTTCTGCTTGAAGAAGTAAACCCATGTGTACCTTGAATAGTCACCAATAATGATAAGGCAATACTTCTTCCCATTGATACTTCCATGTGTGTGGTCATGTGTATCAAGGTGGTTTGGAAAAGAACACATGCAATAACACTCCATGTGTCAAACCATGGTCAAAAGAACACATAGGAATGCAACTTCGACATGTAATGGAGCACTAGTGTGACATAAGTTGCATCACCACACCCACTTGAGTATGTGTGGTCATGTGGATCAAGGTGGTTTGGAAAAGTACACATGCAATGACACTCCATGTGTTAAACCATGGTTAGAAAGCCCAAAAATACATAGGAATGCAACTACCACATGTAATGTAGCACCATTGTGACATAAGTTGCATCACCACACCCACTTGAGTGTGTGTGGTCATGTGGATCAAGGTGGTTTGGAAAACAACACATGCAATGACACTCCATATGTCAAACCATGGTCAAAAACCCAAAATGACATAGGAATGCAACTGCCACATGTAATGGAGCACCAATGTGGCATAAGTTGCATCACCACACCCACTTTAGTGTGTGTGATCATGTGTATCAAGGTGGTTTGGAAAATAACACATGTAATGAAACTCCATGTGACATGGGTATACCCTATAGGTACTCGAGTTTGGTATATATGGCCTGAATACTGCGGAAGCCCACGGTTTTGCCAAGGCCCAAATGGAGAACTAGAGTGGCCCGCAGACTCTTGGTTGCTTGCGGGACAAGAAGAAGCCAAAGATAGAAAGTTTAAAGGGAAAACCCTAACATGTAACCGACTCGATCTGCTACCCGAGACCTAGCCTATCTATATAAAGGCTAGGACAGGGTGGCAAGGAGGAGACACATAACCCTAGTTTCCACAACTCTCTCCAGATTGCATCTGCGCGCCCCTGTAATCTTCGATTCCTTCGTTAATTCCAAGAGCAGACAAGCAGGAGTAGGGACCTCTACGAGGCCTGAACCTGGGTAAACCTTGCGTCCCTGTGTGCTTGTTTGCTAGCCGGCTGATGCCTCTAGTGTTCCCTCCTTCTCTAAAACCCAAGTCCATAACATTGGGCATTGATGAGTTAAACCCTCGTTAATTGGCGCCGTCTGTGGGAATTGGGAGTGCTGATGTCGCGGCTTCTTCGGCCCCATCAACCACGATCTACAACTCCGCAACATCGGAGATTCGCCAGCTCTTCGGCGTGTTCAACTTCACCGGCCACACTCCACCCACTCTCCCGGCTTTCGAGTATGTAGGCGATGGAATCAGCCTGGCGATTGGGAGCTTCCGCTTCCAGGTCGGTCAGATGGGCATGCTCCGCCTGCCTGACTAGACAACTGCACCCGCGACCCCTCCAGCGTCGTGGCTCCCGCCACCAATCGGCACCCTCAGCGAGCTCAACACCTCAGAAACAGCTGGGAGAACGAACAGCGACAGCAGTCGTGAAGCCGATCCAGGTGACCTAGCAACGGAAGATGGAGTCTGCGGCTCCGGATCCAAAAGTTGTGGAAGCAACAGCTTCCCCAACCACTTCATGTGTGCTCTCATCAACGCTGGCGTCACCGCCGCCAATCGCGAAAACGGTGGCAATGGATCTAGCACCAATCCACCCAACGGTGGCATACCTAATGGTGGACCACCCAACGGTGGCCCCACCAATGGTGGCAATGGCGCGCCCGTCAACAACAGAGGGGCAGTCGAACCTCCAACCATGGTGAACGTGTCGTGATTAGACTCAACGACAATGAGTGGGCCCGCTGCCGAGAAGCTCTACGAGGCAATCCTCTACCTCCCGGCACGCTGCAGGACATGCTGATGGGATACCATTGGCTATTAAAGGAGGAGTACAAACGCCAGCTATAGGCAATCGCGCAACTCAAAGCGCGTAAAAAGGCGGCGGATGAGTCGAGTCTTCGTCGAGCTAGGCTCTCCTCCCACGAAGGATCGTTCTCCAAGGGTAACGAGTACGTGGCCAACAAGAGACGATCTCGGATGGCCCATCTCACCGAGCAAGAACGCATAGAAGCCGCGAAAGTCCTCGACTTCAGCTCTATGATAGTCGACACGCGGGGCAACGTGGTCCCAAAGACACCGTAAGCCGCGGTAACAGCGGCCACCATGTATCTCCTCAACAACCAGCCACCAGCTAGAGATCCGCGAGCTGCCATGCACCGATCTACGATCGCGGGCTTGGTATTAGTCGAGGCCGCTCTCGACAAAGAGCCAACGCCAGAGCCGAAGAAGGGCAAAGCTCTGGCAAAATGCTATTCCTCACCTTCATCCAGCGATGACAGTCACGGTCTGTCTTGATGTCGCCGCTCACGATGGCATGATCGCGATTATGATGTGCGCGACGATCTAACGCAGCGCAAAATTGACAAATCAAGGGCAAGGAGCACTTGTTCGACTGACTCCGAAGAGGATGAGACTGAACTCTACGGCGCCAGATGCTTCAGCAGGGCCATCAGGCAGAAGCGAATGCATAAAGGGTTCAAACTCTCGTCGGAGAATCCAAAATTCGACGGCCTACAAGACCCAAAGATCTAGTTGGAGGACCACATCTCCTCCATAAGGCTACATGGCGGGAGTCGAAGCAAGGCCATGCAATGCCTAGAGCTACAGTTGCAGGGCACCGCCCGCGCATGGCTCAACAACCTCTCGCGCGGATCCTTTCGTAGCTGGGAAGAGTTGGTTTACAGCTTTGTACGCAACTTCAAGGGAACTTACAAAAGGCCCGCATCAATCGAAGAGTTGAGGAGATGCCAGCAAAGGTCGAGCGAGTCGCTACGCTCGTACATCCAGAGGTGGTCCATCATCAAGAACTCCACAGAAAACATCTCGGAGGACCACGCAATCGACGCATTCAACAGCGATGTTTGCCGCATAGAGCTCAGGGAGGAGCTGGGCCGCTCAAAGACCAAGACAATCGACTACCTGATAGAAATTGCGAATCGGTGGGCCGATGGAGAGGATTCGGTGAAAAAGCATAGCTACTACGATGACGACGACCTCGGGCGCAGACGCGACCGTCGAGGTAAGCGGCAAATGCGCGTCTACGATGACCGCGACGATGTCAACATGGTCGCAGCCGGCTACGCTGACAAACGCGACGACAACCGCAATAGCGGCTATTGTAGCGGTGGATACCGCGAGTCCGGGAAAACCACGCAGGTGTGGCAGCACCGCACTTGCGAGGAGGCACCCGCAACAACCATCGAGGACAAACTGTCCGGACCATGAAACGTGCAATTCTACATCGACAAGCACGACGGCAACAAAAAATCTAGCCACCTTCTCAAAGACTGCGACCAGTTTCTCAAGCTCCACGAAGGTCTGGCTTGGATGAATCGCGACGCAGTCAACAGGGGCTATGGAGTCGCCCTAGGAGCCGTGGCACATGGAGCTCCTCCAACACCGCCCGGAATACCACCACCCACGGCCACACCGGTCTAGAATCACGGTGGCGAACCATACCCACGACCCATGGGCAACATGGGGATGATCCAAAAGGGGCGTCCCTCAAATCGAGTGCAGAAGGCCATCACTCGCCAAGTCAACTTGGCGATCAACTCTCCACCTTCCACCACTGGGTACCTCAGTGGAAGCGACTCCTGCATCACCTTCGACATGCATGACCACCCGCTCCAAGTCCCTCGTCTAGGCCACTGTCCCCTCGTACTCGAGGCACAGATTGGGGGCTTCGACATGAGCCACGTCTTCATGGACAGCGGCAGCGGCATCAACCTAATGTTCATGAGTACCTTGCGTGCAATGAGGATCCCTCTGACGTGTCTGGAAGTTTCAGACACAATGTTTCACGACATCGTCCCAAGGAAAGGTGTATATCCCCTAGGCAAAATCAACCTCGATGTCATCTTTGGCACCCTGCAATATTTTTAGCGAGAGCACATCGACTTCGAGGTCGTCGATTGGCCTTCACAATATCACTGCATCCTCGGACGTGTCGCGTTCGCAAGGTTCATGGCGGTGCCACACTACGCCTACCTACAGATAAAGATGACGGGCCCAAATGGCGTAATCACAATCAATGGCAACTTCGAGAGGTCCGGCAGTTGCGATAGGGAATTCAATAGAATCTCCCAGTCCTTCGGAATGCAGGAGGAACTCGCAAGATTAAAGGAGTCGACAGACAATAGTCTGCCTACTCTGAGCCATCCAAGTTCACCTGACCTGTCCTTCGACTTGTCAGTGCACACGAAGAAAGTCCAGGTCCACCCAACGGACCCGACCAAGACGACCCTCATCGCCAACAACTTGAGTTCTGCATAGGAACTCGCGCTCGTCGAATTCCTCTGTGAGCACTGGGAAATCTTTGCCTGGTGTCCAGCGGACATGCCAGGGGTTCCCAAGGAATTCGCCGAGCACACACTCAACATCAACCAAGACACAAGGCCAGCCAAGCAGACAATTTGGCGACTGTCTGAACCAAGGGCAAAGGCGGTCGGAATGGAGATCAACAGACTCATCGATGCCAAATTCATATGCAAAATCAAGGAAAGCACTTGGCTCGCTAACACAGTGCTAGTACCTAAAAAAGACACGGATATCTTGCGGATGTGCATGGATTTCACCTCCCTGAACAAGCACTGCCCAAAGGATCACTTCCCGCTGCCGCGAATCGACCAAATCATCGACTCCACCACGGGATATGAGCGTCTATGCTTCCTGGACGCCTACTCAGGCTATAACCATATTCAAATGAAGGAGGAAGACCAAGAGAAAACAGCATTTAGGATGCCTTTTGGTGTGCTCTGCTACAACACAATGCCCTTCGGGCTCAAAAACGCAGGAGCCACCTATCAGCGGTGCATGCAGGCTTGCCTCAAGAACCAACTTGGTCGCAACATCCAAGTCTACGTTGATGACATCGTCATCAAAACAAAATAGGAAGCCTCGCTAATCGATGATTTACGCGAGACCTTCGCCAACCTCAACCACTACCGGATCAAGCTCAATCCAGACAAATGTGCCTTCGGCGTACCATCTAGGCAACTACTCGGATATCTCATATCTGCGAGAGGGATTGAGGCGAACCCAAAGAAAATAAAAGCCATACTGGCCATGGAGAAGCCGAAAAACGTAAGAGGCGTCCAGCAGCTAGCTGGGCGAATAGTGGCGCTCAGTCGATTCATTAGTCGAATGGGTGAAAAGGCACTACCCTTCTACCAACTTCTCCGCAAAACTGACAAGTTCGAGTGGACCGACGAGGCGTAGGAAGTATTCGAAGACCTCAAGCGTCTACTATCTACCTCGTCAGTACTGGTGACTCCATGCGAAAAAGAACCATTGCTGCTATACATCTCCGCCACCAACCAGGTGGTCAGCACAGTGCTCGTGGTGGAACGAGCCGAAGAAAACAAAGTCCACGGGGTGCAGCGCCCTGTCTACTACCTCAGCGAGGTGCTCACGCCAACAAAGCAGCGGTACCCGCACTATCAGAAGATGGCATACGGCATCTTCATGACATCCAGGCGACTGCGCCACTACTTCCAAGAGCACCCAATCGTGGTGGTCAACGATGCCCCACTTGGTCATATACTCAACAACCCCGATGCCACCGGACGAGTCGCGCTTTGGGGAATCGAGCTGTCTCCATGAGACATTACATACGAAAAGCGTGACGCGATCAAATCGCAAGTCCTCCCTGACTTTCTCGTGCACTGGATGGAGAACCAGCTCCCCGAAAAGCCAGATATGTCTTACCTCTGGACGATGCACTTCGATAGATCCAAGCGTAAGGATGGGGCTAGCGCAGGCGTCATACTGACATCGCCCCAGGGAGACAAGCTAAAATACATTCTGCGAATGCAGTTCACTACCTCCAACAACGAAGCTGAATACGAGGCCATGTTGCATGGGGTGCGGATGGCAAAAGCCTGCGTCGCCAAGAGGCTCATCATCTACGGCGACTCCAAGCTGGTCGTCAACCATACAATGCACGATTGCGATGCGCTGAAGAACAATATGATTGCCTACCGCGACCTCTACGACACACTCAAAGGGGACTTCGACGGCTATGAGCTGCGGCACGTAGGTTGCAAAAGCAATGAAGAGGCGGACACACTCGCCAACATTGGCTCCACCTATGCCCCCATACCACCTGGGGTATTTCTCGAGCGTATCTGTGAATGCTCCATCAAGCCAAAGGCCACAAAGAAGAAAACAAGCGCAACAACGGACTCGGGGGCTACGCCACCAAATGAGCCAATGGCACTCGATGACCTGGAGCTTGACACAAGACTCGAGGGACCAATGGGGGTCATGATGATCGAGCCATCTTGGACTCAACCCTACATCACATATCTTCTCGGCAAGAGGCTGCCGGATGACCCGACTGACGTGCGACACATCGCACGGCGATCCAAGGCATTCACCATCATCAACGGCGAACTATACAAGCGTAGCATCACAGGAGTACTCCAACGGTGTGTCTCCAACGCGGACGGAAGGGCCGTCCTCCTCGACATCCATGAAGGGACTTGTGGGCACCATGCCGCCAGTCGCGCCCTCATCACCAAAGCTCTACGAGCTGGATTCTACTAGCCCATGGCCATGCGTGACGCTAAGGACATCGTCTAGAGATGCAACGCTTGTCAGCGGTTCGCGGACAAACCGCACGCACCTGGCGTGGAACTCCGGCCAATACCATTGGCTTGGCCCTTTGTGCAATGGGGACTCGACATGGTCGGCAAGCTCCCAAAGTCCTCACGGGGAGGCTACGTCTACCTTCTGGTCGCAGTCGACAAATTCACCAAGTGGATAGAGGCCATGCCGGTGACAAACCAGTAAGGAGCCAGTGCCGTCAAGTTCTTCGAGTCCATTGTCTATCGCTTCGGAGTGCCACACAGCATCATCATGGACAATGGAATGAACTTCACCTCTAAGGAGCTCTAGGGTTTCTGCGAGAACCTGGGAATCAACGTAAGCTATGCCTCTGTAGTGCATCCACAGACCAACGGTCAAGTCGAAAAGGCCAACGGCCTCGTCTGTGGTGCAATCAAGAAGCAACTCCTCTGGCCACTCGAGCAAGCCACTGGATGTTGTCCAGACGAGCTGCAATCCGTACTTTGGAGCCTGCGCACAACCCCAAATAGTGCCACGGGATATACCCCATTCTTCATGGTGCACGGCACCGAAGTAGTGCTACCCGCAGAAGTACACTTTAAATCCCCACGGGTAGTCGCATACAGCGAGCAGGAGTCAACACTTGCACTCGAAGACTCCGTCGATCTCCTTGACGAGGCACGGGATATCGCAGCAGAAATATCGACGATCTACCAACAGAACCTGCGCAACTACCACAGAAGAAGGTTATGCCCCAGATCCTTCATCGAAGGAGACTTGGTCATGCGATTGAAGAAGCAAGGGCACCTCAAGCTCGAGTCCCCTTGGGAAGGACCATACGTGATTATAGAAGTAATCCCAGGTGGCGCCTATCGCCTCAAAGATTTCGAGACAGGAGTAGCATACTCCAACCCTTGGAATGTCGCGCAGCTGCGGCGCTTCTACCCCTAGTCGTTTTTTTAACTACAAATAAGGCTATTCAGCCAGGCTACTTAGCCACACATTGTATATCGTACTGTTCTGCGAATAAATAAAGCTAAGTGCCCCGAAACTCTGTGTTCTTCTTTATTTTTCTGGCAATATTTTCACTCTGTGAATACGCCACCCTTTACATATTCGTTCTATGAACAAATCACAGTATCCCGAATAGCTGACACAACATCAATCGAACCCTTGATAAAACGCTAACCCAGTTGCAACGCACCTGACAGGTTGGCCAGGTGCTGAGATAAAAACAAGTCAGGCTAACGAAAAGGAACTACCGAGTACAAATACACTCGCAAAACACATAAGCTAGCAAGCTCTTTACATATCAATATAAATTAATTGCATATATCCACACGAACTTTTACAACCTAGTATACTTATGTGCAGGATACAAATCATACTACTACAGCAGAAGAACGTTCGTCTGTTCCTCAAAGAAGTCGACAATTTCTTCTGTGGGATGATCCACCGCCTGGTAATGTGGAACCATGTTCCAGGTCGAACCTGCTGGTGGAGCCAGTAGCCCAGTAGCAACAGCCGCAACGTCTACATCAGGCCGATGCAGTCGCACCAGCGACAAAGCGGCCTTGGCACCAGTAACCAACTGCTGCCGCACGCACTCGCGAACTGCACTCAAAACCTGGAATCTTGCTAGAAGGGCCAACAGGCTTGAAGGGACAGCTCCCAGCGGAAACATCGTTTGATAGATGTGCCTGAGGCATGATTGCGCCTTCTTCAGAAAATGAAGCACTCGAGAAGCACGATCCTGCAGAGTCGCAAGTGTAATTGCACGGTCATGATCCACCCAGAAGTACCCACTCTCCTGCAGTTGCTCCTAGCTCAAATCATTCATTCGAATAGCAATCCAATCTTTTTCATCCTGCGGATGGCGAGCACTAACAACTACACCACACAAAAGCAAAGTGTGAAAGATAGGCATCGCTGCGACTGACTAAAGGAAAAGACAAGAGGATAGAAGGCTAACACTTGAACTGCTCACTCAGCTGGGCCACCTCCTCCAATAGGTACTTCTCGTGAGCAGAGGCTTTCTCCGCCTTCGACTTCCATACATCAGCGCTACCATGGAGGATGGGCAACTCACGCTCCAGTTGTTTAATACGGTCGCGCAGTCGCAAAAGCAACGACAACTCCTCCACCTTCGAACGAGGCTGCGCCAAGTTCTCATCGGCGGAAGGAGGATCAGAAGGATCACTCGAAGGAGCACTCGATGTACCCTACCACGAATCAAGAAAAAAGCAAATAAGAGACCGAGAATACATTTGGCAAAGGGCATATATGCATTCAGACACAGGAAAAGTTTCGATTGGGACATCCCCACAAAATCATTGTTCCATAAAGAAAAAGCCTAAGCCACTACAGCTATTACAGAAGAAGACTAAGGCTCAACATGATTCTTCGACTTGGACTTAGGCCTCGGGGGCTTCATCACATCTGTGGCAGTCTCCGACACCACGGACTTGCCGGCAGTACCCCCAGAAGCCGCAGCCTTCGCTTGACGTCACTCCTCAGAATACTTGGCGAGTGTCTCGATAAGCTGGGGACCGTAATTTTTGCATTTACCAGCATAGGGAGCAAAAACTACCTGCTAGCCTCCAGCATCGACAGGCATCGCCTTAGAGATAGCTGCGGGATCCATCTCCATGCCATGGGCCTGCACCATTGTGAGTGCCATGGTGGTGCTGACAGAGCGCTGCGAATTTTTGAAGTCCGTGGGGATTCCTCCAGCCAGGGATTCCACCAGGTCACTAAGGTTGTCGATCATCCCAGCCTTGGGAGTCAAGTCCTCACGGATGCGACTGAGCACATCCTTGGCCTTCCCCAGCGTCTCTTGGAGGGAAACATTGTGGTCCTCGACTGCAGCGATGGTACCATCCAAAGCATCCACGCGGCGCAGAGATTGGGCATCGAAACTCAAGCCGTTGGCATCTGCATACAAAAAAGCATTAGTGCAACAATCACACATCAAAGCACAAAGGAGCTATACATATCCAGATGAAAAATTCATACCCGAGAGGGACTTGGCAATCGAGAGAAGCTGCTCCTCGAACATCTTCTCCCTCTCAGCAGTGGAGGCAAGGAGATCCTGCTCTCGCTTCCACGACTCCTCCAAGGTTGTGACTGCTCGTCACGATTCTTCGTCGCCGCGGCCAATATCTTCTCCAATGCAGAAGCATGGCAAAGTAATTCATTGTGCTCAGCTGCAACAAACAGAGAGTGTTACCAAATGGAAATCAATAATATTCGCAAAAGACAAGGACAAAGTCAAAACTTACTCTCGACAATGTGATGGCGATTGTCCAGTCGCGCATGCTGTTGACCCATGTTAAGGACCTGCTCTGCCAGGCGGGCAGCTTCCTTCACGATGAGCTGCATCAGAGACATTCCAAGTTCAAGTAAAGCACGCCAAGAATAAATTCGACTGCCAACCACAAGATAGTTACATGATCCTCCATAGACTCCGAAGAAGGCTGTTGCACAGTCATCCAGGTAACCATCTGATGCTCCCCAACATGCGGGGAACTCGATGAGTTATGCCCGGAGTGGGCTGCCAATGGAGGAGAAGGAGACCGTGAGGCCACCTTCTTGGACTTGGAGTCCGCATCTCCGGAATCTTTCAAAAACTGGACGTTGTCAGAAGACGACGTCGCCACTTGATTGAAACACAAAATCAAACAAGAGCTTCAAGACAGATGACAACTCAAAGAAGAAACCAAAACGAATTCGCGAATACAGAACTTACCAGTTAAATCTATCAAGATTGAAGGACTGCTCCTCCGACTCCAATAATTCTTTGGCAGTTGAAGCTTCTTCCGGGCAGGAGAAGCCATAGAGCGCACAGGAACGGCGGGTATCGGTCCTCTGCACCGATAGATGGGCCCTCTAGAGTCGAAGGAGATGAAGCATATGAATCCTTGCTGTGAGAACGCTTGCGAGTGTCCGGACCGCTCGACTCGGGGGCTTCCTCCTCCTCTTCAAGTGGGACGGTCGATTCTGACTCGTCCTCTTCATCTACTTCCCGAGGAATAACCCCCTCAGGAAGAGGGGGCAAACTGGGAGACACCTTCCAATCCTGCATTTAGAAAATAACCCATTATACATCAAGAAACTAGAAGCAATCGACAAATCAAGCTACTTCGTAGCACAATTCTACCTCAGGAGGAGGGTTAGAGGCATCGAAGGGAGGTACGACTGGTTCGCCTAGGAGAACCTCCTTGGTGGTGTACTTTGTCACCAGTCGCAACCTCTTATCTACTTCAGCCACGGAAATGCCATCGGCAGATACGCGAGTGGCATCGTCCGCACCAGCCCATTGGAAGATGGGGTGGACTCAGGCCTGCAGAGGCTGGATGCAACAGCGCAACCATGTGTGAATGAGGGCGGCGCCTCCCTCTTCTTTACCCATGCGGCTCTCGATGTTGCAGACGTGCTTGTACAGCACTTCCGTCTCCTCAGACTCGCTAGGCATCCCCATGTTCTTCCAAGAATGCCTCCTCCTGCACGGCGTCGCGGGATCGAAGGGCGCAAGTCCGTAGTGCTCTCCATCGGCCTTTTGGTCGCGGATGTAGAACCACTTGTCTCTCCACCCTTGGACGGATGCCATGAGCTTGATATCGAAATACGTGGCGGAGGAGTCGACATGGATCCCACAGCCTCCTACGTCATAGACTATGGAACTAGATGCCGACTATGCTTCAGCTTGAAAATCCTCTTAAAGAGGCCAAAGTGTGGCTCGATTCCGAGCCAGCACTCGCAAAGTGTAATATAGCTGGCGATGTGGAGAATAGAGTTGGGGGATAGATGATGCAGCTGGAGCCCGTAGAAGCAAAGGAGGCCCCTGAAGAAAGGATGTAGGGGCAGAGAAGACCGCATATGATGAACGCTAGGAATATCACGCGGAAACTAGCAGGAGGACAAGGAGTTACCTCATCACCTGGCACTCGCGAGTCATCCGCCACGGGTGACAGAACTCCATCTTGACGGAGGAGACGGAGCTCGGAGGATTTGATGATGGACGCACTCCACACTCCATTGGTGACGCGGGTACCCGCGCCCTTCTTCTTCCCGGCACCAGCGGCGCTGGTGCCTACAGTGGTGGAGCCGCCCTTCTTCTTGGCAGCTGCAATGGCCACGGCAGACTCAATGGCGGTGCCTCCCTTCTTTTTCCCCATCTTGCGATGGCGGTGCGAGCGGAGGAAGTAGCTCGGGAACACGCGGAGTTGGTCCAGCACCATGAAAAGGACGAACTCTAAGAAGCAGAGAGCAGCGGCAATGGCGATGGAAGCACAAGCAGAGAAAGGGCAGATGGGAAAATTACAGCACCTTCGCTGCTACTTAACCCCCTTGCGGATGCCATCCAACGGCCAGCAGATACCCTACTAGACGCATGGCGCACATCGCGGTCGACACGTGGAGAAGCCAAAACACGAACCGTCCCCCACTATCTCCATTACGTGCGGAAATCAAGGATACACAGTTAAAACGAAAGATTACGCACGCCCGATCAAATCAAAGTCAGAAAGTGGGACCTACCGCTCGTCACGTCCCGTCAAAGCCGCTCACATGGGCAACTGAGGTCATCACATCGTCAGCACTGATGTCATCAAGATGAGCACTAGAAGACTTCAACTACTTTAGTCCTTGCTCGAGTCTTTTACTCCACCAAGCACTCGGGGCTACTCCCATAAGGAGCGCTGGTCGCGCACCCTACGATTTTCTTTTTATGCAGGAATATGAACATTCAAAGCATACCCAACCACTCGAATCTACGATTCGACTATGGATCATGGGTTACTCCCATAGGGAGCACAGGAAGCAAATTCGACTGAAACAAGCATCAAAAGACGACAGCAGTCGCAAAATTTTAGTCCATGCTTGAGTCTTCGACTCAACCAGGCACTCGGGGGCTACTCCCATAGGGAGTGCTGGTCGCGCACCCTATGATTATTTGTACACCGTATTATGTTTTGATAACATCCACACTCGAATGATGTGGAGACTCCGCCTCATATTTTCCCTACAAAGAGACTACGTCTCCTGGGCCACCCGAATCATCTTTATGATGACCAAATTCGGATGTCGCGCTTACAGCGTGAAGATAATACCTGAATAAGGCCTGGCAACGCATCTACTATGCACTACTAGAAACATATCCGTACCTACAGGTACGATGAACATGCCTTGATGGACGCATCGAGTGCTCACACCCATACACTAGAATTCGACTCCTGTAAGACCTCTGTGGCTTGAGTCGAATTACGCCAGCACTTTTCCGAATTCCAGTCCGGGGACTCGGGTTTGAGTAGATTGCGTTGTTTTTCGCTAAGGCAGTTAACTGATACCGATATATCGGTTAAATCAGGCACGCATATCAACAATCCCTATGACATGAACTGAACAGTCAAAAAAATACTCAATCATGCACTCAAATGTCTTCATAAAGTCCCCAGTCGAATCTACGATTCCACTAGACACTCAGGGGCTACTGACATGGGTATACCCTACAGGTACTCGAGTTTGGTATACACGGCCTGAATACTACGGAAGCCCACGGCGTTGCCAAGTCCCAAATGGAGAACTTGAGTGGCTCGTAGATTCTCGGTTGCTTGCGGGACAAGGAGAAGCCAAAGATAGAAAGTTTAAAGGGAAAACCCTAACCTGTAATGGACTCGATCTGCTACCCGAGACCTAGCCTATCTACATAAGGGCTAGGAGGGGGCGGCGAGGAGGACACACACAACCCTAGTTTCCACAAGTCTCGCCATATTGCATCTGCGCGCCCCTATAATCTTCGATTCCTTCATTAATTCCAAGAGCAGACAAGCAGGAGTAGGGACCTCTACGAGGCCTGAACCTGGGTAAACCTTGCGTCCATGTGTGCTTGTTTGCTAGCCGACTGATGCCTCCAGCGCTCCCTCCTTCTCCAAAACCCAAGTCCATAACAATGGGGATTGATGAGTTAAACCCTCGTCACCATGTGTCAAACCAATGGTCATAAAGGCCAAAAACACAAAGGAATGCAACTACAACATGTAATGGAGCACCAGTGTGACATAAGTTGCATCACCACACCCACTTGAGTGTGTGTAGTCATGTGGATCAAGGTGGTTTGGAAAAGAACATGTGCAATGACACTCCATATATCAAACCATGGTCAAAAAGCCCAAAAACATAGAGGAATGCAACTACCACATGTAATGGAGCACTAGTGTGACATAAGTTGCATCACCGCACCAACTTGAGTGTGTGTGGTCATGTGTATCAAGGTGGTTTGGAAAAGAACACATGTAGTGACACTCCATGTGTCAAACCATGGTCAGAAAGGCCAAAAACACAGAGGAATGCAACTACCACATGTAATGGAGCACCAATGTGACATAAGTTGCATCACCACACCCACTTGAGTGTGTGGTATCATGTGGATCAAGGTGGTTTGGAAAATAGCACATGCAATGACACTCCATGTGTCAAACCATGGTCAAAAAGGCCAAAAACATAGAGGACTACAACTACCACATGTAATGAACCACCAGTGTGACATAAGTTGCATCACCACACCCACTTGATTGTGTGTGGTCATGTGGATCAAGGTGGTTTGGAAAAGAACACATGCAATGACACTCCATGTGTCAAACCATGGTTAGAAAGCCCAAAAACACATAGGAATGCAACTCCCACAAGTACTGGATCACCAGTTTGACATAAATTGCATCACCACACCCACTTGAGTGTGTGTGGTCATGTGGATCAAGGTGGTTTGGAAAAGAACACATGCAATGGCACTCCATGTGTCAAACCATGGTAAAAAAGCCCAAAACCATAGAGGAATGCAACTGTCACATGTAATGGAGCACCAGTGTGACATAAGTTGCATCAGAAAGGCCAAAAACACAAAGGAATGCAACTGCCACATGTAGTGGAGCACCAGTGTGACATAAGTTGCATCACCATACCCACTTGAGTGTGTGTGATCATGTGGATAAAGGTGGTTTGGAAAAGAACACATGCAATGACACTCCATGTGTCAAACCATGGTTAGAAAGCCCAAAAATACATAGGAATGCAACTACCACATGTAATGTAGCACCAGTGTGACATAAGTTGCATCACCACACCCACTTGAGTGTGTGTGGTCATGTGGATCAAGGTGGTTTGGAAAAGAACACATGCAATGACACTCCATATGTCAAACCATGGTCAAAATGCCCAAAAGGACATAGGAATGCAACTGCCACATGTAATGGAGCACCAATGTGACATGAGTTGCATCACCACACCCACTTGAGTGTGTGTAGTCATGTGGATCAAGGTGGTTTGGAAAATAACACGTGCAATGACACTCCATGTATTAAACCATGGTCAAAAAGCCCAAAAAACACAGAGGAATGCAACTACCACATGTAATGGAGCACTAGTATGACATAAGTTGCATCACCGCACCAACTTGAGTGTGTGTGGTCAGGTGTATCAAGGTGGTTTGGAAAAGAACACATGTAGTGACACTCCATGTGTCAAACCATGGTCAGAAAGGCCAAAAACACAGAGGAATGTAACTACCACATGTAATGGAGCACCAATGTGACATAAGTTGCATCACCACACCCACTTGAGTGTGTGGTATCATGTGGATCAAGGTGGTTTGGAAAATAACACATGCAATGACACTCCATGTGTCAAACCATGGTCAGAAAGGCCAAAAACCTAGAGGAATGCAACTACCACATGTAATGGAGCACCAATGTGACATAAGTTGCATCACCACACCCACTTGATTGTGTGTGGTCATGTGGATCAAGATGGTTTGGAAAAGAACACATGCAATGACACTCCATGTGTTAAATCAAAGCCCAAAAACACATAGGAATGCAACTTCCACATGTAATGGATCACCAGTTTGACATAAATTGCATCACCACACCCACTTGAGTGTGTGTGGTCATGTGGATCAAGGTGGTTTGGAAAAGAACACATGCAATGCCACTCCATGTGTCAAACCATGGTAAAAAAACCGAAAAACACAGAGGGATGCAACTGGCACATGTAATGAGCACCAGTGTGACATAAGTTGCATTAGAAAGGCCAAAAACACAAAGGAATGCAACTGCCACATGTAATGGAGCACTAGTGTGACATAAGTTGCATCACCACACCCACTTGAGTGTGTGTGATCATGTGGATCAAGGTGGTTTGGAAAAGCACCTGGGTAGATAACCCCATGCTTGTTCCAAAAAAGTACACTGACATCCTGCGGATTTGCGTGGACTTCACCTGCCTCAACAAAAACTACCCAAAGGACCACTTTCCATTACCGTAGATCGATTAAATAATCGACTCCACCGTGGGATGCAAGCATCTATGCTTCCTTGATGCCTATTCAGGTTATCACCAGATTCGAATGAAGGTGGAGGACCAAGAAAAAACGGCCTTCGTCACGTCTTTTGGAGTCTACTGCTACAACATGATGCCCTTCGGGCTAAAAAATGCAGGAGCCACCTACCAATGGTGCATGCGGGCCTGCCTGAAGAACCAGATTGGCCGCAACATCCATGTCTATGTCGATGACATAGTGGTCAATACAAAGGATGAAGCTACACTCATCGATGATCTCCACGAGACCTTCGACAACCTTGATCAATGCAGGATCAAGCTGAACCCTGAGAAGTGCGCCTTCGGCGTCCCATCCGGGCAACTACTCGGGTACCTCATCTTCGCAAGGGGCATCGAGGAAAATCCTAAAAATAAAAGGCTATACTGGCCATGGAGAAGCCGAAGAACATCAAGGGCATCCAGCAGTTAGCTGGGAGGATTGCGGCACTCAACCGATTCATCAGTCAAATGGGAGAGAAGGCACTACCTTTCTACCATCTCCTCTGCAAGATGAACCAGTTTGAGTGGACGAGCGAAGCACAAGAAGAATTTGAAGATCTCAAGCGTCTTCTCTCAACCTCACCAATCCTGGTGACCCCCAAGGAAAAGTAACCAATGCTGCTATACATAGCCGCCACTAACCAGGTGGTCAGCACCGTGCTTGTGGTCGAACGAGCTAAAGAAAAACAACGTCCATGGGGTTCAACGTCTAGTGTACTACCTCAGGGAGGTGCTCACACCCACCAAATAGCAGTACCCGCATTACTAAAAGCTGGCCAAAGGTATCTTCATGACTGCACTATGACTGCGCCATTACTGCCAGGAGCACCCAATAATCATGGTGAATGACGCCCTACTAAACCACATCCTTAACAACCCCGATGCAACGGGGCGGGTAACCCTCTGGGGCATCGAACTGTCTCCACGAGACATCACCTATGAGCAATGGACGGCGATCAAGTCGGAAGTACTGCCGGATTTGCTCGTTAGCTGGATGGAGAACCAGCTCCCATATACACCAGACATGTCTAGTCTATGGACAATGCACTTCGATGGATCCAAGCTTCGAGAGGGAGCCAGTGCCAGCATCATCCTAGCATCTCCATAGGGTGACAAGATGCGGTATGTACTGTGGATGAAGTTTTGCGCATCCAACAACGAAGCATAGTATGAAGCTCTACTCCATGGGATGCGAATGGCCAAAGCCTGTGACGCAACTCGACTCGTCATTTACGGCGACTCCAGCCTCATGATACAACAGATCATGAACAGGTGTGATGCCATAAGTGACAACATGATTGCATACCGCGACCTCTACAAGATACTCGAAGGAGACTTCGACGGCTGCGAACTACGACACGTCAGCCACGAAAGAAATGAGGAGGCCGACACACTCACCAACATAGGCTCCACATGCACCCCGGTGCCATATGCAAACAGACCATCAAGATGAAGCCTACCAAAGGCCCACCAGAAGCAGCAACGCACTTGGGGGCTACACCACCCGAAGAGGCCAAAGGACCCACTGTAGCAGAACAAGAACCTTCATCCGAATGCTCCATGGAGGTCATGCTCATTGAGCCATCCTAGACCTAGTCGTACATCACATACCTGCTCACCAAGAAACTCCTGAATGACCCGACGAATGCATGAAACATTGCTCGGTGCTCCAAGTCCTTCACCATCATTAACGGCGAGCTGTACAACCGAAGCATCACGGGTGTCCTCTAATGATGCATCACCAACGATGATGGCAAGAGCATCCTCCTCAAAGGCACCTGCGCACATAACACCGGCAGTCGCGCCCTTGTTGCCAAGGCTATACGAGCCAACATCTACTGGCCAACCACAATGCGTGATGCCAAAAGCATCATCAAGAGGTGCAACACCTGCAGAGATTTGCAGATAAGTTGCACGCACCAGGCGTGGAGCTCAGGCCAATACCCGTGTCTTGGCTCTCTATGTAGTGGGGACTTGACATGGTCGGCAAGCTACAAAAGTCAAAGCCCAGAGTATACATCTTCCTCCTCATCGCAGTCGACAAATTCACCAAGTGGATCGAGGCCATACCCATTACCAACCAAACTGGCGCACCTATCGTCAAGTTCTCTGGGTCCATCATCTTCGGATTTGGGGTACCGCATAGCATAATCACCGACAATGGTAAAAACTTCACCTCGAACGAGTTCTATGTTTTCTGTGAAAACCTGGGCATCAACATCATCTACGCTTCTGTGGCACACCCCCAGACCAACGGACAAGTCGAAAAGGCCAACGGCCTAGTCTGCAATGGCATCAAGAAGCGACTCCTTCGGCCGATTGAACGAGAGGCCGAAGCATGGGCATACAAGCTACCCTCTGTGCTATGGAGCCTACGAATAACCCCAAATAGCACCACTACCTACACACCTTTCTTCACGATGCACGGTGATGAAGTGGTACTACCAGCCGAGGTATGCTACAAGGCCCCACGGGTCATTGCTTATAGTGAAGCCGAATCTACGTCCGCACTCAAGGAATCCGTCGACTTGCTCGATGAAGCGCGCAAATCGCTGTGGAATGGTCAAGGGTGTACCAGGAGAGCCTCCACAACTATCACAGCCGACGGCTATGTCCAAGGTCCTTCGTCGAAGGCGACCTCGTCTTGCGACTGAAGCAGAAAGGTCACCTCAAGCTTGAATCTCCATGGGAAGGACCCTACATGGTCACCGAAGTGATCCTAGGTGGCGCCTATTGCCTCAAGGACCTATAGACTGGATTCACATACTCCAACCTGTGGAACGTCACGCAACTGTGATGTTTATTCCCTTAGATGTTTTTACTTTTATAATAAGGCTACTTAGCCATGCTACTTACCCAAACAATGTACCTCCTGCTATTCTCCAATAAATAAAGCTAAGTTAATATGAGTCTTGTTACATTTTTACATTATACATCTTGCACTCGGGGGCTACCTTCCTTGACGACCTCTTTATAAGTATAACCAACACATCATCGAAATGGCCCGAGTAGCTGACTCTGTTTACAATCGAACCCTTGAAAACTCCAACCAATTGTAGCCCAACTGACAGGTTGGCAAGACGTTAAGATTTGTAGGCGTCAGACTAACAAAAAGGTATCGCATAATCACAGTTGAACATCTACAAACTAGCAAGTTTAGAAAAATTACAAGGGCCACAATGCCCAATAGAAACTGTATGATCTTTACAACACTTATATGGACTATACAGGTTCACACTACGCTACTATCGCTGAAGTAAGACATTGGTCCGCTTGTCAACTGCTGGATAATATCCTCTGCAGGCTGGGCAATCGCCCGATAGTGTGGCCGCATGTTCCATGCCATACCATCCGGAGGTACTGGCGGTCCTTCTGCGATAGCATTCAGGTCCACATATGCACGTTGCATATGCACAAACGCCAACGCAGCCTTCGCACCCGTGACAACTTGCTGGTGCACGCACTCGCGTACAACACTGGCATTATCGAACTTCCACATCAACGCCAACATGCTCGCAGGGACTACGTCTAGAGGAAACATTGCCCTAAAAATATGCTTAAAGGAGGATTGAGCCTTCTTCAAGTAGTGTAGCACTTGTGCAATGCGATCCTGCAGTGTCGGCAGCAAGGTCTCTCAATTTTGATTGGTCTAAAAGAATTCGCCAGCTTCTAGCTCCGCTTGAGTCAAGCAACTCAATCGGATGCTGATGCGATCTTTCTCTTCTTGCGGAATGAGATTGACAACTACACATACAAAATAAGGACACGTCAGTCGACATCATAACAAACCAAGAAGAGTATCACAATCGGACAAAGCTCACATCACAGCTGTTCACTGATCTGCGTGACTTCACCAAGCAGATACTTTTCCTGCTCAGCAGCTTTCTCCGCCTTCGACCTCCACACATCAGTATTGTCGAGGGTGACCACTAGCTTTTTCTCCAAGTCCTTCACATGTTCGCGCATGAGATGAAGCTGAGATAGTTCGTCCACCCTCGGGCATGACGGAACTAAAGGAGTAGAAGATGATGACATGTCTTGTGTACCACTCACAAGGCCCTAGTCAAACAAACAATCAAAGGATAAGGATCTTTGTTCATGAGGAAACAATTCGAAGGGGCACATGAAATGGTGAATGACCAATATACACATAGTTAATGCAAAGAGCAAGGACAAGTTCTGGTGGCTCAAGCCCGCAAAAGCGTTCAAAGTAACTACAAATTTCTACGAGCACTGTACAACAAAAAGCACTTGATATGCATGGCAAGGCCTATGCAGAAGCATCCGCAGGCTTCGCGGAGTCCGTGGTAGCCTCTGACACCATGGCCTTTGTGGCGGCAGCCCCCCATGCCATGGCCTTCGCCGCGGTCAGCCATTTCTGCTCCGCAAAATACTTCACGAGCGTTTCAATGAGCTGAGGTCCATACTTCTGATAGCGAATGGAAAAAGGCGCAAATGATACCTCTTTGCCTTCTGTGGTCACCAGCATCTTGGAAGTAATCTTGCTAATGTTCAGCCCAATGTCGCAAGCCTGTGCCATTGCCAGCCCAAGGGAGGAACCCGCTCCTTTCTGCATCTACTTATACCCCACAAGCACGCCATTGGTGAAGGATTCATCAAGACCACCAACATCTTCAATGGCCTTGGCCTTCGGTATCATCTCCTCTCAGAGACGACCAAGCACGACCTTAGCCTTCTAGAGTGCATCCTTGGGAAAAACACTATAGTCTTTAATTGCAGCTATGGCGTCAGCCAAGAGGTCGTAGCGAGTTAGCGCTTGACAATCAAAATCAAGACCGGCTGCATCTGCAAAATCAGAACAATTAACGCTTAGGCAGAAAGAAGCCAAAGGAGGTAGGGCAATAAGAAAAACTCACACCATAAAACTTACCGGAGAGGAACTAGGCAGCTGTCATGAGCTGGTCCGTGAACCCCTTCTCTCTCTGCTGCAGCCACCGTCAAGTCTTTCTCGTGCTATTTCGACTCCATCTTATAACACTCGAGGGCCTTGACTGCATCTTTCTTCTTGGTCTCCGCTGCACTGAGACTCTTTTCAAGAGAGCTTAGCCGATGAAGAACTTGATTGTTATCCTCTAGAACAAGGAAAGGTGCATCAATCAAAAGCCGACTACATATTCAGATCGATTAAGAAAAAATAAAAAAGATTTTACCTTGGACATGTTAGAAGTCAGCATCCAGTTGCACATGTTGTTGGCCTAGCCGGACCATGTTCTGTTCTCCAAGAAGGGCTGGAGTAGCACTCTAGGTCAGAACCAGAAAGAGACTCAGGGGATCCCTTAAATGAACAAAACCCCACTTACATGATCACCCGAAGACTCTGAAGTTTATTTTCTAGTCGTCCGAGCAAGAACCCTATGCCCCCAGCTTGGAGGATCTCGAGGAGCTATCGCCGGAGGTGGCCATCGTCTTTGGGGAGGGCTTGGTTGTCTCCACGCTGTTGCCCTTCGAGTCCACGACTCCCTCATCTTCCATGTCCTTGCCACTTTCAGACGAGGATGACGCTGTAACACTTTAGCAAAAGCAAATATAATCCACCTAAGAATAACAATGAGAAAAACTGCTCTAAACATTGCAAAAGTGCAGAGGCTTACCCGTCGAATCTACCAAGGTCAAAAATTTCCTCCCTCTTCTTCTTATTCTAAGGCTTGGGAGGAATGGCGCGGATGGGTACCGCAGGGAACGAACTCGTGGTACCTGCCTCAGGAGCAAGATCCTTTGGCATCTCAGGCATGAAGGCATCTAAATCTTTGTTCCACCCTGCTTGCGAGATTTGTTCCACCCCGCTTGCGAGATCCACCCTCTCCGAACTCGGGGCTCCTTGTACCTCTATAATAGGCACAGTCGAGTCCGATTCATCTTCCTCTCCAGCCTTATGCCCTCGAGTTAGGGAGGAATTGAGCCTCCAACTTTCCACTCCTGTAGCCAAACAAGATAACATCATTAGTTCTCTACCAAAATTGGCCTACGGACAAGGAAATATGCGATAGAACATTACCATCGGTGTAGGATTGGTGGCGTGGAACGGTTTGGTCTTCGATTCTGCAGGAAGAGGTTCATTCACCGAGAGCCTGGTCAACGACTTAATCTTCTTTTCGAGCTCCACAGATGTCATGTCCTACGCAAAAATGCATGTCGGATCCGACAGTCCAGACTAGAGGAACATTGAGTAGCTCCTGACTTGTAGTTGCTGCACCCGACGCTGTAGCCAAGTTCGAATGAGGTCCACACCAAAGACCTCCTTGCCACGAATGAGCTAAAGATCATGCACCTGCTATTTCAAGATTTTGACCTCGTCCGCTTCACCCGGCATAACTACATTCTTCCAGGACCTCTTCCTCTTCATCTTTGCCTTCGAGTCAAAGGGAGCAAGGCCGAACCTCTACTCCCCTACCTTCTGTCCTCAAATGTAGAAAAAATTGTCCCTCCATCCTTGGGCAGAATCGATGAAGTTGAGGCTAAAGTACTGCACAATGGGGCTTATGGATATACCACATCTGCCAATGTCGTACAATATGGATTTCAACCCTGATTACCTCTTCACACTAAAAAGCTTTTTGAAGATCATGAAGTGTGGCTCGATACCGAGCCAACACTCACACATTGTGATGAAGCAGGCGATGTGGAGAATGGAATTGGGAGTCAGCTGGTGAAGCTGAATCCCATAGAAACAAAGCAATCCACGAATGAAATCATCGAGGGGAAGAGATAGACCACGAAGGAGGAAAGCAAGAAACATAACCCGGAACCCGGCGGGAGGATCGGGGATTACCTCTGGTCCAGGAACCAAGCAATCAACCTTGTTCACCAGAATAATGTTAGCTTGGCGAAGAGGACGGAGCTCGTGAGCCCTCAACATGGAGTGTCACCAGGATCCATTGGTGACGCGAGTTCTGGTACCCTTCTTCTTAGGGGCAGTGACAGTGGTGCCAGACCCAGCACCAGCGGCCTTCTTCTTCACCATCCTTCTCCGACGAAGAGATCGCAAGAAGACTGGGAAATGCTTTGAGCACGTCTAGTGCAAAGAATAGGACACGAACAATGGTGAGGAGTAGAGAAGACAATGGCAGCGATGCAAGGAGGAAGAAGAGGCAGAGTACCAAAATTACTGCCGTAGATTGCTACTTAAGCACCGAAGAGATGCCATCTGATGGCCAAAAGTTCCCTCATCTGATGCGTGGCATGCATCGGCATATACGTGTGGCGGCACGCATAATGAATCGTCGTCGCACGATCCCCACTCAGCGCGGAAATCAAGGAGACGCGGTTAAAAACCCTAATTTACGTGTGACTAGTCAAATCCCGGTCATATGCAGGTACAAGCGTACTACGCCGCGATTCCTTCTTCGAATCCATGATGAATAGGCACTTGAGGTAAGTACGTACTCGAGTCTACGACTTGAATAGGCACTTGAGGGCTACTCCCACAGGGAGTGCTGGTTGCGCACCCTATGAAAAGACCAAAAATTGAAATAGAATCGCTAGGAAAAGTGCGTTGACTATGTCCGCATCATATCATCACAAGAAGTCGAAGCTTTCTGTAAACTTTCCTCTTAAAACTATAATTGCCTTGTACAAATACAACGTCTCCTTGGCCACCTGAATCACCTCCGTGATGATAACACATTTGGATGCCGCGTTTACAACATGAAGATAAGACCTATAGATACAATCTAAAGGCCTGGCAACGCACCTGTTGCGCTCTGCCAGAAACATGTCGTTCCTACATGCACGATGATAATGCCTCGACAAACGCGTCGAGTTCACACCTAGAACACTGGTATTCGGCTTTATAAGGCCTCCCTATCTTGAGTCGAATTACGCCAGCAATTTTCCGAATTCGAGTTTGGGGACTCGAGTTTGAGTAGATAGCGTTGTTTTATCCAAAGGCTGTTAACTGATCCCGATCCGTCGGATAAATCAGGCACACATATCAACTATCCCTATGACATAAGTAATAACACCTGATAAAACTTTTGGATGATAAAGGAGGCACTTATGCACAGTCGAAGACTTCATAATCTCCCTCTGAATCAATGATTTGGATGGGCACTTGGGGGCTACTAACATGGATATGCCCTATGGGTACCTAGGATTATCCTAGATGGTTCGGCCCAAGAGAAGCACACATCATAAATGAAGCCATCAGGATTCAGGTGGCCCAAGTCCAAAGAGACGCGACTCCTTGGGAAACATGGCAAAAATAGATAGAAAGTTTAAAGAGAAAAACCCTAATCTGTAACCGACTCGCATTGCTATCCTGAGACCTGGTCTCCGTATATAAAGGCCAGGAGGGGGTAGCGAAAAGGACCATCATAAAGCCTAGTTCATACACCGCCAGATTGCATCTGCACCCCCTATAACTGTAACACCCCTGGGATCAGGGTTAAACAAATCCAGACCTTAGCCCGACATAAGCTTAACCTAGACCTCGAGGATATCCAGTGAGAAATCGGTAACACAACAGTAACTCTGCGATACAAAAATGATTACAACAAGCTCATAACTGAGCGAAGAACCAAAATATTACAAGTAGAGGTCACTGACCATAAGCATCAAACAACGGAAGGCAAATTATGCTATTAAGTATAGCAAACTTAACAAATGGCCAAAGAGTCCTGAAGCATAACGATGACGTCTCAGCCCATAGATTCCAAGCTGCCGGCCGGGAACCCCAAGCTACTCGTCGGTATCGATGTCGTACGGAACTCATCTTCAAGGGAACACTTACTCTGCTACAAAAGTATCAACAAAGCAAGGGTGAGTACAAGGTGTACTCTGCAAGACTTATGGGTAGTAGGGTTATTTTGCATAAAGCCATCTTTGTTTATAAACAAGAGGGAGAAGAAGCTCGTCTAATTAGAATATTTTAAAAGGGGATAAGAGAGCGACATCTCCGAAGAATTGATCATCATCTTTTGATATCCACCAAAGTAATCCTCATCTCACAACTAGGATCACCCCCTCGTAACCATGAGGAAGCATCATGAAGCACACATTGGAACTGCCAAGTTTTACGATTAGGTTCATGTTCTCTATGATCTTAGAATTCGGTCACCAAGCGTTCATAACCGTGAACACGGATTTTCGAAAGGATTTAACCCTACAGGGGTGTACAACTTTACCCACACGTACTAACCGACTCTTAATGCCAGA
The DNA here is from genome assembly GCA_916181665.1 of Avena sativa. Taxonomy (NCBI): domain Eukaryota; kingdom Viridiplantae; phylum Streptophyta; class Magnoliopsida; order Poales; family Poaceae; genus Avena; species Avena sativa. The sequence goes on along the minus strand of OV702291.1, from coordinate 371,698,711 downwards.
TCATTAGCCCTCTTCCTTGGAAGGTCGGCAGAGTGTGGTTAGACACAACCTTTACCTTGCTTTCACCGAGACCATGAGTCACGCCCTAAGGATGGTTCCGCCGTAATGGATCAAATCCCGAAGCCAGTCCCTAGAGATGTGAGGTAGGGTTGGTTTACCAGGGGCGCCATCTACCCCAAGCAACCCCGGCCATGCTTACCTACCTGTTATGATGCACCTTCACCCGCCAAATCTTTCAAAACGTTTTCTATGCATATGTCAAATGGAACGCCGAACTATGTGACTCATGGAATCTACTAGGCAAGTTATTCAACCAAGGGGTCCCCATAAACCCCGTGTGGTTGTACGCACGTCTTGGTCCAAAGGCAAGAACTCGGGTCCTAGTGGTGGAGAGCACGGGACTACAAAAACCACATCCCACCGTGGCCTCCCATACAAGCCTTAGCATATTTAACCTTTACCACTGATCTTACCTCATCAGTATACCTCGTTCTCCTGTCATACTAGGTTCTTTGCATCTGATACATCATATGGATGACCAGCACTGACAGCTAAGAATGGCTAAGCAAGACACAGATAAAAGCTCTAGCATTGCACACAAGCCAAACCTAGTTATGCTAGGAGAAGTGGATCAGGTAATATAAGCTCAAAGGGGGTAATGCAACAGATAAGATACTCTATCTATCAATAAAAGACCATAGTAGAATCGTATGCATTATGGCAAGAATTGAAATGCTTTTGAAACCATAGGATTGTATAATGGTGGGGTTATGCTTGCCTTGTTTGTTGATACCCAAATATAGATCTTCAGAAGCCTTGTGCTTGACTTGATTATAGTTGGTCAAGTATTGTTCTCGATCTTCGATGGTGTTGATCTCGGTCTTCAATCTCGATCTCGATATCATATTCTACTAGGAAGAAGCAAATACCAGAAAGAAAGGGAAAAAACAATCAACACATGGCATCGATGCAATGCTTAAGCAAGGATGATGATATGACAAGTTTAATAGATCTTAAATGAAACCCTAGGGCATGCTTGATCATTTTAAACAGGGTCCAAGGGTCGCAAACCCTAGAACAGGGGAAAGCCCGGAACACCTATGAGGGGTTAATTTAGTTCTCTAATTCAACTTGTCATTTAAGTTGCTTAAAAATGCATGATTAGGAGTCTATTGTAAATATCTCCTTTTTTCGAACATTTTGATATATTATTTGTATTTTTCTGAATTATAGAATAAAATATATTGATTTTCTAGTATTTATCTTTTTTTCTAAAATTATTAAACTATTAAAAACCTTTATTGCGTCATGATGATGTTAGCTCAGGGTGGGGGTTGTTTTTCACCACGGCTAAACTAGCCACAAAGACTGACAAGGGGGCCCAAGCCACCTCAGATGCCACGCTGGCGGGGCTTGGTCAGCGCCCACGTCAGGCACCACGTCGACGCCACATGGGCGAAACGCGGGCTCGCCGGAGTACACGTCGGCCGGTGGCGGTTGGCGGTGCTAGGGGCTCGCGGGATAACACGGAGGGGCGGGTTCGAACCGGGGCTTCGCTGTGAACCTAAAGAGGGCGGCGCCGCTACGGGAGGGTCGCTGGAGCATGCGGTTTGATGGTGGCCAGCGACGGCAACAGCAGGTGCTCCTAGGGAGGACGATACAATGAGGGAGGGACACGAAGGAGTGGTGCTAGAGCACCAGTGGATCACCAGGAGGCCGATGGATCACGCGGCGAGGCCGGAGGAGGTCGAGGTCGTCGGTAATGGCGACGGAGATGGTCGCCAGGCTCGGGGAAGATGCAGTTGGCGGCGGCGATCCTGAGCGCTCTAGCTCGATTCCTTTGGCGAGGAGGTAGCAGACGTCGAGGCGGAGCTCGTGGCAGCGTCAGAGGGGCTCGGGGCGGCCTGCAACGGCGAGGCTCGACGGAGCCCGAGCGGCTACGGTTTCAGGTTGCGTCGAGGAGATAGAATAGAGAGAGCACCAGAGAGGGAAAGATAGGATGAGGATGGGCGAGGCATCCACGGCGGTCTTATCCTCTCCCTGGAGTGGCAGCAAGGATCTTGGCGCACGCCAGCGGCTCTCGCTCGGCTAGCGAGCTGCTTCGGGCGACGGCGCGAGGTTGATGACGGGGATTAGCAGGACAAAAGGGTATACGGGCCTGGGCCGGGGACGGGATGCACTTGCGCCGCAAGCTGTTGCACGGGTGGGCAGTAGGCAGAGAGGAGAGGGAGCTAGGCCGGCCTGGGCTGCAACTGCTACTATTTTTTTGGCAAAACATTTTTCTAAAACTCTTCTCTTTTTCTCTTTGTATTTTTAGATTTAAACTTGTGTTGGGTATTTCAAAAATACTAGAGGCTTTTATAAAACTAGTAAAATATTGTGGGGCCCTCTTAGTCCATTTGGGCTCCATAATTTTGGCATTTTTCAAAATACAGAACCTTTTTGAATGCATTTCAGAAAGAGAGGGGAGGATTAGGGTTTAGGGTTTTATTAATTTCCTCTTTGCATGCATTTTTTATTTCTTAGCAAAATAATGATGCCCATGAATGCACAAACAAACCCTAATTAGCATTAGCTAAAACTGGGGCGTTACAGCTCTATCCCCTTACAAGAATCTCGACCCGAGATTCCGAAGGTAGGAAGAGAGACAGAGGGAGAAAGAAACAGGGTCACTCTAAAGATAAGAGGGAAACACACTGAACAACACATAGAGTATCTCATGGTAAACTCATGAAAGGAGTGTTCAAAACAACTCTGAGATGACGACATGAAACACATCAAGGTAAATGGAGGAAACAAGAGGAGAAGTTTTTAAGTTCTTAGATAGCTGGTCTTCATAAGGATTGAGACCATTGAGTTTCAGAAGAGTTTAAGATTCTGAAAAGGAAAGCTTACAACGGAAAGAACATGACCACAGACTTCGAGAAGTGAAACTCTACTGGATGATTTAAGTAGAGATTCCATGGGTACAGAGATATGGATAACCAAGCTGTTGAATTACTTTTGATACAGAAGGATCACTCGTCATTCAATAAAAGGTCAGTACAGAAAGGTGTTTTATGGCGAGGACTCATAAGAGTCACAAGGAACATGTATCAAGAGAAACTTATGATTACTAAAATCATAGTCACTCTATTATCATGGTCGAGAAAAGAAGGAAACTCTTTATTCATTTAGGATTATCAAAATCTTTGCCAGAGATCATGATATCACTTTACACCACTAGATGAATAGGTAAGAAGATTCCTGATGACACGAGGAAAAAGAAACTTCATTCTCAGACTTTAATTACTTGGCTCAACAAAGCTTGCGAACATAAAGGGTCTGGAGGATCGACCGAGAGACATTTATCAACACTACTTTAAATGTTCTCCTTGATGTTCGAGAAAGTGGACACCAAGTAAAGGTCGGACTTCGGTTACAAAGGAAACCACAAGCACAACTCCTATAATAAATCATAGAAGAAGCATCATGAAGAGTGGTTGCTATTTGCTGATTCAAAAGGATACGACAATAGGCCTTCCGACTAATTGTGTCAACCATTACATCAATCTTGCCGAATTTTCAGAGAGACCCATGTCAATTCCTTGAAGAACACCAACCATTATTACTGCTTGAGATTCAGCTTTGGTTAAGTGAAATGATATTTTAGACTCAGCATGTCCGAATAGAAAGTTTGCAACATTTACCAAGAAGGTAAAGTTATTGGATTCTCAAGACATGGACTACCGTGTTAAGCTCTGGTAGACTGAGCTAAATTGCTAGACTATGTATTAGCAACTTGTCAAAAGACAACTGCTCATACATCAAGTACTTGCAATGAAACACAAGTGTCCATAAGGAAACATAGATGACTCTACTCGAATCCATGGCGACATCTTTCAACAATTGCACGTGAATCGGAGAAGGTTACTTCTAACATCCAGAACACATACTTCGGAATGACCCGAAGATGGTTCTCAAAATGTTTTCCAACGTTGATGCCAAATGTTCCATATGAATCTAGTATAGTTTGGAGAAAATAAGGAAGTCATCGATGGGCTCAACAACAAACTTATTGAGATACTCCAAGAAGATGGACTCATGTGTTGTATGAACAAGGCAAAAGTATTGGTCAGACCAAAGAACATGAAGATGTACTCAAGTGAAACATCACAAGGAGCAGCATCACCAAGATAGTCCTTGGAACTGAGTTTGATTTGACGATAACCCAAATCAAATCGAAGGTGGGGAAGATAACATATCCACAAAGGAAATACTATCTTTCTTCAGCACAAACTGAACTAGACAACCCTTTAAGATGAACTAGGTTGGATAACACTTTTGTCTTTACAACTCTCCAAGTTATTGTTTAGGCTCAACCAACCAGTTCAGGGTTATCTAGTATGGATCCTTGGAGAAAGGAGCAGTTCAAAGAACTTGTTGCTCAAGAACTTGAAAAAAACGGTCATGTGGCAACATAGCGATACTTCTAGTGAGACAACCAGAATATCATGATCCACCGATATGTCACTTAGTTCGAGAGGAAACTTGCTTGGTAAGGCAAGAAGACATAGTCTCAGAGCTTTCGCACAAGCCTAACTCTTTGGCCAAAGAGAGTGTACCAGAGTAGCGGACTTGGTAGCACAATCATCCTTCGCTTAGTGATAGGGTTAACCAATCACGCTAAGAATGACACAAATGTCCTTAGAGCTCAAAGCAATAAGGGTTGCTAAGAATCTTAGATGGCCACATTATTACGCACACGCATCATTCACGAGCGTGAAAGCTCGGAGGAAGGGTGGGTAAATATGTGTAAGAGCATCACTTCACTAAGGGGTTCATGATACTCAGCACTACCTCTTAGTATAAAAAAGGGTGTGATAATCTAAGGTAGACCAGATAGAAGCTAATCATGCCTCTTGATTTGCGGATTACAACACTTTGACCTGGTCCTAGATATGACAAGGTACTGAAGTTTGTTTCTCCTGACATTCTGAAATGGTTTGTCATGACGGACCACAAGAGTATCTTTACTACTTGGCTACCAACTGATAGACAAAGGTCGGAAACAACAAGGGGGAAAGGAACATGCTCAGGATAGAATCCCGAGATGTGGATGCATGGATTATCAATCTTCTGAGAACCAATGCATAGAAGGGAGAAAGGTGGGCAGAGTCACGAGTATTAATGCGAGACTCAGGAGGAGTACTCTTGTCGTGATCTTTTTGGTTCCATTAAAGAACATCTGCCATAGCTAGTGGTAGGGGAATTCCTTAATTGTCGAAATTTAATCGCGACAATAACCACAAGCTTGAAGGCTAGAATTGTAGTACCAGCCATCTTGAGGTAATGTGTAAACATTAGCATGAGTGGTCAAAGGAATGGATCTTGGGTTAAAGATCAGCTTCATGTACAAGATTCGCAACACTAGAATCCAGTACAATCTAGGATCTTCGGTTCAAGTCCAAGAGTTAAAACCCAAGAAATAAGTAACTACTACTTGAGTAATACAGCGTATACTGCAAGGTAGCAATCACGAGGTAGCTTGCAAGAGAAGAAACGACTTCTAAAGTACCCAAACAAACAAAAAGGAGGCACACGAGGCGAAAGGAAACCTCGAAGCCTAGAACAGAACACTATGGATCCTACAATATAATATTGTAGGCCCATAAGGTAGAGAGATCATGATGGAAAGGAATCCCTCAGCTGAAACGGAGCAAGGGGAACAAGGAATTCACAACACACACAACTCTAAAGAACACAACACTAGGTTATCTGGCTGAGAAATGACATGCCCAGATGCACCTAAGCTTTGAAGGACTAGAAGAGATATCAAAACTTTTACAAGGTCAAAACAAGATAAGATGACCCAGAGTTAGAGCGAAACTAGATAAGGAGAAAAAGAAGCATACCAGAGTTTCCGCAAATACTTTTCATCTTTGAAATGTTTTCACAAGAACTAGACTCAACATCGACCAATAGCAAGGTTTTCCTACGGTCGGTACTGCTCTGATACCAAAAACTATAACACCCCCGGGATCAGGGTTAAACAAATCTAGACCTTAGCCTGACATAAGCTTAACCTAGACCTTGAGGATATCCAGTGAGAAATCGGTAACACAACAGTAACTCTGCGACACAAAAATGATTACAGCAAGCTCATAACTGAGCGAAGAACCAAAATATTACAAGCAGACGTCACTGACCATAAGCATCAAACAACGGAAGGCAAATTATGCTATTAAGTATAGCAAACTTAACAAATGGCCTAAGAGGCCTGAAGCATAACGATGACATCCCAGCCCATAGATTCCAGGCTGCCGGCCGGGAACCCCAAGCTACTCGTCGGTGTCGATGTCGTACGGAACTCGTCTTCAAGGGAACACTTACTCTGCTACAAAAGTATCAACAAAGCAAGGGTGAGTACAGGGTGTACTCCGCACGACTTATGGCTAGTGGGGTTATTTTGCATAAAGCCATCTTTGTTTATAAAACAAGAGGGAGAAGAAGCTCGTCTAATCAGAATATTTTAAAAGGGAATAAGAGAGCGACATCTCCGAAGAATTGATCATCATCTTTTGATATCCACCAAAGTAATCCTCATTTCACAACTAGGATCACCCCCTCGTAACCATGAGGAAGCATCCTTAAGCACACGTTGGGACTGCCAAGTTTTACGATTATGTTCATGTTCTCTATGATCTTAGAATTCAGTCACCAAGCGTTCATAACCGTGAACACGGCTTTTCGAAAAGATTTAACCCTGCAGGGGTGTACAACTTTACCCACACGTACTAACCGACTCTTAATGCCAGATCATTAGCCCTGTTCCTTGGAAGGCCAGTAGAGAGTGGTTAGACACGACCTTTACCTTGCTTTCGCCGAGACCATGAGTCACGCCCTAAGGATGCTTCCGCTGTAACAGGTCAAATCCCGAAGCCGGTCCCTAGAGATGTGAGGCGAGGTTGGTTTACCAGGGGCGCCATCTACCCCAAGCAACCCCGGCCACGCTTACCTACCTGTTATGATGCACCTTCACCCGCCAAATCTTTCAAAACATTTTCTCGAATGGAACACCGAACTATGTGACTCATGGAATCTAGTAGGCAAGTTAGTCAGCGGAGGGGTCCCCATAAACCCCGTGTGGCTGTACGCTCGTCTTGGTCCAAAGGAAAGAACTCGGGTCCTAGTGGTGGCGAGCACGGGACTACAAAAACCACATCCCACCGTGGCCTCCCATACAAGCCTTAGCATATTTAACCTTTACCACTGATCTTACCTCATCAGTATACCTTGTTCTCCTGTCATACTAGGTTATCTGCATCTGATACATCATCTGGATGACCAGCACTAACAGCTAAGAATGGCTAAGCAAGACATAGATAAAAGCTCTAGCAATGCACACAAGCCAAACCTAGTTATACTAGGAGTAGTGGATCAGGTAATAAAATCTCAAAGGGGGTAATGCAACAGATAGGATACTCTATCTATCGATAAAAGACCAAAGTAGAATCGTATGAAATGCTTTGAAACCATAGGATTGTATAATGGTGGGGCTATGCTTGCCTTGTTTGTTGATACCCAAATATAGATCTTCCGAAGCCTTGTGTTTGACTTGATTATAGTTGGTCAAGTATTGTTCGTCGATCTTCGATGGTGTTGATCTCGGTCTTCGATCTCGATATCGATATCGTATTCTATCGGGAAGAAGCAAATACCGGAAACAAAGGGGAAAACAACAATCAACACATGGCATCGATGCAATGCTTAAGCAAGGATGATGATATGCCAAGTTTAATAGATCTTAAATGAAACCCTAGGGCATGCTTGATCATTTTAAACAGGGTTCGAGGGTCGCAAACCCTAGAACAGGGGAAACCCCGAAACACCTATGATGGGTTAATTTAGTTCTCTAATTAAACTTGTCATTTATGTTTCTTAAAAATGCATGATTAGGAGTCTATTGTAAAGATCTCCTTTTTCTGAACATTTTGATATATTATTTGTATTTTTCTGAATTACAGAATAAAAGATATTGATTTTCTAGTATTTTGTTTTTTCTGAAATTATTAAACTATTAAAAACCTTTATTGCGTCATTATGACGTCAGCTCGGGGTGGGGGTTGTTTTTCACCATGGCTAAACTAGCCACAGAGACTGACAGGGGGGCCCAAGCCACCTCAGATGCCACGCTGGCGGGGCTTGGTCAGCGCGCACGTCAGGCACCACGTCGACGCGACATGGGTGACATGCAGGCTCGCCGGAGTACACGTCGGCAGGTGGCGGTTGGCGGTGCTAGGGGCCTCGCGGGCTAACGCGAAGGGGCGGGTTTAAATCGGGGCTTCACTGCGAACCTAAAGAGGGTGACGCCGCTACGGGAGGGTCGCTAGAGCACGGGGTTTGACGGTGGCCGGCGACGGCAACGGCAGGTGCTCGTGGGAAGGACAATATAGTGAGGGAGGGAGACGAAGGAGTGGTGCTAGAGCACCAGTGGCTCACCATGAGGCCGATGGAGCGTGCGGCGAGGCCGGAGGAGGTCGAGGTCGTTGGTAATGGCGGCGGAGATGGTCGTCAGGCTCGGGGAAGATGCAGTTGGCGGCGGCGATTCCGAGCGCTCTAGCTCGATTCCCTTGGCGAGGAGGTAGCAGACGTCGAGGCAGAGCTCGTGGCGGCGTCAGAGGGGCTCGGGGCGGCCTGCAACGGCGAGGCTCGACGGAGCCCGAGCGGCTAGGGTTTCGGGTTGCGTCGAGGAGACGGAATAGAGAGAGCACCAGAGAGGGAAAAGAGAGGATGATGATGGGCGAGGCATCCACGGCGGTCTTATCTTCTCCTTGGAGCGACAACGAGGATCTTGGCGCACGCCAGCAGCTCTCGCTCGGCCAGCGAGCTGCTTCGGGCGACGGCGCGAGGTTGACGACGGGGATTAGCAGGACAAAAGGATATGCGGGCCTGGGCCGAGGACAGGCTGCACTTGGGCCGCAAGCTGTTGCACGGGTGGGCGGTAGGCAGAGAGGAGAGGGAGCTGGGCCGGCCTGGGATGCAGCTGCTACTATTTTTTTAGCAAAACATTTTTCTAGAACTATTTTCTCTTTTTCTCTTTGTATTTTCAGATTTAAACTTGTGTTGGGTATTTCAAAAATACTAGAGGCTTTCATAAAACTAGTAAATATTGTGGGGCCCTCTTAGTCCATTTGGGCTCCCTAATTTTGGCATTTTTCAAAATACAAAACCTTTTTGAATGCATTTCAGAAAGAGAGGGGAGGATTAGGGTTTAGGGTTTTATTAATTTCCTCTTTGCATGCATTTTTTATTTCTTAGCAAAATAATGATGCCCATGAATGCATAAACAAACCGTAATTAATATTAGCTAAAACTGGGGCATTACAATAACCCTCGGTTTCAGTGATAATCAAGAGTAGACAAGCAGGAGTAAGGTTTTCTCCAGGGGCTCTAACCTAGGTAAACTTTGTGTCCTTGATTTGCTTGCCTGTTAGCCGAACGAAGCTTGTAGCACTCCCCTCTTTCTCAAAACCCAAGTCCATCAACCATGGGTATTGACGTGTTAACACTACGTCAATAGGTTTTACTACAAGAGATCTCCAGCGAGGACTCCGGCGAGGGCAGATTTGCTACATTAGTATTTTTAGTTGCTACCACTGTTTTATTATTTTGCTACATTAGCACAAAGTTTTTGCTAGAAGGTCTCTAGTGAGGCATCACGGCGGAAGTATCCGGTGATTCTCCGGTGAAGTCGACTTTGCTACATTAGCTCAAGTTTTTTGCTACACGTCCCCGACGAACTCTCCAGCGAGGTCAAGTCTCTCTATTCTTTTTCTTGACCGAACCATTTTCTGCTTCTTATAGCAAAAGCGAGATAATTTATAGCAAAAGCGGGGCATAATGTAGCAAATGTGGAATTTAGACATTTTTTAGGGACATATGGCAGCATGAGGGACCCGGGGGATTATCCCGGTGGACACGTAGTGCTTTCCTAAATTTAGCGCAACCCCAATATCTAGACAACCTAGTTAGTCTATCGACCAGCTATGCATACGTATAAATGTTATATTATGCTATTACCAATCTTGCATATTTATACTACTGTTATCTAGTGTTGCACGCTTTCTTGTCATTTGTTTTGCATAAACTAAATAAATTTTTATTTTTCTATATGTATTTGTTTGATTATCCTCTTCCGCTCCAAATCCGCTCTATATCCGCAATTCGATATAATCCGTATTCAAATCCACGTCCGGCTATTATCCGCTCCGATTGAATTCGTAAAAAAATATGGTAAAAAAATATAGAAATAGCAATATTCGATCCGATCCTATCCGTTTACAACCCAGCCTCCTTAAGGAGCATGTACGTGAGACTTTAGTTCCTGGGAACCCTGCTGGAGATCACCGTCGACCAACTGGTGACGTCCACCTTCGTTTTCCTCCGCTGTTTCTTGCCGATCTCCTGTTGCACGCGGAGTCACAGATCAGGATGGGAATGGGCTGACCCGGCCCTAGCCTTGGCCCTGGCCCCGGCGGCCTCAAGGCCAATTTGGAGGGCCACGGATCGACCCATCTCTGAAAAGTTAGTGGCCTCGCCGGCCCAATGGTTATCTTGGGTCGACCCGTAAATTCTAACTTTTATATTTTCTTCATTTTCGAAATTGATGTGAGAGATTTATCCAAATTTATATGTAACTAGGCATATTTTAGTGTATAAATACAACAAATTTAGACAAATCTCTGACATCTATTTTGAGATGAAGGAAGTATATTTTTTGATTATGTATAAACTATAACACAATCTAAAATATACCGGGGTTATATCATGCAATGACGGCTTTCGTCTCACTAGGCTGACTATCGCAGCACAACTAACTTACTCATAGACATGCATTGGAGTTTTCCACCATCTCTACGCGCCAGTCATTAGTAAACTAAGCTAGCAGATGGCGAGTAACCAAAATGAGCTAGCTAGTTAGGCAACGAAATGATCAACTAACAACTAGTCCAGATACGAGAGGTGGGTCGACCGGGCCGACCCGATGGGTCACACAGGACCAACTCTATTAACCCGATTTCCATACAAGACTGGCCCAGCTGGCCAAATGGCCTGATTTTCTTGGGTCGGGCCAGCGACCCGCTGGGTCGACCCGACCCGTTCCCATCCTAAGTCACGGACCCCTGCGAGTCCAAAACCTAGGTCACTGAGACGGCGCGACCCACCGGCACCACGTGACTGGGAGGAGCCGGAAAGGAAAAATATCCCCTGATTTCTTCGCCACCAAGCAAAAGCAACAATCGTGTTCCCAATTTGGCCACCGAATCTCCCATGCGCTTTCACTTTCCACCACGCGGACAGTCCCAGATATGTTCGGTACTGTGCCCGTAGCACCGCCTTGACCTGTGTGGGCCAGAGACGCCGCGCGCTACCGCGCCGCCAAGTGTCCAGCCGGGCTTGCCGACTGCGAACCCACGCCCCCCTAGAACGGCCAAGAATTGAACGGCGGTCAAACATCAGGCGCGGCGCCCTATCCGGTTCTGCAACGCCAACGCGGGGTGCCGGTCGCCGTCAACAGTATGTCGGTTTCACTCGACCGAAGCCTATAAACCCCCGCGCCGCCGTTGCCCCACGCCGCCCATTCCCGCTACCCGCCTCGCGGCCACCCCGCGCGCCGCATTTCATGGACCACACGCACACCGGCAACAACGACCCAGCCATCACCTCCATGGACGCCACGCTGCTGCTCGAGCCCAAGTTCGAGATGGAGCCGCTGCTGCAGCAGCTGCCGTCGCCTCCGGGATCCCACTACGTCGCCGTGAGCCACCACCATCTGATCCCACCGCCGCCGCCGCTCTCGTTGGCGGTGCCACCGTGCGAGCCGCCGCGTCCGCTGGAGGCGCTGTTGCAGGGACCGCAGCTGCCGCCGTTCCTGTCCAAGACATACGACCTGGTCAGCGAGCCGCAGCTGGACGGGGTCATCTCCTGGGGCCACGCCGGCAACAGCTTCGTCGTCTGGAATCCTTCCACCTTCGCGCGGGACGTGCTCCCGCACAACTTCAAGCACAACAACTTCTCCAGCTTCGTCAGGCAGCTCAACACCTATGTGCGTATCGTACCATCACTGCCCGATTCTCTCTTTTCTTCCTTTTTATTCTGGATTATTCTATCCATCCACTGTCCTTGAGATACTCTGCTTCTGTCTTGTACTCTGCTCTGTTGGTGCTCTGTTGGAGGTGTTGCTTCTCATGTTTTTGTTCTTTTGGTCTGGTGCTGTACTGCCCAAAACTTGTACAATCTGTTGTGTGTACATTTCCTTGGATTTTTATTCTGTGACCGGAGTTGTCTTACACCAAAGAATTGGGTTAACATGATCACTAAAATAATCCTGTGGAATTGATCCTGTGATGGCAAGAAGCTTTAATCATTTCCTGGAATGCGACGCTCTCGTGATGGAAGGTAAGCTTCGCGATCCATATGTATGTACGCATTTGTATCTGTTGCATGTTCGGTTTTTTCCCCGCTGCCAAATGCTGCAGAATGTTTTGCTGCTGTGTGACCATGCCTTCTTCCCAACTCATCTGCCCCTGTTTTCACAGGTTTGGTCTGGTGCAGCTTTGCTCGTCCTAGTTTATCATTTCTCCATATTCGCATATTTCTCAGAATAGAGCACTTCGTTTTTCTAAACTAAAATACTGCAGGTGCATTTACTGCACAATTTTTGGTTGGGTGGCTTACTCTTTTTCGAAAAAGGGCTTTTATTACTTAAAAGGTTTAAGCATTTCACCCAGTCTTTGCATAACTGAGATGCCCTCTTTTTCGAAAAAGGGCCCTTTCGGCTGTATTGTTGCTTGATAGGCATATAATCTGAACTAGGACCAATAGGGGGTTGATCATCTCAGGAAGGAAAAGGGGGGTTAACTGCTAGGAGATGAAATATTTGCATGTATTTGGTTTATCAGCGTTTGAGCCCCAGTACAGTATACAGTGATGTTAGGAGCACGTCAACTCATTAACTGTTGGTTCTTTAGAAGTCCAGGCCTTGCTCAGTTATAGGTGGACGCAACTATCTTAGTACAGGTTTTATGGCATTTCGACTGGGTTTCTCGTTTCTGATTACGCTGTTGTGATGAGTTATGATGGGACGTTCTGTTAGGTCCATTTGCCCCTTTTCCTGGTCATTTTAAGTTTGTAACATCTGTTTTTTCATATTTGTCAGGGTTTTCGCAAGGTTCATACTGATAGATGGGAGTTTGCGCATGAGGGATTTCTGCGGGGCAGCAAACATTTGCTCAAGACTATTGTCAGGCGCCGGTCCTCGCCCACGCAACAAAGCAGCCTTCAGCCCGGTTCATCTATTTTCAGGAAGACACAGCCTTGTTCTTCCGGTGAATCCACTCTGGACACTGAGCTTCACTCCCTGAGAAGAGAGAAGAATGCACTGCTACAGGAGGTCGCCAGGCTGAAGAAGGAGCACACTCAGACGATTGAGCATATGAACACATTGAACCAGAGGCTGGAAACAGCGGAGGACCGGCAGAAGCAGGTGGTCTCCTTCTTGGCCAAGCTCCTTCAGAATCCAGATTTCCTGAGGCAACTCAAGATGCACAGGCAGAGGAGGGAGGAAATCGACTCCGCCAGAGTGAAGAGGAAGTTCCTGAAGCATGTACCTCATGGCAACGCAGAATCAGGTGACTCCAGCTCGCCGCGTACGGGAGAGAGTGGTTTGGAACTCCCTGCATGTTCCCCTGCACATCCAGTTGCACATGATGCCATTGCAGATCTACAGAATTTTCTCCTGGAAGACACAGACCTTAGCGATGGCATGCTGCCAGCCAACTTTGGGCTCGAAGGAGTGCAAGAACCGGAGGACATCCGGGCTTTGGTCCAGGGATTCGACACGCAAGATGAACTTGGTCTCAGTACCGGGGCTGAGCTGCTGGGGATACCTCCATCTTCTGGTACCGCTAATTGCAAAGATTCCACATTTGGCAGGTCCAATGGAAAGAATGTAATGTGGCAAGGAGTGGATGGTACATCTTCTGAGGCCGATTGCCTCGTTTCGTTACCGGACAACATGGGGATGGTTTCACGCGCCATGGCGGGCAAACTCATATATGCAGATGGTGAGCAAACTTGCGGCGTGGATGCTTATTTACGAAGTTCTTGCGGTGGCACTGGTCAACAAGCATATGGTAACCTTGCCAGTGATCCCTATCTGATGGAAATTGCGAACAAGCCTGAGAGATTCTGGGAACCCGAATTTGAGGCGCTGGATGACGGGGATCTGCACCTGGACAAGTGTGTTATTGGCGACCCTGCTCTTCAGCAACACAGAGGAAACATGAAGCCGTAGTAGATCAATTGAGACGTCGGGTGGGGTAGTAGGTCTCATGCTTTATCCACCTATCCTAAATAACTATAGTTAGCTACTGTATATGAAATCCCGTAGTTATTTGATATTTATGAGGCTAGCGAACTCCTAGATATGCTCACTACGGCATCAAGTAGCAGCAGTAGGAGTACTAGCACTGTGTTTTTGTTTTCCATCCATTCATCCTACTGTTTTTGGATGGAGAACATTATCATGTTATTTGCTCGGGGCGGGTGTGGTGACTGCTCCGGCCAATTTGTCGCGTTTCCCAACTATCATTGTACCAATCACTACCTTTTTTTTTGGCAGCTTTTCCAGATAAAAAACAAAGTCTACGTATACGTGGGACACGTGTGTGTCCCGTGCTTATCCTGGACGTACACTTTTACTCTAAGATATGTGTTGTCGGTTTTAGACATTGCCAAAACCACCCGTAGTTACATCCTACTATAGGAACATCTCGTGCTTCGCCTCGCCGTATGTATTTGTTCTGGCATCCGCGGAGAAGAATTACAAGTGTTTTCGTCTACATATTGCCGTCAATAACACTTTATTTTTTTAATATTTTATCCTAATTGGCACTCAGTTGATCTAAATGGTAGGCCGTGTGTTGGTTTTTGTGGTGTGCAAAGTAGGTTGCCGGTTACAGTTTTATTATTGTGCGCACCAACATGTTCTCGTTCTCGATTGACTTTATAATGCGTTTTTTGGTTGATCCATCCTACAATCTGTTTCTGTGCAGGTACTACCGTTTATACCGGCCTCTAGTTGAGTTGGTCTTGATTTTTTTTGGCGAAAGAGTTGGCTTTGATTTGTTTCTTGATTGTTCGTAACCTAACTTGAATATATCATCAGCATCGAACCAAATGCAACCTCTCTCAACATCTCAGCCCATGCCAAGCTATTTCATGTTTATCCAATTCGATTAAACATTTCAAATCATGCAAATGTATTTCTTATTGATATACTACCTCCGTTTCAAGGCTTAAGGCGCACACGCTTTCCAAAACAAAGTTTGACCATAAGAATTGAACAACAAAATCTTAATTATATTATACATAATTAGTACCGTTGGATTCGTATTAAAAAATACTTTCCAGTGATACTAGTTTTATACCAAAATTCTTTACGTATTTAGAGTAATTCTTGGTCAAAGAAAAAACACGCAAAACGAGGACGCCTTAAGCCCTGAAACGGAGGGAGTACATTTCAACTTGGTCTTCCAATCGCTAGGTGTTTGATCATCTGGTAAAACCATTAAGTCCACATTAATTTTAGTGGGTTATAATCTTGCCTTTTTTAATCTTGTTATTTCTGGAACAATGCCCACCAGTCACACTATTTCTTTTAAAACCTGATAGATCTCTCTGCATTTAGCATTTGTGCCATTTACAGGCTAGGAAGCTGCTATAATCTCTATTGTGAAGCATAAACCAGTCAAATAGGATATTAATATGAAATATCTATCACATGCACATTGTAAATTTCCATTGTACTGACATAACATTTTGGATACATGCAATGGATCTAGGACACACAATGTACCTATTTTACATATTTTTCTTGGAGATTAACACAATGCAATCCAAGTGAAAAAAATAAAAGGATATCATAAGGAGTATGATATACGGGAATGATATACAATGAAGATTAGTAGTAGGATGGCTATCAGGCTATGTACCATAGGCAGTACGAATCATCCAGGCTTCTTTACCCATGATATAGAATATAAAAAACATTCATACAAAGTTAAAAAGAGGTAACTTGAAGAAATAATCTAAGCAAAATCTAAAATTGCCACAACTCATTTGTATTTATATATGGTTCACACATATTAGTTCTTGTTAGCTCTTAGCTAATTTGAAAACTCGGTTCGTTTACTCCACTATTGATCCATTTTTTCCGGCAACAAAAAATTATAAGCTTCAATGCAATCCTTTTGGTAATAAAAAATTATAAACCTTCCATTCGAGACATACTTCTATAAATGCAATTGAAACAAAAAATATATTTATTAAGTCATATATTCATTTAGCCTGATTATTGTCCGGAGGATGAACTATAACATACAAAAATCGCAATGACATCATCACAACTATACACAATTCTATAGATGTGGCATCGATACAAATTAACATATAAACTACCAAAACATCTATTTAAGGGCTTGCTGAGAGGATGGAAAACTGAATGGCATTAAGATAAATTAATAGGCCTTCGTTTTTCGTTCTGCGCCATAGGACAGTCAAAGCAGTTATACAAAATAGTCAAAATGTCTTCTTCCAAGGAGATTAATATTTCACACTGCAATTGCAACAGGGCGCCTATCCACCTTATCTCTCCTCCTATATAGGCCAGCACCACACACAAAAAAAACACCAGCCCGTATCATGGAAGAACACGCCGCTAACCAAGTGAAATGAATATAAGTGCTGGAGGATATCCAGTACTTAGGGTGTTTAGGGATGTATTAAACATTTCAATGTCATGAAAGCTGCAGCTTTAACCTATACAAAAACATGTAATCAAGTAATAAGATGGCAAGATATCACAAAATTTGAAACCACCGGTTAACCTATTTAGTCTTCACAAGAGGTAATGCTCACGCACATTCTTGTAGCATCTAAGGACAGAGATGTTAGTGACATAGCATTATGTTAGTTCCTCAAGCAGCTCTAGCTCTAGTTGTTAGTTCCTAAAGAAGTCAACCATTGAGAGAGTTAGGCATGCAATACAGACACATCCCCATTCTCATGTAGCTGTTGGGACCAATAAGCCAATAAACTAGTTTATCGGCCGATTAATATGTCGATCTGCCAGAAAATCGATAATTTCATGTCGTAAGCTAACGATAAGCGATATCCTAAACATTGCTAGATGATATATTTTATTTTAGAAACAAACACTAACTATCAACCGAGGTCCCCTTCTTTGTCGCGACTCACATGCATCAACTTAACTAGTATCATCTGCAAAAACCTATGCAGTAACCTTTTGGGGAAAGAAAACATGTGCAGTAAATAAAACAATGAGTTCTAAGAAGTTGAGAACTATAACCATTAGAATAATCGATGATTATAGCCCGATACTTGCCTTACCAAGTGATGTTGTAGAGCCACACAACAATTGAAATGGTAGACCCATAGATCTGATACTACTTCAACATCAATCCTTAAAGCATGAACATTTCATCCAAATGGAAAATGATACACGTTTAATTTAGCTAAGTTAGTTTTTTTCCACTGCAAGATGACAAAAACTAGTTCAAAAACTTGCAAGGAAATACAAACAATAGTGTGGATTGCTAAAAGACTAAACTCAACTGAAGTAAGAAAAGTCATGTTGTTCATTAGATCAATTCATAGCTAGTAATTTACAACTAACACATTACGATGTTAAAATAACACAAATGTAAATTAATTATGAAAACCTAGGGAAAAGAACTAACTTTTTAAAATACAAGAGAACTATTGTAACCAAAAATCTTGCAAAAGGTTTGCCACTTTGATTCGTTCCATCCTATCAAGATTGACTCTATAACCTTCTATTCTTAAATAATTTATGAAGAACTATTTAGCTGGAAACAACAGAACTCTCCCATGTATTTCATGAAGCATGTGACATAAATTCCCACAACAATACGATGTTGTATTAGAATAAGTGCATGAAAAAATATGCAAGGAGCATCCAAGATATGAAATTTTTCGTAGTCTGATCCCCACAACGATACATACCGGGAAGGATCTAAAATTATCAAGAATAACGGAGGCACCTGGTCACGACCTGAAATCAGGGTCCCAATAGTGGTTCCTATGCAATCACCATTGTGGCCACACAGTTAGAAGGACCACACAGGGAGGTGCAAAACCAAATCCATCTGATGATTGGGGAGATTGAACATCGTCGAAGTAGAAGCATTAATAGTCTAACATGACCTCCACCTGCACAACCGGAGGGGGAAATTAGGTGGCGACCATCTGGGCGACGGTTTCGAGAATACAACATTGATCACTAATTTCTACTACAACATATTCATGAATTCAAACAAAACTGGAGGGGGAATTCTTTGCAAACCAAATCCACACAAATCATTTTAAGTTCTAGTCTTAAAGATATTAGAAGTTCACATATGAAATGTTTGATTCTAGGTACCATTGCCAATAAAACTAAGAGCAGTACTATCAACAAAAATGGCATGGAAATCCATTTAAGCATGTTATTGTGATTCCACTCTAGAAATAAATTTAGAGCTTCACTAACTATAAATCTTCAATTTCGTGTGCATGAAAACATTTAAAACAATTTCATTAAATTCATTATGCACACCTGATCGTTTCAAAAAAAATTGACCACTAATGCATGCAAATCTAGACAAAGTAAAGACCGATATTTTGAAACAAAAGTAATAGTAATTTACTAAACAAACAACCAAAATAAGTAGTAGTATTCACCCAAAAGGTAAGAAATAAAGATTTATTGCAGAATTACAAAAATAACATTGATTCCCAACAGTTAAGATATTATGTGAAAAATTCCAAGACCCAAATGACATGACAAATTTAGGAGCTCAAAAGTAAATCGAAGCACGAAGAGTTCCAGACAACCTAGAAGTTTGGTATTCTAGTGTCATTAGTAGTTCTCAAAACAACATAACTGTAACTTGAATTATATAAGTATATCAAATTTTAAAAAATAGAAATCTACATGCCTAAACAAACGGAGGAATTTACATCCTTGCGAGAAAACTGAGAAGTCCAGTTCAGCCCTTGCAATGTGTTGATCCTAGTCAATGTTTCAGATATAAGCCACAATGCTTCTTGACATAGTCAATTATTAAGAGAAGGTTTAGGGGATCCTCTATAATAACCATGTAGGAACAGAAAGGAAAACCCATTCCCGAAGAATATAATACACATATCAAGACACAAAAAAACCTTCCTTTTCAGCACTTTAGAAGGAATAACATAGCAGTTAGCTTCCTACAGAAAAATACAGATCACAACACTCACAAGAGAGAAAAACATCGAAATAAGTGAGGAAAGGTATAAATATAAGGGAATGCACAACTACATGAATAAGGGAAAATTAGTTATTTAATATTTACCTAAAAATTCACAATGGTGCATGCGTGTTGGTGGCCCGTCGCCTCAGCTCCGACAAACATTCCGTGTTGCGTTGGTGTTGTGGTATGCAAGCTGGCGGCTATTCCCACATTGCTGAGGCATGCCCCACATGCGTGTATGTACACCTCCACGCTACTTCTGTCTGCATGCTCCCTCGGCACTGCTAGCAGTAGAGGCGTGAGCCCTGGTAGACACATTGACCGAGCTCATCGGCAGTACCATGTTGCCCCCTCCGCATCCGCTACTGCCGTAAGATGGTTCCGTGCTTCTAGCTTGCCCAGGTAACTGTTCCTAATAGGGGTACATGTGTTGCTCCTGCTTCATATGTGCTTATTGATAGTCAAGTTGCAACTCATTATTAACCATAGCTAATATGCATTAATTTTGGGTGCTACAACAATACCAACAAAGAGAAGTAACATAAGATCTAGGACGAACATGAGCACGACACCGACAAGAGCAATGACGTCAGTCATGAGAGGATGTCAGGGACGGTGATAGGGAAAAGATGACCGATCTTTCGATGAGATGGTGATAGTCGATTTGGGTGGAGTTCGGGCTTGACGATCCGACTACACGTGTGAGCACGGACGCCAATGAAATCGCTATGCCAATCTCCTGGAGGTTACCGATCTTGCAGAAGCACGATTAGCCTGACCAGCAAGGGTCTTAATTGCTACCTGAAATCGAGAACAAGTAAGAACCAATATTGCAATCAAGATACTATGGATAAAGATGAAAGATTTATTGAAATCGGTGGGATCCTGAATAGGTGCGAAGTACAGGAAGTCTCTACGACACTCAAGTCTTGGCAAAGTTGCAATGATGGCTAACTTTAGCCTAAAAAATATGAGTCTAAGGTGACGACTATGGGGGTATTTAAGGAGGAAAATGTGGGGTTTCGGCCAGCCATAGGTATGGTGGCCGAATCCAACCATAGAAGGCATTTCCCCTCAAACACGCACTCTAAAAGTGTCTATTAAAAATCCTGCAAAAATAACATGGGCCTGGCCCAAAATAAAGGTGATGTAGCACCAAATTAATCTATGGACGAATCTATGAAGTAATATTCTTGAATATTTTGTCCAAGCCTTCAATCTTCATTATGGTGGCTTCAAAGTTCTGAAATCTCCACCTATGGCATCCTCTTCAATCCTCATATGTTTTCTGCCATCTCCATGCATGGTCATGCTCCAATGCTTTTCCCTCTCGTCCATGCTAGGTCCATCATTCTTAAGAGTAATAAACATATCCGATTTAGGCAACATCATATTCTCTTGTATATGAGGAATAGTTCCAAGAAACGTAAGTACCTGATAGTTAAGTTACTTGGCATGAGCTCGAGTGATAGGACTTGTATTTGTGTAGCTGTAGGTACAGTGGTTGTATCAATAGATCGAGTATACACATCATGCTCCCCTTCTTGAATTGAAGTCGTCCTCGACGCAATCTCATCTTCCTCACCAAAGTAAGGCTTCAAATCTGCAATGTTAAATGTAGGACTAACCGTACCAAAATCTGCAGGCAACTCAAGTTTATATGCATTATCATTTAATTTCTCTAACATCTTAAAAGGACTAGCATAACGTGGCATTAACTTAGACTTGCACAAATCAGGAAAACGATCTTTACGCAAATACAACCAAACAAGATCACCAACATCAAACACAACATGCTTTCTCCCGCTATCTGCAACAAGTTTATACTTAGTATTCATGCGTTATATGTTGTCTTTAGTAGTCTCATGTAATTTTAATATCATTTCAGCACATTGTGTAGCATCCAAATTATTTTGCACAGAAGAAGGTAATGGCAATAAATCAATAGGTGCACGAGGAACAAAACCATACACAATCTCAAATGGGGCACATATTTGTAGAATGCAATGAATGATTATAAGAAAATTAAATATGAGGTAAACACTCTTCCCACAACTCTAAGTTCTTCTTTAAAACAACCCGCAACATAGTAGACAAAGTTCTATTTACTACTTTAGTTTGGGGATGACATGTAGTACTAAACAATAATTTCGTCCCCAACTTAGCCCATAAACATCTCAAAAAGTGGCTAAGAAATTTTGTATCACGATCAGAAACAATAGTATTTGGCACACCATGTAAATGAACAATTTCACGAAAGAACAAATCAACAATATGTGCAGCATCATCGGTCTTGTGATAAGGAATAAAGTGTGTCATCTTAGAAAACCGATCCACAACAATAAAAGTGCTATCCATCCCCTTCTGTGTACAAGGCAATCCCAAAACAAAGTCCATAGAAATATCCTCCCAAGGGACACTAGGAATAGGAAGAGACATATATAAACCGTGTGCATTAAGGTGAGACTTAGCTTTTTGAAAAGTAGTGCAGCGTGCCATGAATCTATCAACATCTCGATGCATGCGTGCCCAAAAGAAGTGTGCAGCAAGAACATCCTCCGTCTTCTTTACACCAAAGTGACCCATCAGTCCTCCTCTATGCGCCT
This sequence comes from Avena sativa, assembly GCA_916181665.1. Lineage (NCBI taxonomy): Eukaryota > Viridiplantae > Streptophyta > Magnoliopsida > Poales > Poaceae > Avena > Avena sativa. The sequence continues at coordinate 371,676,747 of OV702291.1, read as the reverse complement.
CCTGTAACAACAAAAGACGAATGGAACTATCTATGATGCATAGTTTGTTAGCGCAGAACACAAATCCATCATTGAAGACGAATTTGTTCCATATTCTACCATCTCTACAATTCTGCAACACATCTTTAAATTCAGCATCATGCACATATTGTTCCTTAATAGTTTCCAATCCAAATATTTTGAGGTCAAGTTGAGATAACAAAGTATAACGGTGCAACAAAGCATCAACAAATAACATTATATTTACCCTTTTTGTGTTTGATAACATAAGGAAAAGACTCAATAAATTCAACCCACTTTGCATGGCAATGATTTAGCTTAGCTTGACTATGAATATGCTTCAAAGATTCATGATCAGAATGTATAACAAATTCTTTAGGCCATACATAATGTTGCCCAAGTTTCTAATGTCCGAACCAGTGCATATCATTCTTTTTCATAAGTAGAATAGTTCATACTAGCCCCACTCAATTTCTCACTAAAATATGCAACAGGTTTGCCCTCTTGTAATAACACACCTCCCAAACCAATTTCACTAGCATCACATTCAATCTCAAAAGTCTTAGTAAAATTAGGAAGTTGGAGTAATGGAGCATGTGTTAACTTATCTTTCAATATCATGAAGGCTTGTTGTTGTGCATCGCCCCAAACAAAGGGCACATCCTTCTTTGTAAGCTCATTCAGCGACACAACAATTGATCCAAAATCTTTGAAAAAACACCTATAAAAACCAACAAGGCCAAGAAAACTCCTCACTTGTGTGACCGTCTTGGGTAGCGGCCAATTCTCAATTGCTTCAATCTTGGCTAGATCCACTTCAATTCCCTATGATGTAACAACATAGCCAAGAAACGCAACTCGATCGGTGCACAAGGTGCACTTCTCAAGATTAGCAAACAAACATGCGTCGCGTAAAGCATTGAAAACAACATGCAAATGTTCCAAATGATCCTCTAAAGATTTGCTATAAATCAAAATATCATCAAAGTAGACTACGACAAATCGTCCAATGAAAGCACGTAAAACTTTGTTCATTAATCTCATGAATGTGCTAGGTGCATTAGTTAAACCAAACGGCATTACTAACCACTCATATAAACCAAACTTGGTTTTAAATGTTGTTTTCCACTCATCTTCCAATTTCATACGAATCTGGTGGTAACCACTACGCAAATCAACTTTAGAAAACATGGTAGAGCCACTCCATTCATCAAGCATGTAATCTAAACATGGAATAGGATGATGGTAATGAATAGTAATATTATTGATAGCTCTACAATCAGTACACATGCGCGAAGAACCATCTTTCTTAGGTACCAAAATAATAGGAACAACACAAGGGCTAAGGGACTCACGGATGTGATCTTTGTCAAGTAGTTCCTGAATTTGGCGTTGTATCTCCTTTGTCTCCTCAGGATTGGTTCTATATGGCGCACGGTTGGGCAACGTGGCACTAGGAATTAAATCAATTTGGATCCCAATTCCTCTAATAAGAGGTAATCTAGGTGGCATCGCAGCTAGAAAAACGTCCTCATTTTCCTGCAAAAGGTTAGCAATAGCAGGTGGCAAAGGAGACAATTCCTCAAATGAAAATAAAACCTCTTTGTAGACAATTGCATAACATTGAGTATTATTCACATCTAGTTCAGTAATATCAATTTTATTTGCAAGCATACATGGACCCTTCAAACGACTTTCAGTAGCGTGTTTAGAATCAGATTTATTGTTCTTTGGTGGTCCAAAATCTTTAGCAACAATCTGATTCTCACTTTTGTGTTTCTCCTCAGTTTTAGCTCTAATAGCTCTAGCAAGATCATCTTTTAAAATTTCTTTAGGAGTCATGGGTTTGAGACCAATTTCCTTCCCATCATGCATAAGAGAATAGTGATTAGTTCTAGCATTATGAATAGATTCTCTATCAAATTGCCAAGGTCTACCAAGTAACAAAGAACAAGCTTGCATGGGCACAACATCACAATCATAAAAACCAGAATATGTTCCAATAGTAAAATATACACGTACCTTTCTTGTTACCTTGACCTTACGAGAACTCTTAAACCATTGGATGTAATATGAATGTGTGAGTTGTCTTGTTGGGAGAGCAAGCTTCTCTACCATGTCAACACTAGCCAGATTATTACAACTCCCTCCATCAATAATGATCCGTATAGCTCTTTCCTTGACAATGCCTTGTGTTTGGAACATGTTGTGGCATTGATCATGCTCAACTTTGCTCAATTGCACACTCACATGTTGTGCAACTAAGCTCTTGTATTGATCAGCAGTTTCAGCTCCCATTACCTCCGTCTCTTCTTTAGAATTAGAATTATCCCCATCACGTGCAGGAATAAGAGCTAATGTATCTTCATCAAAATCACTTTCATATTCAACATCATCACGCACCATCATAACACACTGTGTTGTGCACATCCGCTCAATATGACCATATCCCCAGCATTTGCGGCATTGTATATCCTTCGTCTTGCTTGTGGAGGTCACAAAAGAGGAACTATGAGCAGGGCCATTGGATGATGGCGGTAGAGCATCCGAAGGCATTCTTGATGAAGGTGTGGTGGCTTTGGACATGGTAGGTGCTGGTGGCGTACCACATGAAGAAGGCGCTGATTGTTGGGACGTCCATGATGATGTACGACCTACAGAATTTTTAGACATTCTCCATGGTGGTTGACGATCATGCACTTCACGTTCAGCTTTGCAAGCAAGATGAAACAAACGAGTAATGGTACGATATTCCTTATAGTCTAAGATATTTTGAATCTCCTTATTTAAACCAAGAAAGAAATGGCCATCATTTGTTCCGTATTTTCAACAATACCAGCACGAACCATCCCAGTTTATAATTCCTGATAATATTCTTCTACATAATTTTTGCCTTGTTCTAAACGAGTCATTTTCTTTAGAAAATCTCGTTGATAAGTTGGTGGTACAAAACAAACTCGCATAGCAGTTTTTAAAGTAGTCCAAGTATTAGGAATATTAGCATGATTGACGTGACAATATTTAGACCACCAAAGCGAAGCAAAATTTGTAAACTCGCAATTAGCAGCACTAACACACATATTCTCAGGATAATTTAAACATGCAAAACGTTGATCTACTTCCAATTCCCATGTAAGATATGCATCAGAATTATATCTACCCTCAAAAGGTGGAATATTTAGCTTAAGTTTAGAAACATTATCATCATTACGTACCGGTGGTCAAGTGTTACGGTAATAATGCTGAGGACGGCCAGCAAGTTGTTTGACATACTCGTCAAACTCATCATCAACTTCATACTCGTTCTCACCATTCTCTACATATCCCACAAAAGCGTCAATTGTGGTAGTAGCAACAGTAGTTGGTGCAGCAGCTTCGGCAGTTGGTGCAACAACTTCGGGAGTTAGAGCCTGAGGTGGTGCAGTTGTCGCAGGAGCAGACGAACCCGCAGTATGGTTGAAGGAGATATTCCCTAGAGGCGAATAATAAATAGGTTTTTATTGTCATATCTCAATTAGTTTATAATAGTTTTATATTGTGCTATAACTGTGCCAAGTAGAAACATTGGTACAGGTGTGGTATGAAACAACCAAGTCCCTAGTAGCCTCTATTCATACTATCTTGTTGGTCATGAGAATGATCTGGGTTTCAAGATCATGGGCATTTATGCCAATTGACAATGGGGTCATATCATTGGAGAGTGATGTGATGGACATTCCTCGAAGGATTGCAACAGGATCAAGTCATATAAGTTCATTGTTGCAACAGCTAAATCTAGACTCCTTTCCCTTAGACCGTGAGATCATATTACTCACTGTTTCCCGAGGCTGCTTAGACTGCATCAACCGTCATCTGGTAATACGGTGGCCATAAAGGTGTATGTTAGGTATTCCAAAGGAACAGTAGATGACATGTGACTATAAGACCGGGATTTGTTCACCCACATGACGGGTAAAGATACATACGGCCGGCTTGTTGATATTACATCCATAAATATTGCAACATGTGACTCGGTCACAGGGATGTAATATCACGATAACAAGAAAACAGAACTTGTTGTTAATGAGATTGAATGAGGTATGTGATACCAATGATCGGATCTCAGACAAGTCGTATCAAGAAACAAAAGGAAATTGGATGCTACATTTACCGGTTCAAACAACATTGTCATCAGGAATGCATAGGGGTCAGATGGATATCCCTGGTCTCTCTGTTGATCATTGATACAGATCATGGCTAGAGCATTCCTGAGCCATGAGAGGATACACTTAAGGATACGATGAGATAGATCAATCCTAATACGGGATCACAGTAGAGAAAGAGAAAGCCAGAAATGTTCCGCGGAGAAATCCGAAGTTGTTCGGAGGAAGAATGAAGGAAAATGCCGGAAGGTGTTTCGGTTATATGGCAATTTAATATATATGTTTATTATATGTTAATTATGAATTAATATATTGTAAACAAATATTTAAATTAAAGTTTATAGGGCAACTTCCTTATTAGGCCAAAACCCTAGAGGGATTTGACCTAGAGAAAATTACCCTGCAAAAGGAAAAAGAAAAACAGACTACAGCCGCTAATGGGCCACATCTAGGCGGCCCACGCGCTGGCAGGCAGATGGGCGGGCGGCAGGTACTATGTATCGCGCGGAGCGCCAGGGAGTGTGGGCTGCCGCACTTGAACCAGGAGGGCGCCGCGCTGGGCCACCGTGCCTGGTCGACCCGCCCCGGGGGGCTGCTCCTTGACCCACCTCGCAGCCGGGCCGCTGGCGGCCGCTGGCCCACCCAGGCTGCTGTGTTGGCTGCTGCTGTGCGCGGCTACCGTGAGCTGGGCCGCGTGTGGCCAGCCCACCTGGCCAGTTCTGGTCGCCGCCAGCTGCTAGGCCGTGGTGGGGGCTCGCTAGACCACCCGGCCAGCTGTAGTGCTGGGCTATGGCTTGCTGGCCTAGTCGGCTGGCTGTTTCTTTGTTGCCCCTTTTCCTTTGCCCTTTAGTCCCATATGGCTAACCCTTTGAGAAAGGCAAACCCACTTAGCCTATATAAAGGGGTTCCCATGGGTGGGATTAAACACACCATCAATTGGAGAAGTCCTTTGGTTGACTTCCTCCTTCCCTCTCTCTCTAGCCCTTGTGACCATGGCCCCAAGTCTGGATTGTGCGAACGAGGCACACCTACAGTACGCCGTTGCTCTGCAGGGATTCCTAGCCGGATATCAACTTCCGTACTCCAGGCGAGATCGGGGAGCCAGAGGTCTCATCGTGCAACGAATGTGTACGAAGACACGAGGCGCAACACTTGGGGTACTTAAATGTCGTGAGCCAGAGCTGCTACACGATGAAGAAGGAGAAAGGGGTGACCCACGAGGAGCTTCGCGACCTTGAGGTCGGCTACAAGTACGACTACATCAACCACATTCCTCTCGGAACGTTAATCGCGTATGGTCTACAAGGGTATGTATTCTATACGTATTAGCCGTTACCATATAACTACATAGATAGATCCTAGGCAGTTTTGGGGTTCCAACGTAGGAAATTTTTTGTTTTCTATTGCGGATCCCCTTCGGTGGTATCAGAGTCGATCTATGCGTAGGAGTGTTGTATGGCCAGTACACACAAGTATTGTGCGGGCATTGATCCCATAGTTGTTACCCTCTAACGTGTACTTGTTTATATCGCGGTATTGTTTGATGAAGCGGCCCAGACCGACCTTACGCATATTCGTACGCGAGACAGGTTCCAAGCTCAACATATGGCTAGTACCGTATAAGTGAATAGCGGGTCTCTGTCTCTCATTCAATAGTTAATATAGCATTTACAACGGAGGCTCCCGAAAGGCATGTAATAGAGACAACTGTTGGATCCATGTTGTGGTTGGAAATTTCATAGATTAGAAACGGTTCTATTACGAAAGCTCTAACAACCACGTAAAACTTGCAATAGATAAAGTAGAGGCGTCTAACTTTATTTTGCAGGGGGCATGTGATTATGATATGGCATTGGTTGTTACAAAGGTAAAGTAATTTACTTTTCTGTTACTAAGTAGTATAGTAATAGTCATCGTTCCGATGGATGACCTGGTGGAGGCGTCGTGGACTTGGCGTTAAACCAAGGGCAAGATGGAGATCATGCCGGAGCACTCGATGGAGATCAAGGCGCAAGAAGAAGGACCATATCATATCACATTATACATATGATGTTGATACCTGTTTTACATCTTATTGTGTGCTAGTATTTAGATACTCAACGGTATCAAATAAGATAATCCCTATTTAATTCCAATGTTCCATGTTCCCCTTGTGTGTGCACCACCAAGAAAGTTCTTCGTTATGAGGCCGGCTGTGATGATCGGGGGTCAGACATATTTACGTTCGCATACAGTGGGTGTAAGCCATGTTGCACAGCAAATACACACAAGTTAGATTTGGCGAGCCTAGCATGTGTAGACATGGCCTCGGAACACAAGAGATCGAAAGATCGAGCATGAGTCACATGGATGATGTGATTGACATTAGAGAATGTCTACCTTTGATATTGCACTGATGGCCGTGACAATCGGGGGAGGTGCAGAGGATAGGGATCATGTGATCACTAAAGTCATCCAGGGGATGACAATTTTAGTGGAGACCAATTATAAATTGATCTCTTATTATGAACTTAGTCTAGATGTCTATTTGCAAATATCTTAGTAGATTTTGGCCTATCCCATTGAGGTCCTTTGCGACCGTGGGAATATATTGCTTAGCAAAAGGGTCCAACTTCATAGATTAATACCCACGCCTGAGGGATATCCTCATAAAAGGTGATCTTCTCTTCTTGATACAATAACCATTAGGAGATAATTCAATGACTCCAGAATGTTTGTGTTTTCTCCATAATCATCCAATAAGCCATGCTCCATTCGATGGAGAGTTGGACTACAATTTGTATTCTACAGAATAAGGCACATAGAGTATGAGCCGTTGGATGGGTTTTCTTCCATCATGGATGAAAAGGGGATATTTGGAGAAACACTAAGCGATCTTGCATTAGAGTTGAGGGATTGATTGCAAAAGTAGGTCATGCATGAAAAAGGTATATGTTAGATATACAAAATTATAAATGTGGTTCTTGCAAAACTCGTTGCAATTTGCAAAGTATTTGATACTTGGCCCATTTTGTGAAAACAGGAGGATCTGCTTGAGAATTGCTGGATTTGAGGCAATGTGGCTTGATGATGGCAAGCAAAATAGTTGATGGCCGACATCACCTCTTTCCTCGTAGTTTATCATTTGGATTAGCAGACTTGAATATAATTTTTAATCCTGGTTTGTGTGTCTTGCTTTTGGCGAGACGAATATTCATATGAACAAGTTACAAGCCAGTTTGTACTATTCTTATGAACAATACCGTTATGGTCGCACTATGATTATAAATAAGTTATTCTCATCACTATGTTAATGATAATAGTTTAAATATTTATAAAGGATTAGAATGCTAAAAGATATCCAAAGTTTAATAATGAAATGACACTATAGTTTAAGTCATTTTGGTTATTGCATGTTGTTTATGAAGATCGGGGTCCTAGATGCTTAATCTAGAGGCTTTGCAAAACCATGCCTCTTGGGCAGAATGACTAAAACTCCGCATTCTGGTGAAATGGTGATATGCGAAGAAATGTTGAATCTTATACATAGTGATGTATCGTATTTTCAACAAATAGTAGAAATCATTAGTTAATTGTGGACTTAAGTGAATAAGCATTTTTACTTGATGAAACATAAGTTTGAAACGATTTGAATTATTCAAATGAGTTCACAACAAAGAGGATATTGAATTAACAAGTCTCTTCGATTTGATCGACACGACTAAAGTATTCAAGTTAAGTTTAGCATAAAATGGACTTGTGAAAGATGTTTCACAAATTATGAAAATTGAACGAATTCAAAGTGTATTGAAATGTCTGAACATCATAATCATTTTGTATTAGATACATATTATCTCTTATCAGGGTTATAATTGTTGTTTAGAGTTAGAAATCAAAATAAGCAAACACTAATTTGAAATACAAAGGAACATCTAAAAAGATTCATGGAAACAACACCATAAGTGTTATGGCAAGTTCGAGTTTCTGGAGATTTCGATAAGTCGAAGTCGTGACGAATAAACAAGTATTTGTAGAGCATTCTTAGGAAGCTATGAATGCATCGTCCACAAGGGGCAAGCCTGCTGTTGTCCTAAGTTGACGTGTCTTGATGAAGATACAGGTGAAGAAAGTAAAAGATCAAACAAGGTATTTAACCTTACCTCCGAATTGTTGAGTGGCACAGAGGAATTTGTTTCGTGAATCCAAACTCTACATATAGAGGAGAAACCAATGATAATGATCATAAAAGTTCAACTGAATACTTTTACTAAAGAAAGTAGGATTCAACTATATATTCTACAAGTTTGTGGAATTATATTGTTGATTCACTTGTCATGTTTTGAACAAGACATACCTACGAAATACAAAGAAGCATGATGGACCTAAGTGCGAGAAATGAACGGTCATTGAAATCTCGTTAGTGGAATTCTTGATTTGATGATGATCAAAGAAATTTGGAATGTCCAATATTATCGAGAGGACCTAGATTTGAGTGGGAGCTAAGTGAAATCCCTAGATCTGAAATATGAATGTCATATTTGAGTGGGAGCATGAAATCATTCTGGGATATGTGGACAACATATATGAATGATGTGATTGGTGTTAATAATGTTTAAGTTAGATAAATAAGGATGAAGTTGAAGTTATTATACAAGAAAATCTATCGAGATAGATTAGTTAGTTTAATAAACATTGAATGTCGAATGCTTCCTAGACTTGATTCTGAAAGATGTTCAGAATGTCCTAAGCAAGGTTCTGAAGAAGCCCAGAATGGAACAAGGTAAGAAAGAAGTTCTTACTGTATGAAGCATTGAGTTAGTATTGCAACTATGGTTAAAAAGAGATGCGTTGCATCTCCTATGCCTCAGTCATAGGTTCTTCCATATAACCATGTTATATACTCAACGTAATGTGACCCGAGGTTCTAGTTGGAAGGACTAGCTCTTAACTATAAGAACATGTCTCTAAGTGATTCCTGAGTTGATCACTGAACCGGAATTAAGTCTGTACTTAAAATGGCAAGAAGCAAAGTAAGTGGCATAGTTGCATTTCATGCACTAGGATCTACATAGATATAGAAATATAAAGGCTCCATCTGGTGTGATGTATAATGTTATGGCGGGTCTAGTTCGCTTTTAACGTAAAATGATGTGTCCCAGGGCCCAGTGCCCATGAGAAAGCCCTCGAGGTTGATCTAAAGTCACTGTAAGCTACTGGAATCCGGCCTCGTTCTGCTGCCATGACTATAGTATATACTCAAAGGATAGCAAAGTGTGTTTCGAAGTTTAGATGACAACAGTGAAAACGACTGTCATTATAAACACTAGAAACAAAGTCTCATTTTGTCGCCAAACAAATGCTTCGACCCATTATACGATAATGGTATGAATGTAAAAATTAGGAAGACATTAACGATTTGCAAACGACATAATGATCTGGTAAAACAGAACATAGACATGACGTTTCCCATGAGCATGCATGATCTATAAACGCATATGTTATATGGTTTATATGAGTAAAATGCGAGCTAGATTATTTGTACTCTAGTGCAAGTGGGAGACTGAAGGAGATATGCCCTAGAGGCAAATAATAAATAGGTTTTTATTGTCATATCTCAATTAGTTTATAATAGTTTCATATTGTGCTATAACTGTGCCAAGTAGAAACATTGGTACAGGTGTGGTATGAAACAACCAAGTCCCTAGTAGCCTCTATTCAGACTAGCTCGTTGGTCATGAGGATGATCTGGGTTTCAAGATCATGGGCATTTATGCTAATTGACAATGGGGTCATATCATTAGAGAATGATGTGATGGACATTCCTTAGAGGATTGCAACACGATCAAGTCATATAAGTTCATTGTTGCAACAGCAAAATCTAGACTCCTTTTCCTTAGACCGTGAGCTCATATTACTCACTGTTTCCCGAGGCTGCTTAGACAGCATCAACCATCATCTGGTAATACGGTGGCCATAAAGGTGTATGTTGGGTATTCCAAAGGAACAGTAGATGACATGTGACTACAAGACCGGGATTTGTTCACCCACATGACGGGTAAAGATACATACGGCCGGCTTGGTGAGATTACATCCATAAATGTTGCAACATGTGACTCGGTCACTGGGATGTAATATCACGGTAACAAGAAAATAGAACTTGTTGTTAACGAGATTGAATGAGGTATGTGATACCAATGATCGGATCTCGGACAAGTCGTATCAAGAAACAAAAGGAAATTGGATGCTACATTTACCGGTTCAAACGACATTGTCATCAGGAATGCATAGGGGTCACATGGATATCCCTGGTCCCTCTGTTGATCATTGATACGGATCATGTCTAGAGCATTCCCGAGCCGTGAGAGGATACACTTAAGGGTACAATGAGAGCAATCATTCGTAAGACGAGATCACAGTAGAGAAAGAGAAAGCCGGAAATGTTCCGCGGAGAAATCCGAAGTTGTTCGGAGGAAGAATGAAGGAGAAGTCCGGAAGGTGTTTCAGTCAAATGGCAATTTAATATATATTTTTATTATATGTTAATTATGAATTAATATATTGTAAACAAATATTTAAATTAAAGTTTATAGGGCAACTTCCTTATTAGGAAAAAACCCTAGAGGGATTTGACCTAGAGAAAATTACCCTGCAAAAGGAAAAAGAAAAACAGACTACAACCGCTAATGGGCCACATCTAGGCGGCCCACGCGCTGGTAGGAAGATGGGCGGGCAGCAGGAACTGTGTATCACGCGGAGCGCCAGGGAGTGCGGGCCGCCACACTTGAACCAGGAGGGCGCCGCGCTGGGCCGCCGTGCCTGGCCGGCCCGCCCCGGAGGGCTGCTCCTTGACCCGCCTCGCAGCCGGGCCGCTGGCGGGCGCCGGCCTAGCCGGGCTGCTGCTGTGAGCGGCTACCGCGAGCTGGGTCGCGGGTGGCCAGCCCACCAGGCCAGCGTTGTGTTGTGGCTTGCTGGCCCAGCCAGCTGGCTGGCTCCTTTTTGCCCCTTTTCTTTTACCCTTTAGTCCCATATGGCTAACCCTTTGAGAAAGGCACACCCCCTTAGCCTATATAAAGGGGTGCCCATGGGTGGGATTAAACACACCATCAAATGGAGAAGTCCTTTGGTTGACTTCCTCCTTCCCTCTCTTTCTAGCCCTTGTGACCATGGCCCCAAGTCTGGGCTGTGCGAATGAGGCACACCTACAGTACGCCGTTGCGCTGCAGGGATTCCTAGCTGGATATTAACTTCCGCACTCCTAGCGGGATCGGTGAGCCGAAGGTGTCATTGTGCACTGGATGTGTACGAAGACACGAGGTGCAACACTTGGGGCGCTTAAATTTCATGAGCCAGAGCTGCTGTACGATGAAGAAGGAGCAAGGGGTGACCTGCGAGGAGCTTCACGACCTTGAGGTCGGCTACAAGTACGATTACATCAACCATGTTCCCCTCAGAATGTTAACCGCGTACGGTCTATAAGGGTATGTATTCTCTATGCATTGGTCGTTACCGCATTGCTACATAGATAGATCCTAGGTAGTTTTGGGGTTCCAACGTAAGAATTTTTTGTTTTTTGCTACGGATCCCCTTCAATGGTGTCCTGCGAGTGGAACTCGTCGTGCAAGTCCCACATGGTCAGGTAGACGATGCTGAGGACGTGGTGCAGCCATAGGTGCAGGTAACCTGGTGAGGATCTCCTAAAACGTGGTGTCGAGCTTGTCATTGAAAGATTTCTCTAGTCCTTCAATCTTGTCAATTGTTTCATTGAGCATGAGGTCAACATTCTCCAGTCTTGAATCAACATATTGCGCACGTCCTAGCAATAGCTTGCTGAAGTGAGAATTTATCTCTTCATTCGTCATGTTCGCCGGTTCAAGAGGTATATCTGCCATGGTTAGTCCTTAAAAGCATAGGTGTATATGCCTAAAAGTACAAAAATATGGTGGAAACACGCATAATCCGTCAAGCAATATACAAATATGATGTAGCCCGACCTACGGTCGTTACTACATCATGGTCTCCAACTCATGTCAAGTTGTCATGGACTCCTCTATGCGAGCCCACTTCCTACCCTATTGAATGGTCTACTACTTCATAATCCGTCTCATATACATGATAGGTTCACACCAACAAGTACAGAGACAAGGGAGGAAGCCAAGGACTCACGCCCGACAAGACGGAGGCTTGGAAGAGGAGACAGAAGAGGCGGAGCCAAATCGGCAAAGGCTCCGGTGCAATCGGATCAACCGCCAGAACTCCCAGCGCCAGAACTGGCGACCCGGAACCCGCACCAACCAACACGTTGCCAGGACCGGTCTCGACCGGAATTCTCTTGGTAGACAAAACCGGCGCCGACCGGAATTAAGGGCAACGACCGGAACTTCTGCCGCCACATCCGGCGCCGCCGGACTTATTGCCGGAATCTTCCGTCTACGCATGGATCTAGGTTTGATGCCCTGGAATATTCCCTTGACTTACCCTTTTTCCTAGTTTATCCCGAAACTACCCCCATTCTAGTGGTTGGCCTATAAATAGAGCCCCTACCCCTCATGTATCCCTAGGCATAGATGATAGACTAAAGACACCCCCTTTGTGGAATCTTCATGTTTTCCTCATCCCCTTACGCAAGGGGATCGACTATCGTCACCATCTTGTTGGAGTTTGCATCGCGCCTTCCTCGTTGTACAAGGCCTTGGCATCGGTGTCCCTTTGCCATGTTGTCAAGACCCTCTACAAGGTGTTCTTCCCTCTCCGCTTGGGATCGAGGGAGCATGTTGACCGATCTTTCCTTGCGGGGATTCTATCGGACCGGTGGCCACCGGCAGGAGCAATCGGCCTTGTATCGTGTGATTTTTGCGTGTGTTCATCGTCTTCTTCTTGAGGTGTGAGTCCGCTTTTGCTACCTTCTCCCTTTTCCCTTGCTTTCCCATTGATTTAACCATGAGAACTGTGAATCTCGGGCCACCGACGATGTCACCCCTCAACTTCTAGTATCACCAGCTTTTGGTTGCCACGGATTTCTCATCGATTTGGTTCTTTCCCCATAAATTCGAACATTCCACCAAAAATAGCCCCAATTTCATGTTTTGGATCGATATGTGCTTTCAGTTTGTTTTGGTAGGTTTTGATCCATGGATTACTTTCTGAACTTGTTGATTTACCTTCCCTTGTGTTCCCATGACCTAATTCCTTGATTTCCCCCTCAGGTCTGAAGTTTTCCATAAATTTTTTCTACAGAAAATTGCGTTTTTCTTGTTCCGAATGTGTTCTGGTGCTAGGTCTGACGGACCGATTCAGCTGCCGGAATTTCCGGTTAGAATTCTAGCAAAACCGGACCAACAGCCGGAAATTCCGGTGCACCGATTTGGGCACCAACAGATTTAGCTCCGCACCGTTCTGAGCATAACTTTTGCATATGAATTCGGATTTTGGTGTTATTTAGCTCGTTTGGAAGTGGAAAAGGATCTCTACATCATTATCCAAGTGGTTCATGCTATCTAATCCATCCAAATTCCATGAGCAAGGCGTAATCCAACAATAAAGGGTGAAGATCAACGATGAAAGGTATATACATTCCGCGATTTCTCCCCACTTGCATTACTATGTGAGCTACACTATCTTTGCGGTCAACAAACACCTATTGAGACTAGTTCCTCCTATGATTGCTTGGGCTACGCACATTTGATACTTGTAGAATTCCGAGCAAAAGTTGTGAGCGCTATCTCATATAGTTACCTTGTATAGTTGTGGGCACAAGAGGAAAGTGAAAAATAAAAAGGAAAAAAAGAGAAAAAATATAGAAAAATAAAAAGAGGAAAAAGAAAGAAAGAAATAAACAAGTGCCTCATAGAATAGGAAGCACAAGCTCGATGAACATCAAATAGGTGGTCTTATTGTGCCTATCTTGTAGCCCACAAAATTTCCTTGCAATCGTACTAGCATCTCTCCTTGAACTTGTGTGACACGAGCTTATAGTCTTCGCTAGGTAATCATTTGGTTCTTAGCTCACTTTCTTCATCACAGAAGTCTCATTTATCCTACCATGTGTGCTTCCTTGTACATATTTCCTATCTTATGGATTGACTTGTTTTGCTTTGTGATCATCGTGGTTCTTTACTTTCCATTACAACATCTTGATTTTGGATTGTTTCTTGACCTGCTACCTTCCATACGCATCCACCATAACCTTTGTGTGTGTGTGTGTTTTAGTGGTTAGTTGGTTTTGGTGTTCCACGTGAACTTCACTTTACTTGGTTTTGATTGCTCTCAAGTGTGGACACTTGCACGATACTATCTTCCAAGGTAAAGTAAGGTTTGACGTTGCATCCCTAACCCCCTACCACTTCCATATACACCAATTGGTCTTGTGAATCATGTTTACAGACTCTGGAACCGAGGATGATATCTATTAAGAATCCATGATGAGCCACCATGACTACGACTCTACGGTGACCCAGCATACCACTGCATGATGTAGTACACTATAGTTGTTGACATAACACCAATGAAACACCGTTCACTAGTATTACATCCCTCAGAGTGGTAGAACAGAAATATAGCAGGTCCAAGACATGACTATAGATTACAACTCGACTCTTTACAAGAGATCCAGAGAACACTCTAGGTTAAAGAGAGAGAAAGAAACTTCTTACAAAGAAGAACCAGAAAGAATAACTCAGAACTATCTGGCTAATAAGACTAACATCTAAACTATCTGACTTGCAATTGCTGTTATTGCAATGCTCTACAGAAGTAGGTTTTATGGCTAGAGAATCTACTCTTACCTAATCAGGAACTTCATCTTCACTTTGGTTGAGGTATATGATGACTTTGTTGACTTTATTGAAGGACTTGAGCGGTCGTCGATGGTTCCTTGAGCAGAAATTGATGTTGACGTCATCTTCAATGGCTTGTAACCTAGCAAGGGTTAAGAAGGTACGGTTGAGTATGAGCGTACTCAGCAACTTCACTAAAATGGAGTGTATGATGCATTATCTCTACAGCCATAGACCAAAGGTCATAGGCAATGCAGGTTTTGATAAACATTTCTTCAAAGGTTGCTTTTATTCTGAAAAACTATGTCCGTTAGCCTTCACAGGTTTACCAGAACTTTCATGGAGTTCCTTTCCTACCACATTTGTAGCTCCTTCCCAGAATAGGGAGTAACATGTCATAGTTCTTACACTCTGACGAGTTGCGTTGCTTTACCCATAAGAGACCTTAGCTTTGTTGCACAACCAAGTCATGAGCTTGTCCATACTTCCTTGGTATGGGGCCTAGTCTAAGATCCAAGCCAGTACTTCCCTCTCCGCGACCCCGCATGAAGACACGATCCTCCAAGAAGGTATACCACGGTTACACTCCTTTCCGGGAGATATAACTGGTAGCCTCTTGAAGACTCTGTAAGCAGCTCTGCTCGGCAGCCACCATCAGATATGGTGAACCTCCACCAAGGCATCTATGCTCAGATAATTTAGACACCAATATGGCGGGGCACTGAGGGGTCCCACCCATGTGCTGGATTCTCCACGAGAAATCTATAGCTTCATGATAAGGTCATCCATCCATGCGAAAGGAGAAGGTAAAGCTGACTTTCTCATCCCATTCCAAGTCTTATGGTTAACGCTGAAAGAACATTTCATGGTTCCCTGTGTTTTGTGTGTTAGATAACAATACCGTGGAGTTTTCTCATGTGTGCTAAGTATGCAGGTAAATGTTATTGTGTTTGGGGCCTGGATTATCCGCCCCTATCAAGGGCCAGATAATCTGGCCTGACTCTCTTGGCAAAGGCAGGCATGGCACGTCGCTCTGACTAGGGGCGGATTTCCCCCGAGAAAATCCGAAGGGGGCGGATTGTCTTCCCCTGACCGGATAATCCGGCCCTCACCTTGGGCCAGATAATCCGGCCCCCAGGAGGTGATCAAGGGCTGGCATGGCGCGATGCTCTAACTAGGGGCGGATTTTCCCCAGAAAATCCGATGTGGCGCGGACTTTCTTCCCCCGACCGGATAATCCAGCCCTCACCTTGGGCCGGATAATCTGGCCCCCAGGAGATAAGCAAGGCCTAGCTCAGCGCATCGCTCTGACTGGGGGCGGATTATCCGAGGTTGGGCGGAGTTTTTCCCTAGGCCGGATAAACTGTCCCTCACTTGGGCTGGATAATCCAGCCCCCAATGGCTCCAATGGCTCAGTTGGGATAGGGGTATAAAAGCCCCATTATCCCCTTCGGTCAGAACTCTTGGTTCATTCGAAAAAGATCAGGGTGGGGCCTATTGTGGCATGGTGGTTTTAGTATTGCCCACCCCTCCAACGCAGATGTACTTCCCTTAACAAGGAAGGAACTGCGGTAAAACAAATCATGTGTCTCTGTGTGCTCCACTATGGTTTACTCGTTCCTCTATCTCACTCGCCTTTACTCGCTAGTAGTTAGGTTTGCATATATGGAAATTCTCCATAGTAGTATATCTAGAGAATTTACCTTTCATGTCAAGCCTATAAGTGAAAAAGCATTAAAATTTGAAGTAGCACCTATTCACCCCCTCTAGGTGCCCATACGATCCATTTCAATTGGTATCTGAGCCCCGACTCTTTATTCGGGTTTAACCGCCTAAGAGAAGTATGGGTACTAAGGAAAATGGGAATGAGGCTGTGGACAAGGTCACAATGGATGACATCAAGACGTTGGAAACAACCTTGTTGAAATCCTTTGATAACAAGATGGAGGAGATGCAGCAAATGATTGCTCGCCTTACATCATCTATAGCCCCATCTGGATCTTCCTCTGAGGCCACCACTCCGTCATCCAAGGATAAGGCTCACGCCGGATCTAAGGAATATGAATTGGTAGGTGAAAAACATAACGGCTCCGCCTCCAAGAAGGGAAGTGGTAAGGAGGACTATAGTGAGGTTCCTCATCTATATTCTCCCGACCCACCTATCCCTCATCCTCATATAAACAATAGGGGTGATCCACCCAAGCTTACTGCATCTTCATTTAATCAATGGCAATTCTTAATTAAATCTCATGTATGAAGTTCATCTATTGAGCTTTGGAGGATTATCCAAGATGGTCTTCATATTGGAGACCCCACCAACTTGACTAGGAGAGAAGTTGTGGATAGTCAACTGAATGCAACGGCTTTCCACATGATTCAGCTCGTAGTGGGTCCCAAGGACATGCCCCACATTGAGCACTTCAGCACCGCCGAAGAAGCTTGGGATGCACTCACCGACCTATTCATTGGAAATGAAAGCATGAGAAGAAATAGGTATGATGCCCTTAGCAATGAAGTTGAAGGATTTTACATGTTGGATGGTGAAGACTATGAAGATATGTATAGAAGGCTTAAGGGCATTGTAACAACATTTACAAAGCATGGGGCCACTCACATTGATGATGTTTGGATAAAAAGAAAATATGTGAGTGCTCTAATGCCATTTGAGCCAACGAACTTGAAGAGTTTGCAAGGTAGACACAACTACCATCAAATGACTTCAAACGAAGTCATGCAAGAAATGGCATCATTCAAGGTTGCAGCTAAGAACGCTGAAGATGCCCGTGCCCGGGCTATTGGAATGCAAAAAGGAGTCAATGTTGCTCTAAAGGAAAATGTTGTTGAACAAGATGAGGATGAAAGAGGATACGAGGGTGTCTCCATGGGCTGTCCCGAGGAAGTCAAGCATGCTCATGGTGAGTACATGGCTTTCTATGCAAGGAATTTTTGGAAGGATCTAGCCAAGGTCAAGTCTGAACTCGAGCGCAAGAATGGGTCAAGTGGAAGAAGAGAGAATGGCCCAAAACTGAGGACTTGTTACAATTGTGGAGATAGGTTACACTTTGTGGCTGAATGTCCTTATCAAATTAGAGAAGAAAATGGAGTCAGGCTCATTCTCAAAAAAAATACAAGGCTCCTAGAAAGAAACCATTTATCAAGAAGAATTGTCCTTACAAGAAGCAACCCAAGATTGTCTTGGTGGCACAAGAAGAATATTCCTCCACAAGTGAAGATGAAGGGGATGAGCATAATACTCGTGAGGTGGTTGCCATAACAACCACTTCTACTCCCACATCGCTTTTCGACTCTCCAAATGAAAATATCATCAACAACAACGTCACTTGCCTTATGGCAGGAGGGCCTGAGGTATCATCTTCTATTTCTTCATTTCCTAAGACTAATATAAATATGGATATGGATGATCATACTAGTCTTAAGATAAAATAAGAAGTTATTGCTTTGGACATTTTTTTCACTAACTTGCAATGTGAGCACAAACTACACTTTGATGCTCTTATGAGTCAACTTGCTCATTTTGAAGCTCTTCTCGAAGAAAAGGGTCAAATTGAAAGAGAAGATGCCTTAGAGATAGCCTCCTTGAAGAATGCCTTAGAGGAAGAATAGGAAGCTCGAGTATCCTTGGAGGAGAAACTCGAGTCAGTGGAGGAATCACATGAAGAGGTTCTTGCCCAGCTCATGAAAGAACAGGACAACGCTCTTGCTAAGGTAAATAAACTAAAGAAGGAAAATGTTGAATTTTGGGCTGCTCATGCTAGACTCTCAGAGAAGTTTGAGAAACTTGACATTGCTCACAAGGCATTGGAGAGTGAACATTCTACTCTAAATGAGTCTCGTGATCAGCTCCAAACTCAATTGGACAAGTATGATATGCCCAGCACCTCCACTCTATCTTGTGGACATGAAGACATTGTTGAAGAGAATGCAAGGCTAAAAGAAGAACTTGTAAAGGGATCTCAACATAAAGGTAAAGAAGTTCTATATGAGGTGCTTAGCAAGCAAAGGACAAACAATGGGAAAGAGAGTCTTGGTTATGTCCCCAAGACAAAGAAGAAGAAGAAGAACAACACGAAGAAGAAGAGCAAAACTACTCAACCAAAGACAATCACCACCTCTAATGACAAGACTAACTATGATGGTTTTGCAGAGGCTAATAATCCTAATTATGAGCTATTTTGTGATTATTATGGTGATGTCTATGCAAGCTATGTAGGTCCTTTTGATAGTTACATATCTTGGTCTATTTGGGTTCCCAAAACCCTCCTCACTAACATGAGAGGACCCATTGAAAATGGGTACCCAAAACAAGAAGTAACTTTCTTGTAGGGCTATGCTTCCGGTGGGTCTAAATGGGTACTCGATAGCGGGTGCACTAGTCATATGACCGGAAGCAAGGAGATCATCATGGAGATGCGGCCAAACCATGATCACATAACCGTCTCCTATGACGACAAGTCAAAATCCGAGGTATTGGGTCTTGGCAAAGTTGTGGTTGCTCATGATATCTCTCTCGTGGACGTCATGCTTATTGACACCCTTGGTTATAATTTACTTTCAGCTCGTGCCCTCGGTAAGATGGGCTTTGCATTTTTTATTGATGCTGATTTGGTGGTACTCTTGTGGACCAAGTCTCTAAAGGTCGCTTTTTTTGGATATGTCGAAAATGACCTGTATGTGGTGGACTTTTCGGGGAAAAGCACTACAGGCCCGATGTGTCTCTTTGGAAAGGCCGACGCGGTCTGGCTATGGCATCGCCGACTAGCCCACATCAATATGAGAACTTTGCAAAGTCTCCACAAGGGTGGCCACATCCTTGGACTAAAAGGAAATGTTTCCTTTGCCAAAGGTCGTGTTTGTAGGGCTTGTGTTGAAGGGAAAATGCATGACTCTCCCCATCGAAGGAGGATCATTATTTCATCAAAGAGCATTTTGGAGCTCCTCCATGTGGATCTCTTTGGTCCTCCATCTCATGCAAGTCTCGGTGGGAAGAAATATTGCCTCGTAATTGTTGATGATTACTCAAGATACACATGGGTTTATTTCTTCAAATTGAAGAGCAAGACTCAACAAACTGTCATCGACTTTGCCAATGAGGTCCAACATCAACATAATGTCCCTATTTTGGCAATTAGAAGTGATAACGGTTCTGAGTTCAAGAACTACACCTTAAATTAATTCCTAAGTGAAGAGGTGATAAGACATCAATATTCCGCTGCGTACACCCCTCAACAAAATGGTGTTGCCGAGAGGAAGAACCGAACCTTAATGGATGTGGCCAGATCTATGCTAGCTGAATTTAAGTCTCCTTATAACTTCTGGGCTGAAGCAATCTCTACCGCTTGCCATTCATCCAACCGGCTCTACCTCCGCAAAATCTTGGACAAGACTCCATATGAAATACTTACTGGTAAAAAGGCAAACATCTCCTACTTCCGGGTATTTGGTTGTAAGTGTTTCTTTCTCATTAAAGGAGTTCGTTTATATAATTTTGAGTCTAAGGCTTTAGAAGGTATCTTTGTTGGTTATGGTGCTCAATCCCACACTTATAGAGTCTACAATAAGCTCTCCGGAACTTTTGTAGAATATTGTATTGTGGTGTTCGAGCAAAATGATGGCTCCCGTGCAGGGCAAGTTGATGTTTGTGATGTAGATGTTGAAATACCCCAAGATGCCATAAGAAGAATGGGCGTGGGATTTTTCCGCCCCATTGAGGAACCCCTTGTGGCGGATCGAGAAGGATAATGCTCTACTCAAGTAGAGCCCTCATCGACACAAGCTCAACATGCTCCAACCATTGGAGAAACTTCTACACCAACCACACCAAATGCTGAAGATCAAAATGCTGATGAATGCTCTAGGCCGGATTATCTGGTGGACACCGGATTATCTGGCCAACCCTCCTCTTCTGGTAGAAATGATCAACATGTCGAAGAATTTGCTGCAAGTCCCAGGCCGGATTTTCCGGCTGACCCCTGATTATCCGGCCACTCTCCAGTTCGAGCAAGATCAAGTCATGTTTGCGAAGATGCTTCAAGTTCTCCCAGGCCGGATTATCCGGCACCACCCACGGCCAGATTATCCGGCCCTGAAAGGCCTGAAGAGCAGTAGCCTCCTATTATGGCTGTTGATCAACATCAAGTGCATGATTCACCATCTCCTACTCCTATTAATCAAGCTGAAGATCAAGGCCAAGCAGATGATTCAAACAAAGTCTCTCATGATGAAGTTATTCCCCCAAGAGACAACAAGCTAACTAAACTTCGTGCAAAGCTCATGCACATAGGAACCTTGAATTGAGGGGTCACACCCTTGACAAAGTTGTAGGTGATCTCCGACGCAGGGTGTCCATAAGAAGGGAACTAGCAAGTTTTGGTGAGCACCAAGCTCACATATCCATGGTGGAACCCAAGAAAGTGTTTGCATCCCTTGAAGAGACAGACTGGGTTGTTGCTATGCATGAAGAGTTGAATAACTTTGAGCGCAACAAGGTCTAGAAATTAGTGGAGACACCCAAGGATTGCTGCAATGTTATCGGCACAAAGTGGATCTTCAAGAATAAGCAAGATGAAAATGGCATTGTTGTAAGGAACAAGGAAAGACTCATGGAAGAAGGCTATTCCCAAGTGGAGGGCATCGACTTCGGCGAGACTTATGCTCCTGTGGCTCGTCTTGAGTCCATTTGTATCCTTCTTGCTTATGCTGCTCATAACAATTTTAAATTATAGCAAATGGACGTTAAGAGTGCTTTTCTTAATGGTCCTCTACATGAGTTGGTATATGTAAAGCAACCCCCGGGATTTGAGGATCCTAACTTTTCGAACCATGTCTACAAACTCGATAAGGCACTCTATGGCCTTAAACAAGCCCCACGTGCATGGTATGAGCACCTTAAAGAGATTTTGCTAAACCATGGCTTCGAAGTTGGGAAAATTGATCCCACTCTTTTCACTAAGAAGGTTAAGGGGGATCTCTTCGTATGCCAACTATATGTAGACGCCATTATCTTTGGTTCTACTAATAAAGATTTTAATGATGAATTTTCAAGGCTTATGACTGACAGGTTTGCGATGTCTATGATGGGGGAGTTATGGTTCTTTCTTGGATTTGAGATTAAACAACTTAGAGAAGGAACCTTCATCAATCAAGCAAAATACATCCAAGACATGCTCAAGAGATTCAAGATGATGGATCATAATGGCATCACCACTCTGATGCAAACAAAATGTCACCTTGAACTTAATCCCCATGGTAAGATGTGGACCAAAAGGTATAACGGTCCATGATCGACTCTCTTCTTTACCTCTGCGCATCTAGACCCGATATTGTGTTGAGTGTAGGGGTGTGTGCAACGTATCAAGCAGCTCCTAAAGAAATCCACTTAGTGGCGGTCAAAAGGATCTTCCGATATTTGGTTCATTCCCCTAATTTTGGTTTATGGTATCCCAAGGGCTCCAATTTCTCTCTGTGT
This sequence comes from Avena sativa, assembly GCA_916181665.1. NCBI lineage: Eukaryota > Viridiplantae > Streptophyta > Magnoliopsida > Poales > Poaceae > Avena > Avena sativa. The sequence goes on along the minus strand of OV702291.1, from coordinate 371,654,368 downwards.
GGTTATACTGATTTAGATTTGGCTAGTGGTAAGGATGATCAGAAATCAACTTCTGGAGCTTGTCAATTCTTGGGAAGGTCTCAAGTATGTTGGTCTTCTAAAAAGCAGAATTGTATATCTCTCTCCACCACTAAAGCTAAATATGTGGCTGCTGCTAGTGCATGTACTCAATTATTATGGATGAAGCAAACTTTAAAGGAATATGGTGTCAATTGTGACAAAGTGCCTCTTTTATGCGATAATGAAAGTGCAATAAAAATTGGTTACAATCCGGTACAACACACAAGGATGAAGCATATTGAGATTCAGAATCACTTTATTCGGGACCATGTAGCTCGAGGCGATATTGATCTATCTTTTGTGAGAACGAAGAACCAACTTGCGGATATTTTCACGAAGCCACTTTATGAAGCAAGGTTTTGTTACTTGAGGAATGAGCTAAATATCGTTGATTCAAGGAGCCTGTATTGATTACCCATGCACTCATCCTTACATATCATCCTTATTTGGTCTAGGTGTGGGCATGAATATAGGGGGAGTGTGGTCCTAATAGATTGGGCTAACCCTCCCCCCATAATGCCGAAAGCAAGTCAAATCATTTCTCCTAATATCATTTTGTGATATGTGAGCTTGTTGATGAGTATTGGCCATGAACCCAAGATATATCTTTGCGGTGTCATACCTTGCACTCCAACAAGGTGGCCTCAGCCACCGCCCTCTCCCATGAGAAGAGTTGGATTTATGTGGATCTTTTTGGTTGTTTTTGCACATCTCATGTTCTTATGGAAATCACACTCAATTTTGGCTTTTAGTTGATTTGATTCTTGCAATCTTGAGTGTGTAGTACCATCTCAGTTTGGCTCTCTAATCCCAAGCCTCTGCCTACCCCTAAGCCATCTATTCTAGCACACAAGTACTTTGTTCACCTTGTGGGGGTTTTTGTTTGGGGACGCGCAAGCATGAATCTGTGTATAACAAAATTTCAGATTTTAGGCCGGATAATCTAGCCCAAGTGTAGGCCGGATAATTCGGCCCCGGCGGCTGCAGTATTTAAGGGTTAGGGTCGGGGGGGAAGGGCTCATAATGAGAAGCACTTCTCCCCCGACCCTCTCCATCTCCCCAGCCGCCGCCTGCCGCCCCCACCCTCCCCAGAGCCTCTCCGGGCCTCCCCGAATCTTCTTCATGACGCCTCCGGGTACCTTCTCCTCCGTGTTCTTCCTCCAATGAGTGAGGGTAACTCCCTCTCTCCCATCTTTGACTTGATGTGTCACTTATTGGGTGGAACGTTGTCTAGAAGGTTGTTGTTTCGTGTAGAAATTGTAGTCTTGCAGTATCTAGGCCTGATCTAAGTTTTTGCATTCAATCTAGGTGATTCTGAAATTTTCCGCCAGGGCTGGATTTTCTGCCCCTGGCTAGGCCGGATAATCCGGCCTGACAGAGTCAAAACTGCTTCAGTTTCGTATGGATTTTGTGCATTGTGTATGATTGGACTATGAACGGTTTGCCTACTATTTCTATGTTCTCTCTTGGACTTGTGTGTGTGCTTATCCCCATGCTATCCTTCTTGTTCGCTTCATAGGTGGTTCCAGTGCTCCCAAGACCTAGAAGCGTCATCCTCGTGCTAAATACTTTCGAGACGACGGTAAGGGTAACTTAGTGGACGAGGTTGAGCTGAGGAGAAGGAAGAACGAGGCAAAACGCATGGCTGAACATGCAAAGAGGGATAGGAAGGGTGTGTCCAAGAGGAAGGGCAAAGAGCCCAAGATTGACTATAAGAAGATGGATCCTGTTACTTTCTCTTCCATTCGTCATCGTGATCTGTTTGATGAGCTGGCGCATGATACTGAGCTGGGTGACTCTCGTTTTTGGTGTGCTGAACAAAAGGGTATCTATGAAGATGTTTATGCTCGGCAAAAGATCCGGCCAATGCATCCTCCGATTCTTGCTGAGGCCATGGAGAAGCCTCAACTTTTTGATGCCATGTTTGTGACTAAGAGGATGGAGCTGCACCATCTCATGGCTCTTCAATGCTCCTATGATTCTAAGATTGTGAAGCAGTTCTTCTCCACCTTGGTTATTTGTGGTGATGAGCACCGCACTATGAAGTGGATGACTCGTGACAGGCCTATGCAAGCTGATTTTTGTGTTTTTACTGGGGTGCTTCGATATTCCTTCCGCAACAGGGATCATGCCAGTGGCCACCGTATCATCACCCAACTCAAGCCCAATAAAGATGCAGTTCTCTCTCCATGCACAGTTGACAATGGTATTGTGGGCACCTTTGCTGGTCTTTCTCCTTTGTATGCCAGCTTGGTGGGACTCTTCCATGATTCTATCACCCCGAGTGGAGGGAACAACAATAGTATTCGTGGTCACCTGGTTCAACTTCTTGCTTTCTCTCATGAGGTTGCGTCTTGTGAGGATGAGTCCGTTTCGTACAAGCTGGATGTGATGGACTTTATTTACCATGAGTTGATTGATGCCATGTTCAATAGGATATCCATCCCATATGCTCCATACATCATGATGCTGATCAAGCACCTGCTTCCCACTAAAGAGTTTAACATCGATCTGGAACACAAGGCGAAGAAGATCTACAACAAGGTGAGGAAGACCTCACACCCATCTTCTGCTCCTGAAGGTCTCATGCGGGATGCTCGTGCCAGTGCTCGTAGGCCCCAGTGCCTCCTATTGCTCATGAGATCAAGCAGCTAAATTGGTTCCAGCAGAACATTCTTTGCATGGGTGTGGACACTCGCAAGGGACAGTATGAGGCCTACAAACAGCGCCACGAGATGGCTCACACTCAGCAGCTCATTCTCCACCATGTGTCTGGTGCATGAGGCGATCCCCCTACTCCTTCTACTCCCACACCATATGCTCGGTGGAATTCTTCTTCTAGGCTCAACTATGGTGAGATTGAGCATCACCTATTTCCTTCTGCGGCCACTTATGATGATGAGGAGGATGACACCGAGGAGCTTGAGGATGTGGACGAGGATGGGAATGAGGACGACGATGATGACTACGAGTGATCCCTTGGGACGCTAGCATCGCTCTTCTTCCTTTTTGGCGTTTTGATGCCAAAGGGGAGAAGCAGTTCTATTAGGTCTTCGTGGATTTGCATGGGTCGAGAACAAGCATTTGCACTTTATCTTTTCGGTCTTTCTCTCACTTGTGCCTATTTAGCGTTGAACTTTTATTTTTGATTTGTGCTGTATGAGACTATGTGTGTGTGGCTATGGATTTATCTTGTGGATTATCCTTATGGATTCATCTATCATATTGGCTATATTGGATATCTATATCAAGGGAAGCCCTCATTATGGCTATCATTGGATATTCTTATAATATTTTGAGGACGCTTTTATCTCTCTCCTAGTGGTATGAGTTTTTCGCGTATGTTTCAATGAAATAGACTTATACCTTCTTGTGTGTATTTGTAATCAAATGCAATTTTTAGTATGCACACATTGAGGGGGAGTATCTTTCATTCATTAAATATTGTTGTCTCAAGAACTATCTTGCAAATCCTAGTATTGTCATCTAACACCAAAAAGGGGGAGATTGAAAGAACATTTCATGGTTCCCTGTGTTTTTTATGTTAGATAACAATACCGTGGAGTTTTCTCATGTGTGATAAGTTTTCAGGGAAATGTTATTGTGTTTGGGGGCTTGATTATCTACCCCATCAAGGGCCAGATAATCCGGCCTGAATCTCTTGGCTATGGCAGGCATGGCGCATCGCTCTGACTCGGGGTGGATTTTCCCCCGGAAAATCCATAGGGGGCGGATTGTCTTCCCCTGACCGGAAAATCCGGCCCTCACCTTGGGCCGGATAATCCTCCCAGGAGACGATCAAGGGCTGGCATGGTGCGACGCTCTTACTGGGGGCGGATTTCTTCCCAGAAAATCCGAAGTGGGGCGGACTTTCTTCCCTCGACCGGATAACCCGCCCCCTAGGAGATAAGAAAGGGCTGGATCGGCGCGTCGCTCTGACTGGGGGCATATTACCCCCTGGATTGTCCGAGGCTGGGCAGAGTTTTTCCCCGGGCCGGATAATCCGGACCTCACTTGGGCCGGACAATCCGGCCCCCAATGGCTCCAACGGCTCAATTGGGTCAGGGGGTATAAAAGCCCCATCATGCCCTTCGGTCAGAACTCTTGATTCATTCGAAAAAGATCAGATCCTTTGAAAAGCTCTCTCTCTATATCTCCCACTTCAATCACCCGAAGGCTTCAATCTTTTGGGGGAATTGAAGGAGGAGAAATCAATACATTGTCATCACGAATCAAGCACATCAACTCCTCTCCATTCATTTGGAGAAATCCCCGATCTAGTATTCTCGATAATATCTAGATCTTGTGTTTTTTATTGATAACTATGTTCTTGTGGCAGCTTTTTGTCATTTCGGGAGCCTCCAATTTGATTGTGGAGTTGTGCCCCGCTAGTTGTGTAAAGGCTCCGGTTCCCGCCTCGAAGGGTTCCTATAGTGGAAAGGTGGATCAGGCCTTTGGTGGCGGGATCCATCCGAGAACAAGGTGAGGCCTATTGTGGCGTGGTGGTCTTAGTACCGCCCACCCCTCCAACACAGATGTACTTCCCATAACAAGGCATGAACTACGGTAAAACAAACCCTGTGTCTCCGCGTGCTCCAGTACGGTTTACTCGTTCCTCTATCTCACTCGCCTTTACTCGCTAGTAGTTAGGTTTGCATATAGGTAAATTCTCCATAGTAGTATATCTAGAGAATTTACCTGTCGTGTCAAGCCTAAAAGTGAAAAAGCATTAAAATTTGAAGTAGCACCTATTCACCCTCCCTCTAGGTGCCCATACGATCCATTTCAAACGCGTAATATACAACGCTAGAATCACTGGCAACATTGGTTGTTAAGTCCTAGATATTAAGTTCCTTTACCACTAGAACTGTATCAGTAGATTATTACCATTTGGTAAATAATCCATAATCATATTATTATGAAAATAGTGTTTTCTGACCTTTTTGAAATGCAGGTGATGACAACATTTGAGTTACAAGTATTTGATAGAAAATAATCAAAAGACATGAGCAAGTGTGAACTTGCCTTTTGTGATTGCAAGATTATGCAATCACGGTCTTCAAGACAATAGAAGATCCAAATTTCGTAAACAACATCATTGGTTCGGTAAGGACAAACGTTTAAAGAAGCAAGATGCAATTATGCATAAGTAATGTAATGTAGTTTGATAAACGCGAATCTCTGGACTAATCGTATCTGATCTAGGGTTTGAAGTTTGTGATGAGTTCTTTGGAATGTGTTGCACTTTTATACCAGCTTCACACATGTGCTTCTTGTTAAGGCTTGTGAGAGTGTGTGAAACAATATGTAAGTACAACAAGTAGCATGCAATACTAAATCACTCAAATGGGGCATGGTATCTAAAAGATTTCTTAAGCAAGATTATTAATCAATTAGAGCTTTTAAAGAAGTGTTTAAGGATTACTTTTAATGTTTCTTAAAAGAATAACATTTGAGGAAAAGGTTACTTTATAAAGTAAAATCATTTAAACTTAAAGCTAACACCTTAAGTTTTCTTGGTTTTGATTGCTCTCAAGTGTTTCCACTTGAATGATACTATCTTCCAAGGTAAAATAAGGTTTGTCATTGCATCCCTAACCCCCTACCACTTCCATATACACCACTTGGTCTTGTGAATCATGTCTAGGGACTCCGGAACCGAGGATGATATCTATGAAGAATTCACGTTGAGCCACCATGCCTACGCCTCCACAAGCATGGATGACATGATGGAGCACTACACCGACAATGGTTCCACATGCTTGGGTGATATGGAGTTCTACAACAACAATAACTCCCCAAGCATGAAGACTTTGAGAACGACAACGACAAGCTCCTCAAGTCGCATCGACCAAGACGAAGCCTCCACCTCGAGAGCACCAGGTCCACCATCAAATGGACAACTTCGCCAAAACCATGAGCATGATGGCCAAGACTAATGATGCTTTGCACTCCTTACAACGCCTCAACAAGAAGAGTGCCAAGGACAAGGATCATTGTCGCGATCATCATGTGGATGACCAAGTGCACCATCTACATCAACCTTTGGCAAGGCGCACCAATGACCTTCGTCGACACCATCAAAAGGCACCTTCAACTACTCGTGCCACCACCAAAATGGCACCAAGAGCAAGTTCTCCTCCACGCCATCAAGCTTCAATGCCCAACTTTGATGTCCTTGATGATGCATGCAACTTCATGGATGAGGAAGTTGAAGACCTCTACTTCGCCAAGTTGGACGAGTATGTCAAGAGGATGTCTACACAAGCCAAGGTGGCCACGGCGAAGGATGATCAACCTCCAAGTAAAGAGCCTACCCTACAAGAAGACGGTGACGAGGTCGAGAATGGCGAGCATGGGATTTTCCCTTCACCAAAGGAGGCACATGAAGTTGAGCACACCGAGCCTACTCCCATATGCTTGAGTGATGATGTGGTACCAATGCCATGTGAGTATAAGAGCCACTTAGCCCACTTGAGTGAAAGGAAGAGTGAGATGAGTGACTCCACCATATGTGAGATTGAGTGCTTCCACTTGGAGGGCATGAGTGATACACCGAGTGAGTTGAGAGTGGTAGTTAATAGGTCATGTGAGTTCATTTAGATTTCTAACAACTTACCCCTACCTCTAGTGTGTTTTCTCATGTTGTGCTAGGTTCCATGGATCAAGAAGCGCCAATCTTGGAGATGATGATGCCTCCAACCACGAAGATGTACATGGTGGATGAAGATGATGCCATACCCATACATGATGAATAAGTCTCCCACATGGAGGCCAACTCTAGCACAACACCCACATCATATGAGAGGTATGAACAAGGAAGTGTTGATGATGTCATAATCCCACTAGTGGACATGATGATTTGAGATGTCTTGCATGCTATGGATGATACTTGTAACATGACATATGTTCCACTCTTCTTCCTATGTGTTGATTTTGCTATGCATCATGATGACCATGTGGAATACTTTTATTGTCATGATATTGCCATAGACATGATATGCTCTAAACGTTACGTTGATGACATCATTGCTTGCATGTTGTTTAACAATTGCTCTTTCCAATGTTTTGCTTGCAATGATGTTAAAAATGGTACCCCTAGGACAATTATTTGTCATGGATGTTTTACAATTTCTCCTGTTGCTTGCAATAAGATGAACAATTTCTCTTTCACTTGTTTTGCTTGCAACAATAATTATAATATGTTGTCTATTGAGATGGCCCCCATAACTTTCTCAAATTTTGGAGATTTTGGTAAATGCCATGATAAGCATGTTCCTCACTTGCATACTCACCATGCACCTATGTTACACTCGCTTGACACTGATGGTGATGTGCACAAGAAGAGATACGTCATGATGGATGATGTGTTTCTATACCATGCACACACGTTCTTACTTTTGTGTTTGATGTGTGTAGGTACCCGCACGAGAATGTCAAACTCGGTTGAGCACGAGTTGACAAAAAGATCTCTAGAGAGCATCCCCCAAGTGAGTTCAAGATCGAACCCAACTCTGATACCTTTTGCATGCTTTGCACCTTTCATGTTGAAAAATTGCTCTTTCCTATGGTTTGATTGCAAGCGTGTTAATGGTATTCTTTCACCATGTGACAATCATGTTTCTTTGCTATTGGATATTGATTCTTTGTGTGTTGCAACAAAATTGTTGAACAATTTCTCTTTTCGATGTTTTGTGTGCAACCATAATGCCATTATGAGCATGTATTGTCATGAGAGCTTCCAAGTCTCTCGTATAGTTGTTGCAACAAACATAAGGACCACTTGCTCTCTCATATGGTTTGTTTGCAACTTTGTTGCTTTTACTTCCGCTTGCCATACTCATATTCCCATGAGCTTTGAGTTTGATGATTTGTGTGTGGCATCCAACATGTCGAATAATTTCTCTTTCCAATGGTTGGTTGGCCCACATAGTGATGTTGTTTTGGATGTTCTTCCTCATGTGTTTTTGCCAAATTCTCCTAGCTTTCTATCAAAGATGTTGACCAATATTTTATTCCATTGCTTTGAGAGCCACACTAAGACGTTTTATGGATTTTTTGAGTTCCCACGTTTGGTTGATGTTCAAACGATTTCCATACACTTTGACCTTGCATATGCATTCCGTTTGCTATACTTGAGTTGTGCTAATAGTGTTGTGAATAAGAATGTACATGCGACAAATGACATGCTCCTCTATCACACACAAACATATGTTGCTTGGTCTTTGTTGTGTGAAGGTACAATTTATTACGCGTCAACCTCTATGGACCATAAGTTGACAAGACACATCAAAGAGAGTTACCTATGGTTGCCGTTAAGCGAGCCATCTCTACATCCTAAGGTGGATTCCTTCTACTTGAGGACTCATGCTATAATCTTCATGAATTGGCTACACATTGAGTGTTGCTTCACTTTTGTGGTGAGCTTTGTATGATTCATGGAAAGCGAATGACCATTTAAGTGTTTTCAATTCAATCCCAAGGACGACTATATGGTGAAACCCAGGATCAAGAAGGTCTCTCGACATCTTCTACTTGGTGATGAGTGCGTAGAGTCGAGGACGACTCTTTTTGAAGGGGGGAGATGATGTAGGCCGACCTTCGGTCAATACCACATCATGGTCTCTAACTTATGCCAAGTCATCATGGACTCCAAAGGTGAATCCGTTCCTCTATGCGAGCCCACTTCCTACCCTCTTGAATGGTATACTACTTCATACTTCGTCCCATATCCATGATAGGTTCATACCGATGAGTATGGAAGCAAGGGAGGAAGCCTAGAGCACCAAGCCCGACAAGACGGAGGCTTGGAAGAGGAGATGAAAGAGGCATCAACTGAAGCACCGGAGTCTCCGGCCTACACACACCGGAGCCTCCGGCCTGAAGACACCGGAGTCTTTGGCCTGCGTACCCCGGAGTCTTTGGCCCATCTACGGACCAGCCCCCAAATCAAGCTCGAGGACAGTCTGATTGCCACTCCGGAGACGAACTAGAGACTGATCGGAATCTCCGGACCCCCAAACCGGAGTCTCCGACCTAAGCGTATGGGCATGCGCACCGCTAGCTGGGCCTTTGGCCCATGTACCCCTTAGTCCGCCCAGACTTGCCCCTTTTATTCCTAAAGTACCCTTGAACTAGTGGTTGGCCTATATACAATGCTCCCACCCCCTCATGTAACCCTAGGTAAAGATGATAGACTAAAGACAACCCCGTTTGTGTAATCTCTAGTTCTGCCTCATCCCCTTACCAAAGGGGACCGACTATCGTCACCACCTCATTGGACTTTGCATCGCGCCTTCCTCATTGTACAAGGCCTTTGCATCGGTGTCCCTTTGCCAAGACGTCAAGAACCTCTCCAACGTGTTCTTCCCTCTCCGCGTGGATCGAGGGAGCATGTTGACTTATCTTTCCTTGCGAGGATTCTATCGGACCGTGGCCACCGGCGGGAGAAATTGGCCTTGTATAGTGTGAGTTTTGCGTGTGTTCGTTGTGTTCTTCATGAGGTGTACGTCCGTTTCCGCTACCTTCTCCCTTTCCCCTTGCTTTCCCATCGATTTGACCACGAGATCCGTGAAGATCGGGCCACCCACGGGGTTACCCCTTAACACCAATAATGGCTCCACATGCTTGGGTGATATGGAGTACTACATCAACAACGACTCCCCAAGCATGGACGACTTTGAGTGCTACAACGATGACGCTTCACCAAGCATGGAGGACAAGGAGAACTTCACCAACTTCGAGGGATCTTCCATGAGCCATGAAGAATAGCTCCACCACTTGGAGATGGAGGACTACTACGCCAAGCTAGCGGAGGCGCATCATCAAGAAACCATGACCTTCAAGTCCAAGTGTGCCATACCAAAGGGCACCACCGACTTCGATGACCCATCTCCAAGGCGTCAAGCGTGACCACCTACATGGCATCATGAGCCACCATCTCCAAGGCGACGAGCGCCATCACCTCCAAGCCATCAAGCACCACCATCTCCAAGGCACCAAGCACCACCATCTCCAAGGCGCCAAGCACCTCAACCTCGATGGCGTCATGCGCAACAACTTCCAAGTAAACAAGTGACACCACCTACGAGAAGAGTGGCGCCCTAACATCATCTTCCTGAAGAGGCGCCATGAAGCAAGAATCTTCATCGACAAACATCCTCTAGAGACCATCACCAACATCAAGAGGATACAAGACATTGTCAAAGGCATCTTCGCCACCACGAGATCCCAAAGGTCCAAAATTAATTGGAGAAGTTGAAAAGCAACCTCACCAAGTTCAAGAAGGACATGGACAACAACTTCGCCAAGTATATCATGGCAAGATCACGAGTGCGCCACCTACATCAACCTTTCGCAAGGCACACCAAAGACCTCTGTCGACACCATCATAAGGCACCTTGAACTACTCGTGCCACCACCAAAATGGCATCAAGAGATAGCTCTCCTCCATGCCATCAAGCTTCAATTCCAAGACTTGACGTCCTAGATGACGCATGCAACTTCATGGACGAGGAAGACAAAGACCTCTACTTTGCCAAGTTGGACGAGTATGTGAAGAGGATGTCTACACAAGCCAAGGTGTAAGATGGCGATGACAAGGTCAATAATGGTGAGCATGGGATTTTCCCTTCACCAAAGAAGGATCATGGAGTTGAGCACACCGAGTCTATCCCTATATCCTTGAGTGATGATGTGGTACCAATCCCATGTGAGCATGAGAGCCACTTAGCCCACTTGAGTGAGAGCAAGAGTGAGATGAGTGACTCCACCATATGTGAGATTGAGTGCTTCCACTTGAAGGGCATGAGTGATACACCGAGTGAGTTGAGAGTGGTAGTTGATAGGTCATGTGAGGCCATTTTGATTTCTAACAACTTACCCTCTACCTCTAGTGTGTTTTCTCATGATATGCTAGGTTCCATGGATCAAGAAGCTCCAAGCTTGGAGATGATGATGCCTCCGACCGAGAAGATGTACATGGTGGATGAAGATGATGCCATCCCCATACAAGAAGAAGAAGAAGTCACATACATGGAGGCCAACACTACCACAACACCCACTTCATATGAAAGGTATGAACAAGGTAAGAATACAGGTGTTGATGATGCCATGATCCCACTAGTGGACATGATGATTTGTGATGATTTGCATGCTATGGATGATACTTGTGACATGACATATGCTCCACTCCCATTCCCATGTGTTTATTTTGCTATGCATCATGTTGACCATGTGGATTCCTTTTATTGTCATGATATTTCCATAGACATGATATGCGCTAAACGATACGTTGATGATATCATATCGTGCACTTTGTTGAAAAATTGCTCTTTCCAATGTCTTGCTTGTAATGATGATAACAACGGTATCCCTAGGACCATGCTTTGTCATGAATGTTTTACAATTTCTCCCGTTTCTTGCAATAAGATGAATACTTGCTCTTTCACTTGTTTTTCTTGCAAAAATAATTATCATATGTTGTCTATTGAGATGCCCCCATAGCTTTCTCAAATTTTGTATGTTTTGATGACTGCCATGATAAGCATGTTCCTCAGTTGCACACTCACCATGAACATAAATTACAGTTGATTGACACTCATGGTGATGTGCACAAGAACAGATATGTCATGATGGATGATGTGTTTATCTAGCACGCACACACGTTCTTCCTTTTGTGTTTGATGTGTGTAGGTACCGGCACAAGAATGTCAACCTCGGTTGAGCACGAGTTGACAAAAAGACCTCTAGAGAGCATCCCCCAAGTGAGTTCAAGATCGAACCCAACTCTAATACATTTTGCATGCTTTGCATCTTTCATGTTGAAAATTTGCTCTTTCCTATGGTTTGCTTTCAAGCATGTTAATGGTATTCTTTCACCTTGTGACAATCCTGTTTCATTTCTATTAGATATAGATGCTTTGTGTGTTGCAACAAAAATAATGAACAATTTCTCTTTTCAATGTTTTGTGTGTAACCATAATGCCATTTTGAGCATGTATTGTCACGAGAGCTTCCAATTACCTCGTATAGTTGTTGCAACAAACATAAGGACCACTTTATCTTTCATATGGATTGTTTCCAAACATGTGGTTTTTGCTTCCGCTTGCGATACTCATGCCTCCATGATTTTGGCTTTTTATGATATGTGTATGGCATCCAACATATTGAACATTTGTTCTTTCTAATGGTTGTTTTGCACACATAATGATGTTGTTTTGGATATTCTTCCTCATGTGTTTTTGCCGAATTCTCCTATTCTTGCATCAAAGATGTTGATCAATATCTTAGTCAATTGCTTTGAGTGCCACACTAAGACGTTCTATGCAGTTTTTGAGTTCCCACATTTGGATGATGTTTAAACAATTTCCATGCACTTTGACCTTGCATACACATTTCATTTGTGATACTTGAGTTGTGCTAATAGTGTTGTGAAAAAGAATGGACATGCCACAAATGACATGCTCCTCTATCACACACAAACATATTTTGCTTGGTCTTTTCTATGTGAAGGTACAAGTGTATACACGTCAACCTCTATGGACAAAGAGTTGACAAGACAAACCGTGGAGAGTTACCTATGGCTTCCCCTCGACGAGCCATCTCTACAACGTAAGGTGACTTCCTTCTACTTGAGGACTCATGCTATAATATTCATGAATTGGCTACTCTTTGAGTGTTTATTTGTTTTGTTGTGAGCTTTGTAGGCTTCATGGAAGGTGAAGGAACATTGAGGAGTTGTTAATTCAATCTTCTCGAGGACGACTATATGGTGAACCCTAGGATCAAGAAGGTCTCTCGACATCTTCTACTTTGTGATGAGCGTGTAGAGTCGAGGACGACTCTTTTTGAAGGGGGGGGGGGAGATGATGTAGCCCGACCTACGGTCATTACTACATCATGGTCTCCAACTCATGCCAAGTCGTCATGGACTCCCAAGGTGAATCCATTCCTCTATGCGAGCCCACTTCCTACCCTATTGAATGGTCTACTACTTCATACTCCATCTCATATTCATGATAGGTTCACACCGACAAGTACGAAGACAAGGGAGGAAGCCCGAGGACTCACGCCCGACAAGACGGAGGCTGGGAAGAGGAGATGAAAGAGGCAGAGCCAAACCGACAAAGGCTCCAGCGCCACCGGATCCACCGCCAGAACTCTCGGTGCCAGAACCGGCGGACCGGAACCCGTGGAGACCAAAGCAGCGCCAGGACCGGTCGCGACCGAAATCGCACTTGGTATACCAAACCAGTGCCGACCGGAATTATCGGCAACGACTGGGACTTCTGGCGCCAGATCCGGCACCGCTAGACTTATTGCCGGAATATCCCGTCTGTGCACGGATCTGGGTTTGGTGCCCTGGAATATTCCCTTGACTTACCATTTTGCCTAGTTTATCCCCAAACTATCCCCATTCTAGTGGATGGCCTATAAATAGAGCCCCCACCCCCTCATGTATCACTAGGCATAGATGATAGACTAAAGACACTCCCCTTTGTGGAATCTCTAGTTTTGCCTCATCCCCTTACGCAAGGGGACCGACTATCATCACCACCTCTTTGGAGTTTGCATCACGCCTCCCTTGTTGTACAAGGCCTTGGCATCATTGTCCCTTTGCCAAGTTGTCAAGACCCTCTCCAAGGTGTTCTTCCCTCTCCGCTTGGGATCGAGGGAGCACATTGAGCGATCTTTCCTTGCAAGGATTCTATCGAACCGGTGGCCACCGGCGGGAGCAATCGGCCTTGTATCGTGTGAGTTTTGCATGTGTTCATCATGTTCTTCGTGAGGTGAGAGTCTGCTTCCGCTACCTTCTCCCTTTCCCTCGCTTTCCCATCGATTTTACCACGAGATCCGTGAATCTCGAGCCACCCACGAGGTCACCCCTCAACAAAATATCTTACAAGTTCTTACCAAACAGTAGGAAAAGGTGATGTGCAACCGCAAAGATCAGTGGTTCTAGAGATTGAACCGAGCGATTACCAGGGATCGACACAATGCACATGGAGAAATCTGTGGAGCTCTGGGAAGGCTTAGCAATTATCAAAATAGCAATGCAAAGTTGAAAATATGCTCAACGATGGTACTGTGTTGGTCCTAGGCTAGACCGTACTAGTGACGCGAGCCTAGAGCACCAATGATGTCACGATGCGACACAACAAGCAATTTTATGATGATATAGCACCCTAAAAAGCGAACCGAGATGTCCAAAATAACTATCACAGCGAGAGTCTAGAACTGATCTATGAGGTCTAAAAATAGGATAGCCTCGAAATTTTTCTACCATTCTCCGGAAAGCACGCATGCACAAAAAAATGTCGTTGTAACAGCCGATGGAGAAAAGTGATTCCCAAGGACGAAAATCAGTATAACCAGAAAAAAAATCGGAGGCGATTCCAGGCTTTTTTGCTCTCTTTCTTGACTAGAAGCCAGAACTTAAACTCACGGAATTAGATTACAACACGGAATCAATATGGAAGGACACAAAACTAATAAGGAAATAACAACTCTACTTGGTATCGTGCCACGGTAGGAAATCAGATCTGTGTCGCGGTAGGAAGGCGGTGGCGGAGCCTAGGGTTTATGGTGGCTGGTATATGGCGGCGGAGTATGGTGGTGGATGTATGGCAATGGTGATGATCGGCGATCGTGGCGGCCATGACTTATGTGACCAGAACTCGAAACTCTAAGAGCCTAGACACTAAGACCAGCAACTCTATGCGATGATGCAGATACGAATTCAACAATGCAAAAAGTGAAAAGACAATGCAAGGCGGAGATTGGTGATGGGATAGATCTAACTCTAACTGTATTTTTGGCTTTTTCATGGGCTATAGGAAAAATAGATCTACACTAGGAAAAACTATAAAATATCACCGAGCAACATGAAATCTGATACCACTTGATAGGCAAAGGTGTCCTATTTTTCGATGAGATGGTGATAGTTAATTTAGGTGGAGTTCGGGCTTGACGATCTGACTACACATGCGAGCACGAGCGCCAATGCAATCTCTAGGCCAATCTCCTGGAGGTTACCGATCTTGTAGAAGCACGATCAGCCTGACCGGCAAGGGTCTTAATTCCTACCTGGAATCGAGAACAAGTAAGAACTAATATTGCAATTAAGATATTGCGGATAAAAATGAAAAATTTATTAAAATCGGTGGGATCTTGAATAGGTGCAAAGTATAGGAGGTCTCTATGACACTGAAGCCTTGGCAAAGTTGCAATGATGGATAACTTTTAGTATAAACAAAATCTGAGTCTAAGGTGATGGCTATGGGGGGTATTTAAGGAGAAAAATCTAGGGTTTCGGCCACCTATAGGTATGGTGGCCGAATCCAACCCTACAAGGCCTTTTCCCCTCAAATACGGACTCTAAAAAGTGGCTATTAAAACTCCTGCGAACATAACATGAGCCTGGCCTAAACTAAAGGTGACGCAGCACCAAATTAACCTATGGATGAATCTATGAATTAATATTCTTCAATATTTCATCCAAGCCTCCAATCTTCATTATAGTGGCTTTTAAGTTCTGAAATCTCCGCTTGTGGCGTCCTTTTTAATCCTCATATGTTTGCTGCCATCTCCATGTATGATCATGCTCCAATGCTTGTCCCTTTCGTTCATGCTAGGTCCATCATTCCTAAGAGTAACAAACACATCTGGTTTAGGCAACATCATATTCTCATGTATATGAGGAATAGTTTCAAGAAATCAAAGTATCTGATAGTTAAGTTGCTTAGCACGAGCTCGAGTGATAGGTCCTTGTATTTGTGTAGTTGTAGGTATAGTGGTTGTATCAATAGATGGGATATCCACATCAGATGGCTAGGACAACCAGCGTCACTCAGGCTAGGTAAGGGTTGACGACGTGGTAGCTGGCGGTGCGTGCCCATGATGAGGGATTCTAGTCTTGTCGATCGAAGCTAACCAAGCTAGCGTCTATGACTAATTATGTTTCACTAAAGTGCAGATTGTACTTTCATGTCCAACTATCATTGGAAGGGGTTTTTATTTGGTTAGTCCGTGTTAGGTATTTAACCAATGGATAATCAACTTTGGATAGAAAATTTAAGGCCGGTGAACTTTGGGGTAAATAACCAATTTTTCCCATGAACAAAGGTCCAACTATATTTCAGAGTTAGAATTCTTTTCTTTAACATAGACTGTCCATGAGATGATTTTATCATGTCTAAACATTTATATAAACAGGCATTGCACACTTTGCAATATCTAAGCCAAAATGGACATCTATCTGAAAGAAAAGGATTCACCTATATGTGTTAGAACTGGACTATTTTCCTCAATATGCATTTCCCTAAAAATAATTGTGTCCTTTCGGACTCCTGAACCAAATATGGCCTGCAAATAGATATTGAGCTTGTACTGTCAAAAAAGCTATCACAGAAATCAACAAAATTCATGACCAATTTAACTACCGCCATATTCTTGTTCACACCAGACCATAGAAAATGCTATAATCACAAACTGGTATAGGTACTATTCTTCCAAGAAGTAAAACACATGATAAATGCACGAGTTATCGTAATAGTGAGCAATAACCATCGACTGGTCCAATTTATCACCAAAGCATGAGGAATTGCTGACACATACACACGGGAGCCCAATAGAAATGATGAGATTACAAACAGCAGAGGAAAAAAGGAAACAACCAAAATAAATAAGCAACCATGAGGATCAGCCTTGAAGAACAAACCTTGAGGACCCCAAACGGCCAAACAAGCTGAGAAGCAACAGCGGCGTCCACCGGAGAGACAGCCTGCCCATCCGTCCACATTAGAAAGAACATCGGTGATCAGAAAGAATGGAAGGAGCACGCGACAGCGAGAGAGGAGCCGCGCGCCAAAAGCAACCACCACCTCTAGAGATCCCAATTAATTTCCACCGGTCAAAGCCACAAAGAAACCCAGGAAAAGTAACCCCACCGCCCGGTTAAAAAAAGAGTACAACACACCCGTGACAACCCCAAGGCAATGACAAACAGGCCCCACACAACTAGACCCACCCAAATTCCATTATAACAAAGACAAAGGACACAGGTGTGGGTTGATTCTATAATAAGAATGAGGGATCTGACACGTGGAGACACCTCTGCGCGTCACCCACTAGCTACCAAGCCCGACCTGCCATACACGCATAGATACCACTATCCCTGGCCCACAGGAAGAGGCAGAAAAGCTGCAATGCGCACCGCAAGTGCTCTCACAAGTATCCCTACTAACCACGCTTAAGCAATTGATTAATTCCAATCAGCCAGTCCCTTGTGGAAGTAGAGGATTGAAACCAGTAGGTTCTCTCATTGTGTCAAGGAAATGCAAATCATTCTTGCCAGAAAGATATCATGAAACGAGCTGGGAAGAAATCCAAGAGTTTTCATTTACGGAAGAGAGTATGTTTTGATTAACACTTCTCCTTTGGTGTCCCCCTCCTCTTTAAACTTTGAGAAACCGAAACTCATAGACGGTCAGGATCGCATGTCACCGATCCCTTTCGAAGACCATACGAACCCACCAAAAGCCTATATGATCCGCTTAGTTGTATACTCACCATACACGTATACCCGCTTGCCTATGGAAGGGGAAAATCGGGAGGTATATAGCAGCAACAACAAAATTTCAAACATGGCATGCAAAGACATGGATCATGATAAGGGGGTGAGATCGGCCGTGGGAACATGGAGTATAACTAGCTATATCGAGCACACCTATACATAGGTATACATGAGTTGTATATAGGTTTCGATGGGTCAAAAGAAAACTTATGTGATGCAACTTAAATTTGGAGCGAGACGTCGCAACACACCTATTTGATTAATTTTGACGGACCAAAAACAAATCTTCAGAACCCGCCACGATCTCCATCCACACACATTAAAACAAACACTCAACCCCATCACCATCAGTAACCAATGTGCACTCCTCTCTTCATCCATGGAATGGAAATAGCAAGGAGGACCGGTCCATCCATGAAAAAAAAGCAACGGCCATCCATCCACATCCATGCAAATGAGCAAAACATCAAGATAATGTAGGAGGGGGTCGTGGAGAGGACGATTCTCCCACTCTGTCCAAGGGCCGACAGCTCTTGTCGTCAGCTTCATCTCCATTCCTGACGGTATCCTGGACATGCGAGAGGTCTCTTGAAACTTGAAAGGGTCGAAGGATAGGGCCAGGAAGGATGTGTTTGAATGCCCACTTTGTTGTTTCCGGCGCATTTGCTTTTTTAGAAAAAGAATTGCACCGCATGTACGGGTTTAAAGCACCCCTACTCGGAAGGAACATTTGAAGGAATGTTTAATTCAGGTGTTTCTGAAGAGCCAACTTCTTCTCGCGCTGGCTAGTTTGGTTGCTCACACACAAAGAAAATTTTGTATCACCGGTGGGAGGTCGTCTGCCGTCCATAAAAATCCAGCAGAAGAAATTGGGTCACCTCCCACCGTTTTGCACCGCCTACTTACACAACTCCACCTCATGCCGACTCCTGCACAACCATTTCTCCCCATTCGAGTAGGAAGGTTTTCACCTATGAGTAGGCAAGAGGCGTCATCTACTCCGATTGGTCTAGCTCCTCTGCGGCAAGTGTTCTTCTTCCGCTTCTACGAGATGTCATTCTCATAATCAGATGTTCAAATTGTTGTAAGAGACATCTCACCCTAGCTATGCAACCTTAGATCCGTTAACATGTGGTTGATCGTAGTAGATATGCTAGCATGTGGTTTCTTATAATAGATCCAGAGGTTGTACGATAGATTTTGGTGGCCTTGTTTCATGCTATAGTATGGGAAATGTTTTGTGATAGTGTTAGGTTCTATGGCAGATCTTCATTGTTATGTAGTTCATGTTGGTACGAGGATTAGTGCTAAATGTATAGTTCATAGTGGAATGTGGATTTGTTTGCAGAACGTTAATATGTCAATTCAAAGTACCAAACTATCACTTACTTTGGTTGTATGAGTGGTTTACCTCCCTTGATGTGTCGGCCTCCACTAATCTGTTGACAACCTCAGCGGTGCCTCTGTGATATGTGATGATGCCTGATAAGTTATTCCAATGGTTGGACTCCATGACATGGCTAGCTTCTCTGTCCACCTTTGTCATGAATATGGTTTGTGAGTTCATCAAGATTTGGGTCCCCATGGGTACTGGATTCAAAGAGAAGGACATGCAAGATGTTGCAGATGATGTCTGCATGTTTTTTGGATGGAGAGTTACCCCGAGTCATATCTACAACCATTTGAGCCATTGGAGAGCTTTGTGGATTCAGGTGCCGAACATTAAAAGGCCTGAGAACGTGAGCTGGGTGGAGGAGACGTCAGCTATCATGATGGAAAATGTGCAAAATTATGAGCACATTAAGGTTGGATAAATTTACACTTGCATTAGTACATTCAGTTGTTCGTAAGTGTTGGAAATATGCCCTAGAGACAAATAGTAGTAAAGACTATTATCATATTTCATATAGTTTATGATTAAGTTTTATATCATGCTATAACTGTATTAAGTGGAAACATCGATACACGTGTGATATACAAACAACCAGGGGTTTCCAGTGAAACTCTAGTCACTGGTTCATTGGTCAACAGATGATCATGTTTCCTGATCATGTGGCATTTATGCCAGTTGGAAATGAAGTCATCCCAATACCCAACCTAAACATCGTGACCCGATCATGTCACAAAGTTCAAGTTACGATGATTAGAAATGGATCCTCGTAGACTATTCCTTAGACCGTGAGGCTATATCAATCACTGTCTCCCGAGAGTGCTTAGATAGCATCAAACGCCATCTGGTAAAACGGTGGTTATAAAGATGTGTTCAGGTATTCAGAGAAAACCCTAGAGGCAATATATGTCAAAAGCGGGATTTGTCCGTCCATGTGACAAAAAGATACTCTAGGGCCCACTCGGAGAAGTTATATCCAATAGCTGCGCAGCGTGTGATTAGATCACGGGGATATCACTTGTCGGAACGAGTTAAGTAGCATTGTTCAGTAACGAGATTGAACACGACATGGTGATGTCATTGATCGAATCTCGAGCAATGCAAGTATCGAATGACAAAGGGAATAAGACATGACTGTCCCGGTTCAAACGACGAAAGATCTTCGTGGAACACACAGGGGTCACATGGCCATCCATGTCCCTCTGTTGATCATTGGTGCAGGAGTGTCCCGACCATGTCTGGAGTTTTCGTGAACCGTAGGGTATCACGCTTAAGGGCTTGATGATGCTTAGAGAGTGTTTATAGGATCGGAAGAATCACCGAAGCATAGAAGGGAGAAAACCGGAAGGGTTTCGGTAAGTCCGGAGTGGAGGTGGAAGGTGTTCCATGGACACGGAGATGGAATAATATGTGAATGAATGTTAAATGTTGATTTAATCATTTATTCATAATTATTTAATAAAGAGAAAATCAATTTAAAGGTCAAAAGGCTTAATGGGCCAATTCCGGAGGGAGAGGGCCCATTAGGGAAAAGGAGAAAGGGTAGAAGGGGCAAGGGGGAGGCCGGTTGGGCCTAAACCCCTCCCCCCCCCCCCGCGGGGCCCACTAGTGGCCGGCGGCCACCTCCTCCCCCCTCCTCTCCTTTAGTCCCACCCTGGTACTTGAGGGGAGGTAGTACCTCCCCTCCCCCTATATATAGTGGGGTATTTGGCCTAGAAAAATACACCCAATAATCAATAAAGGTCTCCTCACTTTTGGGAGGACCTCCAATTGATATTTTCTCTCTCCTCCTCTCTCTCTCCTGACCGTGGTCCCAAGTCTGGACTACGTGAGCGAGAGACATCTTCACCGCGGAGCACCGTCGCGTTGCGGGATTCGGATCCGGGAGCTCTACTTCCGCAACTGCTGCTGGATCAGGGAAGCGGGAGTCATCGTCAGGCACCGGACGTGTGTAACTCCCACGAGGTGTCACACTTGAGGCACTCAAGTCGTTGGAGCTAGAAGGAGCGCAATGACTTCATCACGACCTTGAGGTTGGCTTCGGCTCGTCTACATCAACCAGCTCTCCTGAGCGTTGACAATGCTTTTCGGTCTTTGAGGGTAAGTTCGCGAAAAGCCCCTCCCGTTACTGTATTACTAATAGATAGGTCCTGGCAGCTTCAAGGGTTCAGGGGCGTAGAGTAAAAATTATTGTTTTTATACGCGGAACCCCTACAGTGGTATCAGAGCTAGATCTATGTGTAGTAATGCTAGTACGGGTAGAACACACGAGATGTAGCGTGTGGGCGCTGATTTTTTAGTTGTTACCCTCCCACGTGTACTTGTGTATACCGCAGTAATGCTTGATGAAGCGGCCCCCAACCGACTTTACGCGTTCATTCGCGAGACTGGTCCACGTTTGACATACGGCTTGTACCGTATAAAGTGGCTTAGGGGGGTGTCTGTCTCTGTCGCATTAGTTGGTATACCATTTGCAATGAAGGGCCCCAAAAGGGGTGTAGTATAGACAACTACTTGATCAACGTTGTGCTGAAAGTTCGTAGGTAAGAACAATTCTTGTGCGAAAGCCCATTCAGTCACGTAAAACATGCAAAGATAAAGTAGAGGCATCTAACTTTGTTTTGCAGGGGGGTGTTGCTTTGTGATATGGTTGTGGCAAAGGTAAAGTGATTACATTTTGTTACATAGTAGTAGATAGTCACGGTAATGACAAACTACCACGCCGAAATGACACTGGTACCCTGGTGTCTACGGCGCCGGAACCCTGGCGCCAGAACCCGGTGATGGCGGATGGAGATCACGACGTGAAGGACCATATCACATAGCATTTACATTCAATGTTATTGTTTGTATGTCTTATTGTGTGATAGTATTAGATACTCGACGGTAGCCTAATAAGATGATCCCTATTAAAATAACCAACGATTGTGTTCCCCCTTAGTGTGCACCACAAGGAAAGTTCTTCGTTATGAGGCAGGCCGTGATGATCGGGTGTCAGACATATCTACATTTGCATACAGTGGGTGCAAGCCATGTTGCACAACGAAAACACTAAGGTTGAATTAGCGATCCTAGCACGCTAGAGAAGCGTGGCCTCGGAACGCGGATGGTCGAAAGATCGAGCACGAGTCGCATGAATGATGTGACCGACATTTAGCGTCCACCCTTGAACCCACATTGATGGCCGTGATGATCGGGGGAGATGTGGCTGATAGGGGCCGTGTTATCACTAGGAACCCTCTTTGGGGATAGGTGTTTCTGAGTGGAGTTATTATTAACTCATTTAATTATAAACTTAGTCTAAATTCCTTTTGCAATTATAAATGTAGATGGCTCACCCTGAAGCTTACTTTGAGATTAAGGATTGGGTAAAGGGTGAGAAACTTAGACTTGATGGATCCAATTTCCCTAGTTGGCATGTGCGCCTAGATGATCTCCTTACTAGGAATCATGTGGTAGACTACATACGCCACACGATGGATTTGACTGAGCCAAACTACTATGAGACCCCACAAGAGCTGGTAGAACGCTACTATCGCCAAGAGATGTCCACTTACATTCAGATAATAATTCGTTACGGGATGGTGGATGAACTACATCCGCTCATGGGTGATCTTGATCCATATTCGATGGTGGATCAGCTGAGAGCAGAGTTCATAGGCCATGTGCGCATGTGGAAGCACAAGTTACTTGGAGAGTTCCTTTCCATACAGATGGAGGACCATACATGTCTGAAGAGTCACTTGGAGCGCATGTTTGATGCACACACGAGACTGGTTCACTTCGTGGATTACTGGATGGCTGATCCATTTGCGATAGACGTACTGCTTCGGTCATTGCCTCCCAGCTACAGAGGACATGTCCGGAGTAGCATCATGAGTGGTGATACGGAAGCATTGGACTTCCATGAGTTTATATTATGTTTCCGGAACGTAACGGTTGAACCAATCGCTGGAGAGGTCATCGATGACCAAGGTATATATTTGATATATAGTTTTATAAATGTTATAATCTTGCAAACACATTTTGCAGTGTTAAGTATATCTGATACATGTTCTATTTTGGTGAAAACAGGTCCTTCTGCATAGAGGTGCTTGCTGGAGAGGAGGTGACGTTGCGTGTTGATGGCGAGCATGATGATGACAACCGACGACACACTCCCTCGACATTTATCACTTAGTTTGTGTTTTAGGATGATTAATGTAATCAAGAGATTGTAAACTTCTTTAGTGTGTCTCACACTTCGTGAGACGGTTATTCATATGAGTTTGTAACAAACATTTGTTCTGCTTTTATGAATGATTTCTATTCGTGTTCATATCTTGGTTGATTACTTGTGAATTATCCTTGTTGTTTGAAACTAATTGATAATGCATGAACATTTGTAAAACATTAAAATGCCTTGTTTAAAATACCCAAGTTAATGATATTTCATTAATGAATGAAACCATTGTTTAAATTCAAAGTTATGTGATAATATGTGAAAGTCATTCGATTTCTTATCACATATAAATCATGCCTAAGTTCAGCAAATTAACTTCAACACCGTGTATTACTTGAATACAAAGTGTTTAATGAATTGTTAAAAGTGAATACATATTCGATGTATTGTGTTTTAAAGAAAATGGTAATTATCATTAAGTGATTGTTTAAATGTGTAAAGTAGTTTACCAAAGGAAACATGAATATGAAACTATTTGATTTGATCAAAGTGTTTCATCAACAAAGGGTATAATTGTAAAATAGAATCCAATTACTATGATTTGATCAATAGTAATGAAATTCGAATTTATAAGAATGGCATGAAAGAAATTGTGGAATGCAGAGTGTTTTGAAATGTCAAAATACAAAGCATCACAATGTGATATTAGATATCAAAAAGGGGATGAATAGAAGGCATCAAATAAATCGTTATAGTGTATATGTAGAGACCATTAGCTTAGAAATAGTTAGCACTCAATTAGAATGTAGTGAACCATTTGAATTCGTGAAAGTTTTGGGGTTATTCGATATAACTAAAACAATAGCGAATAAGTCCTTATAGTGTATTCATTGGAAACTTTGAATACGAAATCCATAGCTGAAACCAAAAGGAAAGCAAAACTTGTATTGGTTGGATTTTGGTGCATTCTTGAGAAAGCTCACTTCTAGTGATGTTTCTCAATTATGGAGCAAATGGGAAATAGTGTAAAACACGATGAGGATTCAAAACCCTGCATCAGAGTGTTGAGAAGCGCGACGGACAACATTCCTGAACGATTCTCTTCACAGAAGGAAAGAATCAATGATTTTGATCATTGTGTTTTTCCCTCCACTATTGTTTTTCACTACATGAAGTAGGATTCAAAATGTAAATCCATATCTTGTATGGAGACATTTATGAACCACTTGTCATGATTTTTGAAATGTGACATACCTACGAACTACTAAGGAAATAATGGTAAACTAAATTATGAAGAAATCCTGAAAGTAAAATTCCCTTGAGATTAGAAAGCAATTAGTTGCTAAATCTCACAAGTAAAAGGAGTTACTTGGAATTTTCCCAAATGACTGCAAAGCCATTGTAGGAAAAGGGGGTGAATGACAAAAGCACAATTTGTCAGGTATTGGACAAATTCAAATGAATTTGATTCAAGTGTGCCAAATGTCTAGTGGATTTAAAACTAGTAAAGTACTAGTATGTCATAGTAAATCTCCAAGTTTGATATTTGATCAGAGGATTTTGAAGTTATTCAAAGTAATAAGGAGATATGCAATTTGCATAAAATTGAGTGGGAGCTATGAAAGTCTTCCTAAAACAATATGTGATTGACATATTTTTAAGTGGGAGCAATATGAGTCTCAAATTCAAATATGTAGAACATATTTTGAGTGGGAACTTATAGGAGCAATTCTTAAGCGTGTTAAGGATGAAAGCGCAAATACTTATGAATAATGATTCATAAGATGTAGAAGTTGATAATAGGTGTATTATAATATTATGTAGTATTCCTTAAGGGATTCTGAAATGTGTTTCAGAATAGAAGTTAATTAAGGAACTGGTCCTTAATAACTCAAATTAGGAATAGCATTAAGTTTGAACATCAATGGTTGAAAGAAAGAAAAGGATGATCGTCATCCACTATGTTGAGAAATAGGTTCTATCTTAGAAACCATGATGGTAACTTAGCATAATATGTAATCCGATTAAGAAACGTTTGAAAGTGATTAAGTTCAAACCACAGAACGTTGAGCTAAGATAGTTCACAGTGTCTAGTAGAGAACTATGGACATATTTTCCAAATCCATAAAGGATAACATATCTTAAAGCATAAAGAGTTATGTTATAAGGGAATATGTTGGAATCTCCTGAAGATACCAATGAAAGTCAAATAGGAAGCGAGGTGAACAAAACATCGAAAGTTACACAGAGTGCACTAGTGTTTCGATGAATACATTTATAATAATAGATAAGGGTACCATCGAAAGTGGTGTAATGTTATGGTGGGGCTAGTTCGCTTTTAACGTAGAATGATGTGTCCCAGGGCACAGTGCCCATGAGAAAGCCCTCGAGGTTGATCTAACGTCACTGTAGGCTCCTGGAATCGGGCCTCATTTTGCTGCCATAGCGATGATGCATACACACATATGCTATCATGTGATGATAGAGTATTGATGTCAATCAAGGTGACATTGGTAAGTTGCAAAGGATTTGGGACTGTAAAGTACAGACCCAAGACTCAACCTCTTCCATGAGCAAGCATGTTTAGGGTACTGGATATATAGTGCCAATGATTGAGAACAAATGCAGCTGGTTTATTTGTACTCTAGTGCAAGTGGGAGACTGTTGGAAATATGCCCTAGAGACAAATAGTAGTAAGGACTATTATCATATTTCATATAGTTTATGATTAAGTTTTATATCATGCTATAACTGTATTGAGTGGAAACATCGATACACGTGTGATATACAAACAACCAGGGGTTCCCAGTGAAACTCTAGTCATTGGTTCATTGGTCAACAGATGATCATGTTTCCTGATCATGTGGCATTTATGCCAGTTAGAAATGAGGTCATCTCATTCTGAGAATGAGATGATGAACTAATACCCAACCTAAACATCGTGACCCGATCATGTCACGAAGTTCAAGTTATGATGATTAGAAATGGATCCTCGTAGACTATTCCTTAGACCATGAGGCTATATCAATCACTGTCTCCCGAGAGTGCTTAGATAGCATCAAACGCCATCTGGT
Organism: Avena sativa; assembly: GCA_916181665.1. NCBI lineage: Eukaryota > Viridiplantae > Streptophyta > Magnoliopsida > Poales > Poaceae > Avena > Avena sativa. The sequence continues at coordinate 371,628,107 of OV702291.1, read as the reverse complement.
AAAACGGTGGTTAGAAAGGTGTGTTCAGGTATTCGGAGGAAACCGTAGAGGCAATATATGTCAAGAGCGGGATTTGTCCGTCCATGTGACGGAAAGATACTCTAGGGCCCACTCGGAGAAGTTATATCCAATAGCTGCGCAACGTGTGATTAGATCACGGGGATATCACTTGTTGGAACGAGTTAAGTAGCATTGTTCAATAACGAGATTGAACACGACACGGTGATGTCATTGATCGAATCTTGGGCAATGCACGTATCAAATGACAAAGGGAATAAGACACGACTGTCCCGGTTCAAACGACGAAAGATCTTCGTGGAACGCACAGGGGTCACATGACCATCTAGGTCCCTCTATTGATCATTGGTGCGGGAGTGTTCCGACCATGTCTGGAGTGTTCCGGAACCGTAGGGTATCACGCTTAAGGGCTCCATGATGCTTAGAGAGTGTTTAAAGGATTGGAAGAATCACCGAAGAATAAAAGGGAGAAAACCGGAAGGGTTTCGGTAAGTACGGAGGATGTCCGGAGTGGAGGTGGAAGGTGGAAGGTGTTCCATGGCCACGGAGATTGAATAATATGTGAATGAATGTTAAATGTTGATTTAATCATTTATTCATAATTATTTAATAAAGAGAAAATCAATTAAAAGGTCAAAAGGCTTAATGGGCCAATTCCGGAGGGAGAGGGCCCATTAGGGAAAAGGAGAAAGGGGAAAAGGGGCAAGGGGAGGCCGGCTGGGCCTACCCCCCCCCCCCCCCCCCGCGGGGCCCACTAGTGGCCGGCGGCCACCTCCTCCCCCTCCTCTCCTTTAGTCCCACCCCGGGACTTGAGGGGAGGTAGTACCTCCCCTCCCCCTATATATAGTGGGGTATTTGGCCTAGAAAAATACACCCAATAATCAATAAAGGTCTCCTCACTTTTGGAAGGACCTCCAATTGATATTTTCTCTCTCCCCCTCTCTCTCTCCTGACCGTGGTCCCAAGTCTAGACTGGGCGAGCGAGAGACATTTCGGATCTGGGAGCTCTACTTCCGCAACTGCTGCTGGATCGGGGAAGCGGGAGTCATCGTCAGGCACCGGACGTGTGTAACTCCCACGAGGTGTCACACTTGAGGCACTCAAGTCGTTGGAGCCAGAAGGAGCGCAAGGACTTCATCATGAGCTTGAGGTCGGCTTCGGCTCGTCTACATCAACCACGCTCTCCTGAGCGTTGACAACGCTGTTCGATCTTTGAGGGTAAGTTCGCGAAAAGGCCCTCCCGTTATTGTATTACTAATAGATAGGTCCTGGCAGCTTCAGGGGTTCAGGGGCGTAGAGTAAAATTTATTGTTTTTATGCGCGGAACCCCTACAGTAAGTTCACATATAAAACCCACCAAGAACTATGCTCATATGAAGATCTTCTAGGATGTTCATATTCCCACATCACCCATCACTAGGACTGCGATACACACTCTTAGCCATCTCATGGAGAAAAAGTCACAACGTACCAAGTATCTTGCTACAACCCTTGATCGCAGTATGAGCTAGTTCACGGCCTTTTTGAACAATACCGGTGAGGAGCCGACTGTCTTGCTAGAGGAAGCGATGGTAGTGGTGCTGACGATGATGATTATGGTGTATATTTTGGAGTAGCTAGACTTGATGAAAACTTATGTTAGGTATGTATATTTTTTAGGTGGTATTCAGTTATAATCCCTCAATTTGATGAACTTGTGTTGCATCATGTGAACTCGTTCTACAACACTAACATCGTGACTATTTAGATTATGTAGTACTACTACTAAACTAGGCATATTTTGAATTCACATTCTCCGAACCATAATGTGTGGGTAATTGTTACCACATAAGCTAGGAGGTAACACTATCAAACAAAATTCATGTAACAAACGACTAGCAATTAGCCAAATGCAAAAAACCAGGCAACCAAACACCTCGGTCTTGGACTCTTCTACGGTGCAGGGAACAAAATATGATCAACCAAACTAACTGCACAATAGTGATTAGAGACTGTATTTGCGTGCAACTCTCGTGGAGCCATGATCCCTAGAAATGCGAAAAAGGCTATGGATAATAGAACACTCCCGAAGTGTATAGGTACATCTTTGCTGCTATGTGATGGAGAAGATGAACATGTGTAAGCTCTGAGTGTAAAGGATACTCACACGAATCTTGAAATGATGGAGGCAATTGGATAAGGCACAGACACCAATGCCTATGTAGAATCTCTATGTTCCAGCTTTTTTCAAATGAGCAACAGAACCCAACACCTCTTTTCCGTTGTAAAAATATTCAAGTGTCCTGCTGCCACGCATCATTGTGTTGTCCTCTGTTTTCAAGGAATTTCCGCTATGTTGGTGCTTATTTTATCTCACTATCAATTTTATTTGACTAAATCTACTTTTTAACAAGGGAAATATATTAATATCAACCAGTACCACCTACATTCGACATCTACAACAATGTGTTTCCAAGAGGTAGTAAACAAAGGATACACACAACCAAAAGAAAAGAAAAGTGATAAAAATAAAAAGAAGGCCTCGCCCAAGTGATCACGCAACAGTAGGAAACGACTACAATCAATGACAACACCTAGACTAAATAAGTTCTTCTCCATTAAAAACACCCATATTAAGGAACAATGCACACACGTTGTCATTGTATGATCCATCCATAATTTTGGAACAAGGGTTTTCACCCCGGAAAAATACGGATCCCAAACAATTCCTTCAAAAGGGTAATGTCCAAAAGACCACCATTTCTAGGTACGAACAATGAAGGTCTGACCTAGGATTTTTACCCTAGAACTGGAATCACCCAAAACAAAGTCATCCACTGATGTTGCCCCTACTTCCAACTGTGATGGATAACACCGATCAGCAGGATCATGGACTAGCTATGTTGCATCATCTTAACCCTATCGAAATTCAGAACTCTGCCATCACTTGATAATCTTGAATCAACAGGACCAAGCGAGACACTCTCGTCTTCTGGGAACACGCATCTTAATATTCCCAGTAATATAAGAACCTTAGGAATCAGGGTTACATTTCGATGCCATGATCAATGGTGCTGACAAAAGTGAGTCTTTGAAGTTTGCTACCTAGAATCTACACATGCAAACGACCATGCATTTTGACCAGCGGAGACGTTCACAACTTAGGCCAAAGATCTACACCAGTCGTACGAGTTCTTCCTACACCCATGTCGTTGGCTGTGAAGTGCATAGATCAACATAGGGACAATGATGATGGAGACGCTGATCTGATCGCCAAGTACATCACCCTAAGTTGGAGATGACACAAAACTACCTGACAAACTGATGTGGGCCAAACTTATGCATGTGGCCCTATGAGACTAGTCGACTCTGATGCCGTCCAGATTTGCGTAGTAATAGTGTGAGGCCACCCTTCGAAGATAGATCTAGGATGTGGCCAGATCAGAAGATCTGTCGATGTAGAACAACTTAATGGATGCGAGAGAATACAACGTGTGCCAAATAAAGAGACATGGAGGGAGACACCCCATCGTTGCCATCCACCATCAGACTACCTCTTTCCGCGGCGGCAGGGTGATGTGTGCGATGTGGTGGGTGGGGACCTCCTTCAGTGTTGGTGGCGGCACCTCCAAATTATCCCTATAGTGACCCAGGAGGCAGAATTTTACCGACAAATCTCTTTGGGACCATGTAGCCTTTTATTTTTCTCGTGGGTAAAGGGAGTTACAAGGAGGTCAAAGTCGAGAGGCCGAGCAAAACAATCAGGTGTCTAACATAGCCACACAACAGTTAGTGATTCTGTTCTAGCAAAATTTGTGAGACACTGGCTAATCCTATTATGTGAAGGTTCGCTTTTACAATGAAAATAACTTTGTTATCACTCATTATAAACTTAATCTCTAAAATAACTTGCACATGTGTTGACCAGCCTTGAGACTTCTTAGTTGTTTCCTCCACTAAATATGAGCAATCCGGCTACTAAGGTGTAAGACTGGTTACATGCAACTGCTATGAGGCTATTTGTCGTGCGAGCTAGCGTTGTCTTATGAACTAGGGTGTTATTGCTTTGCACGCTGCAGATCCAAGCGTTTGTTCCCTCATAGTCTCGCATCCCCTCTTTCTTTCACTCTTTTCTCCCAATCCTATAGGATTTCTCGTTGCCTCCCTCTTCATTTTTCCACTACTTGCTGATACATGCAATTTATATCATTATAGGACGCATATTTTATAACATGGCGGCTACCTACGCACGCGGTCACTACCGTTGGATATAGAGATCACATCTACAAATAAGATCATGATGAAACAGGGTGGATTGTTTGTGTCCTAACGTCCATCCCATTTTCTATCAAATGCTGCGCACATTGCATGGCGTGAGTTTGCGAAAAGCACTGATCATGACGTCCGACCACGATCATGAACAATGGCTGATGCTCCTGGTGTTTCTCTTTTCAACCATGATAGCAAATCCACCATGCAAGCTAAAGCATCTGGACACACCGCTTCTCCATGGATCCTCCATGTGATACCTCTATGGTGTGGTAGAAAAGCAAATCACCGTCGAGCTTTGTTGTGGATAAAAATTTGTGGTGTGTCATGTGGATGTTTGCTTTATGAGTACCTTTGTGATATGGTTTGTGGCTGTAAAAATGTGTGATGTTTGGAGATGGCAAACCGTGTGTGTCCATGTGATACCTCTATGGTGTGATAGAAAAGCAAATCACCATGGAACTTTGTTGTGGATAAAAAAATTGTGGCGTGTAATATGGATGTTTTCTTTATAAGTACCACATGGTTTGTGGCTATAAAAATGTGTGGTGTTTGCAAATTGAAAGCTAGTTTTGTGGACAGAGACATGGTGGTGGTTTTGAATTAGGATATCTCCACCGGTGTAACGCCATTAGTAGAAGTTGTGCTCCCAGGTTCAAATCTACTGATCTATGTAGTTGATCCAATGGCTATATGTGTGTGCGTAGCTAGCCGCTTGAGTATCCCACTATTTTCGATATTTACATCATATAGTGATAGTTTATAATGTTATATACATTGATTTTACTTTAGTTCTAGTTATTTAGATGATATATCGGATTTTCTTATAAAGTCCCTTGTTTTCGTATTTAATACCTAGGAGGCATAAAACCTCCTTATTCACATTTTGATGTTTTAGGGACCTTTAGGTGCTCAAATCATTTGGGTAAAATACCACATAAGTTTTTCATAGGATCAAACACCATGGGTAGAAGAAGTCAATGGTGGAGGCCATGAGGCCCAAAGAGGGCCCCGTGATGCTGATGGGTTCATTGCATGGAAAACAAAAAATTCCTACAAAAGAGCATAAGAAACCCGACAAGATCTGATCTACAATGTAAGTAACGAGAGATAGATCTAATATACTTACTATCTAAGATACACGGGTGTTTAACGATTGAGGGACCATGGATGATGTAGTTGTACACTTGCGTTGGTTCAAACCAATGAAGTCCTGTGACCCGACAACACCTCCGCAGGATCTGAACATTCTGGCTTGGTGAAGTATCCTCCTTCTTGACCCTACAAGCGAAGGAGAAGAGCTCCACGAGAATTCAGCAGCATGGTGGCATGGTTGCTATGGTCTATGAGATTGCAGCAGCGCTTTGCTAAGCAGAAACTACAGAGGGAGGAGACTAGGAGAGAGTGGCGGTGACAGCTAGCAATTGGTAGAGGTGGCGCCACCAACTCCCTCTTTATATAGGCTAGGCGAGGGGGCAGACAACCCTAGCCCCTCCTCCAAGGGAGGTGCGGTGGCCAAGGAGGGGGGTTCCCTCCCCCTTCCCTAGGGTTTAAGTGGCGGCTAAGGTTTGGAAGGGAGGGGGCATGTGGGCTAGGAGGGCTGGGTGTCTTGGCCATGTAGGCTAGGAAGGCCTCTATTGAGGCCCATACACCCCTCCGGATAAGTCATACCTTCCAGAACATTCTCAATGCCTCTAGAACCTTCCAGACAAGAAACCGATAATATCGGATATTATCCCGAAACCCAAAACTTGCACCCATATACTTTTTCTGTATGTCCGGACCATTATATAACTCCTCCTGATATACATGATCACATCCAAGACTCCAAATCACCATTAAAATATACCATCTATCATATCGATAAAAACCTAGTGACACAAAAGTGTTAAGTGTGTGACCCTACGGGTTCGAAAACATGCAGACATGATCAAGAAACATCTCTGATCAATAACCATTAACAGGACCGGGGATGTCCATAGTGGTTCCTACATATTCAAAGAAGTTCTTTTATACCACACTCTCGAGGATTCAATCAATCTAGTAGTCGATTCTCTTTGTCTTGCGATATATTACTTGCATGATATTCGATCATCGTTATCGGTATACCTAGCTCAATATCGTTAACAGGCAGTTCTCTTTACTTGTTCTATAGTATAGGATCATTGTGATTAAACACATTAGCCACATTCTTGCAATATTTAGGATGCGACACTATCGAGAGGGCCAAGATATATCTCTCCATCACATGGAGGGAAAAATACCAGTATTGATTCTTGCAACTCAACAAGCACCATTTGGAGATACCTAAAATCCACTTTTATCGTCACCTAGTTACGAAGTGACGTTTGATGTCCACAAGGTATTTCTACAGTTCTTGGGACTAACATAATCTCATGGTCTAAGGAAACAATACTTGACATATGTGAAAGCTATAACACAAACTCAATGACACGGACAATGGCTATGCTTGTTACTGGGTCTATTCACCACATCATCTCCTAACTAGACTTTTCTCTACGCCCCACGGGGCGTGGCCGATTGACAGTTTGCCGTATGAGGAAGAATTGATTAATTAGTGATAATAGAATAAACCGTGCCTACTACTAGGATCAGGAGAATTAAAGAGGAACTATTTTCTTATTGTCACACACGTCGATATAGACGTTTAGTTTGTAGGCATAATCCTTTGTCGACGCTGATGCGTGTGGTGCATTTGTCGTTAGTGCTAAACCTGTCCATGGAAGGCACCGTTGCTCCATCAGTTGTACTAAGATCTGTTAGCAGATGATGATGCACACCGGTCTCAGCAGACGATGCCTATAGCCACGCGCTCTCGTCGTGCTTGGCCATGCACATGTATGAATCATGGCACCCATTGGGAGGTTTTACTCGAGCTTTCTCAACCCAGATAACGCCATAGTTCAACACGGTGGATGACGTCTTCATTCGAGGACCGCATAACCGTGGTCCATGAGCATTAGCCTCTATCCACGCAAGGTCTTCTGGAGTTGGTGTAGGATCTCTGTGGTTAATAGTGTAACACCCTCGAATCGGCCCTATGCAAGTTTTAGCACTTCCCGCCAAACCCGCATAGAAACGATTCAAGGACGCCCACCAGGCACTTTTGTGCGGGTGGAAAACGAAGTAATACCATTACACATTAGTCCACGACGGAACCCACAGAATATATAGATACAACAACGACTCTATGAGTCAAGAATACATATATACTATTCATAGATCCAAATCACCTTGAAAACGATAGAGCGTTCGACTATGGACAAGCTGCAAATGGGGCTAAGAGCCCTGAAGAATAACCAATGGCGTCCATAACCCTGCCCAGGCCAACCCGGAAGGGTAACCCAGTTGGGTCTGCAGCATAGAAAACAAAAAATTTCCTACGGTGTGAACTATACGCCAAGATCTATCTACTAGGTACAAAGCAACGGGTGGACATACATCCAACGAGAACTTACCCTCGAAGACAACGAGTTTTGTTAACGAGTAGGAACTCGTGGTTGATGTAGTCATACACTTGCCGATCTCAAGATCGTGAGGAAGTCCGAGCGCCGCAACTCAGCAGCGCATCCGTACTCGCACACACGTTCAAGCCACCGGACAACCTCCACCTCCTCGCTCCAGGGATCCAGCGGAAGCAGCAACTCCTTCCAGATGAAATGCCCCCGGGAACATGTATCTCGCTAATCCGAGATCATGGGGGAATAATTCTAGAGGGGGAGAGAGATCCTTCACAAGGAGGTGTGAGGATGAAGGAGGGAATGGGTGGACTTTTATAGGAGGAGGGGGGGTGCCCCTCCTCTCCATGGCCGGCGCATGGGAGGGTGACCCCTCACCTCCCCCATTCATGTGGTGGTAACCCCTCCACATTAAAATGCCTCTTCACATTCCCTTTTAAAGTCTCCATTTTAAATGCATTAAAATTCTCCAAGTTTAATGCTCTCTCATTTAATAAAACTCTTTTATTAAATTTATTGATAATTTTGTTAATTACTTTAATTAACAAACATTCACATATATCCCCTTGCAATATTTCAATATCACATGCAGAACCACTTTCTGCAATTTCACCCGAAACAATTTCCGGTTTCTATTGAAACAATTCCTGCGCTTTGCAATTCTTTCGTCTGAAACATATGTGCTCCAAAATGGTGTCCGGTAACTCTTAATTGTGTCACCCTACGGTTTGCAAATAATGCAGACATGATCGAGACCCTTCTCCGATCAATAATCAGCAGCGGGACCTGGAGATCCGTACTGACTCCTACACATTCAACGATGACTTCTGTGATCGTGAGAACCTTTAACGCTTGTCACTAAATCCCTTTGTCTCGCGATATATTGCATGTCTGAGATTCGATCATCGGTATCTCCATACCTAGTTTGATCTCGTTACCGACATGCACTCTTTTCTCGTTCCCATGATATAACATTCTAGTGATCACATCACTTGCTTGCAAGCTATCTCAATGTGATATCACTGAGAGGGCCCAGAGTATATCTATCCGTCATCGGGATTGAAAAATTCCACTCTTGATCCATGAGTCTCAACATAACACCTTCGTAGTACTGAACCCATCTTTATAGTCACCCTGTTACGGTGTGAAGTTTGATGTTATCAAGATACTCTTCTGGTGTTAGCAATTAACATGATCTCATGGTCTAAGGATAAAGATTACTTCGTATGATGTTATAGCAATATAAACATAACGACTTGATCGTAATGCTATACTTCGGATGAATGTTCATCACATCATTCCACCAATGGTGTGACCTTGTTATTAACAACATCCAATGTCCTTGATCAGGAAACCTTGATCATCTTGTTAATCAACAAGCTAGTCTATAAGAGAGGCATAACTAGGAACCTTTTTTGTTTATTAAACACGCATGTATTGATGTTTCCGATCAATACAATTCTAGCATGTAAAATAAACATCTATCATATATAAGGAATACATAATAACAACTTTATTATTGCCGCCCTTGGCATATTTCCTTCAGTCTCCCTGACGAGGGTTTAACTCGTCAATGCCTATTGTTATGGACTTGGGTTTTGGAGAAGGAGGGAGCGGTGGAGACATCTATCGGCTAGCAAACATGCACACAGGGGACAAAGGATTTACCCAGGTTCAGGCCTCGTAGAGGTCCCTACTCCTGCTTGTTTGCTCGTGGAATTATTGAGGGAGTCGAAAGTTACAACGGTGCGCAGATGCAATCTGGCGAGGGTTTGTGGAAGCTAGGGTTGCGTGTGTTCTCCTCGCCGCCCCCTCCTAGCCCTTATATAGATAGGCTAGGTCTCGGGTAGCAGGTCGAGTCGATTACAAGTTAGGGTTTTCCCCTTCAATCTTTCTATCTTTAGCTTCTTCTTGTCCTTCAAGCAATCGAGAGTCCACAGGTTACTCGATTCCTTTCATCTGGGCCTTGGCGACACCGTGGGTCTGTACGTATTTGGATCGTATATACCAAGCTCGAGTACCTGTAGGGTATACCCATGTCAGTAGCCCCCGAGTGTCTAGTGGAATCGCAGATTCGACTGGGGACTTTTGAAGCCTTCGAATGCCTAAGTGAGTACATTTTGATTGCTTTTATTCATGTCATTGGGATTATTGATATGCGTGCCTGATATAACCGAAGTATCGGTATTAGTTAACCACCTTAGGGTGAAACAACGCAATCTACTGAAATTCGAGCCCCTAGACTCGAATCCGGAAAGTGCTGGTGTAATTCGACTCAGGCCACGGAGGTCTTACAGGAGTCGAATTCCAGTTATATGGATGTGAGCACTTGACGCGTCCGTCAAGGCATGTTCATCGTGCCTGTAGGCACGGATATGTTTCTGGTAGTGCGCAGTTAAATGCATTGCTAGGCCTTATTAAGGTCTTACCTCCACGCCGTAGGCGCGGCATCCGAATATTATCATCACTGAGACGACTCGGGCGTCCCAGGAGACGTAGTCTCTTTGTAGGAAAAATTTGTGAGGCGGTGTCGCCAAAGGTTGCGAGTGCGGATGTCATTAATACATAGTTTTTGTGCAAATAATCATAGGGTGCGCGACCAGCGCTCCCTATGGGAGTAGCCCCCGAGTGCCTGGTTGAGTCGAAGACTCAGGTAGGGACTAAAAACTTTTGCGACTGCTATCGTCTTTTTGCTTACTTGTTTCAGTCGATGACTTAGGCAGGGACCAAAGAACTTTCACGACTGCTGTCATCTTTTGCCTGCTTGTTTCAGTCGAATTTGTTTCCGGCGCTCCCTGTGGGAGTAACCCATGTCCATAATCGGACTGTGTTTCGAGTGGTTGGGTTTGCTTTTGTGATTGTCCATGTTCCTGCAACAAGAAAAAGAAGAATAGTAGGGTGCACGACCAGCGCTCCCTATGGGAGTAGCCCCCGAGTTCTTGGTGGAGTCGAAGACTCTAGCAAGGACTAAAAATAGTCGAAGTTTTCCACCGCGTAGCCTTGCTGATGTCAGTGCTGACGCTTCGTATGACCTTGGTTGCCCGCGTGAGCGAGTTTGACGGGACGTGACAAGCGGTGGGTCCCACTTTCTGACTTTGATTTGACTGGGCATGCGTAATCTTATTTTTAACTGCGCCTCCTCGATTTCTGAGCGTAATGGTAGAAGTGGGGGGACGGTTCGCGCTTCCTCTTCTCCACGTGTCCAACACGATGCGTGCCACGCGTCCAGTAGGGTTTTTGTCAGCCGTTGGATTGCATCTCCCAGGGCTTAAGTAGCGATGCTGCTTCGTGTAGTTGTTAGCGCACGCCATCTGCAGGAGGAGAGGGATAGGATTGCCATCCGCCTTCATGATCTCACCCAGGAGCAACTTCAGGAGAGTGGATACTTCTGGGTAGATCATGATCGTGCGACTGCGTTGGCAACCCTGCAGGATCGCGCCTCGCGAGTGCTACTCTTTCTGAAGAAGTCGCAGTCGTTTTTGAAGAACATCTATCGGGCGATGTTCCCGCTAGATGATACTCCATCAAGCCTGCTGGCTCTCCTGACCAAATTTCAAGATATGTCCGCGGTTCGCGAGTGCGTGAGGCAGCAGTTGGTCACTGGTGCCAAGGCTGCCATTTCCATGGTGTGTTTGCACAGGCCTGACGTGGATGTCGCCGCCATTGCCTCTGGGCCACTGGTGCCATCAGTAGGATCTTCCTGGAACATGGTGCCGCACTATCAGGCGGTGGACCATCCAGCCGAGGAGGTCGTCGACTTCTTCGAGGAACAGACTAATGTTCTTCTGTTGCAAGGGTAGCCAAATATGTATCCCGCACATAAGTGTACTAGTGTTGTAAAGCTCGTATATATTTGTAGATAATTTACTGTTGAATGTGTACAAATAACTTTAAGCGTGGGGTGCGTTGCACTTATGCGAGCCCTTTTCGTTAGCCTGGCCATCTTTGTATCGTTCCTTGTCTACCTGTCAGGTGCGTTGCAGCTAGGTTGAGTCTGTGTTAAGGGGTTCGATTGATGTTGCAGCTACTCAGGATGCCGCGTTATTGTTCGAAGAACATATGTGTATAGGGTGGCGTAGCCCCCGAGTATGAAAATTTAGAAAGTAAAGGAGGGCACAGAGTTTTGGGGCACTTTGCTTTTATTTATTCGAAGAATAGTACGAAGTACAATGTGCGGCTAAGTAGCCTTGGATGAATAGCCTTATTTGTGATGCAAAAGTAAAGAAAAACGACTAAGGGTAGAAGCGTCGCAGTTGTGCGACGTTCCAAGGGTTGGAGTGTGCGACTCCTATCTCTAAATCTTGAAGGCGATAGGCGCCACCTGGGATTACTTCTATAATCACGTACGGTCCTTCCCAGGGGGATTCGAGCTTGAGATGCCCCTGCTGCTTCAGTCGTAGGACCAGGTCACCTTCGACGAAGGATCTGGGGCGAAGCCTTCTGCTATGGTAGTTGCGCAGGTTCTGTTGGTAGATCGTGGATCTTTCTGCGGCGATTTCTCTTGCTTCGTCAAGGAGGTCGATGGAGTCTTCGAGTGCGAGGGATGACTCCTGGTCACTGTAGGCGACTACGCGTGGCGCTTTGTACCGTACCTCGGCGGGTAGTACTGCCTCTGCTCCGTGTACCATAAAGAATGGTGTGTAGCCGGTGGTGCTGTTTGGAGTTGTACGCAGGCTCCAGAATATGGATTGCAGTTCGTCTGGCTAGCAGCCCGCGTCTTGTTCGAGTGGTCGGAGGACTCGCTTCTTGATGCCGTTGCAGACGAGCCCGTTTGCCTTTTCCACCTGACCGTTGGTCTGTGGGTGTGCTACTGAGGCGTAGCTGATGTTGATCTCCAGGTTCTCGCAGAATTCTTGGAACTCCTTGGATATGAAGTTTGTTCCGTTGTCGGTGATGATGCTGTGCGGCACGCCGAAGCGGTAGACGATGGACTCGAAGAACTTGACTGCGCTGTGCCCTGATTGCTTCGTCACTGGCATGGCCTCAATCCACTTGGTGAATTTGTCGACTGTGACCAAGAGGTAGACGTAGCCTCCTTGCGAGGACCTTGGAAGTTTGCTAACCATGTCGAGTCCCCACTAGGCGAAGGGCCAGGCCAATGGGATAGGCCGTAGTTCTGCGCCTGGTGCGTGTGGCTTGTCCGTGAATCGTTGGCAAGCATTGCATTTTTGGACAATGTCCTTGGCAACGCGCATGGCCGTGGGCCAGTAAAATCCAGCTCGTAGAGCTTTGGCGACGAGGGCGCGACTGCCTGCGTGGTGCCCGCAGGTCCCTTCATGGATGTCGAGGAGAATTGCTCTTCCATCGGCCATGGAGACACATCGCTGTAGCACTCCTATGATGCCGCGTTTGTATAGTTCGTCGTTGATAACGGCGAATGCCTTGGAGTGTCACGCGATGTGCCGTGCGTCTGTCGGGTCGTCCGATAGGCACTTACTGAGGAGGTACGTAATGTACGGCTGCGTCCAGGATTGTTCGATCATCATGACGCTCATTGGCCCTTCGAGTCATGTGTCTAGCTCCAAGTCGTCGAGTGCCATTGGCTCATTGGGTGGCATAGCCCCCGAGTCCATTGCTGTGCTTGTTTTGTTCTCTGCGACCTTTGGCTTGATGGAGCATTCACAGATGCGCTCGAGAAATACACCAGGTGGTATGGGGACGCAGGTAGAGCCTATGTTTGTGAGTGCATCCGCCTCCTCGTTGCTTTCGCGACCTACGTGTCGCAGCTCGCAACCATCGAAGTCCCCTTCGAGTGTATCGTAGAGGTTGCGGTACGCGATCATGTTGTCCTTCAGTGCGTCGCACTCGTGCATTGTTTGGTCGACAACCAGCTTGGAGTCGCCGTATATGATGAGCCTTTTTGCACCGTAGGATTTTGCCATCCTCATCCCGTGCAACAAGGCCTCGTATTCAGCTTCGTTGTTTGAGGTTGTGAACTGCATTCGCAGGATGTATTTCAGCTTGTCTCCTTGAGGTGATGTCAGTATGACACCTGCTCCTGCTCCATCTTTCCGCTTGGATCCATCGAAGTGCATGGTCCAGAGGTAGGACATATCTGGCTTGTCTGGGAGTTGATTTTCCATCCAATGCACGAGGAAGTTAGGGAGAATTTGCGACTTGATTGCGTTGCGCTTTTCGTATGTGATGTCTCGTGGAGATAGTTCGATTCCCCAAAGCGCGACTCGTCCCGTGGCGTCGGGGTTATTGAGGATATGTCCCAATGGGGCGTCGTTGACTACCACGATTGGGTGTTCCTAGAAGTAATGGCGCAGTCGCCGGGCGGTCATGAAGACGCCGTACGCCAGCTTCTGGTAGTGCGGGTACCACTGTTTTGTTGGCGTGAGGACCTCGCTGACGTAGTATACCGGGCGTTGTACGCCGTGGTCCTTGTTTTCCTCGGCCCGCTCGACGACGAGCGCTGTGCTAACCACTTGGTTGGTAGCGGAGATGTACAATAGCAGTGGTTCCCTTTCTCGTGGAGTTACCAATACTGGTGAGGTGGATAGCAGGCGCTTGAGGTCTTCGAATGCTTCTTGCGCTTCATTGGTCCACTCGAATTTGTCAGCCTTGCGGAGGAGCTGATAGAAGGGCAGTGCCTTTTCTCCCATTCGACTGATAAATCGACCGAGGGCCGCGATTCGTCCGGCTAGTTGTTGAACGCCTCTTATGTTCTTTGGCTTCTCCATGGCCAGTATGGCCTTTATCTTTTTCGGGTTTGCCTCAATCCCTCTCGCGGAGATGAGATACCCGAGAAGGTACCCAGATGGTACGCCGAAGGCGCATTTGTCCGGATTGAGCTTGATTCGGTAACGGTCGAGATTGGCGAATGTTTCGCGCAAGTCATCGATTAGAGAGGCTTCCGTTTTGGTTTTGATTACTATGTCGTCGACATAGACTTGGATGTTGCGACCCAGCTGCTCCTTGAGGCAAGCCTGCATGCACCGTTGGTAGGTAGCTCCCACGTTTTTTTAGCCCGAAGGGCATTGTGTTGTAGCAGAACACACCGAAGGGCGTTGTAAACGCAGTCTTCTCCTAGTCTTCCTCCTTCATTCGAATTTGGTTTTAGCCTGAGTAGGCATCGAGGAAGCAGAGGCACTCGCATCCAGCGGTGGAGTCGATGATTTGGTCGATTCGTGGAAGAAGGAAGTGATCTTTTGGGCAGTGCTTGTTTAAAGAAGTGAAGTCCACGCACATCCATAGGATATCCATGTCATTTTTTGGCACCAGCACCGTATTGGCGAGCCAAGTGCTTTCCTTGATCTCGCGTATGAATCTGGCCTCGAGGAGTCTGTTGATCTCCATCCCGACTGCCTGCGTTCGTGGCTCAGACAGTCACCTGATTGTTTGCTTGACTGGCCTTACGTCGGGGTTGACATTGAGTGCGTGCTCGGCGAATTCCCTGGGAACTCCTGGCATGTCCGCAGGACACCAGGCAAAAATTTCCCAGTGCTCACGGAGGAATTCGACGAGTGCGAGTTCCTATGCGGGACTCAGGTTGTTGGCGATGAGGGCCGTTTTGGCGGGATCTGATGATGGACCTGCACCTTCTTTGTGTGCACAGATAAGTCGAAGGAGAGGTCAGGTGAGGTTGGCCTACTCAGGGGCAGCAGACTGTTGTCTGTCGTTTCCTTCAATCGCGTGAGCTCCTCCTGCATGCCGAAGGACTGGGAGATTCTGTTGAATTCCCCGTCGCAACTGTCAGATCGCTCAAAGCTCCTGTTGATCGTGATGATGCCGTTGGGGCCTGGCATCTTCATCTGCAGGTAGGCATAGTGGGGTACCGCCATGAACCTAGTGAACGCGATGCGTCCGAGTATGCAATGGTATTGTGAGGGCCAGTCGACAACTTCAAAGTCGATGCGCTCGCGCCGGAAGTTCTTCGGCGTGCCGAATATGAAGTCGAGGTTGATTTTGCCCAAGGGTATACGCCTTTCCTTGGGACGATGTCGTGGAACATTGTGTCCGATGCCTCCAAGCAGGTTAGAGGGATCCTCATTGCTCGCAAGGTACTCGCGAATATGAGGTTGATACCGCTTCCGCCATCCATGAAGACGCGACTCATGTCGAAGCCTCCAATTTGCGCCTCTAGTACGAGGGGGCAATGACCTGGGAGAGGTACTTGAGACAGGTGGTCGCGTTTGTCGAAAGTAATGCACGACTCACTGCCACTGAGGTACTCAGTGGTGGATGGTGGCGAGTGCGTGGCCAAGTTGACTTGGCGAGTGATGGCCTTCTACACCCTATTGGAGGGGCGCCCCTTTTGGATCATCATGGTACCCATGGCCCGTGGGTACGGTTCGCCTCCGTGGTGTTGGTCCGGTGCAGCTCCGTTCGGGGGCGGCCCAGGTGGTGGTGGTGGTGTGCCATGTGCCATGACGCCTGGAGCGGCTCCGTAGCCTCTTTCGACTGCATTGCGGTTCATCCGAACCAATCCCTCATGTAGCTTGAGGAACTCGCGGCAGTCCTTGAGGAGGTAGCTGGACTTTCTCTTGCCATCATGCTTGTCGATGTATAAGTGTACCGTGCATGGCCCGGACAGTTTGTCCTCGATGGAGGTCGCGGGTGCTTCAACGCGAGTGCGGCGTTGCCACACTTGCGTGGTTTTCCCGGACTCGCGGTATCCGCTGTTGCGGTTATCGTCACGTCTATCTGCGTAGCCGGCTGCGACCATGTTGACGTCATCACGATCGTCGTAGACGTGCATGCGATGCTTACCCCGGCGGTCGCGTCTTCGTTCGAGTTCTGCCTCCTCGTCAGAGTGAACACAATTCTTCACCGAATCTTCCCCATCAGCCCACCGATTCGCAATCTCCATCAGGTGGTCGATGGTCTGGGGCTTTGAGCGGCCTAGCTCCTCCCTGAGTTCCATGCAGTGGACACCAGCGTTAAATGCATCAATCCCGCGGTCTTCCGAGATGTTCCCCGTGGAGTTCTTGATGATGGACCACCTTTGGATGTAAGATCGCAGCGATTCGCCAGATCTTTGCTGGCAGCATCTCAGTTCTTTGATTGAGGCGGGGCGTTTATACGTGCCCTTAAAGTTGTGCACGAAGCTGTAGACCAGCTCATCCCAGCTGCGAATGGATCCGCGTGGGAGGTTATTGAGCCATGCCCGGGCGGCGCCCTGCAGCTATAGCTGCAAGCATTGCATGGTAGTACTTCGACTGCCTCCATGTAGCCTGACGGAGGAGATGTGATCCTCCAGCCAGATCTTGGGGTCCTGCAGACCGTCAAATTTTAGGTTCCCTGATGGGAGTTTGAACCCTTTAGGCATTCGCTTTTGCCTGATGGATCTGCTGAAGCATCTGGCGCCGCAGAGCTCCCCATCATCTTCTTCCGAGTCAGTCGATCGAGCACGTCGTGCCCTTAACTTGTCGATCTTGCGCTGCGTGAGTTCATCGCGTGCATCATAGTCGCGATCGTGTCGCCGTGAGCGGCGGCGCCAAGACAGGTCGTGACTGTCATCGCTGGACGAGGGCGAGGAGTAGCGCTTTGCTAACGCTTTGCCCTTTTTTGGGTCTGGTACCGGTTGTTTGTCGAGGGCGGCCTCGATTATCCCCAAGCCCGCGATCGTAGATCGGTGCATGGCCGTTCGGGGATCTCTAGCTGGTGGCTGGTTATCGAGAAGGTACATGGTGGCCGCTGTCACCGCGGCCTGTGGTGTCCTGGGAACCACGTTGCCTCTCGTGTCGACTGTCATAGAGCCGAAGTCGAGGACTTTCGCGGCGTCTATGCGTTCTTGTTCGGTAAGGTGAGCCATCCGCGATTGCATTTTCCTGGCGAGGTGCTCGTTTCCTCTTGAGGAGGATCCTCCGTAGGAGGAGAGCCCAGCGCGATGAAGGCTTGACTCGTCCGCCGCCTTTTTACGCGCCTCAAGTTGCGCGATTGCTTGTTTTTGGCGCTTGAATTCCTCCTTTAGGAGCCAGTGGTAGCCCATCAGTAGCTCCTGCGGGGATCCGAAGTGTAGAGGTGCACCTCGTAGGGCTTCGCAGCAGCGTTCCCACTCTTGCTCGTTGAGCCTGATCACGACGCATTCGCCGGTTTGCTCATTGATTATGCTAGGAGGTTCGACTGCTCCTCCGTTGCCACCGTTACCGCCGTTGCCAGCATTGGGCGGGTCGGTGCCATTGCCGGTGTTACCACCGTTGCCACGATTGGGTGGATCAGTGCCGTTGCCGGTGTTGCCACTATTACCGCGGTTGGCGGAGGTGTCGCCCGCGTTGATGACGGCGCACATGAAGTGATTTGGGAAGCTGTTGCTTCCACAACTTTTAGATCCGGAACCGTAGGTTCCATCTTCAGTGGCCAGATAGCTTAGATCGGAGTCGCGACTGCTGTCGCTGACCATGTTCCCAACTACCGCCGGAGCATTGAGCTCACTGAGGGTGCCGATCGATGGAGGGAACCATGATGCTGGGGCAATCGCCGGTGCCGTCGGCTGATCGGGCATGCGAAGCGTGCCCATCTGACCAACTTGGAAGCGGAAGCTCCCAATCGCCAGGATAATTCCGTCGCCCACGGACTCGAAGGCCGGGCGAGTAGCCGGCGTGTGGACGGTGAAGTCCAAGGCGCCGAAAAGCTGGCGAATCTCCGCTGTTGCAGAGTTGTAGATCGCGTTTGATGGGGCCAAAGAAGCCGCAACATTAGCACTCCCAATTCCCACAGACGGCGCCAATTGACGAGGGTTTAACTCGTCAATGCCCATTGTTATGGACTTGGGTTTTGGAGAAGGAGGGAGCACTGGAGACATCTATCGGCTAGCAAACAAGCACACAGGGGACAAAGGATTTAACCAGGTTCAAGCCTCGTAGAGGTCCCTACTCCTGCTTGTCTGCTCGTGGAATTATTGAGGGAGTCGAAAGTTACAACGGTGCGTAGATGCAATCTGGCGAGGGTTTGTGGAAGCTAGGGTTGCGTGTGTTCTCCTCGCCGCCCCCTCCTAGCCCTTATATAGATAGGCTAGGTCTCGGGTAGAAGGTCGAGTCAGTTACAAGTTAGGGTTTTCCCCTTCAATCTTTCTATCTTTAGCTTCTTCTTGTCCTTCAAGCAATTGAGAGTGCACAGGTTACTCGAGTCCTTTCATCTGGGCCTTGGCGACACCGTCGGCCTGTATGTATTTGGACCGTATATACCAAGCTCGAGTACCTGTAGGGTATACCCATGTCACTCCCACTTGCACTAGAGACAATAATCTAGTTCACATAGTGATAAATCTAACACCCATGGAGTTCTGGTGTTGATCATGTTTTGCCCTAGGGAGAACTTTAGTCAACGGATCTGCTACATTTAGGTCTGTGTGTACTTTACATATCTTTATATCTCCATCCTTGCCATGCTCGCGGATGGAGTGAAACGGGTGCTTAATATGCTTGGAATTCTTGTGAGACCTCGGTTCCTTTGCGTTGGCTATGGCTCCATTGTTGTCACAATAGATCACCATTGGGTCCAATGCACTAGGAACCACACCTAGTTCCATAATGAACTCTTTCATCCAAACCGCTTCCTGCGCTGCTTCTGAAGCAGCAACATATTCCGCCTCCGTCGTTGATCCAGCCACCACAGGTTGTTTGGAACTCCTCCAACTAACTGCTGCTCCGTTCAAGAGAAATACGTATCCGGATTGAGACTTAGAGCCATCCGGATCGGTATCAAAGCTAGCATCGACATAACACTTAGCGACTAGCTCTTCTTCACCTCCGTATATAAGAAACATATCCCTAGTTCTTCTCAAGTACTTGAGGATGTTCTTTACCTCTATCCAATGTTCCGAACCTGGATCAGCTTGGTACCTACTAGTGAAACTAATAGCATCTGCCACATCCGGTCTTGTACATAGCATGGCATACATAATAGAGCCTATGGCCGAGGCATAGGGGATCTTATCCATCATCTCTCTTTCTTCCGCCGTAGCTGGACTTTGAGTCTTACTCAATGTCTTGCCTTGCAACATAGGTAAGAACCCCTTCTTACTTTCGTCCATATTAAACTTCTTTAATATCTTATCAAGGTATGTACTCTGCGATAGCCCAATTAGGCGCCTTGATCTATCTCTATAGATTTTAATGCCTAATATATATGACGCTTCACCAAGGTCTTTCATCAAAAATTTGCAGTTTAGATAACTTTTAACACTGTTTAAAAGATCTATATCATTTCCAATCAATAATATGTCATCCACATATAATATCAGAAATTCCACATTGCTCCCACTCACTTTCTTGTAAATACAAGCCTCTCCATAAGTTTGGACAAATCCAAACTCTTTGATCACCTCATCAAAGCGGAGATTCCAACTCCGGGATGCTTGCTTCAGTCCATAGATGGATCACTGAAGTTTGCAAACCTTATTAGCATCCTTAGGATCGACAAAACCCTTAGGTTGTATCATATACAACTCTTCTTCAATATTACCATTGAGGAACGCAGTTTTGACATCCATCTGCCATATTTCAGAATCGAAATATGCAGCAATTGCTAACATAATCCTAACTGACTTAAGCATCGCTACAGGAGAGAATGTCTCATCGTAGTCAACTCCTTGAATTTGTCGAAACCCCTTTGCGACAAGTCGAGCCTTATAGATGGTCACATTACCATCAGCATTTGTTTTTCTTTTGAAAATCCATTTATTCTCAACGGCCTTTCGATCGTGAGGTAAGTCCACCAAGGTCCAAACTTGGTTCTCGTACATGTATTCCATCTGGGATTTCATGGCTTCTAGCCATTTGTTGGAATCTGGGCTCATCATCGCTTCTTCATACGTCGCAGGGTCATCCATTTCATCAACCATGAAATTCACAATAGGATTGCCGTATAGTTCAGGAGTTGCACGTGTCCTGCTTGACCTGCGAGGTTTGGTAGTGTCCTCTTTCGGAGTTTCATGATCAATATCATTAGCTCTCTCTTTATTAGGTGAAGTCAACTCCGAAACAACTTCCGGTGCTATGCTACTCGCCATTTCATGAAGATAAGGTTCAATAACCTCTTCGAGTTCTACCTTCCGACTACTCACACCTTTCGTGAGAAACTCCTTCTCAAGAAAGGATCCATTCTTGGCAACAAAGACCTTGCCCTCGGATCTGTGATAGAAGGTATACCCAATTGTTTCCTTAGGGTATCCTATGAAGACGCATTTTTCAGCTTTGGGTTCGAGTTTATCTGGTTGAAGTTTCTTCACATAAACATCGCATCCCCAAACTTTAAGAAATGACAGCTTAGGTTTGTTTCCAAACCATTATTCATACGGTGTCATTTCAACGGATTTAGATGGTGACCGATTTAAAGTGAATGCAGCTGTTTCCAGTGCATAACCCCAAAATGACAGTGGCAAGTCAGTCAGAGACATCATATATCGAACCATATCGAATAAGGTATGATTACGACGTTCCGACACACCATTACGTTGTGGTGTTCCGGCAGGCGTGAGTTGTGAAACTATTCCACACTCTTTCATGTGTGTGCTAAACTCGTAACTTAGATACTCTCCTCCACGGTCAGACCGTAGAAATTTGATCTTTCTATTACGATGATTTTCCACTTCATTCTGAAATTTTTTGAACTTTTCAAAAGTTTCAGACTTGTGTTTCATCAAATAGATATACCCGTATCTACTCAAATCATCCATGAAAGTAACAAAATAACGATATCCACCTCGCGCCGACATACTCATTGGTCCACATACACCAGTATGTATGATTTCCAATAGATCTGTCGCCCGTTTCATTGAACCAGAAAACAGTGTTCTAGTCATCTTGCCCATAAGGCATGGCTCACATGTATCAAATGATTCAAAATCAAGTGATTCCAAAAGTCCATCAGAATGGAGTTTCTTCATGCGTTTAATGCCAATATGACCTAGACGGCAGTGCCACATATATGCAGATATATCATCATCAAGTTTAATCTTTTTAGCATTAACATTATGAATGTGCGTAATATTACTATCAAGATCCATCAGAAATAAATCATTCAACATAGGTGCATGACCATAAAAGATATTATCCATATAAATCGAACAACCGTTGTTTTCAGATTTAAACGGATAACCACTTTGCATCAAACATGATTCGGATACAATGTTCATGCTAAGTGCAGGCACCAAATAACAATTATTTAGGTTTATGACTAATCCCGATGGCATATGGAGAGGCAGCGTTCCGACGGCGATCACATCAACTCTTGATCCATTGCCGACCCGCATTATGACCTCATCCCTTGCTAGTTGTCGCTTGTTCCCCAGCCCCTGAATCGAGTTACATATATTAGCAACTGATCCCGTATCAAATACCTAGGTGCTACTGCGAGTACTAGTCAAGTACATATCAATAACATGTATATCACATATACCTTTGTTTGCCTTGCCGGACTTCTTGTCCGCCAAATACTTGGGGCAGTTGCGCTTCCAATGGACAGTCCGCTTGCAATAGTAGCACTCGGTATGGGACTTAGGGCTAGCTCGGGGTTTCTTTTCAGGCGCGGCAGCAGATTTGCCACCCTTCTTTCCCTTGTGCTTGCCTTTCTTGTCCTTCTTGAAACCGGTGGTCCTATTGATCATCAACACTTGATGTTCTTTCCTAATATCCGCTTCTGCAGTCTTAAGCATTGACAGAAGCTCGGGAAGAGTCTTCTTCAAGCCCTGCATATTATAGTTCATCATGAAGATCTTGTAGCTAGGTGGTAGAGATTGGAGAACACGATGTATGCCCAAGTCAATGGGAATCGTTATTCCCAAGTACACAAGCTTATCGGCGTACCCAGGCATTTTGAGTACATGCTCACTAACGGAGCTGTTCTCCTCCATCATGCAGCTAAAGAACTTTTCAGTAGCATTATAACTCTCTACGGCAGCAGGGGTATCGAAAATCATTTTCAGTTCTCCCATGGTATCGAAGGCATTGCCATTTTCGAAACGCTTTCGAAGTTCTGGCTCTAGCCCATACAATATGCCGCAATGAACTAAGTTGTGGTCCTCCTGACGAGTCACATAGACATTCTTTTCCTCGTCAGGGGCATCAGGAGCTGGTGGGGGACCTAGTGGCACATCTAGCACATATTGCTTTTGTGCAACAGTGAGGAGAATCCTCAAATTCATAGCCCAGTTGGTGAAGTTGCTACCATTCGCAGCAAGTTTCTCTTTCTCCATGAACACATTGAAATTGAAAGCAGGTGGTGCCATCTACAACAGAATTTGTAAAGTTTATTTAGACTAAGTTTATGATAGATTGAGTTCAACTAATCTAAATTACTAATGAACTCCCACTCAAAAACGACATCCCTCGTGCCTTTTTGGTGATTACATGAACCAAATCCACTACACCAAGTCTGATCATCACGTGAGTCAGTGTAGTTTCAAAGGCGAGCATCTATATGGGCATCATATCAACCATATGACTCATGCTTAACCTTTAGGTCCGTGTTCCGAGGCCATGTCTGTACATGCTAGGCTCGCCAAGTAAGAACCTTAGTACTCGCGTGTGTAAAACTGTCTTACACCCGTTGTATGAAAGCGTAGAGTCGAGTACACCCGATCATCACGTGATGTCTCGAAACACGATCCATAGAACGGTGCATACTCAAGGAAGAACACATTTTATCTTGATATCTAAATGAGGGATCATCTTATAATGCTATGAAAAATGCCAAACTAGCAGTATAAGATGCTAACATCTAATGTGTAAAGTGAGATGATATGGTCCATGCATTTGATCTCTATCATTTGCATCATGGTATGATCTCTATCATTCCTTTGTGTGTAAGGCCAAGGTCTATGGAACTTACATGTTGAGTGTGTTGTAAGAGTATCTATCATACATATACTTACAACAATACCATATCAATACACTAGCCCAACAATGATCTAAACTAGACACCTCTAATTTATCAATTGCAAGTTTTACGTGGCTTAGGGCTTTCGGAGATAGAACCGTTCTCACATACAAACATGAACCACAACGAGGATAACTAAGTTATTAGCAACTCGTTGTAAATCAGATATTGACTATAGTAGGAGAGACAGACACCCGCCAGCCACTTATGCAAAACAAGTTGCATGTCAGTCGTGGAACCGGTCTCATGTACGATGACATGTAAGGTTGGTCCGGGCCGCTTCATCCCACTATGACACCAATATCCAAAATACATAGAAGATGCAATAACTTGATCATCATCGCCCACATATAAACATATGTGTACTACCCGTGCAAAGCACCTACGCATAGATCAGGCTCTGATAACACTGTTGGGTCCACAACATAGAAAATAAAAAATTTCCTACGGTGTGAACTATACGCCAAGATCTATCTACTAGGTACAAAGCAACGGGTGGACATACATCCAATGAAAACTGACCCTCGAAGACAACGAGTTTCGTTAACGAGTAGGAACTTGGGGTTGATGTAGTCGTACACTTGCCGATCTCAAGATCGTGAGGAAGTCCGAGAGCCGCAACTCAGCAGCGCATCCGTACTCGCACACACGTTCAAGCCACCGGACAACCTCCACCTCCTTGCTCCAGCGATCCAGCAGAAGCAGCAACTCCTTCCAGATGAAATGCCACCGGGAACATGTATCTCGCTAATCCGAGACCATGGGGGAATAATTCTAGAGGGGGAGAGAGATCCTTCACAAGGAGGTGTGAGGATGAAGGAGGGAATGGGTGGCCTTTTATAGGAGGAGGGGGGTGCCCCTCCTCTCCATGGCCGGCGCATGGGGGGGGGGGGTGACCCCTCACCTCCCCCATTCATGTGGTGGTAACCCCTCCATATTAAAATGCCTCTTCACATTCCCTTTTAAAGTCTCCACTTTAAATGCATTAAAATTCTCCAAGTTTAATGCTCTCTCATTTAATAAAACTCTTTTATTAAATTTATTCAGAATTTTTTTAATTACTTTAATTAACAAACATTCACATATAGTGCCTTGCAATATTTTAATATCACATGCAGAACCACTTTCTGCAATTTCACCCGAAACAATTTCCAGTTTCTATTGAAACAATTCCTACGCTTTGCAATTTTGTCGTCTGAAACATATGTGCTCCCAAATGGTGTCCGGTAAATCTTAAGTGTGTCACCCTACGGTTCGCGAATAATACAGACATGATCGAGACACTTCTCCGATCAATAATCAGCAGCGGGACCTAGAGATCCGTACTGACTCCTACACATTCAACGATGACTTCTGTGATCGTGTGAACCTTTAACTCTTGTAACTAAATCCCTTTATCTCGCTATATATTACATGTACGAGATTCGATCATCGGTATCTCCATACCTAGTTTGATCTCGTTACCGACATGCACTCTTTTCTCGTTCCCGTGATATAACATTCTAGTGATCACATCACTTGCTTGCAAGCTATCTCAATGTGATATCACCGAGAGGGCCTAGAGTATATATATCCGTCATCAGGATTGAAAAATTCCACTCTTGATCTATGAGCCTCAACATAACACCTTCGTAGTACTGAACCCATCTTTATAGTCACCCTGTTACGGTGTGACGTTTGATGTTAACAAGATACTCTTCCGGTGTTATTAATTAACATGATCTCATGGTCTAAGGATAAAGATTACTTCGTATGATTTTATAGCAATATAAACATAATGACTTGATCGTAATGCTAAACTTCAGATGAATGTTCATCACATCATTCCACCAATGGTGTGACCTTGTTATTAACAACATCCAATGTCCATGATCAGGAAACCTTGATCATCTTGTTAATCAAGAAGCTAGTCTATAAGAGAGGCATAACTAGGAACCCCTTTTGTTTATTAAACACACATGTATTGATGTTTCCGATCAATACAATTCTAGCATGTAAAATAAACATCTATCGTATATAAGGAATACATAATAACAACTTTATTATTACCTCTTAGGGCATATTTCCTTCAAACCCTGCTAACGACATCGATCTCAAACCTGCTAAAACAAAAGGGGTGCCGACAAAGGGCAAAGGAAAAAGAGGAGCGTCAGTATTGAGGCCAGTACATGGCAAGGATAGAATTAGTCGGCTCTCGCCTAAATAGGTATGGTGGGCTGAAGCGGCAGCGCAGCATGCACTAAACAATCTATAGAGACTCGATTCAACTGTCGGCTATTATAGAGGGATAAGAAAGACCTATTCAAATCCAACCTAATACTAACACCAATCATACCCATCCTGGTATTCCCCCTCGAGACCAAACAAGGAAGTCAAACCGAGGAACTCACAAAGTTGGCAGTTTTATTCATTCCGTTATAGTTGCAGCACTTACTAGTCCGATATAGATAACATGAGCCATCCTGATAGCATAAGTAGTGGGCAGTTTTAGTTAACCATTCAGTTGCAGTTGCAGTACTTACTAGTCAGATACAATTAGCATGTGACATCCCAAACCCAGCAGTTGTTGGCACTTCTATTTCATTCCATTGGAGTTACGATACTTACTAGGCATGTTTAACATGACACGATACACCCCAGTTCCACCAGTTGTTGGCACTTTTATTATCCATTCCATTGTAGTGAAGCTGATTACTAGTCACATATTAAGTCAAATTTATAGCACTAATTTAGTTATGTTTGTCTATGATCGAGATACTGTGCTCCAAGTCGTCCATAACTGCGGACACGACTTTCAGAAAGATTTACCCTGCAGGGGTGCACAAATAGCAACACACACACGATCAACCTCAGAAAAACCAAATCAAAAACCAACGAGGCTTTCACGACAAAGCAATCATAGGATTCATAAAATATTTCAGGGGGCCACCCCATTAATCTACCCGGAATGAAGTTGGCCGGCTCCGAGACGGACCCAAGGTTTGCGCCAATGGATGTAAACGACTGGGAACTCGAAAGTGTGACTGGGCTTGTCGATACCGCGAAAACAGTCCGCAATTAATAAACAGTACAGGTGCTCCACGCACAATCATAAATAAAGCAGTAAAGCATGACATAAGTACATGATAGTAATAAAGCCCCAAACTAGTTTGTGGCCCCAAGAAATAATAAATGAATCAAGCTCTGGCTAAGGGGGATCCATAGGGTCTCCTAGATGTGGATAGTGCGAATAGTCAAGGAACAGGTATCAAGTACTCGGGGCCTACGGGACACAAGTGCACATGAAAAACCAAATAACAGATAGTGCCCACCGGTGCCTCTTTCATTAGTTATCCCAGCAATTTAATAGTTGTATTTAAAGTCATGATCATCTCCACCATTAAGCATCTCCACCATTTATCATGTGCCAACTTGCCGTCAACGGTGGAACGACAACGACGCGAAGCAACACATAAGCAAGCAACTACAACTCGCAAGGCCGACTATCTATCAATCAACAGGCAATAGGATGTGTCCATGGCAATATAGAGGCTGCAAGGAGTATAAATGGTGCATGGAAACTAAAGCATCGTAACACGGATAGCAATAGATCAATAGGAGAAAATAAAGACTATAAAAGCAAAATAGGTAGAAAGGGGGAGATGCTCGCCTAGAAAAGACTGCCGAAGATACATTATCCGAAGAACTTGTCGATACTCGCATCCACTCAACGGCCTAATCCGTGAAGAAGCAAAGCACTAGAGGAAACACCGGATACACTATTTAATACTATGGCAGAAGATCGGGCATGATGCATGACATGGCAAAGATGCGATGCAATTGGTCAATATTGAGCGGAACCGGGGTCCCGACAATTAATTAATGGTTCAAGTTATTTAGATACCCCGCAATTTAAATGTTGTATTAACAAGGCAAAACATAGGATCGGTTTGCTACACAAATTTAAATGGAGCCAACACAAGACTAGAATAGCCTGCATATAGCCTCCATATTTAATTTAGGTGAATCATCTAATTACCCCTAAACAACCACAATATGTATGCAACCATGGAGAATTTAATATGCACAATTTATATAGATGTCACTTTATAAAATAGGGCTAGAAAAAGGGTCACACATTGGCGTTCAGCACCGAGGATCTTGGGGTTCGGCGCTAGTGGTCTCATCTTGTGTCGGTCTCGGTCTCACGAAGGGGACTGGGATCATGTCAAGATGGGTCTTGAACAACAGAGCCCACTGATGCACTTGACTTTCAACGTAGAGCTCGTTGGGAACCCCAAGAGGAAGGTATGATGAGCACAACAGTAAGTTTTCCCTCAGTTATGAAACCAAGGTTTAATCGAACCAGTAGGAGCAAGGGAACACCCCAAAGGTGTTACTAGCTGAGCTTTGGCAGGGCGCACTACCGGTGCTAGTAGCAACGTGGAGACCTGCACAACACAACCACAGAACTTTGTCCCCAACTTGCGATGAGGTTGTCAATCTCACCGTGTTTTGCGGAAAACAAAGGATTAAACGTATCGAATGGAAAGAAGTAAAAGTTTGCAGAAAGTAAACACAAAGAAGTAAAAGATTGTAGATTGTATGTAAAAGACAAGGACCGGGATCCATAGTTCACTAGAGGTGGCCCTCCTTAGATAGATAACATGCTGGGTGAACAAATTACAGCGGGGCAATTGACAAATACCGAGAAAGCAATACATGCATATACTAATCATCTTGACTCCTTTGAGACTTGATTGGGCATTACAACATAATACATAGACTGCCATCCAACTGCATCTATGACTAATAATCCACCTTCAGGTTATCATCCGAACCCCCTCCAGTATTAAGTTGCAAGCAACAGATTATTGCTTTACGAACTGCGTGTAAAGTAAACAATACAATTGTTCTATGAACAAAGGATCGTTGTTTTCTCCCTAGTAGAAACAGCACATCTAGTACCTTATAGATTTCTGTCACTTCCCCAGATTACCAGAGGCATGAACCCACTATCGAGCATAAATACTAACTCTTGGAGTTGCTAGCATCTACTTGGCCAAGATAGCTACTAACAACGGAAAGCATGCAAGATCTCAAATAACAAAGACATGATAGAATCAATAATCAATCTAAAATAGCATCTCAATATCCATCGGATCCCCGCAAACACAACATGTATGAATTACAAATAGATGATCTTGATCATGAACGGAGCTCTCAAGATATAAACATGAAAGCACAAAGGAGGAGAAACCAGCCATCGAGCTACTACATGGATCCGTAGTCCAAGGATGAACTACTCATGCATCACACCGGAGGCTTGCATGGTGATGAAGAAGGCCTCCAGGGTGAATTCCCCTCTCCGGCAGGGTGCCGGGAAGAGCTTCAGATCCCTCCCGATCTAGGGATGGAGATGACGGCGGCTATAGACTCTTTCGAGGATTTTTGATCGGGTACCTAGGGTTTTCGTCCCGAGGGCAACTTATAGGCGGAAGGAGAGGCCGAGGGGGTGCTGGGGTCGGCCAGACCACCCCCTGGCGCGGGCCAAGCCTGGCCGCGTGGACAGGTGGTGTGGCCGGCCCCTGGCCCCTCTCCGTCTCGTATTCTGGCACTTGATCCCTTCCGGAAAAAATAGGCACTTTGGCTTTTGTCCCGTCCAATTCCGAGAATATTCATTTTCTGACTTTCCTGGAACCAAAAATAGCAGAAAACAGGCAGCTAGCACTGTGGCTCTTGTTAATAGGTTAGTCCAAGAAATCATATGAAAAGTACTCCAAAGTTGGAACAAAACACAAGAAAGTGGATAAAACCAAGCATGGAACATCAAAAATTATGATACATTTGCAATGTATCTACATCCCCAAGCTTAACTCCTGCTCGTCCTCGAGTAGGTAAGTGATAAAAAGAAATAATTTTTGAGGTGACATGCACCATCAAAGACTTGATCAAAGTATTTGCAAAATACTCAAAGCTGGGATCATAGTACTTCAATCATAACATGAAAGAGAAAGTTCTAGCAATAAGCAAAGAGACTATGATGCAACATGAAAAGGCACAAATAAAAGATTCATGAATAACAATGCTTTGCAAGACGTTTGTTTGTTTCACATAAAGAAAACAGAGCATAAAAGTATTCAGCTTGTCCCTCAATAGAGTAGCAAATATAAATGCATAGGACACCTTCTAAGTTCATAAGAGTGACTAGATACAATAGTTTAAAACAAGCAATAACAAGTTATGCATCAATCAACTAGTCTTGGGACAATGCACATAGAACTAAGAATGGCCACTATGCTCTCAAAGTAGGTGCATAAAGTTAGAAGGTGGAGACTCAATATAATGGTGGAAGAAAGACCTTTGTAAAAGGAAGTAGGGATTCAAGTCTCATAAAGAGCTTCCAAAAATTATGGTACTTATAGCTTTCAGCTCTCATTGCCCCTATCATAAGCATCTTTAAGTGATTAAGGTTAAAGTGACACAACTAAGAGGATATGCTTGACAAGTTATATACCAAAATCTCATGCCCCTTACTTACAAAGACCGATCATCATGCTACTCAACTTCAGTCACGAGTAAGATCTTGTCATTGTAAGTATATGTGTATCATTAAGAGCCGCCAACGGGGTACCCCTTGCACATGATACGGGAGCTTTCCCATAATCAAAATGACAAGGCAAGCAGACAATGAGCATCTCAGCGATCTTTTTACTTGCTATTTGCATAGGTTTTTATTGAGGATTCTTCATAGAGTGCTCATTATGGTGATGCTGCAAGTTTCCACCATGATTAGGCATGGCTTAGGCTAGCGGCCCAGGAGTTTCTCTAACACACATACAAACTCCATGATCTTACAAGTTCCACTTTTATTTCACACCGCCGGGATCCGTAAGCAAAAGAACATGATATCAACGGGGTACAAAGTACAAGTGCAATGTTGAAAGCATTCCCCATGAAACATGGTTATGCTAATTTCAACTTATAAAGCGCAAGCATATACGCAACAAAGAAGGACCCAATGGTTCAAGTTTATTAGAGGCAATAAAGTAAAGTGTGCCATCAAGTTCGTGAGAGCTTTAATCACTAGTTTTCTCATAACAAGTGGAAGGTAAACAAAAGCATGAATGTACTTGGAATAGCATAAGCTAGTAGGTAGGTATGGTTGTCTCTTTGGAATAACTTGGTTTAGGGAGTTTGATGCATGAGTGGAACTCATACTTTGTTGTGGAGGCTAGCAAAAGACTGGGAGCGACAAACTAAGAGAGCAATAATGGCCATAATCATGCAGAGCGACAAAACATCATTGATCAAAGCATAAAGTGATACTACAAGTTGAAAACTAAAGGATCATAAAGGCTATGGTGACTTGTGACAGTCATAACATGGTGTGAGCATGCGCCAAGTCAACCCAAATAAAGCATCAAAGGAGAATACCACTATACTATGCTTTAATATGCTAAAACAACGCATGATTCATCCAAGGCACATTAAGAAATCTCAATTGTTTATAACAAGTCATGCTACTGCAAAGAATACTAAGCATAAAGCCAAAACAATATCAAGCATGGCATGACAAAGCGTAGACACAGTCAAAAACGAGCTCTTTTTACCACATAAGCATGAACTTTCCTACTCTTTTCCAAACCAAACCAAACTAATTGCAAACCAACATATGAAAGAGGGGGTCCAAACAACTTATTCAGAAAACTAAGAAAACCAAGCAAACTAAAAACCAAAACAAAAACGAAAAAGAAGATGCTCCAAGAAAAACACAACTGTGTATGAAACAATAAAAATGAAGCGTTTGGAAGAAACCTGGAATTTTTATTGATGAAGAAGGGGATGCCTTGGGCATCCCCAAGCTTTGACGCTTGAACTTCTTGGATATTTCTTGGGGTGACATGCGTGGCATCCCCAAGCTTGAGCTTTAGTCCATCCGTCATCTCATTACTCATTCCTTCCATACACCTGAAAATTTTCCTTCATACAAAACTTCACACAATCTCATTAGCAACATTAGTGCACTTAGAATAAATAAGTCTCAAGGTTTAGTTATAACACCAAATAAACTTCAATTAGAACACTAGCTACTATAGAACTTCCCTCAAAAATCTCAATTCCCCAAAGGAACTCAAGAAGGAACAAACAAGAAGCAAATGCAGAAAATGGCAGAAATCTGTCAAAACAGACCAGCAGGTAAAGACCAATTTTTTCGAAGACCTTCTGTTGCTCAAATCAAAAATTGTTGAACTAACGAAAGCTAGATAACAACCTGGATCAGAATCACAAACAATTACAGCTCCATCTGACATACAGAGCTCTCTCAGGAATTTTTACGGCGAAGCACAGAAATCTGTTTCGGGACAGCAACTTTCCCAATCATTACTTCACTCTCATTAGAGGTTACTCTTGGCACAAAAAGAAAATAAAAAGGATAAGCAGAGGTTATTACAGAGGTAATAACTTCCAAGACTCATCTAAAACTCTTGGGTTATCTCCCAACAAGTACTTTTCTTTAACGCCTTTAAGTTAGGCATGAAAATTTGAGAAGATGCTCTCATAGTAAATATGAATTGAAGTAAAAGAGACCATCAAGAAGCAAATTCAAAACACATTTAAGTCTAACCCACTTCCTATGCATAGGAATCTTGTATGCAAATATATGCACAAAGAACAAAGTGACAGGCATAGGAAGATAAAACAAAAGTAACTTCAAAACTTTCAGCACATAGAGAGGTGTTTCATTACCATAAAAACTTCTACAACCATATTTTCCTCTCTCGTAATAATTATTAGTAGCCTCATGAATAAACTCAACAATATAACTATCACATAAGGCATTCTTTTCATGATCTACAAGCACTAGAGCTTTATTATAAACATTTTCAAAAGAATCCTCGGGAACATAACATTCACCCTCCTTTGATAAGCATGGGGGACAATCAAATAATGTAAGGGATAAAGAGTTACTCTCATTAGAAGGTAGGCATGGGTAGATCCATTCTTCCTCCTTTTGTCCATCACTCTCCTCCTCTTTTTCATCTAATGAGCTTTCAGGTTCAGCAATTTCTTCTTCCATGGAGGTTCTAGCAGGTGGTGGTTCATATATTACCTTAGCAGCCATAATATTGTTCCCAAATAGGAAACTGAGTGAGCTATCCATAATGAAATAGTGATTGGAGCAGAGCTAGTCACAAAGGCAACTTAAGAAAGGAACTAATTTTTTTTGTGTTTTTCAAATAAGAAAGCAAACTAGTAAAACTATTTTTTTGTGTGTTTTTGAAGAACAAAACAAGCAAACAAAGCAAAAAGAAAACTAAGGAAAACAAAAACAACAAAGTAAAGAGATTGGTTATGAGGGACTCCCCTTGTGAAGATGTCCTTGACTCCCCGGCAATGGCGCTAGAAAATACTTTGATGGCGCGAGGTTGACGTGGGAGCTTCTTCTTCTTCAGTCCCCGGCAACGGCGCCAGAAAAGATCTTGATGCACTCGACTTTCAACGTAGAGCTTGTTGGGAACCCCAAGAGGAAGGTATGATGAGCATAGCAGTAAGTTTTCCCTCAGTTATGAAACCAAGGTTTAATCGAACTAGTAGGAGCAAGGAAACACCCCAAAGGTGTTACTAGCTGAGCTTTGGCAAGGCGCACTACCGGTGCTAGTAGCAACGTGGAGACCTACAGAACACAACCACAGAACTGTGTCCCCAACTTGCGATGAGGTTGTCAATCTCACCATGTTTTGCGGAAAACAAAGGATTAAACGTATCGAATGGAATGAAGTAAACGTTTGCAGAAAGTAAACACAAATAAGTAAAACATTGTAGATTGTATGTAAAAGACAAGGACCGGGATCCATAGTTCACTAGAGGTGGCTCTCCTTAGATAGATAACATGTTGGGTGAACAAATTGCAGCGGGGCAATTGACAAACACCGAGAAAGCAATACATGCATATACTAATCATCTTGACTCCTTTGAGACTTGATTGGGCATTACAACATAATACATAGACTGCCATCCAACTGCATCTATGACTAATAATCCACCTTCAGGTTATCATCCGAACCGCCTCCAGTATTAAGTTGCAAGCAACAGATCATTGCTTTACGAACTGCGTGTAAAGTAAACAATACAATTGTTCTATGAACAAAGGATCGTTGTTTTGTCCCTAGTAGCAACAGCACATCTAGTACCTTAGAGATTTCTGTCACTTCCCCAGATTACCAGAGGCATGAACCCACTATCGAGCATAAATACTAACTCTTGGAGTTGCTAGCATCTACTTGGCCAAGAAAGCTACTAACAACGGAAAACATGCAAGATCACAAATAACAAAGACATGATAGAATCAATAATCAATCTGAAATAGCATCTCAATATCCATCGGATCTCCGCAAACACAACATGTATGAATTACAAATAGATGATCTTGATCATGAACGGTGCTCACAAGATCTAAACATGAAAGCACAAAGGAGGATAAACCAGCCATCTAGCTACTACATGGATCCGTAGTCCAAGGATGAACTACTCACGCATCACACCGGAGGCTTGCATGGTGATGAAGAAGGCCTCCAGGGTGAATTCCCCTCTCCGACAGGGTGCCGGGAAGAGCTTCAGATCCCTCCCGATCTAGCGATGGAGATGACGGTGGCTACAAACTCTTTTGTGGATTTTTTATCGGGTACCTAGGGTTTTTGTCTCGAGGGCAACTTATAGGCGGAAGGAGAGGCCGAGGGGGTGTTGGGGTCGGCCAGACCACCCCCAGGCGTGGGCCAAGCCTGGCCGCGGGGCCAGGTGGTGTGGACGCCCCCTGGCCCCTCTCCGTCTCGTATTCTGGCACTTGATCCCTTCCGGAAAAAAAGGCACTTTGGCTTTTTTCCCGTACAATTCCGAGAATATTCATTTTCTGACTTTCCTGGAACCAAAAACAGCAGAAAACAGGCTGCTGGCACTATGGCTCTTGTTAATAGGTTAGTCCAAGGAATCATATGAAAAGTACTCCAAAGTTGGAACAAAACACAAGAAGGTGGATAAAACCAAGCATGGAACATCAAAAATTATAGATACATTTGCAATGTATCACCCACATCACCACTTCTACTCGTAGCAACAACATCACCACATCTGAACACCAGAACCACATCACACACATACTCCACCATCACCACTTCACATTAACAGAGAGCACGGTTGATAGGAGGATTGTCCCGTTTAGACTTTACCTCAAACACCTAGCAGATGACAAGCTCGGGCGGCGGTCGAGGGAAACAACAAGACACGTGGAGCCAGAGGTGCGCATGTGGCAAAAACCAGAGAAAGGAGGCGCGACACATGCATCACTGGGAGGAGCGACAGACGACACCACATACAAAAGGGGTTGCGCGGGAGTGGCTCTTGCGGAACAACATGGAGGCGCGGCTCCTATGGGTGGCTGCGTGGTGTGGCTCGGCTCGCAGGGCCTGGCGGCGGTTGGGGAACACGGGAGCGCCAGAGGCGGGGATCACGGGGAGGGTGACGACAGAGATGGGTGGAGAGGGACCGCGGGGCAGCGGTGTAGACTGACAGGCGGTAGGCTCACAGGGAGGCGGTGGATGACGAGGTCAGGCCGAGGAGGATCGAGGTAGGGCGGCGACTCGAAGACGGGTCGTGCGGGGCGAGCTTGCGCAGGCGACATGGCAGGGCGATGCCAGCGAGGCCTAGGCGGCGCGCAAGCTCACATTGCAGAGGTGTGGCGAGATGATGCGCGAGTTCGGGTGATGACGGATGCGGCCGTAGGTGGCGGGCGGCGACCTTGACAGCGAGGGGGACCTCCTGGTAGCGGCTTGCTGCCAGCAATGAGGCGGATGCGGGGATGCAACAGAGAGGTGGTGGGGATTGAGGGAGAGGGTGAGCAGAGGTTGGTAGAGATCGATGAGGACGACGGGGATGGGGTTGGTGGTTGCGGGTCGGGTCGGGACATGGTGGTGGGCTCGGGATGAGGCGGTGGGGCCGCGTACGTGTATGTGTGTGCTTGCGGTCCGACGCGCTGGGTCATGTTGCTACACTGGTACGCGCGCGTGTGTGTGAGTGTGGCGGCGGCGGGGTGGGATGTGGTCTAGGGTTAGGGTCAGGTAGAGTTAGGGTTTGGGTCTAGATGGGTTGGACCGGGTGGTAGGTGGTCCGGATGGTTGGGCCTCTGGCCCAATTGGCTGGACTGCCTCCCGGAAACATTGTTTTATTTTAAAAGATCTTTATAATTAGTTTTTAGACAAAACAAAATATCAAGAAGACTGGGTTTTAATTTGAATTAAAGGAGGGGACATTTAGAAAACAAAGATAAGCTTTTCGAAAATAGTTTTAGGCAAACAAATGCATGATGACATGACGATGCTCAAATGCAATGTGGCATTATGACATGAGCATGCAGTCATGATGATGCACAAAACAAAAACACCAAGCGATTTTCTAGTAGTGGTTTTACCGGGGTGCTACAATTCGACACCACTAACAAGGGATCTCGCCCTCGAGATCCGCCTCATGGTACCGGGAAGAAGGCTGATGATTGGATTCTTCTCGCTTCGTGTAGATCCTCGCGAAACCACTAACAAAGATTCTTGATCCATCTTGAATCGGCGACACCACCAACAAGGGGTCTTTGCTCACGTTCATCGAGAGAACTCTCCGAAGAACAAAGGACGAAGGTAAAGGCATCAAAAGTTAAGGCCACCTCTAACTTCGATATAAGGAGAGAACAATGTGCAATCTAATACACTACAATGTACAAGGGCGAATAGAATGAGTATTTGGCATGGGGGCCAATCCATCACGCACCCAAACTATTACTCCGCACATGTAGTAGAAAGCATGCAACCCATTCTCAGAATTAGACTGAAGATCTCAGTAAGCGATGTCCGGAGAACAAAGGAATGATGCAGACTCTTCATTAGATCGGACGTCGATGATGTCGTCGCGTTGTGGACCACCGGAAGATTCAAAAGAAATCGTATGAAAAGATACAATGATTAGGTTCCGCAATGGTTCTATTGGCATGAACAACACATGCTCAAGGTATACTCCAACTTCACCAATGCTTGTCCTTCTCATATGTTTTTCAATGATACAGATATCCGTCAAGGTGCATATACAGATAAAGAATTCAAGGACCAAAAGATTGGATAAAGGGTATAACAAACGAGATGCAGATTAGATGATGGTATCTTCGTAGTTATAAAAGGGAGGAAGAGAAACCCTAAAGGTACGATAGAAACCCAACCACGAGAAAACCTGGACTTGAAGAAAAGGTAAGAGAGCAGATTCAAAAAACGCGGAGGTAAGAGGAGAATAACACAGGGTAAGGAGTAAAAACAGACCTAATCAGATCTATCCAACCGATTTTGCAAAATAGATTTGACACTCTACATCGGCCGTTAGCTAGGTTATCCTACAGACTGGACCAGTGGGGTATCGCAACTGCTGAGCTCTGATACCACTTTGTAATACCCTCGAATCGGCCCTATGCAAGTTTTAGAGCTTCCCGCCAAACCCGCATAGAAACGATTCAAGGACACCCACCAGGCACTTTTGTGCGGGTGGAAAACAAAGTAATACCATTACACATTAGTCCACGATGGAACCCACAGAATATATAGATACAACAACGACTCCATGAGTCAAGAATACAGATATACTATACAAAGATCCAAATCACCTTGAAAACGATAGAGCGTCCGACTACGGACAAGATGCAAATGGGGCTAAGAGCCCTGAAGAATAACCAATGGCGTCCATAACCCTGCCCAGGCCAAGCCGAAAGGGTAACCCTGCTAACGACGTCGATCTCAAACCTGCTAAAACAAAAGGGGTGCCGACAAAGGGCGAAGGAAAAAGAGGAGCGTCAGTATTGAGGCCAGTACATGGTGAGGCTAGAATTCGGCGGCTCTCGCCTACATAGGTATGGTGGGCTAAAGCGGCAGCGCAGCATGCACTAAACAATCTATAGAGACTCGATTCAACTGTCGGCTATTAGAGAGGGATAAGAAAGACCTATTCGAATCCAACCTGATACTAACACCAATCATACCCATCCTGGTATTCCCCATCGAGACCAAACAAGGAAGTCAAACCGAGGAACTCACACAATTGGTAGTTTTATTCATTCCGTTATAGTTGCAGCACATACTAGTCCGATATAGATAGCATGAGCCATCCTGCTAGCATAAGTAGTGGGCAGTTTTAGTTAACCATTCAGTTGTAGTTGTAGTACTTACTAGTCAGATACAATTAGCATGTGACATCCCAAACCCAGCAGTTGTTGGCACTTTTATTTCATTCCATTGGAGTTGCGATACTTACTAGGCATGTTTAACATGACACGATACACCCCAGTTCCACCAGTTGTTGGCACTTTTATTATCCATTCCATTGTAGTGAATCTGATTACTAGTCACATATTAAGTCAAATTTATAGCACTAATTTAGTTATGTTTGTCTATGATCGAGATACTGTGCTCCAAGTCGTCCATAACCGCGGACACGACTTTCAGAAAGATTTACCCTGCAGGGGTGCACGAATAGCAACGCACACACAATCAACCTCGGAAAAACCAATTCAAAACCCAACAAGGCTTTCACGACAAAGCAATCACAGGATTCATAAAATATTTCAGGGGGCCACCCCATTAATCTATCCGCAACAAAGTTGGCTGGCTCCAAGACGGACCCAAGGTTTGCACCAATGGCTGTAAACGACTGGGAACCCGAAAGTGTGACTGGGCTTGTCGATACCGCGAAAACACTCCGCAATTCCTAAACAGTATAGGTGCTCCACGCACAATCGTAAATAAAGCAGTAAAGCATGACATAAGTACAGGATAGTAATAAAGCCCCAAATTAGTTTGTGGCCCCAGGAAATAAGAAATGAATCAAGCTCTGGCTAAGGGGGATCCATAGGGTCTCCCGGATGTGGATAGTGCGAATAGTCAAGGAACAAGTATCAAGTACTCGGGGCCTACGGGACACAAGTGGACATAAAAAACCAAATTACAGATATTACCCACTGGTGCCTCTTTCATTAGTTATCCCAGCAATTTAATAGTTGTATTTAAAGTCTTCATCATCTCCACCATTTATCATGTGCCAACTTGCCGTCAACGGTGGAACGACAACGACGCGAAGCAACACATAAGCTAGCAACTACGACTCGCAAAGCCGACTATCTATCAAACAACATGCAATAGGATGTGTCCATGGAAATATAGAGGCTGCAAGGAGTATAAATGGTGCATGGAAACTAAAGCATCGCAACACGGATAGCAATAGATCAATAGGAGAAAATAAAGACTAGAAAAGCAAAATAGGTAGAAAGGGGGAGATGCTCGCCTAGGAAACACTGCCGAAGATACATTATCCGAAGAACTTGTCGATACTCGCATCCACTCAACGGCCTAATCCGTGAAGAAGCAAAGCACTAGAAGAAACACCGGATACACTATTTAATACTACGGCAGAAGATCGGGCATGATGCATGTATGATGCATGACATGGCAAAGATGCGATGCAATTGGTCAATATTGAGCGGAACCGGGGTCCCGACAATTAATTAATGGTTCAAGTTATTTAGATACCCCTTAATTTAAATGTTGTATTAACAAGGAAAAACATAGCATCGGTTCGCTACACAAATTTAAATGGAGCCAATACAAGACTAGAATAGCCCGCATATAGACTCCATATTTAATTTAGGTGAATCATCGAATTACCCCCAAACAACCACAATATGTATGCAACCATGGACAATTTAATATGCATCAATTTATATAGATGGCACTTTATAAAATAGGGCTAGAAAAGGGTCACACATTGGCGTTCGGCACTGAGGATCTTGGGGTTCGGCGCTAGTGGTCTCGTCTGTGTCGGTCTCGGTCTCACGAAGGGGACTGGGGATCATGTCGAGATGGGTCTTGAACAACATAGCCCACATCACCACTTCTACTCGTAGCAACAACATCACCACATCTAAACACCAGAACTAAATCACACACATACTCCACCATCACCACTTCACATTAACAGAGAGCATTGTTGATAGGAGGATTGTCCCGTTCAGACTTTACCTCAAACACCTAGCGGATGACAAGCTCGGGCGGCGGTTGAGGGAAACAGCAAGACACACGGAGCCGGAGGCGCGCGCGTGGTGAAAACATGAGAAAGGAGGCGCGACACACGCATCACTGGGAGGAGCTACAGACGACGCCACTGGCAAAAGGGGTCGCGCGGGAGCGGATCTTGTAGAACAACATGGAGGCGCGGCTCCTGCGGATGGCCGCGTGGTGTGGCTCGGCTCGCAGGGCCTGCCGGCGGTTGGGGAACACGGGAGCGCCGGAGGCGGGGCTCACGGGGAGGGTGACGACGGAGACGGGTGGAGAGGGACCACGGGCCAGCGGTGCAGGCTGACAGGCGGCAGGCTCACAGGGCGGCGATGGATGACGAGGTCAGGCCGAGGAGGATCGAGGTAGGGTGGCGACTCGAAGAGGGGTCACATGGGGCGAGCTTGCGCAGGCGACATGCCAGGGCGATGCTGGCGAGGCCCAGGCGGCGCGCAAGCTCACTGTAGAGGTGCGGCGAAAGGACGCGCGAGGTCGGGCGACGACGGATGCGGCCACAGGTGGCGGGCGGTGACCTTGGACGGTGAGGGGGAGCTCCTGGCGGCGGCTTGCTTCTAGCAACGAGGCGGATGTGGGGATGCAACAGAGAGGCGACGGGGATCGAGGGAGAGTGTGAGCAGAGGTTGGTAGGGATCGATGAGGATGACGGGGATGGGGTTGGTGGTTACGGGTCGGGTCGGGACGTGGTGGTGGGCTCAGGACGAGGCGCTGGGGCCGCGTACATGTGTGTGTGTGCGCTTGTGGTCCGACGCGCTGGGCCGTGTTGCTACACTGCTACGCGCGCGTGTGTGTGAGTGTGGCGGCAGCGGGGTGGGATGTGGTCTAGGGTTAGGGTCAGGTAGAGTTAGGGTTTGGGTCTAGATGCGTTGGACCGGGTGGTAGGTGGTCTGGCTGGTTGGGCCTCTGGCCCAATCGGCTGGACTGCCTCCCCGAAAACATTGTTTTATTTTAAAAGATCTTTATAATTAGTTTTTAGACAAAACAAAATATCCAGAAGACTGTGTTTTAATTTTAATTAAAGGAGGGGACATTTAGAAAACAAAGATAAGCTTTTCGAAAATAGTTTTTGGAAAACAAATGCATGATGACATACGATGCTCAAATGCAATGTGGCATGATGACATGAGCATGCAGTCATGATGATGCACAAAACAAAAACACCAAGCAATTTTCTAGTAGTGGTTTTACCGGGGTGCTACAAATAGCTTCAGAGAAACCGCCGTCGGTAGGTGGCTTGCTTCATGGTCTGTGTCCACATGGTCCAGAAATATTGTCCTGTATCTAGGCCATCTCGCTCGGCGAGAACTCCTGTTCATCACGGTCGAGGCAAGGCATGAAAACATGGTGGCAGAGCAAGTCGTGGCGTCGCTACGCCCAATGCAGACTCGCTTTCGAAGTGACATCCTACAGGCGTTCATGGCACACTCATGGAAGCAGCGCATCCATGAATGACCACACAAGCATGAAAAATCCTTCATCACCATGAGATGACAAATAAAATAGAGCTATCAGCTCAAACCATCGAGGATTGACGAGGGTTTAACTCATCAATATCCATTGTTATGGACTTGGGTTTTGGAGAATGAGGGAGCGCTAGAAGCATCAATCTTCTAGCAAACAAGCACACATGGACGCAAGGTTTACCCAGGTTCAGGCCACGTAGAGGTCCCTACTCCTGCTTGTCTGCTCGTGGAATTAACAGAGGAATCGAAGATTACAATGGTGCGTAGATGCAATCTGGTGAGGGTTGTGGAAACTAGGGTTGCATGTGTCCTCCTCGCCGCCCCCTCCTAGCCTTTATATAGATAGGCTAGGTCTCGGGTAGCAGGTCGAGTCTGTTACAGGTTAGGGTTTCCCTTTAAACTTTCTATCTTTAGCTTCTTCTTGTTCCGCAAGCAATCGAGAGTCTGTAGGTTACTCGAGTTCTCCATTTGGGCCTTGGCGATGCCGTGGGCTTCCGCTGTATTTAGGTCGTATATACCAAGCTCGAGTACCTGTAGGGTATACCCATGTCAGTAGCCCCCGAGTGTCCAGTGGAATCGCAAAATCGATTGGGGACTTTGTGAAGCCTTTCGGGTGCATGAATGAGTATATTTTCGACTGCTCTGTTTGTGTCATAGGGATTGTTGATGTGCGTGCCTGATTTAAACGATGTATCGGTGTCAGTTAACTACCTTAGGGTAAAACAACGCAATCTACTCGAACTCGAGTCCTCGGACTCGAATTAAGAAAAGTGCTGGTGTAATTCGACTCAAGCTGTGGAGGTCTTACAGGAGTCGAATTCCAGTATATGGGTGTGAGTACTCAACACGTCCGTCAAGGCGTGT
This sequence comes from Avena sativa, assembly GCA_916181665.1. Lineage (NCBI taxonomy): Eukaryota > Viridiplantae > Streptophyta > Magnoliopsida > Poales > Poaceae > Avena > Avena sativa. The sequence goes on along the minus strand of OV702291.1, from coordinate 371,586,083 downwards.
TCATCATACCTGTAGGCACGGATATATTTCTGGTAGTGCGCAGCGAATGCGTTGCCAGGCCTTATTCAGGTCTTATCTTCATGCTGCAAGCGCGACATCCAAAATTTATCATTGCGGAGATGATTCGGGTGACCCAGGAGACACAATTTCTTTGTAGGGAAAAATCATGAGGCGGTGTCGCCATAAACTTCGAGTGTGGATGTTATCGACACACAGTACAATGTACAAAATAATCATAGGGTGTGCGACCAGCGCTCCTATGGGAGTAGCCCCCGAGTGCCTAGTTGGGTCGAAGACTCAGGCACTGACTAAAGATCTTTTGCGACTGCTGTCGTCTTTTGTTTGCTTGTTTCAGTCGAATTTATTTCCGGCGCTCCCTATGGGAGTAACCCATGTCCATAGTCAAATCGTGGATTCGAGTGATTGGGTATGCTTTGAATGTCCATGTTCCTGCAGAAGAGAAAAAGAAAAATCGTAGGGTGCGCGACTAGCGCTCCCTATGGGAGTAGCCCCCGAGTGCTTGTTGGAGTCGAAGACTCGAGCAAGGACTAAAGTAGTCGAAGTCTTCTGCTGCTCAATTTTGGATGACATCAGTGCTGACGATGTGATGATCTCAGTTGCCCGCGTGAGCAGGTTTGATGGGACGTGATGAGCGATGGGTCCCATTTTCTGACCCTGACTTGACCAGGCGTGCGTAATCTTTGTTTTAACTATGCCTCCTCGATTTCCGCGCGTAATGGGGGTAGTGGGGGACGGTTCGCACTTCGGGTTCTCCACATGTCGATCACGATGGGCGCCACGCGTCTGATAGGGGTTTTGCTGGCCGTTGGTTTACATCTTCCAGGGGGTTAAGTAGCAGTGCTGCGACGGTAATTTTTCTCATCTGCTCTTTTCTGTACCTTTGCCTCCGTCGCCATTGCTGCTGCTCCTCTACTTCCTAGAGTTCATCTTCCTCGTCGCACTGGACCAGCTCCGCGTATTCCCTAGTTACTTCCTCCGGCCGCATCGCCACCGCAAGATGGGGAAGAAGAAAGGAGGTGCTGCGGCTGAATCCGCCGCGCCACTGTCGCTGCCAAAAAGAAGGGCAGCTCCACCGTTGCGGGCACCAACACCGCCGTCACCGGGAAGAAGAAGGGAGCGGGCAGTCGCGTCACCAATGGCGCGTGGCGCGTGTCCGTTATCAAGTCATCTGAGCTCCGTCTCCTTTGCTAAGACGGAGTTCTGTCTCCCGCGGTCGCTGACTCGTGAGTCCCAGGTGGTGACGTAACCCCTTGTCCTCCTGCTGGTTTCCGGGTGATGTTCCTCGCATTCATCATCCGCGGTCGATCGCTGCCCCTGCATCCTTTCTTCATGGGCCTTCTTTGTTTCTATGGGCTCCAGCTACACCAGCTGTCCCCCAACTCCATCCTCCATGTTGCTTGCTACATTACACTTTGCGAGTGCTGGCTCAGAAACGAGCCACACTTTGGCCTCTTCAAGCTTCTCTTCAAGCTGAAGCGCCAATCGGCGTCTGGTTCCGTAGTCTATGATGTAGGAGGCTGCGGTATCCACGTCGATTCCTCCGTCACGTATTTTGACATCAAACTCATGGCGTCCGTCCAAGGGTGGAGGGACAAGTGGTTCTACATCCACGACCAGAAGGCTGACGAAGACCACTACGGACTTGCACCTTTCGATCCCGCGACACCGTGCAAGAGGAGGCGCTCCTGGAAGAACGTGGTGATGCCCGGCGAGTCTGCGGAGACAGATGTGTTGTACGAGCGTGTCTGCGACCTCGAGAGTCGCATGGGTAAAGAAGAGGGAGGATGCGCCCTTATTCGCACGTGGTTGCACTGTCGCTTCCAGCCCCTGCAGGCCAGAGTCCACCCTATGTTCCAATGGGCTGGTGCGGACGATGTCACTCGCGTATCTGACGATGGCATTTTCGCGAGTGAAGTAGATAAGAGGGTGCGACTGCTCACCAAGTACACTGCCAAGGATGTGCTCCCCAGTGAACCAGTCGTACCTCCATTCGATGTTGCTAATCCTCCTCCTGAGGTATGGTTGTGCTACAAAGTAGCGTTGTTTGTCGAATGCTTCTTTTTCCTTGACTTGTGCTGACTTGTTGTCTGTATGTAGTATTGGAAGGTGTCTCCCTGTATGCCCCCTCTTCTTGAGGGGGGTATTCCTCGTGAAGCTTTAGAAGAGGACGAGTCGGATTCGACCGTCCCATCTGATGTGGAGGAGGAAGCCCCCGAGTCTAGAAATCCGGACACTCGCAAGCATTCGCGCAGCGAGGATTCGGATGCGTCATCTCCTTCGACTCCGGAAGGCCCAGCTATTGGTGCAGAGTCGCCGATACCTGCCGTTCCTGTGAGTGTTGTGGTGCCGTCTTCCCGCAAGAAGATGCGGCTGTCGAAGGAGTCGTCGTCGGAGTCGGGGTGCCAAACCTTCGATTTTAACAAGTTTGATTGGTAAGTATACAATTCTTATTTTTGGTTCTTCTTTGGAGTTGCATTTTCTTGATGTTGGTTTTGTTCTGCAGTCGGCCGGCTTCGTCATCTTCTGGCGATGTCCAATTTTTGAAAGAATCTGGAGTCGCGACCTCCAAGGCCAAGAAAGTGGCTGAGCGGACTCCTCCTCCATTGGCGGCCCACTCCGGGCACAATTCATCGAGTTCTCCACACGATGTGGAGCATCAGATGGTTGTCCGGACGCTTGCGCGTCAATCAACTTCGGAGTCACTGGAGGATCACGTATGTGTAATGTTGCTTCTTCTGATTTTTGCAGTCGAATGTATCATCCATACCATCTGCTGATCCTTTGTTGTTTCTTCTGTCGCAGCTTATTATGAAGGAAGCTGCTCGCTTGGTGGAGCAGGTTCTTGCGATGGGTCGCCAGCATGCAATGCTGGACAATCGCCATCGCGTGGTTGAAAGTGAGTGTTTTTTGCTTCTTCTTCTTCACTCTTGTGATATACTCGACTGACGGTCTAGCTTTGTTTGTTTCACAACTGAGCATAATGCACTCCTTCACGATGCCGCTTCCCTCGAAAAGGCACTCGCCGCGGCGGTGAAGTGTCACGATGAGGCAGTCACAGCACATGACGAATCGCGGAAACGCGAAGAGGATTTGCGTGCCTCCATCATAGCTAGGGAGAAGTTGTTCGAAGAACAGCTTTTCTCGATGGCCAAGGCTCTTTCAGGTATTCCCTCGTCTAGATTTTCGCCGTGTCCCTTCTTTCGAATTTGTTGTTGTGCTGCCTTTTTGTGCCAGTGCTTGATTCTTGTGTAGATGCCAGCGGTCTGAGCTTTGACGCCTAGGAACTCTGTCGTGATGATGCCTTGGCGTGTGCCATCTCGGCAGTCGAAGATCGCAATGCTTCCGTTCAGGGGATGCTGATCAAGGCCAAGGGCGTGCGCAGCCGCCTCCGTGAGGAGCTGGCGTCCAAAGCTGAGTTAATCAAAAATGTAGATGATCTGGTGGAGTCCCTTGCTGGAGGCCTTCCTGCAGGGTTCAAGAATTCACTCCGTGCGGCTGGCGCTTCGATGTCACTCGCAATGGTTCAAGCCCATGGAGTCGAGGTTGATCCTGCTGCGGTCTCCAAGGCAATGCCTGTCAGCACGGATGACCAACAGGTAGTCTTTGCTCCTTTTGCAACTGCCTGTGGCAAGTACAGGCCATAGCTAATCAACACAGTTGCGGAGTACTCTGAGGAACTGGAGCGAGCCAAGAAGGCGGCGAAGGCTACGGCGTTAGGGGTTGGCGGGAAGTCTGTGGCATCTGATACTGCCATAGACTCGATGAGGCCCCCAAAACCAAAGTCTAAGTCGAAGAAGCCAGTTGCTCCTTAGTAGTCATGTCTGCAATAGTTAATAGCCTGTCTCTTTTGTCTGGAACATGCCTTTGGCGAGTGTATCTGTTGATACTTTATTATGCTTGAATGGACTCGAGTCTTTTGTCCATGCATCGCCTTAGTCTTCTTATTATCTCTTGCTTGGCTTGTGATAGGGTACATCGAGTGGTCCTTCGAGTGAACCTCAGAATATGCCATCCATTGATGACACTTTGGCACAGTTGCGCTCAAGGGTGGATGAGCTATCTCTGCTCTCGCGACTCCGTGACCACGTGAAGCAGTTGGAGCGCGAACTACCTGTGCTCCGTGGTAACGCGGATGTATGGAAGTCGAGGGCGGATGTATGGAAGTCGAGGGCGGAGAAGGCCGTCGCCCGAGAGCAATATCTGCTGGGGGAGGTGACGCAGCTGGGCGACCAGTTCAAGTGTTAGCTTTCTTCTTCCTTATCTTTTCTTGTAGCCACTCGCAGTAGTTTGTTGTCTTCATACTTTTGCCTTTGCTTGGTATAGTTGTCAGTGCATGCCATCCGCAAGATGAGAAGGACAGGATTGCTATTTGCATGAATGATCTGACCCAAGAGCAGCTTCAGGCGAGTGGGTACTTCTGGGTGGATCATGATCGTGCAATCGTGCTTGCGACCCTGCAGGATCGTGCTTCGCAAGTGCTTCACTTCCTGAAGAAGTCACAATCGTGCTTGAGGAATATTTATCAAATGATGTTCCCACAGGACGTCGTTCCATCGAGCTTGCTGGCCCTTCTTGCCAAATTTCAAGACTTAAGCGCGGTCCACGAGTGTGTATGGCATCAGTTAGTGGCTGGTGCCAAGGCTGCTCTGTCGCTGGTGTGAATGCACATGCCTGATGTGGATGTTGCAGCAGTTTCTGCCGGACCGCCAGCGCCGCCAACAGGTTCGACCTAGAACATGGTTCCTCACTACCAGGCGGTGGATCGCTCAGCGGAGGAAATCGATGACTTCTTCAAGGAGTAGACAAACGTTCCTTTGTTGCAACAGTAGTTTAGTTTGTATCCTGCACATAGTTGCACTAGTGTTGTAAAGTTCATATATATATGATGTGTATAATTGATTGACATTGATGTATATAAAGAGCTTGTTAGCTTGTATGTTTTGCGAGTACGTCGCGCTATGGGATTCCTTTTCGTTAGCCTGACTTGTGTTTATCTCAACACCTTGCCAACCTATCAGGTGCGTTGCAACTGGGTTGGTGTTTGTCAAGGGTTCGATTAGTGCGTCAGCTACTCAGGATATCGCGTTGGTTCGTAGAACAGATTTGTATAGGGTGACACAGCCCCTGAGTGGATATTTTGCAAAAAAAAAGAACACAGAGTTTGGGGCACTTAGCTTTATTTATTCGCAGGATTGTACGAGGTACAATATGTGGCTAAGTATCCTTGGCTGAGTAGCCTTATTTGCAATGTAAAAAATAAAAGACGACTAAGGGTAGAAGCGCCATGGCTGCGCGCCGTTCCAGTTGTTGGAGTACGCGACTCCTGTCTCGAAATCTTTAAGGCGATAGGTGCCACCTGGGATTACTTATGTAATCACGTATGGTCCCTCCCAGGGGGACTCGAGCTTGAGATGCCCTTGTTGTTTCAGTCGTAGGACCAGGTCTCCTTCAACGAAGGATCTGGGGCGTAGCCTTCAGCTGTGGTAGTTGCCCAGGTTCTGCTGGTAGATCGTTGATCTTTCCATGGCGATTTCCCTTGCCTCGTCAAGGAGGTCGAAGGAGTCTTCTAGTGCAAGAGTTGATTCCTGCTTGCTGTAAGCGACCACTCACGGTGCTTTGTATCGTACTTTTGCGGGTAGCACGGCTTCAGCACCGTGCACCATGAAGAACAGGGTGTACCCTGTGGCACTGTTTGGGGTTGTGCGTAGGCTCCAAAGTACTGATTGCAGCTCGTCTGGCCAGCAGCCTGCGGCTTGTTTGAGTGGCCTGAGGAGTCGCTTCTTGATTCCGCCGCAGACGAGCCCGTTGGCTTTTTCGACCTGACTGTTGGTCTATGGATGTGCTACGGAGGCATAGCTTATGTTGATTCCCAGATTCTCACAGAATTCTTGGAACTCCTTAGATGTGAAGTTCGTCCTGTTGTCCGTGATGATGCTGTGTGGTACTCCGAAGCGATAGACGATGGACTCAAAGAACTTGACTGCGTTGTATCCTGACTGGTTAGTCACTGGCATGGCCTCTATCCACTTGTTGAATTTGTCGACTGCGACCAAGAGGTAGACGTAGGCTCCTCGTGAGGACTTTGGGAGCTTGCCGACCATGTCGAGTCCCCATTGCGCGAAGGGCCAGGCCAATGGAATTGGCCGGAGCTCCGTGCCAGGTGTGTTGGCTTGTCCGTGAATCGCTGGCAAGCGTTGCATTTTTGGACGATGTCCTTGGCGTCACGCATGGCCGTAGGCTAGTAGAATCTAGCTCGTAAAGCTTTGGTGACGAGGGCGCGACTGCTGGCGTGGTGCCCGCAAGTCCCCTCATGGATGTCAAGGAGAACAACTCTTCCATCGGTGTTGGAGACGCATCATTGGTACTTCTGTGATGCTGCTCTTTTATAGTTCGCCGTTGATAACTGCGAATGCCTTGGATCGCCGCGCAATGTTCCTTGGATCGCTGCGTAATGTACCGTTGATAACAGCGAATGTCGGGTGAACTTGGCCGGCTCAGGGGAGGCAGACTATTGTCTGTCGACTCCTTCAATCTTGCGAGTTCCTCCTACATGCCGAAGGACTGGGAAATTCTATTGAACTTCCTATCGCAACTGTCGGACCTCTCGAAGCTCCCGTTGATTGTGATGACGCTGTTAGGGCCTGGCATTTTAATCAAACGCGACATGTCCGAGGATGCAGTGGTACTGTGAGGGCCAGTCGACGACTTCGAAGTTGATGCGTTCACGTCGAAAGTTTTTCGGCGTGCCGAAGATGACGTCGAGGTTGATTGTGCCAATGGGATATGCGCCCTTGCCTGGGACGATGCCATGGAATGTTGTGTCTGAGGCCTCTAGGCAGGTCATAGGGATCCTCATTGATCGCAAGGTACTCACGAACATAAGGTTGATGCCGCTTCCACCGTCCATGAAGACACGGCTCATGTCGAAGCCTCCAATTTGTGCCTCGAGTACGAGGGGACAATGGCCTGGACGAGGTACTTGGCGCGGATGGTCACGCTTGTCGAAGGTGATTCAGGAGTTGCTTCCACTAAGGTACTCAGTGATGGATGGTGGTGAGTTTGTCGCCAGATTGACTTGGCGAGTGATGGCCTTCTGCCCCCGATTGGAGGGGCGACCTTTTTGGATCATCATGGTGCCCATGGCCCGTGGGTACGGTTCGCCTCCGTGATGCTGGTCAGGCGCAACTGCGTTTGGCGGTGGTCGGGGTGGTGGTGGAGGAGCTCCATGTGCCACAACGCCTGGGGCGGCTCCGTATCCCCTGTTGACCGCGTCACGATTCATCTGAGCCAGACCCTCATGAAGTTTGAGGAACTCGCGGTAGTCCTTGAGGAGGTGGCTGGATTTCTTTTTGCTGTCATGCTTGTCGATGTAGAAGTGCACAGTGCATGGCCCGGACAGCTTGTCTTCGATGGATGCTGCGGGTGCCTCATCGCGGGTGCGGCGCTGCCATACTTGCGTGGTTTTCCCGGAGTCACGATGTCCACCGCTGCGGTAGCCGCTGTTGCGGTTGTCGTCGCGTCTGTCGGCGTAGCCAGCTGCGACCATGTTGACGTTGTCGCAGTCATCGTAGATACGCATTCAACGTTTGCTTCGGCGATCACATCTACGTTCAAGTTCTGCTTCATTGTCGGAGTGAACACGATTATTCACCGAATCGTCTCCATCTGCCCAACGATTTATGATTTCCATCAGGTGGTCCATTGTTTTGGGCTTCGAGCGGCCCAGCTCCTCCCTGAGCTCTATGCAGCGAACGCCGCCGTTGAATGCGTCAATTGCGCAATCCTCCGATATATTTTTTGCGGAGTTCTTGATGATGGACCACCTCTGGATGTACGAGCATAGCGATTCACCCGACCTTTGCTGGCAGCACCTCAGCTCTTCGATTGACGCGGGCCTTTTGTAGGTGCCCTTGAAGTTGCACACGAAGCTATAGACCAGCTCATCCCAGCTACGAATGGATCCGCGCGGGAGGTTGTTGAGCCATGCTCAGGCGACACCCTGCAGCTATAGCTGTAGGCATTGTATGGCCGTGCTTCGACTCCCACCATGGAGCCTGAAGGAGGAGATGGGGTCCTCCAACCAGATTTTCGGGTCCTGCAGGCGGTCAAAATTTGGGTTCTCCAATGGGAGCTTAAACCCCTTGGGCATTCGCTTTTGCCTGATGGCTCTGCTGAAGCATCTAGCGCCACAGAGCTCCACATCTTCGTCTTCTGAGTCAGTCGATCAGGCACGTCGTGCCCTTGACTTGTCGATCTTGCGCTGTGTGATGTCGTCATGCGCGTCGTAGTTGTGGTCATGTCGCCGTGAGCAGCAGCGTCGAGACAGATCATGACTATCATCGCTCGATGAGGGTGAGGAATAGTGTTTTGCCAGAGCCTTGTTTTTCTTTGGCTCCGGCGTTGTCTCTTTGTCGAGAGCGGCCTCGATTAACCCCAAACCTGCGATCGTAGATCGGTGCATGGCAGCTCGAGGATCTCCAACTGGCGGCTGGTTGTTGAGGAGGTACATGGTGGCCGCCGTTACCGCAGCTTGCGGCATTTTCGGAAGCACATTGTCACGCGTATCCACCGTCATGGAGCCGAAGTCAAGGACCTTTGCAGCTTCTACACACTCTTGTTCAGTGAGGTGGGCCAGTCGAGATCGCCTCTTATTAGCGATGTACTCGTTGCACTTGGAGGAGGATCCTCCATGGGAGGAGAGCCCAGCTCATCGGAGGCTCGACTCGTCTGCCGCCTTTTTACGCGCCTCAAGTTGCACGATTGTGTGCAGTTGGCGTTTGTATTCCTCTTTCAGGAGCCAATGGTAGCCCATCAGCAGTGCTTGCGGGGAGCCGAAGGGCAGAGGGTGGCCTCGTAGAGCTTCTCGGCAGCGGGCCCACTCGAGATCATTGAGCCTGATCACAACGCGTTCACCAGTTTGCTCATTCACCATGGTGGGGAGTTCGGCTGCCCCTACGTTGTTGCCGGGGGCGCCGTTAGTGGGGCCGCCGTTGGGTGTTCCACCATTGGGTGGTCCGCCGTTGCCACCATTTGGAGGGTCGGTTCCATTGCCACCGTTTTCCACGTTGTCACGATTGGCAGAGGAGTCGCCCGCATTGATGACAGCGCACATGAAGTGGTTGGGGAAGTTGCTGCTCCCGCAACTTTCAGATCCGGAACTGCAGGCTCCATCTTCAGTTGCTAGATCGCCCAGATCGGATTCGCGACTGCTGTCGCTGTCTGTATTCTCGACTGTTGTTGAGACATTGAGCTCACTGAGGGTGCCGATCGGCGGAGGGAACCACGATGCTGGAGCAATCGATGGTGTTGTCGGCTGGTAAGGCATGCGAAACATGCCCATATGACCAACTTGGAAGTGGAAGCTCCCGATCGCCAGGCTAATTCCATCACCCACAGACTCGAAAGCCAGGCGAGTGGCCGGCGTGTGGACGGTGAAGTCGAACACGCTGAAGAGCTGGCGAATCTCTGCTGTTGCGGAGTTGTAGATCGCAGTTGATGGGGCCGAAGAAGCCGCAACATCAGCACTCCCAATTCTCACAGACGGTGCCAATTGACGAGGGTTTAACTCATCAATGCCCATTGTTATGGACTTGGGTTTTGGAGAAGGAGGGAGCGCTAGAAGCATCAATCGGCTAGCAAACAAGCACACAGGGACGCAAGGTTTACCCAGGTTCAGGCCTCGTAGAGGTCCCTACTCCTGCTTGTCTTCTTGTGGAATTAACAGAGGAATCGAAGATTACAATGGTGTGCAGATGCAATCTGGTGAGGGTTGTGGAAACTAGGGTTTCGTGTGTCCTCCTCGCCGCCCCTCCTAGCCTTTATATAGATAGGCTAGGTCTCGGGTAGCAGGTCGAGTCGATTACAGGTTAGGGTTTCCCTTTAAACTTTCTATCTTTAGCTTCTTCTTGTTCCGCAAGCAATCGAGAGTCCGTAGGTTACTCGAGTTCTCCATTTGGGCCTTGGTGATGCCGTGGGCTTCCGCTGTATTCAGGCCGTATATACCAAGCTCGAGTACCTATAGGGTATACCCATGTCAAGGATCCTCCTACATCGTCATGGACTGGAAGAAGTCTACCCGCACTTCATTGTATTGGAGTCATGCTGAGCGTGTGGGCATGGACTAGAGAGGAGTAGCAAGGAGAGTCAAAGGAAGGTAGATGGTAGGAGAACAAAACTTCTATTGTTATAGTAGAACAACATCACGATAACATCATACATGAAGTGGCCAGCGCTATGTTCATGTCGGTTATGAAAGAAAATCCTTGGTTCATGTGTCATTTCCTTTCAAGATGGAAGGGACTGAACACGTCTGGCGCGAGCGATGCATGGAGGACCTGTCCGTGCTCGTCTGATCGCCGGTACAAGCATGAAATGCAACATGAAAGAGAAAGTCCAGCTTCATGCACTATGACAATACCTAAAAATCCTTGGTCTGCATGTCATTTGCTTTCAAGATGGAAGGGACTAAACACGCTTGAAGCGAGCGGCGCCAGGAGGACCTTTCCGTGCATGTCTGGTCGTCGGTATGGGCATTAAACGCTGAAGGAAATATAAAGGTCAGCTTCATGTACTACGTACAAGCGTGACATCTCGCTTTAGAAGTGTATACACGCGATGGGAGGAAACACAAACCTCAAGCCTGATATATGCTAAGGGCATTAACATGACGCAACTAAGTACGTTTCCCAGACGCGCATAGCATATGTAGCATGATGCCTACGCATTCGTGTTTTCCTATCTAAGATAGTAAAGCAATATATCTTTCCAAAAAATCGTAAGGGTGGCCTGACAATCTCGTTCACGTTGGCTAAAGAGAACATGAAGAGAAAGACGTCCAGACAAGGGCACCGTAAGGCAAGACGTTAGATACTTTTTATGCACTGCGAGTACCGCTTCGAGCAAAATCATTTCATCAGATGAGAACATGAACACAAAAAAGGAAGCTATAAAATGGACACACTGAGTTTTCAAAACACAGTCGCAAACAACACAAACATATAACCATTACTTGGAACACGAAATAATGAAATATAGTTGTACATGATGAATCTTACAAAACTACACAGAAGGGCTAACAACGATGCGAGCCGCTCGTGAACTCTACATGCAAATCTACCAATACATGTAAAGAAAGGAAGACCACCGATGATGAAATCGTCAGAACACCAGCTTGATGAAGGTCCTCACAGGCATGTCTGGTGCTCGGGCTTCCGACCGCCACGAAGAAAGGAAGACCGTCGCTGATGAAATCATTGGAACACCAGCCCGAAGAAGCGACCAATGAAGATCTTCACAGCCACGCCCAGTGCTCCGGCTGCCACTGCCGCAAGAACATCAGCCTGTAGTGGCCATCGCTGAGTGCCGCAACTGCCGATCAGTGCAGGAACATCGACCCGTAGTCGCTACCGCTGAGTGCCGCAACTGCCGACCGCCTCGCAAGCAGCCGGTTGTGCCTGGTAGGTCTCTTCGCACGTGGAAGGATGCTCCTCTCATCGCCTTTTCTTGAGTTGTGAAGGGAAGCAAAGAACACCAACGACATGGAAACGAGTATTATTAGGCGCATGCAGGATGCCTAATTATACTCTTTTCCGCCTATTTGTGTACCCCCCGTGCCGCCGACGGTGCTAGCCACGAACACCGATGCAGCAGGCCAACAACGGACGTAGATGCTTCTCTAGTGTGATGCTCACAGGCCCGCTGTCTAAACTAAACCTACTTTACCACGTTGTCCTCAGCCCGCTCTCGAACCTAGAAGAAACCACACTAGCTCTTAGAACACGTCAGATAAGGCTCGCTCATCGTTCATGTACGATTTGGTGGTGGTCCTTCTAGGACGAATAGTGGAATGAGTCAATGCTGTGAGAACATAGGAGAAAAACTAATAGGATGTCACAAATACGAAAACCGAGGGCTCTTTTATAGGGGAGCCACGACTCGCTATTCAAGGCGCGCATGGGTTCTCATGCTAGGAAGTGCGGGTTGGTCCTGCTGGCATGGAAAACCGCTCTCAAGCATGATGGAGGTGCGACGCAGGATAACGCCATGCATAGGACGTCCCATTTACCTGCACACGATTTGATTGGATATGAATGAGACCCACTATATGATCCCGCCATGAGAAGCCGCAGACGTCTATATGCTAGCCTACCAAATCGACTGCACACCCACGAGAACCTGAGTAGTCTATGGTCCATGATCCCACTACTAGGAAACAACTCTTTTGTGGTGCATGTATATCTATCGTCTATGGTGCATATGTTAGTCGCCACTATTACCTCGCCACTGATATCTGCTTTCTGTGGCGCATATATATATGCGCCACAGAAGTCTCAGACTTCTGTGGCGCATTTCATCATATGCGCCACAGGAATATGTTCAGTGGCGGATTTATACATATACGCCAGAGACATATTTTATATATGCACCACTGACTAAATTACATGTATTCAAAGTAAAATACGTTCCTGGTGTATAATCAGGTATTTATAAAGGATTTATACAGTATTTATCCAGATCAGTATAAACAGTATATTGCACATATAGTAGATGAAAACCGACATATAATACAAACACAAGTATAATGTCATCACACTTAGAGCCCGATCGAGATACATATATAGTGTCAAGTGCCGATTTTTTAGACAAGTGCCAAATACAAAGTTCATATAATGTATCTCACATTACAAATATGAAGTGGTCACCGCCGCCTACACTAGGATCAAATAGAATACAGCTGTGATGATGGTGAGCAAGAGCATAAGCCCGACCAATATCTTCATCCGGTTCTTCTTCCACATGTGGTTCCTCCACTTGGCTACCGCCTCCTCTCTAGTCGCGTATCCTTTGTAGATGTTGCCGCTAAACTTGTTCACTTGTTTGTGACAATCCTCCCACTCCTCGTAGACTCCTGGAAACCTACCCATGTAACCACATACCACCTCGTCGCCATCTCTATAGATGACAAGGCATATTAGTAAAAATGCAACGAAAAGAATTAATAAAGGGTTCACATCCATATATATATATGTTCACAAATATAAAACAAAGGATCCATAAACCTAAAAATAGCATCACGATCATCATAGAAGTAATAAGTTCAACGACAACATGACCACAAGATAGTAAAGTTTATGACACACACACTACAGTAGGCGTCCATCGAGAATATACACACACACTCGATCATGCTAGAGGCACATATCGATCATAAAGACTTCTTCTTCTTGCTCGACTTCGGGAACAATTGATAGCCCTCTTTCATCATCCACGTCCTTGTGTCACCCTGCTTACGGAGGCGTTCTTTGATCTCCCTCTTACTCAACCCTCTGGCTTGTTGTAGCCCCCCTTGTGTTGACATCTTCAATGATGATTTGTGACAACTTCTGCTGAATGCGATGGAAGTCTTCTCTAAGATCATCATCGTCGCTTCGCGCCAAAGTTTTGGCCCATACTCGGAGACTAGATGGTAGCGTTAGGTTCTGGCAATCCCGAACATAGCCTTTAACATGATGGAGGACGTAGAAGGCCTCCTTGGCGCTACCAGTAGTCGGCTGCTTGATGCAGGGGAACTCGAGCACATGCTTGAACATGTGTTTTCCATCCTTGATACATTCCCCCTTATCTATGAAGGTGCATCCCTTCTTTGCGTAGCCCTCGAGAGCCTCACTGAGAACACCCCTTATTCTGGTGTAGTCTTTCTTCTTCGTCAAACTCCCCGAGTCGAAATACGTGGCTAGCGAATACCTCGGGGCAAGGACGATGAGTGTGCAGTATTTGTCTCCGTGCGACACAATTGGAACAGAATGTTGGAAAAAGAGCAAAGGAAGAAATCTATAAGAAATGCATAAGTTACAGCGGTGATGAGCGAGTGTGTACTTACTCGGGAAAGAAACGCAAAAGAAGTGTGTCCTTCCTCTTGTTTTCCACCATGAACTTCTCGAGCTACGCCATTGCCTTGGTCCATGTCTCTGATCCTTCGACCAACTAGCTATCCCGCATGTAGTAGGGATCCACTATCACGACTTCCGGGGTACTCTCCCTTGATCTTGATCGCCAGATTGAGCGCGTATAGGTGGACCAAGTTATAGTCCAGCTGTTTCATGAGAAACAGCTTGAAGATGTCCTCGTACGCTATGAAGAATATATCCGTGGGGGGTTCATCGATGAAGCCCATGTCCAATGGCACCTTGGCCGTGAAAACTAGGTAATTTGGATCTTTGTCTTTAAGAAGGAGGCCCTCTAGTGTCTTGACACCCTCGTGCAAAGTTAACATGAATCCAACCGCGACGTGGAGCATATCTGGAGTCAATATCAGATCACCAGCTACATGCACTCGGAGCAAGCCATATTGTGTGGATGGTATGACGACGGCGTCCTGAGCCCGGATCCTCTTCGGAAGAGGCATCTTGCACCCTTCTTATTATTATTATTACCTCTCTTCTTGTGCTTCTTCTTGACAACAATGTCATCCACTGCCATCTACTCATTGTCCTCCTTTCGGAGTGTGTTGGGGATGAAAACCAATACCGGTTTCTCCTGTGGTGGATCGGCGGCTGGAGGCATCTCTTGAGAAAAACCATGGAAGACCAGGCGCTGTGTGCATGTATTGGGCCGACCAACTTGATGGTCGCGAGCTGTGAAGGGTTCTTCATCCATAGAAGGCATACAATCCATTGTTAGCACCGGTGTTGATGAAGTCATCAACGTTAACCAATTCATCATCATCTTCATGGGTGCCATCATGTGGTGGTGGTAGCGGGGGCGATGGTGGTTGCGGCACAATGTCTTTGCCATGGGGCGGTACACACGCTGCCAAGAGTTGCTGGTGACGGCTGGTGGTGGCGACGATGGCCGTTGCTGGCTTCCGAGGTGGTGGCCGGGCAATTGATCGAGAGGTGGCACCAGTTCTCCCCCGCAAGACGAATCTGGGTCTTCGGCCATGTCAAGGGCCAGTTGTAGCATTCTCCAAGGGTCTTGTGTTTGTCGGCTCCTAGAGGTTGAAAGGGGGGGTCCATGTCGTCGCACCCTGGCAACACCCGAGCCAACCTCACCCTCATTACATCCTCATCCATTGGATTGTTGTGCATCATGTGACTCGCCGGTTGTATGAGAGTGCCCTTGGCAACATCCTTCAACTCACCACCGACATCTTTAAGAAGGAGTACGCAAGAAGTGTCCTGAGGCAAAACATGTTGTTGGGCATCATGCATCAATGACATAAAGGAGATGACGTGCACTAACTAATTAGTTACCTTGGTGATGGTGTGGAGCTCGGCTAATGTAGAGGCACGGCCGATGCCAGCGGCCGGCCTATCATCATCTACATTCTCCCGCTCGGGTGCCTCACGAAGCGCCACCGCCATTGGTTGCGCCTTATTGGTATCTTTGGCAGGAGGGGGCGTCGGTGTGACCAAAACAAGCGGCTGCGTCCCGGCGTTTATGGTCGGCGGGCTCACCAGGTCCGGCGACACATTAACGTTGATGCCCGAGTTGCTACTGCTTATGCTGGGCAGATGTATCGGCCCCTGTTGACCTCCCGCATTCTAAACAGTTAGCCCCTCGAAAAACTCATGGGGGATCATCATGCGGAGCTTCTCTTCCACTAACTTGTCCACTATTTTCTCGTTCACTGCCTTCTCCTCCAGTTTCTGCACCTTCATCTTCAACTCTTCAACAGTGGCTTTATCCTTAGTCGTCGACTAGTTCTTCCTCGCACTTATTTTCTTTGCTTCCTGTTTGTAGTAGTCCTTGAACTTCCTGCTGGTACCGAAGCTGGACACACGGCCAGCTGAGGACGACGGCAACCCCTTGTCTCTCTACTTGTAAGCATTCGTTGCCCTGTTGAAAACCGTGTCCCACAGCTCCGTCAAATCCTGGGACGACTCTTTGGTGGGAGCATTTAGTTCATCCTCCTGAAGAGACAACGAAAGGTGAACCCATTTAGATTAATGTCTTCATTATTTTAATTAGAATGCAATAGACTTGAGATCGGCGATAAATTCCTCACTATCTTCTTCTCGAATTCCTTCACCTCCGGATCGTCGGTGATGAACTCCCCTGTTTCCTTGTCTAGGTAGTAGTCGGCCCAGACAAAGTGCCTAAGTTGCAAGTCCGTGATTTTAAGCCAAGGGTTGTTTACCAAGGCATTCAAGCTCGTTGTCCTCCTTGTCCCAAATGGCATGTTTCCCTCTATAACCGCCGCTTCCAAGGTGGTGGTTACCTATGTTATGTTCCGCATACTCCTGCCCCATTTAATGCATTTTATAGCGTCATCAGTAGCTATATCCACCTTGAATATCTTAAACTCCTCTTCGTCGAGCATTGGATTTTTCTTACTAATAACCTCACAACTTTCACCTTTGTCAATGCTATTCTTTACCCGGGTTTTCCAGCTGCTCAAGGCGTTGCTCATCTTCGTGAGGGCTAGTTTGTTCACTGGGTTCTTTCTCTCCAGGTTTCTAAACCGCTATGGGAATCTGTATCGCTTGTGAAGCTTCTTAAGGAGGTTATCGACTAAAGCTTCATTGTTAGCATGTCTGATGTACTTCGTGTTGATCGACATGCTTTCGCGGACGATGCACCCGAGTTGCAGACCATACCATTTGGCAAACGCCTCTAGCGCAATGGGTAGGCCACTTTGTGTGACTTCGGTGAACTCATCGCAGACGGTGGCGAGCACTGGCACCTTCTGATCCTTCTTTTCCTTCTTATTCTTCTAAGAAGCGGCCGGGTTGCTGCTACCGCCATCCATGTGCTTGCCGCCATCGGTGGTGTCATCCTCTTCACCGCCGCCTTCAATAGTTCCATCATAGTCGTCTTCGGCCCACTCGTAATTAGGATCTCCTCCCTCATTTCCCCCAGCAGCTCTGGCGGCGGTCGCCTCCTCCTCCGGTGGTGGTGTCATCCTCATCTCCTCCTCCTCCTGTTGGGACCCCCGCCAGAATGGCTCGTTGGCCTTTCTAGCTTGTTCTTCGATGCTCATGTTCTTAGAAGGGCCGGCCTCATTGTTGCCTGACATGTTTGCACTCTATTAAAACGAGGCAAAAAGTTAGCACAAATCTCGGCCGAAAAATTCGGCATGAACTTTGCTAATTTTTTGACCTAGGAGTGCCCATTTCTCAACCAAAACGGAAGTGAATCGGCACTTCGGGAGAAATGGGCAACTCAGTTGACGAAATATATCCATCCAAGACAAAACACCCCATCCCCATATTGACATCCCCATGCATTAACCCCAGTATCCATCTTTCATCATCCACATTCAGTATATATATAACATGTACCATCAGCCACATGTATAATAGATATACACTCCAGGTACCATCAGCAAGTATACAACAACTTTAAAAACAACAAGTATAACAGATACAAGTATACAAGTAAATGGTAGCTTACTCTCAGATTTAGCATACTAATGATACACTTAAGCTCATCACTGAGTGTTTGGAAATGAAACAAGCGTAGAATCTATTCGTTTTATATTAAATGACCTTATATCACCATCATAGACCTTCAGCAGCACACGCACAACATGCACATGTTGTGCTGTCAACACAGGAGCAATGCACCAAAATAGAATAAGAGGAAGTGTTGCCGTGGAAGCTAAGATTCCAGGCAGCACACATACTCTCCACAAAGCCTAGAAGTCATTTCACCGCCACCTCAATAACACCACTAGATACTACTGATTTCAACCAGTATGCCATCAGTTTTATCACAAGAGCATCAATAGTTCATTCCAAGAACCCAAGAACAGAATCATTCCTTCCAAATATAAATCCACACCATGGCAAATGTAACAATGTTACTGTTCTTTGACTAATAATATTAGTGATCCTTATGTACAGTATCAAATTATTAATGGTGAAAGTAGCACCAGTTTGCCTGCACGTTTCACCTGTTTTAGAGCATAGGTACTATCGACACACTATCCTAATCTGTACACATAAGTGTCTGGATAGATGGAACCTAGAGTGGTCACTGTAGTAGGCCCTTAATACGGAAGATGGCATAGTGCAACTGTTTTCTTAATCACCCTACCAGAAAGCCAATTCTCTGAAAGACCGTAGCACACAGAGAGCTTTTTGAATAGCCAAAAGACATGGGCATCTTCCCAAGCCTCCCGCAGTACTGAAAATGCCTGCTCACTTGCAAGCCACATCTTAATCCCTCATCCTCTCTCTTAACCGATAATAAATGAATACAAGAAATACTATAATAAAGCTTGTAAAATAAAAATCATAACCAAATAGATTTACTACCTTTATAATGCAGAATGGGCATGTGCCATCATAGTCAAAAGAAGACTAATTAACCACCCCCACTACCACCTAATGAAAAGCCACAAGCCTCGCAGATTATGAGGATCATTATTCCAAATGCACACACACTCACCCCTCTCTGTATTTTCTGTATAGTAGTAGTTTGCTTGGAATGTGGGTGAACTGGAGATGCATACAGAGCAGAGCAGAACATAAGAGGCACTAGGGAAACCATAGTCGTAATGGTTCGGAACCTTTGCTGTTAGACAGTAGAAGGACGGCGATTACCTGCTAGCAGGGATGATGGACGGCGGACAGAGAGGTGGTCTGGTTGACGGTGGACGAGCTCCTCCTCCTATGCGCTGCTGCTGCGGTGGTCATCGACAACGAGGGTGGCAGCAGTGCTCCTGCTGCGGGCGGGTGGGCAGCAGGCCTCCTCGTCCACGGGCTTCAGCGAGGTTCCCTTCTCTTCCTCCTCCTCCTGTTGCGGACGGGCTCCGGCGGCTCCTCCTCCACATGCTCGGTGCTAGGGTTTTGGCGTGGCGGTGGCTGCAGGGCTCTCCTCCACGGGTTCTTCGGGTGGCGCTAGGGTTTCAGCGCGGCGGTGGCTGCAGGGGTCTCCTGCACAACGGCTCCGGCGATGAAGGCGACTACTAGGGTTTGCGTGCGGGCGACGACATAGAAAGGGGAATTTGGCTAAGTGTGAATTGGATCGAGAGAAAGAAGGGAGGATTAGGGGGAGAGGCCGAACCGTTTATTTGGCTAAGTGTGAAACTTCTGTGGCGCATTCCCACAGAATGCCCCACAGAAGTTTCCAACTTCTGTGGCGCATTAGTGCTAGATGCACCACAGAACTTTTGGACATAGTCCAAAACAGCACGGCGGCGTAGTTTGACAAGATAGTATACTTGTCCTAGTGGTCTTGCTCGCTAGCTCTCATCCTGGGGCAGCTAGGTTCGAATCTTGGCTGTCTCACCCTTTTTTACCTTTTTAAAAAAATATTTTTAATTACACACAGATGCATATTTATTAAAAAAAGGAGGAACATATACACATATGCATATTTATTCAAAAAAAGCAAGAACATACACATGCATACTTATTCAAAAAACCCTCCCGAATCATATTGTTGGGGGGATACCCCCGGGTATGGTCACTCCGGGGTATAAGGGCCGAGTTAGCCGAGGTTCGGCAAGGTCAAAGCGGATGCTGGCCGGGTCACCTCAAGACAGACCGGATCACAGAGTAACCCGGACCAGGGGGGTCGCCTAACGTTGTCTCATCCGACTTAAGGAGTAAGTTGGAAGTGTCTGTCTAACTTATATGCAGGAACAGGTGTGGCCGGATCTATTATGATCCGGGTCCTCGCTTAGCTTCTGGGAGAAGGAAGGAATCTCTCTAGTCAAAAAGAAGGTCCGGTACGCACTTCATGAGCGGAGAAAGCAAGGGCAGGACCACCGGGTCGTGGCCGACAAGGGTGACGACGCCCATGTCGGCTGACGCGGGCGCTGCAGAGGCTTACGTCGCTAAATCATGTATGACACGGGGGAAAAGCACCCCGGTTGGGTTACCACTTTGGGAGGGGGCATATTCTTAGGAATATGCCTCCACGTATGCCCTAGGCAGGGACCGAACTTCCTCTATATAAGGGGGGCTAGGTCTCTGGTAGAAGGGGTTGGTTGAGCTCTAGTTGGTTTGGTGATTCCATAGAGCTAGTTGATCTAGGGTTCTAGGGAAAAACGGTAGGCGAGAGTAAGAGAGCTCCTTCTTCCTCCTCTCGCCAATATAGCTCAAGGAGCACTTGTAATCTCGAGATATAGCAATACAAACTTCTGTGTGGAGAATCACTCCACTATCCCTTCCTGGATTCCCCTAGCGTGTATTAGTCCCCACCTTTAGCCTATCCATGGCATCTGCCGTGACACCACCATCACAGTTGGCGCCCACCGTGGGGCTAGCGGCGCTAGCAGGGGTGAAGATCCGGACGGGAAACCTCATCGGCACCGGCGAACGCGTCGTCTCTGGGCTCGTTCAGCGCTTTGGAGCGCTAGATTTCGTCAGCGACAATGCTGGCTGCTTCGGCACGTGCCCACTTCCGCACAACGGCCTCTTCGTCAAGCTCGGTGCGCACAAGGTCTACGTTGCTGTGGACGTCTCATGTGTTCATCCGCGCCGCATCGTCGATGCGGGGGAACCACCCCTCACTGTGGCTCGCGGGGCGCGTATCGCTCACTCCCCGAACCATGTGGAGGTGATGATGACTGCGCCAGGTGCAGGCGCAAGCAAGGACCCAGCGCCAGACCCAGAGGTAACACCTAAGGCACCGAGGAAAGGTAGAGGACCTCCACTAGAGAGGCCTGAGAACATACTGAGAGAAGCTATGGATAGCTTGGCTAACCCGGTAGCAACAGTGGTAGATCCGGCTCAGGCATAGGCCGAGCTAGAGGAAACTCGGCAAAAGATACCGGAGGGCGCAAAGAAAATAGCCGCGGCTTAGCAGTCGCTGAACATGACGCTGCGTGAGTACGCAAAGGCAAACAAAGTTGATGCAGTAAAAGTAAAAGGGAGAAATCTCATAAGCGAGATGAACAGAGAAGGTGATGATGGAGCAGAAGGGTCGGAAAACTATCTGTCTGTGGGGTTGCCGAAGTATAGTACCCCGGCGAAGAACCTCAGAGCAGCAAATGCGGCTGCGTCCGAGTTGGAGGGTCTGATGGGTGAAGCCCGTCAAAGACAGCAAGATAGGGTTAACGAGCTGGTTCGGATCGCGAACAGATAGAACGAAGAGATGCTGAGAGCTAACCCGGAGAGAGCCGGAGCTTCCAAAATCGTCCATTCGGTGATGGGTAACCCGGAGAAGTCCGCTGGAGCCGCATCATCGCCTCATGGTGGTCCAAGGAGAGAAGAGGTAGTAACCTCGGCCAGACGGAACAAATAGATCGTCCCGTACGACCCGACGCGTGCGGGAAAAGAAAAAGAGATGCTTAAAAATGACGATCGACAGAGTGTGAGCCGAGGTGAAGCTGGCCGAGGTAATCACGACCAAGGCAATGCCGGTCAAGGGAACACTGCCAACGGCAATGCCGGACAGCGCAACTCCGCAGGAGCAGGACAACCGCAGCAGCGGAATATACCAAGGCAAGAGCAAAGCGTCGGCCGAGGTATGCAGCAGAAAGGTGCGCAACGAGAGCACAACCGATACAACGACGGTGATTCGGAAATGGTGAACGGAGGGTACCCCAGACCAGACTATCATGTGATAGGGTCAAGATTGGGAAGCAGGGATTTAATGCCGATGATGCCAGGTTAAAACTGTATCGCCTGTATAGGTCGGAACAGATCGAATGTCAAGGTCCTCCGGGTCCAGCGTGCTTTGGACCCCGATCATGAAGAAACTGCCGGTAACAAACTTCCTGTTACCCAGAGGCACGAAGACGTATGACGGCAGTACCAAGCCAGAGGATTGGCTGATAAACTATGCTACGGCGGTGAAAATTGCAACTAGCAACCTGAGATGGGCTGTACGTTACGTGCCCCAGATGTTGGAAGGCCCGGCCAGAGTATGGCTGAATAATTTACCACCCGAAATCATCAACTGCTGGATAGATTTTGAAGAAATGTTTATCAGCAACTTCTCGAGTACATATCAGAGGCCGAATAGACCGTAGACCCTAGCAATGTGCAAGCAAAGACCCAATGAGATGGATCGTAAATTCTTGACCCGGTGGTGTACCGTGAGAAACTCGTGTGAGGGTGTCATAGAGTCGCAGGCCATAGCGTGGTTTGCGCAAGGATGCAGATATGGCAGTGAGCTGTGGATGAAGTTGCAAAGGAAAATGCCAATTACGCTGGCAGAGATGATCCGGATTGCTGATTCATATGCTTTGGGCGATCCCACTCAACCTAGGCTCGTGTCAAATGAGTTAAACGAGGAATACTATCAGAGGGATGGAGCTGGGTCATCCCGGAGGAACGATTATAGAGGAAAAAGGAGAGATGATAGACCGGATCATCGCTACGGTTCGCAACAAGTTGCAGTTGTGAATCAAGATCAACCCGGAGCAGGGAGCAACCAATGCCAGAGAACTGGAGGGCAATGGACTCCAGGAAATGATGGCAAGAAGACATGGACTCTAGAGCAAAAGAAACAGTGGCAGGAAAAGAAAGATCGTCCGAGGTATACCTATGAGTCGATGTTGGACCAGCCGTGTAAGTTTCACTCGCCAAATCCGAATAGCCCGGTGGGTCACACGATGAGGCAATGTGAGTGGATGCGTAAGATAGAGCAAGGTGGTTTGGGGAATGCTCAGGCACCCCGGAATGATCAACCTCGGCAGGAGTTACCCCAGCAGCAATTTCTCTCCGGGGCGAACACGCAGCAGCTAATGTTGCGTCCCCCTCCGCCGAGGTATGACAACAATGAGAAAAGGGATGCAGTGCATCAGGTGGAAAATCAGCAACAACCAGATCAGAGGTACCCCGGAAACGAGGGAAGGAATGAGTACAGGGAACATCACCCGAGTTATTGTGTGTTGACAACTAAGGAAACAGATAGAAAGAGCTTACAGCGCCGACATATGGAGGTCAATGCGGTCATGCCAGCAGTGACGAGGTACATGCCTTGGTCGAACCAGGAAATCACCTGGAACATCAAAGATCATCCTAAACTTATGCCGAGTCCAGGTTCGTATGCGCTAGTGCTAGATCCGACATTCATTGGACCGAACATCAATGTGAGGTTCTCCAAGGTTTTGATTGATAATGGCAGTAGCATTAACATCATGTATGCCGATACGATGCGCAAGTTGGGCATCTCGGAGAACATGCTCCAGGCTACGAGAACAACTTTCCATGGCATTGTACCAGGTATTTCCTGTGAGCCCATAGGCAAAGTCCGGGTCGACGTGCTATTCGGCACAAGGGATAACTGCCGAACTGAAAATCTGGAGTTTGAGGTGGTGAACTTGGAAAGTGCATATCACGCGTTACTCGGAAGACCAACATTGAACAAGTTCATGGCAAGCTGTCACATCAGTTATCTGAAGATGAAGTTGCCTGGGCCAAATGGAGTGATTACCATTGCTGGAGATTTCCGACGTTCCATTGAGTGTGCTTCAGCCGGGTCTAACCTAGCCGAGTCACTCGTGATTGCGCAAGAGAAAAGAAAAATCCAAGAGGTGGCGGCATTGGCTCAGTCCGCGCAGCAATATATACCGGCGTTAAGTAACCCGCATGGCAGCGTTTCATTTCAAGCCGCAAAGGACACCAAGAAGGTTCTAGTTGATAACATGTTCCCGGAGTGCACCCTAACAATTGGTGCCAGGTTAACTGACAAATAGGAAAGCCAGCTCGTCAACTTCCTCCGTGAGAATCGGGATATTTTTGCTTGGTCTACACAGGACTTGCAAGGTGTTCCGAGGGAGTTGGCCGAGCACTCTTTGAACGTAAGACCCGGAGCAAGGCCGGTGAAGCAACCTCTCCGCCGCTTCACCGAGGATAGGAGAAAAGTCATTGGAGACGAGATAGCACGGTTACTAGCAGCAGGATTTATCATGGAGGTACTATATCCGGATTGGCTCTCTAATCCGGTGCTGGTAGAAAAGAAGAAGGACGATCCGAACGTGGCAGTGGTTTGGCGTATGTGTATCGATTACACGAACCTGAACTGTTGTCATTCATCCATGCATATTCTGGCTTCCACCAGATACCTCTGAACCCGGATGATCAAATAAAGACTGCGTTTATTATCCCGTACGGGGCTTACTGCTATCGCACTATGCCGTTTGGTTTACGTAATGCAGGTGCAACGTACCAAAGATGTATGCAAAAATGTTTGCACGACCAAATAGGTCAAAACATACAAGTATACGTGGATGATGTGGTTATCAAGACCAAGGAAAGCACAACGCCCCTTGATGACATAAGGCAAACGTTCGCGAACTTGAGAAGGTTCCGGATGAAGCTTAACCCGGAAAAATGTACCTTCGGTGTCCCGGCTGGAAAATTACTCGGATTTCTCGTCTCCAGCCGAGGTATCGAAGTTAATCCAACTAAGATCCGAGCCATCGAACGAATGGAGCTGCCAAAGTGTCTTAATGATGTCTAGAAGTTCACTGGATGTCTGGCATCGTTGAGTCGGTTTGTATGTCGGTTGGGAGAAAAGGCACTGCCTCTCTACCAACTCATGAAAAAGTCGGATAAATTCGTTTGGATGCTACAGGCCGATGAAGCCTTTGCCCACTTGAAAAAGATGTTGGCCACCGCGCCAGTGTTAGCCTCTCCACTATCAAAGGAGCCAATGTTGCTCTACATAGCCGCAACCAACCGAGTTGTAAGTGCAGTAATTGTAGTGGACCGCAATGAAGAGGGTAAGTCGGTGCAGAGGCCAGTATATTACCTGAGCAAGGTATTGTCTGCCTCAAAACAGAACTACCCGCACTTTCAAAAGGTGGCATACGGTGTCTAAATGGCGGTAAAGAAGTTAAAGCATTACTTTGAGGAGCACCCCATCAAAGTAATATGTGAAGCCCACATATCCGAGATAATTGGTAACAAGGATGCGAGTGGCAGAATTGCGAAATGGGCAATTGAGTTAGCCCCTTATGCGCCCCAATACAACAGAAGAGAAGCGATCAAGTCTCAGGCTGTGGCGGACTTTTTTGTGGATTGGGCCGAGGTACAATACGAACCACCGCCACCAGATCCAAATTACTGGAGGATGCACTTTGACGGGTCGAAAACCAAGACCGGGCTAGGTGCCGGGGTTGTGCTTACCTCGCCAAAGAAGGACCAGCTAAAGTACGTATTGCAGATCCATTTCACGGCATCGAACAATGTCGCTGAATATGAGGCTCTTGTGCATGGGCTCAAAGTGGCAAGGGAGATTGGCATACGTCGGATAATATGCTTTGGAGACTCGGATCTGGTGGTGCAGCAGGTGTCCGGAGTGTAGGACGCCCTGGATACAAACATGGCACTATAAAAATTTCACGTGCAGAAGAAATCTGGTTACTTCGAAGGGTGTGAATTTCACCATGTACCCCGAGTGGAAAACGAGGCTGCCGACATGTTGTCAAAGCTCGGATCGACCAGACAGGCAATCCCACCGGGTGTAGCATTGGAACACCTCAGAAAACCATCTATCAGGCCGTCCCCAGGAACCGACTCGATCTATGTCCCGGAAAATACGGAATCCGGAGCTGAGCCCATGGACATTGACACAGGAGGTAGTACGCGAGACCCGGGGACTGCATCAGCAAACCCGGGGACTGCCCCAGCAAACCCGGGGACTACCTTGCTAGACCCGGGGACTGCTCAGCCTGATCTGGCTGAAGTTATGCCGGTGGATCAGATGGAAATTCATGAGGAGATGTTCCCTCCACGAGCGATAGCAACTTGGGCACTGCCTATATTCCAATTCCTGAAAGACGGAACGTTACCGCTGAGGAGGTGTTAGCCAGGCAAACTCAGAGGAGAGCAAAAGCATACACAATCATCAATTCCGAGTTGTACAAACGGAGTGTAACCAATGTCCTCCAACGATGCGTTGACCTGGAAGAAGGGCTTGACATCCTCCAAGATATACACCAAGGAGAATGCGGGCATCATGCCTCATCCCGAGCCTTGGTGGCAAAGGCGTTTCGGCATGGATTCTACTGGCCAAGTGCCTTGGAACAAGTAGAAGATCTGGTAAGAAAATGCAATGGTTGTCAAAGGTACGCCACCAAGACACATATGCCTATGTCGGAACTCAATACCATACCAATTACGTGGCCATTTGCTGTATGGTGCTTGGATATGGTTGGCCCGTTCAAACCGGCGAGAGGAAACATGACACACATTTTGGTCATGGTGGACAAGTTTACAAATGGATTGAAGTGAAACCTATAAGAAAATGTGATGGAGCTACGACCGTGACATTTCTCGAAGACATCATCTTGAGATACGGTTATCCACACAGTATTATAACAGATAATGGAAACAATTTTGCAGAAGGAGCATTTGCGCGCTTCTGCCGAGATAAGAAGATCCGACTCGATGTCGCCTCGATAGCCCACCCCGCATCAAACGGACAAGTGGAAAGATCCAACGGATTAGTATTATTCGGGATAAAACCCCGGCTCATTGAGCCGCTGCAAAGATCAGCAGGGTGCTGGATAGAAGAACTACCAGCGGTACTGTGGAGCTTAAGAACAACTCCGAATCGATCAACAGGCTATACGCCATTTTTTCTGGTATATGGGGCAGAAGCTATATTACCAGCCGACATAGAGCATGATTCGACTAGGGTCACCCAATACACAGAAGCCGAAGTGCAAGAAGCCCGGCAAAATGATGTTGATCTACTGGAAGAAGCGAGAGAACTAGCACTGTCCAGATCCGCCATATATCAGCAAAATCTCCGACGCTATCATAGCTAGAAAGTGTGCCCCCGAGTCTTTCGGGAAGGCGATCTGGTGATCCGGTTGGTACAACGTACTACTGGCATGCATAAATTATCCCCCCCATGGGAAGGGCCATTCATTGTGAGCAAAGCATTGCTTACTATCTCATAGATGCAAAGACACAGGAAAAGAACAAGGCGGACAGGTCCGGCGAGGAATCCAAGCGACCGTGGAATGTAGCACTATTTCGTCCCTTCTACACCTAGGTAAGAAGTGTATGTATCCGAGTCATCTCATATGTCGGTATGTATGTCGGCAATGAGCTTATCAATGAAATAGCAGCGCCTCGAGCAGTAACTCGGGGACTGCCTTAATAATGTTTGTTGTTATTTCTTATGCGGTAGCTGGAATAAGTCGTTCTACTTAACCCGGATTAGTAATGTGTGAGCACCAAAAACCCAACCCCTCGACTTGCTGCTGTCCAACAAGAATTGGCTTCATGGCAAGCAAGGGAACAAGTTTGGAATTGCGTAGCACATGAAAAACGACTAAGGAAACGAATTTATTCGAGCTAACATTTGTTTTTTTGGACTAACCCTGTATTTATTTTAAGTTATTATGCTGAATTATTTTGAGCTAAGCCTAATAGTTTCTAAGTATTGTTAAAACAATTTTTGAAGCTCGGATTCGTAAGTCGTAAAACCGAATCAAGGTAGACACGGACCGAGCCAGAGAATTGGACGAACATGAAAATGAAACTCGGGGACTGCGCCCAAGTTAATCCGGCATAGAAATGTACTAGCAAAATATCGCATATCCAGCATACAATTGCACCCGGCATACCGGGGATCTGATAAATTTTCAAGTTTTTTGGAACTAAGGAGCAGCAGGAGGAGGAAGTTCGGCGTCATCGTCGCTGTCTTCAATATCTGAAGCATCATCTTCTTCGCCCTCATCCGACCCATCTTCAACGTTCTCATTATGCTCGTCCCCAGCGGATTCCAGGAAGCTCGGTCCTTCCACCTAGTCACGAATAGGAGAATATTCGACGAGGCTGTAGGCGCAAGACTAGCGCCGAGGTACCCACTCCGGATCATCGGTCCATCTGGATCCGGTGCACCGACGTGTAAGGAGGCTGAGGTCGATCTTCTCGTACCATGTGAGAATGTGGTGAAGGATGGTATCTGATGTGGCACGACCAGCGGACTCTCTCCAGAGGTCAAGCTGGGTCTCAATCTCCATTAACTTCTCGACGAGAGTCGTGATGGTCTCCGGGCTACTTTCTTCGGGACAGAACATACTGAAACTGCGAACTGCAACGTCCAGGATAACCTTGCCATAATTCTTGATAGTTTCCACGCGAGCTGACAGGATGACCAATAGGTCCTCCATGTCTAAGGGAATGCTCTCACCGTCAGGAACGACGGGAGTACCCCTCTCTCGGCGAAATTTGGCAACAGCAGAGCTTGCAATAGCAGTACCCTCTAGAAAGTGGTCTAGAAACAAGGCAAAGGAAGAAGGTAAAGAAAAGACATATGAGATAACCCGGAGAGTTATGTCGGACAAAGGAAAGGAACTTACTAAAAATATGGCTATGGATCCGGGTTAACTCCTTGATGCAGGCATCGCGTCTTTTGCGAAGTTGCTCAAGATCAGCGTTTGCCGACCCAAGCTGGAGGTCGGATTCTCTGAGTAGATCCTGGTCCTTGGAGATCTGGAGAGTAAGACGCTCACGCTCTTCTGTGAAGTTCTGGCCAACCTTTTGGAGCTCGGTTTTGTGTTGGGCCTTCATCTTCTCCATCTCAGCCTTGAGCTTGGCAATCTCGTCATCCTTAGTCCGGAGGAGAGCAAGCTTATCATCCTTTTTCTTCAGCTCGGCTTGATGCTGTCGTGCTTGTTCGAGAAAATGCAGCATCATATCAGGCACGGGCACACTATCCTCAAGCGATGCTGAAATAGTATGTTGACCCGGCAGAGCCGAGGAGTGAATGTTCGCCGAGCCAAGGAGAAGAAGAAATGGAAAACACTACGAGGTCAAACAAAAGAGGACATACCCCGGATTTCCTCCAAGTTCTTCCGCATGATCTTGTTCTCAGCCTCCACCCCAGCTGCAGAAACCGAATGAGGAGATTAGTTCGGCGGAAGGAAGTGAAGAAAAACGGAGAGGTGCCGAGGGAGAAAATTACCCCTCTTTTCATGTTCTGCACCAAGTGCAACATGTTTTGCGCGTAGCATCTTGTGGGTATCAAGCAGGCGTTGGAATTCAGCGCTCCGGCGATTGGTAGTTACCTGAAAAAAGTACAGAAGTGTAAAATTAGCTTGGTGCATATTCAAAGTGTACAAGATAGTGGAACTTAACCCGGCTCTAGGTGTGTGCATATTCGAAGTGTACAAGATCCAGGCCAAGTGGAACTTAACCCGGCTCTAGGTGTGTGCATATTCGAAGTGTACAAGATCCGGGCCGAGTGGAACTTAACCCGGCTCTAGGTGTGTGCATATTCGAAGTGTACCAGATCCGGGCCAAGTGGAACTTAACCCGGCTCTAGGTGTGTGCATATTCGAAGTGTACAAGATCTGGGCCAAGTGGAACTTAACCCGGCTCTAGGTGTGTGCATATTCGAAGTGTACAAAATCCGGGCCAAGTGGAACTTAACCCGGCTCTAGGTGTGTGCATATTCGAAGTGTAGAAGATCCGGGCCAAGTGGAACTTAACCCGGCTCTAGGTGTGTGCAGATTCGAAGTTTACATGCAGCTACATTAGTTTTCTAATGAGCATCCGGCCGAGTAACAAGCTACTCCACCGGAGGCTCGGGGACTAATGGTTATTATCTACAGGATGTAAAGGAGAAACGACATACCTCCATCATTTGCCCCGCGAGATTAATTGCCTTAGCGGCAGTATTCATCTGGGCAGAAAATTCTGCTGGGCCAAACTTTTCCGGGAGATCGTCGTTGTGGACGAACTCCGCCTTGTTCCAGTTCATGATGAACTCGATAAGGCTCGGAGGGTACCGCTCGCCGGTGGGCATATGGGGTGCCACCAGGCCCTTCGCATGAGCTTCTTTCCTCTCAACTAGGGCAAGAGCTGGGCTGGTGTGCAGAACCATCTGCTACGCATCGGTTGGCTCGGCAGGAACATCCATTGCTGCTGGTGATTTCTTCGGAAGCATCGATGATAGGGTTCGCCGCCCGGCCTCAATGGATGCAGACTTGGTAGTATCCGGAGCCTTTTTGCCCTTAGCTTGCTGGGAAGAAGTAACTGCGGTGGATTTCCTTTTAGAAGCTGCTGGAATAGTTCCTCGCCGAGGCAGAGATGACTCGGACGAGGCAGAGGAACTTGGCACTGGAGCTGTTGTTGGTTTCCTTGGTGCCGGGATAGGTGCTGGCTCGGTCGCTGGTACTGGAGCTGCTGCTGGTGCTGGTGTTCTGATAAACTCGGTGGTTGCTGGTTTCGGCGATGCCGAAGTGGTGGACGTCGTCGCCTCGGCTGAACCGACCCCTCCCGCTCCGAGGTCGCGTTCCTCTCGATCAGGCACTATGGAACCTGGAGCAGCCGCAGAACCCTCCGGAATAGGGCTCAGCGGGCGTGACTCGTCGTCACGAGGAGGAGAAGGGCCGGACCGAAGAGGTGAATAGATGCTTGATCCGCTCTGAGGAACCTCCACCGGAGGCCTGAAAAAGAGAATAATGTCAGAAGAGAAATTACCACGATGCAAGGAAAAGTGAGTTACGCAATGAAAAATGACTTACGCATCCGAGGTTTCAGCCTCCTTGGGTTTCTGGGCCCTCCGTTCCGGGTCTTTGCCTGCCCGCTTGGATATAGTCTTGTCTCCGGCCTTCTTTTGCCTTTTAGTGGGCTGAGAAGGTTCGGAGGAAGAACTTGATGCGGCTCCACGCTTCTTCTTCGACGCCACCGGAACCGGCTCGCCTGTAGCAAGTGGAGGATCCTCGTGGATATGCCCACCGGGGTTAGCTAATGCCGGAAAGGAAAAAGAAAGAGGTCAACCTCAACAGGTTTAATCACGTCGACATCCGAGTCATCCTCATCATCGGGCCAATCTCTGAGAGAAGAGAATTTACCGCTGGGTCGTTTGGTAGCGTCGGTCATAGGGAGGAACATCTCCTGGTCCGGCTCCTCCTCATCCGGGATTTCTCGGTCCGGAGCCCACTTAAGGGTCGGGTCCGTACCATCCTCGAGAGTTTGCTGAAGGAACAACTGAGAAAAAGCACGAAGAGCAGAGTCAAAAATACAACAAAAACCGACACATACTTGATCCGAAATAAGTTTGCCCCGTGAAGTTTACCGCGGGAGGGAGCCTGTCACGACAGTAGTGCTCGATTCCCCACGTCCATTCGGCGGAGAAATCCTTGTGGGTGGTGAAAAGAGCCTTAACCCGGCGAAAGATCTCCGTGTTGCTCAACTCGAAGGTGGAGGTCGGTTGGGGTCACGGCCGAAACTCATGTGGCACAACTTGTGGGTGCGCTTCTGGAGGGGAGAGATTGGGTTGCGCACGAACGTGATCATAGCATCCTCGTTGCGCAATCCGAGTTTCTTCAGCTCCACGAACCTCTTGTTAACTTGGTTGGCCAGAGCAGTAGGCTTCTTGGGGACCTCCTCCTAGAAATCCGTGTTAGGTAGACCCGGAGCGTAGGGCAGCAACCGAATCAAATCTTCGGTACCCTCATTCCGGATGTAGAAGAAGGTCTAGGCCCATCCTTTGCAGGAGTCAAGCCCGGTATCCCAGGGAAAAACCGAAAGCCTCCGGGGTGAGATAGAGGCAGCTCCGAATTGGGTGAGCTGCTTATCCTCCGACTCTACGTGGATATTGGGGATGACCTTGCGACGAAGGCCGAAGAACCGGATCCACAGTTCCTTCGTGGGCCATAGTCCGGTGTAGCCTTCGATCGTAGAGGAAAAGGCGGAAAGAGAGGTGATAGCGTTCGCCGGGAGATGGTGCGGCTGCAAGTGGTAGGTCCTAGCCCAATCCCGGAAGAAATCGCTCACCGGAAGACCAAATCCCTGTTGGAAGTGGGATAGGAATACAACAAACTCACCCGGATTGGGTGAGGGGGCCAGTTCAGAGGAGGGGAGACGAGCGGTGACGCCGGCAGGAATGCACCTGGTCCGATAGAGCCAGTCAATGTCATCTTGATAGACCCATGATCCGGCCCATGCGCCGCGGTCCGCCGCGCCGACGTCCTCCTCCATCTCCTTCTCGGCGACGACGAGCTCCTCCTCCGTCATCTCGTATTCGCTATCCTCGCTAGAACTAGCGGCGGCGGGGATCTGAGGCCTGAATTGGTGAGGTCCCGTGGCTAAGCAGTTGCGCAGCGGTGGCTGCGAAGCAGAAGCACGGGGAGAGTGCGGCGGCGACGCTGCTGCTAGAAGAACCGGTGGCGGCGTGGTCACGAGGAAGATGAAGGAGAAAGGCAACGGGCAGAGGGGCGCAGAGGTGGAAAAACGCTAAGGGGTGCGCCCCTCCGCTACTTAAACCACCCCCAGAGATGGATGAGTGGGATCGCGATGCACCGACGAGCCGCCCGGTGTGGCCGTGTATCACCTGCATCAGCCAATCATAGAAAAGCCACACAGGGGGCCACAGAGTAGAAGCAATCCCATGACGCGACGCGCTGATGCGGTAAACGAGGAGGCAGGCGTGACATGACCCACGCACAGTGATAACTGACAATTACTGCGGCGGTTACTGTGCACGCCCTCAAAATAAGACGAGGTAATGATTAGCCTCCACGTGGGTTGGCGTATGAGAGAAGGAAACGGGGCCCGGATCAAACCATGATAACCATGGGATCCGAGCCAAAGTGGTTACCCGGCCGGCAAGTGAAAACTTGGAACGTGCAAAGGGAACATAAATCCATATAGTCCGAGATAAGGAGCTGATCCGGAATTAAACGTCCGAGGCTCGAACATAAATGAACCTGATGTGGCCTTAGCGGCCAAGGCAGCTAAAGACCGCACCAGGTTCGGGGACTAATGTTGGGGGGATACCCCCGGGTAGGGTCACTCCAGGGTATAAGGGTCGAGTTATCCGAGGTTCGGCAAGGTCAAAGCGGATGCTGGCCGGGTCACCTCAAGGCAGACCGGATCACGGAGTAACCCGGACCAGGGGGGTCGCCTAACATTGTCTCATCCGACTTAAGGAGTAAGTCGGAAGTGTCTGTCTAACTTATATGCAGGAACAAGTGTGGCCAGATCTATTATGATCCGGTTCCTCGCTTAGCTTCTGGGAGAAGGAAGGAATCTCTTTGGTCAAAAAGAAGGTCCGGTATGCACTGCATGAGCGGACAAAGCAAGGGTAGGACCACCGGGTCGTGGCCGACAAGGGTGACGACGCCCATGTCGGCTGACGCGGGGGCCGCAGAGGCTTACATCGCTAAAGCATGTATGACGCGGGGGAAAAGCACCCCGGTCGGGTTACCACTTTGGGAGGGGGCATATTCTTAGGAATATGCCTCCACGTATGCCCTAGGCAGGGACCGAACTTCCTCTATATAAGGGGGGCTAGGTCTCTGGTAGAAGGGGTTGGTTGAGCTCTAGTTGGTTTGGTGATTCCATAGAGCTAGTTGATCTAGGGTTCTAGGGAAAAATGGTAGGCGAGAGTAAGAGATCTCCTTCTTCCTCCTCTCGCCAATACAGCTCAAGGAGCACTTGTAATCTCGAGATATAGCAATACAAACTTCTGTGTGGAGAATCACTCCACTATCCCTCCCTGGATTCCCCTAGCGTGTATTAGTCCCCACCTTTAGCCTATCCATGACATCTGCCGTGACACCACCACGACACATATATATATGTGTGTGTGCTTTTCACATACAAATGTGAATTTGTATACCCACACGAATATGACATTATTTGTTTTAGTCTCTAACTAATACCCACACTAATATCACATTATACCACACGAATTAATACACAAAAAAGTCACACAATTGCTAGCATCTCTTCACAATCTTCTTGTCCTTTTTCATCGTAGTTGAATACTTTAGCCCGTGCACTTTGAGATTTCTTCTTGTGAATGGGCAACCTTTAGTAGGTAGTGTGGTCTTCCTTCCTACTTTAGTAGTAGTAGGCATGTCGAAGTACTTGTCAAATTCCTCTACGATCTTCGGGTCACCGTTTTTGTCGAAGTTTTGCTTGTTGGCGGCTCCTTCCATTCTGATGATGCTCCTCTAGCCCCTCCTAACTACAACATGGTTTGGCTTTGACGGGTCGGTAATAAAAAGCATTGATCAACTTGGCTAGCAAGTACCCAAGGCTCATTTTTTGCAGAGACGTTCTTCGTCGATTTAGCATCTGGTATAACCATTGTGGTGAAATACTGGCCTTCTTTTTCCATGTTCTTGGCCCATCTAACACGGAACATCGGTACGATCTCTCCATAGTAGTCGAGCTCCCATATTTCCACTATCCTTCCATAGAATCTTTCCATGACAGTAGTCTCGTCATTGGCGAAGGATAACATAGTTACTCCTGAGTTTTGATATTCGCTATTCATGTCCTTTTCCTTGCTATAGAATCTGTAACCGTTTATGTGGTACAACTGATAGGTCCTTAGGTTGTGCCCTGGACCCTGCGACAAGGAGAATATGATTTTTTGATCTTCCGTGGAAGGCGTCTGTGGGGGATTGTCCAGTTTCCTTTTTTTGAACCAACCCGTGAAGCTGGAGTTGTGCTCTCTAGTTACGTCTCCCTTATTCCTTGGCCGGCCCTCGTCGATATACTCCTGCTCGATTAAGCTTATGTGCTCTTCTACCCAAGGGCCGACCAATTCAATGTGCTTTAGCGCGACTCGGTGTGCCCTGTCAAAGTCGGTGCACCAACCATCAATGCCGACATATAGTGAGCGGTAGCCCTCGTGGTGACCATATCCATCGATCCTGCCGAGGTGCTTCTTGGTGGGTATTCCAACATCCTCAATCTCGGTGGTTAGATAATTCTAGCAGAAGGAGATTGCACTCGTAGATCATAAAGCCCTTGGCTATGCTTCCATCTGGACAGGGCCTGTTGCAAATGAATCCTTTGATGACACCGTTTAGCCTTTCAAACGGCATCCTGTTGTGCAGGAATGTCGGCCCAAGCTGGATGATGTCATCCACGACATGTACAAGCAGATGCACCATGATGTCAAAGAATGCGGGTGGGAAGTAAATCTCGATCTTGCATAGTATCATCACGATCTCTTCCTGTAGCCCATCGAGCTTCTTCACACAGATCGACTTCCTAGATATGACGTCGAAAAAGTTACAGAGGCCAAACAGCGTCTCACGGACATGCTCGTCCATTATCCTGCGGATCGCAACGGGGAGTATTTGCGTGATCAACACGTGACAGTCGTGAGACTTCATACCGCTGAACCTGTTCTTCACCATGTCCAGATATCTGCTTATCTTCCCTGAGTAACCGTGAGGAACTTTCACTCCTAGGAGGCACCTGAAAAACTGCTCGAGCTCCTCCATACTCAGAGTGAAGCAGGCAGTGCGAAGCACCACCTCATTCTTCTTAACTCTTTTGCGGCAACCTTGAGTCCCTTCCATCTGATCATCACCATCATCATCATCATTATCAGGATACTGAAGGTTTTTCTTGATGCTAAGCAATTTAAGGTCCTTTCTTGCTTTCGGCCCATCCTTGGTCCTCTCTGGCATGTCCAGTAGAGTGCCAAGCAGACTCTTGGTAACATTCTTCGTGATGTGCATTACATCGAGGCTATGGGGAGTGTGGAGGACCTTCCAGTATGGCAAGTTCTAGAAAACAGACCTTGCTTTCCATACACCCAGTAGTGGATTTGTCCTTGGTTGTCTTTTTCCTGGCGCAGGGCAATCTACCCAATTATTCAAAAGCTCCTCGATTTCTTCACTGCTCCTCGGACGTGGGGCTCTTTTGAGCTCGTCCTTACCATCGAACAGGTCACCGCGTTTTCTCCATGGGTGATCCATGCGGAGCCACTTTCGAGTACCTAGGAACACCGTTTTCGAAGAGCCAGAATCCCTTGGTAGCTAGAGATGCGCTGTCTCATCTATGCACTTGACACATGCATTATGTCCGTGGTTCACCTGGGCGGATACATATGCGTAACCAGGATAGTCCTGCACCGTCGTGAGCAACGCGACTCTTAGATGGAAATATTCTTTAGTGTAGGCATCCCATGTACGGGCCAGCGTCTCCCACAAGCTGGCTAACACATCTCTCAACAACCCGAGATACAGATACATATCGATACCTGGTTGTTTCGGCCCCTGAATAAGAATGCTCATATGTACGTACCTTTGCTTCGTGCACAGCCACGGGGGAGGTTGTACGGCCATACAAACACGAGCTAGGTGCTAGGCGTGCTACTCTGGTTTCCAAAAGGATTGAGTCCATCAGTGCTCATACCCAGCCTGACGTTCCTTGCATCGCCCCGAAACTCTTCGAACTCGATGTCTAATGCATTTCACTGGCTAGCGTCGAAGGGTGTGTTAGGATCTTGCCCTTCTCTGGATCATCTTCAGGGTTCTCCCTTTCCGTGTGCCATTGCATGAGCTTTGCTTCCTTAGGATATACGAAATATCGCTGCAGACGGGGGAGGGGGTGATAGGAAAGTACCATACCACTTTTCGAGGAACTTTCTTGTTACCTCTCTTGTACCGTCCTTGGCCGCACACCGGACATGTGGTCTATCCGTGTACTCATTCTGATAAAGTGCACAATCACTGATGCATGCCTGGTGTTTAATGTGTGGTAGGTCGAGAGGGCACACGATTTTCTTGGCCTCCTCGATACTTGTTGGCAATGTGTTCCCCTTAGGAAGTCAGTCGTGCCAGTATTCCATGTTCGCATTGAACCTCACATCGGTCCATTTGTGTTCGGCCTTCATCTCTAGAGCCTTGAGAGTTACACTCAAACATGTATCGTCGGGGCGACACCCAGGATACAATGGAGTCATCCCGTCTACCTCCATTTGGGCCAGCTTGGTTTTCTCTCTGGCTGCAACTTTGTTGTTGCTCGTCTCCTTGAGGAGCAGTTCTTGAACATGAGGGTCCTGCAAGGCTGAAGTTACCAGCGCCTGTGTATTCACGTCTTCTCCTTCTTCATGATGCTCATGCCCGTCGCCATCTTCTTCTTCATGATGATCATGCTGATCATGCCCGCCGGCATCTCCATCGTCATGATGATCATGCCCGGTAGACTCTTCTCGCCCGCCCACATCTTCGTAACCACCATGTACTGCTGGTGCCTCATTGAGGTCGCGCATGAAACCGTGCCTGAGAAGATGACCCTCCAATTGTCCAGAATCAGGGTCGATCCAGCGCTGGAGTTTGCATGTTCGACATGGACATCTTATCATGGTCTTGTTGTTCAGAAACCTGTCCTCCTTCGCGTCTTTCTTGTACCTAGCAATTCGACCTTCACTCATCATGAGGACCATGGTTTCCTAAGCGGTCACAACAGAGAGTATAGGTTAGAACCACACCATATGCACACACACATGCATGAATGCTAGCCAGAAAAATTCGGCATGACCTTTCCTAAAATTAGGACATATGGATAGTGCAAAAATTTGCCAAAATGGAAATGAATCAACATGTCGGCACACATCCATGCACCACACCGGTCGAGACAACAATAAGCAAGCAACAAAAAACTTCCTCCCAATGCAAACATTCATGCACCACACAAGCATCGTCTCGCCATGCATTGCACACACACCGCCCTCGCGACAAGTTTCACCTACATGTTCATGGCCAAGTACTCACCTAGTAAACTCCATAATAGCGAGATGAGACCGCGCGATGAGAGAGTGTGGACAAATAGATCTACAAGTTGGTGGAGAGGAAGTTAGTAAACAAATAGAGATGTGAGAGAGAAAAGTAAGGACCTTTTTGATCTACAAGTTGGAGGGAGGCTTCCACTTACCAATCTATGGACTAAAGTAGGTTTAGTTACAAAAAAATGGAGAAACTATGGGCAAAATGGGGTGGGAGGGAGGAGGACGACAAACTGGGAGGAGGTAGAAAGGAAGAAGAGATGTGAAATGGATGGTGGTGGATAGATAGTCGGTGAGTTTGCCATCTTTTTCACATGGATCTGGACGCCCTGATCTGTGGCGCATATGGAAGTCATGCGCCACAGATGTTCAAACTTCTGTGGCGCATATAGCAGTATGCGCCACAAAACAAGATGGTGCAGGTTAAAGTGGTGGGACCCAGGTCAAATATCTGTGGCCCATATCAACATATGCGCCACAAAAAGTGGGTCAAATAGATTATGTGGTGGGGCCCACCTCCACTTTCTGTGGTGCATAAGGAAATATGCGCCATAGATCTTGTCTCTTCTGTGGCACATATGTCATTATGCGCCACAGAAAGTGGATCACCCCACCCTGGCTAGTGGGTCCCACCTAACTTCTGTGGCGCATGTGTACTGAAATGCGCCATAAATGTTTTTAGTATCTGTGGTGCATTTTACCTAGTGCACCACTGAAACTTGTCTGTGGCGCATGGTTTTCCATATGCACCATAGAATATCTTGTCTACCTATAGCTGTTTTCCTAGTAGTGTCCCAGCTGTCATGGGTTTGAAACACCATGTCAGCACAATATATGCCCCATGCCCGTGTGAAATCATGCCCGTCATTAGCTTACTGCGCCACGTCGCCTTTGGGTGGGCCATAGATACACGAGGAACCACTCCGTCTAGAGCCTACATCACCATGACATTTATGGACAGTACCGACACCCGCGAGATACCACGACAGGCATGGGTTGACAGCACACATCAACGTTAAGCGGGCCCATGTCTGCGATAAACCGTACCCGCGATGGGATCATGGCACCATGTCGGCTTTCGGTGGGCCCCATAACCCGGCGGGTTTGTAGCATTGTTGCGTAGGGAGAACCTCTCACCGTGTGTGTTTCAGCCCACGTACGCTGACAGGGGCCCCATGTCGTGCGCGTGACACACCGTTTGGTGACACGAGGTACGCCGACGCGCGGTACACCCGTCTGTGGTATGGAATCTTTTGCCTTGTCCTATAGCGGGGCCTACCTTACTGAATAGCAGGGCTCCGTAGTGACGTCGCCACGTGTCATTTCCAGCGTTAATCCCACTACCAAAAGAATCAGGATGACGTGGATAGCAGTTTTAGCCGAAACAATCTAGCACTATT
Organism: Avena sativa; assembly: GCA_916181665.1. Taxonomy (NCBI): domain Eukaryota; kingdom Viridiplantae; phylum Streptophyta; class Magnoliopsida; order Poales; family Poaceae; genus Avena; species Avena sativa. The sequence continues at coordinate 371,547,252 of OV702291.1, read as the reverse complement.
ATTTACTCCTGATGACATCATCCCTTTATAACATGGAGTATAAACAGTTATCACGAACACTGAATATAATAATACCAACTTTATTATTTCCTCTTGGGCATATTCCCAACAGTCTCCCACTTGCACAAGAGTCAGTAATCTAGTTTACATGGATAAAAATCTAACACCCATGGGGTCTAGGTGCTAATCATGTTTTGCTCATGGAGAGGTTTAGTCAAAGGGTATGTGAAATTTAAATCTATATGTACTTTGCGAATATCTATGTCTCCTTCTTGGACACGCTCACAAATGATGTGAAAGCAGTGCTTGATATGCTTGGTATTCTTGTATGCTTGCGACTCCTGGGAAAGGGCAATGGCACCTATGTTGTCACAGCACACGGCCATTGGAAGCAGAACTCTTTCATCCAGATTGCTTCCCACACTTCTTCTAAAGCAGCCACATGTTCTACTTTAGTTGAAGATTCTACCACCACACTTTGCTTCGAACTCCTCTAGCTTATTGCTCCTCCATTCAAAATAAATACGTATCTGGACTAAGAATTAGAGTCATCCGGATCAGTTTTACAATTAGCATCGGCATAACCCTTTACGAGAAGCTCTTAGTCACCTCCATAAACAAGAACCATTTCCTTAATCCTCTTTAGGTACTTAAGGATATTTCTCACTGCTATCTAGTATTCCACTCTTGCATCACTTTGGTACCTGCTGGTCACACTAAAATCAGGGCACACATTTGGTCTAGTACACAACATGGCATACATGATAGAGCCTATGGCTGAGGAATAGGGGATGTTTTCATCTTTTCTCTATATTCTACTATCCCAGGACTCTGAGTCTTACTCAAAATCTTACCTTGCAACATTGCTAAGAACGCTTTCTTCGAATTATCCATTTTGGACTTCTTCAGAACTTTGTCAAGATATGTACTTTCTAAATAGATCTTGATGCCTAATATATATGCTGTTTCCCCAAGGTCTTTCATTGAAAATTCTTATTCAAGTAAGCCTTCACACTTTCTATCAATTCTATGTCATTTCTAGTTAGCAATATCTCACCTACATACAATATCAGAAATGCCACAGAACTACCACTCACTTTCTTGTACATGCATGACTCTCCATTAGTCTCGAAATCCAAACCTTTTGATAACCTCATCAAAGAAAATATTATAACTTTGGGATGCTTGCTTCAGTCCATAAATAGACCTCTAAAGTTTGCATACTTTCTCAGCTCCTTAGGATCTACAAAACCTTTGAGACATACCATGTAAAACTATGTGAACATTGAGGAATGTAGCATGACACCCCCGGGATCTGGTTTAAACAAATCCCATACCTTAGACTGACATAACCTTAACCTAGAGCTCGAGGATATCTAGTGAAAAATAGGTAACACAATAGTGACCCTGCGATAGAAAAATTATGATAACAAGCTTATAATTGAGTAGAGAACCAAAATATTACAAGAAGAGGTCACTGACAACAAACATCAAACAATGAAGGAAAAATATGCTATAAGTGTAAAAAACTTAACAAATGTCCTAATAGAACCGAAGCATAATGATGACGCCCCTGTTAGGGTGATAGATCATTGTATTACCAGAGGGCCAAAGGCCAGAATATATAGTACAAGTACAGGTGCAAATATACAGAAAGCCCCCTAACATATGGGGAAACTACAATATACAAATATATACTCTAACACCCCCCCCCCCCTCAAACTCATGGTGGATCCACAACACTGAGTTTGGAAAGTAAGAAATCATGCTGTGCGCGGGTTTGTGCCTTTGTAAAGAAATTTGCCAACTGCAAGTCTGAAGGCACATAATGAAGCGCAACAACCTGATCCTACACCTGAGCACGTGTATAAAAAGCATCAACACCAATATGCTTGGTCAGCTCATGCTTGACCGGATCACGTGCAATACTGATAGCACCTGTACTGTCTGACAAAAGTGGAGTGGGTGTCGTAACAGAGACCCCAAAATCTGCAAGCAACCACCGTAACCAGGTCACCTCAGCAGTCACCAAAGCCATAGCCCGCATCTCAGCCTCAACACTCGAACGGGAAACCACTACCTGTTTCTTCGTCTTCCAAGCAACAAGAAAACCACCAAGAAACACACAGTAAGCAGAAAGTGAACGACGTTCCGTAGGATCATTCGCCCACGTATCATCCGAGTAGAACTGGAGCTGGAGAGAGCTAGAATGAGGGAAGGAAAGGCGACGAGTAATCGTGCCACGAAGATAACGAAGGACACGGAGGAGATGACTGTAGTGAACAGTGGTAGGAGCTGAGACAAACTGACTCAGAATATGAACAGGATAAGAGATATCAGGACGAGTGACAGCAAGATAAACAAGACTCCCAACAAGATGGCGATAACAAGTGGGATCGGGAAGTGGATCACCATCAGTAGGACGAAGCTTAACATTAAGCTCCATAGGAGTCTCAACGGTGCGCTCATCCATAAGAGCAGCGTGAGCAAGAAGATTTTGAATATACTTTTCCTGAGAGATAGAAAAGCCATCAGAAGTGGAGGAAACCTTAATCCCAAGAAAGTAGCGAAGAGGACCAAGATCAGTCATAAGAAACTGATCACAGAGACGAGCCTTGACAAAGGCAATATACTCAGGATCATCACCAGTAATGATCATATCATCAACATAGAGAAGGAGAAGAGTGCGTCCTCGAGGAGTGTGAACAAAAAGCGCTGGATCATGAAGACTAGGAGAGAAACCAGCAGCAGTCAGCACAGAGGCAAAGCGCTCAAACCAGGCACGAGGGGCCTGTTTCAGGCCATAAAGGGAACGTCGAAGACGACAAACCATCCCATCGGGAATAGAATACCCAGGAGGAGGCTGCATATAAACCTCCTCACTCAACTTGCCATTAAGAAAAGCGTTCTGAACATCAAGTTGGGACACAGACCAGCGTCGAACAGAAGCAACAGCAAGAAGAGTACGCACAGTGGTCATATGTGCCACAGGGGCAAAAGTCTCAGCATAGTCACGAACGTGCTCCTGCTGAAAGCCACGAGCCACAAGACACGCTTTATAGCGCTCAAGATATCCATCAGAGCGGGTCTTAATTTTATAGACCCACTTACACATGATAGCAAGAACACCAGAAGGAGGAGAAACAAGATCCTAGGTGCCAGTGCGCTCAAGCGCAGTGATCTCCTCAGCCATGACAAGCTGCCATTCAGGATGACACATCCCGATAAGAAGTCAGCTCGGAGACGACAGAGAGACCATACTGACTAGGAGAGTAATAGTCTGGAGCACGACGCTGACGAATAGGCCGGGAAGAGGGAAGCTCATCCGCAGAACACGACTCATCAGAAGAGGAGGAAGAAGGAACAGCGGAGGAAGGGTCCGAAGCCGGAGAACGGGGAGAACTAGGGGAACTAGACGGAGGAGAGGATGGCGCCGAAAACAAAGGAGGCGCATCAGAAGGAGAAGGTGGAGGAGTAGAGACAGCGGGAGGTGTATCAGGAAAAAGAAGAAAAGAGAGATCATCAGCCGGGTAAGTACCAGAGGTGGGGCGAGGATAGAAAGGACGCGTCTCATCGAACATGACATCATGAGAGATGCGCATCCGACGACCAACGGGGTCCCAACAGTGATAGCCCTTATGCTCATCACTGTAGCCGAGAAAAACACACTCAACAGACTAAGCAGTCAGTTTGGTGCGTTCGCGAGGAGGGAGAAGGACATAGCAAACACAACCAAATAAACGAAGAGTCGAGTAGTCTGGACAGGTACCAGAGAGACGCTCGAGAGGAATGCCACCCTGAAGAGCAGCAGAAGGCTGGATGTTAATGAGGTAAGTCGACGTAGCGACAACCTCAGCCTAGAAATGCGGCGGAAGAGAGGAAGCAATCATCATAGCACGGGTAGTCTCAAGAATATGACGATGCTTACGCTCGGCGACACCATTTTGAGCATGGGCGCCGGGACACGAGAACTGAGCAAGGGTGCCCTGCTCAGCGAGGATGCCCCGCAGGTGCTGGGAGATATACTCTCCTGTAGAATCAGCACGAAACACACGAATAGGAGTGGAATACTCAGTACGAACCATGACCACAAAACGCTGATATATAGGAAGCACCTCACTACGAGAGCGCATAAAAAACAACCAGGTGTACCGTGAAAAATCATCAATGAACAAAATATAGTATCCATGGCCCCCTTTTGAAGCAAAGGGAGCTAGACCCCAAACATCTGAATGAACTAAATCAAAAGGTCGCTGAGATATAGACACACTAGTAGGATAGGGAAGCTGAATCTGTTTGCCTAACCTACAACCCTGACTCGAATGTAAAGACACATCTCCTGAGACAGACCCCAGAAGACCACAACGAACTAATGACGATAAACGGGAGCCACAAAGATGACCCAGCCTATGATGCCACTGCTGAAACTAGCCGGTGACAGAAGCAGCAACCGCAGGAGAACTGGCAGAGGAAGTTTCAGCGGAAGGAACGTGAAGCTAGTCTAACTCCCATAGCCCCGGAGACTCAATGCTGCGAGGGCCAGCTCCAACCAGAGCCTGTGTACGATGGTTCTGAACAGCACAAGAATCAGCGTCAAGAATGACACGACAACCAGAATCAGTAAGCTGACTAGCAGAGAAAAGGTTCATCTTAAGACTGGGAACATGAGAAACATCAGGAACGGAGAAAGAGGAAGTAGAGAGGGTGCCTCGACTAGAATCAGGAAGAGAGTTACCATCAGCCGTGGTAACACGGACAGGAGAAATAAGAGAGCAAAGAGCAGAAAGAATAGAAGACGCAGAAGTCATAAGAAAAGAAGCTCTAGAATCCAGATACCACGGGGATGACGTACCTGACTGTGTAGAAGGTGGTGGTCGCGTGGTGCCAGAAGAGCTAGGCACAGAACCAGCAGTACCCGTCAAGGAAGAGCATGTAGCAGCGAGCAGACTACAAAGACCCCAGATAATATCCTGATCAGACAGTGCAGCAGCAGGAGGTCCAGAAGCAACAACAGAAGATCTTGAAGAACTAGCCTGCCGACGAGCAAGGTACTGCTGTCGTAAGCGAGGATCCCTCGTCCAGCAACCAGAGATATATTGTCCAGGCTTGCCACAGTGGGCACAAGGAGGACGAGAACCACGAGGCTGCTGAGGCTGACTCTAACCTTGAGTCGGCGGAGCAGAGAGTAGCGGCGGTGCTAGAGACCGTGACGAAGCCGACGGCACGGGGGGACCACGAGCAGCAAGATCAGATGGAACCTCAAGAAGACCAGCACCATGAAGACGAGTCTCCTCAACATGAAGCTCAGCCAGTACCTCAGAGAGCGAAACACGACCACGGGCAAGCAGCTGGGCACGACGCGGCTCAAACTCCTTGCAGAACCGTGACAAGAACTCAAAGACGCGCTGAAACTCCAGATCCGCATGCACAATCAGACAACAGGGACAGGTGTTACACACAGCTGTACGAAGAGAGTCAAGCTGATGCCAAATAGCAGCACTCTGAGTATGGAACTCATCAATAGTGGAATCACCCTGCTTAAGATCATGCTCCTGATGAACCACAGACAGATAAAGAGCATCTCCAGACGGCTGATAGCGTTGATGAAGAAAAGCCCACTGAGCAGCAGCTGTGGGAAGACCCATGAACTCAGCAGCATACTGAGGCAGAACACTGGAAGTGAGAACAGCAGCAGCACGAGCATCCTCATCTATCCACTGAGTGTAGTCAGCCAGATCCAGCCGGTAGGTCGCAACAGCAGTAGAATGTTCCTAGACCTTCCGATCATAATCATCCCGAGCAGTATCATCAGCACTCTGGGCTGCATCCTTGACCGCCTGAGTGGCATCGGAGGCAAGGGAAACGGGCGTCGGTGCAATAGGCGCCGTAGGCGCAACGGGGCGCGGTGGACAGGAGACCTCACCAGAAAACACACCCCAAAGGCGAAGACCACGCATATGGACGCGCATGAAGGCAGCGAAATCAGGATAATTTGCGCCACCAAAACTCACCGGGCAGCGAGGAATCGCAACATAGCCCGACGAGGAAGACATAGCTCTATCGATTTTTTTGTCCAGATCCGATCTAGATCGGATGAAAATTAGGCGGCCGGGCACGACAGCGGAGAGCTGGGGCGAGCGGCGGCCGGAGTTGGTAGCGGCAGAGGTGGCGACCGGGCGTGGCAGCGGCCGGAGACGGAGGCGGCGGCGGCCGGGCGTGGCGGCGGGATGCCGGGGCGAGTAGCGGCGGCGGCTGCGAGGGAGAAAAAAGCCTTACGGCTCTGATACCATGTTAGGGTAATAGATCGTTGTATTACCAGAGGGCCAAAGGACAGAATATATAGTACAAGTACAGGTGCAAATATACAGAAAGCCCCCTAACATATGGGGAAACTACAATATACAAATATTTACTCTAACAGTCCTAACCCATAGATTCTAGGCTGCTTGATGTAGCCCAACATACGGAAACCACCTTTGGTCCACATCATGCCACGCTAATCATCACTCCAAAGGTGAACTCCTTCCATACCTCGCCTTTCATTGGTTATTATGTGAATGGAATCTTACTTGAGACCAATGCCCATGATATGACTAGGTCCATGACTATGATGCCAAGAGGGAAGCGACAAGGATGAACCTGGAGCCAAGACACCCAAGCAAGAAGCCTAGAAGAGAAGACACAAGAGGCTGCTGAAGCAATACTAGAGTCTTCGCCCTTGGACACCGGAGTCTCGGGCCTACGACCACGGAGTCTCCGGCCCGGACTCCGGGAAAGACTCTGCCCCTTTGCCTCGAGCATTCAGTACACCCCTCCGGAGACCAACCGGAGAGCAACGCCCCCCACGGTGTCTCCGCTTACCCCAGAGTCTCCGGCCCATTGCACTGGAGTCTCCACACCCAGGTCTCCAGACCCCTGCCAAACGGTCTCTACATGCCACCCCGGAGACTGGATCGGAGTATAAAGCCCACCCCGGAGTCTCCGGCCTCCCCAGAGTCTTCGGCCCTCAGACCCTGGAGTCTCCTGTGTAAGTGACACGAGCCTGTGTGCTTTGAGTTGGGACTGGCCCATGTAACGCCCCCAAACTCCCCCTTTATGCCTAAATTACCCCTAGCTCGTGGCTGGCCTATATATATGCCCCCACTCCCTTCTTGAAACCCTAGAGATGATGATGAATAAAGGCATGTGCCTAACCCTAGATGGGAACCCCTCTCACTAGTAGATGTATGAGTTGTACAAGGCCTTGGAGTCGGTGCCCTTCTCCAAGTTGTCAAGACCCTCCTTAAGTGTTTGGTCTCTCCCTATCAAGGATTCTAGTTGTGCTTGGTCTCTCCCCTTTGGGATTCTACTTGGTTGCTACTCTCTTCTTGGTTTGGATTCTATCATCCGCTTGCCGATCTCTCCTTTGGTTATTGTACCGCAAGGTCTCTCGCCGAGGATTCTATTGGATTGGTTGTTCGAACCAACGTGAGCATATCGAATTGGGTGTGATTTGGCATGTGTTTGGATCTTTACCTTCCATTAGAGTTGTGTTCATCGTGCTCATCGCGTGTTCCCTCACTCCTCGCCTCAAATCTATGAAGATCGGGCCACTCCAATGGTAAATCCACAAGGAGACTCATAATAACTCGTATCAGCGGCTTTTGGTTGCCACGAATTTGACTTCGCCCTTCGATTTCCACCATAAATTCGAAAATCCCAAAAATATAGCCCCAAATTGCTTTTAGATCGTTCTCTTGTTTTGGTGAGTTGATTGTGGTTTTGATCTAATAGATACTTGTCATTGGAGTTGGTCTACTTGTGCCCTGCGTTTCCCAGCCCAATTTGGTCAAAATTTTATGGATTTGAGGACCGAAGGCCCGCATTTCCGCTCAAGAACACGAGCTGTTCGTGGTGCCGGCCCCGACACTGGAGTCTTCGGATGCCAGCACCGGAGTCTCCAGCCACCAGACCCTGAAGTCTCCAGCCTGACAGGAAGTTTTCTCCTCTTTTCCTTTTTTGACTAATTTCCTTTTAACGTTTGTGTTTCGTGTGCGTGTCTGTCATCTAACAAAGCTGCCGCAACACCAACAACACCTCATGCCCGACATCGACACCACGGAACTCGAACCATCCTTCCACCAACGGTTGCAAGTACGACATCACCATAAGGTATAACTTGAACCACCCTTGTTAACCCCCTTTCTTCCTTTGTGTGTTCCCTAATCTATCAACAGTAGCCCATATTGTGTTTGCCGAAGCATTGTGCGCTTGCTCTTGGATAATTCATAGTGTGGAGGCAATAGCAAAACTTTACTCCATAACATAGCAAAGAAAGAGGTACAAAAAAAGCTCATAAGCAAAAGAAAAGATAAAGATACCAATAGAAAAAGAGAGTCCAAAGCTTCTAAGCAAGAGTGCGAGGAAGAGCAAGGCAAGCGTACAAATCCATTTCTTCTCAATCTTTTGGCAAATGGGCTATGCTCTTTCCTAGCGTTGGCACGACACCGAGCATTAGTCTTTGTTAGGACCAATTTTGTTCATTGGTCATTTTCATAGTCGTGTTAGCCACATTAATCTCCACCGTGTGTATAGTCGTAGGTTCTCATCACCCTTTTTGACATTTTCCTTTGAATTCATTTTTGTTGGATTTTACTCACTTTTGAAAATAACCTTTGCGTTTGGTTGTTCCATTTGCTATCCACCTTCCTAACCTTCCACCATAGGCCTTTTGTGTGTGTGTGTATTGTGTATTCGCTTTGCTCTCGGCAAGAACACCCTTTCCAATTTTTGACTTGGTGAGGCAAGGTAGCACATACCATACCACCAATACCACCCCTCCTTTCACATTTGGTCATACAACATATCTAGGGAAAGAGGAGAAAGCGGAGATGGCAACTTCAACAACCAAGATGGTTTCGCCACGTGCCACAACTTATTGGTGCAACGCCAAGAATTCAATAGCCAATTTGAGAGGCTTGAGAACCACCTTTATGAAACTTTCGGAGAGTTCAACTACCATGACTGGCAACACCAAGTGGAGCACAATGCTCAATTCCAAGCTCGTCACCAAGCTATTAGTAACCTTGGAAACCATCATGGACACAATTCAAGATTGTCAAGTTCGTCTCGCGAGCGCTCCTCAAGTCGTCATGGCGACACTTCGCGCTCCCACTCTCATCATGGAGAACCCCACCACCACAATGGGGAACAACAAGCTCGTCATCGCCATGAAAAAGCGGTTGATCCACAAGCTCAACAACCGCACCGCATAAGACATCATCGGCACCATGATCATCATGTGCATCCTCAACACAAAGAAGAACATAGTCGCCCTCCACAACAAGCGATGGTACAAGCACCACCACCTCCTTACGAACAAGAACGCCATGGTGAAGACAACCGGCATGATAGGCGCCAACACCCGCAACATGACCATTGCCAACAACAACAAGCCCATCGAGCACCACAATGGGATACAAGTGACGATGATGAGGATGCACACCGTGCGAGACGCAACAACCGCTACGCTCAACCCCACCATCGCCATCAACAGCCAATGAATGCAAATGATCTCGAGCAAAGGTGTATAAGAGACTTTGTGCATCAAGGTCCTCCTCCACCGCCTCCTCGAGACAATCAAGCTCCTCCTCCTGCACCACGTGAACCAAGTGAAGCGAGCATAAGGCAAGAACACCACAACTACCACTGTGAACATGAAGAAGACATGTTTGGGAACCTCAAGTTCATTATGCACAAGTTCAAGGGAAAAGAAGACGCTGATGCATACATTGATTGGGAGCTCAGAGTTGACAAATTCTTTCGAGTTCACAACTACTCCGAAGAGAATAAATTTGCAATGGCATCCCTTGAGTTTGAGGACTATGCAAATGTTTGGTGGGAAGATTTCCAAAAGAACCGCGAAAAGAAAGAGGAACCTCCAATTGAAACTTGGACCGAGATGATGGAAGTGATGTACAAGAGATTTGTCCCTGAGCATTATCACCAAGATCTCTTCGACAAGCTACAAAACTTGAAACAAGGTACCAAGTCAATTGAAGAGCTCTACAAAGAAATGGAGAAAACCATGATGCAAGCTGATGTGAGAGAACTTAAAGAGCAAACCATCACAAGGTTCCTCAACGGTTTGAGCCGCCTAATAAGGAAGATTGTTAAATTTCAATCGTACAAGAACCTTACCGAGATCCTCCAACAAGCGACCAAAGATGAGAGGCACTTGCAAAAGGAGAATGCATATGAGAAGCCCAAATCATACTTTGCGTCCATCGATGCAAATGCTTCCGCCAAAGCAACAAACCAAGCACCGAGATCATCCAAAGCAAAGACCATAATAACACCCTCCTCCAACATGACATCTGATAGAAAATTTACTTACTTCAAGTGTGGAGTGAAAGGTCAGAAGACATATCAGTGCGCCAACACAAGAGTGATGCTTACGGATGAGAATGGTGCAACCTACTCTGTGAGTAAAGAGGAATATGAAGCTCTAACTCAACGAGCAATTGCAAGGGCAACCGCAATGGAAGAGGATGACACCCTTGTATGTGAGCATGATCCGGGCCCCGCACTTGTCATAGCTCAAGTCTTGACAAGAAACTCCATACCAATAGAGGACCAACGCCTCAATATCTTCCAAAATCGTGCCGTAATTGATGGCAAGTCCATAAAGGTGATCATTGATGGAGGTAGTTTCCACAACCTTCCAAGTACGGAGCTTTGTGAGAAACTCAAGTTGCCTTACATAGAGCACCCTCATCCCTACCACGTCAAATGGCTTGATGACAATGGAGCACTCAATATAACATCAAAGGTTGTCCCATATGAAGACACCGTCGAGTGTGATATTGTGCCAATGTCCGTGTGCGACATGCTACTTGGGAGACCATGGCAATATGATAGAAGAGCCATACATCATGGTTCCTCCAACCAATACTCCTTCAAGTGGAGCGACAAAACATTCATGCTCCAACCTATGACGCCAAGCCAAGTTATCGCATCCAACATGACATCCGCGCATAGGATAAAGCAAGCTAAGGACCCTTGTGAGATGACTGGTGAGAGAGTGAACCACCATCAAGAGAGTGTGTGCCACAAGACCAAAATGAGTGGAAAACTCATGAGTGCCATGACGCAAGCCACCAAATGTGAGAAGAGAGACTTGAGTGTGACCCATACTAACAATACTTCATACAATTCTCTCTCTCTATTGTCGGTTTTGCAAGGTACCCAAGATAGACCACCACCCACAAGGAACATGATACATGATCTCCAACCACAACATGATGGAAAGATGTAGCAAAAGCTCTTCAACATGTTTGAGAATGGCTTCGACAGCGATGAGCCGCCCATGACCAAGATCAAGGACACAGGCACACATGGTTCCTTACATGATGAAAGAACATCACCGAGGTCGACTCATTTTCAAGCAGGGGGATATGATGTAGCCCAACATACGGAAACCACCTTTGGTCCACATCATGCCACGCTAATCATCACTCCAAAGGTGAACTCCTTCCATACCTCACCTTTCATTGGTTATTATGTGAATGGAATCCTACTTGAGACCAATGCCCATGATATGACTAGGTCCATGACCATGATGCCATTAGGAAGCGAAAAGGATGAACCCAGAGCCAAGACACCCAAGTAAGAAGCCTGGAAGAGAAGATGCAAGAGGCCGCTGAAGCAAGATCGGAGTCTTCGGCCTGGACTCTGGGTAAGACTCCGGCCCTCTGCCTGGAGCATTTAGTTCACCCCTCCAGAGACCAAGCCGGAGAGCAACGCCCCCCACGGAGTCTCCGCCGACCCCGGAGCCTCTGGCCTCTCCACCTCGGATTCTCCGGCCCACTACACCGGAGTCTCCGCACCCCGGTCTTTGAACGGAACTCCGGACCCCCGCCGAATGGTCTCTGCATGCCACCCCGGAGACTCGGCCGGAGTCTAAAGCCCACCCCAGAGTCTCCAACCCTCAAACTCCAGAATCTCCGGTGTAAGTGACACGGGCCTGCGTGCTTTGAGTTGGGCTTGGCCCATGTAACGCCCCCAAACTCCCCCTTTATGCCTAAATTACCCCTAGCTCGTGGTTGGCCTATATATATGCCCCCACTCCCTTCTTGAAACCCTATAGATGATGATGAATTAAGGCATGTGTCTAACCCTAGATAGGAACCCCCTCTCAATAGTAGATCTATGAGTTGTACAAGGTCTTGGAGTTGGTTCCCTTCTCCAAGTCGCCAGGACCCTCCTCAAGTGTTTGGTCTCTCCCTATCAAGGATTATAGTAGTGCTTGGTCTATCCCCTTTGGGATTCTTCTTGGTTGCTACTCTCTCCTTGTTTTGGATTCTATCATCCGCTTGTCGATCTCTCGTCAAGGATTCTATTGGATTGGTTATTCGAACTAATAGGAGCAAATCGAATTGGGTGTGATTTGGCGTGTGTTTGTATCTTTACCTTGCATTAGAGTTGTGTTCATCATGCTCATCGCATGTTCCCTTACTCCCTACCTCAAATTCGTGAAGATCAGGCCACTCCAAGGGTAAATCCATAAGGAGACCCATAACGCTGCTGGTCGGGAACCCTAAGATACTCGTCGGTATTGATGTCATACGGAACTCATCTTCAGGGGAATACTTATTCTAAAATATCAACAAAGAAAGGGTGAGTATAGGGTGTACTCTGCAATACTTATGGCTGGTGGAGCTATTTTGCACAAAGTTGTCTTTGTTTGTAAAATAGGTGGGAAAATAAGCTCGTCTAATCAGAATATTTTAAAAGGGATAAGAGAGCAACATTTCCAAGTAAATTGATCATCATCTTTGATATCCACCAAATCATCACCATCTAAACTGTCAAAGATTTGTCCTGCGAAGGAACTAGGGTCCAACGATCCCTTGGTTCGTGAGGGGGTTGAACACGCGATTCCGAAGGAACTCAACGACAACTACGGATGTGGAGAAAACACATGATAGAGAGGTGACACCGGGTTTTTTTTACCCAGGTTTGGGACCCTCCTGAGGATGTAAAGCCCCTACTCTTGCTTTGTTGTATTGCTCACATGATTCGTGAGGGTACAATGGAGGGTGAATGTCTAAGGTTTTAGCCCTCAAGGATTGAACCCCTCCAAGGTAGGAGGAGGGTTCCTTATATAGGGAGGCTTTGGACCTCTTCCCCTGGTCCATGGGCGGGAAGTGTATCCACAGTGCCGCTCCTCGGAGTCCTGGTCTACAAGACTGCCTTTTGGTGGACTAGGTCTTGGACGCTGGCGCTCCTCCATCTGCTGATAAAGTGGTCCTCTTTTACATTGTTTTGTCCCAGCTCGGCACTGCCTGCTTCCTCTCTTGCACCAAACCGGCAAGCTGGCATGCCCGTCATACTAAGGTCTTCGGTCCTTCTGCTGCAAGAAAAGGTGGGTGTACTAGATCTTCATTTACCAAGGCAAATAGTGGTCACGCAGCAGCCACACCCCTATTGTGACCTGGCCCTCCCACTGACTGCTTGGCGAGTTTACTGAAAGGCTCTGGGTATGCCTCGAGGCATCCACGAGCATGCTCTGCAGACGCTCTCACTCAGGAGGGTGTCTCCTCATGAGGTGGACCCTTACGAGGATTAACCCGGCCGCGCCCGTCAAAGGAGGTAACAAAGTCTCGCGGGGGCACGTCATCTTGAGGCGCTAGGGGGCCACCTGTTCGCACACAAACACGTCACCGTGTACCCTCGATGCCGAGCATGATGCGTGGCAGCATGCACCGAGGGAGGCTCGCTGGAAGCGCGGTACGCAAGACAGTCCGGCGGTCGATTTTGTAGACCCAAAACTCCGCTCGCCCGGGAGGGACCCCATCAGGGCATCGCGGCAGCTATGGACTGCCCTAGGTTGTCCTGACTGCCCCTAAAGCCTCATGAATTCGTAACCCATCGGTATGAAGAACTGCGGAACAACGAGAAAAAAGATACAAGGGAGAGGGATAAAAAGTAGATGAACACGAAAAAGTAGTAGATGTGTTTGTTCGATTGGTGTTTTTTCAATCGGCCATCACCCCTCGTGTATATAGAAGGAGCGGATAGACTTTCCGTGGAAGAAATTCGGTTGGATCCACGTCCAAAACCCTAGTTGGGGTCCAACTCGAATAAGCAAACCCGAAATTTGTGCAACTGTTCGGTCAAAAACTTCTCAGGACGTTCCGGGCCACTTTTGAGATAATACACGAGCTCGGATCAAAATGTTGTAAATAGCAAAGTTGTGCATCTCAAAACAGTGAACAACTTTGATGTTGGCCACTTTTTCATATGATCTGATATTGATGTACTTTTCCCCTTATTTTCGTATCAAACTGGGATTTAGACCAACGAATTTAACTTAATTTGGCCGTATCTTGAATCTGGAGGCCACATACTTCCTCAGAAGAAGTTTACTCCAAAATAAAAGTTGTTCATCCTGAAAAAAGGGAGAACTTTCATGTTTTGCACTTTTCCATCCAATTTGATCTTGACCGCATAAATTATGTCGTAATAATATTGACCGAATTAGGAGGTTTTTTTGGTTGCCCGGGTCCGTTGCTCTCGCCTAAGGTGAGACGTGGTCTGTGGTCCGGCGACCCCGGATTCTAGCCGTGCTAATTCGGCCTCTAGTCATATTTTGGCTCTCAAATTTGTATAATAAATCGGATTGAGATGATTCAAAAACCAAAATTGCTTGTTTCGACAAGATGCACAACTTTCATGTTCAGCACCATTTCATTTGAGGTCATATTAAAGGAGTTATAGTTGAAGCCTCCATATATTAGTCTCCAAGTCTTCTCTAAACACTAGCATAATCGGTTATTAAGCCTGATCATGGCTTGACTTGATATGGTGCCTCTTTGATGATGATTAATAATCCTCAAGTGGATCTTTCCGAGTGTCTCTCACCATTGCCTTGATTAGCTATGAGCCCAAAACGGGTGCCAACACATGTCCCCTGTTTTCTGGCAGATCTTGCGTGCCAGAAAATAACTTGCTCCACTTTTAGTCTGAGGACAATGTCAACACTCCATCGGCCAATGGTTGTCTTAGCGCGATAACTATGTATCGGCCATATGTGCTAAGGGCGATAAATATATATCAGCCACTTGGGTATGAGTTCCTCAAATAATTTGCGTTAAGAACAATCACCTCATCCTGAAGTTGATGAATATCATAATTTCCTTCATGAACAACTCCCACCATGATGCCGACCAGGTCTTCATTCATGTTTCTCAAGAAGAATACCACCAACTGTTCGGCAATAAAGATCATTACCTTTTAATGAACATTTGAAAAGCAACTGAACTGTCATGTTCACCCTTTGGTTCAGATTTACATGTAATAAACAATGGGCTTCCTCTATTCTTCATCTTCACCTACACTAGATCTTTCATTATTGGCCGAAGCGGTGGTCTCCAATTCGGCCTTACCTATGTTGGCAAAACAAAGCATCGGCTCTTGTGGAATATGAAATATATCATGAATAACATGGTAACCGGATGTTTGTTGAGCCAACTCATTTGCACTTCAGTTTTCATATCTAGATATATGAGCAATGACAAATCGATCCAAGATGGAAGTTATATCTACACATGTATCAAGATAAATAACAAGTGATTCGTCGAAACTTTGGTAAACCATGTACATCGTTGCACTACTCACATTGAATCACTAGAAGCCTCAATATGTGTAGCACTTATAGCAATAAAAAGTTCTAGAACGAATAGCAAAGCTGCATATTCGGCCTGATTCTTTGTGCAAGATATTCTAAGCGGCATGAGACTTCATAAAATGGTACCATAAGGAGATAAATAAACAATACCAATAAATTGCCTATTGCTTTTAAAACTGAACAGTTAAAATGTAATTCCCATGGTACTATGGAGACAAGATTAATATCAATATCATGCTCACCTTCTACGCCCAGTAATGAAATTAAAAACAATTTGGCCTTTCATAGATTTCAAAGATTTATAAGCCAAATTATCAACATATAAGCATAAGCACAATTGCTAATGAATGCATACCTTGTCTCAGTCTCAAGTAACACTAAGGACGATGTTAGAACACCACATCATCCATGATTGGATAATGATCTGAGGGCGATAAAATAAATATCGGCCATATATCTTTGCCCCAATGGGCCTGCATAATGCATCCACCAAAGTATGTATAGATAAAGTAAACAAAACAAGAAATCTGATTATGAACTTCAAATATTTGGCCTCTTGAATTCGCAACAAAATTGCAACTAATCATATGAATATTGATTTGGCAATACCCTTTCATTGTACAGAATTATGATGCATCCATGGTGGGTAACCAATCATAACAAGGGATGAATTCCATGGCATATGCATTAATGGTGAAGTAGAATAATATGGATGATGTGCTGGCTGAAGTTTTTGATAGTGATACAGAATTCTTTGGCCATACCGCTTGTTGGATTTATGCTTTTTGTTTTCCACTCTTGTTGCCCTTGTTATGACATGATCTTGCACATCTTCCTTACCTTGATGGTTTCCTTTGGGAACCCATGTCATGTTTCTTTTCTTCAGTTCCTCGTCCCTAAGCCGATGTAGCTTCTTCTCTTGCCAAGCCGAGTGGCCACATCGGCTGTGGATTTGTTTCACATAATGGAATCCCTTTCTTAATCTTGGGCACCTTCAGTTTTGCTTGCTCAGATTCAAAAATTGGGCTTTTGAAAGCTACTCGGTCACTTCCTTTCCCTTAGTAGCCAACGTCAACTCAGCTGACTTTTCATCATTTGAAGTCAAATCTGAAACAACACACTTGCGTCCATCCTTTTTGATTCGGTATACTTGATTGACCACTTCTTTCTTTACCCATGGACGCCGAACCGATTCTTTCTGATTAAACGGTCTTTGACATGTGATTGTTGATGAATTGATTTTCTTTCCCATGATGGATATGAATAAAAGATAGCATAGGGAGGTATCCATGAACTTGGCATTGGTGGCCCAAAAGGAGGATATGAATTTGTTGCATTTAATTTCTCTTTTCGTCAATCTCTGTCTTTAGAATTTTGCCTTGGGAGTGATCTTGATGCTTTTGCACTACTTGGCCGATAAGAACTTTTTGCTTCACTCTCCTTTTTATATTTTTCCAGCAACTATGCGAAAGTGACTTTTGGTATCTTACCCTTGTGCTTATTTCGGCCTTTATCTTTTTGAGTTTTGCATGCATCGATCTTCGTTTTTTCTTGTTACCCCCCGGTGCTTGATGTCTTCATTGTAGGTTCAATGGAACTCTTGCCTTCAAGAAAATTTGCAATATGCTCTTCAACAATCTCTTTGCTTGGAAGCTTGATCCCATCTTCTTCCTTGTGTACCTGGTCATCATTATATGAATCGACCATAGGTAGCCGATGTAATATCTTTTGGCCATCAATACCAATGGAAATAGATTGGTCATCAATTTGTGTTTCAACAAATTTCAATCGTCCCTTATTAACAGCCGATTGTACTATTTGATGAAACATGTTGCAACTCTCTATAATATGCTCGAACGAATCATGAAACTTGCAATGCATTCATCCTTGTAATGATGGCTCAGCATTTTGATTAAGAATATAATCAGTTTGTACCAATATATCAAAGATGTGATCACACATTGTCAAACTGCAGGTACACCCTTTATATTCTAACAGATCTTGTGGTGAGAATGGCTTAGGAATTGTGCAACCGAATGGTTCAGATTTTACATCATCCAATTTGGCTAAGCGTTGTTTTCTGCACTCCTTTTCCGATGTACTTGAATACATAGTTATACTAGCATCGGTTTTCTCAAGAGACAATAACCTTGGCTTTAGGTTTCTGAAACTAAAAAGACTAAAACACATATGTCTCACTTGAGATAAAATATTAGCAAAGCATGAAATAAACAAAGCTACCCATGTACATATAAAATCTTGATGAAACCATGTGGAAAGCTTTGTCTATAATAATTCGTTATTATCGGTCTCTCTAAAGGGTACAACATGTTGACCGATAGGTTCTGTGACAATTATATTACTAAGAAATAAATTACCTCTCTCGATTGGTCTTTCATAGGTTATGAGAATTTTGCTAACAAATGTATCAATAATAAAGTTTTGACCAAATTGGAATATAAGTAAATTATTTGCTAGATGTACCTCTTTGAAGACATTGGGAGAGTATGATAGTTGCATGACCAGAACAATATCTTGCACGACCTCTAGATAATTCTCCAACGCCTTTTCTTCTTGCTTTTCTAGACTTTGTGCCTCTTCACGTTGATGATCTTTGTCAACCGAACATTGTTCGGCTATATTTTATAGTTCTTCATGATCATCAATTTATTTGGCACGGGACTCATAGGGTAGCATGTAAGCTCCCTTACATCCAGAAAAATCAAGCACAACTATTTTGCTAAGCTTGCCATGCTCTTGATTAATGAAGCTTGCTTCTTCTACTTCGGTAGATTTAGCACATGTATTTTCTGATTCGGCCTTTTCAATAACCGAATTAACCATACTAGCTAAATCATTTGTACCTTTATGGATTCATCAGATTGCAAAGCTTCTTATTTTTTTCCTCAGCATAGTAGAGGTTTCAACTTGATTGCTGCATGGAGGAAGGGATTTGACGCACTGAAGATCATTCGCGAGCTTTGCAAGAAACTCCTGCATATCTTCCTCCTCATGCTTTTTCTGAACCGCCTCAATTTCTTCTCTTCACTTCTTCCTGAGTACTTCATAAGCTTGGCGATGTTCCTCAGGTAATTCCTCAAATGTCGGTGTAGTGAAGTCATCGATGTTACTCCCCGCTAGCTTGGGTTTTTCTTTATTTGTACCAAGCATGATTTTCTCCTTAACCTTGTTCCAACTTGGATAGGCTTGCCCCCTGGCACTTTTAGTTTCTATCGGCCATGGGTTGCCAAAATTCTGCAATTGCACAAGGGCCATACCATATGCATCAACACTACATGAATGCACATGAGCTTATGTTGAACTCCCACTTATTCGGCTGTAACCATTGTGAAGGTGTGTAACCAAATCATGAATATCTCTAGTTGCATATGATGCTGAAAAGTTAGTAACATAAGGAGCAACATATGATGGCTGAGAATAATTGGCCAAATAGCTAGTAGTAGCTTCACCAATTCCTCTATCCATTGGCATGTGCAAAGGTGAATCAACATATTGCAAGTTATTTGTCGATGAATAGAAATATGAAACACTCTCGTGCATGTTATTGAAATTTCTAACAAAGGGTGTTTCATATTGACTGACCGAATTTATCAAGGTGTTCATCGACATATGGATTTCTGGGGTCGCCGATACATGATAATTTGAGTTTACAAATCACAAGTTGCTAAAACTAGATGAAGCTTGTAGATAATTTTTCATCGGTTGTTGCACATAGTTAGAACTAGGGCTAGCCGATACACTATGCATATCAAACTATCTAGCAACATGGACATTAGGGTTACTTGCATCTACATAATTGGATAAAGTATTCATACCGTGGAAGATTGCAACCTCTTGATGACGCTCTCTTTGTAGCAAATACATGCTAGAGACCGTTCAAAGCTTCGTCCCTAGTGGAGTTGCTAAAAAGTGTGTTCGCACATGAACACGTCACCATGTACCCTCGATGCCGAGAGCGATGCGCGGCAGCTCGCGCCGAGGGAGGCTCGCCGGAAGCGTGGTATGCAAAACAGTCTGGCAGGCACTTTTGTAGAACCGAAACCCCGCTCGCCCGGGAGGGATACCGTTAGGGTGTCGCGGCAGCTATGGGCTGCCCGAGGTCGGCCTGACCACCCCTAGAGCCTCGTGGATTTGTAGCCCTTTGGTATGAAGAACTGTGGAAGAACGAGAAGAAGGATACAAGGGAGGATAAAAAGTAGATGAACACGAAAAAGTAGTAGATGTTGTAACATCCCAAAACTTCAATCCAAGTTTATCAAAGATCCAATCATCCAAAAATAGGGTTAACAAAAACTTTTCCATTTTTAAAAGGAAAGCATTCATATTATGTGCATTTAAATAGGAGTTGTTTGAATTGCCATGATTAAGTGATCCAATGCTTGTAAAATGTTTCTTAGGTGATTTAAACATCATCTACATCATGCCCAAACTTTTTCTAAAGAAAATCAAATCAAAAAGATTTAAAATGGAGAAATGGTCATTTTGCCAAAATTAACTCCCATGTCTACTTTGGCTATTCCTAGTACTAAAAAATTAACAGAAACAATTCTTGATCTTTGCACCCCTTTCTAGTACACATAATGAGGTACCAAGGCCCACCTTGTGATCTTCTAAAAACCTTCTGTAAACTATTTTAAATAACAGTTCAAAATTGAATCTTTATCATATGGGAAGATCCCACTTTTTCAAAAACCACTCAAACAAGCTCAACTTTCAAAACCCAAGCATCTGCAGACTCACCAGCACCAACTTAGCACACCCACCAAAAACCTTTTCAAAATTCAAAACATGAGTTCTTGCGGCCATTTCATCGAACAGGTGGCAGACACAAATCAAACAAAAACCAAACACTATTATGAGCAGTGATTGAGGCCTAACTTGTTCCCTCTCTAGCTCACAACCATCTCAGTAGAGCAGCTAGCAAGTTAAACCAAGCACTAGACTCACTGTAAGCTGGGAAATGACATCAATGGTGAACAGCCGAAGCTCACCATGCCACCCCAGTGGAGACAGCAAGCTAGGAGGAGATTTAGCCGTGCCAACCTTGTCTAGGAGGCAGCCCACCGTCCACCGCCACTCCCTGTCCAGCGCCCGAACCATGCCAACCCCTGGACCACACGCACGGACCGCGCCCAGCCCGCCAGCAACCATGCTGAGCATGCGCTAGAGCGCCACCCTCGACCGACGCCCACAGACCGCGCGCCGCCCTCGCCGCTTGCATACATGATCGCCACCGACCCAGGAGACCGCCAGACATCCCCGTTCGTCGCCCCATGACGCACAACCACCACTCGTCGTCGAAGACGCCGCCTCTGCCGCGCAGAGCATCGCGTGTTCCAGACCAAACCGCACCACCCCACGTCTCGCCACCGTGTCGTTGAGCATCGCCAGGGAGCACCGCACCGCCCCCTACCGTCGCCCATGCCGATAGCCGTCTGTACCATCGACCACGACGAGCTCACCGTGCGCCCCGTCGGTCCCCTCTCGCCACTATAAATAGAGGCCACCCCTAGCCGATTTGAGCACATCATCTCACTCACCACCTCTCACACTCACTCCCCATCGCCAGCCGGAGCCGCCCGAGCACCAGAGCGCCGGAATTGCAGCCGGAGCCGCCACCTCGGGAGGAGAAGGGCGCCGTTGATCCAGGCCGCCCCAGGAGAAGCTGCCGGTACCAGGAGGTTCGCCGTCGTCGACTTTGTTGTTCGCCCGCCTCGCCGACCCTCGCCTGAACCCCGGTGAGCCCCCAACGACCCCCACTGACCGCGCTAGGGTTCTGTCTCGCCGGCGTTGCCCAACGTCGACGATGACCCTCAGCCGTTGGATTAGAACCAGATCGCACGGCCACCGTTCGCCCATACCGCTTCGCACCCCCCTGTGCCACTGACGGGTGGGGTCCTCGCTTAAGTCAGCCCACGACGCCGTGCGGAGTGCAGTGGGCCGGCCCATTTCATTCCCGCGCGCGTTGGAAATTCAAATTAGGATTTTTCTTTTAGTTAGAATATAGTTTCTGTCCTGTGTTTCAAAAATCAATTCTGTGAGTTTGACAAATCCAAATTGCATGAAACTAATTTTGTCTGAAAGGTATTGAAATGATCTATCCAAGCCCGTTGGATTTAATTCAATTAGATTTATAGATCTCTCCTAATAAAAATGATAAGACAGAAGCTTTTACAACTTGCAACATTTTTATAAAATCAACCAAGTCAGCTTTTGAGTTGAGTCCAACTCTCAAAAATCACATTTCATCATATCTATCCAAATATTTAATAATATTAAGGTTTACATGCAGTGACTTTGGACTAGTACCAAAATAATGCTATATAGGCATTTCTAGTCACTTTAAATCATTAAATAATAAACTTAAACTAAAGTAATATTGATCCAACCTTTAAATCTCATTCCCACCTGTCTAATATGTGGTGAGGACATGTCTCCACATGATCTCATATTTTGGTGGTGAATATTAAATTTTAGTTAACATTTCAATGAGTAGAAATTACTTTTCTAAAATAAAAAGATTAAAACTATTGAATTAAAACTTGTAATGTTTGTGATGATAATAGATCATCAATTGTGTGCTTTAGAATGCTACTTAGCCTAGTTAAGTATGGTTTGGTCATTGTGCACTCCCTATGTATTTCTAGACGATAGCACCGACCAAACTCTCGAGGAGGAGGAGTTCTACCAGGAAGAAGAAGAAGACAACTTCAACCACTGCACCAACCAAGGCAAGCCACTATTAGCAGGGCAAGCTAACCCTTGCAAACTTACCTTAGCAAGCTATGGTTAACAAGCTAGCATAAACTAGATGGTTTAGCAAGGATGCCTTAAGCATGCTTTAATCACACCCCTTTTCACTATTAATGCCCCAAGTCTCATGGACAAGTTTTACCCCACCTTAGATTATACAAAGTTCTCTACTTAAAATTGAATGTAGCATAAAAAGTATAAAACTTGACCTACTTAGAAACCTTTAGATATCATTCTATGGCATGAGATTGATCCCATCTTTCCACCTTAGTGAACACTCTTAACTTAGTAGTTTAGAGTAGATCCAAAAACTTGAGTCACTTTAGATGGGAATACTTGGTGAAAATGAGTTATGAAAACCTTGGAATGATGAGTCATTCTATTGAGATGTTTTGACATGTGTTACGAAACACAACTAGTTTATGATGTGGAAAATGATAAGGCATGAGCCTTAACCCCTTTTATAAAACTGATGGTTGGATTCGGATGCGACACCATTCCAAATTTTACCATACAACCACATTACCTGAATTGGGTAAGGCTTAGCTGGAAATTTATATGCATTAGTATTAGTTCCCTCACGGGAGAGGTTTGAGCTGAGGCTACCTCTTAATGTTGTCCACCTATGTAGTGCCCAAGATGACTGATGGTCATGGTTGGGAGGCCATGCTCATAGGAGAGGTGCTTATACTAGGGTGTGTAAAGGGAAGGTTATGTTTGATTATCTGCATACTAAGTATGATGATTCAGGGTTATCCCTGACAGATGTATCGAATCTTGTGGTGAAAGTGTACCACCTCTGCAGAGTGTCAAACTATTCGAATAGCCGCGTCCGCGGTTATGGACAGTTGGAATGGCCATACTGTTTTCGTTGTCAGATGTTTTCCAAATAACTTGAAATGAATGATGATCTTTGACTTGACCACAACAGGGTTGTGTTGATGATAATAGCTTCCCAACTTAAGTGACTCTGGAATTTTATTTTATCTTTCTCCGCTTCTGAACTTAGCTTAGGCTTCAAACTTAACTTGATAGTTAACTTAGATTCAGTATTTTAATTTAGGATATTACTACTTGTTAGTAGTAGTTTGCGAATACTTAAAGAGTACTCATGGCTTTTGTCCCTGGCTATTATCATGGCCAGACTATGAAGGAGATTATCAGGATGATGGTCAGCAGGACGGCTATGATAACTAGGACTATCTGCCTTTGTCACATTGCCTGTGCCCCTGAAGATGGACCCCACTGCTACGCTATCTTTTATTTCCGCTTCTTGTTGTATTAAGACCTGGATCATGAGATCCATATTTGTGTAAGACCTTATGTATGGTTTGTAATCGATGATGTACTATGATATCCAACCCGTTATGTCTCGCAAAAATGGTAATCCTAGGATTGCGAGGTATGGCATAACGGGCACCTGGGATTAAAAATCCGGGTGTTGACAGATGTGTTTGTTCGATCGATGTTTTTTCAATTGGCCGTCACCCTCGTGTATATGAGGAGCGGTTGGACTTTCCGTGCAAGAAATAAGGTTAGATCCAAGTCCAAAACCCTAGTTGGGGTCCAAGTCGAACAAGCAAACCTGAAATTTGCGTAACTGTTCGGTCAAAAACTTCTCGGTATGTTCCAGAGCACTTTTGAGATAATAAATGAGCTTGATCAAAATTTTGTAAAAAGAAAAATTGTGCATCTCGAAACAATGAACAACTTTTATGTTGGCCATGTTTTCATATAATCTGATCGTGATGTACTTTTCCCCTTATTTTTGTATCAAACTCGGATTTCGACCGAACGAATTTAACTTAATTCGTCCGTACTTAAATATGGAGGCCACATACTTGCTCAGAAGAAGTTGACTCTAAATAAAAAGTTGTTCATATTTAAAAAACAAAGAACTTTCTTGTTTTGCACTTTTCCATCCGAGTTGGTCTTGACCACTTAAATTAAGTCGTAAGCAGATTGACCGAATTGGGAGGTTTTTGGGGTTGCCCGGGTCCATTGCTCTTGCCTAAGGTGAGACATGGTCTGTGATCCGGCGACCCCGGATTCTAGTCATACTAATTCGGTCTCTGGCAGTATTTTGTCTCTCAAATTTGCATACTAACTTGGATTGATATGATTCAAAAACCAAAATTGCTTGTTTCGATAAAGGCGCACAACTTTAATGTTCAACACTTTTTCATTTGAGGTCATATTAAAGAAGTTATAGTTGAAGCCTCCATATATCAGTCTTTGAGTCTTCTGTAAACACTAGCATAATCGGCTATTAAGCATGATCATGGCTTGACTTGATATGGTGCCTTGTTGATGATAATTAATAATCCTCAAGTGGACCTTTCTGAGTGTCTCTCACCATTGCCTTGATTAGCTATGAGCCCAAAACGAGCGCCAACACCACCAACCATCGGGACGTGGCACCCCGGTTTCCAGGGACCCGATATTAGCACCCGGGTGTTTGTCCTGCACATGTCCCTTGAAGGGCTCGAAGGGTCTAGCGACCTAGGACAGTTGGTTAGCCCCGGTGCCTGCCCACGTAATCATGATCCTTCCATAACCCTGTCTCGACTTGTTCGTAGACTTGGAACGCCCGTGGGCCCTTAACCACGAATCTTGGGCACGCTGCTTCAGCCCGGGAGTTGTTCCCACACGCGATGGCGCGTGGGGCCTTGCAGTTATATCACGCGCCCGGGGCGGCGTTCCTTCTTTTCATCTGGCCTTGTTTATATCGATACATAAGCGTGTTGGCTCAACTCCTGCACCATTGTCTCCTCCCCCCACCGCGGCACGCTCGTGCAAGGATCCATACCTCCATGGAGCCCAAGCGTTTCTCAGCCACCCTGAAGGGCAAAGCCGTGGCGACGACTGCAGAGGAGACCCCCTCGACCAAGCGAGGTCGAGGGCAACCGCAAGGCAGCAGCCGGCGCGTGTCCCTGGGAAGGGCCTCCGCCCAAGCCACTACAGGGGCCAGGAGGAATACTCCCAAGAGGAGCGGCCGAGTATGCATGGGTTGCAGATGCCAACACCATCAATCCGGTTCGAACGTCGAACCGGGCCACGCGCTGCCCCGATCATGGATCGAGGCTGAAGGTGGAGGTGGGCCCAATCCAGTCACTGACTTTGTCCTGGTCCTGAAGGACGACGAAAGGTCCTCCAAGGTACTACTCCCATCACTCAGGGGCGGTGACTGGTGGGCCGTGGAGCTCGAGATCTCTGCACCCAGAGAGGTGTATCTGGCCTCGGGCTCAAAGAGCTTCATCCACGACCATCAGATTGCACGTGGCTCGGTGCTGAGGTTCCACCACGATGCTGAGAAAGGCTTCACAGTGGTGGTGTCCAACCCCATGCCGTGCCACACGGATTATCCCAGCCACCTCTGAGGAGACCAGGGAGTTGGGGACTCGGCTACGGCGTCACCGCGGGAGCTTGCTCGCCCCTGTCAAAGAAAGGGTGTGACCTCTACTGGTTTCCTACCTCGCGGCCAGGTTTGTCCTGAAGGCTATCAAGGGAGTCTGTATGCGACCCTCTTTTCTTGTTACTTCTCCTTTTGTGCCTATAAGGAAGACTTGTCATCGACTTGTTATATCTCCCTTTGCATGTTCTTGTTGTGATTCTTGGAGTTTTGATGTTCATGGTGCGGGGCTGATCCAGCAATTCAAGCGACGACTTGCGGGCCTAGTGAGTCTCCCGGTGAAGTTGCCTACAGGTCGGCTCCTGGGGGCGAGGCCTCGCGAGGTGGGGGCCTGTGGAGGCCGCGCTCTGTCAGGTGATCTCTAGGGGTGGCTCTAGGGGTCGGTGTCTTTGCCGAGCGTCCCTATCTGGTGGTCCCTGGGGAGGCTTCGTATGCTTCCAGGCCCGGTTGTTCGGGTGGTGCCACCCTCTGGAGGCTCGCCCATGATGTTCCTTTGGGCCTCGTGGTCCTTTTGAGGCTTCTCGAAGAAGGAGCCACATGGGCAGGAACACACGCTACGAGGGAGGCCCTCCAACGAGTTTACGTGACAGGTACGGGCGCTGAGAGTCGTGTGTGAGGTAACTCGATGGTGCTACTGGGTGATAAGTTCCAGGCTTAGCACATTAGGCCCTGCGGTTCTCTGGTCCCCTAAGGGGTGAGCGCCTCACAAGACACACCACGAACCACTCGAGGATAAAGTCATCTGGCATAGCGCGAGGGTTTTTGGTTTCATAGGGGTCACAAACCGTTGGTGAGGTGACTCATAACCGCAAGGTAGGCTGTGAGTTCAGAGCCCGATGCTTGATGTTCCAAAGATCTTCAACCGTGGCGCTTTTGGGGGGATACCCCAGGGTAGGGTCACGCCGGGGTATAAAGGACGAGTTAGCCGAGGTATGGCACGGTCAAAGCAAGTGCAGGCCAGGTCACCTCAAGGCAGGCCGACTTACGAAGTAACCCACAGCCCGTGGGGAAGCTCCCTAGCATTAACCTGGCCGACATAAAATATATGTCGGCCATGTTTGTCTATCTATTGCGCAGGTACCCTCATAACTAGGTTATCCATGTGCTAGCCAAACTACAATTTGGCTTCCAAGAGAAGGAAGGAATCTCTCGCTGGTCAAAAGGTGGCATTTGCTAGCTGTAGCATGAGCGAAGCAAAGGAGAGGGAAGGACCAGCGGGGTAGGGACAAACAAGATGACGCGGGCCATGTCGGCTGACGTAGCCAGTGTCTGGTGACGCTTAAAGGCAAGGGTTACGCATTGGGTTACATCCAAAGTCCGGACAAACCGTTAAAGAGAATAAAGAAGCATCTAGCTTTAACCAAGGGGCATATTCGAGGAATATGCTGCCACGCGTGCCCTAACTTTGTAAGCCAGGCTCCCCTATATAAGGAGCACCAGGTCCTCCATAGAAAGGGATCGATCATTTTTCTCTGTCTAAGGTAGAACTCTAGAGCTAGGTTGTGGGGGGTAAGAGACATAGTCTCCTTCTCACGAACAGCTCGAGGAGCACTTGTAACCACCATTGATAGAGGAAATACAATAACAACTATGCGTGGAATCACCACATTTTCCCTCCCTGGATTCCCCTTGCACCCATTGGCCCCATCTTTAGCCTATCCATGGCATCTGGCGTCCCACCACCATGACAGTTGGCGCCTACCGTGAAGCTAGCGGTGCTAGCAGGGGTGAACATCCGGACATGAAGCATCTCCAACACCGGCAAGCGTGTTGTCTCCGGCCTAGTTCAGCACTTCGGAGGCTGAGTTGGAGGAAACTAGGCAGAAAAGGTTAGCTGGCGCAAAGAAGGTAGCGGAGTTACAGCAGTCCCTGAACATAACTTTGAGGGAGTATGCAAAGGCAAACCGCATAGATGGGGTGAAAATCCAAGGTAGAAACCTGATTACTGATATTGACAAGGAATACGAGCCTAGGCCGGGTCAAACATCCATGATCGTAACAGGAGTGCTAGAGAGGTACAATACCCCGGCAAAGAACCTTAGGGACGCAAATGCAGCTGCATCCGAGTTAGAGGGTCTAACCGGAGAGGCCCGAGAAAGATAGCAGGAGAGGGTGAACCACTTACTGAGGGTCGCTTGCGAGCAAAATGAGGAAATGAACAAGGCAAACCCGACACCACCAGGAGCATCGCACGTGGTTCATTCGGCTAGAAATAACCCAGCCTAGTCCAGCACAGCTGCATAATCTCCGGGTCATAACCCCAGGAGAGAAGAAGTGGTGAACTCCGGGAGAAGAGACAAACAGATGGTCCCCTATGACCCGGCGAGAGCTAGAAAAGGCAAAACTGTGCAAGTTGATGAAGATCGCCATAGTACCAGCCGAGGTGAAGCTGGACGAGGTAACCGCGACCAAGGCAATGCCGGTCAAAGGAACGCTGCCAACGGCAATGCCGGACAGCATGATCCGGAAGGAAAAGGGCAAAACATACCGTGGCAATAACAGCAACACGCACCTTGGCAAGAGAGAAGTGCAAGTCAAGCAGCACAACAACAAAATGCTTGTCCGGATCAAGAAAGGTACAATGATGGTTATTCGGCGATGGTTAACGACGGATACCCAAGACCGGAGCACCACGTAATTGGGTCAAGGCTGGGAAGCAGGAACTTGCAGTCAGATGATGCTAGGCTGAAATTGGATAGAATTTATAGGTCGAGGTTGATTGAGGTAAAGGGTCCACCTGGTCCGGCATGCTTTCGGCCCCGGATCATGAGGGAGCCGCCAGTACCGAACTTTCAATTGGCCAGAGGAACAAGGACCTACGATGGTAGCACCAGACCGGAGGATTGGCTTATTGATTACGCAACAGCGGTCAAGATTACAACTGGAAATTTGAGATGGGCAGTGAGGTATGTGCCTCAAATGTTAAGAGGGGCCAGCGAGAGTTTGGCTAAACAACTTGCCACCAGGAAGTATTAACTGCTGGCTACACTACGAGGAGTTATTCGTTAGCAATTTCTCAATCACTTACAAGAGGCCCAATAGGCCACAGACTTTGGCGTTATGCTGGCAGAGACCGAATGAGCCAGACCGAGATATCCTGACTCGGTGGTGCAACGTGTGCAACTCATGCGAGGGGGTAATTGAATCACAAGCAATTGCGTGGTTCGCCCAAGGCTGTAGATATGGAAGTATGTTGTGGCAAAGGCTGCAGCGAGATATGCCAACCACTTTGGCTGAGACGATCTGCATCGCAGATTCGTATGCTTTAGGAGACCCAACTCAACCCCAGCTAATGTCAAGTGAGGCAAATGAGGAGTATTACAACCGAGATGGCTCCGGGTCATCAAGGAGAAATGATTTCCGAGGAAAGAGAAGGGACGAGCATCTGGATTACAGGTATAACTCACTAGAGGTGGCAGCGATGGATCGAGATCAGCCCAATGCCGGTGCCAGCCAACGCCAGAAAACTGGGGGGCAGAACTGGCAACGGAAGAGTGAGGGGAAGAAGCCTTGGACCCTGGAGCAAAAAAAGCAATGGAAGGAGAGAAATGATCGTCCGAGGTATACGTTCGAGTCTATGCTGGATCAGCCTTGCAAATTTCATACGCAAAGTCCGGATAGCCCGGCGAATCATACAACTCAGCAGTGTGAGTGGATGAGGAAGCTAGAATAGGGTAGTTCGGGGAATGCTCAGGCACCTCGAAACGAAGCACCCCAGAATGAAGCACCTAGGCAGCCATTACTAATAGGGGGAATGGACAGCAACTAATGTTGCCTCCACCTCCGCCGAGGTATTAAAATCAGGAAAGGAGGGATGTTGTGCATCAAGTAAGCAATAACCAGCAGCAGGACCAAGGTTGTCATGCAAATGAGGGATGAAACGAGTATAGGGAGCATCACCAAAGCTACTGTGTATTTACCACGGAAGAAACTGACCGAAAAAGCTTGCAGCAATGGCATATGGACGTAAATATGGTAATGCCAGCAGTGGTGAGATATATGCCTTGGTTGGATCAGGAGATTACGTGGAGTATCAAGGATCACCCGAAGCTCATGCCTAGCCAAGGGACCTACGCACTAGTCCTGGATCCGATGTTCATCGGGCCGAACCTCAATGTGAGGTTTTCTAAGGTGCTGATAGATAATGGCAGTAGCATTAACATCATGTATAAGGATACCATGCACAAGTTGGGGATATCAGAGAATATGTTGCAAGGTACAATGACCACATTTCATGGCATTGTGCCAGGTATCTCCTGTGAGCCAATTGGTAAGGTCCGGGTTGATGTGCTGTTCAGTACAAGGTATAATTGTCGGACTGAAAATTTGGAGTTCGAAGTGGTGAATCTAGAGAGCGCTTTTCATGCGTTGCTCGGCAGGCTTGCGCTGAACAAGTTCATGGCAAGTACTCACATCAGTTACTTAAAGATGAAGCTGCCCGGACCTAGGGAGTGATAACCGTATCAGGGGACTTCAGGCGTTTGATCGAGTGCACTTCTACCGGAGCTAACTTGGCTGAGTCACTCGTGATAGCTCAGGAAAAGAGGAGGATACATGAAGTGGCAGCATTGGCTCAATCCGCAAAGCAACATATGCCGGCCTTGACCAACCCGCATAGAAGTGTATCATTCCAAGCAACCAAGGATACAGAGAAAGTGCCAATCGATGATCAGTTCCCAAAGCGCACCATAACCATTGGTGCCGGGTTAAGAAGCAAATAGGAAAGCTAGCTCGTCAACATCCTCTGTGAGAATCAGGATATCTTTGCTTGGTCCACACAAGATCTGCAAGGTGTGCCGAGGGAGTTGGCCGAGCACTCTTTGAATGTGAGACCCGGTGTGAAGCCGGTGAAGCAACCTCTCTGACATTTCACCAACGACAGAAGAAAAGTCATTGGGGATGAGATAGCTAGGCTCCTTGCAGCCGGTTTTATCATGGAAGTACTCTATTCGGATTGGCTCTCTAATCTGGTGCTTGTGGAAAAGAAGAAATATGATCCGAACGTGGATGTGGTATGGTGCATGTGCATTGATTACACGAACCTGAATAAGGCGTGTCCTAAAGATCCATTCCCATTCCCTAGAATAGACCAAGTCATAGACTCAACTGCCGGATGTGAACTGTTGTCATTCATCGATGCATATTCTGGTTTCCACCAGATACCCCTAAACCCGGATGACCAAATAAAGACTGCGTTTATTACCCCGTACGGGGCTTGTTGCTATCGCACTATGTCGTTTGGATTACGTAATGCTGGAGCAACATACCAGCGATGCATGCAAAAATGTTTACATGACCAAATAGGTCGAAATGTGCAAGTTTATCTGGATGATGTGGTGATATCAACTAAGGAAAGAAATACGCTCCTTGATGACATCCGACAGAAGTTCGCGAACTTGAGACAGTTCTGGATGAACCTTAACCTGGAGAAATGCACTTTTGGCGTGCCCGTAGGGAAGTTACTCGGTTTTCTAGTATCCAGCCGAGGTATCGAAGCTAACCCGACAAAAATCCAGGCTAGAGAGAAAATGGAACTGCCAAAATGGCTTAACAATGTGCAGAAGTTCACTAGCTGCCTAAACTTGTTAAGACGATTCGTATGTCGGCTGGGAGAGAAGGACTTGTCCCTCTACCAGTTAATGAAAAAGGCAGACAAATTTACATGGACGCCACAAGCGGATAGCGCATTTCGAGAATTAAAAAAGATGTTGTCTACTGCACCAATCCTATCCGCGCCACTACCCAAGGAGCCAATGTTGCTCTATGTAGCCACGACTAACCGAGTCATAAGTGCAGTAATTATAGTGGAGCGCGAAGAAGAAGGAATGTCGGTGCAAAGGCCAGTGTATTATTTGAGCGAGGTGTTATCGCCTTCAAAACAGAACTACCCTCACTATCAAAAGATGGCATATGACATGTATATGTCGGCCAAGAAACTCAAACATTACTTCGAGGAACATACCATCAAGGTGATATGTGAGGCACCTATATCAGAGATTATGAGTAACAAAGATGCTAGTGGCCAAATAGCAAAATGGGCAATTGAGCTAGCCCCATACGCAGCACAACTTGATAGAAGAGATGCGATCAAATCATAGGCCGTGGTGGATTTCTTTGTGGACTGGGCCAAGATGCAATACGAACCACCTCTGATGGACTCCAATTATTGGCGAATGCACTTTGACGGATCAAAACTGAAAGAAGGGCTGGGCGCCGGAGTAGTGCTTACCTCGCCCAAAAAAGATCAACTAAAATATGTCCTCCAAATCCACTTCAGCCCCTTGAATAATGTCACAGAATATGAAGCACCGGTGCATGGTCTTAAAATGGAAAAAGATGTTGGGATACGTCAGATACAGTGCTTTGGAGACTCGGATTTGGTGGTGCAGCAAGTATCTGGCAACTAGGATGCCTTGGATGCCAACATGGCCCTTTATAGATTTCATGTGCAAAAGATAAGCGGATTCTTCGAGGGATGTGAATTCCATCACGTACCTTGGATTGAAAATGAGGCTGTCGACATACTATCTAAGTTGGGCTCATCCCAACAACCAATCCCGCCAAATGTTTCCTTGGAACACTTAAGAAAACCATATATTACCCCATCGTCGGACGAGTCAATTTATATCCCGGCTCTCTCCGGGTCAGAATCTAAGCCAATGGAGATAGATTGGGGAGGCACCTCAGCAAACCCGAGGACTACTTCGGCAAACTCGGGGACTGCCTCAGGAAACCCGGGGACTGTTCAGCCAAACCCGGCGGGAGTTATGTCGGTGGATGCGATGGAAATTGATAAGGTACCTTTCCCCATCCGAGCTATACCCGCTTGGGCCAAGCCAATATTTGACTTCCTGAAAGAAGGAATCTTGCCGGATGGTGAGGTACTCTCAAGGCAGATCCAGAGAAGAGCAAAGGCCTATACCATTATCAATGTCGAACTATACAAGGGAAGTGTAACCACAGTGCTGCACCGATGCATTGACCCAGAGGAAGGATTTGACATACTCCGGGATATCCACCAAGGAGAATGTGGCCACCATGCATCTTCAAGAGCATTGATAGCAAAAGCTTTCCGGCATGGATTTTACTGGCCAAGTGCTTTGGAGCAAGCAGAAGATTTGGTGAGGAAATGCAATGGCTATCAGAGATATGGCACAAAAACCCACCTGCCAATGTCGGGACTCAAAACTATCCCCATTACTTGGCCATTTCCTGTATGGTTCCTAGACATGGTAGGACCATTTAAGCCGGCTAAAGGAGGAATGAACCATATCCTAGTTATGGTGGACAAATTTACTAAATGGATTGAAGTGAAGCCAATCAGGAAATGTGATGGGGCAACAGCTGTGAAGTTTCTCAAAGATATAATCTTGAGATATGGCTATCCACATAGTATCATAACTGATAATGGCACCAATTTGCTGAAGGAGCATTTGCGAGGTTCTGTCGAGAGAAGAAAATTTGGCTAGATGTAGCCTCCATGGCCCACCCCACATGAAACGGGCAAGTGGAAAGATCCAACGGACTGGTGTTATCTGGGATAGAACCCCGGCTCATGGAGCCACTACAAAGATCAGCGGGGTGCTGGATTGAAGAGCTACCAGCGGTACTATGGAGCTTAAGAATAACTCTGAATCGATCAACAGGCTATACGCCATTTTTTCTAGTATATGGGGCAGGAGCTGTATTACCAGCTGACATAGAGCATGATTCGCCAAGAGTGACCCAATACATAGAAGCCAAAGTGCACGAAGACCGACAAAATGATGTTGATCTGCTGGAAGAAGCGAGAGAACTGGCCCTGTCCAGATTCACCATATATAGCAAAATCTCCAACGCTACCATAGCCGAAAAGTAAACCCCCGAGTTTTCCGGGAAGGTGATCTGGTACTTTGGCTGGTGCAGCGCACCGCTGGCATGCATAATTTATCCCCTTCATGGGAAGGATCATTCATTGTAAGAAAGGCTTTGCACAATGATTCCTACTATCTTATCGATGCACGGCCACATGAGAAGAACAAGGCGGATAGGTCCGAAGAAGAATCTAAGCGACCATGGAATGTAGCACTACTTCGTCCCTTTTACACCTAACAAAGAGGTGAATGTATCCGAGTCACTCATATGTCGGTATGTATGTCGACAACGAGCTTATCAATGAAACTTTGGCACCCCGAGCAGAAACTCAGGGACTGCCATAATAACTGCCTTTCTTGTTTATGTCTTCTTTATATATCGGCTGGCTTACATTACTTGTACCTTAGCCGGATCAGTAGTGTGTGAGCACCAAACACCCAACTCTTCTACTTTGTTGCTGTCCAACAAGAATTGGCTTCATGGCAAGCAAGAGAACAAGTTTGGAATTACAAAGCACATGAAAAACGACTAAGGGAAAGAACCTGAGCGCGCCGACATTTGCTATTCAGACTAAGCCCTTGTTTACTTTATTCGTCACTTGCCGGATTATTTTGAGCTAATCTCAAAGTTTCAAATATTTTTAAGTTGAAAAACCGAATCAAGGTGGACGCGAGCCGAGTAAAAAATTGGGGGAACAAGAAAAGGAAACTCGGGGACTTCGCCCATGACAATCCGACATTAAAAAACTTAGTAGCAAACAACAATGATTGTAGTCAAACCAAAATACAGTACTTAAATACATCTTCACCTAGCATTTCGGGAATCTGACAAATACGGGCAAGCGTTTTCAAGGAGCAGGAGCAGAAGCCGAATCACCGGCCGATGGTGGAGGTACTTCGGAGTTTCTGGGTGGGGCACTAACCTCGGCCTCATATTCGGAGTTGGCCTCTCCGTCTTCTGGATCTTCAGCTTCGTCACCAAGTTCGGAGGCTTCGCCCTTGCTTTCCTCATCTCCCTCACCCACGGAAGCACCAACATCATAAAATACATCGAGGTAGCTCGGCCCCTCATTCCAAGTATGGCAGAAGGAGTACTAGATAAGCTTGTTGGCACAGGCTTTACGACGAGCAACGCCCTACGGATTTTCAGACCACTTTGATCCGGTGTGCATGCGGGTGAGTAGGCCCAAGTCTATCCCTTCATACCATGACAGGACAAACTGCAGCGCGATGTCAGCCCTGGCTCGTGCAGCAGATTCTCACCACAAGTGCAGCTGAGTCTCACACTCCATCAATTTGGCTATAAGAGCCGCATTTCCTTTGGGAGTGGGCTCAGAGGGCCCTAGGGAGTTGATCATCCGCATCGCTGCCGGCATGATATCTGTGCCATAGTTTCGTACTAGCTCCATGCGAGCAACGAGGATCACCAGTAGATCCTCTATGTCGTAAGGGATTGACCCGGCAGCAGGACCTATGGGAATACCACGTTGCTCGCGAGACTGGGCTACAGTAGTAGCAGCGAGAGTGTCACCTTCTGCAAACTTGCGTGAGAATAGAAAAAAGGAAACAATGAGCAAAAGCACTAATCCAAAGAAATGAAAATTGAGGAAGGGAAAGGAACTTACGGGCAATCTGGAAGAGGAGACGCTGGAGCTCGGCATGGACATTGGCGCTGTTGGTCTGGAGTTTCTCATATTCCGAGGTCACCGACGTAAGTTTTACGTCGGCTTCCTGCAATATATGCTTGTCCTTGGAATTTTGCATCGTCAGACGCTCTTTTTCCTCAGCAAACTCCTGGTCAGCCTTATCCATTTCGGATTTATGGAGGTCCTTAAGCCTCTGGATTTCGGCATTCAGCGGAGTAATCTCCGAGTTCTGGAGGCGCAGCCGAGCTATCTCGTCGTCATTTTTCTTCAGTTCAACTTGATGCTTTCCTGCTTGTTCGAGAAAATGTGTCATCATATAAGGAATAGGTACGCTGTCTTCAAGGGCAACTGCAACAGTGGGTTAATCCAGCGGAGCCGAGGTATAAATATCTACCGAGTCAAGGAAAGAGCGCACAATGATCGTAAGAATAAGACAAAATACAGAATTTAATAGGTGTTGAATGGGAATTTCAAAGTATCTAAAATTTTGGGGCACGAACTATGTCCGGATGCGCGATATCGTTTTCAAAACGTGTTCAAAATTTTCATGATGCAAAATCTTAGCAAGAAGTCGAACCACTCGTCAAAACTCCCTATGGTTTCTGATATATTAATTAACCTCTCATTGGGTACCTCCAAAACTTTTTTGATAAAACTTTCAAAGCAACCTACAATTTATTTCTTGTAGTTCAAGTTTTACCTAATTTCATTAAATTCAAATGCAATCTATCACACTTAGTTGTAGGTCAAGTTTGACCTAATTTCATTGAACTATCAAGATGCAAAATCTTAGCAAGAAGATGAACCTGTCGTCAGAACTCTCTTTTGGTTCCTAATAGTATATTAATTTCCCCCCTCCTCGCATGCCCCCTCCGATGGGTACCTCTAAGAGATTTTCCTTAAAAATTTCAAAGCAACCTACACAATTTACTTGTAGTAGTTCAAATTTTACCTATTATATTTTTCCGTTTTGCCTATTATAATTTTATATAGTGATGATATGCCAGATGACTATTATCTGGGTCTTACGTGCAGGGCACATGCAATTTACTAGTACTTGTAGTTTTAAATTTGACCTAATTTTGATAAATCGACATAAAGTCATTCTAATAGGCAGAGTTAGCTGGGAAGTTTGAAAACTCATAAAACATGGGAATCGTTGGTACAACATGTTGGCCCAATATATATGTATGTAAACGTGGCTTGTGGCATTCAGATCCAATATTCGTCCGACTTTTCTTTAGGAAAAAGAACAACCTCGCTCGTATTCTTCACTCGGAAAATGTAGAATTGAATGTTCTTTCTTGATAGTTGGAAACTCACTATGACGACACTATTTACTACGAGAAGATGTGCACCAATGATCGACCTATAAAAGACATTTAATTCAAGAGCAATCTATGGCGTTTACTTGTAGCTAGCTCATGTTTGACCTAATTTCGTTAAATTACCAATATGCAAAGTCTTAGCAAGAAGTTGAACCTATCGTCAAAACTCTCGCTGGTTTCTGGTATATTAATTTTGAACCTTCGATGGGTACGTCCAAAAGATTTTTCATAAATCTATCAAAGCAAAACCTACAATTTACTTGTAGTTTCAAATTTGACCTAATTCTGAGATATCGACATAAAGTTATTCAAATGTGCGGGGTTAGCTATATGATGCTTCAAAACCCATAAAACATGGGGATCACAAGTACAACATGTTGTATATCCACTATATATATATATGTCTGTCAACTTGGCTTCGGGCATCCACATCCAATATTCTTTGGACTTTTCTTTACGGAAAAAACAACTAACCTCGTTCGTCTTCACTCGAAAAACATAGAATTCAATGTTCTTTCCTGGTTGTTGGACACTCACACCCACGATACTGCTTACTACTAGAAAATGCACCCATCTACCTCTGAAATGACATTTAATTCAAGAGCTATCTATCGCACTTACTTGTTGCTCAAGTTTGACCTAATTAATTTCGTTAAATTGTCAAGATGCAAAATCTTAGCAGGAAGTTGAACCTATCGTCAAAACTCTCGTTGTTTTCATATATATTAATTGTGACCCCTCGATGGGTACCTCGAAATTAAACGCTTTTTCATAAAAGTTACAAAGTAAAACCTACAATTTACTTGTAGTTTCAAATTTGACCTAATTTCGATAAATCGACTTAAAGTCATTAAAATGGGCAGAGTTAGCTAGGAAGTTTGAAAGCTCATAAAACATGGGAATCGCAAGAACAACATGTTGTCGATCGACTATATATGTCTGTCAACTTGGCTTGTGGCATCCACATCCAATATTCTTTGGACTTCTCTTTATGGAAAATAACAACTAGTAGCCTCACTCATCTTCACTCAGAAAATGTAGAATTGAATGTTCTTTGCTGATAGTTGGAAACTCACACTGACGACATTGTTTACTACAACAAGGTGCATCGATCTACCTCTGAAAATACATTTAATTCAAGAGAAATCTATCGCGCTAACTTGTAGCTCAAGTTTGACCTAATTTCGTTAAATTGTCAAGATGCAAAATCTTAGCAAGAAGTTGAACATATCGTCCAAACTCTCGGTGTTTTATGATATATTAATTGTGACCCCTCGATGGGTACCTCCAAAAGATTTTTTGTAAAACTTTCAAAGAAACCTACAATTTACTTGTAGTTTCAAATTTGACCTAATTTCGATAAATCTACATGAAGTCATCCAGTCAAATGGGTAGAGTTAGCTAGGAAGCTTGAAAACTCATAAATAAAACATGGGAGTCATTGGCACAACATGTTGGTCCACTATATATGTTGGTAAACTTGGCTTCTGGCATTCAGATACAATATTATGCTTCGGACATTTCTTTATGGAAAAGAACAACCTCGCTCATCATCACTCAAAAAATTGAGAATAATTGAATCTTCTTTCCTAATATAGTTCGAAAATCACACCGTACCGACGATACTGTTTACTACAAGAAAATGCACCCATCTACCTCTCTGAAAAGTCATATATTTCAACAGCAATCTATCGCGCTTACTTGTAGCTCAAGTTTGACCGAATTTTGTTAAATAGTGTCATGCGATGCAAAATCTTAGCAAGAAGTCAAACCTGTTGTCAAAACTCTCGGTTGTTTCTCATATATTGATTGTGACACCCCTCCCGATCGGTACGGTACCTCCAAAAGCTTTTTCGTAACACTTTCAGAGCAACCTACAATTTAGTTATAGTTCAAGTTTGACCTAATTTTGATAAATCGACATGTAGTTAATCAAGTGGGCGGAGTTAATTAGCTTGGGAGTTTGAAAACTCAAAATACATATGGGAATCGTAAGTAAAACACATTGGTCCACTTAATATGTCTAGAAGCTTGGCTTATGACATTGAGATCCATATTCTGCTTCGAGCTTTCTTTACGGAAAAGAACCATCTCATCATCACTCGGAAAACTGAGATTTTTATTTCCTGATAGTTGGAAACTCACACTGACGACATTGTTTACTACAAGAAGATGCACCCATCTACCTCCGAAAATACATTTAATTCAAGAGAAATCTATCGAGCTTACTTGTAGCTCAAGTTTGACCTAATTTCGTTAATCGACAAGAAGTCACCGAAGTGTGCGAAGTTAGCTAAGAAGCTTGAAAAATCCTAGTACTAAAAACTTGGGTATTACGTATAAGAAACTCTGGTCCAGTTTATTTGATAATTAGGGCGGTTGCATTTTCTTTTAACCATGGTAGGCCTCGTAGGAGCGAGGTGCTTGAGAGTTAACATGGTCAGTGGAAGTACAAGTTACATCAAGGACCTCATAAAAATGAAAATTGCACCCAAGTCCATGCATTTAGCACAAGGACCCTGAAACTGAGCAATGAAGTGTGTGTTTTGAGGTTTGCGGATACTAGCGTTAGCAATGTTTGGATTTGCCGGTCTTGATCTAGCGGTCAATGTTTGAAGTTATCCGTACACTATATAGTGGTATCGTATGGTATTGTAAGAGATAAGAAAAGATAAAGATAAGATAAGAAGTACTATGAATGGCCGATCTTTTGAGTAACTTTCCCTCCCGATGTTTGGGAAGCAAGTGAAAATTTCGAAAACAGGAAAAGTTTGAATTTTTTTGCCGCCAAGGACCAAAGTGGTTTCCTTCCTATGTACTCCTCGTCCCTACTCCACCCCAACACGGCTGCCGAACACGCCAGAGATACAGAGCCACCGTACCAAGGCACACGTGCGCAGCACCATGCTGTCGGGCCGATGCGCGAGAGGAAAGGTTAGGAGAGAGGGAGGATGGATGGTGAGAGGAAGCGAAGGAGAGAGAAAACACACAATTTGTTTAGCGTGCGTAGGTCCTGAAATTTACTAGTATTAGCATAGTGTAGTACATTGTAAGGCCGCAAGAGTACCTCGTGTCAGAAACCCATCATAACTTTTCTCTGACATGGAACCGTGTTGGCTCGTGGTTGATGTAGAGCTCGTTGGGAACCCCAAGAGGAAGGTATGATGAGCACAGCAGCAAGTTTTCTCTCAGTTATGAGACCAAAGTTTAATCGAAGCAGTAGGAGCAAGGAAACAGCCCAAAGGTGTTACTAGCTGAGCTTTGGCAGGGCGCACTATCGGTGCTAGTAGCAACGTGGAGACCTGCACAACACAACCACAGAACTTTGTCCCCACCTTGCGATGAGGTTGTCAATCTCACTGTGTTTTGTGGAAAACAAAGGATTAAATGTATCGAATGGAAAGAAGTAAAAGTTTGCAGAAAGTAAACACAAAGCAGTAAAAGATTGTAGATTGTATGTAAAGTAAAGGACCGGGATCCATAGTTCACTAGAGGTGGCTCTCCTTAGATAGATAACATGCTGGGTAAACAAATTACAGCGGGGCAATTGACAAACACCGAGAAAGCAATACATGCATATACTAATCATCTTGACTCCTCTGCGACTTGATTGGGCATTACAACATAATACATAGACCGCCATCCAACTGCATCTATGACTAATAATCCACCTTCAGTTTATCATCCGAACCCCCTCCAGTAATAAGTTGCAAGCAACATATTATTGCTTTACGAACTGTGTGTAAAATAAACAATACAATTGTTCTATGAACAAAGGATCGTTGTTTTCTCCCTAGTAGCAACAGCACATCTAGTACCTTAGAGATTTCTATCACTTCCCCAGATTACTAGAGGCATGAACCCACTATCGAGCATAAATACTAACTCTTGGACTAGCATCTACTTGGCCAAGATAGCTACTAAAAACGGAAAGCATGCAAGATCTCAAATAACAAAGACATGATAGAATCAATAATCAATCTCAAATAGCATCTCAATATCCATCGGATCCCAGCAAACACAACATGTATGGATTACAAATAGATGATCTTGACCATGAACGGAGCTCAGAAGATCTAAACATGAAATCACAAAGGAGGAGAAACCAGCCATCTAGCTACTACATGGATCCGTAGTCCAAGGATGAACTACTCACGCATCACACCAGAGGCTTGCATGGTGATGAAGAAGGCCTCCAGGGTGAATTCCCCTCTCCGGCAGGGTGCCGGGAAGAGCTTCAGACCCCTCCCGATCTAGGGATGGAGATGACGGCGGCTACAGACTCTTTCGTGGATTTTTGATCGGGTACTTAGGGTTTTCGTTCCGAGGGCAACTTATAGGCGGAAGGAGAGGCCGAGGGGGTGCCGGGAGCCACCACACCACCCCCTGGCGCGGGCCAGGCCTCGCCGCGTGGCCAGGTGGTGTGGCCGGCCCCTGGCCCCTCCCCGTCTCGTATTCTGGCACTTGATCCCTTCTGGAAAAATAGGCACTTTGGCTTTTGTCCCGTCCAATTCCGAGAATATTCATTTTCTAACTTTCCTAGAAGCAAAAACAGCAGAAAACAGGCAGCTGGCAATGTGGCTCTTGTTCATAGGTTAGTCCAAGAAATCATATGAAAAGTACTCCAAAGTTGGAACAAAACACAAGAAAGTGCATAAAACTAAGCATGGAACATCAAAAATTATAGATACATTTGCAACGTATCAAACCGCCTTCAACTTCTCTTCGCTACTGCCCTCTTCCCCTGCCAACTTTTTATTCTCTCAGCATGTACAGCGCATGGATATAGGCGACCATATGTCTAAGAAAATAAATATACTACTCCCGCATTTTGTAAAAAAGCACACCTTAATATGGCCTACTACCCGTTAAAAAAATGGCCTACTATGTGGCATCCGCTAAGGTTCATGTTATACATAGTGGAAAAAATAAAGTTATCTTTAATCCTAAGGTGCACCTCAAGCTTGTGGGTTGCCCATAGAGAATAGAAATATCATTTCCCCTCTCTCCCTATTTCATGTGATCATTTTAAAAAGGTGTTCAAAATTTTCATGATGCATAATCTTAGCAAGAAGTCGAACCACTCGTCAAAACTCTCTATGGTTTCTGATATACTAATTAACCGCTCGATGGGAACCTCCAAAAGCTTTTTTCATAAAACTTTCAAAGCAACCTACAATTTATTACCTATAGTTCAAGTTTGACCTAATTTCATTAAATTCAAGAGCAATCTATCGCACTTAGTTGTAGCTCAAGTTTGACCTAATTTCATTAAACTGTCAAGATGCAAAATCTTAGCAAGAAGATGAAC
This sequence comes from Avena sativa, assembly GCA_916181665.1. Classification (NCBI taxonomy): domain Eukaryota; kingdom Viridiplantae; phylum Streptophyta; class Magnoliopsida; order Poales; family Poaceae; genus Avena; species Avena sativa. The sequence continues at coordinate 371,505,258 of OV702291.1, read as the reverse complement.
CTGTCGTCAGAACTCTCTTTTGGTTTCTGATAGTATATTCACTGCCCCTCCCCCCCCCCCCCCCGCACCTCCTCCGATGGGTACCTCTAAGAGCTTTTCTGTAAAACTTTCAAAGCAACCTACATAGTTTACTTGTAGTAGTTCAAATTTTACCTATTATATTGTTTCCGCTTTGCCTATTATAATTTTATATACTGATGATATGCCAGATGTCTATTATCTGAGTCTCACGTGCAGGGAACGTGCAATTTACTAGTACTTGTAGTTTCAAATTTGACCTAATTTCGCTAAATCAACATAAAGTCATTCTAATGGGTAGAGTTAGCTAGGAAGTTTGAAAACTCATAAAACATGGGAATTGTTGGTACAACATGTTGGTCCAATATATATGTATGTAAACTTGGCTTGTGGCATTCAGATCCAATATTCTTCGGACTTTTCTTTAGGAAAAAGAACATACTCGCTCGTATTCTTCACTTTGAAAATGTAGATTTGAATGTTTTTTGTTGATAGTTGGAAACTCACACCGCTGACACTGTTTACTACAAGAAGATGCACCGATGATCTACCTATGAAAAGACATTTAATTCAAGGGCAATCTATGGCGTTTACTTGTAGCTAGCTCAAGTTTGACATAATTTTGTTAAATTACCAATATGCAAAGTCTTAGCAAGAAGTTGAACCTATCGCCGAAACTCTCGCTAGTTTCTAGTATATTAATTTTAAACCCTCGATGGGTATGTCCAAAAGCTTTTTTGTAAATTCATAAAAGCAAAACCTACAATTTACTTGTAGTTTCAAATTTGACCTAATTCTGAGATATCGACATAAAGTTATTCAAATGTGCGGGGTTAGCTATAGGAAGTTTCAAAACCCATAAAACATGGGAATCACAAGTACAACATGTTGTCGATCCACTATATATATATATATCAACTTGGCTTCTGGCATCCACATCCAATATTATTTACACTTCTCTTTATGGAAAAGAACAACTAACCTCGTTCATCTTCACTCAGAAAACGTAGAATTCAATGTTCTTTCCTAGTAGTTGGACACTCACACCCACGACACTTCTTACTCCTAGAAAATGCACCCATCTACCTCTGAAATTACATTTAATTCAAGAGCTATCTCTCGCGCTTACTTGTAGCTCAAGTTTGACATAATTAATTTTGTTAAATTGTCAAGATGCAGAATCTTAGAAAGAAGTTGATCCTATCGTCAAAACTCTCGTTGTTTTAAGATATATTAATTGTGACCCATCTATGGGTACCTCCAAAGATTTTTCTTAAAACTTTCAAAGCAACCTACAATTTACATGTAGTTTCAAATTTGACCTAATTTCGATAAATCGACATATAGTCATTCGGTCAAATGGGTAGAGTTAGCTAGGAAGTTTTAAAAATCATAAGTAAAATATGGGAATCATTGGTACAACATGTTGGTCCACTATATATGTATGTAAACTTGGTGTGGCATTCACATCCAATATTCTCCAAACTTCTTACGAAAAAGAACAACCTCGCTCCTCTTCACTTGGAAAATGTAGAATTGAATGTTCTTTCCTGATAGTTGGAAACTCACATTGATGGCATTGTTTACTACAACAAGATACACCGATCTACCTCTAAAAATACATTTAATTTCAAGAGCAACCTATCGCACTTAATTACTTGTAGCTCAGGTTTGACCTAATTTCGTTAAATTGTCAAGATGCAAAATCTTAGCTAGAAGTTGAACCTATCATCAAAACTCTTGGTGTTTTATGATATATTAATTGTTAACTATCGATGGGTACCTCCAAAAGTTTTTTTGTAAAACTACCAATGTAACCTATAATGTACTTGAAGTTTCAAATTTGACATAATTTTGATAAATCGACATAAAGTCATTCAGTCAAATGGGCGGAGTTAGCTAGGAAGTTTGAAATCTCATAAAACATGGGAATTGTTGGTACAACATGTTAGTCCACTATATATGTCGGTAAACTTGGCTTCTGGCATTCAGATCCAATATTCTTCGGACATTTCTTTATGGAAAAGAACAACCTCGCTTGTCATCACTCGAAAAATTGAGAATTGAATGTTCTTTCCTAATAGTTGGAAAATCACACCGATGACATTATTTACCACAGGAAAATACACCCATCTACCTCTGAAAAGTCATATAATCCAAGAGCAATCTATCACACTTACTTTGTAGCTCAAGTTTGACCCAATTTCGTTAAATAGTGTCATGATGCAAAATCTTAGCATAAAGTCAAACCAGTTGTCAAAACTCTCAGTTGTTTCTCATATATTGATTGTGACCCCCCGATGGGTACCTCCAAAAGCTTTTTCATATAACTTTCAGAGCAACCTACAAAACTTGTAGTATATAGTTGAAATTTGACCTAATTTTGATTAATCGACATATAAATTCATTCACGTGGGAAGAGCGATAAGCTATAGGAAGTTTGAGAACTCATAAAACACGAGAAATCATGAGTACAATATGTTGGTCCACTATATATGTGTGAAAACTTGGCTTGTGGCATTTAGATCCTTATTATTCGGACTTCCTTTATAGGAGAGAATAATCTCGATATCACTCGAAAAATTGAGAAAGTTCTTTCCCGATAGTTGGAAACTCACACTGACATCATTGTTTACTACAAGAAGATGCACCCATATATCCTAGAAAAGACATTTAATTCAAGAGAAATATATCATGCTCACTTGCTTGTAGCTCAAGTTTGACCTAATTTCGTTAAATAGTCAGTATGCAAAATCTTAGCAAAAAGTTGAAACTATCGTCAAAACTCTCGGTGGTTTCTAACATATTGATTGTGACCCCTCGATGGGTGCCCCTCAAAAGCTTTTTCGTAGAACATTCAAAGCAACCTACAATTTACTCATAGTTTCAAATTTGACCTAATTTTGATAAATCGACATAAAGTCATTCAAATGGGCAGAGTTAGCTGGAAGTCATTCAAATATCGACAAAGATTTAATTCAAGAGCAATCTTTCGCACTTACTTGTAGCTCAAGTTTGACCTAATTTTGTTAAACTGTCAAGATGCAAAATCTTAGCATGAAGTTGAACGTGTCGTCAAAACTCTCGGTGGATTATGATATATTAATTTTCCCCTGAATAGGTACCGCCAGAAGAGTTTTTATAACTTTCAAAGCAACCTACAATTTACTTGTAGTTCAAATTTGACCTAAATTCGATAAATAATTGGCATAAAGTCATTCAAGTTGGCGAAGTTAGCTTGGAAGTTTGAAAGCTCATAAAACATGGGTATCGTCAGCACAACATGTTGGTCCACTCTATATGTCTGAAAACTTGTCTTGTGGTATTCTTATCTATATTCTTCGGAGTTTCTTTACGTAAAAGAACAATCTTGTCATCACTCGAAAAATTGAGAATTAAATATTCTTTCGTTATAGTTGGAAACCAACACCGACGATATTGTTTACTATATCACCCATCTACCTCTAAAAATACATTTAATTCAATAGAAATCAATTGCCCTTACTTGTGTAGCAAATGTTTGACCTAATTTCGTTAAATCGGAAAAAAGTCACTAAAGGGTGCAAAGTTAGCTGGGAAGCTTGAAACATCCTATTTCTAAAAACTTTGGAATTATAAGAAACCATGTTCCACTTTGTCTGATAATCGGGGCAGTGTAATTATTTTTTAATTGTGGTAGGTCCCATAGGAGCGAGGTGTTTTATTAGTTAACACACGGTCGGTGGAAATAGAAGTTACATCAAGGATCTCATAAAAATGAAAATTACATCTAAGTCCATGCATTTAGCACAAGATCCCTGAAACTAAGCAATGAAGTATCTTTTGAGGTTTGCGAGTATGCTACATATTGTAGAGCCAAAATTTATTCTGAAACAATCTACATTCTAGCTTTTACTACTAGTACGTATAGTAAACAAGAATCCATAGAACAAAGTGATCGTACTCTCTATTGGAGTAGTAACTTGGATTGGTTTTTCACATATCTAAGTACTACTACTAATTATAATTTCTCAAAAAAAGTTCCACTAATAAATGCAGTACCGGTTTATCTGATTTGTTCTAAGATGTAGTACTACTACTATTACTAGTACACCCTTTATCTGGGATTATTAAGGCCATTTAAATTTGATAAGACAAAAAAAGTTAATTACAGGTTGGTGTCGAAGACATGCATGCAGTCCTCGGTCTCTCCCCTGCAGCACTGTACACCCTGCAGCAGGTCGCAGGTTTTTCGTCTCTCTCTCTAGGAGTAGATCTTCATGCCTCTCACTCACCTAGATCTTCTTGCCTCGGTCTCTCCCTCTATCTTTATTACTCATATGTCAATTTTCTACAGCCTTTTTGTTTTGACGAAGCATGTACAACGTCTAGACACTATCTAAGAAAAAAGTGGCCAAGTGCAGCTATCGCCGGTGCGCCCATGCCTAGCGTATTCCTGTACAATCGTACCAGTACAGTACGAAACTCAATCAGTATACTCTTCAGTATACCCACCCAACCTGGGTTTCTGGCCGGTGGGCACTACGTCGGCGAGCCGATCTTCCCTCTGTAACCACTCCCACAAGTTCGTGTACCGCGTTGGCAGATTCGACCGTGAGCTAGCTGCCATGGATGCCGTCTAGTCTGAGGCGGTGATTGAGTGCCCCTACGACGGCTGCTTTAGCTTGGTCGCCTTCGACAAGCTTGACGAGCACAAGATCACCTGCTCGCACGGCCCGTGCTCCTATATTGATTCCACCTGTGATTTCATTGCCTCGCCGGCAGGGCTCCTTCCCCACATGAAGGAGGCCCACGGGGTCATAGTAACCAGGGCCATCTACGGCAGTGCCTTCTTTTGCCTCATCCCGACTCCACCACCAACAAGCACGAGGGGATTCACGCGCTTCCTTTGTGGGGATGACAGTGCCGTGTTCGGCCTAACCATCAGCACGCTCGGCCGGGCCACCGTCGTGTCCTTGGTGTGCATCAGGCAGGACAGGTGCTTGTGGCCGCGTTACAGGGTGAAACTGTGTGTGCCTGGCCCACCGGGGTGAGCGGACTTGTCGATGGTCGAGAGCCTTAATGCGGTAATCAAGCTGACAAGCAGCTCGTCGTCGGCCAACCTCCCGTCCGACAAGCTCAGGATGTACCTCGGGGTGCCGTCGCGGTTCCTGATGAAGGTTGGACAGTCCACCCATGTATCTTTATGGATTTGCATCGACAAGAAAAAATGATCTTAAACTACGGCTAATGATCAAGACTGTAATGGTGTATTAGCAGATAAATAGTACTACTAGTCGCATGTAGGTTCTCTTTTGGTATTAGGAAGGATGCACTTTAGATGTAAACTAAGTTTGTTGCTAATGTTATTACGGAGTACTTAGGGGTTTAGTACGACTTTTATGTAAGTGTTCACTTCTATGATATGGACCAGAGATAAACATACTAACCGTTCTTACGATGCTTCGATTTTAGTCATCTAACTCAATGATTACAGAATATGCCCAACTTGTCAATTCGACTTGATTTAAGTCTTGAACCAAGATTTCCTTCGAAATTGCGCTGGTGTGGACGACACGTCGACGTGGGTCCAGCGTGCAGGATAGGCTACCTTGGAATTTAGCCTAAATATCTAGAAAATAATATGGACATCTATGACATCAACTCAATGTTATCAGAATCATCACGAACCATGTTTTCATATTATATGCGTTTGACATTATGTAAGTTAGTATGTTTATACTTATAGTTGGTCAAATTTTATAAATATTAACTTCGACAAAACCTAGTATACTTTCTAATTTGGAAATGAGGGAGCATCTAAGTACTAAAATGCGTCGAAATACATGTGTATCTAGACAAAGACAAGTTAGTAACTACTATTTTAGGATGGAGGGAGTAATTATTTATCAGTAATCTATTTTTTACAATTTTTTTACTCCTACGGGACGTGTCCACGACTAGAGCATCGACCAATGCATAATAATCACGCGACCATGCGGTTGCGATCTACTCCATACTAGATTACCCTACGTGCAGATGCGTACTAGTGGAGCACACGCTCGTGCCGTTTCTGAGTGCGTAGTAGTACTACTAGTATACGCAAATAGGAGTATAAAACTAGATAGATTTTTTTGCTCATCGTACTATTTTTTCACTGTAAGGAAACCTGGACGTTACTACTACAGTACTATATTGACACAACTTCTGCTTTTGGCGCTACAAGATGAATGTGGAACTGTCTGTGTCCATTCAAAAAAATCTCTCTCTGTAACATTAGTGTACTAGTACTTCTTGTACTCCCTAGATTTTTGGATGCGCAGTAAAGTAGTGCAGTAAGTCTGTTTGGTCAAGCTGCATGAAACGAGCATTGGTTTGACAGGACAATTCAGGTTTTTAGATATCCAAATTTCTACTCCAGCTCGATGGCTCAAGACACGAAGCAGCTAGTACTCCTCTATCCTCCGGTTGTCGCCCAGATCAAAATGAACAAGGAAAAGATTGTGTATCTTGGAAATTGCCATGGCCATTAATTACCTACAGAGCTTTATTTTATTTTCTTCGGGGCACCTGCAGAGACTGATATTGTATTGTACTAGTAGTACTATTTGTAAATAACGTGCTACCGTTGGGTCCTACAGCTAGTACTAGACATAGACTTTAGTACTACTCTCGTCACAGTGAATTGTCCAAGAGGTGGAGTTCCTTTTTTCTCCAAGAGGTGGAGTTTCTTTTTTTCTCCAAGAGGTGGAGTTCCTTTTTTCCTGAGAGATGAAACATTTTTTTATCCCTTCTTTGATTCAAATAAAATTCAAAGGTTTTGTGAAGGATCTTGTCCCTTAGGAAATAATCCTATGCTGTTTTGTTTGATTCATAGGATTCCAATATGTAGGAATTATGTCCCGTTTGAAACGTAGGATATGAAAAATATAGGAATAGGAAAAACACGGGAATTGAGATTCCTTCAAAGTATTCCTTTGCCCTCTATTTTTAGGAAAATTTCCATCCACTTCAACCTCATGGTATAATTTCTTTGCTTTCCCTGTGATTCAAAAACATACTTGATCCAAAATTCCTGCAGTTTCCTTTTCTTATGTTTTGAGAATCCTTCAAATCAAACGATCCCTGAGAGATGGTCTTTCTTTTTTTGTTGTCTTTGATAATTTTTGTTTGTTTGATAATAGGGTCACAGAGCTTCCTTGGAACACGAGGAGGGTGGAAATTGCACAAACCTCCAACAATTGGATTCGAAATTGCAGGAAACTCCAGATAATCAGGATAGTCTAGTTGCAAGAAACTACTATACTACAATTACTTTTGAGTACAAATGCTGCACATAGCACAAAATTCTCGATTAGCCCTCTTAACATTATTTCTTACATACCCAGGGCTCAACAGTTAGAGATCTTTGCAACTATGGCTCTAATTGTTGGAGGTTTGTGCAACTAGCCTCAATTGGAGCCCCACCCCCACTCGCCCACCTTCTGCAGTACTACTAGTAGTAGAGTACTAGTACTACGCACCATCAGCCTTTGTCTTCTCCATCGCACCCTGGCCGCCAGCTCACGCCAACGATCTTCCCTCCCCCACCCTACCCCACCCCAAACAAAGCCCCCAAAACACCATCTGCGGCCTCCTTCCATGGTGAGATCGAGCAAGGTCTGTAAAGATCTTGAGCAGTTTCAGAAGGTGTTCACCGAAGGCGCTCTTCAAGTACTCATCAACCATTGCGAAGCCACCACCGCCGTGAGCCTCATCGGTTCGTCCAAACATATTCTTCAATCAGCAAAAGAGAGCGGAACTACGCCTTCTTCTCATCCGTTTGGCCTCCCGTGTGTTCTTCATTCTCACTTGACGGTGAGACCATGGGTATCCAAAGACTGCTTCGAAGTGGCAGGAAGCCCGAGCAAGCTGACGCTGCTAGACAGTTTCTCCTTCGATGCTGTGATGCCAAATGGTTTTGATGAGCAGCGAGCAGGCGGCAATGGAGATTGGATCGTCACAGTTGATCTCAATTTCATGTGGGACCTTGTCAACATATACACTCGTTGCAAGATTATTATTCCACAAGTGTCGGGGTTTGAACCGTCTGATGGTTCTGCACTTACATTTTAGGATGATGCCGATGAAGGTCGACGTACTAAACTGCAGAAGATAGTCATTTTCCAAGTTCCGACAGCTGCTGGGGAATACAAAGATTTCTCTCTAGTCGCCATTTTCAAATTTAAGATTGCTGTCATCAACGAGAATCATAGTCATGGATGGTCAGTTTCTGTGAACGAGTTCCAGGGCAACTTCATATACTGCGATGCTATTATCCAACACGATCGTGTGTTTGCCGTGACCGAGAATGGCTGTGTTTATGCATGGAAGTTCCTGGAACTTGGTAAATTCTCCTCCCTACGTATTTTACTAGCTTTGTTCCTGAATTGATGCAAGCTATTTTTTCTGAAATTTCATTGGTTAGTAGGAATTCCATTAAAATTTTAGTTTCTTTGATTTGAAGGATTTTCAGAGGAATGCAATCTTTAGGAGGTTTTCTTACATATAAGTAGTTTGTTTCATATGCTTGAGTTCTGCTGATAGTATTGCTTCGTCTCCTAGAACATCCCATGGAAAATATGGTATCTACTATGTAGTAGTAAGTACTTATGTGAGACCCAGATATTATTCCTGAATCAATGTAAGTTATTTTTTCTGAAGTTTCTTTGGTTAGTAGGAATTTCATAGGAATTTTAGCCTCTTTGATTCGTACAAATTCCTTATGAATTTCAGAGTAATCAATCCTTACTAAGTTTTCTTACATATAAGTAATTTGATTCATAGGATTGAGTTATGCTGATAGTATTGCCTTGTCTCCTAGTATTAGTACATCCATGGAAAATATGGTATCTACTAGTAGCATTTACGTGAGACTCGGATACTAGACATATGATATATCATAACTATATAGAATTATAATACTAGGTAAAGCTCAAAAAATTAGAAATTTGATCGACATCTATAAAGTATGGGCACATATTTATTTCTTGTATTTTCTATCATGTAGAAGTCGATGTTTATTAGGTACTAGTACTTGTAAATTTTGTGAACATGGTCTTGAGAAATGACGGAGAAGATTCTAGAATGATGGAGAAGTGTGTTTTGAGGATTGTGTATAGCGTTCATTATGCTAAAGACTATTAATAGAAATCTTCAAGTAGATGCTAGAATGGAAAAGAAGATCCAACTGCTAGCAATGTTGGGATTCGCAAGTCTTGATCCAATAGTGAATATTCAAAGTTATTCATACACTACATAGTGGTAAGATAAGATAAGATAAGATATTAAACCTCCTAGAAATAATCCTTGTTGGTTTTCCTTTGGTATATAAGACACCAAAATCTTGTAGTATCCAATATTGTAAGATAAGACATTCAAGATCCTATAGGATTATTTACCATTTCATTTGATCCCATGAATCAAACCGTGTCTCTAGGAGAATTTCCATAGCATATCCCCATTTCGAAAAGAATTTGAATTTCCATAGCATCTCCCTAGGTTGGCATTTTTTACGCAATCAAACATCTTAAGTATAATCAAGATTTTTGAAAATAGTACTGTATATCAACTTCTACAATGTCAGATCAATATCAATATTATTTCTATGTTACATTTCCTTTCCCTTTGAAGGTCCTATCCTTATCCTGTCCCCACACGATGTGCTGTACCTGACACATGGGTTTGTTGGGGACGATGAGGAGAATGATCCTGGTAGGTGGTGGTTAGCAAGATCTGCAGGTGGTTCAAGACTTCTTTTGGTCTATACATATGGTGTCTCAGGCAATGCAATTGCTGATGATACTAGTATTTGTTCACTATGGTCACACCGTTCGCACCTATCCTTCTGGGTTTGAGTGCATGGTGTTCTCGATGGACACAAGCCAGTTAACTATAACTAACCGATGGAAAAGGGTTACTGACCTTGGATCATATTCTCTTTTCCTTGGCGTGAACTATCCGATTATCATTGCAGTAGGCGATGCAAATGATCCACCGGGACATCTGACGAGAAGGAACTGTGGTTACACATCACGACAAGAAATTGGCTATGAGTATAGGCCGCGTCCTGAAATTTGCCGCTTCAGTCTGAATGGTGATGCAACTGTTGGTTTCCACACCAACACTCGTTGGACATGGTCGGAGACTCCATTTTGGTTCATCCCAAGCTTCTCAAACGCCTTGGAGTGGAACGAGCCTGTTGAAGGATAGCTCATTTGGTCTCGGCCTTCTGTTGAACTCTTTCTTTTGGCTAGTTTTTAGCTGATGTACGATTACTCATCATTTAGTTTCGCACCCGGTCCGGCTTGTAAAATACTCCGTATGACCAAAAACCCATTTTGTACACTTGGTAGTTTCTCTAGTATGTATATTTCACCAAGCTTATAAAAGAACCTTATTAGGAGTACAATTTTACTCTACTACTACTATTCCATACATAATTTCTTCCAGAATGTTGTATAATAGTAGTATTGTTAGTATTACTCCTTGCAGGTCCATAGTTTTGTTTCTTTTTCACTGCAGTTTGGGTCCTGTAAGCCTAAGTTGGACGTGTTGGTAAGTACTTGGTGGAAGGAACACGATGTTTCCAGGTTTACCAGGAAAAACATGTCGCTCATCATGGCATCACCCGTGATTTGACAAGGCAATACTGTACAACGGTGTGCTAGTATAGTTTTTTCTTCTTCTGAACAAGTACTCCTTGTCTACCTAGTAGTAGTAGTAAAGGTCTACTAGTAGGAGTACCAGAGAACTCGATGAAGCTAGCTGGAGTACTACTGTCAGTAGCTGCCGCAGAAGTGAGAGGGAGGGAGTTTTGCACATGCCGGTGCACGTGACAACGCGTTCCTTCTGAGACAAGCTGGATTTAACTCCCTCACTGGCCTCCCCCCATGCACACACAACCTCTTTTACTCAGTCCCTTCTTCCCATCCACTACCGCTCCATGGCATCTCGCTCCATATTGTTGCTGACCAGCTCCTCGGCTCCGTCCTCTACAGGTGGCGGCAAGATCAGAGCGGCAACCTTCTGTAGGGCGGTGGAGCATCCATCATCTCTGTCCCGCAGCAGAAATGGTGGTTTGTGAAATACTAGAACACCCATACCTATTCCCTCCATTTCATAATATAAGATGTTTTAGCTTATGTGAAACGAGTGTATCTAGATTCACTCCGAACTTACATGATAGAGTTGATGATGCGGTTCAATTTTTATTGTCGATTGCACAGCATTGTCATGTGTAGAGTAGTTCTTATCCTGGGTATGCATCCATTTTTTGTAGACTAGGATTCCATAGAAGCTTGTTTTTTGCGCTAGATCCCATAACTAAGAACAGTGGGGATCCGTTCGAAGTTGGTAGTTTCACAACACAAATTTTGAACATTTGCATATATTTGTCAATCAACATCATGTAATCAATATTACATCTTGCTGTAGAAGGAGATAGGGGAAGGAGCGAAAAAGAGGATTCTCGATGAAATAGATTCCAATCCTATGACTTCTGCTATCCCAGATGACAAGGTAAATCAATAGAATGACATATGTTCTTGTCGTTGCACGTAGATGCTTTCGCTGTAATCTCTGTTTCTCTTGTAACCGCAGAAGCACAAAGTTGAAGAAGACTCTCAGTTTCCTGATGACGGAGTAGAAAATGGATGTCAGATCGCTACACCTAAGATGCCTCCTTATTTACCTTCTGTGGAGACTGATGCAGTTGCAGCTGCAGCTGGTACTGATGAGCCTGCACCTGCCATTGTCATGCTAGATGATGGAGGTGGTGGATTGGTTTTACCATCCACGGAGACTTGTGCGGCTGGAGCTGGCAGTGAAGAGCCTTCAGAGGACATTGTGGTGCTCGATAGTTCACCTATTGTGGAGACTCATGCTACCGGTGCTGGAGCTACTGTTGGTGCTGCTGATCCGGCTCCCTAAATTATCGTGCCACCTGAAGGAGGCGGTGATTTGGGTTTACAATCTGTAGAAACTATTGCACCTGAAGGTGGTGAACTATGATGCGGAGATTTCTTTCTTATGATTTGTATGCTTTTCTTTGGAACCTGTATTATGGAGCTACCTTATGCATTTCTTACACTTTTGCCTGTTGAACTGTAGTGTGGAACTGGAACTACTCCTAGTATGTAATCATAATATTCAGATGCTTGAGTATTATCGATGATAAACCAATGCTAGCTGAGTTGCACAAGAATTGGCCTCTGCCACTTGCAGGCGTGGTTCTTGGCTCATCTCCTTTTCACAAGCACGGTGAAAAGATGGTTTTGTTCCTTCTCTTGCAATGCCATTATGCTTGTGTTATTGATCTGGCAATTTTATGCTGATTTTGTCACCCAATCCGCATTTATATCTCTATATACAAGCATATTTGTTCACATGACTTGAACAGAAAACAATATCTTCTTTGCATCGACTAACACAAGGAGGCATGCAAATATTTATTTATTTTTGAAACCAGGCAAACGGTATGCCATTTTCATTGATAGAGAGGGACATGCAATTCATAAATCATCACCTCTAGTATCTTATTCTACAAAAGGCGTTATTAGCAGATCCACAACCTTCTTTTCCTTGGGACGACAATGTCAAGTGCAGGATTTCGAATCTAAACACAATCCAGTGCAGGTTCATTAGGATAACCTCTAGCTGCGTCAGTCTCCACAGAAGGTACATCAGCGCTACGGCAGACACCGTTGGAAATGCAGCTGAAGCTTTTGTTATACTCCTATCAGGACCATAGATAAGGACCATAAATTCAAGCTCCAAAATCTAGCGTTACAAAATAGACAAGAGGTTACCCGATCTGGACAATTCATAGGCAATTCATACTGCAATTTGAGCGTCTTACATGATCCTTAGATCTTAGTCCATCCGGTCTTTTTATTGGTGGAAAGAAATTTGCTGGTACTTTTATTTCTACGAAGAACCTACAAAACATAACCAAGTCAGACATCTGAATATATCTAACTTTTCTACAGTCTTGTATGAAGATATCTTTGCATAACACTCACTTATCAAATTGTCTATGGATATCTTCCCGCTCCTTGGAAATGAGAAGTCAACGTTTTATAGGGTACATCCATTTATACTGAAATGTACCACAAAGTACTTCCTCGTCTGGTACATCAACAGCCAAATGCTCCATCGTATCAAAGAAGGATGGGGAATATATCAGGTCAAAAGCTTGCACAGGATCTCTGCCAAGTCCTTTTTAAGATGTTTTCGAACTCTTCTATCCAGAGATTTACTATAGATTTACCTAAAGAACGTACCTACCCAAATCTTCAAGCACCTTGTAAATCTAGATGGTCACAAGCTTTAACTATTTGTAGGAGAGGTGTGGAACAAACTAAATCTAAGAAGAATGTCCAGTGCCTGAATCTAGCAGGCGAAGCGTGGGGATCGCCCAGCTAACCGCCGGCCGGTGCGTCTCGTGAAGAACGACGCGGCCAATGGTGGTAGGCCGACACTATTGATAGAAAGGCGTCGAGAAGTTTTTTTAAGGCGTGGAGAAGTTTGCGGCCTGGTTCTAATCTGGTGCATCTCCCATAAGAACGGCACAAAATTTGAAGAGACAGGGGCTGGTCGTTCGATTGAGGGCGGGCTTAGGAAAGTGTGGGGTCTCGGCGAAAAGTTTTAGCGAGCCCGGGGTGTTTGTCCATAATTTAAATAGAAAAATTTGTGAATATTTTATCGGATTTGCCAGTTCTCAAGAGTGACCTCTCTTGCCATTGGATTACCTCGTGATTGGTGCAACATGAGGGTTACACATTTGTTGCAACAGCTTGTAACTGGGAATTTAATGAGTTGCAACTACTAGGTTACAACTGAGTATTAACACAATTAGTAGGGTGACGTCAGCTCCTTAACATAACAAGTTCTTAGGCGCCTGGGATCTAGGTAATCATATTTTATACCTTTTGTTTTCCCTTGTCGATGGCTTTGCTTTGAATTCGGTCAAGCCCCAGTACGTCTCTTGGGATTTTAACTATCGAGCCCAATAAATTAGCCCATTCGGCCTCATTATAGCCCAAGACCTTCTAACTTTGCCATGTTTTGGGTCATTCGACCGCGCAAATAGCCTAGTTAGATTGGGTGAGAGCCCATGAAAAATAGCTCATGAATCCCTGCTTGGCCAATTTTTCTTTAATTTGGCCTTTTTTGGGCACCGTCCACCCACCCCTAAAAAAAACTCTGCCTAACTATGTTTTTAAGTACTACATACTATATTATTTATACTTAATATTTTTTAGTTGAGCTACTAGCAATCACGCATAGCAGATGGACAAGCAATTTTTTAATAAGAAAAATAATAAGTTATATACGATGTTAGTATACATTTTTTACGTTTTATAAAAGGATAACAATTTTCTTGTGTAGTGGCAAGGCTTGCAGTTTATTTGTAGCAATATTTTTGTACTGAGAGGCTGACATGGCCGACCCACCTTCCTGCAGCTAGCGGCCATCAACTTTACCATACAAGATATCATGTTTAACGAGCGTGTTTAAAAAGTACTTGTACAACAGTCTCGAACAAAAAAGAAGACCAAGGTCGACACGTTTCTTGTCGAGAGAGGCTGACACATGGGCCTCGGCAGCAAGACCATACACGCTTGCCGCATGGAACAACGTTACCAAGGTCAAACTGGTGGACGCGACCAAAAAAATGTCCAACATACACATGTTTCCTCTACATAGGCGGCTATCATGTGGACCCAGCAGGGAGACATTATACGTGTGATGTATCGAGCAACATTGCCAAGTTCCAAATGGGGAGGCGCGAGAGAAGACAAAAAGTCTAGCATGCACACGTTTCCAACACAGAGGAGGCTGACATGTTAGACCCACCAGTCTGTATAAATGGCTGAAGCAGCGACAAATGCTATCAAGTTTGGAACACGAAGGCGCGACAGAGAGTAAAAAATCCATCATACACACGTTTCTTCTAATGAGAGGATTACATGTGGGGACCAACATCGTGATTAAATGATAGATGCATCGAACAACGCTATCAAGTTTGGAACAGGATAGTGTAAGCAAAGGAAAAAAATCCATCATACACACATCTGTTCTAATGAGAGGATGACATGTGGGGCTCAGGAGGTTGGTTAAACGGTAGATGCGTCAAGCAGCGCTATCAACTTCGGAACGGGGTAGCACCAGTGAAGGAAAAAATTCCATCATACACATGTTTCTCCTAATGAGAGGATGACATGTGGGTCCCAGGAGGTTGATTAAACGGTACATGCATGGAGCAGCGCTATCAATTTCGCAACAGGGTAGCGCGAGCGAAGGAAAAAAATTCGATCATACACACGATCCTTCTAATGAGAGGCTGACATGTGGGACCTAGCAGCCTGACTAAACGGCAGACGCCTCGAGCAATGTTATCGAGTTCAAATTAGGGAGGCGCGAACAAAAAGTATGGTCCGCTAGAGACACTGACGTCCGGGACCCACATGCCTCAAAAGACTTCGGCGAGTCAACATCGCGCGAGGAAACGAAAATCTTGCTTCTGCCACGCGCCAGTCGAGCTTCCTCCATGTTTTTAGCAGATCCGTTGTAGTAGAGGGCTATGAAACCGGAAGAAAATGTTTTCCATCGGCCACGATTGAGCCAAGAATTTCGTCGCAGAAGACGCGCCTTCTAGAACAACCGTTGGGCCAATTAGTTGCGGAAGGAAACTTTTCTTGTAGTGACTTTAGGATCTCATGTTCACGGGTGATTGGCCCGGCGAAGGGTACCGTCCCTAGCCCCCGCTGATGCGATGTGTGTGAGGGAAATCTGGCGGCATGGTGTTTTTGGAAAAATGCTTTTTCGAGGAAAAATCAAATCGCCAAGCGTGCATGCTGCACAAGATCGAAAAAAGGGGGCGTCGACAGTACAATGTTATTACAATGCCACCGTGACCTACACGGGGTCTTAGAGATGAAGCTGTAAGGGATAAGGTTTTTTCGCGGGTCTCCTTCAAAAAGTCATGGAGTCAAGCGCGCCGTTCGGAGAGGCTTGTCCACCTTACTGTAGCCCGATTCGTTGGCTCATCTGGCCGCTCAGTCACCACCATGGGGGCAACAAGTGTTGTACACACGCTGGGTGCAGTCCATGGGGATGTCCGAAGCCCCGTGTCATCGTCGTCCTCGGTGGTGCCTCATCCCTGCGAGGGTGGGCGAGGGTGCCCTAGGGCTCCTCTTGAGGTCACGGGCGCCATCCATGTCCTGCCCCTCATGAGATGGGAACTTAGAGGCTGCTGCCCTCTTTTCCATGGTGTTATCCTATGCCATCATCTGCTTCCTCCTGGTGGAGCCTCCAACGTAGTCTAGGGCGTCCACATCCTCGGGATAGGTGGCGGGAGCGGTCTTGTAGGCGTGCTCTAGGGAGTGTAAGGCTTCAACTTCATCGCAACGGACCATGATGACTCTGTCGTTGCTGCCAGGCATCTTGATTATTTTGTAGGCATGGTGAGTAGCATCCATGAACATGGCCAGCGCGGAGTAGCCGAGGATGACGTTGTACGGGAGGTTGATGTGCGCCATGTCGAAGTCGATGAGCTCGGTGCGGTAGTTATCACACCTCCTGAACATGACAGAGAGGCGTACCCGCCCGATGGGTATGGTGGATCTGCTAGTCACCCCAGAGAACGGCATGGTCGGCATCAGCCTGTCGTACAACACCTAGAGCTGGGCGAAAGTCTCGATGGAGATCACGTTCAGGACTGCGCCTCCATCGATGAGGGTCTTCACAGCCGTGATGTTGATTATGGTGGGGGTGCAGATTATGGGGAGAGTGTGCACAAGCCTGGTGGAGATGGGGTGGTCGTTGGCGTCGAAGGTGATGGTGCACTGGGACCACTTGAGTTTTGACAATTATGACCTCATGAGTGAGTAGCTTGAAGTTCTGGTTGGATGTCGGGGCTTGGGATCCACCAAGTATGCAGGCAATGGCACCCTACGACACTTGGTAGCCCCCGGGATCCTCGGGATGTCCTCTCTCCTGGAGGTGAGGGTGTTGTTGCGTTGCGTTATCTTGGTGGCACGCCGAAAGGGTATCACGGCCTCTAGAGTTGTTGTTCCAATGGTTGCCTCCGTTCTGGCCGCCTCGCTCGCCGCCTGACCTCCCCTTCCTCTGGCTGCTGTGTAGGTTGCGGAGCTTCTTGAGCTCGTAGCAGTTGTCGTTGGGGTGCCCTGGCTTCTTGTGGAAGTGGCAGTATGAGCAGTCGTCCCGCTCCCTCTCACCATTCCCCTCGCTAGGACGATGGCGGTCTTGCGCTTGAGTTCCTTGTCCTTGCCCTTGGATGAGCCTGAGGCCTTGGTGGTGGTCTCTTTTTCGGCGAGGCCAAACATCCGCCACGTCTCCGCCTTGGCACATTTCTCAGCCATGACGAAGATCTCGATAGTGGTGGTGAGGCTCTCACCTCGGATGTCGATGTTCTCCCTCATCTTGACGTCCTTGATTGTTGGAGATATGCCCTAGAGGCAATAATAAATATAGTTATTATTATATCTTTGTGTTTATGATAAATGTTTACATTCATGCTATAATAGTATTAACAAGGAAACATTAATACTTGTGTGATTTGTAAACTTAATTTGAAGTCCCTAGTAAAGCCTCTGTATAATACTAGCTTGTTGGTTAATAGATGATTGTGGTTTCCCTATCATGAACATTGAGATGTTATTAACAACAAGATCATATCATTAGGAGAATGATATGGTGGACATACTCCTATAGATAAGCGTAGCATAAAGATCAAGTCATTTTAATAGTTCAATTGCTATATGCTTTCTGATACATAGTTATCTGATTCCTTCGACCATGAGATCATGCGTATCACCTTTACCGGATGGATGCTTTGATAACATCAAACACCACACCGTAACTGGGTGGCTATAAAGGTAGCATTGAGTGTTCAGAAAGTATTGGTTGAAACACATGGATCAAGAGTGGGATTTGTCCATCCATATGACGGATAGATATACTCTGGGCCCTCTCGGTGAAATGTCATCCAATTCTTGCAAGCATGTGACTGGCTCACAAGGGATCACATATCACGGGAACGAGAAAAGAGTTCTTATCAGTAACGAGGTTGAACTAGGTATGCAGAGATACCGACGATCATAACCTCGAATAAGTAAACTATCGTGAGACAAAGGGAAATTGATATCGTATGTAAGTGGTTCATTCGATCGCAAAGTAATCGTAGAAATATGTGGGAGCCATATGAATTTCCAGATTCCTCTATTGGTTATTGTTCGGAGAAGTGTCTCGATCATGTCTGCATAATTCACGAACCGTAGGGAGACACACTTAAGGATTCGACGTTGTTTGAGTAGTTATGGAATGATGAGAAAGAGACCGAATGTTGTTCGGAGTCTCGAATGGGATTCGGGATATCATGAGGAGATCCGGAATGGTCTGGAGAATAAGATTCATATAAGGAAAGTCCCGTTTCGGAGTTGGGGAATGGTTCCGGTGTTTTCATCGGGAACATTCTAGAAGGTTCCAGAATGTCCGACACTCCGGGGGGGAAAGGGTACATGAATGTGTCATTGTGAGTTGGAATGATTGCATCATGTACTAGGTGTCTTTGCTGTCCAAAATAAAGGGTTTATTTAAATCCTAAATTGAAAAGTCAAACGGCTAGTTTGAAAGTCAAACGGCATGTTTTTGGAAAGAGGAGAAGAGGTGGAAACCGAGTTGGGGAGGGAGTCCTCCTCCCCAAGCCAGCGCACCACCCAAGCCGAGTTGGGGAGGGACTCCACTCCCTCCCCTTGGCCGCCGGCCCTCCCACCTATAAAGGGAGGGGCAGGGCTGCCCCTCCTAGCACACAAGTCCCTCTCCTCTAAACCTAAACCCTAGCCACAGCCTAGGGATTTCTCCCAAGCCGTCAAGTTAGACCTTCTAATTGCCCTAGCCTCCGGTTTAGAGCCTTTTAATTGGTGTGTCTAAACCCTAGATCACCAAAGCTCTCTCATACTCCACCATACTCGCTCCGGCTTAAGGCGAAGCCCTGCGAGATCTCCCCTCTACTTCTGGTACCACGCCGTTGTGCTGCAGGAATCGCGAGGAGAGTGCTACAACCTCCGCTGCCTGCTGGAACAAGGGAGAGGAAGGTCTTCGTCGAGTACCGAACGTGTGACCGACTGCGGGAGCGCTGCCGGAACGCGGCGCCGGAAGGATTGTCTACGCGATCTTGAGATCGGAAAGAGTACGACTACATCACCCACGAGAATCTTCTCTCGTTAAACACTTTGGAATCTTCGAGGGTGAGTTATTCCATCGACTCGTTGCTACAATCTAGTAGATAGATCTTGGCTTGTTTGTTTGTATGCGGTAGAAATTTTTTGTTTTCCATGCTATGAAACCCTATAGTGGTATCAGAGCCGTGTCTATATGTAGATCTGTTGCACGAGTAGAACACAATGGTCATTGTGGGCATTGATGCTTTTATTGTCGATTGCTTCTTGTGTACTTTGCATCTTGCGGGATGTTGGGATGAAGCGGCCCGGTCTAACCTTACATGACATTGTTCATGAGACTTGCTCCACGCTTGACATGCAACTCGTATTGCATAAGTGGCTTTGCGGGTGCCTGTTTCTCCCAGCATAGTGGAGATCCAATTTACAACGGGTGATTAACAATACTAGTATCAATGTTGTGGTTCTTGTTCGTAAGTTAGAACGACACTTATTGAAAGCCCCAAACCATGTAAAATATGCAAAGAAAGTAGAGGCGTCTAACTTTGTTTTGCAGGGGTGTGCAATGATGTGATATGGCCATGATTGTGATTATATTTGATGTATGCAATGTTCCTTATTGTAAGTTGGCAACCGGCAGGAGCCATATGGTTGTCTTTAATTTCTGTTAAGACCCGCGTGTCTATTCAAAGTAGTTGTAATAGTTGAAGCCGGTGGACGACAACCATGGAGAAGCGTCATTGACCTTGATGCAATGCCGGTGATGATGGAGATCATGTTCGTGCTTGAAGATGGAGATCGGAAGCACAAAGAAGAAAGGCCATATCATATCACATATTATGAATTGCATGTGATGTTAATCCTTTATGCATCTTGTATTGCTTAGTAGACGACGGTAGCATTATAAGATGATCCCTCAAGCACATAAATTTCAAGTTCTAAAGTGTTCACCCTTAGTATGAACCGTTGCTAAAGCTTGTTGTTTCGAAGCACCATGTGATGATCGGGTGTGTTAGATTCCGCAAGTGTATACAACGTAAGCAAGCCAGATTTGCTTATGCGGTAGCTAAGGTTTGATCTTGACGAGCCTAGCATGTACAGACATGGTCTCAGGAACACGAATCACCGAAAGGTAAAGCATGAATCATATAGTAGATATGATGAACATGTCGATTGTTCGCCATTGAAACTATATCAACTCTCGTGATGATCGGTTTTGATATGGTGGATTTGGTTCGTGTGATCACTAAAACAATGTGAGGGATGTTGTTTTGAGTGGGAGTTCACCTAGATTAAACTTTATTATTAATTTGAACTCAATTTGTCATAAACTTAGTCTAAACTATTGCAAATATGTTGTAGATCAATGGCAGCCCCTACCATCAATTTTAATGCGTTCCTAGAGAAAGAAAAGTTGAAAAACAATGGAAGCAACTTCGCGGATTGGTTCCGCAATTTGAGGATTGTCCTCACAGCTGGTAATTTGACCTATGTGCTGGATGCACCGCTGGGTGACCCACCTGCAGCTGATGCTACCGATGAAGTAAAGAATGTTTACCTTGCTCGGAAGAATCAGTACTCCATAGTTCAGTGTCCTATCTTGTATGGTTTAGAATCGGAGCTTCAGAAAAGGTTTGAGAATTTAGACCCACATGATATTGTCCGTGATCTCAAATTGATCTTTGAGACTCACGCGGCGATTGAGAGTTATGAGGCTTCTGAAAAGTTCTTTAACTACAAGATGGAAAAGGGCAGCTCCGTCAGTGAGCATGTGCTTAAGATGTCTGGGCACGCAAACAAACTTCAAAGCTTGGGTATAGTGATTCCTAATGCTTTGGGGATTTACCGTGTCCTCCAATCACTACCACCAAGTTACAAGAACTTTGTGATGAACTACAACATGCAGAACATGAACAAGCAGTTGCCAGAACTGTTTGCTATGTTAAAGTCTGAAGAAGTGGAGATCAAGAAAGAGCACCAAGTGTTGTTGGTCAATAAGACCACCAAATTCAAGAAAGGCAAGTCTAAGCAGAAGGGACACTTCAAGAAGGGTGGCAAGAAAGTTGCCACACCGTCGAAGAAGACCAAGGCTGGACCCAAGCCTGATACTGAGTGCTTTTACTGCAAAGGAGAAGGTCACTGGAAGCGGAATTGCCCAAAGTACTTGGCGGATTTGAAGAACGACAACATCAAGAAGAAAGGTATATCTGATATACATGTTATTGATGTGTATCTCACTAGTATTCGTAGTAGTGCCTGGGTATTTGATACTGGTTCGGTTGCTCATATTTGTAACTCGAAACAGGAGCTGCAGAATAAACGGAAGCTAGTGAAGAACGAGGTGACGATGCGCGTGGGAAACGGATCAAAGGTTGATGTGATCGCGGTCGGCACGCTACCCCTTCATCTACCATCGGGATTAGTTTTATACTTAAATAATTGTTATTTGGTGCCTGCGTTGAGCATGAACATTATATCGGGATCTTGTTTATTGCGAGACGGTTACTTGTTTAAATCCGAGAATAATGGTTGTTCGATTTATATGAGTAATATGTTTTATGCACATGCACCTTTGATAGATGGTCTATTCTTGTTGAATCTCGATGGTGGAAATACACATATTAATAACATTGAAGCTAAACGTTTGAAATCAAGCGATAACTCGACCTATATGTGGCACTGTCGTCTTGGTCACATTGGAGTGAAGCGTATGAAGAAACTCCATTCCGATGGACTTCTTGAATCACTTGATTTTGAATCACTTGAAAGATGCGAAGCATGTCTAATGGGAAAAATGACTAAGACTCCATTTTCTGGTATGATGGAGTGAGCTACGGACTTATTGGAAATCATACATACCGATGTGTGTGGTCCAATGAGTGTAGCATCGTGCAGCGGTTATCCTTATGTTCTTACCTTCACGGATGACTTGAGTAGATATGGGTATATCTATTTCATGAAACATAAATCCGAAACTTTCGAGAAGTTTAAGGAATTTCAAAGTGAGGTAGAGAATCAACGTAACAAGAAGATTAAATTTCTACGTTCTGATCGTGGAGGTGAATATCTAAGTTACGAGTTTGGCGAGCATTTGAAGAAATGCGGAATACTTTCACAATTGACACCGCCGGGAACACCACAGCGTAATGGTGTGTCTGAACGTCGTAATCGAACTCTCTTAGATATGGTTCGTTCTATGATGTCACTTACAGATTTACCGCTATCATTTTGGGGTTATGCATTAGAAACAGCCGCATTCACTTTAAATAGGGCACCGTCTAAATCCGTTAAAACAACAACGTATGAATTATGGTTTGGGAAGAAACCTAAATTGTCGTTCCTTAAAGTTTGGGGATGCGAAGCCTATGTAAAGAAGTTACAGCCGGACAAGCTTAAACCCAAAGCGGAAAAATGCGTCTTCATAGGATACCCGAAGGAAACTATTGGGTATACTTTCTATCATAGATCCGAAGGCAAAATCTTCGTTGCCAAGAATGGATCCTTTCTAGAGAAGGAATTTCTCTCGAAAGAAGTGACTGGAAGGAAAGTAGAACTCGACGAGGTTGTCGAACCTTCTCTCGAAATTGCGAGTAGCATAGCGCCGGAAGAAGTTCCTGTGGTGCCTGCACCAATTAGAGAGGAAGCTAATGATGATGATCATGAAACTTCGGTCGAAGTTGCTACAGAGCCTCGCAGGTCAACGAGAACTCGTACCACTCCAGATTGGTATGATCCCGTTATGAGTGTCATGTTGGTGGACAACACCGATGACCCTGAGACATATGAGGAAGCAATGATGAGCCCAGATTCCAATAAATGGCGGGAAGCCATGAAATCCGAGATTGGATCCATGTACGAAAACCAAGTATGGACTTTGGTGGACTTACCGGATGGCCGGAAGGCTGTCGAGAACAAATGGATCTTCAAGAAGAAAACAGATGCTGATGGTAATGTTACTGTCTATAAAGCTCGACTTGTCGCAAAAGGGTTTCGACAAATTCAAGGAGTTGACTACGATGAGACTTTCTCACCAGTAGCGAAGCTAAAGTCTATGAGGATTATGTTAGCAATCGCTGCATATTACGATTATGAGATATGGCAGATGGATGTCAAAACAGCATTCCTCAATGGTGACATTGATGAAGAGTTGTATATGATGCAACCCAAAGGTTTTGTCGATCCTAAAGATGCTAACAAGGTATGCAAACTTCAACGGTCCATCTATGGATTGAAGCAAGCATCCCGAAGTTGGAATCAACGTTTTGATAAGGTAATCAAAAGTTTTGGTTTTATACAAACTTATGGAGAAGCTTGTATTTACAAGAAAGTGAGTGGGAGCTCTGTAGCATTCTTAATACTATATGTGGATGACATATTGTTGATTGGGAATGATGTAGACCTTCTTAATAGTGTCAAGGAATATTTGAATAATAGTTTTTCAATGAAGGATCTTGGCGAAGCAGCTTACATATTAGGCATAAAGATTTATAGAGATAGATCAAAGCGCCAAATATCATTGTCACAGAGTACATATCTGGACAAAGTTCTAAAGAGGTTTGGAATGGAAGATAGCAAGAAAGGGTTCTTGCCCATGTTGCCCAATACGACCTTGAGTAAAACTCAGAGTCCGACATCGGCAGAAGATAGAGAAAGGATGAGTAAGACTCCCTATGCCTCAGCCATAGGATCTCTAATGTATGCCATGCTATGTACTAGACCCGAATAGCAGATATCAAAGTGATCCAGGAGTGGATCATTGGACAGCGGTCAAAAACATCCTTAAGTACTTGAGAAGAACTAAGGATATGGTTCTTTCTTATGGAGGTGATGAACAACTCGTTGTTAATGGTTACACCGATGCTAGTTGGAACACTGATCCGGATGATTCTAAATCACAATATGGATACGTATTTATTTTCAATGGTGCAGCAGTTAGCTGGAGGAGTGCAAAGCAAAGCGTTGTGGCGAGATCTTCAACTGAATCAGAATACATGGCTGCTTCAGAGGCTTCACAAGAAGCGATATGGATGAAAGAGTTCATTACAGAGCTGGGTGCGGTTCCTAGTGCGCTGGACCCAATGTCTATCTACTGTGATAACATGGGCGCCATAGCAAATCCGCAAGAACCAAGGTCACACAAGAAGCTGAAGCACATCAAGCTACGTTTTCACGCTATTCGAGAACATATCCAAGATGGGGATATAAAGATTTGCAAAGTACACACAGAACTGAATGTGGCGGATCCGTTGACTAAACCTCTCCCGAGGGCAAAACCTGACCAGCACCAAACTGCCATGGGTGTTCGGTATATTACTATGTAATCTAAATTAGATGACTCTAGTGCAAGTGGGAGACTGTTGGAGATATGCCCTAGAGGCAATAATAAATATAGTTATTATTATATCTTTGTGTTTATGATAAATGTTTACATTCATGCTATAATAGTATTAACAAGGAAACATTAATACTTGTGTGATTTGTAAACTTAATTTGAAGTCCCTAGTAAAGCCTCTGTATAATACTAGCTTGTTGGTTAATAGATGATTGTGGTTTCCCTATCATGAACATTGAGATGTTATTAACAACAAGATCATATCATTAGGAGAATGATATGGTGGACATACTCCTATAGATAAGCGTAGCATAAAGATCAAGTCATTTTAA
Organism: Avena sativa; assembly: GCA_916181665.1. Taxonomy (NCBI): domain Eukaryota; kingdom Viridiplantae; phylum Streptophyta; class Magnoliopsida; order Poales; family Poaceae; genus Avena; species Avena sativa. Next base: position 371,480,353 of record OV702291.1, on the reverse strand, counting down.
TAGTTCAATTGCTATATGCTTTCTGATACATAGTTATCTGATTCGTTCGACCATGAGATCATGCATATCACCTTTACCGGATGGATGCTTTGATAACATCAAACACCACACCGTAACTGGGTGGCTATAAAGGTGGCATTGAGTGTTCAGAAAGTATTGGTTCAAACACATGGATCAAGAGTGGGATTTGTCCATCCATATGACGGATAGATATACTCTGGGCCCTCTCGGTGAAATGTCATCCAATTAGCTTGCAAGCATGTGACTGGCTCACAAGGGATCACATATCATGGGAACGAGAAAAGAGTACTTATCAGTAACGAGGTTGAACTAGGTATGCAGAGATACCGACGATCATAACCTCGGATAAGTAAACTATCGTGAGACAAAGGGAAATTGATATCGTATGTAAGTGGTTCATTCGATCGCAAAGTAATCATAGAAATATGTGGGAGCCATATGAATTTCCAGATTCCTCTATTGGTTATTGTTCGAAGAAGTGTCTCGATCATGTCTGCATAATTCACGAACCGTAGGGAGACACACTTAAGGATTCGACGTTGTTTGAGTAGTTATGGAATGATGAGAAAGAGACCGAATGTTGTTCGGAGTCTCGAATGGGATTCGGGATATCATGAGGAGATCAGGAATGGTCCAGAGAATAAGATTCATATAAGGAAAGTCCCGTTTCGGAGTTGGGGAATGGTTCCGGTGTTTTCATCGGGAACATTCTAGAAGGTTCCGGAATGTCCGGCACTCCGGGGGGAAAGGGTACATGAATGTGTCATTGTGAGTTGGAATGATTGCATCATGTACTAGGTGTCTTTGCTGTCCAAAATAAAGGGTTTATTTAAATCCTAAATTGAAAAGTCAAACGGCTAGTTTGAAAGTCAAACGGCAAGTTTTTGGAAAGAGGAGAAGAGGTGGAAACCGAGTTGGGGAGGGAGTCCTCCTCGCCAAGCCGGCGCACCACCCAAGCCGAGTTGGGGAGGGACTCCACTCCCTCCCCTTGGCCGCCGGCCCTCCCACCTATAAAGGGAGGGGCAGGGCTGCCCCTCCTAGCACACAAGTCCCTCTCCTCTAAACCTAAACCCTAGCCACAGCCTAGGGATTTCTCCCAAGCCGTCAAGTTAGACCTTCTAATTGCCCTAGCCTCCGGTTTAGAGCCTTCTAATTGGTGTGTCTAAACCCTAGATCACCAAAGCTCTCTCATACTCCACCATACTCGCTCCGGCTTAAGGCGAAGCCCTGCGAGATCTCCCCTTTACTTCCGGTACCACGCCGTTGTGCTGCCGGAATCGCGAGGAGAGTGCTACAACCTCCGCTGCCTGCTGGAACAAGGGAGAGGAAGGTCTTCATCGAGTACCGAACGTGTGACCGACTGCGGGAGCACTGCCGGAACGCGGCGCCGGAAGGATCGTCTACGCGATCTTGAGATCGGAAAGAGTACGACTACATCACCCACGAGAATCTGCTCTCGTTAAACACTTTGGAATCTTCGAGGGTGAGTTAATCCATCAAATCGTTTCTACAATCTAGTAGATAGATCTTGGCTTGTTTGTTTGTATGCGGTAGAAATTTTTTGTTTTCCATGCTACGAAACCCTACATTGATGCCCTCGGAGAAGGCGGTGATGATGTTGGAGTCTGATATTTTGAGGATCTTATTGTGGACTCGGCTGAACCTCTACAGGAACTTGAAGAGGGTCTCTCCGGGCTGCTGCGTATCTGGTGGAGGTCGTAGTAGGTGAGCGGGCGTTCGTAGGTCCCCTTGAAGTTGGCGATGAAGAGGCAGCTGAGGTCCTCCCACGAGTCGATTGACTCCTCGGGGAGGTTCATCAGCTAGGTATTGGCCGTCTCCTTCAAGCATAGGGGAACCCATTCGCCATCACGCGGTTGTCTCCTCCTGCTATCTCGACGCTCGTGGTATAAAGCTAGAGGAACTCGCACAGGCTGGTCGTATCATCATAGCACGTCGGCATCTCCAGGTGGAACATGTGGGGCCAGACAACGCGACAGAGGCTCTTGGTGAAGGCAACGCAGTCGTTGGCCTGGACCCTCTTGCTGTTGGCGAGGGCCGTGTAGTTCTACTGACCCGCGGTGGGAATTTCCTCGGTGAGACAATCCTCGCGCTCGCATGGTGGCGCCACGACCACGGGAGGTGAGACAATCTCGCAACTGTTAGTAGGTGGAGTAGCGTTGTTGGACTTGGTGGCCTCCCCACGGCAGTGAGGTGGGAGCGAGCCCCTACCCCCGGCGTGCCGCCCTCGGGCCAAGCCCCAGGGCCCTAGGGTGAGAGGGTGGCGGCTTCGAGGAGATCAGAAATCCAGTCGCTCCACCTCTCCTTGCCATGCTCAGCCGGTGGGTGGTCCAGGAGCTCGCACACCATGCGCTTGGCGGCCTCCGGGGTGAGTGGCTCGGGGTGGCCGCGAGACAACGCGGTACGGAGGAGCAACGTGACACTGTGCGAGGAGGGAGCAGGCTCCCATGACGGGCGGTAGGAGGATCCCCCCTCATCCTCCGTCCACAGGACCTGCTCAGAGGCGACGCACTGCGGAGCTGGCTTTGTCTGGGCCTTGCTGGATGCACGACGGAGGGCTCGCTCGGCATGCGTCTCGTTGTCGGCCGACATGTCGTAAAAGGTCTTGAAAGCATGCCTTAGCCACCTATGTGTTGCGCCAGCTTTCGGAGATTTGTGCCATGAAGAAACTAGGGTCCAACGATCCCTTGGTTCGTGAGGGGCGACATCAATGACGGTGGAGCAAACACACGACAGAGAGGTGACACTGGGGTTTTTTACCCAGGTTCGGGACCCTTGTGAGGAGGTAAAGCCCCTACTCCTGCTTTGTTGTATTTCTCACGTGCTTTTCTAGGGTACAATGGAGGGTGAATTTCAAGGGTTTTAGCCCGTAAGGATCGATCCCCTCCAAGGTAGGAGAATGGCTCCTTATATAGGGCAGCTTCGGGCCTCTTCCCCCAGTCAATGGGCAGGAAGGGTCTCTATAATGCCGCTCCTTGGTGTCCTGGTCTACAAGACTACCTTTTGGTGGACTAGGTCTTGGACGCCGACGCTCCTCCATCTATTGATAAAGTGGTCTTCTTTTACATCGTTTTGTCCCAACTCGGTGCTGCCTGCTGCCTCTCTTGCACCAAGCCGACAAGCTGGCATGGCTTCCATGCTGAGGTCTTCGGTCCTTCTGCTGCACAAAAAAGGTGGGTGGATCGGATCTTCCTTTACCGAGGAAAATAGTGGGCACGCAGTAGCCATGCCCCTTGTCGCGACCTGGCCTGCCTGCTAACTTCTTGGCGGGTTTACCAAAAGGCCCTGGATACGCTTCAAGGCATCCAAAGGTGGGCTCTGCAGACGCTCTCACTCGGGAGGGTGTCTCCTCATGAGGCGGGCCCTCACGAGCACTAACCCGGTCGTGCTCATCACAGGAGGTAACGAAGTCTCGTGGGAGGAACATCATCTTGAGGCGCTGGAGGGCCGCCAACCAGCAGGACGTGGCACCCCTGTTGCTAGGGCCCTGACATAAACCTCAACTAGGATCACCCCTCGTACCCATGAGGAAGCATACTTAAGCACACATTGATCTGCCAAGTTTTACAATTAGGTTAATGTTCTCTATGTCTTAGAATATGGTCACCAAGCATTCATAACCATGAACAGAAGTTTTAGAAAGATTTAACCCTGCAGGGGTGTACAACTTTACCCAGACGTACCAACTGACTCTTAATGCCACATGATTACCCCTCTTTTGTGGAAACCCGACAAAGGGTGGTCGGCCATGACCACTACGTTGCTTTCGCTGAGACCATGAGTCACTCCTAAGGAGGGTTCCACCTTAACGGGTCAAATCCCGAAGCCGCTCCATAGAGATGTGAGGCAAGGTTGGTTTATCAGGGGTTCTATCCACCCCAAGCAACCTAGTCCACACTTCCATACCTCTTATGATGCACCTCCTTCACTGACTTCGAGAACAACCAAAATGCATATGTTGAATGGAACACCCGAACTATGTGACTCATGGAATCTACTAGGCAAGTTAGTTACTCATGGGGTTTTCTAGTCCTTGTGTGGTTGTACGCTTGTCTCGGTTCCAAAGGAAAAAACTCGGGTCCTAGTGGTGGCGAGCATGGGATTACAAAAACCAAATCCCACGTGGCCTACCATACAAGCCTTAGCATGTGTAACCTTTACCACTAATCTAACCTCATCAGTATACCTTGTTCTCCTATCATACTAGATTCTCTGTATCTGATACATCATTTGGATGAATCAACACTAGCAGCTAAGCATGGCTAATGAGGACACAAATATAAGATCTAGCCATGCACACATGCCAAACCTAGTTATTCTAGGAGGAGTGGCTCAGATAATATAAGCTTCAAAGGTAGTAATACAACAAATATGATACTCTACCTATCGATAAAAGACCACAGTAGAATCATATGCATCATGGCAATAATTGAAATACCTTGAAAGCATAAGATTATATCATGGTAGGACTATGCTTGCCTTTGCCAGTTAATAACCAATAACAAGATCTTTGGGACCCTTGTACTTTACTTGGTTATAGTTGGTCAAGTATTGATCTTCGATCTATAATAGTGTTGATCTCTATCTTCGATCTCGGTCTCGATCTCATATTCTACCGGGAAGAAGCAAAACACGGAAAGGTACGGAAACAATCAACACATGGCATCGATGTAATTCTCAAGCAAGAATGATGATATGACAAGTTAAATAGTATTGAGATGAAACCCTAAGGCATGCTTGACAATTTAAACGGGGTCCAAGGGGTGCAAACCCTAATTCTAGGTGACATGGGTATACCCTACAGGTACTCGAGCGTGGTATATATGGTCCAAATACATACAGGCCCACGGTGTCGCCAAGGCCCAGATGGAGGGACTCGAGTAACCTACGGACTCTCAATTGCGTGAAGAACAAGAAGAAGCTAAAGATAGAAAGATTAAAGGAAAAACCCTAACTTGTAACTGACTCGACCTGCTACCCGAGACCTAGCCTATCAATATAAAGGCTAGGAGGGGGCAGCGAGAAGGACACACGCAACCCTAGTTTCCACAACCTTCGCCAGATTACATCTGTGCACCATTGTAACTTTCGACTCCCTCAATAATTCCACGAGCAGACAAGCAGGAGTAGGGACCTCTACGAGGCCTGAACCTGGGTAAATCCTTTGTCCCCTGTGTGCTTGTTTGCTAACCGATAGATGTCTCCAGCGCTCCCTCCTTCTCCAAAACCCAAGTCCATAACAATGGGCATTGACGAGTTAAACCCTCGTCAATTGGTGTCGTCTATGGGAATTGGGAGTGCTGATGTTGCGGCTTCTTCGGCCCCATCAACTGTGATCTACAACTCTACAACAACGGAGATTCGCCAGCTCTTCGGCGCCTTCGACTTCACCGTCCACACGCCGGCCACTCGCCCGGCCTTCGAGTCCGTGGGCGACGGAATCTGCCTGGCGATTGGGAACTTCCGCTTCCAAGTTGGTCAGATGGGCACGCTTCGCATGCCTGATCAGCCTACAACACCGGTGATTGCCTCGGCATCATGGTTCCCTCCATCGATCGGCACCTTCAGCGAGCTCAACGCTCAGGTGGCAGTCGAGAACACGGTCAGCGACAGCAGTCGCGACTCCAATCTAAGCGATCTAGCCACTGAAGATGGAACCTACGGTTCCGGATCCGAAAGTTGTGGAAGCAACAGCTTCCCTAATCACTTCATATGCACCGTCATCAACGCGGGCGACACCTCCACCAATCGCGGCAACGGTGGCAACACCGGCAACGGCACCGATCCACCCAATCGCGGCAACGGTGGTAAGACCGGCAATGGCACCGACCCGCCCAACGCTGGCAACGGCGGCAACGACGGCAACGGCGGTAACGGTGGCAACGGAGGAGCAGTCGAACCTCCTAGCATGATCAACAAGCAAACCGGCGAACGCGTCGTGATCAGGCTCAACGAGCAAGAGTGGGATCGCTGCCGCGAAGCCCTACGGGGTGCACCTCTACCCTTCGGGTCCTCGCAGGAACTGCTGATGGGCTACCACTGGCTCCTAAAAGAGGAATTCAAGCGCCAAAAACAAGCAATCGCGCACGCAACTTGAGGCACGTAAAAAGGCAGCGAACGAATCAAGCCTTCGTCATGCTGGGCTCTCCTCCTACGGAGGATCCTCCTCAAGAGGCAACGAGTACCTCCCCAAGAAGAGGAGTCGCGGATGGCTCACCTCACTAAAAAAGAGAGCATAGAGGCCGCGAAAGTCCTCGACTTCGGCTCTATGACAGTCGACACGAGAGGCAACGTGGTTCCCAGGACACCGTAGGCCGCGGTGATAGCAGCCACCATGTACCTCCTCAATAACCAGCCGCTAGCTAGAGACCCCCGAACGGCCATGCACCAATCTATGATCGCGGGCTTGGGGCTAATCGAGGCCGCCCTCGACACGGAGCCGGTACCAGACCCAAAAAAGGTCAAAGCGTTACTCCTCGCCCTCGTCCAGCGATGACAGTCACGACCTGTCTCGACGCCGCCGCTCACAGCAACACGATCGCGACTATGATGCACGCGACGACCTCACACAACGCAAGATCGACAAGTCAAGGGCACGACATGCTCGGTCGACTGACTCGAAAGAAGAGGATGGGGAGCTCTACGGTGCCAGATGCTTCAACAGAGCCATTAGGCAGTAGCGAATGCCTAAAGGGTGTAAACTCCCACCGGAGATCCCGAAATTCGACGGTCTATAGGACCCCAAGATCTGGCTAGAGGACCACATCTCCTCCGTCAGGCTACACAGAGGCAGTCGAAGTACTGCCATGCAATGCTTGCAGCTACAGCTGCAGGGCACCGCACGAGCATGGCTCAATAACCTCCCACGCGGATCCATTCACAGTTGGGATGAGCTGGTCTACAGCTTCGTGCGCAACTTTAAGGGCACGTACAAACGACCCGCCACAATCGAAGAACTGAGATGCTGCCAGCAAAGACCTGGCGAATCTCTGTGCTCTTACATCCAAAGGTGGTCCATCATCAAGAACTCCGCGGAGAACATCTCGGAAGACCGCGCGATTGATGCATTCAACGGTGGTGTCCGCCGCATGGAACTCAGGGAGGAGCTAGGCCGCTCAAAGCCCTAGACCATCGACCACCTGATGGAGATCGCGAATTGGTGGGCGGATGGACAAGATTCGGTGAAGAATCGCGTTCACTCGGACGAGGAGGCAGAACTCGAACGCAGACGCGACCGCCGGGGCAAGCATCGCATGCGCATCTACGACGACCGCGTTGTCGTCAACATGGTCGCAGCCGGCTACGCCGATAGACGTGACGATAACCGCAACAGCGGATACCGCGACCTCCATCGAGGACAAACTGTCCGGGTCCTGCACGGTACACTTCTACATCGACAAGCATGATGGCAAGAGAAAGTCCAGCCACCTCCTCAAGGACTGCCACGAGTTCCTCAAGCTACACGAGGGTTGGTTCGGATGAACCGCAACACAGTCGAAAGAGGATACGAAGCCGCTCCAGGTGCCGTGGCACATGGCGCACCACCACCACAACCTGGGCCAACCCCGAACGGAGCTACACCGGACCAGCACCACGAAGGCGAACCATACCCATGGGCCATGGGTACCATGATGATCCAAAAGGGGCGCCCCTCCAACAGGGTGCAAAAGGCCATCACTCGCCAAGTCAACTTGGCCATGCAGTCGCCACCATCCACCACTGAGTACCTTAGTGGCAGCGAGTCGTGCATTACCTTCGACAAACACGACCACCCGCCTCAAGTACCTCGCCCAGGTCATTGCCCCCTCGTACTCGAGGCGCAAATTGGAGGCTTCGACATGAGTCGCGTCTTCATGGATGGCGGAAGCGGCATCAACCTCATATTCGCGAGTACCTTGCGAGCGATGAGGATCCCTCTAACCTGCTTGGAGGCATCGGACACAACGTTCCACGACATCGTCCCAGGGAAAGGCGTATACCCCCTGGGCAAAATCAACCTCGACGTCATCTTTGGCACGCCAAAAACTTCCGGCGCGAGCTCATCGACTTTGAGGTCATCGACTGGCCCTCACAATGCCATTGCATCCTTGGGCGCGTCGCATTCGCCAGGTTCATGGCAGTACCCCACTACGCCTACATGCAGATGAAAATGCTAGGTCCCAATGGTGTCATAACGATCAACGGGAACTTTGAGCGATCTGACGCTTGCGACAGGGAATTCAACAGAATCTCCCAGTCCTTCGGCATGCAGGAGGAACTCGCAAGACTGAAAGAGACGACAGTCAACAGTCTGCCTCCCTTGAGTAGGCCAAGCTCACCTGATCTCTCCTTCGACTCATCCGTGCACACAAAGAAGGTGTAGGTCCATCCATCGGATCCCTCCAAGACGGCCCTTATCGCCAACAACTTGAGTCCCGCATAGGAACTCGCGCTCGTCGAATTCCTCCGTGAGCACTGGGAAATTTTTGCCTGGTGTCCTGCGGACATGCCAGGAGTTCCCAGGGAATTCGCCGAGCACGCACTCAACGTCAACCCCGACGCAAGGCCAGTCAAGCAAACAATCAGGCGACTGTCTGAGCCACGAACGCAGGCAGTCGGGATGGATATCAACAGACTCCTCGAGGCCAAATTCATACGCGAGATCAAGGAAAGCACTTGGCTCGCCAATACGGTGCTGGTGCCAAAAAAGGACACGGATATCCTATGGATGTGCGTGGATTCACTTCTTTAAACAAGCACTGCCCAAAAGATCACTTCCCGCTTCCATGAATCGACCAAATCATCGACTCCACCGCTGGATGCGAGTGCCTCTGCTTCCTCGATGCCTACTCAGGCTACAACCAAATTCGAATGAAGGAGGAAGACCAGGAGAAGACCGCGTTTACAACGCCCTTCGGTGTGTTCTGCTACAACACAATTCCCTTCAGGCTAAAAACGCGGGAGCTACCTACCAACGGTGCATGTAGGCTTGCCTCAAGGAGCAGCTGGGTCGCAACATCCAAGTCTATGTGGACGACATAGTAACCAAAACCAAAAAGGAAGCCTCTCTAATCGATGACTTGCGCAAAACATTCGCAAATCTCGACCGTTACCGGATCAAGCTCAATCCGAACAAATGCGCCTTCGGCGTACCATCTGGGTAGCTGCTCGGGTATCTCATCTCCGCGAGAGGGATTGAGGCAAACCCGAAAAAGATAAAGGCCATACTGGCCATGGAGAAGCCAAAGAACATAAGAGGCGTCCAGCAACTGGCCGGACGAATCGCGGCCCTCAGTCGATTTATCAGTCGGATGGGTGAAAAGGCACTGCCCTTCTACCAGCTCCTCCGCAAAGCCGAAAAATTTGAGTGGACCAATGAAGCACAAGAAGCATTCGAAGATCTCAAGCGCTTGCTATCCACCTCGCCAGTACTAGTGACTCCACGAGAAAGGGAACCACTGTTTGCTGTACATCTCCGCCACCAACTAGGTGGTCAGCACAGTGCTCGTCGTCGAGCGAGCCGAGGAAAACAAAGACCACGGCATACAACGCCCGGTATACTACCGCAGCGAGGTCCTCACGCAAACAAAACAACGATACCCGCACTACCAGAAGCTGGCGTACGACGTCTTTATGACTGCCCGACGACTGCGCCACTACTTCCAGGAACACCCAATCGTGGTAATCAACGACGCCCGGTTGGGGCATATCCTCAATAACCCCGACGCCACAGGGCGAGTCGCGCTTTGTGGGATAGAGCTGTCTCCACGAGACATTACATACGAAAAACGCGACGCCATCAAGTCGCAAGTGCTCCCTGACTTTCTCGTGCAATTGATGGAGAACCACCTCTCGGACAAGCCAGATATGTCCTACCTCTGGACAATGCACTTCGATGGGTCCAAACAGAAGGACGGAGCAGGCGCAGGTGTCATATTGACATCACCACAAGGGGACAAGCTGAAATATATCCTGTGAATGCAGTTCACAGCCTCAAACAACGAGGTTGAATACGAGACCCTGTTACATGGGATGAGGATGGCAAAAGCTTGTGGCGCCAAAAGGCTCATCATATATGGCGACTCCAAATTGGTAGTCAACCAAACAATGCACGAGTGCGACGCACTGAACGACAACATGATCGCGTACCGCGACCTCTACGACACACTCGAGGGAGACTTCGATGGTTGTGAGTTGCGACACATAGGTCACGAAAGCAATGAGGAAGCGGACGCACTCGCCAACATAGGCTCTACCTGCGCCCCCATACCACCTCGGGTATTTCTCGAGTGCATATGCGAACGTTCCATCAAGCCAAAGGCCGCAGAGAAGAAAACAAGCGCAGCCACGGACTTGGGGGCTATGCCACCCAATGAGCCAATGGCACTCGATGACTTGGAGCTGGACACAGGACTCGAGGGACCAATGAGCGTCATGTTGATCGAACAATCTTGGACGCAGCCGTACATCACGTACCTCCTCAGCAAGAGACTACCGGACGATCCGACAGATGCACCGTACATCGCGCGGCGCTCCAAGGCATTCGCCGTTCTCAACGGTGAACTGTATAAACGCAGCATCATAGAAGTGCAACAACGATGCGTTTCCATGGCTGACGGAAGAGCAGTTCTCCTCGACATCCATGAAGGGACCTGCGGGCACCACACAGGCAGTCGCGCCCTCATCGCCAAAGCTCTACGAGCTAGATTTTACTGGCCCACGGCCATGCGCGACGCCAAGGACATAGTCCAAAAATGCAACGCTTGTCAGCGATTCACGGACAAGCCACATGCACCAGGCGCAGAGCTACGGGCTATTCCATTGGCCTGGCCCTTCGCACAATGGGGGCTCGATATGGTTGGCAAGCTGCCAAGATCCTCGCGCGGAGGCTACGTTTACCTCTTGGTTGCAGTCGACAAATTCACAAAGTGGATCGAGGCCATGCCAATGACCAACCAATCAAGGCACAGCGCAGTCAAGTTCTTCGAGTCCATCGTCTACCGTTTCGGCGTGCCACATAGCATTATTACCGACAACGGGACGAACTTCACATCCAAGGAGTTCCAAGAATTCTGCGAGAACCTGGGGATCAACATCAGCTACGCCTCAGTAGCACATCCACAGACCAACGGTCAGGTAGAAAAAGCAAACGGGCTCGTCTACAGCGGCATCAAGAAGCGACTCCTGCGACCACTCGAACAAGCGGCGGGTTGCTGGCTAGATGAGCTGCAATCCATACTCTAGAGTCTACGTACAACTCCAAACAGCGCCACGTGTTACACGCCATTCTTTATGGTGCACGGAGCAGAAGCAGTACTACCCGCCGAGGTACGGTACAAGGCGCCGCACGTAGTCGCCTGCACCGAGCAAGAATCATCCCTCGCACTCGAAGACTCCGTCGACCTGCTCGACGAAGCAAGAGAAATCGCCGCAGAAAGATCTACGATCTACCAGCAGAACCTGCGCAACTACCATAGTAGAAGGCTTCGCCCTAGATCCTTCGTCGAAGGTGACTTGGTCCTGCGACTGAAGCAGCAGGGGCATCTCAAGCTCGAGTCCCCCTGGGAAGGACAGTACGTGATTACAGAAGTAATCTCAGGGGGCGCCTATCGCCTTAAAGACCTAGAGACAGGAGTCGCATACTCCAACCCTTGGAACGTCGCACAACTACGACGCTTCTACCCCTAGTAGTTTTACTTTTACATCGCAAACAAGGCTGCTCAGCCAAGGCTACTTAGCCGCACATTGTACCTCGCACTGTTCTTCGAATAGATAAAAGCTAAGTGCCTCAAAACTCCGTGTTCTCCTTACTTTGTCAATTTTTATACTCGGGGGCTGTGCCACCCATACGTCTGTTCTTTGAACCAGTAACGTGATACCTAAGTAGCTGGCACATCAATCGAACCCCTTAATACAAACCCTACCCAGCTGCAACGCACCTGGCAGGTTGACAAGGGACCAAGGGAAAAGATGGCCAGGCTAACGAAAATGACTCGCATAGTGCAACGCACCCCACGCTTACAAAGATATTTGTACACATTCAACAATAAATTATCTACAAATATATATGAACTTGACAACACAAGTACACTTATGTGCAGGATACATATTTGGCTACCCTTGCAACAGAAGAACATTAGTTTGTTCCTCGAAGAAGTCGACGATCTCCTCGGCTGGGTGATCCACCGCCTGATAGTGCGGCACCATATTCCAGGAAGATCATGCTGGTGGCGCCGGTGGCCCAGAGGCAATGGAGGCAACATCCACGTCAGGCCTGTGCAAACGCACCATTGAGAGGGCAGCCTTGGCACCAGCCACCAACTGCTGCCTCACGCACTCGCGAACCGCAAACATATCTTGAAATTTGGTCACGAGAGCCAGCAGGCTTGATGGAGTGTCATCCAGCGGGAACATCGCCATGATAGATGTTCTTCAAACACGACTGCGACTTCTTCAGGAAGAGCAGCACTCACGAGGCGCGATCCTGCAGGGTCGCCAATGCAGTCGCACGATCATGATCTACCCAGAAGTATCCACTCTCCTAAAGTTGCTCCTGGGTGAGATCATGAAGGCGGATAGCAATCCTATCCCTCTCCTCCCGCGGATGGCGTGCGCTAACAACTACTCAAAGCAGCATCAACAGCATGAGTACAACGTACCATTGCGACTAACTACAAAGGAAAAGATGAGGATGAGCAAACTAACACTTAAACTGGTCACCCAGCTCCGTCACCTCGCCAAGCAGATATTGCTCGCGGGCGGCGGCTTTTTCAGCCTTCGACTTCCACATGTCCGTGCTACCGCGGATCACGGGCAACTCACGCTCTAGTTGCTTAACGCGATCACGAAGTCGCGAAAGCAAGGACAGCTCCTCTACCCTGGAGCACGGTGGTGCCACTGTATCCTCAAGAGATGGCGAGTCCTGGGTTCCCCCCACAGGACCACTTGATGTACCCTACCAAAAAGTCAAGCCAGAAGCAAATATGGTGACCAACTTAATACAAAGTCAAAAGTAACAGATGCATTCAGGATCAGCATAAAGTATCCACAATCACACTCGCCAGCAGGCATGTTCTCCAATCAAAAGGACAATTCATCAACTATTACAAAAAACTATCTATGGAGCAGCTGGCTTCTTCGACTTCGACGGCTTCGGGGGCTTCATCAAGTCCGTGGCAGTATCAGACGCCACTGACTTTTCGCCGGCTCCTGAGGCCAAAGCCTTTGCGACCTTCTTAGCACGCCGGAGCTCCTCCGAATACTTGGCAACGGTATTTATCAAGGAATGGCCATATGTGGCACAGGCAGTCACAGAGGGAGCGAATACTACCTGCTGACCATCCGCGCCAATAGGCATCGTCTTCGACACCGCAGAGGGATCTATCTCGACTCCGTGGGCTTGCACCATGGCAAGTGACATGGTCGCGCCAGTCGTGCGGAGGGAGTTCTTGTATGTGGCAGGAACACCCCCGGCGAGTGACTCCACTAGCTCGTCCACATTGTCGACCAGCTCCGCCTTCGGCATCAACTCCTCCTGGAGGCGACTAAGGGTGACCTTGGCCTTGGACAACGTATTTTGGACAGCGGCGCTACGGTCCTCGACTGCAGACACCACGCCCGCCAGAGCGTCATCGCGACAAAGGGCCTGCGGGTCAAAGCTCAAATCGCCAGCATCTGCACAAAAAACCCACACATGGATGAAATCTCTAGCGCCACCGGAAAACTCCAGATGCAGAGAAGGACAATAATAAAATATCTAGCGGCAAAAGTACCTGAGAGGGCCTTGGCGACTGAGAACAGTTGCTCTTCGAACAACTTTTCCCTAGCGCAAAAGAGGCACGCAGATCCTCTTCGCGCTTCTGTGCATCATTACGAGCCGCGATTGCCTCGTCGCGCCCCTTCATAGCTGTGGCTAATGTCTTTTCCAAGGTGGAAACATTGCGCAGTAAAGCATTATGCTCATCTACATGGCAACCAAAAGTTGACTATCAGTCGACTATACCAAAAAAGGGAGGAGACGAAAAAGAATAAGTGTCGAACACTCACTTTCGACAGCGCGGTGACGTGACTCCAGCATTGCATGCTGGCGGCCCATTGCCATCACTTGCTCCGCCACTTGTGCGGCTTCCTTTACAAGGAGCCGTCGCACAAAACAAGGGATCAGAAAGGGCAACAGAAAACATCGACTGCCACACTAAAAAGAAAGGAAGATATACTTACATGGTCCTCTAGCGACTCCGAGGAGGTTTGCTGAACCGTCATCCGAGCAACCATTCGATGGTCCCTTACGTGAGGAGAGCTCGAAGAATTGTGCCCGGAGTGGGCCGCCGCCGGAGGAGAACGAGCGCGCTCGACCTCTACCTTAGCCCTTGAGGTCGCGATTCCCGATTCTTTCAAAAACTCGACGTCGTCAGAAGATGACGATGCCTCTTGACTAAAAGACCAAATTCACATTGAGAAAAAGGGCAAACTCCAGAGCAAAACCAACAAGAAGAAACAAAGAAAAGAATGAATGACCTGGCAAACTTACCAGTTAAAGTTGTCAAGATCAAACATGGCCTCCGCCGATTCCGACGAAGACTCCTTGGGCAATCGCATCTTCTTGCGACAAGACGGTGCCACAGCCCTCACAAGAATGGCTGGAATTGGCGACTCTGCGCCAACAGCCGCGCCTCCTAGAGTCGAAGGAGTCGACGCATCGGAGTCCTTGCTACGCGAATGCTTGCGAGTATCCGGGCTCTCGGACTCGGGGGCTTCCTCTTCCACATCAGAACGGATAGTCGACTCAGACTCGTCCTCTTCCAAAGCTTCGCGAGGAATAATCCCCTCAGGGAGAGGAGGCATACAAGGCAACACCGCCCAATCCTGCACACAAACAGAACAAGTAAGCAAACAGAAAAGCAATCGTGAAAATAAGCTACTACGTAGCACAACTATACCTCATGAGGAGGATTCGAAGCATCAAAAGGAGGAACAACTGGTTCACTCGGAAGCACATCCTTGACACTGCACTTCGTGACCAGTCGAATCCTCTTATCCACCTCACTCGCGGACATGCCATCGGCAGACACGCGAGTGGCATCATCAGCGCCACTCCATTGAAACATGGGATGGACTCTAGCTTGGAGAGGCTGGACGCGACGGCACAACCAAGTTCTGATAAGAGCGCAACCTCCCTCTTCTGCGCCTATGCGACTTTCGAGGTCGCAGACGCGCTGATACAGCACATCCGTCTCCGCGAGTTCGCCAGGCATAACTATGTTCTTCCAAGAACGCATCTTCTTGCAGGGAGTCGCCGGATAAAAGGGCGCGAGTCCAAAGTGCTCATCTTTGGCCTTCTGATCGCGGACATAGAACCATTTGTCCCTCCATCCCTGGACGGACTTGGTAAGCTTGATGTCGAAATAGGTGGCGGATGGGTCGACATGGATGCCGCAACCACCTACGTCATAAACTAAAGAGCCAGATGCGGACTGACGCTTCAATTTAAACAAGCGCTTGAAAAGACCAAAGTGTGTCTCGATTCCGAGCCAGCACTCGCAAAGGGTGATGAAGCAGGTGATGTGGAGAATCGAATTTGGGGACAGCTGATGGAGCTGGAGCCTGTAGAAGCAAAGAAGACCCCTAAGAAAGGGGTGGAGAGGCAAGGAGAGACCACGAATTACGAATGCGAGAAACATCACTCGAAAGCTAGCGGGAGGAGTAGGAATGGTCTCACCGCTCGGGACGCGCGCATCGGCGACTGCCGCAGAGATAACTCAATCCTGGCGAAGAAGACAGAGATCCGACGCCTTGATAATGGAGGGGCGCCATGCACCATTGGTCACGCGAGTGCCCGTGACCTTCTTCTTCACGCCGGCGGCGGTGCTGGTGCCCGTAGCAGTGGAGCCACCCTTCTTCTTCGTCGCGGCGACAGTGGCCGCGGAATCAGCGGCAGCACCTCCTTTCTTTTTCCCCATTGCACGGCGGCGATGAGAGCGCAGAAAGTAGCTTAGAAACGAGCGAAGGTGGTCCAGCACCATGGAGGAGATGAGTGCAGGGAAAAGCAGAAGAACAACAGCAATGGCGACGGTAGCAAGGGAGAAAGAGCGCAGATGGAAAATTAAAGCCGCAGCACTGCTACTTAACCCGTGGAAGATGCAATCTAACGGCTGACAAAAATCCTATTGAACGCGTGGCACGCATCGCGTTGGACACGTGAAGAAGAGGAAGCGTGAACCGTCCCTCCACTTCTACCATTACGCGCGGAAATCGAGGAGGCGCAGTTAAAAATAAGATTACGCACGCCCTGTCAAATCAAAGTCATAAAGTGGGACCCACCGCTCGTCACGTCCCGTCAAACTCGCTCATGCGGGCAACTGAGGTCATACAAGTGTCAGCACTGACGTCATCAAAGCCACGCAGCGGAAAACTTTGACTACTTTAGTCCTTGCTGGAGTCTTCGACTCCACCAAGCACTCGGGGGCTTCTCCCATAGGGAGCACTGGCCGCGCACCTTACAACTTTTTCTTTTCTTGTTGCAGAAACATGGACAATCACAAAAGAAAACCCATCCACTCGAAACACAGTTCGATTATGGACATGGGTTACTCTCATAGGGAGCGCCAGAAACAAATTCGACTAAAACAAGCAGGCAAAAGACGACAGCAGTCGCGAAAGCATTTAGTCCCTGCCTAAGTCATCGACCGAAACAAGTAAGCAAAAGGATGACAGCAGTCGCAAAAGTTCTTTAGTCCCTGCCTGAGCCTTCGACTCAACCAGGCACTCGGGGGCTACTCCCATAGGGAGCGCTGGTCGCGCACCCTATGATTATTTGCACAAAAACTATGTGTTGATAACATCCGCACTCGCAACCTTTGGCGACACCGCCTCACAAATTTTCCCTACAAAGAGACTACGTCTCCTGGGACATCCGAATCGTCTCTGCGATGATAAAATTCGGATGCCACGCTTATGGCGTGAAGGTAAGACCTGAATATGGCCTGGCAACGCATTTAACTGCGCACTACCAGAAATGTATCCGTGCCTACAGACACGATGAACATGCCTTGACAGACGCGTCGAGTGCACATACCCATATAACTGGAATTCGACTCCGGTAAGACCTCCACGGCCTGAGTCGAATTACGCCAGCACTTTTCCAGATTCGAGTCCGAGGACTCGAATTTTATTAGATTGTGTTGTTTCACCCTAAGATGATTAACTGATACCGATAATTTGGTTATATCAGACACGTATATCAACAATCCCTATGACACAAATAAAAACAATCGAAATGTACTCATTTAGGCACTCGAAGGCTTCAAAAAGTCCCCAGTCGAATCTACGATTCCACTGTACACTCGGGGTCTACTGACATGAGTATACCATACAGGTACTCGAGCTTGGTATATACGGTCCAAATACATACAAGCCCACGGTGTCGCCAAGGCCCAGATGGAGGGACTCGAGTAACCTACGGACTCTCGATTGCTTGAAGAACAAGAAGAAGCTAAAGATAGAAAGATTAAAGGAAAAATCCTAACTTGTAACCGACTTGACCTGCTACCCGAGACCTAGCCTATCTATATAAAGGCTAGGAGGAGGCAGCGAGAAGGACACACGCAACCCTAGTTTCCACAACCTTCGCCAGATTACATCTGCGCACCATTGTAACTTTCGACTCCCTCAATAATTCCACGAGCAGACAAGCAGGAGTAGGGACCTCTACGCGGCCTGAACCTGGGTAAATCATTTGTCCCCTGTGTGCTTGTTTGCTAGCCGATAGATGTCTTCAGCGCTCCCTCCTTCTCCAAAACTCAAGTCCATAACAATGGACATTGACGAGTTAAACCCTCGTCACTAGGAAACCTTAGAATCACCTGCGGGGGGAGGGCGGTTCATTTGGGTCTTCTAATAAAACTTGTCTTGAAAGTTGCTTAATAATGCATGATTGTAGTTTTAAAAGGTAGATCTCATTTTTTGAATATTTTGATATATTATAAATATTTTACTAAGTTAAAATGAATTAGTTATGAATTTTCCCAATTTAAATCCATTTAAATCATTTGAAAAACAATTAAACAAATCTATAATATATTAAATATTTATCCACTTGGTCCCACATGTCAGTTTTTTTAATTTCAGAAAATAATTTGGATAATTATTAAAATGCTGATAAACTGGGCCCACAAGGGTTTATATATTTTGTAAAATGAATTTCAGAAAACAAATAACAAAAGTAAAAGGGATTAATGCATCACGCTGACGTCATCCCCATGTCAGCAATGGAGATGCTCCCAGGTCGCATACGGGACCGGTGATAGGGGTAATGCAGGGCTGCGAGAGCGGGTGCATTCGACGTGGTGCTTAGCACCGAGCCATTTGCTAGCGCTGCCGCTTGCAGGAGGTCGCCGAAGCGACGCCTCTGGCGGTGGGAGACGGCGGTGCTCGCAGGTGCACACCGAGGTGGCGCTTCAGAACAAGAGGGAGGAAGCGGAGGGGCTCGGGACAAACGGTAGCTCAACCTGGTGATGTTAATAATTATAGCCAAGCGCGCATGACCTTTGTAGTGGTGCCCTTGAATAGCGTTTATCATGTCATATTCGGATGCAACATATTCCACGCCTTCCACGCCAAGTCATGTTTCGTCTACAACAAGCTTAAGATACCCGGCCCAAATGGCATTATCATCATTTCCGGAAAATTCAACAAGGCAAGGGTGTGCGAGCTAAGTGAAGCTGGCTTTCCCAAAGCCATCCTGTACGGTGAAGAATTCAAGGGGGGTCAGTTCCAGGCTGATGCCTCGGAGATGCTAGCTTCGAAGATGCAAATTTTTGACTCTAAGCCCGCCTTCAAGGCCGCCATTAAGACGAAGCCGGTGGAGCTTGTGGAAGTAGATTCCTCCAAGACCACCACCATTGCCACGGACTTGAATCCCAAATAGAAAAGCACGCTCATCGAGTTTCTCCGTGAGAATAGGGACATCTTTGCATGGCAACCTGCCGGTATGACGGGTGTATCTAGGGAACTTGTTGATCACAGCTTAAACATCGATCCAAAAGCAAAACCAGTAAAACAACCTCTACGATGCTTCGGTGATGAAAAACAACGAGCCATAGGCAAGGAGATAGCTTGGTTACTTAAGGCTAGTTTTGTCCGAGAAGTTATTCACACCCAATGGGAGGACAATCATGTACTTGTTCCCAAAAAGAGAACAAAATACTTAAAAATGTGCGTTGATTACACCGGCTTGAACAAATCATGCCCGAAGAATCCGTTTGCTTTGCCTCGCATTGACCAAGTCATTGACTTGACGGATGGCTTGAAAATTTTATGTTTTCTAGATGCATACTTAGGATACCACCAAATTAAGATGCAAAAGTCGAACCAATTGGCCACTTTATTCATCACACCTTACAGCACATAATGCTACATCATGATGCCATTTGGGCTAAAAACACAGGTGCTACGTACCAGCGGACGATGCAGCGTTTCCTAGATAATCAAATGGGTCGCAACATACACGCTTAGATGGACAACATCGCGGTCATGTCGAAGAAATCAAACGATCTCATTGCTGACTTCCAGGAAACCTTCGATAACCTCTGGAAGTACAACATGATGCTCAACCCCAAGAAATGCATCTTCTGGTGCCAGCCGGCAAATTGTTGGGCTTCATCGTTTCACATCACGGAATCAAGGTCAAACCAGAGAAGATCAAGGACATCCTTGACATTAAATGCTCGACATGCTTGAAGGACATACACCGGCTCATAGGCTGCGTTGTAGTAGTAAGCTGGTTCATCAGCCGACTTGGGGAGAAGACAATGCCGCTCTAAGAGTTGCTCAAAAATGCGGTCAAATTCATATGGATGGATGATGCATGTTGTGGATATACCAAATGGGTATACCTACGGTATAGTCTCATACTAGCAAGCCTGGGTGGCCCACAGTTGGTGGTTAGGCCTATGGCCTAACCGGGCGGCCCAGTTGCTGATAGACAAGACGGAGGTCCAGCCAGGAGATGGAAGGCGACGTGCCACTGCCTAAGATGGAAGCCGGCGCCTTGAAGGACAAGACAATAATTTATGTATTAGTCTAGGACTCTGTAACCGTATTCGGCTAGGATTCTTCTTGTAACCCTTGGTCCTGGCGTCTTTATAAGCCGACCTACGGGAGCCTTTAGGGCAACACACAGGATAACAACAAGTGCATAGCACAACTCGCACACAGTGAACCCCTCAATCTCTGTAACTCGGCCTATCGCTATTATAGTGATTTATAGCAGGAGTAGTATCTCGTCACCGTCGTGAGATCTGAACCTGGGTAAACTGTGTCAGGCCGTCCTGGACGCTCTTCGTCTTACCCCACGTCTTTAAACTCGCCATTGGGATAGCCCTCTGGCGTACGTGTCGACAAAACCACGACAGTTGGCGTCCACCGTGAAACAAGAGGCGTTTACAGCACGGAACCGAGCGGGATCCCTCGCCGATATCAAAGACGGCCAGATCGCATCTGGTTGACACATCTTTGTCGTCGGCATCAATTTCATCGATAGCATCCGATCTACATCACGCGTGGACACCGCGGACGGTCCGGGATTCGTCTAACTCGGCCATCGCGGAGTTCAGCAGTTCTCTTCTCCGCCATGACGCGTTGCCGCGTTAGGGCCAGCAGAAGTTTTGACTCACGCGATGTCTTCTAAGTTTCCGCATTGAGTTCTCTTGGAGTCAGATCATGGTTCGAGTCGGGGTACTCTCGTGGTCGAGAATCAAGCGCCATGCAACATTAGTCCCAACTCCCAGGACTGATTTTTTTTGTTATACGTAAACGTGTAGACAAAATCACCATGTAGTGCTACCTTTGACTGAACTGATGATCGTCATGGGGTGCTGCACACGTGACGATCCAACTAGTCCAAGCAAACATGAAAGGCCACATGGAAATTCCAGGAAAAGGCACCCGTAGTACTGCTACACGAGGAGAAGAAAACGAACTTGATCTACAAGTTCGGTTTGGACTTTACATTCGTGTTGCATCGTCCTAGAAAAATCGTCCAATGGAAACAACTGATTGCGTACACGGCTGCAGTCCGCTTTGTTTCTATTACGACAACCTTCGTTCCCGATGAATTCCTCGTTGGTGCGAACTACTTCACAACCTCGGATTCGTCTTCTGCGCGAAACACCGGCTCCCTGAAGTAGCTAAGTCCCTATTTATTTATTATTTAATTGTTTATGATCATGAGATTAAGATTGGTTTACTCATATCCTGAGTCTTTTATTTTTTTTATTATACCTTTTCTACAATTTGCCTTGCCTCGTGAGTATAACTTTTACTGGATTTGACCGTTTAAGGTCTCAGTACCATGCAAAAAATCCGCCTTCGGATGTTAACTTAAGTTTTCTGGCTACACGTTTTCTGTTGTTTTATATGTGGATTTTAGAGTAGTGACATTTCAGCACTTAAAGCCGGTGTTTGTTTCTGAGGTTCTGGATTGTCTCGCTATTAAGCGCTATCGCCTCAGCAGATGTTCTGTGCTTAAAGTTTTGCCGTCTCATGAAAAGTCAAGCGTATAAAACCGGAAGAACGGATATTCCAGCACTTGTTTAAACAAAATGTTACATAAATTGTTCAGATTAGTTGAGTTTTTTCCTCTTAAACATTTTTATGCTATTTTTTTAAATAATACGTTTTTTAAAATCAATTTCACGAATATTACGCAAAAAAGGAAATTACGAATCTATCGCGGTGTCGCTTTTTTAAAAAGCGACGAGCCCTCGTCGTCTTTTCAAGCACCGATAGGAGTGCAGAGCAGGCCTGCCCGGTCGGGCTGTCGCAGCAAAGCGACGCATCTGCTTTTAAAAAGCGACAACGGCTGTCGTGATTTGAAACGACGACGCGCGAGTGGCAGACCTGGGCCCCGGCCTGCTTCGTATTCTGATAAAGCGACGACAAGCGTCGTCTTTTGAGAATCGTCCGTTGAGAAAGCGACGTTGGCTTTACGTGTCATGCGCGAGGGCAGCCAGACCCCCCCCCCCCCCACCTGCCTCCTTCTTCCTCCCCCTCAGCCCCGCCTAGCTGCTGCTAGTTCTTCTCCCTTGCTGCTAGTTCTTCTCCCATGGATCTGCACCGATTTGCTGCTAAGTTTTGCTCCGTTTTCTACTAAAGTTGCTGCTGAAACATATTAGAAAGCTAGTAGATTCCCGATCTACTTGTGGGATAGGCTGGTGAAGCGATTTGAGGCGTTTTCGTGGAGGGTTTTCGTGGAGTTCTTGAGGAGCAGTGGCTATGGTGGAGTCTGGGGCGGGGGCTTGAGGCAGCTGGACGGTGGAGTCTGGGGCTAGGGCCTGATGCAGTTGCACGGTTGAGTGAAGGCAGCTGCACAACATGATTTCGCACGCTTTAAGGGTAAACCCTAATTTCTTGCTAACTGCAGTCATTTGTGTTTGTTTATCTTATCGGTAGTTCTGGATATGGTATGTTAGCTGCCAGATTATTCGGCTATAGGATTATAAGTATATTTGTATGCTGTGCAAGATTATTCGGCTATAGGATTATAAGTATATTTGCGGGCTATGCAAGATTATTCGGCTATAGGATTGTAAGTATATTTGTGGGTTATGCAAGATTATTCGGCTATAGGATTATTAGTATATTTGTGGGCTAAAATCTGTCATTGTACGGGCATTTGACAAATTATGGTTTTTTTTAGGTCTGAAGTTATGCCCAATAATATAGTATTTAGGTTCTACTATGGTGACGGTGTCATCAAAACAAACCAGTATGGAGTTGATTTGAGCGATTTTTATTGTATTGATGAAGTGCTCCAGGATCCTGAAACAATATCCATTATTGAGTTGAAGGATTGGTTATCTGCTTGTTTAGGGCTCCCTCCTACCCATACTGTCGGTGTGCATGTACTATGGACTAAGTCAAGGATTAATCCTGATTTTTTTGAGACCGATAGAAGAATAAGCTAATGGGTCAAATGGGTGAAAGCCTGTCTGCATAGGGTAGTTAACCCCACTGTCTTAGTGCTTCCTGTGGCGAAAGAGCCTGTTGATGATGTTGGAGATATGCCCAAGAGGCAATAATAAAAGTGGTTATTATTATATCTTTGTGTTTCCTATGCTATAATTGTATTATAAGGAAACTCTAATACATGTGTGTTTTGTAAACATAAAAGAGTCCCTAGTAAGCCTCTTGTTGAACTAGCTTGTTGATTAATTGATGATCATGGTTTCCTGATCATGGACATTGGATGTGATTAATAACAAGGTTATATCATTAGGAGAATTATGTGATGGACACACACCCATAGTAAGCGTAGCATAAGATCAAGTCATTAAGTTCGTAGTGCTGTTAGCTTTCAAATGCATAGTAACCTAATCCTTCGACCATGAGGTTATGTTAATCACCTTCACTGGATGGATACTTTGATAACATCAAACGCCGCTTCGTAACTGGGTGGTTATAAAGGTGTCATTGGGTATTCTGAAAGTATGTGTTGAAGCGCATAGACCAAGATTGGGAATTGTCCATCCATATGACGGATAGATATACTCTGGGCCCTCTCGGTGGAATGTCATCTAGATAGCTTGCAAGTATGTGACTGGGTCACAAGGGATGACATAACATGGAATGAGTAAAGAGTACTTATTAGTAACGAGTTAGAACTAGGTATAGAGATACCGACGATCAAACCTCGGATAAGTAGAATGTCATGTGACAAAGGGAATTGGTTTCGTATGTAAATGGTTCTATCGATCACAAAGTCATCGTTGAGTATGTGGGACCGTTATGGATCTCTAGATCCCGCTGATGGTTATTGATCGGAGAGGTGTCTTCATCATGTATGCATATTCACGAACCGTAGGGTGACACACTTAAGGTTCGAAGTTGTTTTAAGTAGATATGGAATATGCGTTGGAGACCGAATATTGTTCGGAGTCTCGGAATGGATCCGGGACATCACGAGGAGATCCGAAATGGTCCGGAGAATAGGATTCATATATTGGGGATCATTTTCTAAGTTAGGAAATGTTCCGGAGTGTTTGTATGGAGATTCTAGAAGGTTTCGGAATGTTCTGGAAGGTTCTAGAGGATTTCTTGGAGTTTGCTTGAAAACCAAGAAAGGATTAAGGGAGTCCAAGTGGGGCAAGACACGGATTCGTGGGGGAGGAGGACTCCTCCCCCCAACCCGCCGGCCCAAGGAGGAGGGGAGTCCTACTAGGACTCCCCCTCCCCAGGCGCGCCTCCCTCCTTTAAATAGAAGGGAGGGGGCGCCCCCTCTTGGTCCTCCTATCACAACAACCAATCTCTGCCACCTCTCTCCTCCACCTTTCTTCTGCACAGGCATAGGCGAAGCCCTGCGGAATTCTCACCTCCACCACCACCACCACGCCGTCGGGCTGCTGGGATTCCGTGGAGAAGATCTACTACCTCCGCTGCTCGCTGGAACGGGAAGAGGAAGGTCTGCTTCGACTCCGCACGTGTGACCGTCTGCGGAAGCGCTGCCGAAACGCGGCGCCGGAAGGATCGTCCACACGATCTTGAGATCGGCAAGTGATCGACTACATCATCCACGAGATTTAATATCGTAACGCTTTCGGTTCTACGAGGGTTAGTACCGATCTATCTCGTTGCTCATGTTTAATAGGTTAGATCTTGGCTTTTATCTAGATTAGATCTGGGTTTTGTTTGTTCTTGCGGTAGAAATTTTTTGTTTTCCATGCTACGAACCCATCATTGGTATCAGAGCCTTGTCTATGCGTAGATCTGTTGCACGAGTAGAACACAATGAGGTTGTGGGCGTTGGTGGTCGTGCCGTCTTTTGCTATGTGTGTACTTTGCATCTTGCGGTATGGTGGGATGAAGTGGCTCGGGCTAACATTACATGTCATCGTACATGAGACTTGCTCCACGTTTGACGTGCAACTTGCTTTACACAAGTGGCTTTGCGGGTGTCTGTCTCTCCCATCATAGTATAGATCAAATCTACACTTTGCACTTGATAGCACTTGTATCAACGTTGTGGTTCTGTTTCGTAGGTAAGATCCGTTCTTAGTCGAAAGCCCCAAGCCACGTAAAACTTGCAAAGAAAATTAGAGGCATCTAACTTATTTTTGCAGGGGGTTTTGTGATGTGATACGGCCTACATGTGATTGTGATTGTATTTGATGTATGCAATGATCCTTGTTGTAATATGGCAACCGGCAGGAGCCTAATGGTTGTCTTTAATTTTGTTAAGACCTGCGTGTCTATTCATCTTGTAATAGCTTTGTTCCAAGTAGTTGTAATAGTTGCTAGTGATGATGAACAACCATGAAGCGGCGCCACGGACCTTGACGCAATGTTGGTGATGATGGAGATCATGTCCGTGCTTTGGAGATGGAGATCAAAGGCATAAGAAGAAAGGGCCATATCATATCACACTAATTATGAATTGTCTGTGATGTTAATCCTTTATGCATCTTGTATTGCTTAGATCACGATGGTAGCATTATAAGATGATCCCTCTCACTAAATATCAAGTAATAAAGTGTTCGTCCTTAGTTGGCACCGTTGCTAAGACTCGTCGTTTCGAAGCATCTCGTGATGATCGGGCGTGATAGACTCTACGTGTGCATACAACGGGTGCAAGCCAGATTTGCACATGCGGAAACTAAAGGTTAATCTTAACGAGCCTAGCATGTACAGACATGGTCTCGGAACACGGAATACCGAAAGTTAGAGCATGAGTCATATGATTGATATGATGAACGTGAAGATTGTTCGCCGATGAAGCTACATCATCTCACGTGATGATCGGACTTGGTGTAGTGGATTTGGTTTGTGTAATCACTAAAACAACTCGAGGGATGTTGTTTTGAGTGGGAGTTCACCTAGTTAATTTAAGAATTAAATTTGAACACTATTTATCATAAACTTAGTCTAAACTACTTGCAAATTTGTTGTAGATTATGCCGAATGTTTCCATCAATTTCAATGCGTTCCTAGAGAAAGAAAAACTTAAGAACAATGGAAGCAATTTCGCGGACTAGTTCCGTGGACTGAAGATCGTTCTCAGGGCTGGTCAGTTGACCTATGTGCTCGAAGCACCGCTAGGTGACCCACCTGCAGAAGATGCCACCGATGACGTAAAGAATGTTTATGCCACTCGGAAACATCACTACTCCACAGTTCAGTGTGCCATCCTGTACGGTTTAGAATCGGAGCTTCAAAAACGTTTTGAGCACCATGACCCGTTTGAGATCATTAAGGAGCTCAAACTCATTTTTGAGACTCGCGCGGCCATGGAAAGCTATGAAGCTTCCGAGAAGTTCTTTACCTGCAAGATGGAAGAGGGTAGCTCCGTTAGCGAGCACGTGCTCACCATGTCTAGGCACGCAAACAAACTCCGAGAGTTGGGGATACCGATTCCTAATGAATTGGGGATTCACCGTGTCCTCCAATCACTGCCACCAAGTTACAAGAACTTTGTGATGAACTACAATATGCACTGCATGAACAAGACGTTGCCTGAACTATCGTCCATGCTGAAAATTGCTGAAGTGGAGATCATGAAGAAGCACCAAGTGTTGATGGTCAATAAGACCACCAATTTCAAGAAACGGGGCAAGCCTAAGAACAAGGGCAACTTCAAGAAGGACGGCAAGAAAGCTTCCGCACCTGCTAAGAAGCACAAGGCTGGTCCTAAGCTTGAAACTGAGTGCTTCTACTGCAAGGGTGCTGGTCACTGGAAGCGTAACTGCCCGAAATACCTGGCGGATCTGAAGAACGGCAACATCAAGAAGAAAGGTATATTCGATATACATGTTATAGATGTGTATCTTACTAGTAATCGTAGTAGTGCATGGGTATTTGATAGTGGTTCGGTTGCTCATATTTGTAACTCGAAACAGGAGCTGCGGAATAAACGAAGACTAGCGAGAGATGAGGTGACGATGCGCGTTGGAAATGGCTCCAAGGTTGATGTGATCGCCGTCGGCACACTCCCTCTGCATCTACCATCGGGATTAGTTTTAAATTTAAATAATTGTTATTTGGTTCCTGCGTTAAGCATGAACATTATATCTGGATCTTGTTTATTGCGAGATGGTTACTCTTTTAAGTCTGAGAATAAAGGTTGTTCAATTTATATGAGTAATATCTTTTATGGTTATGCACCTGAGATGAATGGTTTATTCTTATTGAATCTCAATAGTAGTGATACACATGTTCACAACATAGATGCTAAACGAATAAAATTGAATGATAATTCTACATACATGTGGCACTGTCGTCTTGGTCACATTGGAGTGAAGCGTATGAAGAAACTCCATTCTGATGGACTTCTTGAATCACTTGAAAGATGCGAAGCATGTCTAATGGGAAAAATGACTAAGACTCCATTCTCTGGAATAATGGAGCGAGCTACAGACTTATTGGAAATAATACATACTGATGTGTGCGGTCCAATGAGTGTAGCATCGCGTGGTGGATATTGTTATGTTCTCACTTTCACGGATGACTTGAGTAGATATGGGTATGTCTACTTTATGAAACATAAGTCCAAAACTTTCGAGAAGTTTAAGGAATTTCAAAGTGAAGTGGAAAATCATCATAACAAGAAGATTAAGTTTCTGCGTTCTGACCGCGGAGGTGAATATCTGAGTTATGAGTTTGGCATGCATTTAAAGAAATGTGGAATACTTTCACAGTTGACACCGCCGGGAACACCATAGCGTAATGGTGTGTCTGAACATCGTAATCGAACTCTCTTAGATATGGTTCGGTCTATGATGTCTCTTACAGATTTACCGTTATCATTTTGGGGCTATGCATTAGAGACAGCCGCATTCACTTTAAATAGGGAACCATCTAAATCCATTGAAACGACACCGTACGAATTGTGGTTTGGAAAGAAACCTAAGTTGTCGTTCCTTAAAGTTTGGGGTTGCGAAGCATATGTAAAGAAGTTACAACCTGATAAGCTTGAACCCAAAGCGGAGAAATGCGTCTTCATAGGATACCCTAAAGAAACAATTGGGTATACCTTCTATCATAGATCCGAAGGCAAAGTTTTCGTTGCTAAGAATGGATCCTTTCTGGAGAAGGAATTTCTCTCGAAAGAAGTGACTAGAAGGAAAGTAGAACTCAACGAGGTTATTGAACCTTCTTTCGGAGTTGAGAGTAGCGCAGCACCGGAAGATGTTTCTCTGCCGCCTGCACCAACTGGAGAGGAAGCTAATGATGATATTCATGAAACTTCGAACGAAGTTACTACTGAACCTCGCAGGTCAACGAGGATTCGTACCACTCCTGAGTGGTATAACTCTTCCTTGAACGTCATGTTGGTAGACAACACTGATGACCCTGCGACGTATGAAGAAGCTATGGTGAGCCCAGATTCCGACAAATGGCTAGAAGCCATGAAATCCGAAATGGGATCCATGTACGAAAACCAAGTATGGACTTTGGTGGACTT
Source organism: Avena sativa (assembly GCA_916181665.1). Classification (NCBI taxonomy): domain Eukaryota; kingdom Viridiplantae; phylum Streptophyta; class Magnoliopsida; order Poales; family Poaceae; genus Avena; species Avena sativa. The sequence continues at coordinate 371,451,882 of OV702291.1, read as the reverse complement.
ACCGGATGGCCATAAGGCTGTCGAAAACAAATGGATTTTCAAAAGAAAAACAGATGCTTATGGTAATGTTACCGTCTATAAAGCTCGACTTGTCACGAAAGGGTTCCGACAAATTCATGGAGTTGACTACGATGAGACTTTCTCACCAGCAGCGAAGCTAAAGTCTGTGAGGATTATGTTAGCAATCGCTCCATATTTCGATTATGAAATTTGGCAGATGAATGTCAAAACGGCGTTCCTTAATGGTGACATTGAGGAAGAGTTGTATATGGTACAACCCAAGGGTTTTGTCGATCTGAAAGATGCTGACAAGGTATGCAAACTTCAGCGCTCCATTTATGGACTAAAGCAAGCATCCCGGAGTTGGAATCAACGTTTTGATAAAGTAATCAAAAACTTTGGATTTATACAAACTTATGGAGAAGCTTGTATTTACAAGAAAGTGAGTGGGAGCTCTGTAGCATTCCTAGTACTATATGTAGATGACATATTGTTGATTGGGAATGATATAGAACTTCTTAATAGCGTCAAAACCTATTTGAATAATAGTTTTTCGATGAAGGATCTTGGCGAAGCGGCATATATTCTAGGCATCAAGATTTATAGAGATAGATCAAGACGCCTAATAGCGCTTTCACAAAGTACATACTTAGACAAAGTTCTAAAGAAGTTTAGAATGGAAGAGAGCAAGAAAGCGTTCGTGCCCATGTTGTCAGGTAAGACCTTGAGTAAAACTCAAAGTCCAGCTACGACAGAAGATAGAGAAAAGATGAATAAAATTCCCTATGCCTCGGCCATAGGTTCTATCATGTATACCATGCTGTGTACAAGACCGGATATAGCACATGCTGTTAGTTTGACTAGCAGATATCAAAGTGATCCTGGAATGGAACACTGGACAGTGGTCAAGAATATCCTAAAGTACCTGAATAGGACTACGAATATGGTTCTTTCTTATGGAGGTGATGAACAGCTTGTTGTAAACGGTTACACTGATGCTAGTTGGAACACCGATCCAGATGACTCGAAGTCACAGTCTGGATACGTATTTATTTTGAATGGTGCTGCAGTGAGCTGGAGGAGTGCCAAGCAGAGTGTTGTGGCGAAATCTTCAACTGAATCGGAATACATAGCTGCTTCGAAGGCTGCACAAGAAGGCATATGGATGAAGGAGTTCATTACTGAACTTGGCGTAGTTCCCAGTGCGTTAGACCCGATGGCCATCTACTGTGACAACACAGGTGCAATAGCTAATGCACGGGAGCCAAGGTCACATAGCAAGCTGAAGCACATCAAGCTACGTTTTCATGCTATTCACGAGTATGTCCAAGATGGTGACATAAAGATTTGCAAAGTACACACTGATCTGAATGTAGAAGATCCGTTGACTAAACCTCTCCCTAGAGCAAAGCATGACCAACACCAGAACGCCATGGGTGTTCGGTATATTACCATGTAATCTAGATTATTGACTCTAGTGCAAGTAGGAGACTGTTGGAGATATGCCCAAGAGGCAATAATAAAAGTGGTTATTATTATATCTTTGTGTTTATGATGAAAGTTTACATCCCATGCTATAATTGTATTATAAGGAAACTCTAATACATGTGTGTTTTTTAAACATAAAAGAGTCCCTAGTAAGCCTCTTGTTGAACTAGCTTGTTAATTAATTGATGATCATGGTTTCCTGATCATGCACATTGGATGTGATTAATAACAAGGTTATATCATTAGGAGAATGATGTGATGGACACACACCCATAGTAAGCGTAGCATAAGATCAAGTCATTAAGTTTGTATTGCTGTTAGCTTTCAAATGCATAGTAACCTAATCCTTCGACCATGAGGTTATGTTAATCACCATCACCGGATGGATACTTTGATAACATCAAACGCCGCTTTATAACTGGGTGGTTACAAAGGTGTCATTGGGTATTCTGAAAGTATGTGTTGAAGCGCATAGACCAAGATTGGGATTTGTCCATCCATATGACGGATAGATACACTCTGGGCCCTCTCAGTGGAATGTCATCTAGATAGCTTGCAAGTATGTGACTGGGTCACAAGGGATGACATAACATGGAACGAGTAAAGAGTACTTATCAGTAACGAGTTAGAACTAGGTATAGAGATACCGACAACCAAACCTCGGATAAGTAGAATGTCGTGTGACAAAGGGAATTGGTTTCGTATGTAAATGGTTCTATCGATCACAAAGTCATCGTTGAGTATGTGGGAGCCGTTATGGATCTCCAGATCCCGCTGATGGTTATTGATCGGAGAGGTGTCTTCATCATGTCTGCATATTCACGAACCGTAGGGTGACACACTTAAGGTTCGAAGTTGTTTTAAGTAGATATGGAATATGCGTTGGAGACCGAATATTGTTCGGAGTCTCGGAATGGATCTGGGACATCACGAGGAGATCCGGAATGGTCCGGAGAATAATTCATATATTGGGGATCATTTTCTAAGTTAGGAAATGTTCCGGAGTGTTTGTATGGAGATTCTAGAAGGTTTCGGAATGTTCTGGAAGGTTCTAGAGGATTTCTTGGAGTTTGCTTGAAAACCAAGAAAGGATCAAGGGAGTCCAAGTGGGGCAAGACACGGATTCATGGGGGAGGAGGACTCCTCCCCCCAACCCGCCGGCCCAAGGAGGAGGGGAGTCCTACTAGGACTCCCCCTCCCCAGGCGCGCCTCCCTCCTTTAAATAGAAGGGAGGGGGCGCCCCCTCTTGGTCCTCCTATCACAACAACCAATCTCTGCCACCTCTCTCCTCCACCTTTCTTCTGCACAGGCATAGGCGGAGCCCTGCAGAATTCTCACCTCCACCACCACCACCACGCCGTCGTGCTGCTGGGATTCCGTGGAGAAGATCTACTACCTCTGCTGCTCGCTAGAACGGGGAGAGGAAGGTCTGCTTCGACTCCGTACGTGTAACTGTCTACGGAAGCGCTGCCGGAACGCGGCGCCCGAAGGATCATCCACACGATCTTGAGATCGGCAAGTGATCGACTACATCATCCACGAGATTTAATCTCGTAACGCTTTTGGTTCTACGAGGGTTAGTACCGATCTATCTCGTTGCTCATGTTTAATAGATTAGATCTTGGCTTTTATCTAGATTAGATCTGGGTTTTGTTCGTTCTTGCGGTAGAAATTTTTTGTTTTCCATGCTACGAACCCATCAGATGATCAGGACCAGAATAGTCAGACACACCATGCTGGTGGTGGTTATGATCATGAGCAGAGCAGTCAAGCCGAAGACAGGGGTGGTGGTGGCTACTATCATGATTAGAGCAGTCAAGGCCAAGATGGCGGTGGTGGTGATGGACCTGGTCAGAGTAGTTATGCACACACCGATGGTGGTGGTTATGAACCTAGTCAGAGTAGTTTTGCACACACCGAGGATGGTGGACATGAATCAGCTAAAGGTAGTGAAGGGACAACAGAAGATATTTTCAGTGGTGAGGACGATGAGGACGAGATACAAGATGGTTGGTTGCAAGATCAGATGGAAGCTGAAGATTCAGAAGGGTACAATGATAGCTCTTATGATTCCACTGAGTCTGATCAAGAGGACCAACCTATTCCGGCATCATGGAATGAAGACCACACAGCAGCAATGAATGTGAACGATGGGCATGATTCCTCGTGGCACTATCACGCCAACAACATCTCCATTGGTGCATTATATCCTAGCAAAAGGCATCTACAGGAAGCAATCGTTGAGTGGGCATTGGCCACGCAATGGGTTTTCAAAACGAAGGTGTCATCCCAACAACATTTGACTTTGGTTTGCGAGGTAGCCGAATGTCCGGCCAGGCTCCATGCCCATCGTCCTCGGTATGACACCAAGTGGAAGGTTAGCGATGTTGTGTAGCACACATGTCAACTTGACAATGTCCTTCAAGACCATCATAATCTCACGTCAACCCTCCTGGCTAGACTGCTATACACTGAAATAGTGGAGACCAAATCCATGGTGCTGAAAGCTATCATCAACAAAGTTACTGTCAGATTTCGCTACAATATTTCTTACGAAAAGGCTTGGAGGACTAAGCAGAGGGCACTGGATACAAGATTTGATTCGTTTCGAGATGGATACGACTGTGTTGTTCGGATGCTGCAGACACTGCAGGCTAGGAATCCGGGCACATACCTCGACATCCAACACTTTACATTGCCTCAAGAACCCAATTTGAGGGTGCTGCATCAAGTGTTCTTCTCATTTGCTATATGCATAGAAGCTTTCACTCACTGTCAACCAGTCATTTGTGTGGATGGTACATTTCTCACTGGCAAGTAGAGGGGCCAGATCTTGACTGCCATAGGTCAAGACGGGAACAGTCAAGTTGTTCCACTTGCATTTGCTTTCGTGGAGAGAGAGAACACCGAAAGTTGGGTATGGTTTTTCAGGCAGCTGAAGATAGCAATTGTGAGGGATGTACCAAATGTATGCGTCCTTCATGACATGCATCTGGGTATACTCAGCGTGATAAGGAAGCTGACTCAACCTGCTCCTGATGAACCAACTCCATGGCTAGACATGCAGAGTTGTTGGTGCATGCGGCATCTAGGGGCTAACTTTTTCTCACAGTTCAGGAACAAGGCCCTGATGAACCTATTCAAGAATCTTTGCAAGCAGAACCAGGAGTGGAAGTATATCAAGTGTCGGACCTATCTAGATGAATTCACAAAAAAACATTTTAGGTAGAGGAAAGCAGCTAGAGCAGCAGCTATCGTGGCTCATGCGGCCGCGGTAGCTGCACAGACAGTAGCTGGAGCAGCACCACCCGAGGAAGAACCAATTGCTCTTTGCGATTTGCCAGGATTTGACCAACCCGGTACTAGGAGGAGGCCTAGTAGAAGGGTTAAGAATTTTCAGAAATGGATAAAGCACGAGCCTGTGGAGAGGTGGTCTCTGTTGCACGACACTCATGGTGCTAGGTTTCGCATCATGACTACAAATCTTGCCGAAACTTACAACTTCTTCTTGAGAGGAAGAAGGGCTCTGCCATTAACAGCTATTGTGGAGTGTATTTTCACAGGAACGTTGAAGTACTTCAGAGACAGACTCCAGCTTGCTCAGATGCATATCATCAACAACCCAAACATGAGGTACTATTCAAATATAATGGATTACATGAATGACAAATGGAAAAGGCTCGGTCTATGCACGTCGTCGCCATCGATAATCAAGAACGAAGATTTGAGGTACGCTTCCCTTCCAACAGGATCGGATCTGGAGAAGAGGTAAAGACACAAGAGGTGAGGATAGGCAATGAGGCTTGGCCGACGTGTGAGTGTACCTGCAACAAACCCAAGCTGCTGCATCTGCCTTGCTCTCATGTACTTGCTACGTGCGTGCGATTAGGTATGGATGCGAGATCGTTTGTGTCTCCTTATGGAGTCAGTGATCAATACATGAACTGGCGAGATGATGGGATATAGAGCATGGGGCAATTTCAACAAAGTAAACCCTAGTGAAAGGATTTACATCCCAGATCCTGGACTAATGCGGACAGGTAGAGGAAGGAAACAATGTGTCTGCATTCGTAATGATATGGATGAATCCGAAGCCGGAGGCCCTACTAGACAATGTTTTCTATGTAATTAGTTTGGTCATAGAGACACCAATTGTCATATCTTTGGGACTGGAGGAGCGGCTCCTCGTGGACGTGGCAGACGAGGAACAAGAGGCAGAGGAAGAAACTAGAATTTGTAATTCATGTGGAACCATGTTTTAAATTTGTAATTCGTATGGAACTATGTTTTAAATTTGTAATTCGTATGGAACTATGTTTTAAATTTGTAATTCGTATGGAACTATATTTTAAATTTGTAATTCGTGTGAAACCATGTTTTAAATTTTGTAGATGGCAGGATCTTTGCTTAATGATGATATAGATAGAAAGCACCGGCAACTTTATTGGATGCGCAACCAGGGAGCTTGAAGCACCTTATCACTCGCACTCCCATGTCTAACTGGATGATACATCCTAATTGGCTGCAGAGGTATGAGACATTTATTTCTAGTTGGGGTTCAAATATTTTAGGGCCAAAGTAAACAAATTATAATTCTATCTCGGTATGCAGGTTGAAGTGGGCTGGGCTATTACCATTTGTGCGTCTGGTTGAGGCCACTCATACGCAGGAGATAGAAGGACGACACCATGGCTTCCAGACCACGCGCATGGCCTACGACGGGTCATTGCTCACCTGCTTAGTAGATCGATGGCAGCCTGAGACTCACACTTTCCACTTTCGCTGGGGAGAGATGGCTCCTACACTGCAGGATTTCTCATTCTTGTTAGGCCTGCCGTTGGCTGGAGTGCCAATGGGCCCAGTGGATGCACCGGCGAATTGGGTCCAAGAAATGGCCCAACGATTCTATGGCATTCGTGGTGGAGTTCCGGAGTTCACGTATGAAAATCATGGACCCAAATTTGATTGGTTGCAGAACTATCAGGTTCGTTTGCTACTCAGTATCTTCGTATTTGACACACCTATTGTCATATCACACGATGCTAAAACTTGTTCTATTAACCAATGCAGATACATAAGTTCGGGTACCCAGCCGTTCCGATGACTGAGCCACAAATTATGGATAGCCTGGAGGCGTACTTAATGTGGTTACTTAGGAAGGTGATGTTCACCGAGAACCACATCTCAACCATTAGTGTGCGCTACATCCGCTATGCTAGAGAGATCGCGGAGGCGACGTGCCCGAACGACATCACACAGTGGAGCTGGGGTTCTGCTGTCTTAGCAGCAACGTACCGAGGTATGTGCACGGGTTATACGCTAACCAAAGAAAGATCTACCTTGCTAGGATGCCCACTATTGCTGCAGATGTGGTCATGGGAGAGGTTTCCTATCGGCCACCCGGAGGTAGCAAAGAATCAAGCGGTAATCATCCCGGGACATGCCCCCGTTGTCTATGAGTCTGATATGCTGTTTGACCACGAGAGAATTGACATGACTACATTCGGTACACATTGGACACATCGCAAGGTAAGTTAAAAGGTTCAGTTAATTGCATTGTCCATATTGCACTTTGAAGGAAACTAACAACTATTTAATCCAACAATGTCGTTTCGCGGGAGAATAGGTAACCCGCTGCTACCCGGCGTTCAGCGAGCAGTTCGACACGTTGAAGGAGGAATCGGTCATTTGGGAGCTGTACACCATAGCTGAGATAGCCGCAAGATATTCCGGCGGGTTATCTATTATATGCACTAGAGATGAGGACTACTGGCTGACTAAATCGAAGATCATCTTCGATTGTCAGGTGGAGGAGATGTCTCAATAGAGGGTCATGAGGCAATTCAGTCTTCGCCAGATGGTAGATCGTCCACGTCCGGAGGCGTCCCTTTCATTAGACGTGCATATATAAGTTAATATATTATGTATCTATAATTCTACAACGATTATATACTTGCAAAATCTAATTGCAGGCACTCTCGGAAGGGTACTAACAGAAGCGCAAATCAGTGGCGTCAACGGGTTAATATTTATATCAATGGTTGGCAAAATGCAACAACTGACGTGTGGACCACTCCTCCGTTTGATATGGAACTATTCCGTGCATACTTACACAAGTATATGAGCATGACACAGTTGCGTCCCATCCACCACGCACATGATGATGAAAGATGCCCTAGCCAGTCGACTATGGAGCCCAGACAATCAGCGGTAAATACACTTTTCTTCGTTACTGCACCTGGTAGTCTATATTTTGTGTACTTATCCACTATACAAATGCAGCCCGATATGACATGGTAGCTATAGACTAAAGTGAATCAGTGGGGACATTCGCTCTCGTCCGCTCCTCTTCTACTACCACGTCAGCCAGCTCAGTCCTTTGTCAGGCGTGTCGAGGAAAGACTAAAGAGTATCTATGCGACCATCACGTGCACGAACGTTTCAGACGTCGTTCAGCACCGAGCAGCACAGCGTCACTCCGTGGGGGAGGGCCCATCACGTCACTCCATGCAGGATCACCCTCTACGTCACTCCACGCAGGAGCACACCCCGCGTGCAGAACAGACACTACTCCAAGGCTCAGGGCAGCCGCAGCAGGAGACACCGACTACACCTATCCGCCATGGGCCTCGTCCACGGATCTCACAGCAGGAGACACCGACAGCACCACCTCCAGACCAGGCTGGAGGCTCAGCGTGGTAGCAACAGAAGGAGACACCGAGAGCACCACCCCTAGACTAGGCTGGAGGCTCAGCGTGGCAGCAGTTTAATTTCGACCAGTGGTAGCAGCAGCAGCCGCAGTTTACTTTCGACCAGTGGCACCAGCAGCAGCCGCAAGTCCCATGCATGGGCTATCGTCCTGAGGGTACGCATTTTCCTATCTATTTTGGTTACATGTAGTGTATAATCGTTGAGTACTTAATATTTTTACATGGCATGAGGATATGGAGACCCAAGCATGTCCTCAATGGGTTCGTGGGCGACTAATGAGGAGGATCAGCAGACTCAGCAAGATCAGGTTGACTGGTTTGGACTGTATCAGACGCAGCAGACTCCACCACCTTTCCCCCCACAGGATACACAGACGCAGGGTGACGGGTCAACTCTACCTCCCCGTAATTTGGGCCTCCTAGAAGGTACGGATGGAGTTCACCGATGCCAGGGCAACCTCGTGACCGGAGACAGTGATAACTATCTATGTATGAGGCTTGTATCTTGTATCTGTCTATGTATGATACTAGTATCTTGTATCTGTCTACGTATGACACACATTTATTATTTGAAAAACACTTCAACATAGCTTGCAACACAGTTCAACATAACTTGCGGTACATAAATAAGAGCGATCTCTATCCCTACGACTATGCCCTTACCCTTCGACGATGCCTTCTTCATGGCCTGCTCTTCTTGCCCTTACCCTTTGACGATGCCTCGACCGATGATCCTTTGCCCTTACCCTTCTACGATGCATCACCCTTACCCTTCGACAATGCCTTCTTCTTGGCCAACCTTTCGTCCCACTCAGCTCTCCACTTAGCCCCAATGGCAGGCGTCATGAATATATCATCTTCATCTTCACTCTCTTCTAGCTTGTCATTGCTCTTCTTGGCATGCGCCTTGTTCAAGGTCTCGGCCTTGTCACATGTTTCTCTATCCCTGGTACCACCGACCGACGGCATGAAGAGATCGTTGGAGTCTTCACTCTCTTCTATCCAAATCCAAGGGAGCGTGATGTTCTGCTGCCTTGCCCCTTCATTAGAGAATCTTTTCTTGCTCCACCTAGCCTTGATCCGAAGTAGCTCTTGCCGTATCTCCTCTAGAGTCCTCTTTGGCCAGCCTTTTCTATGCAATCCCTCACCCAACTCAGTGAGAAGACAATCACTACCAATTAGTAGCTCCAATGGGGCTAGATTGTTGTCTATCCTAAAGTTCCGAGCCAAATGAAAAAGGTCGACGGACATGTGTGTCATGAAACTGCGATCGTAGGGAAAACAGGTTAACATACTGGCTAAAAGGGTTTGCTTAAACAACTTCGCGAGGAGGGGGTTTTATAGGGTAAACAAACAAAAAATAGCGGGAAACATTTTGGCGGGAGATATTTTGGCGGGAGATATTTTGGCGGGAAATATTTTGGCGGGAAACATTTTGGCGGGAGATATTTTGGCTACATTGTCCCCAAAATTAAATGACATGTTGAATTTAAGATACATCACAATACTATAACTGAAATGAAGTTATATCAGGACACTACAACTAAAATTAAGATACATCAAGACACTACAACTGAAATTAAGATACACCAGGACACTACAACTGAAATGAAGTTACATCATGACACTACAACCGAAATTAAGATACATCGGTATTGAGACATACTTCTACCTTCCTTGAGTCCAGCGCGGGTACTTCCCAGTATTGTCCCCACGTTCCTCTGCCCCCCGCGCCTCGGCAGCTCTTTCTCTTAATCTCTTCCTTTCCGCCTCACGGGCCTCCTTGCGCACCTGTTCCTTCCACTCCTCCTCCTCCCTTCTCTTCTTGTTCATCTCACGGTTTCGAGCTTGCTCTGCTCAGAATTCTTTCATTTCTCTCTCATGTTTCTTCTTCCTGTTCGCGGCCTTCCTTTCAGCATGTTCCTCATCAAGAAAGATCTCCCTTGCACGTCGGCTCCTGTCCGCAATCTCCTGCACGACCTAAGCTGCCTACTCCGTATCAATCCAATGGTACCACTTGCAAAGTGGAGAAGGAGACTGCGGGCAAATGAATGGAATAAATAAAAGAACACATGATAACATGAATGGTTCATATTAACCATGCTCTGGGAACATACCGGAGGCCTCTCGTACGACGAACTTGCTTGCCGGGGCGGGCTTGTGTAGTAGTTGGGACACATAAAAAACTTCATGCCCATGCATGTGGAGAAATCGATTGACTCCTTGACCTTCACGAGATGGCCGCACCAACGCTCGTGTGTCACCCCTTGCGGCAACCTGGCATCTTTCGTCTTGGTAGGCCTATACTCTGGGTCCGAACACGGCACACTCATGATGGAGAGGGGAAGGAAATGCGAGAAAAAGAGGAATAATAGGGTGGAGAGATACCATCTCGGTGCCAGTATTTATATGCGCAACTAGTAGGAACTGGCGGGAGAAAACAGCGGGAAGAAGTGGCGGGAGATAAACGGCGCGAAAAAGTGGCGGGAGAAATACTAGCGGGAAAAGAACGGCGCGAAATAGTGGCGGGATTCTACTGGAAGGTGATAAACTCTAAACGGCTGGATTAGTCCAACACAGTGTGCAAGATCCATGCAACCATCGGCATTTCAATAAATGACAATGCCCGTCGGTTTTTGATAAGCCGATCCTGCCTCGTCGTCTTTTCAAAAAGCGATAAGGCCTATCGTTTATTCAAAAAACGACTAGCTGACTGCCGACGATCTGACCGGCCCATCGACTTTCCAAACCACGAAAGGATCCGGTTCTTTTTTGAACAGACGACACCATGATAGATTCGTAATTTCCTTTTTTCACGTAATATTCGTGAAATTGATTAAAAAAGTGTATTATTTTAAAAAAATTAGCCAGTTTTATGTTGTCCAACTTCTGCTTTGTTTCAGCTTAAAGCATTTGTTCAATGGCCATGTTTTTTCTGCCTTACATATGTTCGTTGGACACGATTAAAGAAACTATTTAATACAATTATGTTTTTATATTTATGTCTCAGGTACATGACACTTGGACATTCCAGTGGTCCTCGGATTAAGGTGTTTTTGAGCTGGCATTACACTTGGCTCGACACCTCGGGGGCTGCAATCGCAGTTGTCGACCAAGACTTGAGCCGTCTTTGAGGGAGCCAACTCTACGCCCGGGGGCTTGACATCTCTAACCTAAGAGTTTTGCCCCGCCTTACGTCCAAGCCGGAACAATCCTCGGAGGCTACAGTACAATGATCTCGAAAATATGGTTTAGTTCTCTTTGAGCATCAAGCCGGAGAATTCAAGTGAATTCCGCCTTGACACTCGGGGCTAAACCGATGCTGAATTTTTGTGAATTTCTCTCTGGAGCACCAAGCCGACATAATTTCCGACTTGACGCTCGGGGCTACACTATTCACTTTTTCTGAAGGTACTTTGAGAGCACCAAGACGAATTTCTTTTGAAACTCCGACTTGGCGCTCGGGGGCTACAATCGTTTGATATATACTGACGCATGTCCTTTGGAGCATCAAGCCGCCTTCGATGAAGCCGACTCAATGCTCGGGGGCTACATATGGGTATGTCAACAAAACTTTCAAGACGGTGAGAAATCCGGCTAGCGAAACCCGGAGGGTTGACATCAACTTTGCCTTCGCGGGAGTTTCCTGAGTTGCACGGCTCCATGGCCTAAATGTCCGTGACATGAGATGCTCTAAGACCTTAACTTAGTAAGCTCCTACGTCCATGACTTTGCAGGCTCTATGTCGACAATTTGGTAGCATTACGACCATGACCCAGTAGCCGTGATTTTTTCTGACTTACATATCATGCGGCATAGTCTCATACTGAAGATGTTCCTAAAGCTTGCAAGAATCACTAACGATTCGTTAGAGTGTTCTCCGCCTTGGATTCGTTTGCAGAAGCATACAAGCAACTAGCTAGGCTTAGCCGGATGGGAATATGATTTGGGAGCTCTCCAAGATTCTTCACGAAGCATGCCTACAAATTGAAGACGATGTGATACTTACACTCAAAAGCTAGATGGAGGAACGTGAGGATCTTGAAGAACTTCGGGGGCTACTGTTGTGGATATACCAAATAGGTATACCTACGGCATAGTCTCATACTGGCAAGCCTGGGTGGCCCACAGTTGGTGGTTAGGCCTATGGACTTTCCGAGCGGCCCAGTTGCTGATAGACAAGACGGAGGTCCAGCCAAGAGATGGAAGGCGACATGCCACCGCCTAAGATGGAAGCCGGCGCCTTGGAGGACAAGACAATAGTTTATGTATTAGTCTAGGACTCTGCAACCGTATCCGGCTAGGACTCTCCTTTTAACCCTTGGCCCTGGTGTCCTTATAAGCCGGCCTACGGGAGCCTTTAGGGCAACACACAAGATAACAACAACTGCATAGCACAACTCGCACACAGTGAACCCCTCAATCTCTGTAACTCGGTGTATCGCCATTATAGTGATGTATAGCAGGAGTAGCATCTCGCTAGCGTCGTGAGATCTGAACCTGGGTAAACTGTGTCAGGCCGTCCCAGACACTCTTCGTCTTACCCCACGTCTCTAAACTCGCTGTTTGGATACCCCTCTGGCGTATGTGTCGACAAAACCATGACAATGCATATCCATAACTTTAGGAGTTAAAGAGAATACTCTCCTCCACACCAATACTTGTCCTCCACACCAATACTTGCAGCAGCGGAGTCAATAGATCCAATGTTAGTATACATGGCGGTAACCAATCAGGTTATCATCATTGTCGTCATGGTGGAGCGTTAGGAGCCAATGCATGAGCACGGAGTTCAGCGACCAGTTTACTATGTGAACTAGGTCTTGATGGAATCCAAGCAGCGTTACCCGCACTACCAAACGCTAGCTTATGGAGTTTTCCTTGCTTCTCGTAAGCTAAGGCGTTATTACCAGGATCACCCCACTATACTATTGCGCAAAGCTCCACTATCCGATATTATCAACAATAGTGATGCTACAGGAAGGGTGGCGAAGTGGGGCATTGATCTTGCCCCCTTCAAAATTTCCTACAAAAGGCACGACGCTATCAAGTCACAAGCATTGGCGGATTTCATCACACATTAGATAGAACTGCCAAAAGATACTCCTAAGCTAGAGCTGGAGTTTTGGATCATGCACTTTGATGGATCTAAGTTACTCAATGGCTCGGGGGCTGGTGTATTGTTGTAATCACCAACAAGAGAGAAGCTGCGGTATTTCTTGTAGATCCACTTCAATGCTGCCAACCACATGGCAGAATATGAAGCTCTCATTCATGAACTTCATGTGGCCAAGGATATTGGCATCAATTGCATAGTTTGTTGTGGAGATTCCGACATGGTTGCCCAGCAGGTTGCTGGAACCTAGAACGCGTGGAACCCTATGATGGCAGCATATCTAGACGAAGTAGACGAGATAGCCGAGTGCTTCGACGACTATGAAGTCATGTATGTAAAAAGGGAGGATAATGAGGCGGCACATCTGCTGTCTAAGCTTGGATCAGCCCACAAACTAATTCCCCTAGTGTTTTGCTGGAGCATCTACGGACACCATCCACGAAAGGGGCAGGCCCCGACAACCTGGATAGAGTTGATTCATTTTCTAACTCAGTTATAGTGGCCTCACCACCTTGGATGAAACCCTTCATGGACTACCTTCAAGATGGTATAGTTCCTGCCGACAAACTAGAAAGTCGGCAGATAGTACATAGAGCAAAAGGCTATACCATAATAGATGGTCATTTGTACAAACGAAGCACCACATGAGTATTCCTATAGTGCGTCTCCCAGCAGCAAGGTATGGAAATCCTTAGAGAGATTCATCTCGGAGATTGTGAGCATCACGATGCTCCCCAATCATGGGTCTCCAAAGCCTTCCGGCAAGAATTCTACTGGACGACCGCCAAGGGGGACGCCGACAAGCTGGTGCAGACTTGTATTGGATGTCAGTTCAATGCAAGGCAACCACATGTTCCAGCTAAAGAATTGCGAACAATACCAATTACTTGTCCATTTGCGGACATGGTTGGTCCCTTGAAGATGACACCTTCTGTGTTTACACATCTGCTAGTTGCAGTGGATAAATTCACTAAATGGATTGAAGATAAACCCATTAGAAAGCTCGATGGGGCAACATCCCTAAATTTTTTTTGGATCTAGTGGTGATATTTGGTATCCTGCATAACATCATCACCAACAATGGCAGCAACTTATCGCTCGGAGAAGTAGAGGCTTACTGTCACAATAAAGGTATCCACCTTGACTTAGCATCTATGGCACACCCATAGTCTAATGGTCAAGTTGAAAGGGCCAATGGATGAATTCTGCAAGGAATCAAGCCACGCTTAGAGGCACCGCTACATAGATCAGCTAGAGCCTGGGTGGAGGAGTTAGCGAACAACACCCAACAAATCTACTGGCTTGACCCCTTTCTTCATGGTTTATGGAGAACAAGAAGTCCTACCATCCGACATCCTCCATGATGCACCGAGAGTCGCCGCCTACCACGAAGAAGATGTTGAAGAATCTACATGCTTATATGTGCACCTGCTCAAGGAAGAACATGTCTTAGCATGCCAGAGATCCACCATATACCAACAGAAGCTGCACAGCTACCATAGTCGCCATGTTAGGCATCGCTCGTTTAAAGAGGGGTATCTTATGGTTCGCCTCAAGCAGAAAAAGTCACACAAACTATCCCCGCCTTGGGAAGGGCCATTCGTCATAAGCAAAAGCGTTGCTAAATGGTTCCTACTACCTTGTCGATTTTTGCGAGTTGAAAGATAGGCCAGGAAAAAAATCACTAGCATAAGAGACATGACCCCGGTGATGATTATCCGAAGACTGATTAGCCATGGAACATAGCAGAGATACATCATTTTTACACTTTATATGATCAATGAAATAAAGCATTTAGTTCACTCATGTTTCCTGAGTGTTTGACCTCCTTTAGTGTTCATTTTTGGATCGTATAAACCCTTTATGCACAAGTTTGCATTTGCACTTGTGAAAATTCCACCTACGGGCATTAGCTTAAGTTTTTTGGTTTACACGTTTTCTATTGTTTTTATGTTGATTTCGGAGTAGTGACATTTCAGAACTCAAATCCGACAATTTTGTTATTAGGTTCTCGATGGTGCTATTAAGCATCATCACCCGAGGACATGGTTCTGTGCTGCGAATCTTCCCTCGCATGAAAGGTCAAGCATAAGAACCAGAATAATGGATATGCCAGCACTTGCTTAAATAATATGCATGTCAGACATGGATAAGTAGCAGGAGGCTTGCAGCCAAGTTTTCCGCCTTACTTCTACATTGTTTTCCACAAACATACAAAAATTGCAGAGACACATTTAATATGACAAAGTGTTTTATGGCTCTAATATTGGTGACGTTGATGCTACGTCATCAGCAATAGGATAAGCAGCCTTGGACATATCATCAAGGTCGAAGAAGGTCCTGAAGGAGGAATCTGATGTTGATTGATCATCGTCCATCTGCTTGGCTGGCACGAAGACATCATCCTTGACTAGCTTGGCAACCTTGGTATCGTAGCTAGCGAGGGAATTCCAAATAGCAGTGCTATCAATCTTGGTGCCTTCCTCATCACTATTCGACTTATCGGAGATCACCAAATCATTTTCGTCCTCGTCGTATTGTGATTTCACAAAGGACAAGGCCATCCAGCACCAGCCAAAATGGAGGATGCTTTGTAGTACTTTACCTTCTCGGGGGATCGACGGAGGATTTTCGAGTACTTGGTGACATATGTCTTCCGCCTTGATGTTGATGTAAAGGGGGTGAGTTATCTCTTTGGCCTAGGTGATGGCAGTGTTGATGAAGTTGCCGGCAAGAATCATGCATTCCTTTGAATCAGGAGAATTTTCACCCATATTGGTTATACCAAGGGGGGTTGTGTTTTCATAAGAGACAAAGGTCATGAGTATTGCAATAATATAAAATATCCGACTTACAGAATTTTAGAAAGACAAAAGAAAGTTACCAAAGATGCTAGTTTCAGCCAGTTGACATGTCTCCGCCAAGAGATCATGCTCCTTTTGAAGTTTCATGTACATCTCAAGGCCCCGAGTATTCTGCTGTGCAGCATCTTGGTTCCGTTCCTTGAGATCTTCAATTTCCTTCTTCAAGCGCACCATCTCGATGTTTTTAGATTCTTGCATCGCCTTGATGGCAGCTTCATGCGCCTTGACAACATTAGTCAGGCCTTTCTTCAAGATCTTGTTCTCATCATCCAATTCTTGGCTATGCTTGGATTGTTCAACAATGCTTTTAGCCTTGGAAATAGCTTCTGCAAGTCAGAATAGTGAAGCATCATGAGTATTCAAAAGCAGCAACTACAAATAATGGATCAGGGAGATGTCGGAAGAGAACAGACGCTTGTTGTTTTTGATCTATTCCTTCAAAAAGGCTATTTTACCCTTTTCAAGATCTAACTCTTTCTACAGCTTGGCAAACCTTTCATTGGCGGCCTTTCTCTAGTTATTCTCATTCTGCACAAGGAACATGCTTAGTTTCTCTAAGATCATCTAGCCGGAACTTTTCAGTTTCACCTAGAGGCTCGGGGGCTATAGTATCAGATTTTAACCTATGTATGCTTCTCTTAGAGTATCTACCCAGAATTATTCATTCTACCTAGATACTCTTGGGCTACACTATCAAGTTTTACACAGAGTTCCTTTTGGATCACTTAGGCCAATATCCTATGGTTTTCTACCTAAGAGCTCAGGGGCTACAGTGGGATATATTATAAAGTGAAATGTAAAGATCAAAGACTCACAATGCAAATAATCTTGACATTGTTTGCTGCAATGGCATATGCATCATGGAAGGTCCTGGAACTGTTATAAATAACATCTGCTTGCCATGCAAGGTCATCCAGACTCAGCGTCGGGGGAGTCAGAGGCATAGAAGGCGCACTAGCCAGAGGCACGGATGAAGCTCTAGCTGTCTTTTGCGTAATTATAGTAGTTAAAGGCATAGAGGTACTTGACTCGGTTGTTGTTGCCACTTCATCTTCTCCCACCGCTAGTTGCTTCTATTTTTTGGTGGCATCCTTAGCTGGAGCTTCAGCCATTTGAGAGGAAGTTCTCTCCTGCAACAGCTGACCATTGGGAACGATGTCCATGCCAGAAGAAACTGAGACATCTGGAGTAGGATTGATGTTTGTCTCCTTGGTGGAGGTCTCAAGTGCAACTAGGACGAGGGTCTGGTGGAGCCTGGTGTAGGCTTGGTGGCAGGAGTTCGGGGAGAAATGGTGGGGGAGGACTTGGTCAGCATCTCACGAATGTTTTGGAACCTCCAACATCTTTGGATGTGCGCTTTAGGCTAACACCGGATCTCTTCCTGAAAAGTACGAAGTATAAGTACATGAATGAGTAGGTACAAAATAAAGTCATAGAATAAAAATACTTACACTACAATAGGTACCTTTGTTAAAGATATGCTGGTGGACTTCTTCTTGTCAGCTCTAAGGCGGCAGTGGATTTCTCAAAGACTCCACTCTCCGGTTTCTTCTTCTTATTTCCCTCGGCAGCAGCGTCAGAGGTGGAGCTCTTCCGCTTTCTCGTTGCGGGAGCTAGATGATCCTTGGAGGCCTCATTGTTAGACACAATGTGCAGATCCTGCAGTTTCGGATCGTAAACTTGTGAGGCATGTTCTCCTCGGGCAAGCTCGCCAGCTGATGGAACACAAACATGTTAGATGATCGATACATCCAAGACAGAGAACTTAGAGTATTTACAAAAAGCAATAAAAGGAAACATAAATGCCTCTGAGCATTTACCATACTCGAACATGTCACAGAGGATGACGAAGCCATGCTTCTTGTCCTTTACCTTGACGATGTCCTTCTATGGAGAAGTTATCATCAGAAATCCGTATGGGATCTTTCCGCTCCTTAGAATATTCATGAATTAGCTTGGTGCGGTGCTGCAGAGGCTAGATCCGCCTTTTGAACCAGCACATGGCTAGGTCCAAGCATGTCAGACCTTTGTCTACTAGCCACTCTAGCTTCCTTACAGCGCGGGAGGCTTCGTTGTCAGAAGGGAGAAGGGCTTGGAATCTCCAGGTGGTGGCCTTGGTGGCAGCTCCATCAATAAAGTCGGGTACGAGTCTTGTCGGTCGACTAGATGGATGTCTGGGTCGTAGAAGTATCTCTTTTGCTAGTTCTTGCAAGACTCATGGCCAACAATGTCAGGGAATCACCGTTCGGGATGGATCTTAAAGCTAATGGTTTTGCAGTTCCGAAGTTCATCCTTGGAATCGCCAGACTCTCTCTTCATGGTGAAAAATAGATAAATAAATCTAATTTGGATGAATTTAAGCGAATGGGTGTAAGCCTCGCTGCTAGGCCTAATCCCTAGATATCCTTCGCACAAAGTTAACTTTGAATCGTTGGTTGTTGCAATGGATGGAAACAGGCCAGAGTTAAAGATTCACCTACGCCTGCACATCATATGGGATAAAGATGATAATACGCACATTCATGTGAAATGATTTAACAAGGATAACGTTGTGGGAATCACATCCTAATATACTAAAGCCCCTGGGAGCCACATGCATAGTAATAGTCTTTTAATCCAACCGTTATACCACAAAGCACCGGGCTATAACAATTATTAAGTAAATTACAGATCAAATCGTTAAGAAGTGATGTTGATGTTACTCCCAAGTGGATCCCTAAATGAAGACCGGACTCCCGTTGTTATCATTGGGTTTCTCGTGAAGTCGTTGTTCACCACTCATCTCACCTCAAGTCTTTACCAATCCTTGGGATCTTGGGTACCTACAAGTCCATGGATTGAGACAATAGAAAAAGACACAAAGATAAAAATCTCTATTAAATCACAACACAATACTCCCATGTATTAGATGCACATAATCGCTGCAAGGTTTCATCCCAACATGTAGCCTGTGAGGACTACTCACTCATAACAATAAGATCAAGGATAGAAAGCATTGTTATTGAGGGTTAACCTCATGCCTGGCCCGATCTTCACGGATCTTGTGGTCAAATTGATGGGAAAGCGAGGGGAAAGTGAGAAGGTAGTGGAAGAGGACTCACACCTCGTGAAGAACACGATGAACACACATAAAACTCACACGGTACAAGGCCGATTGCTCCCGCTGGTGGCCACCGGTCAGATAGAATCCTCGCAAGGAAAGATTGGTCAACGTGCTCCCTCAATCCCAGGCGGAGAGGGAATAACACCTTGGAGAGGGCCTTGATAACTATGCTCACGCACTCACAAACGTAGGCCTTGTACAACGAGGGAGGTGCGATGCAAACTACAATGAGGTGGTGATGGTAGTCGGTCCTGTTTGGTAAGGGAATGAGGCAAAACTAGAGATTCCACAAAGGGGGTGTCTTTAGTCTATCATCTATTCCTAAGGGATACATGAGGGGGTGGGGGCTCTATTTATAGGCCAGCCACTAGCATGGGGGGTAGTTTAGGCAAAGGGGTAAGTAAAGGGAATATTCTAGGGCATCAAACCCAGATCCGTGCACAGACGGGCGATAAGTCCGGCGGCACCGGATCTAGCGCCAGTATTTCCGGCAAGTGCCGATTATTCCGGTCGGTGCAGACTTGCACTTCTGTATGCCTTTCCGGCTGAGCTTCCAGTCCGCCGGGTTGGTTGCCGGTTTTGTCGGCATGGGTTCCGGTGCGCTGGAGTCTCCACCGATTTAGCCGGAGTCTCCACTGGTTTGTCGGGCGTGAGTCCTCGGGCTTCCTCCCATGTCTCCGTACTTGGCGATGTGAACCTATCATGGTCATAGGAAGGAGTATGAAGTAGTATACCATTCAAGAGGGTAGGAAGTGGGCTCTCATAGAGGAACAGATTCACCTTTGGAGTCCATGATGACTTGGCATAAGTTGGAGACCTTGATGTGGCAACGACCATAGGTCGGGCTACATCAGCTCCCCTCTTCAAAAAGAGTTGTCCTCGACTCTACGTGCTCATCACAATGTAAAAGAGGTCGAAAGACGTTATCTATCCTGGGGTTCCCATATAGTCGTCCTCGGGAAGATTGACTTGACAACACTTCAATGTTCCTTCACCTTCCATGAAGCCTAAGCTCACAATAAAAGAGAAGCAACCGTCAAAGGGTAGCGAATTCATGAAGATTATAGTATGAGTCCTCAAGTAGAAGGAAGTCACCTTATGGTGTAGAGATAGCTCGATGAAGGGCATCCATAGGTAACTCTCTTCGATTTGTCTTGTCAACTTATGGTCCATAGATGTTGACGCGGAAGCAATTGTACCTTCCCACATTAAAGACCAAGCAACATATGTTCATGCATGATAGAGGAGCATGTCATTTGTGGCATGTCCATTCTTGTTCACAACACTATTAGCACAACTCAAGTATAGCAAACGGGATGCATATTGATACATTGCAAATGTATCTATAATTTTTGATGTTCCATGCTTGGTTTTATCCACTTTCTTGTGTTTTGTTCCAACTTTGGAGTACTTTTCATATGATTTCTTGGACTAACCTATTAACAAGAGCCACAGTGTCAGCTGCCTGTTTTCTGCTGTTTTTGGTTCCACGAAAGTCAGAAAATGAATATTCTTGGAATAGGACGGGACAAAAGCCAAAGTGCCTATTTTTCCGGAAGGGATCAAGTGCCAGAATACGAGACGGAGAAGGGACAGGGAGCCACCACACCACCTGGCCGCGTGGCCAGGCCTGGCCCACGCCAGGGGGTGGTGTGGCTGCTCCTGGCACCCCCTCGGCCTCTCCTTCCGCCTATATATTGCCCTCGGATGAAAACCCTAAGTACCCGATCAAAAATCAACGAAAGAGTCTATAGCCGCCGTCATCGCCATCCCGAGATCGGGAGGGATCTAAAGCTCTTCCCGGCACCCTTCCAGAGAGGGGAATTCACCCTGGAGGCCTTCTTCATCACCATGCAAACCTCCGGTGTGATGCATGAGTAGTTCATCCTTGGACTATGGATCCATGTAGTAGCTAGATGGCTGGTTCTCCTCCTTTGTGCTTTCATGTTTAGATCTTGTGAGCTCCGTTCATGATCAAGATCATCTATTTGTAATCCATACATGTTGTGTTTGCGGGAATCCAATGGATATTGAGATGCTATTTCAGATTGATTATTGATTCTATCATGTCTTTGTTATTTGTGATCTTGCATGCTTTTCGTTGTTAGTAGCTATCTTGGCCAAGTAGATGCTAGCAACTCCATGAGTTAGTATTTATGCTCGATAGTGGGTTCATGCCTCTGGTAATCTGGGGAAGTGACAGAAATCTCTAAGGTACTAGATGTGTTGTTGCTACTAGGGAGAAAACAACAATCCTTTGTTCATAGAACAATCATATTGTTTACTTTACACGCAGTTCGTAAAGCAATAATCTGTTGCTTGCAACTTAATACTGGAGGGGGTTCGGACGATAACCTGAAGGTGGATTATTAGTCATAGATGCAGTTGGATGGCGGTCTATGTATTATGTTGTATTGCCCAATCAAGTCTCAAAGGAGTCAAGATGATTAGCATATGCATGTATTGCTTTCTCGGTGTTTGTCAATTGCCCCGCTATAATTTGTTCACCCAGCATGTTATCTATCTAAGGAGAGCCACCTCTAGTGAACTATGGATCCCGGTCCTTTTTCTTTACATACAATCTACAACTGTTTACTTCTTTGTGTTTACTTTCTGCAAACTTTTACTTCTTTCCATTCGATACGTTTAACCCTTTGTTTTTCGCAAAACACGGTGAGATTGACAACCTCATCGCAAGTTAGGGACAAAGTTCTGTGGTTGTGTTGTGCAGGTCTCCACGTTGCTACTAGCACCGATAGTGCGCCCTGCCAAAGCTCATCTAGTAACACCTTTGGGGTGTTTCCTTGCTCCTACTGGTTCGATTAAACCTTGGTTTCATAACTGAGGGAAAACTTGCTGCTGTGCTCATCATACCTTCCTCTTGGGGTTCCCAACGAGCTCTACGTCGAACGATGAGCACATCAAGATCTTTTCTGGCGCCGTTGCCGGGGAATCAAGGACATCTTCACAAGGGGAGTCCCTCATAACAAATCTCTTTACTTTGTTTTTTTTGTTTTGCTTAGTTTCTTTTTTCTTTGTTTGCTTGTTTTGTTCTTTCAAAAACACAAAAAAATTAGGTTTACTAGTTTACTTTCTTATTTGAAAAACACAAAAAACTTAGTTCCTATCTTAAGTTGCCTTCATGTCTAGCCTTGCTCCAATCACTATGTCACCCGAGGAAATGATTTTCACTTTTAAACAAGGAATTGAGGAAAGTTTTAAGGAAACTTGGTCTAGAATCTCTGATCTACATGAAAAAACTGAGCCTAAAATGACTCAAAGCTTGTTCCTTAGCAGTTTTTACCTTGGGATTGCTCTTTGCTATAGATATGCTTTAGATGCTGTTGTGGGAGGATATTTCCTCCAATGTAATGAGGATAATGCTATTAATGCTATAAAGAAATTGATTCTCACTTACAACATGCCTAGCCAAACTGATATTTCTTTCACAAAAATATTTGCTAGGTTGAACACTCTTGAGACTGGCACTGCTAGCTTAAAAGATCGCTATAATACGCTTAGGGAGCATCACAATTATGTTTTCTAATAAATTCTGAACCATCAAAGTGGCTCCCTACAGTAAAGATTGAGATAAACACTGAAACTTTTCAAGCCCGCTGCGATATCATGTCTGAATTTTGTCTTATGCCCAAAGATATTTATGAATCTTTGAATCTTTGGGGGCTTACTGAAGGAGGAAAAGAATTATCTCTTGCTAATAATGCTACCATATTACCTATTGGAATAGCTGAAGGAGTGTTTACAAAGATCCTTGGGAAAATGATTTCTATTGATTATCTTGTTATTGAATGTGCAGGAAAAGGACAAATTACACTTGGAAGGTCCCTATTAGAACTCCTTGGAGCAATAATAGATGTGGGAAGGGGGACCATGCACCTTTCTTCTCCACAAAACAATCACATTTTCCCAAAGGTTAAGAATAAAAATAAAAGAGGTAAGGGCAAGAAAGTTGGTCTTAATGCTTCTTCAATTGAGAACACTTGATTCTTTTTTGCTTCTTATGCCTAACTTAAAGGCGTTAAAGAAAAGTACTTATTGGGAGATAACACAAAAGTTTTAGATGAGTCTTGGAAGTTATTACCTCAGTAATAACCTCTCCTTATCCTTTTTATTTGCTCTTTGTGCTAAGAGTAAGATCTAATGAGAGTGAAGTAATGATTGGGAAAGTTGTTGTCCGGAAATAGATTTTTGTGCTCCACCGTAAAAATTCGTGAGAGAGCTCTGTATGTCGGATTGAGCTGTAATTATTTTGCGCTTCTGCCCCAGGTTGTTATCTAACTTTCGTTAGTTCAACACCTTTTGATTTGAGCTACAGAAGGTCTTCGAAAAAATTGGTCTTTACCTGCTGGTCTGTTTTGACAGATTTCTGCCATTTTCTGCATTTGCTTTTTGTGGGTTCCTTTTTGAGTTCTTTTGGGGAATTGTACTTTTTGAGGGAAGTACTACAGTATCTAGTGTTCTAATGGAAGTTTATTTGGTGTTAGAACTGAACCTTAAGACTTATTTATCTTGAGTGCACTAATGTTGCTAATAAAGATTGTGTGAAGTTTTGTATGAAGGAAAATTTTCAGGTGTATGGAAGGAATGAGCAATGAGATGAAGGATGCACTAAAGCTCAATTTTGCGGATGCCACTCGTGTCACCCCAAGAAATATCCAAGAAGTACAAGCATCAAAGCTTGGGGATGCCCAAGGCATCCCCTTCTTCATCAATAAAAATCCCAGGTTTCTTCCAAACGCTTCTTTTTTATTGTTTCATCCATAATTGTGTTGTTCTTGGAGCGTCTTATTTTTCATTTTTGTTTTGGTTTTTAGTTTGCTTGGTTTGCTTAGTTTTCTTAATAAATTGGTTGGACCACCTCTTTCATACATTGGTTTGCAAATAGTTTGGTTTGGTTTGGAATAGAGTAGGAAAGTTCATACTTATGTGGTAAAAAGAGCTTGTTTTTGACTGTGGCCTGTGCTTTGTCATGCCATGCTTGATATTGTTTTGGCTTTATTCTTAGTATTCTTTGCTGTAGCATGACTTGTTATAAACAATTGAGATTGCTTAATGTGCCTTGGATGAATCATGAGTTGTTTTAGCATCTTAAAGCATAGTATAGTGGTATTCTCCTTTGATGCTTTATTTGGGTTGACTTGGCGCATGCTCACACCATGTTATGACTATGTCAAGTCACCATAGCCTTTATGATCCTTTAGTTTTGAACTTGTAGTATCACTTTATGCTTTGATCAATGATGTTTTGTTGCTCTGCATGATTATGGCCATTATTGCTCTCTTAGTTTGTCGCTCCCAGTCTTTTGCTAGCCTCCACAACCAATTATGAGTTCCACTCATGCATCCAACTCCCTAAACCAAGTTATTCCAAAGAGTCCACCATACCTACCTACTAGCTTATGCTATTCCAAGTATATTCATGCTTTTGTTAACCTTCCAAATTAAACTTGTTATGAGAAAACTAGTGATTAAAGCTCTCACAAACTTCATGGCACACTTTACTTTTTGCCTCTAATATACTTGAACCATTGGGTCCTTCTTTGTTGCGTATATGCTTGCGCTTTATAAGTTGAAATTAGCAGAACCATGTTTCATGGGGAACGCTTTCAACATTGCACTTGTACTTTGTACCCCGTTGATATCATGTTCTTTTGCTTACGGATCCCGGCGGTGTGAAATAAAAGTGGAACTTGTAAGATCATGGAGTTTGTATGTGTGTTAGAGAAACGCATGGGCCGCTAGCCTAAGCCATGCCTAATCATGGTGGAAACTTGCAGCATCACCATAATGAGCACTCTATGAAGCATCCTTAATAAAAACCTATGCAAATAGTAAATAAAAAGATCGTTGAGATGCTAATTGTCTGCTTGCCTTGTCATTTTGATTATGGGAAAGCTCCCGTATCATGTGCAAGGGGTACCCCGTTGGCGGTTCTTAATGATACACATATACTTACAATGACAAGAGCTTACTCGTGACTGAAGTTGAGTAGCATGAGGATCGGTCTTCGTAAGTAAGGGGCATGAGATTTCGGTTTATAACTTGTCAAGCATATCCTCTTAGTTGTGTCACTTTAACCTTAATCACCTTCAAGATGCTTATGATAGGGGCAATGAGAGCTGAAAGCTATAAGTACCATAATTTTTGGAAGCTCTTTATGAGACTTGAATCCCTACTTCCTTTTACAAAGTCTTTTCTTCCACCATTATATTGAGTCTCCACCTTCTATCTTTATGCACTTACTTTGAGAGCATAGTGGCCATTCTTAGTTCTATGTGCATTGTCCCAAGACTAGTTGATTCATGCATAACTTGATATTGCTTGTTTTAAACTATTGTATCTAGTCACTCTTATGAACTTTGAAGGTGTCCTATGCATTTATATTTGCTACTCTATTGAGGGACAAGCTGAATAGTTTTATGCTATGTTTTCTTTATGTGAAACAAACAAACGTCTTGCAAAGCATTGTTATTCATGAATCTTTTGTTTGTGCCTTTTCATGTTGCATCATAGTTTCTTTTCTTATTGCTAGAAGTTTGTCTTTCATGTTATGATTGAAGTACTATGATCCCAACTTTGAATGTTTTGCAAATACTTTGATCAAGTCTGTGATGGGGCATGTCACCTCAAAAATTATTATTTCTTTTTATCACTTACCTACTCGAGGACGAGAAGGAGTTAAGCTTGGGGATGTTGATAGATTGCAAATGTATCTATAATTTTTTATGTTCCATGCTTGGTTTTATCCACTTTCCTGTGTTTTGTTCCAACTTTGGAGTACTTTTGATATGATTTCTTGGACTAACCTATTAACAAGAGCCACAGTGCGAGCTGCCTGTTTTCTGCTGTTTTTGGTTCCAGGAAAGTCATAAAATGAATATTCTCGGAATTAGATGGGACAAAAGCCAAAGTTCCTATTTTTCCGGAAGGGATCAAGTGCCAGAATACGAGACGGAGATGGGCCAGGGAGCCACCACACCACCTGGCCACGCAGCCAGGCTTGGCCCGCCCCAGGGGTGGTGTGGCTGCTCCCGGCACCCCCTCGGCCTCTCCTTCCGCCTATATATTGCCCTCGGGATGAAAACCCTAAGTATCCGATCAAAAGTCCACGAAAGAGTCTGTAGCCGCCGTCATCTCCATCCCGAGATCGAGAGGGATCTAAAGTTCTTCCCGGCACCCTGCCGGACAGGGGAATTCACCCTGGAGGCCTTCTTCATCACCATGCAAGCCTCCGGTGTGATGCGTGAGTAGTTCATCCTTTGACTGCGGATCCATGTAGTAGCTAGATGGCTGGTTCTCCTCCTTTGTGCTTTCATGTTTAGATCTTGTGAGCTCCGTTCATGATCAAGATCATCTATTTGTCATCCATACATGTTGTGTTTGCGGGGATCCGATGGATATTGAGATGCTATTTCAGATTGATTATTGATTCTATCATGTCTTTGTTATTTGTGATCTTGCATGCTTTCCGTTGTTAGTAGCTATCTTGGCCAAGTAGATGCTAGCAATTCCAAGAGTTAGTATTTATGCTCGACAGTGGGTTCATGCCTCTGGTAATCTGGGGAAGTGACAGAAATCTCTAAGGTACTAGATGTGCTGTTGCTACTAGGGAGAAAAAAACAATCCTTTGTTCATAGAACAATCGTATTGTTTACATTACACGCAGTTCGTAAAGCAATAATTTGTTGCTTGCAACTTAATACTGGAGGGGGTTAAGACGATAACCTCAAGGTGGATTATTAGTCATAGATGCAGTTGGATGGCAGTCTATGTATTATGTTGTATTGCCCAATCAAGTCTCAAAGGAGTCAAGATGATTAGTATATGCATGTATTGCTTTCTCGGTGTTTGTCAATTGCCCCGCTGTAATTTGTTCACCCATCATGTTATCTATCTAAGGAGAGCCACCTCTAGTGAACTATGGATCCCGCTCCTTTTTCTTTACATACAATCTACAACTGTTTACTTCTTTGTGTTTACTTTCTGTAAACTTTTAATTCTTTCCATTCGATACGTTTAATCCTTTGTTTTCCTCAAAACACGGTGAGATTGACAACCTCATCGCAAGTTTGGGACAAAGTTCTGTGGTTATGTTGTGCAGGTCTCCACGTTGCTACTAGCACCGGTAGTGCGCCCTGCCAAAGCTCATCTAGTAACACCTTTGGGGTGTTTCCTTGCTCCTACTGGTTCGATTAAACCTTGGTTTCATAACTGAGGGAAAACTTGCTGCTGTGCTCATCATACATTCCTCTTGGGGTTCCCAACGAGCTCTACGTCGAACGACGAGCACATCACATATGCAAGGTCAAAGTGCATGGAAATTGTTTGAAGATCAACCAAATGTGGGAACTCGGAAACTCCATAAAACGTCTTAGTGTGGCACTCAAAGCAATTGACTAAAATATTTATCAACATCTTTGATGCAAGAATAGGAGAATTCGGCAAAAACACATGAGGAGGGATATCCAAAACAACATCATTATGTGTGCAAACCAACCATTGGAAATAGAAATTGTTTAATATGTTGGATGCCATACACATATCATCAAAAGAAAAAACGAGATGGTTGCAAACAAACCATAGAAAAGAGCAAATGTACCTTATGTTTGTTGCAACATCTATTCGAGGAACATGGAAGATCTCATGACAATAGATGCTCATAGTGGCATTATGGTTGCATACAAAACATCGGAAAGAGAAATTGTTCAACATTTTTGTTGCAACACATAAAGTATCAATATACAATAGCAAAGAAACATGATTGTCACAAGGTGAAAGAACACCATTAACATCCTTGCAATCTAACCAAAGGAAAGAGCAATTTGTCAACATGAAAGATGCAAAGCATGCGAAAGCTATCAGAGCTAGGTTCGATCTTGAACTCACTTGGGGGATGCTCTCTAGAACTCTTTTTGTCAACTCGTGCTAAACCGAGGTTGAAATTCTTGTGCGGGTACATACACACATCATACAAAAGGAAGAATGTGTGTGCATGGTAGAGAAACACATCATCCATCATGACATATCTCTTCTTGTGCACATCACCATTAATGTCAATCAAGTGTAGAATAGATGCATGGTGAGTATGCAAGTGGGGAACATGCTTCTCTTGGCCTTTACCAAAATCTCCAAAATTCGAGAAAGCTATGGGGGCCATCTCAATAGACCAGATATGATAATTATTGTTGCAAGCAAAACAAGTGAAAGAGCAATTATCCATATTATTGCTAGTGACAGGAGAAATTGTAAAACAACCTGGACAAATCATTGTCCGAGGGGTATCATTTTCATCATCATTGCAAGACAAACATTTGAAAGAGCAATTGTTCAACATAGTGCAAGCAATGATATCATCAATGTAACGTTTAGAGCATTGCATGTCTATGGCAACATCATCAAAATCAAATAATTTCACATGCTCGACATTATGCAAAGGCAAAGTATCACATGGAAATATCAATGAATCATATGTAATGGCAAAAATATCATCCATAGCATGCCAATCATCACAAGTCATCGTGTCCACTAGTGGGATCATGGCATCATAAACACCCGCATTTTTACCTTGTTCATACCTGTCATGTGATGTGGGTGTTGTGGTAGTGTTGTCCTCCATGTGGTCGACTTATTCATCATGTATGGGGATGGCATCATCTTCATCCACCATGTACATCTTCTCGGTCGGAGGAACCATCATCTCCAAGCTTGGCGCTTCTTGATCCATGGAAATTAGCACATCATGAGAAAACATACTAGAAGTAGAGGGTAAGTTGTTAGAAATCAAAGTGGCCTCACATGACCTATCAACTACCTCTCTCCAGTCACTCGGTGTATCACTCATGCCCTTCAAGTGGAAGCACTCAATCTCACGTATGGTGGAGTCACTCATCTCACTCTTGCTCTCACTCAAGTGGGATAAGTGGATCTCGTACTCACATGGGGTTGGTACCACATCATCACTCAAGCATATAGGGATAAGCCTGGTTCTCTCAACTTCATGCGCCTCCTTTGGTGAAGGGAAAGTCCCATGCTCACCATTCTCAACTGTATCGCTCGCAAAGTTGGATGCCATAAGATGGTCATTACTTGCCTCCATGATCGAAGGGAAAATCCCATGCTCGACCGTCATGTCGCCATCTTGTAGTATTCATGGAAGTAGGCTCATGTTGTTGTCGGGAGCGATGCTCGGATCGACTTCATCACATATGTGGTCTTGGCTTCTTCCAACTTGAAGTGTATACTCTTGACTTGGCGCTTTCTCATCCTCTTCCATGGCCACCTTGGCTTGTGTAGCCATCCTCTTGACGTACGCGTCCAATTTGTTGAAGTAGAGGTCTTTGTCTTCCTCATCCATGAAGTTGCATACGTTATCTAGGACCTAAAGTTTGGGCATTGACGCTTGATGGCGCGGAAGAAGGCTTGCTCTTGGTGCCAACTTGGTGGTGGCACTAGTAATGGAAGGTGTCTTTTTATGGTGTCGACAGAGGTCATTGGTGTGTCTTGCCAAAGGTTGATGTAGGTGGTGCACTTGGTCATCCACATGATGCTCGCGACGATGATCCTTATCCTTGGCACTCTTCTTGTGCTTGTGGTGCAATCTTTAGGTATACTCGTTAATTTTGGCAAGGATGCTCATGTTCTTGGCGAAGTTGTTGTCCATTTTTTCTTGAAATTGTTGAGGGTGCTTTGGAATTTGACCATTCTATGGTGGACCTTGGTGCTCTCGAGGTGGAGGCTCTGTCTTGGCTGACGCGACTTGAGGAGCTTATCGTTGTCGTTCTTGAAGTCTTCCATGCTTGGGAGTCATTGTTGTTGTTGTACTCCATATGACCCAAGCATGTGGAGCCGTTGTCGGTGTAGGGCTCCATCATGTCATCCATGCTTGTGGAGGCATATGCATGGTGGCTCATCGTGGATTCATCATAGAAATCATCCTTGGCTCAGGAGTCCCTATACATGATTCACAAGACCAAGTGGTGTATATGGAAGTGGTAGGGTGTTAGGGATGAAACTTCAAACCTTAGTTTACCTTGGAAGATAGTATCATGCAAGTTGCCACACTTTAGAGCAATCAAAACCAAGTAAAGTGAAGCTCACGCGGAACACCAAAACCAACTAACCACTAAAAAAAACACACACACAAAGCATATGGTGGATGGGTATGGAAGGTGGCGTGTCCAAGAGGAATCCGAAATAAGATATTGTAATGGCAAGTAAAGAACAACGATGATCATAAAGAAAAAGAAGTCAATCCACGAGATAGGAATTATGTAAAAGGAAACACACACGATGGGATAAATGGGACTAGTGCAATGAAGAAAGTGAGCTAAGAACCATATGATTACCTAGCAAATACTATAAGATCATGTCGCACAAGTGCAAGGAGAGACGCTAGTTCGATTGCAAGAAAAATTGGCTGGCGACAATATATGCACAATAAGTACCACCTATATGATGTTCATCGAGCTTGCGCTTCCAATTCTATGAGGCACTTGCTTCTTTCTTTCTTTTCTTTTTCTTTTCCTTTTTTTCTTTTTTTCTTTTTGTATCACTCTTTTTCTTTCTTTTTATTCTTTTTCCTTGTGCCCACAACTATACAATATAACTATATGAGATAGCGTGCTCACAACTTTTGCTGGGAATTCTACAAGTATCAAATATGGATAGCCCAAGCAATCATATAGGAACTAGTCTCAATAGGTGTTTGTTGATCACAAATATAGTGTAGCTCACAAAGGAATGCAAGTGGGGAGAAGTCACCGAATTTTTATACCTTTCATTGCCGATCTTCACCCTTTATTGGTGGACTCCGCCTTTCTCACAGAATGTGGATGGAGTAGATAGCATGAACCACTTGGATGATGATGTATATCTCCTTCTCCTCTTCAAAATAAGCTAAATAACACAAAAAACCGAGTTCGTATGCAAAAGTTACGCTCAACATGGTGCGGAGCTGAAGCTGTTGGCGGCCAAATCGGTCGGTCGGAATTCGCACCGAACATTCTGGCGCTGGAGCCGGTTTTACCAGAATTCTGACAAGGAATTCCGGTGGATGCACCGGTCGACCGGACCTGGCGCCGGAACAAGTTCAGGACGCGAAAAACGCGATTTTCTGTGAAAAACTTGATGGAAAACTTCAGATCTGAGGATGAAATCAAGGAATTAGGCCATGGGAACACATGGCAAGGTAGATCAACAAGTTCAGCAAGTAATCCACAGATTAAAACCTACCAAAACACACTCAAATCACAGATCGATCCAAAACATGAAATTGAGGCTATTTTTTGGGGATTTTTGAATTTATGGGGGAAAGACCAAATCGACAAGGAATCCGTGGCAACCAAAAGATGCTGATACCAGATATTGAGGGTTAACGTCGTGGGTGGCTCGATCTTCACAGGTCTAATGGTCAAACCGATTAGAAAATGAGGGGAAAGGGAGAAGGTAGCGGAAGCGGACTCACACCTCGCAAAGACACGATGAACACACGCAAAACTCACACGATACAAGGCCAATTGCTCCCGCTGGTGCCTACCGGTCCGATAGAATCCTCGCAAGGAAAGATCGGTCAATGTCTCCCTCGATCCTAAGCGGAGAGGGAAGACCACCTTGGAGAGGGTCTTGAAAAGTATGTTCACGCACTCACAAACGTAGGCCTTGTACAACAAGGGAGGCGCGATGCAAACTCCAATGAGGTGGTGATGATAGTCGGTCCCCTTTGGTAAGGGGATGAGGCAAAAATAGAGATTCCACAAAGGGGGTGTCTTTAGTCTATCATCTATGCCTAAGGGATACATGAGGGGGTGGGGGCTCTATTTATAGGCCCACCACTAGCATGGGGGGGTAGTTTAGGCAAAGGGGTAAGTAAAGGGAATATTCTAGGGCATTAAACCCAGACCCATGTGAAGACGGTCATTCTAGTGATAAGACCAGCGGTGCCAGATCTGGCGCCGGTATTTCCGGTGAGCGTCGATTACTCCGGTCAGTGTCGGCTTGCACTTCTGTATGCGTTTCCGGCTGGGCTTTCGGTGAGCCGGTTTGGTCGGCGTGGGTTCCCGTGCGCCGGTTCTGGCGCCGGATGTTCTGGTGGTGGATCCGGCGGTGCCGAAGTCTCTGCCGGTTTGGTTCTGCCTCTTTTGTCTCCTCTTCCAAACCTACGTCTTGTCGGGCATAAGTCCTCGGGCTTCCTCCCTACCTCCGTACTTGGCGGTGTGCCTATCATGGTCATAGGACAGTGAAGTAGTATACCATTCAAGAGGGTAGGAAGTGGGCTTGCATATAGGAACAAATTCATCTTTGGAGTCCATGACGACTTGGCACAAGTTGCAGACCTTGATGTGGTAACGACCGTAGGTTGGGCTACATCAATTCTGCAAAAAACTTAGATTGAAATCAAATATTCTTACAATTGTCACCAATTCACAAGGATATCTCAAGTATAATATGATGGCTATGGCTACGGAGTGGATGGAGGGTGGATAGGATGAACTATGGTGGTGGACCTCCTTTGGTAGTGTTGTGACGCAATCTGAGAATGGTGGTTCTCTGCGCAGTTCCTGGAGTGTCAAAATATATAGACAACTTCACGAAAGTTGTCGTGTTTGATCTAACAAAGTCGTTGCCACATGGTATGGGCGGACCATACGGGCAGGCCTTGCCCGTACTATATGTCGCTAATGAAAGGAATATGCCCGAGAGCGAATAATAAAGTGGTTATTATGCTATTCCAGGTTTATAACAAATGTTTATTTTTCATGCGAGAATTGTATTAATAAGGAAACATTAATACATGTGTGAATTATAAACAGATAAGGTTCCTAGTAAAGCCTCTCTTTATACTAGCTTGTTGATTAACATATGATCAGATGTTTCCTGATCATGAACATTGGATGTTGTTAATAATAGGATCATATCATTAGAGAATCATATGATGAATAGTCACCCGCAGTAGCTGTAGAAATACGATCATGTCATCAAGTTTAAATTGTTATTGCATTCATAGTAACTCAATGTCCAGATACCATGAGATCACGTCAATCACTTTCATCGGAAGAGTACTTTGATTAAATCAAACATCACACCGTAATAGGGTGATTATAAAGGTGTCGTCAGGTATTTTGAATTGTCAGTTGAGGCTCGTGGATCAAGATTGGGATTTTTTCCATTCGGATGACAGAGAGATATACTCAGGGCCCTCTCGGTGATATCACATTGACATAGCCTTGCAAAGCGATTTGATCACTAGAATGTCATATCATAGGAACAAGAAAAAGAGTACTTGTCAGGAATGAGATGAAACAAGGTATAGATGATACCGAGTGATCGAATATCGGACAAGTAATATATCACGAGACAAAAGGAATTTGATTGCAGTGAAAGTGGTTTAGACAATCATCTGAT
This sequence comes from Avena sativa, assembly GCA_916181665.1. Classification (NCBI taxonomy): domain Eukaryota; kingdom Viridiplantae; phylum Streptophyta; class Magnoliopsida; order Poales; family Poaceae; genus Avena; species Avena sativa. The sequence goes on along the minus strand of OV702291.1, from coordinate 371,418,181 downwards.
TTTCATGGAACTAGTGGGAGTGGTTATGGATCTCCAGGCCCTGCTAATGATTATTGATCGGAGAAAGTCTTGATCATGTCTACATAGTTCTCGAACCCATAGGGAGACACACTTAAGGTTAACCGACACGTTTGAGCAGACAGGAAACACAAGGGAATTCAATGGACATCGCAGAAAATTGTTCTGCTGCAGAAAATTGTTCTGTCGAAATAGTTTCAGGGTATTAAAACAATGCAAGGGATCAAAATGTTAATGTGTTCATGAAATAAAGTGTTCATTAAAGGAAGTACTCATTAAATGAAGTTTTCATTAAATCGAGTTGCATTAAAATGGAATTAAAGTGCTTTAATGAAAAGACGTTTAAGGGAATTAAAGTGCTTTAATGAAAATACCTTTAAGGGACTTAAATTGCTTTAATGGATAAACCTTTAAGGGAATTAAAGTGATTTGATGGAGAATGAATGAGAGGAGGGGAGGGGGAAGCCCCATGGCACCTATAAAAGGAGGTGGCCTCCTCCTCTTGCTCCAGACACTCTCACAAGCTCTCTCATATGCCCCAAGCTTGGCATCTTCTCCCCTTGCTTGCCTTGTCCATTGCCACTAGAAAAGGTGTTCGGCGAAGCCCTGCTCTAAAGCTTCCCCTCCACCACCACTACCATGAAGTAGCACTGTTGGAGTTCCCGGGGATCCGCTACTTCCGCTGCCAGGCTGGAACAAGGCATCAGGAGTCATCGGCATACCGAACATGTGACCGATTATGGAGGCGCTTGCGGGAATGTTATCCCGCTTATGGTCTACGAGGGTGAGTCCATCTGTACCGTTACAAAGTATCACCTAGATTCGATCTTGGCAGTTGCAAACCGTAGGAATTTTTTTGTTTTCTATGCAACGAACCCCATCAGTGGTATCAGAGCTAGGTTTATGCGTAGATGCTTTGTAGTTAGAACACATGGAGATGTGGGTGCTGATTAGTGTTGTTAATGCAAATCTGTTGTATTTCAGATATTGGTGGCATAGTGGGATGAAGCGACCAGGACAATCTTTACAAGTCCTCGCGCATGAGACCTGTTCCACGCTTAACATGCAACTCGTTTTGCATAAGGCTTTGACAATGAATTACTTATACAAATAAAAATCTTTACTGTAACTATTTTGAATTACTACAACTAGCATATCATCTTAACAAATCAACTAACTAGGATAAATATTTCAAACTTCTAAAGTGGGAGACATAGGACATACCTATCATGAGTGACTTCATAATCTTCTTCCTTATGGGCATGTGTTCCTTCAAAACTCAAATCAAAACACTCTCATAATAATAATATTGAAGCAAAGAGGCAATAGGCAAATCCACTTTCATGAAAAAAGGAAAAAGGGAAAAATCTTTTTGTATTTTTGAGGATGGGGATTAAAGAATAGAAAAGACTTGTGAAAAAGCAAGATACTAAGAAAATAAACAAATGAAAGAAAGAAAGGAAAAACGAAAATGAAAGAAAAAGCAAAGTGTTGGAACAAGCCCAACACAAGTGTTTCAAAGCTTATACTGACATGGGTATGATTACTCAGGTTCTTATGATTACTTACCCTGGTTACATAAAGGCTCACAGTGTAACGCCCCAGTTTTAGCTAATCATATTTAGGGCTTTGTCTGTGCATTCATGAGCATCATCCCATAAAAGTGCATGGAAAAGAAATAAAGAAAAACCCTAAAACCCTAGCTATTTCCCCCTCTCCCCAAAAGCAATTCAAAAAGGTTTTGAATTTTGAAAAGTGCCAAAACTATGGATCCCAAATGGATTAAGAGTTCCCCACAATATCTTATATATTTACAAATGTTATAGTATTTTAGAAATGTTCAAAACAGGTTTGAAATTGAATTACAAAAGAGAAAAACAGAAAAACCAGAAAAGAACAAGGTTTTGCTAAAAAAAATGCAGCCAGAGCTCCCCAGGCCTAGCCCAGCTTACCTCCTCTCTTCCCTACCACCCACGCGCAGCTCTCTGCAGCCGCGGCCAGCCCACTTTGACCCAGGCCCGATACCCCTTCGCATCTTTCGTTTTTCTTCTTCCTCGTCGTTGATCCTCCTCATGCTGCGATGTGCGCCACCGCCCCTGGTCACGCAGATAAGAACGGCCGTGTTCCCCTCTCTCCCATCCCCATTTCTCCCTCTCTCTCGCTCTGTGTCGCTCGCGCGCAGAAGCCGAAACCCTAGCCGATGCAGGTGCCGCCCATCATTGTCCTTCTGCGTTGTTCCACGTTGTTCCGCACCTCCTCGAGCACACCAGAGTGACCTCCTCGCCTTACTGAGCATCCTCCTAGGAGGAATCGACCCTGCATGCCGGGAATTGATGCCAAGGTCTTCATCCCCTCCGATGCCGGCCGTCGTCGATTCTCCTCCTCCTAAGCTCCCCTTGCTTGGCCGACCCCTCCTCTGCATTCGTGGTGAGCTTCTGCACCTCCTGGTGCCCTTCACCCTCTCTCTTGCGTGTTGTAGCCGTCGCTCCTTGTTGACCTGCCACCGCTGCCGCCGCTGTCCGCTGTCGCAAGGCTTCCTTCGGTGACCCCCTACAAGTGGCGCCGCCCTTTTCCGGCTCGTTGTGTCCTGATGCGCCGAACAAGCCCAGCCCCGCAGTCCCACGCGCCCCGCTCCCCCGTCCCCTCCATCCACATGGGAGACCACCGCCGGCATGATGTTGTGACGACGTCATCATGACGCCAGCGTGCACGGTCAGTTGTTCAAACCAACTGTGGGTCCCGTTTTGCATGCGTGGCTGCTGATGTGGCCTCGGGCCCAGCAGTCAGTCACAGTATCTAGGGCCAGCCCCTGTGTAAAACATTTTAGCTGCCTATGCTGATGTCATAATGACGCAGTAAATCCTTTTTAATGGTTTAAATAATCTAGAAATTGTTATAATCTTATAAATTCAATAACTAATTATTTATAAGTTAGAAAAATGTGTATAATATATCAAAATGTTTAGAAAAATGAGATCTTTACAATAGACTCATAATCATGCATTGTTAAATAACTTTAAATACAAGTTTAATTAGAAGAATCAATTGAACCCCATAGGTGACTCCGAGGTTTCCCCTGTTCTAGGGTTTGCGACCATTGGACCCTGTTTAAAGTGATCAAGCATGCCCTAGGGTTTCATTTAAGATCTATTTAACTTGTCATATAATCATCATTGCTTGAGCATTGCATCGATGCCATGTGTTGATTGTTTTCCCCTTTTCTTTCTGGTGTTTTCTTCTTCCCGATAGAATATGATATCGAGATCGAGATCAAAGACCGAGATCAACACCATCGAAGACCAACGAACAATACTTGATCAACTATAATCAAGTCCTGTACAAGATATCTGAAGATCTGCTTATTGATTATCAACAGGAAAAGGCAAGCATAGCCCCACCGTTATACAATCCTATCCTTTCAAAAGCATTTGAACTCTTTCCATGTTGCATATGATTCTACTGTGGTCTTTTATCGATAGATAAAGTATCCTAACTATTGCATTACTCCCTTTGAGCTTATATTACCTGATCCACTACTCCTAGCATAACTATGTTTGGCTTGTGTGCACTGCTAGAGCTTATATCTGTGTCTTGCTTAGCCATGCGTAGCTGTCAGTGCTGGTTCATCTAGATGATGTATCAGATGCAGAGAATCTAGTATGACAGGAGAATAAGGTATACTGATAAGGTAAGATCAGTGGTAAAGGTTAAACATGCTAAGGCTTCTATAGGAGGCCACAATGGGATGTGGTTTTTCTAGTCCCATGCTCGCCACCACTAGGAACCGAGTTCTTGCCTTTGGACCAAGACGAGCGTACAACCACACGGGGTTTATGGGGACCTTACGATTAACTAACTTGCCTAGTAGATTCCATGAGTCACATAGTTCGGGCTTTCCATTTGGCATACGCATCGAAAATGTTTTCGAAAGCGGAGGAGAAGGAGGTGCATCATAACAGGTAGGTAAGCGTGACCGGGGTTGCTTGGAGTAGATGGCGCCCCTAATAAACCAACCTCGCCCACATCTCTTGGGACGTGCTTCAGGATTTGACCCGTTACGGCAGAACCATCCTTAGGGCGTGACTCATGGTCTCGGCGAAGCAAGGTAAAATGGTCGTGTCCAATCACCCTCTGCAAGCACACCAAGGAAGTGTGTCAAGTGGCGCTAAGAGTAGGTTGGTACGTGTGGGTAAAGTTGTGAAACTTTTCGAAAAGACGTGTTCACGGTTATGAACGCTTGGTGACCGAATTCTAAGATCATAGAGAACATGAACCTAATCGTAAAACTTGGTACTTCAATGTGTGATTAAGGATGCTTCCTCATGGGTACGAGGGGGTGATCCTAGTTGTGAGATGAGGATTAAGTTTGGTGGACATAAAAGATGATGATCAATTCTTCGGAGATGTCGCTCTCTTATCCCCTTCTTAAATATTCTGGTTAGACGAGCTTCTTCTCCCTCTTGTTTTACAAAACAAAGATGGCTTTATGCAAAATAACCCCACCAGCCATAAGACTTGCGGAGTACACCCTGTACTCACCCTTGCTTTGTTGATACTTTTGTAGCAAAATAAGTGTTCCCTTGAAGACAAGTTTGGTACGACATCGACACCAACGAGTAACCTGGGGTTCCTGGCCGGCAGCCTGGAATCTATGGGCTAGGGCGTCATCGTTATGCTTCAGGCCTCTTAGGACATTTGTTAAGTTTGCTATACTTAATACAATAATTTGCCTTCCGTTGTTTGATGTTTGTGGTCAGTGACCTTTGCTTTTAATATTTTGGTTCTTCACTCAGTTATGAGCTTGCTGTAATAATTTTTGTGTCGCAGGGTTACTGTTGTGTTACCGATTTATCACTGAATATCCTCGAGCTCTAGGTTAAGCTTATGTTAGGCTAATGTCTGTGATTTGTTTAACCCTGATCCCGAGGGTGTTACAGTTCTTGGTCTCAGAGCAATACCGACCGTAGGAAAACCTTGCTATTGGTCGATGTTGAGTCTAGTGCTTGTGAAAACTATTTCAAAGATGAAAAGTATTTGCGAAAACTCTATTATGCTTCTTTTGCTCCTCATCCAGTTTCTTTCTAACTCTAGGTCATCTCACCTTGTGTTGATTTGGAAAAGTTTTGATATCTCTTCTAGTCTTTCAAAGCTTAGGTGCCTTCCAGTCATGCTGTTTCTCAGCCAATTGACCTAGTGTTTAGTTCCCTAGAGTTGTGTGTGTTGTGTTCTTTGTGTTTCCTTTGCTCTACTTCATCTGAGAGCTTCCTTTCCATCATGATCTCTCTACCTTATGGGCCACAATATTATATTGTAGGATCCATAGTGTTCTGTTCTAGGCTTCGAGGGTTCCTTTTGCCTCGTGTTCCTCCTTTTTATTTGTTGGGTACTTCAGAAGTCGTTTCTTGTTTTGAAAGCTACGTCGTGCTTACTATATTGCAGTGTATGGTGCAACACTCAAGTAGTAGTTACTTCTTTCTCGGGTTTTAACCCTTGGACTTGAACCGAAGATCCTAGATTGTGCTGGATTCTAGTGTTATGAATCTTGTACATGAAGCTGATCTTTAACCCAAGATCCATTCCATTGACCCCTATCATAATGTTCACACATCACCTTAGGATGGCTGGTACTACAATTCTAGCCTTCAAGCTTTTGGTTATTGTCGCGAGTAAATTTCGACAATTAAGGACTTCCCCTACCCCTAGCTATGGCAAATGTTCTTTTAATTGAACCAAATATATCATAACAATAGTACTCCTCATGAGTCTCATATCTATATTCATGACTCTGCCACACCTCTCCCATTTTTGCATTGCTTCGGAAGATTTTTAACCTATGCATCCACATCTCGGGATTTTATCCTGAGCATGTTTTGTCCCCTTGTTGTTTCTAACGGTTATCTACCAGTTGGTAGCCTAGTAGTAAATGTGCATCGGTGTCTTCTGATGCAAGATACTCTTGTGGTCCGTCATGACAAACCATTTCGGAATGTTAGGAGAAACAAACTCCAGTACCTTGTCATTTCTAGGACCAGGTCAAAGTATTGTAGTCCGTAGATAAAGAGACATTGATTAGCTTCTATCTGTTCTACCTTAGAGTATCACACCCTTTTACACTAAGAGGTTGTGTTGAGTCTCATGACCTTCTTAATGAGGTGATGCTCTTACACATATTTACCCACCCTTCCTCCGACCTTTCACGCCCAAAAATGATGCGTGTGCATAAATAATGTGGTTGTTTAAGATTCTGAGCAATTCCTATTGCTTCAAACTCGAAGGACATTTGTGTCATTCTTAGCGTGATTGGTTAACCCTGTCACTAAGCAAAGGATGATTGTGCTACCAAGTCCGTTATTCTGGTGCACTTTCTTCAGTTAAAGAGTTAGGCTTGTGCTGAAACTCTAAGACTATGTCTTCTTGCCTTACCAAGCAATTGTCAGGTCGAACTCTATGACATATCGGTGGTCCGTGATATTCTGGATGTCTACTAGAAGTATTGCCATGTCGCCACATGACCGTGTCAAGTTCTTGAGTAAGCAAGTTCTTTGAACTGCTCATTTCTCCAAGGATCCGTATTGGATACCTTGAATTAGTTGATTGAGATTAAACAACAACTTCGAGAGTTGTAAGACAAAAGTTCTATCTGACTTAGTTCATCTTAACGGGATGTCTAGTTTTGTCTGTGCTGAAGAAAGATAGTATCTCCTTCATGGATATGTTATCGTCCCCACCTTTGATTTGATTTGGGTTATCGTCAAATCAAAATCAGTTCCAAGGACTATCTTGTCGATGCTGCTCCTTACGATGTTTCACTTGAGTACATCTTCATGTTCTTTGGTCTGACCAATACTATGCCTTGTTCATACTAAATATAAGTCCATCCTTCTGGAGTATCTCGATAAGTTTGTTGTTGAGCCCAAATCGACAATATCCTTATTTTCTCCATGTCAGACTAGATTCAGATGGAACATTTGGCATTAATATTGGAAAACTTTTGAGAACCTTCTTCGTGTTATCTCGAAGTATGTGTTCTCGATGTTAGAAGTAACCTTCTCCGATTCACGGGCAAATGGTGAAAGATGTCACCGTGGATTTGAGTAGAGTTATATTTGTTTCCTTAAGGACACAGTTGTATTTCGTTGCAAGTACTCGATGTATGAGAAGTTGTCCTTCGACAAGTTGCTAATACATACTCTAGCAATCTAGCTCATTCATTTGGAGCCTGACATTGTAGTCCACATCTTGAGAATATAGTAACTTTACCTTTACGGTAAATGTTGCAAACTTTCTATTCGCAAATGCTGAGTCTAAAGTATCATTGCACTTAACCAAATCTGAATCTCAAGCAGATATGATGGTTGGTGGTCTTCAAGGTTTTGACATAGGTCTCTTTGTAGTCCGGCAAGATTGATGTAATGGTTGACACAACTAGTCGAAAAGCCTATTGTCAAATTCTCTTGAATCAGCAAATAACAACCAGTCTTCATGAGGCTTCTTCTATGATTTATTATGGGAGTTGCGCTTATGGTTTCCTTTGTCTCTGAAGTCTGACCTTTACTTGATGTTTGTTTTCTCATACATCAACGAGAATATTTAAAGTAGTGATGCTAAATGTCTCTCAGTCGAGCCTCCAGACCCTTTTATGTTGTCAAGCTTCTTCTTGTGCCAAGTAATTGAGGTCTGAGAATGAAGTTTCTTTTTCCTTGTCTCATCAGGAATCTTCTTACTTAATCATCCTAGTGGTGTAAAGTGATATCACAATCTTTGGCAAAGATTTCGGTCAACCTGGATGAATAAGGAGTTTCCTTCGTTTCTCGATCATGTTCAAGAGTGATGATGATTTTGGTAATCAGAAATTTCTCTTGTTACATGCTCCTTATGACTCTTAAGAGTCCTCGCCACAAAAACACATTTCTGTCTTAACCTTCTGTTGAATGAAGAGTGATTCTTCTGTATCAAAAGTAGTTCAACAGCTTGCTTATCTGTATCTTTTTAACCCCTGAAGCCCTACTTAAGCCATTTAGTAGAGGTTCATCTCTCGAAGTCTGTGGTTATGTTCTTCTGTTGTAAGCTTTCCTTTTCAGAAGCTTAAAACTCTTCTGAAGCTCCATGGTCTCAATCCTTATGAAGACTAGTTATCTGCCAACTTGAAACCTTCTCCTCTTGTTTCCCTCTGCTACCTTGATGTGTTTCATGTTTGTCATCTCACAGTTGTTTTGAACACTCCTTTCATGAGTTGACCATGAGATACTCCGTGTGTTGTTTAGTGTGTTTCCCTCTTATCCTTAGAGAGGCCATGTTCTCCTCCTCTCTTCCTACCTTTGGAATCTCGAGTCGACATTATCGTAACGGGGATAGAGCTGTAACGCCCCAGTTTTAGCTAATCATATTTAGGGCTTTGTCTATGCATTCATGAACATCATCCCATAAAAGTGCATGGAAAAGAAATAAAGAAAAACCCTAAAACCCTAGCTATTTCCCCCTCTCTCCAAAAGCAATTCAAAAAGGTTTTGAATATGGAAAAGTGCCAAAACTATGGAGCCCAAATGGATTAAGAGGGGCCCACGATATCTTATATAATTACAAATGTTCAAGTATTTTAGAAATATTCAAAACTGGTTTGAAATTGAATTACAAAAGAGAAAAACAGAAAAACCAGAAAAGAAAAATGTTTTTGCTAAAAACAATGCAGCCAGAGATCCCCAGGCCCAGCCTAGCTTGCCTCCTCTATTCCCTACCACCCGTGTGCAGCTCTCTGTAGCCGCATCCAGCCCACTTCGGCCCAGGCCCGATACCCCTTCGCGTCTTTTGTTTTTCTTCTTCCTCATGTCCGGTGGAGAAGCAGTTGCCTGGCAGCCTCCTCATTGTCGATCCTCCTCACACTGGGATACGCGCCACCGCCCCTGGTCACGTAGATAAGAACGGCCGTGTCCCCCTCTCTCTCCCCATCCCCATTCCCCCTCTCTCTCGCTCTATGTCTCTCGCATGTAGAAGCAGAAACCCTAGCCGATGCAGGTGCCGCCCATTGTCATCGCTTCTCCTCGAGCACACCAGAGTGACCGCCTCGCCTTGCTAAGCATCCTCCTAGGAGGAATTGACCCTTCACGCCGGGAATCGACACCAAGGTCTTCAACCCCACCGACGCCGACCGCCACCGATTCTCCTCCGCCCGAGTTCCCCTTGCCTTGCCGACCCCTCCTTTGTGTTCGTGGTGAGCTTCTGCACCTCCTGGTGCCCTTCACCCTCTCTCTTCCATGTTGTAGTCGTCGCTCCATGTTGACCTGCCGCCACCGCCGCTGTCCGCCGTCGCACGACCTACTCCGGCGAGGCCCTACAAGTGGCGCTGCCCTTTTCTGGCTCGCCATGTCCTGCTGCATCGAACAAGCCTAGCCCCGCAGTCCCGCACGCCCCGCTCCGCCGACCCTACCATCAACCTAGGAGACCACCGTCGGCATGACGTCGTGTCAACGTCATCATGATGCCAGTGCGCACGGTCAGTTGGTCAAACCGGCTGTGGGTCCCGTTTTGCATGTGTGGCTGCTGATGTGGCCTCGGGCCCAGCAGTCAGTCACAGTGGCTAGGGCCAGCCCCTGTTTAAAACATTTTAGCTTCCTATGTTGATGTCATAATGACGCAGTAAATCCTTTTTTATGGTTTAAATAATTCCAGAAATTGTTATAATCTTATATATTCAATAACTAATTATTTATAAGTCAGAAAAATGTGTATAATATATCAAAATGTTCAGAAAAATGAGATCTTTACAATAGAATCATAATCATGCATTGTTCAACAAGTTTAATTAGAAGAATCAATTGAACCCCGTAGGTGACTCCGAGGTTTCCCCTGTTCTAGCGTTTGCGACCCTCGAACCCTGTTTAAAGTGATCAAGCATGCCCTAGGGTTTTATTTAAGATCTTTTTAACTTTTCATATCATCATAATTGCTTGAGCATTGCATTGATGCCATGTGTTGATTGTTTTCCCCTTTCTTTCCGGTGTTTGCTTCTTCTTGGTAGAATATGATATTGAGATCGAGATCAAAGACTGAGATCAACACCATCGAAGACCAATGAACAATACTTGATCAACTACAATCAAGTCCAGTACAAGATATCTGAAGATTTGCTTATTGGTTATCAACAGGAAAAGGCAAGCATAGCCCCACCATTATACAATCCTATGCTTTCAAAAGCATTTCAACTCTTGCCATGTTGCATACAATTCTATTGTGGTCTTTTATTGATAGATAGAGTATCCTATCTATTGCATTACTCCATTTGAGCTTATATTACCTGATCCACTGCTCCTAGCATAACTAGGTTTGGCTTGTGTGCACTGCTAGAGCTTATATCCGTGTCTTGCTTAGCCATGCATAGTTGTCAGTGCTGGTCATCTAGATGATGTATCAGATGTAGAGAATCTAGTATGACAGGAGAATGAGGTATACTAGTAAGGAAAGATCAGTGGTAAAGGTTAAATATGCTAAGGCTTGTATGGGAGGCCACGTTGGGATGTGGTTTTTCTAGTCCCATGCTCGCCACCACTAGGAACCAAGTTATTGCCTTTGCACCAAGACGAGTGTACAACCACACGGGGTTTATGGGACCTCACGATTAACTAACTTGCCTAGTAGATTACATGCGTCACATAGTTCGGGCTTTCCATTTGGCATACGCATCGAAAATGTTTTCGAAAGTGGAGGAGAAGGAGGTGCATCATAACAGGTAGGTAAGCATGGCCAGGGTTGCTTGGGGTATATGGCGCCCCTGATAAACCAACCTCGCCCACATATCTAGGGACCGACTTCGGGATTTGACCCGTTACGGCAGAACCATCCTTAGGGCGTGGCTCATGGTCTCGGTGTCCAATCACCCTTAGCTAGCACACCAAGGAAGTGTGTCAAGTGGCGCTAAGAGTCGGTTGGTACGTGTGGGTAAAGTTGTGCACCCCTGCAGGGTTAAATCTTTTGGAAAAGCCGTGTTCACGGTTATGAACGCTTGGCCACCGAATTCTAAGATCATAGAGAACATGAACCTAATCGTAAAACTTGGTAGTTAACCGTGTGCTTAAGGATGCTTCCTCATGGGTACGAGGTTGTGATCCTAGTTATGAGATGATGATTAAGTTTTGTGGATAACAAAAGATGATGATCAATTCTTTGGAGATGTCGCTCTCTTATCCCCTTTTTAAATATTGTGATTAGACGAGCTTCTTCTCCCTCTTGTTTTACAAAACAAAGATGACTTTATGCAAAATAACCCCACCAGCCATAAGACTTGTGGAGTACACGCTGTACTCATCCTTGATTTGTTAATACTTTTGTAGCAGAATAAGTGTTCCCCTGAAGACAAGTTTGGTACGACATCAACACCGACGAGTAGCTTGGGGTTCCCGGCCAGCAGCCTGGAATCTATGGGCTGGGACGTCATCATTATGCTTCAGGCCTCTTAGGCCATTTGTTAAGTTTGCTATACTTAATAGCATAATTTTCCTTCCGTTGTTTGATGTTTGTGGTCAGTGACCTCTTCTTGTAATATTTTGGTTCTTTGCTCAGTTATGAGCTTGCTATAATAATTTTTGTGTCGCAGGGTTACTGTTGTGTTACCGATGTCTCACTGAATATCCTCGAGCTCTAGGTTAAGATTATGTTAGGCTAATGTCTGGGATTTGTTTAACCCTGATCCCGGGGGTGTTACACACAGCCCACAAAGCCCAAGAGGAAGGCCTAGGAAGCATCCGATAGAAAGCATAGCTTGCTAGACAAGGAAATAGAAACCGACATTGTATTACTGTTGTAGTTGTAACTTGTAACCTATATGTATATGGCCTCGGGACCCAGTCTATTATATATAGGCTGGGAGGATCTAGCAGGGAGCTACCAAAAAAGCCTTGAGCGATCGGATCAGACGACTTTGACTCCCTTGTTTGTCTCATCAGCTGACGAAATATCTAGCGTTCTCTTCTCCACGAAACCCTAAGTCCATAACCATGGGCATTGCCGAGGTTAACCCTCGTCAATGGGCGCCCTCTTCACCAAGCAAAAGCTCAACAGCAATAGATCCACGCCCACCCACCCCTATTTCGGTTCCCATCAACTTCAAAAGTGGATCCGATCTCATCATTGGAAGTTTTGACTTCCACATGGAGGACCTCGAGAATTTCTGTCTACTCACCCCGGTATCTTCGGGTCCATCGGTCATAACAGCGGGACTCACGGCAATATCTGCATCCTCCATCGGCTCATCAGAAGAAGCCGTACCCCAGCCAGCAAACGGCAAATAAAATTCCAGAAACTCCATAGATCTAGGGGATTTGGCCGATCTATATGATGGTCTCTCCTTCGGTTTAGACTCCCAGCTAACACCACAACGTGGCTCAAGCCCCACGAACACCGAACATGAGGAAAGCAACGAAAACTTCAACTTTCGAATCAGGATGGCTAAGATCTACCTAGAATAGAACCCACATGATTTTACTGGCTTTCCAGACAGCATCTCCTTCAGATCCGATGATAACAACAGCAACTCATATATGATGCACCGCCCGGTGTGCGTCATTATCAGCGAAGGAACATCCACACCTCGTGACACCAACGTTAACCCAATCCTTGATGCCAATGATATTTTATCGAATGACAATGCAGGAAACAACAAGAACGAATGAGACCCATCCAACAACCACATCCTACAAAGAAGAGAAGAAACACATGATGGTGAACGGCTAACACTTCAACTGCCAGCAAATGCATGACAAAGAGCGAGAGATGCAGTCTCAAGGGCGGTCCCTATGACAGCCAAAGCAACACATGAGGACTTAATGTCGAACCAGTACTTGCTTCACTAGAAGAAAATGGACCTTCTCAGGATGCAGAGGCAACTTGATGAAATGAAAAGGTTAGTCGTCGAATCTAGCATGCGGTGGGTACAATTAAGCTGCACTCATGGATCTCGCAGCATAGCTGGAGGCACGCGACGAATAGTAAACTCTCGGTTGCAAAACATTCCGAAAGCTGAGAGAAACGATCTGACACAAAATCTAAACCTATCCTTCATAACAGTAGATCTAGTAGGACACGTCAAAGAAACAACAACACAAGCCGCGATTGTTGGCGCCCAAACCTACCTACTCGCGACGCAACCTGCACCTGACGATCCACATGCGGCTCTCCATCGCTCTGCTCTCATGAACCTCGGCCTCGTGGGGCCTCCCTCACATAAGGAGAACAAGGTACTTCAAGGCAACTCGATAAATTGCCATGCCATCGAAACAACCCTCAGCACGGAGGACACACTCGACGACCACAGTGACCACATCGGGTGCACTTTCCAAACCCTGAACCACGAGATGGTGCAGGGAACGACATCAGCAACATAGGGTCGATAGGTCAAGGGAAGAGCATAGAAGCCGAAGGTATTACGATGGTGAAAGCGAGGATGAGTATAAACTATGCAGGGCTAGATGCTTTACCTAGCGGGTTCACAGGACCCTAGTGCCTAAGGACTTCAAGCTTCCTCACGATCACCAAAAATACGATGATCTCCAGGAACCCGAGCCTTGGCTAGCAAATTACCTGGCAACCGTTAAACTTCAAGGTGGCTCCAAAGCTACCGCAATTTAAAGTTTGTAGTTACACTTAAGCGATACTGCTTGCTCATGGCTCAGGTAGCTACCCGAAGAATCCATCAACAAATGGAACGACCTCGAAGGTAAGTTAATCTGAAACTTCACATGCACGTTTAAGCGACTTGCATCCTTGGATCCGTTACAGGCATGCAAACAAAAAGCTGGAGAGCCGATACGAGCATTTATCCAGCGGTGGAACATCATTAAGAATTCAGCCGAAGATATATCTGATGAAAGAGAAATTGATGCATTCAACGACGACCTCCACCAAATAGAATTCATTGAGGAACTAGGGCATGTCAAGCCCAAAACAATCTCACAATTAATGGACATGGAAAATCGCTGGGCAGATGGAGAAGATGAAGTGAACAACAAGCGAGGGCGCTCACCCGAAGAAAATCAAGATAGGTGCAATAATGATAGGATAAGACACGACAATGATGGATACGGCAGGCCGAGCTATATTCGGTTGTATTTTTAGGAGGAGACAACTAAAGAAACGACGATCGTAGCGGCAGATACTATAGTAATAGAGAAGATGCTAGCATAAGCCAATGTACACAACGGTACCAACTAAGGGCTTGGGAGCCCCCCATATCCCCACTACAGATGCTGGAAAGACACTATAATATACACTTCTATGTCAACTCCGCCGAAAGAAGGCGATCGAACCACCTCATGAAGGACTACCACACTTTCTTAAAAATGCAGGAGGTATGTACTGCAAAAGCAATGGAAGAAGCAAACCGAGGATACGCCACCATACCTGGAACCCTACCTATTGGCGCCCCACCACCACCAATATAGCCCTCAGTAGGACAGCCACAACCCGTGATAAATAGAACCATGAGAAAAAGTACCCAAGGTAAAAAGGCGCAATGTGAATGGTCCAAAAAGGGCGACCGTCTAGCAGAATTCAGAAGATGATCACTCGACACGTTAACATGGCAGTAACAACTCCACCAGCTACACCCGAATAACTCCACTAGTTAGAGAAAGAAATTACATTTAGTAGGGAAAATCACCCACTATGGGTTCCGCGACCAGGTCATTCATCCCTGATAGTGGAAGCCCAAATTGGCGGGTTCGGCATGAGTAAGGTCTTCATGGATGCCGAAAGCAGTATCAACCTAATCTATGCCAAGACCCTATGAGCAATGAGCTACTCTTTGACCAATTTGGCTCCAACGGACACATCCTTCCATGACATAGTCCTAGATAAAGCTAAAATTCCTTTATACAAAATTTATCTTGACGTTGTTTTCGGATCAGCAGAAATTTTAGGCGCAAGAAGCTCGAGTTTGAAGTCATGGATTGGCCATCGCAGTACCACGAAATACTAGGGCGTCCAGCTTTCGCGCGGTTCATGGAAGTACCGCACTATGTGTATCTGGAAATGAAAATGCCAGCACCCAACAGAATTATAACTATGAGAGGAAGCTTCACCTGATCCGACAACTATGACAGGGAGTTCAACAAAATCTCTGAATCTTTCGGGATGTGAGTAGAATTTGAGCAACTAAAAATCTCAATGGATACATAGCTTTTGATAATGGCACGGGTCGATTCCTATCAAGATTTTGACGCTACAAAAATAACCTTTGTGGCTTCCAACCTTGGCCCGCATAGGAAAGATCGGTTCCTCCGTGAGTTCTAGGAGACTTTTGCATGGTTACCAGCTAACATGACAGGAATTCCGACGGAACTCGCTGAGCATGCACTCAACCTAAACCCCGAAGCCAAGCCGGTAAAACAGTCTCTCCACCGTTTTGCGGAGCCCAAACGCAAGGCCGTTGGAAAAGAACTCCATCGCCTAATGGATGCTAAATTTACCAAGGAATAAAGAAAGTAGAATGGGTCACCAATCTAGTATGCGTCCCAGAGAAAAATACAAAAGAGTTATGCATGTGCATCGACTTCACCGCACTGAACAAACACTGTCCACAGGATCACTTCCGAATACCGCAAATTGATCAAATAATCGATGCAACCGCGGGGTATGACAACAATGCCCTTCGGACTTAAAAATGCGGGCGCCAGATATTAGCGGATGATGCAAACCTTCCTAGGAAGCCATATCAGAACAAACATACGTGTATATATCAACAACATCATAGTTACTACAAAGCAAGGGTTGACTCTTATCGATGATCTTCGAGAAACATTTCATAACCTCGACAAATACTGCATCAAGCTCAACCCATGTATTGCTCCTTTGGAGTCTCTGTGGGGCAACTCCTCAGATACCTTATATCGGTAAGAGGAATAGAGGCAAATCTCTTAGAAAATAAAGGCAATCCTCACGATGAAGGAGCCAACAAATCTTCATAGCGTGCAACAATTGGCTAGACGAGTCGTGGCGCTCGGTCGATTTATCGCCCGCTTAGGTGAAAAAGCATTTTCGTTTTATGCCCTTATGAAGAAATCAGATAAATTCGAGTGGACCGAAGAAGCCCAGTGAGCCTTTGAAGACCTAAAGAAAACACTTTCGACATCCCCTGTCATTGTGTCCCACAAGAAAAAGATCCCCTAGTACTCTACCACTACAAGAATCTGGACGATTCATGACGTTTTATTCATGACACATTGTAAAAATGCCATAGATGCATGACGTTCTAGGCCATTTCGTCGCTACACTCTCGAAGGGCCTCCATCCCTGGTATCCATGACGTTCCGGGTTTTCATTGACAAAAATTCGTCGTGGATTTCGTCCGAGGACTTGAAGCCCAGTTTGGCATTTCATCCCACATAAAATCATCACAGAATTCTTCAAGAGCCATTGGTTGATTGTGTTTTTTGACAACCGGGCCATCCGTGCTTGAACCCACCTGTCATCTTGGTTTGAACATACGGGTCTAAGAGGTTGTTCTCAGAGTTTTAGCCGGGCCTAGATGTCAGTCCATCTGGTATAAATTAGATGGCATAAAAAAAAGAGTGCCCTAACCAGGGTTCGAACTCGCGAGCACACTCACTAGTAGAAGGTTCGGAACCACAAGACCAGTGGACTCTGTTCCAACAGATGTACTACTTTGCCATTCTTATAAGCATGTCCTAAATCAGCCGTCCTTCAATAAATACACTGATGTTTTGACTAACAGCCGCAACAGCTAGAAAAGACAACTACTTTTCAAACATAGCACTACTTCATATTTCTTATACACATGTTCTCAATCACACGAAGAAGCAAAATGTGGAAGTACAGGAAATTACAGCAACAATCAACACAACACATATCAACATGGAGATAGCACACAATCTTACAAATATATAGAGAACATGGTTGACATATAGTTCCAAACCAACTAGATAACCAAATTCACAAAGATTTCCAAACCAAGTAGACAACCTGCAGGTTCACATTCAGATCCAAACTAACCACGAGTTCACATGAAGCCAACCCGCATAACCAGGTACTTTGTGCCCTCATTTTAGGTGACCTACATGACACGTGAAGCTAGATACGAGATCCTCAAAGAAGGTGAAGACGAACAAATCTAAACTGACTACTTGTAACACCCTCGAATCGGCCATATGCAAGTCTTAGCGCTTCCCACCAAACCCGCATAGAAACGATTCAAGGACGCCCACCAGGCACTTTCGTGCGGGTGGAAAACGAAGTAATATCATTACACAATAGTCCATGATGGAACCCACAGAACACGATACATATACAGCAATGACTCACTGAGTCAAGAATATAGATATACAGTACAAAGATTCAAATCACCTTGAACACGATATAGCATCCGAGTACGGATAAGAAGCAAATTGAGCTAAGAGCCCTGAAGAATAACCAATGGCGTCCATAACCCTGCCCAGGCCAAGCCGGAAGGGTAACCCTGCTAACGGCGTCAAACTTAAACCTGCTAAAACAAAAGGTGTGCCGACAAAGGGCAAAGGAAAAAGAGGAGCGTCGGTACTAAGGCCAGTACACGGCAAGGCTAGAATTCGGCGGCTCTCTCCTACATAGGTATGGTGGACTGAAGCGGCAGCGCAGCATGCACTAAAAAATCTATAAAGACTCAATTCTACTTTCGGCTATTAGAGAGGGATAAGAAAGACCTATTCGGATCCAACCTAATACTAACACCAATCATACTCATCCTGATATTTCCCCCTCGAGACCAAACGAGGAAGTCAAACCGAGGAACTCACACAGTTGGCAGTTTTATTCATTCCATTATAGTTGAAGCACTTACTAGTCAGATATAGATAGCATGAGTCATCCTGATAGCATAAGTAGTGGGCAGTTTTAGTTAACCATTCAGTTGTAGTTGCAGTACTTACTAGTCAGATACAATTAGCATGTGACATCCCAAACCCAGTAGTTGTTGGCACATTGATTTCATTCCATTGGAGTTGTGATACTTACTAGGCAGATATAACATGACACAATACACCTCAATTCCAGCAGTTGTTGGCACTTTTATTATCCATTCCATTGTAGTGAAGCTGATTACTAGTCACATATTAAGTCAAATTTATAGCACTACTTTAGTTATGCTTGTCTATGATCGAGATACTGTGCTCCAAGTCATCCATAACCATGGACACGGCTTTCAGAAAGATTTACCCTGCAGGGGGTGCACAAATAGCAACACACGCACGATCAACCTCAGAAAAACCAAATCAAAACCCAATGAGGCTTTCACAACAAACAATCACAGGATTCATAAAATAATTCAGGGGGCCACCCCATTAAGCTACCCGCAACGAAGTTGGCCGGCTCCGAGATGGACCCAAGGTTTGTGTCAATGGCTGTAAACGACTGGGAACCCAAAAGTGTGATTGGGCTTGTCGATACCGCGAAAACATTCCACGTTCCAAAACAGTATGGGTGCTTCACGCACAATCGTAAATAAAGCAGTAAAGCATGGCGTAAGTACATGATAGTAATAAAGCTCCAAACTACTTTGTGGCCCCAAGAAATAAGAAATGAATCAAGCTCTGGCTAAGGGGATTCATGGTCTCACATGCGGATAGTGCGATAATCAAGGAACATGTATCAAGTACTCGGGGCCTACGGGACACAAGTGAGCGTGGAAGAACCAAACATTAGCTATTGTCCACTGATGCCTCTGCATTAGTTATATCTATTCCCAGCAATTAATCAAGTTGTATTTAAAGTCATGATCAGCTCCACCATTAAGCATCTCCACCATTCAGCATGTGCCAATTTGCCGTCAACGGTGGAACGACAACGACGCGAAGCAACACATAAGCAAGCAACTACGACTCGCAAGGCCTACTAACTATCAAACAACATGCAATAGGATGTGTCCATGGAAATATAGGGGTTGCAAGGAGTATAAATGGTGCACATAAACTAAAGCATCGCAACACAGATAGCAATAGATCAACAGGAGGAAATAAAGACTATAAAAGCAAAATAGGTAGAAAGGGGGAGATTGCTCGCCGGGGAAACATTGCCGAAGGTTCATCCGAAGATCAGGTCGGCACTCGCATCAACTCATCGGCCTAATCCGCGAAGAAGCAAAGCACTAGAAGAAACACCGGATACACTATTTAATACTAAGGCAGAAGATCGGGAATGATGTAGGTATGATGTATGACATGGCAAAAGTGTGATGCAATTAGGCAATATTAAGCGGAACCGGGGTCCCGACAATTAATTAATGGTTCATGTTGTTTAGTTACCCCACAATTTAAATGTTGTCTTAGCAAGGCAAAACATGGCATCGGCTTGCTACACAAATTTAAATGGAGACAATATAAGACTAGAATAGCCCGCATATAGTCTCCATATTTAATTTAGGTGAATCAGGATAATGCCCCCAAACCACACAATATGTATGCGACATGATCAAATTAATATGCAACAATTATATATAGCATTTATAAAATAGGGATAGTTAGGGGTCACACATCGGGGGTCGAAGATCTTTTGGTTCGAGGGTCGGGGTCTTCGAGCTGGGAAGGAGAACTTGGTGTCCATGTAGGAGTACTTGATGTTCCATCTCGTTCAACGATGTAGAACTTGGCGGGGTTAGCAGCACAACAACAAGTATCTTATCAGAGGCAACACCCGCTACACGATGAAACCTCGCCTTGCAATCACGTCGTACCACGGTCACATCACGTTCAACAAAACCACCTCAACTCACCACGGTCAAGATCAAGGCAGGCTTGGGTGCGTACATCTGCATAAGCCATCTACACGTTGACCAACAACTACACCAAGACGAACATTAATACATGAATGCTGCAACGAGGACTGGTCCCATTCGGGCATTACCTCAAACACATAACTATCAGGAAGCAGCGGGAGGGCGACGAGCTTGTTCGGGTGGCCCCTAGACACCAGGGATAGGAAGGCGCAGGGCTTGCCTGCTCAACAACAGGGGAGGCCGATGAGGTCTGATCGGAGCAGAGCCTCACGGCCACCTCGAGAGAGGCAGCCGACACAGGGGGTGACAGGGATGGGAGCCATACAGGGAGGAGAGGCAGGGCACGTCAGCAGCAGCGGCGAGCGTCCCTGGAGACGGCCGGAGGCAAGGAGGTGAGGATATGGCTGGAGGCGGCGGCATGCTTGCTGACGGTGACTTAGAGAAGGCCAGGGGCCGGCGACAACCGGAGCGGGGAGGATGGCAACGGGTCTGACGGTAGGGTGGCACAGAGGTGAGGAAGGGCGACCATGGTAGGAGAAGGCCAGCGGGAGGCGGCGAGCTTGAGGGAGGCCAAGGAGGCTTTCTGAAGGCGGCCGGGCTCGGGACCTGGGCCTACCACGGTGGCGCACGAGAAGGCCGGACGAAAGAGGGTCGAGGACGCGCGGGGCAGAGCGGGGACTCGTGGTGGCGAGGACAAGGCCGACGGCAGGGCTTGCTAGACGGAGAAGCTCGATGACATAGAGAGGCAGCATGGTGATAGGATCGCGAGGTGGGGATCGAGCGAGCATGAGGCTCGATGGGGAAGATATCATGAGGGGGCCACAGGGTACGTGGTCACGGGGTGGATCCAGGTGGGGTCGGGATGGTGGGGCCAGGGGCGCTGTGGGGTGGGCAGTGGGTTGTCGATGTGGGGATTGGGTCGGGATCCATCGAGGGCTTCTGTGCGACACGGGTGGGGTGCGTACGCGAGCGTTGTGCCGTGTCGAGGTGAGAGGGTTGCGGTGCACCGCATGGGTAGGTAGGGGGTGTGCGGGACTGGGGTGGTGTGGAGCGGGGTGGGTGGCGGCTGGTTAGAGGGTGGGGTCTAGGGTTTCGAATAGGTAGGATTGGGTTTTTATCTGGGTAGTAGACAGCTGCCAGCTGGCAGCCTCCCCAGGTTTTGTAAAACGTTTTATTTATTGGTTTTGTTTTAAAACCCTTTTGTAAATTATTTTTAGAGAAAATAAAATATCCGGACAGGCCCAGTTTTATAATTTGAAATTGAGACGGGGGATATTTAGAAAACAAACATAGGCTTTTGGAAAATAGTTTTAGACAAATAGATGCATGATGATGACAATGCTCAAATGAAATGTGGCATGATGACATGAGCATGCGGTCATGATGATGCACAAAACAAAAATACAGCGATTTTCTAGTAGTGGTTTTACCGGGTTGCTATAATTCGACACCACTAACAAGGGATCTCGCCCTCGAGATCCGCCTCATGGTACACGGAAGAAGGTTGACGATCTGAATCTTCTCGCTTCATATAGATCCTCACGACACCACTAACAAAGTGTCTTGCTCCGTCTTGAAATCGGCGACACCACCAACAAGGGTTGTTGCTCATGTTCGTCGAGAGAACGCTCCGGATAAATAAAGGATGAAGTTAAAGTTAAGGCCACCCCTAACTTCCATGGAAGGAGTAAATTGCATCGGTCCACCATACAATGTACAAAAGCGAATGCTAAGAGTAGTGGTATGGTCGCAACTCCATCCCGCACTCAAAGCATTACTCGGTACATGAATAGAAGAATCATGCGACCAACTCTCGGAATTCAGACTGAAGATCTTGACAAGCGATATTCGGATAACAAAGGAATGATGAAGGCTCTTCATTAGATCTGACGTAGATGCGGACGTCGTGTTGGAAAACACCAGAAGGCACAAGAAGGAACAAAGAGAAGTCCAACAGATGAAGGAGTCCTCAGATACGATGAAGACCGGATGTAGAAGCACCGTTACCAAAGGAGGAAGCGAAACCCTGAAGGTATGACAGAAACCCAACCACAAGAATTCCTGGACTTGAGGAAAAGATAAGAGAGCAGATTCAAAACATGCAGAGGTAAGAGGAGAATAGCATAGGGGTAAGGAGTAAAATCAGACCTAATTAGATCTATCAAACCGATTTTGCAAAATAGTTTTGACACTCTACTTCGGCCGTTAGCTAGGTTATGCTACAGGCTGGACCAGTGGGGTATTGCAACTGCTGAGCTCTGATACCACTTTGTAACACCCTCGACTCAGCCCTATGCAAGTTTTAGCGCTTCCCGCCAAACCTGCATAGAAACGATTCAGGGACGCCCACCAGGCACTTTCGTGCGGGTGGAAAACGAAGTAATATCATTACACAATAGTCCACGATGGAACCCATAGAACACGATACATATACAGGAATGACTCACTGAGTCAAGAATACAGATATACAGTACAAAGATTTAAATCACCTTGAACACGATACAGCATCCGAGTACGGATAAGAAGCAAATTGAGCTAAGAGACCTGAAGAATAACCAATGGCGTCCATAACCCTGCCCAGGCCAAGACAGAAGGGTAACCCTGCTAACAACGTCGAACTTAAACCTGCTAAAACAAAAGGGGTGCCAACAAAGGGAAAAGGAAACAGAGGAGCGTCAGTACTGAGGCCAGTACACGGCGAGGCTAGAATTTGGCGGCTCTCGCCTACATAGGTATGGTGGACTGAAGCGGCAGCGCAACATGCTCTAAACAATCTATAAAGACTCAATTCAACTATCGGCTATTAGAGAGGGATAAGAAAGACCTATTCGGATCCATCCTGATACTAACACCAATCATACTCATCCTGATATTTCCCCCTCAAGACCAAATGAGGAAGTCAAACCGAGGAACTCACACAGTTGGCAGTTTTATTCATTCCATTATAGTTGAAGCAATTACTAGTCAGATATAGATAGCATGAGTCATCCTGATAGCATAAGTAGTGGGCAGTTTTAGTTAACCATTCAGCTGTAGTTGCAGTACTTACTAGTCAGATACAATTAGCATGTGACATCCCAAACCCAGCAGTTGTTGGCACTTTTATTTCATTCCATTGGAGTTGTGATACTTACTAGGCAGGTATAACATGACACAATACACCTCAATTCCAGCAGTTGTTGGCACTTTTATTATCCATTCCATTGTAGTGAAGCTGATTACTAGTCACATATTAAGTCAAATTTATAACACTACTTTAGTTATGCTTGTCTATGATCGAGATACTGTGCTCCAAGTCGTCTATAACTGCGGACACGGCTTTTCGAAAGATTTACCCTGCAGGGGTGTACAAATAGCAACACACGCACGATCAACCTTGGAAAACCAAATCAAAACCCAACGAGGCTTTCACGACAAAGCAATCACAGGATTCATAAAATATTTCAGGGGGCCACCCCATTAAGCTACCCACAACGAATTTGGCCGGCTCCAAGACGGGCCCAAGGTTTGTGTCAATGGTTGTAAACGACCGGGAACCCGAAAGTGTGACTGGGCTTGTCGATACCGCGAAAACATTCCATGTTCCAAAACAGTACAGGTGCTCCATGCACAATCGTAAATAAAGCTGTAAAGCATGGCATAAGTACATGATAGTAATAAAGCTCCAAACTACTTTGTGGCCCCAAGAAATAATCAATGAATCAAGCTCTAGCTAAGGGGATTCATGGTCCCACATGCGGAAAGTGCGATAGTCAAGGAACAGGTATCAAGTACTCGGGGCCTATGGGACACAAGTGAGCGTGGAAGAACCAAATATTAGCTATTGCCCACCGATGCCTCTGCATTAGTTATATCTATTCCCTGCAATTAATCAAGTTGTATTTAAAGTCATGATCATCTCCACCATTAAGCATCTCCACCATTAAGCATGTGCCAATTTGCCGTCAACGGTGAAACGACAACGACGCGAAGCAACACATAAGAAAGCAACTACGACTCGCAAGGCCGACTATCTATTAAACAACAGGTAATAGGATGCGTCCATGGCAATATAGGGGCTGCAAGGAGTATAAATGGTGCACATAAACTAAAGCATCGCAACACGGATAGCAATAGATCAACAGGAGGAAATAAAGACTATAAAAGCAAAATAGGTAGAAAGTGGGAGATTGCTCGCCTGGGAAACATTGCCGAAGGTTCATCCGAAGATCAGGTCGACACTCGCATGAACTCATCGGCCAAATCGCGAAGAAGCAAAGCACTAGAAGAAACACCATATACACTATTTAATACTACGGCAGAAGATCGGGCATGATGCAGGTATGATGTATGACATGGCAAAAGTGTGATGCAATTAGGCAATATTAAGCGGAACTAGGGTCCCGACAATTAATTAATGGTTCATGTTGTTTAGTTACCCTGCAATTTAAATGTTGTCTTAGCAAGGAAAAACATGGCATCGGTTTGCTACACAAATTTAAATGTAGACAATATAAGACTAGAATAGCCCGCATATAGTATCCATATTTAATTTAGGTGAATCGGCATAATGCCCCCAAACCACACAATATGTATGCGACATGATCAAATTAATATGCCACGATTATATATAGCATTTATAAAATAGGGATAGTTAGGGGTCACACATCGGGGGTCGAAGATCTTGGGGTTCGAGGGTCGAGGTCTTTGAGCTGGGAAGGAAAACTTGGTGTCCATGTAGGAGTACTTGATGTTCCATCTCGGTCAATGATGTAGAACTTGGCGGGGTTAGCAGCACAACAACAGGTATCTTATCAGAGGCAACACCCACTACACGATGAAACCTCGCCTTGCAATCACGTCGTACCACGGTCACATCACCTTCAACAAAACCACCTCAACTCACCACGGACAAGATCAAGGCAGGCTTGGGCGCGTACATCTGCATAAGCCATCTACACGTTGACCAATAGCTACACCAAGACGAACATTAATACATGAATGCTACAACGAGGACTTGTCCCTTTCGGGCATTACCTCGAACACATAACTATTAGGAAGCAGCGGGAGGGCGACGAGCTTGTTCGGGTGGCCCCTAGACACCAGGGATAGGAAGGCGCAGGGCTTGCCTGCTCAACAACAGGGGAGGCCGGTGAGGTCTGATCGAATCAGAGCCTCACGGCGAGCTTGAGAGAGGCAGCCGACACAGGGGGCGACAGGGACGGGAGCCATACAGGAAGGAGAGGCAGGGCACGTTAGCAGCAGCAGCGAGCGTCCCTAGAGACGGCCGGAGGCAAGGAGGTGAGGAGATGGCCGGAGGCGGCGGGATGCTCGCTGATGGTGACTTAGAGAAGGCCAGGGGCCGGCGATGAACGGAGCGGGGAGGATGGCAACGGGTCTGACGGCGGGGTGGCACAGAGGCGAGGAAGGGCGACCATGGTAGGAGAAGGCCGGTGGGAGGCGGTGAGCTTGAGGGAGGCCAAGGAGGCTTGCTGAAGGTGGCCGGGCTCGGGACCTGGGCCTGCGGTGGTGACGCGGGAGAAGGCCAGGCGGAAGAGGGTCGAGGACGCGCGGGAAGAGCGGGGACACGCAGAGAGGCGGCACAGGGATAGGATCGCGAGGTGGGGATCGAGCGATCACGAGGCTCGATGAGGAAGAGATCCCGATGAGGCCACAGGGTACATGGTTGCGGGGTGGATCCGGGTGGGGTCGGGATGGTGGGGCCATGGGCGCTGTGGGGTGGGCAGCGGGTTATCGATGTGGGGATTGGGTCGGGATCCATCGAGGGCTTTTGTGCGACGCGGGTGGGGTGCATACGCGGGCGTTGTGCCGTGTCGAGGGGAGAGGGTTGCGTTGCACCACGTGGGTAGGTAGGGGGTGTGCGGGACTGGGTGCTGTGGAGCGGGGTGGGTGGCGGCTGGTTATAGGGTGGGGTCTAGGGTTTCGAATAGGTAGGATTGGGTTTTTATCTGGGTAGTAGACTGCTGCCAGCTGGCGGCCTCCCCAGGTTTTGTAAAACGTTTTACTTATTGGTTTTGTTTTAAAAGCCTTTTGTAAATTATTTTTAGAGAAAACAAAATATCCGGACAGGCCCAGTTTTATAATTTGAAATTGAGACGGGGGATATTTAGAAAACAAACATAGGCTTTTGGAAAATAGTTTTAGACAAATAGATGCATGATGATGACAATGCTCAAATGAAATGTGGCATGACGACATGAGCATGCGGTCATGATGATGCACAAAACAAAAACACAGCGATTTTCTAGTAGTGGTTTTACCGTGGTGCTACACTACTAGTAGCCTCGATAGCCTTTGACCAGTTGCTTGTCATTTGGGCAACATCATTCCTGCCTTGGATGAACTGAACATGCTTATGTCCTACATGATTCGCAACTATGACAGGAGTCTCCAACGGCAGATAACTGTTGAGATGGGCATTGTTGTGCCTAGCTGAAAAGTACTAGATGTGAAGAATAAAGTTAGCTGCTGAAGTAGAGTTCAATGTGCATAAGTAGATTTAGGGCTCATTTGGTTCAAAGGATTTGTGAAACACAGGGATAGGAAAAGTGCAGGAATAGAATGGCATGACACTAAGCATGCTATAGGAATGAAAAATGCAGGAATCGATAAGATAATATGTTTGATTGCACCATAGGAAAAACACAGGAAATTTTATAGGTTTAGGTATATGTCATAGTTGTTATAAATAGGTAGAAATCTTTCAAAGAGGTCTCACCTCTTGTTAGAAATCCTATAGTATTGTAGTGTAGGAAAGTTATGCATATGAATTTTGTAGGATTTATTCATTTGAAACAAACACGCCCTTAAAGATTCAAATCTCAGAAGTTTGCCCTCTTGGCCTTCCCAGGGATGACATTTGACTTTTTCATCTTGGACACATAGTGCGGTATAGGTGGCTTGTGTCCTGAAATTGCTCTGAGATACACAGATTGATTTGAAGTCAATTCCATGTCGTTTCCAAACACACAGTAATCGTCGAAGTCCTCCCCGCCCTTCATCCACGGACCTAGAAAGAATATATTACAAAGTAATCTGTACTGACATAAGAATGACTGTAACTTTAAGCCAATGTCAATGACTATAACCTCTAGTAAGGTCCCTCGGTTTCTCATCTTTCTTGGCTACAGGTTGCTTCACCTCGTCATAAGATAGAACATTCTGCTGGAGCTTGGAATTTCTTGGTGCCATCGCCATGATGTTTTGCGCAATAACTTCAAAATTTTTGGGGTTCAACACCGTGTGGTCCATCCAAAGATCATTAAGAGGCACAAACATCAAGTGACTAAAACAAGTGTAAACTCCTAGATTGAGTGTTGACCTGGGGCCTAGACCTAGATCGTGTGTTTACCTGGGTCCTAGACCTATATCGAGTGCTTACTTGGGGCCTAGACCTAGATCGAGTGTTTACCTAGGGCCTAGAACCATCGCCGGTGACCTAGAGCACAGACGCGGTGACCTAGACCGAGCACAGCATTACCAACGTGTGTTGCCAATGATAAACCACATATGCACAGTAGTAGAGATGCATGGAGATAGTTCGAGGAGCCTTACCCATGAGCCAAAAGCCGCTGCTGCCGCCGTTGTTGCCAGGGAGGGGAGGGGATTTGGTGGTCTCCAGAGAGGGAAAATGTCGTGATTCCACACTCAGATGTTTGTATTTCTGTCTTATTGTTGATGGATTACAAGGGCTCCTTGAGTTGTTTGTGGGAAGGAGACTATTTCTCTTACTACCCACTACTACACTCTAGGGTTCTTCCTTAGGAAAAATGGCCGACCCTCTCTATGGAGGTCCTGCCCCTCTTTATATAGGGGGGCTAGGTTACAACTTAGGGCATACGTGGAGGTTCGCCGAATATGCTCCTCGATACAGTAAGATGCCTCTTTTACACTTTAACAAGCTGGTCCGGACTTAGGGCGTAAGCCTCTCTGAGCCCCTCTATGGCGTGGCATCATCCAACAACGGTGGCGTCAATTGACACTGGCTACATCACCCTTGTCGGCTAGTCCCCACTGGCCCTTCCCTCTGTCTGCTTCGCTCATGCTACAGTGGACAAAGACCACCTTTTGACCAGTGAGATTCCTTCCTTCTCTTGTAAGCCAAGTGGTAACCCAGCTAGCACCTAGTTAACTCGGCCCCATGGGGACCTGCAAACAAGTCACAAAAGGATAGACGACATACGCTATATGTCGGTCGGGACTAGGTTAGATGAATATCCTTTGGGATGGGTCACTCCGTAAGTTGGCCTGCCTTGAGGTGACTCAGCCAACTTACGCTTTGACCTTGCCGTACCTCGGCTAACATGGCCTTTATACCCCGGCGTGACTCTACCCAGGGGTATCCCCCAAAATTAGTTCCCGAAGCTGGTGCGGTCTAAGCAACTTCAGCTGATAAGGCCACAACAGGTTCAACCTACCAAGCTCTATGCTCTCTTCACCGAGTTATCCTGCAACTCGGATCTTGTGGCTTGACATTCCCTTGGCTCATTCCGAGATATTACTCGCTGGCCGGGTTACTGTCTATTTATCCGAGTCATCCTTCCTTCTCTCGTACGCTTCCCCACATCCTATGTGGAGGGTAATCATTGTTTTGCCTCATTTTAAGGGCATGCGCCAGTTACTGTATACATTGTCAGGGATAACTGCTACGAATGTCACATCGTGGCTGCCTCCTTGTTAACTGTATCACCACGTCGCGTCGTGGGACCTGCTGCTCCGTGTGGCCCTTCTCGTGGCCGGCCTCTAATTGGCTGACCCGGCAAAAACATGGCCACACCATGTAGATTTGCTATACTGCTGGATCCCACTTCGCCCTTAGGGGCGTGGTTAAATAGGGAAGGGGCGTCCCTTGGTTGTTCTTCCCCCACTTGGCTCGTGCTTTAGTTCTTCCTCTTCATTCTTTCCTACAATAGCGCCGACGTCGCCGCTGCTTCTGCTCCGCGTAGCACCGCCGCTGCCGCACTTTGTTGCTTTGCCTTTCTGCTGTAACCACACTTCCGCCTCCACGTAGCCACACCACCACGGGGCCACACCAATCCAGGCCACTATCCCCCAGCTCATATTGGTTCTACAAGGACAGTGACTTGGAGATGATAGAAGAAGAAATCGCCATTGTTGAGGAGGAGGAGGAGGAAGGAGAGGTGCACGAACATGGCGGTTGGGCTGGCTCGTGGGTCTGTCAAAATGATCATGACTGGCTCTACCAGACCCACCGCATCCCTAAAGGGGTTACCTGCCGCCTAGCAGATCGCTCCCTCTCCTAATCTGGGTGAGTTTGTTGTCTTCCTCTCTCACTTCCAATGCGGTTTTCGTCTCCTAGTCAACCATTTTTTTCCCATGATTTCATCAACATATATGAGCTCCAACCGCCTCATCTTCCAGCGAATGCCATCAACTCGCTTTCTTCCTTTGCATCCGGCATAGAAGGGTATCTCGGCCTTTGGCCCAGCAATGAGGTTTGGATCAAGTTCTTTGGCCTCCAGAAGAATGTCATCCCTGATCCTTTTCTGGGCCCTGCCGACAAATCCTTAACCCAGTGCGGTGGAGCCTCTATCTCTCCCCACAAAAACTTTGCATTCCCCCGAGTCACTGGCCTCGAGTCATGCAAAGGCTAGGCCTAGAAGTTCTTCTATGTGAAGAACAACACGGATGTGGACCTGATCCGGCTGTGCCCCTTTAAGCTGGGTGTTCCAGATACATCCTTGTGGAACTGAATCCCAAGGCGGCCAACTTCCTTGGTGAATTAGGTGGATAAATGAATCAAGGAGCCGAACAATGTGGGGCTACGTAGCGAGGATGTGATGATTACCTTCGTTCATAGCCGGTTCTCTCCCCTATCGAAACGCACTCACAAGCTCTGCCACAAGAGTGGGCATCTTGACCACAACTGAACCTCCTCCTTTGATCTCAATAACAATGAGATTTTCTGTTAGCTCAAGGATATCTTCAAGATAGAAAAGGAGTTTACCGAAGAGTGGGAATGGGGGCTGGAACATTTCTACCGGGACAAGTTGCCTCCTCCGGTATGTTTCCCACCTGATCTTTTTTCTGAATATTGTCTTACATCAGACAATCCTCTTACTCAATTATTTTGTATTTTTGCCTTTAGTTGTTTCTTCATCAGACCGTCGAAGATGATAAGGAGCTGACCCTTAAATGGGGGAAGGACCGTCTAGTCTTGGACACGATGGAGCCAGACTCAGAAATGCTTTTGCCCACTCCAGATGGCTCTAGACAAACTTCTGGTAAGGCCTCTTCTTTAAAGGATTATCCTGATGACAATGAAGACTCTGATATTGAGATTATGGAGGTACTTGACCCGATGCCCATTTCTTACGCGTTTTCGGTTGACTTGACTTCAGTAATCCGGCAGGGCAGGTCCACAAGGATCCTCCTCTTGCCGTGGGCAACCCTGTTCCTGCTCCCTCCAAGAAGCGTGCGGCTACCTCGGTTTCTTCTTCTGAGCCGCCCCCAGCTAAGAAGAGGTAGAAGATACCCGACGTCAAGGGTGCTGGCAAACTCGTGCCCAAGGCCACGGTCCGGAGAGCGCCCAAGCCTAGGAAACCTCCAACCTCATCCGAGTAAGTCCTTTTTTCCTTCCTTGTCCATTTTTGGACCATACTTCACTTTCTTCATGTATTTGTTGTTTCTCTTTTTTGTTATAACTTGTTGTTCGTTGTATGACTTGACAGGGCGGCTAGGGAGATCCCCCAGAGCGGCTCAAGCATTGCTTCACCTATCCGGAGTGCCCCATCTCCCCCTCGTAACAACGACGTGCCCCCGCTGAGCCCTATTCAGGAGAGCTCGGTGGCTGCTCCGAATCTTAGCCCACTGTTGGGGGGATACCCCCGGGTAGGGTCACGCCGGGGTATAATGGCCGAGTTAGCCGAGGTACGGCAAGGTCAAAGCGAATGCTGGCCGAGTCACCTCAAGGCAGGCCGAATCACGGAGTAACCCGGACCTGAGGATGTCCGCCTAACTGAGTCCTGGCCGACTCATGTCGTATGCCGGTAGGATTTATGTAACTTGTATGCAAGTACCGGTGTGGCCGGATCAACTAGGCACGATCCGGGTTATATCAAGCTTGCAAGAGAAGGAAGGTATCTCGCTGGTCAAAAGGTGACCACTGTATGCAGAGCGTGAGCGAAGCGGACAGAGGCTAGGACCACCGGGGCGTGGCCGACAAAGGTGACGATGCCTGTGTCGGAAGACGCGGGCGCCGTAGAGGCTCACGTAGCCTCTGCGGGGATGACGCTGGGCAAAAGTGACCCGATCGGCTTACTATTTTGGGAAGAGGCATATTCCCTGGAACATGCCTCCACGTATGCCCTAATTAGAGACCTAGCCACCCCTATATAAGGAGGGCTAGGTCATCTGTAGAAGGGGTTGGTCTTTGACTAGTTGATCTCGAGTTGGCTGAGTTTTACTAGTATGTTCCTGAGGGCTAGCTAGTGGTGAGAGTAAGAGAGTCCCTTCTTCCTCCTCTCCCCAATACAGCTCAAGGAGCACTTGTAAACCTTGGAAGTGAATCAAATACAAACATTTGTGTGTGGAATCACCACAGTATCCCTCCCTATATTCCTCTAGTGCATCTTGTCCCCACCTTTAGCCTATCCATGGCATCTGCCGTGACACCACCACGACAGTTGGCGCCCACCGTGGGGCTAGCAGCGCTAGCAGGAGTGAAGATCCAGACGGGAAACCTCATCGGCACCGGCAAATGCATCGTCTCCGGGCTTGTTCAGCGCTTTGGAGCGCCGGACTTCGTCAGCGACAACGCTGGCTGCTTCGGCAAGCGACCTCTCCCGCGCAACGGCCTCTTCGTCAAGCTCGGCACGCACAAGATCTATGTCGCTGTTGTTGTGTCGTGCGTTCACCCGCGGCACGTCGTCGAGGGAGGAAAGCCACCCCTTAGCATGGTTCAAAGGGCGCGTATCACTCGCTCCCCTGACCGCGCCGAGGTGATGATGACAACGCCTAGCGCTGGCGCAAGCAAGGATCCGGCACCAGATCCGGAGGTAACGCCCAAGGCACCGAGGAAAACTAGAGGTCCTCCACTAGAGAGGCCTGATAACGTGCTGCAGCAGGCAATAGATAGCCTAGAGAGCCCCGTAGCACCTGCAGTAGATCCGGCTCAGGCACAGGGCGAGTTAGAGTAGACTAGGCAGAAAATACTAGAGGGTGCAAAAAAGATAGCTGCGGCTTAGCAGTCGTTGAATATGACACTGCGTGAGTACGCAAGAGCAAATAAGGTAGATGCTGTAAAAGTAAAGAGAAAAAACCTCATCAGTGAAATGAACAAAGAAGGTGATACTAGAGTTGAGGAGTTAGAGAACTTTCTGTCCGCGGGGCTGCCGAAGTACAGTACCCCGGCAGAGAACCTTAGAGCAGCGGATGCAGCTGCATTCGAGTTAGAGGTTTGACGGGTGAAGCCCAGCAAAGACAGCAGGAAAGAGTCAATGAGTTAGTTCGGATCGCTAACAGACAAAATGAAGAGTTGCTCAAGGCAAACCCGGCAAGGGCTGGGGCATCCAAAGTTGTTCATTCAGCTGTAGGTAACCCGGAGAAATCAGCTGGAGCAGCATCATCCCCTCATGGAGACCCAAGAAGAGAGGAGGTGGTAACCTCGGCGAGGAGAAACAAACAGATAGTCCCATATGACCCAGCAAGGGCAGGGAAAGGAAAAGCGGTGCAGGCAAATGATGATCGGCAAAGTGTCAGCCGAGGTGAAGCTGGCCGAGGTAACCGCGACCAAGGCAATGCTGGTCAAGGAAATGCTATAAACGGCAATGCCGGACAGTGCAACTCGGCAGGAGCAGGGCAATCGCAGCAGTGGAATATACCACGGCAAGAGCAAAGTGTCGGCTGAGGTATGCAACAGAGAGGCGCCCCACGAGAGCAAGACAAATATAATGATGGTGATTCAGAAATGGTGAACGCAGGATACCCAAGGCCGCACTATCACGTGATAGGGTCAAGATTGGGAAGCAGGGACTTGATGCCTGACGATGCCAGGTTGAAGCTGGATCGTCTTTACAGGTCGGAGCAAATTGAGTGTCAAGGTCCTCCGGGTCCGGCGTGTTTTGGGCCCCGGATCATGAAGGAGCCTCCGGTACCGAATTTTCAGTTACCCAGAGGCACGAAAACATATGACGGTAGCACAAAGCCGGAGGATTGGTTGATCAACTACGCTACGACGGTGAAAATTGCTCTAGGCAACTTGAGATGGGCTATGAGATACGTACCTCAAATGCTGGAGGGGCCAGCAAGGGTATGGCTAAACAATTTGCCACCCGGAAGTATCAACTGTTGGATTGATTTTGAGGAAATGTTTGTAAGCAACTTCTCGAGCACGTATCAGAGGCCAAATAGGCCACAGACCCTAGCAATGTGCAAACAGCGACCGAATGAGATGGACCGGGAGTTCTTAACATGGTGGTGCACAGTGCGAAACTCATGTGAGGGGGTGATTG
The DNA here is from genome assembly GCA_916181665.1 of Avena sativa. Classification (NCBI taxonomy): domain Eukaryota; kingdom Viridiplantae; phylum Streptophyta; class Magnoliopsida; order Poales; family Poaceae; genus Avena; species Avena sativa. Next base: position 371,384,941 of record OV702291.1, on the reverse strand, counting down.
AGTCACAGGCCATAGCCTGGTTTGCGCAGGGATGTAGATATGCAAGCATGTTGTGGCAAAGGTTGCAAAGGGATATTCCCACCATACTGGCAGAGACAATCCGGATTGTTGATTCATATGCATTTGGTGATCTAACTCAACCTAGGCTTGTGTGAAACGAGTCAAATGAGGAGTACTACCAGAGAGATGGATCCGGATCATCTCGGCGAAATGATTACCGGGGTAAGAGAAGAGATGATAGACCGGATTACAGGTACAATTCGCAACAAGTTGCTGCTGTAAATCAAGATCAACCCGGAGCAGGGAGTAATCAGTGTCAGAAAACTGGAGGACAACAATGGACTCCAAGAAATGATGGCAGGAAAACTTGGACGCTAGATCAGAAGAAACAGAGGCAAGAAAAGAAGGACCATCCGAGGTATAGCTATGAGGCAATGCTGGATCAGCCGTGTAAATTTCACACGCCAAATCCGAGTAACCCGACGGGTCACACGACTCGGCAATGTGAGTGGATAAGGAATATAGAACAAAGTGGTTCGGGGAATGCTCAGGCACCTTGGAACGATCAACCTCGGCAGGAGTTACCCCGGCAGCAATTGCTCTCCGGAGCAAACACGCAACAGTTAATGTTGCCACCCCTCCGCCGAGGTATGAAAACCATGAGAGAAGAGATGCAGTGCATCAGGTAGAAAATCAGCATCAGCCAGATCAAATGTATCCCGGAAATGAAGGGAGAAATGAATACAGAGAGCATCACCAGAGTTACTGTGTGTTTACCACAGAGGAAACAGATAGAAAGAGTTTGCAGCACCGACATATGGAGGTGAATGCGGTAATGCCCGCAGTAACAAGGTATATGCCTTGGTCGGATCAGGAAATCACCTGGAGTATCAAGAATCACCCCAAGCTTATGCCTATCCCCGGTTCGTATGTGTTAGTGCTGGACCCAACATTCATCAGGTCAAATATCAATGTGAGATTTTCTAAGGTGCTGATAGACAATGGCAACAACATCAATATCATATATGCGGATACAATGCGCAAGTTGGGTATCTCGGAGAACATGCTCCAAGCTACCAGAACAACGTTTCATGGTATTGTGCCAGGCATATCATGTGATCCCATTGGCAAAGTCCAGATCGATGTGTTATTCGGCACGGGAGATCACTGCCGAACTGAGAACTTGGAGTTTGAGGTAGTGAACTTAGAAAGTGCGTATCACGCGTTACTCGGCAGGCCAGCACTGAACAAGTTCATGGCAAGTTGTCACATCAGTTACTTGAAGATGAAGTTACCCGGGCCAAATGGAGTAATTACCATAGCTGGAGATTTCCGACGTTCCATTGAGTGTGCGTCAGCCGGGTCTAACCTAGCCGAGTCACTCGTGATTACGCAAGAGAAAAGAAAAATACAGGAAGTGGCGGCACTGGCTCAGTCTGTGCAGCAGTATATGCCGGCACAGAGTAACCCGCATGGAAGTGTTTCGTTTCAATCAACGAAGGATACGAAGAAAGTGCCTGTGGACGATCTGTTCCTAGAGCACACCGTAACAATTGGTGCCGGGTTAAATGACAAATAGGAAAGCGAGCTCGTCAACTTCCTCCGTGAGAATCGGGATATCTTTGCTTGGTCCACACATGACTTGCAAGGTGTTCCGAGGGAGTTGGCCGAGCACTCTTTGAATGTGAGACCCGGAGCGAAGCCGATGAAGCAACCTCTCTGCTGCTTCACCCAAGATAGGACAAAAGTCACTGGGGGATGAGATAGCTCGGCTCCTCGCAGCCGGGTTTATCATGGAAGTGCTTTACCCGGATTGGCTATCTAATCCGGTGCTTGTGGAAAAGAAGAAAGATGATCCGAATGAGGCAGTGGTTTGGTGTATGTGTATCGATTACACGAACCTGAATAAGGCGTGTCCAAAAGATCAATTTCCACTATCGAGGATAGATCAGGTCATAGATTCTACTGCTGGGTGTGAACTGTTGTCATTCATAGATGCATATTCTGGATTCCACCAAATACCTCTGGATCCGAATGATCAAATAAAGACTGCATTTATCACCCCGTATGGGGCTTATTGCTATCACACCATGCCTTTTGGTTAACGTAATGCAGAGGCAACATACCAAAGATGTATGCAAAAATGTTTGCACGATCAAATTGGTGGAAATGTGCAAGTATATGTGGATGATGTGGTTATAAAGACCAAGGAAAGCAAAACGCTCCTTGATGATATCAGGCAAATGTTCGTGACCCTGAGACGATTCCGGATGAAGCTTAACCCGGAAAAATGTACCTTCGGTGTCCCGGCTGGAAAATTACTCGGATTTCTTGTATCCAACCGAGGTATCGAAGTTAACCCAACTAAAATCCGAGCCATAGAGCGAATGGAGTTGCCGAAGTGTCTTAATGATGTCCAGAAGTTCACTGGTTGCCTGGCATCTTTAAGTCGGTTTGTATGTCGAATGGGAGAAAAGGCATTGCCTCTCTATCAACTAATGAAAAAAGCGGATAAGTTCATATGAACGCCGCAGGACAACGAAGCCTTTATCCAATTAAAGAAAATGATAGCCACTGCACCAGTGTTAGCCTCTCCACTCTCAAAAGAGCCAATGTTGCTCTATATAGCCGCAACCAACCGAGTTGTAAGTGCAGTGGTAGTGGTAGAGCGCGACGAAGAGGGTAAGTCAGTGCAGAGGCCAGTCTATTACCTGCGCGAGGTGTTATCCGCATCAAAACAAAACTATCCTCACTATCAGAAAATGGCATATGGTGTATACATGTCAGCAAAGAAGCTAAAGGACTACTTTGAAGAACACTCCATCAAAGTGATATGTGAAGCCCCCATGTCTGAGATAATGAGTAACAAGGATGCGAGCGGCCGAATCACAAAATGGGCAATTGAGCTAGCCCCTTATGCTCCACAATACGACAGGAGAGATGCGATCAAGTCTCAGGCTATGGCCGACTTTTTCGTAGATTGGGCCGAGATGCAATACGAACCACCGTTGCCAGATCCGAACTACTGGAGAATGCACTTTGACGGATCAAAGACGAAAACCGGGTTAGGCGCCAGAGTGGTACTTACCTCGCCAAAGAACGACCAGCTGAAGTATGTGCTGCAAATCCATTTCACCGCGTCAAACAATGTCGCTGAATATGAAGCACTTGTGCATGGGCTCAAAGTGGCAAAAGAAATCGGAATACGTCGTATCCAATGCTTTGGCGACTCGGATTTGGTAGATCAACAAGTCTCGGGGGCAGTGGGATGCTCTTGATCCAAACATGGCATTGTACAGATTCCATGTGCAAAAGATATCTGGGTACTTTGAGGGATGCGAGTTTCACCATGTACCCCGGCTGGAAAACGAGGCTGCCGACGTATTGTCGAAGCTTGGATCAACCCGACAAGCAATTCCACTAGGTGTAGCACTGGAGCACCTCAGCAAACCATCTATCAGACCGTCCCTAGAAACCGACTCAATCTATATCCCGGCAGATCCGGATTCCGTAGCTGTACCCATGGACATTGACGTGGGAAGTGGTTCAGGAAACCCGGGGACTGCGCAGCGTGATTCGGCCGAGGTTATGCCGGTGGAGCAAATGGAAGTAGATGAGGAGTTGTTTATAGTGCGAGCTATACCAGCTTGGGCGCTGCCCATATTTCAATTCCTAAAGGATGGATCTTTGCCCAGTGAAGAGGTGCTTTCCAGGCAAATTCAGAGGCGCGCAAAGGCATACACAATCATCAACGCCGAACTATACAAGAGAAGTCTCACTAATGTCCTCCAGCGATGTGTTGACCCAGAAGAAGGGCTGGATATCCTCCAGGACATACATCAAGGGGAATGTGGGCATCATGCCTCATCCAGAGCGTTGGTGGCAAAAGCTTTCCGGCATGGATTCTACTGGCCAAGTGCCTTAGAACAAGCAGAAGATTTGGTGAGAAAATGCAATGGCTGTTAGAGGTATGCAACCAAGACACATATGCCAATGTCGGAGCTCAAGACCATACCAATCACCTGGCCATTTGCCGTATGGTGTTTAGATATGGTTGGCCCTTTCAAACCAGCAAGGGGAAATATGACCCATATCTTGGTTATCGTGGACAAGTTTATGAAGTGGATTAAAGTGAAGCCAATAAGAAAATGTGATGGAGCTACGACCGTAACATTCCTCAAAGATATCATCTTGAGATACGGCTATCCTCACAGTATCACAATAGATAATGGCACAATTTTGCTGAAGGAGCATTTGCACGATTCTGCCGAGATAAAATGATCCGGCGGGACGTTGCCTCGGTAGCCTACCCCGCATCGAACGGACAAGTGGAAAGATCCAACGGATTAGTATTATCCGGGATAAAACCCCGGCTCATTGAGCCGCTGCAAAGATCAGCGGGGTGCTGGATAGAAGAACTACCAGTGGTACTGTGGAGTTTAAGAACAACTCCAAATTGATCAACAGGCTATATGCCATTCTTTCTGGTATATGGGGCAGAAGCTGTATTACCAGCCGACATAGAGCATGATTCGCCCAGAGTCACCCAATACATAGAAGCCAAAGTGCGAGAAGCCCGGCAAAATGATGTTGATCTGCTGGAAGAAGCGAGAGAATTGGCATTGTCCAGATCCGCCATATATCAGCAAAATCTCCAATCCTATCATAGACGGAAAGTTAACCCCCGAGTCTTTCGGGAAGGTGATCTGGTGCTCCGGTTGGTACAACGTACTGCTGGCATGCATAAGCTATCCCCCCATGGGAGGGGCCATTCATTGTAAGCAAAGCATTGCACAATGACTCATATTATCTCATCGATGCAAAACTACAGGAGAAGAACAAGGCGGACAGGTCCGGCGAGGAATCTAAGCGTCCGTGGAATGTAGCTCTACTTAGACCATTCTACACTTAGCAAAGAAGTGTGTGTATCCGAGTCTCTCATATGTCGGTATGTATGCCGACAATGAGCTTATCAATGAAATCTTGGCACCTCGAGCAGTAACTCGGGGACTGCCTTAGTGGTATTCGTTGTTTCTTGTATTCATTATTTATTTTTATGTCGGCTGGCGTAAGTTGCTTCTACCTAAGCCGTATTAGTAGTGTGTGAGCACCAAAAACTCAACTATTCGATTTGCTGCTGTCCAACAAGATTTGGCTTCATAGCAAGCAAGAGAACAAGTTTGGAATTGCGTAGCACATGAAAAACAACTAAGGAAAAGAACTTAATCGAGCTGACATTTGTTATTTCGACTAACTTTATGTTTACCATGTTTTTATTATGCTGAATTATTTTGAGCAAATCCTCAAGTTTCCAAGTATTGTTAAATCAATTTTTGAAACTCGGACTCGTAAGTCATAAAACCGAACCAAGGTAGACACGACCCGAGCCAAGAAATTGGAGGAACAAGAAAATGAAACTCGGGGACTACGCCCAAGTTAATCCGGCACAAACAACTTAGTAGCAAAATATAACCAGTGTTCTTAATACATTTGCACCTAGCATACCGGGGGTCTGATAAACTGCAAAGTGTTTCTAATCAAGGAGCCGCAGGACGAGGTAACTTGGCTCCAGCAGGTGCAGCTCCAGCCTCGGCTTCAACTTCGTCTTCATCCTCTTTGTCATCCGAGGCTTCGTCCTCTTCTTCCTCACCCGAACCATCTTCGACATATTCGTCGTTGACAGCGCCAAGGAAACTTGGTCCCTCATTCCATTGATGGATGGGGGCATATTGAATGAGGCTATGGGCGCAACCCTTGCGTCGAGCAATCCAATCTAGGTCAGTGGACCACCTTGATCTGGTGCGCATGCACTCAAGAAGCTTCAGGTTTATCTTTTCATACCATGTGAACACATAGTGGAGGACGATTTCAGCTCCGGCTCGTCTAGCGGATTCCCTCCAAAGATGGAGTTGGGTCTCGCACTCCATTAGCTTGGCAATAAGAGCAGTAGCCCCCTCCGGAGTATCTTCTTCATGCCAAAAGGCATTCAAGATCCGGATTGCTACATCCAAGATATCCTTGCCATAGTTCTTCACGATCTCGACTCGGGAGGACAAGCTGACTATCAAATCCTCTAGATCAGGAAGAATGGTGCCAGGACCAGATGGAGTACCTCTATGCTAGCGGAACTTGGCAACGGCATTGGATGCAATAACATTACCCTCCGGAAATTTGTCTGAAAAACGAGACAAGTGAATTAAGTAAAGGAAGTAGACCTAGAAAGATCAATGTCGGTTGAAGGAAAAGAACTTACGAGAAATATGGCTGTGGATCCGGGTCAGCTCCTTGGTGCAGTTGTCGCGCCTCTCCCAAGTTCGGCATTTTCCGACTCAAGCTTAGTGTCGGCCTCTTTCAGCAGTTCTTGGTCCTTGGCAATTTGGAGGTTCAGACGCTCTTGCTCTTCGAAGAAATCTTGGCCAGCTTTATCCATCTCGGATTTGTGGAGCGCCTTGAGTTTCTTCATCTCTGCCTTAAGCTTGGCAATTTCTTCATCCTTGGTCCGGAGGAGGGCAAGCTCATCATCCTTCTTCTTGAGTTCGGCTTGGTGCTGCCCTGCTTGTTCGAGAAAATGCAGCATCATATCAGACACGGGCATACTATCTTCAAGAGATGCTGAAATAGTTTGTTGACCCGGCAAAGCCGAGGTATGAATATTTGTCGAGCCAAGAAGAAAAGAAGATAGGGCGTAGAGGGAGATTAAGCCAAAAGACTTACCCTTTATCTGATCCAAATTCTTTCTCATAAGGATGTTCTCAGCCTCCACTCTGGCTGCACAATCTGAATATCAGATTAGTTCGACGGAAAAAGACGAAGAGAAATGGGAAAAATGCCAAGGAGAAAACTTACCCCTTTTCTCGTATTCGGCGAGAAACATAGTATGTTTCGCGTGCAGCATCTTGTGAGTATCCAAGAGACGCTGAAACTCAGCACTCCGGCGATTGGAGGTCACCTGAAAAGAGTACAAAAGGATAGCTTAGTCATATGCATATTTGAAGTGTACAAGATCCGGGCCAAGCGGAACTTAACCCGGCTCTAGGTGTGTGCATATTCGAAGTGTACAAGATCCAGGCCAAGCAGAACTTAACCCGGCTCTAGGTGTGTGCATATTCGAAGTGTACAAGATCCAGGCCAAGTGGAACTTAACCCGGCTCTAGGTGTGTGCATATTCGAAGTGTACAAGATCCGGGCCAAGGGGAACTTAACCCGACTCTAGGTGTGTGCATATTCGAAATGTACAAGATCCGGGCCAAGCGGAAATTAACCCGGCTCTAGGTGTGTGCATATTCAAAGTGTACAATATCTGGGCCAAGTGGAACTTAACCCAACTCTAGGTGTGTGCATATTCGAAGTGTACAAGATCCGGGCCAAGCGGAACATAACCCGGCTCTAGGTGTGTGCATATTCGAAGTCACTAAGTAGCTATGCTAGTTCTCTAAGGAGCATCCGGCGGAGTAACAAGTTACTCCCCCGGAGGCTCGGGGACTAATGGTTATATCACTAATATCTAGTACATGTTAAGGAAAAGGCGAAGTAGCATACCTCCATCATCTGACCCGCAAGGTTGATGGCCTTGGCAGCGGTGTTCATCTGTGCAGCAAACTCGGCAGGCCCAAATTTCTCCGGGAGATCGTCATTATGGACGAACTCCGCCTTGTTCCAGTTGTTAACAAACTCGATCAGGGTCGGAGGATAGCGTTCTCCGCTAAGCATGTGGGGCACGACCAAACCCTTAGCATGGTCTTCCCTCCCTTCAACCTGGGCAACAACAGGGCTCGTGTGCAAAACGAGTTGCACATCAGCTGACCCGACCGAGGTGTCCTTCGTCGGTGGGGTCTTCTTCGAAAGCATGGATGCAAGTGTGCGCTGTCCAGCCTCGATAAACGCTCCCCTGGCGATACCAGGAGCCTTTTTGCCCTTGGGCTGCTGCTGAGAGGTTGAAGTTGCTGCGACAGATTTGCCCTTGGGAGCTGCCTTAGTGCTAGCCTTGGTGCTGCTGGTGCCTTCTCGTCGAGTCTTGGAAGACTCGGACAAGGCGGAAGGACTTGGTGTTGTTGCTGCTGCTTGTGCTGCTGCTGTTGGTGCTGGCAGTGATGCTGGTGGATTTTGTCTTGGCGGAGGTGCTGTTGGTATCTCGGATGAAGCTGGTTGTGGCGGAGCCGATGTGGTGGTTGCCGCTGCCTCGGCAGAGCCAGTTCCCCCTGCTCCGAGGTTGCTCTCCTCTGGACGAGGTGGGCTAGAACCCGGAGCAGCTGCTGAACCCTCTTGAATGGGGCTCAGCGGGCGAGAATCATCGCCATGAGGGGTAGAAGGGCTATGTCGGAGCGGCGAGGCAATGCCAGATCCGCTCTGAGGAACCTCCACCACGGCCCTGCCGAATCAAATGATGAGTGATAACAAACTATAACAAAGGAAGAACAAATGAATAGTAAATCACGAAGCAGAAAATTGGATAAGGAAGAAATGACTTACTCGTTAGAGGTCAAAGGCTCCTTGGGCTTGCGAGCTCTCCGAGTTATGGCCTTGGTCGTAGGCTTGGTGGCAGCTTTGTCTACAGACTTCTTTTGTCTCTTCGCTGGTTTGGGAGGTTCAGAAGAAGAAGCAGATGCAGCTCCCCTTTTCTTTGGCACGACCGGGACAGGCTCTCCCGTAGCAAGGGGGGATCTTCATGGAACTGCCCACCGGGGTTAGCTGATGCTGGAAGGGCGTAAGAAAGGGGGACAGCGTCAAATGCTTCCATCACCTCAACATCGGAATCATTTTCATCCTCAGGCCAATCTCTAATGGAAGAGAGTTTACCGGTATGTCACTTGGTCCCATCGGGGAACAAAAGGAACATCTCCTGATTCGGCTCCTCCTCGTCTGGGACATCTCGATCTGGCGCCCACTTGAGAGAAGGCTCGATGCCATCCTCAAGAGTTTGCTGAAGAAACATCTAAGAGAGAAAATGCGAAGGGATCAAACGTACAATAAATTCCGACATAAGACTTAATTCGGAAAAAGATTGGAGCACGAAAGTTACCGTACGAGGAAGCCTATCTCGACAGAAGTGCTCGATCCCCCACTCCCAATCAGCGGAGAAATTTTTGTTGGTGGTGAAGAGGGCCTTGACCCGGCGGAAAATCTTGGTGTTGCTCAACTCGAATGAGGAGGTCCGGATGGGGTCAAGGCACCAGCTCATGTGGCAGAGCTTGTGAGTGCTTTTCTGGAGAGGGGAGATCCGGTTGCGGACAAATGTGATCATTGCGTCCTTGTTGCATAGTCCCAGATCCTTCAGCTCCTGGAACCTTTTGTTGACTTGGTTCGCCAGGATGGTGGGCTTCTTGGGGATCTGGTCCCAGAGATCCGGATTAGGAGGACCCAGAACGTAGCGGTGCAGCCGGATCAGATCTTCAGTTGTGCCATTTCTGACATAAAAGAAGGTTCGGGCCCAGCCCTTGCAAGAGTCAAGCCCCATGACTCGGGGAAAGACAGACTGTTTCCGAGGAGAGATGGAAGCAGCGCCGAATTGCGTGAGTTTCTTGTCCTCCGGGTTAAGATCTCTATTCGGAATCATGTTCCGGCACAGACCAAAGAACCGGATCCAGAGCTCCTTAGTGGGCCATAATCCGGTGTAGCCCTCTATGGTGGAAGCAAAAGCAGAGAGGGAGGTGATGGCATTCGCCGGAAGGTGATGCGGCTGAAGCTCATAGGTATTGAGCCAGTCGTGGAAAAAGTCGCTGACGGGGAGCCCAAACCATCGCTAGAAGTGGGAGAGAAACACCACAAACTCACCCGGGTTAGGTGAGGGAGCAATTTCCTCGGCGGCGAGATGAGCCACCACACCCTCCGGGATGCGACGTGTGCGATACAACCAGTCCAGGTCGTCCTGGCATACCCAGGACCCAGCCCAGGCGCCACGCTCGGTGTTCTCCGTGTCCTCCTCCATCTCCTGCTCCGTGATGGCGAGTTCTTCCTCTGTCATCTCTAGGTCGCTGTCCTCACTGGCCCTATCGGCGGTGGGTTGCAGTGGCCTGGACTGACGCGGACCCATGGCGGTGGAGATGCGAGGGAGTGGCGGCGACGCTGGTGCGCAGGGAACGGTGCAGCAGCGGCGCAGCTAAGCAGGTGCGGTGGCGGCGGCGCTGTCGCTGGGAGGAAGAAGACGAAGAGGCAAAGGGGCGCGAGAATGGGGAAAAGTCCCAGGGGCGCGCCCCTCCCCTATTTAACCACGCCTAGGAGGGGTAGTGGGATCGAGCTGTGTGGAAGAGCCACACGGTGTGGCCATGTATAATCCGGATCAACCAATTAGAAACGAGCCACAGGAAGGGCCACAGGGCGTAGGAGATCCCACGACGCGACGTGGTGACACAGTTAACGAAGCGACAAACACGATGTGACGTGTGCAACAGTAACACCTGACATTAACTGCGGCAGTAACTGGCGCAGGCCCTTAAAATGAGGCAAAATAATGATTACCCTCCACGTACAACGTGGGGAAGCGTACGAGAGAAGGAAGAGTAACCCGGATAACTATGTGATGACCCGGCCAGCGAGTAAAAACACGGAATGAGCCAAGGTAAAAGATAGTCAATGAAATCCGGGATATGATGTAACTCAGAAAAGGGAGCAAAAGGCTCGGTGAAATTGAACCTGTTGTGGCCTTAGCGGCTAAGGCAGCTAAGACCGCACCATCTTCGGGGACTAATGTTGGGGGGATACCCCGGGTAGGGTCACGCCGAGGTATAATGTCCGAGTTAGCCGAGGTACGGCAAGGTTAAAGCGAATGCTGGCCGAGTCACCTCAAGGCAGGCTAAATCACGGAGTAATCCAGACCTGAGGATGTCCGCCTAACTGAGTCCCGGACGACTCATGTCGTATGCCGGCAGGATTTATGTAACTTGTATGCAGGTACCGGTGTGGCCGGATCAACTAGGCACGATCCGGGTTATATCAAGCTTGCAAGAGAAGGAAGGTATCTCGCTGGTCAAAAGGTGAGCACTATACGCAGAGCGTGAGCGAAGCGGACAGAGGCCAGGACCACCAGGGCATGGCCGACAAAGGTGACGATGCCTATGTCGGATGACGCGGGCGCCGTAGAGGCTCACGTAGCCTCTGCGGGGATGACGCTAGGCAAAAGTGACCCGGTCGGCTTACTATTTTGGGGAGAGGCATATTCCCTGGAATATGCCTCCACGTATGTCCTAATTAGAGACCTATCCACCCCTATATAAGGAGGGCTAGGGCATATGTAGAAGGGGTTGGTCTTTGACTAGTTGATCTCGAGTTGGTTGAGTTTTACTAGTATGTTCCTGAGGGCTAGCTAGTGGTGAGTGTAAGAGAGTCCCTTCTTCCTCCTCTCCCCAATATAGCGCAAGGAGCACTTGTATACCTTGGAAGTGAATCAAATACAAACATCTGTGTGTGGAATCACCACACTATCCCTCCCTGGATTCCTCTTGTGCATCTTGTCCTCACCTTTAGCCTATCCATGGCATCTGCCGTGACACCACCACGACACCCACCTCGTTATGAGGAGGGCAACGTCGGTGCGGGGAGAAGTGGCATTGCCGAGGATACGACCTTGCTGGATCTCCCAGCTCCTCTTTGGCTCAGCCACAACCTACCGTCACCGAGGTCCTAGTTACATTGGCACCGACCCAAATTTCTTCTCCACCTGCACCAGCACCAATACCAGCATCACCACCAGTACTAGCACCAGCACTAGTACCAGCACCAGCACCAGCTGCAAGTTCTGCACCAACTCATCCTGCCTCATCTGAGTCTTCCAAGACTCGGCAAGAAGACCATGCTCAGCCTAGCCCAAAGGCCAAAACTCTAGTGCCTACAACTTTTGTCAAGGATATCTTCCAGTAGAAAGCTCAGGCCAAACCTGGCACCAATGCCAAGAAAGGGCCTGCTGCCCCTAAGGGCCAAACACCTGCGGATGCCGCCAAAACCCCCAATGGATCAACATGTGACTCTGGACAGCGTACTATCACGTCCATGGTAAAGAAGGGGAGTACCGCCTCCGGCTCAGCTGCTTCCGGGTCTGCTGGTAGCAAGTAGATCACTCTTCATACTAGCCCATCTACTGCCCAGATCGCAAGGAAAGAGGCCCATGCCAAGGGCTTGGTGGCGACCTAGATGCTCAGCAGGGAGAACTATGGTCTGGCGTTGATCGAATATGTCAACAACTGGAATGACGCCGAGTTCATCAACCCCAATGACACCGAGTTCATCAACCCCAATGACGCCGAGTTCATCAACCCCAATGACGCCGAGTTCATCGAGTTTGGTCCCGCCGAATTCAGCGCTCAAATGAACACAGCGACCAAGGCTATTTCCCTTGTCGGACGAATGATGGAGGTAAACCTTTTTATCATGCCTTTAATATGCGCAAGTACGTAGAGATATATCCATTAGTCCCCGAGCCTCCAGGGGAGTAACATCTTACTCGGACGGATTCTTGTAAACTTGGAATATTCACACACCTAGAGCCAGGTTAAGTTTCACTTGGCCATGATCTTGTAAACTTCGAATATTCACACACCTAGAGCCGGGTTAAGTTCCACTTGGCTCGGATCTTATAAACTTCGAATATTCACACACCTAGAGCCTGGTTAAGTTCCACTTGGCTTAGATCTTGTAAACTTCGAATATTCACACACCTAGAGCCGGGTTAAGTTCCACTTGGCCCGGATCTTGTAAACTTTGAATATTCACACACCTAGGGCTGGGTTAAGTGCCACTTGGCCCGGATCTTGTAAACTTCGAGTGTTCCTTCTTATTCATTACCTAACACTTGCCTCTTTAGATCACCACCAACTGCCGAACCTCTAAGTTCCAGCGTCTTCTGGACACACACAAGGATCTTCTCTCGATGCATATTAAATTGATTGTTGAGCTAAAGAAGAAATGTAAGTTATCTCACTCAGTATTTTTTACTCTTACTTATGCTGCCTCATTTGTTGTCAGAATTAACTTGCGATCCGGATTGCACAGCCAAAGTTGAAGCTGAGAACATCCTCATGAGGAAGAACTTGGCGGAGATTAGAGGTAACTCGCCTTGGCTACTCAACCTTTATCCTTTCCATCCTAACTCGGCAGATAATTATATCTCAGCTCTACTGGGCAACAAATTATTTGCAGTGTCTCTTGAAGATAGCATGCCATTGCCTGATATGATGCTTCACTTTCGAGTAAGCAGGGCAGCATGAGGCCGAACTCAAGAAGAAGGACCATGAGATCGCCGAACGCCGGCTAAAAAATGATGCGATTACTCAGCCGAATGCTGAAATCAAAAACTTGAAAACTCCCACAAGGTTGAGCTGGACAAGGCTGATCAAGAATTCTGTGAGGAAAAGGACCGCCTGAAAACTCAGCTTCAAAAGGACCAAGATATGTTGAAGGAAGCCGAAATCAAATTTGAGTCGGTGACCATAGAATACGAGAAGCTCAGAAAGAGGAATGTTGACGGTCTCAAGGAGCTGACCCGGATCCTTGGTTATATCTCTCATCAGTTCTTTTCCTTCCACCAACTTTTATCCGGGTCATGCGCCCTTACTTACTGATGTTGCTTGCCTTGTTTCCAGGAAAACTCCCAGAGAGCGATGGCATTGCTTCTGTTGTCGTTGCCAAATTCAGCCTACAGAGAGGTACTCCAATTAGTCCTGGCGCTAAGCCTATTCCTTACGATATGGAGAACATGCTGGTGAGCCTCGCTACCTGAGTTAAAACTATGAAGAATTATATCTCCCGAGCCCGTGCAGCGTGCCGCCTCCCTCGTAGGCGCAGCAACCGCCGCCGGCATCGCATCTGCTAGAGCCCGAGATCCCGCCGTCCTCCAGGCTTGAGTGCCTCGACCCGCCACCCTCTCCTCGTTGACTCGGTCGCCGCCCAGATGACCTCTCCTTGTCACGCTTTGAGCCAACCTCGCCGGAGCCCGAGCTCTTCATCGAGCCGCTGCCGTCATGCTCTTCCCTCCGGCCGCGACGCCCGGATCCCCTCGATACCGTGCGTGCACTGCCACCTGGCCACCTCGTTGCCGCCCCATCGATCTCCCTCGTCTCTGCCAATCACCTAGCTCGCCATCGCGTAGCACTATGTGCTGCCGTGACCTGGCCCTTCTCCGCCTCAGCGCCCCTGCTTCGTTCGGCCTTCCTCGTCCCGTGCTTTGCCTCCAAGGTCGATGCGGCCAGTACCCCGCATGTGCCGAGCCGCCGCTAGCCTTCCCCTCGCCGCTCCCTCGCTGGCGCCCCTCGCCTCCCCAAGCTCTGCCTCGCCCCGGTCGCATCACGCCACTGTCGCATTGCTCGGCCTAGCTAGCCTCGTCCTCCTCTGCTTCCCCGTGGAGCCTGTCCCTCCTCTGCAGCAGCTCCAGCGAGCCCGCGAGCCGCCTCGACATTCCTCTCCCCGCATCCCTCCACCCCGCCTTTGGCTGCAGGTCGTGGCCGCGCGCCGTCGAGTCCTCCTCCAAGCTGTGGCACATCAACCTCTGATGCCTTGCCTGTTGTGTTTAGGACGTTTTGTTCTAGTGCCTTGTTGCTTCTGTGAGTGTGGAGATGCCGAAGAAAATAAATCAACACCACAACCTGCGACCGCTGTCTGTTATGAGTGATTGCATTATCAAGGTTCATCCGAGAAGTTGGTGTTCCACGTCTGATCCCTGACGCCCAAGACTGGCCTCAACAAGATCTACATGGGAGCCATGCACCCGTGAGGCGAACCAGATGCAACAATGTCTTCACGTCATCTCGGGACCTCGGGGGATGTGCACGGTAATACTCGATGACCATCGACAAGTACTTTATCATGGAAGATCGCAAGGGCTTCGACATGGCCAAGATCTACCCGATGACCTGAACACCGCAACCCAAGTCCGGCATCGACAAATGAAGTTGGAACCACTAAGACCTTCATCACGGCATGCAAGTCCTCCATCCCGGATCCGAGACCGATCCTGCTGAGACCCTCGGAACCCAAGATCTTCGAACCCCAATGTGTGATCCCCTTATCCGAGACCCCATATTTTTATAATATGACATTGTAACTTGTTGCATTTAAATTGTTCATGTCGTATACAAATTTGGTGGTTGGGGGCATTATGTCGATTCACCTAAATTAAATATGGAGCACATATGTGGGTTATTCCTGTCTATTAACGTCTCCATTTAAATTGTGTAGCGAACCGATGCCATGGTTTTCCTTGTTAGGACAATGTTTAAATTGCGGGGTACCTAAACAACATGAACCTTCTAATTAATTGTCGGGATTCTAGTTCCGCTGAATATTGCCTAGTCGCATCACATCTTTTCCATGTCATGCATCATACATGCATCATGTCTGATCTTCTGCCATAGTATTAAATAGTGCATTCGGTGTTTCTTTTAGTGCTTTGGTTCTTCGCGGATTAGGCCATTGAGTTGATGCGAGCATCGGCAAGTTCTTCGGATAATGTACCTTTCAGCAGTGTTTCCCTGGCGAGCATTCTCCCCCTTTCTACCTATTTTGCATTTATAGTTTACTTCCTCCATTTGATCTATTGCTATCCTTGTTGCGATGCTTTAGTTTCCGTGCACCGTTTATATTCCCTGCAGCCTCTATATTGCCTTTGACACCCCCTATTGCCTATTGTTTGATAGATAGTCGGCCTTGTGAGTCGTTGTTGCTTGCTTAGGTGCTGCTTCGTGTTGTTGTTGTTCCACCGTTGTTGGGAGGTTGGCACATGCTTAATGGTGGAGATGATCATGACTTTAATTACAAGTTGATATTAAAATGCTGGAAATAGATATAACTAATGCAGAGGCATCGGTGGGCAATAGATGTTATTTGGTTCTTCCACGCTCACTTGTGTCCCGTAGGACCCTGAGGACTTGATACCTGTTCCTTGACTATCACACTATCCGCATGTGGGACCATGAATCCCCTTAGCCAGAGCTTGATTCATTTCTTATTTCTTGGGGCCACAAAGTAGTTTGGGGCTTTATTACTATACTGTACCCATGCCATGCTTTACTACTTTATTTACGATTGTGCGTGGAGCACCTGTATTGTTTAGGAATTGCGGAGTGTTTTCGCGGTATCGACAAGCCCAGTCACATTTTCGGGTTCCCAGTCGTTCACAGCCATTGGCGCAAACCTTGGGTCTGTCTTGGAGCCCGGCCAACTTCGTTGCGGGTAGCTTAATGGGGTGGCCCCCTAAAATATTTTATGAATCCTGTGATTGCTTTGTCGTGAGGTCTCGTTGCATTTTATTTGGTTCTTCCCGAGGTTGATCGTGTGTGTGTTGCTATTTGTGCACCCCTGCAGGGTAAATCTTTCTGAAAGCCGCGCGGTTATGGACGACTTAGAGCACAATATATCGATCATAGACAAGCATAACTAAATTAGTGCTATAAATTTGACTTAATATGTGACTAGTAATCAGCTTCACTATAATGGAATGGATAATAAAAGTGCCAACAACTGGTGGAACTGGGGTGCATCGTGTCATTTTATACCTGCCTAGTAAGTATCGCAACTCCAATGGAATGAAATAAAAGTGCCAACAACTGCTGGGTTTGGGATGTCACATGCTAATTGTATCTGACTAGTAAGTACTGCAACTACAACTGAATGGTTAACAAAAACTGCCCACTACTTATGCTATCAGGATGACTCATGCTATCTATATCTGACTAGTAAGTGCTGCAACTATAATGGAATGAATAAAACTACCAACTGTGTGAGTTCCTCGGTTTGACTTCCTCGTTTGGTCTCGAGGGGGAAATGCCAGGATGGGTATGATTAGTGTTACTATCAGGTTGGTCCCGAATAGGTCTCTCTTATCCCTCTCTAATAGCCGACAGTTGCATCGAGTCTCTATAGGTTGTTTATGCATGCGGCGCTGCCGCATCAGTCCACCATACTTATGTAGGCGAGAGCCGCCGAATTCTAGCCTCGCCGTGTACTCGCCTCAGTACTGACCGCTCCCTTTTTCCTTCGCGCTTTGTCGGAACCTCTTTTGTTTCACAGGTATACGTTCGATGTCGTTAGCAGGGTTACCCTTCCGGCTTGGCCTGGGCAGGGTTATGGACGTCATTGGTTATTCTTCAGGGCTCTTAGCCCCATTTGCATCTTGTCCGTACTCGGACGCTATATCGTTTTCAAGGTGATTTGGATCTTTGTACTGTATATGTGTATTCTTGACTCATGGAGTCATTGTTGTACATATATGTTCTATGGGTTCCATCGTGGACTATTGTGTAATGATATTTCTTCGTTTTCCACCCGCACGAAAGTGCCTGGTGGGCGTCCTTGAATTGTTTCTATGCGGGTTTGGCGGGAAGCGCTAAAACTTGCATAGGGCCGATTCAAGGGTGTTACAAAGTGGTATCAGAGCTTAGCAGTTGCGATACCCCACTAGTCCAGCATGTAGGGTAACCTAGCTAACTGCCGATGTAGAGTGTCAAAACTATGTTGCAAAATCGGTTGGATAGATCTGATTAGGTCTGCTTTTACTCCTTACCCCTATGCTATTCTCCTCTTACCTTTGCGTGTTTTGAATCTGCTCTTATCTTTTCTTCGAGTCCATGAATCCTTGTGGTTGGGTTTCCTTCGTATCTTTAGGGTTTCGCTTCTTTCGTCTTGTAACGGTGCTTCTATCTCCGACCTTCACGCTATCTAGTGAATCTTTCATCTGATGTACCTTTCAGTGGACCATTTTTCACTAAATTATTTCTTTGTATCTTCTGGTGGTTTCCAACGCGACGACATCATCTATGAAGATCATGCATCACTCCTTTGTTTTCAAACATTGCTTGTGAAGATCTTCAGTCTGAATTTCGAGAGTGGTCGCATGATTCTTCTATTCGTGTACAAAGTAATGCTTTGAGTGCGGGATGGAGTCATGACCAGACCACTACTCTTATCATTCGCTTTTGTACGTTGGATGGTGGATCAATGCGATTTTATTCCTTCCATGGAAGTTAGAGGTGACCTTTTCTTTTGTATACCTCTACCTTCGTCCTTATTTCTCCGGAGTGTTCTCTCGACGAATATGAGCAACGATCCCTTGTTGGTGGTGTCGCCGATTTCAAGATGGGGCAAGGATCCTTGTTAGTGGTGTTGCGAGGATTTACACGAAACGAGAAAATTCAGATTGTCGGCCTCCTTCCCCGTACCATGAGGCGGATCTCGAGGGCGAGATCCAGTGTTAGTGGTGTCGAATTGTAGCACCCCGGTAAAACCACTACTAGAAAATCGCGTGTTGTTTTTATTTTCTGCATCATGACCGCATGCTCATGTCATCATGTCGCATTGCATTTGAGCATCGTCATGTCATCATGCATGGTTTGCCTAAAACTATTTTCTAGGAGTCTATCCTTGTTTTCTATTTGTGTCCCTCTGTATTTCAAATGTAAAACCCGGTCCTTCCGTATATTTTATTTTGTCTACAAACTCTTTGCAAAAAGCATTTGTTCTAAAAATAAAAATGAAACATTTTTTTATAAAACCCTGGGAGGCCGTCATCGGCCATGCCAAAAGGCCCAGCTGGCAGCAGCCTACTACCTAGATAAAAATTCTAACCCCACCCTGTCTAAACCTAACCTAGCTACTCCATCACCCACACTCCCGCCGCCGCACCATGTACACGACACCCACCCGGTCACCACCGACCGAGTCGGACACACCAGCACGCACTACAACCAGTGCACAGCAACCGCGTCCACCTCCTCTATCCCTTTGCAGCCGCCCCCTTCTTTTGTTTTTCCAAACGCGATCGGGTCCTCCCAACCCAGGTTGCCACCAACCACCCTTGCTCCCCGTTGTCGCTCGCCTTCTCTCGAGCCCGTGCAGCGTGCCGCCTCCCTCGCAGGCACAGCAACCGCCGCCGGCATCGCATCTGCTGGAGCCCGAGATCCCGCTGTCCTCCAGGCCTGAGTGCCTCGACTTGCCACCCTCTCCTCGTTGACTCGGTCACCGCCCAGATGGCCTCTCCTTGTCATGCTTTGAGCCGACCTCGCCGGAGCCCGAGATCTTCATCGAGCCGCCATCGTTGTTCTCTTCCCTCCAGCCGCGACGCCCGGATCCCCTCGATGACGCGCGCACGCTGCCGCTTGGCCACCTCGTTGCCGCCCCGTCGATATCCCTCGTCTCTGCCAATCCCCGAGCTCGCCATCGCGTAGCACCGTGCACTGCCGTGACCTGGCCCTTCTCCGCCTCAGCGCCCCTGATTCGTCCGGCCTTTCTCGTCCCGTGCTCTGCCTCCAAGCTAGACGCGGCTAGTACCTCGCATGTGCCGAGCCGCCGCTGGCCTTCCCCTCGCTGCTCCCTCGCCGGCGCCCCTCGCCTCCCCAAGCTCTACCTCGCCCGGTCGCATCACGCCACTGCCGCATCGCTCGGCCTAGCTAGCCTCGTCCTCCTCTGCTTCCCCGTGGAGCCCAGCCCTCCTCTGCAGCAGCTCCAGCGAGCCCGCGAGCCGCCTCGACGTTCCTCTCCCCACGTCCCTCCACCCCGCCTTCGGCTGCAGGTCGCGGCCGCGTGCCGTCGAGTCCTCCTCCAAGCCGTGGCACATCGACCTCTGATGCCTTGCCTGTTGTGTTCAAGACGTTTTGTTCTAATGACTTGTTGTTGCTGTAAGTGTGGAGACGTCGAAGAAAATAAATCAACACCACAACCTGCGACCGCTGTCTGCTATGAGTGATTGCATTATCAAGGTTCATCCGAGCAGTTGGTGTTCCACGTCTGATCCCTGGCGCCAAAGACTGGCCTCAACAAGATCTACATGGGAGCCATGCACTCGTGAGGCGAACAAGATCCAACAAGGTCTTCACGTCATCCCGGGACCTCGGGAGATGTGCACGGTAAAACTCGATGACCATCAACAAGTACTCTGTCACGGAAGACCGCAAGGACTTCGACTTGGCCAAGATCTACCAGATGACCCGAACACCACAACCCAAGTCCGACATCGACAAATGAAGTTGGAACCACCAAGACCTTCATCTTGGCACGCAAGTCCTCCATCCCGGATCCGAGACCGATCCTGCTGAGGCCCCGACCCTCGTAACCCAAGATCTTCGAACACCAATGTGTGATCCCCTTATCCGGGACCCCTATTTTTATAATATGACATTGTAACTTGTTGCATTTAAATTGTTCATGTCGCATACATATTTGGTGGTTGGGGGCATTATGTCGATTCACCTAAATTAAATATTGAGCGCATATGTGGGTTATTCCTGTCTATTAACGCCTCCATTTAAATTGTGTAGCGAACCGATGCCATTGTTTGCCTTGTTAGGACAACGTTTAAATTGCGGGGTACCTAAACAACATGAACCTTCTAATTAATTGTCAGGATTCTAGTTCTGCTGAATATTGCCTAGTCACATCGCATCTTTTCCATGTCATGCATCATACATGCATCATGTCCGATCTTCTGCCGTAGTATTAAATAGTTCATTCGGTGTTTCTTTTAGTGCTTTGGTTCTTCGCGGATTAGGCTATTGAGTTGACGCGAGCATCGACAAGTTCTTTGGATAATGTACCTTTCAACAGTGTTTCCCAGGCGAGCATTCTCCCCCTTTCTACCTATTTTGCATTTATAGTTTACTTCCTCCTTTTGATCTATTGCTATCCTTGTTGTGATGCTTTAGTTTCCGTGCACCGTTTATATTCCCTGCAGCCTCTATATTGCTTTGGACACACCCTATTGCCCGTTGTTTGATAGATAGTCGGCCTTGCGAGTCGTAGTTGCTTGCTCAGGTGCTGCTTCGCATTGTTGTTGTTCCATCGTTGTTGGGAGGTTGGCACATGCTTAATGGTGGAGATGATCATGACTTTAATTACAACTAATGCAGAGGCATCGGTGGGCAATAGATGTTATTTGGTTCCTCCACGCTCACTTGTGTCTCGTAGGACCCCGAGCACTTGATACCTGTTCCTTGACTATCGCACTATCCACATGTGGGACCATGAATCCCCTTAGCCAGAGCTTGATTCATTTCTTATTTCTTGGGGCCACAAAGTAGTTTGGGGCTTTATTACTATACTGTACTTATGCCATGCTTTACTGCTTTATTTACGATTGTGCGTGGAGCACCTGTACTATTTAGGAATTGCGGAGTGTTTTCGCGGTTTCGACAAGCCCAGTCACACTTTCGGGTTCCCAGTCGTTTACAGCCATTGGCGCAAACCTTGGGTCCATCTCGGAGCCGGCCAACTTCATTGCGGGTAGCTTAATGGAGTGGCCCCCTGAAATATTTTATGAATCCTGTGATTTCTTTGTCATGAGGCCTCGTTGCGTTTTATTTGGTTCTTCCCGAGGTTGATCGTGTCTGTGTTGCTATTTGTGCACCCCTGCAGGGTAAATATTTCTGAAAGCTGTGTCCGCGGTTATGGACGACTTGGAGCACAGTATCTCGATCATAGACAAGCATAACTAAAGTAGTGCTATAAATTTGACTTAATATGTGACTAGTAATCAGCTTCACTATAATGGAATGGATAATAAAAGTGCCAACAACTGGTAGAACTGGGGTGTATCGTGTCATTTTATACCTGCCTAGTAAGTATCGCAACTCCAATGGAATGAAATAGAAGTGCCAACAACTGCTTGGTTTGGTATGTCACATGCTAATTGTATCTGACTAGTAAGTGCTGCAACTATAATGGAATCAATAAAACTTCCAACTATGTGAGTTCCTCGGTTTGACTTCCTCGTTTGGTCTCGAGCGGGAAATGCCAGGATGGGTATGATTGGTGTTAGTATCAGGTTGGTCCCGAATAGGTCTCTCTTATCCATCTCTAATAGGCGACAGTTGCATCGAGTCTCTATTGGTTGTTTATGCATGTTGCGCTGCCGCTTCAGTCCACCATACCTATGTAGGTGAGAGCCGCCGAATTCTAGCCTCGTCGTGTACTGGCCTCAGTACTGACCGCTCCCTTTTTTCCTCCGCCCTTTGTCGGCACTCCTTTTGTTTCACGGCTATAAGTTCGATGTCGTTAGCAGGGTTACCCTTCCGGCTTGGCCTGGGCAGGGTTATGGACGTCATTGGTTATTCTTCAGGGCTCTTAGCCCCATTTGCATCTTGTCCGTGCTCGGACGCTGTATCGTTTTCAAGGTGATTTGGATCTTTGTACTGTATATCTGTATTCTTGACTCATGGAGTCATTGTTGTACATATATGTTCTGTGGGTTCCATCATGGACTATTGTGTAATGATATTTCTTTGTTTTCCACCCGCACGAAAGTTCCTGGTGGGCGTCCTTGAATCGTTTCTATGCGGGTTTGGCGGGAAGCGCTAAAACTTGTATAGGGCCGATTCGAGGGCGTTACACTACCTATTAGCTTATGCTATTCCAAGTATATTCATGCTTTTGTTTACCTTCCAAATTAAACTTGTTATGATAAAACTAGTGATTAAAGCTCTCACGAACTTGATGGCACACTTTACTTTTCTTGCCCTTAATAAACTTGAACCATCATGTCGTCTATGTTGTATATGCTTGCACTTATTTGTTGGGAATTAGCAAAACCATGCTGTCATGGGGAACGCTTTCAACATTGCACTTGGTACTTGTACCTAGTTGATATCATGCTCTTTTGTATATGGATGTCATCAGTGTGAAATGAAAGGGGAGCTTGTAAGTCCATGGAGTTATGTATATGTGTTAGAGAAACGCCTGGGCCGCTGGTCTAATCCATAATGAGCTGTCTATGAACCATTATTCTCATTTATTGAGAAAAAAGAGAAAAAATAAAAACAAGAGATATTATGAAAAGAGGAAAGAGAGAAAAAAGCACCATATTCCCATGGTAAATAAGAAGATTGCTGAGATGCTTGTTGTCTGCTTGCCTTGTCATTTTGATATGGGGATTCTTCCGTATCATCGGACAAGGGGTACCCCGTTGGTGGTTCTCTATGATACACATGTACTTACAATGACAAGAACTTACCGGTGACTAAACTTGAGTAGCATGAGGAGAGGCCCTCGTATACAAGGGACATGAGATTTCTAACTTATACTTCATCAAGCATGTACGCCATAGTTTATTCACTTTAACCTTAATCACTTTAAGATGCTTATGATAGTGGCAATGAGAGCTGAAAGCTATTAAGTACCATAATTTTTGGAAGCTCTTCATGAGACTTGAATCCCTACTTCCTTTTATGAAGGCCTTTCTTCCACCATTATATTGAGTCTCCACCTTCTACCTTTATGCACCTACTTTGAGAGCATAGTGGCCATTCTTAGTTCTATGTGCATTGTCCCAAGACTAGTTGATTGATGCATAACTTGATATTGCTTGTTTTAAACTATTTGTATCTAGTCACTCTTATGAACTTTGAAGGTGTCCTATGCAATTTTATTTGCTACTCTAGTGAGGGATAAGCTGAATATTATTATGCTATGTTTTCTTTATGTGAAACAAACAAACGTCTTGCAAAGCATTGTTATTCATGAATCTTTTGTTTATGGCTTTTCATGTTGCAACACAGTTGCTTTGTCTTATTGCTAGAACTTTGTCTTTCATGTTATGATTGAAGTACTATGATCCCTGCTTTGAATGTTTTACAAATACTTTGATCAAGTTTATGATGGTGCATGTCACCTCAAAAATTATTTCTTTCTTTTTATCACTTACCTACTCGAGGACGAGCAGGAGTTAAGCTTGGGGATGTTGATACATTGCAAATGTATCTATAATTTTTGATGTTCCATGCTTGTTTTTATCTACTTTCTTGTGTTTTGTTCCAACTTTGGAGTACTTTTCATATGATTTCTTGGACTAACCTATTAACAAGATGCCACAGTGCGAGTTGCCTGTTTTCTGCTGTTTTTGGTTCCAGGAAAATCAGAAAATCAATATTGTCGGAATTGGACCGGACAAAAGCCAAAGTTGATATTTTCCCGGAAGATTCATGGAGCCAGAGGAGATACGAAGGGGCACCACAGGGTGGCCACACCACCCCTTGGCGCGGGCCAGCCCAGGCCGCACCAGGGCATGGTGTGGGCCCCCTGGCCGGCCACCGACCTTGCCTCCTTCGCCTATAAGAGCCTCCCGATACCAAAACCCTAGGTCGTCAATCAGAAATCCACGAAAAGTTCCGTAGCGCTGCCGCCACCGAAGGGAGATTCGGGGGATTGAAAGTCTCTGTTCCGGCACCCTACCGGGACGGGGAAGTGCCCCGGGAGCCATCTCCATCGATCTCCACCACCATCTCCATCACCATTGCTGATTCCCATGATGAGGAGGGAGTAGTTCTTCCTCGAGGCTAAGGGTTTTACCGGTAGCTATGTGTTCATCTCTCTCTCTATGCATGATCTTATTGAGATCATGAGCTTGTAATCTATAGATCTTTATTTCAGTTTGCCTTTAGTCTCTTCCAGACCATCAAAGTATTTTCTGGCATCATTGTCTTATATCCATACCACTTGTATTTCACTATCTCTTCGTCGAACTAGTGCACCTATACACCTGACAAGTTTATTGGGTGTGTTGGGGACACAAAAGACTTCTTGAATCTTGATTGCAGGGTTGCTTGAGAGGGGATACATTTGACCACTTCCTCCCCGAGTTTGATAACCCTTGGGTAATCCACTTAAGGGAAACTTTCTATTGTTCTACAAACCTCTGCACTTGGAGGCCCAACAACTGTCTACAAGAATATAAGTGCATAGACATCAATCCACTTGTCATGTTTTGAACAAGACATACCTACAAAATACAAAGAAGCGAGATGGACCTAAGTGCAAGAAATGAATGGTCATTGAAATCTCGTTTGTGGAATTCTTGATTTGATGGTGATCAAGTAATTTTGGAATGTCCAAGATTGTCGACGGGACCTAGATTTGGGTGGGAGCAAATCAGATTGGCTAATTCATAATATGTAGATGACATATTTTGAGTGGGAGCTAAGTGAAATCCCTGGATCTCAAATATGGATGCAATATTTGAGTGGGAGCGTGAAATCATTCTGTGATATGTGGACGACATATATGAATGATGTGATTGGTAATAATAACGTTTAAGTTAGATAGATAAGGATGAAGTTGAAGTTATTAAACAAGAAAATCTATTGAGATAGATTAGTGAGTTTAATAAAAACAGATTCTGAAGAAGCTCAGAATGGAACAAGGTGATAAGTAAGTTCTTACTATATGAAGCATCGAGTCAGTATTGCAACTATGGTTGAAAGAAAGAAAGAGACGCGTTGCATCTCCTATGCCTCAGTCATAGGTTCTTCCACATAACCATATTGTATACTTGACGTAATGTGACCCGAGGTGCTGGTTGGAATGACAAAGTCTTAACTATAAGAGCATGTCTTTAAGTGATTCCTAAGTTGATCACTGAACCAGAATTAAGTTTGTACATAAATGGCAAGAAGCAATGTAAGTGGCATAGATGCATTTCATGCACTAGGATCTACATAGATATAGAAGTATAAGGGCTCCATCTGATGTGATGTATAATGTTATGGTGGGGCTAGTTCGCTTTTAACGTAGAATAATGTGTCCCAGGACCTAGTGCCCATGAGAAATCCCTCGAGGTTGATCTAAAGTCACTGTAAGCTCCTGCAATTCGGCCTCATTTTGCTGCCATGATTACAGTATAAACACAAAGGATAGCAAAGTGTGTTTCAAAGTTTAGATGACAACAGTGAAAACGACCGTCATTACAAACACTAGAAACAAAGTCTCATTTCATCGCCAAACAAATGCTTCGACCCATTATACGATAGTGGTATGAATGTCAAAATTAGGAAGAGATTAACGATCTGCAAAAGACATAATGATCTGGTAAAAAAACATGGACATGACGTTTCCCATGAGAATGCATGATCTATAAACACATATGTTATATGGTTTATATGAGTAAAATGGGAGCTAGATTATTTGTACTCTAGTGCAAGTGGGAGACTGAAGGAGATATGCCCTAGAGACAAATAATAAATAGGTATTTATTGTCATATCTGAATTAGTTTATCATAATTGTGCTATAACTGTGCCAAGTAGAAACATTGGTATAGGTGTGGTATGAAACAACCAAGTCCCTAGTAGCCTCTATTCATACTAGCTCGTTGGTCATGAGGATGATCTGGGTTTCAAGATCATGAGCATTTATGCCAATTGATAACGGGGTCATATCATTGGAGAATGATGTGATGGACATTCCTCGAAGGATTGCAACACGATCAAGTCATATAAGTTCATTGTTGCAACAGCTAAATTTAGACTCCTTTTCCTTAGACCATGAGCTCATATTACTCACTGTTTCCCGAGGCTGCTTAGACTGCATCAACCATCATCTGGTAATACGGTGGCCATAAATGTCATGGTGGTGTCACGGAAGATGCCATGGGTACGCTAAAGATGGGGCCAATGAGTGCTAGGGGAATCCAGGGAGGGAGAACGTGGTGATTCCACGTACGGAAGTTCTTGTATATTCTCTATCAATGGTGTTTACAAGTTCTCCTGAGGCTCTCAGCAAGAAGGAGACGATGTCTCTTACTCCTTGTCAACTAGCCCTAGAGTTCTACCTTAGACAGAGAATGATTGATCGATCGGCCGGCCCTCTCTATGGAGGCCCCGGTGCTCCTTATATAAGGAAGCCCGGGTTACAATTCTAGGGCACAGGTGGCAGCATATTCTACGAATATGCTCCTTTCCTAAAGCAGATGCTTCTTTATTCACTTTAACGGCTTGTCCGAGCTTTGGACGTAACCCACAGTGTAATCCTTGTCTTTTGGCGTCACCAGACACGGGCTACGTCATCCGGCTTTGCCTGCATCACCTTGGTCGCCCCTGACCCGCTGGTCCTCTTCTTTACTTTACTTTGCTCATGCTACAGCTAATAAATCCACATTTTGACAAGCGGGGGATTCCTTCTCTTGGAAGCTAAGATAATCCGGCTAGCATATAGCTAATCCGGCTTACCTAATTACCTGCAAAATAGATAAACAGGGCCAGCATAAATCCTATGCCGGCCAGACCATTGTCAAGGAGATGCTCTATGGGCCGGGTCACACCGTGATTCGGCCTGCCTTGAGGTGACCCGGTCAGCACTTGCTTTTGACCGTGCCGTACCCCGACTAACTCGGCCCTTATACCCTGGTGTTACCCTACCCGGGGGTATCCCCCCAAGATTAGTCCCCGAAGCTGGTGCAGTCTTAGCAACCTTTAGTTGTTAAGGCCACAGCAGGTTCCCATATCCGGATCTTTTGCTCCTTAGGCCGAGTTACCTTGTAGCCCGGAGTTTCTCATCTTCCGACCCTTTGCTCATTCCGAGTTATTCCTCATTGGCCAGGTCTTTTTCTCGCTTATTCGGGTTACCTTTCCTTCCCTTGCATGCTTCTCCACATCCTACGTGGAGGGTAATCATCATTTTGTCTCATTTTAAGGGCCACGTGCATTTAATGCGCCGGTTACTGTCGCAATGTCAGGAATAACTGATGTAAACGTTTCTTCACCGCAGCGCCTCGTTAACCATAACATTACATCACGTCATGCGGTTATTTTCTCCTGTAGCCCTTCCTGTGGCCTTGCTCTGATTGGCTGTTTTGGCCATGCACACGCTCGTTGCGCGCGGCGTGTTGCCCGCAAAGGATCCCACGACGCGCGTGCTGCGCGGTTAAGTAGGAGGCATGGGGCGATTTCAGGGCAAGTTCCCCAATTTCTTCCGCGCTTCCCAACCTTTCTCTTTCACAGCAACTATGTCGCCGCCGCCAGTTTTCTGCTCCACGAGCGCCACCGCGAGCACGCTCAGGCAGCCACTCACATCTGCGCCACCATTCCCATTCACACTTTCCATCACGGGGCCTTGCGCTTCCTGCTTTCCTTCCTCCGGCTAAAACTACTTCGATTACTCCCTGGAAGACCTCGAATCCAACATGTCAGAGGCGGAGGCAGCGGCGGTGGAGCAGCAGGAAGAAGGAGCGGAGGGCCGCGAGCGCGGATGTTGGGACGACTCCACCGTCCGCGAGGAGGACCTCGATTGGCTCTGCGCCACGCGGCGCATCCCCGCCGGTGTCGCCTGCTGCCTCTCCTCCGGTGAAGTCACTCCTTCCCCCAAATCTGGGGAGTATGTTGTTTTTCTGTCGCATTTCTAGCGTGGTTTCGGCCTTCCCACTTCTGATTTTTTCTTTGATTTCATTTCTACATATAAGTTGCAACCGCATCACCTCCCCACAAACGCCATTACCTCTCTGTCCTCCTTTGCTTCTGGCATCGAGGGGTACATCGGCCTCTGGCCAACCAAGGAACTTTGGATCATGTTCTTTGGCCTCCGGAGGAACATAGTTCCGAACAAGGAGCGTGCCCTGGAGAACAAGCACTTGACCCAGTGCGGCACCGCCTCCATTTCTCCCTGGAAGCAGTCTGTGTTCCCCCGGGTCACCGGACTTGAATCTTGCAAGGGCTAGGCCAGGACTTTCTTTTATGTCTGGAACACCACTAAGGAGGTCCTCATCCGGCTGCTCCCCTTCAGACTTGGCCCTCCTGACACTTCGCGTTGGGAGAGCATTCCGAAGCGGCCCACAGCCCTGGCGAATCAAGTAGAGCACCGGATCAAGGAGCTTCTCAAGGAGAAACTCCATGGGGAGGACATTATGTTCACTTTCCTCCGCAGCCAGGTCTCCCCCTCCATAAGCGAGCCCACAAGATCTGCTATCTTAGCGGCCCTCTCGATCCTCACCGGACCTCTTCCATCGAGCTGGATAACTCGGTGGTTTACCGCCGGGTTAACTCCATATTTAATGTGGAGAAGGAGTTCTCTGAGGATTGGGAGTGGGGACTTGAGCCCTTCACCCGGGTCAACCCTGAACCACAGGAGAGTTTTCTTGTTCTTGTTTTCCGAATCTTCTCTATATGTCGATTCACTCTTGTAACTTGTCAACTGTTGCCTTGTTCTCAGCAATTCCTCCAGCAGCCACTGGAGGATGGCGAGGTGCTGGCGAGCAAGTGGTTGCCGGACCGCACCGAGGAGGATGAGGAGGAGCCTGATACGGAGGCCTTCCTGCCTACCCCGGATGTTGTCAGACGCAGTGCTGGTAAGGCCACTTCTCTAAGGGATTGGCTAGACGATGATGACTCGGATGTTGAGGTCC
The DNA here is from genome assembly GCA_916181665.1 of Avena sativa. NCBI lineage: Eukaryota > Viridiplantae > Streptophyta > Magnoliopsida > Poales > Poaceae > Avena > Avena sativa. The sequence goes on along the minus strand of OV702291.1, from coordinate 371,355,866 downwards.
TTGAGGTATTTGATCCGGTTATCATCTCTTACTCGCACTTGGCTTATGTTCGAATGTGCGGCTAACCCGGATGATCAGGTCCACGAGGTTCCTCCCCTCGCCACTGGTGGCCTAGCCCTGGCTCCATCCCAGAAGCACGCAGCTACGTCGGCCGCAGCTTCGGAGGTGCCTCTTCCCAAGAAGAGGCAAAAGAAGTCCAGGGTTAAACCCTCGGCCAAGCCTGCTGCCAAGAGAACGGTTCAGAGGGCGCCCAAACCTCGGGGTCCTCCTACCGTGGATGAGTAAGTTCTTTAATACTGCCTCTTGGGATTTTTTCCTTTGCTTGCCTTTCTTTGTTATTGACTCTCTTTTTGACTTGGTGCTTTTTCTTTTTCTCAGAGCTCCTAAGGATATCCCTTAGAGTGGCTCCGGCATTTCCTCCCCACTCCGGAGCAGTCCCTCTCCCCCTCGCAACGACGATTATCGTCCGCTCAGCCCTATTCAGGAGGGCTCTGCGGTTGCGCCTGACCAGAGCCCATCTTGCCAAAAGGAAGGCAACGTCAGCGCAGGGGGTAGTGGGGCGGATCTAGATACGGCAATGCCGGATCTCCCCGGTACCTCGGCCTCAGCACCAGATCCTGAGGTGCCAGCTTCATGAGCGCCACCCCAGCAACTCCTTTTGTCTCATTACCAGCATCAACAGCACCAGCAGCACCAGCACCAGCAAAGACCTCCAAACCTCCCAAGGGAAAAGCTCCATTGGCTCCCTCCGGGTCTACCCCTTCCGTGGTAGATATTTTTCAATCCATTCCTCCACCTTCATCCGGCAAAGTCAAGAGGACTTCCGAGTCAGCAAAAGTAACTTCATCCGGGTCTGCCGCCTCCAGATCAGAGGGCAGCCAACAACTGGTTTTGCATACCAGCCCCGCTGTAGCTCAATCCGCCAGGCAGGAGGCCCACGTGAAGGGCCTTGTGGCGAGCTATTCTCTCAGCGGCGAAAGCTACAGTCCACTACTCCTTGAGTATGTGAAGAAATGGAATAACGCCGAATGCGTCGACCCTCAAGACGATCTGCCAGAGAAGTTCGGCCTAGCAGAGTTCAGCGCCCAGATGAACTCCGCTACCAAGGCTATTTCCTTAGTTGGCCGGATGATGGAGGTAATTCTTTTTCTCTGCTGTTGATGTTTTACATAACTGAACACTTGTAGATATAGCCCCTAGTCCCCGAGCCTCCGAGGGAATAACTTCTTATTCGGTCGGATGCTTCTCATAGAACTTAGCTTTTGTTCATAATGACATCAAATTTTAGTAGATTTTGAGCCGGGTCTAGTTCCCTTGGCTCGTATCTTATGTACTTAGAATATCCACACATCTAGAGCCGGGTTAAGTTCCACTTGGCCCGGGTTTTGTAAACTTCAAATATCCACACACCTAGAGCCGGGTTAAGTACCACTTGGCCCGGGTTTTGTAGACTTCAAATATAAACACACCTAGAGCCGGGTTAAGTTCCACCTGGCCCGGGTTTTGTAGACTTCGAATATCCACACACCTAGAGCCGGGTTAAGTTCCACTTGGCCCGGATCTTGTAGACTTTGAATATCCACACACCTAGAGCCGGGTTAAGTTCCACTTGGCCCGGGTTTTGTAGACTTTGAATATCCACACACGTGGAGCCGGGTTAAGTTCAACTCGGCCCGGATCTTGTAGACTTCGAATATCCACACACCTAGAGCCGGGTTAAGTTCCACTTGGCCTGGGTTTTGTAGACTTCGAATATCGACACACCTAGAGCCGGGTTAAGTTCCACTTGGCCGGGGTCTTGTAGACTTCAAATTGCATTTCTCTGTCTTTGAACTTTGCCATTGCCTTGCTTGTTTCAGATTACCACTAACCGCTGAGTTCCAGCGCCTGCAGGACTCCTACAAAGACATTCGCACGCGTTATGGTAAAGTCCTGGTGGAGTACCAGAAGAGGGGTAACTTCCCATTCTTTGTTTTCCTTGTTCATTCAGACTTCTTAGGACCTATATGAATTTGTTGTCCGAATTATGCAGCCGAGGTTGAAGCAGAGAACGTAGTCATGAGGAAAAACCTTGCGGAAATGAAAGGTAAACTTATCCCCTTCACATGATCATTGTATTTTCCTTGCTTTATCCGGTGGACCCTCATACTTTTGGTCCTCCGGATCATTGTGCTGTTGCAGTTCCTCTCGAGGATAGTGTCACCATGCCTGAAATGATGACTCACTTCCTCGAACAAGTAGGAAATCATGAGGCTAAACTGAAAAAGAAAGACACAGAGATAGCTCGGCTCCAACAGTAGGACTCGGAGATCACTCGACTGAATGCCGAAATTCAAAGGCTTAAGAGCTTCCATCAGTCCGAGTTGGAGAAGGACGACCAGGATTTTGCAAAGGAGAAGGAGCATTTAACCACGCAAATCTCCAAGGATAAGAGCCTACTAGAGGAAGCCGACGTCAAGCTTACATCGGTGACCACCGAATACGAGAAACTCCAGGTCCATAATGCCAATGTTGATTCCAAGCTTCAGCGACTCCTCTTCCAAATTGCGCGTAAGTTTTCTGCCCTTGGTTGATCTTCTACCATATGGATTTGGTCCTTTTGTTCACTATCTTTCTTCTTATCTTTAGGAAAATTTCTAGAGAGCGATACGCTCGCTACCTCTGCCGTACGCCAGTCCCGCGAACAGCATGGAATTCCTGCTGCCCTTGGTGCTGAGCCAATCCCTTATACCACAGAGGATCTCCTGCCGAGTCTCACCGCTCGTCTTGAGGTAGTAAAGAATCATGGCGCGGATATCATCCCGGCGGCAACACGGATGTTCAGCTGCCTCTGGCCCAGTAAAACCATTCCCAAGAAAGGCTCGGCTTTCATAGCCAAGTTAATGGAGTGTGACACATAGCTGCATCTGTGGCACGAATCCGCCAGACGGGTTGGGGCCGACATTGCTCTGAAATTTGTGCTCTTGTGGTACGAAGGAATTGACTTGGCATTGCTCACTCGCATGCGCACCGGGTCTAAGTGGTGCGAGGATCCGGAGTGGATCGCGCGCCACCAGGCCTGTGCTAACAAGCTCATCCAGTACTCCTTCTGCCATGCTTGGAATGAGGGGCCGAGTTATCTTGATGTTGCTGATGAAGAAATTGTCTCTGGAGCTGAAGATGAAGGGAGTGAAAGCGAAGGCTCCGAACTGGGCGAGGAAGCTGAACACCCAGAGGATAGCGAGGTTAACCCGGAGGACAAAGCCGAAGCTAGCGCTCCTCCCCCACACTCCGAAGTAACTCCCTCCTCGACAGATGATTCGTCTGCTTCTCCTGCTCCTTGAAAAACACTTGTCACATTTATCAGATCCCCGGAATGCCAGGCATAGATGTATTTAAATACTTTGGTTTGGTTGTGCTACAATTTTAAGTTCTGAACTAAGTTTTATTGCCGGATTACCGTGGGCGAAGTCCCTGAGTTTCATTTTCTTGTTCTTCCAATTTTTGACTCGGCTCGCGTCTACCTTGATTCGGTTTTTTGACTTACGAGTCCGAGGTTCAAAAAATTTACTTAACAATACTTGAAACCTTGAGATTAGCTCAAAATGATTCGACATTTTAGTGACCAAAAAAAACTAAGGGTTAGTCAGAAAACCAATGTCGGTCCGCTTAAGTTCTTTCCCTTAGTCGTTTTTCATGTGCTTTGCCATTCCAAACTTGTTCTCTTGCTTGCCATGAAGCCAATTATTGTTGGACAGCAGCAAAGTCGAAGAGTTAGGTTTTTGGTGCTCACACATTACTAATCCGACTAAGATATAAGCGTCTTAACCCAGCCGACACAAAAATATGAAAACAAGAGATAAGTATTATAGCAGTCCCCGAGTCTCTGCTCGGGGTGGCAAAGTTTTTATTGATAAGATCATCGCCGACATACATACCGACATACGAGTAGTTCGGATACATTCACCTCTTAGTTAGGTGTAGAAAGGACGAAGGAGTGCTACGTTCCACGGTCTTTTGGATTCTTCTCCGGACCTGTCCGCCTTGTTCTTTTCCTGGGGTTGTGCATCAATGAGATAGTAGGAGTCATTGTGCAAGGATTTGCTTACATGAAAGGTCCTTCCCATGGTGAGGATAACTTATGCATGCCAGCAGTGCGCTGTATCAACCGGAGTACCAAATCACCTTCCCGGAAAACTCGGGGGTTTACTTTCTGGCTATGATAGCGTCGGAGATTTTGCTGATATATGGCGGATCTGGACAAGGCCAGTTCTCTCGCTTCTTACAGCAGATCAACATCATTCTGTCGGGCTTCGCGCACTTCGGCTTCTATGTATTGGATGACTCTTGGCGAATCATGCTCTATGTCGGCTGGTAATACAACTTCTGCCCCATATACCAGAAAGAATGGCGTATAGCCTGTTGATCGATTCGGAGTTGTTCTTAAACTCCACAGTACCGCTGGTAGTTCTTCTATCCAGCACCCCGCTGATCTTTGCAGCGGCTCTATGAGACGGGGTTTTATCCCGGACAATACCAGTCCGTTGGATCTTTCCACTTGCCCATTCGATGCGGGGTGGGAGACTGAGGCAACATCTAACCGGATCTTCTTTTCTCGGCAGAACCTCGCCAATGCTCCTTCGGCGAAATTTGTTCCATTATCAGTTATGATGCTATGGGGATAGCCATATCTTAGGACAATATCCTTGAGGAATTTTACTGTTGTTGCCCCATCACATTTTCGAATTGGTTTTACTTCAATCCACTTGGTGAACTTGTCAACCATAACTAGGATATGGGTCATTCCTACTTTTGCTGACTTAAATGGCCCTACCATATCTAGGCACCATACAGCAAATGGCTAGGTAATAGGGATAGTTTTCAGCTCCGACATTAGTGAATGAGTTTTTGTGGCGTATCTCTGATAGCCATTGCATTTTGTCACCAAGTCCTCTGCTTGTTCCAACGCATTGGGCCAATAAAATCCATGTCGGAAGGCTTTTGCCACTAATAACCTTGAGGAAGCATGGTGACCACACTCCCCTTGGTGAATATCCCGGAGTATGTCAAGTCCTTTCTCTGGATCAACACACCGTTGTAGTACTGTTGTCACACTCCTCTTGTATAGTTCGACATTAATAATTGTATAGGCCTTTGCCCTTCACTGGACCTGCCTTGAGCTTAACTCATCATCCGGTAGAATTACTTCTTTCAAGAAATCAAATATTGGCTTGCCCAAGATGGTATAGCACAAATAGGAAATGGTTCCTCATCAACTTCCATTGCATCCACCGACATAACTCCTGCCAGATCAAGTTGAACAGTCCACGGGTTTGCTGAGGCAGCCCCCGGGTTTGCTGAAGCAGTCCCCAGGTTTGCTGAGGTGCTTCCCCATTCTATCTCCATAGGTGCAGCTCCTAATCCGCAGAGCGCCGGGACGTAAATGGAATCTGATTCGGGTGAGGGCGCGATAGATGGTTTTCTCAGGTGCTCCAAGGCAACATTTGGCGGGATTGGCTGCCGGGACGAGCCCAACTTGGACAGCGTATCTGCCGCCTCGTTTTCAACCTGGGGTATGTGATGGAACTCGCATCCCTCAAAAAACCCACTTATCTTTTGAACATGGAACCTATATAGGGCCATGTTAGCATCCAATGCATCCCAATTTCCAGATACTTGCTGCACCACCAAATCAGAATCTCCAAAGCATTGTATCCGACGTATCCCTATTTCCTTTGCCACTTTGATACCATGCATCAATGCTTCATAATCCACCACATTATTCGAGGCACTGAAGTGGATTTGAAGGACATACTTCAATTGATCCTTCTTGGGCGAGGTAAGCACTACTCCGGCGCCCAACCCGTCTTTTAGTTTCGATCCATCGAAGTGCATTTGCCAATAATTGGAGTCCGGCAGGGGTGGCTCGTATTGCATTTCAGCCTAGTCCACAAAGAAATCCACCACAGCTTGTGACTTGATTGCATCCCTTCTGTCAAATTGTGGTGCATAGGGAGCTAACTCGATTGCCCACTTTTCTATTCGGCCACTTGCGTCTTTGTTACTCATGATCTCTAAAATGGGTGCCTCACATATCACCTTGATGGGGTGTTCCTCAAAATAGTGTTTGAGTTTCTTGGCCGACATATATATGCCGTATGCCATCTTCTGATAGTGACGATAGTTCTATTTCAAGGCTGATAATACCTCACTCAGATAGTACACTGGCCTTTGCACGAATTTTCCTTCCTCTTCGCGCTCCACTATGATTACTGCACTTACGACTCGGTTGGTCGCAGCTACGTAGAGCAACATTGGCTATTTAGGTAGTGGTGCAGCTAGGATTGGCGCGGTAGATAACATCTTTTTCAATTCTCGAATTGCAAGATCCGCCTGTGGCGTCCATGTGAACTTGTCTGCCTTTTTCATTAGCTGATAGAGGGGCAAGGACTTCTCTCCCAACCGACATACGAACCGACTTAACGATGCCAGGCAACCAGTGAACTTTTGCACATCGTTAAGACATTTTGGCAGTTCCATTCTTTCTATGGCCCGGATTTTTGTCGGGTTAGCTTCAATGCCACGGCTAGACACCAAAAAACCGAGTAACTTTCCGGTGGGTACACCAAAGGTGCATTTCTCCGGGTTTAGTTTCATTCAGAACCTTCTTAAGTTCGCAAATGTATTCTGAATATCCTCAAGGAGCATTTTGCTTTCCTTGGACTTTATTACCACATCATCCCCATAGACTTGCACATTCTGACCTATCTGATCATGTAAGCATTTTTGCATGCATCTCTCGTACGTTACTCCTGCATTACATAATCCAAATGGCATAGTGCGATAGCAATAAGCCCCGTACGTGGTAATAAATGCAGTCTTTATTTGATCATCCGGATTCAGGGGTATCTGGTGGAAACCAGAATACGCGTCAATGAATGACAGTAGCTCAAATCCAGCCATTGAGTCTATGACTTGATCTATTCTAGGGAGCGGAAATGGATCTTTAGGACACGCCTTCTTTAGGTTCGTGTAGTCAATACACATGCGCCATACCACAGCCACGTTCGGATCATCTTTCTTCTTCTCCAGCAGCACCGGATTAGAGAGCCAATCTGGATAGAGTACTTTCATGATAAATCCGTCCGCTAGGAGTCTGGCTATTTCGTCTCCTTTCCTCCTGTCCTCGGTGAAATGCCGGAGTGGTTGCTTCACCGGCTTAGCCCCGGGTCTTACATTTAATGAGTGCTCAATCAACTCCCTCAGTACACCTTGCAGATCTTGTGTAGACCAAGCAAAGATATCCCGATTCTCACGGAGGAAGTTGACGAGTTCTCTTTCCTATTTGCTGCTTAACCCGGCACCAATGGTCACAGTGCGCTCTGGGAACTGATCATCAATTGGCACTTTCTTCGTGTCCTTAGTTGCTTAGAACGATACGCTCCAATGCGGGTTGGTGAGGGACGACATATGTTGTTGCGCAAATTGAGCCAATGCCACCACTTCCAGTATCTTCCTTTTTTCTTGAGCTATCATGAGTGACTCGGCTAAATTGGATCCGACTGAGGCGCACTCGATTGAATGCTGGAAGTCCCCTGATATAGTTATCACGCCCCTTGGTCCGGGCAACTTCATCTTAAGGTAACTGATGTGGGTAGTTGCCATGAATTTGTTTAGTGCTGGCCTGCCGAGTCACGCGTGGTAAGTGCTCTCCAGATTTACCACCTCGAATTCCAAGTTCTCAGTGCGGTAGTTGTCTCTTGTGCCGAATAACACGTCAACCCGGACTTTACCAATTGGTTCACCCCGGCACAATGCCATGAAAGGTTGTCCTTGTTGCTTGCAACATGTTCTCTGTTATCCCCAACTTGTGCATGGTATCCTTGTACATAATGTTGATGCTGCTGCCATTGTCCATCAGTACCTTGGAAAATCGCACATTGAGATTCGGCCCAATGAACGTCGGATCCAGGACTAGAGCATAGGTTCCCGGGCTTGGCATGATCTTTGGGTGATCCTTGATACTCCAAGTGATTTCTTGATTGACCCAGGGCATATATCTCGGCACAGCCGACATTTCCGCGTTCACCTCCAGATGCCGGTGCTACAAGCTTTTCTGGTCATTTTCTTCCGTGGTAAACACACAGTAACTTTGATTATGTTCCCTGTACTCATTTCGTCCCTCATTCTCGTTGTAACCTTGACCTTGTTGCTGGTTATTGCCCACTTGATGTACATCATCCCTTCTTTACGGATTCTCGTACCTCGGAGGAGGTGGTGGCAGCACCAGTTGCTGTCCATTCCCCCTGTCAGTAACGGTGGCCGGGGTGCTTCATTTCTAGGTGCTTCGTTCCGAGGTGCCTGAGCATTCCCCGAACTTCCCTATTCTAATTTCCTCATCCATTCACACTACCGGGTCGTATGATTCGCCAGACTGTTCGGACTTGGTGTATGAAATTTGCAAGGTTGATCCAACATAGACTCGAAAGTATACCTCGGCCTATCCTTACGTTCCTGCCATTGCTTTTTCTGCTCCGGGGTCCAAGGCTTTCTCCCTTTGTTTTTCTGTTTCCAGCTCTGCCCTCCAGTTTTTTGGCGTTGACTGGCTCCGGCATTGGATTGATCCCAGTCCACTGCTGCGACCTGCTGCGAGTTATAGCGATAATCCTGACACTCATCCCTTCTTTTTCCTGGAAAATCATTCCTCCTTGACGATCCGGGGCCATCTCGGCCGTAATACTCTTCGTTTGCTTCGCTAGACATTAACCGGGGTTGTGTTGGATCTCCCAAGGCATATGAATCTATGATCTGGATTGTCTCAGCCAAGGTAGTTGGCATATCTCGATGTAATCTTTGCCACAACATACTCCCATATATGCATCCCTGAGCAAACCACGCAATAGCTTGTGATTCAATTACACCTTCGCACGAGTTACGCACGTTACACCAACGGGTTAGGAAATCTCGGTCCGGCTCATTCGGTCTTTGCCTGTTTCGCCTATTATAGGTGCTCAAGAAATTGCTCACGAATAACTCCTGAAAATCTAACCAACAGTTAACGCTTGCTGGTGGTAAGTTGTTCACCCAAACTTGCACTGGTCCTTCCAACATTTGCGGCACATATCTCACTGCCCATCTTAAATTCCCGGTTGCGATCTTGACTGTTGTTGCATAGTCGATCAACCAATCCTCCGGCCTCGTACTACCATCATAAGTTCGGGATCCTCTGGCCAGCTGAAAGTTTGGTATCGGTGGCTCGTTCATGATCCGGGGCCCAAAGCATGCTTGACCCGGTGGACCTTGTATCTCAATTTGCTCTAACCTATAGATCCTGTCCAATTTCAGCCTTGCGTCATCTGGCTGCAAGTTCCTGCTTGCCAGCCGTGATCCAATTACGTGGTGATCTGGTCTGGGGTATCCATCGTTGACCATAGCTGAATAACCATCATTGTATCTTTCCTGATCCGGATGTGCATGATGCTGTTGTGATGCTTGTCTCGCACTCCCCTCTTGCCAAGGTACGCGTTGTTGTTGTGCCCGAGGTAAATTTTGCCCCGCTCCCACGAGATCATGCTGTCGGGCATTGCCGTTGGTAGCATTTCTTTGACCGGCATTGCCTTGGTCACGGTTACCTCAGGCAGCCACACCTCGGACGGTACTATGCTGGTCCTCATCAACTTGCACTGCTTTGCCTTTTCCAGCCCTTACCGGGTCGTAAGGAACCATTTGCTTGTCTCTTCTTCAGGAGTCCACTACCTCTTCTCTCCTGGGATTATGACCCGGAGACGACGTGGCTCCTCTGGATCTTGTCGGGTTATTTCTGGCCGAATGTACCACCTATGAGGCCCTTGGTGGTGCTGGGTTAGCCTTGTTTATTTCTTCATTTTGTTGGCATGCAACTCTCAATAAGTGATTTACCCTCTCTTGCTGCCTTTGTCGGGCCTCTCCGGTTAAACCTTCTCATTCGGATGCGGCTGCATTTGCTGCCCTAAGGTTCTTTGCCGGGGTATTGTACCGATCCAACCCTCCTGTTACTATCGTGGCTGTCTGGCCCGGCCTAGGCTCGTACTCCTTGTCAATCTCAGTGATCAGGTTCCTGCCTCGGATTTTCACTCCATCGATATAGTTTTCCTTAGCATACTCTCTCAAGGTGATGTTCAACGACTGATGCAGCCTGCTACTTTCTTTGCTCAAGCTAACATTTTCCGCCTAGTTTCCTCTAACTCAACTTGTGCCTGAGCCGAATCTACCACATGTGCTATTGGCATTGCTAAGCTATCTATCGCTTACTGGAGCACATTCTCTGGCCTCTCTAGCGGGGGAAACCTAGACCTGGTCTGTTTTGGAGTTACCTCTGGCCCTGGCACCGGATCTTTGCTTGGTCCTGCGTCTGGCACGGTCATTAGGACCTCAACGCTGCTAGTGGGGCGAGTGATACGCACTCCACGAGCTGCGCTGAGAGGTGGCTCGCCTCCCACGACGATGTGTCGCGGGTGAACGGAGGACTCGTCCATGCCGACGTAGATCTTGTGCGCACCACGCTTGAGGAAGACGTTGTTGCACGGTGGAGGGTGCCTGCCGAAGCTTCCCTCGTTGTCGCTGACGTAGTCCAGAGCTCCAAAGCGCTAAACCAAGCCTGAGATGATGGGCGCCAACCTCGCCGGTGCTTGAGAAGTTTCCCGTCTGATTTTTCACCCCTGCTAGCACCGCTAGCCCCACGGTGGGCGCCAACTTCCGTGGTGGTGGCACGGAAGATGCCATGGATAGGCTAAAGATGGGGCCAATGAGTGCTAGGGGAATCCAGGGAGGGAGAACGTGGTGATTCCACGCACGGAAGTTCTTGTATATTCTTTATCAATGGTGTTTACAAGTGCTCCTAGGGCTCTCAGCAAGAAGGAGACGATGTCTCTTACTCCCTGTCAACTAGCCCTAGAGTTCTACCTTAGACAGATAATGATTGATCGATCGGCCGACCCTCTCTATGGAGGCCCCGGTGCTCCTTATATATGGAAGCCCGGGTTACAATTCTAAGGCATAGGTGGCAGCATATTCTACGAATATGCTCCTTTCCTAAAGAAGATGCTTCTTTATTCTCTTTAACGGCTCCTCCAGGCTTTGGACGTAACCCACAGCGTAATCGTTGTCTTTTGGCGTCACTAGACACGAGCTACGTCATCCGGCTTTGCCTGTGTCACCTTGGTCGCCCCTGACCCGCTGGTCCTCTTCTTTACTTTACTTTGCTCACACTACATCTCATAAAGCCACCTTTTGACCAGCGGGGGATTCCTTCTCTTGGAAGCTAAGGTAATCCGGCTAGCATATAGCTAATACGGCTTACCCAGTTACCTGCAAAATAGATAAGCAGGGCCGGCATAAATCCTATGCCGGCCGGACCATTGTCAAGGAGATGCTCTATGGGCCGGGTCACACCGTGATTCGGCCTGCCTTGAGGTGACCCGGTCAGCACTTGCATTTGACCGTGTCGTACCCCGGATAACTCGGCCCTTATACCCCGGAGTTACCCTACCCGGGGGTATCCCCCCAACAATAAAGGTGTACGTTGGGTATTCCAAAGGAACAGTAGATGACATGTGACTGCAAGACCAGGATTTGTGCACCCACATGACAGGTAAAGATACATACGGTCGGCTTGGTGAGATTACATCCATAAATGTTGCAACATGTGACTCGGTCACGGGGATGTAATATCACAGTAACAAGAAAACTGAACTTATTGTTAACGAGATTGAACGAGGTATGTGATACCAATGATCGGATCTCGGACAAGTCGTATCAAGAAACAAAAGGAAATTGGATGTTACATTTACCGGTTCAAACGACATTGTTGATCATTGATACAGATCATGTCTAGAGCATTCCCGAGCCATGAGAGGATACACTTAAGGGTACGATCAGAGCGATCATTCGTAAGACGGGATCACAGTAGAGAAAGAGAAAGTCAAAATTGTTCCGTAGAGAGATCCGATGTTGTTTGGAGAAAGAATAAAGGAAAAGACCGGAAAAGTGTTTTTGGATAAATGGGAATTTAAATATACATTTATTATACGTTATTTATGAATTAATATATACTAAATAATATTTAGATTAAGATTTATCAAAGCAACTTTTATATTAGGGAAAGCTGCAGAAAAAGAAAAAAGGGAAAAGAAAATAGTTCAGCCAAAGTGAGTGGCGGATATTATCCGCCGCACGGGACGACAAGCAGCTAGGCTGCACGCGGGCGAGCGGCAAGTACTATGTGTTGCTCAGGGTGGCGTAGATCCAGGAGACGCGCCAAGCATGGACAGGCCGTAGGCGGGATCCGCCCCACGCGGGCTGGCCGCCTCGCCACGCTGGCCACTGGCCGCTGGCTTGCTGGGCCGCGGGTGAGCGCCGGCCCACCCGGGCGCTGGCAGCAGCAGCTGCTACGCTAGGCTGCGGGGGGCGCCGGCGGCCCACTCGGCCTCGCGAGCCAGCCGGATGTGGTGCTGGCTGCTGCTTCTCCTTTTTCTTCTTGGGCTGGATTTTGGCCCATCCGGTTGGACGAAAATCCTGCTATATTTTCTTTTAGTAATTAGTCCCACATGGCTTAGCCTTTGATAAAGGCACACCCCCTTAGCCTATATAAAGGGGTGCCAATGGGTGGGATTAAACACACCAACACACCAATATTTGGAAAAGTCCTTTGGTTGACTTCCTCCTTCCCTCTCTCTAGGCCTTGTGACCATGGCCCCAAGTCTGGGCTATGCGAACGAGGCACACATGTAGCACGCCGTTGCACTGCAGGGATTCCTAGCCAGATATCAACTTCCACACTCCCGGCGGGATCGGGGAGCCGGAGGTATCATCATGCACCAGATGTGTACGAAGACACGAGGCGCAACACTTGGGGCGCTTAAATGTCATGAGCCGAAGCTGCTGCATGATGAAGAAGGAGCAAGGGGTGACCTGCGAGGAGCTTCGCGACCTTGAGGTCGGCTACGAGTACGAGTACTTCAACCACGTTCCCTGCGGAACATTAACCACGTACGGTCTACAAGGGTATATATTCTATACGCATTGGCCATTATCGCATTACTACATAGATAGATCCTAGGCAGTTTTTGGGGTTCCCACGTAGGAAATTTTTTGTTTTCTGCTACGGATCCCCTTCACACCTTTCCGGAAGACTCGAGGGTTTACTTTCTGGCTATGGTAGCATCGGAGATTTTGCTGATATATGGCGGATCTGGACAAGGCCAATTCTCTCGCTTCTTCTAGCAGATCAACATCATTTTGCCGGGCTTCCTGCACTTCGGCTTCTGTGTATTGGGCGACCCTGGGCGAGTCATGCTCTATGTTGGCTGGTAGTACATCGTGTGCCCCATATACTAGAAAGAATGGCGTATAGACTATTGATCGATTCGGAGTTGTTCTTAAACTCCATAGTACTGTTGGTAGTTCTTCTATCCAGCACCCCACGTATCTTTGCAGCGACTCAATGAGCTGGGGTTTTATCCCGGACAAAACTAGTCCATTGGATCTCTCCACTTGCCCGTTCGACACGGGGTGGGCTACTGATGCAATATCCATCCGGATCTTCTTTTCTCGACAGAACCTCGCAAATGCTCCTTCAGCAAAATTTGTGCCATTATCAGTTATGTTACTGTGAGGATAGCCATATCTCAAGATTATATCTTTGAGGAATGTCATGGATGTTTCCCCATCACATTTCCTAATTGGCTTTACCTCAATCCACTTGGTAAATTTGTCTACCATAACAAAGATATGGGTCATGTTTCCTTTTGCCGGCTTAAACGGACCGACCATATCCAAACACTATACCGCAAATGGCCAAGTTATAGGGATAGTTTTCAGTTCCGACATAGGCATGTGCATCTTGGTGGCGTACCTTTGACAACCATTGCATTTTCTTACAAGATCTTCTGTTTGCTCCAAGGCACTTGGCCAGTAAAATTCATGCCGGAAAGCCTTCGCCACTAATGCTCTATATGATGCATGATGCCCACATTCCCCCTGATGGATATATCGTAGGATGTCAAGCCCTTCTTCCAGGTCAACACATCGTTGCAGAACACTTGTGACACTCCTCTTGTATAGTTTCGTGTTGATAATAGTGTATGACTTTGCTCTCCTTTGGATTTGCCTTGAAAGTATGTCGTCACTTGGCAAGGTTCCTTCTTTCAAGAACTCAAATTTTGGCTTTTCCCATGCAGGTATAGCTCGAACATGGAAAAGTTCCTCGTAAATTTCCATTGCTTCTACCGACATAACTCAAGCCGGATCAAGCTGAATAGTCCCTGGGTTCTGTGAGGCAGTCCTCGGATCAAGCTGAATAGTCCCCGGGTTTGCTGAGGGATAGCTTATGATCTGGAGTGTGCGGAGACATAGATTGAGTCAGATTCCGGTGATAGTGTGATAGATGGTTTTCTCAAGTGATCCAAAGCAAGGCCTGGCTACCGAGATGACCCCAGTTCAGACAATACATCGGCTGCCTTATTCTCAAGCTGAGGTACATGGTGGAATTCACATCCTTCAAAGAACCCACTTATTTTTTGGACATGGAATCTATAAAGGGCCATGTTTGCCTCCAGAGCATCCCAATTGCCATACACTTGCTGCACCACCAAATCAGAATCGCCAAAACACTGTATTCGACGTATCCCCACTTCCTTTGCTGCCTTCAGTCCATGCACGAGCGCTTCATACTTGGCAACATTATTTGATGCTCTGAAATGGATCTGGAGGACGTATTTCAGCTGATCTTTCTTGGCCGAGGTAAGCACTACCCCGGCCCCCAGTCCCTCCTTTAACTTTAATCCATCAAAGTGCATTCTCCAATAATTTGAGTCCGTCAAATGTGGTTCTTATTGCATTTCAGCCTAGTCCACGAAGAAATCGGCCACTCCTTGAGATTTGATTGCACCTCTCCTATGAAACTCTGGTGCATATGGGGTAACTCAATTGCCCAATTTGCAATCCGGCCACTTGCATATTCATTGCTCATTGTCTCGGATATGGGTACTTCGCATATCACTTTTATGGGGTGTTCCTTAAAGTAATGCTTGAGCTTCTTGGCTGCCATATATACGTCGTATGCCATTTTCTGATATTGAGGGTAATTCTGCTTCGAAGTTGACAACACCTCGTTTAGGTAATACACTAGCCTCTACACCGACTTACCCTCCTCATCACGCTCCACCACTACCACTGCACTTACAACTCTGTTGATCGCTGCTATATAGAGCAACATTGGCTCTTTGGATAGTTGTGAGCTAACACTAGTATAGAGGCTAGCATCTTTTTTAGTTCATGAAAAGCGCTATCAGTTTGCGGTGTCCACATAAATTTATCTGCCTTTTTCATTAATTGGTAGAGGGGTAATGCCTTTTCTCCCAGCCGACATACAAACCGACTTAACGATGCCAAGCAACCCGTGAACTTCTGCACATCGTTAAGACACTTCGGCAGTTTCATTCTTTCTATGGCTCGGATTTTTGTGGGGTTGGCCTCGATACCTTGGCTGGATACGAGAAAACCAAGTAACTTCCCAGCCAGGACTCCAAAGGTACATTTCTCTAGGTAAAGCTTCATTCGCAACCTCCTTAGGTTCGTGAATGTTTGTCGGATATCATCAAGGAACATTTTGCTTTTCGTAGTTTTTATTACAACATCATCCACATAAACTTGCACATTTCAACCAATTTGATCATGTAGACATTTTTGCATGCATCGTTGATATGTTGCTCCTGCATTACATAAACCAAACGGCATAGTGCGATAGCAATAAACCCCATACAAGGTGATAAACGCGGTCTTTATTTGATCATACGGGTTCAAAGGTATCTAGTGGAAGCCAGAATATGCAACTATGAATGATAACAACTCACACCAGCAGTTGAATCTATGACATGGTCTATCCTTGGCAGTGGAAATGGATATTTTGGACACGCCTTGTTTAGGTTCGTTTAATCGATACACATTCGCCACACCACTGCCACATTTGGATCATCCTTCTTCTTCTCCACGAGCACCGGATTAGAGAGCCAATCTAGGTAAAGTACTTCCATGATAAACCCGGCTGCAAGGTGCCGAGCTATCTCATCTCCAATGACTTTTCTCCAGTCTTCGGCGAAGCGGCAGAGAGATTGCTTCACCGGCTTTGCTCCGGGTCTTACATTCAAAGAGTGCTCGGCCAACTCCCTCGGCACACCTTGCAGGTCCTGTGTAGACCAAGCAAAGATATCCTGATTCTCACGGAGGAAGTTGATGAGCTCGCTTTCCTATTTGTTGCTTAACCCGACACCAATGGTTATGGTGCGCTCTGGGAACTAATCATCAACAGGCACCTTCTTTGTATTCTTCGTCGCTTGGAATGAGACACTCCCATGCGGGTTAGTCAGAGACAACATATGTTGGTGCGTGGCCTGAGCCAATGTCGCCACCTCCTGAGCAATCACAAGTGACTCGGCCAGGATAGACCTGGCTAAAGCACACTCAATGGAATGCCTAAAGTCTCCAGCTATGGTGATCACTCCCCTTGGCCCTGGCAAGTTCATTTTTAAGTAACTGATGTGAGTACTTGCCATAAACTTGTTCAAAGCAGGCCTGCCGAGTAACGCATGATACGTGCTTTCCAAGTTCACAACCTCAAACTCCAAGTTCTCAACCCGGCAGTTGTCCCTTGTGCCGAATAACACGTCAACCCGGACCTTACCAATAGGCTCACATGAGATACCCGACACGATGCCATGGAAAGTGGGCTTTGTTGCTTGGAGCATGTTCTCCGATATTCCCAACTTGTGCATGTTATCCTTGTACATGATGTTAATGCTACTGCCGTTGTCTATCAGCACCTTGGAAAATCTCACATTGATATTTGGCCCAATGAACATCGGATCCAACGCTAGTGCATATGATCTAGGAGTCGGCATGAGCCTAGAGTGATCCTTGATGCTCCAAGTGATTTCCTGTTCTGCCCAAGTTATATACCACATCATAGCAAGCATTACCGCGTTCACTTCCATATGTCAGTGCTGCAAGCTTTTTCTATCAGTTTCCTATGTGGTGAACACGCAGTAACTTTGGTGATGCTCGATGTATTCATTCTTTCCATCATTGCCATGATACCATTGGTCTTGTTGCTGCTGATTATTCGCCAGATGCACTACATCCCTTCTCTCATGGTTCTCATACATCGGTGGAGGTGGAGGCAACACCAGTTGCTGTCCATTTCCCCTAGTGAGCTGTTGCTGCCGAGGTGCATCGTTCCGAGGTGCTTCGTTCCTAGTTCCATCATGCCGAGGTGCCTGAGCATTTCCCGATCCACCCTGCTCTATCTTTCCCATACATTCACGTTGCCGAGTCATATGATTCGCTGGGTTATTCGGACCTGGCATGTGGAACTTGCTCGGCTAATCTAGCATAGACTCATACGTATCTCTTGGACTATCCTTTCTTTCTTGCCACTGTTTCTTCTACTCTAGTGTCCAAGGTTTCCTGTCTTCACCCTTTTTCTGCCACTGTTTCCCTCCAGTTTTCTGACGCTCGCTAGTGCCGACATTGGGCTCATCCTGATCCACAACTGCCACTTGCTGCGAGCTATACCGGTAATCCGGTCGATCATCTCTTCTTTTACCTTGGAAATCATTCCTCCGAGATGACCCGAAACCATCTCTATTGTAGTACTCCTCATTTGACTCACTCGACATTAGACGAGGTTGGGTTGGATCACCCAAGGCATACGAATCAACAATCCAAATTGTTTCCGTCAGGGTAGTTCGCATATCTCGCTGCAACCTCTGCCACAACATACTCCCATACCTACAACCTTGAGCAAACCACGCAATACCTTGTGATTCAATTATCCCTTCACAGGAATTGTGCACATTGCACCATCGAGTCAAGAATTCCCGGTCCGGTTCATTTGGTCTTTGCCTGCATAGTGCCAAAGGCTGTGGCCTATTCGGTCTCTTGTATGTTCTCAGGAAGTTGCTGATGAATAGCTCCTCAAAGTCCAACCAATAGTTAATACTTCCTGGCGGTAAATTGTTCAACCAGACCCTTGCCAGCCCATCCAACGTATGTGGTACATATCTCATAGCCCATCTCAAATTGCATGTGGCAATGTTCACTACTGTGGATCAGGATCATCCCAATGCCACCATCCTCTGGCTAACTGAAAGTTCGAGGTGGCTCTCTCATGAGCCGAGGTCCAAAGCATGCTGGACCCGGAGGACCTTGCACCTCGTTCATCTCCGACCTATAAATCTAGTCCAACTTCAGCCTTGCATCATCCGGCTGCAGATTCCTGTTCCCCAATCTCGATCCAATCACATGGTGCTCTGGTCTAGGAAATCTGGCATTAGCCATTGCCGAGTAACCATCATTGTATCTATCTTGAACCAGACGAGCATTTTACAGCTTCATTGCTGGGCCAGCACTTCTGTCCTACCGAGGTGCATATTGCTGCTGCTGTTGCCGAGGCACATTTTGCCCTGCTCCCGCCGAATTACGCTGCCAGCGTTTCCTTGACTGGCATTGCCTTGGTCGCAGTTACCTCGGCCAACTTCACCCCGGCTAGCACGGTGACAATCCTCATCAATTTTCACTGCTTTTCCTTTCCCTGCCCTTACTAGGTCATACGGGACCATCTGTTTGTCTTTTCTCCTCGAGGTTACCACTTCCTCTCTTCTAGGGCCATCATGAGGTGACTACGCAGCCCCAGCGGACTTCGCCGGTTATTCCTTGCTGAATGAACTACATGCAAAGCTCCGGGTTGTGCCAGGTTTGCCTTGATTATTTCCTCATTCTGCTGACATGCTACCCTTAACAAATGGTTAACTCTCTCCTATTGCCTTTCTTGGGACTCTCCCATTAAACCCTCTAACTCGGATGCCGCTATGTTGGCAGCTCTGAGGTTTTTTGCCGGGGTGCTATACCTCTCCAGCCCTGTTATTACTAGAATAGCTGTCTGACCCGGCTTAAGAACATCCTCCTTGTCAATCTCAGTGATAAATTTTCTACCTCTGATTTTGAATCCATCTATATGATTTTCTTTTGCATACTCCCGTAGAGTAATGTTTAGTGACTTCTGTAACTCAGCTACCTTTTTCGCCCCAGCTAACATTTTCTACCTAGTTTCCTCTAACTCGGCTTGTGCCTTAGCCGGATCTACTGCTAGTGCTATGGGTGTTGCTAAGCTATCTATTGCTTGATGCAGTACATTCTCTAGCCTCTCTAGTGGAGGGAATCTAGATCTTTCCTTCTTTGGTGTTGCGTCTGGATCTGGCGTCGGGTCCTTGCTTGCTCCTGCATCAGGCATCGTCATCATGACCTCAGCTCAGCTAGCGAGGAGAGTAATACACGAGCCGCGAGCTATGCCGAGAGGTGGTTCGCCTCCCTCGACGACGTGCTATGGGTGAACGCAGGACTCGCCAACACCGACGTAGATCTTGTGGGCGCCAAGCTTGATGAAGAGGCCATTGCACGGAGGAGGGCACCTGCCGAAGCTGCCAACGTTGTCGCTGACGTAGTCCAGTGCTTCGAAGTGCTAGACCAGCCTGGAGACGATGCGTTCGCCAGTGCCGATGATGATTGCCGTCCGGATTTTTCCCCCTACTAGCCCCACGGTGGGGGCCAACTCTCAAGGTGGTGGCACAGCAGATGCCATGTATAGGCTAAAGATGGGGCCAATGTGCACTAGAGGGATCCAGGGAGGGATAATGCGGTGATTCCACACTCAAATGTTTTTATTTCTCTCTTGTTGTTGATGGATTACAAGGGCTCCTTGATCTATTCGTGGGAAGGAGACTAGGTTTGTTACTACCCACTGCTACACTCTAGGGTTCTCCCTTAGGAAAAATGGACGACCCTCTCTATGGAGGTCCTGCCCCTTTTATATAGGGGGGATAGGTTACAACTTAGGGCATACGTGGAGGTATATTCTTCGAATATGCTCCTCGGTAAAGTAAGATGCCTCTTTTACACTTTAACAAGCTGGTATGGACCTAGGGCGTAAGCTTCTCTGAGCCCCTCTGTGGCGTGGCATCATCCGACATCGGTGGCGTTAGCTGACACTGGCTACGTCACTCTTGTCGGCCACTCCCCGCTGGTCCTTCCCTCTGTCTGCTTCACTCACGCTATAGTGGACAGAGACCACCTTTTGACAAGCGAGATTCCTTCCTTCTCTTGTAAGCCAGGTGGTAACCCGGCTAGCGCCTGGTTAACTCAGCCCCATGGGTACCTGCAAACAAGTCACAAAAGGCTAGCCGACATACGTTATATGTCGGCCAGGACTAGGTTAGCCGAATATCTTTTGGTTCGGGTCACTCCGTAAGTCGGCTTGCCTTGAGGTGACTCGGCCAGCTTACGCTTTGACCTTGCCGTACCTCGTCTAACATGCCCTTTACTGGCGTGACCCTACCCGGGGGTATCCCCCAATAGATTTGGGTCACCAGGCAGAGCGAATGTGTGCGAAGTGGTGGGGAGTAGGGAGGGTTAAGCGAGGAGCAGCATGACGAGTGGGCCCCACACGGTGTCGGATTTTGTTACTATCTTATTTAGGAAAGGTTAAATCATCTTCATTTACAATGTTCTTCAGTTATAAGGATGTAGTTTGTGATAAATCCCACATGACCACACACACTCCAGTCGGTGTGGTGATGCAACTTCTGTCACACTGGTTCACAATCCCCATGTAGCAGTTGCATTCCAGGGGCTCTTTGGGCTTTCTGACCACCATGGTTTGACACACAAGGAGTCTCTAGAGATCAATGCATGTGTTATTCTCAAAATCACACCTTGATGATCCCTACATTACCACACACACTCTAGTGGGCATGGTGATGAAACTTCTGTCACACTGGTTCACCATCCCCATGTGGCAGTTGCATTCAAGGGGCTCTTTGGGCTTTCTGACCACCATGGTTTGACACACATGGAGTATCTAGAGATAAATGCATGTGTTATTCTCAAAACCACACCTTGATGATCCACACATGACCACACACACTCAAGTGGGTGTGGTGATGCAACTTCTATCACACTGGTTCACCATCCCCATGTGGCAGTTGCATTCTCTAGGGGATCTTTGGGCTTTCTGATGACCATGGTTTGACACACATGGAGTATCTAGAGATAAATGCATGTGATATATATTATCAAAACAACACCTTGATGACCCACATGACCACACACAGTCCAGTTGGGTGTGCTGATGCAACTACTTCTATCACACTAGTTCACCATGCCCAAGTGGTAGTTGCATATTCTAGGGGCTCTTTGGACTTTCTGACCACCCATGTGGTTTGACACACATGGAGTCTCTAGAGATAAATGCATGTGTTATTCTCAAAACCACACCTTGATGATACACACACGACCACACACACTCCAGTGGGTGTGGTGATGCAACTTCTATCACACTAGTTCACCATCCCCACGTGGCAGTTGCATTCCAGGGGCTCTTTGGGCTTTCTGACCACCATGGTTTGACACACATGGAGTGTCTAGAGATCAATGCATGTGTTATTCTCAAAATCACACCTTGGTGATCCACATGACCACACACACTAGTGGGTGTGGTGATGTAACTTCTTTCATAGTGGTTCACCATCCCCATGTGGCAGTTGCATTCTAGTGGCTCTTTGGTCTTTCTGACCACCATGGTTTGACACACATGGAGTCTCTAGAGATAAATGCATGTGTTATTCTCAAAACCACACCTTGATGATCCACACATGACCACACACACTCCAGTGGGTGTGTTGATGCAACTTCTATCACACTGGTTCACCACCCCATGTGGCAGTTGCATTCTAGGGGCTCTTTGGGCTTTCTGACCACCATGGTTTGACACACATGGAGTGTCTAGAGATCAATGCATGTGTTATTCTCAAAATCACACCTTGGTGATCCACATGACCACACACACTAGTGGGTGTGGTGATGTAACTTCTTTCATAGTGGTTCACCATCCCCATGTGGCAGTTGCATTCTAGTGGCTCTTTGGTCTTTCTGACCACCATGGTTTGACACACATGGAGTCTCTAGAGATAAATGCATGTGTTATTCTCAAAACCACACCTTGATGATCCACACATGACCACACACACTGTAGTGGGTGTGGTGATGCAACTTCTATCACACTGGTTCACCATCCCCATGTGGCAGTTGCATATTCCAAGGGCTCATTGGGATTTCTGAGCACCATGGTTTGACGCGAATGGAGTCTCTAGAGATAAATGCATTTATTATTATCAAAAACACACCTTGATGATCCACACATGACCACACACACTCCAGCGGGTGTGGTGATGCAACTTTTGTCACACTAGTTCACCATCCCCATGTGGCAGTTCCATATTCCAAGGGCTCTTTGGGCTTTATAACCACCACGTTTTGTGTTGTTTTTATATTATTTCATCAGTATGTGTATTACCTTTTAGGAAAAATTAATGTATTTATTTTTAGTACTTTCAAAATTCAATGTGGTAGCTTTTAGAATTCTCTGTGGTAGCTTTCAGAATTATGTGTAAGTACTATCTTTTAGCTTTTACTCATAGCACTCAAGTTGTGATTACTGATTCAAAAAGTCTCATGGAGATCAGAGTCTCATGGAAATATCACGAACTCGTGACCAAGAACCTCTCACGAGTAGCCTAAATAACCGGAATGCACGTGGATAGGAAAGCTCTCAGAATTCTTTGTAGTAGTTTCCATAATGCTTTGTAGTAGCTTCCAGTTGATACAATCATAACTATACCCGGCAAAAGCTTCCAAAAGTAGACTAACAGGAAAAAATATTATATATATACGTAGCATATAGACCACTAGGTTGACATCAAGTTTCAAACGACTAATTAACTATTCCATACTACGCCATACTAGTTAAACTTAACACTTCCCATCCACAACTACTCTAGATGGTCTCGAACACAAAATTCACGTCCAACACCTCTTCTGTGTTGTTCATGCCAGTGATTAGCACGGCTTGTCCAACCTTTAGATCATCTTCACTATAGTGGAATTTCTTCCACCCCTGATTGCTGAAGACTATACGACCATCTGGGTCTGTCTTGTATGCAACTGGGGTGATGTCAAAATATCCTAGATGTACTTCCTCCATGCCATCATTAGGGATGTCCATGCAGGAAACCACTTTCATAGGTAATCTCTGCAATGTCGCGCCGTGGATAAAAAAGAAAGAAGTAATCATGTCAGACGACCACCATAAGTTATATATGGAGCCAAATAAGGAAAAAACAAAGGTAAATAAAGTTGTTATACCATCTTATGTTGGACAAGATTTTTCCTCGTCAAACAGGTCACAAATGGAACCCTGATGAAGGTGTTGATTGGTGGTAGGGTATCTAGGAGAAGTTCCATATCATCATCGTTAAGGTGGCATCTTTGGGCGACAACCGTAGATTCATATACGTCTTCTTTGCCATCAAGACCACAAATATAGAGAACAGTTATCCTTAGCACAGGTCCAATCAAAGAAAAACATAACATTTCTTCCCTGGTGAGATTGTTCTGTGTAATGAAATGCTTCCATCCTTCACCTCCCATGATAGTCCTGTTCTTTCTTTTCTCGAGGTCAATCTTGTAGGTGCACCCAAGCACCTTGAAGGGAACACTCTCACATTCAACTGTGGATACATTGAACATGAACCTTGAATTGCATGGCACAGTCTGTGCACCAAAAACAAAAGAATTCGACACTAAACACGGTTATAGACTTACAATGTAGCTTTGAACGAAATATGTTTGTTACCACTTATCATTGAATTTTGGAACCCATCTGAATCTAACAAGTAGATAAAATGGACATGCCTGATGACAACCTGGATCCGCAATTTCTCTTGCATACTAGACACGACGCCATATCATGTTAGGAAAAAATGATGAATATATAAATGATATATGAAACTAAACTCTCAAAATGAATAGACTATATATACATTAAATGTATTATAATTTAAACACCTGAGTTGTGGTCCTAGTTTTCTTAGCTTTGTTAACTCGAGCAACAACATCAGATGCTCTAAACCTCGCTTTCTTAGGTCTCTTGACTACAGGTTGCTTCACATCATCATCATATGCTTTGAACCTCGCTTTCTAAGGTCTCTTGACTGCAGGTTGCTTCACATCATAATCATCATTATCGGATGTGACATCGATTACACTAGCGTTGGTTTTAGAAACCTACATAGACATTGCAGTAATTAGAATGTTTTGTTTTTATGATGTACAGTAGGTTTAACTACTACCTTAGAGTCAGTAGCAACAATTTCAAAACTTGCATTTTGATGCTATGATGTACATTAGGCTCCTTCTGCATCAGCCCTTCCATTTTGCACTATTCACAGTTCCTACATGCGCGTCTTTCTAATTCTGCCCTTGATAGTGTAGCCATTTGGATAATTTCTAACTAGAAGAATCAAATAATAATTATTGAAGTACAAGAATCGAATTTAAAAACATATGGTTTGGTCACAACTACAAGCATCATCCAATGAGATGAATATGTATCTACCAAGGAGCATGTACAACCATAGTGGCCATATAAAGATAGTAAGTAGATGCCTATCATCCCATCAACATTGAAAGTGCCACATTTTCGTCACTGACAGGTTATAAATAGTGAAAATCATAATATTATCCCTTAGCACTAACATAGATATGAAAAACAACAATTTGGGTCTCATACTAATAGAGCACACATAATTCAATGAGATAATCGAACATATAGCAAGAAGCATGCACAACAAATGTTTTTTTACATAACACGTTCTATATGCACATTATCCCATGGACACAAATAATGCCACACTTTAATCATTGGCCTAATGCATGTGAAGAAAACAATGACCTACATCAATATATAATGTGTGCTCCATAGTAAGATAGCACAAAAGTCAATGAGATGAATCTCTATCTACCAAGGAGATGTAGAACCATTGTGGTTGTACAAAGACACTAAGTAGATGCATATCATCTCATCAACATGCTAAGTGCCACATATTCATCATTGTCTAGTTGTAAACAGTTAATATCACATGATTATCCATTAGCACTAACATAGCTATGAGGAACAACCAGTTGGGGCATTAATTTGGTGACTACTTCAAGATCATTAGGTGACATAGACAGCAATGCCGACACGGTGCCCTAGAATGAGGCGGTGACACAGAGACCAAGATCCTTCTGCGGTGACCTAGATGGAGCACTGATGCGGTGAACCTAGAACGAGGAGGTGACGTGGTGAAGGGAAGTATGTCGATTACCACTTACATTATAGCCGTCGTCCATGGGGAGGGGAGGGTAGTTGGTCGTCATTGGGGACGGAAGGGTAGTTGGTCGTCACCGGGGAAGGGAGGGGAGGGGATTTGTCTGTTGTCGGGGAGGGGAGGGGATTTGGTCGTCCCCGGGAAGGGGAAGGGAGAGGATTTGTCCATCGTCGGGAGGGTAGGGGAGGGGATTTGGCTGTCGCTGGAGAGGGTTTTCCCATTGCTGGGAGGTGAGTTGATTTGGGCAATTGGAAGGGAAAGAAAATAAGGACCTATATCACCCACCAACAACACTACTAGGAAAAACATTACCAGTGGTGCACCAAAAAAGATTTCTGTGGCGCATCTAGTGGTCGCCACTAAATTGTTGCCACTAAAATTATATTTCTGTGGCGCATATGCATACGCACCACAGAATTCTCAAAATTTTGTGGCGCATATGTCTATATGCGCCACGGAATTCTGTGAAACATTCTGTGGCACATATAGCCATATGTGCGACATAATCATTTTTTTAGAATTTTGAAAATTTCAGAATCTGGTACAAATAGAGGTATATTACAGGAAATACACAAAAATGACAAAAATTCACAGAAAAGCTGCACACAACAGTACAAATGTTCCAGTTCACAAATAATACATCAACAAGCACGAATGTTCACATGTGTTCATCAATCACATCACTTAGAACCGAATAACTGTACAAGTACATTTCACAAGTGTTCATCTGACTCACATAACTTACAACCGTGCGATATTGTCACCGCCTACCTTAGGACAGAATATAGTACATTGTAACCGCGATGCCGGTGAGGAGGAGCGGCACCAAGATCTTCGTCCGATTCTTCTTCCACACGTGTCTCCTCCACTTGGCCACTGCCTCCTCTCTAGTCGCGTATCCCTTGTAGCTGTTGCCGCTGACCTTGTCCACTTGTTGGTGGCAGTCCACCCACTCCTCATAGACACCTGGAACCCGACCCTTGTACACAACATGCGTCGGCATCTCTATTGATAAGACATATTAGTACATCATGCAAATATATATGTTGACAAATATTAGAGCAAGGCATTCATAAACTTAAAACAATGCATCGATGACGATGAAAGGAACACGGCAACATGTACGACACAATAACAACGACGGTTTCAAGCTAGGCAAGTTAAGTTTTTTGACACACACACTACATGTCCACCGATACACACGCTCTCTTGGTCAAGTAGCCTTCTCCTCGCACGGCGCCGGGAATGGCTTGTACATGTCTTTCGTCGTCCATGTCCTAAAGTCACCCTGCGCCTTTAGGCCGGCTTCGATCTCCCTCTTGGTGAATGTCCTAGACTGGTGTAAGAGCCCACCACGTGTGTTGACCTGTTCCATGATGATATGTGATAGCTTCACCTGCGTATCATGGAAGTCTTCCCTGAGATCGGGGTCACTGATCCCATGCAACTTTTGGGCCCATCCTTGGAGAGAAGATGGCAGTGTTAGCATCTCGCAATCCTAGACAAACCCTTTGAGGTGATGGCAAATGTAGAAGGCCTCCTTCATGCTGTCAAACGGTTGCTTGACGCAGGGGAACTCGAACACGTGCTTGAACTTGTGTCAGACATCGTCCCTGTAAGACTCCCCCTTATAGTTGAAGGGTCCTCCCTATTTGGCATAGCCCTCGATAGCATCATCCAGAACACTCCTTACTCTGGCATAGTTCTTCCTCCTCGCACTCCCTGAGTCGAAGTAGGTGGCAAGCGAATACCTCGTGGAGAGGACGATGAGCGTGCAGTACTTGTCTCTGTGGAACGGGTTGTTGGAAAAGAGCAATGGAAAGAAATACTTATGTATTACAACGGCGGTAGGAGGATGTGTACACTTACTCGGGAAAGAAAGGCACAAGGATGTTGTCCTTCCTCTTGCTGTCCATCAATAGCTTCTGAAGGTAGGACTTTGCCCGGGCCCGGGTCCTTGTTCCTTCTTCCAGCTGGCTGTCCTACATGTAGTAGGGATCCGCTATCGCGATGAACGGGGTTTGCTCTCTCTTGACCTTCATTGCTAGATTGAGCGCGAATAGGCGGACCAAGTTATAGTCCAGCTATCTCGAGTGGAACAGCTTGAAGATGTCCTCATAGGCTACGAAGAACACATCGCGGGTGCATCGGTGACGAAGCCCACGTCCTCCGGCACCTTGACGGTGAACACCGGGTAACTCGGGTCCTTGTCCTTGAGACGGAGGCCCTCCATTGTCAGGATACCTTCATGCAAAGTCATCATAGCTCCCGGAAGTTACTAAGTGTCGATCAGAAAATTCGGCAGGACCTCTACTATTTTTTTGACATAGGAGCCCCATTTCTCGACCGAAATTGATCGAAATCAACATTTCAGGAGAAATAGGCAGCTCAGGTGATTTCCCTGCAAACATTCCACATACAAAAAAGCACAAATTGTGCTGCACAACTACATATGGTGCTCCAGCACCATACAAACATCACTAAAAGTGCTCCAGCAGCACAGAAAAGGCACAAATAGTGCTCCAGCATTTCCAGATTTTATTCCAGATTTAAAACTGGACCAAAATAGTGCAAAAACAATAGCAGTTAAATACACGTAGTGTTAATTAGCTCCAGATTAAAGAGATTCAACTATAATTTGAGAACTTGATTAACTACAAAAACAGTAGTTAGATACAACTACAAGAGCATGATGTTCCTATATTTTACTACAAGTACATTAGTACTTAATTTAGCTACAAGAGCATGATTTAGCTACTGTGAGATTGGTGGCAGAGGGCTAGCCAGTATGTAAATTTGGGGTTCTACTTAATTCATCTTCGATGCTGGAATTGTTTTGAATCTTACATGATATTAGTGTGGTGTATCTCCTTGATTGTTTTCTCTTCAATGAATTATAGTTACTCGTCCATCTGCTCGCAATAATTCTGTTTACATTTTTAATGAAATTAGTCTGCTCATGATGCACCTTCTATAGTAGGAAACTTTAATTCTAGAGAGATTTATTTTGTGTCTAATTAATTTGTTTTCTGTCAAAGTGGTTTTCTTGATGACAAACCTTTGTGTGTTTCTGTTCAGGCTTTTACTGTAGCTGTTATTGCACACGTCCAAAAAAAATGATTCATAACAGGCAAACATGTTATGTTGATTATTTTATTAAATTTGACATGTTATGTTGTTGTTGGATAGTTAAGGGCAACAAGTGTAGGGCTGTTGCAATTGGTGTTGGAAAAATTCACAAAATAATAGCACATCCATTCTAGATGAGCACTCTATTCTTCTTTTCCCTGATAATATATACATTCACTAGATGCAAAAGATTGAACTCATGGATATTTACTTGCATCCTCAATGTTGAGATCAGCTAGGCCTACTCCTGACCGATGAGGGCTTGCCAAGTAATGGCGATACACCAAAAAGTTGTAGTTTTGTGTACATCAAGTAGATAAATTCTGTTGCCATTTTTTGTTTGATGATAAAATTTAAATAATCTGCATGCTGACCTATTATTTTCAATGGACGTGAACCTCTCATGATATGTTGACCAGAGGTAGGAGGATAGTGAAGGAAGGGGGCAGGGAAGGAGGGGAGGAGGTCACTTGCGGGGTGGTGGTGGCGGTGGTCCTGGACGCCAGAGCCTCGTCCTCCTGGTGCTCTGCGAGGCCACGGCGAGGTCAGCATGGGCCAGAGGTAGGGGGAGAGTGAAGGAAGGGGGCAGGGAAGGAGTGGAGGGGGTCACCTGCAGGGTGGTGGTGGCCGTGCTCCTGGATGCCGGAGCCTCCTCCTCCTGGTGCTCTGCGAGGCCACTTTGAGGTCAGCGTGGGCCAGAGATAGGGGGAAAGTGAAGGAAGGGGGCAGGGAAGGAGTGGAGGGGGTCACCTGGGGGGTGGTGGTGGCGGTAGTCCTAGACGTCAGAGCCTCCTCCTCCTGGTGCTCCTGGATGAACCACGATGAGGTCAGCGTGTCCTTTTCTACGGGTAGGGGAAAGGGAAGGAGGGGAGTGGCTCACATGCGGGTACGGCGGTGAGGCAAGGCGGGCGCGGCACGGCACGGCGGCATAGCGGGACGGGTGCGGCGCAGTGGAAGGGCGGGGCAAGCGCGGTGCGGCGGCGAGAGCGGATGCTGCTAGGGTTTTCGTAGTGCGATTTGCGGAATAAAGAGGATTTGGGGCAGTGCGAGAGCGGAGGCCTCATCAAAACTGCTAAGTCAGAGAATTCTGTGGCGCATCTGTTCAGATATACACCACAAAATTGTTGGAGATGGTACAAAAGGCACGTTACGCTATTGTTTGACAGAAAACATTGCTTACCACACTGGTTCAGCACTTGCTCCTCTATTCGGAACCTGGGGCGTCTAGGGTTCGATTGCTGGCTGCCACATCTTTTTTTTTTACTTTTTAAAAAATATTTGAAGGATGGTAATAATATATTAAAAGCAAGAACTAATATATTTTCCTATTAAAAACAAGAATTAATATATTTGCTTCAGTATTATATTCTATGCTTGTGACACACCCACATCAATATCCGCAT
This sequence comes from Avena sativa, assembly GCA_916181665.1. Classification (NCBI taxonomy): domain Eukaryota; kingdom Viridiplantae; phylum Streptophyta; class Magnoliopsida; order Poales; family Poaceae; genus Avena; species Avena sativa. The sequence continues at coordinate 371,326,060 of OV702291.1, read as the reverse complement.
ACATTAGTTTGTCAAAGTAATACATATATGCAGGCGCGCGAGCACACATGTGTATTAATTAGTACAAAAAAAGGCGTCAAAAACCGCTAAGTTGGCTCCGAGGTAGCTAGTGTCTCTTCACAACAACTTTCTTGCCCTTCTTCGCGGTAGAATACTTTAGGCGGGCCACCTTGAGATTTCTTCTCATGTACGGGAAACCTTTAGCCGGTAGGATGGTCTTCCTTCTTACTTTAGCATAAGTAGTAGGCTTGTCAAATTACTTATCAAATTCCTCTTCGATCTTGGGATCACCATTCTTGTCTATGTCTTGCTTGTTCGTAGGTCCTTCCATTCTGATGATGCTCCCCTTGCCCCTCCTCACGACAACACGGCTTGGCTTTGCCGGGTCGGTAATCAAGAAGCATTAGTCAACTTGGATAGCGAGCACCCATGGCTCATTTTTCGTGGAGGCATTCTTCGATTTGGCATCGGGTATAACCATGGTGGTGAAAAATGGGCCATATTTTTTGATGCTCTTGGCCTATCTGACAAAAAACATCTGCACCGTCACTCCGCAGTAGTCGAGTTCCCATATCTCTTCGATCCTTCCGTAGAATCTTTCCTTGACGTCGGTCTCATCATCGGCGTATGATAGCATAGTTACTCCTGAGTTTTGGTATTCGCTATTCTTGTCCTTCTCCTCAATGTAGAATCTGTAGCCATTGATGTAGTACGTCTGATAGGTCCTAACGTTGCGCCTGGAGCCCTATGAGAGTGAGAATATGAGTTTCTGATCTTCAGTATAAGGCGCCGACATGGGACTTTCCAGTAGCCTTTTCTTGAACCACCCCATGAAGTTGTTGTTGTGCTCTCTGGTTACGTCTCCCTTCTTCCTCGGCTTGCCCAGGTTGGCGACCTTCTGCTCTATTAAGGTTTTGTGCTCATCCACCTAGGGGCCGACCAACTCTATGTGTTGTAGCGTGACTAGGTTTTCCCTATCAAAGTCGGCACGTTCGACTTTGATGCCGACGTGGAGTGCGCGGTAGCCCTCGTGGTGACCAAATACAGCGAGCCTACCGAGGTGCTTCCTCGTGGGCTGACCAACATCCTGGTTCTCAGTGCGTAGGTAGTTCTAGCAGAAGGAGATGCATTCGTAGGTCATAAAGCCCTTGGCTATGATTCCATCTGGACGGGACCTGTTGCGAACGAATCCTTTGATGACACCGTTCAGCCTTTCAAACGGCAGCATGTTGTCAAAGAACGTGGGAGGGAAGTAATTCTAGAGCTCGCATAGTATCTCGATGATCTCTTCCTGTATCTTGCGGAGCTGCTTCACGCCGATAGACTTCCTAGAGATGACGTCGAAGAAGTTGCAGAGGCTAAACAGCGTCTCACGGACGTGCTCGTCCATTATCCCTCGGATCGCAATGGGATTATCTATGTCATCAACACGTGACAGTCGTGAGACTTCATCCCGCTGAACCTCTTCTTATCTGTATCTAGATGTCTGCTTATCTTCCCAGAGTAGCCATGAGGAACCTTGACTCCTAGGAGGAAACTAAAAAACCTCTCGAGCTCCTCCTTGTTCAGAGTGAAGCATGCAACTTTAAGCATAACCTCATTCTTCTTAGCCCTTTTGCGGCGACCCTGGGTCCCTTCCGTCTGTTCATCGTCATCGCCAGCATCGTCACTATCAAGGTACTAAAGTTCCTTCTTAATGCATAGCAATTTTATGTCGCTTCTTGCTTTCGGCCCATCCTTGGTCCTATCCGGCATGTTCACCAGAGTGCCAAGCAGGCTCTCCGTAACATTCTTCGTGATGTGCATCATATCGATGCTATGGTGCGTGTGGAGGACCTTCCAGTAAGGCAGGTCCCAAAAAACGGACCTTGCATTCCATACTCCATGCAGCGGTGATGGCTGTTCCCTCGGCCGCTTCTTTCCTGGCACAGTTGTAACTACCTCGGTGAATTACGCTCTTAGTTACAAGCCTGGATGAACGGAAATGGTTAAAATAGTACGGTGGGGCCCAAATGCCACTCACAGGTAGACCTTTCGGCCGTCCTAACCATTTCCAAACATCGGGACAAGAACGAGCGGCGTAATCGGCAGGCGAAGGGATCAACTACATACACAAGTGAGTATGTATGCAAGCCACCATACAACAGTCCTCAGAGCCATTCCATCTAAAAGAAATAGAAATATTGCAACGCCATACGGCAAGATCCAAATATCCTAGATAGATATAATAGTTTAGGATATCTCCTCATACATCAAACATCAGAGTATCAGGCGGAAGCGAAAAACAAGATCCGAGTACGGATAAGAAGCAAATCAGCATAAGATGCCTCATAAATAAACACATCCCGCCCACAGATCTCACGGATCCCCGTTCCCGGAATCTCTACACCGAATGATCGTTGCCCACATCGTCCGTCTCCTCCACCCAGTATCCATCTTGCGAGTATACCTGTTCATCTGAATCAAACAATTTATCGTGTGAGACCCTAGGGGTACTCAGCAAGTCTTTATGCCTCTAAAGGGGACACAACCTGGGGTGACGCAATTGCAGCAAAAGATAATACCTAACAATTCTATAGATACTCGCTAACCATCCGCCTAACCATAGATAGACGGATGTCCGTAAATTAATAACAACAGTTATAATAGTAATATTAACAGATCCATCCTCCTCCTCGCTTACCAACGAGGAAGCGGACGAACAACCCCCCATCCGTTGGCAGTTTTATTATCCATTCCATGAGTGTTATACTATTTACTAGTCAGATACTTAGTCAAATTAAAAGCGGTACTTTAGTTATACTTGTCTATGATCGAGAAACTGTGCTCCAAGTCGTCCATAACCGCGGACACGGCTTTCAGAAAGTTTTACCCTGCAGGGGTGCACAGATAGCAACACACACTCGATCAACCTCGGAAAAACCAAATCAAAACCCAACGAGGCAGTCACGACAAAACGATCACAGGATTCAGAAATATTTCAGGGGGCCACCCCATTAAGCTACCCGCAACGAAGTTGGCCGGCTCCGAGACGGACTCAAGGTTTGTGTGGACGGCTGTAAACGACTGGGAACCCAAAAGTGTGACTGGGCTTGTCGATACAGCGAAAACGTGTCACGGACCTAAACAGTACAGGTGCTCCACGCACAATCTTAAATAAAGCAGTAAAGCATGGCATAAGTACAGGATGGTAATAAATCCCCAAACTAATTGTGGCCCCAAGAAATAAGAACGAATCAAGCTCTGGCTCAGGGGGGTTCATAAGCCTCCCGGATGTGGATAGCGCGAATATTCAAGGAACAGGAATCAAGTACTCGGGGTCCTACGGTACACAAGTGAGCATGAAAAACCGAATAGCAGATATTGCTCACCGGTGCCACTTTCATTAGTTATCCCATTACTACTCAGGTTAAGTTGTTTAGGTACCTCGTTATCCATCAGACACTCACATACCCTACACATGCTGTTCTACGACTCGCATGGCTCAAACAACTCCTGTAGTAATGGCTCATGGGATGGAGGAACAAGCTTCGGTGGGGTTTAAAAGTAAAGGCTATGCAGTACTTGGGATTCAGTTTAATGCAATCGCAACTCAATGATGCAAGAATAAGATAGAGGCAATAGGTACTATATGTATGCAAGCATGTGGTAGTGCTTGCCTGGAAGCTCAGTTGAAGCGAGAGAAGGATCTGGGTAGTGCTCCTGGGTTTCTTGATATATCCCCTGCTCAGCGTCTATTCGAAGAAGAACCAAACAAACAAGGGACAACATAAATAAAGTGCACAAGCATATGAATAAAATGCGACAAGCAAACAATCATGCCATGATGAATGATGCACAATTTGCATGGCAATAAAGTAGCATGGCATGGGTGAGGTGTAGAATACAAGAATAAGGCATTTTATTGAGTTTTAGTCACCTTTTATACTCAAATAAGTTGCTGTATACTCTATATTTATATGATGCATGCTGCAATTCAGAACATGTAATGCATAAACAGAAAGGTCTCGTCGAGCTGATCGATTTAGACATATTATTTGTCAAATTCGGAGTTATAAAACAAAAGTTATTAATTAATTAAGAAAAAGGCATTTTATTGTAATTTTAATCAACTCGAAAATTTAAAGTGTTCAAACATTATTTTGAATAGCATATTTGAATTCCTCATATTTTTCTGATTCAAAAACATATATTATTTGTATTATTTGGGTTTATAATTTAAAAGTTATTTAAAACAGAAATTAAATTATTTATAAAAACATTTTCCGAAATTGTTTTATTTAAAACAGAAATCATACAGACTTTTTGTACTCAGAGGATCTTAGCCCGTGTCACTGACGCGCGGGTCCAGCGCTGACTCAGCAGCATCCGGCGTGGCGGGGACAGAACCGGACTTTTCTTACCACGCGTCTGTCTAGCCCGCGAGACCGACAGATGGGACCGGTCGATCCACGGGGCCACTCACGCGCACGGCCAGCCGGTGGGTGACACGTGGGCGATCCAGGGCGGCGCGGGCGGAGAAACTCCAGAGCGCAGGGGTTTTCTTGCAAAAAGACACCGAGGCTGACAGGTGGGCTCTGGGGACGGCGGATTCAGGCGGGAAAAAGGGCAGGGGCTCCAGTGCAAAAAAGGCCAGCGGCTGCTGCTGACTCTGACGGACGCGGTGCTGCCGGCGGCGAAAGACTGGCCGTCTTCCGGCGACGATGGCGACGCGTACGCTGGACGAAACGCGTCGCCCCAAAAACGAAAAACGAAGAGGGTACTGGGATCTACAACTTTCTTTCAGAGAGCATCATCGGAGGAGGGCTACAGCGCGCGGGGCACGGAGGAGAAAAGAGGGGGACGAACGCTGCTGCAGCTGCTGCTGTCGGCCAGAGAGCGACGCGCGGCGGTGGCGGCGCACGGAGGCCGCTCGACGGAACGAACTAGAGGTGCAGGGCATGAAGAGGAAGGAGAGGATGTCAGGGTCGTTCGGGTGCTCACCAGGAGGTCCTCAAGCTATCCCAACAAGCTGGAACCGGCCAGATCGTCGGCGAGGCTTGGGCACGACGAGGTCGGGTCCTACGGGTTCATGGCAGCGGCGAGCTCACTCCGGCAAGCTCCGGCATCGATCTCCGGTACAGGTCGAAGAAGAAGAGGCAGTGGCACCTTCCTGGGCGTCCGGGACACCTACTAGCACAGCTCCAACCGCCTCCTTTGGGTCTTGGCCGAGGTGGAATCTAGTAGAGGCATGGAGATGGCCATGGCCATGGTTTTTCTTGGGGAAAGGAGGACGGAGGGAGGGGATCTTCTGGTTGATCTTGATCTGGTCATGGCATGGAGGAGGGGTAGATAAGGAGAGGGTCAGGGCTTGCACATGGGGTTTGTTTCACTTTTTGTAAAAAGGTAGGAGGGAGGCATCGGGTAGGTTTCCCTTCCCTCCTTTGTTCTTTAGCCAAGGGGAGAGAGGGAGGGACCAGCTCAAGGTGGTTTGGTCAAACAGATTACATAGATGGCCATGCAAAAGGGGTGCTAGCTAGGGCCGGCTCGGCATGAGCTAGGGTTTGGGGTGGCTAGATGAGTAGCTGGGGTGTGGGCCAGGGAGAGAGAGAGGGCCAGGTGGCCAGCATGTTAGAGAGAGAGGAGGGGAAGGGAGAGGGAAAAACTTCGGCATGGGGGAGTTTTGTATAAGGTTAGGGTTAGGGTTTTAGAGATGAAAGTGGAGAGAGGATGGTGTGGTGTTAGAGTGTTAGGGGTAGGGGATTAGGGTTAGTCCCTAAGGCATAGCATGAGGTAGCAAGGTGGTGAGGATTGAGAGAGAAAAAGAGAGCTCACAAGAAGGATCCACTCAAAACCAAGGAAAAACCAAAGAAAAGAAATGGTGTTGATGATGATTGCATGGCCCATGCAAAATATTAAATGCCATGTGTTATTCTTGTGAAAACAAAATAATAACATGGCATTATTCTTATGCATTCCAAAATATGGAATAAAGGCCAAGCAAAAGAATTGTAGAAGTAGATCCATCCTATCTCCCATGAGCTAGATTAAATACCAAGAGAAAATAAAATACAAGCTCATGGGTAATGGGATGGTGGAATTATAAGGTGGTGACAAGAAAAGTGGTGGAGTGGAATAAAAGATATGCCCCCAACTCAACTTGGGCATTACACATTATATCAATAACCAAATACAATATCAAGAGGCAAATACAATTAATAATGCATAAGAGAGAAGAACCAAAACAAAAGGGTTTTATATGATGCCCAAAAGCAAGGTGGCATGATGACATGAGCATGATATAATTATGATGCAACAATTGTATGTAGGAAGTAGCATTTATATAGACTAGGCTAGTAGCATTGCAATTGTTAGACAATTGGGATGCTACAACAGTGCACTCTTCCCAATTGTCCAGAAGCTCCTTGATTTATTCGCCGCTCAACGGTCGACATGGGGCATTATAGATCTCGTCTTTTCCATTGAACAGGTCTCCGCGCTTTCTCCACGGGTGATCCTTGCGGAGCCACATTCGAGTCCTCTGGAACACAATTTTCGAAGACCCGGGATCCCTCGGCAGCTGCAGATGTGGGGTATTATCCATGCACCTGACACATGCACAGAATCCATGGTTCACCTGGCACGCTACATATCCGTAACCAAGATAGTCCTACACCGTCGTGAGCAATGCGGCTCTCAGGTCGAAATAATCTCCAGTGTAGGCGTCCCACATACGTGACGGCATCTCCCACAGCATCGCTAACTCCTCTCTCAGGATCCCAAGATATAGATGCATGTCGACACCCGGTTGTTTTGGCCCCTGGATAAGGATACTCTTGTGTACGTACCGATGCTTCGTGCACAACCAGGGGGGAGGTTGTACGGCCATACAAACACGGGCTAGGTGCTATGCATGCTACTCTGGTTGCCAAAGGTATTGAGTCCATCGGTGCTCATGCCCAGCCTGACGTTCCTTGGATTGAGCCCGAACTCATCTTGGAATTTGATGTCCAGCGCATTCCATTGGCTAGCGTCTGTGGGGTGTGTCAGGATCTCGCCCTTCTCCGGATCATCTTTTGGCTTCTCCCTGTTCGCGTGCCATTGCATGAGCTCTGCTTCCTTAGGGTCTACGAAATACCACTACAGACGGGAAGTGATAGGAAAGTACCACACCACTTTTCGGGGAACTTTCTTGTTCCCTCTCTTGTACCGTCCTTGGCCGCACACCAGGAATATGGTTCTATCCTTGTACTCATTCTAGTAAAGTGCGTAGTCTTTGATGCATGCGTGGTACTTCACGTACGGTAGGTCTAGTGGGCAAACTACTTTCCTTGCCTCATCGATACTTGTTGGCAATGTGTTGTACCTGGGAAGACGAGCGTGCCAGAATTTCATGTGAGCGTTGAAGCTAGTGTCGGTACATTTGTGCTTCTCCTTCATCCCCAGAGCCTTCAGCATTACACTCAAGCATGTATCCTCGGGCCGGCACCCTGGATACAATGGAGTCCTCCTGTCTACCTCCATATGTGCCAGCTTGGCTTCCTCTCTGGCTGCTCTCTCATTGGCTGTCTGCTTGAGGAGAATTTCTTGAAGATGAGGGTCCCGCAAGGCCGAAGTTAGCGGCGTGTCCGTGCTCTCATCTTCTCCGCCGCCACCACCACCATCTTCTCTGGCATCGTCTCCTTCATGATGATCGTGTCCGCCGGCATCTCCTTCTTCATGATGATCATGTTCGTCGGCATCTCCTTTGTCATGATGACCATATCCGGGAGACCCTTCATCTTCTCCCCTGCCCCTAGACTCTTCTTCATCATGGCCACCGCCATCTGCCGACGACTCCTCATTCACTAAGAAGTCGGGCATGAAACCGCACGTGAACAGGTGAGACTCTAGTTGTCCAGAATTAGGGTTGATCCACTTCCGGTGTTTGCACGTTCGGCACGGACATCTTATCTTGGTCATGTTGTTCCAAACCATGTTGGCCATCAGGTCAGCCTTGTATCTAACCACCTAGCATTCGCTCATATGGATGACCATGGTCAACTGCGCACGAACATAGACCAAATTAAAGAGAGTATGTTAGAACCATGCACATACACGACGCGCACACATACATGCATGCATGATCGCCAGAAAATTTCAGCATGACCTATCCTAATAATAGGACGTATGGCTAGTGCAGAAATTTGACGAAATGGACATGAATCAAAATTTTGGCAAACCTCCATGCACCTGGCGCCGGCAACATGCATTCAAGAACAACACAAAGCTCCTCCACAAGCAAACATGCATTCAATCACAACACAAAGCGAAGGAACATTGTCTCGCCATCGAACACCGCCTGCGGGACCATCTTCACCTACAAAACATCCATACACAACACGATGAGGCCCGCCAGCCACACAAAACATGCATCACACAAGTACCCATGCACACCTCACAAATCTACAAACCAAATCTACACCATAACCATATGCATAGTATAGCCAGAGGGTGTGGGATGTGGTGGAGGAGGAAAGTATTGGTGGTTTAGTACCTTTACGAGTAGGAGTAGCTTCCCCTCACAAGTACATGAACCAATGTAGGTCTAGCTATCAACAATGGAGGTGAGTATGAGCAAAATGGAGTGGGAGCGAGGAGGGGGACGAGCTAGTTGGAGGTGGGAAGAAGGGAAAGGGTGGTGGTAGGTAGGAGGGGATGCCACCTTTTTTTAGATCTATTTCGCACATTCTATGGCGCATATGGAAAATGCTCCACATAATGTCAAAATGATGTGGCGCATATAGCTATATGCGTCATAGAAAGTGGGAATCCTGTGGCGCATATGCTATATGCGCCACAAAAATTTGGAATTGTATGGCGCATATAACCATCTGCGCCATAGAATTCTCGCCTGCCCATGTGCTGGGGTGATATGTTGCTAACATATCCATAATTTTTGATGTTCCATGCTTGGTTTTATCTACTTTCTTATGTTTTGTTCCAACTTTGGAGTACTTTTTATACACTTTCTGGGACTAACCTATTAACAAGATGCCATAGTGCCAGTTGCCTGTTTTCTGCTGTTTTTAGTTCTAGAAAGTCATAAAATGAATATTCTCGGAATTGGACGGGACAAAAGCCAAAGTTGATATTTTACCGGAAGACTCACGGAGCCAGAAGACGAGACGGAGAGGGGCCACAGGGCGGCCACAGCATGTGGTGGCGCGGCTAGCCCTGGCCGCGCCACCCGGTGGTGTGGGCCCCTGGCCGCCCACCTACCTTGCCTCTTTGCCTATAAGAAGCCTCCCAATGCATAAACCCTAGATAATCAAGCCTCCAGCCACGAAAAGTTCTGTAGCGCCGCCGCCACCGAAGGGGAGATTCGGGGGATAGAAAGTCTTTGTTCCGGCACCCTGCCAGGACAGGGAAGTGCCCCCGGAGCCATCTCCGTCAATCTCCACCACCATCTCCATCACCATTGCTGATTCCCATGATGAGGAGGGAGTAGTTCTCTCTAGAGGCTAAGGGTTCTACTGGTAGTTATGTGTTCATCTCTCTCTATGCATGATCTTATTGAGATCATGAGCTTGTAATCTATAGATCTACCTTGCTACTCAAGTGCTTTAATAGATCTCTGCTCTCCCCATGTGTGTGAAAGTGACAGCGTGCACACCATCGTGGCACTTAGGCTAGAGATTACAAATACTTGTTATGAGTTATATTTGGAGTTGGATGTCTCTATGAAATTGTGGTGTTTGTTGGAACCATCTAGTGCTCAAGGTGACAATGTGGGGTTTTCTAGATGGGAAAGGCTTACTTTGAGGTGTGCTGTTATAGCCCTACCATTGATTAGAGTGTCCAACCGGAGAGTAGTTAAGAGTAGTATCATAAAGAGAAGATATTTATATGAGAGAGTGTTTACTAGTGAAAGTATGATCCCTAGGCCTTGTTTTGAAGCACTGAAACACCGTTTGCTACTAGATCTGTTACATGTTTGCTTGCTGCCATATTTATTTCAGTTTGGCTTTAGTCTCTTCCACGCCATCAAGCTATTTTCTATCACCGTTACCACTTATAATTATCCATACCACTTGTATTTCACTATCTCTTCACCGAACTAGTGCACCTATACACCTGACAAGTGTATTGGGTGTGTTGGGGACACAAGAGACTTCTTGTATCTTGATTGAAGGGTTGCTTGAGAGGGATACCTTTGACCACTTCCTCCCTGAGTTTGATAAACCTTAGGTGATCCACTTAAGGTAAACCTTGTTGCTGCTCTACAAACCTCTACACTTGGAGGCACAACAACTGTCTACAAGAATAGAAGTGCGTAGACATCAAGCTATTTTCTAGCGCTGTTGCCGGGGAGGTAAGTTAAAAGGTACTCACATCCTCCGGTGTGAGTTCTCGAAGTTATTTCCTTTAGATTCTGCAATTTTGTCTTTTTTTTTCTTGTTTTCACTAGTTAGGCTTAATGGAAAACAACAACAAAATTAGAGAGCTTTATAGTATTTACCTTGAGTTAGAACATGAAGTGTTTGAAGAGAAAATTAGAAAACCTACGGAACTTTATTTGCATGCTAATAGCAATGTTGTTAGTATGAATTCTTTGGACAGCATTATTGCTAATGCTATGGAAAATTCTAAGCTTGGGGAAGCTAGTTTTTATGAAAATGATTTTTTTAGTTCCCCAACTTTGGAACATAGCTATTCTATTGCTTATGATGATACCAAACCTCCAATATATGATGATTACAATGATGAATATGATATTTTCAGTCCACCTACTATTGAGGAGAAAATTAATGATTACAATATGCCTCCTATATTTGATGATTATGGTGATGAGAATAATAATGATAGCTATTTTATTGAATTTGCTCCCACTACGATTAATAAAAATGACTATGTTTATGTGGGGAGTATTAATTCTTTCATGCATGTGGCTCATGATAAGAATGTTTTATGTGATAGTTATATTGTTAATTTTATTCATGATGCTACTGAAAGTTATTATGAGAGAGGAAAACATGGTTTTATGTGTCTCAACAATATTAAGTTTCCCGTCTTTATGTTGAAAGTCCTGAAGTTGCACTTGTTTTGCTTTCCTATGCTTGTTGCTTTGTGTTTTCATGACTTGTTTCTTTAAAATATTCCTATGCATAGGAAGTGGGTTAGACTTAAATGTGCTTTGAGTTTGCTTCTTGATGCTCTCTTTTACTTGAATTCATATTTCTTATATGAGCATCTTCTAAAACTATCATGCCTAACTTAAAGGCGTTAAAGAAAAGTACTTATTGGGAGATAACCCAAAAGTTTTAGATGAGTCTTGGAAGTTATTACCTCTGTAATAACCTCTCCTTATCCTTTTTATTTGCTTTTTGTGCCAAGAGTAACCTCTAATGAGAGAGAAGTAATGCTTGGGAAAGTTGCTGTCCCAAAACAGATTTTTGTGCTTCACTATAAATAATCGTGTAAAATCTCTGTACGTCGTTTTGAGGCGTGAATGTTTGTGCTTCTGCCCCAGGTTGTTATCTAACTTTCGTTAGTTCAATACTTTTTGATTTGAGCAACAGAAGGTCTTCGAATTTTTTTGTCTTTGCCTGCTGGTCTGTTTTGACAGATTTCTGCCATTATTTGCATTTGCTTCTTCTTGGTTCCTTTTTGAGTTCTTTTGGGGAATTGAGCTTTTTGAGGGAAGTGCTACAGTAGCTTGTGTTTCAATGAAAGTTTTATTGGTGTTGAAACTGAACCTAAAGACTTATTATCTTGAGTGCACTAATGTTGCTAATAAAGATTGTGTGAAGTTTTGTATGAAGGAAAAATTTCAGGTGTATGGAAGGAATGAGTAATGAGATGAAGAATGGACTAATGCTCAAGCTTGGGAATGCCAAGCGTGTCACCCCAAGAAATATCCAAGAAGTACAAGCATCAAAGCTTGGGGATACCCAAGGCATCCTCTTCTTCATCAATAAAAATCGCAGGTTTCTTCCAAACACTTCATTTTTATTGTTTCATGCACAAGTTGTGTTGTTCTTGGAGCGTCTTCATTTTTGTTTTTAGTTTTCGTTTGCTTGGTTTGCTTAGTTTGCTGAATAAATTGGTTGGACCCCCTCTTTCATATATTGATTTTCAAATAGTTTGGTTTGGATTGGAAAAGAGTAGGAAAGCTTAAGTGGTAAAGAGAGTTTGTTTTTGACTGTGGCCTATGCTTTATCATGCCATGCTTGATATTATTTTGGTTTTATGCTTAGTATTCTTTGTTGCAGCATGACTTGTTATAAACAATTGAGATTGCTTAATGTGCCTTTGAAGAATCATGCATTGTTTTAGCATATTAAAGCATAGTATTGTGGTATTCTCCTTTGATGCTTTATTTGGGTTGACTTGGCGCATGCTCACACCATGTATGACTATCCCAAGTCGCCATAAGCCTTTATGATCCTTTAGTTTTGAACTTGTAGTATCACTTTATGATTTGATCAATGATGTTTTGTCGCTCTGCATGATTATGGCCATTATTGCTCTCTTAGTTGGTCGCTCCTAGTCTTTTGCTAGCCTCCATAACCAAGTATGAGTTCCACTCATGCATCCAACTCCTAAAACCAAGTTATTCCAAAGAGTCCACCATACCTACTACTAGCATTTGCTATTCCAAGTATATTCATGTTTTTATCTAACTTCCAAAACTTGTTATGAGAAAACTAGTGATGAAAGCTCTCACGAACTTGATGGCACACTTTACTTTTCTTGCCCTTAATAAACTTGAACCATTGTGTCGTCTATGTTGTATATGCTTGCGCTTATTTGTTGGGGATTAGCACAACCATGCTGTCATGGGGAACGCTTTCAACATTGCACTTGTACTTTGTACCTATTTGATATCATGCTCTTTTGTCTATGGATGTCGTCGGTGTGAAATGAAAGGGGAGCTTATAAGTCCATGGAGTTATGTATATGTGTTAGAGAAACGCCTGGGCCGGTGGTCTAATCCATGCTGTCATGGTGGAAACCTGCATCGTAACCATAATGATCTGTCTATGAAGCATTCTTCTTATAAAAAAGAGTCAGACATTGAGAAAAAAGAGAAAAAGAAAAAAATATGAGAAAAGAGGAAAGAGAGAAAAAAGCACCATATTCCCATGGTAAATAAGAAGATTGCTGAGATGCTCGTTGTCTGCTTGCCTTGTCATTTTGATATGGGGATTCTTCCGTATCATCGGGCAAGGGGTACCCCGTTGGCGGTTCCCTATGATACACATGTACTTACTATGACAAGAACTTACCGGTAACTAAATTTGAGTAGCATGAGGAGCGACCCTCGTATTCAAGGGACATGAGATTTCCAACTTATACTTTGCCAAGCATATACTCCATAGTTGGTTCACTTTAACCTTAATCACTTCAAGATGCTTATGATAGGGGCAATGAGAGCTGAAAGCTAAAAAGTACCATAATTTTTGGAAGGTCTTTATGAAACTTGAATCCCTACTTCCATCTTTGAAGGCCTTTCTTCCACCATTATATTGAGTCTCCACCTCCTACCTTTATGCACCTACTTTGAGAGCATAGTGGCCATTCTTAGTTCTGTGTGCATTGTCCCAAGACTAGTTGATTGATGCATACCTTAATATTGCTTGTTTTAAACTATTTGTATCTAGTCACTCTTATGAACTTTGAAGGTGTCCTATGCATTTATGTGTGCTACTCTATGAGGGACAAGCCTAATGCCACTATGCTATGTTTTCTTTATGTGAAACAAACAAACTTCTTGCAAAGCATTGTTATTCATGAATCTTTTGTTTGTGCCTTTTCATGTTGCAACATAGTTTCTTTGTCTTATTGCTAGAATTTTTTCTTTCATGTTATGATTAAAGTACTATGATCCCAACTTTGAATGTTTTACAAATACTTTGATCAAGTTTATGATGGTGCATGTCACCTCAAAAATTATTCTTTCTTTTTATCACTTACCTACTCGAGGACGAGCAGGAGTTAAGCTTGGGGATGTTGATACGTTGCTAATGTATCCATAATTTTTGATGTTCGATGCTTGGTTTTATCTACTTTCTTATGTTTTGTTCAAACTTTAGAGTACTTTTTATAAACTTTCTAGGACTAACCTATTAATAAGATGCCATAGTGCCAGTTGCCTATTTTCTGCTGTTTTTGGTTCTAGAAAGTCAGAAAATGAATATTCTCGGAATTGGACGGGACAAAAGCCAATAAGTTGATATTTTACCGAAAGACTCACGGAGCTAGAAGACGAGACAGAGAGGGGCCACAGGGTGGCCACACCTTGTGGTGGCGCGAGCTAGCCCTGGCCGCGCCACCCGGTGGTGTGGGCCCCTAGCCGCCCACCGACCTTGCCTCTTCGCCTATAAGAAGCCTCCCAATGCATAAACCCTAGATAATCAAGCCTCCAGCCACGAAAAGTTCCACAGAGGTGTCGCCACCGAAGGGGAGTTTCGGGGGACAGAAAGTCTCTATTTCGGCACCCTGCCGGGATGGGGAGATGCCCCCGGAGCCATCTCCATCAATCTCCACCACCATCTCCATCACCATTGCTGATTCCCATGATGAGGAGGGAGTAGTTCTCTCTCAAGGCTAAGGGTTCTACTAGTAGCTATGTGTTCATATCTCTCTATGCATGATATTATTGAGATCACGAGCTTGTAATCTATAGATCTACCTTGCTACTCAAGTGCTTTAATATATCACTGCTCTCCCCATGTGTGTGAAAGTGACAGCGTGCACACCATGGTGGCACTTAGGCTAGAGATTACAAATACTTGTTATGAGTTATATTTGGAGTTGGATGTCTCTATGAAATTGTGGTGTTTGTTGGAACCATCTAGTGCTCAAGGTGATAGTGTGGGGTTTTCTAGATGGGAAAGGCTTATTTTGAGGTGTGATGTTATAGCCCTACCATTGATTAGAGTGTCCAACCAGAGAGTAGTTAAGAGTAGTATCATAAAAAGAAGATATTTATATGAGATAGTGTTCACTAGTGAAAGTATGATCCCTAGGCCTTGTTTTGAAACACTGAAACACAGTTTGCTACTAGATCTGTTACATGTTTGCTTGCTACCATCTTTATTTCAGTTTGCCTTTAGTCTCTTCCACGCCATCAAGCTATTTTCTATCACCGTTACCACTTAAAATTATCCATACCACTTGTATTTCACTATCTCTTCGCTGAACTAGTGCACCGATACACCTGACAAGTGTATTGGGTGTGTTGGGGACACAAGAGAATTCTTGTATCTTGATTGTAGGGTTGCTTGAGAGGGATACCTTTGACCACTTGCTCCCCGAGTTCGATAAACCTTGGGTGATCCACTTAAGGGAAAACTTGTTGCTGTTCTACAAACCTCTGCACTTGGTGGCCCAATAACTGCCTACAAGAATAGAAGTGCGTAGAAATCATGGGGTCAGGCCCACATGGGCCCACGGGAATTTTGTGGTGCATATGGCTATATGCGCCACAGAAATCTCACTTTCTGTGGCACATATAGCTATATGCGCCACAGAATTGCAAGAATTATGTGGAGCATTTGCTATATGCGCCACATAATTAATATTATTGGAGCATTTTTCCTATATGCGCCACAGAATTAAAATCTACCTATAATTGTTTTCCTAGTAGTGCAAGTGGGTGATGACCCAAGATATCTCGATCTTGTTGAGGAACCCCAAGAGGAAGGTATGATGAGCACAACAACAAGTTTCCCTCAGTTATGAAACCAAGGTTATCGAACCGGTAGGATCAAGGAAACACCTCCAAGGTGTTGTTGCCAAGTTGGAATCCTACACAACACAACCACAGAACTTTGCCCCCAACTTACAGTGAGGTTGTCAATCTCACAGGTTTTGCTGAAAACAAAGGATGAAACGTATTGTGTGGAAGAAAGTAAAAGCTTGTAGAAAGTAAACAAAAAATTGTAAACAGTTGTAGATTAATGATAAAAGAAAGGACCGAGGTCCATAGTTCACTAGTGGTGGTTCTCCTTAAGATAGATGACATGTTGGGTGAACAAATTACATCGGGGCAATTGACAAACATCGAGAAAGCATACATGCATATACTAATCATCTTTACTCCTTTGAGATTTGATTGGGCATTACAACATTATACATAGACCGTAATCCAACTCCTTTGAGATTTGATTGGCTTTTGTCCCGTGTAATTCCGAGAATATTCATTTTCTAACTTTCCTGGAACCAAAAATAGCAGAAAATAGGCACCTGGCACTGTGGCATTTTGTTAATAGGTTAGTCCAAGAAAGTGTATAAAAAGTACTCCAAAGTGTGGACAAAACATAAGAAAGTAGATAAAAACCAAGCATGGAACATCAAAAATTATAGATACGTTAGCAACGTATCAACATCCCCAAGCTTAACTCCTGCTCGTCCTCGAGTAGGTAAGTGATAAAAAGAAAGAATAATTTTTGAGGTGACATGCACCATCATAAACTTGATCAAAGTATTTGTAAAACATTGATAGCTGGGATCATAGTACTTCAACATAACATGAAAGATAAAGTTCTAACAATAAGACATAGCAACTATGTTGCAACATGAAAAGGCACAAACAAAAGATTCATGAATAACAATGGTTTGCAAGACGTTTGTTTCTTTCACATAAAGAAAACATAGCATAGTGGCATTCAGCTTGTCCCTCATAGAGTAGCAAACATAAATGCATAAGACACCTTCAAAGTTCATAAGGGTGAGTAGATACAAATAGTTTAAGAACAAGCAATATCAAAGTTATGCATTAATCAACAAGTCTTGGGACAATGCACATAGAACTAAGAATGGCCACTATGCTCTCTCAATAGGTGCATAAAGATAGAAGGTGGAGACTCAACATAAAAGTAAAAGAAAGGCCCTCATAGAAGGAAGTAGAGATTCAAGTTAGATAAAGTGCTTCCAAAAATGATGGTACTTATTAGCTTTCAGCTCTCATTGCCCCTATCATAAGCATCTTTAGGTGATTAAGGTTAAAGTGGCACAACTAAGAGGATATGCTTGACAAGTTATAAGCCGAAATCTCATGTCCCTTACTTACGAAGACCGAACCTCATGCTACTAAACTTTAGTCACAAGTAAGCTCTTGTCATTGTAAGTACATATGTATCATAGAGAACCGCCAATGGGGTACCCCTTGCACATGATACAGGAGTTATCCCATAATTAAAATTACAAGGCAAGAAGACAATGAGCATCTCTGCAATCTTTTTATTTGCTATTTGCATATGTTTTTATTGAGGATGCTTCATAGAGTGCTCATTATGGTTATGCTGCAAGTTTCCACCATGATTAGGCATGGCTAAGGCTAGCGGCCTAGGTGTTTCTCTAACACACATACAAACTCCATGATCTTAGAAGTTCCACTTTTATTTCACACCGCCGGGATCCATAAGCAAAAGAATCATGATATCAACGGGGTACAATGTACAAGTGCAATGTTGAAAGCGTTCCCCATGATACATGGTTCTACCAATTTCAACTTATAAATCGCAAGCATATATGCAACAAAGATGGACGTAATGGTTCAAGATTATTAAATGCAAGAAAGTAAAGTGTGCCATCAAGTTCGTGAGAGCTTTAATCACTAATTTTCACATAACAAGTTTAATTCGGAAGGTAGATAAAAACATGAATATACTTGGAATAGCAAATGCTAATAGGTAGGTATGGTGGACTCTTTGGAATAACTTGGTTTTATGAGTTGGATGCATGATTGGAACTCATACTTGGTTATGGAGGCTAGCAAAAGACTGGGAGCGACCAACTAAGAGAGCAATAATGGCCATAATCATGCAGAGCGACAAAACATCATTAATTAAAGCATAAAGTGATATTACAAGTCGAAAACTGAAGGATCATAGAGGCTATGGTGACTTGGGATAGTCATAACATGGTGTGAGGATGCGCCAAGTCAACCCAAATAAAGCATCAAAGGAGAATACCATAATACTATGCTTTAATATGCTAAAACAACGCATGATTCTTCCAAGGCACATTAAGCAATCTCAATTGTTTATAACATGTCATGCTACAGCAAAGATCACTAATCATAAAGCCAAAAGAATATCGAGCATGGCATGACAAAGCATAGGCCACAATAAAAAACAAGCTCTCTTTACCACTTAAGCATGAATTTTCCTACTCTTTTCCAATCCAAACCAAACAATTTGAAAACTAATGTATGAAAGAGGGGTCCAACCAATTTATTCAAGCAAACAAAGAAAAGAAAACCAAAACGAAAACGAAAAAGAAGACGCTCCAAGAACAACACAACTGTGCATGAAATAATAAAAATGAAGTGTTTGGAAAAAACCTGGGATTTTTATTGATGAAGAAGGGGATGCCTTGGGCATCCCCAAGCTTTGACACTTGTACTTCTTGGATATTTCTTGGGGTGACACGCATGGAATCCACAAGTATGAGTTTTAGTCCATTCTTCATCTTATTACATCATTCCTTTCATACACCTGAATTTTTTTCCTTCATACAAAACTTCACACAATCTTTATTAGCAACATTAGTGCACTCAAGATAATAAGTCTTTGGGTTCAGTTTCAACACCAATAAAACTTCCATTTAAATAAAAGATACTGTAGCACTTCCCTAAAAAATCTCAATTCCTCAAAAGAACTCGAAAACGAATCGACAAGAAGCAAATGCAAATAATGGCAGAAATCTGTCAAAATAGACCAGCAGGTAAAAACCAATTTTTTCGAAGACCTTCTGTTGCTCAAATTGAAAAGTGTTGAACTAACGAAAGTTATATAACAACCTGGGACAGAAGCACAAAAATTCACGCCTCAAACCCACGTACATAAATTTTAAACGAATTTTTACAGTGAAGAACAGAAATCTGTTTCGGGACAGCAACTTTCCCAAGCATTACTTCTCTCTCATTAGAGGTTACTCTTGGCTCAAAAAGCAAATAAAAAGGATAAGGAGAGGTTATTACTGAGGTAATAACTTCCAATACTAAAAACTTTTGGGTTATCTCCCAATAAGTACCTTTTTCTTTAACGCCTTTCAGTTAGGCATAAGAAGCAAGAAAGGAATCAAGTGTTCTCAAATGAAGAAGCATTAAGATTGATACCCGAAATATCTTCAACAAGGCAAGGTATCCTATCCAAATAAGTTCTAGAGGATCCTCTCTCAATGCTCTTGGGTTCACTGTTTTCATCAAACAGATTCTTTTCTATGGCTTCATGCATTGCTACAAGTTTAAAAGGTATTGGTATCTTAGTTTCCTCCCCATTAGGTTCGGTTTTGTGCATCTTTTCTCGTGTACCAATAACATCTACACATGAGCCTAGCATATTAAAACGTTCAAAAACTTTCCTAGCTTCCTTGGCAACATCATAAAATTCCTTATGCAAAATTTCTAGAATAAAATCTCTCTTTTCAGGGTCCTCAATTTCTTTAAGTTCAAGAAACATTACTTGCATTAAGGGGTTAAAGTTAACAAACCTATCTTCCAACATGTGAACTAAAGAAGCTGCAGCAATTTCATAATTTGGAGCAAGTTCTGCAACGGATCTATCCTCAATATCCTCATGCTTACTAACATGATTAAAGAAATCTTCAATATTATCTTTTCCAATTATAGAGTCACTACCTATTGAAAGGTCTTTCAGGGTGAACTTAGGGATCAACATGGTGAGCTAAGAAAGAGGTAACAACTATAGAAAGACTTAAATTTTTTTGTGTTTTTGATAAAGAAAGCAAAACTAGTACAACTAATTTTTTTGTGTTTTGATAAAGAAACAAGCAAACAAAGCAAAAATAAACTAAGCAAAACAAAAATAACAAAGTAAAGAGATTGGTTATGAGGGACTCCCCTTGTGAAGATGTCCTTGACTCACCGTCAACAGCGCCAGAAAAGAAGCTTGATGGCCCAAGATATCTCGAGCTCGTTGGGGAACCCCAAGAGGAAGGTATGATGAGCATAGCAGCAAGTTTCCCTCAGTTATGAAACCAAGGTTATCAAACCAATAGGAGCAAGGAAACACCTCCAAGGTGTTCTTGCCAACTTGGAATCCTGCACAACACAACCACAGAACTTTTCCCCCAACTTACAGTGAGGTTGTCAATCTCACCGGTTTTGCTGAAAACAAAGGATTAAACGTATTGTGTGAAAGAAAGTAAACAGAAAACACTAAATAGTTGTACATTAATGATAAAAGATAGGACCGGGGTCCATAGTTCACTAGTGGTGGTTCTCCTTAAGATAGATGACATGTTGGGTGAACAAATTACAGCGGGGCAATTGACAAACATCGAGAAAGCATACATGCATATACTAATCATCTTAACTCCTTTGAGATTTGATTGGGCATTACAACATTATACATTGACCGTAATCCAACTGCATCTATGACTAATAATCCACCTTCAGGTTATCATCCGAACCCCCTCTAGTATTAAGTTGCAAGCAACATATAATTGCATTACGCATTGCGTGTATAGTAAACAATACAATTTTTCTCTGAACAAAGGATTGTTGTTTTCTCCCTAATAGCAACAGCACATCTAGTACCTTAGAGATTTTTGTCACATCCCCAGATTACTAGAGGCATGAACCCACTATCGAGCATAAATACTAACTCTTGGAGTTGCTAGCATCTACTTGGCCAAGATAGCTACTAACAACCGAAAGCATGCAAGATCACAAATAACAAAGACATGATAGAATCAATAATCAATCTGAAATAGCATCTCAATATCCATCGGATCCCCGCAAACACAACATGTAGGATTACAAATAGATGATCTTGATCATGAACGGAGCTCACAAGATCTAGACATGGTAGCACAAATGAGAAGAACCAACCATCTAGGTACTACATGGACCGGTAGTCCAAGGATGAACTACTCACGCATCACACCGGAGGCTTGCATGGTGATGAAGAAGGCCTCCAGGGTGAATTCTCCCCTCTGACAGGGTGCCGGGAAACTCCCGATGTAGGGATGGAGATGACTGCGGCTACAAACTCTTTCGTTAAATTTTGATCGGGTAGTTAGGGTTTCTGTATCAGAGGCATCTTATAGGCGAAAGGGAGGCCGAGGGGGTGCCCTAGGCGGCTACACCACCCCCTGGCACGGCCTGGCCTGGCCCACACAGCCCAGTGGTGTGGCGGCCCTCTGGATCCTCTCCGTCTCGTATTCTGGCTCCGTGTCCCCCTCGGTGAAAAACTGACTTTGGCTTTTGTCCCGTCCAATTCCAAGAATATTCATTTTCTGACTTTCCTGGAACCAAAAACAATAGAAAACAGGCAGCTGGCACTGTGGCATTTTGTTAATAGGTTAGTCCAAGAAAGTGTATAAAAAGTACTCCAAAGTGTGGACAAAACATAATGAAAGTAGATAAAAACCAAGCATGGAACATCAAAAATTATAGATACGTTAGCAACGAATCAGTGGGGCCCATGCCAGAGCTGACGAGTGGCCCATCACGAGCTGTTTCCCCGATCCACTACACCAGACATCACCACACCACACTACATCAGCTTCGTCGCTGCCCCCTCTGCCACATGTTGGCTACCGTACTGGAGGAAGAGGGCTAACATGGGGATGCGCGAGCCGATAGGAGAGGGCGACGTTGTGGACCAGGTAAATTTGGTCTTCCTCTCTGAATGTGTTCTAGCTAGGGTTCTAGCAGTTAGGAGAATTTAAGATTTCCTCCCACTTGTTCTACCGAGATGGGTGGGAATTGATAGGGAGCTGCCAATTTTCCATCATAGATCAAGAGATTTATGGGAAGGATCTAGATCCTAGTTGGATATGCTAGTCCAACCATGTTCTTGCTACGAAGGTTGCCTCCTATGGTGACATTGGTAGAAAATTTGTAGGTTATCTAGATGAGGTGTGTTGTTTCTTGTACTAGATGGACAACCCATGGCCAACACAGATGCAGAGAATGCTTGCCTAGCTATGTAAGAAGGCAAATGATAAGATGATGATTGAGATGAGGCTAGAAGATAGAGACACGAATCTATAGATATCTAAATTGATGTTGAAGAAAATGATAAAAGAAATGGAATGCAAGCATGTTTGGTTCATGATGATGCTTAGTGTGGCAGTGACCTTAGGATGTGTTTTTCTTTTTGTTGTTAGAAATTGTGGAAATAAGTATTGAATTATGGATGTATTCTTCTCTTGGTTTTGACATTTTACAAATCAGTATGAGAAATGAGTTTCATGATCACTGTCAGAACTTCTGAGAAGAAATGATCATGAGTAACTGTGAAGAATGATCTTTTGTTGGTTGTTTAGTTAGCTAGCTAGCTAGCTAGTCAGTTGTCTTTAGTATTCATGAGATGTCTTTAATTTTTTGTACCAAACTTGTTGCAACTAGGAAAAATCATGGTTGCAAGTAATGTGTATTTATCTTCTATTGATTTCAAACATGTTGCAACCAGGAACAACCATGGATTTTATATATTGTTGGAAAACCAAGAACAATCATGTGTGTTTCTCAAAGATTCACACTAAAAATTATTTTGAAAGGTGGGAAATATGTGCAACAAGGAACAACATAACAGTAATAAACTACTTAAAGGTACTGATGATATATATAGGTACGAGTTAAATAGGTTTGATCACAAACACCACATACTTCTATACCTAATAATAAAAGCAAACCAGTTTCTTTGGTTTGTTCTAGTTTGGACCATTTTACCCCTATAGTTCGTAGATATTACATCATGTGCCACCACCTAAGTCAGAAAAAACCGGTTCCTTCTTTCTTTTTTCTGTTTGGTAACTCACATGCCCACCCCCGCAAGCGCAATAGCCATGCAATCGCACCCCAAATCCAAGCACGTCGTCGACCGGTTCGTGCGCTCCCCCGGTTGCCCTGCCGTCGGAAGGTGCCCTTGTCCCTCCAAGTTCCCTACCCGCTGGCTCGTCGGCTGTTCCTTCACTCCTCTAACATCGACCGATTGTATGCCTACTTTGCCGCCTCCCTTTAGGATCCATCCGCCCGCTGCACCGGTGGAAAGCCCGCTCCGCACGATGCCTCCACTACCTCAGGCCATCCGGCCACGAGATCGGCTCGGCAGCGTCTTCCCTGAGCATCAAGTGAACAGAGACTAGCGCTGACCCAAAGGGAGTTCTCGAGATTGCGTGCAACACGAAAGGGAAGCGGAGGACGGGACGCGTGGGTCAAAACTTGCCGCAGCGCAGCTGTTGGCGGTCCTCGGGCTTGGCAGGTAGGAGCTCGCGACGGTGTTGGTTGCACACCTGTGGGAGGTGCGCTGGTTCAGGACGAAATCACGGGAGGCATCGGGGACGAGATCGAGGAGGAACCACACATTGGAGGCGAGGCAGGAGGTGGCCGCGCAGCAGAGGTCACACAAGGGTTAAGAGCACGGATCGACGAGGTGTAGGAAGGCGTCAAGCGGAGAAGAGGTCGCGGCCTCTAATGGAGGTGCTTGAAGGCTTGGGGAACAAGATAGGAGCTCGGTTTGGACGGCTCCTAGAGGGGATGAGGTCGAGCGCACAATGGGGAGCACTGTGCTTGGGCGTCACTTGCTCGCGAGTGGGCAGAGAGGCGGCGGCGCCATGACGAGGGCGGAAAGGAACCGATGTGGTGACCAGAGGAGAGAACCGTGAGAGGGATGGCGCGGTTGAACGACGGAGCGGGGATTTTTCCTATGGTGATGTTGACTCCGTCCAGTTCTACAGTCTCACAAATTCAAGACTGCGGGGAGACACGCTGTGATAGCCTAGGAGCAGTGCCAAACGATCATTTTTTCTGGACATCGCATAGACGTGTTATTAATTTGATTATTCAGACGCGTGTAACGCTGTGGTGGTCTGAGAAGAAGCCTCATGACCGCTGGAGTGTTGTTGCTGTTCTATTTGGATAAGGCTGATGGTTTAGGCAGCTCTACATACATAAGCATTAAGAAAGAATAATGGATAAATATAGTATTGCTTTGTGTGCATACGAGGGAAAATGTTATGGAGATTTCATGAAACCCTTGACCCTATCTCACTCCCCATAACTTGTTTCCCCTCCTCCTGTCTGATCCGCGGCGGAGCTAGGCCCCGTGCTACCGGTGTTGTAGCACCAACCTAGCAGCTGCACTATAATGAGCATGCATTAGATTCAATGCTCGAAATATGAAAATCATATGTACTTAGAACAACTAAACCAGTATTAGCACCGGCCTTAAGCTGTTTCAGGCTCTATTTTTGCTGCCACTATAATAATCACAAAATTACAATCATGCGATCCAAAGGTCATGGGGAGGCGGTTACCAGTGAGGCGAACAGTAGTTACACTAAGTACAATCATTTTTTCTTGCTCTGGTTCCATCAAATTAGTTTGTTTGCAAAAGTTGTAAGTCGGCTTATTTTGTCCAAAATAATCGTCTTGAAAATAAAGTATACAGTAAGCCATTATAACGTAATTGAATACTTAGCTCTTATCTTGGCACAACAAAATCCACCAACAAGGTTGAAAATATTTTAGAAAGCTTCGATGCATTGGTCTCTTCATAGTAATGACTTACTCTTAGGAATGATGATATACTACGTAACACTCACACAAAGGATGAAGCACAAAGTTAATGTAAGATGAATTTACACTTTATTATTGTGTGTCCAACATGGTCTAACTTGGTATCCCAATAGTGCTAACTTGAATTTACTTTATGCGCTTTGTGATGTAGTTTCTTTTTTCTGTTGGAGCGTATGTGTATGTGTACTGATAATATCTAATAAAAATAAGCCCGTAACAACACACGGGAAATTGTACTAGTATATACCTAATAATAAAGGAAGTAGCGGTTATGCAGTTCGTCCGTCCAAAAAAGACTGTTTTACCCCTAGTTTTGATAATAAATTACTGGAGCTGCTGGATGAATTATGTTTCCTCGCGAGTGTGAGGGGATCGAGTGGAGCAAACCAACACCCTCTCTCTCCTCCCCTGTCTTTCTCCCATGTGCAATCACCACGCCTTCGTACCTCCCTTCCCACACCGTCGTCGACCCACTGACCACAACCTCCCTCGCTCACGGTTGTGACCACCGGATCTTGGACCCCGTCGCATGCTGCCACCCTGTTGGCCCCTCCCTCCTCCACTCCATCATCCTTGGTGTCGTATGGGAGCCTATCCATGAGGACGAAGGAGGATGGCCGAAGCTAGGCGATCGCCCACATCGGCAGCGTGTGGATCTTGGATGCCCTTTCCGAAGGCGGCAGCCGGGTGGATGTTTGTGGCGACACTGTGAGCGCAAGGGCGCAACGATTGTGCACCCAGAGTACATGTGTGGGGCGGTGGCCCTGGCTGACAAGGAAGCCCCTCCCGCCGTATGCCCCCACGATCACATGACGGCGGGACTTGCTATACCACCCACCTTGTGCTGGTCATGAGATTTCAGGTCCCCGGACGAAACTAAAATTTGGGACCCCCAAATATATTTTTTATATAAATGTGTAAAATTATGAAAACAAAGATTTCAAGTGCACCCAATTACAATATTCATATAAAATAACATTTTTTACATTTTACCTTAAATTTTTCTCCATAAATTCCTAGAAGCAAAGTCACCGACGATGGAATCAATATCAATCTTGTTCAAAAAATTATGAAAAGATCCTGTCAACGATTCTATCAATCCTTTTCTGAGCATCAGATTCAGGCGCAATTACCTCCTAATCACACTGGAAATAAAACAACAAAATGAACAATTAATATTGAGAACTAAAATTAGGGCATCATGAACAAGCACCCAAATCCACGACACGGAGAATTGGGCCAAACGTTATGATACCTATTTGTAGGCTTGAACGAGCGGCCGTCATTGGGTTTGGGAAACGATTGAAGAGAAGGAGAAGGATCAGCCTCCTATCGAATTACGATAGAGAGATAGAGACGAGCTCATGGAGTTATAGTAGAGCCGGCCGAATCCGAACTTGATTCGATCGCTAGATCAGGAAAACAACTAGTCAACAACGGATGTACTTATGTGTTCAGGAAACTAGAGGGCCCAATCGGAAGCGCATACGACTATCACTTTTTCCTCAAATTTATATTGGGCCATATATATAGGAAACATACCTCCAGAGGGCCCCTGATTTTATTGGGTCCGCGGCGGCCGCTCCTCCAGACCCACCTTAGAGCATCTTTAACGAGCCCTATAAATGGCCCGAAACTGGAAAAGTCCGACCTAGGAAACGAGCCCTATAAACGGCCCGAAACTGAAAAAGTCCGGCCAGTTCCTAGGCCCGCACCACGTTGTATGGTCCAGCGAGGCCCGTATACCAGTTGAAAGGATATTATTTTCTCCTTATGTTTTTTGTGCTGATCACAACTCCTATTGTAGTTTAACTATCTGTCCAAGTTGCAGGGCTTATCTACGGACGTGTTTGTGGGTGGACTTTTCTCTAGGAAGATCTTGAAGACGGTGGCACTTATTTACACTTTGTCTTGCTTTATGTTTTAGGCTACCGTACTATCAAGAGGGGTCCATCTTGGAAGGTTGCGGGAAAACACCTTTTTATGCACACACCTTATATGCACTTCCACAACCATCCCAGTTTTCATGTGAGAGAGTGTTTCCTCTTGCCTTGGTGGGTTTTCTGTCCTGACCGGTAGTACCGGCTAGACGGCGGTAGTACCGCCCAAGGGGGTTTCTCAGGCCTGTTCGAGCGGAACTTCCGGCTGAAGTTCTGATCCCAATTCCGGCGAGCCAATTTTCGGTTCAGTAAGACTTCTGTCTAGTCTTATGTATTTGTCGGAATTAGTATCGGAATCTGGCTCGGTTGTACCGGCCTGACCAGCGCCTGGCTTCCTGAGCGGTAGTACCGCAGCCTGACCGGTAGTACCGTCCACCTTTCTAGACCAGTAGTTCTGGTCCCAGTTCCGGACCTAGTTCTGGCGCCAGGCTGTGTGGGTCAGATAACCTTCTGCCTCGCACTGCCTATTTGCCGGTAGTAGGACCGGAATTAGGACCGGTAGTACCGGACCAGCTCTACAAGCCCGTTGACTGGTCAATGTGACCGTTGCGTGGTCTCTGGTGGGCAGTGGCTGGCTTGCTCACCAGTACTACCGGTCCACCACCGGTAGTACCGACGGTGTCGCGACTGGAGGGGGCCTATTTAAAGCCCCTTCTTCCTCCTCACATCTTATCTCTTCAGTTTTTTTCTCTCCTCCATTAATACGAGAGTTTGACTTGCCTAGATCTCTCTCCCTACCCACTCAAATCTCTTGATATTTTGAGGATTGGGAGAGGTGACCTAGATCTACATTTCCACCAAAGGAATTGTGATTTCCCCACTCATCCTTCGTGGATCTTGGTACTCTTGGGTTCTTGGAACCCTAGACGGTGTAGGGCATCCTCGGAGCTAGGGCATTTGTTGTGAAGCTTTGTGGTGTCGTTGAGGGTCTCCAATTGAGTTGTGGAGCCTCCCCTCAACCTTGGTGTAAAGGTTTCGGTTGGTGCCTTCAAGGTCACTGGTTAGTGGATTGTGAGGCCACCTTTGTGGTGGTGCTCACTGGAGAAGAAGGTGAGGCCTTTGTGGCGCTTGGGTGACCTTGTCTGGCCCCAACACCTCTCCAACATACACATAGCATCCTTGGAAGTGAACTACGGGAATTACATCTCTGTGTCCCCTCGACGGTTCTTGCATTCCACTCATTTACTTCTTGCAATTACAGTCTTGTTTACTTGTTGTGTTGCTTGCCTATAGGATTTTCATCTAGTTGCATCTCTAGTGAACCTTACTTTGTGCTTAGCCGTAAAATTGCAAGAAAAGATTAAAAAATTGGTAGTCTCCTATTCACCCACCCTCTAGTCGACCTAAGTTGGGCCTTTTAATTGGTATCAGAGCCTCGGCTCTTTCTTCGGGCTGAACCGCCTAAGAGACAATGGCCAACGAAGAGGGGAGTGTGGGTGCAACCACCAAGAACTTGGACTCCATGGATGACTGATACATTGCAAATGTATCTATAATTTTTTATGTTCCATGGTTGGTTTTATCCACTTTCTTGTGTTTTGTCCACACTTTGGAGTACTTTTCATATGATTTCTTGGATTAACCTATTAATAAGAGCCACAATGCCAGCTGCTTGTTTTCTGCTGTTTTTGGTTCCAAGAAAGTCAGAAAATGAATATTCTCGGAATTGGACGGGACAAAAGCCAAAGTGCCTATTTTTTCGGAAGTCATCAGATGCCAGAATACGAGACGGAGAGGGGACAGGGGGCCACCACACCACCTGGCCGTGCGTCCCAACCTGGCCCGCGCCAGGGGTGGTCTAGCCAGCCCTGGCACCCCATCGGCCTCCCTGTTCGCCTATAAGATGCCCTCGGGATGAAAACCCTAAGGGCCCGATCAAAAATCCACGAAAGAGTCTATAGCTGCCGTCATCTCCATCCCTAGATCGGGAGGGATCTGAAGCTCTTCCCGGCACCCTACCGGAGAGGGGAATTCACCCTGGAGGCCTTCTTCATCACCATGCAAGCATCCGGTGTGATGCGTGAGTAGTTCATCCTTGGACTACAGATCCATGTAGTAGCTAGATCGCTGGTTCTCCTCCTTTGTGCTTTCATGTCTAAATCTTGTGAGCTCCGTTCATGATCAAGACCATCTATTTGTAATTCTGCATGTTGTGTTTGCGGGGATCCGATGGATATTGAGATGCTATTTCAGATTGATTATTGATTCTATCATGTCTTTGTTATTTGTGATCTTGCATGCTTTCCGTTGTTAGTAGCTATCTTGGCCAAGTAGATGCTAGCAACTCCAAGAGTTAGTATTTATGCTCGATTGTGGGTTCATGCCTCTGGTAATCTGGGGAAGTGACAGAAATCTCTAAGGTACTAGATGTGTTGTTGCTACCAGGGAGAAAACAACAATCCTTTGTTCATAGAACAATCATATTGTTTACTTTACATGCAATTCGTAAAGCAATAATCTGTTTCTTGCAACTTAATACTGGAGGGGTTCGAATGATAACCTGAAGGTGGATTATTAGTTATAGATGCAGTTGGATGGCGGTCTATGTATAATGTTGTAATGCCCAATCAAGTTCCAAAGGAGTCAAGATGATTAGTATATGCATGTATTGCTTTCTCGATGTTTGTCAATTGCCCTGCTATAATTTGTTCACGTAGCATGTTATCTATCTAAGAAGAGCCACCTCTAGTGAACTATGGATCCCGGTCCTTATTATTTATATATAATCTACAAATTGTTTACTGCTTTGTGTTTACTTTCTGCAAACTATTACTTCTTTCTATTCGATACGTTTAATCTTTTGTTTTCAGCAAAACACGGTGAGATTGACAACCTCATCACAAGTTGGGGACAAAGTTTTGTGTTGTGTTGTGCAGGTCTCCACGTTGCTACTAGCACCGGTAGTGCGCCCTTCCAAGGCTCAGCTAGCAACACCTTTGGGGTGTTTCCTTGCTCCTACTGGATTGATAACCTTGGTTTCGTACTGAGGGAAACTTGCTGTTGTGCTCATCATACCTTCCTCTTGGGGTTCCCAACGATCTCTACATCAACACTGCACCAGCACTTTTCTGCCGCCGTACAGTGAGCCATCAAGCATTTTTCTGGCGTTGTTGCCGGAGAGTTAAGGACATCTTCACAAGGGGAGTCCCTCATAACAAATCTCTTTACTTTGTTATTTTTGTTTTGCTTTGTTTGCTTGTTTTGCTATCAAAAAACACAAAAAAATTAGTTTTACTAGTTTGCTTTCTTTATCAAAAACACACAAAAAATGAAGTCTCCTTTGGTTGTCACCTCTTCCTTAGCTCACCATGTTGATCCCTAAATTCACCTTGAAAGACCTTTCAATTGGTAGTGGTTCTGTAATTGGGAAAGATAATATTGAAAAATTCTTTAATCATGTTAGTAAGCATGAAGATACTAAGGATAGATCTCTTGTAGAACTTGCTCCAAACTATGAGATTGCTGCAGCTTCTTTAATTCACATGTTAGAAGCTAGGTTTGTTAACCTCAACCCCTTAATACAAGTAATATTTCTTGAGCTTAAAGAAATTGAACAAAAGGTAGGTAGATATAGGCGCAGCATCAGCTGCTTCTACGATGCGTGCATCTCGGCAACTTCACCATCATCTGCACCTCCATCTAATTCTCTAGCTATCCAACCTGTTTTGACATAATTTCCTTGGTGTGTACCGGTTGCTTTCCGTTGCATATATAATTCCGTTTTGACCCAAGTCTCTATTTTAATACTCATTAGGGCATAGTAACAAGTATCAAAATTAGTGGAGAAGAATTAATAGTCTTGGATATGCCTGCTTTTTTCCATGTGCCGTACCTGATATTGAGATATGGCGTCTGCAACTTGCTCGATTCATAGCGAGCTGATTTAAAACCTTTGGAAATCTGTGAATCTGTTTACCTCTGCACACTGGATGCATTCTGACTTGAACCCATGTTATTATTAGAAGATATAAGCTTATGTTTTGTCTTAGCTGAGCTTATTTAGCTGTCTTATCAAGTCTACAAGAACTATTTTTCATCTTTGCAAACATATATCTACTTGTTCTACAGTATAACGACAAATTATTTTATTGTTACTTCAAGTTTAAAACATGCTTTATTTCTTCTGAAGGTATTGATTCATGTATGCATCACTAACCTTATCATAACATATGCTTTATTTTATATCTACAAGAAACCTTTGATATTTCTATCGTCGTTCAGCCACAATGTCTAATCTAAGTGAGAGACGAAAGTCTCTAAGACTCAAGGACATCCATGCAATATGCTATGAAGATCGTGAAACTGATGCCTGGCCTCCTTGCTCTATAGTTGTCCCGCCTTCTCTCCTAAACAATGATTCCCATCCCTATCCATCTCGAAACCCACCGGCTCCGAATCACGTCGTCCGTTGCAACCATCGGGATGTAGGGGAGGTTCGAGGGGCAAGGTTCAGAGCAGCCGCCCCTTGCTCTCGTGTTTTTTCCATGGAATATTAAATTCAAAAGGTAAATTCTCATATGAACCTCTAATGGTTCCATTTTGTATAGGGTCTCATATCGTGCTCGGTGAATGTCAGCCCAGATAGTCGGTGTATCACAAGCTAGGATTGATATTAATTTGAAGCTCTGCCTCTGATTGTTTTGGAGCAACTTCAGCCATTATGGTACCAATTCTCTACCATTCTCCTCCCACTAATGAAGGTTTGTTGTTCCCGTGGGAATATGGTCGAACAATCCATACTTGTAGCCACTACTAAGTTGTAGAACTGTGTTAGTAATTGGCCAAGTATATGTTCGTAAACTATTGAGGGCTAACCTCGGGGGTGCCCGATCTTTCACGAATCCCTTTCAAATCGAGGGTGATGTGCAGGGAAAGGAGAGAGGGGATGAACACGGCAAACTCACGCATGAAGAACACGATGAACACATACACAAAACCACAATACAAGCCAATAGCTCATGCCGGCGGCGACCGGTCCGGTGCAATCCCTAGGATCGCCGGCGGGTGGAGTGCTCTCTCTCGAACCGGTACGGCGAGTAGGGAGCCTCGGTGAGATCTTGACATCATGGAAAAGGGACTCCGATGCCAAGGCCTTTTACAACGAGGGAGGCACAATGCAAACACCAACGAGATTTTTGATATTTGGTGCTCCTCTATCAAAGGAGCATGAGGCAAGAACTAGATAGATCCACAAGGGTTGTCCACTAATTCCAAATATCAAGCCTAGGGTTTACAATAGAGGTGGGGGACTATATATAGGCCAACCACTAATTCAAGGGTACTTTGGGGGTAAAAGATAAGTTTTGGGCGGACTAAGGGGTAACATGGGCCGAAGGCCCAAAGGCTTTTACATGCCTAGCCATGCTTGGTCTGTAGAGTCCGCTATAGCATTCCGAAGACTGCGGTCTAGGCCGGAATTTCGATCGGTCTCTGGTCGGTCTTCAGAGGGGGTATTAGACTATCCCCGGGGTCGGTCTGGAAGTTGGTTCAGAGACGGGCCGGAGACTCCAGTGTCTCAGTCCGAAGACTCCGGTCTGCCAGGCCGGAGAATCTGGTCTGTCCAGCGCTAGCAACTTCTTCTTCATGCCCTTCTCCTTGTACTCCATCCACGGGGGCTTGGTGATGTGTCGAGGCATCATAACTGAGAATGCATAGTGTATTTGCATGAAGTAGAAAGCCATCCAAGGATGTATCAAATTCACATGAGGAGAGGAGTGAATTCACCTTAGCTTGGAAGAGCTTCTCTCTGGCACCAGTCATGGGTCCACTTGGGGGACTTGGTGGTGTAGATGTAGAAGCGTCCGGAGGACGGGCTGCATCAGCTCCCCCCATTGGGAATGAATCGTCCTCGACTCATCATGGTTATCATCATGAACATCTCCATGGTAGGGTGAGAGGTCCTTGACATTGAATGTATTGCTCACAAGGTACTTGGAGGTTCGAATGTCGATGATGTAGGTGTTGTTGTTGATTCTCTTGAGGACCTTGAAGGGACCATCTCCTCTTGGTTTGAGCTTGGAATCATGTTCCTTGGGGAAGCGGTCCTTTCTCAAGTGTATCCACACAACCTTCTTAAAATATCATATCCTTCTTGTCCTTGTTTAACCTTGAAGCTTGGCGAAGGACTTGTTGTTGGATCATAGCTCTTGTTTCTTCATGAAGCTTCTTTCAAATCTTAGGCACGCTTTTCAATGTCCATGTTGGTTTGCTCGTGGATAGGTAGTGGTAGGATGTCGAGTGTGGTTTGGGGCTCGAATCCATAGACAATCATGAAGGGACTCATCTTGGTTGTCGAGTGCTTGGCTCGATTATAGGTGAACTCGGCGTGGGGAATGTATTCCTCCCAATCCTTCAAGTTGTTCTTGATCAACACACGAAGGATAGTCCTGAGGCTTCGGTTGACGACCTCGGTTTGGCCATTGGTTTGCGGGTGCGATGCGGAAGAGAAGAGTAGCTTGACACCGAGCTTGTCCATGAGGGTCTTCCACAAGTAGCTCATGAATTTGATGTCGCGGTCGGATACAATCATTCTTGGCACACCGTGAAGACGTACAATTTCCCAAAAAACAAATTGGCAATATGTGAATCATCGTCGGTCTTATGACATGGTATGAAGTGTGCCATTTTTGAGAATCGATCCACGACAACAAATATAGAATCATGACAATTCTTATACCTAGGCACGCCCATTTTGCCAATACCACTAGCATCACACTCTATCTCAAAGGTTTTAGTGAAATCGGTAATGCAAGAAGAGGTGCTTCTGTGAGCCTCTTTTTAAGTTCATCAAAAGCTTTTTGTTGTTCTTTTCCCCACACGAAGGTGACATTATTTTTGGTTAATTCGTTGAGAGGACAATCAATGGAAGAAAAGTCTTTCACAAAGCGACAGTAGAAACCGGCCAACCCATGAAAACTTTGGAGTTCACTCACATTTGTGGGAATGGGCCAATCTCGTATGACTTTTACCTTGGAAATATCAACGTTAATGCCTTTTGAAGAAACAACAAATCCAAGAAAAATTACCTTTTTTTAGCAAAAGTGTACTTGGGAAGATTAGCATATAGCTTTTCATGTCAACGGATTTGCAAAACCTCCTTGACATGTGTAACATGTTCCTCAAGTGAGTTTCTGTAAACAAGTATATCATCGAAATAGACAACAACACTCTTGCCAATGAGAGAATGCAAAATATGATTCATAAGACGCATGAAGGTGGATGGGGCATTAGTGTTGAGGGAAAACCTCTAGGGTGGCCCGATCTTTCACGAATCCCTTTCAAATCGAGGGTGGAGTGCGGGAAAAGGAGAGGAAGATGAACACGACGAACTCACGCATGAAGAACACGATATACACACTCACGCAAAACCACGATACACACCAATATCTGACGCCAGCGATGACCGGTCCGGCGCAATCCCTAGGATCAGCATCGGGTGGACTCTCTCTCAAACCGGCATGGCGAGTAGGGAGACTCGGTGAGTTCTTGACATCTAGGGAGATGAACTCCGATGCCTAAGCCTTGTACAACGTGGATGCACGATGCAAACTCCAACGAGGTTTGTGATATTTGATGCTCCTTTGTCAAAGGAGCATGAGGCAAGAACTAGATAGATCCACAAGGGGTTTCCACTAATTCCAAATATCATGCCTAGGGTTTACAATATAGGTGGGGGGCTATATATAGGCCAGCCACTAAGTCAGGGGTACTTTTGGGATAAAAGGTAAGTTCTAGGCGGACTAAGGGGTACATGGGCCGAGGGCCCAATGGCTTTTACATGCCTAGCGACACTCGGTCAGGAGACTCCGGTGTGGTGGACCGGAGACTCCGGTCTGGGCCGGAGATCCTGGTCGGTCTCTGGTCCATCTCCAGAGTGGCCATATGAGTGTCCTCGAGATCGATCTGGGGGTCGGTCCAGGGATGGGCTGGAGACTCCGGTGTCTTCAGGCCGAAGACTTTGGCGCGACTGGAGACTTCGGTGTGCGTAGGTCGGAGACTCGGGTCTAAGCCGCTCCAGTAGCTTCTTATTCTTGACCTGCTCCTTGCACTACACCAATAGGAGCTTGGTGATGTGTCGGGGCTTCGTAGTTGAGAATGCATAGTGTATTTGCATGATGTAGCAAGCCATCCATGGATGTGTTCAAGTCACAAGATGAGAGGAGCGAGTTCACCTTAGCTTGGACTAGCTTCGCTCAGGCACGAGTCATGGGTCCACTTGGGGGGCTTGGTGGTGTAGATGTAGGAGCGTCCATAGGACGGGCTGCATCAGCTCCCCCCTTTGGAAATAGTTGTCCTCGACTCTTCATGGTTATCATCTTGAACATCTCCATGGTAGGGTGAGAGGTCCTTGACATTGAATGTATTGCTTGCAAGGTACTTGCAGGTCGGAATGTAGATGATGTAGGCATTGTTATTGATTCTCTTTAGGACCTTGAAGGGACCATCTCATCGAGGCTTGAGCTTGGAGTCATGTTCTTTGGGGAAACGGTCCTTACTTACGCGTATCCACACGAGGTCACCTTCTTCAAAGATCATCTCCGTTTTGTCCTTGTTTAACCTTGAAGCTTGGAGAAGGACTTGTTGCTCGATTGTAGCTCTTGTTTCTTCGTGAAGCTTCTTCATAGCTTGGGTGCTCTTGTCAGCGTCCATATTGGTGCGCTCATGAAGAGGTAGCGGTAGGATGTCGAGCGCGGTGAGGGGCTCGAAACCATAGACGATCATGAAGGGACGCATCTTGGTTGTTGAGTGTTTGGCACGGTTTTAGGGGAACTCAGCATGTGGGATGCATTCCTCCCAATCATTGAGGTTTTTCTTGATCAACACATGAAGTAGAGTCCCGAGGCTTTGGTTGACAACTTTGGTTTGGCCATCGGTTTGAGGATGCGATGCAGATGAAAAGAGAAGCTTGACGCCAAGCTTGGCCATGAGGGTCTTCCATAAGTAGCTCATGAATTTGACATCGCGATCGGAGACGATTGTTCTTGGCACGCCGTGAAGACGGAGTATTTTCCTAAAACACAAATTTGCAACATGTGAAGCATCGTCTGTCTTATGGAACGGTATGAAGTGTGCCATTTTGGAAAAGCGATCCACGACAACAAATATAGAATCATGCCCATGCTTAGACCTAGGCAATCCTAACACAAAATCCATGCTAATGTTGGACCAAGGTGTATGAGGAATAGGCAAAGGCATATAAAGACCATAAGGGTTAGCTTGCGACTTAGCTTGAACACATGTCGTGCATCATTGAACGTAGCGCTCCACATCTCATTTCATCTTGGGCCAATAGT
This sequence comes from Avena sativa, assembly GCA_916181665.1. Lineage (NCBI taxonomy): Eukaryota > Viridiplantae > Streptophyta > Magnoliopsida > Poales > Poaceae > Avena > Avena sativa. The sequence continues at coordinate 371,290,304 of OV702291.1, read as the reverse complement.
AATGAGTGGAGAGCATGTCCAATGTCTTGTCACAGCCAAAGTGACCCATGAGGCCTCCACCATGAGATTCTTGGAGAAGCAAAAGTTGGAGAGACGACTTCGCAATGCAAAGCTTGTTTTGTTTAAATAGAAGCCCTTATGCAAATAGAAATCATCAACTCCTTTGTCAATGGAGAACTTTGCAAAAATTGGTTCAAAGAAAAGGTCGGAAGCATACCAAGTCTTTATTTCATCAAGACCTAACACGTTGATTTCAAGTCTAGTAAGAAGGCTTGTGTGCTTGCGAGACAAAGCGTCTGTAACTACATTATCTTCGCCCTTCTTGGACATGACAATTTAAGGAAAAGACTCCATGAACTCAACCCACTTAGCGTGTCTCTTTCTCAAGTTTTCTTGGCCTTTGAGATATTTCAACGACTAATGGTCGGAATGTATGATAAATTCTTTAGGCCATAGGTAGTGTTGCCAAACTTGAAGAACACGAACTAAGGCAAAAAGCTATTTGTCATAAATTGGATAGTTAAGGCGAGAACCATCAAGCTTCTCGCTATGGTAGGCTATAGGACGTCCGTTTTGCACAAGTACTCCTCCAATGCCAGTACCGCTAGCGTCACACTCTATCTCAAAAGTTTTTGTGAAATCCAGTAATGCAAGAAGAGGTGCTTCAGTGAGCCTCTTTTTAAGTTCATCAAAAGCTTTTTGTTGTGTGTTTCCCCAAACGAAGGTGACATTCTTTTTGGTCAATTCGTTTAGAGGATAAGCAATGGTTGAAAAGTCTTTCACAAAGCGACGATAGAAATCGGCCAACCCATGAAAACTTCGGAGTTCACTCACATTTGTTAGTATGGGCCAATCTCGTATGTCCTTTACTTTGGAAACATCAACTTCAATGCCCTTCGAAGAAATGACAAATCCAAGAAAAATTAACTTGTCTTTAGCAAAAGTGCACTTGGTAAGATTAGCATATTGATTTTCATGTCGAAGGATTTGCAAGACTTCCTTGACATGTGTAACATGTTCCTCAAGCGACTTGCTATAATCAAGTATATCATCCAAATAGACAACGACACTCTTGCCAATGAGAGAACACAAAATATGATTCATAAGGCGAATGAAGGTGGATGGGGCATTAGATAAGCCAAAGTGCATAACAAACCATTCATAGAGACCAAGTTTGGTCTTGAAGGCGGTTTTCCACTCATCACCTTCGGCCATGCGTATTTGATGGTAACCACTATGGAGATCAATTTTCGAGAAAATAGTGGCTCCACACAACTCGTCAAGCATGTCATCAAGACGCGGTATAGAATGTCGATAACACATGGTGATAGCATTGATTGGACGTAGTCCATGCATAACCACAACATATCATTCGTTTTTGGAACAAGAATCATGGGTACCGCACTTGGACTAGTGCTAACTTAGATCAAACCTTTGGAGATGAGTTGGTTGATTTGACGTTCAATATCCTTTGTCTCCTCCAGGTTCGTGTGGTAAGCGGGACGGTTTGGATGTGGTGCGTCGGGAATGAGATCAATGTGATGTTCGATGCAGCAAAGAGGAGGTAGTGCATGTGGGAGATCTTCGGGGAACACATCCTTGAATTCCTGCAAAACAATCATCAAATATGGAGGAACATTGGTTAATTCATTAGTTCCTCGTGCTAGTCCCTTGCAAATGAGGACATAGTGCAAGATGGATGGGTTGTTCCGCACATCTCTCATCTCACATTTGGTGGCAAGGAGACATTCTTAGTTTTTCCACTCGAATTTGGATTGTGGCTCTCACTCACTATGAGGTGGTTCTCTCGCTCACCACTCTTCTCACAAGGAGGTGTTGTGTTTTGCGCCCTCGCTAAATGCTTTGCATTGTCCACAATTATCTGGATAGGAGTCATTCGTTCCAAAATGCATGCCTTGTTGAGCCATTTGAAGGTGTACACATTGGTTCGACCATCATGTAAATTAGCCTTGTCGAATTTCCATGGTCGACCAAGAAGTATATGGCAAACCATCATGGGAACAATATCGCACTGCACCATGTCTTTGTGAGGACCAATGGCGAAGGTTACCGACATGGTATGTTTTATCTTCACGGACCCTTGGTCACTTAGCCATTGCACGTGGTAGGGGTGCTTGTGCGGATGGAGGGTGAGGTTGAGCTTCTCACACAACTCGGTGCTAGAAAGGTTGTGGCAACTCCCTCCATCGATGATCACTTTGATAGATTTTTCATTGATGTCGGCTCATGTTTGGAAGATGTTTGAGTATTGGTCTTCATGCTCTTGTGCTTGAGTTGTCAAGATCCTTGTGACGACAAGCGATGGACATGTATCATGTTCACACATGAGGAGTTCTTGGTATCCTTCCACTTGTTGCCTTGCCATTGCTTCCTTGACACGGGCATCAAATTCATCTTCACTCAAGTACTCTTCATCGCCATTGTCATGGATAAACAATACTTTCTTGTTTCCACACTCGGCCGACTTATGTCCTTTGCCTCCACACTTGTAGCGTTCACCATTGAAAGGTGTATAACTCTTTGCTTGTTTGCCACTTGGGGGCAGTTTTCCTTGAGGAAGTGTGGGCTTGAAGGAAGGCTTGGATGTACTTGAGGAGCTTCCATTGAAGTTTGTTGGCGTAGCGGTTGAAGCTTGCTTGTAGGTGAAATACTCTTGGGCTTGTTGTACTTGATGTCCTCTTGCACTTGATGTTCGGACTTTGTTGCGATGTGCACAAGATCAACCATGTTGATGTATGTTTGGAACTCAACGATGTGCTTGATTGGGTGGTTCAATCCAATAAGGAAACGTGCCATAGTTTGCTCATTGCGCTCTTAAATGTTGGCGCAGATCATGTTGAGCTCCATTTCCTTGAAGTACTCTTCCATGGTCTTTGTCCCTTGACGAAGCGATTAAAGGTTGTTGAAGAGGTCGCGCGTGTAGTGCGCTGGGACAAAGCGGGGCCTCATATGAGCCTTCATGTCATGCCAAGTTGTGATTGGTGGCTCTTGTCTTGCGTCACAAGCAACTTGAAGTTGTTCCCACCAAACATTGGCGTAATCATCAAACCCAAGCGAAGCCATGGCGACCATCTTCTCGTTGCTATAATTGTGCATGTAGAAGATCTTGTCTACTTTGAGTGCCCATGAGAGGTATTCTTCGGGGCCATTGGATCCGATAAACTTGGGCATTGTGAACTTGAGCTTGCCGAAGGTTTCTTCATCATTGCGGTCATTATGACGAGGTTGGTGACCTTGATGATGTGCTTGTGGTTGAGGAGGTGGAACTTGATTCTCACGACCTTGTTGAGGAGCTTGCTCTTGATGTTGTTGTTATGGAGCTTGCTCTTGCTCTTGGCGTGGTTGTTGAAGGGGTTGAGGCACTTGGGCCTCATGATGGTGTTGAGGATGTTGAGCCTCATGACGCGGTTGATGACGAAGAGGAGGCTCGTTCCTCGGTTGGTGATGTGGATTAGGCGCATGGGACTCAAAACGAAGATCATGGTCTTGAGCCTCTTGACATGGTGGGCATTTCTCAACTTATACCACTTGCTGCTCCATGTTTTGATGTGGTGGGGGAGGCGCCTCGTGATGAACATGATGTCGGTGCGGACGTTCATGACGGTGATGACGATGAGGAGGGTCTTGGAGAGCTTCACGTCAATGACGAGCTTGATTCTCCAAGTTGGAGTCATCACTTGTTGTGTCAAGTATGTGTCGCAGGCGATGGTGGTGGACTTTTGGTTCCACTCGCGGTTCTTCTTGAGGTTGCTCTTGTTGATTCACTATTGCCCTTGCGTGATGATGGTGTCCTTCGCGCCTTGCCTGGGGCCTTGAAGAGAAATCACCATCATAGCTTCACGTTGCGGAGTGCCGTGGAGAAGGTACGTAGTTTGAAGACCTTACATATTCAACCACGGGGGTGCCATTGCGTCTTGGGGCACTTGGATTAAGATCTTGGCAAAGAGGAGAATGATGACGCGAAGATCTTGATGCGCGTGAACTTGGTCTTGCCATTCCGTCGATGAGGTGTCGAAGATTGTCATTCGTTTCGGTGACGGAGCATTGGAGCGCTTCATTTTGATGGCCAAAGTTGTGATGCATTGCATGCATTTTCCTTTCGAGGCCATCAAAGTGGTTGTCGATGTTCTTGAACTCGGCTTGCATCTCGCCAAATTTTTCGTCTTGTCGTGTCTCGAGAGCTTGGCAACGTTCACGGAACTCTTGTCGGACGATGAAGTGACTTGCACGCGTCATGTACAGCCCATCTTCTTCTTGGGGAGGTGGTTGGCTCGACTCACTGTTCCTATCGATCATGCAAAACACACAAGGATTGTATATGGAAGTGAAATATGGTGGTGTTAGCCTTGTACCTCACCTTGGGGATTGCACCGAACTACAAACCACACATTACAAGAAATGTGTTAACTAGTAACCCTAAATATTGGTCATAGAAAGGTCATAGTAATCCATCTATGACCTTTTTATGAACAACAATAGTAGGTCACATAGCGAGGGTCACTATAGACAGACAACGACCATTTTTTTGAATTGGTCATGAACAGTTATGACCAAAATAGATGGTCATGGAACGTATGACCAAAAAATTGGTCATGGGCTATCTGGCCAGTCCACGTCAAATCCTAGGTGGCCAATCCTACGTGGCAACTCTGTACCAAACCAAATGGTCCTAAATGAAAACCAACCCGGTCCAATTCAACCATCTACATGGGCCAAGCCCAATAATTTGGCCTGTATTTTTTCTTCTTCATTTCTGGTCTACTACATGGGCCAAACGGACTTTACATTTTTGGTCCTTGGCCTATGCATTAACCATTTTAGTTAAAATTTTGGCCTTTTTGTTTTGAGCCGGTCCCACTAGTCAAAACTGTCCAAATTGTCAGCTAGTGCTGGTCCCACTGATTTACTATGTACCACTTGTCAGTTTAAATTTCACACTACTCCGATCATTAGAAATTATTTCCTCATGGTCTGAAAATGTAATGAATAAAAATATAATCATTCTTCTGATTCAAAAGAGACAATAACAAAAAATATTATAGGCAATAGCAGTACATTACAATCACAAATAGAACCAGCTCTAATCAAGCGACTACAATTCTAGGTTTGTTTCCATGCCAATATGCTAACTACAACAGTTAAGTATAACTACCACTAAATTGTAAGGAGCTTTGTCAGCCTTTAGACTTCTTCATATTTCATCTGCCTGGAATTCCTGTAAAAGAGAGGAAACACGACTTTTAGAATTAAGAAGAACATAGAATTCTAATCTACAATCAACAAAATTATTCATTTGGTTGGGGCATGAAAATAATGCTGCAAAAACCACATATAACTGTTATTTGCTAGTCACAGATCCATATAATCAGGAAATCTGGATATCCTAGCAGCTTGGATCTTAGTGAACTAGCCGATTTATCTACCAGCTAACCAGCCATATTATCCTCCGCACTCAATAGAGACTAAATTACAGAACAAACCCAGAAGGTTCGGCGATCTTCACACAAGAAAAATTCAGAGCAGCTGGGCACAATGCTAATACCTTAAGGCTGGTGGCACCTCTGCTGCAGGCATCTTACTATAGGTACTTCGCACGTACTTGTCAATGTAGAAGTCCGCCCTACGCTCCTACGCCACCTATTGAACCAGACCTAGTGTTTTCTAGAGGACCTGATCGTGTTGTTCCTTGCGGACAACAATATGTGTAAATAGAAAAGGTATATCAGTAGTGATTATCAAGAGCTATACAAATAAAAAATACTACCACATTTAATTATCACGAATAAACAAACAAGCAATGTACTAGTTTATTACATCATGATTCAGTTGAGTTACTAAATTCAATCATTAAAGGAGTTAAGTAGTTTCGTGGCACATGATTTGTGTTATGAATGGTAGGAGCTTAACATAAGATGGTGCTGGTATGAATTGAGTTGTGAAATCAGGAGCTAAACACATAATTCTCTAGAAATAATTACCAAACTAAAGGAATAACTAAAGTAAATCACACAAGAGTCAGTAGTATATATAAGAGCATAACATTTTTACTAAGAAGCTTGGCTGGAGCATGTCATTTATAAAATTATATCATATGAGTCCCAGGTTGCAGACACAGAAAGTACATGCAATGCAAGATCAATGTTTTCTTTTGCTTGAAATGCATAAAAGGAAATGAACTGCGAGATTAACTGACATGCCAACACTATGGAAGCATTAATAGAAAACTGATTTCTAAATAGTGTCTCCAAAAAACATATAACAGACCAAAGTTTACAATTTACAAGAAAAATCCCCACTTCACAGCGACCAGGACATGCTAATTTGTAAAATAAACATCACTTTTGACCAGGGCACGACACAGAGAAGGTCATTCCCTTGCCGGGCACATCATAGGTCCCAATGGACACACTCAAAACGGATGAACCTACAGCTAATCTCAGCCACCACAATGTATCTCTACGTACATGCAGATCAAGACTTGATTAGCCAAACCAGTTTGTAATATTCGTCAATGTAATATCCATTATATTTATTTGACAATTTCTATATGATCTGAACAGTAAGCTTTAGCTTGCACATTGTGCCAAAAGCTAAAAGCGTCAACCATCATATTTATTTGACAGAACCACATGAAACAGAGAAATCTAACACAGAAACCATCATATTTATTGGACAGAACCAACACGTGTAACTCGAATCCTAGGAAGCTTCAATAGGGGTAGCCAGGTAGGTACCTTGAAGGTTGAACGTGTGATCGAAGAAGGTATCGCCTCCATCAGCGTCACAGTACAACTCTTGGGCCTTGGAGAAGGGAAAGGCCACCATCAGGAACGCGGCCTAGGATGTAGCGGGATCGAAGGTCTAGAGATCTTGTTCATCAGTCAGCTAGTCAACCAGTGTTTTGATGCATTAGATGGATAACTACTCGAGACAGACACCTATACCTGCAGGCTTTCAGGCATGCATCAGGATTCAGGAGAAAAAGACAACCTCACTATTTGGCTATCACAAATGTACATATGAAGCTGTAACTTATATGATAGCTTTGAGCAATGATGATGATTCAACGAATATAAAATGAACTTGTGTGCGACATGGCTATAGCAACGGCATGGCGCTAATCATCAATCATCCACAACAATAGAAACATGCCAAGAAAGCAACAAGATGGTGACAAGAATCAAGTCATAGCAATCGAAACAGGCCAACCAAGAAAACAAGCAGGTGGTGACAAGAATCAAGTCACAACAATAGAAACATGCCATTCCTGGTAGATTCCATCAAGTCAATTTTGGCATGGGTTACATAATAATTAGCAAGTACATGCAATAGTTATTTACTCCATTATTTGCTGGGGTTGAATTGATCCATGATGCCCTGGGATTACTAGTTCCAATTTCCAAACCAATAGGCTCCTATGGCATTCGAGTTTGACAAGAATCATAAGATATTTATAAACCATGTATCTAGTTAGCTGTTGTTGTTGCTGCTGGTGTGTAAGGAGTAGAATAGAACAAGGTACAATTAATATTAGCGAGTGTCTTTTAAATAAAGGCACTAGCAAATAAGGCTAATCCCAGGGCATGCTAATTAAGGTACGACAGCACGCATAATTGTATACACTGCTTGCAGAATTATGACCCAGATCTAACTACTACTCCAGTACATGATCTGCAAAACAGAAAATCATATGTGTAGAAAGTAGACCTCTCCCGTTGGATATTTCTCCTCCTGCTCTACCAGATTCTTCCCCACATCCACCGGCTTCTTCTCTTCCTCCCCATCTTTCTCTGCACACAGCGATGACAAGAGCGCGGGGCCAGCTGTGGCGAACAGTGTGGCGGCCTACCAAGCATAGTTACAAATAAGTTAAATGAGGAGAACTTTTCATTAGAATATACAAAAAATTATGGATGCTTAAAATTTACTATAGAGGTAGAGACTACAACCTCAACTTAACCACTAAAACACACATACACAACTATGTTGTCCTCTCGCAATTCTACTCTAATTCACTGTGAGCCAACACTGTGAGCCACCCAGAAACAAGATTATCTACATCTACTTGAGTTACAGTTGCTAGAATTTAACACTTTCTTAGATCATGGATAACAGTCTGGAACTTCACCTTTTGTGCATCTTCGAAATTTATCGACATCTACAACCTAGGCAACAACCTATGCAACCACTAATATAGACTCTAGTCTGAATACGCTCTCGATAGAAAGAGGAAAATGAGTAATTCCTTTGGGCAAAAAGTAGTACGAACCTGCACAGACCATGCCACCGCCGTCGAATCGTCAACTGGAGCCATTGATCATCCGTGTCCAGATCATCGACAGGCAGAGAGAGGGGAAGCAGAGCACGGGTAAGAGAGAGGCGACATGGGATGAAGTGGCTCGACGTGATGGGGGAGGTTGCGGTGTCGCGGTTCAAGCAGGTGTGGGGGCGTCGAGGCCTGTGATCCAGTTTCTCCTGGTGGCATGCGGCATGCGAGGGACACCAGCGCGGGGTCGGGGGCGTGGAGGATGAGGCCGTGTATGATTGCGCCGGATCTCCCGTGTAGAGGCCTCCCTTGGAAAGCATGCCGACAAACGAGCTCAACGGAGCACCGCGCATCGTGGCTATGATGCACACGCGCTCCGGCGAGCAACCCATCTAACAGGCGGATAGGAGGAGAGCCATGGCTAGGATTCGGAAGGAGGGAGGCAACTGCGGTGAGGTGTAAGTGGGATGCTAGATCGAGCAGAGGTGCGGTGGGGAGCAGAGAGAGAGGGAGGTTGTGGCGACGGGGTCTGGGAAGAGGTGCGAGGGGTGCGGGGGGAGTAGGGTTTGGGGAGAGGATGTTATGAAAATACTCCTGCGCACTTCTCCGGTGCTAAACTATTGGAACTAGGCGTTTCAGTCATTACAAAGTGTGTTGGACGGTGAAATTTTAGCGTTGGATGGAGGTCAATGAACGGCTGAGATGGTGGGATGATCCGTACGATTCTCTATTGTATTGGCTGGTTCTATCACTGCGTCTTAAAACCGGCATAAGTACATAAAAAATCAAAAATCTTTGCATTGCATCATTTTATATGGCCTAGTATCCAGATAAAATAACAAACTTGCAATATTTTAATTTTTTAAAAAAAGTGTTTATAAAAATAGCTATCAAGTATGTAATTTAATGGCTTTCAAACCAAACGATCAATTTTATAGTCAAAATCACGGCATAGTTTGCGATAGTATGCTCAAATTATGCACGCATGTGCATCATGGAATGGAGCTCGATTGTCAGTTTAGTTGAACTAAGCAAAAAATGCTACATTGGTATGACACATGACACATATGTAGACACATCAGCGAAAATTGACACATGGGCATCACACATAGATCAAATGGATGAGGTGGACGATTTGCTTTAAAAAAATAATCATGAAACAACCATGACCATTTAAATTGGTCGTAATAGCCTAAAGCCGGAAGGTCTATGTAAATGGGCTTACCGTGGGAGAACTTTCAAAGGATCTGTGTGAGCAGTTCAAGGATCTAAGGTTGGAAATAGTTCTGGAGGGGTACTTAGCGACTATGGAGGTAGTGCCAGCGCTTCTGGACCAAATCAAAGAGGCCCAGAACAGGGACAAAGAGTTGGAAGAGATAAAAGCTAATATAAGCAAGGGTAAAGCAAAAGGGTTTCATACGGATGAACAAGGGACACTTTGGTATGAGAAGCATTTGTGCGTCCCCGATGATCCCGATATCAGGAGGTTAATTCTTCAGGAAGCTCACGATTCGCCGTATCAATTCATCCTGGTAATACGAAGATGTACATGGATGTGAAAGGTAGATTCTGGTGGAATAACTTCAAAAGAGAAATTGTTGAATACATCTCCTTGTGTAACGTGTGCAACAGAGTCAAGGCCGAACATCAAAAACCAGCAGGGCTGCTGCAGCCATTACCTGTGCCCGATTGGAAGTGGGACAAGGTAGACATGGATTTTATCACAGGACTACCCCGGACTCGTTCTGGGTATGACTCCATCTGGATAGTGGTTGATCACTTCACAAAGGTGGCCCACTTTATTCCCGTAAAGACCACCTATACAAGTGCTAAACTTACCAAGATTTATATGTCAAGGATCGTAAGTCTTCATGGTGTACCCAAGGGGATTGTCTCTGATAGAGGTACCCAATTCACCTCGAAGTTTTGGCGTTAGCTACACGAGTCTCTAGGGACACGACTGGAGTTTAGTACTGCTTTCCACCCACAAACGGATGGACAAACAGAAAGAGTTAATCAGATCCTAGAGGACATGTTAAGATCCTGTGCACTAGACTATGGGTCTAGTTGGGATGATAATTTACCATATGTGGAATTCTCATACAATAACAGTTACCAAACTAGTATCAAGATGGCTCCATTTGAAGTTCTATATGGCAGAAAGTGTAGAACTCCGCTGCTATGGAATGGAGTTGGAGAACGTAGTTTGTTTGGACCTGAACTGATCAAGGATGCCGAAGAAAAAGTAAGACAGATTCAAGACAGGTTAAAAGTAGCCCAATCCAGACAAAAGAGTTATGATGATTCCAAGCGCAGGGATGTAACTTATGAAGTGGGAGACCGTGCATATCTCCGAGTTTCACCACTACGAGGAGTTAAGAGATTTGGAATCAAGGGTAAGTTAGCACCCCGATTCATAGGGCCCTATAAGATTTTGGGTCGTAGAGGGGAGGTTGCATATCAGTTGGAATTGCCTAAATTTTTAACTGTTCATGATGTATTCCATGTGTCACAACTAAAGAAGTGTCACCCGGAAATGGCTGAAACACCACTAAAAGATACGGTTCCCTTAGATGAGGTTAAACTGGAAAACGATCTCACCTATGAGGAAATACCCACCAAGATTCTAGAAACAGCTGAGAGTCTTACTCGTACCAAGACTATCAGGTTTTGCAGAGTTCAATGGAATCACCATTCCGAGGAAGAGGCCACGTGGGAACATGAAGAAGACCTGAAGAAAGAACACTCACACCTGTTTGCTAACCAACCTGAATCTCGGGGACGAGATTCTTCTTAAGGGGGGTAGGTTTGTAACATCCCAATTTTTACGATTGCAGATGTTACTAGTAGCATGCATCATATCATTGCATCATGGCATCACATAATAAGAAGCTGCATCAAATATTTTTTTCCCTAAACCCTATAGTCATATAAAGACAAAGAAAGGGGTTAAACAAAATCAATCCTCCTAAACCCTTGCAAAAGTGTTATTTGATAACCCCATACTAATCTTCTCCTTTTTACAAAATTTTAGAGACCGGTCTCACTTAATTCGGAGTCCGTTTGCAAAAGTTATAAGACAAATAGGAAAACAGAAAATAAAAAGATTAAACTACAAAAAAAAGGGGGAGCCTAGCCTAACCGGGCCAGCCGAGCCGGCAACTCCTATCTACCGCGCGCCAGGCGCAGCGCAGCAGCAGCAACCGCACAGGCCGGCCCAGCCAGCGCCGCCAGCCGCTCAGCCCGCTCCCCTCGCCTCTCACTGACGCCGTGGCCCCACCTATCATCCCCGACCTCTCCGTGTTCATCCCCAACTCCTACTGACCGACGCGATCCTAACAAAAACCGTCTATTTTGAGGCTAGTTCGACCCCCCCACACGCAAAATCCCCCATATAAGCCTCCCCATCGAGCCCCGGCCCTTTTCCCAAAAAAATCGCAAACCCTAGAGCTGCCTGCGCCAAGATCGAACTCGCCACCGGAGTTCCGCCTCGGGAGGTTGCTCCCTCGTCGAAATCGAGCCCCTCTCCCTCCTTTTCTTCCAAAATCAGAACCGCCTCTAACACCTGCGTCTCCCACCTGTTTTTCCCTCTCTACAGCGCAGTCAAGCAACGGGGATTGCACGCCGGAGCTCTGCCGGTGACAGAGGACGTCGGCGGAGCGCCACCGCGAACCGAGGAGGGGAAGCCCGACGCCGTATGTACCAGAGGGACCGCGAGGAGGATGGCCATGTCGTCGTCTGCTTTGCACAACTGGGAGCTCGCTAGGACGCCGCCGAGCATCGCCACCGATGCGTCGCCGCCGTTCGTCATCGTCGTCGTCAAGTCCTCGCCGCCGCGGTGATGTCAAGACCCGAACCGGTAAGGTACAGATCCCTGTGTTTATAGTGCTAGTCCCTGGATCGAATAGCTACCACCCACAGTTTAAGATGTAATATCAAGAAACAAAGGTCATATTGCATCACATATCCAGGAATAAAAATAGTTCATTACAACTTACATAGATCATATGGCTATCTCATTACAAAGCAACAGATATAACTATAAAGCATGGAGTCCTTCATCTTCATGTGCCACAGGAAAACATGTTGGGTGCAGACTCGTAATCCCTACTCATCAAACTTCACTATCATCAAATAATCCCGCAACATGATAAGTTATAGCCACAAAGGGTCAATACATCGAATGTATTGGCAAGTGAAACATAAACGATATAGCATATTCCGCTATAACACTAGCATTTCCCCAGTGTACCTCCAACTTAACATAGCCACACTAGTTCTTCCCCTAGTGTGCTTCTAACTTAATGGTAACACTAGTATATCCCTAGTGTACCGCTAACACAAAATGGCCACACTAGTACATCCCTAGTGTGCCTCTAATTCAATGGTAACACTAGTACATCCCTAGTGTACCGCTAACATAAATTGTCACACTAGTACATCCCTAGTGTGCCTCTATCTCAATGGTAACACTAGTACATCCCTAGTGTACCGTTAACACAAAATGGCCACACTAGTACATCCCTACTGTGCCTCTAATTCAATGGTACCACTAGTACATCCCTAGTGTACTCTACACCAACATGGTCACACTAGTACTTCCCTAGTGTACCCTTCTAAATCTTTCTCCAAGACTACACACTCATCCATCAAGACAATCCATTTATAAAGCCGTTTCCATCTTATCATGCATAATACAAAAAAATATCACTAACGCATAATAGAAACAATAAGAAATTTAATGAGACCAAAGTATCACTTGCCTTTTTGGATATAAGAAGTCCAATAATAACTCCTCAATAATTTATACTCGAAGAATTATATATCATCAAAGTCGACAACAATACAATCAAGCAAAAATCACACTCTCAAAACTAGCATCACAAAACAACACATGAATACAACGAAATACATGCAAGCATACCACAAGATATTTTTTTGAACAAGTTGTTATAGCAAGGTTCTGAACACCACAAATATCTACTGGTCCTTTTATATAATTGAAATTTCAATTGGAACCATTTTAGTGCAATTTGGTTATTTAAAGTATTTTTCTTTTACTAGGATAAGGCTTATTCAATGTGATATTTGCTACTGCCATAAAATTCTAATTTTAATTTTTTTGTGTTTATGTTTATGGTCAGAGGGTACACAACCATTTGCAAAAGGTTTCACTCAAAAATAATTTTTAGAACATGTTTTATAGCCAAAATACCCCACAAATGGTTCTGTATAAAACATGATTTTAACCGTCACAAAAGTACCGAATTATTATTCTACTGTGTTCTACTCATTTTTGTGAATCCATAGACATATTATTTGCTAAATTTGGAAAAACAGAACTAAAGATATGATTTTTGTAAGTTCCTATGTTCATATGTCCTAAAAATCCGAAAATAGAAAAAGATAAGACAAGTGGCAGATTTTTATTGGCCTGTACCCCTTCGGTAAGTGATCTATTGATAGCCCTTAGATGAAGATCGAACGGACCAGGTTAGCTCACCAGAAAAGCTCGCTGGAAAGATCGCCGAAATAGCGGGCACGAGCTTGGCGTCGCCGTTCTCGTCGTTAGGATCGTATCCGGAGTTGAAGAAGACGTGGACGGTGTAGAGAACGTCGAGGCAGTGCTTGGAGACATAATGAATAGATCGTTCCTCTCCAGGGTTCACGGAAATCCACGGCTAGAGTGACGTACGATGTCGGGCGGCGCGGTCAACTGCAACAAGAAAGTGAACCATGATGTCCTGGAGGTAGGCAACGATGAGTAGAGTATTCCAGTTCAAGGAATTGATAAGATTCTCATCGTGGACGACAAGATCTGACGATGAACTCGAATTTGGGACTTATTGGCATCGTTGGTTTGTGATCTACAGACCTCCTCTGGTGAAAGTCTGAGAACGAAAATGATGGAGGAGAAAGAGTGGAAGATGATGCTCTCTTCAGTTTTTGCTAAGGTGGTCTATGGAGGGAGATCAGGAGACATATGCCGACGGGTGGCATTCGGAGCACCGGTTTGATATGAGAGATTAAAGCACTAAAGTAAGAAACTAATGGCCTGAATGGAACCTCCACTTGATTATAAACGTTTTTCGTTTTGAATGGAACCTCCACTTGATTATAAACGGTCATTGGTATTGATAGGGAGAGGAGAGGAAGATCTACAGCCATAAACGTTTTAGCTCTGTGCTTGTGTTCGTGAAGACGTACATGAACTGGAGGAGGAAGATGATTAGTTCGCACGGGCTTCAGTCGCTGGGTTAGTTGGGCCAACAAAATTCAGCCCAAGATGGAAATAAAAGAAGAAGGAAAAATTAGTGGGACAAGGGAGTTGCCCAACTGGGCTTTGGGCTGCTGCTGTTTTTTTTCTTATTTCAAATCTTTTTTTTTCATTTATCTTTTCTGTTTTTTTTTATTTGTCCATGATTTGAATTACCAATTTAACTCAAACTTGCTCAGAAATTTTTGAGTAGAATAACAATACAAAGTTTATTAGAAATATGACTTTTTGGTACTATTTTATAATCCAAAATATTTACACTAAATATACGAAGCTCATGTGGGTTTTATTATATTTTCTTATTTCTTTTCCCCCTTCGCTTTATAAATTTCATAACATTTTATCTATAGCTCCAAATAGGATGAAACCAATTTCCATGGTTTTAAAATTTTGTCCTTTATCACAATATATCACGTAGGATTTATCTTTGCAAATTTTAAATATGGAATATATCCATAGTATTGTGTTGTTCTTATGTGGTAATCAATAAATAGGGTTTTAAGAGAAATTCTATTTCTCTTGAGGTTTAAAATACAAACAACATGCTTCATGATTTGGGATTTTTAAAACATGCACACCACTTCACAAACAAAAATAATTTTATTTGGATTGTGTTTTTGGAGAAATTGCATTGAATTTCCAAAAGTTTTTGTTCCCCGTGAATTTCAACGGTTCGATTCTTTATTTTGTTTTAAGTTTTTCACATTTCAAAATTTGGAAAATTTTGGGATGTGACAAACTACCACCCTTAAAAGGAATCTTGTCCCGAGATTCTAGAAGGCTAGAAATATTAGGTTGGGTTTTCGAATAACTAGGGTGCTACCACACTCTTAAAAGGAATTTGTCTAGCTTACATTTTGAAGGTTCTCTTAATGTCTTTCAAGTTTCCTCTCTGGGCACTTGTTGGCATAATGTCCAAGGTATTGACAGTTGAAACACATTACTTGGCTTAAATCCTTACGAGGCTTGTTGTTGTTATTGTCGTTGCTTCTCCCATCCCTATTGGGGTTCTCAACATCACTAATCTTCTCAGTGCAGTCATTTGCATAGTGCCCCATCTCATGGCACTTGAAGCATTCTATCTGACTGAGATCCTTCTTGTCTGGTTGGTGGTAACAATGTTGTCCATTGTGACTGTTGTTATGGTGGTTACTTCCTTCATGCTTGTGAAAGCCTAAACTTCCACTACGTTCGCCATACAAATGCATCTTATGTGGTGGTCCCGATCCATGCTTGTCGAAGGTGTGCTTCCTCTTCTTGCTCTCAACTTGCTTTATCTTGCTCTCTAGAATTGTAGCTTTATCACATAGTGATTGATAAGATGGAACATAAGAAACTAATAATTGCATGGAAAGTTCATCATTCAATCCATCTAGGAACTTTTCCTTCCTCTTAGAATCAGTGTCAGTATCATCTGGAGCATAACGTGATAGATTGTTGAATTCCTCAATATATTCAGCAACACTACGCCGACGTTGTTTAAGGTTGTGAAACTCCTTCTTCTTCAGACTCATAATGCCTGAAGAGATATGGTTGGTGCGAAAACCATCTTCAAATATTGGCCAAGTCACTTCTTCAATGGGGTGAGTGACTTGGAAGTTGTCCCACCATGTAGATGCAGGGCCTTCAAGCAAGTGTGCTGCAAATCTCACTTTCTCAGAATTCGAGCATCCAACAGTCACTAGATCCCTGTTCACTAAATGTAACCAATCATCGGCTACCATTGGATCAGAAGTACCAGAGAACTTTGCAGGTCTCAACCTTAGAAATCTAGTGAGCATATCCAGAGGTGGTGGATTGTTGTTCTGGTTGTTATTGTTATTATTGTTCTGATTGTGATTATTGATGGTTGCCATGAATTGTGTCATCGTCTGCATTAGCTGAGTCTGTGCAACCATCATCTGTTGCATCCCATTTCCATTGTTGTTGTTTCCATTGTTGTTGCAGCGGTTGTTGACACGTCTCAGAGGCATCTGTTTGGGTTGGATTGAGATTAGAATAGGCAAATGATTTCTAGGAAAAGAATTCTACTCATACACAACAAATCAAACCAAGCAATATGCAAGCAATTTCAACCGTACATTCAACAACAAATTTCAAACATCACTTGGCCAAACAAAATATTATTTCCATACCATATATGTTGGTACGATCAATAAACGATCACGAAGTCGATTATTTAAACGACGCAACTAGTGTGGTGGTCCAACTATAGGGTTCTACTTGATATTATTCCCTTGGGATTATTCCATTCTTCTCCATAGCTAATGAATTAGGAATGAGATCAAGGTGTCCTTATGTCATCTTGTCACAAGGTCCTCCTAAGTTGAGTTTCCTTAGTCTCCACGTCTTGAGTATATTTCTTCTCTTCCTTGCAGTCCTTCCAAGTGTTGTGTAGTCTATGCCTAAGTATTTCTCCAAGTTCTTCAATACCTTTCCATGCATAACTCCTTGTAGAGTCGAAGAATGGCATTTGAGGTTCTAAGTTGGTGGTCATCCAAAGTCACATTGTCTTGTTGTTGTCTTCCTTGAAGATATCCAAATGAATCAAGATAATACCACGAGAACAAAAGCTAATATAACCTAGTAAAACCATGATAGATAAGTTTCTAATCCTAAGATCTTTCCTGATTTCTCTCTCATCTTATTTTCTACAAAACTTGAACTTCTCTTCTTTCTTGAAATCCTTGTATGATCCTTGAAGTTGTCATCCATTGATCTTGACTTTTCTTCTTGATCCTAGAATGCCCCGTCCTTCCCATTGAGTTAGGCGTGTAGTTCATCATTTCCTAAGTAGTTGATTGCTCCTATTATCAACAAGATCCTATATAAAATTTCTATGTCCTATAATTACTGAAGAATAAATCTTCCTTCTAAAACTTCTTCTCTCGGCTTCTTTTGGTGATGGAGATATGTTGATCTAGTATGTTGACGATGTTGAGAAGTCCAAATCCAAAGTAGGTGGTCTTGAAGTCCTCATTGATCCTGAAGCGAAAGTCCTTTGAGGTGTTTAGACTTAAGTCCTTAGTGATGTCGAAGCTGAAGTCCTTAGCAATGATGAGGCTGAAGCCCTTTGTTATGTTGATGTTGAAGTCCTTTGTCATCAAGTTGAAAAAGGGAGAGATGCAGAAACAAAACAGAATACTAAGGAGAGAGTTTACAAGATTGTTTGTAAATAACTTCGAGTAAATTAAACTCTTATTTTTCTAAAGGGGTTGTCCAAATCCTAGGGTTACGAACCTACAAGCAACACAATGCTCTGATACCATCTGTCAAGACCCAAACTGGTAAGGTACATATCCCTGTGTTTATAGTGCTAGTCCCTGGATCGAATAGCTACCACCCACAGTTTAAGATGTAATATCAAGAAACGAAGGTCATCTTACATCGCATATCCAGGAATAAAAATAGTTCATTACAACTTACATAGCTCATATGGAGATCTCATTACAAAGCAACAGATATAACTATAAAGCATGGAGTCCTTCATCTTCATGTGCCACAGGCAAACATGTTGGGTGCAGACTCGTAATCCCTACTCATCAAACTTCACTATCATCAAATAATCCTGCAACATGATAAGTTACAGCCACAAAGGGTCAATACATTGAATGTATTGGCAAGTGAAACATAAACAATATAGCATATTCCGCTATAACACTAGCATTTCCCTAGTGTACCTCCAACTTAACATAGCCACACTAGTACTTCCCCTAGTGTTCTTCTAAGTTAATGGTAACACTAGTACATCCCTAGTGTACCGCTAACACAAAATGGCCACACTAGTACATCCCTAGTGTGCCTCTAATTCAATGGTAACACTAGTACATCCCTAGTGTACCGCTAACATAAAATGGTCACACTAGTACATCCCTAGTGTGCCTCTAACTCAATAGTAACACTAGTACATCCCTAGTGTACCATTAACACAAAATGGCCACACTAGTACATCCCTAGTGTGCCTCTAAATCAATGGTACCACTAGTACATCCCTAGTGTACCCTACACCGACATGGTCACACTAGTACTTCCCTAGTGTACCCTTCTAAATCTTTCTCCAAGACTACACATTCATCCATCGAGACAATCCATTTATAAAGCCGTTTCCATCTTATCATGCATAATACAAAAAATATATCACTAACGCATAATAGAAACAATAAGAAATTTAATGAGACCAAAGTATCACTTTCCTTTTTGGATATAAGAAGTCGAATAATAACTCCTCAATAATTTATCCTCGAAGAATTATATATCCTCAAAGTCTACAACAATACAATCAAGCAAAAAGCACACTCTTAAAACTAGCACCACAAAACAACACATGAATACAACGAAATACATGCAAGCATACCACAAGATATTTTTTTGAACAAGTTGTTACAGCAAGGTTCTGAACACCACAAATATCTACTGGTCCTTTTATATAATTGAAATATCAATTGGAACCATTTTAGTGCAATTTGGTTATTTAAAGTATTTTTCTTTTACTAGGATAAGGCTTATTCAATGTGATATTTGCTACTGCCATAAAATTGTAATTTTAATTTTTTTGTGTTTATGTTTATGGTCAGAGGGTTCAATACACAACCATTTGCAAAAGGTTTCACTCAAAAATATTTTTTAGAACATGTTTTATAGCCAAAATACCCCACAAATGGTTCTGTATAAAACGTGATTTTAACCGTCACAAAATTACCGAATTATTATTCTACTGTGTTCTACTCATTTTTGTGAACCCATAGACATATTATTTGCTAAATTTGGACAAACAGAACTAAAGATATGATTTTTGTAAGTTCCTATGTTCATATGTCCTAAAAATCCGAAAATAGAAAAAGATAAGACAAGTGGCAGATTTCTATTGGCCTGTACCCCTTCGGTAAGTGATCTATTGATAGCCCTTAGATGAAGATCGAACAGACCAGGTTAGCTCACCAGAAAAGCTCGCTGGAAAGATCGCCGGAATAGCGGGCACGAGATTGGCGTAGCCGTTCTCGTCGCTAGGATCGTATCCGGAGTTGAAGAAGACGTGGACGGCGTAGAGAACGTCGAGGCGGTGCTTGGAGACGTGATAAATAGCTCGTTCCTCTCCAGTGTTCGCGGAAATCCATGGCTGGAGTGACGTACGATGTCGGGCGGCGCGGTCAACTGCAACAAGAAGGTGAACCATGATGTCCTGGAGGTAGGCAACGATGAGTAGAGTATTCCAGTTCAAGGAATTGATAAGATTCTCACCGTGGACGACAAGATCTGACGATGAACTCGAATTGGGGCTTAAGTTGGCATCGTTGGTATGTGATCTACATACCTCCTCTAGTGAAAGTCTGAGAACAAAAATGATGGAGGAGAAAGAGGGGAAGATGATGCTCTCTTCTGTTTTTGCTAAGGTGGTCTATGGAGGGAGATCGGGAGACGTATGCCGACGGGTGGCACTCGGAGCACCGGTTTGATATGAGAGATTAAAGCACTAAAGTAAGAAACTAATGGACTGAATGGAACCTCCACTTGATTATAAATGTTTTTCGTTTTGAAGTCAAAGAGAAACGGTCATTGGAATTGATGGGGAGAGGAGAGGAAGATCTACAGCCATA
The DNA here is from genome assembly GCA_916181665.1 of Avena sativa. Classification (NCBI taxonomy): domain Eukaryota; kingdom Viridiplantae; phylum Streptophyta; class Magnoliopsida; order Poales; family Poaceae; genus Avena; species Avena sativa. Next base: position 371,270,146 of record OV702291.1, on the reverse strand, counting down.
ATTGTTTCAGCTCTGTACTTGTGTTCCCAAAGAGGTACGTGAACTGGAGGAGGAAGATGATTCGCTCGCACAGGCTTCAGTCGCTGGGTTAGTTGGGCCAACAAAACTCAGTCCAAGATGGAAATAAAAGAAGAAGAAAAAAATAGAGGGACAAGGGAGTTGGCCAGCTGGGCTTTGGGCTGCTGCTTTTTTTTTTCTTATTTCGAATTTTTTTTCATTTTTTATTTTCTATTTTTTTCTATTTGTCCTTGATTTGAATTACCAATTTCACTTAAACTTGCTCAGCATTTTTTTAGTAGAATAACAGTACAAAGTTTATTAGAAATAGGACTTTTTGGTATTGTTTTATAATCCAAAATATTTGCACTAAATATATAGAGCTCATATGGGTTTTATTATATTTTCTTATTTCTTTTTCCCCTTCGCTTTATAAATTTCATAATATTTTATATATAGCTCTAAATAGGATGAAAAAAAATTCCATGGTTTCAAAATTTTGTCCTTTATCACAATATATCACTTAGGATTTATCTTTGCAAATTTTAAATATGGAATATATCCATAGTATTGTGTTGTTCTTATGTGGTAATCCATAAATAGGGTTTTAAGAGAAATGCTATTTCTCTTGAGGTTTAAAATACAAACATCATGCGTCGTGATTTGGAATTTTTAAAACATGCACACCACTTTATAAACAAAAATAATTTTATTTGGATTGTGTTTTTGGAGAAATTGCATTGAATTTCCAAAAGTTTTTGTTCCCTCTGAATTTCAACGGTTTGATTCTTTATTTTATTTTAAGTTTTTCAAATTTAAAAATTTGGAAAATTTTGGGACGTAACAGGTGAGTTCCCTCCGTCCCCGCCCAACGGTTTGATCGCGATCCGGCGGCGTAGATCAGCCTGTCCCAGCGAAGCGGTATCGCCCAACCGCGTCACGCCGCGTGGCATGCCCACATCAACCCGCCGCGTCAGCGGCGCGTGCTAGCTGGGCCAATCCCCCGCGGCCACTTGTTGCTTGCGTGGCCGCCCACCTGTAAATACTTTTAAATAGGCAGAAACTATTTTAATCTTGTAAAATTCATAGTAATTCGATTACTTGGCCAAAAAATACGTATAATACACCGTTGGATTCGTAAAATTGAGTAGAACACAGATCTATAATTTTATTATTGTTTTACTGCAGCAATCTTGCAGTAGGATTTAAAGTTTATATTAGAGTATTTTAAATCTAGAAAAATATTCGTAGATCTGTTTTAGTTGATTCTTTTTGCGTTTACTTTGTATCTACGAGACCTTCTATGGAAAATTGTTATAACTTGCTTAGAGTGTTTAGATCTGCTTCGAGGTAGATTGGAGGTGTAGATCTATTTCTGGGCTTGTTTATTTAGGTATTAACCCAAAATACTTAAAATCTGTGGGGAATCGATGCTAGTGACATCCCCACCTCAACAACACCCCAGAATAAAATCCTTGGCCGAAATTGAATCCATCCTTTTTATATTATCGTGTTTCATGCATGCATATTCACCTTCATGACATTGTTTTGTGCAAATTGTGATTGGATCTATATTTGTGTTTCGTTAGATTGCTCGGAGTGCACTGAGGAGTACTGTTGTGTAGAGTGCTGCTCGAATCAAGGCAAGTTACACCTCTTGTTCATATATTGTCCCAGTTTTGAATACGAGGCATGTTTTGCTCTTCAAAATAGTAGTATGCATGTGTAGGATTGTTTTGGTAGATCTACTTGGAAATATTTTGCAAGTACAATGTTTTGGTAGATCTTACTTAGGATTTCTATGTCCTATTAGGTTCCCCTGTTTTTGCTAAGTATTGCTTGCTATGCTATATATATACTAAGTACCGTTGGGGGCTTCGAAATCCTCAAAATTTGCTAAGTATGAGAGCTCTCTCGAGCGAACTTTTCTTCTCAAAACCCCTTTCAAAATAAAACTAAGTTTTCTTCTGGGCGGAATGGTTGTCGGGTCAACGAGTGGATATTTGGTGGAGGACGGCCGCCCAGGAATCAAAGAAGTCTGCCATGTTCAGAAGCTTCCAGTGCAACCACAATACATATGGGCTCTATCTGGGCTTAGTACTTAGTAGGAAACCTCGCCGGGGTACCAACGTTTGGAGGTTCTTGGCACGGTTGGATCCAGCTGGTAGAGGGTCTACTAAGGGAAGGCTTCGCCGTGGTCTGGTATGTAAAAGGACTTGATTGTGGATTGTGGGGAAAGTGCACAACCTCTCGAGAGTATTGCAATCTGATCGATCAGCCGAGTTCACAGAAAAGAACAATTTGAGCATCTGAAGGATGGAGCCTCTGAAAGATCTTCCTCTCTCTTTTTCCAAAATTACAGTTTTATAAACCCCAAGGCGTGAGTAATATCGCTATTGGGTGGGATTTTGGGAACTTGGTGCGTAATATCCAAGTGTTAGGTCGTTGGGCACTTGGTGAGTAATATCCTCGTGTTCCATTCGCCTCGATACTACTTAATCAAATGTTTACAAAGTAGGGTAAAACTCTTTCTCTTTTCTTCTTACTTAGAGAAAACTGGCTTTATGCAAAAGAACCCCAAAGCCTACACTTAGCCTTGCATGTAGACATAGCCTTATTCTTTCCTTGGTGTAATTTGCCAATACATTCAAAGTATTGACCCAACTTATTGGCTACACGTCTTATGTGCAGAATCCGAAGACTAAAAGGTGCGTAGGGATCGTGGGTCTTCACATAACTAGGCTGAGGCATTGATGGACTCAAGATTACTTAGTTTCCGTTGTTTTATTTGAGCTAGCTATAAGCTATGCAAGTTGTAATAATTATACTCTGGATTATTCGTGTAATAATGACTTGTGTTTTACATGATATTCATCGACTGTGAAGTGCTAGCTAATGATCCAGGGACTAGCATGTTATTCATAGGGACTTAGGATCTTTAACGATCCAAGGTCGCAACACACTTTTGATTTTTGGTGTCTGTATCTATACGGTCGCAACTATATGACCGGAGATGAAATTCCGGCCGTATAGTTGGTCGTTAAACTCTTAGACTTCTTCATTTACTTTTTTGTTTTTCTGATTATAATCTCATTCAAAAAACGGTATTTTCGGTTCCAAGTCGGTAACTTAACCGATCTGGACTCTAGATATTTGGAAATATCTGCCCGGAACCAACTATACGGCCGGAGCTATACGGGTCGCGCATGTATAGTTGGTCATTACGCGGTAGGACTCCTCCAAATCCGCGATTTATTTTCCTATTCCATTAAGATTCTTTTCTTGGGCGTGAATTTGGTGTTTCTTGCGAGTTTTACTGACCTCTGACCCCCCTTATATACTGCCATTGCCTCTCTCTCTAATCATAATCTCTACGAACCAATCTATCTCTTCTTCATACTCGAAGACACGCAAACCAAGGGACAGAAGCCAAGGAGAGAAGTTCCTATGGAGATCGGGAGAAATAGCGAGCAAGTCAAGGAGATCAAGACCATTCCTATGGAGTTCCTCGACACTGACCATGGGCGTCGGAAGAAGGAGTTGAAAGCCCTCAAGCGGAAGATTGAAGAGATGGACAAAGAGACTTAGGGACTCACAAGCATCTTCGGTTGATGCAACTTTATATTGAAAAAATTGATGAAGATATTAAGCAGACAACCGAAGTAGGTTTTTCTATGAGTCTCAAGGCGCTACAAACCCTTCATGATAACAATGAGTTCATTAAAAAACAAGTGAAAGTGCTGGAGAGGAATAATCTTTTCTACAAGCTGTGTGTTAAAGAATTAGAAGCTGTCAATCAATCCCTCCGTCTCAGGCTGGCCCGTGAGGTGAAGATACCGTGTGCCATGGTGCCACAGTGATCTACAATAATCACTGTATCAAATAATCGCAAGGGATTATTTGATACCGCCTGACTTGATTCCAAGCTTGGGGAGATCATTTAGACCTTGTAATCTATCTTATAAGTTTTTACATTACTATTTAGTTTTGCATTAGTTCGAAATAAAGTTTGCATCATTAGAATTCCGTTCAGGAATAGTCGATCCCTTTTATGAAATTCCGAGTTTATTATCATATATGGAGCAATATTGAGTTTGTGTTTATCCGATTGGATATACTAGTCATTAACCCGTGCACCTGGATGGGCTAGCTATTTTTGGGAACACGTGGTTATGTTAAGAAATTTATGAGACTTCTTGTGATATATATTTTTCAAACTTTTTCCAATAATAACAAATTCAAATATCAGGAAATCTATAGATATATGTTTGCGTATTATAACCTCTAGCAGTGAACCCATATTGCCAAATACACTTCTTCACAAATTCTTGATTAGAATATCTATTTTTCTTATTTTAAATGGACATATAAGCCATTAATAATTTATTTGAGTTTTTTTATTGCAAGGTGATTTCTCATTTGTAGGTAATTTCCTAAATTTTTAATTTTAAGTAGTGGCAATACATTCATTGGATGTAATGACCCGGTTCCCCTATCAGAATCCTTAATAAGTACATCCATTGGATTAGAAGAAAAAACATTAGTTACTTACCAACCCACAGAGGATCTAGCATGATATTATGAGAATACTCCAATACAATATCTACTATCTAGTTTTTAATTAAGATAATAGTTTTTTGGACATCTTATATATTTTTACCATCTAAGGATGAGGTATCGGAAAGATCATTCTAAAATTACGCCAAGATCAGATTTACTATTAAGTCGGAGAATAACATCATGTCACACTCATAATTCATTGGAAGTTTTTGCACGTGAGTTAACGGCCAGCAGGTCGAACCAAATAGGTCTGGCTAACAAGAAGAAATGATGAGGAAAAAGTGGATGTGAAGTAGATGACGCTGACCTGGTAGGCTGGTATAGCTAAGAAATCGGAAAACTATGCAAGTTAACGGCCAACAGGTCAAACTAAATAGGTCCGGCTAATGAGAAGAAATGAGGAGGAAAAAGTGCATGTGAAATAGATGACGCTGACCTGGTAGGCTGGTATAGCTAAGAAATGGGAAAACTATGCAAATATTAAACCAGCTATGCAACACATAATACATACAATCCTAGATTCTGAAAATACAATGGTGAAAGAAAATACAATGTTAGACGTCCCTAAGGTACTTTTTATTAGCTAGAAAGTTCAATCAGGTGTTGATGCCATACCTAAATTTCACCTCATTACATTACTGTTGAAGAAAAAGTGCATGAAAAAGAGGGGGTATTAAGTGCGGTTTATGTGAATCCGAAGGCTAGATTTTACATACATAGCAGAACATCGATGAATGACTTCATTACACCATTCATAAACTTCTCGTAGTAGACATTATAGTTCAGCTCTAAGACACATGAAAAGTTGAATGTACCCAGAACTCTGCATGGCATAAGTAACCATGGATTAAATTCTTGCATATATAAAAATAAAAGAGAAAAACATGGGGAAAGTTAAAGTTTTAGTAAATACGACCTGCAAACCTCATTTTTTAAACTGATAATGCCCATGAATTCCCAATTACCACAAATAGTGATACATGAGTCATCAGCAAGGATCCTATGGCAAGAACTCAACATACAAAGAGCTTGCAAAATAAGAGAAAGCATATATTTTATGTCCCGTGAAAAGAGAAAATACAGAAAATACATTTTTCAGTAAATTTGACATGCAAATATCATAATTCAAATTGATTTTTTCCTTAGTATTCAGTTAGTACTCAGAGCATTAAAGGAATCATTATGAAGGATCCTCTGCCTAGAAAACAAATACCGACAGAGCCTGTAAATAACACATAGCTTGGATCTCAGTGAAATCTAAATACCAATATCGTTACTTCATATTTCCATTTATGTTTTACCAATAGCAGCAAGGATATTCCTATTCAGCTATACATTAGCAAAAACCACCATCAATAAGGAATACTTTACTATATATGAAGACGTGTTGAGTGGCTGGTTACTACGGATATTACCTGTGTTGTTGTGTGTCATTGGCCCTTGCTCAACACCAGATGATTTTTCCATCCGTCTCGCCATGCTTTGCTGTCGCTGAAATCCTCCTTGTCGTAACACTTAATTATTTCTCTAAAATTTTCTAGTGATAACACTTATCCTATCTCTTTTAAACTGCCATCGGAGCAGCTGACCATCCACTATATCAATCATCACGAAATTTGAATGGACTAAAAAGATAAGCTAGACTGTAGTGTACTCATAATTTGAAAACTAAAGGAGATTGAAGCTTTGCACGGGAATAGGTTCATCGAGAGGCCAGATTGGATCGTGGCTTTTCTTGATCAATCTACACCATCACTGGATCATAGCAGTTTACGACGTGATCTTCAAATTTCACGGAGACACAACCATCCAATGCATCAATGATCTGCGGTTACAAAAATTGCAAGATGATGAGATTTAGGACTGGAGAGGACGGGATTACAAAGAGATTGTATTTTGTGAAGCTCTTCTTCATGGATGCAAAACAGATGTAGCCTTGAAGTCGAGAAGGGGGAATAGCCGAGAAGAGATCGCGCGATTACGGGTCAATGGACAAAAAAGCTGTGGCAGTAGAGGGAGTTTTATTTCCAGCGAAGCGGAGTCTCGTACGCTGTGTGTGGGATAGTTTGAAAGGAGTCTCAAGAACTCCATCTGATGGTTGTAGATATCTAATGCCACAGATCGTACGGATAGTTTCGTTAAGTTTCTAGGATTAACGTGGCGCTTCCTATGGTGCCTCCAATTAGTAAATATAAGATGAATGACTTGATTATAATTTACTTGCACTTGATGATAGTAATAGGAGTATTCCACACCATTGCTATTAATGGAACATACAAAGATAATTTGATCAATATGTTGTAGGTATATGGTTTAATTTATAAAGAAAGAAAAACTATCTAATCAGTTAAATTGAAAAATAAAACCTTCAACAAAGTAAAATAAAAAGTGCTATCAAATTAGAGTGAGATCAAGACGAGGTAGAATATTCAAGATATAAAGATTGCTTCATATACAATTGGAATTTGATAATTGAGATCGCTAAACTTTGGATTCTTACATGAAGTGGAATGTACGGCTAGCATCTTTGCACAACACTAAAACAAAAGTGTGAGCATATACATATAAAAGAAGAAGAAAAGAAAGAAGAAAAAGAGAGAATGTGCAAAGAGCAAATAGGCATACACCACTATATTATAGTATGACAAAGAGACGTTTTGAGATTTTGAATCTCAAGTGAATATGTTAAATCCTAAAACACTTGGGACTACCTCGCTAACTCATTCGGTTGAACTGAATACTTTCACATCATATTAAGAGTGATGTTTTGTGAATTGTTAAATGCTAAGGTGCGGAAGCCTGCTAATATTATCCGGATGGTTCGAGTAAGGTACTATTCATGAACTTATTCATATGTATCATGTATGATAAACACATGCTGCAACTACCTCATTTATTTTATCGACTCAGCTTCATGAATATGAGGATCACATCCATTAAGCTAACTTGCTCGGGACGAGCAAGAGTCTAAGCTTGGGGAAATTGATGAGTGCATATTTGCATCTTGTTTTACATTATTATTTTGCATTGTAGATATAGGATCTTGGTATTTCACGGCGCTCGCGTGCATATTTTATGTCTGTTTTCACCAGGATCAAGACAGATGATGGATACAATGGATACAATTCTTGGCGTAGTTGTACTGAGGAGAAAAGGAGTCAACAACAACATAAATCGCTTATTTGGTAAATATCAATAATACAAGAAGAAAACCCGAAGTGAACAAAGGACACAGACGGTTTAACGACCAACTATACGACGGGAATAAATTTTCCGGCCGTATAGTTGGCGCCACCACCGCCTGCTCAAATAGTTTCACCCCGTGCAACTAGATCAGGGAAACGACATACAGAACAACCAGAAATCATCGAAACCTCACCTCCGGAAGGCATCTGGAGGGGGAACTCGTCGTCTAGGGATCCATCCTCGCCCTGCATAGATCCAGGATGCTAAGGCATCAATCTTCATCATCAACCGCTACATCACCACCATCTCCATCCATCCCATCTACATCTTGTTTATATCTTGTTGTAATTTCCGTACTCGTTGTGGATTTATACATGTACTATTCATCCATGTTAGATTCGATTGTTATTACCATGATGTTGATTGCCTCCATGTCTGAGTAGATCTTTAGTTCTTAGGGAGATGGAGAAACCCTAGTATGAGATTGAACTAAGATAAAGTTTATTATGATATTCATAGTTATGACCATGTGTTAGATTGTCTTCCTCTTGATGTTGGGAGAAGTCGACCTCTCAATATTTGCCTCTTATGGGGACTTGATGGAGGGAACTACTTGTTGGTATACAGAGGTGTATTAGCACTTACAGTGACTATAAAGCTGTTGGCACTCCTTATGTCTCAACTTGGGAACAAAGGAAACTCACGGAACAGTATCCATGCCATGGGATACGTCCTATGGGATTAAGTCCCTTAATAGCGTAGTAATTCGATTGATGTCGATTGTTGACTGCTATGGTTATGAGGATGATGTGAGCAGTGGTTGCTGCCTATTTGTCCTAATACAGAGTTTCTCCCACACATACACAGTTGAGAATGTTCATGATAATAATCTTTACCTTACTTCTTTATAATGCTAGTGATGTATCCGCTACTCCCTGAGAACGCCTTTCCCTATTGTAGTTCCAATCTCTCTTACATGTGCGATACTTATTTTCTGTGTTTAGTTGTTTACTTTACTTATTGTTCCCCTTATACCAAAAACCCAAAAACACCTTTTTACACAATACGCGCATTTTATCTTGTGACTTAGAACTTTATTTAGCATTTCTATTTTAGTATTTAATTCAAGAGTTATTAGACTTCAGTCTCCTGCTCCATGTGGGATCGATATCTCTATTTCGAAACTAGCTACATACGATCTGTGCACTTGCAATCATCACCATCATGTAGAGAACCTTTGTCAAATTCCCATGGACGACCAAGCAACATGTGAAAAACCGTCATTGGAACGACATCACACTCTACTGTGTCTTTATATGGACCAATAGAGAATGTTACCGAGATAGTGTGCTTGATATTCACGGAACCTTGGTCACTTAGCCATTGGACGTGGTAGGGTTGCTTGTGAGGATGGAGGGTGAGGGTGAGCTTCTCACACAACTTGGTGCTTGCAAGGTTGTGGCAACTCCCTCCGTCGATGATCACTTTGATAGATTTCCCATTGATGTCGGCACGTGTTTGGAAGATATTTGATCGTTGATCTTCATGGTATTGTGCTTGACTGGTCAAGATTCTTGTGACGACAAACGATGGACTTGCGTTATGTTCACACATGAGGAGCTCTTGGTCATCTTCCACATGTTCACTTGTCATTGCTTCCTTGACTCGGGCATCAAATTCATCTTCACTCAAGTACTCTTCATCGCCATTGTCATGGATAAACAATAATTTCTTGTTTCCACACTTGGCCGACTTGTGTCCTTTGCCTCCACACATGTAGCATTCACCGTTGAATGGCGTGGCATCCTTTGTATACTTGCCACTTGGGGGCGGTTTTCCTTGAGGAAATGTGGTCTTGAAGGAAGGCTTGGAGGTACTTGAGGAGCTTCCATTGAAGTTTGTTGGTGTAGCGGTTGAAGCTTGCTTGTAGGTGAAGTATGTCTTGGGCTTGTTGTACTTGATGTCCTCTTGCACTTGACAACCGGCTTTTATTGCGATGTGCACAAGCTGAACCATGTCGTTGTATGTTTGGAACTCGACGATGCACTTGATTGGATGGTTCAAACCAATAAGGAAACATGCCATAGTTTGTTCCTTGCGCTCTTCTATGTTAGCGTGGATCATTTTGAGCCCCATTTGCTTGAAGTACTCTTCCACGGTCTTTGTCCCTTGACTAAGCGATTAAATCTTGTTGAAGAGATCACGCATGTAGTGCGAAGGAACAAAGCGAGATGTCATACGAGCCTTATATTGGGTTCGCATCATAGAAAACGAAAAACTCCTACGATGGGAACTACTAAGCACCAAGATCTATCTACTAGATACAAGAAATGGGTGGATATACATCCATAGAGATCATACCTTTGAAGACGGAAAAAGTGTAACAAGATTTGGCTCGTGGATGATGTAGTCGATTGCTTGTCGATCTCAAGATCGAGAGGAAGTCCTAGCGCCGCAAATCAGTAGTGCATCCGTGCTTGCACACACGTCCGGTCCACCGAACAACCTCCGCCTCCTCGCTCCACTGATGTAGCGTAAGGAGCAACTCCTTCCAGACGAAAAGCCACCGGGAACATGTATCTCGCTAATCCGAGACCATGGGGGAATAGTTCTAGAGGGGGAGAGATCCTTCACGAGGAGGTGTGATTTGTGAGGAGGAGAGGGGGTCCTTTTATACGGAAGGGGGCATCCCCTCCCATGGCCGGCAGTCATGGAGGAGACCCTCCACCTCCTCTCATTCATGTGGGTAGAAGCTTCACTGACATAAATTTGACTCCACTCAAAATTCCACTCACATGCATTAAATTTCCACCAAATTTAATGCAACTCTCATTTAATAAAACACTTTTATTTATTTTATTCAGAATTTTGTTAATTACTTTAATTAACAAACATTCACAAAAAACCCCTGCAATATTTCAATATCACATGCAGAACCAATTTTAGAAATTTCACCCGAAATAATTTTAGTGTCCATTGAAATAATCCCAACGCTTTGTCAATCTTTTCTCTGGAACACATTTGCTCCAAATGGTGTCTGTATCCATTAAGTGTGTCACCCTACGGTTCGTGAATAATACAGACATGATCGAGACCCTTCTCAGATCAATAATCAGTAGCGGGACCTAGAGATCCATACTAACTCCCACACATTCAACGATGACTTCTGTGATCGTGAAAACCATTAACACTAGTAACTTATTCCCTCTGTCTCACGGTATATTACATGTTTGAGATTCGATCATCGGTATCTCAATACCTAGTTTGATCTTGTTATCGACATGCACTATTTTCGTGTTCTCGTGATATAACATTCTAGTGATCTCATCACTTGCTTGCAAGATATTTCAATGTGATGTCACCGAGAGGACCCAGAGTATATCTATCTATCATTGGGATGGACAAATCCCACACTTGAGCCATGATCCTCAACATAACACCTTCGGAGTATCTGAACCCACATTTATAGTCACTCTGTTATGGTGTGATGTTTGATGTTATCAAGTTACTATTCTAGTGTTAGCAATTAACATGATCTCATGGTCTAAGGACTAAGATTACTTCGTATGATGTTATAGCAATATAAACACAATGACTTTGATCGTAATGCTATACTTTGGATGAATTTTCATCACATCATTCACCAATGTTGTGACCTCGTTATTAACAACATCCAATGTCCATCATCAGGAAACCTTGATCATCTTGTTAATAAACCAGCTAGTTTATAAGAGAGGCATAACTAGGAACCCTTTATTTGTTTATTAAACACACATGTATTAACGTTTCCAATTAATATAATTCTAGAATACAAAATAAACATCTATCATATACTTGGAATATGATAATAACAACTTTATTATTGCCTCTCAGGGCATATTCCCTTCACCTTCATGTCATGCCAAGTTGTGATTGGTGGCTCTTCTCTTGCGTCACCAGAAACTTGAACTTGTTCCCACCAAATGTTTGCGTAATCATCAAACTCAAGCGAGGCCATGGCGACCATCTTCTCATCATTATAGTTGTGCATACGAAAGATCTTGTCGACTTTGAGCACCCATGAGAGGTATTCTTTGGGATCATTTGAACCGGTGAAATTGGGCATCGTGAACTTGAGCTTGCCAAAGGTTTCTTGCCCATTGCAGTCATAGTGGCTGTGGTTGCCATGATAGTGATGGTCCTCATCTTCCATGCAATTATTGTGATGAGCTTGTTGATGTGCTTGCAGTTGAGGAGGTGGAACTTGGTTATCGCGAACTTGTTCAGGAGCTTGCTCTTGCTCTTGGAGCGGTGGTTGACAAGGTTGAGGCACTTGGGCCACATGAAGGTGTTGAGGAGGTGGAGCCTCTTGGCGTGGTTGTTGACAAAGAGGAGGCTCGTTCCTTAGTTGGTGATGTGGATTAGGCACTTGGGCCTCATGCCGAAGATCATGGTCTTGAGCCTCATGACATGGTGGGCATCGCTCAACATGTACAATTTGAAGCTCCATGTCATCATGTGGTGGAAGAGGCGCCTCATGATGACCGTGGTTTCAGCGTGGATATTCACGACAGTGATGACGAAGATGAGGTTATTGGAGAGCTTCATGTCGGTGACGAGCTTGTTCCTCCAAGTTGGAGTCATCACTTGTTGTGTCAAGTATGTGCCATGGGAGATAGTGGTGGACTTGAGGTTGTGCTGGAGGTTTCACTTGTGGTTACACTTGTTGGATCACTAGTGCCCTTGCGTGATGACGGTGTCCTTCGTGCCTTGCTTGGGGCATTCAGGAGAAATCACCATCATATCTTGTTGTTGCGGCATGCCGTGGGGAAGGTACATAGTGCGAAGAGCTTCCATCTTCAACCACAGGTGCATCATTGAGTCTTGGAGCACTTGGATGATGATCTCGACAAAGAGGGGAGTGGTGGCGCGACGATATCGAAGAGCTTGATGAGCATGATCGCGGTCTTTTCATTCCGTCGATGAGGAGTCAAAGCTTGTCATTTTTTCGGTGACGGAGCATTGGAGCACTTCATTTTGATGGCCAAAGTTGTGTTGCATTGCATGCATTTGTCTTTCAAGGCCATCGAAGTGGTTTTTGATGTTCTTGAACTCGGCTTGCGTCTCACTAAATTGTTCATCTTGTCGCGTCTCAAGTGCTTGGTAACGATCACGGAACTCATGTCGGATGATGTAGTGGCTTGCGCACGTCATGTACGGGACTTGTTCTTCTTCTTGGGGAGGTGGTTGGCTCGACTAACCATGCCTATCCATCATGCAAAACACATAAGCATTGTATATGGAAGTTGAAATATGGTGGTGTTAGCCTTTTACCTCACCTTGGCGATTGCACCAAACTAGAAACCACAAGTGAGAGCTATTAGCTTGCAAAGTGAAATCGCAAAGAAAGCTCACACTAAAGAAATAACTAACTCTCAAAAGCTTGTTGGTGGTAGGTTAGGATTGTGAAATGCCAAAGAACCAACCAAAAGAAAAGGGAGAGTCAAAAGTGGGTAAAATACAAACAAACTCAAGTCAAAGGCAATGGTCAACAACTCAAATGGAGTGACGGGAACCTACGACTATATTCACACATGTGGAGATTGTTCGGATTGACACGACTATGAAAATGAGCAAACAAAATGTACTAATGAAGACTACGCTCAGTGTTGTGCCAATGCAAGGAGAGGCCGAGGCTTGTTTACAAAGAGGAAAAATGAGCAACGAATTTGTGCACTTACCTTTGGCGCTCTTATTTCTATGGGAAACTCAAGTCAAAGCTATGAGACTCTCTTTTGATATGGGAGACTATTTTTTATTTGTATCCTTTTTTGCTCTCCCTTGATGCTACCGAGTCACTCTTGCTATTGCTATTGCTATTGCACTCTCACTATCCAAGGACAAATGCACAATGCTCAAGAAAACACAAGAAGAGCCACTCTCGTGGGATAGGTACACACAAAGTAAGATAGGGTTAACAGGGTGACGCAAGTTATACCTTCTTGATGATGATGGACTTGTGGTCGGTGTTGCGGGATGATGTTCGGTGCTGTGGTGTCGATGAGCATGGATGTTTTCGATGCGGAAGCTTGTTGTTAGTTGATGACACACACACGAGACATGAACAAACAAGAGGAAATTAGCCAATGCAAAATAAGAGGCAAATAGGGTTAAAAATAGGCATCAGGGTCAAAGTCACCGGTGTCTCTAGACCAGAAACTCTGGTGTAGGCCGGAGACTCGAGTGTGCTCAGGACGGAAACTCTGGTGTTGGCCGGAGACTCCGGTCTGCAGGTTCGGAAAACTCTGGTCTAGGGACCAGCTCGAACTGCTCGTGTTCTTGAGCGGAAATCCATGCCTTAGGTCCTCAAATCCACGAAAAATTGGCCAAATTGGGCTAGGAAAACACAGGATAAAGCTGGACCAATACCTAAGACAAGATTTGGTCGGATCAAAACCAAAAATAACACTCCAAATCAAGAGATCGGTCTAAAGACAAATTTGGGGCTCTTTTTGAGGATTTCCAAATTTTTGGTGGATAGAAGAAAATTGTGTGGGGGAATTCGTGAGCAACGAAGATCTTGATACCAGTACGTTGAGGGCTAACCTTGGGGGTGCCTGATTTTTCACGAATCCCTTTCAAATCGAGGGTGAAGGGCAGGGGAAGGAGAGAGGGGATGAACACGATGAACTCACGCACGAAGAACACGACGAACACACACACACGCGAAGCCACGATACAAGCCAATAGCTCATGCCGGCGGCGACCGGTCCGGCGCAATCCCTAGGATCGGTGTCGGGCGGAGTGCTCTCTCTCGAACCAGCACGACGAGTAGGGAGTCTCAGTGAGATCTTGACGTTTTGGCAAAGGGACTCCGATGCCAAGACCTTGTACAACGAGGGAGGCACAATGAAACTCCAACAAGGTTTGTGATATTTTGTGCTCCTCTATCAAAGGAGCATGAGGAAAGAACTAGATAGATCCACAAGGGGTGTCCACTAATTCCAAATATCAAGCCTAGGGTTTACAATAGAGGTGGGGGACTATATATAGGCTAGCCACTAATTCAGGGGTACTTTGGGAATAAAGGATAAGTTCTGGGCGGACTAAGGGGTACATGGGCAAAAGGCCCAAAGGCTTTTACATGCCTGGCGATGCTCGGTCCGGAGACTACGGTATAGCGGTCCGAAGACTCTGGTCCTGGCCGGAGATTCCGGTCGGTCTCCAGAGCAGGTATCAGACTGTCCCTAGGGTCGATCTAGAGGTTGGTCCAGACACGGGCCGAAGACTCCAGTGTCTCAGTCTAGAGACTCCGGTTTGCCAGGCCGGAGACTCTGGTCTGTTCAGCGCCCGCGGGTTCTTCTTCATGCCCTGCTCCTTGTACTCCATCCATGGGGGCCTGGTGATGCGTCGGGGCTTCATAGCTGAGAATGCATAGTGGAAGTAGCAAGCCATCCAAGGATGTATCAAAGTCACTGAAGGAGAGGCTAAAATTCACCTTAGCTTGGAGGAGCTTGGCTAGGGCACGAGTCATGGGTCCACTTGGGGAACTTGGTGGTATAGATGTAGGAGCGTCCGTAGGACAGGGTATATCATAAATAGTTTGTTCTAATGTAAAAGAAGATATATGGTTTGTACTTCTAGTATGCTTCAAATATACTCTTTGTCTATGCTTCTGCAAATTGCCTTCATTGGTATGCACTTCAAGTCCATAGACAATAGTAAGTAATCATGGTTTGACTCAACTTTCTGGACTGGAGCATGAGTTACCACAGAAAGTATGTGAATTTAAGCTGAACTTACGAATTTTGGCAGTTGGTATGTTTGTTATTGCAAAGCACCACTTGTGAACCGCTCGCATCCCAACAATTTATTTATTTTCGTTTTTTAATGTATGTAACGATCCCGACTAGATCATGTTCACTTGTTGATAATATTATGTCTCTCTATCTCTGTTAGGTTTAGTTTAGTAAATCTGTCATCTTATATGTTACTAAGCTTTTATGAAATTTCTCCCTTCTCTTCAGTAGTACGTACATCAAGCTGCTACTTATACTATTGATTTTTACTATAGATTACCGGACACACTCTAAAACTCATATTCATTACACAAGATGCTAAAATTGCCTTGCCTTCCTTCGGATGGGGATCATCACCGGCCATGACTACATTATGTGAATTCCACATATTCAAAAGAGACAAGAGAGTTGCTGAATGAATTCAGGAGCACAAGTACATCTGGAGCAAGCATTCTATAAACTAAAAAGCATTAGTACAAATCAGGAGTTGGGTACAGAGGACATGTTCCAGGTTTGATCCTCTTCGGCGGTTCTTGGCATATCTACATTTAGTGAATGTGAGGCCAAGACTTGTTGATTGACTAGCTTGTCATGCTCCTAGAGGAAGAAAAAAGTACCACTAGAGCATCTTGCTTTTGAATTGTTGGTCAGCTGAAATGGGTAGTCCTAGGAGAAGTACTTCATATCACCATGAAATTATGTGCTCTTTTGGCTATGGTGGTGTTGAGCACGTTCATGATTTTCAGTGTATATTATCCAAGTACACTACAGAATTCACTTAAAACCTTCTTGGATACCACTTGATGTGCATTAGATGAAACTTTATTTCAATCACCCTGCTGGTATTGAAGCTCAGCTATGCTGGTGTACATCATGGATAGAGTTATCCTGCAAACCGACTGATCTATGAAACAAAAAAGCTTTTATTTTTTTGATTAGAGGATCTGAGTAGACTCTTGATATTTTTGACTTTCTCACTGGATCTGTTGGTGGTGACCAATTTCTTTATTTTATTTGCGCAAAGGACTAAACTTGCATCGTTTTTTCTCGTTCGATCGTTCGGATGTCTATCTTTTTTTCAGAACTAGAACATGTCGGGAAAGGCCTCGGCATCATCGCTATAGCACCGCGTCCTCACCGCAGAGTGCACCGTGGATGTGCTAAATCTGGCTGGATAATTTTTATGACACGCCGTGGCTGTACCAACAAGAACTATTTTCCATGTCTTGTGATACTAACTTTTTCTCTCATGTGTGCTATATTTACATATAATAGTACTAATAGTACTTAATTGCACAACTAGAATGATACTCCCCCATCCCATGGCTTAAGGCCTATAATTTTTTTTAAAGTCAAGCCACGGAAAGTTTGACCAAACTTTTTGAAAAACTATCAAGAATTATGATATTATGTAGATACCACGTGAACATATATTTCGTGATGTATCCAAGGGTATATATTTCATATTGTAAATATTAATATTTTTTCTAAAAACTTGGTCAAACTTTACATAGTTTGACTTTTTCAAAAAAAATATAGGCCTTAAACCTTAGAACGGAGGTAGTATATAATAGTATGCCCATTAGATAAATAGGACGCGGCAATAGGAGGCAGCAGAGGCAAGAGAAGGCGGCAGCAGAGCAACAGGAGGCAGCAACAGGTAGTAGGTAGGGAGCTAGTTAGGGCCCCTTCTGTTTCTCTTGGCCATAGACATATTTGCTCAGGTACACGTTGAAGGCAGCGTGCTTGGCCTTCGTATGAGGCGCACCCTGCTATCCTTCATGGGAAATGCCCCTCGCATGTTGCACGATGCTGCTCAGATCTTTCGCAATGGTTCTTACAGAGAAGAGGTACTTGTACATGTTGGAACCTAGGCGGAACAGAAACCTCTCATTCATCATCTACTTGAGGATGCGGTGGCTTTTTACGTGTCTAGACGACATGCTTTGATCAACATAGGTACCTCGTTCTTGCGAATTAGCAAGCAGAGAGAAGAAGTCAGTGAATGAAATTTTTACTACTACCCCAAAATTATGACATCAAACTAGGAAAAGGCTTTGTTGAGAGATTAATTTTAGCATGTATGTACAAGTTGAACCAGCTTATAAATAAACTAGTCCATTAAACATATATTTGTTTGCATATATATATATGGTCAAATTAAGTGATATATAAAATTATACTCCCTCCGCTCTAAAAAAAGATTTCGCAAGTTCTTTCAAATATTTTGAATGAATCTATACAAGTTTCAATGTATATATAGATATATCCAAATTTTAACAAAACTGAGACATCCTTTTTAGGACAGATGGAGTATATTATTTCCATGCATCTTATCAGTAAATTTATATAACAAAAACTGAGACATCCTTTTTGGACTAGCTAGTTTATGTTTATTCACTTTGAAAATGGTATATTTTATTCTCCTCAACATACTCAGTTAATTTGGAATTTAAGAATTTCACAAATTATCTTGAATAATTTGAATGAATCTATACAAGTTTCAGTGTATCTATAGATATATCCAAATTTTAACAAAACTGAGACATCCTTTTTAGTATAGATAGAGTAATTTTTTCATGCATCTTATCAGTAAATTGGTACAACAAAATGATCTTATGACTAACAATTTTATTTAGTTTGAACCTGGTATAAATAGAAATTTGTTTCTCCTAAATATACTCAATTAATTAGGAATTTAAGAATTTGTTTCCTAAATACTATATATAACAGAGATGGACTACACAGACACATGTATCAGCATTTTAATGCATATGTTCATATACATACACAACTTACTATTATAGAGATTGAATAATGTGCATAATTCAGTATTTAACATATACATTAATGTATATATGACTCCACTTAAGTTAAATTGAAAATATTAAATTTGAACTCAATTTGTGTTTGCATAAATGTTACTTCTACATAAAAGTGCACATACTTACTACTTCTAGTTATAGTTGCAAAACAATTACACATATTTATTTAAGAAAACAAAATTTTGCTACATATATCAAAACAAATAATTTGTTAAGTTAACTTTAACAAGGTTTCAATAAATTACACATGCTCACCTAGGGGTTGGGTTATGCCTATATCAACATCCCACCATACTTTCATATATATGGTAGTCGTTGGGGATATACTTTCTGGGTATCCTCACAGTTCCTCACTGACCAGGGTGGCCCACTTCGGGTTAGAGCATTGCTTCACGGGCGGCCTAGTTAGGGAGAGAAGACGGAGTCCAATCCGGTTACGGGAAGGCCCAGAAGACTTACCAACTTAGGCCCATAATGTTACTTGTAGTTCAAGATGTACTCTGTAACAGACTCTTAGTCGTAGCCGGATTGATATCTCGTGTAAATCCTAGGCCGGATATCTATATAAGCCATCCTAGGGAGAGCCTTTAGGGCACCAGATAACACCCAATACTTTAGACCCTCAACTCGCACAGGCGAAACCCTTGTAACCCATATTCCGGCTCTACCATATTACTGGATTGCTAGCAGGAATAGGATCCGTCAAAAGCCGGCGGATTCGAACCTAGGTAAACTTGTGTGCTCACCGTCCTGAAATACCGTACGTCTCACCCCCCTCTCTTCCGCACGCCTCGAGGACCCCCTCATGGCGTACTTGTCATCAATCCGACGACAGTTGGCGCCCACCGTGGGGCAAGTGAGCTACGGATCTGCGTTTCAAGCGGAATCTGGAAGAATCGGAATCAGCGAGACCATCGCCGTCAGTCGCATCCTCTATGCCAGCGACGTCCCTCTCATTGTTCTTGACGAGACTTGGATTCCGGCAAAGGAGGCCGTGACTGCCTACACAATCATGTCTTTTGGCGAGATCGATGTTTACATCGGTTTCGCTGAACCTGCCCAACCCACCCCAGCGGTGATGATAGAGGCAGAAGAATTTTCTGGGTCCCCTTTGTCCGTGGAGGCGGAAGAATTTTGGATCTCAAAAAACCCTAATCCCACCCAGCCCGCACCAATTGCGGAGATAGTGGAGAAACCCGAACCTGAAGAAGACCTAGCGGTCAACGTCGAATCTGGAGTGGATCTCCCCGGAGGAGCCGGATCCCAGATTGACCCACCCGTGGAAGTCGAATTCTAGGAGGAGCATATCAACGACACTGATTCCGGCTCTGATGATGCCGGAACAGACAGGCCGTTCCAAAGGTACACACTACGACGTATGATACTGTAAGGCGAAAGCGCAGATGCAATCCTCGAGACCATCAAAAGTTTCGATATGGCTGATCGCGAAAGCCGCAGGTACCTCAGGAAGCACGCGTTGCACTTCGTCGGATACGTGGGATCCAGATCCGGCTCTGCCGATGCTGGAGAAAACACCGACTCGGTGCTGGAGGCAATTGGAACAAACACCGACGTACCCGCATCCTCGGATGAATCCATGACGTCGGCAGATTTCCGAAAGTTCTCCGTGGAATATGAAGAGGAGTACAACTCCAAAGCTGCAAAGGAAGGAGAAGCCATGGATGAAGGATCTGGGGAACACTCTCCCAAAGTGCAGGATGACATGGACGTCGGAGAGAATCCCGAAGTCCAGGTGTCCGAGACTACCGATCAGAGCTTGACTCCGGGAAATGGACCCAAAGCCGTCTTTGCTACCGGCGCTGCCAAGAAGGCAAAGAAGAAGAACAAGAAAAACAAGACCCTGACAAAAGACCCTCTGACAGAGGAGGTGATTGCCGAGGAATACAAGGAAGACTCGGATGGAGCACTAATCCCAGACAAGCCGAAAAAAGAAGCATCGGTGGATGGACACGTGATCACTGAAGGTGCGCGTAAACTCATCGATGCCGCACTAACCACACCTATCCCTACAGCTGCAGAACTTACTGCAGATGAGCTGGACGAAAGGGCCCAGGCCCTAGAAGCGCGTCATCAACAACTCCTTGATGAAGCCAAAAACATCGAGGTGGAGAAGAAACACATGTCGAACAAGGAGTACATGTCTCGTCTGCATCAGAAGACACTGAAGCGTCACATAGATGACAACCAATTCCCACGTGTCCGTGCCGTCCTTTTTGGAGATGAGATGGGGAAGCCACGGAAAGATAGCAAAGGAGATTGGGTATACCCAACACCAGTACAAAACACCAGCCCGAGAAATTCTATCGGCTAATCCAGGACCAGAGGAGATCCATTTGGGTATCAAGCTACTCAACAAGGGACTGTAGCAGCAAAAGGTCGCCCTGTCCGGAAGTCAAAAACTGGTCTCAGATGCTGACCAATGTCACACAGATCCGGCATGGCCTGACGTAAGACCCCATTATGTTCCGGAGCAGTATTATCGCCCCGAACGACGGGAAGACAATTATTCGAGAACCAGATCTTCGGGACAGCATCACAAAACCACACGCGTTTGGGGCAATGTCGCACCAGCGGCCGAGAAAGACGCCATCGCTGCCCTGAATCCGACGAACCCTCCCCGACGAGAGTCTAAGGATCGAAGGGGAGAAGATAAAGAGAAACATCGGGAGGAGGATCGTCAGAGAATGCCGCCTCCTAGACATGAGAACCGTCCGGCTGAGCCTCACTATGGTGGGAACGATGGACGAAGGAACGACGTAAACCATGCAGGTACAAGCCGGCAGGGGGCTCGTCATAGTCTAGACCCTCCCCAGAATCGGAATAATGACGTTCCGGACGAAGGCCGGCGATCAGCCGGAAACTACCCACTTCACCACCCTCTCCACCACACAGTTATCACAACAGCCCCCACGGAGGTAAAGGAGGACATGGCGGAGGAGGTGGTGGCAGAACCCGAAGTCCGGCTCCAAGGCACCGCAGCCACAGACGGCATTCAGGACGATCCCTATCCCCGAACGATGCAAGCCATAGGATGAATTCCAACATAGAGGCTCGGCGCTACGAAAACGATGACGTGTACATGGGCCCAAAGTGCTTCGGACCATGCATCAGAGCTACAAAGTTCCCGGAAGGATTTGTTATCTCAAGACAAATTCAAGCCTACGACAGCTTGGCTCGGTCAGACACCTGGTTACAGGATTTCTTCCAAGCTTGCTGCATCGCCAAAGGCGGAAATAGCCTGGTCGCAACTCGATATCTCCCACTCATGTTGAGGAAGACGGCACGATCATGGCTCAATGAGCTTCCGGCGAACACCATCCACAACTGGTATGATTTACAATGTGCGTTCTTTCGGAATTTCGAAGGCACATATCGGAGGCCCTGTACGGTTGGAGACCTATAGCGTTGCACCTAGAAAGCCGGAGAAACATGCCGGGATTACCTCGGACGATGGATTGACACCAAGAACTCCTGTAAAGGAGAAATGATCAAACTGCGATTGAAGCTTTCATCGTAGGTCTCCCAATTGGTTTACTGCGCCATCGCTTGAGGTGTGACAAGGTTACTGATCTGGGAGAAATGATAGAAACAGCGAGCAAGTATGCAGATGCTGACGATGATGCAGAGGGATTATTCAATGCCCTGGTTGTGCCTCAGTCGGCAAAACAACCAAAGCAACAAACTCAGAAGCGCAAAAATACCTCGGAAGAAAAACCCAACGCGGAGACAGCGGTAGTCACTACTGTTTCTGGGTTTGGAGGACGAGGAGGACGTGGCGGAGGCCGCGGGCATGGCCGTGGGACATCAAGGGTCCAAGGTAGAGGAGAGCAACAACTAGGCAAAACCTACACTTGGGCCGACATCGCCAATAAACCATGTGTGCATCATTTGGACGCCAATGGGGGATCATCCCACACCAACGCTGAATGTCGTTTTAAGAGAGATGATACCGCGGGCTACAAAGCTAAGCGGAAGAAGGGAAAGAAAAATCCCGAAAAAGACAAAGAGACCAAGGAAGATTCTGACATGGAGGAAGCTGACGCTTCAAATCCCAAGTCGGAAGGGGAGAAAACTTTTCCCACCAAGAAGGACACTTACTTCACCTTCCTCGGATCTCAACCAGCAAAGGTCAAGAAAGCAGTTCTCCACGAGCTCAACGCAACAGTTCCGGCTCTCCCTCAGTATCTGGACTGGTCGGAAGTAGCAATAACGTTTGACCGCGCTGATCATCCGCCTAAGCTACATAGGCGAGGAAAATATGCCTTAATCGTCAATCCACTTATTGATGGTTATGATTTCTCCAAGACCCTCATGGACGGTGGTAGCAGCATCAATATTCTCTATGTCGAAACGCTACGCCGGATGAAGATCTCGGAAACACAGCTGAACCACAGCTCTGTGATCTTTCACGGAGTTGTCCCAGGAAGACAGGCTAATTCCCTAGGAGAGATCACTTTGGATGTTACTTTTGGAACACCAAAGAATTATCGAACGGAGGCACTTTCCTTCGAAGTGGTCCCGTTCAAGAGCGCATACCACGCTATATTCGGACGTCCGGCTTACTGGGCTTTTATGGCTCGTCTATGTTACATTTACAATATGATGAAAATTGCAGGTCCCAACGGCGTAATCACCATCATGGGAGACCCGAAGAAGGCGCGAGAGTGCGAGGATGGAAATGCCGCCTTTTCCGAAGCCGTGCTGCACGCCCAGGAGTACCAGGAGATCAAGAAGAGCATAGATCCGTCCGAGATGCCTGCAACGAAGAAGGAGGTGACAAAGCCAAATCCGGAGTTCAAGGAATCAGAAGAGACGAAGACAACGCCGTTGAAGGATGACGACCCCTCCAAGGTGAACCAGATAGGCGTAGGCCTAAGTAGCGCATAGGAAAGCGCGCTCGTCAAGTTCCTCCAAGCAAATCAAGATATCTTTGTATGGCAGCCATCTGACATGACCGGAGTACCTAGGGAACTTGCCGAGCACTCTCTAAATGTAAACCCGAACGCTAAACCCATCAAACAGTCCTTACGATGGTTTGGTGATGAAAAGTGTAAGGCAATAGCTAAGGAACTAGCGTGGCTCGAGTTAGCCAGATTCATAGAAGAGGTCATCCATACTGATTGGTCGGCCAACCCTGTAATGGTCCCTAAAAAGGACACCACTGATTTAAGGATGTGTGTTGATTATACTGCCTTGAACAAGGCTTGTCCAAAAGATCCGTTCGCTCTGCCTAGAATTGATCAAGTTATCGATTCTACGGCAGGCTCGGAACTCCTCTGTTTTCTCGACGCATATTCCGGTTATCACCAAATACGGATGAAGGAATCTAACAAAGTCAAGACTTCATTTATAACCCCCTTCGGGACCTTCTGTTTTGTTACAATGCCCTTTGGGCTGAAGAACGCAGGAGTTACATACCAGCGCACGATGCAGCGTTGCCTCCATGACCAACTCGGACGCAATGTACATGCATACGTGGATGATATCGCGGTGATGTCCAAAAAGAAGGAAACACTCATTTCCGACTTGGAGGGAACGTTCGCCAATCTACAAAAATACAACATCATGCTTAACCCGGAGAAATGCTTCTTTGGAATACCAGCCGGAAAATTGTTAGGTTTTATCGTGTCTCAAAGACGCATAGAGGTGAACCGCGACAAGATCAAGGCTATTCTCAATATTTCTAGGCCAACTCGCCTGAAGGACGTACAAAGATTAACTGGTTGCTTTGCTGCGATTAGTCGATTTGTAAGCCGGCTTGGTGAAAGAGCCGCAGCATTATACAAACTCCTGAAGAAGACCAAAGATTTTGTTTGGACTGACAAAGCTGAAGCTGCACTACAAGACCTGAAGAAAGTACTCTCATCTGCTCCTATCCTTGCAGCGCCGGAACCTCAGGAACCAACGTTGCTTTATATTGCTGCGACAAATAAGGTCGTTAGTATCATCATGGTGGTGGAGAGACCAGAGGAACATCAGGAACACCTGGTGCAGCGTCCGACTTATTTTGACAGCGAGGTCTTGACAGAATCAAAACAGCGATATCCGCACTATCAAAAGTTGGCTTATGGTGTTTTCCTAGCATCTCGTAAGTTACGACACTATTTTTAGGAGCATCCAATTACCGTGGTGAGCAAAGCTCCCATGAGAGACATAATCAACAACAGCGCCGCCACAGGACGTGTCGCCAAATGGGGCATAGAGCTCTCAGCTTTCAATATTGAGTATAAACCTTGGACAACAATCAAATCCCAGATCCTTGCCGACTTTGTCGCTGATTGGACAGAGACCAAGGAGAACATGACCCTCCCTGAGTCGGAATATTGGACCCTCTTTTTTGATGGGTCTAAGGCTCTAGGGGGTCGGGGGCTGGCGTGGTGCTCAAATCACCCCAAGGAGATAAACTATTATACGTGTTGCAGATCCACTTCACAGCGACAAACAATATTGCCGAGTATGAAGCACTGCTGCACGGAATCCGGATTGCCAAGGATATTGGCATCCGACGTTTGATGTGTTACGGAGATTCGGATCTTGTTGCTCAGCAAGTCTCGGATATTTGTAATGCAAATAAGCACATGGCAGCATATAAAGCTGTCGTGGATGATCTATCTAAATCGTTCGAAGGGTTTGAAGTTCAACACATCCCTCGAGCAGAAAATGAGGAAGCAGATGCACTATCTCGAATAGGCTTTGCGCGGAAAGAGGTCCCGGATGGCGCATTTTTAGAGCACCTCAAAGTTCCCTCGATAAAGGGAGTAGATGAGGAATATCCGACCAAATCCGACTCACCTTTAATAGCAGTTCTAGCTATAATTCCTAGCTGGACTCAACCCTACCTTGATTACTTGGTAGATGGCAAATTACCCGAAGACGAGGTGCTGAGCCGGCAGATTATCCGACGAGCAAAAGCCTATACTATTGTTAAAGGTGAGCTCCATGAACAGAGTGTTTCTGGGGTTTTTCAGCGCTGTGTATCTCCGAAAGAAGGAGTGGAGATCTTAAGAGAAATCCACGAAGGCGAGTGTGGTCACCACGCTGCAGCCAAATCTTTAGTGGCAAAAGCTTTTTGACATGGATTTTTCTGGCTTACAGCTCAGGCAGATGCTGAACGATTAGTCAAGACATGCAAAGGCTGCCAAAAGTACGCTAAGCAAGCTCATGTTCCGGCTGATCAGCTATGAACAATACCTATAACATGGCCTTTTGCGGTCTGGGGGCTTGATATGGTAGGACCATTTAAACGAGCACCAAGTGGATTCACGCACCTCTTAGTAATGGTGGACAAATTCACAAAGTGGATCGAGGCTAAACCTGTCACTAGTTGTGATGGAGCAACAGCCAAAAGATTTGTCGAGGATGTTCTAATCCGGTACGGTTATCCGCATAGCATTATCACGGACAATAGGAGTAACTTTTCTATGGGAGAACTGGCTGAATTCTACGATGAGCAAAATATCCGGCTTGACATTGCGTCAGTCGCACATCCACAGGCTAACGGACAAGTCGAAAGAGCAAATGGTTTAATTCTACAAGGCTTGAAACCAAGACTCGAAGCACCACTGAGACGTGCTACGGGGGCTTGGGAAGAGGAACTACCCTCTGTAATTTGGAGTTTGCGAACAACTCCAAACAGGTCAACAGGATATACACTTTTCTTCTTGTTCTATGACGCAGAAGCAGTTCTTCCTAGTGATTTAATTCATACTTCTCCTAGAGTGGATGCGTATATCAAAGAGGATGCCGAGATTTCTCGACAAAATGATCTCGACTTAGTCGAAGAAGTTCGCGTCGTTGCTGAAATGAGATCTACAGCCTATCAGCAGAAGTTACGCAAGTATCATAGCTAGAGAGTCCGAACTAGATCTTTTAATAAAGGTGATTTGGTTCTTCGGCTTGTGCAACAAAGAAAGCACAAACTTTCCCCAGTATGGGAAGGGCCCTTTTTAGTTAGTCGAGTATTGCACAATGGATCGTACTACTTAACTGACATGAGGCCAGTCAAAGAAAGACCTGCTACTAAGAAGAGAAAGAGAGCTGGAGGCAGTACAAATCCGGATGAGTTAGACAGACCATGGAATATTGCTCAGCTACGTCCCTTTTATTCTTAGTTTATCCTTCTTTGTAATCATACATATGTACATGTTCTGTGAGAAATAAAAGTTTTGGTTACCTCAAAGTTTTCCTGAGAAGTTTTTACCATCTTATTTCCTAATGATCATGTCATAGTCGAAAATCCCAGAATGCTTGAAAGTACTTTATGCTCATGTTCGTTCTGGTTTAGATTTCCGACTCTAAAACTGCTACCCTCGGGTATAACTCTAAAAATTCTAGTCTTTACTTTGGTTATTTGTCTGATTGCTAGATGCGGGTATTTTCCGAGTAGTGAATTGTTGGTTGGAAGCCGGCTTTGTTTCCGAGTTTAAACTGGTTTAGCAATTGAGCTCCGTTGCTCGGCAAAGTTTTTCGGCTGAAAGTTTAGCCGGCTCACGAAAGGGACGAGGCGGAAATCCAGATAAACGATAAGTCGAGACGAAAAATATAAGTGCTTGTGAAAACATTTCAGGCACACAAAAAAAGTCTAAGGACAAAAGTGATGAATAGATAAAAAACTTAGCACTAACAAAAAGTCATAGTACTTCATAATTATAAAACACATCATGTTCTTTCACAGAATAATACATAAGTTTGTGGTCTATGATGCAGGAGGAGATGAAGGATCTACTGGCTCGCTGGTCACTCCGCCTTGGTATCGTTCCGAGATGTCCGGATCCGAGGTGGTCCGTTCATCGTCGGAAACTTCTTCGGTATCTTCTGGAGGAGGTGGCAGAGTATCCACACAGGTGAAGAAGGGCACCTCGTAGCTGGTCAGGTTAGCTACGTGGCACCCATAGCCGGCGCAGGAGTGCATGATAGCTTGAATGTCCTGCTCCTGACCGTCTTCATCTACTTTGCAGTACCCTGTGGTCACTTGCCATATCTCCATGTTTCCATGGTGGCTCATGACCATGGTAAGAGCGTTTTGCGTAGCAGTCCGCGCGTAGGACATGTTCCAGTCCCGAACGAGTTGCGGCATCTCCTTGGCCTTCTCCCGCACCTGGAGGTCTGACATGCTTGCATGTCCGGAATCCTGAGAGACTCGCCAATATCCTCAAGGGATTGGCGGTAGTCATGAAGAAGATCACCGACTTGGGTAAGCCGGTGAGTGCGAGGCTCGGACGAGGAGGAGTCCGTCAAGTTTAGAGGACCTATACACAAAATGAAGATAAGGAAAAACCGACATTGATAAAAGTCAAGGAAATGATAAGTCAGATAGATGGAACTTACCAAGAATGACGTCGTCAATCTTGGCTTTCTCCTCCCGGAGACTCCGGAGTTCATCCCGGAGTTCTTGGGAGATATCCTTCTCTCTGTCAACCTCATTCTTGAGGTCCGAGATAACTTTATCTTGAGCAGCAATCTTGCGATCGTGCTCTTCAGTGGCCATGGAGGAGGATTCCAGGACTTGAGCTATGCTCGTTTCATGATCCACCTTGAGCTTTTCCAGCTCTTGGTGAAGTCCTTTGTTCTCCACCACCAAGGTCTTGAGGTTCTCGGCCTCTTCAATCATAGCGATGGATTGTTTCACCAACGCTGTAAGTCAAAAAAGAACAACAGTTCAGAAAAATTCGACATAGAAAGAGCAAAAGACAAGGTTTGAATCTCGAAATATTTACCTTCAGCTTCATCCTTGGCTACCTTGAGCTCAGCATTTTTAAGCCGGAGAGCTTTGATCTCTCTCCGTTTATTACAGACATTGGACAATAATTCCTGGTTATAGGAACATACTTTCTGTAAGTCAGAATACCCAAAGTCAAAAAGCTACTTAAGACTCGGGCTAATATTTTTACTAAATATCAGCACGAGCCTTGGGGGCTACACTAGTTCGTTCTTTGGCATCCTAATGAAAGCATAAACTCGGATTCTATATCCTACTTCATGCTTGGGGGCTAGAGGATATGATATAACATAATGTAAAAACAAGAGTTGGAATTCCGACTTACATATTGCTCGCAGGCGAGTTTGTCTAAACCCGCGTTCACTTTAGCTCCCACCTTCTCGGCGAGAGTAAGAGGGATCACTGGAGCTGTTGGAAGCTCGCCAGTCCTGATCCTCTCGTCGCGATGGCGGACTTGAGTAAGAAGGTTGGAGAACTTGACGTCCTCTGCTTCTTGCGCCTCCTCTTCGGGGGATAGATGGCTTTTGTCCAGGACTTGCCTGGCCAGCCACTGGATCTCCTCTGCAGATTTCCGGGTCAGGCCAAATTTGGCAAGACCCGGATTGTTGAGGAGGTTGTCGGCAAAGACTTCAGCCGAGGGATCATTACCCGAAGAGGGTTCACCCTTATCTTGAGCTGACGCACTGGTGGTGATGTCAGTATGCAACCCAAGGATCGTCGGCTCCGCTTGAGGAGCCAGATTTTCTGCAATCACCGGAGAAGGGATGATCGCCGGAGTTGCAGAAGGTTGAGGGACCGGAGTCGGAGGAGCCACAACAGGGGAAGCTATTGTAAGCTTCATCTGGCGCAAGGGCTTCGAAGAAGTCCCCTTCCCCTTGCCCTTGATGATTGATTTTGCTCTGAGAAAGTAGTAAAGTCGGAAACATTACATCTCGGAAAGAAACTTGAGTAAACAACAAAGGCGGAAAAGTTGTGACAGAAGGTTATCTCTTCACAACAGGCACTTCCTTTGTGACAGAAGGTTACCTCTTCATATGGATCCAGTAGAGTCATGGCATGTGTGTTCTTGTCCTAAACCAACACTAGAGTCATTGCATTCCACTACAAGAAAAGTTTCCTTCCGCAATGAATTGGCCCAATGGTCGTTGTAGAAGGCGAGTCTTCCGTGACGAAATTCTCGGCTCGACCGTGGCCGATGGAAAACTTTTGTTTTGGTTTCGCGGCCCTCTACTATGACGGATCTACTAAAAACATGGAGGAAGCTCGGCCAGCGTGTGGCAGAAGCATGATTTTCATTTCCTCGTGATGTTGACTCGCCAAATCTTTTGAGGCGTGTGGGTCCCGGATGTCAGTGTCTCTAGCAGACCATACTTTTCGGTCGCGCCTCCCTGATTTGAACTTGATAATGTTGCTCGAGGCATCTGTCGTTTAGTCAGGCTTCTAGGTCCCATATGTCAGCCTCTCATTAGAAGTATTGTGTGTACGATGGAATTTTTTTCCTTCGCTCGCGCTACCCTGTTCCGAAGTTGATAGTGTTGCTCCATGCATCTACCGTTTAATCAACCTCCTAGGACCCACATGTCATCCTCTCATTAGAAGAAACGTGTGTATGATGGAATTTTTTCCTTCGCTAGCGCTACCCCGTTCCGAAGTTGATAGGGCTGCTCGATGCATCTACCGTTTAACCAACCTCCCGAGCCCCCCATGTCATCCTCTCATTAGAAGAAATGTGTGTATGATGGATTTTTTTCCTTCGCTCGGGCTACCCTGTTCCGAACTTGATAGAGTTGTTCGATGCATCTACTGTTTAATCACGATGTTGGGCCCCACATGTCATCCTCTCATTAGAAGAAACGTGTGTATGATGGATTTTTTACCCTCTGTTGCGCTTTCATGTTCCAAACTTGATAGCGTTGCTTGCTGCTTCAGCCATTTATACAGGCTGGTGGCCCGACATGTCAGCCTCCTCTGTGCAGGAAATGTGTGCATGCTAGAATTTTTTTCTTCTCTCGCGCCTCCCCGTTTGGAACTTAGCAACGTTGCTCGATACAGCACCCGTATAATGTCTCCCTGCTGGGTCCACATGTCAGCCGCCTATGAAGAGGAAACGTGTGTATGTTGGATATTTTTTTTGATCGCGTTCGCCAGTTTAACCTTGGTAACATTGTTCCATGCGGCAGGCGTGTATGGTCTTGCTGTTGGGCCCACGTGTTAACCTCTCCCGACAAGAAACGTGTCGATCCTGGTCTTCTTTTTTCCGGTCGATACTGTTGTACAAGTACTTTTTAAACGCGCTCGTTAAACTTGATCTCTTGTATGGTAAGGTAGATGGGCGCTAGCTGTAGGCAGGTGGGTCGGCCATGTCAACCTCTCAGTACAAAATATTGCTACAAATAAACTGCATGCCTTGCCACTACACAAGAAAATTGTTATCCTTTTATAAAATGTAAAAAATGTATACTAACATCATATATAACTTATTTATTTATTTTCTTAAAAATTGCTTGTCCATCTACTACGTATGATTGTTAGCAGCTCAACTAAAAAATATTAAGTATAAATAATGTAGTAGGTAGTACTTAAAAACATGGATAGGTGGAGTTTTTTTTAGGGGTGCGTGGACGGTCCCCAAAAAAGGCCAAATTGAAGAAAAATAGGCCAAGCAGGGATTGATAGGCTATTTTTCATGGGCTATTTGCACGGCCGAATTACCCAAAACATGGCCGAGTTAGAACGTCTTGGGCTATAATGAGGCCGGATGGGCTAATTTCTTGGGCTTGATAGTTAAAATCTCAAGGTACGTGCTGGGGCTCGGCCGGATTCGAAACAAAGCCATCAACAAGGGAAAAAAGGTATAAAATATGAGCGCCTATATCCCAGGCGCCTAAGAACTTGTTATGTTAAGGAGCTGACGTCACCCTATTAATTGTGCTAATACTCACTTGTAACCTAGTAGTTGCAACTCATTAAATTCCCAGTTACAAGCTATTGCAACAATTGTGTAACCCTCACGTTGCACCAATCGCGAGGTAAATCCAATGGCGAGAGAAGTGACTTTTGAGAACTGGCAAATCCGATAAAATATTCACGGATATTTCTGTGAAAATTATGGCAAACACCTCGCGCCCACCAAAACTACCGGCCGAGACCCCAAACTTTCCTAAGCCCGCCCTCAATCGAGCGACCAACCCCTGTCTCTTCAAATTTTGTGCCGTTCTTATGGGAGATGCACCGGATTAGAACCAGGTCGCAAACTTCTCCACGCCTTAAAAAAAACTTTTCGACGCCTTTCTATCAATAGTGCCAGCCTACCACCATTGGCCGCGCCGTTCTTCACGAGACGCACGGGCCTGCTAGATTCAGGCACTGGACATTCTTCTTGGCTTTGGTTTGTTCTCCACCTCTCCTAGAAATAGTTAAAGCTTGTGACCATCTAGATTTACAAGGTGCTTGCAGATTTGGGTAGGTACGTTCTTTAGGTAAATCTATAGTAAAGCTCTGGACAGAATAGTTCAAAAACATCTTAAAAGGTCTTGGCAAAGATCCTGTGCAAAAGTTTGACCTGATATATTCCCCATCCTTCTTTGATACAACGGAGCATTTGGCTATTGATGTACCTAACGAGGAAGTACTTAGAGGTACAGTATAGTATAGATGGATGTACCCTATAAAATGTCGACTTCACATTTCCAAGAAACGGGAAGATATCCATAGACAGTTTGATAAGTGAGTGTTATGGAAATATATTTTCACATATAAGACTGTAGAAAAGTTAGATATATTTAGATGTTTGACTTGGCTATGTTTTGTAGGTTCTTCGCAGAAATAAAACTACCAGTAAATTGCGTTCTACCAATAAAAAGAACGGATGAACTAAGATCTAAGGATCATGTAAGACGCTCAAATTGCACTGTGAATTGTCTATGAATTGTCCAGATGGGGTAACCTCTTGTCTATTTTGTAACGCTGGATTTTGGAGCTTGAATTTCTGGCCCTTATATGTGGTCCTGATAGGAGTATAACAAAAGCTTCAGCTTGCATATCCAACAATGTCTGCCATAGCGCTGATGTACCTTCAGTGGAGACTGACGCAGCTGGAGGTTGTCCTGATGAACCTGCACTGGATTGTGTTTAGATTTGAAATCCTGCACGTGACATTATCGTCCCAAGGAAAAGAAGGTTGTGGATCTAGTAATAACGCCTTCTGTAGAACAAGATGTTGGAGGTGATGATTTCCTATGTCAATCCCTAACATTCTATAACTTGTACGAGTAGTTATCATAGTTTAATTGAATTTCATGTCCCTCTCTATCAATGAAAATGGCATATCATTTGCCTTGTTTCAAAAATAAATAAATA
Source organism: Avena sativa (assembly GCA_916181665.1). Lineage (NCBI taxonomy): Eukaryota > Viridiplantae > Streptophyta > Magnoliopsida > Poales > Poaceae > Avena > Avena sativa. The sequence goes on along the minus strand of OV702291.1, from coordinate 371,237,702 downwards.
TTTGCATGTCTCCTTGTGTTAGTCGATGCAAAGAAGATACTGTTTTCTGGTCAAGTCGCGTGAACAAATATGTTTGTATGTAGAGACATAAATGTAGATTGGATGACAAAATTAGCATAAAATTTCTAGATCAATAACACAAGCATAATGGCATTGCAAGAAAAGGAACAGATCAATCTTTTCACCGTGCTTATGAAAAGGAGATGAGCCAGGAACCACGCCTGGAAGTGGAAGAGGCCAATTCTCGTGCAGCTCAGCTAACATTGGTTTATCATCGATAATACTCAAGCATCTGAATATTATGATTACATATTAGGAGTAGTTCTAGTTCCACACTACAGTTCAACAGGCAAAAGTGTAAGAAATGCGTAAGGTAGCTCCATAATAAAGGTTCCAGAGAAAAGCATAAAAATCATAAGAAAGAAAGCTCCGCATCATAGTTCACCACCTTCAGGTGCAACAGTTTCTACAGATTGTAAACCCAAATCACAGCCTCCTTCAGGTGGCACGATAATTTCAGGAGCGGGATTAGAGCACCAACAGCAGCACCAGCACCGGTAGCATGAGTCTCCACAATAGGTGAACTATCGAGCACCACAATGTCCTCTGAAGGCTCTTCACTGCCAGCTCTAGCCGCACAATTCTCCACGAATGGTAAAACCAATCCACCACCTCCATCATCTGGCACGACGATGGCAGGTGCAGGCTGATCAGTACCAGCTACAGGTGCAACTGCATCAGTCTCCATAGAAGGTAAACAAGGAGGCGTCTTAGGTGAGCGATCTGACATCCATTTTCTACTCCGTCATCAGGAAACTGAGAGTCTTCTTCAACTTTGTACTTCTGCGGTTACAAGATAAACAGAGATTATAGCGAAAGCATCTACGCGCAATGACAAGAACATATGTCATTCTATTGATTTACCTTGTCATCTGGGATATCAGAAGTCACATGATTGGAACCTATTTCATCGAGAATCCTATTTTTCGCTCCTTTCCCTATCTCCTTTTGCAGCAAGTTGTAATATTGATTACATGATGTTGATTGACAAATATATGCAAATGTTCAAAATTTTGCAATGTCGAACTACCAACTTCGAACGTATCCCCATTGTTCTTAGTTATGGGATCTAGCCCAGAAAACAAGCTTCTATGGAATCCTAGTCTACAAAAAAAGGATGCATACCCGGGATAAGAACTACTCTACACATGACAATGCTGCACAATCGACAATAAAAATTTAACCGCATCATCAACTCTATCATGTATGTTCGGAGTGAATCTAGATACACTCGTTTAACATAAGCTAAAATATCTTATACTATGAAATGGAGGGAATAATTACGAGTGTTCTAGTATTTCAGAAACCACCATTGCTACCACGGGAAAGAGATGATGGATGCTCCACCGCCCTACATAAGGTTGCCGCGCTGATCTCGCCGCCACCTGTAGAGGACGGAGCCGAGGAGCTGGTCAGCAACTATATGGAGCGAGAGGCCGGCGGCGGTAGTTGATGGGAAGAAGGGACTGAGTAAAAGTGGCTGTGTGTGCGTGGAGGGAGGCCGGTGAGGGAGTTAAATCTAGCTTGTCTTAGAAGGAACGCGCTGCGACGTGCACTAGCATGTGCAAAACTCCCTCCCTCTCTCTTTTGCAATAGCTACTAACAGTAGTACTCCAGCTAGCTTCATCGAGTTCTTTAGTACTCCTACTAGTAGACCTTTACTACTACTACTACGTAGACAAGGAGTACTTGTTCAGAAGAAGAAAAAACTAGACTAGCACACCGTCGTACAATATTGCCTTGTCAAATCACTGGTGATTCCATGATGAGCGACATGTTTTTCCTGGTAAACCTGGAAACATCGTGTTGCTTCCACCTCGTGCAGTTTCTGAGCGAAGTACTTACCAACATATCCAACTTAGGCATATAGGACCCAAACTGCAGTGAAAAAGAAACAAAACTATGAACCTGCATGGAGTAATACTAACAGTACTACTATTATACAATATTTTGGACGAAATTATGTACGGAATAGTAGTAGTAGAGTAGAACTGTACTCCTAATAAGGTTCTTTTACAAGATTGGTGAAATATACATACTAGAGAAACTACCAAGTGTACAAAAAGGGTTTTTGGTCATACGGAGTATTTTACGAGCCGGACCGGGTGCGAAACTAAATGCTGAGTACTCGTACAACAGCTAAAAACTAGCCAAAAGAAAGAGTTCAACAGAAGGCCGAGACCAAATGAGCTATCCTTGAACAGGCTTGTTCCACTCCAAGGTGTTTGAGAAGCTTGGGATGAACAAAAATGGAGTCTCCGACCATGTCCAGCGAGTGTTGGTGTGGAAACCAACAATTGCGTCACCATTCAGACTGAAGCGGCAAATTTCAGGACGCAGCATGTACTCGTGGCCAATTTCTTGGTGTGTTGTGTAAACACAGTTCCTTCTCATCAGATGTCCTGGCGGATCATTTGCATCGCCTACTACAATGATAATCGGATAGTTCATGCCAAGGAAAAAAGAATATGATCCAAGGCCAGTAACCCTTTTCCATCGGTTAGCTGCAGTTAACTGGCTTGTGTCCATCGAGAACACCATGCACTCAAACCCAGAAGGATAGGTGCGAAGGGTGTGACCGTAGTGAACAACAGTAGTATCATCAGCAATTGCATTGCCTGAGAAACCATATGTATAGACCAGAAGAAGTCTTAAAGCACCGGCAGATCTTGCTAACCACCACCTACCAAGATCATTCTCCTCATCGTCCTCAACAAACCAATGTGTCAGGTACAGCACATCGCATGACGACATGATAAGGATAGGACCTTCAAAGGGAAAGGAAATGTAACATGGAAATAATATTGATATTGATCTGACATTGTAGAAGTTGATATACAGTACTATTTTCAAAAATCTTTATTATACTTAAGATGTTTGATTGCGCCAAAAAATGCCAACCTAGGGAGATGCTATGGAAATTCTAATTCTTTTCGAAATGGGGATATGCTATGGAATTTCTCCTAGAGACACGGTTTGATTCATGGCATCAAATGAAATAGGAAATAATCTTATAGGATCTTGAATGTAAAGTTCATAGGGAAAAAAAGCAAGGTTGGATCCTACAAGATTTTGGTGTCTTATATACCAAAGGAAAACCAACAAGGATTATTTCTAGGAGGTTTAATATCTTATCTTATCTTATCTTATCTTACCACTATGTAGTGTATGAATAACTTTGAATGTTCACTGTTGGATCAGGACTTGCGAATCCCAACATTGCCAGAAGTTGGATCTTCTTTTCCATTCTAGCATCTACTTGAAGATTCTATTGATAGTCTTTAGCACAATGAACGCTATGCACAATCCTCAAAACACACTTCTCCATCATTATAGAATCTTCTCCTTCATTTCTCAAGACCATGTTAACAAAATTTACAAGTACTAGTACCTAATAAACATCGACTTCTGCATGATAGAAAATACAAGAACTAAATATGCGCCCATACTTTATAGATGTCGATCAAATTTCTAATTTTTTGAGCTTTACCTAGTATTATAATTCTATAGAGTTATGATATGTCATATGTCTAGTATCTGAGTCTCACGTAAATACTACTGGTAGATACCATATTTTCCATGGATGTACTAGTACTAGGAGACAAGGCAATACTATCAGCAGAACTCAATCATATGAAATAAACTACTTATATGTAAGAAAACCACCTAAAGATTGCATTCCTTTGAAATTCCTAGGGAATTCCTTGAATCAAAGAAACTATTTTTTTATGGAATTCCTACTAACCAATAAAAGTTCAGAAAAATAGCTTGCATCGATTCAAGAACAAAGCTAATAAAATACATAGGGAGGAGAATTTACCAAGTTCTAGAGACTTCCATGCATAAACATAGCCGTTCTCGGTCAGTACGAACACACGATCGTGTTGGATAATAGCATCGCAGTATCTAAAGTAGCCCTGGAACTCGTTCACACTAACTGACCATCCATGACTATCATTCCCGTTGATGACAGCAATCTTGAATTCAAAAATAGCGACTAGAGAGAAATATTCGTATCCCCCAGCAGCTGTCGAAACTTGGCAAATGACTGTCTTTTGCAGTTTAGTACGTCGACCTTCATCAGCATCATCCTTAAATGTAAGTGCAGAACCTTCGGTCAGTTCAAACCCTGGCACTTGTGGAATAACAATCTTGCGACGAGTATACACATTGACAAGGTCCCACATGAAATCGGGCCCAACTATGACAATCCAATCTCCATTTCCGTTTGCTCGCTGCTCATCAAAACCATTTGGCATCACAACATCGGAGGAGAACCTATCCAGCAGTTTCAGCTTGCACGGGCTGCCCGCCACTTCGAAGCAGTCTTTGGATTCCCACGGTCTCACCGTCGGGTGGGAATGAAGAACACATGGGAGGCCAAATGGATGATAAGAAGGCTTAGTTCCGCTCTCTTTTGCTGATTGAAGAATATGTTTGGACGAACCAACGAGACTCGTGGCGGTGGTGGCGTCGCAATGGTTGATGAGTACTTGAAGAGGGCCTTTAGTGAACACCTTCTAAAACTACTCAGGATCTTTACAGACCTTGCTCGATCTCACCATGGAAGGAGCCCACGGATGGTGTTTTGGGGGCTTTCTTTGGGGTGGGGGAGGGAGGGAAGATTGTTGGCATGAGCTGGTGGCCGGGGTGCGATGGAGAAGACAAAGGCTGATGGTGTGTAGTACTAGTACTCTTCTACTAGTAGTACTACAGAAGGTGGGTGAGTGGGGGTGGGGCTCCAATTGACGCTAGTTGCACAAACCTCCAACAATTAGAGCCGTAGTTGCAAAGAGCTCTAACTGTTGAGCCCCGGGTATGTAAGAAATAATGCTAAGAGGGATAATCAAGAATTTTGTGCTATGTGTAGCATTTGTACCCAAAAGTAATTGTAGTACAGTAGTTTCTTGCAACTAGACTATCCTGATTATCTGGAGTTCCCTGCAATTTTGAATCCAACTGTTGGAGGTTTGTGCAATTTCCACCCTCCTCGTGTTCCGAGGAAGCTCTATGACCTATGTTCAAATAGAAAATGATCAAAGTCAAACATAAAAAGAAAGACAATCTCTCAGGGCTCGTTTGATTTGCAGGATTCTCAAAACATAAGAAGAGAAAACTACAGGAATTTGGATCAAGTATGTGTTTGAATCACAGAGAAAGCAAAGAAATTATACCATGAGGTTGGAGTGGACGGAAATTTTCCTGAAAATAGAGGGCAAATGAATACTTTGAAGGAATCTCAACTCCCATGTTTTTCCTATTCCTATATTTTTCCTATCCTGCGTTCCAAACGGGACATAATTCCTACATATTGGAATCCTATGAATCAAACAAAACAGTGTAGGATTATTTCCTAAGGGACAAGATCCTTCACAAAACCTTTGAATTTTCTTTGAACCAAAGAAGGAATAAAAAAAGGTTTCCTCTCTTAGAAAAAAGGAACTCCACCTCTTGGAGAAAAAAAGGAACTCCACCTCTTGGACAATTCACTGTGACGAGAGTAGCGACTAAAGTCTATGTCTAGTACTAGCTGTAGGGCCCAACCGTAGAATGTTATTTACAAGTAGTACTACTAGTACAGTACAGTATCAGTCTTTGCAGGTGCCTCGAAGGAAACAAAATAAAGCTATACAGGTAATAAATGGCCATGGCAATTTCCAAGTTACACAATATTTTGCTTGTTCATTTTGATCTAGGTGACAGTCGGAGGATAGAGGAGTACTAGCTGCTTCGTGTCTTGAGCCATCAAACTAGAGTAGAAATTTGGATATCTAAAAACCTAAATTGTCCTCTCAAACCAATGCTCGTTGTATGCAGCTTGACCAAACAGACTTACTGCACTACTTTACTGTGCGTCCGAAAAACTAGGGAGTACAAGAAGTACTAGTACATTAATGTTACACAGAGAGTTTTTTGTGAACGGACACAGAGAGTTCCACATTCATTTTGTAGCGCCAAAAGCAGAAGTTGGTGCCAATATAATACTGTAGTAGTCACGTCCAGGTTGCCTTACAGGGAAAACAATAGTACGAGGAGCAACAAGATCTATCTATTTTTGTACTCCTATGTGCGTATACTAGTAGTACTACTACGTACTTAGGAACAGCACGAGCGTGTGCTCCACTAGTGCGCCTCCGCACGTAGGGTAATTCAGTACGGAGTAGATCGCCACCACATGGTCGCTTGATTATTATGCATTGGTCCATGCTCTAGTCATGGGCACGTGCCGTAGCAGTAAAAAAATTGTGAAAAATAGATCAATCATAAATAATTACTCCCTCCATCCTAAAATAGTAGTTACTTAGTTGACTTTGTCTATATACGCATGTATTTCGAAGCATTTTAGTACTTAGATGCTCCCTTATTTCCAAATTAGAAAGCATACTAGGTTTTGTCGAAGTCAATATTTATAAAGTTTGACCAACTATATGTACACACATATTAACTTACATAATGTCAAATGCATATAATATGAAAACATGGTTCGTGATGATTCTAATAACATTGAGTTGATATCGTAGATGTCCATATAATTTTCTAGATATTTAGGCTAAATTCAAGGGCAGCCTATCCTCCACGCTGGACCCACATCGATGCATCGTCCACACCAGCGCAATTTCGACGGCAATCTTGGTTCAAGACTTAAATCAAGTTTAATTGATAAGTTTGGTCATAAAATTCCATAATCACTGAGTTAGATGACTAAAATCGAAGCACCGTAAGAACGGTTAGTGTGTTTATCTCTGGTCCATGTCGTAGAAGTGAACAATTACATAAAAGTCATACTAAACCCCTAAATACTCCGTAATAACATTAGCAGCAAACTTAGTTTACATCCAAAATACATCCTTCTTAGTACCAAAAGAGAACCTACATGCGACTACTACTAGTAAACTGGAGTGGTAAAATTATACTACTAGTAGTATTATTTATCTGCTAATACACCATTATAGTCTTGATCATCAGCCATAGTTTAAGATCGTTTTTTCCTGTTGATGCAAATCTAGAAAGATACATGGGTGGACTGTCCAACCTTCATCAGGAACCACGGCGGCACCTCGAGGTACGTCCTAAGCTTGTCAGACGGGAAGTTGGCCGGCGACGAGCTGCTCATCATCTCGATTACCGCATTAACGCTCTCGACCATCGACAAGTCCACCGACCCCGGCGGGCCAGGCACACACCATTTCACTATGTACCGTGGACACAAGCACCTGTCCTGCCTGATGCACACCAAGGACACGATGGGGGCCGGGCCGAGTGTGCTGATGGTCAGGCCGAATACGGCACCGTCATGCCCGCAGAGGAAGCGCGTGAATCCCCTCGTGCTTGTTGGTGGTGGAGTCAGGATGAGGCAAAAGAAGGCGCTGTCGTAGATGGCCCTGGTTACTATGACCCCGTGCGCCTCCTTCATGTGGGGAAGGAGCCCTACCGGCGAGGCAATGAAATCATAGGCGGAATCTATGCAGGAGAACGGGCAGTGCGAGCACACGATCTTGTGCTCGTCGAGCTTGTCGAAGGTGACCAAGCTAAAGCAACGGTTGTAGGGGCACTCAATCATCGCCTCAGACTAGATGGTGTCCATAACAGCCGGCTCACGATCGAATCCACCGACGCGGTACACGAACTTGTGGGAGTGGTTACAGAGGGAAGATCCGCTCGCCGACGTAGTGCCCGCGGCCAGAAACCCGGGTTGGGTGGGTATACTGAAGAGTATACTAATTGAGTTTTGTACTGTACTGGTACAATTGTACAGGAATACGCTAGGCATGGGCACACCGGCGGCAGCTGCACTTGGCCACTTTTTTCTTAGACAGTATCCACACGTTGTACATGCTTCGTGGCTGTAGAAAGTTGACAGGTGAGTAATAAAGCAGGTGTTACGCTATATTGTACCAGACAGTACAATACAGACAGAGGGAGAGATTAAGGCAAGAAGATCCGGGTGAGTGAGAGGCAAGAAGATCTACTCCTAGAAAGATATGAAAATCTTGCGGCATGTTGTAGGGTGTATAGTGCTACAGGGGAGAGATCGAGGACTGCATGCATGTCTTCGACACCAACCTGTAATTAACTTTTTTGGTCTTATCAAATTTAAATGGCCTTAATAATTCCAGACAGAGGAAGTACTAGTAATAGTAGTAGTACTACATCTTAGAATAAAGTCAGACAAACTAGTACTACATTTATTAGTGGTACTTTTTTTTAGAAATTATAATTAGTAAGAGTACTTAGATATGTGAAAAACCAATCCAAGTTACTACTCCAATAGAGAGTACGATCACTCTGTTTATGGATTCTTGTTTACTATATGTACTAGTAGTAAAAGCTAGAATGTAGATTGTTTCAGAACAAAATTTGGCTCTACAATATCTAGCATACGCGCAAACCTCAAAAGACACTTCATTGCTTAGTTTCAGGGATCTTGTGCTAAATGCATGGACTTGGATGTAATTTTCATTTTTATGAGGTCATTGATGTAACTTGTACTTCCACCGACCGCGTGTTAACTAATAAAGCACCTCGCTCCTAAAGGACCTATCACAATTAAAAAATAATTACACTGCCCCGATGATGAGACAAAGTGGAACATGGTTTCTTATAATTCCAAAGTTTTAAGAAATAGGATGTTTCAAGCTTCCTAGCTAACTTTGCAAACTTTAGTTACTTTTTTCCGATTTAACGAAATTAGGTCAAACGTTTGCTACACAAGTAAGGGCAATTGATTGCTATTGACTTAAATGCATTTTTAGAGGTAGATGGGTGATGTAGTAAAAAATGTCGTCGGTGTTAGTTGCCAACTATCATGAAAGAACATTTAATTCTCAATTTTTCGAGTGATGACGATATTGTTCTTTTATGTAAAGAAACACCAAAGAATATGGATCTGAATACCACAAGACAAGTTTTCAGACATAAAGAGTGGACCAACATGTTGTGCTGATGATCCTCATGTTTTATGAGCTTTCAAACTTCCAAGCTAACTCCGCCAACTTGAATGACTTTATGCCAATTATTTATAGAATTTAGGTCAAATTTGAACTGCAAGTAAATTGTAGGTTGTTTTGAAAGTTTTATGAAAACTCTTCTGGAGGTACCTATTCAGGGGACAATTAATATATCATAAACCACCGAGAGTTTTAACGACACGTTCAACTTCATGGTATGATTTTGCATCTTGACAGTTTAACAAAATGAGGTCAAACATGAGCTACAAGTAAGCGCGAAAGATCGCTCTTGAATTAAATGTTTGTCGATATTTGAATGACTTCCTAGCTAACTCTGCCCATTTGAATGACTTTATGTCGATTTATCGAAATTATGTCAAATTTGAAACTACAAGTAAATTGTAGGTTGCTTTGAAAGTTCTACGAAAAAGCTTTTGGGGGGCACCCATCGAGGGGTCACAATCAATATGTCAGAAACCACCGAGAGTTTTGACGATAGATTCAACTTTTTGCTAAGATTTTGCATCCTGACTATTTAATGTAATTAGGTTAACCTTGAGCTACAAGCAAGTAAGCGCGATAGATTTCTCTTGAATTAAATGTCTTTTTCTAGGGTAGATGGGTGCATCTTCTTGTAGTAAACAATGCTGTTAGTGTGAGTTTCCAACTATCGGGAAAGAACATTCTGAATTTTTCGAGTGATATCGATATTATTCTCTCCTCTAAAGGAAGTCCGAAGAATAAGGATCTAAATGCCACAAGCCAAGTTTTCACACATATATAGTGGACCAACATATTGTACTTATGATTTCCCGTCTTTTATGAGTTCTCAAACTTCCTACAGCTTATCGTATTACCCACTTGAATGCCTTTATATGTCAATTAATAAAAATATTGTCAACTTTGAACTATATACTACAAGTTTTGTAGGTTGCTCTCGAAGTTATATGAAAAAGCTTTTGAAGGTACCCATCGAGGGGTCACAATCAATATATGAGAAACAACCGAGAGTTTTGACAACTGGTTTGACTTTATGCTAAGATTTTGCATCATGACACTATTTAACGAAATTGGGTCAAACTTGAGCTACAAAGTAAGCGTGATAGATTTCTCTTAAAATATATGACTTTTTAGAGGTAGATGGGTGTATTTTCCTGTAGTAAATAATGTCGTCGGTGTGATTTTCCAACTATCAGGAAAGAACATTCAATTCTCAATTTTTCAAGTGATGACGAGCGAGGTTGTTCTTTTCCATAAAGAAATGTCTGAAGAATATTGGATCTGAATGCCATAAGCCAAGTTTACTGACATATATAGTGGACCAACATGTTGTATCAACGATTCCCATGTTTTATGAGTTTTCAAACTTCCTAGCTAACTCTGCCCATTTGACCGAATGACTTTATGTCGATTTATGAAAATTAGGTCAATTTGACACTTCAAGTACATTATAGGTTGCTTTGGTAGTTTAAAAAAACTTTTGGAAGTACCCATCGATGGGTCACAATTAATATATCATAAAACACCGAGAGTTTTGATGATAGGTTCAACTTCTTGCTAAGATTTTGCATCTTGACAATTTAACGAAATTAGGTCAAACCTGAGCTACAAGTTATTAAGTGCGGTAGATTGCTCTTGAAATTAAATGTATTTTTAGAGGTAGATCAGTGCATCTTGTTGTAGTAAACAATGTCGTCAATGTGAGTTTCCAACTATCAGGAAGGAACATTTAATTCTACATTTTCCAAGTGAAGACGAGCGAGGTTGTTCTTTTTTGTAAGAAGTCCGGAGAATATAGGATGTGAATGCCACGCCAAGTTTACAGACATATATAGTGGACCAACATGTTGTACCAACAATTCCCATGTTTTATTTATGAGTTTTCAAACTTCCTAGCTAACTCTGCCCATTTGATCGAATTACTATATGTAGATTTATCGAAATTAGGTCAAATTTGAACCTACAAGTAAATTGTAGGTTGCTTTGAAAGTTTTAAGAAAAATATTTTGGAGGTACCCATCGAGGGGTCACAATTAGTATATGTGAAAAGAACGAGAGTTTTGAGAATAGGTTCAACTTCTTGCTAATATTTTGCATCTTGACAATTTAACGAAATTAATTAGGTCAAACTTGAGCTACAAGTAAGAGCGATATATAGCTCTTGAATTAAATGTCATTTCAGAGGTAGATGGATGCATTTTCTACTAGTAAGTAGTGTTGTGGGTGTGAGTGTCCAACTACCAGGAAAGAACATAGAATTCTACGTTTTCCGAGTGAAGACGAACAAGGTTCGTTGTTCTTTTCCAAAAAGAGAAGTCCAAAGAATATTGGATGTGGATGCCACAAGCCAAGTTGACAGACAATATATATATAGTGGATCGACAACATGTTGTACTTGTGATTCCCATGTTTTATGGGTTTTGAAGCTTCCTATAGATAACCCCGCACATTTGAATAACTTTATGTCAATATCTCGGAATTAGGTCAAATTTGGAACTACAAGTAAATTGTAGGTTTTTCTTTGATAGATTTACGAAAAATCTTTTGGACATACCCATCGAGGGTTCAAAATTAATATACCAGAAACCAGCGAGAATTTCGACGATAGGTTCAACTTCTTGCTAAGACTTTGCATATTGGTAATTTAATGAAATTAGGTCAAACTTGAGCAACGCCATAGATTGCTCTTGAATTAAATTTCTTTTCATAGGTAGATCATCGGTGCAACTTCTTGTAGTAAACAATGTTGTCGGTATGAGTTTCCAACTATCAAAAAAGAACATTCAATTCTACATTTTCCGAGTGAAGAATACGAGTGAGGTTGTTCTTTTTCCTAAAGAAAAGTCTGAAGAATATTGGATCTGAATGCCACAAGCCAAGTTTACATACATATATATTGGACCAACATGTTGTACCAACGATTCCCATGTTTTATGAGTTTTCAAACTTCCCAACTAACTCTGCCCAATAGAATGACTTTATGATGATTTATCGAAATTAGGTCAAATTTGAAACTACAAGTACTAGTAAATTGCACGTGCCCTGCACGTGAGACTCAGATAATAGACATCTGGCATATCATCACTATATATAATTATAATAGGCAAAGAAAAAAATATAATAGGTAAAATTTGAACTACAACAAGTAAACTGTGTAGGTTGCTTTGAAAGTTTTATGGAAAAGCTCTTAGAGGTACCCATCGGAGGGGGCGCGCGGGGGAGGGGGAATTAATATACTATCAAAAACCCAAAGAGAGTTCTGACGACAGGTTCATATTCTTGCTAAGATTTTGCGCCTGGACAGTTTAACGAAATTATGTCAAACATGAGCTACAACTAAGTGCGATAGATTGCTCATCAATTTAATGAAATTAGGTCAAACTTGAACTACAAGTAATAAATTGCAGGTTGCTTTGAAAGTTTTATGAAAGCTTTTGGAGGTACCCATTGAGCGGTTAATTAATATATCAAAAACCACGGAGAGTTTTGACGAGTGGTTCGACTTCTAGCTAAGATTTTGCATCATGAAAATTTTGAACACCTTTTAAAAACGATCACATGAAATATGGAGAGAGGGGAAATGATATTTCTATTCTCTATGGGCAACCCACAAGCTTGAGGTGCACCTTAGGCTTAAAGATAACTTTATTTTTTCCACGATGTATAAGGTGAACCTTAGCGGATGCCACATAGTAGGCCATTTTGTTTTTGAACGGGTAATAGGCCTATTAAGGTGTGCTTTTTTACATAATGCGGGAGTAGTATATTTCTTTGCTTAGACATATGGTCACCTCTGTCCACGTGTTGTACATGCTGAGAGAATAAAACATTGACAGGGGAAGAGGGCAGCAGTGAAGAGAAGTTGAAGGCGGTTCCATGTCAGAGCAAAGTTTTGATGGGTTTCTGACACGAGGTACTCTTGCGACCTTACAGTGTACTACACTATGCAAGTACTAGTAAATTTCAGGATCTATGCAGTCAAAACAAATTGTGTGTTTTCTCTCTCCTTCGCTACCTCTCACCATCCATCCTCCCTCTCTCCTACCCTTTCCCCTCGCGCACCGCCCCAGTTGATCTTTCCCTTGTCCATAGCGTGGTGCTGCACATGTGTGCCTTGGTACGGCGGCTCTGTGTCTCTGGCGTGTTCGGCAACCGCGTTGGTGTGTAGTAGGGATGAGGAGTACATAGGAAGGAAACCACTTTGGTCCTTGGCGGCAAAACAATTCAAAATTTTCCGATTTTCAAAATTTTTACTTGCTTCCCAAACATCGGGAGGGAAGGTTACTCAAAAGATCGGCCATTCATAGTACTTCTTTTATTATCTTTATCTTTTATTATCTCTTACAATACCATACCATACCACTATATAGTGTACGGATAACTTCGAACATTGACCGTTGGATCAAGATAGGCAAATCCAAACATTGATAATCGTTGGATCTTCTTTTCCATTCTTAGCATCTACAAAGATTCTACTGATAGTCTTTAGCACGATGAACGCTAGTATGTGCCAAACCTCAAAACACACACTTCATTGCTCAGTTTCAGGGTCCTTGTGCTAAATGCATGGACTTGGGTGCAATTTTCATTTTTATGAGGTCCTTGATGTAACTTGTACTTCCACGGTTAAAAGAAAATGCAACCGCCCCAATTATCAAACAAACTGGACCACAGTTTCTTATACGTAATACCAAAGTTTTTAGTACTAGGATTTTTCAAGCTTCCTAGCTAACTTCACACACTTCAGTGACTTCATGTCGATTAACGGAATTAGGTCAAACTTGAGCTACAAGTAAGGGCGATAAATTGCTCTTGAATTAAATGTATTTTCAGAGGGAGATGGGTGCATATTCTTGTAGTAAACAATGTCGTCAGTGTGAGTTTCCAACTACCAGGAAATAAAATTCTTAGTTTTCCGAGTAATGACGAGATGGTTCTTTTCTGTAAAGAAAGCTCGAAGTAGAATATGGATCTCAATGCCATAAGCCAAGCTTCTAGACATATTAAGTGGACCAACGTGTTTTACTTACGATTCCCATATGTTTTTTGAGTTTTCAAACTACCTAGCTAATTAACTCCACCCACTTGAATGACTACATCTCGATGTATCCAAATTAGGTAAAACTTGAACAATAACTAAATTGTAGGTTGCTCTCAAAGTTTTCTGAAAAAGCTTTTGGAGGTACCGAACCGATCGGAAGGGGTGTCACAATCAATATATGAGAAACACCCCAGAGTTTTGACAATAGGTTTGACTTGTTGCTAATATTTTGCATCACATGACACTATTTAACGAAATTGGGTCAAACTTGAGCTATAAGTAAGAGCGATAGATTGCTGTTGAAATATATGAATTTTCAAAGAGGTAGATGGGTGCATTTTCTTGTATTAAACAGTGCCATCAGTACGGTGTGATTTTCGAACTATATCAGGAAAGAAGATTCAATTATTCTCAATTTTTTGAGTGATGATGAGCGAGGTTGTTCTTTTTCGTAAAGAAATGTCGGAAGAATAATACTGGATCTGAAAGCCAGAAGCCAAGTTTACCGACATATATAGTGGACCAACATGTTGTACCAACAATTCCCATGATTTATTTATGAGTTTTCAAGCTTCGTAGTTAACTCAACCCATTTGACCGGATGACTTCATGTCGATTTATCGAAATTAGGTCAAGTTTGAAACTACAAGTAAATTGTAGGTTGCTTTGAAAGTTTTACGAAAAATATTTTGGAGGTACCCATCGAGGGGTCACAATTAATATATCATAAAACACCGAGAGTTTTGATGATACGTTTAACTTCTTGCTAAGATTTTGCATCTTGAGAATTTAACAAAATTAGGTAAAACTTGAGCTACAAGTAGGCGCGATAGTTTGCTCTTGAATTAAATGTATTTTTAGAGGTAGATCGATGCACCTTGTTGTAGTAAACAATGCCATCAGTGTGAGTTTCCTCCTATCAGGAAAGACCATTCAATTCTACATTTTCCGAGTGAAGACGAGTGAGGCTACTAGTGGTTATTTTCCTTAAAGAGAAGTCTAAAGAATATTGGATGTGGATGCCATAAGCCAAGTTGACAGACAAATATAGTCGATCGACAATATGTTGTACTTGCGATTCCCATGTTTTATGAGCTTTCAAACTTCCTAGCTAACTCTGCCCATTTTAATGACTCTAAGTCGATTTATCGAAATTAGGTCAAATTTGAAACTACAAGTAAATTGTCGGTTTTGATTTGTAACTTTTACGAAAAAGCTTTTAATTTGGAGGTACCCATCGAGGGGTCACAATTAATATATTTGAAAACAACGAGAGTTTTGACGATAGGTTCAACTTCCTGCTAAGATTTTGCATCTTGACAATTTAACGAAATTAATTAGGTCAAACTTGAGCTACAAGTAAGCGCAATAGATAGCTCTTGAATTAAATGTCATTTCATAGGTAGATGGGTGCATTTTCTAGTAGTAAGCAGTGCCGTGGGTGTGAGTGTCCAGCTACCAGGAAAGAATATTGAATTCTACGTTTTCCGAGTGAAGACGAATGAGGTTAGTTGTTCTTTTCCGTAAAGAAAAGTCCAAAGAATATTGGATGTCAATGAGACAAGCCAAGTTGATATACATATATATATAGTGGATCGATGACATGTTGTACTTGCGATTCCCGCACATTTGAATAACTTTATGTCGATATCTCGGAATTAGGTCAAATTTGAAACTACAAGTAAATTGTAGGTTTTTCTTTGATAGATTTACAAAAATGCTTTTGGACGTACCAATCGAGGGTTCAAAATGAATATACCAGAAACCAGCAAGAGTTTCGACGATAGGTTCAACTTCTTGCTAATACTTTGCATTTTGGTAATTTAACGAAATTAGGTCAAATTGAGATAGCTACAAGTAAACGCCATAGATTGCTCTTGAATTAAATGTCTTTTCATAGGTAGATCATCGGTGCATCTTCTTGTAGTAAACAGTGTCGTCAGTGTGAGTTTCCAACTATCAAGAAAGAACATTCAATTCTACATTTTCCAAGTGAAGAATACGAGCGAGGTTGTTCTTTTCCCTAAAGAAAGGTCCGAAGAATATTGGATCTGAATGCAACAAGACAAGTTTACATACATATATATTGGACCAACATGTTGTACCAACGATTCCCATGTTTTATGAGTTTTCAAACTTCCCAGCTAACTCTGCCCATTAGCATGACTTTATGTCGATTTATCGAAATTAGGTTAAATCTGAAACTACAAGTACTAGTATATTGCACGTGCCCTGCATCTGAGACTCGGATAATAGACATCTGGCATATCATCACTATATAAAATTATAATAGGCAAAGCGGAAAGAATATAATAGGTAAAATTTGAATTGCTACAACTAAACTGTGTAGGTTGCTTTGAAAGTTTTACGGAAAAGCTCTTAGAGGTACCCATCGGAGGGGGCGCGCGCGGGGGGTGGGGGGCAATTAATATACTATCAGAACCCAAAAGAGAGTTTTGACAACAGGTTCATCTTCTTTCTAAGATTTTGCATCTTGACAGTTTAGGTCAAACTTGAGCTACAACTAAGTGTGTTATATTGCTCTTGAATTTAATGAAATTAGGTCAAACTTGAACTACAAGTAATAAATTGTAGGTTTCTTTGAAAGTTTTATGAAAAAATCTTTTGGAGGTGCCCATCGAGTGGTTAATTAATATATCAAAAACCACATAGAGTTTTGACGAGTGGTTCAACTTCTAGCTAAGATTTTGCTTCATTAAAATTTTGAACACCTTTTGAAAATGATCATATGAAATAGGGAGAGTGGGGAAATTATATTTCTATTCTCTATGGGAAACCCACAAGCTTGAGGTGCACCTTAGGCTTAAAGATAAATTTATTTTTTCCACTATGTATAAGGTGAACCTCAGTGGATGCCACATAATAGGCCATTTTTTTGAACGGGTAGTAGGCCATATTATGGTGTGCTTTCTTACACAATGCGGGAGTAGTATATTTCTTTGCTTAGACATATGGTCACCTTTGTCCATGCACTGTACATGCTGAGAGAATAAAACATTGGTAGGGGAAGAGGGCAACATCGAAGAGAAGTTGAAGGCGGTTCCATGTCAGAGCAAAGTTATGATGGGTTTATGTCACGAGGTACTCTTGCAGCCTTACAGTGTACTACACTATGCTAGTACTAGTAAATTTCAGGACCTAGGCACGCAAAACAAATTGTGTGTTTTCTCTCTCCTTTGCTGCCTCTCACCATCCATCCTCCCTCTCTCCTACCCTTTCCCCTCGCGCACCGGCCCGGCTGATCTCTCCCTCATCCACAGCGTGGTGCTACGCACGGGTGCCTTGGTATGGCGGCTCTGTGTCTCTGGCATGTTGGGCAGCCGCATTGGTGTGGAGTAGGGACGAGGAGTACATAGGAAGGAAACCTCTCTGGTCCTTGACGGCAAAAAAATCAAACTTTTCCATTTTACGAAATTTTCACTTGCTTCCCAAACATCGGGAGGGAACGTTACTCAAAAGATCGGACATTCGCAGTACTTCTTATCTTACCTTTATCTTGTCTTATCTCTTACAATACCATACCATACCATTGTATAGTGTACGGATAACTTCGAACATTGACCGTTGGATCAAGACCGACAAATCCAAACATTGCTAACCGTTGGATCTTCTTTTCCATTCTTACCATCTACAAAGATTCTACTGATAGTATTTATCACGATGAACGCTAGTACGCGCAAACCTCAAAACACACACTTCATTGCTCAGTTTCAGGGTCCTTATGCTAAATGCATGGACTTGGGTGCAATTTCTATTTTTATGAGGTCCTTGATGTAACTTGTACTTCCACCGACCAAGTTAACTCTTAAGCACCTCGCTCCTACGAGACCTACCACGGTTAAAATAAAATGCAACTTCCCCAATTATCAAACAAACTAGACCACAATTTCTTACACCTAATACCAAAGTTTTTAGTACTAGGATTTTTGAAGCTTCCTAGCTAACTTCGCACACTTTAGTGACTTCTTGTCCATTAACGAAATGAGGTCAAACTTGAGCTCCAAGTAAGAGCGATAGATTGCTCTTGAATTAAATGTATTTTTGGAGGTAGATGGGTGCATCTTCTTGTAGTAAACAATGTCGTCAGTGTGAGTTTCCAACTATCAAGAAATAAAATTCCCAGTTTTCCGAGTGATGATGAGATGGTTCTTTTCCATAAAGAAAGCTCGAAGCAGAATATGTATCTCAATGCCATAAGCCAAGCTTCTAGACATATTAACTAGACCAACATGTTTTACTTATGATTCCCATATGTTTTTTGTGTTTTCAAACTACCTAGCTAATTAACTCTGCCCACTTGAATGACTACATGTCGATTTATCGAAATTAGGTCAAACTTGAACTATAACTAAATTGTAGGTTGCTCTGAAAGTTTGACGAAAAAGCTTTTGGAGGTACCGTACCGATCGGGAGGGGTGTTACAATCAATATATGAGAAACAACCGAGAGTTTTGATAACAGGTTTGACTTCTTGTTAAGACTTTGCATCGCATGACACTATTTAACGAAATTGGGTCAAACTTGAGATACAAGTAAGCACGATAGATTGTTATTGAAATATATGACTTTTCAGAGAGGTAGATGGGTGCATTTTCTTATAGTAAACAGTGTTGTCGGTATGATGTGAGTTTTGAACTATATCAGGAAAGAAGATTCAATTATTCTCAATTTTTTGAGTGATGACGAGAGAGGTTTTTCTTTTTCGTAAAGAAATGTCTGAAGAATAATGTTGGATCTGAATGCCAGAAGCCAAGTTTATCGACATATATAGTGGACCAACATGTTGTACCAATGATTCCCATGTTTTATTTATGAGTTTTCAAGCTTCCTAGCTAACTCTGCCGATTTGATCGGATGACTTCATGTCGATTTATCGAAATTTGAAACTATAAGTAAATTGTAGGTTGCTTTGAAAGTTCTACGAAAAATCTTTTGGAGGTACCCATCGAGGGGTCACAATTAATAGATCATAAAACACCGAGAGTTTTGATGATATGTTCAACTTCTTGCTAAGATTTTGCATCTTGACAATTTAACGAAATTAGGTCAAACTTGAGCTACAAGTAAGCGCGATAGATTGCTCTTGAATTAAATGTATTTTTAGAGGTAGATCGATGCACCTTGTTGTAGTAAACAATGTCGTCAGTGTGAGTTCCCAACTATTAGGAAAGAATATTCAATTCTACATTTTCCGAGTGAAGACGAGCGAGGCTACTAGTTGTTATTTTCCGTAAAGAGAAGTCCAAACAATATTGGATGTGGATGCCACAAGCCAAGTTGACAGACATATATAGTCGATCGACAACATGTTGAACTTGCGATTCCCATGTTTTATGAGCTTTCAACCTTCCTAGCAAACTTTGCCCATTTTAATGACTTGAAGTCGATTTATCGAAATTAGGTTAAATTTGAAACTACAAGTAAATTGTAGGTTTTTCTTTGTAACTTTTACAAAAAAGCTTTTAATTTGGAGGTACCCATCGAGGGGTCACAATTAATATATCTAAAAAAAGACGAGTTTTGACGATAGGTTCAACTTCCTGCTAAGATTTTGCATCTTGACAATTTAACAAAATTAATTAGGTCAAACTTGAGCTACAATTAAGCGCGACAGATAGCTCTTTTCTTAAATGTCATTTAAGAGGTAGATGGGTGCATTTTCTAGTAGTAAGTAGTGTCGTGCATGTGAGTGTCCAACTACTAGGAAAGAACATTGAATTCTACGTTTTTCGAGTGAAGACGAACGAGATTAGTTGTTCTTTTCCATAAAGAAAGGTCCAAAGAATATTGGATGTGGATGCCACAAGAATATATATAGAGAGTTGATCGACAACATGTTGTACTTGTGATTCCCATGTTTTTTGGGTTTTGAAACTTCCTATAGCTAACCCCGCACATTTGAATAACTTTATGTCGATATCTCGGAATTAGGTCAAATTTGAGACTACAAGTAAATTCTAGGTTTTGCTTTGATAGATTTATGAAGAAGCTTTTGGACGTACCCATCGAGGGTTCAAAATTAATATACCAAAAACCAGCAAGAGTTTCGACGATAGTTTCAACTTCTTGCTAAGACTTTGCATATTGGTAATTTAACGAAATTAGGTCAAACTTGAGCTATCTACAAGTAAACGCCATAGATTGCTCTTGAATTAAATGTCTTTTCATAGGTAGATCATCAATGCATCTTCTTGTAGTAAACAGTGTCGTCGGTGTGAGTTTCCAACTATCAAGAAAGAACATTCAATTCTACATTTCCTGAGTGAAGAATATGAGCGAGGTTGTTCTTTTTCCTAAAGAAAAGTCCGAAGAATATTGGATCTAAATGCCACAAGCCAAGTTTACATACATATATATTGGACCCCAACATGTTTTACCAACGATTCCTATATTTTATGAGTTTTCAAACTTCCCAGCTAACTCTGCCCATTAGAATGACTTTATGTCGATTTATCAAAATTATGTCAAATTTGAAACTACAAGTACTATTAAATTACACGTGCCCTACACATGTGAATCAGATAATAGACATCTGTCATATCATCACTATATAAAATTATAATAGCCAAATCGGAAAAAATATAATAGGTAAAATTTGAACTACTACAAGTAAACTGTGTAGGTTGCTTTGAAAGTTTTACGGAAAAGCTCTTAGAGGTACCCATCGGAGGGGGCGCGTAGGGGGCAATTAATATACTATTAGAAACCAAACGAGAGTTATGACGACAGGTTCATCTTCTTGCTAACATTTTGCGTCTTGATAGTTTAATGAAATTAGGTCAAACTTGAGCTACAACTAAGTGCGATAGATTGCTCTTGAATTTAATGAAGTTAGGTCAAACTTGAACTACAAGTAATAGATTGTAGGTTGCTTTGAAAGTTTTATGAAAAAAGCTTTTGGAGGTACCCATCGAGCGGTTAATTAATATATCAGAAACCACGGAGAGTTTTGAGAGTGGTTTGACTTCTAGCTAAGACTTTGCATCATGAAAATTTTGAACACCTTTTGAAAATGATCCCGCACATCCGGACATAGTTCGTTCCCCAAAATTTCAGATACTCCGAAATTCCCATTCAACCCCTATTAAATTTGGTAGGTGGGGGGCTTCACTCGTAATTTTCCCAGTATAGTGCTAGCAGTACCTAAACCCAACCCCCTCCCCCTCTCTCTCCTCTAGGAATACGTCACCGGCCGGAACATCCCCGCTGCACTTTAGCCGGCATACCCGCACACCTGATCTGCTCAACGAACCCTCTTGTCCGGCGCGCTGACCACATCATCGAGCGCCTAGGATCTTCTCCATGGACGCCGTGGTCCAGCGTTCTGCTCGTATCCTCGCCCCCCTAAGATCTGCTTCCCCATCGTCGACACCCACTATGACCATAGCACCTTCTGCGACCTCGATGTGATCCGTGAGGATGCGGAGGAGGCCTAGACGCTGCCATGACCGAGGTAAAACCAGATCTCCCTACGTAATTTGTTTATTGGCAATGTACTGTATTCGTGCTAAATTCCCTACCTAATAGGTTCTTTACTTGATATACACCTGTTATGTACTCCCTCTATTTCAAAATATAAGATGCTTTAGCTTTGTGAAAGGTGTGTATCCAGACTCATTTTAGTGTGTAGGTTCACTCCAAACCTAGATGACCCTGCATACTAAAAGAGGTCTAGATGCACTCTTTTCGTGAAGCTAGAACATCTTATATTTTGAAACAGAGGGAGTACTAAATTAAACCGTTGTGGTTACGCTTAAACTACATGCATTGAACTGTTTTTATGTACTGTACTATTTCTTTGTGAATTATTAGTCACTTAACATATTTGTTTACATTCTCTACTATACCTGTCCACATGAGATATGATTATATAATATCTCTCTCATTCGCCGATTTACGAACTATAGTATTTCCATCGTGTTATTGTCCTATTATCCTATACTACAAGTTTACACATGTCATACTATTTGACCATTATGTACTGTCGATTTGATCCCTCTTAACCTGCGGCTCAAACTGTTTGCTGTTATTATGCAAGGAGCAGCCTCAGTTTGCACACAATATCATAGAGTGAATGGCCCCTATAATCTTGTAAGACCCCATCACTTTTGTTTCACTTCATGCCAACGTATATCATGTTGGAATCTATTTGTATTTACAGTTGGCCTTACCTTTATGCAGAGGAGCAACAATGGAGTACAAACTCCGCCCGTCCACACGAGCCACCGTAGATCCCGTGTAACACCTACCATAAGGCCTCCCACCCGAAGTTTGGTCATTGCCACATTTTTTGTTTGCTTAAATTTACCATTTGTCTTTCTTTTTTTATATTTTTTGCCAAAAATTAGCGTCAAACATTTTAGCCCCACTATGGTCTGCTTTTGTTCCATGTGCTTGGTTCAATTTCCTAGATATGGAGAGGCCAGGTGTATTGCATCTGAGTTGTCTGATAATAAGAACAAGGCCACACTAGCGATAAGATCCACACATGTATCATAAGGACCTCTATGCAGTTCATCTCACTCTTGTATCTACTGTGTATCATAGTTAAATGAACTGGCTATTTTAAAAGGAGGCACTTGGTGGTTCAGTTTGTTGTTCTTAGGCCGCCGAAGTGTTGAAATTATCTGGCTATTCATGAATAATTCAATGTATGATTGCTTGATTCATTGGTTGTCTGAAATTATCTGGCTAGCATATTCGAGGCTCACAACTGATGTGTTTTTATTGGCCGAGTTACTCTTTTTTGTCTATGATTAAATCGGTGGCAGATTTCGTTGTGTAGTTCCTGGCTAGTTTGTATATGAGAAACATAATGGCTTAGTTTTAATATTCGTTTTAATCATGTTCTGCACATTCTAGTTTGAGTAGTCTACATCAGGTACTTTGGTTGATTGCTCGCATTGTTATTCAAAATGAACTTGTAGTTTGTTTCCCAAGTTTGTTGTTTAAGTAACTTGTTTTGTCTTGGTCTCAGCCATCTTCAAGTAGAGCAGTCATTTCATAGAGCAGCACATGCTAGCATCGCTCCATGGCGCCAGCCGGTCCACTTATTCAAGAAGAACTAGATGTATGAGCCACCATTGTTAATTGCTGCCTTGCTTATAGATTACCACATTGACACATTTAAAATTCATGGTGGTGTGATTGCATGGTAATGTTGTTATAACTTGTTTTGTGTTTGTTTTAGGCTGCAAATGACCCTCTATGGAACATCCCAATTTCAGCAACCCTGATTAGTTGTCCAGAATGCAAAAATCAGGGGGAACAAAAACTTTTTCTTGTTAAAGTGTTGTAGTGTTTACTTGTTGTTTGTTTGTGCTTATGCATATGAATGTGTATTATATGATATACTCCTTACCTTAACACCAGTTGACAAAAGCTACTTCCCAAAACAGTCTTGGCTTAATTTCCATATTCTCAAATGTTTTGGCATTTCAAAACCTGAGCCAAGAAGGCCTTTGCAAACCAACTATTTTAGTAGCTTCTATTTGATCAAACTATGGAGAGCTATATAACATAATCTCCTTATGTTTCCAAGACAGAACCTTCTAGTATTCTTATCTCTAGATTTCCTCAAAACCTTTTATGAAGCATTTGAATTCTACCCTTGGTAGAGATACCAAGAGACCCTCATCTTATTCCAAACTACAACCTTTTCAAAATACCTATCCTTACCTCAAGCTAAGATTGATGGTAACCCTAGTAGTAGTTGATTTGTTTGTAAGATGAGTTGTCTTGATCTGCTGTTTGACTTGATTGCTCAAAAGTAGTATGAGCTACTCTATGAGCTCATCCTCTAGGATCAAGATACTTTAAGATCACCAAATCCTAAGAAGGAATACAATCTGGATCTAATCTCTAGCCACCAGGTGATCATCTAAAACCCTTACCCAGCTCAATTCTGCAGTGATCCATTCTATAAGCTTCCAAGTCAATGAAGACCAGAATCAAGCAAGGATCCTTCCTACTCAATCTACACTTCAACATCATCCCCTTGATGATGCTTTGGTACCCTGCAACCCATCAAAATCATCACCACCCACCTTCTAGTCAAAAACCCTAAGTCTGGAAAACTATTTCCAACATCACCTTTTTGGATGTCCCCCTTTCTCAACCCTTGTGCACTTTTGATACTTGAACTATCTTGTTAACCTTCCTAAGGACTACCAAGGCCCACTCTTTCCCTTGGTTAAATCATCCTTCAACCCACTTGTTCTTGATGGTTTTGCGGGCAAGAAAATAACATTTCCTGCAAATCTAGTCAACATGCCTACTTTGACAGAAGCTCACACCACCATCCAACCTTCTATGGACCAACTCGTTGCATGGTTGTGTTCTTCTCATATAGGTCTATCAACATATACTTCACTTGTTCCAAGTGGATCTTTGTGCTTCTTAAACCCACATGGTTTATAAGGCATCATGACTCATCTGGTATGGCAGCCTTATTTTCAACAAAGTTTGCCATCACTTCCAAACCACCTCAAATGTAACCAATCCAAACTCCTTCTGCCATGATCATCTATATGACTTGGTCTAACTAACCATCTACCCCATGCCACAAGGGGAGATCTGAACTCTAAGATACAATCATGTTTTGATGGTATGAAATTAACATCACCCTAGATCCTTAATCTAGGGTATTCCACCAAAATAAACTTGGATTCTCCAATCCCAAGGTTGAAAATGCTTTCTACACCTTGTCTACATCATCTACCTTGACCCTCAAGATTTATTAAATATTATCCATAATTATTATGGCTCCAAATCTAATTAATCTCTTTAATAGTCAAAATCTCCAAAGCTCCTTTTCTAAGGCAAGTTTGGTTTTACCAAAGAACTTCCCCAACTTTTGGCTCAATTGAGATCCATATATCATACCCATCTTCCCACTTCAAAAATAAATATTTTTGAAGAGCTTTATTATTTCGTGTTGCCCATTTTCTTAAATAGCTGAATTGGAATAATAATTGTTCTAAATATTTTTATCTTCCAATAAATCTTGGGAAAATTCCCCTAAGTGTGTTTTCACATTTGGGACCATCTCACATCAAAAACTCAGCTTGTCCCATACAAAAATATCAAATGAGCTTCTAGAAACTACTTCTGCACTTTTTGGATAAATGATTCTAAGTGGACTTCAAATCCTTAGAAAAATCACAAATAATTCCTAGAGAGGTCCCTTAACCTCATCTATCTCCCAATAACATTTTCCCGTCTTGTCGAACGCAAGTATTTGGACTTTCTTCATAACCACCTATTTGATCAAATTTGCCAAGTAAGCAAATCCTCAAATCAAAAACCAACCAAACCCACACCATTTTGGTCAAACAAGCTTGCACAACACACCTCTCATCCCTCTGATCGAATTTCACTGTAGCAACATCATGTAGCACGTTGTCCTCTAGTATTTGGACCCTAGAACTTGACCTCATGTGTGTGTCTTGCCTTGCAAACTTCTTTACTCACCTTGCAGCAGCTGCACACACCCCTCTCTGCCCTCATGCACGACCAGATACACCTCACACTCCCTCTCCACCACCCCTAAGGCCCAACCAGCAAGCTCCACCTCTCCCCCAAGCATCCCCATAGACATGATCCACCATGGACCCCTTGTGCTTCGGTATACAAGGCCAGAGGCCGGTGCACCTCTCGTATGCCCTCTCATTTCACTCCCTGGACTCTAGAACACCACCTCACCCACCCTCCTCACTCTCTCTCCCTCCTTCACCCTGGCGAAGAAAAAACTCCTCTTCTCGGCCATGTCCAAGATCTGAGCCTAGATCCTTCTGCTCTGCTCCTTTCTCGTTGCATGCGGCATTTTTGAGACCCCCGTGCTCTAATGCATCCAATCCCCCACTTATTTTTGCCCAGGAACGGTTCCTCATTGCCTCGCCGCCAAGCTCCGACGAGGACCTCTCGGTCGCGGCTGCACGAGGTACCCCCAGGCCCGAAGCCTGCCTTTCCGCCCATCTCTGAGGTCGCCGAAGTGTGCCGCCTCGCCCTAGCGCCTCCCTGTTGACTTCTTCACCCCAAGGTGAGCTCCCCCTCCTGATTACCTCCGCTGGCTAGAGTTCTGCGCTGCCGCGCACATCTCAACGGAGACGATGCATCCCGTCCATCGATCCTCGCCCAATCTAACGGCCCATAGCCCCTAATACCGGTTTGCCAGCCACCGTCGCCGACAAGCGGGCCCCGCCCCCGGCCTTTGAACTCCTCTCTCCCGTGCATTGCCCAGCTGGGTGGGCCAAATCTGGGCACCGCGGCCCAGTTTCCTCTAGATCTAGCCCCGCACTGCTCCTCCCTTTTTCTTTTAACCATTTTTGGTAAACTCATATCTAACTGTTTACTTTAAATGCAAAAGAAATTGAAAAATGAACCAAATTGCCTAGATCAAAAATTATCAAGGTTCCCTGTGTTTTTATCTAACATGCAGAGCAAATCGTTTGTCATTTTGTTTTTCCTTTATTTTCTGGTTTTATTGTTTCCAGAAAGTATCCAAATCATCCTTTATAACTCCAAACAGGATAAACACTTCACATATTGAAAGATACATGTGATCCCTTGTTTTTCACCCTGTCCCCATATTAAATTGCTTCCTAGTTTGCCTCTGGTAAAAATAACAAAAATAGACCATTTCTGCAACTAGAAAATTCTCTAAGTCAAATAAAAATAGGTACTGGCCCAATTCCAACTCTCAAGATTCCAAATACATATTATCTATCAAACCCCAGGAGTCCATAATTTTCTAAGCCCCTATTGATTTATCATGAATTAATCAGTTCTGGGCTTAGTTAATTCACTAGGTAAATCACTACAGTATCTCTGCAACTCCAAAAAGGATGATTCCAATTACTATGTAAAGGTATTCCAAATACCTACAATATTTCCTTCGAATCAAATCAAAAGCCTCCGTGGATTAAATCTGGTGAAAAAGACAAAACGGATCCAGAACTGCCTTTGGGAATTTCCTGAGGGCATTCTGGTAATTATTTTGACATAATTCCAACTCTCAGTGAACAAGTAAATCAAGACTTACCTACCCACCCAAGGAAATAATTTTTTGAGCTCCAGAACTCCTCTGGTGAATTTTTTCCTAAAACTAAAGTCTTATTCACTATAAAAATCACTATAAATCTTTGGTAATTGATAAAATAGTGAAACCACTTTTGTTGGTTTCATTTTATCAATACCTATCTGTTGGTATTATCTTTTTACAATGGTATCATACAAAATATGTCCTTGGTCCAAAACCCCCTCTTAGGTAGTTTCTCGACAATAAACCCTAAGGGGTGTTCATCCCTTTCTCCTAGGCCATCTCAATCTCCTAAATCCAACCCTCTCAAAACCATCTGAATCTTAATTCGGTATTATTCAATTGCTTGTTGTATTGTATTGGTGATTGTATGCCTTGTATTGATTGTGCCCTTTTGTTTGTGTGCATGTGTTCCCTATCGACGATTGTTGTGATTATATCGGAGAGCAGAAGAAGAGGGTTATTATTGTATATTATTGGGTATTCTAAGAAGAAGTCCAGGGACATATTGCCATATCGCTGATCATCAGGAAAGCCACCTTCTTGCTCATAAGCCTTGTCCTACTGTTTTACTTATGCATGTTCTATCTTCTGTTTATTAAAACTGCATTGTGTTACTATATGTTGATGTATATATGGTAATGGTTTGGCTCCTCCGAACTATTACACTTTTGTACTATTAAGTGCAACCCCCTTGGTGACACCGACTTGTCCCTAGTAGAATAGATGGTGTATTATACCATACCCTTTGGAGACCCCGTTTTAGCCGAAGCAAAAACTAGAGGATGGGAAGACCCCGGAAAAAGTTTTACCAAATGTTTTATGATAAAACCTTGGTGAGGTGGGACCTCCCAAGAGTTGTTGAGAATGAAAAAGGTTTTCTTTTACAAACTGCTGAAGGAAAGATGGAGGAAAAATGTTTACAAAAAAGCACCCGGTTCTTTGCAGTTTTGCTGGAACAATTAACCCTGTGCAACCACATTACTCTGGAATGGGACAGGGCTGGATTTGATGTTTGTCTATTCTGGTATAAGCTGCCTCACAACAACTACAGGGGATAAAAATCCCTGGAGGGTGGGCCTTCTCAAATAAGGGTCAATGTGGGACATCGACCTGGAGAAGGAACGAAGGGTTTCCGGACCTCCGCGCGTTACTGTGAGCCCCTCATTGAAAGCGCAACACTTGGGAAGTGCAAAATGCCCTCCGGTTGGTCCTCGGTACCCGACATCCCAGTTTTGAGGGGAATAACACTCATAGGGTACGCACTTATATTGGAGTGGGCATCCGGAGAGTCTTGATCGGTTACTCGACCCACGATCGGTGAAGATCAGGGTAGTGTACCCGGATGGTGTGGCTAATGTGTACAACCTCTGTAGAGTGTAAATCTATTCGAATAGCCGTGTCCGCGGTCATGGACGGTTGGGAAGGTTGCTATAGAGCGGTGCTGGTTTTGTTTTCAAAAAGAATTTCGAAAAAGCAAAGGCTTTGAAAATATTTTGACCATGGGATTGTCGAAAAGGAGAAAGGTTTTGACCATGGGATGGTCAGAAAGGAATGAGAGGAGTATGGTCGTGGGACGACCGGGAGAAAGGAACTAATGGGTGACCCAGTCCTAGTGTTCAAAATGGTTTCCAAAATGCTTTACAAAAGTTTCAACAAAGATATGTAGATGCTATATCTACAAGAGAAACTATTTGAGAAAAGAACCTCCCTCGGAGCTCTCCTACTACCACAGCCATAATGCATATCCTCTTGTTGATATTGTTATCTTAAGGTGTTTTGCGAGTACATTCAAAGTACTCACTTACATTGTCCCTGGCTATTGACATGGTCAGATATCAAGAAGAAGGTGAAGTGGACGACTATGCGAGCTAGGACGATCTCCCAGTCAGTTGCATGTAGGTTAAGGCATGGCTTGGGCTGCACGCTTAATGAAGTTCCGCTGATGAGGGATCAATGTAGCCATGATGGAAAACAAGGTATGACATGTATTCGTTATGTTTTGGATGTTTACTTTGATACTTGTCAGTTATGTGCCACGACTAACTGATCATGGGACTGTGGTTATATGCATAGCAGGGATTCTCGGAGGATTAATCCAGGGGCCCCACACTCTGAATGCCGAACAAAGACCCACTTCTCCAAGTTTAGATTTTGTTTCACACAGCAGCAGTGACAATACCTATTTCTCATGGCACACTGCTTCAACTGATCCTTGTTTTTTAGCCGAAAGATTATTTGAGGATGTCCTCCAAGATGCCTGTGATATTGTTGAGCAAGAAGCCAACAAAACAGATTCAGTAATCACCATAGCACGCAAAGACTTATATGAATTGAAAAATAGGCAAGCTTTAACACAGAACATACTTAATAATCTCATGTGTAGCTCTCATGGGAAGCCAGTTGTTACATGTCTCGGGATGCAAGCTCCATAGAGACCTTTTGTGTAACACCAGTTATGGTGTTTTTTTAGTTGTATGGACTCTGATGCAACTTTTATGCTTCATTTTATTACTATCAAGTTTACTGAGGATTGTAATAATCTACTATAATTTGCAGTTGTAAGTTGTTTGAGGATTCTTACAAACTGAGCATCTATCATAATTGTAAGAGGTACACCACACGATCTACCGGAACAGGGAGAACGTCCATTGTATTACACGGGCACCATAGAACTTGCAAAATTCATAGACGTTCACTCAGCAAAGTGAACACATAAAGAGCTGACCTAAAGAGAATACATCAGGAGAAGACCCACACAATCCATCAATCTGATGGATAGCCGTCATAGTAATCGTAGTGGGTGGTACCATCCTCACCATATGGCGGCACCATCTACAGCTCAGAATGCTCGACGATTCTGCAATACTCTGCTAGCAATCGATCGAGTTCGAAAGTACGGTCATTGATCCATAATCCTCCTACTCCATACCCATATAAACACTTGGTTCCTCTTCCCACGCAAGAACCTAAAAGTTTTAAGATCTAATCTCGGATAGGTCCACATAGTATATGCTGTCGGCCTGCACCGTGGGTACCCTGGCGCTATTGACGCAGACGGACCGATTGTCAGGAATGAAGAGAGCACGACTTACGATGCCTCTAACAGGATGAAGGACACGGTTCTAGGTATCAACCCGGTAAACAACCGGTCTGCCACCATACACCAGTCCACTCACAACGAACAACAACTACCCGTCGGACTCGATGAGGTAAAAATGATTCTCTGGGAACTGGCAGCCCGGAACAGGGCCTACAACGGTGGGATGCATCTCTAGGGTTCATGTGGAGCGTTGCAGCTGCACATCTCCATGAGCAGCATCACACATAGTCGAGAGGACAGACACGTATCTGTCTACGACAAAAACATCACGGCGTAAGAAGTCATGCTTCGGAGTTCCACGAAGTCATACAGCGAGTACCACCCTTCACCAAAGACCGGGAGACTCCCTTCCTCCATGCTCTCATCCGCCCACCGAATGGTGGTGTTCTTGAAGGAAATATGCCCTGAGAGGCAATAATAAAGTTGTTATTATGTATTCCTTGTATATGATTGATGTTTATTTTTCATGCTATTATTGTATTGATAGGAAACGTCAATACATGTGTGTTTAATAAACAAAAAGCGTTCCTAGTTATGCCTCTCTTCCAGACTAGCTCGTTGATTAACAAGATGATCAAGGTTTCCTGATCATGGACATTGGATGTTGTTAATAACGAGGTCACAACATTTGTGAAATGATGTGATGAACATTCATTCGAAGTATAGCATTACGATAAAATTCATTATGTTTACATTTCTATAACATCATACGAAGTAATATTAGTCTTTAGACCATGAGATCATGTTAATTGCTAACACCGGAAGAGTATCTTGATAACATCAAACGTCACATCATAACAGGGTGACTATAAAGGTGGATCCAATGCTACAAAGGTGTTATGTTGAGGCTCATGGATGAAGAGTGGAATTTGTCAATCCCAATGACGGCTAGATATACTCTGGGCCCTCATGGTGATATCACATTAAGATAGCTTGCAACCAAGTGATGTGTTCACTAGAATGTTATATAACGAGAACAAGAAAAGAGTGCATGTCAGTAACGAGATCAAACTAGGTATTTGGATACCGATGATCGAATCTCGGACATGTATTATATCATGAGACAAAGGGATTAAGTTACTAGCGTTAAAGTTTCTCACGATCACAGAAGTCATCTTTGAATATGCAGGAGTCAGTATGGATCTCCAGGTCCCGCTTCTGATTATTGATCTAAGAGGAGTCTCAATCATGTCTGCATTATTTGCGAACCATAGGGTGACACACTTAAGGGTTGCCGGACACCATTTTGGAGCACATATGTTTCAGACGAAAGGATTGCAAAGCGTAGGAATTGTTTCGATAGAAATCGGAATTGTTTCGGGTGAAATTGCAGAAAGTGGTTCTGCATGTGATATTGAAATATTGCAAGGGATTTTATGTGAATGTTTGTTAATTAAAGTAATTAACAGAATTCTTAATAAAATAAATAAAAAAGTTTTATTAATTGAGAGTTGCATTAAATTTGGTGGAAATTTAATGCATGTGAGTGGAATTTTGGGTGGAGCTTGAATTGATGTGAGTGGAGCTTCCACCACATGAATGAGGAAGAGGTGGGGGCACCCTCCTTGGCTGCCGGCCATGGTAGGGAGGAGCCCTCCCTCTCCTATAAAAGGCCCCCCTCTCCTCCCTCACAAAACACACCTCCTCATGAAGGATCTCTCTCCCCCTCTAGATATTCCCCCATGGTCTCGGATTAGCGACATACATGTCCCGGTGGCCTTGCGTCTGGAAGGAGTTACTGCTTCCGCTGATTCGCTGGAGCGGGGAGGTGGAGGTTGTCCGGTGGCTTGAACGTGTGTGCGAGGACGAATGCGCTGCTGATTTGCGGTGCTCGGACTTCCACACAATCTTGAGATCGGCAAGCGTACGACTACATCATCCATGAGTTCCAACTCGTTAACAAAATCTATTGTCTTTGAGGGTAAGTTCTCCATGGATGTATATCCACCCGTTGCTCTTTATCTAGTAGATAGATCTTGGCGTATAGTTCTCGTCATAGGAAATTGTTTGTTTTCTATGCTGCGAACCCAACAGTGGTATCAGAGCCTGATTTATGCGTAGGTGCTTTGCACGGGTAGTACACATGTGTTTATATGTGGGCGATGGTGATCATGTTATTGCTTCTTCTATGTATTTTGGATATTGGTGGCATAGTGGGATGAAGCGGCCCAGACTAACCTTACATGTCATCATACATGAGACCGGTTCCACGACTGACATGCAACTAGTTTTGCATAAGTGGCTAGCGGGTGTCTGTCTCTCCTACTATAGTCAATATCTGATTTACAACGAGTTGCTAATAACTTGGTTATCCTCGTTGTGGTTCATGTTCGTAGGTAAGACCGGTTCTATCTCCAAAAGCCCTAAGCCACGTAAAACTTGCAATTGATAAATTAGAGGCGTCTAGTTTAGATCGTTGTTGGGCTAGTGTCTTGACATGGTATTGTTGTAAGTAGATGTATGATAGATACTCTTACAGCACACTTAACGTGTAAGTTCCATAGATCCTGGCCTTACACACAAAGGAATGATAGAGATCATACCACGATGCAAATGATAGAGATCAAATGCATGGACCATATCATCTCACTTTACACATTATATGTTAGCATCTTATACTGCTAGTTTGGCGCTTTTGGTAGCATTTTAAGATGATCCCTCATTTAGATATCAAGATAAAATGTGTTCTTCCTTCAGTATGCACCATTCTATGGATCGTGTTTCGAGACTTCACGTGATGATCGGGTGTACTCGACTCCACGCTTTCATACAACGGGTGTAAGACATTTTTACACACGCGGGTACTAAGGTTCTTACTTGACGAGCCTAGCATGTACAGACATGGCCTCGGAAGACGGACCGAAAGGTTAAGAATGAGTCATATAGTTTATATTATGCCCATGTAGATGCTCGCCTTTGAAGCTACACTGACTCACGTGATGATCGGACTTGGTGTAGTGGATTTGGTTCATGTAATCACCAAAAAGACACGAGGGATGTCGTTTTTGAGTGGGAGTTCATTAGTAATTTGGATTAGTTGAACTCAATCTATCATAAACTTACTCTAAATAAACATTATAAATTCAGTTGTAGATGGCACCACCTGCTTTTAATTTCAATGTGTTCATGGAGAAAGAGAAACTTGCTGTGAATGGTAGCAACTTCACCAACTGGGCTATGAATTTGAGGATTCTCCTCACTGCTGCACAAAAGCAATGTGTGCTAGAGGCGCCGCTAGGCACCCTACCAGCTTCTGATGCCCCTGACAAGGAAAAGAATGTCTATATAACTCCTCAGGAGGACCACAACTTAGTTCATTGCGGCATACCGTATGAGCTAGAGCCAGAACTTCGAAAGCGTTTTGAAAATGGCAATGCCTTTGATACCATGGGAGAATTGAAAATGATTTTCGATACCCATGCTGCCGTAGAGAGTTATAATGCTTCTGAAAAGTTCTTTAGCTGCATGATGGAGGAGAACAACTCCGTTAGTGAGCACGTACGCAAAATTTCTGGGTACGCCGATATGCTTGTGTCCTTGGGAATAACTGTCAACACCCGGATTTTTAATCCCAGATGCCCGTTATGCCATACCTCGCAATCCCAGGATTACCATTTTTGCGAGACATAATGGATTGGATATCACAGTACATCACCCATTACAAACCATACATAAGGTCTTACACAAATAAGGATCTCATGATCCAGTGTTAATACAACAAGCAGCGGAAATAAAAGATAAGCGTAGCGGTGGGGTCCATCTTCAGGGGCACAGGCAATGCTGACGAAGGCAGATAGTCCTAGTTATCATAGCCGTCCTTCTAGCCATCATCTTGGTAGTCTCCTTCATAGTTTGGCCATTAGAATAGCCAGTGACAAAAGCCATGAGTACTTTTTAAGTACTCGCAAACTACCACTAACAAGTAGTATAATTCTAAGTTAAAGTGCTAAATCTAAGTTTAACTATGAAGTTAAGTTTGAAACCTAAGCTGAGTTCAGAAGCAAAGAAAGATAAAATAAAGTTCTAGAATCACTTAAGTTGGGAAGCTATTGTCATAAACACAACCCTGTTGTGGTCAAGTCAAGATTCATCATTCATTTCATAAGTTGTTTTTAAAACATCTGACAATGAAATAGTATGGCCATTCCAACTATCCATAACCGCGGACGCGGCTATTCGAATAGTTTGACACTCTGCAGAGGTGGTACACTTTCACCACAAGATTCGATACATCTGTCAGGGATAACCCTGAATCATCATACTTAGTATGCAGATAATCAAACATAACCTTCCCTTTACACACCCTAGTATAAGAACCTCTCCTATGAGCATGGCCTCCAAACCATGACCATCAGTCATCTTGGGCACTGCATAGGTGGACAACATTGAGAGGTAGCCTCAGATCAAACCTCTCCCGCGAGGGAACTAATACTAATGTATATAAATTTCCAGCTAAGCCTTACCCAATTCAGGTAGTGTGGTTGTACGGTAAATTTGGAATTGTATCGCATCTAAATCCAACCATCAGTTTTATAAAAGGGCTAAGGCTCATGCCTCAACATTTTCATCATCATAAACCATTTGTGTTTCTCAACACATGTCAAAACATCTCAATAGAATGACTCATCATTCTTGGGTTTTCATAACTCATTTTCACCAAGTGTTCCCATCTAAGTGACTCAAGTTTTTGATCTACTCTAAACTACTAAGTTAAGAGTGTTCACTAAGGTGGAACATGGTGGGATCAATCTCATGCCATATAATGACATCTAAAGGGTTCTAAATAGGTCAAGTTTTATACTTTTTATGCTACCTTCAAAACAAGTAAGGGACTTTGTGTAAATTAAAGGAAGTAGAACTTTAAGGTAATACTTGGGGTAGTAATAGTCAAGGTGGTATGACCAAAGCATGCCCAAGGCATCTTTGCTCATTCATCTAGCTTAATTCTAGCTTGCTAACAATAGCTTGCCTTGGTTGGTGCAGTGGTTGAAGTTTTCTTCTTCTTCTTCTTCTGGGTAACACTCCTCCTCCTCGTAAGCTTGGTCGGTACTATCTTCTATAAATACATACGGAGTACACAATCACCAAACAATACTTCACTAGTCTAATTAGTACTCTAAGGCACACAATTGATGATCCATTATCATCACAAGCATCACAAGTTTTATTCACTAGTTTCCCCCTCTTTATTTTGGAAAAGTAATTTCTACTCATTGAAAAATTAACTAAGATTTAATATTCACCACTTAAAATATGGGATCATGTGTACACATGTCATCACCACATATTCTAACATGTGGGAATATAATTTAAAGGTTGGATCATGATTACTTTGGGTTAAGTTCATTATTTAATGATTTAAAGTGACTAGAAATGCCTATATAGCATTATTTTGGTACTAGTCCAAAGTCACAGCATGTAAACCTTAATATTATTACATATTTAGATAGATATGATGAAATGTGATTTTTGAGAGTTGGAATCAACTCAAAACGTATCTTAGTTGATTTTATAAAAATGTTGCAATATGCAAATGCTTCTGTTTTGTTATTTTCACTAGGAGAGAACTATAACTCTAATTGAATTAAATCCAACGGGCTTGGATAGATCCTTTCAATACCTTTCAGGCAAAATTGGTTTCATGCAATTTGGAGTTGTCGAACTCCCATAACTGATTTTTAAACTAGTGGACAGAAACTACATTAACTCTAAATAGAAAAAACTAGATTTCAATTTTTAACTAGTGGTCAGAAACTACTAAGTTAAGAGTGTTCACTAAGGCTGACATGCGGGCTCCACCAGTCAGCGGCACGAAATCACTGAAACAGTATCTAGCATCCTGGGCCACACGGTCTAAAGGGGACCTAACGGTGGAGAGTCATCATCAACGACGGATTACTCCGGCGAGAACCTGACCTAGACGTGGCAGTGGGGGTCGATAGGGGGCATACCAGGGCTCCAGCAAGGTCGGTGAGGCAGGCAAATGGGCTGGTAGACAACGGCAAGGCGATGCGCGGTTGCGGCGGAGCTTGGGGTGCCCGAAATCGCAGACGCCCTTCTCCTCCTGCTGCGGCGGCTTCGGCTCCAATTCCGGCGAGACAGAGCTCGAGCAGCTTCGGCTAGAGGTGGGTAAGGTTTAGAGAGAGGTGGGGAGTGAGTGAGTGTGGAGAAAAGAGGCTGGGGTGGCTGCTTTATATAGGGTCGGCGAGAGGGCAGAGAGGGTGTCGGTGAGGTCATCGGTGACGACGATGCGGGGCTCTCCCGGCGTGGGCGAGGGCGGCGATGGATTCTCTGTCCCCCGGCGATCCTCTCAGGCTTAAAGGCGCGGTAAGGCGGGGTCTCTACTGGTCGGGAGCGTGCGGTGAACTGCGCGCGGACGACGGTGTTCGACGCGGTTCCTCCGGGCTGCTGGTCACTAGGCGGCGAACGACGATGTCTGGGCGGTGGTTGGGCCTGCTGCGGGTGCTGCCACGCAACGCTAGGGTTAGGCAAGGTCGGTGCTGCTCTGGCGGGCGCGGCGCTCCGGGGTGATCGACATGGCGGACAAAGGCATGGGCACGAGCAAATGCGGCTTGTCCTCCGCTTGATTTTGGTCGGGGGTTGGTCGAGGCGAAGCGGTAGGATGGCGACTGTCTATCAACAATCAAAGGAGAGCACGAGATGGGCTGGGGCGAGCTGTCCGTGGTCGACCTGGCGCATGGCGTCGGGCGGCTTGGTACTGGAGCAGACAGGGGAGAGGGAGAGAGAGTTAGGGCCGGGGTTTTAGCTGGGGGGACAAGGGGGCCAGGTTAGGCCCAAATGGTGGCCAAGCTACTGCTCACTATAGTGTTTTAGGATTTTGCAAGATTTGTGTCTGCCACCTATTTGATGAAATGGCCGCAAGAAGCAAAAGTTTGAATTTTGGTTTCAATTTTTTTGAGTGATCTCCACTAGTGCTAGATAGCCTCTGGTTGCAAGGGTTTTGAAAATGGAGTTCAATTGGATGGTTTTTGAAATAGGGGTGATCTAGGCATATGCATTGAATTCAATTTTCACATGCCATTTAAAATAAGTATTTGAATGCTTTTAGCAGATCAAAAAGTGGGCCTTGGTACCTCATTATGTGTACTAGCAAGGGGTGTAAAGATCTAGAATTATTTCTGTTGAGAGCTGAGTGCTAGGAACACTCAAAGTAGTGTAGTGGATTAAAATGACCAAAATGACCATTCCTCCTTTTTAATTGTTTTTTATTTGATTTTCTTTGGGATTTTCTTGGTAAAGGTTTAGATGATGTTTAATTTACCATACAAACATTTTACAACCAAATAATCACAGAACCATGGAAATTCAAATCATTTCCTAAATTAAATTTTCATACACATGAATGCTTTCATTTTTAATTTGGAAAAGTTTTTGTTAACCCTAATTTTGATGATTTGGATCTTGATAAGCTTGGATTAAAGTTTTGGGATGTTACAAACCTTCCCTCCTTAAACAAAATCTCGTCCCGAGATTCATAAGAAAACTAGGAACTAAAGAGATCTGGGAACTCTGTCCTAATGTAATCTTCGCACTCCCAAGTGGCTTCCTCCTCGGTATGGTTGCTCAACTGAATCTTGAGAAACTTGATGCTCCTGGTCCTAGTGGTTCCGTAGGCTTCTTCTAAGATACGAATGGGCCCTTCCCGATAGGTCAGGTCATTGTTGATCTCCACAGCTCTGTGATCTATGTTCTTGAAAACTTCCGTCTTCTCGGGCACTTCCAAGCATTTGCGAAGTAATGAGATATGGAACACATTATGGATGGCTGACATCTCTTCAGGCAGTTCCAGTTGATATGATACTTCTCCCCGACAGTTCAGAATCTTGAATGACCCGATATATCTGGGGGCTAACTTTCCTTTCAGACTAAAGCGTTGGGTTCCCTTCAATGGTGAAACCTTGAGATACACAAAATCTCTGACATTGAAAGCCAGGTCTCTCCTTCTCTTGTCAGCATAACTCTTATGTCTAGATTGGGCGGTCTTGAGGTGCTCATAGACTTTGTGAACCTTCTCTTCGGCTTCTCGGAGAATGTTGGGTCCAAAGATCTGACTCTCTCCTACTTGCGACCAATTCAAAGGGGTACGTCACTTTCTTCCGTATAGGAATTCAAATGGTGCCATCTGCAAACTAGCTTGATAACTGTTGTTATATGAGAACTCCGCGAAAGGTAGGCAGTCTTCCCATTTTTATCCATATTCCAACACACAAGCTCTAAGCATATCCTCTAAGATCTGGTTGACTCTCTCAGTCAGTCCATCTGTTTGCGGGTGATACACGGTGCTGAAGTTCAACTTGGTTCCCAATCATTCTTGGACTTTCTGCCAAAATCTTGAGGTAAACTGGGTTCCTCGATCTAATACGATGGTCTTGGGTGTTCCATGCAGACTGACAATCCTAGCAATATACAACTCTGCTAGCTTCGCACTCTGGTAGGTAGTCTTGACAGGTATAAAGTGGTCTACCTTGGACAGTCTATCAACTATGACCCAGATTGAGTCATTTCCCCTACTAGAAGTAGGTTAACCGGTGATAAAGTCCATTCCGACAGAATCCCATTTCCATTTCGGAATCTGCAATGGTTGTAACATTCCTGCAGGTCTCTGATGCTCTACTTTGACTCTTTGACAGATATCACACTTGGCGATGTAGCTTCTGATTTCTCTTTTCATCTTGTGCCGCCAAAATTGGTCTTTTAACTCCTGATACATCTTTGTTCCTCCAGGGTGGATAGAATAAAGAGTATCATGAGCTTCCTTCATGATAACTTGCTTCATCTCCGAATCTGCTGGCACACAGATACGTCCTTTGTACCACAGTACTCCTTCTTCGTCTTCGGTGAATCCAGGTACCTTTCCTGTACCAATACGACGTTTGATTCTGTCGATTCTTTCATTCCCCTTCTGGCTTCCTTGATTTGGCTAATCAAAGTGGGTTGAAGTTCAATGCTATCTAAGAATCCTTTGCTAACTAATTCAGTCCTGAACTGCTCCAACTCTTCATACAAACTTGGTTGCTTCTCCTTGATCATGGTATTTAGCCTACACGGTAATCTGCTAAGAGCATCCGCTACCACATTGGCTTTGCCGGGGTGATAGTGAATGTCAAGGTCATAATCCTTGATTAACTCTATCCATCTCCTTTGCCTCATATTCATCTCCTTCTGAGTTAAAATATACTTCAAGCTCTTATGATCTGAGTAAATCTCACAGCGATTACCAAAATTAAATAATGACGCCATGTCTTCAATGCCAAAACTACGACTGCTAATTCAAGATCATGGGTCGGATAGTTCTGCTCATGTTGCTTCAG
Organism: Avena sativa; assembly: GCA_916181665.1. NCBI lineage: Eukaryota > Viridiplantae > Streptophyta > Magnoliopsida > Poales > Poaceae > Avena > Avena sativa. The sequence goes on along the minus strand of OV702291.1, from coordinate 371,198,158 downwards.
TTGTCGAGACAGATACGCGATGACTTTTCCTTCTTGCATTAATACACATCCGAGACCAATCTTGGATGCGTCACAATACACATCAAACGGCTTCTTGATGTCCGGCATGATCAATATTGGGGCTGATATCAATCTCTTCTTCAGCTCCTGGAAACTGGCTTCACACTTGTCTGTCCATTCAAACTTCTTGTCCTTCTTCAACAATTGGGTCATGGGTCTGGCGATGCTTGGGAATCCTTCCACGAACTTGCGGTAGTATCCCGCTAATCCGAGAAATGCACGGACTTGGGTTTGAGTGGTTGGGGCTTCCCATTCTTCGACATCTTTGATCTTGGCGGGATCAACAGAGACTCCTCCGGTAGACACAATATGGCCTAGAAATCCTACTTCTTTCAGCCAAAACTTGGCATATAACTGATGCTCTCTCAGGGTTTCTAGGATGATTCTCAGATGTTGCTCATGCTCTTCTTCTAACTTGGAGTAGATTAGGATGTCGTTGATAAACACAACTACAAACTTATCTAGGAAATTCATAAATATCTTATTCATGAGATTCATGAAATAAGCAGGGGCATTGGTTAATCCAAAATACATAACCGTATACTCGTATAAACCATAGCGAGTAGTAAAGGCGGTCTTCGGAATATCTGTTGCATGAATCTTAAGTTGGTGATAACCAGTCCTAAGATCAATCTTTGAGAATACCTGGGCTCCAGTCAATTGATCAAATAAATCCTCTATCTTTGGCAAGGGGTACTTGTTTTTGATGGTGACATCATTCAACTTTCTGTAATCTGTACACAGACGATTGCCTCCATCTTTCTTGTCGATGAATAACACTGGTGATCTCCATGGCGATGCACTTGGCTGAATCAAGCCTGTTGCTAACATGGCATCTAACTGCTTCTTCAGTTCCACTAACTCTGAGGGGTTCATGCTATCGGGTCTCTGGGCTATGGGTCCGGTTCCAGGGATTAGTTCGATAATGAACTCAATATCCCTATCCGGGGGCATAACTGGCAATTCATCTGGGAATACGTCGGGGTATTCACAGACTACTCTGACTTGGTCTATGGTGGGTACGGATAGACTCTGGTTGCACTTGAATTGGCGAGGTAAGGTTTCAGATATATGCTCTACTGTTACTCCAGAACTACTGGTCATGGTGATGCCTTTCTTAGCACAGTCTATCAGTCCTTTATGCCTTGACATCTAGTCCATACCTAGTACTACTTACAATCCTTTAGTTCCAAGTACTATTAGGTTGGCATAAATATATATCCCATGTATTCTGATAGGCATTTTGCAAATTTTTCTAGCTTTTGTAGTTGAACCGGGGATTTGAACTATCATGACATTCTTCAAGTTGGTTGGGTGAATCTTACTAGTGCATGCAAATTCTTCGGTGACAAATGAATGTGATGCTCCCGAATCAAACAATACTCTTCCTAAAACGGAGTTGACAGAAAACATACCCAGCACTACATCTGGCGCTTCCTGGGCTTCTTCTGCGTTCATGTGGAAGAGACGACCGTTGCGACTGTGAGGGTTCCCTGGGGAAAACCTTCTTACAGGTTGAACACGACGCTGCTATTGAGCTGGGGCATTCACAGTGGCATTGGCGGCCGTCTTCTTGGGACACTCATTGGAGTAGTGACCCTTCACTCCACACTCGAAACAAGTGATCTGGGACTTGTCCTTTGCTGCGACAGGCACATCATTGCTGCCAGTTATGGGTGCAGTGTTGTTGTTGTTATTGCTCTTGGGAGGTGGACGATTGAAATTGATGGCATTGCCGGAGTTGGGATGGTTTCCTCCGGACTTCACATTGCCTCCGCTACGGTTGGGGTAGCTTGGGCGAGACATTGGGGGTCAGTTGTTCCTTGGTGCATATCCTGGTGAGGGGTTGGGATGGTACTTCTAGGGACTACTGGATCCTGATTGCTGCATCATATGACGTTTGCGGTTGTCGTTTGCCTGATTAATCTTCCCTTCCATCTGAATGGCCGAGTCGACTAGCTCTTCGAGATCCTGAAAACGGATGTTGACGAGGACAGTATGCATCTCATCATGCAGTCCATTGAAGAATCTCTCCTTCTTCTTGGCCTCCGTGTTGATCTCATCGGGTGCATATCTGGCAAGTGACAGGAATCTGTCACGGTATTCTACCACAGTCATTCTTCCTTGCTTCAATTCACGGAATTCATCTCTCATCCTATTGACTAGACCTTGCGGCACGTGGGTGCAGCTGAACTTGACTTTGAATTCTTCCCATGTCATAACATGACCATGGTTCATATTGCGGATACTATTCCACCAAGCTCTTGCATCTCCCGCCAGATAGTGGGTGGCGAAGATAACTTTCTCGTTTTCCTTAACTCCTATAACTTCGAGGTTGTTTTCCATCGTCTGCAACCAGTCATCCGCATCTAATGGGTTTTCAGATTGGTTTAAGATTGGGGGATTGGTATTCTGACAGTTTTTTAGTTTGGATCCATGGTGATCCTGATTTCCATGCCCTTGGTTGTTGAGAGCCATTTGGGCGATATACTGCAATGTTGCTAAGTTGGCTTGACGTTCTGCCCTGCTTGCTTCACGGTCTGTGATGAGATTCTGTAAGATCTGCAGCATTGGGTCTTGCGACGAGCTGCTCCCTCCTTGGTTTCCACGAGTCATCTGAGGATTGAGAAAGATATAGGGGTAAGAGGGAAATTCTAAGGTTCATGGTTTTGTTTTCAAAGCTAAAACTTTGAGTTAGACTCAGGTTTTTCAACTAACTTCATTTCATTCATGCAAACAAACACACGATACAACACACACCATAACAAACAAAGGAAAACATATGGTTTGAAGAACCATTCTGCAAGCTACGATACAGTGGGACCGATACATCTCATGCTATGACAGTGCTCTAGTGCATCTACTCATCATCGATGAAGTCGGAGTCCTCATCGTCAGTGTAGAAGTCCACAACATCCTCCTCCAGAAAGTCATCATCGTTGCTGAGGTAAGAATCCATGTCTCCCTGGATGTCTTCACCCTCATCTTCTTCTTCCTTGGCGGCAAGCTGAGCTTCCTGCTCCTTGATGGTCTTCTCGAGGTCGGCCACCTTCTTGAAAAGACGGGTGATGGTGCGATCCTTCTTGGCACGCTAGCGGCGAAGAGGCTGGTGATCCTAGACGAGCAGTGCAAAAGTCTGGGCCTTCTGGTCAGCAATGGCAAGGTTCTGGTTGGCTAACTCTCTGGCATTGTCCAGTTCCTGCTGTTTGTCATGCAGCAGGAAGTCAAGATTCTCCACTTGACGCCTCAACTCTGGGTGACTTGGCATCTCCATCGGCATTCCCATGAAGTCACGTCTTGCATAGTGAGCAAAACGGGTTCCTTGGATTTTGTTGACGCTGAGGGCACATAGACATGCGAGAGCTTCATGCATTGCCCTGGCTAATCCATCTAACCAGTTGTTCTCTCTCACGGAGAACGGAATTCTCCTAGAAGTTGGTGCTTCAATGCTTCCTCTAAGATCCGCGGTGACTAGGCATTGTAGGTCTCCTCCTGGGGGTCCTGGAAGTTGAGCTCCAAGAAACTCCGGATGTGGGCGTCCCAAGAACTCTGACAGTGAATCCAGATCCCTCGAAGATCAGCTGACCTCCGTTTCTCAACTGGTAAAACTTGCTGAACTGAGTCTCCATCTACAAGAATTAAGGATGAGGAAATTAGTGAAGTGATCAAGTGTGTCAAATTTTAAGTAGTAATGTAAGAATTTGAGGAACATGAATTTTTGAGAAAGAAAGAATTCCTAGGGATAAGAGAGGAGAAAGTTTTTCGTAAATACTCACTTTGGTTTGGAAATAGAGTTTTTGTTTGGACGTCCATTCTAACTAGGGTCTCCTATGGTCAGGATGGATCTGATACCAACTTGTCAACACCCGGATTTTTAATCCCAGATGCATGTTATGCCATACCTCGCAATCCCAGGATTACCATTTTTGCGAGACATAACGGATTGGATGTCACAGTACATCATCCATTACAAACCATACATAAGGTCTTACACAAATAAGGATCTCATGATCCAGTCTTAATACAACAAGCAGCGGAAATAAAAGATAAGCGTAGTGGTGGGGTCCATCTTTAGGGGCATAAGCAATGCTGAGGAAGGGAGATAGTCCTAGTTATCATAGCCGTCCTGCTGGCCATCATCTTGGTAGTATCCTTCATAGTCTGGCCATGAGAATAGCCAATGACAAAAGCCATGAGTACTCTTTAAGTACTCGCAAACTACCACTAACAAGTAGTATAATTCTAAGTTAAAGTGCTAAATCTAAGTTTAACTATAAAGTTAAGTTTGAAACCTAAGCTAAGTTCTGAAGCAAAGAAAGATAAAATAAAGTTCTAGAATCTCTTAAGTTGGGAAGCTATTGTCATAAGCACAACCTTGTTGTGGTCAAGTCAAGATTCATCATTCATTTCATAAGTTGTTTTTAAAACATCTGACAACGAAACAGTATGGCCATTCCAACTGTCCATAACCGCGGACACGGCTATTCGAATAGTTTAACACTCTGCAGAGGTGGTACACTTTCACCACAAGATTCAATACATCTGTCAGGGATAACCCTGAATCATCATACTTAGTATGCAGATAATCAAACATAACCTTCCCTTTACACACCCTAGTATAACCACCTCTCCTATGAGCATGGCCTCCCAACCATGACCATCGGTCATCTTGGGCACTGCATAGGTGGACAACATTGAGAGGTAGCCTCAGCTCAAACCTCTCCCGCGAGGGAACTAATACTAATGCATATAAATTTCCAGCTAAGCCTTACCCAATTCAGGTAGTGTGGTTGTACGGTAAATTTGGAATGGTATCGCATCCGAATCCAACCATCAGTTTTATAAAAGGGCTAAGGCTCATGCCTCAACATTTTCATCATCATAAACCATTTGTGTTTCTCAACACGAGTCAAAACATCTCAATAGAATGACTCATCATTCCAAGGTTTTCATAATTCATTTTCACCAAGTGTTCCCATCTAAGTGACTCAAGTTTTTGATCTACTCTAAACTACTAAGTTAAGAGTGTTCACTAAGGTGGAAAATGGTGGGATCAATCTCATGCCATAGAATGACATCTAAAGGGTTCTAAATAGGTCAAGTTTTATACTTTTTATGCTACCTTCAAAACAAGTAAGGGACTTTGTGTAAATTAAAGGAGGTAAAGCTTGTAAGGTAATACTTGGGGTAGTAATAGTTAAGGCGGTGTGACGAAAGCATGCCCAAGGCATCTTTGCTCATTCATCTAGCTTAATTCTAGCTTGCTAATAGTAGCTTGCCTTGGTTGGTGAAGTGGTTGAAGTTTTCTTCTTCTTCTTCTTGGTAGCACTCCTCCTCCTCGTAAGCTTGGTCGGTACTATCTTTTATAAATACATACGGAGTACACAATCACCAAACAATACTTAACTAGTCCAATTAGTACTCTAAGGCACACAATTGATGATCCATTATCATCACAAGCATCACAAGTTTTATTCACTAGTTTCCTCCTTTTTATTTTAGAAAAGTAATTTCTACTGATTGAAAAATTAACTAAGATTTAATATTCACCACTTAAAATATGGGATCATGTGGACACATGTCATCACCACATATTCTAACATGTGGGAATGTAATTTAAAGGTTGGATCATAATTACTTTGGTTTAAATTCATTATTTAATGATTTAAAGTGACTAGAAATGCCTATATAGCATTATTTTGGTACTACTCCAAAGTCACAGCATGTAAACCTTAATATTATTACATATTTAGATAGATATGATGAAATGTGATTTTTGAGAGTTGGAATCAACTCAAAACCTATCTTAGTTGATTTTATAAAAATGTTGCAATATGCAAATGCTTTTGTTTTGTTATTTTCACTAGGAGAGATCTATGACTCTAATTGAATTAAATCCAACGGGCTTGGATAGATCCTTTCAATACCTTTCAGGCAAAATTGGTTCCATGCAATTTGGATTGGTCAAACTCCCAGAATTGATTTTTAAACTAGTGGACAGAAACTAGAGTAACTCTAAATAGAAAAAACTAAATTTGAATTTTTAACTCGCGCGGGAACTAACTGGGCCGGCCCATCTACGCACAGTGCGCGTAATGGGCTGCCTGACATGTGGGCTCCACCAGTCAGCGACACAAAATCACCGAGATGGTATCTAGCATCCTAGGCCACACGGTCTAAAGGGGATCTAACGGTGGAGAGTCATCGTCGACGACGGATTACTCCGGCGAGAACCTGACGTAGACGCGGCGGTGGGGGTCGATAGGGGGCATACCAGGGATCTAGCAAGGTCGGTGAGGCAGGCAAACGGGCTGGTAGACGACGGCGAGGCGAGGCGCGGTTGCGGCGGAGCTTGGGGTGCCCAAAATTGCAGACGCCCTTCTCCTCCTGCTGCGGCAGCTTTGGCTCCAATTCCAGCGAGACAGAGCTCGAGCGGCTTCGGCTAGAGGTGAGTAAGGTTCAGAGAGAGGTGGGGAGTGAGTGAGTGTGGAGAAAAGAGGCTGGGGTGGCCACTTTATATAGGGTCAACGAGAGGGCAGAGAGGGCGCCGGTGATGTCATCGGTGACGACGATGCGGTGCTCTCCCGGTGTGGGCGAGGGTGGCGATGGATTCTCTGTCCCCCGGAGATCCTCTGAGGCTTAAATCCGCGGTAAGGCGGGGTCTCTACTGGTCGGGAGCATGCGGTGAACTGCGCGCGGACGGCGGTGTTCGACGCGGTTCCTCCGGGTTGCTGGTCACTAGGCGGCGAACGACGATGTTTGGGCAGTGGCTGGGCCTGCTGCGGGTGCTGCCACGCAAGGCTAGGGTTAGGCGAGGCCGGTGCTGCTCTGGAGGGCGCGGCGCTCCGGGGTGATCGGCATGGCGGACAGAGGCATGGGCGCGAGCAAATGCGGCATGTCCTCTGCTCGATTTTGGTCGGGGCTGGTTGAGGTGAAGCGGTAGGATGGTGCCTATCTGCCAGCGAGTGAAGGAGAGCGCGGGACGGGCTGGGGCGAGCTGTCCATGGTCGACCTGACGCATGGCGTTGGGCGGCTTGGTACTGGAGCAGACAGGCGAGAGGGAGAGAGAGTTAGGGCCGGGGTTTTAGCTGGGGGACAAGGGGATCAGGTTAGGCCCAAATGGTGGCAAGATACTGCTCACTATAGTGGTTTAGGATTTTGCAAGATTTGTGTCTGCCACCTGTTTGATAAAATGGCCGCAAGAAGCAAAAGTTTCAATTTTGGTTTCAAAATTTTTGAGTGATCTCCACTAGTGCTAGGTAGCCTCTGGTTGCAAGGGTTTTGAAAATGGAGTTCAATTGGATGGTTTTTGAAATAGGGGTGATCTAGGCATATGCATTGAATTCAATTTTCACATGCCATTTAAAATAAGTATTTGAATGTTTTTAGCAGATCAAAAAGTGGGCATTGGTACCTCATTATGTGTACTAGCAAGGGGTGTAAAGGTCTAGAATTATTTCTGTTGAGAACTGAGTGCTAGGAACACTCAAAGTAGTGTAGTGGATTAAAATTACCAAAATGACCATTCCTCCTTTTTAATTGTTTTTTATTTGATTTTCTTTGGGATTTGCTTGGGAAAGGTTTAGATGATGTTTAATTTACCATACAACCAAAGAATCACAGAATCATGGCAATTCAAATCAATTCCTAAATTAAATGCTCATACACAGGAATGCTTTCATTTTTAATTTGGAAAAGTTTTTGTTAACCCTAATTTTGATGATTTGGATCTTGATAAGCTTGGATTAAACTTTTGGGATGTTACAATAACGATTCCCATTGACTTAGGCATACATCGTGTTCTCCAATCTCTGCCACCTAGCTACAAGAGCTTCGTGATGAACTATAACATGCAGGGCATGAAGAAGTCTCTTCCCGAGCTTCTGTAAATGCTTAAGACTGTAGAAGTGGAGATTAGGAAAGAACATCAAGTGTTGATGATCAATACGACCACCGATTTCAACAAGGACAAGAAAGGCAACTAGAAGGGAAAGAAGGGTGGCAAATCTATTGCCACACCTGAAAAGAAACCCCGAGTTGGCCCTAAGTCTGATACCGAGTGCTACTATTGCAAGGGGACTGGCCATTGGAAGCGCAACTTCCCCAAGTATTTGGCGGACAAGAAGGTCGGCAAGGCAAACAAAGGTATATGTGATATACATGTTATTGATGTGTACTTGACTAGTACTCGCAGTAGCACCTAGGTATTTGATACGGGATCGGTTGCTAATATATGTAACTCGATTTAGGGGCCACAGAACAAGCGACAGCTAGCAAGGGATGAGGTCACGATGCGGGTCGGCAATGGATCAAGAGTTGATGTGATCGCCGTCGAAACGCTGCCTCTCCATATGCCGTCGGGATTAGTGATAAATCTAAAGAATTGTTATTTTGTCCCAGCACTGAGCATGAACATTTTATCCAGATCGTGTTTGTTGCGAAGTGGTTATTCCTTTAAATCTGAAAACAATGGTTGTTCGATTTATATGGATAATATCTTTTATGGTCATGCACCTGTGTTGAATGGTTTATTTCTATTGGATCTCGATAGTAGTATTATGCATATTCACTGTGTTGATGCTAAAAGGGTTAAACTTGATAATGATATATCTACATATATGTGGCACTACCATCTAGGTCATATTGTCGTTAAACGCATGAAGAAACTCCATTCTGATGGACTTTTGGAATCACTTGATTTTGAATCATTTGATACATGTGAGCCATGCCTTATGGGCAAGATGACTAGAACGCCATTTTCCGGTTCAATAGAACGGGCGACATATTTATTGGAAATCATACATACTGATGTGTGTGGACCAATGAGTGTGTCGGCACGAGGTGGATATCGTTATTTTGTTACTTTCATGGATGATTTGAGTAGATACGGGTATATCTATTTGATGAAACATAAGTCTGAAACTTTTGAAAAGTTCAAGGAATTTTAAAATGAAGCGGAAAATCATCGTAACAGAAAGATCAAATTTCTGCGATCCGACCATCGAGGAGAGTATCTTAGTTACGAGTTTAGCACACATATGAAAAATTGTGGAATAGTTTCACAACTCACGCCGGCCGGAACACCACAACATAATGGTGTGTCGGAACGTCGTAATCGTACTTTATTGGATATGGTTCGATCTATGATGTCTCTGACTGACTTGCCACTGTCATTTTGGGGTTATGCACTGGAAACGACACCGTATGAATTATGGTTTGGAGACAAACCTAAGCTGTCATTTCTTAAAGTTTGGGGATGTGATGTTTATGTGAAGAAACTTCAGCCAGATAAACCCGAACCCAAAGCAGAAAAATGCATCTTCATAGGATACCCTAAGGAAACGATTGGGTATACCTTCTATCACAGATCCGAGGGCAAGGTTTTTGTTGCCTAGAATGGATCCGTTCTTGAGAAGGAGTTTCTCGCGAAAGGTGTGAGTAGTCAAAAGGTAGAACTCGAAGGGTTATTGAACCTTCTCTTCATGAAATGGCGAGTAGCACAGCAGCAAAAGTTGTTTCGGAGTTGACTTCATCTAATGAAGAGAGAGCTAATGATATTGATCATGAAACTCCAAAAGAGGACACTACCAAACCTCGCAGGTCAAGCAGGACACGTGCAGCTCCTGAACTGTACGGCAATCCTGTTATGAATTTCATGATTGATGAAATAGATGACCCTGCGACGTATGAAGAAGCGATGATGATCCCGGATTCCAACAAATGGCTAGAAGCCATGAAATCCGAGATGGAATCCATGTATGAAAACTAGGTTTGGACCTTGGTGGACTTACCTCACGATCGAAAGGCCGTTGACAATAAATGGATTTTCAAAAGAAAAACTGATGTCGATGGTAATGTGACCATCTATAAAGCTCAACTTGTCGCAAAGGGGTTTCGACAAATTCAAGGAGTTTACTACGATGAGATATTCACTTCCATAGCGATGCTTAAGTCGGTTAGGATTATCTTAGCAATTGCTGCATATTTCGATTATGAAATATGACAGATGGATGTCAAAACTGCGTTCCTCAATGGTAATATTGAAGAAGAGTTGTATATGATACAACCTAAGGGTTTTGTCGATCATAAGGATGTTGATAAGGTATGCAAACTTCAGCGATCCATCTATGGACTGAAGTAAGCATCCCGGAGTTGGAATCTCCGCTTTGATGAGGTGATCAAAGAGTTTGGATTTGTCCAAACTTATGGAGAGGCTTGTATCTAGAAGAAAGTGAGTGGGAGCAATGTGGCATTTCTGATATTATATGTGGATGACATATTCTTGATTGGAAATGATATAGATCTCTTAACTAGTGTTAAAAGTTATCTAAACAACAAATTTTTGATGAAAGACCTTGGTGAAGCTTCATATATATTAGGCATTAAAATCTATAGAGATAAACCAAGACCCCTAAATAGGCTATCACAGAGTACATACCTTGATAAGATATTAAAGAAGTTTAATATGGACAGAAGTAAGAAGGGGTTCTTACCTATGTTGCAAGGCAAGACATTGAGTAAGACTCAAAGTCCGGCTATGGCAGAAGTAAGAGAGATAATGGATAAGGTCCCCTATGCCTCAGCCATAGGCTCTATAATGTATGCCATGTTATGTACAAGTTCGGATGTGGCACATGATATTAGTTTGACTAATAGGTACCAATCTGATCTAGGTTCGGAACACTGGATAGCGGTCAAGAATATCCTTAAGTACTTGAGAAGAACTAAGGATATGCTTCTTGTATACGGAGGTGAAGAAGAGCTAGTCGCTAAGTTTTATGTCGATGCTAGCTTTGACACCGATCTGGATGACTCTAAGTCTCAATCTGGATACGTATTTATCTTGAACGGAGAAACAGTTAGTTGGAGGATTTCCAAACAACCTATGGTGGCTAGATCAACGACGAAGGTGGAATATGTTGCTGCTTCAAAAGTGGCGCAGGAAGCGGTTTGGATGAAGGAGTTCATAACGGAATTAGGTGTGGTTCCTAGTGCATTGGACCCAATGGTGATCTATTGTGACAACAATGGAGCCATAGACAACGCCAAGGTCTCACAAGAATTCCAAGCATATTAAGCGCCATTTTCACTCCATCTGCGAGCATGTCAAGGATGGAGATATAAAGATTTGTAAAGTACACACGGACCTGAACGTAGCAGATCCATTGACTAAATTTCTCCCTAGGGCAAAACATGATCAACACCAGAACTCCATGGGTGTTAGATTTATCACTATGTAAACCAGATTATTGTTTCTAGTGCAAGTGGGAGACTGAAAGAAATATGCCCTGAGAGGCAATAATAAAGTTGTTATCATGTATTCCTTGTATATGATAGATGTTTATTTTGCATGCTATAATTGTATATATAGGAAATGTCAATACATGTGTGTTTAACAAACAAAAAGGGTTCCTAGTTATGCCCCTCTTCCAGATTAGCTCGTTGATTAACAAGATGATCAAGATTTCCTGATCATGGACATTGGATGTTGTTAATAACGAGGTCACAGCATTTGTGAAATGATGTGATGAACATTCATCCGAAGTATAGCATTATGATCAAAGTCATTATGTTTACATTGCTATAACATCATACGAAGTAATATTAGTCCTTAGACCATCAGATCATGTTAATTGCTAACACCGGAAGAGTATCGTGATAACATCAAACGTCACACCGTAACTGGGTGACTATAAAGGTGGGTTCAGTGCTACGAAGGTGTTATGTTGAGGCTCATGGATCAAGAGTAGAATTTGTCAATCCCAATGACAGATAGATATACTCTAGGCCCTCTCGTTGATATCACATTAAGATAGCTTGCAAGCAAGTGATGTGATCACTAGAATGTTATATCACGGGAACAAGAAAAGAGTGCATGTCGGTAACGAGATCAAACTATGTATTTGGATACCGATGATCGAATCTCGGACATGTATTATATCATGAGACAAAGGGATTAAGTTACTAGCGTTAAAGGTTCTCACGATCACAGAAGTCATCGTTGAATATGCAGGAGTCAGTATGGATCTCCAGGTCCCGCTTCTGATTATTGATCTAAGAGGAGTCTCAATCATGTCTGCATTATTCTCGAACCATAGGTTGACACACTTAAGGGTTGCCGGACACCATTTTGGAGCACATATGTTTCAGACGAAAGGATTGCAAAGCACAGGAATTGTTTCGATAGAAACCGGAATTGTTTCGGGTGAAATTGCAGAAAGTGGTTCTGCATGTGATATTGAAATGTTGCAAGGGGTTTTATGTGAATTTTTGTTAATTAAAGTAATTAAAAAAATTCTGAATAAAATAAATAAAAGAGTTTTATTAATTTTGGTGGAAATTTAATGCATGTGAGTGGAATTTTGGGTGGAGCTTGAATTGATGTGAGTGGAGCTTCCACCACATGAATGAGGAAGAGGTGGGGGCACCCTCCTTGACCGTCGGCCATGGTAGGGGAGGAGCCCCACCTCTCCTCCCTCACAAAACACACCTCCTCGTGAAGGATCTCTCTTCCCCTCTTGATATTCCCCCATGGTATCGGATTAGCGAGATACATGTTCCCGGTGGCCTTGCGTCTGGAAGGAGTTGCTGCTTCCGCTGATTCGCTGGAGAGAGGAGGTGGAGGTTGTTCAGTGGCTTGAACGTGTGTGCGAGGATGGATGCGCTGCTGATTTGCGGCGCTCGGACTTCCACACGATCTTGAGATCGGCAAGCGTACGACTACTTCATCCACGAGTTCCAAATCGTTAACAAAACTCTGTTGTCTTTGAGGGTAAGTTCTCCATGGATGTATATCGACCTGTTGCTCTTTATCTAGTAGATAGATCTTGGAATATAGGTCTCATCGTAGGGATTTTTTGTTTTCTATGATGCGAACCCAACAGTTCTGATGGTTTGATGTAAACACCATCAACGACGGGAACATCGTCACAGCGACAGAAGCCACCTGATCGGTCGGTATCTCCGTCCTCAGGCGCTTGATAGAGCCCGAGAAGGGGTTGTACAACCGGGTCTTGTACGGCTGCACCCTCTGTCCAAGCACAAGGAGGCCGTCGGTTGTGCTACCAACATAAAAGTACCTTCTAGAGATAGAGGGAGGAGAAACAGAGATTCAGTCAAGGTAAACAGACTAAAATTCAATCAAGGTAAACCATGGAGCAAAACCCTAGGCAACCAGTGGATGAAGAAACAAAACTTGAAAAACAGATAGTATAGGATGAGATGCAAAAAATGGACCGCATATATACAGATGAATATAAATAAAGCACATGCCAATAACCCGGCTAATCTTCCTCTCAAGGTGGATGCAGTTCTCACGTTCAGCAATGTGATGGCGGCGTCTTCTACCCGATACTCCTCTAACAACTGGTGCTCTAGAACAATCCAGTTGGTTGGCATAAAGCACTCCTCCGTGAAGCCATGCCAGGCGCTGCAGACTACCCGAAAGGCGGCGAAGTAGTCGAAGTCGTCCGTCGAAAGGAAGATGTCACCTATCTTCTGGACAAGTCCCTTAGGGAGACCGGCCCATGGCGAGTCCTCCTGCTTCTTGCCGGCCATGGATGATGTCGTTCGTGTGGTCTCGGTCCCATCGACTGGCATAGGAAGCGGTTCCAGAGATACACATTTAAACAAAGGCCTGGGAAAGCCAAGCGAATCGTGTGGAAATGAGACGACGACATGCACATAGTAACTGCAAGCGCGTTTCATCAAACTGGCACGCGCATGCGCACATGCACTAATTACGGTACAACGGTCGTGCGCACACCAGCTGGCGAGGATTTAACTCATCAATGCCCATTGTTATGGACTTGGGTTTTAGAGAAGGAGGGAGAGCTTGAAGCATCAATCAGCGAGCAAACAAGAACACAGGGACGCAAGGTTTACCCAAGTTGAGGCCTCGTAGAGGTCCGTACTCCTGCTTGTCTGCTCTTGGAATTAACGAAGGAATCGAAGATTACAGGGGCGCACAGATGCAATCTGGCGAGAGTTGTGGAAACTAGGGTTGCGTGTGTTCTCCTCACCGCCCCTCCTAGCCTTTATATAGATAGGCCAGGTCTCGGATAGCAGGTCGAGTCGGTTACAGATTAGGGTTTTCCCTTTAAACTTTCTATCTTTAAACTTCTTCTTGTCTCGCAAGTAATCGAGAATCCGTGGGCCACTCAAATTCTTCATTGGGCCATGGCAACGCCATGGGCTTCCACCGTATCTGGACCGTATATACCAAACTCGAGTACCTACAGGGTGTACCCATGTCAGTAGCCCCCAAGTGTCCAGTGGAATCGCAGATTCGACTGGGGACTTTATGAAGCCTTTCGAGTGCATGACAGAGTATTTTTTCGAGTGTTCTATTTATATCATAGGGATTGTTGATATGCGTGCCTGATTTAATCAATGCATCGGTATCAGTTAACTGCCTTAGGGCAAAACAACGCAATCTACTCGAACTCGAGTCCTCGAACTCGAATTCAAAAAAGTGCTGGTGTAATTCGACTCAAGCCGCGGAGGTCTTACAGGAGTTAAATTCCAGTATATGGGTGTGAGCACTCGACGCGTCCGTCGAGGCATGTTCATCATATCTGTAGGCAAGAATATATTTCTGGTAGTGCGCAGCAAATGCGTTGCCAGGCCTTATTCAGGTCTTATCTTCACGCTGCAAGCGCGACATTCGAATTTTTTGTCATCGCGGAGATGATTCGGGTGACCCAGGAGACGCAGTCTCTTTGTAGGGAAAATATGAGGCGGTGTCACCATAGACTTAGAGTGTGGATGTTATCAACACACAGTACGATGTACAAATAATCATAGGGTGTGCAACCAGCGCTCCCTATGGGAGTAGCCCCCGAGTGCCTGGTTGAGTCGAAGACTCAGGTAGGGACTAAAGAACTTTTGCGACTGTTGTCATCTTTTGTTTGCTTGTTTCAATAGAATTTATTTCTAGCGCTCCCTATGGGAGTAACCCATGATCCATAGTCAAATCATAGATTCGAGTGGTTGGGTATGCTTTGAATGTGCATATTCCTGTAGAAAAGAAAATCGTAGGGTGCGCGGCCAGTGCTCCCTATGGGAGTAGCCCCCGAGTGCTTGATGGAGTCGAAGACTCGAGCAAGAACTAAAGTAGTCGAAGTCTTCTAGTGCTCAATCTTTGATGACATCAGTGCTGACGATGTGATGACCTCAGTTGCCCGCGTGAGCGGCTTTGACGGGACGTGACGAGCGGTGAGTCCCATTTTCTGACCCTAACTTGACCGCGCATGCGTAATCTTTCGTTTTAACTCTGCCTCCTCGATTTCCATACGTAATGGAGGTAGTGGGGGACGGTTCGTGTTTTAGCCTCTCCACGTGTCGATCACGAGGTGCGCCACGCGTCTAATAGGGTTTTTGCTGGCTGTTGGATTGCATCCGCCAGGGGGTTAAGTAGCAGCGCAGCTGCGGTAATTTCCCATCTGCTCTTTCTCTGCTTTGTGCCTCCATCGCCATTGCTCGTGCTCTCTGCCTCCTAGAGTTTGTCCCGTTCGTGGCGCTGGACCAACTCCTTGTGTTTCCGAGTTATTTTCTGCGCTCGCATCGCCGCCGCAAGATGGGGAAGAAGAAAGGAGGGTCCACCGCTACGGGCACCAGCACCGCCGGCGCTGGGAAGAATAAGGGCGCGGGCACCCGCGTTAGCAATGGTGCGTTGCACGCATCCATCATCAAATCGTCCGAGCTCCATCTTTTTCGTCAAGATGGAGTTTTGTCTCCTGTGGTTAGTGACTCGCGAGTGCCAGGCGGCGAGGTAACTCCTTGTCCTCCTGCTGGTTTCCGGGTGATGTTCCTAGCGTTCATCATATGCGGTCTATCTCTGCCCCTGTATCCTTACTTCAGGGGCCTCCTTTGCTTCTATGGGCTCCAGCTGCATCAGCTGTCCCCCAACTCTATTCTCCACATCGCCTGCTATATTACACTTTGCGTGTGCTGGCTCGGAGTCAAGCCACACTTTTGTCTCTTCAAACGGCTTTTCAACCCGAAGCGTCAGTCGGCATCTGGTTCCGTAGTCTACGATGTAGGAGGCTGCAGGGTCCATGTCGACTCCTCTGTCACATACTTCGATATCAAGCTCATGGCGTCCGTCCAAGGGTGGAGGGACAAGTGGTTCTACATCCATGACCAGAAGGCGAGAGCACTACGGACTCACGCCTTTTGATCCCGCGACGCCGTGCAGGAGGAGGCATTCTTGGAAGAACGTGGTGATACCCAGCGAGTCTGAGGAGACAGAAGTGTTGTATGAGCGCGTCTGCGACCTCGAGAGTCGCATGGGTAAAGAAGAGGGAGGTTGTGCCCTCATTCACACATGGTTGCGCCGTCGCATCCAGCCCCTGCAGGCCAGAATCCACCCCATGTTCCAATGGGCTGGTGTGTACGATGTCACTCGCGTATCTGACGATGGCATTTCCGCGGGTGAAGTAGATAAGAGGGTGCGACTGTTGACCAAGTACACTACCAAGGATGTACTCCCCAGTGAACCAGTCGTGCCTCCATTTGATGCTTCTAATCCTTCTCCTAAGGTATGATTGTGCTACGAAGTAGCTTCATTTGTCAAGTGATTCTGATTTTCTTGACGGGTGCTAACTTGTTTTCTGTATAAAGGATTGGAAGGTGTCTCCTAGTTTGCCCCCTCTTCCAGATGGGGTTATTCCTCGTGAAGTAGATGAAGAGGACGAGTCGAAATCGACCGTCCCACTTGAAGAGGAGGAGGAAGCCTCCGAGTCCATTAGTCTGGACACTCGCAACCGTTCGTGCATCAAAGATTCAGATGCTTCGTCTCCTTCGACTCCAGAATGCCCAGCTATTGGTGCGGAGTCGCCAATTCATGTTGTTCATGTGAGTTCTATGGCGCCATCTGCCCGCAAGAAGATGCGGCTACTGAAGGAGTCGTCGGAGTCGGAGGACCACACCTTTGATTTTGATAAATTTGAGTGGTAAGTTCACAATTCTCATCTTGGTTCTTTTTGGAGTTGCATTTCCTGATGTTGGTTTTGTTTCGTAGTCAACCGGCGTCGTAATCTTCTGGCGACATCCAATTTTTGAAGGAATCTGGAGTCGCAGACTCTAAGGCCAAGGAAGTGGCTGAGCGAACTCCTTCTCCTCCATTGGCGGCCCACTCCGGGCACAATTCATCAAGTTCTCCACACGCTATGGAGCACCAGATGGTTGTCCGGATGTCTGCGTGGCAATCGACTTCGGAGTCTCTAGAGGAGCACGTATGTGTGATGTTGCTTTTACTTGTAGTCAAATTAGTCATCCATGTTATTTACTGATCCTTTTGTTTTTCTCCTGTTGTAGCTTATTGTGAAGGAAGTTGCTCACCTGGCGGAGCAAGTACTTGCAATGGGTCGACAGCATGCATTGCTGGACAATCGCCATCGCGTGGTTGAAAGTTAGTATTTTTTGCTTCTTCTTCTTTGTCCTTGTGATATTTTTATATATTCGACTGACGGTCCATCTTGTATTTTTTGCAGATGAGCATAACGTACTTCTTCGCGAAGCCGCTTCTCTTGAAAAGACACTCGCCGCGGTATTGAAGAGTCGCGGCGAGGCAGTCGCTGCGCTTGATGAATCATGGAAACACGAAGAGGATTTGCGCGCCTTCATCGCTGCGAGGGAGAAGTTGTTCGAAGAACAGCTCTTCTCGATTGCCAAGTCTCTTTCAGGTATTTTTCCTTCTTTTTCTTGACTGCATCTTTCTTCAATGTCTTGCTATTGTGCTGACACTTTGCTCTGTGTAGATGCTAGCGGTTTGAGCTTTGACGCCCAAGCACTTCGTCGCGATGATGCCTTGGAAGGCGCGGTCGCGGGAGTCGACCGCAGCACGTCCATTCAGGTAAAGCTGACCAAAGCTAAGGGTTTTCTCAGTTGCATCCGTGAGGATCTGGTGCCCAAGGCTGAGCTGATTGAGAACTTGGGTGACCTGGTGGAATCCCTCGCTGGAGGTATCCCCTCGGATTTCAGGAAATCGCACCGCGCGGTTGACGCCACCATGGCACTCGCCATGGTGCAAGCCCATGGAGTGGAGATGGATCCAGCTGCAGTCTCCAAGGCGATGCCCGTCGGCGCAGATGGGCAACAGGTAGTTTTTCTCCCTTTGCAACTGTCTGTGGCAAGTACGGGATGCAACTCATCAACACGGTCGCCAAGTATTTTATGGAGCTGCAGCGAGCCAAGAAGGTGGCAAAGGTTGCGGTGTCAGGGGCCGGCGGGAAGTCTGTGGCGTCTGATACTGCCACAGACTCGATGAAGCCTCCGAACCCGAAGTCAAAGTCGAAGAAGCAAGCTGCTCCTTAGTAGTTATATTTGTAATAGTTAATAGCTTGACTCCTTTTGTCTAGAACATGCCGCTGACTAATTTTCTCCGTTGATACTTTGCTATGTTTGAATGCACTTGAGTTTTGTCCATGTGTTTCTTGGTCCCTTATTTGTCTCTTACTTGGCTTATGTTAGGGTCCTTCGAGTGAACCTCGGGGCCTGCCATCCGCAGGTGATACCTTAGCGCAGTTGCACTCAAGGGTGGATGAGCTGTCCTTGCTTTCGTGACTACGCGATCGCGTTAAGCAGCTGGAACACGAACTGCCCATGCTCCATGGTAACACGGATGTATGGAAGTCGAGGACGGAGAAGGCCACCGCCCAAGAGCAATATCTACCAGAGGAGGTGGCGCAGCTGGGTGACCAGTTCAAGTGTTAGCTTTCTTCCTCCTTATCTTTTCTTGTAGTCAATCGAGGTAGTTCGTTGTCTTCATACTTTTGCCTCTTGATTGGTATAGTTGTCAGCGCGCGTCATCCGCAGGATGAGAAAGACAGGATCGCCATTCGCATGAACGACCTGACCCAGGAACAACTTCAGGCAAGTGGGTACTTCTGGGTGGATCATGATCGCGCAATCGCACTTGTGACCCTGCAGGATCGTGCCTCCCGAGTGCTCCATTTTCTGAAGAAATCGCAATCATGCCTGAGGAATATCTACCAGACGATGTTTCCGCTGGACGTTGTTCCCTCAAGCCTGTTGGCTCTCCTTGCTAAATTTCAAGACTTGAGTGTGGTTCGCGATTGCGTGCAACAGCAGTTGGTGGCTGGCGCCAAGGCTGTTTTGTCGTTGGTGCGACTGCATAGGCCTGATGTGGATATTGCGGCTGTTGCTGCTGGTTTGCCGACTCCGCCGGCAGGTTCGACTTGGAATATGGTTCCTCATTACCAGGCGGTGGATCACCCAGTGGAGGAAATTGTCGACTTCTTCGAGGAACAGACAAACGTTCTTCTGCTACGACAATAGTTTAACTTGTATCCTGCACATAAATATACTAGTGTTGTAAAGTTAGTATATATATGTTGTATATAATTGATTGACATTGATGTGTAAAGAGCTTGCTAGTTCGTATATTTTGCGAATGCGTTGCACTATGCGATTCCTTTTCGTTAGCCTTACGTGTGTTTATCTCAGCACCTTGCCAACCTGCCAGGTGCGTTGTAGCTGGGTTGGTCTTTGTCAAGGGTTTGATTATTGCGTTAGCTACTCGGGACATCGCGATTGGTTTGTAGAATAGTTATGCAAAGGGTGGCATAGCCCTCGAGTGATATAGTGGCTAGAAAAACATAGAGTTTCGGGGCACTTATCTTTATTTATTCACAGAATCAGTACGAGGTACAATGTGTGGCTAAGTAGCCTTGGCTGAATAGCCTTATTTGTAATGTAAGAAAGAAAAGACGACTAAGTGTAGAAGCGCCGCAACTGCGCGAAGTTCTAGGGGTTGGAGTATGCTACTCCTGTCTCGAAATCTTTGAGGCGATAGGCGCCACCTGGGATTACTTCTGTAATCACGTATGGTCCTTACCAAGGAGACTCGAGCTTGAGGTGCCCTTGCTGCTTTAGTCGCAGGACCAGGTCTCCTTCGACGAAGGATCTGGGTTGTAGCCTTTTATTGTGGTAGTTGTGTAGGTTCTGCTGGTAGATCATCGATCTTTATGCTGTGATGTCCCATGCCTCGTCAAGGAGATCAACGGAGTCTTCGAATGCAGATGTTGACTCCTGCTCACTATACGCGACTACCCGTGGGGCTTTAAAGCATACTTATGCGGGTAGTACTGCTTCCACTCCGTGCACCATGAAGAATGGTGTGTATCCCGTGGCGCTGTTTGGGTTTGTGCGCATGCTCCAAAGTATGGACCGCAATTCGTCTGGCCAGCATCCGGCGTCTTGTTCGAGTGGCCAGAGGAGTCTCTTCTTGATTCCGCAGTAGATGAGGCCGTTGGCCTTTTCGACTTGACCGTTGGTCTGTGGATGAGCAACGGTGGCATAGCTTATGTTGATTCCTTGGTTTTCGCACAAACCCTAGAACTCCTTAGAGGTGAAGTTCGTTCCATTGTTCGTGATGATGATGTGTGGCACTCCGAAGTGATAGACAATGGACTCGAACAACTTGACGGCACTGGATCCTGACTGGTTTGTCACTTGCATGGCCTCTATCCACTTAGTGAATTTGTCGACTACGACCAGGAGGTAGACGTAGCCTCCTCGTGAAGACTTTGGGAGCTTGCCGACCATGTCGAGTCCCCATTGCACGAAGGGCCAAGCTAGTGGTATTGGCCGGAGTTCCGCGCCAGGTGCGTGCTGTTTGTCCGAGAATCGCTGGCAAGCGTTGCATCTTTGGACGATGTCATTGGCGTCGCGCATGGCCATGGGCCAGTAGAATCTAGCTCGTAGAGCTTTAGCGATGAGGGCGCGACTGCCGGCATGGTGCCCACAAGTCCCTTCGTGAATGTTGAGGAGGCGGCCCTTCCGTCCGTGTTGGAGACGCATCGTTGGAGTACTCCTGTGATGCTGCGCTTGTATAGTTCACCGTTGATGACGGCGAATGCCTTGGATCGCCGTGCGATGTGTCGTGCATCAGTCGTGTCGTCCGGTAGCCTCCTGCTGAGAAGATATGTGATGTAGGGTTGAGTCCAAGATGGCTTCCTATTCAGCTTCATTTTTGGAGGCAGTGAACTGCATTCGCAGAATGTATTTCAGCTTGTCTCCTTGGGGCGATGTCAGTATGACACCTGCGCCAGTCCCGTCTTTACGCTTGGACCCGTCGAAGAGCATCGTCCAGAGGTAAGACATATTTGGTTTTTCGGGGAGCTGATTCTCCGTCCAGTGTACGAGGAAATCAGGGAGGACTTGCGACTTGATCGCGTCACGCTTCTCGTATTGAGAGGTGATACTTATGTTATTTCATCTGTTTTTGCATGGTTGATGACTTTTGGAGCATGGATCATTGCAGTCAGGATTATGATGGAAAAGGTGTTGTTTGGAGGCAAAATTCGCAAAGATCATAAAATCCGGGAAAATATACGGAAAATCCTATTTTTCCAAAAGACGAAGGAAGCCAGAAGGGGGACTGGAGATGGGCCACAGGGGGCCCACACCACCCCCTGGTATGGGCCAGCCTAGGCCGCGCCACCAGGTGGTGTGGCCACCCTGGTCCACCCCTGGCACTCCCCTCTGGCGTATATTATCCTCCCGAAACCCTAAGACTCGAGGACCGACCACAGAAATATTTTGCCGCCTCTGCGGGGCGGAAAATACCGAGAGAGAAAGATCTCTCCGGCAGATAGATTTCTGTCGGGGGAATTCCTTCCCGAAGAGGGGAGAACGTCGCCATCAACACCACCATCAAGCTGGACTTCATAAGGATCATCATCATCATCACCACCATCATCACCATCAAGCTGGACTTCATAAGGATCCCTCAGGGCACACGCAAACGCAGGGCATTTACCATTTTTGCATATTATTTTCCATTTTTCAATTTCGCTTTTTGGCTGTGCCCTTGGATGCTCACCATGTGGCCGGATGGGGTGTATGCTCCGTCGAGCTAAAAACCTCATGTTCTCTCAATAGCACGATCGTTAAATATTGAGGTATATAGTTTTTAGTCCCATAACTTGCACCGCGGGAGTGTTTTAGTACCACATCTTGCAAAGTGAGCAACACTAGCCCCACAACTTGTAACCAGGAACATTTTAGTCCAATTCAATCAAATTTCTGTGATTTTGTCAGAATTCGTCGTAACTAATTCTGGAAGTGACATGTCGCATCAGAATTTTTGCAAAATGACCCCTGTGTATTTTTCTGCCTGCTAGTTGTGACCTTGGTACGACTTGATAGGAGGATCTGAATAAGAAAACAATTAATAAAAATGACCAATGCATTGTAGGGTATCGAACTGATTACCTGTGCTACTGAAGAAATCAACCTTGCCACTACAACATGCACAAAAGTGATTAACTGAAGAGCGCTTTGGGTGATGTGTTCTTTATTTTGGATATTCAAAAATATGTGGTCTGGGGTACAATAACAACTCAACTTTATTCCTTTTTATTTTTGCGAATAAGAAAAAACTCAAGTTTATTCTAGACACTACAGCTAGCTACTAGGTTAATGACAAAGCTATACAATTGATATTATGGACCGTGCCAACATAGACGTGAGCATTTTTTGTGTTCATATGTGCTTTTTTATTGTATAAATAATTACTTCCCCCAAGTACTCCTCGTTTGGCATAATTACGTCCTCTCAAGTACCCCTCGTTTCACATGAGTAGTCGTGGGCATCTACCGACATAGTGACTTGTGGGTGTGGGTGTCGTTGTATAAAAGTGTTAAGTTCGAATCCATTCTCCTCTTAGATATTTAACTATTTTATTTGTACATCTAGTAACAGGTGGCCCACTTATCAGTCTGCATAGGGACACAAATGACATAACAAAATATAGAGGGGTCATTTTAAAAAAATCAACGTCATTTCTGGACAAATTAAGTCACATTCACTAAAATTCCATTAAATTGGTCTAAAATGCTCTCGAGATATAAGTTGAGGGACTAGTATTTCTCATTTTTCAATATGTGGGACTAAAACGCTCTCGCGGTGCAAGATGTGGGACAAAAGGTGTATATACCTCTTAATTAATTTATAGCCTCAATTGCTAGGCCGGAGGACCAATTAATGCTCCTAGTTTTGCTCAATTACTCCTCTAGTTGACCGTAAAACATGAACCACTACGGCGTGTAATTCTCCTGGCTGATCATGTTGTTAAAACGGGAGTGCATCTATTGGGTTGCATGTTTTCAATTAGATGCGGTGGCCACGTGCATTGGCTGGATTTTAGGATTACTATTGCATGCAATAACTAGCTATACAACGAGTAGGTGAAGTTAATTCTCCGAACTAGTGCTACTTCGGCCTAGTAATACCGAACACAGGGAGTACCTCAAGTGTCTTTATATGGATGATCAGTTGATGTGACTCTCGGCCATGAATTCCGGACCATATAGCCGCACGTTCTACCACCTTTTTTTACTACTACTACTAGTAGTACATGGACGCTAGCAAAATTCAAAATCTAAATCGAGCGACAAAATCACACACACCGACTTCGAAGCATTTCCCGCATAACCGTTTCAAAAACTTTGAGCCAAAATGTCCTACCTAGGGAGTACCATTTTTATATTATTATTATCAGATGGGCGCTTGTCAAATTCAAAATCTCAACCGAGCGGCAAAACCGCACACCGACTTTGAAGCATTTCCCGCCCCTTCATTTCAAAAACTTTGAGGCAAAATCTCCCACCGGGGATATACCATTTTTGTATTATTATCACATGGGCGCTTGTCAAATTCAAAATCTCAATCGAGCGGCTAAACCATACACTGACTTTGAAGCATTTCTCGCCTCTCAGTTTCAAAAACTTTGAGGCAAAATATCCCACTGGGGAAGTACCATTTTTATATTATTATTAGATGGACGGTCGCCAAATTCAATATCTCAATCAAGCGGCAAAATCACACACCTGTCTTGAAGCATTTCTCTCCCCCGGTTTCAAAAACTTTTGACTTCAAAATTCCGATTCTACCCATTGTTCTGATGCCCTATGGGCAAGGTAAAGTCGGTAGCTTGGGGGCACGATCATAATCTATGTTTCTGTTCACCTCCTTAGTCCGGATTCGGCTAGATTTTCCCATTGGTACTTCCAAAAATCCCATCCCCTCTCTCCCATGCCCTCAGCTCCACAACCACGACGCGCACCGGCTGGTGGCAATTCCACGGTGGTTGGACCTTCTTGAGCGGTTTTCTCATGCACCGTCGTGGAGCCGCTTCACCGATGCTCACCCACCTGATATGGTTCACCGGGTCTCTCTACCACTGTACCGGAGCTACGGTGTCGTTCACCATGCTGATGGCGTCATCGACCGCCCAAGCTCTACTTCCCGGCCGCCGAATGCTACCCAACCATACCGGATCCGCTTCACCGGTGTACACCGGACGTGATCTAGTTCAGGGAGTTCCATGTCCATCGCTCTAGACTAGTTGCTCGGTCGTTGATGTTTACTACACTGGATCTGCCTCGGCAACGCTCTCCTCCACCGTGCTTAAGCCGGCATCAACTGCCCAAGATCTGCTTCCTCGACGCCAACAGCCACCGCAACCACAACACCCTCGGTGACCTGGACATCACCCGCACGGTACCGATGATTCTTAGACGCCTCTTCGACCAAGGTTAACCAAATTTGTAACCCGTTTTTGTTTTCTCAGTAGTATAGTAGGTTCAAGCCTATCGCAGTGAACTGCATTTTTGTCATTGTGCTCATACATACAAGTCAGTGGGCATGCCTATTCTTCGTGCTAGTACATACAAGGTCATTAGACATGTTGGTTTGCATGCACTGCTCTACAAAGTTCAAGTCATGGACATGTCCGTTATTTTGTCATACACATGTTCTTAGCTACTCCATACAACAGTAATTGCCTGCTACCGTGTAATTCTTGCAAAATCTGAAGTCAACAGAAAATATTAGTGTGGATTCCCTGCTCTACAGTTGCTGAATCTATCTGGTTTGTCCTTAGATCAGTTCCTGCTATTATTTTCTCCTTGGCATTGTTCCGCTATCCTATAGTAGCCTTTTAAACTCTTCATACTAATTCGATTATAATTTTGTTGTTGCCATCTGCTTCTTCAAAAGCTGCATCACTAACTATTTCCTTTTTCTTGCATATAGCTCAAAATGGAACAATGAACATGTTGATTTGCATAGCCTATTCTATAGGTTCACAAGGGATGCCATTAATTCCTTATCATGTGTTGGTTCGTCCTGACAACGGCATGACTATCCTATACTATGTAGTTCACTCGTGGTTTGCATTCCTGCTCTAGACATTCTTTTATGATGCCATTATAATTTCTATCTGGTTGATTCTTAGCTATGACAGTAACTACATGCCATTGTGTAGCTCCCCGCAAATTCTGAGTCACCCATTGACTATGCATTCTAGGAGATGCCACTTCTTCCATAAAGATTTTCTAAAATGACCTCTCTTGTTTATATTTGCTGAAATTCTAAGAAACACTTTGTTTGATTGCTCATTTCATTCTAAGCACACTTGTCTAATGCTTGTTTGTCCTGCTCTACAGGTTCACGAGTGGCACCATTATATCTTGTATCTGGTTTTGGGTCTGGTTCATCCTAAGTCACGACATAACTATCCTCTATAATATAGTTCATTCGTGGTTTGCATTCCTGCTCTACAAGTTCTCGTATGATGCGGTTATAATTTCTATCTGGTTCATTCTTCGCTATGACAGTAATTGCATGCCATTTTGTGTCTCAGCGCAAATTACGAGTCACCCGACGTCTCTTGCATTTTAGGGTATAGAACTGCTTCCATATATATTTGTTGAAATGACCTGGCTAGTTTATTTTTGCTGAAATTCTAAGCCACACACACACACATTTTTTGATTGCTCGTTTCACGGTAGGAACACTTGTTTAATGCATGCTTGCTTGTCCTATTTGTTTGACGTGTTGGTCAATAATTGAACCATTGACCAGTTGTAAGCTCCAGATCATAGCTCCTGTCATATCAGTCAAATGAGTAGTTTGTCTTGTTTGATGTATTAACTTGTTATTACTTAGTTTCGGGGTGCAATTATTGCTATTGCAACCAAAGAGGGGGCTGCAAGATCATGTCTCCTCCAATGTAGCTATCACACTCAAAGGAAGATGCAGGTAATTAATTGAGGACTCTGCTATCAACTTGATTGTCAACTGAAATGCCAATTTTTCTTTCCCTTGATTTGATAATATGTAATAATATTAAGAAGTTTGCAGTGGATGTAATATCTACATAACTCGTGTAGGCCATGTATGCATTTAGTTGACACCGTCCACATATGACGTAGTCGTTACGGTAACTACGCCAGGCAGGTCGATTAGGGAACAGTATCGTGCTTTGTTATTGGCCCGTCATGTATTTGGCTGACGATGAATAGTAAAAAATGCTAGATTATATAAACGTTCTATGATATTGGCATGGGCTTCAAAAAAGGCCGAAACTGTAAAAGGCCGTAAACGTAATGGGCCAACCTACAAGTTGTAACTGGACGTAACAGTAACAGGCCGTAATGGTAATAGGCTGTAAGAGTAACAGGTCATAACTGTAACAGGCCATAACAGTAATATGCCTTAACAGTAGCAAGACGTAACAAAAACAACCCATCACAGTAACAAGCAAGAAATCGTGAAATCCCAGAACAGTAACAGGTCAAAACAGTAGCCTGCCTCAACAGTAAAGGGCCGCATCAGTGAAAGGCTAGAATAGTGACAAGCCAGAACAGTAACGGCCCGAGAAATTTCTAGGCGAGGGCAGTAATAGGACGACACTTTTACCAGACTAGAATAGTAAAGGGCCGCTTATGGGCCTGACAGGTAAAGCCCGGAATAGTGAAAGGCTAGGATAGTAACAAGCCTGAACAGTAACGGGCCATCTCAGACAAGGGTCATCAGTAGGCCGCCCACGATGGGCTGTGATAAACAGTGATGGGCCACCTACAGGCCTTAAATGTATAGGAGCGACTTGGCGTAGGCTGCTAATGGGCCATAGAGTGTTGGACCATCATGGGCCTTCTTTAGGCCAAAACATAATTGGGCCTGAATGTTCACGGGCCGCTGCTGGCTGCAACTTTGGGCCCATTTCAAACAGTGCAGGACAAAACAGTAATGGGCCATCTTCTTATTGGGCTCCCCTAATGGGCCAGCCCAGTTAGAATTTAGGAGGCCTTTGCTGGGCCTAGCTTCTGCCATAGTTTCTATGGCCGTTAATAGTGGTAACTGGCCGCTAACGGCGGCTACCATGTGGCAGTTTGCATGACGTCAGCAGTCAACATGGCTGGCGAATAGATCTATGACGGAACGAGTTTTCGTGGCTGAAGGTTGCGATCCGCCACGGTCCAGAAAAAAACCGTGGTAGATTCTTTTGTGACGGGGCTTTTACAACGAAGGGCATCCGTCGTAGAAGACTTTTTAGCCACGAAAAATGGGCCTTCAACCACGAAAATCGTTTGTTGTAAAAGCCAACATTTCTTGTAGTGTGTGTGTTCTTATCCTAAACCATCTGTAGAGTCATTACATGTGTGTTCTTTTCACAAACCACATATGGATCCATCAGAGTCATTGCATGTATGTTCTTTTCATAAAACATATGGATCAACAAATGTCATTGCATGTGTGTTCTTTTCACAAACCACATATGGATACACTAGTGTCATTGCATGTAAGTTCTTTTCATAAAACACATGGATCAACCGATGTCATTGCATGTGTGTTCTTTTCACAAGCCACATATGGATCCACTAAAGTCATTGCATGTTTGTTCTTTTCATCAACCACATGGATCAAGAAGAGTCATTGCATGTGTGTTCTTTTCATGAACCACATATGGATCCAGTAGAGTCATTGCATGTATGTTCTTTTCACAAAACGAGCACTAGAGTCGTTGCATGTGTGTTCTTTTCACAAACCACATATGGATCCACCAGTGTCATCGCATGTATGTTCTTTTCATAAAACACATGGATCAACCGATGTCAGTGCATGTGTGATCTTTTCACAAACCACATATGGATCCACTAGAGTTATTTCATGTCTATTCTTTTCATAAACCAGCACTAGAGTCATTGCATGTGTGTTCTTTTCACAAACCACATATGGATCCACTAGAGACATTGCATGTCATATATTTTCATAAAACACATGGTTCCACCAATGTCATTGCATGTGTGTTCTTTTAATGAACCACATATGGATCCACTAGAGTCATTGCATGTTTGTTCTTTCCATTAACCACAACTATAGTCATTGCATGTGTGTTCTTCTCATGAACCAAATATGGATCCACTAGAGTCATTGCATGTGTGTTATTTTCATGAAACTTGCCCTAGAGTCAATGCATGTATGTTCTTTTCACAATCCACATATGGATCCACCAGAGTCATTGCATGCGTGTTCTCCACATATGGATCCACTAGAGTCATTGCATGTATGTTCTTTCAATAAACCAACAATAGAATCATTGCATGTGTGTTCTTTTCACAAACCACATATGGATCCACTAGTCATTGCATGTCTGTTCTTTTCATAAAACACATGGATCCACCAATGTCATTGCATGTGTGTTCTTTTCATGAACCACATATCGATCCAATAGAGTCATTGCATGTTTGTTCTTTCCATTAACCACAGCTATAGTCTTTGCATGTGTGTTCTTTTCATGAACCACACATGGATCCACTAGAGACATTGCATGTATGTTCTTATCCTAAACCAGCACTAGAGTCATTGCATGTGTGTTCTTTTCACAAACCACATATGGATGCACCAGAGTCATTGCATGTATGTTCTTTTCATAAAACACATGGATCAGCCATTGTCATTGCATGTGTGTTCTTTTCACAAACCACATATGGATCCACCAGAGTCATTACATGTATGCTCTTTTCATAAAACACATGGATCAACCAATGTCATTGCATGTGTGTTATTTTCTAAAACCACATATGGATCCACTAGATACATTGCATGTTCGTTCTTTTAATAAACCACAAGGATCAAGCAGAGTCATTTCATGTGTGTTCTTTTCATGAACCACATATCGATCCACTAGAGTCATTGCATGTATGTTCTTTTCACAAAACCAGCACTAGAGTCATTGCATGTGTGTTCTTTTCATAAACCACATATGGATCCACGAGAGTCATTGTATGTATGTTCTTTTCATAAAACACATGGATCAACCAATGTCATTGCATGAGTGTTCTTTTCACAAACCACATATGGATCCACCAGAATCATTGCATGTGTGCTATTTTTAGAAACCACATATGGATCCACCAGAGTCATTGCATGTGTGTTCTTTTCATGAACCACATATTGATCCACTATAGTCATTGCATGTTTGGTCTTTTCATAAACCAGCACTAGAGTCATTGCATGTGTGTCCTTTTCACAAACCACATATGGATCCACTAGAGTCATTTCATGTATGTTCTTTTCACAAAACGAGCACTAGAGTCGTTGCATGTGTGTTCTTTTCACAAACCACATATGGATCCACCAGTGTCATCGCATGTATGTTCTTTTCATAAAACACATGGATCAACCGATGTCAGTGCATGTGTGATCTTTTCACAAACCACATATGGATCCACTAGAGTCATTTCATGTCTATTCTTTTCATAAACCAGCACTAGAGTCATTGCATGTGTGTTCTTTTCACAAACCACATATGGATCCACTAGAGACATTGCATGTCATATATTTTCATAAAACACATGGTTCCACCAATGTCATTGCATGTGTGTTCTTTTAATGAACCACATATGGATCCACTAGAGTCATTGCATGTTTGTTCTTTCCATTAACCACAACTATAGTCATTGCATGTGTGTTCTTCTCATGAACCAAATATGGATCCACTAGAGTCATTGCATGTGTGTTATTTTCATGAAACTTGCACTAGAGTCAATGCATGTATGTTCTTTTCACAATCCACATATGGATCCACCAGAGTCATTGCATGCGTGTTCTCCACATATGGATCCACTAGAGTCATTGCATGTATGTTCTTTCAATAAACCAACAATAGAATCATTGCATGTGTGTTCTTTTCAAAAACCACATATGGATCCACTAGTCATTGCATGTCTGTTCTTTTCATAAAACACATGGATCCACCAATGTCATTGCATGTGTGTTCTTTTAATGAACCACATATCGATCCAATAGAGTCATTGCATGTTTGTTCTTCCATTAACCACAGCTATAGTCTTTGCATGTGTGTTCTTTTCATGAACCACACATGGATCCACTAGAGACATTGCATGTATGTTCTTATCCTAAACCAGCACTAGAGTCATTGCATGTGTGTTCTTTTCACAAACCACATATGGATGCACCAGAGTCATTGCATGTATGTTCTTTTCATAAAACACATGGATCCGCCATTGTCATTGCATGTGTGTTCTTTTCACAAACCACATATGGATCCACCAGAGTCATTACATGTATGCTCTTTTCATAAAACACATGGATCAACCAATGTCATTGCATGTGTGTTATTTTCTAAAACCACATATGGATCCACTAGATACATTGCATGTTCGTTCTTTTAATAAACCACAAGGATCAAGCAGAGTCATTTCATGTGTGTTCTTTTCATGAACCACATATCGATCCACTAGAGTCATTGCATGTATGTTCTTTTCACAAAACCAGCACTAGAGTCATTGCATGTGTGTTCTTTTCATAAACCACATATGGATCCACGAGAGTCATTGTATGTATGTTCTTTTCATAAAACACATGGATCAACCAATGTCATTGCATGACTGTTCTTTTCACAAACCACATATGGATCCACCAGAATCATTGCATGTGTGCTATTTTTAGAAACCACATATGGATCCACCAGAGTCATTGCATGTGTGTTCTTTTCATGAACCACATATTGATCCACTATAGTCATTGCATGTTTGGTCTTTTCATAAACCAGCACTAGAGTCATTGCATGTGTGTCCTTTTCACAAACCACATATGGATCCACTAGAGTCATTGCATGTATGTTCTTTTCATAAACCACATGGATCCACCAATGTCATTGCATGTGTATTCTTTTCTTGAACCACATATGGACCCACAAGATTCATTGCATGTATGTTCTATCCACAAACCACATGGATCCACCAATGTCATTGCATGTGTGTTCTTTTCACAAACCACATATGGATCCACCAGAGTCATTGCATGTGTTTTCTTTTCATGAACCACATATGGATCCACTAGAGTCATTGCATGTATGTTCTTTCCATAAACCGACACTGGAATGATTGCATGTGTGTTGTTTTCACAAACCACATATGGATCCACTAGTCATTTCATGACTGTTCTTTTCTTAAAACACATGGATCCACCAATGTCATTGCATGTGTGTTCTTTTCATGAACCACATATGGATCCAATATAATCATTGCATGTGTGTTCTTTTCACAAGCCAAATATGGATCCACCAGAGTCATTGCATGTATGTTCTTTTCATGAACCACATATAGATCCACTAGAGTCATTGCATGTGTGTTATTTTCATGAAACTAGCACTAGAGTCAATGCATGTGTGTTCTTTTCACAATCCACATATGGATCCACCAGAGTCATTTCATGTGTGTTCTTTTCATGAACCACATATGGATCCACTAGAGTCATTGCATGTATGTTCTTTCCATAAACCAACACTAGAATCATTGCATGTGTATTCTTTTCACAAACGACATATAGATCCACTAGTCATTGCATGTCTGTTCTTTTCATAAAACACATGGATCCACCAATGTCATTTCATGTGTGTTCTTTTCATGAACCACATATGGATCCAATAGAGTCGCTGCATGTCTATTCTTTCCATTAACCACAGCTATAGTCTTTGCATGTGTGTTCTTTTGATGAACCACATATGGATCCACTAGAGACATTGCATGTATGTTCTTATCCTAAACCAGCACTAGAGTCATTGCATGTGTGTTCTTTTCACAAACCACATATGGATCCACCAGAGTCATTGCATGTATGTTCTTTTCATAAAACACATGGATCAACCATTGTCATTGCATGTGTGTTCTTTTCACAAACCACATATGGATCCACTAGAGTACTTACATGTATGTTCTTTTCATAAAACACATGGATCAACCAATGTCACTGCATGTCTCTTATTTTCACAAGCCACATATGGATCCACTAGAGTCATTGCATGTTTGTTCTTTTGATAAACCACATGGATCAAGCAGAGTCATTGCATGTGTGTTCTTTTCATGAACCACATATGGATCCACTAGAGTCATTGCATGTATGTTCTTTTCACAAAACTAGCACTAGATTCATTGCATGTGTGTTCTTTTCACAAACCACATATGCATCCACGAGAGTCATTGCATGTATGTTCTTTTCATAAAACACATGGATCAACCAATGTGTGGCGCCCCGCAAAATCCACTACTAGAAAATCGCCTTGTTTTTGTGCATTGCATCATCATGACTGCATCATGCCACATTGCATTTGAGGATCGTCGTGTCATTATGAATTCGTTTGTCTAAAACTATTTTTGAAATGTCTGATTTTGTTTTCTAAACGCCCCATCTTTATTTCAAATTAAAACCCCGGGTCTCCGAAATATTTTGTTTTGTCTATCAACGGTTTGCAAAATCCTCGTTTTTAATAAAAAAAATATTTAAATTATTTTTGGGAGGCAGCCAGCCAGGCCCAAAAACCCAGCCGGCCACTTCCAGATAAAAATTCTACCTACCCCAGAACCACCCAAACCCTTTTCGACCCAATCCTAGTCTACCCAGCCTTCCTCCACCTCACCCTGACCAATCCCCTCCCTCCACCACACACCTCCACCTCACTCCAGCCAACCCCGTTACGCCACCTCAGCCCCTGGCCCCACTTCTCCCGCCCAGCCACCTCTTTTCCCACCTCCCGCATGCCATACACACACCTAGGCACGCAGCCCCAGGCGGTCCAGGCCCCACCTGCCGCCCGACCAAACCCCTCCTGGTCACGCAGCTCCCTCTCCAACTCCCTCCCAACCACCGATCCCGCCCGAGCCCACTCCCCACCCCGACCACCTCGGGATCCACCCCATCTCCACCTGGGTCCCCACCCTGCCACTTGCCTCGCATCTCTCCCTCGTGACGGACACGCCCCACGTCGCCCTGCCACATTCCCCGACCCACCCCGCGTCCTCCACTGCTCTCCTTTTCCCCTCATCTCTCCCCTCCGCCGCCAGATGCGCCGGCCGTCGGCCCGCCGTCCGCCGCCGCGGGCCCCCACCTCGCCGTCGCCTAGGCCCCGTCCTCCCAGGCACCTCGCCGCCGTCGCCTCCTCTCGCTCGCCCCGCGGCTCCTTTCGCCGCCGCGCTCTCCTCTAGTCGCCGCCGGACCGCGCTCCGATCGCCGCCTCCGGCCAGCACCCCGTCCGCCGCCGTTCCCGCGACCTCCTCGAGCGCTGGCCCTACTCTGGCCCTCTTATAGCGCGTCGCCGGCCCGCGCCTCCTTGTCGTCGACCCCCGCCGCCGCTCAGCTCGCCGTCCCTGCACCCGCTCTCCTCTCCGCGCCCTCGGTCGGCCTCCTCGTCGCCGGCTCGCGTTCCCCGGCGCTCGGCCGCCTCCACCCCACCTCGCCGTCGTCCCCGTCTCCGCCCTGCCGTTTTCGCTCTCCGGCTCGCCTCCCCGCCTGCGCCGGTGCGGCCCCCGCCTCCCGCTCCTCTCTGCAGAGCGCGACGCCGACCGCCTGCTCCGCCTCGGCCCCGGCAGCGCCAGCGCTCTCCTTCATGATCGACGCTGCCTCCTCGTTGTGGCGCCGCCTGGCATCGTCCGCTCCGTCCGCAAGCCCGAGCCCGCTTCGTCCGTGAGCTGCACACCCTATCGCAGTTGAGATGCCGCTGTACCCCTTCTCCCTGTCATGCCCGTGTGCAACCGCTGCTCCAATCTTGCAACTCATGTGGTTGCCCACAAAGTGTTGAGATGATGTCCAAGTGAGACCTGCCCCGGTGCAACGTTTTTGTGTTTGGCCAGTGCCGCTGACACCCGCGGGTGTGTGTGTGGTTGACGCTCTACTCCCGAGCCTCTGCTCTATTCTTTTTATGAGTTGGTGACAGTGATGCCACCCACCCAAGGAGTACCGAAGCCCAGGATCTTCCACACAGAACCGAAGATGCCGGACCGACAAGATTGTCAAGATGAATCCGATGGACCTCCGAAGACCGATCCCTCCGAGATCGACCCTGGCACGCCAAGTTCTTTCCCTCGGACCCGAAGATGCGTAGACCCGGGACGCCAAGAACTTCCACCCCGAAATCCGAAGACCAATCCCGGCGCGCCCGAACCCCGTCGAACACCAAGACCCTAGAGACCCGATCCCGGAGTCCGAAGCCAAGAGCGATTTCTCGAGACCCCAAGATCTTCGAATCCCAAACATGTGTGACTCCTTTTCTCGGAACCCTATTTTATAAATGATATAAAACTTGTTGCATATTAATTGTTCATCTCGCATGCATATGATGTGGGTTGGGGGCATTATGCCGATTCACCTCATAATTAAATATTGAGTCTATATGCGGGATATCTTTGTCTTATTCCGGACTCCATTTAAATTGGTGTAGCGAACCGTGCCATGTTTCTCCCTATTAATACAACATTTAAATTGCGGGGGTTCTAAATAATTTGAACCATTTAATTATTTGCCGGGACCTCGGTTCCGCTTAATACTGCCTAATTGCACCGCATCTGCATCATATCATAATCATGCTGGATCTTCTGCCATAACATTAAATAGTGCATCCGGTGTTTCTTTTAGTGCTTTGCTTCTTCACGGATTAGACCGATGAGTGGATGCGAGTATCGACAAGTTCTTCGGATATGAACCTTCGGCAGTGTTTCCCAGGCGAGCATCTCTCCCCCTTTTACCTATTTTGCATTTATAGTCTTTACTTCCTCCTATTGATCTATTGCTATCTGTGTCGCGATGCTTTAGTGTTTCGTACCAGATACCGTGCAGCCTTATATTGCCTTGGACACCTCCTATTACCTGTTGTTTGGTAGATAGCCGGCCTTGCGAGTCGTAGTTGCCTGCTCAGTTGCGATCTCGTGTTGTCAAGTACCACAGTTGTTGGAAGGATTGACAGATGCTTAATGGTGGAGATGCTTAATGGTGGAGATGATCATGACTTTAAATACAACTATTAAAATGCTAGATATAACTAATGTAGAGGCATCGGTGGGAAATAGATGATATTTGGTTCTTTCACGCTCATTTGTGTCACGTAGGACCCCGAGTACTTGATACCTGTTCCTTGATTTTTCGCACTATCCACATTCAGGAGGCCTTATGGACCCCCCCCCCTGAGCCAGAGCTTGATTCATTTATATTTCTTGGGGCCACAAAGTAGTTTGGGGTTTTATTACTATCCTGTACTTATGCCATGTTTACTGCTTTATTTAAGATTGTGCGTGGAGCACCTGTACTCTTTAGGATCGCGGAGTGTTTTCACGGTATCGACAAGCCCAGTCACACTTTCGGGTTCCCAGTCATTTACAGCCATTGACGCAAACCCTGGGTCCGTTTCGGAGCCGGCCAACTTTGTTGCGGGTAGCTTAGTGGGGTGGCCCCCTGAAATATTTCTGAATCCTGTGATCGCTTTCTCGTGTAAGCCTCGTTGGGTTTTGAGTTGGTTTTTCCGAGGTCGATCGAGTGTGTGCTGCTATTTGTGAACCCCTACAGGGTAAAACTTTCTGAAAGCTGTGTCCGCGGTTATGGACGACTTGGAGCACAATATCTCGATCATAGACAAGCATAACTAAAGTAGTGCTATAAATTTGACTTAATATGTGACTAGTAATCAGCTCAAGTATAATGGAATGGATAATAAAAATGCCAACAAATGGTGGATCTGTGGTGATCTGTGTCATACTATACCTGCCTAGTAAGTATTGCAACTCCAATGGAATGTGATAAAAGTGCCAACAACTGCTGGGTTTTGGGATTCCTCAGGACAATTATATCTGACTAGTAAATGTTCCAACTACCACGGAATGGTTAACTAAAACTGCCCACAACTTATGCTTCAGGATGACTCATGCTATCTATATCTGACTAGTAAGTGCTTCAACTATAATGGAATGAGTAAAATTGCCAACTATGTGAGTTCCTCGGCCCGACTTCCTCGTCTGGTCGCGAGGGGGAAATACCAGGATGGGTTTGTTTGGTGTTAGCTTTAGGTTGGATCCGAATAGGTCTTTCTTATCCCTCTCTGATAACCGCCAGTTGTATCGAGTCTCTATAGGTTGTTTAGTGTCGCTGCGCTGCCGCCTCAGCCCGCCATACCTATGTAGGCGGGAGCCGCCGAATTCTAGCCTCGCCGTGTACTGGCCTCAGTACTGACGCTCCTCTTTTTCCTTTGCCCTTTATCGGCACCCCTTTTGTTTTAGCAGGCTTGAGATCGACGTCGTTAACAGGGTTACGCTTCCGGCTTGGCCTAGGCAGGGTCATGGACACCATTGGTTATTCTTTAGGGCCCTTAGCCCCATTTGCATCTTCTCCTTAGTCGCACGCTCTATCGTTTTCAAGGTGATTTGGATCTTTGTATCTTATACCTTTATTCTTGACTCACGGAGTCGTTGTTGTATATATGTTCTGTGGTTTCCATTGTGGAATAATGTGTAATGGTATTACTTCGTTTTCCACCCACACGAAAGTGCCTGGTGGGCGTCCTTGAATCGTTTCTATGTGGGTTTGGCGGAAAAGGGCTAAAACTTGCATAGGGCCGATTTGAGGCTGTTACACAATGCCATTGCATGTGTGTTCTTTTCACAAACCACATATGGATCCACTAGAGTCATTGCATGTCTGTTCTTTTCATAAAACACATGGATCCACCAATGTCATTGCATGTGTGTTCTTTTCATGAACCACATATGGATCCACTAGATACATTGCATGTCTGTTATTTCCATCAATCGTAAGTATAGTCATTGCATGTGTGTTCTTGTCATGAACCACAGATGGATCCACTAGAGTCATTGCATGTGTGTTATTATGCTAAACCAGCACTAGAGTCATTGCATGTGTTTTTCATAAACCACATATGGACCCACTAGAGTCATTGCATGTGTGTTCTTTTCACAAACCACATATGGATCCACCAATGTCATTGCATGTGTGTTCTTTTCATGAACCACATATGGATCCACTAGAGTTAGTACATGTATGTTCTTTTCACAAACGACATATGGATCCACCAATGTCATTGCATGTGTGTTGTTTTCACAAACCACATATGAATCCACTAGAGTCATTTCATGTATGTTCATTTCCACAAACCACATGGATCCACCAATGCCATTGCATGTGTGTTCTTTTCATGAACAACATATGGATCCACTAGAGTCATTGCATGTGTGTTCTTTCCACAAACCACATGGATCCACCAATGTCATTGCACGTTTGTTCTTTTCATGAACCACATATGCATCCACTAGAGTCATTGCATGTGTGTTATTTTCACTAAACCAGCACTAGAGTCATTGCATGTGTGTTCTTTTCATGAACCACAACTAGAGTCATTGCATGTGTGTTCTTTTCACAAACCATATATGGATCCACCAGAGTCATTGCATGTGTGTTGTTTTCATAAACCACATATGGATCCACCAGAGTCATTGCATGTGTGTTCTTTTCTTGAACCACATATGGATCAACTAGAGTCATTGCATGTTTGTTCTTATCCTAACCCAGCACTAGAGTCATTGCATGTGTGTTCTTTTCACAAACCACATATGGATCCACCAGAGTCATTGCATGTGTGTTCTTTTCATAAAACACATGGATCAACTAATGTCATTGCATGTGTGTTCTTTCACAAACCATATATGGATCCACCAGAGTCATTGCATGTATGTTCTTTTCATAAAACACATGGATGAACCAATGTCATTGCATGTGTGTTCTTTTCACAAACCACATATGGATCCACTAGAGTCATTGCATGTTTGTTCTTTTCATAAACCACATGGATCAAGAAGAGTCATTGCATGTGTGTTCTTTTCATGAAGCCCATATGGATCCACGAGAGTCATTGCATGTATGTTCTTTTCGCAAAACCAGCACTAGAGTCGTTGCATGTGTGTTCTTTTCATGAACCACATATGGATACACTAGAGTCATTGCATGTATGTTCTTTCCATAAACCAGCACTAGAATCATTGCATGTGTGTTCTTTTCACAAACCACATATGGGTCCACTAGTCATTGCATGTTTGTTCATTTCGTAAAACACATGGATCCACCAATGTCATTGCATGTATGTTATTTTCATGAACCACATATGGATCCAATAGAGTCATTGCATGTTTGTTCTTTCCATTGACCACAACTATAGTCTTTGCATGTGTGTTCTTTTTATGAACCACACATGGATCCACGAGATACATTGCATGTATGATCTTATCCTAAACTAACACTAGAGTCATTGCATGTGTGTTCTTTTCACAAACCACATATGGATGCACCGGAGTCATTGCATGTATGTTATTTTCATAAAACACATGGATCAACCATTGTCATTGCATGTGTGTTCTTTTCACAAACCACATATGGATCCACCAGACACATTACATGTATGTTCTTTTCATAAAACACATGGATCAACCAATGTCATTGCATGTGTGTTATTTTCTAAAACCACATATGAATCCACTAGAGACATTGCATGTTTGTTCTTTTAATAAACCACATGGATCAAGCAGAGTCATTGCATGTGTGTTCTTTTCATGAACCACATAT
Organism: Avena sativa; assembly: GCA_916181665.1. Taxonomy (NCBI): domain Eukaryota; kingdom Viridiplantae; phylum Streptophyta; class Magnoliopsida; order Poales; family Poaceae; genus Avena; species Avena sativa. The sequence goes on along the minus strand of OV702291.1, from coordinate 371,159,365 downwards.
CGATCCACTAGAGTCATTGCATGTATGTTCTTTTCACAAAACTAGCACTAGAGTCATTACATGTGTGTTCTTTTCATAAACCACATATGGATCCACGAGAGTCTTTGCATGTATGTTCTTTTCATAAAACGCATGGATTTACCAATGTCATTGCATGTGTGTTCTTTTCACAAACCACATATGGATCCACTAGAGTGATTTCATGTCTATTCTTTTCATAAAACACATGGATCCACCAATGCCATTGCATGTGTGTTATTTTCATGAACCACATATGGATCCACTAGAGTCATTGCATGTCTGTTCTTTCCATTAATCGTAACTATAGTCATTGCATGTGTTTTATTTTCATGAACCACAGATGGATCCACAAGAGTCATTCCATGTGTGTTATTATCCTAAACCAGCACTAGAGTCATTGCATGTGTTTTCTTTTCACAAACCACATATGGATCCACTAGAGTCATTGTATGTGTGTTCTTTCCACAAACCACATGGATCCACCAATGTCATTGCACGTTTGTTCTTTTCATGAACCACATATGGATCCACTAGAGTCATTGCATGTTTGTTATTTTCACTAAACCAGCACTAGAGTCATTGCATGTGTGTTCTTTTCATGAACCACAACTAGAGTCATTGCATGTGTGTTCTTTTCAGAAACCATATATGGATCCACCAGAGTCATTGCATGTGTGTTGTTTTCATAAACCACATACGGATCCACCAGAGTCATTGCATGTGTGTTCTTTTCTTGAACCACATATGGATCAACTAGAGTCATTGCATGTTTGTTCTTATCCTAACCCAGCACTAGAGTCCTTGCATGTGTGTTCTTTTCACAAACCACATATGGATCCACCAGAGTCATTGCATGTGTGTTCTTTTCATAAAACAAATGGATCAACTAATGTCATTGCATGTGTGTTCTTTCACAAACCATATATGGATCCACCAGAGTCATTGCATGTATGTTCTTTTCATAAAACACATGGATGAACCAATGTCATTGCATGTGTGTTCTTTTCAAAAACCACATATGGATCCACTAGAGTCATTGCATGTTTGTTCTTTTCATAAACCACATGGATCAAGAAGAGTCATTGCATGTGTGTTCTTTTCATGAAGCCCATATGGATCCACGAGAGTCATTGCATGTATGTTCTTTTCGCAAAACCAGCACTAGAGTCGTTGCATGTGTGTTCTTTTCATGAACCACATATGGATACACTAGAGTCATTGCATGTATGTTCTTTCCATAAACCAGCACTAGAATCATTGCATGTGTGTTCTTTTCACAAACCACATATGGGTCCACTAGTCATTGCATGTCTGTTCTTTTCGTAAAACACATGGATCCACCAATGTCATTGCATGTATGTTCTTTTCATGAACCACATATGGATCCAATAGAGTCATTGCATGTTTGTTCTTTCCATTAACCACAACTATAGTCTTTGCATGTGTGTTCTTTTTATGAACCACACATGGATCCACGAGATACATTGCATGTATGATCTTATCCTAAACTAACACTAGAGTCATTGCATGTGTGTTCTTTTCACAAACCACATATGGATGCACCGGAGTCATTGCATGTATGTTCTTTTCATAAAACACATGGATCAACCATTGTCATTGCATGTGTGTTCTTTTCACAAACCACATATGGATCCACCAGACTCATTACATGTATGTTCTTTTCATAAAACACATGGATCAACCAATGTCATTGCATGTGTGTTATTTTCTAAAACCACATATGAATCCACTAGAGGCATTGCATGTTTGTTCTTTTAATAAACCACATGGATCAAGCAGAGTCATTGCATGTGTGTTCTTTTCATGAACCACATATCGATCCACTAGAGTCATTGCATGTATGTTCTTTTCACAAAACTAGCACTAGAGTCATTACATGTGTGTTCTTTTCATAAACCACATATGGATCCACGAGAGTCATTGCATGTATGTTCTTTTCATCAAACGCATGGATTTACCAATGTCATTGCATGTGTGTTCTTTTCACAAACCACATATGGATCCACTAGAGTGATTTCATGTCTGTTCTTTTCATAAAACACATGGATCCACCAATGTCATTGCATGTGTGTTATTTTCATGAACCACATATGGATCCACTAGAGTCATTGCATGTCTGTTATTTCCATTAATCGTAACTATAGTCATTGCATGTGTTTTATTTTCATGAACCACAGATGGATCCACAAGAGTCATTCCATGTGTGTTATTATCCTAAACCAGCACTAGAGTCATTGCATGTGTTTTCTTTTCACAAACCACATATGGATCCACTAGAGTCATTGCATGTGTGTTCTTTTCACAAACCAAATATGGATTCACCAATGTCTTTGCATGTGTGTTATTCTCATGAACCACATATGGATCCACTAGAGTCAGTACATGTATGTTCTTTTCACAAACCACATATGGATCCACCAATGTCATTGCATGTGTGTTCTTTTCACAAACCACATATGGATCCACTAGAGTCATTGCATGTATGTTATTTTCATCAAACCACATGGATCCACCAATGCCATTGCATGTGTGTTCTTTTCATGAATAACATATGGATCCACTAGGGTCATTGCATGTGTGATCTTTCCACAAACCACATGGATCCACCAATATCATTACACGTGTGTTCTTTTCATGAACCACATATGGATCCACTAGAGTCATTGCATGTTTGTTATTTTCACTAAACCAGCACTAGAGTCATTGCATGTGTGTTCTTTTCATGAACCACAGCTAGAGTCATTGCATGTGTGTTCCTTTCACAAACCACATATGGATCCACACGAGTCATTGCATGTGTGTTCTTTTCACAAACCACATATGGATCCACAAGAGTCATTGCATGTGTGTTCTTTTCATGAACCACATATGGATCCACTAGAGTCATTGCATGTTTGTCTTATCCTAAACCAGCACTGGAGTCATTGCATGTGTGTTCTTTTCACAAACCACATATGGATCCACCAGAGTCATTACAGGTATGTTCTTTTCATAAAACACATGGATCAAACAATGTCATTGCATGTGTGTTATTTTCACAAACCACAGATGGATCCACTAGAGACATTGCATGTTTCTTCTTTTAATAAACCACATGGATCAAGCAGAGTCATTGCATGTGTGTTCTTTTCATGAACCACATATGGGTCCACTAGAGTCATTGCATGTATGTTCTTTTCACAAAACCAGCACTAGAGTCATTACATGTGTCTTCTTTTCACAAACCACATATGGATCGACGAGAGTCATTGCATGTATGTTTTTTTCATAAAACACATGGATCAACCAATGTCATTGCATGTGTGTTCTTTTCACAAACCACATATGGATCCACTAGAGTCATTGCATGTTTGTCCTTTTCATAAAACAAATGGATCCACCAATGTCATTGCATGTGTGTTCTTTTCATGAACCACATATGGATCCACTAGAGTCATTGCATGTCTGTTCTTTCCATTAACGTAAATATGGTCATTGCATGTGTTTTCTTTTCATGAACCACAGATGGCTCCACTAGAGTCATTGCATGTGTGTTATTATCCTAAACCAGCACTAGAGTCATTGCATGTGTTTTGTGTTCACAAACCACATATGGATCTACAAGAGTGGTTGCATGTGTGTTCTTTTCACAAACCACATATGGATTCACCAATATCATTGCATGTGTGTTCTTCTCGTGAACCACATATGGATCCACTAGAGTCAGTACATGTATGTTCTTTTCACAAACCACATATGGATCCACCAATGTCATTGCATGTGTGTTTTTTTCACAAATCACATATGGATCCGCTAGAGTCATTGCATGTATGTTCTTTTCCACAAACCACATGGATCCACCAATGCCATTGCATGTGTGTTCTTTTCATGAACAACATATGGATCCACTAGAGTCATTGCATGTGTGTTATTTTCACTAAACCAGCACTAGAGTCATTGCATGTGTGTTATTTTCATGAACCACAGCTAGAGTCATTGAATGTGTGTTCTTTTCACAAACCACATATCGATCCACACGAGTCATTGCATGTGTGTTCTTTTCACAAACCACATATGGATCCACAAGAGTCATTGCATGTGTGTTCTTTTCATGAACCACATATGGATCCACTAGAGTCATTTCTTGTTAGTTCTTATCCTAAACAAGCACTAGATTCATTGCATGTGTGTTATTTTCACAAACCACATATGGATCCACCAGACTCATTGCATGTGTGTTCTTTTCATAAAAAACATGGATCAACTAATGTCATTGCATGTGTGTTCTTTTCACAAACCACATATGGATCTACCAGAGTCATTGCATGTATGTCCTTTTCATAAAACACATGGATCAACCAATGTCATTGCATGTGTGTTCTTCTCACAAACCACATATGGATCGACAAGAGTCATCGCATGTATGTTCTTTTCATAAAACACATGGATCAACCAATGTCATTGCATGTGTGTTCTTTTCACAAACCACATATGGATCCACTAGAGTCATTGCATGTCTATTCTTTTCATAAACCAGCACTAGAGTCATTGCACGTGTGTTCTTTTCACAAACCACATATGGATACACTAGAGTCATTGCATGTCGTATCTTTTCATAAAACACATGGATCCACCAATGTCATTGCATGTGTGTTCTTTTCATGAACCACATATGGATCCACTAGAGTCATTGCATGTGTGGTTTTTCCATTAACCACAACTATATTCATTGCATGTGTGTTCTTTTCATGAACCACATATGGATCCACTAGAGTCATTGCATGTGTGTTATTTCATGAAACTAGCACTAGAGTCAATGCATGTGTGTTCTTTTCACAATCCACATATGGATCCACTAGAGTCATTGCATGTGTGTTCTTTTCATGAACCACATATGGATCCACTAGAGTCATTGCATGTATGTTCTTTCCATAAACCATCACTAGAATCATTTCATGTGTGTTCTTTTCACAAACCACATATGGATCCACTAGTCATTGCATGTCTGTTCTTTTCATAAAACACATGGATCCACCAATGTCATTGCATGTGTGTTCTTTTCATGAACCACATATGGATCCAATAAAGTCATTGCATGTCTGTTCTTTCCATTAACCACAACTAGAGTCTTTGCATGTGTGTTCTTTTCATGAACCACATATGGATCCACTAGAGACATTGGATGTATGTTCTTATCCTAAACTAGCACTAGAGTCATTGCATGTGTGTTCTTTTCACAAACCACATATGGATCCACCACAGTCATTGCATGTACGTTCTTTTCATAAAACACATGGATCAACCATTGCCATTGCATTTGTGTTCTTTTCACAAACCACATATGGATCCACCAGAGTCATTACATATATGTTCTTTTCATAAAACACATGGATCAACCAATGTCATTGCAAGTGTGTTATTTTCACAAACCACATATGGATCCACTAGAGACATTGCATGTTTGTTCTTTTAATAAACTACATGGATCACGCAGAGTCATTGCATGTGTGTTCTTTTCATGAACCACATATGGATCCACTAGAGTCATTGCATGTATGTTCTTTTCACAAAACCAGCACTAGAGTCATTGCATGTGTGTTCTTTTCACAAACCACATATGGATCCACCACAGTCATTGCATGTACGTTCTTTTCATAAAACACATGGATCAACCATTGCCATTGCATTTGTGTTCTTTTCACAAACCACATATGGATCCACCAGAGTCATTACATATATGTTCTTTTCATAAAACACATGGATCAACCAATGTCATTGCAAGTGTGTTATTTTCACAAACCACATATGGATCCACTAGAGACATTGCATGTTTGTTCTTTTAATAAACTACATGGATCACGCAGAGTCATTGCATGTGTGTTCTTTTCATGAACCACATATGGATCCACTAGAGTCATTGCATGTATGTTCTTTTCACAAAACCAGCACTAGAGTCATTACATGTGTGTTCTTTTCACAAACCACATATGGATCTACTAGAGTCATTGCACGTTGTTCTTTTCATAAACCACATGGATCAAGCAGAGTCATTGCATGTGTGTTCTTTTCATGAACCACATATGGATCCACTATAGTCATTGCATATCTGTTCTTTTCATAAAACACATGGATCCACCAATGTCATTGCATGTGTGTTCTTTTCATGAACCACATATGGATCCACTAGATACATTGCATATCTGTTATTTCCATTAATCGTAACAATAGTCATTGCATGTGTGTTCTTGTCATGAACCACAGATGGATCCACTAGAGTCATTACATTTGTGTTATTATCGTAAACCAGACTAGAGTCATTGCATATGTTTTCTTTTCACAAACCACATATGGATCCACTAGAGTCATTGCATGTGTGTTTTTTTCACAAACCACATATGCATCCACCAATGTCATTGCATGTGTGTTCTTTTCATGAACCACATATGGATCCACTAGAGTCAGTACATGTATGTTGTTTTCACAAACCACATATGGATCCACCAATGTCATTGCATGTGTGTTGTTTTCACAAACCACATATGGATCCACTAGAGTCATTGCATGTATGTTGATTTCCACAAACCACATGGATCCACCAATGCCATTGCATGTGTGTTCTTTTCATGAACAACATATGGATCCACTAGAGTCATTGCATGTGTGTTCTTTCCACAAACCACATGGATCCACCAATGTCATTGCACGTGTGTTATTTTCATGAACCACATATGGATCCACTAGAGTCATTGCATGTGTGTTATTTTCCCTAAACCAGCACTAGAGTCATTGCATGTGTGTTCTTTTCATGAACCACAGCTAGAGTCATTACATGTGTGTTATTTTCACAAACCACACATGGATCCACCAGAGTCATTGCATGTGTGTTCTTTTCATGAACCACATATGGATCCACTAGAGTCATTGCATGTTTGTAACATCCCTAAATTCATATTTCAAAGCTCATTCATATCATCCTTGCATCCTTCATCATTTAGGTTTTTTCTCAAAAATCATTTCAGAAACAGAAGCTTGTGCTATGATTTCATGTGAGCAAATTTACCTCAAATGGCCATCACCCTTTGAACTTGTATGTTTAGGAACTTGTTTGCTTGCCTCCATTGTTGGAAAGTTTAGGTGTAAAAATTTAACCAAAGTATTCAACTTAGAAATAATTTCAAAACCCTTTTCAAAACATTGCAAACCAGAGGCAAAGTCTCTGTTTGTATTAAGCCCAAGCTTGACCAAGCCCTTGCAAGGTAACCACATGGTTAAATGACTGATTTTGAAACGTCAGTACCCTACAAAAATCCCCAGAATTGTTTGAATTCAAAAAGGATTTGAATTCATATTTAAATCATTCCTGAAAACCAAAATAGAAAAAGAAAAGGTTTAAACAAATAAAAAGGGCCGTGCGCCAGGTTTCTGGCCCAGCTTCAAATCGAGCCCAACAAGCCCACCCGAGACTTTTCTTTTCCCTCTCTCACGCGCGAGCGCACGCAATCAGTCACTGACAGACAGACCCCACCTCCACCTCGCGCACTTCGCTGACGAGCGGGCCTCCTCCACGTCAGCATCGTCTTCCCCCTGAATCCGCGCACGATCTCCGCCGCTGGCCGTTGCAGCAGTGATACCGAGCTTAATTGGGCATTAATCCACGAGCATTTCCTGTCGAGCCTCTGGCTATAAGATCCCCTCTGCACCACGGCCATTTCCCCTCACTTAGCACCACCTCTCCGCTACCAGGCTGCCCTCAATCAACCCCACACCGCCGCAGACAGAGCTCACTCCGGCGATCAATTCAGGTGAGCCCTGTGCGCCCCTTTCCCTCTGGTTCAAGCGAGCCACTTCGCAATCTCCTTGCGCACCTCCTGACCCCACTAGTTCATCCTGTACTGCCCCAGGTCGCCGTTTCCACTCGACACCGCAAGCACCGACGACAACCTCGACTCTGACGACCTCCAGTGGTAAGTCCAGACCGCCCCAAGCCTTGTCTTTCACACACGCGTGTTCTCCGTGATCTTCTGCATCTAACCACACCCTCCGTTTGCCTCCTAGTGATCGACAACGTCGCCTCCGACCCCGAACAGAACCACCTGTCGGCAGACTCAACTCCGACGAGGAATCATCACCGAGACAGCACGCCCCTTTGCAAACCGACGCTACCTTGAGATTCAGCAGCTTCTTGCGAACCTGGTATGACCCTTCTTCCTCTCGCGGACGATCTGGAACGCTAGCGCCGCTGTAGAACGAGCGCTCCGCCGCTCGCTGACGCAGCGCGCCGCCAGGACATGGTTGCTTGCTCGCGCGCCGTTAGATCTAGATCCAAGCGCTAGGATAGATTCACTTATCGGCGAAGCGGCACGCGATCTGGAACGTGCGATCTGATTAGATCCTGCGGCTGCAGAGCTCGATCCGGGCGAATCGGTACGCGCCAATCACAACGCGACGCGTGGCTAGGGTTAGATCTAAAAACAGATTTAAAATCAGAATTTGATCCAAATTCAAATGCCTATAACTTTTGATTGCCACGTTGGAATTTTGCAAACTTTATACCGTTGGATTCAGTGAAACAAGACCTTTCTGAATATCCAATGTGTTTAATAAATAGTAACCATTAGAATGACATTTTTTGTAGAAACTTGTTTAAGGCTATTTTGAGTACGGATTTAGTTTAGTAATTTGTTTTAGGGTTAAATAAGTTTGTTTTGGCAAATTTTGTGTCTTGTTATGTTTCTGTAAACATGCACATGCTTGTTAGAGTTTTCAAAATCCCCACTTAGTAAGTTCATGCATGCATGCATTCATATTATTTTTGATTGTATATAAATTGTGTGTAATTGTATGCTACAATTTTGTGTAGATTTTGCTAGTGATTGTGACTGTGAAGAGTGCTACTCTCCTCATTACCAAGGAAAGTGATGCTTCATACTTTTATCCCATTATTTTCACTATGCATTAGTGATATTTCTAAGTAGGACTTGCATGGAATTTTGCTAAGTATAACTATGCTATGGGAAAACCTAGTAGATGAAGCCTTAGTAGAAATTTCCTAAGTTAAGATTCCTATTACTTTCATGCTTAGCTTAGCTAATAGAAAACAAGGGTGGAATATATTTTCATGCTATGAAAAATTACTAAGTCTGTGGACTTATGTTTTGTTTAATAAAACAACTAAGTGAATGAATCACCTGGGTGGAATGGAAGGAATGGTTTGTGTTGAGTGGTTCACAAGGCCATGGACTTGGCTTGTGTATCTCACTTGTGGATGGCCACCTAGGAACAAAGAGATTTGAGATGTCAAATGTTGAGAAGCTTCAAGTGCAGCCACTTGGCAATATGGGCTCTGCCTGGATCATATAGGTTGCAATAACTTAGCCAAATGGACAGTGGGTGGTAGGGGTTTGATAGGTTGGAGCGCGTCCATGTTGGTCTAAGGGAAGGCTTCTGAAAGATCTTCTCTTGGTGAAACCAAGTCTTGTGGGGAAAGTGCACCACCTCTGCAGAGTGTAAAATCTAAGTACTTAGCCATGTCCCTGGAAAAGGACAATTTGAGCATCAAGACATGGAAGCTATCAAGAATCTCCTCATCCCAATTTCTAAGTAAAACTTGTGGTTGAACAAGGGTTAAAGGATCTTCAATCTTTGATTGGTAGATGCCTTGGGTGATTTGTGCCAAACAAAAACTTAGTGTTTTCAAATGTTAAGGAAAAATATATTTTGAGCAATGCAAGCCTAAGCTCCACTTAGCCAAATGCATATAGTATTATAGCCCACTTTAAATAAGCTAAGGTATCACTTGCCAATACTATTCCAAAGTATTGACCCTCTGTGGCTGTAACTTGTAATGTTGCAGGTTACTCCGATGATGAATAGGAGTCATGAGTCTACACTCAACATGCTTGCCTGTGGCACATGAAGATGAAGACTTATGTTTATTTACTTATTCCATAAACTCTTGTATTAGGCCTTTGGCCCTGAGTTGTAAAAGACTATGTTTTATCTCTGGAATGAATGTAATAAACGACCTTTGTATCTGTGTACTTCATCTTAAACTGTGGATGCTAGCATTGATCCAGGGACTAGCATTGTAATCACAGGGATCCTTTCCTTTATAAAGGAGGGGTCTAACAGATGGTATCAAAGCACTGTGTTGCCTGTAGGATTATGACCCTAGGATTGGAAACCACTAAGGAAAATTTTTAACTACTTCTACACTTGTCTATTCTTCTCGTAAACTTTTCTAATCTTATCATTCTCATCTCTATTTGTAGATGAACTCCATCAACGAAGCCGTGAAGAAAGGACCACTCATGACCATGACCTTGGAGTGTGAAACTGAGTTTCCCAAGATTCTCAAGGTCCTCATGGAGGCAATGGAAGCACATGGTGCAGCTGTGTACAAGGGCTTTCCAGTGATGGAGGAAGGAGTGGAGTATTGGTGGGTGCAACTTCACTTGTACAAAAACAAGGAAGGCAACCACAAAGAAAGAGGCTTCTGCATGTACACCAACACTGTGATGCACACCACATTCTTTGAGTCAGCAAGAGAAGCAGCTTGGAAGACTATCAAAGAACTCAGTGCTAGAGTCAAGTGCAAGATGCTCAACCTCCAAAAAGACTTAGAGAAAGAAAAGGAACTTACCCAAGAGTTGGAAGTCACCAATCAAACCTTAAGGGGAGATATTATAGACTTAGTGATAGAAGCATGTGAACAAGATAGGCTGATTGCCTCTAGGAACATTGTGTTAGCCACCAGATCCAGTGAGATAGGTTTGTAAGCGCACTTCGTTAGTTGGACCACCACCTATCACCTCATTTTCCAAATGATACCTTAAATAAGTTTGAACCTTGGTTGATGTAATGGATTCATGTATGCATGACTTGTGTGATTTTTGTGTTCCATGGATATGTATGAGTGTTTGTCTTGTTTATTTTAAATTGTGTTGTTCTAACTTTTTCAATCTTATAAATAGATGCCTATTACCATCAGCACTGTTGAGGAGTTCCAGGTTACCCGTTTTGGTCCTCGTATCGTAGAGCTTACTACCTTGCTCGATCTCCCTCTTCCCACCATTACAGTGCACCCACTCACCAAGTTTGAGAGGAAGGACCTCTGGGGCTTCAAGGTGAACCAGCCAGGACGCCAGACAGAGCCTACTACGGAGGCCATCGTCTTCAAGCTTATGCACGATGACAGGGAGAGAGGCATGGAGGTTGTCATGCAGGACCTGATAGGACGACTGTTGGGTCGTCACTCCCGACAGGTTAGAGGCACTCACTTCCACGCCTTCGGAAGGCGTGATGATGACGGAGAGTCCATCGACTTTGAGGACGACTCGAGGGCCGCAGCAGAGCCGATACGCCTGTACCTCCAGGACTTAGAGACTCTTATTAGGCACGTGGATACTGACAGGACCAACGCCATGCTTAGCAATGACGAGCTCCAAGTGCAGCTTCGCGAGAAGGACAAGCTCTTCGCGCAGCAGGACGAGGTAGTCAAGGAGATGAAGGCGAAGTTCGAGACCCAAGACCATAAGTTCAAGAGTCAGGAGAAACGTGTCCAGGATAGGAACAAGAAGATTCGGGACATGACCGAGGAACTGAAGTCCAAGGATTTCGAGTTAGAGCAGCAGCAGACAGTGATTGAGAGACTTCGTTCCCAGAAGAGGGCTCTCAAGGCCAAGATCGACTCCTTGACCACTACCATCGAGGAGAACAAGACCGCAATGGAGAACGCAGGTCTTACCTTTGTCGAGGAGGAGATTGATGCTGACGAGTAGACTTGACTACTCAGTTATCTTTATTTACCGTACTTGTTATTTGTGAACTTATTATTAGACCATCCGACATGTGGATGGCTTGCCACTTGTGTGTTTTTACTTTGAGACTTTTGTTATCTTGTTGTTGAGCTTTTATCCTTGTGTTGCATGCTATGTGTTTGCTTGTGTGATGTATTGTGCATGAATCATGTAAGGGTATCTCATTCTTATCTCTATATGAACAAACCACAGATGCCTCCCCGTCGCGCAAACCCCAACCCCAACCCCAACAACATTACCCCGAAAATGCAACAGATGATGAATGCGCAGACACAGCTTATGCAAATGATGACAACATTCTTCCAAAACCAGAACAACAACAACCCCAACAACAACAACAACAACAACAACCCTCCGGGTTTTGATATGCTCACCAGATTTCTGCGTCTGAGGCCAGCTAAGTTTTCGGGAACGACTGATCCCATGGTGGCCAATGATTGGCTACATTCTGTGAACAAAGACTTAGTGACCGTGGGCTGCACGGATGCTGAAAAGTCAGGTTCGTAGCACATCTGTTGGAAGGACCAGCCGCCGCATGGTGGGACAACTTCCAGATCACCACTCCTATAGATGAGGTGACTTGGGTTATCTTTGAAGATGGCTTTCGCACTACTCATATCTCACCAGGAATGATGAGCCTGAAAAAGAAGGAGTTTCACAACCTGAAGCAGCGCCACCACAGCGTGGCTGCATATATTGAAGAGTTCAACAATCTGGCGCGCTATGCACCGGATGAGGTTGACACAGATGCCAAAAGAAAGGAAAAGTTTCTGGAAGGCTTAAATGATGAGCTGAATTTGCAGCTGTCTGTGGTATATGTTCCAACTTATCAGTCACTGTGTGACAAGGCTGTTATTGTGGAGAATAAAATGAAGCAAGTCGAGAGTAGAAAGAGGAAACACTCCGACAAGCACAGCTCGGGATCGTCTCATAAACGATCTCACTATGATGATAGTGTTAGCTCAGGATCCCACAAGCATGGGAGATTTAACAAGCACCCCAACCACAACCGTCATGACAACAAACATCATCGCAGTCATGACAATGATAAGTAGAAGAATCACAAGAGTGGACATAAGAGCCACCATAGTGGAAGTGGAAGTGGAAGTAGAAACCAGCCTAAAACGGACATCAGTCAGGTCGAGTGCTACAAATGCAAGAAGCTGGGGCATTATGCTAATGAGTGCCCTGAAAAGAAAGTTGAAGGACCTAACAAGCCCAATCCTTTTCAGAAAGGACAGGTTAACCACATCAATGTGGAGGAGGTCTATGAAGAGCCTAATGCTGTTGCTGGTAAGTTCAGACTCAATTCCATCTCAGCATTTGTACTCTTTGACACTGGTGCATCTCATTCATTCATATCAAAAGCATTTGTTGATAGAAACAGGTTTGCATCTGAAAACATTGGGTGTCCAATAAAAGTTAGCTCTCCGGGTGGAGATATGATAGTGAGTCTTGGATGCCGGGATCTAGTCATAGAGATCGGAAAACATAAGTTTCCAGTGAACCTAATAATCCTAAATTCCCAAGGATTAGATGTGATTTTGGGAATGGATTGGATGGCTAAGTATGAGGGAGTACTAGAATGTGCCAATCGCACAGTTGCACTCACAACCCCTGAAGGTAAGAGGATAAAATTCAAGTCTAATTTTAAATCTAAGAGAAGTAAGCTGAATTCTCATAAGGGGGTTAGCATGGACACTGTGCCAATTGTGTGTGATTATCCGGATGTGTTTCCGGAAGTGTTACCGGGAATGCCACCAGATAGAGATGTAGAGTTTATAATAGATTTGTACCAGGTTCTGGACCAAGAGCAAAGAGACCTTATAAAATGTCAGTTGACGAACTAAAGGAACTCAAGAAACAACTTGGAGAACAATTGCAGAAAGGATTCATCCAGCCAAGTTCTTCATCTTGGGGAGCTCCAGTTTTGTTCGTAGAAAAGAAAGACAGAACTCAAAGATTATGCATAGATGACCGTTCGCTCAACGAGGTAACCATCAAGAAAAAATATCCTTTGCCAAGAATCAACGACTTGTTTGATCAGCTAGAAGGAGCATGTGTGTTCTCGAAGATTGATCTTCGGTCAGGCTATTTTCAACTCAAGATAAGAGAGCAAGACATACCTAAAACAGCATTCACCACAAGGTATGGATTGTATGAGTACACTGTGATGCCTTTTGGTTTAACCAACGCTCCAGCATACTTCATGAATATGATGAACAAAGTGTTCATGGAATTTCTCGACAAGTTCGTTGTCGTTTTCATCGATGACATCTTAGTCTACTCCAAGAGCAAGGAAGAGCATGAAAGACATCTACGCTTGATACTTGAGAAACTAAGGGAACATAAGCTTTATGCCAAATTCAGCAAGTGTGAGTTTTGGTTAGAGGAAGTTGGATTTCTTGGTCACGTTATGACAAAGGATGGTGTAGCCGTTGATCCTGCTAAAGTTTCAGCTGTGACAGAATGGGAATCTCCTAAGAACGTAAAAGAGGTTCGTAGTTTCCTTGGTTTAGCAGGTTACTACAGAAGATTCATTGAAATTTTTTCAAAGGTTGCTAAACCAATGACAGAATTGTTAAAGAAAGATAAGAAATTTGCTTGGTAAAGAATTAAAGAAGAGGCTTGTGTCAGCACCAGTTCTGTGCCTACCAGACTTGGAAAAGGATTTCCAAGTGTATTGTGATGCTTCGCATCAAGGATTAGGTGCCGTACTTATGCAAGGCAGAAAAGTTGTGGCTTATTCCTCGAGACAACTCAAAACTCATGAAGTAAACTATCCTACTCATGATTTAGAGTTAGCCGTTGTTGTCCATGCACTCAAAACATGGAGACATTACCTTTTGGGAAAACGTTGTGAAGTATTCACCGATCATAAGAGTTTGAAGTATATCTTCACCCAGAAGGAAACCAATATGAGACAAAGGAGATGGCTAGAACTTATCAAGGATTACGACTTGAGTTTGCAATACCATCCTGGTAAAGCAAATGTAGTAGCAGATGCTCTAAGTCGTAAGGCGTTTGTAAATGGCCTTACCAAAGGTGAATTGCCAGATGACTTGTGTAAGCAATTCAAGGAACTCAGGTTGGAGATTGTGCCAGAAGGACATCTTATGTCTTTGGATGTTCAACCCACTCTGTTGGATAAGATTAAAGAAGCCCAAAAGACGAATAAAGAAATCGAAGAGATTAAGGAAAGGATTAGCCAGGGGAAATCTAAAAGTTTCCATATAGATGAACAAGGTACTTTATGGCACGGGAAACATATTTGTGTTCCACAAGATCCGGAATTGCGGAAACTGATTCTACAAGAAGCCCATAACTCTCCATATTCTATTCACCCGGGGAACACCAAAATGTACATGGATATGAAAGAAAGATTTTGGTGGAACAATCTCAAAAGGGACATCGCCGAACACATTGCTTTGTGTGATGTGTGTAGTAGAGTGAAAGTGGAGTATCAGAAACCAGCAGGTTTGCTTCAACCAATGCCTATTCCTGAATGGAAGTGGGAAAATATTGGTATGGGTTTCATTACCGGATGACCAAGGACCAGGTCAGGGTATGATTCCATATGGGTAGTAGTGGATCGCCTAACTAAAGTGGCTCATTTTATACCCGTAAAGACAACTTATACCAGGGCCAAGTTAGCCAAAATCTACATGAGCAGAATTGTATGCCTTCACGGTGTGCCTAAGAGTATTGTGTCTGATAGAGGAACTCAGTTCACTTCTCACTTTTGGAGACAGCTTCATGAATCTTTAGGAACGAGGTTGGAATTCAGCACTGCTTTTCATCCTCAAACTGATGGACAAACAGAAAGGACTAATCAAATTCTTGAAGACATGTTGAGGGCATGTGCCCTAGACTATGGAGCAAGTTGGGATGAAAGTCTGCCTTACGCAGAGTTCTCTTACAATAACCGTTACCAATCTAGCATTAGGATGGCACCATTTGAGTTTCTATAAGGAAGAAAGTGTACCACCCCATTGCTATGGAATGGTGTGGGAGAAAGAAGTTTGTTTGGACCAGATCTTATCAAAGACGCCAAAGAAAAGGTCAAATTGGTTAGGGACAGGTTGAAGATAGCACAGTCTCGACAGAAAAGCTACGCAGATTCTAAGCGTAGAGAAGTCACCTACGAAGTTGGAGATAGAGCTTATCTTAGAGTATCACCACTTTGTGGAGTGAAAAGATTTGGAGTCAAAGGGAAGTTGGCACCAAGATATGTTGGACCATTCAACATTCTAAGTCGCAAGGGAGAAGTTGCATATGAAATCGAACTGCCAGCATCTTTATTAGCAGTCCATAATGTTTTTCATGTGAGTCAGCTCAAGAAATGTCACCCGGAAATGGAAGAATCTTCTTTGAAGGATACCATATCTTTGGAAGAAGTTCAACTAGAAAGTGATCTCACCTATGAAGAAAAGCCTGTCAAGATTCTTGAGACCGCAGAAAGAGTCACAAGGACAAAGACTATCAAGTTTTGCAAAGTGCAATGGAGTCATCACTCCGAAGAGGAAGCAACATGGGAAAGAGAAGATGATCTTCGGAAAGACCACCCACACCTATTTGCTAGCCAATCCGAATCTCGAGGGCGAGATTCATCTTAAGGGGGTTAGATTTGTAACATCCCTAAATTCATATTTCAAAGCTCATTCATATCATCCTTGCATCCTTCATCATTTAGGGTTTTTCTCAAAAATCATTTCAGAAACAGAAGCTTGTGCTATGATTTCATGTGAGCAAATTTACATCAAATGGCCATCACCCTTTGAACTTGTTTGTTTAGGAACTTGTTTGCTTGCCTCCATTGTTGGAAAGTTTAGGTGTAAAAATTTAACCAAAGTTTTCAACTTAGAAATAATTTCAAAACCCTTTTCAAAACATTGCAAACCAGAGGCAAAGTCTCTGTTTGTATTAAGCCCAAGCTTGACCAAGCCCTTGCAAGGTAACCACATGGTTAAATGACTGATTTTGAAACCTCAGTACCCTACAAAAATCCCCAAAATTGTTTGAATTCAAAAAGGATTTGAATTCATATTTAAATCATTCCTGAAAACCAAAATAGAAAAAGAAAAGGTTTAAACAAATTAAAAGGGCCGCGCGCCAGGTTTCTGGCCCAGCTTCAAATCGAGCCCAACAAGCCCACCCGAGACTTTTCTTTTCCCTCTCTCACGCGCGTGCGCACGCAATCAGTCGCTGACAGACAGACCCCACCTCCACCTCGCGCACTTCGCTGATGAGAGGGCCTCCTCCACGTCAGCATCGTCTTCCCCCTGAATCCGCGCACGATCTCCGCCGCTGGCCGTTGCAGCAGTGATACCGAGCTTAATTGGGCATTAATCCACGAGCGTTTCCTGTCGAGCCTCTGGCTATAAGATCCCCTCTGCACCACGGCCATTTCCCCTCACTTAGCACCACCTCTCCGCCACCAGGCTGCCCTCAATCAACCCCACACCGCCGCAGACAGAGCTCACTCCGGCGATCAATTCAGGTGAGCCCTGTGCGCCCCTTTCCCTCTGGTTCAAGCGAGCCACTTCGCAATCTCCTTGCACACCTCCTGACCCCACTAGTTCATCCTGTACTGCCCCAGGTCACCGTTTCCACTCGACACCGCAAGCACCGACGACAACCTCGACTCCGACGACCTCCAGTGGTAAGTCCAGACCGCCCCAAGCCTTGTCTTTCACACACGCGTGTTCTCCGTGATCTTCTGCATCTAACCACACCCTCCGTTTGCCTCCTAGTGATCGACAACGTCGCCTCCGACCCCGAACAGAACCACCTGTCGCCAGACTCAACTCCGACGAGGAATCATCGCCGAGACAGCACGCCCCTTTGCAAACCGACGCTACCTTGAGCTTCAGCAGCTTCTTGCGAACCTGGTATGACCCTTGTTCCTCTCGCGGACGTTCTGGAACGCTAGCTCCGCCGTAGACCGAGCGCCTCGCCGCTCGCTGACGCAGCGCGCCGCCAGGACATGGTCGCTTGCTCGCGCGCCGTTAGATCTAGATCCAAGCGCTAGGATAGATTCACTTATCGGCGAAGCGGTACGTGATCTGGAACGTGCGATCTGATTAGATCCTGCGGCTGCAGAGCTCGATCCGGGCGAATCGGTACGCGCCAATCACAACGCGACGCGTGGCTAGGGTTAGATCTAAAAACAGATTTAAAATCAGAATTTGATCCAAATTCAAATGCCTATAACTTTTGATTGCCACATTGGAATTTTGCAAACTCTATACCGTTGGATTCAGTGAAACAAGACCTTTCTGAATATCCAATGTGTTTAATAAATAGTAACCATTAGAATGACCTTTTTTGTAGAAACTTGTTTAAGGCTATTTTGAGTATGGATTTAGTTTAGTAATTTGTTTTAGGGTTAAATAAGTTTGTTTTGCAAATTTTGTGTCTTGTTATGTTTCTGTAAACATGCACATGCTTGTTAGAGTTTTCAAAATCCCCACTTAGTAAGTTCATGCATACATGCATTCATATTATTTTTGATTGTATATAAATTGTGTGTAATTGTATGCTACAATTTTGTGTAGATTTTGCTAGTGATTGTGACTGTGAAGAGTGCTACTCTCCTCATTACCAAGGCAAGTGATGCTTCATACTTTTGTCCCATTATTTTCACTATGCATTAGTGATATTTCTAAGTAGGACTTGCATGGAATTTTGCTAAGTATAACTATGCTATGGGAAAACCTAGTAGATGAAGCCTTAGTAGAAATTTCCTAAGTTAAGATTCCTATTACTTTCATGCTTAGCTTAGCTAATAGAAAACAAGGGTGGAATATATTTTCATGCTATGAAAAATTACTAAGTCTGTGGACTTATGTTTTGTTTAATAAAACAACTAATTGAATGAATCACCTGGGTGGAATGGAAGGAATGGTTTGTGTTGAGTGGTTCACAAGGCCATGGACTTGGCTTGTGTATCTCACTTGTGGATGGCCACCCAGGAACAAAGAGATTTGAGATGTCAAATGTTGAGAAGCTTCAAGTGCAGCCACTTGGCAATATGGGCTCTGCCTAGATCATATAGGTTGCAATAACTTAGCCAAATGGACAGTGGGTGGTAGGGGTTTGATAGGTTGGAGCGCGTCCATGTTGGTCTAAGGGAAGGCTTCTGAAAGATCTTGTCTTGGTGAAACCAAGTCTTGTGGGGAAAGTGCACCACCTCTGCAGAGTGTAAAATCTAAGTACTTAGCCATGTCCCTGGAAAAGGACAATTTGAGCATCAAGACATGGAAGCTATCAAGAATCTCCTCATCCCAATTTCTAAGTAAAACTTGTGGTTGAACAAGGGTTAAAGGATCTTCAATCTTTGATTGGTAGATGCCTTGGGTGATTTGTGCCAAACAAAAACTTAGTGTTTTCAAATGTTAAGGAAAAATATATATTGAGCAATGCAAGCCTAAGCTCCACTTAGCCAAATGCATATAGTATTATAGCCCACTTTAAATAAGCTAAGGTATCACTTGCCAATACTATTCCAAAGTATTGACCCTCTGTGGCTGTAACTTGTAATGTTGCAGGTTACTCCAATGATGAATAGGAGTCATGAGTCTACACTCAACATGCTTGCCTGTGGCACATGAAGATGAAGACTTATGTTTATTTACTTATTCCATAAACTCTTGTATTAGGCCTTTGGCCCTGAGTTGTAAAAGACTATGTTTTATCTCTGGAATGAATGTAATAAACGACCTTCGTATCTGTGTACTTCATCTTAAACTATGGATGCTAGCATTGATCCAGGGACTAGCATTGCAATCACAGGGATCCTTTCCTTTATAAAGGAGGGGTCTAACAATGTTTGTTCTTATACTAAACCAGCACTAGAGTCATTGCACGTGCGTTCTTTTCACAAACCACATATGGATCCACTAGAGTCATTGCATGTGTGTTCTTTTCATAAAACACATGGATCAACTAATGTCATTGCATGTGTGTTCTTTCACAAACCATATATGGATCCACCAGAGTCATTGCATGTATGTTTTTTTCATAAAACACATGAATCAACCAATGTCATTGCATGTGTGTTGTTTTCACAAACCACATATGGATCCACTAGAGTCATTACATGTTTGTTCTTTTCATAAACCACATGGATCAAGAAGAGTCATTGCATGTGTGTTCTTTTCATGAACCACATATGGATCCACTAGAGTCATTGCATGTATGTTCCTTTCACAAAACTAGCACTAGAGTCGTTGCATGTGTGTTCTTTTCACAAACCACATATGGATCCACCAAAGTCATCGCATGTATGTTCTTTTCATAAAACACATGGATCAACCAATGTCATTGCATGTGTGTTCTTTTCACAAACCACATATGGATCCACTAGAGTCATTTCATGTCTATTCTTTTCATAAACCAGCACTCGAGTCATTGCATGTGTGTTCTTTTCACAAACCACATATGGATCCACTAGAGTCATTGCATGTCGTATCTTTTCATAAAACACATGGATCCACCAGTCATTGCATGTTTGTTCTTTCCATTAACCACAACTATAGTCATTGCATGTGTGTTCTTTTCATGAAACCAAATATGGATCCACTAGAGCAATTGCATGTGTGTTATTTTCATGAAACTAGCACTAGAGTCGATGCATGCGTGTTCTTTTCACAATCCACATATGGATCCACCAGAGTCATTGCATGTGTGTTATTTTCATGAACCACATATGGATCCACTAGAGTTATTGCATGTATGTTCTTTCCATAAACCAGCACTAGAATCATTGCATGTGTGTTCTTTTCACAAACCACATATGGATCCACTAGTCATTGCATGTCTGTTCTTTTCATAAAACACATGGATCCACCAATGTCATTGCATGTGTGTTCTTTTCATGAACCACATATGGATCCAATAGAGTCATTGCATGTTTGTTCTTTCCATTAAACACAGCTATAGTCTTTGCATGTGTGTTCTTTTCATGAACCACACATGGATCCACTAGAGACATTGCATGTATGTTCTTATCCTAAACCAACACTAGAGTCATTGCATGTGTGTTCTTTTCACAAACCACATATGGATCCACCAGAGTCATTGCATGTATGTTCTTTTCATAAAACACATGGATCAACCATTGTCATTACATGTGTGTTCTTTTCACAAACCACATATGGATCCACTAGAGTCATTACATGTATGTTCTTTTCATAAAACATATGGATCAACCAATGTCATTGCATGTGTGTTATTTTCTAAAACCACATATGCATCCACTAGAGACATTGCATGTTTATTCTTTTAATAAACCACATGCATCAAGCAGAGTCATTGCATGTGTGTTCATTTCATGAACCACATACCGATCCACTAGAGTCATTGCATGTATGTTATTTTCACAAAACCAGCACTAGAGTCATTGCATGTGTGTTCTTTTCATAAACCACATATGGATCCACGAGAGTCATTGCATGTATGTTCTTTTCATAAAACACATGCTTCAACCAATGTCATTGCATGTGTGTTCTTTTCACAAACCACACATGGATCCACCAGAGTCATTGCATGTGTGTTCTTTTCATGAACCACATATGGATCCACTAGAGTCATTGCATGTTTGGTCTTTTCATAAACCAGCACTAGATTCATTGCATGTGTGTTCTTTTCACAAACCACATATGGATCCACTAGAGTCATTGCATGTATGTTCTTTTCTTAAACCACATGGATCCACCAATGTTATTGCATGTGTGTTGTTTTCACAAACCACATATGGATCCACTAGAGTCATTTCATGTATGTTCATTTCCACAAACCACATGGATCCACTAATGCCATTGCATGCGTATTCTTTACTTGAACCACATATGGATCCACTAGATTCATTGCATGTATGTTCCTTCCAGAAACCACATGGATCCACCAATGTCATTGCATGTGTGTTCTTTTCACAAACCACATATGGATCCACTAGAGTCATTGCATGTGTTTTCTTTTCATGAACCACATATGGATCCACTAGAGTCATTGCATGTATGTTCTTTCCATAAACCGACACTAGAATGATTGCATGAGTGTTGTTTTCACAAACCACATATGGATCCACTAGTCATTTCATGTTTGTTCTTTTCATAAAACACATGGATCCACCAGAGTTATTGCATGTATGTTCTTTTCATGAACCACATATGGATCCACTAGAGTCATTGCATGTGTGTTATTTTCATGAAACTAGCACTAGAGTCAATGCATGTGTGTTCTTTTCACAATCCACATATGGATCCACCAGAGTCATTGCATGTGTGTTCTTTTCATGAACCACATATGGATCCACTAGAGTCATTGCATGTATGTTCTATCCATAAACCAGCACTAGAATCATTGCATGTGTGTTCTTTTCACAAACCATATATTGATCCACTAGTCATCGCATGTCTGTTCTTTTCATAAAACACATGGATCCACCAATGTCATTGCATGTGTGTTCTTTTCATGAACCACATATGGATCCCATAGAGTCACCGCATATCTGTTCTTTCCATTAACCACATCTATAGTCTTTGCATGTGTGTCCTTTTCATGGACCACATATGGATCCACTAGAGACATTGTATGTATGTTCTTATCCTAAACCAACACTAGAGTCATTGCATGTGTGATATTTTCACAAACCACATATGGATGCACTAGAGTCATTACATGTAAGTTCTTTTCCTAAACACATGGATCAGCCAATGTCATTGCATGTGTGTTATTTTCACAAACCACATATGGATCCACTAAAGTCATTGCATGTTGGTTCTTATCATAAACCACGTGGATCAAGAAGAGTCATTGCATGTGTGTTCTTTTCATGAACCACATATGGATCCACTAGAGTCATTGCATGTATGTTATTTTCACAAAACTAGCACTAGAGTCATTGCATGTGTCTTCTTTTCACAAACCACATATGGATCCACGAGAGTCATCACTTGTATGTTCTTTTCATAAAACACATGGATCAACCAATGTCATTGCATGTGTTTTCTTTTCACAAACCACATATGGATCCACTAGAGTCATTGCATGTCTGTTCTTTTCATAAAACACATGGATCCACCAATGTCATTGCATGTGTGTTCTTTTCATGAACCACATGTGGATCCACTAGATACATCGCATGTATGTTATTTCCATTAATCGTAACTATAGTCATTGCATGTGTGTTCTTGTCATGAACCACAGATGGATCCACTAGAGTCATTGCATGTGTGTTTTTTTCACAAACCACATATGGATCCACCAATGTCATTGCATGTGTGTTCTTTTCATGAACCACATATGGATCCACTAGAGTCAGTACATGTATGTTCTTTTCACAAACCACATATGGATCCACCAATGTCATTGCATGTGTGTTGTTTTCACAAACCACATATGGATCCACTAGAGTCATTTCATGTATATTCATTTCCACAAACCACATGGATCCACCAATGCCATTGCATGTGTGTTCTTTTCATGAACAACATATGGATCCACTAGAGTCATTGCATGTGTGTCCTTTCCACAAACCACATGGATCCATCAATGTCATTGCACGTGTGTTCTTTTCATGAACCACATATGGATGCACTAGAGTCATTGCATGTGTGTTATTTTCACTAAACCACCACTAGAGTCATTGCATGTGTGTTCTTTTCATGAACCACAACTAGAGTCATTGCATCTGTGTTCTTTTCACAAAACACATATGGATCCACCAGAGTCATTGCATGTGTGCTGTTTTCATAAACCACATATCGATCCACCAGAGTCATTGCATCTGTGTTCTTTTCATGAACCACATATGGATCCACTAGAGTCATTGCATGTTTGTTCTTATCCTAAACCAGCACTAGAGTCATTGCATGTGTGTTCTTTTCACAAACCACATATGGATCCACCAGAGTCATTGCATGTGTGTTCATTTCATAAAACACATGGATCAACTAATGTCATTGCATGTGTGCTCTTTCACAAACCATATATGGATCCACCAGAGTCATTGCATGTATGTTCTTTTCATAAAACACATGGATGAACCAATGTCATTGCATGTGTGTTCTTTTCACAAACCACATATGGATCCACTAGAGTCATTGCATGTTTGTTCTTTTCATAAACCACATGGATCAAGAAGAGTCATTGCATGTGTGTTCTTTTCATGAACCACATATGGGTCCACTAGAGTCATTGCATGTATGTTCTTTTTGCAAAACCAGCACTAGAGTCGTTGCATGTGTGTTCTTTTCATGAACCACATATGGATCCACGAGAGTCATTGCCTGTATGTTCTTTCCATAAACCAGCACTAGAATCATTGCATGTGTGTTCTTTTCACAAACCACATATGGATCCACTAGTCATTGCATGTCTTTTCTTTTCATAAAACACATGGATCCACCAATGTCATTGCATGTGTGTTCTTTTCATGCTTCACATATGGATCCAATAGAGTCATTGCATGTTTGTTCTTTCCATTAACCACAACTATAGTCTTTGCATGTGTGTTCTTTTCATGAACCACACATGGATCCACTAGAGACATTGCATGTATGTTCTTATCCTAAACCAACACTAGAGTCATTGCATGTGTGTTCTTTTCACAAACCAGATATGGATCCACCAGAGTCATTGCATGTATGTTCTTTTCATAAAACACATGGATCAACCAATGTCATTGCATGTGTGTTCTTTTCACAAACTACATATGGATCCACTAGAGTCATTGCATGTTTGTTCTTTTCATAAAACACATGGATCAACCAATTTCATTGCATTTGTGTTATTTTGTAAAACCACATATGTATCCACTAGAAACATTGCATGTTTGTTCTTTCAATAAACCACATGGATCAAGCAGAGTCGTTGCATGTGTGTTCTTTTCATGAACAACATATCGATCCACTAGAGTCATTGCATGTATGTTCTTTTCACAAAACCAGCACTAGAGCCATCGCATGTGTGTTCTTTTCATAAACCACATATGGATCCACGAGAGTCATTGCATGTATGTTCTTTTCATAAAACACATGGATCAACCAATGTCATTGCATGTGTGTTCTTTTCACAAACCACATATGGATCCACCAGAGTCATTGCATGTGTGTTATTTTCACAAACCACATATGGATCCAATAGAGTCATTGCATGTGTGTTCTTTTCATGAACCACATATGGATCCACTAGAGTGATTGCATGTTTGGTCTTTTCATAAACCAGCACTAGAGTCATTGCATGTGTGTTCTTTTCACAAACCACATATGGATCCACTAGAGTCATTGCATGTATGTTCTTTTCATAAACCACATGGATCCACCAATGTCATTGCATGTGTATTCTTTTCTTGAACCACATATGGATCCACTAGATTCATTGCATGTATGTTCTTTCCACAAACCACATGGATCCACCAATGTCATTGCATGTGTGTTATTTTCACAAACCACTTATGGATCCACTAGAGTCATTGCATGTTTGTTCTTTTCCTAAAACACATGGATCCACCAATGTCATTGCATGTGTGTTCTTTTCATGAACCACATATGGATCCACTAGATACATTGCATGTGTGTTATTTCCATTAATCGTAACTATAGTCATTGCATGTGTGTTCTTGTCATTAACCATAGATGGATCCACTAGAGTCATTGCATGTGTGTTCTTTTCACAAACCACATATGGATCCACCAATGTCATTGCATGTGTGTTCTTTTCATGAACCACGTATGGATCCACTAGAGTCAGTACATGTATGTTCCTTTCACAAAGCACATATGGATCCACCAATGTCATCGCATGTGTGTTGTTTTCACAAACCACATATGCATCCACTAGAGTCATTTCATGTATGTTCATTTCCACAAACCACATGGATCCACCAATGCCATTGCATGTGTGTTCTTTTCATGAACAACATATGTATCCACTAGAGTCATTGCATGTGTGTTCTTTCCACAAACCACATGGATCCACCAATGTCATTGCACGTGTGTTCTTTTCATGAACCACATATGGATCCACTAGAGTCATTGCATGTGTGTTATTTTCACTAAACCATCACTAGAGTCATTGCATGTGTGTTCTTTTCATGAACCACAGCTAGATTCATTGCATGTGTGTTCTTTTCACAAACCACATATGGATCCACTAGAGTCATTGCATGTGTGTTGTTTTCATAAACCACATATTGATCCACTAGTCATTGCATGTCTGTTCTTTTCATAAAACACATGGATCCAGCAATGTCATTGCATGTGTCTTCTTTTCATGAACCACATATGGATCCAATACAGTCATTGCATGTATGTTCTTTCCATTAACCACAGTTATATTCTTTGCATGTGTGTTCTTTTCATGAACCACATATGGATCCACTAGAGTCATTGCATGTGTGCTGTTTTCATAAACCACATATCGATCCACCAGAGTCATTGCATGTGTGTTCTTTTCATGAACCACATATGGATCCACTAGATTCATTGCATGTTTGTTCTTATCCTAAACCAGCACTAGATCTTTGCATGTGTGTTCTTTTCACAAACCACATATGGATCCACCAGAGTCATTGCATGTGTGTTATTTTCATAAAACACATGGATCAACAAATGTCATTGCATGTGTGTTCTTTCACAAACCATATATGGATCCACCAGAGTCATTGCATGTATGTTCTTTTCATAAAATACATGGATGAACCAATGTCATTGCATGTGTGTTCTTTGCACAAACCACATATGGATCCACTAGAGTCATTGCATGTTTGTTCTTTTCATAAAACACATGGATCCACCAATGTCATTGCATGTGTGTTCTTTTCATGAACCACATATGGATCCACTTGATACATTGCATGTGTGTAATTTCCATTAATCGTAACTATAGTCATTGCATGTGTGTTCTTGTCATGAACCACATATGGATCCACTAGAGTCATTGCATGTGTGTTCTTTTCAGAAACCACATATGGATCCACCAATGTCATTGCATGTGTGTTCTTTTCATGAACCACATATGGATCCACTAGAGTCAGTACATGTATGTTCTTTTCACAAACCACATATGGATCCACCAATGTCATTGCATGTGTGTTGTTTTCACAAACCACATATGGATCCACTAGAGTCATTTCATGTATGTTCATTTCCACAAACCACATGGATCCACTAATGCCATTGCATGTGTGTTCTTTTCATGAACAACATATGGATCCACTAGAGTCATTGCATGTGTGTTCTTTCCACAAACAACATGGATCCACCAATGTCATTGCACGTGTATTCTTTTCATGAACCACATATGGATCCACTAGAGTCATTGCATGTGTGTTACTTTCACTAAACCAGCACTAGAGTCATTGCATGTGTGTTCTTTTAATGAACCACAGCTAGTCATTGCATGTGTGTTCTCTTCACAAACCACATATGGATCCACCAGAGTCATTGCATGTGTGTTGTTTTCATAATCCACATATGGATCCACCAGAGTCATGCATATGTGTTCTTTTCATGAACCACAGATGGATCCACTAGAGTCATTGCATGTTTGTTCTTATCCTAAACCAGCACTAGATCAATTGCATGTGTGTTATTTTCACAAACCACATATGGATCCACCAGAGTCATTGGATGTGTGTTCTTTTCATAAAACACGTGGATCAACTAATGTCATTGCATGTGTGTTCTTTCACAAACCGTAAATGGATCCACCAGAGTCATTGCATGTATGTTCTTTTCATAAAACACATGGATGAACCAATGTCATTGCATGTGTGTTCTTTTCATAAACCACATATGGATCCACTAGAGTCATTGCATGTTTGTTCTTTTCATAAACCACATGGATCAAGAAGAGTCATTGCATGTGTCTTCTTTTCATGAACCACACATGGATCCACTAGAGACATTGCATGTTTGTTCTTTTAATAAACCACATGGATCAAGCAGAGTCATTGCATGTGGGTTCTTTTCATGAACAACATATCGATCCACTAGAGTCATTGCATGTATGTTCTTTTCACAAAACCAGCACTAGAGTCATTGCATGTGTGTTCTTTTCATAAACCACATATGGATCCACGAAAGTCATTGCATGTATGTTCTTTTCATAAAACACATGGATCAACCAATGTCATTGCATCTGTGTTCTTTTCACAAACCACATATGGATCCACCAGAGTCATTGCATGTGTGTTATTTTCACAAACCACATATGGATCCACTAGAGTCATTGCATGTGTATTCTTTTCATGAACCACATATGGATCCACTAGAGTCATTGCATGTTTGGTCTTTTCATAAACCAGCACTAGAGTCATTGCATGTGTGTTCTTTTCACAAACCACATATGGATCCACTAGAGTCATTGCATGTATGTTCTTTTCATAAACCACATGGATCCACCAATGTCATTGCATGTGTATTCTTTTCTTGAACCACATATGGATCCTCTAGATTCATTGCATGTATGTTCATTCCACAAACCACATGGATCCACCAATGTCATTGCATGTGTGTTATTTTCACAAACCACATATGGATCCACTAGAGTCATTGCATGTGTGTTCTTTTCAGAAACCACATATGGATCCACCAATGTCATTGCATGTGTGTTCTTTTCATGAACCACAGATGGATCCACTAGAGTCATTGCATGTTTGTTCTTATCCTAAACCAGCACTAGATCAATTGCATGTGTGTTCTTTTCACAAACCACATATGGATCCACCAGAGTCATTGGATGTGTGTTCTTTTCATAAAACACGTGGATCAACTAATGTCCTAGCATGTGTGTTCTTTCACAAACCGTAAATGGATCCACCAGAGTCATTGCATGAATGTTCTTTTCATAAAACACATGGATGAACCAATGTCATTGCATGTGTGTTCTTTTCACAAACCACATATGGATCCACTAGAGTCATTGCATGTTTGTTCTTTTCATAAACCACATGGATCAAGAAGAGTCATTGCATGTGTCTTCTTTTCATGAACCACACATGGATCCACTAGAGACATTGCATGTTTGTTCTTTTAATAAACCACATGGATCAAGCAGAGTCATTGCATGTGTGTTCTTTTCATGAACAACATATCGATCCACTAGAGTCATTGCATGTATGTTCTTTTCACAAAACCAGCACTAGAGTCATTGCATGTGTGTTCTTTTCATAAACCACATATGGATCCACGAGAGTCATTGCATGTATGTTCTTTTCATAAAACACATGGATCAACCAATGTCATTGCATCTGTGTTCTTTTCACAAACCACATATGGATCCACCAGAGTCATTGCATGTGTGTTATTTTCACAAACCACATATGGATCCACTAGAGTCATTGCATGTGTATTCTTTTCATGAACCACATAGTTATCCACTAGAGTCATTGCATGTTTGGTCTTTTCATAAACCAGCACTAGAGTCATTGCATGTGTGTTCTTTTCACAAACCACATATGGATCCACTAGAGTCATTGCATGTATGTTCTTTTCATAAACCACATGGATCCACCAATGTCATTGCATGTGTATTCTTTTCTTGAACCACATATGGATCCTCTAGATTCATTGCATGTATGTTCTTTCCACAAACCACATGGATCCACCAATGTCATTGCATGTGTGTTATTTTCACAAACCACATATGGATCCACTAGAGTCATTGCATGTGTGTTCTTTTCAGAAACCACATATGGATCCACCTATGTCATTGCATGTGTGTTCTTTTCATGAACCACAGATGGATCCACTAGAGTCATTGCATGTTTGTTCTTATCCTAAACCAGCACTAGATCAATTGCATGTGTGTTCTTTTCACAAACCACATATGGATCCACCAGAGTCATTGGATGTGTGTTCTTTTCATAAAACATGTGGATCAACTAATGTCCTAGCATGTGTGTTCTTTCACAAACCGTAAATGGATCCACCAGAGTCATTGCATGTATGTTCTTTTCATAAAACACATGGATGAACCAATGTCATTGCATGTGTGTTGTTTTCACAAACCACATATGGATCCACTAGAGTCATTGCATGTTTGTTCTTTTCATAAACCACATGGATCAAGAAGAGTCATTGCATGTGTCTTCTTTTCATGAACCACACATGGATCCACTAGAGACATTGCA
Organism: Avena sativa; assembly: GCA_916181665.1. NCBI lineage: Eukaryota > Viridiplantae > Streptophyta > Magnoliopsida > Poales > Poaceae > Avena > Avena sativa. The sequence continues at coordinate 371,129,386 of OV702291.1, read as the reverse complement.
TGTTTGTTCTTTAAAAAACCACATGGATCAAGCAGAGTCATTGCATGTGTGTTCTTTTCATGAACAACATATCGATCCACTAGAGTCATTGCATGTATGTTCTTTTCACAAAACCAGCACTAGAGTCATTGCATGTGTGTTCTTTTCATAAACCACATATGGATCCACGAGAGTCATTGCATGTATGTTCTTTTCATAAAACACATGGATCAACCAATGTCATTGCATCTGTGTTCTTTTCACAAACCACATATGGATCCACCAGAGTCATTGCATGTGTGTTATTTTCACAAACCACATATGGATCCACTAGAGTCATTGCATGTGTATTCTTTTCATGAACCACATAGTTATCCACTAGAGTCATTGCATGTTTGGTCTTTTCATAAACCAGCACTAGAGTCATTGCATGTGTGTTCTTTTCACAAACCACATATGGATCCACTAGAGTCATTGCATGTATGTTCTTTTCATAAACCACATGGATCCACCAATGTCATTGCATGTGTATTCTTTTCTTGAACCACATATGGATCCTCTAGATTCATTGCATGTATGTTCTTTCCACAAACCACATGGATCCACCAATGTCATTGCATGTGTGTTATTTTCACAAACCACATATAGATCCACTAGAGTCATTGCATGTTTGTTCTTTTCCTAAAACACATGGATCCACCAATGTCATTGCATGTGTGTTCTTTTCATGAACCACATATGGATCCACTAGATACATTGCATGTGTGTTATTTCCATTAATCGTAACTATAGTCATTGCATGTGTGTTCTTGTCATGAACCATAGATGGATCCACTAGAGTCATTGCATGTGTGTTCTTTTCACAAACCACATATGGATCCACCAATGTCATTGCATGTGTGTTCTTTTCATGAACCACATATGGATCCACTAGAGTCAGTACATGTATGTTCCTTTCACAAACCACATATGGATCCACAATTGTCATCGCATGTGTGTTGTTTTCACAAACCACGTATGCATCCACTAGAGTCATTTCATGTATGTTCATTTCCACAAACCACATGGATCCACCAATGCCATTGCATGTGTGTTCTTTTCATGAACAACATATGTATCCACTAGAGTCATTGCATGTGTGTTCTTTCCACAAACCACATGGATCCACCAATGTCATTGCACGTGTGTTCTTTTCATGAACCACATATGGATCCACTAGAGTCATTGCATGTGTGTTATTTTCACTAAACCATCACTAGAGTCATTGCATGTGTGTTCTTTTCATGAACCACAGCTAGATTCATTGCATGTGTGTTCTTTTCACAAACCACATATGGATCCACTAGAGTCATTGCATGTGTGTTGTTTTCATAAACCACATATTGATCCACTAGTCATTGCATGTCTGTTCTTTTCATAAAACACATGGATCCACCAATGTCATTGCATGTGTCTTCTTTTCATGAACCACATATGGATCCAATATAGTCATTGCATGTATGTTCTTTCCATTAACCACAGTTATATTCTTTGCATGTGTGCTCTTTTCATGAACCACATATGGATCCACCAGAGTCATTGCATGTGTGTTGTTTTCATAAACCACATATTGATCCACCAGAGTCATTGCATGTGTGTTCTTTTCATGAACCACATATGGATCCACTAGATTCATTGCATGTTTGTTCTTATCCTAAACCAGCACTAGATCTTTGCATGTGTGTTCTTTTCACAAATCACATATGGATCCACCAGAGTCATTGCATGTGTGTTCTTTTCATAAAACACATGGATCAACTAATGTCATTGCATGTGTGTTCTTTCACAAACCATATATGGATCCACCAGAGTCATTGCATGTATGTTCTTTTCATAAAACACATGGATGAACCAATGTCATTGCATGTGTGTTCTTTTCACAAACCACATATGGATCCACTAGAGTCATTGCATGTTTGTTCTTTTCATAAAACACATGGATCCACCAATGTCATTGCATGTGTGTTCTTTTCAGGAACCACATATGGATCTACTTGATACATTGCATGTGTGTAATTTCCATTAATCGTACCTATAGTCATTGCATGTGTGTTCTTGTCATGAACCACAGATGGATCCAATAGAGTCATTGCATGTGTGTTCTTTTCAGAAAAACCACATATGGATCCACCAATGTCATTGCATGTGTGTTCTTTTCATGAACCACATATGGATCCACTAGAGTCAGTACATGTATGTTCTTTTCACAAACCACATATGGATCCACCAATGTCATTGCATGTGTGTTGTTTTCCCAAACCACATATGGATCCACTAGAGTCATTTCATGTATGTTCATTTCCACAAACCACATGGATCCACTAATGCCATTGCATGTGTGTTCTTTTCATGAACAACATATGGATCCACTAGAGTCATTGCATGTGTGTTCTTTCCATAAACCACATGGATCCACCAATGTTATTGCACGTGTGTTCTTTTCATGAACCACATATGGATCCACCAGAGTCATTGCATGTGTGTTATTTTCACTAAACCAGCACTAGAGTCATTGCATGTGTGTTCTTTTCATGAACCACAGCTAGAGTCATTGCATGTGTGTTCTTTTCACAAACCACATATGGATCCACCAGAGTCATTGCATGTGTGTTGTTTTCATAATCCACATATGGATCCACGAGAGTCATTGCATGTGTGTTCTTTTCATGAACCACAGATGGATGCACTAGAGTCATTGCAGGTTTGTTCTTATCCTAAACCAGCACTAGATCATTGCATGTGTGTTCTTTTCACAAACCACGCATGGATCGACCGCAGTCATTGCATGTGTGTTCTTTTCATAAAACACATGGATGAACTAATGTCATTGCATGTGTGTTCTTTCACAAACCATAAATGGATCCACCAGAGTCATTGCATGTATGTTCTTTTCATAAAACACATGGATGAACCAATGTCATTGCATATGTGTTCTTTTCACAAACCACATATGGATCCACTAGAGTCATTGCATGTGTGTTCTTTTCATGAACCACATATGGATCCACTAGAGTCATTGCATGTTTGGTCTTTTCATAAACTAGAACTAGAGTCATTGCATGTGTTTTCTTTTCACAAACCACATATGGATCCACTAGAGTCATTCCATGTATGTTCTTTTCATAAACCACATGGATCCACCAATGTCATTGCATGTGTATTCTTTTCATGAACCACATATGGATCCTCTAGATTCATTGCATGTATGTTCTTTCCACAAACCACATGGATCCACCAATGTCATTGCATGTGTGTTATTTTCACAAACCACATATGGATCCGCTAGAGTCATTGCATGTTTGTTCTATTCATAAAACACATGGATCCACCAATGTCATTGCATGTGTGTTCTTTTCATGAACCACATATGGATCCACTAGATACATTGCATGTGTGTAATTTCCATTAATCGTAACTATAGTCATTGCATGTGTGTTATTTTCACAACCCACATATGGATCCACTAGAGTCATTGCATGTTTGGTCTTTTCATAAACCAGCACTAGAGTCATTGCATGTGTGTTCTTTTCACAAACCACATATAGATCCACTAGAGTCATTGCATGTATGTTCTTTTCATAAACCACATGGATCCACCAATGTCATTGCATGTGTATTCTTTTCTTGAACCACATATGGATCCTCTAGATTCATTGCATGTATGTTCTTTCCACAAACCACATGGATCCACCAATGTCATTGCATGTGTGTTATTTTCACAAACCACATATGGATCCACTAGAGTCATTGCATGTTTGTTCTTTTCCTAAAACACATGGATCCACCAATGTCATTGCATGTGTGTTCTTTTCATGGACCACATATGGATCCACTAGATACATTGCATGTGTGTTATTTCCATTAATCGTAACTATAGTCATTGCATGTGTGTTCTTGTCATGAACCATAGATGGATCCACTAGAGTCATTGCATGTGTGTTCTTTTCACAAACCACATATGGATCCACCAATGTCATTGCATGTGTGTTCTTTTCATGAACCACATATGGATCCACTAGAGTCAGTACATGTATGTTCCTTTCACAAACCACATATGGATCCACCAATGTCATCGCATGTGTGTTGTTTTCACAAACCACGTATGCATCCACTAGAGTCATTTCATGTATGTTCATTTCCACAAACCACATGGATCCACCAATGCCATTGCATGTGTGTTCTTTTCATGAACAACATATGTATCCACTAGAGTCATTGCATGTGTGTTCTTTCCACAAACCACATGGATCCACCAATGTCATTGCACGTGTGTTCTTTTCATGAACCACATATGGATCCACTAGAGTCATTGCATGTGTGTTATTTTCACTAAACCATCACTAGAGTCATTGCATGTGTGTTCTTTTCATGAACCACAGCTAGATTCATTGCATGTGTGTTCTTTTCACAAACCACATATGGATCCACTAGAGTCATTGCATGTGTGTTGTTTTCATAAACCACATATTGATCCACTAGTCATTGCATGTCTGTTCTTTTCATAAAACACATGGATCCACCAATGTCATTGCATGTGTCTTCTTTTCATGAACCACATATGGATCCAATATAGTCATTGCATGTATGTTCTTTCCATTAACCACAGTTATATTCTTTGCATGTGTGCTCTTTTCATGAACCACATATGGATCCACCAGAGTCATTGCATGTGTGTTGTTTTCATAAACCACATATTGATCCACCAGAGTCATTGCATGTGTGTTCTTTTCATGAACCACATATGGATCCACTAGATTCATTGCATGTTTGTTCTTATCCTAAACCAGCACTAGATCTTTGCATGTGTGTTCTTTTCACAAATCACATATGGATCCACCAGAGTCATTGCATGTGTGTTCTTTTCATAAAACACATGGATCAACTAATGTCATTGCATGTGTGTTCTTTCACAAACCATATATGGATCCACCAGAGTCATTGCATGTATGTTCTTTTCATAAAACACATGGATGAACCAATGTCATTGCATGTGTGTTCTTTTCACAAACCACATATGGATCCACTAGAGTCATTGCATGTTTGTTCTTTTCATAAAACACATGGATCCACCAATGTCATTGCATGTGTGTTCTTTTCAGGAACCACATATGGATCTACTTGATACATTGCATGTGTGTAATTTCCATTAATCGTACCTATAGTCATTGCATGTGTGTTCTTGTCATGAACCACAGATGGATCCAATAGAGTCATTGCATGTGTGTTCTTTTCAGAAAAACCACATATGGATCCACCAATGTCATTGCATGTGTGTTCTTTTCATGAACCACATATGGATCCACTAGAGTCAGTACATGTATGTTCTTTTCACAAACCACATATGGATCCACCAATGTCATTGCATGTGTGTTGTTTTCCCAAACCACATATGGATCCACTAGAGTCATTTCATGTATGTTCATTTCCACAAACCACATGGATCCACTAATGCCATTGCATGTGTGTTCTTTTCATGAACAACATATGGATCCACTAGAGTCATTGCATGTGTGTTCTTTCCATAAACCACATGGATCCACCAATGTTATTGCACGTGTGTTCTTTTCATGAACCACATATGGATCCACCAGAGTCATTGCATGTGTGTTATTTTCACTAAACCAGCACTAGAGTCATTGCATGTGTGTTCTTTTCATGAACCACAGCTAGAGTCATTGCATGTGTGTTCTTTTCACAAACCACATATGGATCCACCAGAGTCATTGCATGTGTGTTGTTTTCATAATCCACATATGGATCCACGAGAGTCATTGCATGTGTGTTCTTTTCATGAACCACAGATGGATGCACTAGAGTCATTGCAGGTTTGTTCTTATCCTAAACCAGCACTAGATCATTGCATGTGTGTTCTTTTCACAAACCACGCATGGATCGACCGCAGTCATTGCATGTGTGTTCTTTTCATAAAACACATGGATCAACTAATGTCATTGCATGTGTGTTCTTTCACAAACCATAAATGGATCCACCAGAGTCATTGCATGTATGTTCTTTTCATAAAACACATGGATGAACCAATGTCATTGCATATGTGTTCTTTTCACAAACCACATATGGATCCACTAGAGTCATTGCATGTGTGTTCTTTTCATGAACCACATATGGATCCACTAGAGTCATTGCATGTTTGGTCTTTTCATAAACTAGAACTAGAGTCATTGCATGTGTTTTCTTTTCACAAACCACATATGGATCCACTAGAGTCATTCCATGTATGTTCTTTTCATAAACCACATGGATCCACCAATGTCATTGCATGTGTATTCTTTTCATGAACCACATATGGATCCTCTAGATTCATTGCATGTATGTTCTTTCCACAAACCACATGGATCCACCAATGTCATTGCATGTGTGTTATTTTCACAAACCACATATGGATCCGCTAGAGTCATTGCATGTTTGTTCTATTCATAAAACACATGGATCCACCAATGTCATTGCATGTGTGTTCTTTTCATGAACCACATATGGATCCACTAGATACATTGCATGTGTGTAATTTCCATTAATCGTAACTATAGTCATTGCATGTGTGTTATTTTCACAACCCACATATGGATCCACTAGAGTCATTGCATGTTTGGTCTTTTCATAAACCAGCACTAGAGTCATTGCATGTGTGTTCTTTTCACAAACCACATATAGATCCACTAGAGTCATTGCATGTATGTTCTTTTCATAAACCACATGGATCCACCAATGTCATTGCATGTGTATTCTTTTCTTGAACCACATATGGATCCTCTAGATTCATTGCATGTATGTTCTTTCCACAAACCACATGGATCCACCAATGTCATTGCATGTGTGTTATTTTCACAAACCACATATGGATCCACTAGAGTCATTGCATGTTTGTTCTTTTCCTAAAACACATGGATCCACCAATGTCATTGCATGTGTGTTCTTTTCATGGACCACATATGGATCCACTAGATACATTGCATGTGTGTTATTTCCATTAATCGTAACTATAGTCATTGCATGTGTGTTCTTGTCATGAACCATAGATGGATCCACTAGAGTCATTGCATGTGTGTTCTTTTCACAAACCACATATGGATCCACCAATGTCATTGCATGTGTGTTCTTTTCATGAACCACATATGGATCCACTAGAGTCAGTACATGTATGTTCCTTTCACAAACCACATATGGATCCACCAATGTCATCGCATGTGTGTTGTTTTCACAAACCACATATGCATCCACTAGAGTCATTTCATGTATGTTCATTTCCACAAACCACATGGATCCACCAATGCCATTGCATGTGTGTTCTTTTCATGAACAACATATGTATCCACTAGAGTCATTGCATGTGTGTTCTTTCCACAAACCACATGGATCGACCAATGTCATTGCACGTGTGTTCTTTTCATGAACCACATATGGATCCACTAGAGTCATTGCATGTGTGTTATTTTCACTAAACCATCACTAGAGTCATTGCATGTGTGTTCTTTTCATGAACCACAGCTAGATTCATTGCATGTGTGTTCTTTTCACAAACCACATATGGATCCACTAGAGTCATTGCATGTGTGTTGTTTTCATAAACCACATATTGATCCACTAGTCATTGCATGTCTGTTCTTTTCATAAAACACATGGATCCACCAATGTCATTGCATGTGTCTTCTTTTCATGAACCACATATGGATCCAATATAGTCATTGCATGTATGTTCTTTCCATTAACCACAGTTATATTCTTTGCATGTGTGTTCTTTTCATGAACCACATATGGATCCACCAGAGTCATTGCATGTGTGTTGTTTTCATAAACCACATATTGATCCACCAGAGTCATTGCATGTGTGTTCTTTTCATGAACCACATATGGATCCACTAGATTCATTGCATGTTTGTTCTTATCCTAAACCAGCACTAGATCTTTGCATGTGTGTTCTTTTAACAAATCACATATGGATCCACCAGAGTCATTGCATGTGTGTTCTTTTCATAAAACACATGGATCAACTAATGTCATTGCATGTGTGTTCTTTCACAAACCATATATGGATCCACCAGAGTCATTGCATGTATGTTCTTTTCATAAAACACATGGATGAACCAATGTCATTGCATGTGTGTTCTTTTCACAAACCACATATGGATCCACTAGAGTCATTGCATGTTTGTTCTTTTCATAAAACACATGGATCCACCAATGTCATTGCATGTGTGTTCTTTTCAGGAACCACATATGGATCCACTTGATACATTGCATGTGTGTAATTTCCATTAATCGTAACTATAGTCATTGCATGTGTGTTCTTGTCATGAACCACAGATGGATCCAATAGAGTCATTGCATGTGTGTTCTTTTCAGAAAAACCACATATGGATCCACCAATGTCATTGCATGTGTGTTCTTTTCATGAACCACATATGGATCCACTAGAGTCAGTACATGTATGTTCTTTTCACAAACCACATATGGATCCACCAATGTCATTGCATGTGTGTTGTTTTCCCAAACCACATATGGATCCACTAGAGTCATTTCATGTATGTTCATTTCCACAAACCACATGGATCCACTAATGCCATTGCATGTGTGTTCTTTTCATGAACAACATATGGATCCACTAGAGTCATTGCATGTGTGTTCTTTCCATAAACCACATGGATCCACCAATGTTATTGCACGTGTGTTCTTTTCATGAACCACATATGGATCCACTAGAGTCATTGCATGTGTGTTATTTTCACTAAACCATCACTAGAGTCATTGCATGTGTGTTCTTTTCATGAACCACAGCTAGATTCATTGCATGTGTGTTCTTTTCACAAACCACATATGGATCCACTAGAGTCATTGCATGTGTGTTGTTTTCATAAACCACATATTGATCCACTAGTCATTGCGTGTCTGTTCTTTTCATAAAACACATGGATCCACCAATGTCATTGCATGTGTCTTCTTTTCATGAACCACATATGGATCCAATATAGTCATTGCATGTATGTTCTTTCCATTAACCACAGGTATATTCTTTGCATGTGTGTTCTTTTCATGAACCACATATGGATCCACCAGAGTCATTGCATGTGTGTTGTTTTCATAAACCACATATTGATCCACCAGAGTCATTGCATGTGTGTTCTTTTCATGAACCACATATGGATCCACTAGATTCATTGCATGTTTGTTCTTATCCTAAACCAGCACTAGATCTTTGCATGTGTGTTCTTTTAACAAATCACATATGGATCCACCAGAGTCATTGCATGTGTGTTCTTTTCATAAAACACATGGATCAACTAATGTCATTGCATGTGTGTTCTTTCACAAACCATATATGGATCCACCAGAGTCATTGCATGTATGTTCTTTTCATAAAACACATGGATGAACCAATGTCATTGCATGTGTGTTCTTTTCACAAACCACATATGGATCCACTAGAGTCATTGCATGTTTGTTCTTTTCATAAAACACATGGATCCACCAATGTCATTGCATGTGTGTTCTTTTCAGGAACCACATATGGATCCACTTGATACATTGCATGTGTGTAATTTCCATTAATCGTAACTATAGTCATTGCATGTGTGTTCTTGTCATGAACCACAGATGGATCCAATAGAGTCATTGCATGTGTGTTCTTTTCAGAAAAACCACATATGGATCCACCAATGTCATTGCATGTGTGTTCTTTTCATGAACCACATATGGATCCACTAGAGTCAGTACATGTATGTTCTTTTCACAAACCACATATGGATCCACCAATGTCATTGCATGTGTGTTGTTTTCCCAAACCACATATGGATCCACTAGAGTCATTTCATGTATGTTCATTTCCACAAACCACATGGATCCACTAATGCCATTGCATGTGTGTTCTTTTCATGAACAACATATGGATCCACTAGAGTCATTGCATGTGTGTTCTTTCCATAAACCACATGGATCCACCAATGTTATTGCACGTGTGTTCTTTTCATGAACCACATATGGATCCACTAGAGTCATTGCATGTGTGTTATTTTCACTAAACCAGCACTAGAGTCATTGCATGTGTGTTCTTTTCATGAACCACAGCTAGAGTCATTGCATGTGTGTTCTTTTCACAAACCACATATGGATCCACCAGAGTCATTGCATGTGTGTTGTTTTCATAATCCACATATGGATCCACAAGAGTCATTGCATGTGTGTTCTTTTCATGAACCACAGATGGATGCACTAGAGTCATTGCAGGTTTGTTCTTATCCTAAACCAGCACTAGATCATTGCATGTGTGTTCTTTTCACAAACCACGCATGGATCGACCGGAGTCATTGCATGTGTGTTCTTTTCATAAAACACATGGATCAACTAATGTCATTGCATGTGTGTTCTTTCACAAACCATAAATGGATCCACCAGAGTCATTGCATGTATGTTCTTTTCATAAAACACATGGATGAACCAATGTCATTGCATATGTGTTCTTTTCACAAACCACATATGGATCCACTAGAGTCATTGCATGTGTGTTCTTTTCATGAACCACATATGGATCCACTAGAGTCATTGCATGTTTGGTCTTTTCATAAACTAGCACTAGAGTCATTGCATGTGTTTTCTTTTCACAAACCACATATGGATCCACTAGAGTCATTCCATGTATGTTCTTTTCATAAACCACATGGATCCACCAATGTCATTGCATGTGTATTCTTTTCTTGAACCACATATGGATCCTCTAGATTCATTGCATGTATGTTCTTTCCACAAACCACATGGATCCACCAATGTCATTGCATGTGTGTTATTTTCACAAACCACATATGGATCCGCTAGAGTCATTGCATGTTTGTTCTATTCATAAAACACATGGATCCACCAATGTCATTGCATGTGTGTTCTTTTCATGAACCACATATGGAACCACTAGATACATTGCATGTGTGTAATTTCCATTAATCGTAACTATAGTCATTGCATGTGTGTTCTTGTCATGAACCACATATGGATCCACTAGAGTCATTGCATGTGTGTTCTTTTCAGAAACCACATATGGATCCACCAATGTCATTGCATGTGTGTTCTTTTCATGAACCACATATGGATCCACTAGAGTCAGTACATGTATGTTCATTTCACAAACCACATATGGATCCACCAATGTCATTGCATGTGTGTTGTTTTCACAAACCACATATGGATCCACTAGAGTCATTTCATGTATGTTCATTTCCACAAACCACATGGATCCACTAATGCCATTGCATGTGTGTTCTTTTCATGAACAACATATGGATCCACTAGAGTCATTGCATGTGTGTTCCTTCCACAAACAACATGGATCCACCAATGTCATTGCACGTGTGTTCTTTTCATGAACCACAGCTAGATTCATTGCATGTCTGTTCTTTTCACAAACCACATATGGATCCACTAGAGTCATTGCATGTGTGTTGTTTTCATAAACCACATATTGATCCACTAGTCATTGCATGTCTGTTCTTTTCATAAAACACATGGATCCACCAATGTCATTGCATGTGTCTTCTTTTCATGAACCACATATGGATCCAATATAGTCATTGCATGTATGTTCTTTCCATTAACCACAGTTATATTCTTTGCATGTGTGTTCTTTTCATGAACCACATATGGATCCACCAGAGTCATTGCATGTGTGTTGTTTTCATAAACCACATATTGATCCACCAGAGTCATTGCATGTGTGTTCTTTTCATGAACCACATATGGATCCACTAGATTCATTGCATGTTTGTTCTTATCCTAAACCAGCACTAGATCTTTGCATGTGTGTTCTTTTCACAAATCACATATGGATCCACCAGAGTCATTGCATGTGTGTTCTTTTCATAAAACACATGGATCAACTAATGTCATTGCATGTGTGTTCTTTCACAAACCATATATGGATCCACCAGAGTCATTGCATGTATGTTCTTTTCATAAAACACATGGATGAACCAATGTCATTGCATGTGTGTTCTTTTCACAAACCACATATGGATCCACTAGAGTCATTGCATGTTTGTTCTTTTCATAAAACACATGGATCCACCAATGTCATTGCATGTGTGTTCTTTTCAGGAACCACATATGGATCCACTTGATACATTGCATGTGTGTAATTTCCATTAATCGTAACTATAGTCATTGCATGTGTGTTCTTGTCATGAACCACAGATGGATCCAATAGAGTCATTGCATGTCTGTTCTTTTCAGAAAAACCACATATGGATCCACCAATGTCATTGCATGTGTGTTCTTTTCATGAACCACATATGGATCCACTAGAGTCAGTACATGTATGTTCTTTTCACAAACCACATATGGATCCACCAATGTCATTGCATGTGTGTTGTTTTCCCAAACCACATATGGATCCACTAGAGTCATTTCATGTATGTTCATTTCCACAATCCACATGGATCCACTAATGCCATTGCATGTGTGTTATTTTCATGAACAACATATGGATCCACTAGAGTCATTGCATATGTGTTCTTTCCATAAACCACATGGATCCACCAATGTCATTGCACGTGTGTTATTTTCATGAACCACATATGGATCCACTAGAGTCATTGCATGTGTGTTATTTTCACTAAACTAGCACTAGAGTCATTGCATGTGTGTTCTTTTCATGAACCACAGCTAGAGTCATTGCATGTGTGTTCTTTTCACAAACCACATATGGATCCACCAGAGTCATTGCATGTGTGTTCTTTTCATGAACCACGTATGGATCCACTAGAGTCAGTACATGTATGTTCCTTTCACAAAGCACATATGGATCCACCAATGTCATCGCATGTGTGTTGTTTTCATGAACCACATATGGATCCACTAGAGTCAGTACATGTATGTTCTTTTCACAAACCACATATGGATCCACCAATGTCATTGCATGTGTGTTGTTTTCCCAAACCACATATGGATCCACTAGAGTCATTTCATGTATGTTCATTTCCACAAACCACATGGATCCACTAATGCCATTGCATGTGTGTTCTTTTCATGAACAACATATGGATCCACTAGAGTCATTGCATGTGTGTTCTTTCCATAAACCACATGGATCCACCAATGTTATTGCACGTGTGTTCTTTTCATGAACCACATATGGATCCACTAGAGTCATTGCATGTGTGTTATTTTCACTAAACCATCACTAGAGTCATTGCATGTGTGTTCTTTTCATGAACCACAGCTAGATTCATTGCATGTGTGTTCTTTTCACAAACCACATATGGATCCACTAGAGTCATTGCATGTGTGTTGTTTTCATAAACCACATATTGATCCACTAGTCATTGCGTGTCTGTTCTTTTCATAAAACACATGGATCCACCAATGTCATTGCATGTGTCTTCTTTTCATGAACCACATATGGATCCAATATAGTCATTGCATGTATGTTCTTTCCATTAACCACAGGTATATTCTTTGCATGTGTGTTCTTTTCATGAACCACATATGGATCCACCAGAGTCATTGCATGTGTGTTGTTTTCATAAACCACATATTGATCCACCAGAGTCATTGCATGTGTGTTCTTTTCATGAACCACATATGGATCCACTAGATTCATTGCATGTTTGTTCTTATCCTAAACCAGCACTAGATCTTTGCATGTGTGTTCTTTTAACAAATCACATATGGATCCACCAGAGTCATTGCATGTGTGTTCTTTTCATAAAACACATGGATCAACTAATGTCATTGCATGTGTGTTCTTTCACAAACCATATATGGATCCACCAGAGTCATTGCATGTATGTTCTTTTCATAAAACACATGGATGAACCAATGTCATTGCATGTGTGTTCTTTTCACAAACCACATATGGATCCACTAGAGTCATTGCATGTTTGTTCTTTTCATAAAACACATGGATCCACCAATGTCATTGCATGTGTGTTCTTTTCAGGAACCACATATGGATCCACTTGATACATTGCATGTGTGTAATTTCCATTAATCGTAACTATAGTCATTGCATGTGTGTTCTTGTCATGAACCACAGATGGATCCAATAGAGTCATTGCATGTGTGTTCTTTTCAGAAAAACCACATATGGATCCACCAATGTCATTGCATGTGTGTTCTTTTCATGAACCACATATGGATCCACTAGAGTCAGTACATGTATGTTCTTTTCACAAACCACATATGGATCCACCAATGTCATTGCATGTGTGTTGTTTTCCCAAACCACATATGGATCCACTAGAGTCATTTCATGTATGTTCATTTCCACAAACCACATGGATCCACTAATGCCATTGCATGTGTGTTCTTTTCATGAACAACATATGGATCCACTAGAGTCATTGCATGTGTGTTCTTTCCATAAACCACATGGATCCACCAATGTTATTGCACGTGTGTTCTTTTCATGAACCACATATGGATCCACTAGAGTCATTGCATGTGTGTTATTTTCACTAAACCAGCACTAGAGTCATTGCATGTGTGTTCTTTTCATGAACCACAGCTAGAGTCATTGCATGTGTGTTCTTTTCACAAACCACATATGGATCCACCAGAGTCATTGCATGTGTGTTGTTTTCATAATCCACATATGGATCCACAAGAGTCATTGCATGTGTGTTCTTTTCATGAACCACAGATGGATGCACTAGAGTCATTGCAGGTTTGTTCTTATCCTAAACCAGCACTAGATCATTGCATGTGTGTTCCTTTCACAAACCACGCATGGATCGACCGGAGTCATTGCATGTGTGTTCTTTTCATAAAACACATGGATCAACTAATGTCATTGCATGTGTGTTCTTTCACAAACCATAAATGGATCCACCAGAGTCATTGCATGTATGTTCTTTTCATAAAACACATGGATGAACCAATGTCATTGCATATGTGTTCTTTTCACAAACCACATATGGATCCACTAGAGTCATTGCATGTGTGTTCTTTTCATGAACCACATATGGATCCACTAGAGTCATTGCATGTTTGGTCTTTTCATAAACTAGCACTAGAGTCATTGCATGTGTTTTCTTTTCACAAACCACATATGGATCCACTAGAGTCATTCCATGTATGTTCTTTTCATAAACCACATGGATCCACCAATGTCATTGCATGTGTATTCTTTTCTTGAACCACATATGGATCCTCTAGATTCATTGCATGTATGTTCTTTCCACAAACCACATGGATCCACCAATGTCATTGCATGTGTGTTATTTTCACAAACCACATATGGATCCGCTAGAGTCATTGCATGTTTGTTCTATTCATAAAACACATGGATCCACCAATGTCATTGCATGTGTGTTCTTTTCATGAACCACATATGGAACCACTAGATACATTGCATGTGTGTAATTTCCATTAATCGTAACTATAGTCATTGCATGTGTGTTCTTGTCATGAACCACATATGGATCCACTAGAGTCATTGCATGTGTGTTCTTTTCAGAAACCACATATGGATCCACCAATGTCATTGCATGTGTGTTCTTTTCATGAACCACATATGGATCCACTAGAGTCAGTACATGTATGTTCATTTCACAAACCACATATGGATCCACCAATGTCATTGCATGTGTGTTGTTTTCACAAACCACATATGGATCCACTAGAGTCATTTCATGTATGTTCATTTCCACAAACCACATGGATCCACTAATGCCATTGCATGTGTGTTCTTTTCATGAACAACATATGGATCCACTAGAGTCATTGCATGTGTGTTCCTTCCACAAACAACATGGATCCACCAATGTCATTGCACGTGTGTTCTTTTCATGAACCACAGCTAGATTCATTGCATGTCTGTTCTTTTCACAAACCACATATGGATCCACTAGAGTCATTGCATGTGTGTTGTTTTCATAAACCACATATTGATCCACTAGTCATTGCATGTCTGTTCTTTTCATAAAACACATGGATCCACCAATGTCATTGCATGTGTCTTCTTTTCATGAACCACATATGGATCCAATATAGTCATTGCATGTATGTTCTTTCCATTAACCACAGTTATATTCTTTGCATGTGTGTTCTTTTCATGAACCACATATGGATCCACCAGAGTCATTGCATGTGTGTTGTTTTCATAAACCACATATTGATCCACCAGAGTCATTGCATGTGTGTTCTTTTCATGAACCACATATGGATCCACTAGATTCATTGCATGTTTGTTCTTATCCTAAACCAGCACTAGATCTTTGCATGTGTGTTCTTTTCACAAATCACATATGGATCCACCAGAGTCATTGCATGTGTGTTCTTTTCATAAAACACATGGATCAACTAATGTCATTGCATGTGTGTTCTTTCACAAACCATATATGGATCCACCAGAGTCATTGCATGTATGTTCTTTTCATAAAACACATGGATGAACCAATGTCATTGCATGTGTGTTCTTTTCACAAACCACATATGGATCCACTAGAGTCATTGCATGTTTGTTCTTTTCATAAAACACATGGATCCACCAATGTCATTGCATGTGTGTTCTTTTCAGGAACCACATATGGATCCACTTGATACATTGCATGTGTGTAATTTCCATTAATCGTAACTATAGTCATTGCATGTGTGTTCTTGTCATGAACCACAGATGGATCCAATAGAGTCATTGCATGTCTGTTCTTTTCAGAAAAACCACATATGGATCCACCAATGTCATTGCATGTGTGTTCTTTTCATGAACCACATATGGATCCACTAGAGTCAGTACATGTATGTTCTTTTCACAAACCACATATGGATCCACCAATGTCATTGCATGTGTGTTGTTTTCCCAAACCACATATGGATCCACTAGAGTCATTTCATGTATGTTCATTTCCACAAACCACATGGATCCACTAATGCCATTGCATGTGTGTTCTTTTCATGAACAACATATGGATCCACTAGAGTCATTGCATGTGTGTTCTTTCCATAAACCACATGGATCCACCAATGTTATTGCACGTGTGTTCTTTTCATGAACCACATATGGATCCACTAGAGTCATTGCATGTGTGTTATTTTCACTAAACCAGCACTAGAGTCATTGCATGTGTGTTCTTTTCATGAACCACAGCTAGAGTCATTGCATGTGTGTTCTTTTCACAAACCACATATGGATCCACCAGAGTCATTGCATGTGTGTTGTTTTCATAATCCACATATGGATCCACAAGAGTCATTGCATGTGTGTTCTTTTCATGAACCACAGATGGATGCACTAGAGTCATTGCAGGTTTGTTCTTATCCTAAACCAGCACTAGATCATTGCATGTGTGTTCCTTTCACAAACCACGCATGGATCGACCGGAGTCATTGCATGTGTGTTCTTTTCATAAAACACATGGATCAACTAATGTCATTGCATGTGTGTTCTTTCACAAACCATAAATGGATCCACCAGAGTCATTGCATGTATGTTCTTTTCATAAAACACATGGATGAACCAATGTCATTGCATATGTGTTCTTTTCACAAACCACATATGGATCCACTAGAGTCATTGCATGTGTGTTCTTTTCATGAACCACATATGGATCCACTAGAGTCATTGCATGTTTGGTCTTTTCATAAACTAGCACTAGAGTCATTGCATGTGTTTTCTTTTCACAAACCACATATGGATCCACTAGAGTCATTCCATGTATGTTCTTTTCATAAACCACATGGATCCACCAATGTCATTGCATGTGTATTCTTTTCTTGAACCACATATGGATCCTCTAGATTCATTGCATGTATGTTCTTTCCACAAACCACATGGATCCACCAATGTCATTGCATGTGTGTTATTTTCACAAACCACATATGGATCCGCTAGAGTCATTGCATGTTTGTTCTATTCATAAAACACATGGATCCACCAATGTCATTGCATGTGTGTTCTTTTCATGAACCACATATGGAACCACTAGATACATTGCATGTGTGTAATTTCCATTAATCGTAACTATAGTCATTGCATGTGTGTTCTTGTCATGAACCACATATGGATCCACTAGAGTCATTGCATGTGTGTTCTTTTCAGAAACCACATATGGATCCACCAATGTCATTGCATGTGTGTTCTTTTCATGAACCACATATGGATCCACTAGAGTCAGTACATGTATGTTCATTTCACAAACCACATATGGATCCACCAATGTCATTGCATGTGTGTTGTTTTCACAAACCACATATGGATCCACTAGAGTCATTTCATGTATGTTCATTTCCACAAACCACATGGATCCACTAATGCCATTGCATGTGTGTTCTTTTCATGAACAACATATGGATCCACTAGAGTCATTGCATGTGTGTTCCTTCCACAAACAACATGGATCCACCAATGTCATTGCACGTGTGTTCTTTTCATGAACCACAGCTAGATTCATTGCATGTCTGTTCTTTTCACAAACCACATATGGATCCACTAGAGTCATTGCATGTGTGTTGTTTTCATAAACCACATATTGATCCACTAGTCATTGCATGTCTGTTCTTTTCATAAAACACATGGATCCACCAATGTCATTGCATGTGTCTTCTTTTCATGAACCACATATGGATCCAATATAGTCATTGCATGTATGTTCTTTCCATTAACCACAGTTATATTCTTTGCATGTGTGTTCTTTTCATGAACCACATATGGATCCACCAGAGTCATTGCATGTGTGTTGTTTTCATAAACCACATATTGATCCACCAGAGTCATTGCATGTGTGTTCTTTTCATGAACCACATATGGATCCACTAGATTCATTGCATGTTTGTTCTTATCCTAAACCAGCACTAGATCTTTGCATGTGTGTTCTTTTCACAAATCACATATGGATCCACCAGAGTCATTGCATGTGTGTTCTTTTCATAAAACACATGGATCAACTAATGTCATTGCATGTGTGTTCTTTCACAAACCATATATGGATCCACCAGAGTCATTGCATGTATGTTCTTTTCATAAAACACATGGATGAACCAATGTCATTGCATGTGTGTTCTTTTCACAAACCACATATGGATCCACTAGAGTCATTGCATGTTTGTTCTTTTCATAAAACACATGGATCCACCAATGTCATTGCATGTGTGTTCTTTTCAGGAACCACATATGGATCCACTTGATACATTGCATGTGTGTAATTTCCATTAATCGTAACTATAGTCATTGCATGTGTGTTCTTGTCATGAACCACAGATGGATCCAATAGAGTCATTGCATGTCTGTTCTTTTCAGAAAAACCACATATGGATCCACCAATGTCATTGCATGTGTGTTCTTTTCATGAACCACATATGGATCCACTAGAGTCAGTACATGTATGTTCTTTTCACAAACCACATATGGATCCACCAATGTCATTGCATGTGTGTTGTTTTCCCAAACCACATATGGATCCACTAGAGTCATTTCATGTATGTTCATTTCCACAATCCACATGGATCCACTAATGCCATTGCATGTGTGTTATTTTCATGAACAACATATGGATCCACTAGAGTCATTGCATATGTGTTCTTTCCATAAACCACATGGATCCACCAATGTCATTGCACGTGTGTTATTTTCATGAACCACATATGGATCCACTAGAGTCATTGCATGTGTGTTATTTTCACTAAACTAGCACTAGAGTCATTGCATGTGTGTTCTTTTCATGAACCACAGCTAGAGTCATTGCATGTGTGTTCTTTTCACAAACCACATATGGATCCACCAGAGTCATTGCATGTGTGTTGTTTTCATAATCCACATATGGATCCACGAGAGTCATTGCATGTGTGTTCTTTTCATGAACCACAGATGGATGCACTAGAGTCATTGCAGGTTTGTTCTTATCCTAAACCAGCACTAGATCATTGCATGTGTGTTCTTTTCACAAACCACGCATGGATCGACCGGAGTCATTGCATGTGTGTTCTTTTCATAAAACACATGGATCAACTAATGTCATTGCATGTGTTTTTCTTTCACAAACCATAAATGGATCCACCAGAGTCATTGCATGTATGTTCTTTTCATAAAACACATGGATGAACCAATGTCATTGCATATGTGTTCTTTTCACAAACCACATATGGATCCACTAGAGTCATTGCATGTGTGTTCTTTTCATGAACCACATATGGATCCACTAGAGTCATTGCATGTTTGGTCTTTTCATAAACTAGCACTAGAGTCATTGCATGTGTTTTCTTTTCACAAACCACATATGGATCCACTAGAGTCATTCCATGTATGTTCTTTTCATAAACCACATGGATCCACCAATGTCATTGCATGTGTATTCTTTTCTTGAACCACATATGGATCCTCTAGATTCATTGCATGTATGTTCTTTCCACAAACCACATGGATCCACCAATGTCATTGCATGTGTGTTATTTTCACAAACCACATATGGATCCGCTAGAGTCATTGCATGTTTGTTCTATTCATAAAACACATGGATCCACCAATGTCATTGCATTTGTGTTCTTTTCATGAACCACATATGGATCCACTAGATACATTGCATGTGTGTAATTTCCATTAATCGTAACTATAGTCATTGCATGTGTGTTCTTGTCATGAACCACATATGGATCCACTAGAGTCATTGCATGTGTGTTCTTTTCAGAAACCACGTATGGATCCACCAATGTCATTGCATGTGTGTTCTTTTCATGAACCACATATGGATCCACTAGAGTCAGTACATGTATGTTATTTTCACAAACCACATATGGATCTACCAATGTCATTGCATGTGTGTTGTTTTCACAAACCACATATGGATCCACTAGAGTCATTTCATGTATGTTCATTTCCACAAACCACATGGATCCACTAATGCCATTGCATGTGTGTTCTTTTCATGAAAAACATATGGATCAACTAGAGTCATTGCATGTGTGTTCTTTCCACAACCAACATGGATCCACCAATGTCATTGCACGTGTGTTCTTTTCATGAACCACATATGGATCTACTAGAGTCATTGCATGTGTGTTATTTTCACTAAACCAGCACTAGAGTCATTGCATGTGTGTTCTTTTCATGAACCACAGCTAGAGTCATTGCATGTATGTTCTTTTCACAAACCACATATGGATCCACCAGAGTCATTGCATGTGTGTTGTTTTCATAATCCACATATGGATCCACCAGAGTCATTGCATATGTGTTCTTTTAATGAACCACATATGGATCCACTGGAGTCATTGCATGTTTGTTCTTATCCTAAACCAGCACTAGAGTCATTGCATGTGTGTTCTTTTCACAAACCACATATGGATCCACCAGAGTCATTGCATGTGTGTTCTTTTCATAAAACACGTGGATCAACTAATGTCATTGCATGTGTGTTCTTTCTCAAACCGTAAATGGATACACCAGAGTCATTGCATGTATGTTATTTTCATAAAACACATGGATGAACCAATGTCATTGCATGTGTGTTCTTTTCACAAACCACATATGGATCCACTAGAGTCATTGCATGTTTGTTCTTTTCATAAACCACATGGATCAAGAAGAGTCATTGCATGTGTCTTCTTTTCATGAACCACATATGGATCCACTAGAGACATTGCATGTTTGTTCTTTTAATAAACCACATGGATCAAGTAGAGTCATTGCATGTGTATTCTTTTCATGAACAACATATCTATCCACTAGAGTCATTGCATGTATGTTCTTTTCACAAAACCAGCACTAGAGTCATTGCATGTGTGTTCTTTTCATAAACCACATATGGATCCACGAGAGTCATTGCATGTATGTTCTTTTCATAAAACACATGGATCAACCAATGTCATTGCATGTGTGTTCTTTTCACAAACCACATATGGATCCACCAGAGTCATTGCATGTGTGTTATTTTCACAAACCACATATGGATCCACTAGAGTCATTGCATGTGTGTTCTTTTCATGAACCACATATGGATCCACTAGATTCATTGCATGTTTGGTCTTTTCATAAACCAGCACTAGAGTCATTGCATGTGTGTTCTTTTCACAAACCACATATGGATCCACTAAGTCATTGCATGTATGTTCTTTTCATAAACCACATGGATCCACCAATGTCATTGCATCTGTATTCTTTTCTTGAACCACATATGGATCCACTAGATTCATTGCATGTATGTTTTTTCCACAAACCACATGGCTCCACCAATGTCATTGCATTTGTGTTATTTTCACAAACCACATATGGATCCACTAGAGTCATTGCATTTTTGTACTTTTCCTAAAACACATGGATCCACCAATGTCATTGCATGTGTGTTCTTTTCATGAACCACATATGGATCCACTAGATACATTGCATGTGTGTTTTTTCCATTAATCGTAACTATAGTCAGTGCATGTGTGTTCTTGTCATGAACCATAGATGGATCCACTAGAGTCATTGCATGTGTGTTCTTTTCACAAACCACATATGGATCAATGTCATTGCATGCGTGTTCTTTTCATGAACCACATATGGATCCACTAGAGTCAGTACATGTATGTTCTTTTCACAAACCACATATGGATCCACCAATATCATCGCATGTGTGTTGTTTTCACAAACCACATATGCATCCTCTAGAGTCATTTCATGTATGTTCATTTCCACAAACCACATGGATCCACCAATGCCATTGCATGTGTGTTCCTTTCATGAACAACATATGTATCCACTAGAGTCATTGCATGTGTGTTCTTTCCACAAACCACATGGATCCACCAATGTCATTGCACGTGTGTTCTTTTCATGAACCACATATGGATCGACTAGAGTCATTGCATGTGTGTTATATTCACTAAACCATCACTAGAGTCATTGCATGTGTGTTCTTTTCATGAACCACAGCTAGATTCATTGCATGTGTGTTCATTTCACAAACCACATATGGATCCACTAGAGTCATTGCATGTGTGTGGTTTTCATAAACCACATATTGATCCACTAGTCATTGCATGTCTGTTCTTTTCATAAAACACATGGATCCACCAATGTCATTGCATGTGTCTTCTTTTCATGAACCACATATGGATCCAATACAGTCATTGCATGTATGTTCTTTCCATTAACCATAGTTATATTCTTTGCATGTGTGTTCTTTTCATGAACCACATATGGATCCACCAGAGTCATTGCATGTGTGTTGTTTTCATAAACCACTATTGATCCACCAGAGTCATTGCATGTGTGTTCTTTTCATGAACCACATATGGATCCACCAGAGTCATTGCATGTGTGTTCTTTTCATGAACCACATATGGATCCACTAGATACATTGCATGTGTGTAATTTCCATTAATCGTAACTATAGTCATTGCATGTGTGTTCTTGTCATGAACCACATATGGATCCACTAGAGTCATTGCATGTGTGTTCTTTTCAGAAACCACGTATGGATCCACCAATGTCATTGCACGTGTGTTCTTTTCATGAACCACATATGGATCCACTAGAGTCAGTACATGTATGTTCTTTTCACAAACCACATATGGATCCACCAATGTCATTGCATGTGTGTTGTTTTCACAAACCACATATGGATCCACTAGAGTCATTTCATGTATGTTCATTTCCACAAACCACATGGATCCACTAATTCCATTGCATGTGTGTTCTTTTCATGAACAACATATGGATCCACTAGAGTCATTGAATGTGTGTTCTTTCCACAAACCACATGGATCCACCAATGTCATTGCACGTGTGTTCTTTTCATGAACCACATATGGATCCACTAGAGTCATTGCATGTGTGTTATTTTCACTAAACCAACACTAGAGTCATTGCATGTGTGTTCTTTTCATGAACCACAGCTAGAGTCATTGCATGTGTGTTCTTTTCACAAACCACATATGGATCCACCAGAGTCATTGCATGTGTGTTGTTTTCATAAACCACATATGGATCCACGAGAGTCATTGCATGTGTGTTATTTTCATGAACCACAGATGGATCCACTAGAGTCATTGCATGTTTGTTCTTATCCTAAACCAGCACTAGATCATTGCATGTGTGTTCTTTTCACAAACCACGCATGGATCCACCTGAGTCATTGCATGTGTGTTCTTTTCATAAAACACATGGATCAACTAATGTCATTGCATGTGTGTTCTTTCACAAACCGTAAATGGATCCACCAGAGTCATTGCATGTATGTTCTTTTCATAAAACACATGGATGAACCAATGTCATTGCATGTGAGTTCTTTTCACAAACCACATATGGATCCACCAGAGTCATTGCATGTTTGTTCTTTTCATAAACCACATGGATCAAGAAGAGTCATTGCATGTGTCTTCTTTTCATGAACCACATATGGATCCACTAGAGACATTGCATGTTTGTTCTTTTAATAAACCACATGGATCAAGTAGAGTCATTGCATGTGTGTTCTTTTCATGAACGACATATCGATCCACTAGAGTCATTGCATGTGTGTTCTTTTCACAAAACCAGCACTAGAGTCATTGCATGTGTGTTCTTTTCATAAACCACATATGGATCCACGAGAGTCATTGCATGTATGTTCTTTTCATAAAACACATGGATCAACCAATGTCATTGCCTGTGTGTTCTTTTCACAAACCACATATGGATCCACCAGAGTCATTGCATGTGTGTTATTTTCACAAACCACATATGGATCCACTAGAGTCATTGCATGTGTGTTCTTTTCATGAACCACATATGGATCCACTAGAGTCATTGCATGTTTGGTATTTTCATAAA
This sequence comes from Avena sativa, assembly GCA_916181665.1. Taxonomy (NCBI): domain Eukaryota; kingdom Viridiplantae; phylum Streptophyta; class Magnoliopsida; order Poales; family Poaceae; genus Avena; species Avena sativa. Next base: position 371,104,650 of record OV702291.1, on the reverse strand, counting down.
CCAGCACTAGAGTCATTGCATGTGTGTTCTTTTCACAAACCACATATGGATCCACTAAAGTCATTACATGTATGTTCTTTTCATAAACCACATGGATCCACCAATGTCATTGCATGTGTATTCTTTTCTTGAACCACATATGGATCCACTAGATTCATTGCATGTATGTTCTTTCCACAAACCACATGGCTCCACCAATGTCATTGCATGTGTGTTATTTTCACAAACCACATATGGATCCACTAGTCATTGCATGTTTGTTCTTTTCCTAAAACACATGGATCCACCAATGTCATTGCATGTGTGTTCTTTTCATGAACCACATATGGATCCACTAGATACATTGCATGTGTGTTATTTCCATTAATCGTAGCTATAGTCATTGCATGTGTGTTCTTGTCATGAACCATAGATGGATCCACTAGAGTCATTGCATGTGTGTTCTTTTCACAAACCACATATGGATCAATGTCATTGCATGTGTGTTCTTGTCATGAACCATAGATGGATCCACTAGAGTCATTGCATGTATGTTCTTTTCACAAACCACATATGGATCCACCAATATCATCGCATGTGTGTTGTTTTCACAAACCACATATGCATCCACTAGAGTCATTTCATGTATGTTCATTTCCACAAACCACATGGATCCACCAATGCCATTGCATGTGTGTTCTTTTCATGAACAACATATGTATCCACTAGAGTCATTGCATGTGTGTTCTTTCCACAAACCACATGGATCCACCAATGTCATTGCACGTGTGTTCTTTTCATGAACCACATATGGATCCACTAGAGTCATTGCATGTGTGTTATATTCACTAAACCATCACTAGAGTCATTGCATGTGTGTTCTTTTCATGAACCACAGCTAGATTCATTGCATGTGTTTTCTTTTCACAAACCACATATGGATCCACTAGAGTCATTGCATGTGTGTTGTTTTCATAAACCACATATTGGTCCACTAGTCATTGCATGTCTGTTCTTTTCATAAAACACATGGATCCACCAATGTCATTGCATGTGTCTTCTTTTCATGAACCACATATGGATCCAATACAGTCATTGCATGTATGTTCTTTCCATTAACCACAGTTATATTCTTTGCATGTGTGTTCTTTTCATGAACCACATATGGATCCACCAGAGTCATTGCATGTGTGTTGTTTTCATAAACCACATATTGATCCACCAGAGTCATTGCATGTGTGTTCTTTTCATGAACCACATATGGATCCACTAGAGTCATTGCATGTTTGTTCTTATCCTAAACCAGCACTAAATCTTTGCATGTGTGTTCTTTTCACAAACCACATATGGATCCACCAGAGTCATTGCATGTGTGCTCTTTTCATAAAACACATGGATCAACTAATGTCATTGCATGTGTGTTCTTTCACAAACCATATATGGAGCCACCAGAGTCATTGCATGTATGTTCTTTTCATAAAACACATGGATGAACCAATGTCATTGCATGTGTGTTCTTTTCACAAACCACATATGGATCCACTAGAGTCATTGCATGTTTGTTCTTTTCATAAAACACATGGATCCACCAATGTCATTGCATGTGTGTTCTTTTCATGAACCACATATGGATCCACTAGATACATTGCATGTGTGTAATTTCCATTAATCGTAACTATAGTCATTACATGTGTGTTCTTGTCATGAACCACAGATGGATCCACTAGAGTCATTGCATGTGTGTTCTTTTCAGAAAAACCACATATGGATCCACCAATGTCATTCATGTGTGTTCTTTTCATCAACCACATATGGATCCACTAGAGTCAGTACATGTATGTTCTTTTCACAAACCACATATGGATCCACCAATGTCATTGCATGTGTGTTGTTTTCACAAACCACATATGGATCCACTAGAGTCATTTCATGTATGTTCATTTCCACAAACCACATGGATCCACCAATGTCATTGCACGTGTGTTCTTTTCATGGACCACATATGGATCCACTAGAGTCATTGCATGTGTGTTATTTTCACTAAACCAGCCCTAGAGTCATTGCATGTGTGTTCTTTTCATGAACCACAACTAGAGTCATTGCATGTGTGTTCTTTTCACAAACCACATATGGATCCACCAGAGTCATTGCATGTGTGTTGTTTTCATAATCCACAAATGGATCCACGAGAGTCATTGCATGTGTGTTCTTTTCATGAACCACAGATGGATCCACTAGAGTCATTGCATGTTTGTTCTTATCCTAAACCAGCACTAGATCATTACATGTGTGTTCTTTTCACAAACCACGCATGGATCCACCAGAGTCATTGCATGTGTGTTCTTTTCATAAAACACATGGATCAACTAATTTCATTGCATGTGTGTTCTTTCACAAACCGTAAATGGATCCACTAGAGTCATTGCATGTCTGTTCTTTTCATGAAACACATGGATGAACCAATGTCATTGCATGTGTGTTCTTTTCACAAACCACATATGGATCCACTAGAGTCATTGCATGTTTGTTCTTTTCATAAACCAAATGGATTAAGAAGAGTCATTGCATGTGTCTTCTTTTCATGAACCACATATGGATCCACTGGAGACATTGCATGTTTGTTCTTGTAATAAACCACATGGATCAAGCAGAGTCATTGCATGTGTGTTCTTTTCATGAACAACATATCGATCCACTAGAGTCATTGCATGTATGTTCTTTTCACAAAACTAGCACTAGAGTCATTGCATGTGTGTTCTTTTCATAAACCACATATGGATCCACGAGAGTCATTGCATGTATGTTCTTTTCATAAAACACATGGATCCACCAATGTCATTGCATGTGTGTTCTTTTCACAAACCACATATGGATCCACCAGAGTCATTGCATGTGTGTTATTTTCACAAACCACATATGGATCCACTAGAGTCATTGCATGTGTGTTCTTTTCATAAACCACATATGGATCCACTAGAGTCATTGCATGTTTGGTCTTTTCCTAAACCAGCACTAGAGTCATTGCATGTGTATTCTTTTCACAAACCACATATGGATCCACTAGAGTCATTGCATGTATGTTCTTTTCATAAACCACATGGATCCACCAATGTCATTGCACGTGCATTCTTTTCTTGAACCACATATGGATCCACTAGATTCATTGCATGTATGTTCTTTCCACAAACCACATGGATCAACCAATGTCATTGTATGTGTGTTATTTTCACAAACCACATATGGATCCACTAGAGTCATTGCATGTTTCTTCTTTTCATAAAACACATGGATCCACCAATGTCATTGCATGTGTGTTCTTTTCATGAACCACATATGGATCCACTAGATACATTGCATGTGTGTTATTTCCATTAATCGTAACTATAGTCATTGCATGTTTGTTCTTGTCATGAACCACAGATGGATCCACTAGAGTCATTGCATGTGTGTTCTTTTCACAAACCACATATGGATCCACCAATGTCATTGCATGTGCGTTCTTTTCATGAACCACACATGGATCCACTAGAGTCAGTACATGTATGTTCTTTTCACAAACCACATATGGATCCACCAATGTCAACCACATATGGATCCACTAGAGTCATTTCATGTATGTTCTTCCATAAACCACATGGATCCACCAATGCCATTGCATGTGTTTTCTTTTCATGAACAACATATGGATCCACTAGAGTCATTGCATGTGTGTTCTTTTCACAAACCACATATGGATCCACCAATGTCATTGCATGTGTGTTCTTTTCATGAACCACATATGGATCCACTAGAGTCAGTACATGTATGTTCTTTTCACAAACCACATATGGATCCACCAATGTCATTGCATGTGTGTTGTTTTCACAAACCACATATGTCCACTAGAGTCATTGCATGTATGTTCATTTCCACAAACCACATGGATCCACTAATGCCATTGCATGTGTGTTCTTTTCATGAACAACATATGGATCCACTAGAGTCATTGCATGTGTGTTCTTTCCATAAACCACATGGATCCACGAATATCATTGCACGTGTGTTCTTTTCATGAACCACATATGGATCCACTAGAGTCATTGCATGTGTGTTATTTTCACTAAACCAGCACTAGGGTCATTGCATGTGTCTTCTCTTCATGAACCACATCTAGATTCATTGCATGTGTGTTCTTTCACAAACCACATATGGATCCACACGAGTCATTGCATGTGTGTTCTTTTCACAAACCACATATGGATACACAAGAGTCATTGCATGTGTGTTCTTTTCATGAACCACATATGGATCCACTAGAGTCATTGCATGTTTGTCTTATCCTAAACCAACACTGGAGTCATTGCATGTGTGTTCTTTTCACAAACCACATATGGATCCACCAGAGTCATTGCATGTGTGTTCTTTTCATAAAACACATGGATCAACTAATGTCATTGCATGTGTGTTATTTTCACAAACAACATATGGATCCACCAGAGTCATTGCATGTATGTTCTTTTCATAAAACACATGGATCAACAAATGTCATTGCATGTCTGTTATTTTCACAAACCACATATGGATCAACAAATGTCATTGCATGTGTGTTCTTTTCACAAACCACATATGGATCCACTAGCCATTGCATGTCTATTCTTTTCATAAAACACATGGATCCACCAATTTCATTGCATGTGTGTTCTTTTCATGAACCACATATGGATGCACTAGAGACATTGCATGTTTGTTCTTTTAGTAAACCACATGGATCAAGCAGAGTCATTGCATGTGTGTTCTTTTCATGAACCACATATCGATCCACTAGATTCATTGCATGTATGTTCTTTTCACAAAACCAGCACTAGAGTCATTGCATGTGTGTTCTTTTCATAAACCACATATGGATCCACGACAGTCATTGCATGTATGTTCTTTTCATAAAACACATGGATCAACCAATGTCATTGCATGCGTGTTCTCTTCACAAACCACATATGGATCCACTAGAGTGATTTCATGTCTGTTCTTTTCATAAAACACATGGATCCACCAATGTCATTGCATGTGTGTTCTTGTCATGAACCACATATGGATCCACTCGAGTCATTGCATGTCTGTTCTTTCCATTAATCGTAACTATAGTCATTGCATGTGTTTTCTTTTCATGAACCACAGATGGATCCACTAGAGTCATTGCATGCGTGTTTTTATCCTAAACCAGCACTAGAGTCATTGCATGTGTTTTCTTTTCACAAACCACATATGGATCCACTAGAGTCATTGCATGTGTGTTCTTGTCACAAACCACATATGGATCCACCAATGTCATTGCATGTGTGTTCTTTTCATGAACCACATATGGATCCACTAGAGTCAGTACATGTATGTTCTTTTCACAAACCACATATGGATCCACCAATGTCATTGCATGTGTGTTGTTTTCATAAACCACATATGGATCCACTAGAGTCATTGCATGTATGTTCATTTCCACAAACCACATGGATCCACTAATGCCATTGCATGTGTGTTCTTTTCATGAACAACATATGGATCCACTAGAGTCATTGCATGTGTGTTCTTTCCACAAACCACATGGATCCACCAATATCATTGCACGTGTGTTCTTTTCATGAACCACATATGGACCCACTAGAGTCATTGCATGTGTGTTATTTTCACTAAACCAGCACTAGAGTCATTGCATGTTTGTTCTTTTCATGAACCACAGCTAGAGTCATTGCATGTGTGTTCCTTTCACAAACCACATACGAATCCACACGAGTCATTGCATGTGTGTTCTTTTCACAAACCACATATGGATCCACAAGAGTCATTGCATGTGTGTTCCTTTCATGAACCACATATGGATCCACTAGAGTCATTGCATGTTTGTCTTATCCTAAACCAACACTGGAGTCATTGCATGTGTGTTCTTTTCACAGACCACATATGGATCCACTAGAGTCATTGCATGTGTGTTCTTTTCATAAAACACATGGATCAACTAATGTCATTGCATGTGTGTTCTTTTCACAAACAACATATGGATCCACCAGAGTCATTGCATGTATGTTCTTTTCATAAAACACATGGATCAACAAATGTCATTGCATGTCTGTTCTTTCACAAACCACATATGGATCGACAAATGTCATTGCATGTGTGTTCGTTTCACAAACCACATATGGATCCACTAGTCATTGCATGTCTGTTCTTTTCATAAAACACATGGATCCACCAATGTAATTGCATGTGTGTTCTTTTCATGAACCACATATGGATGCACTAGAGACATTGCATGTTTGTTCTTTTAGTAAACCACATGGATCAAGCAGAGTCATTGCATGTGTGTTCTTTTCATGAACCACATATCGATCCACTAGATTCATTGCATGTATGTTCTTTTCACAAAACCAGCACTAGAGTCACTACATGTGTGTTCTTTTCATAAACCACATATGGATCCACGACAGTCATTGCATGTATGTTCTTTTCATAAAACACATGGATCAACCAATGTCATTGCATGTGTGTTCTCTTCACAAACCACATATGGATCCACTAGAGTGATTTCATGTCTGTTCTTTTCATAAAACACATGGATCCACCAATGTCATTGCATGTGTGTTCTTTTCATGAACCACATATGGATCCACTAGAGTCATTACATGTCTGTTATTTCCATTAATCGTAACTATAGTCATTGCATGTGTTTTCTTTTCATGAACCACGGATGGATCCACTAGAGTCATTGCATGCGTGTTATTATCCTAAACCAGCACTAGAGTCATTGCATGTGTTTTCTTTTCACAAACCACATATGGATACACTAGAGTCATTGCATGTGTGTTCTTGTCACAAACCACATATGGATCCACCAATGTCATTGCATGTGTGTTCTTTTCATGAACCACATATGGATCCACTAGAGTCAGTACATGTATGTTGTTTTCACAAACCACATATGGATCCACCAATGTCATTGCATGTGTGTTGTTTTCATAAACCACATATGGATCCACTAGAGTCATTGCATGTATGTTCATTTCCACAAACCACATGGATCCACTAATGCCATTGCATGTGTGTTCTTTTCATGAACAACATATGGATCCACTAGAGTCATTGCATGTGTGTTCTTTCCACAAACCACATGGATCCACCAATATCATTGCACGTGTGTTCTTTTCATGAACCACATATGGATCCACTAGAGTCATTGCATGTGTGTTATTTTCACTAAACCAGCACTAGAGTCATTGCATGTTTGTTATTTTCATGAACCACAGCTAGAGTCATTGCATGTGTGTTCCTTTCACAAACCACATACGAATCCACACGAGTCATTGCATGTGTGTTCTTTTCACAAACCACATATGGATCCACAAGAGTCATTGCATGTGTGTTCCTTTCATGAACCACATATGGATCCACTAGAGTCATTGCATGTTTGTCTTATCCTAAACCAACACTGGAGTCATTGCATGTGTGTTCTTTTCACAGACCACATATGGATCCACCAGAGTCATTGCATGTGTGTTCTTTTCATAAAACACATGGATCAACTAATGTCATTGCATGTGTGTTCTTTTCACAAACAACATATGGATCCACCAGAGTCATTGCATGTATGTTCTTTTCATAAAACACATGGATCAACAAATGTCATTGCATGTCTGTTCTTTCACAAACCACATATGGATCGACAAATGTCATTGCATGTGTGTTCTTTTCACAAACCACATATGGATCCACTAGTCATTGCATGTCTGTTCTTTTCATAAAACACATGGATCCACCAATGTAATTGCATGTGTGTTCTTTTCATGAACCACATATGGATGCACTAGAGACATTGCATGTTTGTTCTTTTAGTAAACCACATGGATCAAGCAGAGTCATTGCATGTGTGTTCTTTTCATGAACCACATATCGATCCACTAGATTCATTGCATGTATGTTCTTTTTACAAAACCAGCACTAGAGTCACTACATGTGTGTTCTTTTCATAAACCACATATGGATCCACGACAGTCATTGCATGTATGTTCTTTTCATAAAACACATGAATCAACCAATGTCATTGCATGTGTGTTCTCTTCACAAACCACATATGGATCCACTAGAGTGATTTCATGTCTGTTCTTTTCATAAAACACATGGATCCACCAATGTCATTGCATGTGTGTTCTTTTCATGAACCACATATGGATCCACTAGAGTCATTGCATGGCTGTTCTTTCCATTAATCGTAACTATAGTCATTGCATGTGTTTTCTTTTCATGAACCACGGATGGATCCACTAGAGTCGTTGCATGCGTGTTATTATCCTAAACCAGCACTAGAGTCATTGCATGTGTTTTCTTTTCAAAACCACATGTGGATCCACTAGAGTCATTGCATGTGTGTTCTTTTCACAAACCACATATGGATTCACCAATGTCATTGCATGTGTGTTCTTCTCATGAACCACATATGGATCCACTAGAGTCAGTACATGTATGTTCTTTTCACAAACCACATATGGATCCACCAATGTTATTGCATGTGTGCACTTTTCACAAACCACATATGGATCCACTAGAGTCATTGCATGTATGTTCTTTTCCACAAACCACATGGATCCACTAATGCCATTGCATGTGTGTTCTTTTCATGAACAACATATGGATCCACTAGAGTCATTGCATGTGTGTTCTTTTCACAAACCACATGGATCCACCAATATCATTGCACGTGTGTTCTTTTCAAGAACCACATATGGATCCACTAGAGTCATTGCATGTGTGTTCTTTTCATGAATCACAGCTAGAGTCATTGCATGTGTGTTCCTTTCACAAACCACATATGGATCCACACGAGTCATTGCATGTGTGTTCATTTCACAAACCACATATGGATCCACAAGAGTCATTGCATGTGTGTTCTTTTCATGAAACACATATGGATCCACTAGAGTCATTGCATGTTTGTCTTATCCTAAACCAACACTGGAGTCATTGCATGTGTGTTCTTTTCACAAACCACATATGGATCCACCAGAGTCATTGCATATGTGTTCTTTTCATAAAACACATGGATCAACTAATGTCATTGCATGTGTGTTCTTTTCAGTCATATGGATCCACCATAGTCATTGCATGTGTGTTCTTTTCATAAAACACATGGATCAAGAAGAGTCATTGCATGTGTGTTCTTTTAATGAACCACATATGAATCCCCTAGAGTCATTGCATGTATGTTCTTTTCACAAAACCAGCACTAGAGTCGTTGCATGTGTGTAATTCTCACAAAACACATGGATAAACCAATGTTATTGCATGTGTGTTCTTTTCACAAACCACATTTGGATCCACTAGAGTCATTGCATGTCTATTCTTTTAATAAACCAGCACAATAGTCATTGTATGTGTGTTCTTTTCACAAACCACATATGTATCCACTAGAGTCATTGCATGTCGTATCTTTTCATAAAACACATGGATCCACCAATGTCATTGCATGTGTATTCTTTTCATGAACCACATATGGATCCACTAGAGTCATTGCATGTCTGGTCTTTCCATTAACCACAACTATATTCATTGCACGTGTGTTCTTTTCATGAAGCACATATGGATCCACTAGAGTCATTGCATGTCTGTTATTTTCATGAAACTAGCACTAGAGTCAATGCAGGTGTGTTCTTTTCACAATCCACATATGGATCCACTAGAGTCATTGCATGTGTGTTCTTTTCATGAACCACATATGGATCCACTAGAGTCATTGCATGTATGTTCTTTCCATAAACCAGCACTAGAATCATTGCATGTGTGTTCTTTTCACAAACCACATATGGATCCACTAGTCATTACATGTCGGTTCTTTTCATAAAACACATGGATCCACTAATGTCATTGCATGTGTGTTCTTTTCATGAACCACATATGGATCCAATTGAGTCATTGCATGTCTGTTCTTTCCATTAACCACAGCTATAGTCTTTGCATGTGTGTTATTTTCATGAACCACATATGGATCCACTAGAGACATTGGATGTATGTTCTTGTCCTAAACCAGCACTAGAGTCATTGCATGTGTGTTCTTTTCACAAACCACATATGGATCCACCAGAGTCATTGCATGTATGTTCTTTTCATAAAACACATGGATCAACCATTGTCATTGCATGTGTGTTCTTTTCACAAACCACATATGGATCCACCAGAGTCATTACATGTTTGCTCTTTTCATAAAACACATGGATCAACCAATGTCATTGCATGTGTGTTATTTTCACAAACCACATATGGATCCACTAGAGACATTGCATGTTTGTTCTTTTAATAAACCACATGGATCAAGCAGAGTTATTGCATGTGTGTTCTTTTCATGAACCACATATGGATCCACTAGAGTCATTGCATGTATGTTCTTTTCACAAAACCAGCACTAGAGTCATTACATGTGTGTTCTTTTCATAAACCACATCTGGATCGATGAGAGTCATTGCATGTATGTTTTTTTCATAAAACACATGGATCAACCAATGTCATTGCTTGTGTGTTCTTTTCACAAACCACATATGGATCCAGTAGAGTCATTGCATGTCTGTCCTTTTCATAAAACAAATGGATCCACCAATGTCATTGCATGTGTGCTCTTTTCATGAACCACATATGGATCCACTAGAGTCATTGCATGTATGTTCTTACCATTAATCGTAACTATAGTCATTGCATGTGTTTTCTTTTCATGAACCATAGATGGCTCCACTAGAGTTATTGCATGTGTGTTATTATCCTAAACCAGTACTAGAGTCATTGCTTGTGTTTTGTTTTCACAAACCACATATGGATCTACTAGAGTCATTTCATGTGTTTTTTTTTCACAAACCACATATGGATTCACCAATGTCATTGCATGTGTGTTCTTCTCATGAACCACATATGGATACACTAGAGTCAGTACATGTATGTTCTTTTCAAAAACCACATATGGATCCACCAATGTCATTGCATGTATGTTCTTTTCACAAATCACATATGGATCCACTAGAGTCATTGCATGTATGTTCTTTTCCACAAACCACATGGATCCACCAATGCCATTGCATCTGTGTTCTTTTCATGAACAACATATGGATCCACTAGGGTCATTGCATGTTTGTTCTTTTCACAAACCACATGGATCCACCAATATCATTGCACGTGTGTTCTTTTCATGAACCACATATGGATCCACTAGAGTCATTGCATATGTGTTATTTTCACTAAACCAGCACAAGAGTCATTGCATGTGTGTTCTTTTCATGAACCACAGCTAGAGTCATTGCATGTGTGTTCTTTTCACAAACCACATATGGATCCACACGAGTCATTGCATGTGTGTTCTTTTCACAAACCACATATAGATCCACAAGAGTCATTGCATGTGTGCTCTTTTCATGAACCACATATGGATCCACTAGAGTCATTGCTTGTTTGTTCTTATCCTAAACTAGCACTAGAGTTATTGCATGTGTGTTCTTTTCACAAACCACATATGGATCCACCAGAGTCATTGCATGTGTGTTCTTTTCATAAAACACATGGATCAACTAAAGTCATTGCATGTGTGTTCTTTTCACAAACCACATATGGATCCACCAGAGTCATTGCATGTATGTTCTTATCATAAAACACATGGATCAACCAATGTCATTCCATGTGTGTTCTTCTCACAAACCACATATGGATCGACGAGAGTCATCGGATGTATGTTCTTTTCATAAAACACATGGATCAACCAATGTCATTGCATGTGTGTTCTTTTCTTTTCATAAACCAGCACTAGAGTCATTGCATGTGTGTTCTTTTCACAAACCACATATGAATACACTAGAGTCATTGCATGTCGTATATTTTCATAAAACACATGGATCCACCAATATCATTGCACGTGTGTTCTTTTCATGAACCACATATGGATCCACTAGAGTCATTGCATGTGTGTTCTTTTCACTAAACCAGCACTAGAGTCATTGCATGTGTGTTCTTTTCATGAACCACAGATAGAGTCATTGCATGTGTGTTCCTTTCACAAACCACATATGGATCCACACGAGTCATTGCATGTGTGTTCTTTTCACAAACCACATATGGATCCACAAGAGTCATTGCATGTGTGTTCTTTTCATGAACCACATATGGATCCACTAGAGTCATTGCATGTTTGTCTTATCCCAAACCAACACTGGAGTCATTGCATGTGTGTTCTTTTTACAAACCACATATGGATCCACCAGAGTCATTGCATGTGTGTTCTTTTCATAAAACACATGGATCAACTAATGTCATTGCATGTGTGTTCTTTTCACAAACCACATATGGATCCACCATAGTCATTGCATGTGTGTTCTTTGCATAAAACACATGGATCAAGAAGAGTCATTGCATGTGTGTTCTTTTCATGAACCACATATGAATCCACTAGAGTCATTGCATGTATGTTCTTTTCACAAAACCAGCACTAGAGTCGTTGCATGTGTGTAATTCTCACAAAACACATGGATAAACCAATGTTATTGCATGTGTGTTCTTTTCACAAACCACATTTGGATCCACTAGAGTCATTGCATGTCTATTCTTTTAATAAACCAGCACAATAGTCATTGTATGTGTGTTCTTTTCACAAACCACATATGTATCCACTAGAGTCATTGCATGTCGTATCTTTTCATAAAACACATGGATCCACCAATGTCATTGCATGTGTGTTCTTTTGATGAACCACATATGGATCCACTAGAGTCATTGCATGTCTGGTCTTTCCATTAACCACAACTATATTCATTGCACGTGTGTTCTTTTCATGAAGCACATATGGATCCACTAGAGTCATTGCATGTGTGTTATTTTCATGAAACTAGCACAAGAGTCAATGCATGTGTGTTCTTTTCACAATCCACATATGGATCCACTAGAGTCATTGCATGTGTGTTCTTTTCACGAACCACATATGGATCCACTAGAGTCATTGCATGTATGTTCTTTCCATAAACCAGCACTAGAATCATTGCATGTGTGTTCTTTTCACAATCCACATATGGATCCACTAGTCATTGCATGTCGGTTCTTTTCATAAAACACATGGATCCACCAATGTCATTGCATGTGTGTTCTTTTCATGAACCACATATGGATCCAATAGAGTCATTGCATGTCTGTTCTTTCCATTAACCACAGCTATAGTCTTTGCGTGTGTGTTATTTTCATGAACCACATATGGATCCACTAGAGACATTGGATGTATGTTCTTATCCTAAACCAGCACTAGAGTCATTGCATGTGTGTTCTTTTCACAAACCATATATGGATCCACCAGAGTCATTGCATGTATGTTCTTTTCATAAAACACATGGATCAACCATTGTCATTGCATGTGTGTTCTTTTCACAAACCACATATGGATCCACAAGAGTCATTACATGTTTGCACTTTTCATAAAACACATGTATCAACCAATGTCATTGCATGTGTGTTAATTTCACAAACCACATATGGATCCACTAGAGACATTGCATGTTTGTTCTTTTAATAAACCAGCACAATAGTCATTGTATGTGTGTTCTTTTCACAAACCACATATGTATCCACTAGAGTCATTGCATGTCGTATCTTTTCATAAAACACATGGATCCACCAATGTCATTGCATGTGTGTTCTTTTCATGAACCACATATGGATCCACTGGAGTCATTGCATGTCTGGTCTTTCCATTAACCACAACTATATTCATTGCACATGTGTTCTTTTAATGAAGCACATATGGATCCACTAGAGTCATTGCATGTGTGTTATTTTCATGAAACTAGCACTAGAGTCAATGCATGTGTGCTCTTTTCACAATCCACATATGGATCCACTAGAGTCATTGCATGTGTGTTATTTTCATGAACCACATATGGATCCACTAGAGTCATTGCATGTATGTTCTTTCCATAAACCAGCACTAGAATCATTGCATGTGTGTTCTTTTCACAAACCACATATGGATCCACTAGTCATTGCATGTCGGTTCTTTTCATAAAACACATGGATCCACCAATGTCATTGCATGTGTGTTATTTTCATGAACCACATATGGATCCAATAGAGTCATTTCATGTCTGTTCTTTCCATTAACCACAGCTATAGTCTTTGCATGTGTGTTATTTTCATGAACCACATATGGATCCACTAGAGACATTGGATGTATGTTCTTATCCTAAACCAGCACTAGAGTCATTGCATGTGTGTTCTTTTCACAAACCACATATGGATCCACCAGAGTCATTGCATGTATGTTCTTTTCATAAAACACATGGATCAACCATTGTCATTGCATGTGTGTTCTTTTCACAAACCACATATGGATCCACCAGAGTCATTACATGTTTGCTCTTTTCATAAAACACATGGATCAACCAATGTCATTGCATGTGTGTTATTTTCACAAACCACATATGGATCCACTAGAGACATTGCATGTTTGTTCTTTTAATAAACCACATGGATCAAGCAGAGTCATTGCATGTGTGTTCTTTTCATGAACCACATATGGATCCACTAGAGTCATTGCATGTATGTTCTTTTCACAAAACCAGCACTAGAGTCATTACATGTGTGTTCTTTTCATACACCACATATGGATCGCTGAGAGTCATTGCATGTATGTTTTTGTCATAAAACACATGGATCAACCAATGTCATTGCATGTGTGTTCTTTTCACAAACCACATATGGATCTAGTAGAGTCATTGCATGTCTGTCCTTTTCATAAAACAAATGGATCCACCAATGTCATTGCATGTGTGTTCTTTTCATGAACCACATATGGATCCACTAGAGTCATTGCATGTCTGTTCTTTCCATTAATCGTAACTATAGTCATTGCATGTGTGTTTCTTTTCATGAACCAGAGATAGCTCCACTAGAGTCATTGCATGTGTGTTATTATCCTAAGCCAGTACTAGAGTCATTGCATGTGTTTTTTTTCACAAACCACATATGGATCTACTAGAGTCATTTCATGTGTGTTCTTTTCACAAACCACATATGGATTCACCAATGTCATTGCATGTGTGTTCTTCTCATGAACCACATATGGATCCACTAGAGTCAGTACATGTATGTTCTTTTCAAAAACCACATATGGATCCACCAATGTCATTGCATGTATGTTCTTTTCAGAAATCACATATGGATCCACTAGAGTCATTGCATGTATGTTCTTTTCCACAAACCACATGGATCCACCAATGCCATTGCATGTGTGTTCTTTTCATGAACAACATATAGATCCACTAGGGTCATTGCATGTTTGTTCTTTTCACAAACCACATGGATCCACCAATATCATTGCACGTGTGTTCTTTTCATGAACCACATATGGATCCACTAGAGTCATTGCATATGTGTTATTTTCACTAAACCAGCACTAGAGTCATTGCATGTGTGTTCTTTTCATGAACCACAGCTAGAGTCATTGCATGTGTGTTCTTTTCACAAACCACATATCGATCCACACGAGTCATTGCATGTGTGTTCTTTTCACAAACCACATATGGATCCACAAGAGTCATTGCATGTGTGCTCTTTTCATGAACCACATATGGATCCACTAGAGTCATTGCTTGTTTGTTCTTATCCTAAACTAGCACTAGAGTTATTGCATGTGTTTTCTTTTCACAAACCACATATGGATCCACCAGAGTCATTGCATGTGTGTTCTTTTCATAAAACACATGGATCAACTAATGTCATTGCATGTGTGTTCTTTTCACAAACCACATATGGATCCACCAGAGTCATTGCATGTATGTTCTTTTCATAAAACACATGGATCAACCAATGTCATTGCATGTGTGTTCTTCTCACAAACCACATATGGATCGACGAGAGTCATCGCATGTATGTTCTTTTCATAAAACACATGGATCAACCAATGTCATTGCATGTGTGTTCTTTTCTTTTCATAAACCAGCGCTAGAGTCATTGCATGTGTGTTCTTTTCACAAACCACATATGAATACACTAGAGTCATTGCATGTCGTATCTTTTCATAAAACACATGGATCCACCAATGTCATTGCATGTGTGTTCTTTTCATGAACCACATATGGATCCACTAGAGTCATTGCATGTCTGTTCTTTCCACTAACCAAAAATATAGTCATTGCATGTTTTTTTTTCATGAACCACATATAGATCCACTAGAGTCATTGCATGTGTGCTATTTTCATGAAACTAGCACTAGAGTCAATGCATGTGAGTTCTTTTCACAATTCACATATGGATCCACCAGAGTCATTGCATATGTGTTCTTTTCATGAACCACATATGGATCTACTAGAGACATTGCGTTTATGTTCTTTTCGCAAACCACATATGGATCCACTAGAGTCATTGAATGTGTGTTCTTTTCATAAAAAAATTGGATCGACTAATATCATTGCATGTGTGTTCTTTTCAGAAACCACATATCGATCCACCAGAGTCATTCCATGTATGTTCTTATCATAAAAAACATGGATCAACCAATGTCATTGCATGTGTGTTCTTTTCACAAACCACATATGGATACACTAGAGTCATTGCATGTTTGTTATTTTCTTAAACCAGATGGATCGAGCAGAGTCATTGCATCTGTGTTCTTTTCTTGAACCACATATGGATCCACTAGAGTCATTGCATTTATCTTCTTTTCACAAAACCAGCACTAGAGTCATTGCATGTGTGTTATTTTCACAAACCACATATGGATCCGCCAGAGTCATCGCATGTATGTTCTTTTCATAAAACACATGGATCAACCAATGTCATTGCATGTGTGTTCTTTTCACGAACCACATATGGATCCACTAGAGTCATTGCATGTCTATTCTTTTCATAAACCAGCACTAGAATCATTGCATGTGTGTTCTTTTCACAAACCACATATGGATCCACTAGTCATTGCATGTCTGTTCTATTCATAAAACACATGGATCCACCAATGTCATTGCATGTGTCTTCTTTTCATGAACCACATATGGATCCAATACAGTCATTGCATGTATGTTCTTTCCATTAACCACAGTTATATTCTTTGCATGTGTGTTCTTTTCATGAACCACATATGGATCCACCAGAGTCATTGCATGTGTGTTGTTTTCATGAACCACATATTGATCCACCAGAGTCATTGCATGTGTGTTCTTTTCATGAACCACATATGGATCCACTAGAGTCATTGCATGTTTGTTCTTATCCTAAACCAGCACTAGATCTTTCAATGTGTGTTCTTTTCACAAACCACATATGGATCCACCAGAGTCATTGCATGTGTGTTCTTTTCATAAAACACATCGATCAACTAATGTCATTGCATGTGTGTTCTTTCACAAACCATATATGGATCCACCAGAGTCATTGCATGTATGTTCTTTTCATAAAACACATGGATGAACCAATGTCATTGCATGTGTGTTCTTTTCACAAACCACATATGGATCCACTAGAGTCATTGCATGTTTGGTCTTTTCATAAACCAGCACTAGAGTCATTGCATGTGTGTTCTTTTCACAAACCACATATGGATCCACTAGAGTCATTGCATGTATGTTCTTTTCATAAACCACATGGATCCACCAATGTCATTGCATGTGCATTCTTTTCTTGAACCACATATGGATCCACTAGATTCATTGCATGTATGTTCTTTCCACAAACCACATGGATCCACCAATGTCATTGCATGTCTGTTATTTTCACAAACCACATATGGATCCACTAGAGTCATTGCATGTGTTTTCTTTTCATGAACCACATATGGATCCACTAGAGTCATTGCATGTATGTTCTTTCCATAAACCGACACTAGAATGATTGCATGAGTGTTGTTTTC
This sequence comes from Avena sativa, assembly GCA_916181665.1. Classification (NCBI taxonomy): domain Eukaryota; kingdom Viridiplantae; phylum Streptophyta; class Magnoliopsida; order Poales; family Poaceae; genus Avena; species Avena sativa. The sequence continues at coordinate 371,086,799 of OV702291.1, read as the reverse complement.
ACAAACCACATATGGATCCACTAGTCATTGCATGTTTGTTCTTTTCATAAAACACATGGATCCACCAATGTCATTGCATGTGTGTTCTTTTCATGAACCACATATGGATCCACTAGATACATTACATGTGTGTTATTTCCATTAATCGTAACTATAGTCATTGCATGTTTGTTCTTGTCATGAACCACAGATGGATCCACTAGAGTCATTGCATGTGTGTTCTTTTCACAAACCACATATGGATCCACCAATGTCATTGCATGTGTGTTCTTTTCATGAACCACATATGGATCTACTAGAGTCAGTACATGTATGTTCTTTTCACAAACCACATATGGATCCACCAATGTCATTGCATGTCTGTTGTTTGCACAAACCACATATGGATCCACTAGAGTCATTTCATGTATGTTCATTTCCATAAACCACATGGATCCACCAATGCCATTGTATGTGTGTTCTTTTCATGAACAACATATGGATCCACTAGAGTCATTGCATGTGTGTTCTTTCCACAAACCACATGGATCCACCAATGTCATTGCACGTGTTTTCTTTTCATGAACCACATATGGATCCACTAGACTCATTGCATGTGTGCTATTTTCACTAAACCAGCACTAGAGTCATTGCATGTGTGTTCTTTTCATGAACCACAGTTAGAGTCATTGCATGTGTGTTCTTTTCACAAACCACATATGGATCAACCAGAGTCATTGCATGTGTGTTGTTTTCATAAACCACATATGGATCCACCAGAGTCATTGCATGTTTGTTCTTTTCATGAACCACATATGGTTCCACTAGAGTCATTGCATGTTTGTTCTTATCCTAAACCAGCACTAGATCTTTGCATGTGTGTTCTTTTCACAAACCTCATATGGATCCACCAGAGTCATTGAATGTGTGTTCTTTTCATAAAACACATGGATCAACTAACGTCATTGCATGTGTGTTCTTTCACAAACCATATATGGATCCACCAGAATCATTAGATGTATGTTCTTTTCATAAAACACATGGATGAACCAATGTCATTGCATGTGTGTTATTTTCACAAACCATATATGGACCCACTAGATTCATTGCATGTTTGTTCTTTTCATAAACCACATGGATCAAGAAGAGTAATTGCATGTGTGTTGTTTTCATGGATCACATATGGATCCACTAGAGACATTGCATGTTTGTTCTTTTAATAAACCACATGGATGAAGAAGAGTCATTGCATGTGTGTTCTTTTCATGAACCACATATCGATCCACTAGAGTCATTGCATGTATGTTCTTTTCACAAAACCAGCACTAGAGTCATTGCATGTGTGTTCTTTTCATAAACCACATATGGATCCACGAGAGTCATTGCATGTATGTTCTTTTCATAAAACACATGGATCAACCAATGTCATTGCATGTGTGTTATTTTCACAAACCACATATGGATCCACCAGAGTCATTGCATGTGTGTTATTTTCACAAACCACATATGGATCCACTAGAGTCATTGCATGTGTGTTCTTTTCATGAACCACATATGGATCCACTAGAGTCATTGCATGTTTGGTCTTTTCATAAACTAGCACTAGAGTCATTGCATGTGTTTTCTTTTCACAAACCACATATGGATCCACTAGAGTCATTCCATGCATGTTCTTTTCATAAACCACATGGATCCACCAATGTCATTGCATGTGTATTCTTTTCTTGAACCACAAATGGATCCTCTAGATTCATTGGATGTATGTTCTTTCCACAAACCACATGGATCCACCAATGTCATTGCATGTGTGTTATTTTCACAAACCACATATGGATCCACTAGAGTCATTGCATGTTTGTTCTATTCATAAAACACATGGATCCACCAATGTCATTGCATGTGTGTTCTTTTCATGAACCACATATGGATCCACTAGATACACTGCATGTGTGTAATTTCCATTAATTGTAACTATAGTCATTGCATGTGTGTTCTTGTCATGAACCACAGATGGATCCACTAGAGTCATTGCATGTGTGTTCTTTTCAGAAACCACATATGGATCAACCAATGTCATTGCATGTGCGTTCTTTTCATGAACCTTATATGGATCCACTAGAGTCAGTACATGTATGTTCTTTTCACAAACCACATATGGATCCACCAATGTCATTGCATGTGTGTTGTTTTCACAAACCACATATGGATCCACTAGAGTCATTTCATGTATGTTCATTTCCACAAACCACATGGATCCACTAATTCCATTGCATGTGTGTTCTTTTCATGAACAACATATGGATCCACTAGAGTCATTGAATGTGTGTTCTTTCCACAAACCACATGGATCCACCAATGTCATTGCACGTGTGTTCTTTTCATGAACCACATATGGATCCACTAGAGTCATTGCATGTGTGTTATTTTCACTAAACCAGCACTAGAGTCATTGCATGTGTGTTCTTTTCATGAACCACAGCTAGAGTCATTGCATGTGTGTTCTTTTCACAAACCACATATGGATCCACCAGAGTCATTGCATGTGTGTTGTTTTCATAAACCACATATGGATCCACGAGAGTCATTGCATGTGTGTTCTTTTCATGAACCACAGATGGATCCACTAGAGTCATTGCATGTTTGTTCTTATCCTAAACCAGCACTAGATCATTGCATGTGTGTTCTTTTCACAAACCACGCATGGATCCACCAAAGTCATTGCATGTGTGTTCTTTTCATAAAACACATGGATCAACTAATATCATTGCATGTGTGTTCTTTCACAAACCGTAAATGGATCCACCAGAGTCATTGCATGTATGTTCTTTTCATAAAACACATGGATGAACCAATGTCATTGCATGTCAGTTCTTTTCACAAACCACATATGGATCCACTAGAGTCATTGCATGTTTGTTCTTTTCATAAACCACATGGATCAAGAAGAGTCATTGCATGTGTCTTCTTTTCATGAACCACAAATGGATCCACTAGAGACATTGCATGTTTGTTCTTTTAATAAACCACATGGATCAAGCAGAGTCATTGCATGTGTGTTCTTTTCATGAACAACATATCGATCCACTAGAGTCATTGCATGTATGTTCTTTTCACAAAACCAACACTAGAGTCATTGCATGTGTGTTCTTTTCATAAACCACATATGGATCCACGAGAGTCATTGCATGTATGTTCTTTTCATAAAACACATGGATCAACCAATGTCATTGCATGTGTGTTCTTTTCACAAACCACATATGGATCCACCAGAGTCATTGCATGTGTGTTATTTTCACAAACCACATATGGATCCACTAGAGTCATTGCATGTGTGTTCTTTTCATGAACCACATATGGATCTACTAGAGTCATTGCATGTTTGGTCTTTTCATAAACCAACACTAGAGTCATTGCATGTGTGTTCTTTTCACAAACCACATATGGATCCACTAGAGTCATTACATGTATGTTCTTTTCATAAACCACATGGATCCACCAATGTCATTGCATGTGCATTCTTTTCTTGAACCACATATGGATCCACTAGATTCATTGCATGTATGTTCTTTCCACAAACCACATGGATCCACCAATGTCATTGCATGTGTGTTCTTTTCATGAACCACATAAGGATCCACTAGAGTCAGTACATGTATGTTCTTTTCACAAACTAAATATGGATCCACTAGAGTCATTGCATGTTTTTTGTTTTCATAAAACACATGGATCCACCAATGTCATTGCATGTGTGTTCTTTTCATGAACAACATATCGATCCACTAGATACATTGCATGTGTGTTATTTCCATTAATCGTAACTATAGTCATTGCATGTCTGTTCTTTGCATAAAACACATGGATCAAGAAGAGTCATTGCATGTGTGTTATTTTCATGAACCACATATGAATCCACTAGAGTCATTGCATGTATGTTCTTTTCACAAAACCAGCACTAGAGTCGTTGCATGTGTGTAATTCTCACAAAACACATGGATAAACCAATGTTATTGCATGTGTGTTCTTTTCACAAACCACATTTGGATCCACTAGAGTCATTGCATGTCTATTCTTTTAATAAACCAGCACAATAGTCATTGTATGTGTGTTCTTTTCACAAACCACATATGTATCCACTAGAGTCATTGCATGTCGTATCTTTTCATAAAACACATGGATCCACCAATGTCATTGCATGTGTGTTCTTTTGATGAACCACATATGGATCCACTAGAGTCATTGCATGTCTGGTCTTTCCATTAACCACAACTATATTCATTGCACGTGTGTTCTTTTCATGAAGCACATATGGATCCACTAGAGTCATTGCATGTGTGTTATTTTCATGAAACTAGCACAAGAGTCAATGCATGTGTGTTCTTTTCACAATCCACATATGGATCCACTAGAGTCATTGCATGTGTGTTCTTTTCACGAACCACATATGGATCCACTAGAGTCATTGCATGTATGTTCTTTCCATAAACCAGCACTAGAATCATTGCATGTGTGTTCTTTTCACAATCCACATATGGATCCACTAGTCATTGCATGTCGATTCTTTTCATAAAACACATGGATCCACCAATGTCATTGCATGTGTGTTCTTTTCATGAACCACATATGGATCCAATAGAGTCATTGCATGTCTGTTCTTTCCATTAACCACAGCTATAGTCTTTGCATGTGTGTTATTTTCATGAACCACATATGGATCCACTAGAGACATTGGATGTATGTTCTTATCCTAAACCAGCACTAGAGTCATTGCATGTGTGTTCTTTTCACAAACCATATATGGATCCACCAGAGTCATTGCATGTATGTTCTTTTCATAAAACACATGGATCAACCATTGTCATTGCATGTGTGTTCTTTTCACAAACCACATATGGATCCACCAGAGTCATTACATGTTTGCTCTTTTCATAAAACACATGTATCAACCAATGTCATTGCATGTGTGTTAATTTCACAAACCACATATGGATCCACTAGAGACATTGCATGTTTGTTCTTTTAATAAACCACATGGATCAAGCAGAGTCATTGCATGTGTGTTCTTTTCATGAACCACATATGGATCCACTAGAGTCATTGCATGTATGTTTTTGTCATAAAACACATGGATCAACCAATGTCATTGCATGTGTGTTCTTTTCACAAACCACATATGGATCTAGTAGAGTCATTGCATGTCTGTCCTTTTCATAAAACAAATGGATCCACCAATGTCATTGCATGTGTGTTCTTTTCATGAACCACATATGGATCCACTAGAGTCATTGCATGTTTGTTCTTATCCTAAACCAGCACTAGATCTTTGCATGTGTGTTCTTTTCACAAACCACATATGGATCCACCAGAGTCATTGCATGTGTGTTCTTTTCATAAAACACATGGATCAACTAATGTCATTGCATGTGTGTTCTTTCACAAACCATATATGGATCCACCAGAGTCATTGCATGTATGTTCTTTTCATAAAACACATGGATGAACCAATGTCATTGCATGTGTGTTCTTTTCACAAACCACATATGGATCCACTAGAGTCATTGCATGTTTGGTCTTTTCATAAACCAGCACTAGAGTCATTGCATGTGTGTTCTTTTCATAAACCACATGGATCCACCAATGTCATTGCATGTACATTCTTTTCTTGAACCACATATGGATCCACTAGATTCATTGCATGTATGTTCTTTCCACAAACCACATGGATACACCAATGTCATTGCATGTGTGTTCTTTTCATGAACAACATATGGATCCACTAGAGTCATTGCATGTTTGTTCTTTTCATAAAACGCATGGATCCACCAATGTCATTGCATGTGTGTTCTTTTCATGAACCACATATGGATCCACCAGAGTCATTGCATGTGTGTTATTTTCACAAACCACATATGGATCCACTAGAGTCATTGCATGTGTGTTTTTTTCATGAACCACATATGGATCTACTAGAGTCATTGCATGTTTGGTCTTTTCATAAACCAACACTAGAGTCATTGCATGTGTGTTCTTTTCACAAACCACATATGGATCCACTAGAGTCATTACATGTATGTTCTTTTCATAAACCACATGGATCCACCAATGTCATTGCATGTGCATTCTTTTCATGAACCACATATGGATCTACTAGAGACATTGCGTGTATGTTCTTTTCACAAACCACATATGGATCCACTAGAGTCATTGAATGTGTGTTCTTTTCATAAAACACATGGATCAACTAATATCATTGCATGTGTGTTCTTTTCACAAACCACATATCGATCCACCAGAGTCATTGCATGTATGTTCTTATCATAAAACACATGGATCAACCAATGTCATTGCATGTGTGTTCTTTTCACAAACCACATATGGATACACTAGAGTCATTGCATGTTTGTTATTTTCTTAAACCAGATGGATCGAGTAGAGTCATTGCATCTGTGTTCTTTTCTTGAACGACATATGGATCCACTAGAGTCATTGCATTTATGTTCTTTTCACAAAACCAGCACTAGAGTCATTGCATGTGTGTTATTTTCACAAACCACATATGGATCCACCAGAGTCATCGCATGTATGTTCTTTTCATAAAACACATGGATCAACCAATGTCATTGCATGTGTGTTCTTTTCACGAACCACATATGGATCCACTAGAGTCATTGCATGTCTATTCTTTTCATAAACCAGCACTAGAATCATTGCATGTGTGTTGTTTTCACAAACCACATATGGATCCACTAGTCATTGCATGTCTATTCTTTTCATAAAACACATGGATCCACCAATGTCATGGCATGTGTCTTCTTTTCATGAACCACATATGGATCGAATACAGTCATTGCATGTATGTTCTTTCCATTAACCACAGTTATATTCTTTGCATGTGTGTTCTTTTCATGAACCCCATATGGATCCACCAGAGTCATTGCATGTGTGTTGTTTTCATAAACCAAATATTGATCCACCAGAGTCATTGCATGTGCGTTCTTTTCATGAACCACATATGGATCCACTAGAGTCATTGCATGTTTGTTCTTATCCTAAACCAGCACTAGATCTTTGCATGTGTGTTCTTTTCACAAACCACATATGGATACACCAGAGTCATTGCATGTGTGTTCTTTTCATAAAACACATGGATCAACTAATGTCATTGCATGTGTGTTCTTTCACAAACCATATATGGATCCACCAGAGTCATTGCATGTATGTTCTTTTCATAAAACACATGGATGAACCAATGTCATTGCATGTGTGTTCTTTTCACAAACCACATATGGATCCACTAGAGTCATTGCATGTTTGGTCTTTTCATAAACCAGCACTAGAGTCATTGCATGTGTGTTCTTTTCACAAACCACATATGGATCCACTAGAGTCATTGCATGTATGTTCTTTTCATAAACCACATGGATCCACCAATGTCATTGCATGTACATTCTTTTCTTGAACCACATATGGATCCACTAGATTCATTGCATGTATGTTCTTTCCACAAACCACATGGATACACCAATGTCATTGCATGTGTGTTATTTTCACAAACCACATATGGATCCACTAGAGTCATTGCATGTTTGTTCTTTTCATAAAACGCATGGATCCACCAATGTCATTGCATGTGTGTTCTTTTCATGAACCACATATGGATCCACTAGATACATTACATGTGTGTTATTTCCATTAATCATAACTATAGTCATTGCATGTTTGTTCTTGTCATGAACCACGGATGGATCCACTAGAGTCATTGCATGTGTGTTCTTTTCACAAACCACATATGGATCCACCAATGTCATTGCATGTGTGTTCTTTTCATGAACCACATATGGATCCACTAGAGTCAATACATGTATGTTCTTTTCACAAACCACATATGGATCCACCAATGTCAATGCATGTGTGTTGTTTTCACAAACCACATATGGATCTACTAGAGTCATTTCATGTTTGTTCATTTCCATAAACCACATGGATCCACCAATGCCATTGCATGTGTGTTCTTTTCATGAACAACATATGGATCCACTAGAGTCATTGCATGTGTGTTCTTTCCACAAACCACATGGATCCACCAATGTCATTACACGTGTTTTCTTTTCATGAGCCACATATGGATCCACTAGACTCATTGCATGTGTGCTATTTTCACTAAACCAGCACTAGAGTCATTGCATGTGTGTTCTTTTCATGAACCACCGTTAGAGTCATTGCATGTGTGTTCTTTCCACAAACCACATATGGATCCACCAGAGTCATTGCATGTGTGTTGTTTTCATAAACCACATATGGATCCACCAGAGTCATTGCATGTGTGTTCTTTTCATGAACCACATATGGTTCCACTAGAGTCATTGCATGTTTGTTCTTATCCTAAACAAGCACTAGATCTTTGCATGTGTGTTCTTTTCACAAACCTCATATGGATCCACCAGAGTCATTGAATGTGTGTTCTTTTCATAAAACACATGGATCAACTAACGTCATTGCATGTGTGTTCTTTCACAAACCATATATGGATCCACCAGAATCATTACATGTATGTTCTTTTCATAAAACACATGGATGAACCAATGTCATTGCATGTGTGTTCTTTTCATAAACCACATATGGATCCACTAGAGTCATTGCATGTTTGTTCTTTTCATAAACCACATGGATCAAGAAGAGTAATTGCATGTGTGTTGTTTTCATGGATCACATTTGGATCCACTAGAGACATTGCATGTTTGTTCTTTTAATAAACCACTTATGGATCCACCAATGTTATTGCATGTGTGCTCTTTTCACAAACCATATATGGATCCACTAGAGTCATTGCATGTATGTTCTTTTCCACAAACCACATGGATCCACCAATGTCATTGCATGTGTGTTCTTTTCATGAACAACATATGGATCCACTAGGTCATTGCATGTGTGATCTTTCCACAAACCACATGGATCCACCAATATCATTGCACGTGTGTTGTTTTCATGAACCACATAAGGATCTACTAGAGTCATTGCATGTGTGTTATTTTCACTAAACCAGCACTAGAGTCATTGCATGTGTGTTCTTTTCATAAACCACATATGGATCCACGAGAGTCATTGCATGTATGTTCTTTTCATAAAACACATGGATCAACCAATGTCATTGCATGTGTGTTATTTTTACAAACCACATATGGATCCACCAGAGTCATTGCATGTGTGTTATTTTCACAAACCACATATGGATCCACTAGAGTCATTGCATGTGTGTTCTTTTCATGAACCACATATGGATCCACTAGAGTCATTGCATGTTTGGTCTTTTCATAAACTAGCACTAGAGTCATTGCATGTGTTTTATTTTCACAAACCACATATGGATCCACTAGAGTCATTCCATGCATGTTCTTTTCATAAACCACATGGATCCACCAATGTCATTGCATGTGTATTCTTTTCTTGAACCACAAATGGATCCTCTAGATTCATTGGATGTATGTTCTTTCCACAAACCACATGGATCCACCAATGTCATTGCATGTGTGTTATTTTCACAAACCACATATGGATCCACTAGAGTCATTGCATGTTTGTTCTATTCATAAAACACATGGATCGACCAATGTCATTGCATGTATGTTCTTTTCATGAACCACATATGGATCCACTAGATACATTGCATGTGTGTAATTTCCATTAATTGTAACTATAGTCATTGCATGTGTGTTCTTGTCATGAACCACAGATGGATCCACTAGAGTCATTGCATGTGTGTTCTTTTCAGAAACCACATATGGATCCACCAATGTCATTGCATGTGTGTTCTTTTCATGAACCTTATATGGATCCACTAGAGTCAGTAAATGTATGTTCTTTTCACAAACCACATATGGATCCACCAATGTCATTGCATGTGTGTTGTTTTCACAAACCACATATGGATCCACTTGAGTCATTTCATGTATGTTCATTTCCACAAACCACATGGATCCACTAATTCCATTGCATGTGTGTTCTTTTCATGAACAACATATGGATCCACTAGAGTCATTGCATGTTTGTTCTTTCCACAAACCACATGGATCCACCAATGTCATTGCACGTGTGTTATTTTCATGAACCACATATGGATCCACTAGAGTCATTGCATGTGTGTTATTTTCACTAAACCAGCACTAGAGTCATTGCATGTGTGTTCTTTTCATGAACCACAGCTAGAGTCATTGCATGTGTGTTCTTTTCACAAACCACATATGGATCCACCAGAGTCATTGCATGTGTGTTATTTTCACAAACCACATATGGATCCACTAGAGTCATTGCATGTGTGTTCTTTTCATGAACCACATATGGATCCACTAGAGTCATTGCATGTTTGGTCTTTTCATAAACTAGCACTAGAGTCATTGCATGTGTTTTATTTTCACAAACCACATATGGATCCACTAGAGTCATTCCATGCATGTTCTTTTCATAAACCACATGGATCCACCAATGTCATTGCATGTGTATTCTTTTCTTGAACCACAAATGGATCCTCTAGATTCATTGGATGTATGTTCTTTCCACAAACCACATGGATCCACCAATGTCATTGCATGTGTGTTATTTTCACAAACCACATATGGATCCACTAGAGTCATTGCATGTTTGTTCTATTCATAAAACACATGGATCGACCAATGTCATTGCATGTATGTTCTTTTCATGAACCACATATGGATCCACTAGATACATTGCATGTGTGTAATTTCCATTAATTGTAACTATAGTCATTGCATGTGTGTTCTTGTCATGAACCACAGATGGATCCACTAGAGTCATTGAATGTGTGTTCTTTTCAGAAACCACATATGGATCCACCAATGTCATTGCATGTGTGTTCTTTTCATGAACCTTATATGGATCCACTAGAGTCAGTAAATGTATGTTCTTTTCACAAACCACATATGGATCCACCAATGTCATTGCATGTGTGTTGTTTTCACAAACCACATATGGATCCACTTGAGTCATTTCATGTATGTTCATTTCCACAAACCACATGGATCCACTAATTCCATTGCATGTGTGTTCTTTTCATGAACAACATATGGATCCACTAGAGTCATTGCATGTTTGTTCTTTCCACAAACCACATGGATCCACCAATGTCATTGCACGTGTGTTATTTTCATGAACCACATATGGATCCACTAGAGTCATTGCATGTGTGTTATTTTCACTAAACCAGCACTAGAGTCATTGCATGTGTGTTCTTTTCATGAACCACAGCTAGAGTCATTGCATGTGTGTTCTTTTCACAAACCACATATGGATCCACCAGAGTCATTGCATGTGTGTTGTTTTCATAAACCACATATGGATCCACGAGAGTCATTGCATGTGTGTTCTTTTCATGAACCACAGATGGATCCACTAGAGTCATTGCATGTTTGTTCTTATCCTAAACCAGCACTAGATCTTTGCATGTGTGTTCTTTTCACAAACCACACATGGATCCACCAGAGTCATTGCATGTGTGTTCTTTTCATAAAACACATGGATCAACTAATGTCATTGCATGTGTGTTCTTTCACAAACCGTAAATGGATCCACCAGAGTCATTGCATGTATGTTATTTTCATAAAACACATGGATGAACCAATGTCATTGCATGTGTGTTCTTTTCACAAACCACATATGGATCCACTAGAGCCATTGCATGTTTGTTCTTTTCATAAACCACATGGATCAAGAAGAGTCATTGCATGTGTCTTCTTTTCATAAACCAAATATTGATCCACCAGAGACATTGCATGTGCGTTCTTTTCATGAACCACATATGGATCCACTAGAGTCATTGCATGTTTGTTCTTATCCTAAACCAGCACTAGATCTTTGCATGTGTGTTCTTTTCACAAACCACATATGGATCCACCAGAGTCATTGCATGTGTGTTCTTTTCATAAAACACATGGATCAACTAATGTCATTGCATGTGTGTTCTTTCACAAACCATATATGGATCCACCAGAGTCATTGCATGTATGTTCTTTTCATAAAACACATGGATGAACCAATGTCATTGCATGTGTGTTCTTTTCACAAACCACATATGGATCCACTAGAGTCATTGCATGTTTGGTCTTTTCATAAACCAGCACTAGAGTCATTGCATGTGTGTTCTTTTCACAAACCACATATGGATCCACTAGAGTCATTGCATGTATGTTCTTTTCATAAACCACATGGATCCACCAATGTCATTGCATGTACATTCTTTTCTTGAACCACATATGGATCCACTAGATTCATTGCATGTATGTTCTTTCCACAAACCACATGGATACACCAATGTCATTGCATGTGTGTTATTTTCACAAACCACATATGGATCCACTAGAGTCATTGCATGTTTGTTCTTTTCATAAAACGCATGGATCCACCAATGTCATTGCATGTGTGTTCTTTTCATGAACCACATATGGATCCACTAGATACATTACATGTGTGTTATTTCCATTAATCATAACTATAGTCATTGCATGTTTGTTCTTGTCATGAACCACGGATGGATCCACTAGAGTCATTGCATGTGTGTTCTTTTCACAAACCACATATGGATCCACCAATGTCATTGCATGTGTGTTCTTTTCATGAACCACATATGGATCCACTAGAGTCAATACATGTATGTTCTTTTCACAAACCACATATGGATCCACCAATGTCAATGCATGTGTGTTGTTTTCACAAACCACATATGGATCTACTAGAGTCATTTCATGTTTGTTCATTTCCATAAACCACATGGATCCACCAATGCCATTGCATGTGTGTTCTTTTCATGAACAACATATGGATCCACTAGAGTCATTGCATGTGTGTTCTTTCCACAAACCACATGGATCCACCAATGTCATTACACGTGTTTTCTTTTCATGAACCACATATGGATCCACTAGACTCATTGCATGTGTGCTATTTTCACTAAACCAGCACTAGAGTCATTGCATGTGTGTTCTTTTCATGAACCACCGTTAGAGTCATTGCATGTGTGTTCTTTTCACAAACCACATATGGATCCACCAGAGTCATTGCATGTGTGTTGTTTTCATAAACCACATATGGATCCACCAGAGTCATTGCATGTGTGTTCTTTTCATGAACCACATATGGTTCCACTAGAGTCATTGCATGTTTGTTCTTATCCTAAACAAGCACTAGATCTTTGCATGTGTGTTCTTTTCACAAACCTCATATGGATCCACCGGAGTCATTGAATGTGTGTTCTTTTCATAAAACACATGGATCAACTAACGTCATTGCATGTGTGTTCTTTCACAAACCATATATGGATCCACCAGAATCATTACATGTATGTTCTTTTCATAAAACACATGGATGAACCAATGTCATTGCATGTGTGTTCTTTTCATAAACCACATATGGATCCACTAGAGTCATTGCATGTTTGTTCTTTTCATAAACCACATGGATCAAGAAGAGTAATTGCATGTGTGTTGTTTTCATGGATCACATTTGGATCCACTAGAGACATTGCATGTTTGTTCTTTTAATAAACCACTTATGGATCCACCAATGTTATTGCATGTGTGCTCTTTTCACAAACCATATATGGATCCACTAGAGTCATTGCATGTATGTTCTTTTCCACAAACCACATGGATCCACCAATGTCATTGCATGTGTGTTCTTTTCATGAACAACATATGGATCCACTAGGTCATTGCATGTGTGATCTTTCCACAAACCACATGGATCCACCAATATCATTGCACGTGTGTTGTTTTCATGAACCACATAAGGATCTACTAGAGTCATTGCATGTGTGTTATTTTCACTAAACCAGCACTAGAGTCATTGCATGTGTGTTCTTTTCATAAACCACATATGGATCCACGAGAGTCATTGCATGTATGTTCTTTTCATAAAACACATGGATCAACCAATGTCATTGCATGTGTGTTATTTTTACAAACCACATATGGATCCACCAGAGTCATTGCATGTGTGTTATTTTCACAAACCACATATGGATCCACTAGAGTCATTGCATGTGTGTTCTTTTCATGAACCACATATGGATCCACTAGAGTCATTGCATGTTTGGTCTTTTCATAAACTAGCACTAGAGTCATTGCATGTGTTTTATTTTCACAAACCACATATGGATCCACTAGAGTCATTCCATGCATGTTCTTTTCATAAACCACATGGATCCACCAATGTCATTGCATGTGTATTCTTTTCTTGAACCACAAATGGATCCTCTAGATTCATTGGATGTATGTTCTTTCCACAAACCACATGGATCCACCAATGTCATTGCATGTGTGTTATTTTCACAAACCACATATGGATCCACTAGAGTCATTGCATGTTTGTTCTATTCATAAAACACATGGATCGACCAATGTCATTGCATGTATGTTCTTTTCATGAACCACATATGGATCCACTAGATACATTGCATGTGTGTAATTTCCATTAATTGTAACTATAGTCATTGCATGTGTGTTCTTGTCATGAACCACAGATGGATCCACTAGAGTCATTGCATGTGTGTTCTTTTCAGAAACCACATATGGATCCACCAATGTCATTGCATGTGTGTTCTTTTCATGAACCTTATATGGATCCACTAGAGTCAGTAAATGTATGTTCTTTTCACAAACCACATATGGATCCACCAATGTCATTGCATGTGTGTTGTTTTCACAAACCACATATGGATCCACTTGAGTCATTTCATGTATGTTCATTTCCACAAACCACATGGATCCACTAATTCCATTGCATGTGTGTTCTTTTCATGAACAACATATGGATCCACTAGAGTCATTGCATGTTTGTTCTTTCCACAAACCACATGGATCCACCAATGTCATTGCACGTGTGTTATTTTCATGAACCACATATGGATCCACTAGAGTCATTGCATGTGTGTTATTTTCACTAAACCAGCACTAGAGTCATTGCATGTGTGTTCTTTTCATGAACCACAGCTAGAGTCATTGCATGTGTGTTCTTTTCACAAACCACATATGGATCCACCAGAGTCATTGCATGTGTGTTGTTTTCATAAACCACATATGGATCCACGAGAGTCATTGCATGTGTGTTCTTTTCATGAACCACAGATGGATCCACTAGAGTCATTGCATGTTTGTTCTTATCCTAAACCAGCACTAGATCTTTGCATGTGTGTTCTTTTCACAAACCACACATGGATCCACCAGAGTCATTGCATGTGTGTTCTTTTCATAAAACACATGGATCAACTAATGTCATTGCATGTGTGTTCTTTCACAAACCGTAAATGGATCCACCAGAGTCATTGCATGTATGTTATTTTCATAAAACACATGGATGAACCAATGTCATTGCATGTGTGTTCTTTTCACAAACCACATATGGATCCACTAGAGCCATTGCATGTTTGTTCTTTTCATAAACCACATGGATCAAGAAGAGTCATTGCATGTGTCTTCTTTTCATGAACCACATATGGATCCACTAGAGACATTGCATGTTTGTTCTTTTAATAAACCACATGGATCAAGTAGAGTCATTGCATGTGTGTTCTTTTCATGAACAACATATCGATCCACTAGAGTCATTGCATGTATGTTCTTTTCACAAAACCAGCACTAGAGTCATTGCATGTGTGTTCTTTTCATAAACCACATATGGATCCAGGAGAGTCATTGCATGTATGTTCTTTTCATAAAATACATGGATCAACCAATGTCATTGCATGTGTGTTCTTTTCACAAACCACATATGGATCCACCAGAGTCATTGCATGTGTGTTATTTTCACAAACCACATATGGATCCACTAGAGTCATTGCATGTGTGTTCTTTTCATGAACCACATATGGATCTACTAGAGTCATTGCATGTTTGGTCTTTTCATAAACCAGCACTAGAGTCATTGCATGTGTGTTCTTTTCACAAACCACATATGGATCCGCTAGAGTCATTGCATGTATGTTCTTTTCATAAACCACATGGATCCACCAATGTCATTGCATGTGCATTCTTTTCTTGAACCACATATGGATCCACTAGATTCATTGCATGTATGTTCTTTCCACAAACCACATGGATCCACCAATGTCATTGCATGTGTGTTATTTTCACAAACTAAATATGGATCCACTAGAGTCATTGCATGTCTGGTCTTTCCATTAACCACAACTATATTCATTGCACGTGTGTTCTTTTCATGAAGCACATATGGATCCACTAGAGTCATTGCATGTGTGTTATTTTCACGAACCACATATGGATCCACTAGAGTCATTGCATGTATGTTCTTTCCATAAACCAGCACTAGAATCATTGCATGTGTGTTCTTTTCACAATCCACATATGGATCCACTAGTCATTGCATGTCGGTTCTTTTCATAAAACACATGGATCCACCAATGTCATTGCATGTGTGTTCTTTTCATGAACCACATATGGATCCAATAGAGTCATTGCATGTCTGTTCTTTCCATTAACCACAGCTATAGTCTTTGCATGTGTGTTATTTTCATGAACCACATATGGATCCACTAGAGACATTGGATGTATGTTCTTATCCTAAACCAGCACTAGAGTCATTGCATGTGTGTTCTTTTCACAAACCATATATGGATCCACCAGAGTCATTGCATGTATGTTCTTTTCATAAAACACATGGATCAACCATTGTCATTGCATGTGTGTTCTTTTCACAAACCACATATGGATCCACCAGAGTCATTACATGTTTGCTCTTTTCATAAAACACATGTATCAACCAATGTCATTGCATGTGTGTTAATTTCACAAACCACATATGGATCCACTAGAGACATTGCATGTTTGTTCTTTTAATAAACCACATGGATCAAGCAGAGTCATTGCATGTGTGTTCTTTTCATGAACCACATATGGATCCACTAGAGTCATTGCATGTATGTTTTTGTCATAAAACACATGGATCAACCAATGTCATTGCATGTGTGTTCTTTTCACAAACCACATATGGATCTAGTAGAGTCATTGCATGTCTGTCCTTTTCATAAAACAAATGGATCCACCAATGTCATTGCATGTGTGTTCTTTTCATGAACCACATATGGATCCACTAGAGTCATTGCATGTTTGTTCTTATCCTAAACCAGCACTAGATCTTTGCATGTGTGTTCTTTTCACAAACCACATATGGATCCACCAGAGTCATTGCATGTGTGTTCTTTTCATAAAACACATGGATCAACTAATGTCATTGCATGTGTGTTCTTTCACAAACCATATATGGATCCACCAGAGTCATTGCATGTATGTTCTTTTCATAAAACACATGGATGAACCAATGTCATTGCATGTGTGTTCTTTTCACAAACCACATATGGATCCACTAGAGTCATTGCATGTTTGGTCTTTTCATAAACCAGCACTAGAGTCATTGCATGTGTGTTCTTTTCACAAACCACATATGGATCCACTAGAGTCATTGCATGTATGTTCTTTTCATAAACCACATGGATCCACCAATGTCATTGCATGTACATTCTTTTCTTGAACCACATATGGATCCACTAGATTCATTGCATGTATGTTCTTTCCACAAACCACATGGATACACCAATGTCATTGCATGTGTGTTATTTTCACAAACCACATATGGATCCACTAGAGTCATTGCATGTTTGTTCTTTTCATAAAACGCATGGATCCACCAATGTCATTGCATGTGTGTTCTTTTCATGAACCACATATGGATCCACCAGAGTCATTGCATGTGTGTTATTTTCACAAACCACATATGGATCCACTAGAGTCATTGCATGTGTGTTCTTTTCATGAACCACATATGGATCTACTAGAGTCATTGCATGTTTGGTCTTTTCATAAACCAACACTAGAGTCATTGCATGTGTGTTCTTTTCACAAACCACATATGGATCCACTAGAGTCATTACATGTATGTTCTTTTCATAAACCACATGGATCCACCAATGTCATTGCATGTGCATTCTTTTCATGAACCACATATGGATCTACTAGAGACATTGTGTGTATGTTCTTTTCACAAACCACATATGGATCCACTAGAGTCATTGAATGTGTGTTCTTTTCATAAAACACATGGATCAACTAATATCATTGCATGTGTGTTCTTTTCACAAACCACATATCGATCCACCAGAGTCATTGCATGTATGTTCTTATCATAAAACACATGGATCAACCAATGTCATTGCATGTGTGTTCTTTTCACAAACCACATATGGATACACTAGAGTCATTGCATGTTTGTTATTTTCTTAAACCAGATGGATCGAGTAGAGTCATTGCATCTGTGTTCTTTTCTTGAACGACATATGGATCCACTAGAGTCATTGCATTTATGTTCTTTTCACAAAACCAGCACTAGAGTCATTGCATGTGTGTTATTTTCACAAACCACATATGGATCCACCAGAGTCATCGCATGTATGTTCTTTTCATAAAACACATGGATCAACCAATGTCATTGCATGTGTGTTCTTTTCACGAACCACATATGGATCCACTAGAGTCATTGCATGTCTATTCTTTTCATAAACCAGCACTAGAATCATTGCATGTGTGTTGTTTTCACAAACCACATATGGATCCACTAGTCATTGCATGTCTATTCTTTTCATAAAACACATGGATCCACCAATGTCATGGCATGTGTCTTCTTTTCATGAACCACATATGGATCCAATACAGTCATTGCATGTATGTTCTTTCCATTAACCACAGTTATATTCTTTGCATGTGTGTTCTTTTCATGAACCCCATATGGATCCACCAGAGTCATTGCATGTGTGTTGTTTTCATAAACCAAATATTGATCCACCAGAGTCATTGCATGTGCGTTCTTTTCATGAACCACATATGGATCCACTAGAGTCATTGCATGTTTGTTCTTATCCTAAACCAGCACTAGATCTTTGCATGTGTGTTCTTTTCACAAACCACATATGGATCCACCAGAGTCATTGCATGTGTGTTCTTTTCATAAAACACATGGATCAACTAATGTCATTGCATGTGTGTTCTTTCACAAACCATATATGGATCCACCAGAGTCATTGCATGTATGTTCTTTTCATAAAACACATGGATGAACCAATGTCATTGCATGTGTGTTCTTTTCACAAACCACATATGGATCCACTAGAGTCATTGCATGTTTGGTCTTTTCATAAACCAGCACTAGAGTCATTGCATGTGTGTTCTTTTCACAAACCACATATGGATCCACTAGAGTCATTGCATGTATGTTCTTTTCATAAACCACATGGATCCACCAATGTCATTGCATGTACATTCTTTTCTTGAACCACATATGGATCCACTAATTCATTGCATGTATGTTCTTTCCACAAACCACATGGATACACCAATGTCATTGCATGTGTGTTATTTTCACAAACCACATATGGATCCACTAGAGTCATTGCATGTTTGTTCTTTTCATAAAACGCATGGATCCACCAATGTCATTGCATGTGTGTTCTTTTCATGAACCACATATGGATCCACTAGATACATTACATGTGTGTTATTTCCATTAATCATAACTATAGTCATTGCATGTTTGTTCTTGTCATGAACCACGGATGGATCCACTAGAGTCATTGCATGTGTGTTCTTTTCACAAACCACATATGGATCCACCAATGTCATTGCATGTGTGTTCTTTTCATGAACCACATATGGATCCACTAGAGTCAATACATGTATGTTCTTTTCACAAACCACATATGGATCCACCAATGTCAATGCATGTGTGTTGTTTTCACAAACCACATATGGATCTACTAGAGTCATTTCATGTTTGTTCATTTCCATAAACCACATGGATCCACCAATGCCATTGCATGTGTGTTCTTTTCATGAACAACATATGGATCCACTAGAGTCATTGCATGTGTGTTCTTTCCACAAACCACATGGATCCACCAATGTCATTACACGTGTTTTCTTTTCATGAACCACATATGGATCCACTAGACTCATTGCATGTGTGCTATTTTCACTAAACCAGCACTAGAGTCATTGCATGTGTGTTCTTTTCATGAACCACCGTTAGAGTCATTGCATGTGTGTTCTTTTCACAAACCACATATGGATCCACCAGAGTCATTGCATCTGTGTTGTTTTCATAAACCACATATGGATCCACCAGAGTCATTGCATGTGTGTTCTTTTCATGAACCACATATGGTTCCACTAGAGTCATTGCATGTTTGTTCTTATCCTAAACAAGCACTAGATCTTTGCATGTGTGTTCTTTTCACAAACCTCATATGGATCCACCAGAGTCATTGAATGTGTGTTCTTTTCATAAAACACATGGATCAACTAACGTCATTGCATGTGTGTTCTTTCACAAACCATATATGGATCCACCAGAATCATTACATGTATGTTCTTTTCATAAAACACATGGATGAACCAATGTCATTGCATGTGTGTTCTTTTCATAAACCACATATGGATCCACTAGAGTCATTGCATGTTTGTTCTTTTCATAAACCACATGGATCAAGAAGAGTAATTGCATGTGTGTTGTTTTCATGGATCACATTTGGATCCACTAGAGACATTGCATGTTTGTTCTTTTAATAAACCACTTATGGATCCACCAATGTTATTGCATGTGTGCTCTTTTCACAAACCATATATGGATCCACTAGAGTCATTGCATGTATGTTCTTTTCCACAAACCACATGGATCCACCAATGTCATTGCATGTGTGTTCTTTTCATGAACAACATATGGATCCACTAGGTCATTGCATGTGTGATCTTTCCACAAACCACATGGATCCACCAATATCATTGCACGTGTGTTGTTTTCATGAACCACATAAGGATCTACTAGAGTCATTGCATGTGTGTTATTTTCACTAAACCAGCACTAGAGTCATTGCATGTGTGTTCTTTTCATAAACCACATATGGATCCACGAGAGTCATTGCATGTATGTTCTTTTCATAAAACACATGGATCAACCAATGTCATTGCATGTGTGTTATTTTTACAAACCACATATGGATCCACCAGAGTCATTGCATGTGTGTTATTTTCACAAACCACATATGGATCCACTAGAGTCATTGCATGTGTGTTCTTTTCATGAACCACATATGGATCCACTAGAGTCATTGCATGTTTGGTCTTTTCATAAACTAGCACTAGAGTCATTGCATGTGTTTTATTTTCACAAACCACATATGGATCCACTAGAGTCATTCCATGCATGTTCTTTTCATAAACCACATGGATCCACCAATGTCATTGCATGTGTATTCTTTTCTTGAACCACAAATGGATCCTCTAGATTCATTGGATGTATGTTCTTTCCACAAACCACATGGATCCACCAATGTCATTGCATGTGTGTTATTTTCACAAACCACATATGGATCCACTAGAGTCATTGCATGTTTGTTCTATTCATAAAACACATGGATCGACCAATGTCATTGCATGTATGTTCTTTTCATGAACCACATATGGATCCACTAGATACATTGCATGTGTGTAATTTCCATTAATTGTAACTATAGTCATTGCATGTGTGTTCTTGTCATGAACCACAGATGGATCCACTAGAGTCATTGCATGTGTGTTCTTTTCAGAAACCACATATGGATCCACCAATGTCATTGCATGTGTGTTCTTTTCATGAACCTTATATGGATCCACTAGAGTCAGTAAATGTATGTTCTTTTCACAAACCACATATGGATCCACCAATGTCATTGCATGTGTGTTGTTTTCACAAACCACATATGGATCCACTTGAGTCATTTCATGTATGTTCATTTCCACAAACCACATGGATCCACTAATTCCATTGCATGTGTGTTCTTTTCATGAACAACATATGGATCCACTAGAGTCATTGCATGTTTGTTCTTTCCACAAACCACATGGATCCACCAATGTCATTGCACGTGTGTTATTTTCATGAACCACATATGGATCCACTAGAGTCATTGCATGTGTGTTATTTTCACTAAACCAGCACTAGAGTCATTGCATGTGTGTTCTTTTCATGAACCACAGCTAGAGTCATTGCATGTGTGTTCTTTTCACAAACCACATATGGATCCACCAGAGTCATTGCATGTGTGTTGTTTTCATAAACCACATATGGATCCACGAGAGTCATTGCATGTGTGTTCTTTTCATGAACCACAGATGGATCCACTAGAGTCATTGCATGTTTGTTCTTATCCTAAACCAGCACTAGATCTTTGCATGTGTGTTCTTTTCACAAACCACACATGGATCCACCAGAGTCATTGCATGTGTGTTCTTTTCATAAAACACATGGATCAACTAATGTCATTGCATGTGTGTTCTTTCACAAACCGTAAATGGATCCACCAGAGTCATTGCATGTATGTTATTTTCATAAAACACATGGATGAACCAATGTCATTGCATGTGTGTTCTTTTCACAAACCACATATGGATCCACTAGAGCCATTGCATGTTTGTTCTTTTCATAAACCACATGGATCAAGAAGAGTCATTGCATGTGTCTTCTTTTCATGAACCACATATGGATCCACTAGAGACATTGCATGTTTGTTCTTTTAATAAACCACATGGATCAAGCAGAGTCATTGCATGTGTGTTCTTTTCATGAACAACATATCGATCCACTAGAGTCATTGCATGTATGTTCTTTTCACAAAACCAGCACTAGAGTCATTGCATGTGTGTTCTTTTCATAAACCACATATGGATCCAGGAGAGTCATTGCATGTATGTTCTTTTCATAAAATACATGGATCAACCAATGTCATTGCATGTGTGTTCTTTTCACAAACCACATATGGATCCACCAGAGTCATTGCATGTGTGTTATTTTCACAAACCACATATGGATCCACTAGAGTCATTGCATGTGTGTTCTTTTCATGAACCACATATGGATCTACTAGAGTCATTGCATGTTTGGTCTTTTCATAAACCAGCACTAGAGTCATTGCATGTGTGTTCTTTTCACAAACCACATATGGATCCGCTAGAGTCATTGCATGTATGTTCTTTTCATAAACCACATGGATCCACCAATGTCATTGCATGTGCATTCTTTTCTTGAACCACATATGGATCCACTAGATTCATTGCATGTATGTTCTTTCCACAAACCACATGGATCCACCAATGTCATTGCATGTGTGTTATTTTCACAAACTAAATATGGATCCACTAGAGTCATTGCATGTTTTTTCTTTTCATAAAACACATGGATCCACCAATGTCATTGCATGTGTGTTCTTTTCATGAACCACATATGGATCCACTAGATACATTGCATGTGTGTTATTTGCATTAATCGTAACTATAGTCATTGCATGTTTGTTCTTGTCATGAACCACAGATGGATCCACCAATGTCATTGCATGTGTGTTCTTTTCATGAACCACATATGGATCCACTAGAGTCAGTACATGTATGTTCTTTTCACAAACCACATATGGATCCACCAATGTCATTGCATGTGTGTTATTTTCACAAACCACATATGGATCCACTAGAGTCATTTCATGTATGTTCATTTCCATAAACCACATGGATCCACCAATGCCATTGCATGTGTTTTCTTTTCATGAACAACATATGGATCCACTAGAGTGATTGCATGTGTGTTCTTTTCACAAACCACATATGGATCCACCAATGTCATTGCATGTGTGTTCTTTTCATGAACCACATATGGATCCACTAGAGTCAGTACATGTATGTTCTTTTCACAAACCACATATGGATGCACCAATGTCATTGCATGTGTGTTGTTTTCACAAACCACATATGGATCCACTAGAGTCATTGCATGTATGTTCATTTCCACAAACCACATGGATCCACTAATGCCATTGCATGTGTGTTCTTTTCATGAACAACATGGATCCACCAATATCATTGCATGTGTGTTCTTTTCATGAACCACATATGGATCCACTAGAGTCATTGCATGTGTGTTATTTTCACTAAACCAGCACAAGAGTAATTGCATGTGTGTTGTTTTCATGAACCACAGCTAGAGTCATTGCATGTGTGTTCCTTTCACAAACCACATATGGATCCACACGAGTCTCTGCATGTGTGTTCTTTTCACAAACCACATATGGATCCACAAGAGTCATTGCATGTGTGTTCTTTTCATGAACCACATATGGATCCACTAGAGTCATTCCATGTTTGTCTTATCCTAGACCAACACTGGAGTCATTGCATGCGTGTTCTTTTCACAAACCACATATGGATCCACCAGAGTCATTGCATGTGTGTTATTTTCATAAAACACATGGATCAACTAATGTCATTGCATGTGTGCTCTTTTCACAAACAACATATGGATCCACCAGAGTCATTGCATGTATGTTTTTTTCATAAAACACATGGATCAACAAATGCCATTGCATGTCTATTCTTTTCACAAACCACATATGGATCAACAAATGTCATTGCATGTGTGTTCTTTTCACAAACCACATATGGATCCACTAGTCATTGCATGTCTGTTCTTTTCATAAAACACATGGATCCACCAATGTCATTGCATGTGTGTTCTTTTCATGAACCACATATGGATGCACTAGAGACATTGCATGTTTGTTCTTTTAGTAAACCACATGGATCAAGCAGAGTCATTGCATGTGTGTTCTTTTCATGAACCACATATCGATCCACTAGATTCATTGCATGTATGTTCTTTTCACAAAACCAGCACTAGAGTCATTGCATGTGTGTTCTTTTCATAAACCACATATGGATCCACGACAGTCATTGCATGTATGTTCTTTTAATAAAACACATGGATCAACCAATGTCATTGCATGTGTGTTCTCTTCACAAAACACATATGGATCCACTAGAGTGATTTCATGTCTGTTCTTTTCATAAAACATATGGATCCACCAATGTCATTGCATGTGTGTTCTTTTCATGAACCACATATGGATCCACTAGAGTCATTGCATGTCTGTTCTTTCCATTAATCGTAACTATAGTCATTACATGTGTTTTCTTTTCATGAACCACGGATGGATCCACTAGAGTCATTGCATGCGTGTTATTATCCTAAACCAGCACTAGAGTCATTGCATGTGTTTTCTTTTCACAAACCACATATGGATCCACTAGAGTCATTGCATGTGTGTTCTTTTCACAAACCACATATGGATTCACCAATGTCATTGCATGTGTGTTCTTCTCATGAACCACATATGGATCCACTAGAGTTAGTACATGTATGTTCTTTTCACAAACCACATATGGATCCACCAATGTTATTGCATGTGTGCTCTTTTCACAAACCACATATGGATCCACTAGAGTCATTGCATGTATGTTCTTTTCCACAAACCACATGGATCCACCAATGTCATTGCATGTGTGTTCTTTTCATGAACAACATATGGATCCACTAGGTCATTGCATGTGTGATCTTTCCACAAACCACATGGATCCACCAATATCATTGCACGTGTGTTCTTTTCATGAACCACATATGGATCTACTAGAGTCATTGCATGTGTTTTCTTTTCACAAACCACATATGGATCCACTAGAGTCATTGCATGTGTGTTCTTTTCACAAACCACATATGGATTCACCAATGTCATTGCATGTGTGTTCTTCTCATGAACCACATATGGATCCACTAGAGTTAGTACATGTATGTTCTTTTCACAAACCACATATGGATCCACCAATGTTATTGCATGTGTGCTCTTTTCACAAACCACATATGGATCCACTAGAGTCATTGCATGTATGTTCTTTTCCACAAACCACATGGATCCACCAATGTCATTGCATGTGTGTTCTTTTCATGAACAACATATGGATCCACTAGGTCATTGCATGTGTGATCTTTCCACAAACCACATGGATCCACCAATATCATTACACGTGTGTTCTTTTCATGAACCACATATGGATCTACTAGAGTCATTGCATGTGTGTTATTTTCACTAAACCAGCACTAGAGTCATTGCATGTGTGTTCTTTTCATGAACCACAGCTAGAGTCATTGCATGTGTGTTCCTTTCACAAACCACATATGGATCCACACGAGTCATTGCATGTGTGTTGTTTTCACAAACCACATATGGATCCACCAGAGTCATTGCATGTATGTTCTTTTCATAAAACACATGGATAAACCAATGTCATTGCATGTGTGTTCTTCTCACAAACCACATATGGATCGACGAGAGTCATCGCATGTATGCTCTTTTCATAAAACACATGGATCAACCAATGTCATTGCATGTGTGTTCTTTTCTTTTCATAAACCAGCGCTAGAGTCATTGCATGTGTGTTCTTTTCACAAACCACATATGAATACACTAGAGTCATTGCATGTTGTATCTTTTCATAAAACACATGGATCCACCAATGTCATTGCATGTGTGTTCTTTTAATGAACCACATATGGATCCACTAAAGTCATTACATGTGTGTTATTTTCACTAAACCAGCACTAGAGTCATTGCATGTGTGTTCTTTTCATGAACCACAGCTAGAGTCATTGCATGTGTGTTCCTTTCACAAACCACATATGGATCCACACGAGTCATTGCATGTGTGTTGTTTTCACAAACCACATATGGATCCACCAGAGTCATTGCATGTATGTTCTTTTCATAAAACACATGGATAAACCAATGTCATTGCATGTGTGTTCTTCTCACAAACCACATATGGATCGACGAGAGTCATCGCATGTATGTTCTTTTCATAAAACACATGGATCAACCAATGTCATTGCATGTGTGTTCTTTTCTTTTCATAAACCAGCGCTAGAGTCATTGCATGTGTGTTCTTTTCACAAACCACATATGAATACACTAGAGTCATTGCATGTTGTATCTTTTCATAAAACACATGGATCCACCAATGTCATTGCATGTGTGTTCTTTTCATGAACCACATATGGATCCACTAAAGTCATTACATGTCTGTTCTTTCCACTAACCAAAACTATAGTCATTGCATGTTTTTTTTTCATGAACCACATATAGATCCACTAGAGTCATTGCATGTGTGTTATTTTCATGAAACTAGCACTAGAGTCAATGCATGTGAGTTCTTTTCACAATTCACATATGGATCCACCAGAGTCATTGCATGTGTGTTCTTTTCATGAACCACATATGGATCTACTAGAGACATTGCGTGTATGTTCTTTTCACAAACCACATATGGATCCACTAGAGTCATTGAATGTGTGTTCTTTTCATAAAACACATGGATCAACTAATATCATTGCATGTGTGTTCTTTTCACAAACCACATATCGATCCACCAGAGTCATTGCATGTATGTTCTTATCATAAAACACATGGATCAACCAATGTCATTGCATGTGTGTTCTTTCCACAAACCACATATGGATACACTAGAGTCATTGCATGTTTGTTATTTTCTTAAACCAGATGGATCGAGCAGAGTCATTGCATCTGTGTTCTTTTCTTGAACCACATATGGATCCACTAGAGTCATTGCATTTATGTTCTTTTCACAAAACCAGCACTAGAGTCATTGCATCTGTGTTATTTTCACAAACCACATATGGATCCACCAGACTCATCGCATCTATGTTCTTTTCATAAAACACATGGATCAACCAATGTCATTGCATGTGTGTTCTTTTCACGAACCACATATGGATCCACTAGAGTCATTGCATGTCTATTCTTTTCATAAACCAGCACTAGAATCATTGCATGTGTGTTCTTTTCATAAACCACATATGGATCCACTAGTCATTGCATGTCTGTTCTTTTCATAAAACACATGGATCCACCAATGTCATTGCATGTGTCTTCTTTTCATGAACCACATTTGAATCCAATACAGTCATTGCATGTATGTTCTTTCCATTAACCACAGTTATATTCTTTGCATGTGTGTTCTTTTCATGAACCACATATGGATCCACCAGAGTCATTGCATGTGTGTTGTTTTCATAAACCACATATTGATCCACCAGAGTCATTGCATGTGTGTTCTTTTCATGAACCACATATGGATCCACTAGAGTCATTGCATGTTTGTTCTTATCCTAAACCAGCACTAGATCTTTGCATGTGTGTTCTTTTCACAAACCACATATGGATCCACCAGAGTCATTGCATGTGTGTTCTTTTCATAAAACACATGGATCAACTAATGTCATTGCATGTGTGTTCTTTCACAAACCATATATGGATCCACCATAGTCATTGCATGTATGTTCTTTTCATAAAACACATGGATGAACCAATGTCATTGCATGTGTGTTCTTTTCACAAACCACATATGGATCCACTAGAGTCATTGCATGTTTGGCCTTTTCATAAACCAGCACTAGAGTCATTGCATGTGTGTTCTTTTCACAAACCACATATGGATCCACTAGAGTCATTGCATGTATGTTCTTTTCATAAACCACATGGATCCACCAATGTCATTGCATGTGCATTCTTTTCTTGAACCACATATGGATCCACTAGATTCATTGCATGTATGTTCTTTCCACAAACCACATGGATCCACCAATGTCATTGCATGTGTGTTATTTTCACAAACCACATATGGATCCACTAGAGTCATTGCATGTTTGTTCTTTTCATAAAACACATGGATCCACCAATGTCATTGCATGTGTGTTCTTTTCATGAACCACATATGGATCCACTAGATACATTACATGTGTGTTATTTCCATTAATTGTAACTATAGTCATTGCATGTTTGTTCTTGTCATGAACCACAGATGGATCCACTAGAGTCATTGCATGTGTGTTGTTTTCACAAACCACATATGGATCCACCAATGTCATTGCATGTGTGTTCTTTTCATGAACCACATATGGATCCACTAGAGTCAGTACATGTATGTTCTTTTCACAAACCACATATGGATCCACCAATGTCATTGCATGTGTGTTGTTTTCACAAACCACATATGGATCCACTAGAGTCATTTCATGTATATTCATTTCCATAAACCACATGGATCCACCAATGCCATTGCATGTGTGTTCTTTTCATGAACAACCTATGGATCCACTAGAGTCATTGCATGTGTGTTCTTTCCACAAACCACATGGATCCACCAATGTCATTGCACGTGTTTTCTTTTCATGAACCACATATGGATCCACTAGACTCATTGCATGTGTGCTATTTTCACTAAACCAGCACTAGAGTCATTACATGTGTGTTCTTTTCATGAACCACAGTTAGAGTCATTGCATGTGTGTTCTTTTCACAAACCACATATGGATCCACCAGAGTCATTGCATGTGTGTTGTTTTCATAAACCACATATGGATCCACCAGAGTCATTGCATGTGTGTTCTTTTCATGAACCACATATGGTTCCACTAGAGTCATTGCATGTTTGTTCTTATCCTAAACCAGCACTAGATCTTTGCATGTGTGTTCTTTTCACAAACCTCATATGGATCCACCAGAGTCATTGAATGTGTGTTCTTTTCATAAAACACATGGATCAACTAACGTCATTGCATGTGTGTTCTTTCACAAACCATATATGGATCCACCAGAATCATTACATGTATGTTCTTTTCATAAAACACATGGATGAACCAATGTCATTGCATGTGTGTTCTTTTCACAAACCACATATGGATCCACTAGAGTCATTGCATGTTTGTTCTTTTCATAAACCACATGGATCAAGAAGAGTAATTGCATGTGTGTTGTTTTCATGGATCACATATGGATCCACTAGAGACATTGCATGTTTGTTCTTTTAATAAACCACATGGATGAAGAAGAGTCATTGCATGTGTGTTCTTTTCATGAACCACATATGAATCCACTAGAGTCATTGCATGTATGTTCTTTTCACAAAACCAGCACTAGAGTCATTGCATGTGTGTTCTTTTCATAAACCACATATGGATCCACGGGAGTCATTGCATGTATGTTCTTTTCATAAAACACATGGATCAACTAATGTCATTGCATGTGTGTTATTTTTACAAACCACATATGGATCCACCAGAGTCATTGCATGTGTGCTATTTTCACAAACCACATATGGATCCACTAGAGTCATTGCATGTGTGTTCTTTTCATGAACCACATATGGATCCACTAGAGTCATTGCATGTTTGGTCTTTTCATAAACTAGCACTAGAGTCATTGCATGTGTTTTCTTTTCACAAACCACATATGGATCCACTAGAGTCATTCCATGCATGTTCTTTTCATAAACCACATGGATCCACCAATGTCATTGCATGTGTATTCTTTTATTGAACCACAAATGGATCCTCTAGATTCATTGGATGTATGTTCTTTCCAAAAACCACATGGATCCACCAATGTCATTGCACGTGTGTTATTTTCACAAACCACATATGGATCCACTAGAGTCATAGCATATTTGTTCTATTCATAAAACACATGGATCCACCAATGTCATTGCATGTGTGTTCTTTTCATGAACCACATATGGATCCACTAGATACATTACATGTGTGTAATTTCCATTAATTGTAACTATAGTCATTTCATGTGTGTTCTTGTCATGAAACACAGATGGATCCACTAGAGTCATTGCATGTGTGTTCTTTTCAGAAACCACATATGGATCCACCAATGTCATTGCATGTGTGTTCTTTTCATGAACCTTATATGGATCCACTAGAGTCAGTACATGTATGTTCTTTTCACAAACCACATATGTATCCACCAATGTCATTGCATGTGTGTTGTTTTCACAAACCACATATGGATCCACTAGAGTCATTTCATGTATGTTCATTTCCACAAACCACATGGATCCACTAATTCCATTGCATGTGTGTTCTTTTCATGAACAACATATGGATCCACTAGAGTCATTGCATGTGTGTTCTTTCCACCAACCACATGGATCCACCAATGTCATTGCATGTGTGTTCTTTTCATGAACCACATATGGATCCACTAGACATTGGATGTATGTTCTTATCCTAAACCAGCACTAGAGTCATTGCATGTGTGTTCTTTTCACAAACCACATATGGATCCACCAGAGTCATTGCATGTATGTTCTTTTCATAAAACACATGGATCAACCAATGTCATTGCATGTGTGTTCTTTTCATGAACCACAGCTAGAGTCATTGCATGTGTGTTCTTTTCACAAACCACATATGGATCCACCAGAGTCATTGCATGTGTGTTGTTTTCATAAACCACATATGGATCCAAGAGAGTCATTGCATGTGTGTTCTTTTCATGAACCACAGATGGATCCACTAGAGTCATTGCATGTTTGTTCTTATCCTAAACTAGCACTAGATCATTGCATGTGTGTTCTTTTCACAAACCACGCATGGATCCACCAGAGTCATTGCATGTGTGTTCTTTTCATAAAACACATGGATCAACTAATGTCATTGCATGTGTGTTCTTTCACAAACCGTAAATGGATCCACTAGAGTCATTGCATGTATCTTATTTTCATAAAACACATGGATGAACCAATGTCATTGCATGTGTGTTCTTTTCACAAACCACATATGGATCCACTAGAACCATTGCATGTTTGTTCTTTTCATAAACCACATGGATCAAGAAGAGTCATTGCATGTGTCTTCTTTTCATGAACCACATATGGATCCACTAGAGACATTGCATGTTTGTTCTTTTAATAAACCACATGGATCAAGCAGAGTCATTGCATGTGTGTTCTTTTCATGAACAACATATCGATCCACTAGAGTCATTGCATGTATGTTCTTTTCACAAAACCAGCACTAGAGTCATTGCATGTGTGTTCTTTTCATAAACCACATATGGATCCACGAGAGTCATTGCATGTATGTTCTTTTCATAAAACACATGGATCAACCAATGTCATTGCATGTGTGTTCTTTTCACAAACCACATATGGATCCACCAGAGTCATTGCATGTGTGTTATTTTCACAAACCACATATGGATCCACTAGAGTCATTGCATGTGTGTTCTTTTCATGAACCACATATGGATCCACTAGAGTCATTGCATGTTTGGTCTTTTCATAAACCAGCACTAGAGTCATTGCATGTGTGTTCTTTTCACAAACCACATATGGATCCACCAGAGTCATTGCATGTGTGTTATTTTCACAAACCACATATGGATCCACTAGAGTCATTGCATGTGTGTTCTTTTCATGAACCACATATGGATCTACTAGAGCCATTGCATGTTTGATCTTTTCATAAACCAGCACTAGAGTCATTGCATGTGTGTTCTTTTCACAAACCACATATGGATCCGCTAGAGTCATTGCATGTATGTTCTTTTCATAAACCACATGGATCCACCAATGTCATTGCATGTGCATTCTTTTCTTGAACCACATATGGATCCACTAGATTCATTGCATGTATGTTCTTTCCACAAACCACATGGATCCACCAATGTCATTGCATGTGTGTTATTTTGACAAACTAAATATGGATCCACTAGAGTCATTGCATGTTTGTTCTTTTCATAAAACACATGGATCCACCAATGTCATTGCATGTGAGTTCTTTTCATGAACCACATATGGATCCACTAGATACATTGCATGTGTGTTATTTCCATTAATCGTAACTATAGTCATTGCATGTTTGTTCTTGTCATGAACCACAGATGGATCCACCAATGTCATTGCATGTGTGTTCTTTTCATGAACCACATATGGATCCACTAGAGTCAGTACATGTATGTTCTTTTCACAAACCACATATGGATCCACCAATGTCATTGCATGTGTGTTGTTTTCACAAACCACATATGGATCCACTAGAGTCATTTCATGTATGTTCATTTCCATAAACCACATGGATCCACCAATGCCATTGCATGTGTTTTCTTTTCATGAACAACATATGGATCCACTAGAGTCATTGCATGTGTGTTCTTTTCACAAACCACATATGGATCCACCAATGTCATTGCATGTGTGTTCTTTTCATGAACCACATATGGATCCACTAGAGTCAGTACATGTATGTTCTTTTCACAAACCACATATGGATGCACCAATTTCATTGCATGTGTGTTGTTTTCACAAACCACATATGGATCCACTAGAGTCATTGCATGTATGTTCATTTCCACAAACCACATGGATCCACTAATGCCATTGCATGTGTGTTCTTTTCATGAACAACATATGGATCCACTAGAGTCATTGCATGTGTGTTCTTTCCTCAAACCACATGGATCCACCAATATCATTGCACGTGTGTTCTTTTCATGAACCACATATGGATCCACTAGAGTCATTGCATGTGTGTTATGAAGGGTTTCGCAGCATAGTAAATCAAAATTTTCTACGGAAGCGAACAAAAGGAAAGCCAAGATCTAATCTAGGAGATGCAAACAACGAGAGAGATTGGATTAGATCTTCATACCCTTGAAGATTCACACAGCGGAACGTTCGTCGGAACGTGAGTGATGTTGTCGTACTCGCTTCTCCTCCTCGCGACCCGATCCGATCTAGCACCACAAGTGGCGGTGCCTCCGTGAGATGCACACGTGTGGCACCTCGACGTCTCCTCCTTCCTCGGACCAGCAAGTATGGTGGAGAGATAGATTTGATCTACAACGCGACGACGTGGTGTATATGGTGGAGAATTTCTGCAGCAGGGCTTCGCTTACAAACAGACGGGAGGGAGAGAGGAAGGCAGCAGGGCTACTAGGGTTTGGAGGAAGGTGTGTAGGTTGGTGGGAGGGGGCGCACCAGCCCTCTATATATAGAGGGGGGGTGCGGCCAGCCCTTGCCTCTCCTCCAAGCCTATCTCTAGTTTAAACGATTTAAACTCTCCCTTATCTAGAAATTCTATCTCTAGTTTAAACGAGTTTAAACTTATCTAGAATCGGCCGGGCCCTATGGGGCCTTGTGCCCCTAGCCCAATGCGGCCAGGACACTCCCTCATAGGCCCATGCCCCCTCCCGGAAGGTGGGACCACGTTGGTCCCCTTCTGGAAGGTTCTAGAAGCTTCCGGTACAATACCGATTAATCCGGAACAATTCCGAACTCCAAAAACTGCACTGCCTTATATGAATCTTATTCTCCGGACCACTCCGGAACCACTCGTGATATCCCGGATCCCATCCGAGACTCCGAACAAAAAATTCATAAACCAATTATCCAATCTATCCTAGCGTCGAGACACGTTAAGTGTGTGACCCTGTGGGTTCGAGAATATGCAGACATGATCTTCTATCAATAATCAACAGCGGGGTCTGGGCACCCATATTGACTCCCACACATTCATCGATGATCATATCGGATGAACCACGATGCCAGGATTCAATCAATCCCATATATATATTCCCTTCGTCTCGCGATATTTTACTTGCCCGAGATTCGATCGTCGGTATCGTCATACCTAGTTCAATCCCGTTCACAGCAAGTACTTTACTCGTTCCGTAATCCGATATCACTTTGTGATTAACTCCTTAACCACATGCTTGCAAGCGGTGTTGATATCGATTACCGAGTGGGCCCGAAGCATATCTCTCCGACTTGGGAGGGACAAATCCCATCTCGATACATACAACCCAACAGATACTTTCCGATCACCTGAGAGACACCTTTATGATCACCCTCTCATAGGATGACGTTTGATGACCTCAAAGCTTTCTTCCGATACCAGGGAGTTGCATTATCTCATGGTCTAAGGAATACAATATTTGACATAGGAAAAGCTTCGCAAAGATGAACACAATGACACGATCTAATTGCTTCGCTTAGTTTGGGTCTGTCCACCATATCATTCTCCAATGATATGATCTCATTATCAATTGACAACTCATGTCTATGGTTAGGAAACCTTAACCATCATTGATCAATGAGCTAGTCCATAGAGGCGTACTAGGGACACGGTGTTGTTCACAAACCACACAAGTATTAATGTTTCCGCTTAATACAATTCTAGCATGGAATATAAACTTTATCATGAACAAGAATTATAATAATAACATCTTTATTATTGCCTCTAGGGCATAATTCCAACAGTCTCCCACTTGAACTAGAGTCAATAATCTAGTTTACATTTGGCAACAATCTCACACCCATGGCACTGAGGTGCTGATCATGTTTTACACGTGGAAGAGGTTTAGTCAATGGATCTGCGACATTCAGATCTGTATGTACTTTGCTGATCTTCAGATCTCCATCTGCTATATAATCTCGGATTATATGAAACTTGCGGTTGATATGCTTGGTCTTTGGATGATATCTTGGTTCCTTAGCGAGTGCTATGGCCCCAGTGTTGTCACACAATATATCCAGTGGGTCCAATGCACTTGGAACCACGCCAAGCTCAGTGATGAAGTTTCTGATCCAAACTCCTTCACTTGACGCTTCTGCAGCAGCCATGTATTCCGCTTCTACTGTAGATCCCGTGACCACGCTTTGCTTGCAGCTTCTCCAGCTCACAGCTCCTCCATTCAAAATATACACGTATCCTGTCTGAGATTTAGCATCATCCTTGTCGGTGTCAAAACTAGCATCGACGTAACCTTTTACGACGAGCTGTTCATCACCCCCATAGACTAAGAACATTTCTTTAGTCCTATTTAGGTACCTTAGGATGTTCTTCACGGCTGTCCAGTGTTCCACTCCTGGATCACTTTGATATCTGCTCGTCAAACTAAGAGCATTGGACACATCCGGTCTAGTACACAGCATGGCATACATGATGGAACCTATGGCCGAGGCATAAGGCACTTTGCTCATAGCTTCCCTATCATTTACCGTAGCTGGACACTGAGCCTTGCTCAATATCTTACCTGACAACATAGGCACTGAACCTTTCAATGCCTTATCCATTCTGAACCTTTTCAGAACTTTGTCTAGGTATGTACTCTGGCTTAAAGCTATCAGGCGTCTTTGTCTATCTCTATAGATTTTGATGCCCAATATATAAGCAGCTTCACCTAGGTCTTTCATTGAAAAACACTTGTTCAAATAACTCTTCACATCGTTAAGCATGTTGATGTCATTTCCAATAATCAATATGTCATCCACATATAGTACCAGAAACGTCACCGAGCTCCCACTCACTTTCTTGTAGATGCAAGCTTCGTAGCAATTTGGAACAAATCCAAAGCTCTTGATCACTTGATCAAAACGAAGGTTCCAACTCCGAGATGCTTGCTTCAGTCCATAAATGGAACGCTGAAGTTTGCATATTTTATCAGCATCCTTAGGATCGACAAAACCTTCGGGTTGCATCATATACAACTCTTCATCAATGTTGCCATTGAGGAAAGCAATCTTAATATCCATCTGCCATATTTCATAATCATGAAACGCAGCAATTGCTAATAAAATCCGAATGGACTTAAACATCGCTACGGGAGAGAAAGTCTCATCGTAGTCAACACCTTGAACTTGTCGAAAACCTTTCGCAACAAGCCGTGCTTTATAGATGGTAACATTACCATCCGCGTCCGTTTTCTTCTTGAAGATCCATTTGCACTCAATGGCCTTTCGGTCGCTAGGAGGGTCCACCAAAGTCCATACTTGGTTTTCGCTCATGGATCCCAATTCGGATTTCATGGCTTCTAGCCATTTCTCAGAGTCTGGGCTCATCATCGCTTCCTCATAGTTCGTAGGTTCGCTGTCTTCTACTAACAAGACAGTCAAGACAGGGTTGCCGTACCACTCAGGAGGGGCACGCGACCTTGTTGACCTGTGACATTCAGTAGCAGCATCGTCCGAAGCTTCATGATCCTTATCATTAGCTTCCTCTATTATTGGTGCAGGCGGCACTGGAACAATTTCAGGTGCTGCGCTACTCTCAAATTCAAGAGAAGGTTCAACAACCTCGTCTAGCTCTACTTTCCTCCCACTCACTTCTTTCGAGAGAAACTCCTTCTCAAGAAAGGAACCGTTCTTTTCGACAAACACTTTGCCTTCGGTTCTGTGATAGAAGGTATACCCAATAGTTTCCTTAGGGTATCCTATGAAGACGCATTTCTCTGCTTTGGGTTCGAGCTTGTCCGGCATCAACTTCTTGACGTAAGCTTCGCATCCCCAAACTTTAAGAAACGACAACTTAGGTTTAGCACCAAACCACAGTTCATACGGTGTCGTCTCAACGGATTTAGATGGTGCCCTATTTAAAGTGAATGCAGCGGTTTCTAATGCATAACCCCAAAATGATAACGGCAAATTAGTAAGAGACATCATTGATCGGACCATATCTAATAGGGTTCGATTCCGGCGTTCAGACACACCATTGCGCTGTGGTGTTCCGGGTGGCGTGAGTTGCGAAACGATTCCGCTTGCTTTAAGATGCGTGAGAAAATCATAACTCAAATATTCACCTCCATGATCGGATCGTAGAAACTTAATATTTCTGTTACGATGGTTCTCCACTTCATTCTGAAATTCTTTGAACTTTTCAAATGTTTCAGATTTATGTTTCATTAAATAGATATACCCATATCTACTTAAGTCATTGGTAAAAGTGAGAAAATAGCGATATCCACCGCGCGTCGAAACACTCATCGGTCCGCATACATCGGTATGTATGATTTCCAACAAGTCCGTTGCTCGCTCCATCATACCGGAGAATGGTGTTTTGATCATCTTGCCCATGAGGCATGGTTCGCATGTGTCAAATGATTCAAAATCAAGAGACTCCAAAAGTCCATCAGAATGGAGTTTCTTCATGCGCTTTACACCAATATGACCTAGACGACAGTGCCACAAATAAGTAGTATTATCACTATCTACTTTGCATCTCTTAGCCTCAATGTTATGGATGTGTGTTTCATCTCTTTCGAGATTTAGAAGAAATAAACCATTCACAAGAGGTGCATGACCATAAAAGATGTTACTCATATAAATAGAACAACCATTATTCTCCGATTTAAATGAATAACCGTCTTGCAATAAACACGATCCAGAAATAATGTTCATGCTCAACACAGGCACATAATAACATTTATTAAGGTTTAAAACTAATCCCGAAGGTAAAACTAAGGAGAGCGTGCCGACGACCATCACATCAACTCTTGATCCGTTGCCAACGCGCATCGTCACCTCATCCCTCGCAAGTCGTCGTCTATTCCGTAGCTCCTGTTTCGAGTTACAAATATTAGCAACTGAACCAGTATCAAATACCCAGGCACTACAACGAGGGCTAGTAAGGAAAACATCAATAACATGTATATCAAATATACCTTTGATGGTGCCAGCCTTCTTGTCCGCTAAGTA
The DNA here is from genome assembly GCA_916181665.1 of Avena sativa. Classification (NCBI taxonomy): domain Eukaryota; kingdom Viridiplantae; phylum Streptophyta; class Magnoliopsida; order Poales; family Poaceae; genus Avena; species Avena sativa. The sequence continues at coordinate 371,048,562 of OV702291.1, read as the reverse complement.
CTTCGGACAGTTGCGCTTCCAGTGACCCTTGTCCTTGCAATAGAAGCACTCAGTGTTCGGCTTAGGACCAGACCTGAGCTTCCTCTCAGCAGGGGCAACACGCTTGCCGCCGCCTTTCTTGAAGGGCTTCCTTGCACCCTTACCTTTCTTAAAGGTGGGGGGCTTATTGACCATCAATACATGATTATTCTTTTTGATGTTCACCTCCGCTACTTTCATCTTAGCAAAGAGCTCAGTGATCATATCAGTGGAACCAATCTGATTGTGATCAACTACAAAACTTTTGTAGCTAGGAGTGTCAATCTTGAGCTCCTCTGGAATCTTGCAGTCCAGTTGCTCAAGGCGTTGAGTGTAGCCCATCATCTTAATGGCGTGCTCACTAACAGAACTCCCTTCCTCCATCTTGTATTTAAGGAATTTCTTAGAGATCTCATATCTCTCAGAACGGGCTTGAGTCTGAAACATGTTTTTCAGCTCCTCGAGAATCTCAAAGGGCCCGGCGAACTCCTCAAAACGATTTTGAAGATCCGATTCCATAGCATACAACATGGCGATCTTAATCAAATCATAATCATCCTTGCGCGACTGATAAACAGCTTTTTCATCAGCCGGCGCATCTACAGCAGGGGCGTCACCTAGCGCTTTCTCAAGGACATAGTCCTTTTGTCCGCCAGCGAGAATGATTCTCAGAATGCGGAACCATTTGGTGAAGTTAGACCCATTGTTTCTAAGCTTTTCTATCTCAGCAAAAACGTTGAAGTTGAAGTTGGACTTGGCCATGTGATCTACAGTATTTGCAAGTACAATTTAGACTATGTTCATGATAAATAGTTCAACTTAATCAAATTACTAGATGAACTCCCACTAAATTCAACATCCCTCAAGTTGTTTAGTGAACACGATCCAAATTCACCACACCTAATCCGATCATCACGAGAAGAGATGTGGTTTCAATGGTGGACAACGAAGTGTCGATCATATCATTCATATGACTCATGCTTAACCTTTCGGTTCTTGTGTTCCGAGGCCATGTCTGTACATGCTAGGCTCGTCAAGTTAGACCCAAGTATTTCCGCGTGTGCAAAACTGGCTTGCACTTGTTGTATGTGAGCGTAGAGTCTATAGCACCCGATCATCACGTGATGCTTGGACACGACGAACTTTCGCAACGGTGCATACTTGGGGAGAACACAGTTTTTATCTTGACCTTTAAGTGAGGAATCATCTTATAATGCTATCGTCGCGATCTAAGCATAATAAGATACATAAAAGGATAAACATCACATGCATATAACTTTATGTGACATGGTATATCCAATCTTCGCGCAATGATCTCCATCTTGTGCGTTCCGGCATGATCTCCATCACTCCACCATGATTGCCCCCACCACGAATAGCAACTACAACTATTGCTAACTACTTAGCGATAAAGTAAAGCTATTACATGGCGTATAATAAGTTGACTCGCAGGTCATACACAATTATAAAGACAACCATATGGCTCCTGCCGGTTGTGTACTCATCGACATGCAAGTCGTGAAACATTACAAAACATGATCATCGCATACAATATACACATCACATCTTGGGCCATACCATATCACAGAAAACACTCCCTGCAAAAACAAGTTAGACGCCTCTACTTTGTTGTTGCATGTTTTACGTGGCTTATGGGAGTAGATGCTAAGAACGATTCTTACCTACGGAAAGCCACAACGGTGATATTATGGTTGCCAAACTCCGGTGTTAATCCCATGACAACTATAGTGAGAGAAACTGACATCCACCAGCCGCATGTGTGGAACAAGCCACACGTCAAGTGCGGAGCCGGTCTCGCGAACGACGCCGCGTAAGGTTGGCCTGGACCGCTTCAATCTCACTATCCCGCGTCATAAGAAGAACACAAACAAGAGGCTTGCAACAGAAAACATCAACGCCCGCAACAACCATGTTGCGTTCTACTCGTGAATCACATCTACGCATAGATCTAGCTCTGATACCACTGAAGGGTTTCGCAGCATAGTAAATCAAAATTTTCTACGGAAGCGAACAGAAGGAAAGCCAAGATCTAATCTAGGAGATGCAAACAATGAGAGAGATTGGATTAGATCTTCATACCCTTGAAGATTCGCACAGCGGAACGTTCGTCGGAACGTGGGTGATGTAGTCGTACTCGCTTCTCCTCCTCGCGATCCGATCCGATCTAGCACCACAAGTGGCGGTGCCTCCGTGAGATGCACACGTGCGGCACCTCGACGTCTCCTCCTTCCTCGGACCAGCAAGTATGGTGGAGAGATAGATTGGATCTATAACACGACGGCGCGGTGTATATGGTGGAGAATTTCTGCAGCAGGGCTTCGCCTACAAATAGTCGGGAGGGAGAGAGGAAGGCAGCAGGGCTACTAGGGTTTGGAGTAAGGTGTGTAGGTTGGTGGGAGGGGGCTCACCAGCCCTCTATATATAGAGGGGGGGTGCGGCCAGCCCTTGCCTCTCCTCCAAGCCTATCTCTAGTTTAAACGATTTAAACTCTCCCTTATCTAGAAATTCTATCTCTAGTTTAAACGAGTTTAAACTTATCTAGAATCGGCTGGGCCCTATGGGGCCTTGTGCCCCTGGCCCAATGCGGCCAGGACACTCCCTCATAGGCCCATGCCCCCTCCCGGAAGGTGGGACCACGTTGGTCCCCTTCCGGAAGGTTCTAGAAGCTTCCGGTACAATACCGATTAATCCGGAACAATTCCGAACTCCAAAAACTGCACTGCCTTATATGAATCTTATTCTCCGGACCACTCCGGAACCTCTCGTGATATCCCGGATCCCATCCGAGACTCCGAACAAAAAATTTATAAACCAATTATCCAATCTATCCTAGCGTCGAGACACGTTAAGTGTGTGACCCTGCGGGTTCGAGAATATGCAGACATGATCTTCTATCAATAATCAACAGCAGGGTCTGGGCACCCATATTGACTCCCACACATTCATCGATGATCATATCGGATGAACCACGATGCCAGGATTCAATCAATCCCATATATATATTCCCTTCGTCTCGCGATATTTTACTTGCCCGAGATTCGATCGTCGGTATCGTCATACCTAGTTCAATCCCGTTCACAGCAGGTACTTTACTCGTTCCGTAATCCGATATCACTTTGTGATTAACTCCTTAACCACATGCTTGCAAGCGGTGTTGATATCGATTACCGAGTGGGCCCGAAGCATATCTCTCCGACTTGGGAGGGACAAATCCCATCTCGATACATACAACCCAACAGATACTTTCCGATCACCTGAGAGACACCTTTATGATCACCCTCTCATAGGATGATGTTTGATGACCTCAAATCTTTCTTCCGATACCAGGGAGTTGCATTATCTCATGGTCTAAGGAATACAATATTTGACATAGGAAAAGCTTCGCAAAGATGAACACAATGACACGATCTAATTGCTTCGCTTAGTTTGGGTCTGTCCACCATATCATTCTCCAATGATATGATCTCATTATCAATTGACAACTCATGTCTATGGTTAGGAAACCTTAACCATCATTGATCAATGAGCTAGTCCATAGAGGCGTACTAGGGACACGGTGTTGTTCACAAACCACACAAGTATTAATGTTTCCGCTTAATACAATTCTAGCATGGAATATAAACTTTATCATGAACAAGAATTATAATAATAACATCTTTATTATTGCCTCTAGGGCATAATTCCAACATGTTATTTTCACTAAACCAGCACAAGAGTCATTGCATGTGTGTTCTTTTCATGAACCACAGCTAGAGTCATTGCATGTGTGTTCCTTTCACAAACCACATATGGATCCACACGAGTCTCTGCATGTGTGTTCTTTTCACAAACCACATATGGATCCACAAGAGTCATTGCATGTGTGTTCTTTTCATGAACCACATATGGATCCACTAGAGTCATTGCATGTTTGTCTTATCCTAGACCAACACTGGAGTCATTGCATGCGTGTTCTTTTCACAAACCACATATGGATCCACCAGAGTCATTGCATGTGTGTTCTTTTCATAAAACACATGGATCAACTAATGTCATTGCATGTGTGTTCTTTTCACAAACAACATATGGATCCACCAGAGTCATTGCATGTATGTTTTTTCCATAAAACACATGGATCAACAAATGTCATTGCATGTCTATTCTTTTCACAAACCACATATGGATCAACAAATGTCATTGCATGTGTGTTCTTTTCACAAACCACATATGGATCCACTAGTCATTGCATGTCTGTTCTTTTCATAAAACACATGGATCCACCAATGTCATTGCATGTGTGTTCTTTTCATGAACCACATATGGATGCACTAGAGACATTGCATGTTTGTTCTTTTAGTAAACCACATGGATCAAGCAGAGTCATTGCATGTGTGTTCTTTTCATGAACCACATATCGATCCACTAGATTCATTGCATGTATGTTCTTTTCACAAAACCAGCACTAGAGTCATTGCATGTGTGTTCTTTTCATAAACCACATATGGATCCACGACAGTCATTGCATGTATGTTCTTTTAATAAAACACATGGATCAACCAATGTCATTGCATGTGTGTTCTCTTCACAAACCACATATGGATCCGCTAGAGTGATTTCATGTCTGTTCTTTTCATAAAACACATGGATCCACCAATGTCATTGCATGTGTGTTCTTTTTATGAACCACATATGGATCCACTAGAGTCATTGCATGTCTGTTCTTTCCATTAATCGTAACTATAGTCATTACATGTGTTTTCTTTTCATGAACCACGGATGGATCCACTAGAGTCATTGCATGCGTGTTATTATCCTAAACCAGCACTAGAGTCATTGCATGTGTTTTCTTTTCACAAACCACATATGGATCCACTAGAGTCATTGCATGTGTGTTCTTTTCACAAACTACATATGGATTCACCAATGTCATTGCATGTGTGTTCTTCTCATGAACCACATATGGATCCACTAGAGTCAGGACATATATGTTCTTTTCAGAAACCACATATGGATCCACCAATGTTATTGCATGTGTGCTCTTTTCACAAACCACATATGGATCCACTAGAGTCATTGCATGTATGTTCTTTTCCACAAACCACATGGATCCACCAATGTCATTGCATGTGTGTTCTTTTCATGAACAACATATGGATCCACTAGGTCATTGCATGTGTGATCTTTCCACAAACCACATGGATCCACCAATATCATTGCACGTGTGTTGTTTTCATGAACCACATAAGGATCTACTAGAGTCATTGCATGTGTGTTATTTTCACTAAACCAGCACTAGAGTCATTGCATGTGTGTTCTTTTCATGAACCACAGCTAGAGTCATTGCATGTGTGTTCCTTTCACATACCACATATGGATCCACACGAGTCATTGCATGTGTGTTGTTTTCACAAACCACATATGTATCCACAAGAGTCATTGCATGTGTGGTCTTTTCATGAACCACATATGGATCCACTAGAGTCATTGCATGTTTGTCTTATCCTAAACCAACACTGGAGTCATTGCATGTGTGTTCTTTTCACAAACCACATATGGATCCACCAGAGTCATTGCATGTGTGTTCTTTTCATAAAACACATGGATCAACTAATGTCATTGCATCTGTGTTCTTTTCACAAACCACATATGGATCCACCATAGTCATTGCATGTGTGTTCTTTTCATAAAACACATGGATCAAGAAGAGTCATTGCATGTGTGTTCTTTTCATGAACCACATATGAATCCACTAGAGTCATTGCATGTATGTTCTTTTCACAAAACCATCACTAGAGTCGTTGCATGTGTGTAATTCTCACAAAACACATGGATCAACCAATGTTATTGCATGTGTGTTCTTTTCACAAACCACATATGGATCCACTAGAGTCATTGCATGTCTATTCTTTTAATAAACCAGCACAATAGTCATTGTATGTGTGTTCTTTTCACAAACCACATATGTATCCACTAGAGTCATTGCATGTCGTATCTTTTCATAAAACACATGGATCCACCAATGTCATTGCATGTGTGTTCTTTTCATGAACCACATATGGATCCACTAGAGTCATTGCATGTCTGGTCTTTCCATTAACCACAACTATATTCATTGCACGTGTGTTCTTTTCATGAAGCACATATGGATCCACTAGAGTCATTGCATGTGTGTTATTTTCATGAAACTAGCAAAAGAGTCAATGCATGTGTGTTCTTTTCACAATCCACATATGGATCCACTAGAGTCATTGCATGTGCGTTCTTTTCATGAACCACATATGGATCCAATAGAGTCATTGCATGTATGTTCTTTCCATAAACCAGCACTAGAATCATTGCATGTGTGTTCTTTTCACAAACCACATATGGATCCACTAGTCATTGCATGTCGGTTCTTTTCATAAAACACATGGATCCACCAATGTCATTGCATGTGTGTTCTTTTCATGAACCACATATGGATCCAATAGAGTCATTGCATGTCTGTTCTTTCCATTAACCACAACTATAGTCTTTGCATGTGTGTTATTTTCATGAACCACATATGGATCCACTAGAGACATTGGATGTATGTTCTTATCCTAAACCAGCACTAGAGTCATTGCATGTGTGTTCTTTTCACAAACCACATATGGATCCACCAGAGTCATTGCATGTATGTTCTTTTCATAAAACACATGGATCAACCATTGTCATTGCATGTGTGTTCTTTTCACAAAGCACATATGGATCCACCAGAGTCATTACATGTTTGCTCTTTTCATAAAACACATGGATCAACCAATGTCATTGCATGTGTGTTATTTTCACAAACCACATATGGATCCACTAGAGACATTGCATGTTTGTTCTTTTAATAAAGCACATGGATCAAGTGTTCTTTTCATGAACCACATATGGATCCAGTAGAGTCATTGCATGTATGTTCTTTTCACAAAACCAGCACTAGAGTCATTACATGTGTGTTCTTTTCATAAACCACATATGGATCGATGAGAGTCATTGCATGTATGTTTTTTTCATAAAACACATGGATCAACCAATGTCATTGCATGTGTGTTCTTTTCACAAACCACATATGGATCCAGTAGAGTCATTGCATGTCTATCCTTTTCATAAAACAAATGGATCCACCAATGTCATTGCATGTCTGTTCTTTTCATGAACCACATATGGATCCACTAGAGTCATTGCATGTCTGTTCTTTCCATTAATCGTAACTATAGTCACTGCATGTGTTTTCTTTTCATGAACCACAGATGGCTCCACTAGAGTCATTGCATGTGTGTTATTATCCTAAACCAGTACTAGAATCATGGCATGTGTTTTGTTTTCACAAACCACATATGGATCTACTAGAGTCATTTCATGTGTGTTCTTTTCACAAACCACATATGGATTCACCAATGTCATTGCATGTGTGTTCTTCTCATGAACCACATATGGATCCACTAGAGTCAGTACATGTATGTTCTTTTCAAAAACCACATATGGATCCACCAATGTCATTGCATGTATGTTCTTTTCACAAATCACATATGGATCCACTAGAGTCATTGCATGTATGTTCTTTTCCACAAACCACATGGATCCACCAATGCCATTGCATGTGTGTTCTTTTCATGAACAACATATGGATCCACTAGGGTCATTGCATGTTTGTTCTTTTCACAAACCACATGGATCCACCAATATCATTGCACGTGTATTCTTTTCATGAACCACATATGGATCCACTAGAGTCATTGCCTGTGTGTTATTTTCACTAAACCAGCACTAGAGTCATTGCATGTGTGTTCTTTTCATGAACCACAACTAGAGTCATTGCATGTGTGTTCCTTTCACAAACCACATATGGATCCACACGAGTCATTGCATGTGTGTTGTTTTCACAAACCACATATGTATCCACAAGAGTCATTGCATGTGTGTTCTTTTCATGAACCACATATGGATCCACTAGAGTCATTGCATGTTTGTCTTATCCTAAACCAACACTGGAGTCATTGCATGTGTGTTCTTTTCACAAACCACATATGGATCCACCAGAGTCATTGCATGTGTGTTCTTTTCATAAAACACATGGATCAACTAATGTCATTGCATGTGTGTTCTTTTCACAAACCACATATGGATCCACCATAGTCATTGCATGTGTGTTCTTTTCATAAAACACATGGATCAAGAAGAGTCATTGCATGTGTGTTCTTTTCATGAACCACATGTTAATCCACTAGAGTCATTGCATATATGTTCTTTTCACAAAACCAACACTAGAGTCGTTGCATGTGTGTAATTCTCAGAAAACACATGGATCAACCAATATTATTGCATGTGTGTTCTTTTCACAAACCACATATGGATCCACTAGAGTCATTGCATGTCTATTCTTTTAATAAACCAGCACAATAGTCATTGTATGTGTGTTCTTTTCACAAACCACATATGTATCCACTAGAGTCATTGCATGTCGTATCTTTTCATAAAACACATGGATCCACCAATGTCATTGCATGTGTGTTCTTTTCATGAACCACATATGGATCCACTAGAGTCATTGCATGTCTGGTCTTTCCATTAACCACAACTATATTCATTGCACGTGTGTTCTTTTCATGAAGCACATATGGATCCACTAGAGTCATTGCATGTGTGTTATTTTCATGAAACTAGCACAAGAGTCAATGCATGTGTGTTCTTTTCACAATCCACATATGGATCCACTAGAGTCATTGCATGTGTGTTCTTTTCATGAACCACATATGGATCCAATAGAGTCATTGCATGTATGTTCTTTCCATAAACCAGCACTAGAATCATTGCATGTGTGTTCTTTTCACAAACCACATATGGATCCACTAGTCATTGCATGTCGGTTCTTTTCATAAAACACATGGATCCACCAATGTCATTGCATGTGTGTTCTTTTCATGAACCACATATGGATCCAATAGAGTCATTGCATGTCTGTTCTTTCCATTAACCACAGCTATAGTCTTTGCATGTGTGTTATTTTCATGAACCACATATGGATCCACTAGAGACATTGGATGTATGTTCTTATCCTAAACCAGCACTAGAGTCATTGGATGTGTGTTCTTTTCACAAACCACATATGGATCCACCAGAGTCATTGCATGTATGTTCTTTTCATAAAACACATGGATCAACCATTGTCATTGCATGTGTGTTCTTTTCACAAACCACATATGGATCCACCAGAGTCATTACATGTTTGCTCTTTTCATAAAACACATGGATCAACCAATGTCATTGCATGTGTGCTATTTTCACAAACCACATATGGATCCACTAGAGACATTGCATGTTTGTTCTTTTAATAAACCACATGGATCAAGCAGAGTCATTGCATGTGTGTTCTTTTCATGAACCACATATGGATCCAGTAGAGTCATTGCATGTATGTTCTTTTCACAAAACTAGCACTAGAGTCATTACATGTGTGTTCTTTTCATAAACCACATATGGATCGATGAGAGTCATTGCATGTATGTTTTTTTCATAAAACACATGGATCAACCAATGTCATTGCATGTGTGTTCTTTTCACAAACCACATATGGATCCAGTAGAGTCATTGCATGTCTGTCCTTTTCATAAAACAAATGGATCCACCAATGTCATTGCATGTGTGTTCTTTTCATGAACCACATATGGATCCACTAGAGTCATTGCATGTTTGTTCTTTCCATTAATCGTAACTATAGTCATTGCATGTGTTTTCTTTTCATGAACCACAGATGGCTCCACTAGAGTCATTGCATGTGGGTTATTATCCTAAACCAGTACTAGAGTCATTGCATGGTATTTGTTTTCACAAACCACATATGGATCTACTAGAGTCATTTCATGTGTGTTCTTTTCACAAACCACATATGGATTCACCAATGTCCTTGCATGTGTGTTCTTCTCATGAACCACATATGGATCCACTAGAGTCAGTACATGTATGTTCTTTTCAAAAACCACATATGGATCCACCAATGTCATTGCATGTATGTTCTTTTCACAAATCACATATGGATCCACTAGAGTCACTGCATGTATGTTCTTTTCCACAAACCACATGGATCCACCAATGCCATTGCATGTGTGTTCTTTTCATGAACAACATATGGATCCACTAGGGTCATTGCATGTTTGTTCTTTTCACAAACCACATGGATCCACCAATATCATTGCACGTGTGTTCTTTTCATGAACCACATATGGATCCACTAGAGTCATTGCATATGTGTTATTTTCACTAAACCAGCACTAGAGTCATTGCATGTGTGTTCTTTTCATGAACCACAGCTAGAGTCATTGCATGTGTGTTCTTTTCACAAACCACATATCGATCCACACGAGTCATTGCATGTGTGTTCTTTTCACAAACCACATATGGATCCACAAGAGTCATTGCATGTGTGCTCTTTTCATGAACCACATATGGATCCACTAGAGTCATTGCTTGTTTGTTCTTGTCCTAAACCAGCACTAGAGTTATTGCATGTGTGTTCTTTTCACAAACCACATATGGATCCACCAGAGTCATTGCATGTGTGTTCTCTTCATAAAACACATGGATCAACTAATGTCATTGCATGTGTGTTATTTTCACAAACCACATATGGATCCACCAGAGTCATTGCATGTATGTTCTTTTCATAAAACACATGGATCAACCAATGTCATTGCATGTGTGTTCTTCTCACAAACCACATATGGATCGACGAGAGTCATCGCATGTATGTTCTTTTCATAAAACACATGGATAAACCAATGTCATTGCATGTGTGTTCTTTTCACAAACCACATATGGATCCACTAGAGTCATTGCATGTCTATTCTTTTCATAAACCAGCACTAGAGTCATTGCATGTGTGTTCTTTTCACAAACCACATATGAATACACTAGAGTCATTGCATGTCGTATCTTTTCATAAAACACATGGATCCACCAATGTCATTGCATGTGTGTTCTTTTCATGAACCACATATGGATCCACTAGAGTCATTGCATGTCTGTTCTTTCCACTAACCACAACTATAGTCATTGCATTTTTTTCATGAACCACATATAGATCCACTAGAGTCATTGCATGTGTGTTATTTTCATGAAACTAGCACTAGAGTCAATGCATGTGAGTTCTTTTCACAATTCACATATGGATCCACCAGAGTCATTGCATGTGTGTTATTTTCATGAACCATATATGGATCTACTAGAGACATTGCGTGTATGTTCTTTTCACAAACCAGATATGGATCCACTAGAGTCATTGAATGTGTGTTCTTTTCATAAAACACATGGATCAACTAATATCATTGCAGGTGTGTTCTTTTCACAAACCACATTTCGATCCACCAGAGTCATTGCATGTATGTTCTTATCATAAAACACATGGATCAACAAATGTCATTGCATGTGTGTTCTTTTCACAAACCACATATGGATACACTAGAGTCATTGCATGTTTGTTATTTTCTTAAACCACATGGATCGAGCAGAGTCATTGCATCTGTGTTCTTTTCATGAACCACATATGGATCCAATAGAGTCATTGCATTTATGTTCTTTTCACAAAACCAGCACTAGAGTCATTGCATGTGTGTTATTTTCACAAACCACATATGGATCCACCAGAGTCATCGCATGTATGTTCTTTTCATAAAACACATGGATCAACCAATGTCATTGCATGTGTGTTCTTTTCACAAACCACATATGGATCCACTTGAGACATTGCATGTCTGTTCTTTTCATAAACCAGCACTAGAATCATTGCATGTGTGTTCTTTTCACAAACCACATGTGGATCCACTAGTCATTGCATGTCTGTTCTTTTCATAAAACACATGGATCCACCAATGTCATTGCATGTGTCTTCTTTTCATGAACCACATATGGATCCAATACAGTCATTGCATGTATGTTCTTTCCATTAACCACAGTTATATCCTTTGCATGTGTGTTCTTTTCATGAACCACATATGGATCCACCAGAGTCATTGCATGTGTGTTGTTTTTATAAACCACGTATCGATCCACCAGAGTCATTGCATGCGTGTTCTTTTCATGAACCACATATGGATCCACTAGAGTCATTGCATGTTTGTTCTTATCCTAAACCAGCACTAGATCTTTGCGTGTGTGTTCTTTTCACAAACCACATATGGATCCACCAGAGTCATTGCATGTGTATTCTTTTCATAAAACACATGGATCAACTAATGTCATTGCATGTGTGTTCTTTCACAAACCATATATGGATCCACCAGAGTCATTGCATGTATGTTCTTTTCATAAAACACATGGATGAACCAATGTCATTGCATGTGTGTTCTTTTCACAAACCACATATGGATCCACTAGAGTCGTTGCATGTTTGTTCTTTTCATAAACCACATGGATCAAGAAGAGTCATTGCATGTGTCTTCTTTTCATGAACCACATATGGATCCACTAGAGACATTGCATGTTTGTTCTTTTAATAAACCACATGGATCAAGCAGAGTCATTACATGTGTGTTCTTTTCATGAACCACATATCGATCCACTAGAGTCATTGCATGTATGTTCTTTTCACAAAACTAGGACTAGAGTCATTGCATGTGTGTTCTTTTCATAAACTACATATGGATCCACGAGAGTCATTGCATATATGTTCTTTTCATAAAACACATGGATCAACCAATGCCATTGCATGTGTGTTATTTTCACAAACCACATATGGATCCACCAGAGTCATTGCATGTGTGTTATTTTCACAAACCACATATGGATCCACTAGAGTCATTGCATGTGTGTTCTTTTCATGAACCACATATGGATCCACTAGAGTCATTGCAAGTTTGGTCTTTTCATAAACTAGCACTAGAGTCATTGCATGTGTGTTCTTTTCACAAACCACATATGGATCCACCAGAGTCATTGCATGTGTGTTCTTTTCATAAAACACATGGATCAACTAATGTCATTGCATGTGTGTTCTTTTCACAAACCACATATGGATCCACCATAGTCATTGCATGTGTGTTCTTTTCATAAAACACATGGATCAACCAATGTCATTGCATGTGTGTTCTTTTCACAAACCACATATGGATCCACTTGAGTCATTGCATGTCTGTTCTTTTCATAAACCAGCACTAGAATCATTGCATGTGTGTTCTTTTCACAAACCACATATGGATCCACTAGTCATTGCATGTCTGTTCTTTTCATAAAACACATGGATCCACCAATGTCATTGCATGTGTCTTCTTTTCATGAACCACATATGGATCCAATACAGTCATTGCATGTATGTTCTTTCCATTAACCACAGTTATATTCTTTGCATGTGTGTTCTTTTCATGAACCACATATGGATCCACCAGAGTCATTGCATGTGTGTTGTTTTTATAAACCACGTATCGATCCACCAGAGTCATTGCATGCGTGTTCTTTTCATGAACCACATATGGATCCACTAGAGTCATTGCATGTTTGTTCTTATCCTAAACCAGCACTAGATCTTTGCGTGTGTTTTCTTTTCACAAACCACATATGGATCCACCAGAGTCATTGCATGTGTATTCTTTTCATAAAACACATGGATCAACTAATGTCATTGCATGTGTGTTCTTTCACAAACCATATATGGATCCACCAGAGTCATTGCATGTATGTTCTTTTCATAAAACACATGGATGAACCAATGTCATTGCATGTGTGTTCTTTTCACAAACCACATATGGATCCACTAGAGTCGTTGCATGTTTGTTCTTTTCATAAACCACATGGATCAAGAAGAGTCATTGCATGTGTCTTCTTTTCATGAACCACATATGGATCCACTAGAGACATTGCATGTTTGTTCTTTTAATAAACCACATGGATCAAGCAGAGTCATTGCATGTTTGTTCTTTTCATAAAACTCATGGATCCACCAATGTCATTGCATGTGTGTTCTTTTCATGAACCACATATGGATCCACTAGATACATTGCATGTGTGTTATTTCCATTAATCGTAACTATAGTCATTGCATGTTTGTTCTTGTCATGAACCACAGATGGATCCACTTGAGTCATTGCATGTGTGTTCTTTTCACAAACCACATATGGATCCACCAATGTCATTGCATGTGTGTTCTTTTCATGAACCACATATGGATCCACTAGAGTCAGTACATGTATGTTCTTTTCACAAACCACATATGGATCCACCAATGTCATTGCATGTGTGTTGTTTTCACAAACCACATATGGATCCACTAGAGTCATTTCATGTATGTTCATTTCCATAAACCACATGGATCCACCAATGCCATTGCATGTGTGTTCTTTTCATGAACAACATATGGATCCACTAGAGTCATTGCATGTGTGTTCTTTCCACAAATCACATGGATCCACCAATGTCATTGCACGTGTGTTCTTTTCATGAACCACATATGGATCCACTAGATTCATTGCATGTGTGATATTTTCACTAAACCAGCACTAGAGTCATTGCATGTGTGTTCTTTTCATGAACCACAGTTAGAGTCATTGCATGTGTGTTCTTTTCACAAACCACATATGGATCCACCAGAGTCATTGCATGTGTGTTGTTTTCATAAACCACATATGGATCCACCAGAGTCATTGCATGTGTGTTCTTTTCATGAACCACATATGGTTCCACTAGAGTCATTGCATGTTTGTTCTTATCCTAAACCAGCACTAGATATTTGCATGTGTGTTCTTTTCACAAACCACATATGGATCCACTAGAGTCATTGAATGTGTGTTCGCTACATAAAACACATGGATCAACTAATGTCATTGCATGTGTGTTCTTTCACAAACCATATATGGATCCACCAGAGTCATTGCATGTATGTTCTTTTCATAAAACACATGGATGAACCAATGTCATTGCATGTGTGTTCTTTTCACAAACCACATATGGATCCACTAGAGTCATTGCATGTTTGTTCTTTTCGTAAACCACATGGATCAAGAAGAGTCATTGCATGTGTCTTCTTTTCATGAACCACATATGGATCCACTAGAGACATTGCATGTTTGTTCTTTTAATAATCGACATGGATGAAGAAGAGTCATTGCATGTGTGTTCTTTTCATGAACCACATATCGATCCACTAGAGTCATTGCATGTATGTTCTTTTCACAAAACCAGCACTAGAGTCATTGCATGTGTGTTCTTTTCATAAACCACATATGGATCCACGAGAGTCATTGCATGTATGTTCTTTTCATAAAACACATGGATCAACCAATGTCATTGCATGTGTGTTATTTTCACAAACCACATATGGATCCACCAGAGTCATTGCATGTGTGTTATTTTCACAAACCACATATGGATCCACTAGAGTCATTGCATGTGTGTTCTTTTAATGAACCACATATGGATCCACTAGAGTCATTGCAAGTTTGTTCTTTTCATAAACCAGCACTAGAGTCATTGCATGTGTGTTCTTTTCACAAACCACATATGGATCCAATAGAGTCATTGCATGTATGTTCTTTTCATAAACCACATGGATCCACCAATGTCATTGCATGTGTATTCTTTTCTTGAACCACATATGGATCCACTAGATTCATTGCATGTATGTTCTTTCCACAAACCACATGGATCCACCAATGTCATTGCATGTATGTTATTTTCACAAACCACATATGGATCCACTAGAGTCATTGCATGTTTGTTCTTTTCATAAAACACATGGATCCACCAATGTCATTGCATGTGTGTTCTTTTCATGAACCACGTATGGATCCACTAGATACATTGCATGTGTGTTATTTCCATTAATCGTAACTATAGTCATTGCATGTGTGTTCTTGTCATGAACCACAGATGGATCCACCAGAGTCATTGCATGTGTGTTCTTTTCACAAACCACATATGGATCCACCAATGTCATTGCATGTGTGTTCTTTTCATGAACCACATATGGATCCACTAGAGTCAGTACATGTATGTTCTTTTCACAAACCACATATGGATCCACCAATGTCATTACATGTGTGTTGTTTTCACAAACCACATATGGATCCACTAGAGTCATTTCATGTATGTTCATTTCCACAAACCACATGGATCCACCAATGCCATTGCATGTGTGTTCTTTTCATGAACAACATATGGATCCACTAGAGTCATTGCATGTGTGTTCTTTCCACAAACCACATGGATCCACCAATGTCATTGCACGTGTGTTCTTTTCATGAACCACATATGGATCCACTAGAGTCATTGCATGTGTGTTATTTTCACTAAACCAGCACTAGGGTCATTGCATGTGTGTTCTTTTCATGAACCACAGCTAGAGTCATTACATGTGTGTTCTTTTCACAAACCACATATGGATCCACCAGAGTCATTGCATGTCTGTTGTTTTCATAAACCACATATGGATCCACCAGAGTCATTGCATATGTGTTCTTTTAATGAACCACATATGGATCCACTAGAGTCATTGCATGTTTGTTCTTATCCTAAACCAGCACTAGAGTCATTGCATGTGTGTTCTTTTCACAAACCACATATGGATCCACTAGAGTCATTGCATGTGTGTTCTTTTCATAAAACACGTGGATCAACTAATGTCATTTCATGTGTGTTCTTTCACAAACCATATATGGATCCACCATAGTCATTGCATGTATGTTCTTTTCATAAAACACATGGATGAACCAATGTCATTGCATGTGTGTTCTTTTCACAAACCACATTATGGATCCACTAGAGTCATTGCATGTTTGTTCTTTTCATAAACCACATGGATCAAGAAGAGTCATTGCATGTGTGTTCTTTTCATGAACCACATATGGATCCACTAGAGTCATTGCATGTATGCTCTTTTCGCAAAACCAGCACTAGAGTCGTTGCATGTGTGTTCTTTTCATCAACCACATATGGATCCACTAGAGTCATTGCATGTATGTTCTTTCGATAAACCAGCACTAGAATCATTGCATGTGTGTGATTTTCACAAACCACATATGTATCCACTAGTCATTGCAAGTCTGTTCTTTTCATAAAACACATGGATCCAGCAATGTCATTTCATGTGTGTTCTTTTCATTAACCACATATGGATCCAATAGAGTCATTGCATGTTTGTTCTTTCCATTAACCACAGCTATAGTCTTTGCATGTGTGTTCTTTTCATGAACCACACATGGATCCACTAGAGACATTGCATGTATGTTCCTATCCTAAACTAATACTAGAGTCATTGCATGCGTGTTCTTTTCACAAACCACATATGGATCCACCAGAGTCATTTCATGTATGTTCTTTTCATAAAACACATGGATCAACCATTGTCATTGCATGTGTGTTCTTTTCACAAACCACATATGGATCCACCAGAGTCATTACATGTTTGTTCTTTTCATAAAACACATGGATCAACCAATGTCATTGCATGTGTGTTATTTTCTAAAACCACATATGGATCCACTAGAGACATTGCATGTTTGTTCTTTCAATAAACCACATGGATCAAGCAGAGTCATTGCATGTATGTTCTTTTCACAAAACCAGCACTAGAGTCATTGCATGTGTGCTCTTTTCATAAACCACATATGGATCCACGAGAGTCATTGCATGTATGTTGTTTTCATAAAACACATGGATCAAGCAAGGTCATTGCATGTGTGTTCTTTTCACAAACCACATATGGATCCACTAGAGTCATTGCATGTATGTTCATTTCATAAAACACATGGATCCACCAATGTCATTGCATGTGTGTTCTTTTCATGAACCACATATGGATCCACTAGAGTCATTGCATGTCTGTTCTTTCCATTAATCGTAACTATAGTCATTGCATGTGTTTTCTTTTCATGAACCACAGATGGGTCCACTAGAGTCATTGCATGTGTATTATTGTCCTAAACCAGCACTAGAGTCATTGCATGTGTTTTCTTTTCACAAACCACATATGGATCCACTAGAGTCATTGCATCTGTGTTCTTTTCACAAACCACATATGGATTCACCAATGTCATTGCATGCGTGTTCTTCTCATGAACCACATATGGATCCACTAGAGTCAGTACATGTATGTTCTTTTCACAAACCACATATGGATCCACCAATGTTATTGCATGTGTGCTCTTTTCACAAACCACATATGGATCCACTAGAGTCATTGCATGTATGTTCTTTTCCAAAAACCACATGGATCCACCAATGTCATTGCATGTGTGTTCTTTTCATGAACCACATGGATCAAGAAGAGTCATTTCATGTGTCTTCTTTTCATGAACCACATATGGATCCACTAGAGACATTGAATGTGTGTTCTTTACATAAAACACATGGATCAACTAATGTCATTGCATGTGTGTTCTTTCACAAACCATATATGGATCCACCAGAGTCATTGCATGTATGTTCTTTTCATAAAACACATGGATGAACCAATGTCATTGCATGTGTGTTCTTTTCACAAACCACATATGGATCCACTAGAGTCATTGCATGTTTGTTCTTTTCATAAACCACATGGATCAAGAAGAGTCATTGCATGTGTCTTCTTTTCATGAACCACATATGGATCCACTAGAGACATTGCATGTTTGTTCTTTTAATAATCGACATGGATGAAGAAGAGTCATTGCATGTGTGTTCTTTTCATGAACCACATATCGATCCACTAGAGTCATTGCATGTATGTTCTTTTCACAAAACCAGCACTAGAGTCATTGCATGTGTGTTCTTTTCATAAACCACATATGGATCCACGAGAGTCATTGCATGTATGTTCTTTTCATAAAACACATGGATCAACCAATGTCATTGCATGTGTGTTATTTTCACAAACCACATATGGATCCACCAGAGTCATTGCATGTGTGTTATTTTCACAAACCACATATGGATCCACTAGAGTCATTGCATGTGTGTTGTTTTCATGAACCACATATGGATCCACTAGAGTCATTGCAAATTTGGTCTTTTCATAAACTAGCACTAGAGTCATTGCATGTGTGTTCTTTTCACAAACCACATATGGATCCACTAGAGTCATTGCATGTATGTTCTTTTCATAAACCACATGGATCCACCAATGTCATTGCATGTGTATTCTTTTCTTGAACCACATATGGATCCACTAGATTCATTGCATGTATGTTCTTTCCACAAACCACATGTATCCACCAATGTCATTGCATGTATGTTATTTTCACAAACCACATATGGATCCACTAGAGTCATTGCATGTTTGTTCTTTTCATAAAACACATGGATCCACCAATGTCATTGCAAGTGTGTTATTTTCACAAACCACATATGGATCCACTAGAGTCATTGCATGTTTGTTCTTTTCATAAAACACATGGATCCACCAATGTCATTGCATGTGTGTTCTTTTCATGAACCACATATGGATCCACTAGATACATTGCATGTGTGTTATTTCCATTAATCGTAACTATAGTCATTGCATGTGTGTTCTTGTCATGGACCACAGATGGATCCACTAGATTCATTGCATGTTTGTTCTTTTCACAAACCACATATGGATCCACCAATGTCATTGCATGTGTGTTCTTTTCATGAACCACATAAGGATCCACTAGAGTCAGTACATGTATGTTCTTTTCACAAACCACATATGGATCCACCAATGTCATTACATGTGTGTTGTTTTCACAAACCACATATGGATCCACTAGAGTCATTTCATGTATGTTCATTTCCACAAACCACATGGATCCACCAATGCCATTGCATGTGTGTTCTTTTCATGAACAACATATGGATCCACTAGAGTCATTGCATGTGTGTTCTTTCCACAAACCACATGGATCCACCAATGTCATTGCACGTGTGTTCTTTTCATGAACCACATATGGTTCCACTAGAGTCATTGCATGTGTGTTATTTTCACTAAACCAGCACTAGGGTCATTGCATGTGTGTTCTTTTCATGAACCACAGCTAGAGTCATTACATGTGTGTTCATTTCACAAACCACATATGGATCCACCAGAGTCATTGCATGTGTGTTGTTTTCATAAACCACATATGGATCCACCAGAGTCATTGCATATGTGTTCTTTTAATGAACCACATATGGATCCACTAGAGTCATTGCATGTTTGTTCTTATCCTAAACCAGCACTAGAGTCATTGCATGTGTGTTCTTTTCACAAACCACATATGGATCCACCAGAGTCATTGCATGTGTGTTCTTTTCATAAAACACGTGGATCAACTAATGTCATTTCATGTGTGTTCTTTCGCAAACCATATATGGATCCACCATAGTCATTGCATGTATGTTCTTTTCATAAAACACATGGATGAACCAATGTCATTGCATGTGTGTTCTTTTCACAAACCACATATGGATCCACTAGAGTCATTGCATGTTTGTTCTTTTCATAAACCACATGGATCAAGAAGAGTCATTGGATGTGTCTTCTTTTCATGAACCACATATGGATCCACTAGAGACATTGCATGTCTGTTCTTTCCATTAATCGTAACTATAGTCATTGCATGTGTTTTCTTTTCATGAACCACAGATGGGTCCACTAGAGTCATTGCATGTGTATTATTGTCCTAAACCAGCACTAGAGTCATTGCATGTGTTTTCTTTTCACAAACCACATATGGATCCACTAGAGTCATTGCATCTGTGTTCTTTTCACAAACCACATATGGATTCACCAATGTCATTGCATGCGTGTTCTTCTCATGAACCACATATGGATCCACTAGAGTCAGTACATGTATGTTCTTTTCACAAACCACATATGGATCCACCAATGTTATTGCATGTGTGCTCTTTTCACAAACCACATATGGATCCACTAGAGTCATTGCATGTATGTTCTTTTCCAAAAACCACATGGATCCACCAATGTCATTGCATGTGTGTTCTTTTCATGAACCACATGGATCAAGAAGAGTCATTTCATGTGTCTTCTTTTCATGAACCACATATGGATCCACTAGAGACATTGAATGTGTGTTCTTTACATAAAACACATGGATCAACTAATGTCATTGCATGTGTGTTCTTTCACAAACCATATATGGATCCACCAGAGTCATTGCATGTATGTTCTTTTCATAAAACACATGGATGAACCAATGTCATTGCATGTGTGTTCTTTTCACAAACCACATATGGATCCACTAGAGTCATTGCATGTTTGTTCTTTTCATAAACCACATGGATCAAGAAGAGTCATTGCATGTGTCTTCTTTTCATGAACCACATATGGATCCACTAGAGACATTGCATGTTTGTTCTTTTAATAATCGACATGGATGAAGAAGAGTCATTGCATGTGTGTTCTTTTCATGAACCACATATCGATCCACTAGAGTCATTGCATGTATGTTCTTTTCACAAAACCAGCACTAGAGTCATTGCATGTGTGTTCTTTTCATAAACCACATATGGATCCACAAGAGTCATTGCATGTATGTTCTTTTCATAAAACACATGGATCAACCAATGTCATTGCATGTGTGTTATTTTCACAAACCACATATGGATCCACCAGAGTCATTGCATGTGTGTTATTTTCACAAACCACATATGGATCCACTAGAGTCATTGCATGTGTGTTGTTTTCATGAACCACATATGGATCCACTAGAGTCATTGCAAGTTTGGTCTTTTCATAAACTAGCACTAGAGTCATTGCATGTGTGTTCTTTTCACAAACCACATATGGATCCACTAGAGTCATTGCATGTATGTTCTTTTCATAAACCACATGGATCCACCAATGTCATTACATGTGTATTCTTTTCTTGAACCACATATGGATCCACTAGATTCATTGCATGTATGTTCTTTCCACAAACCACATGTATCCACCAATGTCATTGCATGTATGTTATTTTCACAAACCACATATGGATCCACTAGAGTCATTGCATGTTTGTTCTTTTCATAAAACACATGGATCCACCAATGTCATTGCAAGTGTGTTATTTTCACAAACCACATATGGATCCACTAGAGTCATTGCATGTTTGTTCTTTTCATAAAACACATGGATCCACCAATGTCATTGCATGTGTGTTCTTTTCATGAACCACATATCGATCCACTAGAGTCATTGCATGTATGTTCTTTTCACAAAACCAGCACTAGAGTCATTGCATGTGTGTTCTTTTCATAAACCACATATGGATCCACGAGAGTCATTGCATGTATGTTCTTTTCATAAAACACATGGATCAACCAATGTCATTGCATGTGTGTTATTTTCACAAACCACATATGGATCCACCAGAGTCATTGCATGTGTGTTATTTTCACAAACCACATATGGATCCACTAGAGTCATTGCATGTGTGTTCTTTTCATGAACCACATATGGATCCACTAGAGTCATTGCAAGTTTGGTCTTTTCATAAACTAGCACTAGAGTCATTGCATGTGTGTTCTTTTCACAAACCACATATGGATCCACTAGAGTCATTGCATGTATGTTATTTTCATAAACCACATGGATCCACCAATGTCATTGCATGTGTATTCTTTTCTTGAACCACATATGGATCCACTAGATTCATTGCATGTATGTTCTTTCCACAAACCACATGTATCCACCAATGTCATTGCATGTATGTTATTTTCACAAACCACATATGGATCCACTAGAGTCATTGCATGTTTGTTCTTTTCATAAAACACATGGATCCACCAATGTCATTGCAAGTGTGTTATTTTCACAAACCACATATGGATCCACTAGAGTCATTGCATGTTTGTTCTTTTCATAAAACACATGGATCCACCAGTGTCATTGCATGTGTGTTCTTTTCATGAACCACATATGGATCCACTAGATACATTGCATGTGTGTTATTTCCATTAATCGTAACTATAGTCATTGCATGTGTGTTCTTGTCATGGACCACAGATGGATCCACTAGATTCATTGCATGTGTGTTCTTTTCACAAACCACATATGGATCCACCAATGTCATTGCATGTGTGTTCTTTTCATGAACCACATAAGGATCCACTAGAGTCAGTACATGTATGTTCTTTTCACAAACCACATATGGATCCACCAATGTCATTGCACGTGTGTTCTTTTCATGAACCACATATGGATCCACTAGAGTCATTGCATGTGTGTTATTTTCACTAAACCAGCACTAGGGTCATTGCATGTGTGTTCTTTTCATGAACCACAGCTAGAGTCATTACATGTGTGTTCTTTTCACAAACCACATATGGATCCACCATAGTCATTGCATGTGTGTTGTTTTCATAAACCACATATGGATCCACCAGAGTCATTGCATATGTGTTCTTTTAATGAACCACATATGGATCCACTAGAGTCATTGCATGTTTGTTCTTATCCTAAACCAGCACTAGAGTCATTGCATGTGTGTTCTTTTCACAAACCACATATGGATCCACCAGAGTCATTACATGTGTGTTCTTTTCATAAAACACGTGGATCAACTAATGTCATTTCATGTGTGTTCTTTCACAAACCATATATGGATCCACCATAGTCATTGCATGTATGTTCTTTTCATAAAACACATGGATGAACCAATGTCATTGCATGTGTGTTATTTTCACAAACCACATATGGATCCACTAGAGTCATTGCATGTTTGTTCTTTTCATAAACCACATGGATCAAGAAGAGTCATTGCATGTGTGTTCTTTTCATGAACCACATATGGATCCACTAGAGTCATTGCATGTATGTTCTTTTCGCAAAACCAGCACTAGAGTCGTTGCATGTGTGTTCTTTTCATGAACCACATATGGATCCACTAGAGTCATTGCATGTATGTTCTTTCCATAAACCAGCACTAGAATCATTGCATGTGTGTGCTTTTCACAAACCACATATGTATCCACTAGTCATTGCAAGTCTGTTCTTTTCATAAAACACATGGATCCAGCAATGTCATTTCATGTCTGTTCTTTTCATTAACCACATATGGATCCAATAGAGTCATTGCATGTTTGTTCTTTCCATTAACCACAGCTATAGTCTTTGCATGTGTGTTCTTTTCATGAACCACACATGGATCCACTAGAGACATTGCATGTATGTTCCTATCCTAAACTAATACTAGAGTCATTGCATGCGTGTTCTTTTCACAAACCACATATGGATCCACCAGAGTCATTGCATGTATGTTCTTTTCATAAAACACATGGATCAACCAATGTCATTGCATGTGTGTTCTTTTCACAAACCACATATGGATCCACTAGAGTCATTGTATGTTTGTTCTTTTCATAAACCACATGGATCAAGCAGAGTCATTACATGTGTGTTCTTTTCATGAACCACATATGGATCAACTAGAGTCATTGTAAGTGTGTTCTTTTCACAAACCACATATGGATCCACCAGAGTCATTACATGTTTGTTCTTTTCATCAAACACATGGATCAACCAATGTCATTGCATGTGTGTTATTTTCTAAAACCACATATGGATCCACTAGAGACATTGCATGTTTGTTCTTTCAATAAACCACATGGATCAAGCAGAGTCACTGCATGTATGTTCTTTTCACAAAACCAGCACTAGAGTCATTGCATGTGTGCTGTTTTCATAAACCACATATGGATCCACGAGAGTCATTGCATGTATGTTCTTTTCATAAAACTCATGGATCAACCAATGTCATTGCATGTGTGTTCTTTTCACAAACCACATATGGATCCACTAGAGTCATTGCATGTATGTTCATTTCATAAAACACATGGATCCACCAATGTCATTGCATGTGTGTTCTTTTCATGAACCACATATGGATCCACTAGAGTCATTGCATGTCTGTTCTTTCCATTAATCGTAACTATAGTCATTGCATGTGTTTTCTTTTCATGAACCATAGATGGGTCCACTAGAGTCATTGCATGTGTATTATTGTCCTAAACCAGCACTAGAGTCATTGCATGTGTTTTCTTTTCACAAACCACATATGGATCCACTAGAGTCATTGCATCTATGTTCTTTTCACAAACCACATATGGATTCACCAATGTCATTGCATGTGTGTTCTTCTCATGAACCACATATGGATCCACTAGAGTCAGTACATGTATGTTCAAACCACATATGGATCCACCAATGTTATTACATGTGTGCTCTTTTCACAAACCACATATGGATCCACTAGAGTCATTGCATCTATGATCTTTTCCAAAAATCACATGGATCCACCAATGTCATTCCATGTGTGTTATTTTCATGAACAACATATGGATCCACTAGGTCATTGCATGTGTGATCTTTCCACAAACCACATGGATCCACCAATATCATTGCACGTGTGTTGTTTTCATGAACCACATATGGATCCACTAGAGTCATTGCATGTGTGTTATTTTCACTAAACCAGCACTAGAGTCATTGCATGTGTGTTCTTTTCATGAACCACAGCTGGAGTCATTGCATGTGTGTTCCTTTCACAAACCACATATGGATCCACACGAGTCATTGCATGTGTGTTCTTTTCACAAACCACATATGGATCCACAAGAGTTATTGCATGTGTGTTCTTTTCATGAACCACATATGGATCCACTAGAGTCATTGCATGTTTTTCTTTACCTAAACCAACACTGGAGTCAATGTATGTGTGTTCTTTTCACAAACTACATATGGATCCACCAGAGTCATTGCATGTGTGTTCTTTTCATAAAACACATGGATCAACTAATGTCATTGCATGTGTGTTATTTTCACAAACCACATATGGATCCACCATAGTCATTGCATGTGTGTTCTTTTCATAAAACACATGGATCAAGAAGAGTCATTGCATGTGTGTTCTTTTCATGAACCGCATATGAATCCACTAGAGTGATTGCATGTATGTTCTTTCCACAAAACCAGCACTAGAGTCGTTCCATGTGTGTAATTCTCACAAAACACATGGATCAACCAATCTTATTGCATGTGTGTTCTTTTCACAAACCACATATGGATCCACTAGAGTCATTACATGTCTATTATTTTAATAAACCAGCACAGTAGTCATTGTATGTGTGTTCTTTTCACAAACCACATATGTATCCACTAGAGTCATTGCATGTCGTATCTTTTCATAAAACACATGGATCCACCAATGTCATTGCATGTGTGTTCTTTTCATGAACCACACATGGATCCACTAGAGACATTGCATGTATG
This sequence comes from Avena sativa, assembly GCA_916181665.1. Lineage (NCBI taxonomy): Eukaryota > Viridiplantae > Streptophyta > Magnoliopsida > Poales > Poaceae > Avena > Avena sativa. The sequence continues at coordinate 371,022,362 of OV702291.1, read as the reverse complement.
TTCTTTTCATAAAACACATATGGATCCACTAGAGTCATTGCATGTGTCTTCTTTTCATGAACCACATATGGATCCACTAGAGACATTGCATGTTTGTTCTTTTAATAATCGACATGGATGAAGAAGAGTCATTGCATGTGTGTTCTTTTCATGAACCACATATCGATCCACTAGAGTCATTGCATGTATGTTCTTTTCACAAAACCAGCACTAGAGTCATTGCATGTGTGTTCTTTTCATAAACCACATATGGATCCACGAGAGTCATTGCATGTATGTTCTTTTCATAAAACACATGGATCAACCAATGTCATTGCATGTGTGTTATTTTCACAAACCACATATGGATCCACCAGAGTCATTGCATGTGTGTTATTTTCACAAACCACATATGGATCCACTAGAGTCATTGCATGTGTGTTCTTTTCATGAACCACATATGGATCCACTAGAGTCATTGCAAGTTTGGTCTTTTCATAAACTAGCACTAGAGTCATTGCATGTGTGTTCTTTTCACAAACCACATATGGATCCACTAGAGTCATTGCATGTATGTTATTTTCATAAACCACATGGATCCACCAATGTCATTGCATGTGTATTCTTTTCTTGAACCACATATGGATCCACTAGATTCATTGCATGTATGTTCTTTCCACAAACCACATGTATCCACCAATGTCATTGCATGTATGTTATTTTCACAAACCACATATGGATCCACTAGAGTCATTGCATGTTTGTTCTTTTCATAAAACACATGGATCCACCAATGTCATTGCAAGTGTGTTATTTTCACAAACCACATATGGATCCACTAGAGTCATTGCATGTTTGTTCTTTTCATAAAACACATGGATCCACCAGTGTCATTGCATGTGTGTTCTTTTCATGAACCACATATGGATCCACTAGATACATTGCATGTGTGTTATTTCCATTAATCGTAACTATAGTCATTGCATGTGTGTTCTTGTCATGGACCACAGATGGATCCACTAGATTCATTGCATGTGTGTTCTTTTCACAAACCACATATGGATCCACCAATGTCATTGCATGTGTGTTCTTTTCATGAACCACATAAGGATCCACTAGAGTCAGTACATGTATGTTCTTTTCACAAACCACATATGGATCCACCAATGTCATTACATGTGTGTTGTTTTCACAAACCACATATGGATCCACTAGAGTCATTTCATGTATGTTCATTTCCACAAACCACATGGATCCACCAATGCCATTGCATGTGTGTTCTTTTCATGAACAACATATGGATCCACTAGAGTCATTGCATGTGTGTTCTTTCCACAAACCACATGGATCCACCAATGTCATTGCACGTGTGTTCTTTTCATGAACCACATATGGATCCACTAGAGTCATTGCATGTGTGTTATTTTCACTAAACCAGCACTAGGGTCATTGCATGTGTGTTCTTTTCATGAACCACAGCTAGAGTCATTACATGTGTGTTCTTTTCACAAACCACATATGGATCCACCATAGTCATTGCATGTGTGTTGTTTTCATAAACCACATATGGATCCACCAGAGTCATTGCATATGTGTTCTTTTAATGAACCACATATGGATCCACTAGAGTCATTGCATGTTTGTTCTTATCCTAAACCAGCACTAGAGTCATTGCATGTGTGTTCTTTTCACAAACCACATATGGATCCACCAGAGTCATTACATGTGTGTTCTTTTCATAAAACACGTGGATCAACTAATGTCATTTCATGTGTGTTCTTTCACAAACCATATATGGATCCACCATAGTCATTGCATGTATGTTCTTTTCATAAAACACATGGATGAACCAATGTCATTGCATGTGTGTTATTTTCACAAACCACATATGGATCCACTAGAGTCATTGCATGTTTGTTCTTTTCATAAACCACATGGATCAAGAAGAGTCATTGCATGTGTGTTCTTTTCATGAACCACATATGGATCCACTAGAGTCATTGCATGTATGTTCTTTTCGCAAAACCAGCACTAGAGTCGTTGCATGTGTGTTCTTTTCATGAACCACATATGGATCCACTAGAGTCATTGCATGTATGTTCTTTCCATAAACCAGCACTAGAATCATTGCATGTGTGTGCTTTTCACAAACCACATATGTATCCACTAGTCATTGCAAGTCTGTTCTTTTCATAAAACACATGGATCCAGCAATGTCATTTCATGTCTGTTCTTTTCATTAACCACATATGGATCCAATAGAGTCATTGCATGTTTGTTCTTTCCATTAACCACAGCTATAGTCTTTGCATGTGTGTTCTTTTCATGAACCACACATGGATCCACTAGAGACATTGCATGTATGTTCCTATCCTAAACTAATACTAGAGTCATTGCATGCGTGTTCTTTTCACAAACCACATATGGATCCACCAGAGTCATTGCATGTATGTTCTTTTCATAAAACACATGGATCAACCATTGTCATTGCATGTGTGTTCTTTTCACAAACCACATATGGAACCACCAGAGTCATTACATGTTTGTTCTTTTCATAAAACACATGGATCAACCAATGTCATTGCATGTGTGTTATTTTCTAAAACCACATATGGATCCACTAGAGACATTGCATGTTTGTTCTTTCAATAAACCACATGGATCAAGCAGAGTCATTGCATGTATGTTCTTTTCACAAAACCAGCACTAGAGTCATTGCATGTGTGCTCTTTTCATAAACCACATATGGATCCACGAGAGTCATTGCATGTATGTTGTTTTCATAAAACACATGGATCAAGCAATGTCATTGCATGTGTGTTCTTTTCACAAACCACATATGGATCCACTAGAGTCATTGCATGTATGTTCATTTCATAAAACACATGCATCCACCAATGTCATTGCATGTGTGTTCTTTTCATGAACCACATATGGATCCACTAGAGTCATTGCATGTCTATTCTTTCCATTAATCGTAACTATAGTCATTGCATGTGTTTTCTTTTCATGAACCACAGATGGGTCCACTAGAGTCATTGCATTTGTATTATTGTCCTAAACCAGCACTAGAGTCATTGCATGTGTTTTCTTTTCACAAACCACATATGGATCCACTAGAGTCATTGCATCTGTGTTCTTTTCACAAACCACATATGGATTCACCAATGTCATTGCATGTGTGTTCTTCTCATGAACCACATATGGATCCACTAGAGTCAGTACATGTATGTTCTTTTCACAAACCACATATGGATCCACCAATGTTATTGCATGTGTGCTCTTTTCACAAACCACATATGGATCCACTAGAGTCATTGCATGTATGTTCTTTTCCAAAAACCACATGGATCCACCAATGTCATTGCATGTGTGTTCTTTTCATGAACCACATGGATCAAGAAGAGTCATTGCATGTGTCTTCTTTTCATGAACCACATATGGATCCACTAGAGACATTGAATGTGTGTTCTTTACATAAAACACATGGATCAACTAATGTCATTGCATGTGTGTTCTTTCACAAACCATATATGGATCCACCAGAGTCATTGCATGTATGTTCTTTTCATAAAACACATGGATGAACCAATGTCATTGCATGTGTGTTCTTTTCACAAACCACATATGGATCCACTAGAGTCATTGCATGTTTGTTCTTTTCATAAACCACATGGATCAAGAAGAGTCATTGCATGTGTCTTCTTTTCATGAACCACATATGGATCCACTAGAGACATTGCATGTTTGTTCTTTTCACAAACCACATATGGATCCACCAATGTCATTACATGTGTGTTGTTTTCACAAAGCACATATGGATCCACTAGAGTCATTTCATGTATGTTCATTTCCACAAACCACATGGATCCACCAATGCCATTGCATGTGTGTTCTTTTCATGAACAACATATGGATCCACTAGAGTCATTGCATGTGTGTTCTTTCCACAAACCACATGGATCCACCAATGTCATTGCACGTGTGTTCTTTTCATGAACCACATATGGTTCCACTAGAGTCATTGCATGTGTGTTATTTTCACTAAACCAGCACTAGGGTCATTGCATGTGTGTTCTTTTCATGAACCACAGCTAGAGTCATTACATGTGTGTTCTTTTCACAAACCACATATGGATCCACCAGAGTCATTGCATGTGTGTTGTTTTCATAAACCACATATGGATCCACCAGAGTCATTGCATATGTGTTCTTTTAATGAACCACATATGGATCCACTAGAGTCATTGCATGTTTGTTCTTATCCTAAACCAGCACTAGAGTCATTGCATGTGTGTTCTTTTCACAAACCACATATGGATCCACCAGAGTCATTGCATGTGTGTTCTTTTCATAAAACACGTGGATCAACTAATGTCATTTCATGTGTGTTCTTTCACAAACCATATATGGATCCACCATAGTCATTGCATGTATGTTCTTTACATAAAACACATGGATGAACCAATGTCATTGCATGTGTGTTCTTTTCACAAACCACATATGGATCCACTAGAGTCATTGCATGTTTGTTCTTTTCACAAACCACATGGATCAAGAAGAGTCATTGCATGTGTCTTCTTTTCATGAACCACATATGGATCCACTAGAGACATTGCATGTTTGTTCTTTTAATAATCGACATGGATGAAGAAGAGTCATTGCATGTGTGTTGTTTTCATGAACCACATATCGATCCACTAGAGTCATTGCATGTATGTTCTTTTCACAAAACCAGCACTAGAGTCATTGCATGTGTGTTCTTTTCATCAACCACATATGGATCCACGAGAGTCATTGCATGTATGTTCTTTTCATAAAACACATGGATCAACCAATGTCATTGCATGTGTGTTATTTTCACAAACCACATATGGATCCACCAGAGTCATTGCATGTGTGTTATTTTCACAAACCACATATGGATCCACTAGAGTCATTGCATGTGTGTTCTTTTCATGAACCACATATGGATCCACTAGAGTCATTGCAAGTTTGGTCTTTTCATAAACTAGCACTAGAGTCATTGCATGTGTGTTCTTTTCACAAACCACATATGGATCCACTAGAGTCATTGCATGTATGTTCTTTCCATAAAACACATGGATCCACCAATGTCATTGCATGTGTATTCTTTTCTTGAACCACATATGGATCCACTAGATTCATTGCATGTATGTTCTTCCCACAAACCACATGTATCCACCAATGTCATTGCATGTATGTTATTTTCACAAACCACATATGGATCCACTAGAGTCATTGCATGTTTGTTCTTTTCATAAAACACATGGATCCACCAATGTCATTGCAAGTGTGTTATTTTCACAAACCACATATGGATCCACTAGAGTCATTGCATGTTTGTTCTTTTCATAAAACACATGGATCCACCAATGTCATTGCATGTGTGTTCTTTTCATGAACCACATATGGATCCACTAGATACATTGCATGTGTCTTATTTCCATTAATCGTAACTATAGTCATTGCATGTGTGTTCTTGTCATGGACCACAGATGGATCCACTAGATTCATTGCATGTGTGTTCTTTTCACAAACCACATATGGATCCACCAATGTCATTGCATGTGTGTTCTTTTCATGAACCACATAAGGATCCACTAGAGTCAGTACATGTATGTTCTTTTCACAAACCACATATGGATCCACCAATGTCATTACATGTGTGTTGTTTTCACAAACCACATCTGGATCCACTAGAGTCATTTCATGTATGTTCATTTCCACAAACCACATGGATCGACCAATGCCATTGCATGTGTGTTCTTTTCATGAACAACATATGGATCCACTAGAGTCATTGCATGTGTGTTCTTTCCACAAACCACATGGATCCACCAATGTCATTGCACGTGTGTTCTTTTCATGAACCACATATGGATCCACTAGAGTCATTGCATGTGTGTTATTTTCACTAAACCAGCACTAGGGTCATTGCATGTGTGTTCTTTTCATGAACCACAGCTAGAGTCATTACATGTGTGTTCTTTTCACAAACCACATATGGATCCACCAGAGTCATTGCATGTGTGTTGTTTTCATAAACCACATATGGATCCACCAGAGTCATTGCATATGTGTTCTTTTAATGAACCACATATGGATCCACTAGAGTCATTGCATGTTTGTTCTTATCCTAAACCAGCACTAGAGTCATTGCATGTGTGTTCTTTTCACAAACCACATATGGATCCACCAGAGTCATTGCATGTGTGTTCTTTTCATAAAACACGTGGATCAACTAATGTCATTTCATGTGTGTTCTTTCACAAACCATATATGGATCCACCATAGTCATTGCATGTATGTTCTTTTCATAAAACACATGGATGAACCAATGTCATTGCATGTGTGTTCTTTTCACAAACCACATATGGATCCCCTAGAGTCATTGCATGTTTGTTCTTTTCATAAACCACATGGATCCAGAAGAGTCATTGCATGTGTGTTCTTTTCATGAACCACATATGGATCCACTAGAGTCATTGCTTGTATGTTCTTTTCGCAAAACCAGCACTAGAGTCGTTGCATGTGTGTTCTTTTCATGAACCACATATGGATCCACTAGAGTCATTGCACGTATGTTCTTTCCATAAACCAGCACTAGAATCATTGCATGTGTGTGCTTTTCACAAACCACATATGTATCCACTAGTCATTGCAAGTCTGTTCTTTTCATAAAACACATGGATCCAGCAATGTCATTTCATGTGTGTTCTTTTCATTAACCACATATGGATCCAATAGAGTCATTGCATGTTTGTTCTTTCCATTAACCACAGCTATAGTCTTTGCATGTGTGTTCTTTTCATGAACCACACATGGATCCACTAGAGACATTGCATGTATGTTCCTATCCTAAACTAATACTAGAGTCATTGCATGCGTGTTCTTTTCACAAACCACATATGGATCCACCAGAGTCATTGCATGTATGTTCCTTTCATAAAACACATGGATCAACCAATGTCATTGCATGTGTGTTCTTTTCACAAACCACATATGGATCCACTAGAGTCATTGTATGTTTGTTCTTTTCATAAACCACATGGATCAAGCAGAGTCATTACATGTGTGTTCTTTTCATGAACCACATATGGATCAACTAGAGTCATTGTATGTGTGTTCTTTTCACAAACCACATATGGATCCACCAGAGTCATTACATGTTTGTTCTTTTCATAAAACACATGGATCAACTAATGTCATTGCATGTGTGTTATTTTCTAAAACCACATATGGATCCACTAGAGACATTGCATGTTTGTTCTTTCAATAAACCACATGGATCAAGCAGATTCATTGCATGTATGTTCTTTTCACAAAACCAGCACTAGAGTCATTGCATGTGTGTTGTTTTCATAAACCACATATGGATCCACGAGAGTCATTGCATGTATGTTCTTTTCATAAAACTCATGGATCAACCAATGTCATTGCATGTGTGTTCTTTTCACAAACCACATATGGATCCACTAGAGTCATTGCATGTATGTTCATTTCATAAAACACATGGATCCACCAATGTCATTGCATGTGTGTTCTTTTCATGAACCACATATGGATCCACTAGAGTCATTGCATGTCTGTTCTTTCCATTAATCGTAACTATAGTCATTGCATGTGTTTTCTTTTCATGAACCACAGATGGGTCCACTAGAGTCATTGCATGTGTATTATTGTCCTAAACCAGCACTAGAGTCATTGCATGTGTTTTCTTTTCACAAACCACATATGGATCCACTAGAGTCATTGCATCTGTGTTCTTTTCACAAACCACATATGGATTCACCAATGTCATTGCATGTGTGTTCTTCTCATGAACCACATATGGATCCACTAGAGTCAGTACATGTATGTTCAAACCACATATGGATCCACCAATGTTATTGCATGTGTGCTCTTTTCACAAACCACATATGGATCCACTAGAGTCATTGCATCTATGATCTTTTCCAAAAACCACATGGATCCACCAATGTCATTGCATGTGTGTTCTTTTCATGAACAACATATGGATCCACTAGGTCATTGCATGTGTGATCTTTCCACAAACCACATGGATCCACCAATATCATTGCACGTGTGTTGTTTTCATGAACCACATATGGATCCACTAGAGTCATTGCATGTGTGTTATTTTCACTAAACCAGCACTAGAGTCATTGCATGTGTGTTCTTTTCATGAACCACAGCTGGAGTCATTGCATGTGTGTTCCTTTCACAAACCACATATGGATCCACACGAGTCATTGCATGTGTGTTCTTTTCACAAACCACATATGGATCCACAAGATTTATTGCATGTGTGTTCTTTTCATGAACCACATATGGATCCACTAGAGTCATTGCATGTTTGTCTTTACCTAAACCAACACTGGAGTCAATGCATGTGTGTTCTTTTCACAAACCACATATGGATCCACCAGAGTCATTGCATGTGTGTTCTTTTCATAAAACACATGGATCAACTAATGTCATTGCATGTGTGTTCTTTTCACAAACCACATATGGATCCACCATAGTCATTGCATGTGTGTTCTTTTAATAAAACACATGGATCAAGAAGAGTCATTGCATGTGTGTTCTTTTCATGAACCACATATGAATCCACTAGAGTGATTGCATGTATGTTCTTTTCACAAAACCAGCACTAGAGTCGTTCCATGTGTGTAATTCTCACAAAACACATGGATCAACCAATCTTATTGCATGTGTGTTCTTTTCACAAACCACATATGGATCCACTAGAGTCATTACATGTCTATTATTTTAATAAACCAGCACAATAGTCATTGAATGTGTGTTCTTTTCACAAACCACATATGTATCCACTAGAGTCGTTGCATGTCGTATCTTTTCATAAAACACATGGATCCACCAATGTCATTGCATGTGTGTTCTTTTCATGAACCACATATGGATCCACTAGAGTCATTGCATGTCTGGTCTTTCCATTAACCACAACTATATTCATCGCACGTGTGTTCTTTTCATGAAGCAAATATGGATCCAGTAGAGTCATTGCATGTGTGTTATTTTCATGAAACTAGCACTAGAGTCAATGCATGTGTGTTCTTTTCACAATCCACATATGGATCCACTAGAGTCATTGCATGTGTGTTCTTTTCATGAACCACAAATGGATCCACTAGAGTCATTGCATGTATGTTCTTTCCATAAACCAGCACTAGAATCATTGCATGTGTATTCTTTTCAGAAACCACATATGGATCCACTAGTCATTGCATGTCGGTTCTTTTCATAAAACACATGGATCCACCAATGTCATTGCATGTGTGTTCTTTTCATGAACCATATATGGATCCAATAGAGTCATTGCATGTCTGTTCTTTCCATTAACCACAGCTATAGTCTTTGCATGTGTGTTATTTTCATAAACCACATATGGATCCACTAGAGACATTGGATGTATGTTCTTATCCTAAACCAGCACTAGAGTCATTGCATGTGTGTTCTTTTCACAAACCACATATGAATCCACTAGAGTCATTGCATGTATGTTCTTTTCATAAAACACATGGATCAACCATTGTCATTGCATGTGTGTTCTTTTCACAAACCACATATGGATCCACCAGAGTCATTACATGTTTGCTCTTTTCATAAAACACTAGGATCAACCAATGTCATTGCATGTGTGTTATTTTCACAAACCACATATGGATCCACTAGAGACATTGCATATTTGTTCTTTTAATAAACCACTTGGATCAAGAAGAGTCATTGCATGTGTGTTGTTTTCATGAACCACATATGGATCCACTAGAGTCATTGCATGTATGTTCTTTTCACAAAACCAGCACTAGAGTCATTACATGTGTGTTCTTTTCATAAACCACATATGGATCGATGAGAGTCATTGCATGTATGTTTTTTTCATAAAACACATGGATCAAGCAATGTCATTGCTTATGTGTTCTTTTCACAAACCACATATGGATCCAGTAGAGTCATTGCATGTCTGTCCTTTTCATAAAACAAATGGATCCACCAATGTCATTGCATGTGTGTTCTTTTCATGAACCACATATGGATCCACTAGAGTCATTGCATGTCTGTTCTTTCCATTAATCGTAACCATAGTCATTGCATGTGTTTTCTTTTCATGAACCACAGATGGCTCCACTAGAGTCATTGCATGTGTGTTATTATCCTAAACAAGTACTAGAGTCATTGCATGTGTTTTTTTTTCACAAACCACATATGGATCTACTAGAGTCATTTCATGTGTGTTCTTTTCACAAACCACATATGGATTCACCAATGTCATTGCATGTGTGTTCTTCTCATGAACCACATATGGATCCACTAGAGTCAGTACATGTATGTTCTTTTCAAAAACCACATATGGATCCACCAATGTCATTGCATGTATGTTCTTTTCACAAATCACATATGGATCCACTAGAGTCATTGCATGTATGTTCTTTTCCACAAACCACATGGATCCACCAATGCCATTGCATGTGTGTTCTTTTCATGAACAACATATGGATCCACTAGGGTCATTGCATGTTTATTCTTTTCACAAACCACATGGATCCACCAATATCATTGCACGTGTGTTCTTTTCATCAACCACATATGGATCCACTAGAGTCATTGCATATGTGTTATTTTCACTAAACCAGCACTAGAGTCATTGCATGTGTGTTCTTTTCATGAACCACAGCTAGAGTCATTGCATGTGTGTTCTTTTCACAAACCACATATCGATCCACACGAGTCATTGCATGTGTGTTCTTTTCACAAACCACATATGGATCCACAAGAGTCATTGCATGTGTGCTCTTTTCATGAACCACATATGGATCCACTAGAGTCATTGCTTGTTTGTTCTTATCCTAAACCAGCACTAGAGTTATTGCATGTGTGTTTTTTTCACAAACCACATATGGATCCACCAGAGTCATTGCATGTGTGTTCTTTTCATAAAACACATGGATCAACTAATGTCATTGCATGTGTGTTCTTTTCACAAATCACATATGGATCCACCAGAGTCATTGCATGTATGTTCTTTTCATAAAACACATGGATCAACCAATGTCATTGCATCTGTGTTCTTCTCACAAACCACATATGGATCGACGAGAGTCATCGCATGTATGTCCTTTTCATAAAACACATGGATCAACCAATGTCATTGCATGTGTGTTCTTTTCACAAACCACATATGGATCCACTAGAGTCATTGCATGTCTATTCTTTTCATAAACCAGCACTAGAGTTATTGCATGTGTGTTCTTTTCACAAACCACATATGAATACACTAGATTCATTGCATGTCGTATCTTTTCATAAAACACATGGATCCACCAATGTCATTGCATGTGTGTTCTTTTCATGAACCACATATGGATCCACTAGAGTCATTGCATGTATGTTCTTTCCACTAACCACAACTATAGTCATTGCATGTTTTTTTCATGAACCACATATAGATCCACTAGAGTCATTGCATGTGTGTTATTTTCATGAAACTAGCACTAGAGTCAATGCATGTGTGTTCTTTTCACAATTCACATACGGATCCACCAGAGTCATTGCATGTGTGTTCTTTTCATGAACCACATATGGATCTACTATAGACATTGCGTGTATGTTATTTTCACAAACCACATATGGATCCACTAGAGTCATTGAATGTGTGTTCTTTTCATAAAACACATATCGATCCACCAGAGTCATTGCATGTATGTTCTTTTCACAAACCACATATCGATCCACCAGAGTCATTGCATGTATGTTCTTATCATCAAACACATGGATCAACCAATGTCATTGCATGTTTGTTCTTTTCACAAACCACATATGGATACACTAGAGTCATTGCATGTTTGTTATTTTCTTAAACCACATGGATCGAGCAGAGTCATTGCATCTGTGTTCTTTTCTTGAACCACATATGGATCCACTAGTCATTGCATTTATGTTCTTTTCACAAAACCAGCACTAGGGTCATTGCATGTGTGTTATTTTCACAAACCACATATGGATCCACCAGAGTCATCGCACGTATGTTCTTTTCATAAACCAGCACTAGAATCATTGCATGTGTGTTCTTTTCACAAACCACATATGGAACCACTAGTCATTGCATGTCTGTTCTTTTCATAAAACACATGGATCCACCAATGTCATTGCATGTGTCTTCTTTTCATGAACCACATATGGATCCAACACAGTCATTGCATGTATGTTCTTTCCATTAACCACAGTTATTTTCTTTGCATGTGTGTTCTTTTCATGAACCACATATGGATCCACTAGAGTCAGTGCATGTGTGTTCTTATCCTAAACCAGCACTAGAGTCATTGCGTGTATGTTCTTTTCAGAAACCACATCTGGATGAACCAATGTCATTGCATGTGTGTTCTTTTCAGAAACCACATATCGATCCACTAGAGTCATTGCATGTGTGTTCTTTTCACAAATCACATATGGATCCACCAATGTCATTGCATGTGTGTTCTTTCCATGAGCCACATATGGATGCACTAGTGTCATTGCATGTGTTTTCTTTTCACAAACCACATGGATCCACCAAAGCCATTGCATGTGTGTTCTTTTCATGAACAACATATGGATCCACTAGAGTCATTGCACCTGTGTTGTTTCCACAAACCACATGGATCCACCAATATCATTGCACGTGTGTTCTTTTCATGAACCACATATGGATGCACTAGAGTCATTGCATGTGTGTTCCTTTCACAAACCACATATGGATCTACTAGAGCCATTGCATGTATGTTCTTTCCATAAACCAGCACTAGAATCATTGCATGTGTGTTCTTTTCACAAACCACATATGGATCCAATAGTCATTGCATGTCTGTTCTTTTCATAAAACACATGGATCCACCAATGTCATTGCGTGTGTGTTCTTTTCATGAACCACATATGGATCCAATAGAGTCATTGCATGTCTATTCTTTCCATTAACCACAGCTATAGTCTTTGCATGTGTGTTCTTTTCATGAACCACATATGGATCCACTAGAGTCATTGCATGTGTGTTCTGATCCTAAACTAGCACTAGAGTCATTGCATTTGTGTTCTTTTCACAGACCACATATGGATCCACCAGAGTCATTGCATGTATGTTCTTTTCATAAAACACATGGATCAACCAATTTCATTGCATGTGTGTTCTTTTCACAAACCACATATGGATCCACAGAGTCATTACATGTATGTTATTTTCATAAAACACATGGATCAACCAATGTCATTGCATGTGTGTTCTTTTCACAAACCACATATGGATCCACTAGAGTCATTGTATGTTTGTTCTTTTCATAAACCACATGGATCAAGCAGAGTCATTACATGTGTGTTCTTTTCATGAACCACATATGGATCAACTAGAGTCATTACATGTATGTTCTTTTCACAAAACCAGCACTAGAGTCATTCCATGTGTGTTCTTTTCACAAACCACATATGGATCCACCAAAGTCATCGCATGCATGTTCTTTTCATAAAACACATGGATCAACCAATGTCATTGCATGTGTGTTATTTTCACAAACCACATATGGATCCATTAGAGTCATTGCATGTCTGTTCTTTTCATAATCCAACACTAGAGTCATTGCATGTGTGTTCTTTTCACAAACCACATATGGATCCACTAGAGTCATTGCATGTCCGTTCTTTTCATAAATCACATGGATCCACCAATGTCATTGCATGTGTGTTCTTTTCATGAACCACATATGAATCCAGTAGAGTCATTGCATGTCTGTTCTTTCCATTAACCACAACTATAGTCTTTGCATGTGTGTTCTTTTCATGAACCACATATGGATCCACTAGAGTCATTGCATGTGTGTTCTGATCCTAAACTAGCACTAGATTCAACGCATGTGTGTTCTTTTCACAAACCACATATGGATCCACCGGAGACATTGCATGTGTGTTCTTTTCATGAACCACATATGCATCCACTAGAGTCATTGCATGTATGTTCTATAGATAAACCAGCACTAGAATCATTGCATGTGTGTTCTTTTCACAAACCACATATGGATCCACTAGTCATTGCATGCCTGTTCTTTTCATAAAACACATGGATCCACCAATGTCATTGCATGTGTGTTGTTTTCATGAACCACATATGGATCCAATAGAGTCATTGCATGTCTGTTCTTTTCACAAACCACATATGGATCCACTAGAGTCATTGCATGTTTGTTCTTTTCATAAACCACATGGATCAAGAAGAGTCATTGCATGTGTGTTCTTTCCATGAACAACATATGGATCCACTAGTGTCATTGCATGTGTGTTCTTTTCACAAACCACATATGGATCCACTAGAGTCATTGCATGTTTGTTCTTTTCATAAACCACATGGATCAAGAAGAGTCATTGCATGTGTGTTCTTTCCATGAACAACATATGGATCCACTAGTGTCATTGCATGTATGTTCTTTTCACAAAACCAGCACTAGAGTCATTGCATGTGTGTTGTTTTCACAAACCACATATGGATCCACGAGAGTCATTACATGTATGTTCTTTTCAAACATATGGATCAGCCAATGTCACTGCGTGTGTGTTATTTTCATGAACCACATATGGATCCACTAGAGTCATTGCATGTCTGTTGTTTCCACTAACCGTGACTAGAGTCATTGCATGTGTGTTCTTTTCTTAAACCACATATGGATCCACTAGAGTCATTGCATGTGTGTTCTTATCCTAAACCAGCACTAGAGTCATTGCATATGTGTTCTTTTCACAAACCACATATGGATCCACCAGAGTCATTGCATGTGTGTTCTTTTCATAAAACACGTGGATCAACTAATGTCATTTCATGTGTGTTCTTTCACAAACCATATATGGATCCACCATAGTCATTGCATGTATGTTCTTTTCATAAAACACATGGATGAACCAATGTCATTGCATGTGTGTTCTTTTCACAAACCACATATGGATCCACTAGAGTCATTGCATGTTTGTTCTTTTCATAAACCACATGGATCAAGAAGAGTCATTGCATGTGTGTTCTTTTCATGAACCACATATGGATCCACTAGAGTCATTGCATGTATGTTCTTTTCGCAAAACCAGCACTAGAGTCGTTGCATGTGTGTTCTTTTCATGAACCACATATGGATCCACTAGAGTCATTGCATGTATGTTCTTTCCATAAACCAGCACTAGAATCATTGCATGTGTGTGCTTTTCACAAACCACATATGTATCCACTAGTCATTGCAAGTCTGTTCTTTTCATAAAACACATGGATCCAGCAATGTCATTTCATGTGTGTTCTTTTCATTAACCACATATGGATCCAATAGAGTCATTGCATGTTTGTTCTTTCCATTAACCACAGCTATAGTCTTTGCATGTGTGTTCTTTTCATGAACCACACATGGATCCACTAGAGACATTGCATGTATGTTCCTATCCTAAACTAATACTAGAGTCATTGCATGCGTGTTCTTTTCACAAACCACATATGGATCCACCAGAGTCATTGCATGTATGTTCTTTTCATAAAACACATGGATCAACCATTGTCATTGCATGTGTGTTCTTTTCACAAACCACATATGGATCCACCAGAGTCATTACATGTTTGTTCTTTTCATAAAACACATGGATCAACCAATGTCATTGCATGTGTGTTATTTTCTAAAACCACATATGGATCCACTAGAGACATTGCATGTTTGTTCTTTCAATAAACCACATGGATCAAGAAGAGTCATTGCATGTATGTTCTTTTCACAAAACCAGCACTAGAGTCATTGCATGTGTGCTGTTTTCATAAACCACATATGGATCCACGAGAGTCATTGCATGTATGTTCTTTTCATAAAACTCATGGATCAACCAATGTCATTGCATGTGTGTTCTTTTCACAAACCACATATGGATCCATTAGAGTCATTGCATGTATGTTCATTTCATAAAACACATGGATCCACCAATGTCATTGCATGTGTGTTCTTTTCATGAACCACATATGGATCCACTAGAATCATTGCATGTCTGTTCTTTCCATTAATCGTAACTATAGTCATTGCATGTGTTTTCTTTTCATGAACCACAGATGGGTCCACTAGAGTCATTGCATGTGTATTATTGTCCTAAACCAGCACTAGAGTCATTGCATGTGTTTTCTTTTCACAAACCACATATGGATCCACTAGAGTCATTGCATATGTGTTCTTTTCACAAAACACATATGGATTCACCAATGTCATTGCATGTGTGTTTTTCTCATGAACCACATATGGATCCACTAGAGTCAGTACATGTATGTTCTTTTCACAAACCACATATGGATCCACCAATGTTATTGCATGTGTGCTCTTTTCATGAACAACATATGGATCCACTAGGTCATTGCATGTGTGATCTTTCCACAAACCACATGGATCCACCAATATCATTGCACGTGTGTTGTTTTCATGAACCACATATGGATCCACTAGAGTCATTGCATGTGTGTTATTTTCACTAAACCAGCACTAGAGTCATTGCATGTGTGTTCTTTTCATGAACCACAGCTGGAGTCATTGCATGTGTGTTCCTTTCATAAAACACATGGATCAACTAATGTCATTGCATGTGTGTTCTTTTCACAAACCACATATGGATCCACCATAGTCATTGCATGTGTGTTCTTTTCATAAAACACATGGATCAAGAAGAGTCATTGCATGTGTGTTCTTTTCATGAACCACATATAAATCCACTAGAGTGATTGCATGTATGTTCTTTTCACAAAACTAGCACTAGAGTCGTTGCATGTGTGTAATTCTCACAAAACACATGGATCAACCAATCTTATTGCATGTGTGTTCTTTTCACAAACCACATATGGATCCACTAGAGTCATTACATGTCTATTATTTTAATAAACCAGCACAATAGTCATTGTATGTGTGTTCTTTTCACAAACCACATATGTATCCACTAGAGTCATTGCATGTCGTATCTTTTCATAAAACACGTGGATCCACCAATGTCTTTGCATGTGTGTTCTTTTCATGAACCACATATGGATCCACTAGAGTCATTGCATGTCTGGTCTTTCCATTAACCACAACTATATTCATCGCACGTGTGTCCTTTTCATGAAGCAAATATGGATCCAGTAGAGTCATTGCATGTGTGTTATTTTCATGAAACTAGCACTAGAGTCAATGCATGTGTGCTCTTTTCACAATCCACATATGGATCCACTAGAGTCATTGCATGTGTGTTCTTTTCATGAACCACAAATGGATCCACTAGAGTCATTGCATGTATGTTCTTTCCATAAACCAGCACTAGAATCATTGCATGTGTGTTCTTTTCAGAAACCACATATGGATCCACTAGTCATTGCATGTCGGTTCTTTTCATAAAACACATGGATCCAGCAATGTCATTTCATGTGTGTTCTTTTCATTAACCACATATGGATCCAATAGAGTCATTGCATGTTTGTTCTTTCCATTAACCACAGCTATAGTCTTTGCATGTGTGTTCTTTTCATGAACCACACATGGATCCACTAGAGACATTGCATGTATGTTCCTATCCTAAACTAATACTAGAGTCATTGCATGCGTGTTCTTTTCACAAACCACATATGGATCCACCAGAGTCATTGCATGTATGTTCTTTTCATAAAACACATGGATCAACCATTGTCATTGCATGTGTGTTCTTTTCACAAACCACATATGGATCCACAAGAGTCATTACATGTTTGTTCTTTTCATAAAACACATGGATCAACCAATGTCATTGCATGTGTGTTATTTTCTAAAACCACATATGGATCCACTAGAGACATTGCATGTTTGTTCTTTCAATAAACCACATGGATCAAGCAGAGTCATTGCATGTATGCTCTTTTCACAAAACCAGCACTAGAGTCATTGCATGTGTGCTGTTTTCATAAACCACATATGGATCCACGAGAGTCATTGCATGTATGTTCTTTTCATAAAACTCATGGATCAACCAATGTCATTGCATGTGTGTTCTTTTCACAAACCACATATGGATCCACTAGAGTCATTGCATGTATGTTCATTTCATAAAACACATGGATCCACCAATGTCATTGCATGTGTGTTCTTTTCATGAACCACATATGGATCCACTAGAATCATTGCATGTCTGTTCTTTCCATTAATCGTAACTATAGTCATTGCATGTGTTTTCTTTTCATGAACCACAGATGGGTCCACTAGAGTCACTTCATGTGTATTATTGTCCTAAACCAGCACTAGAGTCATTGCATGTGTTTTCTTTTCACAAACCACATATGGATCCACTAGAGTCATTGCATCTGTGTTCTTTTCACAAACCACATATGGATTCACCAATGTCATTGCATGTGTGTTCTTCTCATGAACCACATATGGATCCACTAGAGTCAGTACATGTATGTTCTTTTCACAAACCACATATGGATCCACCAATGTTATTGCATGTGTGCTCTTTTCACAAACTATATATGGATCCACTAGAGTCATTGCATCTATGATCTTTTCCAAAAACCACATGGATCCACCAATGTCATTGCATGTGTCTTCTTTTCATGAACAACATATGGATCCACTAGGTCATTGCATGTGTGATCTTTCCACAAACCACATGGATCCACCAATATCATTGCACGTGTGTTGTTTTCATGAACCACATATGGATCCACTAGAGTCATTGCATGTGTGTTATTTTCACTAAACCAGCACTAGAGTCATTGCATGTGTGTTCTTTTCATGAACCACAGCTAGAGTCATTGCATGTGTGTTCCTTTCACAAACCACATATGGATCCACACGAGTCATTGCATGTGTGTTCTTTTCACAAACCACATATGGATCCACAAGAGTCATTGCATGTGTGTTCTTTTCATGAACCACATATGGATCCACTAGAGTCATTGCATGTTTGTCTTTACCTAAACCAACACTGGAGTCATTGCATGTGTGTTCTTTTCACAAACCACATATGGATCCACCAGAGTCATTGCATGTGTGTTCTTTTCATAAAACACATGGATCAACCATTGTCATTGCATGTGTGTTCTTTTCACAAACCACATATGGATCCACCAGAGTCATTACATGTTTGTTCTTTTCATAAAACACATGGATCAACCAATGTCATTGCATGTGTGTTATTTTCTAAAACCACATATGGATCCACTAGAGACATTGCATGTTTGTTCTTTCAATAAACCACATGGATCAAGCAGAGTCATTGCATGTATGTTCTTTTCACAAAACCAGCACTAGAGTCATTGCATGTGTGCTGTTTTCATAAACCACATATGGATCCACGAGAGTCATTGCATGTATGTTCTTTTCATAAAACTCATGGATCAACCAATGTCATTGCATGTGTGTTCTTTTCACAAACCACATATGGATCCACTAGAGTCATTGCATGTATGTTCATTTCATAAAACACATGGATCCACCAATGTCATTGCATGTGTGTTCTTTTCATGAACCACATATGGATCCACTAGAATCATTGCATGTCTGTTCTTTCCATTAATCGTAACTATAGTCATTGCATGTGTTTTCTTTTCATGAACCACAGATGGGTCCACTAGAGTCACTGCATGTGTATTATTGTCCTAAACCAGCACTAGAGTCATTGCATGTGTTTTCTTTTCACAAACCACATATGGATCCACTAGAGTCATTGCATCTGTGTTCTTTTCACAAACCACATATGGATTCACCAATGTCATTGCATGTGTGTTCTTCTCATGAACCACATATGGATCCACTAGAGTCAGTACATGTATGTTCTTTTCACAAACCACATATGGATCCACCAATGTTATTGCATGTGTGCTCTTTTCACAAACCATATATGGATCCACTAGAGTCATTGCATCTATGATCTTTTCCAAAAACCACATGGATCCACCAATGTCATTGCATGTGTGTTCTTTTCATGAACAACATATGGATCCACTAGGTCATTGCATGTGTGATCTTTCCACAAACCACATGGATCCACCAATATCATTGCACGTGTGTTGTTTTCATGAACCACATATGGATCCACTAGAGTCATTGCATGTGTGTTATTTTCACTAAACCAGCACTAGAGTCATTGCATGTGTGTTCTTTTCATGAACCACAGCTGGAGTCATTGCATGTGTGTTCCTTTCACAAACCACATATGGATCCACACGAGTCATTGCATGTGTGTTCTTTTCACAAACCACATATGGATCCACAAGAGTCATTGCATGTGTGTTCTTTTCATGAACCACATATGGATCCACTAGAGTCATTGCATGTTTGTCTTTACCTAAACCAACACTGGAGTCATTGCATGTGTGTTCTTTTCACAAACCACATATGGATCCACCAGAGTCATTGCATGTGTGTTCTTTTCATAAAACACATGGATCAACTAATGTCATTGCATGTGTGTTCTTTTCACAAACCACATATGGATCCACCATAGTCATTGCATGTGTGTTCTTTTCATAAAACACATGTATCAAGAAGAGTCATTGCATGTGTGTTCTTTTCATGAACCACATATAAATCCACTAGAGTGATTGCATGTATGTTCTTTTCACAAAACCAGCACTAGAGTCCTTGCATGTGTGTAATTCTCACAAAACACATGGATCAACCAATCTTATTGCATGTGTGTTCTTTTCACAAACCACATATGGATCCACTAGAGTCATTACATGTCTATTATTTTAATAAACCAGCACAATAGTCATTGTATGTGTGTTCTTTTCACAAACCACATATGTATCCACTAGAGTCATTGCATGTCGTATCTTTTCATAAAACACATGGATCCACCAATGTCATTGCATGTGTGTTCTTTTCATGAACCACATATGGATCCACTAGAGTCATTGCATGTCTGGTCTTTCCATTAACCACAACTATATTCATCGCACGTGTGTTCTTTTCATGAAGCAAATATGGATCCAGTAGAGTCATTGCATGTGTGTTATTTTCATGAAACTAGCACTAGAGTCAATGCATGTGTGTTCTTTTCACAATCCACATATGGATCCACTAGAGTCATTGCATGTGTGTTCTTTTCATGAACCACAAATGGATCCACTAGAGTCATTGCATGTATGTTCTTTCCATAAACCAGCACTAGAATCATTGCATGTGTGTTCTTTTCAGAAACCACATATGGATCCACTAGTCATTGCATGTCGGTTCTTTTCATAAAACACATGGATCCACCAATGTCATTGCATGTGTTTTCTTTTCTTGAACCATATATGGATCCAATAGAGTCATTGCATGTCTGTTCTTTCCATTAACCACAGCTATAGTCTTTGCATGTGTGTTATTTTCATGAACCACATATGGATCCACTAGAGACATTGGATGTATGTTCTTATCCTAAACCAGCACTAGAGTCATTGCATGTGTGTTCTTTTCACAAACCACATATGAATCCACCAGAGTCATTGCATGTATGTTCTTTTCATAAAACACATGGATCAACCATTGTCATTGCATGTGTGTTCTTTTCACAAACCACATATGGATCCACCAGAGTCATTACATGTTTGCTCTTTTCATAAAACACTAGGATCAACCAATGTCATTGCATGTGTGTTATTTTCACAAACCACATATGGATCCACTAGAGACATTGCATATTTGTTCTTTTAATAAACCACTTGGATCAAGCAGAGTCATTGCATGTGTGTTGTTTTCATGAACCACATATGGATCCACTAGAGTCATTGCATGTATGTTCTTTTCACAAAACTAGCACTAGAGTCATTACATGTGTGTTCTTTTCATAAACCACATATGGATCGATGAGAGTCATTGCATGTATGTTTTTTTCATAAAACACATGGATCAAGCAATGCCATTGCTTGTGTGTTCTTTTCACAAACCACATATGGATCCAGTAGAGTCATTGCATGTCTGTCCTTTTCATAAAACAAATGGATCCACCAATGTCATTGCATGTGTGTTCTTTTCATGAACCACATATGGATCCACTAGAGTCATTGCATGTCTGTTCTTTCCATTAATCGTAACTATAGTCATTGCATGTGTTTTCTTTTCATGAACCACAGATGGCTCCACTAGAGTCATTGCATGTGTGTTATTATCCTAAACCAGTACTAGAGTCATTGCGTGTGTTTTGTTTTCACAAACCACATATGGATCTACTAGAGTCATTTCATGTGTGTTCTTTTCACAAACCACATATTGATTCACCAATGTCATTGCATGTGTGTTCTTCTCATGAACCACATATGGATCCACTAGAGTCAGTACATGTATGTTCTTTTCAAAAACCACATATGGATCCTCCAATATCATTGCATGTATGTTCTTTTCACAAATCACATATGGATCCACTAGAGTCATTGCATGTATGTTCTTTTCCACAAACCACATGGATCCACCAATGCCATTGCATGTGTGTTCTTTTCATGAACAACATATGGATCCACTAGGGTCATTGCATGTTTATTCTTTTCACAAACCACATGGATCCACCAATATCATTGCACGTGTGTTCTTTTCATGAACCACATATGGATCCACTAGAGTCATTGCATATGTGTTATTTTCACTAAACCAGCACTAGAGTCATTGCATGTGTGTTCTTTTCATGAACCACAGCTAGAGTCTTGCATGTGTGTTCTTTTCACAAACCACATATCGATCCACACGAGTCATTGCATGTGTGTTCTTTTCACAAACCACATATCGATCCACACGAGTCATTGCATGTGTGTTCTTTTCACAAACCACATATGGATCCACAAGAGTCATTGCATGTGTGCTCTTTTCATGAACCACATATGGATCCACTAGAGTCATTGCTTGTTTGTTCTTATCCTAAACCAGCACTAGAGTTATTGCATGTGTGTTCTTTTCACAAACCACATATGGATCCACCAGAGTCATTGCATGTGTGTTCTTTTCATAAAACACATGGATCAACTAATGTCATTGCATGTGTGTTCTTTTCACAAATCACATATGGATCCACCAGAGTCATTGCATGTATGTTCTTTTCATAAAACACATGGATCAACCAATGTCATTGCATGTGTGTTCTTCTCACAAACCACATATGGATCGACGAGAGTCATTGCATGTATGTTCTTTTCATAAAACACATGGATCAACCAATGTCATTGCATGTGTGTTCTTTTCACAAACCACATATGGATCCACTAGAGTCATTGCATGTCTATTCTTTTCATAAACCAGCACTAGAGTTATTGCATGTGTGTTCTTTTCACAAACCACATATGAATACACTAGAGTCATTGCATGTCGTATCTTTTCATAAAACACATGGATCCACCAATGTCATTGCATGTGTGTTCTTTTCGTGAACCACATATGGATCCACTAGAGTCATTGCATGTCTGTTCTTTCCACTAACCACAACTATAGTCATTGCATGTGTGTTATTTTCATGAAACTAGCACTAGAGTCAATGCATGTGTGTTCTTTTCACAATTCACATACGGATCCACCAGAGTTATTGCATGTGTGTTCTTTTCATGAACCACATATGGATCTACTAGAGACATTGCGTGTATGTTCTTTTCACAAACCACATATGGATCCACTAGAGTCATTGAATGTGTGTTCTTTTCATAAAACACATATCGATCCACCAGAGTCATTGCATGTATGTTCTTTTCACAAACCACATATCGATCCACCAGAGTCATTGCATGTATGTTCTTATCATCAAACACATGGATCAACCAATGTCATTGCATGTGTGTTCTTTTCACAAACCACATGGATCCACCAAAGCCATTGCATGTGTGTTCTTTTCATGAACAACATATGGATCCACTAGAGTCATTGCACCTGTGTTGTTTACACAAACCACATGGATCCACCAATATCATTGCACGTGTGTTCTTTTCATGAACCACATATGGATGCACTAGAGTCATTGCATGTGTGTTCTTTTCACAAACCACATATGGATCTACTAGAGTCATTGCATGTATGTTCTTTCCATAAACCAGCACTAGAATCATTGCATGTGTGTTCTTTTCACAAACCACATATGGATCCAATAGTCATTGCATGTCTGTTCTTTTCATAAAACACATGGATCCACCAATATCATTGCGTGTGTGTTCTTTTCATGAACCACATATGGATCCAATAGAGTCATTTCATGTCTATTCTTTCCATTAACCACAGCTATAGTCTTTGCATGTGTGTTCTTTTCATGAACCACATATGGATCCACTAGAGTCATTGCATGTGTGTTCTTATCCTAAACTAGCACTAGAGTCATTGCATTTGTGTTCTTTTCACAGACCACATATGGATCCACCAGAGTCATTGCATGTATGTTATTTTCATAAAACACATGGATCAACCAATTTCATTGCATGTGTGTTCTTTTCACAAACCACATATGGATCCACAGAGTCATTACATGTATGTTATTTTCATAAAACACATGGATCAACCAATGTCATTGCATGTGTGTTCTTTTCACAAACCACATATGGATCCACTAGAGTCATTGTATGTTTGTTCTTTTCATAAACCACATGGATCAAGCAGAGTCATTACATGTGTGTTCTTTTCATGAACCACATATGGATCAACTAGAGTCATTACATGTATGTTCTTTTCACAAAACCAGCACTAGAGTCATTGCATGTGTGTTCTTTTCACAAACCACATATGGATCGACCAAAGTCATCGCATGCATGTTCTTTTCATCAAACACATGGATCAACCAATGTCATTGCATGTGTGTTATTTTCACAAACCACATATGGATCCATTAGAGTCATTGCATGTCTGTTCTTTTCATAATCCAACACTAGAGTCATTGCATGTGTGTTCTTTTCACAAACCACATATGGATCCACTAGAGTCATTGCATGTCCGTTCTTTTCATAAATCACATGGATCCACCAATGTCATTGCATGTGTGTTCTTTTCATGAACCACATATGAATCTAGTAGAGTCATTGCATGTCTGTTCTTTCCATTAACCACAACTATAGTCATTGCATGTGTGTTCTTTTCATGAACCACATATGGATCCACTAGATTAATTGCATGGTTGTTCTTTTCATGAAACTAGCACTAGAGTCAACGCATGTTTGTTCTTTTCACAAACCACATATGGATCCACCGGAGTCATTGCATGTGTGTTCTTTTCATGAACCACATATGGATCCACTAGAGTCATTGCATGTATGTTCTTTCGATAAACCAGCACTAGAATCATTGCATGTGTGTTCTTTTCACAAACCACATATGGATCCACTAGTCATTGCATGTCTGTTCTTTTCATAGAACACATGGATCCACCAATGTCATTGCATGTGTGTTGTTTTCATGAACCACATATGGATCCAATAGACTCATTGCATGTCTGTTCTTTTCACAAACCACATATGGATCCACTAGAGTCATTGCATGTTTGTTCTTTTCATAAACCACATGGATCAAGAAGAGTCATTGCATGTGTGTTCTTTCTATGAACAACATATGGATCCACTAGTGTCATTGCATGTATGTTCTTTTCACAAAACCAGCACTAGAGTCATTGCATGTGTGTTGTTTTCACAAACCACATATGGATCCACGAGAGTCATTACATGTATGTTCTTTTCAAACATATGGATCAGCCAATGTCACTGCATGTGTGTTATTTTCATGAACCACATATGGATCCACTAGAGTCATTGCATGTTTGTTGTTTCCACTAACCGTAACTAGAGTCATTGCATGTGTGTTCTTTTCTTAAACCACATATGGATCCACTAGAGTCATTGCATGTGTGTTCTTATCCTAAACCAGCACTAGAGTCATTGCATGTGTTTTCTTTTCACCAACCACATATGGATCCACTAGAGTCATTGCATGTGTGTTCTTTTCACAAACCACATATGGATCCACCAATGTCATTGCATGTGTGTTCTTTTCATGAACCACATATGGATCCACTAGAGTCACTACATGTATGTTCTTTTCACAAACCACATATCGATCCACCAATGTCATTACATGTGTGTTCTATTCACAAACCACATATGGATCCACTAGAGTCATTGCATGTATGTTCTTTTCCACAAACCACATGGATTCACCAATGCCATTCCATGTGTGTTCTTTTCATGAACCACATATGGATCCACTAGAGTCATTTCATGTGTGTTCTTTCCACAAACCACATGGATCCACCAATGTCATTGCATGTGTGTTCTTTTCATGAATCACATATGGATCCACTAGAGTCATTGCATGTGTGTTCTTTTCACTAAACCAGCACTAGAGTCATTGCATGTGTGTTCTTTTCATGAACCACAGCTAGAATCATTGCATGTGTTTTCTTTTCACAAACCACATATGGATCCACCAGAGTCATTGCATGTGTGTTCTTTTCACAAAACCAACACTAGAGTCATTGCATGTGTGTTCTTTTCATGAACCGTAGCTAGAGTCATTACATGTGTGTCCTTTCGTGAAACTAGCACTAGAGTCATTGCATGTGTGTTCTTTTGACAAACCACATATGGATCCACCGGGGTCACTGCATGTGTTTCTTTTCATGAACCACACATGGATCCACTAGTGTCATTGCATGTATGTTGTTTTCACTAACAACAACTGGAGTCATTGCATGTGTGTTCTTTTCACAAACCACATATGGATCCACTAGAGTCATTGTATGTTTGTTCTTTTCATAAACCACATGGATCAAGCAGAGTCATTACATGTGTGTTCTTTTCATGAACCACATATGGATCAACTAGAGTCATTACATGTATGTTCTTTTCACAAAACCAGCACTAGAGTCATTGCATGTGTGTTCTTTTCACAAACCACATATGGATCGACCAAAGTCATCGCATGCATGTTCTTTTCATCAAACACATGGATCAACCAATGTCATTGCATGTGTGTTATTTTCACAAACCACATATGGATCCATTAGAGTCATTGCATGTCTGTTCTTTTCATAATCCAACACTAGAGTCATTGCATGTGTGTTCTTTTCACAAACCACATATGGATCCACTAGAGTCATTGCATGTCCGTTCTTTTCATAAATCACATGGATCCACCAATGTCATTGCATGTGTGTTCTTTTCATGAACCACATATGAATCTAGTAGAGTCATTGCATGTCTGTTCTTTCCATTAACCACAACTATAGTCATTGCATGTGTGTTCTTTTCATGAACCACATATGGATCCACTAGATTAATTGCATGTGTGTTCTTTTCCTGAAACTAGCACTAGAGTCAACACATGTTTGTTCTTTTCACAAACCACATATGGATCCACCGGAGTCATTGCATGTGTGTTCTTTTCATGAACCACATATGGATCCACTAGAGTCATTGCATGTATGTTCTTTCGAAAAACCAGCACTAGAATCATTGCATGTGTGTTCTTTTCACAAACCACATATGGATCCACTAGTCATTGCATGTCTGTTCTTTTCATAAAACACATGGATCCACCAATGTCATTGCATGTGTGTTGTTTTCATGAACCACATATGGATCCAATAGAGTCATTGCATGTCTGTTATTTTCACAAACCACATATGGATCCACTAGAGTCATTGCATGTTTGTTCTTTTCATAAACCACATGGATCAAGAAGAGTCATTGCATGTGTGTTCTTTCCATGAACAACATATGGATCCAGTAGTGTCATTGCATGTATGTTCTTTTCACAAAACCAGCACTAGAGTCATTGCATGTGTGTTGTTTTCACAAACCACATATGGATCCACGAGAGTCATTACATGTATGTTCTTTTCAAACATATGGATCAGCCAATGTCACTGCATGTGTGTTATTTTCATGAACCACATATGGATCCACTAGAGTCATTGCATGTCTGTTGTTTCCACTAACCGTAACTAGAGTCATTGCATGTGTGTTCTTTTCTTAAACCACATATGGATCCACTAGAGTCATTGCATGTGTGTTCTTATCCTAAACCAGCACTAGAGTCATTGCATGTGTTTTCTTTTCACCAACCACATATGGATCCACTAGAGTCATTGCATGTGTGTTCTTTTCACAAACCACATATGGATCCACCAATGTCATTGCATGTGTGTTCTTTTCATGAACCACATATGGATCCACTAGAGTCAATACATGTATGTTCTTTTCACAAACCACATATCGATCCACCAATGTCATTACATGTGTGTTCTATTCACAAACCACATATGGATCCACTAGAGTCATTGCATGTATGTTCTTTTCCACAAACCACATGGATCCACCAATGCCATTCCATGTGTGTTCTTTTCATGAACCACATATGGATCCACTAGAGTCATTTCATGTGTGTTCTTTCCACAAACCACATGGATCCACCAATGTCATTGCATGTGTGTTCTTTTCATGAATCACATATGGATCCACTAGAGTCATTGCATGTGTGTTCTTTTCACTAAACCAGCACTAGAGTCATTGCATGTGTGTTCTTTTCATGAACCACAGCTAGAATCATTGCATGTGTTTTCTTTTCACAAACCACATATGGATCCACCAGAGTCATTGCATGTGTGTTCTTTTCACAAAACCAGCACTAGAGTCATTGCATGTGTGTTCTTTTCATGAACCGTAGCTAGAGTCATTACATGTGTGTTCTTTTCGTGAAACTAGCACTAGAGTCATTGCATGTGTGTTCTTTTGACAAACCACATATGGATCCACCAGGGTCATTGCATGTGTTTCTTTTCATGAACCACATATGGATCCACTAGAGTCATTTCATGTATGTTCTTTTCATAAACCAGCACTAGAGGCATTGCATGTGTGTTCGTTTCACAAACCGCATATGGATCCACTAGAGTCATTGCATGTCTGTTCTTTACATAAAACACATGGATCCACTATTGTCATTGCATGTGTGTTCTTTTCATTAACCACATATGGATCCAATAGAGTCATTGCATGTCAGTTCTTTCCATTAACGATAGCTATAGTCATTGAATGTCTATTCTTTTCATGAACCACATTTGGATCCACTAGAGTCATCACATGTGTGTTCTTATCCTAAACCAGCACTAGAGACATTGCATGTGTGTTCTTATCCTAAACCAGCACTAGAGTCATTGCATGTGTGTTCTTTTCACAAACCACATATGGATCCACCCGAGTCATTGCATGTATGTTCTTTTAATAAAACACATGGATCACCCAATGTCATTGCATGTGAGTTCTTTTCAAAAACCACATATTGATCCACCAATGTGATTGCATGTGTGTCCTTTTCATGAACCACATATGGATCCACTAGAGTCATTACATGCATGTTCTTTTCACAAACCACATATGGATCCACCAATGTCATTGCATGTGTGTTCTTTTCACAAACCATGTATGGATCCACTAGAGCCATTGCATGTATGTTCTTTTCCACAAGTCACATGGATACACCAATGTCATTGCATGTGTGTTATTTTTAAGAACCACATATGGATCCACTAGAGTCATTGCATGTGTGTTCTTTCCACAAACCACATGGATCCACCAATGTCACTGCACATGTGTTCTTTTCATGAACCACATATGGATTCACTAGAGTCATTGCATACGTGTTCTTTTCACTAAACCAGCATTAGAGTCATTGCATGTGTGTTCTTTTGATGAACCACAGCTAGAGTCATTGCATGTGTTTTTTTTCACAAACCACAAATGGATCCACTAAAGTAATTGCATTTGTGTTCTTTTCACAGACCACATATGGATCCACCCGAGTCATTGCATGTATGTTCTTTTCATAAAACACATGGATCAACCAATGTCATTGCATGTGTGTTCTTTTCACAAACCACATATGGATCCATAGAGTCATTACATGTATGTTATTTTCATAAAACACATGGATCAACCAATGTCATTGCATGTGTGTTCTTTTCACAAACCACATATGGATCCACTAGAGTCATTGTATGTTTGTTCTTTTCATAAACCACATGGATCAAGCAGAGTCATTACATGTGTGTTCTTTTCATGAACCACATATGGATCAACTAGAGTCATTGCATGTATGTTCTTTTAACAAAACCAGCACTAGAGTCATTGCATGTGTGTTCTTTTCACAAACCACATATGGATCCACCAAAGTCATCGCATGTATGTTCTTTTCATCAAACACATGGATCAACCAATGTCATTGCATGTGTGTTATTTTCACAAACCACATATGGATCCATTAGAGTCATTGCATGTCTGTTCTTTTGATAAACCAACACTAGAGTCATTGCATGTGTGTTTTTTTCACAAACCACATATGGATCCACTAGAGTCATTGCATGTCCGTTCTTTTCATAAATCACATGGATCCACCAATGTCATTGCATGTGTGTTCTTTTCATGAACCACATATGAATCCAGTAGAGTCATTGCATGTCTGTTCTTTCCATTAACCACAACTATAGTCATTGCATGTGTGTTATTTTCATGAACCACATATGGATCCACTAGATTAATTGCATGTATGTTCTTTTCATGAAACTAGCACTAGAGTCAACGCATGTGTGTTCTTTTCACAAACCACATATGGATCCACCGGAGTCATTGCATGTGTGTTCTTTTCATGAACCACATATGGATCCACTAGAGTCATTGCATGTATGTTCTTTCCATAAACCAGCACTAGAATCATTGCATGTGTGTTCTTTTCACAAACCACATATGGATCCACTAGTCATTGCATGTCTGTTCTTTTCATAAAACACATGGATCCACCAATGTCATTGCATGTGTGTTGTTTTCATGAACCACATATGGATCCAATAGAGTCATTGCATGTCTGTTCTTTCCATTAACCACAGCTAGAGTCCTTGCATGTGTGTTCTTATCCTAAACCAGCACTAGAGTCATTGCATGTGTATTCTTTTCACAAACCACATATGGTTCCACCAGTGTCATTGCATGTATGTTATTTTCATAAAACACATGGATCAACCAATGTCATTGCATGTGTGTTATTTTCACAAACCACTTATGGATCCACCAGAGTCATTACATGTATGTTCTTTTCATAAAACACATGGATCAACCAATGTCATTGCATGTGTATTCTTTTCACAAACCACATATGGATCCACTAGAGTCATTGCATGTTTGTTCTTTTCATAAACCACATGGATCAAGCAGAGTCATTGCACGTGTGTTCTTTCCATGAACAACATATCGATCCACTAGTGTCATTGCATCTATGTTCTTTTCACAAAACCAGCACTAGAGTCATTGCATGTGTGTTGTTTTCACAAACCACATATGGATCCACGAGAGTCATTACATGTATGTTCTTTTCAAACACATGGATCAGCCAATGTCACTGCATGTGTGTTATTTTCATGAACCACATATGGATCCACTAGAGTCATTGCATGTTTGTTGTTTCCACTAACCGTAACTAGAGTCATTGCATGTGTGTTTTTTCTTAAACCACATATGGATCCACTAGAGTCATTGCATGTGTGTTCTTATCCTAAACCAGCACTAGAGTCATTGCATGTGTTTTCTTTTCACCAACCACATATGGATCCACTAGAGTCATTGCATGTGTGTTCTTTTCACAAACCACATATGGATCCACCAATGTCATTGCATGTGTGTTCTTTTCATGAACCACATATGGATCCACTAGAGTCACTACATGTATGTTCTTTTGACAAACCACATATAGATCCACCAATGTCATTACATGTGTGTTCTATTCAGAAACCACATATGGATCCACTAGAGTCATTGCGTGTATGTTCTTTTCCACAAACCACATGGATCCACCAATGCCATTCCATGTGTGTTCTTTTCATGAACCACATATGGATCCACTAGAGTCATTGCATGTGTGTTCTTTCCACAAACCACATGGATCCACCACTGTCATTGCATGTGTGTTCTTTTCATGAATCACATATGGTTCCACTAGAGTTATTGCATGTGTGTTCTTTTCACTAAACCAGCACTAGAGTCATTGCATGTGTGTTCTTTTCATGAACCACAGCTAGAATCATTGCATGTGTTTTCTTTTCACTAACCACATATGGATCCACCAGAGTCATTGCATGTGTGTTCTTTTCACAAAACCATCACTAGAGTCATTGCATGTGTGTTCTTTTCATGAACCATAGCTAGAGTCATTGCATGTGTGTTGTTTTCGTGAAACTAGCACTAGAGTCATTGCATGTGTGTTCTTTTGACAAACCACATATGGATCCACCAGGGTCATTGCATGTGTTTCTTTTCATGAACCACATATGGATCCACTAGAGTCATTTTATGTATTATCTTTTCATAAACCAGCACTAGAGGCATTGCATGTGTGTTCTTTTCACAAACCGCATATGGATCCACTAGAGTCATTGCATGTCTGTTCTTTTCATTAACCACATATGGATCCAATAGAGTCAGTGCATGTCTGTTCTTTCCATTAACGATAGCTATAGTCATTGAATGTCTGTTCTTTTCATGAACCACATTTGGATCCACTAGAGACATTACATGTGTGTTCTCATCCTAAATTAGCACTAGAGTCATTGCATGTGTGTTCTTTTCACAAACCACATATGGATCCACCCGAGTCATTGCATGTATGTTCTTTTAATAAAACACATGGATCACCCAATGTCATTGCATGTGAGTTCTTTTCAAAAACCACATATGGATCCACCAATGTGATTGCGTGTGTGTTCTTTTCATGAACCACATATGGATCCACTAGAGTAATTACATGTATGTTCTTTTCACAAACCACATATGGATCCACCAATGTCATTGCATGTGTGTTCTTTTCACAAACCATGTATGGATCCACTAGAGACATTGCATGTATGTTCTTTTCCACAAATCACATGGATCCACCAATGTCATTGCATGTGTGTTATTTTTAAGAACCACATATGGATCCACTAGAGTCCTTGCATGTGTGTTCTTTCCACAAACCACATGGATCCACCAATGTCACTGCACATGTGTTCTTTTCATGAACCACATATGGATTCACTAGAGTCATTGCATGTGTGTTCTTTTCACTAAACCAGCACTAGAGACATTGCATGTGTGTTCTTTTGATGAACCACAGCTAGAGTCATTGCATGTGTGTTTTTTTCACAAACCACATATGGATCCACCAAAGTCATTGCATGTGTGTTCTATTCACAAACCACATATGGATCCAGCAGAGTCATTGCATGCGCGTTATTTTCATGAACCACATATGGATCCACTAGAGTCATTGTATGTGTGTTCTTTTCATGAACCACACATGGATCCACTAGAGACATTGCATGTGTGTTCTTATCCTAAACTAGCACTAGAGTCATTGCATGTGTGTTCTTTTCACAAACCACATATGGATCCACTAGACTCATTGCATGTATGTTCTTTTCATAAAACACATGGATCCACCAATGTCATTGCATGTGTGTTCTTTTCATGAACCACACATGGATCCAATAGAGTCATTGCATGTTCGTTCTTTCCATTAACCACAGGTATAGTCTTTGCATGTGTGTTCTTTTCATGAACCACACATGGATCCACTAGAGACATTGCATGTATGTTCTTATCCTAAACCAGCACTAGAGTCATTGCATGTGTGTTCTTTTCACAAACCACATATGGATCCACTAGAGTCATTGCATGTATGTTCTTTTCATAAAACACATGGATCAACCATTGTCATTGCATGTGTGTCCTTTTCACAAACCACATATGGATCCACCAGAGTCATTGCATGTATGTTCTTTTAATAAAACACATGGATCAACCAATGTCATTGCATGTGTGTTCTTTTCACAAACCACACATGGATCCACCAATGGCATTGCATATGTGTTATTTTCATGAACCACATATGGATCCAGTAGAGTCATTACATGTCTGTTCTTTTCATAAAACACATGGATCCACTAATGTCATTGCATGTCTGTGCTTTTCAGTAACCACATATGGATCCAATAGAGTCTTTGCATGTATGTTCTTTCCATTAACGACAGCTATAGTCATTGCATGTGTGTTCTTTTCATGAACCACATATGGATCCACTAGAGTCATTGCATGTGTGTTATTATCCTAAACTAGCACTACAGTCATTTCATGTGTGTTCTTTTCACAAACCACATATGGATCCACCAGAGTCACTGCATGTATGTTCTTTTAATAAAACACATGGATCAACCAATGTCATTGCATGTGTGTTCTTTTCACAAACCACATATGGATCCACCAATGTCATTGCATGTGTGTTCTTTTCATGAACCACATATGGATCCACTAGAGTCATTACATGTATGTTCTTTTCACAAACCACATATGGATCCACCAATGTCATTGCATGTGTGTTCTTTCATGAACCACATATGGATCTACTAGAGTCATTGCATGTGTGTTATTTCCACAAACCACATGGATTCACCAATGTCATTGAACGTGTGTTCTTTTCATGAACCACATATGGATCCACTAGAGTCATTGCATGTGTGTTCTTTTCACTAAACCAGCACTAGAGTCATTGCATGTGTGTTCTTTTCATGAACCACCGCTAGAGTCATTGCATGTGTGTTCTTTTCACAAACCACATATGGATCCACCAGAATCATTGCATGTGTGTTCTTTTCACAAACCACATATGGATCCACTAGGATCATTGCATGTTTGTTGTTTTCATGAACCACATATGGATCCACTAGAGTCATTTCATATATGTTCTTTTCATAAACCAGCACTAGAGTCATTGCATGTGTGTTCTTTTCACAAACCACATATGGATCCAGTAGAGTCATTACATGTCTGTTCTTTTCATAAAACACATGGATCCACTAATGTCATTGCATGTCTATTCTTTTCAGTAACCACATATGGATCCAATAGAGTCTTTGCATGTATGTTCTTTCCATTAACGACAGCTATAGTCATTGCATGTGTGTTCTTTTCCTGAACCACATATGGATCCACTAGAGTCATTGCATGTGTGTACTTATCCTAAACCAGCACTAGAGTCATTGCATGTGTGTTCTTTTCACAAACCACATATGGATCCAGCAGAGTCATTGCATGTATGTTCTTTTCATAAAACACATGGATCAACCAATGTCACTGCATGTGTGTTCTTTTCACAAACCACACATGGATCCACCAATGGCATTGCACATGTGTTACTTTCATGAACCACATATGGATCCACTAGAGTTATTACATGTATGTTCTTTTCACAAACCAGATATGGATCCACCAATGTCATTGCATGTGTGTTCTTTTCACAAACCACATATGGATCCACTAGAGTCATTGCATGTATGTTCTTTTCCACAAACCACATGGATCCACCAATGTCATTGCATGTGTGTCTTTTCACAAACCACATATGGATCCACTAGAGTCATTGCATGTCTATTCTTTCCACAAAACACATGGATCCACCAATGTCATTGCATATGTGTTGTTTTCATAAACCACATATGGATCCACTAGAGTCACTTCATGTATGTTCTTTCCACAAACCACATGGATCCACCAATGTCATTGCATGCCTGTTCTTTTCATGAACCACATATGTATCCACTAGAGTCATTGCACCTGTGTTCTTTTCACAAACCCAGCACTAGAGTCATTGCATGCAGGTTCTTTTCATGAACCACATATGGATCCACTAGAGTCATTGCACTTGTGTTCTATTCACAAACCGAGCACTAGAGTCATTGCATGTGTGTTCTTTTCATGAACCATAGCTAGAGTCATTGCATGTGTGTTCTTTTCATGAAACTAGCACTAGAGTCATTGCATGTGTGTTCTTTTGACAAACCACATATGGATCCACTAGGATCATTGCATGTTTGTTGTTTTCATAAACCAGCACTAGAGTCATTGCATGTGTGTTATTTTCGCAAACCACATATGGATCCACTAGAGTCATTGCATGTCTGTTCTTTTCATAAAACACATGGATCCACTAATGTCATTGTATGTGTTTAATTTTCATTAACCACATATGGATCCAATAGATTTATTGCATGGCTGTTATTTCCATTAACGACAGCTATAGTCATTGCATGTGTGTTCTTTTCATGAACCAAATATGGATCCACTAGAGTCATTGCATGTGTGTTCTTATCCTAAACTAGCACTACAGTCATTTCATGTGTGTTCTTTTCACAAACCACATATGGATCCACCAGAGTCATTGCATGTATGTTCTTTTAATAAAACACATGGATCAACCAATGTCATTGCATGTGTGTTCTTTTCACAAACCACATATGGATCCACCAATGTCATTGCATGTGTGTTCTTTTCGTGAACCACATATGGATCCACTAGAGTCATTACATGTATGTTGTTTCCACAAACCACATATGGATCCACCAATGTCATTGCATGTGTGTTCTTTCATGAACCACATATGGATCCACTAGAGTCATTGCATGTGTGTTATTTCCACAAACCACATGGATCCACCAATGTTATTGCACGTGTGTTCTTTTCATGAACCACATATGGATCCACTAGAGTCATTGCATGTGTGTTCTTTTCACTAAACCAGCACTAGAGTCATTGCATGTGTGTTCTTTTCATGAACCACCGCTAGAGTCATTACATGTGTGTTCTTTTCACAAACCACATATCGATCCACCAGAATCATTGCATGTGTGTTCTTTTCACAAACCACATATGGATCCACTAGGATCATTGCATGTTTGTTGTTTTCATGAACCACATATGGATCCACTAGAGTCATTGCATATATGTTCTTTTCATAAACCAGCACTAGAGTCATTGCATGTGTGTTCTTTTCACAAACCACATATGGATCCAGTAGAGTCATTACATGTCTGTTCTTTTCATAAAACACATGGATCCACTAATGTCATTGCATGTCTGTTCTTTTCAGTAACCACATATGGATCCAATAGAGTCTTTGCATGTATGTTCTTTCCATTAACGACATCTATAGTCATTGCATGTGTGTTCTTTTCATGAACCACATATGGATCCACTAGAGTCATTGCATGTGTGTTCTTATCCTAAACTAGCACTACAGTCATTTCATGTGTGTTCTTTTCACAAACCACATATGGATCCACCAGAGTCATTGCATGTATGTTCTTTTAATAAAACACATGGATCAACCAATGTCATTGCATGTGTGTTCTTTTCACAAACCACATATGGATCCACCAATGTCATTGCATGTGTGTTCTTTTCGTGAACCACATATGGATCCACTAGAGTCATTACATGTATGTTGTTTCCACAAACCACATATGGATCCACCAATGTCATTGCATGTGTGTTCTTTCATGAACCACATATGGATCCACTAGAGTCATTGCATGTGTGTTATTTCCACAAACCACATGGATCCACCAATGTTATTGCACGTGTGTTCTTTTTATGAACCACATATGGATCCACTAGAGTCATTGCATGTGTGTTCTTTTCACTAAACCAGCACTAGAGTCATTGCATGTGTGTTCTTTTCATGAACCACCGCTAGAGTCATTGCATGTGTGTTCTTTTCACAAACCACATATCGATCCACCAGAATCATTGCATGTGTGTTCTTTTCACAAACCACATATGGATCCACTAGGATCATTGCATGTTTGTTGTTTTCATGAACCACATATGGATCCACTAGAGTCATTGCATATATGTTCTTTTCATAAACCAGCACTAGAGTCATTGCATGTGTGTTCTTTTCACAAACCACATATGGATCCAGTAGAGTCATTACATGTCTGTTCTTTTCATAAAACACATGGATCCACTAATGTCATTGCATGTCTGTTCTTTTCAGTAACCACATATGGATCCAATAGAGTCTTTGCATGTATGTTCTTTCCATTAACGACAGCTATAGTCATTGCATGTGTGTTCTTTTCATGAACCACATATGGATCCACTAGAGTCATTGCATGTGTGTTCTTATCCTAAACTAGCACTACAGTCATTTCATGTGTTTTCTTTTCACAAACCACATATGGATCCACCAGAGTCATTGCATGTATGTTCTTTTAATAAAACACATGGATCAACCAATGTCATTGCATGTGTGTTCTTTTCACAAACCACAAATGGATCCACCAGAGTCATTGCATGTGTGTTCTTTTCATGAACCACATATGGATCCACTAGAGTCATTACATGTATGTTCTTTTCACAAACCACATATGGATCCACCAATGTCATTGCATGTATGTTCTTTTCATAAAACACATGGATCAACCAATGTCACTGCATGTGTGTTCTTTTCACAAACCACACATGGATCCACCAATGGCATTGCATATGTGTTACTTTCATGAACCACATATGGATCCACTAGAGTCATTACATGTATGTTCTTTTCACAAACCACATATGGATCCACCAATGTCATTGCATGTGTGTTCTTTTCACAAACCACATATGGATCCACTAGTGTCATTGCATGTATGTTCTTTTCCGCAAACCACATGGATCCACCAATGTCATTGCATGTGTGTCTTTTCACAAACCACATATGGATCCACTAGAGTCATTGCATGTCTATTCTTTCCACAAAACACATGGATCCACCAATGTCATTGCATATGTGTTCTTTTCATAAACCACATATGGATCCACTAGAGTCACTTCATGTATGTTCTTTCCACAAACCACATGGATCCACCAATGTCATTGCATGCCTGTTGTTTTCATGAACCACATATGGATCCACTAGAGTCATTGCACTTGTGTTCTTTTCACCAACCCAGCACTAGAGTCATTGCATGCCTGTTCTTTTCATGAACCACATATGGATCCACTAGAGTCATCGCACTTGTGTTCTTTTCACAAACCGAGCACTAGAGTCATTGCATGTGTGTTATTTTCATGAACCATAGCTAGAGTCATTGCATGTGTGTTCTTTTCATGAAACTAGCACTAGAGTCATTGCATGTGTGTTCTTTTGACAAACCACGTATGGATCCACTAGGATCATTGCATGTTTGTTGTTTTCATAAACCAGCACTAGAGTCATTGCACGTGTGTTATTTTCACAAACCACATATGGATCCACTAGAGTCATTGCATGTCTGTTCTTTTCATAAAACACATGGATCCACCAATGTCATTGTATGTGTTTTATTTTCATTAACCACATATGGATCCAATAGATTTATTACATGGCTGTTCTTTCCATTAACGACAGCTATAGTCATTGCATGTGTGTTCTTTTCATGAACCACATATGGATCCACTACAGTCATTGCATGTGTGTTCTTATCCTAAACTAGCACTACAGTCATTTCATGTTTGTTCTTTTCACAAACTACATATGGATCCACCAGAGTCATTGCATGTATGTTCTTTTAATAAAACACATGGATCAACCAATGTCATTGCATGTGTGTTCTTTTCACAAACCACATATGGATCCACCAATGTCATTGCATGTGTGTTCTTTTCATGAACCACATATGGATCCACTAGAGTCATTACATGTATGTTCTTTCCACAAACCACATATGGATCCACCAATGTCATTGCATGTGTGTTCTTTCATGAACCACATATGGATCCACTAGAGTCATTAAATGTGTGTTATTTCCACAAACCACATGGATCCACCAATGTTATTGCACGTGTGTTCTTTTCATTAACCACATATGGATCCACTAGAGTCATTGCATGTGTGTTCTTTTCACTAAAGCAGCACTAGAGTCATTGCATGTGTGTTCTTTTCATGAACCACCGCTAGAGTCATTGCATGCGTGTTCTTTTCACAAACCACATATGGATCCACCAGAATCATTGCATGTGTGTTCTTTTCACAAACCACATATGGATTCACTAGGATCATTCCATGTTTGTTGTTTTCATGAACCACATATGCATCCACTAGATTCATTGCATGTATGTTCTTTTCATAAACCAGCACTAGAGTCAT
This sequence comes from Avena sativa, assembly GCA_916181665.1. NCBI lineage: Eukaryota > Viridiplantae > Streptophyta > Magnoliopsida > Poales > Poaceae > Avena > Avena sativa. Next base: position 370,982,409 of record OV702291.1, on the reverse strand, counting down.
TGCATGTGTGTTCTTTTCACAAACCACATATGGATCCAGTAGAGTCATTGCATGTCTGTTATTTTCATAAAACACATGGATCCACTAATGTCATTGCATATCTATTCTTTTCAGTAACCACATATGGATCCAATAGAGTCTTTGCATGTCTGTTCTTTCCATTAACGACAGCTATAGTCATTGCATGTGTGTTCTTTTCACGAACCACATATGGATCCACTAGAGTCATTGCATGTGTGTTCTTATCCTAAACCAGCACTAGAGTCATTGCATGTGTGTTCTTCTAACAAACCACATATGGATCCACCAGAGTCATTGCATGTATGTTCTTTTAATAAAACACATGGATCAACCAATGTCATTGCATGTGTGTTCTTTTCACAAACCACACATGGATCCACCAATGGCATTGCATATGTGTTATTTTCATGAACCACATATAGATCCACTAGAGTCATTACATGTATGTTCTTTTCACAAACCACATATGGATCCACCAATATCATTGCATGTGTGTTCTTTTCACAAACCACATATGGATCCACTAGAGTCATTGCATGTATGTTCTTTTCCACAAACCACATGGATCCACCAATGTCATTCCATGTCTGTTGTTTTCACAAACCACATATGGATCCACTAGACTCATTGCATGTCTATTGTTTCCACAAACCACATGGATCCACCAATGGCATTGCATGTGTGTTCTTTTCATAAACCACATATGGATCCACTAGAGTCACTTCTTGTATGTTCTTTCCACAAACCACATGGATCCACCAATGTCATTGCATGCCTGTTCTTTTCATGAACCACATATGGATCCACTAGTCATTGCACCTGTGTTCTTTTCACAAACCCAGCACTTGAGTCATTGCATGCCTGTTCTTTTCATGAACCACATATGGATCCACTAGAGTCATTGCACTTGTGTTCTTTTCACAAACCGAGCACTAGAGTCATTGCATGTGTGTTCTTTTCATGAATCATAGCTAGAGTCATTGCATGTGTGTTCTTTTCATGAAACTAGCACTAGAGTCATTGCATGTGTGTTCTTTTGACAAACCACATATGCATCCACTAGAGTCATTGCATGTATGTTCTTTTCATAAACCAGCACTAGAGTCATTGCATGTGTGTTCTTTTCACAAACCACATATGGATCCAGTAGAGTCATTGCATGTCTGTTCTTTTCATAAAACACATGGATCCACTAATGTCATTGTATGTGTTTTATTTTCATTAACCACATATGGATCCAATAGATTTATTGCATGGTTGTTCTTTCCATTAACGACAGCTATAGTCATTGAATGTGTGTTCTTTTCATGAACCACATATGGATCCACTAGAGTCATTGCATGTGTGTTCTTATCCTCAACTAGCACTACAGTCATTTCATGTGTGTTCTTTTCACAAACTACATATGGATCCACCAGAGTCATTGCATGTATGTTCTTTTAATAAAACACATGGATCAACCAATGTCATTGACTGTGTGTTCTTTTCACAAACCACATATGGATCCACCAATGTCATTGCATGTGTGTTCTTTTCATGAACCACATATGGATCCACTAGAGTCATTACATGTATGTTATTTTCACAAACCACATATGGATCCACCAATGTCATTGCATGTGTGTTCTTTCATGAACCACATATGGATCCACTAGAGTCATTGCATGTGTGTTATTTCCACAAACTACATGGATCCACCAATGTCATTGCACATGTGTTCTTTTCATGAACCACATATGGATCCACTAGAGTCATTGCATGTGTGTTCTTTTCACTAAACCAGCACTAGAGTCATTGCATGTGTGTTCTTTTCATGAACCACCGCTAGAGTCATTGCATGTGTGTTCTTTTCACAAACCACATATGGATCCACCAAAATCATTGCATGTGTGTTCTTTTCACAAACCACATATGGATCCACTAGGATCATTGCACGTTTGTTGTTTTCATGAACCACATATGCATCCACTAGAGTCATTGCATGTATGTTCTTTTCATAAACCAGCACTAGAGTCATTGCATGTGTGTTCTTTTCACAAACCACATATGGATCCAGTAGAGTCATTGCATGTCTGTTCTTTTCATAAAACACATGGATCCACTAATGTCATTGCATGTCTATTCTTTTCAGTAACCACATATGGATCCAATAGAGTCTTTGCATGTCTATTCTTTATATTTACGACAGCTATAGTCATTGCATGTGTGTTCTTTTCATGAAGCCCATATGGATCCACTAGAGTCATTGCATGTGTGTTCTTATCCTAAACCAGCACTAGAGTCATTGCATGTGTGTTCTTCTCACAAACCACATATGGATCCACCAGAGTCATTGCATGTATGTTCTTTTAATAAAACACATGTATCAAACAATGTCATTGCATGTGTGTTATTTTCACAAACCACACATGGATCCACCAATGGCATTGCATATGTGTTATTTTCATGAACCACATATGGATCCACTAGAGTCATTACATGTATGTTCTTTTCACAAACCACATATGGATCCACCAATGTCATTGCATGTGTGTTCTTTTCACAAACCACATATGGATCCACTAGAGTCATTGCATGTATGTTCTTTTCCACAAACCACATCGATCCACCAATGTCATTGCATGTGTGTTGTTTTCACAAACCACATATGGATCCACTAGACTCATTGCATGTCTATTCTTTCCACAAACCACATGGATCCACCAATGTCATTGCATGTGTGTTCTTTTCATAAACCACATATGGATCCACTAGAGTCACTTCATGTATGTTCTTTCCACAAACCACATGGATCCACCAATGTCATTGCATGCTTGTTCTTTTCATGAACCACATATGGATCCACTAGAGTCATTGCACGTGTGTTCTTTTCACAAACCGAGCACTAGAGTCATAGCATGTGTGTTCTTTTCATGAACCATAGCTAGAGTCGTTGCATGTGTGTTCTTTTCATGAAACTAGCACTAGAGTCATTGCATGTGTGTTCTTTTGACAAACCACAAATGGATCCACTAGGATCATTGCATGTTTGTTGTTTCCATGAACCACATATGGATCCACTAGAGTCATTGCATGTATGTTCTTTTCATAAACCAGCACTAGAGTCATTGCATGTATGTTCTTTTCATAAACCAACACTAGAGTCATTGCCTGTGTGTTATTTTCACAAACCACATATGGATCCACTAGAGTCATTGCATGTCTGTTCTTTTTATAAAACACATGGATCCACTAATGTCATTGTATGTGTTTTCTTTTCATTAACCACATATGGATCCAATAGAGTTATTGCATGTCTGTTCTTTCCATTAACGACAGCTATAGTCATTGCATGTGTGTTCTTTTCATGAACCACATATGGATCCACTAGAGTCATTGCATGTGTGTTCTTATCCTAAACCAGCACTACAGTCATTTCATGTGTGTTCTTTTCACAAACCACATATGGATCCACCAGAGTCATTGCATGTATGTTATTTTAATAAAACACATGGATCAACCAATGTCATTGCATGTGTGTTCTTTTCACAAACCACATATGTATCCACCAATGACATTGCATGTGTGTTCTTTTCATGAACCACATATGGATCCACTAGAGTCATTACATGTATGTTCTTTGCACAAACCACATATGGATCCACCAATGTCATTGCATGTGTGTTCTTTTCACAAACCACATATGGATCCACTAGAGTCATTGCATGTATGTTCTTTTCCACAAACCACACGGATCCACCAATGTCATTGCATGTGTGTTCTTTTCATGAACCACATATGGATCCACTAGAGTCATTGCATGTGTGTTCTTTCCACAAACCACATGGATCCACCAATGTCATTGCACGTGTGTTCTTTTCATGGACCACATATGCATCCACTAGAGTCATTGCATGTGTGTTCTTTTCACTAAACCAGCACTAGAGTCATTGCACGTGTGTTCTTTTCACTAAACCAGCACTAGAGTCATTGGACGTGTGTTCTTTTCATGAACCACAGCTAGAGTCATTGTATGTGTGTTCTTTTCACAAACCACATATGGATCCACCAGAATCATTGCATGTGTGTTCTTTTCACAAACCACATATGGATCCACCAGAGTCATTGCATGTGTGTTCTTTTCATGGACCACATATGGATCCACTAGAGTCATTACATGTTTGTTCTTATCCTAAACCAGCACTAGAGTCATTGTATGTGTGTTCTTTTCACAAACCACATATGGATCCACCAGAGTCATTGAATGTATGTTCTTTTCATAAAACACATGGATTAACCAATGTCATTGCATGTGTGTTCTTTTCACAAACCACATATGGATCCACTAGAGTCATTGCATGTCTATTCTTTCCACAAACCTCATGGATCCACCAATGTCATTGCATGGGTGTTCTTTTCATGAACCACATATGGATCCACTAGAGTCATTGCATGTATGTTCTTTCCACAAACCACATGGATCCACCAATGTCATTGCATGCGTGTTCTTTTCATGAACCACATATGGACCCACTAGAGCCATTGTATGTGTGTTCTTTTCATGAACCACATGTGGATCCACCAATGTCATTGCATGTGTGTTATTTTTACAAACCACATATGGATCCACCAGATTCATTGCATGTATATTATTTACATAAAACACATGGATCCACCAATGTCATTGAATGTGTGTTCTTTTCATGAACCACAAATGGATCCACTAGAGTCATTACATGTATGTTATTTTCACAAACCACATATGGATCCATCAATGTCATTGAATGTGTGTTCTTTTCATGAACCACAAATGGATCCACTAGAGTCATTACATGTATGTTCTTTTCACAAACCACATATGGATCCACTAGATGCCCTGGTACCAGCTTGTAGTACTACCGCCCACAAGCGGTACTATCGGTCATCTAGTCTGGTACTACCGGACACAACAGTGCTTGCGTGCATTAGATCTGGGCCACAACCCATGTACCCCCTTATTATGTTGCAACCCTAGTTCTATTCCCAAACTACCCCTATGTAAGTGTCTGGCCTATAAATAGAGCCCCCACCACTCATGTATCCGTAGGCTTAGATGATAGACTAAAGACACCCCCTTTGTGGAATCTCTAGTTTTGCCTCATCCCCTTACCAAAGGGGACTGACTATCGTCACCACCTCATTGGAGTTTGCATAGCGCCTCCCTCTTTGTACAAGGCCTACATTTACGAGTGCATGAGCGTAGTTGTCAAGACCCTCTCCAAGGTGTTCTTCCCTCTCAGCTTGGTATCGAGGGAGCATGTTGACCGATCATTCCTTATGAGGATTCTATCGGACCGGTGGCCACCGATGGGAGCAATCGGCCTTGTAGTGTGTGATTTTTGCGTGTGTTCATCATGTTCTTCGTGAGGTGTGAGTCCGCTTTCGCTACCTTCTCCCTTTCCCCTCCCATTCCCCTCCCTTTCTCATCGATTTGACCACGAGATCCATGAAGATCGGGCCACCCATGAAGTTAGCCCACAATACTGATTCCACAGGTTCCCTCTGGTTCACCCGGCCCATGGAGTTTTACAACAATTACAAGTAGTGAAGAAACCTTAATTTTCTAGTATTTTCATGCATGCATGTGAACAGGCACACTCTGGGGTTGGGTTCTGCCTATATCAACATCCCACTACACTTTCATACATATGGTAGTGCCACATGCAAGATTTGGAGGTATTCTGGCGCTCGTGTGCTCGGTTTCTAGAAAAACCCTAAAACATGGGCCCCACATATCTACCACTTTAACTTGCCACAACGATAGTTGAACAATGGACTTTTATCCTTTATTCTTGTTAGTTTTGGTCACAGCAACATGGGAGACCAAGGTTGACCCCTGATTCCGCAGGTTTTCCCTTTGGGATCACCCGACCCGTGGTGTTTTCCACCAACTAGCAGCGAAGAAACCTTAATTTTCCAGTGTTATCATGCATGCATGTGAACAGGCTTACCCAAGGGTTGGGTTATGCCTATATCAACATCCCAACACACTTTTATACATATGGTCGTGCTACATGCAAGGTTTGGAGGGATTTTGGCACTCGTGTACTCGGATTCCCGTGAAACCCTAAATCATGGGCCCCACAGATCTACCCCTTTGACCTGGCACAACGACGGTTGTCCAATGGACTTGTATCCATTATTATTTTTATTTTAGGTCATAGCAACATGGGAGACCAATGTTGACCCCTAATTCCAAAGGTTTTCCCTCTAGGCTCACCCGGGGGTTTTTCAGCTACGTTTGTAGAACCTTAATTAATTTTCCAGTGTTATTATGCATGCATGTGAACAGGCTCACATAGGGGTTGTTTTTTCCTATATCAACACCCCACCACATTTTCATCCATATGGTAGTGCCACATGCAAAATTTGGAGGGATTCTTGCACTCGTGTGCTTAGTTTCTAGCAAAACCCTAAAACATGGGCCCCACAGATCTACCCCCTTTGACCTCCCACAATGAAGGTTGACCAATGAACTTTTATCCCTTATTCTTATTAGTTTACGTCATAGCAAGATGGTATACCAAGGTTGAACCCTGGTTGCACAGGTTTTCCCTCTAGTTCACCCGACCCGCGGAGTTTTCCACTAACTAGAAGTGCAAAAACCTTAATTTTCTAGTGTTATCATGCATGCAAATGAACAGGCTAACCCAAGGGTTCGATTCTTCCTATAAAAACATCCCACCACACTTTCATACATATGGTAGTGCCACATGCAAGATTTGGAGGAATTCTGGTGCTCGTGTGCTTTGTTTCCATCGAAATCCTAAAACTTCCGCCCCACATATCTACCCATTGGACCTGCCACAATTATGGTAGACCAATGTACTTTTATCCCTTATTCTTATTAGTTTAGGTCATAGCAACATAGGAGACCAGGGTTGAACCCTAGTTTTTCCTTTGGCCGTTGTTGGACTTTCCATGTATATATACGCGTGAAAACCTTTTTCTAGTGTTATATATCATGCATGCATGTGAAAATGCTCACCCAGGGGTTAGGTTCTCCCTATATCAACATCCCACCACACTTTCATACATATGGTAGTGCAACATACAAGATTTGGTGGGATTCTGGGGCTTGTGTGCTAGCTTTCTAGCGAAACCCTAAAACATGGGCACCATAGATCTACCCCTTTGACCTGGCACAACGATGGTTGACCAATGGAATTTTATCCTTTATTCTTGTTAGTTTAGGTCATATAAACATGGGATACCAAGGTTGATCCTGATTCCACATGTTTTCCCTCTGGTTCACCCGACCCACGGAGTTTTCCAACAATTACTAGTAGTGCAGAAACATTAATTTTCTAGTATTTTCATCCATGCATGTGAACAGGCACACCCAAGGGTTGGGTTCTGCCTATATCAACATCCCACCACACTTTCATACATATGGTAGTGCCACATGCAAGATTTGGAGGGATTATGGCGCTCGTGTGCTTGGTTTCAAGCGAAACCCTAAAACATGGGCCCCACATATCTACCCCTTTTACTTGCCACAATGACGGTTGACCAATGGACTTTTATCCCTTTTTCTTGTTAGTTTAGGTCATAGAAACATGGGATACCAAGGTTGACCCCTGATTCCATAGGTTTTCCCTCTATGATCACCTGGTGTGCGGTGTTTTCCACCAACTAGCAGCGAAGAAACCTTAATTTTCTATTGTTATCATGCATGCATGTGAACAGGCTTACCCAAGGTTTGGGTTATGCCTATATCAACATCCCATCACACTTTTATACATATGGTAGAGCCACATGCAAGATTTGGAGGGATTCTGGCGCTCATGTGCTCGGTTTCCAGTGAAACCCTAAAACATGGGCCCCACAGATCCACCCCTTTGACCTGGCACAAAGACAGTTGTCCAATGGACTTTTATCCCTTATTCTTGTTATGTTAGGTCATAGCAACATGGGACAACAATGTGGACCCCTAATTCCAAAGGTTTTCCCTCCGAGATCACCCGAGGGTTTTCCAACTATGTTTGCAGAACCTTAATTAATTTTCTAGTGTTATTATGCATGCATGTAAATAGGCTCACCTAGGGGTTGGTTTCTTCCTATATAAACATCCCACCACACTTTTATCCATATGGTAGTGCCACATGCAAATTTGAAGGGATTCTTGCACTCGTGGGCTCAGTTTCTAGCTAAACCCTAAAACATGGGCCCCACAGATCTACCCCTTTGACTTGCCACAACGAAGGTTTACCAAAGGAAGTTTATCCCTTATTTTTATTAGTTGAGGTCATAGCAATATGGGATACCAAGGTTGAACCCTTGTTGCACAGGTTTTCCCTCTGGTTCACCCGACCCACTCAGTTTTCCACCAACTCGAAGTGCAAAAACATTAATTTTCTAGTGTTATCATGCATGCATGTTAACAGGCTAACCCAAGGGTTTGCTTATGCCTATAAAAACATCCCACCACACTTTCATACATATGGTAGTTCCACATGCAAGATTTGGAGGAATCCTAGTGCTCGTGTGCTTTGTTTCCAACGAAATCCTAACACATCGGCCCCACAGATCTACCCGTTTGACCTACCACCATTATGGTAGACCAATGGACTTTTGTCCCTTATTCTTATTAGCTTTGGTCATAGAAACATAGGATACCAAGGTTGAACCCTAGTTTTGCCTCCGGCCGTTGCTTGAGTTTCCATGTATATATACGTGTGAAAACCTTTTTCTAGTGTTATATATCATGCATGCATGTGAAGATGCTCACCCAAGGGTTGGGTTCTACCTATATCAAGCTCCCACCACACTTTCATACATACGGTATTGTCACATACAAGATTTGGTGGGATTTTGGGGCTTGTGTGCTCGATTTCTAGCGAAACCCTAAAACATGGGCCCCAACTATCTACCCCTTTGACCTGCCCACAACAGCGGTTCACCAATGGAATTTTATCCCTTATTCTTGTTAGTTTACGTCATAGCAACATGTGATACCAAGGTCGAACCTGATTCCACAGGTTTTCCCTCTGGTTCACCCGGCCCGTGGAGTTTTCCAACAATTACTCGTAGTGCAAAAACCTTAATTTTCTAGTATTTTCATCCATGCATGTGAACAGGCACACCCAGGGGTTGCGTTATGCCTATATCAACATCCGACCACACTTTTATACATATGGTAATGCAACGTTCAAGATTTGGAGGGATTCTAGCGCTCATGTGCTTGATTTCCAGCGAAACCCTAAAACATGGGCCCCACAGATCTACCCCTTTGACCTGCCACAACGACGGTTGTCCAATGGACTTTTATCCCATATGATTGTTAGTTTTGGTCGTAGCAACATGGGAGACCAAGTTAACCCTTAATGCAACAGGTTTTTCCTTCGGGCTCACCCGGGGGGTTTTCTAGCTACGTTCGCAGAACCTTAATTAATTTTTCCAGTGTTATCTTGCATGCATGTGAACAGGCTCACCAAGTGGTTGGGTTCTTACTATATCGACATGCCACCACACTTCAATACATATGGTAGTGCCACATGCAAGATTTGAAGAGATTCTAGCGCTCGTGTTCTCAGTTTCTAGTGAAACCCTAAAACATGGGACCCATAGATCTACCCGTGTGACCTGCGACGACGAAGGTTGACCAATGGACTTTTGTCCCTTATTCTTGTTAGTTTAGTTCATAGCAACATGCCAGACCAAGGTTGAACCCTAATTTTGCCTCCAGTTCACCCATAGTGTGGTAGTTTCTGCTATATATATGCGTGAAAACCTTTTCTAGTGTCATGTATGCATGTGAAAAGGCTCATCCAGAGGTTGGGTTCTTCCTATGTAAACATCCCACCACACGTTCATACATATGGTAGTGCCACATGCAATATTTGGAGGGATTTCTGGCGCTCGTGTGCTCGGTTTCCAACGAAACCCCAAAACATGGGCCCCACAGATCTACCTCTTTGAGCTGCCACAATGACGGTTCACCAATGGACTTTTATCCCTTATTCTTGTTAGTTTAGGACATATCAACATGGGATACCAAGGTTGACCCCTCATTCTACAGGTTTTCCCTCCGAGCTCACCCGGTCCATGGAGTTTTCCACCAACTAGCTGTGCAAAAACCTTAATTTTCCTGTGTTATCATGCATGCATGTGAACAGGCTCACCTAGGGGTTGTGTTATGCCTATATCACCTCACTTTCATACATATGGTTGGCCACATGCAAGATTTGGAGGAATTCTGGCGCTCACATGCTTGGTTTTCAGCGAAACCCTAAAGCATGGACCCTACAGATCTACCCCTTTAACCTGCAAAAATGACGGTTGTCTAATGGACTTTTATCCTTTATTCTTGTAGTTTAGTTCATAGCAACATAGGAGACCAAGGTTGACCCGTAATTCCACAGGTATTCCCTCGAGGCTCACCCGGGGGTTTTGTAGCTACGTTTATAGAACCTTAATTAATTTTCTAGTGTTATCATGCATGCATGTAAACAGGCTCACCCAGGGGTTGGGTTCTGCCTATATCAACATTGCACCACACTTTCATACTTATGGTAGTGTCACATGAAAAATTTGGAGGGATTCTGGCGCTCGTGTGCTTGGTTTCTAGTGAAACCCTAAATCATGGGCCCCTTAGATCTACCCCTTTGACCTTCCACCACGACGATTAACCAATGGACTTTTATCCCTTATTCTTGTAAGTTTAGGTCATCGAAACATGGGATACCAAGGATGAACCCTGATTCCACAGGTTTTCCCTCTGGTTCACCCGGCCTATGGAGTTTTCCACCAATTACTAGCAGTGCAGAAACCTTGTTTTTCCAGTGTTATCGTGCATGCATGTGAATAGGCTCACCCAGGGGTTAGGTTCTGCCTATATCAACATCCCACCACACTTCCATACATATGGTAGTGCCACATGCAAGATTTGGAGGGATTATGGCACTCGTGTGCTCGTTTTCCAACGAAAACCTAAAACATGGGCCCCATAGATCTACCCCTTTGACCTTCCACAATGACGGTTCAAAATGGACTTTTATCCCTTATTTTTGTTAGATTAGTTCATATGAAAATGTGAGATAAAGGTTGGGGCTTGTTGGTTTGTGGCCTCAAAGTTGTCGGGCGAGTGCATAGGGGTGCCCAAGTTGCTTGTAATCACGCGTAGGGGCAAAAGTAGCTTCGCCAATTGCCTAGAGGGGCCAAATGGGGTGAATAGAAATATAATAGAAAAACATTCATTTGAACTAGATGAAAAAATGTTGAACTCAAATACGCCATTAGGTCAACCCTTCTTGGCCCGCCCTATCAGTATTCCTCGTTATCCTTGGCGGTCGTGGACTAGTTTACCCCTTCAAGGACCAGATCTACTTGTCTGCTATGCTCTTCTCCCCTGTTTCCCTCCCCATAACCTTTTCTCAGCTCCGGCAGCTCGTCTCAGATCGGAGCTTGCACTTGGTCTCCTTGCATCCCCGCCATGTCCAGTCAACCTCCCACACCCCTAATGGAAGCTCACAACCGTCGCTGTCACATCGTCCGTCATATCGGAGATTCGCGTCCCTGGCTTAGTTTGTCACCTCTGGCTAGTACTTCTCGCACAGCGGAGCGCGTCCCGTCAGGCAATCCTCGCCGGCGATCGGCCTCGTGCGGTTGCATGCTATCGTGCACCCCATGCATGGTAGCCGTGGCAGAGCAGTTCGACGACCACGCTCTCATGGCCACTATGCTGGGCATCCGTCCCGCCATGTCATCGAGAAACTTGCCATCGGCTTTCAGCTCTCCTTTTGGGATCAGACTAAATGTGGTCAAGATTGAGGTACGTGCTCAGCCATTCGAATGTTTTTTCTAGTTCGAGCACACCTTAGACACCAAGCGTGTTCTGCATTCTTCCCGTTCTTTCGAGTGTTGTGGGGTGAAAATGAGCTTCGTGCGTTGGCATCGCGCCTGTGGGTGGGACGATCGCTTGGGGAAGCTTCATTGCTCTTTCAAACTCGACTTTGATAGCCTCCCATTGGATAATTGGGAGCTAGAGGCCCTCAAGCATGTCGTTAGTAGACTTGGTGGCGAGCTAGTGGATATTGTGCTGCCGAGCGACAGATGTATCATCAAGGTAAAGGCGTGGCTGAAAGATCCGGACATTGTTCCTAAGATGTACGAGGTGGACATTCCAAGCAGGGCACGATGATAGCTTAGCTGGAAGCACCTAGTCATCATCCACCTAGAGGAGATTCTGGAATCGGTACATGGAATTTAGGACCCCGACGATGCGGCCAGAAAATGTCCTCGTCACCTACAGTGTTGGCCTGGAAGGATCAATGGCACATGACCACCACCATTTCGCGATAGCGCACATAATTTCTGTGGGGGAAATGGGCGTGGACAAGCTAGTGGTTCTGATTTCCCTAGAGTGCAAACATATCTCTAGTGAATTGGTGTAGTATGTGTGGCTACTGGCTAATGAATTTGTAGTATGGAGAGCAGAGTAGGTAGTTAGCCTGGACTAAAAATATGTAATAGTTTGAATTGATGTAGTATGTGTGCCTAATGAATTTGAAGTATGTTTGTCTAATGCATATGTATTGAACATCGTGCTTTATAATTTATGTGAATAACCAAGGACAACCTCCTGAACAGAGAGTGGACATGAAATGGGCAATTTCAATTCTATGGTTGCCAGGAAAATGTAGTTCATCTCCTCTTCAAGTACAAGGTAGCTAGATTATTTTGCAAAGTGATGAGCGATTCAGAATACAATAAATGATTCTTCTTTCAAACGAACATTTCCTAATGATCCTTATAACATTGTCTACTGGTTTTGTAACATGGTGAACTACAGGACCATTTTGCAGACAACACAAGACAAATGAAAAATGGGGTTTTAAAGGAATGTATCGTTAGTTCAAACCCCGTAATTGGGACTGTGCCACTAGGATTCATTTTGTTGGGAGGGTGATGTTCAACACGACCATGCCTGCAAGATAATGTCTTCAAATTGATCAATTTCCGATGAAAATGCAAACTGTTGTGCCTGAATTACTTGAGTATAATATTTACCTAGGTTTGTTTGAAATGGTCCGTGTTTTTGCATGGAACATGCACGAATAAACCATGCAAAATCAGTACATAAATGTTGTCTGAATTTATCTGTCTGGGATAAATATGGCAGTTACCTGGATTTAATCACGAGTAGTAATTGCATAAATAGATACTTGATAGTATTTTTTTACATCAATAGTACTTCCATACAAAAGGCTGTGATAGGTGCACAAAATTGGGGTAAACTTCCTACTAGTTTCATAACAATGCGTTAGCATTCCATCTACAAAAGTCATTCTTCAGTCTGAACTTAACTATTCTTCACTGAAGAAACTGTAGATATCCACCAGAAATGTTGGCTGGCCAATTGCCTTGAGCGGACATAAGTTCAGTGATCATTCAACCCCAACTGATCTTTTTCCTTCTCACCAAACTTCAAGAGATCTGCATTCGTTCATGCACGTTTGCTCTGCTTGAACCAGTCCCAGTTCAGTATGACCATCCGTGAAGATATCTTCGAACATGAAATCTAGCATCTCATGGCAAGGATCATAGGCCCGTGTGAATTGGAACCTGAATTCCTGCACTGAGCTGTTGCCTACTGCCCTATTCGAGGGTTGTACCCTCGGCGGCATGCTCCCATGAACAATTTGAGACGTACCTTGTTCCCCTGCCTAGAGCATGCCGTAATGTTGCCGCATGCTTTCTCCATAGCACTCGCTTGGCCCTGGTCGCCTGCGCTGCCGTCGATGCCTACACCGCAGTCGCCAGTGATGCAGCACAACAAAATCATCCACCTGGGAACGCAATGGGAGACCGACCATGAAGTAGAGCTTCATGGCCTGCCCTAGAGGAGCCAAATACCCAAGTTTTGATGGCGGCTGCTGCTGCTTCAGCAGGGCCATATTACCCTAGGTGGTGCGTTGGGGCGGAGCTTGATGAGTACATATATGCATCTTGTTTTATATTATTGTTTTGCATTATAGTGGTAGGATATTGGTATTTTATGGCGTTCGCGCGCATATTTTATGTCTATTTTCACCAGGATCAGGACAGATGATGGATACAATGGACACAATTCTTCGAGCAATTGTATTAGGGAGAAAAGGAGTCAAAAACAATGTAAATCACTTATTTGGGAAATATAAATAACACCAGAAGAAAACTATACGGAAGGTTTGACGACCAACTATACGGCGGGAATAATTTTTCGGTCGTATAGTTCTGGTCGTATAGTTGGCGCCGCCACCGCCTCCTCAAATAGTTTCTCCCCGTGTAACTGGATCGGGGAGACGACATATAGAACACCCAGAAATCACCGAAAACCATACCTCCAGAAGGAATCTGGAGGGGGAACTTGCCCAAGGGATGCATCTTCGCCCTACGTAGATCTGGGAGGCCAGGGCATCGATCTTCATCTTCATCAACCGCTATACCACCATCATCTCTATCCATCCCATCTTCACTCCATCTAGATCATGTTGTAATTTCCGTACTCATTGTGGATTTATACAAGAAGTATTCATTTACAATTTTTTCCATTACCATTGCCATGATGTTGATTGCCTCCATGTCTGAGTAGATCATTAGTTCTTGGGGAGATGGAGAAACCCTAGCATATGATTGAGATAAGATAGAGATTAGTATGTTATACATCATTATGTGTACGTGTTAATTATCTTCATCTTGATGTTGGGAGTTGTGCACCTCCTTAATATTTGCCTCTTATGGGGACACGATGAAGGGGGTTACTTGTTGGTAGACGGAGGGATGATAGCACTTACTGTGACTATAAAGTTGTTGCCATTCTTTATGTACTAACTTGGGGAAACAAGGAGAACTCATAAAGCCATGTCCATGCCATGTTAGAAATCCCTTAATAGCTGGATAATACGATTGATGTTGTTTATCTGTCAGCTGTGGTTATGAAGGATAATGTGAGCAGTGGTTGCTGGCTATTTGTCCATATATGGAGCTCCTCCAACATACATACATATCATGAGAATATTTGTTATAATAATCTTGACTGCCTAGTCTAAATTGCTAGCGGTGTATCCACCACTCCCTAATAATGCCTTTTCCCCTATTGCAGTTCCAAGCTCTTTTACACACGCGATTCTTACTTTCTGCATTAAGTTTTACTTTACTTTAATTTCTTCATTAAATCAAAAACCCAAAAATAATTCTAATTTTCTTGCAACTCAAAATTATTCCTTAAGTACTTCGTTTAGTTTTAGTTCAAAGCATTTTAGTCTTTCGCCTACTGCTCCCTGTGGGATCGATATCTTTATTTCGAAACTAGCTACAAACGATATGTGCACTTGCAGTCATCAGAGCTACACAAGGGGAAGTGGGGTTAGTCGGAGAAGGGAAGTGAAAGTGAGAGCACAGTGACAGTTGGTGGGGAGTCCGGGCACGCGTGAAAATAATCGTCTCTTATTTCGATAGTGAGATGGTAATAATTCGACACTCTTTGCACTAACCGCTCAATCTTTATTTCCATTCTCAGCATAAGAGTGCGAATATATTAAAAATACCGGTCGTGGCTGCCCATCGGATCGGGCAATGTATCAGGACAGGTAGTAGACCAAACAAACCGGGTTTCTTTTTATATAAATTTATGATTGTGGCCTTATGTGCACACTATATTATTCATGTGCCACTATGAACCGTCGAATTGTATCAACACCATCAGAAACAGGGGAAGACGATGTGGCATGTTTTCTGACTGGCGGGATAGCCACCTCCTCCGTGGATGGGGCGTGTCCAAGGTTCAAGGACTAGTGCCCCTCCCCCCACATTATTGTGCAATTTTCCATTTTTTTGCTCCCAGCTCCGCTCCGCTCCTTTGGTCCTCCTGCCACCACTCCGTTCCGTCGTGCACCACTCTCCTCCTCCCCTTGGGGCTTGGGCCATCATACTCCCACCCTCCCCTCCCTGTCCTATCTCATTGCACTGTCTCCTTGTCGTCGTCCACCACCCAGGCACGTCTAGAAATGAAACCAAGAGTCAGGCATTGGGTGAGGAGCCCAATGATGCTGGTGATCTGAATCCTGCTCGGAGATGGATCCTGCGCAGCCGAATAACACGGAGATGGGTCCTGCATGGCTAGAGAGCATGGAATCTCCTTCGAGTCTGGAGAGCACAGAGGAGAAGAAAACAGGGGAAGAGGAAGCAGGGTACAAAGCTTTGCAGGTCTGGAGCCCGGTGAAGGTGACGTACGTCCTCCTTGAAGGGTAAGATTTGTAATTCCTTCTCCGTGTTCCCCAATTAGCGTTTCTAGTCCAGTGGTAATGGCGAGGATATGTGTTGGTAACCAGAGGACGTCTGCCCAGCTTGTCCTTAAGCATGATGCTTTGTCAAGCGAGCATGACGACATTAAAATGGGTGGCGGTTGTAGCATCCCATATGTCTAACATCCATAATGCTACATGATGTAATAATAAAATGCTACTTCCTACATGTATTGTTGCATCATAATTGTATCATGCTCATGTCACCATGTCACCTTGCATTTGAGCATCATATAAAACCCCACTATTTGGTTCTTATCCCATATGCATTATATATTGTAGTTGCGTTTGATACATTGTATTTGTTTCTTGATAAATTGCTTCATTCCCAAGTTGAGTTGGGGGCATATCTTTTCTGGAATCCACCACCTTTCTTTGTCATCACCTTATAGTTCCATCGTCCAAACTATATGTGGGCACTTGCATTTATTTGGCCATTTGTCTAGCTCACATATATAAAGATGCATCCACTTGTCTTCCTACAAGATCTCATATAGTTTCTTATTGTTTTCACAATATGAATTATGTGTAGCCACATTGCCACTTTGCATACTATGTGAGTGGGGATGCTTGTACATCTTTCATATGGTTTGTGTTAAAGGAGTGGGCATGTCTAAATATAAGTGGGGCCAAATATCCGTCTAGTGGAACCACATACTAGCATGTCCCATTTATATTCATTTGTGCTTGTTTTAATCCATTCCATATGAGAGAGCAAGCTTGTCTAATTTTTGTTTGGCCTTTATTCAAATTTGAATGCATGCATCAATATAAGGCCATATGAATATCAAGATGTTTTCACAACTAGCAACAATGGTCCTTATGATCCATGCATGTCCCATGCAAGCTCTCATATACCTTCCTTCTTTGTTTTTCATTTGAATTGGAGGAAAGATTGTTTGATTTAAATTCAAACAAGATGATTCAAATTCAAATAAATCCACATGTACCATCTTTGTTTATCCTCCTTGATCTCTCTTTGGCTCTTTGGGGCTTGTGGTTTCTCTCAATTTCTCGCATAGAAAAATGCATAGCTAATTTCATATTCTCGCAGGAACTGGCCCCACTTGTTGAACCGGCAGCACTGCCACGATCTCCACGTAACCATGGTGAGTTCTCGAACCAAAAGTTGCAGTTACCATGTTTCTTATGCAGTCATTCCTCTTCCTCAGTCATTCCTCTGTAGTTTTTCCTGGATGCTTCTTCTTCCTCTATTCTGGAACCGTCGGTTCATCTTCTTCTTCCTCTCGCAGGCAGTTCCTTGCAGACATTTCCTTGCAGGCATGGACGATGGCAAACGCACAACAGAGACCCACTTGGTCCCTCCCCATGGCACCACGACTTTGATAGTGGTGTACACAAATGATGAAGCGACTGTGGAGACAACTCTTGCCAGGTTTGAGCAATTGCTTGAGAAAGAGAAGCACAAGTTTGTGGGGCTAGACTTGGAGTACACCCGTGCAAATAAGCAAAAAAATCCTCCACAAGAGATCGCTGTCATGCAAATTTCCATACATGAGGAGGTCCTCGTTTACCACTTCTGCAGGTATGTGAAATTTAAATTTGAGATCACCATTTCTGCATCCCTTGTTCCCTTACATCCCTAGAACCATCTAACTGCAGGAGTAAACCAACTGAGATGCTTTGTCCGGCTCTGGTCGAGTTCTTGTGTAGGAAAGTGATAACTTTCACTAGCATGGATATCACAAATGACACAATTATGCTTTCTCGTGCGTTGATAAAAATCCCAGATGGGCACCACATCCACATCCAAAATCTGAACAAGATCAAACCATACCCAGCGAAGGATGGCATGGGTGATCTGGCAACGGAAATCATCGATAAATCCTATGAAAAACTAAAGAAATTGAAGCGACTCGATCATGACTACTGGGAGTGGAAGCCGATGAGCCAGGTGCGCCTTGAGTATGCAGCCAGATACGCCTACATGGCGTACGAGTTGTACAGTAAGCTCATTACCATGAAAGATGGGATGGTTAAGGCGGGGGTTTTCGCGAGAGAGCTATGCCCTGGTGGCAAGCTAGCCCAGGAGAAGAAGCGCGAGGAGGACAGAAAGCGGTTTCAGGACGAGTAGGGATCTTGGGATGGTGGCGACATCAAGCGGTTGAAGGGGAAGCAAGTCAAGGATGATAACAAGTGGTGGTGATACATTATGTGTTTGAACTAGATTTTAGTTTCTAGTTTATTATGTGTTTGTTACATTTAGTTACTTCAATACAGAATTTCGACCAATTTAACTTGTTGATGTATTTCTTGACAATTATAATATAATTGAGCACTAGAAATATTTTATAGTGTGCATGAGCATGATCAGTAAATATAATTGAACACTAGAAACTTTAAGGCACTCCATATAAAGGAGTAGATTCATATAGAAGGTTCACCAGAGACACCACGGCTATATTGTCTTACATGCCACACACAGGTAATAATTAACTAGAACAAAATAAAAGCAGGGGATGTAGCAGGAGGCCGGGACACGGAGACGCCTAGCAGGGCAAGGGTTTATCAGCAGGAGGCAGCGACAGCCTAGTCGATGGGATACAGACCAGTCCTAGCATACTCCCGAAGTAATTTGCCGTAGGCTGCGTGCCGCACCAAGGTAGTCGGCCTATGGCTTCTGCCTCCGCCTCTGCCAACGCCCTCCACGTGCTGGATCATGCTGTTGAGGTCCACATTGATTGCTCTGCCACATAATGGGCAAAACAGTCTCCCCCTACGGTGGAAACGGATTAGCCCACACCGTAACCGCCTCAGCACGTAGCGGCTCTTGTTGTCCCTGGATACCTTGTAAATCATCCACTTCATCATCATCCTCCTATTGATTTTCAAGAACATAACTTAGAACTCATACATATGATTGAATTGTATTACAACTCAAGGATTGACAACATGTATATGTAAGACAATATATCTGTGGATATCAAAGATAAAGCATCTCAGCAATAGTTTGATTGGTTCATATATCATTTCATCTCAACACAATGACAAATAATTGCATCAGAGTGACTATAGGACAAATCTAGGGGCCTCATAAGTTTCTTCAGGGATGGAGTTAGTGAACCAAGTAACAATTGCACAACCTGTAATGTTGTTATACATCGCCCCAGGTTCACTAACTCATCCCTGAAAAGATCTGACACCAATGTGTCTTCCTCTCTTTTGGGACAAATTTGAATCATTGGCCATAATAAGAAATTGAAATGTAATTGTACAAAACATTATTCAGGGATATACATAGTCAGGTACAAAAACAAGCCTAAATATTGTAATTATAAATAAAAAACCAAACAATTAATCTTCAAGTACATGTTAAAAATACTTATGATCAAAACCATTCATATACATATGCATCATACCAATCATTAAAAGATCAGAAACAATTCAAGGATCATATATGTAGTTCCATATGAGAATAAATCTAGGGCCTCATAATTTGTTTCAGAGATGGAGTTGGCGAACCAAAGTACCAATAGCACAACCTATATTGTTTGTGTGCATTGCTGCCTCAGGTTCACCAACCCATCCCTAAAACACGACACCGTCATATGTGTCTCCCCTTGAACTCTTTTGGGGAAAATTTCAATCATCGTCCTAGGTGACAAACTAAAATGTAATTCTTATACACTGAATGCATGGAATAGATAATTTGAATATCATAGTTCTATGAATGTAGAATAAATATTAAGGCCTCATAAGTTTCTATAGGGACGGCGTAAGTGAACCAAGTAACAATTGCACAGCTTATATTGTTCTTGTACATCGCCCTAGGTTCACTCACTCGTCCCTGAAAAAATCTGACACCAATGTGTCTGCCTCTCTTTTGGGGCAAATTTGAATAATTGGCCACAATAAGAAATTGAAATGTAATTGTACAAAACATTATTCAGGGATATACATAGTCAGGTACAAAAACAAGCCTAAATATTTTAATTATAAATAAAAAACCAAACAATTAATCTTCAGGTACATGTTAAAAATACTTATGATCAAAACAATTCATATACATATGCATCATACCAATCATTAAAAGATTAGAAACAGTTCAAGGATCATATATGTAGTTCCATATGAGAATAAATCAAGGGCCTCATAATTTGTTTCAGAGATGGAGTTGGAGAACCAAAGTACCAACAGCACAACCTATATTGTTTGTGTGCATTGCTGCCTCAGGTTCACCAACCGATCCCTAAAACACGACACCATCATACGTGTCTCCCCTTGAACTCTTTTGGGGAAAATTTCAATCATTGGCCTCGGTGACAGAATAAAATGTAATTCTTATACACTATGAATGCATGGAATAGATAATTCAAATATCATAGTTCCATGAATGTAGAATAAAGATTGCAGCCTCATAAGTTTATTCAGGGATGGCGTGAGCGAACCAAGTACCAATTGCATATCTTATATTGTTCTTGTACATGGTCCTAGGTTTGCTCACTCATCCCTGAAAAAATCTGACACCAATGTGTCTGCCTCTCTTTTGGGGCAAATTTGAATAATTGGCCACAATAAGAAATTGAAATGTAATTGTACAAAACATTATTCAGGGATATACATAGTCAGGTACAAAAACAAGCCTAAATATTGTAATTATAAATAAAAAACCAAACAATTAAACTTCAGGTACATGTTAAAAATACTTATGATCAAAACAATTCATATACATATGCATCATACCAATCATTAAAAGATCAGAAACAATTCAAGGATCATATATGTAGTTCCATATGAGAATAAATCAAGGGCCTCATAATTTGTTTCTGAGATGGAGTTGGAGAACCAAAGTACCAACAAAACAACCTATATTGTTTGTGTGCATTGCTGCCTCAGGTTCACCAACCCATCCCTAAAACACGACACCATCATACGTGTCTCCCCTTGAACTCTTTTGGGGAAAATTTCAATCATCGGCCTCAATGACAAACTAAAATGTAATTCTTATACACTATGAATGCATGAAATAGATAATTCAAATATCATAGTTCTATGAATGTAGAATAAAGATTGCAGCCTCATAAGTTTATTCAGGGATGGCGTGAGCGAACCAAGTAACAATTGCATATCTTATATTGTTCTTGTACATGGTCCTAGGTTTGCTCACTCATCCCTGAAAAAATCTGACACCAATGTGTCTGCCTCTCTTTTGGGGCAAATTTGAATAATTGGCCACAATAAGAAATTGAAATGTAATTGTACAAAACATTATTCAGGGATATACATAGTCAGGTACAAAAACAAGCCTAAATATTGTAATTATAAATAAAAAACCAAACAATTAAACTTCAGGTACATGTTAAAAATACTTATGATCAAAACAATTCATATACATATGCATCATACCAATCATTAAAAGATCAGAAACAATTCAAATATCATAGTTCTATGAATGTAGAATAAAGATTGCAGCCTCATAAGTTTATTCAGGGATGGCGTAAGCGAACCAAGTAACAATTTGCACAGCTTATATTGATCTTGTATATGGCCCCAGGTTCGCTCACTCATCCTTGACAAAATCTGACACCAATGTGTCTGCCTCTCTTGTATATGGCCACAATAAGAAATTGAAATGTAATCGTATAAAACAATATTCAGGGATATACAAATGCATCATACAACGCATTCATAGATCAGAAACAATACAAAGATTATATATTTAGGTTCCATATGTGAGAAAAATTAGGGCCTCATTTTTTTCAGCGATGGAGTCGGAGATCCAAAATACCAATAGCACAACCTATATTGTTTATGTGCATTGCTGCCTTAGGTTCACTAACCATCCCTAAGAAAACGACATTATAAGATGACCTTGCAATATTTTGGGGCAAAATTGAATCACTGGGCTCAGTAAGGAATAGAAATGTAATGTTATAGGCCTGCTGTGTATCGAAATCAACACTCAACTAGCAAACTCAACTAGATGGCAGATGAGAAGATTGGGGTTTTGTGACTAGACAGATTGGGGTTTTGTGACTAGATGGCAGATGCATCAATCAACCGATCGAATCATATATATACTACCCTACTTCAAGAGCAAAAGAATTTGTACATGATTGAGCAAATCCTATGTATGAATACTGAAAACTGCGGCTGCGACTAGAGAAGCTAGCAATGTAGTACCTCAGACTCCTCATCAGGGACCTCCTCCTCGAACTCATAATTCTCCGCGATTGCGTTGAAGATTTCTTGTACAGCGATGGGGTCGTTGATGTAGATCACCGGATCGCCTCCGCATGCCACCTACCCCCATCCAGATCTATCGCTGGAACCACGACATTGTCAGCCACCTGCTGCTCGGCAACGATGGCTACTACCTGCTGCTCGGCGGTGATGGCTACCACCTGCTACTCAACAGCGATGGCTACTGGCTGGACGGATGAGCTCGCACCCTCGACAGCGCGGCGATGAGCGGCGTTCGTTCCCGGAGAAGATGCCTCCGCCTGCTTGGCAATGACCGAGCCATCTGTTGCTACGCCTTCAACCGGCTTCACCTCCGGCTCGTCTCCATATGAGAATAAATCTAGGGCCTCATAATTTGTTTCAGAGATGGAGTTGGCGAACCAAAGTACCAATAGCACAACCTATATTGTTTGTGTGCATTGCTGCCTCAGGTTCACCAACCCATCCCTAAAACACGACACCGTCATATGTGTCTCCCCTTGAACTCTTTTGGGGAAAATTTCAATCATCGTCCTCGGTGACAAACTAAAATGTAATTTTTATACACTGAATGCATGGAATAGATAACTTGAATATCATAGTTCTATGAATGTAGAATAAATATTAAGGCCTCATCAGTTTCTATAGGGACGGCGTAAGTGAACCAAGTAACAATTGCACAGCTTATATTGTTCTTGTACATCGCCCTAGGTTCACTCACTCGTCCCTGAAAAAATCTGACACCAATGTGTCTGCCTCTCTTTTGGGGAAAATTTGAATAATTGGCCACAATAAGAAATTGAAATGTAATTGTACAAAACATTATTCAGGGATATACATAGTCAGGTACAAAAACAAGCCTAAATATTTTAATTATAAATAAAAAACCAAACAATTAATCTTCAGGTACATGTTAAAAATACTTATGATCAAAACAATTCATATACATATGCATCATACCAATCATTAAAAGATTAGAAACAGTTCAAGGATAATATATGTAGTTCCATATGAGAATAAATCAAGGGCCTCATAATTTGTTTCAGAGATGGAGTTGGAGAACCAAAGTACCAACAACACAACCTATATTGTTTGTGTGCATTGCTGCCTCAGGTTCACCAACCGATCCCTAAAACACGACACCATCATACGTGTCTCCCCTTGAACTCTTTTGGGGAAAATTTCAATCATTGGCCTCGGTGACAGACTAAAATGTAATTCTTATACACTATGAATGCATGGAATAGATAATTCAAATATCATAGTGCCATGAATGTAGAATAAAGATTGCAGCCTCATAAGTTTATTCAGGGATGGCGTGAGCGAACCAAGTACCAATTGCATATCTTATATTGTTCTTGTACATGGTCCTAGGTTTGCTCACTCATCCCTGAAAAAATCTGACACCAATGTGTCTGCCTCTCTTTTGGGGCAAATTTGAATAATTGGCCACAATAAGAAATTGAAATGTAATTGTACAAAACATTATTCAGGGATATACATAGTCAGGTACAAAAACAAGCCTAAATATTGTAATTATAAATAAAAAACCAAACAATTAAACTTCAGGTACATGTTAAAAAATACTTATGATCAAAACAATTCATATACATATGCATCATACCAATCATTAAAAGATCAGAAACAATTCAAGGATCATATATGTAGTTCCATATGAGAATAAATCAAGGGCCTCATAATTTGTTTCTGAGATGGAGTTGGAGAACCAAAGTACCAACAAAACAACCTATATTGTTTGTGTGCATTGCTGCCTCAGGTTCACCAACCCATCCCTAAAACACGACACCATCATACGTGTCTCCCCTTGAACTCTTTTGGGGAAAATTTCAATCATCGGCCTCAATGACAAACTAAAATGTAATTCTTATACACTATGAATGCATGAAATAGATAATTCAACTATCATAGTTCTATGAATGTAGAATAAAGATTGCAGCCTCATAAGTTTATTCAGGGATGGCGTGAGCGAACCAAGTAACAATTGCATATCTTATATTGTTCTTGTACATGGTCCTAGGTTTTCTCACTCATCCCTGAAAAAATCTGACACCAATGTGTCTGGCTCTCTTTGGGGCAAATTTGAATCATTGGCCACAATAAGAAATTGAAATGTAATCGTACAAAACAATATTCAGGGATATACATAGTCAGGTACAAAAACAAGCCTAAATACTGTAATTATAAATAAAAAACCAAACAATTAATCTTCAGGTACATGTTAAAAATACTTATGATCAAAACCATTCATATACATATGCATCATACCAATCATTAAAAGATCAGAAACAATTCAAGGATTATATATGTAGTTCCATATGAGAATAAATCAAGGGCCTCATAATTTGTTTCTGAGATGGAGTTGGAGAACCAAAGTACCAACATCACAACCTATATTGTTTGTGTGCATTGCTGCCTCAGGTTCACCAACCCATCCCTAAAACACGACACCATCATACGTGTCTCCCCTTGAACTCTTTTGGGGAAAATTTCAATCATCAGCCTCAATGACAAACTAAAATGTAATTCTTATACACTATGAATGCATGAAATAGATAATTCAAATATCATAGTTCTATGAATGTAGAATAAAGATTGCAGCCTCATAAGTTTCTACGGAGATGGCGTAAGAGAACCAAGTAACAATTTGCACAGCTTATATTGATCTTGTATATGGCCCCAGGTTCGCTCACTCATCCTTGACAAAATCTGACACCAATGTGTCTGCCTCTCTTGTATATGGCCACAATAAGAAATTGAAATGTAATCGTACAAAACAATATTCAGGGATATACAAATGCATCATACAACGCATTCATAGATCAGAAACAATACAAAGATTATATATTTAGGTTCCATATGTGAGAAAAATTAGGGCCTCATTTTTTTCAGCGATGGAGTCGGAGATCCAAAATACCAATAGCACAACCTATATTGTTTATGTGCATTGCTGCCTTAGGTTCACTAACCATCCCTAAGAAAACGACATTATAAGATGACCTTGCAATATTTTGGGGCAAAATTGAATCATTGGGCTCAGTAAGGAATAGAAATGTAATGTTATAGGCCTGCTGTGTATCGAAATCAACACTCAACTAGCAAACTCAACTAGATGGCAGATGAGAAGATTGGGGTTTTGTGACTAGACAGATTGGGGTTTTGTGACTAGATGGCAGATGCATCAATCAACCGATCGAATCATATATATACTACCCTACTTCAAGAGCAAAAGAATTTGTACATGATTGAGCAAATCCTATGTATGAATACTGAAAACTGCGGCTGCGACTAGAGAAGCTAGCAATGTAGTACCTCAGACTCCTCATCAGGGACCTCCTCCTCGAACTCATAATTCTCCGCGATTGCGTTGAAGATTTCTTGTACAGCGATGGGGTCGTTGATGTAGATCACCGGATCGCCTCCGCATGCCACCTACCCCCATCCAGATCTATCGCTGGAACCACGACATTGTCAGCCACCTGCTGCTCGGCAACGATGGCTACTACCTGCTGCTCGGCGGTGATGGCTACCACCTGCTACTCAACAGCGATGGCTACTGGCTAGACGGATGAGCTCGCACCCTCGACAGCGCGGCGATGAGCGGCGTTCGTGCCCGGAGAAGATGCCTCCGCCTGCTTGGCAATGACCGAGCCATCTGTTGCTACGCCTTCAACCGGCTTCACCTCCGGCTCGTCTCCACGTGTACGCTTCATGGCGCACCAAGGGAAGGAGGTAGTGCAAGCGAGGAAGCTTCGGCACGCGCGACAGGTGTAGATTGGGGTCTTGGGACTAGACATACGGGGGGGGGGGGAATGACACGAGCTCATGGAAGAAGAAGGTCGAGGGGGGTTATAAACACCAGACCGTTCATAGTCCTAGAGTGGACACCTGTGGTGGGCGGGGGGCGGGGGGCTACCACGATCTCCACCCTTTTTTTCGGTCCCCTTTTTTTGAAACAACCATGATCTCCACTTTAGAGCTGCATTGAAAACACGCTCATGGCAGACCTCGATTCCACTGCATGCAAGTGGCGCGGAACTAATTTCTAGCAACGTTAGATCTACTCGAGGGGGGCCCTTGACTCATGGAAGTTACTAGCTGTAGGGCCCAGTTGGAAGTGAGATTGAGAGCGCTGCATAAAAATGGGATATGTCTTATTAAAATCAAGTGGCAATAAATTGCAGCGTCCCATCGACAACCGTGCACTCGATGACCTCGTTGCACTGTGCATGTGTTGTAGTAGCAGTAGTAGGCTTTTCAGACTTGATTAAACTTGACATGACCGCTCGATGACTTTTTCCATGGACGGCATGTGTTCCTTCCTATAGAAGTCTCGCGGAGGGAGACGTCCGTGTTGTCTCACACTGTACTGTGAAGGGCACGACATGTCCAATGATCATCTTTGGATCGCACAGAATCAACGGTTGGTGCGCACGATCCGCGTGAGAACTGTGACAACCAATCAGGGAGTAGCAGACAGGGTGAGCACGGGTTTGGGCTTCTACAAAAGATAGAGAGAGGGGGGCAAAACTAAATAGTACCACATAAAACCAAGGGCAAAACTGAGTAGTATAAAAATGGAAAGTGTCTTGTACAATGAAATACATCGTGGAATACATCAAATTATGCCAAGATAGATCCACTAGAGTTCATTGGATGTGTGTTCTTCTCATAAACCACACATGGATCCACCTGTGTGATTGTGTGTATGTTCCTCTAAACAAACCACGTAAGGATCCACCAGTGTCATTAGATGTGTGTTCTTCTCATGAACCACACATGGATCCACCAGTGTCATTGCATGTCTGATCTTTTCATGAACCATAGCTAGAGTCATTGCATGTCTATTACTTCCATAAACCACACATGGATCCACCGGTGTCATTGCATGTATGTTCTTCTCACAAACCACACATGGATCCATCTAGTGTGATTGCATGTCTGTTTTTTTCATGAACCACACCCGGTGTCATTGCATGTGTGTTCCTCTAGACAAACCACATAAGGATCCAGCAGTGTCATTGCATGTCTGTTCTTTTCATGAACCACATAAGGATCCACCAGTGTCATTGCATGTGTGTTCTTCTCATGAACCACACATGGATCCACTAGTGTCATTTCATGTCTGTTCCTCTAAACAAACCACATAAGGATCCACCAGTGTCATTGCATGTCTGTTCTTTTTCATGAACCACACCCAGTGTCATTGCATGTGTGTTCTTCTAAAACAAACCAAATAAGTCATTGCATGTCTGTTCTCTTCATGAACTACACCCGGTGTCATTGCATGTTTATTCCTCTAGACAGACCACATAAGGATCCACCAGTGTCACTGCATGTCTGTTCTTCTCATGAACCACATAAGGATCCACCAATATCATTGGATGTGTGTTCTTCTCATGAACCACACATGAATCCACCGGTGTCATTGCATGTTTGTTCCTCTAAACAAACCACATAAGGATCCACGAGTGTCATTGCATGTCTGTTCTTTTCATGAACCAACCCAGTGTCATTGCATGTGTGTTCTTCTAAACAAACCACATAAGTCATTGCATGTCTGTTCTTTTCATGAACCACACCCGGTGTCATTGCATGTGTGTTCCTCTAGACAAACCACATAAGGATCCACCGGTGTCACTACATGTCTGTTCTTTTCATGAACCACATTAGGATCCACCAGTGTCATTGGATGTGTGTTCTTCTCATGAACCACACATGGATCCATCGGTGTCATTGCATGTCTGTTCTTTTCATGAACCACAGCTAGAGTCATTTCATGTCTGTTACTTCCATAAACCACACATGGATCCACCGGTGTCATTGCATGTCTGTTCTTTTCATGAACCACACCTGGTGTCATTGCATTGCAGTTCTTTTCAATATCCACATAAGGGTCCACCAGTGTCATTGCATGTCTGTTATTTTCATGAACCACATCCAGTTTCATTACATGTGTGTTCCTCTATACAAACCACATAAGGATCCACCGGTGTCACTGCATGTCGGTCACTTCCATAAACCACATAAGGATCCACTGGTGTCATTGCATATCTGTTCTTTTCATGAACCACACCCAGTGCCATTGCATGTCAGTTCTTTTCATGAACCACATAAGGGTCCACCAGTGTCATTGCATGTCTGTTCTTCTCACAAACCACATAAGGATCCACCAATGTCATTGTATGTCTATTCTTTTCATGAACCACACCTAGTGTCATTGCATGTGTGTTCCTCTAGACAAACCACATAAGCATCCACCGGTGTCACTGCATGTCTGTTCTTTACATGAACCGCATAAGGATCCATGAGTGTCATTGGATGTGTGTTCTTTTCATGAACCACACCCAGTGTCATTGCATGTCTATTCTTTTCATGAACCATAGCCAGTGTCATTGCATGTATGTTCTTTTCATGAACCACACCTAGTGTCACTGCATGTCTGTTCTTTTCATAAACCACATAACGATCCACCAGTGTCATTGCATGTCTGTTCTTCTCACAAACCGCACATGGATCCACCTAGTGTGATTGCATGTCTGTTCTTTTCATGAACCACACCCGGTGTCATTGCATGTGTGTTCCTCTAGATAGACCATATAAGGATCCACCGGTGTCACTGCATGTTTGTTCTTTTCACGAACCACATAAGGATCCACCAGTGTCATTGGATGTGTTTTCTTCTAATGAACCACACATGAATCCCATAGTGTCATTGCATGTCTGTTCTTTTCATGAACCACACCCAGTGTCATTGCATGTGTGTTCCTCTAGAGAAACCACATAAGGATCCACCAGTGTCATTGCATGTCTGTTCTTTTCATGAACCACACCCGGTGTCATTGCATGTGTGTTCCTCTAGACAACCCACATAAGGATCCACCGGTGTCACTGCATGTCTATTCTTCTAGACAAACCACATAAGGATCCACAAGTGTCATTGGATGTGTGTTCTTATCATGAACCACACATGGATCCACCGGTATCATTGCATGTCTATTCCTCTAAACAAACCACATAAGGATCCACCAGTGTCATTGCATGTTTGTTCTTTTCATGAACCACACCCAATGTCATTGCATGTGTGTTCTTCTAAACAAACCACATAAGTCATTGCATGTCTGTTCTTTTCATGAACCACATAAGGATCCACCAGTGTCATTGCATGTGTGTTCCTCTAGACAAATCACATATGGATCCACCAGTGTCATTGCATGTCTGTTCTTTTCATGAATCACAACCAGTGTCATTGCATGTCTGTTCTTTTCACAAACCACATAGGGATCCACCTAGTTTCATTGCATGTGTGTTCTTCTAAACAAACCACATAAGGATCCACCAGTGTAATTGGATGTGTGTTCTTCTCATGAACCACACATGGATCCATCAGTGTCACTTCATGTCTGTTCTTTTCATGAACCACATAAGGATCCACCAGTGTCATTGGATGTGTGTTCTTCTGATGAACCACACATGGATCCACCAGTGTCATTGCACGTATGTTCCTCTAAATAAACCACATATGGATCCACCAGTGTCATTGCATGTCTGTTATTTTCATGAACCACACCAGTGCCATTGCATGTGTGTTCTTCTAAACAATCCACATAAGTCATTGCATGTCTGTTCTTTTCATGAACCACACCCGGTGTCATTGCATGTGCTTTCCTCTAGACAAACCACATAAGGATCCACCGGTGTCACTGCATGTCTGTTCTTTTCATGAACCACATAAGGATCCACCAGTGTCATTGCATGTCTGTTCTTTTCATGAACCACACCCGGTGTCATTGCATGTGTGTTCCTCTAGACAACCCACATAAGGATCCACCGGTGTCACTGCATGTCTATTCTTCTAGACAAACCACATAAGGATCCACAAGTGTCATTGGATGTGTGTTCTTATCATGAACCACACATGGATCCACCGGTGTCATTGCATGTCTATTCCTCTAAACAAACCACATAAGGATCCACCAATGTCATTGCATGTTTGTTCTTTTCATGAACCACACCCAATGTCATTGCATGTGTGTTCTTCTAAACAAACCACATAAGTCATTGCATGTCTGTTCTTTTCATGAACCACATAAGGATCCACCAGTGTCATTGCATGTGTGTTCCTCTAGACAAATCACATATGGATCCACCAGTGTCATTGCATGTCTGTTCTTTTCATGAATCACAACCAGTGTCATTGCATGTCTGTTCTTTTCACAAACCACATAGGGATCCACCTAGTTTCATTGCATGTGTGTTCTTCTAAACAAACCACATAAGGATCCACCAGTGTAATTGGATGTGTGTTCTTCTCATGAACCACACATGGATCCATCAGTGTCACTTCATGTCTGTTCTTTTCATGAACCACATAAGGATCCACCAGTGTCATTGGATGTGTGTTCTTCTGATGAACCACACATGGATCCACCAGTGTCATTGCACGTATGTTCCTCTAAATAAACCACATATGGATCCACCAGTGTCATTGCATGTCTGTTATTTTCATGAACCACACCAGTGCCATTGCATGTGTGTTCTTCTAAACAATCCACATAAGTCATTGCACGTCTGTTCTTTTCATGAACCACACCCGGTGTCATTGCATGTGCTTTCCTCTAGACAAACCACATAAGGATCCACCGGTGTCACTGCATGTCTGTTCTTTTCATGAACCACATAAGGATCCACCAGTGTCATTGGATGTGTGTTCTTCTCATGAACCACACATGGATCCACCGGTGTCACTACATGTCTGTTCTTTTCATGAACCACACCCAGTGTCATTGCATGTGTGTTCCTCTAGACAAACCACATAAGGAGGCACCAATGTCACTGTATGTCTGTTCTTTTCATGAACCACATAAGGATGCACCAGTGTCATTGGATGTGTGTTATTCTCATGATCCACACATGGATCCACCAGTGTCATTGCATGTCTGTTCCTCTAAACAAACCACATATGGATCCACCAGTGTCATTGCATGTCTGTTCTTTTCGCGAACCACACCAGTGTTATTGCATGTGTGTTCTTCTAAACAATCCACATAAGTCATTGCATGTCTGTTCTTTTCATGAACCACACCCGGTGTCATTGCATGTGTGTTCCTCTAGACAAACCACATAAGGATCCACCAGTGTCACTGCATGTCTGTTCTTTTCATGAACCACATAAGGATCCACCAGTGTCACTTCATGTCTGTTCTTTTCATGAACCACACCCATTGTCATTGCATGTCAGGTCTTTTCATTAACCACATAAGGATGCACCAGTGTTATTGCATGTCTATTCTTCTCACAAACCACATAAGGATCCACCAGTGTCATTGCATGTTTGTTCTTTTCATGAACCACACCCATTGTCATTTCATGTGTGTTCCTCTAGACAAACCACTTAAGGATCCACCAGTGTTCCTTTGATCTCCATCTCCAAAGCACGGACATGATCTCCATCATCACCAGCATTTCGTCAAGGTCAGTGGCGCCGCTTCATGGTTGTCCATCATCACTAGCAACTATTACAACTACTTGGAATAAAGCTTTTACAAGATGAATAGACTCGCAGGTCTTAACAGAATTAAAGACAACCATTAGGCTCCTGCCGGTTGGCATATTACAACAAGGATCATTGCATACATCAAATATAATCACAATCACATGATGGCCATATCACATCACAAAACCCCTGCAAAAACAAGTTAGACGCCTCTAATTTTCTTTGCATGTTTTACGTGGTTTGGGGCTTTCGAATAAGAACGGATCTTACCTACAAAACTGAACCACAACGTTGATACAAGTGCTATCAAGTACAAAGTGTAAATTGGATCTATACTATGGTGGGAGAGACAGACACCCACAAAGCCACTTGTGCAAAGCAAGTTACACGACAAGCGTGGAGCAAGTCTCATGTGCAATGACATGTAAGGTTAGCCCGAGCCGCGTCATCCCACCATACCGCAAGATGCAAAGTACACAAAGTAAAAGACGGCACGAGCACCAACGCCCACAAAACCATTGTGTTCTACTCGTGCAACAGATCTACGCATAGACACGGCTCTGATACCACTGATGGGTTCGTAGCATGGAAAAAAAATTCTAGCGCAAGAACGAACAAAACCCAGATCTAATCTAGATAAAAGCCAAGATCTAATCTATTAGACATGTGCAACGAGATAGATCTATACTAACCCTTGTAGATCCGAAAGCCTTGTGCGAGATCGGATCTCGTGGTTGATGTAGACGATCACTTGCCGATCTCAAGATTGAGTAGATGATCCTTCCGGTGCCGCGTTCCGGCAGCGCTTCCGCAGTCGGTCACATGTGCGGAGTCGATGCAGACCTTCCTCTCCCTATTCCAGCGAGCAGCGGAGGTAGTAGATCTCTCCACGGAATCCCAGGAGCACGACGGTGTGGTGGTGGTGGAGTAGAGAATTCTGCAGGGCTTCGCCTAAGCCTAAGCAGAGCGAAGGAGGAGGAGAGAGGCGGCTAGGGCAAGAGTGGAGGGGCAAGGGGGGTGGCCCCTCCACCCCTCTATATATAGAGGGAGGGGTGCGGCCTAGGGTTCCCACCCCTAGGCCCACCTCCTAAGGCCGGTGCACAAAGGGGGCTTGGGGGGAGTTTCCTTCCCCCCCCCAAGTTTCCTCTTTTTCTTTCTTGGTTTTCAAGTAAACTCCATAGAAATTTCTAGAACCTTCCGGAACATTCTGAAACCTTCTAGAACCCCCATATAAACACTCCGGGACATTTCCGAACCTAGAAAATGATCTCCATTATATGAATCTTATTCTCCGGACAATTTCGGATCTCCTCGTGATGTCTCAGATCCAATCCGAGACTCCGAGCAACATTCGGTCTCCAACGCACATTCCATATCTACCTAAACAACATCGAACATTAAGTGGGTCACCCTATGGTTCGTGAATATGCAGACATGATGGAGACACCTCTCTGATCAATAACCATCAGCGGGGTCTGGAGATCCATAACGACTCCCACATACTCAACGATGACTTCGTGATCGATAGAACCGTTAACATACGAAACCAATTCCCTTTGTCACGCGATATTCTACTCATCCGAGGTTTGATCGTCGGTATCTCCATACCTAGTTCTACCTCGTTACTGATAAGTACTCTTTACTCATTCCATGTTATGTCATCTCTTGTGACCTAGTCACATGCTTGCAAGCTAACTAGATGACATTCCACCGAGAGGGCCCAGAGCAAATCTATCCGTCATATGGATGGACAAATCCCAATCTTGGTCCATGCGCTTCAACACATACTTTCAGAATACCCAATGACACCTTTAAAACCACCCAGTTACGAAGCGGTGTTTGATGTCATCAAAGCACCCATCCGGTGATGGTGATTAACATAACCTCATGGTCGAAGGATTAGGTTACTATGCATTTGAAAGCTTGTAGCAATACGAACTAAATGACTTGATCTTAGCCTACAGTTACTATGGGTGTGTGTGTCCATCACATCATTCTCCTAATGATATGACCTTGTTATTAATGACATCCAATGTCCATGATCAGGAAACCATGATCATCTATTAATCAACAAGCTATTTCAACAAGAGGCTTACTAGGGACTCTTTTATGTTTACAAAACACACAAGTATTAGTGTTTCCTAATAATACAATTATAGCATGGGATGTAAACATTCATCATAAACACAAAGATATAATAATAACCACTTTTATTATTGCCTCTTGGGCATATCTCCAACAATCTCCCACTTGCACTAGAGTCAATAATTAGATTACATGGTAATATACCTAACACCCATGGCGTTCTGGTGTTGGTCATGCTTTGTTGTAGGGAGAGGTTTAGTCAACGGATCTGCCACATTCAGAGCAGTGTGTACTTTGCAAATCTTTATGTCACCATCTCGGACATACTCGCGAATAGCATGGAATCGTAGCTTGATGTGCTTCAGCTTGCTATGTGACCTTGGCTCCTGTGCATTAGCTGTGGCACTTGTGTTGTCACAGTAGATGGCCATTAGGTCCAACGCACTAGGAACCACGCATGGTTCAGTAATGAACTCCTTCATCCATATGGATTCTTGTGCATCCTCCGAAGTAGCTATGTATTCCGATTCAGTTGAAGATTTCGCCACAATGCTTTGCTTGGCACTCCTCCAGCTCACTGCAGCACCATTCAAAATAAATACGTATCCAGACTGTGACTTCGAGTCATCTGGATCGGTGTTCCAACTAGCATCAGTGTAACTGTTTACAACAAGCTATTCATCACCTCCATAAGAAAGAACCATATCCTTAGTCCTATTCAGGTACTTTAGGATATTCTTGACCGCTGTCCAGTGCTCCATTCCAGGATCACTTTGATATCTGCTAGTCAAACTAACAACATGTGCTATATCCGGTCTTCTACACAACATGGCATACATGATAGAACCTATGGCCGAGGCATAGGGAATATTATTCATCTTCTCTATATCTTCTGCCGTAGCTGGACTTTGAGTCTTACTCAAGGTCTTACCTGACAACATGGGCACGGACCCTTTCTTGCTCTCTTCCATTCTAAACTTCTTTAGAAATTTGTCCAAGTATGTACTTTGTGAAAGCGCTATTAGGCGTCTTGATCTATCTTTATAAATCTTGATGCCTAGAATATATGCCGCTTCGCCAAGATCCTTCATTGAAAAACTATTATTCAAATAGGCTTTGACGCTATTAAGAAGTTCTATATCATTCCCAATCCACAATATGTCATCTACATATAGTACTAGGAATGCTACAGAGCTCCCACTCACTTTCTTGTAAATACAAGCTTCTCCATAAGTTTGTATAAATCGAAAGTTTTTGATTACTTTATCAAAATGTTGATTCCAACTCCGGGATGCTTGCTTCAGTCCATAAATGGAGCGCTGAAGTTTGCATACCTTGTCAGCATCTTTAGGATCGACAAAACCATTGGGTTGTACCATATACAACTCTTCCTCAATGTCGCCATTAAGGAACGCTGTTTTGACATCCATCTGCCAAATCTCATAATCGAAATATGCAGCAATTGCTAACAAAATCCTCATAGACTTTAGCTTTGCTACTGATGAGAATGTCTCATCGTAGTCAACTCCTTGAATTTGTCGGCACCCTTTCGCGACAAGTCAAGCTTTATAGACGGTAACTTTACCATCAGCATCTGTTTTTCTTTTGAAAATCCATTTGTTCTCGACAGCCTTACGGCCATCCGGTAAGTCCACCAAAGTCCATACTTGGTTTTCGTACATGGATCCCATTTCGGATTTCATGGCTTCTAGCCATTTGTCGGAATCTGGGCTCACCATAGCTTCTTCATACGTCGCAGGGTCATCAGTGTTGTCCACCAACATGATGTTCAAGGCAGGGTCATACCAATCAGGAGTGGTACGAACCCTCGTTGACCTGCGAGGTTTAGTGGCAACTTCGTTCGAAGTTTCATGATCACCATCATTAGCTTCCTCTCCAATTGGTGCAGGAGGCACAAAAACATCTTCCGGTGTTGCGCTACTCTCAACTCCGAGAGAAGGTTCAATAACCTCATCGAGTTGTACTTTCCTTCCAGTCACTTCCTTCGAGAGAAACTCCTTCTCAAGAAAGGATCCATTCTTGGCAACGAAAACTTTGCCTTCGGATCTATGATAGAAGGTATACCCAATTGTTTCTGTAGGGTATCCTATGAAGACGCATTTCTCCGCTTTGGGTTCAAGCTTATCAGGTTGTAACTTCTTTACATACGCTTCGCAACCCCAAACTTTAAGGAACGACAACTTAGGTTTCTTTCCAAACCACAATTCATACGGTGTCATTTCAACGTATTTGGATGGTGCCCTATTTAAAGTGAATGCGGCTGTCTCTAATGCATAGCCCCAAAACGATAGCGGTAAATCTGTAAGAGACATCATAGACCGAACCATATCTAAGAGAGATGGATTACGATGTTCGGACACACCATTACGCTGTGGTGTTCATGGCGGTGTCAATTGTGAAAGTATTCCACATTTCTTTAAATGCATGCCAAACTCATAACTTAGATATTCACCTCCATGGTCAGAACGCAGAAACTTAATCTTCTTGTTATGATGATTTTCCACTTCACTCTGAAATTCCTTAAACTTCTCGAAAGTTTCGGACTTATGTTTCACAAAGTAGACATACCCATATCTACTTAAGTCATCCATGAAAGTGAGAACATAATGATATCCACACGCGATGCTACACTCATTGGACTGCACACATCAGTATGTATTATTTCCAATAAGTCTGTAGCTCGCTCCATTATTCCAGAGAATGGAGTCTTAGTCATTTTTCCCATTAGACATGCTTCGCATCTTTCAAGTGATTCAAAATCAAGCGATTCAAGAAGTCCATCCGAATGGAGTTTCTTCATACGCTTCACTCCAATGTGACCAAGACGACAATGCCACATGTATGTAGAATTATCATTCAATTTTGTTCGTTTAGCATCTATGTTGTGAACATGTGTATCACTACTATCGAGATTTAGTAAGAATAAACAATTCATCTCGGGTGCATTACCATAAAAGATATTACTCATATAAATTGAACAACCTTTATTCTCGGACTTAAAAGAGTAACCGTCTCACAATAAACAAGATCCAGATATAATGTTCATGCTTAACGCAGGCACCAAATAACAATTATTCAAATTTAAAACTAATCCCGAAGGTAGATGTAGAGGGAGCGTGCCGACGGCGATCACATCAACCTTGGAGCCATTTCCAACGCGCATCGTCACCTCGTCTCTCACCAGTCTTCGCTTATTCCGCAGCTCCTGTTTCGAGTTACAAATATGAGAAACCGAACCAGTATCAAACACCCAGGCACTACTACGATTACTAGTAAGATACACATCAATAACATGTATATCGAATATACCTTTCTTCTTGATGTTGTCGTTCTTCAGATCCGCAAGGTACTTGGGGCAGTTACGCTTCCAGTGACCAGCACCCTTGCAGTAGAAGCATTTAGTTTCAGGCTCAGGACCAGCCTTGGGCTTCTTAGTAGGTGCGGCATCTTTCTTGCCGTCCTTTTTGAAGTTGCCCTTGTTCTTAGTCTTGCCCTGTTTCTTGAAATTGGTGGTCTTATTGACCATAAACACTTGGTGCTCCTTTTTGATCACCACTTTAGCAGTTTTCAGCATGGACGATAGTTCAGGCAACGTCTTGTTCATGCAGTGCATATTGTAGTTCATCACAAAGTTCTTATAACTCGGTGGCAGTGATTGGAGGACACGCTGAATCCCTAACTCATTAGGAATCGTTATCCCCAACTCTTGGAGCTTGTTTGTGTGCCCAGACATGGTGAGCACGTGCTCTCTAACAAAGCTACCCTCTTCCATCTTACAGTTAAAGAACTTTTCAGAGGCCTCATAGCTCTCCACGGCTGCGTGAGTCTCAAAAATGAGCTTGAGCTCCTTAATGATCTCGAACGGGTCGTGGTGCTCAAAGCGCTTCTGAAGCTCCGTTTCTAAACCGTACAGAATGGCACACTGAACTGTGGAGTAATGATTTTTCCGAGTGGCGTAAACATTCTTTACGTCATCGGTGGCATCTTCTGCAGGTGGGTCACCTAGCGGTGCTTCGAGCACGTAGGTCAACTGACCAGCCCCGAGGACAATCTTCAGTCCACGGAGCCAGTGAGTGAAGTTGCTTCCATTGTTCTTAAGCTTTTCTTTCTCTAGGAACGCATTGAAATTGATGGAGAGGTTCGCCATAATCTACAACAAATTTGCAAGTAGTTTAGACTAAGTTCATGATAAATTGAGTTCAGTTTTAATTCTTAAATTACTAGGTGAACTCCCACTCAAAACAACATCCCTCACATTGTCTTAGTGATTACACGAACCAAGTCCACTACACCAAGTCCGATCTTCACGAGAGAAGATGTAGTTTCATCGGCGAACAATCTTCATGTTCATCATATCATTTATATGATTCATGCTCTACCTTTCGGTATTCCGTGTTCCGAGACCATGTCTGTACATGCTAGGCTCGTCAAGATTAACCTTAGTTTCCGCATGTGCAAATTTGGCTTGCACCCGTTGTATGCACACGTAGAATCTATCACATCCGATCATCACGAGATGCTTCAAAACGATGAGTCTTAGCAATGGTGCCAACTAAGGATGAACACTTTATTACTTGATATTTAGTGAGAGGGATCATCTTATAATGCTACCGTCGCGATCTAAGAAATACAAGATGCATAAAGGATTAACATCACAGGCAATTCATAATTAGTGTGATATGATATGGCCCTTTCTTCTTGTGCCTTTGATCTCCATCTCCAAAGCACGAACATGATCTCCATCATCACCAGCATTGCGTCAAGGTCAGTGGAGCCGCTTCATGGTTGTCCATCATCACTAGCAACTATTACAACTACTTGGAATAAAGCTATTACAAGATGAATAGACTCGTAGGTCTTAACAGAATTAAAGACAACCATTAGGCTCCTGCCGGTTGCCATATTACAACAAGGATCATTGCATACATCAAATATAATTACAATCACATGATGGACATATCACATCACAAAACCCCTGCAAAAACAAGTTAGACGCCTCTAATTTTCTTTGCATGTTTTACGTGGTTTGGGGCTTTCGAATAAGAACGGATCTTACCTACGAAACTGAACCACAACGTTGATACAAGTGCTATCAAGTACAAAGTGTAAATTAGATTTATACTATGGTGGGAGAGACAGACACCCGCAAAGCCACTTGTGCAAAGCAAGTTACACGTCAAGCGTGGAGCAAGTCTCATGTGCGATGACATGTAAGGTTAGCCCGAGCCGCTTCATCCCACCATACCGCAAGATGCAAAGTACACAAAGCAAAATACGGCACGAGCACCAATGCCCACAAAACCATTGTGTTCTACTCGTGCAACAGATCTACGCATAGACACGGCTCTGATACCACTGATGGGTTCGTAGCATGGAAAACAAAAAAATTCTACCGCAAGAACAAACAAAACCCAGATCTAATCTAGATAAAAGGCAAGATCTAATAGACATTTGCAACGAGATAGATCTGTACTAACCCTTGTAGATCCGAAAGCCTTGTGCGAGATCGGATCTCGTGGTTGATGTAGACGATCACTTGCCGATCTCAAGATCGATTAGACGATCCTTCCAGCACCGCGTTTCGGCAGCGCTTCCGCAGTCGGTCACACATGCGAAGTCGATGCAGACCTTCCTCTCCCCGTTCCAGCGAGCAGCAGAGGTAGTAGATCTCTCCACGGAATCCCAGCAGCACGACGGCGTGGTGGTGGTGGTGGAGTAGAGAATTCTGCAGGGCTTCGCCTAAGCCTGAGCAAAGCGAAGGAGGAGGAGAGAGGCGGCAAGGGTAAGAGTGGAGGGGCAAGGGGGGGTGGCGCCTCCACCCCTCTATATATAGAGGGAGTGGTGCGGCCCATGGTTCCCACCCCTAGGCCCACCTCCTAGGGCCGGCGCACAAGGGGGGCTAGGGGGGAGTTTCCTTCCCCCAAGTTTCCCCTTTTTCTTTCTTGGTTTTCAAGTAAACTCCATAGAAATTTCTAGAATCTTCCGGAACATTCCGAAACCTTCTAGAACCCCCATATAAACACTCCGGGACATTTCTGAACCTAGAAAATGATCTCCATTATATGAATCTTATTCTCCGGACAATTCTGGATCTCCTCGTGATGTCTCAGATCCAATCCGAGACTCCGAACAACATTCGGTCTCCAACGCACATTCCATATCTACCTAAACAACATCGAACCTTAAGTGTGTCACCCTTCGGTTCGTGAATATGCAGACATGATGGAGACACCTCTCAGATCAATAACCAACAGCGGGATCTGGAGATCCATAATGTCTCCCACATACTCAACGATGACTTCGTGATCGATAGAACCATTAACATACAAAACCAATTCCCTTTGTCACGCGATATTCTACTCATCCGAGGTTTGATCGTCGGTATCTCCATACCTAGTTCTACCTCGTTACTGATAAGTACTCTTTACTCGTTCCATGTTATGTCTTCTCTTGTGACCTAGTCACATGCTTGCAAGCTAACTAGATGACATTCCACCGAGAGGGCCCAGAGCACATCTATCCGTCATATGGATGGACAAATCCCAAACTTGGTCCATGCGCTTCAACACATACTTTCAGAATACCCAATGACACCTTTATAACCACCCAGTTATGAAGCGGTGTTTAATGTCATCAAAGCACCCGTCCGGTGATGGTAATTAACATAACCTCATGGTCGAAAGATTAGGTTATATGCATTTGAAAGCTTGTAGCAATACGAACTAAATGACTTGATCTTATGCTACACTTACTATGGGTATGTGTGTCCATCACATCATTCTCCTAATGATATGACCTTGTTATTAATGACATC
The DNA here is from genome assembly GCA_916181665.1 of Avena sativa. NCBI lineage: Eukaryota > Viridiplantae > Streptophyta > Magnoliopsida > Poales > Poaceae > Avena > Avena sativa. Next base: position 370,941,467 of record OV702291.1, on the reverse strand, counting down.
CAATGTCCATGATCAGGAAACCATGATAATCTATTAATCAACAAGCTAGTTCAACAAGAGGCTTACTAGGGACTCTCTTATGTTTACAAAACACACAAGTATTAGTGTTTCCTAATAATACAATTATAGCATGGGATGTAAAAATTCATCATAACCACAAAGATATAATAATAACCACTTTTATTATTGCCTCTTGGGCATATCTCCAACATGTTCTTTTGATGAACCACATAAGGATCCACCAGTGTCATTGGATGTGTGTTCTTCTCATGAACCACACCTAGTGTCATTGCATGTCAGTTCTTTTCATGAACCACCTAAGGATCCTCCAGTGTCATTGCATGTTTGTTCTTCTCACAAACCACATAAGGATCCACCAGTTTCATTGCATGTCTGTTCTTTTCATGAACCACACCCAGTGTCATTGCATGTGTGTTCCTCTAGACAAACCACATAAGTCATTTCATGTCGGTTCTTGTCATGAACCACACCCGGTGTCATTGCATGTGTGTTCCTCTAGACAAACCACATAAGGATCCACCGGTGTCACTGCATGTCTGTTCTTTTCATGAACCACACCTAGTGTGATTGCATGTCTATTCCTCTAAACAAACCACATAAGAATCCACCAGTGTCATTGCATGTCTGTTCTTTTCATGAACCACACCCGGTGTCATTGCATGTGTGATCCTCTAGACAAACCACATAAGGATCCACCGGTGTCACTGCATGTCTGTTCTTCTCACAAACCACATAAGGATCCACCAGTGTCATTGCATGTCTGTTCTTTTCATGAACCACACCCGGTGTCATTGCATGTGTGTTCCTCTATACAAACCACGTAAGGATCCACCGGTGTCACTGCATGTCTGTTCTTTTCATGAACCACACCCAGTGTGATTGCATGTCTGTTCCTCTAAACAAACCACATAAGAATCCACCAGTGTCATTGCCTGTCTGTTCTTTTCATGAACCACACCAAATGTCAGTGCATGTGTGTTCTTCTAAAAAAACCACATAAGTCATTGCACGTCTGTTCTTTGCATGAACCACACTCGGTGTCATTGCATGTGTGTTCCTCTAAACAAACCACATAAGGATCCACCGGTGTCACTACATGTTTTCGTGAACCACATAAGGATCCACCAGTGTCATTGCATGTGTGTTCCTCTAGACAAACCACATAAGGATCCACCAGTGTCATTGCATATCTGTTCTTTTCATGAATCACAGCTAGTGTTATTGCTTGTCTATTCTTTTCACAAACCACATAAGGATCCACCAAGTGTCGTTGCATGTGTTTTCTTCTAGAGAAACCACATAAGGATCCACCAGTGTCATTGGATGTGTGTTCTTCTCATGAACCACACATGGATCCACCGGTGTCATTGCATGTCTGTTCCTCTAAACAAACCACATAAGGATCCACCAGTGTCATTGCATGTCGTTTCTTTTCATGAACTACACCCAGTGTCATTGCATATGTGTTCTTCTAAACAAACCACATAAGTCATTGCATGTCTATTCTTTTCATGTAGCACACCTGGTGTCATTGCATGTGTGTTCCTCTAGACAGACCACATAAGGAACCACTGATGTCACTGCATGTCTGTTCTTTTCATGAACCACATAAGGATCCACCCATGTCATTGGATGTGTGTTCTTCTCATGGACCACACATGGATCCACCGGTGTCATTGCATGTCTGTTCTTTTCATAAACCACAACTAGAATCATTGCATGTCTGTTACTTCTCATGAACCACACATGGATCCACCGGTGTCATTGCATGTCTGTTCTTTTCTTGAACCACACCTAGTGTAATTGCATGTGTGTTCTTTTCATGAACCACATAAGGGTCCACTAGTTTTATTGCATGTGTGTTCTTCTCACAAACCACATAAGGATCCACTAGTGTCATTGCATGTCTGTTCTTTCATGAACCACACCCAATGTCATTGCATGTGTGTTCCTCTAGACAAACCACATAAGGATCCACCGGTGTCACTGCATGTCTGTTCTTTTCATGAACCACATAAGGATCCACTAGTGTCATTGGATGTGTGTTCTTTTCATGAACCACACCAAGTGTCATTGCATGTCAGTTCTTTTCATGAACCACATAAGGATCCACCAGTGTCATTGCATGTCTGTTCTTCTCACAAACCACATAAGGATCCACCAGTGTCATTGCATGTCTGTTCTTTTCATGAACCACACCCATTATCATTGCATGTGTGTTCTTCTAAACAAACCACATAAGACATTGCATGTCTGTTCTTTTCATGAACCACACCCGGTGTCATTGCATGTGTGTTCCTCTAGACAAACCACATAAGGATCCACCGGTGTCACTGCATGTCTGTTCTTTTCATGAACCACATAAGGATCCACCAGTGTCATTTCATGTGTGTTCCTCTATACAAACCACATAAGGATCCACCAGTGTCATTGGATGTGTGTTCTTTTCATGAACCGCACCTAGTGTGATTGCATGTCTGTTCCTCTAAACAAACCACATAAGAATCCACCAGTGTCATTGCATGTCTGTTCTTTTCATGAACCACACCTAGTTTCATTGCATGTGTGTTCTTCTAAACAAACCACATAAGTCATTGCATGTCTGTTCTTTTGATGAACCACACCCGGTGTCATTGCATGTGTGTTCCTCTAGACATACCACATAAGGATCCACCGGTGTCACTGCATGTCTGTTCTTTTCATGAACCACATAAGGATCCACCAGTGTCATTGCATGTGTGTTCCTCTAGACAAACCACATATGGATCCACCAGTGTCATTGCATGTGTGTTCTTTTCATGAATCACATCTAGTGTCATTGCATGTCTGTTCTTTTCAGAAACCACATTAGGATCCACCTAGTGTCATTGCATGTGTGTTCTTCTAAACAAACAACATAAGGATCCACCAGTGTAATTGGATGTGTGTTCTTCTCATGAACCACACATTGATCCACCAATGTCATTGCATGTCTGTTCTTTTCATGAACCACAGATAGAGTCATTGCATGTCTGTTACTTCCATAAACCACACATGGATCCACCGGTGTCATTGCATGTCTGTTCTTTTCATGAACCACACCCGGTGTCACTGCATGTCTGTTCTTTTCATGAACCACATAAGGATCCACCAGTGTCATTGGATGCGTGTTCTTCTCATGAACCACACATGGTTCCACCGGTGTCATTGCATGTCTGTTCTTTTCATGACCCACACCCAGTGTCATTGCATGTGTGTTCCTCTAGACAAACCACATAAGGATTCACCAGTGTCACTGCATGTCTGTTCTTTTCATGAACCACATAAGGATCCACCAGTGTCATTGGATGTGTGTTCTTCTCATGAACCACACATGGATCCACCGGTGTCATTGCATGTATGTTCCTCTAAACAAAGCACATAAGGATCCACTAGTGTCATTGCATGTCGTTTCTTTTCATGAACCATACCCAGTGTCATTGCATATGTGTTCTTCTAAACAAACCACATAAGTCATTGCATGTCTGTTCTATTCATGAACCACACCCGGTGTCATTGCATGTGTGTTCCTCTAGACAAACCACATAAGGATCCACCGGTGTCACTGCATGTCTGTTCTTTTCGTGAACCACATAAGGATCCACCAGTGTCATTGGATGTGTGTTCTTCTCATGAACCACACATGGATCCACCGGTGTCATTGTATGCCTGTTCTTTTCATGAACCACACCCAATGTCATTGCATGTGTGTTCCTCTAGACAAACCACATAAGGATCCACCAATGTCACTGCATGTCTGTTCTTTTCATGAACCACATAAGGATCCACCAGTCTCATTGGATGTGTGTTCTTCTCATGAACCACACCTGGATCCACCAGTGTCATTGCATGTCTATTCCTCTAAACAAACCACACATGGATCCACCAGTGTCATTGCATGTCTGTTCTTTTCATGAACCACACCAGTGTTATTGCATGAGTGTTCTTCTAAACAATCCACATAAGTCATTGCATGTCTGTTCTTTTCACGAACCACACCCGGTGTCATTGCATGTGTGTTCCTCTAGACAAACCACATAAGCATCCACCAGTGTCACTGCATGTCTGTTCTTTTCATGAACCACATAACGATCCACCAGTGTCACTTCATGTCTGTTCTTTTCATGAACCACACCCATTGTCATTGCATGTCAGTTCTTTTCATGAACCACGTAAGGATCCACCAGTGTCATTGCATGTCTGTTCTTCTCACAAACCACATAAGGATCCACCAGCGTCATTGCATGTTTGTTCTTTTCATGAACCACACCCATTGTCATTGCATGTGTGTTCCTCTAGATAAACCACTTAAGGATCCACCAGTGTCACTGCATGTCTGTTCTTTTCATGAACCACATAAGGATCCACCAGTGTCATTGGATGTGTGTTCTTCTCATGAACCACACCTAGTGTCATTGCATGTCAGTTCTTTTCATGAACCACCTAAGGATCCTCCAGTGTCATTGCATGTCTGTTCTTCTCACAAACCACATAAGGATCCACAAGTTTCATTGCATGTGTGTTCTTTTCATGAACCACACCCAGTGTCATTGCATGTGTGTTCCTCTAGACAAACCACATAAGTCATTGCATGTCGGTTCTTGTCATGAACCACACCCGGTGTCATTGCATGTGTGTTCCTCTAGACAAACCACATAAGGATCCACCGGTGTCACTGCATGTCTGTTCTTTTCATGAACCACACCTAGTGTGATTGCATGTCTGTTCCTCTAAACAAACCACATAAGAATCCACCAGTGTCATTGCATGTCGGTTCTTGTCATGAACCACACCTGGTGTCATTGCATGTGTGTTCCTCTAGACAAACCACATAAGGATCCACCGGTGTCACTGCATGTCTGTTCTTTTCATGAACCACACCTAGTGTGATTGCATGTCTGTTCCTCTAAACAAACCACATAAGAATCCACCAGTGTCATTGCATGTCTGTTCTTTTCATGAACCACACCCGGTGTCATTGCATGTGTGTTCCTCTAGACAAACCACATAAGGATCCACCGGTGTCACTGCATCTCTGTTCTTTTCATGAACCACATAAGGATCCACCAATGTCATTGGATGCGTGTTCTTCTCATGAACCACGCATGGATCCACCGGTGTTATTGCATGTCTGTTCTTTTCATGACCCGCACCCAGTGTCATTGCATGTGTGTTCCTCTAGACAAACCACATAAGGATCCACCAGTGTCACTGCATGTCTGTTCTTTTCATGAACCACATAAGGAGCCACCAGTTTCATTGGATGTGAATTCTTCTCATGAACCACACATGGATCCACCTATGTCATTGCATGTCTTTTCCTCTAAACAAACCACATAAGGATCCACCAGTGTCATTGCATGTCTATTCTTTTCATGAACCACACCTAGTGTCATTGCATGTGTGTTCTTCTAAACAAACCACATAAGTCATTGCATGTCTGTTCTTTTCATGAACCACACTCGATGTCATTGCATGTGCGTTCCTCTAGACAAACCACATAAGGATGCACCGGTGTCACTACATGTTTGTTCTTTTCATGAACCACATAAGGATCCACCAGTGTCATTTCATGTGTGTTCCTCTAGACAAACCACATAAGTATCCACCAGTGTCATTGGATGTGTGTTCTTTTCATGAACCGCACCTAGTGTGATTGCATGTCTGTTCCTCTAAACAAACCACATAACGATCCACTAGTGTCATTGCATGTCTGTTCTTTTCATGAACCACACCCAATTTCATGGCATGTGTGTTCTTCTAAACAAACCACACAAGTGATTGCATGTCTATTCTTTTCATGAACCACACCCGGTGTCATTGCATGTGTGTTCCTCTAGACAAACCACATAAGGATCCACGGTGTCATTGCATGTGTGTTCTTTTCATGAACCACATAAGGGTCCACTAGTGTCATTGCATGTGTGTTCCTCTAGACAAACCACATAAGGATTCACTGGTGTCATTGCATGTCTGTTCTTTTCATGAACCACAACTAGAGTCATTACATCTCTGTTACTTCCATAAACCACACATGGATCCACCGGTGTCATTGCATGTCTAATCTTTTCATGAACCACACCCAGTGTCGTTGCATGTCAGTTCTTTTCATGAACCACATAAGGATCCACCAGTGTCATTGCATGTCTGTTCTTTTCATGAACCACATAAGGATCCACCAGTGTCATTGCATGTCTGTTCTTCTCACAAACCACATATGGATCCACCTAGTGTGATTGCATGTCTATTCTTTTCATGAACCACAGGAGTGTCATTGCATGTGTGTTCATCTAGACAAACCACATAAGGATCCACCAGTGTCACTGCATGTCTGTTCTTTTCATGAACCACACCCAGTGTCATTGCATGTGTGTTCTTCTAAACAAACCACATAAGTCATTGCATGTCTATTCTTTTCTTGAAGCACACCTAGTGTCATTCCATGTGTGTACCTCTAGACAGACCACATAAGGATCCACTGGTGTCACTGCATGTCTGTTCTTTTCATGAACCACATAAGGATCCACCAGTGTCATTGGATGTGTGTTCCTCTAAACAAACAACATAACGATCCACCAGTGTCCTTGCATGTCTGTTCTTTTCATGAACCACACCCGGTGTCATTGCATGTCTGTTCCTCTAGAGAAACCACATAAGGATCCACCAGTGTCACTGCATGTCTGTTCTTTTCATGAACCACATAAGGATCCACCAGTGTCATTGGATGTGTGTTCTTCTCAAGAACCACACATGGATCCATAGGTGTCATTGCATGTCTGTTCTTTTCATAAACCACAGCTAGAATCATTCCATGTCTGTTACTTACATAAACCACACATGGATCCACGGGTGTCATTGGATGTGTGTTCTTTTCATGAACCACACCAAGTGTCATTGCATGTGTGTTCTTTTCATGAACCACATAAGGGTCCACTAGTGTCATTGCATGTGTGTTCTTCTCACAAACCACATAAGGATCCACCAGTGTCACTGCATGTCTGTTCTTTTCATGAACCACACCCATTGTCATTGCATGTGTGTTCATCTAAACAAACCACATAAGTCATTGTATGTCTGTTCTTTTCATGAACCACACCCGGTGTCATTGCATGTGTGTTCCTCTAGACAAACCACATAAGGATCCATGGTGTCACTGCATGTCTGTTCTTTTCATGAACCACATAAGGATCCACTAGTGTCATTGCATGTGTGTTCGTCTAGACAAACCACATAAGGATCCACGGTGTCACTGCATGTCTATTCTTTTCATGAACCACATAAGGATCCACCAGTGTCATTGCATGTGTGTTCCTCTAGACAAACCACATATGGATCCACCAGTGTCATTGCATGTCTGTTCTTTTCATGAATCACAGCTAGTGTCATTGCATATCTGTTCTTGCCAGAAACCACATAAGGATCCACCTAGTGTCATTGCATGTGTGTTCTTCTAAACAAACCACATAAGGATCCACTAGTGTAATTGGATGTGTGTTCTTCTCATGAACCACACATGGATCCACCAGTGTTATTGCATGTCTGTTCTTTTCAAGAACCACACCTAGAGTCATTGCATGTCTTTTACTTCCATAAACCACACAAGGATCCACCGGTGTCATTGCATGTCTGTTCTTTTCAAGAACCACACCCAGTGTCATTGCATGTCAGTTCTTTTCATGAACCACATAAGGATCCACCAGTGTCATTGCATGTCTGTTCTTCTCACAAACAACATATGGATCCACCTTGTGTGATTGCATGTATGTTCTTTTCATGAACCACACCCAATGTCATTGCATGTGTATTCCTCTAGACAAACCACATAAGGATGCACCAGTGTCACTGCATGTCTGTTCTTTTCACGAACCACACCCAGTGTCATTGCATGTGTGTTCTTCTAAACAAACCACATAAGTCATTACATGTTTGTTATTTTCATGAACCACACCCAGTGTCATTGCATGTGTGTTCCTCTAGACAGACCACATAAGGATCCACTGGTGTCACTGCATGTCTGTTCTTTTCATGAACCACATAAGGATCCACCAGTGTCATTGGATGTGTGTTCTTCTCATGAACCACACATGGATCCACCGATGTCATTGCATGTCTGTTCCTCTAAACAAACAACATAAGGATCCACCAGTGTTATTGCATGTCTGTTCTTTTCATGAACGACACCCAATGTCATTGCATGTGCGTTCTTCTAAACAAACCACATAAGTCATTGCATGTCTGTTCTTTTCATGAACCACACCCGGTGTCATTGCATGTGTGTTCCTCTAGACAAACCACATAAGGATCCACCGGTGTCACTGCATGTCTGTTCTTTTCATGAACCACATAAGGATCCACCAGTGTCATTGGATGTGTGTTCTTCTCATGAACCACACATGGATCAACCCATGTCATTGCATGTCTGTTCTTTTCATGAACCACAGCTAGAATCATTGCATGTCTGTTACTTCCATAAACCACACATGGATCCACCGGTGTCATTGCATGTCTGTTCTTTTCTTGAACCACACCTAGTGTCATTGCATGTGTGTTCTTTTCATGAACCACATAAGGGTCCACTAGTGTCATTGCATGTGTGTTCTTCTCACAAACCACATAAGGATCCACCAGTGTCATTGCATGTCTGTTCTTTTCATGAACCACACCTAGTGTCATTGCATGTGTGTTCCTCTAGACCAACCACATAAGGATCCACCGGTGTCACTACATGTGTGTTCTTTTCATGAACCACATAAGGATCCACCAGTGTCATTGGATGTGTGATTTTTTCATGAACCACACCAAGTGTCATTGCATGTCAGTTCTTTTCATGAACCAGATAAGGATCCACCAGTGTCATTGCATGTCTGTTCTTCTCACAAACCACATAAGGATCCACCAGTGTCGTTGCATGTCTGTTCTTTTCATGAACCACACCCATTGTCATTGCATGTGTGTTCTGCTAAACAAACCACCTAAGTCATTGCATGTCTGTTCTTTTCATGAACCACACCCGGTGTCATTGCATGTGTGTTCCTCTAGACAAACAACATAAGGATGCACCGGTGTCACTACATGTCTGTTCTTTTCATGAACCACATAAGGATCCACCAGTGTCATTTCATGTGTGTTCCTCTAGAGAAACCACATAAGGATCCACCAGTGTCATTGGATGTGTGTTCTTTTCATGAACCACGCCCAGTGTGATTGCATGTGTGTTCTTCTAAACAAACCACATAAGTCATTGCATGTCTATTCTTTTCATGAACCACACCCGATGTCATTGCATGTGTGTTCCTCTAGACAAACCACATAAGGATCCACGGTGTCACTTCATGTCTGTTCTTTTCATGAACCACATAAGGATCCACCAGTGTCATTGCATGTGTGTTCCTCTAGAGAAACCACATATGGATCCACGAGTGTCATTGCATGTCTGTTCTTTTCATGAATCACAGCCAGTGTCATTGCATGTCTGTTCTATTCACAAACCACATAAGGATCCACCTAGTGTCATTGCATGTGTGTTCTTCTAAACAAACCACATAAGGATCCACCAGTGTAATTGGATGTGTGTTCTTCTCATGACCCACACATGGATCCACCAGTGTTATTGGATGTCCATTCTTTTCATGAACCATAGCTAGAGTCATTGCATGTCCGTTACTTCCATAAACCACACATGGATCCACCGGTGTCATTGCATGTCTGTTCTTTTCATGAACCACACCCAGTGTCATTGCATGTCAGTTCTTTTCATGAACCACATAAGGATCCACCAGTGTCATTGAATGTATGTTCTTCTCACAAACCACATATTGATCCACCTAGTGTGATTGCATGTCTGTTCTTTTCATGAACCACACCCAGTGTAATTGCATGTGTGTTCCTCTAGACAAACCACATAAGGATCCACCAGTGTCATTGGATGTGTGTTCTTCTCATGAACCACACATGGATCCACCGATGTCATTGCATGTCTGTTCCTCTAAACAAACAACATAAGGATCCACCAGTGTCATTGCATGTCTTATTTTCATGAACCACACCCAATGTCATTGCATGTGCGTTCTACTAAACAAACCACATAAGTCATTGCATGTCTGTTCTCTTCATGAACCACACCCGGTGTCATTGCATGTGTGTTCCTCTAGACAAACCACATAAGGATCCACCGGTGTCCCTGCAAGTCTGTTCTTTTCATGAACCACATAAGGATCCACCAGTGTCATTGGATATGTGTTCTTCTCGTGAACCACACATGGATCCACCGGTGTCATTGCATGTCTGTTCTTTTCATAAACCACAGCTAGAATCATTGCATGTCTGTTACTTCCATAAACCACACATGGATCCACCGGTGTCATTGCTTGTCTGTTCTTTTCATGAACCACACCTAGTGTCATTGAATGTGTGTTCTTTTCATGAACCACATAAGGGTCCACTAGTGTCATTGCCTGTGTGTTCTTCTCACAAACCACATAAGGATCCACCAGCGTCATTGCATGGATGTTCTTTTCATTAACCACACCCAGTGTCATTGCATGTGTGTTCCTCTAGACAAACCACATAAGGATCCACCGGTGTCACTGCATGTCTGTTCTTTTCATGAACCACATAAGGATCAACCAGTGTCATTGGATGTGTGTTATTTTCATGAACCACACCAAGTGTCATTGCATGTCAGTTCTTTTCATGAACCACATAAGGATCCACCAGTGTCATTGCATGTCTGTTCTTCTCACAAACCACATAAGGATCCACCAGTGTCATTGCATGTCTGTTCTTTTCATGAACCACACCCATTGTCATTGCATGTGTGTTCTTCTAAACAAACCACATAAGTCATTGCATGTCTGTTCTTTTCATGAACCACACCCGGTGTCATTGCATGTGTGTTCCTCTAGACAAACCACATAAGGATCGACCGGTGTCATTGCATGTCTGTTCTTTTCATGAATCACAGCCAGTGTCATTGCATGTATGTTCTTTTCACAAACCACATAAGGATCCACCTAGTGTCATTGCATGTGTGTTCTTCTAAAGAAACCACATAAGGATCCACCAGTGTAATTGGATGTGTGTTCTTCGCATGAACCACACATGGATCCACCAGTGTTATTGCATGTCTGTTCTTACCATGAACCCTAACCTGAGTTGTTACCTCTCCCTCTTGTCCTTATTTAGCTACCACCACACCACCCTGTCAGTTAGATCTGCTCCAGGGGCTCTGCCCAGTGCCTTCCACCCCTCCCTATCTCTTCTGCTGGTCGACCATCCACCATAGCCGCCACCATCGTTTTTCCTCTGTTCCGGCGAGTCAAGAGGGAGGCAAGGAGCACCGAGCATTCAGGAAGACCAAGGAGTTGCCCATGATCCTGCTTGTACCCCACGTCAAGGAGGAGAAGGACCAGAGCAAGATGAATGCACCAAGGCCGAGCTAAACCAGCGGTCCTGTTCATGAGCCACCGTCCAGATCGCAGTCGCACCGAGCTTCACCACCATCACGAACCTCCCCATGGTGAGCATGCAAACCCCCTATACTTGCATGTTTGCCGCTTCGTTTCCTGGATGCGCGTGACGTTTCACCGAACACCTTCTGCGTGCCGCTTTCCACCACCCCTACAGGCTTGCCTCGCTAGCGCGTGCCTCGCTGCCGACCATTTGCGTGACTGTATCCGCACCGCCATGCCGCATCGAGCGCACCCTTTCGTGCTTCCTAGGATCCCACCTATCCTTGCTGTCTTTCACGACCATGCTGGCCCGTCTCTGTCGTGTTCGGGGAAGATAGAGTCGAGCCTGGCAGCCTTACCTAGCACTGCACCACTTCCTAGCGCCAATCCAGCATACCGCCGTGGTACCGTATCTCTAGACTGAGCCCCGCATCGCTGGTTCGAGTCTGCGTGTGCTCTATTTGCCACTGTCGAGCGTCAGGTCCAGAGAACAGTGGAGAAGAGGAACAATAGATTCAGAACCACGCATACGTTTTTGCTCATACCCCCTGTCCTTTTTCAGCCTCAACCCGCAGTCAAATGAGTGACCCCACCTATCAGCATCAGTAATGACCTAGCCTACCCTTTTTTATAAAAAGCGACCAAAGGTTTTCAGTTTTTGCAAAACAGTCCCTAGACCGCCCACGTGTCACGTCCCTGTTGGGCGACGTGTGCGTGTGGCCCCGTTATGCCTATCAGTTGTTGTGGGTAACCCGCACCAGAGTGAGAAATTCTACGGCAATCTGCTAGCACAGCATGCTGAGTCAGCCGGGCCCGCACGTCAGCTACTATGGCTAGCAACCCCCTGAGTAACAAAAATTCCTGTGAGTTTATAAAAAACAGAATATAAACATATATTCAGATAATTCGCAACTTTCTATATAATTCGAATTTGACAAATTTTCTAAATGAAATGTGGTTCAAATTTAAATATGAATTCAAATGCTAATTCAAATTTGACCAGAGTTAACCCTAACTAGTCAAACCTATGACATTTGACCCTTTTTTGAATTACTTGCATTTAATAATTATTTTAAATTCATAAATTCAAATTTTACTTATGATATATGTTTTGTGGTCAAAAAATACCAGGAATTCGAATATTCCATCCAAAGTAATATTTGAGCAATTAAAAATTTCGAAATTATTTAAATGCCAATAAATGCCTTTTCTTAATAAATGCACAACTTTAAATCTGTAATTCCGAATTTGCCAAATAATATGTCTAAATAGATCAGAGCGACAAGCCCGTTCTGATTAAGCATTCCATGATATGAATTGAAACATGCATCATATAAATATTAAATGACCAGAACAGTTTATGAGAGTAAAACATGCCTAAATAAATTAATAAAGTGCTTTATTATTGTTTCCACACCTCACCCATGCCATGCTATGTTATGCCATGTAATTATGCATCATTCCATCATGGCATACCTTGTTTGATTATTGCATATGATTTATATGATTGTGCAATGTATTTATTTTGTTCCTTGTGTGTTTGGTTTTTAACTGGATAGACACTGAGTAAGGAGAATACAAGGAGCCTCCGGAGTATTACCTGGATCCTTCTTATTCCAAAAATGAACTTCTAGGCAAGCAATTCCCCATCCTTGCATGCAAATAGTACCTATGATTCTATCTTACTCTTGCATCATTGAGTCGCACTTCCATTAAATTGAATCCTAAGTATTGCATAGCCTTTACGTTTAAACCCCACCGAAGCTTGTACCTCAATCCCATGAGCCATTACTACAGGAGTTGTTTGAGCCATGCGAGTCATAGAATTCCATGTGTAGGGTTTGTGCGAGTCTTTGGATAACGAGGTACCTAAACAACTTAATCTGAGTAGTAATAGGATAACTAATGAAAGAGGCACCAGTGAGCATTATCTGCTATTTGGTTCTTTAAGCTCAATTATGTCCCATAGGACCCCTAGTACTTGAAACCTGTTCCTTGACTAGTCACACTATCCAGATACGAGAGACTCTATGGATCCCCCTTCACCTGAGCTTGATTCACACTTTATTTCTTGGGGCCACAAACTAGTTTGGGGCTTTATTACTATACTGTACTTATGCCATGCTTTACTGCTTTACTTACTATTGCGCGTGGAGCGCCTGTACTGCTTAGGATCTCGACACAATTCCGCGGTATCGACAAGCCCTTTAGGGGCAGAGCTCTGCCGCCGCCACCACCCATCCGATCTCCATTGTGGCGGAGCTCTGCCTCAACCATATCTCCGAGATCTAGATCTCCCTAAACACCATCACCATCGAGGCATCCAAGAAAGAAGAATAGGAGGAGAAGGAAGACATCACCACCACCACGCATCGATCTCCATCTCCATCATCGTCTCCATCTCCCTCTCTCTCTTGTGTTTAGTAATTGTAAGATTGAACATGGTTGTGATATCATTATATATTTATATTTTTTTTGTTGTTCATCCATGTGTGAGTGATTGATTCAATTCTAGGATGAGGTATGATCTAGTGCGCTAAGTTAGAATTTATTTTGATCTAAGATGAGTTTATGTGATCCTTTGGTCCGGAAGTGCCTTTTGCCTTGCGGTGGCGCGCGAGAACCATGCATAGTGCACACAAGATGACAGCCCAGTAATCAATTGGGGAACGTTTATTTGTCCGAGAAATCTCTTATAGATCACACATATATTTGCCCATCTAGTACTAGTGAGACCGAAGCCTAGAAGCCCTCTCTCATTCCATTCAATCATACAACTACAATGCCTTTAATTCAGTTCATACTCTTGTTTACTTTCTGTCTTAGTTTATTTTGTTCTTGTTAAAAGTTCTTTGTTATTAGATATTTTAAACCTCTCTCAATTATATTTGTTCTAGTAACTTATAGAATAGGCTATTTCCAAACCACGGTTTGGGTGCGAAACGTGGCCGCATTGACAACGTGGCTGCGGGGTTGTGTTGTTTCCATTCGTCGATCTCCCATCGGGACAAACTCTTAAATTTTTGCTACTACAAGTTCTACAATAACCCTGTTGTTGGTGCAGGAATCCAGTCATCATGCTGCTATTTGTGCACCCTTGTAGGGTAAATCTTTCTGAAAGCCGTGTCCGCGGTTATGGACGACTTGGAGCACAGTTTCTCGATCATAGACAAGCATAACTAAAGTACTGCCTCTAATTTGACTAAGACATGATTAGTAAATAGTGCAACACTCACGGAATGGTTAATAAAACTACCAACAGATGGGATGTTCTTCCGCCTTTTCGTCGGTAAGTGGGAAGGAGGGGAAGCGTTGTTTATTTGTGTTACTTATATAACTGTTGTTACTAGTTAACAAACGTCCGTACATCTCTGGTTGGGTGGATGTGTAGCGTGTCTCTATAGAACTTTGTAGATATTATCTTTCGCTGCAATTGCGTCAACCCAGGTTGTTCCCTTTAGAAGCATTAAGACTTGCTGAGTACCCCTAGGGTCTCACATGATAAATATTTTGGTTCAGATGGACATGTATACTCTTAGGAAGGCTACTAGGTCGAAGAGGCAGATGATGGTGGCAACGACTGTCCGGTGTAGAGATTTCGGGGATGGAGATCCATGAGATATGTTGGCGAGATGTGCTTATTGCGAGGGCATCTTATGCTAATTTGCTTCTTATTCGTACTTAGATCATGTTTTCCGCTTCCGCTTGATACTCTGTTGGGTGATGTATGAGGATGTATCCTAAACTAGTATATCTATCTAGGATATTTGGATCTTGCCGTATGGCGTTGAATAATTCTATTTCTACTATTTTAGATGGTGTGGCTCTGATGTCTATTGTATGTCAGTGAGATACATACTGATTTGTGTATGTTTTGATAGCTTTACCTGTCGATGACACCGCTCTCTCTTGTCCCGACGTTCTAAAAAGTGGGTGGGATGGTTGGCCGATACCATGCCTTGCTCCACAAGGTGGGCCTACTATGTGTGGCTACACGGCCCCACGGCAGTACGTCCTGTCCAATTTTGGTTCATCCAGGCTTGAGCTTAGAACATATGGTCCGAGGTATTACAATGGCTATCAGGGCCATTCCGCTCTTCAGGGTCTCAGCCAAGATGGTCGTTGTCAGTCTACAAAATATTTGGGTAGATATGTATACTAGGGAAAAACTAATCGTGAGAGTAGGACTGCTTCCATTTTTCTTCTTAGCCACCCACCCACCCTTTTCTGGTAAGGGAGTGTAACGTTTGTCTATCCTCTTCTAAAAATTCAAACTAGGATTCACATGTATGGGGTTTCCGTAGTACCAAGGATGTGTGTGTTAATCCTTTGTTGATCTATTGCATCCAACCTTGTTGTCACAATCTGCCTTTGTTATCAACTATTGTTACATTCCATACCGACATTTATGTAGCCCAACACATGGCAATCACCATTATTCCCCATCATGTCACGCCAACCATGACTACTAAGGTGAACTCTTTCCATCTCTTTCCTTCCTTCGGTTATCATGTGAATGGGATCCTACTTGAGAAGAATTCCTATTGTATGACTAGGTCCATGACCATGAAGCCCATGTTGAAGTATGATCCAAATTCTATTAAGGAGGCTAACTTCTGACAGAGCGGAGCGAGGCCCGTCGCCGCGAGGATTCAGCCGAAGAGGATCATTGATGACCTAGGTTACCACTGCTATATATACCTCTTGTAAGCCGCCGGCTAGGATATGTTGCATCTGTGAAATCCTCGGCATTGTGTAAACACTCACCGGTATAGTGAAGATTTGCTGGCTGGCGCTCGTGGTTTTTCCCTCTCTTTGTTGGAGAGGGTTTTCCACGTTAAATCTGTGCCCCCCTTGCTGCGATTTCATTTTTATTCTTTGTTATTTGATTGTCACAGAGCTAACAAGTGGTATCAAAGCCCCAGGTTCTAATCTACGGTTTGCGACATATTGTGATTGAAGTTCGATCTACTGCAGCTGGACTAGACCACAAGATTCTTCTTGTGATAGGTGAGATGCGGGCGATTCATGCCCAAACTTCAGATCTGGATGAAGCGCTGGAAGGATTTGGGAAACTGGATGCGAAGAGCTGGTCTGACGATGAGAAGAGGAAGGACCATAAGGCTTTGTCTTTGATTCAACTTCATCTATCCAATAATATTTTGCAGGAAGTTTCGCAGAGAAATCTGCTGCTGCTCTTTGGCTGAAACTGGAATTGATTTGCATGTCAAAGGATCTAACCAGTAAGATGCATGTGAAGATGAAGTTGTTCTCGCATAGGCTGCAAGAAGGTGGATCGGTGTTGAATCACTTATCTGTTTTTACAGAGATCGTTTCTGATTTGGAGTCTACGGAAGTAAAATATGATGATGAGGATCTAGCTCTATTACTCTTATGCTTGCTGCCTAGTTCTTATGCACACTTCCGTGATACAATATTGTTTAGTCATGATGAACTAAATTCAAAAATTTGCACCAAAAATAGCCATATTCGTGATTTGGATCGATCTGGATTTTGAGAGCATTTTGGTAAGTTTTGATCCATAGATCTGCTACTATACTCATCGATCTACCTTCCTTTGCGTTTCCATGGCCTAATTCCTTTGTTTCCCCCCTACGATTTCGTGTTTTCCTTGAAGAATTTCCGCCCAAATCACCCAAAATCGCAAAAAATGTGTCAAATCTGGATATCTCTGCGACCACAGGTACTACCGGGACTAAAAGGCGGTACTACTGGACTTTTTCGGTACCTGAGTGGTTGTACCGGACTCCAGGAAACCCGGTACTACCAGATTTTTAACCAGTACTACCGCGCGTACCCGAAGCAAAATCAGCAATTCCAGTTTGTAACTTCCGCACCGTTTTGCGCATAACGTTTGCATTCAAACTCGGATTTTGGTGTTCTTTAGCTCGTTTCGAAGAGAAAAGGGACATCTACAACACCATCTGTGTTGTTCGTGATATCTACAACAACAAAATCCGTGAGTAAGGACGGATCCAACAAATAAAGGATGAAGATCAATGACGAAAGGTATTTCAATTCCGTGACTTCTCCCCACCTGCTTTCCTTTATGAGCCATACTATCTTTGTGATACAACAAATACCTATTGAGACTAGTTCCTCCTATGATTTCTTGGGCTTTTCACATTTGATACCTTGTAGATTTCCGAGCAAAAGTTGTGAGCGTTATCTCATATAGTATAGTTGTTGGTACAAGAAAAGGCAAGTGAAAAACAAAAAGAAAGAAAGAATAAAAATAGAAAAATACAAGAAGAAAAAGAAAGATACAAGTGCCATAGCGAATAGGGCGCAAGCTCGATGAACATATTTTAGGTGGTACTTATTGTCCAAATCTTGTATCCCTCCAATTTTGTGCAATCGAACTAGCGTCTCTCCTTATACTTGTGCGGCAAGAGCTTATAGTCTTTGCTAGGCCTTAATTTGGTTCTTAGCTCACTTTTTCCATCGCACAAGTCCCGTTTATCCCATCGTGTGTGTTTCCTTAATCTTAATTCCTATCTTGTAGATCGACTTGTTTGCTTTTTGATCATCATGGTTCTCTACTTGCCTTTAAATATCTAGATTTTCAGTTGTTCCAAGTTGCATGCCACTTGCCTTACCTAAGCTCCTCATAAGCCATTTGTGTTTGGTGTTTCTTGTGTTTTTGGATACGATGCCACTTCTCCTTTGCATTTTCGTAGCTCTCCGTCCTTACCATTGATCCAATACTATCTACAAGGTGAGCTAAGGAGTAGCATCTTTCAACCCAATGTCCAGTGATTAAGGTTAGAGTGAACAAACTATGGAGTATATGCTTGACAAAGTATAAATTGGAAATCTCATGTCCCTTGAATACGAGGGCCGCTCCTCATGCTACTCAAGTTTAATTACCTGTAAGTTTTTGTCATAGTAAGTACATGTGTATCATAGAGAACCGCCAATAGGGTACCCCTTGCCAGATGATACAGAAGAATCCCCATGTCAAAATGACAAGGCAAGCAGACAACGAGCATCTCAGCAATCTTCTTATTTACCATGGGAAAATGGTGTTTTTTCTCTCTTTCCTCTTTTCTCTATCTCTTTTTTTCTTTCTTTCCTCAATATCCGACTCTTCTTTTTTTATATAAGAAGAATGCTTCATAGACAGCTCATTATGGTTACGCTGCAGGTTTCCACCATGACAACATGGATTAGACCGGTGGCCCAGGCGTTTCTCTAACACACATACATAACTCCATGGACTTACAAGCTCCCCTTTCATTTCACACCGACGACATCCATAGACAAAAGAGCATGATATCAACTAGGTACAAAGTACAAGTGCAATGTTGAAAGTGTTCCCCATGACAGCATGGTTCTGCTAAACCCCAACATATAAGTGCAAGCATATACAACATAGACGACACAATGGTTCAAGTTTATTAAGGGCAAGAAAAGTAAAGTGTGCATCATGTTCGTGAGAGCTTTAATCACTAGTTTTCTCATAACAAGTTTAATTTAGAAGGTAGATAAAAACATGACTATACTTGGAATAGCAAATGCTAATAGGTACGTATGGTGGACTCTTTGGAATAACTTGGTTTTATTTGGAGTTGGATGCATGAGTGGAACTCATACTTGGTTATGGAGGCTAGCAAAAGACTGGGAGCGACCAACTAAGAGAGCAATAATGGCCATAATCATGCAAATCGACAAAACATCATTAATTAAAGCATAAAGTGATATTACAAGTCTAAAACTAAAGGATCATAAAGGCTATGGTGACTTCGGATAGTCATAACATGGTGTGAGCATGTGCCAAGTTAACCCAAATAAAGCATCAAAGGAGAATACCATAATACTATGCTTTAATATGCTAAAACAACGCATGATTCTTCAAAGACACATTAAGCAATCTCAATTGTTTATAACAAGTCATGCTACAGCAAAGAATACTAAGCATAAATCCAAAACAATATCAAGCATGGTATGACAAAGCATAGGCCACAGTCAAAAACAAGCTCTCTTTACCACTTAAGCAAGAACTTTCCTACTCTTTTCAACCCAAACCAAACTATTTGAAAACCAACGCATGAAAGAGGGGGTCCAACCAATTTATTCAGAAAACTAAGAACGCAAAGCAAACGAAAAACCAAAACGAAAACGAAAAAGAAGACACTCCAAGAATAACACAACTGTGCATGAAACAATAAAAATGAAGTGTTTGGAAGAAACATGAAATTTTTATTGATGAAGAAGGGGATGCCTTGGGTATCCCCAAGCTTTGATGCTTGTACTTCTTGAATATTTCTTGGGGTGACATGTGGTGGCATTCCCAAGCTTGAGCTTTAGTCCATTCTTCATCTCATTACTCATTCCTTCCATACACCTGAAATTTTTCCTTCATACAAAACTTCACACAATCGTTATTAGCAACATTACTGCACTTAAGATAATAAGTCTTTAGGTTCAGTTCCAACACCAATTAAACTTCCATCAAGACACAAGATACTGTAGCACTTCCCTCAAAAATCTCAATTCCCCAAAATAACTCAAAAAGGAACCAACAAGAAGCAAATGCAAATAATGGCAGAAATCTGTCAAAACAGACCAGAAGGTAAAAACTATTTTTTTCGAAGACCTTATGTTGCTCAAATCGAAAAGTGTTGAACTAACGAAAGTTATATAACAACCTGGGGCAGAAGCATAAAAATTCACGCTTCAAAATGACGTACAGAGATTTTACACGAATTTTTACGGTGAAGCACAGAAATCTGTTTCGGGACAGCAACTTTCCCAATCATTACTTCTCTCTCATTAGAGGTTTACTCTTGGCACAAAAAGCAAATAAAAAGGACAAGGAGAGGATATTACAGAGGCAATAACTTTCAAGACTCAACTAAAACTTTTGGTTTATCTCCCAATAAGTACTTTTCTTTAACGCCTTTAAGTTAGGCATGATAGTTTGAAAAGATGCTCACATAAGAAATATGAATTAAAGTAAAAGAGAGCATCAAGAAGCAAATTTAAAACACATTTAAGTCTAACCCACTTCCTATGCATAGGAATCTTCTAAATAAACAAGTCATGAAAGCACAAAGCAATAAGCATAGGAAAGCAAAACAAGTCCAACTTCAAGACTTTCAACATAAAGAGGGGAAACTTAATATTATTGAGATGCATAAAACCATGTTTCCTTCTCTCATAATAACTTTCAGTAGCATCATGAATAAAATTAACAAAATAACTATCATATGAAACATTCTTATCATGATCCACATGCATAAAAGAATTAATACTCCCCACGTAAACATAGTCATTCTTATTAATTGTAGTGGGAGTAAATTCAACAAAATAGCAATCATTATTATTCTCATCACCATAATCATCAAATATAGGAGGCATATTGTAATCATAATTAATTTTATCCTCAATAGTAGGTGGACTGAAAATATCATATTCATCATTGTAATCATCATATATTGGAGGTATAGTATCATAAGTAAATTTTCTCCTCCGTGCTTGGGGGACTAAATAGATCATTTTCATAAAAACTAGCTTCCCCAAGCTTAGACTTTTCCATAGCATTAGCAATAATGGTGTTCAAAGAATTCATACTAATAACATTGCTATTAGCATGCAAATAAAGCTCAATATGTTTTTTAATTTTATCTTCAAACACTTCATGTCCTAACTCAAGATAAATACTATAAAGCTCTCTAATTTTGTTGTTGTTTTGCATTAAGCCTAACTAGTGAAAACAAGAAACGAAAAGACAAAATTGCAGAATATAAAGGAAATAACTTCGAGCACTCACACCGGAGGATGTGAGTACCTTTTACCTTACCTCCCCGGCAACGGCGCTAGAAAATACTTTGCTGGCGCGTGGTTGACGTGGGAGCTTCTTCTTCAGTCCCTGGCAACGGCACCCAAAAATAACTTGATGTCTACGCACTTCTATTCTTGTATACAGTTGTTGGGCCTCCAAGTGTAGAGGATTGTAGAACAGCAACAAGTTTCCCTTAAGTGGATTACCCAAGGTTTATCGAACTCAGGGAGGAAGTGGTCAAAGGTATCCCTGTCAAGCAACCCTGCAATCAAGATACAAGAAGTCTCTTGTGTCCCCAACACACCCAATCCACTTATCAGGTGTATAGGTGCACTAGTTCGGCGAAGATATAGTGAAATACAAGTGGTATTGATAATTATAAGTGGTAACGGTGGCAGAAAATAGCTTTGATGGTAGAAAAAGACTAAAGGAAAAAATATGGAAGCAAGCAAACATGTAACAGATCTAGTTGCAAACGTTCTTTCAATGTTTAGAAACAAGGCCTAGGAATCATACTTCACTAGTGAACACTCTCATATAAATATCTTCTCTTTATGATACTACTCTGAACTACTCTCCGGTTGGACACTCTAATCCATGGTAGGGCTATAACAGCACACCTCAAAGTAAGCCTTTCCCATCTAGATAACCCCACACTGTCACCTTGAGCACTAGATGGTTCCAACAAACACCACAATTTCATAAAGACATCCAACTCCAAATATAACTCATAACAAGTATTTGTAATCTCTAGCCTAAGTGCCACCATGGTGTGCACGCTGTCACTTTCACACACATGGGGAGAGCAGAGATCTATTAATGCACTTGCGTAGCAAGGTAGATCTACTTGATTACTTAGCTCACGATCATAGTATGATCATGCATAGAGAGAGAGATGAACACTTAGCTACCGGTAGAACCCTTAGCCTCGAGGAAGAACTACTCCCTCATCATCATGGAAATCAACAACGGCGATGGAGATGGTGGTGGAGATCGATGGAGATGGCTCCGGGGGCACTTCCATGTCCTGGCAGGGTGCCGGAACAGAGACTTTCTGTCCCCCGAATCTCCCCTTCGGTGGCGGCGGCGCTGTGGAATTTTTCATGGTTGGAGGCTTGACGATTTAGGGTTTTTGCATCGGGAGGCATCTTATAGGCAAAGAGGCGAGGTCGGTGGGAAGCCAGGGGGCCCACACCATGCCCTAGCATGGCCAGGGGGACCCGTGCCTAGGGGTGGTTTGGCCACTCCGTGGCCCCCCTTCGTCTCTCCTTCTGGATCCATGAATCTTCTGGGAAAATAACGACTTTGGCTTTTGTCCGGTCCAATTCCGAGAATATTCATTTTTTCACTTTTTGGAACCAAAAACAGCAGAAAACAGGCAACTGGCACTGAATAGGTTAGTCCAAGAAAGTGTGTATAAAGTACTCCAAAGTGTGGACAAAACATAAAAAAGTAGATATAAACCAAGCATGGAACATAAAAAATTATGGATACGTTAGCAACGTATCCATACCTCATGGACAGAAGGCGACCAAGCAAATGCGTCGTCACCAACACCATGAAGCTTCCATCACCAAGAACTTCCATGACAAACATTCTTCAAGGAAGACTCCTACACATGCTACAAGATCGTCAATAAATGAAAAGGTTGCTAGGGATCTCTACTTCACCAAGCTGGATGAACCCGTCAAGATGACCTCTCATGAAGTTGACACTTTCAAGACATGGTGCAAAGCCTTGGATGATGACAAACATTGTGGTACAACCATGGAGGTGAGATATGATACCTCGAATGGCGATGAGAGTGATGATGCCCAACTTAAGGCATTCATCTTTGGAGGTGACAAGGTTGAGGATGGTGAGCATGGGATTTTCCCTTCACCAAAGGAGGCGCTTGGAGTTGAGGAAACCGAGCTTATTTCCATATGCTTGAGTGATGATGTGGTACCAATCCCATGTGAGTTTGAGAGCCACTTAGACCACTTGAGTGAGAGCAAAAGTGAGATGAGTGACTCAGCCATATGTGAGATTGTGTTCTTCCACTTTGAAGACATGAGTGATACACCTATGAGTTGAGAGTGGTAGTTGATAGGTCAAGTGAGGCCATTTTGATTTCTAACAACTTACCCTCTACCACTAATGGGTTTTCTCATGATGTGCTAGGTACCTTGGAGCAAGAGCCACCTATATTGGAGAAGATGTACATGGTGGATGAAGATGATGCCATCCCCATATATGATGAAGAAGTAGCACGCATGGAGTCCATTAATACCACAACACCCACTTCAAATGAGAGGTACGACCAAGGTAAGAATATGGGTGTTGATGATGCCGTGCTCCCACTAGTGGACATGATGAATTGTGAGTATATGCAAGTTATGGACACTACTTATGACATTTCATATGCTTCATTCATGTTCCCATGTGATACCTTGACTTTGCATAATGTTGATCATGTGGAATTATTTGAATGTGATGATATTGCCATAGATATGCCACGCTACAAATCCTTCTATTATATTACAATTGTTGCGACAAACTTGATGAACAATTGCTCTTTCCCTATGTTTGTCAGCAACCATACTCGTACTTTGGAAATGCTTGATCATGCATGTTCTTCATTTTCTCCCGTTGTTGCTTGCAATAATCCTCATATGGTTCATGTTGAGATCGCCCCATAGCTTTCTCAAATTTTGGAGATATTGATACTTGCCATGATAAGCATGCTCCCACCTTTAGCTCGCATAATCACCATTCTTTATATAATCTCTTGCTTGATGTTAATGGTGATGTGCACAAGAGAATATACATCATGATGGATGATGTGTTCATCTACCATGCACACACGTTCTTCCTTTTGTTTATGTTGTATGTAGGTACCCACATTCCAATGTCAACCTCGCTTAAGCACGAGTTGACAAAACTAGATCTTGAGAGCATCCACCAAGATATAAAGGGTACATCTCATTCCTTACAAGATGATGACATGATACCATCGAGGTTGACACTTTTTCAAGTGGGGGAGATGATGTATCCCAACAAATGTCAATCACCATTGGTCCCCATCATGTAACACCAACCATCACTACTAAGGTGAACACTTTCCATATCTTGCCTTCCTTTGATTATCATGTGAATGGGATCCTACTTGAGAAGAATTCCTATTGTATGACTAGGTCCATGACCATGAAGCCAAGAGGAGGAAACAAGGATGCACAAGGAGCCAAGACGCTTAAGCATGAAGCCTGGAAGAGAAGGCGCAAGAGACAGGCGTCACCCGTACTACCGCTTGGTCAGACCGGTACTACCGCACAACAGTACTACCGCCGCGGACACCGGTACTACCGGCCCAGACAGAGCGCTACGCCACCATGACAGGTCTTCCCAGTATCAAAGACCAGCGCTACCGCTTGAAGCCCGGTACTACCGGTACCCAGACCGGTACTATCGGACCATCGGTGCCTACGCGCACAATGGGCCTCAGCCCATGTAACACCCCAAACTCCCCCTTTTATGCCGAAAGTACCCCTAGATCGTGGCTGGCCTATATACATGCCCCCACCCCCTCCTTAGAACCATAGAATGGAATGGATGATGAATTGAGGCATGTGCCTAACCCTAGATGGGATCCCCCTCTCTATAGTTTATCTATGAGTTATACAAGGCCTTCTTAATTGAAGTCATCAAGGTGCTATTCTAGTTCATGGTCTCTCCCATGTATGGATTCTAGTAGTGCTAGGTCTATCCCCTTTTCGGATTCTACTTGGTTGCTACTCTCTCCCTACGTGTTATTCTATCAAGAGCTAGCCAATCTCTCTCATCGGATTCTACCTTCGGTCTCTCCCTTGAGATTCTATTGGGTTGGTGGTTCAGGCCAACGAGAGCAAACCGGATTGTATCGGGTGTGGTGTGCGTTTGTATAAATTTCCCCTTGCCTATTCATCGTGTTCTTCACTCCCTCCCCCAAACCACCTCAAATCTATGAAGATCGGGCCACTCCAAGGATAAATCCACAAGGAGACCCATAACAAACATGCTTTGTGTAAATCAACGTGATCTATCCGACTCTTTGTAAACCAATGCGATCGGTCTTACTCTTTGTGACCGACGTTTTATAGTTAGGGGTGTTCGTTCTTTAGCTGCTAATATCTTTCAGTATTCTTAATAAGGATAAAAGTTGGGTTGCACGTTTTTCCTATTCATGTGTGGAGTAATGGTATGAGTGCGGGATGGAGTCATGACCATACAACTACTCTCATCATTCACTCTTGTACGTTGAATTGGTGGAGCTGCTAATCTCTAACTGTTAAGTGGTTTTGCGCATCTATTTGGTATTTTAATGCCCAAATTTGCGGAATTTTTTCTTTGGTAGATTTGTGTTCCACACTCCTTTTTAAATGTGTGTGATATGCCTATCTTTTAGGTGCTATGAACTTTGCTTGATATTTTAATATCATCTTAATAAATTGTATACTTTAATCTTGGTTAATTCTATTTTAGTGGTATTTTGGATTATTTTTAATTCTCCATTATGGTAGTAACGCAAGTTTTTTCCATCAATAACAGGATGCCTCACCGCAATGATGATGTCCATGGTTTGCTAGAGCTCGGTTCTGTGCTTGTTAGTCTAGCAAACACACTAGGAACTATGCAGCAAAACCAGCAGAGGTTCGAGGAGACTGTCCAGAGGAATGAGTTTACACCACCTCCTCCGCCTCCCCAGCGTGGCAACATGAAAGACTTCATAAATTTTTCCCCATGGCACTTTGAGGTGACCATAGAGCCGTTTTATGTTGACGATTGGCTCCGAGAGATCACGAGGCTGCTGGATACCGCAGATGTGGCTGAGCATGACAGGTTCAAGTTCGTTACTCACCTTCTGCGTGGGGAAGCCCCTCTTTGGTGGGAGAGCTATCTTAGAGCAAGCCCACCTGGATTTCATCCAACATGGGGGCAATTCACTTATGCTTTCAAATAATAGTATCTTCCTGAAATTCTCATGGAACGTATGAAGGAGGCGTTCCTGAATCTCAAGCAAGGCAATGACAATGTCAACACTTACATTAAGAACTTTGCAAACTGATCTTGTTATGAGGGTGATGAGGTTTCTAATGATAAGAAAAGGCAAAAGAGGTTCCGTCAGGGGCTAAATTCTTCAATCAAGTATGCTCTCACCCATACTACTCCAAGCTCGTTGGTCAAGCTTCAACATGCATCTCTTCAAGAGGAGGCAAGTAAACCAGCTTATGATGAATCCAAGAAGCACAACCGTATACTGGTGGTTCCTCATCTGGGCCTGCTCCTTCTAAGCGCCGTGTGTGGGTCCCTAATACCGCAACGCTGCTCCCCGCTCTTTCAATGCCACCGTACTCTTACAACGCCGCTCCAAGGGGTTACAACAACTACTACCCTAGAGAGCCATATGGTGGAGTTCGAGATACTCTACTCCTCGTCCGAGTGTTGCTTGTTTCTCGTGTGGGAACACTGGACACCAGCAGTGGAACTATCCTATGAACAACAAGGCTCCTCCCCCACCTCCTCCAAGACCTTCTTCGACCCCTGCTGCTCTTGCACCTACACCACGGGACCTCAACATCAACACCAAGCCCGGGTCCAATATTGCTCGTGCTGTCATCGGATTGATGACAAGTACGCCATGAGGGGGTCCTCGAGGCATGCAGAAGAGAGGGGTGTGAGACGTACGGTGTTCCGGGACGGTGAGCACACAAGTTTACCCAGGTTCGAATCCACCGGCTTTGGACGGATCTTACTCCTGCTAGCAATCAAGTAATACGGTAGAGCCGGAATATGGGTTACAACGGTTCGTTTGTGCGAGTTGAGATTGTGATTGTAAGGGGTGCCCTAAAGGCTCTCCCTAGGATGGCTTATATAGATATCTAGCCTAGGGTTTACAGGAGAGATCTATCCGGCTACGACTAAGAGTCGGTTATAGAGTACATCTTGAACTACAAGTAACACTATGGGCCTATATCGATAAGTCTCCTGGGCCTTCCCGTAACCGGATTGGACTCCATCTCTTCTCCCTGACCGGGCCGCCCGTGAAGCAAAGCACTAACCCAAAGTGGGCCACCCTGGTCAGTGAGGACTGTGAGGATAACCGGAATGTATATCCCCAACAGCAGCCCCCGGAAGTCTCCAAGATCCAAAGTCGGATTCATCATCGTCTAGCTTGATCTTCGGCTTGCAGAATCTTGAAGTGTTCCTGAAACTTCAAAACAAAAGATACGATCCGGGTCTCAAAAGTAAGTAAGACCTATCAGTACGTTATTCGGATTTCCAGCTTGATATTCAAACTAAGCCGGATCTTGTTCTCCGACGTCATCTGACACTAGTCATGGTCAAGTAACATCACTGATAGACATCCTGTCAGCACGACCATTGGTGGGTCCACCGTTCGCGGAACCGAGGCACCGTTTTAATGCATGCATGGAGATCGAGGCGACAAAATCATCGCGTGGGAACTTCCCAGTTTGTTCCACAACGCGTGGCGTATTTACTGTGCCATTTGCATGAATCTTGGTGCGGTTCTGTGGTTATAAGGGGTGAGGATTCCCATTCCATCATCTTCCTCACTTATTCCCCGTGCAGTTTCCTTCTCCTCCACTTCTCGCACGCGCACAGAGATCCCTTGCCTCCAGATTCCTAGCGCCGCCCACCCAAGGTCACCGGTGCACCGGAAGAATGGCTTCATCATCATCATCCAGCTTGGCTACGGTAGCAGCGGAAGCGACAGCGGCGGCAGCAGCAGAGAAAGAAAGGAACCGCGGGGTTTGGATCCTGTGCATCCTTGACGACGCCAATCTCAGCAGCGTGGAGAACGAAGGACTCCTCCGCGCCGGCGACTGGCGGAGCTGTTTCGGCGAAACCATCCCCAATCCACACGTCGACGAGAGGGTGCACTTTGGCACCCACCTTGACAGAGGTTTGTCTTTCCCTCCCTCAGAATTCTTTTCTGAGGTGATAGATCACTATGGTGTTCAACTTCACCATCTCCCCCGAAACTCTCTTTTAGAGATGTGCGCCTATGCGGCTTTGTGTGAGGGGTATCTCAGCATTAGGCCGAGTCTCATTCTCTTCCGATTTTACTTCCATGTCCGGAGAAACTCCATCACTGCCAGTAATCCTTACATTACCGGCACAATTAGTCTTTCGGTTAGACATGAGCATGTCTATCCTAGGATTTTAGCTAGTGAGTTGGTCAAACAGTGGTCGGCTACCTTCTTATATCATAAGGATATTCCCGCTCCCGGCAAAGCTACTGCTTTGCCGGCTTTTGTCGACGGAGCCGCCACGCCCCGAGAATCCTGGGACGAGGCTCCTCCGGCTCTCAGCGACAATCTGCTTCTCGCCAAGTGGCGGATCAAGTATCTGCTGAAGCACAAGGGCCTGAGAGGGTCCGACTTGGTCCAATCTTGGGTGGCACAACGGATCCAGCCTCTCCAGCACCACGTCGACCGACTGATGCATTCCATCATGGCGTCAAAAAATGACTCCCTCTGCATCAGTCCCAAGGCTTTAAATCCACAGGATTACATAAGCCAGATCAAATGGATGATAAAGGAGCGGATCGAGAGAAAGATCCCGGATTTGTCCCTGGACATGCATACAGCGGAAGACCCTATAGTGCCATTAAGCTTTAGCAATAAAACCTTTTTATATGTTTCACCTTTAATTTGTTTCGCAACACTGAGATATTATCTTCTTTCATCTTGCCGACCTTCCCGTGTCAGAATTTGCTCCTATCGAGGGATATCCTCCCAAGTTTTCTCAGGAGGAGGAATTGGTCCCACTGCCAGATGTTGTTCCCAGGAAGCGCAAAGCTCTGACAGTGGCCATCGACACAAAGGAAGTGCCAGTCATGAAGAGATAACTTTCCACACAACTTCCGCCTTTGTACTTTACTCGTAATTTCTTCCGAGACGTAATGTTCTTTATTCTATTACTTTCTCAGAGCTAAGCATCTCATCAAGGGCAAGGGGAAGGGGAACATCTCCAAGCCCCTGCGTCAGACGAAGCTAACTATGGCTTCTCCTCCCGCAGCTCCTCCGACTCCTGCCCCTCAACCTTCTGCAGCGCTAGTGATTACTCCATCCCTGATCGTCGTAGAAGATCCGGCTCCCTCAACAGGGCCAGCGACCCTCGAGTCGCAGACTGATGTCACCATGGGTGGCTCAGGTTTTGATAAGGATGAACCCTTTTCGGGTAATGATCCCTCGGCAGAGACCTTCGCTGAAAATCTCCTGAACAATCCGAGACTTGCCAAATTTGGCTTGTCTCGGAAATCTTCAGAGGAAATCCAGTGGCTAGCCCGGCAATGCCTGGAAAGCCATAATCTCTCTGTCGAAGAAGAAGCACAAGAAGCGAAGGACATCAAGTACTCCGATCTTCTCGAACAAGTCCGCCTTCACGACGAGGGACTAAGAGCTGGTGTGCTTCCACCACCTCCGGTTACTCCACTCACCCTCGCCGTGAAGGTTACCACTGAGGTGAACATGTGCTTGAGAAAGCTCACACATGAACATCATGTAAGTCGGAACTCCAACTCACGCTTTTATTTATTGTATTTTATATCCTCTAGCCCCCAAGTATTTTATATCCGCCTCCGGAAGAAATAGCCAAAGTTTCCGATGATGAACAAACCATATCGGATTTGGACATCTCAGATTGTTATCAGGGCACGGCTGATGTGTCCAGCGTGCCGACAGCTCCTACCTCTCCTCCTGCATCATAAGTTATCAAGAAAAAATATATGTGTTATTACAAAAACATTATGGGTCTATAAATATGTAGTATGATACTTTTTATAGTGCTAAGTTTTTATCTATTCAGCACTTTTGGCTTAAATTTTTTGTGTGCCTAAAATGTTTGCATAAGCACTTATACTTTTGTCTACACTTACCGTTTATCTGGCTTTCCACCTCGTCCCTTTCGTGAGCCGGCTAAACTTTCAGCACGGAAAATTTGCCGAGCAATGGAGCTCAATTGCTAAACCCGTTTAAACTCGGAAACAAAGCCGGATTCTAGTACCAACAATTCATTACTCGGAAAATACCCGCATCCGGCAATCAGACAAATAACCAACGTGTAGACTAGGAAATTTAGAGTTATACCAGAAGGTAGCATTTTTAGAATCGAAAATCTAAACCAGAACAAACATGAGCATAAAGTACTTTCAAGTATTCTAGGATTTTCGACTGTGAGATGATCATTCGGAAATAAGACGGTAAAAAATTCTCAGAAAAAAATTAAGGCAACCAAAACTTTTATTTCTCTCAGAACGTGTACACATATATGATTACAAAGAAGGATAAACTAAGAATAAAAGGCACGTAGCTGAGCAATATTCCATGGTCTGTCTAACTCATCCAAATTTGTACTGCCTCCAGCTCTCTTTCTCTTCTTAGTAGCAGGTCTTTCTTTCACTGGCCCGATAACAGTTAAGTAGTACGAATCATTGTGTAATACTCGACTAACCAGGAAGGGCCCTTCCCATACTGGGAAAAGTTTGTGCTTTTTTTGTTGCACCAGCCAGAGAACCAAATCGCCCTTATTGAAAGACAGGTTCCTAACTCTCTGACAATGATACTTGCGTAACTTCTGTTGATAGGCTGTTGATGTCATTCCAGCAATAACGCGAACTTCTTCGACTAAGTCGAGATCATTTTGTCAAGAAATCTCGGCATCCTCTTCAATATACATGGCCACTGTAGGAGAAGTGTGAATCAAATCACTAGGAACAACTGCTTATGCGCCATAGACCAAGAAGAAAGGTGTGTATCCGGTTGACCTATTCGGAGTTGTTCATAAACTCCATATTACGGAAGGTAATTCCTCTGCCCAAGCCCCCGCAGCACATCGTAGTGGTGCTTCGACTCTCAGTTTTAGGCCTTGTAGGATTAAACCATTTGCTCTTTCGACTTGTCCATTAGCCTGCGGATGTACGACTGGTGCAATGTCAAGCTCGATATTTTGTTCGTTGCAGAATTCAGCAAGTTCTCCATAGAGAAATTACTCCCGTTGTCCGTGATAATACTATGCGGATAACCATACCGGATTATAACATCCTCGACAAATCTTTTGGCTATTCCTCCATCACAACTAGTGACGGGTTTAGCCTCAATACATTTGGTGAATTTATCCACCATCACTAAGAGGTGAGTAAATCCATTTAAACGGTCCTACCATGTCAAGCCCCTAGACCGCGAAAGGCCATGTTTTCAGTATTGTTCATAGCTGATCAGCCAGAACGTGAGCTTGTTTGGCGTACTTTTGGCAGCCCTTACACGTCTTGACCAGCCGTTCGGCATCTGCCTTGGCTGTAAGCCAGAAAAAACCGTGTCAAAAAGCTTTTGCCACTAAAGATTTGGCTACAGCATGGTGACCACACTCGCTATCGTGGATTTCTCTTAAGATTTACACTCCTTCTTCCGTAGATACGCAACATTGAAAGACCCCATATACACTCTGCTTATAGAGCTCACCACTAACTACAGTATTGGCTTTTGCTCGTCAGATGATCTGCCGGCTCAGAACTTCATCTTCAGGTAATTTGCCATCTACCAAATAGTCAAGGTAGGGTTGAGTCTAGCTGGGAATTACAGCCAGAACTGCTATCAAAGGTGAGTCGGATTTGGTCGGATATTCCTCATCCAATCCCTTTATTGAGGGAACTTTGAGGTGCTCTAAAAAAGTGCCATCCGGGACCTCTTTCCGTTTAGAGCCTATCCGAGATAATGCATCTGCTTCCTCATTTTCTGCTCGAGGGATGTGTTGAACCTCAAACCCTTCGAACGATTTAGATAGATCATCCACGACAGCTTTATATGCTTCCATGTGTTTATTTGCATTACAAATATCCGACACTTGCTGAGCAACAAGATCCGAATATCTGTAACACATCAAACGTCGGATGCCGATATCCTTAGCAATCCGGATTTCATGCAGCAGTGCTTCATACTCGGCAATATTATTTGTCACTGTGAAGTGGATCTACAACACGTATAAAAGTTTATCTCCTTCGGGTGATTTGAGAACCATGCCAGCCCTCGAGCCCCCGCGAGCCTTAGACCCATCAAAATATAGGGTCCATTATTCCGACTTAGGGAGGGTCATATTCTCCTTCGTCTCTATCCAATCAGCAACAAAGTCGGCAAGGATTTGGGATTTGATTGCTGTCCGAGGTTTATACTCAATATCAAAGGCTGAAAGCTCTATTCCCCATTTGGCGACGCGTCCTGTGGCGTCACTGTTATTGATTATATCTCTCATGGGAGCTGTGCTCACCATGGTAATTGGATGTTCCTGAAAATAATGCTGTAGCTTACGAGATGCTAAGAACACACCATAAGCTAGCTTTTGATAGTGCGGATACCGCTATTTCGATTCAGTTAAGACCTCGCTGAGAAAGTAAGTCGGGCGCTGCACCAAGAGTTCCTGATTTTCCTCCGGTCTCTCCACTACCATGACGATACTGGCGATTTTGTTTGTCGCAGCAAGATAGAGCAACATTGGTTCCTGTGGTTCCGGTGCAGCAAGGATAGGAGCAGATGAGAGTACTGTTTTCAGGTCTTGTAGTGCAGCTTCAGCTTCATCGGTCCACACAAAATCCTTGGTCTTTTTCAGGAGTTTGTATAATGGTGCGGCTCTTTCACTGAGCCGGCTTACAAACCGACTGACTGCAGCAATGCAACCAGTTAGTCTTTGTACGTCCTTCAGGTGAGTTGGCCTGGAAATATTGAGTATAGCCTTGATTTTGTCTCGGTTCACCCCTATGCCTCTTTGAGACACGATGAATCCTAACAATTTTCCAGCTGGGATTCCAAAGCAGCATTTCTTCGGATTAAGCATAATGTTGTATTTTCGTAGATTGGTGAATGTTTCCTAAGTGTCAGAAATCAACGTTTCCTTCTTTTTGGACATCACCACAATATCATCCACATATGCATGCACATTGCGTCCGATTGGATCGTGGAGGCAACGCTGCATTGTGCGTTGGTACATAGCTCCTGCGTTCTTCAGCCCAAATGACATCGTAACAAAACAGAAGGTTCTGAAGGGGGTTATGAATGAAGTTTTGACTTTGTCAGATTCCTTCATCCGGATTTGGTGATAACCGGAATATGCGTCAAGAAAACAGAGGAGTTTCGAGCCTGCCGTAGAATCGATAACTTGATTAATCCTAGGTAGAGCGAATGAATCTTTGGGGCAAGTCTTGTTCAAGGCAGTATAATCAACACACATCCTTAAATCAGTGGTGTCCTTTTTAGGGACCATTACAGGATTGGCCGACCACTCAGTGTGGATGACCTCTTCTATGAATCCGGCTAACTCGAGCCGCGCTAGTTCCTTAGCTATTGCCTTACACTTTTCATCACCAAACTATCGTAAGGACTGTTTGACGGGTTTAGCGTTCGGGTTTACATTTAGAGAGTGCTCGGCAAGTTCCCTAGGTACTCCGGTCATGTCAGATGGCTGCCATACAAAGATATCTTGATTTGCTTGGAGGAACTTGACGAGTCCTATGCGCTATCTAGGCCTACGCCTATCTAGGTCACCTTTGAGGGGTCATCATCCTTCAACAACGTCTTCTTCGTCTCTTCTAATGCCTTGAACTCCGGATTTGGCTTTGTCACCTCCTTCTTCGTTGCGGGCATGTCGGACGGATCTATGCTCTTCTTGATCTCCTGGTACTCCTGGGCGTGCAGCATGGCTTTAGCAAAGGCGGCATTTCCATCCTTGCACTCTCACGCTTTCTTCGGGTCTCCCCTCATGGTGATCACGCCGTTGGGACCTGGAATTTTCATCATATTGTAAATGCAACACGGACGAGCCATAAAAGCCCAGTAAGCCGGACGTCCGAATATAGCGTGGTACGTGCTCTTGAATGGGACCACTTCGAAGGAAAGTGCTTCTGTCCGATAGTTCTTTGGAGTTCCAAAGGTAACATCCAAAGTGATTTCTCCCAGGGAATTTGCTTGTCTTCCTGGGACAACCCCGTGAAAGATCATAGAGCTGTGGTTCAGCTGGATCTCCGAGATCTTCATCTGGCGTAGCATTTCGACATACAAAATATTGATGCTGCTGCCGCCGTCCATGAGAGTCTTGGAGTAATCATAACCGTCAATAAGTGGATTAACGATTAAGGCGTATTTTCCTTGCCTGTGTAAGTTAGGCGGATGATCAGCACTGTCAAAGGTGATTGCCACTTCCGACCAGTCCAAGAATTGAGGGACAGTCGGAACTGTTGCGTTGAGCTCATGTATAACTACTTTCTTGACCTTTGCTGGTTGAGATCCGAGGAAGGTGACGTACGTGTTTTTCTTGGTTGCAAATTTTTTCTTCCCTTCCAACTTCGGATTTGAAGCGTCAGCTTCCTCCATGTTGGAATCTTCCTTTGTCTCTTTATCCTTTTCGGGATTCTTCTTCCCCTTCTTCCGCTTAGACCTATAGCTAGCAGTATCATCTCTCTTAATGTCTTCATTAAAATGACACTCGGCGTTTGTGTGGGACGAGCCCCCATTGTCGTCTAGGTGATGCACACATGGGTTATTGGCAATGTCGGCCCAAGAGTAGGTTTTGCCGGGTTGCTAGTCTCCTCTACCTTGAACTCTTGACATCCTACAACCTCGTCCACGGCCACCACCGCGTCCTCCTCGTCCTCCAGACCCGAAAGTAGCAGTGACCACTCTTGTTTCCATGTTGTGCTTTTCTTCTGAGGTATTCTTGCGCTTCTGAGCTTGTTGCTTTGGATGTTTTGCCGACTGTGGCACAACTAGGGTGTTAAGTAATCCCTCTGCATCGTCGTCAGCATCTACATACTTGCTCGCTGTTTCTATCATCTCTCCCAAATCAGTGACTTTATCACACTTCAAGCGATGATGTAGTAAACCAATTGGGAGACCTGCAACGAAAGCTTCAATCACAGTTTGGTCATTTACTCCTTCACAGGAGTTCTTGGTGTCGATCCATCATCCGAGATAATCCCGGCAAGTTTCTCCAGCTTTCTGACAGCAACGCTGTAGGTCTCCTACCGTACAGGGCCTCCGGTATGTTCCTTCGAAATTTCGAAAGAACGCGCTTTGTATGTCATAACAGTTGTGGATGGTGTTCTCCGGAAGTTCATTGAGCCATGATCGTGCCGTCTTCCGCAACATAAGTGGGAGATATCGGGTTGCGACCAGGCTGTTTCCGCCTTTGGCGATGCAACAAGCTTGGAAGAAATCCTGGAGCCAGGTATCCGGCCGAGCTATGCTGTCGTAGGCTTGAATATGTCTTGAGATAGCAAATCCTTCCGGGAATTTTGTAGCTCTTATGTGTGGTCCGAAGCACTTGGGCCCATGTATATGTCATCATTTTCGTAGCGCCGCGCCTCTATGTTGGAGTTGATCCTGTGCCTTGTGTCATTTGGGGATAGAGATTGTCCTGAGTGACGGTTATGGCTGCGGTGCCTTGGAGCCGAACTTCGGCTTCTGCCACCACCTCCTCCACCACGACGCCCTCCTGGGCCTCCTTGGGATCCATTGTGATGGCTACTTGGTGGAGAGGGTGGAGCAGCTGGCTTATTTCCAGCTGATCGTCGTCCTCCGTCCGAAGCATCATTATTCCGGTTCTGGGGAGGGTCTTCATTGTGATGAGCCCCCTGCCGGTTTGTCTTGGCATGGTGTCCGTCGTTTCCTCGCCCGTCAGTCGGACGGCATGCGTGTCTAGGAGGTGGCATTCTTTGTCGGTCCTCCTCCCGATGTTTCTCTTTATCTTCTTCCCTGCGATCTTTCGACTCTCGCCGGGGAGGATTCCTCGGATTTAGTGCATAGATTGCCTCTTGCTCCGCAATTGGGTTGACGTTACGCCAGTCACGTGCAGCTTTGTGGTGCTGTCCTGAAGATCCGGTTCTTGAATAGTTGTCTTCCTGACGGTTGGAATGATGGTGCTGTTTCGGAAGACATTGGGGTCTTACGTCAGCCTAGGCTGGGTCTGTGCGACATTGGTCAGAATGGGAGACCAGCTTTTGGCTTCCGGACAGGGCGACCTTTTGCTGTTCCAGGCCCTTGTTGAGTAGCTTAATGCCCAATCGAATCTGTTTTGGGCCCGGATTAGCGGATAGGATTTCTCGAGCTGCAACGGTGTTCTGTACTAGTGTTGGATACACCCAATCCCCGTTGTTGTTGCGTCGAGGCATCCCATGTTCTCCTCCAAAAAGGACTTTGTGAATCTGCAGGAATTGGTCGTCATGAGTATGACGTTTCCTGGTCTTCTGATGTTGCCTGGAGTTGTACTTCTCCGTAGTTGCCATGCATTTCTTTTCCTCCTCAAGGTTTTTTTCTTCATCGAGGAGTACTTGGTGACGCGCTTCTAGGGCCTAGGCCCTTTCATCCAGCTCTTCAGCAGTAAGTTCTGCAGCTGTAGGAATAGGTGTGGTTAATGCAGCATCGATGAGTTTACGTGCACCTTCAGTGATGACGTGTCCGTCCACCGATTCTTCTTTGGGATCGTCCGGGATAAGTGCTCCATCCGAGTCTTCCTCGTATTCCTCGGCAATCACCTCCTCTGTCGGAGGATCTTTTGCCAGGGTCTTGTTCTTCTTGTTCTTATTTTTTGCCTTCTTGGCAGCGCCGGTAGCAAAGACGGCTTTGGGCCTGTTTCCTGGAGTCAAACTTTGATCGGTACTTTCAGCCATTTGGTTCTTGGGATCATCTCCGAGATCCATGTTGTCCTGTGCTTTGGGAGAGCTTTCTCCGGATCCTTCGTCCATATCTTCTCCTTTTGCAGCAGCTGTGGAGTTAACCTCCTCTTCATATTCCATGGAGAACTTCCAGAAATCTGCCGACGTCATCGAGTCATCCAAGGATGTCGGTAATTCAACGCTTGTTTCGATAGCCTCCAGCACGGAATCGGTGTTATCTCCAGCATCGGCGGAGCCAAATCTGGAGCCCACATATCCAACAAAGTGCAACGTGATCCTCCTGAGATAACTACGGTCTTCATAGTAGGCTTCGTCGAAACGTTTGATGGTCTCGAGGATTTCGTCTATGCCTGAGTTTTGCATCATCATGCGCCTTAGTGTGTATATCAGGAAAGGCCTGTCCGTCCCGACGTCATTAGAGCCGGAACCATTGTTGTTGCTATGCTCCTCCTAGATTTCGACTTCAGCAGGTGGGTCGATCTGTGATTCGGTCTCTCCAGGGAGATCCACTCCAGATTCAACTTGGACCGCCAGGTCTGCTTCAGGCTCGGATTTCTCCACTATCTCCGCAACTGGTGCGGGCTGGGTGGGATTAGGGTTTTCTGAGATCCGGAACTCTGTCGCCTCCATGGACAAAGGGGACCCAGAAATTTCTTCTGCCTCTATCATCACCGCTGGGGTGGGTGGGGCAGGTTCAGCGAAACCGATGTAAACATCGATCTCACCAAAAGCCATGATGGTGTAGGTGGTCACAGCTTCCCTAGCTGGAATCCAAGTCTTGTCAAGAACGATGAGAGGGACGTCGCTGGCGTAGAGGATGTGACCGACGGTGATAGTCTCGCTGATTCCGATTCTTGTAGATTCCGCTCAGAACGCAGATCCGAAGCTCACTAGCCCCATGGTGGGCGCCAACTATCGTTGGATTGATGACAAGTACGCCATGAGGGGGTCCTCGAGGCGTGCAGAATAGAGGGGTGTGAGACGTACGGTGTTCCGGGACGATGAGCACACAAGTTTACCTAGGTTCGAATCCGCCGGCTTTGGACGGATCCTACTCCTGCTAGCAATCCAGTAATATGGTATAGCCGGAATATGGGTTACAAGGGGTTCGCCTGTGTGAGTTGAGATTGTAGATTATTGTGTTGCCCTAAAGGCTCTCCCTAGGACGTCTTATATAGATATCCGGCCTAGGGTTTACAGGAGAGATCTATCCGGCTACGACTAAGAGTTGGTTACAGAGTACATCTTTAACTACAAGTAACACTATGGGCCTATGTTGGTAAGTCTTCTGGGCCTTCCCGTAGCCGGATTGGACTCTATCTCTTCTCCCTGACTAGGCCGCCCGTGAAGCAAAGCTCTAAACCGAAGTGGG
The DNA here is from genome assembly GCA_916181665.1 of Avena sativa. Classification (NCBI taxonomy): domain Eukaryota; kingdom Viridiplantae; phylum Streptophyta; class Magnoliopsida; order Poales; family Poaceae; genus Avena; species Avena sativa. The sequence goes on along the minus strand of OV702291.1, from coordinate 370,903,098 downwards.
CCACCCTGGTCAGTGAGGAACTGTGAGGATACCCGGAAAGTATATCCCCAACAATCTGGCCTAGGGTTTACAGGAGAAACCTATCCGGCTACAACTAAGAGTCTGTTACAGAGTACACCTTGAACTACAAGTAAAACTATGGGCCTATGTCGTTAAGTCATATGGGCCTTCCCGTAGCCGGACGGGACTCAGTCTCTTCTCCCTGTCTGGGCCGCCCGTGAAGCAAAGCTCTAACCCAAAGTGGGCCACCCTGGTCAGTGAGGCACAGTTAGGATACCTAGAAAGTATATCCCCAACAGCAGCCCCCGGAAGCCTCCGAAATCCAAAGTCGGATTTCATCATCATCATCTAGCTTGATCTTCGGCCTGCAGAATCTTGAAGGGTTCCTAAAACTTCAAAATAAATGATAGGATCCGGGTCTCAAATGAGTCGGACCTATGAATACGTTATTCGGGTTTCCAGCTTGAAATTCAAACTAAGCCGGAACTTGGTCTCTGACATAATCTGACACGAGTCATGGTCAAGTCACGTCACTGACAGACATTCCTGTCAGCACGACCATTGGTGGGTCTGCCTTTTGTGGAACCAATGCGTTGTTTTAAGGCATGCACGGAGATCGATATGGCGTAATCAACGTGTGGGAAGTTACCCAATTCCTTCCGTGACGCGTGGCGCGTTAACTGTTGCGTTTACATGAATCTTGGCACGGCTGGAGGATATAAGTGGTTAGGATTTTTCTCCCCATCTTCTTAACCAGCACTTGCGCCGTTTCCTTCTCTCCAACGTCTCCTACGAGCACAGAGCTTCTCTGCCTCCCCATAATCTTCCAGCGCCGCCCATCCTAGGTGACCGGCTTACGGGAGAATGGCTTCAGCATCATCGTCCGGTACGGCGGTGACAGCGGCGACGGCTGCAGCCGTGGGGTCTGGATCCCATGCGTCCTTGACGATGCCAAGCTCCGCATCATGGAGAACAAGGGGCTCCTCCGTGCCAGTGACTGGTGGAGCGGCTAAGGCCAAACCGTCCCTACTCCTCACGACGACAAGCGGGTACACTTTGGCACCCACCTCGATAGAGGTTTGAGTTTCCCTCCCTCAGACTTCTTTTGTGAGGTTATTGATCACTATGGAGTTCAACTCCATCATCTTCCCCCGAATTCTCTCTTAGAGATGAGCGCATATGCTTCTTTGTGTGAGGGGTACATCGGTATTAGGCCGAGTCTAGATCTTTTCTGGTTTTACTTTCATGTCTGGAGAAATTCCATCACTGCCGGTAATCCCTATATTACCGGTACTATTAGTTTTTCTATTAGAAGAGAGCGTGTCTATCCTCGGATTAGGGCTAGTGAGTTGGTGAAACAATGGTCGTCCATTTTCTTTTATCACAAGGATATTCCCGCTCCCGGCAAAGCTACTGCTTTGCCAGCTTTCGTCGATGGTGCCTTCACACCCCAAGAGTCCTGGGACGCAGATGCGCTGGCTCTCAATGATGATCTGCTTCTTGCCAAGAGGCGGATCAAATATTTGATGAAGCAGATGGGCCTTAAGGGGTCCGACTTAGTTCACTGCTGGGTGGCACGGCGGATCCAACCTCTTCAGCATCACGAAGACCGGCTTATGCATTCCATCACAGCGTCCAAGAAAGATTCCCTCCGAATCTGCTCCCAACCTTATACGGAGAAAGAATACGAGTCTCAAATCAAGTGGCTGATAAGGGAGCGGATCGAGAGGAAAATCCCGGATCTGTCTTTGGACATGCATACGACTGAAGATCCTGTGGTATCGGTAAGTTTCCAGCAGTAACTCGAATTATGTGTTCATCTTTACATTGTTTTGCAATACTGAGTTTCAATTTTTCTTTTCAGCTTGCTGACCTCCCCGAGTCGGAGCTTTCTCCTATCGAGGGATATCCTCCTGAGTTATGTCAGGACGATGGAGAGTAGGTTCCACTATCGGACATAATTCTTCGAAAGCGTAAGGCTCTGACAGTGTCTATCGACACAAAGGAGGTGCCCGTTCTGAAGAGGTAACTTTCTTCATGAGGTTTTTGTACTTTGTTCGTAATTATTTCCAAGATGTAATGTTCTTTATTTTATTACCTTATCAGAGCTAAACAACTTACCAAGGGAAAGGGAAAGGGCGTTGCATCGAAGCCCCTGTGCCAGTCAAAGCTAAATTTGACTTCTGTTGCCACAGCTCCTCCAACTCCTGCCCCTCAGCCTTCTGCATCGCCGGAGATTACTCCATCTCCGACTGTTGTAGAAGATCTAGCTCAATCAGAGCCAGTGATCCTCGGATCGCAGACTGACGTCACCATGGGTGACTCAGGTTTTGATAAGGGTGAACCCTCTTCGGGTAATGATCCCTTGGCAGAGACCTTTGTGATAACCTCCTCAGCAATCCGGGACTTGCCAAAATTGCCCTATCTCGGAAATCTACAGAGGAGATCCGACGGCTAGCCCAACAATGCCTAGAAAGTTGGACTATCACTACCGAAGAAGAAGCACAAGAAGCAGAGGATGTCAAGTACTGCGAACTTCTTGAACAAGTCCGTCTTTGCGACGAGAGGCTGAGAACTGGTGAGCTTCCAGCACCACCAATGATCCCGCTCACCCTCGCCGAGAAGGTTACCACATAAGTGAACATGAGTTTGAGCAAACTCACTCATGAACAACATGTAAGTCGGAATTCCAACTTTACTTCTTTACTTTATTCCATGTCATATCCTCTAGCCCCAAGCATGAAGTTGGATAGATAATCCGGATTTATGCTTCCTTAGGATGCCAAAGAATGAACTAGTGTCACCCCCAAGGCTCGTGCTCATATTAGTAAAGATCTTAGCCCGAGTCTTTAGTAGACTTCTAACTCTAGGTATTCTGACTTACAGAAAGTTAATTCATATAACCAGGAATTGTTGAAGAATATATGTAACAAGCGGAGAGAAATCAGAGCTCTCCGACTTGAAAATGCTCAACTGAAAGTATCCAGGGATGAGGCTGAAGGTAAACATTATAGTACTCAATTCCTTGCCTTTTATTTCATAGTCGAATTTTTATTCAACTATTATTCCTTTGAATACAGCACTGGTTAAGCAATCATGTGCTATGATTGAAGAAGACGAGAATCTGACTACCCTGGAGGTGGAAAACAAGGACCTCCGCCAAGAGCTGAATAAGCTTAAGGCGAATCATGAGAAGAGCATTGCTCAAGTTCTCGAATCTTCCTCCATGGCCAGGATAAGAAAATCTCGGATAAGAAAATCTTTGGGGCAAGTCCGAGGAGCGTGATCGTAAGGTTCTGCTCCAGGATAAGAAAATCTCGGATGTCAGAAATGAATTGTTCAGAGAGAAGGATATTACCAAGGCACTCCGGGCTAAACTCCAAAGTCTTCGGGAGGAAAAGACCAAAGTCGACGATGTCATCTTCAGTATGTTTCCCTCTTTCTGACTTTCCTGCACTTTCCAACTTTTGGAGTCCGGATTTATTTTATTAACCTTCCGCATTACATGTGCAGGTCCTCTGAACTTACCAGACTCATCCTCCACCGAGTCTTGCACTAGCCGGCTTACACAAGTCGGCGATTTAGTTCACTACTACCGCTAATCCTTTGAGGATATTGGTGAAGTTCTCAAGGTTCTAGACATGCATAGAATGTTCGGCTTTGAAGTGCAAGACAGGCCAAGGAGATGCCCTAGCTTATCTAGGACTAGAACATGTCCTACGCGTGGACCGCTGCGCAGAACACTCTCACCATGGTTATGAGCCACCATGGAAACATGGAAATCTGGCAAGTAACCAGAGGGTATTGTAAACTGGATGAAGACGGACAGGAGCAAGACATCAAAGCCATCATGGACTCCTACGCCGGATACGGGTGTCACGTAGCTGATCTCACCAGCTACGAAACTCCCTTCTTCACTTGCGTGGAGACACCGCCTCCACCTGCCGAGGAAACAGCTGAGGTTTCCGACGATGATCAAACCATCTCGGATTTGAACGTCTCGGAAAGATATCAAGGCGAGGCCGATGTATCCAGTGAGCTGGCAGCTCCTACCTCTCCCCTTCATTTTTTGTGTGCCTGAAATGTTTACATAAGCACTTATATTTTTTGTCAGTACTTATCGTTTATCTGGCTTTCTACCTCGTCCCTTTCATGAGACAGCCAACCTTTAGCACGGAAACTTTGCCGAGCAATGGAGCTCAATTGCTAAACCAGTTTAAACTCGGAAACAAAGACGGCTTCCAGTACCAACAATTCACTACTCGGAAAATGATCGCATCCGGCAATCAGATAAATAACCAAAGTATAGACTAGAAAATTTTAATTTATACCCGAAGGTAGCAATTTTAGAATCGGAAATCTAAAGAATAAACATGAGCATAAAGTACTTTCAAGTATTCTAGGATTTTCGACTATGATATGATCATTCAGAAATAAGATGGTAATATAAAACTTCTCAGAAAAAATGAGGCAACCAATACTTTATTCCTTATTTGAACATGTACACATATATGATTACAAAGAAAGATAAACTAAGAATAAAAGGGACATAGGTGAGCAATATTCCATGGTCTCTCTAATTCTTCTGGATCTGTACTGCCTCCAGCTCTCTTTCTCTTCTTATAAGCAGGTTAGATAGTAAGAACCATTGTGCAATACTCGACTAACTAAAAAGGGCCCTTCCCATACTTGGGAAATTTTGTGCTTTCTTTTCTACACAAGCCGGAGAACCAAATTGCCCTTATTGAAAGACCAGTTTCTGACTCTCTGGCTATGATACTTGCGTAACTTTTGCTGATAGGTTGGTGATCTCATCTCAGAAATGATGCGAACTTCTTCGACTAAGTAGAGATCATTTTGTCGAGAAATCTCGGCATCCTCTTAAATATACGTGGCAACTCTAGGAGAAGTGTGAATCAAATCACTAGGAAGAACTGCTTCAGCAGCATAGACCAGGAAGAAAGGTGTGTATCCGGTTGACCTGTTCGGGGATGTTCGCAAACTCCATATTACAAAGGGTAATACCTTTGCCTAAGCCTACGCAGCACGTCGTAGTGGTGCTTCGAGTCTTGGTTTTAGGACTTGTAGGATTAAGCCGTTTGCTCTTTCGACTTGTCCATTAGCCTGCGGATGTGCAACTGATGCAATGTCAAGCCGGATATTTTGGTCGTTGCAGAATTCGGCAAGCTCTCCCATAGAGAAGTTACTCCCGTTGACCGTGATAATGCTATGTGGATAACCGTATCGGATTATGACATCCTCGACAAATCTTCTGGTTGTTGCTCCATCACAACTAGTGACGGGTTTAGCCTCAATCCATTTTGTCAATTTATCCACCATCACTAAGAGATGAGTAAATCCACTTGGAGCCCGTTAAACGGTCCTACCATGTCAAGGCCCCTGACCGTGAAAGGCCATGTTATAGGTATTGTTCGCAGCTGATCAGATGGAACGTGAGCTTGTTTGGCATACTTTTCGCAGCCTTTGCATGTCTTGACCAACCATTCGGCATCTGCCTTGGCTGTAGGCCAGAAAAAACCATGTCGGAAAGCTTTTGCCACTAGAGATTTGGCTGCAGCATGGTGACCACACTCACCCTCGTGGATTTCTCGTAAGATTTCCACTCCTTCTTCCGGAGATACACAACGCTGAAAGACCCTAGACGCACTCCGCTTATAGAGCTCACTACTAATTATAGTATAGGATTTTGCTCGTCAGACGATCTGTCGGCTCCGAACTTCGTCTTCGGGTAATTTGCCATCTACCAAGTAATCAAGGTAGGGTTGAGTCCAACTAGGAATTACAGCTAGAACTGCTACTAAAGGTGAGTCGGATTTGGTCGGATATTCCTCGGCTACTCCTTTTATAGAGGGAACTTTGAGGTGCTCCAAAAAAGCGCCATCCGGGACCTTTTTCCGTGCAGAGCCTATTCGAGATAATGCATCTGCTTCCTCATTTTCTGCTTGAGGGATGTGTTGAACCTCAAACCCCTCGAACGATTTAGATAGTTCATCCACGACAGCTTTATATGTTGCCATGTGTTTATGTGCATTACAGATATCCGACACTTGTTGAGCAACAAGATCCGAATCTCCATAACACATCAAACGTCGGATGTTGGTATCCTTAGCAATCTGGATTCCATGCAACAGTGCTTCATACTTGGCAATGTTATTTGTTGCTGTGAAGTGGATCTGCAACACAAAGAAAAGTTTATCTCCTTGGGGTGATTTGAGCACCACGCCAGCCCCCGAGCCCCCTCGAGCCTTAGACCCGTCAAAAAATAAGGTCCAATATTCCGACTCTGGGAGGGTCATATTCTCGGTTGTCTCTGTCCAATCAGCGACAAAGTCAGCAAGGATTTGGGATTTGATTGTTGTACGAGGTTTATACTCAATGTCGAAAGCTGAAAGATCTATGCCCCATTTTGCGACGTGTCCTGTAGCCTTGCTGTTGTTGATTATATCTCTCATGGGATCTGTGCTCACCACGGTAATTGGGTGTTCCCGAAAATAGTGCCGTAACTTACGAGATGCAAAAAACACACCATAAGCCAGCTTTTGATAGTGCGGATATCGTTGCTTCGATTCATTTAGGACTTCGCTGAGGTAGTAAGTGGGACGCTACACCAGGTGTTCCTGATTTTCCTCTGGTCTCTCCACCACCATGATGACACTGATGACCCTATTTGTCACAGCGAGATAGAGCAACATCAATTCCCTTGGTTCCGGTGATGCAAGGATAGGAGCAGACGAGAGTACTGCTTTCAAGTCTTGTAGTGCAGCTTCATCTTCATCAGTCCAAACGAATTTTTTGCTCTTTTTCGGGAGCTTATAGAGTAGTGCGCTCTTTCTCCGAGCTGGCTTACAAACCGACTAACTGCAGCAATTCAACTAGTTAGTCTTTTAACATCCTTTAGGCGAGTCGTCCTAGAAATATTGAGTATAGCCTTGATCTTATCTCGGTTCACCTCTATGCCTCTTTGAGACACGATGAAACTTAACAATTTTCTAGCTAGAATTCCAAAGAAACACTTCTTAGGGTTAAGTATCATGTTGTATTTTCTTAAATTAGCGAACGTTTCCTCCAAGGCCGAAATTAACGTTTCCTTGTTTTTCGACATCATCACAATGTCGTCCACGTATGCATGTACGTTGCGTCTGATTTGGTCGTGGAGGCAACGCTGCATAGTGCGCTGGTACGTAGCTCCTACATTCTTGAGCCCAAAGGGCATCATAACGAAGCAGAAGGTTCTGAAGGGGGTTATGAATGAAGTTTTGATTTTATCCAATTCCTGCATCCGAATTTTGTGATAACCGGAGTATGCGTCGAGAAAACATAGGAGTTCCGAGCATACCGTAGAATCGATAACTTGATCAATTCTAGGTAGAGCGAATGGATCTTTAGGACAAGCTTTGTTCAAGGCAGTATAATCAACACACATCCTTAATTCAGTGGTATCCTTTTTAGGGACCATTACAGGGTTGGCCGACCAATCAGTATGGATTACCTCTTCTATGAATCCGGCTAACTCGAGCCGGGCTAGTTCCTTAGCTATTGCCTGATACATTGCAAATGTATCTATAATTTTTGATGTTCCATGCTTGGTTTTATACACTTTCTTGTGTTTTGTTCCAACTTTGGAGTACTTTTCATATGATTTGTTGGACTAACCTATTAACAAGAGCCACAGTGCCAGCTGCCTGTTTTCTGCTTTTTTGGTTCCAGGAAAGTCAGAAAATGAATATTCTCGGAATTCGACGGGACAAAAGCCAAAGTGCCTATTTTTCTGGAAGGGATCAAGTGCCAGAATACGAGACGGAGAAGGGCCAGGGAGCCACCACACCACCTGGCCACGTGGCCAGGCCTGGCCTATGCCAGGGGGTGGTATGGCCGCACCCGGCACCAACCGGCCTCTCCTTCTGCCTATATATTGCCCTCGGGACGAAAACCCTAAGTACCCGATCAAAAATCCACGAAATAGTATGTAGCCGCCGTCATCTCCATCCCTAGATCGGGAGGGATCTGAAGCTCTTCTCGGCACCCTGCCGGAGAGGGGAATTCACCCTGGAGGCATTCTTCATCACCATGCAAGCCTCCGGTGTGATCCGTGAGTAGTTCATCCTTGGACTACGGATCCATGTAGTAGCTAGATGGCTGGTTCTCCTCCTTTGTGCTTTCATGTTTAGATCTTGTGAGCTCCGTTCATGATCAAGATCATCTATTTGTATTCATACATGTTGTGTTTGCGGGGATCCGATGGATATTGATATGCTATTTCAGATTGATTATTGATTCTATCATGTCTTTGTTATTTGTGATCTTGCATGCTTTCCGTTGTTAGTAGCTATCTTGGCCAAGTAGATCCTAGCAACTCCAAGAGTTAGTATTTATGCTCGATAGTGGGTTCATGCCTCTGGTAATCTGGGGAAGTGACAGAAATCTCTAAGGTACTAGATGTGCTATTGCTACTAGGGAGAAAACAACAATCCTTTGTTCATAGAAGAATCGTATTGTTTACTTTACACGCAGTTCGTAAAGCAATAATCTGTTGCCTGTAACTTAATACTGGAGGGGGTTCGGATGATAACCTGAAGGTGGATTATTAGTCATAGATGCAGTTGGATGGCGCTCTATGTATTATGTTGTAATGCCCAATCAAGTCTCAAAGGAGTCAAGATGATTAGTATATGCATGTATTGCTTTCTCGGTGTTTGTCAATTGCCCCGCTGTAATTTGTTCACCTAGCATGTTCTCTATCTAAGGAGAGCCACCTCTAGTGAACTATGGATCCAGGTCCTTTTCTTTACATACAATCTACAATTGTTTACTTCTTTGTGTTTACTTTCTGCAAACTTTTACTTCTTTCCATTTGATACGTTTAATCCTTTGTTTTCCGAAAAACACGCTGGGATTGACAACCTCATCGCAAGTTGGGGACAAATTTCTATGGTTGTGTTGTGCAGGTCTCCACGTTGCTACTAGCACCGGTAGTGCGCCCTGCCAAAGCTCAGCTAGTAACACCTTTGGGGTGTTTTCTTGCTCCTACTGGTTCGATTAAACCTTGGTTTCATAACTAAGGAAAACTTGCTGCTGTGCTCATCATACCTTCCTCTTGGGGTTCCCAACGAGCTCTACATCAACCACGGGCCATCAAGCACTTTTCTGGGCGCCGTGCACTGAGCCATCAAGCATTTTTCTAGCGTCGTTGCTGAGGAGTCAAGGACATCTTCACAAGGGGAGTCCCTCATAACCAATGTTTTTTTTGTTGTTTTTGTTTTGCTTAGTTTCTATTGTTTTGGTTGCTTGTTTTTTTCTTCAAAAAACACAAAAAAATTTAGTTTTACTTGTTTGCTTTCTTATTTGAAAACCCCAAAAAAAGACTACTCTTGAAAACACTAAGTTGTGTGACTTCACTAGCACCAACAAAAATGATTTTATGAGCACACCAATTGCTCCACCTTTGGCTGAAAATACTTTCTTTGAGATAAAACCTGCTTTGCTCAATCTTGTTATGAGAGAACAATTTTCTGGTATTGGTAATGAAGATGCTGCTTCCCATCTAAATAACTTTGTGAGATGCAAAAGCATAGTGATATAGATGGTGATATTATTAAGATGAAATTGTTTCCTTTCTCTTTGAGAGGAAAAGCTAAAGAATGGTTGAATTCCTTAACTAGGAATAGTATTGATTCTTGGACTAAGTGCAAAGATGCTTTTATTGAAAAATACTATCCTCCTGCTAAGATTATATCCATGAGAAGTGAAATAATGAAGGTTAAACAACTTGATAATGAGCATGTTGCTCAAGCTTGGGAAAGAATGAAATCTTTGGTAAAGAATTGTCCCACTCATGGACTGACTGCTTGGATGATCATCCAAACTTTTTATGCAGGATTGAACTATTCTTCAAGGAACCTATTGGATTCTGCTGCTGGAGGTACCTTTATGACCATCACTTTGGGTGCTGCAAGAAAACTTCTGGACAATATGATGGTTAATTATTCTGAATGGCATACTGAGAGAGCTCCACAAGGTAGGAAGGTAAATTCTGTTGAGGAAACCTCCTCCTTGAGTGATATGATTGATATTATTATGTCTATGCTTGTTAATGGGAAAGCCCATATTGATCCAAATAATGTTCCTTTGGCTTCTTTGGTTGCTCAAGAAGAGCAAGTTGATGTGAACTTCATAAGAAATAACAATTTTGGCAACAATGCTTATGGTAGCAATGCTTATAGGAACAATTTTGGTAACAACAATTATAAGCCATATCCTCCCAACAATGGTAATGCTTATGGAAATTCTTACAACAATAATAAGAGTGCTCCCTCTAAACTTGAAGTTATGCTTAAAGAGTTTATTAGTTAACAAACTGCTTTCAATAAAACTATTGAGGAAAAACTCTCTAATGCTGAAAGGAATATAGCATCTTTGGCTGAAGCTCAATCTTCTTTGAATAAAATGGCCACTAAACCTGAAACTAATGATAATCCCTTTGCAGCTACCAATGCTATAGAAGTAAGAATTGATGAAAATGTTAGACTATTAGCTGAATTACATGCTAAGTGGGAAAGAGAAGATGAAATTGCTAGAAACATTAGTGTTTCTACTATCACCACCACTAGTGTTGAGGCTAGTAATAGTTCTACTACTTTAGATGATAAAGTTGATTTTGATCTTGATGGTTGCAACATCTCTGAAGTTATTAAGTTCCTACAAAAGCTTGCTAAAAGTCTTAATGCTAGTGCTATGAACATGGCCTTTACAAAACACATTACTGATGCTCTCATAAATATTAAAGAAGAAAAGATGAAACATAAAGCTTCTATTCCTATAAAACAAGAGGATGGTTGGGAACCCATCATTAATATGAAAGTTAATGACTTTGATTCAAAGCTTTATGTGATCTTGATAGTAGTGTTTCTATCATGCCTAGAAGTATTTATGATATGCTTGATTTGCCTCCTCTTGAAGATTGTTATTTGACTGTCCCACTTGATGATAATGCTAAAAAAACTCGTGGGGAGTCTTAATGATGTTCTTATTATGGTTAACAATGCCTATGTCCCCGTTGATTTCTATGTTTTGGATGTTGAATACAATGCTTCTTGTCCTATTACTTTGGGAAGACCTTTTGTTATAACTGTTGGTGCCATCATTGATATGAAAGAAGGCACCATTAAATATGAACTCCCACTCAAGAAAGGTATAGAACACTTCCCTAAAAAGAGAGAAAATATTTATTTTGCTACTCCTATGAAAACAAAATTTGGTCTTAATGCTTCTTCATTTGAGAACACTTGATTCATTCTTTGTTCTTATGCCTAACTTAAAGGCGTTAAAGAAAAGTACTTATTGGGAGATAACCCAAAAGTTTTAGATGAGTCTTGGAAGTTATTACCTCAGTAATAACCTCTCCTTATCCTTTTTATTTGCTTTTTGTGCCAAGAGTAACCTCTAATGAGAGTGAAGTAATGATTCGGAAAGTTGCTGTCCCGAAACAGATTTTTGTGCTTCACCGTAAACATTCATGAGGGAGCTCTTTATGTCGGATTGAGCTGTAATTTTTTTTATTCTGCCCCAGGTTGTTATCTAACTTTAGTTAGTTCAACACTTTTTGATTTGAGCAACAGAAGGTCTTCGAAAAAATTCGTCTTTACCTGCTGGTCTGTTTTGACACATTTCTGCCATTTTGTGCATTTGCTTTTTGTGGGTTCCTTTTTGAGTTCTTTTGGGGAATTGAGATTTTTGAAGGAAGTGCTACAGTAGCTAGTGTTCTAATGGAAGTTTATTTGGTGTTAGAACTGAACCTTAAGACTTATTTATCTTAAGTGCACTATTGTTGCTAATGAAATTGTGTGAAGTTTTGTATGAAGGAAAAATTTCAGGTGTATGGAAGGAATGAGTAATGAGATGAAGGATGGACTAAAGCTCAAGCTTGGGGATGCCAAGCGTGTCACCCCAAGAAATATCGAAGAAGTACAAGCGTCAAAGCTTGGGGATGCCCAAGGCATCCCCTTCTTCATCAATAAAAATCCTAGGTTTCTTCCAAACGCTTCATTTTTATTGTTTCATGCACATTTGTGTTGTTCTTGGAGCGTCTTCTTTTTGGTTTTTGTTTTGGTTTTTCGTTTGCTTGGTTTGCTTAGTTTTCTGAATAAATTGGTTGCACCCCCTCTTTCTTATATTGGTTTGCAAATAGTTTGTTTTGGTTTGGAAAAGAGTAGGAAAGTTCATATTTATGTGGTAAAAAGAGCTCGTTTTTGATTGTGGCATATGCGTTGTCATGCCATGCTTGATATTGTTGTGGCTTTATGCTTAGTATTCTTTGCTGTAGCATGACTTGTTATAAACAATTGAGATTGCATAATTTGCCTTGGATGAATCATGTGTTTTTTAGCATATTAAAGCATAATATAGTGGTATTATCCTTTGATGCTTTATTTGGGTTGACTTGGCGCATGCTCACACCATGTTATGACCGTCTCAAGTCACCATAGCCTTTATGATCCTTTAGTTTTCAAATTGTAGTATCACTTTATGCTTTGATCAATGATGTTTTGTCGCTCTGCATGATTATGGCCATTATTGCTCTCTTAGTTTGTCGCTCTCAGTCTTTTGCTAGCCTCCACAACCAAGTACGAGTTCAACTCATGCATCCAACTCCCTAAACCAAGTTATTCCAAAGAGTCCACCATACCTACCTACTAGCTTATGCTATTCCAAGTATATTCATGCTTTTGTTTACCTTCCAAATTAAACTTGTTATGAGAAAACTAGTGATTAAAGCTCTCACGAACTTGATGGCACACTTTACTTTACTTGCCCTTAATAAACTTGAACCATTGTGTCGTCTATGTTGTATATGCTTGCACTTATTTGTTGGGAATCAGCAGAACCATGCTTTCATGGGGAACGCTTTCAACATTGCACTTGGTACTTGTACCTAGTTGATATCATGCTCTTTTGTATATGTATGTCGTCGGTGTGAAATGAAAGGGGAGCTTGTAAGTCCATGGAGTTATGTATATGTGTTAGAGAAACGCCTGGGAAGCTGGTCTAATCCATGCTGACATGGTGGAAACCTGCAGCGTAACCATAATGAGCTATCCATGAAGCATTCTTCTTATATAAAAAAGGTCCTATATTGAGAAAAAAAGAGATACTATGAAAAGAGGAAAGAGAGAAAAAAGCACCATCTTCCCATGGTAAATAAGAAGAATGCTGAGATGCTCGTTGTCCGCTTGCCTTGTCATTTTTATATGGGGATTCTTCCATATCATCGGGCAAGGGGTACCCTGTTGGCGGTTCTCAATGATACACATGTACTTACAATGACAAGAACTTACCGGTGACTAAACTTGAGTAGCATGAGGAGCGGCCCTCGTATACAAGGGACATGAGATTTCTAACTTATACTTTGTCAAGCATGTACACCATAGTTTGTTCACTTTAACCTTAATCACTTCAAGATGCTTATGATAGGGGCAATGAGAGCTGAAAGCTATAAGTACCATAATTTTTGGAAGCTCTTTATGAGACTTGAATCCCTACTTCCATTTACAAAAGGCCTTTCTTTCACCATTATATTGAGTCTCCACCTTCTATCTTTATGCACCTACTTTGAGAGCATAGTGGCCATTCTTAGTTCTACGTGCATTGCCCCAAGACTAGTTGATTGATGCATAACTTGATATTGCTTATTTTAAACTATTGTATGTAGTCACTCTTATGAACTTTGAAGGTGTCCTTTGCATTTATATTTGATACTCTATTGAGGGACAAGCTGAATACTTTTATGCTAGGTTTTCTTTATGTGAAACAAACAAACGTCTTGCAAAGCATTGTTATTCATGAATCTTTTGTTTGTGCCTTTTCATGTTGCATCATAGTTTCTTTGCTTATTGCTAGAACTTTTTCTTTCATGTTATGATTGAAGTACTATGATCCCAGCTTTGAATGTTTTGCAAATACTTTGATCAAGTCTTTGATGGTGCATGTCACCTCAAAAATTATTTCTTTTTATCACTTACCTACTCGAGGACGAGCAGGACTTAAGCTTGGGGATGTTGATACATTGCAAATGTATCTATAATTTTTTGATGTTCCATGCTTGGTTTTATCCACTTTCTTGTGTTTTGTTCCAACTTTGCAGTACTTTTCATATGATTTCTTGGACTAACCTATTAACAAGAGCCACAGTGCCAGCTGCCTGTTTTCTGCTGTTTTTGGTTCTAGGAAAGTCAGAAAATGAATATTCTCGGAATTGGACGGGACAAAAGCCAAAGTGCTTATTTTTTCGGAAGGGATCAAGTGCCAGAATACGAGACGGAGAAGGGTAGCGAGCCACCACACCACCTGGCCGCGGGGCCAGGCCTGGCCCATGCCAGGCGGTGGTGTGGCCGCTCCTGGCACCCCCTCGGCCTCTCCTTCCGCCTATATATTTCTCTCGGGACGAAAACCCTAAGTACCCGATCAAAAATCCACGAAAGAGTCTATAGCCACCGTCATCTCCATCCCTAGATCGGGAGGGATCTGAAGCTCTACCCGGCACCCTACCGGAGAGGGGAATTCACCCTGGAGGCCTTCTTCATCACCATGCAACCCTCCGGTGTGATGCGTGAGTAGTTCATCCTCCTTTGTGCTTTCATGCTAGCAACTCCAAGAGTTAGTATTTATGCTCGATAGTGGGTTCATGCCTCTGGTAATCTGGGGAAGTGACAGAAATCTCTAAGGTACTAGATGTGCTGTTGCTACTAGGTAGAAAACAACAATCCTTTGTTCATTGAAGAATCGTATTGTTTACTTTACACGCAGTTCGTAAAGCAATAATCTGTTGCCTGCAACTTAATACTGGAGGCGGTTTGGATGATAACCTGAAGGTGGATTATTAGTCATAGATGCAATTGGATGGCGGTCTATGTATTATGTTGTAATGCCCAATCAAGTCTCAAAGGAGTCAAGACGATTAGTATATGCATGACGAGGGTTTAACTCGTCAATGCCCATTGTTATGGACTTGGGTTTTGGAGAAGGAGGGAGCGTTGGAGACATCTATCGGCTAGAAAACAAGCACACAAGGGACAAAGGATTTACCCAGGTTCAGGCCTCATAGAGGTCCCTACTCCTGCTTGTCTGCTCGTGGAATTATCGAGGGAGTCGAAAGTTACAATGATGCGCAGATGAAATCTGGAGAGGGTTGCGAAAACTAGGGTTGCGTGTGTCTTCCTCGCCGCCCCCTCCTAGCCTTTATATAGATAGGCTAGGTCTCGGGTAGCAGGTCGAGTCGGTTACAAGTTAGGGTTTTTCCCTTCAAACTTTCTATCTTTAGCTTCTTCTTGTCCTTCAAGAAATTGAGAGTCCATAGGTTACTCGAGTCCCTCCATCCGGGCCTTGGCAACACCGTGGGCCTGTACGTATTTGGGCCGTATATACCAAGTTCGAGTACCTGTAGGGTATACCCATGTCAGTAGCCCCCGAGTGTCCAGTGGAATCACAGATTCGACTGGGGACTTTTGAAGCCTTCGAGTGCCTGAATGAGTATATTTTGATTGCTTTTATTTGTGTCATAGGGATTGTTGATATACGTGCCTGATATAACTGAAGTATCGGTATCAGTTAACCACCTTAGGGTGAAACAACGCAATCTACTCGAATTCGAGTCCCCGGACTCAAATCCGGAAAAGTGCTGGTGTAATTCGACTCAGGCCGCGGAGGTCTTATAGGAGTCGAATTCCAGTTATATGGGTGTGAGCACTTGACGCGTCCGTCAAGGCATGTTCATCGTGCCTGTGGGCACGGATATGTTTCTGGTAGTGCGCAGTTAAATGTGTTGCCAGGCCTTATGCATGTCTTACCTTCATGCCGTAGGCGCGGCATCCGGATTTTATCATCGCGGAGACGATTCGGGTAACCCAGGAGACGCAGTCTCTTTGTAGGGGAAAAATTATGAGGCGGTGTCGCCATGAGTTTTGAGTGTGGATGTTATCAACACATAGTTTTTTGTTCAAATAATCATAGGGTGCGCGACCAGCGCTCCCTATGGGAGTAGCCCCTGAGTGCCTGGTTGAGTCGAAGACTCAGGCAGGGACTAAAAACTTTTGCGACTGCTGTCATCTTTGGCTTGCTTGTTCAGTTGATGACCCAGGCAGGTACTAAAACACTTTTGCGACTGTTGTCGTCTTTTGCTTGCTTGTTTCAGTCGATGACTCAGGCAGCTAAAATATTTTCGCGACTGCTGTCGTCTTTTGCCTGCTTGTTTCCGGCGCTCCCTATGGGAGTAACCCATGTTCATAATCGAACTGTGTTTCGAGTGGTTGGGTTTGCTTTTTCTGATTGTCCATGTTCCTGCAACAAGAAAAGAAAAATCATAGGGTGCGCGGCCAGCGCTCCCTATGGGAGTAGCCCCCGAGTGCTTGGTGGAGTCGAAGACTCCAGCAAGGACTAAAAATAGTCAAAGTTCTCCATTGCATAGCCTTTGGTGACGTCAGTGCTGACGCTTGTATGACCTTAGTTGCCCGCATGAGCGGTTTTGACGGGACATGACGAGCTGTGGGTCCAACTTTCTGACTTTGATTTGACTGGGCGTGCGTAATCTTATTTTTAATAGTGCCTCCTCGATTTCCGTGCGTAATGGTAGAAGTGGGGGGACGGTTCGCGCTTCCTCTTCTCCACGTGTCCTACGCGATGCATGCCACGCGTCCAATAGGGTTTTTGTGAGCCGTTGGATTGCATCTTCCAGGGATTAAGTAGCGATGCCGCAGTGGTAATTTTCCCATCTGTGTTCTTTCTTCCTTGCTGCCATCGCCATTGCCCTTTGCTTTCCTGCTTTTCTCTGCACCCATCTTCTCTACGATGCTGGACCAGCTCCGTTCGTTCCCCAGCTATTTTCGTCGCTCTCATCGCCGCCGCACAATGGGGAAGAAGAAGGGAGGACATGCCGCTGATTCCGCGACCACCCTCACTACAGCGAAGAAGAAGGGTGGCTCCGCTGCTGCGGCCACCAGCATTGCCGCCACCAGGAAGAAGAAGGTCACGGGCACCCGCGTGACCAATGGCGCGTGGCGCCCCTCCATCATCAAGGCATCGGATCTCCGTCTTCTTCGCCAAGATGGAGTGATCTCTGCATCAGTCACCGATTTGCGCGTCCCCAGCGGTGAGACAGTTCCTGTGCCTCCCGCTGGTTATCGAGTGATGTTTCTTGCATTCATCATTCGCGGTCTTTCCTTGCCTCTTCACCCCTTTATTCAGGGTCTTCTTTGTTTCTATGGGCTCCAGCTCCATCAGCTGTCTCCAAACTCTCTCCTCCACATCACTTGTTTCATCACCCTCTACGAGTGCTGGCTCAGAATCGAGCCACACTTTAGTATTTTCAAACGCATTTTTAAATTGAAGCATCAGTCCGCATCTAGATCTTTAGTTTATGACGTAGGTGGTTGCGGAATCCATGTTGATCCATCCTGCACTTACTTCGATATCAAGCTCACCAAGTCCGTCCAGGGATGGAGGGACAGATGGTTTTATGTGCGCGACCAGAAGGCCAAGGACGAGCACTTTGGTCTCACGCCTTTCGATCCCGCGACTCCCTGCAAGAAGATGCGTTCCTGGAAGAACGTGATCATGCCTTCCGAACTCGCGGAGACAGACGTGTTATATCAGCGCGTCTGCGACCTCGAGAGTCACATAGGCGCAGAAGAGGGAGGCTATGCCCTTGTCAGGACTTGGCTGCATCGTCGCGTCCAGCCTCTCCAGGCCAGGGTCCATCCCATGTTCCAATGGGGTGGCGCTGATGATCCCACTCGCGTGTCTGTCGATGGCATGTCCGCGAGTGAGGTAGATAAGAGGGTGCGACTGGTCACGAAGTATACCCTCAAGGATGTGCTTCCGAACGAGCCAGTCGTTCCTCCTTTCGATGCTTCGAATCCTCCTCCTGAGGTATGGTTGTGCTACGTACTAGCGTATTTTCTCGATTGCGTCTTCTGTTGCTTATCTGTTTTACTTTTTGTATGCAGGAGTGGGCGGTGTCGCCTTGCATGCCTCCCCTCCCTGAGGGGATTATTCCTTGTGAGGCTGTGGAAGAGGACCAGTCTGAGTCGACTGTCCCTTCCGATGTTGAAGAGGAAGCCCCTGAGTCCGAGAGTCCGGATACTCGCAAGCGTTCGCGTAGCGAGGATTCCGACGCGTCGACTCCTTCCACTCCAGGAGGCGCGGTTGTTGGTGCGGAGTCACCAATTCCCGCCGTTCCTGTGAGGGCTATGGCACCGTCTTCTCGCAAGAAGATGCGATTGCCCAAGGAATCTTCGTCGGAGTCGACGGAGGCCACATTTGATCTTGATAGATTTGACTGGTAAGTTTGCTAGTGCATTCGCTCGTCACTTGTTTTCTTCTTGTTGGCTTTTCCCTGGAGTTTTCCTTATCTGAGTGCGGATTTTATCGTGCAGTCAAGAGGCGTCGTCATCTTCTGGTGACGTCGAATTTTTGAAGGAATCAGGAGTCGCGACCTCAAAGGCCAAGATAGAGGTCGAGCGTGCTCCTTCTCCTCCGGCGGCGGCCCACTCCGGGCACAATTCTTCGAGCTCTCCTCATGTAGGGGAGCATCGAGTAGTAGCTCGGATGATGGTTCAGCAATCTTCTTCGGAGTCGCTGGAGGACCATGTAAGTATATCTTTCTCTCTCTCTTTTTTTATAATCTGGCAGTCAACGCCCTTTGTTGCATTCTGCTGACTCCTTGTTTTGTGCGACAGCTCCTTGTAAAGGAAGCCGCATAGGTGGCGGAGCAAGTGATGGCGATAGGTCGCCAGCATGCGATGCTGGATAAGCGCCACCGCGTGGTTGAGAGTGAGTGTTCTATACTTATTCTTGTCGTCTTCTCTGTATTTTGGTATCATCGACTGACAACCAAATTTTGACTGCCCTATAGCTGAGCATAATGCTTTATTGCGTGACATCGCTACGTTGGAAAAGACTCTGGCCGCAGCTGTGAAGGGGCGCGACGAGGCAATCACGGCTCGTGATGAAGCTCAGAAGCGCGAAGAGGATCTGCGTGGCTCCTTTGCGGCCAGGGAGAAGTTGTTCGAAGAGCAACTGTTCTCAGTCGCCAAGGCCCTCTCAGGTACCTTTACTTGGTGGATATTTTTATTGATGTTCTTCTCGTCCACTGTGGCGCCGGAGGCATTTAGAAGTTTGACCCGTGTGTGTATTTTGGTGTAGATGCTGGTGGCTTGAGTTTTGATCCACGAGTCCTTGGTCGCGATGACGCTCTGGCGGGCGCGGTATCTACGGTCAAAGACCGTAGCGCCGCTGTCCAAAATACGTTGTCCAAAGCCAAGGCCACCCTGAGTCGCCTCCGGGAGGAGCTGATGCCGAAGGCGGAGCTGGTCGACAATGTGGAGGAGCTGGTGGAGTCATTCGCTGGGGGTGTGCCTACCACGTACAAGAACTCCCTCCGCGCAGCTGGCGCGACCATGTCGCTAGCCATGGTGCAAGCCCACGAAGTCGAAGTGGATCCCTCGGCGGTGTCGAAGACAATGCCTGTTGGCGCGGATGGTCAGCAGGTAGTGTTTGGTCCCTTTGCGACTGCCTGTGCCAAATATGGCCATTCCTTGATAAACACCGTTGCCAAGTATTCGGAGGAGCTCAATCGCGCAAAGAAGGCGGCGAAAACTGCGGACTCAGGGGCCGGCGGAAAGTCAGTGGCATCTGATACTGCCACGGACTTGATGAAGCCCCTGAAGTCCTCGAAGTCGAAGAAGCCAGCTGCTCCGTAGTTAGTTTCTTGTAATAGTTGATGAATTCGCTCATTTGATTGTAGATCGTGCATGTTGGAGAATGTGTTTGTACATACTTTTATTGATCTTGAATGCACCTATTACTTTTGGCTTTTGAGTTGGTCGCCTTATTTTGCTTCTGGCTTGATTTTTGGTAGGTTACATCAAGTGGCCCTGTGGGGGGAAACCCGGACTCGCCATCTCTTGAGGATGCAATGGCACCACCTTGCTCCAGAGTAGAGGAGCTTTCCTTGCTTTCACGACTTCGTGATCGTGTTAAGTAGCTGGAGCGTGAGTTGCCTGTGATCCGTGGTAGCGCAGACGTGTGGAAGTCAAAGGCTGAAAAATCCGCCGCCCGCGAGCAATATCTTCTTGGCGAGGTGACGCAGCTGGGCGACCAGCTTAAATGTTAGTTTGCTCATCCTCGTCTTTTCCTTTGTAGTTAATCGCAATAGTACGTTGTACTCGTGCTGTTGATGCTGCTTCGTGTAGTTGTTAGCGCACACCGTCCGCAGGAGGAGAGAGATAGGATTGCCATCCGCCTTCATGATCTAACCCAAGAGCAACTTCAGGAGAGTGTATACTTCTGGGTAGATCATGATCGTGCGACTGCGTTAGCGACCCTGCAGGATCGCGCCTTGCAGGTCATGCTCTTTCTGAAGAAGTCGCAGTCGTTCCTGAAGAACATCTACCGGGCGATGTTCCCACTGGATGATACTCCATCAAGCCTGCTGGCCCTTCTGACGAAATTTCAAGATATGTCCGCGGTTCGCGAGTGCGTGAGGCAGCAGCTAGTGGCTGGTGCCAAGGCTGCGCTCTCTTTGGTGCGTTTGCACAGGCCTGACATGGATGTCGCTGCCATTGCATCTGGGCCACCGATGCCACCTGCAGGATCTTCCTGGAACATGGTGCCGCATTATCAAGCGGTGGATCGTCCAGCCGAGGAAATTGTCGACTTCTTCGAGGAACAGACTAATGTTCTTCTGTTGCAAGGGTAGCCCAATATGTATCTGTCATACAAGTGTACTGGTGTTGTAAAGCTCATATATAATTTTGTAGATAATTTACAAATAGCTTTATAAGCGTGGGGTGCGTTGCACTTATGCGAGTCCTTTTTGTTAGCCTGGCCATCTTTTGTATCTTTCCCCTGTCAACCTGTCAGCCGCGTGGCAGCTGGGTTGTGTTTGTGTTTAGGGGTTCGATTGGTGTGCCAGCTACTCAGGATGTCGCGTTATTGTTCGAAGAACATATATAGGGTGGCGCAGCCCTCGAGTATGAAAGTTGACAAAAGAAAAGAGAGCACGGAGTTTTGGGGAACTTAGCTTTCATTTATTCGGAGAACAGTACGTAGTACAATGTGCGGCTAAGTAGCCTTGGCTGAATAGCCTTATTTGCGATGCAAAAGTAAAGAAGAAACGACTAAGGGTAGAAGCGTCACAGTTGTGCGACGTTCCAAGGGTTGGAGTATGCGACTCCTGTCTCTAAATCTTGAAGGCGATAGGCGCCACCTGGGATTACTTCTGTAATCACGTACGGTCCTTCCCAGGGGGGATCGATCTTGAGATGCCCTTGCTGCTTCAGTCGCAGGACCAGGTCACCTTCGACGAAGGATCTTGGGCGAAGCCTTCTGCTATGGTAGTTGCGCAGGTTCTGCTGGTAGATCATAGATCTTTCTGCGGTGATTTCTCTTGCTTCGTCAAGGGGGTCGACGGAGTCTTCGAGTGCGAGGGATGACTCCTTCTCGCTGTAGGCAACTACGCGTGGTGCTCTGTACCGTACCTCGGCGGGTCATACTGCCTCTGCTCCATGTACCATAAAGAATGGTGTGTAGCCGGTGGCGCTGTTTGGAGTTGTACGCAGGCTCCAGAGTACGGATTGCAGTTCGTTTGGCCAGCAGCCCGCGGCTTGTTCGAGTGGCCGGAGGAGTCGCCTCTTGATGCCGCTGCAGACGAGCCCGTTTGCCTTTTCCACCAGACCGTTGGTCTGTGGGTGTGCGACTGAGGCATAGCTGATGTTGATCCCCAGGTTCTCGCAGAAATCTTGGAACTCCTTGGATGTAAAGTTCATTCCATTGTTGGTGATGATGCTGTGTGGCACGCCGAAGCGGTAGACGATGGACTCGAAGAACTTGACTGCACTGTGCCCTGATTGCTTGGTCACTGGCATGGTCTCGATCCACTTGGTGAACTTGTCGACTGCGACCAAGAGGTAGACGTAGCCTCCTTGCGAGGACCTTGGAAGTTTGCCGACCATGTCGAGTCCCCACTGGGCGAAGGGCCAGGCCAATGGAATAGGCCGTAGCTCTGCGCCTGGTGCGTGTGGCTTGTCCGCGAATCGCTGACAGGCGTTGCACTTTTGGACTATATCCTTGGCGTCGCGCATGGCCGTGGGCCAGTAAAATCCAGCTCATAGAGCTTTGGCGACGAGGGCGCGACTGCCGGCGTGGTGCCCGCAGGTCCCTTCATGGATGTCAAGGAGGACTGCTCTTCCATCGGCTAGGGAGACGCATCGCTGTAACACTACTGTGATGCTACGTTTATACAGTTCGTCGTTGATAACGGCGAATGCCTTGGATCGTCGTGCGATGTGTGGTGCATCTGTTGGGTCGTCCGGTAGGTGCTTGCTGGGGAGGTACGTAATGTACGGCTGCGTCCAGGATTGTTCGATCATCATGACGCTCATTGGCCCCTCGAGTCCTGTGTCGAGCTCCAAATCATCGATTGGTGTTGGCTCATTGGGTGGCGTTGCCCCCGAGTCCGTTGCTACGCTTGTTTTCTTCTCTGCGGCCTTCGGCTTGATGGAGCGTTCGCATACGCGCTCGAGAAATACCTCAGGTGGTATGGGTGCACAGGTGGAGCCTATGTTGGCGAGTGCGTCCGCCTCCTCATTGCTTTCGCGACCTATGTGTCGCAACTCGCAGGCGTCGAAGTCTCCTTCAAGTGTGTCGTAGAGGTCACGGTATGCGATCATGTTGTCGTTTAGTGCGTCGCACTCGTGCATTGTTTGGTTTACGACCAGCTTGGAGTCGCCATATATGATTAGCCCCTTTGCACCGCAGGCTTTTGCCATCCTCATCCCGTGTAACAGGGCCTCGTATTCAGCCTCGTTGTTTGAGGCTGTGAACTGCATTCGCAGGACGTACTTCAGCTTGTCCCCTTGAGGCGATGTCAGTATGACACCTGCTCCTGCTCCATCTTTTCTCTTGGACCCATCGAAGTGCATTGTCTAGAGGTAGGACATGTCTGGCTTGTCCGGGAGTTGGTTTTCCATCCAATGTACGAGGAAGTCCGGGAGAACTTGCGACTTAATTGCGCCGCGCTTTTCGTATGTGATGTCTCGTGGAGACAGTTCGATTCCCCAAAGCGCGACTCGCCCTGTGGCGTCAGGGTTATTGAGGATATGTCCCAATGGGGTGTCATTGACTACCACGATTGGGTGTTCCTAGAAGTAGTGGCGCAGTCTCCGGGCGGTCATAAAGACGCCGTACGCCAGCTTCTGATAGTGCGGGTACCGCTGTTTTGTTGGCGTGAGGACCTCGCTGAGGTATTATACGGGGCGTTGTACACCGTGGACCTTGTTTTCCTCGGGCCGTTCGACGACGAGTACTGTGCTAACCACTTGGTTGGTGGTCGAGATGTACAGCAGCAGTGGTTCCCTTTCTTGTGGAGTTACCAATACTGGCGAGGTGGATAGCAGGCGCTTGAGGTCTTCGAATGCTTCTTGCGCGTCGTTGGTCCACTCAAATTTGTCGGTTTTCCGGAGGAGCTGATAGAAGGGCAGTGCCTTTTCTCCCATTCGACTGATAAATCGACTGAGGGCCGCGATTCGCCCAACTAGTTGTTGAACGCCTCTTATGTTCTTTGGCTTCTCCATGGCCAGTATGGCCTTTATCTTTTTCGGGTTTGCCTCAATCCCTCTCGCGGAGATGAGATACCCGAGCAGTTGTCCGGAGGGTACGCCGAAGGCGCATTTGTCCGGATTGAGCTTTATCCGTTAGCGATCGAGATTGGCGAAGGTTTCGCGCAAGTCGTCGATTAGAGAGGCTTCTTCCTTGGTTTTGATTACTACGTCGTCGACATAGACTTGGATGTTGCGACCAAGTTGTTCCTTGAGGCAGGCCTGCATGCACCGCTGGTACGTGGCTCCTGCATTTTTTAGCCCGAAGGGCATTGTGTTGTAGCAGAACACGCCGAAGGGCATTGTAAACACGGTCTTCTCCTGGTCTTCCTCCTTCATTCGAATTTGGTTATAGACTGAGTAGGCGTCGAGGAAGCAGAGGCGCTCGCATCCAGCAGTGGAGTCGATGATTTGATCGATCCGTGGTAGCGGGAAGTGGTCTTTTGGGCAGTGCTTGTTAAGAGAAGTGAAGTCGACACACATCCGCAGGATATCCGTGTCCTTTTTTGGCACTAGTACTGTATTGGCGATCCAAGTGCTTTCCTTGATCTCGCGTATGAATTTGGCCTCGAGGAGTCTGTTGATCTCCATTCCGACTGCCTGTGCCCGTGGCTCAGACAGTCGCCTGATTGTTTGCTTGACTGGCCTTGCGTCGGGGTTGACGTTGAGTGCGTGCTCGGCGAATTCCCTGGGAACTCCTGGCATGTCCGCAGGACACCAGGCGAAAATTTCCCAGTGCTCACGGAGGAATTCGACGAGCGCGAGTTCCTATGCGGGACTCAAGTTGTTGGCGATGAGGGACGTTTTAGTGGGATCTGATGGATGGACCTGCACCTTCTTTGTGTTCCCAGATGAGTCAAAGGAGAGATCAGGTGAGCCTGACCTACTCAGAGGGGGCAGACTGTTGTCTGTCGTTTCCTTCAATCGCGCGAGTTCCTCCTACATGCCGAAGGACTGGGAGATTCTGTTGAATTCCCTATCGCAACTGTCTGATCGCTCGAAACTCCCGTTGATCATGATGACGCTGTTAGGACCTGTCATTTTCATCTGTAGATAGGCATAGTGAGGTACTGCCATGAACCTGGCGAACGCGACGCGCCCGAGGATGCAGTGGTATTGTGAGGGCCAGTCGACAACTTCAAAGTCGATGCGCTCGCGCCGGAAGTTCTTCGGCGTGCCGAATATGACGTCGAGGTTGATTTTGCCCAGGGGGTATACGCCTTTTCCTAGGACGATGCCGTGGAACGTTGTGTCCGATGCCTCCAAGCAGGTTAGAGGGATCCTCATTGCTCGCAAGGTACTCGCGAATATGAGGTTGATACCGCTTCTGCCGTCCATGAAGACGCGACTCATGTCGAAGCCTCCAATTTGCGCCTCGAGTACGAGGGGGTAATGACCTGGGCGAGGTACTTGAGGCGGGTGGTCGCGTTTATCGAAGGTAATGCACGACTCACTGCCACTGAGGTACTCAGTGGTGGATGGTGGTGAGTGCGTAGCCAGATTGACTTGGCGAGTGATGGCCTTCTGCACCCTGTTCGAGGGGCGTCCCTTTTGGATCATCATGGTGCCCATGGCCCGTGGGTATGGTTCGCCTCCGTGATGCTGGTTCGGTGCAGCTCCGTTCGGGGGTGGCCCAGGTGGTAGTGGTGGTGCGCCATGTGCCACTGCGCCTGGAGCGGTTCCATAGCCTCTTTTGACCGCATTGCGGTTCATCCGCACCAGCCCCTCGTGTAGTTTGAGGAACTCGCGACAGTCCTTGAGGAGGTGACTGGACTTTCTCTTGCCGTCATGCTTGTTGATGTAGATGTGTACCGTGCATGGTCCGGACAGTTTATCTTCGATGGTGGTCACGGGTGCTTCATCGCGGGTGCGGCGTTGCCATACTTGCATGGTTTTCCCAGAGTCGCGATATCCGCCTCTACGGTATCCGCTGTTGCGGTTGTCGTCGCGTCTATCGGCGTAACTGGTGGCGACCATGTTGACGTCATCGCGATCGTCGTAGACGCGCATACGACGTTTGCCCCGGCGGTCGCATCTGAGTTCTGCTTCCTTGTCAGACTGAGCGCGGTTCTTCAGTGAATCTTCTCCATCAGCCCACCGGTTCGCGATCTCCATCAGGTGGTCGATGGTCTTGGGCTTTGAGCTTCCTAGATCCTCCCTGAGTTCTATGCGGCGGACACCGTCGTTGAATGCATCAATCGCACGGTCTTCCGAGATGTTCTCCACGGAGTTCTTAATGATGGACCACCTTTGGATGTAAGAGCACAGCGATTCGCTAGATTTTTGCTGGCAGCATCTCAGTACTTCGATTGAAGCGGGGCGTTTGTATGTGCCCTTGAAGTTGCGCACGAAGCTATAGACCAGCTCATCCCAGCTGCGAATGGATCCGCGCGGGAGGTTATTGAGCCATGCCCAGGCGGCGCCTTGCAGCTATAGCTGCAAGCATTGAATGGCGTACTCCGACTGCCCCCGTGCAGTCTGACTGAGGAGATGTGATCTTCCAGCCAGATCTTGGGGTCCTGTAGACCGTCAAATTTTGGGTTCTCTGATGGGAGTTTGAACCCTTTAGGCATTCGCTTCTGCCTGATGGATCTGCTGAAGCATCTGGCACCGCAGAGCTCTCCATCTTCTTCTTCTGAATCAGTCGACCGAGCACGTCGTGCCCTTGACTTATCGATCTTGCGCTGCGTGAGCTCGTCGCGTGCATCGTAATCGCGATCGTGCCGTCGCGAACGGCGGCGTCGAGACAGGTCGTGACTATCGTCGCTTGACGAGGACGAGGAATAGCGTTTTGCTAACGCCTTGCCCTTTTTTGGGTCGAGTACTTGTTCTTTGTCGAGGGCGGCCTCGATTAGTCCAAGGCCCGTGATCGTAGATCGGTGCATGGCCGTCCGGGGATCTCCAGCCGGTGGCTAGTTATTGAGAAGGTACATGGTGGCCGCCGTCACCGCGGCCTGCGGCGTCCTGGGAACTACGTTGCCTCTCGTGTCAACTGTCATGGAGCCAAAGTCGAGGATTTTCGCGGCGTCTATGCGTTCTTGCTCGGTGAGGTGAGCCATCCGCGATTGTCTCTTCTTGGCGAGGTGTTTGTTGCCCCTTGAGGAGGATCCTCCGTAGGAAGAGAGCCTAGCACGACGAAGGCTTGACTCGTCTGCCGCCTTTTTACGCGCCTCAAGTTCCGCGATTGCTTGCTTCTGGCACTTGAATTCCTCCTTTAGGAGCCAGTGGTAGCCCATCAGTAGTTCTTGCGGGGACCCGAAGGGTAGAGGTGTACCTCGTAGGGCTTCGCGGCAGCGTTCCCACTCTTGCTCTTTGAGCCTAATCATGACGCGTTCGCCGGTTTGCTCATTGATTATGGTAGGGGGGTCGACTGCTCCTCCATTGCCACCGTTGCCGCCGTTGGCGGCGTTGGGCGGGTCGGTGTCGTTGCCGCGGTTGGAAGAGGTGTCGCCCGCGTTGATGACGACGCACATGAAGTGATTTGGGAAGTTGTTGCTTCCACAACTTTCAGATTCAGAACCGTAGGTTCCTTCTTCAGTGGCCAGATCGCTCAGATCGGAGTCGCGACTGTTGTCGCTTACCATGTTCCCGATCGCTGCTGGAGCATTGAGCTCGCTGAGGGTACCGATCGATGGAGGGAACCATGAGGCCGGGGCAATCGCCGGTGTTGTTGGCTGATCAGGCATGCGAAGCGTGCCCATCTGACCAACTTGGAAGCGGAAACTCCCAATCGCCAGGCTGATTCCGTCGCCCACGGACTCGAAGGCCGGGTGAGTAGCCGGCGTGTGGACGGTGAAGTCGAACGCGCCAAAGAGCTGGCGATTCTCCGCTATTGCAGAGTTGTAGATCGCGTTTGATGGGGCCGAAGAAGCTGCAACATCAGCACTCCCAATTCCCACAGATGTTGCCAATTGACGAGGGTTTAACTCGTCAATGCCCATTGTTATGGACTTGGGTTTTGGAGAAGGAGGGAGCGCTGGAGACATCTATCGGTTAGCAAACAAGCACACAAGGGACAAAGGATTTACCCAGGTCCAGGCCTCGTAGAGGTCCCTACTCCTGCTTGTCTGCTCGTGGAATTATCAAGGGAGTCGAAAGTTACAATGATGCGCAGATGAAATCTGGCGAGGGTTGCGAAAACTAGGGTTGCCTGTGTCTTCCTCGCTGCCCCCTCCTAGCCTTTATATAGATAGGCTAGGTCTCGGGTAGCAGGTCGAGTCGGTTACAAGTTAGGGTTTTTCCCTTCAAACTTTCTATCTTTAGCTTCTTCTTGTCGTTCAAGCAATTCAGAGTCCATAGGTTACTCGAGTCCCTCCATCCGGGCCTTGGCGACACCATGGGCATGTACGTATTTGGGCCGTATATACCAAGTTCGAGTACCTGTAGGGTATACCCATGTCAATGCATGTATTGCTTTATTGGTGTTTGTCAATTGCCCCGCTGTAATTTGTTCACCCAACATGTTATCTATCTAAGGAGAGCCACCTGTAGTGAACTATGGATCCCGTTCCTTTTCTTTACATACAATCTACAACTGTTTACTTCTTTGTGTTTACTTTCTGCAAACTTTTACTTCTTTCCATTCAATACGTTTAATCCTTTGTTTTCTGCAAAACACGATGAGATTGACAACCTCATCGCAAGTTGGGGACAAAGTTCTGTGGTTGTGTTGTGCAGGTCTCCACGTTGCTACTAGCACCGGTAGTGCGCCCTGCCAAAGCTCAGCTAGTAACACCTTTGGGGTGTTTCCTTGCTCCTACTAGTTCGATTAAACCTTGGTTTCATAACGAAGGGAAACTTGTTGTTGTGCTCATCATACCTTCCTCTTGGGGTTCCCAATGAGCTCTACATCAACCATGAGCCATCAAGCACTTTTTTGGGCGCCGTGCACTGAGCCATCATTGCCTTACGCTTTTCATCACCAAAACATCGTAGGGACTGTTTGACGGGTTTACTATTCAGGTGTACATTTAGAGAGTGCTCGGGAAGTTCCCTTGGTACTCCGGTCATGTTAGATCACTGCCATGCGAAGATATCTTGATTTGCTTGGAGGAACTTGACGAGCGCGCTTTCCTATGCGCTATCTAGGCCTACACCTATCTGGGTCACCTCGGAGGGGTCATCATCCTTCAACTGTGTCTTCTTCGTCTCTTTCGATGCCTTGAACTCTAGATTCGGCTTTGTCACCTCCTTGTTTGTTGCGGGCATCTCGGACGGATCAATGGTCTTCTTGATCGCCTGGTACTCCTAGGCGTGCAGCACGGCTTCAGCAAAGGCGACATTTCCATCCTTGCACTCTCGTGCTTTCTTCGGGTCTCCCCTGATGGTGATCACGCTGTTGGGACCAGGAATTTTCATCATATTGTAAATGTAACACGGACGAGCCATGAAATCCTAGTAAGTCAGACGTACAAATATAGCGTGGTACGCGCTCTTGAATAGGACTACTTTGAAGGAAAGTGCCTCCGTCCGATAGTTCTTTGGAGTTCCAAAGGTAACATCCAAAGTGATTTCTCCCAGGGAATTTGCTTGTCTTCCTAGGACAAGTCTGTGAAAGATCACAGAGCTGTGATTCAGCTGGGTCTCCGAGATCCACATCCGGCGTAGTGTTTCGACATACAAAATATTGATGATGTTGCCGCCATCCATAAGAGTCTTGGAGAAACCATAGCCATCAATGAGTGGGTTGACGACTAAGGCGTATTTTCCTCGCATGTGCAACTTAGGCGGATGATTAGCACTTTCAAAGGTGATTGCCACTTCCGACCAATCCAGGTATTGCGGGACAGTCGGAACAATTTCATGGAGCTCATGCAGAACTGCTTTCTTGACCTTGGCTGGTTGGGATCCGAGGAAGGTGACGTAAGTGTCTTTCTTTGTTGGGAAGTTTTTCTTCCCTTTCGGCTTGGGATTTGAAGAATTAGCTTCCTCCATGTCGGAATCTTCCTAGGTCTCTTTATATTTTTTGGGATTCTTCTTTCCCTTCTTCCGCTTAGCCCTATAGCCAACAGTATCGTCTTTCTTGATGTCGTCATTAAAATGACACTCGGCGTTTGTGTGAGATGAGCCCCCATGGGCATCCAAGTGATGCACACATGGGTTATTGGCAATGTCGGCCCAGGAGTAGGTTTTGCCAGGTTGCTGGTCTCCTCTACCCTAGACTGTTGATGTTCCATGACCGTGTCCACGGCCACCGCCGCGCCCTCCTCGTCCCCCAGACCCGAAAGTAGCAGTGACCACTTCTGTTTCCGTGTTGGTTTTCTCTTCCGAGGTATTCTTGCGCTTCTGAGCTTGCAGCTTTGGTTGTCTTGCCGACTGTGGCATACCTAGGGTGTTAAGTAATCCCTCTGCATTGTCGTCAGCATATGTATACTTGCTCGCTGTTTCTATCATCTCTCCTAGATCAGTGACCTTGTCACACATCAAGAGATGACGTAGTAAACCGATTGGGAGTCCTGCAATGAAGGCTTCAATCGTAGTTTGGTCATTTACTCCTTCACAGGAGTTCTTGGTGTCGATCCATCATCCGAGGTAATCTCGGCAAGTTTCTCCGGCTTTCTGGTGCAACATTGTAGGTCTCCTACCGTATAGGGCCTCCGATATGTGCCTTCGAAATTCCGAAATAACGCGCTTTGCATGTCATACCTGTTGTGGATGGTGTTCTTCGGAAGTTCATTGAGCCATGATCGCTCCGTCTTCCACAACATAAGTGGGAGATATCGGGTTGCGACCAAGCTGTTTCTGCCTTTGGCGATGCAGCAAGCCTGGAAAAAATCCTAGAGCCAAGTATGTGGCCAGGCCACACCGTCGTAGCTTGGATGTGTCTTGAGATAGCAAATCCTTCTGGGAAGTGTGTTTGTCGAATCCATGGTCCAAAGCATTTTGGGCCCACGTATATATCATCGTTTTCGTAGCGCCGCACCTCTATATTGGAAGTTAATCCGATGTCTCGCATCACTTGGTGACAGAGATTGCTGTCCTGATTGACGGCTGTGGCTGCGGTGCCTTGGAGCCAGACTTCGGCTTCTACCACCACCTCCCCCGCCATGACGCCCTCCTTGAGTGACGTTGTGATGGCTACTTGGTGGAGAAGGTGGAGCAGCTGGATTGTTTCCGGCTGATCGTCGGCCTCCGTCCGGAGCGTCATTATTCCGGTTCCGTGGAGGGTCTTCATTATGATGAGCCCCCTCCCGGCTTGACTCGGCACGGTGTCCGTTGTTCCTTCATCCGTCACTCCCACCACGGTGGGGCTCAGCCGGTTGGCTTGTATGTCTAGGAGGTGGCATTCTTTGTCGGTCCTCCTCCCGACGTTTCTCTTTGTCTTCTTCCCTGCGATCGTTCGTCTCTCGCCGGGGAGGATTTCTTGGATACAGTGCAGCAATTGCCTCTTGCCCGATAGCTGGAGCGATGTTGCACCTGTCACATGCAGTTCTGTGGTGCTGCGCTGAAGATCTGGTTCTTGAGTGGTTGTCTTCCCGATGGTTGGAACGGTGATGTTGTTCCGGAACACGCTGGGGCCTTATATCATTCCAGGCCGGATCCGTGCGACATTGCTCGGATTGAGAGACCAGTTTTCCGCTTCCAAACTTCACGACCTTCTACTACTCCAGACCCTTGGTGAGTAGCTTAATTCCCAATCGAACCTTCTCTGGGCCTGGATTATTCGCTAGGAAATCTCGAGCTGCAGCAGTGTTTTGTACTGGTGTTGGGTACATCATATCTCCATTACTGTCGTGTCGAGGCATCCCCAGATCTCCCTCGAAGAGAACCTTTTGAACTTCCAGAAATTGATTGTCACGCGTGTGCCTTTTCTGGGTCTTCTGATGCTGCCGAGAGATGTACTTCTCCGCAGTTGCTATGCGCTTCTTCTCTTCCTCGATGTTGTTGGCTTCATCCAGGAATACTTGGCGACGCGCTTCTAGGGCCTGGGCCCTTTCCTCCAGTTCTTCAGCTGTAAGCTTTGCAGCTGTAGGGATAGCTGTAGTTAATGCAGCATCGATGAGTTTACGCGCACCTACAGTGACCACGTGTCATCCACCGATTCTTCTTTGGGCTCGTCTAGGATAAGTGCTCCATCTAATTCTTCCTCATTTTCCTCGGCAATCACCTCCTCAATCGGTAGTTCTTTTGTCGGGGTCTTGTTCTTCTTGTTCTTCTTCTTTGCCTTCTTGGCAGCACCGGTAGCAAAGACAGCTTTGGGTCTGTTTCCCGGAGTCAAGATCTGATCAGTACTTTCGGACATCTGGACCTCGAGATTGTCTCCGAGATCCATGTCATTCTGTGTTCTGGGAGAGTTTTCTCCGGATCCTTCGTCCATGGCTTCTCCTTCTTTTGCAGCTGTGGAGTTAAACTCCTCTTCGTATTCTACGGAGAACTTCCGAAAATCTGCCGTCGTCATGGAATAATCTGAAGATGCCGGTAAGTTGATGTTTGTTTCGATCGCCTCCAACACCGATTCTTCGTTGTCTCTAGCATCAGCAAAGCCAGATCCGGAATCAACATATCCGACAAAGTGCGATGCGTGCCTCCTGAGATAGTTGCCGATTTCTTGGTCGGCTTCCTCGAAACACCTGATGGTCTCGAGGATTTCATCCATGCTTGCGTCTTTCATCATCATGCGCCTCAACGTATATCTCAGGAAGGGTTTATCTGTTCCGGTATTATCAAAGCTGGAATTAGAGCCATTTTCTTGCTCTTCCTGGGTTTCGACCTCAGCGGGCAGATCATCTGGGATTCAACCTTGCTAGGGAGATCCACTCCAGATTCGATCTGAACCACAGGATCTGCTTCAGGTTTAGCTTTCTCCACTATCTCCGTAATAGGTGAGGGCTAGGTGGGTGACGAGGTTTAATCTCGTCAATGCCCATTGTTATGGACTTGGGTTTTGGAGAAGATGGGGATGCTGGAGATCGTGGCACGGTTAACAGACAAGCAACTAGGGGACACGATATTTACCCAGGTTCAGGCCCCCGGAGGGAAAACCCTACTCCTGCTTGTCTGCTCTTTGATTACGGCGGAACCGAAGGTTACAGGGTGCACAGATTCGATCTGGCGTGGATGCGTGTGCGAAAGTATGAGTCGAGTTTTTGTGGCTAGATCTGTAGATCTGTCTATTGTGTACGTTATGGCGTCTATAGGTCGTGCCCTCCTCGTTGGACCCTCCTAGGCTTTATATATGGGGAGGCTAGGTCTCAGGTACCGATACGAGTTGGTTACAAGTTGTATTCAAACTCTAGTCTTGAGCTTTCCTTGTCTTGTGCGCTTGGGAGTCCGTGTCCATATGGCTTCGTACCAGCCGAATCGTCATAGGCGTCCTGGACCCTGGCAAGTCGTCGAGTGGGCCTTCCGTCGGGCTGGACCAGGTATACTAACATCGGGTACCCGTAGGGCATATCCATGTTAGTAGCCCCCGAGTCTCCATCCGAAACGTAGATTCGGGTGGAGACTTAGTTGTCTTGAACCTTGTATTTCGATGTCAGAGTCGAAAGTTGTGTCAAGTACGAAGCACTTCACCCGAAAGTTCATCGGGTCAGCTGAATTTGTTCGGCTGTTGTCAAGGAATCGACATCGTGGACGTAGTCAACACAATGGACTATAGGGTGCGCGATCAGCGCTCCCTATGGGAGTAGCCCCCGAGTGTCTGTTCGAGTCATAGACTCGAGCAGAGACTTTAATTCAACTGTTGTTTGCTTTAGGTCCGTAGGACACAATTTTTTTTCGGATGCTTGAATCAATCCTCCCTATGGGAGTAGCCCCCGAGTCCGTAGTAGAGTCGTAGACTCGACGTAGGACTCGAAGATCTTGTGTGTGCGCGACCATCGCTCTAGTTTGGAGTAGCCTCTGAGTGTCTGGCGGAGTCGTAGACTCGGGCAGAGACTCGAGTCTTGTATCTTGTAGACGCAGTGGACAATCTCGCGGGCGTACCGCTGACCCAAAAGTACATCGGGTGCGCGACCAGCACTCCTGATAGGAGTAGCCCCCGAGTGTCTAGTCGAGTCGCAGACTCGAGTGGAGACTCATGCGAGGACAAATCACTGACCCGGAAGTGCATCGAGTCAGCGTCTCATGCATAAGGAGCCAAGAATCAATGTTGCAGTCGGAGTTGACGTGGTGGAGTCGTGCGGCGTTTAGCCGGAAGGACTCGACGTTGCGGATGAAGTCAACACCGTTTCTTCTGTCGGGTGAACGACCAATGTCGTGTCTTCATAGCATCAAGCGATGCAACCATCCAAGAAGGGACTCGACTCGGGTCTTGATTGTATGGCGTAGCCAGCTCTTTTGTCGACTCCTGTTGGAGGACCTAATAGAATAGCTTGACGCGGTCGATGTCCTTGTAAGCTGCAGAAAACATAAAGAATTGTGAAGTACTTGTATCTTGTAAAGAATATTTTCCTGTCGGCTTGTATAGTAAGATTCTGGTGCCGATCGAGTCGACACTTTATCACTGTATGCTAGGCCTTTTCGTTAGCCTGATTACCCTTAGTCTCAGTACCTTGCCGAGGCACTCGGAGTTCAAGGATTCAACGATCAGGCAGAATCAGCTACTCGGGCTGTCGCGTTCGAGGTGCTCGAGTGCGTGGAGCCGATGGCACATTAGGTTACTCGAAGAGGGCGTAGCCCTCGAGTGTTTCGAGTGCAAGTTAAAAAGGAAATCAGATCTAAGTAGAGGGAAACTTAGCTTTGTTGGTTGTCATGGCGAAGTTGACGGGGTAGCGGGTCACGCGGCGGACGTAGTCGACGCGGCGGACCACACTCTTAGCCGGGTCCCATGGCAGAGAGCACAGCTCGTCGCGCACTGGACTCAGAGGCTGCTTGCTTGCGTTTGTCGAGCGTCTCCTGCATCTTAGCCCCTGTTTTCCCCGTTTTCGCCGTTTCTGTCCTGCGAGTTGGGGTTGGGCGGCCGGTTAGGCGTTTCCTCGTCGGTTTGGATGACTGCGGCGCACAG
The DNA here is from genome assembly GCA_916181665.1 of Avena sativa. Classification (NCBI taxonomy): domain Eukaryota; kingdom Viridiplantae; phylum Streptophyta; class Magnoliopsida; order Poales; family Poaceae; genus Avena; species Avena sativa. Next base: position 370,868,487 of record OV702291.1, on the reverse strand, counting down.
ATAGCGCCTGCAGATTGGTTGGCTGCTGCCGCAACTTTCGGATCCGGAACCGTAGGTCCCTTCATCCGAAGGTGGATCGCACAGATCGGAGTTGCAGCTGCTGCTGCTGTAGAACTCATCTGTTGATGGTGACGTGCGTAGCACGGGATGTGGAGCCCATGAAGCGGGCCTGATTGACGGCACGGGCACCCGCTCAGGGAGGCAGAGGGTGCCAGTTTGTCCCACCTGGAAGCAGAAGCTCCCGAACAGAATTTCGAGTCCGTCGCCTACGGGCCCGAAATCCTTCATGGTATCCGGCGAGTGGGCGGTGAAGTCGAAAGCATCGAAAAGGAGGTGATTCTCCGTCGCCGCGGAGTTGTAGATCGATCGGGTCAGAACCGTCACGACCGCACAATCAGCAGCCCCAATTCCCACAGACGGCGCCAATTGACGAGGTTTAATCTCGTCAATGCCCATTGTTATGGACTTGGGTTTTGGAGAAGATGGGGATGCTGGAGATCGTGGCACGGTTAACAGACAAGCAACTAGGGGACACGAGATTTACCCAGGTTCAGGCCCCCGGAGGGAAAACCCTACTCCTGCTTGTCTGCTCTTTGATTATGGCGGAACCGAAGGTTACAGGGTGCGCAGATTCGATCTGGCGTGGATGCGTGTGCGAAAGTATGAGTCGAGTTTTTGTGGCTAGATCTGTAGATCTGTCTATTGTGTGCGTTATGGCGTCTGTAGGTCGTGCCCTCCTCGTTGGACCCTCCTAGCCTTTATATATGGGGAGGCTAGGTCTCAGGTACCGATACGAGTTGGTTACAAGTTGTATTCAAACTCTAGTCTTGAGCTTTCCTTGTCTTGTGCGCTTGGGAGTCCGTGTCCATATGGCTTCGTACCAGCCGAATCGTCATAGGCGTCCTGGACCCTGGCAGGTCGTAGAGTGGGCCTTTCGTCGGGCTGGACCAGGTATACTAACATCGGGTACTCGTAGGGCATATCCATGTCAGTGGGATTTGGGTTTTCTGAGATCCAGAACTCTGCCGCCTCCGCGGACTAAGGGGACCCAAAATTTTCTTCTGCCTCTATCATCACCGCTAGGGTGGGTGGGGCAGGTTCAGCAAAACCGATGTACACGTTGATCTCGGCAAAGGAAATGATGGTGTAAGCAATCACGATGAGAGGGAGGTCGCTGGTGTAGAGGATGCGACCGACGGCGATGGTCTCGCCGATTCCAATTCTTGCAGATTTCGCTCGGAACGCAAATCTGAAGCTCACTTGCCCCACGGTGGGCGCCAACTGTCGTCAGATTGATGAAAAGTACGCCATGAGGTGGTCCTCGAGGTGTGCAAAGAGAGGGGTGTGAGACGTACGATATTCCGGGATGGTGAGCACACAAGTTTACCCAGGTTCAAATCCGCCGGCTTTGGATGGATCCTACTCCTGCTAGCAATCCAGTAATACGGCAAAGCCGAAATATGGGTTACAAGGGTTTCGCCTGTGCGAGTTGAGATTGTAGACTATTGTAAGGGTGCCCTAAAGGCTCTCCCTAGGATGGCTTATATAGATATCCGGCCTAGGGTTTACAGAAGAAACCTATCCGGCTACGACTAAGAGTCGGTTACAGACTACACCTTGAACTACAAGTAAAACTATGGGCCTATGTCGGTAAGTCATCTGGGCCTTCCAGTAGCTAGACTGGACTCCGTCTCTTCTCCCTGACTGGGCCACCCGTGAAGCAAAGCTCTAACCCGAAGAGGGCCACCCTGGTTATGAACGAAATATGCCTTGAGAGGCAATAATAAAGTTGTTATTATGTATTCCTTGTCTATGATAGATGTTTATTTTGCATGCTATAATTGTATTGGCAGGAAACGTCAATACATGTGTGTTTAATAAACAAAAAGGGTACATTGTTATGCCTCTCTTGTAGACTAGCTCGTTGATTAATAAGATGATCAAAGTTTCCTGATCATAGACATTGGATGTTGTTAATAACAAGGTCACAACATTTGTGAAATGATGTGATGAACATTCATCTGAAGTATAGCATTACGATAAAAGTCATTTTGTTTATATTTCTATAACATCATACGAAGAAATCTTAGTCCTTAGGCCATGAGATCATGTTAATTGCTAACACCAGAAGAGTATCTTGATAACATCAAACGTCGCACCGTAACAGGGTGACTATAAAGGTGCGTTCAGTGTTGCGAAGGTGTTATGTTGAGGCTCATGGATCAAGAGTGGAATTTATCAATCCCGATGACGGATAGATATACTCTGGGTCCTCTCGGTGATATCACATTAAGGTAGCTTGCAAGCAAGTGATTGGATCACTAGAATGTTATATCACGGAAACAAGAAAAGAGTGCATGTCGGTAACGAGATCAAAATAGGTATTTAGATACCGATGATCGAATCTCGGACATGTATTATATCATGAGACAAAGGGATTAAATTACTAGCGTTAAAGGTTCTCACGATCATAGAAGTCATCATTGAATTTGTAGGAGTCAGTATGGATCTCCAGGTCCCGCTTCTGATTATTGATCTGAGAGGAGTCTCAATCATGTCTGCATTATTCGCGAACCGTAGGGTGACACACTTAAGGGTTGCCAGACACCATTTAGTAGCACATATTTTTCAGACAAAAGGTTTGCAAAGCACAGGAAATGTTTCGATAGAAACAGGAATTTTTTCGATAGAAACCGGAATTGTTTTGGGTGAAATTGCAGAAAGAGGTTCTGCATGTGATATTGAAATGTTGCAAGGGGATTTATGTGAATGTTTGTTAATTAAAGTAATTAACAAAATTCTGAATAAAATAAATAAAGGAGGTTTATTAATTGAGAGTTGCATTAAATTTGGTGGAAATTTAATGGATGTGAGTGGAACTTTGGGTGGAGCTTGAATTGATGTGAGTGGAGCTTCCACCACATGAATGAGGAAGAGGAGGGGGATCCCTCCTTGGCCGCTAGCCATGGTAGGGGAGGAGTCCCCCCTCTCCTATAAAAGGCCCCCCTCTCCTCCCTCACAAAGCACACCTCCTCGTGAATGATCTCTCTCCCCCACTAGATATTCCCCCATGGTCTCGGATTAGCGAGATACATGTTCCCGGTGGCCTTGCGTCTGGAAGGAGTTGCTGCTTCCGCTGATTCGCTGGAGGAGGAGGTGGAGGTTGTCCGGTGGCTTGAATGTGTGTGCGAGGACGGATGCGCTGCTGATTTGTGGCGCTCGGACTTCCACACGATCTTGAGATCAGCAAGCGTACGACTACATCAACCACGAGTTCCTACTCGTTAACAAAACTCGTTGTTTTCGAGGGTAAGTTATCCATGGATGTATGTCCACCCGTTGCTCTGTATCTAGTAGATAAATCTTGGCGTATAGTTCTCATCGTAGGAAATTTTTTGTTTTCTATGCTCCAGACCCAACAGTGGTATCAGAGCCTGATCTATGCGTAGGTGCTTTGCATGGGTAGTACACATATGTTTATATGTGGGCGATTATGATCATGTTATTGCATCTTCTATGTATTTTGGATATTGGTGGCATAGTGGGATGAAGCGGCCTGGACCAACCTTACATGTCATCGTACATGAGACCGGTTGCACGACTGACATGCAACTAGTTTTGCATAAGTGTCTAGCGGGTGTTTGTCTCTCCTACTATAGTCAGTACCTGATGTACAACGATTTGCTAATAACTTGGTTATCCTCGTTGTGGTTCATGTTCGTAGGTAAGATCGGTTGTATCTTCGAAAGTCCTAAGCCACGTAAAACTTGCAATTGATAAATTAGAGGCGTCTAGTTTATATTGTTGTTGGGCTAGTGTCTTGATATGGTATTGTTGTAAGTAGATGTATGATAGATACTCTTACAGCACACTTAACATGTAAGTTCCATAGACCTTGGCCTTACACACAAAGGAATGATAGAGATCATACCACGATGCAAATGATAGAGATGAAATGCATGGACCATATCATCTCTCTTTACACATTAGATGTTTGCATCTTATATTGCTAGTTTGGCGCTTTTGGTAGCATTGTAAGATGATACCTCATTTAGATATCAAGATAAAATGTGTTCTTCCTTAAGTATGCACTATTTGATGGATCATGTTTCGAGGCATCACGTGATGATCGGGTGTTCTCGACTCTACGCTTTCACACGACGGGTGTAAGACAGTTTTACACACGCGAATACTAAGGTTCTTACTTGGCGAGCCTAGCATGTACATACATGGCCTCGGAACACGGACCGAAAGGTTAAGCATGAGTCATATAGTTGATATGATGCCCATATAGATGCTCGCCTTTGAAGCTACACCGACTCACGTGATGATCGGACTTGGTGTAGTGGATTTGGTTCATGTAATCACCAAAAGGACACGAGGGATGTCGTTTTTTAGTGGGAGTTCATTAGTAATTTGGATTAGTTGAACTCAATCTATCATAAACTTATTCTAAATATACTTTACAAATTCTGTTGTAGATGGCACCACCTGCTTTTAATTTCAATGTGTTCATGGAGAAAGAGAAACTTGTTGTGAATGGTAGCAACTTCACCAACTGGGCTATGAATTTGAGGATTCTCCTCACTGCTACACAAAAGCAATATGTGCTAGAGGCGCTGCTAGGCCCCCCACTAGGTCCTGATGCCCCTGACGAGGGAAAGAACGTCTATATAACTCGTCAGGAGGACCAGAACTTAGTTCATTACGGCATACTGTATGGGCTAGAGCCAAAACTTCAAAAGCGTTTCGAAAATGGCAATGCCTTTGATACCATGGGAGAATTGAAAATGATTTTCGATACCCATGCTGCCGTAGAGAGTTATAATGCTTCTAAAAAGTTCTTTAGCTGCATGATGGAGGAGAACAACTCCGTTAGTGAGCACGTACTCAAAATGTCTGGGTACGCGGATAAGCTTGTGTCCTTGGGAATAACGATTCCCATTGACTTAGGCATACATCATGTTCTCCAATATCTGCCACCGAGCTACAAGAGCTTCGTGATGAACTATAACATGCAGGGCATGAAGAAGTCTCTTCCCGAGCTTCTGTCAATGCTTAAGACTGCATAAGTGGAGATTAGGAAAGAACATCAAGTGTTGATGATCAATAAGACCACCTGTTTCAAGAAGGACAAGAAATGCAAGCAGAAGGCAAAGAAGGGCGGTAAGTATGTTGCCGCACCTGAAAACAAACCCCGAGCTGCCCTAAGTATGATATCGAGTGCTACTATTGCAAGGGGACTAGCCATTGGAAGCGCAACTGCCCCAAGTATTTGGCGGACAAAAAGGCCGACAAGGCAAACAATGGTATATGTGATATACATGTTATTGATGTGTACTTGACTAGTACTCGTAGTAGCACTTGGGTATTTGATACGGGATCGGTTGCTAATATATGTAACTCGGTTCAAGGGCTGCAGAACAAGCGACAACTAGCAAGGGATGAGGTCATGATGCGGGTCGGCAATGGATCAAGAGTTGATGTGATCGACGTCGGAACGCTGGCTCTCCATATGCCGTTGGGATTAGTTATAAATCTGAATAATTGTTATTTGGTGCCTTCACTGAGCATGAACATTGTATCCGGATCGTGTTTGATGCAAAGTGGTTATTCGTTTAAATCTGAAAACAATGGTTGTTCGATTTATATGAATGATATCTTTTATGGTCATGCACCTGTGTTAAATGGTTTATTTCTGTTGGATCTCGATAGTAGTATTACGCATATTTATAATGTTGATGCTAAAAGGATTAAACTTGATAATGATATGTCTGCATATATGTGGCACTGCCATCTAGGTCATATTGGCGTTAAACGCATGAAGAAACTCCATTCTGATGAACTTTTGGAATCACGTGATTTTGAATCATTTGATACATGTGAGACATGCCTTATGTGCAAGATGACTAGAACGCCGTTTTTTGGTTCAATGGAACGGGCGACAGATTTATTGGAAATCATACATACTGATGTGTGTGGACCAATGAGTGTATCGGCGCGAGGTGGATATCATTATTTTGTTACTTTCACGGATGATTTGAGTAGATACGGGTATATCTATTTAATGAAACATAAGTCTGAAACCTTTGAAAAGTTCAAGGAATTTCAGAATGAAGTGAAAATCATCGTAACAGAAAGATCAAATTTCTGTGGTCCGACCGTGGAGGAGAGTATCTTAGTTACGAGTTTAGCACACATATGAAAGACTGTGGAATAGTTTCACAACTCACGCCTGCCGGAACACCACAACGTAATGGTGTGTTCGAACATCGTAATCATACTTTATTGGATATGGTTCGATCTATCATGTCTTTGACTGACTTGCCACTGTCATTTTGGGGTTATGCACTGGAAACCGCAGCACTCACTTTAAATAGGGCACCATATAAATCCGTTGAAACGACACCGTATGAATTATGGTTTGGAAACAAACCTAAGTTGTTATTTCTTAAATTTTGGGGATGCGATGTTTATGTGAAGAAACTTCAGCAGGATAAACTCGAACCCAAAGCGGAAAAATGCGTCTTCATAGGATACTCTACGGAAATGATTGGGTATACCTTCTATCACAGATCCGAGGGCAAGGTTTTTGTTGCCAAGAATGGATCCTTTCTTGAGAAGGAGTTTCTCACGAAAGGTCTGAATAGTCGGAAGGTAGAACTCGAAGAGGTTATTGAACCTTCTCTTCATGAATTGGCGAGTGGCGCAGAACTGGAAGTTGTTTCGGAGTTCACTTCACCTAATGAAGAGAGAGCTAATGATAATGATCATGAAACTCCGAAAGAGGATACTGCCGAACCTCGCAGGTCTAGCAGGACACGTGCAACTCCTGAACTGTACGGCAATCCTGTTATGAATTTCATGATTAATGAAATAGATGACCCTGCGACATACGAAGAAGCGATGATGACCCCTGATTCCAGAAATGTCTAGAAGCCATGAAATCCGAGATGGAATCCAGGTACGAAAACCAGGTTTGGACCTTGGTGGACTTACCTCACGATCGAAAGGCCGTTGAGAATAAATGGATTTTCAAAAGAAAAACTGATGCTGATGGTAATGTGACCATCTATAAAGCTCGACTTGTCGCAAAAGGGTTTCGACAAATTCAAGGAGTTGACTATGATGAGACACTCTCTCCCGTAGCGTGCTAAAGTCGGTTAGGATTATGTTAGCAATTGTTGCATATTTCGATTATGAAATATGGCAGATGGATGTCAAAATTGCATTCCTCAATGGTAATATTGAAGAAAAGTTGTATATGATACAACCTAAGGGTTTTGTCGATCCTAAGGATGCTGATAAGGTATGCAAGCTTCAGCGATCCATCTATGGACTGAAGCAAGCATCCCAGAGTTGGAATCTCCGCTTTGATGAGGTGATCAAAGAGTTTGGATTTGTCCAAACTTATGGAGATGCTTGTATTTACAAGAAAGTGAGTGGGAGCAATGTGGCATTTCTAATATTCTATGTGGATGACATATTATTGATTGGAAATGATATAGATCTTTTAAACAGTGTTAAAAGTTATCTAAACAACAATTTTTTGATGAAGGACCTTGGTGAAGCTTCATATATATTAGGCATTAAAATCTATAGAGATACATCAAGACGTCTAATTGGGCTATCTCAGAGTACATACCTTGATAAGATATTAAAGAAGTTTAATATGGACGGAAGTAAGAAGGGGTTCTTACCTATGTTGCAAGGCAAGACATGGAGTAAGACTTAAAGTCTGGCTACGGCGGAAGAAAGAGAGATAATGGATAAGATCCCCTATGCCTCAGCCATAGGCTCTATAATGTATGCCATGATATGTACAAGACCGGATGTGGCACATGCTATTAGTTTGACTAGTAGGTACCAATCTGATCCTGGTTTGGAACACTAGATAGCGTTCAAGAATATCCTTAAGTACTTGAGAAGAACTAAGGATATGTTTCTTGTATACGGAGGTGCAGAAGAGCTAGTCGCTAAGTGTTATGTCGATGCTAGCTTTGACACCGCTCCGGATGACTCTAAATCTTAATCTGGATACGTATTTCTCTTGAATGGAGCAGTAGTTAGTTGGAGGAGTTCCAAACAACCTGTGGTGGCTGGATCAACGACGGAGGCGGAATATGTTGCAGGTTCAGAAGCGTTGCAGGAAGCGGTTTGGATGAAGGAGTTCAGAATGTTACTAGGTGTGGTTCCTAGTGCATTGGACCCAATGGTGATCTATTGTGACAACAATGGATCCATAGCCAACGCCAAGGAACCAAGGTCTCACAAGAATTCCAAGCATATTAAGCACCGGTTTCACTCCATCCGCGAGCATGTCAAGGATGGAGACATAAAGATTTGTAAAGTGCACACGGACCTAAATGTAGCAGATCCATTGACTAAAGTTCTCCCTAGGACAAAACATGATCAACACCAGAACTCCATGGGTGTTAGATTTATCACTATGTAAACTAGATTATTGTCTCTAGTGCAAGTGGGAGACTGAAGGAAATATGCCCTAAGAGGCAATAATAAAGTTGTTATTATGTATTCCTTGTATATGATAGATGTTTATTTTGCATGCTATAAACAAAAAGGATTCCTAGTTATGCCTCTCTTTTAGACTAGCTCGTTGATTAACAAGATGATCAAAGTTTCCTGATCATAGTCATTGGATGTCGTTAATAACGAGGTCTGTTGGGGGGATACCCCCGGGTAGGGTCATGCCGGGGTATAAAGGCCGAGTTAGCCGAGGTTCGGCAAGGCCAAAGCGGATGCTGGCCGGGTCACCTCAAGGCAGGCCGAATTACGGGCAACCCGGACCAGGGGGCATTCGCCTAACTAAGTCTCAACCGACTTAAGCAGTAAGTCGGAAATGCATGTTTAACTTGTATGTAGGAATAGGTGTGGCCGGATCAACTATGATCCGGGGCACATCTAGCTTCTAGGAGAAGGAAGGAATCTCGCTGGTCAAAAGAAGCCCCGGTACGCACTGCCTGAGCGAAGCAGACATGGGCAGGACCACCGAGGCGTGGCCGACAAGGGTGACGATGCCCATGTCGGCTGACGCGGGCGCCGCAGAGGCTCATGTTGCCTCTGCATGTGTGACGCGAGGGAAAAGTAACCCGGTCGGTTTACTACTTTGGGAGATGGCATATTCTTATGAATATGCCTCCACGTATGCCCTAAGTGGAGACCTAGCCCCCCTATATAAGGAGGGCTAGGGCTTCAGTAGAGGGGGTGACGATTTGGCTAGTTTGGATAGGGTTTTAAGGGTGATCTGTGAGCGAGAGTAAGAGAGATCCTTCTTCCTCCTCTCGCCAATACAGCTCTAGGAGCACTTGTAACCTTGGAGACAAAGCAAATATAAACATATGTGTGGATAATCACTTCACTATCCCTCCCTGGAATCCCCTAGCGTGTATTAGTCCCCACCTTTAGCCTATCCATGGCATCTGCCGTGACACCACCACGACAGTTGGCACCCACCGTGGGGCTAGCGGCGCTAGCAGGGGTGAAGATCCGGACGGGAAACCTCATCGGCACCGACGAACGCATCGTCTTCGGGCTCGTTCAGCGCTTTGGAGCGCTGGACTTCGTCAGTGATAACGCTGGCTGCTTCGGCACGCGCCCACTTCCACGCAACGGCCTCTTTGTCAAGTTGGGTGCGCACAAGGTCTACGTTGCTGTGGACGTATCATGCGTTCATCCGCGGCGCGTCGTCGAGGCAGGGGAACCACCCCTTAGCGTGGTTCACGGGGCGCGTATCACTCGCTCCCCGGACCGTGCTGAAGTGATGATGACTGCGCCGGGTGCTAGCGCAAGCAAGGATCCAGCACCAGACCTAGAGGTAACACCTAAGGCACCGAGGAAAGGTAGAGGACCTCCACTAGAGAGGCCTGAGAATGTACTGAGAGAAGCTATGGATAGCTTGGCAAACCCGGTAGCAGAAGTGGTAGATCCGGCTCAGGCACAGACCGAGCTAGAGGAAACTAGGCAAAAAATTCTAGAGTGAGCGAAAAAGATTGTTGCAGCTCAGCAGTTGTTGAACATGACGCTGCGTGAGTACGCGAAGGCAAACAAAGTAGATGCTGTAAAAGTGAAGGGGAGAAATCTCATGAGTGCAATGAACAAAGAAGGTGATACTCGAATTGAGGAGTCTGAAAACTGTTTGTCCGTAGGGCTGCCGAAGTACAGTACCCCGGCGAAAAACCTCAGAGCAGCGGATGCACCTGCATCCGAGCTAGAGGGTTTGACGGATGAAGCCCGTCAGAGACAGCAAGATCGAGTCAATGAGTTGGTTCGGATCGCGAATAGGCAAAATGAGGAACTGCTTAGGGCAAACCCGGAGAGAGCTGGGGCCTCCAAGATCGTTCATTCGGCGATGGGTAACCCGGAGAAATCCGCTGGAGCCGCATCGTCTCCTCATGGTGGTCCAAGGAGAGAGGAGGTAGTAACCTCGGCCAGGAGAAACAAGCAGATTGTTCCGTATGACCCGACAAGGGCAGGAAAGGCAAAAGAAGTACAGAGAAACAACGATCGATGGAGTGTAAGCCAAGGTGAAGCTGGCCGAGGCAACCGTGACCAAGGCAATGCCGGTCAAGGAAACGCTGTTAACGGCAATGCCGGACAGCGCAACTCTACAGGACAACTACAGCAGCGGAATATACCAAGGTAAGAGCAGAGTGCCGGCCGAGGTATGCAACAGAGAGATGCGCCACGAGAACAAGACCAGTACAATGACGGAGATTCGGAAATGGTAAATGTAGGATACCCAAGGCCGGACTATCATGTGATAGGGTCAAGATTGGGAAGCAGGGATTTGATGCCGGACGATGCCAGGTTGAAACTGGATCGACTATATAGGTCGGAGCAGATTGAAAGTCAAGGTCCTCCGGGTCCTGCATGTTTTGGACCCCGGATCATGAAAGAGCCACCGGTACCTAACTTCCAGTTACCCAGAGGCACGAAGACATATGACGACAGCACTAAGACAGAGGATTGGTTGATAAATTATGCAACGGCTATGAAAATTGCCACAGGCAACTTGAGGTGGGCTGTGCGATACGTACCCCAGATGTTGGAGGGCTCGGCAAGGGCATGGCTGAACAATTTGCCACCCGGAAGCATTAACTGTTGGATCGATTTTGAGGAAATGTTCATCAGCAATTTCTCGAGTACGTATCAGAGGCCGAATAGGCCATAGACATTAGCTATGTGAAAGCAAAGACCGAATGAGACGGATCAGGAGTTTTTAACCCGGTGGTGTACCGTCAGAAACTCATGTGAGGGCGTGATAGAATCACAGGCCATAGCGTGGTTTGCGCAGGGATGCAGATACGCAAGCGAACTGTGGCAAAAGTTGCAAAGGAAGATGCCCACCACGTTGGCTGAGATTATCCGGATTGCTGATTCGTATGCTCTGGGAGATCCGACTCAACCTAGGCTTGTGTCAAACGAGTCAAGCGATGAGTATTACCAGAGAGATGGAGCCGGATTATCCTAGAGGAATGACTACAGAGGAAAAAGAAGAGATGATAGACCGGATCACTGGTACAGTTCGCAACAAGTTGTAGCTGTGAATCAAGATCAACCTGGAACAAGAAGTAATCAACGTTAGAAAACTGGAGGGCAACAATGGACACCAAAAAATGATGGCAAGAAAACTTGGACGCCAGAACAGAAGAAACAGTGGCAAGAAAGGAAGGACCATCTGAGGTACACTTATGAGTCGATGTTGGATCAGCCGTGTAAGTTTCACACGCCCAATCTGAATAACCCAGCGGGTCACACAACGAGGCAATGTGAGTGGATGCGTAAGATAGAACAAGGTGGTTCGGGGAATGCTTAGGCACCCCGGAATGATCAACCTCGGCAGGAGTTACCCCGGCAGCAATTGCTCTCCGGAGCAAACACGCAACAGCTAATGTTGCCTCCCCCTCCGCCGAGGTATGACAACAATGAGAGAAGGGATGCAGTGCATCAGGTGGAAAATAAGCACCAGCCGGATCAGAGGTACCCCGGAAACGAGGGGAGGAATGAGTACAGAGAACATCACCAGAGCTATTGTGTGTTCACAACTGAGGAAACTGATAGAAAGAGCTTGCAGCGCCGACATATGGAGGTCAATGCGGTAATGCCATCAGTGACGAGGTACATGCCTTGATCGGACCAGGAAATCACCTGGAACATCAAAGAGCATCCCAAGCTTATGCCGAGTCCTGGTTCGTATGCGCTAGTGCTGGACCCGACATTCATTGGGCCGAACATCAATGTGAGGTTCTCCAAGGTACTGATTGACAATGGCAGTAGCATTAACATCATGTATGCGGATACAATGTGCAAGTTGGGTATCTCGGAGAACATGCTCCAGGCTACAAGGACAACTTTCCATGGTATTGTACCAGGCATTTCTTGGGAGCCCATAGGAAAAGTCCGGGTTGACGTGATATTCGGCACGAGAGATAATTGCCGAACTGAGAATCTGGAGTTTGAGGTGGTGAACTTGGAAAGTGCGTATCACGCGTTACTCGGAAGACCAGCATTGAACAAGTTCATGGAAAGTTGCCACATCAGTTATCTGAAGATGAAGTTTCCCGGGCCAAATGGAGTGATTACCATTGCTGGAGATTTCCGACGTTCCATTGAGTGTGCCTCAGCCGGGTCTAACCTAGCCGAGTCACTCGTGATTGCGCAAGAGAAAAGAAAAATCCAAGAGGTGGCGGCATTAGCTCAGTCCGAGCAGCAGTATATGCCGGCGTTGAGTAACCCGCATGGTAGCATTTCATTCCAAGCCGCAAAGGATACTAAGAAGGTGCCTGTTGATGATATGTTCCCAGAGCGCACCGTAACAATTGGTGCCGGGTTGAATGATAAATAGGAAAGCGAGCTCGTCAACTTCCTCCGTGAGAATCGGGACATTTTTGCTTGGTCTAGACAGGACTTGCAAGGTGTTCCGAGGGAGTTGGCCGGGCACTCTTTGAACGTGAGACCCAGAGAAAAGCCGGTGAAGCAACCTCTCCGCCGCTTCGCCGAGGATAGGAGAAAAGTCATTGGAGACGAGATAGCTCGGTTGCTAGCAGCAGGATTTATCATGGAAGTACTTTATCCGGATTGGCTCTCTAATCCGGTGTTGGTGGAGAAGAAGAAGGATGACCCGAACGTGGCAGTGGTTTGGCGTATGTGTATAGATTACACGAACCTGAACAAGGCGTGTCCAAAAGATCCATTTCCACTGCCAAGGATAGATCAGGTCATAGACTCAACCGCGGGATGTGAACTGTTGTCATTCATTGATGCATATTCAGGTTTCCACCAGATACCTCTGAATCCGGATGATCTAATAAAGACCACATTTATCACCCCGTATGGGGCTTATTGTTATCGCACCATGCCATTTGGTTTACGTAATGCAGGTGCAACGTACCAAAGATGTATGCAAAAATGTTTGCACGACCAAATAGGTCAAAATGTACAAGTGTATGTGGATGATGTGGTTATCAAGACCAAGGAAAGCAAAATGCTCCTTGACGACATCAGGCAGACATTCACGAACTTAAGAAGGTTCCGAATGAAGCTTAACCCGGAAAAATGTACCTTCGGTGTCCCGGCTGGAAAATTACTCGGATTTCTCGTCTCCAGCCGAGGTATCGAAGTTAATCCAACTAAGATCTGGGCCATTGAACGAATGGAGCTGCCGAAGTGTCTTAACGATGTCCAGAACTTCACTGGTGCCTAGCATCATTGAGTCATTTTGTATGTCGGTTGGGAGAAAAGGCATTGCCTCTCTACCAACTCATGAAAAAGTCGGATAAGTTTGTTTGGACGCCACAGGCCGATGAAGCCTTTGCCCACTTAAAAAAGATGTTAGCCACTGCATCAGTGTTAGCCTCTCCACTATCAAAGGAGCCAATGTTGCTCTACATAGCCGCAACCAACCGAGTTGTAAGTGCAGTGATTGTAGTAGAGCGCGATGAAGAGGGTAAGTCGATGCAGAGGCCAGTGTATTACTTGAGCGAGGTATTATCTGCCTCAAAGCAGAACTACCTGCACTTTCAAAAGGTGGCATATGGTGTCTATATGGCGGCAAAGAAGTTAAAGCATTACTTTGAGGAGCACCCCATCAAAGTAATATGTGAGGCTCCCATATCCGAGATAATGGGTAACAAGGATGCAAGTGGCCGAATCGCAAAATGGGCAATTGAACTAGCTCCTTATGCGCCACAATATGACAGAAGAGAAGCAATCAAGGTACAATACGAACCACCGCCACCAGATCCGAACTACTAGAGGATGCACTTTGACGGGTCAAAAACAAAAACCGGGCTAGGCGCCGGAGTTGTGCTTACCTCGCCAAAGAAGGACCAGCTGAAATATGTGCTCCAAATCCATTTCGCGGCATCGAATAATGTCGCAGAGTATGACGCACTTGTGCATGGGCTCAAGGTAGCTAAAGAGATTGGGATACGTCGGATCATATGCTTTGGCGACTCGGATTTGGTGGTACAACAAGTATCAGGATTATGGGACGCCCTTGATCCAAACATGGCGTTGTACAGATTTCATGTACAGAAGATATCTGGTTACTTTGAGGGGTGTGAATTTCACCATGTACCCCGGGTGGAAAATGAGGCTGCCGACATGCTATCGAAGCTCAGGTCAACCCGACAAGCAATTCCACTGGGTGTAGCATTGGAACACCTCAGAAAACCATCTATCAGGCCGTCCCCAGGAACCGACTCGATCTATGTCCCGGAAGATACAGAATCCGGAGCTGAGCCCATGGACATTGACATGGGAGGTAGTGTGCGAAACCCAGGGACTGCATCAGCAAACCCGGGGACTGCCTCAGCAAACCCGGGGACTACCTCGCAGGACCCGGGGACTGCTCAGCGTGATCTGGTTGAAGTTATGCCGGTGGATCAGATGGAAATTGATGAGGATGTGTTCCCTGCACGAGCAATACCAGATTGGGCACTGCCTATATTTCAATTCCTGAAAGATGGAACGTTACCCACTGAGGAGGTGTTATCCAGGCAAACTCAGAGGAGAGCAAAGGCATACACAATTATCAATTCCGAGATGTACAAACGGAGTGTGACCAATGTCCTCCAGCAATGCGTTGATCCGGAAGAAGGGCTTGACATCCTCCAAGATATACACCAAGGAGAGTGCGGGCATCATGCCTCATCCCGAGCCTTGGTGGCAAAAGCATTCTGGCATGGATTCTACTGGCCCAGTGCCTTAGAACAAGCAGAAGATCTGGTGAGAAAATGCACTAGTTGTCAGAGGTACGCTACCAAGACACACATGCCAATGTCGGAACTCAAGACCATACCAATTACATGGCCATTCGCCGTATGGTGCTTGGATATGGTTGGCCCGTTAAAACCAGCAAGGGGAAATATGACTCACATTTTGGTCATGGTAGACAAGTTTACGAAGTGGATCGAAGTAAAGCCTATAAGGAAATGTGATGGGGCCACGACCGTAACGTTTCTCAAGGATATAATCTTGAGGTACGGCTACCCACACAGTATCATAAGGATAATGGCACAAATTTTGCGGAGGGAGCATTTGCGTGCTTCTGCCGGGACAAGAAGACCCGACTCGACGTAGCCTCGGTAGCCCACCCCGCATCAAACGGGCAAGTGGAAAGATCCAACGGATTAGTACTATCCGGGATAAAACTCCGGCTTGTTGAGCCGCTGCAAAGATCAGCGGGGTGCTGGATAGAAGAACTACCAGCGGTACTGTGGAGTTTAAGAACAACTCTGAATCGATCAACAGGCTATACACTGTTTTTTTTTGGTATATGGGGCAGAAGCTGTATTACCAGCCGACATAGAGCATGATTCGCCTAGGGTCACCCAATACACAAAAGCCCAAGTGCAAGAAGCCCGGCAAAATGATGTTGATCTGCTGGAAGAAGCGAGAGAACTGGCATTGTCCAAATCCGCCATATATCAGCAAAATCCCCGACGCTATCATAGCCGGAAAGTAAGCCCCCGAGTCTTTCGGGAAGGCGATCTGGTGCTCTGGTTGGTACAACATACTGCCAGCATGCATAAATTATCCCCCCCATGGGAAGGGTCGTTCATCGTGAGCAAAGCATTGCACAATGACTCTTATTATCTTATAGATGCAAAGCCACGGGAAAAGAACAAGGTGGACAGGTCCAGCGAAGAATCTAAGCGCCCATGGAATGTAGCTCTAGTTCGTCCTTTCTACACTTAACAGAGAAGTGTATGTATCCGAGTCTTCTCATATGTCGGTATGTATGCCGGCAATGAGCTTATGAATGAAATATTGGCACCTCGAGCAGTAACTCGGGGACTGCCTTAATAATATTTGTTGTTTTTTATTTTTACGATTAGCTGGAATACGTTGTTCTACTTAATTCGGATTAGTAGTGTGTGAGCACCAAGAACCCAACTCTTCGACTTGCTGCTGTCCAACAAGAATTAGCTTGATGGCAAGCAAGAGAACAAGTTTGGAATTGCGTAGCACATGAAAAACGACTAAGGAAAAGAACTTAATCGAGCCGACGTTTGTTTTTCGGACTAACCTTGTATTTACTTTCAAACTATTATGCTAAATTATTTGGAGCTAAGCCTAAAAGTTTCTAAGTATTCTTAAAACAATTTTTGAAGCTCGGATTCGTAAGTCATAAAACTGAATCAAGGTAGACACGAACCGAGCCAGAAGATTGGACAAACAAGAACATGAAACTTGGGGACTACGCCCAAGTTAATCCGGCATACAAGCTTAGTAGCAAAATATTACATAAGTACGGGATACATTTCCACCCGGCATACCGGGGATCTGATAAGTTTTCAAGTGTTTTTAATTAAGGAGCAGCAGGAGGAGGAAGTTCGGCGTCATCTTCGCCTTCTTCGATATCCGAGGCATCGTCCTCTCCATCCTCGTCCGAACTATCTTCGACAATCTCGACCTCTTCGTCGCCAGCGGCTTCCAGGAAGCTCGGACCCTTAGTCAATTCGTGAATGGGAGAATATTCAACAAGGCTATGGGCGCAAGATTGGCGCCGAGCTACCCATTCCGGGTCATCGGTCCACTTGGATCCGGTGCGCACGTGAGTATGTGGTGAAGAACGGTCTCAGTTGCAGCACGTCTAGCGGACTCCCTCCAAAGGTCGAGCTGGGTCTCGATCTCCGACAGCTTTTCAGCAAGAAGTGTGATCCTCTTCGGAGCGCTCTCACCGGGCGAGAACGTGTTGAAGACTCGGACTGAAACATCGAGGAGATCCTTGCCATAGTTCTTGATGATTTCCACGCAAGATGACAAGCTGACCAATAGGTCCTCCATGTCAAAGGGAATGCTCTCACCATCAAGAGCAACGGGAGTACCCCTCTCTCAGCGGAAATTGGCAACAACAACGCTCGCAATAGGAGTACCCTCTCGAAAGTGGCCTAAAAACAAGGCAAAGGAAGATGCTGAAGAAAAGACATATGAAGTAACCCAGAGAAGTATGTTGGATAAGAGAAAGGAACTTACGTGAAATGTGGCTGTGGATCCGGGTCAGTTCATTGATGCAATTATCGCGTCTTTGGAGGAGCTGCACTAGTTCAGCGTTCGCCGACTCAAGTTTGACGTCGGCCTCCTGGAGAAGGTCGCGGTCCTTAGAAATTTGGAGGTTGAGGCGCTCACGCTCTTCGGTGTAGTCCTAGCCAGCCTTTTCAAGCTCAGTTTGGTGCTGTGCCTTCATCTTCTTCATTTCTGCCTTCAGCTTGGCAATCTCGTCATTCTTGGTTCGAAGGAGGGGAAGCTCATCGTCTTTATTTTTGAGCTCGGCCTGATGCTGTCCTGCTTGTTCGAGAAAATGCAGCATCATGTCAGGCACGGGCACGTTATCTTCAAGAGATGCTGAAATAGCGTGTTGACCCGGCAGAGCCGAGGTATGAATGTTTGCCGAGCCAAGAAGAAAAGAAGATGGAAATCAAAGCAGGGTCAGACAATAAGGACTTACCCTTGATTTGCTCCAGGTTCTTTCGCATAATGTTGTTCTCATCCTCCACACCAGCTGCGGAAACCAAATAATGAGATTAGTTCGGCAGAGGGAGTTGAAGGAAAACGGAGAAGCGCCAAGGGAGAAACTTACCCCTTTTCTCATGCTTAGAGAGATGTGCATTGTGCTTTTGCGAGCAGCATCTTGTGGGTATCCAGAAGACGCTGGAACTCAACACTCCGGCGGTTGGTGGTCACCTGAAAAGAATACGAAAATTTGGCTTAAGCCTTGTGCATATTCGAAGTGTACAAGATCCGGGCCAAGTGGAACTTAACCCGGCTCTAGGTGTGTGCATATTCGAAGGGTACAAGATCCGGGCCAAGTGGAACTTAACCCGGCTCTAGGTGTGTGCATATTTGAAGCGTACAAGATCCGGGCCAAGTGGAACTTAACCCGGCTCTAGGTGTGTGCATATTCGAAGTGGACAAGATCCGGGCCAAGTGGAACTTAACCCAGCTCTAGGTGTGTGCATATTTGAAATTATGCAGGAGCTACGTTAGTTCTCTAAGGAGCATCCGACCGAGTAACAAGTTACTCCTCCGGAGGCTCGGGGACTAATGGTTATATTGCTAGTGCATGATAAGGAAAAGGTGAAGTAACGTACCTCCATCATCCGACCCGCAAGGTTAATCGCCTTAGAGGTTGTATTCATCTGGGCAGCGAATTCGGCAGGACCGAACTTCTCCGGGAGATCGTCGTTATAGACGAACTCCGCCTTGTTCCATTTATTCATAAACTCGATCAAGGTCGGAGGATATCACTCCCCACTGAGCATGCGGGGCACCACGAAGCCCCTCGCATGTGCCTCTCTCCTCTCAACCTGATCAAGGGTCAGACCGGTGTGCATAACAAGTTGCTGCGCACTAGTTGGCTCGGCAGGGTCGTCCTTCGGTGCTGGAGCCTTCTTGGCAAGCATGGACGCGAGGGTGCGCTGTCTAGACCCGGTGGACGCTGCCCTGGTGACATTAGGGGCTTTCTTGCCTTTGGCTTGCTGAGAGGAGGAAGTGGTTGCGGCTGATTTCCCCTTATGAGCTGCCTGGGTACTTCCTCGTCAAGACTGAGAAGACTCGGACGAGGCGGAGGAGCTTGGCGCTGGTGCCCTTGTTGCTGGTGCCGGAATTGGTGCTGGTGCTGGTGCTGATGTCGGTGCTGGCATGGAGGTAGTTTCAGTAGTTGCTGGTTGCGGTTGAGCCAAAGTGGTGGATGCCGCTGCCTCGGCTAGATCCGTCTCCCCCGCTCCGAGGTCCCCCCCCCCTCTTGACGAGGTGGGCTGTAACCCGGAGCACCCGTAGAACCCTCTGGAATAGGGCTCAGCGGGCGTGACTCGTCGTCACGAGGGGGAGAGGAGCTAGGATGGAGCGACGAAGAGATGCTAGATCCACTCTGAGGGACCTCCACCGCAGCCCTGTCAAATCAAATAATGTCAGAAGAGAAATTACAACAATGCAAGAAAGAACAAGTTGCAGGAGAAAAAGAGACTTACGCGTCCGAGGTTTGGGGCTCCTTGGGTTTTCGAGCCCTTCGTGCCGGGGCCTTGCCTGCAAGCTTGGAAGCAGTTTTGTCTCCGGACTTCTTTCGCCTTTTGGAGGCCTGAGAAGGTCCGGAGGAGGAACTTGATGCAGCTCCATGCTTCTTCTTCGGCGCTGCCGGAACAGGTTCCCCCGTGGCAAGGGGAGGGTCCTCGTGGATCTACCCACCGGGGTTAGCTGATGTCAGAAAAGCATAAGAAAGGGGGATATCATCAACAGGTTCAATCACCTCGACATCCGAGTCATCTTCATCATCAGTCCAATCTCTAATAGAAGAGGGTTTACCGGTGGGTCGCTTCGTAGCGTCGGTCATCGGGAGGAACATCTCCTGGTCCGGCTCTTCCTTGTGGGTGGTGAAGAGAGTCAAAAATGGAACAATGACCGACATATAATTAACACGGAGTAAATTTGTGCCACGAAGCTTACCGAGGGAGGGAGCCTATCCCGGCAAAAATGCTCAATTCCCCACCTCCATTCAGTGGAGAAGTCCTTGTGGGTGGTGAAGAGAGCCTTGACCCGACGATAGATCTCCGAGTTGCTCAACTCGAAGGACGAGGTCCGGTTGGGGTCACGGACGAAGCTCATATGGCACACCTTGTGGGTGTGCCTCTGGAGGGGGGAGATTCGGTTGCGCACGAACATGATCATAGCATCCTCGTTGTGCAACCCGAGCTTCTTCAGCTCCGCAAACCTCTTGTTGACCTGTTTGGCCAAGGCTGTGGGCTTCTTGGGGACAACGTCCCACGTTTCCGGGTTAGGTGGACCCGGAGCATAGGGAAGCAGCCGGATCAAGTCTTCAGTGCCCTCATTCCAGACATAAAAGAAAGTACGGGCCCATCCTTTGCAGGACTCCAGCCCGGTGACCCGAGGGAAAACGGATAGCCTCCGGGGTGAGATGGATGCAGCTCTGAATTGAGTGAGCTGCTTGTCCTTCGGATCATGTTGAATATTCGGAATGACATTACGACGAAGGCCGAAAAACCGGATCCATAGCTCCTTCGTGGGCCACAATCCGGCGTAGCCCTCGATCGTAGAGGCAAAAGCAGAAAAAGAGGTGATTGCGTTGGCAGGAAGGTGGTGCAGCTGGAGTTCATACGTGCTTAACCAGTCATGGAAGAAATTGCTGACCGGCAAACCGAACCCCCGTTGGAAGTGCGACAAGAACACAACGTACTCACCCGGAGTGGGTGAGGGGGCGAGTTCGGCGGAGGCAAGCCGCGCGATGACGCCGGCGGGGATGCGTCTGGTCCGGTAGAGCCAGTCCAAGTCATCTTGGCAGACCCATGACCGGGCCCACGCACCACGGTCAGCGGCGGCGGAGTCCTATCCATTTATTGCTCAGCAACGCCGAGCTCCTCCTCCGTCATATGATAATTGCTGCCCTCGCTGGCGCTAGCGGCGGCGGGGGGCAAAGGCCTAGATTGGCAGCGACCCGTGGTGGAGGAGGCGCGTAGCGGCGACGACGACATAGAAATCTGGGGGGAAAATGCGGCGGCGGCGCTGCTGCTTGGGAGCACTGGGGGCGGCGCGGTCGCGAGGAAGACGAAGAAGAAGAGCAAGGGGAAGAGGGGCGCGATGAGGGGAAAAAGCCTAAGTGATGCGCCCCTCCCCTATTTAGCCTCTTCCACAAGGAGAAAGTGGGATCGCGTCCTGCGGGCAAGCCACATGCAATGGCCGTGTACCACCCACATCAACCAATCAACAAGGATCCACACCGAAGGCCATAGAGTGGAGTTGGTCCCATGACGTGACACGTTGATGCGGTAAACAGGAGGCAGGGGTGACGTGACCCACGCACAGTGATGACTGACAATTACTGCGGCGGTTACTGTGCTGGCCCTTAAAATGAGACAACATAATGATTAGCCTCCACGTGGGTTGGCGTATGAGAGAAGGAAGCAAGACCTGGATAGGACCGTGGTAACCCGGCCAGCAAGTGAAAACTTGGAATGTGCAGAGGGAAAGTAAAGCCATGAGGTCCGAGTTGAAGTGGTAACCCGGCCGGCAAGTGAAAACTTGGAACATGCAAGGGGAACATAAATCCATATAACCCGAGACAAGGAGGTAACTCGGAAATAACGTCCAAAGGTCAAACATAGTTGAACCTGGTGTGGCCTTAGCGGCCGAGGCAGCTAAGACCGCACCAGCTTCGGGGACTAATGTTGGGGGGATACCCCCGGGTAGGGTCACGCCGGGGTATAAAGGCCGAGTTAGCCGAGGTTCGGCAAGGCCAAAGCGGATGCTGGCCGGGTCACCTCAAGGAAGGCCGAATCACGGGGCAACCCGGACCAGGAGGCGTTCGCCTAACTAAGTCTCAACCGACTTAAGCAGTAAGTCGGAAATGCATGTTTAACTTGTACGGAGGAACAGGTGTGGCCGGATCAACTATGATCCGGGGCACATCTAGCTTCTAGGAGAAGGAAGGAATCTTGCTGGTCAAAAGAAGCCCTGTACGCACTTCCTGAGCGAAGCAGACAAGGGCAGGACCACCGAGGCGTGGCCGACAAGGGTGATGATGCCCATGTCGGCTGACACGGGCTTCGCAGAGGCTCACGTAGCCTCTGCATGTGTGACGCGAGGGAAAAGTAACCCGGTCGGTTTACTACTTTGGGAGATGGCATATTCTTAGGAATATGCCTCCACATATGCCCTAAGTGGAGACCTAGCCCCCCCTATATAAGGAGGGCTAGGGCTTCAGTAGAGGGGGTTCCAATTTGGCTAGTTTGGCTAGGGTTTTAAGGGTGATCTGTGAGCGAGAGTAAGAGAGCTCCTTCTTCCTCCTCTCGCCAATACAGCTCTAGGAGCACTTGTAACCTTGGAGACAAAGCAAATATAAACTTCTGTGTGGAGAATCACTTCACTATCCCTCCCTGGATTCCCCTAGCGTGTATTAGTCCCCACCTTTAGCCTATCCCGGGCATCTGCCGTGACACCACCACGACAAGGTCACAGCATTTGTGAATTGATGTGATGAACATTCATCCTAAGTATAGCATGACGATCAAAGTCATTATGTTTATATTGCTATAACATCATACAAAGTAATCTTAGTCCTTAGACCATGAGATCATGTTAATTGCTAACACCGGAAGAGTATCTTGATAACATCAAACGTCACACCATAACAGGGTGACTATAAAGGTGGGTTCAGTGCTACGAAGGTGTTATGTTGAGTCTCATGGATCAAGAGTAGAATTTGTCAATCCTGATGACGGATAGATATACTCTGGGCCCTCTCGGTGATATAACATTAAGGTAGCTTGCAAGCAAGTGATGTGATCACTAGAATGTTATATCACAAGAACGAGAAAAGAGTGCATGTCGGTAACGAGATCAAACTAGGTATTTAGATACCGATGATCGAATCTCATACATGTATTATATCATGAGACAAAGGGATTAAATTACTAGCATTAAAGGTTCTCACGATCACAGAAGTCATCGTTGAATGTGCAGGAGTCAGTATGGATTTCCAGGTCCTGCTTCTGATTATTGATCTAAGAGGAGTCTCAATCATGTCTGCATTATTCGCGAACCATAGGGTGACACACTTAAGGTTTGTCGGACACCATTTAGGAGCACATATGTTTCAGACAAAAGGTTTGCAAAGTGCAGGAAATGTTTCGATAGAAACCGGAATTGTTTCGGGTGAAATTGCAGAAAGAGGTTCTACATGTGATATTGAAATGTTGCAAGGGGTTTTATGTGAATGTTTGTTAATTAAAATAATTAATAAAATTCTGAATAAAATAAATAAAAGAGTTTTATTAATTGAGAGTTGCATTAAATTTGGTGGAAATTTAATCCATGTGAGTGGAACTTTGGGTGGAGCTTGATTTGATGTGAGTGGAGCTTCCACCACATGAATGAGGAAGAGGAGGGGGCTCCCTCCTTGGCTGATGGCCATGGTAGGGGAGGAGTCCCCCCTCTCCTCCCCCACAAAGCACACCTCCTCGTGAAGGATCTCTCTCCCCCTCTAGATATTCCCCCATGGTCTCGGATTAGCGAGATACATGTTCCCGGTGGCCTTATGTCTGGAAGGGGTTGTTGCTTCCGCTGATTCGCTGGAGCGAGGATGTGGAGGTTGTCCGGTGGCTTGAACATGTGTGCGAGGACGGATGCGCTGCTGATTTCCGGTGCTCGGACTTCCACACGATCTTGAGATCGGCAAGCATACGACTACATCAACCACGAGTTCCTACTCGTTAACAAAACTCGTTGTCTTCGAGGGTAAGTTCTCCATGGATGTATGTCCACCCGTTGCTCTTTATCTGGTAGATAGATCTCGGCGTATAGTTCTCATCGTAGGAAATTTTTTGTTTTCTATGTTGCGGACCCAATAGGTTAGTGAGGCACAGTGAGGATACCCGGAAAGTATATTCCCAACAATGACATGCTTGATGAATTGGTGTCTCTACCATGTTTTCTAAAGTTGATTTGCATAGTGGTTACCACCAGATTCATACGAAATTGGGAGATGAATGGAGAACATAATTTAAAACTAAGTTTGGGTTATATGAGTGGTTAGTAATGCTGTTTGGTTTAACCAATGCACCTAGCGCATTCATGAGATTAATGAACGAACTTTTACGTGCTTTCATTGGACGTTTTGTGGTAGTCTACTTTGACGATATTCTGATTTATAGCAAATCTTTAGAGGATCATTTGGAACATTTGCGTGCTATTTTCAATGCTTTACGTGATGCACGTTTGTTTGGCAATATTGAGAAGTGCACCTTTTGCACCGATCGACTTGTTTTTCTTGGCTATGTTGTTACATCACAGGGTGTTGAAGTGGATCTAGCCAAGATTGAAGCAATTGAGAATTGGCCGCAGCCCAATACGGTCACACAAGTGAGGAGTTTTCTTGGCCTCGCTGGTTTTTATATGCGTTTTGTCAAAAAAATGGATCAATTGCTGCGCCGCTAAATGAACTTACCAAGAAGTATGTGCCCTTTGTTTGGGGTGATTCACAACAACAAGCCTTCATGATATTGAAAGATAAGTTAACACATGCTCCATTACTCCAACTTCCTGATTTTACTAAGACTTTTGAGCTTGAATGTGATGCTTGTGGAATTGGTTTGGGAGGTGTGTTATTACAAGAGGGAAAACCTGTTGCATATTTTAGTGAGAAATTGAGTGGGGCTAGTCTGAACTATTCTACTTATGATAAAGAATTATATGCGCAGGTTCGGACGTTAGAAACTTGGCAACATTATTTATGGACTAAATAATTTGTTATAGATTCTGATCATGAATAGTTGAAACATATTCATAGTGAATCTAAGATGAATCGTCACCATGCAAAGTGGGTTGAATTTATTGAGTCTTTTCCTTATGTTATCAAACACAAAAAGGGTAACGATAATTTTATTGATGATGCTTTGTCACGCCGTTATACTTTGTTATCTCAACTTGACTTCAAAATATTTGGATTGGAAACTATTAAGGAACAATATGTGCATGATGCTGAATTTAAAGATGTGTTGCAGAATTGTAGAGATGGTATAACATGGAACAAATTCGTCTTCAATAATGGATTTGTGATCCGCGCTAACAAACTATGCATCCTAGATAATTCCATTCGTCTTTTGTTGTTACAAGAGGCGCATGGAGGAGGACTGATGGGTCACTTTGGTGTAAAGAAGACAGATGATGTTCTTGTTGCACACTTCTTTTGGCCATGCATGCATCAAGATGTTGAGAGATTCATGGCATGCTGCACTACTTGTCAAAAAGCTAAGTCTCGCCTTAATCGACGCAATTTATATATGCCTCTTCCTGTTCCTAGTGTCCCTTGGGAGGATATTTCTATGGAATTTGTTTTGGGATTGCCTCGTGCATAGAAGGGGAGGGATAGCATTTTTGTTGTTATGGATTGGTGTTCCAAGATGGCACACTTTATTCCTTGTCACAAGACTGATGATGCATCGTGTATTGCTGATTTGTACTTTCGTGAAATTGTTTGTTTACATGGTGTTCCAAATACTATTGTTTCTGATCGTGAGACTGAACTTCTTAGCCACTTTTGGAGATGTTTATGGGCTAAGTTGGGGACAAAATTGCTGTTTAGTACTACATGTCATCCCCAAACTAATGGACAAACTGAAGTAGTTAATAGAACTTTCTCTACCATGTTATGGGCTGTTTTAAAGAACTTAAAATTGTGGGAAGAGTGTTTACCTAATATTGAATTTGCTTATAATCGTTCGCTGCATTCTACCACAAAGATGTGCCCTTTTGAGATTGTGTACGGTTTTGTTCCTCGTGCACCTATTGATTTATTGCCATTACCTTCTTTGGTGCAAAATAATTTGGATGCTACACAACATGCTGAAATCATATTAAAATTACATGAGACTACTAAAAACAACATAGAACGCATGAATGCTAAGTATAAACTTGTTGGGGATAGAGGGAGAAAGCATGTTGTGTTTGATGTTGGTGATCTTGTTTGGTTGCATTTGCGCAAAGGTCGTTTTCCTGATTTGCACAAGTCTAAGTTAATGCCACGTGTTGCTGGACCTTTTAAGGTGTTAAGAAAATAAATGATAATGCATATAAACTTGAGCTCCCTATAGATTTTGGTACGGTTAGTCCTACATTTAACATTGCATATTTGAAGTGTTACTTTGGTGAGTAAGATGAGATTGCGTCGAGGACGACTTCAATTCAAGAAGGGGAGAATGATTTGTGGACATCCCATCTATTGATACAAACCTTGTACCTACAACTACACAAATACAAGGACCTATCACTCGAGCTCATGCCAAGCAACTTAACTATCAGGTACTTTCATTTTTTGGAACTATTCCTCATATACATGAGAATGTGATGCTGCCTAAATCAGATGTGTTTGTTACTCTTAGGAATGATGGACCTAGCATGGACGAGAGGGACAAGCATTGGAGCATGATCATGCATGGAGATGGCAGCAAGTATATGAGGATTGAAGAGGATGCCGCAAGTGGAGATTTTAGAAATTTGAAGCCACCATAATGAAGATTGAATGCTTGGAAAAAATATTCAAGAATATTACTTTGTAGACTCGTCCATAGCTTAATTTGGTGTTGCATCACCTTTAATTTGGGATAGGCCCATGTTATTTTCGCAGGAGTTTTAATAGCCACTTTTTAGAGTCCGTATTTGAGGGAAAAAGGCCTTTTAGTGCTGGATTTGGCCACAATACCTATGGTTGGTCGAAACCCCACCTTTTCCTCCTTAAATACCACCCATAGCCGTCACTTTAGACTTGGATTTTGTTTAGACTAAAAGTTAGCCATCATTGCAACTTCGCCAAGGCTTGAGTGTCGTAGAGACCTCCTGTACTTCGCACCTATTCAGGATCCCACCATATTCAATAAATCTTTCATCTTTATCTACAATATCTTGACTGCAATATTAGTTCTTACTTGTTCTCAATTTTAGGTAGGAATTAAGACCCTCGCTGGTCAGGTTTATCGTGCTTCTACAAGAATGGTAACCTCTACGAGATTAGCCTAGCGATTGCATTGGCGCTCGTGGTCGCACGTGTAGTCGGATCATCAAGCCTGAACTTCACCCAAATCGACTATCACTATCTCATCGAAAGATCGGACACCTTTGCCCTATCATATAACTTCCTTTCTTACTACCTCTTTCATTTTATGATTCAATCTTTTTTGATTATCAACAAATGGTTTAGCTTCTCCAATCTTAGATATCTTGTGAGTTACTATGGGGGGCTCTATACCTTTTATGTCATTAAGAGTGTATCGAAAAGTTTCATGATGTTTGACAAGTACCTCTAACAATTTCGTGTTTTCCTCTGGTGTGAGCTTATCATCTAAAATCACTGGGCATTTACCTTCCTTACCTAACTATTCATACCTGAGACTTGGAGGGAGAGGTTTTAAAACAAGGGGCGAAAGATCCACATCCCCTTTTCTTTCAAGTTCTTCAAATTCAATACTGAGGCAAGTCTCGACCTCTGCAGCGGTGTTGAGAATATCTTGCATATCTTCTTTTGCAGAGTCATTTGTAAGCTAATCATCTCTTGTCAAACTCTTCCCCAACTCAGATTGCGGAGTACAAAAATAGATTGCTACCAATTCTTCAATAGTCTTCTCCTCCTTAATCTCAACTTTCTTTTCATAAGGTAATCTTGTGAATTGGATGTAGTTTATTTCTACAGCTTCTTCAGCAAACTGCAAATACAAAGCTTGCTTTTTGTTGTCAATATCAATGTTCAAAGGTAGAAACGGTCACCAAAAATGACTAGGCAAGAGGAGTTCAAAGGTATTTCAATAATATGAAAATCAATTGGGTACACAAAATCTCCAACAGAAACACAAACATTGCGAAGTATACCGTGAGTATAACTTTTCGAAGGAATCATAGCAATCTCAATTAAAGGTAAAAAAGGGTATATTTATCTAAGAGACGAGTTAAAGGGGCAGTTATCTCAGCGAAATCTTTAATAAAGTGTTTATAAAACCATCATGTCTAAGGAATTTCTTTACTCCCTTTATATCTTGCGGGATCGGCAGCGCTTGTAAGTAACCAAATTTGAATTATCAATCTCAATGTTCTTTTCAGAAAACCTTATGCCTAAAAACTATACCTTCCCTTACCATGAAGGGGCAGTGCTCCCAATTGAGAACCATCTTGGTTTGTTTACATCGCTGCAGAACTCTATTAAGATTATAGACACATTTCTCAAAAGTAGTTCCATAAGAAAGAAAATTGTCCATAAGGACATCCATGGAACTTTCCACAAAACTGTCGAATATTTTTAGAATATACTCTTGAAAACTAGAAGCTGCGTTACACAAACCAAAAGGCATTAATCCATAAGCATAGGTTCCAGAGGGACATGTAAAAGTAGTTTTTTCTTGATCTTCAGGCTGGATAGCTATTTCTTTTACTTTTTAGTTGAGTCAGTAAACATATTCCCTTCTAGCTCAAGCAAGTATTTTGAGTTATTGTGTTTCATTCATTCATATGATGATTCATTCAATAATGTTTCTTATGTTCCTTGTTTTGCACATTTGCTCTTATCTTAGTGTTTACTACTTTGAAAGCTATCATTGAAAACCAGTTATGTGTGAACTCTAGGAAATTGTCAACTATTCTTCGACCAAGAGCTAAGTTTGCCATTACCAATTATGATTTACTTTATGTATATGTATTGTGTTTCCTTTACTTATTGCAAGTTAAGTTATATAATAGTGATTTGTCTTCTATTATGATTTATGAATTGATGAATGTGATGCTTCTTGTCCATATTCTTTTATCAACTCTTCACTCCACAAACCTGAGGTCAGGTTTATTGAGCTCAATTTTTGCTTGGGGACAAGCGAAATCTAATCTTGGGGGGAGTTGATACGTCCATTTTGCATCACTATTCTATATCATAATTTACTGTTATTCATTGATATATTTCATATTAAGAGATGATACTTATGTTATGTCACCTGTTTTTGCATGGTTGATGACTTTTGGAGCATGGACCGCTGTAGTCAGGATTCTGATGGAAAATGTGCTGTTTGGAGGTGAAATTCAAAAAGATCAGAAAATCCGGGAAAATACATGGAAAATTCTATTTTTTCAGAAGACGGAGATTGCTAGAAGGGGGAGTGGAGATGGGCCACAGGGGGCCCACACCACCCCCTGCGCGGGCAGCCCTAGGTCGCGCCAGCAGGTGGTGTGGATGCTCTTGCCCACTCCAGGCTCTCCCCGTTGGCGTATATTATCCCCACCGAAACCTAATACCTGGGAGAGCAACCACAAAAAGATTTTGCCGCCTCTGCGGGGCAGAAAACACCGAGAGAGAAAGATCTCTCCGGCAGACAGATTTCTGCCGGGGGAATTCCTTCCTGGAGAGGGGAGATCATCACCATCAACACCACCATCAAGTTGGACTTCATCAGGATCATCATCATCATCACCATCATCATCTCCACCAGCACCGTCATCACCACTTCATACCGCTGTAACAATTGGGTTGAATCTTGCATAGTTCTTAGGGGAAACTTTCCCGGTGTTGATTACTCTTTGTAGTTGATGCTATTGAGTGAACCATTGAATTATCATTTATGTTCAGATTGTTACATATCATTATATCATCTTTGATCTTGATCCATATGATGTCTTGTGAGTAGTTCGTTTAGTTCTTGAGGACATGGGAGAAGTCATGTTGTTAGTAGTGGAATTGTGTTGAGAAAGATTCAATGGTTTGATATTTAAGTTGTGGTGTATTTCTTCTAGTGGTGTCATGTGAACGTCGACTACATTACACTTCACCTATATGGGCCTAGGGGAATGCATTGTGTATTTGGCTACTAATCCTAGGGGTTTCCGGAGTGATAGAAACCTAAACCCCCATTAGGAAACCTTTGCACAAGGGATTTCAGGGTCTTAGAGTTTAAAGTTGTGGTTAGGTTTCTACCTTAATTACTTTCTTGTACTTGCGGATGCTTGCAAGGGGTATAATCACAAGTATGTATTAGTCCTAGGAAGGTTGGTACATTAGCACAGGTTCACCCACATAACACTTAGCAAACTAAAGAAGATTAATCAACTATATGAAGCGAAAGCACTTGACGATATTCCCGTGTTTCCTCGAGAACGTTTGGCCATCTTAAGTAATACAACCGGCTTGTCCTTTGCTAAAGAAAGGATTGGGCCACTTGCTGCATATTTTATTATTGTCTTTTATTTACTCGTACTTTATTTATCTACATTATCAAAAAACCCAAAAAATCTGTTTGCTAAGTATTTACACAGAATTCATGCTCCAAGCCATTAGTCAACACCTTCTGCTCCTTGTTGGGTTTAACACTCTAACTTATCAAAAATACTGCGATACACCCCTATACTTGTGGGTCATCAACATGCAATGACTCCGGTGGTGGTTTTGGAAAGTAACACACATGCAATGACACTAGTGGTGGTTTAGGAAAGGAAGACACATGCAATGACTCTGGTGGTGGGTTAGAAAAAGAAGACAGAGGCAATGACTTTGGTGGATCCATGTGGTTTAGGAAAAGAAGACACATGCAATGACTCTGGTGGTGGTTTAGCAAAGGAACACAAATGCAATGACTCTAGTGGTGGTTAAGGAAAAGAACACACATTCAATGACTCTGGTGGTGGTTTAGGAAAGGAACACACATGCAATGACTCTGGTGGTGGTTTAGGGAAGGAACACACATGCAATGGCTCTGGTGGTGGTTTAGGAAAGGAAGACACATCCAGTGACTCTGGTGGATCCATGTGGTTTAGGAAAAGAAGACACATACAATGACTCTGGTGGTGGTTTTGGAAAGAAACACACATACAATGACTCTGATGGTGGTTTAGGAAAGAAACACACATGCAATGACTCTAGTGGATCCATGTGGTATAGGAAAAGAAGTCACATGCAATGTATTTGGTGGTGGTTTAGGAATGGAACACACATGCAATGACTCTGGTGGTGGCTTACGAAAGGAACAAACATGCAATAACTCTGCTGGTCGTTTAGGAAAGTAAGACACATGCAAAGACTCTGGTGGATCCATTTGGTTTAGGAAAAAAAGACAAATGCAATGACTCCGGTGGTTTAGGAAAGGAACACACATGCAATGACTGTAGTCGTGGTTTAGGACAAGAACACACATTCAATGACTCTGGTGGTGGTTTAGGAAAGGAACACACATGGAATGACTCTGATGTTTAGCAAAGGAAGACACATGCTTTTCTGGTGGATCCATGTGGTTTAGGAAAAGAAGACACATGTAATGACTCTGGTGGTGGTTTAGGAAAGGAACACACATGCAATGACTCTGGTGGTGGTTTAGGAAAGGAACACACATGTAATGACTCTGGTGGTGGTTTAGGAAAGGAACACACAAGGAATGACTCTCGTGGTGGCTTAGAAAAATAAGACACATGCAATGACTTTGGTGGAACCATGTGTTTTAGGAAAAGAAGACACATGCAATGACTCTAGTGGTGGTTTAGGAAAGGAACACACATGCAATGACTCTAGTGGTGGTTTAGGAAAAGAACACACATTCAATGACTCTGGTGGTGGTTTAGGGAAGGAACACACATGAAATGGTATGTTCCTTTCCTAAACCACCACCAGAGTCATTGCATCTGTGCTCCTTTCCTAAATCACATGGATCCAATAGAGTCGTTGCATGTGTCTTCCTTTCCTAAACCACCACCAGAGTCATTGCATGTGTGTTCCTCTCCTAAACCACCACCAAAGTCATTCTATGTGTCTTCTTTTCCTAAACCACATGGATACACCAGAATCATTGAATGTGTCTTCCTTTCCTAAACCACCACCAGAGTCATGCATGTGTGTTTCTTTCCTAAACCACCACCAGAGTCATTGCATGTGTCTTCTTTTCCTAATACGCATGGATCAACCAGTGTCATTGCATGTGTGTTCCTTTATTACACCACCACCAGAGTCATTGCATGTGTGTTCCTTTCCTAAACCACCACCAGAGTCATTGCATGTGTCTTCTTGTCCAAAACAACATGGATCCACCAGAGTCATTGCATGTGTCTTCGTTTCCTAAACCACCACTATAGTCATTGCATGTGTCTTCCTTTCATAAACCACCACCAGAGTCATTGCATGTGTGTTCCTTTCCTAAACCACCACCAGAGTCATTGAATGTGTGTTCTTTTCCTAAACCACCACGAGAGTCATTGCATGTGTGTTCTTTTCCTAAACCAGCACCAGAGTCATTACATGTGTCTTCTTTTCTTAAACCACCACCAAAGTCATTTATTGTGGGGTTCTATCTTAAACTACCACCAGAGTCAATGTCTGTGTGATCCTTTCCAAAACCACCAGCAGAGTCATTGAATGTGTCTTCTTTTCCTAAACCACATGGATCTACCAGTGTCATTGCATGTGTGTTCATTTCTTAAACCACCAGAGTCATTGCATTTGTGTTCTTTTCCTAAATCACACAGATCCACCAGAGTAGATGCATGCGCGTTCCTTTCCTAAACCACCACTAGAGTCATTTCATGTGTCTTGTTTTCCTAAACCACATGGAGCCACCAGTGTCATTGCATGTGTGTTCCTTTTTTAAACCACCACTAGAGTCATTGCATGTGCGATCGTTTCCAAAACCACCACCAGAGTCATTGAATGTGTCTTCTTTTCCTAAACCACATGGATCTACTAGTGTCATTGCATGTGTGTTCCTTTCTTAAACCACCACCAGAGTCATTGCATTTGTGTTCTTTTCCTAAACCACACAGATGCACCAGAGTCGATGCATGTGTGTTCCTTTCCTAAACCACCACCAGAGTCATTGCATGTGTCTTTTTTCCTAAACTACATGGATCCACTAGTGTCATTGCATGTGTGTTCCTTTCTTAAGCAACCACCAGAGTCATTGCATGTGTGTTCCTTTCCTAAACCGCCACCAGAGTCATTGCATGTGTTTTCTTTTCTTGAACCACATGAATTCACCAGGTGATTGCATGTGTCTTCCTTTCCTAAACTACCACTAGAGTCATTGCATTTGTGTTCTTCTCCTAAACCACATGGATCCACCAGAGTCATTGCATGTGTGTTCCTTTCCTAAACCACCACCAGAGTCATTGCATGTGTCTTGTTTTCCTAAACCACATGGATCCACCAGTGTCATTGCATGTGTGTTCCTTTCTTAAACCACCACCAGAGTCATTGCATGTGTGTTCTTTTCCAAAACCACCACTAGAGTAATTGCATGTGTGTTCCTTTCCTAAACCACCACCAGAGTCATTGCATGTGTCTTCCTTCCCTAAACAACCACCAGAGTCATTGCATGTGTTTTCTTTTCCAAAACCAGCACCAGAGACATTGCATGTGTGTTCCTTTCCTAAACCACCACTAGAGTAATTGAATGTGTGCTCTTTTCCTAAACCACCACTAGAGTAATTGCATGTGTGTTCCTTTCCTAAACCACCGCTAGAGTCATTGCATGTGTCTTCTTTTCCTAAACAACATGGATCCACCAGAGTCATTGCATGTGTGCTCCTTTCCAAGACCACCACCAGAGTTATTGCATGTGTCTTCTTTTCCGAAACCACATGGATCCACCAGTGTCATTGCATGTGTGTTCCTTTCTTAATCCACCACTAGAGTCATTGCATTTGTGTTCTTTTCCTAAACCACATGGATCCACCAGAGTCATTGCATGTGTGTTCCTTTCCTAAACCACCACTAGAGTCATTGCATGTGTCCTTTTTTCCAAAACCACATGGATCCACCAGTGTCATTACATGTGTGTTCCTTTCTTAAACCACCACCAGAGTCATTGCATGTATGTTCCTTTCCTAAACCACCACCAGAGTCATTGCATGTGTCTTCTTTTCCTAAACCACATGGATATACCAGAGTCATTGCATGTGTCTTCCTTTCCTAAACCACCACCAGAGTCATTGCATGCGTGTTCCTTTCCTAAACCACCACTAGATTCATTGCATGTGTCTTGTTTTCCTAAAACACATGGATCCACCAGACTCATTGCATCACTCTTCCTTTCCTAAACCACCACCAGAGTCATGGGAAGTGTGTTCCTTTCCTAAACCACCACCAGAGTCATAGCATGTCTGTTCCTTTCCTAAACCACCACCAGAGTCATTGCATGTGTCTTCTTTTCCTAAACACATGGATCCACCAGAGTCATTGCATGTGTCTTATTTTTCTAAACCACCACCAGAGTCATCGCATGTCTCTTCCTTTCCTAACCCACCACCAGATTTATTGCATGTGTGTTCCTTTCCAAAACCACCACCAGAGTTATTGCATGTGTGTTCCTTTCCTAAACCACCACTAGAGTCATTGCATGTGTCTTCTTTTCCTACACCAAATGGAACCACCAGTGTCATTACATGTGTGTTCCTTTCTTAAACCTCCACCAGAGTCATTGCATGTGTGTTCCTTTTCCTAAACCACCACCAGAGTCATTACATGTGTCTTATTTTCCTAAACCACATGGATAAACCAAAGTCTTTGAATGTGTCTTCCTTTCCTAAACCACCACCAGAGTCATTGTATGTGTGTATCTTTCCGAAACCACCAGAGTCATTGCATGTGCTTTCCTTTCCTAAACCACCACCAGAATCATTGCATGTGTGTTCCTTTCCAAAAGCACCACCAGAGTCATTGCATGTGTGTTCTTTTCCTAAACCACATGGATCCACTAGGGTTATTGCATGTGTGTTCCTTTCCAAAACCAACACTAGAGTCATGGAATGTGTATTCTTTTCCTAAACCACCACTAGAGTCATTGCATATGTTCCTTTCCTAAACCACCACCAGAGTCATTGCATGTGTCTCCTTTTTCTAAACCACATGGATCCACTAGAGTCATTGCATGTGCCTTCCTTTCCTAAACCACCACCAGAGTCATTGCATGTGTGTTCCTTTCCTAAACCACCACCAGAGTCATTGCATGTGTCTTCCTTCCATAAACAACCACCAGAGTCATTGCATGTGTGTTCTTTTCCAAAACCAGCACCAGAGACATTGCATGTGTGTTCCTTTCCTAAACCACCACTAGAGTAATTGAATGTGTGCTCTTTTCCTAAACCACCACTAGAGTAATTGCATCTGTGTTCCTTTCCTAAACCACCGCTAGAGTCATTGCATGTGTCTTCTTTTCCTAAACAACATGGATCCACCAGAGTCATTGCATGTGTGCTCCTTTCCAAGACCACCACCAGAGTTATTGCATGTGTCTTCTTTTCCGAAACCACATGGATCCACCAGTGTCATTGCATGTGTGTTCCTTTCTTAAACCACCACTAGAGTCATTGCATTTGTGTTCTTTTCCTAAACCACATGGATCCACCAGAGTCATTGCATGTGTGTTCCTTTCCTAAACCACCACTAGAGTCATTGCATGTGTCTTTTTTTCCAAAACCACATGGATCCACCAGTGTCATTACATGTGTGTTCCTTTCTTAAACCACCACCAGAGTCATTGCATGTATGTTCCTTTCCTAAACCACCACCAGAGTCATTGCATGTGTCTTCTTTTCCTAAACCACATGGATATACCAGAGTCATTGCATGTGTCTTCCTTTCCTAAACCACCACCAGAGTCATTGCATGCGTGTTCCTTTCCTAAACCACCACTAGATTCATTGCATGTGTCTTGTTTTCCTAAAACACATGGATCCACCAGACTCATTGCATCACTCTTCCTTTCCTAAACCACCACCAGAGTCATGGGAAGTGTGTTCCTTTCCTAAACCACCACCAGAGTCATAGCATGTCTGTTCCTTTCCTAAACCACCACCAGAGTCATTGCATGTGTCTTCTTTTCCTAAACACATGGATCCACCAGAGTCATTGCATGTGTCTTATTTTTCTAAACCACCACCAGAGTCATCGCATGTCTCTTCCTTTCCTAACCCACCACCAGATTTATTGCATGTGTGTTCCTTTCCAAAACCACCACCAGAGTTATTGCATGTGTGTTCCTTTCCTAAACCACCACTAGAGTCATTGCATGTGTCTTCTTTTCCTACACCAAATGGAACCACCAGTGTCATTAAATGTGTGTTCCTTTCTTAAACCTCCACCAGAGTCATTGCATCTGTGTTCCTTTTCCTAAACCACCACCAGAGTCATTACATGTGTCTTATTTTCCTAAACCACATGGATAAACCAAAGTCATTGCATGTGTATTCCTTTCCTAAACCACCACCAGAGTCATTGTATGTGTGTTCCTTTCCGAAACCACCAGAGTCATTGCATGTGCTTTCCTTTCCTAAACCACCACCAGAATCATTGCATGTGTGTTCCTTTCCAAAACCACCACCAGAGTCATTGCATGTGTGTTCTTTTCCTAAACCACATGGATCCACTAGGGTTATTGCATGTGTGTTCCTTTCCAAAACCAACACTAGAGTCATTGAATGTGTATTCTTTTCCTAAACCACCACTAGAGTCATTGCATATGTGTTCCTTTCCTAAACCACCACCAGAGTCATTGCATGTGTCTCCTTTTTCTAAACCACATGGATCCACTAGAGTCATTGCATGTGCCTTCCTATCCTAAACCACCACCAGAGTCATTGCATGTGTGTTCCTTTCCTAAACCACCACTAGAGTCATTGCATGTGTCTTAT
This sequence comes from Avena sativa, assembly GCA_916181665.1. Lineage (NCBI taxonomy): Eukaryota > Viridiplantae > Streptophyta > Magnoliopsida > Poales > Poaceae > Avena > Avena sativa. Next base: position 370,831,821 of record OV702291.1, on the reverse strand, counting down.
TTTGCTATAACACATGGATCCACCAGAGTCATTGCATCTGTCTTCCTTTCCTAAACCACCACCAGAGTCATTACATGTGTGTTCCTTTCCTAAACCACCACCAGAGTTATTGAATGTGTGTTCTTTTCCTAAACCACAACTATAGTAATTGCATGTGTGTTCCTTTCCTAAACCACCACCAGAGTCATTGCATGTGTCTTCTTTTCCTAAACCACATGGATCCACCAGAGTCATTGCATGTGTCTTCTTTTTCTAAACCACCACCAGAGTCGTTGCATGTGTCTTCTTTCCCTAAACAACCACCAGAGTCGCTGCATGTATGTTCCTTTCCTAAACCACCACCAGAGTCATTGCATGTGTCTTCTTTTCCTAAACCACATGGATCTACCAGAGTCATTGCATGTGTCTTCCTTTCCTAAACCACCACCAGAGTCATTGCATGCGTGTTCCTTTCCTAAACCACCACTAGAGTCATTGCATGTGTCTTGTTTTCCTAAAACACATGGATCCACCAGACTCATTGCATCACTCTTCCTTTCCTAAACCACCACCAGAGTCATGGCAAGTGTGTTCCTTTCCTAAACCACCACCAGAGTCATAGCATGTGTGTTCCTTTCCTAAACCACCACCTGAGTCATTGCATGTGTCTTCTTTTCCTAAACCACATGGATCCACCAGTGTCATTGGATGTGTGTTCCTTTCTTAAACCACCACTAGAGTCATTGCATTTGTGTTCTTTTCCTAAACCACATGGATCCACCAGAGTCATTGCATGTGTGTTCCTTTCCTAAACCACCACTAGAGTCATTGCATGTGTCTTTTTTTCCAAAACCACATGGATCCACCAGTGTCATTACATGTGTGTTCCTTTCTTAAACCACCACCAGAGTCATTGCATGTATGTTCCTTTCCTAAACCACCACCAGAGTCATTGCATGTGTCTTCTTTTCCTAAACTACATGGATCTACCAGAGTCATTGCATGTGTCTTCCTTTCCTAAACTACCACCAGAGTCATTGCATGTGTGTTCCTTTCCTAAACCACCACTAGAGTCATTGCATGTGTCTTGTTTTCCTAAAACACATGGATCCACCAGACTCATTGCATCACTCTTCCTTTCCTGAACCACCACCAGAGTAATGGGAAGTGTGTTCCTTTCCTAAACCACCACCAGAGTCATAGCATGTCTGTTCCTTTCCTAAACCACCACCAGAGTCATTGCATGTGTCTTCTTTTCCTAAACACATGGATCCACCAGAGTCATTGCATGTGTCTTATTTTTCTAAACCACCACCAGAGTCATCGCATGTCTCTTCCTTTCCAAACCCGCCACCAGATTTATTGCATGTGTGTTCCTTTCCAAAACCACCACCAAAAGTTATTGCATGTGTGTTCCTTTCCTAAACCACCACTAGAGTCATTGCATGTGTCTTCTTTTCCTACACCAAATGGAACCACCAGTGTCATTACATGTGTGTTCCTTTCTTAAACCTCCACCAGAGTCATTGCATGTGTGTTCCTTTTCCTAAACCACCACCAGAGTCATTACATGTGTCTTATTTTCCTAAACCACATGGATAAACCAAAGTCATTGCATGTGTCTTCCTTTCCTAAACCACCACCAGAGTCATTGTATGTGTGTATCTTTCCGAAACCACCAGAGTCATTGCATGTGCTTTCCTTTCCTAAACCACCACCAGAATCATTGCATGTGTGTTCCTTTCCAAATCCACCACCAGAGTCATTGCATGTGTGTTCTTTTCCTAAACCACATGGATCCACTAGGGTTATTGCATGTGTGTTCCTTTCCAAAACCAACACTAGAGTCATGAAATGTGTATTCTTTTCCTAAACCACCACTAGAGTCATTCCATATGTGTTCCTTTCCTAAACCACCACCAGAGTCATTGCATGTGTCTCCTTTTTCTAAACCACATGGATCCACTAGAGTCATTGCATGTTCCTTCCTTTCCTAGACCACCACCAGAGTCATTGCATGTGTGTTCCTTTCCTAAACCACCACCAGAGTCATTGCATGTGTCTTCCTTCCCTAAACAACCACCAGAGTCATTGCATGTGTATTCTTTTCCAAAACCAGCACCAGAGACATTGCATGTGTGTTCCTTTCCTAAACCACCACTAGAGTAATTGAATGTGTGCTCTTTTCCTAAACCACCACTAGAGTAATTGCATGTGTGTTCCTTTCCTAAACCACCGCTAGAGTCATTGCATGTGTCTTCTTTTCCTAAACAACATGGATCCACCAGAGTCATTGCATGTGTGCTCCTTTCCAAGACCACCACCAGAGTTATTGCATGTGTCTTGTTTTCCGAAACCACATGGATCCACCAGTGTCATTTCATGTGTGTTCCTTTCTTAAACCACCACTAGAGTCATTGCATTTGTGTTCTTTTCCTAAACCACATGGATCCACCAGAGTCATTGCATGTGTGTTCCTTTCCTAAACCACCACTAGAGTCATTGCATGTGTCTTTTTTTCCAAAACCACATGGATCCACCTGTGTCATTACATGTGTGTTCCTTTCTTAAACCACCACCAGAGTCATTGCATGTATGTTCCTTTCCTAAACCACCACCAGATTCATTGCATGTGTCTTCTTTTCCTAAACCACATGGATATACCAGAGTCATTGCATGTGTCTTCCTTTCCTAAACCACCACCAGAGTCATTGCATGCGTGTTCCTTTCCTAAACCACCACTAGATTCATTGCATGTGTCTTGTTTTCCTAAAACACATGGATCCACCAGACTCATTGCATCACTCTTCCTTTCCTAAACCACCACCAGAGTCATGGGAAGTGTGTTCCTTTCCTAAACCACCACCAGAGTCATAGCATGTCTATTCCTTTCCTAAACCACCACCAGAGTCATTGCATGTGTCTTCTTTTCCTAAACACATGGATCCACCAGAGTCATTGCATGTGTCTTATTTTTCTAAACCACCACCAGAGTCATCGCATGTCTCTTCCTTTCCTAACCCACCACCAGATTTATTGCATGTGTGTTCCTTTCCAAAACCACCACCAGAGTTATTGCATGTGTGTTCCTTTCCTAAACCACCACTAGAGTCATTGCATGTGTCTTCTTTTCCTACACCAAATGGAACCACCAGTGTCATTACATGTGTGTTCCTTTCTTAAACCTCCACCAGAGTCATTGCATGTGTGTTCCTTTTCCTAAACCACTACCAGAGTCATTACATGTGTCTTATTTTCCTAAACCACATGGATAAACCAAAGTCATTGCATGTGTCTTCCTTTCCTAAACCACCACCAGAGTCATTGTATGTGTGTTCCTTTCCGAAACCACCAGAGTCATTGCATGTGCTTTCCTTTCCTAAACCACCACCAGAATCATTGCATGTGTGTTCCTTTCCAAAACCACCACCAGAGTCATTGCATGTGTGTTCTTTTCCTAAACCACATGGATCCACTAGGGTTATTGCATGTGTGTTCCTTTCCAAAACCAACACTAGAGTCATTGAATGTGTATTCTTTTCCTAAACCACCACTAGAGTCATTGCATATGTGTTCCTTTCCTAAACCACCACCAGAGTCATTGCATGTGTCTCCTTTTTCTAAACCACATGGATCCACTAGAGTCATTGCATGTGCCTTCCTTTCCTAAACCACCACCAGAGTCATTGCATGTGTGTTCCTTTCCTAAACCACCACTAGAGTCATTGCATGTGTCTTATTTTGCTATAACACATGGATCCACCAGAGTCATTGCATCTATCTTCCTTTCCTAAACCACCACCAGAGTCATTACATGTGTGTTCCTTTCCTAAACCACCACCAGAGTTATTGAATGTGTGTTCTTTTCCTAAACCACAACTATAGTAATTGCATGTGTGTTCCTTTCCTAAACCACCACCAGAGTCATTGCATGTGTCTTCTTTTCCTAAACCACATGGATCCACCAGAGTCATTGCATGTGTCTTCTTTTTCTAAACCACCACCAGAGTCATTGCATGTGTCTTCCTTCCCTAAACAACCACCAGAGTCATTGCATGTATGTTCCTTTCCTGAACCACCACCAGAGTCATTGCATGTGTCTTCTTTTCCTAAACCACATGGATCTTCCAGAGTCATTGCATGTGTCTTCCTTTCCTAAACCACCACCAGAGTCATTGCATGCGTGTTCCTTTCCTAAACCACCACTAGAGTCATTGCATGTGTCTTGTTTTCCTAAAACACATGGATCCACCAGACTCATTGCATCACTCTTCCTTTCCTAAACCACCACCAGAGTCATGGCAAGTGTGTTCCTTTCCTAAACCACCACCAGAGTCATAGCATGTGTGTTCCTTTCCTAAACCACCACCTGAGTCATTGCATGTGTCTTCTTTTCCTAAACCACATGGATCCACCAGTGTCATTGGATGTGTGTTCCTTTCTTAAACCACCACTAGAGTCATTGCATTTGTGTTCTTTTCCTAAACCACATGGATCCACCAGAGTCATTGCATGTGTGTTCCTTTCCTAAACCACCACTAGAGTCATTGCATGTGTCTTTTTTTCCAAAACCACATGGATCCACCAGTGTCATTACATGTGTGTTCCTTTCTTAAACCACCACCAGAGTCATTGCATGTATGTTCCTTTCCTAAACCACCACCAGAGTCATTGCATGTGTCTTCTTTTCCTAAACCACATGGATCTACCAGAGTCATTGCATGTGTCTTCCTTTCCTAAACTACCACCAGAGTCATTGCATGCGTGTTCCTTTCCTAAACCACCACTAGAGTCATTGCATGTGTCTTGTTTTCCTAAAACACATGGATCCACCAGACTCATTGCATCACTCTTCCTTTCCTAAACCACCACCAGAGTCATGGGAAGTGTGTTCCTTTCCTAAACCACCACCAGAGTCATAGCATGTCTGTTCCTTTCCTAAACCACCACCAGAGTCATTGCATGTGTCTTCTTTTCCTAAACACATGGATCCACCAGAGTCATTGCATGTGTCTTATTTTTCTAAACCACCACCAGAGTCATCGCATGTCTCTTCCTTTCCTAACCCGCCACCAGATTTATTGCATGTGTGTTCCTTTCCAAAACCACCACCAGAGTTATTGCATGTGTGTTCCTTTCCTAAACCACCACTAGAGTCATTGCATGTGTCTTCTTTTCCTACACCAAATGGAACCACCAGTGTCATTACATTTTTGTTCCTTTCTTAAACCTCCACTAGAGTCATTGCATGTGTGTTCCTTTTCCTAAACCACCACCAGAGTCATTACATGTGTCTTATTTTCCTAAACCACATGGATAAACCAAAGTCATTGCATGTGTCTTCCTTTCCTAAACCACCACCAGAGTCATTGTATGTGTGTTCCTTTCCGAAACCACCAGAGTCATTGCATGTGCTTTCCTTTCCTAAACCACCACCAGAATCATTGCATGTGTGTTCCTTTCCAAAACCACCACCAGAGTCATTGCATGTGTGTTCTTTTCCTAAACCACATGGATTCACTAGGGTTATTGCATGTGTGTTCCTTTCCAAAACCAACACTAGAGTCATTGAATGCGTATTCTTTTCCTAAACCACCACTAGAGTCATTGCATATGTGTTCCTTTCCTAAACCACCACCAGAGTCATTGCATGTGTCTCCTTTTTCTAAACCACATGGATCCTCTAGAGTCATTGCATGTGCCTTCCTTTCCTAAACCACCACCAGAGTCATTGCATGTGTGTTCCTTTCCTAAACCACCACTAGAGTAATTGCATGTGTCTTATTTTGCTAAAACACATGGATCCACCAGAGTCATTGCATCTGTCTTCCTTTCCTAAACCACCACCAGAGTCATTACATGTGTGTTCCTTTCCTAAACCACCACCAGAGTTATTGAATGTGTGTTCTTTTCCTAAACCACAACTATAGTAATTGCATGTATGTTCCTTTCCTAAACCACCACCAGAGTCATTGCATGTGTCTTCTTTTCCTAAACCACATGGATCCACCAGAGTCATTGCATGTGTCTTCTTTTTCTAAACCACCACCAGAGTCGTTGCATGTGTCTTCCTTCCCTAAACAACCACCAGAGTCATTGCATGTGTGTTGCTTTCCTAAACCACCACTAGATTCATTGCATGTGTCTTTTTTCCAAAACCACATAGATCCACCAGTGTCATTGCACGTGTGTTCCTTTCCTAAACCACCACCAGAGTCATTGCATGTGTGTTGCTTTCACGAACCACGACCAGAGTCATTACATGTGTCCTCTTTTCCTAAACCACATGGATCCACATGTGTCATTACCTGTGTGTTCCTTTCTTAAACCACCACTAGAGTCAGTGCATGTGTGTTCCTTTTCTAAACCACCACCAGAGTCATTGCATGTGTCTTATTTTCCTAAACCACATGGATCTACCAGAATCATTGCATGTGTCTTCCTTTCCTAAACCACCACCAGAGTCATTGCATGCGTGTTCCTTTCCTAAACCACCACTAGAGTCATTGCATGTGTCTTGTTTTCATAAAACACATGGATCCACCAGACTCATTACATCACTCTTCCTTTCCTAAACCACCACCAGAGTCATGACAAGTGTGTTCCTTTCCTAAACCACCACCAGAGTCATAGCATGTGTGTTCCTTTCCTAAACCACCACCATAGTCATTGCATGTGTCTTCTTTTCCTAAACCACATGGATCCACCAGTGTCATTGGATGTGTGTTCCTTTGTTAAACCACCACTCGAGTCATTGCATTTGTGTTCTTTTCCTAAACCACATGGATCCACCAGAGTCATTGCATGTGTGTTCCTTTCCTAATCCACCACTAGAGTCATTGCATGTGTCTTTTTTTCCAAAACCACATGGATCCACCAGTGTCATTACATGTGTGTTCTTTTCTTAAACCACCACCAGAGTCATTGCATGTATGTTCCTTTCCTACACCACCACCAGAGTCATTGCATGTGTCTTCTTTTCCTAAACCACATGGATCTACCAGAGTCATTGCATGTGTCTTCCTTTACTAAACCACCACCAGAGTCATGGCATGCGTGTTCCTTTCCTAAACCACCACTAGAGTCATTGCATGTGTCTTGTTTTCCTAAAACACATGGATCCACCAGACTCATTGCATCACTCTTCCTTTCCTAAACCACCACCAGAGTCATGGGAAGTGTGTTCCTTTCCTAAACCACCACCAGAGTCATAGCATGTCTGTTCCTTTCCTAAACCACCACCAGAGTGATTGCATGTGTCTTCTTTTCCTAAACACATGGATCCACCAGAGTCATTGCATGTGTCTTATTTTTCTAAACCACCACCAGAGTCATCGCATGTCTTTTCCTTTCCTAACCCACCACCAGATTTATTGCATGTGTGTTCCTTTCCAAAACCACCAACAGAGTTATTGCATGTGTGTTCCTTTCCTAAACCACCACTAGAGTCATTGCATGTGTCTTCTTTTCCTACACCAAATGGAACCACCAGTGTCATTACATGTGTGTTCCTTTCTTAAACCTCCACCAGAGTCATTGCATGTGTGTTCCTTTTCCTAAACCACCACCAGAGTCATTACATGTGTCTTATTTTCCTAAACCACATGGATAAACCAAAGTCATTGCATGTGTCTTCCTTTCCTAAACCACCACCAGAGTCATTGTATGTGTGTTCCTTTCCGAAACCACCAGAGTCATTGCATGTGCTTTCCTTTCCTAAACCACCACCAGAATCATTGCATGTGTGTTCCTTTCCAAAACCACCACCAGAGTCATTGCATGTGTGTTCTTTTCCTAAACCACGTGGATCCACTAGGGTTATTGCATGTGTGTTCCTTTCCAAAACCAACACTAGAGTCATTGAAAGTGTATTCTTTTCCTAAACCACCACTAGAGTCATTGCATATGTGTTCCTTTCCTAAACCACCACCAGAGTCATTGCATGTGTCTCCTTTTTCTCAACCACATGGATCCACTAGAGTCATTGCATGTGCCTTCCTTTCCTAAACCACCACCAGAGTCATTGCATGTGTGTTCCTTTCCTAAACCACCACTAGAGTCATTGCATGTGTCTTATTTTCCTAAACACATGGATCCACCAGAGTCATTGCATCTGTCTTCATTTCCTAAACCACCACCAGAGTCATTACATGTGTGTTCCTTTCCTAAACCACCACCAGAGTCGTTGCATGTGTCTTCCTTCCCTAAATAACCACCTGAGTCATTGCATGTGTGTTCCTTTCCTAAACAACCACCAGAGTCATTGCATGTGTGTTCCTTTCCTAAACCACCACTAGAGTCATTGCATGTGTCTTTTTTCCAAAACCACATGGATCCACCAGTGTCATTGCATGTGTGTTCCTTTCTTAAACCACCACCAGAGACATTGAATGTATGTTCCTTTCCTAAACCACCACTAGAGTCATTGCATGTGTCTTATTTTCCTAAACTGCATGGATACACCAAAGTCATTGCATGTGTCTTCCTTTCCTAAACCACCACTAGAGTCATTGTATGTGTGTTCCTTTCCGAAACCACCAAAGTCACTACATGTGCTTTCCTTTCCTAAACCACCACCAGAGTCATTGCATGTGTTTTCCTTTCCAAAACCACCACCAGAAGCATTGCATGTGTGTTCTTTTCCTAAACCACATGGATCCACTAGGGTTATTGCATGTGTGTTCCTTTCCTAAACCAACACTAGAGTCATTGAATGTGTATTCTTTTCCTAAACCACCACTAGAGTCATTGCATATGTGTTCGTTTCCTAAACCACCACCAGAGTCATTGCATGTGTCCTCTTTTACTAAACCACATGGATCCACTAGAGTCATTGCATGTGCCTTCCTTTCCTAAACCACCACCAGAGTCATTGCATGTGTGTTCCTTTCCTAAACCACCACTAGAGTCATTGCATGTGTCTTATTGTGCTAAAACACATGGATCCACCAGAGTCATTGCATCTGTCTTCCTTTCCTAAACCACCACCAGAGTCATTACATGTGTGTTCCTTTCCTAAACCACCACCAGAGTTATTGAATGTGTGTTCTTTTCCTAAACCACAACTATAGTAATTGCATGTTTGTTCCTTTCCTAAACCACCACCAGAGTCATTGCATGTGTCTTCTTTTCCTAAACCACATGGATCCACCAGAGTCATTGCATGTGTCTTCTTTTTCTAAACCACCACCAGAGTCGTTGCATGTGTCTTCCTTCCCTAAACAACCACTAGAGACATTGCATGTGTGTTCCTTTCCTAAACCACCACTAATTGGATGTGTCTTCTTTTCCGAAACCACATGGATCCACCAGTGTCATTGCATGTGTGTGTGCCTTTCTTAAACCACCACTATAGTCAATGCATTTGTCTTATTTTCCTAAACCACATGGATCCACCAGAGTCATTGCATGTGTGTTGCTTTCCTAAACCACCACCAGAGTCATTGGATGTGTCTTTTTTTCCGAAACCACATGGATCCACCAGTGTCATTGCATGTGTCTTCTTTTCCTAAACCGCATGGATCCACCAGAGTCATTGCATGTGTCTTCTTTTTCTAAACCACCACCAGAGTCATTGCATGTGTCTTCCTTTCCAAACCTACTACCAGATTTATTGCATGTGTGTTCCTTTCCAAAACGACCACCAGAGTTATTGCATGTGTGTTCCTTTCCTAAACCACCACCAGAGTCATTGCATGTGTCTTCTTTTCCTAAACCAAATGGATCCACCAGTGTCATTACAGGTGTGTTCCTTTCTTAAACCTCCACCAGAGTCATTGCATGTGTGTTCCTTTTCCTAAACCACCACCAGAGTCATTGCATGTGTTCCTTTCCTAAACCACCACCAGAGTCATTACATGTATCTTTTTTTCCAAAACCACATGGATCCACCAGTGCCATTGCATGTGTGTTCCTTTCTTAAACCACCACCAGAGTCATTGCATGTATGTTCCTTTCCTAAACCACCACACCAGAGTCATTGCATGTGTCTTCTTTTCCTAAACCACATGGATCCACTAGAGTCATTGCATGTGTCTTCCTTTCCTAAACCACCACCAGAGTCATTGCATCTGTGTTGCTTTCCTAAACCACCACTAGAGTCATTGCATGTGTCTTCTTTTCCTAGACCACATGGATCCACCAGAGTCATTGCATCAGTCTTCCTTTCCTAAACCACCACCAGAGTCATAGCAAGTGTGTTCCTTTCCTAAACCACCACTAGAGTCATAGCATGTGTGTTCCTTTCCTAAACCACCACCATAGTCATTGCATGTGTCTTCTTTTCCTCAACACATGGATACACCAGAGTCATTGCATGTGTCTTCTTTTTCTAATCCACCACCAGAGTCATCGCATGTGTCTTCCTTTCCTAACCCACCAAAAGTTTATTGCATGTGTCTTCCTTTCCTAAACCACCACCAGAGTTATTGCACGTGTGTTCCTTTCCTGAACGACCACCAGAGTCATTGCATGTGTCTTCTTTTCCTACACCAAATGGATCCACCAATGTCATTACATGTGTGTTCCTTTCTTAAACCTCCACCAGAGTCATTGCATGTGTGTTCCTTTTCCTAAACCACCACCAGAGTCATTACATGTGTCTTATTTTCCTAAACCACATGGACACACCAAAGTCATTGCATGTGTCTTCCTTTCCTAAACCACCACCAGAGTCATTGCATGTGTGTTCCTTTCCGAAATCACCACCAGAGTCATTACATGTGCCTTCCTTTCCTAAACCACCACTAGGGTCATTGCATGTGTGTTCCTTTCCAAAACCACTACCAGAGTCATAGCATGTGTGTTCTTTTCCTAAACGACATGGATCCACTAGGGTTATTGCATGTGTGTTCCTTTCCTAAACCAACACTAGAGTCATTGCATGTGTGTTCCTTTCCTAAACCACCACCAGAGTCATTGCATGTGTCTTCTTTTCCTAAACCACATGGATCCACTAGAGTCATTGCATGTGCATTCATTTCCTAAACCACCACCAGAGTCATTGCATGTGTGTTCCTTTCCTAAACCACTACTAGAGTCATTGCATGTGTCTTATTTTGCTAAAACACATGGATCCACCAGAGTCATTGCATCTGTCTTCCTTTCCTAAACCACCACCAGAGTCATTGCATGTGTGTTCCTTTCCTAAACCACCACCAGAGTTATTGAATGTGTGTTCTTTTCCTAAACCACAACTATAGTAATTGCATGTGTGTTCCTTTCCTAAACCACCACCAGAGTCATTGCATGTGTCTTCTTTTCCTAAACCACATGGATCCACCAGAGTCATTGCATGTGTCTTCTTTTTCTAAACCACCACCAGAGTCGTTGCACGTGTCTTCCTTTCCTAAACAACCACCAGAGTCATTGCATGTGTGTTCTTTTCCAAAACCACCACCAGAGACAATGCATGTGTGTTCCTTTCCTAAACCACCACTAGAGTCATTGAATGTGTGTTCTTTTCCTAAACCACCACTGGAGTAATTGCATGTGTGTTCCTTTCCTAAACCACCACTAGAGTCATTGCATGTGTCTTATTTTCCTAAACCACATGGATCCACCAGAGTCATTGCATGTGTGCTCCTTTCCAAAACCACCACCAGAGTTATTGCATGTGTCTTCTTTTTCGAAACCACATGGATCCACCAGTGTCATTGCATGTGTGTTTCTTTCTTAAGCTACCAATATAGTCATTGCATTTCTGTTCTTTTCCAAAACCACTTGGATCCACCAGAGTCATTACATGTTTGCTCATTTCCAAAACCACCACTAGAGTCATTGCATGTGTCTTCTTTTCCGAAACCACATGGATCCACCAGTGTCATTGCATGTGTGTTCCTTTCTTAAACCACCACTACAGTCATTACATTTGTGTTCTTTTCCTAAACCACATGGATCCACCAGAGTCATTGCATGTGTGTTGCTTTCCTAAACCACTACCAGAGTCATTGCATGTGTCTTTTTTTTCGAAACCATATCGATCCTCCAGTGTCATTGCATGTGTCTTCTTTTCCTAAACCACATGGATCCACCAGAGTCATTGCACATGTCTTCTTTTTCCAAATCACCACTAGAGTCATTGCATGTGTCTTCCTTTCCTAACCCACCACCAGATTTATTCCATGTGTGTTCCTTTCCAAAACCACCACCAGAGTTATTGCATGTGTGTTCCTTTCCTAAACCACCACCAGAGTCATTGCATGTGTCTTCTTTTCCTACACCAAATGGATCCATCAGTGTCATTGCATGTGTGTTCCTTTTCCTAAACCACCACTAGAGTCATTACATGTGTCTTATTTTCCTAAACCACATGGATACACCAAGGTCATTGGATGTGTCTTCCTTTCCTAAACCACCACCAGAGTCATTGCATGTGTGTTCCTTTCCTAATCCACCACCAGAGTCATTGAATGTGCCTTCCTTTCCTAAACCACCACCAGAGTCATTGCATGTGTGTTCCTTTCCAAAACCACTACCAGAGTCATTGCATGTGTGTTCTTTTCCTAACACATGGATCCACTAGGGGTATTGCATGTGTGTTCCTTTCCTAAACCAACACTAGAGTCATTGCATGTGTATTCTTTTCCTAAACCACCACTAGACTCATTGCATGTGTGTTCCTTTCCTAAACCACCACCAGAGTCATTGCATGTGTCTTATTTTCCTAAACCGCATGGATCCATCAGAGTCATTGCATGTACCTTCCTTTCCTAAACCACCACTAGAGTCATTGAATGTGTGTTCCTTTCCTAAACCACCACTAGAGTCATTGCATGTGTCTTATTTTCCTAAAACACATGGATCCACTAGAGTCATTGCATCTGTCTTCCTTTCCTAAACCACCACCAGAGTCATTGCATGTGTGTTCCTTTCCTAAACCACCACCAGAGTTTTTAAATGTGTGTTCTTTTCCTAAACCACAACTATAGTAATTTCATGTGTGTTCCTTTCCTAAACCACCACCAGAGTCATTGCAAGTGTCTTCTTTTCCTAAACCACATGGATCCACCAGAGTCATTGCATGTGTGTTGATTTTCTAAACCACCACCAGAGTCATTGCATGTGTCTGCCTTCCCAAAACAACCACAAGAGTCATTGCGTGTTCGTTCTTTTCCAAAACCACCACCAGAGACATTGCATGTGTGTTCCTTTCCTAAACCACCACTAGAGTCATTGAATGTGTGTTCTTTTCCTAAACCACCACTAGAGTAATTGCATGTGTGTTCCATTCCTAAACCACCACTAGAGGCATTGCATGTGTCTTCTTTTCCTAAACCACATGGATCCATCAGTTCATTGCATGTACCTTCCTTTCCTAAACCACCACCAGAGTCATTACATGTGTGTTGCTTTCCTAAACCACCACTAGAGTCATTGCATGTGTCTTATTTTCCTAAAACACATGGATCCACTAGAGTCATTGCATCTGTCTTCCTTTCCTAAACCACCACCAGAGTCATTGCATGTGTGTTCCTTTCCTAAACCACCACCAGAGTTATTAAATGTGTGTTCTTTTCCTAAACCACAACTATAGTAATTGCATGTGTGTTCCTTTCCTAAACCACCACCAGAGTCATTGCATTTGTCTTCTTTTCCTAAACCACATGGATCCACCAGAGTCATTGCATGTGTGTTCATTTTCTAAACCACCACCAGAGTCGTTGCATATGTATTCCTTCCCAAAACAACCACCAGAGTCATTGCATGTGTGTTCTTTTCCAAAACCACCACCAGAGACATTGCATGTGTGTTCCTTTCCTAAACCACCACTAGAGTCATTGAATGTGTGTTCTTTTCCTAAACCACCACTAGAGTAATTGCATGTGTGTTCCTTTCCTAAACCACCACTAGAGTCATTGCATGTGTCTTCTTTTCCTAAACCACATGGATCCACCAGAGTCATTGCATGTGTGCTCCTTTCCAAAACCACCACCAGAGTTATTGCATGTGTCTTCTTTTTCGAAACCACATGGATCCACCAGTGTCGTTGCATGTGTGTTCCTTTCTTAAACTACCAATACAGTCATTGCATTTCTGTTATTTTCCAAAACCACATGGATCCACTAGAGTCATTACATGTTTGCTCATTTCCAAAACCACCACTAGAGTCATTGGATGTGTCTTCTTTTCCGAAACCACATGGATCCACCAGTGTCATTGCATGTGTGTTCCTTTCTTAAAACACCACTATAGTCATTGCATTTGTCTTCTTTTCCTAAACCACATGGATCCACCAGAGTCATTGCATGTGTGTTCCTTTCCTAAACCACCACCAGAGTCATTGCATGTGTCTTTTTTTCCGAAACCACATGGTTCCACCAGTGTCATTGCATGTGTCTTCTTTTCCTAAACCGCATGGATCCACCAGAGTCATTGCATGTGTCTTCTTTTTCTAAACCACCACCAGAGTCATTGCATGTATCTTCCTTTCCTAACCCACCACCAGATTTATTGCATGTGTGTTCCTTTCCAAAACCACCACCAGAGTTATTGCATGTGTGTTCCTTTCCTAAACCACCACCAGAGTCATTGCATGTGTCTTCTTTTCCTAAACCAAATGGATCCACCAGTGTCATTACAGGTGTGTTCCTTTCTTAAACCTCCACCAGAGTCATTGCATGTGTGTTCCTTTTCCTAAACCACCACCAGAGTCATTGCATGTGTTCCTTTCCTAAACCACCACCAGAGTCATTACATGTGTCTTTTTTTCCAAAACCACATGGATCCACCAGTGTCATTGCATGTGTGTTCCTTTCTTAAACCACCACCAGAGTCATTGCATGTATGTTCCTTTCCTAAACCACCACACCAGAGTCATTGCATGTGTCTTCTTTTCCTAAACCACATGGATCCACCAGAGTCATTGCATGTGTCTTCCTTTCCTAAACCACCACCAGTATCATTGCATGTGTGTTCCTTTCCTAAACCACCACTAGAGTCATTGCATGTGTCTTCTTTTGCTAAACCACATGGATCCACCAGAGTCATTGCATCAGTCTTCCTTTCCTAAACCACCACCAGAGTCATAGCAAGTGTGTTCCTTTCCTAAACCACCACTAGAGTCATAGCATGTGTGTTCCTTTCCTAAACCACCACCAGAGTCATTGCATGTGTCTTGTTTTCCTAAACACATGGATACACCAGAGTCATTGCATGTGTCTTCTTTTTCTAATCCACCACCAGAGTCATCGCATGTGTCTTCCTTTCCTAAACAACCACAAGATTTATTGCATTTGTGTTCCTTTCCAAAACCACCACCAGAGTTATTACATGTGTGTTCCTTTCCTGAACCACCACCAGAGTCATTGCATGTGTCTTCTTTTCCTACACCAAATGGATCCACCAATGTCATTACATGTGTGTTCCTTTCTTAAACCTCCACCAGAGTCATTGCATGTGTTTTCCTTTTTCTAAACCACCACCAGAGTCATTACATGTGTCTTATTTTCCTAAACCACATGGATACACCAAAGTCATTGCATGTGTCTTCCTTTCCTAAACCACCACCAGAGTCATTGCATGTGTGTTCCTTTCCGAAATCACCACCAGAGTCATTGCATGTGCCTTTCTTTCCTAAACCACCACTAGAGTCATTGCATGTGTGTTCCTTTCCAAAACCACTACCAGAGTCATTGCATGTGTGTTCTTTTCCTAAACCACATGGATCCACTAGGGTTATTTCATGTGTGTTCCTTTCCTAAACCAACACTAGAGTCATTGCATGTGTGTTCCTTTCCTAAACCACCACCAGAGTCATTGCATGTGTCTTCTTTTCCTAAACGACATGGATCCACTAGTCATTGCATGTGCCTTCATTTCCTAAACCACCACCAGAGTCATTGCATGTGTCTTCCTTTCCTAAACCACTACTAGAGTCATTGCATGTGTCTTATTTTGCTAAAACACATGGATCCACCAGAGTCATTGCATCTGTCTTCCTTTCCTAAACCACCACTAGAGTCATTGCATGTGTGTTCCTTTCCTAAACCACCACCAGAGTTATTGAATGTGTGTTCTTTTCCTAAACCACAACTATTGCATGTGTGTTCCTTTCCTAAACCACCACCAGAGTCATTGCATGTGTCTTCTTTTCCTAAACCACATGGATCCACCAGAGTCATTACATGTGTCTTATTTTTCTAAACAACCACCAGAGTCGTTGCATGTGTCTTCCTTCCCTAAACAACCACCATAGTCATTGCATGTGTGTTCTTTTCCAAAACCACCACCAGAGACATTGCATGTGTGTTCCTTTCCTAAACCACCACTAGAGTCATTGAATGTGTGTTCTTTTCCTAAACCACCACTAGAGTCATTGCATGTGTCTTCTTTTGCTAAACCACATGGATCCACCAGAGTCATTGCATCAGTCTTCCTTTCCTAAACCACCACCAGAGTCATAGCAAGTGTGTTCCTTTCCTAAACCACCACTATAGTCATAGCATGTGTGTTCCTTTCCTAAAGCACCACCAGAGTCATTGCATGTGTCTTCTTTTCCTAAACACATGGATACACCAGAGTCATTGCATGTGTCTTCTTTTTCTAATCCACCACCAGAGTCATCGCATGTGTCTTCCTTTCCTAACCCACCACAAGATTTATTGCATTTGTGTTCCTTTCCAAAACCACCACCAGAGTTATTACATGTGTGTTCCTTTCCTGAACCACCACCAGAGTCATTACATGTGCCTTCCTTTCCTAAACCACTACTAGAGTCATTGCATGTGTCTTATTTTGCTAAAACACATGGATCCACCAGAGTCATTGCATCTGTCTTCCTTTCCTAAACCACCACTAGAGTCATTGCATGTGTGTTCCTTTCCTAAACCACCACCAGAGTTATTGAATGTGTGTTCCTTTCCTAAACCACAACCAGAGTCATTGCATGTGTCTTCTTTTCCTAAACCACATGGATCCACCAGAGTCATTACATGTGTCTTCTTTTTCTAAACCACCACCAGAGTCGTTGCATGTGTCTTCCTTCCCTAAACAACCACCAGAGTCATTGCATGTGTGTTCTTTTCCAAAACCACCACTAGAGACATTGCATGTGTGTTCCTTTCCTAAACCACCACTAGAGTCATTGAATGTGTGTTCTTTTCATAAACCACCACTAGAGTAATTGCATGTGTGTTCCTTTCCTAAACCACCACTAGAGTCATTGCATGTGTCTTCTTTTCCTAAACCACATGGATCCACCAGAGTCATTGCATGTGTGCTCCTTTCCAAAACCACCACCAGAGTTATTGCATGTGTCTTCTTTTTCGAAACCACATGGACCCACCAGTGTCATTGCATGTGTGTTTCTTTCTTAAGCTACCAATACAGTCATTGCATTTCTGTTCTTTTCCAAAACCACATGGATCCACCAGAGTCATTACATGTTTGCTCATTTCCAAAACCACCACTAGAGTCATTGCATGTGTCTTCTTTTCTGAAACCACATGGATCCACCAGTGTCATTGCATGTGTGTTCCTTTCTTAAACCACCACTACAGTCATTGCATTTGTGTTCTTTTCCTAAACCACATGGATCCACCAGAGTCATTGCATGTGTGTTGCTTTCCTAAACCACCACCAAAGTCATTGCATGTTTCTTTTTTCCGAAACCATATGGATCCACCAGTGTCATTGCATGTGTCTTCTTTTCCTAAACCACATGGATCCACCAGAGTCATTGCACATGTCTTCTTTTTCCAAATCACCACTAGAGTCATTGCATGTGTCTTCCTTTCCTAACCCACCACTAGATTTATTGCATGTGTGTTCCTTTCCAAAACCACCACCAGAGTTATTGCATGTGTGTTCCTTTCCTAAACCACCACCAGAGTCATTGCATGTGTCTTCTTTTCCTACACCAAATGGATCCACCAGTGTCATTACAGGTGTGTTCCTTTCTTAAACCTCCACCAGAGTCATTACACGTGTCTTATTTTCCTAAACCACATGGATACACCAAAGTCATTGCATGTGTCTTCCTTTCCTAAACCACCACCAGAGTCATTGCATGTGTGTTCCTTTCCTAATCCACCACTAGGTTCATTGAATGTGCCTTCCTTTCCTAAACCAACACTAGAGTCATTGCATGTGTATTCTTTTCCTAAACCACCACTAGAGTCATTGCATGTGTGTTCCTTTCCTAAACCACCACCAGAGTCATTGCATGTGTCTTCTTTTCCTAAACCACATGGATCCATCAGAGTCATTGCATGTACCTTCCTTTCCTAAACCACCACTAGAGTCATTGAATGTGTGTTCCTTTCCTAAACCACCACTAGAGTCATTGCATGTGTCTTATTTTCCTAAAACACATGGATCCACTAGAGTCATTGCATCTGTCTTCCTTTCCTAAACCACCACCATAGTCATTGCATGTGTGTTCCTTTCCTAAACCACCACCAGAGTTATTAAATGTGTGATCTTTTCCTAAACCACAACTATAGTAATTGCATGTGTGTTCCTTTCCTAAACCACCACCAGAGTCATTGCATGTGTCTTCTTTTCCAAAACCACATGGATTCACCAGAGTCATTGCATGTGTGTTCATATTCTAAACCACCACCAGAGTCGTTGCATGTGTCTTCCTTCCCAAAAAAACCACCAGAGTCATTGCATGTGTGTTCTTTTCCAAAACCACCACCAGAGACATTGCATGTGTGTTCCTTTCCTAAACCACCACTAGAGTCATTGAATGTGTGTTCTTTTCCTAAACCACCACTAGAGTAATTGCATGTGTGTTCCTTTCCTAAACCACCACTAGAGTCATTGCATGTGTCTTCTTTTCCTAAACCACATGGATCCACCAGAGTCATTGCATGTGTGCTCCTTTCCAAAACCACCACTAGAGTCATTGCATGTGTCTTCTTTTCTGAAACCACATGGATCCACCAGTGTCATTGCATGTGTTTTCCTTTCTTAAACCACCACTACAGTCATTGCATCTGTGTTCTTTTCCTAAACCACATGGATCCACCAGAGTCACTGCATGTGTGTTTCTTTCCTAAACCACCACCAGAGTCATTGCATGTGTCTTTTTTTTCGAAACGACATGGATCCACCAGAGTCATTGCATGTGTCTTCTTTTCCTAAACCACATAGATCCACTAGAGTCATTGCATTTGCCTTCCTTTCCTAAACCACCACCAGAGTCATTGCATGTGTCTTCCTTTCCTAACCAACCACCAGATTTATTGCATGTGTGTTCCTTTCCAAAACCACCACCAGATTTATTGCATGTGTGTTCCATTCCTAAACCACCAACAGAGTCATTGCATGTGTCTTCTTTTCCTACACCAAATGGATCCACCAGTGTCATTACAGGTGTGTTCCTTTCTTAAACCTCTACCAGAGTCATTACATGTGTCTTATTTTCCTAAACCACATAGATACACCAAAGTCATTGCATGTGTCTTCCTTTCCTAAACCACCACCAGAGTCATTGCATGTGTTTTCCTTTCCTAATCCACCACCAGAGTCATTGCATGTGCCTTCCTTTCCTAAACCACCACCAGAGTCATTGCATGTGTGTTCCTTTCCAAAACCACCACCAGAGTCATTGCATGTGTGTTCTTTTCCTAACACATGGATCCACTAGGGGTATTGCATGTGTGTTCCTTTCCTAAACCAACACTAGAGTCATTGCATGTGTATTCTTTTCCTAAACCACCACTAGAGTCATTGCATGTGTGTTCCTTTCCTAAACCACCACCAGAGTCATTGCATGTGTCTTCTTTTCCTAAACCACATGGATCCACCAGAGTCATTGCATGTACCTTCCTTTCCTAAACCACCACCAGAGTCATTGCATGTGTGTTCCTTTCCTAAACCACCACTAGATTCATTGCATGTGTCTTATTTTCCTAAAACACATGGATCCACTAGAGTCATTGCATTTGTCTTCCTTTCCTAAACCACCACCAGAGTCATTGCATGTGTGTTCCTTTCCTAAACCACCACCAGAGTTATTGAATGTGTGTTCTTTTCCTAAACCACAACTATAGTAATTGCACGTGTGTTCCTTTCCTAAACCACCACCAGAGTCATTGCATGTGTCTTCTTTTCCTAAACCACATGGATCCACCAGAGTCATTGCATGTGTCTACGTTTTCTAAACCACCACCAGAGTCGTTGCATGTGTCTTCCTTCCCAAAACAACCACTAGAGTCATTGCATTTGTGTTCTTTTCCAAAACCACCACCAGATACATTGCATGTGTGTTCCTTTCCTAAACCACCACTAGAGTCATTGAATGTGTGTTCTTTTCCTAAACCACCACTAGAGTAATTGCATGTGTGTTCCTTTCTTAAACCACCACTAGAGTCATTGCATGTGTCTTCTTTTCCTAAACCACATGGATCCACCAGAGGCATTGCACGTGTGCTCCTTTCCAAAACCACCACCAGAGTTATTGCATGTGTCTTCTTTTCCGAAACCACATGGATCCACCAGTTTCATTCCATGTGTGTTCCTTTCTTAAACCACCAATACATTCATTGCATTTCTGTTCTTTTCCAAAACCACATGGATCCACCAGAGTCATTACATGTTTGCTCCTTTCCAAAACCACCACTAGAGTCATTGCATGTGTATTCTTTTCCGAAACCACATGGATCCACCAGTGTCATTACATGTATGTTCCTTTCTTAAACCACCACTAGAATCATTGCATTTTTGTTCTTTTTCTAAACCACATGGATCCACCAGAGTCATTGCATGTGTTTTGCTTACCTAAACCACCACCAGAGTCATTGCATGTGTCTTTTTTTCCGAAACCACATGGATCCACCAGTGTCATTGCATGTGTGTTCCTTTCTTAAACCACCACCAGAGTCATTGCATGTGTGTTCCTTTCCTAAACCACCACCAGAGTCATTGCATGTGTCTTCTTTTCCTAAACCACATGGATCCACCAGAGTTATTGCATATGTCGTCCTGTCCTAAACCACCACCAGAGTCATTGCATGTGTGTTCCTTTCCTAAACCACCACTAGAATCATTGCATGTGCCTTCTTTTCCTAAACCACATGGATCCACCAGAGTCATTGCATGTGTCTTCGTTTTCTAAACCACCACCAGAGTCGTTGCATGTGTCTTCCTTACCAAAAC
Source organism: Avena sativa (assembly GCA_916181665.1). Classification (NCBI taxonomy): domain Eukaryota; kingdom Viridiplantae; phylum Streptophyta; class Magnoliopsida; order Poales; family Poaceae; genus Avena; species Avena sativa. Next base: position 370,810,737 of record OV702291.1, on the reverse strand, counting down.
AACCACCAGAGTAATTGCATGTGTGTTCTTTTCCAAAACCACAAGCGGAGACATTGCATGTCTGTTCCTTTCCTAAACCACCACAAGAGTCATTGAATGTGTGTTCTTTTCCTAAACCACCACTAGAGTAATTGCATGTGTGTTCCTTTCTTAAACCACCACTAGAGTCATTGCATTTGTGTTCTTTTCCTAAACCACATGGATCCACTAGAGTCATTACATGTTTGCTCCTTTCCAAAACCACCACTACAGTCATTGCATGTGTCTTCTTTTCCGAAACCCCATGGATCCACCAATGTCATTGCATCAGTTTTCCTTTCTTAAACCACCACTAGAGTCATTGCATTTGTGTTCTTTTCCTAAACCACATGGATCCACCAGAGTCATTGCATGTGTGTTGCTTTCCTAAACCACCACCAGAGTCGTTGCATGTGTCTTCCTTCCCAAAACAACCACCAGAGTCATTTCATGTGTGTTCTTTTCCAAAACCACCACCAGAGACATTCATGTGTGTTCCTTCCCTAAACCACCACTAGAGTCATTGAATGTGTGTTCTTTTCCTAAACCACCACTAGAGTAATTGCATGTGTTTTCCTTTCTTAAACCACTACTATAGTCATTGCATTTGTGTTCTTTTCCTAAACCACATGGATCCACCAGAGTCATTGCAAGTGTGTTCCTTTCCTAAACCACCACCAGAGTCATTGGATGTGTCTTGTTTTCCGAAACCACATGGATCCACCAGTGTCATTGCATGTGTGTTCCTTTCTTAAACCACCACTAGAGTCATTGCATTTGTGTTCTTTTCCTAAACCACATGGATCCACTAGAGTCATTAGATGTTTGCTCCTTTCCAAAACCACCACTATAGTCATTGCATGTGTCTTCTTTTCCGAAACCCCATGGATCCACCAATGTCATTGCATCTGTGTTCCTTTCTTAAACCACCACTAGAGTCATTGTATTTGTGTTCTTTTCCTAAACCACATGGATCCACGAGAGTCATTGCATGTGTGTTGCTTTCCTAAACCACCACCAGAGTCATTGCATGCGTCTTCCTTTGCTAAACCACCAATAGAGTCATTGCATACCTGTTGCTTTCCTAAACCACCACCAAAGTCATTACATGTGTCTTTTTTTCCTAAACCACATGGATCCACCAGTGTCATTGCATATGTGTTCCTTTCTTAAACCACCACCAGATTCATTGCATGTGTGTTCCTTTCCTAAACCACCACCAGAGTCATTGCATGTGTCTTTTTATCCTAAACCACATGGATCCACCAGAGTCATTGCATGTGTCGTCCTTTCCTAAACCACCACCAGAGTCATTGCATGTGTGTTCCTTTCCTGAACCACCACTAGAGTCATTGCATGTGCCTTCTTTTCCTAAACCACATGGATCCACCAGAGTCATTGCATCAGTCTTCCTTTCCTAAACCACCACCAGAGTCCTTGCATGTGTGTTCCTTTCCTAAACCACCACCAGAGTCATTGCATGTGTCTTCTTTTCCTAAACCACATGGATCCACCAGAGTCATTGCATGTGTCTTCTTTTTCTAAACCACCACTAGAGTCATTGCATGTGTCTTTCTTTCCTAACCCACCACCAGATTTATTGCATGTGTGTTCCTTTCCAAAACCACAACCAGAGTTATTGCATGTGTGTTCCTTTCCTAAACCACCACCGGAGTCATTGCATGTGTCTTCTTTTCCTACACCAAATGGATCCACCAGTGTCATTGCATGTGTGTTCCTTTCTTAAACCTCCACCAGAGTCATTGCATGTGTGTTCCTTTTCCTAAATCACCACGAGAGTCATTGCATGTGTGTTCCTTTCTTAAACCACCACTAGATTCATTGCATTTGTGTTCTTTTCCTAAACCAGATGGATCCACCAGAGTTATTGCATGTGTGTTCCTTTCCTAAACCACCACTAGAGTCATTGCATGTGTCTTGTTTTCTAAACCACATGGATCCACAAGTGTCATTGCATGTGTGTTCCTTTCTTAAACCACCGCCAGATTCATTGCATGTGTTTTCCTTTCCTAAACTACCACTAGAGTCATTGCATGTGTCTTCTTTTCCTAAACCACATGGACCCACCAGAGTCATTGCATCAGTCTTTTTTTCCTAAACCACCGCCAGAGTCATTGCATGTGTCTTCCTGTCCTAAACCACCACCAGAGTCATTGAATGTGTGTACTTTTCCTAAACCACAACTATAGTAATTTGATGTGTGTTCCTTTCCTAAACCACCACCAGAGTCATTGCATGTGTCTTCTTTTCCTAAACCTCATGGATCCACCAGAGTAATTGCATGTGTCTTCTTTTTCTAAACCACCACCAGAGTCATTGCATGTGTCTTCCTTTCCTAACCCACCACCAGATTTATTGCATGTGTGTTCCTTTCCAAAATACCACCAGAGTTATTGCATGTGTGTTCCTTTACTAAGCCACCAGAGTCATTCCATGTGTCTTCTTTTTCTAAACCAAATGGATTCACCAGTGTCATTGCATTTGTGTTCCTTTTTTAAACCTTCACCAGAGTCATTGCACGTGTGTTCCTTTTCCTAAACCACCACCAGAGTCATTACATGTGTCTTATTTTCCTAAACCACATGGATACACCAAAGTCATTGCATGCGTCTTCCTTTCCTAAACCACAACCAGAGTCATTGCATGTGCCTTCCTTTCCTAAACCACCACCAGAGTCATTGCATGTGTGTTCCTTTCCAAAACCACCACCAGAGTCATTGCATGTGTGTTCTTTTCCTAAACCACATGGATCCACTAGGGTCATTGCATGTGTGTTCCTTTCCTAAACCACCACCAGAGTCATTGCATGTGTTTTATTTTCCTAAACCACATGGATCCACCAGAGTCATTGCATGTGTCTTCTTTTTATAAATCACCACCAGAGTCATTGCATGTGTCTTCTTTTCCTAACCCACCACCAGATTTATTGCATGTGTGTTCCTTTCCAAAACCACAACCAGAGTTATTGCATGTGTGTTCCTTTCCTAAACCACCACCGGAGTCATTGCATGTGTCTTCTATTCCTACACCAAATGGATCCACCAGTGTCATTGCATGTGTGTTCCTTTCTTAAACCTCCACCAGAGTCATTGCATGTGTGTTCCTTTTCCTAAACCACCACCAGAGTCATTACATGTGTCTTATTTTCCTAAACCACATGGATACACCAAAGTCATTGCATGCGTCTTCCTTTGCTAAACCACCAATAGAATCATTGCATACCTGTTGCTTTCCTAAACCACCACCAAAGTTATTACATGTGTCTTTTTTTCCGAAACCACATGGATCCACCAGTGTCATTGCATATGTGTTCCTTTCTTAAACCACCACCAGATTCATTGCATGTGTGTTCCTTTCCTAAACCACCACCAGAGTCATTGCATGTGTCTTTTTATCCTAAACCACATGGATCCACCAGAGTCATTGCATGTGTCGTCCTTTCCTAAACCACCACCAGAGTCATTGCATGTGTGTTCCTTTCTTGAACCACCACTAGAGTCATTGCATGTGCCTTCTTTTCCTAAACCACATGGATCCACCAGAGTCATTGCATCAGTCTTCCTTTCCTAAACCACCACCAGAGTCCTTGCATGTGTGTTCCTTTCCTAAACCACCACCAGAGTCATTGCATGTGTCTTCTTTTCCTAAACCACATGGATCCACCAGAGTCATTGCATGTGTCTTCTTTTTCTAAACCACCACTAGAGTCATTGCATGTGTCTTTCTTTCCTAACCCACCACCAGATTTATTGCATGTGTGTTCCTTTCCAAAACCACAACCAGAGTTATTGGATGTGTGTTCCTTTCCTAAACCACCACCGGAGTCATTGCATGTGTCTTCTTTTCCTACACCAAATGGATCCCCCAGTGTCATTGCATGTGTGTTCCTTTCTTAAACCTCCACCAGAGTCATTGCATGTGTGTTCCTTTTCCTAAACCACCACGAGAGTCATTGCATGTGTGTTCCTTTCTTAAACCACCACTAGAGTCATTGCATTTGTGTTCTTTCCCTAAACCAGATGGATCCACCAGAGTTATTGCATGTGTGTTCCTTTCCTAAACCACCACTAGAGTCATTGCATGTGTCTTGTTTTCTAAACCACATGGATCCACAAGTGTCATTGCATGTGTGTTCCTTTCTTAAACCACCACCAGATTCATTGCATGTGTTTTCCTTTCCTAAACTACCACTAGAGTCATTGCATGTGTCTTCTTTTCCTAAACCACATGGACCCACCAGAGTCATTGCATCAGTCTTTTTTTCCTAAACCACCGCCAGAGTCATTGCATGTGTCTTCCTTTCCTAAACCACCACCAGAGTCATTGAATGTGTGTACTTTTCCTAAACCACAACTATAGTAATTTGATGTGTGTTCCTTTCCTAAACCACCACCAGAGTCATTGCATGTGTCTTCTTTTCCTAAACCTCATGGATCCACCAGAGTAATTGCATGTGTCTTCTTTTTCTAAACCACCACCAGAGTCATTGCATGTGTCTTCCTTTCCTAACCCACCACCAGATTTATTGCATGTGTGTTCCTTTCCAAAATACCACCAGAGTTATTGCATGTGTGTTCCTTTACTAAGCCACCAGAGTCATTCCATGTGTCTTCTTTTTCTAAACCAAATGGATCCACCAGTGTCATTGCATTTGTGTTCCTTTCTTAAACCTTCACCAGAGTCATTGCACGTGTGTTCCTTTTCCTAAACCACCACCAGAGTCATTACATGTGTCTTATTTTCCTAAACCACATGGATACACCAAAGTCATTGCATGCAACTTCCTTTCCTAAACCACAACCAGAGTCATTGCATGTGCCTTCCTTTCCTAAACCACCACCAGAGTCATTGCATGTGTGTTCCTTTCCAAAACCACCACCAGAGTCATTGCATGTGTGTTATTTTCCTAAACCACATGGATCCACTAGGGTTATTGCATGTGTGTTCCTTTCCTAAACCAACACTAGAGTCATTGCATGTGTCTTCCTTTCCTAAACCACCACCCAAGTCATTGCATGTGTGTTCTTTTCTTAAACCACCACCAGAGTCATTGCATGTATGTTCCTTTCTTAAACCACCACCAGAGTCATTTCATGTATCTTCCTTTCCTAAACCACCACTTGAGTCATTGCATGTGTGTTCCTTTCCTAAACCACCACCAGAGTCATTGCATGTGTCTTGTTTTCCTAAACCACATGGATCCACCAGAGTCATTGCATCTGTCTTCCTTTCCTAAACCACCACAAGAGTCATTGCACGTGTGTTCCTTTCCTAAACCACCACTAGAGTCATTGAATGTGTGTTCTTTTCCGAAACCACCACTAGAGTAATTGCATGTGTGTTCCTTTCCTAAACCACCACCAAAGTCATTGCATGTGTCTTCTTTTCCTAAACCAATGGATCCACCAAAGTCATTGCATGTGTGCTCCTTTCCAAAACCACCACCAGAGTCACTGCATGTGTATTCTTTTCTTAAACCACATGGATCCACCAGTGTCATTGCATGTGTGTTCCTTTCTTAAACCACTACTAGCGTCATTGCATTTGTGTTCTTTTCCTAAAACACATGGATCCACCAGAGTCATTGCATGTGTGTTCCTTTCCTAAACCACCACCAGAGTCATTGCATGTGTCTTGTTTTCCTAAACCACATGGATCCATCAGTGTCATTGCATGTGTGTTCCTTTCTTAAACCACCACCTAGAGTCATTGCATGTGTCTTCCTTTCCTAAACCACATGGATCCACTAGAGTCATTGCATGTGCCTTGCTTTCCTAAACCACCACCAGAGTCATTGCATATGTGTTCCTTTCCTAAACCACCACCAGAGTCATTGCATGTGTCTTTTTTTCCGAAACCACGTGGATCCACCAGTGTCATTGCATGTGTGTTCCTTTCTTATACCACCACTAGAGTCAGTGCATGTGTCTTCTTTTCCTAAACCACATGGATCCACCAGAGTCATTGCATCTGTCTTCCTTTCCTAAACCACCACAAGAGTCATTGCATGTGTGTTCCTTTCCTAAACCACCAACAGAGTCATTAAATGTGTGTTCTTTTCCTAAACCACAATTATAGTAATTGCATGTGTGTTCCTTTTCTAAACCACCACAAGAGTCATTGCATGTGTCTTCTTGTCCTAAACCACATGGATCCACCAGAGTCATTGCATGTGTCTTCTTTTTCTAAACCACCACCAGAGTCATTGCATGGGTCTTACTTTCCTAAACAACCACTAGAGTCATTGCATGTGTCTTATTTTCCTAAAACACATGGATCCACTAGAGTCATTGCATCTGTCTTCCTTTCCTAAACCACCACCAGAGTCATTGCATGTGTGTTCCTTTCCTAAACCACCACCAGAGTTATTAAATGTGTGTTCTTTTCCTAAACCACAACTATAGTAATTTCATGTGTGTTCCTTTCCTAAACCACCACCAGAGTCATTGCAAGTGTCTTCTTTTCCTAAACCACATGGATCCACCAGAGTCATTGCATGTGTGTTGATTTTCTAAACCACCACCAGAGTCATTGCATGTGTCTTCCTTCCCAAAACAACCACAAGAGTCATTGCGTGTGTGTTCTTTTCCAAAACCACCACGAGAGACATTGCATGTGTGTTCCTTTCCTAAACCACCACTAGAGTCATTGAATGTGTGTTCTTTTCCTAAACCACCACTAGAGTAATTGCATGTGTGTTCCATTCCTAAACCACCACTAGAGTCGTTGCATGTGTCTTCTTTTCCTAAACCACATGGATACATCAGTTCATTGCATGTACCTTCCTTTCCTAAACCACCACCAGAGTCATTACATGTGTGTTGCTTTCCTAAACCACCACTAGAGTCATTGCATGTGTCTTATTTTCCTAAAACACATGGATCAACTAGAGTCATTGCATATGTCTTCCTTTCCTAAACCACCACCAGAGTCATTGCATGTGTGTTCCTTTCCTAAACCACCACCAGAGTTATTAAATGTATGTTCTTTTCCTAAACCACAACTATAGTAATTGCATGTGTGTTCCTTTCCTAAACCACCACCAGAGTCATTGCATTTGTCTTCTTTTCCTAAACCACATGGATCCACCAGAGTCAATGCATGTGTGTTCATTTTCTAAACCACCACCAGAGTCGTTGCATATGTCTTCCTTCCCAAAACAACCACCAGAGTCATTGCATGTGTGTTCTTTTCCAAACCCACCACCAGAGACATTGCATGTGTGTTCCTTTCCTAAACCACCACTAGAGTCATTGAATGTGTGTTCTTTTCCTAAACCACCACTAGAGTAATTGCATGTGTGTTCCTTTCCTAAACCACCACTAGAGTCATTGCATGTGTCTTCTTTTCCTAAACCACATGGATCCACCAGAGTCATTGCATGTGTGCTCATTCCAAAACCACCACCAGAATTATTGCATGTGTCTTCTTTTTCGAAACCACATGGATCCACCAGTGTCATTGCATGTGTGTTCCTTTCTTAAACTACCAATACAGTCATTGCATTTCTGTTCTTTTCCAAAACAACATGGATCCACTAGAGTCATTACATGTTTGCTCATTTCCAAAACCACCACTAGAGTCATTGGATGTGTCTTCTTTTTTGCGAAACCACATGGATCCACCAGTGTCATTGCATGTGTGTTCCTTTCTTAAACCACCACTATAGTCATTGCATTTGTCTTCTTTTCCTAAACCACATGGATCCACCAGAGTCATTGCATGTGTGTTCCTTTCCTAAACCACCACCAGAGTCATTGCATGTGTCTTCCTACCCAAAACAACCACAAGAGTCATTCCGTGTGTGTTCTTTTCCAAAACCACCACCAGAGACATTGCATGTGTGTTCCTTTCCTAAACCACCACTAGAATCATTGGATGTGTGTTCTTTTCCTAAACCACCACTAGAGTAATTGCATGTGTGTTCCATTCCTAAACCACCACTAGAGTCGTTGCATGTGTCTTCTCTTCCTAAACCACATGGATCCATCAGTTCATTGCATGTACCTTCCTTTCCTGAACCACCACCAGAGTCATTACATGTGTGTTGCTTTCCTAAACCACCACTAGAGTCATTGCATGTGTCTTATTTTCCTAAAACACATGGATCAACTAGAGTCATTGCATCTGTCTTCCTATCCTAAACCACCACCAGAGTCATTGCATGTGTGTTCCTTTCCTAAACCACCACCAGAGTTATTAAATGTGTGTTCTTTTCCTAAACCACAACTATAGTAATTGCATGTTTGTTCCTTTCCTAAACCACCACCAGAGTCATTGCATTTGTCTACTTTTCCTAAACCACATGGATCCACCAGAGTCAATGCATGTGTGTTCATTTTCTAAACCACCACCAGAGTCGTTGCATATGTCTTCCTTCCCAAAACAACCACCAGAGTCATTGCATGTGTGTTCTTTTCCAAAACCACCACCAGAGACATTGCATGTGTGTTCCTTTCCTAAACCACCACTAGAGTCATTGAATGTGTGTTCTTTTCCTAAACCACCACTAGAGTAATTGCATGTGTGTTCCTTTCCTAAACGACCACTAGAGTCATTGCATGTGTCTTCTTTTCCTAAACCACATGGATCCACCAGAGTCATTGCATGTGTGCTCCTTTCCAAAACCACCACCAGAGTTATTGCATGTGTCTTCTTTTTCGAAACCACATGGATCCACCAGTGTCATTACATGTGTGTTCCTTTCTTAAACTACCAATACAGTCATTGCATTTCTGTTATTTTGCAAAACCACATGGATCCACTAGAGTCATTACATGTTTGCTCATTTCCAAAACCACCACTAGAGTCATTGGATGTGTCTTCTTTTCCGAAACCACATGGATCCACCAGTGTCATTGCATGTGTGTTCCTTTCTTAAACCACCACTATAGTCATTGCATTTGTCTTCTTTTCCTAAACCACATGGATCCACCAGAGTCATTGCATGTGTGTTCCTTTCCTAAACCACCACCAGAGTCATTGCATGTCTGTTCCTTTCCTAAACCACCACCAGAGTCATTGCATGTGTCTTTTTTTCTGAAACCACATGGTTCCACCAGTGTCATTGCATGTGTCTTCTTTTCCTAAACCGCATGGATCCACCAGAGTCATTGCATGTGTCTTCTTTTTCTAAACCACCACCAGAGTCATTGCATGTATCTTCCTTTCCTAACCCACCACCAGATTTATTGCATGTGTGTTCCTTTCCAAAACCACCACCAGAGTTATTGCATGTGTGTTCCTTTCCTAAACCACCACCAGAGTCATTGCATGTGTCTTCTTTTCCTAAACCAAATGGATCCACCAGTGTCATTACAGGTGTGTTCCTTTCTTAAACCTCCACCAGAGTCATTGCATGTGTGTTCTTTTCCAAAACCATCACCAGAGACATTGCATGTGTGTTCCTTTCCTAAACCACCACTAGAGTCATTGAATGTGTGTTCTTTTCCTAAACCACCACTAGAGTAATTGCATGTGTGTTCCATTCCTAAACCACCACTAGAGTCATTGCATGTGTCTTCTTTTCCTAAACCACATGGATCCATCGGTTCATTGCATGTACCTTCCTTTACTAAACCACCACCAGAGTCATTACATGTGTGTTGCTTTCCTAAACCACCACTAGAGTCATTGCATGTGTCTTATTTTCCTAAAACACATGGATCAACTAGAGTCATTGCATCTGTCTTCCTTTCCTAAACCACCACCAGAGTCATTGCATGTTTGTTCCTTTCCTAAACCACCACCCAGAGTTATTAAATGTGTGTTCTTTTCCTAACCCACAACTATAGTAATTGCATGTGTGTTCCTTTCCTAAACCACCACCAGAGTCATTGCATTTGTCTTCTTTTCCTAAACCACATGGATCCACCAGAGTCAATGCATGTGTGTTCATTTTCTAAACCACTACCAGAGTCGTTGCATATGTCTTCCTTCCCAAAACAACCACCAGAGTCATTGCATGTGTGTTCTTTTCCAAAACCACCACCAGAGACATTGCATGTGTGTTCCTTTCCTAAAACACCACTAGAGTCATTGAATGTGTGTTCTTTTCCTAAACCACCACTAGAGTCATTGCATGTGTGTTCCTTTCCTAAACCACCACTAGAGTCATTGCATGTGTCTTCTTTTCCTAAACCACATGGATCCACCAGAGTCATTGCATGTGTGCTCCTTTCCAAAACCACCACCAGAGTTATTGCATGTGTCTTCTTTTTCGAAACCACATGGATCCACCAGTGTCATTGCATGTGTGTTCCTTTCTTAAACTACCAATACAGTCATTGCATTTCTGTTCTTTTCCAAAACCACATGGATCCACTAGAGTCATTACATGTTTGCTCATTTCCAAAACCACCACTAGAGTAATTGGATGTGTCTTCTTTTCCGAAACCACATGGATCCACCAGTGTCATTGCATGTGTGTTCCTTTCTTAAACCAGCACTATAGTCATTGCATTTGTCTTCTTTTCCGAAACCACATGGATCCAGCAGTGTCATTGCATGTGTGTTCCTTTCTTAAACCAGCACTAGAGTCATTGCATGTGTGTTCCTTTCCTAAACCACCACCAGAGTCATTGCATGTGTCTTCCTTCCCAAAACAACCACAAGAGTCATTGCGTGTGTGTTCTTTTCCAAAACCACCACAAGAGACATTGCATGTGTGTTCCTTTCCTAAACCACCACTAGAGTCATTGAATGTGTGTTCTTTTCCTAAACCACCACTAGAGTAATTGCATGTGTGTTCCATTCCTAAACCACCACTAGAGTCGTTGCATGTGTCTTCTTTTCCTAAACCACATGGATCCATCAGTTCATTGCATGTACCTTCCTTTCCTAAACCACCACCAGAGTCATTACATGTGTGTTGCTTTCCTAAACCACCACAAGAGTCATTGCATGTGTCTTATTTTCCTAAAACACATGGATTAACTAGAGTCATTGCATCTGTCTTCCTTTCCTAAACCACCACCAGAGTCATTGCATGTGTGTTCCTTTCCTAAACCACCACCAGAGTTATTAAATGTGTGTTCTTTTCCTAAACCACAACTATAGTAATTGCATGTGTGTTCCTTTCCTAAACCACCACCAGAGTCATTGCATTTGTCTTCTTTTCCTAAACCACATGGATCCACCAGAGTCAATGCATGTGTGTTCATTTTCTAAACCACCACCAGAGTCGTTGCATATGTCTTCCTTCCCAAAACAACCACCAGAGTCATTGCATGTGTGTTCTTTTCCAAAACCACCACCAGAGACATTGCATGTGTGTTCCTTTCCTAAACCACCACTAGAGTCATTGAATGTGTGTTCTTTTCCTAAACCACCACTAGAGTAATTGCATGTGTGTTCCTTTCCTAAACCACCACTAGAGTCATTGCATGTGTCTTCTTTTCCTAAACCACATGGATCCACCAGAGTCATTGCATGTGTGCTCCTTTCCAAAACCACTACCAGAGTTATTGCATGTGTCTTCTTTTTCGAAACCACATGGATCCACCAGTGTCATTGCATGTGTGTTCCTTTCTTAAACTACCAATACAGTCATTGCATTTCTGTTCTTTTCCAAAACCACATGGATCCACTAGAGTCATTACATGTTTGCTCATTTCCAAAACCACCACTAGAGTAATTGGATGTGTCTTCTTTTCCGAAACCACATGGATCCACCAGTGTCATTGCATGTGTGTTCCTTTCTTAAACCACCACTATAGTCATTGCATTTGTCTTCTTTTCCTAAACCACATGGATCCACCAGAGTCATTGCATGTGTGTTCCTTTCGTAAACCACCACCAGAGTCATTGCATGTGTCTTCCTTCCCAAAACAACCACAAGAGTCATTGCGTGTGTGTTCTTTTCCAAAACCACCACAAGAGACATTGCATGTGTGTTCCTTTCCTAAACCACCACTAGAGTCATTGAATGTGTGTTCTTTTCCTAAACCACCACTAGAGTAATTGCATGTGTGTTCCATTCCTAAACCACCACTAGAGTCGTTGCATGTGTCTTCTTTTCCTAAACCACATGGATCCATCAGTTCATTGCATGTACCTTCCTTTCCTAAACCACCACCAGAGTCATTACATGTGTGTTGCTTTCCTAAACCACCACTAGAGTCATTGCATGTGTCTTATTTTCCTAAAACACATGGATTAACTAGAGTCATTGCATCTGTCTTCCTTTCCTAAACCACCACCAGAGTCATTGCATGTGTGTTCCTTTCCTAAACCACCACCAGAGTTATTAAATGTGTGTTCTTTTCCTAAACCACAACTATAGTAATTGCATGTGTGTTCCTTTCCTAAACCACCACCAGAGTCATTGCATTTGTCTTCTTTTCCTAAACCACATGGATCCACCAGAGTCAATGCATGTGTGTTCATTTTCTAAACCACCACCAGAGTCGTTGCATATGTCTTCCTTCCCAAAACAACCACCAGAGTCATTGCATGTGTGTTCTTTTCCAAAACCACCACCAGAGACATTGCATGTGTGTTCCTTTCCTAAACCACCACTAGAGTCATTGAATGTGTGTTCTTTTCCTAAACCACCACTAGAGTAATTGCATGTGTGTTCCTTTCCTAAACCACCACTAGAGTCATTGCATGTGTCTTCTTTTCCTAAACCACATGGATCCACCAGAGTCATTGCATGTGTGCTCCTTTCCAAAACCACCACCAGAGTTATTGCATGTGTCTTCTTTTTCGAAACCACATGGATCCACCAGTGTCATTGCATGTGTGTTCCTTTCTTAAACTACCAATACAGTCATTGCATTTCTGTTCTTTTCCAAAACCACATGGATCCACTAAAGTCATTACATGTTTGCTCATTTCCAAAACCACCACTAGAGTCATTGGATGTGTCTTCTTTTCCGAAACCACATGGATCCACCAGTGTCATTGCATGTGTGTTCCTTTCTTAAACCACCACTATAGTCATTGCATTTGTCTTCTTTTCCTAAACCACATGGATCCACCAGAGTCATTGCATGTGTGTTCCTTTCCTAAACCACCACCAGAGTCATTGCATGTGTCTTTTTTTCCGAAACCACATGGTTCCACCAGTGTCATTGCATGTGTCTTCTTTTCCTAAACCGCCTGGATCCACCAGAGTCATTGCATGTGTCTTCTTTTTCTAAACCACCACCAGAGTCATTGCATGTATCTTCCTTTCCTAACCCACCACCAGATTTATTGCATGTGTGTTCCTTTCCTAAACCACCACAAGATTCATTGCACGTGTGTTCCTTTCCTAAACCACCACTAGAGTCATTGAATGTGTGTTCTTTTCCGAAACCACCACTAGAGTAATTGCATGTGTGTTCCTTTCCTAAACCACCACCAAAGTCATTGCATGTGTCTTCTTTTCCTAAACCAATGGATCCACCAAAGTCATCTCATGTGTGCTCCTTTCCAAAACCACCACCAGAGTCACTGCATGTGTCTTCTTTTCTTAAACCACATGGATCCACCAGTGTCATTGCATGTGTGTTCCTTTCTTAAACCACTACTAGCGTCATTGAAATCGTGTTCTTTTCCTAAAACACATGGATCCACCAGAGTCATTGTATGTGTGTTCCTTTCCTAAACCACCACCAGAGTCATTGCATGTGTCTTGTTTTCCTAAACCACATGGATCCATCGGTGTCATTGCATGTGTGTTCCTTTCTTAAACCACCACCTAGAGTCATTGCATGTGTCTTCCTTTCCTAAACCACATGGATCCACTAGAGTCATTGCAGGTGCCTTGCTTTCCTAAACCACCACCAGAGTCATTGCATGTGTCTTTTTTTTCGAAACCACGTGGATCCACCAGTGTCATTGCATGTGTGTTCCTTTCTTATACCACCACTAGAGTCAGTGCATGTGTCTTCTTTTCCTCAACCACATGGATCCACCAGAGTCATTGCATCTGTCTTCCTTTCCTAAACCACCACAAGAGTCATCGCATGTGTGTTCCTTTCCTAAACCACCAATAGAGTCATTGAATGTGTGTTCTTTTCCTAAACCACAACTATAGTAATTGCATGTGTGTTCCTTTCTTAAACCACTACAAGCATCATTGCATTTGTGTTCTTTTCCTAAACCACATGGATCCACCAGAGTCATTGCATGTGTGTTCCTTTCCTAAACCACCACCAGAGTCATTGCATGTGTCTTGTTTTCCTAAACCACATGGATCCATCAGTGTCATTGCATGTGTGTTCCTTTCTTAAACCACCACCTAGAGTCATTGCATGTGTCTTCCTTTCCTAAACCACATGGATCCACTAGAGTCATTGCATGTGCCTTGCTTTCCTAAACCACCACCAGAGTCATTGCATGTGTGTTCCTTTCTAAACCACCACCAGAGTCATTGCATGTGTCTTTTTTTCCGAAACCACGTGGATCCACCAGTGTCATTGCATGTGTGTTCCTTTCTTATACCACCACTAGAGTCAGTGCATGTGTCTTCTTTTCCTAAACCACATGGATCTACCAGAGTCATTGCATCTGTCTTCCTTTCCTAAACCACCACAAGAGTCATTGCATGTGTGTTCCTTTCCTAAACCACCAACAGAGTCATTAAATGTGTGTTCTTTTCCTAAACCACAATTATAGTAATTGCATGTGTGTTCCTTTTCTAAACCACCACTAGAGTCATTGCATGTGTCTTCTTGTCCTAAACCACATGGATCCACCAGAGTCATTGCATGTGTCTTCTTTTTCTAAACCACCACCAGAGTCATTGCATGTGTCTTACTTTCCTAAACAACCACTAGAGTCATTGCATGTGTCTTATTTTCCTAAAACACATGGATCCACTAGAGTCATTGCATCTGTCTTCCTTTCCTAAACCACCACCAGAGTCATTGCATGTGTGTTCCTTTCCTAAACCACCACCAGAGTTATTAAATGTGTGTTCTTTTCCTAAACCACAACTATAGTAATTTCATGTGTGTTCCTTTCCTAAACCACCACCAGAGTCATTGCAAGTGACTTCTTTTCCTAAACCACATGGATCCACCAGAGTCATTGCATGTGTGTTGATTTTCTAAACCACCACCAGAGTCATTGCATGTGTCTTCCTTCCCAAAACAACCACAAGAGTCATTGCGTGTGTGTTCTTTTCCAAAACCACCACCAGAGACATTGCATGTGTGTTCCTTTCCTAAACCACCACTAGAGTCATTGAATGTGTGTTCTTTTCCTAAACCACCACTAGAGTAATTGCATGTGTGTTCCATTCCTAAACCACCACTAGAGTCGTTGCATGTGTCTTCTTTTCCTAAACCACATGGATCCATCAGTTCATTGCATGTACCTTCCTTTCCTAAACCACCACCAGAGTCATTACATGTGTGTTGCTTTCCTAAACCACCACTAGAGTCATTGCATGTGTCTTATTTTCCTAAAACACATGGATCAACTAGAGTCATTGCATCTGTCTTCCTTTCCTAAACCACCACCAGAGTCATTGCATGTGTGTTCCTTTCCTAAACCACCACCAGAGTTATTAAATGTGTGTTCTTTTCCTAAACCACAACTATAGTAATTGCATGTGTGTTCCTTTCCTAAACCACCACCAGAGTCATTGCATTTGTCTTCTTTTCCTAAACCACATGGATCCACCAGAGTCAATGCATGTGTGTTCATTTTCTAAACCACCACCAGAGTCGTTGCATATGTCTTCCTTCCCAAAACAACCACCAGAGTCATTGCATGTGTGTTCTTTTCCAAAACCACCACCAGAGACATTGCATGTGTGTTCCTTTCCTAAACCACCACTAGAGTCATTGAATGTGTGTTCTTTTCCTAAACCACCACTAGAGTAATTGCATGTGTGTTCCTTTCCTAAACCACCACTAGAGTCATTGCATGTGTCATCTTTTCCTAAACCACATGGATCCACCAGAGTCATTGCATGTGTGCTCATTCCAAAACCACCACCAGAATTATTGCATGTGTCTTCTTTTTCGAAACCACATGGATCCACCAGTGTCATTGCATGTGTGTTCCTTTCTTAAACTACCAATACAGTCATTGCATTTCTGTTCTTTTCCAAAACCACATGGATCCACTAGAGTCATTACATGTTTGCTCATTTCCAAAACCACCACTAGAGTCATTGGATGTGTCTTCTTTTCCGAAACCACATGGATCCACCAGTGTCATTGCATGTGTGTTCCTTTCTTAAACCACCACTATAGTCATTGCATTTGTCTTCTTTTCCTAAACCACATGGATCCACCAGAGTCATTGCATGTGTGTTCCTTTCCTAAACCACCACCAGAGTCATTGCATGTGTCTTCCTACCCAAAACAACCACAAGAGTCATTCCGTGTGTGTTCTTTTCCAAAACCACCACCAGAGACATTGCATGTGTGTTCCTTTCCTAAACCACCACTAGAGTCATTGAATGTGTGTTCTTTTCCTAAACCACCACTAGAGTAATTGCATGTGTGTTCCATTCCTAAACCACCACTAGAGTCGTTGCATGTGTCTTCTCTTCCTAAACCACATGGATCCATCAGTTCATTGCATGTACCTTCCTTTCCTGAACCACCACCAGAGTCATTACATGTGTGTTGCTTTCCTAAACCACCACTAGAGTCATTGCATGTGTCTTATTTTCCTAAAACACATGGATCAACTAGAGTCATTGCATCTGTCTTCCTTTCCTAAACCACCACCAGAGTCATTGCATGTGTGTTCCTTTCCTAAACCACCACCAGAGTTATTAAATGTGTGTTCTTTTCCTAAACCACAACTATAGTAATTGCATGTTTGTTCCTTTCCTAAACCACCACCAGAGTCATTGCATTTGTCTTCTTTTCCTAAACCACATGGATCCACCAGAGTCAATGCATGTGTGTTCATTTTCTAAACCACCACCAGAGTCGTTGCATATGTCTTCCTTCCCAAAACAACCACCAGAGTCATTGCATGTGTGTTCTTTTCCAAAACCACCACCAGAGACATTGCATGTGTGTTCCTTTCCTAAACCACCACTAGAGTCATTGAATGTGTGTTCTTTTCCTAAACCACCACTAGAGTAATTGCATGTGTGTTCCTTTCCTAAACTACCACTAGAGTCATTGCATGTGTCTTCTTTTCCTAAACCACATGGATCCACCAGAGTCATTGCATGTGTGCTTCTTTCCAAAACCACCACCAGAGTCATTGCATGTGTGTTCCTTTCCTAAACCACCACCAGAGTCATTGCATGTGTCTTTTTTTCCGAAACCACATGGTTCCACCAGTGTCATTGCATGTGTCTTCTTTTCCTAAACCGCATGGATCCACCAGAGTCATTGCATGTGTCTTCTTTTTCTAAACCACCACCAGAGTCATTGCATGTATCTTCCTTTCCTAACCCACCACCAGATTTATTGCATGTGTGTTCCTTTCCTAAACCACCACAAGAGTCATTGCACGTGTGTTCCTTTCCTAAACCACCACTAGAGTCATTAAATGTGTGTTCTTTTCCGAAACCACCACTAGAGTAATTGCATGTGTGTTCCTTTCCTAAACCACCACCAAAGTCATTGCATGTGTCTTCTTTTCCTAAACCAATGGATCCACCAAAGTCATTTCATGTGTGCTCCTTTCCAAAACCACCACCAGAGTCACTGCATGTGTCTTCTTTTCTTAAACCACATGGATCCACCAGTGTCATTGCATGTGTGTTCCTTTCTTAAACCACTACTAGCGTCATTGAATTTGTGTTCTTTTCCTAAAACACATGGATCCACCAGAGTCATTGTATGTGTGTTCCTTTCCTAAACCACCACCAGAGTCATTGCATGTGTCTTGTTTTCCTAAACCACATGGATCCATCGGTGTCATTGCATGTGTGTTCCTTTCTTAAACCACCACCTAGAGTCATTGCATGTGTCTTCCTTTCCTAAACCACATGGATCCACTAGAGTCATTGCATGTGCCTTGCTTTCCGAAACCACCACCAGAGTCATTGCATGTGTCTTTTTTTCCGAAACCACGTGGATCCACCAGTGTCATTGCATGTGTGTTCCTTTCTTATACCACCACTAGAGTCAGTGCATGTGTCTTCTTTTCCTCAACCACATGGATCCACCAGAGTCATTGCATCTGTCTTCCTTTCCTAAACCACCACAAGAGTCATCGCATGTGTGTTCCTTTCCTAAACCACCAATAGAGTCATTGAATGTGTGTTCTTTTCCTAAACCACAACTATAGTAATTGCATGTGTGTTCCTTTCTTAAACCACTACTAGCGTCATTGCATTTGTGTTCTTTTCCTAAACCACATGGATCCACCAGAGTCATTGCATGTGTGTTCCTTTCCTAAACCACCACCAGAGTCATTGCATGTGTCTTGTTTTCCTAAACCACATGGATCCATCAGTGTCATTGCATGTGTGTTCCTTTCTTAAACCACCACCTAGAGTCATTGCATGTGTCTTCCTTTCCTAAACCACATGGATCCACTAGAGTCATTGCATGTGCCTTGCTTTCCTAAACCACCACCAGAGTCATTGCATGTGTGTTCCTTTCCTAAACCACCACCAGAGTCATTGCACGTGTCTTTTTTCCGAAACCACGTGGATCCACCAGTGTCATTGCATGTGTGTTCCTTTCTTATACCACCACTAGAGTCAGTGCATGTGTCTTCTTTTCCTAAACCACATGGATCCACCAGAGTCATTGCATCTTTCTTCCTTTCCTAAACCACCACAAGAGTCATCGCATGTGTGTTCCTTTCCTAAACCACCAATAGAGTCATTGAATGTGTGTTCTTTTCCTAAACCACAACTATAGTAATTGCATGTGTGTTCCTTTCTTAAACCACTACTAGCGTCATTGCATTTGTGTTCTTTTCCTAAACCACATGGATCCACCAGAGTCATTGCATGTGTGTTCCTTTCCTAAACCACCACCAGAGTCATTGCATGTGTCTTCTTGTCCTAAACCACATGGATCCACCAGAGTCATTGCATGTGTCTTCTTTTTCTAAACCACCACCAGAGTCATTGCATGTGTCTTACTTTCCTAAACAACCACTAGAGTCATTGCATGTGTCTTATTTTCCTAAAACACATGGATCCACTAGAGTCATTGCATCTGTCTTCCTTTCCTAAACCACCACCAGAGTCATTGCATGTGTGTTCCTTTCCTAAACCACCACCAGAGTTATTAAATGTGTGTTCTTTTCCTAAACCACAACTATAGTAATTTCATGTGTGTTCCTTTCCTAAACCACCACCAGAGTCATTGCAAGTGTCTTCTTTTCCTAAACCACATGGATCCACCAGAGTCATTGCATGTGTGTTGATTTTCTAAACCACCACCAGAGTCATTGCATGTGTCTTCCTTCCCAAAACAACCACAAGAGTCATTGCGTGTGTGTTCTTTTCCAAAACCACCACCAGAGACATTGCATGTGTGTTCCTTTCCTAAACCACCACTAGAGTCATTGAATGTGTGTTCTTTTCCTAAACAACCACTAGAGTAATTGCATGTGTGTTCCATTCCTAAACCACCACTAGAGTCGTTGCATGTGTCTTCTTTTCCTAAACCACATGGATCCATCAGTTCATTGCATGTACCTTCCTTTCCTAAACCACCACCAGAGTCATTACATGTGTGTTGCTTTCCTAAACCACCACTAGAGTCATTGCATGTGTCTTATTTTCCTAAAACACATGGATCAACTAGAGTCATTGCATCTGTCTTCCTTTCCTAAACCACCACCAGAGTCATTGCATGTGTGCTCCTTTCCTAAACCACCACCAGAGTTATTAAATGTGTGTTCTTTTCCTAAACCACAACTATAGTAATTGCATGTGTGTTCCTTTCCTAAACCACCACCAGAGTCATTGCATTTGTCTTCTTTTCCTAAACCACATGGATCCACCAGAGTCAATGCATGTGTGTTCATTTTCTAAACCACCACCAGAGTCGTTGCATATGTCTTCCTTCCCAAAACAACCACCAGAGTCATTGCATGTGTGTTCTTTTCCAAAACCACCACCAGAGACATTGCATGTGTGTTCCTTTCCTAAACCACCACTAGAGTCATTGAATGTGTGTTCTTTTCCTAAACCACCACTAGAGTAATTGCATGTGTGTTCCTTTCCTAAACGACCACTAGAGTCATTGCATGTGTCTTCTTTTCCTAAACCACATGGATCCACCAGAGTCATTGCATGTGTGCTCCTTTCCAAAACCACCACCAGAGTTATTGCATGTGTCTTCTTTTTCGAAACCACATGGATCCACCAGTGTCATTACATGTGTGTTCCTTTCTTAAACTACCAATACAGTCATTGCATTTCTGTTCTTTTGCAAAACCACATGGATCCACTAGAGTCATTACATGTTTGCTCATTTCCAAAACCACCACTAGAGTCATTGGATGTGTCTTCTTTTCCGAAACCACATGGATCCACCAGTGTCATTGCATGTGTGTTCCTTTCTTAAACCACCACTATAGTCATTGCATTTGTCTTCTTTTCCTAAACCACATGGATCCACCAGAGTCATTGCATGTGTGTTCCTTTCCTAAACCACCACCAGAGTCATTGCATGTGTCTTTTTTTCTGAAACCACATGGTTCCACCAGTGTCATTGCATGTGTCTTCTTTTCCTAAACCGCATGGATCCACCAGAGTCATTGCATGTGTCTTCTTTTTCTAAACCACCACTAGAGTCATTGCATGTATCTTCCTTTCCTAACCCACCACCAGATTTATTGCATGTGTGTTCCTTTCCAAAACCACCACCAGAGTTATTGCATGTGTGTTCCTTTCCTAAACCACCACCAGAGTCATTGCATGTGTCTTCTTTTCCTAAACCAAATGGATCCACCAGTGTCATTACAGGTGTGTTCCTTTCTTAAACCTCCACCAGAGTCATTGCATCTGTGTTCCTTTTCCTAAACCACCACCAGAGTCATTGCATGTGTTCCTTTCCTAAACCACCACCAGAGTCATTACATGTGTCTTTTTTTCCAAAACCACATGGATCCACCAGTGTCATTGCATGTGTTTTCCTTTCTTAAACCACCACCAGAGTCATTGCATGTATGTTCCTTTTCTAAACCACCACACCAGAGTCATTGCATGTGTCTTCTTTTCCTAAACCACATGGATCCACTAGAGTCATTGCATGTGTCTTCCTTTCCTAAACCACCACCAGTATCATTGCATGTGTGTTCCTTTCCTAAACCACCACTAGAGTCATTGCATGTGTCTTCTTTTGCTAAACCACATGGATCCACCAGAGTCATTGCATCAGTCTTCCTTTCCTAAACCACCACCAGAGTCATAGCAAGTGTGTTCCTTTCCTAAACCACCACTAGAGTCATAGCATGTGTGTTCCTTTCCTAAACCACCACAAGAGTCATTGCATGTGTCTTCTTTTCCTAAACACATGGATACACCAGAGTCATTGCATGTGTCTTCTTTTTCTAATCCACCACCAGAGTCATCGCATGTGTCTTCCTTTCCTAACCGACCACAAGATTTATTGCATTTGTGTTCCTTTCCAAAACCACCACCAGAGTTATTACATGTGTGTTCCTTTCCTGAACCACCACCAGAGTCATTCCATGTGTCTTCTTTTCCTACACCAAATGGATCCACCAATGTCATTACATGTGTGTTCCTTTCTTAAACCTCCACCAGAGTCATTGCATGTGTGTTCCTTTTCCTAAACCACCACCAGAGTCATTACATGTGTCTTATTTTCCTAAACCACATGGATACACCAAAGTCATTGCATGTGTCTTCCTTTCCTAAACCACCACCAGAGTCATTGCATGTGTGTTCCTTTCCGAAATCACCACCAGAGTAATTGCATGTGCCTTCCTTTCCTAAACCACCACTAGAGTCATTGCACGTGTGTTCCTTTCCAAAACCACCACCAGAGTCATTGCATGTGTGTTCTTTTCCTAAACCACATGGATCCACTAGGGTTATTGCATGTGTGTTCCTTTCCTAAACCAACACTAGAGTCATTGCATGTGTGTTCCTTTCCTAAACCACCACCAGAGTCATTGCATGTGTCTTCTTTTCCTAAACGACATGGATCCACTAGAGTCATTGCATCTGTCTTCCTTTCCTAAACCACCGCCAGAGTCATTGCATGTGTGTTCCTTTCCTAAACCACCACCAGAGTTATTAAATGTGTGATCTTTTCCTAAAACACAACTATAGTAATTGCATGTGTGTTCCTTTCCTAAACCACCACCAGAGTCATTGCATGTGTCTTCTTTTCCTAAACCACATGGATCCACCAGAGTCATTGCATGTGTGTTCATTTTCTAAACCACCACCAGAGTCGTTGCATGTGTCTTCCTTCCCAAAAAAACCACCAGAGTCATTGCATGTGTGTTCTTTTCCAAAACCACCACCAGAGACATTGCATGTGTGTTCCTTTCCTAAACCACCACTAGAGTCATTGAATGTGTGTTCTTTTCCTAAACCACCACTAGAGTAATTGCATGTGTGTTCCTTTCCTAAACCACCACTAGAGTCATTGCATGTGTCTTCTTTTCCTAAACCACATGGATCCACCAGAGTCATTGCATGTGTGCTCCTTTCCAAAACCACCACCAGAGTTATTGCATGTGTCTTCTTTTTCGAAACCACATGGACCCACCAGTGTCATTGCATGTGTGTTTCTTTCTTAAGCTACCAATACAGTCATTGCATTTCTGTTCTTTTCCAAAACCACATGGATCCACCAGAGTCATAACATGTTTGCTCATTTCCAAAACCACCACTAGAGTCATTGCATGTGTCTTCTTTTCTGAAACCACATGGATCCACCAGTGTCATTGCATGTGTGTTCATTTCTTAAGCTACCAATACAGTCATTGCATTTTTGTTCTTTTCCAAAACCACATGGATCCACCAGAGTCATTACATGTTTGCTCATTTCCAAAACCACCACTAGAGTCATTGCATGTGTCTTCTTTTCTGAAACCACATGGATCCACCAGTGTCATTGCATGTGTGTTCCTTTCTTAAACCACTACTATAGTCATTGCATTTGTGTTCTTTTCCTAAACCACATGGATCCACCAGAGTCATTGCATGTGTGTTGCTTTCCTAAACCACCACCAAAGTCATTGCATGTTTCTTTTTTTCCGAAACCATATGGATCCACCAGTGTCATTGCATGTGTCTTCTTTTCCTAAACCACATGGATCCACCAGAGTTATTGCACATGTCTTCTTTTTCCAAATCACCACCAGAGTCATTGCATGTGTCTTCCTTTCCAAACCCACCACAAGATTTATTGCATGTGTGTTACTTTCCAAAACCACCACCAGAGTTATTGCATGTGTGTTCCTTTCCTAAACCACCACCAGAGTCATTGCATATGTCTACTTTTCCTACACCAAATGGATCCACCAGTGTCATTACAGGTGTGTTCCTTTCTTAAACCTCCACCAGAGTCATTACATGTGTCTTATTTTCCTAAACCACATGGATACACCAAAGTCATTGCATGTGTCTTCCTTTCCTAAACCACCACCAGAGTCATTGCATGTGTGTTCCTTTCCTAATCCACTACTAGAGTCATTGAATGTGTCTTCCTTTCCTAAACCACCACCAAGGTCATTGCATGTATGTTCCTTTCCAAAACCACCACCAGAGTCATTGCATGTGTGTTCTTTTCCTAACACATGGATCCACTAGGGGTATTGCATGTGTGTTCCTTTCCTAAACCAACACTAGAGTCATTGCATGTGTATATTTTTCCTAAACCACCACTAGAGTCATTGCATGTGTGTTCCTTTCCTAAACCACCACCAGAGTCATTGCATGTGTCTGCTTTTCCTAAACCACATGGATCCATTAGAGTCATTGCATGTACCTTCCTTTCCTAAACCACCACTAGAGTCATTGAATGTGTGTTCCTTTCCTAAACCACCACTAGAGTCATTGCATGTGTCTTATTTTCCTAAAACACATGGATCCACTAGAGTCATTGCATCTGTCTTCCTTTCCTAAACCACCACCAGAGTCATTGCATGTGTGTTCCTTTCCTAAACCACCACCAGAGTTATTAAATGTGTGATCTTTTCCTAAACCACAACTATAGTAATTGCATGTGTGTTCCTTTCCTAAACCACCACCAGAGTCATTGCATGTGTCTTCTTTTCCTAAACCACATGGATCCACCAGAGTCATTGCATGTGTGTTCATTTTCTAAACCACCACCAGAGTCGTTGCATGTGTCTTCCTTCCCAAAAAAACCACCAGAGTCATTGCATGTGTGTTCTTTTCCAAAACCACCACCAGAGACATTGCATGTGTGTTCCTTTCCTAAACCACCACTAGAGTCATTGAATGTGTGTTCTTTTCCTAAACCACCACTAGAGTAATTGCATGTGTGTTCCTTTCCTAAACCACCACTAGAGTCATTGCATGTGTCTTCTTTTCCTAAACCACATGGATCCACCAGAGTCATTGCATGTGTGCTCCTTTCCAAAACCACCACCAGAGTTATTGCATGTGTCTTCTTTTTCGAAACCACATGGACCCACCAGTGTCATTGCATGTGTGTTTCTTTCTTAAGCTACCAATACAGTCATTGCATTTCTGTTCTTTTCCAAAACCACATGGATCCACCAGAGTCATAACATGTTTGCTCATTTCCAAAACCACCACTAGAGTCATTGCATGTGTCTTCTTTTCTGAAACCACATGGATCCACCAGTGTCATTGCATGTGTGTTCATTTCTTAAGCTACCAATACAGTCATTGCATTTTTGTTCTTTTCCAAAACCACATGGATCCACCAGAGTCATTACATGTTTGCTCATTTCCAAAACCACCACTAGAGTCATTGCATGTGTCTTCTTTTCTGAAACCACATGGATCCACCAGTGTCATTGCATGTGTGTTCCTTTCTTAAACCACTACTATAGTCATTGCATTTGTGTTCTTTTCCTAAACCACATGGATCCACCAGAGTCATTGCATGTGTGTTGCTTTCCTAAACCACCACCAAAGTCATTGCATGTTTCTTTTTTTCCGAAACCATATGGATCCACCAGTGTCATTGCATGTGTCTTCTTTTCCTAAACCACATGGATCCACCAGAGTTATTGCACATGTCTTCTTTTTCCAAATCACCACCAGAGTCATTGCATGTGTCTTCCTTTCCAAACCCACCACAAGATTTATTGCATGTGTGTTACTTTCCAAAACCACCACCAGAGTTATTGCATGTGTGTTCCTTTCCTAAACCACCACCAGAGTCATTGCATATGTCTACTTTTCCTACACCAAATGGATCCACCAGTGTCATTACAGGTGTGTTCCTTTCTTAAACCTCCACCAGAGTCATTACATGTGTCTTATTTTCCTAAACCACATGGATACACCAAAGTCATTGCATGTGTCTTCCTTTCCTAAACCACCACCAGAGTCATTGCATGTGTGTTCCTTTCCTAATCCACTACTAGAGTCATTGAATGTGTCTTCCTTTCCTAAACCACCACCAAGGTCATTGCATGTATGTTCCTTTCCAAAACCACCACCAGAGTCATTGCATGTGTGTTCTTTTCCTAACACATGGATCCACTAGGGGTATTGCATGTGTGTTCCTTTCCTAAACCAACACTAGAGTCATTGCATGTGTATATTTTTCCTAAACCACCACTAGAGTCATTGCATGTGTGTTCCTTTCCTAAACCACCACCAGAGTCATTGCATGTGTCTGCTTTTCCTAAACCACATGGATCCATTAGAGTCATTGCATGTACCTTCCTTTCCTAAACCACCACTAGAGTCATTGAATGTGTGTTCCTTTCCTAAACCACCACTAGAGTCATTGCATGTGTCTTATTTTCCTAAAACACATGGATCCACTAGAGTCATTGCATCTGTCTTCCTTTCCTAAACCACCACCAGAGTCATTGCATGTGTGTTCCTTTCCTAAACCACCACCAGAGTTATTAAATGTGTGATCTTTTCCTAAACCACAACTATAGTAATTGCATGTGTGTTCCTTTCCTAAACCACCACCAGAGTCATTGCATGTGTCTTCTTTTCCTAAACCACATGGATCCACCAGAGTCATTGCATGTGTGTTCATTTTCTAAACCACCACCAGAGTCGTTGCATGTGTCTTCCTTCCCAAAAAAACCACCAGAGTCATTGCATGTGTGTTCTTTTCCAAAACCACCACCAGAGACATTGCATGTGTGTTCCTTTCCTAAACCACCACTAGAGTCATTGAATGTGTGTTCTTTTCCTAAACCACCACTAGAGTAATTGCATGTGTGTTCCTTTCCTAAACCACCACTAGAGTCATTGCATGTGTCTTCTTTTCCTAAACCACATGGATCCACCAGAGTCATTGCATGTGTGCTCCTTTCCAAAACAACCACCAGAGTTATTGCATGTGTCTTCTTTTTCGAAACCACATGGACCCACCAGTGTCATTGCATGTGTGTTTCTTTCTTAAGCTACCAATACAGTCATTGCATTTCTGTTCTTTTCCAAAACCACATGGATCCACCAGAGTCATAACATGTTTGCTCATTTCCAAAACCACCACTAGAGTCATTGCATGTGTCTTCTTTTCTGAAACCACATGGATCCACCAGTGTCATTGCATGTGTGTTCCTTTCTTAAGCTACCAATACAGTCATTGCATTTCTGTTCTTCTCCAAAACCACATGGATCCACCAGAGTCATTACATGTTTGCTCATTTCCAAAACCACCACTAGAGTCATTGCATGTGTCTTCTTTTCTGAAACCACATGGATCCACGAGTGTCATTGCATGTGTGTTCCTTTCTTAAACCACTACTATAGTCATTGCATTTGTGTTCTTTTCCTAAACCACATGGATCCACCAGAGTCATTGCATGTGTGTTGCTTTCCTAAACCACCACCAAAGTCATTGCATGTTTCTTTTTTTCCGAAACCATATGGATCCACCAGTGTCATTGCATGTGTCTTCTTTTCCTAAACCACATGGATCCACCAGAGTTATTGCACATGTCTTCTTTTTCCAAATCACCACCAGAGTCATTGCATGTGTCTTGCTTTCCAAACCCACCACAAGATTTATTGCATGTGTGTTACTTTCCAAAACCACCACCAGAGTTATTGCATGTGTGTTCCTTTCCTAAACCACCACCAGAGTCATTGCATAAGTCTACTTTTCCTACACCAAATGGATCCACCAGTGTCATTACAGGTGTGTTCCTTTCTTAAACCTCCACCAGAGTCATTACATGTGTCTTATTTTCCTAAACCACATGGATACACCAAAGTCATTGCATGTGTCTTCCTTTCCTAAACCACCACCAGAGTCATTGCATGTGTCTTCCTTTCCTAAACCACCACCAAGGTCATTGCATGTATGTTCCTTTCCAAAACCACCACCAGAGTCATTGCATGTGTGTTCTTTTCCTAACACATGGATCCACTAGGGGTATTGCATGTGTGTTCCTTTCCTAAACCAACACTAGAGTCATTGCATGTGTATATTTTTCCTAAACCACCACTAGAGTCATTGCATGTGTGTTCCTTTCCTAAACCACCACCAGAGTCATTGCATGTGTCTTCTTTTCCTAAACCACATGGATCCATCAGAGTCATTGCATGTACCTTCCTTTCCTAAACCACCACTAGAGTCATTGAATGTGTGTTCCTTTCCTAAACCACCACTAGAGTCATTGCATGTGTCTTATTTTCCTAAAACACATGGATCCACTAGAGTCATTGCATCTGTCTTCCTTTCCTAAACCACCACCAGAGTCATTGCATGTGTGTTCCTTTCCTAAACCACCACCAGAGTTATTAAATGTGTGATCTTTTCCTAAACCACAACTATAGTAATTGCATGTGTGTTCCTTTCCTAAACCACCACCAGAGTCATTGCATGTGTCTTCTTTTCCTAAACCACATGGATCCACCAGAGTCATTGCATGTGTGTTCATTTTCTAAACCACCACCAGAGTCGTTGCATGTGTCTTCCTTCCCAAAAAAACCACCAGAGTCATTGCATGTGTGTTCTTTTCCAAAACCACCACCAGAGACATTGCATGTGTGTTCCTTTCCTAAACCACCACTAGAGTCATTGAATGTGTGTTCTTTTCCTAAACCACCACTAGAGTAATTGCATGTGTGTTCCTTTCCTAAACCACCACTAGAGTCATTGCATGTGTCTTCTTTTCCTAAACCACATGGATCCACCAGAGTCATTGCATGTGTGCTCCTTTCCAAAACCACCACCAGAGTTATTGCATGTGTCTTCTTTTTCGAAACCACATGGACCCACCAGTGTCATTGCATGTGTGTTTCTTTCTTAAGCTACCAATACAGTCATTGCATTTCTGTTCTTTTCCAAAACCACATGGATCCACCAGAGTCATAACATGTTTGCTCATTTCCAGAACCACCACTAGAGTCATTGCATGTGTCTTCTTTTCTGAAACCACATGGATCCACCAGTGTCATTGCATGTGTGTTCATTTCTTAAGCTACCAATACAGTCATTGCATTTCTGTTCTTTTCCAAAACCACATGGATCCACCAGAGTCATTACATGTTTGCTCATTTCCAAAACCACCACTAGAGTCATTGCATGTGTCTTCTTTTCTGAAACCACATGGATCCACCAGTGTCATTGCATGTGTGTTCCTTTCTTAAACCACTACTATAGTCATTGCATTTGTGTTCTTTTCCTAAACCACATGGATCCACCAGAGTCATTGCATGTGTGTTGCTTTCCTAAACCACCACCAAAGTCATTGCATGTTTCTTTTTTTCCGAAACCATATGGATCCACCAGTGTCATTGCATGTGTCTTCTTTTCCTAAACCACATGGATCCACCAGAGTTATTGCACATGTCTTCTTTTTCCAAATCACCACCAGAGTCATTGCATGTGTCTTCCTTTCCAAACCCACCACAAGATTTATTGCATGTGTGTTACTTTCCAAAACCACCACCAGAGTTATTGCATGTGTGTTCCTTTCCTAAACCACCACCAGAGTCATTGCATATGTCTACTTTTCCTACACCAAATGGATCCACCAGTGTCATTACAGGTGTGTTCCTTTCTTAAACCTCCACCAGAGTCATTACATGTGTCTTATTTTCCTAAACCACATGGATACACCAAAGTCATTGCATGTGTCTTCCTTTCCTAAACCACCACCAGAGTCATTGCATGTGTGTTCCTTTCCTAATCCACTACTAGAGTCATTGAATGTGTCTTCCTTTCCTAAACCACCACCAAGGTCATTGCATGTATGTTCCTTTCCAAAACCACCACCAGAGTCATTGCATGTGTGTTCTTTTCCTAACACATGGATCCACTAGGGGTATTGCATGTGTGTTCCTTTCCTAAACCAACACTAGAGTCATTGCATGTGTATATTTTTCCTAAACCACCACTAGAGTCATTGCATGTGTGTTCCTTTCCTAAACCACCACCAGAGTCATTGCATGTGTCTGCTTTTCCTAAACCACATGGATCCATTAGAGTCATTGCATGTACCTTCCTTTCCTAAACCACCACTAGAGTCATTGAATGTGTGTTCCTTTCCTAAACCACCACTAGAGTCATTGCATGTGTCTTATTTTCCTAAAACACATGGATCCACTAGAGTCATTGCATCTGTCTTCCTTTCCTAAACCACCACCAGAGTCATTGCATGTGTGTTCCTTTCCTAAACCACCACCAGAGTTATTAAATGTGTGATCTTTTCCTAAACCACAACTATAGTAATTGCATGTGTGTTCCTTTCCTAAACCACCACCAGAGTCATTGCATGTGTCTTCTTTTCCTAAACCACATGGATCCACCAGAGTCATTGCATGTGTGTTCATTTTCTAAACCACCACCAGAGTCATTGCATGTGTGTTCATTTTCTAAACCACCACCAGAGTCGTTGCATGTGTCTTCCTTCCCAAAAAAACCACCAGAGTCATTGCATGTGTGTTCTTTTCCAAAACCACCACCAGAGACATTGCATGTGTGTTCCTTTCCTAAACCACCACTAGAGTCATTGAATGTGTGTTCTTTTCCTAAACCACCACTAGAGTAATTGCATGTGTGTTACTTTCCTAAACCACCACTAGAGTCATTGCATGTGTCTTCTTTTCCTAAACCACATGGATCCACCAGAGTCATTGCATGTGTGCTCCTTTCCAAAACCACCACCAGAATTATTGCATGTGTCTTCTTTTTCGAAACCACATGGACCCACCAGTGTCATTGCATGTGTGTTTCTTTCTTAAGCTACCAATACAGTCATTGCATTTCTGTTCTTTTCCAAAACCACATGGATCCACCAGAGTCATAACATGTTTGCTCATTTCCAAAACCACCACTAGAGTCATTGCATGTGTCTTCTTTTCTGAAACCACATGGATCCACCAGTGTCATTGCATGTGTGTTCCTTTCTTAATCTACCAATACAGTCATTGCATTTCTGTTCTTTTCCAAAACCACATGGATCCACCAGAGTCATTACATGTTTGCTCATTTCCAAAACCACCACTAGAGTCATTGCATGTGTCTTCTTTTCTGAAACCACATGGATCCACCAGTGTCATTGCATGTGTGTTCCTTTCTTAAACCACTACTATAGTCATTGCATTTGTGTTCTTTTCCTAAACCACATGGATCCACCAGAGTCATTGCATGTGTGTTGCTTTCCTAAACCACCACCAAAGTCATTGCATGTTTCTTTTTTTCCGAAACCATATGGATCCACCAGTGTCATTGCATGTGTCTTCTTTTCCTAAACCACATGGATCCACCAGAGTTATTGCACATGTCTTCTTTTTCCAAATCACCACCAGAGTCATTGCATGTGTCTTCCTTTCCAAACCCACCACAAGATTTATTGCATGTGTGTTACTTTCCAAAACCACCACCAGAGTTATTGCATGTGTGTTCCTTTCCTAAACCACCACCAGAGTCATTGCATATGTCTACTTTTCCTACACCAAATGGATCCACCAGTGTCATTACAGGTGTGTTCCTTTCTTAAACCTCCACCAGAGTCATTACATGTGTCTTATTTTCCTAAACCACATGGATACACCAAAGTCATTGCATGTGTCTTCCTTTCCTAAACCACCACCAGAGTCATTGCATGTGTGTTCCTTTCCTAATCCACTACTAGAGTCATTGAATGTGTCTTCCTTTCCTAAACCACCACCAAGGTCATTGCATGTATGTTCCTTTCCAAAACCACCACCAGAGTCATTGCATGTGTGTTCTTTTCCTAACACATGGATCCACTAGGGGTATTGCATGTGTGTTCCTTTCCTAAACCAACACTAGAGTCATTGCATGTGTATATTTTTCCTAAACCACCACTAGAGTCATTGCATGTGTGTTCCTTTCCTAAACCACCACCAGAGTCATTGAATGTGTCTTCTTTTCCTAAACCACATGGATCCATCAGAGTCATTGCATGTACCTTCCTTTCCTAAACCACCACTAGAGTCATTGAATGTGTGTTCCTTTCCTAAACCACCACTAGAGTCATTGCATGTGTCTTATTTTCCTAAAACACATGGATCCACTAGAGTCATTGCATCTATCTTCCTTTCCTAAACCACCACCAGAGTCATTGCATGTGTGTTCCTTTCCTAAACCACCACCAGAGTTATTAAATGTGTGATCTTTTCCTAAACCACAACTATAGTAATTGCATGTGTGTTCCTTTCCTAAACCACCACCAGAGTCATTGCATGTGTCTTCTTTTCCTAAACCACATGGATCCACCAGAGTCATTGCATGTGTGTTCATTTTCTAAACCACCACCAGAGTCGTTGCATGTGTCTTCCTTCCCAAAAAAACCACCAGAGTCATTGCATGTGTGTTCTTTTCCAAAACCACCACCAGAGACATTGCATGTGTGTTCCTTTCCTAAACCACCACTAGAGTCATTGAATGTGTGTTCTTTTCCTAAACCACAACTAGAGTAATTGCATGTGTGTTCCTTTCCTAAACCACCACTAGAGTCATTGCATGTGTCTTCTTTTCCTAAACCACATGGATCCACCAGAGTCATTGCATGTGTGCTCCTTTCCAAAACCATCACTAGAGTTATTGCATGTGTCTTCTTTTTCGAAACCACATGGATCCACCAGTGTCATTACATGTGTGTTCCTTTCTTAAGCTACCAATACAGTCATTGCATTTCTGTTCTTTTCCAAAACCACATGGATCCACCAGTGTCATTACATGTTTGCTCATTTCCAAAACCACCACTATAGTCATTGCATGTGTCTTCTTTTCCGAAACCACATGGATCCACCAGTGTCATTGCATGTGTTTTCCTTTCTTAAACCACCACTACAGTCATTGCATATGTGTTCTTTTCCTAAACCACATGGATCCACCAGAGTCATTGCATGTGTGTTGCTTTCCTAAACCACCACCAGAGGTATTGCATGTGTCTTTTTTTTCGAAACGACATGGATCCACCAGAGTCATTGCATGTGTCTTCTTTTCCTAAACCACATGGATCCACTAGAGTCATTGCATGTGCCTTCCTTTCCTAAACCACCACCAGAGTCATTGCCTGTGTCTTCCTTTCCTAACCCACCACCAGATTTATTGCATGTGTGTTCCTTTCCAAAACCACCACCAGATTTATTGCATGTGTGTTCCATTCCTAAACCACCACCAGAGTCATTGCATGTGTCTTCTTTTCCTACACCAAATGGATCCACCAGTGTCATTACAGGTGTGTTCCTTTCTTAAACCTCCACCAGAGTCATTACATGTGTCTTATTTTCCTAAACCACATGGATACACCAAAGTCATTGCATGTGTCTTCCTTTCCTAAACCACCACCAGAGTCATTGCATGTGTTTTCCTTTCCTAATCCACCACCAGAGTCATTGCATGTGCCTTCCTTTCCTAAACCGCCACCAGAGTCATTGCATGTGTGTTCCTTTCCAAAACCACCACCAGAGTCATTGCATGTGTGTTCCTTTCCTAAACCACCACTAGAGTCATTGCATGTGTGTTCCTTTCCTAAACCACCACTAGATTCATTGCATCTGTCTTCCTTTCCTAAACCACCACCAGAGTCATTGCATGTGTGTTCCTTTCCTAAACCACCACCAGAGTTATTGAATGTGTGTTCTTTTCCTAAACCACAACTATAGTAATTGCATGTGTGTTTCTTTCCTAAACTACCACCAGAGTCATTGCATGTGTCTTCTTTTCCTAAACCACATGGATCCACCAGAGTCATTGCATGTGTCTATGTTTTCTAAATCACCACCAGAGTCGTTCCATGTGTCTTCCTTCCCAAAACAACCACTAGAGTCATTGCATGTGTGTTCTTTTCCAAAACCACCACCAGATACATTGCATGTGTGTTCCTTTCCTAAACCACCACTAGAGTCATTGAATGTGTGTTCTTTTCCTAAACCACCACTAGAGTAATTGCATGTGTGTTCCTTTCTTAAACCACCACTAGAGTCATTGCATGTGTCTTCTTTTCCTAAACCACATGGATCCACCAGAGGCATTGCATGTGTGCTCCTTTCCAAAACCACCACCAGAGTTATTGCATGTGTCTTCTTTTCCGAAACCACATGGATCCACCAGTTTCATTGCATGTGTGTTCCTTTCTTAAACCACCAATACATTCATTGCATTTCTGTTCTTTTCCAAAACCACATGGATCCACCAGAGTCATTACATGTTTGCTCCTTTCCAAAACCACCACTAGAGTCATTGCATGTGTATTCTTTTCCGAAACCACATGGATCCACCAGTGTCATTACATGTATGTTCCTTTCTTAAACCACCACTAGAATCATTGCATTTTTGTTCTTTTTCTAAAACACATGGATCCACCAGAGTCACTGCATGTGTGTTGCTTATCTAAACCACCACTAGAGTCATTGCATGTGTCTTTTTTCCGAAACAACATGGATCCACCAGTGTCATTGCATGTGTGTTCCTTTCTTAAACCACCACCAGAGTCATTGCATGTGTGTTCCTTTCCTAAACCACCACGAGAGTCATTGCATGTGTCTTCTTTTCCTAAACCACATGGATCCACCAGAGTCATTGCATATGTCGTCCTGTCCTAAACCACCACCAGAGACATTGCATGTGTGTTCCTTTCCTAAACCACCACTAGAGTCATTGAATGTGTGTTCTTTTCCTAAACCACCACTAGAGTAATTGCATGTGTGTTCCTTTCCGAAACCACCACTAGAGTCATTGCATGTGTCTTCTTTTCCTAAACCACATGGATCCACCAGAGTCATTGCATGTGTGCTCCTTTCCAAAACCACCACTAGAGTTATTGCATGTGACTTCTTTTTCGAAACCACATGGATCCACCAGTGTCATTACATGTGTGTTCCTTTCTTAAGCTACCAATACAGTCATTGCATTTCTGTTCTTTTCCAAAACCACATGGATCCACCAGAGTCATTACATGTTTGCTCATTTCCAAAACCACCACTAGAGTCATTGCATGTGTCTTCTTTTCCGAAACCACATGGATCCACCAGTGTCATTGCATGTGTTTTCCTTTCTTAAACCACCACTACAGTCATTGCATCTGTGTTCTTTTCCTAAACCACATGGATCCACCAGAGTCATTGCATGTGTGTTGCTTTCCTAAACCACCACCAGAGTCATTGCATGTGTCTTTTTTTTCGAAACGACATGGATCCACCAGAGTCATTGCATGTGTCTTCTTTTCCTAAACCACATGGATCCACTAGAGTCATTGCATGTGCCTTCCTTTCCTAAACCACCACCAGAGTCATTGCATGTGTCTTCCTTTCCTAACCCACCACCAGATTTATTGCATGTGTGTTCCTTTCCAAAACCACCACCAGATTTATTGCATGTGTGTTCCATTCCTAAACCACCACCAGAGTCATTGCATGTGTCTTCTTTTCCTACACCAAATGGATCCACCAGTGTCATTACTGGTGTGTTCCTTTCTTAAACCTCCACCAGAGTCATTACATGTGTCTTATTTTCCTAAACCACATGGATACACCAAAGTCATTGCATGTGTCTTCCTTTCCTAAACCACCACCAGAGTCATTGCATGTGTTTTCCTTTCCTAATCCACCACCAGAGTCATTGCATGTGCCTTCCTTTCCTAAACCACCACCAGAGTCATTGCATGTGTGTTCCTTTCCAAAACCACCACCAGAGTCATTGCATGTGTGTTCCTTTCCTAAACCACCACTAGAGTCATTGCATGTGTGTTCCTTTCCTAAACCACCACTAGATTCATTGCACCTGTCTTCCTTTCCTAAACCACCACCAGAGTCATTGCATGTGTGTTCCTTTCCTAAACCACCAACAGAGTTATTGAATGTGTGTTCTTTTCCTAAACCACAACTATAGTAATTGCATGTGTGTTCCTTTCCTAAACCACCACCAGAGTCATTGCATGTGTCTTCTTTTCCTAAACCACATGGATCCACTAGAGTCATTTGCATGTGTCTATGTTTTCTAAACCACCACCAGAGTCGTTGCATGTGTCTTCCTTCCCAAAACAACAACTAGAGTCATTGCATGTGTGTTCTTTTCCAAAACCACCACCAGATATATTGCAGGTGTGTTCCTTTCCTAAACCACCACTAGAGTCATTGAATGTGTGTTCTTTTCCTAAACCACCACTAGAGTAATTGCATGTGTGTTCCTTTCTTAAACCACCACTAGAGTCATTGCATGTGTGTTCTTTTCCTAAACCACATGGATCCACCAGAGGCATTGCATGTGTGCTCCTTTCCAAAACCACCACCAGAGTTATTGCATGTGTCTTCTTTTCCGAAACCACATGGATCCACCAGTTTTTATTGCATGTGTGTTCCTTTCTTAAACCACCAATACATTCATTGCATTTCTGTTCTTTTCCAAAACCACATGGATCCACCAGAGTCATTACATGTTTGCTCCTTTCCAAAACCACCACTAGAGTCATTGCATGTGTATTCTTTTCCGAAACCACATGGATCCACCAGTGTCATTACATGTATGTTCCTTTCTTAAACCACCACTAGAATCATTGCATTTTTGTTCCTTTTCTAAACCACATGGATCCACCAGAGTCATTGCATGTGTGTTGCTTACCTAAACCACCACCAGAGTCATTGCATATGTCTTTTTTCCGAAACCACATGGATCCACCAGTGTCATTGCATGTGTGTTCCTTTCTTAAACCACCACCAGAGTCATTGCATGTGTGTTCCTTTCCTAAACCACCACCAGAGTCATTGCATGTGTCTTCTTTTCCTAAACCACATGGATCCACCAGAGTCATTGCATATGTCGTCCTGTCCTAAACCACCACCAGAGTCATTGCATGTGTGTTCCTTTCCTAAACCGCCACTAGAGTCATTGCATGTGCCTTCTTTTCCTAAACCACATGGATCCACCAGAGTCATTGCATGTGTCTTCGTTTTCTAAACCACCACCAGAGTCGTTTCATGTGTCTTCCTTCCCAAAACAACCACCAGAGTCATTGCATGTGTGTTCTTTTCCAAAACCACAAGCGGAGACATTGCATGTCTGTTCCTTTCCTAAACCACCACTAGAGTCATTGAATGTGTATTCTTTTCCTAAACCACCACTAGAGTAATTGCATGTGTGTTCCTTTCTTAAACCACCACTAGAGTCATTGCATTTGTGTTCTTTTCCTAAACCACATGGATCCACTAGAGTCATTACCTGTTTGCTCCTTTCCAAAACCACCACTACAGTCATTGCATGTGTCTTCTTTTCTGAAACCCCATGGATCCACCAATGTCATTGCATCAGTGTTCCTTTCTTAAACCACCACTAGAGTCATTGCATTTGTGTTCTTTTCCTAAACCACATGGATCCACCAGAGTCATTGCATGTGTGTTGCTTTCCTAAACCACCACCAGAGTCGTTGCATGTGTCTTCCTTCCCAAAACAACCACCAGAGTCATTTCATGAGTGTTCTTTTCCAAAACCACCACCAGAGACATTCATGTGTGTTCCTTCCCTAAACCACCACTAGAGTTATTGAATGTGTGTTCTTTTCCTAAACCACCACTAGAGTAATTGCATGTGTTTTCCTTTCTTAAACCACTACTATAGTCATTGCATTTGTGTTCTTTTCCTAAACCACATGGATCCACCAGAGTCATTGCATGTGTGTTCCTTTCCTAAACCACCACCAGAGTCATTGGATGTGTCTTGTTTTCCGAAACCACATGGATCCACCAGTGTCATTGCATGTGTGTTCCTTTCTTAAACCACCACTAGAGTCATTGCATTTGTGTTCGTTTCCTAAACCACATGGATCCACTAGAGTCATTAGATGTTTGCTCCTTTCCAAAACCACCACTACAGTCATTGCATGTGTCTTCTTTTCCGAAACCCCATGGATCCACCAATGTCATTGCATCTGTGTTCCTTTCCTAAACCACATGGATCCACCAGAGTCATTGCATGTGTGTTGCTTTCCTAAACCACCACCAGAGTCATTGCATGTGTGTTCCTTTCCTAAACCACCACTAGAGTCATTGCATGTGTCTTCTTTCCCTAAACCACATGGATCCACCAGAGTCATTGCATGTGTCTTCGTTTATTAAACCACCACCAGAGTCGTTGCATGTGTCTTCCTTCCCAAAATAACCACTAGAGTCATTGCATGTGTGTTCTTTTCCAAAACCACCACTAGAGTTATTGCATGTGTCTTCTTTTCCGAAACCACATGGATCCACCAGTGTCATTGCATGTGTGTTCCTTTCTTAAACCACCAATACAGTCATTTCATTTCTGTTCTTTTCCAAAACCACATGGATCCACCAGAGTCATTGCATGTTTGCTCCTTTCCAAAACCACCACCAGAGTCATTGCATGTGTCTTCTTTTCTGAAACCACATGGATCCACTAGTGTCATTACATGTATGTTCCTTTCTTAAACCACCACTAGAGTCATTGCATTTGTGCTCTTTTCCTAAACCACATGGATCCACCAGAGTCATTGCATGTGTGTTGACTTCCTAAACCACCACCAGAGTCATTGCATGTGTCTTTTTTTCCGAAACCACATGGATCCACCAGTGTCATTGCATGTGTGATCCTTTCTTAACCACCACCAGAGTCATTGCATATGTGTTCCTTTCCTAAACCACCAACAGAGTCATTGCATGTGTCTTCTTTCCTAAACCACATGGATCCACCAGAGTCATTGCATGTGTCGTCCTTTCCTATACCACCACAAGAGTCATTGCATGTGTGTTCCTTTCCTAAACCACCACTACAGTCATTGCATGTGCCTTCTTTTCCTAAACCACATGGATCCACCAGAGTCATTGCATCAGTCTTCCTTCCCTAAACCACCACCAGTGTCCTTGCATGTGTGTTCCTTTCCCAAACCACCACAAGAGTCATTGCATGTGTCTTATTTTCCTAAACCACATGGATCCACCAGAGTCATTGCATGTGTCTTCTTTTTATAAATCACCACCAGAGTCATTGCATGTGTCTTCTTTTCCTAACCCACCACCAGATTTATTGCATGTGTGTTCCTTTCCAAAACCACAACCAGAGTTATTGCATGTGTGTTCCTTTCCTAAACCACCACCGGAGTCATTGCATGTGTCTTCTTTTCCTACACCAAATGGATCCACCAGTGTCATTGCATGTGTGTTCCTTTCTTAAACCTCCACCAGAGTCATTGCATGTGTGTTCCTTTTCCTAAACCACCACCAGAGTCATTACGTGTGTCTTATTTTTCTAAACCACATGGATACACCAAAGTCATTGCATGCGTCTTCCTTTGCTAAACCACCACTAGAGTCATGGCATATCTGTTGCTTTCCTAAACAACCACCAAAGTCATTACATGTGTCTTTTTTTCCGAAACCACATGGATCCACCAGTGTCATTGCATATGTGTTCTTTTCTTAAACCACCACCAGATTCATTGCATGCGTGTTCTTTTCCTAAACCACCACCAGAGTCATTGCATGTGTCTTTTTATCCTAAACCACATGGATCCACCAGAGTCATTGCATGTGTCGTCCTTTCCTAAACCACCACCAGAGTCATTGCATGTGTGTTCCTTTCCTGAACCACCACTAGAGTCATTGCATGTGCCTTCTTTTCCTAAACCACATGGATCCACCAGAGTCATTGCATCAGTCTTCCTTTCCTAAACCACCACCAGAGTCCTTGCATGTGTGTTCCTTTCCTAAACCACCACCAGAGTCATTGCATGTGTCTTCTTTTCCTAAACCACATGGATCCACCAGAGTCATTGCATGTGTCTTCTTTTTCTAAACCACCACTAGAGTCATTGCATGTGTCTTCCTTTCCTAACCCACCACCAGATTTATTGCATGTGTGTTCCTTTCCAAAACCACAGCCAGAGTTATTGCATGTGTGTTCCTTTCCTAAACCACCACCGGAGTCATTGCATGTGTCTTCTTTTCCTACACCAAATGGATCCACCAGTGTCATTGCGTGTGTGTTCCTTTCTTAAACCTCCACCAGAGTCATTGCATGTGTGTTCCTTTTCCTAAACCACCACGAGAGTCATTGCATGTGTGTTCCTTTCTTAAACCACCACTGGAGTCATTGCATTTGTGTTCTTTTCCTAAACCAGATGGATCCACCAGAGTTATTGCATGTGTGTTCCTTTCCTAAACCACCACTAGAGTCATTGCATGTGTCTTGTTTTCTAAACCACATGGATCCACAAGTGTCATTGCATGTGTGTTCCTTTCTTAAACCACCGCCAGATTCATTGCATGTGTTTTCCTTTCCTAAACTACCACTAGAGTCATTGCATGTGTCTTCTTTTCCTAAACCACATGGACCCACCAGAGTCATTGCATCCGTCTTTTTTTCCTAAACCACCGCCAGAGTCATTGCATGTGTGTTCCTTTCCTAAACCACCACCAGAGTCATTGAATGTGTGTACTTTTCCTAAACCACAACTATAGTAATTTGATGTGTGTTCCTTTCCTAAACCACCACCAGAGTCATTGCATGTGTCTTCTTTTCCTAAACCTCATGGATCCACCAGAGTAATTGCATGTGTCTTCTTTTTCTAAACCACCACCAGAGTCATTGCATGTGTCTTCCTTTCCTAACCCACCACCAGATTTATTGCATGTGTGTTCCTTTCCAAAATACCACCAGAGTTATTGCATGTGTGTTCCTTTACTAAGCCACCAGAGTCATTCCATGTGTCTTCTTTTTCTAAACCAAATGGATCCACCAGTGTCATTGCATTTGTGTTCCTTTCTTAAGCCTTCACCAGAGTGATTGCACGTGTGTTCCTTTTCCTAAACCACCACCAGAGTCATTACATGTGTCTTATTTTCCTAAACCACATGGATACACCAAAGTCATTGCATGCGTCTTCCTTTCCTAAACCACAACCAGAGTCATTGCATGTGCCTTCCTTTCCTAAACCACCACCAGAGTCATTGCATGTGTGTTACTTTCCAAAACCACCACCAGAGTCATTGCATGTGTGTTCTTTTCCTAAACCACATGGATCCACTAGGGTTATTGCATGTGTGTTCCTTTCCTAAACCAACACTAGAGTCATTGCATGTGTCTTCCTTTCCTAAACCACCACCCGAGTCATTGCATGTGTGTTCCTTTCTTAAACCACCACCAGAGTCATGGCATGTATGTTCCTTTCTTAAACCACCACCAGAGTCATTGCATGTATCTTCCTTTCCTAAACCACCACTTGAGTCATTGGATGTGTGTTCCTTTCCTAAACCACCACCAGAGTCATTGCATGTGTCTTGTTTTCCTAAACCACATGGATCCACCAGAGTCATTGCATCTGTCTTCCTTTCCTAAACCACCACAAGAGTCATTGCACGTGTGTTCCTTTCCTAAACCACCACTAGAGTCATTGAATGTGTGTTCTAT
This sequence comes from Avena sativa, assembly GCA_916181665.1. Classification (NCBI taxonomy): domain Eukaryota; kingdom Viridiplantae; phylum Streptophyta; class Magnoliopsida; order Poales; family Poaceae; genus Avena; species Avena sativa. The sequence continues at coordinate 370,769,803 of OV702291.1, read as the reverse complement.
TCCGAAACCACCACTAGAGTAATTGCATGTGTGTTCCTTTCCTAAACCACCACCAAAGTCATTGCATGTGTCTTCTTTTCCTAAACCAATGGATCCACCAAAGTCATTGCATGTGTGCTCCTTTCCAAAACCACCACCAGAGTCACTGCATGTGTCTTCTTTTCCTAAACCACATGGATCCACCAGTGTCATTGCATGTGTGTTCCTTTCTTAAACCACTACTAGCGTCATTGCATTTGTGTTCTTTTCCTAAAACACATGGATCCACCAGAGTCATTGCATGTGTGTTCCTTTCCTAAACCACCACCAGAGTCATTGCATGTGTCTTGTTTTCCTGAACCACATGGATCCATCAGTGTCATTGCATGTGTGTTCCTTTCTTAAACCACCACCTAGAGCCATTGCATGTGTCTTCCTTTCCTAAACCACATGGATCCACTAGAGTCATTGCATGTGCCTTGCTTTCCTAAACCACCACGAGAGTCATTGCATGTGTGTTCCTTTCCTAAACCACCACCAGAGTCATTGCATGTGTCTTTTTTTCCGAAACCACGTGGATCCACCAGTGTCATTGCATGTGTGTTCCTTTCTTATACCACCACTAGAGTCAGTGCATGTGTCTTCTTTTCCTCAACCACATGGATCCACCAGAGTCATTGCATCTGTCTTCCTTTCCTAAACCACCACAAGAGTCATCGCTTGTGTGTTCCTTTCCTAAACCACCAACAGAGTCATTGAATGTGTGTTCTTTTCCTAAACCACAACTATAGTAATTGCATGTGTGTTCCTTTCTTAAACCACTACTAGCGTCATTGCATTTGTGTTCTTTTCCTAAACCACATGGATCCACCAGAGTCATTGCATGTGTGTTCCTTTCCTAAACCACCACCAGAGTCATTGCATGTGTCTTGTTTTCCTAAACCACATGGATCCATCAGTGTCATTGCATGTGTGTTCCTTTCTTAAACCACCACCTAGAGTCATTGCATGTGTCTTCCTTTCGTAAACCACATGGATCCACTAGAGTCATTGCATGTGCCTTGCTTTCCTAAACCACCACTAGAGTCATTGCATGTGTGTTCCTTTCCTAAACCACCACCAGAGTCATTGCATGTGTCTTTTCTTCCGAAACCACGTGGATCCACCAGTGTCATTGCATGTGCGTTCCTTTCTTATACCACCACTAGAGTCAGTGCACATGTCTTCTTTTCCTAAACCACATGGATCCACCAGAGTCATTGCATTTGTCTTCCTTTCCTAAACCACCACAAGAGTCATTGCATGTGTGTTCCTTTCCTAAACCACCAACAGAGTCATTAAATGTGTGTTCTTTTCCTAAACCACAACTATAGTAATTGCATGTGTGTTCCTTTTCTAAACCACCACTAGAGTCATTGCATGTGTCTTCTTGTCCTAAACCACATGGATCCACTAGAGTCATTGCATGTGTCTTCTTTTTCTAAACCACCACCAGAGTCATTGCATGTGTCTTACTTTCCTAAACAACCACCAAAGTCATTGCATGTCTGTTTTTTTTCCAAAACCACCACCAGAGACATTGCATGTGTGTTCCTTTCCTAAACCACAATAGAGTCATTGAATGTGTGTTCTTTTCGTAAACCACCGCTAGAGTAATTGCATGTGCGTTCCTTTCCTAAACCACCACTAGAGTCATTGCATTTGTCTTCTTTTCCTAAACCACATGGATCCACCAGAGTCATTGCATCAGTATTCCTTTCCTAAACCACCACCAGAGTCCTTGCACGTGTGTTCCTTTCCTAAACCACCACCAGAGTCATTGCATGTGTCTTCTTTTCCTAAACCACATGGATCCACCAGAGTCATTGCATGTGTCTTCTTTTTCTAAACCACCACTAGAGTCATTGCATGTGTCTTCCTTTCCTAACCCACCACCAGATTTATTGCATGTGTGTTCCTTTCCAAAACCACAACCAGAGTTATTGCATGTGTGTTCCTTTCCTAAACCACCACCGGAGTCATTGCATGTGTCTTCTTTTCCTACACCAAATGGATCCACCAGTGTCATTGCATGTGTGTTCCTTTCTTAAACCTCCACCAGAGTCATTGCATGTGTGTTCCTTTTCCTAAACCACCACGAGAGTCATTGCATGTGTGTTCCTTTCTTAAACCACCACTAGAGTCATTGAATTTGTGTTCTTTTCCTAAACCAGATGGATCCACCAGAGTTATTGCATGTGTGTTCCTTTCCTAAACCACCACTAGAGTCATTGCATGTGTCTTGTTTTCTAAACCACATGGATCCACAAGTGTCATTGCATGTGTGTTCCTTTCTTAAACCACCGCCAGATTCATTGCATGTGTTTTCCTTTCCTAAACTACCACTAGAGTCATTGCATGTGTCTTCTTTTCCTAAACCACATGGACCCACCAGAGTCATTGCATCAGTCTTTTTTTTCCTAAACCACCGCCAGAGTCATTGAATGTGTGTTCCTTTCCTAAACCACCACCAGAGTCATTGAATGTGTGTACTTTTCCTAAACCACAACTATAGTAATTTGATGTGTGTTCCTTTCCTAAACCACCACCAGAGTCATTGCATGTGTCTTCTTTTCCTAAACCTCATGGATCCACCAGAGTAATTGCATGTGTCTTCTTTTTCTAAACCACCACCAGAGTCATTGCATGTGTCTTCCTTTCCTAACCCACCACCAGATTTATTGCATGTGTGTTCCTTTCCAAAATACCACCAGAGTTATTGCATGTGTGTTACTTTACTAAGCCACCAGAGTCATTCCATGTGTCTTCTTTTTCTAAACCAAATGGATCCACCGGTGTCATTGCATTTGTGTTCCTTTCTTAAACCTTCACCAGAGTCATTGCACGTGTGTTCCTTTTCCTAAACCACCACCAGAGTCATTACATGTGTCTTATTTTCCTAAACCACATGGATACACCAAAGTCATTGCATGCGTCTTCCTTTCCTAAACCACAACCAGAGTCATTGCATGTGCCTTCCTTTCCTAAACCACCACCAGAGTCATTGCATGTGTGTTACTTTCCAAAACCACCACCAGAGTCATTGCATGTGTGTTCTTTTCCTAAACCACATGGATCCACTAGGGTTATTGCATGTGTGTTCCTTTCCTAAACCAACACTAGAGTCATTGCATGTGTCTTCCTTTCCTAAACCACCACCCGAGTCATTGCATGTGTGTTCCTTTCTTAAACCACCACCAGAGTCATGGCATGTATGTTCCTTTCTTAAACCACCACCAGAGTCATTGCATGTATCTTCCTTTCCTAAACCACCACTTGAGTCATTGGATGTGTGTTCCTTTCCTAAACCACCACCAGAGTCATTTCATGTGTCTTGTTTTCCTAAACCACATGGATCCAACAGAGTCATTGCATCTGTCTTCCTTTCCTAAACCACCACAAGAGTCATTGCACGTGTGTTCCTTTCCTAAACCACCACTAGAGTCATTGAATGTGTGTTCTTTTCCGAAACCACCACTAGAGTAATTGCATGTGTGTTCCTTTCCTAAACCACCACCAAAGTCATTGCATGTGTCTTCTTTTCCTAAACCAATGGATCCACCAAAGTCATTGCATGTGTGCTCCTTTCCAAAACCACCACCAGAGTCACTGCATGTGTCTTCTTTTCCTAAACCACATGGATCCACCAGTGTCATTGCATGTGTGTTCCTTTCTTAAACCACTACTAGCGTCATTGCATTTGTGTTCTTTTCCTAAAACACATGGATCCACCAGAGTCATTGCATGTGTGTTCCTTTCCTAAACCACCACCAGAGTCATTGCATGTGTCTTGTTTTCCTAAACCACATGGATCCATCAGTGTCATTGCATGTGTGTTCCTTTCTTAAACCACCACCTAGAGCCATTGCATGTGTCTTCCTTTCCTAAACCACATGGATCCACTAGAGTCATTGCATGTGCCTTGCTTTCCTAAACCACCACCAGAGTCATTGCATGTGTGTTCCTTTCCTAAACCACCACCAGAGTCATTGCATGTGTCTTTTTTTCCGAAACCACGTGGATCCACCAGTGTCATTGCATGTGTGTTCCTTTCTTATACCACCACTAGAGTCAGTGCATGTGTCTTCTTTTCCTCAACCACATGGATCCACCAGAGTCATTGCATCTGTCTTCCTTTCCTAAACCACCACAAGAGTCATCGCATGTGTGTTCCTTTCCTAAACCACCAACAGAGTCATTGAATGTGTGTTCTTTTCCTAAACCACAACTATAGTTGTGTTCCTTTCTTAAACCACTACTAGCGTCATTGCATTTGTGTTCTTTTCCTAAACCACATGGATCCACCAGAGTCATTGCATGTGTGTTCCTTTCCTAAACCACCACCAGAGTCATTGCATGTGTCTTGTTTTCCGAAACCACATGGATCCATCAGTGTCATTGCATGTGTGTTCCTTTCTTAAACCACCACCTAGAGTCATTGCATGTGTCTTCCTTTCCTAAACCACATGGATCCACTAGAGTCATTGCATGTGCCTTGCTTTCCTAAACCACCACCAGAGTCATTGCATGTGTGTTCCTTTCCTAAACCACCACCAGAGTCATTGCATGTGTCTTTTTTTCCGAAACCACGTGGATCCACCAGTGTCATTGCATGTGTGTTCCTTTCTTATACCACCACTAGAGTCAGTGCATGTGTCTTCTTTTCCTCAACCACATGGATCCACCAGAGTCATTGCATCTGTCTTCCTTTCCTAAACCACCACAAGAGTCATCGCATGTGTGTTCCTTTCCTAAACCACCAACAGAGTCATTGAATGTGTATTCTTTTCCTAAACCACAACTATAGTAATTGCATGTGTGTTCCTTTCTTAAACCACTACTAGCGTCATTGCATTTGTGTTCTTTTCCTAAACCACATGGATCCACCAGAGTCATTGCATGTGTGTTCCTTTCCTAAACCACCACCAGAGTCATTGCATGTGTCTTGTTTTCCTAAACCACATGGATCCACCAGAGTCATTGCATGTGTGTTCCTTTCCTAAACCACCACCAGAGTCAGTGCATGTGTCTTCTTTTCCTAAACCACATGGATCCACCAGAGTCATTGCATCTGTCTTCCTTTCCTAAACCACCACAAGAGTCATTGCATGTGTGTTCCTTTCCTAAACCACCAACAGAGTCATTAAATGTGTGTTCTTTTCCTAAACCACAACTATAGTAATTGCATGTGTGTTCCTTTTCTAAACCACCACTAGAGTCATTGCATGTGTCTTCTTGTCCTAAACCACATGGATCCACCAGAGTCATTGCATGTGTCTTCTTTTTTTAAACCACCACCAGAGTCATTGCATGTGTCTTACTTTCCTAAACAACCACCAAAGTCATTGCATGTCTAATTTTTTTCCAAAACCACCACCAGAGACATTGCATGTGTGTTCCTTTCCTAAACCACAATAGAGTCATTGAATGTGTATTCTTTTCGTAAACCACCGCTAGAGTAATTGCATGTGCGTTCCTTTCCTAAACCACCACTAGAGTCATTGCATTTGTCTTCTTTTCCTAAACCACATGGATCCACCAGAGTCATTGCATCAGTCTTCCTTTCCTAAACCACCACCAGAGTCCTTGCATGTGTGTTCCTTTCCTAAACCACCACCAGAGTCATTGCATGTGTCTTCTTTTCCTAAACCACATGGATCCACCAGAGTCATTGCATGTGTCTTCTTTTTCTAAACCACCACTAGAGTCATTGCATGTGTCTTCCTTTCCTAACCCACCACCAGATTTATTGCATGTGTGTTCCTTTCCAAAACCACAACCAGAGTTATTGCATGTGTGTTCCTTTCCTAAACCACCACCGGAGTCATTGCATGTGTCTTCTTTTCCTACACCAAATGGATCCACCAGTGTCATTGCATGTGTGTTCCTTTCTTAAACCTCCACCAGAGTCATTGCATGTGTGTTCCTTTTCCCAAACCACCACGAGAGTCATTGCATGTGTGTTCCTTTCTTAAACCACCACTAGAGTCATTGCATTTGTGTTCTTTTCCTAAACCAGATGGATCCACCAGAGTTATTGCATGTGTGTTCCTTTCCTAAACCACCACTAGAGTCATTGCATGTGTCTTGTTTTCTAAACCACATGGATCCACAAGTGTCATTGCATGTGTGTTCCTTTCTTAAACCACCGCCAGGTTCATTGCATGTGTTTTCCTTTCCTAAACTACAACTAGAGTCATTGCATGTGTCTTCTTTTCCTAAACCACATGGACCCACCAGAGTCATTGCATCAGTCTTTTTTTCCTAAACCACCGCCAGAGTCATTGCATGTGTGTTCCTTTCCTAAACCACCACCAGAGTCATTGAATGTGTGTACTTTTCCTAAACCACAAATATAGTAATTTGATGTGTGTTCCTTTCCTAAACCACCACCAGAGTCATTGCATGTGTCTTCTTTTCCTAAACCTCATGGATCCACCAGAGTAATTGCATGTGTCTTCTTTTTCTAAACCACCACCAGAGTCATTGCATGTGTCTTCCTTTCCTAACCCACCACCAGATTTATTGCATGTGTGTTCCTTTCCAAAATACCACCAGAGTTATTGCATGTGTGTTCCTTTACTAAGCCACCAGAGTCATTCCATGTGTCTTCTTTTTCTAAACCAAATGGATCCACCAGTGTCATTGCATTTGTGTTCCTTTCTTAAACCTTCACCAGAGTCATTGCACGTGTGTTCCTTTTCCTAAACCACCACCAGAGTCATTACATGTGTCTTATTTTCCTAAACCGCATGGATACACCAAAGTCATTGCATGCGTCTTCCTTTCCTAAACCACAACCAGAGTCATTGCATGTGCCTTCCTTTCCTAAACCACCACCAGAGTCATTGCATGTGTGTTACTTTCCAAAACCACCACCAGAGTCATTGCATGTGTGTTCTTTTCCTAAACCACATGGATCCACTAGGGTTATTGCATGTGTGTTCCTTTCCTAAACCAACACTAGAGTCATTGCATGTGTCTTCCTTTCCTAAACCACCACCCGAGTCATTGCATGTGTGTTCCTTTCTTAAACCACCACCAGAGTCATGGCATGTATGTTCCTTTCTTAAACCACCACCAGAGTCATTGCATGTATCTTCCTTTCCTAAACCACCACTTGAGTCATTGGATGTGTGTTCCTTTCCTAAACCACCACCAGAGTCATTGCATGTGTCTTGTTTTCCTAAACCACATGGATCCAACAGAGTCATTGCATCTGTCTTCCTTTCCTAAACCACCACAAGAGTCATTGCACGTGTGTTCCTTTCCTAAACCACCACTAGAGTCATTGAATGTGTGTTCTTTTCCGAAACCACCACTAGAGTAATTGCATGTGTGTTCCTTTCCTAAACCACCACCAAAGTCATTGCATGTGTCTTCTTTTCCTAAACCAATGGATCCACCAAAGTCATTGCATGTGTGCTCCTTTCCAAAACCACCACCAGAGTCACTGCATGTGTCTTATTTTCCTAAACCACATGGATCCACCAGTGTCATTGCATGTGTGTTCCTTTCTTAAACCACTACTAGCGTCATTGCATTTGTGTTCTTTTCCTAAAACACATGGATCCTCCAGAGTCATTGCATGTGTGTTCCTTTCCTAAACCACCACCAGAGTCATTGCATGTGTCTTGTTTTCCTAAACCACATGGATCCATCAGTGTCATTGCATGTGTGTTCCTTTCTTAAACCACCACCTAGAGTCATTGCATGTGTCTTCCTTTCCTAAACCACATGGATCCACTAGAGTCATTGCATGTGCCTTGCTTTCCTAAACCACCACCACAGTCATTGCATGTGTGTTCCTTTCCTAAACCACCACCAGAGTCATTGCATGTGTCTTCTTTCCGAAACCACGTGGATCCACCAGTGTCATTGCATGTGTGTTCCTTTCTTATACCACCACTAGAGTCAGTGCATGTGTCTTCTTTTCCTCAACCACATGGATCCACCAGAGTCATTGCATCTGTCATCCTTTCCTAAACCACCACAAGAGTCATCGCATGTGTGTTCCTTTCCTAAACCACCAACAGAGTCATTGAATGTGTGTTCTTTTCCTAAACCACAACTATAGTAATTGCATGTGTGTTCCTTTCTTAAACCACTATTAGCGTCATTGCATTTGTGTTCTTTTCCTAAACCACATGGATCCACCAGAGTCATTGCATGTGTGTTCCTTTCCTAAACCACCACCAGAGTCATTGCATGTGTCTTGTTTTCCGAAACCACATGGATCCATCAGTGTCATTGCATGTGTGTTCCTTTCTTAAACCACCACCTAGAGTCATTGCATGTGTCTTCCTTTCCTAAACCACATGGATCCACTAGAGTCATTGCATGTGCCTTGCTTTCCTAAACCACCACCAGAGTCATTGCATGTGTGTTCCTTTCCTAAACCACCACCAGAGTCATTGCATGTGTCTTTTTTCCGAAACCACGTGGATCCACCAGTGTCATTGCATGTGTGTTCCTTTCTTATACCACCACTAGAGTCAGTGCATGTGTCTTCTTTTCCTAAACCACATGGATCCACCAGAGTCATTGCATCTGTCTTCCTTTCCTAAACCACCACAAGAGTCATTGCATGTGTGTTCCTTTCCTAAACCACCAACAGAGTCATTAAATGTGTGTTCTTTTCCTAAACCACAACTATAGTAATTGCATGTGTGTTCCTTTTCTAAACCACCACTAGAGTCATTGCATGTGTCTTCTTGTCCTAAACCACATGGATCCACCAGAGTCATTGCATGTGTCTTCTTTTTCTAAACCACCACCAGAGTCATTGCATGTGTCTTACTTTCCTAAACAACCACCAAAGTCATTGCATGTCTGTTTTTTTCCAAAACCACCACCAGAGACATTGCATGTGTGTTCCTTTCCTAAACCACCACCAAAGTCATTGCATGTGTCTTGTTTTCCGAAACCACATGGATCCGCCAGTGTCATTGCATGTGTGTTCCTTTCTTAAACCACCACCAGAGTCATTACATGTGTGTTCCTTTCCTAAACCACCACCAGAGTCATTGCATGTGTCTTCTTTTCCTAAACCACATGGATCCACCAGAGTCATTGCATCAATCTTCCTTTCCTAAACCACCGCCAGAGTCATTGCCTGTGTGTTCCTTTCGTAAACCACCACCAGAGTCATTGAATGTGTGTTCTTTTCCCAAACCACAACTATAGTAATTGCATGTGTGTTCCATTCCTAAACCACCACCAGAGTCATTGCATGTGTCTTCTTTTCCTAAACCACATGGATCCACCAGAATCATTGCACGTGTCTTCTTTTTCTAAACCACCACCAGAGTCATTCATGTGTCTTCTTTTTCTAAACCACCACTAGAGTCATTGCATGTGTCTTCCTTTCCTAACCCACCACCAGATTTATTGCATGTGTGTTCCTTTCCAAAACCACCCAGAGTTATTGCATGTGTGTTCCTTTCCTAAACCACCAGAGTCATTCCATGTGTCTTCTTTTTCTAAACCAAATGGATCCACCAGTGTCATTGAATGTGTGTTCCTTTCTTAAACCTCCACCAGAGTCATTGCATGTGTGTTCCTTTTCCTAAACCACCACTAGAGTCATTACATGTGTCTTATTTTCCTAAACCACATGGATACACCAAAGTTATTGCATGCGTCTTCCTGTCCTAAACCACCACCAGAGTCATTGCATGTGTCTTCTTTTTCTAAACCACCACCAGAGTCATTGCATGTGCCTTCCTTTCCTAAACCACCACTAGAGTCATTGCATGTGTGTTCCTTAACAAAACAACCACCAGAGTCATTGCATGTGTGTTCTTTTCCTAAACCACATGGATCCACTAGGGTTATTGCATGTGTGTTTCTATCCTAAACCAACACTAGAGTCATTGCATGTGTCTTCTTTTCCTAAACCACCACTAGAGTCATTGCATGTGTCTTCTTTTCCTAAACCACAAGGATCTACCAGAGTCATTGCATGTGTGCTCCTTTCCAAAACCACCACCAAAGTCATTGCATGTGTCTTCTTCTCCGAAACCACATGGATCCACCAGTGTCATTGCATGTGTGTTCCTTTCTTAAACAACCACTAGTTGAATTTGTGTTCTTTTCCTAAACCACATGGATCCACTAGAGTCATTACATGTTTGCTCCTTTCCAAAACCACCACTAGAGTCATTGCATGTGTCTTCTTTTTCGAAACCACATGGATCCACCAGTGTCATTGCATTTGTGTTCCTTTCTTAAACCACCACTAGAGTCATTGCATTTCTGTTCTTTTCCTAAACCACCTGGATCCACAAGAGTTAGTGCATGTGTGTTCCTTTCCTAAACCACCACCAGAGTCATTGCATGTGTCTTGTTTTCCTAAACCACATGGATCCACCAGTGTCATTGCATGTGTGTTCCTTTCTTAAACCACCACCAGAGTCATTGCATGTGTGTTCCTTTCCTAAACCACCACTAGAGTCATTGCATGCGTCTTCTTTTCCTAAACCACATGGATCCACCAGAGTCATTGCATCAGTCTTCCTTTCCTAAACTACCGCCAGAGTCATTGCATGTGTGTTCCTTCCCTAAACCAGCACCAGAGTCATTGAATGTGTGTTCTTTTCCTAAACCACAACTATAGTAATTGCATGTGTGTTCCTTTCTTAAACCACTAGTAGAGTCATTGCACTTGTGTTCTTTTCCTAAACCACATGGATCCACCAGAGTCATTGCATGTGTGTTCCTTTCCTAAACCACCACCAGAGTCATTGCATGTGTCTTGTTTTCCTAAACCAGATGGATCCACCAGTGTCATTGCATGTATGTTCCTTTCTTAAACCACCAATAGAGTCATTGCATGTGGGTTCCTTTGCTAAACCATCACCAGAGTCATTGCATGTGTCTTGTTTTACCAAACCACATGAATCCACCAGAGTCATTGGATGTGCCTTCCTTTCCTAAACCACCACTAGGGTCATTGCATGTGTGTTCCTTTCCTAAACCACCACCAGACTCATTGCATGTGTCTTCTTTTTGAAACCACATGGATCCACCAGTGTCATTGCATGTGTGTTCCTTTCTTAAACCACCACTAGAGTCAGTGCACGTGTCTTCTTTTCCTAAACCACATGGATCCACCAGAGTCATTGCATCTGTCTTCCTTTCCTAAACGACCACCAGAGTCATTGCATGTGTGTTCCTTTCCTAGACCACCACCAGAGTCATTGAATGTGTGTTCTTTTCCTAAACCACAATTATAGTAATTGCATGTGTGTTCCTTTCTTGAACCACCACCAGAGTCATTGCATGTGTCTTCTTTTCCTAAACCACATGGATCCACCAGAGTCATTGCATGTTTCTTATTTTTCTAAACCACCACCAGAGTCATTGCATGTGTCTTCCTTTCCTAACCAACCACCAGAGTCATCGCATGTGTGTTCTTTTACAAAACCACCACCAGAGACATTGCATGTGTGTTCCTTTCCTAAACCACCAGTAGAGTCATTGAATGTGTGTTCTTTTCCTAAACCACCACTAGAGTAATTGCATGTGCGTTCCTTTCCTAAACCACCACTAGAGTCATTGCATGTGTCTTCTTTTCCTAAACCACATGGATCCACCAGAGTCATTGCATGTGTGCTCCTTTCGAAAACCACCACCAGAGTCATTGCATGTGTCTTCTTTCCGGAAACCACATGGATCCACCAGTGTCATTGCATGTGTGTTCCTTTCTTAAACCACCACCAGAGTCATTGCATTTGTGTTCTTTTCCTAAACCACATGGATCCACCAAAGTCATTACATGTTTTCTCCTTTCCAAAACCACCACCTGAGTCATTGCATGTGTCTGCTTTTCCAAAACCACATGGATCCACCAGTGGCATTGCATGTGTGTTCCTTTCTTAAACCACCACTAGAGTCATTGCATTTTTGTTCTTTTCCTAAACCACATGGATCCACCAGAGTCATTGCATGTGTGTTCCTTTCCTAAACCACCACCAGAGTCATTGCATGTGTCTTGTTTTCCTAAACCACATGGATCGACCAGTGTCATTGCATGTGTGTTCCTTTCCAAAAGCACCACCACAATCATTGCATTTGTGTTCTTTTCCTAAACCACATGGATCCAGTAGGGTTATTGCATGTGTGTTCCTTTCCTAAACCAATACTAGAGTCATTGCATGTGTCTTCTTTTCCTAAACCACCACTAGAGTCATTGCATGTGTCTACCTTTCCTAAACCACCACTAGAGTCATTGCATGTGTGTTCCTTTCTTAAACCACCACCAGAGTCATTGCATGTACATTCCTTTCTTAAACCACCACCAGAATCATTGCATGTATCTTCCTTTCCTAAACCACCACTAGAGTCATTGGATGTGTGTTCCTTTCCTAAACCACCACCAGAGTAATTACATGTGTATTCCTTTCCTAATCCACCACCAGACTCATTGCATGTGTCTTCTTTTCCTAAACCACATAGATCCACCAGAGTCATTGCATCTGTCTTCCTTTCCTAAACCACCACGAGAGTCATTGCATGTGTGGTCCTTTCCTAAACCACCAGTAGAGTCATTGAATGTGTGTTCTTTTTCGAAACCACCACTAGAGTAATTGCATGTGTGTTCTTTCTAAACTACCACCAGAGTCATTGCATGTGTCTTATTTTCCTAAACCAATGGATCCACCAGAGTCATTGCATGTGTGCTCCTTTCCAAAACCACCACCAGAGTAATTGCATGTGTCTTCATTTCCTAAACCACATGGATCCACCGATGTCATTGCATGTGTGTTCCTTTCTTAAACCACTACTAGAGTCATTGCATTTGTGTTCTTTTCTTAAACCACATGGATCCACCAGAGTCATTGCATGTGTGTTCCATTCCTAAACCACCACCAGAGTCATTGCATGTGTCTTGTTTTCCTAAACCACATGGATTCACCAGTGTCATTGCATGTGCGTTCCTTTCTGAAACCACCACTAGAGTCATTGCATGTGTGTTCCTTTCCTAGACCACCACCAGAGTCATTGCATGTGTCTTCTTTTCCTATACCACATGGATCCACCAGAGTCATTGCATGTGTCTTCCTTTCCTAAACCACCACCAGAGTCATTGCATGTGTGTTCCTTCCTAAACCACCACTAGAGTCATTGCATGTGTCTTATTTTCCTAAAACACATGGATCCACTAGAGTCATTGCATCTGTCTTCCTTTCCTAAACCACCACCAGAGTCATTGAATGTGTGTTCTTTTCCTAAACCACAACTATAGTAATTGCATGTGTGTTCCTTTCCCAAACCACTACGAGAGTCATTGCATGTGTCTTCTTTTCCTAAACCACATGGATCCACCAGAGTCATTGCATGTGTCTTCTTTTTCTAAACCACCACTAGAGTCATTGCATGTGTCTCCCTTTCCTAAACAACCACCAGAGTCATTGCATATGTGTTCTTTTCCAAAACCACCACCAGAGACATTGCATGTGTGTTCCTTTCCTAGACCACTACTAGAGTCATTGAATGTGTGTTCTTATCCTAAACCACCACTAGAGTAATTGCATGTGCGTTCCTTTCCTAAACCACTACTAGAGTCATTGCATCTGTGTTCCTTTCCTAAACCACCACCAGAGTCATTGCATGTGTCTTCTTTTTGAAACCACATGGATCGACCAGTGTCATTGCATGTGTGTTCCTTTCTTAAACCACCACTAGAGTCAGTGCATGTGTCTTCTTTTCCTAAACCACATGGATCCACCAGAGTCATTGCATCTGTCTTCCTTTCCTAAACCACCACCAGAGTCATTGCATGTGTGTTCCTTTCCTAGACCACCACCAGAGTCATTGAATGTGTGTTATTTTCCTAAACCACAACTATAGTAATTGCATGTGTGTTCCTTTCCTGAACCACCACCAGAGTCATTGCATGTGTCTTCTTTTCCTAAACCACATGGATCCACCAGAGTCATTGCATGTTTCTTATTTTTCTAAACCACCACCAGAGTCATTGCATGTGTCTTCCTTTCCTAAACAACCACCAGAGTCATTGCATGTGTGTTCTTTTACAAAACCACCACCAGAGACATTGCATGTGTGTTCTTTCCTAAACCACCACTAGAGTCATTGAATGTGTGTACTTTTCCTAAACCACCACTAGAGTAATTACATGTGCGTTCCTTTCCTAAACCACCACTAGAGTCATTGCATGTGTCTTCTTTTCCTAAACCACATGGATCCACCAGAGTCATTACATGTGTGCTCCTTTCGAAAACCACCACCAGAGTCATTGCATGTGTCTTCTTTCCGGAAACCACATGGATCCACCAGTGGCATTGCATGTGTGTTCCTTTCTTAAACCACCACTAGAGTCATTGCATTTTTGTTCTTTTCCTAAACCACATGGATCCACCAGAGTCATTGCATGTGTGTTCCTTTCCTAAACCACCACCAGAGTCATTGCATGTGTCTTGTTTTCCTAAACCACATGGATCGACCAGTGTCATTGCATGTGTGTTCCTTTCCAAAAGCACCACCACAATCATAGCATTCGTGTTCTTTTCCTAAACCACATGGATCCAGTAGGGTCATTGCATGTGTGTTCCTTTCCTTAACCAATACTAGAGTCATTGCATGAGTCTTCTTTTCCTAAACCACCACTAGAGTCATTGCATGTGTCTACCTTTCCTAAACCACCACTAGAGTCATTGCATGTGTGTTCCTTTCTTAAACCACCACCAGAGTCATTGCATGTACGTTCGTTTCTTAAACCACCACCAGAATCATTGCATGTATCTTCCTTTCCTAAACCACCACTAGAGTCATTGGATGTGTGTTCCTTTCCTAAACCACCACCAGAGTAATTACATGTGTGTTCCTTTCCTAATCCACCACCAGACTCATTGCATGTGTCTTCTTTTCCTAAACCACATGGATCCACCAGAGTCATTACATGTGTGCTCCTTTCGAAAACCACCACCAGAGTCATTGCATGTGTCTTCTTTCCGGAAACCACATGGATCCACCAGTGGCATTGCATGTGTGTTCCTTTCTTAAACCACCACTAGAGTCATTGAATTTTTGTTCTTTTCCTAAACCACATGGATCCACCAGAGTCATTGCATGTGTGTTCCTTTCCTAAACCACCACCAGAGTCATTGCATGTGTCTTGTTTTCCTAAACCACATGGATCGACCAGTGTCATTGCATGTGTGTTCCTTTCTTAAACCACCACTAGAGTCAGTGCATGTGTCTTCTTTTCCTAAACCACATGGATCCACCAGAGTCATTGCATCTGTCTTCCTTTCCTAAACCACCACCAGAGTCATTGCATGTGTGTTCCTTTCCTAGACCACCACCAGAGTCATTGAATGTGTGTTATTTTCCTAAACCACAACTATAGTAATTGCATGTGTGTTCCTTTCCTGAACCACCACCAGAGTCATTGCATGTGTCTTCTTTTCCTAAACCACATGGATCCACCAGAGTCATTGCATGTTTCTTATTTTTCTAAACCACCACCAGAGTCATTGCATGTGTCTTCCTTTCCTAAACAACCACCAGAGTCATTGCATGTGTGTTCTTTTACAAAACCACCACCAGAGACATTGCATGTGTGTTCTTTCCTAAACCACCACTAGAGTCATTGAATGTGTGTACTTTTCCTAAACCACCACTAGAGTAATTACATGTGCGTTCCTTTCCTAAACCACCACTAGAGTCATTGCATGTGTCTTCTTTTCCTAAACCACATGGATCCACCAGAGTCATTACATGTGTGCTCCTTTCGAAAACCACCACCAGAGTCATTGCATGTGTCTTCTTTCCGGAAACCACATGGATCCACCAGTGGCATTGCATGTGTGTTCCTTTCTTAAACCACCACTAGAGTCATTGCATTTTTGTTCTTTTCCTAAACCACATGGATCCACCAGAGTCATTGCATGTGTGTTCCTTTCCTAAACCACCACCAGAGTCATTGCATGTGTCTTGTTTTCCTAAACCACATGGATCGACCAGTGTCATTGCATGTGTGTTCCTTTCCAAAAGCACCACCACAATCATAGCATTCGTGTTCTTTTCCTAAACCACATGGATCCAGTAGGGTCATTGCATATGTGTTCCTTTCCTTAACCAATACTAGAGTCATTGCATGAGTCTTCTTTTCCTAAACCACCACTAGAGTCATTGCATGTGTCTACCTTTCCTAAACCACCACTAGAGTCATTGCATGTGTGTTCCTTTCTTAAACCACCACCAGAGTCATTGCATGTACGTTCGTTTCTTAAACCACCACCAGAATCATTGCATGTATCTTCCTTTCCTAAACCACCACTAGAGTCATTGGATGTGTGTTCCTTTCCTAAACCACCACCAGAGTAATTACATGTGTGTTCCTTTCCTAATCCACCACCAGACTCATTGCATGTGTCTTCTTTTCCTAAACCACATGGATCCACCAGAGTCATTACATGTGTGCTCCTTTCGAAAACCACCACCAGAGTCATTGCATGTGTCTTCTTTCCGGAAACCACATGGATCCACCAGTGGCATTGCATGTGTGTTCCTTTCTTAAACCACCACTAGAGTCATTGCATTTTTGTTCTTTTCCTAAACCACATGGATCCACCAGAGTCATTGCATGTGTGTTCCTTTCCTAAACCACCACCAGAGTCATTGCATGTGTCTTGTTTTCCTAAACCACATGGATCGACCAGTGTCATTGCATGTGTGTTCCTTTCCAAAAGCACCACCACAATCATTGCATTTGTGTTCTTTTCCTAAACCACATGGATCCAGTAGGGTCATTGCATGTGTGATCCTTTCCTTAACCAATACTAGAGTCATTGCATGAGTCTTCTTTTCCTAAACCACCACTAGAGTCATTGCATGTGTCTACCTTTCCTAAACCACCACTAGAGTCATTGCATGTGTGTTCCTTTCTTAAACCACCACCAGAGTCATTGCATGTACGTTCCTTTCTTAAACCACCACCAGAATCATTGCATGTATCTTCCTTTCCTAAACCACCACTAGAGTCATTGGATGTGTGTTCCTTTCCTAAACCACCACCAGAGTAATTACATGTGTGTTCCTTTCCTAATCCACCACCAGACTCATTGCATGTGTCTTCTTTTCCTAAACCACATGGATCCACCAGAGTCATTGCATCTGTCTTCCTTTCCTAAACCACCACGAGAGTCATTGCATGTGTGTTCCTTTCCTAAACCACCACTAGAGTCATTGAATGTGTGTTATTTTCCGAAACCACCACTAGAGTAATTGCATGTGTGTTCTTTCTAAACTACCACCAGAGTCATTGCATGTATCTTATTTTCCTAAACCAATGGATCCACCAGAGTCATTGCATGTGTGCTCCTTTCCAAAACCACCACCAGAGTAATTGCATGTGTCTTCATTTCCTAAACCACATGGATCCACCGATGTCATTGCATGTGTGTTCCTTTCTTAAACCACTACTAGAGTCATTGCATTTGTGTTCTTTTCTTAAACCACATGGATACACCAGAGTCATTGCATGTGTGTTCCATTCCTAAACCACCACCAGAGTCATTGCATGTGTCTTGTTTTCCTAAACCACATGGATTCACCAGTGTCATTGCATGTGCGTTCCTTTCTTAAACCACCACTAGAGTCATTGCATGTGTGTTCCTTTCCTAGACCACCACCAGAGTCATTGCATGTGTCTTCTTTTCCTATACCACATGGATCCACCAGAGTCATTGCATGTGTCTTCCTTTCCTAAACCACCACCAGATTCATTGCATGTGTGTTCCTTCCCTAAACCACCACCAGAGTCATTGAATGTGTGTTCTTTTCCTAAACCACAACTATAGTAATTGTGTGTGTGTTCCTTTCCCAAACCACTACGAGAGTCATTGCATGTGTCTTCTTTTCCTAAACCACATGGATCCACCAGAGTCATTGCATGTGTCTTATTTTTCTAAACCACCACCAGAGTCATTGCATGTGTCTTCCTTTCCTAAACATCCACCAGAGTCATTGCATATGTGTTCTTTTCCAAAACCACCACCAGAGACATTGCATGTGTGTTCCTTTCCTAGACCACCACTAGAGTCATTGAATGTGTGTTCTTATCCTAAACCACCACTAGAGTAATTGCATGTGCGTTCCTTTCCTAAACCACTACTAGAGTCATTGCATTTGTGTTCCTTTCCTAAACCACCACCAGAGTCATTGCATGTGTCTTCTTTTTGAAACCACATGGATCGACCAGTGTCATTGCATGTGTGTTCCTTTCTTAAACCACCACTAGAGTCAGTGCATGTGTCTTCTTTTCCTAAACCACATGGATCCACCAGAGTCATTGCATCTGTCTTCCTTTCCTTAACCACCACCAGAGTCATTGCATGTGTGTTCCTTTCCTAGACCACCACCAGAGTCATTGAATGTGTGTTATTTTCCTAAACCACAACTATAGTAATTGCATGTGTGTTCCTTTCCTGAACCACCACCAGAGTCATTGCATGTGTCTTCTTTTCCTAAACCACATGGATCCACCAGAGTCATTGCATGTTTCTTATTTTTCTAAACCACCACCAGAGTCATTGCATGTGTCTTCCTTTCCTAAACAACCACCAGAGTCATTGCATGTGTGTTCTTTTACAAAACCACCACCAGAGACATTGCATGTGTGTTCTTTCCTAAACCACCACTAGAGTCATTGAATGTGTGTACTTTTCCTAAACCACCACTAGAGTAATTACATGTGCGTTCCTTTCCTAAACCACCACTAGAGTCATTGCATGTGTCTTCTTTTCCTAAACCACATGGATCCACCAGAGTCATTACATGTGTGCTCCTTTCGAAAACCACCACCAGAGTCATTGCATGTGTCTTCTTTCCGGAAACCACATGGATCCACCAGTGGCATTGCATGTGTGTTCCTTTCTTAAACCACCACTAGAGTCATTGCATTTTTGTTCTTTTCCTAAACCACATGGATCCACCAGAGTCATTGCATGTGTGTTCCTTTCCTAAACGACCACCAGAGTCATTGCATGTGTCTTGTTTTCCTAAACCACATGGATCGACCAGTGTCATTGCATGTGTGTTCCTTTCCAAAAGCACCACCACAATCATAGCATTTGTGTTCTTTTCCTAAACCACATGGATCCAGTAGGGTCATTGCATGTGTGTTCCTTTCCTTAACCAATACTAGAGTCATTGCATGAGTCTTCTTTTCCTAAACCACCACTAGAGTCATTGCATGTGTCTACCTTTCCTAAACCACCACTAGAGTCATTGCATGTGTGTTCCTTTCTTAAACCACCACCAGAGTCATTGCATGTACGTTCCTTTCTTAAACCACCACCAGAATCATTGCATGTATCTTCCTTTCCTAAACCACCACTAGAGTCATTGGATGTGTGTTCCTTTCCTAAACCACCACCAGAGTAATTACATGTGTGTTCCTTTCCTAATCCACCACCAGACTCATTGCATGTGTCTTCTTTTCCTAAACCACATGGATCCACCAGAGTCATTACATGTGTGCTCCTTTCGAAAACCACCACCAGAGTCATTGCATGTGTCTTCTTTCCGGAAACCACATGGATCCACCAGTGGCATTGCATGTGTGTTCCTTTCTTAAACCACCACTAGAGTCATTGCATTTTTGTTCTTTTCCTAAACCACATGGATCCACCAGAGTCATTGCATGTGTGTTCCTTTCCTAAACCACCACCAGAGTCATTGCATGTGTCTTGTTTTCCTAAACCACATGGATCGACCAGTGTCATTGCATGTGTGTTCCTTTCCAAAAGCACCACCACAATCATTGCATTTGTGTTCTTTTCCTAAACCACATGGATCCATTAGGGTCATTGCATGTGTGTTCCTTTCCTTAACCAATACTAGAGTCATTGCATGAGTCTTCTTTTCCTAAACCACCACTAGAGTCATTGCATGTGTCTACCTTTCCTAAACCACCACTAGAGTCATTGCATGTGTGTTCCTTTCTTAAACCACCACCAGAGTCATTGCATGTACGTTCCTTTCTTAAACCACCACCAGAATCATTGCATGTATCTTCCTTTCCTAAACCACCACTAGAGTCATTGGATGTGTGTTCCTTTCCTAAACCACCACCAGAGTAATTACATGTGTGTTCCTTTCCTAATCCACCACCAGACTAATTGCATGTGTCTTCTTTTCCTAAACCACATGGATCCACCAGAGTCATTGCATCTGTCTTCCTTTCCTAAACCACCACGAGAGTCATTGCATGTGTGTTCCTTTCCTAAACCACCACTAGAGTCATTGAATGTGTGTTATTTTCCGAAACCACCACTAGAGTAATTGCATGTGTGTTCTTTCTAAACTACCACCAGAGTCATTGCATGTATCTTATTTTCCTAAACCAATGGATCCACCAGAGTCATTGCATGTGTGCTCCTTTCCAAAACCACCACCAGAGTAATTGCATGTGTCTTCATTTCCTAAACCACATGGATCCACCGATGTCATTGCATGTGTGTTCCTTTCTTAAACCACTACTAGAGTCATTGCATTTGTGTTCTTTTCTTAAACCACATGGATACACCAGAGTCATTGCATGTGTGTTCCATTCCTAAACCACCACCAGAGTCATTGCATGTGTCTTGTTTTCCTAAACCACATGGATTCACCAGTGTCATTGCATGTGCGTTCCTTTCTTAAACCACCACTAGAGTCATTGCATGTGTGTTCCTTTCCTAGACCACCACCAGAGTCATTGCATGTGTCTTCCTTTCCTAAACCACCACCAGATTCATTGCATGTGTGTTCCTTCCCTAAACCACCACCAGAGTCATTGAATGTGTGTTCTTTTCCTAGACCACCACTAGAGTCATTGAATGTGTGTTCTTATCCTAAACCACCACTAGAGTAATTGCATGTGCGTTCCTTTCCTAAACCACTACTAGAGTCATTGCATTTGTGTTCCTTTGCTAAACCACCACCAGAGTCATTGCATGTGTCTTCTTTTTGAAACCACATGGATCGACCAGTGTCATTGCATGTGTGTTCCTTTCTTAAACCACCACTAGAGTCAGTGCATGTGTCTTCTTTTCCTAAACCACATGGATCCACCAGAGTCATTGCATCTGTCTTCCTTTCCTAAACCACCACCAGAGTCATTGCATGTGTGTTCCTTTCCTAGACCACCACCAGAGTCATTGAATGTGTGTTATTTTCCTAAACCACAACTATAGTAATTGCATGTGTGTTCCTTTCCTGAACCACCACCAGAGTCATTGCATGTGTCTTCTTTTCCTAAACCACATGGATCCACCAGAGTCATTGCATGTTTCTTATTTTTCTAAACCACCACCAGAGTCATTGCATGTGTCTTCCTTTCCTAAACAACCACCAGAGTCATTGCATGTGTGTTCTTTTACAAAACCACCACCAGAGACATTGCATGTGTGTTCTTTCCTAAACCACCACTAGAGTCATTGAATGTGTGTACTTTTCCTAAACCACCACTAGAGTAATTACATGTGCGTTCCTTTCCTAAACCACCACTAGAGTCATTGCATGTGTCTTCTTTTCCTAAACCACATGGATCCACCAGAGTCATTACATGTGTGCTCCTTTCGAAAACCACCACCAGAGTCATTGCATGTGTCTTCTTTCCGGAAACCACATGGATCCACCAGTGGCATTGCATGTGTGTTCCTTTCTTAAACCACCACTAGAGTCATTGCATTTTTGTTCTTTTCCTAAACCACATGGATCCACCAGAGTCATTGCATGTGTGTTCCTTTCCTAAACCACCACCAGAGTCATTGCATGTGTCTTGTTTTCCTAAACCACATGGATCGACCAGTGTCATTGCATGTGTGTTCCTTTCCAAAAGCACCACCACAATCATAGCATTTGTGTTCTTTTCCTAAACCACATGGATCCAGTAGGGTCATTGCATGTGTGTTCCTTTCCTTAACCAATACTAGAGTCATTGCATGAGTCTTCTTTTCCTAAACCACCACTAGAGTCATTGCATGTGTCTACCTTTCCTAAACCACCACTAGAGTCATTGCATGTGTGTTCCTTTCTTAAACCACCACCAGAGTCATTGCATGTACGTTCCTTTCTTAAACCACCACCAGAATCATTGCATGTATCTTCCTTTCCTAAACCACCACTAGAGTCATTGGATGTGTGTTCCTTTCCTAAACCACCACCAGAGTAATTACATGTGTGTTCCTTTCCTAATCCACCACCAGACTCATTGCATGTGTCTTCTTTTCCTAAACCACATGGATCCACCAGAGTCATTACATGTGTGCTCCTTTCGAAAACCACCACCAGAGTCATTGCATGTGTCTTCTTTCCGGAAACCACATGGATCCACCAGTGGCATTGCATGTGTGTTCCTTTCTTAAACCACCACTAGAGTCATTGCATTTTTGTTCTTTTCCTAAACCACATGGATCCACCAGAGTCATTGCATGTGTGTTCCTTTCCTAAACCACCACCGGAGTCATTGCATGTGTCTTGTTTTCCTAAACCACATGGATCGACCAGTGTCATTGCATGTGTGTTCCTTTCCAAAAGCACCACCACAATCATTGCATTTGTGTTCTTTTCCTAAACCACATGGATCCATTAGGGTCATTGCATGTGTGTTCCTTTCCTTAACCAATACTAGATTCATTGCATGAGTCTTCTTTTCCTAAACCACCACTAGAGTCATTGCATGTGTCTACCTTTCCTAAACCACCACTAGAGTCATTGCATGTGTGTTCCTTTCTTAAACCACCACCAGAGTCATTGCATGTACGTTCCTTTCTTAAACCACCACCAGAATCATTGCATGTATCTTCCTTTCCTAAACCACCACTAGAGTCATTGGATGTGTGTTCCTTTCCTAAACCACCACCAGAGTAATTACATGTGTGTTCCTTTCCTAATCCACCACCAGACTAATTGCATGTGTCTTCTTTTCCTAAACCACATGGATCCACCAGAGTCATTGCATCTGTCTTCCTTTCCTAAACCACCACGAGAGTCATTGCATGTGTGTTCCTTTCCTAAACCACCACTAGAGTCATTGAATGTGTGTTATTTTCCGAAACCACCACTAGAGTAATTGCATGTGTGTTCTTTCTAAACTACCACCAGAGTCATTGCATGTATCTTATTTTCCTAAACCAATGGATCCACCAGAGTCATTGCATGTGTGCTCCTTTCCAAAACCACCACCAGAGTAATTGCATGTGTCTTCATTTCCTAAACCACATGGATCCACCGATGTCATTGCATGTGTGTTCCTTTCTTAAACCACTACTAGAGTCATTGCATTTGTGTTCTTTTCTTAAACCACATGGATACACCAGAGTCATTGCATGTGTGTTCCATTCCTAAACCACCACCAGAGTCATTGCATGTGTCTTGTTTTCCTAAACCACATGGATTCACCAGTGTCATTGCATGTGCGTTCCTTTCTTAAACCACCACTAGAGTCATTGCATGTGTGTTCCTTTCCTAGACCACCACCAGAGTCATTGCATGTGTCTTCCTTTCCTAAACCACCACCAGATTCATTGCATGTGTGTTCCTTCCCTAAACCACCACCAGAGTCATTGAATGTGTGTTCTTTTCCTAAACCACAACTATAGTAATTGTGTGTGTGTTCCTTTCCCAAACCACTACGAGAGTCATTGCATGTGTCTTCTTTTCCTAAACCACATGGATCCACCAGAGTCATTGCATGTGTCTTCTTTTTCTAAACCACCACCAGAGTCATTGCATGTGTCTTCCTTTCCTAAACATCCACCAGAGTCATTGCATATGTGTTCTTTTCCAAAACCACCACCAGAGACATTGCATGTGTGTTCCTTTCCTAGACCACCACTAGAGTCATTGAATGTGTGTTCTTATCCTAAACCACCACTAGAGTAATTGCATGTGCGTTCCTTTCCTAAACCACTACTAGAGTCATTGCATTTGTGTTCCTTTCCTAAACCACCACCAGAGTCATTGCATGTGTCTTCTTTTTGAAACCACATGGATCGACCAGTGTCATTGCATGTGTGTTCCTTTCTTAAACCACCACTAGAGTCAGTGCATGTGTCTTCTTTTCCTAAACCACACGGATCCACCAGAGTCATTGCATCTGTCTTCCTTTCCTAAACCACCACCAGAGTCATTGCATGTGTGTTCCTTTCCTAGACCACCACCAGAGTCATTGAATGTGTGTTATTTTCCTAAACCACAACTATAGTAATTGCATGTGTGTTCCTTTCCTGAACCACCACCAGAGTCATTGCATGTGTCTTCTTTTCCTAAACCACATGGATCCACCAGAGTCATTGCATGTTTCTTATTTTTCTAAACCACCACCAGAGTCATTGCATGTGTCTTCCTTTCCTAAACAACCACCAGAGTCATTGCATGTGTGTTCTTTTACAAAACCACCACCAGAGACATTGCATGTGTGTTATTTCCTAAACCACCACTAGAGTCATTGAATGTGTGTACTTTTCCTAAACCACCACTAGAGTAATTACATGTGCGTTCCTTTCCTAAACCACCACTAGAGTCATTGCATGTGTCTTCTTTTCCTAAACCACATGGATCCACCAGAGTCATTACATGTGTGCTCCTTTCGAAAACCACCACCAGAGTCATTGCATGTGTCTTCTTTCCGGAAACCACATGGATCCACCAGTGGCATTGCATGTGTGTTCCTTTCTTAAACCACCACTAGAGTCATTGCATTTTTGTTCTTTTCCTAAACCACATGGATCCACCAGAGTCATTGCATGTGTGTTCCTTTCCTAAACCACCACCAGAGTCATTGCATGTGTCTTGTTTTCCTAAACCACATGGATCGACCAGTGTCATTGCATGTGTGTTCCTTTCCAAAAGCACCACCACAATCATAGAATTTGTGTTCTTTTCCTAAACCACATGGATCCAGTAGGGTCATTGCATGTGTGTTGCTTTCCTTAACCAATACTAGAGTCATTGCATGAGTCTTCTTTTCCTAAACCACCACTAGAGTCATTGCATGTGTCTACCTTTCCTAAACCACCACTAGAGTCATTGCATGTGTGTTCCTTTCTTAAACCACCACCAGAGTCATTGCATGTACGTTCCTTTCTTAAACCACCACCAGAATCATTGCATGTATCTTCCTTTCCTAAACCACCACTAGAGTCATTGGATGTGTGTTCCTTTCCTAAACCACCACCAGAGTAATTACATGTGTGTTCCTTTCCTAATCCACCACCAGACTCATTGCATGTGTCTTCTTTTCCTAAACCACATGGATCCACCAGAGTCATTACACGTGTGCTCCTTTCGAAAACCACCACCAGAGTCATTGCATGTGTCTTCTTTCCGGAAACCACATGGATCCACCAGTGGCATTGCATGTGTGTTCCTTTCTTAAACCACCACTAGAGTCATTGCATTTTTGTTCTTTTCCTAAACCACATGGATCCATCAGAGTCATTGCATGTGTGTTCCTTTCCTAAACCACCACCAGAGTCATTGCATGTGTCTTGTTTTCCTAAACCACATGGATCGACCAGTGTCATTGCATGTGTGTTCCTTTCCAAAAGCACCACCACAATCATTGCATTTGTGTTCTTTTCCTAAACCACATGGATCCATTAGGGTCATTGCATGTGTGTTCCTTTCCTTAACCAATACTAGAGTCATTGCATGAGTCTTCTTTTCCTAAACCACCACTAGAGTCATTGCATGTGTCTACCTTTCCTAAACCACCACTAGAGTCATTGCATGTGTGTTCCTTTCTTAAACCACCACCAGAGTCATTGCATGTACGTTCCTTTCTTAAACCACCACCAGAATCATTGCATGTATCTTCCTTTCCTAAACCACCACTAGAGTCATTGGATGTGTGTTCCTTTCCTAAACCACCACCAGAGTAATTACATGTGTGTTCCTTTCCTAATCCACCACCAGACTCATTGCATGTGTCTTCTTTTCCTAAACCACATGGATCCACCAGAGTCATTGCATCTGTCTTCCTTTCCTAAACCACCACGAGAGTCATTGCATGTGTGTTCCTTTCCTAAACCACCACTAGAGTCATTGAATGTGTGTTATTTTCTGAAACCACCACTAGAGTAATTGCATGTGTGTTCTTTCTAAACTACCACCAGAGTCATTGCATGTATCTTATTTTCCTAAACCAATGGATCCACCAGAGTCATTGCATGTGTGCTCCTTTCCAAAACCACCACCAGAGTAATTGCATGTGTCTTCATTTCCTAAACCACATGGATCCACCGATGTCATTGCATGTGTGTTCCTTTCTTAAACCACTACTAGAGTCATTGCATTTGTGTTCTTTTCTTAAACCACATGGATACACCAGAGTCATTGCATGTGTGTTCCATTCCTAAACCACCACCAGAGTCATTGCATGTGTCTTGTTTTCCTAAACCACATGGATTCACCAGTGTCATTGCATGTGCGTTCCTTTCTTAAACCACCACTAGAGTCATTGCATGTGTGTTCCTTTCCTAGACCACCACCAGAGTCATTGCATGTGTCTTCTTTTCCTATACCACATGGATCCACCAGAGTCATTGCATGTGTCTTCCTTTCCTAAACCACCACCAGATTCATTGCATGTGTGTTCCTTCCCTAAACCACCACCAGAGTCATTGAATGTGTGTTCTTTTCCTAAACCACAACTATAGTAATTGTGTGTGTGTTCCTTTCCCAAACCACTACGAGAGTCATTGCATGTGTCTTCTTTTCCTAAACCACATGGATCCACCAGAGTCATTGCATGTGTCTTCTTTTTCTAAACCACCACCAGAGTCATTGCATGTGTCTTCCTTTCCTAAACATCCACCAGAGTCATTGCATATGTGTTCTTTTCCAAAACCACCACCAGAGACATTGCATGTGTGTTCCTTTCCTAGACCACCACTAGAGTCATTGAATGTGTGTTCTTATCCTAAACCACCACTAGAGTAATTGCATGTGCGTTCCTTTCCTAAACCACCACTAGAGTCATCGCATGTGTCTTCTTTTCCAAAACCACATGCATCCACCAGAGTCATTGCATGTGTGCTCCTTTCCAAAACCACCACCAGAGTCATTGCATGTGTCTTCTTTTCCTAAACCACATGGATCCACCAGTGTCATTGCATGTGTGTTCCTTTCTTAAACCACCACCAGAGTCATTGCATGTGTGTTCCTTTCCAAAACCACCACCAGAGTCATTGCATGCGTCTTGTTTTCCTAAACCACATGGATCCACCAGTGTCATTGCATGTGTGTTCCTTTCCAAAACCAGCACCGGAGTCATTACATGTGTCTTCTTTTCTGAAACCACATGGATCCACCAGTGGCATTGCATGTGTGTTCCTTTCTTAAACCATCACTAGAGTCATTGCATTTTTGTTCTTTTCCTAAACCACATGGATCCACCAGAGTCATTGCATGTGTGTTCCTTTCCTAAAACACCACCAGAGTCATTGCATGTGTCTTGTTTTCCTAAACCACATGCATCCACCAGAGTCATTACATGTGTGCTCCTTTCCAAAACCACCACCAGAGTCATTGCATGTGTTTTCTTTTCTAAAACCACATGGATCCACCAGTGTCATTGCATGTGTGTTCCTTTCTTAAACGACCACTAGAGTCATTGCATTTGTGTTCTTTTCCTAAACGACATGGATCCAGCAGAGTCATTACATGTTTGCTCCTTTCCAAAACCACCACTAGGGTCATTGCATGTGTCTTCTTTTCCGAAACCACATGGATCCACCAGTGGCATTGCATGTGTGTTCCTTTCTTAAACCATCACTAGAGTAATTGCATTTTTGTTCTTTTCCTAAACCACATGGATCCACCAGAGTCATTGCATGTGTGTTCCTTTCCTAAACCACCACCAGAGTCATTGCATGCGTCTTGTTTTCCTAAACCACATGGATCCACCAGTGTCATTGCATGTGTGTTCCTTTCCAAAACCACCACCATAGTCATTGCACTTGTGTTTTTTCCTAAACCACATGGATCCAGTAGGGTTATTGCATGTGTGGTCCTTTCCTAAACCAATACTAGAGTCATTGCATGTGTCTTCTTTTCCTAAACCACCACTAGAGTCATTGCATGTGTCTACCTTTCCTAAACCACCACTAGAGTCATTGCATGTGTGTTCCTTTCTTAAACCACTACCAGAGTCATTGCATGTACGTTCCGTTCTTAAACCACCACGAGAGTCATTGCATGTATATTCCTTTCCTAAACCACCACTAGAGTCATTGGATGTGTGTTCCTTTACTAAACCACCACCAGAGTCATTACATGTGTGTTCCTTTCCTAAACCACCACCAGACTCATTGCATGTGTCCTCTTTTCCTACACCACATGGATCCACCAGAGTCATTGCATCTGTCTTTGTTTCCTAAACCACCACAAGAGTCATTGCATGTGTGTTCCTTTCCAAAACCACCACAAGAGTCATTGAATGTGTGTTCTTTTCCGAAACCACCACCAGAGTAATTGCATGTGTGTTCTTTCGAAACCACCACAGGAGTCATTGCATGTGTCTTATTTTCCTAAACCAATGGATCCACCAGAGTCATTGCATGTGTGCTCCTTTCCAAAACCACCACTAGAGTAATTGCATGTGTCTTCATTTCCTAAACCACATGGATCCACCGGTGTCATTGCATGTGTGTTCCTTTCTTAAACCACTAGTAGAGTCATTGCATTTGTGTTCTTTTCTTAATCCACATGGATCCACCAAAGTCATTGCATGTGTGTTCCTTTCATAAACCACCACCAGAGTCATTGCATGTGTCTTGTTTTCCTAAACCACATGGATCCACCAGTGTCATTGCATGTGTGTTCCTTTCTTAAACCACCACTAGAGTCACTGCATGTGTGTTCCTTTCCTAGACCACCACCAGAGTCATTGCATATGTCTTCTTTTCCTATACCACATGGATCCACCAGAGTCATTGCATGTGTCTTCCTTTCCTAAACCACCACCAGAGTTATTGCATATGTGTTCCTTTCCTAAACCAACACTAGAGTCATTACATGTGTCTTCTTTTCCTAAACCACCACTAGAGTCATTGCATGCGTCTTCCTTTCCTAAACCACCATCAGAGTCATTGCATGTGTGTTTCTTTCTTAAACCACCACCAGAGTCATTGCATGTATGTTCCTTTCTTAAACCACCACCAGACTCATTGCATGTATCTTCCTTTCCTAAACCACCACTAGAGTCATTGGATATGTGTTCCTTTCCTAAACCACCACCAGAGTCATTACATGTGTGTTCCTTTCCTACACCACCACCAGAGTCATTGCATGTGTCTTCTTTTCCTAAACCACATGGATCCACCAAAGTCATTTCTTCTGTCTTACTTACCTAAACCACCACGAGAGTCATTGCATGTGTGTTCCATTCCTAAACACCACTAGAGTCATTGAATGTGTGTTCTTTTCCGAAACCACCACTAGAGTAATTGCATGTGTGTTCTTTCCTAAACCACCACCAGAGTCATTGCATGTGTCTTCTTTTACTGAACCACATGGATCCACCAGTGTCATTGCATGTGAGTTCCTTTCTTAAACCACTACTAGAGTCATTGCATTTGTGTTCTTTTCCTAAACCACATGGATCCACCAGAGTCATTGCATGTGTGTTCCTTTCCTAAAGCACCACCAGAGTCATTGAATGTGTGTTCTTTTCCTAAACCACAACTATAGTAATTGCATGTGTGTTCCTTTCATAAACCACCACCAGAGTCATTGCATGTGTCTTCTTTTCCTAAACCACCACCAAAGTCATTGAATGTGTGTTCTTTTCCGAAACCACCACTAGAGTAATTGCATGTGTGTTCTTTCTAAACCACCACCAGAGTCATTGCATGTGTCTTATTTTCCTAAACCAATGGATCCACCATAGTCATTGCATGTATGCTCCTTTCCAAAACCACCACCAGAGTAATTGCATGTGTCTTCATTTCCTAAAACACATGGATCCACCGGTGTGATTGCATGTGTTTTCCTTTCCTAAACCACCACCAGAGTTATTGCATGTGTGTTCCTTTCCTAAACCAACAGTAGAGTCATTGCATGTGTCTTCTTTTCCTAAACCACCACTAGAGTCATTGCATGTGTCTTCCTTTCCTAAACCACCACCAGATTCATTGCCTGTGTGTTTCTTTCTTAAACCACCACCAGAGTCATTGCATGTATGTTCCTTTCTTAAACCACCACCTGAGTCATTGCATGTATCTTCCTTTCCTAAACCACAACTAGAGTCATTGGATATGTGTTCCTTTCCTAAACCACCACCAGAGTCATTACATGTGTGTTCCTTTCCTAAACCACCACCAGAGTCATTGCATGTGTCTTGTTTTACTAAACCACATGGATCCACCAAAGTCATTGCATGTGTCTTCTTTTTCTAAACCACCACCAGAGTCATTGCATGTGTCTTCCTATCCTAAACAACCACCAGAGTCATTACATGTGTGTTCTTTTCCAAAACCACCACTAGAGACATTGCATGTGTGTTCCTTTCCTAAACCACCAATAGAGTCATGGAATGTGTGTTCTTTTCCGAAACCACCACTAGAGTAATTGCATGTGCGTTTCTTTCCTAAACCACCACTAGAGTCATTGCATGTGTCTTCTTTTCCTAAACCACATGGATCCACCAGAGTCATTGCATGTGTGCTCCTTTCCAAAACCACCACCAGAGTCATTGCATGTGTCTTGTTTTCCGAAACCACATGGATCCACCAGTGGAATTGCATGTGTGTTCCTTTCTTAAAGCACCACTAGAGTTATTGCATTTGTGTTCTTTTCCTAAACCACATGGATCCACCAGAGTCATTGCATGCGTGTTCCTTTCCTAAACCACCACCAGAGTCATTGAATGTGTGTTCTTTTCCTAAACCACAACTATAGTAATTGCATGTGTGTTACTTTCATAAACCACCACCAGAGTCATTGCATGTGTCTTCTTTTCCTAAACCACCACCAGAGTCATTGAATGTGTGTTCTTTTCCGAAACCACCACTAGAGTAATTGCATGTGTGTTCTTTCTAAACCACCACCAGAGTCATTGCATGTGTCTTATTTTCCTAAACCAATGGATCCACCAGAGTCATTGCATGTATGCTCCTTTCCAAAACCACCACCAGAGTAATTGCATGTGTCTTCATTTCCTAAAACACATGGATCCACCGGTGTGATTGCATGTGTCTTCCTTTCCTAAACCACCACCAGAGTTATTGCATGTGTGTTCCTTTCCTAAACCAACACTAGAGTCATTGCATGTGTCTTCTTTTCCTAAACCACCACTAGAGTCATTGCATGTGTCTTCCTTTCCTAAACCACCACCAGATTCATTGCATGTGTGTTTCTTTCTTAAACCACCACCAGAGTCATTGCATGTATGTTCCTTTCTTAAACCACCACCTGAGTCATTGCATGTATCTTCCTTTCCTAAACCACCACTAGAGTCATTGGATATGTGTTCCTTTCCTAAACCACCACCAGAGTCATTACATGTGTGTTCCTTTCCTAAACCACCACCAGAGTCATTGCATGTGTCTTGTTTTACTAAACCACATGGATCCACCAAAGTCATTGCATGTGTCTTCTTTTTCTAAACCACCACCAGAGTCATTGCATGTGTCTTCCTTTCCTAAACAACCACTAGAGTCATTACATGTGTGTTCTTTTCCAAAACCACCACTAGAGACATTGCATGTGTGTTCCTTTCCTAAACCACCAATAGAGTCATGGAATGTGTGTTCTTTTCCTAAACCACCACTAGAGTAATTGCATGTGCGTTTCTTTCCTAAACCACCACTAGAGTCATTGCATGTGTCTTCTTTTCCTAAACCACATGGATCCACCAGAGTCATTGCATGTGTGCTCCTTTCCAAAACCACCACCAGAGTCATTGCATGTGTCTTGTTTTCCGAAACCACATGGATCCACCAGTGGCATTGCATGTGTGTTCCTTTCTTAAACCACCACTAGAGTTATTGCATTTGTGTTCTTTTCCTAAACCACATGGATCCACCAGAGTCATTGCATGCGTGTTCCTTTCCTAAACCACCACCAGAGTCATTGAATGTGTGTTCTTTTCCTAAACCAAAACTATAGTAATTGCATGTGTGTTCCTTTCATAAACCACCACCAGAGTCATTGCATGTGTATTCTTTTCCTAAACCACCACCAGAGTCATTGAATGTGTGTTCTTTTCCGAAACCACCACTAGAGTAATTGCATGTGTGTTCTTTCTAAACCACCACCAGAGTCATTGCATGTGTCTTATTTTCCTAAACCAATGGATCCACCAGAGTCATTGCATGTATGCTCCTTTCCAAAACCACCACCAGAGTAATTGCATGTGTCTTCATTTCCTAAAACACATGGATCCACCGGTGTGATTGCATGTGTCTTCCTTTCCTAAACCACCACCAGATTTATTGCATGTGTGTTCCTTTCCTAAACCAACACTAGAGTCATTGCATGTGTCTTCTTTTCCGAAACCACCACTAGAGTCATTGCATGTGTCTTCCTTTCCTAAACCACCACCAGATTCATTGCATGTGTGTTTCTTTCTTAAACCACCACCAGAGTCATTGCATGTATGTTCCTTTCTTAAACCACCACCTGAGTCATTGCATGTATCTTCCTTTCCTAAACCACCACTAGAGTCATTGGATATGTGTTCCTTTCCTAAACCACCACCAGAGTCATTACATGTGTGTTCCTTTCCTAAACCACCACCAGAGTCATTGCATGTGTCTTGTTTTACTAAACCACAGGGATCCACCAAAGTCATTGCATGTGTCTTCTTTTTCTAAACCACCACCAGTGTCATTGCGTGTG
Organism: Avena sativa; assembly: GCA_916181665.1. Lineage (NCBI taxonomy): Eukaryota > Viridiplantae > Streptophyta > Magnoliopsida > Poales > Poaceae > Avena > Avena sativa. The sequence continues at coordinate 370,736,926 of OV702291.1, read as the reverse complement.
TCTTCCTTTCGTAAACAACCACCAGAGTCATTGCATGTGTGTTCTTTTCCAAAACCACCACTAGAGATATTGCATGTGTGTTCCTTTCCTAAACCACCAATAGAGTCATGGAATGTGTGTTCTTTTCCTAAACCACCACTACAGTAATTGCATGTGCGTTCCTTTCCTAAACCACCACTAGAGTCATTGCATGTGTCTTCTTTTCCTAAACCACATGGATCCACCAGAGTCATTGCATGTGTGCTCCTTTCCAAAACCACCACCAGAGTCATTGCATGTGTCTTCTTTTCCGAAACCACATGGATCCACCAGTGGCATTGCATGTGTGTTCCTTTCTTAAACCACCACTAGAATTATTGCATTTGTGTTCTTTTCCTAAACCACATGGATCCACCAGAGTCATTGCATGTGTGTTCCTTTCCTAAACCACCACCAGAGTCATTGAATGTGTGTTCTTTTCCTAAACCACAACTATAGTAATTGCATGTGTGTTCCTTTCATAAACCACCACCAGAGTCATTGCATGTGTCTTCTTTTCCTAAACCACCACCAGAGTCATTGAATGTGTGTTCTTTTCCGAAACCACCACTAGAGTAATTGCATGTGTGTTCTTTCTAAACCACCACCAGAGTCATTGCATGTGTCTTATTTTCCTAAACCAATGGATCCACCAGAGTCATTGCATGTATGCTCCTTTCCAAAACCACCACCAGAGTAATTGCATGTGTCTTCATTTCCTAAAACACATGGATCCACCGGTGTGATTGCATGTGTCTTCCTTTCCTAAACCACCACCAGAGTTATTGCATGTGTGTTCCTTTCCTAAACCAACACTAGAGTCATTGCATGTGTCTTCTTTTCCTAAACCACCACTAGAGTCATTGCATGTGTCTTCCTTTCCTAAACCACCACCAGATTCATTGCATGTGTGTTTCTTTCTTAAACCACCACCAGAGTCATTGCATGTATGTTCCTTTCTTAAACCACCTCCTGAGTCATTGCATGTATCTTCCTTTCCTAAACCACCACTAGAGTCATTGGATATGTGTTCCTTTCCTAAACCACCACCAGAGTCATTACATGTGTGTTCCTTTCCTAAACCACCACCAGAGTCATTGCATGTGTCTTGTTTTACTAAACCACATGGATCCACCAAAGTCATTGCATGTGTCTTCTTTTTCTAAACCACCACCAGAGTCATTGCATGTGTCTTCCTTTCCTAAACAACCACTAGAGTCATTACATGTGTGTTCTTTTCCAAAACCACCACTAGAGACATTGCATGTGTGTTCCTTTCCTAAACCACCAATAGAGTCATGGAATGTGTGTTCTTTTCCTAAACCACCACTAGAGTAATTGCATGTGCGTTTCTTTCCTAAACCACCACTAGAGTCATTGCATGTGTCTTCTTTTCCTAAACCACATGGATCCACCAGAGTCATTGCATGTGTGCTCCTTTCCAAAACCACCACCAGAGTCATTGCATGTGTCTTGTTTTCCGAAACCACATGGATCCACCAGTGGCATTGCATGTGTGTTCCTTTCTTAAACCACCACTAGAGTTATTGCATTTGTGTTCTTTTCCTAAACCACATGGATCCACCAGAGTCATTGCATGCGTGTTCCTTTCCTAAACCACCACCAGAGTCATTGAATGTGTGTTCTTTTCCTAAACCAAAACTATAGTAATTGCATGTGTGTTCCTTTCATAAACCACCACCAGAGTCATTGCATGTGTATTCTTTTCCTAAACCACCACCAGAATCATTGAATGTGTGTTCTTTTCCGAAACCACCACTAGAGTAATTGCATGTGTGTTCTTTCTAAACCACCACCAGAGTCATTGCATGTGTCTTATTTTCCTAAACCAATGGATCCACCAGAGTCATTGCATGTATGCTCCTTTCCAAAACCACCACCAGAGTAATTGCATGTGTCTTCATTTCCTAAAACACATGGATCCACCGGTGTGATTGCATGTGTCTTCCTTTCCTAAACCACCACCAGAGTTATTGCATGTGTGTTCCTTTCCTAAACCAACACTAGAGTCATTGCATGTGTCTTCTTTTCCTAAACCACCACTAGAGTCATTGCATGTGTTTTCCTTTCCTAAACCACCACCAGATTCATTGCATGTGTGTTTCTTTCTTAAACCACCACCAGAGTCATTGCATGTATGTTCCTTTCTTAAACCACCACCAGAGTCATTGCATGTATCTTCCTTTCCTAAACCACCACTAGAGTCATTGGATATGTGTTCCTTTCCTAAACCACCACCAGAGTCATTACATGTGTGTTCCTTTCCTAAACCACCACCAGAGTCATTGCATGTGTCTTGTTTTACTAAACCACAGGGATCCACCAAAGTCATTGCATGTGTCTTCTTTTTCTAAACCACCACCAGTGTCATTGCATGTGTCTTCCTTTCGTAAACAACCACCAGAGTCATTGCATGTGTGTTCTTTTCCAAAACCACCACTAGAGATATTGCATGTGTGTTCCTTTCCTAAACCACCAATAGAGTCATGGAATGTGTGTTCTTTTCCTAAACCACCACTACAGTAATTGCATGTGCGTTCCTTTCCTAAACCACCACTAGAGTCATTGCATGTGTCTTCTTTTCCTAAACCACATGGATCCACCAGAGTCATTGCATGTGTGCTCCTTTCCAAAACCACCACCAGAGTCATTGCATGTGTCTTCTTTTCCGAAACCACATGGATCCACCAGTGGCATTGCATGTGTGTTCCTTTCTTAAACCACCACTAGAGTTATTGCATTTGTGTTCTTTTCCTAAACCACATGGATCCACCAGAGTCATTGCATGTGTGTTCCTTTCCTAACCACCACCAGAGTCATTGAATGTGTGTTCTTTTCCTAAACCACAACTATAGTAATTGCATGTGTGTTCCTTTCATAAACCACCACCAGAGTCATTGCATGTGTCTTCTTTTCCTAAACCACCACCAGAGTCATTGAATGTGTGTTCTTTTCCGAAACCACCACTAGAGTAATTGCATGTGTGTTCTTTCTAAACCACCACCAGAGTCATTGCATGTGTCTTATTTTCCTAAACCAATGGATCCACCAGAGTCATTGCATGTATGCTCCTTTCCAAAACCACCACCAGAGTAATTGCATGTGTCTTCATTTCCTAAAACACATGGATCCACCGGTGTGATTGCATGTGTCTTCCTTTCCTAAACCACCACCAGAGTTATTGCATGTGTGTTCCTTTCCTAAACCAACACTAGAGTCATTGCATGTGTCTTCTTTTCCTAAACCACCACTAGAGTCATTGCATGTGTCTTCCTTTCCTAAACCACCACCAGATTCATTGCATGTGTGTTTCTTTCTTAAACCACCACCAGAGTCATTGCATGTATGTTCCTTTCTTAAACCACCTCCTGAGTCGTTGCATGTATCTTCCTTTCCTAAACCACCACTAGAGTCATTGGATATGTGTTCCTTTCCTAAACCACCACCAGAGTCATTACATGTGTGTTCCTTTCCTAAACCACCACCAGAGTCATTGCATGTGTCTTGTTTTACTAAACCACATGGATCCACCAAAGTCATTGCATGTGTCTTCTTTTTCTAAACCACCACCAGAGTCATTGCATGTGTCTTCCTTTCCTAAACAACCACTAGAGTCATTACATGTGTGTTCTTTTCCAAAACCACCACTAGAGACATTGCATGTGTGTTCCTTTCCTAAACCACCAATAGAGTCATGGAATGTGTGTTCTTTTCCTAAACCACCACTAGAGTAATTGCATGTGCGTTTCTTTCCTAAACCACCACTAGAGTCATTGCATGTGTCTTCTTTTCCTAAACCACATGGATCCACCAGAGTCATTGCATGTGTGCTCCTTTCCAAAACCACCACCAGAGTCATTGCATGTGTCTTGTTTTCCGAAACCACATGGATCCACCAGTGGCATTGCATGTGTGTTCCTTTCTTAAACCACCACTAGAGTTATTGCATTTGTGTTCTTTTCCTAAACCACATGGATCCACCAGAGTCATTGCATGCGTGTTCCTTTCCTAAACCACCACCAGAGTCATTGAATGTGTGTTCTTTTCCTAAACCAAAACTATAGTAATTGCATGTGTGTTCCTTTCATAAACCACCACCAGAGTCATTGCATGTGTATTCTTTTCCTAAACCACCACCAGAGTCATTGAATGTGTGTTCTTTTCCGAAACCACCACTAGAGTAATTGCATGTGTGTTCTTTCTAAACCACCACCAGAGTCATTGCATGTGTCTTATTTTCCTAAACCAATGGATCCACCAGAGTCATTGCATGTATGCTCCTTTCCAAAACCACCACCAGAGTAATTGCATGTGTCTTCATTTCCTAAAACACATGGATCCACCGGTGTGATTGCATGTGTCTTCCTTTCCTAAACCACCACCAGAGTTATTGCATGTGTGTTCCTTTCCTAAACCAACACTAGAGTCATTGCATGTGTCTTCTTTTCCTAAACCACCACTAGAGTCATTGCATGTGTCTTCCTTTCCTAAACCACCACCAGATTCATTGCATGTGTGTTTCTTTCTTAAACCACCACCAGAGTCATTGCATGTATGTTCCTTTCTTAAACCACCACCAGAGTCATTGCATGTATCTTCCTTTCCTAAACCACCACTAGAGTCATTGGATATGTCTTCCTTTCCTAAACCACCACCAGAGTCATTACATGTGTGTTCCTTTCCTAAACCACCACCAGAGTCATTGCATGTGTCTTGTTTTACTAAACCACAGGAATCCACCAAAGTCATTGCATGTGTCTTCTTTTTCTAAACCACCACCAGTGTCATTGCATGTGTCTTCCTTTCGTAAACAACCACCAGAGTCATTGCATGTGTGTTCTTTTCCAAAACCACCACTAGAGATATTGCATGTGTGTTCCTTTCCTAAACCACCAATAGAGTCATGGAATGTGTGTTCTTTTCCTAAACCACCACTACAGTAATTGCATGTGCGTTCCTTTCCTAAACCACCACTAGAGTCATTGCATGTGTCTTCTTTTCCTAAACCACATGGATCCACCAGAGTCATTGCATGTGTGCTCCTTTCCAAAACCACCACCAGAGTCATTGCATGTGTCTTCTTTTCCGAAACCACATGGATCCACCAGTGGCATTGCATGTGTGTTCCTTTCTTAAACCACCACTAGAGTTATTGCATTTGTGTTCTTTTCCTAAACCACATGGATCCACCAGAGTCATTGCATGTGTGTTCCTTTCCTAAACCACCACCAGAGTCATTGAATGTGTGTTCTTTTCCTAAACCAGAACTATAGTAATTGCATGTGTGTTCCTTTCATAAACCACCACCAGAGTCATTGCATGTGTCTTCTTTTCCTAAACCACCACCAGAGTCATTGAATGTGTGTTCTTTTCCGAAACCACCACTAGAGTAATTGCATGTGTGTTCTTTCTAAACCACCACCAGAGTCATTGCATGTGTCTTATTTTCCTAAACCAATGGATCCACCATAGTCATTGCATGTATGCTCCTTTCCAAAACCACCTCCCGAGTAATTGCATGTGTCTTCATTTCCTAAAACACATGGATCCACCAGTGTGATTGCATGTGTCTTCCTTTCCTAAACCACCACCAGAGTTATTGCATGTGTGTTCCTTTCCTAAACCAACACTAGAGTCATTGCATGTGTCTTCTTTTCCTAAACCACCACTAGAGTCATTGCATGTGTCTTCCTTTCCTAAACCACCACCAGATTCATTGCCTGTGTGTTTCTTTCTTAAACCACCACCAGAGTCATTGCATGTATGTTCCTTTCTTAAACCACCACCTGAGTCATTGCATGTATCTTCCTTTCCTAAACCACCACTAGAGTCATTGGATATGTGTTCCTTTCCTAAACCACCACCAGAGTCATTACATGTGTGTTCCTTTCCTAAACCACCACCAGAGTCATTGCATGTGTCTTGTTTTACTAAACCACATGGATCCACCAAAGTCATTGCATGTGTCTTCTTTTTCTAAACCACCACTAGAGTCATTGCATGTGTCTTCCTTTCCTAAACAACCACCAGAGTCATTACATGTGTGTTTTTTTCCAAAACCACCACTAGAGACATTGCATGTGTGTTCCTTTCCTAAACCACCAATAGAGTCATGGAATGTGTGTTCTTTTCCTAAACCACCACTAGAGTAATTGCATGTGCCTTTCTTTCCTAAACCACCACTAGAGTCATTGCATGTGTCTTCTTTTCCTAAACCACATGGATCCACCAGAGTCATTGCATGTGTGCTCCTTTCCAAAACCACCACCAGAGTCATTGCATGTGTCTTGTTTTCCGAAACCACATGGATCCACCAGTGGCATTGCATGTGTGTTCCTTTCTTAAACCACCACTAGAGTTATTGCATTTTTGTTCTTTTCCTAAACCACATGGATCCACCAGAGTCATTGCATGCGTGTTCCTTTCCTAAACCACCACCAGAGTCATTGAATGTGTGTTCTTTTCCTAAACCACAACTATAGTAATTGCATGTGTGTTCCTTTCATAAACCACCACCAGAGTCATTGCATGTGTCTTCTTTTCCTAAACCACCACCAGAGTCATTGAATGTGTGTTCTTTTTCGAAACCACCACTAGAGTAATTGCATGTGTGTTCTTTCTAAACCACCACCAGAGTCATTGCATGTGTCTTATTTTCCTAAACCAATGGATCCACCAGAGTCATTGCATGTATGCTCCTTTCCAAAACCACCACCAGAGTAATTGCATGTGTCTTCATTTCCTAAAACACATGGATCCACCGGTGTGATTGCATGTGTCTTCCTTTCCTAAACCACCACCAGAGTTATTGCATGTGTGTTCCTTTCCTAAACCAACACTAGAGTCATTGCATGTGTCTTCTTTTCCTAAACCACCACTAGAGTCATTGCATGTGTCTTCCTTTCCTAAACCACCACCAGATTCATTGCATGTGTGTTTCTTTCTTAAACCACCACCAGAGTCATTGCATGTATGTTCCTTTCTTAAACTACCACCAGAGTCATTGCATGTATCTTCCTTTCCTAAACCACCACTAGAGTCATTGGATATGTGTTCCTTTCCTAAACCACCACCAGAGTCATTACATGTGTGTTCCTTTCCTAAACCACCACCAGAGTCATTGCATGTGTCTTCTTTTCCTAAACCACCACCAGAGTCATTGAATGTGTGTTCTTTTCCGAAACCACCACTAGAGTAATTGCATGTGTGTTCTTTCTAAACCACCACCAGAGTCATTGCATGTGTCTTATTTTCCTAAACCAATGGATCCACCATAGTCATTGCATGTATGCTCCTTTCCAAAACCACCACCAGAGTAATTGCATGTGTCTTCATTTCCTAAAACACATGGATCCACCGGTGTGATTGCATGTGTCTCCTTTCCTAAACCACCACCAGAGTTATTGCATGTGTGTTCCTTTCCAAAACCAACACTAGAGTCATTGCATGTGTCTTCTTTTCCTAAACCACCACTAGAGTCATTGCATGTGTCTTCCTTTCCTAAACCACCACCAAATTCATTGCCTGTGTGTTTCTTTCTTAAACCACCACCAGAGTCATTGCATGTATGTTCCTTTCTTAAACCACCACCTGAGTCATTGCATGTATCTTCCTTTCCTAAACCACCACTAGAGTCATTGGATATGTGTTCCTTTCCTAAACCACCACCAGAGTCATTACATGTGTGTTCCTTTCCTAAACCACCACCAGAGTCATTGCATGTGTCTTGTTTTACTAAACCACATGGATCCACCAAAGTCATTGCATGTGTCTTCTTTTTCTAAACCACCACCAGAGTCATTGCATGTGTCTTCCTTTCCTAAACAACCACCAGAGTCATTGCATGTGTGTTCTTTTCCAAAACCACCACTAGAGACATTGCATGTGTGTTCCTTTCCTAAACCACCAATAGAGTCATGGAATGTGTGTTCTTTTCCTAAACCACCACTAGAGTAATTGCATGTGTGTTCCTTTCCTAAACCACCACTAGAGTCATTGCATGTGTCTTCTTTTCCTAAACCACATGGATCCACCAGTGTCATTGCATGTGTGTTCCTTTCCTAAACCACATGGATCGACCAGTGTCATTGCATGTGTCTTGTTTTCCTAAACCACATGGATCGACCAGTGTCATTGCATTTGTGTTCTTTTCCTAAACCACATGGATCCAGTAGGGTTATTGCATGTGTGTTCCTTTCCTAAACCAATACTAGAGTCATTGCATGTGTCTTATTTTCCTAAACCACCACTAGAGTCATTGCATGTGTCTACCTTTCCTAAACCGCCACTAGAGTGATTGCATGTGTGTTCCTTTCTTAAACCACCACCAGAGTCATTGCATGTACGTTCCTTTCTTAAACCACCACGAGAGTCATTGCATGTATCTTCCTTTCCTAAACCACCACTAGAGTCATTGGATGTGTGTTCCTTTCCTAAACCACCACCAGAGTCATTACATGTGTGTTCCTTTCCTAAACCACCACCAGACTCATTGCATGTTTCTTCTTTTCCTAAACCACATGGATCCACCAGAGTCATTGCATCTGTCTTCCTTTCCTAAACCACCACGAGAGTCATTGCATGTGTCTTCCTTATCTAAACAAGCACCAGAGTCATTGCATGTGTGTTCTTTTCCAAAACCACCACTAGAGACATTGCATGTGTGTTCCTTTCCTAAACCACCAATAGAGTCATGGAATGTGTGTTCTTTTCCTAAACCACCACTAGAGTAATTGCATGTGCGTTCCTTTCCTAAACCACCACTAGAGACATTGCATGTGTATTCTTTTCCTAAACCACATGGATCCACCAGGGTCATTGCATGTGTGCTCCTTTCCAAAACCACCACCAGAGTCATTGCATGTGTCTTCTTTTCCGAAACCACATGGATCCACCAGTGGCATTGCATGTGTGTTCCTTTCTTAAACCACCACCAGAGTCATTGCATGTGTGTTCCTTTCCTAAACCACCACCAGAGTCATTGCATGTGTCTTCTTTTCCTAAACCACCACCATAGTCATTGCATGTGTCTTCTTTTCCTAAACCACATGGATCCACCAGTGTCATTGCATGTGTGTTCCTTTCCTAAACCACATGGATCGACTAGTGTGATTGCATGTGTCTTGTTTTCCTAAACCACATGGATCGACCAGTGTCATTGCATTTGTGTTCTTTTCCTAAACCATATGGATCCAGTAGGGTTATTGCATGTGTGTTCCTTTCCTAAACCAATACTAGAGTCATTGAATGTGTCTTATTTTCCTAAACCACCACTAGAGTCATTGCGTGTGTCTACCTTTCCTAAACCACCACTAGAGTCATTGCATGTGTGTTCCTTTCTTAAACCACCAATAGAGTCATTGCATGTACGTTCCTTTCTTAAACCACCACGAGAGTCATTGCATGTATCTTCCTTTCCTAAACCACCACTAGAGTCATTGGATGTGTGTTCCTTTCCTAAACCACCACCAGAGTCATTACATGTGTGTTCCTTTCCTAAACCACCACCAGACTCATTGCATGTTTCTTCTTTTCCTAAACCACATGGATCCACCATAGTCATTGCATCTGTCTTCCTTTCCTCAACCACCACGAGAGTCATTGCATGTGTCTTCCTTTCCTAAACAACCACCAGAGTCATTGCATGTGTGTTCTTTTCCAAAACCACCACTAGAGACATTGCATGTGTGTTCCTTTCCTAAACCACCAATAGAGTCATGGAATGTGTGTTCTTTTCCTAAACCACCACTAGAGTAATTGCATGTGCGTTCCTTTACTAAACCACCACTAGAGACATTGCATGTGTCTTCTTTTCCTAAACCACATGGATCCACCAGAGTCATTGCATGTGTGCTCCTTTCCAAAACCACCACCAGAGTCATTGCATGTGTCTTCTTTTCCGAAACCACATGAATCCACCAGTGGCATTGCATATGTGTTCCTTTCTTAAACCACCACTAGAGTTATTGCATTTGTGTTCTTTTCCTAAACCACATGGATCCACCAGAGTCATTGCATGTGTGTTCCTTTCCTAAACCACCACCAGAGTCATTGAATGTGTGTTCTTTTCCTAAACCACAACTATAGTAATTGCATGTGTGTTCCTTTCATAAACCACCACCAGAGTCATTGCATGTGTCTTATTTTCCTAAACCACCACCAGAGTCATTGAATGTGTGTTCTTTTCCGAAACCACCACTAGAGTAATTGCATGTGTGTTCTTTCTAAACCACCACCAGAGTCATTGCATGTGTCTTATTTTCCTAAACCAATGGATCCACTAGAGTCATTGCATGTATGCTCCTTTCCAAAACCACCACCAGAGTAATTGCATGTGTCTTCATTTCCTAAAACACATGGATCCACCGGTGTGATTGCATGTGTCTTCCTTTCCTAAACCACCACCAGAGTTATTGCATGTGTGTTCCATTCCTAAACCAACACTAGAGTCATTGCATGTGTCTTCTTTTCCTAAACCACCACTAGAGTCATTGCATGTGTCTTCCTTTCCTAAACCACCACCAGATTCATTGCATGTGTGTTTCTTTCTTAAACCACCACCAGAGTCATTGCATGTATCTTCCTTTCTTAAACCACCAGAGTCATTGCATGTATCTTCCTTTCCTAAACCACCACTAGAGTCATTGGATATGTGCTCCTTTCCTAAACCACCACCAGAGTCATTACATGTGTGTTCCTTTCCTAAACCACCACCAAAGTCATTGCATGTGTCTTATTTTTCTAAACCACCACCAGAGTCATTGCATGTGTCTTCCTTTCCTAAACAACCACCAGAGTCATTGCATGTGTTTTCTTTTCCAAAACCACCACTAGAGACATTGCATGTGTGTTCCTTTCCTAAACCACCAATAGAGTCATGGAATGTGTGTTCTTTTCCTAAACCACCACTAGAGTAATTGCATGTGCGTTCCTTTCCTAAACCACCACTAGAGTCATTGCATGTGTCTTCTTTTCCTAAACCACATGGATCCACCAGTGTCATTGCATGTGTGTTCCTTTCCTAAACCACATGGATCGACCAGTGTCATTGCATGTGTCTTGTTTTCCTAAACCACATGGATCGACCAGTGTCATTGCATTTGTGTTCTTTTCCTAAACCACATGGATCCAGTTGGGTTATTGCATGTGTGTTCCTTTCCTAAACCAATACTAGAGTCATTGCATGTGTCTTATTTTCCTAAACCACCACTAGAGTCATTGCATGTGTCTACCTTTCCTAAACCACCACTAGAGTCATTGCATGTGTGTTCCTTTCTTAAACCACCACCAGAGTTATTGCATGTACGTTCCTTTCTTAAACCACCACGAGAGTCATTGCATGTATCTTCCTTTCCTAAACCACCACTAGAGACATTGGATGTGTGTTCCTTTCCTAAACCACCACCAGAGTCATTACATGTGTGTTCCTTTCCTAAACCACCACCAGACTCATTGCATGTTTCTTCTTTTCCTAAACCACATGGATCCACCAGAGTCATTGCGTCTGTCTTCCTTTCCTAAACCACCACGAGAGTCATTGCATGTGTGTTCCTTTCCAAAACCACCACTAGAGTCATTGAGTGTGTGTTCTTTTCCGAAACCACCACCAGAGTAATTGCATGTGCGTTCCTTTCCTAAACCACCACTAGAGTCATTGCATGTGTCTTCTTTTCCTAAACCACATGGATCCACCAGAGTCATTGCATGTGTGCTCCTTTCCAAAACCACCACCAGAGTCATTGCATGTGTCTTCTTTTCCGAAACCACATGGATCCACCAGTGGCATTGCATGTGTGTTCCTTTCTTAAACCACCACTAGAGTTATTGCATTTTTTGTTCTTTTCCTAAACCACATGGATCCACCAGAGTCATTGCATGTGTGTTCCTTTCCTAAACCACCATCAGAGTCATTGCATGTGTCTTGTTTTCCTAAACCACATGGATCCACCAGTGTCATTGCATGTGTGTTCCTTTGCAAAACCACCACTACAGTCATTGCATGTGTGTTCTTTTCCTAAACCACATGGATCCACTAGGGTTGTTGCATGTGTGTTCCTTTCCTAAACCAACACGAGAGTCATTGCATGTGTCTTCTTTTCCTAAACCACCACTAGAGTCATTGCATGTGTCTTCCTTTGCTAAACCACCACCAGAGTCATTGCTTGTGTGTTCCTTTCTTAAACCACCACCAGAGTCATTGCAAGTATGTTCCTTTCTTAAACCACCACCAGAGTCATTGCATGTATGTTCCTTTCTTAAACCACTACTAGACTCATTGCATTTGTGTTCTTTCCCTAAACAAGATGGATCCACCAGAGTCTTTGCATGTGTGTTCCTTTCCTAAACCAGCACCAGTGTCATTGCATGTGTCTTGTTTTCCTAAACCACATGGATCCACCTGTGTCATTGCATCTATGTTCCTTTCTTAAACCACCACTAGAGTCATTGCATGGGTGTTCCTTTCCTAAACCACCACCAGACTCATTGCATGTGTCTTCTTTTCAGAAACCACATGGATCCACCAGTGTCATTGCATGTGTGCTCCTTTCTTAAACCACCACTAGAGTCATTGCATTTGTGTTCTTTTCCTAAACGACATGGATCCACCAGAGTCATTACATGTTTGCTCCTTTCCAAAAACACCACCAGAGTCATTGCATGTGTCTTCTTTTTCGAAACCACATGGATCCACCAGTGGCATTACATGTGTGTTCCTTTCTTAAACCACCACTAGAGTCATTGCATTTTTGTTCTTTTCCTAAACCACATGGATCCACCAGAGTCATTGCATGTGTGTTCCTTTCCTAAACCACCACCAGAGTCATTGCCTGTGTCTTGTTTTCCTAAACCACATGGATCGACCAGTGTCATTGCATGTGTGTTCCTTTCCAAAACCACCATCATAGTCATTGCATTTGTGTTCTTTTCCTAAACCACATGGATCCAGTATGGTTATTGCATGTGTGTTCCTTTCCTAAACCAATACTAGAGTCATTGCATGTGTCTTATTTTCCTAAACCACCACTAGAGTCATTGCATGTGTCTACCTTTCCTAAACCACCACTAGAGTCATTGCATGTGTGTTCCTTTCTTAAACCACCACTAGAGTCATTGCATGTATGTTCCTTTCTTAAACCACCACGAGAGTCATTGCATGTATCTTCCTTTCCTAAACCACCACTAGAGTCATTGGATGTGTGTTCCTTTCCTAAACCACCACCAGAGTCATTACATGTGTGTTCCTTTCCTACACCACCACCAGACTCATTGCATGTTTCTTCTTTTCCTAAACCACATGGATCCACCAGAGTCATTCCATCTGTCTTCCTTTCCTAAACCACCACGAGAGTCATTGCATGTGTGTTCCTTTCCAAAACCACCACTAGAGTCATTGAGAGTGTGTTCTTTTTCGAAACTACCACTAGAGTAATTGCATGTGTGTTCTTTCTAAACCACCACCAGAGTCATTGCATGTGTCTTATTTTCCTAAACCAATGGATCCACCAGAGTCATTGCATGTGTGCTCCTTGCCAAAACCACCACCAGAGTAATTGCATGTGTCTTCATTTCCTAAACCACATGGATCCACCGGTGTCATTGCATGTGTGTTCCTTTCTCAAACCACTAGTAGAGTCATTGCATTTGTGTTCTTTTCTTAAACCACATGGATCCACCAGAGTCATTGCATGTGTCTTGTTTTCCTAAACCACATGGATCCACCAGTGTCATTGCATGTGTGTTCTTTCTTAAACCACCATTAGAGTCATTGCATGTGTGTTCCTTTCCAAAACCACCACCAAAGTCATTGCATTTGTGTTCTTTTCCTAAACCACCACTAGAGTCATTGCATGTGTGTTCTTTTCCTAAACCACAACTATAGTAATTGCATGTGTGTTCCTTTCCTAAACCACCACTAGAGTCATTACATGTGTCTTATTTTCCTAAACCACATGGATCCACCAGAGTCATTGCATGTGTCTTCTTTTTCTAAACCACCACCAGAGTCATTGCATGTGTCTTCCTTTCCTAAACCACCACCAGATTCATTGCATGTGTGTTCCTTTCCAAAACCACCACCAGAGACATTGCAAGTGTGTTCCTTTCCTAAACCACCACCAGAGTCATTGCATGTGTCTTCTTTTCCAAAACCAAATAGATCCAACAGTGTCATTGCATGTGTGTTCCTTTCTTAAACCTCCACCAAAGTCATTGCATGTGTGTTCCTTTTCCTAAACCACCACCAGAGTCATTACATGTGTCTTCTTTTCCTAAACCACATGGATACACCAAAGTCATTGCATGTGTCTTCCTTTCCTAAACCACCATCAGAGTCAATGCATGTGTGTTCCTTTCTTAAACCACCACCAGAGTCATTGCATGTGCCTTCCTTTCCTAAACCACCACCAGAGTCATTGCATGTGTGTTATTTTCCTAAACCACATGGATCCACTAGGGTTATTGCATGTGTGTTCCGTTCCGAACCCAACACTAGAGTCATTGCATGTGTCTTATTTTCCTGAACCACCACTAGAGTCATTGCATGTGTCTTCCTTTCTAAAACCACCATCAGAGTCATTGCATGTGTGTTCCTTTCTTAAACCACCACCAAAGTCATTGCATGTATCTTCCTTTCTTAAACCACCACCAGAGTCATTGCATGTATCTTCCTTTCCTAAACTACCACTAGAGTCATTGGATGTTTGTCCCTTTCCTAAACCACCACCAGAGTCATTACATGTGTGTTCCTTTCCTAAACCACCACCAGATTCATTGAATGTGTCTTCTTTTCCTAAACCACATGGATCCACTAGAGTCATTGCATTTGTCTTCCTTTCCTAAACCACCACGAGAGTCATTGCATGTGTTTTCCTTTCCTAAACCACCACTAGAGTCATTCAATGTGTGTTCTTTTCCGAAACCACCACTAGAGTAATTGCATGTGTGTTCTTTCCTAAACCACCACGAGAGTCATTGCATCTGTCTTCCTTTCCTAAACCACCACTAGAGTCATTGAATGTGTGTTCTTTTCCAAAACCACCACTAGAGTAATTGCATGTGTGTTCCTTTCCTAAACCACCAGAGTCATTGCATGTGTCTTCTTTTCCTAAACCACATGGATCCACCAGTGTCATTGCATGTGTTTTCCTTTCTTAAACCACTACTATAGTCATTGCATTTGTGTTCTTTTCCTAAACCACATGGATCCACCAGAGTCATTGCATGTGTGTTCCTTTCCTAAACCACCACCAGAGTCATTGGATGTGTCTTGTTTTCCTAAACCACATGGATCCACCAGTGTCATTGCATGTGTGTTCCTTTCTGAAACCACCACTAGAGTCATTGCATGTGTGTTCCTTTCCTAAACCACCACCAGAGTCATTGCATGTGTCTTATTTTCCTATACCACATGGATCCACTAGAGTCATTGCATGTGTCTTCCTTTCCTAAACCACCACCAGAGTCATTGCATTTGTGTTCCTTTCCTAAACCACCACTATAGTCATTGCATGTGTCTTCTTTTCCTAAACCACATGGATCCACCAGAGTCATTGCATCTATCTTCCTTTCCTAAACCACCACCAGAGTCATTTCATGTGTGTTCCTTTCCTAAACCACCACCAGAGTCATTGAATGTGTGTTCTTTTCCTAAACCACAACTATAGTAATTGCATGTGTGTTCCGTTCCTAAACCACCACCAGAGTCATTGCATGTGTATTATTTTCCTAAACCACATGGATCCACCACAGTCATTGCATTTGTGTTCTTTTCCTAAACCACATGGATCCAATAGGGTTATTGCATGTGTGTTCCTTTCCTAAACCAATACTAGAGTCATTACATGTGTCTTATTTTCCTAAACCACCACTAGAGTCATTGCATGTGTGTTCTTTTCCTAAACCACAACTATTGTAATTGCATGTGTGTTCCTTTCCTAAACCACCACCAGAGTCATTACATGTGTCTTATTTTCCTAAACCACATGGATCCAACAGAGTCATTGCATGTGTCTTCTTTTTCTAAACCACCACCAGAGTCATTGCATGTGTCTTCCTTTCCTAAACCACCACCAGATTCATTGCATGTGTGTTCCTTTCCTAAACCACCACCAGAGTCATTGCATGTGTCTTCTTTTCCTAAACCAAATAGATCCAACAGTGTCATTGCATGTGTGTTCCTTTCTTAAACCTCCACCAAAGTCATTCCATGTGTGTTCCTTTTCCTAAACCACCACCAGAGTCATTACATGTGTCTTCTTTTCCTAAACCACATGGATACACCAAAGTCATTGCATGTGTCTTCCTTTCCTAAACCACCATCAGATTCATTGCATGTGTGTTCCTTTCTTAAACCACCACCAGAGTCATTGCATGTGCCTTCCTTTCCTAAACCACCACAAGAGTCATTGCATGTGTGTTATTTTCCTAAACCACATGGATCCACTAGGGTTATTGCATGTGTGTTCCTTTCCTAACCCAACACTAGAGTCATTGCATCTGTCTTATTTTCCTGAACCACCACTAGAGTCATTGCATGTGTCTTCCTTTCTAAAACCACCATCAGAGTCATTGCATGTGTGTTCCTTTCTTAAACCACCACCAAAGTCATTGCATGTATGTTCCTTTCTTAAACCACCACCAGAGTCATTGCATGTATCCTCCTTTCCTAAACTACCACTAGAGTCATTGGATGTTTGTCGCTTTCCTAAACCACCACCAGAGTCAATAGATGTGTGTTCCTTTCCTAAACCACCACCAGATTCATTGAATGTGTCTTCTTTTCCTAAACCACATGGATCCACCAGCGTCATTGCATCTGTCTTCCTTTCCTAAACCACCACGAGAGTCATTGCATGTGTGTTCCTTTCCTAAACGACCACTAGAGTCATTAAATGTGTCTTCTTTTCCGAAACCACCACTAGAGTAATTGCATGTGTGTTCTTTCCTAAACCACTACCAGAGTCATTGCATCTGTCTTCCTTTTCTAAACCACCATGAGAGTCATTGCATGTGTTTTCCTTTCCTAAACCACCACTAGAGTCATTAAATGTGTGTTCCTTTCTTAAACCACCACTAGAGTCATTGCATGTGTGTTCCTTTCCTAAACCACCACCAGAGTCATTGCATGTGTCTTCTTTTCCTAAACCACATGGATCCACCAGTGTCATTGCATGTGTTTTCCTTTCTTAAACCACTACTATAGTCATTGCATTTGTGTTCTTTTCCTATACCACATGGATCCACGAGAGTCATTGCATGTGTGTTCCTTTCCTAAACCACCACCAGAGTCATTGGATGTGTCTTGTTTTCCTAAACCACATGGATCCACCAGTGTCATTGCATGTGTGTTCCTTTCTTAAACCACCACCAGAGTCATTGCATGTGTGTTCCTTTCCTAAACCACCACCAGAGTCATTGCATGTTTGTTGCTTTCCTAAACCACCACCAGAGTCATTGCATGTGTCTTCTTTTCCTAAACCAAATAGATCCAACAGTATCATTGCATGTGTGTTCCTTTCTTAAACCTCCACCAAAGTCATTGCATGTGTGTTCCTTTTCCTAAACCACCACCAGAGTCATTACATGTGTCTTGTTTTCCTAAACCACATGGATACACCAAAGTCATTGCATGTGTCTTCCTTTCCTAAACGACCATCAGAGTCATTGCATGTGTGTTCCTTTCTTAAACTACCACCAGAGTCATTGCATGTGCCTTCCTTTCCTAAACCACCACCAGAGTCATTGCATGTGTGTTATTTTCCTAAACCACATGGATCCACTAGGTTTATTGCATGTGTGTTCCTTTCCTAACCCAACACTAGAGTCATTGCATGTGTCTTATTTTCCTGAACCACCACTAGAGTCATTGCATGTGTCTTCCTTTCTAAAACCACCATCAGAGCCATTGCATGTGTGTTCCTTTCTTAAACCACCACCAAAGTCATTGCATGTATGTTCCTTTCTTAAACCACCACCAGAGTCATTGCATGTATCTTCCTTTCCTAAACTACCACTAGAGTCATTGGATGTTTGTCCCTTTCCTAAACCACCACCAGAGTCATTACATGTGTGTTCCTTTCCTAAACCACCACCAGATTCATTGAATGTGTCTTCTTTTCCTAAACCACATGGATCCAGCAGAGTCATTGCATCTGTCTTCCTTTCCTAAACCACCACGAGAGTCATTGCATGTGTGTTCTTTTCCTAAACCACCACTAGAGTCATTAAATGTGTGTTCTTTTCCGAAACCACCACTAGAGTAATTGCATGTGTGCTCTTTCCTAAACCACTACCAGAGTCATTGCATCTGTCTTCCTTTCCTAAACCACCATGAGAGTCATTGCATGTGTGTTCCTTTCCTAAACCACCACTAGAGTCATTAAATGTTTGTTCCTTTCTTAAACCACCACTAGAGTCATTGCATGTGTGTTCCTTTCCTAAACCACCACCAGAGTCATTGTATGTGTCTTCTTTTCCTATACCACATGGATCCACCAGAGTCATTGCATGTGTCTTCCTTTCCTAAACCACCACCAGAGTTATTGCATGTGTGTTCCTTTCCTAAATCAACACTAGAGTCATTGCATGTGTCTTCTTTTCCTAAACCACCACTAGAGTCATTACATGTGTCTTCCTTTCCTAAACCACTACTAGAGTCATTGCATGTGTGTTCCTTTATTAAACCACCACCAGAGTCATTGCATGTATGTTCCTTTCTTATACCACCACCACAGTCATTGCATGTATCTTCCTTTCCTAAACCACCACTAGAGTCATTGGATGTGTGTTCCTTTCCTAAACCACCACCAGAGTCATCACATGTGTGTTCCTTTCCTAAACCACCACCAGAGTCATTCCATGTGCCTTCTTTTCCTAAACCACATGGATCCACCAGAGTCATTGCATTTGTCTTCCTTTCCTAAACGACCACGAGAGTCATTGCATGTGTGTTCCTTTCCTAAACCACCAATAGAGTCATTGAATGTGTGTTATTTTCCGAAACCACCACTAGAGTAATTGCATGTGTGTTCCTTTCCTAAACCACCACTAGAGTCATTGCATGTGTCTTCTTTTCCTAAACCACATGGATCCACCAGTGTCATTGCATGTGTTTTCCTTTCTTAAACCACTACTATAGTCATTGCATTTGTGTTCTTTTCCTAAACCACATGGATCCACCAGTGTCATTGCATGTGTGTTCCTTTCTTAAACCACCTCTAGAGTCATTGCATGTGTGTTCCTTTCCTAAACCACCACCAGAGTCATTGCATGTGTCTTATTTTCCTATACCACATGGATCCACTAGAGTCATTGCATGTGTCTTCCTTTCCTAAACCACCACCAGAGTCATTGCATTTGTGTTGCTTTCCTAAACCACCACCAGAGTCATTGAATGTGTGTTCTTTTCCTAAACCACAACTATAGTAATTGCATGTGTGTTCCGTTCGTAAACCACCACCAGAGTCATTGCATGTGTGTTCCTTTATTAAACCACCACCAGAGTCATTGCATGTATGTTCCTTTCTTATACCACCACCAGAGTCATTGCATGTATCTTCCTTTCCTAAACCACCACTAGAGTCATTGGATGTGTGTTCCTTTCCTAAACCACCACCAGAGTCATCACATGTGTGTTCCATTCCTAAACCACCACCAGAGTCATTCCATGTGCCTTCTTTTCCTAAACCACATGGATCCACCAGAGTCATTGCATCTGTCTTCCTTTCCTAAACGACCACGAGAGTCATTGCATGTGTGTTCCTTTCCTAAACCACCACTAGAGTCATTGAATGTGTGTTCTTTTCCAAAACCACCACTAGAGTAATTGCATGTGTGTTCCTTTCCTAAACCACCACCAGAGCCATTGCATGTGTCTTCTTTTCCTAAACCACATGGATCCACGAATGTCATTGCATGTGTTTTCCTTTCTTAAACCACTACTATAGTTATTGCATTTGTGTTCTTTTCCTAAACCACATGGATCCACCAGAGTCATTGCATGTGTGTTCCTTTCCTAAACCACCACCAGAGTCATTGGATGTGTCTTGTTTTCCTAAACCACATGGATCCACCAGTGTCATTGCATGTGTGTTCCTTTCTTAAACCACCACTAGAGTCATTGCATGTGTGTTCCTTTCCTAAACCACCACCAGAGTCATTGCATGTGTCTTATTTTCCTATACCACATGGATCCACTAGAGTCATTGCATGTGTCTTCCTTTCCTAAACCACCACCAGAGTCATTGCATTTGTGTTCCTTTCCTAAACCACCAGTATAGTCATTGCATGTGTCTTCTTTTGCTAAACCACATGGATCCACCAGAGTCATTGCATCTATCTTCCTTTCCTAAACCACCACCAGAGTCATTTCATGTGTGTTCCTTTCCTAAACCACCACCAGAGTCATTGAATGTGTGTTCTTTTCCTAAACCACAACTATAGTAATTGCATGTGTGTTCCGTCCCTAAACCACCACCAGAGTCATTGCATGTGTATTATTTTCCTAAACCACATGGATCCACTAGAGTCATTGCATGTGTCTTCTTTTTCTAATGCACCACCAGAGTCATTGCATGTGTCTTCCTTTCCTAAACCACGACTAGATTCATTGCATGTGTGTTCCTTTCCAAAACCACCACCAGAGACATTGCATGTGTCTTCCTTTCCTAAACCACCACTAGAGTCATTGCATGTGTCTTATTTTCCTAAACCAAATGGATACACCAGTGTCATTGCATGTGTGTTCCTTTCTTAAACCTTCACCAGAGTCATTGCATGTGTGTTCCTTTTCCTAAACCACCACTTGAGTCATTACATGTGTCTTCTTTTCCTAAACCACATGGATACACCAAAGTCATTGCATGTGTCTTCCTTTCCTAAACCACCATCAGAGCCATTGCATGTGTGTTCCTTTCCTAAGCCACCGCTAGAGTCATTGCATGTGCCTTCCTAAACCACCACCAGAGTCATTGCATGTGTGTTAATTTTCCTAAACCACATGGATCCACTAGGGTTATTGCATGTGTGTTCCTTTCCTAAACCAACACTAGAGTCATTGCATGTCTCTTCTTTTCTTAAACCACCACTAGAGTCATTGCATGTGTCTTCCTTTCCTAAACCACCACCAGAGTCATTGCATGTGTGTTCCTTTCTTAAACCACCACCAGAGTGAAGGCATGTGTGTTCCTTTCCTAAACCACCACCATAGTCATTGCATGTGTCTTCTTTTCCAAAACCATCTGGATCCTCTAGTGTAATTGCATGTGTGTTCCTTTGTTAAACCACCACCAGAGTCAATGTATGTGTGTTCCTTTCCTAAATCACCGCCAGAGTCATTACATCTGTCTTCCTTTCCTAAACCACCACGAGAGTCATTGCATGTGTGTTCCTTTCCTAAACCACCACTAGAGTCATTAAATGTGTGTTCTTTTCCGAAACCACCACTAGAGTAATTGCATGTGTGCTCTTTCCTAAACCACTAACAGAGTCATTGCATCTGTCTTCCTTTCCTAAACCACCATGAGAGTCATTGCATGTGTGTTCTTTTCCTAAACCACCACTAGAGTCATTAAATGTGTGTTCCTTTCTTAAACCACCACTAGAGTCATTGCATGTGTGTTCCTTTCCTAAACCACCACCAGAGTCATTGTATGTGTCTTCTTTTCCTATACCACATGGATCCACCAGAGTCATTGCATGTGTCTTCCTTTCCTAAACCACCACCAGAGTTATTGCATGTGTGTTCCTTTCCTAAATCAACACTAGAGTCATTGCATGTGTCTTCTTTTCCTAAACCACCACTAGAGTCATTACATGTGTCTTCCTTTCCTAAACCACTACTAGAGTCATTGCATGTGTGTTCCTTTATTAAACCACCACCAGAGTCATTGCATGTATGTTCCTTTCTTATACCACCACCACAGTCATTGCATGTATCTTCCTTTCCTAAACCACCACTAGAGTCATTGGATGTGTGTTCCTTTCCTAAACCACCACCAGAGTCATCACATGTGTGTTCCTTTCCTAAACCACCACCAGAGTCATTCCATGTGCCTTCTTTTCCTAAACCACATGGATCCACCAGAGTCATTGCATCTGTCTTCCTTTCCTAAACGACCACGAGAGTCATTGCATGTGTGTTCCTTTCCTAAACCACCACTAGAGTCATTGAATGTGTGTTATTTTCCGAAACCACCACTAGAGTAATTACATGTGTGTTCCTTTCCTAAACCACCACCAGAGTCATTGCATGAGTCTTCTTTTCCTAAACCACATGGATCCACCAGTGTCATTGCATGTGTTTTCCTTTCTTAAACCACTACTATAGTCATTGCATTTGTGTTATTTTCCTAAACCACATGGATCCACCAGAGTCATTGCATGTGTGTTCCTTTCCTAAACCACCACCAGAGTCATTGGATGTGTCTTGTTTTCCTAAACCACATGGATCCACCAGTGTCATTGCATGTGTGTTCCTTTCTTAAACCACCTCTAGAGTCATTGCATGTGTGTTCCTTTCCTAAACCACCACCAGAGTCATTGCATGTGTCTTATTTTCCTATACCACATGGATCCACTAGAGTCATTGCATGTGTCTTCCTTTCCTAAACCACCACCAGAGTCATTGCATTTGTGTTCCTTTCCTAAACCACCACTATAGTCATTGCATGTGTCTTCTTTTCCTAAACCACATGGATCCACCAGAGTCATTGCATCTATCTTCCTTTCCTAAACCACCACCAGAGTCATTTCATGTGTGTTCCTTTCCTAAACCACCACCAGAGTCATTGAATGTGTGTTCTTTTCCTAAACCACAACTATAGTAATTGCATGTGTGTTCCGTTCCTAAACCACCACCAAAGTCATTGCGTGTGTGTTCCTTTATTAAACCACCACCAGAGTCATTGCATGTATGTTCCTTTCTTATACCACCACCAGAGCCATTGCATGTATCTTCCTTTCCTAAACCACCACTAGAGTCATTGGATGTGTGTTTCTTTCCTAAACCACCACCAGAGACATCACATGTGTGTTCCTTTCCTAAACCACCACCAGAGTCATTCCATGTGCCTTCTTTTCCTAAACCACATGGATCCACCAGAGTCATTGCATCTGTCTTCCTTTCCTAAACGACCACGAGAGTCATTGCATGTGTGTTCCTTTCCTAAACCACCACTAGAGTCATTGAATGTGTGTTATTTTCCGAAACCACCACTAGAGTAATTACATGTGTGTTCCTTTCCTAAACCACCACCAGAGTCATTGCATGAGTCTTCTTTTCCTAAACCACATGGATCCACCAGTGTCATTGCATGTGTTTTCCTTTCTTAAACCACTACTATAGTCATTGCATTTGTGTTATTTTCCTAAACCACATGGATCCACCAGAGTCATTGCATGTGTGTTCCTTTCCTAAACCACCACCAGAGTCATTGGATGTGTCTTGTTTTCCTAAACCACATGGATCCACCAGTGTCATTGCATGTGTGTTCCTTTCTTAAACCACCTCTAGAGTCATTGCATGTGTGTTCCTTTCCTAAACCACCACCAGAGTCATTGCATGTGTCTTATTTTCCTATACCACATGGATCCACTAGAGTCATTGCATGTGTCTTCCTTTCCTAAACCACCACCAGAGTCATTGCATTTGTGTTCCTTTCCTAAACCACCACTATAGTCATTGCATGTGTCTTCTTTTCCTAAACCACATGGATCCACCAGAGTCATTGCATCTATCTTCCTTTCCTAAACCACCACCAGAGTCATTTCATGTGTGTTCCTTTCCTAAACCACCACCAGAGTCATTGAATGTGTGTTCTTTTCCTAAACCACAACTATAGTAATTGCATGTGTGTTCCGTTCCTAAACCACCACCAAAGTCATTGCGTGTGTGTTCCTTTATTAAACCACCACCAGAGTCATTGCATGTATGTTCCTTTCTTATACCACCACCAGAGCCATTGCATGTATCTTCCTTTCCTAAACCACCACTAGAGTCATTGGATGTGTGTTTCTTTCCTAAACCACCACCAGAGACATCACATGTGTGTTCCTTTCCTAAATCACCACCAGAGTCATTCCATGTGCCTTCTTTTCCTAAACCACATGGATCCACCAGAGTCATTGCATCTGTCTTCCTTTCCTAAACGACCACGAGAGTCATTGCATGTGTGTTCCTTTCCTAAACCACCACTAGAGTCATTGAATGTGTGTTCTTTTCCAAAACCACCACTAGAGTAATTGCATGTGTGTTCCTTTCCTAAACCACCACCAGAGTCATTGCATGTGTCTTCTTTTCCTAAACCACATGGATCCACCAGTGTCATTGCATGTGTTTTCCTTTCTTAAACCACTACTATAGTTATTGCATTTGTGTTCTTTTCCTAAACCACATGGATCCACCAGAGTCATTGCATGTGTGTTCCTTTCCTAAACCACCACAGAGTCATTGGATGTGTCTTGTTTTCCTAAACCACTATGATCCACCAGTGTCATTGCATGTGTGTTCCTTTCTTAAACCACCACTAGAGTCATTGCATGTGTGTTCCTTTCCTAAACCACCACCAGAGTCATTGCATGTGTCTTATTTTCCTATACCACATGGATCCACTAGAGTCATTGCATGTGTCTTCCTTTCCTAAACCACCACCAGAGTCATTGCATTTGTGTTCCTTTCCTAAACCACCACTATAGTCATTGCATGTGTCTTCTTTTCCTAAACCACATGGATCCACCAGAGTCATTGCATCTATCTTCCTTTCCTAAACCACCACCAGAGTCATTTCATGTGTGCTCCTTTCCTAAAACACTACCAGAGTCATTGAATGTGTGTTCTTTTCCTAAACCACAACTATAGTAATTGCATGTGTGTTCCGTTCCTAAACCACCACCAGAGTCATTGCATGTGTATTATTTTCCTAAACCACATGGATCCACTAGAGTCATTGGATGTGTCTTCTTTTTCTAATCCACCACAAGAGTCATTACATGTGTCTTCCTTTACTAAACCACCACTAGATTCATTGCATGTGTGTTCCTTTCCAAAACCACCACCAGAGACATTGCATGTGTGTTCCTTTCCTAAACCACCACTAGAGTCATTGCATGTGTCTTATTTTCCTAAACCAAATGGATACACCAGTGTCATTGCATGTGTGTTCCTTTCTTAAACCTCCACCAGAGTCATTGCATGTGTGTTCCTTTTCCTAAACCACCACTTGAGTCATTACATGTGTCTTCTTTTCCTAAACCAAATGGATACACCAAAGTCATTGCATGTGTCTTCCTTTCCTAAACCACCATCAGAGCCATTGCATGTGTGTTCCTTTCCTAAACCACCGCTAGAGTCATTGCATGTGCCTTCCTTTCCTAAACCACCACCAGAGTCATTGCATGTGTGTTAATTTTCCTAAACCACATGGATCCACTAGGGTTATTGCATGTGTGTTCCTTTCCTAAACCAACACTAGAGTCATTGCATGTCTCTTCTTTTCTTAAACCACCACTAGAGTCATTGCATGTGTCTTCCTTTCCTAAACCACCACCAGAGTCGTTGCATGTGTGTTCCTTTCTTAAACCACCACCAGAGTCAAGGCATGTGTGTTCCTTTCCTAAACCACCACCATAGTCATTGCATGTGTCTTCTTTTCCGAAACCATCTGGATCCTCTAGTGTAATTGCATGTGTGTTCCTTTGTTAAACCACCACCAAAGTCAATGTATGTGTGTTCGTTTCCTAAATCACCGCCAGAGTCATTGCATATGTCTTCTTTGCCTAAACCACATGGATCCACTAGCGTCATTTCATGTGAATTGCTTTCTTAAACCACTGCTAGAGTCATTGCATGTGTGTTCCTTTCCTAAACGACCACCAGATTCATTGCATGTGTCTTCTTTTCCTAAACCACATGGATCCATGTAACACCCCGTCCACTCCTGGGCCCGGGGGGTGTCACTCCTGGAAGCTTAATAGGATATCTAGACTAGCCCCACAGACCAACACTAGTCTTTTCTGCGCACTTTGTCCTTACTCGTGCACACCCGGTTACCCACTTCCCGGTCGGTTACCCATCCTAGAATTGCTCTAGGCCAAGCACGCTTAACCTTAGAGTTCTTTTCGAATGAGCTTCCGGAAAAGAAGTTGCAACTTGTTGATATGGGTATCCTATCAATCCAATTAAGCCATGTGCCTAGATCTCACATACGCCCACCCTTTAGAAGATCGATGCCCTCATCGATTAAGCACACCCAGGAACGTTCCCTCTTGGGACGCGTCTGTGCGTCCAGTGCCGGCACATGTGCCATGTCGTGTCCACTCCGGGACACACGTGCCATGCCTCACATGTCCCGCCACTGACCCGCACACACCCGTGTAATCGCAAGGGTCAGCTCTGATACCACTTGTAACACCCCGTCGACCCCTGGGCCCGGGCGATGTCACTCCTGGAAGCTTAATTGGATATCTAGTCTGGCCCCACAGACCAACACTAGTCTTTTCTGCGCACTTTATCCTCACTCGTGCGCACCCGGTTACCCACTTCCCGGTCGGTCACCCATCCTAGAATTGCTCTAGGCCAAGCACACTTAACCTTAGAGTTCTTTTCGAATGAGCTTCCGGAAAAGAAGTTGCAACTTGTTGATATGGGTATCCTATCAATCCTATTAAGCCATGTGCCTGGATCACACAATCCACCAGAGTCATTGCATGTGTCTTCCTTTCCCAAACAACCACTAGAGTCATTGCATGTGTGTTCCTTTCCTAAACCACCAACAGAGTCATTGCATGTGTGTTCCTTTACTAAACCACCACCAGAGTCATTGCACGTGTCTTCTTTTCCTAAACCATCACTAGAGTAATTGCATGTGTGTTCCTTTCCTAAACCACCACCAGAGTCATTACATGTGTCTTCTTTTCCTAAACCACATGGATACACCAGAGTCATTGCATGTGTGGTCCTTTCGAAAACCACCACCAGAGTCATTTCATGTGTCTTCTTTTTGTAAACCACATGGATCCACCAGTGTCATTACATGTGTGTTCCTTTCTAAAACCACCACTAGAGTCATTGCATTTGTGTTGTTTTCATAAACCACATGGATCCACCAGAGTCATTGCATGTGTGTTCCTTTCTTAAACCACCACCAGAGTCATTGCATGTATCTTGTTTTCCTAAACCACATGGATCCACCAGTGTCATTGCATGTGTGTTCCTTTCTTAAACCATATCCAGAATCATTGCATGTGTGTTCCTTTCCTAAACCACCACCAGAGACATTGCATGTGTCTTATTTTCATAAACCACATGGATCCACCAGAGCATTGCATGAGTCTTCCTTTCCTAAACCAGCACCCGAGTCATTTCAGTTGTGTTCCTTTCCTAAACCACCACCAGAGTCATTGCATGTGTCTTCTTTTCCTAAACCACATGGATCCACCAGAGTCATTGCATCTGTCTTCCTTTCCTAAACCACCACCAGAGTCATTGAATGTGTGTTCCTTCCCTAAACCACCACCAGAGTCATTGAATGCGTGTTATTTTCCTAAACCATAACTATAGTAACTGCATGTGTGTTTCTTTCCTAAACCACCACCAGAGTCATTGCATGTGTCTTCTTTTGCTAAACCACATGGATCCACCAGAGTCATTGCATGTGTCTTCTTTTTCTAAACCACCACTAGAGTCATTGCATGTGTATTCCTTTCCTAAACCACCACCAGAGTCATTGCATGTGTGTTCCTTTCCAAAACCACCACCAGAGTCATTGCATGCTTGTTCCTTTCCTAAACCACCACCAGAGTTGTAACATCCGAAATTCAGCAACCCTGATTAGTTGTCCAGAATGCAAAAATCAGGGGGAACAAAAACTTTTTCCTGTTCATTGGCGCAGGGTTTGCTTGTGGTTTGTTTGTGCTTATGCATATGAATGTGTATTGGATGATATACTCCTTACCTTAACACGAGTTGACAAAAGCTACTTCCCAAAACAGTCTTGGCTTAATTTCCATATTCTCAAATGTTCTGGCATTTCAAAACCTGAGCCAAGAAGCCTTTGCAATCCTACTTCCCAAAACAGTATTGGCTTCTACTTGATCAAACTATGGAGAGCTATATAACCTAATCTCCTTATATTTCCAAGACAAAACCTTCTACTATTCTTATCTCTAGATTTAACAAAACCTTTTATGAAGCATTTGAATTCTACCCTTGGTAGAGATACCAAGATACCCTCATCTTACTCCAAACTACAAACTTTTGAAAATACGTATCATTACCTCAAGCTAAGCTTGATTGTAACCCTAGTAGTAGGTTTGCTTAGTTTCTAAGATGAGTTGCCTTGATCTGCTGTCTGATGAATTGCCTCGATCTGCTTCTTGACTTGATTGCTTAGAAGTAGTATGAGCTACTCTAGGAGCTCATCCACTAGGATCAAGATACTTTAAAATCACGAAACCCTAAGCAAGATTTCAATCTGGATCTAATCTCTAGCCACCAAGTGATCATCTAAAAGCCTTAACCAGATCAATTCTGGAGTGATCCATTCTAGAAGTTTCCAAGTCAATGAAGACCAATATCAAGCATGGATGTATTCTACTCAATCTACCCTTCAACATCATCCCATTGATGGTGCTTTGATACCTTGCAACCCATCAAAAACACCCCCTCTAATATTCTAGTTAAAATCCTCATACTTGCCAAATTTGGCTGTCTGGAAAACTATTTCCAAAATCACCTTTTTGAATGCCTCCTTTTCCCAACCCCTGTGTATTATTGGAAATGCACTTGGAACATCTTGTAAACCATCCTAAGGACTACCAAGGCCCACTCTTTCTGTTGTTTAGATCATCCTCCAACCCACTTGTTCTTGATGGTTTTGCAGGCAGGAAAATAACTATTCCTGCAAATCTAGTCAACATGCCTACTTTGATAGAAGCTCACACTACCATCCAACCTTATATGCACCAACTATTTGCATGGTTGTGTTCTAATCATATAGGTCTATCAAAATATACTTCACTTGTTCCAAGTGGATATTTGTGCTGCTTAAACCCACAAGGTTTTGAAGGCTAGTTGATAATCTTCTTTGGCAGGCTTATTTTATTCAAAGTTTGAAATCAAATCTTAGGGAACTCAAACAAGATCAAGCTCAAACCTCTGTACCATGTTGATGTACATCACTTGGTCTATCCATCCATCTATCCCTTGCATCAAGGTGAGTTCTGGGACCCAAGATCCAACAAGGTTTTGATGGTATGAAATTAACATCACCCTAGATCCTTAATCTAGGCTATTTCACCAAAATCAACTTGGATTCTCGAATCCCAAGGTTGCAACTGCTTGCTACACCTTGTCTACATCATCTACCTTGATCACCAAGATTTATCAAATATTATCCATAATTATTATGGCTCCAAATCTAATAAATCTCTTTAATAGTCAAAATATCCAAAACTCCTCTCCCAAAGGAAGGTTTGGTTTTTGCCAAAACACTTCCCCAAATCTAAGAACTTTTGAGTCCTATATATCATATCCTATCATCCCACTTCAAAAATAATTATTTTTGAAGAACTTTAATAATTCTTTTTACCCTTTTTCCTAAATGGAAGAAACAACAAAATAAATGTTTTAAATACTTTTATGCCCCAATAAATCTTGGGAAAATTCCCCTAAGTGTGTATTCCCATTTGGGACCATCTCACATCAAAAACTCCACCTGTCCAATGAAAAATTATCAAATGATCTTCTAGAAACTACTTCTGTACATTTTGAATAAATGATCTTAAGTGGAATTAAAATCCTCTAAAAAATCCCAAATAATTCATGGAGGTGTGTCTTGACCTCATCTACCCACCAGTACCATCTTCCCACCTTGTCCTATGCACAATTTTGAACTCTCTTGACAAACAACATTTTGACCAAAAAGTGCAAACAACTCAAAACATGAGCTAAAATGAAGCATATCTTTATCAAAGTCTTACCACCACTCTCCACAACAACCAACACTCCTCCCTGGTCGAGGCTACTATAGCATTGCACCCCTTTCGTCCTTTAGCTATTGGAGCAAGTGAGAGAGAGAATAAATCAATGCCATATCTTGTAAAATCTTTACAGTAGTTGCAGCATGCTCCCTTCCTCTCTCTTGCCAATCCTGGACCCCACCTCCCTTCCCTCTGCACCACTAAAATCTCCCCTAGCTACCCATAGCTTCCCCTCCCTCTCCTTTTCTTTATTCACCCGAAGTAAAGAAGGAGAAGAAAAGCTAGCAGCCTATGACCTCTCCAGCCCTCCCCTACTCTCAAGTGGCCCCACACCATCCTCTCCACCGCCTCCCTTGACGAATCAGAAGCACAACCCCCCTCTCCAGCTTGAGCCTAAGCCCGGTGCACCATAGTCAACCCTCTCCCCGGAATATAAGGCCTCGTGCCACCCCAGCACCCCTACCTCGGCTCATTTTCTCCCCTTCTCTTCCACTGGACACCACCCAGAACCACTCCTTCCCATCCGCTCTGTCCTGGTCAGGATAAAGGAGAGAAGAACTCTCGGCCATTTTCAAGTTTTGAGGCCTAGATCTCCCTCCCTTGCTCCTTCCTCTCTGCATGTGGCCTCCTAGTACTCCTCGACCTCTTCTGCATCTAACCCACCCCTTGTTTCTGCACAGGAACCTCTGCTCCAGCGGCACCGTCGAGCTCCAGTGAGCTCCCTCTCAGATGCTACCACGCGAGCTGCTCTCCGTCCGAGATACCCCACCTACCGCCCCTCTCCGTGCTCGGCTCTGAGTACCGCGTCGCCCCGTCGCCTCCCGGACCTTCCCCCAGCCCCAGGTGAGCAACCCCGAGCTCCACTGAGCCTGCCTAGGGTTTCCTCTCCTGCAGCCAGCGCGAGGTAGTAGGTGATCCTGTGGCCGTCGATCTACCCTTAAATCGGACGGCCGAGGTGTCCCCATACCGCCTTGGCGCCTCGGAGTCACTGACCCGCAGGCCCCGCCGCGGGCAGTTCAAATTTGTCTCCCACCCGCGTCGCCGTCTCGGTGGGCCGGTTCTGCCCCGTGCGGCCCATTCCACAATGAAGACCTGGCCCAAGTGTTTTTCTTTTAATATTTTGCCCTAGATCTAAAAAACTACCCGCTTGGTTTAAATACTAAATAAAATGGAAAATGAATCAAAATGCCAAGATCTAAATTTCTGCTAGTCCCCTTATGTTTTCTTAAACATGCAGAACTAATACCTCGTCAAAAATAATTTTTATTATTTTTTCTGACAATTAATTTACTAAAAGGTGTATTTTACACAAACTAAATCCCTCTGGGAGCTACACATATCCAACTGGGATGAATCAAAGTTCCTCTGGAAGGTATCTTCTAAACCTATCAATTAGTATATGTCTTATGCCAACGTGAACAATGGTTTTACCTTAGTAAAAATAAGGAAAAGAGAGCATTCCTGCCTTTATAAAATTCCTTAGGCCAATACATGATAGATCTTACCCTAATTCCAAATCTAATGGGTTATATACATCCATATCTAACCAAACCTAGGAGATATTAATTTTTGGAACTCCTGTTGAGTTTTGGTGAAATAAACATTTCTATGCTTGGTTTATCCATCAATAAAATAACTACAGGAGTTATATAAATCCAAACAAGGTGATTCCAACTTCTACAGAAAGGTATTCTAAATGCCTACCATGTGCCCTTAGAATATTATCAAAAGATTCTGTAGAATTAATCTGGTGAAAAAGACAAAACAACTATATATTTGACTTTGGGAATTTCCTAAGGACATTATGGTAATTATTTTGGAGTGATTCCAACTCTAAGTGATCAAGTACATCAATCCCTACCAAACCATCCAAGGAAATAATTTTTGGATCCCCATAACTATTCTGGCGATTCATTCCCTAAAACTAGAAGTTAATTCTCTAGGAAAATCATAACTATTTAAAGAAAAGTGATAAATTAGTGAAACCACTTTTGTTGGTTTCATTTTATCAACATCTACCTGTAAGTATCATTTTTATACAATGTTACCATACAGAATATGTCCTTGGTCCCAAAACCCTCTCTTAGGTAGTTCCTCGACAATAAACCCTAAGGGGTGTTCATCCCCTTCTCCAAGGCCATCTCAATCTCCTAAATCCAACCCTCTCAAAACCATCTGAATCTTAATTCAGTATTATTCAATTGCTTGCTGTATTGTATTGGTGATTGTATGCCTTGTATTGATTGTGCCCTTTTGTTTGTTTGCATGTGTTCCCTATCGACGATAGTTGCGATTATATCGGAGAGCAGAAGAAGATGGTTATTATTGTATATTATTGGGTATTCTAAGAAGAAGTCCAGGGACATATTGCCATATTGCTGATCATCAGGCAAGCCACCTTCTTGCTCATAAGCCTTGTCCTACTATTTTACTTATGCATGTTTTATTTACTGTTTATTAAAACTGCATTGGTTTCTATATGATTGATGTATATATATGGTAGTGGTTTGGCTCCTCCGAACTATTACACTTTGGTACTATTAAGTACAACCCCCTTGATGACACCTACTTGTACCTAGTAGAATAGATGGTGTATTACACCATACCCCTTTGGAGACCCTGATTTAGCCGAAGCAAAGCTAGAGGATGGGAAGACCCCGGAAAAAGTTTTACCAAGAGATCTTGAGAAAGAAAAAGGTTTTGTTTTACAAACTGTTGAAGGAAAGATGGAGGAAAAAGGTTTACAAAAACGCACCCGGTTCTTTGTAGTTTTGCTAGAACAATTAACCCTGTGCAACCACATTATCTGGAATGGGACAGGGCTAGATTTGATGTTTGTCTATTCTGGTATAAGCTGCCTTGCAACTACTATAGGGGGTCGGGGATCCCTGGAGCGTGGGCCTTCTCCGATAAAGTTCCATGTGGGACATCGACCTAGAGAAGGAACGAAGGGTCTGCTAGCCTACACGCGTTACTATGAGCCCCTCATTGAAAGCGCACACTCGAGAAGTGGAAAAAGCGCTCCGGTTTGTCCTCGGTACCCGACGTCCCGGTTTTGAGGGGAATAACACTCATAGGTTAGGCACTTATATTGGAGTGGGCATCCGGAGAGTCTTGATCGGTTACTCGACCCACGATCGGTGAAGATCAGGGTTGTGTACCCGGATGGTGTGGGTAAAGTGTACAACCTCTATAGAGTGTAAATCTATTCGAATAGCCGCGTCCACGGTCATGGATGGTTGGGAAGGTTGCTGTAGAGCGGTGCTGGTTTTGTTTTCAAAAAGGATTTCGGAAAAGCAAAGGCTTTGAAAATATTTTGACCATGGGATGGTCAAAAAGGAGAAAGGTTTTAACCATGGGATGGTCAAAATGGAACGAAAGGAGTTTGGTCGCGGGACGACCTAAAGACGGGAACAAATGGGTGACCTAGTCCGGTTGTTTTCCGAAACTTCTCAAAAAGGTTTCCAAAATGTTTACAAAGGTTTTCAACAAAGATATGTAGATGCTATATCTACAAGAGAAACTAATTGAGAAAAGAACTTCTCTTGGAGCCCTCCTACTACCCCAGCTATAATGCATATCCTCTTGTTATTACTACTATCTTAAGATGGTTTGCGGTTACATTCAAAGTACACACTGGCATTGTCCCTAGCTATTAACATGGTCATATATCAAGAAGAAGGTGAAGTGGACGACTATGCGAGCTAGGACGTTCTCCCAGTCAGTTGCCTATAGGTTAAGGCATGGATCGGGCTCTACGCTTGATGAAGTTCCGCTAATGATTATTGATGTAGCCATAACGGCATTTATGTAAGTCTTGTAATTCGATATGTCTCGGATGTTGTAGTGATACTTGTCGGTTATGTGCCACAACGAACTGATCATGGGATCGTGGTTGTATGCATAACAGGGATTCCTGGAGGATTAATCCAGGGGCCCCACAGACTTGGTATCAGAGCCATCCTGACTGTAGGAGAACATTAGTTAGCATGGTCGTTAGACAGAAACCTTATTTTGAAAACCCCGACTTTCGAAAACTAGTTTCTCAACGAGTTTCCAAAGTTCTACTTCTTCTCTGACTCTAAGTAAATTCTTTCGAAAATGGTTTCCTCTAACTCTCGTCCAAACTTCAAACCTACGGATATTAAAAACTAGGATCTAGAACCCGGTGGAAACAATGAGAGCAAGATGAAGACAAGCAACTACCAGCGAACACAAGGAGACTACAATATCACTCTACCAGCGGAATCCCCATTTTTAGAAGACATCAAGTGTTGCACTATCAAGAAGCGTCCAAGATACGACGAAGGCTTCATCTGCAAGATAGTGACTCCGACCTGAAGAAAGACGATATCTAGGGTCGATAGTCCTAAGAATAGGATTCCCCTACATCGCGAGTAGTTAACTCCTTGGTCCCTAGCGTTGACCGTGTTTGCTTGCCTAAGTGCATCCTATGTTGCTTGATGTGTGTTGTTTGCCGAGGACATTGCGATTCCCTCGCTTTTTTGCCTTGTTTGTATGTTCTGGTTTGCCTTGACCTCCCTAAAAATGTGAATCGAGGAGCGATAATCCACTTAGTAACTCGGGAAACCCCTGTGTTAGTTGTCGGTAATGAGACCCAGACTAACCTCAAAAGTATATGGGAGGAAAGGCATCGCAAGAACCAGGAGTTCGACATTGTCAAGTCAGAATCAACTCGAAGATTTCACCTCAGCAGGATGGCATACGTCGTCAAACTCACCTCGCAAGACTCGTCAATGGCACCACACTCCCTTGTTTCTCAGTCTACTACAGCAAGAATCCCGTTGAAGCCAGAAGTCAACCACAGAAGGATCCTCAATATCCACAAGAAACCACTCGATAAGTCAACCAAGACAAGAAGTGAAGACCTAACCACACTAACCTTGAGTGTATTAGATCTTCTGACCGCCTCAGGAGACTAACTAATCCAGTCGACCCTACCCAAACTAACAAAATGATCCTCCCTATATAGTCAGAACCACCCCTAAAGCCAGATGATAAGGAAGCGTGAAGACAACGAGTTTACTCCATCTTTGAGCAGGAACAACGCCAAGTGTTCAAGAGACGACAACCTCTCTAAAACTAGATACCTCTACCCGGACGAAGAACTATCAAGAAGAGTCATAAAACACTAATTTACCTTGAGCTAACCACCCTAAAGGCTTCGTTAGGAAACCAGCCCCGCCAAGGTTGATAAAATGAGGCGTCACTCGAAGACCCCAGCTCAAGACTCCGGGAAGATACAGCCTGCCACTAACATCAGGTCCGCACTCCCATATAGAAGATCTGCACCACTCCTAAAGCACCTTAGTGAAACTATAAGGTGGAAAGACTGCGTATTTCCACTCAATATTCAGAAGACTGTCTACCAGAAGATACCTCAGAAAATGTCCGCGGATCCGAGTCTTCCTGCCAAGCAACAACCCGTCAGTTATCCGATGAGAAACAAACTGAAGATTCTACAAAGTCCCTCCGCTACTTCAGCTGAATACCCACCCGAAGGACCGCCGAACCACTAACCCCTAGGTCCTTAATGCTTAGAGGACGTGAGACTCCAATGACTCCACCAGGCTAAGTATGAATAATAGTAGTATATAAGCCTTGTAGGCCATAGCTTCACGGACGCCTTCTGAAGACCTCGACTCTAGGAGAAGGATGGATGACCATCTTCAGAACCACCACGAATGAAGTCAAGAAGGAAGGAATGCGTTATCTCCGAGCTAACCAAGTCAAATCCTAAGGGTGAATGACCGCGTCTTCCCACACAAATAAAGTAAACCCTCGCCAGGAGCAAACCTAGAAGCTTGGACCCCAACGTCGTTAATAGGATACGCTACGCCCCCAAGGTAGGGCTGTGAATTCTTAGAGAAAGGTACACTAGGCCGTATATTCTATCCTCCGACGAGTTCTTCGTGAAGTTCAACATCGAGATAGTCTGCCCAGTCTATGCCCTTGATGATATAGAGTCCGGAAGGAAAAGAAGGTCATCTCTCGAAATCAAGACTGGACTCTGCTCAACTCTCAGTGCATCCCGAAAGACTGAAGCTCAACTTCACAGACATAGTAACCACTTCCAAAGATGGAGTCTGTAAGATAGTACGCTTGAAACCAGTAGCGCTACCCTTGACTCAAAAATCCCCTAACCCTACTCTCCTAAATCTCGGACGAGATTCTTTTATGGGGGAAATGTCTGTAACATCCCAAATTTAGCAACCCTGATTAGTTATCCAGAATGCAAAAATCAGGGGGAACAAAAACTTTTTCTTGTTCATTGGCGCAGTGTTTGCTTGTGGTTTGTTTGTGCGTATGCATATGAATGTGTATTAGATGATATACTCCTTACCTTAACACCAGTTGACAAAAGCTACTTCCCAAAACAGTCTTGGCTTAATTTCCATATTCTCAAATGTTCTGGCATTTCAAAACCTGAGCCAAGAAGCCTTTGCAAACCAACTATTTTAGTAGATTCTGTTTGATCAAACTATGGAGAGCTATATAACCTAATCTCCTTATGTTTCCAAGACAGAACCTTCTACTATTCTTATCTCTAGATTTAACAAAACCTTTTATGAAGCATTTGAATTCTACCCTTGGTAGAGATACCAAGAGACCCTTATCTTATTCCAAACTACAACCTTTTCAAAATACCTATCCTTACCTCAAGCTAAGGTTGATTGGAACCCTAGTAGTAGGTTTGCTTAGTTTCTAAGATGAGTTGCCTTGATCTGCTATCTGATGAATTGCCTCGATCTGCTGCTGGACTTGATTGCTTAGAAGTAGTATGAGCTAATCTAGGAGCTCATCCACTAGGATCAAGATACTTTACAATCACCAATCCCTAAGCAAGATTTCAATCTGGATCTAATCTCTAGCCACCAGGTGATCATCTAAAACCCTTAACCAGATCAGTTCTGGAGTGATCCATTCTAGAAGTTTCCAAGTCAATGAAGACCAATATCAAGCATGGATCTATTCTACTAAATCTACCCTTAAAAATCATCCCCTTGATGGTGCTTTGATACCTTGCAACCCATCAAAAACACCCCCTCTCATATTCTAGCTAAAATCCTCAAATCTGCTAAATTTGGCTAAGTCTGGAAAATTATTTCCAACATCTCCTTTTTGAATGCCTCCTTTTCCCAACCCCTGTGCATTATTGGAAATGCACTTGGACCATATTGTAAAACATCCTAAGGACTACCAAGGCCCACTCTTTCCCTTGTTTAGATCATCCTCCAACCCACTTGTTCTTGATGGTTTTGCAGGCAAGAAAACAACTATTCCTGCAAATCTAGTGAAAATGCCTACTTTGATAGAAGCTCACACCACCATCCAACCTTATATGGACCAACTATTTGCATGGTTGTGTTCTACTAATATAGGTCTATCTAAATCTACTTCACTTGTTCCAAGTGGATCTTTGTGCTGCTTAAACCCGCAAGGTTTTGAAGGCTAGATGATAATCTTCTTTGGCAGGCTTATTTTATTCAAAGTTTGAAATCAAATCTTGGGGAACTCAAACAAGATCAAGCTCAAACCTCTGTACCATGTCTATGTACATCAATTTGTATATCCATCCATATATCCCTTGCATCAAGGTGAGCTTTGGGACCCAAGATCCAACAAGGTTTTGATGGTATGAAATTAACATCACCCTAGATCCTTAATCTAGGGTATTTCACCAAAATCAACTTGGATTCTCCAATCCCAAGGTTGAAACTGCTTTATACACCTTATCTACATCATCTACCTTGATCACCAAGATTTATCAAATATTATCCATAATTATTATCGCTGCAAATCTAATAAATCTCTTTAATAGTCAAAATCTCCAAAACTCCTCTCCCGAAGGAAGGTTTGGTTTTTGCCAAAACACTTCCCCAAATCTAAGCACTTTTGAGTCTTATATATCATACCCTATCATCCCACTTCAAAAATAATTATTTTTGAAGAGCTTTAATAATTCTTTTTGCCCTTTTTCCTAAATGGCAGAAACAACAAAATAAATGTTTTAAATACTTTTAAGCCCCAATAAATCTTGGGAAAATTCCCCTAAGTGTATATTCCCATTTGGGACCATCTCACATAAAAAACTCCACCTGTCCAATGAAAATTTATCAAATGATCTTCTAGAAACTACTTCTGTACTTTTTGAATAAATGATCTTAAGTGGAATTAAAATCCTCTGAAAAATCCCGAATAATTCTTGGAGGTGTGTCTTGACCTCATCTACCCACCAGTACCATATTCCCACCTTGTCCTATGCACAATTTTGAACTCTCTTCACAAACACCATTTTGATCAAAAAGTGCGAACAACTCAAAACATGAGCTAAAATGAAGCATATCTTTATCAAAGTCTTACCACCACTCTCCACAGTAACCAGCACTCCTCCCTGGTCGAGGCTAATGTAGCATTGCACCTCTTTCGTCCTTTAGATATTGGAGCAAGTGAGAGAGAGAGAATAAATCAATGCCATATCATGTAAAATCTTCACAGCAGCTGTAGCATGCCCCTTCCTCTCTCTTACCAATCCTGGACTCCACCTCCGTTCCCTCTACACCACTAAAAGCTCCCCTAGCTACCCATAGCTTCCCCTCCCTCTCCTTTTCTTTATTCACCCGAAGTAAAGAAGGAGAAGAAAAGCTAGCAGCCTATGACCTCTCCAGCCCTCCCCTGCTCTCAAGTGGCCCCACACCATCCTCTCCACCGCCTCCCTCGAAGAATCAGAAGCACATCCCCCTCTCCAGCTCGAGCCTAAGCCCGGTGCACCATAGACAACCCTCTCCCCGGAATATAAGGCCTCGGGCCACCCCAACACCCCTACCTCGGCTAATTTTCTCCCTTCCCTTCCACTGCACACCACCCAGAACCACTCCTCCCCATCTGCGTTGTCCTAGCCGGGATAAAGGAGAGAAGAACTCTCGGCTGTTTTCATGTTTTGAGGCCTAGATCTCCCTCCCCTACTCCTTCCTCTCTACATGTGGCCTCCTAGTACTCCCCGACCTCTTCCGCACCTAACCCACCCCTTGTTTCTTGATGACCCACAAGTATAGGGGATGTATCGCAGTATTTTCGATAAGTAGGAGTGTCGAACCCAACAAGGAGAAAAAGGTGCTGGCTAGTGGTATGGATCAGGAATTCTCTGCAAATACTTAGCAAACAGATTTTTAGGTTTTTTTGATAAAACAAGTAAACAAAGTACGAGCAAATAAAAGATAGTAGGAATAAATGCAGCAAGTGGCCCAATCCTTTATGCAGCAAAGGACAAGCCGGTTGTATTACTTAAGATGACCAAACGTTCTCGAGGACACATGGGAAGACTGTCAAGTGCTTTCGCTTCATATAGTTGATTAATCTTCTTTAGCTTGCTAAGTGTTGTGTGGGTGAACCTGTGCTAATGTACCGCCCCATCCAAGACTAATACATACTTGTGAATATACCCCTCACAAACATCCGTAAGTATAAGAAAGTAATTAAGGTAGAGACGTAACCACAACTTTAAACTCTAAGACCCTTACGTCCCTTGTGCAATGGTTTCCTAATGGGGTTCAGGTTTCTGTCACTCTGGCAACCCCTACGATTAGTAGCCAAATACATAATGCATTCCCCTAGGCCCATATAGGTGAAGTGTCATGTAGTCGATGTTCACATGACACCACTAGAAGAAATGCACCACAACTTAAATAACAATCTATTGAATCTCTCTCAACACAACTCCACTACTAACAACATGACTTCTCCCATGTCCTCAAGAACAAAACGAACTACTCACAAGACATCATATGGATCATGATCAGAGATGGAATAATTATATATAACAATCTGAACATAAACAATAATTCAACGGTTCACTCAATATCATCAACTACAAAGAGTAATCAACACCGGGAAAGTTTCCACTATGAACTAATGCAAGATTCAACTCAATTGTTACAGCAATATGGAGATGGTGATGAGGGTGCTAATGGTGATTATGGTGGTGATGATGATGATGATGATCCCGATGAAGTCCAACTTGATGGTGGTGTTGATGGCGACGATCTTCTCTCTCCGGGAAGGAATTCCCCGGCAGAAATCTGTCTGCTAGAGAGATCTTTCTCTGTCGGTGTTTTCCGCCCCGCAGAGGTGGAGGAATCTTTCTGTGGTCCCTCCTCCAGTCTTTGGGTTTCGGGAGGTTGATATACGCTAGAGGGAAGAGGCTGGAGTGCGCCAGGGTGGCCACACCACCTCCAGGGGGTGGTGTGGGCCCCCTGTGGCCCATCTCTACTCCGTCTTCTGGCATCCTTAGTCTTCTGGAAAAATAGGATTTTTCGTATATTTTCCAGGATTTTCTGATCTTCGCGAATTTTGCCTCCAAACAGCACCTTTTCCATCAGAATCCTGACTACAGCGGTCCATGCTCCAAAAGTCATCAACCATGCAAAAACAGATGAAATAACATAAGTATCACCTCTCAATACGAAATATATCAATTAATAAT
Organism: Avena sativa; assembly: GCA_916181665.1. Classification (NCBI taxonomy): domain Eukaryota; kingdom Viridiplantae; phylum Streptophyta; class Magnoliopsida; order Poales; family Poaceae; genus Avena; species Avena sativa. The sequence continues at coordinate 370,696,410 of OV702291.1, read as the reverse complement.
AGTGAATTAAGACATAGAGTAGTGATGCAAAATGGACGTATCATTTCTGCACAGGAACCTCTGCTCCGGAGGCACCGTCGAGCTCCGGTGAGCTCCCTCTCGGATGCTACCACACGAGCTGCTCTCCGTCTGAGATACCCCACCTGCCGCCCCTCTCCGTGCTCGGCTCCGAGTACCGTGTTGCCCCGTCGCCTCCCCGACCTTCGCCGAGCCCCAGGTGAGCACCCCCGACCTCCACTGAGCCCGCCTAGGTTTTCCTCTCCCGCGGCCGTCGTGAGGTAGTAGGCGATCCCGTGGCCGTCGATCTGCCCTTAAATCGGACGGACGGGGTGTCCCCATACCGCGTCGGCGCCTCGGAGTCACTGACCCGCGGGCCCCGCCACGGGCAGTTCAAATTTGTCTCCTACCCACGTCGCTGTCTCGGTGGGCCGGTTCTGCCCCGTGCGGCCTAGTCCACCCTGAAAACCTGCCCCAAGTGTTTTTCTTTTAATATTTTGCCCTGGATCTGAAAACTACCCGCCTGGTTTAAATACTAAATAAAATGGAAAAAGCATCAAAATGCCAAGATCTAAATTTCTGCTAGTCCCCTTATGTTTTCTTAAACATGCAGAACTAATACCTCGTCAAAAATAATTTTTATTATTTTCTGACAATTAATTTACTAAAAGGTGTCTTTTACACAAACTAAATCCCTCTAGGAACTACAAATTTCCAACGGGGATGAATCAAAGTTCCTCTGGAAGGTATCTTCTATACATATCAATTAGTATATGTCTTATGCCAAGGTGTACTATGGTTTTACCTTAGTAAAAATAAGGAAAAGAGAGCATTCCTGCCTTTATAAAATTCCTTAGCCCAATCCATGATAGCTTTTACCCTAATTCCAACTCGAATGGTTTATATACATCCATATCTAACCAAACCTAGGAGATATTATTTTTTGGAACTCCTGTCGAGTTTTGGTGAAATAAACATTTATGTGCTTGGTTTATCCATAAATAAAATCACTATAGGAGTTATATAAATCCAAACAAGGTGATTCCAATTTCTACAGAAAGGTATTCTAAATGCCTACCATGTTCCCTTAGAATCATATCAAAAGATTTTGCAGAATTAATCTGGTGAAAAAGACAAAACAGCTACAGTTTTGACTTTGGGAATTTCCTAAGGATATTCTGGTAATTATTTTGGAGTGATTCTAACTCTCAGTGATCAAGTACACCAATCCCTACCTAACCATCCAAGGAAATAATTTTTGGAGCCCTAGAACTTTTCTGGCGATTCATTCCCTAAAACTAGAAGTTAATTCACTAGGAAAATCATAACTATTTAAAGAAAAGTGATAAATTAGTGAAACCACTTTTTTTGGTTTCATTTTATCAACATCTACCTATAAGTATCATTTTTATACAATGTTACCATACAGAATATGTCCTTGGTCCCAAAACCCCCTCTTAGGTAGTTCCTCGACAATAAACCCTAAGGGGTGTTCATCCCCTTCTCCAAGGCCATCTCAATCTCCTAAATCCAACCCTCTCAAAACCATCTGAATCTTAATTCGGTATTATTCAATTGCTTGCTGTATTATATTGGTGATTGTATGCCTTGTATTGATTGTGCCCTTTTGTTTGTTTGCATGTGTTCCATATCGACGATAGTTGCGATTACATCGGAGAGCAGAAGAAGATGGTTATTATTGTATATTATTGGGTATTGTGAGAAGAAGTCCAAGGAAATATTGCCATATTGCTGATCATCAGGCAAGCCACCTTCTTGCTCATAAGCCTTGTCCTACTGTTTTACTTATGCATGTTTTATTTACTGTTTATTAAAACTGCATTGTTTTACTATAGGATTGATGTATATATATATATGGTAGTGGTTTGGCTCCTCCGAACTATTATACTTTGGTACTATTAAGTACAACCCCCGTGATGACACCTACTTGTCCCTAGTAGAATAGATGGTGTATTACACCATACCCCTTTGGAGACCCCGATTTAGCCGAAGCAAAGCTAGAGGATGGGAAGACCCCGAAAAAAGTTTTACCAAATGTTTTATGATAAAACCTTGGTGAGGTGGGACCTCCCAAGAGATGTTGAGAAAGAAAAAGGTTTTGTTTTACAAACTGCTGTAGGAAAGATGGAGGAAAAAGGTTTACGAAAACGCACCCGGTTCTTTGCAGTTTTGCTAGAATAATTAACAATCTACAACCACATTACTCTAAAATGGGACAGGGATGGATTTGATGTTTGTCTATTCTGGTATAAGCTGCCTCGAAACTACTACAGGAGATCGAGGATCCCTAGAGGGTGGGCCTTCTCCGATAAAGGTCCATGTGGGACATCGACCTGGAGAAGGAATGAAGGCTATGCTGGCCTCCACGCGTTACTATGAGCCCCTCATTGAAAGCGCACACTCGAGAAGTGGAAAAAGCGCTCCGGTTGGTCCTCGGTACCCGACGTCCAGGTTTTGAGGGGAATAACACTCATAGGGTAGGCACTTATATTGGAGTGGGCATCCGGAGAGTCTTGATCGGTTACTCGACCCATGATCGGTGAAGATCAGGGTAGTGTACCCGGATGGTGTGGGTAAAGTGTACAACCTCTACAGAGTGTAAATCTATTCGAATAGCCGCGTCCGCAATCATGGACGGTTGGGAAGGTTGTTGTAGAGTGGTGTTGGTTTTGTTTTCAAAAAGTATTTCGGAAAAGCAAAGGCTTTGAAAATATTTTGACCATGGGATGGTCGAAAAGGAGAAAGGTTTTGACCATGGGATGGTCAGAAAGGAATGAAAGGAGTTTGCTCGTGGGACCCAGTCCTGATGTTTTCCAAAACTTTTCAAAAGCGTTTCCAAAATGTTCAAAAAGGTTTTCAACAAAGATATGTAGATACTATATCTACAAGAGAAACTAATTGAGAAAAGAACTTCTCTTGGAGCACTCCTACTACCACAGCGATAATGCATATCCTCTTGTTATTACTACTATCTTAAGGTGGTTTGTGAGTACATTCAAAGTACTCACTGGCATTGTCCCTGGCTATTAACATGGTTAGATATCAAGAAGAAGGTGAAGTGGAGGACTACGCAAGCTAGGATGTTCTCCCAGCCAGTTGCCTGTAGGTTAAGGCATGGATCGGGCTCTACGCTTGATGAAGTTCCGCTGATGATTATTGATGTAGCCATAACGACATTTATGTAAGTCTTGTAATTTGATATGTCTCGGATGTTGTAATGATACTTGTCGGTTATGTGCCACGACTAACTGATCATGGGATCATGGTTGTATGCATAATAGGGATTCTCGGAGGATTAATCCGGGGGCCCCACAAGAGTCATTGCACGTGTCTTCTTTGCCTAAACCGCATGGATCCACTAGTGTCATTATATGCGTGTTCCTTTCTTAAACCGCCACCAGAGTCATTGCATGTGTGTTCCTTTCCTAAACCACCACTAGAGTCATTACATGTGTCTTATTTTCCTAAACCACATGGATCCACCAGAGTCATTGCATGTGTCTTCCATTCCTAAACCACCACCAGAGTCATTGCATGTGTGTTCCTTTCCTAAATCACCACCAGAGTCATTTAATATGTGTTCTTTTCCTAAACCACCAATAGAGTCATTGCAGGTGTGTTCCTTTCCTAAACCACCACCAGAGTCATTGCATTTGTCTTCTTTTCCTAAACCACATGGATCCACCAGAGTAATTGCAAGTGTCTTCTTTTCCTAAAACACCACCAGAGTTATTGCATGTGTCTTCCTTTTCTTAACCACCACCAGAGTCATTGTATGTGTGTTCCTTTCCAAATCCACCACCCAAGACATTGCATGTGTGTTCTTTTCCTAAACCACATGGATCCACTAGGGTTATTGCATGTGTGTTCCTTTCCTAAAACAACACTAGAGTCATTGCATGTGTCTTCTTTTCCTAAACTACCACCAGAGTCATTACATGTGTCTTCCTTTCCTAAACCACCACCAGAGACATTGGATGTGTGTTCCTTTCTTAAACCACCACCAGAGTCAAGGCATATGTGTTCCTCTCCTAAACCACCAAAATAGTCATTGCATGTGTCTTCTTTTCCGAAACCATGTGGATCCACCAGTGTCATTGCATGTGTGTTCCTTTCTTAAACCTCCACTAGAGTCATTGCATGTGTGTTCCTTTCCTAAACCACCGCCAGAGTCATTGCATGTGTCTTCTTTTCCTAAACAACATGGATCCACCAGAGTCATTGTATGTTTGTTCCTTTCCTAAACCACCACCAGAGTCATTGAATGTGTTTCCTTTTCCTAAACCACCACCAGAGTCATTGCATGTGTGTTCCTTTCCTAAACCACCACTAGAGTCATTGCATGTTTCTTATTTTCCTAAACCACATGGATCCACCAGAGTCATTGCATGTGTGCTCCTTTCCAAAACCACCACCAGAGGCATTCATGTGTCTTCTTGTCCTAAACCACATGGATCCAGTTGTGTCCTTGTATGTGTGTTCCTTTCTTAAACCACCACTAGAGTCATTGCATTTGTGTTCTTTTACTAAACCACATGGATCTACCAGAGTCATTGCATGTGTGTTCCTTTCCTAAACCACCACCAGAGTCACTACATGTGACTTGTTTTCCTAAACCACATGGATCCACCAGAGTCATTGCATGTGTATTCTTTTCCTAAACCACCACCAGAGTCATTGCATGTGTCTTCCTTTCCTAAACCACCACCAAAGTCATTGCATGTGTGTTCCTTTCCAAAACCACCACCAGAGTCATTGCTTGTGTGTTCTTTTCCTAAACAACCACCAGAGTCAGTGCATGTGTATTCCTTTCCTAAACCACCACCATAGTCATTGCATGTGTCTTCTTTTCTGAAACCATATGAATCCACTAGTGTCATTGCATGTGTGTTCCTTTCTTAAACCTCCACTAGAGTCATTGCATGTGTGTTCCTTTCCTAAACCACCGCCAGAGTCATTGCATGTGTCTTCTTTTCCTAAACAACATGGATCCACGAGAGTCATTGTATGTTTGTTCCTTTCCTAAACCACCACCAGAGTCATTGAATGTGTTTCCTTTTCCTAAACCACCACCAGAGTCATTGCATGTGTGTTCCTTTCCTAAACCACCACCAGAGTCATTGCATGTTTCTTATTTTCCTAAACCACATGGATCCACCAGAGTCATTGGATGTGTGCTCCTTTCCAAAACCACCACCAGAGGCATTCATGTGTCTTCTTGTCCTAAACCACATGGATCCAGCTGTGTCCTTGTATGTGTGTTCCTTTCTTAAACCACCACTAGAGTCATTGCATTTGTGTTCTTTTACTAAACCACATGGATCTACCAGAGTCATTGCATGTGTGTTCCTTTCCTAAACCACCACCAGAGTCACTACATGTGACTTGTTTTCCTAAACCACATGGATCCACCAGAGTCATTGCATGTGTATTCTTTTCCTAAACCACCACCAGAGTCATTGCATGTCTCTTCCTTTCCTAAACCACCACCAAAGTCATTGCATGTGTGTTCCTTTCCAAAACCACCACCAGAGTCATTGCATGTGTGTTCTTTTCCTAAACAACCACCAGAGTCATTACACGTGTCTTCTTTTTCTAAACCACCACTAGAGTCATTGCATGTGTCTTCCTTTCCTAAACGACCACCAGAGTCATTGCATGTGTGTTCCTTTCTTAAACCACAACCATAGTCATTGCATATGTGTTCCTTTTGTAAACCACCACCATAGTCATTACATGTGTCTTATTTTCCTAAACCACATGGATCCACCAGAATTGCATGTGGCTTCATTTCCTAAACCACCACCAGAGTCATTCCTTGTGTGTTCCTTTCCTAAACCACCACTAGAGTCAGTGAATGTGTGTTCTTTTCCTAAACCAGCACTACAGTCATTGCATGTGTGTTTCTTTTCTAAACCACCACTAGAGTCATTGCATTTGTCTTCTTTTCCTAAACCACATGGATCCACCAGAGTCATTGCCTGTGTCTTCCTTTCCCAAACGACCACCAGAGTCATTGCATGTGTGTTCCTTTCCTAAACAACCACCAGAGTAATTGCATGTGTGTTCCTTTCCTAAACCACCACCAGAGTCATTGAATGTGTCTTCTTTTCCTAAACCACATGGATCCACCAGTGTCATTGTATGTGTGTTTCTTTCCAAAATCACCACCAGAGTCATTGTATGTGTCTTATTTTCCTAAACCACATGGATCCACCAGAGTCATTAGATGTGTCTTCCCATCTTAAATGACCACCATTGTCATTGCATGTGTGTTACTTTCCTAAACCACCACAAGTGTCAATATATGAGTCTTCCTTTCCTTAACCACCACCAGAGTCATTGCATGGGTGTTCCTTTCTTAAACCACCACCAGAGTCAAGGCATGTGTGTTCCTTTCCTAAACCACCACCATAGTCATTGCATGTGTCATCTTTTCTGAAACCATATGGATCCACTAGTGTGATTTCATGTGTGTTTGTTTCTTAAACCACCAGAGTGATTGCATGTGAGCTCCTTTCCTAAAACACCGCCAGAGTCATTGCATGTGTCTGCTTTTCCTAAACCGCATGGATCCACCAGTGTCATTATATGTGTGTTCCTTTCCTAAACCCCCACTAGAGTCATTACATGTGTCTTATTTTCCTAAACCACATGGATCGACCAGAATTGCATGTGTCTTCCTTTTCTAAACCACCACCACAATCATTCCATGTGTGTTCCATTCCTATACCACCACCAGAGTCACTGAATGTGTGTTCTTTTCCTAAACCACCACTATAGTCATTGCATGTGTGTTTCTTTCCTAAACCACCACTAGAGTCATTGCATTTGTCTTCTTTTCCTAATCCACATGGATCCACCAGAGTTGTTGCATGTGTCTTCCTTTCCTAAACGACCACCAGAGTCATTGCATGTGTGTTCCTTTCCTAAACCACCACCAGAGTCACTTCATGTGTGTTCCTTTCCTAAACCACCACCAGAGTCATTACATGTGTCTTCTTTTCCTAAACCACATGGATCCACGAGTGTCATTGCATGTGAGTTTCTTTCCAAAACCACCACTAGAGTCATTATATGTGTCTTCTTTTCCTAAACCACATGGATCAACCAGAGTCATTGGATGTGTCTTCCTTTCCTAAATGACCACCAGAGTCATTGCATGTGTGTTCCTTTCCTAAACCACCACAAGTGTCAATATATCTATCTTCTTTTCCTAAACCACCACCAGAGTCATTCCATGTGTGTTCCTTTCTTAAACCACCACCAGAGTCAAGGCATGTGTGTTCATTTCCTAAACCACCACCATAGTCATTGCATGTGTCATATTTTCTAAAACCATATGGATCCACTAGTGTCATTGCATGTCTGTTCCTTTCTTAAACCACCACCAGAATGATTGCATGTGTGTTCCTTTCCTAAACCTCCGCCAAAGTCATTGCATGCTCTGTGCTTTTCCTAAACCACATGGATCCACCAAAGTCATATTACATGTGTTCCTTTCCTAAACAACCACCAGAGTCATTGAATGTGTGTTCTTTTCCTAAACCAACACTAGAGTCATTGCATGTGTGTTCCTTTCCTAAACCACCACCAAATTCATTGCATGTATCTTCGTTACCTAAATGACCACCAGAGTCATTGCATGTGTGTTCCTTTCCTAAACCACCACCAGAGTCATTGCACATGTGTTCCTTTTCTAAACCACCACCAGAGTATTTAGATGTGTATTCTTTTCCTAAACCACATGGATCCACCAGAATTGCATGTGTCTTCCTTTCCTAAACCACCACCAGAGTCATTCCATGTGTTTTTCTTTCCTAAACCACCACTAGAGTCACTGAACGTGTGTTCTTTTCCTAAACCACCACTACAGTCATTGCATGTGTGTTCCTTTCCTAAACCACCAGTACAGTCATTGCATTTGTCTTCTTTTCCTAAACCACATGGATCCACCAGAGTCATTGCATGTGTCTTCCTTTCCTAAACGACCACCAAGAGTCATTGCATGTGTGTTCCTTTCCTAAACCACCACCAGAGTCAGTGCATGTGTGTTCCTTTCCTAAACCACAACCAGAGTCATTGCATGTGTCTTCTTTTCCTAAACCACATGGATCCACGAGTGTCATTGCATGTGTGTTTCTTTCCAACATCACCACCAGAGTCATTGTATGTGTCTTCTTTTCCTAAACCACATGGATCCACCAGTGTCATTGCATGTGTGTTTCTTTCCAAAACCACCACTAGAGTCATTGTATGTGTCTTCTTTTCCTAAACCACATGGATCGACCAGAGTCATTGGATGGGTCTTCCTTTCCTAAATGACCACCAGAGTCATTCCATGTGTGTTCCTTTCCTAAACCACCACAAGTGTCAATATATCTATCTTCCTTTCCTAAACCACCACCAGAGTCATTGCATGTGTGTTCCTTTCTTAAACTACCACCAGAGTCAAGGCATGTGTGTTCCTTTCCTAAACCACCACCATAGTCATTGCATGTGTCATCTTTTCTGAAACCATATGGATCCACTAGTGTCATTGCATGTGTGTTCCTTTCTTAAACCACCACCAGAGTGATTGCATGTGTGTTCCTTTCCTAAACCACCTCCAGAGTCATTGCATGTGTGTGCTTTTCCTAAACCACATGGATCCACCAGAGTCATTGTACGTGTGTTCCTTTCCTAAACAACCACCAGAGTCATTGAATGTGTGTTCTTTTCCTAAACCACCACCAGAGTCATTGCATGTGTGTTCCTTTCCTAAACCACCACCAAATTCATGGCATGTGTCTTCCTTTCCTAAACGACCACCAGAGTCATTGCATGTGTGTTCTTTTCCTAAACCACCACCAGAGTCATTGCATATGTGTTCCTTTTCTAAACCACCACCAGAGTCTTTACATGTGTCTTCTTTTCCTAAACCACATGGATCCACCAGAATTGCATGTGTCTTCCTTTCCTAAACCAACACCAGAGTCATTCCATGTGTGTTCCTTTCCTAAACCACCACTAGAGTCACTGAATGTGTGTTCTTTTCCTAAACCACCACTACAGTCATTGCATGTGTGTTCCTTTCCTAAACCACCACTAGAGTCATTGCATTTGTCTTCTTTTCCTAAACCACATGGATCCACCAGAGTCATTGCATGTGTCTTCCTTTCCTAAACGACTACCAGAGTCATTGCATGTGTGTTCCTTTTCGAAACCACCACCAGAGTCAATGCATGTGTCTTCCTTTCCTAAACACCAACCAGAGTCATTGCATGTGTCTTCTTTTCCTAAACCACATGGATCCACCAGTGTCATTGCATGTGTGTTTCTTTCCAACATCACCACCAGAGTCATTGTATGTGTCTTATTTTCTTAAACCACATGGATCCACCAGAGTCATTGGATGTGTTTTCCTTTCCTAAATGACCACAAGAGTCATTGCATGTGTGATCCTTTCCTAAACCACCACAATTGTGAATATATGTGTCTTCCTTTCCTTAACCACCACCAGATTCATTGCATGTGTGTTCCTTTCTGAAACCACCACCAGAGTCAAGGCATGTGTGCTCCTTTCCTAAACCACCACCATAGTCATTGCATGTGTCATCTTTTCTAAAACCATATGGATCCACTAGTGTCATTGCTTGTGTGTTCCTTTCTTAAACCACCACCAGAGTGATTGCATGTGTGCTCCTTTCCTAAACCACCGCCAGAGTCATTGCATGTGTCTGCTTTTCCTAAACCACATGGATCCACAAGAGTGATTGTATGTGTGTTCCTTTCCTAAACCACCACCAGAGTCATTACATGTGTCTTATTTTCCTAAACCATATGGATCCACCAGAATTGCATGTGTCTTCCTTTCATAAACCACCACCAAAGTCATTACATGCGTGTTCCATTCCTATACCACCACCAGAGTCACTAAATGTAGTATCTTTTCCTAAACCACCACTATAGTCATTGCATGTGTGTTCCTTTCCTAAACCACCACTAGAGTCATTGCATTTGTCTTCTTTTCGTAAACCACATGGATCCACCAGTCTCATTGCATGTGTCTTCCTTTCCTAAATGACCACCAGAGTCATTGCATGTGTGTTCCTTTCCTAAACCACCACGAGAGTCACTGCATGTGTGTTCCTTTCCTAAACCACCAGATTCATTGCATGTGTCTTCTTTTCCTAAACCACATGGATCCACAAGTGTCATTGCATGTGTGTTTCTTTCCAAAACCACCACCAGAGTCATTGTATGTGTCTTCTTTTCCTAAAGCACATGGATCGGCCAGAGTCATTGGATGTGTCTTCCTTTCCTAAATGACCACCAGAGTCATTGCATGCGCGTTCCTTTCCTAAACCACCACAAGTGTGAATATATCTGTCTTCCTTTCCTAAACCACCACCAGAGTCATTACATGTGTCTTATTTTCCTAAACCATATGGATCCACCAGAATTGCATGTGTCTTCCTTTCATAAACCACCACCAAAGTCATTCCATGCGTGTTCCATTCCTATACCACCACCAGAGTCACTAAATGTAGTATCTTTTCCTAAACCACCACTATAGTCATTGCATGTGTGTTCCTTTCCTAAACCACCACTAGAGTCATTGCATTTGTCTTCTTTTCGTAAACCACATGGATCCACCAGTCTCATTGCATGTGTCTTCCTTTCCTAAATGACCACCAGAGTCATTGCATGTGTGTTCCTTTCCTAAACCACCACGAGAGTCACTGCATGTGTGTTCCTTTCCTAAACCACCAGATTCATTGCATGTGTCTTCTTTTCCTAAACCACATGGATCCACAAGTGTCATTGCATGTGTGTTTCTTTCCAAAACCACCACTAGAGTCATTGTATGTGTCTTCTTTTCCTAAAGCACATGGATCGGCCAGAGTCATTGGATGTGTCTTCCTTTCCTAAATGACCACCAGAGTCATTGCATGCGCGTTCCTTTCCTAAACCACCACAAGTGTGAATATATCTGTCTTCCTTTCCTAAACCACCACCAGAGTCATTGCATGTGTGTTCCTTTCTTAAACCACCACCAGAGTCAAGGCATGTGTGTTCCTTTCCTAAACCACCACCATAGTCATTGCAGGTGTCATCTTTTCTGAAACCATATGGATCCACTAGTGTCATTGCATGTGTGTTCCTTTCTTAAACCACCACCAGAGTCATTGTATGTGTGTTCCTTTCATAAACAACCACCAGAGTCATTAATTTGTGTTCTTTTCCTAAACCACCACCAGAGTCATTGCATGTGTGTTCCTTTCCTAAACCACCACCAAATTCATTGCATGTCTCTTCCTTTCCTAAACGACCACCAGAGTCATTGCATGTGTGTTCCTTTTCTAAACCACCAACAAAGTCATTGCATATGTGTTCCTTTTCTAAACCACCACCAGAGTCTTTACATGTGTCTTCTTTTCCTAAACCACATGGATCCACCAGAATTGCATGTGTCTTCCTTTCCTAAACCAACACCAGAGTCATTCCATGTGTGTTCCTTTCCTAAACCACCAATAGAGTCACTGAATGTGTCATCTTTTCTGAAACCATATGGATCCACTAGTGTCATTGCATGTGTGTTCCTTTCTTAAACCACCACCAGAGTGATTGCATGTGTGTTCCTTTCCTAAACCACCTCCAGAGTCATTGCATGTGTGTGCTTTTCCTAAACCACATGGATCCACCAGAGTCATTGTACGTGTGTTCCTTTCCTAAACAACCACCAGAGTCATTGAATGTGTGTTCTTTTCCTAAACCACCACCAGAGTCATTGCATGTGTGTTCCTTTCCTAAACCACCACCAAATTCATGGCATGTGTCTTCCTTTCCTAAACGACCACCAGAGTCATTGCATGTGTGTTCTTTTCCTAAACCACCACCAGAGTCATTGCATATGTGTTCCTTTTCTAAACCACCACCAGAGTCTTTACATGTGTCTTCTTTTCCTAAACCACATGGATCCACCAGAATTGCATGTGTCTTCCTTTCCTAAACCAACACCAGAGTCATTCCATGTGTGTTCCTTTCCTAAACCACCACTAGAGTCACTGAATGTGTGTTCTTTTCCTAAACCACCACTACAGTCATTGCATGTGTGTTCCTTTCCTAAACCACCACTAGAGTCATTGCATTTGTCTTCTTTTCCTAAACCACATGGATCCACCAGAGTCATTGCATGTGTCTTCCTTTCCTAAACGACTACCAGAGTCACTGCATGTGTGTTCCTTTTCGAAACCACCACCAGAGTCAATGCATGTGTCTTCCTTTCCTAAACACCAACCAGAGTCATTGCATGTGTCTTCTTTTCCTAAACCACATGGATCCACCAGTGTCATTGCATGTGTGTTTCTTTCCAACATCACCACCAGAGTCATTGTATGTGTCTTATTTTCTTAAACCACATGGATCCACCAGAGTCATTGGATGTGTTTTCCTTTCCTAAATGACCACAAGAGTCATTGCATGTGTGATCCTTTCCTAAACCACCACAATTGTGAATATATGTGTCTTCCTTTCCTTAACCACCACCAGATTCATTGCATGTGTGTTCCTTTCTGAAACCACCACCAGAGTCAAGGCATGTGTGCTCCTTTCCTAAACCACCACCATAGTCATTGCATGTGTCATCTTTTCTAAAACCATATGGATCCACTAGTGTCATTGCATGTGTGTTCCTTTCTTAAACCACCACCAGAGTGATTGCATGTGTGCTCCTTTCCTAAACCACCGCCAGAGTCATTGCATGTGTCTGCTTTTCCTAAACCACATGGATCCACAAGAGTGATTGTATGTGTGTTCCTTTCCTAAACCACCACCAGAGTCATTACATGTGTCTTATTTTCCTAAACCATATGGATCCACCAGAATTGCATGTGTCTTCCTTTCATAAACCACCACCAAAGTCATTACATGCGTGTTCCATTCCTATACCACCACCAGAGTCACTAAATGTAGTATCTTTTCCTAAACCACCACTATAGTCATTGCATGTGTGTTCCTTTCCTAAACCACCACTAGAGTCATTGCATTTGTCTTCTTTTCGTAAACCACATGGATCCACCAGTCTCATTGCATGTGTCTTCCTTTCCTAAATGACCACCAGAGTCATTGCATGTGTGTTCCTTTCCTAAACCACCACGAGAGTCACTGCATGTGTGTTCCTTTCCTAAACCACCAGATTCATTGCATGTGTCTTCTTTTCCTAAACCACATGGATCCACAAGTGTCATTGCATGTGTGTTTCTTTCCAAAACCACCACCAGAGTCATTGTATGTGTCTTCTTTTCCTAAAGCACATGGATCGGCCAGAGTCATTGGATGTGTCTTCCTTTCCTAAATGACCACCAGAGTCATTGCATGCGCGTTCCTTTCCTAAACCACCACAAGTGTGAATATATCTGTCTTCCTTTCCTAAACCACCACCAGAGTCATTACATGTGTCTTATTTTCCTAAACCATATGGATCCACCAGAATTGCATGTGTCTTCCTTTCATAAACCACCACCAAAGTCATTCCATGCGTGTTCCATTCCTATACCACCACCAGAGTCACTAAATGTAGTATCTTTTCCTAAACCACCACTATAGTCATTGCATGTGTGTTCCTTTCCTAAACCACCACTAGAGTCATTGCATTTGTCTTCTTTTCGTAAACCACATGGATCCACCAGTCTCATTGCATGTGTCTTCCTTTCCTAAATGACCACCAGAGTCATTGCATGTGTGTTCCTTTCCTAAACCACCACGAGAGTCACTGCATGTGTGTTCCTTTCCTAAACCACCAGATTCATTGCATGTGTCTTCTTTTCCTAAACCACATGGATCCACAAGTGTCATTGCATGTGTGTTTCTTTCCAAAACCACCACTAGAGTCATTGTATGTGTCTTCTTTTCCTAAAGCACATGGATCGGCCAGAGTCATTGGATGTGTCTTCCTTTCCTAAATGACCACCAGAGTCATTGCATGCGCGTTCCTTTCCTAAACCACCACAAGTGTGAATATATCTGTCTTCCTTTCCTAAACCACCACCAGAGTCATTGCATGTGTGTTCCTTTCTTAAACCACCACCAGAGTCAAGGCATGTGTGTTCCTTTCCTAAACCACCACCATAGTCATTGCAGGTGTCATCTTTTCTGAAACCATATGGATCCACTAGTGTCATTGCATGTGTGTTCCTTTCTTAAACCACCACCAGAGTCATTGTATGTGTGTTCCTTTCATAAACAACCACCAGAGTCATTAATGTGTGTTCTTTTCCTAAACCACCACCAGAGTCATTGCATGTGTGTTCCTTTCCTAAACCACCACCAAATTCATTGCATGTCTCTTCCTTTCCTAAACGACCACCAGAGTCATTGCATGTGTGTTCCTTTTCTAAACCACCAACAAAGTCATTGCATATGTGTTCCTTTTCTAAACCACCACCAGAGTCTTTACATGTGTCTTCTTTTCCTAAACCACATGGATCCACCAGAATTGCATGTGTCTTCCTTTCCTAAACCAACACCAGAGTCATTCCATGTGTGTTCCTTTCCTAAACCACCAATAGAGTCACTGAATGTGTGTTCTTTTCCTAAACCACCACTACAGTCATTGCATGTGTGTTCCTTTCCTAAACCACCACTAGAGTCATTGCATTTGTCTTTTTTTCCTAAACCACATGGATCCGCCAGAGTCATTGCATGTGTCTTCCTTTCCTAAACGACCACCAGAGTCATTGCATGTGTGTTCTTTCCGAAACCACCACCAGAGTCAATGCATGTGTCTTCCTTTCCTAAACACCGACCAGAGTCATTGCATGTGTCTTCTTTTCCTAAACCACATGGATCCACTAGTGTCATTGCATGTGTGTTTCTTTCCAACATCACCACCAGAGTCATTGTATGTGTCTTATTTTCTTAAACCACATGGATCCACCAGAGTCATTAGATGTGTCTTCCTTTCCTAAATGACCACAAGAGTCATTGCATGTGTGATCCTTTCCTAAACCACCACAAGTGTCAATATATGTGTCTTCCTTTCCTTAACCACCACCAGATTCATTGCATGTGTGTTCCTTTCTTAAACCACCACCAGAGTCAAGGCATGTGTGTTCCTTTCCTAAACCACCACCATAGTCATTGCATGTGTCATCTTTTCTGAAACCATATGGATCCACTAGTGTCATTGCATTTGTGTTCCTTTCTTAAACCACCACCAGAGTGATTGCATGTGTGCTCCTTTCCTAAACCACTGCCAGAGTCATTGCATGTGTCTTCTTTTCCTAAACCACATGGATCCACCAGAGTGATTGCATGTTTGCTCCTTTCCTAAACCACCGCCATAGTCATTGCATGTGTCTGCTTTTCCTAATCCACATGGATCCACCAGAGTGATTGTATGTGTGTTCGTTTCCTAAACCACCACCAGAGTCATTACATGTGTGTTCAATCCCTATACCACCACCAGAGTCACTAAATGTGCGTTCTTTTCCTAAACCACCACTATAGTCATTGCATGTGTGTTCCTTACCTAAACCACCACTAGAGTCATTGGATTTGCCTTCTTTTCCTAAACCACATGGATCCACCAGAGTCATTGCATGTGTCTTCCTTTCCTAAATGACCACCAGAGTCATTGCGTGTGTGTTCCTTTCCTAAACCTCCACCAGTGTCACTTCATGTGTGTTCCTTTCCTAAAGCACCAGAGTCATTGCGTGTGTCTTCTTTTCATAAACCACATGGATCCACAAGTGTCATTGCATGTGTGTTTCTTTCCAAAACCACCACCAGAGTCATTGTATGTGTGTTCTTTTCCTAAACCACATGGATCTGCCAGAGTCATTGGATGTGTCTTCCTTTCCTAAATGACCACCAGAGTTATTGCATGTGTGTTCCGTTCCTAAGCAACCACAAGTGTCAATATATATGTCTTCCTTTCCTAAACCACCACCAGAGTCATTGCATGTGTGTTCCTTTCTTAAACCACCAGAGTCAAGGCATGTGTGTTCCTTTCTTAAACCACCAGAGTCAAGGCATGTGTGTTCCTTTTCTAAACCACCACCATAGTCATTGCAGGTGTCATCTTTTCTGAAACCATATGGATCCACTAGTGTCATTTCATGTGTGTTACTTTCTTAAACCACCACCAGAGTCATTGTATGTGTGTTCCTTTCATAAACAACCACCAGAGTCATTGAATGTGTGTTCTTGTCCTAAACCACCACCAGAGTCATTGCATGTGTGTTCCTTTCCTAAACCACCACCAAATTCATTGCATGTGTCTTCCTTTCCTAAACGACCACCAGAGTCATTGCATGTGTGTTCCTTTCCTAAACCACCACCAGAGTCATTGCATGTGTGTTCCTTTCCTGAACCACCACCAGAGTCATTGGATGTGTCTTCTTTTCCTAAACCACATGGATCAACCAGTGTCATTGCATGTGTGTTTCTTTCCAAAATCACCACCAGAGTCATTGTATGTGTCTTATTTTCCTAAACCGCATGGATCCACCAGAGTAATTGGATGTGTCTTCCTCCTAAATGACCACCAGAGTAATTGCATGTGTATTCCTTGTCTAAAGCATCACAAGTCTCAATATCTGTGTCTTCCTTTCCTTAACTACCACCAGAGTCATTGCATGTGTGTTCCTTTCTTAAACCACCACCATAGTCAAGGCATGTGTGTTCCTTGTTGGGGCCCCCGGATTAATCATCCGAGAAATCCATGTTATGCATACAACACCAATCCCATGATTAGTTAGTCGTGGCACATAACCGACAAGTACCATTACAACATCCGAAACATACCGAATTACAAGACTTACATGGGTGCCATTATGGCTACATCAATAAACATCAGCGGAACTTCATCAAGCATAGAGCCCGATCCATGCCTTAACCTACAGGCAACTGACTGGGAGAACGTCCTAGCTCGCATAGTCGCCAACATGATCTTCTTCTTGATATCTGACCAAGTTAATAGCCAGGGACAATGCCAGTGAGTACTTTGAATGTACTCGCAAACAACCTTAAGAGAAATAATAATAGCAGGAAGATATGCAATATGGCTGTGGTAGTAGGAGGGCTCCAAGAGAGGTTCTTTTCTCAATTAGTTTCTCTTGTAGATATAGCATCTCCATATCTTTGTTCAAAACCTTTGCAAAACATTTTGGAAACCTTTTTGAAAAATTTTGGAAAACATCAGGACCGGGTCACCCATTTTTTCTACCTTTACGGTCATCCCATGACCAAACTCCTTCCATCCCTTTCTGACCATCCCATGGTCAAAACAGGTATCCTTTCCGACCATCCCATGGTCAAAACATTTCCAAAGCCATTTCTTTTCAGAAATCCTTTTTGAAAACAAAACCAGCACCACTCTACAGCAACCTTCCCAACCGTCCATGACCGCGGACGCGGCTATTCGAATAGATTTACACTCTGCAGAGGTTGTACAATTTACCCACACCATCCGGGTACACTACCCTGATCTACACCGATCATGGGTCGAGTAACCGATCAAGACTCTACGGATGCCCACTCCAATATAAGTGCCTACCCTATGAGTGTTGTTCCCCTCAACACCGGGACGTCGGGTACCGAGGACCAACCGGAGCGCCTATTGCACGTCCCACGTGCGCGCTTTCAATGAGGGGCTCATAGTAACACGCGGAGGTCTGTAGACCCTTCGTTCCTTCTCCCGGTCGATGTCTCACATGGACCATTGTCCAGAGAAGGCCCACCCTCCAGGGAGTTTCATCCCCTGTAGTAGTTGCGAGGCAGCTTATACCAGAATAAACAAACATCAAATCCAGCCCTCTCCCATACCAGAGTAATGTGGTTGCACGGGATAGCTGTTCTAGCAAAACTGCATAGAACCGGGTGCGTTTTTGTAAACCTTTTTCCTCCATCTTTCCTTCAGCATTTTGTAAATCAAAACCTTCTTCTTTTTCAACATCTCTTGGGAGGTCCCACCTCACCAAGGTTTTATCATAAAAACATTTGGTAAAACGTTTTCCGAGGTCTTCCCATCCTCTAGCTTTGCTTCGGCTAAATCGGGGTCTCGAAAGGGGTATGGTGGATATGCACCATCTACTCTACTAGGGACAATTAGGTATCACTAAGGGGGTTGTACTTAATAGTACAGAAGTGTAATAGTTCGGAGGAGCCAAACCACTACCATATATACATCAACATATAATAAAACAATGCAGCTTCATAAATAGTAGATAAAACATGCGTAGGTAAAATAGTAGGACAAAGGTTATGAGCAAGAAGGTGGCTTGCCTGTGATCAGCAATATGGCATAATTGTCCCTGGACTTCTTCTTTAGAAAACCATAATAACCAATAAAAACCATCTCCTTCCGCTCTTCGATATAATCGCAGCTATCGTCGATAGGGAACACATGCAAACAACAAAAGCGCATAATCAATACAAGGCATACAATCACCAATACAATACAACTAGCAACTGAATAATACCAAATTAAGATTCAGATGGTTTTGAGAGGATTGGATCTAGGAGACTAAGATGGCCTTGGAGAAGGGAGTGAACACCCCTTAGGGTTTATTGTCGAGGAACTACCTAAGAGGGGGGTTTTGGACCAAAGACCTATTCAGCTTGATACCATTGTGCACCAATGATAGCGACAGATAGGTGTTGATAAAATGAAACCAACAAAAGTGTTATCACTTTTCTTTAATTTCTTATGAATATTCTAGTGATAAAAGCTCTAGTTTTAGGAAATAATTCATTAGAAAAGTTCTGGAGCTCCAAAAATTATTTCATTGGATGGTTAGGTAGGACTTAATGTACTAGTTCACTGAGAGTTGCAATCATGTCAAGATAGTTAACAAAATTCCCTCAAGAAATTACCAAAGGTAGTTCTGTACACAACTTGTCTCTTTCACTAGATTACATCTAAAGAAGATTTTTAGTTGATTCCAAGGGAACAGGGTAGGAATTTAGAATAACTTTCTGTAGGAATTGGAATCACCCACTTTGGAGTGCTGAAACTCCAATAGTGATTTTTTTACTGCAACTACCCTAGCCAGAGATGATTAATTCACCAAAGTGGGACAGAGCATCCATAAAATTAGATGTCCTGGGTTTTGATAGACCTTAGTGTACCACATCACAGAGAGTTGGAATTAGGTCATTCCAACCATTTGTTTGACAATGAGAATTTCCTAAAGATGCAATGGCTTGTTTTTGTTATTTTTGTCAAGCTAATACTACTGTTCCTCTTGGCAGGGGACCAATGCCAAAATGTGGTAAGGGACAACACCTAACAGAGGTAAGTTAAATCACTTCATTTGGGTTTCTAGGATTTGCTAGGGAATTTATTTAGTGCAGGGGATACTTTTTAGTAGATTAATTGACAATAAATAATAGAAATTATTTTTGGCAAAAGACCAGTTTTACATGTTGTACAAAACACACATGAACCCAGTCAAAGCTTTATTTGGACAAAATGGGTAGTTTCCATTTTTATTTCGATTTAAACCAATGGGGGTAATTTCTGGAAATAAACAGATCTGCTAAAAAGAAAAAGAGCAGAGGGTGCGGTGGGCCGGATTTGAAAGGGAGTTGGGTCATGCTATGGGGAATCGGCCCACCCGGGCAGCAGCACGCGCACGCGTGATCCTGTTTGAAACCTGCCAGGACGGGCCTAGCCGTCAGCCACTAGGGGAGGGCGAAGAGGTATAGGCAGATCTCAGCCGTTCGATTAAAACGAGATAGACGACGGTGGTTCTTCTTCCTCGCTGGGTCAGAGAAAGCAGAGGGGGAAATCGTAGCTCGCGACGATAGTCGCAGGGGTCACCTAGCAAGCTCCCTGAGCTCGGGGCGGGGGCGGAGATGGAGCAGTCGACCATGGTGACCCGGCAGCTGGGCGGCACGGTGGGTTTCCGCACCGAGAACTGGCTCGCGCGAGGACGCCCGAGAGCAACCTCGTCGGAGCTCGACGGCGCCACCAGTGGAGCTGCTCCTGGGCAAGAAAAAGGAGGGGATTAGATGCGGTAGGGTGCGGGGGTTCCAGTACCATGACATGCAGGGGAGAGAAAGCTGGGGAGAGGACTCGGGGCTAAGATCTTGTAGATAGCCGAGGGGGCTTCTCCTTCCTTTCTAGGTCGATACAGAGCAGTAGGGGAGGATGGGGAGATCAGGGAGGTGAGTGGAGGGAAGGGAAAGCAAATGGAGGGTCATGGCATGCTGGGAGGGCCTCTAGCCCATTTATACCGAGTTGAGAGCTTAAGAAGGGGAAATGTCAATCTTGGACATGGAGGAGGGTAGAGGTGGCTGGTGATTGGTCTAAAGGAGGGGTGGAGAGGGGTAAGAGGGGGATCTAGTCGTGCCGAGAAGGGTAGCTGGCCTAGTGCAACTACATTGCCTACCAATTGTAATTACCACACTCTCTCACCCTCAAATTAGCTCCAAGCACTAAAGACAAGGGGAAGAAGGTTGCAATAGTGGTGCTATAGTGCATTTCGACCAGAGGGTGAAGAGGGGTGCTGTGCAAGTTTGTTTGACCAAGAGGTATAGGTTTGGTGGGTTTTGATTTGAGGATTTGTCTCCTTGGCAATTTTGATCAAATAGATGGCTATGAATAAAGTCTAAAAACTTGCATTGTACCAGATGAGGAAATGGTACTGGTGGGCAGATGAGGTCAAGATGCACCTCCAGGATTTATTTAAGATTTTTCAGAGGAGTTTTATAAAAGCTCATTTGATAAATTTACATTGGACCAGGTTGGATTTTGATGTGAGATGGTCCCAAATGTGAACACACACTTAGGAGAATTTTCCCAAGATTTATTGGGGCTTAAAAGTATTTAAAACATTTAATATTCCATTTCTGCCTTTTAAGAAAATAGGCAAAAAGAATTAATAAAGCTTCTCAAAAATATTTATTTTTGAAGTTGGAAGATAGGGTAGGATATATGGAACCCGGATGAGCCAAAATTTGGGGAATTGTTTTGGCAAAGACCAAACTTTCCTTTGGGAAAGGAGTTTTGGAGATTTTGACTATTAAGGGAATTACATAGTTTTGGTCCATAATAAATATGGATAATTATTGATAAAATCTTGAAGATCAAGGTAGACGATGTGAAAAAGGTTTAGCAAGCATTTGCAACCTTGGGATTGGATAATCCAAGTTGATTTTGGTGAAATACCCTAGATTAAGGATCTAGGGTGATGTTAATTTCATACCAACAAAACATGGGGTATCTTGGAGTTCAGATCTCCCCTTGGGGCATGGGGTATATGGATGGATATACCAAGTGATGTAGATTGCAGTGGTGTAGGGGTTTGAGCTCGATTCTACTTGAGCTCACCAAGAAAGGCTTTCAAACTTTGAATAAAATAAGCCTACCAAAGCAGATTATCACTAGCCTTCAAAACCTTGTGGGTTTAAGAAGCACAAGGTTCCACTTCGAACAAGTGAAGTGGATATTGATAGAACTATATGAGTAGAACACAACCATGCAGA
The DNA here is from genome assembly GCA_916181665.1 of Avena sativa. NCBI lineage: Eukaryota > Viridiplantae > Streptophyta > Magnoliopsida > Poales > Poaceae > Avena > Avena sativa. Next base: position 370,674,915 of record OV702291.1, on the reverse strand, counting down.
GGGTTGGTCCAGGGAAGGTTGTATGGTGGTGTGCGTTTCTATCAAAGTAGGCATGTTGACTAGATTTGCAAGAATAGTTATTTTCTTGCCTGCAAAACCATCAAGAACAAGTGGGTTGGAGGATGATCTAACCAAGGGCAAGAGTAGGCATTGGTAGTCCTTAGGATGGTTAACAATATGGTTCAGATGCATTTCCAAAAATGCACAAGGGTTGAGAAGCGAGGCATTCAAAAAGGTGATGCTAGAAACATATTTCTAGACTTCGCCAAATTTGGCAGATTTAGGGATTTTGAATAGAATGTGGGTGGTGATGATTTTGAGGGGGTTGCAAGGTACTAGAGCATCATCAAGTGGATGATTTTGAAGAATAGTTTGAGTAGGAAGGATCCTTGCTTGATACTGGTCTTCATTGACTAGAAGCTTCTAGAATTAGATCACTTTAGAGCTGATCTGGTTAAGGGTTTTTGATGATCACCTAGTATCTAGAGATTAGATCCAGATTGTATTCTAGCTTAGGGTGGGCTGATTTATAAGCATCCTAATCCTAGTGAGGAGCTCCTAGAGTAGCTCATACTATCTCCTAAGCAATCAAGTGAAACAGCAGATCAAGGCGACTCATCTTACAAACAAATCAACTACTACTAGAGGTACCATCAAGCTTAGCTTGAGGTAGGGGTAGGTATTTTTAATTGGTTGGAGTTTGAACAAGGTAAGATCCTTGGTACATCTACCAAGAGTAGAGTTCAAAAGATTGTAAAAGGTTTTGGAGATCCTAGAGGTAAGAGTAGTTGAAGGTTCTGTCTTGAAAACATAAGGAGGTTATAGCTCTCCATAGTTTTGTTAATGGAAGCTACTAAACTAGTTTTGGTTACAAAAGCATCTTGGCTCAAGTTTTGAAATGCTAGAATATTTGAGAATATGCAAAATGAGCCAGGATAGTTTTGTTATATAGCTTTTGTCAACTGATGGCTAGGTAAGGAGTATCATATGGTATGCACTCACATGCACAAGCACAAACAGACAACGAGCAAACACTACACCAATGAAGAAAAAGTTTTTGTTCCCCCTGATTTTTGCATTCTAGGAAACTAATCAAGGTAGCTGAAATTGGGATGTTACAGACCTTTCCCCCTTAAAAGAATCTCGTCCCGGGATTCCGGAGGGTAGGGTTAGGGGATTTTGAGTCGGGTTGATACTAGGTGTCTTACGCGTACTATCTTATGGACTCCGTCTTTGAAAGTGGTTAATACATCGATGAAGTTAAGCTTCAGTCTTCCGGGATGCACGGAGAGTTGTGCAGAGTCCAGCCTTGATTGCAAGGAAGGATCTTAGATTCCATCAGGGCTCGATACCTCAAGGGATTAGGCTAGGCAAACTGTCTTGATGTTGAACTTCATGGGTACTCATCAGGGGATAGAATCTACGGTTGGGAGTACCTCCCTGTAAGGATTCACAGCTCTTCCTTAGGGTCGTAGCGTATCCTATTAACAATGTTGGGGTCCAAGCTTCTGGGTTGGCTCCTGGCGAGGGTTTACTCTATTTGTGTGGGAAAGACGCAGTCTTTCTCCCTTAGGATTTGACTAGGTTAGCTTGGAGATAACACATTCCTTCCTTCTTGACTTCATTGGTGGTGGTTCTGAGGATTGTCGTCCATCTTTTTCCTGTAGTCGAGGTCTTCGGAAGGCGTCCGTGGAGCTATGGCCTACGGGGCTTATATACTACTATTATTCATACTTAGCCTGGTGGAGTCATTGGAGTCTCACATCCTTTAAGCATTAAGGATCTAGGGGTTAGCGGTTCGGCGGTCCTTCGGGTGGGTCTTCAGCTGAAGTAGCGGAGGGAATTTGTAGAATCTTCAGTTAGTTTCTCATCGGATAACTCACGGGTTGTTGCTTGGCAGAAAGACTTCAGATCTGGACATATTTTCTAAAGTATCTTCTGGTAGACAGTCTTCTAAAGATTTTAGTGGAAAGACGCAGTCTTTTCACCTTAGAGCTTCACTAAGGTGCTTCAGGAATGGTTTGGAGCTTCTGTCTTGGACGGCTGACTTGCTATCAGCGAGAGGCTGTATCTTCCCAGAGTCTTGAGCTGGGGTCTTCGAGTGTCCTTCTATTATGATAGACCTTGTCGGTGTGGTTTCCTAGTGGACTTAGATCGAGGCAAGTTAGTGGTTACGATGCTTCTGGCTAGTCTTTAGTCAAAGTAGAGACATCTAGCTTCGGAGGAGTTATCTTTGCGCATCCGGATCTTCAGGATTTGGGTATTTTAGCCCTTTTTGGTGAGGAATTGCCCGCCGGCTTGGGGATAAAGGGGTCGACTAAGAGTTAGTTAGTCTCAATGGGGCTATCAGAAACTCTAATATACCGAAGGTTGGTGGAGTTAGTTCTTTACTTCCTTTCTAGGTTACCAATTCTTGTGGTTTATCATGAATAGTGGGGAGCCTTCGGTCATAGTCTTCCAGTTTTAGCTGGACTCTTGTTGTAGAAGGCTGAGGAACAAGGGAGTGCTGTGCCAGCAACGAGTCTTTGAGAGGCGGGTTGAAAGAGGTATGCCATCCTGTTGAGGGGAAGTCTTCGAGTTATTCTGTCTTGATGACGTCGAACTCCTGGTTCTTGCGATTCTTTTCCTCTCATATACTCTAGAGGTTAGTCTGGTTCTCATTACCGACATCTAACACAGGGGTTCCCGGAGTTACTAGGTGGGTTATCGCTCCTTGAGTCACATTTTTAAGGAGGCTAGAGCAAACCAGAACATACAAACAAGGCGAATAGAGCAAGGGGATCGCAATGTCCTCGGCAGACAACACACATCAAGCTGCACAGTATGCACTTAGGAAAGCAAACACGGTCAACGCTAGGCACCAAGGAGTTAACTACTCGCGATGTAGGGGAATCCTATTCTTAGGACTATCTACCCTAGATATCGCCTTTCTTCAAGTTGGATTCACTATCTTGTAGATGAAGCCTTCGTTGTATCTTGGATGCTTCTTGATAGTGCAGCACCCGATGTCTTCTGATTGTGAGGTTTCCGCTGGTAGAGCGATACTGTAGTCTCCTTGTGTTTGATGGTAGTTTCTTGTCTTCATCTTATTCTCATTGTCTTTACCGGGTTCTAGGTCCTAGTTATTTAAAATCCGTAGGTTTGAAATTTGGGCGAGAGGTAGAGGAAACCATTTTCGAAAGCATTTACTTAGAGTAGGATAAGAAGTAGAACTTTTTTAAACTCATTAGGAAACTAGTTTTCAAAAGCCGGGGTTTTCAAAATAAGGTTCCTATCTAGCGACCGTGCTAACTAAGGTTCTTCTACAGTCAGGATGGCTCTGACACCAAGTCTGTTGAGGCCCCCGGATTAATCATCCGAGAAATCCCTGTTATGCATACAACCACGATCCATGATTAGTTAGTCGTGGCACATAACCGACAAGTACCATTACAACATCCGAAACATACCGAATTACAAGACTTACATGGGTGCCATTATGGCTACATCAATAAACATCAGCGGAACTTCATCAAGCGTAGAGCCCGATCCATGCCTTAACCTACATGCAACTGATTGGGAGAATGCCCTAGCTCGCTCAGTCGCCAACATCATCTTCTTCTTGATATCTGACCAAGTTAATAGCCAGGGACAATGCCAGTGAGTACTTTGAATGTACTCGCAAACCATCTTAAGAGAAATAATAATAGTAGGAAGATATGCAATATGGCTGTGGTAGTAGGAGGGCTCCAAGAGAGGTTCTTTTCTCAATTAGTTTCTCCTGTAGATATAGCATCTACATATCTTTGTTGAAAACCTTTGCAAAAAATTTTGGAAACCTTCGTGAAAAGTTTTGGAAAACATCAGGACTGCGTCAACCATTTGTTCCGCCTTTACGGTCATCCCATGACCAAACTCCTTCCATCCCTTTCTGACCATCCCATGGTCAAAACAGGGATCCTTTCCGACCATCCCATGGTCAAAACATTTCCAAAGCCATTTCTTTTCAGAAATCCTTTTTGAAAACAAAACCAGCACCGCTCTACAGCAACCTTCCCAACCGTCCAAGACTGCGGACGCAACTATTCGAATAGATTTACACTGTGTAGAGGTTGTACACTTTACCCACACCATCCGGGTACACTACCCTGATCTACACCGATCGTGGGTCGAGTAACTGATCAAGACTCTCTGGATGCCCACTCCAATATAAGTGCCTACCCTATGAGTGGTGTTCCCCTCAAAACCGGTACATCGGGTATCGAGGACCAACAGGAGCGCCTATTGCACGTCCCACGTGCGCGCTTTCTATGAGGGGCTCATAGTAATGCACGGAGGTCTGTAGACCCTTCGTTCCTTCTCCCGGTCGATTTCTCACATGGACCGTTGTCCAGAGAAGGCCCACCCTCTAGGGAGTTTCATCCCCTGTAGTAGTTGCGAGGCAGCTTATACCAGAATAGACAAACATCAAATCCAGCCCTGTCCCATACCAGAGTAATGTGGTTGCACGGGATAGTTGTTCTAGCAAAACTGCAAAGAACCAGGTTTGTTTTTGTAAACCTTTTTCCTCCATCTTGCCTTCAGCATTTTGTAAATCAAAACCTTCTTCTTTTTCCACATCTCTTGGGAGGTCCCACCTCACCAAGGTTTTATCATAAAACATTTGGTAAAACTTTTTCTAGGGTCTTCCCATCCTCTAGTTGCTTCGGCTAAATCGGGGTCTCCAAAGGGGTATGGTGGATATGCACCATCTACTCTACTAGGGACAATTAGGTATCACCAAGGGGGTTCTACTTAATAGTACATAAGTGTAATAGTTCGGAGGAGCCAAACCACTACCATACATACATCAACATATAATAAAACAATGCAGCTTCATAAATAGTAGATAAAACATGCATAGGTAAAATAGTAGGACAAGGGTTATGAGTAAGAAGGTGGCTTGCCTATGATCAACAATATGGCATAATTGTCCTTGGACTTCTTCTTTAGAAAACCATAATAACCAATAAAAACCATCTCCTTCTGCTCTCCGATATAATCGCAGCTATCGTTGATAGGGAACACATGCAAACAACAAAAGCGCACAATCAATACAAGGCATACAATCACCAATACAATACAACCAGCAACTGAATAATACCAAATTAAGATTCAGATGGTTTTGAGAGGATTGGATCTAGGAGATTGAGATGGCCTTGGAGAAGGGAGTGAACACCCCTTAGGGTTTATTGTCGAGGAACTACCTAAGAGGGGGGTTTTGGACCAAAGACCTATTAAGCTTGATACCATTGTGCACCAATGATACCGACAGATAGGTGTTGATAAAATGAAACCAACAAAAGTGGTTTCACTAACTTATCAGTTTTCTTTAATTTCTTATGAATATTCTAGTGATAAAAGCTCTAGTTTTAGGAAATAATTCATTAGAAAAGTTCTGGAGCTCCAAACATTATTTCCTTGGAAGGTTAGGTAGGACATAATGTACTTGTTCACTGAGAGTTGGAATCATGTCAAGATAATTACCAGAATGCCCTCAGGAAATTCCCAAAGGCAGTTTTGTACATAACTTGTATTTTTCACCAGATTAAATCTACAGAAGATTTTGAGTTGGTTCCAAGGGCACACTGTAGGAATTTAGAATACCTTTATGTAGGAATTGGATTCACCCACTTTGGAGTGGTGAGACTCCAGTAGTGATTTTTCTACTAAAACTACCCTAGCTAGAGCTGATTAATTTTCCAAAGTGGGATAGAGCATCAATAAAATTTGATCTCCTGGGTTTTGATAGACCTAAGTGTACCACATCACAGAGAGTTGGAATTAGGTCATTCGAACCCTTTGTTTCACCTTGAGAATTTCCTGAAGGATGCAATGGCTTGTTTTTGTTATTTTTGTCAAGCTAATTCTATTGTTCCTCTTGGTAGGGGACCAATGCCAAAAGGTGTTAAAGGACAAGACCTAACAGAGGGAAGTTAAATCACTTCATTTGGGTTTCTAGGATTTGTTAGGGAATTTATTTAGTGCAGGGGATACTTTTTAGTAGATTAATTTACACTAAATAATAGAAATTATTTTTGGCAGAAGACCAGTTTTGCATGTTGTACAAAACACACATGAACCTAGTCAAAGCTTTATTTGGACAAAATGGGTAGTTTCCATTTTTATTTTGATTTAAACCAATGGGGGTAATTTCTGGAAATAAACAGATCTACTAAAAAGAAAAAGAGCAGAGGGTGCGGTGGGCCGGATTTGCAAGGGAGTTGGGCCGTGCTATGGGGAATCGTCCCACCCGGGCAAAAGCACGCGCGGGCGGGATCTTGTTTCAAACCTGCCAGGACGGGCCCAGCCATCAGCCACTAGGGGAGGGCGAAGAGGTATAGGCGGATCTCGGCCGTTCGATTAAAACGAGATGGACGGCGGTGGTTCTTCTTCCTCGTTGGGTCAGAGAAAGCAGAGGGGGAAACCCTAGCTCATGACGGCGGTCGCATGGGCTCACCTAGCGAGCTCCCGGAGCTCGGGGAGGGGGCGGAGATGGAGCAGTCAATGACGGCGACCCAGCAGATGGGCGACATAGTGGGTTTCCGTGCCGGCAACTGGCTCGCGCGAGGACGCCCGAGAGCAACCTCGACGGAGCTCGACGGCGCCACTAGTGGAGCTGCTCCTGGGCAAGAGAAAGGAGGGGACTAGATGCGGTAGGGTGCGGGGGTTCCAGTACCATGACATGTAGGGGAGAGAAAGCTAGAAAGAGAGCTCAGGGCTCAGATCTTGTAGATGGCCGAGGGGGCTTCTCCTTCCTTTCTAGGTCAATGCAGAGCAGTAGGGGAGGAAGGGGGATCTTAGGGAGGTGAGTGGAGGGGAGGGCAAGCAAATGGAGGGGCAGGGCGTGCTGGGAGGGCCTCTAGCCCATTTATACCGGGTTGAGAGCTTAAGATGGGTAAATGTCCATCTTGTACATGGAGAAGGGTAGAGTTGGCTGGTGATTGGTCTAAAGGAGGGGTGGAGAGGGGTAAGAGTGGGATCTGGTCATGCTAAGAGGGGTAGCTGGCCTGCTGCAGCTACATTGCCTACCAACTGTAATTACCACACTCTCTCACCCTCAAATTAGCTCCAAGCACTAAAGACAAGGGGAAGAAGGTTCTACAGTGGTTCTACAGTGCATTTCGACTAGAGGGTGAAGAGGGGTGCTGTGCACATTTGTTTGACCAAAAGGTATAGGTTTGGTGGGTTTTTGATTTGAGGATTTGTCTCCTTGGCAATTTTGATCAAATAGATGGCTATGAAGAAAGTCTAAAAACTTGCATTGGACCAGATGAGGAAATGGTACTGGTGGGTAGATGAGGTCAAGATGCACCTCCAGGATTTATTTAAGATTTTTTATAGGAGTTTTAGTCCACTTAAATCTATTTATTCAAAAAAATGCAGAAGGGGTTTATAGAAACTCATTTGATAAATTTACACCGGACTAGGTTGGCTTTTGATGTGAGATGCTCCCAAATGTGAACACACATTTAGGTGAATTTTCCCAGGATTTATCGGGGCTTAAAAGTATTTAAAACATTTAATATTCCATTTCTGCCATTTAAGAAAATAGGCAAAAAGAATTAATAAAGCTTCTCAAAAATATTTATTTTTGAAGTTGGAAGATAGGGTAGGATATATGGAACTGAGATGAGCCAAAAGTTGGTGAAGTGTTTTGGCAAAGACCAAACTTTCCTTTGGGAAAGGAGTTTTGGAGATTTTGACTACTAAGGAATTACATAGTTTTGGTCCATAATAAATATGGATAATTATTGATAAAATCTTGATGATCAAGGTAGATGATGTGGACAAGGTGTAGCAACCATTTGCAACCTTGGGATTGGAGAATCCAAGTTGATTTTGGTGAAATACCCTAGATTAAGGATCTAGGGTGATGTTAATTTCATACCAACAAAACATGGGGGTATCTTGGAGTTCCGATCTCCCCTTGGGGAATGGGGTAGATGGATGGATAGACCAAGTGATGTATATTGCAATGGTGTAGGGGTTTGAGCTCGATCCTGCTTGAGCTCACCAAGACAGGCTTTCAAACTTGAATAAAATAAGCCTGCCAAAGCAGATTATCAACTAGCCTTCAACACCTTGTGGGTTTAAGAAGCACACGGAACCACTTGGAACAAGTGAAGTGGATATTGATAGACCTATATGAGTAGAACACAACCATGCAGAGGGTTGGTCCAGGGAAGGTTGGATGGTGGTGTGAGCTTCTATCAAAGTAGGCATGTTGACTAGATTTGCAGGAATAGTTATTTTCTTGCCTACAAAACCATCAAGAACAAGTGGGTTGGAGGATGATCTAACCAAAGGAAATAGTGGACCTTGTTAGTCCTTAGGATGTTTAACAAGATGGTTCAGATGTATTTCCAAAAATGCACAGGGCTTGAGAAGGGAGGCATTCAAAAAGGTGATGCTGGAAACAAATTTCCAGACTTTGCCAAATTTGGCAGATTTAGGGTTTTTGACTAGAATATGGGTGGTGATGATTTTGAGGGGGTTGCAAGGTACTAGAGCATCATAAAGTGGATGATGTTGAAGAATAGTTTGAGTAGGAAGGATCCTTGCTTGATACTGGTCTTCATTGACCTGGAAGCTTCTAGAATTAGATCACTTCAAAGTTGATATGGTTAAGGGTTTTTGAAGATCACCTAGTATCTAGAGATTAGATCCAGATTGTATTCTTGCTTAGGGTGGGATGATTTGGAAGCATCTTGATCCTCGTGAGAAGCTCCTAGAGTAGCTCATACTATCTCCTAAGCAATCAAGTCAAACAGCAGATCAAGGCGACTCATCTTACAAACAAATAAACTACTACTAGAGGTACCATCAAGCTTAGCTTGAGGTAGGGATAGGTATTTTTAATTGGTTGGAGTTTGAACAAGGTAAGATACTTGGTATATCTACCAAGAGTAGAGTTCAAAAGATTATAAAAGGTTTTGGAGATCCTAGAGGTAAGAGTAGTTGAAGGTTCTGTCTTGAAAACATAAGGAGGTTATAGCTCTCCATAGTTTTGTCAATGGAAGCTAGTAAACTAGTTTTGGTTACAAAAGCATCTTGGCTCAAGTTTTGAAATGCCAGAACATTTGAAAATATGTAAAATGAGCCAGGATAGTTTTGTTAAATAGCTTTTGTCAACTGATGGCTAGGTAAGGAGTATCATATGGTATACACTCACATGCACAAGCACAAACAGAAAACAAGCAAACACTGCACCAATGAAGAAAAAGTTTTTGTTCCCCCTGATTTTTGCATTCTAGACAACTAATCAGGGTTGCTGAAATTGGGATGTCACATTCCTTTCCAAAACCACCACCATAGTCATTGCATGTGTCATCTTTTCTGAAAGCATATGGATCCACTAGTGTCATTGCATGTGTGTTCCTTTCCTAAACCACCACTAGAGTCATTGCATTTGTCTTCTTTTCCTAAACCACATGGATCCACCAGAGTCCTTGCATGTATCTTTCTTTCCTAAACGACCACCAGAGTCACTGCATGTGTGTTCCGTTCCTAAACCACCACCAGAGTCATGGCATGTGTGTTCCTTTCCTAAACCACCACTAGAGTCATTGCATGTGTCTTCTTTTCCTAAACCACATGGATCCACCAATGTCATTGCATGTGTGTTTCTTTCCAAAACCACCACCAAAGTCATTGTATGTGTCTTCTTTTCCCAAACCACATGGATCGACCAGAGTCATTGGATGTGTCATCATTTCCTAAACGACCACCAGAGTCATTGCATGTGTGTTCCTTTCCAAAACAACCACAAGTGTCAATATATCTGTCTTCCTTTACTAAACCACCACCAGAGTCATTGCATGTGTGTTCCTTTCTTAAACCACCACCAGAGTCAAGGCATGTGTGTTCCTTTCCTAAACCACCACCATAGTCATTGAATGTGTCATATTTTTTGAAACCATATGGATCCACTAGTGTCATTGCATGTGTGTTCTTTCCTAAACCACCACCAGCGTGATTGCATGTGTGTTCCTTTCCTAAACCACCGCCAGAGTCAGTGCATCTGTGTGCTTTTCCTAAACCACATGGATCCACCAGAGTCATTGTATGTGTGTTCCTTTCCTAAACCACCACCAGAGTCACTGCATGTGTGTTCTTTTCCTACACCACCACCAGAGTCATTGCATGTGTGTTCCTTTCCAAAACCACCACTAGAGTCATTGCATGTGTGTTCCATTCCTAAACCACCACCAGAGTCATTACATGTGTCTTCTTTTCCACCACCAGAGTCATTGCATGTGTCTTGTTTTCCTAAACCACATGGATCCACTAGAGTCATTGCATGTGTATTCTTTTTCTAAACCACCACCAGAGTCATTGGATGTGTGTTCCTTTCCTAAACCACCACCAGAGTCATTGGATGTGTGTTCCTTTCCAAAACCACCACCAGAGTCATTGCATGCATTTTCCTTTCCAAAACCACCACTAGAGTCATTGCATGTGTGTTCCTTTCCTCAACCACCACCAGAGTCATCACATGTGTCTTCTTTTCCTAAACCACATGGATCCACCAGAATTGCATGTGTCTTCCTTTCCTAAACCACCACCAGAGTCATTCCCTATGTGTTCCTCTCCTAAACCACCACCAGAGTCACTTAATGTGTGTTCTTTTCCTAAACCACCACCTACAATAATTGCATGTGTGTTCCTTTCCTAAACCACCACTAGAGTCATTGCATTTGTCTTTGTTTCCTAAAGCACATGGATCCACTAGAGTCATTGCATGTGTCTTCCTTTCCTAAACGACCACTAGAGTCATTGCATGTGTGTTCCTTTCCTAAACCACCCCAAGAGTCATTGCATGTGTCTTCTTTTCCTAAATCACATGGATCCACCGGTGTCATTGCATGTGTGTTTCTTTCCGAAACCACCACCAGAATCATTGTATGTGTCTTCTTTTCCTAAACCACATGGATCCACCAAAGTCATTGGATGTGTATTCCTTTCCTAAATGACCACCAGAGTCATTGCATGTGTGTTCCTTTCCTAAACCACCACCAGAGTCATTGCATGTGTGTTATTTTCCTAAACCACATGGATCCACTAGGGTTATTGCATGTGTGTTCCTTTCTGAAACCAACACTAGAGTGATTGCATGTGTCTTCTTTTCCTAAACCACCACCAGAGTCATTGCATGTGTCTTCCTTTCCTAAACAACCACCAGAGTCATTACATGTGTGTTCCTTTCTTAAACCCCCACCAGAGTCAAGGCATGTTTGTTACTTTCCTAAACCACCTCCATTGTCATTGCATGTGTCTTCTTTTCAGAAACCATATGGATTTACCAGTGTCATTGCATGTGTGTTCCTTTCTTAAACCACCACCAGAGTCATTGCATGTGTGTTCCTTTCCTAAACCACTGCCACAGTCATTGCATGTGTCTTGTTTTCCTAAACCACATGGATCCACCAGAGTCATTGTATGTGTGTTCATTTCCTAAACAACCACCAGAGTCATTGAATGTGTTTTCTTTTTCTAAACCACCACCAGAGTCATAGCATGTGTGTTCCTTTCCTAAATCACCACTAGACTCATTGCATGTGTCTTATTTTTCTAAACCACATGGATCCACCAGAGTCATTTCATGTGTTTTCCTTTCCTAAACCACCATCAGAGTCATTGCATGTGTCTTCCACATGGATCGACCAGAGTCATTGCATGCGTGCTCCTTTCCAAAACCACCATCAGAGTCATTGCATGTGTCTTCTTTTCCTAAACCACATGGATCCACCAGTGTCATTGCATGTGTGTTCCTTTCTTAAACCACCACTAGAGTCATTGCATTTGTTTTCTTTTCCTAAACCACATGTGATATGGGGTGGCCCGATCTTCTCAGTAAGCGGATGGCGGTGATGATGGTAGATGATAGATAACTAGCCTGTAGCTATGAACTCTCCCGCTCGATCCCTGATGCCAATGCAACAACTCTCGAACCTTGTAGGATATTCACAACACCACGCTCTTGCACACGCAGCCGTGACCACGAACGGTAGTATGCAATCTACTAATTCCCAATGGAACAACAGATCACACTCAATTATAGTTGGTAAATTCGAACACAGGGTAATTCCATAGGTTCTATGAAAGAAACAACTCCAAAATATTTTAACGTGGTCTAAGACCTAAACTACGGCGCCCCCATCTATTTAACGGCTAAGGGTCAGCGGCTACGACTAGGAATAACAGTTCGAGTTAAACTAGACTAAGATACAACCGACCCAAAGTGGGGCGGCTCCAGGCGCGCAGGCCTACTCTGTCGTGGCAGAGTCGGACCCGGTTTCTCTCTCGCGGCAGGCTACCGTGGTAGAAGACTGAGTGGTTTCTCTGCCGCGACAGAGATCCCTCGATCATGTGTTGATCTTCTCGTGGAGTGCTCCTTGCGCTTCCTCTTTCTCCTCCCTCACGCATTCCTCATTAATCAACACGCCATGTTCCTTCAGCTCCTCACTCTGTGCTATGCCTTCTTTTCCTAAGTACCTGATCATACAATAATTCAAAGACTTAGGTAGTATAAAATTCTCATTAATTGAAACATCATGTTCATTAAGAAACAAGTTCACCTGTTGTTCTAGTAGCTTAGCACGAGCTCTTGTAATAGGTCCAATTCTAATCTCATTGGATTGATCCTTCTTTGCGATTGGAACAACTTCATTAGAAATTGGGGTAGGTGTAATTGTAGGGATGTCCTCATCATCTCCCCCCCTTCAAAAGGTGTCGTCCTCGATGCTCCAAGGTCTTCTCCAGCATATGGTGACAAATCAGCAACGTTGAAGCTATTGCTAATTCCACCAAACTCATCAATAGGTATATCAACCGAGTAGGCATTATAATTAATCTTGGCTAACACCTTGTAAGGACCAACACCACGTGGCTTCAATTTTGACTTTCGAAGTAGTGGGAACCTATCCTTGCGTAGATGCACCCAAACCATGTCTCTAGGCTCGAACAACACTTCTTTCCTTGCTTGATTCCTTGCAGCAGCAATGTTCTTGCCTTTCTTCTCAATAGCCTCTCGAGTCTTCTCATGTATTTTCTTCACATAATCAGCACTTTTTGATGTCTCCATATCAACTCTCTCATGTAATGGCAGAGGCAACATATCAAGTGGCGTCAATGGCTTGAAACCATACACCACCTCAAAAGGACAAAGCTGAGTAGTTGAATGCATAGCCCTGTTGTAAGCAAACTCTACATGTGGCAAACACTCTTCCCACTCCTGCAGATTCTTTTTAATCATGGTCCTTAGCAGTTGTGACAGTGTTCTATTTACCACCTCCGTTTGACCATGTGTTTGGGGATGACATGTAGTACTGAACAACAACTTCGTTCCTAGATTCCCCCATAAGGTCTTCCAAAAGTAGCTCATGAACCTTACATCACGGTCAGAAACAATCGTCTTTGGTACGCCATGTAATCTCACGATGTCCCTGAAAAACAAGTTAGCAACATGCGACGCATCGTCGCTTTTGTGGCAGGCAATAAAATGAGCCATCTTAGAGAACCTATCCACTACCACAAATATGGAATCATGACCTCTCTGAGTTTTAGGTAGACCTAGCACAAAATCCATACTAATGTCTTCCCATGGAGTAGTAGGTGCAGAGAGAGGTGTATACAAACCATGAGGCTTCAGCTTAGATTTCGACTTGTGGCATGTAATACACCGGCTCACAAATCTGTACAGATCACGCCTCATCTTGGGCCAATAAAAATGATCAGCAAGCATGAGTAACGTCTTCTCACGCCCAAAGTGACCCATCAAACCACCAGCATGTGATTCCTGCACTAAAAACAAACGCAACGATGATTCTGGAATACATAGTTTGTTCGCTCGAAACAAATATCCATCATGTATATGATACTTATCCCATGCGTTTCTAAGAGCACACAAACGATATGGTTTAGCAAAATCATGGTCAGTTGCATAAAGTGCACAAAGAGCTTCTAATCCAGGAATTTTAACATCAAGATTGGTTAATAGCATGTTCTTCCTAGATAACGCATCAACAACAACATTCTCTTTTCCCTTCTTATAATTAATGATGTAAGGAAACGACTGAATGAACTCAACCCATTTAGCTAATCTTCTATGCAAGTTTGATTGAGCTTTCAAATATTTCAATGCTTCATGATCAGAATGTATGATGAATTCCTTTGGCCATAAATAATGTTGCCAAACCTCAAGCACTCTAACAAGTGCATACAATTCTTTATCATAGATTGAATAATTCAAACGAGCACTAGTCAATTTCTTAGAAAAATAAGCTATAGGCCGACCCTCTTGCATCAAAACGCCACCTATGCCTATACCACTAGCATCACATTCAACTTCAAATTGCTTCGAAAAATCAGGTAATGGAAGCAATGGTGCAGAAGTAAGCAAACGTTTCAATGTATCAAATGCAATGTCTTGGGCCGCGCCCCAAACAAAAGGAACACATTTCTTTGTCAAATCATTCAAAGGTGCAGCAATGGTGCTAAATTCTGGCACAAAGCACCTATAGAAACCAGCGAGACCGTGGAAACTACGCACTTGACTAACATTCATTGGAGTAGGCCAATTCTGAATTGATTCAATTTTAGATTGATCTACCTCTACTCCATGCTTAGAAACAACAAATCCTAGGAATATGACCTTATCTTTTGCAAATGTACACTTCTCAAGATTATAATACAGTTTATTATCACGTAACACTTGCAAAACTTGTCTAATATGAGTGCAATGTTCAGATTCGGTGTGGATGTATATGAGTATATCATCAAAGTAAACCACCACAAAGCGACCAATAAACTCTCTCAAAACATGATTCATCAAACGCATGAAAGTACTATGTGCATTAGTAAGGCCAAACGGCATGACTAACCACTCATACAACCCAAATTTAGTTTTGAAAGAAGTTTTCCATTCATCCCCCCCTTTCATCCTAATTTGATGATAACCACTACACAAGTCAATTTTAGAGAAAACCAGAGCACCACTCAATTCATCTAACATATCTCTAAGCGTGGAATAGGATGACGATATCAAATAGTGATGTTATTAATCGCTCTACAATCAACACACATGTGCCATGTACCATCTTTCTTAGGAACTAAAATAATAGGAACAGCACAAGGGCTAAGAGAAACATGAATGTACCCTTTATCCAGCAACGCTTGTACTTGGTTCTGAATTTCCTTAGTTTCTTCGGGATTAGTCCTATAGAGTGCACGGTTGGGAAGTGTGGCACCAGGAATCAGGTCCACTTGATGTTCTATACCATGCAATGGAGGCAAACCTGTGGGTACGTCTTCTGGAAACACATCCCCAAAGTCCTGCAAAACAGAAGAGACACCAATAGAAATAGGGGTCATGTCGTTAGAAACCAATACCTCGCCCTTATACATGAGCACAAGTGGCATGGCTGTGGGATCCTCACGAAACTCTCTCATATCCTCCTTGGTGGCTAGCATGAATAACCCAGGCACTCTCTCACTTTTCATTATATCACTCAAGTTAGGCTCAATTACATCAGGAACAGCTGTTACACAGTCTCGCCGAGTGGTAGTATCTTCCTTCAAGTTCACCTCTATCTTCTAGCGAGAATCATTCACAATTTCTTGTGGTGTCATTGGCTGCATAGTAATCTTATTTCCTTTGAATTCTAAGTGATATGTGTTGGCTCGGCCATTGTGTTGCATATGGCGATCATAGAGCCAAGGCCGACCCAATAGTAGGTGACAAACAGTCATAGGAACCACATCAAAATCAATAGAATCTTTGTATGGCCCTATTTAAAAATTCACACGTACCATATGATTTACCTTCATCTCACCATTGTTGCTCAACCATTGTATATAGTATGGCTTGGGATGAGGTAAGTATGTCAAATTCAGTTTGGCACATAGTTCCTTGCAAGATTTCTGCAGCATCCTCCATCAATAATTACCTTGCAAGCTTTATTGGGTCCAACTAGAGATTTTGTTTGGAACAAGTTGCAACGCTGGGATTCTTCAACCAGTTGCACATTAAGTACACGTGAAGATACGACAATAGTGGGTGCACGCTCAACATATGCATCAGCACCATCCTCGCCGTCATCAATTTCATCATCAGAAACTTCATCTCCACTTTCTACTTCACCTTGTTCATTAACAAACATAACCTTGCTATTTGGACAATCTTTCTTGTAGTGACCTTGACCTCCACAAGTATGGCACACCACATCACGAGTACGTGTCGTAGACATGTTGGAACCCGAGCTAGCAGCAGGAGCAGCGGGTTTTCGAGCATTAGAACTAAACGAAGGTGTACTTGCTGGTTTGATCGATGGTGTAGACCTGGCCGAAAATCTACTGGAGGACGAAAAACGAGCACGTGACTTTGCCTCTTCTGCCAACTGGGATTCAGCCTCTATAGCATGATGCAACAACTCATTCATGGTCTCATACTTGTGATGACGAACAATGCTCTTGATCGGTAACTTCAAATTGTTTAGGATTCGCTGCATGGTCATCTCAATGGACTCATGAATTCTAGCACGCTACATAAGCATCTCCATCTCCATGTAGTACTCATCAACTGTCATGGTGCCTTGCTTCAGTTGCGTAAATTTATCAAAAACTGATCGCAAGTAGTTGGTTGGTACAAAACGAGCTTTCATGATTTGTTTCATCTCGCGCCAATCCATCACAAGAAGTTCATTGTCCTCCCTCCTATGTTGCACAAGAGCATCCCACCAACGCAAAGCATAACCATCAAATTTAGATACTGCAAGCTTGACCTTCTTATCTTCTGGATAGTCAAATAAGCGCCAGAGTTTCTCAATCTTCAACTCCCATGTGAGGTAGTCTTCAGGATCAATGGAACCATCAAACTTAGGAATTGCAAATTTTGGCTTGCCCAAACCATCATCAGCAGCTTGGTTGGGCAAACGTTGAGCACGCCCAAGAGGGGCAAACCCACGGCCATGAGCAGATGCATGGACAGGGGGAATAACACGTCCCCTGCCAACATGTGGAGCAGCATCCACAGCGCTACCCTCATCAAAATCATCAAAGGCATCATCATGTTGAGGATCTTCTCGTCTATGTAAGGCGGCTGTCAAACCCTCAATGGACTGCTGCAAAGCGGTGACATTGACATTGAGCGTAGCCACTTGCGTTTGAATAGTATCAACCGTTCCAACATGCTGATCCAATCTCATATTTATATCCTGGAGATTCTTGTCAATGGCATCTGTTGTGTTAGTAAACACACGTGTCAAATGGGGCTTCAAAGCCTCATATTCACGCCAATTAACAAGCTCCTCATCCTTCTTTTTCTGCATCACAACATCATCATCACTAGAAGACATGATCAGTAGGTTAGTGCACAAAAATCAAAAATCTGTATGGTGGAACTCTCACAGCTCACTCACAACTAATAAGAAAGGAGATCTTACCGTTCCAAAGTGAATAGAGATGCTCTACCAAACGAATTCAAAAACTGATGCACTGATGTGATGAAGTGAATATCAAAGGTATAGAGAATGATCACAGGGCACACAGGGTATTTATGGTGGAGCTGTAGGTATGGTATCCTAACTACACCGTAAACAAGTCCTAGTGCTGATCGTACAAATACCCAAGAAACACACACGTGGAGAAAAACGTGGCAATGCAACTATGAAGGGTGTTGCACTACGCTCGAGAGACACTAGCAAAGCTCAAAGTAAACAGGCACAAGATTGCTCAATCTACCGGTGCAAAAAAGATATCACTAGGCCTCTTGCACAAATTCTCTTTTTCCACAATGTTTTCTTTGTCTTTTGTATTGCTTTTTCTTGATACTTTTCCTTTTGCTATCTTGCTGTTTTCTTCTTTTTTTTGATAGATAACACACGGCCAACTACAAAGTATGGCACCAGAAGTCCTAAGAGCAGCCTGTCGGAGCGGAAACTAGTCTCAATAGGCAAGTTCCTACACCTATGTAGTAGATTGGCTGTGGCTAAGGGTTTTGGAAAAGTGCAAATCGGTCACACTTTGTAATTATGGTGTCGTGGCACAGCGGCGGCAGCAAAACTGCCAGAAATCATGCCGCGACAGATTGGTAACTTGGTAACTCAGAATCCTGCCGTGGCAGAGAAAACGCAGAAATCCTGTCGTGGCAGATTTGATAACCCGGGAAGTCCTGCCGTGGCAGAAAAAGATGCCAAAATCCTGCCGTGGCAGACTCGGTAACCTGGAAAGTATTATTATTATTATTATATTTTAATTCCGACTCAGTCAATAGTAGAAGACTAGGACTCTTAGAGTAGATCGGATCTGATTGGATGGTGGCGGAAAACAAAGGTGGGACACGACTAAAACAAAGAGACAACAAAACTACGACAAATAGATCTAGATCGAAACAAAAGGATGAACACGATCAGCGACTATTACTCATCTACGATGCAATCTAGTCTATGACAACTCTCTTTTTTTTGTGGGGCTTTTTCTGTATAGGACTAAAACACTCTCTAATCTATGGATGGATTGCTTATCGAGGCAACGAGGAAATCTGATACCAAGATGATATGGGGTGGCCCGATCTTCTCAGTAAGCGGATGGCGGTGATGATGGTAGATGATAGATAACTAGCCTGTAGCTATGAACTCTCCCGCTTGATCCCTGATGCCAATGCAACAGCTCTCGAACCTTGTAGGATATTCACAACACCACGCTCTTGCGCACGCAGCCGTGACTACGAACGGTAGTATGCAATCTACTAATTTCCAATGGAACAACAGATCACACTCAATTATAGTTGGTAAATTTGAACACAGGGTAATTCCAGAGGTTCTATGAAAGAAACAACTCCAAAATATTTTAACATGGTCTAAGACCTAAACTACGGCGCCCCCATCTATTTAACGGCTAAGGGTTGGCGGCTACGACTAGGAATAACAGTTCGACTCAAACTAGACTAAGATACAACCGACCCAAAGTGGGGCGGCTCTAGGCACGCAGGCCTACTCTGCCGTGGCAGAGTCGGACCCGGTTTCTCTGTCATGGCAGGCTGCCGCGGCAGAAAACTGCGTGGTTTCTCTGCCACGGCAGAGATCCCTCGATCATGTGTTGATCTTCTCGTGGAGTGCTCCTTGCGCTTCCTCCCTCTCCTCCCTCGCGCATTCCTCATTGATCAACACGCCATGTTCCTTCAGCTCCTCACTCTGTGTTATGCCTTCTTTTCCTAAGTACCTGATCATACAATAATTCAAAGACTTAGGTAGTATAAAATTCTCATTAATTGAAACATCAGGTTCATTAAGAAACAAGTTCACCTATTGTTCTAGTAGCTTAGCACGAGCTCTTGTAATAGGTCCAATTCTAATCTCATTGGATTGATCCTTCTTTGCGATTGGAACATCTTCATTAGCAATTGGGGTAGGTGTAATTGTAGGGATGTCCTCATCAACATGTGTCCACCAGAGTCATTGCATCTGTGTTCCTTTCCTAAACCACCATCGGAGTCATTGCATGTGTCTTGTCTTCCTAAACCACATGGATCCACCAGTGTCATTGCATGTGTGTTCCTTTCTTAAACCACCACTAGAGTCATTGCATGTGTGTTCCTTTCCTAAACCACCACTAGAGTCACTGCATGTGTGTTCATTTCCTAAACCACCGCTAGAGTCATTGCATGTGTCTTCTTTTCCTAAACCACATGGATCCACCAGAGTCATTGGATCTGTCTTCCTTTCCTAAACCACCACTAGAGTCATTACATATGTGTTCCTTTCCTAAACCACCACCAGGCTCATTGAATGTGCGTTCTTTTCCTAGACCACAAATATAGTAATTGCATGTGTGTTCCTTTCCTAAAACACCACCAGAGTCATTGCATGTGTCTTCTTTTCCTAAACCACATGGATCCACCAGAGTCATTGCATGTGTCTTCTTTTTCTAAACCACCACCAGAGTCATTGAATGTGTCTTCCTTTCCTAAACCACCACTAGAGACATTGCATGTGTGTTCCTTTCTAAAACCACCACAAGAGTCATTGCATGTGTGTTCCTTTCCTAAACCACCACCAGAGTCAATGCATGTGTCTTCTTTTCCTAAACGACATGGATCCACCAGGGTTATTGCATGTGTGTTCCTTTCTTAAACCACCACCAGAGTCATTGCATATGTGTTCCATTTCCTAAACCACCACCAGAGTCATTACATGTGTCTTCTTTTCCTAAACCACATGGATCCACCAGAGTCATTGCATGTGTCTTCCTTTGCTAAACCACCACCAGAGTCATTGCATGTGTGTTCCTTTCCTAAACCGCCACCAGAATCATTGCATGTGTGTTCCTTTCCTAAACCATCACCGGCGTCATTGCATGTGTGTTCCTTTCCAAAACCACCACCAGAGTCATTGCATGTGTGTTCTTTTCCTAAACCACATGGATCAACTAGGGTTATTGCATGTGTGTTCCTTTTCCTAAACCACATGGATCCACCAGTGTCATTGCATGTATGTTTCTTTCCAAAACCACCACCAGAGTCATTGTATGTGTCTTCTTTTCCTAAACCACATGGATCCACCAAAGTCATTGGATGTGTCTTCCTTTCCTAAATGACCACCAGAGTCATTGCATGTGTGTTCCTTTCCTAAACCACCACCAAAGTCATTGCATGTGACTTCGTTTCCTAAACCACATGGATCCACCTGTGTCATTACATGTGTGTTCCTTTCCTAAACCACCACCAGAGTCATTGCATGTGTGTTCTTAACATCCCAATTTCAGCAACCCTGATTAGTTGTCCAAAATTGAAAAATCAGGGGGAACAAAAACTTTTTTTTGTTGAATGCTGAAGTGTTTGCTTGTTGTTGGATATGCTTATGCATATGAATGTGTATTAGATGATATACTACTCACCTTAACACCAGTGGACAAAAGCTACTTCCCAAAACAGTCTTGGCTTAATTTCCATATTCTCAAATGTTCTGGCATTTCAAAACATGAGCCAAGATGCTTATGTAACCAAAACTTTTTTTGTAACTTCTATTGACAAAACTATGGTGAGTTATATAACAAAATCTCCCTATGATTCCAAGACAGAACCTTCAACTAATCTTACATCTAGGATCTCGAAAACCTTTTTTGTAAGTGTTTGCTTGTTGTTGGATATGCTTATGCATATGAATGTGTATTAGATGATATACTCCTCACCTTAACACCAGTTGAAAAAAGGTACTTCCCAGAACAGTCTTGGCTTAATTTCCATATTCTCAAATGTTCTGGCATTTAAAAACATGAGACAAGATTCTTATGTAACCAAAACTATTTTTGTAACTTCTATTGACAAAACTATGGAGAGTTATATAACAAAATCTCCCTATGATTCCAAGACAGAACCTTCAACTACTCTTACCTCTAGGATCTCCAAAACATTTTTGTAAGCTTTTGAATTCTACTCTTGGTAGAGATACCAAGGACCTTACCTTGTTCAAACTCCAACCTATTTCAAAATACCCATCCTTACCTCAACCTAAGCTTGGTGGTAACCCCAGTAGTAGTTGATTTGTTTGTAAGATGAGTTCTCTTGATCTGCTGTTTTAATTGTTTGCTTAGGAGATAGTATGAGCTACTCTAGGAGCTCATCACTAGGGTCAAGATGTTTCCAAATCATCAAACCCCAAGAAAGAATACAAATCTGGATATGATCCCTAGCAACTAGGTGATCATCTAAAACCCTTAACCAGATCCATTATGAAGATTTCCATTCTAGAAGCTTCCAAGTCCATGAAGACCAATATCAAGCATGGATCCCTTCTCCTCAATCTAAACTTCAACATCATCCACTTGTTGATGCTATGATACCTTGCAACACCACCAAAAACATTCCCACTCATACTCTAGTCAAACTCCTCAAAACTGTTAAATTTGACTAAGTCTAGAAACTGTTTCAACATCACCTTTTTGAATGCCTCCCTTTCTCAACCCTTGTGCATTTATGGAAATTAATTTGAACCATATTGTTAACTATCCTAAGGACTACTAAGGAACACTATTGCCCTTGGTTATATCATCCTCCAACCCACTTGTTCTTGATGGTTTTGCAGGCAAGAAAATAACTTTTCCTGCAAATCTAGTCAGCATGCCTACTTTGATAGAAGCTCACACCACCATGCAACCTTCTATGGACCAAATCTTTGCATGGTTGTGTTATCCTCATATAGGTCTATCAATATCTACTTCACTGCTTCCAAGTGGATATTTGTGCTACTTAAACCCACAAGGTTTTGAAGGCTAGTTGATAATCTGCTTTGGCAGGCTTATTTTATTCAAAGTTTGAAAGCCTGTCTTGGTGAGGTAAAGCAGGATCAAGCTCAAATCTATGTACCATGTTGATGTATATCACTTTGTCTATCCATCCATCTACCCCATGCCCCAAGGGGAGATCTGAGCTCCAAGATCCAACATGGTTTTGATGGTATGAAATTAACATCACCCTAGATCCTTAATCTAGGGTATTCCACCAAAATCAACTTGGATTCTCCAATCCCAATGTTGCAAATGCTTGATACACCTTGTCTACATCATCTACCTTGATTATCAAGATTTATAAAATATTATCCATATTTATTATGGACCAAAACTATTTAATTCCCTAAATAGGGAAATCTCCAAAACTCCTCTCATAAAGGAAAGTTTGGTTTTTCCCAAAACACTTCCCTAAATTTTGGCCCAAGTGAGGTCCCTATATCATACCCCATCCTCCCACCTCGAAAATAAATATTTTTGAAGAGCTTTATTATTTCTTTTTGCCCATTTTCTAAAATGGCTAAATTGGAATAATAATTGTTTTAAATATTTTTATCTTCCAAAAAATCTTGGAAAAATTCCCCTAAGTGTGTATTCACATTTGGGACCATCTCAGATCAAAAACCAATCTTGTCCAATGTAAAATCCTCAAATGATATTCTAGAAACTACTTCTGCAGTTTTTGAATAAATGGATTTAAGTGGACTTTAAATCTTTAGCAGAATCCCAAATAATTCCTGGATATCTACCATGACCTCATCTATCTACCAGTACCATCTTCCCACCTTGCACAGTGCAAAATATTAAACTTCCTTCACAAGCCTCATTTTGCTCAAATATGGCAAACTAAGGAATTAGTGGCCTAGACCAAATTAAATCACCACTAAGTCTTACCACCACTCTCCACAGCTACCAACACTCATCTTAGGTCGTGGTCAATGTAGCAATTACTGTAGAAACCCCTCTCCCTTGACCCATGTGCTTAAGAGAAAGAGAGATAGAGAGAGAGAGAGAAGTGGGACCAAATACTTGCAACAACCTCCACCACCCCCTCCCTATCTCTTTATTCGACCAAATGCCCCTCTCACCCCTCTCCACCGCTCCCTAAGCCAATCAAAGGCCAGCCCCACTCCTCCCCCATGTCCAAAGAGGACATTTACAACATCAACCTCCCCCCTCGGTATAAATCGGCCAGAGGCCACCCTAGCTCCCCTCACAGGCTTATTTGCCCCCTCTGCTCCCTCTTACCACCCCCATCACCCCCACTCCTTCTCCCCTTCTTAGTGCTGCCCAAGAGAAGGAGAAAAGAGAAGCTCGGCCTCCTCCCTCTACTCGAGCATAGCTCCCCCACCTCCCTTCCCCTACCTCTGCATGTTCGCTCCCAGAACCCCCATGACCCCTACATCTAACCCTCCCCTCTGTTTTGCCCAGGATCCTCTCCATCGTCGCCGCTGGCAAGCTCCCGAGAGCACCACCGCGGGTGTCGTCGCACGAGTCACCTCCCGTCGTGGAACCTGCTGCTTCTGCCCCTCACTCGGATCGTTGTTGTCGACTGCTTCATCCTGCAGCATCCCCAGCTCCACTCCTCCCTTAGGTGAGCCTTCCCACCGCTCCCTCGCCTCTGCTAGGGTTCCGGCCTGCCACGCCTGCTCAAAGGGAGATGACGGCCCCAGGCCATCCGTCTCGTCTTAATCGAACGGTCGAGCATCTCCAATACCGCTTCGCCCTCCCCAGTTGCTGACGAGCAGGCCCTGCCCGTCAGCGGTTCAAACGCAACTCCCGCGTGGCGCGTCCCCTGCGTGGGCCGAATCCGCCTCCCCGGCCCAGCGGCCTCTCAGATCCGAGCCCAACGCTGCCCCTTTTTCTTATTCTTTTTAGTAGATCTTTAAATCTAGAAGTTTGTCTTTAGATTAAATCATTTAAAAATGCAAATCAACTTCAAATTACTAGATCTAAATTTTTTCATGTTCTATGGAGTATTCCCTACCACCCAGAGCTAGTCTCATACCAATATCTATCTTAGTGTTTTGATGGATTTAAATATACTAAAATGTGTCAATTACACCAAATAATTTCCTCACTGAGCCACCCAACTCCAATTGGAGTAAAACCAACTGCCCCTGGTAGGTATTACCTGTACCTATTTTATGGACTTGGTCCCATGCCAAGGTGAACAGTAAGTTGTCTTTAGTAAAAATAACAAAAACAGCTCTGATCTGACTTTAGGAATTTCTCTAAGTCAAACCAACAGATGTATTGGACCAATTCCAACTCCTAGTAAAACTCCATATCAGTATCTATCAAAACCCCGGAGCCCATAAATTTCTAAGCCCCAGATGATTTATTGTGAATTAATCTTTTCTAGGCTTAGTTAACTCACTAGATAAATCACCACAATATCTCTGCAACTCCAAAAATAGTGATTCCATTTGGTACTGGAAAGTATTTTCAATACCTATCCATTTCCCTTTACCTCATATCAAAAGCCTATGTATATTAATTTTGGTGAAAAACACAAAACACCTCCAGAACTACTCTTGGGAATTTCTTGAGGGCATTCTATAACTATCTTGACCTGATTCTAAATCTCAGTGAACAAGTACATCAATCCCTACCTAACCATCCAAGGAAATAATTTTTGGAGCTACATAACTTCTCTGGTGAATTATTTCCTAAACATAGTGTCTTTTTCACTATAAAAATCCCTATAAATCCTTTGTAATTGATAAAATAGTGAAACCACTTTTGTTGGTTTAATTTTATCAATACCTATCTGTTGGTATCATGTTTTTAGAATGGTATCATACAGAATATGTCTTGGTCCAAAATCCATCTCCTAGGTAATTTCTAGACTTCAAATCCTAAGGGATTTTCTTCCATATTTCAAAGACAAGGCCAATCTTATCAAATCCTTTCCTCCTAAGACCTAATGAATTATGAACTTGTATTGTTCATTGTTTGCTGTATGTATTGGTGCTAGTATGCCCTGTGTTGATTGTGCTATTGCTCATTGCATGTATACTCGGTGACGACGATAGTTGCGCTTGTATTGGCGCCGAGAAGAAGAGGTCTTATTATAATCGGTATTATGGTTTTCTAAGAAGAAGTCCAGGGACATATTGCCATATTGCTGATCATCACGCAAGCCACCTTCTTGCTCATGAGCCTTGTCCTACTGTTTTACTTATGCATGTTTTACTTCTTGTTTTATGAAAATTCCATTGTTTAAATTTTGTTGATGTATATATATACAGTAGTGGTTTGGCTCCTCCGGACCATGGCACTTGGGTACTACTAAGTACAACCCCCTTGGTGACACCTACTTGTCCCTAGTAGAATAGATGGTGTATCTCACCATAACCCTTTGGAGACCCCCGGTT
Organism: Avena sativa; assembly: GCA_916181665.1. Lineage (NCBI taxonomy): Eukaryota > Viridiplantae > Streptophyta > Magnoliopsida > Poales > Poaceae > Avena > Avena sativa. The sequence continues at coordinate 370,649,233 of OV702291.1, read as the reverse complement.
TTTTGGCCGAAGCAAAGCTAGAGGATGGGAAGACCCCGAAAAAGGTTTTTACCAAATGTTTTGTGATAAAACCTTGGTGAGGTGGGACCTCCCAAGAGATGTTGAGAAAGAAAAAGGTTTTTTTTACAAAATGCTGGAGGAAAACCGGAGGAAAACGGTTTACGAAAACACACCTGGTTCTCTGCAGTTTTGCTAGAACAATTAACCCTGTGAACCACATTACTCTAGTATGGGACAGGGCTGGATTTGATGTTTGTCTATTCTGGTATAAGTTGCCTCGCAACAACTACAGGGTATCGGGGATCCCTGGAGGGTGGGCCTTCTCCGATAAAGGTCCATGCGGGACATCGACCTGGAGAAGGAACAAAGGGTCGGCAGGCCTCCACGCGTTACTATGAGCCCCTCATTGAAAGCGCTCACTTGGGAGGTGGAGAAAGCGCTCTGGTTGGTCCTTGCCCGACGTCCCGGTGTTGAGGGGATTAGCACTCATAGGGTAGGCACTTGTATTGGAGTGGGCATCCAGAGAGTGTTGATCGGTTACTCGACCCACGATCGGTGAAGATCAGGGTAGTGTACCCGGATGGTGTGGGTAAAGTGTACAACCTCTGCAGAGTGTAAATCTATTCGAATAGCCGTGTCTGCGATCATGGACGGTTGGGAAGGTTTTTGTAGAGCGGTGCTGGTTTTCTTTTCAAAAAGGATTTTGGAGAAGAAATGGCTTTGGAAATGTTTTGACCATGGGATGGTCGGAAAAAATACCTGTTTTGACCATGGGATGGTGAGGAAGGTATGGAAGGAATTTTGTCGTGGGATGACTGGAAGAAAGGAACAAATGGGTGACCCAGTCCTAATGTTTTCCAAACTTTTCAAAATGGTTTCCAAAATGTTTACAAAAGTTTTCAAAAAAGATATGTAGATGCTATATCTACAAGAGAAACTATTTATGGAAAGAACCTCTCTTGGAGCCCTCCTACTACCACAGCCATATTGCATATTTTCCTACTATTATTACTCTTAAGGTGGTTTGCGAGTACATTCAAAGTACTCACCGGCATTGTCCCTGGCTATTAATGTTGTCATATATCAAGACGAAGGTGAAGTGGATGACTATGCGAGCTAGGACGTTCTCCCAGTCAATTGCCTATAGGTTAAGGCATGGCTCGAGCCCTACGCTTGATGAAGTTCCGCTGATGTTTATTGATGTAGCCATAACGGCATTTATGTAAGTCTTGTAATTCGGTATATTCTCGGATGTTGTAATGATACTTGTCGGTTATGTGCCACGACTAACTGATCATGGGATCGTGGTTGTATGCATAACAGGGATTCTCGGAGGATTAATCCGGGGCCCCACATGTTCCTTTCCTAAACCACCACCAGAGTCAATGCATGTGTGTTCTTTTCCTAAACCACATGGATACACTAGGGTTATTGCATGTGTGTTCCTTTCCTAAACCAACACTAGAGTCATTGCATGTGTCTTCTTTTCCTAAACCACCACCAGAGTCATTGGATGTGTCTTCCTTTCCTAAACCACCACCAGAGTCATTGCATGTGTTTTCCTTTCTTAAACCACCACCAGAGTCAAGGCATGTGTGTTCGTTTCCTAAACCACCTCCATAGTCATTGCATTTGTCTTCTTCTCCGAAACCATATGGATCCACCAGTGTCATTGCATGTGTGTTCCTTTCTTAAACCACTAGAGTCATTGCATGTGTGTTCCTTTCCTAAACCACTGCCAGAGTCATTGCACGTGTCTTATTTTCCTAAACCACATGGGTCCCCCAGAGTCATTGTATGTGTGTTCATTTCCTAAAACACCACCAGAGTCATTGAATGTGTTTTGTTTTCCTAAACCACATGGATCCACTAGTGTCATTGCATATGTGTTCCTTTCTTAAACCACCACCAGAGTCATATCATGTGTGTTCATTTCCTAAACTACCACCAGAGTCTTTGCTTGTGTATTTTTTTCCTAAACCACATTGATCCACCAGAGTCATTGCATGTGTGTTCCTTTCCTAAACGGCCACCAGAGTCATTGAATGTGTCACTACAAGAAAAGTTGGCTTTTACAACAGACGGTTTTTGTGGTTGAAGGCCCGTTTTTCATGGCTAAAAAGTCTTCTACAATGGATGCCCATCGTGGTAAAAGCCCCGTCACAGAAGGAACTACCATGGTTTTTTCCTGACAGTGGTGGATCACACCCTTTAGCCATGAAAACTTATTCCGTCGTAGATCTGTCCACCAGCCGTGTTGACTGCTGACGTCATGCAAAATGCCACGTGGCAAACACTGTTAACAACCAGTTACCGCCGTTAAGGGCCACGGAAACCGTGGTAGAAGCCAGGTCCAGCCAAGGCCTGCTCACAATTAAGTGGGTCGACCCATCAAGATAGCCCAATAAGATTACGACCCTTTACTATTTCGTCCGACACTGTTTGAAATGGGCCCAAAGATGTGGCCAGTAGCGGCCCGTGAATGTCAGGCCCGTTATTGTTTCGGCCTACAAAAGCCCACAGTTTTCGAACACTGTGCGGCCCATTAATAGTCTGTGACAAGTAGACCCGATACTATTAAAGCCCACGTTCATCCCATCACTGTTCTCACAGCTTGTCATGGGTTGCCTACGAACAGCCCACTTTTGAGAAAGTCTGATACTATTCTGGCCTTTTACTATTCTGGCTCATTAATGTTCTAGCCGTCTACTATTCATGTCCGTTACTATTGTGGACCTTTATTGTTTAAGTCTGTTACTGTGCTTACTGCCGCTGTTCAAGCCTGCTACAGTTCAGGCCTGCTACTATTCTGGCCTGTTTGCTTTTCTGGTCTGTTGCTGTTCTGGCATGTTACTATGCTAGGTTGCTACTATTCAGGTCTGCTGGTGTTTTGGCTTGCTACTATTTTGGTCTGTTACTATCCTGGTCTGTTACTGTTCTGGCCTGCTGCTGTTCTGGCCTGCTACTGTTTTGGCCTGCTACTTTTATGGCCTGTTACTATTTTGGTCTGTTACAGTTTTGGCCTGTTACTGCTTTGCATGTACTGTTTTGGCCTGTTACTGTTTTGGCATGTTACTGTTTTCGCATGTTACTATTTTGGCCTATTACTGTTTTGTCCTATTACTATTCTACCTAGTTGCTGTTACTGTTTCGGTAATTCTGAAGGCCATGCAAATATCATAAAAGGAGTATAATTAGCGATCATCCTTTACTATTCATGGAAGGCGCAATAAAAGAAGGGCAAATAACAAAACCCTATACAGTTACCTGATCGACTTGGTTGGCGTAGTTATGGTACCGCCATTCGTGGACAGCGTCAACTAAATGCCTACATGGCCTTTGCGAGTTTTCTAGATATTACATCAGCTGCAAACTTCTTAAAAATATTACATAATATGAACAAAAGGGAAAGAAAATTCAGAATTTCAGTTGCCAATCAAGTTGATAGCAGAGTCCTCAATTTGCTTTCTCAATCCATCAACTGCATCTCCCTTTGAGTGTGACAGGTACATTGAAAAACCACCTTGAGACATGATCATGCAGTCCCCTCTGTGGGGCACCCGGACTAATGCTCCGAGAATCCCTGTTATGCATACAACCACGATCCCATGATCAGTTAGTCATGGCACATAACCGACAATTATCAAAGTAAACATCCCGTACTTAACGAATACATGTCATACCTTCCATGCCATTATGGCTACATCAATAATCATCAACGGAACTTCGTCAAGCGTAGAGCCCGAGCCACGCCTTAACCTACAGGCAACTGATTGTGAGGACGTCCTAGCTCGCATAGCTGTCAACTTCACCTTCTTCTCGGTATCTGACCAAGTTAATAGCCAGGGACAATGCCAGTGAGTACTTTGAATGTACTCGCAAACCACCTTAATAGAATAATGAAACAAGAGGATATGCAATATGGTTGTGTAGTAGGAGGGCTCCAAGCGGGGTTCTTTTCTAAAATAGTTTCTCTTGTAGATATGGCATCTCCATATCTTTGTTAAAATCTTTTGTAAAGCCTTTTTGGAAACCTTTTGAAAAGTTTTGTAAACACTAGGATTGGGGTACCCATTTGTTCCCATCTTCAGGTCGTCCCATGACCAACTTCCTTTCTCCTCTTTCCGACCATCCCATGGTCAAAACCTTTCTCCTTTATGACCATCCCATGGTCAAAACCTTTCCAAAGCCATTTCTTTTCCGAAATCCGTTTTGAAAAAAACAACACTGCTCTACAACAACCTTCCCAACCGTCCATGACCGCATACATGGCTATTCGAATATATTTACACTCTGCAGAGGTTGCACACTTTACCCACGCCATCCGGGTACACTACACTGATCTACACTGATCGTGGGTCAAGTAACCGATCAAGACTCTCAGGATGCCCACTCCAATATAAGTTCCTACCCTATGAGTGTTGTTCCCCTCAAAACTGGGACGTCGGGTACCGAGGACCAACAAGAGTGCATTTTACACTTCACATAGTGGGCGCTTTCAATGAGGGGCTCATAGTAAAGCCTGGCTGCCCGCAGACAGTTCGTTCCTTATCCAGGTCGATGTCCCACATGGACCTTTACGGGAGAAGGCCCAGCCTCCGGGGATCGTGACCCCCTATAGTAGTTGTGAGGCAGCTTATACCAGAATAGACAAACATCAAATCCAGCCCTGTCCCAATCCAGATTAATGTGGTTGCACGGGTTAATTGTTCTAGCAAAACTGCAAAGAACCGGGTGCATTTTTGTAAACCTTTTTCCTCCATCTTTCCTTGAGGATTTTGTAAAACAAAACCTTTTTCTTTCTCAACATCTCTTGGGAGGTCCCACCTCACCAAGGTTTTATCATAAAACTTTTGGTAAAACTTTTTTCCGGGGTCTTCCTATCCTATAGCTTTGCTTTGGCTAAAACAGGGTCTCCAAAAATTGGTATGGTGTATTACACCATCTACCATACTAGGGACAAGTAGGTGTCATCAAGGGGGTTGTACTTAGTAGTACCAAAGTGTAATAGCTTGGATGAGCCAAACCACTACAATATATACATCAACATATAGTAAACAATGCAGTTTTCATAAACAGTAGATAAAACATGCATAAGTAAAACTGTAGGACAAGGCTTATGATCAAGAATGTGGCTTGCCTGATGAGCAGCAATTTGGCAACATGTCCCTGGACTCCTTCTTAGAATACCCCATAATACCAATAATAGTTACCACTTCTTCTACTCTCCGATTTCATTGCAACTATCATCGTCTAGAGAGCACATGCAAACAAACCAAACCACAATCAACACAAGGCATACAAGCGTCAATACAATACAACAAACCATTGAATAATACAAGTTTAAGATTCAGTAGGTTTCGAGAGGATTGGATTTAGAAGATTGAGATGGCCTTGGAGAAGGGGATGAACATCCCTTAGGGTTTATAGTCTAGAAACTACCTAAGAGATGGGTTTTGGACCGAGAACATATTATGTATGATACCATTGTGTAAAAATGATACCAACAGATGGGAGTTGATAAAATGAAACCAACAAAAGTGGTTTCACTATTTTATCACTTTTCTTCAATTTCTTATGAATATTCTAGTGCTAAAAGCCCTAGTTCCACGAAATAATTCACCAGAAAAGTTCTGGAGCTCCAACAATTATTTCCTTGGATGGTCAGGTATATTTTGATGTACTGAATAGTTGAGAGGTTTATTCACCCCAAAATAATTACCATAATGCCCTCAGAAAATTCCCAAAGTAATTTATGGAGCTGTTTTGTCTTTTTCACTAGATGTAATATATAGAAGATTTTGATTTGATTCCAAGGACACATGGTAGGTATTTAGAATACCTTTCTATAGAAATTGTAATTACCCAATTTCTATTTGTAAAACTTCTATAGTGATTTTTCTATTTGAACTACCATAGGCAGAGATGATTAATTCACCAAAATTAAACAGAGCCTCAATAAAATTTGATCTCCTGGATTTTGATAGACCTTAGTGTACCACATCACAGAGAGTTGAAATAAACTCAAAACATATTACATTTTGGCTTGAGGAATTTTCTAAACTAAGTTTCAGGTGGATTTTGTCATTTTTACTGATGTAAAACCATAGCTCACCTTGACCTGAGGTAAAATCTACCTAGTAGGTATAGTAAAATACTTGCAGGGGAACTTTGTTTCATCCCATTTGGTTATGTACAACTCCCTGAGGAATTTATTTAGTACAAAAGATGGCTTTTAGTGGATTAATTGCCAATAAATAATGAAAATTATTTTTGGCAAAAGACCAGTTCTACATGTTGCACAAAACATTCAGGAACATGGTAGATTTTAGATCTAGTAATTTAAAGCTGATTAGCATTTTTGAAATGATTTAATCTAAGTCCAAACTTCTGGATTTTTACAGAACTATTAAAAAGAAAAAGAAAAGGAGAGCGCCAGGCCGGGATCTGCGCCGAGTTGGGCCAGCCTAGGCGAAATCGGCCCAGCCGAGCGAGGCCAGCGAGCGGGAGCGCGAGTTCGAATCCGCCAGGCAGGGCCCGCTGGATCTATAGGAGATCGACGGTGTCTGGCCATCGTCTCCGCAGAATAGAGCGCCGCTGGCGGAAACCCTAGACATCATCGGGGGAATAGCGGGGAGCTCATCGGGGGTTTGGGAGGCGTCGCGGGGCCATAGGAGGACGCGGAGCACCGCGACGAGCCTGGAGAAGGGCAGCATGGTGGGCTTCCGCACCAGGATCTGGCTCACGCGAGGACGCCTGAGAGCAACCTCGTCGGAGCTCGACGGCGCCACCAGTGGAGCTGTTCCTGAGTAAGGAAAACAGAATGGGAAGAGTAAGGGAGGGTAGGGAGCACCAGGGAGTAACATGCAGAGGAGGAGAGGGGAGGATGAGGGAGCTTAGCTCGTTTTCGAGGAGGAGCCCGAGGCTCTTTTCTCTCTCTCTCTCTCGAGCAGCACAGGGCAGTGGAGATGGAGAGGGGGTGCTGGGGTGGTAAGAAGAAGGGAGAGGAAGCAAATGAGGGGCAGGGGACTTACGAGGTGGCCTCAGGCCTATTTAACCCGGGAGGCAAGGTCCATGATAGACTTGTTCCATGCGGAGGACATGGAGGTGGCCAGGCAGGGGATTGGTCAGGTTGGGCGGTGCTGAGGAGAGAGGTGGGGTGCCCTGGTCGTGTTGTAGCTCAGAGAGGGAGGGAGTGGCAACTGCTGCAATTAATTGCCCTCACATGCTTGTCTCTCTCTCTCTCTCACTTCCAAGCATAAGAGGAAAAGATGAACAATGATGCTACAATGCTGGTCTACCTGGGTGTGTCCTGGTGCTGAGGAGAGGTACTGAGCAAGGTTGGAGAGAGTTTAGATTATGAGCTTGATTTAAATCAAGTATTGGTCATATGATTGCTTATGAAGAACTTCTTAGATTTGTACCAGGTCTAGATGATCCAATGCTGCTTGTAGATGGGTAAGGTTGAGATGCATCACTAGGATTTATTTGATATTTTTTAGAGAATTCTGGATGCACTTTATATCAATTATTCAAATAGTGCAGAGAGGGTTTTTAGGAATTTATATGACATTTTTGAATTGGACAAGTTGAGTTTTTGATGTGAGATGGTCCCAAGTGTGAATACACACTTAGGGGAATTTTCCCAAGATTTATTGGAAGATAAAAGTATTTGAAACAATTATTATTACAATTCAGCCATTTAAGAAAATGGGCAAAAAGAAATAATAAAGCTCTTCAAAAATATTTCTTTTTGAAGTGGGAAGATGGGGTATTATATGTGGACCTCAATTGAGCTAAAATTTGGGGAAGTGTTTTGGCAAAAACCAAACTTTCCTTTATGTAAGAAGTTTTGGAGATTTTGTCTATTAAGGAGATTAATTAGATTTGGAGCCATAATAATTATGGATAATATTTGTTAAATCTTGATGATCAATGCATATGATGTATACAAGGTATATCAATCATTTGAAGCCTTGGGAATTGTAAGTCCAACTTGAATTAGATGGGAACAAGGAATTGAGGATCTTGGGTGATGTTATTTTCATACCACCAAAACCTTGTTGGATCTTGGAGCTCAGATATCCCCTTGGGGCATGGGATAGATGGATGGATAGGCCTAGTGATGTAGATCACCATGGTGTATAGGTTTGAGCTTGATCCTGATTGAGCTCACCAAGACAGGCTTTCAAACTTTGAATAAAATGAGCCTGCTAAAGCAGATTATCAACTAGCCTTCAAAACCTTGTGGGTTTAAGAAGCACAAAGATCCACTTGGAACAAGTGAAGTATATATTGATAGACCTATATGAGTAGAACACAACCATGCAAGGAGTTGGTCCATAGAAGGTTGGATGATGGTGTGAGCTTCTGTCAAAGTAGGAATGATAATAAGATTTGCAGGAAAGGTTAATTTCTTGCATGCAAAACAATCAAGAACAAGTGGGTTGGAGAATGATATAACCAAGGGAAAGAGTGGGCCTTGGTAGTCCTTAGTATGGTTAACAAGATGGTTCAAATGCATTTTCATAAAAGCACAAGGGTTGAGAGAAGGAGGCATTCAAAAAGGTGATGTTGGAACAGATTCCAGACTTAGCCAAATTTGGCAGATTTAGGTTTTTGACTAGAATGTGGGTAGTGATGATTTTGATGGGATGCAGGGTACCAAAGAATCGTCAAGAGGATGATATTTGTGTAGATTGAGTAGAAAGGATCCTTTCTTGATACTGGTCTTCATTGACTTGAAAGCTTCTAGAATTAGATCACTTCAGAGTTGATCTGGTTAAGGGTTTTAGATGATCACCTAGTAGCTAGGGATTAGATCCAGCTTTGTAGTCGTGCTTAGGATTTGGGGGTTTCAAGTATCTTGATCTTGGTTATGAGCTCCTATGCTGGCTCACTTAGCTCCTTAAGCAAACAAGTCAAACAGTAGATCAAAGCAATTCATTAGACAACAGATCAAGGCACTTCATCTTAGTAGAACAAGGCAACTCTTCTTACAAACTAAGCAAACCTACTATTGGGGTTACCATAAAGTCTGACTTGAGGTAAGGATGGGCAATTTTGAAAGGTTGGAGTTTGAATAAGATGAGAGTCCTTGGTATCTCTACCAAGAGTAGAATTCAAAGGCTTAATAAAGGTGTTTTGGGAAACCTAGAGAGACGAGTAGTTGAAGGTTCTATCTTGAAAACATAAGGAGATAGTATTCTATAGCTCTCCATAGTTTGATCAATAGAAGATACTAAAATAGTTGGTTGGCAAAGGCTTCTTGGCTTAGGTTTTGAAATGCCAGAACATTTGAGAATATGGAAAATAAGCCAAGAGGATTTTGTGAAATAGCTTTTGTCAACTGGTGTTGAGGTAAGGAGGATATCAACTAATACACACTCATAGGCATAAACATAGTCAAACAGCAGGCGAACACTTCATCATTAAACACGAAAAAGTTTTTGTTCCCCCTGATTTTTGCATTCTAGAAAACTAATCAGGATTGCTGAAATTGGGATGTTATAGACCTTTCCCCCTTAAAAGAATATTGTCCTGAGATTCAGGAGGCTAGGGTTAGGGGATTTTGAGTCGAGTTGATACCAGTTGTCTTGCGCGTCCTATCTTACGGACTCTGTCTTTGAAAGTGGCTACTCTGTCGATGAAGTTGAGCTTCAGTCTTCCGGGATGCACGAAGAGTTGAGTAGAGTCCAGCCTTGATTGCAAGGAATGATCTTATATTCCTTTGGGGCTCGATACCTCGAGGGCTTAGGCTAGGCAGGTGTAGCATCCCAATTGTCTAACATTTGTAATGCTACTTGGTCTAGTAATATAATGGCTACTTCAAATATATAATTGTTGCATCATAATTATATCATGCTCATGTCATCATGCCACCTTGCATTTGAGCATCATATAAAACCCTTTTTGTTTTGGTTCTTCTCTCATATGCATTATTAATTGTATTTGCCTCTTGATATTGTATTTGGTTATTGATATATTGTTTAATGCCCAAGTTGAGTTGGGAGCATATCTTTTATTTAACTCCACCACCTTTCTTGTCATCACCCCATCATTCCACCATTCCACCATATATGAGCATTGCAATTTATTTGGTTTTACCTCTAGCTCATGTGGGTTGGGATGGATCCAATTCTATTTCCACATGCTCTCATATTAGCATCATGTTGTTCCCACATTATTTGATATGTGGAGCCACCTTTGCATGCATTATGAGTAGTGCTCCTTTTCATAGCTTTCACATGGATTATTATGGATTTATGCTCATGTTGGGATATTTTTGGGACTATCAAACATCTAGTGGAATATACACACTAGCAAGTCCCAATTATACTCAAATGTGATCATCTCCATCTACTCCACTTGGAACTTTCATTTAAATTCTTTTGCTTGGCTTATTCCATATTTCTGGAATGCATATGTATAAATGCCATGAATAATTATTTTGTTTTCACAAGATTAAAACATGGCATTTAATGCATTTGCATGGCCCATGCAAGTACCACCACATTCTAGTCTTTTGGGTTTTTATTTGAATCTTGAGTGGATCATCTCTCATCTCTCTCTTCCTCCTTTTGGCTTGGTCTTATTTGATCTTGCTTAAACCCCATCACCACCTTTTATCTCTTCCTCTCTTTGGTCTAGCTCTTGTTTGATCTAGTTTTGTTCTTGCTTGAGCTTGTCAAAAGAAAACACATCACCCAATCCTCTATCACCACCCTACCTCCTCTCTCTCTCATCTCACCCTCTCTCTTCATCCTCTCACCTAAACCCTAGTTCCTCCATAAACACTACACCAAACCTCCCTACCTCCCACCCTCTCTCTCGGCCTCTCTCTTCTCTCTACCTTGCTGGCCCCACCTGGTCACCCTGGCCCACCTAGCTACTATCCAAACCTAGCCCTAACCCGAGCCATAACCCCCCACTCTTCAAACCCTAGCATCTACCCGAGCCTCTCTCCCTCTCTTCTCTCCCTGCCATGAGGGCCCCCTAGCCCGAGCCTCCCCACCAACTGGCCGTCCCCACCTAGCAGCCCACCACCACCTGCCCCTACCCTGGCCGAGCCAGCCCGAGCACGTGAAGAGGAGAGGGAAAGGTGGCACCCGAGCCACCTTTTTCCCTTCACCACCTCCCCACGGTATCTCCCTCTCCCTCTCTGCTTTACCCTTCGCCCCACAACCTCTCTGCCTCTCCCGGATCTCCCCAGACCGCCCCTTCCTCTCCGTCTACCCCTACCACCGTCTACCCCACCCCGGCCACCGTCGGTGTCCACCGTCGTTTCCTCGAACCAGCAGGCGGGCGTGGCGTGGAGGCTGTCGAGGAAGTCAAGGACGCTCCTCTGCATCGCCCTATACACGCCGTCGCGGAGGAGAAGCACCAGAGCGCCGATACCAGCGTCGCCCGAAGCCAAACCCTAGCTCCGCCTGGCCTCTGCCTTGTCGTTGATCCGCTACTCTTCGGCCCGATCAGACCGCATCAACAGCCTCCCGGTGAGCCCACGATCCGCCCTGACACCCCCTTCCTCACTGCTGCATCCTGTTCTCGACGGACCACTTGTCGAGCGCGCTCTGTGCGTCGGTGGCCGCTGCATCGGCTCGTCACCGCGCCACAGCACGCTACTCCTAGCCGCGTTTCCGTACCCAGCAACAACACCCAGCGTAGCCCAGTGGTCACCGCTGCCTGCGCGCGCGCCCAGGTCGCGTGTTCGATCCCCCGCGCCGAGCGCTCGTGCGCGAGCACCGATCGGTCCTCTGTACGCGGAGAAGATCCATAGTGACGCCGCACTTTTTGCAGAAAACCCCCTAGCTTTTTATTCCTAAACCCGCGGTCCAGCCTGCCCCACCGTCAGCCTCAGCGCTCGTTTTGCAGAAAGACCCCCCTAGTTCTTCTAGCCTCAACCCGCACTCCTCTGGATCCACCACGTGTCGCGTCCCAGCTGGCTGCGCGCGCCGTGGACCCTTACACCCTGCCGACCCCACCTGTCATCCACTGTGGCTGGGCGTGCTCGCGGTGACAGAGGGTTTTCTGAGCGCTGTGGCGTCCAGTCAGCCTGGCCCCACCTGTCATTGTTTGTGGCTAGATTTGAGCGAGTGACAAAAGAATTTCTGCATTTCTGTTTTATTCAAACTTTTCAAATTGTTTTAAATTCAAAAATTCAAATCTGTTTTAATATAACTTTTCAAATATAATTCCAAATAACACAAAAAATATATGTTTTGAAATCAGAAAAATATGAGGAATTCAAATATGCCCTTCAAAATATATTTTGAACACTTTAATTTTCAAGTTGATTGAAATTACAAATAAAATGCCCTTTGCCTTAAATAATTAATAACTTTTGTTTTATAACTCCAAAATTGACAAATGATATGTCTAAAATGATTAGCTCGACGAGACCTTTCTGTTTATGCATTCCATGTTCTGTTTTGCAGCATGCATCATATAAATATAAAGCATACAGCAACTTATTTGAGTATAAAATATGATTAAAACTCAATAAAATGCCTTATTCTTGTATTCCACACCTCACCCATGCCATGCTACATTATTGCCATGCAAATTGTGCATCATTCATCATGGCATGATTGTTTGCTTGTCGCATTTTATTCATATGCTTGTGCACTTTATTTATGTTGGCCCTTGTTTGTTTGGTTCTTCGTCGAATAGATGCTGAGCAGGGGATATATCAAGAAACCCAGGAGCACTACCCAGATCCTTCTCTCGCTTCAACTGAGCTGCCAGGCAAGCACTACCACATGCTTTCATACATATAGTACCTATTGCCTCTATCTTATTCTTGCATCATTGAGTCGCGATTGCACTAAACTGAATCCCAGGTATTGCATAGCCTTTACTTTTAAACCCCACCGAAGCTTGTTCCTCCATCCCATGAGCCATTACTACAGGAGTTGTTTGAGCCATGCGAGTCGTAGAACAGCATGTGTAGGGTATGTGAGTGTCTGATGGATAACGAGGTACCTAAACAACTTAACCTGAGTAGTAATGGGATAACTAATGAAAGTGGCACCGGTGAGCAATATTTGTTATTTGGTTTTTCATGCTCAGTTGTGTCCCGTAGGACCCCGAGTACTTGATTCCTGTTCCTTGAATATTCGCGCTATCCACATCCAGGAGGCTTATGAACCCCCCTGAGCCAGAGCTTGATTCATTCTTATTTCTTGGGGCCACAAAGTAGTTTGGGGCTTTATTACTATTCTGTACTTATGCCATGCTTTACTGCTTAATTTAAGATTGTGCGAGGAATGCACCTGTACTGTTTAGGTAAGCGGAGTGTTTTCGCGGTATCGACAAGCCCAGTCACATTTTCGGGTTCCCAGTCGTTTACAGCCATTGACTCAAACCTTGAGTCCGTCTCGGAGCCGGCCAACTTCGTTGCGGGTAGCTTAATGGGGTGGCCCCCTGAAATATTTCTGAATCCTGTGATCGCTTTGTCGTGACTGCCTCGTTGGGTTTTGATTTGGCTTTTCCGAGGTTGATCGAGTGTGTGTTGCTATTTGTGCACCCCTGCAGGGTAAAACTTTCTGAAAGCCGTGTCCGCGGTTATGGACGACTTGGAGCACAGTTTCTCGATCATAGACAAGTATAACTAAAGTACCGCCTTTAATTTGACAAAGGACCTGACTAGTAAATAGTGCAACACTCATGGAATGGATAATAAAACTGCTAACGGATGGGGGGGTTGTTCGTCCGCTTCCTCGTCGGTGAGCGAGGAGGAGGATGGATCTGTTAATATTACCGTTAGAACTGTTGTTATTAATTCACGGACATCCGTTTATCTCTGGTTAGGCGGATGGTTAGCGAGTATCTATAGAATTGATAGGTATTATCTTTTGCTGCAATTGCGTCACCCCAGGTTGTGTCCCCTTTAGAGGCATAAAGACTTGCTGAGTACCACTAGGGTCTCACACGATAAATTGTTTGATTCAGATGAACAGGTAAACTCGCAAGATGGATACTGGGTGGAGGAGATGGACGATGTGGGCAACGATCATTCGGTGTAGAGATTCCGGGAACGGGGATCCGTGATATCTGTGGGCGGGATATGTTTATTTATGGGGCATCTTATGCCGTTTTGCTTCTTATCCGTACTCGGATCTTGTCTTCCGCTTCCGCCTGATACTCTGATGTTTGATGTATGAGGAGATATCCTAAACTATTATATCTATCTAGGATATTTGGATCTTGCCGTATGGCGTTTCAATATTTCTATTTCTTTTAGATGGAATGGCTCTGAGGACTATTGTATGGTGGCTTGCATACATACTCATTTGTGTATGTAGTTGATCCCTTCGCCTGCCGATTACGCCGCTCGTTCTTGTCCCGATGTTTGGAAATGGTTAGGACGGCCGAAAGGTCTACCTGTGAGTGGCATTTGGGCCCCACCGTACTATTTTAACCATTTCCGCTCATCCAGGCTTGTAACTAAGAGCGTAATTCACCGAGGTAGTTATAATTGGTATCAGAGTGCTCCCGCCCTTCAGGGTCTCAGCCAAATGGTCGTTGTCAGTCTAGCAAATATTTTTGGTAGCTATGTATACTAGGGAAAAACAAAACGCGAGAGTAGGACTGCTCCACTTTTCTTCTTACCCACCCACCCACCCTTTTCTGGTAAGGAAGTGTAACGTTTTCAATCCTCTTCTCAAAATTCAAACTAGGATTCACGTGTTCTGGGTTTCCGTAGTACCATAGGTTGTGTGTTTGTGTGTGTGTGTGTGTAATTCCTTGTCTATCTGTTGCATCCAATTTGTTATCACCATCTGCCTTTGGTTATCATCTGTTGGTACATTCCATACCGACAGGCTTTTGCAAACCGACACGAACTATCTGATTCGTTGTATACCGCCGCGATCTGTCTCACTCTTTGTTATCCGATGTTATCTTGTTTGGGGTGTTCGTTTCCATAGTTACTAATCTTTAGGTTCATCTTGCGAAGAAGGTGTTGGGATACGTGTTTTACTTGTTCACGTGCGGAGTAATGATTTGAGTGCGGGATGGAGTCATGACCATACCACTACTTTTATCATTGCCCTTGTATATTGAATTGGTAGAGTCACTAATCTTGATTCGTTAAGTGATTTTGCGCATCTATTGGTATTTTTCTTTGTTAAGTTGTGTACCACACTCCTTTTCAGTCGTGTGCGATATGCTTAATATCTTCTAGGTGCTGTGAACTTCGTTGATATTTTAATATCATCTTAGTAAATTGTACCCTTTAATCTTGATTAATTCCATCTTGGTACTATTTTGGATTATTATTATTCTCCATTTTAGTACTGACTTGTGTTTTATATCAATCACAGGATGGCACCACCACGCCGTTCTGAGGAGGACTTACAACCTGAACTGGGGGCGGCGTTGTCAAGCATCGCCAATGCATTGGCAGCAATGCAGCAGAACCAGCAGCGTTTTGAAGAAAGTGTCAGGAGGAATGAGTTTGTTCCGCTACCTCCACCTCCCAAGCGAGGAGACATCAAAAGCTTCCTGAAGTTCAACCCACGCCAATTTGATGTTTCTGATCAACCTCTTGATGCTGATGATTGGTTGCGTGAGATGTCAAGGTTGCTGGTGACTGCTGATGTTCCTGAGCAAGAATGGGTAAAATGTGCTACTCACCTTCTGAAGGGAGATGCAGCTCTGTGGTGGGAGAGTTACCTGAAGGCAAACTGCACTGGTTTTCAGCCTACTTGGGGACAGTTCACTGGAGCTTTCAAAGAGCAGTATCTATCATAAATTGTCATGGAGAGGATGAAGGAAGTGTTTCTCAACCTCAAGCAGGGCAATGACAATGTCAATACCTACATCAGAAACTTCATGAACCTTTCTCGTTATGGTGGCGATGAGATCTCTGATGACAAGAAGAAGCAAAAGAGGTTCCGGCAAGGGCTCAATGCATCGATTAAATATGCAATCACACATGCAAGGACGACGTCTTTTCTGGAACTTCAGCATACAGCTCTGCAGGAAGAAGCAAGTAGGCAAGTGTTTGAGGAGTCAAAGAAACACAACCGTGATGCAGCAAGCTCTTTAGCTATGTCAACTCCTTCTAAGCGTCGTGTCTGGGTTCCTAACACCCCACCGTCGCTCCCGGCTACACCAAGACCTTCAAGCTACGCGGCAAGGCCACCAAACTTCCTCACTGCTGCTCCCAGGGGCTACACCCACAATTACCCTGGAGCGCCTGGCGGAGTCCCTGGCTACGTTGCTCCACGTCCACCTGGTGCTTGTTACACTTGTGGAGACATTGGACATCAATACTGGAACTGTCCGATGAAAAACAAAGCTCTTCCTCCACCACCCCCAAGATCTGCAGCAAGCTCTCCTATGGTTTGTGCACCACCACCTCGGGCTCTCAACATCAACAGCAAGCCCGGGTCTACTGTTGCTCGTGCCAACTGTGTCTACGCTGCTCAAGCTGAGCATGCACCTGGAGTTGTGATGGGTATGCTATCCGTTAACTCAGTCCCTGCACGAGTTTTATTTGATTCTGGTGCATCGCATTCTTTTGTTTCTCACAAGTTTGCAATGAGAATGAGTTAGCTATGGATCCTCTCCTTAAGCGGTTAATGGTCCTTTCTCCTGTAGCAACAATGGCAGCTTCTAAAATCAGCCATGGCAATCAAATTGAGATTGGTGGCTCTTCGTTCTCGGCTTCCTTAATTGTTCTGGGCAATTCTGACATTGATGTCATCTTGGGCATGGATTGGTTGACAGCAAATGCAGCTGTGATTGATTGTGCTGAACGCTCGGTTTCTCTAAAAATTCCTGAAGGCCATATAGTCTATTCTCCAAGTCAGACTCCAGCTATTCAGCTTTTCTCTTTGGCGGCTCTGAATGATGATGCTATGGAAGCTATTCAGAGTGTTCCGGTGGTCTGTGAGTTCCCAGATGTCTTTCCTGAAGAGTTGCCAGGTATGCCTCCGGATCGTGAGGTTGAGTTTGTAATTGAGCTTGAACCTGGTACCGCTTCTATCTCCAAGCGGCCTTATAAGATGGGTCCTGCTGAGTTGGCTGAACTCAAACGTCAGCTTGATGAACAAGAGAAGTTGGGCTTCATTCAACACAGTACTTCTTCTTGGGGTAGCCCAACAATCTTTGTGAAGAAGCGAGACAAGACTGATAGACTTTGTGTTGACTATCGGGCTCTCAATGCTAAAACCATCAAGAAAAAATATCCCCTTCCGCGGATTAATGATCTCTTCGATCAGCTAGCTGGAGCTGTGATATTCTCTAAGCTTGACTTGAGAAGTGGTTATCACCAAATCAAGATTTGCAAGGAAGATGTTCCTAAAACAGCTTTCACCACCCGCTATGGCCTGTATGAGTACACGGTCATGTCTTTCGGTCTCACCAACGCACCTGCCACCTTCTCGAGGCTTATGAACTCGGTTTTCATGGAGTATCTTGATAAGTTCGTTGTGGTCTATCTGGATGACATCTTGGTCTATTCTAAGTCAAAGGAAGAACATGAAGAACACCTTCGGTGTGTCCTAAACAAGCTTCGTGAGAACCGCCTGTATGCAAAGTTCTCCAAGTGTGAGTTTTGGCTGCCTCAAGTAACCTATCTTGGTCACGTCATCTCTGCCAAGGGCATTGCAGTCAACCCGGAAACTATAAAGACAATTGTTGATTGGCTTCCTCCTGTAAATGTCAAAGAAGTCCGGAGCTTCCTTGGTTTGGCTAGTTATTGTCGTCGCTTCGTTCAGAACTTTTCGAAGATAGCGAAGCCTCTTACCGATCTCCTCAAGAAAGGCAAGAAATACCTTTGGACTCCTGCATGTCAAGCAAGCTTTGAGACACTCAAAGAGAAGCTCACTTCCACACCAGTCTTGGTTCCTCCGGATACATCCAAGCCTTTCCAGATATTCTGTGACGCCTCTTTGCAAGGATTGGGTGTGGTCCTTATGCAAGAAAAACAAGTTGTTGCTTATGCCTCTCGACAGTTGAAGACGCATGAGATCAACTATCCTACACATGACCTCGAGCTCGCAGCAGTTGTCTTTGCTTTGAAAGTATGGAGGCATTACTTGCTGGGCAACCGTTGTGAAATCTTTTCTGATCACAAGAGTTTGAAGTATATCTTCACACAGCCTGATCTCAACCTTCGTCAGAGGAGGTGGATTGAAGCAATCAATGACTTCGATCTCACCATCAACTACACTCCGGGCAAAGCTAATGTCATGGCCGATGCTCTCAGCCGCAAAGCTTATGTCAACAACCTCATGATGGAAGAACAACAACCTCTCTTGTGCGAGGAATTCCATCGGCTCAACCTTGAAATTGTGGAACAAGGGTATCTCCTGAACCTTCTAGCAACTCCTCTCTTGGAAGAAAAGGTTCGCTCCTGACAGCTTGGTGATCCGTACACAAGAAAGATCATCTCCAAACTTCAGCTTCCGAAGTATGAGTCCTTCCACGTCGATGATCAAGGCACGCTTTTCTTTGAACACCGGATGTTTGTTCCGAACTACCCGGGTTTGAGAGAGCAAGTTCTCAAGGAGGCGCATGATTCTTCTCTTTCTATCCACCCTGGCAGCACAAAGATGTACATGGACTTGAAAACACAATATTGGTGGCCGGGATTGAAACGATATTGTGCCAAGTATGTCTCGGAGTGTGATGTCTGCCGCAGAGCTAAAGCTGTCCATCAGAAACCTTCCGGTCTTCTACAGCCATTGAAACCCCCGGAATGGAAATGGGAGAAAGTAGAGATGGATTTCATCACTGGTTTTCCAAGGTCGCAGAAGGGCAACAATGCAATCTTTGTTGTCATTGACAGGCTTTCTAAAGTGGCTCACTTCTTCCCCGTCAAGGAAACAATTTCTGCAATTCAGTTGGCTGAGCTCTATATCAATAGAATTGTCTCTCTGTATGGGGTTCCGCTTGAGATCAGTTCAGACCGTGGAAGCATCTTCACTTCCAAGTTCTGGGAAAGTTTCCAAAATGCTTCGGGAACAAAGTTGAACTTCAGCACAGCTTACCACCCTCAGTCGCAAGGACAAGTAGAAAGGATCAATCAGATTCTGGAGGATATGCTCCGTGCTTGCGTCATCTCTTTTGGCATGAAGTGGGAAGAATGTCTTCCTTATGCTGAATTCTCTTACAACAACAGCTTCCATAAAAGTCTGAAGATGGCACCATTTGAGGCTCTCTATGGTCGCAAATGCAGAACTCCGATTGGTTGATCGGGTGCAGGAGAAAGGATATTGTTTGGCCCTGACATTGTGACTCAAGCGGAGGAGAAAGTTCATATCATTCTTGAAAATCTGAAGATTGCTCAAAGTCGCCAGAAGAGCAATTATGACAGAAAGCACACGGACATGGAGTATGTCCCTGGTGATCTCGTTTACCTTCGTGTCACTCCCATGAGAGGCACGCACCGTTTTGGTATCAAAGGAAAGCTGGCTCCTAGATACATCGGTCCATTCAAAATTCGTGGAAGAAGAGGAGAAGTTGCTTATGCTCTTGAGCTCCCGGAAAAACTCAAGGTCCATGATGTTTTCCACATCTCTCAACTCAAGAAGTGCTTCAAGGATCCCGGCAGGACCGTGGACCATGAGCTTATCAATCTCCAAGAAGACCTGTCTTATCAAGAACACCCCACAAAAATCCTTGAAGTCGCAGAAAGAAGGACTCGCAACAAGTCCATCAAGTTCTGCAAGGTGCAGTGGTCGCACCATTCTGTTGATGAAGCCACTTTGGAACGTGAAGATGAGCTCCGTGCCAAGTATCCTACCCTCTTTGAGTCTTCTTCGTCTTCCTAGAATCTCGGGGCGAGATTCCTGTTTAGTGGGGGAGAGTTGTAGCATCCCAATTGTCTAACAATTGTAATGCTACTTGGTCTAGTAATATAATGGCTACTTCAAATATATAATTGTTGCATCATAATTATATCATGCTCATGTCATCATGCCACCTTGCATTTGAGCATCATATAAAACCCTTTTTGTTTTGGTTCTTCTCTCATATAAAACCCTTTTTGTTTTGGTTCTTCTCTCATATGCATTATTAATTGTATTTGCCTCTTGATATTGTATTTGGTTATTGATATATTGTTTAATGCCCAAGTTGAGTTGGGGGCATATCTTTTATTTAACTCCACCACCTTTCTTGTCATCACCCCATCATTCCACCATTCCACCATATATGAGCATTGCAATTTATTTGGTTTTACCTCTAGCTCATGTGGGTTGGGATGGATCCAATTCTATTTCCACATGCTCTCATATTAGCATCATGTTGTTCCCACATTATTTGATATGTGGAGCCACCTTTGCATGCATTATGAGTAGTGCTCCTTTTCATAGCTTTCATATGGATTATTATGGATTTATGCTCATGTTGGGATATTTTTGGGACTATCAAACATCTAGTGGAATATACACACTAGCAAGTCCCAATTATACTCAAATGTGATCATCTCCATCTACTCCACTTGGAACTTTCATTTAAATTCTTTTGCTTGGCTTATTCCATATTTCTGGAATGCATATGTATAAATGCCATGAATAATTATTTTGTTTTCACAAGATTAAAACATGGCATTTAATGCATTTGCATGGCCCATGCAAGTACCACCACATTCTAGTCTTTTGGGTTTTTATTTGAATCTTGAGTGGATCATCTCTCATCTCTCTCTTCCTCCTTTTGGCTTGGTCTTATTTGATCTTGCTTAAACCCCATCACCACCTTTTATCTCTTCCTCTCTTTGGTCTAGCTCTTGTTTGATCTAGTTTTGTTCTTGCTTGAGCTTGTCAAAAGAAAACACATCACCCAATCCTCTATCACCACCCTACCTCCTCTCTCTCTCATCTCACCCTCTCTCTTCATCCTCTCACCTAAACCCTAGTTCCTCCATAAACCCTACACCGAACCTCCCTAGCTCCCACCCTCTCTCCTGGCCTCTCTCTTCTCTCTACCTTGCTGGCCCCACCTGGTCACCCTGGCCCACCTAGCTACCATCCAAACCTAGCCCTAACCCGAGCCATAACCCCCCACTCTTCAAACCCTAGCATCTACCCGAGCCTCTCTCCCTCTCTTCTCTCCCTGCCATGAGGGCCCCCTAGCCCGAGCCTCCCCACCAACCGGCCGTCCCCACCTGGCAGCCCACCACCACCTGCCCCTGCCCTGGCCGAGCCAGCCCGAGCACGTGAAGAGGAGAGGGAAAGGTGGCACCCGAGCCACCTTTTTCCCTTCACCACCTCCCCACGGCATCTCCCTCTCCCTCTCTGCTTTACCCTTCGCCCCACAACCTCTCTGCCTCTCCCGGATCTCCCCAGACCGCCCCTTCCTCTCCGTCTACCCCTACCACCGTCTACCCCACCCCGGCCACCGTCGGTGTCCACCGTCGTTTCCTCGAACCAGCAGGCGGGCATGGCGTGGAGGCTGTCGAGGAAGTCAAGGACGCTCCTCTGCATCGCCCTATACACGCCGTCGCGGAGGAGAAGCACCAGAGCGCCGATACCAGCGCCGCCCGAAGCCAAACCCTAGCTCCGCCTGGCCTCTGCCTTGTCGTTGATCCGCTACTCTTCGGCCCGATCAGACCGCATCAACAGCCTCCCGGTGAGCCCACGATCCGCCCTGACACCCCCTTCCTCACTGCTGCATCCTGTTCTCGACGGACCACTTGTCGAGCGCGCTCTGTGCGTCGGTGGCCGCTGCATCGGCTCGTCGCCGCGCCACAGCACGCTACTCCTAGCCGCGTTTCCGTACCCAGCAACAACACCCAGCGTAGCCCAGTGGTCACCGCTGCCTGCGCGCGCGCCCAGGTCGCGTGTTCGATCCCCCGCGCCGAGCGCTCGTGCGCGAGCACCGATCGGTCCTCTGTACGCGGAGAAGATCCATAGTGCCGCCGCACTTTTTGTAGAAAACCCCCTAGCTTTTTATTCCTAAACCCGCGGTCCAGCCTGCCCCACCGTCAGCCTCAGCGCTCGTTTTGCAGAAAGACCCCCCTAGTTCTTCTAGCCTCAACCCGCACTCCTCCGGATCCACCACGTGTCGCGTCCCAGCTGGCTGCGTGCGCCGTGGACCCTTACACCCTGCCGACCCCACCTGTCATCCACTGTGGCTGGGCGTGCTCGCGGTGACAGAGGGTTTTCTGAGCGTTGTGGCGTCCAGTCAGCCTGGCCCCACCTGTCATTGTCTGTGGCTAGATTTGAGCGAGTGACAAAAGAATTTCTGCATTTCTGTTTTATTCAAACTTTTCAAATTGTTTTAAATTCAAAAATTCAAATCTGTTTTAATATAACTTTTCAAATATAATTCCAAATAACACAAAAAATATATGTTTTGAAATCAGAAAAATATGAGGAATTCAAATATGCCCTTCAAAATATATTTTGAACACTTTAATTTTCAAGTTGATTGAAATTACAAATAAAATGCCCTTTGCCTTAAATAATTAATAACTTTTGTTTTATAACTCCAAAATTGACAAATGATATGTCTAAAATGATTAGCTCGACGAGACCTTTCTGTTTATGCATTCCATGTTCTGTTTTGCAGCATGCATCATATAAATATAAAGCATACAGCAACTTATTTGAGTATAAAATATGATTAAAACTCAATAAAATGCCTTATTCTTGTATTCCACACCTCACCCATGCCATGCTACATTATTGCCATGCAAATTGTGCATCATTCATCATGGCATGATTGTTTGCTTGTCGCATTTTATTCATATGCTTGTGCACTTTATTTATGTTGGCCCTTGTTTGTTTGGTTCTTCGTCGAATAGACGCTGAGCAGGGGATATATCAAGAAACCCAGGAGCACTACCCAGATCCTTCTCTCGCTTCAACTGAGCTGCCAAGCAAGCACTACCACATGCTTGCATACATATAGTACCTATTGCCTCTATATTATTCTTGCATCATTGAGTCACGATTGCACTAAACTGAATCCCTGGTATTGCATAGCCTTTACTTTTAAACCCCACCGAAGCTTGTTCCTCCATCCCATGAGCCATTACTATAGGAGTTGTTTGAGCCATGCGAGTCGTAGAACAGCATGTGTAGGGTATGTGAGTGTCTGATGGATAACGAGGTACCTAAACAACTTAACCTGAGTAGTAATGGGATAACTAATGAAAGTGGCACCGGTGAGCAATATTTGTTATTTGGTTTTTCATGCTCACTTGTGTCCCGTAGGACCCCGAGTACTTGATTCCTGTTCCTTGAATATTCGCGCTGTCCACATCCGGGAGGCTTATGAACCCCCCTGAGCCAGAGCTTGATTCATTCTTATTTCTTGGGGCCACAAAGTAGTTTGGGGCTTTATTACTATTCTGTACTTATGCCATGCTTTACTGCTTAATTTAAGATTGTGCGAGGAATGCACCTGTACTGTTTAGGTAAGCGGATTGTTTTTGCGGTATCGACAAGCCCAGTCACATTTTCGGGTTCCCAGTCGTTTACAGCCATTGACGCAAACCTTGAGTCTGTCTCGGAGCCGGCCAACTTCGTTGCGGGTAGCTTAATGGGGTGGCCCCCTGAAATATTTCTGAATCCTATGATCGCTTTGTCGTGACTGCCTCGTTGGGTTTTGATTTGTTTTTTCCAAGGTTGATCGAGTGTGTGTTGCTATTTGTGCACCCCTACAGGGTAAAACTTTCTGAAAGCCGTGTCCGCGGTTATGGACGACTTGGAGCACAGTTTCTCGATCATAGACAAGTATAACTAAAGTACCGCCTTTAATTTGACTAAGGACCTGACTAGTAAATAGTGCAACACTCATGGAATGGATAATAAAACTGCTAACGGATGGGGGGGTTGTTCGTCCGCTTCCTCGTCGGTGAGCGAGGAGGAGGATGGATCTGTTAATATTACCGTTATAACTGTTGTTATTAATTCACGGACATCTGTTTATCTCTGGTTAGGCGGATGGTTAGCGAGTATCTATAGAATTGATAGGTATTATCTTTTGCTGCAATTGCGTCACCCCAGGTTGTGTCCCCTTTAGAGGCATAAAGACTTGCTGAGTACCCCTAGGGTCTCACACGATAAATTGTTTGATTCAGATGAACAGGTAAACTCTCAAGATGGATACTGGGTGGAGGAGATGGACGATGTGGGCAACGATCATTCGGTGTAGAGATTCCGAGAACGTGGATCCGTGAGATCTGTGGGCGGGATATGTTTATTTATGGGGCATCTTATGCCGTTTTGCTTCTTATCCGTACTCGGATCTTGTCTTCCGCTTCCGCCTGATACTCTGATGTTTGATGTATGAGGAGATATCCTAAACTATTATATCTATCTAGGTTATTTGGATCTTGCCGTATGGCGTTGCAATATTTCTATTTCTTTTAGATGGAATGTCTCTGAGGACTATTGTATGGTGGCTTGCATACATACTCATTTGTGTATGTAGTTGGTCCCTTCGCCTGCCGATTACGCCGCTCGTTCTTGTCCCGATGTTTGGAAATGGTTAGGACGGCCGAAAGGTCTACCTGTGAGTGACATTTGGGCCCCACCGTACTATTTTAACCATTTCCGCTCATCTAGGCTTGTAACTAAGAGCGTAATTCACCGAGGTAGTTACAGCAGGTTACCTCGATTCTGAACTTCACGGAGTACTTGTTAGAGGATATAATCTACGGTTGGGAGTACCTCGCTCTAAGGGTCCACAGCTCTTCCTTAGGGTCGTAGCGTATCCTATAACGACGTTGGGGTCGAAACTCTTGATTTTGCTTCTGGCGAAGAGTTACTCTATTTTTTTGTAGAAAGACGCAGTCTTTCCCCCTTAGGATTAGACTAGGATATCTCGGGGATAGCACATCCCTTTCTTCTTGGAGTCATAGAATCTTCAGATGATGTCCACGAAGCTATGTATTACGGGGCTTATATATACTACTCGTATTCGTACTTGGCCTATGGGAGTCGTTGGAGTCTCATGGGTTGTTGTTTGGTGAGAAGGCGTCAAATCTGGCGGTCTTTCTGAAGTATCCTCGGGTAGATAGTCTTCTGCGTCTTTCCACCTTGGAGCTTCACTAAGTTGCTTTAGGGGTGGTGCGAATCTTCTGTCTGGGGGTGCTGCCCGGCGGTTAGCGGAAAGTTGCCTTCTTTCTGGGTCTTGATGGGAGTCTTTGAGTGATGCCCTATTCTCACAAACCTTGGTGGGGGTGGTTTCCTAACGAAGCCTTATGGAGTTAGCGGAGGGTAAACTAGTAGTTTATGACTCTCTGGGCTAGTCTTTAGTCATGGTTGATGCACTCAGCATCGAAGAAGAAGCCTTCACTTGAATCTCTTGCGTTGCTTCTGCTTGAGGAAGGAGTGGACTCGTTGTCTTCATGCATCCTCGTCTTCGGGATTTTTGGAGTATTCTGGCCTTCTGGTGAGGGATTTCCCGTTGGTTTGGGTAGGGTCGACTATAATAGTTAGTCTCCTGAGGTGTTTTAAGGTCTAATATACCGAAGGTCAGTGTAGTTGGGTCTTCACTTATTGTCTTTGTAGGTAAGTCTTGTGGTTCCTTGCGGATAGTGAGGACCCTTCGGTGATTGACTTCCGACTTCAACGGAATTCTTGTTGTAGTAGACTGATGAACAGGGGTGTTGCGCCATCGACGAGTCTTGAGAGGTGAGTTGGACGAGGTATGTCATCCTGCTGAGGTGAAGGATTCTAGTGGTTCTGACTTGACGGGATCGAGCTCCTGGTTCTTGCGATGCTTTTCCTCTCATATACTCAGGAGGTTAGTCTAGGTTATCGTTAGCGACAACTGATAGGGGTGCCTAAAAAACTTGGTGGGGTATCGATCCTCGAAAAACATTTTACTAAGGTCAAACCAAACCAGCACAACATACAAGGCGAACAAAGCGAGGAGGCTCGTCATGTCCTCGGCAAACATCACACATCAAGCAACACATGATGCACTTAGGCAAGCAAACACGGTCAACGCTAGGGACCAAGGAGTTAACTACTCGCGGTAAAGGGGAATCCTAGTCTTAGGACTTATTGATCCTAGAGATCACGGGGTTGAGGTCTGGGTCACTGTCTTCCGAATGAAGCCTTCGTCATGTCATCGGAGCTTCTCAATAGTGTAGTAATTGATTTCTTCGAATTATGAGGATTCCGCTGGTAGGGCGATCTTGTAGTCTACTTGTGTTTGCTGGTAGTTACTTCTCTTCATCTCATCCTCGACGTCTTCATCGGGATCTAGGTCCTCGTTATTTGAAATCCGTAGGTTTGAAATTTGGACGAGGGATCGAGGAAACCATGTTTCGAAATCCTTTAAACTAGAATGAGATAAGAAGTATAATCTTTCGAAATGTTTTGAGGAATTAGTTTTCGAAAGTCGAGGTTTTCAAAATAAGGTTCCTGTGTAATGACCATGCTAACTAAGGTTCTCCTACAGTCAGGATGGCTCTGATACCAAGTCTGTGGGGCCTCCGGATTAATCCTCCGAGAATCCCTGTTATGCATACAACCACGATCCCATGATCAATTAGTCGTGGCACATAACCGGCAATTATCAAAGTAAACATCCCATACTTAACAAATACATGTCATACCTTACATGCCATTATGGCTACATCAATAATCATCAGCGGAACTTCGTCAAGCGTAGAGCCCGAGCCATGCCTTAACCTACAGGCAACTGACTAGGAGAACGTCCTAGCTCGCATAGCCGTCAACTTCACCTTTTTCTCGATATCTGACCAAGTTAATAGCCAGGGACAATGCCAGTGAGTACATTGAATGTACTCAAAAACCACCTTAATAGAATAATAAAACAAGAGGATATGCAATATGGTTGTGTAGTAGGAGGGCTCCAAGCGGGGTTCTTTTCTAAAATAGTTTCTCTTGTAGATATGGCATCTCCATATCTTTGTTATAAACTTTTGTAAAGCCTTTTTGGAAACCTTTTGAAAAGTTTTGTAAACACTAGGATTGGGGTACCCATTTGTTCCCGTCTTCAGGTCGTCCCACGACCAATCTCCTTTCTCCTCCTTCCGAGCATCCCATGGTCAAAACCTTTCTCCTTTATGACCATCCCATGGTCAAAACATTTCCAAAGCCATTTATTTTCCGAAATCCTTTTTGAAAACAAAACCAGCACTGCTCTACAGCAACCTTCCTAACCGTCCATGACCGTGGACACGGCTATTCGAAAAGATTTACACTCTGTAGAGGTTGCACACTTTACCCACACCATCTTGGTACACTACCCTGATCTACACCGATCGTGGGTCGAGTAACCGATCAAGACTCTCCGGATGCCCACTCCAATATAAGTGCCTACCCTATGAGTGTTGTTCCCCTCAAAACCGGGACGTCGAGTACTGACGACCAACCGGAGTGCATTTTACACTTCACACGGTGGGTGCTTTCAATGAGGGGCTCATAGTAACACCTAGCTGCCCGCAGACAGTTCGTTCCTGCTCCAGGTCGATGTCCCACATGGACCTTTACGGGAGAAGGCCCAGCCTCCAGGGATCACGACCCCCTATAGTAGTTGTGAGGCAGCTTATACCAGAATATACAAACATCAAATCCAGCCCTGTGCCATTCCAGATTAATGTGGTTGCACGGGTTAATTGTTCTAGCAAAACTGCAAAGAACCGGGTGCGTTTTTGTAAACCTTTTTCCTCCATCTTTCCTTCAGCATTTTGTAAAAAAAACCTTTTTCTTTATCAACATCTCTTGGGAGGTCCCACCTCACCAAGGTTTTGTCATAAAACTTTTGGTAAAACTTTTTTCCGGGGTCTTCCCATCCTATAGCCTTTCTTTGGCTAAAAGAGGGTCTCCAAAAATTGGTATGGTGTATTACACCATCTACCATACTAGGGACAAGTAGGTGTCATCAAGGGGGTTGTACTTAGTAGTACCAAAGTGTAATAGCTTGGATGAGCCAAAGCACTACAATATATACATCAACATATAGTAAACAATGCAGTTTTCATAAACAGTAGATAAAACATGGATAAGTAAAACTGTAGGACAAGGCTTATGAGAAAGAAGGTGGCTTGCCTGATGAGCAGGAATATGGCAATATGTCCCTGGACTCCTTCTTAGAATACCCCATAATACCAATAATAATTACCACTTCTTCTGCTCTCTGATTTCATTGCAACTATCATCGTCCAGACAGCACATGCAAACAAACCAAACCACAATCAACACAAGGCATACAAGCATCAATACAATATAGAAAACCATTGAACAATACAAGTTTAAGATTTAGTAGGTTTTGATAGGATTGGATTTAGAAGATCGAGATGGCCTTGGAGAAGGGATGAACATCCCTTAGGGTTTATAGTCTAGAAACTACCTAAGAGATGGGTTTTGGACCGAGAACATATTATGTATGATACCATTGTGTAAAAATGGTACCAACAGATAGGATTTTATAAAATGAAACCAACAAAAGTGGTTTCACAATTTTATCACTTTTCTTTAATTTCTTATGAATATTCTAGTGCTAAAAGCCCTAGTTTTAGGAAATAATTCGCTAGAAAAGTTCTGGAGCTCCAGAGGTTATTTCCTTGGATATTCAGGTAGATTTTGATGTATTGAATAGTTGAGAGTTGGAGTCACCCAAAAATAATTACCAGAATGCCCTCAGGAAATTCCCAAATGCAGTTCTGGAGCTGTTTTGTCTTTTTCACTAGATTTAATCTACAGAAGGTTTTTATTTGAGTCGAAGGACACATGGTAGGTATTTAGAATACCTTTTCGTAGAAATTAGAATTACCCAATTTGTATTCTTAAAACTTCTGTAGTGATTTTTCTACTTGAACTACCCTACGCAAAGATGATTAATTCACCAAAATTAAACTGAGCATCAATAAAATTTGATCTCCTGGATTTTGATAGACCTTAGTGTAACACATCACAAAGATTTGGAATCAACTCAAAAAATATTACATTTTATCTTAAGGAATTTTCTAAATAAGATTTAGGTGGATTTTTTCATTTTTACTGATGTAAAACCGTAGCTCACCTTGACCTGAGGTAAAATCTAACTAGTAGGTATAGTAAAATATTTTCAGGGGAACTTTGTTTCATCCCATTTGGTTATGTACAACTCCCTGAGGAATTTACTTAGTGCAAAAGACAACTTTTAGTGGATTAATTGCCAATAAATAATGAAAATTATTTTTGGCAAAAGACCAGTTCTGCATGTTGCACAAAACATTCAGGAACATGGTAGATTTTAGATCTACTAATTTGAAGTTTATTAGCATTTTTGAAATGATTTAATCTAAGGCCAAACTTCTGGACTTTTACAGAACTATTAAAAAGAAAAAGAAAAGGGGAGCGCTAGGCCGGGATCTGCGCCGAGTTGGGCCGGCCTGGGCGAAATCGGCCCACCCGAGCGAGGCCAGCGAGCGGGAGCGCGGGTTCGAATCCGCCAGACGGGGCCCACTGGTCAGTGGCCCCAACGGTCGAAGGGGTATGGGGCACCTCCGGCCGTTGGATCTATAGGAGATCGACGGTGTCTGGCCGTCGTCTCCGCAGAACAGAGCGCTGCCGGTGCAAACCCTAGACAATGTCAGGGAGCTCACCGGGGGTTTGGGAGGTGTCGGCAAGGCCGCAGGAGGACCCGAAGGACCGTGACGAGCCCGAAAATGGGAAAACGGAAATAATAAAGCTCTTCAAAAATATTTATTTTTTAAGTGGGAAGATGTGGTATGATATGTGGAACTCAATTGAGCCAAAAGTTGGGGAAGTGTTTTGGCAAAAACCAAACTTTCCTTTATGTAAGAAATTTTGGAGATTTTGTCTATTAAGGAGATTAATTAGATTTGGAGCAATAATAATTATGGATAATATTTGATAAGTCTTGATGATCAAGGTAGATGATGTATAAAAGGTGTAGCAAGCATTTCAACCTTGGGAATCGTAAGTCCAACTTGAATTAGATGGGAATACGGAATTGAGGATCTAGGGTGATGTTATTTTCATACCACCAAAACCTTGTTGGATCTTGGAGCTCAGATCTCCCCTTGCGGCATGGGATAGATGGATGGATAGGCCTAGTGATGTAGATCACCATGGTGTATAGGTTTGAGCTTGATCCTTCTTGAGCTCACCAAGATAGGCTTTCAAACTTTGAATAAAATAAGCCTGCCAAAGCATATTATCAACTAGCCTTCAAAACCTTGTGGGTTTAAGAAGCACAAAGATCCACTTGGAACAAGTGAAGTATATATTGATAGACCTATATGAGTAGAACACGACCATGCAAGGATTTGGTCCATAGAAGGTTGGATGATGGTGTGAGCTTCTGTCAAAGTAGGCATGATGATAAGATTTGCAGGAAAGGTTAATTTCTTGCATGCAAAACCATCAAGAACAAGTGGTTTGGAGGATTATCTAACCAAGGGAAAGAGTGGGCCTTGGTAGTCCTTAGGATGGTTAACAAGATGGTTCAAATTAATTTTCAAAAAAGCACAAGGGTTGAGATAAGGAGGCACTCAAAAAGGTGATGTTGGAACAAATTCCAGACTTGGCCAAATTTGGCAGATTTAAGGTTTTTGACTAGAATGTGGGTGGTGATGATTTTGATGGGATGCAGGGTACCAAAGCATCATCAAGAGGATGATATTGAAGTGTAGATTGAGTAGAAAGGATCCTTTCTTGATACTGGTCTTCATTGACTTGGAAGCTTCTAGAATTAGATCACTTTAGAGCTGATCTGGTTAAGGGTTTTAGATGATCACCTAGTAGCTAGGGATTAGATCCAGCTTTGTAGTCGTGCTTAGGATTTGGGGGTTTCAAGTATATTGATCCTAGTGATGAGATCCTATGGTGGCTCACTTAACTCCTTAAGCAAACAAATCAAACAGCAGATCAATGCAATTCATTAGACAACAGATCAAGGCACTTCATCGTAGCAGATCAAGGCAACTCATCTTACAAACAAAGCAAACCTACTACTGGGGTTACTATCAAGTCTGACTTGAGGTAAGTATGGGAAATTTTGAAATGTTGGAGTTTGAATAAGATGAGAGTCCTTTGTATCTCTACCAAGAGTAGAATTCAAAGGCTTAACAAAAGTGTTTTGGGAAACCTAGAGAGACGAGTAGTTGAAGGTTCTATCATGAAAACATAAGGAGATAGTATTCTATAGCTCTCCATAGTTTGATGAATAGAAGCTACTAAAATAGTTGGTTGGCAAAGGCTTCTTGGCTCAGGTTTTGAAATGCCAAAAAATTTGAGAATATGGATAATAAGCTAAGATGATTTTGTGAAATAGCTTTTGTCAACTGGTGTTGAGGTAAGGAGGATATCATCTAATACACACTCATAGGCATAAACATAGTCAAACAGCAGGCAAACACTTCATCATTAAAAAAGAAAAAGTTTTTGTTCCCCCTGATTTTTGCATTCTGGAAACTAACCAGGGTTGGTGAAATTGGGATGTTACACCCTCTTTGGTGGCGATAGCGATAATTGTAGTCTAAAACTAACTAATAACAAGTTAATACAATAAAGAAGACAAACTACTGATAGCTAAGAATGAACCAGATAAGAATTATAACTGCATAATACGAACATGTAGAGCAGGAATGCAAACCATGAATTAACTATATGGTAGAGGATAGTTATGTCATTGCCTAGGACGAACAAAAACCAGATAC
This sequence comes from Avena sativa, assembly GCA_916181665.1. Lineage (NCBI taxonomy): Eukaryota > Viridiplantae > Streptophyta > Magnoliopsida > Poales > Poaceae > Avena > Avena sativa. The sequence goes on along the minus strand of OV702291.1, from coordinate 370,617,624 downwards.
GAGATATAATGGTGTGGCTTGTGAACCTGTAGAACAGGACAAACAAACATTATACAAGTATGCCAACAATGAAATGAGCAATCAAACAAAGTGTTTCTTAGAATTTTAGTATAAACTAGCCAGTTCATTTCAGCAAATATATATGGAAGCAGTGGTATCTCCTGGAATGCAAGAGTCGTTGGGTGACTCGGAATTTGTGGTGAGCTACACAATGGCATGCAGTTACTATCGTAGCTAAGCATGAAACACATAGAAATTATAACCACAACATACTAGAATTTGTGAGCAGGAATGGAAAACACGAATTAACTATATAGTAAAGAATAATTATGCCATTGATTAGGACGAACCAGCACTAGATACAAAAAATATAAAATGGCATCATTGGTGGACCTATAGGCTCTGCAAACCAACATGTTCAGTGTTGCCTTTTTCAGCTCTACGTAGAGAAAAAGAAAATAGTTAGTGTTGCAGCTTTTGAAGAACCAGATGGCAATAAAAAATTATAATCGAACTACTACGAAGAGTTTGAACGGGTACTACAGGATAGCAGAACAATGCCAGGGAGGAAATAATAGCAGGAACTTAGCTCAGGAATAATGAGATAGAGTCAGTAACTATGGAGTAGGGAATCTACACTAATATTTTCCACTGACATTATATTTTGCAAGAACTACACAATATCAGGCAATTACTGGTGTATGGAGCAGCTAAGATAAGAACATGTGCATGACAATATAACACACATGTGCATGACTTGAAGTTTGTAGAGCAGCGAATGCAAACCAACATGTCTAATGACATTGTATGTACTAGCACGAAGAATAGGCATGCCAAGTGACTTGCATGTACTAGCACAATTACAAAAATGCAGTTCACTTTGACAGGCTTGAACCTGCTATACCGTTGACAAAACAAAAACAGGTTGGATATTTGGTTACCTTGGTCAGAGAGGCGTCTAAGCATCATCGGTACCGTGCGAGTGACGTCCAGGTCACCGAGGGTGCTGTGGTTGCGGTGGCTGTTGGCATCAGGGAAGTAGATCTTGGGTGGTCGATGCTGGTGCAGTCAACAGCGACAACCGTGTAGCTGGTCTGGAGCTATGGACATGGAACTTGTTGAACTAGATCCCGTCTGGTGGACAACGGTGAAGTTGCTCCGGCACGGTTGGGTAGATTTAGGCGGTGGGGAAGCAGAGCGTGGGCGGTCGACGACGACATAGGCACGGTCAGCGAGACCACATCTCTGGTGGAGTGGAAGAGAGACCCAGTGAACTAGATCCAATGGGGTGGGCGTTGATGAAGCGGCTCCGACAGCCGTGGAATTGCCGTCGGGCGGTGCGCGGTGTGGTCGTGGAGGTGAGGGCGTGGGAGAGAAGCCTGTGATTTTGGGAGAGCCAGCTAGAAAAATTGCACGAATCGGGACTATGGAGGTGAACAGAAAAATAATTACGATCGTGCCCCCAAGGTACCGACTTTAGCGTGCCCATAGGGCTTCTAAATAATGGGTAGAATGGGAATTTTAAAGTCAAAAGATTTTGAAACGGAGGAGCGCGAAATGCTTCAAAGTCGGTGTGTTATTTTGCCGCTCGACAGAGATTTTGAATTTGGCTTCCGGCCAAATAATAATAATAGAACTGTGGTATTCCCCGGTGGGAGATTTCGGCTCAAAGTTTTTGAAATACTGGGGCAGGAAATGCCTCAAAGTCGGTGTTTGATTTTGCTGCTCAACAGAGATTTTGAATTTGGCTACCGGCCAAATAATAATTAGTAGTAAAGTGGTACTCCCCGGTGGGAGATTTGGCCTCAAAGTTTTTGAAACAATGGGGCAGTAAATGCTTCAAAGTCATTTTTTTGATTTTGCCACTCGACAGAGATTTTGAATTTGGTTACCGGCCAAATAATAATTAATAGAAAAGTGGTACTCCCCGGTGGGTGATTTCGGCTAAAAGTTTTCGAAACAGTAGGGCAGGAAATGCTTCAAAGTCGGTGTTTGATTTTTCCACTTGATAGAGATTTTGAATTTTGATACAGGCCAAATAATAATTAATAGTAAAGTGGTACTCCCCTGTGGGAGATTTATCCTTAAAGTTTTTTGAAACACTGGGGCGGGAAATGCTTCAAAGTCGGTGTTTGATTTTGCCGCTCGTTAGAGATTTTGAATTTGGCTACCGGCCAAATAATAATTAATAGAAAAGTGGTACTCCCCGGTGAGAGATTTGGCCTCAAAGTTTTTGAAACGGTGGGGCGGGAAATGCTTCAAAGTCAGTTTTTGACTTTGCCGCTCGACAGAGATTTTGAATTTGACTATCGGCCAAATAATAATTAATAGAAAAGTGGTACTCCCCGGTGCGAGATTTGGCCTCAAAGTTTTTGAAACGGTGGGGCAAGAAATGCTTCAAAGTTAGTGATTGATTTTGCCGCTCAATAGAGATTTCGAATTTGTCTACCGACCAAATAATAATAATAGAAAAATGGTACTCCCCAATGGGATATTTTCCCTCAAAGTTTTTGAAACGGTGGGCGAGAAATGCTTCCAAGTCGGTTTTTGACTTTGCCGCTCCACAAATATTTTGAATTTGACTACCGGCCAAATAATAATTAATAGAAAAGTGGTCCTCCTCGGTGGGAGATTTGGCCTCAAAGTTTTTGAAATGGTGGGGCGGTAAATGCTTCAAAGTCAGTGTTTGATTTTGCCGCTCGACAGAGATTTTGAATTTGACTACCGGCCAAATAATAATAACAGAAAAATGGTACTCCCCGGTGGGAGATTTTGCCACAAAGTTTTTGAAATTGTGGGGCGGGAAATGCTTCAAGGTTAGTGTGTGATTTTGCTGCTAGATTGAGATTTTGAATTTGCCTACCGGCCAAATAAGAATAGAAAAAAGCTAGTAGACCATACGATATCTGTCCAGGAATTCAAGTCCTCGAGTCATATCAACTAATCATCCATGAGCATAATAATTGTGTAGACTGATATTTTGAATTTGGCTAGCGTCCAGGCAACATTTGGATAAAAGGTGTACTCCCTATTCAGGAATTGAAGGCCGAGAGTGACATTAACTTATCATCCATAATGAAAATTGGATAACTCCGTTTCAAATAGGGTTGGCTGCATGTTTTGCTGCTCGACTGATATTTTTTAATTTTGTTAATGTTACTCCCTCGGTGCGAATATAAGGCTAATTCACATGAACTGATCATCAAAATACTTACCATATTGGCAAAGAAATTGGATACATAATCTCCGATTCAAACGGGGTAGGTGGTAGGATTAGTCGATGGACTGAGATTTTGAATTTGGCGGTTGTCCAAAGAATAAAAACCTTTGTGAGGTTCATGAATCCAAGGCTAGGAGAGTGGGGTTGGGGCACAGGATTTTTGTGTATCGAGCATATGGTAAACAGATAAAAGCATGATGTAAAACAAATACTCCCTCCGTTTTTTACATGGCCCCAAACACAACCCGAGCTGTGTAGCAGGAACCATTTCACAAGACCAATGTACTCACCTTTCATTGTCAGGGTTCATATTCAATTTAGACAAGTCTCTTCGTCTATGGGCTCTCGAGAATGCTGCTAATCTCGTAAGATCTTCAACTCCGCATCACATGCTAATACTTTCTATCTCATATCATCGATTGCTCATTGATGGACTTCTTGTTCAGCCCGTAGTGCTACAATTTCTTCCTAACTAGACAAATACGATGAATTTGACATGGACTTGGACTTGCACTACCACAACCCAGCATTACACAGGAACGTGCTTTTACAATGACCTTCACCTTTTAGTACCATTTTAAATGTTTCCAGACATTATTCTTGGGTTTGTTCCAGACCATCTTTCCCAGGTTTTGCCATCTCCTGATTCAATTTAATCTGTAAGGTTATCAGTTGGTAGACATGGGTGAGAGAAGAAAAGCTAATACAGAGAAACATGTAGACAACACATTTAACCTATCTATGAACAAATCTTACAAGTTGGCATGGCTGATTACGCATCATATATATTGTAGTAAAAGTATAGCTATTTGATCATACTCATAAGAATTTTATCACTAGCACACAATAATAGGACTATGCCAACATGGCATTTGTCTGTTTCTTCATCGTCGGGTGTATGATATACACAAGACAACTCTTTGTACAGCTGAAAACTGAAACTCACACTAGTTGGAAATCATCTAGTACTTAAATTAAAAAGAAGACTAGGCAGAAGTTCAGGCAGTGTTGCACATCTAACTATACATATAAATCACTGCAGGTGTGTCATCACAAAATATCAATCAAACAGAAGACTTACAATAACACTCTCAGCGGAGGGATTGAGCCTTCTTTTCTGCTCGTATAGCATGCCTAGAAATTTTGCTGAAGTGGGCGGAACACATTATAAAAATATAAGAAGCACAAAGTCTGTAGAAGATTAAAAAGTAATTATTCTGTATGTAACATCCCATTTTCTGCATCCATGTTTGTTGAGGGTTAGGAAGCTAGAAAATTAGGGGGAAATAAAACTTTTACTAATTGTTTCCTTATAAGCCTAGCTTTATTATATTGCTTGATCATTTGTGTTGTTTTGGTAGTGTTGTTTGCTAGTCTACATGCTTGCATGACCACCAAGGGTCATATTAGTTAGTCACCCCACAAGCCTATATTTGGGCAAGTCATAGAAATCTAGTTTTGTTCCAATTTTGGAGCCTTGGTTTGAAATAAATCCTTCATCCTTCTTACCATGCAAGAGTACCATGTGGTACCCTGATATAAGTACTTGAGAATCACACCTTAGCCTTGTCTAAACCACAAGCCAAAGCCTCTTGCATGTGAGTGTTTACCTCACTAGTTGTCATTCAGGGAAATGACCACCTTATTTTATCCCAAGTTTAGAAGATCATAGTAAACATCTGGCTGTGATCCAAGGATCAACCAAGGCCTGAGCATGATCACCAAGTCACCCTCTACACTACCATTCCTTCCCCACTATAGTTAGGGGGCCTAGCTCGAAATGGCAAGCTCCCAAAGTGGCCACCTCATCAATGTGGCACAAGATCACCCCAAAACCCTCTCCCTCTCTCTTGCCCGTGCTACACCCCCTCTCTGACCCTGGCATGATGCCTCACCACCTCAGCGACCACCTTGCACTCACCCAGGTCACATGCACGCGCTGGCACACTTCAAAGGAGAGAGGCAAGGGAGATCCTAGCAGATCTTGCCAAGCCTCGAAAACCAGCAGTCTCTCCCTCCCTTCAGTCCCATCTGGCCCCACTCGGACAGCTCCAACTTCCCAGGCACCCTCTCCACCCTACCTCTCTCTCTCCCCTGCGCCCAGCAACCCCCAACCCCCGGCGCCCACCTTAGCAGAAAACCCTCTGTCTCGCACGCTCTCTTCCTCTCCCGGTGCAAAAATGCGAGGTGGACAAAAGAGAGCCTCGCCACCCTACTGCACCCTTACCCGTCCTACTTCCTAGGCCCTAGCCGAGCAGACAGTATGCTGCAGCCCGTGCTGTTCCGTTGAACAGCCTGCCGGCAAAACACAACGGCCACCTCCCTCTCACTCTCCTTTAGGCCTGGCTGGACCCCGAGGAAAGACCGTCCCTAGGTAACCCCACGGCATCGCCACCGCCCCTCCTAGCCAACCCAGAGCTCCCCTTGCGACCCCACCGCCTCGCCGTGCACCCAGTGCACCGTGGTCTAGCCCTGCCCATTAAATAGCTCCCCCACCCCTCGCACGCTCCTCCCACTCCTCATTTCGCTCCCAGAGCTCCCAGTACCACCCCAGAGCCTCTCGCCCTCTCCTCTTCCTCTGCCGTTTCTCTCTGTCTTGATGCCGACGATGAACGAGAAGGTTCCATTGTCACTGCTCTACCTCTCCTTCATGCGCCCCTTCCACTACACCCATCTCCCAAAACCGTCCCTAATCCCCCTCTCCTCTGGCTGTTCTGGTCGACAGGCACGCCAGAGCTGCGAGGAGGCCGAGAGTTCCGAGCCACACCGTTGTTGACACGACGCATGCAATCACCCGGAGCCGCCGTAGCGTACCTCGTTCGACGCCTCGTCCTCGACCGCTTTGATCCTCACTGCCGCCGACCCATCTCTGCCCTAGGGTAAGCCTCGCCGCTGCTCGCCAGCCTGCTAGGGTTTCCCCTCATCGCCGTTGAGCCCAGCGAGGACGACAAAGCCCTGGCCGTCACATCCATTTAAGATCCAACAGCCAGCATTGCCTAATACCGCTTCGCCCCTCTGTGCCTATGACACGCGGACCCCCATGGCGGGATTTGAATCCCTGCCCTCCCGCGCAGGCCACCGTGTATGCGGGCCGGCCCAGCTTCTAAGCGGGTCGTGACCCAGCCTCTGCACTGCCCCCTTTTTTATTTTCTTTTAGGATAAATTAATTACTAGAAATTGTTCTGTAGCTTTAATTCCACTAAATAATATTTGTTTAGTGTTTTGGCTTGGTTCAAAATTTGTAGAGTAGCCCTGGTATTTGTCCTTTGCATGTCACTGGTAGCTAGTCAAAATCATGTATGTGTTTTTACTGAGAATTATTATGGAAAAATCTATCTATTTTGAGTATTTAAATTGTATCTTTAGTTCTAGATCTTAGAAAAGTGTGAAACCAATTTCTAGGTCTTGCTTGAGAAGTTGCCTACTAAACAAAACTTGAACCATCCATTTTGGTGGTGTGTAGCCTCTGTTCTTATTTTTCCAAGATAAGGACAGAGGGTTTTTAATTAATTCCCAGAGGTTGCTGTGAAGCTAATTGTGGGATGAAACCAACTCCCAGAGTTAGGCCTCTATTAGTACTACTTATTCCTGGAAGGGCATAATTTTTGGCTCTGTAGTTCTGCCCTGGGGATTTTAGTACTAGTTTATGCACTCTTTTCAGTATTTTATGTATTAAGAATCAACCATTCTTGAGAAAAATATGAAACCAGTGGGGTTGGCTTTGTATTTTCTGTGGCTACTCAGAAATATACATTGTGGTCACTGTACACCAACTGGTTTTGGTCAGATCTTCTGTTTAAGTACTAATCTAGTCTTTACCACTAAATTCACCAATTAAGTTTGACATAATCTTTTTGTTTGTTTCCAATGGTTTTGTACTGCTAGGATCAGTAGCTACTTGTGTTTGTTTGGGTTGGTTCAGTTGTGCATCTGTTATGTACTGATTGTGTTGTTTGAGCAATGGATGATGATTGGTGTCATGGTTAGATTTTATTCCCTTTTTACGATGATAGATACGAACGAGGACGAGATTGAGGAAGGTACTTGGGAAGATTTTGAGGAAGAGGACTAGGAACAAGCTGCCAACCAAGGCAAGCCACCTACAAGTTCATGAGTCTTGTCCCATCTCTATTTTATGCATTCCGTTTTACTTACCCTTACTAATGCATTGTATTATTAGTTATCTTGTTATTTATGCCTATTATGGTATGGGTTTGGCTCCACCAAACTTATGCCTATGGTACTGTTTAAGTACTCCCCTTGGTATTACCTATCCCTACCCTAGTAGTTAAGGTGGTCTAATATACCACAACCCCATGGAAACCTCGGTTTAGCCTAACAAAAACTCTAGGTTGGGGACCCGAAGGCAAGGCAGGTTTTTACAAAAGTTTTGACGGAAAACCTTGGGGACTTGCCGAGGAGCTTTTAAAATTATTTTTGGATCTGTTCTACAAGTGGAGACACCAAAGATGAAGTTGGAGGAAAAACAGTTTTTGAAAACGCACCGGGTTCTATGTAGTTTGGCCCGAACAACTACCCCATGCAGCCACACTACCCCTATATGGGAAGGGGCTTGACCCAGAAGTGGTTCTCACTGATACCAGTGCCTCGCAACTACTACAGGGGATCGGGGATCCCTGGAGGGTGGGCCTTCTCCGATAAAGGTCCATGTGGGACATCGACCTTGAGAAAGAACGAAGGGTCTGCTGGCCTCCACGCGTTACTATGGTCCCCTCATTGAAAGCGCACGCTCGAGAAGTGGAAAAAGCGCTCCAGTTGGTCCTCGGTACTCGACGTCCCGGTTTTGAGGGGAATAATACACATAGGGTAGGCGCTTGTGTTAAGAGGGGATTATCCCAAAGGTCTCATCCGGTTAGCCAAAACTCGCATACTAGTGTATGACGATCTGCGGCTGTTCGCGGCGGATGTATTGGATCTTATGGGGAAAGTGTACAACCTCTATAGAGTATAATCTATTTGAATAGTCGTGTCCGCGGTCATGGACGGTTGGAAAGGTTGCAGTGTAGCGGTCTTGCTTTTGTTTTATCAAAAAGGTTTCTTCAGAAAAGATTTGGCCATGGGATGGTCGAAGGATATGGAGGATGGGCCATGGGATGGTCGGACCCAGTTGAGGTTTTGGTCATGGGATGACCATGGGGGATGTGGATACCAGGGGTGACCCCATCCTAGTAGTTCAAGTTTTTCCTAACTATTTTACCCTTAAAAAGTTTTGCAAACAACAAGTGGTAGAGTTGAGAGTATATCTCTAAGAGATTTCACAACTAGCCTCTTTGGATCCATCCTATCCAAAGCCATACTGCATACTCTTTGTTTTTCCTTGTATGGTGGTTTCCTAGTACATTCAAAGTACTCACTAGCAATGTTCCCTGGCTATCAACTTGGTTAGATTACGAGCAGGGTGAAGAAGACAATGGAGAGTCTGATGACGACTTCGCCAACTAGGGCGTTTCTCTGAGTCAGGCACCTGTTGGGCTATGGCTTGACTCGGGTCCTCCGCGTTAATTAGTACCGCTACTATTATCTATTTGTGCCCATGGAGGCAAAGTTGTAAGACTATTATTGTAAGACTTATTGTACCATACAGTAATGGATGTGTGTACTTTCATATCATGTCGGTTATGCTCCACGATGCATTGATCATGGGATTGTGGTGGTTTGCATCATTTGGTAATCTCGGGTGAAAATCCGGGGTCGCCACACTTACTATTGTGCTCAAGTGGCCAACCAATGCACGAGATCCAGTTCGGTTTGTTAAGCGTTGTGCGGCATGGTTTCTCTTGTTTTTCTCAGTGTTCATCTGCAAAAGGAGACTAGTGATACAGATGTGCAAATATGAATTTTGAATGTGATATGGTATCAGTCTTCACAAACCATATTGTAATCTTTCGATCAAACTAGTGGTCGAGAAGATCTATCCAGTGTTGGTTAGTCATAGTGTGTTCCATAGGGGTTGTTCTTTGAATATCCTTGCTTTCCTTACCCAAAGTATTTACTCTTTAGCCTATGGCGCTGCTGGCGCAAAGAATGGGATAACATGTCCATGAGAACATACTCTACATCCTCATCATCCTGATCATAGTTGAATTTTGTCTGTCGGCAAGAATGGAACATTTGATGTGTTATGTGACTTAGAATAGAACCAAGAGCAAGCTTGAATGCATGGGACAGAGCACCATGGCTTAGATGTAACTTCTGTAGTAATTAATTGTAATGGTCAGGGGTCTGTTGGTGGAGCTTGAACGATGCGAAGATGGGAATATCATTCCTGACAAAAACGCCTATTTCGGATGCTAGAAAAGAAGATTCTTCTGGATCTTCTAACCTTCGCTTGCCAGGCACAATAGAATTGATGCAATATCTAGATTGCGTTCCAAAAAAACTAGCTTCAAGCTTTTATCCTACCGTTGGCCCCGTTTTCTTAAATCTTCGTGTAGCTGCCAATTCAACTATTACATCAAGCTTGCACGGTATATATAAGGAAGCATGCATCGATAATCCTTGCAACACATACCTTGTTTGGCGATGGGCTGATCAACAGGTTGGTGATCATCGCTAGCTTTTTGGTGTTGTGCCAGAAGTGTTAGGCAAGTAGAGGTCAAAACTGGTTTGACTGTCAGTTATTGCTGGTTATCTTGATTGGCAAATTGGTGATTATGGAATGTGTGGGCTGGTATATGCTGCGTCTACTACTGTTGGAACCTATGCTGCGCCGCCAAGATGACACTTTTTAGCCATATGTGAGTTTCCTAATTTTTGTTTATTGTATTTCATGGCGTGTGTTTGTCTTCCACCGGTAGTATTAGCAGGACTACTTGTCGATGCTTCGCGTTTGGTACCTAAACGTGTCTTACATGAACCAACTGATTCCTGACACACATAAACAATACTTCAATCTGTTATAGTTCTATATGTAATGAGATGCACATGGAACAGAAGAATAGTAAGGCAAAAATGTGCTCTATATATATGATGCATGAACTAGGCAGAGGGCGTTGCAAAATATTTGGTGGGATTCAAATACAAAACATGGAAAATGCAACAGATATCACAATTAAAAATAGAGCAAGGACCTTGGGGGGTGGACAAGTTGGCGGACTAGCAGGGAGGTCCTCGACAGGTCCAATTCCCGAGTCAGGTCTCCCTTGAAATTTTGTTCATCAACAGAAACTAATGCTGTATCAGACACTTGCCGATCATAGTTTTTCTCCCTGCTGGTACCTAGAAGAGTCTTACGTGAACCAGATGATTCTTGACACACATAAGTGATACATTAATCTATCAAAGTCCTATGTAAAATGAGACGCAGAAAGAACAGAAGAACAGTAATGCAAGATATGCTGAACATATATGATGCATGAACTAAGTAGATGGCATTGCACAACATTTGGTGGGAATTGAGGTACGGAACATGGAAGATGAAACAAATATCACAATGACAAGACAGAGCAAGCACCTTGGGCAGTGGACAAGCAGGCGGATTAGGGAGGGGGTTCTTGACCGGGCCATCTTCCTGAGTCAGGTCTCCCTCTGGGTTTTGTTGATCTTGAGGATAAAATTCTGTATCAGAATCCTGGACTTCATGATTGGTGGTGGTATCGGAGATCTAACTCTCTGCGGGCTGAGCGACCTTGCATATTTGGAATTCTTTAATAATCTATCTTCCCTAATCTTCCGTTCTTCCTCATCAGGCAGCCGCAAATCACCTTACATGCATCAGCAAAAAATATATCTTATGAGATTTAAGAGCGAGGTGTGTGTAGAAGGGGAAGTTAGTACAGTGTTAGCGAGTAGTTGAAAGCTCTGAAGGAACAATGACAGACATATGCTTATATGATGCCTCGACAAGAAATGTCGGAGTACAAGATAAAAACTCAGTGTGAGAATGCAGTGAAACAAGCGATGAACTACTTTCAGACACCCAATGCGTAAAGAGCATATGAAGTGTATGGTGGCAACCTTTGTGACTGCGATTACGCGATTTCCTTCCCGTGCCTTTGCCGAACTTATGGTGAGCTACGACCTCGCCTTTCGCCCTTGAGCAGGTTTTCCTCCCCATCTCCCTAGCGCCATGGACAAGGTCGAGGTAGCAGATCTGGTGTCGTGGAGTCGGGGAAGTGGATCCAACGAAGCTGCGATGGTGTTGCTGAGCCGGCTCGGGCGCTGTGGACCTCGTGTACAGAGGAGCTGATCTGGTGCGGGCCAGCGTCGGGAGCTGGTAAAATGTCTTTGCGGTCTCTATGGTGGCATGCCGGTGGAGAGGCTGTGAAGAGGATATGGGACGGAAGGAGAACGGCCGTGGTCCTGCAAGGTGATCTCGAGGGATTCGGCCCGAAGGGCTCGGGTGGTACTAGTATGTTTGAAACATTGAATTGTGTGGCGCGTGGGAATTTACAAGAGAAACCATTTTGAGGGATGGCATTTGGCGCGTTGTTTCTCGACTGAAGGGCGAGATGAAAATTTAGTACTGTTTGAATTTTGGACGCAGGAGCCCATTGTGGCGGGTGTTTCTGGTGCACTTCTTGGTGGAAGAGGTGATTTTGGCTTGTGGTTTGTCGCTCAATTGATTTTTTTTGTACTCGATCTACTACTGCAGTCTAAAAGTTTGACTTTAGGGCCACACAAGTATATAGTGCACGAATTTATTCACGGTAATGGGCACGAACTAACTTTCATTGTAATGTGTTAATTTTTTGGCAAAACGTGTTTCTACAGATCTAAACGAAAGTGCAAAATAAGGCTTTTCCATTTTCCGAATGGCTAGAATGAGACTGGGATACATTGTCCAGATGAAGCAATTAGGTACTGTACAGTTTCATATAGCGTGCCAAAGAAAATATCAGGCTGACAACACAACAAAAGTCATCCTCATTATTCGAAATAATAATCTATTCGCATGGCGGTTCTTTCATCACCCTTCGAAAATCATCTGCCTGCAAAGATGCGCGGAGAATCTATGCTCGTGCTTTGACTTGTTCCAAAACCATCATGTTGATCTCATTGACATCTGCATCAGCTGAATTGGGAACACGATTTTTAGCGACTAACTTCTAAAGATCAGCGATAGCATCAAGGCCATCTTCAGTAGTAGAAATCCATCCTCGGTTCAATTATCGTAACTTTGGCCATGCACCATACTTCGGTTTGGTTCATAGAAATGGTTGTATCACTGGCACGCTGAATATCTATGCTGCGAACCTCCTTGGCAGGGACATGATCATGCACTTGCTTCTGCAAATTGCAATGTAGCAAATCAATGTAACAAATAGCCATGTTTAGGGTACTCGAGCAGGCCATGTTTTTGTACCAGTTGTGTTGTACCGAGCGGGGCTAGATCCACATGTCCAAAACTCTTCGGGATTCCTTGGTAAGACAGGGCATGTTTTGGCAGTACATCATCTTCCATGCCTTACAAAAAATATATACTGGGATGACAAGACAGGGCAAGCAAAGGATGAACTACTCTCAAAAATAAAATGCATAACGACAGCGCGTATATATGCAAAATGGAGGCAAACCATTGTCTGGGGAGGATTGTTGGGGGTTATCATTGGGCTGGGGAGGCTTCGTACTAGTGCGAGATAACCATTTTGGCTTGACGACTAGCAGTTTCCTTCTTTTCTCTTTGAATCGATCCGTTGGTACTACAACTAGCATGCATTAGAAATAATTGGTAACAAGAAGGCACATCAAGGAAGCGATGAACTACATTCGGAAGTAGTAGTAGTAAAGTGCAAGGAAAGCGGGCATAGTAAGTGTGCAGCAACCTTCGTCTCAGTTGTGCGGACTTCTAACCATCACCCTGGTGAGGGGTCCGTGTGGTGTATGCATCTCTCGGTTGGGGTGGTGGGGAAGCTAACACTCTGAGTGGGGGAAGCAGATGCGACGAAGCAATGATGGCAGCGTGGATGACGGCGTCGCTGAGTAGACTCCGGCGACCTGGAAGTCAGCTAAGGAGGGACGGGATAGAGGATGATGTGAGTATGGATTGTGGAATCGGCGGGCGAGCGAGCGAGAGGCCCCGTCAGTATGGAGGTAGCTAGCGTTTGCCGAGAACTGAGAAGTGATGGAAGGGTTAAATTTTGGGAAAGGTAGAAGGGAGGGTCCCGCCAATAATCCTCTAAAATTTTGAACTAGAAGATCCTGCCAATATCACGGGAAAATTTAGTGCTGAATCACGCTTGACTCACCTCCCGATTAGTATTAAAAGGAAGGCTCGAAAAGCAGCACGCATCGAATGCAATGTCACGGTGGCCTGTGCAGCTTGTGAAGAAAAGTCGGAGTCAAGAACGGTGGCGAATAGATGAAAAAGAAAATTGGGGTGGTGCTGGCTGCCAGCCGTGGAACTGATAAAAAATAAATAAATATTTCAAATTCATGTAAATACATCAAATAATTGATCCAACGGTCAGCATTCAAAGATATTTGTATGAATGGGGCCCATATACTGTAGTGAGTGAAACCGCTGAGTGAACTTGGGTTTCTTAGGGCACCCACAGTGTGTAGCTAAAAGTAGTTTCATATTTGCTTTTTGGCTTTTGGAACTAGTTCCCTACACTATGGAGGTGGTTCCAAATTGAACAAAAGAGTCAACCGGAGCAAGAGGGTGCTCTGATGCCAAATGTGGTTGCAAATTGATTAGTCAACCAGTGTGTGACATGTGTCCTCTGCTCTCATATCTTAGACAAAAAATAAGGCTATTCTTGTCAGAAGTGGGACCGCATGGTGTAGGAATTTAAAATAGCTACATTGTGGAGCTCTAGCCAAATTGCATGGTGAAGCCAAATTCAGCTTTTTGTCAGATTTAGCTATAGCAACATTGTGGCTGCCCTTAGCTAAACGGTGCGCATATGCATATGCCAACTCATTTGCACTAATTTAGGCAGACAGACCTAGGAATCACAACGAAAACATGCATGCTCCGCAATGTCTGGAAACAAGGCGCGCTTGTCGCATTCCGAGCCAAATTCTTTTGATTTTCTTTACTAGTACGAAACATCCTCGTAATCACATGGAAAAGTGAAAAATGTTCTTTCATACATGTCTGAAACTCCCACAGTCAACATTGTTTACTACGCCAAGACGGACCCATCTACCCGATGTGAGAACCCTATCATAAATGTAGCTAGGGTATCGATATATATGGCCATGACCTTATTGGTCCTTCGGACTAAAACCCAAGAATGTTCATACATTGTAGGCTACTAGTAAATTGCACGTGACATGCATGTGAGACTCACATAATAGACATATGGCATATCATCATTATATAAATTTATAATAGGTAAAGCACAAAAAATTATAAATTTGCTCAACATATAAAAAGTATGTGTGTATATTTGGTTCTTGTACTTTGTATCATCATGTAGAAGTCAAAGATTATTAGCTACCTAACACTTGAAATTTTTGGTGACATGGTCTAGAGAAACGAGGGAGAGGATTCTAGGAGTATGATGGAGAAGTGTGTTTTGAGGTTTGTGCATAGCATTCATTCTGCTGAAGACTATCTATAGAATCTTCTAAATGCTCTAATGGAAACGAAGATCCAATGGTTGGAAATATTGGGATTCACGAGTATTGATCCAACGGACATCATTCAAAGTTATTTGTATCTTACCACTATTAGTAAATTGGACATGCCCTTCACGTGAGACTGAGATAATAGACGCCTGACATATCATCACTATATAAAATTATCTCTACTCTTATAATTGAGAAGTTTTGAATTGGATCCATAGCACCAATACTGACCATTGGGATGTTAGATCCAATGGTTCAAAGCAGCTATATTCATGTTAAATAGTACCTAGAGCAAACTCCACCATGTTCTAGAACCATCATTTCACCACCCCCAAAATTTCATAGCACGGTAGGTTGTATTCTCAATATGTGTAAATAGTTATTATTAATAGACTTAATTTATGCATTTTGGGGGTGGTGACATGATGGTTCTAGAACATGGTGGAGTTTTCTCTAGGTCTGTACTATATATTCAACACGAAACCAGTTGCTCTAAACCATTGGATCTAATAGCCCAACGGTCAAGATTGGTGCTATGGATCCAATTCAAAACTGCTCCACTACAGTAGTAGAGAGAATACAACCTACTGTGCTATGAAATTTTGCGGGTGGTGGCATGAAGGTTCTATAACATGCATGGTGGAGTTTTCTCTAGGTACTATTCAACACGAATCCAGCTTCTCTGCACCATTATTGGATCTAACAGCCCAACGGTTAGGATTGGTTCTATGGATCCAATTCAAAACTGCTCCGTTATAGTAGTAGAGATAGAGATATCTTACCACTATATAGTGTACGAATAACTTTGAATATTGATCGTTGGATCAAGACTCATGAATCCCAACATTTCCAGTTGTTGGATCTTCTTTTCTATTCTAGCATTTACAAGATTCTATTGATTGTCTTCAGCATAATGAATGTTATGCACAAACCTCAAAACACACTTCTCCATCATACTAGAATCTTCTCCCTCGTAGCTAATAATCGTTGACCTCTACATGATCTTATCTTATCTTATCTTACCACTATATAGTGTATGAATAACTTCGAATGTTGACCATTGGATCAAGATTCGCGAATCCTAGCATTTCTAGCTATTGGATATCATGTAGAGGTCAACAATTATTAGCTATATAAAACTTTCAAATTTTGGTAACATGCCGGTCTAGAGAAACGGGGGAGAATATTCTAGAATGGTAAGTGTTATTTGAGTTTTGTGCATAGCATTCATTGTGATGTAGACTATCAATAGAATCTTCTAGATGCTTAAATGGAGAAGAAGATCCAACGGCTCGAAATGATGGGATTCACAAGTCTTGATCCAACAGTCAATATTCAAAGTTGTTCGTACACTATATAGTTCTAAGAGAAGATCATGTAGAAGTTAATGATTATTAGCTATCTAAAACATGAATTTTTTTGGTAACATAGTCTAGAGAAACAAGGGAGAAGATTCTAGAATGATGAGGAAAGTGTGTTTTGAGTTTTGTGCATAACATTAATTTTGATGAAGACTATCAATAGAATCTTCTAGACCGTTAAAAAATAGAATCTTCTAGATGCTAGAATGGAAAAGAAGATCCAACGGCTGGAAATGTTGGGATTCGCGAGTCTTGATCCAACGATCAATATTCAAAGTTATTTGTACACTATATAGTGCTGAGATTATAATAGGTAAAGCAGAAAAATATAAATTTGATCAACATCTATAAAATATGGGTATATATATATATTTGGTTCTTGTACTTTGTATATCATGTAGAAGTACGTCAACGATTATTAGCTATCTAAAACTTTAAAATTTTGGTAACATTGTCTAGCGAAACAAGGGATAAGATTCTAGAATGATGGAGAAGTATGTTTTGTGCATAGCATTCATTGTAATGAAGATTATCAATAGAATCTTCAAGATGCTAGAATGGAAAAGAAGATCCAACGGCTGGAATGTTGGGATTCGCGAGTCTTTATCCAACGGTCAATATTTAAAGTTGTTCGTACACTATATAGTGGTAAGATCATGTAGAAGTCAACGATTATTAGCTACTAGTAAGTTGCACGTGCCTTGCACGTGAGACTCGGATAGTAGACGTATATCTATATACAATTATAATTGGTAAAGCACAAAACAATTGATCAACATCTATAACGTATGGGTGTATATATTTGGTTCTTGTACTTTGTATCATCATGTAGAAGTCAAAGATTATTAGCTACCTAACACATGAAATTTTTGATAACATGGTCTAGAGAAACAAGAGGAAGATTCTAGTATGATGGAGAAGTGTGTTTGAGGTTGTGCATAGCATTCATTATGCCGAAGACTATCAATATAATCTTCTAGATGATAGGATGGAAAAGAAGATCCAACGGCTCGAAAAGCTGGGATCCAACGGTGAACATTCAATGGTGAACATTCAAAGTTATTCCTACACTATATAGTGGTAAGACTTGGTAAGATAAGATTGTACGAATAACTTTGAATGCCGACCGTTGGATCTCAATACTCGCGAATCCCAATATTTCCAACCGTTGGATCTTCTTTTCCATTATAGCATCTAGAAGACTGTATACATAGTCTTCAGCATAATGAATGCTATGCATAAACCTCAAAACACACTTCTCCATCATACTAGAATCTTATCCCTCGTTTCTCTAGACCATATTACCAAAAACAAATCAAGTGTTTTGGGTAGCTAATAATTATTGACTTCTACATGATGATACAAAGTACAAGAACCAAATATACACCCATAATTTATGTATGTTGATCGAATTTATAATTTTTTGTGCTTTACCTATTATAATTTTATATAATGATGATATGTCATACGTCTATTATCCGAGTCTCACGTGATGGGCACTCCTCTCGCTGCTCTCGTGCTGCCTCCCTTTCGGAGTAGCAGTACAAAATGAGGTGGAGTACTTTGCTTTATAGAAAAAATATTTCCATCGCTTGGTAGAGTTGTTAGTTTTCCTAGTATTTGGAAACTCGCATTGGCAAAGTTGTTTACCAATGCCAAGATGCACACATCTACTTTCTTGTAGTACTACCAAATTACCATAAACTATGATGTGGATATGTCCATGACCTTGCTTGGTCGCTCGTCCTAAAACCTCTTCATACTTATACATGGTAGGCCATTTTTGTGAAGCGGTTTTCTTCAAAAGTTGTGAAAACTCAAGTTTATTATTTTTCATGGAAGACAATACAAGAAAAAGGACGCAATGCATGAGTCCTCCTGTTTTTGTTGCCTATTTCTCTATCTTTTTCCAAAGCAAGGTCCACTTTTCTAGCATGCAAAGTCTAGAAAGAAGTTGAATCTTTGAAAACTCCTAGTCGTGTTCTCGATATATCAGCTATCTGGTGGGCAACTTTAAAATATTTTTATGAAATTTAAAGAGCAATTGGCAGCTCACATGTGTTCGATATAATTTGACCCAATTTCGACAAACTCCCTCCGATCCATATTAATGTTCATAGATTCATCTAGATTCAAATGTATCTAGTCATGTTTCTATGCTAGAAACATATATCCGAATCTAGACAAATCTGAGAATATTAATTTGAATCGGATACAGTAGTGTAATTTAATTGGATTAATTTATCTACGAACCTTGAAAACTCAAAGAACCTAGGAATCGCAAGTAAAACATGGATTAATTTGTCCGGAAACATGGCGCGCTTCTCGCATTCAGTGCCACATTCTTCTGGTTTTCTTCACTTCTAATACAAAACATCCCCATAATCAGTTGGAAAAGTGAAAAATGTTTTTCCTAATTGTTCGAAACTCCCACAGGCAACATTGTTTACTAGGCCAAGACGCACCCATCTACCCGATGTCAGAACCCTATGTAAAAGAGTAGCTAGGGTACACATCGATATACAAGGCAATGACCTTATTGGTCGTTCGTGCTAAAAACCAAGAATTAATAATGTTACATCATAGTGGGTTATAATGTGAATCCGTTTTCCCTAAGATTGTCGAATCTCATGTTTATCATTTTTCTTGGCAATTAATAATACTACCAGCAAAAGTACCCCAATCGTAATGAAGTCTCATGTTTTTGTTTTACGCTTTATTTTGTTTGAATGTTTTTCATACGTGGTCAAATTTGTCGGTATGCACATACTAATTAGTAATGGCATTTTTCAAAACTATTGTTGGCCCATGATATATTGGCTGCATGGGTACCTTCAAAAGAATTTTGGATATTTTCAAGAGTAATAGTCTATCACGCTCACATGTATTCAAGTTTGACCTAATTTCGTCTAATCGACTTAGAGTCATGCATTTAAGTGCATGTGGAGCTTTAGCTTGGTAGTTTGAAAAATACTTAAACTTGGGAACTGTAAGAAAGAATTATCTACTTTGTATGAAAATTTGGTGGGGCCATTCTTTCTTATTTTTCTACGAGTAAAAGTACTTGAAAAACTCACACTTCTGGTATTGCCTACTATATCATGTACTACTATGTATGAACTTTCTTGGGTTTCAAGCCAAATGCCCTAGTTCATGGACATACCCTGTCTTTATCAAGATAATAACCGTGTGCCCATATATTGGTATAGCTAGGTCGGTGCATGTTAGCATGCATGGTAAATAAGTAAAAGTATTTTTTGGAAGGAAGTGCGATCAATATGGCTTAGAGTTTATAGCATGTGCCATTTATTTACTATAGTACATAAAGTGGTTGGATAAATTACATGTTATATTTTCAAGCTTAATTTTCTAGCTAATTACACCCACTCAGACGACTTTCCGTCGATTTGTCGAATTAGGTCTAAATTAATATTCTACAAGTGCGTGAGAGCTAGTTCAATAGTATAACCGAGTGTTAGGTATAACAAAGTGACACGCCATCTATTGTCGGCTTTATACCAGCATGTATAATACCTAACATTTGAACTATAGAACAACTAGCATTACATGCAGCAACCTCATCAAAAAGCAAGAAGATTAAACAGGAGTAAAATGAAAAATATTTCTATGCCCGCTTGAAAAATCTTAAAACTTGGGAATTGTAAGAAAGCATGGTACACTTAGTATGAAAATTGGGGCAGTGGCATTCTTTATTTCCTTTTTGGAACCTAGGTACCGTAGGTCCTGAAGTAGTGAGACACTCCAATTAGCGCACTAGGGTTTCTAGTCGTCGCAATGTGGTCTGAGGACCTTTTTGTAATTATTATTATTACTTTTGAGACTTTTTGTATTGGTGTAGATGATTATTAATCCAGTAGATGGCTTGAATTTTAAGGAAAAACAGTTGCTGGAAGTAGATCGGTGTGCTGTACCAAGTCACACGTGCACAGCGCCACGCTGTGGACGAGGAAGAGACAAGCCGGACTGTGCACTCGTGGATGCAGAGAAGAGATCGATGGAGGATGGATGGTGAGAGACAGCGAAGGATAGAGAAAACACAACTTGTTTTGCGTGCATATTACTCCTCGTAGGTCCATATATTTACTACTAGTGGAGTGTACCTCATGCCAGCAGCCCATCATAGCTTTGCTCTTGCATGCACCGCCTTCCGACTCCTCCTCCCGCTCCTCTCGCGTTGCCTCCTTTTTTTGGAGAAGGAGCCACCTCCCTTTCGAGTAGTACTAGTACGAAAGTGGAGTACTTTGCTTTATACAGAGAAAACAATTTCCATCACTTAGAAAATTGGAGTTGTTACTTTTCCTAGTACTCCCTCCGTTTCGAAATATAAGATGTTTTATCTTTGCGAAAGGACTGTATCTAGACCCCTTTTAGTGTGTAGGTTCACTTCAAACCTAGATGAACCTACATACAAAATGGGGTCTAGATACACTTTATTCAAAAAGCTAAAACATCTTATATTTTGAAATGGAGGGATTATTTGGGAACTCCCATTGGCAAAGTTGTTTAGCAACGCCAAGATGCGCACATCTACTTTCTTGTAGTACTACTACAAAATTCCCATAAACATGGATATGTCCGTGACCTTGCTTGGTCGCTCGTCCTGAAACCTGTTCATACTTATACATGGTAGGCCATTTTTGTGAAGCGGCTTTTCTCAAAAGTTGTGAAAAACTCATGTTTATTATTTTTCATGGCAGGTAGTATAAGCAAAAGGACGCCATGCATGAGTCCCCCTGTTTTTTTTGCCCTATATCTCTCTCTTTTTTCATAGCAGGGTCAACTTTGCTGGCATGCAAAGTCTAGAAAGAAGTTGAATCTTTGAAAACTCTCGGTTGTGTTCTCCATATATTGGCTGTCTGGTGGGCAACTTCAAAAGATTTTTGTGGAATTTAAAGAGCAATTGGCAGATCACATGTGGTTCTAAATAATTTGACATAATTTCAAAAGATTAATGTTCATAGATTCATCTAGATTCAAATGTATCTAGTCATGTTTCTGTGCTAGATGCATATACCCGAATCTAGAAAAATCTGAAAACATTTATTTGAATCGGAGACAGTAGTGTAATTTAGGTGGGTTAATTTATCTACGAACCTTGAAAACTCAAAGATTCTAGGAATCACAAGTAAAACATGGGTGGTTCGCTATGTCCGGAAACATGGGAACCTCAAAACACTTCTCCATCATTCTAGAATCTTCTCCCTCATTTCTCCAGACCAAGTTACCAAATTTTTCAGTTTTAGATTAGCTAATAATCATTCACTCTACATGATATACAAAGTACGAGAACCAAATATACACCCATATATTATAGATGTTGATCAAATTAATATTTTTTTCTGCTTTACGTATTATAATTTTATATAGTGATGTGATATCTACGCACTTCTATTCTTGTAGACAGTTGTTGGGCCTCCAAGTGCAGAGGTTTGTAGAACAGTAGCAAGTTTTCCCTTAAGTGGATTACCCAAGGTTTATCGAACTCAGGGAGGAAGTGGTCAAAGGTATCCCCTCTCAAGCAACCCTGCAATCAAGATACAAGAAGTCTCTTGTGTCCCCAACAGACCCAATACACTTGTCAGGTGTATAGATGCACTAGTTCGGCGAAGAGATAGTGAAATACAAGTGGTATAGATAACTATAAGTGGTAACGGTGATAGAAAATAGCTTGATGGCGTGGAAAAGACTAAAGTAAAACTGAAATAAAGATAGAAGAAAGCAAATATGTAACAGATCTAATTCAAACGGTGTATCAATGCTTAGAAACAAGGCTTAGGGATCATACTTTCACTAGTGAACACTCTCATATAAATATCTTCTCTTTATGATACTACTCTTAACTACTCTCCGGTTGGACACTCTAATCGATGGTAGGGCTATAACAACACACCTCAAAGTAAGTCTTTCCCATCTAGAAAACCCCACACTGTCACCTTGAGCAGTAGATGGTTCCAACAAACACCACAATTTCATAGAAACATCCAACTCCAAATAAAACTCATAACAAGTATTTGTAATCTCTAGCCTAAGTGCCACCATGGTGTCCACGCTGTCACTTTCAGACACATGGGGAGAGTAGAGATCTATTAAAGCACTTGAGTAGCAAGGTAGATCTACTTGATTACAAAGCTCATGATCACAATATGATCATGCATAGAGATAGAGATGAACACATAGCTACCGGTAGAACCCTTAGCCTCGAGGAAGAACTACTCCCTCCTCATCATGGGAATCAGCAATGGTGAGGGAGATGGTGGCGGAGATCGATGGAGATGGCTCCGGGGGCACTTCCCCGTCCCGGCAGGGTGCCGGAACAGAGACTTTCTGTCCTCCAAATCTCCCCTTCGGTGGCGGCGGCGCTGTGGAACTTTTCGTGGATTTCTGATTGATGATTTAGGGTTTTGGTATCGGGAGGCTCTTATAGGCGAAAGAGGCAAGGTCTATGGTCGGCCAGAGGGCCCACACCATGCCCTGGTGCGGCCTAGGTTGGCCCGCGCCAAGGGGGGTGTGACCACCCTATGGCCCCTCTCCGACTCTCCTTCTGGCTCCGTGAGTCTTCCGGGAAAATAGTAACTTTGGATTTTGTCCAGTCCAATTCCGAGAATATTCATTTTCTGACTTCCTGGAACCAAAAACAACAGAAAATAGGCAACTGGCACTGTGGCATCTTGTTAATAGGTTAGTCCATGAAATCATATGAAAATTACTCCAAAGTTGGAACAAAACATAAGAAAGTAGATAAAACCAAGCATGGAACATCAAAAATTATAGATACATTTGCAATGTATCATGATGATATGTCAGATGTCAATTATCTGAGTCTCACGTGCAGGGCACGTGCAACTTACTAGTTTACTACAAGCAGTACATGAATTTGTTGGATAAATTACATGTTATATTTTTCAAGCTTAATTTTATACTCCCTCCGACCCAAAATAGTTGACTTAGTTTTATCTAGATTCAGATGTATCTAACACTAAAACAAGTCTAGATACATGAATCTAGATAAATCTAAGTCAACTAATTTGGGTCAGAGGGAGTAGATAATTTCACCCGAAAGTGCATCATGCTTCAATCAACACATTCGGTAGAATTAAAAGGTTACATCAAAAAATAGAAAATTACATCCAAGTCCATAAAATTGGCACAAAGACCCCTAAAAATTAGCTTGGAAAGGCAGTCGGGTTCGGCTCAATTTCAACAGAGGAGCTGAGCGATACTCTTGCTACTACTATTTGCTTCACACACGAAACACAGCGTGCATCTGCATGTTGATCATGGTCGAAGGGACGAGATTGCTCATAACGAGTAGAGGAGCACAATGCCCCCCTACCGAGTCAATTCCCCTAGCCGCACCTTCGCCGGCCGCAGGTTCCTCGCGCTCGAGCTCGAACTTGAGCAGTCCTGATGGTGAGCAAGGGCTAGCATAGGATCGATAGGCTCGAGGGGACTCAGGATGGCGTCGTCTACCACAGCCACGGTGACCTGGCTCCCACCCGAGTTGTTTGCCCCGGTCGCATGCTCGCTTGCCGCAGGTTCCTCACGCGCGAGCTCGAACTCGAGCATGTCTTGATCCTTAGCAAGGGCCAGCATAGGATCGATAGGCTCGAGGGGACCCAGGACGTCGTTGGCCACGACCACGACAACATGGCACCCAGCCGAGTTGTCTGCCATGATCGCATTATCGCTGGTTGTAGTTTCTCGGCGGAAGGATTGGCCGCTGTCTTGCACGGGATTAACTTGGCCACGGTTGATGTCCAGCCAGAGCGACTGCCTAGATGTAGCTCCATCAAGTCGAAAGGGAGGCCCACTGGGACCGACGCTTTGTTGTAGAGGTCCACTTTTGTTCGCCTGTCGTGTTGACGCCTGCGTGATGCGGCTTGCGCAGGATCGGTAGCCTCGAGGGGGCCCAAAATTGCATCGTCAGCCGGCAGGGGCAACGCACGTTTACCGCGGGCAACCAGACACTCTACAGAGGCGGCTCCAACGGCGGCATGTTCCCACCGGATGAACTGTTTTGGGGCCTGGCCTCGAGCCGAAGCAGACCTCTGAGGACGACGCAGCCAATCCACCGGGATTCCTTCAAGTATTTCTGAGGGTAACATGCCTTTGGTGGAAGAAAGAAATTTTGCCAGTGAGTAGAATGAAGGAGAAAGTATAGTACTAGTAGTACTACTAGCGGTGTTGCTCAGTTTTGACCCAGCATTTCTTCAAGATGTACTTTTTTTTAGATGCTCCAAGGAGTATGCAGAGCGACCGCTTGGCGGCGCGTGAGTTTTTTCGCAGTTGGTGGTTATCCGGGGCATTAACTCACAAGAGAAATGTCATATTTGTACTTGTAGGCCGTACTTTCAGCTGGCCGTAGTCTAATCGGATAGTAGCAGTAGTAGCAATATACACGCTCGAAACAGAGGTAGCAAGCAGCTGGCAGTTCGAGTAACGAGTCTGGTAAATTCTTGGAGTATGTACCCCAGTATACAGTAGTAATAAGTTGCACATGCCTGACCGTACAATGACACAAGGTACAAGAACCAATTATACACCCTATACTTTATGGATGTGGCTCAAAATTATAATTATTTTTCAGTGATACCAACACAATCTCTTTCATCATTATAGTAGGTTGATTTCTACATGACACAAGGTACAAGAACCAATTATACACCCCATACTTTATGGACGTGGCTCAAAATTATAATTATTTTTTAGTGATACCAACACCTCGTCATTAATTGTCGTGACACATAAACATTTTCCATGCATGTAATAAGGTCTTTGACAAGGGGGCAGTCTCTTAGCGCGGCATACTAGGCAAAATGCTTTTGTGGCATGTCAATTACTAGTAGTAGCTAAGATACACCCCTTGCCTGTAATCATAGGCAAAAAGAGTTGATTGCCCAATAAAATGCATGTATGAGAGAAAACACATTAAATTAAGATACAACCTCTAAAATACAATGCATTGGAGAGGTTGTCTATTAGGTATTTATAACTCCTATGGTAAGCTACACCCCATTGGGAAAGGCCTAATGCATGAGACAGTACGTACCACCTGATACCCCCATTGGGGCTAGTCTCATACTCTCATCCCAAACAGATGTATAGTATTACTAGTACCTACATCCCGGAGTAGTACTAGAGTACAGTATTTAGTCTTCCACGTAGCCCTAGGTCATCAAAGCAATGTCTACACCGGGTCAGAGGGAGATAATTAATCGGGGAACACAGCGCTTCCCTAGTTTTCTCCGCGCATGTCTCTTGCCAAAGAGATAAGGTATCGGTTCATGGCCGTTGAATTTGGATGTATGGATGATATTGCCTAGAGTGAGGTGAGGACTCTAGTACTCCTAGTATTTAACTATTGTACCAGTCTGTCTCGCTCTCTCTCATCAACCCTCTCAGATCTGCGCTCCTCCCTCTGCTCTCTCGCTTGGTCTCAAAATCCCTCTCAGATCCGCCGCAGTTGAAGAAGACGGCTCTATGGCGGACAAAAGGATTGAAGCTATGATTGACATGAGTGCAATGAGGCAGGTCTTCAGCTGCAGTCTGTGTTCTCAAATTGTTCATTGTCCTGCGTACATGGTTATTACTCCTTCTTTCTTCATGATGTTTTCCACACTAGTTTGATACAACTCTTGTTTTTGGGCTAAATCTCTTTTCCTTGCACGAGTAGTGCTTTGGCAAGGCCGCAGCGCACATTGCATGCGCACAACGTGTTGGAAAATGGTTCGATGGCTAGTGCCCGGGATGTGAATACGGAGGCATCTTCGAACCAACCACTACCGTGGCTCAGATGTCCTTTGGAATGAAGCTCAAGTGCAGCAACAAAGGTTGCGACATGGCTGGAAGCTTCCTCGAGTTCATCGAACACCAGACGGCGTGCCCGCACGGGCAGAGGGCGACATAGGTTCTTGACAAAAAAGAACTGTATGATATTCGGGTGTCTATGTGTGTGTTGATTCCGTCTAGAGTATGCTTTAGTTTCTATCGTGGTTGTGTTGTACCTATACTAGTTATGTTATATAAATAAATTGAATCATCATCGCATCCACATAGTTTCTCTCTTTTCCGATAGCAAGGGGAAGTACCACCAGCCTTTGCATCTACATAGTTGCTCTCTTTTAGCTAAAAAGCTTGGAAATCCGTAGAACTTGGGTGGCCCTCCACAGCGTATCCAAATATTGGTGCCCAAACCACTTCTCATCCATCCGGCACTTGTGCCTACGCTACACAAATGATGCCACAAAAAAACCAAGGACATGCTAAAATATTTATCTTCCGTGTCCAGCTCAATAACCCTTCCTCTATTTAAGGCAGAGACAATAGCCATCCCTCTCGTCACGTGGGAGTAGTAACTTGCATGTATTGGTGACATCAAATGATAATTAATGATGAAAAATAGGGAGGTATTACCATAACATCACACCTTTATATGAGCCTAGAACCTAATTAATTAGGTCTTGCATGACACCACACACGTGTTATCACCCACTCTGGAGATAATAACATATGCAAGTTACTAGTATATTTAGGCCGGTGATGGTGTGGAGTAACAAAACATGCATATGTTACTAGTCTAGGTTACTTCCTCCATTTTCGCAAAATAAAATAAAATAAGTTACTACGTCCATAGTGGAAAGTAACATAGGTGTGGTATCATGCAAAGTCTCATTTATTGCAATGTAGACTCATTTTGTCTTGAAATTCTGCTGCAAGCGCACTTGTGTAGTGAGGAGAGAGAAATAATGATTTTCTAGTTCTTATGGCCGGGTCATACTACTTTGGTCGACCGCAAGGATTCTTAGCTTAAGACCGAGTGCTACAATGTTTAAATTCCACCAAGGTCGACCAAAGGTGTCTTATATCCGACCTTATTTCCACATTGGAGACGCCCTTATGGTAACATAGCTAGTTACCCCAAGGCTCTCTCTCATCATTTAATTGCATGCCATCTCATATAAATGCTTAATTCACAATACATGTAGGACTATGTAGTACTACCCAAATTACTCCCACTAGCACTATGACGAACCTAAATAGAACCATGAATAGAGGACGAGCCAGGGATGACGTTGGGGAGTGACGAGGTAGCGTGGCCCCACCTTTTGTTCGTGTAGTCCACTATCAGGGTCCATTTGATTCCAAGGATTTGCCTAGGAATTTTGTAGGATTAAATCCTATAGGAAATTTTCCTATGATGATTGTTTGTTTTGTAGGATTGATTCCCATAGGATTTTTTCCTAAGGATTCCTTTGTACGGTACTAGTTTTCATAGGAAATCAAACATTCACCCATACCTCATTTTAAGATTCCTACTATGGTGGAATCAAACACACTTTGGTGCATATGAATTCCTATAGGATTGGAGTGAACATGACAATCCAATCCTACATTTTTCCTATTCCTACGATTTTCATATCCTACAAATCAAACAGGCCCTCACCCATTTCCCATGGCCTCTTCCCCGTCATCCAGGCCAGCACCATGGACTAGGCCCCGCCCCTCCCGCCCCCCCTCCCCTCCCCCCACCCCCCAAAAAAATCCCCAAATGGCGGCACTGCCAGAACTAGAGCGCTCCTCACAGGAGCGCATCATCGAGTCTGGCCCCCATGTTTTCCGTGCATGCCACGTCTCCGCAGCCACAACCGACTTCTCTATCTTCGAGCCATAGTTAGTTAACGCGGCCATGTCGTACACAATGGCACTGAAGATCTTCTTCTCGAGGATGTACGAGCTCAGGAGGATGCCTGGCTCCATCCCAGCCCCTCTGGAGGAGGACGATGTCATGACACACACTGCAAAGAGGAAGTGTTGAATCTCAGCATGCCTCCCATCAAGCTGCGAAGAGCAAGCAAGGATGTGGGAACTATGCGCAAGGTTCTTGGCTGTGTATGGCTGCTGAAGAACCTGCAACTCACGGCGGAGGAGTGGGACATCATCATGCCGTACGATAATTTGCACCGGCTCTGGCTTGAGGCGTGTATGTGGGTCGACGGGTTCCACTTTGACCTAACCCTCAGCCTGAATCTCCGACTCATCGTCAACTTGCCGGCGCTTCAAGACAGGTTGTACCTGGTTGAGCAGGAGGATGTCCACTGCAGCATATGCATGCAGGCATTGTCGAAGCACACAAGGGTGCGTCTCTAGGGATGCAACCATTCGTACCACCGCAAGTGCATCTTCACTTGGTTTGAGACCAACGCCAGCTATCCTATCTACCGAGACAATATGCTCGCCCATCTCTACTGACACGAGGTGCATATGCTCCCTTCTGTATGAAACTGGTCCTATGGTTGATAATTAATTAATGTACAGAACCAACATTTCTGTTGCACGCCAAGTGAACCTATTCTATATATGTTTTCACTTGTCGAATTAAGCTTAATCCAATTTAGACACGGGAAACAATTAGTCTAGGATTACAATCCAACAGGAATTTCTCATCATGTCTCATACATTTTACAAAGAGAAAACCAATACGAATCACTATTCATCATATCACTTCATAATATGAAACAACAGTCTAATCACCGTCACCATCATCGCTTTCGGCACCGCCGCATTCTAGATCCACATATTCCTACTGGGTTGGATCTTCTTCCCCTTGCCATTCATCATACATGTCCTGATATTCATCAGGTAGAACCAGTTTATTCCTGTCTTTGTCGACTACACTAACCTCGACAGTGAAATCTACTTGTCCATCATGCACAGAGCCGCCTCTTGAAATCAAATTTTCATCGACGTCAGCTAGTTCAGTTACCATACAACCACTAAGATCATCTTGGTAGGCAACATCTATGGTGACTGTCTCGTCATACTCATTCACATCATAGGTGCTCCTTGCCTCAAACTTTTTCACATATTGCTAGTCCTTATTATCTCTGTCATCTAAGAAAATTACCTTGGAACTTGAGTTACCAAAATATAATGTTCCTCCTTGTACCACTCGGCAGTAGTATTGATCGATATGAAATTCCCATCATTTCTAGGGCCTCTTTTCTTGTTCGGATCTTGGTCATACCAATAACACTTGAATAGAACCACAGATCGACCACCAGTCTTGTCGTTATAATTCAACTCAATAACCTCTTTTATGCAACCATAATGATCATAGTCATCTGACTTCTTCATTTTGGCTATCAAGTGCTCTCCACTGGTCATGATGCCACTGTTTTGTGTCTTCAGATGTTTCTCATGCTCATAACTATTGTAGTGGATACCATCGTCATTGCAAGTTGAAGTTGTCTGTACCCTCTTTGCCGGACCACGTGATAGGGCATAGAGACCATCACTAACATTGCCCGGATTCTCTTCATGCAGCTTCGTGATCTGAGGTTATACAAAATAATCAATAGGTCATCTCATGTGCACAATTCATATGCAATTCAAAGTTCAATTGACCATCTTACATGATTCCTAAACCATTCCTGAAACCCACCCCCACATACTGGTGCAGCATAATCTTTTCCTTTGGTTGCTTTAAATAACCTAAAAAAATGATACTCAAGTAAGACATCTGAACATATCTTGCTACAAGTTTCATTTCATATATGTGAGGATATGTATGAATAGTGCTTACAGAACAAAGTTTTTAGCCTCATCAGCGTTATTCAGCAGATACCAAGTAATTTGGTCATATTCGTGTTGCATTAATGTTCTATGTTCCTTCGTTCCTACTAGGCGAACACTATGGTTAAAAATAGATTTTTCAACTTCTTCAATTCTGCCACCCATACTGGATCTCGTTTTAAAAATGCAAATGCTTCAGCAGCAATCTATGCCTATGCAATGCAAGCCTTTGCAAGCCAAGCCTCTGCTCTAGCCTTGTTCCTGATAGTACCCTTGAAAGTGCAAAGTCGATGTTTTGTAGGGTTCATCCATCCGTACTATACGGGACCTCTATAAAGTGCACCTTCAGTCAGATGAACAGCCAAATGCACCATCACATCAAAGAAGGCTGGTGGATATATTAGCTCAAGCTTGCACACAATTTCTGCTATGTCCGTCTGAAGATGCGCTACAACTTTTTTGTCCAGAGTTTTGCTACAGATTTCCCTAAAGAACTTTCACGACTCTGCAAGCACGTTGTACAAATCCTTGTTCACTAAACCTTTAACGCCAAGAGCTAAAAGCCTTTGTAGTAGGATGTGGCAATCGTGAGTTTTCAACCCTTGGAGCTTGTTCCCTTCTGCATTGATACAATTTGGAATGTTGGAAGCAAATCCATATGGGAACTTCACACCTCGGAGGAAGTCACAAAATAGTACCCTTTTTATTCATCGGCAAGGTAAATTATGGACCTCGAAATTTGTAATGTTTTTCACTACCCTTATCAACCGTATCTTTAGGATGCAGCATCAAGTTGTTGTTATAGTTGAGTTTTTTGCAGTCAAGCCTAGCATTATAGCTATCTTTTTTCTTAGATGGAATGTTGAGTAATGTGCCTATAATGCTGTCACATATATTTTTCTCCATGTGCATGACATCAATATTATGTCGAAGTGTCTTACCAGCCCAATACGGCAAGTCCCATAGAGTGGATCTGTGCTTATAAAATATTCTCGATTCCTTTTCCTTCCCTTGGGAATCTGCTTCTACTTCTTCCGCTCTCTTCCTTTTGGATGCTGCTCCTACAGTCGGTGCATCTTCCGTATTCTTTCTTTTACCTCATCTGGCAGCTGGTTGTTTTCTTGGTTTGACATTTCTGACCTTTGTAAATGCGCCTGCAACTGAGTTGCAGTGAACTTTTGTGGTGCGGTGCCATATTCAGTCCTCTTTCCATAGAACTGCAATTTTTTCAAGTTTTTTTTGGAATTTGTGGCCTTGAGGAAGAAAAACCCGGTGGCCAATGAAACTAGTCTTATTTTGTAGCCTCACTGTGACCTGTTTTGTCTCACAGCGAACACATGCGTTATAACCTGCTGTCACTCTGCCTGACATAGTGCCAAGAGCTAGAAAATCATGGGTGCAGAATAACACAGTAGCACAAATAGGGAACTTGGCATCTTCATGGTTGCTGGCAAGGATATCAGGAGTCATGACACCCTTCCATAGTTCCTACAAGTCTCATATAAGATGCTGCATGAACAGATCAAAATCCTTCCCAGGTGATTTGGGACCTGGGATGAGTAAAGCCAGCAAGAAGTTTGACTGATCAGTGCATGCCTAGGGAGGCAGGTTGTAAATTGTAACAAGTACTGGCCACATGATGTACGTGTTACTCATGTTGCCAAATGGGTTAAATCCATCTGTATCTAGGCCAAGTCTCAGGTTCCTTGGATCCGCTGCAAATCCTGGATGGGCCTTGTCAAAGTTCTTCCATTCATCGCCATCAGCTGGATATCTGAGTAAGTAATCGTCTGGCTTGAGAATCTCTTTGTGCCATCTTGTTTCCTTAGATGTTTGTTCTGACTGAAACAACCTCTTCAATCTATCTATAATTGAAAAATATCTCAGAACCTTACGAGGAACTTTCTTCTTTTTATCACCATTTTTCCATCTTAATTCGTTACATACTGGGCATTCATCGAGGTTTTCATAATCCTCCTAGAACAGTACACAGTTATTTGGACAAAAATGGATCTTCTCATATGATAGTCCAAGTACCTTGATGTACTGTTTCATCTCATAAAAGGATTTTGGTAGTCCTTCCCTAGGGATTGACTTGCTGTACACCTTAATCATTGAATTGAAAGCTTTGTTGGTAATCTTATTAAACGACTTCTCCTTTCGTAATTTCATTACCAGTTCGAAACTTGAGATACCAAAATCAGGGTCCACTGAACACTTGGCATCTTCTATCAGGTAAGAGAAAAGTGATCTTTTAAGAGAAGGAGCGCATTTTTTCTTGCAGTAGGGTATAGGTCCCTTAACAAACCAGAAAGGTCCTCATCCTTGTTCTGATGAGCTTCAGGAGGATCAGCATCAGCTAGAGGATCAAGAACAGGCTGATCATATGGTTCACCATGTTTAATCCACCTAATATATGTGTGTTGCATCCCATTAACCAAAGTATGGTCTACGACTCTGCTCTGACTCAGCTTTTTATAATTAAAGCATTGTCAGCATGGGAAAAACACATCCGAGTCGCCTTTATGCTGTCTAACAAACTTCATGAATTAATTAACACCTTCCCAATATGAAGGTGTTACTTTTTTTCCATTCAGTATCCAATATTTGTCCATTTGTTGAGGATAGAGATGGTCAGAAGCTTTCAAGATATTTCACCGAATAGGTTGATTACAGATCTAATTAAGCCAATATATCTGAGCAACCTGATTGAATATAGAACTATAAATACCACATAATTTTAGCTTATTTCATAAATTGAGTGCAGAACTATGTTACATATTTTAGAGAACAGATCGACCAAGCACAAAATGACAACAAATTCGAACAAACAGATCAAGTACAGAACAATGTCAAACGAGCATATCGAGTATGAAACTACTTCTAGGGAATAATTGAGCGAACTAAGGATATTATAAGCGTACCGTGGGGATCGACCAGCTGACTACCGGCATGTGTGCGTCTCAAAAAGAACAGCCCGCCAGCAATGGTGTCAGGCCGCCCTGGATAATAGAAAGAGTGTGAATGTTTTGGTGCACGGCTTGTGGTTTTGACCGCCTGCGCGTCTCCAGAAGAATGGCGCAAAGAGACAGTAGCTAGCTGCTGGAGTGAAGGCGCGAGTTGGAAGGCACGAGTAGGAAAGTTTTTGTAACATCCCAATTTCAGCAACCCTGATTAGTTATTCGGAATGCAAAAATCAGGGGGAACAAAAACTTTTTCTTCTTTAATGCTGAAGTGTTTGCTTGTTGTTGGATATGCTTATGCATATAAATGTGTATTACATGATATACTCCTTACCTTAACACCAGTTGACAAAAGCTACTTCCCAAAATAGTCTTGGCTTAATTTCCATGTTATAAAATGTTCTGGCATTTCAAAACATGAGCCAAGATGCTTATGTAACCAAAACTATTTTAGTAGCTTCTATTGATAAAACTATGGAGAGCTATATAACATAATCTCCTTATGTTTTCAAGACAGAACCTTCAACTATTCTTATCTATAGGTTTCCCCAAAACTTTTTTTAAAGATTTGGATTATACTCTTGGTAGAGATACCAAGGACCTTACCTTGTTCAAACTCTAACGTAATTCAAAATACCCATCCTTACCTCAAGCTAAGCTTGGTGGTAACCCTAGTAGTAGTTGATTTGTTTGTAGGATGAGTTGCCTTGATCTGATGTTTGAATTGATTGCTTAGAGGAAGTATGAGTTACTCTAGGAGCTCATCACTAGGATCAAGATGTTTCTAAAGCATCAACCCCTAAGCAAGAATGCAAATCTGGATATGATCCCTAACTGCTAGGTGATCATCTAAAACCCTCAACCAGATCCATTCTGAAGAGATCTAATTCTAGAAGCTTCCAAGTCAATGAAGACCATGATCAAGCATGGATCCCTTCTAGTCAATCTACTATTAAACATCATCCATTTGATGATGCTCTAGTACCTTGCAACCCATCAAATTCATCACAACCCACATTCTAGTCAAAAACCCTAAATCTGCCAAATTTGGCTGTCTGGAAAACTATTCCCAACATCACCTTTTTGGATGCCTCCCTTTCCCAACCCTTGTGCATTTTTGGTAATGAACTTGAACCATCTTGTTAAGCATCCTAAGGACTACCAAGGCCCACTCTTTATATTGGTTAGATCATCCTCCAACCCACGTGTTCTTGATGGTTTTGCAGGCAAGAAAATAACTTTTCCTGCAAATCTAGTCAACATGCCTACTTTGATAGAAGCTCGCACCCCCTTCCAACCTTCTATGGACCAACTCTTTGACTGGTTGTGTTCTACTCATATAGTTCTATCATTACCTACTTCACTTATTCCACTTGGATCCATGAGTTGTTTAAACCCACAAGGTTTTGAAGGCTAGTTGATAATCTGCTTTGGGGGCAGGCTTATTTTATTCAAAGTTTGAACGCCTGTCTTGATGAGCTCAAGCAGGATCAAGATTAAACCTCTGAACCCTAGTGATCTACATCACTTGGTCTATCCATACATATATCCCATGCCCCCCAGGGGAGCCCTGAGCTCCAAGATCCAACAAGGTTTTGGTGGCATGAAAACAATCTTACCCAAGATCCCCAAATCTCTAGTTTTCACCAAAATCAACTGGGAATCTCCAATCCCAAGGTTGCAAATGCTTGCTACACCTTGTCTACATCATCTACCTTGATCATCAAGATTTATCAAATATTATCCATAATTATTATGCCTCTAAATCTATTTAATCTCTTTAATAGTCAAAATCTCCAAAACTCCTCTCACAACTTTTGCCAAAACACTTCCCCAACTTCTTGATCAATTGAGATCCACACATCATCCCTATCTTCCAACTTCAAAAATAAATATTTTCGAAGAGCTTTATTATTTCTTTTTGCCCATTTTCTTAAATGGCTGAATTGGAATAATAATTGTTTTAAATACTTTTATCTCTCAATAAATCTTGGGAAAATTCCCCTAAGTGTGTATTCACATTTGGGACCATCTCACATCAAAAAATCCACCTGTCCAATGTAAAATTATCAAATTATCTTCTAGAAACTACTCCTGTACTTTTTGAATAAATGATTTTAAGTGGACTTTAAATCCTTAGAAAAATCCCAAATAATCCCTGGATATCTATCTTGACCTCATCTACCTACCAGTATCATCTCCCCACCTTGTCCAATACAAATTTTGGAACTTACTTCATACACCTTCAAGTGATCAATTTTGCCAAATCAATCAAGGATTGATCCAAAACCAAACCCAAACCCCACCAACCTAGATCAAGGCATCTCCTCAACACCAGGACACTCCCCCAGGTCACTAGTACTGTAGCATCCTTGTACCAGTTTGTCCTCTAGTGCTTGGACACTAGAGCTTAACCTCTTGTGGTTGTCTTTCCTTGCAAACTTCTTGCAGCAACACCCTCTGCCTCCTCTCACTTTCTGCTTAACCAGAGGCACCCCACACTCCCTCTCCACCGCCCTTAGCACCCAGTAGGGAAGCCATGGACATGCCCTTACCCTCCCATGGACATTGTCCACCATGGACCCTCCCCTTCGTTATAAGCCTAGAGGCCAGGGCATCTCTCCCCTGCCCTCCCATTTCGCTCACTCACCTCCACCTACCACTCCCCTGAACTCCCCATCCTTCCCTTCTATCTCCTCTGGCCACAAGAAGAAGAACCACCATTTCGGCCATTTTTGAGCTAGAGCTTGAGGTACCCTCCGCCAAGCTCTTCTCCACCTGCATGTGCCCTCACAATAATTCCCTACCTCGGATCTACCACCCTCTCGCTCCATAACTCCTCTCAGCCACTATCTCTCCCAGGAGAAGGAGGACTTCTACCTTTTAGCCATTTTCGAAAACCCACCCGGGGTACTCTCCTCCCTACTCCTCTCTTGCTGCATGTCAGCTTGCCGAGCACGCCTCGACCTGATGCATCTAACCCACCTCTTCTCGTTTCCCAGGAACCACTGCACCTGTGGCGCCGTCGAGTGCGATGATGGAACCCTTGATCATCACGGCGCGAGCACCTCTCCGTCGATGAGCCTGCCACTGCTGCCCACCCGCGGGTTCATCGTCGACCACCGCCTCTCCTCCGCCTCTCCTCCGCCGCAGACAAGCCCTCTGGTACTGGTAAGCCCCCTCGCGTTTTCCCTGCCGCCAGCTAGGGTTCTAGCGTCACCTCATAGCTGCGTGTGAAGACGACGAGCGACCGCCATCCATCTCGGTCTAATCTAACGGACACTATCCATCGATACCCCTTCGTCCTCCCAGGGTCGCTGACCGGCGGGCCCCTCTTGGCAGCGATTTGAATTGCCACCGCACGCTCACTGTGGTGCCACTGGGCCGGTAGTGCGTCGGGAGGCCTAGCTGCGCCCAGATCTGGCCCGCGACGCATCTCCCCCTTTTTCTTTTTCCTGCATTTTCAGATCTATTCCATAGCAGCTAACTTTAAATCGAATAAAAAATGGAAACTAGCTCAAATTGCCTTGATCTAAATTTCCTAGGGTTACTGAAGGTTTACTCTAATATGCAGTACTTTGGGCTGCCTCAAGTATTGCCCATATTAATTATAATAAATCTGCTACTCAAATGTATCACAATTTACTATAAAAATTCCTCTATGAGCTTCACATCTCCAATTGGAGTAAACCAAAATTTCTCTGGTAGGTATTGCAGGTACCTATCCCATGTCCTTTGTCCCATGCCAAGGTGAACCATAATTTGGCTCTGGAAAAAATAACAAAAACAACCATAATATGCCTTTAGAAAATTCCCTAGGTCAAACTATAACTTGTTTTGGCTCTTTCCAACTCTCTGTGATGTGGTACACTAAATACTACCAAAACCCAGGAGCACACCATTTATTGGGCTTCTGATGAATTTTAATGAATTAAACATTTCTGTCTCTAGTGTTTTCACTAGATAAAACACTAGAGTGGCTATGCAACTCCAAAAAGAGTGATTCCAGTTGGCGCTGAGAGGTATTTACAATACCTATCCATGGCCCTTTACCTCATATCAAAACCCTCTGTAGATTAAATTTGGTGAAAAATACAAAAACCCCGTAGAACTGCCTTTGGGAATTTCCTGAGGGCATTCTGTAATTGTCTTGACCTGATTACAACTCTCAATGAACAAGTACATCAAACGCTACTGAACCATCCAAGGGAATAATTTTTGGAGCTCCAAAACTTTTCTGGGAATTATTCCCTAAAACTAGAAGTATTTCACTAGAAAAATCATAACTAAATAAAGAAAAGTGATAAAATAGTGAAACCACTTTTGTTGGTTTCATCTTATCAATACATATCTCTTGGTATCATGTTTTTACAATGATACCCTATAAAAATATGGTCTTGCTCCAAAAATCCATCTCTTAGGTAGTTTCTAGACTAGAAATCCTAAGTGATTTTCATCCCCTTCTCCAAGGCCATATCAATCTCCTATTTCCAATCCTCTCAAAACCATCTGAATCTTAATCTGGTATTATTCAATTGCTTGTTTGCTGAGTGGTATTGGTGATTGTATGCCTTTTATTGATTGTGCCCTCTTGTTTGTTTGCATGTGTTCCCTATCGATGATAGTTGCGATTATATCAGAGGGCAGAAGAAGATGGTTTCTATTGGTTATTATGGTTTTCTAAGAAGAAGTCCAGGGACAACTATGCCATATTGCTGATATCAGGCAAGCCACCTTCTTGCTCATAAGCCTTGTTCTACTATTTTACTTATGCATGTTTTATCAATTGCTTATTAAAACTGCATTGTTTTGCTATATATTGATGTATATCTATATGGTAGTGGTTTGGCTCCTCCGAACCATTATACCTTTGTACTACTAAGTACAGCCCCCTTGGTGACACCTACTTGACCCTAGTACAATAGATGGTGTATTACACCATACCCCTTTGGAGACCCCGATTTGGCCGAAGCAAAACTAGAGGATGGGAAGACCCCGAAAAAAGTTTTACCAAATGTTTTATGATAAAACCTTGGTGAGGTGGGACCTCCCAAGAGATGTTGAAAAAGGAGAAGGTTTTGTTTTACAAAAATTGCTGAAGAAAAGATGGAGGAAAAAGGTTTACGAAACCGCACCTGGTTCTCTGCAGTCTAGCTATAACAACTTAAACCTGTGCAACCACATTACTCTGGTATGGGAAAGGGCTGGATTTGATGTTTGTCTACCCTGGTATAAGCTGCCTCGCAACAACTACAGGGGACCAAAAGTCCCTGGAGGGTGGGCCTTATCACGTAAGGGTCCATGTGGGACATCGAGCTAGAGAAGGAATAAAGGGTCGGCAGACCTCCATGCGTTACTATGAGCCCCTCATTGAAAGCACACCTGGCAGGTGTTCTGGTTGGTCCTCGCCCGACGTCCCAGTGTTAAGGGGATTAACAATCATAGGGTAGGCATTTATACTAGAGTGGACTTACGGAGAGTCTTGATCGGTTACTCGACCCACGATCGGTGAAGATCAGGGTAGTGTACTCGGATGGTGTGGGTAAAGTGCGCAACCTCTATAGAGTGTAAATCTATTCGAATAGCCGTGTCTGCGGTTCAGGACGGGTTGGACAAACTTCTGTAGAGCGGTGCTGGTTTTGTTTTCAAAAGGATTTTCGGAAAAGAAATGGTTTTGAAAATGTTATGACCATGGGATGGTCGGAAAGGATACCTGTTTTGACCATGGGATGGTCAGAGAGGTATGGAAGGAGTTTGGTCGTGGGACAACCCAGAAACGGGAACAAATGGGTGACCCAGTCCTAATGTTTTCCAAAACTTTTCGAAAAGGTTTCCAAAATGTTTACAAAAGTTTTTCAACAAAGATATGTAGATGCTATATCTACAAGAGAAAGTATTTGAGAAAAGAACCTTTCTTGGAGCCCTCCTACTACCACAGCCAAAATGCATATCCTCCTGTTATTATTAATATCTTAAGGTGGTTTACGAGTACATTCAAAGTACTCATCGGCATTGTCCCTGGCTATTGACTTGGCTAGATCTCAAGAAGAAGGCGAGGATGGCGACTATGCGAGATAGGACGTTCTCCAAGTCAGCTGCCTATAGGTTAAGGCATGGCTCGGGCTCTGCGCTTGTTGAAGTCCACTGCTGATTATTGATGTAGTCATAACGATATTTATGTAAGTCTTGTAATTTGGTACATTCTCGAATGTTTTAATGACACTTGTCGGTTATGTGCCACGACTAACTGATCATGGGATCGTGGTTGTATGCATAACAGGGATTCTCGGAGGATTAATCCGGGGGCCCCACAGTTTTGGTGCGTGCGGGGTATGTGTCCTGGTTGTCAACAATTTTGACGCGAAAATATCGGCCAAAATTTTCTCCCTCATTTTTTTCTTCCTTGTTGAGGTCTGGAATTTTTATTACTGAGCCCATGAAATTAGCTTATCAGACCCAATCATAGCCCAAAACCTTCAATTCGGCCTTTTCATTGTCTTGTGGCCGCCGACCATAGCGTATTCAATTTCGGAGTTAGCCCATGAAGAATAGGGCATCCGCCTACCTATGTTGTTTTGTTGAAACTACTGCATTACTAGTAAGTTCCACGTACCCTGCACGTGAGAACCAGATAATAGACATATGACATATCATCACTATATAAAATTATAATAGATAATTTTCAAAAAAAATTGATCGACATCTATAGAGTGTGTGTGTATATTTGGTCCTTTACTTTGTACCATGTATATTTAGACCTAGCAACGAACCGATGTTAAAACAGCAGACGGGGCTGGAAAAAAAGTCCATCATGCGCACGTTTCATTTACAGAGAGGCTGACACATGGGACCCAGTAGCACGGCCCTATAGAGATGCTGTATCGAGCAACATTGCCAAGTTCGAAATAGGGAGGCACGAGCGAGAAAAAAGTCCAGCATGGTGAGAGGATAACATGGAGCACCCATCAACGTTATCAAGTTCGACCATAAAAAATAGTCCAACATACACACACGCCTTTTCGAGGTCAGGGAGCTGTTTTTTTAAGCACAGGGTCAGCGAACTGCTAAGCACAGGCCAGTTAAATTTGAGAAAGGGTCCCATTGAGCATAGGCAAGTACATTTTGATTCAGCCTAGTCAGGGTCAAGGGACTGCTTAGCACAGCCTGGTGAAATTTAAGAAAGGAGCCCATGGAGTATAGCACATGTAGATGGACCATGTAGAATAACCCAAAATATTTTTAATTCGGCCTTTTGAGCATTTCCCCCACCTCTTAAAAAACTCCGCTATATTTTTAAGAAACTAGTCCATTATATATGTGGCATTTTATAAATTGAAATGCTAGGAGGCTGCCCTTTTATTTTTAAAATTATAAACATGGACACATGACATCTTTTTAAAAACATTAAAACATAACTTGAAGGTACTAGGGAATGTTTAATAATATATTTTCTATAAACATCTTTGGCGTACTGGTGACACACACAATTTAAATCTACTGGAAGTCCAAAACAGCAGATGCGGCCGAAAAAAGGTCTATCATACATACACACATTTCATTTAAAGATAGACCAACATGTGGGTCCCACCAGCACGGCCTTATACAGGTCTTGTATCGAGCAACATTGCCAACTTCGAAACAGGGAGGCGCGAGCGAGAAAAAAGTCCATCATGCACATGTTTGTTCTAATGAGAGGCTGACATGGGGGGCCCAGCATCCTGAAAAAATGGTTGATGTAGCGAGCAACGTTATCAAGTTCGAAACACAGAGCACGAGCAGAGAAAAAAGTCAATCATACCACTGATCCTTCTAATGAGAGGCTGTCATGTGGGACCTAGCTGCGTGACCAAACGGCAGATTCGTCAAGCAACCCTATCTAGTTAGGAATAGGGTGGCGCTAGAGTAGAAAAAAAGTACGTCATACCCACGATTCTTCTAATGTGAGACTGACATAAGGAACCCACCAGCACGGCTGATGTAGCGAGCAACGCTATCACGTTCGGAACACGGAGGCGTGACTGAGGGAAAAAATTCGATCATACACATGTTTCTTATAATGATAGGATGACATGTGGGGTCCAGGAGTTTGATTAAACGGCTGATGCAGCGAGCAACGCTATCAAGTTCGGAACATGAAGGCGCGACAGAGGGTAAAAATCCATCATACACACATTTCTTCTAATGAGAGGATGACATGTGGGGCCCAGCATCATGATTAAACGGTAGATGCATCGAACAGCCCTATCAAGTTCGGAACAGGGTAGCGCGAGCGAAGGAAAAAAATCCATCATACACATGTTTCTTCTAATGAGAGGGTGACATGTGGGTCTTAGGAGGTTGGTTAAATGGTAGATGCGTCGAGTAGTACTATCAACTTGGAACAGGGTAGCACCAGTGAAGGAAAAAATTCCATCATACACACGTTTCTTCTAATGAGAGGATGACATGTGGGTCCGAGGAGGTTGATTAGACGGTAGATGCATCGATCAGCGTATCAACTTCGGAACACGGTAGCACGAGTGAAGGAAAAAAATTCCATCATACACACGATCCTTCTAATGAGAGGCTAACATGTGAGACCTAGCCGCCGGACTAAACGGTAGACGCCTCGAGCAAAGTTATCGATTTCAAATCAGGGAGGCGCGACCGAAAAGTATGGTCCGCTAGAGACACTGACGTCCGGGACCCACACGCCTCAAAAGACTTCGGTGAGTCAACATCGCGCGAGGAAACGAAAATCTTGCTTTTGCCACGCGCCAGCCGAGCTTCCTCCATGTTTTTAGCAGATCCGTCGAAGTAGAGGGCCGCGAAACCGAAAAAAAAGCTTTCCATCAGCCACGGCCTAGCCGAGAATTTCGTCGCAGAAGACGCGCCTTCTACGACGACCGTTGGGCCAATTCGTTGCGGAAGGAAACTTTTCTTGTAGTGTGTGTTCTTTTCCTAAACTACCACCAGAATCATTCCACGTGCGTTCCTTTCCTAAACCACCACTAGATTCATTGCATGTGTCTTCTTTTCCTAAACCACATGGATCCACCAGATTCATTGCATGTGTCTTCTTTTCCTAAACCACATGGAACCACTACTGTCATTGCATGTGTGTTCCTTTCTTAAACCACCACCAGAGTCATTGCATGTGTGTTCCTTTCCTAAACCACCAGCAGAGTCATTGCATGTGTCTTCTTTTCTAAACCACATGGATCTACAAGAGTCATTGCATGTGTCTTCCTTTCCTAAACCACCACTAGAGTGATTGTATGTGTGTTCCTTTCCTAAACCACCAAAAAAGTCATTGCATGTGTGTTCCTTTCCTAAACCAACACTAGAGTAATTGCATGTGTCTTCTTTTCCTAAACCACCACTAGAGTTATTGCATGTGTGTTCCTTTCCTAAACTACCACCAGAGTCATTGCATGTGCCTTCTTTTCCTAAACCACATGGATCCACAAGAGTCATTGCATGTGTCTTCTTTTTCTAAACCACCACCAGAGTCATTGCATGTGTCTTCCTTTCCTAAACCACCACCATAGTAATGGCATGT
Source organism: Avena sativa (assembly GCA_916181665.1). Lineage (NCBI taxonomy): Eukaryota > Viridiplantae > Streptophyta > Magnoliopsida > Poales > Poaceae > Avena > Avena sativa. The sequence continues at coordinate 370,575,408 of OV702291.1, read as the reverse complement.
GTGTTCCTTTCCAAAACCACCACCAGAGTCATTGCATGTGTGTTCCTTTCCTAAACCACCACCAGAGTCATTGCATGTGTCTTCTTTTCCTAAACCACATGGATCCACCAGTGTCATTGCATGTGTGTTCCTTTCTTAAACCACCACCAGAGTCATTGCATGTGTGTTCCTTTTCGTAAACCACCACCAGAGTCATTGCATGTGTCTTATTTTCCTAAACCACCACCAGAGTCATTGCATGTGTGTTCCTTTCCAAAACCACCACCAGAGTCATTGCATGTGTGTTCCTTTCCTAAACCACCACCAGAGTCATTGCATGTGTCTTCTTTTCCAAAACCACATGGATCCACTAGTGTCATTGCATGTGTGTTCCTTTCCTATACCACCGCCAGAGTCATTGCATGTGTCTTATTTTCCTTAACCACATGGATCCACCTGAGTCATTAACTGTGTCTTCCTTTCCTAAACCACCACCAGAATCATTGCATGTGTGTTCCTTTCCTAAACCACCACCAGAGTCATTGCATGTGTCTTTTTTTACTAAACCACATGGATCCACCAGAGTCATTGCATCTATCTTCCTTCCCTAAACCACTACCACAGTCATTGTATATGTGTTCCTTTCTTAAACCACCAGCATAGTCATTAAATGTGTGTTCTTTTCCTAAACCACAACTATAGTAATTGCATGTGTGTTCCTTTCCTAAACCACCACCAAAGTCAGTTCATGTGTCTTCTTTTCCTAAACCACATGGATCCACCAGAGTCATTGCATGTGTCTTGTTTTTCTAAACCACCACCAGAGTCATTGCATGTGTCTTCCTTTCCAAAACCACCACCAGAGTCATTGCATGTGTCTTCCTTTCCAAAACCACCACCAGAGTCATTGCATGTGTCTTCTTTTCCTAAACCACATGCATCCACCAGTGTGATTGCATGTGTGTTCCTTTCCTAAACCACCACCAGAGTCATTGCATGTGTCTTATTTTCCTAAAGCACATGGATCCACCAGAGTTATTGTATGTGTGTTCCTTTCCTAAACCACCACCAGAGTCATTGAATGTGTTTTCTTTTCCTAAACCACCACCAGAGTCATTGCATGTGTCTTCCTTTCCTAAACCACCACCATAGTAATTGCATGTGTGTTCCTTTCCAAAACCACCACCAGAGTCATTGCATGTGTGTTCCTTTACTAAACCACCACCAGAGTCATTGCATGTGTCTTCTTTTCCTAAACCACATGGATCCACCAGTGTCATTGCATGTGTGTTCCTTTCTTAAACCACCACCAGAGTCATTGCATGTGTGTTCCTTTTCGTAAACCACCACCAGAGTCATTGCATGTGTCTTCCTTTCCTAAACCACAACCAGAGTCATTGCATGTATGTTCCTTTCCAAAACCACCACCAGAGTCATTGCATGTGTGTTCCTTTCCTAAACCACCACCAGAGTCATTGCATGTGTCTTCTTTTCCAAAACCACATGGATCCACTAGTGTCATTGCATGTGTGTTCCTTTCCAAAACCACTGCCAGAGTCATTGCATGTGTCTTATTTTCCTTAACCACATGGATCCACCTGAGTCATTAACTGTGTCTTCCTTTCCTAAACCACCACCAGAATCATTGCATGTGTGTTACTTTCCTAAACCACCACCAGAGTCATTGCATGTGTCTTCCTTTCCTAAACCACCACCATAGTAATTGCATATGTGTTACTTTCCAAAACCACCACCAAAGTCATTGCATGTGTGTTCCTTTCCTAAACCACCACCAGATTCATTGAATGTGTCTTCTTTTCCTAAACCACATGGATCCACCAGTGTCATTGCATGTGAGTTCCTTTCTTAAACCACCACCAGAGTCATTGCATGTGTGTTCCTTTTCGTAAACCACCACCAGAGTCACTGCATGTGTCTTCCTTTCCTAAACCACAACCAGAGTCATTGCATGCGTGTTCCTTTCCAAAACCACCACCAGAGTCATTGCATGTGTGTTCCTTTCCGAAACCACCACCAGAGTCATTGCATGTGTCTACTTTTCCAAAATCACATGGATCCACTAGTGTCATTGCGTGTGTGTTCCTTTCCTAAACCACTGCCAGAGTCATTGCATGTGTCTTATTTTCCTTAACCACATGGATCCACTTGAGTCATTAACTGTGTCTTCCTTTCCAAAACCACCACCAGAATCATTGCATGTGTGTTCCTTTCCTAAACCACCACCAGAGTCATTGCATGTGTCTTTTTTTCGTAAACCACATGGATCCACCAGAGTCATTGCATCTATCTTCCTTCCCTAAACCACTACCAGAGTCATTGTATATGTGTTCCTTTCCTAAACCACCAGCATAGTCATTAAATGTGTGTTCTTTTCCTAAACCACAACTATAGTAATTGCATGTGTGTTCCTTTCCTAAACCACCACCAAAGTCAGTTCATGTGTCTTCTTTTCCTAAACCACATGGATCCACCAGAGTCATTGCATGTGTCTTGTTTTTGTAAACCACCACCTGAGTCATTGCATGTGTCTTCCTTTCCAAAACCACCACCAGAGTCATTGCATGTGTCTTCCTTTCCAAAACCACCAACAGAGTCATTGCATGTGTCTTGTTTTCCTAAACCACATGCATCCACCAGTGTGATTGCATGTGTGTTCCTTTCCTAAACCACCACCAGAGTCATTGCATGTGTCTTATTTTCCTAAAGCACATGGATCCACCAGAGTTATTGTATGTGTGTTCCTTTCCTAAACCACCACCAGAGTCATTGAATGTGTTTTCCTTTCCTAAACCACCACCAGGGTCATTGCATGTCTCTTCTTTTCCTAAACCACATGGATCTACTAGAGTCATTGCATGTCTCTTCCTTTCCTAATCCACCACCAGAGTCATTGCATGTGTCTTCCTTTCCTAAACCACAGGGATCCACCAGAGTCATTGCATGTGTGCTCCTTTCCAAAACCACCATCAGAGTCATTGCATGTGTCTTCTTTTCCTAAACCACATGGGTCCACAAGTGTCATTGCATGGGTGTTCCTTTCTTAAACCACCACTAGAGTCATTGTTTGTGTTCTCTTCCTAAACCACATGGAACCACCAGAGTCATTGCATGTTTGTTCCTTTCCTAAACCACCACCGGAGTCATTGCATGTGTCTTGTTTTCCTAAACCACATGGATCCACCAGTGTCATTGCATGTGTGTTCCTTTCTTGAACCACCACCAGAGTCATTGCATGTGTGTTCCTTTCCTAAACCACCACCAGAGTCATTGCATGTGTCTTGTTTTTCTAAATCACATTGATCCACCAGCGTCATTGCCTGTGTCTTCCTTTCCTAAACCACCACCAGAATCATTGCATGTGTGTTCCTTTCCTAAACCACCACTAGAGTCATTGCATGTGTCTTTTTTTCCTAAACCACATGGATCCACCAGAGTCATTTCATCGATCTTCCTTCCCTAAACTACCACCAGCGTCATTGCATGTGTGTTCCTTTCCTAAAACACCACCAGAGTCATTGAATGTGTGTTCTTTTCCTAAACCACAACTATAGTAATTGCATTTGTGTTCCTTCCTAAACCACCACCAAAGTCATTGCATGTATCTTCTTTTCCTAAACAACATGGATCCACCAGAGTCATTGCATGTCTCTTGTTTTTCTAAACCGCCACCAGAGTCATTGCATGTGTCTTCCTTTTCTAGACCACCACCAGAATCATTGCATGTGTGTTCCTTTCCAAAACCACCACTAGAGTCATTGCATGTGTCTTCTTTTCCTAAACCACATGGATCCACCAGTGTCATTGCATGTGTGTTCCTTTCCTAAACCACCGCCAGCGTCATTCCATGTGTCTTATTTTCCTAAACCACATGGATCCACCAGAGTTATTGTATGTGTGTTCCTTTCCTAAACCACCACCGGAGTCATTGAATGTGTTTTCTTTTCCTAAACCACCACTAGAGTCATTGCATGTGTGTTCCTTTCCTAAAGCACCATCAGAGTCATTGCATGTTTCTTCTTTTCCTAAACCACATGGATCCACCAGAGTCATTGCATGTGTCTTGCTTTCCTAACCCACCACCAGAGTCATTGCATGTGTCTTCTTTTCCTAAACCACAGGGATCCACCAGAGTCATTGCATGTGTGCTCGTTTCCGAAACCACGATCAGAGTCATTGCATGTGTCTTTTTTCCTAAACCACATTGGTCCACGAGTGTCATCGCATGGGTGTTCCTTTCTTAAACCACCACTAGAGTCATTGCATTTGTGTTCTTTTCCTAAACCACATGGATCAACCAGAGTAATTGTATGTATGTTCCTTTCCTAAGCCACCACTGAAGTCATTGCATGTGTCTTTTTTTCCTAAACCACATGGATCCACTAGTGTCATTGCATGTGTGTTCCTTTCTTAAACCACCACCAGAGTCATTGCATGTGTGTTCCTTTCCTAAACCACCACTAGAGTCATGGTATGTGTCTTCTTTTCCTAAACCACATGGATCCACTAGAGTCATTGCCTGTGTCTTCCTTTCCTAAAACACCACCAGAATCATTGCATGTGTGTTCCTTTCCTAAATCACCACCAGAGTCATTGCATGTGTCTTTTTTTCGTAAACCACATGGATCCACCAGAGTCATTGCATCTACCTTCCTTCCCTAAACCACCACTAGAGCCATGGCATGTGTATTCCTATCCTAAACCACCACCAGAGTCATTGAATGTGTGTTATTTTGGTAAACCATAACTATAGTAATTGCATGTGTGTTCCTTTCCTAAATCACCACCTGAGTCATTGCATGTGTATTTTTTTTTGTAAACCACATGGATCCACCAGAGTCATTGCATCTATCTTCCTTCCCTAAACCACCACGAGAGTCATTGCATGTGTATTCCTATCCTAAACCACCACCAGAGTCATTGAATGTGTGTTATTTTCGTAAACCACAACTATAGTAATTGCATGTGTGTTCCTTTCCTAAACCACCACCAAAGTCATTGCATGTGTCTTATTTTCCTAAACCACATGGATCCACCAGAGTCATTGCATGTGTCTTGTTTTTCTAAACCACCACCAGAGTCATTGCATGTGTCTTCCTTTCCTAAACCACCACCAGAGTCATTGCATGTGTGTTCCTTTCCAAACCCACCACTAGAGTCATTGCATGTGTCTTCTTTTCCTAAACCACATGGATCCACCAGTGTCATTGCATGTGTGTTCCTTTCCTAATCCACCGCCAGAGTCATTGCATCTGTCTTATTTTCCTAAACCACATGGATCCACCAGAGTCATTGCATGTGTGTTCCTTTCCTAAACCACCACGGAAGTCATTGCATGTGTCTTGTTTTCCTAAACCACATGGATCCACCAGTGTCATTGCATGTGTGTTCCTTTCTTAACCCACCACCAGAGTCATTGCATGCGTGTTCCTTTCCTAAACCACCGCCAGAGTCATTGCATGTGTCTTATTTTCCTAAACCATATGGATCCACCAAAGTTATTATATGTGTGTTCCTTTCCTAAACCACCACCAGAGTCATTTAATGTGTTTTCTTTTCTTAAACCACCACCAGTGTCATTGCATGTGTGTTCCTTTCCTAAATCACCACCAGAGTCATTGCATGTTTCTTTTTTTCCTAAACCACATGGATCCACTAGAGTCATTGCATCTATCTTCCTTCCCTAAAACACCACCAGAGTCATTGCATGTGTGTTCCTATCCTAAACCACCACCAGAGTCATTGAATGTGTGTTATTTTAGTAAACCACAATTATAGTAATTGCATGTGTGTTCCTTTCCTAAACCACCACCAAAGTCATTGCATGTGTCTTATTTTCCTAAACCACATGGATCCAACAGAGTCATTGCATGTGTCTTGATTTTCTAAACCACCACCAGAGTCATTACATGTGTCTTCCTTTCCTAAACCACCACTAGAGTCATTGCATGTGTGTTCCTTTCCAAACCCACCACTAGAGTCATTGCATGTGTCTTCTTTTCCTAAACCACATGGATCCACCAGTGTCATTGCATGTGTGTTTCTTTCCTAAACCACCGCCAGAGTCATTGCATCTGTCTTATTTTCCTAAACCACATGGATCCACCAGAGTTATTGTTTGTGTGTTCCTTTCCTAAACCACCACCAGAGTCATTGAATGTGTTTTCTTTTCCTAAACCACCACCAGAGTCATTGCATGTGTGTTCCTTTCCGAAACCACCACCAGAGTCATTGCATGTGTCTTCTTTTCCTAAACCACATGGATCCACCAGATTCATTGCATGTGTCTTCCTTTCCTAAACCACCACCAGAGTCATTGCATGTGTCTTCTTTTCCTAAACCACAGGGATCCACCAGAGTCATTGCTTGTGTGCTCCTTTCCAAAACCACGATTAGAGTCATTGCATGTATCTTCTTTTCCTAAACCACATGGATCCACGAGTGTCATCGCATGGGTGTTCCTTTCTTAAACAACCACTAGAGTCATTGCATTTGTGTTCTTTTCCTAAACCACATGGATCCACTAGAGTCATTGCATGGGTGTTCCTTTCCTAAGCCACCACCGAAGTCATTGCATGTGTCTTGTTTTCCTAAACCACATGGATCCACCAGTGTCATTGCATGTGTGTTCCTTTCTTAAACCACCACCACAGTCATTGCATGTGTGTTCCTTTCCTAAACCACCACCAGAGTCATGGCATGTGTCTTCTTTTCCTAAACCACATGGATCCACCAGAGTCATTGCATGTGGCTTGTTTTTCTAAACCACCACCAGAGTCATTACATGTGTCTTCCTTTCCTAAACCACCACCAGAGTCATTGCATGTGTGTTCCTTTCCAAACCCACCACTAGAGTCATTGCACGTGTCTTCTTTTCCTAAACCACATGGATCCACCAGTGTCATTGCATGTGTGTTCCTTTCCTAAACCACCGCCAGAGTCATTGCATGTGTCTTATTTTCCTAAACCACATGGATCCACCAGAGATATTGTATGTGTGTTCCTTTCCTAAACCACCACCAGAGTCATTGAATGTGTTTTCTTTTCCGAAACCACCACCAGAGTCATTGCATGTGTGTTCCTTTCCTAAACCACCACCAGAGTCATTGCATGTGTCTTATTTTCCCAAACCACATGGATCCACCAGAGTCATTGCATGTGTCTTGATTTTCTAAACCACCACCAGAGCCATTGCATGTGTCTTCTTTTCCTAAACCACAGGGATCCACCAGAGTCATTGCATGTGTGCTCCTTTCCAAAACCAGCATCAGAGTCATTGCATGTGTTTTCCTTTCTTGGAGCACCACTAGAGTCATTGCATTTGTGTTCTTTTCCTAAACCACATGGATCCACCAGAGTCATTGCATGTATGTTCCTTTCCTAAACCACCACCGGAGTCATTGCATGTGTCTTGTTTTCCTAAACCACATGGATCCACCAGTGTCATTGCATGTGTGTTCCTTTCTTAAACCGCCACCAGAGTCATTGCATGTGTGTTCCTTTCCTAAACCACCACCAAAGTCATTGCATGTGTCTTCGTTACCTAAACCACCACAAGAGTCATTGCATGTGTCTTCAATTCCTAAACCACCACCAGAATCATTGCATGTGTGTTCCTTTCCTAAATCACCACCAGAGTCATTGCATGTGTCTTTTTTCCTAAACCACATGGATCCACCAGAGTCATTGCATCTATCTTCCTTCCCTAAACCACCACCAGAGTCATTGCATGTGTGTTCCTATCCTAAACCACCACCATAGTCATTGAATGTGTGTTCTTTTCCTAAACCACAACTATAGTAATTGCATGTGTGTTCCTTTCCTAAACCACCACCAACGTCATTGCATGTGTCTTCTTTTCCTAAACCACATGGATCCACCAGAGTCATTGCATGTGTCTTGTTTTTATAAACCACCACCAGAGTCATTGCATGTGTCTTCCTTTCCTAAACCACCACCAGAGTCATTACATGTGTGTTTATTTCCAAAACCGCCACCAGAGTCATTGCATGTGTGCTCCTTTCCAAAACCACCATCAGATTCATTGCATGTGTCTTCTTTTCCTAAGCCACATGGATCCACGAGTCTCATTGCATGGGTGTTCCTTTCTTAAACCACCACTAGAGTCATTGCATTTGTGTTCTTTTCCTAAACCACATGGATCCACCAGAGTCATTGCATGTGTGTTCCTTTCCTAAACCACCACGGGAGTCATTGCATGTGTCATGTTGTCCTAAACCACATGGATCCACCAGTGTCATTGCATGTGTGTTCCTTTCTTAAACCACCACCAGAGTCATTGCATGTGTGTTCCTTTCCTAAACCACCACCAAAGTCATTGCATGTCTCTTCTTTTCCTAAACCACATGGATCCACCAGAGTCATTGCCTGTGTCTTCCTTTCCTAAACCACCACCAGAGTCATTGCATGTGTCTTCTTTTCCTAAACCACAGGGATCCACCAGAGTCATTGCGTGTGTGCTCCTTTCCAAAACCACGATCAGAGTCATTGCATGTGTCTTCTTTTCCTAAACCACATGGATCCATGAGTGTCATCGCAGGGGTGTTCCTTTCTTAAACCACCACCAGAGTCATGGCATGTGTAGTCCTTTCCAAAACCACCACCAGAGTCATTGCATGTGTGTTCCTTTCCTAAACCACCACCAGAGTCATTGCATGTGTGTTATTTTTCTAAACCACATGGATCCACCAGTGTCATTGCATGTGTGTTCCTTTCCTAAACCACCGCCAGAGTCATTGCATGTGTCTTATTTTCCTAAACCACATGCATCCACCAGAGTTATTGTATGTGTGTTCCTTTCCAAAACCACCACCAGAGTCATTGAATGTGTTTTCTTTTCCGAAACCACCACCAGAGTCATTGCATGTCTGTTCCTTTCCTAAACCACCACCAGAGTCATTGCATGTGTCTTCTTTTCCCAAACCACATTGATCCACCAGAGTCATTGCATGTGTCTTGATTTCCTAAACCACCACCAGAGTCATTGCATGTGTCTTATTTTCCTAAACCACAGGGATCCACCAGAGTCATTGCATGTGTGCTCCTTTCGAAAACCACCATCAGATTCATTGCATGTGTCTTCTTTTCCTAAGCCACATGGATCCACGAGTGTCATTGCATGGGTGTTCCTTTCTTAAACCACCACTAGAGTCATTGCATGTGTCTTCTTTCCCCAAACCACATTGATCCACCAGAGTCATTGCATGTGTCTTGATTTCCTAAACCACCACCAGAGTCATTGCATGTGTCTTCTTTTCCTAAACCACAGGGATCCACCAGAGTCATTGCATGTGTGCTCCTTTCCAAAACCACCATCAGATTCATTGCATGTGTCTTCTTTTCCTAAGCCACGTGGATCCACGAGTGTCATTGCATGGGTGTTCCTTTCCTAAACCACCACCAGAGTCATTGCATGTGTGTTATTTTCCTAAACCACATGGATCCACCAGTGTCATTGCATGTGTGTTCCTTTCCTAAACCACCGCCAGAGTCATTGCATGTGTCTTATTTTCCTAATACACATGGATCCACCAGAGTTATTGTATGTGTGTTCCTTTCCTAAACGACCACCAGAGTCATTGAATGTGTTTTCTTTTCCGAAACCACCACCAGAGTCATTGCATGTCTGTTCCTTTCCTAAACCACCACCAGAGTCATTGCATGTGTCTTCTTTTCCCAAACCACATTGATCCACCAGAGTCATTGCATGTGTCTTGATTTCCTAAACCACCACCAGAGTCATTGCATGTGTCTTCTTTTCCTAAACCATAGGGATCCACCAGAGTCATTGCATGTGTGCTCCTTTCCAAAACCACCATCAGATTCATTGCATGTGTCTTCTTTTCCTAAGCCACATGGATCCACGAGTCTCATTGCATGAATGTTCCTTTCTTAAACCACCACTAGAGTCATTGCATTTGTGTTCTTTTGCTAAACCACATGGATCCAGCAGAGTCATTGCATGTGTGTTCCTTTCCTAAACCACCACGGGAGTCATTGCATGTGTCATGTTGTCCTAAACCACATGGATCCACCAGTGTCATTGCATGTGTGTTCCTTTCTTAAACCACCACCAGAGTCATTGCATGTGTGTTCCTTTCCTAAACCACCACCAAAGTCATTGCATGTCTCTTCTTTTCCTAAACCACATGGATCCACCAGAGTCATTGCCTGTGTCTTCCTTTCCTAAACCACCACCAGAGTCATTGCATGTGTCTTCTTTTCCTAAACCACAGGGATCCACCAGAGTCATTGCGTGTGTGCTCCTTTCCAAAACCACGATCAGAGTCATTGCATGTGTCTTCTTTTCCTAAACCACATGGATCCATGAGTGTCATCGCAGGGGTGTTCCTTTCTTAAACCACCACCAGAGTCATGGCATGTGTGTTCCTTTCCAAAACCACCACCAGAGTCATTGCATGTGTGTTCCTTTCCTAAACCACCACCAGAGTCATTGCATGTGTGTTATTTTCCTAAACCACATGGATCCACCAGTGTCATTGCATGTGTGTTCCTTTCCTAAACCACCGCCAGAGTCATTGCATGTGTCTTATTTTCCTAATACACATGGATCCACCAGAGTTATTGTATGTGTGTTCCTTTCCTAAACGACCACCAGAGTCATTGAATGTGTTTTCTTTTCCGAAACCACCACCAGAGTCATTGCATGTCTGTTCCTTTCCTAAACCACCACCAGAGTCATTGCATGTGTCTTCTTTTCCCAAACCACATTGATCCACCAGAGTCATTGCATGTGTCTTGATTTCCTAAACCACCACCAGAGTCATTGCATGTGTCTTCTTTTCCTAAACCATAGGGATCCACCAGAGTCATTGCATGTGTGCTCCTTTCCAAAACCACCATCAGAGTCATTGCATGTGTCTTCTTTTCCTAAGCCACATGGATCCACGAGTGTCATTGCATGGGTGTTCCTTTCTTAAACCACCACTAGAGTCATTGCATTTGTGTTCTTTTCCTAAACCACATGGATCCACCAGAGTCATTGCATGTGTGTTCCTTTCCTAAACCACCACAGGAGTCATTGCATGTGTCATGTTGTCCTAAACCACATGGATCCACCAGTGTCATTGCATGTGTGTTCCTTTCTTAATCCACCACAAGAGTCATTGCATGTGTGTTCCTTTCCTAAACCACCACCAAAGTCATTGCATGTGTCTTCTTTTCCTAAACCACATGGATCCACCAGAGTCATTGCCTGTGTCTTCCTTTCCTAAACCACCACCAGAGTTATTGCATGTGTCTTCTTTTCCTAAACCACAGGGATCCACCAGAGTCATTGCGTGTGTGCTCCTTTCCAAAACCACGATCAGAGTCATTGCATGTGTCTTCTTTTCCTAAACCACATGGATCCATGAGTGTCATTGCAGGGGTGTTCCTTTCTTAAACCACCACCAGAGTCATTGCATGTGTGTTCCTTTCCTAAACCACCACCAGAGTCATTGCATGTGTGTTATTTTCCTAAACCACATGGATCCACCAGTGTCATTGCATGTGTGTTCCTTTCCTAAACCACCGCCAGAGTCATTGCATGTGTCTTATTTTCCTAAACCACATGCATCCACCAGAGTTATTGTATGTGTGTTCCTTTCCAAAACCACCACCAGAGTCATTGAATGTGTTTTCTTTTCCGAAACCACCACCAGAGTCATTGCATGTCTGTTCCTTTCCTAAACCACCACCAGAGTCATTGCATGTGTCTTCTTTTCCCAAACCACATTGATCCACCAGAGTCATTGCATGTGTCTTGATTTCCTAAACCACCACCAGAGTCATTGCATGTGTCTTCTTTTCCTAAACCACAGGGATCCACCAGAGTCATTGCATGTGTGCTCCTTTCCAAAACCACCATCAGATTCATTGCATGTGTCTTCTTTTCCTAAGCCACATGGATCCACGAGTGTCATTGCATGGGTGTTCCTTTCTTAAACCACCACTAGAGTCATTGCATGTGTCTTCTTTTCCCAAACCACATTGATCCACCAGAGTCATTGCATGTGTCTTGATTTCCTAAACCACCACCAGAGTCATTGCATGTGTCTTCTTTTCCTAAACCACAGGGATCCACCAGAGTCATTGCATGTGTGCTCCTTTCCAAAACCACCATCAGATTCATTGCATGTGTCTTCTTTTCCTAAGCCACGTGGATCCACGAGTGTCATTGCATGGGTGTTCCTTTCCTAAACCACCACCAGAGTCATTGCATGTGTGTTATTTTCCTAAACCACATGGATCCACCAGTGTCATTGCATGTGTGTTCCTTTCCTAAACCACCGCCAGAGTCATTGCATGTGTCTTATTTTCCTAATACACATGGATCCACCAGAGTTATTGTATGTGTGTTCCTTTCCTAAACGACCACCAGAGTCATTGAATGTGTTTTCTTTTCCGAAACCACCACCAGAGTCATTGCATGTCTGTTCCTTTCCTAAACCACCACCAGAGTCATTGCATGTGTCTTATTTTCCCAAACCACATTGATCCACCAGAGTCATTGCATGTGTCTTGATTTCCTAAACCACCACCAGAGTCATTGCATGTGTCTTCTTTTCCTAAACCATAGGGATCCACCAGAGTCATTGCATGTGTGCTCCTTTCCAAAACCACCATCAGATTCATTGCATGTGTCTTCTTTTCCTAAGCCACATGGATCCACGAGTCTCATTGCATGGGTGTTCCTTTCTTAAACCACCACTAGAGTCATTGCATTTGTGTTCTTTTCCTAAACCACATGGATCCACCAGAGTCATTGCATGTGTGTTCCTTTCCTAAACCACCACGGGAGTCATTGCATGTGTCATGTTGTCCTAAACCACATGGATCCACCAGTGTCATTGCATGTGTGTTCCTTTCTTAAACCACCACCAGAGTCATTGAATGTGTGTTCCTTTCCTAAACCACCAGCAAAGTCATTGCATGTCTCTTCTTTTCCTAAACCACATGGATCCACCAGAGTCATTGCCTGTGTCTTCCTTTCCTAAACCACCACCAGAGTCATTGCATGTGTCTTCTTTTCCTAAACCACAGGGATCCACCAGAGTCATTGCGTGTGTGCTCCTTTCCAAAACCACGATCAGAGTCATTGCATGTGTCTTCTTTTCCTAAACCACATGGATCCATGAGTGTCATCGCAGGGGTGTTCCTTTCTTAAACCACCACCAGAGTCATGGCATGTGTGTTCCTTTCCAAAACCACCACCAGAGTCATTGCATGTGTGTTCCTTTCCTAAACCACCACCAGAGTCATTGCATGTGTGTTATTTTCCTAAACCACATGGATCCACCAGTGTCATTGCATGTGTGTTCCTTTCCTAAACCACCGCCAGAGTCATTGCATGTGTCTTATTTTCCTAATACACATGGATCCACCAGAGTTATTGTATGTGTGTTCCTTTCCTAAACGACCACCAGAGTCATTGAATGTGTTTTCTTTTCCGAAACCACCACCAGAGTCATTGCATGTCTGTTCCTTTCCTAAACCACCACCAGAGTCATTGCATGTGTCTTCTTTTCCCAAACCACATTGATCCACCAGAGTCATTGCATGTGTCTTGATTTCCTAAACCACCACCAGAGTCATTGCATGTGTCTTCTTTTCCTAAACCATAGGGATCCACCAGAGTCATTGCATGTGTGCTCCTTTCCAAAACCACCATCAGAGTCATTGCATGTGTCTTCTTTTCCTAAGCCACATGGATCCACGAGTGTCATTGCATGGGTGTTCCTTTCTTAAACCACCACTAGAGTCATTGCATTTGTGTTCTTTTCCTAAACCACATGGATCCACCAGAGTCATTGCATGTGTGTTCCTTTCCTAAACCACCACAGGAGTCATTGCATGTGTCATGTTGTCCTAAACCACATGGATCCACCAGTGTCATTGCATGTGTGTTCCTTTCATAATCCACCACAAGAGTCATTGCATGTGTGTTCCTTTCCTAAACCACCACCAAAGTCATTGCATGTGTCTTCTTTTCCTAAACCACATGGATCCACCAGAGTCATTGCCTGTGTCTTCCTTTCCTAAACCACCACCAGAGTTATTGCATGTGTCTTCTTTTCCTAAACCACAGGGATCCACCAGAGTCATTGCGTGTGTGCTCCTTTCCAAAACCACGATCAGAGTCATTGCATGTGTCTTCTTTTCCTAAACCACATGGATCCATGAGTGTCATTGCAGGGGTGTTCCTTTCTTAAACCACCACCAGAGTCATTGCATGTGTGTTCCTTTCCAAAACCACCACCAGAGTCATTGCATGTGTGTTCCTTTCCTAAACCACCACCAGAGTCATTGCATGTGTGTTATTTTCCTAAACCACATGGATCCACCAGTGTCATTGCATGTGTGTTCCTTTCCTAAACCACCGCCAGAGTCATTGCATGTGTCTTATTTTCCTAAACCACATGCATCCACCAGGGTTATTGTATGTGTGTTTCTTTCCAAAACCACCACCAGAGTCATTGAATGTGTTTTCTTTTCCGAAACCACCACCAGAGTCATTGCATGTCTGTTCCTTTCCTAAACCACCACCAGAGTCATTGCATGTGTCTTCTTTTCCCAAACCACATTGATCCACCAGAGTCATTGCATGTGTCTTGATTTCCTAAACCACCACCAGAGTCATTGCATGTGTCTTCTTTTCCTAAACCACAGGGATCCACCAGAGTCATTGCATGTGTGCTCCTTTCCAAAACCACCATCAGATTCATTGCATGTGTCTTCTTTTCCTAAGCCACATGGATCCACGAGTGTCATAGCATGGGTGTTCCTTTCTTAAACCACCACTAGAGTCATTGCATGTGTCTTCTTTTCCCAAACCACATTGATCCACCAGAGTCATTGCATGTGTCTTGATTTCCTAAACCACCACCAGAGTCATTGCATGTGTCTTCTTTTCCTAAACCACAGGGATCCACCAGAGTCATTGCATGTGTGCTCCTTTCCAAAACCACCATCAGATTCATTGCATGTGTCTTCTTTTCCTAAGCCACGTGGATCCACGAGTGTCATTGCATGGGTGTTCCTTTCCTAAACCACCACCAGAGTCATTGCATGTGTGTTATTTTCCTAAACCACATGGATCCACCAGTGTCATTGCATGTGTGTTCCTTTCCTAAACCACCGCCAGAGTCATTGCATGTGTCTTATTTTCCTAATACACATGGATCCACCAGAGTTATTGTATGTGTGTTCCTTTCCTAAACGACCACCAGAGTCATTGAATGTGTTTTCTTTTCCGAAACCACCACCAGAGTCATTGCATGTGTCTTCTTTTCCCAAACCACATTGATCCACCAGAGTCATTGCATGTGTCTTGATTTCCTAAACCACCACCAGAGTCATTGCATGTGTCTTCTTTTCCTAAACCATAGGGATCCACCAGAGTCATTGCATGTGTGCTCCTTTCCAAAACCACCATCAGATTCATTGCATGTGTCTTCTTTTCCTAAGCCACATGGATCCACCAGAGTTATTGTATGTGTGTTCCTTTCCTAAACGACCACCAGAGTCATTGAATGTGTTTTCTTTTCCGAAACCACCACCAGAGTCATTG
Source organism: Avena sativa (assembly GCA_916181665.1). Taxonomy (NCBI): domain Eukaryota; kingdom Viridiplantae; phylum Streptophyta; class Magnoliopsida; order Poales; family Poaceae; genus Avena; species Avena sativa. Next base: position 370,559,819 of record OV702291.1, on the reverse strand, counting down.
CATGTCTGTTCCTTTCCTAAACCACCACCAGAGTCATTGCATGTGTCTTCTTTTCCCAAACCACATTGATCCACCAGAGTCATTGCATGTGTCTTGATTTCCTAAAGCACCACCAGAGTCATTGCATGTGTCTTCTTTTCCTAAACCATAGGGATCCACCAGAGTCATTGCATGTGTGCTCCTTTCCAAAACCACCATCAGATTCATTGCATGTGTCTTCTTTTCCTAAGCCACATGGATCCACGAGTCTCATTGCATGGGTGTTCCTTTCTTAAACCACCACTAGAGTCATTGCATTTGTGTTCTTTTCCTAAACCACATGGATCCACCAGAGTCATTGCATGTGTGTTCCTTTCCTAAACCACCACGGGAGTCATTGCATGTGTCATGTTGTCCTAAACCACATGGATCCACCAGTGTCATTGCATGTGTGTTCCTTTCTTAAACCACCACCAGAGTCATTGCATGTGTGTTCCTTTCCTAAACCACCACCAAAGTCATTGCATGTCTCTTATTTTCCTAAACCACATGGATCCACCAGAGTCATTGCCTGTGTCTTCCTTTCCTAAACCACCACCAGAGTCATTGCATGTGTCTTCTTTTCCTAAACCACAGGGATCCACCAGAGTCATTGCGTGTGTGCTCCATTCCAAAACCACGATCAGAGTCATTGCATGTGTCTTCTTTTCCTAAACCACATGGATCCATGAGTGTCATCGCAGGGGTGTTCCTTTCTTAAACCACCACCAGAGTCATGGCATGTGTGTTCCTTTCCAAAACCACCACCAGAGTCATTGCATGTGTGTTCCTTTCCTAAACCACCACCAGAGTCATTGCATGTGTGTTATTTTCCTAAACCACATGGATCCACCAGTGTCATTGCATGTGTGTTCCTTTCCTAAACCACCGCCAGAGTCATTGCATGTGTCTTATTTTCCTAATACACATGGATCCACCAGAGTTATTGTATGTGTGTTCCTTTCCTAAACGACCACCAGAGTCATTGAATGTGTTTTCTTTTCCGAAACCACCACCAGAGTCATTGCATGTTTGTTCCTTTCCTAAACCACCACCAGAGTCATTGCATGTGTCTTCTTTTCCCAAACCACATTGATCCACCAGAGTCATTGCATGTGTCTTGATTTCCTAAACCACCACCAGAGTCATTGCATGTGTCTTCTTTTCCTAAACCATAGGGATCCACCAGAGTCATTGCATGTGTGCTCCTTTCCAAAACCACCATCAGAGTCATTGCATGTGTCTTCTTTTCCTAAGCCACATGGATCCACGAGTGTCATTGCATGGGTGTTCCTTTCTTAAACCACCACTAGAGTCATTGCATTTGTGTTCTTTTCCTAAACCACATGGATCCACCAGAGTCATTGCATGTGTGTTCCTTTCCTAAACCACCACGGGAGTCATTGCATGTGTCATGTTGTCCTAAACCACATGGATCCACCAGTGTCATTGCATGTGTGTTCCTTTCTTAAACCACCACAAGATTCATTGCATGTGTGTTCCTTTCCTAAACCACCACCAAAGTCATTGCATGTGTCTTCTTTTCCTAAACCACATGGATCCACCAGAGTCATTGCCTGTGTCTTCCTTTCCTAAACCACCACCAGAGTTATTGCATGTGTCTTCTTTTCCTAAACCACAGGGATCCACCAGAGTCATTGCGTGTGTGCTCCTTTCCAAAACCACGATCAGAGTCATTGCATGTGTCTTCTTTTCCTAAACCACATGGATCCATGAGTGTCATCGCAGGGGTGTTCCTTTCTTAAACCACCACCAGAGTCATTGCATGTGTGTTCCTTTCCAAAACCACCACCAGAGTCATTGCATGTGTGTTCCTTTCCTAAACCACCACCAGAGTCATTGCATGTGTGTTATTTTCCTAAAGCACATGGATCCACCAGTGTCATTGCATGTGTGTTCCTTTCCTAAACCACCGCCAGAGTCATTGCATGTGTCTTATTTTCCTAAACCACATGCATCCACCAGAGTTATTGTATGTGTGTTCCATTCCAAAACCACCACCAGAGTCATTGAATGTGTTTTTTTTTTCCGAAACCACCACCAGAGTCATTGCATGTCTGTTCCTTTCCTAAACCACCACCAGAGTCATTGCATGTGTCTTCTTTTCCCAAACCACATTGATCCACCAGAGTCATTGCATGTGTCTTGATTTCCTAAACCACCACCAGAGTCATTGCATGTGTCTTCTTTTCCTAAACCACAGGGATCCACCAGAGTCATTGCATGTGTGCTCCTTTCCAAAACCACCATCAGATTCATTGCATGTGTCTTCTTTTCCTAAGCCACATGGATCCACGAGTGTCATTGCATGGGTGTTCCTTTCTTAAACCACCACTAGAGTCATTACATGTGTCTTCTTTTCCCAAACCACATTGATCCACCAGAGTCATTGCATGTGTCTTGATTTCCTAAACCACCACCAGAGTCATTGCATGTGTCTTCTTTTCCTAAACCACAGGGATCCACCAGAGTCATTGCATGTGTGCTCCTTTCCAAAACCACCATCAGATTCATTGCATGTGTCTTCTTTTCCTAAGCCACATGGATCCACGAGTGTCATTGCATGGGTGTTCCTTTCCTAAACCACCACCAGAGTCATTGCATGTGTGTTATTTTCCTAAACCACATGGATCCACCAGTGTCATTGCATGTGTGTTCCTTTCCTAAACCACCGCCAGAGTCATTGCATGTGTCTTATTTTCCTAATACACATGGATCCACCAGAGTTATTGTATGTGTGTTCCTTTCCTAAACGACCACCAGAGTCATTGAATGTGTTTTCTTTTCCGAAACCACCACCAGAGTCATTGCATGTCTGTTCCTTTCCTAAACCACCACCAGAGTCATTGCATCTTCTTTTCCCAAACCACATTGATCCACCAGAGTCATTGCATGTGTCTTGATTTCCTAAACCACCACCAGAGTCATTGCATGTGTCTTCTTTTCCTAAACCATAGGGATCCACCAGAGTCATTGCATGTGTGCTCCTTTCCAAAACCACCATCAGATTCATTGCATGTGTCTTCTTTTCCTAAGCCACATGGATCCACGAGTGTCATTGCATGGGTGTTCCTTTCTTAAACCACCACTAGAGTCATTGCATTTGTGTTCTTTTCCTAAACCACATGGATCCACCAGAGTCATTGCATGTGTGTTCCTTTCCTAAACCACCACGGGAGTCATTGCATGTGTCATGTTGTCCTAAACCACATGGATCCACCAGTGTCATTGCATGTGTGTTCCTTTCTTAAACCACCACCAGAGTCATTGCATGTGTGTTCCTTTCCTAAACCACCACCAAAGTCATTGCATGTCTCTTATTTTCCTAAACCACATGGATCCACCAGAGTCATTGCCTTTGTCTTCCTTTCCTAAACCACCACCAGAGTCATTGCATGTGTCTTCTTTTCCTAAACCACAGGGATCCACCAGAGTCATTGCGTGTGTGCTCCTTTCCAAAACCACGATCAGAGTCATTGCATGTGTCTTCTTTTCCTAAACCACATGGATCCATGAGTGTCATCGCAGGGGTGTTCCTTTCTTAAACCACCGCCAGAGTCATTGCATGTGTGTTCCTTTCCAAAACCACCACCAGAGTCATTGCATGTGTGTTCCTTTCCTAAACCACCACCAGAGTCATTGCATGTGTGTTATTTTCCTAAACCACATGGATCCACCAGTGTCATTGCATGTGTGTTCCTTTCCTAAACCACCGCCAGAGTCATTGCATGTGTCTTATTTTCCTAATACACATGGATCCACCAGAGTTATTGTATGTGTGTTCCTTTCCTAAACGACCACCAGAGTCATTGAATGTGTTTTCTTTTCCGAAACCACCTCCAGAGTCATTGCATGTCTGTTCCTTTCCTAAACCACCACCAGAGTCATTGCATGTGTGTTCCTTTTCTAAACCACCGCTAGAGTCATTGCATGTGTCTTATTTTCCTAAACCACATGCATCCACCAGACTCATTGCATGTGTGTTCCTTTCCTAAACCACCACCAGAGTCATTGCATGTGTCTTCTTTTCCTAAACCACATGGATCCACCAGAGTCATTGTATGTGTCTTCATTTCCTAAACCACCACTAGAGTCATTACATGTGTTTTCTTTTCCTAAACCACATGGATCCACCAGTGTCATTGCATGTGTGTTCCTTTCCTAAACCACCATCAAAGTCATTGCATGTGTTTTATTTTCCTAATACACATGGATCCACCAGAGTTATTGTATGTGTGTTCCTTTCCTAAACGACCACCAGAGTCATTGAATGTGTTTTCTTTTACGAAACCACCACCAGAGTCATTGCTTGTCTGTTCCTTTCCTAAACCACCACCAGGGTCATTGCATGTGTCTTCTTTTCCCAAACCACATTGATCCGCCAGAGTCATTGCATGTGTCTTGATTTCCTAAACCACCACCAGAGTCATTGCATGTGTCTTCTTTTCCTAAACCATAGGGATCCACCAGAGTCAGTGCATGTGTGCTCCTTTCCAAAACCACCATCAGATTCATTGCATGTGTCTTCTTTTCCCAAGCCACATGGATCCACGAGTGTCATTGCATGGGTGTTCCTTTCTTAAACCACCACTAGAGTCATTGCATTTGTGTTCTTTTCCTAAACCACATGGATCCACCAGAGTCATTGCATGTGTGTTCCTTTCCTAAACCACCACGGGAGTCATTGCATGTGTCATGTTGTCCTAAACCACATGGATCCACCAGTGTCATTGCATGTGTATTCCTTTCTTAAACCACCACCAGAGTCATTGCATGTGTGTTCCTTTCCTAAACCACCACCAAAGTCATTGCATGTCTCTTCTTTTCCTAAACCACATGGATCGACCAGAGTCATTGCCTGTGTCTTCCTTTCCTAAACCACCACCAGAGTCATTGCATGTGTCTTCTTTTCCTAAACCATAGGGATCCACCAGAGTCATTGCGTGTGTGCTCCTTTCCAAAACCACGATCAGAGTCATTGCATGTGTCTTCTTTTCCTAAACCACATGGATCCATGAGTGTCATCGCAGGGGTGTTCCTTTCTTAAACCACCACCAGAGTCATTGCATGTGTGTTCCTTTCCAAAACCACCACCAGAGTCATTGCATGTGTGTTCCTTTCCTAAACCACCACCAGAGTCATTGCATGTGTGTTATTTTCCTAAACCACATGGATCCACCAGTGTCATTGCATGTGTGTTCCTTTCCTAAACCACCGCCAGAGTCATTTCATGTGTCTTATTTTCCTAATACAGATGGATCCACCAGAGTTATTGTATGTGTGTTCCTCTCCTAAACGACCACCAGAGTCATTGAATGTGTTTTCTTTTCCGAAACCACCACCAGAGTCATTGCATGTCTATTCCTTTCCTAAACCACCACCAGAGTCATTGCATGTGTCTTCTTTTCCCAAACCACATTGATCCACCAGAGTCATTGCATGTGTCTTGATTTCCTAAACCACCACTAGAGTCATTGCATGTGTCTTCTTTTCCTAAACCATAGGGATCCACCAGAGTCATTGCATGTGTGCTCCTTTCCAAAACCACCATCAGATTCATTGCATGTGTCTTCTTTTCCTAAGCCACATGGATCCACGAGTGTCATTGCATGGGTGTTCCTTTCTTAAACCACCACTAGAGTCATTGCATTTGTGTTCTTTTCCTAAACCACATGGATCCACCAGAGTCATTGCATGTGTGTTCCTTTCCTAAACCACCACGGGAGTCATTGCATGTGTCATGTTGTCCTAAACCACATGGATCCACCAGTGTCATTGCATGTGTGTTCCTTTCTTAAACCACCACCAGAGTCATTGCATGTGTGTTCCTTTCCTAAACCACCACCAAAGTCATTGCATGTCTCTTCTTTTCCTAAACCACATGGATCCACCAGAGTCATTGCCTGTGTCTTCCTTTCCTAAACCACCACCAGAGTCATTGCATGTGTCTTCTTTTCCTAAACCACAGGGATCCACCAGAGTTATTGCGTGTGTTCTCCTTTCCAAAACCACGATCAGAGTCATTGCAGGTGTCTTCTTTTCCTAAACCACATGGATCCATGAGTGTCATCGCAGGGGTGTTCCTTTCTTAAACCACCACCAGAGTCATTGCATGTGTGTTCCTTTCCAAAACCACCACCAGAGTCATTGCATGTGTGTTCCTTTCCTAAACCACCACCAGAGTCATTGCATGTGTGTTATTTTCCTAAACCACATGGATCCACCAGTGTCATTGCATGTGTGTTCCTTTCCTAAACCACCGCCAGAGTCATTGCATGTGTCTTATTTTCCTAATACACATGGATCCACCAGAGTTATTGTATGTGTGTTCCTTTCCTAAACCACCACCAGAGTCATTGAATGTGTTTTCTTTTCTGAAACCACCACCAGAGTCATTGCATGTCTGTTCCTTTCCTAAACCACCACCAGAGTCATTGCATGTGTCTTCTTTCCCAAACCACATTGATCCACCAGAGTCATTGCATGTGTCTTGATTTCCTAAACCACCACTAGAGTCATTGCATGTGTCTTCTTTTCCTAAACCATAGGGATCCACCAGAGTCATTGCATGTGTGCTCCTTTCCAAAACCACCATCAGATTCATTGCATGTGTCTTCTTTTCCTAAGCCACATGGATCCACGAGTGTCATTGCATGGGTGTTCCTTTCTTAAACCACCACTAGAGTCATTGCATTTGTGTTCTTTTCCTAAACCACATGGATCCACCAGAGTCATTGCATGTGTGTTCCTTTCCTAAACCACCACGGGAGTCATTGCATGTGTCATGTTGTCCTAAACCACATGGATCCACCAGTGTCATTGCATGTGTGTTCCTTTCTTAAACCACCACCAGAGTCATTGCATGTGTGTTCCTTTCCTAAACCACCACCAAAGTCATTGCATGTCTCTTCTTTTCCTAAACCACATGGATCCACCAGAGTCATTGCCTGTGTCTTCCTTTCCTAAACCACCACCAGAGTCATTGCATGTGTCTTCTTTTCCTAAACCACAGGGATCCACCAGAGTTATTGCGTGTGTTCTCCTTTCCAAAACCACGATCAGAGTCATTGCAGGTGTCTTCTTTTCCTAAACCACATGGATCCATGAGTGTCATCGCAGGGGTGTTCCTTTCTTAAACCACCACCAGAGTCATTGCATGTGTGTTCCTTTCCAAAACCACCACCAGAGTCATTGCATGTGTGTTCCTTTCCTAAACCACCACCAGAGTCATTGCATGTGTGTTATTTTCCTAAACCACATGGATCCACCAGTGTCATTGCATGTGTGTTCCTTTCCTAAACCACCGCCAGAGTCATTGCATGTGTCTTATTTTCCTAATACACATGGATCCACCAGAGTTATTGTATGTGTGTTCCTTTCCTAAACGACCACCAGAGTCATTGAATGTGTTTTCTTTTCCGAAACCACCACCAGAGTCATTACATGTCTGTTCCTTTCCTAAACCACCACCAGAGTCATTGCATGTGTCTTCTTTTCCCAAACCACATTGATCCACCAGAGTCATTGCATGTGTCTTGATTTCCTAAACCACCACCAGAGTCATTGCATGTGTCTTCTTTTCCTAAACCATAGGGATGCACCAGAGTCATTGCATGTGTGCTCCTTTCCAATACCACCATCAGATTCATTGCATGTGTCTTCTTTTCCTAAGCCACATGGATCCACGCGTGTCATTGCATGGGTGTTCCTTTCTTAAACCACCACTAGAGTCATTGCATTTGTGTTCTTGTCCTAAACCACATGGATCCACCAGAGTCATTGCATGTGTGTTCCTTTCCTAAACCACCACGGGAGTCATTGCATGTGCATTTTGTCCTAAACCACATGGATCCACCAGTGTCATTCATGTGTGTTCCTTTCTTAAACCACCACCAGAGTCATTGCATGTGTGTTCCTTTCCTAAACCACCACCAAAGTCATTGCATGTCTCTTCTTTTCCTAAACCACATGGATCCACCAGAGTCATTGCCTGTGTCTTCCTTTCCTAAACCACCACCAGAGTCATTGCATGTGTCTTCTTTTCCTAAACCACAGGGATCCACCAGAGTTATTGCGTGTGTTCTCCTTTCCAAAACCACGATCAGAGTCATTGCAGGTGTCTTCTTTTCCTAAACCACATGGATCCATGAGTGTCATCGCAGGGGTGTTCCTTTCTTAAACCACCACCAGAGTCATTGCATGTGTGTTCCTTTCCAAAACCACCACCAGAGTCATTGCATGTGTGTTCCTTTCCTAAACCACCACCAGAGTCATTGCATGTGTGTTATTTTCCTAAACCACATGGATCCACCAGTGTCATTGCATGTGTGTTCCTTTCCTAAACCACCGCCAGAGTCATTGCATGTGTCTTATTTTCCTAATACACATGGATCCACCAGAGTTATTGTATGTGTGTTCCTTTCCTAAACCACCACCAGAGTCATTGAATGTGTTTTCTTTTCTGAAACCACCACCAGAGTCATTGCATGTCTGTTCCTTTCCTAAACCACCACCAGAGTCATTGCATGTGTCTTCTTTCCCAAACCACATTGATCCACCAGAGTCATTGCATGTATCTTGATTTCCTAAACCACCACCAGAGTCATTGCATGTGTCTTATTTTCCTAAACCACAGGGATCCACCAGAGTCATTGCATGTGTGCTCCTTTCCAAAACCACCATCAGAGTCATTGCATGTGTCTTCTTTTCCTAAGCCACATGGATCCACGAGTGTCATTGCATGGGTGTTCCTTTCTTAAACCACCAATAAAGTCATTGCATTTGTGTTCTTTTCCTAAACCACATGGATCCACTAGAGTCATTGCATGTGTGTTCCTTTCCTAAACCACCACGGGAGTCATTGCATGTGTCATGTTTTCCTAAACCACATGGATCCACCAGTGTCATTGCATGTGTGTTCCTTTCTTAAACCACCACCAGAGTCATTGCATGTGTGTTCCTTTCCTAAACCACCACCAAAGTCATTGCATGTGTCTTCTTTTCCTAAACCACATGGATCCACCAGAGTCATTGCCTGTGTCTTCCTTTCCTAAACCACCACCAGAGTCATTGCATGTGTCTTCTTTTCCTAAACCACAGGGATCCACCAGAGTCATTGCGTGTGTGCTCCTTTCCAAAACCACGATCAGAGTCATTGCATGTGTCTTTTTTTCTAAACCAGATGGATCCATGAGTGTCATCGCATGGGTGTTCCTTTCTTAAACCACCACCAGAGTCATTGCATGTTTGTTCCTTTCCAAAACCACCACCAGAGTCATTGCATGTGTGTTCCTTTCCTAAACCACCACCAGAGTCATTGCATGTGTGTTCCTTTCCAAAACCACCACCAGAGTCATTACATCTATCTTCCTTTCCTAAACCACCACCAGAGTCATTGAATGTGTTTTCTTTTTCGAAACCACCACCAGAGTCATTGCATGTCTGTTCCTTTCCTAAACCACCACCAGAGTCATTGCATGTGTCTTCTTTTCCCAAACCACATGGATCCACCAGAGTCATTGCATGTGTCTTTATTTCCTAAACCACCACCAGAGTCATTGCATGTGTCTTCTTTTCCTAAACCACAGGGATCCACCAGAGTCATTGCATGTGTGCTCCTTTCCAAAACCACCATCAGAGTCATTGCATGTGTCTTCTTTTCCTAAGCCACATGGATCCACGAGTGTCATTGCATGGGTGTTCCTTTCTTAAACCACCACTAGAGTCATTGCATTTGTGTTCTTTTCCTAAACCACATGGATCCACAAGAGTGAATTGCATGTGTGTTCCTTTCCTAAACCACCACGGGAGTCATTGCATGTGTCTTGTTTTCCTAAACCACATGGATCCACCAGTGTCATTGCATGTGTGTTCCTTTCTTAAACCACCACCAGAGTCATTGCATGTGTGTTCCTTTCCTAAACCACCACCAAAGTCATTGCATGTGTCTTCTTTTCCTAAACCACATGGATCCACTAGAGTCATTGCATGTGTCTTCCTTTCCTAAACCACCACCAGAGTTATTGCATGTGTCTTCTTTTCCTAAACCATAGGGATCCACCAGAGTCATTGCGTGTGTGCTCCTTTCCAAAACCACGATCAGAGTCATTGCATGTGTCTTCTTTTCCTAAACCACATGGATCCATGAGTGTCATCGCATGGGTGTTCCTTTCTTAAACCACCACCAGAGTCATTGCATGTGTGTTCCTTTCCAAAACCACAACCAGAGTCATTGCATGTGTGTTCCTTTCCTAAACCACCACCAGAGTCATTGCATGTGTGTTATTTTCCTAAACCACATGGATCCACCAGTGTCATTGCATGTGTGTTCCTTTCCTAAACCACTGCCAGAATCATTGCATGTGTCTTATTTTCCAAAACCACATGGATCCACCAGAGTTATTGTATGTGTGTTCCTTTCCTAAACCACCACCAGAGTCATTGAATGTGTTTTCTTTTTCGAAACCACCACCAGAGTCATTGCATGTCTGTTCCTTTCCTAAACCACCACCAGAGTCATTGCATGTGTCTTCTTTTCCCAAACCACATTGATCCACTAGAGTCATTGCATGTGTCTTGATTTCCTTAACCACCACCAGAGTCATTGCATGTGTCTTCTTTTCCTAAACCATAGGGATCCACCAGAGTCATTGCATGTGTGCTCCTTTCCAAAACAACCATCAGAGTCATTGCATGTGTCTTCTTTTCCTAAGCCACATGGATCCACGAGTGTTATTGCATGGGTTTTCCTTTCTTAGACCACCACTAGAGTCATTGCATTTGTGTTCTTTTCCTAAACCACATGGATCCACCAGAGTCATTGCATGTATGTTCCTTTCCCAAACCACCACCGGAGTCATTGCATGTGTCTTGTTTTCCTAAACCACATGGATCCACCAGTGTCATTGCATGTGTGTTCCTTTCTTAAACCACCACCAGAGTCATTGCATGTGTGTTCCTTTCCTAAACCACCACCAAAGTCATTGCATGTGTCTTCTTTTCCTAAACCACCACAAGAGGCATTGCATGTGTCTTCCTTTCCTAAACCACCACCAGAATCATTGCATGTGTGTTCCTTTCCTAAATCACCACCAGAGTCATTGCATGTGTCTTTTTTCCCAAACCACATGGATCCACCAGAGTCATTGCATCTATCTTCCTTCCCTAAACCACCACCAGAGTCATTGCATGTGTGTTCCTATCCTAAACCACCACCATAGTCATTGAATGTGTGTTATTTTCCTAAACCACAACTATAGTAATTGCATGTGTGTTCCTTTCCTAAACCACCACCTACGTCATTGCATGTGTCTTATTTTCCTAAACCACATGGATCCACCAGAGTCATTGCATGTGTCTTGTTTTTCTAAACCACCACCAGAGTCAGTGCATGTGTCTTCCTTTCCTAAACCACCACCAGAGTCATTACATGTGTGTTTATTTCCAAAACCACCACCAGAGTCATTGCATGTGTCTTCTTTTCCTAAACCACATGGATCCACCAGTGTCATTGCATGTGTGTTCCTTTCTTAAACCACCACCAGAGTCATTGCATGTGTATTCCTTTTCCTAAACCACCACCAGAGTCATTACATGTGTCTTCTTTTCCTAAACCACATGGATGCACCAGAGTCATTACATCTGTCTTCCTTTCCTAAACCACCACCTTAGTCATTGCATGTGTGTTCCTTTCTTAAACCACCACCAGAGTCATTGCATGTGTGTTCCTTTCCTAAACCATGGCCAGAGTCGTTGCATGTGTCTTATTTTCCTAAACCACCCGCAAAGCCATTGCATGTGTCTTCGTTTCCTAAACCACATGGATCCACGAGAGTCATTGCATGTGTCTTCCTTTCCTAAACCACCACTAGAGTCATTGTTTGTGTGTTATTTTCGTAAACCACCACCAGAGTCATTGCATGTGTGTTCCTTTCCTAAACCACCACCAGAGTCATTGCATGTGTCTTCTTTTCCTAAACCACCACTAGAGTAATTGCATGTGTGTTCCTTTCCTAAACCACCACCAAATTCATTGCATGTGTCTTCTTTTCCAAAACCATATGGATCCACAAGTGTCATTGCTTGTGTGTTCCTTTCTTAAACCACCACCAGAGTCATTGCATGTGTGTTCCTTTCCTAAACCACGGCCATAGTCATTGCATGTGTCTTATTTTCCTAAACCACCAGCAGAGCCATTGCATGTGTCTTCTTTTCCTAAACCACCAGCAGAGCCATTGCATGTGTTTTCCTTTCCTAAACCACCACCAGAGTCATTGCATGTCTCTTCTTTTCCTAAACCACCACTAGAGTAATTGCATGTGTGTTCCTTTCCTAAACCACCACTAGAGTCATTGCATGTGTCTTATTTTCCTAAATCACCACTAGAATAATTACATGTGTGTTCCTTTCCTAAACCACCGCCAGAGTCATTGCATGTGTGCTATTTTCCTAAACCACATGGATCCACCAGAGTTATTGTATGTGTGTTTCTTTCCTAAACCAAGTCATTGAATGTGTTTTCTTTTCCTAAACCACCACCAGAGTCATTGCATGTGTGTTCCTTTCCTAAACCACCAGCAGAGTCATTGCATGTGTCTTCTTTTCCTACACCACATGGATCCACCAGAGTCATTGCATGTGTCTTCATTTCCTAAACCACCGCCAGAGTCATTGCATGTGTCTTGTTTTCCTAAACCACAGGGATCCACTAGAGTCATTGCATGTGTGATCCTTTCGAAAACCACCATCGGAGTCATTGCATGCGTCTTCTTTTCCTAAACCACATGGATCCACGAGGGTCATTGCATGGGTGTTCTTTCCTAAACCACCACCAGAGTTATTGCATGTGTCTTCTTTTCCTAAACCACCGGGATCCACCAGAGTCATTGCATGTGTGCTCCTTTCGAAAACCACCATCAGAGTCATTGCATGTGTCTTCTTTTCTAAACCACATGGATCCACGAGTGTCATTGCATGGGTGTTCCTTTCTTAAACTAACACCAGAGTCATTGCATTTGTGTTCTTTTCCTAAACCACATGGATCCACCAGAGTCATTGCATGTGTGTTCTTTCCTAAACCACCACCGGAGTCATTGCGTGTGTCTTGTTTTCCTAAACCACATGGATCCACCAGTGTCATTGCATGTGTGTTCCTTCATTAAACCAGCACCAGAGTCATTGCATGTGTGTTCCTTTCCTAAACCACCACCAAAGTCATTGCATGTGTCTTCTTTTCCTAAACCACATGGATCCACCAGAGTCATTGCCTGGGTCTTCCTTTCCTAAACCACCACCAGAGTCATTGCATGTGTCTTCTTTTCCTAAACCACAGGGATCCACCAAAGTCATTGCATGTGTGCTCCTTTCCAAAACCACGATCAGAGTCATTGCATTTGTCTTCTTTTCCTAAACCACATGGATCCACGAGTGTCATCGCATGGGTGTTCCTTTCTTAAACCACCACTAGAGACATTGCATTTGTGTTCTTTTACTAAACCACATGGATCCACTAGAGTCATTGCATGTGTGTTCCTTTCCTAAGCCACCACCGAAGTCATTGCATGTGTCTTGTTTTCCTAAACCACATGGATCTACCAGTGTCATTGCATGTGTGTTCCTTTCTTAAACCACCACCAGAGTCATTACATGTATGTTCCTTTCCTAAACCACCACCAAAGTCATGGCATGTATCCTCTTTTTCTAAACCACATGGATCCACCAGAGTCATTGCATGTGTCTTCCTTTCCTAAAACACCACCAGAATCATTGCATGTGTGTTCCTTTCCTAAATCACCACCAGAGTCATTGCATGTGTCTTTTTTTCCTAAACCACATGGATCCACCAGAGTCATTGCATCTATCTTCCTTCCCTAAACCACCACCAGAGTCATTGCCTGTGTTCCTATCCTAAACAACCACCAGAGTCATTGAATGTGTGTTATTTTCGTAAACCACAACTATTGTAATTGAATGTGTGTTCCTTTCTTAAACCACCACAAAAGTAATTGCATGTGTCTTATTTTCCTAAACCACATGGATCCACCAGAGTCATTGCATGTGTCTTGTTTTTATAAACCAGCACCAGAGTCATTGCATGTGTCTTCCTTTCCTAAACCACCACCAGAGTCATTGCATGTGTGTTCCTTTCCAAACCCACCACTAGAGTCATTGCATGTATCTTCTTTTCCTAAACCACATGGATTCACCAGTGTCATTGCATGTGTGTTCCTTTCCTAAACCACCGCCAGAGTCATTGCATGTGTCTTATTTTTCTAAACCACATGGATCCACCAGAGTTATTGTATGTGTGTTCCTTTCCTAAACCACCACCAGAGTCATTGAATGTGCTTTCTTTTCCTAAACCACCACCATAGTCATTGCATGTGTGTTCCTTTCCAAACCCACCACTAGAGTCATTGCATGTGTCTTATTTTCCTAAACCACATGGATCCACCAGTGTCATTGCATGTGTGTTCCTTTCCTAAACCACCGCTAGAGTCATTGCATGTGCCTTCTTTTCCTAAACCACATGGATCCACCAGAGTCATTGCACGTGTCTTGTTTTTCTAAACCACCACCAGAGTCATTGCATGTGTCTTCCTTTCCTAAACCACCACCAGAGTCATTACATGTGTGTTTATTTCCAAAACCACCACCAGAGTCATTGCATGTGTCTTCTTTTCCTAAACCACATGGATCCACCAGTGTCATTGCATGTGTGTTCCTTTCTTAAACCACCACCAGAGTCATTGCATGTGTATTCCTTTTCCTAAACCACCACCAGAGTCATTACATGTGTCTTCTTTTCCTAAACCACATGGATGCACCAGAGTCATTACATCTGTCTTCCTTTCCTAAACCACCACCTTAGTCATTGCATGTGTGTTCCTTTCTTAAACCACCACCAGAGTCATTGCATGTGTGTTCCTTTCCTAAACCATGGCCAGAGTCGTTGCATGTGTCTTATTTTCCTAAACCACCCGCAAAGCCATTGCATGTGTCTTCGTTTCCTAAACCACATGGATCCACGAGAGTCATTGCATGTGTCTTCCTTTCCTAAACCACCACTAGAGTCATTGTTTGTGTGTTATTTTCGTAAACCACCACCAGAGTCATTGCATGTGTGTTCCTTTCCTAAACCACCACCAGAGTCATTGCATGTGTCTTCTTTTCCTAAACCACCACTAGAGTAATTGCATGTGTGTTCCTTTCCTAAACCACCACCAAATTCATTGCATGTGTCTTCTTTTCCAAAACCATATGGATCCACAAGTGTCATTGCATGTGTGTTCCTTTCTTAAACCACCACCAGAGTCATTGCATGTGTGTTCCTTTCCTAAACCACGGCCATAGTCATTGCATGTGTCTTATTTTCCTAAACCACCAGCAGAGCCATTGCATGTGTCTTCTTTTCCTAAACCACCAGCAGAGCCATTGCATGTGTTTTCCTTTCCTAAACCACCACCAGAGTCATTGCATGTCTCTTCTTTTCCTAAACCACCACTAGAGTAATTGCATGTGTGTTCCTTTCCTAAACCACCACTAGAGTCATTGCATGTGTCTTATTTTCCTAAATCACCACTAGAATAATTACATGTGTGTTCCTTTCCTAAACCACCGCCAGAGTCATTGCATGTGTGTTATTTTCCTAAACCACATGGATCCACCAGAGTTATTGTATGTGTGTTTCTTTCCTAAACCAAGTCATTGAATGTGTTTTCTTTTCCTAAACCACCACCAGAGTCATTGCATGTGTGTTCCTTTCCTAAACCACCAGCAGAGTCATTGCATGTGTCTTCTTTTCCTACACCACATGGATCCACCAGAGTCATTGCATGTGTCTTCATTTCCTAAACCACCGCCAGAGTCATTGCATGTGTCTTCTTTTCCTAAACCACAGGGATCCACTAGAGTCATTGCATGTGTGATCCTTTCGAAAATCACCATCGGAGTCATTGCATGCGTCTTCTTTTCCTAAACCACATGGATCCACGAGGGTCATTGCATGGGTGTTCTTTCCTAAACCACCACCAGAGTTTTTGCATGTGTCTTCTTTTCCTAAACCACCGGGATCCACCAGAGTCATTGCATGTGTGCTCCTTTCGAAAACCACCATCAGAGTCATTGCATGTGTCTTCTTTTCTAAACCACATGGATCCACGAGTGTCATTGCATGGGTGTTCCTTTCTTAAACTAACACCAGAGTCATTGCATTTGTGTTCTTTTCCTAAACCACATGGATCCACCAGAGTCATTGCATGTGTGTTCTTTCCTAAACCACCACCGGAGTCATTGCATGTGTCTTGTTTTCCTAAACCACATGGATCCACCAGTGTCATTGCATGTGTGTTCCTTCATTAAACCAGCACCAGAGTCATTGCATGTGTGTTCCTTTCCTAAACCACCACCAAAGTCATTGCATGTGTCTTCTTTTCCTAAACCACATGGATCCACCAGAGTCATTGCCTGTGTCTTCCTTTCCTAAACCACCACCAGATTCATTGCATGTGTCTTCTTTTCCTAAACCACAGGGATCCACCAAAGTCATTGCATGTGTGCTCCTTTCCAAAACCACGATCAGAGTCATTGCATTTGTCTTCTTTTCCTAAACCACATGGATCCACGAGTGTCATCGCATGGGTGTTCCTTTCTTAAACCACCACTAGAGACATTGCATTTGTGTTCTTTTACTAAACCACATGGATCCACTAGAGTCATTGCATGTGTGTTCCTTTCCTAAGCCACCACCGAAGTCATTGCATGTGTCTTGTTTTCCTAAAACACATGGATCTACCAGTGTCATTGCATGTGTGTTCCTTTCTTAAACCACCACCAGAGTCATTACATGTATGTTCCTTTCCTAAACCACCACCAAAGTCATGGCATGTATCCTCTTTTTCTAAACCACATGGATCCACCAGAGTCATTGCATGTGTCTTCCTTTCCTGAAACACCACCAGAATCATTGCATGTGTGTTCCTTTCCTAAATCACCACCAGAGTCATTGCATGTGTCTTTTTTTCCTAAACCACATGGATCCACCAGAGTCATTGCATCTATCTTCCTTCCCTAAACCACCACCAGAGTCATTGCCTGTGTGTTCCTATCCTAAACAACCACCAGAGTCATTGAATGTGTGTTATTTTCGTAAACCACAACTATTGTAATTGAATGTGTGTTCCTTTCTTAAACCACCACAAAAGTAATTGCATGTGTCTTATTTTCCTAAACCACATGGATCCACCAGAGTCATTGCATGTGTCTTGTTTTTATAAACCAGCACCAGAGTCATTGCATGTGTCTTCCTTTCCTAAACCACCACCAGAGTCATTGCATGTGTGTTCCTTTCCAAACCCACCACTAGAGTCATTGCATGTATCTTCTTTTCCTAAACCACATGGATTCACCAGTGTCATTGCATGTGTGTTCCTTTCCTAAACCACCGCCAGAGTCATTGAATGTGTTTTCTTTTTCGAAACCACCAGAGTAATTGCATGTGTGTTCCTTTCCTAAACCACCACCAGAGTTATTGCGTGTGTCTTCTTTTCCCAAACCACATGGATCCACCAGAGTCATTGCATGTGTCTTGATTTCCTAAACCACCACCAGAGTCATTGCATGTGTCTTCTTTTCCTAAACCACAGGGATCCACCAGAGTCATTGCATGTGTGCTCCTTTCCAAAACCACCATCAGGGTCATTGCATGTGTCTTCTTTTCCTAAGCCACATGGATCCACGAGTTTCATTGCATGGGTTTTCCTTTCTTAAACCACCACTAGAGTCATTGCATTTGTGTTCTTTTCCTAAACCACATGGATCCACCAGAGTCATTGCATGTATGTTCCTTTCCTAAACCACCACCGGAGTCATTGCATGTGTCTTGTTTTCCTAAACCACATGGATCCACTAGTGTCATTGCATGTGTGTTCCTTTCTTAAACCACCACCAGAGTCATTGCATGTGTGTTCCTTTCCTAAACCACCACCAAAGTCATTGCATGTGTCTTCTTTTCCTAAACCACCACAAGAGTCATTGCATGTATCTTCCTTTCCTGAACCACCACCAGAATCATTGCATGTGTCTTCCTTTCCTGAATCACCACCAGAGTCATTGCATGTGTCTTTTTTCCTAAACCACATGGATCCACCAGAGTCATTGCATCTATCTTCCTTCCCTAAACCACCAACAGAGTCATTGCATGGGTGTTCCTATCCTAAACCACCACCATAGTCATTGAATGTGTGTTCTTTTCCTAAACCACAACTATAGTAATTGCATGTGTGTTCCTTTCCTAAACCACCACCAACGTCATTGCATGTGTCTTCTTTTCCTAAACCACATGGATCCACCAGAGTCATTGCATGTGTCTTGTTTTTCTAAACCAACACCAGAGTCATTGCATGTGTCTTCCTTTCCTAAACCACCACCAAAGTCATTACATGTGTGTTTATTTCCAAAACCACCACCAGAGTCATTGCATGTGTCTTCTTTTCCTAAACCACATGGATCCACTAGTGTCATTGCATATGTGTTCCTTTCTTAAACCACCACCAGAGTCATTGCATGTGTATTTCTTTTCCTAAACCACCACCAGAGTGTCATTGCATGGGTGTTCTTTCCTAAACCACCACCAGAGTTGTTGCATGTGTCTTATATTCCGAAACCACCGGGATCCACCAGAGTCATTGCATCTGTGCTCCTTTCGAAAACCACCATCAGAGTCATTGCATGTGTCTTCTTTTCCTAAACCACATGGATCCACGAGTGTCATTGCATGGTTGTTCCTTTCTTAAACCACCACCAGAGTCATTGCATTTGTGTTCTTTTCCTAAACCACATGGATCCACCAGAGTCATTGCATGTGTGTTCCTTTCCTAAACCACCACCGGAGTCATTGCATGTGTCTTGTTTTCCTAAACCACATGGATCCACCAGTGTCATTGCATGTGTGTTCCTTCATTAAACCACCACCAGAGTCATTGCATGTGTGTTCCTTTCCTAAACCACCACCAAAGTCATTGCACGTGTCTTCTTTTCCTAAACCAGATGGATCCACCAGAGTCATTGCCTGTGTCTTCCTTTCCTAAACCACCACCAGAGTCATTGCATGTGCCTTCTTTTCCTAAACCACAGGGATCCACCAAAGTCATTGCATGTGTGATCCTTTCCAAAACCACGATCAGAGTCATTGCATGTGTCTTCTTTTCCTAAACCACATGGATCCACGAGTGTCATCGCATGGGTGTTCCTTTCTTAAACCACCACTAGAGTCATTGAATTTGTGTTCTTTTACTAAACCACATGGATCCACTAGAGTCATTGCATGTGTGTTCCTTTCCTAAGCCACCACCGAAGTCATTGCATGTGTCTTGTTTTCCTAAACCACATGGATCCACCAGTGTCATTACATGTGTGTTCTTTTCTTAAACCACCACCAGAGTCATTACATGTATGTTCCTTTCCTAAACCACCACCAAAGTCATGGCATGTGTCCTCTTTTCCTAAACCACATGGATCCACCAGAGTCATTGCATGTGTCTTCCTTTCCTAAAACACCACCAGAATCATTGCATGTGTGTTCCTTTCCTAAATCACCACCAGAGTCATTGCATGTGTCTTTTTTTCCTAAACCACATGGATCCACCAGAGTCATTGCATCTATCTTCCTTCCCTAAACCACCACCAGAGTCATTGCCTGTGTGTTCCTATCCTAAACAACCACCAGAGTCATTGAATGTGTGTTATTTTCGTAAACCACAACTATAGTAATTGCATGTGTGTTCCTTTCCTAAACCACCACAAAAGTCATTGCATGTGTCTTATTTTCCTAAACCACATGGATCCACCAGAGTCATTGCATGTGTCTTGTTTTTATAAACCACCACCAGAGTCATTGCATGTGTCTTCCTTTCCTAAACCACCACCAGAGTCATTGCATGTGTGTTCCTTTCCAAACCCACCACTAGAGTCATTGTATGTGTCTTGTTTTCCTAAACCACATGGATTCACCAGTGTCATTGCATGTGTGTTCCTTTCCAAACCCACCACTAGAGTCATTGCATGTGTCTTATTTTCCTAAACCACATGGATCCACCAGAGTTATTGCATGTGTGTTCCTTTCCTAAACCACCGCCATGCATGTGTCTTATTTTCCTAAACCACATGGATCCACTAGAGTTATTGTATGTGTGTTCCTTTCCTAAACCACCACCAGAGTCATTGAATGTGTTTTATTTTTCGAAACCACCACCAGAGTCATTGCATGTGTGTTCCTTTCCTAAACCACCACCAGAGTCATTGCATGTGTCTTCTTTTCCCAAACCACATGGATCCACCAGAGTCATTGCATGTGTCTGGATTTCCTAAACCACCACTAGAGTCATTGCATGTGTCTTCTTTTCCTAAACTACAGGGATCCACCAGAGTCATTGCATGTGTGCTCCTTTCCAAAACCACCATCAGAGTCATTGCATGTGTCTTCTTTTCCTAAGCCACATGGATCCACGAGTGTCATTGCATGGGTTTTCCTTTCTTAAACCACCACTAGAGTCATTACATTTGTGTTCTTTTCCTAAACCACATGGATCCACCAGAGTCATTGCATGTATGTTCCTTTCCTAAACCACCACTGGAGTCATTGCATGTGTCTTGTTTTCCTAAACCACATGGATCGACTAGTGTCATTGCATGTGTGTTCCTTTCCTAAACCACCACCAGAGTCATTGCATGTGTGTTCCTTTTCTAAACCCCCACCAAAGTCATTGCATGTGTCTTCTTTTCCTAAACCACCACAAGAGTCATTGCATGTGTCTTCCTTTCCTGAACCACCACCAGAATCATCGCATGTGTGTTCCTTTCCTAAATCACCACCAGAGTCATTGCATGTGTCTTTTTTCCTAAACCACATGGATCCACCAGAGTCATTGCATCTATCTTCCTTTCCTAAACCACCACCAGAGTCATTGCATGTGTGTTCCTATCCTAAACCACCACCATAGTCATTGAATGTGTGTTCTCTCCCTAAACCACAACTATAGTAATTGCATGTGTGTTCCTTTCCTAAACCACCACCAACGTCATTGCATGTGTCTTCTTTTCCTAAACCACATGGATCCACCAGAGTCATTGCATGTGTCTTGTTTTTCGAAACCACCACCAGAGTCATTGCATGTGTCTTCCTTTCCTAAAGCACCACCAAAGTCATTACATGTGTCTTTATTTCCAAAACCACCACAAGAGTCATTGCATGTGTCTTCTTTTCCTAAACCACATGGATCCACCAGTGTCATTACATGTGTGTTCCTTTCTAAAACCACCACCAGAGTCATTGCATGTGTATTCCTTTTCCTAAACCAGCACCAAAGTCATTACATGTGTCTTCTTTTCCTAAACCACATGGATGCACAAGAGTCATTACATCTGTCTTCCTTTCCTAAACCACCACCAGAGTCATTGTATGTGTGTTCCTTTCTTAAACCACCACCAGAGTCATTGCATGTGTGTTCCTTTCCTAAACCACGGCCAGAGTCGTTGCGTGTGTCTTATTTTCCTAAACCACCAGCAAAGCCATTGCATGTGTCTTTGTTTCCTAAACCACATGGATCCACGAGAGTCATTGCATGTGTCTTCCTTTCCTAAACCACCACTATAGTCATTACATCTGTCTTCCTTTCCTAAACCACCACTAGAGTCATTGCATGTGTGTTCCTTTCCTAAACCACCACCAGAGTCATTGCATGTGTCTTCTTTTCCTAAACCACCACTAGAGTAATTGCATGTGTGTTCCTTTCCTAAACCACCACCATGTTCATTGCATGTGTCTTCTTTTCCAAAACCATATGGATCCACAAGTGTCATTGCATGTGTGTTCCTTTCTTAAACCACCACCAGAGTCATTGCATGTGTGTTCCTTTCCTAAACCACGGCCAGAGTCATTGCATGTGTCTTATTTTCCTAAACCACCAGCAAAGCCATTGCATGTGTCTTCTTTTCCTAAACCACATGGATCCACCAGAGTCATTGCATGTGTCTTCCTTTCCTAAACCACCACTAGAGTCATTGTTTGTGTTTTATTTTCATAAACCACCACCAGAGTCATTGCATGTGTGTTCCTTTCCTAAATCACCACCAGAGTCATTACTTGTTTCTTCTTTTCCTAAACCACCACTAGAGTAATTGCATGTGTGTTCCTTTCCTAAACCACCACCAGAGTCATTGCATGTGTCTTATTTTCCTAAATCACCACTAGATTAATTACATGTGTGTTCCTTTCCTAAACCACCGCTAGAGTCATTGCATGTGTGTTATTATCCTAAACCACATGGATCCACCAGAGTTATTGTATGTGTGTTTCTTTCCTAAACCACCACCAGAGTCATTGAATGTGTTTTCTTTTCCTAAACCACCACTAGAGTCATTGCATGTGTGTTCCTTTCCTAAACCACCAGCAGAGTCATTGCATGTGTCTTCTTTTCTTAAACCACATGGATCCACCAGTGTCATTGCATGTGTCTTCCTTTCCTAAACCACCACCAGAGTCATTGCATGTGTCTTCTTTTCCTAAACCACAGGGATCCGCCAGAGTCATTGCATGTGTGCTCCTTTCGAAAACCACCATCGGAGTCATTGCATGTGTCTTCTTTTCCTAAACCACATGGATCCACGAGTGTCATTGCATGTGTCTTCCTTTCCTAAACCACCACCAGAGTCATTGCATGTGTCTTCTTTTCCTAAACCACAGGGATCCACCAAAGTAATTGCATGTGTGCTCCTTTCCAAAACCACGATCAGAGTCATTGCATGTGTCTTCTTTTCCTAAACCACATGGATCCACGAGTGTCATCGCATGGGTGTTCCTTTCTTAAACCACCACTAGAGTAATTTCATTTGTGTTCTTTTACTAAACCACATGGATCCACTAGAGTCATTGCATGTGTGTTCCTTTCCTAAGCCACCACCGAAGTCATTGCATGTGTCTTGTTTTCCTAAACCACATGGATCCACCAGTGTCATTGCATGTGTGTTCCTTTCTTAAATCACCACCAGAGTCATTACATGTATGTTCCTTTCCTAAACCACCACCAAAGTCATGGCATGTGTCCTCTTTTACTAAACCACATGGATCCACCAGAGTCATTGCATGTGTCTTCCTTTCCTAAAACACCACCAGAATCATTGCATGTGTGTTCCTTTCCTAAATCACCACCAGAGTCATTGCATGTGTCTTTTTTTCCTAAACCACATGGATCCACCAAAGTCATTGCATCTATCTTCCTTCCCTAAACCACCACCAGAGTCATTGCCTATGTGTTCCTATCCTAAACAACCACCAGAGTCATTGAATGTGTGTTATTTTCGTAAACCACAACTATAGTAATTGCATGTGTGTTCCTTTCCTAAACCACCACAAAAGTCATTGCATGTGTCTTATTTTCCTAAACCACATGGATCCACCAGAGTCATTGCATGTGTCTTGTTTTTATAAACCACCACCAGAGTCATTGCATGTGTCTTCCTTTCCTAAACCACCACCAGAGTCATTGCATGTGTGTTCCTTTCCAAACCCACCACTAGAGTCATTGCATGTGTCTTATTTTCCTAAACCACATGGATTCACCAGTGTCATTGCATGTGTGCTCCTTTCCTAAACCACCGCCAGAGTCATTGCATGTGTCTTATTTTCCTAAACCACATGGATCCACCAGAGTTATTGTATGTGTGTTCCTTTCCTAAACCACCACCAGAGTCATTGAATGTGTTTTCTTTTCCTAAACCACCACCATAGTCATTGCATGTGTGTTCCTTTCCAAACCCACCACTAGAGTCATTGCATGTGTCTTATTTTCCTAAACCACATGGATCCACCAGTGTCATTGCATGTGTGTTCCTTTCCTAAACCACCGCCAGAGTCATTGCATGTGTCTTATTTTCCTAAACCACATGGATCCACCAGAGTTATTGTATGTGTGTTCCTTTCCTAAACCACCACCAGAGTCATTGAATGTGTTTTCTTTTTCGAAACCACCACCAGAGTCATTGCATGTGTGTTCCTTTCCTAAACCACCACCAGAGTCATTGCATGTGTCTTCTTTCCCAAACCACATGGATCCACCAGAGTCATTGCATGTGTCTTGATTTCCTAAACCACCACCAGAGTCATTGCATGTGTCTTCTTTTCGTAAACCACAGGGATCCACCAGAGTCATTGCATGTGTGCTCCTTTCCAAAACCACCATCAGAGTCATTGCATGTGTCTTCTTTTCCTAAGCCACATGGATCCACGAGTGTCATTGCATGGCTTTTCCTTTCTTAAACCAGCACTAGAGTCATTGCATTTGTGTTCTTTTCCTAAACCACATGGATCCACCAGAGTCATTGCATGTATGTTCCTTCCCTAAACCACCACCGGAGTCATTGCATGTGTCTTGTTTTCCTAAACCACATGGATCCACTAGTGTCATGGCATGTGTGTTCCTTTCTTAAACCACCACCAGAGTCATTGCATGTGTGTTCCTTTCCTAAACCACCACCAAAGTCATTGCATGTGTCTTCTTTTCCTAAACCACCACAAGAGTCATTGCATGTGTCTTCCTTTCCTGAACCACCACCAGAATCATTGCATGTGTGTTCCTTTCCTAAATCACCACCAGAGTCATTGCATGTGTCTTTTTTCCTAAACCACATGGATCCACCAGAGTCATTGCATCTATCTTCCTTCCCTAAACCACCACCAGAGTCATTGCATGTGTGTTCCTATCCTAAACCACCACCATAGTCATTGAATGTGTGTTATTTTAGTAAACCACAACTATAGTAATTGCATGTGTGTTCCTTTCCTAAACCACCACGAAAGTCATTGCATGTGTCTTATTTTCCTAAACCACATGGATCCACCAGAGTCATTGCATGTGTCTTGTTTTTATAAACCACCACCAGAGTCATTGCATGTGTCTTCCTTTCCTAAACCACCACCAGAGTCATTGCATGTGTGTTACTTTCCAAACCCCCCACTAGAGTCATTGCATGTGTCTTCTTTTCCTAAACCACATGGATTCACCAGTGTCATTGCATGTGTGCTCCTTTCCTAAACCACCGCCAGAGTCATTACATGTGTCTTATTTTCCTAAACCACATGGATCCACCAGAGTTATTGTATAGGTGTTCCTTTCCTAAACCACCAGCAGAGTCATTGAATGTGTTTTCTTTTCCTAAACCACCACCATAGTCATTGCATGTGTGTTCCTTTCCAAACCCACCACTAGAGTCATTGCATGTGTCTTATTTTCCTAAACCACATGGATCCACCAGTGTCATTGCATGTGTGTTCCTTTCCTAAACCACCGCCAGAGTCATTGCATGTGTCTTATTTTCCTAAAACACATGGATCCACCAGAGTTATTGTATGTGTGTTCCTTTCCTAAACCACCAGCAGAGTCATTGAATGTGTTTTATTTTTCGAAACCACCACCAGAGTCATTGCATGTGTGTTTGTTTCCTAAACCACCACCAGAGTCATTGCATGTGTCTTCTTTTCCCAAACCACATGGATCCACCAGAGTCATTGCATGTGTCTTGATTTCCTAAACCACCACCAGAGTCATTGCATGTGTCTTCTTTTCCTAAACCACAGGGATCCACCAGAGTCATTGCATATGTGCTCCTTTCCAAAACCACCATCAGAGTCATTGCATGTGTCTTCTTTTCCTAAGCCACATGGATCCACGAGTGTCATCGCATGGGTGTTCCTTTCTTAAACCACCACTAGAGTCATTTCATTTGTGTTCTTTTACTAAACCACATGGATCCACTAGAGTCATTGCATGTGTGTTCCTTTCCTAAGCCACCACCGAAGTCATTGCATGTGTCTTGTTTTCCTAAACCACATGGATCCACCAGTGTCATTGCATGTGTGTTCCTTTCTTAAACCACCACCAGAGTCATTACATGTATTTTCCTTTCCTAAACCACCACCAAAGTTATGGCATGTGTCCTCTTTTACTAAACCACATGGATCCACCAGAGTCATTGCATGTGTCTTCCTTTCCTAAAACACCACCAGAATCATTGCATGTGTGTTCCTTTCCTAAATCACCACCAGAGTCATTGCATGTGTCTTTTTTTCCTAAACCACATGGATCCACCAAAGTCATTGCATCTATCTTCCTTCCCTAAACCACCACCAGAGTCATTGCCTATGTGTTCCTATCCTAAACAACCACCAGAGTCATTGAATGTGTGTTATTTTCGTAAACCACAACTATAGTAATTGCATGTGTGTTCCTTTCCTAAACCACCACAAATGTCATTGCATGTGTCTTATTTTCCTAAACCACATGGATCCACCAGAGTCATTGCATGTGTCTTGTTTTTATAAACCACCACCAGAGTCATTGCATGTGTCTTCCTTTCCTAAACCACCACCAGAGTCATTGCATGTGTGTTCCTTTCCAAACCCACCACTAGAGTCATTGCATGTGTCTTCTTTTCCTAAACCACATGGATTAACCAGTGTCATTGCATGTGTGCTCCTTTCCTAAACCACCGCCAGAGTCATTGCATGTGTCTTATTTTCCTAAACCACATGGATCCACCAGAGTTATTGTATGTGTGTTCCTTTCCTAAACCACCACCAGAGTCATTGAATGTGTTTTCTTTTCCTAAACCACCACCATAGTCATTGCATGTGTGTTCCTTTCCAAACCCACCACTAGAGTCATTGCATGTGTCTTATTTTCCTAAACCACATGGATCGACCAGTGTCATTGCATGTGTGTTCCTTTCCTAAACCACCGCCAGAGTCATTGCATGTGTCTTATTTTCCTAAACCACATGGATCCACCAGAGTTATTGTATGTGTGTTCCTTTCCTAAACCACCACCAGAGTCATTTAATGTGTTTTCTTTTTCGAAACCACCACTAGAGTCATTGCATGTGTGTTCCTTTCCTAAACCACCACCAGAGACATTGCATGTGTCTTCTTTCCCAAACCACATGGATCCACCAGAGTCATTGCATGTGTCTTGATTTCCTAAACCACCACCAAAGTCATTGCATGTGTCTTCTTTTCGTAAACCACAGGGATCCACCAGAGTCATTGCATGTGTGCTCCTTTCCAAAACCACCATCAGAGTCATTGCATGTGTCTTCTTTTCCTAAGCCACATGGATCCACGAGTGTCATTGCATGGGTTTTCCTTTCTTAAACCACCACTAGAGTCATTGCATTTGTGTTCTTTTCCTAAACCACATGGATCCACCAGAGTCATTGCATGTATGTTCCTTCCCTAAACCACCACCGGAGTCATTGCATGTGTCTTGTTTTCCTAAACCACATGGATCCACTAGTGTCATGGCATGTGTGTTCCTTTCTTAAACCACCACCAGAGTCATTGCATGTGTGTTCCTTTCCTAAACCACCACCAAAGTCATTGCATGTGTCTTCTTTTCCTAAACCACCACAAGAGTCATTGCATGTGTCTTCCTTTCCTGAACCACCACCAGAATCATTGCATGTGTGTTCCTTTCCTAAATCACCACCAGAGTCATTGCATGTGTCTTTTTTCCTAAACCACATGGATCCACCAGAGTCATTGCATCTATCTTCCTTCCCTAAACCACCACCAGAGTCATTGCATGTGTGTTCCTATCCTAAACCACCACCATAATCATTGAATGTGTGTTATTTTCGTAAACCACAACTATAGTAATTGCATGTGTGTTCCTTTCCTAAACCACCACAAAAGTCATTGCATGTGTCTTATTTTCCTAAACCACGTGGATCCACCAGAGTCATTGCATGTGTCTTGTTTTTATAAACCACCACCAGAGTCATTGCATGTGTCTTCCTTTCCTAAACCACCACCAGAGTCATTGCATGTGTGTTCCTTTCCAAACCCACCACTAGAGTCATTGCATGTGTCTTCTTTTCCTAAACCACATGGATTCACCAGTGTCATTGCATGTGTGCTCCTTTCCTAAACCACCGCCAGAGTCATTACATGTGTCTTATTTTCCTAAACCACATGGATCCACCAGAGTTATTGTATGTGTGTTCCTTTCCTAAACCACCAACAGAGTCATTGAATGTGTTTTCTTTTCCTAAACCACCACCATTGTCATTGCATGTGTGTTCCTTTCCAAACCCACCACTAGAGTCATTGCATGTGTCTTATTTTCCTAAACCACATGGATCCACCAGTGTCATTGCATGTGTGTTCCTTTCCTAAACCACCGCCAAAGTCATTGCATGTGTCTTATTTTCCTAAACCACATGGATCCACCAGAGTTATTGTATGTGTGTTCCTTTCCTAAACCACCAGCAGAGTCATTGAATGTGTTTTATTTTTCGAAACCACCACCAGAGTCATTGCATGTGTGTTCGTTTCCTAAACCACCACCAGAGTCATTGCATGTGTCTTCTTTTCCCAAACCACATGGATCCACCAGAGTCATTGCATGTGTCTTGATTTCCTAAACCACCACCAGAGTCATTGCATGTGTCTTCTTTTCCTAAACCATAGGGATCCACCAGAGTCATTGCATATGTGTTCCTTTCCAAAACCACCATTAGAGTCATTGCATGTGTCTTCTTTTCCTAAGCCACATGGATCCACGAGTGTCATTGCATGGGTTTTCCTTTCTTAAACCACCACTAGAGTCACTGCATTTGTGTTCTTTTCCTAAACCACATGGATCCACTAGAGTCATTGCATGTATGTTCCTTTCCTAAACCACCACCGGAGTCATTGCATGTGTCTTGTTTTCCTAAACCACATGAATCCACTAGTGTCATTGCATGTGTGTTCCTTTCTTAAACCACCACCAGAGTCATTGCATGTGTGTTCCTTTCCTAAACCATCACCAAAGTCATTGCATGTGTCTTCTTTTCCTAAACCACCACAAGAGTCATTGCATGTGTCTTCCTTTCCTGAACCACCACCAGAATCATTGCATGTGTGTTCCTTTCCTAAATCACCACCACAGTCATTGCATGTGTCTTTTTTCCTAAACCACATGGATCCACCAGAGTCATTGCATCTATCTTCCTTCCCTAAACCACCACCAGAGTCATTGCATGTGTGTTCCTATCCTAAACCACCACCATAGTCATTGAATGTGTGTTATTTTCGTAAACCACAACTATAGTAATTGCATGTTTGTTCCTTTCCTAAACCACCACAAAAGTCATTGCATGTGTCTTATTTTCCTAAACCACATGGATCCACCAGAGTCATTGCATGTGTCTTGTTTTTATAAACCACCACCAGAGTCATTGCATGTGTCTTCCTTTCCTAAACCACCACCAGAGTCATTGCATGTGTGTTCCTTTCCAAACCCACCACTAGAGTCATTGCATGTGTCTTCTTTTCCTAAACCACATGGATTCACCAGTGTCATTGCATGTGTGCTCCTTTCCTAAACCACCGCCAGAGTCATTGCATGTGACTTATTTTCCTAAACCACATGGATCCACCAGAGTTATTGTATGTGTGTTCCTTTCCTAAACCACCACCAGAGTCATTGAATGTGTTTTCTTTTCCTAAACCACCACCATAGTCATAGCATGTATGTTCCTTTCCAAACCCACCACTAGAGTCATTGCATGTGTCTTATTTTCCTAAACCACATGGATCCACCAGTGTCATTGCATGTGTGTTCCTTTCCTAAACCACCGCCAGAGTCATTCCATGTGTCTTATTTTCCTAAACCACATGGATCCACCAGAGTTATTGTATGTGTGTTCCTTTCCTAAACCACCACCAGAGTCATTGAATGTGTTTTCTTTTTCGAAACCACCACCAGAGTCATTGCATGTGTGTTCCTTTCCTAAACCACCACCAGAGTCATTGCATATGTCTTCTTTTCCCAAACCACATGGATCCACCAGAGTCATTGCTTGTGTCTTGATTTCCTAAACCACCACCAGAGTCATTGCATGTGTCTTCCTTTCCTAAACCACGGGGATCCACCAGAGTCATTGCATGTGTGCTCCTTTCCAAAACCACCATCAGAGTCATTGCATGTGTCTTCTTTTCCTAAGCCACATGGATCCACGAGTGTCATTGCATGGGTTTTCCTTTCTTAAGCCACCACTAGAGTCATTGCATTTGTGTTCTTTTCCTAAACCACATGGATCCACCAGAGTCATTGCATGTATGTTCCTTTCCAAAACCACCACCGGAGTCATTGCATGTGTCTTGTTTTCCTAAACCACATGGATCCACTAGTGTCATTGCATGTGTGTTCCTTTCTTAAACCACCACCAGAGTCATTGCATGTGTGTTCCTTTCCTAAACCACCACCACAGTCATTGCATGTGTATTCTTTTCCTAAACCACCACAAGAGTCATTGCATGTGTCTTCCTTTCCTGAACCACCACCAAAATCATTGCATGTGTGTTCCTTTCCTAAATCACCACCAGAGTCATTGCATGTGTCTTTTTTCCTAAACCACATGGATCCACCAGAGTCATTGCATCTATCTTCCTTCCCTAAACCACCACCAGAGTCATTGCATGTGTGTTCCTATCCTAAACCACCACCATAGTCATTGAATGTGTGTTCTTTTCCTAAACCACAACTATAGTAATTGCATGTGTGTTCCTTTCCTAAACCACCACCAACGTCATTGCATGTGTCTTCTTTTCCTAAACCACATGGATCCACCAGAGTCATTGCATGTGTCTTGTTTTTCGAAACCACCACCAGAGTCATTGCATGTGTCTTCCTTTTCTAAACCACCACCAAAGTCATTAGATGTGTGTTTATTTCCAAAACCACCACAAGAGTCATTGCATGTGTCTTCTTTTCCTAAACCACATGGATCCACCAGTGTCATTGCATGTGTGTTCCTTTCTTAAACCACCACCAGAGTCATTGCATGTGTATTCCTTTTCCTAAACCAGCACCCAAGTCATTACATGTGTCTTCTTTTCCTAAACCACATGGATGCACCAGAGTCATTACATCTGTCTTCCTTTCCTAAACCACCACCAGAGTCATTGCATGTGTGTTCCTTTCTTAAACCACCACCAGAGTCATTGCATGTGTGTTCCATTCCTAAACCACGGCCAGAGTCATTGCATGTGTCTTATTTTCCTAAACCACCAGCAAAGCCATTGCATGTGTCTTCTTTTCCTAAACCACATGGATCCACCAGAGTCATTGCAAGTGTCTTCCTTTCCTAAACCACCACTAGAGTCATTGTTTGTGTGTTATTTTCGTAAACCACCACCAGAGTCATTGCATGTGTGTTCCTTTCCTAAACCACCACCAGAGTCATTGCATGTTTCTTCTTTTCCTAAACCACCACTAGAGTAATTGCATGTGTGTTCCTTTCCTAAACCACCACCAGAGTCATTGCATGTGTCTTATTTTCCTAAATCACCACTAGATTAATTACATGTGTGTTCCTTCCCTAAACCACCGCTAGAGTCATTGCATGTGTGTTATTTTCCTAAACCACATGGATCCACCAGAGTTATTGTATGTGTGTTTATTTCCTAAACCACCACCAGAGTCATTGAATGTGTTTTCTTTTCCTAAACCACCACCAGTGTCATTGCATGTGTGTTCCTTTCCTAAACCACCAGCAGAGTCATTGCATGTGTCTTCTTTTCCTAAACCACATGGATCCACCAGAGTCATTGCATGTGTCTTCATTTCCTAAACCACCACCAGAGTCATTGCATGTGTCTTCTTTTCCTAAACCACAGGGATCCACCAGAGCCATTGCATGTGTGCTCCTTTCGAAAACCACCATCGGAGTCATTGCATGTGTCTTCTTTTCCTAAACCACATGGATCCACGAGTGTCATTGCATGGGTGTTCCTTTCCTAAACCACCACCAGAGTTATTGCATGTGTCTTCTTTTCCTAAACCAAAGGGATCCACCAGAGTCATTGCATGTGTGCTCCTTTCGAAAACCACCATCAAAGTCATTGCATGTGTCTTCTTTTCCTAAAACCACACGGATCCACGAGTGTCATTGCATGGGTGTTCCTTTCTTAAACAACCACCGGAGTCATTGCATTTGTGTTCTTTTCCTAAGACACATGGATCCACCAGAGTCATTGCATGTGTGTTCCTTTCCTAAACCACCACCGGAGTCATTGCATGTGTCTTGTTTTCCTAAACCACATGGATCCACCAGTGTCATTGCATGTGTGTTCCTTTCTTAAACCACCACTAGAGTCATTGCATGTGTGTTCGTTTCCTAAACCACCACCAAAGTCATTGCATGTGTCTTCTTTTCCTAAACCACATGGATCCACTAGAGTCATTGCCTGTGTCTTCCTTTCCTAAACCACCACCAGAGTCATTGCATGTGTCTTATTTTCCTAAACCATAGGGATCCACCAAAGTCATTGCATGTGTGCTCCTTTCAAAAACAAAGATTAGAGTCATTGCATGTGTCTTCTTTTCCTAAACCACATGGATCGACTAGAGTCATTGCATGTGTCTTCCTTTCCTAAACCACCACCAGAGTCATTTCATGTGTGTTCATTTCCTAAACCACCACCAGAGTCATTGCACGTGTCTTCTTTTCCTAAACCACATGGATCCACCAGTGTCATCGCATGGGTGTTCCTTTCTTAAACCACCACTAGAGTCATTTCATTTGTGTTATTTTACTAAACCACATGGATCCACTAGACTCATTGCATGTGTGTTCCTTTCCTAAGCCACCACCGAAGTCATTGCATGTGTCTTGTTTTCCTAAACCACATGGATCCACCAGTGTCATTGCATGTGTGTTCCTTTCTTAAACCACCACCAGAGTCATTGCATGTATGTTCCTTTCCTAAACCACCACCAAAGTCATGGCATGTGTCTTCTTTTCCTAAACCACATGGATCCACCAGAGTCATTGCCTGTGTCTTCCTTTCCTAAAACACCACCAGAATCATTGCATGTGTGTTCCTTTCCTAAATCACCACCAGAGTCATTGCATGTGTCTTTTTTTCCTAAACCACATGGATCCACCAGAGTCATTGCATCTATCTTCCTTCCATAAACCACCACCAGAGTCATTGCCTGTGTGTTCCTATCCTAAACAACCACCAGAGTCATTGAATGTGTGTTATTTTCGTAAACCATAACTATAGTAATTGCATGTGTGTTCCTTTCCTAAACAACCACGAAAGTCATTGCATGTGTCTTATTTTCCTAAACCACATGGATCCACCAGAGTCATTGCACGTGTCTTGTTTTTACAAACCACCACCAGAGTCATTGCATGTGTCTTCCTTTCATAAACCACCACCAGAGTCATTGCATGTGTGTTCCTTTCCAAACCCACCACTAGAGTCATTGCATGTGTCTTCTTTTCCTAAACCACATGGATCCACTAGGTTTTATTGCTTGAGTGTTCCTTTCCTAAACCAACATTAGAGTCATTGCATGTGTCTTCTTTTCCTAACCACCACCAGAGTCATTGCATGTGTCTTCCTTTCCTAAACCACCACTAGAGTCATTGCATGTGTATTTCTTTCTTAAACCACCACAAGAGTAAGGCATGTGTGTTCCTTTCCTAAACCAGCACCATAGTCATTGCATGTGTCTTCTTTTCCAAAACCATATGGATCTACAAGTGTCATTGCATGTGTGTTCCTTTCTTAAACCACCACCAGAGTCATTGCATGTGTGTTCCTTTCCAAAACCACGGCCAGAGTCATTGCATGTGTCTTATTTTCCTAAACCACCAGCAAACCATTGCATGTGTCTTCGTTTCCTAAACCACATGGATCCACCAGAGTCATTGCATGTGTCTTCCTTTCCTAAAGCACCACTAGAGTCATTGTTTGTGTGTTATTTTCGTAAACCACCAGCAGAGTCATTGCATGTGTGTTCCTTTCCTAAACCACCACCAGAGTCATTGCATGTGTCTTCTTTTCCTAAACCACCACTAGAGTCATTGCATGTGTGTTCCTTTCCTAAACCACCACCAGAGTCATTGCATGTGTGTTATTTTCTAAACCACCACTAGATTAATTGCATGTGTGTTCCTTTCCTAAACTACCGCCAGAGTCATTGCATGTGTGTTATTTTCCTAAACCACATGGATCCACCAGAGTTACTGTATGTGTGTTTCTTTCCTAAACCAGCACCAGAGTCATTGCATGTGTGTTCCTTTCCTAAACCACCAGCGGAGTCATTGCATGTGTCTTCTTTTCCTAAACCACATGGATCTACCAGAGTCATTGCATGTGTCTTCCTTTTCTAAACTACCACCAGAGTCATTGCATGTGTCTTCTTTTCCTAAACCACAGGGATCCACCAGAGTCATTGCATGTGTCCTCCTTTCGAAAACCACCATCAGAGTCATTGCATGTGTCTTCTTTTCCTAAACCACATGGATCCACGAGTGTCATTGCATGGGTGTTCCTTTCTTAAACCACCACTAGAGTCATTGCATTTGTGTTCTTTTCCTAAACCACATGGATCCACCAGAGTCATTGCATGGGTGTTCCTTTCCTAAACCACCACCGGAGTCATTGCATGTGTCTTGTTTTCCTAAACCACATGGATCCACCAGTGTAATTGCATGTGTGTTCCTTTCTTAAACCACCACCAAAGTCATTGCATGTGTCTTCTTTTCCTAAACCACATGGATCCACCAGAGTCATTGCCTGTGTCTTCCTTTCCTAAACCACCACCAGAATCATTGCATGTGTGTTCCTTTCCTAAATCACCACCAGAGTCATTGCATGTGTATTTTTTCCTAAACCACATGGATCCAGCAGAGTCATTACATCTATCTTCCTTCCCTAAACCACCACTAGAGTCATTGCATGTGTGTTCCTATCCTAAACCACCACCAGAGTCATTGAATGTGTGTTCTTTTCTTAAACCACAACTATAGTAATTGCATGTGTGTTCCTTTCCTAAACCACTACCAAAGTCATTGCATGTGTGTTCTTTTCCTAAACCACATGGATCCACCAGAGTCATTGCATGTGTCTTATTTTTCTAAACCACCACTAGAGTCATTATCTGTGTCTTCCTTTCCTAAACCACCACCAGAGTCATTGCATGTGTGTTCCTTTCCAAAACCACCACTAGAGTCATTGCATGTGTCTTCCTTTCCTAAACCACCACCAGAGTCATTGCATGTGTGTTCCTTTCCAAAACCACCACTAGAGTCATTGCATGTGTCTTCCTTTCCTAAACCACCACCAGACTCATTGCATGTTTGTTCCTTTACTAAACCACCACCAGCGTCATTGCATGTGTCTTCCGTTCCTAAACCGCCACCAGATTTATTGCATGTGTGTCCCTTTCGAAAACCACCACCAGAGTCATTACATGTGTGTTCTTTTCCTAAACCACATGGATCCACTAGGGTTATTGCATGAGTGTTCCTTTCCTAAACCAACATTAGAGTCATTGCATGTGTCTTCTTTTCCTTACCACCACGGGAGTCATTGCATGTGTCTTCCTTTCCTAAACCACCACCAGAGTCATTGCATGTGTGTTCCTTTCTTAAACCACCACAAGAGTCAAGGCATGTGTGTTCCTTTCCTAAACCACCTCCATAGTCATTGCATGTGTCTTGTTTTCCAAAACCATATGGATCCACCAGTGTCATTGCATGTGTGTTCCTTTCTTAAACCACCACCAGAGTCATTGCATGCATGTTCCTTTCCTAAACCACGGCCAGAGTCATTACATGTGTCTTATTTTCCTAAACCACCAGCAGAGTCATTGCATGTGTCTTCTTTTCCTAAACCACATGGATCCACCGGAGTCATTGCATATGTCTTCCTTTCCTAAACCACCACTAGAGTCATTGTATGTGTGTTATTTTCCAAAACCACCACCAGAGTCATTGCATGTGTGTTCTTTTCCTAAACCACCACCAGTGTCATTGCATGTGTCTTCTTTTCCTAAACCACATGGATCCACCAGAGTCATTGTCTGTGTCTTCCTTTCCTAAACCACCGCCAAAATCATTGCATGTGTGTTCCTTTCCTAAATCACCACCAGAGTCATTGCATGTGTATTTCTTCCTAAACCACATGGATCCACCAGAGTCATTGCATCTATCTTCCTTCCCTAAACCACCACCAGAGTCATTGCATGTGTGTTTCTATCCTAAACCACCACCAGTGTCATTGAATGTGTGTTCTTTTCCTAAACCACAACTATAGTAATTGCATGTGTGTTCCTTTCCTAAACCAGGACCAAAGTCATTGCATGTGTGTTCTTTTCCTAAACCACATGGATCTACCAGAGTCATTGCATGTGCCTTATTTTTCTAAACTACCACCAGAGTCATTGTCTGTGTCTTCCTTTCCTAAACCACCACCAGAGTCATTACATGTGTGTTCCTTTTCAAAACCACCACTAGAGTCATTGCGTGTGTCTTCCTTTCCTAAACCAACACCAGAGTCATTGCATGTGTGTTTCTTTCCAAAACCACCACCAGAGTCATTGCATGTGTCTTCTTTTCCTAAACCACATGGATCCACCAGTGTCATTGCTTGTGTGTTCCTTTCTTAAACCAACACCAGAGTCATTGCATGTTTGTTCCTTTTCCTAAACCACCACTAGAGTGATTATATGTGTCTTCTTTTCCTAAACCACATGGATGCACCAGAGTCATTGCATGTGTCTTCCTTTCCCAAACCACCACCAGAGTCATTGCATGTGTGTTCCTTTCCTAAACCACCACCAGAGTCATTGCATGTGTCTTCCTTTCCTAAACCACCACCAGATTCATTGCATGTGTGTTCCTTTCGAAAACTACCACCAGAGTCATTACATGTGTGTTCTTTTCATAAACCACATGGATCCACTAGGGTTATTGCATGAGTGTTCCTTTCCTAAACCAACATTAGAGTCATTGCATGCGTCTTCCTTTCCTAAACCACCACCAGAGTCATTGCATGTGTGTTCCTTTCTTAAACCACCACAAGAGTCAAGGCATGTGTGTTCCTTTCCTAAACCACCACCATAGTCATTGCATGTGTCTTCTTTTCCAAAACCATATGGATCCACCTGTGTCATTGCATGTGTGTTCCTTTCTTAAATCACCACTAGAGTCATTGCATGCATGTTCCTTTCCTAAACCACGGCCAGAGTCATTACATGTGTCTTATTTTCCTAAACCACCAGCAGAGTCGTTGCATGTGTCTTCTTTTCCTAAACCACATGGATCCACCAGAGTCATTGCATGTGTCTTCCTTTCCTAAACCACCACCAGAGTCATTGTATGTGTTTTATTTTCCAAAACCACCACCAGAGTCATTGCATGTGTGTTCCTTTCCTAAACCACCACCAGAGTCATTGCATGTGTCTTCTTTTCCTAAACCACATGGATCCACCAGAGTCATTGCATGTGTGTTCCTTTCCTAAACCACCACCGGAGTCATTGCATGTGTCTTGTTTTCCTAAACCAGATGGATCCACCAGTGTCATTGCATGTGTCTTCTTTTCCTAAACCACATGGATCCACCAGAGTCATTGCATGTGTCTTTCTTTCCTAAACCACTACTAGAGTCATTGTATGTGTGTTATTTTCCTAAAGCACCTCCAGAGTCATTGCATGTGTGTTCCTTTCCTAAACCACCACCAGAGTCATTGCATGTGTCTTCTTTTCCTAAACCACCACTAGAGTAATTGCATGTGTGTTCCTTTCCTAAACCATCGCTAGAGTCATTACATGTGTCTTATTTTCCTAAACCACCACTAGAGTAATTGCATGTGTGTTCCTTTCCTAAACCACCACCAGAGTCATTACATGTGTCTTATTTTCCTACCACATGGATCCACCAGAGTTATTGTATGTGTGTTCCTTTCCTAAACCACCACCAAAGTCGTTGAATATGTTTTCTTTTCCTCAACCACCACCAGAGTCATTGCATGTGTGTTCCTTTCCTAAAGCACCACCAGAGTCATTGCATGTGTCTCCTTTTCCTAAACCACATGGATCCACCAGAGTCATTGCATGTGTCTTCCTTTCCTAAACCACCACCAGAGTCATTGCATCTGTCTTCTTTTCCTAAACCACGGGGATCCACCAGAGTCATTGCATGTGTGCTCCTTTCCAAAACCACCATTAGAGTCATTGCATATGTCTTCTTTTCCTAAACCACCTGGATCCACCAGTGTTATTGCATGGGTGTTCCTTTCTTAAAGCACCCCTAGAGTCATTGCATTGCTGTTCTTTTCCTAAATCACATGGATCCACCAGAGTCATTGCATGTGTGTTCCTTTCCTAAACCACCACCGGAGTCATTGCATGTGTCTTTTTTTCCTAAACCACATGGATCCACCAGTGTCATTGCATGTGTGTTCCTTTCTTAAACCACCACCAGAGTCATTGCATGTGTGTTCCTTTCCTAAACCACCACCAAAGTTATTGCATGTGTCTTCTTTTCCTAAACCACATGGATCCACCAGAGTCATTGCCTGTGTCTTCCTTTCCTAAACCACCACCAGAATCATTGCATGTGTGTTCCTTGCCTAAATCACCACCAGAGTCATTGCATGAGGCAAAAAAAAGTGAGCCAGGAGTCGCATGAACCCGCACGATTTCTGAGGCATGCCTCTCTAAGGACCCTCCCACCGGCTCTCGTCGGCGTCACTCCGGCGCCGTCGCACACCATATCATGGGCTCCTCTTCACTTGTTTCTTCTGGTGGTGATTGGAAAATCACCTATTCTGGAAGTTCCACCGATGGTAAGTTCCTAGTTGGATCTCTGTTTCTCTCGGCTAATCGTTGGCTGGTCATTCTCAATGCCAACGGCTTTCCACTAGAGGGTAGATGCATCGAAAATGGGGAGGTGCTCTCGATTGGATCAGTGGTGAGGTTCCCCTCTCATCTTGCAAGAATCAATGATTTTTCGACACCATCTTCTGGTTTTCTTGGGATTTCTAATGTTAAGGATGAAAAGGTTGAAGATTTGAAACTTATGTGGCACGTTACAAGTTCTTCCTTACCTTCTGATGATTTGGACAAAGCTCCTGGTTTTTGGTCCTTTATTCCCTTGCTAAGCAAGTTGTGTTGCTTAATCAAGATAAGGTGGTGATTGATGCTAGGTTCCTTCTTCAAAATGAAAAGATCTTCTCTAGAGTGACTTTGGATCTTGTGATTGAAAGAGTGGTGGTGGGTGCTCAAATTGCCGACATGACACAAGCATCATCAGAGAAGATCAACAAATGCATTTCATTGGATTTCTGTAAAGGGAAGATTTTTGAGACAAATATGTTCAAAAATTTTGGTCATCACATCAATTTCTCTAGAGGATTACGTAGAAGACCTTTCTTCCTGGTTGGCTCATTTGGTCGTGCCAATTTTAAAATTGATGTTCATACTATTGGGATTGCACTCCAAGCTTGTTTTGGTGGCCTAGCATCAAAATTTCAAGTCAAGATCC
The DNA here is from genome assembly GCA_916181665.1 of Avena sativa. NCBI lineage: Eukaryota > Viridiplantae > Streptophyta > Magnoliopsida > Poales > Poaceae > Avena > Avena sativa. Next base: position 370,520,401 of record OV702291.1, on the reverse strand, counting down.
TCCAATATAGAACATTTAGATTCTCTGTCGCATCACGTGTTGTGGGCTTTGAAATATATAATTCTGGTACATTCTCGGATGAATTTTTTGTCTTGAAGATCAACCTTTGGGGTGATGGAGGTCAAAATTGGAGATTTGAAGAGAAATAATACTACAAAGAATTGGACAAGGATTGGATTATTGTTTCATACAATAAGAAAAAAATGCTTCGGTTTTTTATCATATTGGATCACCGATTTCCTCGTCAACAGTCCCATGCAATAACGGTCAAATCAAAGGTGATATTAAACGAGTTGTACCGAGCACGTCATTTGCGGAAATCGTGGTTAATGGGAATGTAAATGAGGGTGCGAAATCTCCTGCAGACAACAAATCATCCTTAATTAATCTGCTTGGTCTTTTACCATTTTTGAAATTCCCAACCTTCCCTTCTTGTCCTTGGCCCGATATATCTTACCTTAATTGGTTCAAGGCCCATGTCTTGTCGCAAGTGTCGCGGCCCAGGTTGTTCGACTGTCTTAAAGATTTTGCCCTCGCCCAAAAAAAGAAAATTCCCGACCCCCCCGCCTCCTCAACTCCTAGGCCTGCAGAAACCCCAACTGCCTTGCTCCGCTCGTCGCCGGCGACAACCTTTTCCGTAATGGCAAACATTCCGCTTGACCCTCAGCCTTTCCTACCCCATGGCTTTGAGATTTTGCAGGTGGCTAGCCGGAATCGTGTCAAGAGGGTGGTGGTTCCTCATCGACCGAGGGCTCATGAACAGTACGCTATTTGCGAACATTCATCCCCTCCCCTTGGTCCTGTTCCATTTGATAATATCGGAGATGTGTTGCAAGATTTCTTTTTCAATGAGGCTCGTGTTGATTTTCGTGATATTGAAGACCGTCCATTTGGCTCTACATATGTTCAATTCACCAATGTTAGTGACCGGGACCGTTTAATCGCTGCGGGTCTAATCCCTTTCCAGGATGTTGCTATCTCTTTTGCTAGGCACAATGAGGGCATTAACTGGCATAGAACTCAGTTTAACAATGAATGTTGGGTCATGCTTCTGGGTCCTCCACTTGATCATTGGCATACTGATGATCTAAATGTTGTTTTCTCTGACATTGGAAAGGTGTTTCTATGGGAAAGGGACCCTGAGCACAAAGTCAGGATCATTGCTAAACTCAGAGTCACTGTCCTTTTGGATGTGCCTAAAAGTGTTAGATTCACCATTGGGGACCTTGTGGAAACAGAATCATGGACTTTCTCTGTGGAACTTTTAAATAGCAACCTCCTGGGGGGGCCCACCAGATGAGGACCCACTACCTGATGATGATGCTGACCCTCATCCCTTGCCTGTGGTGGGACCCATTTTTGGCCCCCCTTCTCCACCACCACCTCCACAGCCTGAAGGGGACATTAGTGGATGGGACCAATGGGTTGATCCAGCTCTCCAACAGAATAATGTTGGTTGGGGTAATTGGAATGCAGTTCAGGGACCTGTGTTTGTTGAGGGTGTAGACATGCCTATTGATAACCTGGATTTGCCACCTCAGGAGGCTAACAGTGCTGTTACTAGTTCTATTCCTGTGGCAAATGTTTCTTCTGACAATGACAATGCTTCTGTCCATGGAGCTGATGATATTGAAGTAGAACAGCAGACTGTTGAAGCTAACCAGGATGTGGGCATGGGTGAGGGACTGCTTAATATACTACAGAATTACCTGGATGATGAGGAGGAAAGCCATCATGCTAATGAGGGGAATCAGCAGGATGACTGGATGATTGAAGGCACAAACCTTCTCTCTCCCAATGAGGCACATCTGCAAGTTGGGATGGTCCTCACTCCGTTTGTCAACTCCTCTGAGGTGCTATCTGCTAAGCAGTCCTTCTCCAAGCAAGGACTAGAACTCTAGGACAGATTCTTTTCTCCACACATCAACAACTCCTCACCTGGCAAAGGCAGACTGCAATGTGATATTCCTGTAAGTTGGTTTAACTTTATCACCCTCATGCTCATCACTTCTGAAAAATTCAGTTGGGCAAGACATTTCCTTACTTCTCCTCTTTGGGATATTATTAAAGAGCCAATTGTAGAAGAAAATACCTTTACTTTCATTATCCCTGATGAATGTGTTGGACAGATGCCTCCTCACTGCCTAAATGATTCTCCATCAAACCTGATGGTGCCAAATGCTCCAGCAAAAAAAGGAGGGGAAAAGAACCTTTTGTGGACACTAAGGTGAGAAGGAGTCCCAGAATTGTGGAACTTAATGGGGGATTTAAAAGTCATGTGAATTACTCTGATTTTAATTGTCTCTCTTGCAATGCTGCTCCTCCTTGTCTCAACAATAAAGTTGTTAAAACCTTGCTGATTCGTTTTGCAAGGTTAAGGAGGGTGTACTTAAGAAAAGGCTGCTGAAGAAGAGCAGGGTCAATGATCTGACCATCAAATGTAGCATCCCAATTGTCTAACAATTGTAATGCTACTTGGTCTAGTAATATAATAGCTACTTCAAATATATAATTGTTGCATCATCATTATATCATGCTCATGTCATCATGCCACCTTGCATTTGAGCATCATATAAAACCCTTTTCCATTTGGTTCTTATCTCATCTGCATTATTAATTGTGTTTGCCTCTTGATAATGTATTTGGTTCTTGATATATTGTTTAATGCCCAAGTTGAGTTGGGGGCATATCTTTTGTTTAACTCCACCACCTTTCTTGTTCACCACCTTATAATTCCACCATCCAACTAAATATGAGCTTGGCTTTATTTGAGTTTATCTCTAGCTCATGTGGGTTGGGATGGATCTAATTCTTCTACCACATGCTCTCGTCTTAGTGTCATGTTGTTTTCACATTATTGATACATGAGAGCGACATGGCCACCTTTGCATGCCTTGTGAGTGGTACCTTTTCCTAGCTTCCATAGTTGTGGTTTTGGGGTTATCATCATGTTGGAGTATTTTTGAGGGCTTATTAAATACCTAGTGGCATACACACACTAGCAAGCCCCAAATATAATCCAATGTGATCATCTCCATATACTCCACTTGGAATATTTTCTAAATTCCTTTGCTTGGGCCTTACTCCAATTTTGGAAGTGCAAATGAATAATGCCATGTAATGATGTTGTTCTCACAATAATCAACATGGCAATAAATGTTTTGCATGGGCCATGCAAGCCCCACCTTTTGCTTGTTCTTTGGATTTTATTTGAATTTTGAGTGCATTTAAACCACATCTCGCTCTCCTCTTAGCTTGATCTTGTTTGAGCTTGCTTAAGACCATCATCACCACACCCCTCCCTTGTGTTGCTTGATCTAGTTGGAGCATGCAATCTCCTATAAACCCCAAGCTACCACCCCATCCCTCTAACCTAGCTCTAACCTAAACCCTAAGTACCCCCTCATCTCTCCTCTCTCTAGCCGAGCCACACCACCATGTCCTACCCTAGCTGCCACCCCTCTCTCCCTGCCCTAGCTACCAACCCCAAGCCTACCCGAGCCTAGCTCTAGCCCTACCCGAGGCTACCCCCTCTCCCTCTCTTGCTCTCTCTCTATGCCACAAGGGCCCCTAACCCGAGCCTCTCCCTCTCTTGCTACTTCCCTCCCTGCCTTGTGGCCCCCTAGCCCGAGCCTCCCACCTCTCTGGCCGCACCCTACCCCACCTGTACGCCCCTTGCCCTGCCCTGCCAAGCACGTGAAGGAGAGGGAAGATAAAGGTGGCCGAGCCACCTTTACCCCCAACCACTCCCCCACGGCACCATCTCCCTCCCCCGTCCCTATCTACCACCTCCCCTCGCTCTCCTCTGTCCCCCAGATCTACCCCCGCTGCTCCCCTCTCTCCCTGCCGTCCCTCACCACCGTCTACCCCACCGCCGGCAGAAACCCTCGGCCTCCACCACCCCGTCGCTTCCAGCCGGTGGCGTCGCGCTCGCTGGTGTCGAGGAAGACCGCAAGCCTCCCCCGCTTCACCTAGTACCCGCCGTCGAGGAGGATAAGGACCGGAGCCGCAGGACCTCGCGACGCCGACCCTGAAACCCTAGCTCGCTCGGTCTCTGCATCATCGTCGCCCTGCTGCTCACCGACCCGATCCGCCTGCACCAACGCCCTCCCGGTGAGCCCACGATCTCCCCTGACATGGTCCCCTTTGCCGTGCCGCCCTAGATTCGCCGGACCAACCGTCGAGCACCCTCGGTGCACCGACGGGCGCGCGCGTCTGCACGCTCTCGGCGTCGCGTAAGCCCTATCTAGCCGCGTAACCCCCACCTGACACCAAACTCAGCCTAGCCGCACTGGTTGCACCCCGCAGCGCGCACCCCCGCGTCCCAGGATCGAACCCCGCGTCGCCCGCGCCGTGCACCGATCGGTCGATCGCGGCAGAGAAGAAAAACAGTGCGGGCGGACGTTTTGCCGATACCCCCCCTCCGTTTTGTTACCCTAAACCCGCGGTCCAGCCCAGGCCCACCCGTCGGTGTCTGTCACCGCTTTGCAGCAACCCCCTGGCCTTTTAAAACTCAACCCGCAGTCCCCCGCAGAGCCACGTGGTCAGCCACCACCTCGCTCTGTCAGGTGGGCCTGCGCGCCAGCAGGTCCCACCTGTCTGTCTCACGGGCTAGCAGCAGCTGCGGTGTAAAACGTTTCTGTGCTTGCGTCGGCCCAGTCAGCAACGGCCCCACTCGTCAGTGTCTGGGTCTGAGTCTGTCTGGGTATAAAAAGTTTTACCTGTTCCTGTTTTAAATTCAAATATTTTTCTAATTATTTCAAATTCAAATATATTTCTGTTTTTAAATATCTTTTCAAATATTAATCCAAATAATACATATAATATATGTTTTCAAATCAGAAAAATGTGAGGAATTCAGATATGCCATCTAAAATATATTTTGGACATTTAAAATTGCAAGATGATTAAAATTACAATAAAATGCCCTTCCACTTTAAATAATTAATAACTTTTGTTTTATTAATCCAAATTTAACAAATGATATGTCTAAAATGATTAGCTCGACGAGACCTTTCTGTTTATGCATTCCATGGTTTGATTCGAAGCATGCATCATATAAATATAATGGGTACAGCAACTTATTTGGAAATAAAATGGGGCCAAAACTAAATAAAATGCTTTATTATTGTTTCCACACCTCACCCATGCCATGCTACTTTAATGCCATGCAAATTGGGCATCATTCATCATGGCATGATTGTTTGCTTGTCGCATATAATTCATATGCTTGTGCACTTTATTTATGTTGGCCCTTGTTTGTTTGGTTCTTCTCGAATAGACGCTGAGCAGGGGATATATCAAGAGAACCAGGAGCACTACCCAGATCCATCCTTTGCTTCAACTGAGCTGCCAGGCAAGCACTACCACATGCTTGCATACATATAGTACCTATTGCCTCTTTCTTATTCTTGCATCATTGAGTCGCGATTGCATTAAATTGAATCCCAAGTTATGCATAGCCTTTACTTTTAAACCCCACCGAAGCTTGTTCCTCCATCCCATGAGCCATTACTACAGGAGTTGTTTGAGCCATGCGAGTCGTAGAACAGCATGTGTAGGGTATGTGAGTGTCTGATGGATAACGAGGTACCTAAACAACTTAACCTGAGTAGTAATGGGATAACTAACGAAAGTGGCATCGGTGAGCCATATTCGCTATTTGGTTTTTCAGGCTCACTTGTGTCCCGTAAGACCCCGAGTACTTGATTCCTGTTCCAAGATTATTCACGCTATCCACATCCGGGAGGCCTTATGGACCCCCCTGAGCCAGAGCTTGATTCATTCTTATTTCTTGGGGCCACAAACTAGTTTGAGGTTTTACTTACTATCCTGTACTTATGCCATGCTTTACTGCTTTATTTATATTGTGCGAGGAGCACACTGTACTGTTTAGGATCGTGGCCCGATTTCGCTGTATCGACAAGCCCAGCCACACTTTCGGGTTCCCAGTCGTTTACAGCCGCCTCCACAACCTTAAGCCCGTTTTGGAGCCGGCCGGCTTCGTTGCGGGATCTACTTAAAGGGGTGGCCCCCTGAAATATTTTCTGAATCCTGTAATTGCTTTGTCGTGACTGTCTCGTTGGGTTTTGATTTGGTTTTTCCGAGGCATATCGAGTGTGTGTTGCTATTTGTGCACCCCTGCAGGGTAAAAACTTTCTGAAAGCCGTGTCCGCGGTTATGGACGACTTGGAGCACAGTTTCTCGATCATAGACAAGCATAACTAAAGTACCGCTTTTAATCTGACTAGACTAGGTACCTGACTAGTAAATAGTGCAATACTCATGGAATGGATAATAAAACTGCCAACGGATGGGGGGTTGTTCGTCCGCTTCCTCGTTGGTAAGCGAGGAGGAGGATGGATCTGTTAAGATTACCTTTATAACTGTTATAACCGTTGATCTTAATTCACGGACATCCGTCTATCTCTGGTTAGGCGGATGGTTAGCGAGTATCTGTAGAATTGTTAGGGTTTATCTTTTGCTGCAATTGCGTCACCCCAGGTTGTGTCCCCTTTAGAGGCATAAAGACTTGCTGAGTACCCCTAGGGTCTCACACGATAAACTATTGGTTCAGATGAACAGGTACCCTCGCAGGATGGATACTAGGTGGAAGAGACGGACAATGTGGGCAACGATCATTCGGTGTAGAGATTCCGGGAACGGGGATCCGTGAGATCTGTGGGCGGGATCTGCTTATTTATGGGGCATCTTATGCCGATTTGCTTCTTATCCGTACTCGGATTTTGTCTTCCGCTTCCGCTTGATACTCTGTTGATTGATGTATGAGGAGATATCCTAAACTATTATATCTATCTAGGATATTTGGATCTTGCCGTATGGCGTTGCTATATTTCCTTTCTTTTTAGATGGAATGGCTCTGATGTACTGTTGTATGGTGGCTTGCATACATACTCATTTGTGTATGTAGTTGATCCCTTCGCCTGCCGATTACGCCGCCCGTTCTTGTCCCGATGTTTGGAAATGGTTGGGACGGCCGAAAGGTCTACCTGTGAGTGGCATTTGGGCCCCACCGTACTATTTCAACCATTTCCGTTCATCCAGGCTTGCAACTAGGAGCGTAATTCACCGAGGTAGTTACAATTGGTATCAGAGCCATCCCGACCTTCAGGGTCTCAGCCAAATGGTCGTTGTCGGTCTAGCAAATATTTTTGGTAGTTATGTATATTAGGGAAAAACAAAACGCGAGAGTAGGACTGCTTCCACTTTTCTTCTTACCCACCCACCCACCCTTTCTGGTAAGGAAGTGTAACGTTTTCAATCCTCTTCTTAAATTCAAACTAGGATTCACGTGTTCTGGGTTTCCGTAGTACCATAGGTTGTGTGTGTGTGTGTGAAATCTTTGTCTATCTGTTGCATCCAAGTTTTTATCTTTATCGGCCTTTTGGTTATCAACTGTTGGTACTTTCCATACCGACAGGCTTTTGTTAACCGACGCGATCTGTCTTACTCTTTGTTATCCGATGTTATCTTCTTTGTGGTGTTCGTTTCCGTAGTTGCTAATCTTTAGGTTCGTCGTGAGAAGAAGGTGTTGAGATATGTGTTTTACTTATTCATGTGCGGAGAAATGATTTGAGTGCGGGATGGAGTCGCGACCATACCACTACTCTTATCATTCGCTCTTGTATATTGAATTGGTAGAGTCACTAATCTTGATTCGTTAAGTGATTTTGCGCATCTATTGGTATTTTAATGCCGAAATTTGTGGAATTTTTTTTTTCTTTGATATATTTGTGTACCACACTCCTTTTCAGTCGTGTGCGATATGCTTAATATCTTCTAGGTGCTTTGAACTTCGTTGATATTTTAATATCATCTTAGTAAATTGTATCCTTTAATCTTGAGTAATTCCATTTTGGTACTATTGTGGATTATTATTATTCTCCATCATAGTACTGACTTGTGTGTTATATCAATCACAGGATGGCACCACCACGCCGTTCTGAGGAGGACATACAACCGGAACTGGGGGCAGCTTTGTCAAGCATCGCCAATGCCTTGGCAGCAATGCAGCAGAACCAACAGCGTTTCGAGGAAAGTGTCAGGAGGAACGAGTTTGTACCGCTACCTCCACCTCCCAAGCGAGGAGACATCAAAAGCTTCCTGAAGTTCAACCCTCGCCAGTTTGATGTTTCTGATCAACCACTTGATGCTGATGATTGGTTGCGTGAGATGTCAAGGTTACTGGCAACTGCTGATGTTCCTGAGCAAGAATGGGTAAAGTGTGCTACTCACCTTCTGAAGGGAGATGCAGCTCTCTGGTGGGAGAATTACCTGAAGGCAAACTGCACTGGTTTTCAGCCTACTTGGGGACAGTTCACTGGAGCTTTCAAGGAGCAGTATCTGTCAGAAATTGTCATGGAGAGAATGAAGGAAGTGTTTCTTAACCTGAAGCAGGGCAATGATAATGTCAACACCTACATCAGGAACTTCATGAACCTTTCTCGTTATGGTGGCGATAAGGTCTCTGATGACAAGAAGAAGCAAAAGAGGTTCAGGCAAGGGCTCAATGCATCGATCAAGTATGCAATCACTCATGCAAGGCCGGCGTCTTTTCTGGAACTTCAGCATACAGCTCTGCAGGAAGAGGCAAGTAGGCAAGTGTTTGAGGAGTCAAAGAAACACAGCCGTGATGCAGCAAGCTCTTCAGCTATGTCAGCTCCTTCTAAGCGTCGTGTCTGGGTTCCTAACACCCCACCGTCGCTCCCGGCTCCACCAAGACCTTCAAGCTACGCGGCAAGGCCACCAAACTTCCTCACTGCTGCTCCCGGGGGCTACCACAACCACTACCCCGGAGCGCCTGGCGGAGTCCCTGGCTACGTTGCTCCATGTCCACGGGGTGCTTGTTACACTTGTGGAGAAACTGGGCATCCAAGCTAGAACTGTCCGATGAAGAACAAGGCTCTCCCTCCACCACCTCCAAGATCTGCGGCAAGCTCTCCTTTGGTTCGTGCACCACCACCTCGGGCTCTCAACATCAACACCAAGCCCGGGTCTACTGTTGCTCGTGCCAACTGCATCAATGCCGCTCAAGCTGAGCATGCACCTGGAGTTGTGATGGGTATGCTTCCCGTTAACTCAGTTCCTGCAAGAGTTTTGTTTGATTCTGGTGCATCGCATTCTTTTGTGTCAACCAAGTTTGCAGATGAGAATGTGTTAGCTATGGAACCTCTCCTTAAGCAGTTAAGGGTCCTATCTCCTGGTTCAAACATGAGGGCTGCTTATATCAGCCATGGCAATCAAATTGAGATTGGTGGCTCTTCGTTCTCGGCGTCCTTAATTGTTCTGGGCAATTCTGACATTGATGTCATCTTGGGCATGGATTGGTTGACAGCAAATGCAGCTGTGATTGATTGTGCTGAACGCTCGGTTTCTCTGAAGATTCCTGAAGGCCATATAGTCTATTCTCCAAGTCTGACTCCTGCTATCCAGCTTTTCTCTTTGGCGGCTCTGAATGTTGATGCTATGGAAGCTATTCAGAGTGTTCCGGTGGTCTGTGAGTTCCCAGATGTCTTTCCTGAAGAGTTGCTAGGTATGCCTCCGAATCATGAGGTTGAGTTTGTTATTGAGCTCGAACCTGGTACCGCTCCTATCTCCAAGCGGCCTTATAAGATGGGTCCTGCTGAGTTGGTTGAACTCAAACGACAGCTTGATGAACAAGAGAAGTTGGGTTTCATTCAGCATAGTACTTCTTCTTGGGGTAGCCCAACTCTCTTTGTGAAGAAGCGAGACCAGACTGATAGACTTTGTGTTGACTATCGGGCTCTCAATGCTAAAACCATCAAGAATAAATATCCCCTTCCGCGGATTAATGATCTCTTTGATCAGCTAGCTGGAGCTGTGGTTTTCTCTAAGCTTGACTTGAGGAGTGGTTATCACCAAATCAAGATTCGCAAGGAAGATGTTCCTAAGACAGCTTTCACCACCCGCTATGGCCTGTATGAGTACACGGTCATGTATTTCGGTCTCACCAACGCACCTGCCACCTTCTCGAGGCTCATGAACTCGGTTTTCATGGAGTATCTTGACAAGTTCGTTGTGGTCTATCTGGATGACATCCTAGTCTATTCTAAGTCACAGGAAGAGCATGAAGAACACCTTCGGTGTGTCCTAAGCAAGCTTCGTGAGAACCGCTTGTATGCAAAGTTCTCCAAGTGTGAGTTTTGGCTGCCTCAAGTAACCTATCTTGGTCACGTCATCTCTGCCAAGGGCATTGCAGTCAATCCGGAAACCGTGAAGACAATTGTTGAATGGCTTCCTCCTGTTAATGTCAAGCAAGTGCGGAGTTTCCTTGGTTTGGCTAGTTATTGCCGTCGCTTCGTTCAGAACTTCTCGAAGATAGCGAAGCCCCTTACCGATCTCCTCAAGAAAGGCAAGAAATACCTTTGGACTCCTGCATGTCAAGCAAGCTTTGAGACACTCAAAGAGAAGCTCACTTCCACACCAGTCTTGGTTCCTCCGGATACATCCAAGCCGTTCCAGATCTTCTGTGACGCCTCTTTGCCTGGATTGGGTGCGGTCCTCATGCAAGAAAAACAAGTTGTTGCTTATGCCTCTCGACAGTTGAAGACGCATGAGATCAACTATCCTACACATGACCTCGAGCTCGCAGCAGTTGTCTTTGCTTTGAAAGTATGGAGGCACTACTTGCTTGGTAACCGTTGTGAGATCTTTTCTGATCACAAGAGTCTGAAGTATATCTTTACTCAGCCTGATCTTAACCTTAGGCAAAGGAGATGGATTGAAGCAATCAATGACTTCGATTTGACCATCAACTACACTCCGGGCAAAGCTAATGTCATGGCCGATGCTCTCAGCCGCAAAGCTTATGTCAATAACCTCATGATGGAAGAACAACAGCCTCTCTTGTGCGAGGAATTCCGTCAGCTCAACCTGGAAATTGTGGAACAAGGGTATCTTCTGAACCTCCTAGCTACCCCTCTCTTGGAAGAAAAGGTTCGCTCTCGTCAACTTGGCGGTCCATACACAAGAAAGATCATCTCCAGGATTCAGCTTCCGAAGTATGAGTCCTTCCACGTCGATGATCAAGGCACGCTTTTCTTTGAACACCGGATGTTTGTTCCGAACTACCCGGGTTTGAGAGAGCAAGTTCTCAAGGAGGCGCACGATTCTGTTCTTTCTATCCACCCTGGCAGCACAAAGATGTACATGGACTTGAAAACACAATATTGGTGGCCTGGTTTGAAAAGGTATTGTGCCAAGTATGTCTCGGAGTGCGATGTCTGCCGCAGAGTGAAAGCTGTCCATCAGAAACCTTCCGGTCTTCTACAGCCATTGAAACCCCCGGAATGGAAATGGGAGAAAGTGGAGATGGACTTCATCACTGGTTTTCCTAGGTCGCAGAAGGGCAACAATGCAATCTTTGTTGTCATTGACAGGCTTTCTAAAGTGGCTCACTTCTTCCCCGTCAAGGAAACCATTTCTGCAATTCAGTTAGCGGAGCTCTATATCAACAGAATTGTCTCTCTGTATGGGGTTCCGCTTGAGATCAGTTCAGACCGTGGAAGCATCTTCACTTCCAAGTTCTGGGAGAGTTTCCAAAATGCTTTGGGAACAAAGTTGAACTTCAGCACAGCTTACCACCCTCAGTCGCAAGGACAAGTTGAAAGGATCAATCAGATTCTGGAGGATATGCTTCGTGCTTGCGTCATCTCTTTTGGCATGAAGTGGGAAGAATGTCTTCCTTATGCTGAATTCTCGTACAACAACAACTTCCAGAAAAGTCTGAGGATGGCACCATTTGAGGCTCTCTATGGTCGCAAATGCAGAACTCCGATTGGTTGGTCGGGTGCAGGTGAAAGGATCTTGTTTGGCCCTGACATTGTGACTCAAGCGGAGGAGAAGGTTCACATCATTCTTGAGAACCTGAGGATTGCTCAAAGTCGCCAGAAGAGCAATTATGACAGGAAGCACACGGAGATGGAGTATGTCCCTGGTGATCTCGTTTACCTTCGTGTCACTCCCATGAGAGGCACGCACCGTTTTGGTATCAAAGGGAAGCTGGCTCCTAGATACATCGGTCCCTTCAAAGTTCGTGGAAGAAGAGGAGAAGTTGCTTACGCTCTTGAGCTTCCGGAAAAACTCAAGGTCCATGATGTTTTCCACGTCTCTCAGCTCAAGAAGTGCTTCAAGGATCCCGGCAGGACCGTGGATCATGAGCTTATAAATCTTTAACTAGACCTGTCTTATCAAGAACACCCCACAAAAATCCTTGAAGTCGCAGAAAGAAGGACTCGCAACAAGTCCATCAAGTTCTGCAAGGTGCAGTGGTCGCACCATTCCGTTGATGAAGCCACTTGGGAACGTGAAGATGAGCTCCGTGTCAAGTATCCTACCCTCTTTGTGTCTTCTTCTTCATCCTAGAATCTCGGGGCGAGATTCCTGTTTAGTGGGGGAGAGTTGTAGCATCCCAATTGTCTAACAATTGTAATGCTACTTGGTCTAGTAATATAATGGCTACTTCAAATATATAATTGTTGCATCATCATTATATCATGCTCATGTCATCATGCCACCTTGCATTTGAGCATCATATAAAACCCTTTTCCATTTGGTTCTTATCTCATCTGCATTATTAATTGTGTTTGCCTCTTGATAATGTATTTGGTTCTTGATATATTGTTTAATGCCCAAGTTGAGTTGGGGGCATATCTTTTGTTTAACTCCACCACCTTTCTTGTTCACCACCTTATAATTCCACCATCCAACTAAATATGAGCTTGGCTTTATTTGAGTTTATCTCTAGCTCATGTGGGTTGGGATGGATCTGATTCTTCTACCACATGCTCTCGTCTTAGTGTCATGTTGTTTTCACATTATTGATACATGAGAGCCACATGGCCACCTTTGCATGCCTTGTGAGTGGTACCTTTTCCTAGCTTCCATAGTTGTGGTTTTGGGGTTATCATCATGTTGGAGTATTTTTGAGGGCTTATTAAATACCTAGTGGCATACACACACTAGCAAGCCCCAAATATAATCCAATGTGATCATCTCCATATACTCCACTTGGAATATTTTCTAAATTCCTTTGCTTGGGCCTTACTCCAATTTTGGAAGTGCAAATGAATAATGCCATGTAATGATGTTGTTCTCACAATAATCAACATGGCAATAAATGTTTTGCATGGGCCATGCAAGCCCCACCTTTTGCTTGTTCTTTGGATTTTATTTGAATTTTGAGTGCATTTAAACCACATCTCTCTCTCCTCTTAGCTTGATCTTGTTTGAGCTTGCTTAAGACCATCATCACCACACCCCTCCCTTGTGTTGCTTGATCTAGTTGGAGCATGCAATCTCCTATAAACCCCAAGCTACCACCCCATCCCTCTAACCTAGCTCTAACCTAAACCCTAAGTACCCCCTCATCTCTCCTCTCTCTAGCCGAGCCACACCACCATGTCCTACCCTAGCTGCCACCCCTCTCTCCCTGCCCTAGCTACCAACCCCAAGCCTACCCGAGCCTAGCTCTAGCCCTACCCGAGGCTACCCCCTCTCCCTCTCTTGCTCTCTCTCTATGCCACAAGGGCCCCTAACCCGAGCCTCTCCCTCTCTTGCTACTTCCCTCCCTGCCTTGTGGCCCCCTAGCCCGAGCCTCCCACCTCTCTGGCCGCACCCTACCCCACCTGTACGCCCCTTGCCCTGCCCTGCCAAGCACGTGAAGGAGAGGGAAGATAAAGGTGGCCGAGCCACCTTTACCCCCAACCACTCCCCCACGGCACCATCTCCCTCCCCCGTCCCTATCTACCACCTCCCCTGGCTCTCCTCTGTCCCCCAGATCTACCCCCGCTGCTCCCCTCTCTCCCTGCCGTCCCTCACCACCGTCTACCCCACCGCCGGCAGAAACCCTCGGCCTCCACCACCCCGTCGCTTCCAGCCGGTGGCGTCGCGCTCGCTGGTGTCGAGGAAGACGGCAAGCCTCCCCCGCTTCACCTAGTACCCGCCGTCGAGGAGGATAAGGACCGGAGCCGCAGGACCTCGCGACGCCGACCCTGAAACCCTAGCTCGCTCGGTCTCTGCATCATCGTCGCCCTGCTGCTCACCGACCCGATCCGCCTGCACCAACGCCCTCCCGGTGAGCCCACGATCTCCCCTGACATGGTCCCCTTTGCCGTGCCGCCCTAGATTCGCCGGACCAACCGTCGAGCACCCTCGGTGCACCGACGGGCGCGCGCGTCTGCACGCTCTCGGCGTCGCGTAAGCCCTATCTAGCCGCGTAACCCCCACCTGACACCAAACTCAGCCTAGCCGCACTGGTTGCACCCCGCAGCGCGCACCCCCGCGTCGCCCGCGCCGCGCACCGATCGGTCGATCGCGGCAGAGAAGAAAAACAGTGCGGGCGGACGTTTTGCCGATACCCCCCCTCCGTTTTGTTACCCTAAACCCGCGGTCCAGCCCAGGCCCACCCGTCGGTGTCTGTCACCGCTTTGCAGCAACCCCCTGGCCTTTTAAAACTCAACCCGCAGTCCCCCGCAGAGCCACGTGGTCAGCCACCACCTCGCTCTGTCAGGTGGGCCTGCGCGCCAGCAGGTCCCACCTGTCTGTCTCACGGGCTAGCAGCAGCTGCGGTGTAAAACGTTTCTGTGCTTGCGTCGGCCCAGTCAGCAACGGCCCCACTCGTCAGTGTCTGGGTCTGAGTCTGTCTGGGTATAAAAAGTTTTACCTGTTCCTGTTTTAAATTCAAATATTTTTCTAATTATTTCAAATTCAAATATATTTCTGTTTTTAAATATCTTTTCAAATATTAATCCAAATAATACATATAATATATGTTTTCAAATCAGAAAAATGTGAGGAATTCAGATATGCCATCTAAAATATATTTTGGACATTTAAAATTGCAAGATGATTAAAATTACAATAAAATGCCCTTCCACTTTAAATAATTAATAACTTTTGTTTTATTAATCCAAATTTAACAAATGATATGTCTAAAATGATTAGCTCGACGAGACCTTTCTGTTTATGCATTCCATGGTTTGATTCGAAGCATGCATCATATAAATATAATGGGTACAGCAACTTATTTGGAAATAAAATGGGGCCAAAACTAAATAAAATGCTTTATTATTGTTTCCACACCTCACCCATGCCATGCTACTTTAATGCCATGCAAATTGGGCATCATTCATCATGGCATGATTGTTTGCTTGTCGCATATAATTCATATGCTTGTGCACTTTATTTATGTTGGCCCTTGTTTGTTTGGTTCTTCTCGAATAGACGCTGAGCAGGGGATATATCAAGAGAACCAGGAGCACTACCCAGATCCATCCTTTGCTTCAACTGAGCTGCCAGGCAAGCACTACCACATGCTTGCATACATATAGTACCTATTGCCTCTTTCTTATTCTTGCATCATTGAGTCGCGATTGCATTAAATTGAATCCCAAGTTATGCATAGCCTTTACTTTTAAACCCCACCGAAGCTTGTTCCTCCATCCCATGAGCCATTACTACAGGAGTTTTTTGAGCCATGCGAGTCGTAGAACAGCATGTGTTGGGTATGTGAGTGTCTGATGGATAACGAGGTACCTAAACAACTTAACCTGAGTAGTAATGGGATAACTAACGAAAGTGGCATCGGTGAGCCATATTCGCTATTTGGTTTTTCAGGCTCACTTGTGTCCCGTAAGACCCCGAGTACTTAATTCCTGTTCCAAGATTATTCGCGCTATCCACATCCGGGAGGCCTTATGGACCCCCCTGAGCCAGAGCTTGATTCATTCTTATTTCTTGGGGCCACAAACTAGTTTGAGGTTTTACTTACTATCCTGTACTTATGCCATGCTTTACTGCTTTATTTATATTGTGCGAGGAGCACACTGTACTGTTTAGGATCGTGGCCCGATTTCGCTGTATCGACAAGCCCAGCCACACTTTCGGGTTCCCAGTCGTTTACAGCCGCCTCCACAACCTTAAGCCCGTTTCGGAGCCGGACGGCTTCGTTGCGGGATCTACTTAAAGGGGTGCCCCCCTGAAATATTTTCTGAATCCTGTAATTGCTTTGTCGTGACTGTCTCGTTGGGTTTTGATTTGGTTTTTCCGAGGCATATCGAGTGTGTGTTGCTATTTGTGCACCCCTGCAGGGTAAAAACTTTCTGAAAGCCGTGTCCGCGGTTATGGACGACTTGGAGCACAGTTTCTCGATCATAGACAAGCATAACTAAAGTACCGCTTTTAATCTGACTAGACTAGGTACCTGACTAGTAAATAGTGCAATACTCATGGAATGGATAATAAAACTGCCAACGGATGGGGGGTTGTTCGTCCGCTTCCTCGTTGGTAAGCGAGGAGGAGGATGGATCTGTTAAGATTACCTTTATAACTGTTATAACCGTTGATCTTAATTCACGGACATCCGTCTATCTCTGGTTAGGCGGATGGTTAGCGAGTATCTGTAGAATTGTTAGGGTTTATCTTTTGCTGCAATTGCGTCACCCCAGGTTGTGTCCCCTTTAGAGGCATAAAGACTTGCTGAGTACCCCTAGGGTCTCACACGATAAACTATTGGTTCAGATGAACAGGTACCCTCGCAGGATGGATACTGGGTGGAAGAGACGGACGATGTGGGCAACGATCATTCGGTGTAGAGATTCCGGGAACGGGGATCCGTGAAATCTGTGGGCGGGATCTGCTT
The DNA here is from genome assembly GCA_916181665.1 of Avena sativa. Taxonomy (NCBI): domain Eukaryota; kingdom Viridiplantae; phylum Streptophyta; class Magnoliopsida; order Poales; family Poaceae; genus Avena; species Avena sativa. The sequence continues at coordinate 370,503,720 of OV702291.1, read as the reverse complement.
ATTTATGGGGCATCTTATGCCGATTTGCTTCTTATCCGTACTCGGATTTTGTCTTCCGCTTCCGCTTGATACTCTGTTGATTGATGTATGAGGAGATATCCTAAACTATTATATCTATCTAGGATATTTGGATCTTGCCGTATGGCGTTGCTATATTTCCTTTCTTTTTAGATGGAATGGCTCTGATGTACTGTTGTATGGTGGCTTGCATACATACTCATTTGTGTATGTAGTTGATCCCTTCGCCTGCCGATTACGCCGCCCGTTCTTGTCCCGATGTTTGGAAATGGTTGGGACAGCCGAAAGGTCTACCTGTGAGTGGCATTTGGGCCCCACCGTACTATTTCAACCATTTCCGTTCATCCAGGCTTGCAACTAGGAGCGTAATTCACCGAGGTAGTTACATCAAACCACCTGGAAAACCTGGACCAAAGAAGATTGGTTCTGACACAAACCTTTCAAGCAAGAAGAAGGGAGGAGCTGCTGAATCTTAAGGACAGCAGTCTAAGAAGAAAGCACCTAAATAAATGTTTTAATGTCTGCACAATATTATCCTTTTGTGTCTGGATCAATTACCCTTGGAATCTGTTATGGTTTGTTTAGAATCATGATGCTGCTATGCATGTTTATGACTTCAGTACCTTATGATGTTTACAAGTTTCTTTGTGTGACTACAAATCTTGTGTCACCCCAATGTTATCTCAACCTGATTATCAATGATTAACAACAGAAATTGGAAGATTCTGAACTGGAATCTCAGAGGAATTAACTCTGAGAAGAAGTGGTTGGCATTAAAAAGTAAAATCATTGAATCTGAATGTGATATCATTTGTCTCCAAGAAACCAAGGGAGAAATCTTTGATATAAATTATTTAAAGAAATTTTGTCCAAATAAATTTGATAGCTTTGACTTTCTTCCTTTGATTGGTGCTTCTGGAGGGATCATCATCATATGGAACAGTTCATTGTTTAATGGAACCAGAGCATTCCAAAATGAATTCTCCACTTCTGTCACTTTCTCCTTCCAACTATCTAATGACTCCTGGACTCTTACAAATATCTATGGCCCATGTCAAGCTGATAAGAAAATTCACTTTTTGGACTGGTTTTCCAACATCATGATGCCTGATAATGTGGATTGGCTTGTCTTAGGATATTTTAATCTTATCAGAAGACTTACTGATAGAAATGAAAGTGGGGGTGATGTTAATGACACTATGCTTTTTAATGAAGCTATGAGCAACCTGGGACTTGTTGAATTACCACTGAAAGGAAGGAAATTCACTTGGAGTAACATGCAGAAAGATCCCCTTCTAGAAAGACAAGATTGGTTTTTTACTTCTAGCTCATGGATAACCAAATATCCTTATACATTGGTTACCCCCCCTATCCAAGCCTACTTCTGATCACCTACCTTGTGTCATCTCAATTGGAACAAACATTCCCAAGGCACAAATATTTAGATTTGAAAATTACTGGCTTCATCATTCTGATTTTCGACAGATTGTGCAAAATGCCTGGAATATACCAGTGAATCACCAGGACATGGCAAAAAGGATTTGTGCCAAGTTGAAAAATGTGAGGAGAGGCATTAAGATTTGGGCCAAGCAGTTACCATGCTTAAAAGACCAAATAAATAAGGTGAATGACACAATTGACCTTCTGGATCTACTTGAAGAGTCTAGAACCTTAACCATCAATGAATGGCACCTCAGAGATATTCTGAAATCCCATATAATATCTCTGCTCCATAATCAAAACACCTATTGGAAACAAAGAGGAAAAATTAAATGGGTAAAACTAGGTGATGAAAACACAAAGTTTTTCCACTCTAAAGCCACCATCAGCTATAGGCACAATTATATATCATTGATCAAGAATGATAGTGGGCATGAATTCTTTAATCACTATGACAAGGCTGACATTCTATGGAATGACTTAAAAGCTAGAATGGGTACATCAAACAAAACTAAGATGCTTTTCAACCTTGAAGATTTCTATGGAAATGGTATGACTGATGAGATGAAGAATTCAATTGAAAGGCCTCTTCTTGACAAAGAAATTGAGGAGGTTATATCTGATTTGGCAAATGATAAGTCCCCTGGGCCTGATGGTTTTCACAATGAAATTATCAAAAGCTGCTGGTCAATCATTGGAAATGATATCAAACTGCGGATCCATGACTTCTACAATGAAAAGGTCTCTCTTGAAAGCATCAACTCGTCCTACATTACTCTCATTCTAAAAATTACATGCCCTTCTACCTTTGTTGATTTTAGACCAATATCCTTATTGAACCGTGTGTTCAAAATCATCACCAAACTTCTTGCAAACAGACTGCAATCTGTTAATCTGGAATTGGTACATAAAAATCAATATGGTTTTCTCAATAATAGATCTATTCAGGATTGCCTTGGATGGGCATTTGAATACCTTTTCCAATGCCACAAATCAAAGGAGGAAATCCTAATTCTAAAACTTGACTTTGAGAAGGCATTTGATACAGTTGATCACTCTGCCATCATAAATATACTCAAAGCTAGAGGATTTGGCAGGAAATGGATCAAATGGATAGGAATGATTTTTTAATCTAGATCCTCTGAAATCCTTCTAAATGGGGTGCCTGGGGAAAAATTCTACTGCAGGAGAGGTGTGAGACAAGGAGACCCCCTTTCACCACTCCTTTTTGTTCTTGCTGCAGACCTCCTTTAATCTGTCCTGAATAAGGCTATGCACATGAATCTTCTGACCCCCCCCCCCCAATTGATGGACCTCCCAACAGTGATTTCCCTGTAATTCAATATGATGATGATACATTGGTGGTACTTAAGGCAGATGCTTCCCAATTGTTGTGCTTGAAAGCCCTTCTTCAAACTTTTGCAAACTCCATAGGACTCAAAGTAAACTACTTGAAGTCAAGTATGATGCCAATAAATTTATGTAATGATAGGTTGATGCATTTTTCTCTGTCAATCAATTGTCAAACTGGCAGCCTCCCTTTCACCTATCTTGGATTGCCGCTAAGCATAGCAAAGCCATCCATGGAACACTTTCTGCCTATTGTTCAGAGGTTGAAAGAAGACTGTGGTATAGCTGATTTCTTGAACTATGGAGGAAAACTGCAACTGGTAAAATCTGTACTTTCCTCACTCCCTCTATTCTTCATGAGTTTTCTGGAGGTACCAATTATCATCAAGTATCAAATTATAAAATATATGAGACACTGTCTTTGGAGAAAAAAGACTGAAGATGTTCAAGCCAAAGGAAAAGCACTGGTATCTTGGGATAAAATTTGTCGTCCTAAAAATCAAGGGGGTCTAGGAGTCCTGAATATCCAGATTCAAAATACTGCCCTCCTTTTAAAGAACCTAGACAAATTCTACAACCACCATGACATCCCTTGGGTTCATCTCATGTAGGAAACCTACTACAAAAATGGAAAATTACCTGGAATAAGCATGGAAGGATCATTCTGGTGGAAAACTCATATCAAGTTAATTGATAATTTTAAAGGCATGGCTAAGTGCAATCTAAATTCTGGAAAATCTGCATATTTTTGGTCTGACCTTTGGCAAGATGAGTGCTTTAAGAATAAATTCCCACATCTCCTGTCCTATGCTAAGTCCTCAAATATCATTGTTCATGACTTCTTACATGCTGATTTCTTGGAGGATAATTTTCACCTACCTCTTTCTCAACAAGCCTACTCTGAGTTTTTAATCATGGAAGAAATATGCCAGGAAATCATGCCAACCACTCATGAGGACATCCATGATAACTAGAGTTGCATTTGAGGGTCAGGTAAATTTGAAGTAAAAAAGGCATACTCATCCATGATTGGATACTCCCCATCACCACCTCACTTCTCTTTGCTTTGGACATCCTCTTGCCAGAATAAACAAAAATTCTTCTTCTGGATTTTGCTTCTGGACAGACTGAATACAAGGAATCTTATGAAAAGAAAACAATTCATCCTGCCTGACTACAATTGTGTAACTTCCAACTGTTACTTGGAAGAATCAGTTAACCATTTATTCTGGAATGTTCTTTTGCAAACAAATGCTGGGACCGTATTTACAGAAACAGAACTACAAACTTAACTAGGTTGGAAGCTATTTCAGACATCAAAGAAAAGTTACACCTACCATTTGCAATGGAAATCATTGTCATGGCTACCTAGGGTATCTGGATCTGTAGAAATGAGAAGATTTTTAATGACAAAAGACCCACACTAGAAAGATGGAAAGCAATCTTCTATCAAGAGATGAGATGGATTCAGTTCAGAATCAAAGGAAAATACAAGGAGAAATTCAAAACCTGGATGAATCAACACTTAGATCAGAGATAGAGTAGATTTCTCGCCTTAGAGGTGGCTTTATCTTTCTTATTTTGATCTGCCTTAAATCAATAGACTATTTGTATTTATCTTTGTAACATACTCATACCCATATAATAAAAAAATTGCAGTGGGGATTTTCCCTACTGTTTGACCTCAAAAAAAGAGTCATTGCATGTGTCTTTTTTTCCTAAACCACATGGATCCACCAGAGTCATTGCATCTATCTTCCTTCCCTAAACCACCACCAGAGTCATTGCATGTGTGTTCCTATCCTAAACCACCACCAGAGTCATTGAATGCATGTTATTTTCCTAAACCACAACTATAGTAATTGCATGTGTGTTCCATTTATAAACCACCACCAAAGTCATTGCATGTGTCTTCTTTTCCTAAACCACATCGATCCACCAGAGTCATTGCATGTGTCTTGTTTTTATAAACCACCACCAAAGTCATTGCCTGTGTCTTCCTTTCCTAAACCACCACCAGAGTCATTGCATGTGTGTTCCTTTCCAAAACCACCAGAGTCATTGCATGTGTCTTCTTTTCCTAAACCACTTGGATCCACCAGTGTCATTGCATGTGTGTTCCTTTCTTAAACCACCACTAGAGTCATTGCATGTATGTTCCTTTTCCTAAACCACCACCAGAGTCATTACATGTGTCTTCTTTTCGTAAACCACATGGATACACCATAGTCATTGCATGTGTCTTCCTTTCCTAAACCACCACTAGAGTCATTGCATGTGTGTTCCTTTCCTAAACCACCACCAGAGTCATTGCATGTGTCTTACTTTCCTAAACCACCACTAGATTCATTACATGTGTGTTCCTTTCGAAAACCACCACCAGAGTCTTTGCATGTGTGTTCTTTTCCTAAACCACATGGATCCACTAGGGTTATTGCATGAGTGTTCCTTTCCTAAACCAACATGAGATTCATTGCATGTGTCTTCTTTTCCTAACCACATCCAGAGTCATTGCATGTGTATTCCTTTCCTAAACCACCACCAGAGTCATTGCATGTGTGTTCCTTTCTTAAACCACCACAAGAGTCAAGGAATCTGTGTTCCTTTCCTAAACCACCACCATAGTCATTGCATGTGTCTTCTTTTCCAGAACCATATGGATCCACCAGTGTCATTGCATGTGTGTTCCTTTCTTAAACCACCACCAGAGTCATTGCATATGTGTTCCTTTCCTAAAACATGGCCAGAGTCATTGCATGTGTCTTATTTTCCTAAACCACCAGCAGAGTCATTGCATGTGTCTTCTTTTCCTAAACCATATGGATCCACCAGAGTCATTGCATGTGTCTTCCTTTCCTAAACCACCACCAGAGTCATTGTATGTGTGTTATTTTCGTAAACCACCACCTGAGTCATTGCATGTGTGTTCCTTTCCTAAACCACCACCAGAGTCATTGCATGTGTCTTCTTTTCCTAAACCACCACTAGAGTAATTGCATGTGTGTTCCTTTCCTAAACCACCACCAGAGTCATTGCATGTTCCTTCTTTTCCTAATCCACATGGATCCACCAGAGTTCATTGGTCTTCTTTTTCTAAACCACCACCAGAGTCATTGCATGTGACTTACTTTCCTAAACCACCACCAGAGTCATTCCACGTGTGTTCCTTTCCAAAACTACCACCAGAGTCATTGCATGTGTGTTCCTTTCCTAAACCACCACCAGAGTCATTGCATGTGTCTTCTTTTCCTAAACCACATGGATCCACCAGTGTCATTGCATGTGTGTTTCTTTCTTAAATCACCACCATACTCATTGCATGTGTGTTCCTTTTCGTAAACCACCACCAGAGTCATTGCATGTGTATTGTTTTCCTAAACCACATGGATCCACCAGAGTCATTTCCTGTGTCTTCCTTTCCTAAACCACCACCAGAATCATTGCATGTGTGTTCCTTTCCTAAATCACCACCAGTCATTACATGTGTCTTTTTTCCTAAACCACATGGATCCACCAGAGTCATTGCATCTATCTTCCTTCCCTAAACCAGCGCCAGAGTCATTGTATGTGTGTTCCTTTCTTAAACCACCATCAGAGTCATTGCATGTGTATTCCTTTCCTAAACCAAGGCCAGAGTCATTGCATGTGTCTTCTTTTCCTAAACCACCACTAGAGTAATTGCATGTGTGTTCCTTTCCTAAACCACCACCAGAGTCATTGCATGTGCCTTCTTTTCCTAAACCACATGGATCCACCAGAGTTCTGTGGTCTTCTTTTTCAATACCACCACTAGAGTCATTGCATGTGACTTCCTTTCCTAAACCACCACCAGAGTCATTGCATGTGTGTTCCTTTCCAAAACCACCACTAGAGTCATTGCATGTGTCTTCTTTTCCTAAACCACCACTAGAGTAATTGCATGTGTCTTCTTTTCCTAAACCACATGGATCCACCTTTGTCATTGCATGTATGTTTCTTTCTTAAACCAGCACCAGAGTCATTGCATGTGTGTTCCTTTTCGTAAACCACCACTAGAGTGATTGCATGTGTCTTATTTTCCTAAACCACATGGATACACTAGAGTCATAGACTGTGTCTTCCTTTCCTAAACCACCACCAGAATCACTGCATGTGTGTTCCTTTCCTAAATCACCACCAGTCATTGCATGTGTCTTTATTTCCTAAACCACATGGATCCACCAGAGTCATTGGATCTATCTTCCTTCCCTAAACCACCACCAGAGTCATTGTATGTGTGTCCTTTCTTAAACCACCATCAGAGTCATTGCATGTGTATTCCATTCCTAAACCAAGGCCAGAGTCATTGCATGTGTCTTCTTTTCCTAAACCACCACTAGACTAATTGCATGTGTGTTCCTTTCTTAAACCACCACCAGAGTCGTTGCATGCGCCTTCTTTTCCTAAACCACATGGATCCACCAGAGTTCTGTGGTCTTCTTTTTCTAAACCACCACCAGAGTCATTGCATGTGACTTCCTTTTCTAATCCACCACCAGAGTCATTGCATGTGTGTACCTTTCCAAAATCACCACTAGAGTCATTGCATGTGTCTTCTTTTCCTAAACCACCACTAGAGTAATTGCATGTGTCTTCTTTTCCTAAACCACATGGATCCACCTGTGTCATTGCATGTATGTTTCTTTCTTAAACCACCACCAGAGTCATTGCATGTGTGTTCCTTTTCCTAAACCACCACTAGAGTGATTGCATGTGTCTTGTTTTCCTAAACCACATGGATCCACCAGAGTCATTTCCTGTGTCTTCCTTTCCTAAACGACCACCAGAATCATTGCATGTGTGTTCCTTTCCTAAATCACCACCAGTCATTGCATGTGTCTTTTTTTCCTAAACCACATGGATCCACCAGAGTCATTGGATCTATCTTCCTTCCCTAATCCACCACCAGAGTCATTGTATGTGTGTTCCTTTCTTAAACCACCATCAGAGTCATTGCATGTGTATTCCTTTCCTAAACCAAGGCCAGAGTCATTGCATGTGTCTTCTTTTCCTAAACCACCACTAGAGTAATTGCATGTGTGTTCCTTTCCTAAACCACCACCAGAGTCATTGCATGTGCCTTCTTTTCCTAAACCACATGGATCCACCAGAGTTCTGTGGTCTTCTTTTTCAATACCACCACTAGAGTCATTGCATGTGACTTCCTTTCCTAAACCACCACCAGAGTCATTGCATGTGTGTTCCTTTCCAAAACCACCACTAGAGTCATTGCATGTGTCTTCTTTTCCTAAACCACCACTAGAGTAATTGCATGTGTCTTCTTTTCCTAAACCACATGGATCCACCTTTGTCATTGCATGTATGTTTCTTTCTTAAACCAGCACCAGAGTCATTGCATGTGTGTTCCTTTTCGTAAACCACCACTAGAGTGATTGCATGTGTCTTATTTTCCTAAACCACATGGATACACTAGAGTCATAGACTGTGTCTTCCTTTCCTAAACCACCACCAGAATCACTGCATGTGTGTTCCTTTCCTAAATCACCACCAGTCATTGCATGTGTCTTTATTTCCTAAACCACATGGATCCACCAGAGTCATTGGATCTATCTTCCTTCCCTAAACCACCACCAGAGTCATTGTATGTGTGTCCTTTCTTAAACCACCATCAGAGTCATTGCATGTGTATTCCATTCCTAAACCAAGGCCAGAGTCATTGCATGTGTCTTCTTTTCCTAAACCACCACTAGACTAATTGCATGTGTGTTCCTTTCTTAAACCACCACCAGAGTCGTTGCATGCGCCTTCTTTTCCTAAACCACATGGATCCACCAGAGTTCTGTGGTCTTCTTTTTCTAAACCACCACCAGAGTCATTGCATGTGACTTCCTTTTCTAATCCACCACCAGAGTCATTGCATGTGTGTACCTTTCCAAAATCACCACTAGAGTCATTGCATGTGTCTTCTTTTCCTAAACCACCACTAGAGTAATTGCATGTGTCTTCTTTTCCTAAACCACATGGATCCACCTGTGTCATTGCATGTATGTTTCTTTCTTAAACCACCACCAGAGTCATTGCATGTGTGTTCCTTTTCCTAAACCACCACTAGAGTGATTGCATGTGTCTTGTTTTCCTAAACCACATGGATCCACCAGAGTCATTTCCTGTGTCTTCCTTTCCTAAACCACCACCAGAATCATTGCATGTGTGTTCCTTTCCTAAATCACCACCAGTCATTGCATGTGTCTTTTTTTCCTAAACCACATGGATCCACCAGAGTCATTGGATCTATCTTCCTTCCCTAATCCACCACCAGAGTCATTGTATGTGTGTTCCTTTCTTAAACCACCATCAGAGTCATTGCATGTGTATTCCTTTCCTAAACCAAGGCCAGAGTCATTGCATGTGTCTTCTTTTCCTAAACCACCACTAGAGTAATTGCATGTGTCTTCCTTTCCTAAACCACCACCAGAGTCATTGCATGTGCCTTCTTTTCCTAAACCACATGGATCCACCAGAGTTCTGTGGTATTTCTTTTCTAAACCACCACCAGAGTCATTGCAAGTGACTTCCTTTTCTAAACCACCACCAGAGTCATTGCATGTGTGTACCTTTCCAAAACCACCACTAGAGTCATTGCATGTGTCTTCTTTTCCTAAACCACCACTACAGTAATTGCATGTGTCTTCTTTTCCTAAACCACATGGATCCACCTGTGTCATTGCATGTATGTTTCTTTCTTAAACCACCACCAGAGTCATTGCATGTGTGTTCCTTTTCCTAAACCACCACTAGAGTGATTGCATGTGTCTTACTTTCCTAAACCACATGGATACACCAGAGTCATTGACTGTGTCTTCCTTTCCTAAACCACTACCAGAATCATTGCATGTGTGTTCCTTTCCTAAATCACCACCAGTCATTGCATGTGTCTTTTTTTCCTAAACCACATGGATCCACCAGAGTCATTGGATCTATCTTCCTTCCCTAAACCACCACCAGAGTCATTGTATGTGTGTTCCTTTGTTAAACCACCATCAGAGTCATTGCATGTGTATTCCTTTCCTAAACCAAGGGCAGAGTCATTGCATGTGTCTTCTTTTCCTAAACCACCACTTGAGTAAGTGCATGTGTGTTCCTTTCCTAAACCACCACCAGAGTCATTGCATGTGCCTTCTTTTCCTAAACCACATGGATCCACCAGAGTTCTGTGGTCTTCTTTTTCTAAACCACCACCAGAGTCATTGCATGTGACTTACTTTCCTAAACCACCATCAGAGTCATTGCATCTATGTTCCTTTCCAAAACCACCACCAGAGTCATTGTATGTATGTTCCTTTCCTAAACCACCACCAGAGTCATTGCATGTGTCTTCTTTTCCTAAACCACATGGATCCACCAGTGTCATTGCATGTGTGTTTCTTTCTTAAACCACCACCAGAGTCATTGCATGTGTGTTCCTTTTCGTAACCACCACCAGAGTCATTGCATGTGTCTTCTTTTCCTAAACCACATTGATCCACTATAGTAATTGCATGTGTCTTCCTTTCCTAAACCACCACCAGAATCATTGCATGTGTGTTCCTTTCCTAAATCACCACCAGTCATTGCATGTGTCTTTTTTTCCTAAACCACATGGATCCACCAGAGTCATTGCATCCATCTTCCTTCCCTAAACCACCACTAGAGTCATTGCATGTGTGTTCCTTTCTTAAACCACCATCAGAGTCATTGCATGTGTGTTCCTTTCCTAAACCAAGGCCAGAGTCATTGCATGTGTCTTATTTTCCAAAACCACCAACAGAGTCATTGCATGTGTCTTCTTTTCCTAAACCATATGGATCCACCAGAGTCATTGCATGTGTCTTCCTTTCCAAAACCACCACCAGAGTCATTGTATGTATGTTCCTTTCCTAAACCACCACCAGAGTCATTGCATGTGTCTTCTTTTCCTAAACCACATGGATCCACCAGTGTCATTGCATGTGTGTTTCTTTCTTAAACCACCACCAGAGTCATTGCATGTGTGTTCCTTTTCGTAACCACCACCAGAGTCATTGCATGTGTCTTCTTTTCCTAAACCACATTGATCCACTATAGTAATTGCATGTGTCTTCCTTTCCTAAACCACCACCAGAATCATTGCATGTGTGTTCCTTTCCTAAATCACCACCAGTCATTGCATGTGTCTTTTTTTCCTAAACCACATGGATCCACCAGAGTCATTGCATCCATCTTCCTTCCCTAAACCACCACTAGAGTCATTGCATGTGTGTTCCTTTCTTAAACCACCATCAGAGTCATTGCATGTGTGTTCCTTTCCTAAACCAAGGCCAGAGTCATTGCATGTGTCTTATTTTCCAAAACCACCAGCAGAGTCATTGCATGTGTCTTCTTTTCCTAAACCATATGGATCCACCAGAGTCATTGCATGTGTCTTCCTTTCCTAAACCACCACCAGAGTCATTGTATGTGTGTTATTTTCCTAAACCACCACCAGAGTCATTGCATGTGTGTTCCTTTCCTAAACCACCACTAGAGTCATTGCATGTGTATTCTTTTCCTAAACCACCACTAGAGCAATTGTATGTGTGTTCCTTTCCTAAACCACCACTAGAGTCATTGCATGTGCCTTATTTTCCTAAACCACATGGATCCAATAGAGTTCCTTGGTCTTCTTTTTCCAAACCACCACCAGAGTCATTGTATCTGACTTCCTTTCCTAAACCACCACCAGAGTCATTGCATGTGTGTTCCTTTCCAAACCACCACCAGAGTCATTGCATGTGTGTTCCTTTCCTAAACCACCACCAGAGTCATTGCATGTGTCTTATTTTCCTAAACCACATGGATCCACAAGTGTCATTGCATGTGTGTTTATTTCTTAAACCACCACCAGAGTCATTGCATGTGTGTTCATTTTCGTAAACCACCACCAGAGTCATTGCATGTGTCTTCTTTTTCTAAACCACATGGATCCACCAGAGTCATTGCATGTGTCTTCCTTTCCTAAACCACCACCAGAATCATTGCATGTGTGTTCCTTTCCTAAATAACCACTAGTCATTGAATGTGTTGGAGATATGCCCAAGAGGCAATAATAAAGTGGTTATTATTATATCTTTATGTTTATGATAAATGTTTACATCCCATGCTATAATTGTATTAACAGGAAACATTAATACTTGTGTGTTTTGTAAACATAAAAGAGTCCCTAGTAAGCCTCTTGTTAAACAAGCTTGTTGATTAAATGATGATCAAGTTTCCTGATCATGGACATTGGATGTCATTAATAACAAGGTTATATCATTAGGAGAATGATGTGATGGACACACACCCATAGTAAGCGTAGCATAAGATCAAGTCATTAAGTTCGTATTGCTGTAAGCTTTCAAATGCATAGTAACCTAATCCTTCGACCATGAGGTTATGTTAATCACCATCACCATATGGGTACTTTGATAACATCAAACACCGTTTCATAACTGGGTGGTTATAAAGGTGTCATTGGGTATTCTGAAAGTATGTGTTGAAGCGCATAGACCAAGATTGGGATTTGTCCATCCATATGACGGAGCGATATGCTCTGGGCCCTCTCGGTGGAATGTCATCTAGTTAGCTTGCAAGCATGTGACTAGGTCACAAGGGATGACATAACATGGAACGAGTAAAGAGTACTTATCGGTAACGAGGTAGAACTAGGTATGGAGATACCGATGATCAAACCTCGGATAAGTAGAATATCGCGTGACAAAGGGAATTGGTTTCGTATGTAAATGGTTCTATCGATCAGAAAGTCATCGTTGAGTATGTGGGAGCCGTTATGGATCTCCAGATCGCGCTGATGGTTATTGATCGGAGAGGTGTCTCCATCATGTCTGCATATTCACGAACCGTAGGGTGACACACTTAAGGTTCGAAGTTGTTTTGGGTAGATATGGAATGTGCGTTGGAGAACAAATGTTGTTCGAAGTCTCGGATTGGATCCGGGACATCACGAGGAGATCCGGAATTGTCCGGAGAATAAGATTCATATATTGGGGATCATTTTCTAAGTTAGGAAATGTTCCGGAGTGTTTGTATGGAGATTCTAGAAGGTTTCGGAATGTTCTAGAAGGTTCTAGAAGAGTTCTTGGTGTTTGCTTGAAAACCAAGAAAGGGTCAAAGGAAACCTTGTGGGGTGAGACACGGATTCGTGGGGGAGGAGGACTCCTCCCCCCTTCCCAACCCGCCGGCCATAGGAGGGGAGTCCCCTCCTAGCTCTCTCTCATAACAAGCTCTAGCCGCGGCCTCTCTCCTCTACCTTCGCTCTGCTCCGGCTTAGGCGAAGCCCTGCAGAATTCTCTCCTCCACCACCACCACCACACCGTCGTGCTGCTGGGATTCCGTGGAGAAGATCTACTACCTCCGCTGCTCGCTGGAACGGGGAGAGGAAGGTCTGCTTCGACTCCGCACGTGTGACCGACTGCGGAAGCGCTGCCAGAAAGCGGCGCCAGAAGGATCGTCCACACGATCTTGAGATCGGCAAGTGATCGACTACATCAACCACGAGATCCAATCTCATAACGCTTTCGGTTCTATGAGGGTTAGTACCGATCTATCTCGTTGCTCATGTCTAATAGATTAGATCTTGGCTTTTATCTAGATTATATCTGGGTTTTGTTCGTTCTTGCGGTAGAGAATTTTTGTTTTCCATGCTACGAACCTATCAGTGGTATCAGAGCCACGTCTATGCGTAGATCTGTTGCACGAGTAGAACACAATGGTTTTATGGGCGTTGGTGCTCCTGCCGTCTTTTGCTGTGTGTACTTTGCATCTTGCGGTATGGTGTGATGAAGCGGCTCGGGCTAACATTACATGTCATCGCACATTAGACTTGCTCCACGCTTGACGTGTAACTTGTTTTGCACAAGTGGCTTTGCGGGTGTCTGTCTCTCCCATCATAGTATAGATCCAATCTACACTTTGCACTTGATAGCACTTGTATCAACGTTGTGGTTCAGTTTCGTAGGTAGGATCCGTTCTTATTTGAAAGCCCAAACCACGTAAAACTTGCAAAGAAAACTAGAGGCGTTTAACTTGTTTTTGCAGGGGTTTTGTGATGTGATATGGCCATCATGTGATTGTGATTATATTTGATGTATGCAATGATCCTTGTTGTAATATGGCAACCGGCAGGAGCCTAATGGTTGTCTTTAATTCTGTTAGGACCTGCGTGTCTATTCATCTTGTAATAGCTTTATTCCAAGTAGTTGTAATAGTTGCTGGTGATGATGGACAACCATGAAGCGGCGCCACGTACCTTGACACAATGCTGGTGATGATGGAGATCATGTCCGTGCTTTGGAGATGGAGATCGAAGGCATAAGAAGAAAGGGCCATATCATATCACACTAATTATGAATTGCCTGTGATGTTAATCCTTTATGCATCTTGTATTGCTTAGATCGCGATGGTAGCATTATAAGATGATCCCTCTCACTAAATATCAAGTAATAAAGTGTTCGTCCTTAGTTGGCACCGTTTGTAAGACTCGTCATTTCGAAGCATCTCGTGATGATCGGATGTGATAGATTCTACGTGTGCATACAACGGGTGCAAGCCAGATTTGCACATGCGGAAACTAAGGTTAACCTTGACGAGCCTAGCATGTACAGACATGGTCTCGGAACACAGAATACCGAAAGGTAGAGCATGAATCATATGAGTGATATGATGAACATGAAGATTGTTCGCCGATGAAGCTACATCATCTCACGTGATGATCGGACTTGGTGTAGTGGATTTGGTTCGTGTAATCACTAAAACAACTCGAGGGATGTTGTTTTGAGTGGGAGTTCATTTGTAATTTGGATTAGTCGAACTCAATTTATCATAAACACAATCAAAGTGAATTTGCATAGTTTGTTGTAGTCATTGGCATCCGTTCACCAGCTTACGCTTTAGTTATAGTTGAGATAGTGGAACTATAGAAATTTTGGATATTTGCTTTACGAACTGGTATCGTATAGTTTTGAGTGTCAATCTAAAGTTTAAAAGTCATATTGCAAACTTTCAGCAAACTCCATTTACTCTGTGAAGTTTAATAAATAGTATTAAATCAAGAGTAACAATTCCAGTGTTAGTATCTAATGTATCATGTTTGCCTCCATGATTCTTGATACTCAAAAGATTGTTTTTAATATCAAGTTTATCTAAGAGCTGAAAGCAATGTTTCAGAAACCATCATATGTGAAAGGTATTGCGATATCTTAAACAATGTGTTGGTTACAACATGACAGAGTATATGTCCTCATATTTGATGAGAATTTGTGAAGGTTGGAGACGCTAGTCGTCTTAATCCTCCAAAAGGTTTTGGAAAAGAAACATTATACTCGCAATTCACCTTTATAAGCTATAGCAGCTTGATCATGAAAGTTGTCATGATAAGGATGAATAGAAGATGTAAGTAAAATGTTTACTACACTAAAAGATTACTAAAGAATGGAATTTTGAAAGAATGCCAAACATTTGATGAAGGTGATCCACTTCAAAGTGCAAGTCCAAAGGTATTAGTATTTGACTATACACACTTTGTACTATGTGTCATGTGAATGACAGCACTATTGATGTTGATAGATTCTTTTAAAATAAAAGGAATTGTTGAAAGAGAATCTATAAAATATTTAGCAGAAAAGAAAAGATTGGAGATATCCAATTTAGGTATATAGAAGATACAAGTTATGGCTGTATTCCTTGGTTGTTAAACAATGTGGTTCTGCAGTATTGGATACCGAATTGGTTGGTATGAAGTGTCATACAGGACAACACAATTCATGAACTGCAATGGCCTAAGTAACTAGCAAGAGAATATGTGATGATGTTCATCGAAAACAAACAAAGGGTTGTTGTGTTACTCGTTAAACATCAAAGCTTGCCTTCAAGATTTGTTTCAATAATTGTTATTTTGGTCAGGAATTATGACGACAAAAGGTTGTTCAAATAATTACCATATTCCATAATAGATGGATGATATACAAGTCTGGTTGGAGAAATAACGACCATAAAACTAAATGCTAAAATGTCGCAAGACAAATGATTGAAAGATCACTTGCAAAGTGACATCGCCGTTTAAATTATATTGATAGGGATACATGAAGAAAATCCATGTTGATGGATTTTTGGAGTCTTTGATTTTGATCAAATGACGCTTGTGATACTTTCCTGGAGATAATTAAAACTCCGTTCATAGGCCAAAACAGGAACGGACGACTAACTGATTGGAATTTGTACATATTGATGTATATAATCCATTATGTGTAGTCATGGGCGATGGATTTCAACTTCATATGATTTCTCCGAAGATTTGAGTGAGTATATGTATATACTTACTCAATAAGGAAGAAGTATGAAACATTTGAAAATGTTCAAAGACTTTCAAGATGAAGTGGAAAATTATTGTAACAAGAAAATTAAAAGTTTATGATTGGATCATAAAGAAAGATGTTTGAGTTACAAGTTTAGCAAAACACCCAAGATTTGAGGAATCGTTCCATGGATTTGCATTTCCCAAAACACCATAGGAGTATGGAGTGTTCGAGATATGTAATGAAACCTTGTTTGACATGGTAAGATCAAAGGTGTCATTTATAAAACTACCATTATATTTTAAAGATTAAAGCTTTAGTGACTACCGCTTTTACACTGAAAAGAGCTCCATCGTGATCCGTTGAAATGACACCATATAAGTCATGGTTTGGGATAAAACCCAGGTTATCCTTTCTTAAATTTTTGGTATGCTAGGCACAAGCAAAATGTTTACAACCAAAGTCGGATAAGCATGTCTTTGTAGGTTATTTTGAATAACCATTGGGTATTCCTCCATAACACCTAAGACAAAAGTGTTTGTCGCTTAGAATATCAAGTTTCTTGAGAAGGAATTTTTTGGTGAGAAGTTAAGTGGGAGGACAATAGAACTTTGACAAGGTTGTTGAACCTTGGCTAATATGTGCTGAGTTGCGCAGCGTCGGTAAGTGTCTCGGAGGCAGCAACAATGTTCATGGCTCACGTGCCTCAAAAGTTGTGGTCACGGAGATCTAAGTTCCTATTGAACCAAGTAGGTTGGGTAAGTAATCAAATGCCAAGATTTGAGAGTTAAATCATTGTTGTTTGACAATGATGAACCGACTACATGCAAAGAAGCAATGATGGGCCCTGACTTCGTTAAGTGGCTTGAAGCCATAAAATCCGTGATAATTCCATACACGAGAAATCAAGCTTTGAATTTGAAAGACCCTCTGGAAAGGTGCAAGACCTTACAGTCGTATATGGATCTATAAAGAAATAGACATGGATGTTTCACATCTATGAAATAGTCGACATGTCAGAAAGAGTTTGCGACAATGTTCAAGGAATTGACTATGATAAGATTTGATCTTTCATAGCGATATTTAGTCTGGACGGATTAATGTAGCAACCACTACATATATTTTGGTATATGGTAGTTGAACAAACAAAACAAGTTCTTCTAATAGAATGGTTACCTAGGACGTGTACATGACACGATCCAAAGGGTTTTGTTAATTCAAAGGATGCTAAAAGAGTATGCAAAACTTCAATGGTTGAAGTGAGCATCACGGAGTTGGAATCTTCACCGTAATGAAACCGTTAAAAGGTTTAATTTCATCAGAGACGATGAAGATGCTTGTATTTTGCAAGAAATTAAGTGGGAGCGCTAAGACATATTTCTAATACATTATGTGAAAGACATATTGTTGATTAGAAATGATGTATCTTTTATTGACACAGGTTAAGAATTTCATTTCGATGAAAGACTTAGGCATAACTCAAGAATTAGGCATCAATGTCTATATGGATAGATTGAGGCGCTAATATGGTTTTGCCAAATGTACATAGATAAGATGTTGAATGAGTTCAATATGGAAACAACAAGAAAGGTTCTTGACGCACGGAAAGGACTGAATCAAGATTCAAGTGTGTTGACACGAGATTCAAGTGTTTTGACACTTCGTGAAATCACAAGAATATTTTGATCAATCATTCTTTGAGATGTACACATCCAGATATGTCTTATGCTCTAAATGTTATGAGCATATACCAGAATGACTCATAAGATGATCATTGGACAAATAGTAGGGATATTCCTATGATCTTTGGAAGAACTAAGAATATATTACTTATATAGTGATGACAAATAGTTCATTATAAATTGTTACATTGATACTAGTTTTGTCACAAATTAAGTTTATCTCAATTTAAACTATGGGTGGCACAATGTAATGGAAAGGAAGTTCCATAACGGATTTGGTTGAGTACCAAAATTAAAACATTGTGACAGATACTACAACAAAAGGCTAAGTATAAGACTGTTATTGTAGCAGCAAATGAGGGCATTTGCGTCAAGTAGTTTGTTATCAAACTAGGTGTGGTTCATAGCGCGATAATACTATGAAGATACATTGTATGACAATCGTATCAACATGATTTAATCCCAAGGAACTAAAGGTCTCACCAAAGGACCAAATTACAATGCCATCTCACTGGAGAATGAGTAATGCGTAGAGACGCAAGGAAATGCAAATACACACGGACCTGGAAGTGTCAGATCCGAAGATTATGTTTACCACTAGCAATAGTGTCTATACAACACCAGAAAGCCATAGGTGTTGAATGCACAAATTTTTAACTAGATTATTGACTCTAGTGCAAGTGGGAGACTGTTGGAGATATGCCCAAGAGGCAATAATAAAGTGGTTATTATTATATCTTTATGTTTATGATAAATGTTTACATCCCATGCTATAATTGTATTAACAGGAAACATTAATACTTGTGTGTTTTGTAAACATAAAAGAGTCCCTAGTAAGCCTCTTGTTAAACTAGCTTGTTGATTAAATGATGATCATGTTTCCTGATCATGGACATTGGATGTCATTAATAACAAGGTTATATCATTAGGATAATGATGTGATGGACACACACCCATAGTAAGCGTAGCATAAGATCAAGTCATTAAGTTCGTATTGTTGTAAGATTTCAAATGCATAGTAACCTAATCCTTCGACCATGAGGTTATGTTAATCACCATCACTGGATGGGTACTTTGATAACATCAAACACCGCTTCGTAACTGGGTGGTTATAAAGGTGTCATTGGGTATTCTGAAAGTATCTGTTGAAGCGCATAGACCAAGATTGGGATTTGTCCATCCATATGACGGATAGATATGCTCTGGGCCCTCTCGGTGGAATGTCATCTAGTTAGCTTGCAAGCATGTGACTAGGTCACAAGGGATGACATAACATGGAACGATTAAAGAGTACTTATCAGTAACGAGGTAGAACTAGGTATGGAGATACCGACGATCAAACCTCGTATAAGTAGAATATCGTGTGACAAAGGGAATTGGTTTCATATGTAAATGGTTCTATCGATCACGAAGTCAACGTTGAGTATGTGGGAGCCGTTATGGATCTCCAGATCCCGCTGATGGTTATTGATCGGAGAGGTGTCTCCATCATGTCTGCATATTCACGAACCGTAGGGTGACACACTTAAGGTTCGAAGTTGTTTTGGGTAGATATGGAATGTGCGTTGGAGACCAAATGTTGTTCGGAGTCTCGGATTGGATCCGGGACATCACGAGGAGATCCGGAATTGTCCGGAGAATAAGATTCATATATTGGGGATCATTTTCTAAGTTAGGAAATGTTCCGGAGTGTTTGTATGGAGATTCTAGAAGGTTTCGGAATGTTCTGGAAGGTTCTAGAAGAGTTCTTGGTGTTTGCTTGAAAACCAAGAAAGGGTCAAAGGAAACCTTGTGGGGTGAGACACGGATTCGTGGGGGAGGAGGCTCCTCCCCCTTCCCAACCCGTCGGCATAGGAGGGGAGTCCTACTAGGACTCCCCCTCCCCAGGCGCGCCTCCCTCCTTTAAATAGAAGGGAGGGGGCGCCCCCTCCTAGCGCTCTCTCATAACAAGCTCTAGCCGCCGCCTCTCTCCTCTACCTTCGCTCTGCTCCGGCTTAGGTGATGCCCTGCAGAATTCTCTCCTCCACCACCACCACCACACCGTCGTGCTGCTGGGATTCCGTGGAGAAGATCTACTACCTCCGCTGCTCGCTGGAACGGGGAGAGGAAGGTCTTCTTCGACTCCGCACGTGTGACCGACTACGGAAGTGCTGCCGGAACGCGGCGCCGGAAGGATCGTCCACACGATCTTGAGATCGGCAAGTGATCGACTACATCAACCACGAGATCCAATCTCGTAACGCTTTCGGTTCTACGAGGGTTAGTACCGATCTATCTCGTTGCTCATGTCTAATAGATTAGATCTTGGCTTTTATCTAGATTAGATCTGGGTTTGGTTTGTTCTTGCGGTAGAAATTTTTTGTTTTCCATGCTACGAACCTATCAGAATGTGCCTTTTTTTCCTAAACCACATGGATCCACCAGAGTCATTGGATCTATCTTCCTTCCCTAAACCACCAGCAGAGTCATTGTATGTGTGTTCCTTTCTTAAACCACCATCAGAGTCATTGCATGTGTATCCCTTTCCTAAACCAAGGCCAGAGTCATTGTATGTGTCTTATTTTCCTAAACCACCACTAGAGTAATTGCATGTGTGTTCCTTTCCTAAACCACCACCAGAGTCATTGCATGTGCCTTCTTTTCCTAAACCACATGGATCCACCAGAGTTCTGTGGTCTTCTTTTTCTAAACCACCACCAGAGTCATTGCATGTGAATTACTTTCCTAAACCACCATCAGAGTCATTGCATGTGTGTTCCTTTCCAAAACCACCACCAGAGTCATTGTATCTATGTTCCTTTCCTAAACCACCACCAAAGTCATTGCATGTGTCTTCTTTTCCTAAACCACATGGATCCACCAGTGTCATTGCATGTGTGTTTCTTTCTTAAACCACCACCAGAGTCATTGCATGTGTGTTCCTTTTCGTAAACCACCATCAGAGTCATTGCATGTGTATTCCTTTCCTAAACCAAGGCCAGAGTCATTGCATGTGTCTTCTTTTCCTAAACCACCACTAGAGTAATTGCATGTGTGTTCCTTTCCTAAACCACCACTAGAGTCATTGTTGTGCCTTCTTTTCCTAAACCACATGGATCCACCCGAGGTCATTGGTTTTCTTTTTCTAAACCACCACCAGAGTCATTGCATGTGTGTTCCTTTCCTAAACCACCACTAGAGTCATTGCATGTGTGTTTCTTTCTTAAACCACCACCAGAGTCATTGCATGTGTGTTCATTTTCGTAAACCACCACCAGAGTCATTGCATGTGTCTTCTTTTCCTAAACCACATGGATCCACCAGAGTCATTGCACGTGTCTTCCTTTCCTAAACCACCACCAGAATCATTGCATGTGTGTTCCTTTCCTAAATCACCACTAGTCATTGCATGTGTATTTTTTTCCTAAACCACATGGATCCACTACAGTCATTGCATCTATCTTCCTTCCCTAAACCACCACCAGAGTCATTGCATGTGTGTTCCTTTCTTAAACCACCATCAGAGTCATTGCATGTGTGTTCCTTTCCTAAAGAAAGGCCAGAGGCATTGCATGTGTGTTCCTTTCTTAAACCAAGGCTAGAGTCATTGCATGTGTCTTCTTTTCCTAAACCACATTGATCCACCAGAGTCATTGCATGTGTCTTCCTTTCCTAAACCACCACCAGAATCATTGCACGTGTGGTTCCTTTCCTAAATCACCACCAGAGACATTGCATGTGTCTTTTTTCCTAAACCACATGGATCCACCAGAGTCATTGCATCTATCTTCCTTCCCTAAACCACCACCAGAGTCATTGCATGTGTGTTCCTATTCTAAACCACCACCAGAGTCATTGAATGTGTATTCTTTTCCTAAACCACAACTATAGTAATTGCATGTGTGTTCATTTCCTAAACCCCCACCAAAGTCATTGCATGTGTCTTCTTTTCCTAAACCACATGGATCCACCAGAGTCATTGCATGTGTCTTCTTTTTCTAAACCACCACCAAAGTCATTTCCTGTGTCTTCCTTTCCTAAACCACCACCAGAGTCATTGCATGTGTGTTCCTTTCCAAAACCACCACCAGAGTCATTGCATGTGTCTTCTTTTACTAAACCACTTGGATCCACCAGTGTCATTGCATGTGTGTTCCTTTCTTAAACCACCACCAGAGTCATTGCATGTGTGTTCCTTTTCCTAAACCACTACCAGAGTCATTACATGTGTCTTCTTTTCCTAAACCACATGGATGCACCAGAGTCATTGCATGTGTCATCCTTTCCTAAACCACCACCAGAGTCATTGCATGTCTGTTCCTTTCCTAAACCACCACCAGAGTCATTACATGTGTCTTCCTTTCCTAAACCACCACTAGATTCATTTCATATGTGTTCCTTTCGAAAACCACCACCAGAGTCATTGCATGTGTGTTCTTTTCCTAAACCATATGGATCCACTAGGGTTATTGCAGGAGTGTTCCTTTCCTAAACCAACATTAGAGTCATTGCACGTGTCTTCTTTTCCTAAACCACCGCCAGAGTCATTGCATGTGTCTTCCTTTCCTAAACCACCACTAGAGTCATTGTATGTGTGTTATTTTCCTAAACCACCACCAGAGTCATTGCATGTGTGTTCCTTTCCTAAACGACCACCAGAGTCATTGCATGTGTCTTTTTTCCTAAACCACCACTAGAGTGATTGCATGTGTGTTCCTTTCCTAAACCACCACTAGAGTCATTGCATTTGCCTTCTTTTCCTAAACCACATGGATCCACCAGAGTTCATTGGTCTTCTTTTTCTAAACCACCACCAGAGTCATTGCATGTGTCTTCCTTTCCTAAACCACCACTAGAGTCATTGCATCTGTGCTCCATTCCAAAACCACCACCAGAGTTATTGCATGTGTGTTCCTTTCCTGAACCAAGGCCAGAGTCATTGCATGTGTGTTCCTTTCCTAAACCAAGGCTAGAGTCATTGCATGTGTCTTCTTTTCCTAAACCACATGGATCCACCAGAGTCATTGCCTGTGTCTTCCTTTCCTAAACCACCACCAGAATCATTGCATGTCTGGTTCCTTTCCTAAATCACCACCAGAGTCATTGCATGTGTCTTTTTTTCCTAAACTACATGGATCCACTAGAGTCATTGCATCTATCTTCCTTCTCTAAACCACCACCAGAGTCATTGCATGTGTGTTCCTATCCTAAACCACCACCAGAGTCATTGAATGTGTGTTCTTTTCCTAAACCACAACTATAGTAATTGCATGTGTGTTCCTTGTCTAATCCACCACCAAAGTCATTGCATGTGTCTTCTTTTCCTAAACCACATGGATCCACCAGAGTCATTACATGTGTCTTGTTTTTCTAAACCACCACCAAAGTTATTTCCTATGTCTTCCTTTCCTAAACCAACACCAGAGTCATTGCATGTGTGTTCCTTTCCAAAACCACCACCAGAGTCATTGCATCTGTCTTATTTTCCTAAACCACATGGATCCACCAGTGTCATTGCATGTGTGTTCCTTTCTTAAACCACCACCAGAGTCATTGCATGTGTGTTCCTTTTCCTTAACCACCACCAGAGTCATTACATGTGTCTTCTTTTCCCAAACCACATGGATGCACCAGAGTCATTGCATGTGTCTACCTTTCCTAAACCACCACCAGAGTCATTGCATGTGTGTTCCTTTCCGAAACCACCACCAGAGTCATTGCATGTGTCTTCCTTTCCTAAACGACCACCAGATTCATTGCATGTGTGTTCCTTTCGAAAACCACCACCAAAGTCATTGCATCTGTGTTCTTTTCCTAAACCACATGGATCCACTAGGGTTATTGCATGAGTGTTCCTTTCCTAAACCAACATTAGAGTCACTGCATGTGTCTTCTTTTCCTAAACCACCACAATAGTCATTGCATGTGTCTTCCTTTCCTAAACCACCACTAGAGTCATTGCATGTGTGTTCCTTTCTTAAACCACCACCAGAGTCAAGGCATGTGTGTTCCTTTCCTAAACCACCACCGTAGTCATTGCAAGGGTCTTCTTTTCCAAAACCATATGGATCCACAGTGTCATTGCATGTGTGTTCCTTTCTTAAACCACCACCAGAGTCATTGCATGTGTGTTCCTTTCCTAAACCACCGCCAGAGTCATTGCATGTGTCTTATTTTCCTAAACCACCAGCAGAGTCATTGCATGTGCACTCCTTTCCAAAACCACCACCAGAGTCATTGCATGTGTGTTCCTTTCCTAAACCACCACCAGAGTCATTGCATATGTCTTCTTTTCCTACCCACATGGATCCACCAGTGTCATTGCATGTGTGTTCCTTTCTTAAACCACCACCAGAGTCATTGCATGCGTGTTCCTTTTCGTAAACCACCACTACAGTCATTGCATGTGTGTTCCTTTCTTAAACCACCACCAGAATCATTGCATGTGTATTCCTTTGTTAAACCACCACCAGAGTCACTGCATGTTTGTTCCTTTCCTAAACCACCACCAGAGTCATTGCATATGTCTTCTTTTCCTAAACCACATGGATCCACCAGTGTCATTGCATGTGTGTTCCTTTCTTAAACCACCACCAGGGTCATTGCATGTGTGTTCCTTTTTGTAAGCCACCACCAGAGTCATTGCATGTGTCTTATTTTCCTAAACCACATGGATCTACCAGAGTCATTGCCTGTGTCTTCCTTTCCTAAACCACCACCATAATCATTACATGTGTGTTCCTTTCCTAAATCACCACCAGAGTCATTGCATGTGTCTTTTTTCCTAAACCTCCTAAATCACCACCAGAGTCATTGCATGTGTCGTCCTTTCCAAAACCACCACCAGAGTCATTGCATGTCTGTTCCTTTCCTAAACCACCACCAGAGTCATTACATGTGTCTTCCTTTCCTAAACCACCACCAGATTCATTACATATGTGTTCCTTTCGAAAACCACCACCAGAGTCATTGCATGCGTGTTCTTTTCCTAAACCACATGGATCCACTAGGGTTATTGCAGGAGTGTTCCTTTCCTAAACCACCACTAGAGTCATTGTATGTGTGTTATTTTCCTAAACCACCACCAGAGTCATTGCATGTGTGTTCCTTTCCTAAACGACCACCAGAGTCATTGCATGTGTATTTTTTTCCTAAACCACCACTAGAGTGATTGCATGTGTGTTCCTTTCCTAAACCACCACTAGAGTCATTGCATTTGCCTTCTTTTCCTAAACCACATGGATCCACCAGAGTTCATTGGTCTTCTTTTTCTAAACCACCACCAGAGTCATTGCATGTGTCTTCCTTTCCTAAACCACCACTAGAGTCATTGCATCTGTGCTCCTTTCCAAAACCACCACTAGAGTCATTGCATGTGTGTTCCTTTCCTAAACCAAGGGCAGAGTCATTGCATGTGTGTTCCTTTCCTAAACCAAGGCTAGAGTCATTGCATGTGACTTGTTTTCCTAAACCACATGGATCCACCAGAGTCATTGCCGGTGTCTTCCTTTCCTAAACCATCACCAGAATCATTGCATGTGTGGTTCCTTTCCTAAATCACCACCAGAATCATTGCATGTGTCTTTTTTTCCTAAACTATATGGATCCACTAGAGTCATTGCATCTATCTTCCTTCTCTAAACCACCACCAGAGTCATTGCATGTGTGTTCCTATCCTAAACCACCACCAGAGTCATTGAATGTGTGTTCTTTTCCTAAACCACAACTATAGTAATTGCATGTGTGTTCCTTGCCTAATCCACCACCAAAGTCATTGCATGTGTCTTCTTTTCCTAAACCACATGGATCCACCAGAGTCATTACATGTGTCTTGTTTTTCTAAACCACCACCAAAGTTATTTCCTATGTCTTCCTTTCCTAAACCAACACCAGAGTCATTGCATGTGTGTTCCTTTCCAAAACCACCACCAGAGTCATTGCATCTGTCTTATTTTCCTAAACCACATGGATCCACCAGTCTCATTGCATGTGTGTTCCTTTCTTAAACCACCACCAGAGTCATTGCATGTGTGTTCCTTTTCCTTAACCACCACCAGAGTCATTACATGTGTCTTCTTTTCCCAAACCACATGGATGCACCAGAGTCATTGCATGTGTCTTCCTTTCCTAAACCACCACCAGAGTCACTTCATGTGTGTTCCTTTCCGAAACCACCACCAGAGTCATTGCATGTGTCTTCCTTTCCTAAACCACCACCAGATTCATTGCATGTGTGTTCCTTTCGAAAACCACCACCAAAGTCATTGCATGTCTGTTCTTTTCCTAAACCACATGGATCCTCTAGGGTTATTGCATGAGTGTTCCTTTCCTAAACCAACATTAGAGTCATTGCATGTGTCTTCTTTTCCTAAACCACCACAATAGTCATTGCATGTGTCTTCCTTTCCTAAACCACCACTAGAGTCATTGCATGTGTGTTCCTTTCTTAAACCACCACCAGAGTCAAGGCATGTGTGTTCCTTTCCTAAACCACCACCATAGTCATTGCAAGGGTCTTCTTTTCCAAAACCATATGGATCCACAGTGTCATTGCATGTGTGTTCCTTTCTTAAACCACCACCAGAGTCATTGCATGTGTGTTCCTTTCCTAAACCACCGCCAGAGTCATTGCATGTGTCTTATTTTCCTAAACCACCAGCAGGGTCATTGCATGTGCACTCATTTCCAAAACCACCACCAGAGTCATTGCATGTGTGTTCCTTTCCTAAACCACCACCAGAGTCATTGCATATGTCTTCTTTTCCTAACCACATGGATCCACCAGTGTCATTGCATGTGTGTTCCTTTCTTAAACCACCACTAGAGTCATTGCATGCGTGTTCCTTTTCGTAAACCACCACTAGAGTCATTGCATGTGTGTTCCTTTCTTAAACCACCACCAGAGTCATTGCATGTGTCTTCCTTTGCCAAACCACCACCAGAGTCATTGCATGTTTGTTCCTTTCCTAAACCACCACCAGAGTCATTGCATATGTCTTCTTTTCCTAAACCACATGGATCCACCAGTGTCATTGCATGTGTGTTCCTTTCTTAAACCACCACTAGGGTCATTGCATGTGTGTTCCTTTTTGTAAGCCACCACCAGAGCCATTGAATGTGTCTTCTTTTCCTAAACCACATGGATCCACCAGTGTCATTGCTTGTGTGTTCCTTTCTTAAACTACCACCAGAGTCCTTGCATGTGTGCTCCTTTTCCTTAACCACCACCAGAGTCATTACAGTTGTGTTCTTTTCCCAAACCACATGGATGCACCAGAGTCATTGCATGTGTCTTCCTTTCCTAAACCACCACCAGAGTCACTGCATATGTGTTCCTTTCCGAAACCACCACCAGAGTCATTGCATGTGTCTTCCTTTCCTAAACCACCACCAGATTCATTGCATGTGTGTTCCTTTCGAAAACCAGCACCAAAGTCATTGCATGTGTGTTCTTTTCCTAAACCACATGGATCCACTAGGGTTATTGCATGAGTGTTCCTTTCCTAAACCAACATTAGAGTCATTGCATGTGTCTTCTTTTCCTAAACCACCACAATAGTCATTGCATGTGTCTTCCTTTCCTAAACCACCACTAGAGTCATTGCATGTGTGTTCCTTTCTTAAACCACCACCAGAGTCAAGGCATGTGTGTTCCTTTCGTAAACCACCACCGTAGTCATTGCAAGGGTCTTCTTTTCCAAAACCATATGGATCCACAGTGTCATTGCATGTGTGTTCCTTTCTTAAACCACCACCAGAGTCATTGCATGTGTGTTCCTTTCCTAAACCACCGCCAGAGTCATTGCATGTGTCTTATTTTCCTAAACCACCAGCAGAGTCATTGCATGTGCACTCCTTTCCAAAACCACCACCAGAGTCATTGCATGTGTGTTCCTTTCCTAAGCCACCACCAGAGTCATTGCATATGTCTTCTTTTCCTAACCACATGGATCCACCAGTGTCATTGCATGTGTGTTCCTTTCTTAAACCACCACCAGAGTCATTGCATGCGTGTTGCTTTTCGTAAACCACCACTAGAGTCATTGCATGTGTGTTCCTTTCTTAAACCACCACCAGAGTCATTGCATGTGTCTTCCTTTGCTAAACCACCACCAGAGTCATTGCATGTTTGTTCCTTTCCTAAACCACCACCAGAGTCATTGCATATGTCTTCTTTTCCTAAACCACATGGATCCACCAGTGTCATTGCATGTGTGTTCCTTTCTTAAACCACCACCAGGGTCATTGCATGTGTGTTCCTTTTTGTAAGCCACCACCAGAGTCATTGCGTGTGTCTTATTTTCCTAAACCACATGGATCTACCAGAGTCATTGCCTGTGTCTTCCTTTCCTAAACCACCACCATAATCATTACATGTGTGTTCCTTTCCTAAATCACCACCAGAGTCATTGCATGTGTCTTTTTTCCTAAACCACATGGATCCACCAGAGTCATTGCATCTATCTTCCTTCCCTAAACCACCACCAGAGTCATTGCATGTGTGTTCCTATCCTAAACCACCACCAGAGTAATTGAATGTGTGTTCTTTTCCTAAACCACAACTATCGTAATTGCGTGTGTGTTCCTTGCATAAACCACCACCAAAGTCATTGCATGTGTCTTCTTTTCCTAAACCACATGGATCCACTAGAGTGATTGCATGTGTCTTTTTTTTCTAAACCACCACCAAAGTTATTTCCTGTGTCTTCCTTTCCTAAACCACCACCAGAGTCATTGCATGTGTCTTCTTTTCCTAAACCACTTGGATCCACTAGTGTCATTGCATGTGTGTTCCTTTCTTAAACAACACCAGAGTCATTGCATGTGTGTTCCTTTTCCTAAACCACCACTAGAGTCATTACATGTGTCTTATTTTCCTAAACCACATGGATGCACCAGAGTCATTGCATGTGTCTTCCTTTCCTAAACCACCACCAGAATCATTACGTGTGTGTTCCTTTCCTAAACCACCACCAGAGTCATTGCATGTGTCTTCCTTTCCTAAACCACCACCAGATTCATTGCATGTGTGTTCCTTTAGAAAACCACCACCAGAGTCATTGCATGTGTGTTCTTTTCCTAAACCACATGGATCCACTAGGGTTATTGCATGAGGGTTCCTTTCCTAAACCACATTAGAGTCATTGCATGTGTATTATTTTCCTAAATCACCACCAGAGTCATTGCATGTGTATTCCTTTTCTTAACCACCACCAGAGTCATGGCATGTGTGTTCCTTTCTTAAACCACCACCAGAGTCAAGGCATGTGCGTTCCTTTCCAAAACCACCACCATAGTCATTGCATGGGTCTTCTTTTCCAAAACCATATGGATCCACCAGTGTCATTGCATGTGTGTTCCATTCTTAAACCACCACCAGGGTCATTGCATGTGTGTTCCTTTCCTAAACCACTGCCAGAGTCATTGCATGTGTCTTATTTTCCTAAACCACCAGCAGAGTCATTGCATGTGTGCTCCTTTCCAAAACCACCACCAGGGTCATTGCATGTGTGTTCCTTTCCTAAACCACCACCAGAGTCATTGCATATGTCTTCTTTTCCTAAACCACATGGATCCACCAGTGTCATTGCATGTGTGTTCCTTTCTTAAACCACCACTAGAGACATTGCATGTTTGTTCCTTTTCGTAAAACACCACCATAGTCATTGCATGTGTGTTCCTTTCTTAAACCACTACCAGAGTCATTGCATGTGCGTTCCTTTCCAAAACCACCACCAGATTCATTGCATGTGTGTTCCTTTCCTAAACCACCACCAGAGTCATTGCATATGTCTTATTTTCCTAAACCACATGGATCCACCAGTGTCATTGCATGTGTGTTCCTTTCTTAAACCACCACCAGAGTCATTGCATGTGTGTTTCTTTTCGTAAACTAGCAGCAGAGTCATTGCATGTGTCTTCTTTTCCTAAACCACATGGATCCACCAGAGTCATTGCTTGTGTCTTCCTTTCCTAAACCACCACCAGAATCATTACATGTGTGTTCCTTTCCTAAATCACCACCAGTGTCATTGCATGTGTCTTTTTTCCTAAACCACATGGATCCACTAGAGTCATTGCATCTATCTTCCTTCCCTAAGCCACCACTAGAGTCATGCATGTGTGTTCCTTTCTTAAACCACCACCAGAGTCATTGCATGTGTGTTGCTTTCCTAAACCATGGCCAGAGTCATTGCATGTGTCTTATTTTGCTAAACCACCAGCAGACTCGTTGCATGTGTCTTCTTTTCCTAAACCACATGGATCCACCAGAGTCATTGCATGTGTCTTCCTTTCCTAAACCACCACCAGAGTTATTGCATGTGTCTTATTTTCATAAAGCACATGGATCCACCAGAGTTATTGTATGTGTGTTGTTTTCCTAAACCACCACTAGAGTCAAGGCGTGTGTATTATTTTCCTAAACCACCACCAGAGTCATTGCATGTGTCTTCTTTTCCTAACCCATATGGATCCACAGTGTCATTGCATGTGTGTTCCTTTCTTAAACCACCACCAGAGTCATTGCATGTGTGTTCCTTTCTTAAACCACCACCAGAGTCATTGCATGTGTGTTCCTTTTCCTAAACCACATGGATGCACCAGAGTCATTGCATGTGTCTTCCTTTCCTAAACCACCACCAGAGTCATTGCATGTGCGTTCCTTTCCTAAACCACCATCAAGGTCATTGCATGTGTCTTCCTTTCCTAAACCACCACTAGATTCATTGCATGTGTGTTCCTTTCGAAAACCACCACCAGAGTCATTGCATATGTGTTCTTTTCCTAAACCACATGGGTCCACTAGGTTTATTGCATGAGTGTTCCTTTCCTAAACCAACATTAGAGTCATTGCATGTGTCTTCTTTTCCTAAACCACCACCAGAGTCATTGCATGTGTCTTCCTTTCCTAAACCACCACTAGAGTAATTGCATGTGTGTTCCTTTCTTAAACCACCACCAGAGTCAAGGCATGTGTTTTCCTTTCCTAAACCACCACCATAGTCATTGCATGTGTCTTCTTTTCCAAAACCATATGGATCAACCAGTGTCATTGCATGTGTGTTCCTTTCTTTAACCACCACCAGAGTCATTGCATGTGTGTTCCTTTCCTAAACCACCACCAGAGTCATTGCATTTGCCTTATTTTTCTAAACCACCACTAGAGTGATTGCACGTGTGTTCCTTTCCTAAACCACCACCAGAGTCATTGCATTTTCCTTCTTTTCCTAAACCACATGGATCCACCAGAGTTCATTGGTCTTATTTTTCTAAACCACCACTAGAGTCATTGCATGTGTCTTCCTTTCCTAAACCACCACCAGAGTCATTGCATGTGTGCTCCATTCCAAAACCACCACCATAGTCATTGCATGTGTGTACCTTTCCTAAACCACCACCGGAGTCATTGCATGTGTCTTCTTTTCCTAAACCACATGGATCCACCAGTGTCATAGCATGTGTGTTCCTTTCTTAAACCACCACCAGAGTCATTGCATGTCTGTTCCTTTTCCTAAATCACCACCAGGGTCATTACATGTGTCTTCTTTTCCTAAACCACATGGATGCACTAGAGTCATTGCATGTGTCTTCCTTTCCTAAACCACCACCAGAGTCATTGCATGTGTGTTCCTTTCCTAAACCACTACCAGAGTCATTGCATGTGTCTTCCTTTCCTAAACCACCACCAGATTCATTGCATGTTTGTTCCTTTCAAAAACCACCACCAGAGTCATTGCATGTGTGTTCTTTTCCTAAACCACATGGATCCACTAGGGTTATTGCATGAGTGTTCCTTTACTAAACCAACATTAGAGTCATTGCATGTGTCTTCTTTTCCTAAACCACCACCAGAGTCATTGTATGTGTCTTCCTTTCCTAAACCACCACTAGAGTCATTGCATGTGTGTTCCTTTCTCAAACCAACACCAGAGTCAAGGCATGTGTGTTCTTTTCCTAAACCACCACCATAGTCATTGCATGTGTCTTATTTTCCAAAACCATATGGAGCCACCAGTGTCATTGCATGTTTGTTCTTTCTTAAACCACCACCAGAGTCATTGCATGTGTGTTCCTTTCCTAAAACACCTCCAGAGTCACTGCATGTGTCTTATTTTCCTAAACCACCAGCAGAGTCATTGCATGTGTCTGCTTTTCCTAAACCACATGGATCCACCAGAGTCATTGCATGTGTGTTCCTTTCTTAAACCTCCACTAGAGTCAAGGCATGTGTGTTCCTTTCCTAAACCACCACCAGAGTCATTGCATGTGTGTTCCTTTCCTAAACAACCACCAGAGTCATTGCATGTGTCTTCTTTTCCTAAACCACCACTAGAGTAATTGCATGTGTGTTCCTTTCCTAAACCACCACCAGAGTTATTGCATTTTCCTTCTTTTCCTAAACCACATGGATCCACCAGAGTTCATTGGTCTTCTTTTTCTAAACCACCACCAGAGTCATTGAATGTGTCTTCCTTTCCTAAATCACCGCCAAAGTCATTGCATGTGTGTTCCTTTCCAAAACCACCACTAGAGTCATTGCATGTGTGGTCCTTTCCTAAACCACCACTAGAGTCATTGCATGTGTCTTCTTTTCCTAAACCACATGGCTCCACCAGTGTCATTGCATGTGTGTTCCTTTCTGAAACCACAACCAGAGTCATTGCATGTGTGTTCCTTTTCGTAAAACACCACCAGAGTCATTGCATATGTCTTCCTTTCCTAAACCACCACCAGAGTCATTGCATGTGTGTTCCTTTCCAAAACCACCACCAGAGTCATTGCATGTATGTTCCTTTCCTAAACAACCACCAGAGTCATTGCATGTGTCTGCTTTTCCTAAACCACCACCAGAGTCATTGCATGTGTCTTCCTTTCCTCAACCACCACCAGAATCATTGCATGTGTTTTCCTTTCTTAAACCACCACTAGAGTCAAGGCATGTGTGTTCCTTTCCTAAACCACCACTAGAGTCATTGCATTCGTCTACTTTTCCAAAACCATATGGATCCACCAGTGTCATTGCATGTGTGCTCCTTTTCATAAACCACCACCAGAGGCATTGCATGTGTGTTACTTTCCTAAACCACCACCAGAGTCATTGCATGTGTCTTATTTTCCTAAACCACCAGTAGAGTCATTGCATGTGTCTTCTGTTCCTAAACCACATGGATCCACCAGTGTCATTGCATGTGAGTTCCTTTCCTAAACCACCGCCAGAGTCATTGCATGTGTCTTATTTTCCTAAACCACATGGATCCACCAGAGTCATTGTATGTGTGTTCCTTTCCTAAACTACCACGAGAGTCATTGAATGTGTTTTATTTTCCTAAACCACCACCTGAGTCATTGCATGTGTGTTCCTTTCCTAATCCACCACTAGAGTCATTGCATGTGTCTTCTTTTCCTAAACCACAGGGATCCACCACAGTCATTGCATGTGTGCTCCTTTCCAAAACCACCATCAGAGCCATTGCATGTGTCTTCCTTTCCTAAACCACCACCAGAGTCATTGCATGTGTCTTCTTTTCCTAAACCACAGGGATCCACCAGAGTCATTGCATGTGTGCTCCTTTCCAAAACAACCATCAGAGTCATTGCATGTGTCTTCTTTTCGTAAACCACATGTATCGACGAGTGTCATTGCATGGGTGTTCCTTTCTGAAACCACCACTAGAGTCATTGCATTTGTGTTCTTTTCCTAAACCACATGGATCCACCAGAGTCATTGCATGTGTGTTCCTTTCCTAAACCACCACCGATGTCATTGCTTGTGTCTTGTTTTCCTAAACCACATGGATCCACCAGTGTCATTGCATGTGTGTTCCTTTCTTAAACCACCACCAGAGTCATTGCATGTGCGTATCTTTCATAAACCACCACCAGAGTCATTACATGTGTCTTGTTTTCCTAAACCAGATGAATCCACTAGAGTCATTGCCCGTGTCTTCCTTTCCTAAACCACCACCAGAATTATTGCATGTGTGTTCCTTTCCTAATCCACCACCAGAGTCATTGCATGTGTCTTTTTTTCCTAAACCACATGGATCCACCAGAGTCATTGCATCTACCTTCCTTCCCTAAACCACCACAGAGTCATTGCATGTGTGTTCCTTTCCTAAACCACCACCAGAGTCATTGAATGTGTGTTCTTTTCCTAAACCACAATTATAGTAACTGCACTTGTGTTCTTTTCGTAAACCACCACCAAAGTCATTGCATGTGTCTTCTTTTCCTAAATCACATGGATCCACCAGAGTCTTGGCATGTGTCTTGTTTTTCTAAACCGCCACCAAAGTCATTGCATGTGTCTTCCTTTCCTAAGCCACCACCAGAGTCATTGCATGTGTGTTCCTTTCCAAAACCACCACCAGAGTCATTGCATGTGTCTTCTTTTCCTAAACCACATGGATCCACCAGTGTCATTGCATGTGTGTTCCTTTCTTAAACCTCCACTAGAGTCAAGGCATGTGTGTTCCTTTCCTAAACCACCACCAGAGTCATTGCATGTGTGTTCCTTTCCTAAACAACCACCAGAGTCATTGCATGTGTCTTCTTTTCCTAAACCACCACTAGAGTAATTGCATGTGTGTTCCTTTCCTAAACCACCACCAAAGTTATTGCATTTTCCTTCTTTTCCTAAACCACATGGCTCCACCAGTGTCATTGCATGTGTGTTCCTTTCTGAAACCACCACCAGAGTCATTGCATGTGTGTTCCTTTTCGTAAAACACCACCAGAGTCATTGCATATGTCTTCCTTTCCTAAACCACCAGCAGAGTCATTGCATGTGTGTTCCTTTCCAAAACCACCACCAGAGTCATTGCATGTATGTTCCTTTCCTAAACAACCACCAGAGTCATTGCACGTGTCTGCTTTTCCTAAACCACCACCAGAGTCATTGCATGTGTCTTCCTTTCATCAACCACCACCAGAGTCATTGCATGTGTTTTCCTTTCTTAAACCACCACTAGAGTCAAGGCATGTGTGTTCCTTTCCTAAACCACCACTCGAGTCATTGCATGTGTCTACTTTTCCAAAACCATATGGATCCACCAGTGTCATTGCATGTGTGCTCCTTTTCGTAAACCACCACCAGAGGCATTGCATGTGTGTTCCTTTCCTAAACCACCACCAGAGTCATTGCATGTGTCTTATTTTCCTAAACCACCAGTAGAGTCATTGCATGTGTCTTCTTTTCCTAAACCACATGGATCCACTAGAGTCATTGCATGTGTGTTCCTTTTCCTAAACCACCACTAGAGTCATTACATGTGGCTTCTTTTCATAAACAACATGGATGCACCAGAGTCATTACATGTGTCTTCCTTTCCTAAACCACCACCAGAGTCATTGAATGTGTGTTCCTTTCCTAAACCACCACCAGAGTCATTGCATGTGTCTTCCTTTAATAAACCACCACCAGATTCATTGCATGTGTGTTCCTTTCGGAAACCACCACCAGAGTCATTGCATGTGTGTTCTTTTCCTAAACCAGATGGATCCACTAGGGTTATTGCATGAGTTTTCCTTTCCTAAACAAACATTAGAGTCATTGCATGTGTCTTATTTTCCTAAACCACCACCAGAGTCATTGCATGTGTCTTCCTTTCCTAAACCACCACCAGAGTCATTGCATGTGTGTTCCTTTCTTAAACCACCACCAGAGTCAAGGCATGTGTGTTCCTTTCCTAAACCACCACCATAGTCATTGCATGTGTCTTCTATTCGAAAACCATATGGATCCACCAGTGTAATTGCATGTGTGTTCCTTTCTTAAACCACCACTAGAGTCATTGCATGTGTGTTCCTTTCCTAAGCCACCGCCAGAGTAATTGCATGTGTCTTATTTTCCTAAACCACCAACAGAGTCATTGCATGTGTCTTCTTTTCCTAAACCACATGGATCCACCAGAGTCATTGCATGTGTCTTCCTTTCCTAAACCACCACTAGAGTCATTCTATGTGTGTTATTTTCCTAAACCACCACCAGAGTCATTGCATATGTGTTCCTTTCCTAAACCACCACAAGAGTCATTGCATGTGTCTTCCTTTCCTAAACCACCACTAGAATAATTGCATGTGTGTTCCTTTCCTAAACCACCACCAGAGTCATTGCATGTGTCTTCCTTTCCTCAACCACCACCGAAGTCATTGCATGTGATTTCCTTTCTTAAACCACCACTAGAGTCAAGGAATGTGTGTTCCTTTCCTAAACCACCACCAGAGTCATTGCATGTGTCTACTTTTCCAAAACCATCTGGATCCACCAGTGAAATTGCATGTGTGCTCCTTTTCGTAAACCACCACCTGAGTCATTGCATGTGTGTTCCTTTCCTAAACCACTGACCAGAGTCATTGCATGTGTGCTCCCTTACTAAACCACCACCAGAGTCATTGCATGTGTGTTCCTTTCCTAAACCACCACAAGAGTAATTGCATGTGTGTTCCTTTTCTAAACCACCATCAGAGTCATTGAATGTGTGTTATTTTCCTAAACCACCACTAGAGTCATTGCATGTGTGTTCTTATCCTAAACCACCACCAGAGTCATTGCATGTGTCTTCCTTTCCTAAACCACCACCAGAGTCATTGAATGTGTGTTCCTTTCCTAAACCACCACCAGAGTCATTGCATGTGTCTTCCTTTCCTAAACCACCACCAGATTCATTGCATGTGTGTTCCTTTCGGAAACCACCACCAGAGTCATTGCATGTGTGTTCTTTTCCTAAACCACATGGATCCACTAGGGTTATTGCATGAGTTTTCCTTTCCTAAACAAACATTAGAGTCATGGCATGTGTCTTATTTTCCTAAACCACCACCAGAGTCATTGCATGTGTCTTCCTTTCCTAAACCACCACCAGAGTCATTGCATGTGTGTTCCTTTCTTAAACCACCACCAGAGTCAAGGCATGTGTGTTCCTTTCCTAAACCACCACCATAGTCATTGCATGTGTCTTCTTTTCCAAAACAATATGGATCCACCAGTGTAATTGCATGTGTGTTCCTTTCTTAAACCACCACCAGAGTCATTGCATGTGTGTTCCTTTCCTAAACCACCGCCAGAGTGATTGCATGTGTCTTATTTTCCTAAACCACCAACAGAGTCATTGCATGTGTCTTCTTTTCCTAAACCACATGGATCCACCAGAGTCATTGCATGTGTCTTCCTTTCCTAAACCACCACTAGAGTCATTCTATGTGTGTTATTTTCCTAAACCACCACCAGAGTCATTGCATATGTGTTCCTTTCCTAAACCACCACAAGAGTCATTGCATGCGTCTTCCTTTCCTAAACCACCACTAGAATAATTGCATGTGTGTTCCTTTCCTAAACCACCACCAGAGTCATTGCCTGTTTCTTCCTTTCCTCAACCACCACCAGAGTCATTGCATGTGTTTTCCTTTCTTAAACCACCACTAGAGTCAAGGCATGTGTGTTCCTTTCCTAAACCACCACCAGATTCATTGCATCTGTCTACTTTTGCAAAACCATATGGATCCACCAGTGTCATTGCATGTGTGCTCCTTTTTGTAAACTACCACCTGAGTCAATGCATGTGTGTTCCTTTCCTAAACCACCACCAGAGTCAATGCATTTGTCTTATTTTCCTAAACCACCAGTAGAGTCATTGCATGTGTCTTCTTTCCCTAAAGCACATGTATCCACCAGAGTCATTGCATGTGTCTTCCTTTCCTAAACCACCGCCAGAGTCATTATATGTGTGTTCTTTTCCTAAACCACCGCCAGAGTCATTGCATGTGTGTTCCTTTCATAAACCACCACCAGAGTCATTGCATGTGTCTTCTTTTCTTAAACCACCACTAGAGTAATTGCATGTGTGTTCCTTTCCTAAACCACCAGAGTCATTGCATGTGCCATCTTTTCCTAAACCACATGGATCCACCCGAGGTCATTGGTTTTCTTTTTCTAAACCACCACCAGAGTCATTGCATTGTGTTCCTTTCCTAAACCACCACTAGTGTCATTGCATGTGTGTTTCTTTCCAAAACCACCACCAGAGTCATTGCATGTGTGTTGCTTTCCTAAACCACCACCAGAGTCATTGCATGTGTCTTATTTTCCTAAACCACATGGATCCAATAGAGTCATTGCATGTGTGTTCCTTTTCCTAAACCACCACCAGAGTCATTACATGTGTCGTCTTTTCATAAACAACATGGATGCACCAGAGTCTTTGCATGTGTCTTCCTTTCCTAAACCACCAGTAGAGTCATTGCATGTGTGTTCCTTTCTTAAACCACCACCATTGTCAAGGCATGTGTGTTCCTTTCCTAAACCACCACCATAGTCATTGCAGTGTCTTGTTTTCCAAAACCATATGGATCCACCAGTGTCATTGCATGTGTGTTCTTTCTTAAACCACCACCAGAGTTATTGCATGTGTGTTCCTTTCCTAAACCACCGCCAGAGTCATTGCATGTGTCTTATTTTCCTAAACCACCAGCAGAGTCATTGCATGTGTCTGCTTTTCCTAAACCACCACCAGAGTCATTGCATGTGTCTTCCTTTCCTCAACCACCACCAGAGTCATTGCATGTGTTTTACTTTCTTAAACCACCACTAGAGTCAAGGCATGTGTGTTCCTTTCCTAAACCACCACTAGAGTCATTGCATGTGTCTACTTTTCCAAAACCATATGGATCCACCAGTGTCATTGCATGTGTGCTCCTTTTCGTAAACCACCACCAGAGTCATTGCATGTGTCTTCTTTTCCTAAACCACCACTAGTGTGATTGCATGTGTGTTCCTTTCTTAAACCACCACCAGAGTCATTGCATGTGCCTTCTTTTCCTAAACCACATGGATCCACCCGAGGACATTGGTTTTCTTTTTCTAAACCACCACCAGAGTCATTGCATGTGTGTTCCTTTCCTAAACCACCACTAGAGTCATTGCATGTGTTTTTCTTTCCAAAACCACCACCAGAGTCATTGCATGTGTGTTGCTTTCCTAAATCACCACCAGAGTCATTGCATGTGTCTTATTTTCCTAAACCACATGGATCCACTAGAGTCATTGCATGTGTGTTCCTTTTCCTAAACCACCACCAGAGTCATTACATGTGTCTTCTTTTCATAAACAACATGGATGCACCAGAGTCATTGCATGCGTCTTCCTTTCCTAAACCACCACCAGAGTTATTGCATGTGCATTCCTTTCTTAAACCACCACCAGAGTCAAGGAATGTGTGTTCCTTTCCTAAACCACCACCATAGTCATTGCATGTGTCTTGTTTTCCAAAACCATATGGATCCACCAGTGTCATTGCATGTGTGTTCTTTCTTAAACCACCACCAGAGTCATTGCATGTGTGTTACTTTCCTAAACCACCGCCAGAGTCATTGCATGTGTCTTATTTTCCTAAACCACCAGGAGAGTCATTGCATGTGTCTGCTTTTCCTAAACCACCACCAGAGTCATTGCATGTGTCTTCCTTTCCTCAACCACCACCAGAGTCATTGTGTGTGTTTTCCTTTCTTAAACCACCACTAGAGTCAAGGCATGTGTGTTCCCTTCCTAAACCACCACTAGAATCATTGCATGTGTCTACTTTTGCAAAACCATATGGATCCACCAGTGTCATTGCATGTGTGCTCCTTTTCGTAAACCACCACCAGAGTCATTGCATGTGTGTTCCTTTCCTAAACCACCACCAGAGTCATTGCATGTGTCTTATTTTCCTAAACCACCAGTAGAGTCATTGCATGTGTCTTCTTTTCCTAAACCACATGGATCCACCAGAGTCATTGCATGTGTCTTCCTTTCCTAAACCACCACTAGAGTCATTATATGTGTGTTCTTTTCCTAAACCACCACCAGAGTCATTGCATGTGTGTTCCTTTCGTAAACCACCACCAGAGTCATTGCATGTGTCTTCTTTTCCTAAACCACCACTAGAGTAATTG
Source organism: Avena sativa (assembly GCA_916181665.1). NCBI lineage: Eukaryota > Viridiplantae > Streptophyta > Magnoliopsida > Poales > Poaceae > Avena > Avena sativa. The sequence continues at coordinate 370,463,990 of OV702291.1, read as the reverse complement.
CATGGGTGTTCCTTTCCCAAACCACCACCAGAGTCATTGCATGTGCCTTCTTTTCCTAAACCACATGGATCCACCCGAGGTCATTGGTTTTCTTTTTCTAAACCACCACCAGAGTCATTGCATGTGTGTTCCTTTCCTAAACCACCACTAGAGTCATTGCATGTGTGTTCCTTTCCAAAACCACCACCAGAGTCATTGCATGTGTGTTTCTTTCCTAAACCACCAACAGAGTCATTGCATGTGTCTTCTTTTCCTAAACCACATGGATCCACTAGAGTCATTGCATGTGTGTTCCTTTTCCTAAACCACCACCAGAGTCATTACATGTGTCTTCTTTTAATAAACAACATGGATGCACCAGAGTCATTGCATGTGTCTTCCTTTCCTAAACCACCACCAGAGTCATTGCATGTGTGTTCCTTTCTTAAACCACCACCAGAGTCAAGGCATGTGTGTTCCTTTCCTAAACCACCACCATAGTCATTGCATGTGTCTTGTTTTCCAAAACCATATGGATCCACCAGTGTCATTGCATGTGTGTTCTTTCTTAAACCACCACTAGAGTCATTGCATGTGTGTTCCTTCCCTAAACCACCGCCAGAGTCATTGCATGTCTCTTATTTTCCTAAACCACCAGCAGAGTCATTGCATGTGTCTGCTTTTCCTAAACCACCACAAGAGTCATTGCATGTGTCTTCCTTTACTCAACCACCACCAGAGTCATTGCATATATTTTCCTTTCTTAAACCACCACTAGAGTCGAGGCATGTGTGTTCCTTTCCTAAACCACAACTAGAGTCATTGCATGTGTCTACTTTTCCAAAACCATATGGATCCACCAGTGTCATTGCATGTGTGCTCCTTTTCATAAACCACCACCAGAGTCATTGCATGTGTCTTATTTTCCTAAACCACCACTAGAGTGATTGCATGTGTGTTCCTTTCCTAAACCACCACCAGAGTCATTGCATGTGCCTTCTTTTCCTAAACCACATGGATCCACCCGAGGTCATTGGTTTTCTTTTTCTAAACAACCACCAGAGTCATTGCATGTGTGTTCGTTTCCTAAACCACCACTAGAGTCATTGCATGTGTGTTTCTTCCCAAAACCACCACTAGAGTCATTGCATGTGTGTTGATTTCCTAAACCACCACCAGAGTCATTGCATGTGTCTTATTTTCCTAAACCACAAGGATCCACTAGAGTCATTGCATGTGTGTTCCTTTTCCTAAACCAGCACCAGAGTCATTACATGTGTCTTCTTTTCATAAACAACATGGATGCACCAGAGTCATTGGATGTGTCTTCCTTTCCTAAACCACCACCAGAGTTATTGCATGTGTGTTCCTTTCTTAAACCACCACCAGAGTCAAGGCATGTGTGTTCCTTTCCTAAACCACCACCATAGTCATTGCATGTGTCTTGTTTTCCAAAACCATATGGATCCACCAGTGTCATTGCATGTTTGTTCTTTCTTAAACCACCACCAGAGTCATTGCGTGTGTGTTCCTTTCCTAAACCACCACCATAGTCATTGCATGTGTCTTATTTTCCTAAACCACCAGCAGAGTCATTGCATGTGTCTGCTTTTCCTAAACCACCAGAGTCATTGCATGTGTCTTCCTTTCCTCAACCACCACCAGAGTCATTGCATGTGTTTTCCTTTCTTAAACCACCACTAGAGCCAAGACATGTGTGTTCCTTTCCTAAACCACCACTAGAGTCATTGCATGTGTCTACTTTTCCAAAACCATATGGATCCACCAGTGTCATTGCATGTGTGTTCTTTCTTAAACCACCACTAGAGTCATTGCATGTGTGTTCCTTTCCTAAACCACCGCCAGATTCATTGCATGTCTCTTATTTTCCTAAACCACCAACAGAGTCATTGTATGTGTCTGCTTTTCCTAAACCACCACCAGAGTCATTGCATGTGTCTTCCTTTCCTCAACTACCACCAGAGTCATTGCATCTGTTTTCCTTTCTTAAACCACCACTAGAGTCAAGGCATGTGTGTTCCTTTCCTAAACCAGCACTAGAGTCATTGCATGTGTCTACTTTTCCAAAACCATATGGATCCACCAGTGTCATTGCATGTGTGCTCCTTTTCGTAAACCACCACCAGAGTCATTGCATGTGTCTTATTTTCCTAAACCACCACTAGAGTGATTGCATGTGTGTTCCTTTCCTAAACCACCACTAGAGTCATTGCATGTGCCTTCTTTTCCTAAACCACATGGATCCACCCGAGGTCATTGGTTATCTTTTTCTAAATCACCACCAGAGTCATTTCATGTGTGTTTCTTTCCGAAACCACCATCAGAGTCATTGCATGTGTGTTGCTTTCCTAAACGACCCACAGAGTCATTGCATGTGTCTTCTTTTCCTAAACCACATGGATCCACTAGAGTCATTGCATGTGTGTTCCTTTTCCTAAACCACCACCAGAGTCATTACATGTGTCTTCTTTTCATAAACAACATGGATGCACCAGAGTCATTGCATGTGTCTTCCTTTCCTAAACCACCACCAGAGTCATTGCATGTGTGTTCCTTTCTTAAACCACCACCAGAGTCAAGGCATGTGTGTTCCTTTCCTAAACCACCACCATAGTCATTGCATGTGTCTTGTTTTCCAAAACCATATGGATCCACCAGTGTCATTGCATGTGTGTTCTTTCTTAAACCACCACCAGAGTCATTGCATGTGTGTTCCTTTCCTAAACCACCGCTAGAGTCATTGCATGTGCCTTATTTTCCTAAACCACCAGGAGAGTCCTTGCATGTGTCTGCTTTTCCTAAACCACCACCAGAGTCATTGCATGTGTTTTCCTTTCTTAAACCACCACTAGAGTCAAGGCATGTGTGTTCCCTTCCTAAACCACCACTAGAGTCATTGCATGTGTCTACTTTTCCAAAACCATATGGATCCACCAGTGTCATTGCATGTGTGCTCCTTTTGGTAAACCACCACCAGAGTCATTGCAAGTGTGTTCCTTTCCTAAACCACCACCAGAGTCATTGCATGTGTCTTATTTTCCTAACCCACCAGTAGAGTCATTGCATGTGTCTTCTTTTCCTAAACCACATGGATCCACCAGAGTCATTGCATGTGTCTTACTTTCCTAAACCACCACTAGAGTCATTATATGTGTGTTCTTTTCCTAAACCACCACCAGAGTCATTGCATGTGTGTTCCTTTCGTAAACCACCACCAGAGTCATTGCATGTGTCTTCTTTTCCTAAACCACCACTAGAGTAATTGCATGTGTGTTCCGTTCCCAAACCACCACCAGAGTCATTACATGTGCCTTCTTTTCCTAAACCACATGGATCCATCCGAGGTCATTGGTTTTATTTTTCTAAACCACCACCAGAGTCATTGCATGTGTGTTCCTTTCCTAAACCACCACTAGAGTCATTGCATGTGTGTTCCTTTCCAAAACCACCACCAGAGTCATTGCATGTGTGTTGCTTTCCTAAACCACCACCAGAGTCATTGCATGTGTGTTGCTTTCCTAAACGACCCACAGAGTCATTGCATGTGTCTTCTTTTCCTAAACCACATGGATCCACTAGAGTCATTGCATGTGTGTTCCTTTTCCTAAACCACCACCAGAGTCATTACATGTGTCTTCTATTCATAAACAACATGGATGCACCAGAGTCATTGCATGTGTCTTCCTTCCCTAAACCACCACCAGAGTCATTGCATGTGTGTTCCTTTCTTAAACCACCACTAGAGTCAAGGCATGTGTGATCCTTTCCTAAACCACCACCATAGTCATTGCATGTGTCTTGTTTTCCAAAACCATATGGATCCACCAGTGTCATTGCATGTGTGTTCTTTCTTAAACCACCACTAGAGTCATTGCATGTGTGTTCCTTTCCTAAACCACCGCCAGAGTCATTGCATGTCTCTTATTTTCCTAAACCACCAGCAGAGTCATTGCATGTGTCTGCTTTTCCTAAACCACCACCAGAGTCATTGCATGTGTCTTCCTTTCCTCAACCACCACCAGAGTCATTGCATCTGTTTTCCTTTCTTAAACCACCACTAGAGTCAAGGCATGTGTGTTCCTTTCCTAAACCACCACTAGAGTCTTTGCATGTGTCTACTTTTCCAAAACCATATGGATCCACCAATGTCATTGAATGTGTGCTCCTTTTCGTAAACCACCACCAGAGTCATTGCATGTGTCTTATTTTCCTAAACCACCACTAGAGTGATTGCATGTGTGTTCCTTTCCTAAACCACCACCAGAGTCATTGCATGTGCCTTCTTTTCCTAAACCACATGGATCCACCCGAGGTCATTGGTTTTCTTTTTCTAAACCACCACCAGAGTCATTGCATGTGTGTTCCTTTCCAAAACCACCACTAGAGTCATTGCATGTGTGTTTCTTTCCAAAACCACCACCAGAGTCATAGCATGTGTGTTGCTTTCCTAAACCACCACCAGAGTCATTGCATGTGTCTTATTTTCCTAAACCACATGGATCCACTAGAGTCATTGCATGTGTATTCCTTTTCCTAAACCACCACCAGAGTCATTACATGTGTCTTCTTTTCATAAACATAATGGATGCACCAGAGTCATTGCATGTGTCTTCCTTTCCTAAACCACCACCAGAGTCATTGCATGTGTGTTCCTTTCTTAAACCACCACCAGAGTCAAGGCATGTGTGTTCCTTTCCTAAACGACCACCATAGTCATTGCATGTGTCTTGTTTTCCAAAACCATATGGATCCACCAGTGTCATTGCGTGTGTGTTTTTTCTTAAACCACCACCAGAGTCATTGCATGTCTGTTCCTTTCCTAAATGACCGCCAGAGTCATTGCATGTGTCTTATTTTCATAAACCACCAGCAGAGTCATTGCATGTGTCTGCTTTTCCTAAACCTCCACCAGAGTCATTGCATGTGTCTTCCTTTCCTCAACCACCACCAGAGTCATTGCATGTGTTTTCCTTTCTTAAACCACCACTAGAGTCAAGGCATGTGTGTTCCCTTCCTAAACCACCACTAGAGTCATTGCATGTGTCTACTTTTCCAAAACCATATGGATCCACCAGTGTCATTGCATGTGTGCTCCTTTTCGTAAACCACCACCAGAGTCATTGCATGTGTGTTCCTTTCCTAAACCACCACCAGAGTCATTGCATTTGTCTTATTTTCCTAAACCACCAGTAGAGTCATTGCTTGTGTCTTCTTTTCCTAAACCACGTGGATCCACCAGAGTCATTGCATGTGTCTTCCTTTCCTAAACCACCACTAGAGTCATTATATGTGTGTTCTTTTCCTAAACCACCACCAGAGTCATTGTATGTGTGTTCCTTTCGTAAACCACCACCAGAATCATTGCATGTGTCTTCGTTTCCTAAACCACCACTAGAGTAATTGCATGTGTGTTCCTTTCCTAAACCACCACCAGAGTCATTGCATGTGCCTTCTTTTCCTAAACCACATGGATCCACCCGAGGTCATTGGTTTTCTTTTTCTAAACCACCACTAGAGTCATTGCATGTGTGTTCCTTTCCTAAACCACCACTAGAGTCATTGCATGTGTGTTCCTTTCCAAAACCACCACCAGAGTCATTGCATGTGTGTTGCTTTCCTAAACCACCACCAGAGTCATTGCATGTGTCTTCTTTTCCTAAACCACATGGATCCACTAGAGTCATTGCATGTGTGTTCCTTTTCCTAAACCACCACCAGAGTCATTACATGTGGCTTCTTTTCATAAACAACATGGATGCACCAGAGTCATTGCATGTGTCTTCCTTTCCTAAACCACCACCAGAGTCATTGAATGTGTGTTCCTTTCCTAAACCACCACCAGAGTCATTGCATGTGTCTTCCTTTCCTAAACCACCACTAGAGTCATTATATGTGTGTTCTTTTCCTAAACCACCACCAGAGTCATTGTATGTGTGTTCCTTTCGTAAACCACCACCAGAATCATTGCATGTCTCTTCGTTTCCTAAACCACCACTAGAGTAATTGCATGTGTGTTCCTTTCCTAAACCACCACCAGAGTCATTGCATGTCAGTTCCTTTCCTAAACTACCACTAGAGTCATTGCATGTGTGTTCCTTTCCAAAACCACCACCAGAGTCATTGCATGTGTGTTGCTTTTCTAAACCACCACCAGAGTCATTGCATGTGTCTTCTTTTCCTAAACCACATGGATCCACTAGAGTCATTGCATGTGTGTTCCTTTTCCTAAACCACCACCAGAGTCATTACATGTGGCTTCTTTTCATAAACAGCATGGATGCACCAGAGTCATTGCATGTGTCTTCCTTTCCTAAACCACCACTAGATTCATTACATGTGTGTTCCTTTCGGAAACCACCACCAGAGTCATTGCATGTGTGTTCTTTTCCTAAACCACATGGATCCACTAGGGTTATTGCATGAGTTTTCCTTTCCTAAACCAACATTAGAGTCATTGCATGTGTCTTATTTTCCTAAACCACCACCAGAGTCATTACATGTGTCTTCCTTTCCTAAACCACCACCAGAGTCATTGCATGTGTGTTCCTTTCATAAACCACGACGAGAGTCAAGGCATGTGTGTTCCTTTCCCAAACCACCACCATAGTCATTGCATGTGTCTTCTATTCCAAAACCATATGGATCCACCAGTGTAATTGCATGTATGTTCCTTTCTTAAACCACCACCAGAGTCATTGCATGTGTGTTCCTTTCCTAAACCACCGCCAGAGTTATTGCATGTGTCTTATTTTCCTAAACCACCAACAGAGTCATTGCATGTGTCTTCTTTTCCTAAACCACATGGATCCACCAAAGTCATTGCATGTGTCTTCCTTTCCTAAACCACCACTAGAGTCATTCTATTTGTGTTATTATCCTAAACCACCACCATAGTCATTGCATATGTGTTCCTTTCCTAAACCACCACAAGAGTCATTGCATGTGTCTTCTTTTCCTAAACCACCACTAGAATAATTGCATGCGTGTTCCTTTCCTAAACCACCACCAGAGTTATTGCATTTGCCTTCTTTTCCTAAACCACATGGATCCCCCAGAGTTCGTTGGTCTTATTTTTCTAAACCACCACCAGAGTCATTGCATGTGTTCCTTTCCTAAACCATCAGAGTCATTGCATGTGTGTTCCTTTCCTAAACCACCACTAGAGTCAATGCATCTGTGTTCCTTTCCTAAACCACCACCAGAGTCATTGCATGTGTCTTCCTTTCCTCAACCACCACCAGAGTCATTGCATGTGTTTTCCTGTCTTAAACCACCACTAGAGTCAAGGCATGTGTGTTCCTTTCCTAAACCACCACTAGAGTCATTGCATGTGTCTACTTTTCCAAAACCATATGGATCCACCAGTGTCATTGCATGTGTGCTCCTTTTCGTAAACCACCACCAGAGTCATTGCATGTGTGTTCCTTTCCTAAACCACCACCAGAGTCATTGCATGTGTCTTATTTTCCTAAACCACCAGTAGAGTCATTGCATGTGTCTTCTTTTCCTAAACCACATGGATCCACCAGAGTCATTGCATGTGTCTTCCTTTCGTAAACCACCACTAGAGTCATTATATGTGTGTTCTTTTCCTAAACCACCACAAGAGTCATTGCATGTGTGTTCCTTTTGTAAACCACCACCAGAGTCATTGCATGTGTCTTCTTTTCCTAAACCACCACTAGAGTAATTGCATGTGTGTTCCTTCCCCAAACCACCACAGAGTCATTGCATGTGCCTTCTTTTCCTAAACCACATGGATCCACCCGAGGTCATTGGTTTTCTTTTTCTAAACCACCACCAGAGTCATTGCATGTGTGTTCCTTTCCTAAACCACCACTAGAGTCATTGCATGTGTGTTCCTTTCCAAAACAACCAACAGAGTCATTGCATGTGTGTTGCTTTCCTAAACCACCAACAGAGTCATTGCATGTGTCTTCTTTTCCTAAACCACATGGATCCACTAGAGTCATTGCATTTGTGTTCCTTTTCCTAAACCACCACCAGAGTCATTACATGTGGCTTCTTTTCATAAAAAACATGGATGCACCAGAGTCATTGCATGTGTCTTCCTTTCCTAAACCACCACCAGATTCATTGCATGTGTGTTCCTTTCGGAAACCACCACCAGAGTCATTGCATGTGTGTTCTTTTCCTAAACCACATGGATCCACTAGGGTTATTGCATGAGTTTTCCTTTCCTAAACCAACATTAGAGTCATTGCATGTGTCTTATTTTCCTAAACCACCACCAGAGTCATTACATGTGTCTTCCTTTCCTAAACCACCACCAGAGTCATTGCATGTGTGTTCCTTTCTTAAACCACGACGAGAGTCAAGGCATGTGTGTTCCTTTCCTAAACCACCACCATAGTCATTGCATGTGTCTTCTTTTCCAAAACCATATGGATCCACCAGTGTAATTGCATGTCTGTTCCTTTCTTAAACCACCACCAGAGTCATTGCATGTGTGTTCCTTTCCTAAACCACCGCCAGAGTTATTGCATGTGTCTTATTTTCCTAAACCACCAACAGAGTCATTGCATGTGTCTTCTTTTCCTAAACCACATGGATCCACCAGAGTCATTGCATGTGTCTTCCTTTCCTAGACCACCACTAGAGTCATTCTATGTGTGTTATTTTCCTAAACCACCACCACAGTCATTGCATATGTGTTCCTTTCCTAAACCACCACAAGAGTGATTGCATGTGTCTTCTTTTCCTAAACTACCACTAGAATAATTGCATGCGTGTTCCTTTCCTCAACCACCACCAGAGTTATTGCATTTGCCTTCTTTTCCTAAACCACATGGATCCCCTAGAGTTCGTTGGTCTTATTTTTCTAAACCACCACCAGAGTCATTGCATGTGTGTTCCTTTCCTAAACCATCAGAGTCATTGCATGTGTGTTCCTTTCCTAAACCACCACTAGAGTCAATGCATCTGTGTTCCTTTCCTAAACCACCACCAGAGTCATTGCATGTGTCTTCCTTTCCTCAACCACCACCAGAGTCATTGCATGTGTTTTCCTGTCTTAAACCACCACTAGAGTCAAGGCATGTGTGTTCCTTTCCTAAACCACCACTAGAGTCATTGCATGTGTCTACTTTTCCAAAACCATATGGATCCACCAGTGTCATTGCATGTGTGCTCCTTTTCGTAAACCACCACCAGAGTCATTGCATGTGTGTTCCTTTCCTAAACCACCACCAGAGTCATTGCATGTGTCTTATTTTCCTAAACCACCAGTAGAGTCATTGCATGTGTCGTCTTTTCCTAAACCACATGGATCCACCAGAGTCATTGCATGTGTCTTCCTTTCCTAAACCACCACTAGAGTCATTATATGTGTGTTCTTTTCCTAAACCACCACCAGAGTCATTGCATGTGTGTTCCTTTTGTAAACCACCACCAGAGTCATTGCATGTGTCTTCTTTTCCTAAACCACCACTAGAGTAATTGCATGTGTGTTCCTTCCCCAAACCACCACAGAGTCATTGCATGTGCCTTCTTTTCCTAAACCACATGGATCCACCCGAGGTCATTGGTTTTCTTTTTCTAAACCACCACCAGAGTCATTGCATGTGTGTTCCTTTCCTAAACCACCACTAGAGTCATTGCATGTGTGATCCTTTCCAAAACAACCAACAGAGTCATTGCATGTGTGTTGCTTTCCTAAACCACCAACAGAGTCATTGCATGTGTCTTCTTTTCCTAAACCACATGGATCCACTAGAGTAATTGCATGTGTGTTCCTTTTCCTAAACCACCACCAGAGTCATTACATGTGTCTTCTTTTCATAAACAACATGGATGCACCAGAGTCATTGCATGTGTCTTCCTTTCCGAAACCACCACCAGAGTAATTCAATGTGTGTTCCTTTCTTAAACCACCACCAGAGTCAAGGCATGTGTGTTCCTTTCCTAAACCACCACCATAGTCATTGCATGTGTCTTGTTTTCCAAAACCATATGGATCCACCAGTTTCATTGCATGTGTGTTCTTTCTTAAACCACCACTAGAGTCATTGCATGTGTGTTCCTTTCCTAAACTACCGCCAGAGTCATTGCATGTCTCTTATTTTCCTAAACCACCAGCAGAGTCATTGCATGTGTCTGCTTTTCCTAAACCACCACCAGAGTCATTGCATGTGTCTTCCTTTCCTAAACCACCACTAGAGTCATTGCATCTGTTTTCCTTTCTTAAAACACCACTAGAGTCAAGGCATGTGTGTTCCTTTCCTAAACCACCACTAGAGTCATTGCATGTGTCTACTTTTCCAAAACCATATGGATCCACCAGTATCATTGCATGTGTGCTCCTTTTCGTAAACCACCACCAGAGTCATTGCATGTGTCTTGTTTTCCTAAACCACCACTAGAGTGATTGCATTGTGTTCCTTTCCTAAACCACCAGCAGAGTCATTGCATGTGCCTTCTTTTCCTAAACCACATGGATCCACCCGAGGTCATTGGTTTTCTTTTTCTAAACCATCACTAGAGTCATTGCATGTGTGTTCCTTTCCTAAACCACCACTAGAGTCATTGCATGTGTCTTTCTTTCCAAAACCACCACCAGAGTCACTGCATGTGTGTTGCTTTCCTAAACCACCACCAGAGTCATTGCATGTGTCTTGGTTTCCTAAACAACATGGATCCACTAGAGTCATTGCATGTGTGTTCCTTTTCCTAAACCACCACCAGAGTCATTACATGTGTATTCTTTTCATAAACAACATGGATGCACCAGAGTCATTGCATGTGTCTTCCTTTCCTAAACCACCACCAGAGTCATTGCATGTGTTTTCGTTTCTCAAACCACCACCAGAGTCAAGGCATGTGTGTTCCTTTCCTAAACCACCACCATAGTCATTGCATGTGTCTTGTTTTCCAAAACCATATGGATCCACCAGTGTCATTGCATGTGTGTTCTTTCTTAAACCACCACCAGAGTCATTGCATGTGTGTTCCTTTCCTAAACCACCGCCAGAGTCATTGCATGTGTCTTATTTTCCTAAACCAGCAGCAGAGTCATTGCATGTGTCTGCTTTTCCTAAACCACCACCAGAGTCATTGCATGTGTCTTCCTTTCCTCAACCACCACCAGAGTCATTGCATGTGTTTTCCTTTCTTAAACCACCACTAGAGTCAAGGCATGTGTGTTCCTTTCCTAAACCACCACTAGAGTCATTGCATGTGTCTACTTTTGCAAAACCATATGGATCCACCAGTGTCATTGCATGTGTGCTCCTTTTCGTAAACCACCACCAGAATCATTGCATGTGTGTTCCTTTCCTAAACCACCACCAGAGTCATTGCATGTGTCTTATTTTCCTAAACCACCAGTAGAGTCATTGCATGTGTCTTCTTTTCCTAAACCACATGGATCCACCAGAGTCATTGCATGTGTCTTCCTTTCCTAAACCACCACTAGAGTCATTATATGTGTGTTCTTTTCCTAAACCACCACCAGAGTCATTGTATGTGTGTTCCTTTCGTAAACCACCACCAGAGTCATTGCATGTGTCTTCGTTTCCTAAACCACCACTAGAGTAATTGCATGTGTGTTCCTTTCCTAAACCACCACCAGAGTGATTGCATGTGCCTTCTTTTCCTAAACCACATGGATCCACCCAAGGTCATTGGTTTTCTTTTTCTAAACCACCACCAGAGTCATTGCATGTGTGTTCCTTTCCTAAACCACCACTAGAGTCATTGCATGTGTGTTCCTTTCCAAAACCACCACCAGAGTCATTGCATGTGTGTTTCTTTCCTAAACCACCACCAGAGTCATTGCATGTGTCTTCTTTTCGTAAACCACATGGATCCACTAGAGTCATTGCATGTGTGTTCCTTTTCCTAAACCACCACCAGAGTCATTGAATGTGTGTTCCTTTCCTAAACCACCACCAAAGTCATTGCATGTGTCTTCCTTTCCTAAACCACCACCAGATTCATTGCATGTGTGTTCCTTTCGGAAACCACCACCAGAGTCATTGCATGTGTGTTCTTTTCCTAAACCACATGGATCCACTAGGGTTATTGCATGAGTTTTACTTTCCTAAACCAACATTAGAGTCATTGCATGTATCTTATTTTCCTAAACCACCACCAGAGTCATTGCATGTGTCTTCCTTTCCTAAACCACCACCAGAGTCATTGCGTGTGTGTTCCTTTCTTAAACCACCACCAGAGTCAAGGCATGTGTGTTCCTTTCCTAAACCACCACCATAGTCATTGCATGTGTCTTCTTTTCCAAAACCATATGGATCCACCAGTGTAATTGCATGTGTGTTCCTTTCTTAAACCACCACCAGAGTCATTGCATGTGTGTTCCTTTCCTAAACCACCGCCAGAGTGATTGCATGTGTCTTATTTTCCTAAACCACCAACAGAGTCATTGCATGTGTCTTCTTTTCCTAAGCCACATGGATCCACCAGAGTCATTGCATGTGTCTTCCTTTCCTAAACCACCACTAGAGTCATTCTATGTGTGTTATTTTCCTAAACCACCACCAGAGTCATTGCATATGTGTTCCTTTCCTAAACCACCGCAAGAGTCATTGCATGTGTCTTCTTTTCCTAAACCACCACTAGAATAATTGCATGTGTGTTCCTTTCCTAAACCACGACCAGAGTTATTGCATTTGCCTTCTTTTCCTAAACCACATGGATCCCGAGAGTTCGTTGGTCTTATTTTTCTAAACCACCACCAGAGTCCTTGCATGTGTGTTCCTTTCCTAAACCACCAGAGTCATTGCATGTGTGTTCCTTTCCTAAACCACCACTAGAGTCAATGCATCTGTGTTCCTTTCCTAAACCACCACCAGAGTCATTGCATGTGTGTTCCTTTCCTAAACCACCAGAGTCATTGCATGTGTGTTCCTTTCCTAAACCACCACTAGAGTCAATGCATCTGTGTTCCTTTCCAAAAACACCACCAGAGTCATTGCATGTGTCTTCCTTTCCTCAACCACCACCAAAGTCATTGCATGTGTTTTCCTGTCTTAAACCACCACTAGAGTCAAGGCATGTGTGTTCCTTTCCTAAACCACCACCAGAGTCATTGCATGTGTCTACTTTTCCAAAACCATATGGATCCACCAGTGTCATTGCATGTGTGCTCCTTTTCGTAAAACCACTAGAGTCAATGCATGTGTGTTCCTTTCCTAAACAACCACCAGAGTTATTGCATGTGTCTTCTTTTCCTAAACCACCAGTAGAGTCATTGCATGTGTCTTCTTTTCCTAAACCACATGGATCCACCAGAGTCATTGCATGTGTCTTCCTTTCCTAAACCACCACTAGAGACATTATATGTGTGTTCTTTTCCTAAACCACCACCAGAGTCATTGCATGTGTGTTCCTTTCGTAAACCACCACCAGAGTCATTGCATGTGTCTTCTTTTCCTAAACCACCACTACAGTAATTGCATGTGTGTTCCTTTCCCAAACCACCACCAGAGTCATTGCATGTGCCTTCTTTTGCAAAACCACATGGATCCACCCGAGGTCATTGGTTTTCTTTTTCTAAATCACCACCAGAGTCATTTCATGTGTGTTTCTTTCCGAAACCACCATCAGAGTCATTGCATGTGTGTTGCTTTCCTAAACGACCCACAGAGTCATTGCATGTGTCTTCTTTTCCTAAACCACATGGATCCACTAGAGTCATTGCATGTGTGTTCCTTTTCCTAAACCACCACCAGAGTCATTACATGTGTCTTCTTTTCATAAACAACATGGATGCACCAGAGTCATTGCATGTGTCTTCCTTTCCTAAACCACCACCAGAGTCATTGCATGTGTGTTCCTTTCTTAAACCACCACCAGAGTCAAGGCATGTGTGTTCCTTTCCTAAACCACCACCATAGTCATTGCATGTGTCTTGTTTTCCAAAACCATATGGATCCACCAGTGTCATTGCATGTGTGTTCTTTCTTAAACCACCACCAGAGTCATTGCATGTGTGTTCCTTTCCTAAACCACCGCTAGAGTCATTGCATGTGCCTTATTTTCCTAAACCACCAGGAGAGTCCTTGCATGTGTCTGCTTTTCCTAAACCACCACCAGAGTCATTGCATGTGTTTTCCTTTCTTAAACCACCACTAGAGTCAAGGCATGTGTGTTCCCTTCCTAAACCACCACTAGAGTCATTGCATGTGTCTACTTTTCCAAAACCATATGGATCCACCAGTGTCATTGCATGTGTGCTCCTTTTGGTAAACCACCACCAGAGTCATTGCAAGTGTGTTCCTTTCCTAAACCACCACCAGAGTCATTGCATGTGTCTTATTTTCCTAACCCACCAGTAGAGTCATTGCATGTGTCTTCTTTTCCTAAACCACATGGATCCACCAGAGTCATTGCATGTGTCTTACTTTCCTAAACCACCACTAGAGTCATTATATGTGTGTTCTTTTCCTAAACCACCACCAGAGTCATTGCATGTGTGTTCCTTTCGTAAACCACCACCAGAGTCATTGCATGTGTCTTCTTTTCCTAAACCACCACTAGAGTAATTGCATGTGTGTTCCGTTCCCAAACCACCACCAGAGTCATTGCATGTGCCTTCTTTTCCTAAACCACATGGATCCATCCGAGGTCATTGGTTTTATTTTTCTAAACCACCACCAGAGTCATTGCATGTGTGTTCCTTTCCTAAACCACCACTAGAGTCATTGCATGTGTGTTCCTTTCCAAAACCACCACCAGAGTCATTGCATGTGTGTTGCTTTCCTAAACCACCACCAGAGTCATTGCATGTGTGTTGCTTTCCTAAACGACCCACAGAGTCATTGCATGTGTCTTCTTTTCCTAAACCACATGGATCCACTAGAGTCATTGCATGTGTGTTCCTTTTCCTAAACCACCACCAGAGTCATTACATGTGTCTTCTATTCATAAACAACATGGATGCACCAGAGTCATTGCATGTGTCTTCCTTCCCTAAACCACCACCAGAGTCATTGCATGTGTGTTCCTTTCTTAAACCACCACTAGAGTCAAGGCATGTGTGATCCTTTCCTAAACCACCACCATAGTCATTGCATGTGTCTTGTTTTCCAAAACCATATGGATCCACCAGTGTCATTGCATGTGTGTTCTTTCTTAAACCACCACTAGAGTCATTGCATGTGTGTTCCTTTCCTAAACCACCGCCAGAGTCATTGCATGTCTCTTATTTTCCTAAACCACCAGCAGAGTCATTGCATGTGTCTGCTTTTCCTAAACCACCACCAGAGTCATTGCATGCGTCTTCCTTTCCTCAACCACCACCAGAGTCATTGCATCTGTTTTCCTTTCTTAAACCACCACTAGAGTCAAGGCATGTGTGTTCCTTTCCTAAACCACCACTAGAGTCTTTGCATGTGTCTACTTTTCCAAAACCATATGGATCCACCAATGTCATTGAATGTGTGCTCCTTTTCGTAAACCACCACCAGAGTCATTGCATGTGTCTTATTTTCCTAAACCACCACTAGAGTGATTGCATGTGTGTTCCTTTCCTAAACCACCACCAGAGTCATTGCATGTGCCTTCTTTTCCTAAACCACATGGATCCACCCGAGGTCATTGGTTTTCTTTTTCTAAACCACCACCAGAGTCATTGCATGTGTGTTCCTTTCCTAAACCACCACTAGAGTCATTGCATGTGTGTTTCTTTCCAAAACCACCACCAGAGTCATAGCATGTGTGTTGCTTTCCTAAACCACCACCAGAGTCATTGCATGTGTCTTATTATCCTAAACCACATGGATCCACTAGAGTCATTGCATGTGTATTCCTTTTCCTAAACCACCACCAGAGTCATTACATGTGTCTTCTTTTCATAAACATAATGGATGCACCAGAGTCATTGCATGTGTCTTCCTTTCCTAAACCACCACCAGAGTCATTGCATGTGTGTTCCTTTCTTAAACCACCACCAGAGTCAAGGCATGTGTGTTCCTTTCCTAAACGACCACCATAGTCATTGCATGTGTCTTGTTTTCCAAAACCATATGGATCCACCAGTGTCATTGCGTGTGTGTTTTTTCTTAAACCACCACCAGAGTCATTGCATGTCTGTTCCTTTCCTAAATGACCGCCAGAGTCATTGCATGTGTCTTATTTTCATAAACCACCAGCAGAGTCATTGCATGTGTCTGCTTTTCCTAAACCTCCACCAGAGTCATTGCATGTGTCTTCCTTTCCTCAACCACCACCAGAGTCATTGCATGTGTTTTCCTTTCTTAAACCACCACTAGAGTCAAGGCATGTGTGTTCCCTTCCTAAACCACCACTAGAGTCATTGCATGTGTCTACTTTTCCAAAACCATATGGATCCACCAGTGTCATTGCATGTGTGCTCCTTTTCGTAAACCACCACCAGAGTCATTGCATGTGTGTTCCTTTCCTAAACCACCACCAGAGTCATTGCATTTGTCTTATTTTCCTAAACCACCAGTAGAGTCATTGCTTGTGTCTTCTTTTCCTAAACCACGTGGATCCACCAGAGTCATTGCATGTGTCTTCCTTTCCTAAACCACCACTAGAGTCATTATATGTGTGTTCTTTTCCTAAACCACCACCAGAGTCATTGTATGTGTGTTCCTTTCGTAAACCACCACCAGAATCATTGCATGTGTCTTCGTTTCCTAAACCACCACTAGAGTAATTGCATGTGTGTTCCTTTCCTAAACCACCACCAGAGTCATTGCATGTGCCTTCTTTTCCTAAACCACATGGATCCACCCGAGGTCATTGGTTTTCTTTTTCTAAACCACCACTAGAGTCATTGCATGTGTGTTCCTTTCCTAAACCACCACTAGAGTCATTGCATGTGTGTTCCTTTCCAAAACCACCACCAGAGTCATTGCATGTGTGTTGCTTTCCTAAACCACCACCAGAGTCATTGCATGTGTCTTCTTTTCCTAAACCACATGGATCCACTAGAGTCATTGCATGTGTGTTCCTTTTCCTAAACCACCACCAGAGTCATTACATGTGGCTTCTTTTCATAAACAACATGGATGCACCAGAGTCATTGCATGTGTCTTCCTTTCCTAAACCACCACCAGAGTCATTGAATGTGTGTTCCTTTCCTAAACCACCACCAGAGTCATTGCATGTGTCTTCCTTTCCTAAACCACCACTAGAGTCATTATATGTGTGTTCTTTTCCTAAACCACCACCAGAGTCATTGTATGTGTGTTCCTTTCGTAAACCACCACCAGAATCATTGCATGTCTCTTCGTTTCCTAAACCACCACTAGAGTAATTGCATGTGTGTTCCTTTCCTAAACCACCACCAGAGTCATTGCATGTCAGTTCCTTTCCTAAACTACCACTAGAGTCATTGCATGTGTGTTCCTTTCCAAAACCACCACCAGAGTCATTGCATGTGTGTTGCTTTTCTAAACCACCACCAGAGTCATTGCATGTGTCTTCTTTTCCTAAACCACATGGATCCACTAGAGTCATTGCATGTGTGTTCCTTTTCCTAAACCACCACCAGAGTCATTACATGTGGCTTCTTTTCATAAACAGCATGGATGCACCAGAGTCATTGCATGTGTCTTCCTTTCCTAAACCACCACCAGATTCATTACATGTGTGTTCCTTTCGGAAACCACCACCAGAGTCATTGCATGTGTGTTCTTTTCGTAAACCACATGGATCCACTAGGGTTATTGCATGAGTTTTCCTTTCCTAAACCAACATTAGAGTCATTGCATGTGTCTTATTTTACTAAACCACCACCAGAGTCATTACATGTGTCTTCCTTTCCTAAACCACCACCAGAGTCATTGCATGTGTGTTCCTTTCATAAACCACGACGAGAGTCAAGGCATGTGTGTTCCTTTCCCAAACCACCACCATAGTCATTGCATGTGTCTTCTATTCCAAAACCATATGGATCCACCAGTGTAATTGCATGTCTGTTCCTTTCTTAAACCACCACCAGAGTCATTGCATGTGTGTTCCTTTCCTAAACCACCGCCAGAGTTATTGCATGTGTCTTATTTTCCTAAACCACCAACAGAGTCATTGCATGTGTCTTCTTTTCCTAAACCACATGGATCCACCAAAGTCATTGCATGTGTCTTCCTTTCCTAAACCACCACTAGAGTCATTCTATTTGTGTTATTATCCTAAACCACCACCATAGTCATTGCATATGTGTTCCTTTCCTAAACCACCACAAGAGTCATTGCATGTGTCTTCTTTTCCTAAACCACCACTAGAATAATTGCATGCGTGTTCCTTTCCTAAACCACCACCAGAGTTATTGCATTTGCCTTCTTTTCCTAAACCACATGGATCCCCCAGAGTTCGTTGGTCTTATTTTTCTAAACCACCACCAGAGTCATTGCATGTGTTCCTTTCCTAAACCATCAGAGTCATTGCATGTGTGTTCCTTTCCTAAACCACCACTAGAGTCAATGCATCTGTGTTCCTTTCCTAAACCACCACCAGAGTCATTGCATGTGTCTTCCTTTCCTCAACCACCACCAGAGTCATTGCATGTGTTTTCCTGTCTTAAACCACCACTAGAGTCAAGGCATGTGTGTTCCTTTCCTAAACCACCACTAGAGTCATTGCATGTGTCTACTTTTCCAAAACCATATGGATCCACCAGTGTCATTGCATGTGTGCTCCTTTTCGTAAACCACCACCAGAGTCATTGCATGTGTGTTCCTTTCCTAAACCACCACCAGAGTCATTGCATGTGTCTTATTTTCCTAAACCACCAGTAGAGTCATTGCATGTGTCTTCTTTTCCTAAACCACATGGATCCACCAGAGTCATTGCATGTGTCTTCCTTTCGTAAACCACCACTAGAGTCATTATATGTGTGTTCTTTTCCTAAACCACCACCAGAGTCATTGCATGTGTGTTCCTTTTGTAAACCACCACCAGAGTCATTGCATGTGTCTTCTTTTCCTAAACCACCACTAGAGTAATTGCATGTGTGTTCCTTCCCCAAACCACCACAGAGTCATTGCATGTGCCTTCTTTTCCTAAACCACATGGATCCACCCGAGGTCATTGGTTTTCTTTTTCTAAACCACCACCAGAGTCATTGCATGTGTGTTCCTTTCCTAAACCACCACTAGAGTCATTGCATGTGTGTTCCTTTCCAAAACAACCAACAGAGTCATTGCATGTGTGTTGCTTTCCTAAACCACCAACAGAGTCATTGCATGTGTCTTCTTTTCCTAAACCACATGGATCCACTAGAGTCATTGCATGTGTGTTCCTTTTCCTAAACCACCACCAGAGTCATTACATGTGGCTTCTTTTCATAAAAAACATGGATGCACCAGAGTCATTGCATGTGTCTTCCTTTCCTAAACCACCACCAGATTCATTGCATGTGTGTTCCTTTCGGAAACCACCACCAGAGTCATTGCATGTGTGTTCTTTTCCTAAACCACATGGATCCACTAGGGTTATTGCATGAGTTTTCCTTTCCTAAACCAACATTAGAGTCATTGCATGTGTCTTATTTTCCTAAACCACCACCAGAGTCATTACATGTGTCTTCCTTTCCTAAACCACCACCAGAGTCATTGCATGTGTGTTCCTTTCTTAAACCACGACGAGAGTCAAGGCATGTGTGTTCCTTTCCTAAACCACCACCATAGTCATTGCATGTGTCTTCTTTTCCAAAACCATATGGATCCACCAGTGTAATTGCATGTCTGTTCCTTTCTTAAACCACCACCAGAGTCATTGCATGTGTGTTCCTTTCCTAAACCACCGCCAGAGTTATTGCATGTGTCTTATTTTCCTAAACCACCAACAGAGTCATTGCATGTGTCTTCTTTTCCTAAACCACATGGATCCACCAGAGTCATTGCATGTGTCTTCCTTTCCTAGACCACCACTAGAGTCATTCTATGTGTGTTATTTTCCTAAACCACCACCACAGTCATTGCATATGTGTTCCTTTCCTAAACCACCACAAGAGTGATTGCATGTGTCTTCTTTTCCTAAACTACCACTAGAATAATTGCATGCGTGTTCCTTTCCTAAACCACCACCAGAGTTATTGCATTTGCCTTCTTTTCCTAAACCACATGGATCCCCTAGAGTTCGTTGGTCTTATTTTTCTAAACCACCACCAGAGTCATTGCATGTGTGTTCCTTTCCTAAACCATCAGAGTCATTGCATGTGTGTTCCTTTCCTAAACCACCACTAGAGTCAATGCATCTGTGTTCCTTTCCTAAACCACCACCAGAGTCATTGCATGTGTCTTCCTTTCCTCAACCACCACCAGAGTCATTGCATGTGTTTTCCTGTCTTAAACCACCACTAGAGTCAAGGCATGTGTGTTCCTTTCCTAAACCACCACTAGAGTCATTGCATGTGTCTACTTTTCCAAAACCATATGGATCCACCAGTGTCATTGCATGTGTGCTCCTTTTCGTAAACCACCACCAGAGTCATTGCATGTGTGTTCCTTTCCTAAACCACCACCAGAGTCATTGCATGTGTCTTATTTTCCTAAACCACCAGTAGAGTCATTGCATGTGTCGTCTTTTCCTAAACCACATGGATCCACCAGAGTCATTGCATGTGTCTTCCTTTCCTAAACCACCACTAGAGTCATTATATGTGTGTTCTTTTCCTAAACCACCACCAGAGTCATTGCATGTGTGTTCCTTTTGTAAACCACCACCAGAGTCATTGCATGTGTCTTCTTTTCCTAAACCACCACTAGAGTAATTGCATGTGTGTTCCTTCCCCAAACCACCACAGAGTCATTGCATGTGCCTTCTTTTCCTAAACCACATGGATCCACCCGAGGTCATTGGTTTTCTTTTTCTAAACCACCACCAGAGTCATTGCATGTGTGTTCCTTTCCTAAACCACCACTAGAGTCATTGCATGTGTGATCCTTTCCAAAACAACCAACAGAGTCATTGCATGTGTGTTGCTTTCCTAAACCACCAACAGAGTCATTGCATGTGTCTTCTTTTCCTAAACCACATGGATCCACTAGAGTAATTGCATGTGTGTTCCTTTTCCTAAACCACCACCAGAGTCATTACATGTGTCTTCTTTTCATAAACAACATGGATGCACCAGAGTCATTGCATGTGTCTTCCTTTCCGAAACCACCACCAGAGTAATTCAATGTGTGTTCCTTTCTTAAACCACCACCAGAGTCAAGGCATGTATGTTCCTTTCCTAAACCACCACCATAGTCATTGCATGTGTCTTGTTTTCCAAAACCATATGGATCCACCAGTTTCATTGCATGTGTGTTCTTTCTTAAACCACCACTAGAGTCATTGCATGTGTGTTCCTTTCCTAAACTACCGCCAGAGTCATTGCATGTCTCTTATTTTCCTAAACCACCAGCAGAGTCATTGCATGTGTCTGCTTTTCCTAAACCACCACCAGAGTCATTGCATGTGTCTTCCTTTCCTAAACCACCACTAGAGTCATTGCATCTGTTTTCCTTTCTTAAAACACCACTAGAGTCAAGGCATGTGTGTTCCTTTCCTAAACCACCACTAGAGTCATTGCATGTGTCTACTTTTCCAAAACCATATGGATCCACCAGTATCATTGCATGTGTGCTCCTTTTCGTAAACCACCACCAGAGTCATTGCATGTGTCTTGTTTTCCTAAACCACCACTAGAGTGATTGCATTGTGTTCCTTTCCTAAACCACCAGCAGAGTCATTGCATGTGCCTTCTTTTCCTAAACCACATGGATCCACCCGAGGTCATTGGTTTTCTTTTTCTAAACCATCACTAGAGTCATTGCATGTGTGTTCCTTTCCTAAACCACCACTAGAGTCATTGCATGTGTCTTTCTTTCCAAAACCACCACCAGAGTCACTGCATGTGTGTTGCTTTCCTAAACCACCACCAGAGTCATTGCATGTGTCTTGGTTTCCTAAACAACATGGATCCACTAGAGTCATTGCATGTGTGTTCCTTTTCCTAAACCACCACCAGAGTCATTACATGTGTATTCTTTTCATAAACAACATGGATGCACCAGAGTCATTGCATGTGTCTTCCTTTCCTAAACCACCACCAGAGTCATTGCATGTGTGTTCGTTTCTCAAACCACCACCAGAGTCAAGGCATGTGTGTTCCTTTCCTAAACCACCACCATAGTCATTGCATGTGTCTTGTTTTCCAAAACCATATGGATCCACCAGTGTCATTGCATGTGTGTTCTTTCTTAAACCACCACCAGAGTCATTGCATGTGTGTTCCTTTCCTAAACCACCGCCAGAGTCATTGCATGTGTCTTATTTTCCTAAACCAGCAGCAGAGTCATTGCATGTGTCTGCTTTTCCTAAACCACCACCAGAGTCATTGCATGTGTCTTCCTTTCCTCAACCACCACCAGAGTCATTGCATGTGTTTTCCTTTCTTAAACCACCACTAGAGTCAAGGCATGTGTGTTCCTTTCCTAAACCACCACTAGAGTCATTGCATGTGTCTACTTTTGCAAAACCATATGGATCCACCAGTGTCATTGCATGTGTGCTCCTTTTCGTAAACCACCACCAGAATCATTGCATGTGTGTTCCTTTCCTAAACCACCACCAGAGTCATTGCATGTGTCTTATTTTCCTAAACCACCAGTAGAGTCATTGCATGTGTCTTCTTTTCCTAAACCACATGGATCCACCAGAGTCATTGCATGTGTCTTCCTTTCCTAAACCACCACTAGAGTCATTATATGTGTGTTCTTTTCCTAAACCACCACCAGAGTCATTGTATGTGTGTTCCTTTCGTAAACCACCACCAGAGTCATTGCATGTGTCTTCGTTTCCTAAACCACCACTAGAGTAATTGCATGTGTGTTCCTTTCCTAAACCACCACCAGAGTGATTGCATGTGCCTTCTTTTCCTAAACCACATGGATCCACCCAAGGTCATTGGTTTTCTTTTTCTAAACCACCACCAGAGTCATTGCATGTGTGTTCCTTTCCTAAACCACCACTAGAGTCATTGCATGTGTGTTCCTTTCCAAAACCACCACCAGAGTCATTGCATGTGTGTTTCTTTCCTAAACCACCACCAGAGTCATTGCATGTGTCTTCTTTTCGTAAACCACATGGATCCACTAGAGTCATTGCATGTGTGTTCCTTTTCCTAAACCACCACCAGAGTCATTGAATGTGTGTTCCTTTCCTAAACCACCACCAAAGTCATTGCATGTGTCTTCCTTTCCTAAACCACCACCAGATTCATTGCATGTGTGTTCCTTTCGGAAACCACCACCAGAGTCATTGCATGTGTGTTCTTTTCCTAAACCACATGGATCCACTAGGGTTATTGCATGAGTTTTACTTTCCTAAACCAACATTAGAGTCATTGCATGTATCTTATTTTCCTAAACCACCACCAGAGTCATTGCATGTGTCTTCCTTTCCTAAACCACCACCAGAGTCATTGCGTGTGTGTTCCTTTCTTAAACCACCACCAGAGTCAAGGCATGTGTGTTCCTTTCCTAAACCACCACCATAGTCATTGCATGTGTCTTCTTTTCCAAAACCATATGGATCCACCAGTGTAATTGCATGTGTGTTCCTTTCTTAAACCACCACCAGAGTCATTGCATGTGTGTTCCTTTCCTAAACCACCGCCAGAGTGATTGCATGTGTCTTATTTTCCTAAACCACCAACAGAGTCATTGCATGTGTCTTCTTTTCCTAAGCCACATGGATCCACCAGAGTCATTGCATGTGTCTTCCTTTCCTAAACCACCACTAGAGTCATTCTATGTGTGTTATTTTCCTAAACCACCACCAGAGTCATTGCATATGTGTTCCTTTCCTAAACCACCGCAAGAGTCATTGCATGTGTCTTCTTTTCCTAAACCACCACTAGAATAATTGCATGTGTGTTCCTTTCCTAAACCACGACCAGAGTTATTGCATTTGCCTTCTTTTCCTAAACCACATGGATCCCGAGAGTTCGTTGGTCTTATTTTTCTAAACCACCACCAGAGTCCTTGCATGTGTGTTCCTTTCCTAAACCACCAGAGTCATTGCATGTGTGTTCCTTTCCTAAACCACCACTAGAGTCAATGCATCTGTGTTCCTTTCCTAAACCACCACCAGAGTCATTGCATGTGTGTTCCTTTCCTAAACCACCAGAGTCATTGCATGTGTGTTCCTTTCCTAAACCACCACTAGAGTCAATGCATCTGTGTTCCTTTCCAAAAACACCACCAGAGTCATTGCATGTGTCTTCCTTTCCTCAACCACCACCAAAGTCATTGCATGTGTTTTCCTGTCTTAAACCACCACTAGAGTCAAGGCATGTGTGTTCCTTTCCTAAACCACCACCAGAGTCATTGCATGTGTCTACTTTTCCAAAACCATATGGATCCACCAGTGTCATTGCATGTGTGCTCCTTTTCGTAAAACCACTAGAGTCAATGCATGTGTGTTCCTTTCCTAAACAACCACCAGAGTTATTGCATGTGTCTTCTTTTCCTAAACCACCAGTAGAGTCATTGCATGTGTCTTCTTTTCCTAAACCACATGGATCCACCAGAGTCATTGCATGTGTCTTCCTTTCCTAAACCACCACTAGAGACATTATATGTGTGTTCTTTTCCTAAACCACCACCAGAGTCATTGCATGTGTGTTCCTTTCGTAAACCACCACCAGAGTCATTGCATGTGTCTTCTTTTCCTAAACCACCACTACAGTAATTGCATGTGTGTTCCTTTCCCAAACCACCACCAGAGTCATTGCATGTGCCTTCTTTTGCAAAACCACATGGATCCACCCGAGGTCATTGGTTTTCTTTTTCTAAACCACCACCAGAGTCATTGCATGTGTGTTCCTTTCCTAAACCACCACTAGAGTCATTGCATGTGTGTTCCTTTCCAAAACCACCACCAGAGTCATTGCATGTGTGTTGCTTTCCTTATCCACCAACAGAGTTATTGCATGTGTCTTCTTTTCCTAAACTACATGGATCCCCTAGAGTCATTGCATGTGTGTTCCTTTTCCTAAACCACCACCAGAGTCATTACATGTGTCTTCTTTTCATAAACAACATGGATGCACCAGAGTCATTGCATGTGCCTTCCTTTCCTAAACCACCACCAGAGTCATTGCATGTGTGTTCCTTTCTTAAACCACCACCAGAGTCAAGGCATGTGTGTCCCTTTCCTAAACCACCACCATAGTCATCGCATGTGTCTTGTTTTCCAAAACAATATGGATCCACCAGTGTCATTGCATGTGTGTTCTTTATTAAACCACCACTACAGTCATTACATGTGTGTTCCTTTCCTAAACCACCGCTAGAGTCATTGCATGTCTCTTATTTTCCTAAACCACCAGCAGAGTCATTGCATGTGTCTGCTTTTCCTAAACCACCACCAGAGTCATTGCATGTGTCTTCCTTTCCTCAACCACCACCAGAGTCATTGCATCTGTTTTTCTTTCTTAAACCACCACTAGAGTCAAGGCATGTGTGTTCCTTTCCTAAACCACCACTAGAGTCATTGCATGTGTCTACTTTTCCAAAACCATATGGATCCACTAGTGTCATTGCATGTGTGCTCCTTTTCGTAAACCACTACCAGAGTCATTGCATGTCTCTTATTTTCCTAAACCACCACTAGAATGATTGCATGTGTGTTCCTTTCCTAAACCACCACCAGAGTCATTGCATGTGCCTTCTTTTCCTAAACCACATGGATCCACCCGAGATCATTGGTTTTCTTTTTCTAATCCACCACCAGAGTCACTGCATGTGTGTTCCTTTCCTAAACCACCACTAGAGTCATTGCATGTGTGTTCCTTTTCCTAAACCACCACCAGAGTCATTACATGTGTCTTCTTTTCATAAACAACATGGATGCACCAGAGTCATTGCATGTGTCTTCCTTTCCTAAACCACCACCAGAGTCATTGAATGTGTGTTCCTTTCCTAAACCACCACCAGAGTCATTGCATGTGTCTTCCTTTCCTAAACCACCACCAGGTTCATTGCATGTGTGTTCCTTTCGAAAACCACCACCAGAGTCAATGCATGTGTGTTCTTTTCCTAAAACACATGGATCCACTAGTGTTATTGCATGAGTGTTCCTTTCCTAAACCAACATTAGAGTAATTGCATGTGTCTTCTGTTCCTAAACCACCATCAGAACCATAGCATGTGTCTTCCTTTCCTAAACCACCACCAGAGTCATTGCATGTGTGTTCCTTTCTTAAACCACCACCAGAGTCAAGGCATGTGTGTTCCTTTCCTAAAACACCACCAGAGTCATTGCATGTGTCTTCTTTTCACAAACCATATGGATCAAACAATGTCATTGCATGTGTGTTCCTTTTCGTAAACCACCACCGGAGTCATTGCATGTGTGTTCCTTTCCTAAACCACCGCCAGAGTGATTGCATGTGTCTTATTTTCCTAAACCACCAACAGAGTCATTGCATGTGTCTTCGTTTCCTAAACCACATGCATCCACCAGTGTCATTGCATGTGTGTTCCTTCTTAAACCACCACCAGAGTCATTGCATGTGTGTTCCAGTTCCTAAACCACCACCAGAGTCATTGCATGTGTGGTCATTTGCTAAACCACCATCAGAGTCATTGAATGTGTGTTCTTTTCCTAAACCACAACTATAGTAATTGCATGTGTGTTCCTTTCCTAAACCATCACCAAAGTCATTGCATGTGTATTGTTTTCCTAAACCACATGGATCCACCAGAGTCATTGCATGTGTCTTGTTTTTCTAAACCACCACCAGAGTCATTGCATGTGTCTTCCTTTCCTAAACCACCACCAGAGTCATTGCATGTGTGTTCAATTCCAAAACCACCACCAGAGTCATTGCATGTCTCTTGTTTTCCTAAACCACATGGATCCAGCTGTGTCATTGCATGTGTGTTCCTTTCTTAAACCACCACGAGAGTCATTGCATGTGTGTTCCTTTTCCTAAAGCACCACTAGATTCATTACATGTGTCTTCTTTTCCTAAACCACATGGATGCACCAGAGTCATTGCATGTGTCTTTCTTTCCTAAACCACCACCAGAGTCATTGCATGTGTGTTCCTTTCCTAAACCACCACCAGAGTCATTGCATGTGTCTTCCTTTCCTAAACCACTAGCAGATTCATTGCATGTGTGTTCCTTTCGAAAACCACCACCAGAGTCATTGCATGTGTGTTCTTTTCCTAAACCACATGGATCCACTAGTGTTATTGCATGAGTGTTCCTTTCCTAAACCAACATTAGAGTCATTGCATGTGTCTTATATTCCTAAACCACCACCATAGTCATTGCATGTGTTTTCCTTTCCTAAACTACCACCAGAGTCATTGCATGTGTGTTCCTTTCTTAAACCAGCACCAGAGTGAAGGCATGTGTGTTCCTTTCTTAAACCAGCACCAGAGTGAAGGCATGTGTGTTCCTTTCCTAAACCACCACCAGAGTCATTGCATGTGTGTTCTTTTAAGAAACCATATGGACCCACCAGTGTCATTGCATGTGTGTTCCTTTTTGTAAACCACCACCATAGTCATTGCATGTGTGTTCCTTTCCTAAAGCACCGCTAGAGTCATTGCATGTGTCTTATTTTCATAAACCACTAGCAGAGTCATTGCATGTGTCTTCTTTTCCTAAACCACATGGATCCACTAGAGTCATTGCATGTGTCTTCCTTTCCTAAACCACCACTAGAGTCATTATATGTGTGTTATTTTCCTAAACCACAACTAGAGTCAAGGCATGTGTGTTATTTTCCTAAACCACCACCAAAGTCATTGCATGTGTCTTCTTTTCCTAAACCACATGGATCCACCAGTGTCATTGCATGTGTGTTCCTTTCTTAAACCACCACCAGATTCATTGTATGTGTGTTCCTTTTCCTAAACCACCACCAGAGTCATTACATGTGTCTTCTTTTCCTAAACCACATGGATGCACCAGAGTCATTGCATGTGTCTTCCTTTCCTAAACCACCACCAGAGTCATTGCATGTGTGTTACTTTCCTAAACCATGGCCAGAGTCATTGCATGTGTCTTATTTTCCTAAACCACCAGCAGAGTCATTGCATGTGTCTTCTTTTCCTAAACCACATGGATCCACCAGAGTCATTGCATGTGTCTTCCTTTCCTAAACCACCACTAGAGTCATTATATGTGTGTTATTTTCCTAAACCACCACTAGAGTCAAGGCATGTGTGTTATTTTCCTAAACCACAACCAAAGTCATTGCATGTGTCTTATTTTCCTAAACCACATGGATCCACCAGTGCCTTTGCATGTGTGTTCCTTTCTTAAACCACCACAAGAGTCATTGCATGTGTGTTCCTTTTCCTAAACCACCACCAGATTCATTACATGTGTCTTCTTTTCCTAAACCACATGGATGCACTAGAGTCATTGCATGTGTCTTTCTTTCCTAAACCACCACCAGAGTCATTGCATGTGTGTTCCTTTCCTAAACCACCACCAGATTCATTGCATGTGTCTTCCTTTCCTAAACCACCACCAGAGTCATTGAATGTGTGTTCCTTTCCTAAACCACCACCAGAGTCATTGCATGTGTCTTCCTTTCCTAAACCACCACCAGGTTCATTGCATGTGTGTTCCTTTCGAAAACCACCACCAGAGTCAATGCATGTGTGTTCTTTTCCTAAACCACATGGATCCACTAGTGTTATTGCATGAGTGTTCCTTTCCTAAACCAACATTAGAGTAATTGCATGTGTCTTCTGTTCCTAAACCACCATCAGAACCATAGCATGTGTCTTCCTTTCCTAAACCACCACCAGATTCATTGCATGTGTGTTCCTTTCTTAAACCACAACCAGAGTCAAGGCACGTGTGTTCCTTTCCTAAAACACCACCAGAGTCATTGCATGTATCTTCTTTTCACAAACCATATGGATCAAACAATGTCATTGCATGTGTGTTCCTTTTCGTAAACCACCACCGGAGTCATTGCATGTGTGTTCCTTTCCTAAACCACCGCCAGAGTGATTGCATGTGTCTTATTTTCCTAAACCACCAACAAAGTCATTGCATGTGTCTTTGTTTCCTAAACCACATGCATCCACCAGTGTCATTGCATGTGTGTTCCTTCTTAAACCACCACCAGAGTCATTGCATGTGT
This sequence comes from Avena sativa, assembly GCA_916181665.1. Lineage (NCBI taxonomy): Eukaryota > Viridiplantae > Streptophyta > Magnoliopsida > Poales > Poaceae > Avena > Avena sativa. The sequence goes on along the minus strand of OV702291.1, from coordinate 370,434,872 downwards.
GTTCCAGTTCCTAAACCACCACCAGAGTCATTGCATGTGTGGTCATTTGCTAAACCACCATCAGAGTCATTGAATGTGTGTTCTTTTCCTAAACCACAACTATAGTAATTGCATGTGTGTTCCTTTCCTAAACCACCACCAAAGTCATTGCATGTGTCTTGTTTTCCTAAACCACATGGATCCACCAGAGTCATTGCATGTGTCTTGTTTTTCTAAACCACCACCAGAGTCATTGCATGTGTCTTCCTTTCCTAAACCACCACCAGAGTCATTGCATGTGTGTTCATTTCCAAAACCACCACCAGAGTCATTGCATGTCTCTTGTTTTCCTAAACCACATGGATCCAGCAGTGTCATTGCATGTGTGTTCCTTTCTTAAACCACCACCAGAGTCATTGCATGTGTGTTCTTTTTCCTAAACCACCACCAGATTCATTACATGTGTCTTCTTTTACTAAACCACATGGATGCACCAGAGTCATTGCATGTGTCTTTCTTTCCTAAACCACCACCAGAGTCGTTGCATGTGTGTTCCTTTCCTAAACCACCACCAGAGTCATTGCATGTGTCTTCCTTTCCTAAACCACCAGCAGATTCATTGCATGTGTGTTCCTTTCGAAAACCACCAGCAGATTCATTGCATGTGTGTTCTTTTCCTAAACCACATGGATCCACTAGTGTTATTGCATGAGTGTTCCTTTCCTAAACCAACATTAGAGTCATTGCATGTGTCTTATATTCCTAAACCACCACCAGAGTCATTGCATGTGTTTTCCTTTCCTAAACCACCACCAGAGTCATTGCATCTATGTTCCTTTATTAAACCAGCACCAGAGTGAAGGCATGTGTGTTCCTTTCCTAAACCACCACCAGAGTCATTGCATGTGTCTTCTTTTCACAAACCATATGGACCCACCAGTGTCATTGCATGTGTGTTCCTTTTTGTAAACCACCACCATAGTCATTGCATGTGTGTTCCTTTCCTAAAGCACCGCTAGAGTCATTGCATGTGTCTTATTTTCCTAAACCACCAGCAGAGTCATTGCATGTGTCTTCTTTTCCTAAACCACATGGATCCACTAGAGTCATTGCATGTGTCTTCCTTTCCTAAACCACCACTAGAGTCATTATATGTGTGTTATTTTCCTAAACCACAACTAGAGTCAAGGCATGTGTGTTATTTTCCTAAACCACATGGATCCACCAGTGTCATTGCATGTGTGTTCCTTTCTTAAACCACCACCAGATTCATTGTATGTGTGTTCCTTTTCCTAAACCACCACCAGAGTCATTACATGTGTCTTCTTTTCCTAAACCACATGGATGCACCAGAGTCATTGCATGTGTCTTCCTTTCTTAAACCACCACTAGAGTCATTGCATGTGTGTTACTTTCCTAAACCATGGACAGAGTCATTGCATGTGTCTTATTTTCCTAAACCACCAACAGAGTCATTGCATGTGTCTTCTTTTCCTAAACCACCTGGATCCACCAGAGTCATTGCATGTGTCTTCCTTTCCTAAACCACCACTAGAGTCATTATATGTGTGTTATTTTCCTAAACCACCACTAGAGTCAAGGCATGTTTGTTATTTTCCTAAACCACCACCAAAGTCATTGCATGTGTCTTATTTTCCTAAACCACATGGATCCACCAGTGCCATTGCATGTGTGTTCCTTTCTTAAACCACCATAAGAGTCATTGCATGTGTGTTCCTTTTCCTAAACCACCACCAGATTCATTACATGTGTCTTCATTTCCTAAACCACATGGATGCACTAGAGTCATTGCATGTGTCTTTCTTTCCTAAACCACCACCAGAGTCATTGCATGTGTCTTCCTTTCCTAAACCACCACCAGAGTCATTGCATGTGTGTTCATTTCCAAAACCACCACCAGAGTCATTGCATGTCTCTTGTTTTCCTAAACCACATGGATCCAGCAGTGTCATTGCATGTGTGTTCCTTTCTTAAACCACCACCAGAGTCATTGCATGTGTGTTCCTTTTCCTAAACCACCACCAGATTCATTACATGTGCCTTCTTTTACTAAACCACATGGATGCACCAGAGTCATTGCATGTGTCTTTCTTTCCTAAACCACCACCAGAGTCGTTGCATGTGTGTTCCTTTCCTAAACCACCACCAGAGTCATTGCATGTGTCTTCCTTTCCTAAACCACCAGCAGATTCATTGCATGTGTGTTCCTTTCGAAAACCACCAGCAGATTCATTGCATGTGTGTTCTTTTCCTAAACCACATGGATCCACTAGTGTTATTGCATGAGTGTTCCTTTCCTAAACCAACATTAGAGTCATTGCATGTGTCTTATATTCCTAAACCACCACCAGAGTCATTGCATGTGTTTTCCTTTCCTAAACCACCACCAGAGTCATTGCATCTGTGTTCCTTTATTAAACCAGCACCAGAGTGAAGGCATGTGTGTTCCTTTCCTAAACCACCACCAGAGTCATTGCATGTGTCTTCTTTTCACAAACCATATGGACCCACCAGTGTCATTGCATGTGTGTTCCTTTTTGTACACCACCACCATAGTCATTGCATGTGTGTTCCTTTCCTAAAGCACCGCTAGAGTCATTGCATGTGTCTTATTTTCCTAAACCACCAGCAGAGTCATTGCATGTGTCTTCTTTTCCTAAACCACATGGATCCACTAGAGTCATTGCATGTGTCTTCCTTTCCTAAACCACCACTAGAGTCATTATATGTGTGTTATTTTCCTAAACCACAACTAGAGTCAAGGCATGTGTGTTATTTTCCTAAACCACATGGATCCACCAGTGTCATTGCATGTGTGTTCCTTTCTTAAACCACCACCAGATTCATTGTATGTGTGTTCCTTTTCCTAAACCACCACCAGAGTCATTACATGTGTCTTCTTTTCCTAAACCACATGGATGCACCAGAGTCATTGCATGTGTCTTCCTTTCTTAAACCACCACCAGAGTCATTGCATGTGTGTTACTTTCCTAAACCATGGCCAGAGTCATTGCATGTGTCTTATTTTCCTAAACCACCAGCACAGTCATTGCATGTGTCTTCTTTTCCTAAACCACCTGGATCCACCAGAGTCATTGCATGTGTCTTCCTTTCCTAAACCACCACTAGAGTCATTATATGTGTGTTATTTTCCTAAACCACCACTAGAGTCAAGGCATGTTTGTTATTTTCCTAAACCACCACCAAAGTCATTGCATGTGTCTTATTTTCCTAAACCACATGGATCCACCAGTGCCATTGCATGTGTGTTCCTTTCTTAAACCACCACAAGAGTCATTGCATGTGTGTTCCTTTTCCTAAACCACCACCAGATTCATTACATGTGTCTTCATTTCCTAAACCACATGGATGCACTAGAGTCATTGCATGTGTCTTTCTTTCCTAAACCACCACCAGAGTCATTGCATGTGTGTTCCTTTCCTAAACCACCACCAGAGTCATTGCATGTGTCTTCCTTTCCTAAACCACCACCAGAGTCATTGAATGTGTGTTCCTTTCCTAAACCACCACCAAAGTCATTTCATGTGTGTTCCTTTCTTAAACCACCACCAGAGTCATTGCATGTGTGTTCCTTTCGAAAACCACCACCAGAGTCAATGCATGTGTGTTCTTTTCCTAAACCACATGGATCCACTAGTGTTATTGCATGAGTGTTCCTTTCCTAAACCAACATTAGAGTAATTGCATGTGTCTTCTGTTCCTAAACCACCATCAGAACCATAGCATGTGTCTTCCTTTCCTAAACCACCACTAGAGTCATTGCATGTGTGTTCCTTTCTTAAACCACAACCAGAGTCAAGGCATGTGTGTTCCTTTCCTAAAACACCACCAGAGTCATTGCATGTGTCTTCTTTTCACAAACCATATGGATCAAACAATGTCATTGCATGTGTGTTCCTTTTCGTAAACCACCACCGGAGTCATTGCATGTGTGTTCCTTTCCTAAACCACCGCCAGAGTGATTGCATGTGTCTTTGTTTCCTAAACCACATGCATCCACCAGTGTCATTGCATGTGTGTTCCTTCTTAAACCACCACCAGAGTCATTGCATGTGTGTTATAGTTCCTAAACCACCAACAGAGTCATTGCATGTGTGGTCATTTGCTAAACCACCATCAGTCATTGAATGTGTGTTCTTTTCCTAAACCACAATTATAGTAATTGCATGTGTGTTCCTTTCCTAAGCCACCACCAAAGTCATTGCATGTGTCTTGTTTTCCTAAACCACATGGATCCACCAGAGTCATTGCATGTGTCTTGTTTTTCTAAACCACCACCAGAGTCATTGCATGTGTCTTCCTTTCCTAAACCACCACCAGAGTCATTGCATGTGTGTTCATTTCCAAAACCACCACCAGAGCCGTTGCATGTCTCTTGTTTTCCTAAACCACATGGATCCAGCAGTATCATTGCATGTGTGTTCCTTTCTTAAACCACCACCCGAGTCATTGCATGTGTGTTCCTTTTCCTAAACCACCACCAGATTCATTACATGTGTCTTCTTTTCCTAAACCACATGGATGCACCAGAGTCATTGCATGTGTCTTTCTTTCCTAAACCACCACCAGAGTCGTTCCATGTGTGTTCCTTTCCTAAACCACCAACAGATTCATTGAACTTGTCTTCCTTTCCTAAACCACCACCAGATTCATTTTATGTGTGTTCCTTTCGAAAACCACCACCAGAGTCATTGCAATTGTGTTCTTTTCCTAAACCATAATAATCCACTAGTGTTATTGCATGAGTGTTCCTTTCCTAAACCAACATTAGAGTCATTGCATGTGTCTTATATTCCTAAACCACCACCAGAGTCATTGCATGTGTTTTCCTTTCCTAAACCACCACCAGAGTCATTGCATGTGTGTTCCTTTATTAAACCAGCACCAGAGTGAAGGCATGTGTGTTCCTTTCCTAAACCACCACCAGAGTCATTGCATGTGTCTTCTTTTCACAAACCATATGGAACCACCAGTGTCATTGCATGTGTGTTCCTTTTTGTAAACCACCACCATAGTCATTGCATGTGTGTTCCTTTCCTAAAGCACCGCTAGAGTCATTGCATGTGTCTTATTTTCCTAAACCACCAGCAGAGTCATTGCATGTGTCTTCTTTTCCTAAACCACATGGATCCACTAGAGTCATTGCATGTGTCTTCCATTCCTAAACCACCACAAGAGTCATTATATGTGTGTTATTTTCCTAAACCAGAACTAGAGTCAAGGCATGTGTGTTATTTTCCTAAACCACCACCAAAGTCATTGCATGTGTCTTCTTTTCCTAAACCACATGGATCCACCAGTGTCATTGCATGTGTGTTCCTTTCTTAAACCACCACCAGATTCATTGTATGTGTGTTCCTTTTCCTAAACCACCACCAGAGTCATTACATGTGTCTTCTTTTCCTAAACCACATGGATGCCCCAGAGTCATTGCATGTGTCTTCCTTTCCTAAACCACCACCAGAGTCATTGCATGTGTGTTACTTTCCTAAACCATGGCCAGAGTCATTGCATGTGTCTTATTTTCCTAAACCACCAGCAGAGTCATTGCATGTGTCTTCTTTTCCTAAACCACATGGATCCACCAGAGTCATTGCATGTGTCTTCCTTTCCTAAACCACCACTAGAGTCATTATATGTGTGTTATTTTCCTAAACCACCACTAGAGTCAAGGCATGTGTGTTATTTTCCTAAACCACCACCAAAGTCATTGCATGTGTCTTATTTTCCTAAACCACATGGATCCACCAGTGCCATTGCATGTGTGTTCCTTTCTTAAACCACCACAAGTGTCATTGCATGTGTGTTACTTTTCCTAAACCACCACCAGATTCATTACATGTGTCTTCTTTTCCTAAACCACATGGATGCACTAGAGTCATTGCATGTGTCTTTCTTTCTTAAACCACCAGAGTCATTGTATGTGTGTTCCTTTCCTAAACCACCACCAGAGTCATTGCATGTGTCTTCCTTTCCTAAACCACCACCAGATTCATTGCATGTGTGTTCCTTTCGAAAACCACCAGAGTCATTGCTTGCGTGTTCTTTTCCTAAACTACATGGATCCACTAGTGTTATTGCATGAGTGTTCCTTTACTAAACCAACATTAGAGTCATCGCATGTGTCTTCTATTCCTAAACCACCACCAGAGTCATTGCATGTGTCTTCCTTTCCTAAACCACCACCAGAGTCATTGCATGTGTGTTCCTTTCTTAAACCAGCACCAGAGTGAAGGCATGTGTGTTCCTTTCCTAAACCACCACCAGAGTCATTGCATGTGTCTTCTTTTCACAAACCATATGGATCCACCAGTGTCATTGCATGTGTGTTCCTTTTCGTAAACCACCACCGGAGTCATTGCATGTGTGTTCCTTTCCTAAAGCACCGCTAGAGTCATTGCATGTGCCTTATTTCCTAAACCACCAGCAAAGTCATTGCATGTGTCTTCTTTTCCTAAACCACCACTAGAGTAATTGCATGTGTGTACCTTTCTTAAACCACCACCAGAGTTATTGCATTTGCCTTCTTTTCCTAAACCACATGGATCCACCAGAGTTCGTTGTTCTTACTTTTCTAAACCACCACCAGAGTCATTCCATGTGTGTTCCTTTCCTAAACCACCACCAGAGTCATTGCATGTGTGTTCCTTTCCTAAACCACCACCAAAGTCAATGCATGTGTGTTCCTTTCCTAAAACACCACCAGAGTCATTGCATGTGTCTTTGTTTTCTAAACCACCACAAGAGTCATTGCATGTGCCTTCCTTTCCTAAACCACCACCAGAGTCATTGCATGTGTGTTCCTTTCGAAAACCACCACTAGAGTCATTGCATTATTGTTCCTTTCCTAAACCACCACCAGAGTCATTGCATGTGTCTTCTTTTCCTAAACCACATGGATCCACCTGTGTCATTGCATGTGTGTTCCTTTCTTAAACCAACCAGAGTCATTGCATGTGTGTTCGTTTTTGTAAACCACAACTAGAGTCATTGCATGTGTCTTCTTTTCCTAAACCACATGGATCCAACAGAGTCATTGCATGTGTGCTCCTTTCCAAAACCACCATCAGAGTCATTGCATATGTCTTCTTTTCCTAAACCACATGGATCCACGAGTGTCATTGCATGTGTGTTCATTTCTTAAACCATCACTAGAGTCATTGCATTTGTGTTCTTTTCCTAAACCACATGGATCCACTAGAGTCATTGCATGTGTGTTCCTTTCCTAAACCGCCACCGGAATCATTGCATGTGTCCTGTTTTCCTAAGCCACATAGATCCACTAGTGTCATTGCATGTGTGTTCCTTTCTTAAACCACCACCAGAGTCATTGCATGTGTGTTCCTTTCCTAAACAACCACCAGAGTCATTGAATATGTGTTCTTTTCCTAAACCACATGGATCCATCAGTGGTATTACATGTGTGTTCCTTTCTTAAACCGCCACCAGAGTCATTGCATGTGTGTTCCTTTCCTAAACCACCTCCAGAGTCATTGCATGTGTGTTCCTTTCCTAAACAACCACCAGAGTCATTGAATATGTGTTCTTTTCCTAAACCACAACTATAGTAATTGCATGTGTGTTCCTTTCCTAAACCACCACCAAAGTCACTGCATGTGTCTTCTTTTTTTAAACCACATGGATCCACCAGAGTCATTGCATGTGTCTTCTTTTTCTAAACCACCACCAAAGTCATTGCATGTGTCTTCCTTTCCTAAACAACCACCAGAGTCATTGCATGTGTGTTCCTTTCCAAAACCACCACCAGAGTCATTGCATGTGTGTTCCTTTCCTAAACCACCACCAGAGTCATTGTATGTGTCTTCTTTTCCTAAACCACATGGATCCATCAGTGGTATTACATGTGTGTTCCTTTCTTAAACCGCCACCAGAGTCATTGCATGTGTGTTCCTTTTCCTAAACCACCACCAGAGTCATTACATGTGTCTTCTTTTCCTAAACCACATGGATGCACCAGAGTCATTGCATGTGTCCTCCTTCCCAAAACCACCACCAGAGTCATTGCATGTCTGTTCCTTTCCTAAACCACCAACAGAGTCATTGCATGTGTCTTCCTTTCCTAAAACACCACCAGAGTCATTGCATGTGTATTTGTTTTCTAAACCACCACAAGAGTCATTGCATGTGCCTTCCTGTCCTAAACCACCACCAGAGTCATTGCATGTGTGTTCCTTTCGAAAACCACCACCAGAGTCATTGCATTATTGTTCCTTTCCTAAACCACCACCAGAGTCATTGCATGTGTCTTCTTTTCCTAAACCACATGGATCCACCTGTGTCATTGCATGTGTGTTCCTTTCTTAAACCAACCAGAGTCATTGCATGTGTGTTTGTTTTTGTAAACCACAACTAGAGTCATTGCATGTGTCTTCTTTTCCTAAACCACATGGATCCAACAGATTCATTGCATGTGTGCTCCTTTCCAAAACCACCATCAGAGTCATTGCATATGTCTTATTTTCCTAAACCACATGGATCCACGAGTGTCATTGCATGTGTGTTCATTTCTTAAACCATCACTAGAGTCATTGCATTTGTGTTCTTTTCCTAAACCACATGGATCCACTAGAGTCATTGCATGTGTTTTCCTTTCCTAAACCGCCACCGGAATCATTGCATGTGTCCTGTTTTCCTAAGCCACATAGATCCACTAGTGTCATTGCATGTGTGTACCTTTCTTAAACCACCACCAGAGTCATTGCATGTGTGTTCCTTTCCTAAACCACCTCCAGAGTCATTGCATGTGTGTTCCTTTCCTAAACAACCACCAGAGTCATTGAATATGTGTTCTTTTCCTAAACCACAACTATAGTAATTGCATGTGTGTTCCTTTCCTAAACCACCACCAAAGTCACTGCATGTGTCTTCTTTTTTTAAACCACATGGATCCACCAGAGTCATTGCATGTGTCTTCTTTTTCTAAACCACCACCAGAGTCATTGCATGTGTCTTCCTTTCCTAAACAACCACCAGAGTCATTGCATGTGTGTTCCTTTCCAAAACCACCACCAGAGTCATTGCATGTGTGTTCCTTTCCTAAACCACCACCAGAGTCATTGTATGTGTCTTCTTTTCCTAAACCACATGGATCCATCAGTGGTATTACATGTGTGTTCCTTTCTTAAACCGCCACCAGAGTCATTGCATGTGTGTTCCTTTTCCTAAACCACCACCAGAGTCATTACATGTGTCTTCTTTTCCTAAACCACATGGATGCACCAGAGTCATTGCATGTGTCCTCCTTCCCAAAACCACCACCAGAGTCATTGCATGTCTGTTCCTTTCCTAAACCACCAACAGAGTCATTGCATGTCTCTTCCTTTCCTAAAACACCACCAGAGTCATTGCATGTGTATTTGTTTTCTAAACCACCACAAGAATCATTGCATGTGCCTTCCTTTCCTAGACCACCACCAGAGTCATTGCATGTGTGTTCCTTTCGAAAACCACCACCAGAGTCATTGCATTATTGTTCCTTTACTAAACCACCACCAAAGTCATTGCATGTGTCTTCTTTTCCTAAACGACATGGATCCACCTGTGTCATTGCATGTGTGTTCCTTTCTTAAACCAACCAGAGTCATTGCATGTGTGTTCGTTTTTGTAAACCACAACTAGAGTCATTGCATGTGTCTTCTTTTCCTAAACCACCACCAGAGTCATTGCATATGTTATCCTTTCCAAAACCACCACCAGAGTCATTGCATGTGTGTTCCTTTCCTAAACCACCACCAGAGTTATTGCATGTGTCTTCTTTTCCTAAACCACATGGATCCACCAGTGTCATTGCATGTGTGTTCCTTTCCTAAACCACCGCCAGAGTCATTGCATGTGTCTTCTTTTCCTAAACCACATGGATCCACTAGGGTTATTGCATGAGTGTTCCTTGCCCAAACCAACATTAGAGTCATTGCATGTGTCTTCTTTTCCTAAACCACCACCAGAGTCATTGCATGTGTCTTCCTTTCCTAAACCACCACTAGAGTCATTGCATGTGTGTTCCTATCTTAAACCACCACCAGAGTCAAGGCATGTGTGTTCCTTTCCTAAACCACCACCATAGTTATTGCATGTGTCTTCTTTTCCAAAACCATATGGATCCACCAGTGTCATTACATGTGTGTTCCTTTCGTAAACCACCTCCAGAGTCTTTGCATGTCTGTTCCTTTCCTAAACCACCGCCAGAGTCATTGCATGTGTCTTCTTTTCCTAAACCACCAACAGAGTCATTGCATGTGTCTTCTTTTCCTAAACCACATGGATCCACCAGGGTCATTGCATGTGTCTTCCTTTCCTAAACCACCACTAGAGTCATTGTATGTGTGTTCCTTTCCTAAACCACCACTAGAGTCATTGCATGTGTGTTCTTTTTTTAAACCAACACTAGAGTCATTGCATGTGTCTTCTTTTCCAAAACCACCACTAGAGTAATTGCATGTGTGTTCCTTTCCTAAACCACCACCAGAGTCATTGCATGTGCCTTCTTTTCCTAAACCACATGGATCCACCAGAGTCACTGCATGTGTCTTCTCTTTCTAAACCACCACCAGAGTCATTGCATGTGTCTTCCTTTCCTAAACCACCACCAGAGTCATTGCATGTGTGTTCCTTTCCAAAACCACCACCAGAGTCATTGCATGAATGTTCCATTCCTGAACCACCACCAGATTCATTGCATGTGTCTTCTTGTCCTAAACCACATGGATCCACCTGTGTCATTGCATGTGTGTTCCTTTTTGTAAACCACCACTAGAGTCATTGCATGTGTCTTCTTTTCCTAAACCAACACCAGAGTCATTGCATGTGTGTTCCTTTCCAAAACCACCACCAGAGTCATTGCATTTGTGTTCCTTTCCTAAACCACCACCAGATTTATTGTATGTGTCTTCTTCTCCTAAACCACATGGATCCACCAGAGTCATTGCATGTGTGTTCCTTTCCTAAACCACCGCTAGAGTCATTGCATGTGTCTTATTTTCCTAAACCACATGGATCCACCAGAGTCATTGTATGTGTTTCCTTTCCTAAACCACCACCAGAGTCATTGAATGTGTTTTCTTTTCCTAAACCACCACTAGAGTCATTGCATGTGTGTTCCTTTCCTAAACCACCACTAGAGTCATTACATGTGTCTTCTTTTCCTAAACCACATGGATCCACCAGAGTCATTGCATGTGTCTTCCTTTCGTAAACCACCACCAGAGTCATTGCATGTGTCTTCTTTTCCTAAACCACATGGATCCAGCAGAGTCATTGCATGTGTGCTCGTTTCCAAAACCACCATCAGAGTCATTGCATATGTCTTCTTTCCTAAACCACATGGATCCACGAGTGTCATTGCGTGTGTGTTCATTTCTTAAACCACCACTAGAGTCATTGCATTTGTGTTCTTTTCCTAAACCACATGGATCCACCAGAGTCATTGCATGTGTGTTCCTTTCCTAAACCACCACCGGAGTCTTTGCATGTGCCTTTTTTTCCTAAACCACATAGATCCACCAGTGTCATTGCATGTGTGTTCCTTTCTTAAACCATCACCAGAGTCATTGCATGTATGTTCCTTTCCTAAACCACCACCGGAGTCATTGCATGTGTGTTCCTTTCCTAAACAACCACTAGAGTCATTGAATGTGTGTTCTATTCCTAAACCACAACTATAGTAATTACATGTGTGTTCCTTTCTTAAACCACCACCAAAGTCATTGCATGTGTTTTCTTTTCCTAAACCACATGGACCCACCAGAGTCATTGCATGTGTCTTCTTTTTCTAAACCACCACCAGAGTCATTGCACGTGTCTTCCTTTCCTAAACCACCACCAGAGTCATTGCATGTGTGTTCCTTTCCAAAACCACCACCAGAGTCATTGCATGTGTGTTCCTTTCCTAAACCAACACCAGAGTCATTGTATGTGTCTTCTTTATCTAAACCACATGGATCCATCAGTGGCATTACATGTGTGTTCCTTTCTTAAACCACCACCAGAGTCATTACATGTGTGTTCCTTTTCCTAAACCACCACCAGAGTCATTACATGTATCTTCTTTTCCTAAACCACATGGATGCACTAGAGTCATTGCATGTGTCTTCCTTTCCCAAACCACCACCAGAGTCATTGCATGTCTGTTCCTTTCCTAAACACCACCAGAGTCACTCCATGTGTCTTCCTTTCCTAAAACAACACCAGAGTCATTGCATGTCTGTTCCTTTCGAAAACCACCACCAGAGTCATTGCATGTGTGTTCTTTTCCTAAACCACATGGATCCGCAAGAGTTATTGCATGTGTGTTTCTTTCTAAACCACCACCAGAGTCATTGCATGTGTCTTATTTTCCTAAACCACATGGATCCAGCAGAGTCATTGCATGTGTGCTCCTTTCCAAAACCACCATCAGATTCATTGCATATGTATCCTTTTCCTAAACCACATGGATCCACGAGTGTCATTGCACGTGTGTTCATTTCTTAAACCACCACTAGAGTCATTGCATTTGTGTTCTTTTCCTAAACCACATGGATCCACCAGAGTCATTGCATGTGTGTTCCTTTCCTAAACCACTACCGCAGTCATTGTACGTGTCTTGTTTTCCTAAGCCACATAGATCTACTAGTGTCATTGCATGTGTGTTCCTTTCTTAAACCACCACCAGAGTCATTGCATGTGTGTTCCTTTCCTAAACCACCACCAGAGTCATTGCATGTGTGTTCCTTTCCTAAACAACCACCAGAGTCATTGAATGTGTGTTCTTTTCCTAAACCACAACTATAGTAATTGCATGTGTGTTCCTTTCCTAAACCACCACCAAAGTCACTGCATGTGTCTTCTTTACTTAAACCACATGGATCCACCAGAGTCATTGCATGTGTCTTCTTTTTATAAACCACCACCAGAGTCATTGCATGTGTCTTCCTTTGCTAAACCACCACCAGAGTCATTGCATGTGTGTTCCTTTCCAAAACCACCACCAGAGTCATTGCATGTGTGTTCCTTTTTGTAAACCACCACTAGAGTCATTGCATGTGTCTTCTTTTCCTAAACCACCACCAGAGTCATTTCATGTGTGTACCTTTCCAAAACCACCACTAGAGTCATTGCATCTGTGTTCCTTTCCTAAACCACCAACAGAGTTATTGCATCTGTCTTGTTTTCCTAAACCACATGGATCCACCAGTGTCATTGCATGTGTGTTCCTTTCCTAAACCACCGCCAGAGTCATTGCATGTGTCTTCTTTTCCTAAACCACATGGATCCAATAGGGTTATTACATGTGTGTTCCTTTCCCAAACCAACATTAGAGTCATTGCATGTGTCTTCCTTTCTTAAACCACCACCAGAGTCATTGCATGTGTGTTCCTTTCCAAAACCACCACCAGAGTCATTGCATGTGTGTTCCTTTCCTAAACCAACACCAGAGTCATTGTATGTGTCTTCTTTTCCTAAACCACATGGATCCATCAGTTGCATTACATGTGTGTTCCTTTCTTAAACCACCACCAGAGTCATTGCATGTGTGTTCCTTTTCCTAAACCACCACCAGAGTCATTACATGTATCTTCTTTTCCTAAACCACATGGATGCACCAGAGTCATTGCATGTGTCTTCCTTTCCCAAACCACCACCAGAGTCATTGCATGTCTGTTCCTTTCCTAAACCACCACCAGAGTCACTGCATGTGTCTTCCTTTCCTAAAACAACACCAGAGTCATTGCATGTCTGTTCCTTTCGAAAACCACCACCAGAGTCATTGCATGTGTGTTCTTTTCCTAAACCACATGGATCCACAAGAGTTATTGCATGTGTATTCCTTTCTAAACCACCACCAGAGTCATTGCATGTGTCTTCTTTTCCTAAACCACATGGATCCAGCAGAGTCATTGCATGTGTGCTCCTTTCCAAAACCACCATCAGAGTCATTGCATATGTATTCTTTTCCTAAACCACATGGATCTACGAGTGTCATTGCACGTGTGTTCATTTCTTAAACCGCCACTAGAGTCATTGCATTTGTGTTCTTTTCCTAAACCACATGGATCCACAAAGTCATTGCATGTGTGTTCCTTTCCTAAACCACCACCGGAGTCATTGTACGTGTCTTGTTTTCGTAAGCCACATAGATCTACTAGTGTCATTGCATGTGTGTTCCTTTCTTAAACCACCACCAGAGTGATTGCATGTGTGTTCCTTTCCTAAACCACCACCAGAGTCATTGCATGTGTGTTCCTTTCCTAAACAACCACCAGAGTCATTGAATGTGTGTTCTTTTCCTAAACCACAACTATAGTAATTGCATGTGTGGTCCTTTCCTAAACCACCACCAAACTCACTGCATGTGTCTTATTTTCTTAAACCACATGGATCCACCAGAGTCATTGCATGTGTCTTCTTTTTCTAAACCACCACCAGAGTCATTGCATGTGTCTTCCTTTCCTAAACCACCACCAGAGTCATTGCATGTGTGTTCCTTTCCAAAACCACCACCAGAGTCATTCCATGTGTGTTCCTTTCCTAAACCACCACCAGAGTCATTGTATGTGTCTTATTTTCATAAACCACATGGATCCATCAGTGGTATTACATGTGTGTTCCTTTCTTAAACCGCCACCAAAGTCATTGCATGTGTGTTCCTTTTCCTAAACCACCAGAGTCATTACATGTGTCTTCTTTTCCTAAACCACATGGATGCACCAGAGTCATTGCATGTGTCCTCCTTCCCAAAAACACCACCAGAGTCATTGCATGTCTGTTCCTTTCCTAAACCACCACCAGAGTCATTGCATGTGTCTTCCTTTCCTAAAAGACCACCAGAGTCATTGCATGTGTCTTCGTTTTCTAAACCACCACAAGAGTCATTGCATGTGCCTTCCTTTCCTAAACCACCACCAGAGTCATTGCATGTGTGTTCCTTTCCAAAACCACCACCAGAATCATTGCATTATTGTTCCTTTCCTAAACCACCACTAGAGACATTGCATTTGTCTTCTTTTCCTAAACCACATGGATCTACCTGTGTCATTGCATGTGTGTTCCTTTCTTAAACCAACCAGAGTCATTGCATGTGTGTTCCTTTTTGTAAACCACCACTAGAGTCATTGCATGTGTCTTCTTTTCCTAAACCACCACCAGAGTCATTGCATGTGTGTTTCTTTCCAAAACCACCACCAGAGTCATTGCATGTGTGTTCCTTTCCTAAACCACCACCAGAGTTATTGCATGTGTCTTCTTTTCCTAAACCACATGGATTCACCAGTGTCATTGCATGTGTGTTCCTTTCCTAAACCACTGCCAGAGTCATTGCATGTGCCTTCTTTTCCTAAACCACATGGATCCACTAGGGTTATTGCATGTGTGTTCCTTTCCCAAACCAACATTAGAGTCATTGCATGTTTCTTCTTTTCCTAAACCACCACCAGAGTCATTGCATGTGTCTTCCTTTCCTAAACCACCACTAGAGTCATTGCATTTGTGTTCCTTTCTTAAACCCCCACTAGAGTCAAGGCATGTGTGTTCCTTTCCTATACCACCACCATAGTCATTGCATGTGTCTTCTTTTCCAAAACCATATGGATCCACCAGTGTCATTACATGTGTGTTCCTTTCTTAAACCAACTCCAGAGTCTTTGCATGTGTGTTCCTTTCCTAAACCACCGCCAGAGTCATTGCATGTGTCTTCTTTTCCTAAACCACCAGTAGAGTCATTGCATGTGTCTTCTTTTCCTAAACCACATGGATCCACCAGGGTCATTGCATGTGTCTTCCTTTACTAAACCACCACTAGAGTCATTTTATGTGTGTTCCTTTCCTAAACCACCACCAGAGTCATTGCATGTGTGTTCCTTTTTTAAACCAACACCAGAGTCATTGCATGTGTCTTCTTTTCCTAAACCACCACTAGAGTAATTGCATGTGTGTTCCTTTCCTAAACCACCACCAGAGTCATTGCATGTTCCTTCTTTTCCTAAACCACATGGATCCACCAGAGTCACTGCATGTGTCTTCTCTTTCTAAACCACCACCAGAGTCATTGCATGTGTCTTCCTTTCCTAAACCACCACCGGAGTCATTGTACATGTCTTGTTTTCCTAAGCTACATAGATCTACTAGTGTCATTGCATGTGTGTTACTTTCCTAAACCACCACCAGAGTCATTGCATGTTCCTTCTTTTCCTAAACCACATGGATCCACCAGAGTCACTGCATGTGTCTTCTCTTTCTAAACCAACACCAGAGTCATTGCATGTGTCTTCCTTTCCAAAACCACCACCAGAGTCATTGCATTTGTGTTCCTTTCCTAAACCACCACCAGATTTATTGCATGTGTCTTCTTCTCCTAAACCACATGGATCCACCAGTGTCATTGCATGTGTGTTCCTTTCCTAAACCACCACCAGAGTCATTGCATGAGTCTTTTTTTCCTAAACCACATAGATCCACCAGTGTCATTGCATGTTTGTTCCTTTCTTAAACCATCACCAGAGTCATTGCATGTGTGTTCCTTTCCGAAACCATCACCAGAGTCATTGCATGTGTGTTCCTTTCCTAAACAACCACCAAAGTCATTAAATGTGTGTTCTGTTCCTAAACCACAACTATAGTAATTACATGTGTGTTCCTTTCCGAAACCACCACCAAAGTCATTGCATGTGTCTTCTTTTCCTAAACCACATGGACCCACCAGAGTCATTGCATGTGTCTTCTTTTTCTAAACCACCACCAGAGTCATTGCACGTGTCTTCCTTTCCTAAACCACCACCAGAGTCATTGCATGTGTGTTCCTTTCCAAAACCACCACCAGAGTCATTGCATGTGTGTTCCTTTCCTAAACCACCACTAGAGTCATTGCATGTGTCTTGTTTTCCTAAACCACATGGATCCATCAGTGGCATTACATGTGTGTTCCTTGCTTAAACCACCACCAGAGTCATTGCATCTGTATTCCTTTTCCTAAACCACCACCAGAGTTATTACATGTATCTTATTTTCCTAAACCACATGGTTGCACCAGAGTCATTGCATGTGTCTTCCTTTCCCAAACCACCACCAGAGTCATTGCATGTCTATTCCTTTCCTAAACCACCACCAGAGGCACTACATGTGTCTTCCTTTCCTAAAACAACACCAGAGTCATTGCATGTCTGATCCTTTCGAAAACCACCACCAGAGTCATTGCATGTGTGTTCTTTTCCTAAACCACATGGATCCACAAGAGTTATTGCATGTGTGTTCCTTTCTAAGCCACCACCAGAGTCATTGCATGTGTCTTCTTTTCCTAAACCACATGGATCCAGCAGAGTCATTGCATGTGTGCTCCTTTCCAAAACCACCATCAGAGTCATTGCATATGTCTTCTTTTCCTAAACCACATGGATCCACTAGTGTCATTGCATGTGTGTTCATTTCTTAAACCACCACTAGAGTCATTGCATTTGTGTTCTTTTCCTAAACCACATGGATCCACCAAAGTCATTGCATGTGTGTTGCTTTCCTAAACCACCATCGGAGTCATTGCATGTGTCTTGTTTTCCTAAGCCACATAGATCCACCAGTGTCATTGCATGTGTGTTCCTTTCTTAAACCACCACCAGAGTCATTGCATGAGTGTTCCTTTCCTAAACCACCACCGGAGTCATTGTACGTGTCTTGTTTTCCTAAGCCACATAGATCTACTTGTGTCATTGCATGTGTGTTCCTTTCTTAAACCACCACCAGAGTCATTGCATGTGTGTTCCTTTCCTAAACCACCACCAGAGTCATTGCATGTGTGTTCCTTTCCTAAACAACCACCAGAGTCATTGAATGTGTGTTCTTTTCCTAAACCACAACTATAGTAATTGCATGTGTGGTCCTTTCCTAAACCACCACCAAACTTACTTCATGTGTCTTCTTTTCTTAAACCACATGGATCCACCAGAGTCAGTGCATGTGTCTTCTTTTTCTAAACCACCACGAGAGTCATTGCATGTGTCTTCCTTTCCTAAACCACCACCAGAGTCATTGCATGTGTGTTCCTTTCCAAAACCACCACCAGAGTCATTGCATGTGTGTTCCTTTCCTAAGCCACCACCAGAGTCATTGTGTGTGTCTTATTTTCCTAAACCACATGGATCCATCAGTGGTATTACATGTGTGTTCCTTTCTTAAACCGCCACCAAAGTCATTGCATGTGTGTTCCTTTTCCTACACACACCACCAGAGTCATTACATGTGTCTTCTTTTCCTAAACCAAATGGATGCACCAGAGTCATTGCATGTGTCCTCCTTCCCAAAACCACCACCAGAGTCATTGCATGTCTGTTCCTTTCCTAAACCACCACCAGAGTCATTGCATGTGTCTTCCTTTCCTAAAACACCACCAGAGTCATTGCATTATTGTTCCTTTCCTAAACCACCACCAGAGTCATTGCATGTGTCTTATTTTCCTAAACCACATGGATCCACCTGTGTCATTGCATGTGTGTTCCTTTCTTAAACCAACCAGAGTCATTGCATGTGTGTTCCTTTTTGTAAACCACCACTAGAGTCATTGCATGTGTCTTCTTTTCCTAAACCACCACCAGAGTCATTGCGTGTGTGTTCCTTTCCAAAACCACCACCAGAGTCATTGCATGTGTGTTCCTTTCCTAAACCACCACCAGAGTTATTGCATGTGTCTTCTTTTCCAAAACCACATGGATCCACCAGTGTCATTGCATGTGTGTGTTCCTTTCCTAAACCACTGCCAGAGTCATTGCATGTGTCTTCTTTTCCTAAACCACCACCAGAGTCATTGGATGTGCCTTCCTTTCCTAAACCACCATTAGAGTCATTGCATGTGTGTTCTTTTCTTAAAACCCCACCAGAGTCAAGGCATGTGTGTTCCTTTCCTATACCACCACCATAGTCATTGCATGTGTCTTCTTTTCCAAAACCATATGGATCCACCAGTGTCATTACATGTGTGTTCCTTTCTTAAACCAACTCCAGAGTCTTTGCATGTGTGTTCCTTTCCTAAAGCACTGCCAGAGTTATTGCATGTGTCTTCTTTTCCTAAACCACCAGCAGAGTCATTGCATGTGTCTTCTTTTCCTAAACCACATGGATCCACTAGGGTCATTGCATGTGTCTTCCTTTCCTAAACCACCACTAGAGTCATTGTATGTGTGTTCCTTTCCTAAACCAGCACCAGAGTCATTGCATGTGTGTTCCTTTTTTAAACCAACACCAGAGTCATTGCATGTGTCTTCTTTTTCTAAACCACCACTAGAGTAATTGCATGTGTGTTCCTTTCCTAAACCACCACCAGAGTCATTGCATGTTCCTTCTTTTCCTAAACCACATGGATCCACCAGAGTCACTCCATGTGTCTTCTCTTTCTAAACCACCACCAGAGTCATTGCATGTGTCTTCCTTTCCTAAACCACCACCGGAGTCATTATACGTGTCATGTTTTCCTAAGCCACATAGATCTACTAGTGTCATTGCATGTGTGTTCCTTTCCTAAACCACCACCAGAGTCATTGCATGTTCCTTATTTTCCTAAACCACATGGATCCACCAGAGTCACTGCATGTGTCTTCTCTCTCTAAACCACCACCAGAGTCATTGCATGTGTCTTCCTTTCCTAAACCACCACCAGAGTCATTGCATGTGTGTTCCTTTCCAAAACCACCACCAGAGTCACTGCATGAATGTTCCTTTCCTAAACCACCACCAGTGTCATTGTATGTGTGTTCCTTTCCTAAACCACCACCAGAGTCATTGCATGTGTCTTTTTTTCCTAAACCACATAGATCCACCAGTGTCATTGCATGTTTGTTCCTTTCTTAAACCATCACCAGAGTCATTGCATGTGTGTTCCTTTCCGAAACCATCACTAGAGTCATTGCATGTGTGTTTCTTTCCTAAACACCCACCAAAGTCATTAAATGTGTGTTCTGTTCCTAAACCACAACTATAGTAATTACATGTGTGTTCCTTTCCTAAACCACCACCAAAGTAATTGCATGTGTCTTCTTTTCCTAAACCACATGGACCCACCAGAGTCATTGCATGTGTCTTATTTTTCTAAACCACCACCAGAGTCATTGCACGTGTCTTCCTTTCCTAAACCACCACCAGAGTCATTGCATGTGTGTTCCTTTCCAAAACCACCACCAGAGTCATTGTATGTGTGTTCCTTTCCTAAACAACCACTAGAGTCATTGCATGTGTCTTCTTTTCCTAAACCACATGGATCCATCAGTGGCATTACATGTGTGTTCCTTGCTTAAACCACCACCAGAGTCATTGCATGTGTGTTCCTTTTCCTAAACCACGACCAGAGTCATTACATGTATCTTATTTTCCTAAACCACATGGATGCACCAGAGTCATTGCATGTGTCTTCCTTTCCCAAACCACCACCAGAGTGATTGCATGTCTGTTCCTTTCCTAAACCACCACCAGAGTCACTACATGTGTCTTCCTTTCCTAAAACACCACTAGAGTCATTGCATGTCTGTTCCTTTCGAAAACCACCAACAGAGTCATTACATGTGTGTTCTTTTCCTAAACCACATGGATCCACAAGAGTTATTGCATGTGTGTTCCTTTCTAAACCACAACCAGAGTCATTGCATGTGTCTTCTTTTCCTAAACCACATGGCTCCAGCAGAGTCATTGCATGTGTGCTCCTTTCCAAAACCACCATCAGAGTCATTGCATATGTCTTCTTTTCCTAAACCACATGGATCCACTAGTGTCATTGCATGTGTGTTCATTTCTTAAACCACCACTAGAGTCATTGCATTTGTGTTCTTTTCCTAAACCACGTGGATCCACCAGAGTCATTGCATGTGTGTTCCTTTCCTAAACCACCACCGGAGTCATTGCATGTGTCTTGTTTTCCTAAGCCACATAGATCTACTAGTGTCATTGCATGTTTGTTCCTTTCTTAAACCACCACCAGAGTCATTGCATGTGTCTTCCTTTCTTAAACCACCACCGGAGTCATTGTACGTGTCTTGTTTTCCTAAGCCACATAGATCTACTAGTGTCATTGCATGTGTGTTCCTTTCTTAAACCACCACCAGAGTCATTGCATGTGTGTTCCTTTCCTAAACCACCACCAGAGTCATTGCATGTGTGTTCCTTTCCTAAACAACCACCAGAGTCATTGAATGTGTGTTCTTTTCCTAAACCACAACTATAGTAATTGCATGTGTGGTCCTTTCCTAAACCACCACCAAACTCACTGCATGTGTCTTCTTTTCTTAAACCACATGGATCCACCAGAGTCATTGCATGTGTTTTCTTTTTCTAAACCACCACCAGAGTCAGTGCATGTGTCTTCCTTTCCTAAACCACCACCAGAGTCATCGCATGTGTGTTCCTTTCCAAAACCACCACCAAAGTCATTGCATGTGTGTTCCTTTCCTAAACCACCACCAGAGTCATTGTATGTGTCTTATTTTCCTAAACCACATGGATCCATCAGTGGTATTACATGTGTGTTCCTTTCTTAAACCGCCACCAAAGTCATTGCATGTGTGTTCCTTTTCCTAAACCACCACCAGAGTCATTACATGTGTCTTCTTTTCCTAAACCACATGGATGCACCAGAGTCATTGCATGTGTCCTCCTTCCCAAAACCACCACCAGAGTCATTGCATGTGTGTTCCTTTCCTAAACGACCACTAGAGTCATTGCATGTGTGTTCCTTTCCTAAACAACCACCAGAGTCATTGAATGTGTGTTCTTTTCCTAAAACACAACTATAGTAATTGCATGTGTGTTCCTTTCCTAAACCACCACCATAGTCACTGCATGTGTATTCTTTTCTTAAACCAGATGGATCCACCAGAGTCATTACATGTGTCTTCTTTTTCTAAACCACCACCAGAGTCATTGCATGTGTCTTCCTTTCCTAAACCACCACCAGAGTTATTGCATGTGTGTTCCTTTCCAACACCACCACCAGAGTCATTGCATGTGTGTTCCTTTCCTAAACCACCACTAGAGTCATTGTATGTGTCTTCTTTTCCTAAACCACATGGATCCATCAGTGGTATCACATGTGTGTTCCTTTCTTAAACCGCCACCAGAGTCATTGCATGTGTGTTCCTTTTGCTAAACCACCACCAGAGTCATTACATGTGTCTTCCTTTCCTAAACCACATGGATGCACCAGAGTCATTGCATGTGTCCTCCTTCCCAAAGCCACCACCAGAGTCATTGCATGTCTGTTCCTTTCCTAAACCACCACCAGAATCATTGCATGTGTCTTCCTTTCCTAAAACACCACCAGAGTCATTGCATGTGTGTTCCTTTCGAAAACCACCACCTGAGTCATTGCATGTGTGTTCTTTTCCGAAACCACATGGATCCACAAGGGTTATTTCATGTGTGTTCCTTTCCTAAACCAACACTAGAGTCATTGCATGTGTCTTATTTTCCTAAACCACCACGAGAGTCGTTGCATGTGTCTTCCTTTCCTAAACCACCACCAGAGTCATTGCATGTGTGTTCTTTTCATAACCCACCACCAGAGTCAAGGCATGTGTGTTCCTTTCCTAAACCACCACCATAGTCATTGCATGTGTCTTCTTTTCTAAAACCATATGCATCCACTAGTGTCATTGTATGTGTGTTCCTTTCTTAAACCACCATCAGATTCATTGCATGTGTGTTCCTTTCCTAAACCACCACTAGAGTCATTGCATGTGTCTACTTTTCCTAAACCACATGGATCCATTAGTGGCATTACATGTGTGTTCCTTGCTTAAACCACCACCAGATTCATTGCATGTCTGTTCCTTTTCCTAAACCACGACCAGAGTCATTACATGTATCATATTTTCCTAAACCACATGGATGCACCAGAGTCATTGCATGTGTCTTCCTTTCCCAAACCACCACCAGAGTCATTGCATGTATGTTCCTTTCCTAAACCACCACCAGAGTCACTACATGTGTCTTCCTTTCCTAAAACACCACTAGAGTCATTGCATGCCTGTTCCTTTCGAAAACCACCACCAGAGTCATTGCATGTGTGTTCTTTTCCTAAACCACATGGATCCACAAGAGTTATTGCATGTGTGTTCCTTTCTAAACCACCACCAGAGTCATTGCATGTGTCTTGTTTTCCTAAACCACATGGATCCAGCAGAGTCATTGCATGTGTGCTCCTTTCCAAAACCACCATCAGAGTCATTGCATATGTCTTCTTTTCCTAAACCACATGGATCCACTAGTGTCATTGCATGTGTGTTCATTTCTTAAACCACCACTAGATTCATTGCATTTGTGTTCTTTTCCTAAACCACATGGATCCACCAGGGTCATTGCATGTGTGTTCCTTTCCTAAACCACCACCGGAGTCATTGTACGTGTCTTGTTTTCCTAAGCCACATAGATCTAATAGTGTCATTGCATGTGTGTTCCTTTCTTAAACCACCACCAGAGTCATTGCATGTGTGTTCCTTTCCTAAACCACCACCAGAGTCATTGCATGTGTGTTCCTTTCCTAAACAACCACCAGAGTCATTGAATGTGTGTTATTTTCCTAAACCACAACTATAGTAATTGCATGTGTGGTCCTTTCCTAAACCACCACCAAACTCATTGCATGTGTCTTCTTTTCTTAAACCACATGGATCCACCAGAGTCATTGCATGTGTCTTCTTTTTCTAAACCACCACCAGAGTCATTGCATGTGTCTTCCTTTCCTAAACCACCAGAGTCATTGCATGTGTGTTCCTTTCCAAAACCACCACCAGAGTCATTGCATGTGTGTTCCTTTCCTAAACCACCGCCAGAGTCATTGTATGTGTCTTATTTTCCTAAACCACATGGATCCATCAGTGGTATTACATGTGTGTTCCTTTCTTAAACCGCCACCAAGTCATTGCATGTGTGTTCCTTTTCCTAAACCACCACCAGAGTCATTACATGTGTCTTCTTTTCCTAAACCACATGGATGCACCAGAGTCATTGCATGTGTCCTCCTTCCCCAAACCACCACCAGAGTCATTGCATGTGTGTTCCTTTCCTAGACCACCACCAGAGTCATTGCATGTGTGTTCCTTTCCTAAACAACCACCAGAGTCATTGAATGTGTGTTCTTTTCCTAAACCACAACTATAGTAATTGCATGTGTGTTCCTTTCCTAAACCACCACCACAGTCATTGCATGTGTATTCTTTTCTTAAACCACATGGATCCACCAGAGTCATTACATGTGTCTTCTTTTTCTAAACCACCACCAGAGTCATTGCATGTGTCTTCCTTTCCTAAACCACCACCAGAGTCATTGCATGTGTGTTCCTTTCCAACACCACCACCAGAGTCATTGCATGTGTTTTCCTTTCCTAAACCACCACGAGAGTCATTGTATGTGTCTTCTTTTCCTAAACCACATGGATCCATCAGTGGTATTACATGTGTGTTCCTTTCTTAAACCGCCACCAGAGTCATTGCATGTGTGTTCCTTTTGCTAAACCACCACCAGAGTCATTACATGTGTCTTCTTTTCCTAAACCACATGGATGCACCAGAGTCATTGCATGTGTCCTCCTTCCCAAAGCCACCACCAGAGTCATTGCATGTCTGTTCCTTTCCTAAACCACCACCAGAGTCATTGCATGTGTCTTCCTTTCCTAAAACACCACCAGAGTCATTGCATGTGTGTTCCTTTCGAAAACCACCACCTGAGTCATTGCATGTGTGTTCTTTTTCGAAACCACATGGATCCACAAGGGTATTCATGTGTGTTCCTATCCTAAACCAACACTAGAGTCATTGCATGTGTCTTCTTTTCCTAAACCACCACGAGAGTCGTTGCATGTATCTTCCTTTCCTAACCACCACCAGAGTCATTGCATGTGTGTTCTTTTCATAACCCACCACCAGCGTCAAGGCATATGTGTTCCTTTCCTAAACCACCACCAGTCATTGCATGTGTCTTCTTTTCCAAAACCATATGCATCCACTAGTGTCATTGTATGTGTGTTCCTTTCTTAAACCACCATCAGATTCATTGCATGTGTATTCCTTTCCTAAACCACCGCTAGAGTCATTGCATGTGTCTTCTTTTCCTAAACCACATGCATCCACAGAGTCATTGCATGTGTGTTCCTTTCCTAAACCACCACCAGAGTCATTGAATGTGTGTTCTTTTCCTAAACCACCACCAGAATCATTGCATGTGTGTTCCTTTCCTAAACCACCACCAGAGTCATTGCATGTGTCTTCTTTTCCTAAATTACATGGATCCACCAGAGTTATTGCATGTGTCTTCTTTTCCTAAACCACATGGATCCACTAGTGTCATTGCATATGTGTTCCTTTCTTAAACCACCACCAGAGTCATTGCATGTGTGTTCCTTTCCTAAACCACCACCAGAGTCATTGCATATGTCTTCTTTTCCTAAACCACATGGATCTACCAGAGTCATTGCATGTGTCTTCCTTTCCTAAAACACCACTAGAGTCATTGCATGTGTGTTCCTTTCCTAAACCACCACCAGAGTCATTGCATGTGTCTTATTTTCCTAAACCACCACTAGTGTAATTACATGTGTGTTCCTTTCCTAAACCACCACCAGAGTCATTGCATGTGTCTTGTTTTCCAAAACCACATGGATCCACCAGAGTCATTGCACGTGTCTTCTTTTTCTAAACCACCACCAGTGTCACTGGATGTGTCTTCCTTTCCTAAACCACCACCAGAGTCATTGCATGTGTGTTACTTTCTTAAACCACCACTGGAGTCACTGCATTTGTGTTCCTTTTTGTAAACCACCACCAGAGTCATTACATGTGTCTTCACTTCCTAAACCACATGGATCCACCAGAGTCATTACATGTGTCTTCCTTCCCTAAACAACCACCAGAGTCATTGCATGTGTGTTCCTTTCCTAAACCACCACCATAGTCATTGCATGTGTGTTCTTTTCCTAAACCACATGGATCCACCAGGGTTATTGCATGTGTGTTCCTTTCCTAAACCAACACTAGAGTCATTGCATGTGTCTTCTTTTCCAAAACCACCACCAGAGTCATTGCATGTGTCTTCCTTTCCTAAACCACCACCAGATTCATTGCATGTGTGTTCCTTTCTTAAACCACCACCAGAGTCAAGGCATGTGTGTTCCTTTCCTAAACTACCACCATTGTCATTGCATGTGTCTTCTTTTCCTAAACCACATGCATCCACCAGAGTCATTGCATGTGTGTTCTTTTCTTAAACCACCACCAGAGTCATTGCATGGGTGTTCCTTTCTTAAACCACCACCAGAGTCAAGGCATGTGTGTTCCTTTCCTAAACCACCACCATTGTCATTGCATGTGTCTTCTTTTCCTAAACCACATGCATCCACCAGAGTCATTGCATGTGTGTTCTTTTCTTAAACCACCACCAGATTCATTGCATGTGTGTTCCTTTCCTAAACCACCGCTAGAGTCATTGCATGTGTCTTCTTTTCCTAAACCACCACCAGAGTCATTGCATGTGTGTTCCTTTCCTAAACCACCACTAGAGTCATTGCATGTGTCTTCTTTTCCTAAACCACATGGATCCACCAGAGTCATAGCATGTTTCTTCCTTTTGTAAACCACCACTAGAGTCATTGCATGTGTCTTCTCATCCTAATCCACATGGATATAGCAGAGTCATTGCATGTGTGCTCCTTTCCAAAACAACCATCAGAGTCATTGCATATGTCTTCTTTTCCTAAACCACATGGATCCACGAGTGTCATTGCATGTGTGTTCATTACTTAAACCACCACTAGAGTCATTGCATTTGTGTTATTTTCCTAAACCACATGGATCCACCAGAGTCATTGCATGTGTGTTCCTTTCCTAAACCACCACCGGAGTCATTGCATGTGTGTTCCTTTCCTAAACCACCATCGGAGTCATTGCATGTGTCTTGTTTTCCTAAATCACATAGATCCACCAGTGTCATTGCATGTGTGTTCCTTTCTTAAACCATCATCAGAGTCAT
The DNA here is from genome assembly GCA_916181665.1 of Avena sativa. Classification (NCBI taxonomy): domain Eukaryota; kingdom Viridiplantae; phylum Streptophyta; class Magnoliopsida; order Poales; family Poaceae; genus Avena; species Avena sativa. The sequence goes on along the minus strand of OV702291.1, from coordinate 370,407,868 downwards.
TGCATGTGTGTTCTTTTCCTAAACCACCACCAGGGTCATTGCATGTGTGTCCCTTTCCTAAACAACCACCAGAGTCATTGAATGTGTGTTCTTTTCCTAAACCACAACTATAGTAATTGCATGTGTTTTCCTTTCCTAAACCACCACCAAAGTCATTGCATGTGTCTTCTTTTCTTAAACCACATGGATCCACCAGAGTCATTGCATGTGTCTTATTTTTCTAAACCACCACCAGAGTCACTACATGTGTCTTCCTTTCCTAAACCACCACCAGAGTCATTGCATGTGTGTTCCTTTCCAAAACCACCACCAGAGTCATTGCATGTGTGTTCCTTTCTTAAACCACCACCAGAGTCATTGCATGTGTGTTCCTTTCGTAAACCACCACCAGAGTCATTGCATGTGTCTTATTATCCTAAACCACCACTAGAGTAATTGCATGTGTGTTCCTTTCCTAAACCACCACCAGAGTCATTGCACGTGTGTTCTTTTCCAAAACCACATGGATCCACCAGAGTCATTGCATGTGTGTTCCTTTCTTAAACCACCACTAGAGTCATTGCATGTGTGTTCCTTTTTGTAAACCACCACCAGAGTCATTACATGTGTCTTCACTTCCTAAACAACATGGATCCACCAGAGTCATTGCATGTGTCTTCCTTCCCTAAACCACCACCAGAGTCATTGCATGTGTGTTCCTTTCCTAAACCACCACCAGAGTCATTGCATGTTTGTTCTTTTCCTAAACCACATGGATCCACCAGGGTTATTGCATGTGTGTTCCTTTCCTAAAGCGACACTCGAGTCAATGCATGTGTCTTCTCTCCCTAAACCACCACCAGAGTCATTGCATGTGTCTTCCTTTCCTAAACCACCACCAGACTCATTACAAGTGTGTTCCTTTCTTAAACCACCACCAGAGTCAAGGCTTGTGTGTTCCTTTCCTAAACCACCACCATAGTCATTGCATGTGTCTTCTTTTCCTAAACCACATGCATCCACCAGAGTCATTGCATGTGTGTTCTTTTCTTAAACCACCACCAGATTCATTGCATGTGTGTTCCTTTCTTAAACCACCGCCAGAGTCATTGCATGTGTCTTCTTCTCCTAAACCACATGGATCCACAAGAGTCATTGTATGTGTGTTCCTTTCCTAAACCACCACCAGAGTCATTCAATGTGTTTTCTTTTGCAAAACCACCCCCAGAGTCATTGCATGTGTCTTATCTTCCTAAACCACATGGATCCACCAGAGTCATTGCATGTGTCTTCCTTTCATAAACCACCACCAGAGTCATTGCATGTGTCTTCTTTTCCTAAACCACATGGATCCAACAGAATCATTGCATGTTGCTCCTTTCCAAAACCACCATCAGAGTCATTGCATGTGTCTTCTTTTCGTAAACCACATGGATCCACGAGTGTCATTGCATTTGTGTTCATTTCTTAAACCACCACTAGAGTCATTGCATTTGTGTTCTTTGACTAAACTACATGGATCCACCAGAGTCATTGCATGTGTGTTCCTTTCCCAAACCACCACCGGAGTCATTGCATGTGTCTTGTTTTCCTAAACCACATAGATGCACAAGTGTCATTGCATGTGTGTTCCTTTCTTAAACCATCACCAGAGTCTTTGCATGTGTGGTCCTTTCCTAAACCACCACCAGAGTCATTGCATGTGTGTCCCTTTCCTAAACCACCACCACAGTCATTGCATGTGTATTCTTTTCTTAAACCACATGGATCCACCAGAGTCATTACATGTGTCTTCTTTTTCTAAACCACCACCAGAGTCATTGCATGTGTCTTCCTTTCCTAAACCACCACCAGAGTCATTGCATGTGTGTTCCTTTCCAACACCACCACCAGAGTCATTGCATGTGTTTTCCTTTCCTAAACCACCACGAGAGTCATTGTATGTGTCTTCTTTTCCTAAACCACATGGATCCATCAGTGGTATTACATGTGTGTTCCTTTCTTAAACCGCCACCAGAGTCATTGCATGTGTGTTCCTTTTGCTAAACCACCACCAGAGTCATTACATGTGTCTTCTTTTCCTAAACCACATGGATGCACCAGAGTCATTGCATGTGTCCTCCTTCCCAAAGCCACCACCAGAGTCATTGCATGTCTGTTCCTTTCCTAAACCACCACCAGAGTCATTGCATCTGTCTTCCTTTCCTAAAACACCACCAGAGTCATTGCATGTGTGTTCCTTTCGAAAACCACCACCTGAGTCATTGCATGTGTGTTCTTTTTCGAAACCACATGGATCCACAAGGGTATTCATGTGTGTTCCTTTCCTAAACCAACACTAGAGTCATTGCATGTGTCTTCTTTTCCTAAACCACCACGAGAGTCGTTGCATGTATCTTCCTTTCCTAACCACCACCAGAGTCATTGCATGTGTGTTCTTTTCATAACCCACCACCAGCGTCAAGGCATATGTGTTCCTTTCCTAAACCACCACCAGTCATTGCATGTGTCTTCTTTTCCAAAACCATATGCATCCACTAGTGTCATTGTATGTGTGTTCCTTTCTTAAACCACCATCAGATTAATTGCATGTGTATTCCTTTCCTAAACCACCGCTAGAGTCATTGCATGTGTCTTCTTTTCCTAAACCACATGCATCCACAGAGTCATTGCATGTGTGTTCCTTTCCTAAACCACCACCAGAGTCATTGAATGTGTGTTCTTTTCCTAAACCACCACCAGAATCATTGCATGTGTGTTCCTTTCCTAAACCACCACCAGAGTCATTGCATGTGTCTTCTTTTCCTAAATTACATGGATCCACCAGAGTTATTGCATGTGTCTTCTTTTCCTAAACCACATGGATCCACTAGTGTCATTGCATATGTGTTCCTTTCTTAAACCACCACCAGAGTCATTGCATGTGTGGTCCTTTCCTAAACCACCACCAGAGTCATTGCATATGTCTTCTTTTCCTAAACCACATGGATCTACCAGAGCCATTGCATGTGTCTTCCTTTCCTAAACCACCACTAGAGTCATTGCATGTGTGTTCCTTTCCTAAACCACCACCAGAGTCATTGCATGTGTCTTATTTTCCTAAACCACCACTAGTGTAATTACATGTGTGTTCCTTTCCTAAACCACCACCAGAGTCATTGCATGTGTCTTGTTTTCCAAAACCACATGGATCCACCAGAGTCATTGCACGTGTCTTCTTTTTCTAAACCACCACCAGTGTCACTGGATGTGTCTTCCTTTCCTAAACCACCACCAGAGTCATTGCATGTGTGTTACTTTCTTAAACCACCACTGGAGTCACTGCATTTGTGTTCCTTTTTGTAAACCACCACCAGAGTCATTACATGTGTCTTCACTTCCTAAACCACATGGATCCACCAGAGTCATTACATGTGTCTTCCTTCCCTAAACAACCACCAGAGTCATTGCATGTGTGTTCCTTTCCTAAACCACCACCATAGTCATTGAATGTGTGTTCTTTTCCTAAACCACATGGATCCACCAGGGTTATTGCATGTGTGTTCCTTTCCTAAACCAACACTAGAGTCATTGCATGTGTCTTCTTTTCCAAAACCACCACCAGATTCATTGCATGTGTCTTCCTTTCCTAAACCACCACTAGATTCATTGCATGTGTGTTCCTTTCTTAAACCACCACCAGAGTCAAGGCATGTGTGTTCCTTTCCTAAACCACCACCATTGTCATTGCATGTGTCTTCTTTTCCTAAACCACATGCATCCACCAGAGTCATTGCATGTGTGTTCTTTTCTTAAACCACCACCAGAGTCATTGCATGTGTGTTCCTTTCTTAAACCACCACCAGAGTCAAGGCATGTGTGTTCCTTTCCTAAACCACCACCATTGTCATTGCATGTGTCTTCTTTTCCTAAACCACATGCATCCACCAGAGTCATTGCATGTGTGTTCTTTTCTTAAACCACCACCAGATTCATTGCATGTGTGTTCCTTTCCTAAACTACCGCTACAGTCATTGCATGTGTCTTCTTTTCCTAAACCACCACCAGAGTCATTGCATGTGTGTTCCTTTCCTAAACCACCACCAGAGTCAAGGCATGTGTGTTCCTTTCCTAAACCACCACCATTGTCATTGCATGTGTCTTCTTTTCCTAAACCACATGCATCCACCAGAGTCATTGCATGTGTGTTCTTTTCTTAAACCACCACCAGATTCATTGCATGTGTGTTCCTTTCCTAAACCACCGCTACAGTCATTGCATGTGTCTTCTTTTCCTAAACCACCACCAGAGTCATTGCATGTGTGTTCCTTTCCTAAACCACCACTAGAGTCATTGCATGTGTCTTCTTTTCCTAAACCACATGGATCCACCAGAGTCATAGCATGTTTCTTCCTTTTGTAAACCACCACTAGAGTCATTGCATGTGTCTTCTCTTCCTAATCCACATGGATATAGCAGAGTCATTGCATGTGTGCTCCTTTCCAAAACAACCATCAGAGTCATTGCATATGTCTTCTTTTCCTAAACCACATGGATCCACGAGTGTCATTGCATGTGTGTTCATTACTTAAACCACCACTAGAGTCATTGCATTTGTGTTATTTTCCTAAACCACATGGATCCACCAGAGTCATTGCATGTGTGTTCCTTTCCTAAACCACCACCAGAGTCATTGCATGTGTGTTCCTTTCCTAAACCACCATCGGAGTCATTGCATGTGTCTTGTTTTCCTAAATCACATAGATCCACCAGTGTCATTGCATGTGTGTTCCTTTCTTAAACCATCATCAGAGTCATTGCATGTGTGTTCTTTTCCTAAACCACCACCAGGGTCATTGCATGTGTGTCCCTTTCCTAAACAACCACCAGAGTCATTGAATGTGTGTTCTTTTCCTAAACCACAACTATAGTAATTGCATGTGTGTTCCTTTCCTAAACCACCACCAAAGTCATTGCATGTGTCTTCTTTTCTTAAACCACATGGATCCACCAGAGTCATTGCATGTGTCTTATTTTTCTAAACCACCACCAGAGTCACTACATGTGTCTTCCTTTCCTAAACCACCACCAGAGTCATTGCATGTGTGTTCCTTTCCAAAACCACCACCAGAGTCATTGCATGTGTGTTCCTTTCTTAAACCACCACCAGAGTCATTGCATGTGTGTTCCTTTCGTAAACCACCACCAGAGTCATTGCATGTGTCTTATTATCCTAAACCACCACTAGAGTAATTGCATGTGTGTTCCTTTCCTAAACCACCACCAGAGTCATTGCATGTGTGTTCTTTTCCAAAACCACATGGATCCACCAGAGTCATTGCATGTGTGTTCCTTTCTTAAACCACCACTAGAGTCATTGCATGTGTGTTCCTTTTTGTAAACCACCACCAGAGTCATTACATGTGTCTTCACTTCCTAAACAACATGGATCCACCAGAGTCATTGCATGTGTCTTCCTTCCCTAAACCACCACCAGAGTCATTGCATGTGTGTTCCTTTCCTCCACCACCACCAGAGTCATTGCATGTTTGTTCTTTTCCTAAACCACATGGATCCACCAGGGTTATTGCATGTGTGTTCCTTTCCTAAACCGACACTCGAGTCATTGCATGTGTCTTCTCTCCCTAAACCACCACCAGAGTCATTGCATGTGTCTTCCTTTCCTAAACCACCACCAGACTCATTACAAGTGTGTTCCTTTCTTAAACCACCACCAGAGTCAAGGCATGTGTGTTCCTTTCCTAAACCACCACCATAGTCATTGCATGTGTCTTCTTTTCCTAAACCACATGCATCCACCAGAGTCATTGCATGTGTGTTCTTTTCTTAAACCACCACCAGATTCATTGCATGTGTGTTCCTTTCTTAAACCACCGCCAGAGTCATTGCATGTGTCTTCTTTTCCTAAACCACATGGATCCACAAGAGTCATTGTATGTGTGTTCCTTTCCTAAACCACCACCAGAGTCATTCAATGTGTTTTCTTTTGCAAAACCACCCCCAGAGTCATTGCATGTGTCTTATCTTCCTAAACCACATGGATCCACCAGAGTCATTGCATGTGTCTTCCTTTCATAAACCACCACCAGAGTCATTGCATGTGTCTTCTTTTCCTAAACCACATGGATCCAACAGAATCATTGCATGTTGCTCCTTTCCAAAACCACCATCAGAGTCATTGCATGTGTCTTCTTTTCGTAAACCACATGGATCCACGAGTGTCATTGCATTTGTGTTCATTTCTTAAACCACCACTAGAGTCATTGCATTTGTGTTCTTTGACTAAACTACATGGATCCACCAGAGTCATTGCATGTGTGTTCCTTTCCCAAACCACCACCGGAGTCATTGCATGTGTCTTGTTTTCCTAAACCACATAGATCCACAAGTGTCATTGCATGTGTGTTCCTTTCTTAAACCATCACCAGAGTCTTTGCATGTGTGGTCCTTTCCTAAACCACCACCAGAGTCATTGCATGTGTGTCCCTTTCCTAAACAACCACCAGAGTCATTGAATGTGTGTTCTTTTCCTAAAGCACAACTATAGTAATTGCATGTGCGTTCCTTTCCTAAACCACCACCAAAGCTATTGCATGTGTCCTCCTTCCCAAAACCACCACCAGAGTCGCATGTCTGTTCCTTTCCTAAACCACCACTAGAGTCATTGCATGTGTGTTCCTTTCGAAAACCACCACATGAGTCAAGGCATGTGTGTTCCTTTCCTAAACCACCACTAGAGTCAAGGCATGTGAGTTATTTTCCTAAACCACCACCAAAGTCATTGCATGTGTCTTATTTTCCTAAACCACATGCATCCACCAGAGTCATTGCATGTGTGTTCTTTTCTTAAACCACCACCAGATTCATTGCATGTGTGTTCCTTTCTTAAACCACCGCCAGAGTCATTGCATGTGTCTTCTTTTCCTAAACCACATGGATCCACAAGGGTTATTTCATGTGTGTTCCTTTCCCAACAGTATAGTCATTGCATTTGTCTTCTTTTCCTAAACCACCACAAGAGTCGTTGCATGTGTCTTCCTTTCCTAAACCACCACCAGAGTCATTGCATGTGTGTTCTTTTCATAAACCACCACCAGAGTCAAGGCATGTGTGTTCCTTTCCTAAACCACCACCATAGTCATTGCATTTGTCTTATTTTCCAAAACCATATGCATCCACCAGTGTCATTGTATGTGTGTTCCTTTCTTAAGCCACCACCAGATTCATTGCATGTGTGTTCTTTTCCTAAACCACCGCCAGAGTCATTCCATGTGTTTTCTTTTCCTAAACCACATGCATCCACCAGAGTCATTGCATGTGTGTTCCTTTCCTAAACCACCACCAGAGTCATTGAATGTCTGTTCTTTTCCTAAACCACCACCAGAATCATTGCATGTGTGTTCCTTTCCTAAACCACCACCAGAGTCATTGCATGTGTCTTCTTTTCCTAAATTACATGGATCCACCAGAGTTATTGCATGTGTCTTCTTTTCCTAAACTACATGGATCCACTAGTGTCATTGCATTTGTGTTCCTTTCTTAAACCACCACCAGAGTCATTGCATGTGTGTTCCTTTCCTAAACCACCACCAGAGTCATTGCATATGTCTTCTTTTCCTAAACCACATGGATCCACCAGAGTCATTGCATGTGTCTTCCTTTCCTAAACCACCACTAGAGTCATTGCATGTGTGTTCCTTTCCTAAACCACCACCAGAGTCATTGCATGTGTCTTGTTTTCCTAAACCACCACTAGAGTAATTACATGTGTGTTCCTTTCCTAAACCACCACCAGAGTCATTGCATGTGTCTTCTTTTAAAAAACCACATGGATCCACCAGAGTCATAGCACGTGTCTTGTTTTTCTAAACCACCACCAGCGTCATCGCATGTGTCTTCCTTTCCTAAACCACCACCAGAGTCATTACATGTGTGTTCCTTTCTTAAACCACCACTAGAGTCATTGCATTTGTGTTCCTTTTTGTAAACCACCACCGGAGTCATTACATGTGTCTTCACTTCCTAAACCACATGGATCCACCAGAGCCATTGCATGTGTCTTCCTTCCCTAAACAACCACCAGAGTCATTGCTTGTGTGTTCCTTTCCTAAACCACCACAAGAGTCATTGCATGTGTGTTCTTTTCCTAAACCACATGGATCCACCAGGGTTATTGCATGTGTGTTCCTTTCCTAAACCAACACTAGAGTCATTGCATGTGTCTTCTTTCCCTAAACCACCACCAGAGCCATTGCATGTGTCTTCCTTTCCTAAACCACCACCAGAGTCATTACATTTGTGTTCCTTTCTTAAACCACCACCAGAGTCAAGGCATGTGTGTTCCTTTCCTAAACCACCACCATAGTCATTGCATGTGTCTTCTTTTCCTAAACCACATGCATCCACCAGAGTCATTGCATGTGCGTTCTTTTCTTAAACCACCACTAGATTCATTGCATGTGTGTTCCTTTCCTAAACCACCGCCAGAGTCATTGCATGTGTCTTCTTTTCCTAAACCACATGGATCCACCAGAGTCATTGTATGTGTGTTCCTTTCCTAAACCACCACCAGAGTCATTGAATGTGTTTTCTTTTCCTAAACCACCACTAGGGTCATTGCATGTGTGTTCTTTTCCTAAACCACCACTAGAGTCATTGCATGTGTCTTCTTTTCCTAAACCACATGGATCCACCAGAGTCATTGCATGTGTCTTCCTTTCGTAAACCACTACCAGAGTCATTGCATGTGTCTTCTTTTCCTAAACCACATGGATCCAGCAGAACCATTGCATGTGTGCTCCTTTCCAAAACCACCATCAGAGTCATTGCATATGTCTTCTTTTCCTAAACCACATGGATCCACGAGTGTCATTGCATGTGTGTTCGTTTCTTAAACCACCACTAGAGTCATTGCATTTGTGTTCTTTTCCTAAACCACATGGATCCACCAGAGTCATTGCATGTGTGTTCTTTCCCAAACCACCACTGGAGTCATTGCATGTGTCTTGTTTTCCTAAACCACATAGATCCACCAGTGTCATTGCATGTGTGTTCCTTTCTTAAACCATCACCAGAGTCATTGCATGTGTGTTCCTTTCCTAAACCACCACCAGAGTTATTGCATGTGTGTCCCTTTCCTAAACAACCACCAGAGTCATTGAATGTGTGTTCTTTTCCTAAACCACAACTATAGTAATTGCATGCGTGTTCCTTTCCTAAACCACCACCAAAGCCATTGCATGTGCATTCTTTTCTTAAACTATAACACCCTCGAATCGGCCCTATGCAAGTTTTAGCACTTCCCGCCAAACCCGCATAGAAACGATTCAAGGACGCCCACCAGGCACTTTCTTGCGGGTGGAGAACGAAGTAATACCATTACACATTAGTCCACGATGGAACTGTGGCGCCCCGCAAAAACCACTACTAGAAAATCGCGTTATTTTTGTGCATTGCATCATCATGACCGCATGCTCATGTCATCATGCCACCTTGCATTTGAGTATCGTCATGTCATCTTGCATTTGTTTGCATAAAACTATTTTTCGAAAAATCTGTTTTTGTTTTCTAAACGCCCGGTCTCTATTTCAAATCAAAACCCGGGTCTCCGGAATATTTTGTTTTGTCTACCAACGGTTTGCAAAATCCCCGTTTTAAATAAATAAAAAAAATTTAAATTGTTTTTAGGAGGCAGCCCGCCAGGCCCGAAAGCCCAGCTGGCCACCTCCAGATAAAATCCGAGCTACCCCAACTCTTTTCCTACCTAATCCTAATCTACCCATCCCCAGCCACATCACCCTGGCCAATCACCACCCGCCACCTCACCACTTCCTCCACCCCATCCACTCCTAACCTGCCACCTCACCCCAACCCCCTCCACCCCTTCACAGAGCCCCCACCTACCCCGCGCCCACCGACAGCCTGGCCCGACCCCGCTTCCCGCATGCGACGCCCCGGCCCTTCCTCGACCCGTTCCTCTCTCTCGCTCTGTCTCGCTCGCGATCCCCATCCCCAATGCCTGTGGCCGCTCCCTCCTCCTTCACCCGCCGCTGCCTGGCCTCGAGCCACCCTCCGCCTCGCCAGCGAGCCCCGTGGCCGCTCCCTCCTCCTTGGGCCGACCCCGCTTCGGTTCCTCTCGATCCGAGCTCCGGCGGCCGCCTCGCGAGCTTCCACCCTACCGTCGAGCCGAGCTCCCCGGCACCGCCCCAGGACGCCCGTCTGCCCTGCGTCGTCGTCTGCCACCTCGACCTCCTGGCCGCCTCCTCCGTGGACACTAGTGCTTCCCCGTGAACCTCTCTCTCGCCGGCGCCATGCCTCCCCGAGTCTGCCACCGGGCTCCTCCTCGCCATCGCCACCTCGGCCTCCGTCGGCCCCACCTCTGTCCCGCGCGTCTCCTCGCGAGCGATTTGTCCGCTGCGCCAGGGAGCCGCCCGCCGTTCTCGCTCTGCCTCCCCGAGCTCCCTCGCCGGCCTTAGCGCCTCCGCCCTCTGGCTTCCGCCGCCACCGCAGCATGCAAGGCACCGACGCCAGCGTCGTCTCTACGGGTTCTCTGGTCTCCTAGGGCATCTGAGTTGATACTCACATGGCCTCGTATCCTTTGGGCTGCATGCCGCTAGCCGTGCTCTGCTAGTTTCCATCTCGCTTTGGTCGTCGGGAGGCTTCCTCCGTTTGATCCTTGCAATGTATGGTTGCTCTTTGGCAGTGCAGTGCTCGTCTGTAGCATGTTCGACACAAGTTTTGCTTCACCGAGACCTTCCATAGACCCAAGTACCACCAAGACGCTCACGACCACCTAACAGGACCGCATCGTCAAGTTCGCAGTTAGAGGCCGCTTGAACCCGATGATCTCGACAAGACCTTCCTCCCGTCAAGACCGGAGACCATGTGATGGATCGAAAAGTTCCCCGAAGACTGAACGCTCGGCATGTCAAGATCGCCTTCCCGGATGCCATGACCTTCGTCATGGATTCGAAGCCCCATCCGAACCGAACCCCTTCGAACCCCCAAGATCGTCGAGACCTCTAATGTGTGACCCCTTTTCCTAAGACCCCTATATTTTTGTAATATATATAATATACTTGTTGCATATTAAATTGTCATGCTTGCATACATGTTTGTGGTTTGGGGCATTATGCCGATTCACCTCGTAATTAAATATGGAGTCGATATGCGGAATACCTTTGTCTTATTCCGGACTCCATTTAAATTTGTGTAGCGAACCGATACCATGACTTGCCATGTTAAGACAACATTTAAATTGCGGGGGTTCTAAATAACTTGAACCACTCAATTAATTGTCGGGACCCCGGTTCCGCTAAATATTGCCTAATTGCACCGCATCTGCATCATATCATAAGCATGCCGGTTCTTCTGCCATAGTATGAAAAAGTGCATCCGGTGTTTCTTCTAGTGCTTTGCTTCTTCATGGATTAGGCCGATGAGTTGATGCGAGTGTCGACCCGATCTTCGGATGAACCTTCGGCAATGTTTCCAGGCGAGCATCTCCCCCTTTCTACCTATCTTACTTTTATAGTATTTATTCCCTCCTGTTGATCTATTGCTATCTGTGTTGCGATGCTCTAGTTTTCGTACCCGTGATATCCCTTGCAGCCTTATATTGCCTTGGACACATCCTATTACCTGTTGTTTGGTAGATAGTTGGACTTGCGCGTCGTAGTCGCTTGCTCAAGTGCTGTTGCGTGTCGTCAAGTACCATAGTTGCTGGAGTAATGCCGCATGTTTAAAGTTGGAGATGATCATGGCTTTAATTACTGTTTAATAACTAAAATTGAAGTAGGTAAATAATGCAGAGGCACCGGTGGGTAATAGACAATATTTGGTTTTTAACCGCTCACTGGTGTCCCGTAGGACCCCGAGTTCTTGACACCTGTTCCGAGATCGAGCGCGCTAACCACAGGTGGGGTGTGTGGGCACCCCCATCGATTAGTACCTGATTTCAAAGTATTGTACTGGGGGCCACAAAGTAGTTTGGGGCTTTATTACTATCCTATACTTATGCCATGCTTTACTGCTTTATTTACGATTGCGCGTGGAGCGCCTGTACTGTTTAGGTAAGCGGAGTGTTTTCGCGGTATCGACAAGCCCAGTCACACTTTCGGGTTCTCGGTCGTTTACAGCCATTGATGCAAACCCTGGGTCCGTCTCGGAGACCGGCCGACTTCGTTACGGGTAGCTTAGTGGGGTGGCCCCCTGTGCTTGCTTTGGGTATGGGAAACGTCGTGTCCGAAACCCCATCGACATACCGTTGGGCGTATGTTTTGTGATCTTGTACCTACCTGATCTGACAACAAGGGTGTAGGTGCGTGTGGAAACTTTGGTGCACCCCTGCAGTGTTAAATCTTTTCGAGAAGCCGTGTCCGCGGTTATGGACGACTTGGAGCACAGTTCTCGATCATAGACAACTATAACTAAAGTTTACTGTTATAATTTGACTTGTATCCGATATGACTAGTAATCAGCTTCACTGCAACGGAATGGCTAAATAAAAGTACCAACAACTGCTGGGTTTGGGATATCTCATGCTTATTGTATCTGACTAGTAAGTGTTGCAACTACAACGGAATGGTTAACTAAAACTGCCCACTGCTTATTATATCAGGATGGCTATCTATACCTGACTAGTAATTGCTGCAACGATAACTGAATAAATAAAACTGCCAATTGTGTGAGTTCCTCGGTTGACTTCCTCGTTTGGTCTCGAGGGGGAAATACCAGGATGGGTATGTTTGGTGGTAGTATCAGGATGGTTCCGAATAGGTCTTTCTTATCCCTCTCTGATAGCCGCCAGTTATATCGAGTCTCTATAGGTTGTTAGTGCATGCTGCGCGGCCGCTTCCCTCCACCATACCTATGTAGGCGAGGACCGCCGAATTCTAGCCTCGCCGTGTACTGGCCTCAGTACTGACCGCTCTCTCTTTTTCCTTTGCCCTTTGTCGGCACCCCTTTTGTTTAAGCAGGTTTTGAGATCGACGTTGTTAGCAGGGTTACCCTTCCGGCTTGGCCTGGGCAGGGTTATGGACGCCATTGGTTATTCTTCAGGGCTCTTAGCTCAATTTGCATCTTGTCCGTACTCGGACGCTGTATCATTTTCAAGGTGATTTGGATCTTTGGACGATATACTGTATTCTTGACTCATGGAGTCGTTGTTGTATATATATGTTTTGTGGGTTCCATCGAGGACTATTGTGTAATGATATTACTTTGTTTTCCACCCGCACGCAAGTGCCTGGTGGGCACCTTTGAATCGTTTCTATGCGGGTTTGGCGGGAAGCGCTGAAACTTGCATAGGGCCGATTCTGAGGGTGTTATAGAGTGGTATCAGAGCGCAGCAGTTGCGATACCCCACAAGTCCAGCCTGTAGGATAACCTAGCTAACGGCCGCAGTAGAGTGTCAAAACTATTTTTCAAAAATTGGTTGGATAGATCTGATTAGGTCTGCTTTTACTCCTTACCCCTCTGCTATTCTCCTCTTACCTTTGCGTGTTTTGAATCCACTCTCTTACCTTTCTTCAAGTCCAAGATTTCTCGTGGTTGGGTTCTGTCGTAGCTTCAGGGTTTCGCTTCCTCCTTTGATAACGCTGTTCTACCATCCGGTGTTCATGCTATCTGAGGAATCCGTCTTCTGTGGTACCATTCTTTGTTCCTTGTTTGTGCCTTCCGTTGTTTTCTGACGCGACGACATCATCTACGCCAGATCCGATGCAGAGTCTGCATCACTCCTTTGTTTCTGAACCTCGATTTTCGATATCTTCAGTCTGATTCCGAGAATGGTTGCACGCTTTTCTACTGATTGTGCGGAGTAATAGTTTGGGTGCGTGATGGATTGGCCCCCATGCCGACTACCCCTTCTATTCGCTTTTGTACATTGAAGTGGATGAGAATGCATCGGTTCCCTCTTTCTATCGAAGCTAGAGGTGGCTTTATTTGTTGATACCTCTACCTTCGACCTTTTGTTCCCGGAGTGTTCTCTCGACGATCACGGACAACGACCTCTTGTTAGTGGTGTCGCGAGGATCTACACGAAGCGAGAAGACGTAGATCGCCGACCTTCCTTCCGGTACCATGAGGCGGATCTCGAGGGCGAGATCCATTGTTAGTGGTGTCGAATTGTGGCGCCCCGCAAAAACCACTACTAGAAAATCGCGTTATTTTTGTGCATTGCATCATCATGACCGCATGCTCATGTCATCATGCCACCTTGCATTTGAGTATCATCATGTCATCTTGCATTTGTTTGCATAAAACTATTTTTCGAAAAATCTGTTTTTGTTTTCTAAACGCCCCGTCTCTATTTCAAATCAAAACCCGGGTCTCCGGAATATTTTGTTTTGTCTACCAACGGTTTGCAAAATCCCCGTTTTAAATAAATAAAAAAAATTTAAATTGTTTTTAGGAGGCAGCCCGCCAGGCCCGAAAGCCCAGCTGGCCACCTCCACATAAAATCCCAGCTACCCCAACGCTTTTCCTACCTAATCCTAATCTACCCATCCCCAGCCACATCACCCTGGCCAATCACCACCCGCCACCTCACCACTTCCTCCACCCCATCCACTCCTAACCTGCCACCTCACCCCAACCCCTCCACCCCTTCACAGAGCCCCCACCTACCCCGCGCCCACCGACAGCCTGGCCCCACCCCGCTTCCCGCATGCGACGCCCCGGCCCTTCCTCGACCCGTTCCTCTCTCTCACTCTGTCTCGCTCGCGATCCCCATCCCCGATACCTGTGGCCGCTCCCTCCTCCTTCACCCGCCGCCGCCTGGCCTCGAGCCACCCTCCGCCTTGCCAGCGAGCCCCGTGGCCGCTCCCTCCTCCTTGGGACAACCCCGCTTCGGTTCCTCTCGATCCGAGCTCCGGCGGCCGCCTCGCGAGCTTCCACCCCACCGTCGAGCCGAGCTCCCCGGCACCGCCCCAGGACGCCCGTCTGCCCTGCGTCGTCGTCTGCCACCTCGACCTCCTGGCCACCTCCTCCGCGGACACTAGTGCCTCCCCGCGAACCTCTCTCTCGCCGGCGCCATGCCTCCCCGAGTCTGCCGCCGGGATCCTCCTCGCCATCTCCACCTCGGCCTCCGTCGGCCCCACCTCTGTCCCGCGCGCCTCCTCGCGAGCGATTTGTCCGCTGCGCCAGGGAGCCGCCCGCCGTTCCCGCTCTGCCTCCCCGAGATCCCTCGCCGGCCTGAGCGCCTCCGCCCTCTGGCTTCCGCCGCCACCGCAGCATGCAAGGCACCGACGCCAGCGTCGTCTCTACGGGTTCTCTGGTCTCCTAGGGCATCTGAGTTGATACTCACATGGCCTCGTATCCTTTGGGCTACATGCCGCTAGCCGTGCTCTGCTAGTTTCCATCTCGCTTTGGTCGTCGGGAGGCTTCCTCCGTTTGATCCTTGCAATGTATGGTTGCTCTTTGACAGTGCAGTGCTCGTCTGTAGCATGTTCGACACAAGTTTTGCTTCACCGAGACCTTCCATAGACCCAAGTACCACCAAGACGCTCGCGACCACCTAACAGGACCGCATCGTCAAGTTCGCAGTTAGAGGCCGCTTGAACCCGAGGATCTCGACAAGACCTTCCTCCCGTCAAGACCGGAGACCATGTGATGGATCGAAAAGTTCCCCGAAGACTGAATGCTCGGCATGTCAAGATCGCCTTCCCGGATGCCATGACCTTCGTCATGGATTCGAAGCCCCATCCAAACCGAACCCCTTCGAACCCCCAAGATCGTTGAGACCTCTAATGTGTGACCCCTTTTCCTAAGACCCCTATATTTTTGTAATATATATAATATACTTGTTGCATATTAAATTTTCATGCTTGCATACATGTTTGTGGTTTAGGGCATTATGCCGATTCACCTCGTAATTAAATATGGAGTCGATATGCGGAATACCTTTGTCTTATTCTGGACTCCATTTAAATTTGTGTAGCGAACCGATACCATGACTTGCCATGTTAAGACAACATTTAAATTGCGGGGGTTCTAAATAACTTGAACCACTCAATTAATTGTCGGGACCCCGGTTCCGCTAAATATTGCCTAATTGCACCGCATCTGCATCATATCATAAGCATGCCGGATCTTCTGCCATAGTATTAAAAAGTGCATCCGGTGTTTCTTCTAGTGCTTTGCTTCTTCACGGATTAGGCCGATGAGTTGATGCGAGTGTCGACCCGATCTTCGGATGAACCTTCGGCAATGTTTCCAGGCGAGCATCTCCCTCTTTCTACCTATCTTACTTTTATAGTATTTATTCCCTCCTGTTGATCTATTGCTAGCTGTGTTGCGATGCTCTAGTTTTCGTACCCGTGATATCCCTTGCAGCCTTATATTGCCTTGGACACATCCTATTACCTGTTGTTTGGTAGATAGTTGGACTTGCGCGTCGTAGTCGCTTGCTCAAGTGATGTTGCGTGTCGTCAAGTACCATAGTTGCTGGAGTAATGCCGCATGTTTAAAGTTGGAGATGATCATGGCTTTAATTACTGTTTAATAACTAAAATTGAAGTAGGTAAATAATGCAGAGGCACCGGTGGGTAATAGACAATATTTG
Source organism: Avena sativa (assembly GCA_916181665.1). Classification (NCBI taxonomy): domain Eukaryota; kingdom Viridiplantae; phylum Streptophyta; class Magnoliopsida; order Poales; family Poaceae; genus Avena; species Avena sativa. The sequence continues at coordinate 370,391,325 of OV702291.1, read as the reverse complement.
GTTTTTAACCGCTCCCTGGTGTCCCGTAGGACCCCGAGTTCTTGACACCTGTTCCGAGATCGAGCGCACTAACCACAGGTGGGGTGTGTGGGCACCCCCATCGATTAGTACCTGATTTCAAAGTATTGTACTGGGGGCCACAAAGTAGTTTGGGGCTTTATTACTATCCTGTACTTATGCCATGCTTTACTGCTTTATTTACGATTGCGCGTGGAGCGCCTGTACTATTTAGGTAAGCGGAGTGTTTTCGCGGTATCGACAAGCCCAGTCACACTTTCGGGTTCCCGGTCGTTTACAGCCATTGACGCAAACCCTGGGTCCGTCTCGGAGACCGGCCGACTTCGTTACGGGTAGCTTAGTGGGGTGGCCCCCTGTGCTTGCTTTGGGTCTGGGAAACGTCGTGTCCGAAACCCCGTCGACATACCGTTGGGCGTATGTTTTGTGATCTTGTACCTACCTGATCTGACAACAAGGGTGTAGGTGCGTGTGGAAACTTTGGTGCACCCCTGCAGGTTTAAATCTTTTCGAGAAGCCGTGTCCGCGGTTATGGACGACTTGGAGCACAGTTCTCGATCATAGACAACTATAACTAAAGTTTACTGTTATAATTTGACTTGTATCCGATATGACTAGTAATCAGCTTCACTGCAACGGAATGGCTAAATAAAAGTACCAACAACTACTGGGTTTGGGATATCTCATGCTTATTGTATCTGAATAGTAAGTGTTGCAACTACAACGGAATGGTTAACTAAAACTGCCCACTGCTTATTATATCAGGATGGCTATCTATACCTGACTAGTAATTGCTGCAACGATAACTGAATAAATAAAACTGCCAACTGTGTGAGTTCCTCGGTTGACTTCCTCGTTTGGTCTCGAGGGGGAAATACCAGGATAGGTATGTTTGGTGGTAGTATCAGGATGGTTCCGAATAGGTCTTTCTTATCCCTCTCTGATAGCCGCCAGTTATATCGAGTCTCTATAGGTTGTTAGTGCATGCTGCGCTGCCGCTTCCGTCCACCATACCTATGTAGGCGAGGACCGCCGAATTCTAGCCTCGCCGTGTACTGGCCTCAGTACTGACCGCTCTCTCTTTTTCCTTTGCCCTTTGTCGGCACCCCTTTTGTTTAAGCAGGTTTTGAGATCGACGTCGTTAGCAGGGTTACCCTTCCGGCTTGGCCTGGGCAGGGTTATGGACGCCATTGGTTATTCTTTAGGGCTCTTAGCTCAATTTGCATCTTGTCCGTACTCGGACGCTGTATCGTTTTCAAGGTGATTTGGATCTTTGGACGGTATACTGTATTCTTGACTCATGGAGTCGTTGTTGTATATATCTGTTTTGTGGGTTCCATCGAGGACTATTGTGTAATGATATTACTTCGTTTTCCACCCGCATGCAAGTGCCTGGTGGGCACCTTTGAATCGTTTCTATGCGGGTTTGGCGGGAAGCGCTGAAACTTGCATAGGGCCGATTCTGTGGGTGTTACAGGAACCCACAAAACATATATATACAACAACGACTCCATGAGTCAAGAATACCGATATACTATACAAAGATCCAAATCACCTTGAAATCGATACAACGTCCGAGTATGGACAAGATGCAAATTGGGCTAAGAGCCCTGTAGAATAACCAATGGCGTCCATAACCCTGCCCAGGCCAAGCCGGAAGGGTAACCCAGCTAACGACGTCGATCTCAAACCTGCTAAAACAAAAGGGGTGCCGACAAAGGGCAAAGGAAAAAAGAGGAGCGTCAGTACTGTGGCCAGTACATGGCGAGGCTAGAATTCGGCGGCTGTCGCCTACATAGGTATGGTGGACTGAAGCGGCAGTGAAGCATGCACTAAACAACCTATGGAGACTCGATTCAACTGTCGGCTATTAGAGAGGGATAAGAAAGACCTATTCGGGACCAACCTAATACTAACACCAATCATACCCATCCTGGTATTCCCCCTTGAGACCAAACGAGGAAGTCAAACCGAGGAACTCACACAGTTGGTAGTTTTATTCATTCCATTTTAGTTGAAGCACTTACTAGTCAGATATAATTAGCATGAGTCATCCTGAAGCATAAGTAGTGGGCAGTTTTAATTAACCATTCCGTGGTAGTTGGAACATTTACTAGTCAGATATAATTGTTCTGAGGAATCCCAAAACCCAACAGTTGTTGGTAATTTTAGTTCATTCCATTTGAGTTGCAATACTTACTAGGCAGGTATAGTATGACACAGATCACCACAGATCCACTAGTTGTTGGCACTTTTATTGTCCATTCCATTGTAGTGAAGCTGATTACTAGTCACATATTAAGTCAAATTTATAACACTACTTTAGTTATGCTTGTCTATGATCGAGATACTATGCTCTAAGTCGTCCATAACCGCGGACACGGCTTTCAGAAAGATTTACCCTGCAGGGGTGCACAAATAGCAACACACAGACGATCAACCTCGGAAAAACCAAATCAAAACCCAACGAGGCTTTCACGACAAAGCAATCACAGGATTCATAAAATATTTCAGGGGGCCACCCCACTAAGCTACCCGCAACAAAGTTGGCTGGCTCCGGAACGGACCCAGGGTTTGCGAGAACGGCTATAAACGACTGGGAACCCGAAAGTGTGACTAGGCTTGTCGATACCGCGAAATCGTGCCGCGATCCAAAATAGTACAGGTGCTCCACGCACAATCGTAAATAAAGCAGTAAAGCATGGCATAAGTATAGGATAGTAATAAAGCCCCAAACTAGTTTGTGGCCCCAAGAAATAAGAAATGAATCAAGCTCTGGCTAAGGGGGATTCATAGACTCTCCCGTATGTGGATAGTGCGAATAGTCAAGGAACATGTATAAGGTACTCAGGGTCCTACGGAACACAAGTGAGAGTGGAAGAACCAAATAACATTTATTGCCCACCGATGCCTCTGCATTAGTTATATCTAGCATTTTAATAGTTGTATTTAAAGTCATGATCATCTCCACCATTTATCATGTGTCAACTTGCCGTCAACGGTGAAACGACAACGACGCAAAGCAACACATAAGCAATAAACTACGACTCGCAAGGCTGACTATCTATCAAACAAGAGGCAATAGGATGTGTCCAAGGCAATATAGAGGCTGCAAGGTATATAAATGGTTCACGGAAACTAAAGCATCACAATACGGGTAACAATAGATCAACAGGAAGGAGTAAAGACTAGAAATGCAAAATAGGTAGAAGGGGGGAGAATGATCGCCTGGGAAACACTGCCGAAGGATCATATCCGGAGAACTTGTCGATACTCGTATCAACTCATCGGCCTAATCCGCGAAGAGGCAAACACTAGAAGAAACACCGGATGCAATATTTAATACTACTTCAGAAGATCTGGCATGATTATGATATGATGCAGAGCATGGCACATATGTGGTGCAATTAGGCAATATTAAGCGGAACCGGGGTCCCGACATTTAATTAGACGGTTCAAGTTATTTAGGTACCCTGCAATTTAAATGTTGTATTAACAAGGCAAAATAGGGCATCGGTTCGCTACACAAATTTAAATGGAGTCCGGAATAAGACAAAAGTATCCCGCATATAGACTCCATATTTAATTATGAGGTGAATCGGCATAATGCCCCCAACCCACAGACAGGTATGCATGTATGAACAATTTATATGCAACAAGTTTTATATATAGCATTTATAAAATAGGGGCTCGGGAAAAGGTTCACACATCGGGGTTCGGAAGATCTTGGGTTCCGGGGGTTCGGGTCTGGGTCTTAGGGTCTAGATCTGGGGTTCGGCTCGACGGGATCGTTCTCGAACAACGGAAGGAGAGCTTGGTGTTCCAGGAAGAAGGACTTGGTTTGGCGTCAGGGGACGCATCGGATTCGCCCTGGTCGGTGTCGACCTTGTCGTCGCGAAGATCTTGTCGGGTCTCGGTTTCGATTGTCGGTGTCGGACTCGGGTCCCGACGCTGGGAGCTCTTGGTGTTCCGTGCGGTCGATCTTGCCGTTCCGGGATAGAGAACTTGTCGTTCCATGTAGGCGACCTTGGCGTCTGGTTCCTCGACGAAATTGGCGTCCTTGTCGGAGTTCTCGGGTGACGTTGTCGGTCTTGGGTTCGGCGCTGGTAGATCTTGGCGCTTCCATGTCGAAGGCCCGAGGAAGATCATGTCGATACGAAGCATTTTTGGCGAGTTGGTCTCGGACGCCGGATCCCTGTGGACGATCTTGGGGTACCACCTAACCTGTGATCGAGGACTTGGCGTGCGGCACCAGGGCGCCTACAGACGAACGCACAGGGGAGGCAGCCCTTGTAGGAAGTAGGTGTCCGCGGGCTCCACAGCATGCGGCAAGGCCGGGCCTGAGCATCGAGGAGGCGCAGGGAGAGCGGCGCAGGGGGGTCGCAGCACATGCGATGAGGTGGAAGGACGGCGAGGTAGGGCCACGAGGATGCGGTCTGCGCGGAGGAGACAGCGGCAGCGCTAGGCACGAGGGACGGAGCCGGGGGAGCTCGCAGGCGGAGGCAGCCTCGGCGGCGGGGACGATGCCGGGAAGGAGAGCGCGGGGCGGCCGGAGCTAGGTGGGCCGGGGCCACGGCCGGAGAAGGCGAGGGCGCTGATGATGCCAGGCCGAGCAGCAGCGGGAGGGTCCAGCTCGGGGCTCGGGGCCGCGAGGGTAGGCAGGAGAGGGCCACGGCGACGAGGGGCGGGACGGGTAGCGCTGCAGGGAGAGGGAGGCGACGGCGAGGCCCTGCCTGGGGAGGCGGAGGAAGGCCGAGGCGGCAGGGGTTTGCAGGCGGACAGAGCAACGAGGCGAGGGAACGACCGGAGATCCTGCAGCAGTGAGGCGGGGACGGATCGGTGGCGGAGCATTGCGGCAGCGACGGCCTGGCGGTGGAGGAGGCGCTGTCGGGGACGAGCACGCGAGGAGGAGGGGGAGGGGGCGACGAGGAGGCGTCGAGCGGGCGGGAGCTGCGGCCTGCGCTTGCTCGCGGCGGCGGCTTGCAGAGGGAGGCCGCGGGCGAAGTGCCCCTGGGCGATGGGGATCGAGGTTGGGGAGGCACGTGTGGGGAAGAAGGCAGGGATGGACAGGAGGTGGGCCCGGGTTCCTGGGGTGCTATCGGGAGGCGTTGGCGTGCGTGTGTTTGGTGTGCGTGTGTTTGCGTGTGTGTGCGGGTTGGAGCAGGTGAGGTGGAGCCATGGAGGTGAGGTGGCGTGCTGCGATTGGGCGGGGTGAGGTGGCGCTGAGGATAAGGGGAGGCGGGTGGAGGCTGGGGCGGCAGGGGTTGGGTTTAGACTAGGATTTGTTCCGGTTTTTGTTTTACTGGGGGTGGCCAGCTGTGTCGGTTCGGCCCGGTTCGGCTGCCCCCTAAAATAATATAAATAATTTTATTCATTAACAACAAGGCTTTTAGAATTCGTTTTTAGACGAAACAAAATAATCCGGAGATCCGGGTTTTAATTTAAAAAAAAGATGGGGCGTTTAGAAATCAAAACCAGGCTTTTCGAAAATAGTTTTTAAACAAACCATGCAAGATGATGACGATGCTCAAGTGCAATGTGGCATGATGACATGAGCATGCGGTCATGATGATGCAATGCACAAAAACACAACGATTTTCTAGTAGTGGTTTTAGTGCGGCGCCACATAAACCACATGGATCCACCAGAGTCATTGCATGTGTCTTCTTTTTCTAAACCACCACCAGAGTCATTGCATGTGTCTTCCTTTCACCACCACCAAAGTCATTGCATGTGTGTTCCTTTCCAAAACCACCACTAGAGTCATTGCATGTGTGTTCCTTTCTTAAACCACCACCAAAGTCATTGCATGTGTATTCCTTTCCTAAACCACCACCAGATTCATTGCATGTGTCTTATTTTCCTAAACCACCACTAGAGTAATTGCATGTGTGTTCCTTTCCTAAACCACCACCAGAGTCATTGCATGTGTGTTCTTTTCCAAAACCACATGGATCCACTGGAGTTATTTCATGTGTCTTCTTTTTCTAAACCACCACCAGCGTCATTGCATGTGTCTTCCTTTCCTAAACCACCACCAGAGTCATTGCATTTGTGTTCCTTTCCTAAACCACCACCAGCGTCATTGCATGTGTGTTCCTTTCTTAAAACACCACTAGAGTCATTGCATGTGTGTTCCTTTTTGTAAACCACCACCAGAGTCATTACATGTGTCTTCACTTCCTAAACCACATGGATCCACCAGAGTCATTGCATGTGTCTTCCTTCCCTAAACCACCACCAGAGTCATTGCATGTGTGTTCTTTTCCTAAACCACATGGATCCACTAGGGTTATTGCATGTGTGTTCCTTTCCTAAACCAACACTAGAGTCATTGCATGTGTCTTCTTTTCCTAAACCACCACCAGAGTCATTGCATGTGTCTTCCGTTCCTAAACCACCACTAGAGTCATTGCATGTGTGTTCCTTTCATAAACCACCACCAGAGTTAAGGCATGTGTGTTCCTTTCCTAAACCACCACCATAGTCATTGCATGTGTCTTCTTTTCCTATACCACATGCATCCACCAGAGTCATTGAATGTCTGATCTTTTCTTAAACCACCACCAGATTCATTGCATGTGTGTTCCTTTCCTAAACCACCGCCAGAGTCATTGTATGTGTCTTCTTTTCCAAAACCACATGGATCCAGCAGAGTCATTGTATGTGTGTTCCTTTCCTAAACCACCACCAGAGTCATTGAATGTGTTTTCTTTTCCTAAACCACCACCAGAGTCATTGCATGTGTGTTCCTTTCCTAAACCACCACTAGAGTCATTGCATGTGTCTTCTTTTCCTAAACGACATGGATCCACCAGAGTCATTGCATGTGTCTTCCTTTCCTAAACCACATGGATCCACCAGTGTCATTGCATGTGTGTTCCTTTCTTAAACCACCACCAGAGTCATTGCATGTCTGTTCCTTTCCCAAACCACCACCAGAGTCATTGCTTGTGTCTTCTTTTCCTAAACCACATGGATCCACCAGAGTCGATGCATATGTCTTCCTTTCCTAAACCACCACTAGAGTCATTGCATGTGTGTTCCTATCCTAAACCACCACCAGAGTAATTGCATGTGTGTTCCTTTCCTAAACCACCACCAGGGTCATTGCATATGTCTTCTTGTCCTAAACCACCACTAGACTAATTGCATGTGTGTTCCTTTCCTAAACCACCACCAGAGTCATTGCATTTGTCTTCTTTTCCAAAACCACATGGATCCACCAGAGTCATTGCATGTGTCTTTGTTTTCTAAACCACCACCAGCGTCATTGCATGTGTCTTCTATTCCTAAACCACCACCAAAGTCATTGCATGTGTGTTCCTTTCCAAAACCACCACCAGAGTCATTGCATGTGTGTTCCTTTCCTAAACCACCACCAGGGTCATTGCATATGTATTCTTTTCCTAAACCACATGGATCCACCAGTGTCATTGCATGTGTGGTCCTTCTTAAACCACCACCAGTATCATTGCATGTGTGTTCTTTTTGGTAAACCACCACCAGAGTCATTCCATGTGTCTTATTTTCCTAAACCACATGGATCCACCGGAGTCATTGCATGTGTATTCCTTTCCTAAACCACCACCAGAGTCATTGCATGTGTGTTCCTTTCCTAAACCACCACCATAGTCATTGCATGTGTCTTCCTTTCCTAAACCACCACCAGAGTAATTACATGTGTGTTCCTTTCGAAAACCACCACCAGAGTCATTGCATGTGTGTTCTTTTCCTAAACCACATGGATCCACTAGGGTTATTGCATGTGTGTTCCTTTCCTAAACCAACGCCTAGAGTCATTGCATGTGTCTTCTTCTCCTAAACCACCACCAGAGTCATTGTATGTGTCTTCCTTTCCTAAACGACCACCAGAGTCATTGCATGTGTGTTCCTTTCTTAAACCATCACCAGAGTCAAGGCACATGTGTTCCTTTCCTAAACCACCACCATAGTCATTGCATGTGTCTTCTTTTCCAAAACCATATGGATCCACCACTAGAATCATTGCATGTGTGTTCCTTTCCTAAACCACCACTAGAGTCATTGCATGTGTCTTCTTTTCCTAAACCACATGGATCCACCAGCGTCATTGCATGTGTCTTCTTTTCCTAAACCACATGGATCCACCGGTGTGATTGCATGTGTGTTACTTTCTTAAACCACTACCAGCGTCATTGCATGTGTGTTCCTTTTCGTAAACCACCACCCGAGTCATTACATGTGTATTCTTTTCCAAAACCACATGGATCCACTAGTCATCACATGTGTCTTCCTTTCCTAAACCACCACCAGAGTCATTGCATGTGTTTACCTTTCCTAAACCACCACCAGAGTCATTGCATGTGTGTTCCTTTCCTAAACCACCACCAGAGTCATTGCATGTGTCTTCCTTTCCTAAACCACCACCAGAGTCATTGCATGTGCCTTCTTTTGCTGAAACACATGGATCCACCAGAGTCATTGCATGTGTCTTATTTTTCTAAACCACCACCAGAGTCATTGCATGTGCCTTCCTTTCCTAAACCACCACTAGAGTCATTGCATGTCTGTTCCTTTCCAAAACCACCACCAGAGTCATGTCATGTATGTTCCTTCCCTAAACCAGAACTAGAGTCATTGCATGTGTCTTCTATTCCTAAACCACATGGATCCACCAGTGTCATTGCATGTGTGTTCCATTCTTACACCAACCAGAGTCATTGCATGTGTGTTCCTTTTTGTGAACCACCACCAGAGTCATTGCATGTGTATTCCTTTCCAAAACCACCACCTGTGTCATTGCATGTGTGTTTATTTCCTAAATCACCACCAGAGTCATTGTATGTGTCTTCTTTTCCTAAACCACATGGATCCACCAGTGTCATTGAATGTGTGTTCCTTTCCTAAACAAACACCAGTGTCATTGCATGTGTCTTCCTTCCCTAAACCACCACCAGAGTCATTGCATGTGTGTTCTTTTCCTAAACCACATGGATCCACTAGGGTTATTGCATGTGTGTTCCTTTCCTAAACCAACACTAGAGTCATTGCATGCGTCTTCTTTTCGTAAACCACCACCAGAGTCATTGCATGTGTCTTCCTTTCCTAAACCACCACCCTAGTCATTGAATGTGTGTTCCTTTCTTAAACCACCACCAGAGTCAAGGCATGTGTGTTACTTTCCTAAACCACCACCATAGTCATTGCATGTGTCTTCTTTTCCTATACCACATGCATCCACCAGAGTCATTGCATTGTGTTCTTTTCTTAAACCACCACCAGATTCATTGCATGTGTGTTCCTTTCCTAAACCACCGCCAGACTCATTGTATGTGTCTTCTTTTCCAAAACCACATGGATCCACCAGAGTCATTGTATGTGTGTTCCTTTCCTAAACCACCACCAGAGTCATTGAATGTGTTTTCTTTTCCTAAACCACCACCAGAGTCATTGCATGTGTGTTCCTTTCCTAAACCACCACTAGAGTCATTACATGTGTCTTCTTTTCCTAAACGACATGGATCCACCAGAGTCATTGCATGTGTCTTCCTTTCGTAAACTACCTTCAGAGTCATTGCATGTGTCTTCTTTTCCTAAACCACATGGATCCAGAAGAGTCATTGCATGTGTGCTCCTTTCCAAAACCACCATCAGTGTCATGGCATGTGTGTTCATTTCTTAAACCACCACTAGAGTCATTGCATTTGTCTTCTTTTCCTAAACCACATGGATCCACCAGAGTAATTGCATGTGTGTTCCTTTCCTAAACCACCACCGAAGTCATTGCATGTGTCTTGTTTTCCTAAACCACATAGATCCACCAATGTCATTGCATGTGTGTTCCTTTCTTAAACCATCACCAGCGTCATTCCATGTGTGTTCCTTTCCTAAACCACCACTAGAGTCATTGCATGTGTGTTCCTTTCCTAAACAACCACCAGTGTAATTGAATGTGTGTTCTTTTCCTAAACCACAACTATAGTAATTGCATGTGTGTTCTTTTCCTAAACCACCACCAAAGTCATTGCATGTGTCTTCTTTTCTTAAACCACATGGATCCAGCAGAGTCATTGGATGTGTCTTCTTTTTCTTAACCACCACCAGAGTCATTGCATGTGTGTTCCTTTCCGAAACCAGCACCAGAGTCATTGCATGTGTATTCCTTTCTAAAACCACCACCAGAGTCATTGCATGTGTGTTCCTTTCCTAAACCACCACCAGATTCATTGTATGTGTCTTCTTTTCCTAAACCACATGGATCCATAAGTGGTATTACATATGTGTTCCTTTCTTAAACGACCACCAGAGTGATTGCATGTGTGTTCCTTTTCCTAAACAACCACCAGAGACATTACATGTGTCTTATTTTCCTAAACCACATGGATCCACCAGAGTCATTGCATGTGTCTTCCTTTCACAAACCACCACCAGAGTCATTGCATGTGTGTTCCTTTATTAAACCAGCACCAGATTCATTGCATGTGTCTTCCTTTCCTAAAACACCACCAGAGTCATTGCATGTGTGTTCCACTAGAGTCATTGCATGTGTGTTCTTTTCCTAAACCACATGGATCCACAAGGGTTATTGCATGTGTGTTCCTTTCCTAAACCAACACTAGAGTCATTGCATGTGTCTTATTTTCCTAAACCACCACCAGAGTCATTGCATGTGTCTTCCTTTCCTAAACCACCACTAGAGTCATTGCATCTGTGTTCCTTTCATAAACCACCACCAGAGTCAAGGCATGCGTGTTCCTTTCCTAAACCACCACCATAGTCATTGCATGTGTCTTCTTTTCCAAAACCTCATGCATCCACAGAGTCATTGCATGTGTGTTCTTTTCTTAAACCACCACCAGATTCATTGCATGTGTGTTCCTTTCCTAAACGACCGCTAGAGTCATTGCATGTGTTTTCTTTTCTGAAACCACATGCATCCACCTGAGTCATTTCATGTGTGTTCCTTTCCTAAACCACCTCCAGAGTCGTTGAATGTGTGTTCTTTTCCTAAACCACCACCAGAATCATTGCATGTGTTTTCCTTTCCTAAACCACCACCAGAGTCATTGCATGTGTCTTCTTTTCCTAAATTACATGTATCCACTAGAGTCATTGCATGTGTCTTCTTTTCCTAAACCACATGGATCCACCAGTGTCTTTGCATGTGTATTCCTTTCTTAAACTACCACCAGAGTCATTGCATGTCTGTTCCTTTCCCAAACCACCACCAGAGTCATTGCTTGTGTCTTCTTTTCCTAAACCACCACTAGAGTCATTGCGTGTGTGTTCCTTTCCTAAACCACCACCAGAGTCATTGTATGTGTGTTCCTTTCCTAAACCACCACCAGGGTCATTGCATATGTCTTCTTGTCCTAAACCACCACTAGAGTAATTGCATGTGTGTTCCTTTCCTAAACCACCACCAGAGTCATTGCATGTGTCTTCTTTTCCAAAACCACATGGATCCACCAGAGTCATTGCATGTGTCTTCGTTTTCTAAACCACCACCAGCGTCATTGCATGTGTTTTACTTTCCTAAACCACCACCAAAGTCATTGCAAGTGTGTTCCTTTCCAAAACCACCACCAGAGTCATTGCATGTGTGTTCCTTTCCTAAACCACCACCAGGGTCATTGCATATGTCTTCTTTTCCTAAACCACATGGATCCACCAGTGTCATTGCATATGTGGTCCTTCTTAAACCACCACCAATATCATTGCATGTGTGTTCTTTTTGGTAAACCACCACCAGAGTCATTGCATGTGTCTTTTTTCCTAAACCACATGGATCCACTAGAGTCATTGCATGTGTATTCCTTTCCTAAACCACCACCAAAGTCATTGGATGTGTGTTCCTTTCCTAAACCACCACCATAGTCATTGCATGTGTCTTCCTTTCCTAAACCACCACTAGAGTCATTACATGTGTGTTCCTTTCGAAAACCACCACCAGAGTCATTGCATGTCTGTTCTTTTCCTAAACCACATGGATCAACTAGGGTTATTGCATGTGTCTTCCTTTCCTAAACCAACACTAGAGTCATTGCATGTGTCTTCTTCTCCTAAACCACCACCAGAGTCATTGTATGTGTCTTCCTTTCCTAAACCACCACCAGAGTCATTGCATGTGTGTTCCTTTCTTAAACCATCACCAGAGTCAAGGCACGTGTGTTCCTTTCCTAAACCACCACCATAGTCATTGCATGTGTCTTCTTTTCCAAAACCATATGGATCCACCACTAGAATCATTGCATGTGTGTTCCTTCCCTAAACCACCAATAGAGTCATTACATTTGTCTTCTTTTCCTAAACCACATGGATCCACCAGCGTCATTGCATGTGTCTTCTTTTCCTAAACCACATGGATCCACCGGTGTGATTGCATGTGTCTTCCTTTCTTAAACCACTACCAGCGTCATTGCATGTGTGTTCCTTTTTGTAAACCACCACCAGAGTCATTACATGTGTCCTCTTTTCCTAAACCACATGGATCCACCAGTCATCACATGTGTCTTCCTTTCCTAAAAGACCACCAGAGTCATTGCATGTGTTTTCCTTTCCTAAACCACCACTAGAGTCATTGCATGTGTGTTCCTTTCCTAAACCACCACCAGAGTCATTGCATGTGTCTTCCTTTCCTAAACCACCACCAGAGTCATTGCATGTGCCTTCTTTTCCTAAACCACATAGATCCACCAGAGTCATTCCATGTGTCTTCTTTTTCTAAACCACCACCAGAGTCATTGCATGTTCCTTCCTTTCCTAAACCACCACTAGAGTCATTGCATGTCTGTTCCTTTCCAAAACAACCACCGGAGTCATGTCATGTATGTTCCTTTCCTAAACCAGAACCAGAGTCATTGCATGTGTCTTCTTTTCCTAAACCACATGGATCCACCAGTGCCATTGCATGTGTGTTCCATTCTTACACCAACCAGAGTCATTGCATGTGTGTTCCTTTCCAAAACCACCACCTGTGTCATTGCATGTGTGTTTATTTCCTAAATCACCACCAGAGTCATTGTATGTGTCTTCTTTTCCTAAACCACATGGATCCACCAGTGTCATTGAATATGTGTTCCTTTCCTAAACCACCACCAGAGTCATTGCATGTGTCTTCTTTTCCTAAACCACATGGATCCACCAGAGTGATTGTATGTGTCGTCCTTTCCTAAACCACCACCAGAGTCATTGCATGTGTTTTATTTTCCTAAACGACATGGATCCAGCAGAGTCATTGCATGTGTGCTCCTTTCCAAAACTACCATCAGAGTCATTGCATGTGTCTTCTTTTCCTAAACCACATGGATCCAGGAGTGTCATTGCATGTGTGTTCGTTTCTTAAACCACCACTAGAGTCATTGCATTTCTGTTCTTTTCCTAAACCACATGGACCCACCAGAGTCATTGCATGTGTGTTCCTTTCCTAAACCACAACGGGAGTCATTGCATGTGTCTTGTTTTCCTAAACCACATGGATCCACCAGTGTCATTACATGTGCGTTCCTTTCTTAAACTACCACAGAAGTTATTGCATGTGTGTTCCTTTCAAAAACCACCACCAGAGTCATTGCATGTGTCTTCTTTTCCTAAACCACATGGATCCACCAGAGTCATTGCATGTGTCTTCCTTTCCTAAACCACCACCAGAGTCAGTGCATGTGTGTTCCTTTCCTAAATCACCACCATAGTTATTGCATGTGTCTTCCTTTCCTAAACCACCACCAGAGTAATTGCATGTCTGTTCCTTTCGAAAACCACCACCAGAGTCATTGCATGTGTGTTCTTTTCCTAAACCACATGGATCCACTAGGGTTATTGCATGCGTGTTCCTTTCCTAAACCAACACTAGAGTCATTGCATGTGTCTTCTTTTCCTAAACCGACACCAGAGTCATTGTATGTGTCTTCCTTTCCTAAACCACATGGATCCACCAGTGTCATTGCATGTGTGTTCCTTTCCTAAACAACCACCAGAGTCATTGCATGTGTCTTCTTTTCCTAAACCACATGGATCCACCAGAGTCATTGTATGTGTCTTCCTTTCCTAAACCACCACCAGAGTCATTGCATGTGTTTTCTTTTCCTAAACCACATGGATCCAGTAGAGTCATTACATGTGTGCTCCTTTCCAAAACTACCATCAGAGTCATTGCATGTGTCTTATTTTCCTAAACCACATGCATCCACCAGAGTCATTGCATGTGTGTTCCTTTCCTAAACCACCACCAGAGTCATTGCATGTGTCTTGTTTTCCTAAACCACATGGATCCACCAGTGTCATTACATGTCTGTTCCTTTCTTAAACCACCACCAGAGTCATTGCATGTGTCTTCCTTTCCTAAACCACCACCAGAGTCATTGCATGTGTCTTCTTTTCCTAAACCAAATGGATCCACAAGAGTCATTGCATGTGTCTTCCTTTCCTAAACCACCACCAAAGCCATTGCATGTGTGTTCTTTTCCTAAACCACATGGATCCACTAGAGTCATTGCATGTGTCTTCTTTTCCTAAACCACCACCAGTGTCATTGCATGTGCCTTCCATTCCTAAACCACCACCAGAGTCATTGCATGTGTCTTTTTTCCTAAACCACATGGATCCACCAGAGTCATTGCATCTGTCTTCCTTTCCTAAACCACCACCAGAGTCATTGCATGTGTGTTCCTTTACTAAACAACCACCAGACTCATTGAATGTGTGTTCTTTTCCTAAACCACAACTATAGTAATTGCATGTGTGTTCCTTTACTAAACCACCACCAAAGTCATTGTATGTGTCTTCTTTTTCTAAACCACCACCAGAGTCATTGAATGTGTCTTACTTACCTAAACCACCACCAGAGTCATTGCATGTGTGTTCCTTTCCTAAACCACCACTAGAGTCATTGCATGTGTCTTCTTTTCCTAAACCGACACCAGAGTCATTGTATGTGTCTTCCTTTCCTAAACCACATGGATCCACCAGTGTCATTGCATGTGTGTTCCTTTCCTAAACAACCACCAGAGTCATTGCATGTGTCTTCTTTTCCTAAACCACATGGATCCACCAGAGTCATTGTATGTGTCTTCCTTTCCTAAACAACCACCAGAGTCATTGCATGTGTTTTCTTTTCCTAAACCACATGCATCCACCAGAGTCATTGCATGTGTGCTCCTTTCCAAAACTACCATCAGAGTCATTGCATGTGTCTTATTTTCCTAAACCACATGCATCCACTAGAGTCATTGCATGTGTGTTCCTTTCCTAAACCACCACCGGAGTCATGGCATGTGTCTTGTTTTCCTAAACCACATGGATCCACCAGAGTTATTGCATGTGTCTTCTTTTCCTAAACCACCACCAGAGTCATTGCATGTGTGTTCCTTTCCTAAACCACCACCAGAGTCATTGCATGTGTCTTTTTTCCTAAACCACATGGATCCACCAGAGTCATTGCATCTGTGTTCCTTTCCTAAACCACCGATGGAGTCATTGCATGTGTGTTCCTTTCCTACATAACCACCAGACTCATTTAATGTGTGTTCTTTTCTTAAACCACAACTATAGTAATTGCATGTGTGTTCCTTTCCTAAACCACCACCAAAGTCATTGCATGTGTCTTCTTTTTCTAAACCACCACCAGAGTCATTACATGTGTCTTACTTTCCTAAACCACCACCAGAGTCATTGCATGTGTGTTCCTTTCCAAAACCACCACCAGGGTCATTGCATGTGTGTTCCTTTCCTAAACCACCACCAGAGTCATTGCATGTGTGTTATTTTCCTAAACCACATGGATCCACCTGTGTCATTGATGTGTGTTCCTTTCTTAAACCACCGCCAGAGTCATTGCATGTGTGTTCCTTTCCTAAACAACCACCAGAGTCATTGCATGTGTCTTCCTTTCCTAAACCACATGGATCCACCAGAGTCATTGCATATGTCTTCCTTTCCTAAACCACCACCAGAGTCATTGCATGTGTGTTCCTTTCCTAAACCACATGGATCCACCAGTGTCATTGCATGTGTGTTCCTTTCCTAAACAACCACCAGATTCATTGCATGTGTCTTCTTTTCCTAAACCACATGGATCCACCAGAGTCATTGCATGTGTGTTCCTCTCCTAAACAACCACCAGACTCATTGAATGCACAACTATAGTAATTGCATGTGTGTTCCTTTACTAAACCACCACCAAAGTCATTGTATGTGTCTTCTTTTTCTAAACCACCACCAGAGTCATTGAATGTGTCTTACTTACTTAAACCACCACCAGAGTCATTGCATGTGTGTTCCTTTCCAAAACCACCACCAGAGTCATTGCATGTGTGTTCCTTTCCTAAACCACCACCAGAGTCATTGCATGTGTGTTCCTTTTCCTAAACCACCACCAGAGTCATTACATGTGTCTTCTTTTCCTAAACCACATGGATGCACCAGAGTCATTGCATGTGTATTCCTTTCTCAACCCACCACCAGAGTCATTGCATGTGTGTTCCTTTCCTAAACCACCACTAGAGTCATTGCACGTGTCTTCCTTTCCTAAAACACCACTAGAGTCATTGCATGTGTGTTCCTTTCGAAAACCACCACAAGAGTCATTGCATGTGTGTTACTTTCCTAAACAACCACCAGAGTCATTGCATGTGTGTTCCTTTCCTAAACCACCGCTAGAGTCATTGCATGTGTCTCCTTTTCCTAAACCACATGCATCCACCAGAGTCATTGCATGTGTGTTCCTTTCCTAAACCACCACCAGACTCATTGCATGTGTCTTCTTTTCCTAAACCACATTGATCCACCAGAGTCATTGTATGTGTCTTCCTTTCCTAAACCACCTCCAGAGTCATTGCATGTGTTTTCTTCTCCTAAACCACATGGAGCCAGCAGAGTCATTGCATACGTGCTCCTTTCCAAAACTACCATCAGAGTCATTGCATGTGTCTTCTTTTCCTAAACTACATGGATCCACCAGAGTCGTTACATGCGTGTTCCTTTCCTAAACAACCACCGGAGTCATTGCATGTGTCTTGTTTTCCTAAACCACATGGATCCACCAGTGTCATTACATGAGTGTTCCTTTCTTAAACCACCACCAGAGGCATTGCATGTGTGTTCCTTTACTAAACCACCACCAGAGTCATTGCATGTGTCTTCTTTTCCTAAACCACATGGATCCACCAGAGTCATTGCATGTGTCTTCTTTTCCTAAACCACCACCAGAGTCATTGCATGTGTGTTCCTTTCCTAAACCACCACTAGAGTCATTGCATGTGTCTTTTTTCCTAAACCACATGGATCCACCAGAGTCATTGCATCTGTATTCCTTTCCTAAACCACCACCGGAGTCATTGCATGTGTGTTCCTTTCCTAAACAACCACCAGACTCATTGAATGTGTGTTCTTTTCTTAAACCACAACTATAGTAATTGCATCTGTGTTCCTTTCCTAAACCACCACCAAAGTCATTGCATGTGTCTTCTTTTTCTAAACCACCACCAGAGTCATTACATGTGTCTTACATTCCTAAACCACCACCAGAGTCATTGCATGTGTGTTCCTTTCCAAAACCACCACCAGAGTCATTGCATGTGTGTTCCTTTCCTAAACCACCACCAGAGTCATTGCATGTGTGTTATTTTCCTAAACCACATGGATCCACCAGTGTCATTGCATGTGTGTTCCTTTCTTAAACCACCACTAGATTCATTACATGTGTCTTCTTTTCCTAAACCACATGGATGCACCAGAGTCATTGCATGTGTCTTCCTTTCTCAACCCACCACTAGAGTCATTGCATGTGTGTTCCTTTCCTAAACCACCACCAGAGTCATTGCATGTGTCTTCCTTTCCTAAAACACCACTAGAGTCATTGCATGTGTGTTCCTTTCGAAAACCACCACCAGAGTCATTGCATGTGTGTTCCTTTCTTAAACCACCACCAGAGTCATTGCATGTGTGTTCCTTTTCTAAACCACCGCTAGAGTCATTGCATGTGTCTTCTTTTCCTAAACCACATGCATCCACCAGAGTCATTGCATGTGTGTTCCTTTCCGAAACCACCACCAGAGTCATTGCATGTGTCTTCTTTTCCTAAACCACATGGATCCACTAGAGTCATTGTATGTGTCTTCCTTTCCTAAACCACCACCAGAGTCATTGCATGTGTTTTCTTTTCCTAAACCACATGGATCCAGTAGAGTCATTGCATGTGTGCTCCTTTCCAAAACTACCATCAGAGTCATTGCATGTGTCTTATTTTCCTAAACCACATGGATCCAGGAGTGTCATTGCATGTGTGGTCCTTTCTTAAACCACCACTAGAGTCATTGCATTTGTGTTCTTTTCCTAAACCACATGGATCCACGAGAGTCATTGAATGTGTGTTCCTTTCCTAAACCACCACCGAAGTCATTGCATGTCTTGTTTTCCTAAACCACATGGATCCACCAGTGTCATTACATGTGTGTTCCTTTCTTAAACCACCACCAGAGTCATTGCATGTGTGTTCCTTTCGTAAACCACCACCAGAGTCATTGCATGTTTCTTCTTTTCCTAAACCACATGGATCCACCAGAGTCATTGCATGTGTCTTCCTTTCCTAAACCACCACCAGAGTCATTGCATGTGTGTTCCGTTCCTAAACCACCACCAGAGTCATTGCATGTGTCTTTTTTCCTAAACCACATGGATCCACCAGAGTCATTGCATCTGTTTTCCTTTCCTAAACCACCACCGGACTCATTGCATGTGTGTTCCTTTCCTAAACAACCACCAGACACATTGAATGTGTGTTCTTTTCCTAAACTACAACTATAGTAATTGCATGTGTGTTCCTTTCCTAAACCACCACCAAAGTCATTGCATGTGTCTTCTTTTTCTAAACCACCACCAGAGTCATTACATGTGTCTTACTTTCCTAAACCACCACCAGAGTCATTGCATGTGTGTTCCTTTCCAAAACCACCACCAGAGTCATTGCATGTGTGTTCCTTTCGTAAACCACCAGCAGAGTCATTGCATGTGTGTGATTTTCCTAAACCACATGGATCCACTAGTGTCATTGCATGTGTGTTCCTTTCTTAAAACACCACCAGAGTCATTGCATGTGTGTTCCTTTTGCTAAACCACCACCAGAGTCATTACATGTGTCTTCTTTTCCAAAACCACATGGATGCACCAGAGTCATTGCATGAGTCTTCCTTTCTCAACCCACCACCAGAGTCATTGCATGTGTGTTCCTTTCCTAAACCACCACCAGAGTCATTGCACCTGTCTTCCTTTCCTAAACCACCACCGGAGTCATTGCATGTGTGTTCCTTTCCTAAACAACCACCAGACTCATTGAATGTGTGTTCTTTTCCTAAACCACAACTATAGTAATTGCATGTGTGTTACTTTAATAAAACACCACCAGAGTCATTGCATTTGCCTTCTTTTCCTAAACCACATGGATCCACCAGTGTCATTACATGTCTGTTCCTTTCTTAAACCACCACCAGAGTCATTGCATGTGTCTTCCTTTCCTAAACCACCACCAGAGTCATTGCATGTGTCTTCTTTTCCTAAACCACATGGATCCACCAGAGTCATTTCATGTGTCTTCCTTTCCTAAACCACCACCAGAGTCATTGCATGTGTGTTCCTTTCCTAAACCACCACCAGAGTCATTGCATTTGTCTTTTTTCCTAAACCACATGGATCCACCAGAGTCATTGCATCTGTCTTCCTTTCCTAAACCACCACTGGAATCATTGCATGTGTGTTCCTTTCCTAAACAACCACCATACTCATTGAATGTGTGTTCTTTTCCTAAACCACAACTATAGTAATTGCATGTGTGTTCCTTTACTAAACCACCACCAAAGTCATTGTATGTGTCTTCTTTTTCTAAACCACCACCAGAGTCATTGCATGTGTCTTACTTACCTAAACCACCACCAGAGTCATTGCATGTGTGTTCCTTTCCAAAACCACCACCAGAGTCATTGCATGTGTGTTCCTTTTCGTAAACCACCACCAGATTCATTACATGTATCTTCTTCTCCTAAACCACATGGATGGACCAGAGTCATTGCATGTGTATTCCTTTCTCAACCCACCACTAGAGTCATTGCATGTGTGTTCCTTCCCTAAACCTTCACCAGAGTCATTGCATGTGCCTTCCTTTCCTAAAACACCACTAGAGTCATTGCATGTGTGTTCCTTTCGAAAACCACCACCAGAGTCATTGCATGTGTGTTCCTTTCCTAAACAACCACCAGAGCCATTGCATGTGTGTTCCTTTCCTAAACCACCGCTAGAGTCATTGCATGTGTCTTCTTGTCCTAACCCACATGCATCCACCAGAGTCATTGCATGTGTGTTCCTTTCCTAAACCACCACAAGAGTCATTGCATGTGTCTTCTTTTCCTAAACCGCATTGATCCACAAGAGTCATTATATGTGTCTTCCTTTCCTAAACCACCTCCAGAGTCATTGCATGTGTTTTCTTTTCGTAAACCACATGGAGCCAGCAGAATCATTGCATGCGTGCTCCTTTCCAAAACTACCATCAGAGTCATTCCATGTGTCTTCTTTTCCTAAACCACATGGATCCACCAGAGTCGTTGCTTGTGTGTTCCTTTCCTAAACCACCACCGGAGTCATTGCATGTGTCTTGTTTTCCTAAACCACATGGATCCACCAGTGTCATTACATGAGTGTTCCTTTCTTAAACCAGCACCAGAGGCATTGCATGTGTGTTCCTTTCCTAAACCACCACCAGAGTTATTGCATGTGTCTTCTTTTCCTAAACCACATGGATCCACCAGAGTCATTGCATGTGTCTTCTTTTCCTAAACCACCACCAGAGTCATTGCATGTGTGTTCCTTTCCTAAACCACCACCAGAGTCATTGCATGTGTCTTTTTTCCTAAACCACATGGATCCACCAGAGTCATTGCATCTGTATTCCTTTCCTAAACCACCGCCGGAGTCATGGCATGTGTGTTCCTTTCCTAAACAACCACCAGACTCATTGAATGTGTGTACTTTTCTTAAACCACAACTATAGTAATTACATGTGTGTTTCTTTCCTAAACCACCACCAAAGTCGTTGCATGTGTCTTCTTTTTCTAAACCACCACCAGAGTCATTACATGTGTCTTACT
Source organism: Avena sativa (assembly GCA_916181665.1). NCBI lineage: Eukaryota > Viridiplantae > Streptophyta > Magnoliopsida > Poales > Poaceae > Avena > Avena sativa. Next base: position 370,370,194 of record OV702291.1, on the reverse strand, counting down.
TTCCTAAACCACCACCGGAGTCATTGCATGTGTGTTCCTTTCCAAAACCACCACCAGAGTCATTGCATGTGTGTTCCTTTCCTAAACCACCACCAGAGTCATTGCATGTTTCTTCTTTTCCTAAACCACATGGATCCACCAGAGTCATTGCATGTGTCTTCCTTTCCTAAACCACCACCAGAGTCATTGCATGTGTGTTCCTTTCCTAAACCACCACCAGAGTCATTGCATGTGTCTTTTTTCCTAAACCACATGGATCCACCAGAGTCATTGCATCTGTTTTCCTTTCCTAAACCACCACCGGACTCATTGCATGTGTGTTCCTTTCCTAAACAACCACCAGACTCATTGAATGTGTGTTCTTTTCCTAAACCACAACTATAGTAATTGCATGTGTGTTCCTTTCCTAAACCACCACCAAAGTCATTGCATGTGTCTTCTTTTTCTAAACCACCACAAGAGTCATTACATGTGTCTTACTTTCCTAAACCACCACCAGAGTCATTGCATGTGTGTTCCTTTCCAAAACCACCACCAGAGTCATTGCATGTGTGTTCCTTTCGTAAACCACCAGCAGAGTCATTACATGTGTGTTATTTTCCTAAACCACATGGATCCACTAGTGTCATTGCATGTGTGTTTCTTTCTTAAACCACCACCAGAGTCATTGCATATGTGTTCCTTTTCCTAAACCACCACCAGAGTCATTACATGTGTCTTCTTTTCCTAAATCACATGGATGCACCAGAGTCATTGCATGTGTCTTCCTTTCTCAACCCACCACCAGAGTCATTGTATGTGTGTTCCTTTCCTAAACCACCACCAGAGTCATTGCACCAGTCTTCCTTTCCTAAACCACGACGGAGTCATTGCATGTGTGTTCCTTTCCTAAACAACCACCAGACTCATTGAATGTGTGTTCCGTTCCTAAACCACAACTATAGTAATTGCATGTGTGTTCCTTTACTAAAACACCACTAGAGTCATTGCATTTGCCTTCTTTTCCTAAACCACATGGATCCACCAGTGTCATTACATGTGTGTTCCTTTCTTAAACCACCACCAGAGTCATTGCATGTGTCTTCCTTTCCTAAACCACCAATAGAGTCATTGCATGTGTCTTCTTTTCCTAAACCACATGGATCCACCAGAGTCATTTCATGTGTCTTCCTTTCCTAAACCACCACCAGAGTCATTGCATGTGTGTTCCTTTCCTAAACCACCACCAGAGTCATTGCATTTGTCTTTTTTCCTAAACCACATGGATCCACCAGAGTCATTGCATCTGTCTTCCTTTCCTAAACCACCACCGGAGTCATTGCATGTGTGTTCCTTTCCTAAACAACCACCAGACTCATTGAATGTGTGTTCTTTTCGTAAACCACAACTATAGTAATTGCATGTGTGTTCCTTTACTAAACCACCACCAAAGTCATTGTATGTGTCTTCTTTTTCTAAACCACCACCAGAGTCATTGCATGTGTCTTACTTACCTAAACCACCACCAGAGTTATTGCATGTGTGTTCCTTTCCAAAACCACCACCAGAGTCATTGCATGTGTGTTCCTTTCCTAAACCACCACCAGAGTCATTGCATGTGTGTTCCTTTTCGTAAACCACCACCAGAGTCATTACATGTATCTTCTTTTCCTAAACCACATGGATGGACCAGAGTCATTGCAAGTGTATTCGTTTCTCAACCCACCACCAGAGTCATTGCATGTGTGTTCCTTTCCTAAACCACCACCAGAGTCATTGCATGTTCCTTCCTTTCCTAAAACACCACTAGAGTCATTGCATGTGTGTTCCTTTCGAAAACCACCACCAGAGTCATTGCATGTGTGTTCCTTTCCTAAACAACCACCATAGTCATTGTATGTGTGATCCTTTCCTAAACCACCGCTAGAGTCATTGCATGTGTCTTCTTTTCCTAAACCACATGCATCCACCAGAGTCATTGCATGTGTGTTCCTTTCCTAAACCACCACCAGAGTCATTGCATGTGTCTTCTTTTCCTAAACCACATTGATCCACCAGAGTCATTGTATGTGTCTTCCTTTCCTAAACCACCTCCAGAGTCATTGCATGTGTTTTCTTTTCCTAAACCACATGGAGCCAGTAGAGTCATTGCATGCGTGCTCCTTTCCAAAACTACCATCAGAGTCATTGCATGTGTCTTCTTTTCCTAAACCACATGGATCCACCAGAGTCGTTGCATGTGTGTTCCTTTCCTAAACCACCACCGGAGTCATTGCATGTGTCTTGTTTTCCTAAACCACATGGATCTACCAGTGTCATTACATGAGTGTTCCTTTCTTAAACCACCACCAGAGGCATTGCATGTGTGTTCCTTTCCTAAACCACCACCAGAGTCATTGCATGTGTCTTCTTTTCCTAAACCACATGGATCCACCAGAGTCATTGCATGTGTCTTCTTTTCCTAAACCACCACCAGACTCATTGCATGTGTGTTCCTTTCCTAAACCACCACTAGAGTCATTGCATGTGTCTTTTTTCCTAAACCACATGGATCCACCAGAGTCATTGCATCTGTATTCCTTTCCTAAACCACCACCGGAGTCATTGCATGTGTGTTCCTTTCCTAAACAACCACCAGACTCATTGAATGTGTGTTCTTTTCTTAAACCACAACTATAGTAATTGCATCTGTGTTCCTTTCCTAAACCACCACCAAAGTCATTGCATGTGTCTTCTTTTTCTAAACCACCACCAGAGTCATTACATGTGTCTTACATTCCTAAACCACCACCAGAGTCATTGCATGTGTGTTCCTTTCCAAAACCACCACCAGAGTCATTGCATGTGTGTTCCTTTCCTAAACCACCACCAGAGTCATTGCATGTGTGTTATTTTCCTAAACCACATGGATCCACCAGTGTCATTGCATGTGTGTTCCTTTCTTAAACCACCACTAGATTCATTACATGTGTCTTCTTTTCCTAAACCACATGGATGCACCAGAGTCATTGCATGTGTCTTCCTTTCTCAACCCACCACTAGAGTCATTGCATGTGTGTTCCTTTCCTAAACCACCACCAGAGTCATTGCATGTGTCTTCCTTTCCTAAAACACCACTAGAGTCATTGCATGTGTGTTCCTTTCGAAAACCACCACCAGAGTCATTGCATGTGTGTTCCTTTCTTAAACCACCACCAGAGTCATTGCATGTGTGTTCCTTTTCTAAACCACCGCTAGAGTCATTGCATGTGTCTTCTTTTCCTAAACCACATGCATCCACCAGAGTCATTGCATGTGTGTTCCTTTCCGAAACCACCACCAGAGTCATTGCATGTGTCTTCTTTTCCTAAACCACATGGATCCACTAGAGTCATTGTATGTGTCTTCCTTTCCTAAACCACCACCAGAGTCATTGCATGTGTTTTCTTTTCCTAAACCACATGGATCCAGTAGAGTCATTGCATGTGTGCTCCTTTCCAAAACTACCATCAGAGTCATTGCATGTGTCTTATTTTCCTAAACCACATGGATCCAGGAGTGTCATTGCATGTGTGGTCCTTTCTTAAACCACCACTAGAGTCATTGCATTTGTGTTCTTTTCCTAAACCACATGGATCCACGAGAGTCATTGAATGTGTGTTCCTTTCCTAAACCACCACCGAAGTCATTGCATGTCTTGTTTTCCTAAACCACATGGATCCACCAGTGTCATTACATGTGTGTTCCTTTCTTAAACCACCACCAGAGTCATTGCATGTGTGTTCCTTTCGTAAACCACCACCAGAGTCATTGCATGTTTCTTCTTTTCCTAAACCACATGGATCCACCAGAGTCATTGCATGTGTCTTCCTTTCCTAAACCACCACCAGAGTCATTGCATGTGTGTTCCGTTCCTAAACCACCACCAGAGTCATTGCATGTGTCTTTTTTCCTAAACCACATGGATCCACCAGAGTCATTGCATCTGTTTTCCTTTCCTAAACCACCACCGGACTCATTGCATGTGTGTTCCTTTCCTAAACAACCACCAGACACATTGAATGTGTGTTCTTTTCCTAAACTACAACTATAGTAATTGCATGTGTGTTCCTTTCCTAAACCACCACCAAAGTCATTGCATGTGTCTTCTTTTTCTAAACCACCACCAGAGTCATTACATGTGTCTTACATTCCTAAACCACCACCAGAGTCATTGCATGTGTGTTCCTTTCCAAAACCACCACCAGAGTCATTGCATGTGTGTTCCTTTCCTAAACCACCACCAGAGTCATTGCATGTGTGTTATTTTCCTAAACCACATGGATCCACCAGTGTCATTGCATGTGTGTTCCTTTCTTAAACCACCACTAGATTCATTACATGTGTCTTCTTTTCCTAAACCACATGGATGCACCAGAGTCATTGCATGTGTCTTCCTTTCTCAACCCACCACTAGAGTCATTGCATGTGTGTTCCTTTCCTAAACCACCACCAGAGTCATTGCATGTGTCTTCCTTTCCTAAAACACCACTAGAGTCATTGCATGTGTGTTCCTTTCGAAAACCACCACCAGAGTCATTGCATGTGTGTTCCTTTCTTAAACCACCACCAGAGTCATTGCATGTGTGTTCCTTTTCTAAACCACCGCTAGAGTCATTGCATGTGTCTTCTTTTCCTAAACCACATGCATCCACCAGAGTCATTGCATGTGTGTTCCTTTCCGAAACCACCACCAGAGTCATTGCATGTGTCTTCTTTTCCTAAACCACATGGATCCACTAGAGTCATTGTATGTGTCTTCCTTTCCTAAACCACCACCAGAGTCATTGCATGTGTTTTCTTTTCCTAAACCACATGGATCCAGTAGAGTCATTGCATGTGTGCTCCTTTCCAAAACTACCATCAGAGTCATTGCATGTGTCTTATTTTCCTAAACCACATGGATCCAGGAGTGTCATTGCATGTGTGGTCCTTTCTTAAACCACCACTAGAGTCATTGCATTTGTGTTCTTTTCCTAAACCACATGGATCCACGAGAGTCATTGAATGTGTGTTCCTTTCCTAAACCACCACCGAAGTCATTGCATGTCTTGTTTTCCTAAACCACATGGATCCACCAGTGTCATTACATGTGTGTTCCTTTCTTAAACCACCACCAGAGTCATTGCATGTGTGTTCCTTTCGTAAACCACCACCAGAGTCATTGCATGTTTCTTCTTTTCCTAAACCACATGGATCCACCAGAGTCATTGCATGTGTCTTCCTTTCCTAAACCACCACCAGAGTCATTGCATGTGTGTTCCGTTCCTAAACCACCACCAGAGTCATTGCATGTGTCTTTTTTCCTAAACCACATGGATCCACCAGAGTCATTGCATCTGTTTTCCTTTCCTAAACCACCACCGGACTCATTGCATGTGTGTTCCTTTCCTAAACAACCACCAGACACATTGAATGTGTGTTCTTTTCCTAAACTACAACTATAGTAATTGCATGTGTGTTCCTTTCCTAAACCACCACCAAAGTCATTGCATGTGTCTTCTTTTTCTAAACCACCACCAGAGTCATTACATGTGTCTTACTTTCCTAAACCACCACCAGAGTCATTGCATGTGTGTTCCTTTCCAAAACCACCACCAGAGTCATTGCATGTGTGTTCCTTTCGTAAACCACCAGCAGAGTCATTGCATGTGTGTGATTTTCCTAAACCACATGGATCCACTAGTGTCATTGCATGTGTGTTCCTTTCTTAAAACACCACCAGAGTCATTGCATGTGTGTTCCTTTTGCTAAACCACCACCAGAGTCATTACATGTGTCTTCTTTTCCAAAACCACATGGATGCACCAGAGTCATTGCATGAGTCTTCCTTTCTCAACCCACCACCAGAGTCATTGCATGTGTGTTCCTTTCCTAAACCACCACCAGAGTCATTGCACCTGTCTTCCTTTCCTAAACCACCACCGGAGTCATTGCATGTGTGTTCCTTTCCTAAACAACCACCAGACTCATTGAATGTGTGTTCTTTTCCTAAACCACAACTATAGTAATTGCATGTGTGTTACTTTAATAAAACACCACCAGAGTCATTGCATTTGCCTTCTTTTCCTAAACCACATGGATCCACCAGTGTCATTACATGTCTGTTCCTTTCTTAAACCACCACCAGAGTCATTGCATGTGTCTTCCTTTCCTAAACCACCACCAGAGTCATTGCATGTGTCTTCTTTTCCTAAACCACATGGATCCACCAGAGTCATTTCATGTGTCTTCCTTTCCTAAACCACCACCAGAGTCATTGCATGTGTGTTCCTTTCCTAAACCACCACCAGAGTCATTGCATTTGTCTTTTTTCCTAAACCACATGGATCCACCAGAGTCATTGCATCTGTCTTCCTTTCCTAAACCACCACTGGAATCATTGCATGTGTGTTCCTTTCCTAAACAACCACCATACTCATTGAATGTGTGTTCTTTTCCTAAACCACAACTATAGTAATTGCATGTGTGTTCCTTTACTAAACCACCACCAAAGTCATTGTATGTGTCTTCTTTTTCTAAACCACCACCAGAGTCATTGCATGTGTCTTACTTACCTAAACCACCACCAGAGTCATTGCATGTGTGTTCCTTTCCAAAACCACCACCAGAGTCATTGCATGTGTGTTCCTTTTCGTAAACCACCACCAGATTCATTACATGTATCTTCTTCTCCTAAACCACATGGATGGACCAGAGTCATTGCATGTGTATTCCTTTCTCAACCCACCACTAGAGTCATTGCATGTGTGTTCCTTCCCTAAACCACCACCAGAGTCATTGCATGTGCCTTCCTTTCCTAAAACACCACTAGAGTCATTGCATGTGTGTTCCTTTCGAAAACCACCACCAGAGTCATTGCATGTGTGTTCCTTTCCTAAACAACCACCAGAGCCATTGCATGTGTGTTCCTTTCCTAAACCACCGCTAGAGTCATTGCATGTGTCTTCTTGTCCTAACCCACATGCATCCACCAGAGTCATTGCATGTGTGTTCCTTTCCTAAACCACCACAAGAGTCATTGCATGTGTCTTCTTTTCCTAAACCGCATTGATCCACAAGAGTCATTATATGTGTCTTCCTTTCCTAAACCACCTCCAGAGTCATTGCATGTGTTTTCTTTTCGTAAACCACATGGAGCCAGCAGAATCATTGCATGCGTGCTCCTTTCCAAAACTACCATCAGAGTCATTCCATGTGTCTTCTTTTCCTAAACCACATGGATCCACCAGAGTCGTTGCTTGTGTGTTCCTTTCCTAAACCACCACCGGAGTCATTGCATGTGTCTTGTTTTCCTAAACCACATGGATCCACCAGTGTCATTACATGAGTGTTCCTTTCTTAAACCAGCACCAGAGGCATTGCATGTGTGTTCCTTTCCTAAACCACCACCAGAGTCATTGCATGTGTCTTCTTTTCCTAAACCACATGGATCCACCAGAGTCATTGCATGTGTCTTCTTTTCCTAAACCACCACCAGAGTCATTGCATGTGTGTTCCTTTCCTAAACCACCACCAGAGTCATTGCATGTGTCTTTTTTCCTAAACCACATGGATCCACCAGAGTCATTGCATCTGTATTCCTTTCCTAAACCACCGCCGGAGTCATGGCATGTGTGTTCCTTTCCTAAACAACCACCAGACTCATTGAATGTGTGTACTTTTCTTAAACCACAACTATAGTAATTACATGTGTGTTTCTTTCCTAAACCACCACCAAAGTCGTTGCATGTGTCTTCTTTTTCTAAACCACCACCAGAGTCATTACATGTGTCTTACTTTCCTAAACCACCACCGGAGTCATTGCATGTGTGTTCCTTTCCAAAACCACCACCAGAGTCATTGCATGTGTGTTCCTTTCCTAAACCACCACCAGAGTCATTGCATGTTTCTTCTTTTCCTAAACCACATGGATCCACCAGAGTCATTGCATGTGTCTTCCTTTCCTAAACCACCACCAGAGTCATTGCATGTGTGTTCCTTTCCTAAACCACCACCAGAGTCATTGCATGTGTCTTTTTTCCTAAACCACATGGATCCACCAGAGTCATTGCATCTGTTTTCCTTTCCTAAACCACCACCGGACTCATTGCATGTGTGTTCCTTTCCTAAACAACCACCAGACTCATTGAATGTGTGTTCTTTTCCTAAACCACAACTATAGTAATTGCATGTGTGTTCCTTTCCTAAACCACCACCAAAGTCATTGCATGTGTCTTCTTTTTCTAAACCACCACAAGAGTCATTACATGTGTCTTACTTTCCTAAACCACCACCAGAGTCATTGCATGTGTGTTCCTTTCCAAAACCACCACCAGAGTCATTGCATGTGTGTTCCTTTCGTAAACCACCAGCAGAGTCATTACATGTGTGTTATTTTCCTAAACCACATGGATCCACTAGTGTCATTGCATGTGTGTTTCTTTCTTAAACCACCACCAGAGTCATTGCATATGTGTTCCTTTTCCTAAACCACCACCAGAGTCATTACATGTGTCTTCTTTTCCTAAATCACATGGATGCACCAGAGTCATTGCATGTGTCTTCCTTTCTCAACCCACCACCAGAGTCATTGTATGTGTGTTCCTTTCCTAAACCACCACCAGAGTCATTGCACCAGTCTTCCTTTCCTAAACCACGACGGAGTCATTGCATGTGTGTTCCTTTCCTAAACAACCACCAGACTCATTGAATGTGTGTTCCGTTCCTAAACCACAACTATAGTAATTGCATGTGTGTTCCTTTACTAAAACACCACTAGAGTCATTGCATTTGCCTTCTTTTCCTAAACCACATGGATCCACCAGTGTCATTACATGTGTGTTCCTTTCTTAAACCACCACCAGAGTCATTGCATGTGTCTTCCTTTCCTAAACCACCACCAGAGTCATTGCATGTGTCTTCTTTTCCTAAACCACATGGATCCACCAGAGTCATTTCATGTGTCTTCCTTTCCTAAACCACCACCAGAGTCATTGCATGTGTGTTCCTTTCCTAAACCACCACCAGAGTCATTGCATTTGTCTTTTTTCCTAAACCACATGGATCCACCAGAGTCATTGCATCTGTCTTCCTTTCCTAAACCACCACCGGAGTCATTGCATGTGTGTTCCTTTCCTAAACAACCACCAGACTCATTGAATGTGTGTTCTTTTCCTAAACCACAACTATAGTAATTGCATGTGTGTTCCTTTACTAAACCACCACCAAAGTCATTGTATGTGTCTTCTTTTTCTAAACCACCACCAGAGTCATTGCATGTGTCTTACTTACCTAAACCACCACCAGAGTTATTGCATGTGTGTTCCTTTCCAAAACCACCACCAGAGTCATTGCATGTGTGTTCCTTTCCTAAACCACCACCAGAGTCATTGCATGTGTGTTCCTTTTCGTAAACCACCACCAGAGTCATTACATGTATCTTCTTTTCCTAAACCACATGGATGGACCAGAGTCATTGCAAGTGTATTCGTTTCTCAACCCACCACCAGAGTTATTGCATGTGTGTTCCTTTCCTAAACCACCACCAGAGTCATTGCATGTTCCTTCCTTTCCTAAAACACCACTAGAGTCATTGCATGTGTGTTCCTTTCGAAAACCACCACCAGAGTCATTGCATGTGTGTTCCTTTCCTAAACAACCACCATAGTCATTGTATGTGTGATCCTTTCCTAAACCACCGCTAGAGTCATTGCATGTGTCTTCTTTTCCTAAACCACATGCATCCACCAGAGTCATTGCATGTGTGTTCCTTTCCTAAACCACCACCAGAGTCATTGCATGTGTCTTCTTTTCCTAAACCACATTGATCCACCAGAGTCATTGTATGTGTCTTCCTTTCCTAAACCACCTCCAGAGTCATTGCATGTGTTTTCTTTTCCTAAACCACATGGAGCCAGTAGAGTCATTGCATGCGTGCTCCTTTCCAAAACTACCATCAGAGTCATTGCATGTGTCTTCTTTTCCTAAACCACATGGATCCACCAGAGTCGTTGCATGTGTGTTCCTTTCCTAAACCACCACCGGAGTCATTGCATGTGTCTTGTTTTCCTAAACCACATGGATCTACCAGTGTCATTACATGAGTGTTCCTTTCTTAAACCACCACCAGAGGCATTGCATGTGTGTTCCTTTCCTAAACCACCACCAGAGTCATTGCATGTGTCTTCTTTTCCTAAACCACATGGATCCACCAGAGTCATTGCATGTGTCTTCTTTTCCTAAACCACCACCAGAGTCATTGCATGTGTGTTCCTTTCCTAAACCACCACTAGAGTCATTGCATGTGTCTTTTTCCTAAACCACATGGATCCACCAGAGTCATTGCATTTGTATTCCTTTCCTAAACCACCGCCGGAGTCATTGCATGTGTGTTCCTTTCCTAAACAACCACCAGACTCATTGAATGTGTGTTCTTTTCTTAAACCACAACTATAGTAATTACATGTGTGTTTCTTTCCTAAACCACCACCAAAGTCATTGCATGTGTCTTCTTTTTCTAAACCACCACCAGAGTCATTACATGTGTCTTACTTCCCTAAACCACCACCAGAGTCATTGCATGTGTGTTCCTTTCCAAAACCACCACCAGAGTCATTGCATGTGTGTTCCTTTCCAAAACCACCACCAGAGTCATTGCATGTGTGTTCCTTTCCTAAACCACCACCAGAGTCATTGCATGTGTGTTATTTTCCTAAACCACATGGATCCACCAGTGTCATTGCATGTGTGTTCCTTTCTTAAACCACCACCAGAGTCATTGCATGTGTGTTCCTTTTCCTAAACCACCACCAGAGTCATTACATGTGTCTTATTTTCCTAAACCACACGGATGCACCAGAGTCATTGCATGTGTCTTCCTTTCTCAACCCACCACCAGAGTCATTGCATGTGTGTTCCTTTCCTAAACAACCACCAGAGTCATTGCACGTGTCTTCCTTTCCTAAAACAACAATAGAGTCATTGCATGTGTGTTCCTTTCAAAAACCACCACTAGAGTCATTGCATGTGTGTTCCTTTCCTAAACCACCACCAGAGTCATTGCATGTGTGTTCCTTTCCTAAACCACCTCTAGAGTCATTGCATGTGTCTTCTTTTCCTAAACCACATGCATCCACCAGAGTCATTGCATGTGTACTCCTTTCCTAAACCACCACCAGAGTCATTGCATGTGTCTTCTTTTCCTAATCCACATGGATCCACCAGAGTCATTGTATGTGTCTTCCTTTTCTAAACCACCACCAGAGTCATTGCATGTGTTTTCTTTTCCTAAACCACATGGATCCAGTAGAGTCATTACATGTGTGCTCCTTTCCAAAACTACCATCAGAGTCATTGCATGTGTCTTATTTTCCTAAACCACATGGATCCAGGAGTGTCATTGCATGTGTGGTCCTTTCTTAAACCACCACTAGAGTCGTTGCATTTGTGTTATTTTCCTAAACCACATGGATCCACCAGAGTCATTGAATGTGTGTTCCTTTCCTAAACCACAACCGGAGTCATTGCATGTGTCTTGTTTTCCTAAACCACATGGATCCACCAGTGTCATTACATGTGTGTTCCTTTCTTAAACCACCACCAGAGTCATTGCATGTGTGTTCCTTTCCTAAACCACCACCAGAGTCATTGCATGTGTCTTCTTTTCCTAAACCACATGGATCCACCAGAGTCATTGCATGTCACTTCCTTTCCTAAACCACCACCAGAGTCACTGCATGTGTGTTCCTTTCCTAAACCACCACCAGAGTATTTGCATGTGTCTTTTTTCCTAAACCACATGGATCCACTAGAGTCATTGCATCTGTCTTCCTTTCCTAAACCACCACCAGAGTCATTGCATGTGTGTTCCTTTCCTAAAAAACCACCAGACTCATTGAATGTGTGTTCTTTTACTAAACCACAACTATAGTAATTGCATGTGTGTTCCTTTCCTAAACCACCACCAAAGTCATTGCATGTGTCTTCTTTTTCTAAACCACCACCAGAGTCATTACATGTGTCTTACTTTCCTAAACCACCACCAGAGTCATTGCATGTGTGTTCCTTTCCAAAACCACCACCAGAGTCATTGCATGTGTGTTCCTTTCCTAGACCACCACCAGAGTCATTACATGTGTGTTATTTTCCTAAACAACATTGATCCACCAGTGTCATTGCATGTGTGTTCCTTTCTTAAACCACCACCAAAGTCATTGCATGTGTGTTCCTTTTCCTAAACCACAACCAGAGTCATTACATGTGTCTTCTTTTCCTAAACCACATGGATGGACCAGAGTCATTGCAAGTGTATTCCTTTCTCAACCCACCACCAGAGTCATTGCATGTGTGTTCCTTTCCTAAACCACCACCAGAGTCATTGCATGTTCCTTCCTTTCCTAAAACACCACTAGAGTCATTGCATGTGTGTTCCTTTCGAAAACCACCACCAGAGTCATTGCATGTGTGTTCCTTTCCTAAACAACCACCAGAGTCATTGCATGTCTGATCCTTTCCTAAACCACCGCTAGAGTCATTGCATGTGTCTTCTTTTCCTAAACCACATGCATCCACCAGAGTCATTGCATGTGTGTTCCTTTCCTAAACCACCACCAGAGTCATTGCATGTGTCTTCTTTTCCTAAACCACATTGATCCACCAGAGTCATTGTATGTGTCTTCCTTTCCTAAACCACCTCCAGAGTCATTGCATGTGTTTTCTTTTCCTAAACCACATGGAGCCAGTAGAGTCATTGCATGCGTGCTCCTTTCCAAAACTACCATCAGAGTCATTGCATATGTCTTCTTTTCCTAAACCACATGGATCCACCAGAGTCGTTGCATGTGTGTTCCTTTCCTAAACCACCACCGGAGTCATTGCATGTGTCTTGTTTTCCTAAACCACATGGATCCACCAGTGTCATTACATGAGTGTTCCTTTCTTAAACCACCACCAGAGGCATTGCATGTGTGTTCCTTTCCTAAACCACCACCAGAGTCATTGCATGTGTCTTCTTTTCCTAAACCACATGGATCCACCAGAGTCATTGCATCTGTATTCCTTTCCTAAACCACCGCCGGAGTCATTGCATGTGTGTTCCTTTCCTAAACAACCACCAGACTCATTGAATGTGTGTTCTTTTCTTAAACCACAACTATAGTAATTACATGTGTGTTTCTTTCCTAAACCACCACCAAAGTCATTGCATGTGTCTTCTTTTTCTAAACCACCACCAGAGTCATTACATGTGTCTTACTTTCCTAAACCACCACCAGAGTCATTGCATGTGTTATCCTTTCCAAAACCACCACCAGAGTCATTGCATGTGTGTTCCTTTCCAAAACCACCACCAGAGTCATTGCAAGTGTGTTCCTTTCCTAAACCACCACCAGAGTCATTGCATGTGTGTTATTTTCCTAAACCACATGGATCCACTAGTGTCATTGCATGTGTGTTCCTTTCTTAAACCACCACCAGAGTCATTGCATGTGTGTTCCTTTTCCTAAACAACCACCAGAGTCATTACATGTGTCTTATTTTCCTAAACCACATGGATGCACCAGAGTCATTGCATGTGTCTTCCTTTCTCAACCCACCACCAGAATCATTGCATGTGTGTTCCTTTCCTAAACAACCACTAGAGTCATTGCATGTGTCTTCCTTTCCTAAAACAACAATAGAGTCATTGCATGTGTGTTCCTTTCGAAATCCACCACTAGAGTCATTGCATGTGTGTTCCTTTCCTAAACCACCACCAGAGTCATTGCATGTGTGTTCCTTTCCTAAACCACCGCTAGAGTCATTGCATGTGTCTTCTTTTCCTAAACCACATGCATCCACCAGAGTCATTGCATGTGTATTCCTTTCCTAAACCACCACTAGAGTCATTGCATGTGTCTTATTTTCCTAAACCACATGGATCCAGGAGTGTCATTGCATGTGTGGTCCTTTCTTAAACCACCACTAGAGTCGTTGCATTTGTGTTATTTTCCTAAACCACATGGATCCACCAGAGTCATTGCATCTGTCTTCCTTTCCTAAACCACCACCAGAGTCATTGCATGTGTGTTCCTTTCCTAAACAACCACCAGACTCATTGAATGTGTGTTCTTTTACTAAACCATAACTATAGTAATTGCATGTGTGTTCCTTTCCTAAACCACCACCAAAGTCATTGCATGTGTCTTCTTTTTCTAAACCACCACCAGAGTCATTACATGTGTCTTACTTTCCTAAACCACCACCAGAGTCATTGCATGTGTGTTCCTTTCCAAAACCACCACCAGAGTCATTGCATGTGTGTTCCTTTCCTAAACCACCACCAGAGTCATTACATGTGTGTTATTTTCCTAAACAACATGGATCCACCAGTGTCATTGCATGTGTGTTCCTTTCTTAAACCACCACCAGAGTCATTGCATGTGTGTTCCTTTTCCTAAACCACAACCAGAGTCATTACATGTGTATTCTTTTCCTAAACCACATGGATGCACCAGAGTCATTGCATGTGTCTTCCTTTCTCAACCCACCACCAGAGTCATTGCATGTGTGTTCGTTTCCTAAACCACCACCAGAGTCATTGCATCTGTCTTCCTTTCCTAGACCACCACCGTAGTGATTGCATGTGTGTTCCTTTCCTAAACAACCACCAGACTCATTGAATGTGTGTTCTTTTCCTAAACCACAACTATAGTAATTGCATGTGTGTTCCTTTACTAAACCACCACCAAAGTCATTGTATGTGTCTTCTTTTTCTAAACCACAACCAGAGTCATTGCATGTGTCTTACTTACCTAAACCACCACCAGAGTCATTGCATGTGTGTTCCTTTCCAAAACCACCACCAGAGTCATTGCATGTGTGTTCCTTTCCTAAACCACCACCAGAGTCATTGCATGTGTGTTCCTTTCCTAAACCACCGCTAGAGCCATTGCTTGTGTCTTCTTTTCCTAAACCACATGCATCCACTAGAGTCATTGCATGTGTGTTCCTTTCCTAAACCACCACCAGAGTCATTGCATGTCTATTCTTTTCCTAGACCACATGGATCCACCAGAGTCATTGTATGTGTCTTCTTTTCCTAAACCACCACCAGAGTCATTGCATGTGTTTTCTTTTCCTAAACCACATGGGTCAAGTAGAGTCATTGCATGTGTGCTCCTTTCCAAAACTACCATCAGAGTCATTGCATGTGTCTTATTTTCCTAAACCACATGGATCCAGGAGTGTCATTGCATGTGTGGTCCTTTCTTAAACCACCACTAGAGTCATTGCATTTGTGTTATTTTCCTAAACCACGTGGATCCACCAGAGTCATTGAATGTGTGTTCCTTTCCTAAACCACCACCGGAGTCATTGCATGTGTCTTGTTTTCCTAAACCACATGGATCCACCAGAGTCATTGCATGTGTCTTCCTTTCCTAAACCACCACCAGAGTCATTGCATGTGTCTTTTTTCCTAAACCACATGGATCCACCAGAGTCATTGCATCTGTCTTCCTTTCCTAAACCACCACCGGAGTCATTGCATGTGTGTTCCTTTCCTAAACAACCACCAGAGTCATTGCATGTGTGTTCCTTTCCAAAACCACCACCAGAGTCATTGCAAGTGTGTTCCTTTCCTAAACCACCACCAGAGTCATTGCATGTGTGTTATTTTCCTAAACCACATGGATCCACTAGTGTCATTGCATGTGTGTTCCTTTCTTAAACCACCACCAGAGTCATTGCATGTGTGTTCCTTTTCCTAAACCACCACCAGAGTCATTACATGTGTCTTATTTTCCTAAACCACATGGATGCACCAGAGTCATTGCATGTGTCTTCCTTTCTCAACCCACCACCGGAGTCATTGCATGTGTGTTCCTTTCCTAAACAACCACTAGAGTCATTGCATGTGTCTTCCTTTCCTAAAACAACAATAGAGTCATTGCATGTGTGTTCCTTTCGAAATCCACCACTAGAGTCATTGCATGTGTGTTCCTTTCCTAAACCACCACCAGAGTCATTGCATGTGTGTTCCTTTCCTAAACCACCGCTAGAGTCATTGCATGTGTCTTCTTTTCCTAAACCACATGCATCCACCAGAGTCATTGCATGTGTATTCCTTTCCTAAACCACCACTAGAGTCATTGCATGTGTCTTATTTTCCTAAACCACATGGATCCAGGAGTGTCATTGCATGTGTGGTCCTTTCTTAAACCACCACTAGAGTCGTTGCATTTGTGTTATTTTCCTAAACCACATGGATCCACCAGAGTCATTGCATCTGTCTTCCTTTCCTAAACCACCACCAGAGTCATTGCATGTGTGTTCCTTTCCTAAACAACCACCAGACTCATTGAATGTGTGTTCTTTTACTAAACCATAACTATAGTAATTGCATGTGTGTTCCTTTCCTAAACCACCACCAAAGTCATTGCATGTGTCTTCTTTTTCTAAACCACCACCAGAGTCATTACATGTGTCTTACTTTCCTAAACCACCACCAGAGTCATTGCATGTGTGTTCCTTTCCAAAACCACCACCAGAGTCATTGCATGTGTGTTCCTTTCCTAAACCACCACCAGAGTCATTACATGTGTGTTATTTTCCTAAACAACATGGATCCACCAGTGTCATTGCATGTGTGTTCCTTTCTTAAACCACCACCAGAGTCATTGCATGTGTGTTCCTTTTCCTAAACCACAACCAGAGTCATTACATGTGTATTCTTTTCCTAAACCACATGGATGCACCATAGTCATTGCATGTGTCTTCCTTTCTCAACCCACCACCAGAGTCATTGCATGTGTGTTCGTTTCCTAAACCACCACCAGAGTCATTGCATCTGTCTTCCTTTCCTAGACCACCACCGTAGTGATTGCATGTGTGTTCCTTTCCTAAACAACCACCAGACTCATTGAATGTGTGTTCTTTTCCTAAACCACAACTATAGTAATTGCATGTGTGTTCCTTTACTAAACCACCACCAAAGTCATTGTATGTGTCTTCTTTTTCTAAACCACAACCAGAGTCATTGCATGTGTCTTACTTACCTAAACCACCACCAGAGTCATTGCATGTGTGTTCCTTTCCAAAACCACCACCAGAGTCATTGCATGTGTGTTCCTTTCCTAAACCACCACCAGAGTCATTGCATGTGTGTTCCTTTCCTAAACCACCGCTAGAGCCATTGCTTGTGTCTTCTTTTCCTAAACCACATGCATCCACTAGAGTCATTGCATGTGTGTTCCTTTCCTAAACCACCACCAGAGTCATTGCATGTCTATTCTTTTCCTAGACCACATGGATCCACCAGAGTCATTGTATGTGTCTTCTTTTCCTAAACCACCACCAGAGTCATTGCATGTGTTTTCTTTTCCTAAACCACATGGATCAAGTAGAGTCATTGCATGTGTGCTCCTTTCCAAAACTACCATCAGAGTCATTGCATGTGTCTTATTTTCCTAAACCACATGGATCCAGGAGTGTCATTGCATGTGTGGTCCTTTCTTAAACCACCACTAGAGTCATTGCATTTGTGTTATTTTCCTAAACCACGTGGATCCACCAGAGTCATTGAATGTGTGTTCCTTTCCTAAACCACCACCGGAGTCATTGCATGTGTCTTGTTTTCCTAAACCACATGGATCCACCAGAGTCATTGCATGTGTCTTCCTTTCCTAAACCACCACCAGAGTCATTGCATGTGTCTTTTTTCCTAAACCACATGGATCCACCAGAGTCATTGCATCTGTCTTCCTTTCCTAAACCACCACCGGAGTCATTGCATGTGTGTTCCTTTCCTAAACAACCACCAGTAGAGTTATTGAATGTGTGTTCTTTTACTAAACCACAACTATAGTAATTGCATGTGTGTTCCTTTCCTAAACCACCACCAAAGTCATTGCATGTGTCTTCTTTTTCTAAACCACCACCAGAGTCATTACATGTGTCTTACTTTCCTAAACCACCACCAGAGTCATTGCATGTGTGTTCCTTTCCAAAACCACCACCAGAGTCATTGCATGTGCGTTCCTTTCCTAAACCACCACCAGAGTCATTGCATGTGTGTTATTTTCCTAAACCACATGGATCCACCAGTGTCATTGCATGTGTGTTCCTTTCTTAAACCACCACCAGAGTCATTGCATGTGTGTTCCTTTTCCTAAACCACCACCAGAGTCATTACATGTGTATTCTTTTCCTAAACCACATGGATGCACCAGAGTCATTGCATGTGTCTTCCTTTCTCAACCCACCACTAGAGTCATTGCATGTGTGTTCCTTTCCTAAACCACCACCAGAGTCATTGCATCTGTCTTCCTTTCCTAGACCACCACCGTAGTCATTGCATGTGTGTTCCTTTCCTAAACAACCACCAGACTCATTGAATGTGTGTTCTTTTACTAAACCACAACTATAGTAATTGCATGTGTGTTCCTTTAGTAAACCACCACCAAAGTCATTGTATGTGTCTTCTTTTTCTAAACCACCACCAGAGTCATTGCATGTGTCTTACTTAAATAAACCACCAGAGTCATTGCATGTGTGTTCCTTTCCAAAACCACCACCAGAGTCATTGCATGTGTGTTCCTTTCCTAAACCACCACCAGAGTCATTGCATGTGTGTTCCTTTCCTAAACCACCGCTAGAGTCATTGCATGTGTCTTATTTTCCTAAACCACATGCATCCACCAGAGTCATTGCATGTGTGTTCCTTTCCTAAACCACCACCAGAGTCATTGCATGTCTCTTCTTTTCCTAAACCACATGGATCCACCAGAGTCATTGTATGTGTCTTCTTTTCCTAAACCACCACCAGAGTCGTTGCATGTGTTTTCTTTTCCTAAACCACATGGATCCAGTAGAGTCATTACATGTGTGCTCCTTTCCAAAACTACCATCAGAGTCATTGCATGTGTCTTATTTTCCTAAACCACATGGATCCAGGAGTGTCATTGCATGTGTGGTCCTTTCTTAAAACACCACTAGAGTCGTTGCATTTGTGTTATTTTCCTAAACCACATGGATCCACCAGAGTCATTGAATGTGTGTTCCTTTCCTAAACCACCACCGGAGTCATTGCATGTGTCTTGTTTTCCTAAACCACATGGATCCACCAGTGTCATTACATGTGTGTTCCTTTCTTAAACCACCACCAGAGTCATTGCATGTGTGTTCCTTTCCTAAACTACCACAAGAGTCATTGCATGTGTCTTCTTTTCCTAAACCACATGGATCCACCAGAGTCATTGCATGTCACTTCATTTCCTAAACCACCACCAGAGTCACTGCATGTGTGTTCCTTTCCTAAACCACCACCAGAGTCATTGCATGTGTCTTTTTTCCTAAACCACATGGATCCACCAGAGTCATTGCATCTGTCTTCCTTTCCTAAACCACCACCAGAGTCATTGCATGTGTGTTCCTTTCCTAAACAACCACCAGACTCATTGAATGTGTGTTCTTTTACTAAACCACAACTATAGTAATTGCATGTGCGTTCCTTTCCTAAACCACCACCAAAGTCATTGCATGTGTCTTCTTCTTCTAAACCACCACGAGAGTCATTACATGTGTCTTACTTTCCTAAACCACCACCAGAGTCATTGCATGTGTGTTCCTTTCCAAAACCACCACCAGAGTCATTGCATGTGTGTTCCTTTCCTAAACCACCACCAGAGTCATTGCATGTGTGTTATTTTCCTAAACCACATGGATCCACTAGTGTCATTGCATGTGTGTTCCTTTCTTAAACCACCACCAGAGTCATTGCATGTGTGTTCCTTTTCCTAAACCACCACCAGAGTCATTACATGTGTATTCTTTTCCTAAACCACATGGATGCACCAGAGTCATTTCATGTGTCTTCCTTTCTCAACCCACCACCAGAGTCATTGCATGTGTGTTCCTTTCCTAAACCACCACCAGAGTCATTGCATCTGTCTTCCTTTCCTAGACCACCACCGTAGTCATTGCATGTGTGTTCCTTTCCTAAACAACCACCAGACTCATTGAATGTGTGTTCTTTTCCTAAACCACAACTATAGTAATTGCATGTGTGTTCCTTTACTAAACCACCACCAAAGTCATTGTATGTGTCTTCTTTTTCTAAACCACCACCAGAGTCATTGCATGTGTCTTACTTACCTAAACCACCACCAGAGTCATTGCATGTGTGTTCCTTTCCAAAACCACCACCAGAGTCATTGCATGTGTGTTCCTTTCCTAAACCACCACCAGAGTCATTACATGTGTGTTCCTTTCCTAAACCACCGCTAGAGTCATTGCATGTGTCTTCTTTTCCTAAACCACATGCATCCACTAGAGTCATTGCATGTGTGTTCCTTTCCTAAACCACCACCAGAGTCATTGCATGTCTCTTATTTTCCTAGACCACATGGATCCACCAGAGTCATTGTATGTGTCTTCTTTTCCTAAACCACCACCAGAGTCATTGCATGTGTTTTCTTTTCCTAAACCACATGGATCCAGTATAGTCATTGCATGTGTGCTCCTTTCCAAAAATTCCATCAGAGTCATTGCATGTGTCTTATTTTCCTAAACCACATGGATCCAGGAGTGTCATTGCATGTGTGGTCCTTTCTTAAACCACCACTAGAGTCATTGCATTTGTGTTATTTTCCTAAACCACATGGATCCACCAGAGTCATTGAATGTGTGTTCCTTTCCTAAACCACCACCGGAGTCATTGCATGTGTCTTGTTTTCCTAAACCACATGGATCCACCTGAGTCATTGCATGTGTCTTCCTTTCCTAAACAACCACCAGAGTCATTGCATGTGTGTTCCTTTCCTAAACCACCACCAGAGTCATTGCATGTGTCTTTTTTCCTAAACCACATGGATCCACCAGAGTCATTGCATCTGTCTTCCTTTCCTAAACCACCACCGGAGTCATTGCATGTGTGTTCCTTTCCTAAACAACCACCAGTAGAGTCATTGAATGTGTGTTCTTTTACTAAACCACAACGATAGTAATTGCATGTGTGTTCCTTTCCTAAACCACCACCAAAGTCATTGCATGTGTCTTCTTTTTCTAAACCACCACCAGAGTCATTACATGTGTCTTACTTTCCTAAACCACCACCAGAGTCATTGCATGTGTGTTCCTTTCCAAAACCACCACCAGAGTCATTGCATGTGTGTTCCTTTCCTAAACCACCACTAGAGTCATTGCATGTGTGTTATTTTCCTAAACCACATGGATCCACCAGAGTCATTGCATGTCACTTCCTTTCCTAAACCACATGCATCCACAAGAGTCATTGCATGTGTGTTCCTTTCCTAAACCACCACCAGAGTCATTGCATGTGTCTTTTTTCCTAAACCACATGGATCCACCAGAGTCATTGCATCTTTCTTCCTTTCCTAAACCACCACCAGAGTCATTGCATGTGTGTTCCTTTCCTAAACAACCACCAGACTCATTGAATGTGTGTTCTTTTACTAAACCACAACTATAGTAATTGCATGTGTGTTCCTTTCCTAAACCACCACCAAAGTCATTGCATGTGTCTTCTTCTTCTAAACCACCACCAGAGTCATTACATGTGTCTTACTTTCCTAAACCACCACTAGAGTCATTGCATGTGTGTTCCTTTCCAAAACCACCACCAGAGTCATTGCATTTGTGTTCCTTTCCTAAACCACCACCAGAGTCATTGCATGTGTGTTATTTTCCGAAACCACATGGATCCACCAGTGTCATTGCATGTGTGTTCCTTTCTTAAACCACCACCAGAGTCATTGCATGTGTGTTCCTTTTCCTAAACCACAACCAGAGTCATTACATGTGTATTCTTTTCCTAAACCACATGGATGCACCAGAGTCATTGCATGTGTCTTCCTTTCTCAACCCACCACCAGAGTCATTGCATGTGTGTTCCTTTCCTAAACCACCACCAGAGTCATTGCATCTGTCTTCCTTTCCTAGACCACCACCGTAGTCATTGCATGTGTGTTCCTTTCCTAAACAACCACCAGACTCATTGAATGTGTGTTCTTTTCCTAAACCACAACTATAGTAATTGCATGTGTGTTCCTTTACTAAACCACCACCAAAGTCATTGTATGTGTCTTCTTTTTCTAAACCACCACCAGAGTCATTGCATGTGTCTTACTTACCTAAACCACCACCAGAGTCATTGCATGTGTGTTCCTTTCCAAAACCACCACCAGAGTCATTGCATGTGTGTTCCTTTCCTAAACCACCACCAGAGTCATTGCATGTGTGTTCCTTTCCTAAACCACCGCTAGAGTCATTGCATGTGTCTTCTTTTCCTAAACCACATGCATCCACTAGAGTCATTGCATGTGTGTTCCTTTCCTAAACCACCACCAGAGTCATTGCATGTCTCTTCTTTTCCTAGACCACATGGATCCACCAGGGTCATTGTATGTGTCTTCTTTTCCTAAACCACCACCAGAGTCATTGCATGTGTTTTCTTTTCCTAAACCACATGGATCCAGTAGAGTCATTGCATGTGTGATCCTTTCCAAAACTACCATCAGAGTCATTGCATGTGTCTTATTTTCCTAAACCACATGGATCCAGGAGTGTCATTGCATGTGTGGTCCTTTCTTAAACCACCACTAGAGTCATTGCATTTGTGTTATTTTCCTAAACCACATGGATCCACCAGAGTCATTGAATGTGTCTTCCTTTCCTAAACCACCACCGGAGTCATTGCATGTGTCTTGTTTTCCTAAACCACATGGATCCACCAGAGTCATTGCATGTGTCTTCCTTTCCTAAACCACCACCAGAGTCATTGCATCTGTGTTCCTTTCCTAAACCACCACCAGAGTCATTGCATGTGTCTTTTTTCCTAAACCACATGGATCCACCAGAGTCATTGCATCTGTCTTCCTTTCCTAAACCACCACCGGAGTCATTGCATGTGTGTTCCTTTCCTAAACAACCACCAGTAGAGTCATTGAATGTGTTTTCTTTTACAAAACCACAACTATAGTAATTGCATGTGTGTTCTTTTCCTAAACCACCACCAAAGTCATTGCATGTGTCTTCTTTTTCTAAACCACCACCAGAGTCATTACATGTGTCTTACTTTCCTAAACCACCACCAGAGTCATTGCATGTGTGTTCTTTTCAAAAACCACCACCAGAGTCATTGCATGTGTGTTCCTTTCCTAAACCACCACCAGAGTCATTGCATGTGTGTTATTTTCCTATACCACATGGATCCACCAGTGTCATTGCATGTGTGTTCCTTTCTTAAACCACCACCAGAGTCATTGCATGTGTGTTCCTTTTCCTAAACCACCACCAGAGTCATTACATGTGTATTCTTTTCCTAAACCACATGGATGCACCAGAGTCATTGCATGTGTCTTCCTTTCTCAACCCACCACCAGAGTCATTGCATGTGTGTTCCTTTCCTAAACAACCACCAGACTCATTGAATGTGTGTTCTTTTACTAAACCACAACTATAGTAATTGCATGTGTGTTCCTTTACTAAACCACCACCAAAGTCATTGTATGTGTCTTCTTTTTCTAAACCACCACCAGAGTCATTGCATGTGTCTTACTTAAATAAACCACCACCAGAGTCATTGCATGTGTGTTCCTTTCCAAAACCACCACCAGAGTCATTGCATGTGTGTTCCTTTCCTAAACCACCACCAGAGTCATTGCATGTGTGTTCCTTTCCTAAACCACCGCTAGAGTCATTGCATGTGTCTTCTTTTCCTAAACCACATGCATCCACCAGAGTCATTGCATGTGTGTTCCTTTCCTAAACCACCACCAGAGTCATTGCATGTGTGTTCCTTTCCTAAACCACCGCTAGAGTCATTGCATGTGTCTTCTTTTCCTAAACCACATGCATCCACTAGAGTCATTGCATGTGTATTCCTTTCCTAAACCACCACCAGAGTCATTGCATGTCTCTTATTTTCCTAGACCACATGGATCCACCAGAGTCATTGTATGTGTCTTCTTTTCCTAAACCACCACCAGAGTCATTGCATGTGTTTTCTTTTCCTAAACCACATGGATCCAGTAGAGTCATTGCATGTGTGCTCCTTTCCAAAACTTCCATCAGAGTCATTGCATGTGTCTTATTTTCCTAAACCACATGGATCCAGGAGTGTCATTGCATGTGTGGTCCTTTCTTAAACCACCACTAGAGTCATTGCATTTGTGTTATTTTCCTAAACCACATGGATCCACCAGAGTCATTGAATGTGTGTTCCTTTCCTAAACCACCACCGGAGTCATTGCATGTGTCTTGTTTTCCTAAACCACATGGATCCACCAGAGTCATTGCATGTGTCTTCCTTTCCTAAACAACCACCAGAGTCATTGCATGTGTGTTCCTTTCCTAAACCACCACCAGAGACATTGCATGTGTCTTTTTTCCTAAACCACATGGATCCACCAGAGTCATTGCATTTGTCTTCCTTTCCTAAACCACCACCGGAGTCATTGCATGTGTGTTCCTTTCCTAAACAACCACCAGTAGAGTCATTGAATGTGTGTTCTTTTACTAAACCACAACGATAGTAATTGCATGTGTGTTCCTTTCCTAAACCACCACCAAAGTCATTGCATGTGTCTTCTTTTTCTAAACCACCACCAGAGTCATTACATGTGTCTTACTTTCCTAAACCACCACCAGAGTCATTGCATGTGTGTTCCTTTCCAAAACCACCACCAGAGTCATTGCATGTGTGTTCCTTTCCTAAACCACCACTAGAGTCATTGCATGTGTGTTATTTTCCTAAACCACATGGATCCACCAGAGTCATTGCATGTCACTTCCTTTCCTAAACCACCACAAGAGTCATTGCATGTGTGTTCCTTTCCTAAACCACCACCAGAGTCATTGCATGTGTCTTTTTTCCTAAACCACATGGATCCACCAGAGTCATTGCATCTTTCTTCCTTTCCTAAACCACCACCAGAGTCATTGCATGTGTGTTCCTTTCCTAAACAACCACCAGACTCATTGAATGTGTGTTCTTTTACTAAACCACAACTATAGTAATTGCATGTGTGTTCCTTTCCTAAACCACCACCAAAGTCATTGCATGTGTCTTCTTCTTCTAAACCACCACCAGAGTCATTACATGTGTCTTACTTTCCTAAACCACCACTAGAGTCATTGCATGTGTGTTCCTTTCCAAAACCACCACCAGAGTCATTGCATGTGTGTTCCTTTCCTAAACCACCACCAGAGTCATTGCATGTGTGTTATTTTCCGAAACCACATGGATCCACCAGTGTCATTGCATGTGTGTTCCTTTCTTAAACCACCACCAGAGTCATTGCATGTGTGTTCCTTTTCCTAAACCACAACCAGAGTCATTACATGTGTATTCTTTTCCTAAACCACATGGATGCACCAGAGTCATTGCATGTGTCTTCCTTTCTCAACCCACCACCAGAGTCATTGCATGTGTGTTCCTTTCCTAAACCACCACCAGAGTCATTGCATCTGTCTTCCTTTCCTAGACCACCACCGTAGTCATTGCATGTGTGTTCCTTTCCTAAACAACCACCAGACTCATTGAATGTGTGTTCTTTTCCTAAACCACAACTATAGTAATTGCATGTGTGTTCCTTTACTAAACCACCACCAAAGTCATTGTATGTGTCTTATTTTTCTAAACCACCACCACAGTCATTGCATGTGTCTTACTTACCTAAACCACCACCAGAGTCATTGCATGTGTGTTCCTTTCCTAAACCACCACCAGAGTCATTGCATGTGTGTTCCTTTCCTAAACCACCGCTAGAGTCATTACATGTGTCTTCTTTTCCTAAACCACATGCATCCACTAGAGTCATTGCATGTGTGTTCCTTTCCTAAACCACCACCAGAGTCATTGCATGTCTCTTCTTTTCCTAGACCACATGGATCCACCAGAGTCATTGTATGTGTCTTCTTTTCCTAAACCACCACCAGAGTCATTGCATGTGTTTTGTTTTCCTAAACCACATGGATCCAGTAGAGTCATTGCATGTGTGCTCCTTTCCAAAACTACCATCAGAGTCATTGCATGTGTCTTATTTTCCTAAACCACATGGATCCAGGAGTGTCATTGCATGTGTGGTCCTTTCTTAAACCACCACTAGAGTCATTGCATTTGTGTTATTTTCCTAAACCACATGGATCCACCAGAGTCATTGAATGTGTCTTCCTTTCCTAAACCACCACCCGAGTCATTGCATGTGTCTTGTTTTCCTAAACCACATGGATCCACCAGAGTCATTGCATGTGTCTTCCTTTCCTAAACCACAACCAGAGTCATTGCATCTGTGTTCCTTTCCTAAACCACCACCAGAGTCATTGCATGTGTCTTTTTTCCTAAACCACATGGATCCACCAGAGTCATTGCATCTGTCTTCCTTTCCTAAACCACCACCGGAGTCATTGCATGTGTGTTCCTTTCCTAAACAACCACCAGTAGAGTCATTGAATGTGTTTTCTTTTACAAAACCACAACTATAGTAATTGCATGTGTGTTCTTTTCCTAAACCACCACCAAAGTCATTGCATGTGTCTTCTTTTTCTAAACCACCACTAGAGTCATTACATGTGTCTTACTTTCCTAAACCACCACCAGAGTCATTGCATGTGTGTTCCTTTCAAAAACCACCACCAGAGTCATTGCATGTGTGTTCCTTTCCTAAACCACCACCAGAGTCATTGCATGTGTGTTATTTTCCTATACCACATGGATCCACCAGTGTCATTGCATGTGTGTTCCTTTCTTAAACCACCACCAGAGTCATTGCATGTGTGTTCCTTTTCCTAAACCACCACCAGAGTCATTACATGTGTATTCTTTTCGTAAACCACATGGATGCACCAGAGTCATTGCATGTGTCTTCCTTTCTCAACCCACCACCAGAGTCATTGCATGTGTGTTCCTTTCCTAAACCACCACCAGAGTCATGGCATCTGTCTTCCTTTCCTAGACCACCATCGTAGTCATTGCATGTGTGTTCCTTTCCTAAACAACCACCAGACTCATTGAATGTGTGTTCTTTTACTAAACCACAACTATAGTAATTGCATGTGTGTTCCTTTACTAAACCACCACCAAAGTCATTGTATGTGTCTTCTTTTTCTAAACCACCACCAGAGTCATTGCATGTGTGTTCCCTTCCAAAACCACCACCAGAGTCATTGCATGTGTGTTCCTTTCCTAAACCACCACCAGAGTCATTGCATGTGTGTTCCTTTCCTAAACCACCGCTAGAGTCATTGCATGTGTCTTCTTTTCCTAAACCACATGCATCCACCAGAGTCATTGCATGTGTGTTCCTTTCCTAAACCACCACCAGAGTCATTGCATGTCTCTTCTTTTCCTAAACCACATGGATCCACCAGAGTCATTGTATGTGTCTTATTTTCCTAAACCACCACCAGAGTCATTGCATGTGTTTTATTTTCCTAAACCACATGGATCCAGTAGATTCATTGCATGTGTGCTCCTTTCCAAAACTACCATCAGAGTCATTGCATGTGTCTTGTTTTCCTAAACCACATGGATCCAAGAGTGTCATTGCATGTGTGGTCCTTTCTTAAACCACCACTAGAGACATTGCATTTGTATTATTTTCCTAAACCACATGGATCCACCAGAGTCATTGAATGTGTGTTCCTTTCCTAAACCACCACCGGAGTCATTGCATGTGTCTTGTTTTCCTAAACCACATGGATCCACCAGTGTCATTACATGTGTGTTCCTTTCTTAAACCACCACCAGAGTCATTGCATGTGTGTTCGTTTCCTAAACGACCACCAGAGTCATTGCACGTGTCTTCTTTTCCTAAACCACATGGATCCACCAGAGTCATTGCATATGTCTTCCTTTCCTAAACCACCACCAGAGTCATTGCATGTGTGTTCCTTTCCTAAACCACCACCAGAGTCATTGCATGTGTCTTTTTTCCTAAACCACATGGATCCACCAGAGTCATTGCATCTGTCTTCCTTTCCTAAACCACCACCGGAGTCATTGCATCTGTGTTCCTTTCCTAAACAACCACCAGACTCATTGAATGTGTGTTCTTTTCCTAAACCACAACTATATTAATTGCATGTGTGTTCCTTTCCTAAACCACCACCAAAGTCATTGCATGTGTCTTATTTTTCTAAACCACCACCAGAGTCATTACATGTGTCTTACTTTCGTAAACCACCACAAGAGTCATTGCATGTGTGTTCCGTTCCAAAACCACCACCAGAGTCATTGCATGTGTATTCCTTTCCTAAACCACAACCAGAGTCATTGCATGTGTGTTATTTTCCTAAACCACATGGATCCACCAGTGTCATTGCATGTGTGTTCCTTTCTTAAACCACCACCGGAGTCATTGCATGTGTGTTCCTTTTCCTAAACCACCACCAGAGTCATTACATGTGTCTTCTTTTCCTAAACCACATGGATGCACCAGAGACATTGCATGTGTCTTCCTTTCTCAACCCACCACCAGAGTCATTGCATGTGTGTTCCTTTCCTAAGCCACCACCAGAGTCATTGCATCTGTCTTCCTTTCCTAAACCACCACCCGAGTCATTGCATGTGTGTTCCTTTCCTAAACAACCACCAGACTCATTGAATGTGTGTTCTATTCCTAAACCACAACTATAGTAATTGCATGTGTGTTCCTTTACTAAACCACCACCAAAGTCATTGTATGTGTCTTCTTTTTCTAAACCACCACAAGAGTCATTGCATGTGCATGTGTCTTACTTACCTAAACCACCACCAGAGTCATTGCATGTGTGTTCCTTTCCAAAACCACCACCAGAGTCATTGCATGTGTGTTCCTTTCCTAAACCACCACCAGAGTCATTGCATGTGTGTTCCTTTTCCTAAACCACCACTAGAGTCATTACATGTATCTTCTTTTCCTAAACCACATGGATGGACCAGAGTCATTGCATGTGTATTCCTTTCTCAACCCACCACCAGAGTCATTGCAGGTGTGTTCCTTTCCTAAACCACCACCAGAGTCATTGCATGTGTCTTCCTTTCCTAAAACACCACTAGAGTCATTGCATGTGTGTTCCTTTCGAAAACCACCACCAGAGTCATTGCATGTGTGTCCCTTTCCTAAACAACCACCAGAGTCATTGCATGTGTGTTCCTTTCCTAAACCACCGCTAGAGTCATTGCATGTGTCTTCTTTTCCTAAACCACATGCATCCACCAGAGTCATTGCATGTGTGTTCCTTTCCTAATCCACCACTAGAGTCATTGCATGTGTCTTCTTTTCCTAAACCACATTGATCCACCAGAGTCATTGTATGTCTCTTCCTTTCCTAAACCACCTCCAGAGTCATTGCATGTGTTTTCTTTTCCTAAACCACATGGAGCCAGCAGAGTCATTGCATGCGTGCTCCTTTCCAAAACTACCATTAGAGTCATTGCATGTGTCTTCTTTTCCTAAACCACATGGATCCACCAGAGTCGTTGCATCTGTCTTCCTTTCCTAAACCACCACCGAAGTCATTGCATGTGTGTTCCTTTCCTAAACAACCACCAGACTCATTGAATGTGTGTTCTTTTCTTAAACCACAACTATAGTAATTGCATGTGTGTTCCTTTCCTAAACCACCACCAAAGTCATTGCATGTGTCTTCTTTTTCTAAACCACCACCAGAGTTATTACATGTGTCTTACTTTCCTAAACCACCACAAGAGTCATTGCATGTGTGTTCCTTTCCAAAACCACCACCAGAGTCATTGCATGTGTGTTCCTTTCCAAAACCACCACCAGATTCATTGCATGTGTGTTCCTTTCGTAAACCACCACCAGAGTCATTGCATGTGTGTTATTTTCCTAAACCACATGGATCCACCAGTGTCATTGCATGTGTGTTCCTTTCTTAAACCACGACCAGAGTCATTGCGTGTGTGTTCCTTTTCCTAAACCACCACCAGAGTCATTACATGTGTCTTCTTTTCCTAAACCACATGGATGCACCAGAGTCATTGCATGTGTCTTCCTTTCTCAACCCAGCACCAGAGTCATTGCATGTGTGTTCCTTTCCTAAACAACCACCAGAGTCATTGCATGTGTCTTCCTTTCCTAAAACACCAATAGAGTCATTGCATGTGTGTTCCTTTAGAAAACCACCACCAGAGTCATTGCATGGGTGTTCCTTTCCTAAACCACCACCAGAGTCATTGCATGTGTGTTCCTTTCCTAAACCACCGCTAGAGTCATTGCATGTGTCTTCTTTTCCTAAACCACATGCATCCACCAGAGTCATTGCATGTGTGTTCCTTTCCTAAACCACCACCAGAGTCATTGCATGTGTCTTCTTTTCCTAAACCACATGGATCCACCAGAGTCATTGTATGTGTCTTCCTTTCCTAAACTACCACTAGAGTCATTGCATGTGTTTTCTTTTCCTAAACCACATGGATCCAGTAGAGTCATTGGATGTGTGCTTCTTTCCAAAACTACCATCAGAGTCATTGCATGTGTCTTATTTTCCTAAACCACAACTATAGTAATTGCATGTGTGCTCCTTTACTAAACCACCACCAAAGTCATTGTATGTGTCTTCTTTTTCTAAACCACCACCAGAGTCATTGCATGCGTCTTACTTACCTAAACCACCACCAGAGTCATTGCATGTGTGTTCCTTTCCAAAACCACCACCAGAGTCATTGCATGTGTGTTCCTTTCCTAAACCACTGCTAGAGTCATTGCATGTGTCTTCTTTTCCTAAACCACATGCATCCACCAAAGTCATTGCATCTGTGTTCCTTTCCTAAACCACCACCAGAGTCATTGCATGTGTCTTCTTTTCCTAAACCACATGGATCCACCAGAGTCATTGTATGTGTCTTCCTTTCCTAAACCACCACCAGAGTCATTGCATGTGTTTTCTTTTCCTAAACCACATGGATCCAGTAGAGTCATTGCATGTGTGCTCCTTTCCAAAACTACCATCAGAGTCATTGCATGTGTCTTATTTTCCTAAACCACATGGATCCAGGAGTGTCATTGCATGTGTGGTCCTTTCTTAAACCACCACTAGAGTCATTGCATTTGTGTTATTTTCCTAAACCACATGGATCCACCAGAGTCATTGAATGTGTGTTCCTTTCCTAAACCACCACCGGAGTCATTGCATGTGTCTTGTTTTCCTAAACCACATGGATCCACCAGTGTCATTACATGTGTGTTCCTTTCCTAAACCACCACCAGAGTCATTGCATGTGTTTTCTTTTCCTAAACCACATAGATCCAGTAGAGTCATTGCATGTGTTCTCCTTTGCAAAACTACCATCAGAGTCATTGCATGTGTCTTATTTTCTTAAACCACATGGATCCAGGAGTGTCATTGCATGTGTGGTCCTTTCTTAAACCACCACTAGAGTCATTGCATTTGTGTTATTTTCCTAAACCACATGGATCCACCAGAGTCATTGAATGTGTGTTCCTTTCCTAAACCACCACCGGAGTCATTGCATGTGTCTTGTTTTCCTAAACCACATGGATCCACCAGTGTCATTACATGTGTGTTCCTTTCTTAAACCACCACCAGAGTCATTGCATGTGTGTTCCTTTCCTAAACCACCACCAGAGTCATTGCATGTCTCTTCTTTTCCTAAACCACATGGATCCACCAGAGTCATTGCATGTGTCTTCCTTTCCTAAACCACCACCAGAGTCATTGCATGTGTGTTCCTTTCCTAAACCACCACTAGAGTCATTGCATGTGTCTTTTTTCCTAAACCACATGGATCCACCAGAGTCATTGCATCTGTCTTCCTTTCCTAAACCACCACCGGAGTCATTGCATGTGTGTTCCTTTCCTAAACAACCACCAGACTCATTGAATGTGTGTTCTTTTCCTAAACCACAACTATAGTAATTGCATGTGTGTTCCTTTCCTAAACCACCACCAAAGTCATTGCATGTGTCTTCTTTTTCTAAACCACCACCAGAGTCATTACATGTGTCTTACTTACCTAAACCACCACCAGAGTCATTGCATGTGTGTTCCTTTCCAAAACCACCACCAGAGTCATTGCATGTGTGTTCCTTTCCTAAACCACCACCAGAGTCATTGCATGTGTGTTCCTTTTCCTAAACCACCACCAGAGTCATTACATGTATCTTCTTTTCCTAAACCACATGGATGGACCAGAGTCATTGCATGTGTATTCCTTTCTCAACCCACCACCAGAGTCATTGCAGGTGTGTTCCTTTCCTAAACCACCACCAGAGTCATTGCATGTGTCTTCCTTTCCTAAAACACCACTAGAGTCATTGCATGTGTGTTCCTTTCGAAAACCACCACCAGAGTCATTGCATGTGTGTCCCTTTCCTAAACAACCACCAGAGTCATTGCATGTGTGTTCCTTTCCTAAACCACCGCTAGAGTCATTGCATGTGTCTTCTTTTCCTAAACCACATGCATCCACCAGAGTCATTGCATGTGTGTTCCTTTCCTAAACCACCACTAGAGTCATTGCATGTGTCTTCTTTTCCTAAACCACATTGATCCACCAGAGTCATTGTATGTGTCTTCCTTTCCTAAACCACCAAGAGTCATTGCATGTGTTTTCTTTTCCTAAACCACATGGAGCCAGCAGAGTCATTGCATGCGTGCTCCTTTCCAAAACTACCATCAGAGTCATTGCATGTGTCTTCTTTTCCTAAACCACATGGATCCACCAGAGTCGTTGCATCTGTCTTCCTTTCCTAAACCACCACCGAAGTCATTGCATGTGTGTTCCTTTCCTAAACAACCACCAGACTCATTGAATGTGTGTTCTTTTCTTAAACCACAACTATAGTAATTGCATGTGTGTTCCTTTCCTAAACCACCACCAAAGTCATTGCATGTGTCTTCTTTTTCTAAACCACCACCAGAGTTATTACATGTGTCTTACTTTCCTAAACCACCACAAGAGTCATTGCATGTGTGTTCCTTTCCAAAACCACCACCAGAGTCATTGCATGTGTGTTCCTTTCCAAAACCACCACCAGATTCATTGCATGTGTGTTCCTTTCGTAAACCACCACCAGAGTCATTGCATGTGTGTTATTTTCCTAAACCACATGGATCCACCAGTGTCATTGCATGTGTGTTCCTTTCTTAAACCACGACCAGAGTCATTGCGTGTGTGTTCCTTTTCCTAAACCACCACCAGAGTCATTACATGTGTCTTCTTTTCCTAAACCACATGGATGCACCAGAGTCATTGCATGTGTCTTCCTTTCTCAACCCACCACCAGAGTCATTGCATGTGTGTTCCTTTCCTAAACAACCACCAGAGTCATTGCATGTGTCTTCCTTTCCTAAAACACCAATAGAGTCATTGCATGTGTGTTCCTTTAGAAAACCACCACCAGAGTCATTGCATGGGTGTTCCTTTCCTAAACCACCACCAGAGTCATTGCATGTGTGTTCCTTTCCTAAACCACCGCTAGAGTCATTGCATGTGTCTTCTTTTCCTAAACCACATGCATCCACCAGAGTCATTGCATGTGTGTTCCTTTCCTAAACCACCACCAGAGTCATTGCATGTGTCTTCTTTTCCTAAACCACATGGATCCACCAGAGTCATTGTATGTGTCTTCCTTTCCTAAACTACCACTAGAGTCATTGCATGTGTTATCTTTTCCTAAACCACATGGATCCAGTAGAGTCATTGGATGTGTGCTTCTTTCCAAAACTACCATCAGAGTCATTGCATGTGTCTTATTTTCCTAAATCACAACTATAGTAATTGCATGTGTGCTCCTTTACTAAACCACCACCAAAGTCATTGTATGTGTCTTCTTTTTCTAAACCACCACCAGAGTCATTGCATGTGTCTTACTTACCTAAACCACCACCAGAGTCATTGCATGTGTGTTCCTTTCCAAAACCACCACCAGAGTCATTGCATGTGTGTTCCTTTCCTAAACCACCGCTAGAGTCATTGCATGTGTCTTCTTTTCCTAAACCACATGCATCCACCAAAGTCATTGCATCTGTGTTCCTTTCCTAAACCACCACCAGAGTCATTGCATGTGTCTTCTTTTCCTAAACCACATGGATCCACCAGAGTCATTGTATGTGTCTTCCTTTCCTAAACCACCACCAGAGTCATTGCATGTGTTTTCTTTTCCTAAACCACATGGATCCAGTAGAGTCATTGCATGTGTGCTCCTTTCCAAAACTACCATCAGAGTCATTGCATGTGTCTTATTTTCCTAAACTACATGGATCCAGGAGTGTCATTGCATGTGTGGTCCTTTCTTAAACCACCACTAGAGTCATTGCATTTGTGTTATTTTCCTAAACCACATGAATCCACCAGAGTCATTGAATGTGTGTTCCTTTCCTAAACCACCACCGGAGTCATTGCATGTGTCTTGTTTTCCTAAACCACATGGATCCACCAGTGTCATTACATGTGTGTTCCTTTCCTAAACCACCACCAGAGTCATTGCATGTGTTTTCTTTTCCTAAACCACATAGATCCAGTAGAGTCATTGCATGTGTTCTCCTTTGCAAAACTACCATCAGAGTCATTGCATGTGTCTTATTTTCTTAAACCACATGGATCCAGGAGTGTCATTGCATGTGTGGTCCTTTCTTAAACCACCACTAGAGTCATTGCATTTGTGTTATTTTCCTAAACCACATGGATCCACCAGAGTCATTGAATGTGTGTTCCTTTCCTAAACCACCACCGGAGTCATTGCATGTGTCTTGTTTTCCTAAACCACATGGATCCACCAGTGTCATTACATGTGTGTTCCTTTCTTAAACCACCACCAGAGTCATTGCATGTGTGTTCCTTTCCTAAACCACCACCAGAGTCATTGCATGTCTCTTCTTTTCCTAAACCACATGGATCCACCAGAGTCATTGCATGTGTCTTCCTTTCCTAAACCACCACCAGAGTCATTGCATGTGTGTTCCTTTCCTAAACCACCACTAGAGTCATTGCATGTGTCTTTTTTCCTAAACCACATGGATCCACCAGAGTCATTGCATCTGTCTTCCTTTCCTAAACCACCACCGGAGTCATTGCATGTGTGTTCCTTTCCTAAACAACCACCAGACTCATTGAATGTGTGTTCTTTTCCTAAACCACAACTATAGTAATTGCATGTGTGTTCCTTTCCTAAACCACCACCAAAGTCATTGCATGTGTCTTCTTTTTCTAAACCACCACCAGAGTCATTACATGTGGCTTACTTTCCTAAACCACCACCAGAGTCATTGCATGTGTGTTCCTTTCCAAAAACCACCACCAGAGTCATTGCATGTGTGTTCCTTTCCTAAACCACCACCAGAGTCATTGCATGTGTGTTATTTTCCTAAACCACATGGATCCACCAGTGTCATTGCATGTGTGTTCCTTTCTTAAACCACCACCAGAGTCATTGCATGTGTGTTCCTTTTCCTAAACCACCACCAGGATCATTACATGTGTCTTCTTTTACTAAACCACATGGATGCACCAGAGTCATTGCATGTGTCTTCCTTTCTCAACCCACCACCAGAGTCATTGCATGTGTGTTCCTTTCCTAAACCACCACCAGAGTCATTGCATCTGTCTTCCTTTCCTAAACCACCACCGGAGTCATTGCATGTGTTTCCTTTCCTAAACAACCACTAGACTCATTGAATGTGTGTTCTTTTCCTAAACCACAACTATAGTAATTGCATTTGTGTTCATTTACTAAACCACCACAAAAATCATTGTATGTGTCTTCTTTTCCTAAACCACATGCATCCACCAGAGTCATTGCATGTGTGTTCCTTTCCTAAACCACCACCAGAGTCATTGCATGTGTCTTCTTTTCCTAAACCACATGCATCCACCAGAGTCATTGCATGTGTGTTCCTTTCCTAAACCACCACCAGAGTCATTGCATGTGTCTTATTTTCCTAAACCACATGGATCCAGGAGTGTCATTGCATGTGTGGTCCTTTCTTAAACCACCACTAGAGTCATTGCATTTGTGTTCTTTTCCTAAACCACATGGATCCACCAGAGTCATTGAATGTGTGTTCCTTTCCTAAACCACCACCGGAGTCATTGCATGTGTCTTGTTTTCCTAAACCACATGGATCCACCAGTGTCATTACATGTGTGTTCCTTTCTTAAACCACCACCAGAGTCATTGCATGTGTGTTCCTTTCCTCAACCACCACCAGAGTCATTGCATGTGTCTTCTTTTCCTAAACCACATGGATCCACCAGAGTCATTGCATGTGTCTTCCTTTCCTAAACCACCACCAGAGTCATTGCATGTGTGTTCCTTTCCTAAACCACCACCAGAGTCATTGCATGTGTCTTTTTTCCTAAACCAGATGGATCCACCAGAGTCATTGCATCTGAATCCTTTCCTAAACCACCACCGGAGTCATTGCATGTGTGTTCCTTTCCAAAACAACCACCAGACTCATTGAATGTGTGTTATTTTCCTAAACCACAACTATAGTAATTGCATTTGTGTTCCTTTCCTAAACCACCACCAAAGTCATTGCATGTGTCTTCTTTTCCTAAACCACATGGATCCACCAGAGTCATTGTATGTGTATTCCTTTCCTAAACCACCACCAGAGTCATTGCATGTGTTTTCTTTTCCTAAACCACATGGATCCAGTAGAGTCATTGCATGTGTGCTCCTTTCCAAAACTACCATCAGAGTCATTGCATGTGTCTTATTTTCCTAAACCACATGGATCCAGGAGTGTCATTGCATGTGTGGTGCTTTCGTAAACCACCACTAGAGTCATTGCATTTGTGTTCTTTTCCTAAACCACATGGATCCACAAGAGTCATTGAATATGTGTTCCTTTCCTAAACCACCATCGGAGTCATTGCATGTGTCTTGTTTTCCTAAACCACATGGATCCACCAGTGTCATTACATGTGTGTTCCTTTCTTAAACCACCACCAGAGTCATTGCATGTGTGTTCCTTTCCTAAACCACCACCAGAGTCATTGCATGTGTCTTCTTTTCCTAAACCACATGGATCCACCAGAGTCATTGCATGTGTCTTCCTTTCCTAAACCACCACCAGAGTTATTGCATGTGTGTTCCTTTCCGAAACCACCACCAAAGTCATTGCATGTGTCTATTTTTCTAAACCACCACCAGAGTCATTACATGTGTCTTACTTTCCTAAACCACCACCAGAGTCATTGCATGTGTGTTCCTTTCCAAAACGACCACCAGAGTCATTGCATGTGTGTTCCTTTCCTAAACCACCGCTAGAGTCATTGCATGTGTCTTCTTTTCCTAAACCACATGCATCCACCAGAGTCATTGCATGTGTGTTCCTTTCCTAAACCACCACCAGAGTCATTGCATGTGTGTTATTTTCCTAAACCACCACTAGAGTCATTACATGTGTCTTCTTTTCCTAAACCACATGGATGCACCAGAGTCATTGCATGTGTCTTCCTTTCTCATCCCACCACCAGAGTCATTGCATGTGTGTTCGTTTCCTAAACCACCACCAGAGTCATTGCATGTGTCTTCATTTCCTAAAACACCACTAGAGTCATTGCATGTGTGTTCCTTTCGAAAACCACCAGCAGAGTCATAGCATGTGTGATCCTTTCCTAAACTACCACCAGAGTCATTGCATGTGTGTTCCTTTTCTAAACCACCGCTAGAGTCATTGCATGTGTCTTCTTTTCCTAAACCACATGCATCCACCAGACTCATTGCATGTGTGTTCCTTTCCTAAACCACCACCAGAGTCATTGCATGTGTCTTCTTTTCCTAAACCACATGGATCCACCAGAGTCATTGTATGTGTCTTCATTTCCTAAACCACCACCAGAGTCATTGCATGTGTTTTCTTTTCCAAAACCACATGGATCCAGTAGAGTCATTGCATGTGTGCTCCTTTCCAAAACTACCATCAAAGTCATTGCATGTGTCTTATTTTCCTAAACCACATGGATCCAGGAGTGTCATTGCATGTGTGGTCCTTTCTTAAACCACCACTAGAGTCATTGCATTTGTGTTCTTTTCCTAAACCACATGGATCCATCAGAGTCATTGCATGTGTGTTCCTTTCCTAAACCACCACCAGAGTCATTGCATGTGTGTTCCTTTTCTAAACCACCGCTAGAGTCATTGCATGTGTCTTCTTTTCCTAAACCACATGCATCCACCAGAGTCATTGCATGTGTGTTCCTTTCCTAGCCACCACCAGAGTCATTGCATGTGTCTTCTTTTCCTAAACCACATGGATCCACCAGAGTCATTGTATGTGTCTTCCTTTCCTAAACCACCACCAGAGTCATTGCATGTGTTTTCTTTTCCTAAACCACATGGATCCAGTAGAGTCATTGCATGTGTGCTCCTTTCCAAAACTACCATCAGAGTCATTGCATGTGTCTTATTTTCCTAAACCACATAGATCCAGGAGTGTCATTGCATGTGTGGTCCTTTCTTAAACCACCACTAGAGTCATTGCATTTGTGTTCTTTTCCTAAACCACATGGATCCACCAGAGTCATTGAATGTGTGTTCCTTTCCTAAACCACCACCGGAGTCATTGCATGTGTCTTGTTTTCCTAAACCACATGGATCCACCAGTGTCATTACATGTGTGTTCCTTTCTTAAACCACCACCAGAGTCATTGCATGTGTGTTCCTTTCCTAAACCACCACCAGAGTCATTGCATGTGTCTTCTTTTCCTAAACCACATGGATCCACCAGAGTCATTGCATGTGTCTTCCTTTCCTAAACCACCACCAGAGTCATTGCATGTGTGTTCCTTTCCTAAACCACCACTAGAGTCATTGCATTTGTCTTTTTTCATAAACCACATGGATCCACCAGAGTCATTGCATCTGTCTTCCTATCCTAAACCACCACCGGAGTCATTGCATGTGTGTTCCTTTCCTAAAACAACCACCAGACTCATTGAATGTGTGTTCTTTTCCTAAACCACAACTATAGTAATTGCATGTGTGTTCCTTTACTAAACCACCACCAAAGTAATTGTATGTGTCTTCTTTTTCTAAACCACCACCAGACTCATTGCATGTGTCTTACTTACCTAAACCACCACCACAGTCATTGCATGTGTGTTCCTTTCCAAAACCACCACCAGAGTCATTGCATGTGTGTTCCTTTCCTAAACCACCACCAGAGTCATTGCATGTGTGTTCCTTTTCCTAAACCACCACCAGAGTCATTACATGTGTCTTCTTTTCCTAAACCACATGGATGCACCAGAGTCATTGCATGTCTTCCTTTCTCAACCCACCACTAGAGTCATTGCATGTGTCTTCCTTTCCTAAAACACCACTAGAGTCATTGCATGTGTGTTCCTTTCGAAAACCACCACCAGAGTCATTGCATGTGTGTTCCTTTCCTAAACCACCACCAGAGTCATTGCATGTGTGTTTCTTTGCTAAACCACCGCTAGAGTCATTGCATGTTTCTTCTTTTCCTAAACCACATGCATCCACCAGAGTCATTGCATGTGTGTTCCTTTCGTAAACCACCACAAGAGTCATTACATGTGTCTTCTTTTCCTAAACCACATGGATGCACCAGAGTCATTGCATGTGTCTTCCTTTCTCATCCCACTACCAGAGTCATTGCATGTGTGTTCCTTTCCTAAACCACCCCCAGAGTCATTGCATGTGTCTTCCTTTCCTAAAACACCACTAGAGTCATTGCATGTGTGTTCCTTTCGAAAACCACCACCATAGTCATTGCATGTGTGATCCTTTCCTAAACCACCACCAGAGTCATTGCATGTGTGTTCCTTTTCTAAACCACATGGATGCACCAGAGTCATTGCATGTCTTCCTTTCTCAACCCACCACCAGAGTCATTGCATGTGTCTTCCTTTCCTAAAACAACACTAGAGTCATTGCATGTGTGTTCCTTTCGAAAACCACCACCAGAGTCATTGCATGTGTGTTCCTTTCCTAAACCACCACCAGAGTCATTGCATGTGTGTTTCTTTGCTAAACCACCGCTAGAGTCATTGCATGTTTCTTCTTTTCCTAAACCACATGCATCCACCAGAGTCATTGCATGTGTGTTCCTTTCGTAAACCACCACAAGAGTCATTACATGTGTCTTCTTTTCCTAAACCACATGGATGCACCAGAGTCATTGCATGTGTCTTCCTTTCTCATCCCACTACCAGAGTCATTGCATGTGTGTTCCTTTCCTAAACCACCACCAGAGTCATTGCATGTGTCTTCCTTTCCTAAAACACCACTAGAGTCATTGCATGTGTGTTCCTTTCGAAAACCACCACCAGAGTCATTACATGTGTGATCCTTTCCTAAACCACCACCAGAGTCATTGCATGTGTGTTCCTTTTCTAAACCACCGCTAGAGTCATTGCATGTGTCTTCTTTTCCTAAACCACATGCATCCACCAGACTCATTGCATGTGTGTTCCTTTCATAAACCACCACCAGAGTCATTGCATGTGTCTTCTTTTCCTAAACCACATGGATCCACCAGAGTCATTGTATGTGTCTTCATTTCCTAAACCACCACCAGAGTCATTGCATGTGTTTTCTTTTCCTAAACCACATGTATCCAGTAGAGTCATTGCATGTGTGCTCCTTTCCAAAACTACCATCAAAGTCATTGCATGTGTTTTATTTTCCTAAACCACATGGATCCAGGAGTGTCATTGCATGTGTGGTCCTTTCTTAAACCACCACTAGAGTCATTGCATTTGTGATCTTTTCCTAAACCACATGGATCCACCAGAGTCATTGCATGTGTGTTCCTTTCCTAAACCACCACCAGAGTCATTGCATGTGTGTTCCTTTTCTAAACCACCGCTAGAGTCATTGCATGTGTCTTCTTTTCCTAAACCACATGCATCCACCAGAGTCATTGCATGTGTGTTCCTTTCCTAAACCACCACCAGAGTCATTGCATGTGTCTTCTTTTCCTAAACCACATGGATCCACCAGAGTCATTGTATGTGTCTTCCTTTCCTAAACCACCACCAGAGTCATTGCATGTGTTTTCTTTTCCTAAACCACATGGATCCAGTAGAGTCATTGCATGTGTGCTCCTTTCCAAAACTACCATCAGAGTCATTGCATGTGTCTTATTTTCCTAAACCACATAGATCCAGGAGTGTCATTGCACGTGTGGTCCTTTCTTAAACCACCACTAGAGTCATTGCATTTGTGTTCTTTTCCTAAACCACATGGATCCACCAGAGTCATTGAATGTGTGTTCCTTTCCTAAACCACCACCGGAGTCATTGCATGTATCTTGTTTTCCTAAACCACATGGATCCACCAGTGTCATTACATGTGTGTTCCTTTCATAAACCACCACCAGAGTCATTGCATGTGTGTTCCTTTCCTAAACCACCACCAGAGTCATTGCATGTGTCTTCTTTTCCTAAACCACATGGATCCACCAGAGTCATTGCATGTGTCTTCCTTTCCTAAACCACCACCAGAGTCATTGCATGTGTGTTCCTTTCCTAAACCACCACTAGAGTCATTGCATTTGTCTTTTTTCATAAACCACATGGATCCACCAGAGTCATTGCATCTGTCTTCCTTTCCTAAACCACCACCGGAGTCATTGCATGTGTGTTCCTTTCCTAAACAACCACCAGACTCATTGAATGTGTGTTCTTTTCCTAAACCACAACTATAGTAATTGCATGTGTGTTCCTTTACTAAACCACCACCAAAGTAATTGTATGTGTCTTCTTTTTCTAAACCACCACCAGAGTCATTGCATGTGTCTTAGTTACCTAAACCACCACCAGAGTCATTGCATGGGTGTTGCTTTCCAAAACCACCACCAGAGTCATTGCATGTGTGTTCCTTTCCTAAACCACCACCAGAGTCATTGCATGTGTGTTCCTTTTCCTAAACCACCACCAGAGTCATTACATGTGTCTTCTTTTCCTAAACCACATGGATGCACCAGAGTCATTGCATGTCTTCCTTTCTCAACCCACCACCAGAGTCATTGCATGTGTCTTCCTTTCCTAAAACACCACTAGAGTCATTGCATGTGTGTTCCTTTCGAAAACCACCACCAGAGTCATTGCATGTGTGTTCCTTTCCTAAACCACCACCAGAGTCATTGCATGTGTGTTTCTTTGCTAAACCACCGCTAGAGTCATTGCATGTTTCTTCTTTTCCTAAACCACATGCATCCACCAGAGTCATTGCATGTGTGTTCCTTTCGTAAACCACCACAAGAGTCATTACATGTGTCTTCTTTTCCTAAACCACATGGATGCACCAGAGTTATTGCATGTGTCTTCCTTTCTCATCCCACTACCAGAGTCATTGCATGTGTGTTCCTTTCCTAAACCACCACCAGAGTCATTGCATGTGTCTTCCTTTCCTAAAACACCACTAGAGTCATTGCATGTGTGTTCCTTTCGAAAACCACCACCAGAGTCATTGCATGTGTGATCCTTTCCTAAACAACCACCAGAGTCGTTGCATGTGTGTTCCTTTTCTAAACCACATGGATGCACCAGAGACATTGCATGTCTTGCTTTCTCAACCCACCACCAGAGTCATTGCATGTGTCTTCCTTTCCTAAAACACCACTAGAGTCATTGCATGTGTGTTCCTTTCGAAAACCACCACCAGAGTCATTGCATGTGTGTTCCTTTCCTAAACCACCACCAGAGTCATTGCATGTGTGTTTCTTTGCTAAACCACCGCTAGAGTCATTGCATGTTTCTTCTTTTCCTAAACCACATGCATCCACCAGAGTCATTTCATGTGTGTTCCTTTCGTAAACCACCACAAGAGTCATTACATGTGTCTTCTTTTCCTAAACCACATGGATGCACCAGAGTCATTGCATGTGTCTTCCTTTCTCATCCCACTACCAGAGTCATTGCATGTGTGTTCCTTTCCTAAACCACCACCAGAGTCATTGCATGTGTCTTCCTTTCCTAAAACACCACTAGAGTCATTGCATGTGTGTTCCTTTCGAAAACCACCACCAGAGTCATTGCATGTGTGATCCTTTCCTAAACCACCACCAGAGTCATTGCATGTGTGTTCCTTTTCTAAACCACCGCTAGAGTCATTGCATGTGTCTTCTTTTCCTAAACCACATGCATCCACCAGAGTCATTGCATGTGTGTTCCTTTCCTAAACCACCACCAGAGTCATTGCATGTCTTCTTTTCCTAAACCACATGGATCCACCAGAGTCATTGTATGTGTCTTCCTTTCATAAACCACCACCAGAGTCATTGCATGTGTTTTCTTTTCCTAAACCACATGGATCCAGTAGAGTCATTGCATGTGTGCTCCTTTCCAAAACTACCATCAGACTCATTGCATGTGTCTTATTTTCCTAAACCACATGGATCCAGGAGTGTCATTGCATGTGTGGTTCTTTCTTAAACCACCACTAGAGTCATTGCATTTGTGTTCTTTTCCTAAACCACATGGATCCATCAGAGTCATTGAATGTGTGTTCCTTTCCTAAACCACCACCGGAGTCATTACATGTGTCTTGTTTTCCTAAACCACATAGATCCACCAGTGTCATTACATGTGTGTTCCTTTCTTAAACCACCACCAGAGTCATTGCATGTGTGTTCCTTTCCTAAACCACCACCAGAGTCATTGCATGTGTCTTCTTTTCCTAAACCACATGGATCCACCAGAGTCATTGCATGTGTCTTCCTTTCCTAAACCACCACCAGAGTCATTGCATGTGTGTTCCTTTCCTAAACCACCACCAGAGTCATTGCATGTGTCTTTTTTCCTAAACCACATGGATCCACAAGAGTCATTGCATGTGTGTTCCTT
The DNA here is from genome assembly GCA_916181665.1 of Avena sativa. Classification (NCBI taxonomy): domain Eukaryota; kingdom Viridiplantae; phylum Streptophyta; class Magnoliopsida; order Poales; family Poaceae; genus Avena; species Avena sativa. Next base: position 370,326,429 of record OV702291.1, on the reverse strand, counting down.
TCCTAAACCACCGCCGGAGTCATTGCATGTGTGTTCCTTTCCTAAACAACCACCAGACTCATTGAATGTGTGTTCTTTTCTTAAACCACAACTATAGTAATTGCATGTGTGTTCCTTTCCTAAACCACCACCAAAGTCATTGCATGTGTCTTCTTTTTCTAAACCACCACCAGAGTCATTACATGTGTCTTACTTCCCTAAACAACCACCAGAGTCATTGTATGTGTGTTCCTTTCCAAAACCACCACCAGAGTCATTGCATGTGTGTTCCTTTCCTAAACCACCACCAGAATCATTGCATGTGTGTTATTTTCCTAAAGCACATGGATCCACCAGTGTCATTGCATGTGTGTTCCTTTCTTAAACCACCACTAGAGTCATTGCATGTGTGTTCCTTTTCCTAAACCACCACTAGAGTCATTACATGTGTCTTCTTTTCCTAAACCACATGGATGCACCGGAGTCATTGCATGTGTCTTCCTTTCTCATCCCACCACCAGAGTCATTGCATGTGTGTTCCTTTCCTAAACCACCACCAGAGTCATTGCATGTGTCTTCCTTTCCTAAAACACCACTAGAGTCATTGCATGTGTGTTCCTTTCGAAAACCACCACCAGAGTCATTGCATGTGTGTTCCTTTCCTAAACCACCACCAGAGTCATTGCATGTGTGTTCCTTTTCTAAACCACCGCTAGAGTCATTGCATGTGTCTTCTTTTCCTAAACCACATGCATCCACCAGAGTCATTGCATGTGTGTTCCTTTCCTAAACCACCACCAGAGTCATTGCATGTGTCTTTTTTTGCTAAACCACATGGATCCACCAGAGTCATTGTATGTGTCTTCCTTTCCTAAACCACCACCAGAGTCATTGCATGTGTTTTCTTTTCCTAAACCACATGGAGCCAGTAGAGTCATTGCATGTGTGCTCCTTTCCAAAACTACCATCAGAGTCATTGCATGTGTCTTATTTTCCTAAACCACATAGATCCAGGAGTGTCATTGCAAGTGTGGTCCTTTCTTAAACCACCACTAGAGTCATTGCATTTGTGTTCTTTTCCTAAACCACATGGATCCACCAGAGTCATTGAATGTGTGTTCCTTTCCTAAACCACCACCGGAGTCATTGCATGTGTCTTGTTTTCCTACACCACATGGATCCACCAGTGTCATTACATGTGTGTTCCTTTCTTAAACCACCACCAGAGTCATTGCATGTGTATTGCTTTCCTAAACCACCACCAGAGTCATTGCATGTGTCTTCTTTTCCTAAACCACATGGATCCACCAGAGTCATTGCATGTGTCTTCCTTTCCTAAACCACCACCAGAGTCATTGCATGTGTGTTCCTTTCCTAAACCACCACTAGAGTCATTGCATTTGTCTTTTTTCATAAACCACATGGATCCACCAGAGTCATTGCATCTGTCTTCCTTTCCTAAACCACCACCGGAGTCATTGCATGTGTGTTCCTTTCCTAAACAACCACCATACTCATTGAATGTGTGTTCTTTTCCTAAACCACAACTATAGTAATTGCATGTGTGTTCCTTTACTAAACCACCACCAAAGTAATTGTATGTGTCTTCTTTTTCTAAACCACCACCAGAGTCATTGCATGTGTCTTACTTACCTAAACCACCACCAGAGTCATTGCATGTGTGTTCCTTTCCAAAACCACCACCAGAGTCATTGCATGTGTGTTCCTTTCCTAAACCACCACCAGAGTTATTGCATGTGTGTTCCTTTTCCTAAACCACCACCAGAGTCATTACATGTTTCTTCTTTTCCTAAACAACATGGATGCACCAGAGTCATTGCATGTCTTCCTTTCTCAACCCACCACCAGAGTCATTGCATGTGTCTTCCTTTCCTAAAACACCACTAGAGTCATTGGATGTGTGTTCCTTTCGAAAACCACCACCAGAGTCATTGCATGTGTGTTCCTTTCCTAAACCACCACCAGAGTAATTGCATGTGTGTTTCTTTGCTAAACCACCGCTAGAGTCATTGCATGTTTCTTCTTTTCCTAAACCACATGCATCCACCAGAGTCATTGCATGTGTGTTCCTTTCGTAAGCCACCACAAGAGTCATTGCATGTGTCTTCTTTTCCTAAACCACATGGATCCACCAAAGTCATTGTATGTGTCTTCCTTTCCTAAACCACCACCAGAGTCATTGCATGTGTTTTCTTTTCCTAAACCACATGGATCCAGTAGAGTCATTGCATGTGTGCTCCTTTCCAAAACTACCATCAGAGTCATTGCATGTGTCTTATTTTCCTAAACCACATGGATCTAGGAGTGTCATTGCATGTGTGGTACTTTCTTAAACCACCACTAGAGTCATTGCATTTGTGTTCTTTTCCTAAACCACATGGATCCACTAGAGTCATTGAATGTGTGTTCCTTTCCTAAACTACCACCGGAGTCATTGCATGTGTCTTGTTTTCCTAAACCACATGGATCCACCAGTGTCATTACATTTGTGTTCCTTTCTTAAACCACCACCAGAGTCATTGCATGTGTGTTCCTTTCCTAAACCACCACCAGAGTCATTGCATGTGTCTTCTTTTCCTAAACCACATGGATCCACCAGAGTCATTGCATGTGTCTTCCTTCCCTAAACCACCACCAGTGTCATTGCATGTGTGTTCCTTTTCCTAAACCACAACCAGAGTCATTGCATGTGTCTTTTTTCCTAAACCACATGGATCCACCAGAGTCATTGCATCTGTTTTCCTATCCTAAACCACCACCGGAGTCATTGCATGTGTCTTGTTTTCCCAAACCACATGGATCCACCAGTGTCATTACATGCGTGTTCCTTTCTTAAACCACCACCAGAGACAATGCATGTGTGTTCCTTTCCTAAACCACCACCAGAGTCATTGCTTGTGTCTTCTCTTCCTAAACCACATGGATCCACCAGAGTCATTGTATGTGTCTTCCTTTCCTAAACCACCACTAGAGTCATTGCATGTGTGTTCTTTTCCTAAACCACCACCAGAGTCATTGCATGTGTCTTTTTTTCCTAGACCACATGGATCCACCAGAGTTATTGCATCTGTCTTCCTTTCCTAAACAACCACCAGAGTCATTGAATGTGTGTTCTTTTCCTAAGCCACAACTATAGTAATTGCATGTGTGTTCCTTTCCTAAACCACCACCAAAGTCATTGCATGTGTCTTCTTTTTCTAAACCACCACCAGAGTCATTGCATGTGCGTTACTTTACTAAACCACCGCCAGAGTCATTGCATGTGTGTTCCTTCCCAAAACCACCACCAGAGTCATTGCATGTGTGTTCCTTTCCTAAACCACCACTAGACTCATTGCATGTGTCTTCTTTTCCTAAACCACATGGATCCACCAGTGTCATTGCATGTGTGTTCCTTTCTTAAACCACCACCAGAGTCATTGCATGTGTGTTCCTTTCCTAAACAACCACCAGACTTATTGAATGTGTGTTCTTTTCTTAACCGACAACTATAGTAATTGCATGTGTGTTCCTTTCCTAGACCACCACCAAAGTCATTGCATGTGTCTTCTTTTTCTAAACCACCACCAGAGTCATTACATGTGTCTTACTTTCCTAAACCACCACCAGAGTCATTGCATGTGTGTTGCTTTCCAAAACCACCACCAGAGTCATTGCATGTGTGTTCCTTTCCTAAACCACCACCAGAGTCATTGCATGTGTGTTATTTTCCTAAACCACATGGATCCACCAGTGTCATTGCATGTGTGTTCCTTTCTTAAACCACCACCAGAGTCATTGCAGGTGTGTTCCTTTTCCTAAACCACCACTAGAGTCATTACATGTGCCTTCTTTTCCTAAACCACATGGATGCACCAGAGTCATTGCATGTCTTCCTTTCTCAACCCACCACCAGAGTCATTGCATGTGTGTTCCTTTCCTAAACAACCACCAGAGTCATTGCATGTGTCTTCCTTTCCTAAAACACCACTAGAGTCATTACATGTGTGTTCCTTTCGAAAACCACCACCAGAGTCATTGCAAGTGTGTTCCTTTCCTAAACCACCACCAGAGTCATTGCATGTGTGTTCCTTTGCTAAACCACTGCTAGAGTCATTGCATGTTTCTTCTTTTCCTAAACCACATGCATCCACCAGAGTCATTGCATGTGTGTTCCTTTCGTAAACCACCACAAGAGTCATTGCATGTGTCTTCTTTTCCTAAACCACATGGATCCACCAGAGTCATTGCATGTGTCTTCCTTTCCTAAACCACCACCAGAGTCATTGCATGTGTGTTCCTTTTCCTAAACCACCACCAGAGTCATTGCATGTGTCTTTTTTCCTAACCACATGGATCCACCAGAGTCATTGCATCTGTTTTCCTATCCTAAACCACCACCAGAGTCATTGCATGTGTCTTGTTTTCCTAAACCACATGGATCCACCAGTGTCATTACATTCGTGTTCCTTTCTTAAACCACCACCAGAGACATTGCATGTGTGTTCCTTTCCTAAACCACCACCAGAGTCATTGCTTGTGTCTTCTTTCCTAAACCACATGGATCCACCAGAGTCATTGTATGTGTCTTCGTTTCCTAAACCACCACTAGAGTCATTGCATGTGTGTTCCTTTCCTAAACCACCACCAGAGTCATTGCATGTGTCTTTTTTTCCTAAACCACATGGATCCACCAGAGTTATTGCATCTGTCTTCCTTTCCTAAACCACCACCAGAGTCATTGCATGTGTGTTCCTTTCCTAAACAACCACCAGAGTCATTGAATGTGTGTTCTTTTCCTAAACCACAACTATAGTAATTGCATGTGTGTTCCTTTCCTAAACCACCACCAAAGTCATTGCATGTGTCTTCTTTTTCTAAACCATCACCAGAGTCATTGCATGTGCGTTACTTTCCTAAACCACCGCCAGAGTCATTGCATGTGTGTTCCTTCCCAAAACCACCACCAGAGTCATTGCATGTGTGTTCCTTTCCTAAACCACCACTAGACTCATTGCATGTGTCTTCTTTTCCTAAACCACATGGATCCACCAGTGTCATTGCATGTGTGTTCCTTTCTTAAACCACCACCAGAGTCATTGCATGTGTGTTCCTTTCCTAAACAACCACCAGACTTATTGAATGTGTGTTCTTTTCTTAAACGACAACTATAGTAATTGCATGTGTGTTCCTTTCCTAAACCACCACCAAAGTCATTGCATGTGTCTTCTTTTTCTAAACCACCACCAGAGTCATTACATGTGTCCTACTTTCCTAAACCACCACCAGAGTCATTGCATGTGTGTTCCTTTCCAAAACCACCACCAGAGTCATTGCATGTGTGTTCCTTTCCTAAACCACCACCAGAGTCATTGCATGTGTGTTATTTTCCTAAACCACATGGATCCACCAGTGTCATTGCATGTGTGTTCCTTTCTTAAACCACCACCAGAGTCATTGCAGGTGTGTGCCTTTTCCTAAACCACCACCAGAGTCATTACTTGTGTCTTCTTTTCCTAAACCACATGGATGCACCAGAGTCATTGCATGTCTTCCTTTCTCAACCCACCACCAGAGTCATTGCATGTGTGTTCCTTTCCTAAACAACCACCAGAGTCATTGCATGTGTCTTCCTTTCCTAAAACACCACTAGAGTCATTGTATGTGTGTTCCTTTCGAAAACCACCACCAGAGTCATTGCATGTGTGTTCCTTTCGTAACCACCACCAGAGTCATTGCATGTGTGTTCCTTTGCTAAACCACTGCTAGAGTCGTTGCATGTTTCTTCTTTTCCTAAACCACATGCATCCACCAGAGTCATTGCATGTGTGTTCCTTTCGTAAACCACCACAAGAGTCATTGCATGTGTCTTCTTTTCCTAAACCACATGGATCCACCAGAGTCATTGTATGTGTCTTCCTTTCCTAAACCACCACCAGAATCATTGCATGTGTTTTCTTTTCCTAAACCACATGGATCCAGTAGAGTCATTGCATGTGTGCTCCTTTCCAAAACTACCATCAGAGTCATTGCATGTGTCTTATTTTCCTAAACCACATGGATCTAGGAGTGTCATTGCATGTGTGGTCCTTTCTTAAACGACCACTAGAGTCATTGCATTTGTGTTCTTTTCCTAAACCACATGGATCCACCAGAGTCATTGAATGTGTGTTCCTTTCCTAAACCACCACTGGAGTCATTGCATGTGTCTTGTTTTCCTAAACCACATGGATCCACCAGTGTCATTACATGTGTGTTCCTTTCTTAAACCACCACCAGAGTCATTGCATGTGTGTTCCTTTCCTAATCCACCACCAGAGTCATTGCATGTGTCTTCTTTTCCTAAACCACATGGATCCACCAGAGTCATTGCATGTGTGTTCCTTTCCTAAACCACCACCAGAGTCATTGCATGTGTGTTCCTTTCCTGAACCACCACCAGAGTCATTGCATGTGTCTTTTTTCCTAAACCACATGGATCCACCAATGTCATTGCATCTGTTTTACTATCCTAAACCACCACCGGAGTCATTGCATGTGTGTTCCTTTCCTAAACAACCACCAGACTCATTGAATGTGTGTTCTTTTCCTAAACCACAACTATAGTAATTGCATCTGTGTTCCTTTCCTAAACCACCACCAGAGTCATTGCCTGTGTCTTACTTTCCTAAACAACCACCAGAGTCATTGCATGTGTGTTCCTTTCCAAAACCACCACCAGAGTCATTGCATGTGTGTTCCTTTCCTAAACCACCACCAGAGTCATTGCATGTGTGTTATTTTCCTAAACCCCATGGATCCACCAGTGTCATTGCATGTGTGTTCCTTTCTTAAACCACCACCAGAGTCATTGCATGTGTATTCCTTTTCCTAAACCACCACCAGAGTCATTACATGTGTCTTCTTTTCCTAAACCACATGGATGCACCAGAGTCATTGCATGTGTCTTCCTTTCCTAAACCACCACCAGAGTCATTGCATCTGTCTTCCTTTCCTAAACCACCACCGGAGTCATTGCATGTGTGTTCCTTTCCTAAACAACCACCAGACTCATCGAATGTGTGTTCTTTTCCTAAACCTCAACTATAGTAATTGCATGTGTGTTCCTTTACTAAAACACCACAAGTGTCATTGCATTTGCCTTCTTTTCCTAAACCACATGGATCCACCAGTGTCATTACATGTGTGTTCCTTTCTTAAACCACCACCAGAGTCATTGCATGTGTCTTCATTTCCTAAACCACCACCAGAGTCATTGCATGTGTCTTCTTTTCCTAAACCACATGGATCCACCAGAGTCATTGCATGTGTCTTCCTTTCCTAAACCACCACCAGAGTCATTGCATGTGTGTTCCTTTCCTAAACCTCCACCAGAGTCATTGCATTTGTCTTTTTTCCTAAACCACATGGATCCACCAGAGTCATTGCGTCTGTCTTCCTTTCCTAAACCACCACCGGAGTCATTGCATGTGTGTTCCTTTCCTAAACAACCACCAGACTCATTGAATGTGTGTTCTTTTCCTAAACCACAACTATAGTAATTGCATGTGTGTTCCTTTACTAAACCACCACCAAAGTCATTGTATGTGTCTTCTTTTTCTAAACCACCACCAGAGTCATTGCATGTGTCTTACTTACCTAAACCACCACCAGAGTCATTGCATGTGTGTTCCTTTCCAAAACCACCACCAGAGTCATTGCATGTGTGTTCCTTTCCTAAACCACCACCAGAGTCATTGCATGTGTGTTCCTTTTCCTAAACCACCACCAGAGTCCTTACATGTGTCTTCTTTTCCTAAACCACATGGATGCACTAGAGTCATTGCATGTGTATTCCTTTCTCAACCCACCACCAGAGTCATTGCATGTGTGTTCCTTTCCTAAACCACCACCAGAGTCATTGCATGTGTCTTCCTTTCCTAAAACACCACTAGAGTCATTGCATGTGTGTTCCTTCCAAAAACCACCACCAGAGTCATTGCATGTGTGTTCCTTTCCTAAACAACCACCAGAGTCATTGCATGTGTGTTCCTTTCCTAAACCACCGCTAGAGTCATTGCATGTGTCTTCTTTTCCTAAACCACATGCATCAACTAGAGTCATTGCATGTGTGTTCCTTTCCTAAACCACCACCAGAGTCATTGCATGTGTCTTCTTTTCCTAAACCACATTGATCCACCAGAGTCATTGTATGTGTCTTCCTTTCCTAAACCACATCCAGAGTCATTGCATGTGTTTTCTTTTCCTAAACCACATGGAGCCAGCAGAGTCATTGCATGCGTGCTCCTTTCCAAAACTACCATCAGAGTCATTGCATGTGTCTTCTTTTCCTAAACCACATGGATCCACCAGAGTCGTTGCATGTGTGTTCCTTTCCTAAACCACCACCAGAGTCATTGCATGTGTCTTGTTTTCCTAAACCACATGGATCCACCAGTGTCATTACATGAGTGTTCCTTTCTTAAACCACCACTACAGGCATTGCATGTGTGTTCCTTTCCTAAACCACCACCAGAGTCATTGCATGTGTCTTCTTTTCCTAAACCACATGGATCCACCAGAGTCATTGCATGTGTCTTCCTTTCCTAAACCACCACCAGAGTCATTGCATGTGTGTTCCTTTCCTAAACCACCACCAGAGTCGTTGCATGTGTCTTTTTTCCTAAACCACATGGATCCACCAGAATCATTGCATCTGTTTTCCTTTCCTAAACCACCACCGGAGTCATTGCATGTGTGTTCCTTTCCTAAACAACCACCAGACTCATTGAATGTGTGTTGTTTTCCTAAACCACAACTATAGTAATTGCATGTGTGTTCCTTTCCTAAACCACCACCAGAGTCATTGCATGTGTCTTACTTTCCTAAACCACCACCAGAGTCATTGCATGTGTGTTCCTTTCGAAAACCACCACCAGAGTCATTGCATGTGTGTTCCTTTCCTAAACCACCACCAGAGTCATTGCATGTGTGTTATTTTCCTAAACCACATGATTCCACCAGTGTCATTGCATGTGTGTTCCTTTCTTAAACCACCACCAGAGTCATTGCATGTGTGTTCCTTTTCCTAAACCACCACCAGAGTCATTACATGTGTCTTCTTTTCCTAAACCACACGGATGCACCAGAGGCATTGCATGTGTCTTCCTTTTCTAAACCACCACCAGAGTCATTGCATCTGTCTTCCTTTCCTAAACCACCACTGGAGTCATTGCATGTGTGTTCCTTTCCTAAACAACCAGCAGACTCATTGAATGTGTGTTCTTTACCTAAACCACAACTCTAGTAATTGCATGTGTGTTCCTTTACTAAAACACCACCAGAGTCATTGCATTTGCCTTCTTTTCCTAAACCACATGGAGCCAGCAGAGTCATTGCATGCGTGGTCCTTTCCAAAACTACCATCAGAGTCATTGCATGTGTCTTCTTTTCCTAAACCACATGGATCCACCAGAGTCGTTGCATGTGTGTTCCTTTCCTAAACCACCACCGGAGTCATTGCATGTGTCTTGTTTTCCTAAACCACATGGATCCACCAGTGTCATTACATGAGTGTTCCTTTCTTAAACCACCACTACAGGCATTGCATGTGTGTTCCTTTCCTAAACCACCACCAGAGTCATTGCATGAGTCTTCTTTTCCTAAACCACATGGATCCACCAGAGTCATTGCATGTGTCTTCCTTTCCTAAACCACCACCAGAGTCATTGCATGTGTGTTCCTTTCCTAAACCACCACCAGAGTCGTTGCATGTGTCTTTTTTCCTAAACCACATGGATCCACCAGAATCATTGCATCTGTTTCCCTTTCCTAAACCACCACCGGAGTCATTGCATGTGTGTTCCTTTCCTAAACAACCACCAGACTCATTGAATGTGTGTTCTTTTCCTAAACCACAACTATAGTAATTGCATGTGTGTTCCTTTCCTAAACCACCACCAGAGTCATTGCATGTGTCTTACTTTCCTAAACCACCACCAGAGTCATTGCATGTGTGTTCCTTTCCAAAACCACCACCAGAGTCATTGCATGTGTGTTCCTTTCCTAAACCACCACCAGAGTCATTGCATGTGTGTTCCTTTCTTAAACCACCACCAGAGTCATTGCATGTGTGTTCCTTTTCCTAAACCACCACCAGAGTCATTACATGTGTCTTCTTTTCCTAAACCACATGGATGCACCAGAGTCATTGCATGTGTCTTCCTTTCCTAAACCACCACCAGAGTCATTGCATCTGTCTTCCTTTCCTAAACCACCACCGGAGTCATTGCATGTGTGTTCCTTTCCTAAACAACCACCAGACTCATTGAATGTGTGTTCTTTTCCTAAACCACAACTCTAGTAATTGCATGTGTGTTCCTTTAGTAAAACACCACCAGAGTCATTGCATTTGCCTTCTTTTCCTAAACCACATGGATCCACCAGTGTCATTACATGTGTGTTCCTTTCTTAAACCACCACCAGAGTCATTGCATGTGTCTTCATTTCCTAAACCACCACCAGAGTCATTGCATGTGTCTTCTTTTCCTAAACCACATGGATCCACCAGAGTCATTGCATGTGTCTTCCTTTCTTAAACCACCACCAGAGTCATTGCATGTGTGTTCCTTTCCTAAACCACCACTAGAGTCATTGCATTTGTCTTTTTTCCTAAACCACATGGATCCACCAGAGTCATTGCATCTGTCTTCCTTTCCTAAACCACCACCGGAGTCATTGCATGTGTGTTCCTTTCCTAAACAACCACCAGACTCATTGAATGTGTGTTCTTTTCCTAAACCACAACTATAGTAATTGCATGTGTGTTCCTTTACTAAACCACCACCAAAGTCATTGTATGTGTCTTCTTTTTCTAAACCACCACCAGAGTCATTGCATGTGTCTTACTTACCTAAACCACCACCAGAGTCATTGCATGTGTGTTCCTTTCCAAAACCACCACCAGAGTCATTGCATGTGTGTTACTTTCCTAAACCACCACCAGAGTCATTGCATGTGTGTTCCTTTTCCTAAACCACCACCAGAGTCATTACATGTGTCTTCTTTTCCTAAACCACATGGATGCACCAGAGTCATTGCATGTGTATTCCTTTCTCAACCCACCACCAGAGTCATTGCATGTGTGTTCCTTTCCTAAACCACCACCAGAGTCATTGCATGTGTCTTCCTTTCATAAAACACCACTAGAGTCATTACATGTGTGTTCCTTTCGAAAACCACCACCAGAGTCATTGCATGTGTGTTCCTTTCCTAAACAACCACCAGAGTCATTGCATGTGTGTTCCTTTCCTAAACCACCGCTAGAGTCATTGCATGTGTCTTCTTTTCCTAAACCACATGCATCCACCGGAGTCATTGCATGTGTGTTCTTTTCCTAAACCACCACCAGAATCATTGCATGTGTCTTCTCTTCCTAAACCACATTCATCCACCAGAGTCATTGTATGTGTCTTCCTTTCCTAAACCACCTCCAGAGTCATTGCATGTGTTTTCTTTTCCTAAACCACATGGAGCCAGCAGAGTCATTGCATGCGTGCTCCTTTCCAAAACTACCATCAGAGTCATTGCATGTGTCTTCTTTTCCTAAACCACATGGATCCACCAGAGTCGTTGCATGTGTGTTCCTTTCCTAAACCACCACCGGAGTCATTGCATGTGTCTTGTTTTCCTAAACCACATGGATCCACCAGAGTCATTGCATGTGTCTTCTTTTCCTAAACCACCACCAGAGTCATTGCATGTGTGTTCCTTTCCTAAACCACAACCAGAGTCATTGCATGTGTCTTTTTTCCTAAACCACATGGATCCGCCAGAGTCATTGCATCTGTATTCCTTTCCTAAACCACCGTCGGAGTCATTGCATCTGTATTCCGTTCCTAAACCACCACCGGAGTCATTGCATGTGTGTTCCTTTCCTAAACAACCACCAGACTCATTGAATGTGTGTTCTTTTCTTAAACCACAACTATAGTAATTGCATGTGTGTTCCTTTCCTAAACCACCAGCAAAGTCATTGCATGTGTCTTCTTTTTCTAAACCACCACCAGAGTCATTACATGTGTCTTACTTTCCTAAACCACCACCAGAGTCATTGCATGTGTGTTCCTTTCCAAAACCACCACCAGAGTCATTGCATGTGTGTTCCTTTCCTAAACCACCACTAGAGTCATTGGATGTGTGTTATTTTCCTAAACCACATGGATCCACCAGTGTCATTGCATGTGTGTTCCTTTCTTAAACCACCACCAGAGTCATTGCATGTGCGTTCCTTTTTCTAAACCACCACCAGAGTCATTACATGTGTCTTCTTTTCCTAAACCACATGGATGCACCAGAGTCATTGCATGTGTCTTCCTTTCTCAACCCACCACCAGAGTCATTGCATGTGTGTTCCTTTCCTAAACCACCACCAGAGTCATTGCATGTGTCTTCCTTTCCTAAAACACCACAAGAGTCATTGCATGTGTGTTCCTTTCGAAAACCACCACCAGAGTCATTGCATGTGTCTTCCTTTCCTAAACCACCACCAGAGTCATTGCATGTGTGTTCCTTTCCTAAACCACCGCTAGAGTCATTGCATGTGTCTTCTTTTCTTAAACCACATGCATCCACCAGAGTCATTGCATGTGTGTTCCTTTCCTAAACCACCACCAGAGTCATTGCATGTGTCTTCTTTTCCTAAACCACATGGATCCACTAGAGTGATTGTATGTGTCGTCCTTTCCTAAACCACCACCAGAGTCATTGCATGTGTTTTCTTTTCCTAAACCACATGGATCCAGTAGAGTCATTGCATGTGTGCTCCTTTCCAAAACTACCATCAGAGTCATTGCATGTGTCTTATTTTCCTAAACCACATGGATCCAGGAGTGTCATTGCATGTGTGGTCCTTTCTTAAACCACCACTAGAGTTATTGCATTTGTGTTCTTTTCCTAAACCACATGGATCCACAAGAGTCATTGAATGTGTGTTCCTTTCCTAAACCACCACCGGAGTCATTGCATGTGTCTTGGTTTCCTAAACCACATGGATCCACCAGTGTCATTATATGTGTGTTCCTTTCTTAAACCACCACCAGAGTCATTGCATGTGTGTTCCTTTCCTAAAGCACCACCAGAGTCATTGCATGTGTCTTCTTTTCCTAAACCACATGGATCCACCAGAGTCATTGCATGTGTCTTCCTTTCCTAAACCACCACCTGAGTCATTGCATGTGTGTTCCTTTCCTAAACCACCACCAGAGTCATTGCATGTGTCTTTTTTCCTAAACCACATGGATCAACCAGAGTCATTGCATCTGTCTTCCTTTCCTAAACCACCACCGAAGTCATTGCATGTGTGTTCCTTTCCTAAACAACCACCGGACTCATTGAATGTGTGTTCTTTTCCTAAACCACAACTATAGTAATTGCATGTGAGTTTCTTTCCTAAACCACCACCAAAGTCATTGCACGTGTCTTCTTTTTCTAAACCACCACCAGAGTCATTGCATGTGTCTTACTTACCTAAACCTCCACCAGAGTCATTGCATGTGTGTTCCTTTCCAAAACCACCACCAGAGTCATTGCATGTGTGTTTCTTTCCTAAACCACCACCAGAGTCATTGCATGTGTGTTCCTTTTCCTAAACCACCACCAGAGTCATTACATGTGTCTTCTATTCCTAAACCTCATTGATGCACCAGAGTCATTGCATGTGTATTCCTTTCTCAACCCACCAGAGTCATTGCATGTGTGTTTCTTTCCTAAACCACCACCAGAGTCATTGCATGTGTCTTCCTTTCCTAAAACACCACTAGAGTCATTTCATGTGTGTTCCTTTTGAAAACAACCACCAGAGTCATTGCATGTGTCTTCCTTTCCTAAACAACCACCAGAGTCATTGCATGTGTGTTCCTTTCCTAAACCACCGCTAGAGTCATTGCATGTGTCTTCTTTTCCTAAACCACATGCATCCACTAGAGTAATTGCATGTGTGTTCCTTTCCTAAATCACCACCAGAGTCATTGCATGTGTCTTCTTTTCCTAAACCACATGGATCCACCAGAATAATTGTATGTGTCTTCCTTTCCTAAACCACCACCAGAGTCATTGCATGTGTTTTCTTTTCCTAAACCACATGGATCCAGCAGAGTCATTGCATGCGTGCTCCTTTCCAAAACTACCATCAGAGTCATTGCATGTGTCTTCTTTTCCTAAACGACATGGATCCACGAGTGTCATTGCACATGTGTTCCTTTCCTAAACCACCACCAGAGTCATTGCATGTGTCTTACTTTCCTAAACCACCACCAGAGTCATTGCATGTGTGTTCCTTTCCAAAACCACCACCAGAGTCATTGCATGTGTGTTCCGTTCCTAAACCACCACCAGAGTCATTGCATGTGTGTTATTTTCCTAAACCACATGGATCCACCAGTGTCATTGCATGTGTGTTCCTTTCTTAATCCACCACCAGAGTCATTGCATGTGTGTTCCTTTTCCTAAACCACCACTAGAGTCATTACATGTGTCTTCTTTTCCTAAACCAGATGGATGCACCAGAGTCATTGCATGTGTCTTCCTTTCCTAAACCACCACCAGAGTCATTGCATCTGTCTTCCTTTCCTAAACCACCACCGGAGTCATTGCATGTGTGTTCCTTTCCTAAACAACCACCAGACTCATTGAATGTGTGTTCTTTTCCTAAACCACAACTCTAGTAATTGCATGTGTGTTCCTTTACTAAAACACCACCAGAGTCATTGCATTTGCCTTCTTTTCCTAAACCACATGGATCCACCAGTGTCATTACATGTGTGTTCCTTTATTAAACCACCACCAGAGTCATTGCATGTGTCTTCATTTCCTAAACCACCACTAGAGTCATTGCATGTGTCTTCTTTTCCTAAACCACATAGATCCACCAGAGTCATTGCATGTGTCTTCCTTTCTTAAACCACCACCAGAGTCATTGCATGTGTGTTCCTTTCCTAAACCACCACTAGAGTCATTGAATTTGTCTTTTTTCCTAAACCACATGGATCCACCAGAGTCATTGCATCTGTCTTCCTTTCCTAAACCACCACCGGAGTCATTGCATGTGTGTTCCTTTCCTAAACAACCACCAGACTCGTTGAATGTGTGTTCTTTTCCTAAACCACAACTATAGTAATTGCATGTGTGTTCCTTTACTAAACCACCACCAAAGTAATTGTATGTGTCTTCTTTTTCTAAACCACCACCAGAGTCATTGCATGTGTCTTACTTACCTAAACCACCACCAGAGTCATTGCATGTGTGTTCCTTTCCAAAACCACCACCAGAGTCATTCCATGTGTGTTACTTTCCTAAACCACCACCAGAGTCATTGCATGTGTGTTCCTTTTCCTAAACCACCACCAGAGTCATTACATGTGTCTTCTTTTCCTAAACCACATGGATGCACCAGAGTCATTGCATGTGTATTCCTTTCTCAACCCACCACAAGAGTCATTGCATGTGTGTTCCTTTCCTAAACCACCACCAGAGTCATTGGATGTGTCTTCCTTTCATAAAACACCACTAGAGTCATTGCATGTGTGTTCCTTTCGAAAACCACCACCAGAGTCATTGCATGTGTGTTCCTTTCCTAAACAACCACCAGAGTCATTGCATGTATGTTCCTTTCCTAAACCACCGCTAGAGTCATTGCATGTGTCTTCTTTTCCTAAACCACATGCATCCACCGGGGTCATTGCATGTGTGTTCCTTTCCTAAACCACCACCAGAGTCATTGCATGTGTCTTCTCTTCCTAAACCACATTCATCCACCAGAGTCATTGTATGTGTCTTCCTTTCCTAAACCACATCCAGAGTCATTGCATGTGTTTTCTTTTCCTAAACCACATGGAGCCAGCAGAGTCATTGCATGCGTGCTCCTTTCCAAAACTACCATCAGAGTCATTGCATGTGTCTTCTTTTCCTAAACCACATGGATCCACCAGAGTCGTTGCATGTGGGTTCCTTTCCTAAACCACCACCGGAGTCATTGCATGTGTCTTGTTTTCCTAAACCACATGGATCCACCAGAGTCATTGCATGTGTCTTCTTTTCCTAAACCACCACCAGAGTCATTGCATGTGTGTTCCTTTCCTAAACCACAACCAGAGTCATTGCATGTGTGTTCCTTTCCAAAACCACCACCAGAGTCATTGCATGTGTGTTTCTTTCCTAAACCACCACCAGAGTCATTGCATGTGTGTTCCTTTTCCTAAACCACCACCAGAGTCATTACATGTGTCTTCTATTCCTAAACCTCATGGATGCACCAGAGTCATTGCATGTGTATTCCTTTCTCAACCCACCACCAGAGTCATTGCATGTGTGTTTCTTTCCTAAACCACCACCAGAGTCATTGCATGTGTCTTCCTTTCCTAAAACACCACTAGAGTCATTTCATGTGTGTTCCTTTTGAAAACCACCACCAGAGTCATTGCATATGTGTTCCTTTCCTAAACAACCACCAGAGTCATTGCATGTGTGTTCCTTTCCTAAACCACCGCTAGAGTCATTGCATGTGTCTTCTTTTCCTAAACCACATGCATCCAGTAGAGTAATTGCATGTGTGTTCCTTTCCTAAATCACCACCAGAGTCATTGCATGTGTCTTCTTTTCCTAAACCACATGGATCCACCAGAGTAATTGTATGTGTCTTCCTTTCCTAAACCACCACCAGAGTCATTGCATGTGTTTTCTTTTCCTAAACCACATGGATCTAGCAGAGTCATTGCATGCGTGCTCCTTTCCAAAACTACCATCAGAGTCATTGCATGTGTCTTCTTTTCCTAAACGACATGGATCCACGAGTGTCATTGCACATGTGTTCCTTTCCTAAACCACCACCAGAGTCATTGCATGTGTCTTACTTTCCTAAACCACCACCAGAGTCATTGCATGTGTGTTCCTTTCCAAAACCACCACCAGAGTCATTGCATGTGCGTTCCGTTCCTAAACCACCACCAGAGTCATTGCATGTGTGTTATTTTCCTAAACCACATGGATCCACCAGTGTCATTGCATGTGTGTTCCTTTCTTAAACCACCACCAGAGTCATTGCATGTATGTTCCTTTTCCTAAACCACCACCAGAGTCATTACATGTGTCTTATTTTCCTAAACCACATGGATGCACCAGAGTCATTGCATGTGTCTTCCTTTCCTAAACCACCACCAGAGTCATTGCATCTGTCTTCCTTTCCTAAACCACCACCGGAGTCATTGCATGTGTGTTCCTTTCCTAAACAACCACCAGACTCATTGAATGTGTGTTCTTTTCCTAAACCACTACTCTAGTAATTGCATGTGTGTTCCTTTACTAAAACACCACCAGAGTCATTGCATTTAACTTCTTTTCCTAAACCACATGGATCCACCAGTGTCATTACATGTGTGTTCCTTTATTAAACCACCACCAGAGTCATTGCATGTGTCTTCATTTCCTAAACCACCACCAGAGTCATTGCATGTGTATTCTTTTCCTAAACCACATGGATCCACCAGAGTCATTGCATGTGTCTTCCTTTCTTAAACCACCACTAGAGTCATTGCATGTGTGTTCCTTTCCTAAACCACCACTAGAGTCATTGAATTTGTCTTTTTTCCTAAACCACATGGATCCACCAGAGTCATTGCATCTGTCTTCCTTTCCTAAACCACCACCGGAGTCATTGCATGTGTGTTCCTTTCCTAAACAACCACCAGACTCGTTGAATGTGTGTTCTTTTCCTAAACCACAACTATAGTAATTGCATGTGTGTTCCTTTACTAAACCACCACCAAAGTAATTGTATGTGTCTTCTTTTTCTAAACCACCACCAGAGTCATTGCATGTGTCTTACTTACCTAAACCACCACCAGAGTCATTGCATGTGTGTTCCTTTCCAAAACCACCACCAGAGTCATTGCATGTGTGTTACTTTCCTAAACCACCACCAGAGTCATTGCATGTGTGTTCCTTTTCCTAAACCACCACCAGAGTCATTACATGTGTCTTCTTTTCCTAAACCACATGGATGCACCAGAGTCATTGCATGTGTATTCCTTTCTCAACCCACCACAAGAGTCATTGCATGTGTGTTCCTTTCCTAAACCACCACCAGAGTCATTGCATGTGTCTTCCTTTCATAAAACACCACTAGAGTCATTGCATGTGTGTTCCTTTCGAAAACCACCACCAGAGTCATTGCATGTGTGTTCCTTTCCTAAACAACCACCAGAGTCATTGCATGTGTGTTCCTTTCCTAAACCACCGCTAGAGTCATTGCATGTGTCTTCTTTTCCTAAACCACATGCATCCACCGGAGTCATTGCATGTGTGTTCCTTTCCTAAACCACCACCAGAGTCATTGCATGTGTCTTCTCTTCCTAAACCACATTCATCCACCAGAGTCATTGTATGTGTCTTCCTTTCCTAAACCACATCCAGAGTCATTGCATGTGTTTTCTTTTCCTAAACCACATGGAGCCAGCAGAGTCATTGCATGCGTGCTCCTTTCCAAAACTACCATCAGAGTCATTGCATGTGTCTTCTTTTCCTAAACCACATGGATCCACCAGAGTCGTTGCATGTGGGTTCCTTTCCTAAACCACCACCGGAGTCATTGCATGTGTCTTGTTTTCCTAAACCACATGGATCCACCAGAGTCATTGCATGTGTCTTCTTTTCCTAAACCACCACCAGAGTCATTGCATGTGTGTTCCTTTCCTAAACCACAACCAGAGTCATTGCATGTGTCTTTTTTCCTAAACCACATGGATCCGCCAGAGTCATTGCATCTGTATTCCTTTCCTAAACCACCACCGGAGTCATTGCATGTGTGTTCCTTTCCTAAACAACCACCAGACTCATTGAATGTGTGTTCTTTTCTTAAACCACAACTATAGTAATTGCATGTGTGTTCCTTTCCTAAACCACCAGCAAAGTCATTGCATGTGTCTTCTTTTTCTAAACCACCACCAGAGTCATTACATGTGTCTTACTTTCCTAAACCACCACCAGAGTCATTGCATGTGTGTTCCTTTCCAAAACCACCACCAGAGTCATTGCATGTGTGTTCCTTTCCTAAACCACCACTAGAGTCATTGGATGTGTGTTATTTTCCTAAACCACATGGATCCACCAGTGTCATTGCATGTGTGTTCCTTTCTTAAACCACCACCAGAGTCATTGCATGTGTGTGTGTTTTCTAAACCACCACCAGAGTCATTACATGTGTCTTCTTTTCCTAAACCACATGGATGCACCAGAGTCATTGCATGTGTCTTCCTTTCTCAACCCACCACCAGAGTCATTGCATGTGTGTTCCTTTCCTAAACCACCACCAGAGTCATTGCATGTGTCTTCCTTTCCTAAAACACCACTAGAGTCATTGCATGTGTGTTCCTTTCGAAAACCACCACCAGAGTCATTGCATGTGTGTTCCTTTCCTAAACCACCACTAGAGTCATTGCATGTGTGTTCCTTTCCTAAACCACCGCTAGAGTCATTGCATTTGTCTTCTTTTCCTAAACCACATGCATCCACCAGAGTCATTGCATGTGTGTTCCTTTCCTAAACCACCACCAGAGTCATTGCATGTGTCTTCTTTTCCTAAATCACATGGATCCACCAGAGTGATTGTATGTGTCGTCCTTTCCTAAACCACCACCAGAGTCATTGCATGTGTTTTCTTTTCCTAAACCACATGGATCCAGTAGAGTCATTGCATGTGTGCTCCTTTCCAAAACTACCATCAGAGTCATTGCATGTGTCTTATTTTCCTAAACCACATGGATCCAGGAGTGTCATTGCATGTGTGGTCCTTTCTTAAACAACCACTAGAGTCATTGCATTTGTGTTCTTTTCCTAAACCAAATGGATCCACAAGAGTCATTGAATGTGTGTTCCTTTCCTAAACCACCACCGGAGTCATTGCATGTGTCTTGTTTTCCTAAACGACATGGATCCACCAGTGTCATTACATGTGTGTTCCTTTCTTAAACCACCACCAGAGTCATTGCATGTGTGTTCCTTTCCTAAACCACCACCAGAGTCATTGCATGTGTCTTCTTTTCCTAAACCACATGGATCCACTAGAGTCATTGCATGTGTCTTCCTTTCCTAAACCACCACCTGAGTCATTGCATGTGTGTTCCTTTCGTAAACCACCACCAGAGTCATTGCATGTGTCTTTTTTCCTAAACCACATGGATCAACCAGAGTCATTGCATCTGTCTTCCTTTCCTAAACCACCACCGAAGTCATTGCATGTGTGTTCCTTTCCTAAACAACCACCAGACTCATTGAATGTGTGTTCTTTTCCAAAACCACAACTATAGTAATTGCATGTGAGTTCCTTTCTCAACCCACCACCAGAGTCATTGCATGTGTGTTCCTTTACTAAACCACCACCAGAGTCATTGCATGTGTCTTCCTTTCATAAAACACCACTAGAGTCATTGCATGTGTGTTCCTTTGGAAAACCACCACCAGAGTCATTGCATGTGTGTTCCTTTCCTAAACAACCACCAGAGTCATTGCATGTGTGTTCCTTTCCTAAACCACCGCTAGAGTCATTGCATGTGTCTTCTTTTCCTAAACCACATGCATCCACCGGAGTCATTGCATGTGTGTTCCTTTCCTAAACCACCACCAGAGTCATTGCATGTGTGTTCCTTTACTAAACCACCACCAGAGTCATTGCATGTGTCTTCCTTTCATAAAACACCACTAGAGTCATTGCATGTGTGTTCCTTTCGAAAACCACCACCAGAGTCATTGCATGTGTGTTCCTTTCCTAAACAACCACCAGAGTCATTGCATGTGTGTTCCTTTCCTAAACCACCGCTAGAGTCATTGCATGTGTCTTCTTTTCCTAAACCACATGCATCCACCGGAGTCATTGCATGTGTGTTCCTTTCCTAAACCACCACCAGAGTCATTGCATGTGTCTTCTCTTCCTAAACCACATTCATCCACCAGAGTCATTGTATGTGTCTTCCTTTCCTAAACCACATCCAGAGTCATTGCATGTGTTTTCTTTTCCTAAACCACATGGAGCCAGCAGAGTCATTGCATGCGTGCTCCTTTCCAAAACTACCATCAGAGTCATTGCATGTGTCTTCTTTTCCTAAACCACATGGATCCACCAGAGTCGTTGCATGTGGGTTCCTTTCCTAAACCACCACCGGAGTCATTGCATGTGTCTTGTTTTCCTAAACCACATGGATCCACCAGAGTCATTGCATGTGTCTTCTTTTCCTAAACCACCACCAGAGTCATTGCATGTGTGTTCCTTTCCTAAACCACAACCAGAGTCATTGCATGTGTCTTTTTTCCTAAACCACATGGATCCGCCAGAGTCATTGCATCTGTATTCCTTTCCTAAACCACCGTCGGAGTCATTGCATCTGTATTCCTTTCCAAAACCACCACCAGACTCATTGAATCTGTGTTCTTTTCTTAAACCACAACTATAGTAATTGCATGTGTGTTTCTTTCCTAAACCACCAGCAAAGTCATTGCATGTGTCTTCTTTTTCTAAACCACCACCAGAGTCATTACATGTGTCTTACTTTCCTAAACCACCACCAGAGTCATTGCATGTGTGTTCCTTTCCAAAACCACCACCAGAGTCATTGCATGTGTGTTCCTTTCCTAAACCACCACTAGAGTCATTGGATGTGTGTTATTTTCCTAAACCACATGGATCCACCAGTGTCCTTGCATGTGTGTTCCTTTCTTAAACCACCACCAGAGTCATTGCATGTGTGTTCCTTTTTCTAAACCACCACCAGAGTCATTACATGTGTCTTCTTTTCCTAAACCATGGATGCACCAGAGTCATTGCATGTGTCTTCCTTTCTCAACCCACCACCAGAGTCATTGCATGTGTGTTCCTTTCCTAAACCACCACCAGAGTCATTGCATGTGTCTTCTTTTCCTAAAACACCACTAGAGTCATTGCATGTGTGTTCCTTTCGAAAACCACCACCAGAGTCATTGCGTGTGTGTTCCTTTCCTAAACCACCACCAGAGTCATTGCATGTGTGTTCCTTTCCTAAAGCACCGCTAGAGTCATTGCATGTGTCTTCTTTTCCTAAACCACATGCATCCACCAGAGTCACTGCATGTGTGTTCCTTTCCTAAACCACCACCAGAGTCATTGCATGTGTCTTCTTTTCCTAAACCACATGGATCCACCAGAGTGATTGTATGTGTCGTCCTTTCCTCAACCACCACCAGAGTCATTGCATGTGTTTTCTTTTCCTAAACCACATGGATCCAGTAGAGTCATTGCATGTGTGCTCCTTTCCAAAACTACCATCAGAGTCATTGCATGTGTCTTATTTTCCTAAACCAAATGGATCCAGGAGTGTCATTGCATGTGTGGTCCTTTCTTAAACCACCACTAGATTCATTGCATTTGTGTTCTTTTCCTAAACCACATGTATCCACTAGAGTCATTGCATGTGTCTTCCTTTCCTAAACCACCACCTGAGTCATTGCATGTGTGTTCCTTTCCTAAACCACCACCAGAGTCATTGCATGTGTCTTTTTTCCTAAACCACATGGATGCACTAGAGTCATTGCATCTGTCTTCCTTTCCTAAACCACCACCGAAGTCATTGCATGTGTGTTCCTTTCCTAAACAACCACCAGACTCATTGAATGTGTGTTCTTTTCCTAAACCACAACTATAGTAATTGCATGTGAGTTCCTTTCCTAAACCACCACCAAAGTCATTGCACGTGTCTTCTTTTTCTAAACCACCACCAGAGTTATTGCATGTGTCTTACTTACCTAAACCTCCACCAGAGTCATTGCATGTGTGTTCCTTTCCAAAACCACCACCAGAGTCATTGCATGTGTGTTCCTTTCTTAAACCACCACCAGAGTCATTGCATGTGTGTTCCTTTCCTAAACCACCACCAGAGTCATTGCATGTGTCTTCTTTTCCTAAACCACATGGATGCACTAGAGTCATTGCATGTGTCTTCCTTTCCTAAACCACCACCTGAGTCATTGCATGTGTGTTCCTTTCGTAAACCACCACCAGAGTCATTGCATGTGTCTTTTTTCCTAAACCACATGGATCAACCAGAGTCATTGCATCTGTCTTCCTTTCCTTAACCACCACCGAAGTCATTGCATGTGTGTTCCTTTCCTAAACAACCACCAGACTCATTGAATGTGTGTTCTTTTCCAAAACCACAACTATAGTAATTGCATGTGAGTTCCTTTCCTAAACCACCACCAAAGTCATTGCACGTGTCTTCTTTTTCTAAACCACCACCAGAGTCATTGCATGTGTCTTAGTTACCTAAACCTCCACCAGAGTCATTGCATGTGTGTTCCTTTCCAAAACCACCACCAGAGTCATTGCATGTGTGTTTCTTTCCTAAACCACCACCAGAGTCATTGCATGTGTGTTCCTTTTCCTAAACCACCACCAGAGTCATTACATGTGTCTTCTTTTCCTAAACCACATGGATGCACCAGAGTCATTGCATGTGTATTCCTTTCTCAACCCACCACCAGAGTCATTGCATGTGTGTTCCTTTCCTAAACCACCACCAGAGTCATTGCATGTGTCTTCCTTTCATAAAACACCACTAGAGTCATTGCATGTGTGTTCCTTTCGAAAACCACCACCAGAGTCATTGTATGTGTGTTCCTTTCCTAAACAACCACCAGAGTCATTGCATGTGTGTTCCTTTCCTAAACCACCGCTAGAGTCATTGCATGTGTCTTCTTTTCCTAAACCACATGCATCCACCGGAGTCATTGCATGTGTGTTCCTTTCCTAAACCACCACCAGAGTCATTGCATGTGTCTTCTCTTCCTAAACCACATTCATCCACCAGAGTCATTGTATGTGTCTTCCTTTCCTAAACCACATCCAGAGTCATTGCATGTGTTTTCTTTTCCTAAACCACATGGAGCCAGCAGAGTCATTGCATGCGTGCTCCTTTCCAAAACTACCATCGGAGTCATTGCATGTGTCTTCTTTTCCTAAACCACATAGATCCACCAGAGTCGTTGCATGTGGGTTCCTTTCCTAAACCACCACCGTAGTCATTGCATGTGTCTTGTTTTCCTAAACCACATGGATCCACCAGAGTCATTGCATGTGTCTTCTTTTCCTAAACCACCACCAGAGTCATTGCATGTGTGTTCCTTTCCTAAACCACAACCAGAGTCATTGCATGTGTCTTTTTTCCTAAACCACATGGATCCGCTAGAGTCATTGCATCTGTATTCCTTTCCTAAACCACCGTCGGAGTCATTGCATCTGTATTCCTTTCCAAAACCACCACCGGAGTCATTGCATGTGTGTTCCTTTCCTAAACAACAACCAGACTCATTGAATGTGTGTTCTTTTCTTAAACCACAACTATAGTAATTGCATGTGTGTTCCTTTCCTAAACCACCAGCAAAGTCATTGCATGTGTCTTCTTTTTCTAAACCACCACCAGAGTCATTACATGTGTCTTACTTTCCTAAACCACCACCAGATTCATTGCATGTGTGTTCCTTTCCAAAACCACCACCAAAGTCATTGCATGTGTGTTCCTTTCCTAAACCACCACTAGAGTCATTGGATGTGTGTTCTTTTCCTAAACCACATGGATCCACCAGTGTCCTTGCATGTGTGTTCCTTTCTTAAACCACCACCAGAGTCATTGCATGTGTGTTCCTTTTTCTAAACCACCACCAGAGTCATTACATGTTTCTTCTTTTCCTAAACCACATGGATGCACCAGAGTCATTGCATGTGTCTTCCTTTCTCAACCCACCACCAGAGTCATTGCATGTGTGTTCCTTTCCTAAACCACCACCAGAGTCATTGCATGTGTCTTCCTTTCCTAAAACACCACTAGAGTCATTGCATGTGTGTTCCTTTCGAAAACCACCACCAGAGTCATTGCATGTGTGTTCCTTTCCTAAACCACCACTAGAGTCATTGCATGTGTGGTCCTTTCCTAAACCACCGCTAGAGTCATTGCATGTGTCTTCTTTTCCTAAACCACATGCATCCACCAGAGTCATTGCATGTGTGTTCCTTTCCTAAACCACCACCAGAGTCATTGCATGTGTCTTCTTTTCCTAAACCACATGGATCCACCAGAGTGATTGTATGTGTCGTCCTTTCCTAAACCACCGCCAGAGTCATTGCATGTGTTTTCTTTTCCTAAACCACATGGATCCCGTAGAGTCATTGCATGTGTGCTCCTTTCCAAAACTACCATCAGAGTCATTGCATGTGTCTTATTTTCCTAAACCAAATGGATCCAAGAGTGTCATTGCATGTGTGGTCCTTTCTTAAACCACCACTAGAGTCATTGCATTTGTGTTCTTTTCCTAAACCACATGTATCCACTAGAGTCATTGCATGTGTCTTCCTTTCCTAAACCACCACCTGGGTCATTGCATGTGTGTTCCTTTCCTAAACCACCACCAGTGTCATTGCATGTGTCTTTTTTCCTAAACCACATGGATGCACTAGAGTCATTGCATCTGTCTTCCTTTCCTAAACCACCACCGAAGTCATTGCATGTGTGTTCCTTTCCTAAACAACCACCAGACTCATTGAATGTGTGTTCTTTTCCTAAACCACAACTATAGTAATTGCATGTGAGTTCCTTTCCTAAACCACCACCAAAGTCATTGCACGTGTCTTCTTTTTCTAAACCACCACCAGAGTTATTGCATGTGTCTTACTTACCTAAACCTCCACCAGAGTCATTGCATGTGTGTTCCTTTCCAAAACCACACCAGAGTCATTGCATGTGTGTTTATTTCCTAAACCACCACCAGAGTCATTGCATGTGTGTTCCTTTTCCTAAACTACCACCAGAGTCATTACATGTGTCTTCTATTCCTAAACCTCATGGATGCACCAGAGTCATTGCATGTGTATTCCTTTCTCAACCCACCACCAGAGTCATTGCATGTGTGTTTCTTTCCTAAACCACCACCAGAGTCATTGCATGTGTCTTCCTTTCCTAAAACACCACTAGAGTCATTGCATGTGTGTTCCTTTCGAAAACCACCACCAGAGTCATTGCATGTGTGTTCCTTTCCTAAACAACCACCAGAGTCATTGCATGTGTGTTCCTTTCCTAAACCACCGCTAGAGTCATTGCATGTGTCTTCTTTTCCTAAACCACATGCATCCACTAGAGTCATTGCATGTGTGTTCCTTTCCTAAACCACCACCAGAGTCATTGCATGTGTCTTCTTTTCCTAAACCACATGGATCCACCAGAGTCATTGTATGTGTCTTCCTTTCCTAAACCACCACTAGAGTCATTGCATGTGTGTTCCTTTCCTAAACCACCACCAGAGTCATTGCATGTGTATTTTTTTCCTAAACCACATGGATCCACCAGAGTTATTGGATCTGTCTTCCTTTCCTAAACCACCACCAGAGTCATTGCATGTGTGTTCCTTTCCTAAACAACCACCAGAGTCATTGAATGTGTGTTCTTTTCCTAAACCACAACTATAGTAATTGCATGTGTGTTCCTTTCCTAAACCACCACCAAAGTCATTGCATGTGTCTTCTTTTTCTAAACCACCACCAGAGTCATTGCATGTGCATTACTTTCCTAAACCACCGCCAGAGTCATTGCATGTGTGTTCCTTTCCAAAACCACCACCAGAGTCATTGCATGTGTGTTCCTTTCCGAAACCACCACCAGAGTCATTGCATGTGTGTTCCTTTCCTAAACCACCACCAGAGTCATTGCATGTGTGTTCCTTTTCCTAAACCACCACCAGAGTCATTACATGTGTCTTCTTTTTCTAAACCACATGGATGCACCTGAGTCATTGCATGTGTATTCCTTTCTCAACCCACCACCAGAGTCATTGCATGTGTGTTCCTTTCCTAAACCACCACCAGAGTCATTGCATGTGTCTTCCTTTCCTAAAACACCACTAGAGTCATTGCATGTGTGTTCCTTTCGAAAACCACCACCAGAGTCATTGCATGTGTGTTCCTTTCCTAAACAACCACCAGAGTCATAGCATGTGTGTTCCTTTCCTAAACCACCGCTAGAGTCATTGCATGTGTCTTCTTTTCCTAAACCACATGCATCCACCAGAGTCATTGCATGTGTGTTCCTTTCCTAAACCACCACCAGAGTCATTCCATGTGTCTTCTTTTCCTAAACCACATTGATCCACCAGAGTCATTGTATGTGTCTTCCTTTCCTAAACCACCTCCAGAGTCATTGAATGTGTTTTCTTTTGCTAAACCACATGGATCCACAAGAGTCATTGAATGTGTTCCTTTCCTAAACCACCACCGGAGTCATTGCATGTGTCTTGTTTTCCTAAACCACATGTATCCACCAGTGTCATTATATGTGTGTTCCTTTCTTAAACCACCACCAGAGTTATTGCATGTGTGTTCCTTTCCTAAACCACCACCAGAGTCATTGCATGTGTCTTCTTTTCCTAAACCACATGGATCCACCAGAGTCATTGCATGTGTCTTCCTTTCCTAAACCACCACCTGAGTCATTGCATGTGTGTTCCTTTCCTAAACCACCACCAGAGTCATTGCACGTGTCTTTTTTCCTAAACCACATGGATGCACCAGAGTCATTGCATCTGTCTTCCTTTCCTAAACCACCACCGAAGTCATTGCATGTGTGTTCCTTTCCTAAACAACCACCAGACTCATTGAATGTGTGTTCTTTTCCTAAACCACAACTATAGTAATTGCATGTGAGTTCCTTTCCTAAACCACCACCAAAGTCATTGCACGTGTCTTCTTTTTCTAAACCACCACCAGAGTCATTGCATGTGTCTTACTTACCTAAACCTCCACCAGAGTCATTGCATGTGTGTTCCTTTCCAAAACCACCACCAGAGTCATTGCATGTGTGTTTCTTTCCTAAACCACCACCAGAGTCATTGCATGTGTGTTCCTTTTCCTAAACCACCACCAGAGTCATTACATGTGTCTTCTATTCCTAAACCTCATGGATGCACCAGAGTCATTGCATGTGTATTCCTTTCTCAACCCACCACCAGAGTCATTGCATGTGTGTTTCTTTCCTAAACCACCACTAGAGTCATTGCATGTGTCTTCCTTTCCTAAAACACCACTAGAGTCATTTCATGTGTGTTCCTTTTGAAAACCACCACCAGAGTCATTGCATGTGTGTTCCTTTCCTAAACAACCACCAGAGTCATTGCATGTGTGTTCCTTTCCTAAACCACCGCTAGAGTCATTGCATGTGTCTTCTTTTCCTAAACCACATGCATCCACTAGAGTCATTGCATGTGTGTTCCTTTCCTAAATCACCACCAGAGTCATTGCATGTGTCTTCTTTTCCTAAACCACATGGATCCACCAGAGTCATTGTATGTGTCTTCCTTTCCTAAACCACCACCAGAGTCATTCCATGTGTTTTCTTTTCCTAAACCACATGGATCCAGCAGAGTCATTGCATGCGTGCTCCTTTCCAAAACTACCATCAGAGTCATTGCATGTGTCTTCTTTTGCTAAACGACATGGATCCACGAGTGTGATTGCACATGTGTTCCTTTCTTAAACCACCACTAGAGTCATTGCATTTGTGTTCTTTTCCTAAACCACATGGATCCACCAGAGGCATTGCATGTGTGTTCCTTTCCTAAACCACCACCGGAGTCATTGCATGTGTCTTGTTTTCCTAAACCACATGGATCCACCAGTGTCATTACATGCGTGTTCCTTTCTTAAACCACCACCAGAGACATTGCATGTGTGTTCCTTTCCTAAACCACCACCAGAGTCATTGCATGTGTCTTCTTTTCCTAAACCACATGGATCCACCAGAATCATTGTATGTGTCTTCCTTTCCTAAACCACCACTAGAGTCATTGCATGTGTGTTCCTTTCCTAAACCACCACCAGAGTCATTGCATGTGTGTTCCTTTCCTAAACCACCACCAAAGTCATTGCATGTGTCTTCTTTTTCTAAACCACCACCAGAGTCATTGCATGTGCATTACTTTCCTAAACCACCGCCAGAGTCATTGCATGTGTGTTCCTTTCCAAAACCACCACCAGAGTCATTGCATGTGTGTTCCTTTCCGAAACCACCACCAGAGTCATTGCATGTGTGTTCCTTTCCTAAACCACCACCAGAGTCATTGCATGTGTGTTCCTTTTCCTAAACCACCACCAGAGTCATTACATGTGTCTTCTTTTTCTAAACCACATGGATGCACCTGAGTCATTGCATGTGTATTCCTTTCTCAACCCACCACCAGAGTCATTGCATGTGTGTTCCTTTCCTAAACCACCACCAGAGTCATTGCATGTGTCTTCCTTTCCTAAAACACCACTAGAGTCATTGCATGTGTGTTCCTTTCGAAAACCACCACCAGAGTCATTGCATGTGTGTTCCTTTCCTAAACAACCACCAGAGTCATAGCATGTGTGTTCCTTTCCTAAACCACCGCTAGAGTCATTGCATGTGTCTTCTTTTCCTAAACCACATGCATCCACCAGAGTCATTGCATGTGTGTTCCTTTCCTAAACCACCACCAGAGTCATTCCATGTGTCTTCTTTTCCTAAACCACATTGATCCACCAGAGTCATTGTATGTGTCTTCCTTTCCTAAACCACCTCCAGAGTCATTGCATGTGTTTTCTTTTGCTAAACCACATGGATCCACAAGAGTCATTGAATGTGTGTTCCTTTCCTAAACCACCACCGGAGTCATTGCATGTGTCTTGTTTTCCTAAACCACATGTATCCACCAGTGTCATTATATGTGTGTTCCTTTCCTAAACCACCACCAGAGTCATTGCATGTGTGTTTCTTTCCTAAACCACCACCAGAGTCATTGCATGTGTGTTCCTTTTCCTAAACCACCACCAGAGTCATTACATGTGTCTTCTATTCCTAAACCTCATGGATGCACCAGAGTCATTGCATGTGTATTCCTTTCTCAACCCACCACCAGAGTCATTGCATGTGTGTTTCTTTCCTAAACCACCACTAGAGTCATTGCATGTGTCTTCCTTTCCTAAAACACCACTAGAGTCATTTCATGTGTGTTCCTTTTGAAAACCACCACCAGAGTCATTGCATGTGTGTTCCTTTCCTAAACAACCACCAGAGTCATTGCATGTGTGTTCCTTTCCTAAACCACCACCGGAGTCATTGCATGTGTCTTGTTTTCCTAAACCACATGGATCCACCAGTGTCATTATATGTGTGTTCCTTTCTTAAACCACCACCAGAGTCATTGCATGTGTGTTCTTTTCTTAAACCACCACCAGAGTCATTGCATGTGTGTTCCTTTCGTAAACCACCACCAGAGTCATTGCATGTGTCTTCTTTTCCTAAACCACATGGATCCACCAGAGTCATTGCATGTGTCTTCCTTTCCTAAACCACCACCTGAGTCATTGCATGTGTGTTCCTTTCCTAAACCACCACCAGAGTCATTGCACGTGTCTTTTTTCCTAAACCACATGGATGCACCCGAGTCATTGCATCTGTCTTCCTTTCCTAAACCACCACCGAAGTCATTGCATGTGTGTTCCTTTCCTAAACAACCACCAGACTCATTGAATGTGTGTTCTTTTCCTAAACCACAACTATAGTAATTGCATGTGAGTTCCTTTCCTAAACCACCACCAAAGTCATTGCACGTGTCTTCTTTTTCTAAACCACCACCAGAGTCATTGCATGTGTCTTTCTTACCTAAACCTCCACCAGAGTCATTGCACGTGTGTTCCTTTCCAAAACCACCACCAGAGTCATTACATGTGTGTTCCATTCCTAAACCACCACCAGAGTCATTGCATGTGTGTTCCTTTTCCTAAACCACCACAAGAGTCATTACATGTGTCTTCTTTTCCTAAACCACATAGATGCACCGGAGTCATTGCATGTGTATTCCTTTCTCAACCCACCACCAGAGTCATTGCATGTGTGTTTCTTTCCTAAACCACCACCAGAGTCATTGCATGTGTCTTCCTTTCCTAAAACACCACTAGAGTCATTGCATGTGTGTTCCTTTCGAAAACCACCACCAGAGTCATTGCATGTGTGTTCCTTTCCTAAACAACCACCAGATTCATTGCATGTGTGTTCCTTTCCTAAACCACCGCTAGAGTCATTGCATGTGTCTTCTTTTCCTAAACCACATGCATCCACTAGAGTCATTGCATGTGTGTTCCTTTCCTAAACCACCACCAGAGTCATTGCATGTGTCTTCTTTTCCTAAACCACATGGATCCACCAGAGTCAGTGTATGTGTCTTCCTTTCCTAAACCACCACCAGAGTCATTGCATGTGTTTTCTTTTCCTAAACCACATGGATCCAGCAGAGTCATTGCATGCGTGCTCCTTTCCAAAACTACCATCAGAGTCATTGCATGTGTCTTGTTTTCCTAAACGACATGGATCCACGAGTGTCATTGCACATGTGTTCCTTTCTTAAACCACCACTAGAGTCATTGCATTTGTGTTCTTTTCCTAAACCACATGGATCCACCAGAGGCATTGCATGTGTCTTCCTTTCCTAAACCACCACCGGAGTCATTGCATGTGTCTTGTTTTCCTGAACCACATGGATCCACTAGTGTCATTACATGCGTGTTCCTTTCTTAAACCACCACAAGAGACATTGCATGTGTGTTCCTTTCCTAAAGCACCACCAGAGTCATTGCATGTGTCTTGTTTTCCTAAACCACATGGATCCACCAGAGTCATTGTATGTGTCTTCCTTTCCTAAACCACCACTAGAGTCATTGCATGTGTGTTCCTTTCCTAAACCACCACCAGAGTCATTGCATGTGTCTTTTTTTCCTAAACCACATGGATCTACCAGAGTTATTGCATCTGTCTTCCTTTCCTAAACCACCACCAGAGTCATTGCATGTGTGTTCCTTTCCTAAACAACCACCAGAATCATTGAATGTGTGTTCTTTTCCTAAACCACAACTATAGTAATTGCATATGTGTTTCTTTCCTAAACCACCACCAAAGTCATTGCATGTGTCTTCTTTTCCTAAACCACATGCATCCACCAGAGTCATTGCATGTGTGTTCCTTTCCTAAACGACCACCAGAGTCATTCCATGTTCTTCTTTTCCTAAACCACATTGATCCACCAGAGTCATTGTATGTGTCTTCCTTTCCTAAACCACCTCCAGAGTCATTGCATGTGTTTTCTTTTGCTAAACCACATGGATCCACAAGAGTCATTGAATGTGTGTTCCTTTCCTAAACCACCACCGGAGTCATTGCATGTGTCTTGTTTTCCTAAACCACATGGATCCACCAGTGTCATTATATGTGTGTTCCTTTCTTAAACCACCACCAGAGTCATTGCATGTGTGTTCCTTTCCTAAACCACCACCAGAGTCATTGCATGTGTCTTCTTTTCCTAAACCACATGGATCCACCAGAGTCATTGCATGTGTCTTCCTTTCCTAAACCACCACCTGAGTCATTGCATGTGTGTTCCTTTCCTAAACCACCACCAGAGTCATTGCATGTGTCTTTTTTCCTAAACCACATGGATGCACCAGAGTCATTGCATCTGTCTTCCTTTCCTAAACCACCACCGAAGTCATTGCATGTGTGTTCCTTTCCTAAACAACCACCAGACTCATTGAATGTGTGTTCTTTTCCTAAACCACAACTATAGTAATTGCATGTGAGTTCCTTTCCTAAACCACCACCAAAGTCATTGCACGTGTCTTCTTTTTCTAAACCACCACCAGAGTCATTGCATGTGTCTTTCTTACCTAAACCTCCACCGGAGTCATTGCATGTGTGTTCCTTTCCAAAACCACCACCAGAGTCATTGCATGTGTGTTCCATTCCTAAACCACCACCAGAGTCATTGCATGTGTGTTCCTTTTCCTAAACCACCACCAGAGTCATTACATGTGTCTTCTTTTCCTAAACCACATGGATGCACCAGAGTCATTGCATGTTTATTCCTTTCTCAACCCACCACCAGAGTCATTGCATGTGTGTTTCTTTCCTAAACCACCACCAGAGTCATTGCATGTGTCTTCCTTTCCTAAAACACCACTAGATTCATTGCATGTGTGTTCCTTTCGAAAACCACCACCAGAGTCATTGCATGTGTGTTCCTTTCCTAAACAACCACCAGAGTCATTGCATGTGTGTTCCTTTCCTAAACCACCGCTAGAGTCATTGCATGTGTCTTCTTTTCCTAAACCACATGCATCCACTAGAGTCATTGCATGTGTGTTCCTTTCCTAAACCACCACCAGAGTCATTGCATGTGTCTTCTTTTCCTAAACCACATGGATCCACCAGAGTCATTGTATGTGTCTTCCTTTCCTAAACCACCACCAGAGTCATTGCATGTGTTTTCTTTTCCTAAACCACATGGATCCAGCAGAGTCATTGAATGCGTGCTCCTTTCCAAAACTACCATCAGAGTCATTGCATGTGTCTTCTTTTCCTAAACGACATGGATCCACGAGTGTCATTGCACATGTGTTCCTTTCTTAAACCACCACTAGAGTCATTGCATTTGTGTTCTTTTCCTAAACCACATGGATCCACCAGAGGCATTGCATGTGTGTTCCTTTCCTAAACCACCACCGGAGTCATTGCATGTGTCTTGTTTTCCTAAACCACATGGATCCACCAGTGTCATTACATGCGTGTTACTTTCTTAAACCACCACAAGAGACATTGCATGTGGGTTCCTTTCCTAAACCACCACCAGAGTCATTGCATGTGTCTTCTTTTCCTAAACCACATGGATCCACCAGAGTCATTGTATGTGTCTTCCTTTCCTAAACCACCACTAGAGTCATTGCATGTGTGTTCCTTTCCTAAACCACCACCAGAGTCATTGCATGTGTCTTTTTTTCCTAAACCACATGGATCCACCAGAGTTATTGCATCTGTCTTCCTTTCCTAAACCACCACCAGAGTCATTGCATGTGTGTTCCTTTCCTAAACAACCACCAGAGTCATTGAATGTGTGTTCTTTTCCTAAACCACAACTATAGTAATTGCATGTGTGTTCCTTTCCTAAACCACCACCAAAGTCATTGCATGTGTCTTCTTTTTCTAAACCACCACCAGAGTCATTGCAGGTGCATTACTTTCCTAAACCACCGCCAGAGTCATTGCATGTGTGTTCCTTTCCAAAACCACCACCAGAGTCATTGCATGTGTGTTCCTTTCCAAAACCACCACCAGAGTCATTGCATGTGTGTTCCTTTCCTAAACCACAACCAGAGTCATTGCATGTGTGTTCCTTTTCCTAAACCACCACCAGAGTCATTACCTGTGTCTTATTTTCCTAAACCACATGGATGCACTAGAGTCATTGCATGTGTATTCCTTTCTCAACCCACCACCAGAGTCATTGCATGTGTGTTCCTTTACTAAACCACCACCAGAGTCATTGCATGTGTCTTCCTTTCATAAAACACCACTAGAGTCATTGCATGTGTGTTCCTTTCGAAAACCACCACCAGAGTCATTGCATGTGTGTTCCTTTCCTAAACAACCACCAGAGTCATTGCATGTGTGTTCCTTTCCTAAACCACCGCTAGAGTCATTGCATGTGTCTTCTTTTCCTAAACCCCATGCATCCACCGGAGTCATTGCATGTGTGTTCGTTTCCTAAACCACCACCAGAGTCATTGCATGTGTGTTCCTTTACTAAACCACCACCAGAGTCATTGCATGTGTCTTCCTTTCATAAAACACCACTAGAGTCATTGCATGTGTCTTCCTTTCGAAAACCACCACCAGAGTCATTGCATGTGTGTTCCTTTCCTAAACAACCACCAGAGTCATTGCATGTGTGTTCGTTTCCTAAACAACCACCAGAGTCATTGCATGTGTGTTCCTTTCCTAAACCACCGCTAGAGTCATTGCATGTGTCTTCTTTTCCTAAACCACATGCATCCACCGGAGTCATTGCATGTGTGTTCCTTTCCTAAACCACCACCAGAGTCATTGCATGTGTCTTCTCTTCCTAAACCACATTCATCCACCAGAGTCATTGTATGTGTCTTCCTTTCCTAAACCACCTCCAAAGTCATTGCATGTGTTTTCTTTTCCTAAACCACATGGAGCCAGCAGAGTCATTGCATGCGTGCTCCTTTCCAAAACTACCATCAGAGTCATTGCATGTTTCTTCTTTTCCTAAACCACATGGATCCACCAGAGTCGTTGCATGTGTGTTCCTTTCCTAAACCACCACCGGAGTCATTTCATGTGTCTTGTTTTCCTAAACCACATGGATCCACCAGTGTCAGTACATGAGTGTTCCATTCTAAAACCACCACCAGAGGCATTGCATGTGTGTTCCTTCCCTAAACGACCACCAGAGTCATTGTCATGTGTCTTCTTTTCCTAAACCACATGGATCCACCAGAGTCATTGCATGTGTGTTCCTTTCCAAAACCACCACCAGAGTCATTGCATGTGTGTTCCTTTCCTAAACCACCACTAGAGTCATTGCATGTGTGTGATTTTCCTAAACCACATGGATCCACCAGTGTCATTGCATGTGTGTTCCTTTCTTAAACCACCACTAGAGTCATTGCATGTGTGTTCCTTTTCCTAAACCACCACCAGAGTCATTACATGTGTCTTCTTTTCCTAAACCACATGGATGCACCAGAGTCATTGCATGTGTATTCCTTTCTCAACCCACCACCAGAGTCATTGCATGTGTGTTTCTTTCCTAAACCACCACCAGAGTCATTGCATGTGTCTTCCTTTCCTAAAACACCACTAGAGTCATTGCATGTGTGTTCCTTTCGAAAACCACCACCAGAGTCATTGCATGTGTGTTCCTTTCCTAAACAACCACCAGAGTCATTGCATGTGTGTTCCTTTCCTAAACCACCGCTAGAGTCATTGCATGTGTCTTCTTTTCCTAAACCACATGCATCCACTAGAGTCATTGCATGTGTGTTCCTTTCCTAAACCACCACCAGAGTCATTGCATGTGTCTTCTTTTCCTAAACCACATGGATCCACCAGAGTCATTGTATGTGTCTTCCTTTCCTAAACCACCACCCAGAGTCATTGCATGTGTTTTCTTTTCCTAAACCACATGGATCCAGCAGAGTCATTGCATGCGTGCTCCTTTCCAAAACTACCATCAGAGTCATTGCATGTGTCTTCTTTTCCTAAACGACATGGATCCACGAGTGTCATGCACATGTGTTCCTTTCTTAAACCACCACTAGAGTCATTGCATTTGTGTTCTTTTCCTAAACCACATGGATCCACCAGAGGCATTGCATGTGTGTTCCTTTCCTAAACCACCACCGGAGTCATTGCATGTGTCTTGTTTTCCTAAACCACATGGATCCACCAGTGTCATTACATGCGTGTTCCTTTCTTAAACCACCACCAGAGACATTGCATGTGTGTTCCTTTCCTAAACCACCACCAGAGTCATTGCATGTGTCTTCTTTTCCTAAACCACATGGATCCACCAGAGTCATTGTATGTGTCTTCCTTTCCTAAACCACCACTAGAGTCATTGCATGTGTGTTCCTTTCCTAAACCACCACCAGAGTCATTGCATGTGTCTTTTTTTTCCTAAACCACATGGATCCACCAGAGTTATTGCATCTGTCTTCCTTTCCTAAACCACCACCAGAGTCATTGCATGTGTGTTCCTTTCCTAAACAACCACCAGAGTCATTGAATGTGTGTTGCTTTCCTAAACCACAACTATAGTAATTGCATGTGTGTTCCTTTCCTAAACCACCACCAAAGTCATTGCATGTGTCTTCTTTTTCTAAACCACCACCAGAGTCATTGCATGTGCATTACTTTCCTAAACCACCGCCAGAGTCATTGCATGTGTGGTCCTTTCCAAAACCACCACCAGAGTTATTGCATGTGTGTTCCTTTCCAAAACCACCACCAGAGTCATTGCATGTGTGTTCCTTTCCTAAACCACCACCAGAGTCATCGCATGTGTGTTCCTTTTCCTAAACCACCACCAGAGTCATTACATGTGTCTTCTTTTTCTAAACCACATGGATGCACCAGAGTCATTGCATGTGTATTCCTTTCTCAACCCACCACCAGAGTCATTGCATGTGTGTTCCTTTCCTAAACCACCACCAGAGTCATTGCATGTGTCTTCCTTTCCTAAAACACCACTAGAGTCATTGCATGTGTGTTCCTTTCGAAAACCACCACCAGAGTCATTGCATGTGTGTTCCTTTCCTAAACAACCACCAGAGTCATAGCATGTGTGTTCCTTTCCTAAACCACCGCTAGAGTCATTGCATGTGTGTTCTTTTCCTAAACCACATGCATCCACCAGAGTCATTGCATGTGTGTTCCTTTCCTAAACCACCACCAGAGTCATTCCATGTGTCTTCTTTTCCTAAACCACATTGATCCACCAGAGTCATTGTATGTGTCTTCCTTTCCTAAACCACCTCCAGAGTCATTGCATGTGTTTTCTTTTCCTAAACCACATGGAGCCAACAGAGTCATTGCATGCGTGCTCCTTTCCAAAACTACCATCAGAGGCATTGCATGTGTCTTCTTTTCCTAAACCACATGGATCCACCAGAGTCGTTGCATGTGTGTTCCTTTCCTAAACCACCACCGGAGTCATTGCATGTGTCTTCTTTTCCTAAACCACATGGATCCACCAGTGTCAGTACATGAGTGTTCCTTTCTAAAACCACCACCAGAGGCATTGCATGTGTGTTCCTTTCCTAAACCACCACGAGAGTCATTGCATGTGTCTTCTTTTCCTAAACCACATGGATCCACTAGAGTCATTGCATGTGCCTTCTTTTCCTAAACCACCACCAGAGTCTTTGCATGTGTGTTGCTTTCCTAAACCACATGGATCCACCAGAGTCATTGCATCTGTATTCCTTTCCTAAACCACCGCCAGAGTCATTGCATGTGTGTTCCTTTCCTAAACAACCACCAGACTCATTGAATGTGTGTTCTTTTCTTAAACCACAACTATAGTAATTGCATGTGTGTTCCTTTCCTAAACCACCAGCAAAGTCATTGCATGTGTCTTCTTTTTCTAAACCACCACCAGAGTCATTGCATGTGTCTTACTTTCCTAAACCACCACCAAAGTCATTGCATGTGTGTTCCTTTCCAAAACCACCACCAGAGTCATTGCATGTGTGTTCCTTTCCTAAACCACCACTAGAGTCATTGCATGTGTGTTATTTTCCTAAACCACATGGATCCACCAGTGTCATTGCATGTGTGTTCCTTTCTTAAACCACCACTAGAGTCATTGCATGTGTGTTCCTTTTTCTAAACCACCACCAGAGTCATTACATGTGTCTTCTTTTCCTAAACCACATGGATGCACCAGAGTCATTGCATGTGTCTTCCTTTCTCAACCCACCACCAGAGTCATTGCATGTGTGTTCCTTTCCTAAACCACCACCAGAGTCATTGCATGTGTCTTCCTTTCCTAAAACACCACTAGAGTCATTGCATGTGTGTTCCTTTCGAAAACCACCACCAGAGTCATTGCATGTGTGTTCCTTTCCTAAACCACCACCAGAGTCATTGCATGTGTGTTCCTTTCCTAAACCACCGCTAGAGTCATTGCACGTGTCTTCTTTTCCTAAACCACATGCATCCACCAGAGTCATTGCATGTGTGTTCCTTTCCTAAACCACCTCCAGAGTCATTGCATGTGTCTTCTTTTCCTAAACCACATGGATCCACCAGAGTGATTGTATGTGTCTTCCTTTCCTAAACCACCACCAGAGTCATTGCATGTGTTTTCTTTTCCTAAACCACATGGATCCAGTAGAGTCATTGCATGTGTGCTCCTTTCCAAAACTACCATCAGAGTCATTGCATGTGTCTTATTTTCCTAAACCACATGCATCCAGGAGTGTCATTGCATGTGTGGTCCTTTCTTAAACCACCACTAGAGTCATTGCATTTGTGTTCTTTTCCTAAACCACATGGATCCACAAGAGTCATTGAATGTGTGTTCCTTTCCTAAACCACCACCGGAGTCATTGCATGTGTCTTGTTTTCCTAAACCACATGGATCCACCAGTGTCATTATATGTGTGTTCCTTTCTTAAACCACCACCAGAGTCATTGCATGTGTGTTACTTTCCTAAACCACCACCAGAGTCATTGCATGTATCTTCTTTTCCTAAACCACATGGATCCACCAGAGTCATTGCATGTGTCTTCCTTTCCTAAACCACCACCTGAGTCATTGCATGAGTGTTCCTTTCCTAAACCACCACCAGAGTCATTGCATGTGTCTTTTTTCCTAAACCACATGGATGCACCAGAGTCATTGCATCTGTCTTCCTTTCCTAAACCACCACCGAAGTTATTGCATGTGTGTTCCTTTCCTAAACAACCACCAGACTCATTGAATGTGTGTTGTTTTCCTAAACCACAACTATAGTAATTGCATGTGAGTACCTTTCCTAAACCACCACCAAAGTCATTGCACGTGTCTTCTTTTTCTAAACCACCACCAGATTCATTGCATGTGTCTTACTTACCTAAACCTCCACCAGAGTCATTGCATGTGTGTTCCTTTCCAAAACCACCACCAGAGTCATTGCATGTGTGTTCCTTTCTAAACCACCACTAGAGTCATTGCATGTGTGTTCCTTTTCCTAAACCACCACCAGAGTCATTACATGTGTCTTCTTTTCCTAAACCACATGGATGCACCAGAGTCATTGCATGTGTATTCCTTTGTCAACCCACCACCAGAGTCATTGCATGTGTGTTTCTTTCCTAAACCACCACCAGAGTCATTGCATGTGTCTTCCTTTCCTAAAACACCACTAGAGTCATCGCATGTGTGTTCCTTTCGAGAACCACCACCAGAGTCATTGCATGTGTGTTCCTTTCCTAAACAACCACCAGAGTCATTGCATGTGTGTTCCTTTCCTAAACCACCGCTAGATTCATTGCATGTGTCTTCTTTTCCTAAACCACATGCATCCACTAGAGTCACTGCATGTGTGTTCCTTTCCTAAACCACCACCAGAGTAATTGCATGTGTCTTCTTTTCCTAAACCACATGGATCCACCAGAGTCATTGTATGTGTCTTCCTTTCCTAAACCACCACTAGAGTCATTGCATGTGTTTTCTTTTCCTAAACCACATGGATCCAGCAGAGTCATTGCATGCGTGCTCCTTTCCAAAACTACCATCAGAGTCATTGCATGTGTCTTCTTTTCCTAAATGACATGGATCCACGACTGTCATTGCACGTGTGTTCCTTTCTTAAACCACCACTAGAGTCATTGCATTTGTGTTCTTTTCCTAAACCACATGGATCCACCAGAGGCATTGCATGTGTGTTCCTTTCCTAATCCACCACCGGAGTCATTGCATGTGTCTTGTTTTCCTAAACCAGATGGATCCACCAATGTCATTACATGCGTGTTCCTTTCTTAAACCACCACCAGAGACATTGCATGTGTGTTCCTTTCCTAAACCACCACCAGGGTCATTGCATGTGTATTCTTTTCCTAAACCACATGGATCCACCAGAGTCATTGTATGTGTCTTCCTTTCCTAAACCACCACTAGAGTCATTGCCTGTGTGTTCCTTTCCTAAACCACCACCAGAGTCATTGCATGTGTCTTTTTTTCCCTAAACCTCATGGATCCACCAGAGTTATTGCATCTGTCTTCCTTTCCTAAACCACCACCAGAGTCATTGCATGTGTGTTCCTTTCCTAAACAACCACTAGAGTCATTGAATGTGTGTTCTTTTCCTAAACCACAACCATAGTAATTGCATGCATGTTCCTTTCCTAAACCACCACCAAAGTCACTGCATGTGTCTTCTTTTTCTAAACCACCACCAGAGTCATTGCATGTGCATTACTTTCCTAAACCACCGCCAGAGTCATTGCATGTGTGTTCCTTTCCAAAACCACCACCAGAGTCATTGCATGTGTGTTCCTTTCCTAAACCACCACCAGACTCATTGCATGTGTCTTCTTTTCCTAAACCACATGGATCCACCAGTGTCATTGCATGTGTGTTACTTTCTTAAACCACCACCAAAGTCATTGCATGTGTGTTCCTTTTCCTAAACCAACACGGTCTTGGTGGTGGCACGGCAGATGCCATGGATAGGCTAAAGATGGGGCCAATGAGTGCTAGGGGAATCCAGGGAGGGAGAGCGTGGTGATTCCACGCACGGAAGTTCTTGTATATTCTCTATCAATGGTGTTTACAAGTGCTCCTAAGGCTCTCAACAAGAAGGAGATGGTGTCTCTTACTCCCTGTTCACTAGCCCTAGAGTTCTACCTTAGACAGAGAATGATTGATCTATTGGCCGTCCCCTCTCTGTGGAGGCCCCGGTGCTCCTTATATAGGGGAGCCTGGGTTACAATTCTAGGCCACAGGTGGCAACATATTCTTCGAATATGCTCCTTTCATAAAGCAGATGCTTCTTTATTCCTCTTTAATGGCTTGTCCGAGCTTTGGACGTAACCCGCAGCGTCATCCTCGTCTTTTTGCGTCACCAAACACGGGCTACGTCAACCGGCTTTGCTCGCATCACCTTGGTCGCCCCTGACCCGCTGGTCCTCTTCTTTACTTTACTTTGCTCATGCTACAGCTAATAAAGACACCTTTTGAACAACAGGGAATTCCTTCTCTTGGAAGCTAAGATAATCCGGCTAGCATATAGCTAATACAGCTTACCCGTTTACCTAGAAGATAGATAGACATGGTCGGTGCAAATCTTATGCCGCCCGGACCATTGTCAAGGTAATTCCCCATGGGCTGGGTCACACCGTGATTCGTCCTGCCTTGAGGTGACCTGGTCAGCACTTTGCTTTGACCGCGTCGTACCCCGGCTAACTCGGCCCTTATACCCCGGTGTTACCCTACCTGGGGGTATCCCCCAACATTAGTCCCTGAAGCTGGTGCAGTCTTAGCAACTTTTAGTTGTTAAGGCCACAGCAGGTTCCCTTATCCGGATCTTTCACTCCGTAGGCCGAGTTACTTCATAACCCAGAGTTTCTCATCTTGCAACCCTTTTGCACTTTCCGAGTTATTCCTCGTTGGCTAGGTCTTTCGCTTGCTTATCCGGGTTACCTTTCCTTCTCTCGTACTCTTCTCCACATCCTACGTGGAGGGTAATCATCATTTGCCTCATTTTAAGGGCCATGCGCATTTACCGCGCCAATTACTGTCGCTGCGTCAGTCATAACTGTTGTAAACGTCCCATCACTGCAGCGCCTCGTTAACTCTAACACTGTGTCATGTCATGGGATCGCTTGCTCCCAGGGCCCCTCCTATGGCCTTGTTCTGATTGGCTGCTCAGGCCGCGTACACGCTCGTTGCGTGTGGCACGTCACCCACAAAGGATCCCACGACGCGCATCCGTCACGGTTAAGTAGGGGGTGCGGGGCACTCCCAGGGGAAGTTCCCCCATTTGCGCCGCGCTCCACTACTCTGTCTCTTTTTCACAGTGACTCCGCTGCTGCCGCCAGTTCTCTGCTTCACGAGCGCCACCACGACCGCTACCACTCACATCCGTGCCACCGTCCCCATTCACAGTTTCCATCACGGGGACTTGCGCTTCCCACTTTCCTTCCTCTGGCTATTGCTACTTTGATTATTCCGTCAAAACCTTCAAATCCACCATGTCTAAGGCGGAGGCAGTGGTGGCGCAGCAGGAAGAAGGAGTGGAGGGCCGCGAGCGCGGCGGTTGGGCCGGCTCCATCGTCTGCGAGGAGGATCTCAATTGGCTCCGTGCCACGCAGCGCATCCCCGCTGGCGTCTCCTGCCGCCTCGCCTCCGATGATGTCTTTCCTTCCCCCAAATCTAGGGAGTATGTAGTTTTTCTATCGCATTTCCAGCGTGGCTTCGGCCTTCCCACCTCTGATTTCTTCTTTGATTTTGTTTCCACGTACAAGTTGCAACCGCATCACCTCCCTGCAAATGCTATTACTTCTCTGTCCTCCTTTGCTTCTGGCATCGAGGGGTACATTGTCCTCTGGCCAACCAAAGAACTTTGGATCAAGTTCTTTGGCCTGCGGAGGAACGTGATTCCGGATAAGGAGTGCACCCCGAAGAACAAGCAGTTGACCCAGTGTGGCGCCGCCTCCATCTCACCCCGGAAACAATCCGTGTTCCCCGGGTTATGGGACTCAAATCTTGCAAGGGCTGGGCCCGGACTTTCTTTTATGTCTGAAACACCACCAAGGAGGACCTGATCCGGTTGCTCCCCTTCAAACTTGGCCCTCCTGACACCTCGCGTTGGGAGAGCATCCTGAAGCAGCCCATGGCCCTGGCGAACCAAGTGGCACGCCCGATCAAGGAGCTTCTCAAGGGGAAACTCTGGGGGGAGGATATCACGATCACTTTCCTCCGCAGCCGGG
Organism: Avena sativa; assembly: GCA_916181665.1. Lineage (NCBI taxonomy): Eukaryota > Viridiplantae > Streptophyta > Magnoliopsida > Poales > Poaceae > Avena > Avena sativa. Next base: position 370,283,062 of record OV702291.1, on the reverse strand, counting down.
TCTCCCCCCTCTAGAAGCGAGCCCACAAGATCTTCTATCTTAGCGGCCCTCTTGACCCTCACCGGACCTCTTCTTTCGAGCTGGAAAACTCGGTGGTTTACCGCCGGGTTAAGTCCATATTCAACATGTAGAAGGAGTTCTCCGAGGATTGGGAGTGGGGACTCGAGCCCTTCACCCGTGCCAACCCTCCTCGAAAGGTAAATTAGCCCTTCTTTGTTTCTCGAATCTTCTTCATATGTCGGTTTTCCTTTGTAACTTGGCAATTATTCTCTCGGAAATTTCTCCAGCAACCGCTGGAGGATGGCGAGGTGCTGGCAAGCAAATGGTTGAAGGACCCCACCGAGGAGGACGAGGTGGATCCTGATCCGGAGGTCTTCCTGCCTACCCCGGACGTCGTTAGATGCAGCGCTGGTAAGGCCTCTTCACTAAGGGATTGGCCAGACGATGATGACTCGGATGTTGAGGTCCTTGAGGTACTTGATTCGGTTATCATCCCTTATGCACACCTGGCTATGTCCGAATCTTCAGCTAACCCGGACGATCAGGTCTGTGAGGTTACTCCCCTTTCAACTGGTGGCCCGGCTCCGGCTCCGTCCCAGAAGCGCGCAGCTACCTCGGCCACAGCTTCGGAGGTGCCGCCGCCCAAGCAGAGGCAAAAGAAGTCCGGGGTTAAATCCTCGGCCAAGCCTGCCGCCAAGAGCACGGTTTGGAGGGCGCCCCTGCCTCGGGCTCCTCCTACCGCGGATGAGTAAGTCCTTTGATTCTGCTCCTTTGGTTTTTCTCCTTCGCTTGCCTTTGTTTCTTACTGATTCTTCTTTTTGACTTGGTGATTTTTCTCTCAGAGCTCCTAGGGACATCCCTCAGAACGGCCCCGGCATTGCCTCCCCACTCCGGAGCAGCCCCTCTCCCACCTGCAACGATGATTATCGCCCGCTCAACCCTATCCAAGAGGGCTCCGCGGCTGCGGCTGACCAGAGCCCACCTTGCCAAGAGGAGGGCAATGTCGGCGCGGGGGGTAGTGGGCCGGATCTGCATACCGCGATGCCGGATCTCCCTGGTTCCTCGGCCTCAGTGCCAGATCCTGAGGCGCCCGCTTCATCGGAGCCGCCTCCAGCATCTCTAGTACCAGCACCAGGAACATCAGCAGTAATAGCACCAGTAGCAGCACCAGAAGCAACAGCAGCAACAGCACCAGCAGCAGCAACAGCAAGAGTCTCCAAGCCTCCGAAGGGAAAAGCTCCATCGGCTCCCTCCACGTCTACTCCTTCCATGGCCGACATCTTTCAGCCAATTCCTCCACCCTCGTCCAACAAAGCCAAAGTAACTTCATCCGGGTCTACTGCCTCCGGATCAGAGGACAGCCAACAACTGGTTTTGCACACCAGCCCCGCTGCAGCTCAATCCGCTAGGGGGAGGCCCACATGAAGGGCCTTGTGGCGAGCCATTCTCCGAGGGGCAAAAGTTACAGTCCACAACTCCTTGAGTATGTGAAGAACTAGAACGACACCGAGTTCTTCGATCCTCAAGACGATTTGCCGGAGAGGTTCGGCCCAGCCGAGTTCAGCGCCCAAATGAACTCCGCTACCAAGGCTATCTCTTTGGCTGGCCGGATGATGGAGGTAATCCTTTTTCTCTGCTGCAGATGTTTTACACTACTGAAGCATTATAGATATAACCCCTAGTCCCCGACCTCTGAGGGAATAATTTGTTATTCGGTCGGATGCCTCTCACAGAGCTTAGCTTTTGTTCATAATGACATTAATTTGCAATAAATTTTGGGTCGGGTCTAGTTCCCTTGGCCCGTACCTTATGTACTTCGAATATCCACACACCTAGAGCCGGGTTAAGTTCCACTTGGCCCGGGTCTTGTAGACTTCGAATATGCACACACCTAGATCCGGGTTAAGTTCCACTTGGCCCGGATCTTGTAGACTTTGAATATCCACACACCTAGAGCCGGGTTAAGTTCCACTTGGACCGGGTCTTGTAGACTTCGAATATCCACACACCTAGAGCAGGGTTAAGTTCCACTTGGCCCGGATCTTGTAGACTTCGAATATCCACACACCTAGAGCCGGGTTAAGTTCCACTTGGCCCGGGTCATGTAGACTTCGAATTATTTCTACTTTGCCTCTGAACTTTCGTCTCTTCCTTGCTTATTTCAGATTACCACTAATCGCCAAACCGCTGAGTTCCAGCGCCTGCTGGACTCCTACAAAGACATTCGCGGGCATTATGGTAAACTCTTGGTAGAGTACCAGAAGAGGGGTTAGTTTCCATTCCTTTTCTCCCTTGTTCATTCAAACTTATTAGGACTTATATGAATGTCTTGTCCAAATCATGCAGCCGAGGTTGAAGCTGATAATAAAATCATGAGGAAGAATCTTGCGGAGATCAAAGGTAAACTCATCCCTTTCATATAATCATTGTACTTTCCTTGCCTCATCCGGTGGACACTCATACTTTAGGTCCTCCGGATCATGTTGCAATTGCTCTCGATAACAGTGTCACCATGCCTGAACTGATGACCCACTGGCTCGAACAAGCAGGTAACTATGAAGCTGCACTGAAGAAGAAAGATGAGGAAAGAGCTCGGCTCAGGCAGCAGGACTCGGAGATCACTCGGCTGAACGCTGAAATTAAAAAGCTTAAGAGCTCCCATCAGTCTGCGCTGGAGAAGGCCGACCAGGAATTTGCCGAGGAGAAAGAGCGTTTAACCATGCAAATCTCCAAGGACAAGAGCCTACTGGAGGAAGCCGACATCAAGCTTACGTCAGTGACCACCGAATACAAAAAACTCTGGGTCCACAATGCCAATGTTGATTCCGAGCTTCAGCGACTCCTCTTCCAAATTGCGCGTAAGTTTTCCGCCCTTGCTTGATCTGTTACTATTCGGATTTGGTCCATTTCCACACTGTTTCTCTTCTTATCTTTAGGCAAATTTCCAGAGAGCGATACGCTTGCTGCCTCTGCCGTACGCCAATCTCGCGAACAACGTGGAATTCCTGCTGCCCCTGATGGCGAGCCAATCCCCTATACCACGGAATATCTCCTGGCGCGTCTCACCGCTCGCCTTGAGGTAGTAAAGAACCATGGTGCGGACATCATCCTAGCGGCAACACGGATCAGCTGCCTTTGGCCCAGTGAAACCATTCCAAAAAAAGGCTCGTCTTTTATAGCCAAACTCATGGAATGTGACACGCAGCTGCATTTGTGGCACGAATTTGCTGCACGAGCTGGGGCTGACATTGCTCTGAAATTTGCGCTCTCATGGTACGAAGGAATTGACTTGCATTGCTCACTCATATGCGCACCGGGTCTAAGTGGTGCGAGGATCCGGAATGGATCGCACGCCGCCAGGCCTGTGCCAACAAGCTCATCCAATTCTCCTTCTGCCATGCTTGGAACGAGGGGCCGAGCTATCTTGATACTACTGATGAAGAAATTGTCTCTAGAGCTGAAGAGGAAGGGAGCAAGAGCGAGGGCTCGGAGCTAGGCGACGAGGCTGAAGACCCGGAGGACAATGAAGTTGACCCGGAGGACGAAGCCGAAGCTAGCGCTCCTCCCCCACACTCCGAAGTACCTCCCTCCTCGACAAATGATTCTTCTACTGCTCCTGCCCCTTGAAAAACACTTGTTACATTTATTAGATCCTCGGAATGCTGGGCGCAGATGTATTTAAATACCTTGGTTTCTTTGTGCTACAATTTTATGTTCCGAACTAAATATTATTGCCGGATTATCATGGGCAAAGTCCTCGAGTTTCATTTTCTTGTTCCCCCAATTTTTGACTCGGCTCACATCTACCTTGATTCGGTTTTTCGACTTACGAGTCCGAGGTTCAAAAAATTGACTTAACAATACTTGAAACCTTGAGATTGGCTCAAAATGATTTGGCAATTTAGGGAAGAAAATAAACTAAGGGTTAGCCAAAAAACCAATGTCGGCCCGCTTAAGTTCTTTTCCTTAGTCGTTTTCCGTGTGCTTTGCCATTCCAAAAAAATTCTCTTGCTTGCCATGAAGCCATTTTTTGTTGGACAACAGCAAAGTCGAAGAGTTAAGTTTTTGGTGCTCACACTTTACTAATCCAAGTAATACATAAGCGACTTAACCCAGTCGACAAAAAAATACGGAAACAAGAGACAAGTGTTATAACAGTCCCCGAGTTTTTGCTCGGGGTACTAAAGTTTTTATTGATAAGCTCATTGTCGATATACATACCGACATACGAGTAGTTCAGATACATTCACCTCTTAGGTGTAGAAAGGACGTAGCAGTGCTACATTCCATGGTCTTTTGGATTCTTCTCCGGACTTGTCCGCCTTGTTCTTTTGCTGGGGCTATGCATCAATAAGATAGTAGGAATCATTGTGCAAAGCTTTGCTCACAATGAAAGGTCCTTCCCATGGAGGGGATAACTTATGCATGCCAGCAGTGCGCTTTATTAGCCTTAGCACCAAATCACCTTCCCGGAAAACTCGGGGGTTTACTTTTCGGCTATGGTAGTGTCGGAGATTTTGCTGATATATGGCGGATCTGGACAAGGCCAGTTCTCTCGCTTCTTCCAGCTGATCAACATCTTTTTGCCGGGCTTCGCGCACTTCGGCTTCTGTGTATTGGTGACCCTTGGCGAATCATGCTCTATGTCGGCTGGTAATACAGCTTCTGCCACATATACTAGAAAGAATGGTGTATAGCCTGTTGATCGATTCGGAGTTGTTCTTAAACTCCAAAGTACCGCTGGTAGTTCTTCTATCCAGCACCCCGCTGATCTTTGTAGAGGCTCTATGAGCCGAGGTTTTATCTCGGACAGTACTAGTCTGTTGGATCTTTCCACTTGCCCGTTCGATGCAGGGTGGGCGATTGAAGCGACATCTAACCGGATCTTCTTTTCTTGGAAAAATCTTGCAAATGCTCCTTCAGCGAAATACGTCCCATTATAAGTTATGATGCTATGGGGGTAGCCGTACCTTAGGATTATATCCTTGAGGAATCTTACTGCTGTTGCCCCATCACATTTCCGAATCGGTTTCACTTCAATCCATTTCGTGAATTTGTCAACCATGACCAGAATATGGGTCATCCCTCCTTTGGCCGGCCTAAATGGTCCTACCATGTCTAGGCACCATACATCAAATGGCCATGTAATGGGGATAGTTTTTAGCTCCGACATTGGTAGGTGAGTTTTTGTGGTGTATCTTTGACAACCATTGCATTTTTTCACCAAGTCCTCTGCTTGCTCCAAAGCACTGGGCCAATAAAACCCATGCCGAAAATCTTTTGCTACTAAGGCCCTTGAGGAGGCATGGTGGCCACATTCTCCTAGGTGAATATCCTGGAGTATCTCAAGTCCTTCCTCCGGATCAACACACCGTTGTAGTACCGTTGTCACACTTCTTTTGTATAATTCAGCGTTGATAATTGTATAGGCCTTTGCCCTCCTCTGAATTTGCCTTGAACTTATTTCATCATCCAGCAAGATTCCCTCTTTCAAGAAATCAAAAATCGGCTTGGCCCAAGATGGCATAGCCCGGACAAGGAATGGTTCCTCGTCAACCTCCATTGCATCCACCGACATAACTCCTGCCGGATCAAGCTGAATAGTCCCCGGGTTTGCTGATGTAGTCCCCGGGTTTGCGGAGGTGCTTCCCCATTCTATCTCCATAGGTGCAGCTCCTAATCCGGGAAGTGATGGGATATAAATTGAATCTGATTCGGGTGATGGTGTGATAGATGCTTTTCTCAAGTGCTCTAAAGCCACGTTTGGCGGAATGTGTTGCCGGGATGAGCCCAGCTTGGACAGTGTATCTACTGCCTCATTTTCGATCCAAGGTACGTCATGGAACTCACACCCTTTGAAGAATCCGCTTATTTTATGAACATGGAACCTATACAGGGCCACGTTAGCATCCAGGGAATCCCAATTTCCAGGCACTTGCTGCACCACCAAATCCGAATCTCCAAAGCATTGTATCTGACGTATCCCTACTTCCTTTGCCACTTTGAGACCATGTACCAATGCTTCGTACTCCACCACATTATTCAAGGCACTGAAGTGGATTTGAAGGACATACTTCAGTTGATCCTTCTTGGGGGAGGTAAGCACTACTCCAGCGCCTAATCCGTCTTTCAGTTTCGATTCGTCGAAGTGCATTTACCAGTAATTGGAGTCCGGCAGGGGTGGCTCGTATTGCATTTCAGCCCAGTCCACAAAGAAATCCGCCACAACTTGTGACTTAATCGCATCCTTCTGTCGAACTACGGTGCGTATGGAGCTAACTCGATAGCCCACTTTGCTATTCGGCCGCTTGCGTCCTTGTTACTCATGATCTCTGAAATGGGTGCCTCACATATCACCTTGATGGGGTGTTCCTCAAAATAGTGTTTGAGTTTCTTGGCCGACATATATACGCCGTATGCCATCTTCTGATAATGAGGATAATTCTGTTTTGAGGCTGATAATACTTCCTCAGATAATACACTGGCCTTTGCACTGACTTTCCTTCCTCCTCGCGCTCCACTACGATCACTGCACTTACGACTCGGTTGGTCGCGGCTACGTAGAGCAACATTGGCTCCTTAGGTAATGGTGCAGCTAGGATTGGCGCGGTAGATAACATCTTTTTCAATTATCGAAATTCTAGATCCGCCTGTGGTGTCCATGTGAACTTATCTGCCTTTTTCATTAGCTGATAGAGGGGCAAGGCCTTCTCTCCCAACCAACATACGAACCGACTTAACAATGCCAGGCAACCAGTGAACTTCTGGACATTGTTAAGACACTTTGGCAGTTCCATTCTTTCTATGGCCCGGATTTTCATCGGGTTAGCTTCAATGCCACGGCTAGATACCAAAAAACCGAGTAATTTTCTGGCGGGTACACCAAAAGTGCATTTCTCCGGGTTCAGCTTCATTCGGAACCTTCTCAAGTTTGCGAAAGTCTGCCGGATATCCTCAAGGAGCGTATCGCTTTCCTTGGTTTTTATTACCACATCATCCACGTAAACTTGCACATTCCAACCTATTTGGTCATGCAAGCATTTTTGCATGCATCGCTGGTACGTTTCTCTTGCATTACGTAATCCAAACGGCATAGTGCGATAGCAATAAGCCCCATACGGGGTAATAAACACAGTATTTATTTGATCATCCAGATTCAGGGGTATTTGATGGAAACCAGAATACGCGTCAATGAATGATAGTAGCTCACATCCGGCCGTTGAGTCTGTGACCTGATCTATTCTAGGGAGTGGGAATGGATCTTTTGGACACGCCTTATTTAGGTTCGTGTAGTCGATACACATGCGCCACACCACAACCACGTTCGGATCATCTTTCTTTTTCTCCACCAGCACCGGATTAGAGAGCCAATCCGGATAGAGTACCTCCATGATAAATTCGGTCGCTAATAATCTTGCTATCTCATCTCCAATAACTTTCCTTCCGTCTTCTGTGAAACTTCTGAGAGGCTGCTTTACCAGCTTAGCCCCGGGTCTTACATTCAATGAGTGCTCAGCCAACTCCCTCGGTACACCTTGCAGATCTTGCGTAAACCAAGCAAAGATATCCCGATTCTCACGGAGGAAGTTGACGAGCTCGCTTTCCTATTTGCTGCTTAACCCGGCACCAATGGTAACGGTGCGCTCTGGGAACTGATCATCGATTGGCACTTTCTTCGTGTCCTTAGTTTCTTGGAACGATACACTCCCATGCGGGTTGGTCAGGGCCGGCATATATTGTTGCGCGGATTGAGCCAATGCCGCTACTTCTAGTATCTTCATCTTTTCTTGAGCCATCACGAGCGACTCGGCTAAAATGGATCCGGCTGAGGCGCACTCGATCGAACGCTGGAAGTCCCCTGATATAGTTATCACGCCCCTTGGGCCGGGCAACTTCATCTTAAGGTAACTGACATGGGTAGTTTCCATGAATTTGCTCAGTGCTGGCCTGCCGAGTAACGCGTGATAAGCGCTTTCCAGGTTCACCACCTCGAATTCCATGTTCTTAGTGCGACAATTGTCTCTTGTGCCGAATAACACATCAACCCGGACCTTACCAATTGGTTCACACGAAATACCCGGCACAATGCCATGAAAGGTGGTCCTTGTTGCTTGCAACATGTTCTTTGTTATCCCCAACTTGTGCATGGTATCCTTGTACATAATGTTGATACTGCTGCCATTGTTAATCAACACCTTGGAAAATCTCACATTGAGATTCGGCCCGATGAACATCGGATCCAAGACCAGAGCGTAGGTTCCTAGGCTTGGCATGATCTTTGGGTGATCCTTAAAACTCCATGTAATCTTCTGATCCGCCCAAGGCATATACCTCACCACCGCTGGCATTACTGTGTTTACCTCCATATGCCGACGCTGCAAGCTTTTCCAGTCATTCTCTTCCATAGTGAACACACAGTAGCTTTGATGATGTTCCATGTACTCATTTCGTCCCTCATTCTCGTTGTAACCTTGGCCTTGTTGTTGATTATCGCCCACTTGATGTACCGCATCCCTTCTTTCTGGATTCTCTTACCTCGGTGGAGGTGGTGGAAGCAACAGTTGCTGTCCATTTCCCCCTATTAGTAATGGTGGCCGTGGTGTTTCATTTCTAGGTGCTTCATTCCGAGGTGCCTAAGCATTCCCCGAACTCCCCTGTTCTAATTTCCTCATCCATTCACATTGCTGGGTCGTATGATTCGCTGGATTGTTCGGGCTTGGCGTATGAAATTTGCATGGTTGATCTAGCATAGACTCGAAAGTATACCTCGGCCTATCCTTTCGTTCCTGCCATTGCTTTTTTTGCTCCGGGGTCCAAGGCTTTCTCCCTTCGTTTTTCTGTTGCTAGCTCTGCCCTCCAGTTTCTTGGCGTTGACTGGTTCCAGCATTGGGTTGATCCCGGTCCACTGCTGCGACTTGCTACGAGTTATACCGATAATCCAGGCGCTCGTCCCTTCTCTTTCCTCGGAAATCATTCCTCCTTGATGATCCGGGGCCATCCCAGCCGTAATACTCTTCGTTTTCTTTGCTAGACATCAGCCGGGGTTGCGTTGGATCTCCCAAGGCATATGAATCGGCGATCCAGATCGTCTCAGCCAAGGTAGTTAGCATATCTCGCTGTAATCTTTGCCACAACATACTTCCATATCTGCACCCCTGAGCGAACCGCGCAATAGCTTGTGATTCGATCACTCCTTCGCACGAGTTTCTCACATTGCACCACCGAGTCAGGAAATATCTATCTGGCTCATTCGGTCTCTGCCGGCACAACGCAAGTGTTTGGGGTCTGTTAGGTCTCTTGTAAGTGCTTGAGAAATTGCTGACAAACAACTCCTGGAAATCCAACCAGCAGTTAACGCTTCCTGGGTGCAAATTGTTCAACCAAACCCACGCTGGTCCTTCCAACATCTGCGGTACATACGTGACCGCCCATCTCAAATTTCCTGTTGCGATCTTGACCGTTGTGGCATAGTCAATCAGCCAATCCTCTAGCCTGGTACTACCATCATAAGTTCGCGTTCCTCTAGCCAGCTGAAAGTTCGGCACTGGTGGCTCATTCATGATCCGGGGCCCGAAACATGTTGGACCCGGTGGACCTTGTAACTCGATTTGCTCCGACCTATAAATCCTATCCAACTTCAACCTCGCATCATCTGGCTGCAAGTTCCTGCTTCCCAACCGTGATCCAATTACTTGGTGATCCGGTGTGGGGTATCCACCATTGACCATAGCCGAATAACCATCATTGTATCTTTCCTGATCTGGATGTGTGTGATGCTGTTGTGCCGCTTGTCCTGCACTTCCTTCTTGCCGAGGTACGCGTTGTTGCCGTGTCTGAGGTACATTTTGCCCCGCTCCCACGGGATCGCGCTGTCCGGCATTGCCGTTTGGCAGCATTTCTTTGACCGGCATTTCCTTGGTCACGGTTACCTCAGACAGCCACACCCCGGCTGGTACTGTGCCGGTCCTCATCAACTTACACTGCTTTCCCTTTTCCAGCCCTTACCGGGTCATAAGGGACCATTTGCTTGTCTCTTCCCCGGAGTCTGCTACCTCTTCTCTCCTGGGATTATGACCCGAAGATGACGTGGCTCCTCTGGATCTTGCCGGGTTATTTCTGGCTGAATGTACCACCTATGAGGCCCCTGGTGGTGCCGGGTTAGCCTTCTTTATTTCTTCATTTTGTTGGCATGCAACTCTCAACAGGTGATTTACCCTCTCTTGCTGCCTTTGTCAGGCCTCTCCGGTTAAACCTTCTAACTCGGACGTGGCCGCATTTGCTGCTCTGAGGTTATTTGTTGGGGTACTGTATTGATCCAATCCTCCTGTTACTATCATAGTTGTCTGACCCGGCCTAGGCTCATACTCCTTGTCAATCTCAGTGATCAGGTTCCTGCCCCGGATTTTCACTCCATCGATACGGTTTGCCTTAGCATACTCTCTCAAGGTGATGTTCAGCGACTGATGCAGCTCTGCTACTTTCTTAGCTCCAGCTAACATTTTCCGCCTAGTTTCTTCTAACTCAACTTTTGCCTGAGCCGGATCTACCACAGGTGCTATTGGCGTTGCCAAGCTATCTATCGCTTGCTGGAGAACGATTTCTGGCCTTTCCAGTGGAGGAAACCTAGATCTTGTCTGTTTGGGCGTTACCTCTGGCTCTGGCGCCAGATCTTTGCTCGGTCCCGCATCTAGCATGGTCATCAAGACCTAAACGCTGCTAGTGGGGCGAGCGATACGCACTCCACGAGCGGCGCTGAGAGGTGGTTCGCCTCCCTCGACAATGTGCCGCGGGTGAACATAGGACTCATCCACCTCGACGTAGATCTTGTGCGCGCCAAGCTTTAGGAAGACGCCGTTACACGGTGGAAGGTGCCTACCGAAGCTTCCCGCGTTGTCGCTGACGTAGTAAAACGCTCCAAAGCGCTGAACCAAGCCTGAAACGATATGCTCGCCGGTGGTTGAGGAGTTTCCCGTATGGATTTTCACCCCTGCTAGCACCGCTTGCCCCATAGTGGGCGCCAACTGTCGTGGTGGTGGCACGGCAGATGCCATGGATAGTCTAAAGATGGGGCCAATGAGTGCTAGGGGAATCCAGGGATGGAGAGCGTGGTGATTCCACGCACGGAAGTTCTTGTATATTCTCTATCAATGGTGTTTACAAGTGCTCCTAAGGCTCTCAATAGGAAGGAGACGATGTCTCTTACTCCCTGTTCACTAGCCCTAGAGTTCTACCTTAGACAGAGAATGATTGATCTATTGGCCGTCCCCTCTCTGTGGAGGCCCCGATGCTCCTTATATAGGGGAGCCCGGGTTACAATTCTAGGGCACAGGTGGCAGCATATTCTTCGAATATGCTCCTTTCCTCAAGAAGATGCTTCTTTATTCCTCTTTAATGGCTCGTCCGAGCTTTGGACGTAACCCGCTGCGTCATCCTCGTCTTTTTGCATCACTAGACACGGGCTACATCATCCGGCTTTGCCCGCGTCACCTTGGTCGCTCCTGACCCGCTGGTCCTCTTCTTTACTTTACTTTGCTCACGCTACAGCTAATAAAGCCACCTTTTGACCAGCGGGGAATTCCTTCTCTTGGAAGCTAAGATAATCTGGCTAGCATATAGCTAATCCAACTTACCCATTTACCTGCAAGACAGATAGACATGGCCGGCGCAAATCTTATGCCGGCCGGACCATTGTCAAGGTAATGCCCCATGGGATGGGTCACACCGTGATTCGGCCTGCCTTGAGGTGACCTGGTCAGCACTTTGCTTTGACCGCGTCGTACCCTGGTTAACTCGACCCTTATACCCCGATGTTACCCTACCTGGGGTATCCCCCAACAACCACCAGAGTCATTACATGTGTCCTCTTTTCCTAAACCACATGGATGCACCAGAGTCATTGCATGTGTCTTCCTTTCTCAAACCACCACCAGAGTCATTGCATGTGTGTTCCTTTCCTAAACCACCACCAGAGTCATTGCATGTGTCTTCCTTTCCTAAAACACCACCAGAGTCATTGCATGTGTGTTCCTTTCGAAAACCACCACCAGAGTCATTGCATGTGTGTTCCTTTCCTAAACCACCACCAGAGTCATTGCATGTGTGTTCCTTTCCTAAACCACCGCTAGAGTCGTTGCATTGTGTACTTTTCCTAAACCACATGCATCCACCAGATTCATTGCATGTGTGTTCCTTTCCTAAACCACCACCAGAGTCATTGCATGTGTCTTCTTTTCCTAAACCACATGGATCCACCAGAGTCATTGCATGTGTCTTCGTTTCCTAAACCACCCCTAGAGTCATTGCATGTGCCTTCTTTTCCTAAACCACATGGATCCAGCAGAGTCATTGCATGTGTGCTTCTTTCCAAAACTACCATCAGAGTCATTGCATGTGTCTTCTTTTCCTAAACCACATGGATCCACGAGAGTCATTGCATGTGTGTTCCTTTTGTAAACCACCAATAGAGTCATTGCATTTGTGTTCTTTTCCTAAACCACATGGATCCACCAGAGTCATTGCATGTGTGTTCCTTTCATAAACCACCACCGGAGTCATTGCATGTGTCTTGTTTTCTTAAACAACATGGATCCACCAGTGTCATTACATGTGTGTTCCTTTCTTAAACCACCACCAGAGTGATTGCATCTGTGTTCCTTTCCTAAACCACCACCAGAGTCATTGCATGTGTCTTCTTTTCCTAAACCACATGGATCCACCAGAGTCATTGCGTGTGTCTTCCTTTCCTAAACCACCACCAGAGTCATTGCATGTGTGTTCCTTTCCTAAACCACCACCAGAGTCATTGCATGTGTCTTTTTTTCCTAAACCACATGGATCCACCAGAGTCATTGCATCTGTCTTCCTTTCCTAAACCACCACCAGAGTCATTGCATGTATGTTCCTTTCCTAAACAACCACCAGAGTCATTGAATGTGTGTTCTTTTCCTAAACCACAACTATAGTAATTGCATGTGTGTTCCTTTCCTAAACCACCACCAAAGTCATTGCATGTGTATTCTTTTTCTAAACCACCACCAGAGTCATTGCATGTGTCTTACTTTCCTAAACCACCACCAGAGTCTTTGCATGTGTGTTCCTTTCCAAAACCACCACCAGAGTCATTGCATGTGTGTTCCTTTCCTAAACCACCACCAGAGTCATTGCATGTGTCTTCTTTTCCTAAACCACATGGATCCACCAATGTCATTGCATGTGTGTTCCTTCCTTAAACCACCACCAGAGTCATTGCATGTGTGTTCCTTTTCCTAAACCACCACCAGAATTATTACATGTGTGTTCCTTTTCCTAAACCACATGGATGCACCAGAGTCATTGCATGTGTCTTCCTTTCTCAAACCACCACTAGAGTCATTGCATGTGTGTTCCTTTCCTAAGACACCACCAGAGTCATTGCATGTGTCTTCCTTCCCTAAAACACCACCAGAGTCATTGCATGTGTGTTCCTTTCCTAAACCACCACTAGAGTCATTGCATGTGTCTTCTTTTCCTAAACCACATGCATCCACCAGAGTCATTGCATGTGTTTTCCTTTCCTAAATCACCGGAAGAGTCATTGAATGTGTGTTCTTTTTCTAAACCACCACCAGAATCATTGCATGTGTGTTCCTTTCCTAAACCACCACTAGAGTCATTGCATTTGTCTTCCTTTCCTAAACCACCACTAGAGTCATTGCATGAGTGTTCCTTTCCTAAACCACCACCAGGGTCATTGAATGTGTGTTATGTTCCTAAACCACCACTAGAGTAATTGCATCTGTGTTACTTTCCTAAACCACCACCAGAGTCATTGCATGTGTCTTGTTTTCCAAAACCACATGGATCCACTAGAGTCATTGCATGTGTCTTCTTTTTCTAAAACACCACCAGCGTCATTGCATGTGTCTTCCTTTCTTAAACCACCACCAGAGTCTTTGCATGTGTGTTCCTTTCCAAAACCACCACCAGAGTGATTGCATGTGTGTTCCTGTCCTAAACCACCACCAGGGTCATTGCATGTGTCTTATTTTCCTAAACCACATGGATCCACCAGTGTCATTGTGTGTGTGTTCCTCTCTTAAACCACCACCGGAGTCATTGCATGTGTGTTCCTTTTCGTAAACCACCACTAGAGTCATTACATGTGTCTTCTTTTCCTAAACCACATGGATCCACCAGAGTCATTGCATGTGACTTGCTTTCCTAAACCACTACCAGAGTCATTGCATGTGTGTTCCTTTCCTAAACCACCACCAGATTCATTGCATGTGTCTTCCTTTCCTAAACCACCAACAGAGTAATTGCATGTGTGTTCCTTTTGAAAACCACCACCAGAGTCATTGCATGTGTGTTCTTTTCCTAAACCACATGGATCCACTAGGGTTACTACATGTGTGTTCCTTTCCTAAACAAACACTAGAGTCATTGCATGTGTATTCTTTTCCTAAACCACCACCAGAGTCATTGCATGTGTCTTCCTTTCCTAAACCACCACCCGAGTCATTGCATGTGTCTTCCTTTCTTAAACCACCACCAGAGTCAAGGCATGTGTGTTACTTTCCTAAAACACCACCATAGTCATTGCATGTGTCTTCTTTTCAAAAACCATATGGATCCACCAGTGTCATTGCATGTGTGTTCCTTTCCTAAACCACCACCAGAGTCATTGCATGTATGTTCCTTTCCTAAACCACCGCTAGAGTCATTGCATGTGTCTTCTTTTCCTAAACCACATGCATCCACCACAGTCATTGCATGTGTGTTCCTTTCCTAAACCACCACTAGAGTCATTGAATGTGTGTTCGTTTCCTAAACCACCACCAGAATCATTGCATGTGTGTTCCTTTACTAAACCACCACTAGAGTCATTGCATGTGTCTTACTTTCCTAAACCACCACTAGAGTTATTACATGTGTGTTCCTTTCCAAAACCACCACCAGAGTCATTGCATGTGTGTTCCTTTCCTAAACCACCACCAGAGTCATTGCATGTGTCTTCTTTTCCTAAACCACATTGATCCACTAGTGTCATTGCATGTGTGTTCCTTTCTTAAACCACCACTAGAGTCATTGCATGTGTGTTCCTTTTCCTCAACCACCACCAGAGTCATTACATGTGTCTTCTTTTCCTAAACCACATGGATGCACCAGAGTCATTGCATGTGTCTTCCTTTCCCAAACCACCACCAGAGTCATTGCATGTGTGTTCCTTTCCTAAACCACCATAAGACTCATTG
Source organism: Avena sativa (assembly GCA_916181665.1). Lineage (NCBI taxonomy): Eukaryota > Viridiplantae > Streptophyta > Magnoliopsida > Poales > Poaceae > Avena > Avena sativa. The sequence continues at coordinate 370,267,829 of OV702291.1, read as the reverse complement.
CATGTGTCTTCCTTTCCTAAAACACCACCAGAGTCATTGCAGGTGTGTTCCTTTCGAAAACCACCACCAGAGTCATTGCATGTGTGTTCCTTTCCTAAACCATCGCTAGAGTCATTTCATGTGTCTTCTTTTCCTAAATCACATGCATCCACCAGAGTCATTGCATGTGTGTTCCTTTCCTAAACCACCACCAGAGTCATTGAATGTGTGTTCTTTTTCCTAAACCACCACCAGAATCATTGCATGTGTGTTCCTTTCCTAAACCACCAGTAGAGTCATTGCATGTGTCTTCTTTTCCTAAACCACATGGATCCACTAGCGCCATTGCATGTGTCTTCTTTTCCTAAACCACATGGATCCACCGATGTCATTGCATGTGTGTTCCTTTCTTAAACCACCACCAGCATCATTGCATGTGTGTTCCTTTTCGTAAACCACCACGAGAGTCATTACATGTGTCTTCTTTTCCTAAACCACATGGATCCACCAGAGTTAGAAATAGAACTAAGCCAAACCCGCACGATTTTCGAGGCATGCCTTTCTGAGGCCCCTCCCATCGGCTCTCGCCGGCGTCACTCCGGCACCGTCGCACACCATATCATGGGCTCCTCTTCTCTTGATTCTTCTGGTGGTGATTGGAAAATCACCTATTCTGGAAGTTCCATCGATGGTAAGTTCCTAGTTGGGTCTCTGATTCTCTCGGCTAATCGCTGGTTGGTCATTCTCAATGCCAACGGCTCTCCACTTGAGGGTAGATGCATGGAAAATGGGGAGGTACTCTCAATTGGATCAGTGGTGAGGTTACCCTCTCATCTTGCAAGAATCAATGATTTTTCGACAGCATCTTCTAGTTTTCTTGGGACTTCTCATGCTATAGAAGACAAGGTTGAAGATTTGAAACTTATGTGGCACGTTACAAGTTCTTCCTTGCCTTTTAATGATTTGTACAAAGCTCCTGGTTTTTTGGTCCTTTATTCTCTTGCTAAGCGAGTTGTGTTTCTTAATCAAGATAAGGTGGTGATTGATCCTAGATTCCTTCTTCAAAATGAAAAGATCTTCTCTGGTGTGACTTTGGATCTTGTGATCAAAAGAGTGGTGGTGGGTGCTCAAATTGCCAACATGGCACAAGCATCATCGGACAAGATCAACAAATGCATTTCATTGGATTTCTCTAAGGGGAAGATTTTTGAGACAAATACTTTCAAAAAATTTGGTCATCACATCAATTTCGCTAGTGGATTGCACAGAAGACCTTTCTTCCTTGTTGGCTCATTTGGTCGTGCAAACTTTAAAATTGATGTTCATACTATTGGCATTGCACTCCAAGCTTGTTTTGGTGGCCTAGCTTCAAAATTTCAAGTCAAGATCCTCCAAGATAGAACATTTAGATTCTCTGTTGCATCACGTGTTGTGGGCTTTGAAATATATAATTCTGTTACCTTCTCACATGAATTTTTTGTCTTGAAGATCAACCTTTGGGGTGATGGAGGTCCAAATTGGAAATTTGAAGAGAAAGAATATTACAAAGAATTGGACAAGGATTGGATTTTTGTTTCATACAAAAAGAAAAAAAAGGCTTTAGTTTTTGATCGTATTGGTTCATCGATTTCCTCGTCAATGGCCCCATGCAATAACGGTCAAATCAAAGATGATATTAAACGAGTGGTACCGGGCACGTCATTTGCGGAAATAGTGGTTAATGGGAAAGTTATTGAGGGTGCGCAATCTCCTGCAGACAACAAATCATCCTCAATTAATCTGCCTGATCTTTTACCATTTTTGAAATTCCCTACCTTCCCTTCTTGTCCTTGGCCCGACAAATCTTACCTTAATTGGTTCAAGGCCCATGTCTCGCTGCAAGTGTCGCGGCCCAGGGTGTTTGATTCTCTTAAGGATTTTGCTCTCGCCCAAAAAAAGAGAACTCCCGAACCCCCTGCCTCCTCAACTCCCATGCCTGCAGAAACCCCAACTTCCTTGCTCCGCTCGTCGCCGACGACAACCGTTGCCGCAATGGCAAACATTTCGCTTGACCCACAGCCTTTCCTACCCCATGGCTTTGAGATTTTGTAGGTGGATAGCCGGAATCGGGTCATGAGGGTGGTGGTTCCTCGTCGACCAAGGGCTCATGAATAGTATGCTATTGCGCACATTCATCCCCTCCCCCCTGGTCCAGTTCCATTTGATAATATCAGAGATGTGTTGCAAGATTTCTTTTTCAATGAGGCTCGTGTTGATTTCCGTGATATCCAAGACTGTCCATTTGGCTCTGCATATGTTCAATTTACCAATGTCAGTGACCGAGACCGTTTAATCACTGTGGGTCTAATCCCTTTCTAGGATGTTGCAATCTCTTTTGCTAGGCACAATGAGGGCATTAACTGGCGTAGGACTCAGCTAAACAATGAATGTTGGGTCATGCTCCTGGGTCCTCCACTTGATCATTGGCATACTGATGATCCGAATGTTGTTTTCTCTGATATTGGTAAGGTGTTTCTTTGGGAAAGGGACCCTAAGCACAAGGGCAGGATCATTGCTAAACTCAGAGTCACTGACCTTTTGGATGTGCCTAAAAGTGTTAGATTCACCATTGGGGACCTTGTGGAAACTGAATCATGGACTTTCTCTATGGAACTTTTAAACAGCAATCTCCTGGGCGGGGGCCCACCTGATGATGACGCTGACCCTCATCCCTTGCCTATGCTGGGACCCATTTTTGGCCCCCCTCCTCCACCACCTCCTCCACAACCTGAAGGGGACATTGGTGGATGGGACCAATGGGTTGATCCATCACCTGAACAGAATAATGCCGGTTGGGGTAATTGGAATGCAGTTCAAGGACCTGTGTTTGCTGGGGGTTTTGAAATGCCTATTGATAACCTGGATTTGCCACCTCAGGAGGCTAACAGTGCTGTTAATGGTTCCATTCCTGTGGCCAATGTTTCTTCTGACAATGACAATGCTTCTGTCCATGGAGCCGAGGATATTGAAGTGGAACAACAGATTGTTGAAGCTAACCAGGATGTGGGCATGGGTGAGGGACTGCTAATATTTTGCAGAATTACCAGGATGATGAGGAGGAGAGCCATCATGCTAATGAAGGGAACCAGCAGGATGACTGGATGATTGAAGACACAAACCTTCTCTCTCCCAATGAGGCACACCTGCAAGTTGGGATGGCCCTCACTCCTTTTGTCAACTCCTCTGAGGTGCTATCTGCTAAGCAATCCTTCTCCAAACAAGGACTAGAACTCTAGGACAGATTTTTTGCTCCACACATCAACAATTCCTCACCTGGCAAAGGCAGACTGCAATGTGATATCCTTGTAAGTTGGTTTAACTTTATCACCCTCATGCTCATCACTCCTGAAAAATTCAGTTGGGCAAGACAGTTTCTTACTTCTCCTCTTTGGGATATTATAAAGGAGCCAATTGCAGAAGAAAATACATTTACTTTCATTATCCCTGATGAATGTGTTGGACAGATGCCTCCTCACTGCCTGAATGAATCTCCATCAAACTTGATGGTGCCAAATGCCCCAACAAAAAAAAGGAGGGGAAAAGAACCTTTGGTGGACACTGAGGTGAGAAGGAGCCCCAAAATTGTGGAACTTAATGGGGGATTTAAAAGCCATGTGAATTGTTCTGATTTTACTTGTCTCACTTGCAATGAAGCTCCACCTTGTCTCAGCAATAAAGTTGTTAAGAACCTTGCTGGTTCGTTTTGCAAGGTTAAGGAGGGTGAACTTGAGAAAAGGCTGCTGAAGAAGAGCAGAGTCAATGATCTGACCATCAAGCCACCTGGAAAACCTGGACCAAGGAAGATTGGTTCTGACACAAACCTTTCAAGCAATAAGAAAGGAGAAGCTGCCAAATCTTGTGGACAGCAGTCTAAGAAGAAAGCACCTAAATAATGTTTTTAATGTCTGCAAAATATTGTCCTTTTGTGCGTGGATCAATTACCCTTGGAATCTGTTATGAGTTGTTTAGAACCATTCTGCTCCTATGCAGGTTTATGACTTCAGTACCTTATGATATTTACAAGTTTGTTTGTGTGACTACAAATCGTGTGTCACCCCAATGCTATCTCAACTTGTTTATCAATGAGTAACAACAGAAATTGGAAATTTCTGAACTGGAATCTCAGAGGAATTAACTCTGAGAAGAAGTCGTTGGCATTAAAAAGTAAAACCATTGAATCTGAATCTGATATCATTTGTCTCCAAGAAACCAAGAGAGAAATCTTTGATATAAATTATTTAAAGAAATTATGTCCAAATAAGTTTGACAGCTTTGACTTTCTACCTTCAATTGGTGCTTCTGGAGGGATCATCATCATATGGAACAGTTCATTATTTAATGGAACCAGAGCATTCCAAAATGAATTCTCCACTTCTGTCACTTTCACCTCTCAACTATCTAATGACTCCTAGACTCTTACAAATATCTATGGCCCATGTTAAGCTGATAGGAAAATTGACTTTTTGGACTGGTTTTCCAACATCATAATGCCTGATAATGTGGATTGGCTTGTCTTAGGAGATTTTAATATCATCAGAAGACTTACTGATAGAAATAAAAGTGGGGGTGACATTAATGACACTATGTTTTTTAATGAACCTATCAGCAACCTGGGACTTATTGAACTACCACTGAAAGGAAGGAAATTCACTTGGATTAACATGCAGAAAAAACCCCTTCTGGAAAGACTTGATTGGTTTTTTACTTCTAGCTCATGGACAACCAAATATCCATATACTTTGGTTACCCCACTATCCAAACCTACTTCTGATCACCTACCTTGTGTCATCTCTATTGGAAATAACATTCCCAAAGCACAAATATTTAGATTTGAAAATTACTAGCTTCATCATTCTGATTTTAGACAGATTGTGAAAAATGCCTGGAATATACCAGTGAATCACCAGGACTTGGAAAAAAGGATATGTGCCAAGTTGAAAAATGTGAGGAGAGGCATCAAGATTTGGGCCAAGCAGTTACCATGCTTAAAAGACCAAATAGATAAGGTGAATGACACAATTGACCTTCTAGATCTACTTGAAGAGTCTAGAACATTAACCATCAATGAATGGCACCTCAGAGATATTCTGAAATCACATATTATCTCTCTACTCCAGAATCAAAACACTTATTGGAAACAAAGAGGAAAAATTAAATGGGTAAAACTAGGTGATGAAAATATAAAGTTTTTTCACTCCAAAGCTACCATCAGCCATAGGCACAATTGTATATCAATGATCAAGAATGATAGTGGGCATGAATTTTTTAGTCACTATGACAAGGTTGATATACTATGGAATGATTTCAAAGCAATAATGGATACATCAAACAAAACTGAGATGCTTTTCAACCTTGAAGATTTCTATGGAAATGGTATGACTCATGAGATGAAGAATTCACTTGAAAGGCCTTTTCTTGAGAAAGAAATCAAGGAGGTTATGTCTGATTTGCCAAATGACAAGTCCCCTGGGCCTGATGGTTTTAACAATGAATTTATCAAAAGCTGCTGGTCAATCATTGGAAATGATATCAAACTGCTGATCCATGACTTCTACAATGAGAAAGTTTCTCTTGAAAGCATCAACTCATCCTACATTACTCTCATTCCTAAAAATAAATGCCCTTCTACCTCTGCTGATTTCAGACCAATATCCTTATTAAACTGTGTGTTCAAAATCATTACCAAACTTCTTGCAAACAGACTACAATCTGTTATTCAAAATCAATATGGTTTTCTCAATAACAGATCTATTCAGGATTGCCTTGGATGGGCATTTGAATACCTATTCCAGTGCCACAAATCAAAGGAGGAAATCCTAATTCTAAAACTTGATTTTGAGAAGGCATTTGATACAATTGATCACTCTGCCATCATAAATATCCTCAAAGCTAGAGGATTTGGCAGGAAATGGATCAAATGGATAGGAATGATTTTTGAATCTGGATCCTGTGAAATCCTTCTAAATGGGGTGCCTAGGAAAAAATTCTACTGCAGGAGAGGTGTGAGACAAGGAGACCCACTTTCACCACTACTTTTTGTTCCTGCTGCTGACCTACTACAATCTGTCTTGAATAAGGCCATGCACATGAATCTTCTGACCCCCCCAATAGATGGACCTCCCAACAGTGATTTCCCTGTAATCCAATATGCTGATGATACATTGGTGGTACTTAAGGCAGATGCTACTCAATTATTGTCCTTGAAAGCCCTGCTTCAAATATTTGAAAACTCCACTAGACTCAAAGTCAACTACTTGAAGTCTAGCATGATGCCAATAAATTTATGTAATGATAGGTTGATGCATTTTGCTCAGACAATCAATTGTCAAACTAGCAGCCTCCCTTTCACCTATCTTGGATTGCCACTAAGCATTTCAAAACCATCCATGGAACACTTTCTGCCTATTGTTCAAAGAGTTGAAAGAAGGCATTGTGGTATAGCTGATTTCTTGAACTATGGAGGAAAACTACAACTGGTAAAATCTGTACTTTCCTCACTCCCTCTATTTTTCATGAGTTGTCTAGAGGTACCAATTGCCATCAAGGATCAAATTATAAAATACATGAGACATTGTCTTTGGAGAAAAAAGACTGAAGATGTTCAAGCCAAAGGACAAGCACTGGTATCTTGGGATAAAATCTGTCGTCCTAAAAATCAAGGGGGTCTAGGAGTCCTAAATCTACAGATTCAAAATACTGCCCTCCTTCTAAAGAATCTGGAAAAATACTACAATCACCAGGACATCCCTTGGGTTCATCTCATTTGGGAAACCTACTACAAAAATGGAAAATTACCTAGAACAAGCATGGAAGGATCATTCTGGTGGAAATCTCATATCAAGTTAATTGATAATTTTAAAGGCATGGCTAAGTGCAATCTGAATTCAAGAAAGTCTGCCTATTTTTAGTATGACCTTTGGCAAGATGAGTGCTTTATGAATAAATTCCCACATCTTCCGTCCTATGCTAAGTCTTCAAATATCAGTGTACATGACTTCTTACATGTTGATTTCTTGGAGGACAATTTTCACCTACCTCTTTCTCAACAAGCCTACTCTGAGTTTTTAATCATGGAAGAAATATGCCAGGAAATCATGCTAACCACTCACGGGGACATCCATGATAACTGGAGTTACATTTGGGGGACAGATAAATTTGAAGTAAAAAAGGCTTACTCATCCATGATTGGCTACTCCCCATGACCACCAAACTTCTCTTGGTTATGGACATCCTCTTGTCAGAATAAACACAAATTATTCTTCTGGCTTTTGCTTCTGGACAGACTGAATACAAGGAATCTTCTGAAAAGAAAACAGTTCATCCTGCCTGACTACAACTGTGTAACTTCAAACTATTACTTGGAAGAATCAGTTAACCATTTATTATGGGAATGTACTTTTGCAAACAAATGCTGGGACCATATTTACCGAAACAGAACTGCAAACTTATCAGGATTGGAAGATATTTTAGACATCAAAGAAAAGTTACACCTGCCATTTGCAATGGAAATCATTGTCATGGCTACCTGGGGTATCTGGATATGCAGAAATGAGAAGATATTTAATGACACAAGACCCACAATAGAAAGATGGAAAGCAATCTTCTATCAAGAGATGAGATGGATATAGTTCAGAATCAAAAGAAAATACAAGGACAAATTCAAAACCTGGCTGAATCAACAATTAGATCAGGGATAGAGTAGATTTTGCCCACTTCAGAGGTGGCTTTATATTTCCTGTTTTGATCTGCCTTAGATCAATAGACTATCTGTATTTTATCTTTGTAACATACTCATACCTTATAATAAAAAATTGCAGTGGGGATTCTCCCTACTATTTCACCTCAAAAAAATCCACCAGAGACATCGCATGTGTCTTCCTTTCCTAAACCACCACCAGAGTCATTGCATGTGTCTTCCTTTCCTAAACCACCAGAGTCATTGCATGTGTCTTCCTTTCCTAAACCACCACCAGAGTCATTGCATGTGCCTTATTTTCCAAAACCACATGGATCCACCAGAGTCATTGCATGTGTCTTCTTTTTCTAAACCACCACTAGAATCATTGCATGTGTCTTCCTTTCCTAAACCACCACTAGAGTCATTGCATGTGTGTTCCTTTCCAAAACCACCTCCAGAGTCATTACATGTATGTTCCCTCCCTAAACCACCACCAGAGTCATTGCACGTGTCTTCTTTTCCTAAACCACATGGATCCAACAGTGTCATTGCATGTGTGTTCCTTTCTTAAACCAACCAGAGTCATTGCATGTGTGTTCCTTTTTGTAAACCACCACCAGAGTCATTGCATGTCTCTTCCTTTCCTAAACCACCACCAGAGTCATTGCATGTGTGTTCCTTTCCAAAACCACCACCAGAGTCATTGCATGTGTATTCCTTTCCTAAACCACCACCAGAGTCATTGTATGTATCTTCTTTTCCTAAACCACATGGATTCACCAGAGTCATTGTATGTGTGTTCCTTTCCAAAACCACCACCAGAGTCATTGAATGTGTTTTATTTTCCTAAACCATCACCAGAGTCATTGCATGTGTGTTCCTTTCCTAAACCACCACTAGAGTCATTGAATGTGTGTTATTTTCCTAAACCACAACTATAGTAATTGCATGTGTGTTCCTTTCCTAAACCACCACCAGAGTCATTGCATGTGTCTTCTTTTCCTAAACCACATGGATCCAGCAGAGTCATTGCATGTGTGCTCCTTTCTGTCACATCCCAAATTCTAGATTTGGCACTGCATACATACATGTCATTGCATCATGATCATATTTGCAAAAATTCAGTTTTAAAGGCATTTGGCCAAAGCACCACTTATTTGCCTTTTCTTCTCTTATAGGAGATTACTAGGACTTTTGTCTTGCATCTGCTAGAATGGCACTTTTTGGGCATTCCAGATGCATAGATGCGTAGAGTTTTTCAATACGAATCCGTAGAACTTTATTTTGCCCAAGTCGGAGTTCTGGATCAAAAGTTATGGCAAAAGTTTAGTAGTGAAGAATTTTTCAGAATTGCAGACAGTTCAGTCAGATTCAGTTACTGTTCAAAAAAAAGAAGAAAAAAAGGAACCGCGTCGGCCAGCCAGACCGCTAGCCCACAGCGGCCCACCCGGGAACCAGCAGCGCCAGCGAGCGGCGGGTAGCAGCTACCGCGCGGCGCAACACGTAGCCCGCACCGCCTGGCCGATAGGCGGGCCCACCTGTCAGGCGCAGCGCATCGAGCAGACCGTGCTCGACATGAGCATGGACGCCGAAACCACCAACCTCGCCGGAATCCGTTTTCTGCGGGAGTCGTTCCGCCGGCATCCCTTTTTCTTCTCCTTCCCCTTAAAGCCCTCTGTACCCCGATTCTTTTCCCCTCTTCGATTCCATCTACACCGCCACCAGCTCCGCGAATTTCGTCGCCAGAATTCACCGTTGTCGCCGCCGCCATTGTTGCCGGTGAGCTCGCGCCGCTGCCACAGAGCCCCCCCCCCCCCCGCCTTTCCGCCTTGCCGCCGCTGCCTCACCTTCCTTTTCCCCGCCTACAGGACACCGGGGAACTACCACCGTCGCCGGAGCACCTCGCCGTAGCGCCACCGATGAACCACCCCGCCGCCGGTCAAAGGTGAGCCAGGCCGACCACGTCGGCCGTTGGATCGGACACGGACGGTCGTGATCAGCCCAGACCACGGAAAGCTGACCGCTGACCGGTCAACCTCCATGTCGGTGGGACCCGCTCGTCAGCGGAATATTCCCCGGAATATTCCCGGAATATTCCCCGTCGATTTTCAGAGTTTAATTATATTCCAGAAAATATGTCTAACTTCAAAAGTTCGTATAAAAAGATTTACTAGTCCAAAAATAGCAAATAATATATCGTTGGATTCACAAAATTGTGTAGTATTTGTTTATAAAATAATATTGCAGGTTTACTATATGTATTTCCCTAAGACTATAAAAAGTCTTAAAGTACTATAAAAATTGTAGAAAAAGTTCTGTAATACCTTTTTGCGTGATTCCAATTGCCGCTGGTTTTAAATCACGTTACCTATATAGTAGTATTTTTTCCCAGGTCTTACAACCCTGTTTGCTACAGAGGCTTAGTGTTTTGCCTAAAAGCCTATTAATTGGGTTCACAAATTTCATGGTTTTGTTTTGATCGCATTAAAGGTTTTCCATGCATCATGCAATAGTAATAAACATCAGAGAACACCAAGAGGTTACTGAAAACTTTGTTAAGATATCATGCATGCATTTGTGCACTTGCTTATGATTGTGTATGTTTGTTTATGTGTTGTTTTATATCATGTAGATTGTGACGAGTGCAACGCTTGTTTCTGCGAGGATTGTATGCTCGACTCCTACCGCCAAGGCAAGTAGATGCTAATTTGCTCATACCATTGTCCTACTTTTTTTTATCTTATGCATGTGTAGTGTATTTCTGTAGTTATTGTGTAGGAACTAATATGCTATGCTATATCCTATATACTAGTGGTACGAATTCCTTGTAGTTGAGCCACGTTCAGTACATGTGCTTAGACCTGATGTGAAGACGGGGGAAAAGGGATCACATTATGGTGAAGTATGAGTTTGTTTAAAACTAAAACAACATAAAGTTAATGAACTACCTAGGCGGGATGGTTGGATGGTCAACGGAGTGTGGATAATGGTGGGGAATGCCGTCCAGGGTACTAAGAAGGATTGGTTCTCTTTATTATGGTAACTTACGTGTGCAACCATGTGCCAGTAAGAATGGGTGGTTGGTTGGACTTAGTAGGTCGTGGTAAACCGAACCCAGCGTAGCTATAGATGTAGTGAATGATAGGTTGGGACCGGTGCATAGTGGGGTTTGGTGATCTAATTCCCGAAAGGTCCCATCTTGGACTTCTCTCTATCATCACACAATATGAGTGTGTGGTACGTGGTGGGTTGGCTAGGTCACATGGGTAAAGTGTACAAACCCCTGCAGGGTAAAAAACTAAGTACTTAGCCGTGTCCCCGGTTACGGACGATTGAGTTGCTTGATCTTGAGACTATGACATATTCTCACTCATCCTTATTTCTTAAATTAGTAGAACTTGATGGGTGAACTTAATGGGTTGATGTGAATCAAATGGTTTATGAAAGTAGGATAAATGTGTTTGAAAAGTGCAAGCTAGCCAAAGCTCCACTAGCCAAATAAGCATGTAGATGCTAGGTGCATTGTCTCTTTTACCTTAGCGCTACTTGCCATACATTCCATGTATTGACCCTTCGGGGCTGCTACGTATCATGTTGCAGGTTATACCGATTCCGAGTGATCGAAATAGGTCGCGGTACTCCACTCGACACTTGTTCCCTCGTGGGCAATTTGAAGATGGAGTAGTATCTTTATTTATGTTGCTATTTGAATAATGTGTAAGCTAGCCTTCGGGCTAAGCGAGTATTGTAATAATTGAATCTACTGGATCTTCGTTATTTATGATACACGGATTATTAATTTGTTATTTCATCCATGTTCTATGTAAGACAATGAACCGATTCACGGATTGGCATGTTCCATAGAAGCTACAGTCTTTTCAGTACTGTAGTATTACACTTTCCGAAACTACCATCCGAGTCATTGCATGTGTCTTCTTTTCCTAAACCACATGGATCCATGAGTGTCATTGCATGTGTGTTCCTTTCTTAAACCACCACTAGAGTCATTGCATTTGTGTTCTTTTCCTAAACCACATGGATCCACCAGAGTCATTTCATGTGTGTTCCTTTCCTAAACCACCACCGCAGTCATTGCATGTGTCTTGTTTTCCTAAAGCACATGGATCCACCAGTGTCATTGCATGTGTGTTCCTTTCTTAAACCACCACCAGAGTCATTGCATGTGTGTTTCTTTCCTAAACCGCCACCAGATTCATTGCATATGTCTTCTTTTCCTAAACCACATGGATCCACCAGAGGCATTGCATGTGTCTTCCTTTCCTAAACCGCCACCAGAGTCATTGCATGTGTGTTCCTTTCCTAAACCACCACCAGAGTCATTGCATGTGTCTTTTTTTCCTAACCACATGGATCCACCAAAGACATTGCATCTGTCTTCCTTTTCGAAACCACCACCAGAGTCATTGCATGTGTGTTCCTTTCCTAAACAACCACCAGATTCATTGAATGTGTGTTCTTTTCCTAAACCACGACTATAGTAATTGTATGTGTGTTCCTTTCCTAAACCACCACAAAAGTCATTGCATGTGTCTTCTTTTCCTAAACCACATTGATCCGCTAGAGTCATTGCATGTGTCTTCTTTATCTAAACCACCACCAGAGTCATCGCAAGTATCTTACTTTCCTAAACCACCACCAGAGTCATTGCATATGTGTTCTTTTCCAAAACTACCATCAGAGTCATTGCATGTGTGTTCCTTTCCTAAACCACCACTAGAGTCATTGCATGTGTATTCTTTTCCTAAACCACATGGATCCACCAGTGTCATTGCATGTGTGTTCCTTTCTTAAACCACCGCCATAGTCATTGCATGTGTGTTCCTTTTCCTAAACCACCACCAGAGTCATTACATGTGTCTTCTTTTCCTAAACCACATTGATCCACCAGAGTCATCGCATGTGTCTTCCTTTCCTAAACCACCACCAGAGTCATTGCATGTGTCTTCCTTTCCTAAACCATCACCAGAGTCATTGCATGTGCCTTCTTTTCCTAAACCACATGGATCCACCAGAGTCATTGCATGTGTCTTCTTTTTCTAAACCACCACTAGAGTCATTGCATGTGCCTTCTTTTCCTAAACCAAATGGATCCACCAGAGTCATTGCATGTGTCTTCTTTTTCTAAACCACCACTAGAGTCATTGCATGTGTCTTCCTTTCCTAAACCACCACTAGAGTCATTTCATGTGTGTTCCTTTCCAAAACCACCACCAAAGTCATTGCATTTATGTTTGTTCCCTAAACCACCACCACAGTCATTGCATGTGTCTTATTTTCCTAAACCACATGGATCAAATAGTGTCATTGCATGTGTGTTCCTTTCTTAATGAAACCAGAGTTATTGCATGTGTGTTCCTTTTTGTAAACCACCACCAGAGTCATTGCATGTGTCTTCCTTTCCTAAACCACCACCAGAGTCATTGCATGTGTGTTCCTTTCCAAAACCACCACCAAAGTCATTGCATGTGTGTTCCTTTCCTAAACCACCACCAGAGTCATTGTATGTGTCTTATTTTCCTAAACCACATGGATCCACCAGAGTCATTGTATGTGTGTTCCTTTCCAAAACCACCACCGGAGTCATTGAATGTGTTTTATTTTCCTAAACCATTACCAGAGTCATGGCATGTGTGTTCCTTTCCAAAACCACCACCAGAGTCATTGAATATGTGTTATTTTCCTAAACCCCAACTATAGTAATTGCATGTGTGTTCCTTTCCTAAACCACCTCTAGAGTCATTGCATGTGTCTTCTTTTCCTAAACCACATGGATCCAGCAGAGTCATTGCATGTGTGCTCCTTTTCGAAACCACCATCAGACTCATTGCATGTGCCTTCTTTTCCTAAACCACATGGATCCATGAGTGTCATTGCATGTGTGTTCCTTTCTTAAACCACCACTAGAGTCATTGCATTTGTGTTCTTTTCCTAAACCACATGGATCCACCAGAGTCATTTCATGTGTGTTCCTTTCCTAAACCACCACCGGAGTCATCGCATGTGTCTTGTTTTCCTAAACCACATGGATCCACCAGTGTCATTGCATGTGTGTTCCTTTCTTAAACCATCACCAGAGACATTGCATGTGTGCTTCTTTCCTAAACCACCACCAGAGTCATTGCATGTGTCTTCTTTTCCTAAACCACATGGATCCACCAGAGTCATTGCATGTGTCTTCCTTTCCTAAACCTCCACCAGAGTCATTGCGTGTGTGTTCCTTTCCTAAACCACCACCAGAGTCATTGCATGTGTCTTTTTTTCCTAAACCACATGGATCCACCAAAGACATTGCATCTGTCTTCCTTTTCGAAACCACCACCAGAGTCATTGCATGTGTGTTCCTTTCCTAAACAACCACCAGATTCAATGAATGTGTGTTCTTTTCCTAAACCACAACTATAGTAATTGTATGTGTGTTCCTTTCCTAAACCACCACCAAAGTCATTGCATGTGTCTTCTTTTCCTAAACCACATTGATCCGCTAGAGTCATTGCATGTGTCTTCTTTCTCTAAACCACCACCAGAGTCATTGCAAGTATCTTACTTTCCTAAACCACCACCAGAGTCATTGCATGTGTGTTCTTTTCCAAAACTACCAACAGAGTCATTGCATGTGTGTTCCTTTCCTAAACCACCACCAGAGTCATTGCATGTGTATTCTTTTCCTAAACCACATGGATCCACCAGTGTCATTGCATGTGTGTTCCTTTCTTAAACCACCACCACAGTCATTGCATGTGTGTTCCTTTTCCTAAACCACCACCAGAGTCATTACATGTGTCTTCTTTTCCTAAACCACATTGATCCACCAGAGTCATCGCATGTGTCTTCCTTTCCTAAACCACCACCAGAGTCATTGCATGTGTCTTCCTTTCCTAAACCATCACCAGAGTCATTGCATGTGCCTTCTTTTCCTAAACCAAATGGATCCACCAGAGTCATTGCATGTGTCTTCTTTTTCTAAACCACCACTAGAGTCATTGCATGTGTCTTCCTTTCCTAAACCACCACTAGAGTCATTTCATGTGTGTTCCTTTCCAAAACCATCACCAAAGTCATTGCATTTATGTTCCTTCCCTAAACCACCACCACAGTCATTGCATGTGTCTTCTTTTCCTAAACCACATGGATCAAATAGTGTCATTGCATGTGTGTTCCTTTCTTAAACAAACCAGAGTTATTGCATGTGTGTTCCTTTTTGTAAACCACCACCAGAGTCATTGCATGTGTCTTCCTTTCCTAAACCACCACCAGAGTCATTACATGTGTGTTCCTTTCCAAAACCACCACCAAAGTCATTGCATGTGTGTTCCTTCACTAAACCACCACCAGAGTCATTGTATGTGTCTCTTTTCCTAAACCACATGGATCCACCAGAGTCATTGTATGTGTGTTCCTTTCCAAAACCACCACCGGAGTCATTCAATGTGTTTTATTTTCCTAAACCATCACCAGAGTCATGGCATGTGTATTCCTTTCCAAAACCACCACCAGAGTCATTGAATATGTATTATTTTCCTAAACCATAACTATAGTAATTGCATGTGTGTTCCTTTACTAAACCACCACCAGTGTCATTGCATGTGTCTTCTTTTCCTAAACCACATGGATCCAACAGGGTCATTGCATGTGTGCTCCTTTTCGAAACCACCATCAGACTCATTGCATGTGCCTTCTTTTACTAAACCACATGGATCCATGAGTGTCATTGCATGTGTGTTCCTTTCTTAAACCACCACTAGAGTCATTGCATTTGTGTTCTTTTCCTAAACCACATGGATCCACCAGAGTCATTTCATGTGTGTTCCTTTCCTAAACCACCACCGGAGTCATCACATGTGTCTTGTTTTCCTAAACCACATGGATCCACTAGTGTCATTGCATTTGTGATCCTTTCTTAAACCATCACCAGAGACATTGCATGTGTGTTTCTTTCCTAAACCACCACCTGAGTCATTGCATGCGTCTTCTTTTCCTAAACCACATGGATCCACCAGAGTCATTGCATGTGTATTCCTTTCCTAAACCGCCACCAGAGTCATTGCATGTGTGTTCCTTTCCTAAACCACCACCAGAGTCATTGCATGTGTCTTTTTTTCCTAAACCACATGGATCCACCAGAGTTATTGTATCTGTCTTCCTTTCCCAAACCACCACCAGAGTCATTGCATGTGTGTTCCTTTCCTAAACAACCACCAGAGTCACTGAATGTGTGTTCTTTTCCTAAACCACAACTATAGTAATTGCATGTGTGTTCCTTTCCTAAACCACCACCAAAGTCATTACATGAGTCTTCTTTTCATAAACCACATAGATCCACCAGAGTCATTGCATGTGTCTTCCTTTCCTAAACCACCACTAGAGTAATTTCATGTGTGTTCCTTTCCAAAACCACCAGCAAAGTCATTGCATTTATGTTCGTTCCCTAAACCACCACCACAGTCATTGCATGTTTCTTCTTTTACTAAACCACATGGATCAAATAGTGTCATTGCATGTGTGTTCCTTTCTTAAACAAACCAGAGTTATTGCACGTGTGTTCCTTTTTGTAAACCACCACCAGAGTCATTGCATGTGTATTCCTTTCCTAAACCACCACCAGAGTCATTGCATGTGTGTTCCTTTCCAAAACCACCACCAAAGTCATTGCATGTGTGTTCCTTTCCTAAACCACCACCAGAGTCATTGTATGTGTCTTCTTTTCCTAAACCACATGGATCCACCAGAGTCATTGTATGTGTGTTCCTTTCCAAAACCACCACCGGAGTCATTGAATGTGTTTTATTTTCCTAAACCATCACCAGAGTCATGGCATGTGTGTTCCTTTCCAAAACCACCACCAGAGTCATTGAATATGTGTTATTTTCGTAAACCACAACTATAGTAATTGCATGTGTGTTCCTTTCCTAAACCACCACCAGAGTCATTGCATGTGTCTTCTTTTCCTAAACCACATGGATCCAGCAGAGTCATTGCATGTGTGCTCCTTTTCGAAACCACCATCAGACTCATTGCATGTGCCTTCTTTTTCTAAACCACATGGATCCATGAGTGTCATTGCATGTGTGTTCCTTTCTTAAACCACCACTAGAGTCATTGCATTTGTGTTCTTTTCCTAAACCACATGGATCCACCAGAGTCATTTCATGTGTGTTCCTTTCCTAAACCACTACCGGAGTCATCGCATGTGTCTTGTTTTCCTAAACCACATGGATCCACTAGTGTCATTGCATGTGTGTTCCTTTCTTAAACCATCATCAGAGACATTGCATGTGTGTTTCTTTCCTAAACCACCACCAGAGTCATTGCATGCGTCTTCTTTTCCTGAACCACATGGATCCACCAGAGTCATTGCATGTGTCTTCCTTTCCTAAACCGCCACCAGAGTCATTGCATGTGTGTTTCTTTCCTAAACCACCACCAGAGTCATTGCATGTGTCTTTTTTTCCTAAACCACATGGATCCACCAGAGTTATTGTATCTGTCTTCCTTTCCCAAACCACCACCAGAATCATTGCATGTGTGTTCCTTTCCTAAACAACCACCAGAGTCATTGAATGTGTGTTCTTTTCCTAAACCACAACTATAGCAATTGCATGTGTGTTCCTTTCCTAAACCACCACCAAAGATATTGCATGTGTCTTCTTTTCCTAAACCACATAGATCCACCAGAGTCATTGCATGTGTCTTCTTTTTCTAAACCACCACCAGAGTCATTGCATGTGTCTTACTTTCCTAAACCACCAGAGTCATTGCATGTGTGTTCCTTTCCAAAACCACAATCAGTGTCATTGCATGTGTGTTCCTTTCCTAAACCACCACCAGAGTCATTGCATGTGTATTCTTTTCCTAAACCACATGGATCCACCAGTGTAATTGCATGTGTGTTCCTTTCATAAACCACCACCACAGTCATTGCGTGTGTGTTCCTTTTCCTAAACCACCAATAGAGTCATTACATGTGTCTTGTTTTCCTAAACCACATGGATGCACCAGAGTCATTGCATGTGTCTTGCTTTCCCAAATCACCACCAGAGTCATTGCATGTGTGTTCCTTTCCTAAACCACCAACAGAGTCATTGCATGTGTCTTCCTTTCCTAAAACACCACCAGAGTCATTGCATGTGTGTTCCTTTCCAAAACCACCACCAAAGTCATTGCATTTATGTTCGTTCCCTAAACCACCACCACAGTCATTGCATGTGTCTTCTTTTCCTAAACCACATGGACCAAATAGTGTCATTGCATGTGTGTTCCTTTCTTAAACAAACCAGAGTTATTGCATGTGTGTTCCTTTTTGTAAACCACCACCAGAGTCATTGCATGTGTCTTCCTTTCCTAAACCACCACCAGAGTCATTGCATGTGTGTTCCTTTCCAAAACCACCACCAAAGTCATTGCATGTGTGTTCCTTTCCTAAAGCACCACCAGAGTCATTGTATGTGTC
This sequence comes from Avena sativa, assembly GCA_916181665.1. Classification (NCBI taxonomy): domain Eukaryota; kingdom Viridiplantae; phylum Streptophyta; class Magnoliopsida; order Poales; family Poaceae; genus Avena; species Avena sativa. The sequence continues at coordinate 370,249,665 of OV702291.1, read as the reverse complement.
TTCTTTTCCTAAATCACATGGATCCACCAGAGTCATTGTATGTGTGTTCCTTTCCAAAACCACCACCGGAGTCATTGAATGTGTTTTATTTTCCTAAACCATCACCAGAGTCATGGCATGTGTGTTCCTTTCCAAAACCACCACCAGAGTCATTGAATATGTGTTATTTTCCTAAACCACAACTATAGTAATTGCATGTGTGTTCCTTTCCTAAACCACCACCAGAGTCATTGCATGTGTCTTCTTTTCCTAAACCACATGGATCCAGCAGAGTCATTGCATGTGTGCTCCTTTTCGAAACCACCATCAGACTCATTGCATGTGCCTTCTTTTCCTAAACCACATGGATCCATGAGTGTCATTGCATGTGTGTTCCTTTCTTAAACCACCACTAGAGTCATTGCATTTGTGTTCTTTTCCTAAACCACATGGATCCACCAGAGTCATTTCATGTGTGTTCCTTTCCTAAACCACCACCAGAGTCACTGAATGTGTGTTCTTTTCCTAAACCACAACTATAGTAATTGCATGTGTGTTCCTTTCCTAAACCACCAACAAAGTCATTGCATGTGTCTTCTTTTCCTAAACCACATAGATCCACCAGAGTCGTTGCATGTGTCTTCCTTTCCTAAACCACCACTAGAGTCATTTCATGTGTGTTCCTTTCCAAAACCACCACCAAAGTCATTGCATTTATGTTCGTTCCCTAAACCACCACCACAGTCAATGCATGTGCCTTCTTTTCCTAAACCACATGGATCAAATAGTGTCATTGCATGTGTGTTCCTTTCTTAAACAAACCAGAGTTATTGCATGTGTGTTCCTTTTTGTAAACCACCACCAGAGGCATTGCATGTGTGTTCCTTTCCTAAACCACCACTAGAGTCATTACATGTGTTTTATTTTCCTAAACCACCACTAGAGTCATTGCATGTGTGTTCCTTTCCTAAACCACCACCAGAGTAATTGCACGTGTCTTATTTTCCTAAACCACATGGATCCACCAGAGTCATTGCATGTGTCTTCCTTTCCTAAAACACCACCAGAGTCATTGCATGTGTGTTCCTATCAAAAACCACCACCAGAGTCATTGCATGTGTGTTCTTTTCCTAAACCACATGGATCCACTAGGGTTATTGCATGTGTGTTCCTTTCCTAAACCAACACTAGAGTTAATGCATGTGTCTTCTTTTCCTAAACCACCATAGAGTAACTGCATGTGTCTTCCTTTCAAAAACCACCACCAGAGTCATTGCATGTGTGTTCCTTTCTTAAACTACCACCAGAGTCAAGGCATGTGTGTTCTTTTCCTAAACCAAAACCATAGTCATTGCATGTGTCTTCTTTTCCAAACCCATATGGATCCACTAGTGTCATTGCAAGTGTGTTGCTTTCTTAAACCACCACCAGAGTCATTGCATGTGTTTTCCTTTCCTAAACCACCACTAGAGTCATTTCATGTGTGTTCCTTTCCAAAACCACCACCAGAGTCATTACATTTATGTTCGTTCCCTAAACCACCACCACAATCATTGCATGTGTCTTCTTTTCCTAAACCACGTGGATCCAGTAGTGTCATTGCATGTGCGTTCCTTTCTTAAACGAACCAGAGTTATTGCATGTGTGTTCCTTTTTGTAAACCACCACCAGAGTCATTGCATGTGTATTCCTTTCCTAAAACAACACCACAGTCAATGCATGTGTGTTCCTTTCCAAAACCACCACCAGAGTCATTGCATGTGTGTTCCTTTCGAAAACCACCACCAAAGTCATTGCATGTGTGTTCCTTTCCTAAACCACCACCAGAGTCATTGTATGTGTCTTCTTTTCCTAAACCACATGGATCCACCAGAGTCATTGTATGTGTGTTCCTTTCCAAAACCACCACCGGAGTCATTGAATGTGTTTTATTTTCCTAAACCATCACCAGATTCATGGCATGTGTGTTCCTTTCCAAAACCACCACCAGAGTCATTGAATATGTGTTATTTTCCTAAACCACAACTACAGTAATTGCATGTGTGTTCCTTTCCTAAACCACCACCAGAGTCATTGCATGTGTCTTCTTTTCCTAAACCACATGGATCCAGCAGAGTCATTGCATGTGTGCTCCTTTTCGAAACCACCATCAGACTCATTGCATGTGCCTTCTTTTCCTAAACCACATGGATCCATGAGTGTCATTGCATGTGTGTTCCTTTCTTAAACCACCACTAGAGTCATTGCATTTGTGTTCTTTTCCTAAACCACATGGATCCACCAGAGTCATTTCATGTGTGTTCCTTTCCTAAACCACCACCGGAGTCACTGAATGTGTGTTCTTTTCCTAAACCACAACTATAGTAATTGCATGTGTGTTCCTTTCCTAAACCACCAACAAAGTCATTGCATGTGTCTTCTTTTCCTAAACCACATAGATCCACCAGAGTCATTGCATGTGTCTTCCTTTCCTAAACCACCACTAGAGTCATTTCATGTGTGTTCCTTTCCAAAACCACCACCAAAGTCATTGCATTTATGTTCGTTCCCTAAACCACCACCACAGTCATTGCATGTGTCTTCTTTTCCTAAACCACATGGATCAAATAGTGTCATTGCATGTGTGTTCCTTTCTTAAACAAACCAGAGTTATTGCATGTGTGTTCCTTTTTGTAAACCACCACCAGAGGCATTGCATGTGTGTTCCTTTCCTAAACCACCACTAGAGTCATTACATGTGTTTTATTTTCCTAAACCACCACTAGAGTCATTGCATGTGTGTTCCTTTCCTAAACCACCACCAGAGTAATTGCACGTGTCTTATTTTCCTAAACCACATGGATCCACCAGAGTCATTGCATGTGTCTTCCTTTCCTAAAACACCACCAGAGTCATTGCATGTGTGTTCCTATCAAAAACCACCACCAGAGTCATTGCATGTGTGTTCTTTTCCTAAACCACATGGATCCACTAGGGTTATTGCATGTGTGTTCCTTTCCTAAACCAACACTAGAGTTAATGCATGTGTCTTCTTTTCCTAAACCACCATAGAGTAATTGCATGTGTCTTCCTTTCAAAAACCACCACCAGAGTCATTGCATGTGTGTTCCTTTCTTAAACTACCACCAGAGTCAAGGCATGTGTGTTCTTTTCCTAAACCAAAACCATAGTCATTGCATGTGTCTTCTTTTCCAAACCCATATGGATCCACTAGTGTCATTGCAAGTGTGTTGCTTTCTTAAACCACCACCAGAGTCATTGCATGTGTTTTCCTTTCCTAAACCACCACTAGAGTCATTTCATGTGTGTTCCTTTCCAAAACCACCACCAGAGTCATTACATTTATGTTCGTTCCCTAAACCACCACCACAATCATTGCATGTGTCTTCTTTTCCTAAACCACATGGATCCAGTAGTGTCATTGCATGTGCGTTCCTTTCTTAAACGAACCAGAGTTATTGCATGTGTGTTCCTTTTTGTAAACCACCACCAGAGTCATTGCATGTGTATTCCTTTCCTAAAACAACAGCACAGTCAATGCATGTGTGTTCCTTTCCAAAACCACCACCAGAGTCATTGCATGTGTGTTCCTTTCCAAAACCACCACCAAAGTCATTGCATGTGTGTTCCTTTCCTAAACCACCACCAGAGTCATTGTATGTGTCTTCTTTTCCTAAACCACATGGATCCACCAGAGTCATTGTATGTGTGTTCCTTTCCAAAACCACCACCGGAGTCATTGAATGTGTTTTATTTTCCTAAACCGTCACCAGATTCATGGCATGTGTGTTCCTTTCCAAAACCACCACCAGAGTCATTGAATATGTGTTATTTTCCTAAACCACAACTACAGTAATTGCATGTGTGTTCCTTTCCTAAACCACCACCAGAGTCATTGCAGGTGTCTTCCTTTCCTAAACCACATGGATCCAGCAGAGTCATTGCATGTGTGCTCCTTTTCGAAACCACCATCAGACTCATTGCATGTGCCTTCTTTTCCTAAACCACATGGATCCATGAGTGTCATTGCATGTGTGTTCCTTTCTTAAACCACCACTAGAGTCATTGCATTTGTGTTCTTTTCCTAAACCACATGGATCCACCAGAGTCATTTCATGTGTGTTCCTTTCCTAAACCACCACCGGAGTCACTGAATGTGTGTTCTTTTCCTAAACCACAACTATAGTAATTGCATGTGTGTTCCTTTCCTAAACCACCACCAAAGTCATTGCATGTGTCTTCTTTTCCTAAACCACATAGATCCACCAGAGTCATTGCATGTGTCTTCCTTTTCTAAACCACCACTAGAGTCATTTCATGTGTGTTCCTTTCCAAAACCACCACCAAAGTCATTGCATTTATGTTCGTTCCCTAAACCACCACCACAGTCATTGCATGTGTCTTCTTTTCCTAAACCACATGGATCAAATAGTGTCATTGCATGCGTGTTCCTTTCTTAAACAAACCATAGTTATTGCATGTGTGTTCCTTTTTGTAAACCACCACCAGAGTCGTTGCATGTGTCTTCCTTTCCTAAACCACCACCAGAGTCATTGCATGTGTGTTCCTTTCCAAAACCACCACCAAAGTCATTGCATGTGTGTTCCTTTCCTAAACCACCACCAGAGTCATTGTATGTGTCTTCTTTTCCTAAACCACATGGATCCACCAGAGTCATTGTATGTGTGTTCCTTTCCAAAACAACCACCAAAGTCATTGAATGTGTTTTATTTTCCTAAACCATCACCAGAGTCATGGCATGTGTGTTCCTTTCCAAAACCACCACCAGAGTCATTGAATATGTGTTATTTTCCTAAACCACAACTACAGTAATTGCATGTGTGTTCCTTTCCTAAACCACCACCAGAGTCATTGCATGTGTCTTCTTTTCCTAAACCACATGGATCCAGCAGAGTCATTGCATGTGTGCTCCTTTTCGAAACCACCATCAGACTCATTGCATGTGCCTTCTTTTCCTAAACCACATGGATCCATGAGTGTCATTGCATGTGTGTTCCTTTCTTAAACCACCACTAGAGTCATTGCATTTGTGTTCTTTTCCTAAACCACATGGATCCACCAGAGTCATTTCATGTGTGTTCCTTTCCTAAACCACCACCGGAGTCACTGAATGTGTGTTCTTTTCCTAAACCACAACTATAGTAATTGCATGTGTGTTCCTTTCCTAAACCACCACCAAAGTCATTGCATGTGTCTTCTTTTCCTAAACCACATAGATCCACCAGAGTCATTGCATGTGTCTTCCTTTTCTAAACCACCACTAGAGTCATTTCATGTGTGTTCCTTTCCAAAACCACCACCAAAGTCATTGCATTTATGTTCGTTCCCTAAACCACCACCACAGTCATTGCATGTGTCTTCTTTTCCTAAACCACATGGATCAAATAGTGTCATTGCATGCGTGTTCCTTTCTTAAACAAACCAGAGTTATTGCATGTGTGTTCCTTTTTGTAAACCACCACCAGAGTCGTTGCATGTGTCTTCCTTTCCTAAACCACCACCAGAGTCATTGCATGTGTGTTCCTTTCCAAAACCACCACCAAAGTCATTGCATGTGTGTTCCTTTCCTAAACCACCACCAGAGTCATTGTATGTGTCTTCTTTTCCTAAACCACATGGATCCACCAGAGTCATTGTATGTGTGTTCCTTTCCAAAACAACCACCGAAGTCATTGAATGTGTTTTATTTTCCTAAACCATCACCAGAGTCATGGCATGTGTGTTCCTTTCCAAAACCACCACCAGAGTCATTGAATATGTGTTATTTTCCTAAACCACAACTATAGTAATTGCATGTGTGTTCCTTTCCTAAACCATCACCAGAGTCATTGCATGTGTCTTCTTTTCCTAAACCACATGGATCCAGCAGAGTCATTGCATGTGTGCTCCTTTTCGAAACCACCATCAGACTCATTGCATGTGCCTTCTTTTCCTAAACCACATGGATCCATGAGTGTCATTGCATGTGTGTTCCTTTCTTAAACCACCACTAGAGTCATTGCATTTGTGTTATTTTCCTAAACCACATGGATCCACCAGAGTCATTTCATGTGTGTTCCTTTCCTAAACCACTACCGGAGTCATCGCATGTGTCTTTTTTTCCTAAACCACATGGATCCACTAGTGTCATTGCATGTGTGTTCCTTTCTTAAACCATCACCAGAGACATTGCATGTGTGTTTCTTTCCTAAACCACCACCAGAGTCATTGCATGCGTCTTCTTTTCCTGAACCACATGGATCCACCAGAGTCATTGCATGTGTCTTCCTTTCCTAAACCGCCACCAGAGTCATTGCATGTGTCTTCCTTTCCTAAACCACCACCAGAGTCATTGCATGTGTCTTTTTTTCCTAAACCACATGGATCCACCAGAGTTATTGTATCTGTCTTCCTTTCCCCAACCACCACCAGAATCATTGCATGTGTGTTCCTTTCCTAAACAACCACCAGAGTCATTGAATGTGTGTTCTTTTCCTAAACCACAACTATAGTAATTGCATGTGTGTTCCTTTCCTAAACCACCACCAAAGTCATTGCATGTGTCTTCTTTTCCTAAACCACATAGATCCACCAGAGTCATTGCATGTGTCTTCTTTTTCTAAACCACCACCAGAGTCATTGCATGTGTCTTACTTTCCTAAACCACCACCAGAGTCATTGCATGTGTGTTCCTTTCCAAAACCACAATCAGTGTCATTGCATGTGTGTTCCTTTCCTAAACCACCACCAGAGTCATTGCATGTGTATTCTTTTCCTAAACCACATGGATCCACCAGTGTAATTGCATGTGTGTTCCTTTCATAAACCACCACCACAGTCATTGCGTGTGTGTTCCTTTTCCTAAACCACCAATAGAGTCATTACATGTGTCTTGTTTTCCTAAACCACATGGATGCACCAGAGTCATTGCATGTGTCTTGCTTTCCCAAATCACCACCAGAGTCATTGCATGTGTGTTCCTTTCCTAAACCACCAACAGAGTCATTGCATGTGTCTTCCTTTCCTAAAACACCACCAGAGTCATTGCATGTGTGTTCCTTTCCTAAACCACCAACAGAGTCATTGTATGTGTGTTCTTTTCCTAAACCACATGCATCCACTAGGGTTATTGAATGTGTGTTCCTTTCCTAAACCAACACATAGTCATTGCATGTGTCCTTTTTCCTAAACCACCACAGAGTCATTGCATGTGTCTTCCTTTCCTAAACCACCACCAGAGTCATTGCATGTGTGTTCCTTTCTTAAACCACCACCAGAGTCAAGGCATGTGTGTTCCTTTCCTAAACCAGAACTATAGTCATTGCATGTGTCTTCTTTTCCAAAACCATATGGATCTAGCAGTGTCATTGCATGTGTGTTCCTTTCTTAAACCACCACGAGAGGCATTGCATGTGTGTTCCTTTCCTAAACCACCACTAGAGTCATTACATGTGTTTTATTTTCCTAAACCACCACTAGAGTCATTGCATGTGTGTTCCTTTCCTAAACCACCACCAGAGTAATTGCACGTGTCTTATTTTCCTAAACCACATGGATCCACCAGAGTCATTGCATGTGTCTTCCTTTCCTAAAACACCACCAGAGTCATTGCATGTGTGTTCCTATCAAAAACCACCACCAGAGTCATTGCATGTGTGTTCTTTTCCTAAACCACATGGATCCACTAGGGTTATTGCATGTGTGTTCCTTTCCTAAACCAACACTAGAGTTAATGCATGTGTCTTCTTTTCCTAAACCACCATAGAGTAATTGCATGTGTCTTCCTTTCAAAAACCACCACCAGAGTCATTGCATGTGTGTTCCTTTCTTAAACTACCACCAGAGTCAAGGCATGTGTGTTCTTTTCCTAAACCAAAACCATAGTCATTGCATGTGTCTTCTTTTCCAAACCCATATGGATCCAGTAGTGTCATTGCAAGTGTGTTGCTTTCTTAAACCACCACCAGAGTCATTGCATGTGTTTTCCTTTCCTAAACCACCACTAGAGTCATTTCATGTGTGTTCCTTTCCAAAACCTCCACCAGAGTCATTACATTTATGTTCGTTCCGTAAACCACCACCACAATCATTGCATGTGTCTTCTTTTCCTAAACCACATGGATCCAGTAGTGTCATTGCATGTGCGTTCCTTTCTTAAATGAACCAGAGTTATTGCATGTGTGTTCCTTTTTGTAAACCACCACCAGAGTCATTGCATGTGTATTCCTTTCCTAAACCAACACCACAGTCAATGCATGTGTGTTCCTTTCCAAAACCACCACCAGAGTCATGTGTTCCTTTTTGTAAACCACCACCAGAGTCATTGCATGTGTGTTCCTTTCCTAAACCACCACCAGAGTCATTGTATGTGTCTTATTTTCCTAAACCACATGGATCCACCAGTGTCATTGCATTTGTGTTCCTTTCCTAAACCACCACCAGAATCATTGCATGTGTCTTCTTTTCCTAAACCACATGGATCCACCAGAGTCATTGTATGTGTGTTCCTTTCTAAACCACCACCAGAGTCATTGAATGTGTTTTATTTTCCTAAACCATCACCAGAGTCATTGCATGTGTGTTCCTTTCCTAAACCACCACCAGAGTCATTGAGTGTGTGTTATTTTCCTAAACCACAACTATAGTAATTGCATGTGTGTTCCTTTCCTAAACCACCACCAGAGTCATTGCATGTGTCTTCTTTTCCTAAACCACATGGATCCAGCAGAGTCATTGCATGTGTGCTACTTTCCGAAACTACCATCAGACTCATTGCATGTGCCTTCTTTTGCTAAACCACATGGATCCATGAGTGTCATTGTATGTGTGTTCCTTTATTAAACCACCACTAGAGTCATTGCATTTGTGTTATTTTCCTAAACCACATGGATCCACCAGAGTCATTTCATGTGTGTTCCTTTCCTAAACCACCACCGGAGTCATTGCATGTGTCTTCTTTTCCTAAACCACATGGATCCACTAGTGTCATTGCATGTGTGTTCCTTTCTTAAACCATTACCAGAGACATTGGATGTGTGTTTCTTTCCTAAACCACCACCAGAGTCATTGCATGTGCCTTCTTTTCCTAAACCACATGGATCCACCAGAATCATTGCATGTGTCTTCCTTTCCTAAACCGCCACCAGATTCATTGCATGTGTTCCTTTCCTAAACCACCACCAGAGTCATTGCATGTGTCTTTTTTTCCTAAACCACATGGGTCGACCAGAGTTATTGTATCTGTCTTTCTTTCCCAAACCACCACCAGAGTCATTGCATGTGTGTTCCTTTCCTAAACAACCACCAGAGTCATTGAATGTGTGTTCTTTTCCTAAACCACAACTATAGTAATTGCATGTGTGTTCCTTTCCTAAACCACCACCAAAGTCATTGCATGTGTCTTCGTTTCCTAAACCACATAGATCCACCAGAGACATTGCATGTGTCTTCTTTTTCTAAACCACCACCAGAGTCATTGCATGTGTCTTACTTTCCTAAACCACCACAAGAGTCATTGCATGTGTGTTCCTTTACAAAACCACCACCAGATTCATTGCATGTGTATTCTTGTCCTAAACCACATGGATCCACCAGTGTCATTGCATGTGTGTTCCTTTCATAAACCACCACCACAGTCATTGCATGTGTGTTCCTTTTCCTAAACCACCACTAGAGTCATGACATGTGTCTTATTTGCCTAAACCACATGGATGCACCAGAGTCATTGCATGTGTCTTGCTTTCCCAAATCACCACCAGAGTCATTGCATGTGTCTTCTTTTCCTAAACAACATCGATCCACAAGAGTCATTGCATGTGTCTTCCTTTCCTAAACCGCCACCAGAGTCATTGCATGTGTGTTCCATTCCTAAACCACCACCAGAATCATTGCATGTGTCTTTTTTTCCTAAACCACATGGATCCACCAGAGTTATTGTATCTGTCTTCCTTTCCCAAACCACCATCAGAGTCATTGCATGTTTATTCCTTTCCTAAACAACCACCAGAGTCATTGAATGTGTGTTCTTTTCCTAAACCACAACTATAGTAATTGCATGTGTGTTCATTTCCTAAACCACCACCAAAGACATTGCATGTGTCTTCTTTTCCTCAACCACATAGATCCACCAGAGTCATTGCATGTGTCTTCTTTTTCTGAACCAACACCAGAGTCATTGCATGTGTCTTACTTTCCTAAACCACCACCAGAGTCATTGCATGTGTGTTCCTTTCCAAAACCACCACCAGAGTCATTGCATGTGTGTTCCTTTCCTAAACCACCACCAGAGTCATTGCATTTGTATTCTTTTCGTAAACCACATGGATCCACCAGTGTCATTGCATGTGTGTTCCTTTCATAAACCACCACCACAGTCATTGCATGTGTGTTCCTTTCCTCAACCACCACTAGAGTCATTGCATGTGTGTTCCTTTCCTAAACCACCACTAGAGTCATTGCATGTGTCTTCTTTTCCTAAACCACATGGATCCACCAGAGTCATTGCATCTATTTTCCTTCCCTAAACAATCACCAGAGTCATTGCATGTGTGTTCCTGTCCTAAACCACAACCAGAGTCATTGAATGTGTGTTATTTTCCTAAACCACAACTATAGTAATTGCATGTGTGTTCCTTTCCTAAACCACCACCAAAGTCATTGCATGTGTCTTGTTTTCCTAAACCACATGGATCCACCAGAGTCATTGCATGTGTCTTGTTTTTCTAAACCACAACCAAAGTCATTGCCTATGTCTTCCTTTCCTAAACCACCACCAGAGTCATTGCATGTGTGTTTCATTCCAAAACCACCACTAGAGTCATTGCATGTGTCTTCTTTTCCTAAACCACTTGGATCCACTAGTGTCATTGCATGTGTGTTCCTTTTTTAAACCACCACCAGAGTCAATGCATGTGTGTTCCTTTTCCTAAACCACCACCAGAGTCATTACATGTGTCTTCTTTTCCTAAACCACATGGATGCACCTGAGTCATTGCATGTGTCTTCCTTTCCTAAACAACCACCAGACTCATTGCATGTGTGTTCCTTTCCTAAACCACCACTAGAGTCATTGGATGTGTCTTCCTTTCCTAAACCACCACCAAATTTATTGCATGTGTGTTCCTTTTGGAAACCACCACCAGAGTCATTACATGTGTGTTCTTTTCCTAAACCACATGGATCCACTAGGGTTATTGCATGAGTGTTCCTTTCCTAAACCAACATTAGAGTCATTGCATGTGTCTTCTTTTCCTAAACCACCACCATTGTCATTGCCTGTGTATTCCTTTCCTAAACCACCACCAGAGTCATTGCATGTGTGTTCTTTCTTAAACCACCACCATAGTCATTGCATGTATCTTATTTTCCAAAACCATATGTATCCACCAGTGTCATTGCATGTGTGTTCCTTTCTTAAAACACCACTAGAGTCATTGCATGTGTGTTCCTTTCCTAATCCACCGCCATTGTCATTGCATGTGTCTTATTTTCCTAAACCACCAGCAGAGTCATTGCATGCGTCTTCTTTTCCTAAACCACATGGATCCACCAGAGTCATTGTATGTGTCTTTCTTTCCTAAACCACCACTAGAGTCATTGTATGTGTGTTATTTTCCTAAACCACCACCAAAGTCATTGCATGTGTGTTCCTTTCCTAAACCACTACCAGAATCATTGCATGTGTCTTATTTTCCTAAACCACCACTAGAGTAATTGCATGTGTTCCTTTCCTAAACCACCACTAGAGTCATTGCATTTGCCTTCTTTTCATAAACCACATGGATCCACCAGAGTTCATTGGTCTTCTTTTCTAAACCACCACCAGAGTCATTGCATGTGTCTTCCTTTCCTAAACCACCACCAGAGTCATTGCATGTGTGTTCCTTTCCAAAACCACCAGCAAAGTTATTGCATGTGTGTTCCTTTCCTAAACCACCACCAGAGTCATTGCATGTGTCTTCTTTTCCTAAACCACATGGATCCACCAGTGTCATTGCATGTGTGTTCCTTTTTTAAACCACCACCAGAGTCATTGCATGTGTGTTCCTTTTCGTAAACCACCATCAGAGTCATTGCATGTGTCTTCCTTTCCTAAACCACCACCAAAGTCATTACATGCGTGTTCCTTTCCAAAACCACCACCAGAGTCATTGCATGTGTGTTCCTTTCCTAAACCAGCACCAGAGTCATTGCATGGGTCTTCTTTTCCTAAACCACATGGATCCAACAGTGTGATTGCATGTGTGTTCCTTTCTTAAACCACCACCAGACTCATTGCATGTGTGTTCCTTTCCTTAACCACCGCCAGAATCATTACATGTGTTTTATTTTCCTAAACCACCACTAGAGTCATTGCATGTGTGTTCCTTTCCTAAACCACCACCAAAGTCATTGCACGTGTCTTATTTTCCTAAACCACATGGATCCACCAGAGTCATTGCATGTGTCTTCCTTTCCTAAACCACCACCAGAGTCATTGCATGTGTCTTCTTTTCCTAAACCACATGGATCCAGCAGATTCATTGCATGTGTGCTCCTTTCCGAAACTACTATCAGAGTCGTTGCATGTGTCTTCTTATTCTAAACCACATGGATCCATGAGTGTCATTACATTTGTGTTCCTTTCTTAAACCACCCCTAGAGTCATTGCATTTGTGTTCTTTTCCTAAACCACATGGATCCACCAGAGTCATTTCATGTGTGTTCCTTTCCTAAACCACCCCCAGAGTCATTGCATGTGTCTTGTTTTCCTAAACCACATGGATCCACTAGTGTCATTGCATGTGTGTTCCTTTCTTAAACCACCACCAGAGTAATTGCATGTGTGTTTCTTTCCTAAACCACCACAAGAGTCATTGCATGTGTCTTCTTTTCATAAACCACATGGATCCACCAGAGTCATTGCATGTGTGTTCCTTTCCTAAACCACCACCAGAGTCATTGCATGTGTGCTACTTTCCTAAACCACCACCAGAGTCATTGCATGTGTCTCTTTTTCCTAAACCACATGGATCCACCAGAGTCATTGCATCTGTCTTCCATCCCTAAACCACCACCAGAGTCATTGCATGTGTCTTCCTTTCCTAAATAACCACCAGAGTCATTGAATGTGTGTTATTTTCCTAAACCACAACTATAGTAATTGCATGTGTGTTCCTTTCCTAAACCACCACCAAAGTCATCGCATGTGTCTTATTTTCCTAAACCACATGGATCCACCAGAGTCATTGCATGTGTCTTAATTTTCTAAACCACCACCAGAGTCATTGCATGTGTCTTACTTTCCTAAACCACCACCAGAGTCATTGCATGTGTGTTCCTTTCCAAAACCACCACTAGAGTCATTGCATGTGTGCTCCTTTCCTAAACCACCACCAAAGTCATTGCATGTGTATTCTTTTCCTAAAGCACATGGATCCACCAGTGTCATTGCATGTGTGTTCCTTTCTTAAACCACCACCTGTCGTGGTGGTGTCACGGCAGATGCCATGGATAGGCTAAAGGTGGGGACTAATATGCGCTAGGGGAATCCAGGGAGGGATAGTGGAGTGATTCTCCACACAGAAGTTTGTATTGCTATCTCTTCAAGATTACAAGTGCTCCTTGAGCTATATTGGCGAGAGGAGGAAGAAGGTGCTCTCTTACTCTTGCCTACTATCTTGCCCAAGAACCCTAGATCCACTAGTGCTATGGAACTACCAAACCATCTAGTGCTCAATCGACCAGAACTCTCCCAACCCCCTCTACCAGAACCATAGCCCCCCTTATATAGAGGAAGTTCGGTCCTGGACTAGGGCATACGTGGAGGCATATACCTAAGAATATGCCCCCTGCCAAAGTGGTAACCCGACCGGGGTGCTTTTCCCCCGCGTCACACATGCTTTAACGACGTAAGCCTTTGCGGCGCCCGCGTCAGCCGACGTGAGCGTCGTCACCCTTCTCGGCCATGACCCAGTGGTCCTGCCCTTGCTTTATTTGCTCATGCAGTGCGTACCGGACCTTCTTTTTTGACCAGAGAGATTCCTTCCTTCTCCCAGAAGCTAAGCGAGGATCCGGATCATAGTAGATCCGGCCACACCTGTTCCTGCATATACGTTAGACAACCACTCCCGACTTACTCCTTAAGTCGGACGAGACAATGTTAGGCGACCCCCCCTAGTCCGGGTTACTCCGTGATTCTGACTGCCTTGAGGTGACCCGGTCAGCATCCGCTTTGACCTTGCCGAACCTCGGCTAACTCGGCCATTATACCCCGGAGTGACCCTACCCGGGGGTATCCCCCCAACATTAGTCCCCGAAGCTGGTGCGGTCTTAGCTGCCTCGGCCGCTAAGGCGACATCAGGTTCATTTATGTTCGAGCCTCGGACGTTTAATTCCGAGTTAGCTCCTTATCTCGGATTATATGGATTTACGTTTCCTTCGCACGTTCCAAGTTTTCACTTGCCGGCCGGGTCACCACTTTGGCTCGGATCCCATGGTTTGATCCGGGCCCCGTTTCCTTCTCTCATACGCCAACCCACGTGGAGGCTAATCATTACCTCGTCTTATTTTAAGGGCCTGCACAGTAACCGCCGCAGTAATTGTTAGTTTCACTGTGCGTGGGTCACGTCATGTCTGCCTCCTCGTTTACCGCAACAGCACGTCGCGTCATGGGATTACTTCTACTCTGTGACCCCCTGTGTGGCTTTTCTCTGATTGACTGATGCCGGTGATACACGGCCACACCGTGTGGCTCGTCGGCGCAGCATGATCCCACTCATCGATCACTCGGGGTGGTTAAATAGGGGAGGGGCGCGTTCCTTAGCGTTTTTCCACCTCCGCGCCCCTTTGCCCGTTGCGTTTTCTCCTTCGTGTTCCCTGCGACCATGCCGCCGCCGGTGCTTTCTAGCAGCAGCGCCACCACCGCACTCTCCCCGTGCTTTTGCTTCACAGCAACCGCTACGCAACTACTTAGCCACGGGTCCTCGTCAATCTAGGCCACAGATTCCTGCCGCCGCTAGCTCCAGCGAGGATAGCGAATACGAGATGACGGAGGAGGAGCTCGTCGTTGCCGAGCAGGAGATGGAGGAGGACGCCGGCGCAGCAGATCGCGGCGCGTGGGCCGGTTCGTGGGTCTGTCAAGACGACATTGACTGGCTCTACCGGACCAGGCACATTCCGCCGGTGTCGCCGCTCGTCTCCCCTCCGCCGAACTGGCCCCCTCACCCAATCCAAGTGAGTTCGTCGTATTCCTATCCCACTTCCAACGGGGATTTGGTCTCCTGGTGAGCGATTTATTCCGGGATTGGGTTAGGACATACCACCTGCAGCCGCACCATCTCCCAGCAAACACTATCACCTCCCTTTCCGCCTTTGCCTCTATGATCGAAGGCTACACCGGACTATGGCCCACGAAGGAGCTGTGGATCTGGTTCTTCGGCCTCCGTCGCAACATTGTCCCTAATATCCACGTTGAGTCGGAGGACAAGCAGCTCACCCAGTTCGGAGCTGCCTCCATCTCGCCCCGGAGATTTTAAGTCTTTCCCTGGGTCACCGGGCTTGACTCCTGCAAAGGATGGGCCCGGACCTTCTTCTACGTCCGGAATGAGGGTACCGAAGACTTGATTCGTTTGTTGCCCTACGCTCCGGGCCTACCTGACACGGATTTCTGGGAGGAGGTCCCCAAGAAGCCTACCGCTCTGGCCAACCAAGTCAACAAGAGGTTCGCGGAGCTGAAGAAGCTCGGATTGCGCAACGGGGATGCTATGATCACGTTCGTGCGCAACCAAATCTCTCCCCTCCAGAAGCACACCCACAAGTTGTGCCATATGAGTTTTGGCCGCGACCCCAACCGAACCTCCTCCTTCGAATTGAGCAACACAGAGATTTTTCGCTGGGTCAAGGCTCTTTTCACCACCCACAAGGATTTCTCCGCCGAATGGACGTGGGGAATCGAGCACTACTGTCGTGATAGGCTCCCTCCCACGGTAAGCTTCGCGGGGCAAACTTAATTCGGATGAAGTATGTGTCGGTTTTTGTTATATTTCTGACTCTCTTCTTCATGCTTTTTCTTAGCTATTCCTTCAGCAAACTCTCGAGGATGGTACGGATCTGACCCTCAAGTGGGCGCCGGACCGAGAAATCCCGGATGAGGAGGAGCCGGACCAGGAGATGTTCCTCCCTATGACTGACGCCACCAAACGACCCAGCGGTAAATTCTCTTCTCTTAGAGATTGGCCCGATGATGAGGATGACTCGGATATCGACGTGATTGAACCCGTTGAGGCTGTCCCTCTTTCTTTTGCCTTTCCGGCATCAGCTAACCCCGGTGGGCATATCCACGAGGATCCTCCACTTGCCACGGGCGAGCCGGTTCCGGTGGCGTCGAAGAAGAAGCGCGGATCCGCATCAAGTTCTTCCTCCGAACCTTCTCAGCCCACAAAAAGGCAAAAGAAGGCCGGAGACAAGACTGCCTCCAAGCGGGCAGGCAATGCCTCCCAGCACGGAGGGCCCGGAAACCCAAGGAGGCCGAGACCTCGGATGCGTAAGTCATTTTTCACTACATAACTCACTTTTCCTTGCATCAGGGTAATTTCACTCCTGACATCATTCTCTTTTGCAGGCCTCCTGTGGAGGTCCCTCAGAGCGGATCGAGCATCTCTTCTCCCCTTCGGTCCGGCCCTTCTCCTCCTCGTGACGACGAGTCACGCCCGCTGAGCCCCATTCTGGAGGGCTCTGCAGCTGCTCCGGGTTCCGCAGTACCTCATCGAGAGGAACGCGACCTCGGAGCGGGAGGGGTTGGTTCAGCCGAGGCGACGGCGTCCACCACTTCGGCATTGCCACAACCAGCAACCACCGAGTCTACCGCAACACCAGTACCAGCACCAGCAGCAGCTCCAGTACCAGCTACCGAGCCAGCACCTGTCCCGGCACCAAGGAAACCCACAGCAGGTCCAGTGCCAAGTTCTTCTGCCTCGTCCGAGTCATCTCAGCCTCGGCGAGGAACTATTCTAGTAGCTTATAAAGGGAAGTCCACCACAGTTACTTCTTCCGAGCAAGTTAAAGGCAAGAAAACCCTAGATACTACCAAATCTGCATCCATCGAGGCTGGGCAGCGAACTCTATCGTCAATGCTTCCGAAGAAATCACCAGCAGCGAAGGATCTTCTTGCTGTGCCAACCGATGTGCAGCAGATGGTTCTGCACACCAGCCCAGCTCTTGCGCTAATTGAGAGGAAGGAAGCTCATGCGAAGGGCTTGGTGGCACCCCACATGCCCACTGGCGAACGGTACCCTCCGAGCCTTATCGAGTTCATCATGAACTGGAACAAGGCGGAGTTCGTCTACAACGACGATCTCCCGGAAAAGTTTGGTCCCGCAGAATTTTCTGCCCAGATGAATACTGCCGCCAAGGCAATTAACCTCGTGGGGCGAATGATGGAGGTATGTCGTTTCTCCTTTACATGCTGTAGATAATAACCATTAGTCTCCGAGCCTCCAGTGGAGTAGCTTGTTACTCGGTCGGATGCTCATTAGAAAACCAACGTAGCTGCATGTAAACTTCAAATATGCACACACCTAGAGCCGGGTTAAGTTCCACTTGGCCCGGATCTCGCACACTTCGAATATGCACACACCTAGAGCCGGGTTAAGTTCCACTGGGCCCGGATCTTGCACACTTCGAATATGCACACACCTAGAGCCGGGTTAAGTTCCGCTTGGCCCGGATCTTGTACACTTCGAATATGCACACACCTAGAGCCGGGTTAAGTTCCACTTGGCCCGGATCTTGCACACTTCGAATATGCACACACCTAGAGCCGGGTTAAGATCCACTTGGCCCGGATCTTGTACACTTCGAATATGCACACACCTAGAGCCGGGTTAAGTTCCACTTGGCCTGGATCTTACACACTTCGAATATGCACCAAGCTAATTTTACACTTCTGTACTTCTTTCAGGTAACCACCAATCACCGGAGCACCGAATTTCAACGCCTGCTTGATACCCACAAGATCCTGCGTGCAAAACATGTTGCACTTGGTGCAGAACATGAAAAGAGAGGTAATTTTCTCCCTCAGCACCTCTCCGTTTCTCTTTACTTGTTTCCGCCGGACTAATCTCCTCATTCGGGTTTTGCAGCTGGGGTGGAGACAGAGAACAAAATTATGCGGAAGAACTTGGAGGAAATCCGGGGTATGTCCTCTTTTGTCCGACCTTGTTGTGTTTTCCATTTCTTCTTCTCCTTGGCTCGACAAACATTCACTCCTCGGATTTGCCGGGTCAACATACTATTTCACCATCGCTTGAGGATAGTGTGCCCGTGCCTGATATGATGCTGCATTTTCTCGAACAAGCAGGGCAGCATCAGGCCGAGCTGAGGAAGAATGATGAGCTTGCTCTCCTCCGGACTAAGGACGACGAGATTGCCAAGCTCAAGGCCGAGATGGAGAAGATGAAGGCCCAGCACCGAACCGAGCTCCAAAAAGTTGGCCAGAACATCACCGAAGAGCGTGAGCGCCTTACTCTCCAGATCTCCAAGGGCCAGGACCTACTCAGAGAATCCGACCTCCAGCTTGGGTCGGCTAACGCTGAGCTTGAGCAACTTCGTAAAAGACGCGATGCCTGCATCAAGGAGTTAACTCGGATCCATAGCCACATTTCTCGTAAGTTCCTTTCCCTTATCCGGCATACTTCTCCGGGTTACCTCATATGTCTTTTCTTTACCTTCTTCTTTTGCCTTGTTTCCAGACCACTTTCTAGAGGGTACTGCGATTGCCAGCGCTGCTGTTGCCAAATTTCGCCGAGAGAGGGGGTACCCCCATTGCTCCTGATGGTGAGAACATTCCCTTGGACCTGGAGGACCTATTGGTCAGCTTGTCCTCTCACGTGGAGACCATCAAGAATTATGGCAAAGATATTCTCGATGTTGCAGTTCGCATCTTCAATATGTTCTGGCCCGGAGAGAGTAGCTCGGAGGCCATCGCAACTCTCGTCGAGAAATTAATGGAAGTTGAGACCCAGCTTGACCTTTGGAGAGAATCTGCTGGTCGTGCTGCAGCTGACACCATCCTTCATTATATTCTCACATGGTACGAGAAGATCGACCTCAGCCTCCTCACACGCCGGCGCACCGGATCCAGATGGACCGATGATCCGGAGTGGGTAGCTCGGCGCCAGGCCTGCGCCTACAGCCTCGTCGAATATTCTCCTATTCACGACTGGATTGAAGGGCCGAGCTTCCTGGAATCCGTTGGGGACGAGCAAAATGAGAATAGATGGGTCGGATGAGGACGGGGAAGATGATGCTTCAGATATTGAAGACATCGACGACGACGCCAAACCTGCTCCTCCTGCTGCTCCTTAGTTCTAACAACTTGAAAATTTATCAGATCCCCGGTATTGCCAGGTGCAATTGTATGCTGGATATGTGATATTTTGCTACTATGTTTTTGTGCCGCATTAACTTGGGCGTAGTCCCCGAGTTTCATTTTCTTGTTCATCCAATTCTTTGGCTCGGTCCGTGTCTACCTTGTTTCGGTTTTACGACTTACGAATCCGAGCTTCAAAAATTGTCTTAACAATACTTAGAAACTTTGAGGCTTGGCTCAAAATAATTCAGCATAATAACTTGAAAATAAATACCGGGTTAGTCCGAAAAAACAAACGTTAGCTCGAATAAATTCGTTTCCTTAGTCGTTTTTCATGTGCTACGCAATTCCAAACTTGTTCCCTTGCTTGCCATGAAGCCAATTCTTGTTGGACAGCAGCAAGTCGAAGGGTTGGGTTTTTGGTGCTCACACATTACTAATCCGGGTTAAGTAGAACGACTTATTCCAGCTACCGCATAAGAAATTACGACAAATATTATTAAGGCAGTCCCCGAGTTACTGCTCGAGGCGCTGCTATTTCATTGATAAGCTCATTGCCGACATACATACCGACATATGAGATGACTCGGATACATACACCTCTTAGCTAAGTGTAGAAGGGATGAAGTAGTGCTACATTCCATGGTCGCTTGGATTTCTCTCTGGACCTGTCCGCCTTGTTCTTTTCCTGTGGCTTTGCATCTATAAGATAGTAAGAATCATTGTGCAATGCTTTGCTCACAATGAACGGCCCTTCCCATGGGAGGGATAATTTTTGCATTCCAGTAGTACGTTGTACCAACCGGAGCACCATATCGCCTTCCCGGAAGACTCGGGGGGCATACTTTCCGGCTATGATAGCGTCGGAGATTTTGCTGATATATGGCGGATCTAGACAGTGCCAGTTCTCTCGCTTCTTCCAGCAGATCAACATCATTTTGCCGGGCTTCTTGCACTTCGGCTTCTGTGTATTGGGTGACCCTAGGCGAATCATGCTCTATGTCGGCTGGTAATACAGCTTCTGCCCCATATACCAGAAAAAATGGCGTATAGCCTGTTGATCGATTCGGGGTTGTTCTTAAGCTCCACAGTACCGCTGGTAGTTCTTCTATCCAGCACCCCGCTGATCTTTGCAGCGGCTCAATGAGCCAGGGTTTTATCCCGGATAATACTAATCCATTGGATCTTTCCACTTATCCGTTCGATGCGGGGTGGGCTACCGAGGCGACGTCGAGTCAGATCTTCTTATCTCGGCAGAAGCGCGCAAATGCCCCTTCCGCAAAATTTGTTCCATTATCAATTATAATACTGTGTGGATAACCGTATCTCAACATGATGTCTTTGAGAAATGTCACGGCTGTAGCTCCATCACATTTTCTTATAGGTTTCACTTCAATCCATTTTGTAAACTTGTCCACCATGACCAAAATGTGTGTCATGTTTCCTCTCACCGGTTTGAACGGGCCAACCATATCCAAGCACCATACAGCAAATGGCCACATAATTGGTATCCTCTTGAGTTCCGACATAGGCATATGGGTCTTGGTGGCGTACCTCTAACAACCATTGCATTTTCTCACTAGATCTTCTGCTTGTTCTAAGGCACTTGGCCAGTAGAACCCATGCCGGAACGCCTTTGCCACCAAGGCTCGGGATGAGGCATGATGCCCACATTCCCCTTGGTGTATATCTCGGAGGATGTCAAGCCCTTCTTCCGGGTCAACGCATCTTTGGAGATCATTGGTTACACTCCGTTTGTATAACTCGGAATTGATGATTGTGTATGCTTTTGCTCTCCTATGAGTTTGCCTGGCTAACACCTCCTCAGCGGGTAACGTTCCGTCTTTCAGGAATTGGAATATAGGCAGTGCCCAAGCTGGTATGGCTCGTGGAGGGAATATCTCCTCATCAATTTCCATCTGATCCACCGGCATAACTTCAGCCGGATCACGCTGAGCAGTCCCCGGGTCTAGCGAGGTAGTCCCCGGGTTTGCCAAGGAAGTCCCCGGGTTTGCTGACGCAGTCCCCGGGTCTCGCGTACTACCTCCTGTGTCAATGTCCATGGGCTCAGCTCCGGATTCCGTATTTTCCGGGACATAAATCGAGTCGGTTCCTGGGGACGGCCTGATAGATGGTTTTCTGAGGTGTTCCAATGCTACACCCGGTGGAATTGCCTGTCTGGTCGATCCGAGCTTCGACAACATGTCGGTAGCCTCGTTTTCCGCCCGGGGTACATGGTGAAATTCACACCCCTCGAAGTAACCAGATATCTTCTGCACGTGAAATTTGTATAGTGCCATGTTTGGATCCAGGGCGTCCCACACTCCGGACACCTGCTGCACCACCAGGTCCGAGTCGCCAAAGCATATTATCCGACATATGCCAATCTCCTTTGCCACTTTGAGCCCATGCATAAGAGCCTCATACTCAGCGACATTGTTCGATGCCGCGAAATGGATCTGCAATACGTACTTTAGCTGATCCTTCTTTGGCGAGGTAAGCACGACCCCGGCGCCTAATCCGGTTTTGGTTTTTGACCCGTCAAAGTGCATCCTCCAGTAATTCGGATCTGGTGACGGTGGTTCGTATTGTACCTCGGCCCAATCCACAAAAAAGTCCGCCATAGCCTGAGATTTGATCGCTTCTCTTCTGTCGTATTGGGGCGCATAAGGGGCTAACTCAATTGCCCATTTTGCAATTCTGCCACTCGCATCCTTGTTACCCATTATCTCGGATATGGGAGCTTCACATATTACTTTGATGGGGTGCTCCTCAAAGTAATGCTTTAACTTCTTCGCTGCCATATAGACATTGTATCCCACCTTTTGAAAGTGCGGGTAGTTCTATTTTGAGGCAGACAATACCTCGCTCAGGTAATACACTGGCCTCTGCACCGACTTACCCTCTTCATTGCGTTCCACTATGATTACTGCACTTACAACTCGGTTGGTTGCGGCTACGTAGAGCAACATTGGCTCCTTTGATAGTGGAGAGGCTAACACTGGCGCAGTGGCCAACATCTTTTTCAAGTGGGAAAAGGCTTCATCGGCCTGTGGCGTCCAAACGAATTTATCCGACTTTTTCATGAGTTGGTAGAGAGGCAGTGCCTTTTCTCCCAACCGACATACAAACCGACTAAATGATGCTAGGCATCCAGTGAACTTCTGGACATCATTGAGACACTTCGGCAGCTCCATTCGTTCGATGGCTCGAATCTTAGTTGGATTAACTTCAATACCTCGGCTGGAGACGAGAAATCCGAGTAATTTCCAGCCGGGACACCGAAGGTACATTTTTCCGGGTTAAGCTTCATCCGGAACCTTCTCAAGTTTGCGAATGTTTGCCTTATGTCGTCAAGGAGCGTTGTGCTTTCCTTGGTCTTGATAACCACATCATCCACGTATACTTGTACGTTTTGACCTATTTAGTCGTGCAAACATTTTTGCATACATCTTTGGTACGTTGCACCTGCATTACGTAAACCGAACAGCATAGTGCGATAGCAGTAAGCCCCGTACGGGGTAATAAACGCCGTTTTTATTTGATCATCCGGGTTCAGAGGTATCTGGTGGAAGCCAGAATATGCATCAATGAATGACAACAGTTCGCATCCCGCGGTCGAGTCTATGACCTGATCTATCCTCGGCAGTGGAAATAGATCTTTTGGACACGCCTTGTTCAGGTTCGTGTAATCGATACACATGCGCCAAACCACTGCCATGTTCGGACCGTCCTTCTTCTTTTCTACCAGCATCGGATTAGAGAGCCAATCCGGATATAGTACCTCCATGATAAATCCTGCTGCTAGTAACCGAGCTATCTCATCTCCAATGACTTTTCTCCTATCCTCGGCGAAGCGGCAGAGAGGTTGCTTCACCGGCCTTGCTCCGGGTCTTACGTTGAAAGAGTGCTCGGCCAACTCCCTCGGAACACCTTGCAAGTCCTGTGTAGACCAAGCAAAAATATCCCGATTCTCACGGAGGAAGTTGACGAGCTCGCTTTCCTATTTGTTAGTTAACCCGGCACCAATTGTTACGGTGCGCTTCGGAAACATGTTATCAACTGGAATTTTCTGGGTGTCCTTTGCGGCTTGAAATGAAACGCTGCCATGCGGGTTACTTAATGTCGGCATATATTGCTGCGCGGAATGAGCTAATGCTGCCACCTCTTGGATTTTTCTTTTCTCTTGCGCAATCACGAGTGACTCGGCTAGGTTAGACCTGGCTAAAGCACACTCCATGGAACGTCGGAAATCTCCAGCAATGGTAATCACTCCATTTGGCCCGGGCAACTTCATCTTCAGATAACTGATGTGACAGCTTGCCATGAATTTGTTCAACGCTGGTCTTCCGAGTAACGCATGATACGCACTTTCCAAGTTAACCACTTCAAACTCCAGATTTTTCAGTTCGGCAGTTATCCCTTGTGCCGAATAACACGTCGACCCGAACTTTGCCTATGGGCTCACAAGAAATGCCTGGTACAATGCTATGGAAAGTTGTTCCCGTAGCCTGGAGCATGTTCTCCGAGATGCCCAACTTGCGCATCGTATCCGCATACATGATGTTAATGCTACTGCCATTATCAATCAGAATCGTGGAGAACCTCACATTGATGTTCGGTCCAATGAATGTCGGATCTAGCACTAGCGCATATGAACCTGGGCTCGGCATAAGTTTAGGATGATCTTTGATGTTCCAGGTGATTTCCTGGTCCGACCAAGGCATGTACCTCATCACCGCTGGCATGACCGCATTGACCTCCATATGTCGGTGCTGCAAGCTCTTTCTATCTGTTTCGTCAGTCGTGAACACACAATAACTCTCGTGATGTTCCCTGTACTCATTCCTTCCCTCGTTTCCGGGGTACCTCTGATCCGGTTGTTGCTGATTTTCCACCTGATGCACTGCATCCCTTCTCTCATTGTTGTCATACCTCGGCGGAGGGGGAGGTAACATTAGCTGCTGCGTGTTCGCCCCAGAGAGCAATTGCTGCCGGGGTAACTCCTGCCGAGGTTGATCATTCCGGGGTGCCTAAGCATTCCCCAAACCACCTTCCTCTATATTTCGCATCCACTCACATTGCCTCGTCGTGTGACCCGCCAGGCTATTCGGATTTGGCGTGTGAAACTTACACAGCTGGTCCAACATCGACTCGTAGGTATACCTCGGACGGTCTTTCTTTTCCTGCCACTGTTTCTTCTGCTCCGAAGTCCATGTTTTCTTGCCATCATTTCTTGAAGTCCACTGCCCTCCAGTTCTCTGGCGTTGGTTACTCCCTCCTCCGGATTGATCTTGATTCACGGCTGCAACTTGTTACAACCGTAACGATGATCCGGTCTGTCATCTCTCCTCTTTCCTCTGTAATCATTCCTCCGGGATGACCCGGCTCCATCCCTCTGATAGTATTCCTCGTTTGAGGCGAGCCTAGGTTGAGTCGGATCGCCCAAAGCATACGAATCAGCAATCCGGATCATCTCTGCCAGCGTAACTGGCATTTTCCTTTACAGCTTCATCCACAGCTCGTTGCCATATCTACCCCCTTGCGCGAACCACGCTATGGCCTGTGATTCTATGACACCCTCACACGAGTTTCTCACGGTACACCACCGGGTCAAGAATTCACGATCCGTCTCGTTGGGTCTTTGCTTGCACATTGCCAGGGTCTGCGGTCTATTCGTCCTCTGGTATGTACTTGAGAAGTTGCTGATAAACATTTCTTCAAAATCTATCCAGCAGTTGATGCTTCCGGGTGGCAAGTTATTCAGCCATACTCTGGCCGGGCCTTCCAACATCTGGGGCACGTAACGCACAGCCCATCTCAAGTTGCCCGTTGCAATTTTCACCACCATAGCATAGTTTATCAGCCAGTCCTCCGGCTTGGTACTGCCATCATACGTCTTCGTGCCCCTGGGTAATTGGAAGTTTGGTACCGGTGGTTCCTTCATGATCCGGGGTCCAAAGCACGCTGGGCCCGGAGGACCTTGACATTCGATCTGTTCCGACATGTACAGGCGATCCAGTTTTAACCGGGCGTCATCCGGCATCAAATCCCTGCTTCCCAATCTAGACCCTATCACGTGATAGTCCGGTCTAGGGTATCCTGCGTTCACCATTTCCGAATCACCATCGTTGTATCGGTTTTGCTCTCGTTGCGCACCTTTCTGCTGCATACCTCGGCCGACGCTTTGCTCTTGCCTTGGTATATTCCGCTGCTGCGGTTGTCCTGCTCCTGCGGAATTGCGCTGTCCGGCATTGCCGTTGGCAGCGTTCCCTTGACCGGCATTGCCTTGGTCGTGATTACCTCGGCCAGCTTCACCTCTGCTCACACTCCGTCGATCATCACCTTTCCACATCTCTTTTTCTTTTCCCGCACGCGTCGGGTCGTACGGGACGATCTGTTTGTTCCGTCTGGCCGAGGTTACTACCTCTTCTCTCCTTGGACCACCATGAGGCGATGATGCGGCTCCAGCGGATTTCTCCGGGTTACCCATCACCGAATGGACGATTTTGGAAGCCCCAGCTCTCTCCGGGTTAGCTCTCAGCAGCTCCTCGTTCTGTCTGTTCACGATCCGAACCAGCTCGTTAACCCTATCTTGCTGTCTTTGACGAGCCTCACCTGTCAGACCCTCTAGCTCGGATGCAGCCGCATCTGCTGCCCTCAGGTTCTTCGCCGGGGTGTTATACTTCGGCAACCCCACAGACAGATAGTTTTCCGACCCTTCTGCTCCATCATCACCTTCTCTGTTCATCTCGCTTATGAGATTTCTCCCCTTCACTTTTACCGCATCAACTTTGTTTGCCTTTGCGTAGTCACGCAGCGTCATGTTCAGCGACTGCTGAGCCGCGGCTATTTTCTTTGCGCCCTCCAGTACCTTTTGTCAAGTTTCCTCTAGCTCGGCCTGAGCCTGAGCCAGATCTACCACTGCCGCTACCGGGTTAGCCAAGCTATCCATAGCTTCCCTCAGTATGTTTTCAGGCCTCTCTAGGGGAGGTCCTCTACCTTTCCTCGGTGCCTTGGGTGTTACCTCCGGGTCTAGTGCCGGATCCTTGCTTGCGCCTGCACCTGGTGCAGTCATGATCACCTCCGCATGGTCCGGGGAGCGAGCGATACGCACCCCGCGAGCCACAGTGTGGGGTGGTTCCCCCGCATCAACGATGCAACGCGGATGAACGCACAAGACATCCATAGCAACGTAGACCTTGTGCGCGCCGAGCTTGACGAAGAGGCCGTTGCGCGGAAGAGGGCGCTTGTCGAAGCAGCCAGCGTTGTCGCTGCCAAAATCCAACGCTCCAAAGCGCTGAACGAGCCCGGAGACGATGCGTTCGCCGGTGCCGATGAAGTTTCCCGTCCGGATCTTTACCCCTGCTAGCGCCGCTAGCCCCACGGTGGGCGCCAACTGTCGTGGTGGTGTCACGGCAGATGCCATGGATAGGCTAAAGGTGGGGACTAATATGCGCTAGGGGAATCCAGGGAGGGATAGTGGAGTGATTCTCCACACAGAATTTTGTATTGCTATCTCTTCAATATTACAAGTGCTCCTTGAGCTGTATTGGCGAGAGGAGGAAGAAGGTGCTCTCTTACTCTTGCCTACTATCTTGCCCAAGAACCCTAGATCCACTAGTGCTATGGAACTACCAAACCAACTAGTGCTCAATCGACCAGAACTCTCCCAACCCCATCTACCAGAACCCTAGCCCCACTTATATAGAGGAAGTTCGGTCCTGGCCTAGGGCATACGTGGAGGCATATTCCTAAGAATATGCCCCCTCCCAAAGTGGTAACCCGACCGGGGTGCTTTTCCCCCGCGTCACACATGCTTTAACGACGTCAGCCTCTACGGCGCCCGCGTCAGCCGACGTGAGCGTCGTCACCCTTGTCGGCCATGACCCGGTGGTCCTGTCCTTGCTTTATTCGCTCATGCAGTGCGTACCGGACCTTCTTTTTTGACCAGAGAGATTCCTTCCTTCTCCCAGAAGCTAAGCGAGGATCCGGATCATAGTAGATCCGGCCACACCTGTTCCTGCATATAAGTTAGACAAGCACTCTAGACTTACTCCTTAAGTCGGACGAGACAATGTAAGGCCACCCCCTGGTCCGGGTTACTCCATGATTCGGACTGCCTTGAGGTGACCCAGTCAGCATCCGCTTTGACCTTGCCGGACCTCGGCTAACTCGGCCGTTATACCCCGGAGTGACCCTACCCGGGGGTATCCCCCCAACACCACCAGAGTCATTGCATGTGTTTTCCTCTTCCTAAACCACCACCAGAGTCATTGCATGTGTCTTCCTTTCCTAAACCACCACCAGAGTCATTGCATGTGTGTTCCTTTCCTAAACAACCACCAGAGTCATTGCATGTGTCTTCCTTTCCTAAAACACCACCAGAGTCATTGCATGTGTGTTCCTTTCAAAAACCACCACCAAAGTCATTGCATGTGTCTTCTTTTCCTAAACCACATGGATCCACCAGTGTCATTGCATGTGTGTTCCTTTCTTAAACAACCACCAGACTCATTGCATGTGTGTTCCTTTCCTAAACCACCACCAGAGTCATTGCATGTGTCTTTTTTCCTAAACCACATGGATCCACTAGAGTCATTGCATGTGTGTTCCTTTCCTAAAGCACCACCAGAGTCATTGCATGTATGTTCCTTTCCTAAACCACCACCAGAGTCATTGCATGTGTCTTCTTTTCCTAAACCACCACTAGAGTTATTGGATGTGTGTTCCTTTCCTAAACCACCACCAGAGTCATTGCATGTGTCTTCTTTTCCAAAACCACATGGATCCACCACAGTCATTGCATGTGTCTTCTTTTTCTAAACCACCACCAGAGTCATTGCATGTGTCTTTTTTTCTAAACCACCACCAGAGTCATTGCATGTGTCTTCCTTTCCTAAACCACCACTAGACTCATTTCATGTGTGTTCCTTTCCCAAACCACCACCAGAGTCTTTGCATTTATGTTCCTTCCCTAAACCACCACCACAGTCATTGCATGTGTCTTCTTTTCCTAAACCACATGGATCCAATAGTGTCATTGCATGTGTGTTCCTTTCTTAAACCAACCAGAGTTATTGCATGTGTGTTCCTTTTTGTAAACCACCACCAGAGTCATTGCATGTGTCTTCCTTTCCTAAACGACCACCAGAGTCATTGCATGTGTGTTCCTTTCCAAAACCACCACCAGAGTCATTGCATGTGTGTTCCTTTCCTAAACCACCACCAGAGTCATTGTATGTGTCTTATTTTCCTAAACCACATGGATCCACCAGTGTCATTGCATGTGTGTTCCTTTCCAAAACCACCACTAGAATCATTGCATGTGTCTTCTTTTCCTAAACCACATGGATCCACCAGAGTCATTGTATGTGTGTTCCTTTCCAAAACCACCACCAGAGTCATTGAATGTGTTTTATTTTCCTAAACCATCACCAGAGTCATTGCATGTGTGTTCCTTTCCTAAACCACCACCAGAGTCATTGAATGTGTGTTATTTTCCTAAACCACAACTATAGTAATTGCATGTGTGTTCCTTTCCTAAACCACCACCAGAGTCATTGCATGTGTCTTCTTTTCCTAAACAACATGGATCCAGCAGAGTCATTGCATGTGTTCTCCTTTCCGAAACTACCATCAGACTCATTGCATGGGTCTTCTTTTCCTAAACCACATGGATCCATGATTGTCAATGCATGTGTGTTCCTTTCTTAAACCACCACTAGATTTATTGCATTTGTGTTCTTTTCCTAAACCACATGGATCCACCAGAGTCATTTCATGTGTGTTCCTTTACTAAACCACCAGCGGAGTCATTGCGTGTGTCTTGTTTTCCTAAACCACATGGATCCACTAGTGTCATTGCATGTGTGTTCCTTTCTTAAACCACCACCAGAGACATTGCGTGTGTGTTTCTTTCCTAAACCACCACTAGAGTCATTGCATGTGTCTTCTTTTCCTAAACCACATGGATCCACTAGAGTCATTGCATGTGTCTCCCTTTCCTAAACCGCCACCAGAGTCATTGCATGTGTGTTCCTTTCCTAAACCACCACCAGAGTCATTGCATGTGTCTTTTTTTCCTAAACCACATGGATCCACCAGAGTTATTGTATTTGTCTTCCTTTCCCAAACCACCACCAGAGTCATTGCATGTGTGTTCCGTTCCTAAACAACCACCAGAGTCATTGAATGTGTGTTCTTTTCCTAAACCACAACTATAGTAATTGCATGTGTGTTCCTTTCCTAAACCACCACCAGAGTCATTGCATGTATCTTCTTTTCCTAAACCACATGGATCCAGCAGAGTCATTGCATGTTTGCTCCTTTCCGAAACTACCATCAGACTCATTGCATGTGTCTTCTTTTCCTAAACCACATGGATCCATGAGTGCCATTGCATGTGTGTTCCTTTCTTAAACCACCACTAGAGTCATTGCATTTGTGTTCTTTTCCTAAACCACATGGATCCACCAGAGTCATTTCATGTGTGTTCCTTTCCTAAACCACCACCGGAGTCATTGCATGTGTCTTGTTTTCCTAAACCACATGGATCCACTAGTGTCATTGCATGTGTGTTCCTTTCTTAAACCACCACCAGAGACATTGCATGTGTGTTTCTTTCCTAAACCACCACTAGAGTCATTGCATGTGTCTTCTTTTCCTAAACCACATGGATCCACCAGAGTCATTGCATGTGTTTTTCTTTCTTAAACCGCCACCAGAGTCATTGCATGTGTGTTCCTTTCCTAAACCACCACCAGAGTCATTGCATGTGTCTTTTTTTCCTAAACCACATGGATCCACCAGAGTTATTGTATCTGTCTTCCTTTTTCAAACCACCACCAGAGTCATTGCATGTGTGTTCCATTCCTAAACAACCACCAGAGTCATTGAATGTGTGTTCTTTTCCTAAACCACAACTATAGTAATTGCATGTTTGTTCCTTTCCTAAACCACCACCAAAGTCACTGCATGTGTCTTCTTTTCCTAAACCACATAGATCCACCAGAGTCATTGCATGTGTCTTATTTTTCTAAACCACCACCAGAGTCATTGCATGTGTCTTACTTTCCTAAACCACCACCAGAGTCATTGCATGTGTGTTCCTTTCCAAAACCACCACCAGAGTCATTGCATGTGTTTTCCTTTCCTAAACCACCACCAGAGTCATTGCATGTGAATTATTTTCCTAAACCACATGGATCCACCAGTGTCATTGCATGTGTGTTCCTTTCATAAACCACCACCACAGTCATTGCATCTTTGTTCCTTTTCCTAAACCACCACCAGAGTCATTACATGTGTCTTCTTTTCCTAAACCACATGGATGCACCAGAGTCATTGCATGTGTCTTCCTTTCCTAAACCACCACAGAGTCATTGCATGTGTGTTCCTTTCCTAAACCACCACCAGAGTCATTGCATGTGTCTTCCTTTCCTAAAACACCACCAGAGTCATTGCATGTGTGTTCCTTTCAAAAACCACCACCAGAGTCATTGCATGTGTGTTCTTTTCCTAAACCACATGGATCCACTAGGGTTATTGCATGTGTGTTCCTTTCCTAAACCAACACTAGAGTTAATGCATGTGTCTTCTTTTCCTAAACCACCATAGAGTAATTGCATGTGTCTTCCTTTCAAAAACCACCACCAGAGTCATTGCATGTGTGTTCCTTTCTTAAACCACCACCAGAGTCAAGGCATGTGTGTTCCTTTACTAAACAAGAACCATAGTCATTGCATGTGTCTTCTTTTCCAAAACCATATGGATCCAGCAGTGTCATTGCATGTGTGTTCCTTTCTTAAACCACCACCAGAGTCTTGCATGTGTATTCCTTTCCTAAACCACTGCCAGAGTCATTACATGTCTTTTATTTTCCGAAACCACCACTAGAGTCATTGCATGTGTGTTCCTTTCCTAAACCACCACCAGAGTCATTGCACGTGTCTTATTTTCCTAAACCACATGGATCCACCAGAGTCATTGGATGTGTCTTCCTTTCCTAAACCACCACCAGAGTCATTGCATGTGTCTTGTTTTCCTAAACCACATGGATCCATTAGATTCATTGCATGTGTGCTCCTTTCCGAAACTACCATCAGAGTCGTTGCATGTGTCTTCTTATCCTAAACCACATGGATCCATGAGTGTCATTACATTTGTGTTCCTTTCTTAAACCACCACTAGAGTCATTGCATTTGTGTTCTTTTCCTAAACCACATGGATCCACCAGAGTCGTTTCATGTGTGTTCCTTTCCTAAACCACCACCGGAGTCATTGCATGTGTCTTGTTTTCCTAAACCACATGGATCCACCAGTGTCATTGCATGTGTTTTCCTTTCTTAAACCACCACCAGAGTCATTGCATGTGTTTTCCTTTTCCTAAACCACCACCAGAGTCATTACATGTGTCTTCTTTTCCTAAACCACATGGATCCACCAGAGTCATTGCATGTGTCTTGTTTTTCTAAACCACCACCAGAGTCATTGCATATGTCTTCCTTTGCTAAACCACCACAAGAGTCATTGCATGTATATTCCTTTCCAAAACCACCACCAGATTCATTGCATGTGTCTTCTTTTCCTAAACCTAATGGATACACCAGTGTCATTGCATTTGTGTTCCTTTCTTAAACCACCACCAAAGTCATTGCATGTGTGTTCCTTTTCCTAAACCACCACCAGGGTTATTACATGTGTCTTCTTTTCCTAAACCACATGGATGCACCAGAGTCATTGCATGTGTCTTCCTTTCCCAAACGACCACCAGAGTCATTGCATATGTGTTCCTTTCCTAAACACACATGCAATGAATCTCCTGGTGGTTAAGGAAAGAAACACACATGCAATGACTCTGCTGGTGGTTTAGGAAAATAACACACATGCAATGACTCTGGTGGTGGTTTTGGAAAGGAACACACATGCAATGACCCTTCTGGTGGTTTAGGAAAATAACACACATGCAATGACTCTGGTGGTGGTTTTGGAAAGGAAGACACATGCAATGAATCTGGTGGATCCATGTGGTTTGGGAAAGGAACACACATGCAATGACTCTGGTGGTGGTTTAGGAAAGGAAGACGCATGCAATGACTCTAGTGGATCCATGTGGTTTAGGAAAATAACACACATGCAATGACTCTAGTGGTGGTTTAAGAAAGGAACACACATGCAATAACACTCGTGGATCCATGTGGTTTAGGAAAAGAAGACACATGCAATGACTCTAGTGGTGATTTTGGAATGGAGCACAGATGCAATGACTCTGGTGGTAGTTTAGGAAAGGAACACACATGCAATAACTGTGGTGGTACTTTAGGAAAAAAGTCACATGCAATGACTCTAGTGGTGGTTTAGGAAAGGAACAAACATGCAATGACTCTAGTGGTGGTATAGAAAAGGAAGACACATGCAATTACTCTGGTGGTAGTTTAAGAAAGAAACACACATTCAATGACTCTAGTGGTGGTTTTGGAAAAGAAGACAAATGCAATGACTCTGGTGGTGGTTTAGGATAAGAACACACATGCAATGACTCTAGTGGTGGTTTAGGAAAATAACACACATTCAATGACTCTGGTGGTTGTTTAGGAAAGGAACACACATGCAATTACTCTTATGGTGGTTTAGGAAAGGAACACACATGCAATGACTCTGGTGGTGGTTTAGTATGGGAGCACACATGCAATGAATCTGGTGGTGGTTTAGAAAGGAAGACACATGCAATGTCCCTGGTGGTGGATAGGAAAGGAAGACACATGCAATGACTCTAGTGGTACTTTAAGAAATAAACACACATTTAATGACTCTGGTGGTTTAGGACAAGAACACACATGGAATGACTCTGATGGTGGTTTATGAAAAGAACACATGAGCAATTAATCTAGTGGTGGTTTATTAAAAGAACACATATTCAATGACTCTGGTGGTGGTTTAGGAAAGGAACACACATTCAATGACTCTGGTGGTCGTTCAGGAAAGGAACACACATGCAATGACTTTTGTAGTTGTTTAGGAAAGGAAGACACATGCAATGACTCTAGTGCATCCATGTGGTTTAGGAAAAGAAGACACATGCAATGACTCTGGTGGTGGTTTAGGAAAGGAACACACATGCAATGACTCTGGTGGTGGTTTAAGAAAGGAACACACATGCAATGACACTGGTGGATCCATGTGGTTTAGGAAAACAAGACACATGGAATGACTCTCGTGGTGGTTTAGGAAAGGAACACACATGCAATGACTCTGGTGGTGGTTTAGGAAAGGAAGACACATGCAATGACTCTGTTGGGTCCATGTGATTTAGAAAAATAAGACACATGCAATGACTCTGGTGATGCTTTAGGAAAGGAACACACATGCAATGAATATGGTGGTGGTTTAGGAAAAGAAGACACATGCAATTACTCTAGTGGTGGTTTAGGAAAGGAACAAACATGCAATGTCACTGGTGCATCCATGTCGTTTAGGATAACAAGGCACATGCAAATGACTCTCCTGGTGGTTAAGGAAAGAAACACACATGCAATGACTCTGCTGGTGGTTTAGGAAAATAACACACATGCAATGACTCTGCTGGTGGTTTTGGAAAAGAACACACATGCAATGACTTTGGTGGTGGTTTTAGAAAGAAAGGCACATGCAATGACTCTGGTGGATCCATGTGGTTTGAGAAAGGAACACACATGCAATGCCTCTTGTGGTGGTTTAGGAAAATAAGACACCTGTAGTGACTCTGGTGGATCCCTATGGTTTAGGAAAAGAACACACATGAAATGACTCTGGTGGTGGTTTAATAAAGGAACAAACATGCAATGACACTAGTGGATCCGTGTGGTTTAGGAAAAGAAGACACATGCAATAACTCTGGTGGTGATTTTGGAATGGAGCACACATGCAATAACTCTGGTGGTGGTTTAGGAAAGGAACAGACATGCAATAACTCTGGTGGTAGTTTAGGAAAAAAGTCACATGCAATGACTCTAGTGCTGGTTTAGGAAAGGAACAAACATGCAATGACTCGTATGGTGGTATAGGAAAGGAAGACACATGCAATGACTCTGGTGGTAATTTAATAAAGAAACACATATTCAATGACTCTGGTGGTGGTTTAGGTAAAGAAGACACATGCAATGACTCTGGTGGTGGTTTAGGATAAGAACACACATGCAATGACTCTAGTGGTGGTTTAGGAAAATAACACACATTCAATGACTCTGGTGGTGGTTTAGGAAAGGAACACACATGCAATTACTCTTGTGGTGGTTTAGTAAGGGAGCACACATGCAATGACTCTGGTGGTGGTTTAGGAAAGGAACACACATGGAATGACTGGTGGTGGTTTAGGAAAGGAACACACATGCAATGACGCTGGTGGTGCGTTAGGAAAGGAAGATACATGCAATGACTCTGGTGGTATAGGAAAGGAAGACACATGCAATGACGCTGGTGGTACTTTAAGAAATAAACACACATTTAATGACTCTGGTGGTTTAGGACAAGAAGACACATGCAATGACTCTGGTGGTGGTTTACAAAAAGAACACACATGCAATGACTCTAGTGGTGGTTTAGGAAAAGAACACACATTCAATGACTCTGGTGGTGGTTTAGGAAAGGAACACACATTCAATGACTCTGGTGGTCATTCAGGAAAGGAACACACATGCAATGACTTTGGTAGTGGTTTAGAAAAGGAAGACACATGCAATGACTCTATTGCATCCATGTGGTTTAGGAAAAGAAGACACATGCAATGACTATAATGGTGGTTTAGGAAAGGAACACACATGCAATGACTCTGGTGGTGGTTTAAGAAAGGAACACACATGCAATGACACTGGTGGATCCATGCGGTTTAGGAAAACAAGAGACATGCAATGACTCTCGTGGTGGTTTAGGAAAGGAACACACATGCAATGACTCTGGTGGTGCTTTAGGAAAGGAACACACATGCAATCACACTGGTGGATCCATGTGGTTTAGGAAAAGAAGACTCATGCAATTACTCTGATGGTGATTTTGGAATGGAGCACACATGCAATGACGCTGGTGGTGGTTTAGGAAAGGAACAAACATGCAATAACTCTGGTGCTAGTTTAGGAAAAAAGAGACATCAATGACTCTAGTGGTGTTTTAGGAAAGGAACAAACATGCAATGACTCTGGTGGTGGTATAGGAAAGGAAGACACATGCAATGACTCTAGTGGTGGTTAGGAAAAGAACACGCGTTCAATGACTCTGGTGGTGGTTTAGGAAAGGAACACACATTCAATGACTCTGGTTGTCATTCAGGAAAGGAACACACATGCAATGACTTTGGTAGTGGTTTAGGAAAGGAAGCCACATGCAATGACTCTAGTGCATCCATGTGGTTTAGGAAAAGAAGACACATGCAATGACTCTGGTGGTGGTTTAGGAAAGGACCACACATGCAATGACTCTGGCGGTAGATTAAGAAAGGAACACACGTGCAACGACACTGGTGGATCCATGTGGTTTAGGAAAACAAGACACATGGAATGACTCTCATGGTGGTTTAGGAAAGGAACACACATGCAATTACTATAGTTGTGGTTTAGGAAAGGAAGACACATGCATTGACTCGTCGGGTCCATGTGATTTAGAAAAATAAGACACATGCAATGACTCTGGTGGTGCTTTAGGAAAGGAACACACATGCACTGAATATGGTGGTGGTTTAGGAAAAGAAGACACATGCAATTACTCTCGTGGTGGTTTAGGAAAGGAACACACATGCAATGACACTGGTGGATCCATGTCATTTAGGATAACGAGGCACATTCAATGACTCTCCTAGTGGTTAAGGAAAGAAACACACATGCAATGACTCTGCTGGTGGTTTAGGAAAATAACACACATGCAATGACTCTATTGGTTGTTTTGGAAAGGAACACACATGCAATCACTCTGGTGGTGGTTTTGGAAAGGAAGACACATGCAATGACTCTGGTGGATCCATGTGCTTTTGGAAAGGAACACACATGCAATGCCTCTTGTGGTGGTTTAGGAAAAGAAGACACATGCAATGACTCTAGTGGAACCCTGTGGTTTAGGAAAAGAACACACATGAAATGACTCTGGTGGTGGTTCAAGAAAGAAACACACATGCAATGACACTAGTGGATCCATGTGGTTTAGGAAAAGAAGACACATGCAATGACTCTGGTGGTGATTTTGGATAGGGCACACATGCAATGACTCTGGCGGTGGTTTAGGAAAGGAACACATATGCAATAACTCTGGTGGTAGTTTAGGACAAAAGTCACATCGAATGACTCTAGTGGTGGTTTAGGAAAGGAACAAACATGCAATGACTCAGGTGGGGGTATAGGAAAGGAAGACACATGCAATGATTCTGGTGGTAGTTTAAGAAATAAACACACATTCATAGACTCTAGTGGTGGTTTAGGAAAAGAAGACACATGCAATGACTCTAGTGCATCCATGTGGTCTAGGAAAAGAAGACACATGCAATGACTCTAATGGTGGTTTAGGAAAGGAACACACATGCAATGACTCTGGTGGTGGTTTAAGAAAGGAACACACATGCAATGACACTGGTGGATCCATGCGGTTTAGGAAAACAAGAGACATGCAATGACTCTCGTGGTGGTTTAGGAAAGGAACACACATGCAATGACTCTGGTGGTGCTTTAGGAAAGGAACACACATGCAATCACACTGGTGGATCCATGTGGTTTAGGAAAAGAAGACTCATGCAATTACTCTGATGGTGATTTTGGAATGGAGCACACATGCAATGACGCTGGTGGTGGTTTAGGAAAGGAACAAACATGCAATAACTCTGGTGCTAGTTTAGGAAAAAAGAGACATCAATGACTCTAGTGGTGGTTTAGGAAAGGAACAAACATGCAATGACTCTGGTGGTGGTATAGGAAAGGAAGACACATGCAATGACTCTAGTGGTGGTTAGGAAAAGAACACGCGTTCAATGACTCTGGTGGTGGTTTAGGAAAGGAACACACATTCAATGACTCTGGTTGTCATTCAGGAAAGGAACACACATGCAATGACTTTGGTAGTGGTTTAGGAAAGGAAGCCACATGCAATGACTCTAGTGCATCCATGTGGTTTAGGAAAAGAAGACACATGCAATGACTCTGGTGGTGGTTTAGGAAAGGACCACACGTGCAATGACTCTGGCGGTGGATTAAGAAAGGAACACACGTGCAACGACACTGGTGGATCCATGTGGTTTAGGAAAACAAGACACATGGAATGACTCTCATGGTGGTTTACGAAAGGAACACACATGCAATTACTATAGTTGTGGTTTAGGAAAGGAAGACACATGCATTGACTCGTCGGGTCCATGTGATTTAGGAAAATAAGACACATGCAATGACTCTGGTGGTGCTTTAGGAAAGGAACACACATGCAATGAATATGGTGGTGGTTTAGGAAAAGAAGACACATGCAATTACTCTCGTGGTGGTTTAGGAAAGGAACACACATGCAATGACACTGGTGGATCCATGTCGTTTAGGATAACGAGGCACATTCAATGACTCTCCTAGTGGTTAAGGAAAGAAACACACATGCAATGACTCTGCTGGTGGTTTAGGAAAATAACACACATGCAATGACTCTATTGGTTGTTTTGGAAAGGAACACACATGCAATCACTCTGGTGGTGGTTTTGGAAAGGAAGACACATGCAATGACTCTGGTGGATCCATGTGCTTTTGGAAAGGAACACACATGCAATGCCTCTTGTGGTGGTTTAGGAAAAGAAGACACATGCAATGACTCTAGTGGAACCCTGTGGTTTAGGAAAAGAACACACATGAAATGACTCTAGTGGTGGTTCAAGAAAGAAACACACATGCAATGACACTAGTGGATCCATGTGGTTTAGGAAAAGAAGACACATGCAATGACTCTGGTGGTGATTTTGGATGGGGCACACATGCAATGACTCTGGCGGTGGTTTAGGAAAGGAACACATATGCAATAACTCTGGTGGTAGTTTAGGACAAAAGTCACATCGAATGACTCTAGTGGTGGTTTAGGAAAGGAACAAACATGCAATGACTCAGGTGGGGGTATAGGAAAGGAAGACACATGCAATGATTCTGGTGGTAGTTTAAGAAATAAACACACATTCATAGACTCTAGTGGTGGTTTAGGAAAAGAAGACACATGCAATGACTCTAGTGCATCCATGTGGTCTAGGAAAAGAAGACACATGCAATGACTCTAATGGTGGTTTAGGAAAGGAACACACATGCAATGACTCTGGTGGTGGTTTAAGAAAGGAACACACATGCAATGACACTGGTGGATCCATGCGGTTTAGGAAAACAAGAGACATGCAATGACTCTCGTGGTGGTTTAGGAAAGGAACACACATGCAATGACTCTGGTGGTGCTTTAGGAAAGGAACACACATGCAATCACACTGGTGGATCCATGTGGTTTAGGAAAAGAAGACTCATGCAATTACTCTGATGGTGATTTTGGAATGGAGCACACATGCAATGACGCTGGTGGTGGTTTAGGAAAGGAACAAACATGCAATAACTCTGGTGCTAGTTTAGGAAAAAAGAGACATCAATGACTCTAGTGGTGGTTTAGGAAAGGAACAAACATGCAATGACTCTGGTGGTCGTATAGGAAAGGAAGACACATGCAATGACTCTAGTGGTGGTTAGGAAAAGAACACGCGTTCAATGACTCTGGTGGTGGTTTAGGAAAGGAACACACATTCAATGACTCTGGTTGTCATTCAGGAAAGGAACACACATGCAATGACTTTGGTAGTGGTTTAGGAAAGGAAGCCACATGCAATGACTCTAGTGCATCCATGTGGTTTAGGAAAAGAAGACACATGCAATGACTCTGGTGGTGGTTTAGGAAAGGACCACACGTGCAATGACTCTGGCGGTGGATTAAGAAAGGAACACACGTGCAACGACACTGGTGGATCCATGTGGTTTAGGAAAACAAGACACATGGAATGACTCTCATGGTGGTTTAGGAAAGGAACACACATGCAATTACTATAGTTGTGGTTTAGGAAAGGAAGACACATGCATTGACTCGTCGGGTCCATGTGATTTAGAAAAATAAGACACATGCAATGACTCTGGTGGTGCTTTAGGAAAGGAACACACATGCACTGAATATGGTGGTTTATGAAAGGAACACACATTCAATGACTCTGGTGGTCATTCAGGAAAGGAACACACATGCAATGACTTTGGTAGTGGTTTAGAAAAGGAAGACACATGCAATGACTCTATTGCATCCATGTGGTTTAGGAAAAGAAGACACATGCAATGACTATAATGGTGGTTTAGGAAAAGAACACACATGCAATGACTCTGGTGGTGGTTTAAGAAAGGAAAACACATGCAATGACACTGGTGGATCCATGCGGTTTAGGAAAACAAGAGACATGCAATGACTCTCGTGGTGGTTTAGGAAAGGAACAGACATGCAATGACTCTGGTGGTGCTTTAGGAAAGGAACACAGATGCAATCACACTGGTGGATCCATGTGGTTTAGGAAAAGAAGACTCATGCAATTACTCTGATGGTGATTTTGGAATGGAGCACACATGCAATGACGCTGGTGGTGGTTTAGGAAAGGAACAAACATGCAATAACTCTGGTGCTAGTTTAGGAAAAAAGAGACATCAACGACTCTAGTGGTGGTTTAGGAAAGGAACAAACATGCAATGACTCTGGTGGTGGTATAGGAAAGGAAGACACATGCAATGACTCTAGTGGTGGTTAGGAAAAGAACACGCGTTCAATGACTCTGGTGGTGGTTTAGGAAAGGAACACACATTCAATGACTCTGGTTGTCATTCAGGAAAGGAACACACATGCAATGACTTTGGTAGTGGTTTAGGAAAGGAAGCCACATGCAATGACTCTAGTGCATCCATGTGGTTTAGGAAAAGAAGACACATGCAATGACTCTGGTGGTGGTTTAGGAAAGGACCACACATGCAATGACTCTGGCGGTGGATTAAGAAAGGAACACACGTGCAACGACACTGGTGGATCCATGTGGTTTAGGAAAACAAGACACATGGAATGACTCTCATGGTGGTTTAGGAAAGGAACACACATGCAATTACTATAGTTGTGGTTTAGGAAAGGAAGACACATGCATTGACTCGTCGGGTCCATGTGATTTAGAAAAATAAGACACATGCAATGACTCTGGTGGTGCTTTAGGAAAGGAACACACATGCACTGAATATGGTGGTGGTTTAGGAAAAGAAGACACATGCAATTACTCTCGTGGTGGTTTAGGAAAGGAACACACATGCAATGACACTGGTGGATCCATGTCGTTTAGGATAACGAGGCACATTCAATGACTCTCCTAGTGGTTAAGGAAAGAAACACACATGCAATGACTCTGCTGGTGGTTTAGGAAAATAACACACATGCAATGACTCTATTGGTTGTTTTGGAAAGGAACACACATGCAATCACTCTGGTGGTGGTTTTGGAAAGGAAGACACATGCAATGACTCTGGTGGATCCATGTGGTTTTGGAAAGGAACACACATGCAATGCCTCTTGTGGTGGTTTAGGAAAAGAAGACACATGCAATGACTCTGGTGGATCCCTGTGGTTTAGGAAAAGAACACACATGAAATGACTCTGGTGGTGGTTCAAGAAAGAAACACACATGCAATGACACTAGTGGATCCATGTGGTTTAGGAAAAGAAGACACATGCAATGACTCTGGTGGTGATTTTGGATGGGGCACACATGCAATGACTCTGGCGGTGGTTTAGGAAAGGAACACACATGCAATAACTCTGGTGGTAGTTTAGGACAAAAGTCACATCGAATGACTCTAGTGGTGGTTTAGGAAAGGAACAAACATGCAATGACTCAGGTGGGGGTATAGGAAAGGAAGACACATGCAATGATTCTGGTGGTAGTTTAAGAAATAAACACACATTCATAGACTCTAGTGGTGGTTTAGGAAAAGAAGACACATGCAATGACTCTATTGCATCCATGTGGTTTAGGAAAAGAAGACACATGCAATGACTATAATGGTGGTTTAGGAAAGGAACACACATGCAATGACTCTGGTGGTGGTTTAAGAAAGGAACACACATGCAATGACACTGGTGGATCCATGCGGTTTAGGAAAACAAGAGACATGCAATGACTCTCGTGGTGGTTTAGGAAAGGAACACACATGCAATGACTCTGGTGCTGCTTTAGGAAAGGAACACACATGCAATCACACTGGTGGATCCATGTGGTTTAGGAAAAGAAGACTCATGCAATTACTCTGATGGTGATTTTGGAATGGAGCACACATGCA
Organism: Avena sativa; assembly: GCA_916181665.1. NCBI lineage: Eukaryota > Viridiplantae > Streptophyta > Magnoliopsida > Poales > Poaceae > Avena > Avena sativa. Next base: position 370,207,977 of record OV702291.1, on the reverse strand, counting down.
ATGACGCTGGTGGTGGTTTAGGAAAGGAACAAACATGCAATAACTCTGGTGCTAGTTTAGGAAAAAAGAGACATCAATGACTCTAGTGGTGGTTTAGGAAAGGAACAAACATGCAATGACTCTGGTGGTCGTATAGGAAAGGAAGACACATGCAATGACTCTAGTGGTGGTTAGGAAAAGAACACGCGTTCAATGACTCTGGTGGTGGTTTAGGAAAGGAACACACATTCAATGACTCTGGTTGTCATTCAGGAAAGGAACACACATGCAATGACTTTGGTAGTGGTTTAGGAAAGGAAGCCACATGCAATGACTCTAGTGCATCCATGTGGTTTAGGAAAAGAAGACACATGCAATGACTCTGGTGGTGGTTTAGGAAAGGACCACACGTGCAATGACTCTGGCGGTGGATTAAGAAAGGAACACACGTGCAACGACACTGGTGGATCCATGTGGTTTAGGAAAACAAGACACATGGAATGACTCTCATGGTGGTTTAGGAAAGGAACACACATGCAATTACTATAGTTGTGGTTTAGGAAAGGAAGACACATGCATTGACTCGTCGGGTCCATGTGATTTAGAAAAATAAGACACATGCAATGACTCTGGTGGTGCTTTAGGAAAGGAACACACATGCACTGAATATGGTGGTGGTTTAGGAAAAGAAGACACATGCAATTACTCTCGTGGTGGTTTAGGAAAGGAACACACATGCAATGACACTGGTGGATCCATGTCGTTTAGGATAACGAGGCACATTCAATGACTCTCCTAGTGGTTAAGGAAAGAAACACACATGCAATGACTCTGCTGGTGGTTTAGGAAAATAACACACATGCAATGACTCTATTGGTTGTTTTGGAAAGGAACACACATGCAATCACTCTGGTGGTGGTTTTGGAAAGGAAGACACATGCAATGACTCTGGTGGATCCATGTGGTTTTGGAAAGGAACACACATGCAATGCCTCTTGTGGTGGTTTAGGAAAAGAAGACACATGCAATGACTCTGGTGGATCCCTGTGGTTTAGGAAAAGAACACACATGAAATGACTCTGGTGGTGGTTCAAGAAAGAAACACACATGCAATGACACTAGTGGATCCATGTGGTTTAGGAAAAGAAGACACATGCAATGACTCTGGTGGTGATTTTGGATGGGGCACACATGCAATGACTCTGGCGGTGGTTTAGGAAAGGAACACACATGCAATAACTCTGGTGGTAGTTTAGGACAAAAGTCACATCGAATGACTCTAGTGGTGGTTTAGGAAAGGAACAAACATGCAATGACTCAGGTGGGGGTATAGGAAAGGAAGACACATGCAATGATTCTGGTGGTAGTTTAAGAAATAAACACACATTCATAGACTCTAGTGGTGGTTTAGGAAAAGAAGACACATGCAATGACTCTGGTGGTGGTTTAGGATAAGAACACACATGCAATGACTCTAGTGGTGGTTTAGGAAAATAACACACATTCAATGACTCTGGTGGTGGTTTAGGAAAGCAATACACATGAAATTACTCTTGTGGTGGTTTAGGAAAGGAACACACATGCAATGACTCATGGTGGTTTAGTAAGGGAGCACACATGCAATGACTCTGGTGGTTGGTTTAGGAAAGGAACACACATGCAATGACCCTTGTGGTGGTTTAGGAAAGGAAGACACATGCAATGACTCTGGTGGTGGTATAGGAAAGGAAGACACATGCAATGACTCTGGTGGTACTTTAAGAAATAAACACACATTTAATGACTCTGGTGGTTTAGGACAAGAAGACACATGCAATGATTCTGGTGGTGGTTTACAAAAAGAACACACATGCAATGGCCCTAGCGGTGGTTTAGGAAAAGAACACACATTAAATGACTCGGGTGGTGGTTTAGGAAAGGAACACACATTCAATGACTCTGGTGGTCGTTCAGGAAAGGAACACACATGCAATGACTTTGGTAGTGGTTTAGAAAAGGAAGACACATGCAATGACTCTAGTGCATCCATGTGGTTTAGGAAAAGAAGACACATGCAATGACTCTGGTGGTGGTTTAGGAAATGAACACACATGCAATGACTCTGGTGGTGGTTTAAGAAAGGAACACACATGCAATGACACTGGTGGATCCATGTGGTTTAGGAAAACAAGAGACATGCAATGACTCTCGTGGTGGTTTAGGAAAGGAACACACATGCAATGACTCTGGTGGTGGTTTAGGAAAGGAACACACATGCAATTACACTGGTGGATCCACGTGGTTTAGGAAAAGAACACACATGCAATGACTCTGGTGGTGGTTTAAGAAAGGAACACACATGCAATCACACTAGTGGATCCATGTGGTTTAGGAAAAGAAGACTCATGCAATTACTCTGATGGTGATTTTGGAATGGAGCACACATGCAATGACACTGGTGGTGGTTTAGGAAAGGAACAAACATGCAATCACTCTAGTGCTAGTTTAGGAAAAAAGAGACATGCAATGACTCTAGTGGTAGTTTAGGAAAGGAACAAATATGCAATGACTCTGGTGGTGTTATAGGAAAGGAAGACACATGCAATGACTCTGGTGGTCGTTCAGGAAAGGAACACACATGCAATGACTTTGGTAGTGGTTTAGGAAAGGAAGACACATGCAATGACTCTAGTGCATCCATGTGGTTTAGGAAAAGAAGACACATGCAATGACTCTGGTGGTGGTTTAGGAAAGGAACACACATGCAATCACTCTAGGGTGGTTTAAGAAACGAACCCACATGCAATGACACTGGTGGATCCATGTGGTTTAGGAAAACAAGACACATGGAATGACTCTCATGGTGGTTTAGGAAAGGAACACACATGCAATGACTCTGGGGTTGTTTAGGAAAGGAAGAACCATGCAATGACTCTGTTGGGTCCATGTGATTTAGAAAAATAAGACACATGCAATGACTCTGGTGGTGCTTTAGGAAAGGAACACACATGCAATGAATATGGTGGTGGTTTAGGAAAAGAAGACACATGCAATTACTCTAGTGGTGGTTTAGGAAAGGAACACACATGCAATGACACTAGTGGATCCATGTCGTTTAGGATAACAAGGCACATTCAATGACTCTCCTGCTGGTTAAGGAAAGAAACACACATGCAATGACTCTGCTGGTGGTTTAGGAAAATAACGCACATGCAATGACTCTGGTCGTGGTTTTGGAAAGGAACACACATGCAATCACTCTGGTGGTGGTTTTCGAAAGGAAGACACATCCAATGACTCTGGTGGATCCATGTGGTTTTGGAAAGGAACGCACATGCAATGCCTCTTGTGGTGGTTTAGGAAAAGAAGACACATGCAATGACTCTGGTGGATCCCTGTGGTTTAGGAAAAGAACACACATGAAATGACTCTGGTGGTGGTTTAAGAAAGGAACACACATGCAATGACACTAGTGGATCCATGTGGTTTAGGAAAAGAAGACACATGCAATGACAATGGTGGTGATTTTGGAATGGAGCACACATGCAATGACTCTGGTGGTGGTTTAGCAAAGGAACACACATGCAATAACTCTGGTGGTAGTTTAGGAAAAAAGTCACATGCAATGACTCTAGTGCTGGTTTAGGAAAGGAACAAACATGCAATGACTCGTGTGGTGGTATAGGAAAGGAAGACACATGCAATGACTCTGGTGGTAGTTTAATAAAGAAACACAGATTCAATGACTTTGGTGGTGGTTTAGGTAAAGAAGACACATGCAATGACTCTGGTGGTGGTTTAGGATAAGAACACACATGCAATGACTCTAGTGGTGGTTTAGGAAAATAACACACATTCAATGACTCTAGTGGTGGTTTAGGAAAGGAACACACATGCAATTACTCTTGTGGTGGTTTAGTAAGGGAGCACACATGCAATGACTCTGGTCGTGGTTTAGGAAAGGAACACACATGGAATGACTGGTGGTGGTTTAGGAAAGGAACATACATGCAATGACGCTGGTGGCGGGTTAGGAAAGGAAGATACATGCAATGACTCTGGTGGTATAGGAAAGGAAGACACATGCAATGACGTTGGTGGTACTTTAAGAAATAAACATACATTTAATGACTCTGGTGGTTTAGGACAAGAAGACACATGCAATGACTCTGGTGGTGGTTTACAAAAAGAACACACATGCAATGACTCTAGTGGTGGTTTAGGAAAAGAACACACATTCAATGACTCTGGTGGTGGTTTAGGAAAGGAACACACATTCAATGACTCTGGTGGTCGTTCAGGAAAGATACACACATGCAATGACTTTGGTAGTGGTTTAGAAAAGGAAGACACATGCAATGACTCTAGTGCATCCATGTGGTTTAGAAAAAGAAGACACATGCAATGACTCTAATGGTGGTTTAGGAAAGGAACACACATGCAATGACTCTGGTGGTGGTTTAAGAAAGGAACACACATGCAATGACACTGGTGGATCCATGCGGTTTAGGAAAACAAGAGACATGCAATGACTCTCGTGGTGGTTTAGGAAAGGAACACACATGCAATGACTCTGGTGGTGCTTTAGGAAAGGAACACACATGCAATCACACTGGTGGATCCATGTGGTTTAGGAAAAGAAGACTCATGCAATTACTCTGATGGTGATTTTGGAATGGAGCACACATGCAATGACGCTGGTGGTGGTTTAGGAAAGGAACAAACATGCAATAACTCTGCTCCTAGTTTAGGAAAAAAGAGACATCAATGACTCTAGTGGTGGTTTAGGAAAGGAACAAACATGCAATGACTCGGCTGGTGGTATAGGAAAGGAAGACACATGCAATGACTCTGGTGGTAGTTTAAGAAATATACACACATTCAATGACTCTAGTGGTGGTTTAGGAAAATAACACACATTCAATGACTCTGATGGTGGTTTAGGAAAGGAACACACATGCAATTACTCTTGTGGTGGTTTATGAAAGGAACACACATGCAATGACACTGGTGGATCCATGTCATTTAGGATAACGAGGCACATTCAATGACCCTCCTAATGGTTAAGGAAAGAAACACACATGCAATGACTCTGCTGGTGGTTTAGGAAAATAACACACATGCAATGACTCTGTTGGTTGTTTTGGAAAGGAACACACATGCAATCACTCTGGTGGTGGTTTTGGAAAGGAAGACACATGCAATGACTCTGGTGGATCCATGTGGTTTTGGAAAGGAACACACATGCAATGCCTCTTGTGGTGGTTTAGGAAAAGAAGACACATGCAATGACTCTGGTGGATCCCTGTGGTTTAGGAAAAGAACACACATGAAATGACTCTGGTGGTGGTTTAAGAAAGAAACACACATGCAATGACACTAGTGGATCCATGTGGTTTAGGAAAAGAAGACACATGCAATGACTCTGGTGGTGATTTTGGATGGAGCACACATGCAATGACTCTGGTGGTGGTTTAGGAAAGGAACACACATGCAATAACTCTGGTGGTAGTTTAGGACAAATGTAGCACCCCGGGTAAAACCACTACTAGAAAATCGCTTGGTGTTTTTGTTTTGTGCATCATCATGGTATCATACTCATGTCATCATGCAACATTGCATTAGAACATCATATAAAACCTTTTTCATTTGGTTCTTATGCTCATGTTGCATTTGTCTTGCATATTATTATTTTTCTTCTTGATTTATTGTAGTTGGATTTTATTAAACTTGCTATAATGTCCAAGTGGAGTTGTGGGCATCTCTCTTTATTTCCTTCCTATCTCTAACATGTTAACAGTATCCTCATCATCTCCTTTTATTCCCTCCCTAGTATGTGAGCTTTCATTTGGAGACTTTTGATATTTTATTCCTAGCCCACATATTAACCATGATCCACATTCCCTTTTATTGTAATTTGCTTTGTTGTTGATATATACTTGCTTTCATCTCTCCTACTCCTTGATCGTATTATTCCTTGTTTTTTTTGTTTTTTTTTTGTTTTTTTGTTTCTGTGTGTACACATATTTCTATCTTTGATCTTCCTCTTCTTTTTTTTCCATGTGTGTGGGATGATTACATGTACACATCGCCACATATATGCCTATCTAAAACTTTTCCTTTTTCCTACATATATCTCCTTCTAAACCCTCTTCTTCCTACCATATATATGTGTAAGCATATACACCTATATATGTCTCTTTTTCTTTACCAATTCCTAAAAACCTCTTTCGATTTAACACCTTGCTTCCTATCCTTTTCGCCGATGCCTACCTAAAGCATACATCTAAACCTCTTTTAAATATCTACCTAAAACCATCCCGGCTGCCCCTCTCTTTCCCTGCACCTGGGGCCAACAAGCACCGATCACGTCCCAATGTTTCTCTCCTTCCCTCATGATCACGTGGTACCCAGTACGCCTCGCCCATGCCTTGTGTGTGTCCCCCTCTTCCACCTTTTTTTTTCTAGCGATAAAGCAGAGGCACGAGAGGCCAAGCTAGTCCCAGCCACCCCTTCCCATCCCATCTCCCCTCCCCATCCCATCTGGATCGAGATCAGATTGAGCAGCCTTCCCTCTTCTTCTTCCACAAGCAAAACCCCATCGTGGCCATGTCTAACCTAGCCCGACCCCTTTCCTAGCCGCTGATCCACGGCCTTGAGAGCCAAGACGCCGTGTCCAGTAGCTGTGCGTGGAGATTCTGGAGCTGATCGATACTAGGAGCGAGGAGGAAGATCTCAAACGCCTCCAGGAACGACATGGACTGCTGCGCGCCAGCCATGGCCATCGGCGCCGTCCTCGCTGTCATGTCGACGTCTCCGACCACCTCTGCTTCAAACACCACTTCAGACGCCATCCAAGGTGAGATCCACCTCTCTCTCCTCGCCTCTGTATCGTCGTCATAGTTGCTGCCTCGCTCGTCCCTGCCACAGCCGCTCAGCGCGCACGTCAACAGCACAACATCAACAGCTTGCACCTTCTCTAGAACCACTATTTTCCGCTTGCTCGCATCGCACCTGGTCTGCCGCCGACACCTCTTGGCACGCGTCAGCGAAGAGGGTAACTCTAGCCAACTGCAGGATCAAACATCACACAAGATGCATCAGTAAATCTCTTGGGATCATCTCCTAAATTTGGCTCAATCTCACTGTCAAACTGCCCCTCAGTTCATCAGTTTTTGCAGTATGTTTTCTCCTATGTTCCCTATATCTTCCTGGCCACCTCAGCTCTCTCCTGCCTCCGTTCATTATCTTCTCGTATTCTTGGGTCATCCTTCTTTCCAACGCCACCAACAACGCCCCGTTCCGAGCTCTGTAGCTCTCAACAACGTTCGACGAAGTTGGAGAAATTAAACTGAGTTGCTGCCTTTTAGTTCAGTCAAGGGTCATCAGTAAAGACCAACGTTATCACTTCTATTCCTAGATTTTTGCCCGCTGATCCAGCTGCCCTGCGGTGGATTTCTTTGCCACAATCCTTCTTCATTGTTCCATCTATGCTTAGCATCGAATGTCACTCAAAACGAAACAGCGAGCAGTTCATAAACATCCGTGAAAGATCGGATGAATACACTGTTTTCTTCCGTCAGTTCGATAGTTTCATACCCATGTTTTCGTCTCTGTTCTATGCAAGTTCTCGATCAATCCAGCGCATATCCGACGCCAAGATCGCTGATATCCAATGTGTGACCCTAAGTCTCTATTTTTATAAATGATATATCTTGTTGCATATAAATTGTCATGCTCGCATCATATTATGTGGATTAGGGACATTATGTCGATTCACCTAAATTAAATATGGGATCCATATGCGGGCAAATCTAGTCTTATATTGGTCCCATTTAAATTTGTGTAGCGAACCGGTGCTATCTTTTGCCATGTTAAGACAACATTTAAATTGTGGGGTATCTAAACAACTTGAACCACTTAAATATTTGCCGGGACCCCGGTTCCGTTAATATGGCCTAAATGCATCGCACCTTTGTCATGTCATACATCATACATGCATCATGCCCGATTTTCTACCGTAGTATTAAATAGTCCATCCGGTGTTTCTTCTAGTGCTTTGCTTCTTCACGGATTAGGCCGATGAGTTGATGCGAGTGTCGACCCGATCTTCGGATGAACCTTCGGCAATGTTTTCAGGCGAGCACCTCCCCCTTTCTACCTATCTTACTTTTATAGTATTTATTCCCCCTGTTGATCTATTGCTATATGTATTGCGATGCTCTAGTTTTCGTATCCGTGATATCCCTTGCAGCCTTATATTGCCTTGGACACATCCTATTACCTGTTGATTGGTAGATAGTTGGACTTGCGCGTCGTAGTCGCTTGCTCAAGTGCTGTTGCGTGTCGTCAAGTACCACAGTTGTTGGAGTATTGCCGCATGTTTAATGTTGGAGATGATCATGGCTTTAATTGCTGTTTAATAACTAAAATTGAAGTAGGTAAATGCAGAGGCACCGGTGGGTAATAGACAATATTTGGTTTTTAACCGCTCACTGGTGTTTCGTAGGACCCCGAGTTCTTGACACCTGTTCCGAGATCGAGCGCGCTAACCACAGGTGGGGTGTGTGGGCACCCCCATCGATTTAGTACCTGATTTCAAAGTATTGTACCGGGGGCCACAAAGTAGTTTGGGGCTTTATTACTATCCTGTACTTATGCCATGCTTTACTGCTTTATTTACGATTGTGCGTGGAGCACCTGTACTGTTTAGGACCGTGACACGTTTTCGCTGTATCGACAAGCCCAGTCACACTTTCGGGTTCCCAGTCGTTTACAGCCGTCAACACAAACCCTGAGTCCGTCTCGGAGACCGGCCGACTTCGTTACGGGTAGCTTAGTGGGGTGGCCCCCCGTGCTTGCTTTGGATCTGGGAAACGTCGTGTCCGAAACCCCGTCGACTTACCGTTGGGTGTATGTTTTGTGATCTTGTACCTACCTGATCTGACAACAAGGGTGTAGGTGCGTGTGGAAACTTTGGTGCACCCGTGCAGGGTTAAATCTTTTCGAGAAGCCGTGTCCGCGGTTATGGACGACTTGGAGCACAGTTCTCGATCATAGACAACTATAACTAAAGTTTACTGTTATAAATTGACTTGTATCTGATATGACTAGTAATCAGCTTCACTGCAACAGAATGGCTAAATAAAAGTACCAACAACTGCTGGGTTTGGGATATCTCATGCTAATCGTATCTGACTAGTAAGTGTTGCAACTACAACGGAATGGTTAACTAAAACTGCCCACTGCTTATTATATCAGGATGACTCATGCTATCTATATTTGACTAGTAATTGCCGCAACTATAACGGAATGAATACAACTGCCAACTGTGTGAGTTCCTCGGTTGACTTCCTCGTTTGGTCTCGAGGGGGAAATACCAGGATGGGTATGTTTGGTGGTAGAATCAGGTTGGTTCCGAATAGGTCTTTCTTATCCCTCTATGATAGCCGATAGTTAGCTCGAGTCTCTATAGGTTGTTTAGTGCATGCCGCGCTGCCGCTCAGTCCACCATACCAATGTAGGCGAGGACCGCCGAATTCTAGCCTCGCCGTGTACTGGCCTCAGTACTGACCGCTCTCTCTTTTTTCCTTTGCCCTGTGTTGGCACCCCTTTTGTTTAAGCAGGTTTGGAGATCGACGTCGTTAGCCGGGTTACCCTCGCCGGCTTGGCCTGGGCAGGGTTATGGACGCCATTGGTTATTCTTCAGGGCTCTTAGCTCAATTTGCATCTTGTCCGTACTCGGACGTTGTATCGTTTTCAAGGTGATTTGGATCTTTGTATGTTATATTTGTATTCTTGACTCATGGAGTCGTGTTGTATGTATATATGTTTTGTGGGTTCCATCGAGAACTATTGTGTAATGATATTACTTCGTTTTCCACCCGCATGCAAGTGCCTGGTGGGCACCTTTGAATCGTTTCTATGCGGGTTTGGCGGGAAGCGCTAAAACTTGCATAGGGTCGATTCTGAGGGTGTTACAACAAAAGTCGCATCGAATGACTCTAGTGGTGGTTTAGTTAAGGAACAAACATGCAATGACTCGGGTGGGGGTATAAGAAAGGAAGACACATGCAATGATTCTGGTGGTAGTTTAAGAAATAAACACACATTCATAGACTCTAGTGGTGGTTTAGGAAAAGAAGACACATGCAATGACTCTGGTGGTGGTTTAGGATAAGAACACACATGCAATGACTCTAGTGGTGGTTTAGGAAAATAACACACATTCAATGACTCTGGTGGTGGTTTAGGAAAGGAATACACATGAAATTACTCTTGTGGTGGTTTAGGAAAGGAACACACATGCAATGACTCATGGTGGTTTAGTAAGGGAGCACACATGCAATGACTCTGGTGGTTGGTTTAGGAAAGGAACACACATGCAATGACTCTTGTGGTGGTTTAGGAAAGGAAGACACAAGCAATGACTCTGGTGGTGGTATAGGAAAGGAAGACACATGCAATGACTCTGGTGGTACTTTAAGAAATAAACACACATTTAATGACTCTGGTGGTTTAGGACAAGAAGACACATGCAATGATTCTGGTGGTGGTTTACAAAAAGAACACACATGCAATGGCCCTAGTGGTTGTTTAGGAAAAGGCGACACATTAAATGACTCGGGTGGTGGTTTAGGAAAGGAACACACATTCAATGACTCTGGTGGTCGTTCAGGAAAGGAACACACATGCAATGACTTTGGTAGTGGTTTAGAAAAGGAAGACACATGCAATGACTCTAGTGCATCCATGTGGTTTAGGAAAAGAAGACACATGCAATGACTCTGGTGGTGGTTTAGGAAATGAACACACATGCAATGACTCTGGTTGTGGTTTAAGAAAGGAACACACATGCAATGACACTGGTGGATCCATGTGGTTTAGGAAAACAAGAGACATGCAATGACTCTCGTGGTGGTTTAGGAAAGGAACACACATGCAATGACTCTGGTGGTGGTTTAGGAAAGGAACACACATGCAATCACAGTGGTGGATCCATGTGGTTTAGGAAAAGAACACACATGCAATGACTCTGGTGGTGGTTTAAGAAAGGAACACACATGCAATCACACTGGTGGATCCATGTGGTTTAGGAAAAGAAGACTCATGCAATTACTCTGATGGTGATTTTGGAATGGAGCACACATGCAATGACACTGGTGGTGGTTTAGGAAAGGAACAAACATGCAATCACTCTAGTGCTAGTTTAGGAAAAAAGAGACATGCAATGACTCTAGTGGTAGTTTAGGAAAGGAATAAACATGCAATGACTCTGGTGGTGGTGTAGGAAAGGAAGACACATGCAATGACTCTGGTGGTCGTTCAGGAAAGGAACACACATGCAATGACTTTGGTAGTGGTTTAGGAAAGGAAGACACATCCAATGACTCTGGTGGTCGTTCAGGAAAGGAACACACATGCAATGACTTTGGTAGAGGTTTAGGAAAGGAAGACACATGCAATGACTCTAGTACATCCATGTGGTTTATGAAAAGAAGAGACATGCAATGACTCTGGTGGTGGTTTAGGAAAGGAACACAAATGCAATGACTCCGGTGGTGGTTTAAGAAATGAACACACATGCAATGACACTGGTGGATCCATGTGGTTTAGGAAAACAAGACACATGGAATGACTCTCGTGGTGGTTTAGGAAAGGAATACACATGCAATGACTCTGTTGGTGGTTTAAGAAAGGAAGACACATCCAATGACTCTGTTGGGTCCATGTGTTTTAGAAAAATAAGACACATGCAATGACTCTGGTGGTGCTTTAGGAAAGGAACACACATGCAATGAATATGGTGGTGGTTTAGGAAAAGAAGAGACATGCAATTACTCTAGTGGTGGTTTAGGAAAGGAACACACATGCAATGACACTGGTGGATCCATGTCGTTTAGGATAAGGAGGCACATGCAATGACTCTCCTGGTGGTTAAGGAAAGAAACACAGATGCAATGACTCTGCTGGTGGTTTAGGAAAATAACACACAAGCAATGACTCTAGTGGTGGTTTTGAAAAGGAATACACATGCAATGACTCTGGTGGTGGTTTTGGAAATGAAGACATATGCAATGACTCTGGTGGATCCATTTGGTTTTGGAAAGGAACACACATGCAATGCCTCTTGTGGTGGTTTAGGAAAAGAAGACACATGCAATGACTCTGGTGGATCCCTATGGTTTAGGAAAAGAACACACATGAAATTACTCTGGTGGTGGTTTAAGAAAGGAACACACATGCAATGACACTAGTGGATCCATTTGGTTTAGAAAAAGAAGACACATGCAATGACTCTGGTGGTGATTTTGGAATGGAGCACACATGCAATGACTCTGGTGGTGGTTTAGGAAAGGAACACACATGCAATAACTCTGGTGGTAGTTTAGGAAAAAAGTCACATGCAATGACTCTAGTGGTGGTTTAGGAAAGGAACAAACATGCAATGAGTCGGGTGGTGGTATAGGAAAGGAAGACACATGCAATGACTCTGGTGGTAGTTTAACAAAGAAACACACATTCAATGACTCTGGTGGTGGTTTTCCTGTAAAACAAGACACATGCAATGACTCTGGTGGTGGTTTAGGATAAGAACACATATGCAATGACTCTAGTGGAGGTTTAGGAAAATAATACACATTCAATGACTCTGGTGGTGGTTTAGGAAAGGAACACACATGCAATTACTCTTGTGGTGGTTTAGGAAAGGAACACACATGCAATGACTCTGGTGGTGGTTTAGTAAGGGAGCACACATCCAATGACTCTGGTGGTTGGTTTAGGAAAGGAACACACATGCAATGACTCTGGTGTTGGTTTAGGAAAGGAAGACACATGCAATGACTCTGGTGGTGGTATAGGAAAGGAAGACACATGAAATGACTCTGGTGGTACTTTAAGGAATAAACACACATTTAATGACTCTGGTGGTTTAGGATAAGAAGACACATGCAATGACTCTGGTGGTGGTTTACAAAAACAACACACATGGAATGACTCTAGTGGTGGTTTAGGAAAAGAACACACATTCAATGAGTCTGGTGGTGGTTTAGGAAGGGAACACACATTCAATGACTCTGGTGGTCGTTCAGGAAAGGAACACACATGCAATGACTTTGGTAGTGGTTTAGAAAAGGAAGACACATGCAATGACTCTAGTCCATCCATATGGTTTAGGAAAAGAAGACACATGCAATGACTCTGGTGGTGGTTTAGGAAAGAACACACATTCAATGACTTTGGTAGTGGTTTAGAAAAAGAAGACACATGCAATGACTCTAGTGCATCCATGTGGTTTAGGAAAAGAAGACATAGGCAATGACTCTGGTGGTGGTTTAAGAAAGGAACACACATGCAATGACACTGGTGGATCCATGCGGTTTAGGAAAACAAGAGACATGCAATCACTCTCGTGGTGGTTTAGGAAAGGAACGCACATGCAATGACTCTGGTGGTGGTTTAGGAAAGGAACACACATGCAATGACACTAGTGGATCCATGTGGTTTAGGAAAAGAACACACATGCAATGACTCTGGTGGTGGTTTAAGAAAGGAACACACATGCAATCACACTGGTGGATCCATGTGGTTTAGGAAAAGAAGACACATGCAATTACTCTGGTGGTGATTTTGGAATGGAGCACACATGCAATGGCTCTAGTGGTGGTTTAGGAAAGGAACAAACATGCAATAACTCTGGTGCTAGTTTAGGAAAAAAGAGACATGCAATGACTCTAGTGGTGGTTTAGAAAAGGAACAAACATTCAATGACTCTGGTGGTCGTATAGGAAAGAAAGACACATACAATGACTCTAGTAGTGATTTTGGAATGGAGCACACATGCAATGACTCTGGTGGTGGTTTAGGAAAGGAACACACATGCAATAACTCTGGTGGTAATTTAGGAAAAAAGTCACATGCAATGACTCTAGTGGTGGTTTAGGGAAGGAACAAATATGCAATGACTCGGGTGGTGGTATAGGAAAGTGTAACTACCTCGGTGAATTACGCTCTTAGTTACAAGCCTGGATGATCGGAAATGGTTAAAATAGTACGGTGGGGCCAAACGCCACTCACAGGTAGACCTTTCGGCCGTCCTAACCATTTCCAAACATCGGGACAAGAACGAGCGGCGTAATCGGCAGGCGAAGGGATCAACTACATACACAAATGAGTATGTATGCAAGCCACCATACAACAGTCCTCAGAGCCATTCCATCTAAAAGAAATAGAAATATTGCAACGCCATACGGCAAGATCCAAATATCCTAGATAGATATAATAGTTTAGGATATCTCCTCATACATCAAACATCAGAGTATCAGGCGGAAGCGGAAAACAAGATCCGAGTACGGATAAGAAGCAAATCGGCATAAGATGCCCCATAAACAAACACATCCCGCCCACAGATCTCACGGATCCCCGTTCCCGGAATCTCTACACCGAGTGATCGTTGCCAACATCGTCCGTCTCCTCCACCCAGTATCCATCTTGTGAGTGTACCTGTTCATCTGAATCAAACAATTTATCGTGTGAGACCCTAGGGGTACTCAGCAAGTCTTTATGCCTCTAAAGGGGACACAACCTGGGGTGACGCAATTGCAGCAAAAGATAATACCTAACAATTCTAGGGATACTCGCTAACCATCCGCCTAACCAAAGATAGACGGATGTCCGTGAATTAATAACAACAGTTATAACAGTAATATTAACAGATCCATCCTCCTCCTCGCTTACCAACGAGGAAGCGGACGAATAGCCCCCCCATCCGTTGGCAGTTTTATTATCCATTCCATGAGTGTTGCACTATTAACTAGTCAGTTACTTAGTCAAATTAAAAGCGGTACTTTAGTTGTACTTGTCTATGATCGAGAAACTGTGCTCCAAGTCGTCCATAACTGCGGACACAGCTTTCAGAAAGATTTACCCTGCAGGGGTGCACAAATAGCAACACACACTCGATCAACCTCGGAAAAACCAAATCAAAACCCAACGAGGCATTCACGACAAAGCGATCACAGGATTCAGAAATATTTCAGGGGGCCACCCCATTAAGCTACCCGCAACGAAGTTGGCCGGCTCCGAGACGGACTCAAGGTTTGCGTCAATGGCTGTAAACGACTGGGAACCCGAAAGTGTGACTGGGCTTGTCGATACCGCGAAAACACTCCGCATCCAAAACAGTACAGGTGCTCCTCGCACAATCTTAAATAAAGCAGTAAAACATGGCATAAGTACAGGATGGTAATAAAGCCCCAAACTACTTTGTGGCCCCAAGAAATAAGAATGAATCAAGCTCTGGCTCAGGGGGGTTCATAAGCCTCCCGGATGTGGATAGCGCGAATATTCAAGGAACAGGAATCAAGTACTCGGGGTCCTACGGGACACAAGTGAGCATGAAGAACCAAATAGCAGATATTGCCCACCGGTGCCACTGTCATTAGTTATCCCCTTACTACTCAGGTTAAGTTGTTTAGGTACCTCGTTGTCCATCAGACACTCACATACCCTACACATGCTGTTCTACGACCCGCATGGCTCAAACAACTCCTGTAGTAATCGCTCATGGGATGGAGGAACAAGCTTCGGTGGGGTTTAAAAGTAAAGGCTATGCAGTACTTGGGATTCAGTTTAATGCAATCGCGACTCAATGATGCAAGAATAAGAGAGAGGAAATAGGTACTATATGTATGCAAGCATGTGGTAGTGCTTGCCTGGCAGCTCAGTTGAAGCGAGGGATGGATCTGGGTAGTGCTCCTGGGTTTCTTGATATATCCCCTGCTCAGCGTCTATTCGAAGAAGAACCAAACAAACAAGGGCCAACATAAATAGAGTGCACAAGCATATGAATTAAAATGCGACAAGCAAACAATCATGCCATGATGAATGATGCACAATTTGCATGGCAATAATGTAGCATGGCATGGGTGAGGTGTGGAGTACAAGAATAAAGCATTTTATGGCGTTTTAGTCACCTTTTATCCTCAAATAAGTTGCTGTATACTTTATATTTATATGATGCATGCTTCAATTCAGAACATGGAATGCATAGATAGAACGGGCTCGTCGCGCTGATCGATTTAGACATATTATTTGTCAAATTTGGAGTTATAAAACAAAAGTTATTAATTAATTAAGATAAAGGGCATTTTATTGTAATTTTGAGCAACTCGAAATTTAAAGTGTTCAAAATATATTTTGAAGGGCATATTTGAATTCCTCACATTTTTCTGATTCAAAAACATATATCATATGTTGAATTTGGAATTATATTTTAAAAGATATGAAAAACAGATTTGAATTTGAATTTAAACCATTTTGAAAAGGTTTTAATTAAACAGCAAGCAGAAACCATTTGTACTCACACAGACCTAGCCACTGACACCGCCAAGTGGGTCCGGGCTGATCTGGCGGGAACAGGCGCACCGAAGTGTTTTCTGTACCGCGGCCTTAGCTAGCCCAGGTCGCTGACCGGTGGGTCCGTCGGTGGGGCCGGGCCCACATGACAGCGAGAGGGGAGGGTCAGCCACGTGTCGCGGCGAAGGGAGCGCGGGTTGAGGCTGGAAGAACTAGGGGGCTTAACTGCAAAACGGACGGAGAGGCTGACAGGTGGGGCTCGTTGTACCGCGGGTTGAGGCGAAAAATAAAAAGGAGGGGCTATTTGCAAACGACCACCGGCCCGTACTGTTGTTCTTCTCTCTCTGACCCGCGGTCAGTTTCGTGCACGACAGCGGAGCACGGCGCGCGGGGAACTCGATCCGGGGACCTGGGGCTCGCGCGCGGAGGCGGTAACCAAAGCGGCGGTTGAAGGTTGGTGACAACAAGGTGGATGGGGGCTAGATATGCCGTCTGCGAGGCGCTACGCCGAGTGAACGCAGCGACCGCCGGCGCGCAGAGGGTGTTTGGTGCATGGTCCGGCGCGGTCAGACAACGACAGCGAAGAGGGGGGTGTCTGGGAGGTACAGGGGCTCACCGCGGGCTCGACGGAGGGCTCGGATCGAGGCAGGGAGCTGCGGATCGGCGAGGTTGCAGACCACCCGGAGCTAGGGTTTTGCGGCGGAGCGGCGAGGGTTCTCTCCGACGAGCTGGGCCTTCTCCTCCTTACTGGCACGTACGGGGCGACGCAGAGGATGGTCCTCGTCCTTCCTCGACAACCACAGCTCCTCGCCACCGGCTGCAAGAGGGGGGAACGGTGGAGACCGATGGGTCGTGGGGGTCAGCATAGGGGCTGCCAGTGGGCCTAGGCGAGAGGAGGGACCGGCTCGGAGCTAGGTCATCGGGTGGGGCTGCTGTGGCAGGGAGAGAGAGCTAGAGAGAGAGAGAGCTAGGATAGGAGGGAGTAGGCTCGGGTTAGGGTTGGGGTAGGAAGGTAGCTAGGTGGGGCCTGCATGGCATAGAGGAAGGGAGAGAGGCCGAGAGAGAGGGTCGGGTAGCTAGGGTTAGCTAGAGAGGGGTGGCTCGGGTTAGCTAGGTGGAGGGCTTGGTTAGGGTTTAGGTTTAGAGGGGAGGTTAAGGATAGAGAGCCTAGGGGAGTGGTGGTGAGGTTGTTTAGGGGTTGTTTAGGGTTTTACATCCTCACATGAGCAAGCAAGGAGGGGATGGTAAGGAGAGGTAGAGTAGGGTGTGATTGAGGTATAGGGTTTAACATGCCCCAAAACTAGATCAAGCTAGAAAAGGTGTTGAGATGGAGATGGTGAGGTGATGAAAGAAGAAGGTGTGATCAACAAGAGATCAAGAACACATAGGATGATGACACAAGACAAGACCCACTTTAAAACAAAGGCAAAACTCAAAGGAGAAGAGATGGTGGAGCTTTGCATGGCCCATGCATGTATTTAATGCCATGTGTTAATCTTGTGAAAACAAAATAAAATCTCATGGCATTTATTTATGTGCATCCTCAAAAGATGGAGTAAGGGCCAAGCTAAGGAGTTATAGAATTAGATCCACCCAACCCACATGAGCTAGAATAAATATCAAAAGAAAAAGACTTACAAGCTCATGGGTTATTGGAATGGTGGAAGTATAAGGTGGTGACAAAGAAAAGGTGATGGAGTTGAATAAAAGATATGCCCCCAACTCAACTTGGGCATTTAAACAATATATCAATAACCAAATACAATATCAAGAGGCAAATACAATTAACAATGCATATGAGAGAAGAACCAAATCAAAAGGGGTTTATATGATGCTCAAATGCAAGGTGGCATGATGATATTAGCATGATATCATTATGATGCAACAATTATATATAGGAAGTAGCCATTATATTACTAGACCAAGTAGCATTACAATTGTTAGACAATTGGGATGCTACAGAAAGGAAGACACATGCAATGACTCTGGTGGTAGTTTAAGAAATAAACACACATTCAATGACTCTGGTGGTGGTTTAGGAAAAGAAGACACATGCAATGACTCTGGTGGTGGTTTAGGATAAGAACACACATGCAATGACTCTAGTGGTGGTTTAGGAAAATAACACACATTCAATGACTCTAGTGGTGGATTAGGAAAGGAACGCACATGCAATTACTCTGGTGGTGGTTTCGGAAAAGAACACACACTCAATGACTCTAGTGGTGGTTTTGGAAAGGAACACACATGCAATGACTCTCGTGGTGGTTTAGGAAAGGAAGACAGATGCAATGACTCTGGTGGATCCATGTGGTTTAGGAAAAGAAGAAACATGCAATGAGTCTGGTGGTGGTTTAGGAAAGGAACACACATGCAATCACTCTTGTGGTGGTTTAGGAAAGGAACACACATGCAATGACTCTGGTGGTGGTTTAGTAAGGGAGCACACATGCAATGACTCTGGTCATTGGTTTACGAAAGGAACACACATGCAATGACTCTGGTGGTGGTTTAGGAAAGGAAGACACATGCAATGATTCTGGTGGTGGTATAGGAAAGGAAGACACATGCAATGACTCTGGTGGTACTTTAAGAAATAAACACACATTTAATGACTCTGGTGGTTTAGGACAAGAAGACACATGCAATGAGTCTGGTGGTGGTTTACAAAATGAACACACATGCAATGACTCTAGTGGTGATTTAGGAAAAGAACACACATTCAATGACTCTGGTGGTGGTTTAGGAAAGGAACACACATTCCATGACTCTAGTGGTCGTTCACGAAAGGAACACACATGCAATGACTTTGGTAGTGGTTTAGAAAAGGAAGACACATGCAATGACTCTAGTGCATCCATGTGGTTTAGGGAAAGAGGACACATGCAATGACTCTAGTGGTGGTTTAGGAAAGGAACACACATGCAATGACTCTAGTGGTGGTTTAGGAAAAGAACACACGTTCAATGACTCTCGTGGTGGTTTAGGAAAGGAACACACATTCAATGACTCTGGTGGTCGTTCAGGAAAGGAACACGCATGCAATGGCTTTGGTAGTGGTTTAGGAAAGGAGGACACATGCAATGACTCTAGTGCATCCATGTGGTTTAGGAAAAGAAGACACATGCAATGACTCTGGTGGTGGTTTATGAAAGGAACAAACATGCAATGACTCTGGTGGTGGTTTAAGAAAGGAACACACATGCAATGACACTGGTGGATCCATGTGGTTTAGGAAAACAAGACACATGGAAGGACTCTCGTGGTGGTTTAGGAAAGGAACACACATGCAATGACTCTCGTGGTGGTTTAGCAAAGGAAGACAGATGCAATGACTCTGTTGGGTCCATGTGATTTAGAAAAATAAGACACATGCAATGACTCTGGTAGTGATTTTGGAATGGAGCACACATGCAATGACTCTGGTGGTGGTTTAGGAAAGGAACACACATGCAATAACTCTGGTGGTAGTTTAGGAAAAAATTCACATGCAATGACTCTAGTGGTCGTTTAGGGAAGGAACAAACATGCAATGACTCGGGTGGTGGTATAGGAAAGGAAGACACATGCAATGACTCTGGTGGTAGTTTAAGAAATAAACACACATTCAATGACTCTGGTGGTGGTTTAGGAAAAGAAGACACATGCAATGACTCTGGTGGTGGTTTAGGATAAGAACACACATGCAATGACTCTAGTGGTGGTTTAGGAAAATAACACACATTCAATGACTCTAGTGGTGGATTAGGAAAGGAACGCACATGCAATTACTCTGGTGGTGGTTTCGGAAAAGAACACACACTCAATGACTCTAGTGGTGGTTTTGGAAAGGAACACACATGCAATGACTCTCGTGGTGGTTTAGGAAAGGAAGACAGATGCAATGACTCTGGTGGATCCATGTGGTTTAGGAAAAGAAGAAACATGCAATGAGTCTGGTGGTGGTTTAGGAAAGGAAGATACATGCAATGACTCTGGTGGTAGTTTAACAAAGAAACACACATCCAATGACTCTAGTGGTGGTTTTCCTGTAAAAGAAGACACATGCAATGACTCTGGTGGTGGTTTAGGATAAGAACACATATGCAATGACTCTAGTGGTGGTTTAGGAAAATAACACACATTCAATGACTCTGGTGGTGGTTTAGGAAAGGAACACACATGCAATTACTCTTGTGGTGGTTTAGGAAAGGAACACACATGCAATGACTCTGGTGGTGGTTTAGTAAGGGAGCACACATCCAATGACTCTGGTGGTTGGTTTAGGAAAGGAACACACATGCAATGACTCTGGTGGTGGTTTAGAAAAGGAAGACACATGCAATGACTCTGGTGGTGGTATAGGAAATGAAGAAACATGAAATGACTCTGGTGGTACTTTAAGAAATAAA
Organism: Avena sativa; assembly: GCA_916181665.1. NCBI lineage: Eukaryota > Viridiplantae > Streptophyta > Magnoliopsida > Poales > Poaceae > Avena > Avena sativa. Next base: position 370,187,269 of record OV702291.1, on the reverse strand, counting down.
CACACATTTAATGACTCTGGTGGTTTAGGATAAGAAGACACATGCAATGACTCTGGTGGTAGTTTACAAAAACAACACACATGGAATGACTCTAGTGGTGGTTTAGGAAAAGAACGCACATTCAATGAGTCTGGTGGTGGTTTAGGAAGGGAACACACATTCAATGACTCTGGTGGTCGTTCAGGAAAGGAACACACATGCAATGACTTTGGTAGTGGTTTAGAAAAGGAAGACACATGCAATGACTCTAGTCCATCCATATGGTTTAGGAAAAGAAGACACATGCAATGACTCTGGTGGTGGTTTAGGAAAGGAACACACATTCAATGACTTTGGTAGTGGTTTAGAAAATGAAGACACATGCAATGACTCTAGTGCATCCATGTGGTTTAGGAAAAGAAGACACAAGCAACGACTCTGGTGGTGGTCTAAGAAAGGAACACACATGCAATGACACTGGTGGATCCATGCGGTTTAGGAAAACAAGAGACATGCAATCACTCTCGTGGTGGTTTAGGAAAGGAACGCACATGCAATGACTCTGGTGGTGGTTTAGGAAAGGAACACACATGCAATGACACTAGTGGATCCATGTGGTTTAGGAAAAGAACACACATGCAATGACTCTGGTGGTGGTTTAAGAAAGGAACACACATGCAATCACACTGGTGGATCCATGTGGTTTAGGAAAAGAAGACACATGCAATTACTCTGGTGGTGATTTTGGAATGGAGCACACATGCAATGGCTCTAGTGGTGGTTTAGGAAAGGAACAAACATGCAATAACTCTGGTGCTAGTTTAGGAAAAAAGAGACATGCAATGACACTAGTGGTGGTTTAGAAAAGGAACAAAAATTCAATGACTCTGGTGGTGGTATAGGAAAGAAAGACACATGCAATGACTCTGGTAGTGATTTTGGAATGGAGCACACATGCAATGACTCTGGTGGTGGTTTAGGAAAGGAACACACATGCAATAACTCTGGTGGTAGTTTAGGAAAAAAGTCACATGCAATGACTCTAGTGGTGGTTTAGGGAAGGAACAAACATGGAATGACTCGGGTGGTGGTATAGGAAAGGAAGACACATGCAATGACTCTGGTGGTAGTTTAAGAAATAAACACACATTCAATGACTCTGGTGGTGGTTTAGGAAAAGAAGACACATGCAATGACTCTGGTGGTGGTTTAGGATAAGAACACACATGCAATGACTCTAGTGGTGGTTTAGGAAAATAACACACATTCAATGACTCTGATGGTGGTTTAGGAAAGGAACACACATGCAATCACTCTTGTGGTGGTTTAGAAAGGAACACACATGCAATGACTCTGGTGGTGGTTTAGTAAGGGAGCACACATGCAATGACTCTGGTCATTGGTTTAGGAAAGGAACACACATGCAATGACTCTGGTGGTGGTTTAGGAAGGGAAGACACATGCAATGATTCTAGTGGTGGTATAGGAAAGGAAGACACATGCAATGACTCTGGTGGTACTTTAAGAAATAAACACACATTTAATGACTCTGGTGGTTTCGGACAAGAAGACACATGCAATGACTCTGGTGGTGGTTTACAAAATGAACACACATGCAATGACTCTAGTGGTGATTTAGGAAAAGAACACACATTCAATGACTCTGGTGGTGGTTTAGGAAAGGAACACACATTCCATGACTCTGGTGGTGGTTTAGGAAAGGAACACACATGCAATGACTTTGGTAGTGGTTTAGAAAAGGAAGACACATGCAATGACTCTAGTGCATCCATGTGGTTTAGGGAAAGAGGACACATGCAGTGACTCTGGTGGTGGTTTAGGAAAGGAACACACATGCAATGACTCTAGTGGTGGTTTAGGAAAAGAACACACGTTCAATGACTCTCGTGGTGGTTTAGGAAAGGAACACACATTCAATGACTCTGGTGGTCGTTCAGGAAAGGAACACGCATGCAATGGCTTTGGTAGTGGTTTAGGAAAGGAAGACACATGCAATGACTCTAGTGCATCCATGTGGTTTAGGAAAAGAAGACACATGCAATGACTCTGGTGGTGGTTTAGGAAAGGAACAGACATGCAATGACTCTGGTGGTGGTTTAAGAAAGGAACACACATGCAATGACACTGGTGGATCCATGTGGTTTAGGAAAACAAGACACATGGAAGGACTCTCGTGGTGGTTTAGGAAAGGAACACACATGCAATGACTCTCGTGGTGGTTTAGCAAAGGAAGACAGATGCAATGACTCTGTTGGGTCCATGTGATTTAGAAAAATAAGACACATGCAATGACTCTGGTAGTGATTTTGGAATGGAGCACACATGCAATGACTCAGGTGGTGGTTTAGGAAAGGAACACACATGCAATAACTCTGGTGGTAGTTTAGGAAAAAATTCACATGCAATGACTCTAGTGGTGGTTTAGGGAAGGAACAAACATGCAATGACTCGGGTGGTGGTATAGGAAAGGAAGACACATGCAATGACTCTGGTGGTAGTTTAAGAAATAAACACACATTCAATGACTCTAGTGGTGGTTTAGGAAAAGAAGACACATGCAATGACTCTGGTGGTGGTTTAGGATAAGAACACACCTGCAATGACTCTAGTGGTGGTTTAGGAAAATAACACACATTCAATGACTCTGATGGGGTTGAGGAAAGGAACACACATGCAATTACTCTTGTGGTGGTTTAGGAAAGGAACACACATGCAATGACTCTGGTGGTGGTTTAGTAAGGGAGCACACATGCAATGACTCTGGTCATTGGTTTGGGAAAAGAACACACATGCAATGACTCTGGTGGGGGTTTAGGAATGGAAGACACATGCAATGACTCTGGTGGTGGTATAGGAAAGGAATATACATGCAATGACTCTGGTGGTAGTTTAACAAAGAAACACACATTCAATGACTCTAGTGGTGGTTTTCCTGTAAAAGAAGACACATGCAATGACTCTGGTGGTGGTTTAGGATAAGAACACATATGCAATGACTCTAGTGGTGGTTTAGGAAAATAACACACATTCAATGACTCTGGTGGTGGTTTAGGAAAGGAACACACATGCAATTACTCTTGTGGTGGTTTAGGAAAGGAACACACATGCAATGACTCTGGTGGTGGTTTAGTAAGGGAGCACACATCCAATGACTCTGGTGGTTGGTTTAGGAAAGGAACACACATGCAATGACTCTGGTGGTGGGTTAGAAAAGGAAGGCACATGCAATGACTCTGGTGGTGGTATAGGAAATGAAGAAACATGAAATGACTCTGGTGGTACTTTAAGAAATAAACACACATTTAATGACTCTGGTGGTTTAGGATAAGAAGACACATGCAATGACTCTGGTGGTAGTTTACAAAAACAACACACATGGAATGACTCTAGTGGTGGTTTAGGAAAAGAACGCACATTCAATGAGTCTGGTGGTGGTTTAGGAAGGGAACACACATTCAATGACTCTGGTGGTCGTTCAAGAAAGGAACACACATGCAATGACTTTGGTAGTGGTTTAGAAAAGGAAGACACATGCAATGACTCTAGTCCATCCATATGGTTTAGGAAAAGAAGACACATGCAATGACTCTGGTGGTGGTTTAGGAAAGGAACACACATTCAATGACTTTGGTAGTGGTTTAGAAAATGAAGACACATGCAATGACTCTAGTGCATCCATGTGGTTTAGGAAAAGAAGACACAAGCAACGACTCTGGTGGTGGTCTAAGAAAGGAACACACATGCAATGACACTGGTGGATCCATGCGGTTTAGGAAAACAAGAGACATGCAATCACTCTCGTGGTGGTTTAGGAAAGGAACGCACATGCAATGACTCTGGTGGTGGTTTAGGAAAGGAACACACATGCAATGACACTAGTGGATCCATGTGGTTTAGGAAAAGAACACACATGCAATGACTCTGGTGGTGGTTTAAGAAAGGAACACACATGCAATCACACTGGTGGATCCATGTGGTTTAGGAAAAGAAGACACATGCAATTACTCTGGTGGTGATTTTGGAATGGAGCACACATGCAATGGCTCTAGTGGTGGTTTAGGAAAGGAACAAACATGCAATAACTCTGGTGCTAGTTTAGGAAAAAAGAGACATGCAATGACTCTAGTGGTGGTTTAGAAAAGGAACAAAAATTCAATGACTCTGGTGGTGGTATAGGAAAGAAAGACACATGCAATGACTCTGGTAGTGATTTTGGAATGGAGCACACATGCAATGACTCTGGTGGTGGTTTAGGAAAGGAACACACATGCAATAACTCTGGTGGTAGTTTAGGAAAAAAGTCACATGCAATGACTCTAGTGGTGGTTTAGGGAAGGAACAAACATGGAATGACTCGGGTGGTGGTATAGGAAAGGAAGACACATGCAATGACTCTGGTGGTAGTTTAAGAAATAAACACACATTCAATGACTCTGGTGGTGGTTTAGGAAAAGAAGACACATGCAATGACTCTGGTGGTGGTTTAGGATAAGAACACACATGCAATGACTCTAGTGGTGGTTTAGGAAAATAACACACATTCAATGACTCTGATGGTGGTTTAGGAAAGGAACACACATGCAATCACTCTTGTGGTGGTTTAGAAAGGAACACACATGCAATGACTCTGGTGGTGGTTTAGTAAGGGAGCACACATGCAATGACTCTGGTCATTGGTTTAGGAAAGGAACACACATGCAATGGCTCTGGTGGTGGTTTAGGAAGGGAAGACACATGCAATGATTCTAGTGGTGGTATAGGAAGGAAGACACATGCAATGACTCTGGTGGTACTTTAAGAAATAAACACACATTTAATGACTCTGGTGGTTTCGGACAAGAAGACACATGCAATGACTCTGGTGGTGGTTTACAAAATGAACACACATGCAATGACTCTAGTGGTGATTTAGGAAAAGAACACACATTCAATGACTCTGGTGGTGGTTTAGGAAAGGAACACACATTCCATGACTCTGGTGGTGGTTTAGGAAAGGAACACACATGCAATGACTTTGGTAGTGGTTTAGAAAAGGAAGACACATGCAATGACTCTAGTGCATCCATGTGGTTTAGGGAAAGAGGACACATGCAGTGACTCTGGTGGTGGTTTAGGAAAGGAACACACATGCAATGACTCTAGTGGTGGTTTAGGAAAAGAACACACGTTCAATGACTCTCGTGGTGGTTTAGGAAAGGAACACACATTCAATGACTCTGGTGGTCGTTCAGGAAAGGAACACGCATGCAATGACACTGGTGGATCCATGTGGTTTAGGAAAACAAGACACATGGAAGGACTCTCATGGTGGTTTAGGAAAGGAACACACATGCAATGACTCTCGTGGTGGTTTAGCAAAGGAAGACAGATGCAATGACTCTGTTGGGTCCATGTGATTCAGAAAAATAAGACACATGCAATGACTCTGGTAGTGATTTTGGAATGGAGCACACATGCAATGACTCTGGTGGTGGTTTAGGAAAGGAACACACATGCAATAACTCTGGTGGTAGTTTAGGAAAAAAGTCACATGCAATGACTCTAGTGGTGGTTTAGGGAAGGAACAAACATGTAATGACTCGGGTGGTGGTATAGGAAAGGAAGACACATGCAATGACTCTGGTGGTAGTTTAAGAAATAAACACACATTCAATGACTCTAGTGGTGCTTTAGGAAAAGAAGACACATGCAATGACTCTGGTGGTGGTTTAGGATAAGAACACACATGCAATGACTCTAGTGGTGGTTTAGGAAAATAACACACATTCAATGACTCTGATGGGGTTTAGGAAAGGAACACACATGCAATTACTCTTGTGGTGGTTTAGGAAAGGAACACACATGCAATGACTCTGGTGGTGGTTTAGTAAGGGAGCACACATGCAATGACTCTGGTGGTGGTTTAGGAAAGGAAGACACATGCAATGACTCTGGTGGTGGTATAGGGAAGGAAGACACATGCAATGACTCTGGTGGTACTTTAAGAAATAAACACACATTTAATGACTCTGGTGGTTTAGGACAAGAAGACACATGCAATGACTCTGGTGGTGGTTTACAAAATGAACACACATGCAATGACTCTAGTGGTGGTTTAGGAAAAGAACACACATTCAATGACTCTGGTGGTGGTTTAGGAAAGGAACACACATTCCATGACTCTGGTGGTCGTTCAGGAAAGGAACACACATGCAATGACTTTGGTAGTGGTTTAGAAAAGGAAGACACATGCAATGACTCTAGTGCATCCATGTGGTTTAGGGAAAGAGGGCACATGCAATGACTCTGGTGGTGGTTTAGGAAAGGAACACACATGCAATGAATCTGGTGGTGGATTAAGAAAGGAACACACATACAATGACACTAGTGGATCCATGCGGTTTAGGAAAACAAGAGACATGCAATGACTCTCGTGGTGGTTTAGGAAAGGAACACACATGCAATGACTCTAGTGGTGGTTTAGGAAAGGAACAAACATGCAATGACACTAGTGGATCCACGTGGTTTAGGAAAAGAACACACGTGCAATGACTCTGGTGGTGGTTTAAGAAAGGAACACACATGCAATCACACTGGTAGATCTATGTGGTTTAGGAAAACAAGACTTATGCAATTACTCTGGTGGTGATTTTGGAATGGAGCACACATGCAGTGACTCTGGTGGTGGTTTAGGAAAGGAACAAACATGCAATAACTCTGGTGCTAGTTTAGGAAAAAAGAGACATGCAATGACTCTAGTGGTTGTTTAGGAAAGGAACAAACATGCAATGACTGTGGTGGTGGTATAGGAAAATAAGACACATGCAATGACTCTAGTGGTGGTTTAGGAAAAGAACACACGTTCAATGACTCTGGTGGTGGTTTAGGAAAGGAACACACATTCAATGACTCCGGTGGTCGTTCAGTAAAGGAACACACATGCAATGACTTTGGTAGTGGTTTAGGAAAGGAAGACACATGCAATGACTCTAGTACATCCATGTGGTTTAGGAAAAGAAGAGACATGCAATGACTCTGGTGGTGGTTTAGGAAAGGAACACACATGCAATGACTCCGGTGGTGGTTTAAGAAAGGTACACACATGCAATGACACTGGTGGATCCATGTGGTTTAGGAAAACAAGACACATGGAATGACTCTCGTGGTGGTTTAGGAAAGGAACACACATGCATGACTCTGTTGGTGGTTTAGGAAAGGAAGACATATCCAATGACTCTGTTGGGTCCATGTGTTTTAGAAAAATAAGACAGATGCAATGACTCTGGTGGTGCTTTAGGAAAGGAACACACATGCAATGAATATGGTGGTTGTTTAGGAAAAGAAGACACATGCAATTACTCTAGTGGTGGTTTAGGAAAGGAACACACATGCAATGACACTGGTGGATCCATGTCGTTTAGGATAACAAGGCACATGCAATGACTCTCCTGGTGGTTAAGGAAAGAAACACACATGCAATGACTCTGCTGGTGGTTTAGGAAAATAACGCACAACCAATGACTCTAGTGGTGGTTTTGGAAAGGAACACACATGCAATGACTCTGGTGGTGGATTTGGAAATGAAGACATATGCAATGACTCTGGTGGATCCATGTGGTTTTGGAAAGGAACACACATGCAATGCCTCTTGTGGTGGTTTAGGAAAAGAAGACACATGCAATGACTCTGGTGGATCCCTGTGGTTTAGGAAAAGAACAGACATGAAATGACTCTAGTGGTGGTTTAAGAAAGGAACACACATGCAATGACACTAGTGGATCCATGTGGTTTAGGAAAAGAAGACACATGCAATTACTCTGGTGGTGATTTTGGAATGGAGCACACATGCAATGGCTCTAGTGGTGGTTTAGGAAAGGAACAAACATGCAATAACTCTGGTGCTAGTTTAGGAAAAAAGAGACATGCAATGACTCTAGTGGTGATTTAGAAAAGGAACAAACATTCAATGACTCTTTTGGTGGTATAGGAAAGAAAGACACATGCAATGACTCTGGTAGTGATTTTGGAATGGAGCACACATGCAATGACTCTGGTGGTGGTTTAGGAAAGGAACACACATGCAATAACTCTGTTGGTAGTTTAGGAAAAAAGTCACATGCAATGACTCTAGTGGTGGTTTAGGGAAGGAACAAACATCCAATGACTCGGGTGGTATAGGAAAGGAAGACACATGCAATGACTCTGGTGGTAGTTTAAGAAATAAACACACATTCAATGACTCTGGTGGTGGTTTAGGAAAAGAAGACACATGCAATGACTCTGGTGGTGGTTTAGGATAAGAACACACATGCAATGACTCTAGTGGTGGTTTAGGAAAATAACACACATTCAATGACTCTGATGGTGGTTTAGAAAAGGAACACACATGCAATTACTCTTGTGGTGGTTTAGGAAAGGAACACACATGCAATGACTCTAGTGGTGGTTTAGTAAGGGAGCACACATGCAATGACTCTGGTCATTGGTTTAGGAATGGAACACACATGCAATGACTCTGGTGGTGGTTTTGGAAAGGAAGACACATGCAATGACTCTGGTGGTGGTATAGGAAAGGAAGACACATGCAATGACCCTGGTGGTACTTTAAGAAATAAACACACATTTAATGACTCTGGTGGTTTAGGACAAGAAGACACATGCAATAACTCTGGTGGTGGTTTACAAAATGAACAGACATGCAATGACTCTAGTGGTGGTTTAGGAAAATAACACACATTCAATGACTCTGGTGGTGGTTTAGGAAAGGAACACACATTCCATAACTCTGGTGGTCGTTCACGAAAGCAACACACATGCAATGACTTTGGTAGTGGTTTAGAAAAGGAAGACACATGCAATGACTCTAGTACATCCATGTGGTTTAGGGAAAGAGGACACATGCAATGACTGTGGTGGTGGTTTAGGAAAGGAACACACATGCAATGACTCTGGTGGTGGATTAAGAAAGGAACACACATGCAATGACACTGGTGGATCCATGCGGTTTAGGAAAACAAGAGACATGCAATGACTCTCGTGGTGGTTTAGGAAAGGAACACACATGCAATGACTCTAGTGGTGGTTTAGGAAAGGAACACACATGCAATGACACTAGTGGATCCATGTCGTTTCGGAAAAGAACACACGTGCAATGACTCCGGTGGTGGTTTAAGAAAGGAACACACATGCAATCACACTGGTAGATCTATGTGGTTTAGGAAAACAAGACATATGAAATTACTCTGGTGGTGATTTTGGAATGGAGCACACATGCAGTGACTCTGGTGGTGGTTTAGGAAAGGAACAAACATGCAATAACTCTGGTGCTAGTTTAGGAAAAAAGAGACATGCAATGACTCTAGTGGTTGTTTAGGAAAGGAACAAACCATGCAATGACTGTGGTGGTGGTATAGGAAAAGAAGACACATGCAATGACTCTAGTGGTGGTTTAGGAAAAGAACACACGTTCAATGACTCTGGTGGTGGTTTAGGAAAGGAACACACATTCAATGACTCTGGTGGTGGTTTAGGAAAATAACACACATTCAATGACTCTGGTGGTGGTTTAGGAAAAGAACAAACATGCAATGACTCTAGTGGTGGTTTAGGAAAAGAACAGACATTCAATGACTCTGGTGGTGTATTAGGAAAGGAACACACATGCAATGACTCTAGTGGCTGTTTAGGATAGGAGGACACATGCAATGACACTAGTGGATCCACGTGGTTTAGTAAAAGAAGACACATGCAATGACTCTGGTGGTGGTTTAGGAAAGGAACACACATGCAATCACTATGGTGCTGGTTTAAGAAAAGAACACACATGCAGTGACTCTGGTGGAGCCATGTGGTTTAGGAAAAGAAGACACATGCAATGACTCTGGTGGTGGTTTAGAAAAGGACCACATACAATGACTTTTGTGCTGGTTTAGGAAAATAAACACATGCAATGACTCTGGTGGTGGTTGAGGAAAGGAACACAGATGCAATGACTCTGATGGTGGTTTAAGAAAGGAACACACATGCAATGACACTGGTGGATCCATGTTATTTAGGAAAATAAGACATGCAATGAATGGTGGTGGTTTAGGAAAGGAACACACATGCAATGACTCTGGTGGTGGTTTAAGAATGGAACACACATTCAATGACTCTGGTGGTGGTTTAGGAAAAGAACACACATTCAATGACTTTGGTGGTTGTTTTGGAAAATAAGACACATGTAATGACTCTGGTGGTGGTTTAGGAAAAGAACAAACATGAATGACTCTAGTGGTGGTTAAGGAAAAGAACACACATTCAATGACTCTAGTGGTGGTTTAGGAAAGGAACACACATGCAATAACTCTAGCGGTGGTTTAGGAAAGGAAGACGCATGCAATGACACTGGTGGATCCACGTGGTTTAGGAAAAGAAGACACATGCAACGACTCTAGTGGTGGTTTAGGAAAGGAACACACATGCAATGACTATGGTGGTGGTTTAAGAAAGGAACACACATGCAGTGACACTGGTGGATCCATGTGGTTTAGGAAAAGAAGAAACATGCAATGACTTTGGTGGTAGTTTAGGAAAGGAACACACATGCAATGACTCTGGTGGATCCATGTGGTTTAGGAAAAGAAGACACATGCAATGACTCTGGTGGTGGTTTAGGAAAGGACCACACATGCAATGACTCTAGTGGTGGTTTAGGAAAGGAAGACACATGCAATGACTCCGGTGGTCATTTAAGAAAGGAACACACATGCAATTAATCTGGTGGATCCATGTGGTTGAGGAAAAGAATGCACATGCAATGAATCGGGTGGTGGTTTAGGAAAGGAACACACATGAAATGACTCTGGTGGTGGTTTAAGAAAGGAACACACATACAATGATACTAGTGGATCCATGTGGTTTAGGAAACAAGACACATGCAATGACTCTGGTGGTCGTTTAGGAAAAGAAGACACATGCAATGACTCTAGTAGTCGTTTTGGAAAGGAACACACATGAAATGACTCTGGTGTTGGTTTAGGAAAGGAAGACACATGCAATTACAATGGTGGATCCATGTGGTTTAGGAAAACAAGACACATGCAATGACTCTGGTGGTGGTTTAGGAAAGGAACACACATGCAATGACTCTGGTGGTGGTTTAAGAAAGTAACACACATGTAATGACACTAGTGGATCCCTGTGGTTTAGGAAAAGAAGACACATGCAATGACTCTGGTCGTGGTTTAGGAAAGGAACACACATGCAATGACTCTGGTGGTGGTTTAGGAAAAGAACAAACATGAATGACTCTAGTGGTGGTTTAGGAAAAGAACACACATTCAATGACTCTGGTGGTGGTTTAGGAAAGGAACACACATGCAATAACTCTAGCGGTGGTTTAGGAAAGGAAGACGCATGCAATGACACTGGTGGATCCACGTGGTTTAGGAAAAGAAGACACATGCAACGACTCTAGTGGTGGTTTAGGAAAGGAACACACATGCAATGACTATGGTGGTGGTTTAAGAAAGGAACACACATGCAGTGACACTGGTGGATCCATGTGGTTTAGGCAAAGAAGAAACATGCAATGACTTTGGTGGTAGTTTAGGAAAAGAACACACATGCAATGACTCTGGTGGATCCATGTGGTTTAGGAAAAGAAGACACATGCAATGACTCTGGTGGTGGTTTAGGAAAGGACCACACATGCAATGACTCTAGTGGTGGTTTAGGAAAGGAAGACACATGCAATGACTCCGGTGGTCATTTAAGAAAGGAACACACATGGAATTAATCTGGTGGATCCATGTGGTTGAGGAAAAGAATGCACATGCAATGAATCGGGTGGTGGTTTAGGAAAGGAACACACATGAAATGACTCTGATGGTGGTTTAAGAAAAGAAGACACATGCAATGACTCTAGTGGTGGTTTAGGAAAGGAACACACATGCAATCACTATGGTGCTGGTTTAAGAAAAGAACACACATGCAGTGACTCTGGTGGATCCATGTGGTTTAGGAAAAGAAGACACATGCAATGACTCTGGTGGTAGTTTAGAAAAGGACCACACATACAATGACTCTTGTGCTGGTTTAGGAAAATAAACACATGCAATGACTCTAGTGGTGGTTGAGGAAAGTAACACACATGCAATGACTCTGATGGTGGTTTAAGAAAGGAACACACATGCAATGACACTGGTGGATCCATGTTATTTAGGAAAATAAGACATGCAATGAATGGTGGTGGTTTAGGAAAGGAACACACATGCAATGACTCTGGTGGTGGTTTAAGAATGGAACACACATTCAATGACTTTGGTGGTGGTTTAGTAAAAGAACACACATTCAATGACTTTGGTGGTTGTTTTGGAAAATAAGACACATGTAATGACTCTGGTGGTGGTTTAGGAAAAGAACAAACATGAATGACTCTAGTGGTGGTTTAGGAAAAGAACACACATTCAATGACTCTGGTGGTGGTTTAGGAAAGGAACACACATGCAATAACTCTAGCGGTGGTTTAGGAAAGGAAGACGCATGCAATGACACTGGTGGATCCACGTGGTTTAGGAAAAGAAGACACATGCAACGACTCTAGTGGTGGTTTAGGAAAGGAACACACATGCAATGACTATGGTGGTGGTTTAAGAAAGGAACACACATGCAGTGACACTGGTGGATCCATGTGGTTTAGGAAAAGAAGAAACATGCAATGACTTTGGTGGTAGTTTAGGAAAGGAACACACATGCAATGACTCTGGTGGATCCATGTGGTTTAGGAAAAGAAGACACATGCAATGACTCTGGTGGTGGTTTAGGAAAGGACCACACATGCAATGACTCTAGTGGTGGTTTAGGAAAGGAAGACACATACAATGACTCCGGTGGTCATTTAAGAAAGGAACACACATGCAATTAATCTGGTGGATCCATGTGGTTGAGGAAAAGAATGCACATGCAATGAATCGGGTGGTGGTTTAGGAAAGGAACACACATGAAATGACTCTGGTGGTGGTTTAAGAAAGGAACACACATACAATGATACTAGTGGATCCATGTGGTTTAGGAAACAAGACACATGCAATGACTCTGGTGGTCGTTTAGGAAAAGAAGACACATGCAATGACTCTAGTAGTCGTTTTGGAAAGGAACACACATGAAATGACTCTGGTGTTGGTTTAGGAAAGGAAGACACATGCAATTACAATGGTGGATCCATGTGGTTTAGGAAAACAAGACACATGCAATGACTCTGGTGGTGGTTTAGGAAAGGAACACACATGCAATGACTCTGGTGGTGGTTTAATAAAGTAACACACATGTAATGACACTAGTGGATCCCTGTGGTTTAGGAAAAGAAGACACATGCAATGACTCTGGTCGTGGTTTAGGAAAGGAACACACATGCAATGACTCTAGTGGATCCATGTGGTTTACGAAAAGAAGACACATGCAATGACTCTGGTAGTGGTTTAGGAAAGGAAGACACATGCAATGACTCTGGTGGATCCATGTGGTTTAGGAAAAGAAGACACATGCAATGACTCTAGTGGTGGTTTAGGAAAGGAACACACATGCAATGACTTTGGTGGTGGTTTAAGAAAGGAACACACATGCAATGCCACTAGTAAATCCCTGTGGATTAGGAAAAGAAGATACATGCAATGACTCTGGTCGTGGTTTAGGAAAGGAACACACATGCAATGACTCTGCTGGTAGTTTTGGAAAGGAACACACATGCAATGACTCTAGCAGTGGTTTAGGAAAGGAAGACACATGCAATGATTCTGGTGGTATAGGAAAAGAAGACACATGTAGTGACTCAGGTGGTGGTTTAGGAAAGGAACACACATGCAATAATTGTGGTGGATCCATGTGGTTTAGGAAAACAACACACATGGAATGACTCTGTTGGTGGATTAAGAATGGAACGCACATTCAGTTACTTTGGTGGTTGTTTAGGAAAAGAAGACACGTGCAATGACTCTGGTGGTGTATTAGGAAAAGAACACACATGCAGTGACTCTAGTGGTGGTTTAGGAAAAGAACACACATTCATTGAATCTGGTGGTGGTTTAGGAAAGGAACACACATGCAATGACTCTGGTGGTGGTTTAGGAAATGAAGTCACATGCAATGACACTGGTGGATCCATGTGGTTTAGTAAAAGAAGACACATGCAATGACTCTGGTGGTGGTTTAAGAAAGGAAAACACATGCAATGACTCTGGTGGTGGTTTAAGAAAGGAAGACACTTGCAATGACTCTGGTGGATGCATCTGGTTTAGGAAAAGAAGACACATGAAATTACTCTGGTGGTGGTTTAGGAAAGTAACACACATGCAATGACTCTGTTGGTGGTTTAAGAAAGGAACACACATGCAATGACACTGGTGGATCCATGTGGTTTAGGAAAAGAGGAAACATGCAATGAATCTAGTGGTGGTTTAGGAAAGGAACACACATGCAATGACTTTGGTGGTGGTTTAAGAAAGGAACACACATGCAATGACACTGGTGGATCCCTGTGGTTTAGGAAAAGAAGAAACATGCAATGACTCTGGTCGTGGTTTAGGAAAGGAACACACATGCAATGACTCTGGTGGATCCATGTGGCTTAGGAAAAGAAGACACATGTAATGACTCTGGTAGTGGTTTAGGAAAGGAAGACACATGCAATGACTTGGGTGGATCCATGTGGTTTGGGAAAAGAAGACACATGCAATGACTCTAGTGGTGGTTTATGAAAGGAACACACATGCAATGACTCTAGTGGATCCATGTGGTTTAGGAAAAGAAGACACATGCAATGACTCTGGTGGATCCCTGTGGTTTAGGAAAAGAAGATACATGCAATGACTCTGGTCGTGGTTTAGGAAAGGAACACACATGCAATGACTCTGGTGGTAGTTTTGGAAAGGAACACACATGCAATGACTCTAGCGGTGGTTTAGGAAAGGAAGACACATGCAATGACTCTGGTGGTATAGGAAAAGAAGAACATGCAGTGACTCTGGTGGTGGTTTAGGAAAGGAACACACATGCAATGACTGTGGTGGATCCATGTGGTTTAGGAAAACAACAGACATGTAAAGACTCTGTTGGTGGATTAAGAATGGAACACACATTCCATGACTTTGGTGGTGGTTTAGGAAAAGAAGACACATGCAATCACTCTGGTGGTGGTTTAGGAAAAGAACACACATGCAATTAATCTGGTGGATCCATGTGGTTGAGGAAAAGAATGCACATGCAATGAATCGGGTGGTGGTTTAGGAAAGGAACACACATGAAATGACTCTGGTGGTGGTTTAAGAAAGGAACACACATACAATGATACTAGTGGATCCATGTGGTTTAGGAAACAAGACACATGCAGTGACTCTGGTGGTCGTTTAGGAAAAGAAGACACATGCAATGACTCTAGTAGTCGTTTTGGAAAGGAACACACATGAAATGACTCTGGTGTTGGTTTAGGAAAGGAAGACACATGCAATTACAATGGTGGATCCATGTGGTTTAGGAAAAGAAGACACATGCAATGACTCTGGTGGTGGTTTAGGAAAGGAACACACATGCAATGACTCTGGTGGTGGTTTAAGAAAGTAACACACATGTAATGACACTAGTGGATCCCTGTGGTTTAGGAAAAGAAGACACATGCAATGACTCTGGTCGTGGTTTAGGAAAGGAACACACATGCAATGACTCTAGTGGATCCATGTGGTTTACGAAAAGAAGACACATGCAATGACTCTGGTAGTGCTTTAGGAAAGGAAGACACATGCAATGACTCTGGTGGATCCATGTGGTTTAGGAAAAGAAGACACATGCAATGACTCTAGTGGTGGTTTAGGAAAGGAACACACATGCAATGACTTTGGTGGTGGTTTAAGAAAGGAACACACATGCAATGACACTAGTAAATCCCTGTGGATTAGGAAAAGAAGATACATGCAATGACTCTGGTCGTGGTTTAGGAAAGGAACACACATGCAATGACTCTGGTGGTAGTTTTGGAAAGGAATACACATGCAATGACTCTAGCAGTGGTTTAGGAAAGGAAGACACATGCAATGATTCTGGTGGTATAGGAAAAGAAGACACATGTAGTGACTCAGGTGGTGGTTTAGGAAAGGAACACACATGCAATAATTGTGGTGGATCCATGTGGTTTAGGAAAACAACACACATGGAATGACTCTGTTGGTGGATTAAGAATGGAACGCACATTCAGTTACTTTGGTGGTTGTTTAGGAAAAGAAGACACGTGCAATGACTCTGGTGGTGTATTAGGAAAAGAACACACATGCAGTGACTCTAGTGGTGGTTTAGGAAAAGAACACACATTCATTGAATCTGGTGGTGGTTTAGGAAAGGAACACACATGCAATGACTCTGGTGGTGGTTTAGGAAATGAAGTCACATGCAATGACACTGGTGGATCCATGTGGTTTAGTAAAAGAAGACACATGCAATGACTCTGGTGGTGGTTTAAGAAAGGAAAACACATGCAATGACTCTGGTGGTGGTTTAAGAAAGGAAGACACTTGCAATGACTCTGGTGGATGCATCTGGTTTAGGAAAAGAAGACACATGAAATTACTCTGGTGGTGGTTTAGGAAAGGAACACACATGCAATGACCCTGTTGGTGGTTTAAGAAAGGAACACACATGCAATGACACTGGTGGATCCATGTGGTTTAGGAAAAGAAGACACATGCAATGAATCTAGTGGTGGTTTAGGAAAGGAACACACATGCAATGACTTTGGTGGTGGTTTAAGAAAGGAACACACATGCAATGACACTGGTGGATCCCTGTGGTTTAGGAAAAGAAGACACATGCAATGACTCTGGTCGTGGTTTAGGAAAGGAACACACATGCAATGACTCTGGTGGATCCATGTGGCTTAGGAAAAGAAGACACATGTAATGACTCTGGTAGTGGTTTAGGAAAGGAAGACACATGCAATGACTTGGGTGGATCCATGTGGTTTGGGAAAAGAAGACACATGCAATGACTCTAGTGGTGGTTTATGAAAGGAACACACATGAAATGACTCTAGTGGATCCATGTGGTTTAGGAAAAGAAGACACATGCAATGACTCTGGTGGATCCCTGTGGTTTAGGAAAAGAAGATACATGCAATGACTCTGGTCGTGGTTTAGGAAAGGAACACACATGCAATGATTCTGGTGGTAGTTTTGGAAAGGAATACACATGCAATGACTCTAGCGGTGGTTTAGGAAAAGAAGAACATGCAGTGACTCTGGTGGTATAGGAAAAGAAGAACATGCAGTGACTCTGGTGGTGGTTTAGGAAAGGAACACACATGCAATGACTGTGGTGGATCCATGTGGTTTAGGAAAACAACAGACATGTAAAGACTCTGTTGGTGGATTAAGAATGGAACACACATTCCATGACTTTGGTGGTGGTTTAGGAAAAGAAGACACATGCAATGACTCTGGTGGTGGTTTAGGAAAAGAACACACATGCAGTGACTCTAGTGGTGGTTTAGGAAAAGAACACACATTCAATGAATCTGGTGGTGGTTTAGGAAAGGAACACACATGCAATGACTCTGGTGGTGGTTTAGGAAAGGAAGACAGATGCAATGACACTGGTTGATCCATGTGGTTTAGGAAAAGAAGACACATGCAATGACTCTGGTGGTGGTCTAGGAAAGGAGCACACATGCAATGACTCTAGTGGTGGTTTAAGAAAGGAAGACACATGCAATGACTCTAGTGGATCCATGTGGTTTAGGAAAAGAAGACACATGCAATTACTCTGGTGGTGGTTTAGGAAAGGAACACACATGCAATGACTCTAGTGGTGGTTTAACAAAGTAACACACATGCAATGACACTGGTGGATCCCTGTGGTTTAGGAAAAGAAGACACATGCAATGACTCTGGTCGTCGTTTAGGAAAAGAAGACACATGCAATGACTCTGGTGTTGGTTTAGGAAAAGAACACACATGCAATGACTCTAGTGGAGGTTTAAGAAATGAACAGACATGCAGTAACACTAGTGGATCCATGTGGTTTAGGAAAAGAAGAAACATGCAATGACTTTGGTGGTGGTTTAGTCAAGGAACACACATGCAATGACTCTAGTGGATCCATGTGGTTTAGGAAAAGAAGACACATGCAATGACTCTGGTAGTGGTTTAGGAAAGGAAGACACATGCAATGACTCTGGTGGATCCATGTGGTTTAGGAAAAGAAGACACATGGAATGACTCTTGTGGTGGTTTAGGAAAGGAACACACATGCAATCACTCTGGTGGTGGTTTAAGAAAGGAACACACATGCATTGACACTGGTGGATCCCTGTGGTTTAGGTAAAGAAGACACATGCAATGACTCTGGTGGTGGTTTAGGAAAGGACCACACATGCAATGACTGTGGTGGATCCATGTGGTTTAGGAAAAGAACGCACCTGCAATGACTCTGGTGGTGGTTTAAGAATGGAACACACATTCAATGACTTTGGTGGTGGTTTAGGAAAATAAGACACATGCAATGACTCTGGTGGTGGTTTAGGAAAAGAACAAACATGCAATGACTCTAGTGGTGCTTTAGGAAAATAACACACATTCAATGACTCTGGTGGGGTGTGTTAGGAAAGGAACACACATGCAATGACTCTAGTGGTGGTTTAGGAAAGGAAGACACATGCAATGACACTGCTGGATCAGCATGGTTTAGGAAAAGAAGACAGATGCAATGACTCTGGTGGTGGTTTAGGAAAGGAACACACATGCAATGACTCTGGTGATGGTTTAAGAAAGGAACCTACATGCAATGACACTGGTGGATCCATGTGGTTTAGGAAAAGAAGACACATGCAATGACTCTGGTGGTGGTTTAGAAAAGGAACACACATGCAATGACTCTCGTGGTGGTTTAGGAAAGGAAGACACATGCAATAACTCTGGTGGTGGTTCAGGAAAAGAAGACACATGCAATGACTCTTGTGGTGGTTTAACAAAAGAAGACACATGCAATGAATCTGGTGGTGGTTTAGGAAAGGAACACACATGCAATGACTCTGGTGGTGGTTTAAGAAAGGAACACACATACAATGACACTGGTGGATCCATGTGGTTTAGGAAACAAGACACATCCAATGACTCTGGTGGCCGTTTAGGAAAAGAAAACACATGCAATGACTCTAGTGGTGGTTTTGGAAAGGCACACACATGCAATGACTCTGGTGGTTGTTTAGGAAGGTAAGACACATGCAATGACAATGGTGGATCCATGTGGTTTAGGAAAAGAAGACCCATGCAATCACTCTGGTGCTAGTTTAGGAAAGGAATACTCATGCAATGACTCTGGTGGTGGTTTCGGAAAGGAAGACACATGCAATGACTCTGGTGGTGGTTTAGGAAAATAAGACACATGCAATGACTCTGGTGGTGGTTTAGGAAAGGAACATGCACGCAATGACTCTGGTGGTGGTTTAAGAAAGGAACACACATGCAATGACTCTTGTGGATCCATGGGGTTTAGGAAAATAAGACACATCCAATGACTCTGGTGGTGGTTTAGGAAAGGAACACACATGCAATGACTCGGGTGGTGGTTTAGGAAAGGAACACACATGAAATGACTCTGGTGGTGGTTTAAGAAAGGAACACACATGCAATGACACTGGTGGATCCATGTGGTTTAGTAAAAAAGAGACATGCAATGACTGTGGTGGTCGTTTTGGAAAAGAAGACACATGCAATGACTCTAGTGGTGGTTTTGGAAAGGAACACACATGCAATGACTCTGGTGGTGGTTTAGGAAAGAAAGACACATGCAATGAAAATGGTGGATCCATGTAGTTTAGGAAAAGAAGACACATGTAATGACTCTAGTGGTAGTTTAGGAAAGGAACACACATGCAATGACTCTGGTGGTGGTTTAAGAAAAGAACACACATGCAGTGACACTACTGGATCCCTGTGGTTTAGGAAAAGAAGACACATGCAATGACTCTGGTCGTGGTTTAGGTAAGGAACACACATGCAATGACTCTGGCGGTAGTTTTGGAAATGAACACACATGCAATGACTCTAGCGGTGGTTTGGGAAAGGAAGACACATGAAATGACTCTTGTGGTTTAGGAAAAGAAGACACATGGAATGACTCTGGTGGTGGTTTAGGAAAGGAACACACATGCAATGACTATGGTAGATCCATGTGGTTTAGGAAAACAACACACCTGCAATAACTCTTGTGGTGGTTTAAGAATGGAACACACATTCAATGACTTTGGTGGTGGTTTAGGAAAAGAAGACACATGCAATGACTCTAGTGATGGTTTAGGAAAAGAACACACATGCAGTGACTCTAGTGGTGGTTTAGGAAAAGAACACACATTCAATGACTCTACTGGTGGTTTAGGAAAGGAACACACATGCAATGACTCTGGTGGTGGTTTAGGAAAGGAAGACACATGCAATGACACTGGTGGATCCATGTGGTTTAGGAAAAGAAGACACATGCAATGACTCTGGTGTTGGTTTAGGAAAGGAACACACATGCAATGACTATGGTGGAGGTTTAAGAAAGGAACACACATGAAGTAACACTAGTGGATCCATGTGGTTTAGGAAAATATGAAACATGCAATGACTTTGGTGGTGGTTTAGGAAAGGAACACACATGCAATGACTCTGGTGGATCCATGTGATTTAGGAAAAGAAGACACATGCAATGACTCTGGTGGTGGTTTAGGAAAGGAAGACACATACAATGACTCTGGTGGATCCATGTGGTTTAGGAAAAGAATACACATGCAATGACTCTTGTGGTGGTTTAGGAAAGGAACACACATGCAATGACTCTGGTGGTGGTTTAAGAAAGGAACACACATGCAATGACACTGGTGGATCCCTGTGGTTTAGGCAAAGAAGACACATGCAATGACTCTGGTCGTGGTTTAGGAAAGGAACACACATGCAATGACAATGGTGGTAGTTTTGGAAAGGAACACACATGCAATGTGTGGGTCCCCCGGATTAATCCTCCGAGAATCCCTGTTATGCATACAACCATGATCCCATGATCAGTTAGTCGTGGCACATAACCGACAAGTATCATTACAACATCCGAGACATATCAAATTTACAAGACTTACATAAATGTCGTTATGGCTACATCCATAATCATCAGCGGAACTTCATCACGCGTAGAGCCCAATCCATGCCTTAACCTACAGGCAACTGACTGGGAGAACGTCCTAGCTCGCAAAGTCGCCAACATCATCTTCCTCTTGATATCTGACCAAGTAAATAGCCAAGGACAATGCCGGTGAGTACTTTGAATGTACTCGCAAACCACCTTAAGATGACAATAATAACAAGAGGATACGCATTATGGCTGTGGTAGTAGGAGGGCTCCAAGAGAGGTTCTTTCATCAATGAGTCTCTCTTGTAGATATAGCATCTACATATCTTTGTTGAAAACTTTTGTAAACCATTTTGGAAACCTTTTTGAAAAGTTTTGGAAAACATTAGTACTAGGCCACGACCAAACTCCTTTCTCCTCCTTCTGACCATCCCATGGTCAAAACCTTTATCCTTTATGACCATCCCATGGTCAAAACATTTTCAAAGCCTTTGCCTTTGGGAAATCCTTTTTGAAAACAAAACCACCACCGCTCTTCAGAAGTTTGTCCAACCCGTCCTTAACCGCGGACACGGCTATTCGAATAGATTTACACTCTACAAAGGTTGTACACTTGACCCACACCATCCGGGTACACTACCCTGATCTTCACCGATCGTGGGTCAAGTAACCGATCAAGACTCTCTGGAAGCCCACTCCAATATAAGTGCCTACCCTATGAGTGTTAATCCCCTAAAAACTGGGACGACGGGTACCGAGGACCAACCGGAGTGCGTTTTCCACTTCTCGAGTGTGCGCTTTTAATGAGGGGCTCATAGTAACACGTGGAGGCCAGCAGACCCTTCATTCCTTCTCCAGGTCGATGCCCCACATGGACCTTTATTGGAGAAGGCCCACCCTCCAGGGATCCCCGATCCCCTGTAGTAGTTACGAGGCAGCTCATACCAGAATAAACAAACATCAAATCCAGCCTTGTCCCATTCTAGAGTAATGTGGTTGCACAGGGTTAAGTTGTTATAGCTAAACTGCAAAGAACTAGGTGCGTTTTTGTAAACCTTTTTTCTCTAGCTTTTCTTTAGCATTTTGTAAAACAAAAACCTTTTTCTTTCTCGACATCTCTTGGGAGGTCCCACCTCACCAAGGTTTTTATCATAAAACATTTGGTAAAACTTTTCCTGGGGTTTTCCCATCCTCTAGCTTTGCTTTGGCTAAAACAGGGTTTCCAAAGGGGTATGGTGTAATACACCATCTATTCTACTAGGGACAAGTAGGTATCACTAAGGGGGTTGTACTTAATAGTACAAGATTGTAATAGTTCGGATGAGCCAAACCACTACCATATATACATCATCATATAGTAAACAATGCAGTTTTAATAAACAGTAGATAAAACATGCATAAGTAAAATAGTAGGGCAAGGCTTATGAGCAAGAAGGTGGCTTGCCTGATGATCAGCAATATGGCAATATGTCCCTGGACTTCTTCTTAAAATACCCAATAATACCAATAATACCCACTTCGTCTGATCTCCGATAATATCGCATCTATCATCGTCAAATAGCACATGCAAACAAACAAGGGCACAATCAAAAAAAAGCATACAGTCACCAATACCATTTAGCAAATAAGAAATTGAATAAACTCCAATTAAGGTTCAGTAGTTTTTGAGAGGATTGGATTTAGGAGGTTGAGATGGCCTTGGAGAAGGGTTTATTGTCGAGGAACTACCTAAGAGGGGGTTTTGGACCAAGAACATATTATGTATGATACCATTGTATAAAAATGATACCTATAGGTAGATGTTGATAAAATGAAACCAACAAAAGTGGTTTCACTGTTTTATCACTTTTCTTTGATTTCCTATGAATATCCTAGTGATAAAAGCTCTAGTTTTAGGAAATAATTCACCAGGAGAGTTCTGTACTGCCAAAAATTATTTCCTTGTATGGTTAAGTGGGGCTTGATGTACTTGTTCAGTGAGAGTTGAAATCAAGTCAAAATAATTACCAGAATGCCCTCAGGAAATTCCCAAAGGCAGTTCTATGGGTTTTTTTTTGTCTTTTTCACCAAATTAAATCTGCAGAAGCTCTTGAGTTGATTACAAGGGCACATGGTAGGCATTTAGAATACCTATCTGTAAAAATTGGAATCAATCTTTTTGTAGTGGTAGAACTACTGAGGTGATTTTATTAGTGGAAAAAACTAAGCCCAAAATAGATTAATTCATGATAAATCCACAGGGGCTTGGGAAATTATGGGCTCCTAGGTTTTGATAGGTATTTATAGGGAGATTTACTGGGAGTTGGAATTGAGTCAGTACCCATTTTGGTTTGACCTAGGGAATTTCCTAAAGTCAGAAATGCCATGTTTTTGTTATTTTTACTACAGTAAAGATAATGCTCCACTTGGCATGGGTCCAAGTCCATGAGATAGGTACAGGTAATACCTACTAGGGGCAGTTGGTTTTACTCCAATTGGATTTGTAAATCTCACAGAAAGAAATTATTAGTGAAAAGGTACATCTAGGAGTTTGATTTATCATTTTTAATCTAGGTAACCTTTGGATGAGCTAGGGGTACTACATGTTTAGGAAAACATTCAGGAACCCTAGGAATTTTAGATCTGGGAGGTTGGAGTTGGTTGGCATTTTTGAAATGATTTAATCTAAAGAGTAAAAATTCTGGATTTTAAAGGACTACTAAAAAGGAAAGGAAAAGGGGCACTGCCGGGCCGGAAATCCAGTCGAACTGGGCCGCCCGAAGCGAAATACGGCACACCCGGGGAGGACCAAGGGTGGGAGAAGGGTTTGAATCCCGCTGGGCAGGGCACGCTGGTCAGCGAGCCGGCGAGGTCAAAAGGTATGGAGCGATGGGAGCCGCTCGATTAGATCGAGATTGACGGCTCCTGACCGTCTTCCACCCCGCGGTCGGTTCGCCGGGCAGGAACCGTAGCTGGCAGCAGGATGGGAGTGGGGCACTCACCTAAGAGGCGGAGGGGTGCCGGGGAGGCCCTAGGGCAACGCAGTCAACCACGGCGAATCGGGAGAGGGGAGGCAGCAGGGGGTTCCACGGCTGGAACTGGCTCATGCGACGAGGACCGAGGCGAGCTCATCGGTGATGGTCTGGGCCAGCAGCATGGGTGGTCCTGGACAGAAAAAGAGGCTGGGTTAGATGGAGGTGGGGGATGGGATCTCAGCATGATGACATGCAGCAAGGGAGGAGCAGGGAGGAGGGAGCTTAGCTCGATTAGATGGAGGATCCCGAGGCTCTTTTCTCTCTCTCTCTCTCTCTCTCTCTCTCTCTCGGGAAGCACAGGGTAGTGGATAGGAGAGGGGCTCGAGGAAGGTGAGTGGGACTGGGAATGGGACAAATGACGGAGCAGGAGGGAGTGGGGTGGCCTCTGGCCATTTATATCGAGAGGGAGTAGTCCATGGGGGACTAGGTCCATTTGAGGGGAAAAGAGGGAGGTGTGAAACCAGGGGGAAGATGTTGTGGGCATGGAGAGTGGTTTCTGGTGTGTGCTGAGGCAGAGGAGAGGTGGGATGGCTGTTGGAAGCTAATTTGCCTCACATGCTTGTCTTTATCGTTCTCTCCTTCTCACTTCCAAGGACATGGGACAAGGGAGAGGGTTGCTACCGTAGCTTATCTACAGTGCACATGACCATAAGGGTGTGAGTTGTGTTGGGGAAGCTTGCTTGACCAGGTTGGTAAAATTTTGCGGGTTTTTGATTTGTGGATTTGTCTCTTGGGAAATTTGACCAATTAGAGGGCTATGAAGAAAGTCTAAAAATCTGCATTGGACAAGATGGGAAGATGGTACTGGTGGGTAGATGAGGTGAAGACACACCTCCAGGAATTATTTGGGATTTTTCAGAGGATTTTAATTCCGCTTAAAATCATTTATTCAAAAAGTACAGAAGTAGATTCTAGAATATCATTTGATAATTTTACATTGTACAAGTGGAGTTTTTGATGTGATATGGTCCCAAATATGAATACACACTTAGGGGAATTTTCCCAAGATTTATTGGGGCTTAAAAGTATTTAAAACATTTATTATTCCAATTCAGCCATTTAAGAAAATGGGCAGAAAGAAATAATAAATCTCTTCAAAAATATTTATTTTTGAAGTGGCAAGGTAGGGTATGAAATATAGGAATCAAAATTCTTAGAGTTGGGGAAGTGTTTTGGCAAAAACCAAACTTTCCTTTGGGAAAGGAGTTTTGGAGATTTTGACTATTAAAGGGATTTGAATAGTTTTGGTCCATAATAATTAGGGATAATTATTGATAAATCTTGATGATCAAGGTAGATGATTTAGACAAGGTGTAGCAAGCATTTGTAACCTTTGGATTGGAGAATCCAAGTTGATTTTGGTGGAATACCCTGGAGTAGGGATTTAGGGTGGTGTTAATTTCATACCATCAAAACATGGTTGTATCTTGGAGTTTAGATCTCCCCTTGGGGAATGGGATAGATGGATAGTTATACCAAGTTTTATAGATGGTAATGGCATAAGGAGTTTGGATTGGTTATAATTGAGGTGGTCTAGAAGTGATAGCCAACTTTGTTGAAAATAAGGCTGCCATTCCAGATGAGTCATGATGCCTTATAAACCATGTGGGTTTAAGAAGCACAAGGATCCACTTGGAACAATTTAAGTAGGTATTGATAGACCTATATGAGTAGAACACAACCATGCAAAGATTTGGTCCATAGAAGGTTGGATGAGGGTGTGAGCTTCTGTCAAAGTAGGCATGTTGACTAGATTTGCAGGAATAGTTATTTTCTGGCCTGCAAAACCATTAAGAACAAGTAGGTTAGTGGATGATCTAACCAAGGGAAAGAGTGGGCCTTGGTAGTCCTTAGGATGTTTAACAAGATGGTTAAGATGCATTTTCAAAAAGGCACAAGGGTTGAGAAAGGGAGGCATTCAAAAAGGTGATGTTGGAAATAGTTTTCTAGACGGCCAAATTTGGCAAATTTAGGGTTTTTGACTAGGGCACGAGAGGGGATGTTTGTGATGGGTTGCAAGGTACCCAAGCATCATCAAGTGGATGATGTTGAATTGTATAGGTATTAGAAAGGATCCATGCTTGATATTGGTCTTCATTGACTTGGAAGCTTCTAGAACGGATCACTTCAGAATTGATCTAGTTAAGGGTTTTAGATGATCACCTAGTGGCTAGAGAGCAGATCCATCTTGTATTCTTTCTTAGGATTTGGTGATCTTGAAGTACCTTATTCCTAGTGATGAGCTCCTAGAGTAGCTCATACTACTTCTAAGCAATCAAGTCAAGTAGCAGATCAACGCAACTCATCTTACAAACAAATCAACTACTACTAGGGTTACCATCAAGCTTAGCTTGAGGTAAGGATGGTTCTTTTGAATAGGTTGAAGTTTGGAATAAGATGAGGGTCTCTTGGTATCTCTACCAAGGGTAGAATTCAAATACTTCATAAAAAGGTTTTTTTAAATCTAGAGATAAGAATAGTAGAAGGTTCTGTCTTGAAAACATAAGGAGATTATGTTATATAGCTCTCCATAGTTTGATCAACAGAAGCTACTAAAATAGTTGGTTTGCAAAGGCTTCTTGGCTCAGGTTTTGAAATGCCAGAACATTTGAGAATATGGAAAATAAGCCAAGACTATTTTGGGAAGTAACTTTTGTCAACTGGGGTTAAGGTAAGGAGTATATCATCTAATACACATTCATATGCATAAGCATATCCAAACAACAAGCAGACACTTCAGCATTAAACAAGAAAAAGTTTTTGTTCCCCCTGATTTTTGCATTCTGGACAACTAATCAGGGTTGCTGAAATTGGGATGTTACATAATGACTGTGGTTGTGGTTTAAGAATGGAACACACATTCAATTACTTTGGTGGTGGTTTAGTAAAATAAGACACATGCAATGACTCTAGTGGTGGTTTAGGAAAAGAACAAACATGCATTGACTCTAGTGCTGGTTTAGGAAAATAACACACATTCAATGACTCTGGTGGTGGTTTAGGAAAGGAACACACATGCAATGACTCTAGTGGTGGTTTAGGAAAGGAATACACATGCAATGACACTGGTGGATCCATGTGGTTTAGGAAAAGAAGACAAATGCAATGACTCTGGTGGTGGTTTAATAAACGAACACACATGCAATGATTCTAGTGGTGGTTTAAGAAAGGAACCTACATGTAATGACACTGGTGGATCCATGTGGTTTAGGAAAGAAGACACATGCAATGACTCTGGTGGTGGCTTAGGAAAGGAACAGATATGCAATCACTCTTGTGGTGGTTTAGGAAAGGAAGACACATGCAATGACTCGGGTGGTGGATTAGGAAAAGAAGACACATGCAATGACTCTTGTGGTGGTTTAAGAAAAGAAGACAGATGCAATGACTCTGGTGGTGGTTTAGGAAAGGAACACACATGCAATGACTCTGGTGGTGGTTTAAGAAAGGAAAACACATACAACGACACTGGTGGATCCATGTGGTTTAGGAAACAAGACACATGCAATGACTCTAGTGGTGGTTTAGTAAAACAAGACACATGCAATGACTCTAGTGGTGGTTTTGGAAAGGAACACACATGCAATGACTCTGGCGGTGGTTTAGGAAAGGAAGACACATGCAATGACAATGGTGCATCCATGTGGTTTAGGAAAAGAAGTTACATGCAATGACTCTGGGGGTGGTTTAGGAAAAGGAAGACATATGCAATGACTCTAGTGGTGGTTTAGGAAAGGAACACACATGCAACGACTCTGGTGGTGGTTTAAGAAAGGGACACACATGCAGTAACACTGGTGGATCCATGTGGTTTAGAAAAAGAAGAAACATGCAATGACTCTGGTAGTGGTTTAGGAAAGGAAGACACATGCATTGACTCTGGTGGATCCATGTGGTTTAGGAAAAGAAGACACATGCAATGACTCTTGTGGTGGTTTAGGAAAGGAACACACATGCAATGACTCTAGTGGTGGTTTAGGAAAGGAACACACATGCAATGACACTGGTGAATCCCTATGGTTTAGGAAAAGAAGACACATGCAATGACTCTGGTCGTGGTTTAGGAAAGCAATACACATGCAATGACTCTGGTGGTCGTTTTGGAAAGGAACACACATGCAGTGACTCTAGCGGTGGTTTAGGAAAGGAAGACACATGCAATGACTCTGGTGGTTTAGTAAAAGAAGACACATCCAATGACAATGGTGCATCCATGTGGTTTAGGAAAAGAAGTCACATGCAATGACTCTTGTGGTGGTTTAGGAAAAGGAACACATATGCAATCACTCTGGTGGTGGTTTAGGAAAGGAACACACATGCAACGACTCTGGTGGTGGTTTAAGAAAGGAACACACATGCAGTAACACTGGTGGATCCATGTGGTTTAGAAAAAGAAGAAACATGCAATGACTTTGGTGGTGGTTTAGGAAAGGAACACGCATGCAATGACTCTGGTGGATCCATGTGGTTTAGGAAAAGAAGACACATGCAATGACTCTGGTAGTGGTTTAGGAAAGGAAGACACATGCAATGACTCTGGTGGATCCATGTGGTTTAGGAAAAGAAGACACATGCAATGACTCTAGTGGTGGTTTAATAAAGGAACACACATGCAATAACACTGGTGAATCCCTATGGTTTAGGAAAAGAAGACACATGCAATGACTCTGGTCGTGGTTTAGGAAAGCAATACACATGCAATGACTCTGGTGGTCGTTTTGGAAAGGAACACACATGCAGTGACTCTAGCGGTGGTTTAGGAAAGGAAGACACATGCAATGACTCTGGTGGTTTAGGAAAAGAAGACACATGCAATGACTCTGGTGGTGGTTTAGCAAAGGAACACACATGCAATGACTCTGGTGATGGTTTAAGAAAGGAACCTACATGCAATGACACTAGTGGATCCATGTGGTGTAGGAAACTAAGACACATGCAATGACTCTAGTGGTGGTTTAGGAAAGGAACACACATGCAATGACTCTGGTGGTGGTTTAGGAAAGGAAGACACATGGAATGACTCTAGTGGTGGTTCAGGAAAAGAAGACACACGCAATGACTCTTGTGGTGGTTTAAGAAAAGAAGACACATGCAATGACTCTGGTGGTGGTTTAGGAAAGGAACACACATGCAATGAGTCGGGTGGTGGATTAGGAAAGGAACACACATGAAATGACTCTGGTGGTGGTTTAAGAAAGGAACACACATACAATGACACTGGTGGATCCATGTGGTTTAGGAAACAAGACACATCCAATGACTCTAGTGGCCGTTTAGGAAAAGAAGACACATGCAATGACTCTAGTGGTGGTTTTGGAAAGAAACACACATGCAATGACTCTGTTGGTGGTTTAGGAAAGGAAGACACATGCAATGACAATGGTGGATCCATGTGGTTTAGGAAAAGAAGACACATGCAATCACTCTGGTGGTGGTTTAGGAAAGGAACACACATGCAATTACTCTGGTGGTGGTTTAGGAAAGGAAGAGACATGCAATGAATCTGGTGGTGGTTTAGGAAAATAAGACACATGGAATGACTCTGGTGGTAGTTTAGGAAAATAAGACACATGCAATGACTCTGGTGGTGGTTTAGGAAAGGAACACACATGCAATAACTCTGGTGGTGGTTTAAAAAATGAACAGACATGAAATGACTCTGGTGGATCCATGTGGTTTACGAAAAGAAGGCACATGCAATAACTCGGGTGGTGGTTTAGGAAATGAACACACATGAAATGACTCTGGTGGTGGTTTAAGAAAGGAACACACATGCAATGACACTGGTGGATCCATGTGGTTTAGGAAACAAGACACATGCAATGACTCTAGTGGTCGTTTAGGAAAAGAATACACATGCAATGACTCTAGTGGTGGTTTTGAAAAGGAACACACATGCAATCACTCTGGTGGTGGTTTAGGAAAGAAAGACACATGCAATGACAATGGTGGATCTATGTAGTTTAGGAAAAGAAGACACATGCAATGACTCTGGTGGTGGTTTAGGAAAGGAACACACATGCAATGACTCTGGTGGTGGTTTAAGAGAAGAACACACATGCAATGACACTGGTGGATCCCTGTGGTTTAGCAAAAGAAGACACATGCAATGACTCTGGTCGTGGTTTAGGAAAGGAACACACATGCAATGAATCTGGTGGTAGTTTTGGAAACGAATACACATGCAATGACTCTAGCGGTGGTTTAGGAAAGGAAGACACATGCAATGACTCTGGTGGTTTAGGAAAATAAGACGCATGCAATGACTCTTGTGGTGGTTTAGGAAAGGAACACACATGCAATGATTGTGGTGGATCCATGTGGTTTAGGAAAAAACACACATGCAATAACTCTGGTGGTTTAAGAATGGAACACACATTGAATAACTTTGGTTATGGTTTAGGAAAAGAAGACACATGCAATGACTCTAGTGGAGGTTTAGGAAAAGAACACACAATCAGTGACTCTAGTGGTGGTTTAGGAAAAGAACACACATTCAATGACTCTGGTGGTGGTTTAGGAAAGGAACACACATGCAATGACTCTGGTGGTGGTTTAGGAAAGGAAAACACATGCAATGACATTGGTAGATCCACGTTGTTTAGGAAAAGAAGACACAGGCAATGACTCTGGTGGTGGTTTAGGAAAGGAACACACATGCAATGACTGTGGTGGTGGTTTAAGAAAGGAACCTACATGCAATGACGTTGGTGGATCCATGTGGTTTAGGAAAAGAAGACACATGCAATGACTCTGGTGGTGGTTTAGGAAAGGAAGACACATGCAATGACTCTGGTGGCGGTTCAGGAAAAGAAGACACATGCAATGACTCTTGTGGTGGTTTAAGAAAAGAAGATACATGCAATGACTCTGGTGGTGGTTTAGGAAAGGAACACACATGCAATGACTCTGGTGATGGTTTAAGAAAGGAACCTACATGCAATGATGTTGGTGGATCCATGTGGTTTAGGAAAAGAAGACACATGCAATGACTCTGGTGGTGGTTTAGGAAAGGAAGACACATGCAATGACTCTGCTGGCGGTTCAGGAAAAGAAGACACATGCAATGACTCTTGTGGTGGTTTAAGAAAAGAATATACATGCAATGACTCTGGTGGTGGTTTAGGAAAGGAACACACATGCAATGACTCTGGTGGTGGTTTAAGAAAGGAACACACATGCAATAATTCCGGTGGATCCATGTGGTTTAGGAAAAGAAGGCACATGCAATGACTCGGGTGGTGGTTTAGGAAAGGAACACACATACAACGACACTGGTGGATCCATGTGGTTTAGGAAACAAGACAAATGCAATGACTCCGGTGGTCGTTTAGGAAAAGAAGACACATGCAATGACTCTAGTGGTGGTTTTGGAAAGGAACACACATGCAATGACTCTGGTGGTAGTTTAGGAAAGGAAGACACATGCAATGACAATGGTGGATCCATGTGGTTTAGGAAAAGAAGATACATGCAATGACTCTGGTGGTGGTTTAGGAAAGGAACACATATGCAATGACTCTGGTGGTGGTCTAGGAAAGGAACACACATGCAATGACTCTCGTGGTGGTTTAGGAAAAGAAGACACATGTAATGACTCTGGTGGTGGTTTAGGAAAGGAAGACACATGCAATGACTCTAGTGGTGGTTTAAGAAAGGAACACACATGCGTGGTTTAGTAAAAGAAGGAACATGCAATGACTCAGGTGGTGGTTTAGGAAAGGAACACACATGAAATGACTCTAGTGGTGTATTAAGAAAGGAACACACATGCAATGACACTGGTGGATCCATGTGGTTTAGGAAACAAGACAGAAGCAATGACTCTGGTGGTCTTTTAGGAAAAGATGACACATGCAATGACTCTAGTGGTGGTTTTGGAAAGGAACACACATGCAATGACTCTGGTGGTGGTTTAAGAAAAGAAGACAGATGCAATGACTCTGGTGGTGGTTTAGGAAAGGAACACACATGCAATGACTCTTGTGGTGGTTTAAGAAAGGAAAACACATACAATGACACTGGTGGATCCATGTGGTTTAGGAAACAAGACACATGCAATGACTCTGGTGGTGGTTTAGTAAAACAAGACACATGCAATGACTCTAGTGGTGGTTTTGGAAAGGAACACACATGCAATGACTCTGGTGGTGGTTTAGGAAAGGAAGACACATGCAATGACAATGGTGCATCCATGTGGTTTAGGAAAAGAAGTCACATGCAATGACTCTGGTGGTGGTTTAGGAAAAGGAAGACATATGCAATGACTCTTGTGGTGGTTTAGGAAAGGAACACACATGCAACGACTCTGGTGGTGGTTTAAGAAAGGGACACACATGCAGTAACACTGGTGGATCCATGTGGTTTAGAAAAAGAAGAAACATGCAATGACTTTGGTGGTGGTTTAGGACAGGAACACACATGCAATGACCGTTGGATCCATGTGGTTTAGGAAAAGAAGACACATGCAATGACTCTGGTAGTGGTTTAGGAAAGGAAGACACATGCAATGACTCTGGTCGATCCATGTGGTTTAGGAAAATAAGACACATGCAATGACTCTTGTGGTGGTTTAGGAAAGGAACACACATGCAATGACTCTAGTGGTGGTTTAGGAAAGGAACACACATGCAATGACACTGGTGAATCCCTATGGTTTAGGAAATGAAGACACATGCAATGACTCTGGTCGTGGTTTAGGAAAGCAATACACATGCAATGACTCTGGTGGTCGTTTTGGAAAGGAACAGACATGCAGTGACTCTAGCGGTGGTTTAGGAAAGGAAGACACATGCAATGACTCTGGTGGTTTAGGAAAAGAAGACACATGCAATGACAATGGTGCGTCCATGTGGTTTAGGAAAGGAAGACACATGCAATGACTCTGGTGGTGGTTTAGGAAAAGGAACAAATATGCAATCACTCTGGTGGTGGTTTAGGAAAGGAACACACATGCAACGACTCTGGTGGTGGTTTAAGAAAGGAACACACATGCAGTAACACTGGTGGATCCATGTGGTTTAGGAAAAGAAGACACATGCAATGACTCTGGTAGTTGTTTAGGAAAGGAAGACACATGCAATGACTCTGGTGGATCCATGTGGTTTAGGAAAAGAAGACACATGCAATGACTCTAGTGGTGGTTTAAGAAAGGAACACACATGCAACGACACTGGTGAATCCCTATGGTTTAGGAAAAGAAGACACATGCAATGACTCTGGTCGTGGTTTAGGAAAGCAATACACATGCAATGACTCTGGTGGTCGTTTTGGAAAGGAACACACATGCAGTGACTCTAGCGGTGGTTTAGGAAAGGAAGACACATGCAATGACTCTGGTGGTTTAGGAAAAGAAGACACATGCAATGACTCTGGTGGTGGTTTAGCAAAGGAACACACATGCAATGACTCTGGTGATGGTTTAAGAAAGGAACCTACATGCAATGACACTAGTGGATCCATGTGGTTTAGGAAACTAAGACACATGCAATGACTCTAGTGGTGGTTTAGGAAAGGAACACACATGCAATGACTCTCGTGGTGGTTTAGGAAAGGAAGACACATGCAATGACTCTAGTGGTGGTTCAGGAAAAGAAGACACACGCAATGACTCTTGTGGTGGTTTAAGAAAAGAAGACACATGCAATGACTCTGGTGGTGGTTTAGGAAAGGAACACACATGCAATGACTCGGGTGGTGGATTAGGAAAGGAACACACATGAAATGACTCTGGTGGTGGTTTAAGAAAGGAACACACATACAATGACACTGGTGGATCCATGTGGTTTAGGAAACAAGACACATCCAATGACTCTAGTGGCCGTTTAGGAAAAGAAGACACATGCAATGACTCTAGTGGTGGTTTTGGAAAGAAACACACATGCAATGACTCTGTTGGTGGTTTAGGAAAGGAAGACACATGCAATGACAATGGTGGATCCATGTGGTTTAGGAAAAGAAGACACATGCAATCACTCTGGTGGTGGTTTAGGAAAGGAACACACATGCAATTACTCTGGTGGTGGTTTAGGAAAGGAAGAGACATGCAATGAATCTGGTGGTGGTTTAGGAAAATAAGACACATGGAATGACTCTGGTGGTAGTTTAGGAAAATAAGACACATGCAATGACTCTGGTGGTGGTTTAGGAAAGGAACACACATGCAATAACTCTGGTGGTGGTTTAAAAAATGAACAGACATGAAATGACTCTGGTGGATCCATGTGGTTTACGAAAAGAAGGCACATGCAATAACTCGGGTGGTGGTATAGGAAATGAACACACATGAAATGACTCTGGTGGTGGTTTAAGAAAGGAACACATATGCAATGACACTGGTGGATCCATGTGGTTTAGGAAACAAGACACATGCAATGACTCTGGTGGTCGTTTAGGAAAAGAAGACACATGCAATGACTCTAGTGGTGGTTTTGAAAAGGAACACACATGCAATCACTCTGGTGGTGGTTTAGGAAAGAAAGACACATGCAATAACAATGGTGGATCTATGTAGTTTAGGAAAAGAAGACACATGCAATGACTCTGGTGGTGGTTTAGGAAAGGAACACACATGCAATGACTCTGGTGGTGGTTTAAGAAAAGAACACACATGCAATGACACTGGTGGATCCCTGTGGTTTAGCAAAAGAAGACACATGCAATGACTCTGGTCGTGGTTTAGGAAAGGAACACACATGCAATGAATCTGGTGGTAGTTTTGGAAACGAATACACATGCAATGACTCTAGCGGTCGTTTAGGAAAGGAAGACACATGCAATGACTCTGGTGGTTTAGGAAAATAAGACGCATGCAATGACTCTTGTGGTGGTTTAGGAAAGGAACACACATGCAATGATTGTGGTGGATCCATGTGGTTTAGGAAAACAACACACATGCAATAACTCTCGTGGTTTAAGAATGGAACACACATTGAATGACTTTGGTTATGGTTTAGGAAAAGAAGACACATGCAATGACTCTAGTGGAGGTTTAGGAAAAGAACACACATGCAGTGACTCTAGTGGTGGTTTAGGAAAAGAACACACATTCAATGACTCTGGTGGTGGTTTAGGAAAGGAACACACATGCAATGACTCTGGTGGTGGTTTAGGAAAGGAAGACACATGCAATGACATTGGTGGATCCACGTTGTTTAGGAAAAGAAGACACAGGCAATGACTCTGGTGGTGGTTTAGGAAAGGAACACACATGCAATGACTCTCGTGGTGGTTTAAGAAAGGAACCTACATGCAATGACGTTGGTGGATCCATGTGGTTTAGGAAAAGAAGACACATGCAATGACTCTGGTGGTGGTTTAGAAAAGGAAGACACATGCAATGACTCTGGTGGTGGTTCAGGAAAAGAAGACACATGCAATGACTCTTGTGGTGGTTTAAGAAAAGAAGATACATGCAATGACTCTGGTGGTGGTTTAGGAAAGGAACACACATGCAATGACTCTGGTGATGGTTTAAGAAAGGAACCTACATGCAATGACGTTGGTGGATCCATGTGGTTTAGGAAAAGAAGACACATGCAATGACTCTGGTGGTGGTTTAGGAAAGGAAGACACATGCAATGACTCTGCTGGCGGTTCAGGAAAAGAAGACACATGCAATGACTCTTGTGGTGGTTTAAGAAAAGAATATACATGCAATGACTCTGGTGGTGGTTTAGGAAAGCAACACACATGCAATGACTCTGGTGGTGGTTTAAGAAAGGAACACACATGCAATAATTCCGGTGGATCCATGTGGTTTAGGAAAAGAAGGCACATGCAATGACTCGGGTGGTGGTTTAGGAAAGGAACACACATACAACGACACTGGTGGATCCATGTGGTTTAGGAAACAAGACAAATGCAATGACTCCGGTGGTCGTTTAGGAAAAGAAGACACATGCAATGACTCTAGTGGTGGTTTTGGAAAGGAACACACATGCAATGACTCTGGTGGTAGTTTAGGAAAGGAAGACACATGCAATGACAATGGTGGATCCATGTGGTTTAGGAAAAGAAGATACATGCAATCACTCTGGTGGTGGTTTAGGAAAGGAACACATATGCAATGACTCTGGTGGTGGTCTAGGAAAGGAACACACATGCAATGACTCTGGTGGTGGTTTAGGAAAAGAAGACACATGTAATGACTCTGGTGGTGGTTTAGGAAAGGAAGACACATGCAATGACTCTAGTGGTGGTTTAAGAAAGGAACACACATGCATGGTTTAGTAAAAGAAGGAACATGCAATGACTCAGGTGGTGGTTTAGGAAAGGAACACACATGAAATGACTCTAGTGGTGGATTAAGAAAGGAACACACATGCAATGACACTGGTGGATCCATGTGGTTTAGGAAACAAGACAGAAGCAATGACTCTGGTGGTCTTTTAGGAAAAGATGACACATGCAATGACTCTAGTGGTGGTTTTGGAAAGGAACACACATGCAATGACTCTGCTGGTGGTTTAGGAAAGAAAGACACATGCAATGACAATGGTGGATCCATGTAGTTTAGGAAAAGAAGACACATGCAATGACTCTGCTGGTGGTTTAGGGAAGGAACACACATGCAATGACTCTGGTGGTGGTTTAAGAAAAGAATATACATGAGATGACACTGATGGATCCCTGTGGTTTAGGAAAAGAAGACACATGCAATGACTTTGGTCGTGGTTTAGGAAAGGAACACACATGCAATGACTCTGGTGGTAGTTTTGGAAACGAACACACATGCAATGACCCTAGCGGTGGTTGAGGAAAGGAAGACACATGCAATGACTCTGGTGGTTTAGGAAACGAAGACACATGCAATGACTCTGGTGGTGGTTTTGGAAAGGAACACACATGCAATGATTGTGGTGGATCCATTTGGTTTAGGAAAACAACACACATGCAATAACTCTGTTGGTGGTTTAAGAATGGAACACACATTCAATGACTTTGGTGGTGGTTTAGGAAAAGAAGACACGTGCAATGACTCTAGTGGTGGTTTAGGAAAAGAACACACATGCAGTGACTCTAGTGGTGGTTTAGGAAAAGAACACACATTCAATGACTCTGGTGGTGGTTTAGAAAAGGAACACACATGCAATGACTCTAGTGGAGGTTTAGGAAAGGAAGACTCATGCAATGACTCTGGTGGTGGTTTAGGAAAGGAACACACATGCAATAACTCTGGTGGTGGTTTAAAAAATGAACAGACATGCAATGACTCTGGTGGATCCATGTGGTGTAGGAAAAGAAGGCACATGCAATAACTCGGGTGGTGGTTTAGGAAATGAACACACATGAAATTACTCTGGTGGTGGTTTAAGAAATAACACACATGCAATGACACTGGTGAATCCATGTGGTTTAGGAAACAAGACACATGCAATGACTCTGGTGGTCGTTTAGGAAAAGAAGACACATGCAATGACTCTAGTGGTGGTTTTGGAAAGGAACACACATGCAATCACTCTGGTGGTGGTTTAGGAAAGAAAGACACATGCAATGACAATGGTGGATCTATGTAGTTTAGGAAAAGAAGACACATGCAATGACTCTGGTGGTGGTTTAGGAAAGGAACACACATGCAATGACTCTGGTGGTGGTTTAAGAAAAGAACACACATGCAATGACACTGGTGGATCCCTGTGGTTTAGCAAAAGAAGACACATGCAATGACTTTGGTCGTGGTTTAGGAAAGGAACACACATGCAATGAATCTGGTGGTAGTTTTGGAAACGAATACACATGCAATGACTCTAGCGGTGGTTTAGGAAAGGAAGACACATGCAATGACTCTGGTGGTTTAGGAAAATAAGACGCATGCAATGACTCTGGTGGTGGTTTAGGAAAGGAACACACATGCAATGATTGTGGTGGATCCATGTGGTTTAGGAAAACAACACACATGCAATAACTCTGGTGGTGGTTTAAGAATGGAACACACATTGAATGACTTTGGTTCTGGTTTAGGAAAAGAAGACACATGCAATGACTCTAGTGGTGGTTTAGGAAAAGAACACACATTCAATGACTCCGGTGGTGGTTTAGGAAAGGAACACACATGCAATGACTCTGGTGGATCCACGTGGTTTAGGAAAGGAAGACACATGCAATGACTCTGGTGGTGGTTTAGGAAAGGAACACACATGCAATGACTCTGGTGGTGTTTTAAGAAAGGAACCTACATGCAAAGACATTGGTGGATCCATGTGGTTTAGGAAAAGAAGACACATGCAATGACTCTGGTGGTGGTTTAGGAAAGGAAGACTCATGCAATGACTCTGGTGGCGGTTCAGGAAAAGAAGACACATGCAATGACTCTTGTGGTGGTTTAAGAAAAGAAGATACATGCAATGACTCTGGTGGTGGTTTAGGAAAGGAACACACATGCAATGACTCTGGTGGTGGTTTAAGAAAGGAACACACATGCAATAATTCCGGTGGATCCATGTGGTTTAGGAAAAGAAGGCACATGCAATGACTCGGGTGGTGGTTTAGGAAAGGAACACACATACAATGACACTGGTGGATCCATGTGGTTTAGGAAACAAGACAAATGCAATGACTCCGGTGGTCGTTTAGGAAAAGAAGACACATGCAATGACTCTAGTGGTGGTTTTGGAAAGGAACACACATGCAATGACTCTGGTGGT
The DNA here is from genome assembly GCA_916181665.1 of Avena sativa. NCBI lineage: Eukaryota > Viridiplantae > Streptophyta > Magnoliopsida > Poales > Poaceae > Avena > Avena sativa. Next base: position 370,148,508 of record OV702291.1, on the reverse strand, counting down.
GGTTTAGGAAAGGAAGACACATGGAATGACAATGGTGGATCCATGTGGTTTAGGAAAGGAAGACACATGCAATGACTCTGGTGGTGGTTTAGGAAAGGAACACATATGCAATGACTCTGGTGGGGGTCTAGGAAAGGAACACACATGCAATGACTCTGGTGGTGGTTTAGGAAAAGAAGACACATGTAATGACTCTGGTGGTGGTTTAGGAAAGGAAGACACATGGAATGACTCTAGTGGTGGTTTAAGAAAGGAACACACATGCGTGGTTTAGTAAAAGAAGGCACATCCAATGACTCAGGTGGTGGTTTAGGAAAGGAACACACATGAAATGACTCAGGTGGTGGTTTAAGAAAGGAACACACATGCAATGACACTGGTGGATCCACGTGGTTTAGCAAACAAGACACATGCAATGACTCTGGTGGTCATTTAGGAAAAGAAGACACATGCAATGACTCTAGTGGTGGTTTTGGAAAGGAACACACATGCAATGACTCTGGTGGTGGTTTAGGAAAGAAAGACACATGCAACGACAATGGTGGATCCATTTAGTTTAGGATAAGAAGACACATGCAATGACTCTGGTGGTGGTTTAGGAAAGGAGCACACATGCAATGACTGTGGTGGTGGTTTAAGAAAAGAACACACACGAGATGACACTGGTGGATCCCTGTGGTTTAGGAAAAGAAGACACATGCAATGACTTTGGTCGTGGTTTAGGAAAGGAACACACATGCAATGACTCTAGTGGTAGTTTTGGAAACGAACCCACATGCAATGACTCTAGCGGTGGTTTAGGAAAGGAAGACACATGCAATGACTCTGGTGGTTTAGGAAAATAAGACACATGCAATAACTCTGGTGGTGGTTTAGGAAAGGAACACACATGCAATGAGTGTGGTGGATCCATGTGGTTTAGGAAAACAACACACATGCAATAACTGTGGTGGTGGTTTAAGAATGGAACACACATTCAATGACTCTGGTGGTGGTTTAAGAATGGAACCTACATGCAATGACACTGGTGGATCCATGTGGTTTAGTAAAAGAAGACACATGCAATCACTCTGGTGTGTGGTTTAGGAAAGGAAGACACATGCAATGACTCTAGTTGTGGTTTAGGAAAAGAACACACATGTAGTGACTCTAGTGGTGGTTTACGAAAAGAACACACATTCAATGACTCTGTTGGTGGTTTAGAAAAGGAACACACATGCAATGACTCTGGTGGTGGTTTAGGAAAGGAAGACACATGCAATGACACTGGTGGATCCAGGTGGTTTAGGAAAATAAGACACATCCAATGACTCTGGTGTTGATTAACGAAACTAACACACATGCAATGACTCTGGTGGTGGTTTAAGAAAGACACATGTAGTAACACTTGTGGATCCATGTGGTTTAGCAAAATAAGAAACATGTAATGACTTTGGTGGTGGTTTAGAAAAGGAACACACATGCAATGACTCTGGTGGATCCATGTGGTTTAGGAAAAGAAGACACATGCAATGACTCTGGTGGTGGCTTAGGAAAGGAACAAACATGCATTGACTCTAGTGGTGGTTTAGGAAAATAACACACATACAAGGACTCTACTGGTGGTTTAGGAAAGGAACACACATTCAATGACTCTAGTGGTGGTTTAGGAAAGGAAGACACATGCAACGACACTGGTGGATCCATGTGGTTTAGGAAAAGAAGACACAGGCAATGACTCTGGTGGTGGTTTAGGAAAGGAACACACATGCAATGACTCTGGTGGTGGTTTAAGAAAGGATCCTACATGCAATGACACTGGTGGTTCCATGTGGTTTAGGAAAAGAAGACACATGCAATCACTCTGGTGGTGGTTTAGGAAAGGAAGACACATAAAATGACTCTGGTGGCGGTTCAGGAAAATAAGACACATGCAATGACTCTTGTGGTGGTTTAAGAAAAGAAGACACATGCAATGACACTGGTGGTGGTTTAGGAAAGGAACACACATGCAATGACTCTGGTGGTGGTTTAAGAAAGGAACACACATGCAATAAGTCTGGTGGATCCATGTGGTTTAGGAAAAGAAGGCACATGCCATGACTCGGGTGGTGGTTTAGGAAAGGAACACACATGAAATGACTCTGGTGGTGGTTTAAGAATGGAACACAAATACAATGACACTGGTGGATCCATGTGGTTTAGGAAACAAGACACATGCAATGACTCTGGTGGTCGTTTAGGAAAAGACGACATATGCAATGACTCTGGTGGATCCATGTGGTTTAGGAAAAGAAGACACATGCAATGACTCTTGTAGTGGTTTAGGAAAGGAAGACACATGCAATGACTCTGGTGGTGGTTTAGGAAAGGAACAAATATGCATTGACTCTAGTGGTGGTTTAGGAAAATAACACACATTCAATGACGCTTGTGGTGGTTTAGGAAAGGAACACACATGCAATGACTCTAGTGGTGGTTTAGGAAAGGAAGACACATGCAATGACACTGGTGGATCCATGTGGTTTAGGAAAAGAACACACATGCAGTGACTCTAGTGGTTGTTTAGGAAAAGAACACACATTCAATGACTCTGGTCGTGGTTTAGAAAAGGAACACACATGCAATGACTCTAGTGGTGGTTTAGGAAAGGAACACACATGCAATGACTCTAGTGGTGGTTTAGGAAAGGAAGACACATGCAATGACTCTGGTGGTGGTTTAGGAAAGGAACACACATGCAATGACTGTGGTGGATCCATGTGGTTTAGGAAAAGAACACACATGAAATGACTCTGGTGGTGGTTTAAGAATGGAACACACATTCAATGACTTTGGTGGTGGTTTAGGAAAATAAGACACGTGCAATGACTCTGGTAGTGGTTTAGGAAAGGAACAAACATGCATTGACTCTAGTGGTGGTTTAGGAAAATAACACACATTCAATGACTCTGGTGGTGGATTAGGAAAGGAACACACATGCAATGACTCTGGTGGTGGTTTAAGAAAGGAACCTACATGCAATGACACTAGTGGATCCATGTGGTTTAGGAAACAAGACACATCCAATGAATCTGGTGGCCGTTTAGGAAAACAAGACACATGCAATGACTCTAGTGGTGGTTTTGGAAAGGAACACACATGTAATGACTCTGGTGGTGGTTTAGGAAAGGAAGACAAATGCAATCACAATGGTGTATCCATTTGGTTTAGGAAAAGAAGACACATGCAATCACTCTGGTGGTGGTTTAGGAAAGGAACACACATGCAATGACTCTGGTGGTGGTTTAGGAAAGGAAGACACATGCAATGACTCTGGTGGTGGTTTAGGAAAAGAAGACACATTAGGAAAGGAAGACACATGCAATGACTCTGGTGGTGGTTTAAGAAAGGAACACACATGCGTGGTATAGGAAAAGAAGGCACATGCAATGGCTCAGGTGGTGGTTTAGGAAAGGAACACACATGAAATGACTCAGGTGGTGGTTTAAGAAAGGAACACACATGCAATGACACTGGTGGATCCACGTGGTTTAGGAAACAAGACACATGCAATGACTCTGGTGGTCGTTTAGGAAAAGAAGACACATGCAATGACTCTAGTGGTGGTTTTGGAAAAGAACACACATGCAATGACTCTGGTGGTGGTTTAGGAAAGAAAGACACATGCAATGACAATGGTGGATCCATGTAGTTTAGGAAAAGAAGACACATGCAATGACTCTGGTGGTGGTTTAGGAAAGGAACACACATGCAATGACTGTGGTTGTGGTTTAAGAAAAGAACACACACGAGATGACACTGGTGGATCCCTGTGGTTTAGGAAAAGAAGACACATGCAATGACTTTGGTCGTGGTTTAGGAAAGGAACACACATGCAATGACTCTAGTGGTAGTTTTGGAAAGGAACCCACATGCAATGACTCTAGCGGTGGTTTAGGAAAGGAAGACACATGCAATGACTCTGGTGGCGGTTCAGGAAAAGAAGACACATGCAATGACTCTGGTGGTGGTTTAGGAAAGGAACACACATGCAATGACTCTGGTGGTGGTTTAAGAAAGGAACACACATGCAATAATTCTGGTGGATCCATGTGGTTTAGGAAAAGAAGGCACATGCAATGACTCGGGTGGTGGTTTAGGAAAGGAACACACATTAAATGACTCTGGTGGTGGTTTAAGAAAGGAACACAAATACAATGACACTGGTGGATCCCTGTGGTTTAGGAAACAAGACACATGCAATGACTCTGGTGTTGATTAAGGAAAGTAACACACATGCAATGACTCTGGTGGTGGTTTAAGAAAGACACATGCAGTAACACTGGTGGATCCATGTGGTTTAGCAAAATAAGAAACATGCAATGACTTTGGTGGTGGTTTAGAAAAGCAACACACATGAAGTGACTCTGGTGGATCCATGTGGTTTAGGAAAAGAAGACACATGCAATGACTCTGGTAGTGGTTTAGGAAAGGAAGACACATGCAATGACTCTAGTGGTGGCTTAGGAAAGGAACAAACATGCATTGACTCTAGTGGTGGTTTAGGAAAATAACACACATACAAGGACTCTACTGGTGGTTTAGGAAAGGAACACACATGCAATGACTCTAGTGGTGGTTTAGGAAAGGAAGACACATGCAATGACTCTGGTGGTGGTTTAAGAAAGGAACACACATGCGTGGTATAGGAAAAGAAGGCACATGCAATGACTCAGGTGGTGGTTGAGGAAAGGAACATACATGAAATGACTCAGGTGGCGGTTTAAGAAAGGAACACACATGCAATGACACTGGTGGATCCACGTGGTTTAGGAAACAAGACACATGCAATGACTCTGGTGGTCGTTTAGGAAAAGAAGACACATGCAATGACTCTAGTGGTGGTTTTGGAAAGGAACACACATGCAATGACTCTGGTGGTGGTTTAGGAAAGTAAGACACATGCAATGACAATGGTGGATCCATGTAGTTTAGGAAAAGAAGACACATGCAATGACTCTGGTGGTGGTTTAGGAAAGGAACACACATGCAATGACTGTGGTGGTGGTTTAAGAAAAGAACACACACGAGATGACACTGGTGGATCCCTGTAGTTTAGGAAAAGAAGACACATGCAATGACTTTGGTCGTGGTTTAGGAAAGGAACACACATGCAATGACTCTAGTGGTAGTTTTGGAAACAAACCCACATGCAATGACTCTAGCGGTGGTATAGGAAAGGAAGACACATGCAATGACTCTGGTGGTTTAGGAAAAGGAGACACATGCAATAACTCTGGTGGTGGTTTAGGAAAGGAACACACATGCAATGAGTGTGGTGGATCCATGTGGTTTAGGAAAACAACACACATGCAATAACTGTGGTGGTGGTTTAAGAATGGAACACACATTCAATGACTCTGGTGGTGGTTTAAGAAAGGAACCTACATGCAATGACACTGGTGGATCCATGTGGTTTAGGAAAAGAAGACACATGCAATCACTCTGGTGTGGTTTAGGAAAGTAAGACACATTCAGTGACTCTTGTGGTGGTTTAGGAAAAGAAGACACATGCAATGACTCTAGTGGTGGTTTAGGAAAAGAACACATGCAGTGACTCTAGTGGTGGTTTACGAAAAGAACACATTCAATGACTCTGGTGGTGGTTTAGAAAAGGAACACACATGCAATGACTCTGGTGGGGGTTTAAGAAAGGAAGACACATGCAATGACACTAGTGGATCCATGTGGTTTAGGAAAATAAGACACATGCAATGACTCTGGTGTTGATTAAGGAAAGTAACACACATGCAATGACTCTCGTGGTGGTTTAAGAAAGACACATGCAGTAAGACTGGTGGACCCATGTGGTTTAGCAAAATAAGAAACATGCAATGACTTTGGTGGTGGTTTAGAAAAGGAACACACATGCAATGACTCTGGTGGATCCATGTGGTTTAGGAAAATAAGACACATGCAATGACTCTGGTAGTGGTTTAGGAAAGGAAGACACATGCAATGACTCTGGTGGTGGCTTAGGAAAGGAACAAACATGCATTGACTCTAGTGGTGGTTTAGGAAAATAACACAAATACAAGGACTCTACTGGTGGTTTAGGAAAGGAACACACATGCAATGACTCTAGTGGTGGTTTTGGAAAGGAAGACACATGCAACGACACTGGTGGAACCATGTGGTTTAGGAAAAGAAGACACAGGCAATGACTCTGGTGGTGGTTTAGGAATGGAACACACATGCAATGACTCTGGTGGTGGTTTAAGAAAGGATCCTACATGCAATGACACTGGTGGTTCCATGTGGTTTAGGAAAAGAAGACACATGCAATCACTCTGGTGGTGGTTTAGGAAAGGAAGACACATAAAATGACTCTGGTGGCGGTTCAGGAAAAGAAGACACATGCAATGACTCTTGTGGTGGTTTAAGAAAAGAAGACACATGCAATGACTCTGGTGGTGGTTTAGGAAAGGAACACACATGCAATGACTCTGGTGGTGGTTTAAGAAAGGAACACACATGCAATAAGTCTGGTGGATCAATGTGGTTTAGGAAAAGAAGGCACATGCCATGACTCGGGTGGTGGTTTAGGAAAGGAACACACATGAAATGACTCCGGTGGTGGTTTAAGAATGGAACACAAATACAATGTCACTGGTGGATCCATGTGGTTTAGGAAACAAGACACATGCAATGACTCTGGTGGTCGTTTAGGAAAAGACAACATATGCAATGACTCTGGTGGATCCATGTGGTTTAGGAAAAGAAGACACATGCAATGACTCTGGTTGTGGTTTAGGAAAGGAAGACACATGCAATGACTCTGGTGGTGGTTTAGGAAAGGAACAAACATGCATTGACTCTAGTGGTGGTTTAGGAAAATAACACACATTCAATGGCTCTTGTGGTGGTTTAGGAAAGGAACACACATGCAATGACTCTAGTGGTGGTTTAGGAAAGGAAGACACATGCAATGACACTGGTGGATCCATGTGGTTTAGGAAAAGAACACACATGCAGTAACGCTAGTGGTTGTTTAGGAAAAGAACACACATTCAATGACTCTGGTGGTGGTTTAGAAAAGGAACACACATGCAATGACTCTAGTGGTGGTTTAGGAAAGGAACACACATGCAGTGACTCTAGTGGTGAATTAGGAAAGGAAGACACATGCAATGACTCTGTGGTGGTTTAGGAAAGGAACACACATGCAATGACTGTGGTGGATCCATGTGGTTTAGGAAAAGAACACACATGAAATGACTCTGGTGGTGGTTTAAGAATGGAACACACATTCAATGACTTTGGTGGTGGTTTAGGAAAATAAGACACGTGCAATGACTCTGGTAGTGGTTTAGGAAAGGAACAAACATGCATTGACTCTAGTGGTGGTTTAGGAAAATAACACACATTCAATGACTCTGGTGGTGGTTTAGGAAAAGAACACACATGTAATGACTCTAGTGGTGGTTTAGGAAAGGAAGACACATGCAATGACACTGGTGGATCCACGTGGTTTAGGAAAAGAAGACACAAACAATGACTCTGGTGGTGGTTTTGGAAAGAAAACACATGCAATGTCTCTGGTGGTGGTTTAAGAAAGGAACCTACATGCAATGACACTGGTGGATCCATGTGGTTTAGGAAAAGAAGACACATGCAATAACTCTGGTGGTGGTTTAGGAAAAGAAGACACATGCAATGACTCTTGTGGTGGTTTAAGAAAAGAAGACACATGCAATGACTCTTGTGGTTTAGGAAAGGAACACACATGCAATGACTCTGGTGGTGGTTTAAGAAAGGAACACACATGCAATAATTCTGGTGGATCCATGTGGTTTAGGAAAAGAAGGCACATGCAATGACTCAGGTGGTGGTTTAGTAAAGGAACACACATACAATGACACTGGTGGATCCATGTGGTTTAGGAAGCAAGACACATGCAATGACTCTGGTGGACATTTAGGAAATGAAGACACATGCAATGACTCTGGTGGATCCATGTGGTTTAGGAAAAGAAGACACATGGAATGACTTGTGGTGGTCTAGGAAAGGAACACACATGCAATGACTCTGGTGGTGGTTTAAGAAAGGAACACACATGCAATGACACTGGTGGATCCTTGTGGTTTAGGTAAAGAATACACATGCAATGACTCTGGTCGTGGTTTAGGAAAGGAAGACACATGCAATGACTCTGGTGGTAGTTTTAGAAAGGAACACACATTCAATGACTCTAGCGGTGGTTTCGGAAAGGAAGACACATGTAATGACTCTGGTGGTTTAGGAAAAGAAGACACATGCAATGACTCTGGTGGTGGTATAGGAAAGGAACACACATGCAATGACTGTGGTGGATCCATGTGGTTTAGGAAAAGAACACACATGCAATGACTCTGGTGGTGGTTTAAGAATGGAACACACATTCAATTACTTTGGTGGTGGTTTAGGAAAATAAGACACATGCAATGACTCTAGTGGTGGTTTAGGAAAAGAACAAACATGCATTGACTCTAGTGGTGGTTTAGGAAAGTAACACACATTCAATGACTCTTGTGGTGATTTAGGAAAGGAACACACATGCAATGACTTTAGTGGTGGTTTAGGAAAGGAAGACACATGCAATGACACTGGTGGATCCACGTGGTTTAGGAAAAGAAGACACAGGCAATGACTCTGGTGGTGTATTAGGAAAGGAACACACATGCAATGACTCTGGTGGTGGTTTAAGAAAGGAACCTACATGCAATGACACTGGTGGATCCATGTGGTTTAGGAAACAAGACACATCCAATGAATCTGGTGGCCGTTTAGGAAAAGAAGACACATGCAATGACTCTTGTGGTGGTTTTGGAAAGGAACACACATGTAATGACTCTGGTGGTGGTTTAGGAAAGGAAGACAAATGCAATCACAATGGTGGATCCATTTGGTTTAGGAAAAGAAGACACATGCAATCACTCTGGTGCCGGTTTAGGAAACGAACACACATGCAATGACTCTGGTGGTGGTTTAGGAAAGGAAGACACATGCAATGACTCTGGTGGTGGTTTAGGAAAAGAAGACACATTTGGAAAGGAAGACACATGCAATGACTCTGGTGGTGGTTTAAGAAAGGAACACACATGCGTGGTATAGGAAAAGAAGGCACATGCAATGACTCAGGTGGTGGTTTAGGAAAGGAACACACATGAAATGACTCAGGTGGTGGTTTAAGAAAGGAACACACATGCAATGACACTGGTGGATCCACGTGGTTTAGGAAACAAGACACATGCAATGACTCTGGTGGTCGTTTAGGAAAAGAAGACACATGCAATGACTCTAGTGGTGGTTTTGGAAAGGAACACACATGCAATGACTCTGGTGGTGGTTTAGGAAAGTAAGACACATGCAATGACAATGGTGGATCCATGTAGTTTAGGAAAAGAAGACACATGCAATGACTCTGGTGGTGGTTTAGGAAAGGAACACACATGCAATGACTGTGGTGGTGGTTTAAGAAAAGAACACACACGAGATGACACTGGTGGATCCCTGTAGTTTAGGAAAAGAAGACACATGCAATGACTTTGGTCGTGGTTTAGGAAAGGAACACACATGCAATGACTCTAGTGGTAGTTTTGGAAACAAACCCACATGCAATGACTCTAGCGGTGGTATAGGAAAGGAAGACACATGCAATGACTCTGGTGGTTTAGGAAAAGGAGACACATGCAATAACTCTGGTGGTGGTTTAGGAAAGGAACACACATGCAATGAGTGTGGTGGATCCATGTGGTTTAGGAAAACAACACACATGCAATAACTGTGGTGGTGGTTTAAGAATGGAACACACATTCAATGACTCTGGTGGTGGTTTAAGAAAGGAACCTACATGCAATGACACTGGTGGATCCATGTGGTTTAGGAAAAGAAGACACATGCAATCACTCTGGTGTGGTTTAGGAAAGTAAGACACATTCAGTGACTCTTGTGGTGGTTTAGGAAAAGAAGACACATGCAATGACTCTAGTGGTGGTTTAGGAAAAGAACACATGCAGTGACTCTAGTGGTGGTTTACGAAAAGAACACATTCAATGACTCTGGTGGTGGTTTAGAAAAGGAACACACATGCAATGACTCTGGTGGGGGTTTAAGAAAGGAAGACACATGCAATGACACTAGTGGATCCATGTGGTTTAGGAAAATAAGACACATGCAATGACTCTGGTGTTGATTAAGGAAAGTAACACACATGCAATGACTCTCGTGGTGGTTTAAGAAAGACACATGCAGTAAGACTGGTGGACCCATGTGGTTTAGCAAAATAAGAAACATGCAATGACTTTGGTGGTGGTTTAGAAAAGGAACACACATGCAATGACTCTGGTGGATCCATGTGGTTTAGGAAAATAAGACACATGCAATGACTCTGGTAGTGGTTTAGGAAAGGAAGACACATGCAATGACTCTGGTGGTGGCTTAGGAAAGGAACAAACATGCATTGACTCTAGTGGTGGTTTAGGAAAATAACACAAATACAAGGACTCTACTGGTGGTTTAGGAAAGGAACACACATGCAATGACTCTAGTGGTGGTTTTGGAAAGGAAGACACATGCAACGACACTGGTGGAACCATGTGGTTTAGGAAAAGAAGACACAGGCAATGACTCTGGTGGTGGTTTAGGAATGGAACACACATGCAATGACTCTGGTGGTGGTTTAAGAAAGGATCCTACATGCAATGACACTGGTGGTTCCATGTGGTTTAGGAAAAGAAGACACATGCAATCACTCTGGTGGTGGTTTAGGAAAGGAAGACACATAAAATGACTCTGGTGGCGGTTCAGGAAAAGAAGACACATGCAATGACTCTTGTGGTGGTTTAAGAAAAGAAGACACATGCAATGACTCTGGTGGTGGTTTAGGAAAGGAACACACATGCAATGACTCTGGTGGTGGTTTAAGAAAGGAACACACATGCAATAAGTCTGGTGGATCCATGTGGTTTAGGAAAAGAAGGCACATGCCATGACTCGGGTGGTGGTTTAGGAAAGGAACACACATGAAATGACTCCGGTGGTGGTTTAAGAATGGAACACAAATACAATGTCACTGGTGGATCCATGTGGTTTAGGAAACAAGACACATGCAATGACTCTGGTGGTCGTTTAGGAAAAGACAACATATGCAATGACTCTGGTGGATCCATGTGGTTTAGGAAAAGAAGACACATGCAATGACTCTGGTTGTGGTTTAGGAAAGGAAGACACATGCAATGACTCTGGTGGTGGTTTAGGAAAGGAACAAACATGCATTGACTCTAGTGGTGGTTTAGGAAAATAACACACATTCAATGGCTCTTGTGGTGGTTTAGGAAAGGAACACACATGCAATGACTCTAGTGGTGGTTTAGGAAAGGAAGACACATGCAATGACACTGGTGGATCCATGTGGTTTAGGAAAAGAACACACATGCAGTAACGCTAGTGGTTGTTTAGGAAAAGAACACACATTCAATGACTCTGGTGGTGGTTTAGAAAAGGAACACACATGCAATGACTCTAGTGGTGGTTTAGGAAAGGAACACACATGCAGTGACTCTAGTGGTGAATTAGGAAAGGAAGACACATGCAATGACTCTGTGGTGGTTTAGGAAAGGAACACACATGCAATGACTGTGGTGGATCCATGTGGTTTAGGAAAAGAACACACATGAAATGACTCTGGTGGTGGTTTAAGAATGGAACACACATTCAATGACTTTGGTGGTGGTTTAGGAAAATAATACACGTGCAATGACTCTGGTAGTGGTTTAGGAAAGGAACAAACATGCATTGACTCTAGTGGTGGTTTAGGAAAATAACACACATTCAATGACTCTGGTGGTGGTTTAGGAAAGGAACACACATGTAATGACTCTAGTGGTGGTTTAGGAAAGGAAGACACATGCAATGACACTGGTGGATCCACGTGGTTTAGGAAAAGAAGACACAAACAATGACTCTGGTGGTGGTTTTGGAAAGAAAACACATGCAATGTCTCTGGTGGTGGTTTAAGAAAGGAACCTACATGCAATGACACTGGTGGATCCATGTGGTTTAGGAAAAGAAGACACATGCAATAACTCTGGTGGTGGTTTAGGAAAAGAAGACACATGCAATGACTCTTGTGGTGGTTTAAGAAAAGAAGACACATGCAATGACTCTTGTGGTTTAGGAAAGGAACACACATGCAATGACTCTGGTGGTGGTTTAAGAAAGGAACACACATGCAATAATTCTGGTGGATCCATGTGGTTTAGGAAAAGAAGGCACATGCAATGACTCAGGTGGTGGTTTAGTAAAGGAACACACATACAATGACACTGGTGGATCCATGTGGTTTAGGAAACAAGACACATGCAATGACTCTGGTGGACATTTAGGAAATGAAGACACATGCAATGACTCTGGTGGATCCATGTGGTTTAGGAAAAGAAGACACATGGAATGACTTGTGGTGGTCTAGGAAAGGAACACACATGCAATGACTCTGGTGGTGGTTTAAGAAAGGAACACACATGCAATGACACTGGTGGATCCTTGTGGTTTAGGTAAAGAATACACATGCAATGACTCTGGTCGTGGTTTAGGAAAGGAAGACACATGCAATGACTCTGGTGGTAGTTTTAGAAAGGAACACACATTCAATGACTCTAGCGGTGGTTTCGGAAAGGAAGACACATGTAATGACTCTGGTGGTTTAGGAAAAGAAGACACATGCAATGACTCTGGTGGTGGTATAGGAAAGGAACACACATGCAATGACTGTGGTGGATCCATGTGGTTTAGGAAAAGAACACACATGCAATGACTCTGGTGGTGGTTTAAGAATGGAACACACATTCAATTACTTTGGTGGTGGTTTAGGAAAATAAGACACATGCAATGACTCTAGTGGTGGTTTAGGAAAAGAACAAACATGCATTGACTCTAGTGGTGGTTTAGGAAAGTAACACACATTCAATGACTCTTGTGGTGATTTAGGAAAGGAACACACATGCAATGACTTTAGTGGTGGTTTAGGAAAGGAAGACACATGCAATGACACTGGTGGATCCACGTGGTTTAGGAAAAGAAGACACAGGCAATGACTCTGGTGGTGGTTTAGGAAAGGAACACACATGCAATGACTCTGGTGGTGGTTTAAGAAAGGAACCTACATGCAATGACACTGGTGGATCCATGTGGTTTAGGAAACAAGACACATCCAATGAATCTGGTGGCCGTTTAGGAAAAGAAGACACATGCAATGACTCTTGTGGTGGTTTTGGAAAGGAACACACATGTAATGACTCTGGTGGTGGTTTAGGAAAGGAAGACAAATGCAATCACAAAAGGTGGATCCATTTGGTTTAGGAAAAGAAGACACATGCAATCACTCTGGTGCCGGTTTAGGAAACGAACACACATGCAATGACTCTGGTGGTGGTTTAGGAAAGGAAGACACATGCAATGACTCTGGTGGTGGTTTAGGAAAAGAAGACACATTTGGAAAGGAAGACACATGCAATGACTCTGGTGGTGGTTTAAGAAAGGAACACACATGCGTGGTATAGGAAAAGAAGGCACATGCAATGACTCAGGTGGTGGTTTAGGAAAGGAACACACATGAAATGACTCAGGTGGTGGTTTAAGAAAGGAACACACATGCAATGACACTGGTGGATCCACGTGGTTTAGGAAACAAGACACATGCAATGACTCTGGTGGTCGTTTAGGAAAAGAAGACACATGCAATGACTCTAGTGGTGGTTTTGTAAAGGAACACACATGCAATGACTCTAGTGGTGGTTTAGGAAAGAAAGACACATGCAATGACAATGGTGGATCCATGTAGTTTAGGAAAAGAAGACACATGCAATGGCTCTGGTGGTGGTTTAGGAAAGGAACACACATGCAATGACTGTGGTGGTGGTTTAAGAAAAGAACACACACGAGATGACACTGGTGGATCCCTGTGGTTTACAAAAAGAAGACACATGCAATGACTTTGGTCGTGGTTTAGGAAAGGAACACACATGCAATGACTCTAGTGGTAGTTTTGGAAACGAACCCACATGCAATGACTCTAGCGATGGTTTAGGAAAGGAAGACACATGCAATGACTTTGGTGGCGGTTCAGGAAAAGAAGAGACATGCAATGACTCTGGTGGTGGTTTAGGAAAGGAACACACATGCAATGACTCTGGTGGTGGTTTAAGAAAGGAACACACATGCAATAATTCTGGTGGATCCATGTGCTTTAGGAAAAGAAGGCACATGCAATGACTCGGGTGGTGGTTTAGGAAAGGAACACACATTAAATAACTCTGGTGGTGGTTTAAGAAAGGAACACAAATACAATGACACTGGTGGATCCATGTGGTTTAGGAAACAAGACACATGCAATTACTCTGGTGTTGATTAAGGAAAGTAACGCACCTGCAATGACTCTGGTGGTGGTTTAAGAAAGACACATGCAGTAACACTGGTGGATCCATGTGGTTTAGCAAAATAAGAAAACATGCAATGACTTTGGTGGTGGTTTAGAAACGAAACACACATGCAGTGACTCTGGTGGATCCATGTGGTTTAGGAAAAGAAGACACATGCAATGACTCTGGTAGTGGTTTAGGAAAGAAAGACACATGCAATGACTCTAGTGGTGTCTTAGGAAAGGAACAAACATGCATTGACTCTAGTGGTGGTTTAGGAAAATATCACACATACAAGGACTCTACTGGTGGTTTAGGAAAGGAACACACATGCAATGACTCTAGTGGTGGTTTAGGAAAGGAAGACACATGTAATGACTCTGGTGGTGGTTTAAGAAAGGAACACACATGCGTCATATAGGAAAAGAAGGCACATGCAATGACTCAGGTGGTGGTTTAGGAAAGGAACACACATGAAATGACTCAGGTGGTGGTTTAAGAAAGGAACACACATGCAATGACACTGGTGGATCCACGTGGTTTAGGAAACAAGACACATGCAACGACTCTGGTGGTCGTTTAGGAAAAGAAGACACATGCAATGACTCTAGTGGTGTTTTTGGAAAGGAACACACATGCAATGACTCTGGTGGTTTAGGAAAGAAAGACACATGCAATGACAATGGTGGATCCATGTAGTTTAGGAAAAGAAGACACATGCAATGACTCTGGTGGTGGTTTAGGAAAGGAACACACATGCAATGACTGTGGTGGTGGTTTAAGAAAAGAACACACACGAGATGACACTGGTGGATCCCTGTGGTTTAGGAAAAGAAGACACATGCAATGACTTTGGTCGTGGTTTAGGAAAGGAACACACATGCAATGACTCTAGTGGTAGTTTTGGAAACGAATCCACATGCAATTACTCTAGCGGTGGTTTAGGAAAGGAAGACACATGCAATGACTCTGGTGGTTTAGGAAAAGAAAACACATGCAATAACTCTGGTGGTGATTTAGGAAAGGAACACACATGCAATGAGTGTGGTGGATCCATGTGGTTTAGGAAAACAACACACATGCAATAACTGTGGTGGTGGTTTAAGAATGGAACACACATTCAATGACTCTGGTGGTGGTTTAAGAAAGGAACCTACATGCAATGACACTGGTGGATACATGTGGTTTAGGAAAAGAAGACACATGCAATCACTCTGGTGTGGTTTAGGAAAGGAAGACACATAAAATGACTCTGGTGGCGGTTTAGGAAAAGAAGACACATGCAATGACTCTAGTGGTGGTTTAGGAAAAGAACACACATGCAGTGACTCTAGTGGTGGTTTACGAAAAGAACACACATTCAATGACTCTGTTGGTGGTTTAGAAAAGGAACACACATGCAATGACTCTAGTGGTTTAGGAAAGGAAGACACATGCAATGACACTGGTGGATCCATGTGGTTTAGGAAAATAAGAAACATGCAATGACTCTGGTGTTGATTAAGGAAAGTAACACACATGCAATGACTCTGGTGGTGGTTTAAGAAAGACACATGTAGTAACACTGTTGGATCCATGCGGTTTAGCAAAATAAGAAACATGCAATGACTTTGGTGGTGGTTTAGAAAAGGAACACACATGCAATGACTCTGGTGGATCCATGTGGTTTAGGAACGAAAGACACATGCAATGACTCTGGTGGTGGCTTAGGAAAGGAACAAACATGCATTGACTCTAGTGGTGGTTTAGGAAAATAACACACATACAAGGACTCTACTGGTGGTTTAGGAAAGGAACACACATGCAATGACTCTAGTGGTGGTTTAGGAAAGGAAGACACATACAAAGACACTGGTGGATCCATGTGGTTTAGGAAAAGAAGACACAGGCAATGACTCTGGTGGTGGTTTAGGAAAGGAACACACATGCAATGACTCTGGTGGTGGTTTAAGAAAGGATCCTACATGCAATGACACTGGTGGTTCCATGTGGTTTAGGAAAAGAAGACACATGCAATCACTCTGGTGGTGGTTTAGGAAAGGAAGGCACATAAAAAGAATCTTGTGGTGGTTTAAGAAAAGAAGACACATACAATGACTCTGGTGGTGGTTTAGGAAAGGAACACACATGCAATGACTCTGGTGGTGCTTTAAGAAAGGAACACACATGCAATAAGTCTGGTGGATCCATGTGGTTTAGGAAAAGAAGGCACATGCCATGACTCGGGTGGTGGTTTAGGAAAGGAACACACATGAAATGACTCTGGTGGTGGTTTAAGAATGGAACAAAAATACAATGACACTGGTGGATCCATGTGGTTTAGGAAACAAGACACATGCAATGACTCTGGTGGTCGTTTAGGAAAAGACGACATATGCAATGACTCTGGTGGATCCATGTGGTTTAGGAAAAGAAGACACATGCAATGACTCTGGTAGTGGTTTAGGAAAGGAAGGCACATGCAATGAATCTGGTGGTGGTTTAGGAAAGGAACAAACATGCATTGACTCTAGTGGTGGTTTAGGAAAATAACAAACATTCAATGACTCTTGTGGTGGTTTAGGAAAGGAACACACATGCAATGACTGTAGTGGTGGTTTAGGAAAGGAAGACACATGCAATGACACTGGTGGATCCACGTGGTTTAGGAAAAGAACACACAGGCAATGACTCTTGTGTTGGTTTAGGAAAGGAACACACATGCAATGACTCTGGTGGTGGTTTAAGAAAGGAACCTACATGCAATGACACTAGTGGATCCATGTGGTTTAGGAAAAGAAGACACATGTAATCACTCTGGTGGTGGTTTAGGAAAGGAAGACACATAAAATGACTCTGGTGGCGGTTCAGGAAAAGGAAACACATGCAATGACTCTGATGGTGGTTTAGGAAAGGAACACACATTCAATGACTCTGGTGGTGGTTTAAGAAAGGAACACACATGCAATAATTCCGGTGGATCCATGTGGTTTAGGAAAAGAAGGCACATGCAATGACTCGGGTGGTGGTTTAGGAAAGGAACACACATTAAATGGCTCTGGTGGTGGTTTAAGAAAGGAACACAAATACAATTACACTGGTGGATCCATGTGGTTTAGGAAATAAGACACATGCAATGACTCTGGTGTTGATTAAGGAAAGTAACACACATGCAATGACTCTGGTGGTGGTTTAAGAAAGACACATGCAGTAACACTGGTGGATCCATGTGGTCTAGCAAAATACGAAACATGCAATGACTTTGGTGGTGGTTTAGAAAAGGAACACACATGCAATGACTCTGGTGGATCCATGTGGTTTAGGAAAAGAAGACACATGCAATGACTCTGGTAGTGGTTTAGGAAAGGAAGACACATGCAATGACTCTGGTGGTGGCTTAGGAAAGGAACAAACATGCATTGACTCTAGTGGTGGTTTAGGAAAATAACACACATACAAGGACTCTACTGGTGGTTTAGGAAAGGAACACACATGCAATGACTCTAGTGGTGGTTTAGGAAAGGAAGACACATGCAACGACACTGGTGGATCCATGTGGTTTAGGAAAAGAAGACACAGGCAATGACTCTGGTGGTGGTTTAGGAAAGGAACACACATGCAATGACTCTGGTGGTGGTTTAAGAAAGGATCCTACATGCAATGACACTGGTGGTTCCATGTGGTTTAGGAAAAGAAGACACATGCAATCACTCTGGTGGTGGTTTAGGAAAGGAAGACACATAAAATGACTCTGGTGGCGGTTCAGGAAAAGAAGACACATGCAATGACTCTTGTGGTGGTTTAAGAAAAGAAGACACATGCAATGACTCTGGTGGTGGTTTAGGAAACGAACACACATGCAATGACTCTAGTGGTGGTTTAAGAAAGGAACACACATGCAATAAGTCTGGTGGATCCATGTGGTTTAGGAAAAGAAGGCACATGCCATGAATCGGGTGGTGGTTTAGGAAAGGAACACACATGAAATGACTCTGGTGGTGGTTTAAGAATGAAACGCAAATACAATGACACTGGTGGACCATGTGGTTTAGGAAACAAGACTCTGGTGGTCGTTTAGGAAAAGATGACATATGCAATGACTCTGGTGGATCCATGTGGTTTAGGAAAAGAAGACACATGCAATGACTCTGGTAGTGGTTTAGGAAAGGAAGACACATGCAATGACTCGGGTGGTGGTTTAGGAAAGGAACAAACATGCATTGACTCTAGTGGTGGTTTAGGAAAATAACACACATTCAATGACTCTTGTGGTGGTTTAGGAAAGGAACACACATGCAATGACTCTAGTGGTGGTTGAGGAAAGGAAGACACATGCAATGACTCTGGTGGATCCACGTGGTTTAGGAAAAGAAGACACAGGCAATGACTCTGGTGTTTGTTTAGGAAAGGAACACACATGCAATGACTCTACTGGTGGTTTAAGAAAGGAACACACATGCAATTACTCTGGTGGATCCATGCGGTTTACGAAAAGAAGACACGTGTAATGACTCTAGTGGTGGTTTTGGAAAAGAAAACACATTGAATTACTCTGGTTGTGGTTTAGGAAAGAAACACACATGCAATGACTCTGGTGGTGGTTTAGGAAAGGAAGAAACATGCAATGACTCTAGTGGTGGTTTAGGAAAGGAAGACACATGCAATGACTCTGGTGGATCCATGTGGTTTAGGAAAAAAAGACACATGTAATGACTCTGGTGGTGGTTTAGGAAAGGAAGACACATGCAATGACTTTGGTGGTGGTTTAGGAAAAGAAGACACATGAACGACTCTGATGGTGGTTTAGGAAAGGACCACACATGCAATGACTCTACTGGTGGTTTAAGAAAGGAACACACATGCAATGACTCTAGTGGATCCATGCGGTTTAGGAAAAGAAGACACATGCAATGAATCTGCTGGTTGGTTAAGAAAGGAACACACATGTAATGACACTACTGGATCGATGTGGTTTGGTAAAATAAGACACATGCAATGACTCTGGTGGTGGTTTTGGAAAGGAGGACACATGCAATTACTCTGGTGGTGGTTTAAGAAAGGAACCTACATGCAATGACACTAGTGGATCCATGTGGTTTAGGAAAAGAAGACACATGCAATCACTCTAGTGGTGGTTTAGGAAAGGAAGACACATAAAATGACTCTGGTGGCAGTTCAGGAAAAGAAGACACATGCAATGACTCTGGTGGTGGTTTAGGAAAGGAACACACATGCAATGACTCTGGTGGTGGTTTAAGAAAGGAACACACATGCAATAATTCTGGTGGATCCATGTGGTTTAGGAAAAGAAGGAACATGCAATGACTCGGGTGGTGGTTTAGGAAAGGAACACACATTAAATGACTCTCGTGGTGGTTTAAGAAAGGAACACAAATACAATGACACTGGTGGATCCATGTGGTTTAGGAAACAAGACACATGCAATGACTCTGGTGGTCGTTTAGGAAAATAAGACACATGCAATGACTCTGGTGGATCCATGTGGTTTAGGAAAATAACACACATGTAGTGACTCTAATGGTTGTTTAGGAAACGAACACACATTCAATGACTCTGGTGGTGGTTTAGAAAAGGAACGCACATGCAATGACTCTAGTGATGGTTTAGGAAAGGAAGACACATGCAATGACACTGGTGGATCCATGTGGTTTAGGAAAAGAAGACACATGCAATGACTTTGGTGTTGGTTAAAGAAAGTAACACACATGCAATGTCTCTGGTGGTGGTTTAAGAAAGACACATGGAGTAACACTGGTGGATCCATGTGGTTTAGCAAAATAAGAAATATGCAATGACTTTGGTGGTGGTTTAGAAAAGGAACACACATGCAATGACTCTGGTGGATCCATGTGGTTTAGGAAAAGAAGACACATGTAATGACTCTGGTAGTGGTTTAGGAAAGGAAGACACATGCAATGACTCTGGTGGTGGTTTAGGAAAGGAACAAACATGCATTGACTCTTGTGGTGGTTTAGGAAAATAACACACATTCAATGACTCTTGTGGTGGTTTAGGAAAGGAACACACATGCAATGACTCTAGTGCTGGTTTAGCAAAGGAAGACACATGCAATGACACTGGTGGATCCATGTGGTTTAGGAAAAGAAGACACATGCAATGACTCTGGTGTTGGTTTAGGAAAGGAAGACACATGCAATGACTCTGGTGGTGGTTTAAGAAAGAAACCTACATGCAATGACATTGGTGGATCCATGTGGTTTAGGAAAAGAAGACACATGTAATCACCCTGGTGGTGGTTTAGGAAAGGAAGACACATAAAATGACTCTGGTGGCGGTTCTAGGAAAGAAGACACATGCAATGACTCTTGTGGTGGTTTAAGAAAAGAAGACACATGCAATGACTCTGGTGGTGGTTTCGGAAAGGAACACACATGCAATGACTCTGGTGGTGGTTTAAGAAAGGAACACACATGCAATAATTCTGATGGATCCATGTGGTTTAGGAAAAGAAGGCACATGCAATGACTCGGGTGGTGGTTTAGGAAAGGAACACACATGAAATGACTCTGGTGGTGGTTTAAGAAAGGAACACACATACAATGACACTGGTGGATCCATGTGGTTTAGGAAACAAGACACATGCAATGACTCTGGTGGTCGTTTAGGAAAAGAAGACACATGCAATGACTCTGGTGGATCCATGTGGTTTAGGAAAATAAGACACATACAATGACTCTTGTGGTGGTCTAGGAAAGGAACACACATGCAATGACTCTGGTGGTTTAAGAAAGGAACACACATGCAATGACACTGGTGGACCCCTGTGGTTTAGGTAAAGAAGACACATGCAATGACTCTGGTCGTGGTTTAGGAAAGGAAGACACATGCAATGACTCTGGTGGTAGTTTTGGAAAGGAACACACATGCAATGACTCTAGCGGTGGTTTAGGAAAGGAAGACACATGTAATGACTCTGGTGGTTTAGGAAAAGAAGACACATGCAATGACTCTGGTGGTGGTTTAGGAAAGGAACACACATGCAATGACTATGGTGGATCCATGTGGTTTAGGAAATGAACACACATGCAATGACTCTGGTGGTGGTTTAAGAATGGAACACACATTCAATGACTTTGGTGGTGGTTTAGGAAAATAAGACACATGCAATGACTTTGGTGGTGGTTTAGGAAAAGAAGACACATGCAATGACTCTAGTGGTGGTTTTGGAAAGGAACACACATGCAATGATTTTGGTGGTGGTTTAGGAAAGAAAGACACATGCAATGACAATGGTGGATCCATGTAGTTTAGGAAAAGAAGACACATGAAATGACTCTGGTGGTGGTTTAGGAAAGGAAGACACATGCAATGACTCTAGTGGTGGTTTAGGAAAACAACACACATTTAATGACTCTGGTGGTGGTTTAGGAAATAAACACACATGGAATGACTCTGGTGGTGGTTTAGGAAAGGAAGACACATGCAATGACTCTGGGGTGGTTTAGGAAAGGAACACACATGCAATGACTTTGGTCGTGGTTTAGGAAAGGAACACACATGCAATGACTCTGGTGGTAGTTTTGGAAACGAACACACATGCAATGACTCTAGCGGTGGTTTAGCAAAGGAAGACACATGCAATGACTCTGGTGGTTTAGGAAAAGAAGACACATGCAATGACTCTGGTGGTAATTTAGGAAAGGAACACACAAGCAATGAGTGTGGTGGATCCATGTGGTTTAGGAAAACAACACACATGCAATAACTCTGGTGGTGGTTTAAGAATGGAACACACATTCAACGACTTTGGTGGTGGTTTAGGAAAGGAAGACACATGTAATGACTCCGGTGGTAGTTTTGGAAAGGAACACACATGCAATGACTCTAGCGGTGGTTTAGGAAAGGAAGACACATGTAATGACTCTGGTGGTTTAGTAAAAGAAGACACATGCAGTGACTCTGGTGGTTTAGGAAAGGAACACACATGCAATGACTATGGTGGATCCATGTGGTTTATGAAAAGAACACACATGCAATGACTCTGGTGGTGATTTAAGAATGGAACACACATTCAATGACTTTGGTGGTGGTTTAGGAAAATAAGACACATGCAATGACTCTAGTGGTGGTTTTGGAAAGGAACACACATGAAAGACTCTGGTGGTTGTTTAGGAAAGAAAGACACATACAATGACAATGGTGGATCC
This sequence comes from Avena sativa, assembly GCA_916181665.1. Classification (NCBI taxonomy): domain Eukaryota; kingdom Viridiplantae; phylum Streptophyta; class Magnoliopsida; order Poales; family Poaceae; genus Avena; species Avena sativa. The sequence goes on along the minus strand of OV702291.1, from coordinate 370,125,923 downwards.
ATGTGGTTTAGGAAAAGAAGACACAAGCAATGACTCTAGTGGTGGTTTAGGAAAGGAACACACATGCAATGACTACGGTGGTGGTTTAAGAAAAGAACACACATGAGATGACACTGGTGGATCCCTGTGGTTTAGGAAAAGAAGATACATGCAATGACTTTGGTCGTGGTTTAGGAAAGGAACACACATGCAATGACTCTGGTGGTTTTGGAAAAGAACACACATGCAATGACTCTGGTGGTGGTTTAGGAAAGGAAGACACATGCAATGACTCTGGTGGATTCATGTGGTTTAGGAAAAGAAGACACATGCAATGACTCTGGTGGTGGTTTAGCGAAGGAACACACATGCAATGACTCTGGTGGTGGTTTAAGAAAGGAACACACATGCAATGACACTAGTAGATCCATGTGGTTTCGGAAAATAAGACACATGGTAATGACTCCGGTGGTAGTTTTGGAAAGGAACACACATGCAATGACTCTAGCGGTGGTTTAGGAAAGGAAGACACATGTAATGACTCTGGTGGTTTAGTAAAAGAAGACACATGCAGTGACTGTGGTGGATCCATGTGGTTTATGAAAAGAACACACATGCAATGACTCTGGTGGTGGTTTAAGAATGGAACACACATTCAATGACTTTGGTGGTGGTTTAGGAAAATAAGACACATGCAATGACTCTAGTGGTGGTTTTGTAAAGGAACACACATGAATGACTCTGGTGGTTTTTTAGGAAAGAAAGACACATACAATGACAATGGTGGATCCATGTGGTTTAGGAAAAGAAGACACATGCAATGACTCTAGTGGTGGTTTAGGAAAGGAACACACATGCAATGACTACGGTGGTGGTTTAAGAAAAGAACACACATGAGATGACACTGGTGGATCCCTATGGTTTTGGAAAAGAAGATACATGCAATGACTTTGGTCGTGGTTTAGGAAAGGAACACACATGCAATGACTCTGGTCGTGGTTTTGGAAAAGAACACACATGCAATGACTCTGGTGGTGGTTTAGGAAAGGAAGACACATGCAATGACTCTGGTGGATTCATGTGGTTTAGGAAAAGAATACACATGCAATGACTCTGGTGGTGTTTTAGCGAAGGAACACACATGCAATGACTCTGGTGGTGGTTTAAGAAAGGAACACACATGCAATGACACTAGTAGATCCATGTGGTTTCGGAAAAGAAGACACATGCAATGACTCTGGTCGTGGTTTAGGAAAGGAACACACATGCAATGACTCTGGTGGTAGTTTTCGAAAGGAACACACATGCAATGACTCTAGCGGTGGTTTAGGAAAGGAAGACACATGCAATAACTCTGGTGGTTTAGGAAAAGAAGACACATGAAATGACTCTGGTGGTGGTTTAGGAAAGGAACACACATGCAATGACTGTGGTGGATCCATGTGGTTTAGGAAAACAACACACATGCAATAACTCTATTTGTGGTTTAAGAATGGAAAACACATTCAATGACTTTGGTGGTGGTTTAGGAAAAGAAGACATATGCAATGAATCTGTTGGTGGTTTAGGAAAACAACACACATGGAGTGACTCTAGTGGTGGTTTAGGAAAAGAACACACATTCAATGACTCTGGTGATGGTTTAGGAAAGGAACACACATGCAATGACTCTGGTGGTGGTTTAGGAAAGGAAGACACATGCACTGACACTGGTGGATCCATGTGGTTTAGGTAAAGAAGACACATGCAATGACTCTGGTGGTGGTTTAGGGAAGGAACACATGCAATGACTCTGGTGGTGGTTTAGGAAAGGAACACACATGCAGTGACACTGGTGGATCCATGTGGTTTAGGAAATGAACACACATGCAATGACTCTGCTGGTGGTTTAAGAATGGAACACACATTCAATGACTTTGGTGGTGGTTCAGGAAAATAAGACACCTGCAATGACTTTGGTGGTGGTTTAGGAAAAGAAGACACATGCAATGACTCTAGTGGTGGTTTTGGAAAGGAACACACATGCAATGATTTTGGTGGTGGTTTAGGAAAAAAGACACATGCAATGACAATGGTGTATCCATGTAGTTTAGGAAAAGAAGACACATGAAATGACTCTGGTGGTGGTTTAGGAAAGGAAGACACATGCAATGACTCTAGTGGTGGTTTAGGAAAACAACACACATTTAATGACTCTGGTGGTGGTTTAGGAAATAAACACACATGGAATGACTCTGGTGGTGATTTAGGAAAGGAAGACACATGCAATGACTCTGGGGTGGTTTAGGAAAGGAACACACATGCAATGACTTTGGTCGTGGTTTAGGAAAGGAACACACATGCAATGACTCTGGTGCTAGTTTTGGAAACGAACACACATGCAATGACTCTAGCGGTGGTTTAGGAAAGGAAGACACATGCAATGACTCTGGTGGTTTAGGAAAAGAAGGCACATGCAATGACTCTGGTGGTAATTTAGGAAAGGAACACACAAGCAATGAATGTGGTGGATCCATGTGGTTTAGGAAAACAACACACATGCAATAAGTCTGGTGGTGGTTTAAGAATGGAACACAGATTCAACGACTTTGGTGGTGGTTTAGGAAAGGAAGACACATGTAATGACTCCGGTGGTAGTTTTGGAAAGGAACACACATGCAATGACTCTAGCGGTGGTTTAGGAAAGGAAGACACATGTAATGACTCTGGTGGTTTAGTAAAAGAAGACACATGCAGTGCCTCTGGGGGTTTAGGAAAGGAACACACATGCAATGACTGTGGTGGATCCATGTGGTTTATGAAAAGAACACACATGCAATGACTCTGGTGGTGGTTTAAGAATGGAACACGCATTCAATGACTTTGGTGGTGGTTTAGGAAAATAAGACACTTGCAATGACTCTAGTGGTGGTTTTGGAAAGGAACACACATGAATGACTCTGGTGGTTGTTTAGGAAAGAAAGACACATACAATGACAATGGTGGATCCATGTGGTTTAGGAAAAGAAGAAACATGCAATGACTCTAGTGGTGGTTTAGGAAAGGAACACACATGCAATGACTATGGTGGTGGTTTAAGAAAAGAACACACATGAGATGACACTAGTGGATCCCTGTGGTTTAGGAAAAGAAGATACATGCAATGACTTTGGTCGTGGTTTAGGAAAGGAACACACATGCAATGACTCTGGTGGTGGTTTTGGAAAAGAACACACATGCAATGACTCTGGTGGTGGTTTAGGAAAGGAAGACACATGCAATGACTCTGGTGGATTCATGTTGTTTAGGAAAAGAAGACACATGCAATGACTCTGGTGGTGGTTTAGCGAAGGAACACACATGCAATGACTCTGGTGGTGGTTTAAGAAAGGAACCTACATGCAATGACGTTGGTGGATCCATGTGGTTTAGGAAAAGAAGACACATGCAATGACTCTGGTGGTGGTTTAGGAAAGGAACACACATGCAATGACTCTGGTGTTAGTTTTCGAAAGGAACACACATGCAATGACTCTAGCGGTGGTTTAGGAAAGGAAGACACATGCAATGACTGTGGTGGATCCATGTGGTTTAGGAAAACAACACACATGCAATAACTCTATTTGTGGTTTAAGAATGGAACACACATTCAATGACTTTGGTGGTGGTTTAGGAAAGGAAGACACATGCAATAACTCTGGTGGTGGTTCAGGAAAAGAAGACATATGCAATGAATCTGGTGGTGGTTTAGGAAAACAACACACATGCAGTGACTCTAGTGGTGGTTTATGAAAAGAACACACATTCAATGACTCTGGTGATTGTTTAGGAAAGGAACACACATGCAACGACTCTGGTGGTGGTTTAGGAAAGGAAGACAAATGCACTGACACTGGTGGATCCATGTGGTTTAGGTAAAGAAAACACATGCAATGACTCTGGTGGTGGTTTAGGGAAGGAACACATGCAATGACTCTGGTGGTGGTTTAGGAAAGGAACACACATGCAGTGACACTGGTGGATCCATGTGGTTTAGGAAAGGAAGAAACATGCAATGACTTTGGTGGTGGTTTGGGAAAACAACACACATGCAATGACTCTGGTGGTGGTTTAAGAATGGAACACACATTCAATGACTTTGGTGGTGGTATAGGAAAAGAAGACACATGCAATGAATCTGGTGGTGGTTTAGGAAAAGAACACACATGAAGTGACTCTAGTGGTGGTTTAGGAAAAGAACACACATTCAATGTCTTTAGTGCTGGCTTAGGAAATGAACACACATGCAATGACTCTGGTGGTGGTTTAGGGAAGGAACGGATGCAATGACTCTGGTGGTGGTTTAGGAAAGGAACACACATGCAGTGACACTGGTGGATCCATGTGGTTTAGAAAAGGAAGAAACATGCAATGACTTTGGTGGTGGTTTGGGAAAGGAACACACATGCAATGCCTCTGGTGGATCCATGTGGTTTAGGAAAAGAAGACACATGCAATGACTCTGGTGGTGGTTTAGTAAAAGAAGACACAAGCAATAACTCTGGTGGTGGTTTAGGAAAGGAACACACATGAAATGACTCTGGTGGTGGTTTAAGAAAGGAACACACATGCAATGACTCTGGTGGATCCATGTGGTTTATGAAAAGAAGGCACATGCAATGACTCGGGTGGTGGTCTAGGAAAGGAACACACATGAAATGACTCTTGTGGTGGTTTAAGAAAGGAACACACATGCAATGACACTAGTGGATCCATGTGGTTTAGGAAACAACACAAATGCAATGACTCTGGTGGTCGTTTTGGAAAAGAAGACACATGCAATGACTCTAGTGGTGGTTTAGGAAAGGAACACACATGCAATGACTCTGGTGTTGGTTTAGGAAAGGAAGACACATACAATGACTCTGGTGGATCCATGTGGTTGAGGAAAAGAACACACAGGCAATTACTCTGGTGGTGGTTTAGGAAAGGAACACACATGTAATGACTCTGGTGGTTTAAGAAAGGAACACACATGCAATGACACTGGTGGATCCCTATGGTTTAGGAAAAGAAGACACATGCAATGACTCTGGTGGTGGTTTAGGAAAGGAACACACATGCAACGACTCTGGTGGTAGTTTTGGAAAGGAACACACATGCAATGACTCTAGCGGTGGGTTAGGAAAGGAAGACACATGTAATGACTCTGGTGGTTTAGGAAAAGAAGACGAATGCAATGACTCTGGTGGTGGTTTAGGAAAGGAACACACATGCAATGACTGTGGTGGATCCATGTCGTTTAGGAAAACAACACACATGCAATGACTCTGGTGGTGGTTTAAGAATGGAACACACATTCAATGACTTTGGTGGTGGTATAGGAAAAGAAGACACATGCAATGACTCTGGTGGTGGTTTAGGGAAAGAACACACATGCAGTGACTCTAGGGGTGGTTTAGGAAAAGAACACACATTCAATGTCTTTAGTGCTGGTTTAGGAAATGAACACACATGCAATGACTCTGGTGGTGGTTTAGGAAAGGAAGACACAAGCAATGACACTGGTGGATCCATTTGGTTTAGGAAAAGAATACACATGCAATGACTCTAGTGGTGGTTTAGGAAAGGAACACACATGCAATTACTCTGGTGGTGGTTTAAGAAAGGAACACACATGAAGTGACACTGGTGGATCCATGTGGTTTAGGAAAAGAAGAAACTTGCAATGACTTTGGTGGTGGTTTAGGAAAGGAACACACATGCAATGACTCCGGTGGATCCATGTGGTTTAGGAAAATAAGACACATGCAATGACTCTGGTGGTGGTTTAGGAAAGGACCACACATACAATGACTCTTGTGCTGGTTTAGGAAAAGAAACACATGCAATGCCTCTGGTGGTGGTTGAGGAAAGGAACACACATGCAATGACACTAGTGGATCCATGTGGTTTTGGAAAATAAGACACATGCAATGAATGGTGGTGGTTTAGGAAAGGAACACACATGCAATGACTCTGGTGTGGTTTAAGAAAGGAACCTACATGCAATGACACTGGTGGATCCATGTGGTTTAGGAAAAGAAGACACGTGCAATGACTCTGGTGGTGGTTTAGGAAAGGAACACACATGCAATGACTCTGGTGGTGGTTTAGGAAAGGAAGAGACATGCAATGACTCTGGTGGTGGTTCAGGAAAAGAAGACACATGCAATGACTCTTGTGGTGGTTTAAGAAAAGAAGACACATGCAATGACTCTGGTGGTGGTTTAGGAAAGGAACTCACATGCATTGACTCTGGTGGTGGTTTAAGAAAGTAACACACATGGAGTGACTTTGGTGGATCCATGTGGTTTAGGAAAAGAAGGCACATGCAATGACTCGGGTGGTGGTTTAGGAAAGGAACACACATGAAATGACTCTGGTGGTGGTTAAAAAAGGAACACACATGCAGAGGCACTGGTGGATCCATGTAGTTTAGGAAACAAGACACATGCTATGACTCTGGTTATCGTTTCGGAAAAGAAGACACATGCAATGACTCTAGTGGTGGTTTTGGAACGGAACACACATGCAATGACTCTGGTGGTGGTTTAGGAAACAAGACACATGCAATGACTCTGGTTGTCGTTTAGGAAAACAAGACACATGCAATGACTCTAGTGGTGGTTTTGGAAAGGAACACACATGCAATGACTCTGGTGGTGGTTTAGGAAAGGAACACACATGCAATGACTCTGGTGGTGGTTTAAGAAAGGAACACACATGCAATGACACTAGTGGATCCCTGTGGTTTAGGCAAAGAAGACACATGCAATGACTCTGGTGGTGGTTTAGGAAAGGAACACACATGCAATGACTGTGGTGGATCCATGTGGGTTAGGAAAACAACACACATGCAATGACTCTGGTGGTGGCTTAAGAATGGAACACACATTCAATGACTTTGGTGGTCGTATAGGAAAAGAAGACACATGCAATGACTCTGGTGGTGGTTTAGGAAAAGAACACACATGCAGTGACTCTAGTGGTGGTTTAGGAAAAGAACACACATTCGATGTCTTTAGTGCTGGTTTAGGAAATGAACACACATGCAATGACTCTGGTGGTTGTTTAGGAAAGGAAGACACATGCAATGACACTGGTGGATCCATTTGGTTTAGGAAAAGAATACACATGCAATGACTCTAGTGGTGGTTTAGGAAAGGAACACACATGCAATTACTCTGGTGGCGGTTTAAGAAAGGAACACACATGAAGTGACACTGGTGGATCCATGTGGTTTAGGAAAAGAAGAAACATGCAATGACTTTGGTGGTGGTTTAGGAAAGTAACACACCTTCAATGACTCTGGTGGATCCATGTGGTTTAGAAATATAAGACACATGCAATGACTCTGGTGGTGGTTTAGGAAAGGACCACACATACAATGACTCTTGTGCTAGTTTAGGAAAAGAAACACATGCAATGACTCTGGTGGTGGTTGAGGAAAGGAACACACATGCAATGCCTATGGTGGTGGTTTAAGAAAGGAACACACATGCAATGACACTAGTGGATCCATGTGGTTTAGGAAAATAAGACACATGCAATGAATGGTGGTGGTTTAGGAAAAGAAACACACATGCAATGACTCTGGTGTGGTTTAAGAAAGGAACCTACATGCACTGACACTGGTGGATCCATGTGGTTTAGGAAAAGAAGACACGTGCAATGACTCTGGTGGTGGTTTAGGAAAGGAACACACATGCAATGACTCTGGTGGTGGTTTAGGAAAGGAAGATACATGCAATTACTCTGGTGGTGGATCAGGAAAAGAAGACACATGCAATGACTCTTGTGATGGTTTAAGAAAAGAAGACACATGAAATGACTCTGGTGGTGGTTTAGGAAAGGAACACACATGCATTGACTCTGGTGGTGGTTTAAGAAAGTAACACACATGAAGTGACTTTGGTGGATCCATGTGGTTTAGGAAAAGAAGGCACATGCAATGACTCGGGTGGTGGTTTAGGAAAGGAACACACATGCAATGACTGTGGTGGATCCCTGTGGGTTAGGAAAACAACACACATGCAATGACTCTGGTGGTGGTTTAAGAATGGAACACACATTCAATGACTTTGGTGGTCGTATAGGAAAAGAAGACACATGCAATGACTCTGGTGGTGGTTTAGGAAAAGAACACACATGCAGTGACTCTAGTGGTGGTTTAGGAAAAGAACACACATTCGATGTCTTTAGTGATGGTTTAGGAAATGAACACACATGCAATGACTCTGGTGGTTGATTAGGAAAGGAAGACACATGCAATGACACTGGTGGATCCATTTGGTTTAGGAAAAGAATACACATGCAATGACTCTAGTGGTGGTTTAGGAAAGCAACACACATGCAATTACTCTGGTGGTGGTTTAAGAAAGGAACACACATGAAGTGACACTGGTGGATCCATGTGGTTTAGGAAAAGAGGAAACATGCAATGACTTTGGTGGTGGTTTAGGAAAGGAACACACCTACAATGACTCTGGTGGATCCATGTGGTTTAGGAAAATAAGACACATGCAATGACTCTGGTGGTGGTTTAGGAAAGGACCACACATACAATGACACTTGTGCTAGTTTAGGAAAAGAAACACATGCAATGACTCTAGTGGTGGTTGAGGAAAGGAACACACATGCAATGCCTATGGTGGTGGTTTAAGAAAGGAACACACATGCAATAACTCTGGTGGTGGTTTTGGAAAGGAACACACATGCAATGACTCTGGTGGTGGTTTAAGAAAGGAACACACATGCAATGACACTAGTGGATCCCTGTGGTTTAGGCAAAGAAGACACATGCAATGACTCTGGTGGTGGTTTAGGAAAGGAACACACATGCAATGACTGTGGTGGATCCATGTGGGTTAGGAAAACAACACACATGCAATGACTCTGGTGGTGGTTTAAGAATGGAACACACATTCAATGACTTTGGGGGTCGTATAGGAAAAGAAGACACATGCAATGACTATGGTGGTGGTTTAGGAAAAAAACACACATGCAGTGACTCTAGTGGTGGTTTAGGAAAAGAACACACATTCGATGTCTTTAGTGCTGGTTTAGGAAATGAACACACATGCAATGACTCTGGTGGTTGTTTAGGAAAGGAAGACACATGCAATGACACTCGTGGATCCATTTGGTTTAGGAAAAGAATACACATGCAATGACTCTAGTGGTGGTTTAGGAAAGGAACACACATGCAATTACTCTGGTGGCGGTTTAAGAAAGGAACACACATGAAGTGACACTGGTGGATCCATTTGGTTTAGGAAAAGAAGAAACATGCAATGACTTTGGTGGTGGTTTAGGAAAGGAACACACCTTCAATGACTCTGGTGGATCCATGTGGTTTAGGAAAATAAGACACATGCAATGACTCTGGTGGTGGTTTAGGAAAGGACCACACATAAAATGACTCTTGTGCTAGTTTAGGAAAAGAAACACATGGAATGACTCTGGTGGTGGTTGAGGAAAGGAACACACATGCAATGCCTATGGTGGTGGTTTAAGAAAGGAACACACATGCAATGACACTAGTGGATCCATGTGGTTTAGGAAAATAAGACACATGCAATGAATGGTGGTGGTTTAGGAAAGGAACACACATGCAATGACTCTGGTGTGGTTTAAGAAAGGAACCTACATGCACTGACAATGGTGGATCCATGTGGTTTAGGAAAAGAAGACACGTGCAATGACTCTTGTGGTGGTTTAGGAAAGGAACACACATGCAATGACTCTGGTGGTGGTTTAGGAAAGGAAGAGACATGCAATGACTCTAGTGGTGGTTCAGGAAAAGAAGACACATGCAATAACTCTTGTGGTGGTTTAAGAAAAGAAGACACATGAAATGACTCTGGTGGTGGTTTAGGAAAGGAACACACATGCATTGACTCTGGTGGTGGTTTAAGAAAGTAACACACATGCAGTGACTTTTGTGGATCCATGTGGTTTAGGAAAAGAAGGCACATGCAATGACTCGGGTGGTGGTTTAGGAAAGGAACACACATGAAATGACTCTGGTGGTGGTTAAAAAGGAACACACATGCAATGGCACTGGTGGATCCTTGTGGTTTAGGAAACAAGACACATGCAATGACTCTGGTTGTCGTTTAGGAAAAGAAGGCACATGCAATGACTCTAGTGGTTGTTTTGGAAAGGAACACACATGCAATGACTCTGGTGGTGGTTTAGGAAACAAGACACATGCAATGACTATGGTTGTCGTTTAGGAAAACAAGACACGTGCAATGACTCTGGTGGTGGTTTAGGAAAGGAACACACATGCAATGACTCTGGTGGTGGTTTAGGAAAGGAAGAGACATGCAATTACTCTGGTGGTGGATCAGGAAAAGAAGACACATGCAATGACTCTTGTGATGGTTTAAGAAAAGAAGACACATGAAATGACTCTGGTGGTGGTTTAGGAAAGGAACACACATGCATTGACTCTGGTGGTGGTTTAAGAAAGTAACACACATGAAGTGACTTTGGTGGATCCATGTGGTTTAGGAAAAGAAGGCACATGCAATGACTCGGGTGGTGGTTTAGGAAAGGAACACACATGCAATGACTGTGGTGGATCCCTGTGGGTTAGGAAAACAACACACATGCAATGACTCTGGTGGTGGTTTAAGAATGGAACACACATTCAATGACTTTGGTGGTCGTATAGGAAAAGAAGACACATGCAATGACTCTGGTGGTGGTTTAGGAAAAGAACACACATGCAGTGACTCTAGTGGTGGTTTAGGAAAAGAACACACATTCGATGTCTTTAGTGATGGTTTAGGAAATGAACACACATGCAATGACTCTGGTGGTTGATTAGGAAAGGAAGACACATGCAATGACACTGGTGGATCCATTTGGTTTAGGAAAAGAATACACATGCAATGACTCTAGTGGTGGTTTAGGAAAGCAACACACATGCAATTACTCTGGTGGTGGTTTAAGAAAGGAACACACATGAAGTGACACTGGTGGATCCATGTGGTTTAGGAAAAGAGGAAACATGCAATGACTTTGGTGGTGGTTTAGGAAAGGAACACACTTGCAATGACTCTGGTGGATCCATGTGGTTTAGGAAAATAAGACACATGCAATGACTCTGGTGGTGGTTTAGGAAAGGACCACACATACAATGACACTTGTGCTAGTTTAGGAAAAGAAACACATGCAATGACTCTAGTGGTGGTTGAGGAAAGGAACACACATGCAATGCCTATGGTGGTGGTTTAAGAAAGGAACACACATGCAATAACTCTGGTGGTGGTTTTGGAAAGGAACACACATGCAATGACTCTGGTGGTGGTTTAAGAAAGGAACACACATGCAATGACACTAGTGGATCCCTGTGGTTTAGGCAAAGAAGACACATGCAATGACTCTGGTGGTGGTTTAGGAAAGGAACACACATGCAATGACTGTGGTGGATCCATGTGGGTTAGGAAAACAACACACATGCAATGACTCTGGTGGTGGTTTAAGAATGGAACACACATTCAATGACTTTGGGGTCGTATAGGAAAAGAAGACACATGCAATGACTATGGTGGTGGTTTAGGAAAAAAACACACATGCAGTGACTCTAGTGCTGGTTTAGGAAAAGAACACACATTCGATGTCTTTAGTGCTGGTTTAGGAAACGAACACACATGCAATGACTCTGGTGGTTGTTTAGGAAAGGAAGACACATGCAATGACACTCGTGGATCCATTTGGTTTAGGAAAAGAATACACATGCAATGACTCTAGTGGTGTTTTAGGAAAGGAACACACATGCAATTACTCTGGTGGCGGTTTAAGAAAGGAACACACATGAAGTGACACTGGTGGATCCATTTGGTTTAGGAAAAGAAGAAACATGCAATGACTTTGGTGGTGGTTTAGGAAAGGAACACACCTTCAATGACTCTGGTGGATCCATGTGGTTTAGGAAAATAAGACACATGCAATGACTCTGGTGGTGGTTTAGGAAAGGACCACACATAAAATGACTCTTGTGCTAGTTTAGGAAAAGAAACACATGGAATGACTCTGGTGGTGGTTGAGGAAAGGAACACACATGCAATGCCTATGGTGGTGGTTTAAGAAAGGAACACACATGCAATGACACTAGTGGATCCATGTGGTTTAGGAAAATAAGACACATGCAATGAATGGTGGTGGTTTAGGAAAGGAACACACATGCAATGACTCTGGTGTGGTTTAAGAAAGGAACCTACATGCACTGACAATGGTGGATCCATGTGGTTTAGGAAAAGAAGACACGTGCAATGACTCTTGTGGTGGTTTAGGAAAGGAACACACATGCAATGACTCTGGTGGTGGTTTAGGAAAGGAAGAGACATGCAATGACTCTAGTGGTGGTTCAGGAAAAGAAGACACATGCAATAACTCTTGTGGTGGTTTAAGAAAAGAAGACACATGAAATGACTCTGGTGGTGGTTTAGGAAAGGAACACACATGCATTGACTCTGGTGGTGGTTTAAGAAAGTAACACACATGCAGTGACTTTTGTGGATCCATGTGGTTTAGGAAAAGAAGGCACATGCAATGACTCGGGTGGTGGTTTAGGAAAGGAACACACATGAAATGACTCTGGTGGTGGTTAAAAAGGAACACACATGCAATGGCACTGGTGGATCCTTGTGGTTTAGGAAACAAGACACATGCAATGACTCTGGTTGTCGTTTAGGAAAAGAAGGCACATGCAATGACTCTAGTGGTTGTTTTGGAAAGGAACACACATGCAATGACTCTGGTGGTGGTTTAGGAAACAAGACACATGCAATGACTATGGTTGTCGTTTAGGAAAACAAGACACATGCAATGACTCTAGTGGTGGTTTTGGAAAGGAACACACATGCAATGACTCTGGTGGTGGTTTAGGAAACGAACACACATGCAATGACTCTGGTGGTTGTTTAGGAAAGGAAGACACATGCAATGACACTCGTGGATCCATTTGGTTTAGGAAAAGAATACACATGCAATGACTCTAGTGGTGGTTTAGGAAAGGAACACACATGCAATTACTCTGGTGGCGGTTTAAGAAAGGAACACACATGAAGTGACACTGGTGGATCCATTTGGTTTAGGAAAAGAAGAAACATGCAATGACTTTGGTGGTGGTTTAGGAAAGGAACACACCTTCAATGACTCTGGTGGATCCATGTGGTTTAGGAAAATAAGACACATGCAATGACTATGGTGGTGGTTTAGGAAAGGACCACACATAAAATGACTCTTGTGCTAGTTTAGGAAAAGAAACACATGCAATGACTCTGGTGGTGGTTGAGGAAAGGAACACACATGCAATGCCTATGGTGGTGGTTTAAGAAAGGAACACACATGCAATGACACTAGTGGATCCATGTGGTTTAGGAAAATAAGACACATGCAATGAATGGTGGTGGTTTAGGAAAGGAACACACATGCAATGACTCTGGTGTGGTTTAAGAAAGGAACCTACATGCACTGACAATGGTTGATCCATGTGGTTTAGGAAAAGAAGACACGTGCAATGACTCTTGTGGTGGTTTAGGAAAGGAACACACATGCAATGACTCTGGTGGTGGTTTAGGAAAGGAAGAGACATGCAATGACTCTGGTGGTGGTTCAGGAAAAGAAGACACATGCAATAACTCTTGTGGTGGTTTAAGAAAAGAAGACACATGAAATGACTCTGGTGGTGGTTTAGGAAAGGAACACACATGCATTGACTCTGGTGGTGGTTTAAGAAAGTAACACACATGCAGTGACTTTTGTGGATCCATGTGGTTTAGGAAAAGAAGGCACATGCAATTACTCGGGTGGTGGTTTAGGAAAGGAACACACATGAAATGACTCTGGTGGTGGTTAAAACGGAACACACATGCAATGGCACTGGTGGATCCATGTGGTTTAGGAAACAAGACACATGCAATGACTCTGGTTGTCGTTTAGGAAAAGAAGGCACATGCAATGACTCTAGTGGTTGTTTTGGAAAGGAACACACATGCAATGACTCTGGTGGTGGTTTAGGAAACAAGACACATGCAATTACTATGGTTGTCGTTTAGGAAAACAAGACACATGCAATGACTCTAGTGGTGGTTTTGGAAAGGAACACACATGCAATGACTCTGGTGGTGGTTTAGGAAACGAACACACATGCAATGACTCTGGTGGTTGTTTAGGAAAGGAAGACACATGCAATGACACTCGTGGATCCATTTGGTTTAGGAAAAGAATACACATGCAATGACTCTAGTGGTGGTTTAGGAAAGGAACACACATGCAATTACTCTGGTGGCGGTTTAAGAAAGGAACACACATGAAGTGACACTGGTGGATCCATTTGGTTTAGGAAAAGAAGAAACATGCAATGACTTTGGTGGTGGTTTAGGAAAGGAACACACCTTCAATGACTCTGGTGGATCCATGTGGTTTAGGAAAATAAGACACATGCAATGACTATGGTGGTGGTTTAGGAAAGGACCACACATAAAATGACTCTTGTGCTATTTTAGGAAAAGAAACACATGCAATGACTCTGGTGGTGGTTGAGGAAAGGAACACACATGCAATGCCTATGGTGGTGGTTTAAGAAAGGAACACACATGCAATGACACTAGTGGATCCATGTGGTTTAGGAAAATAAGACACACGCAATGAATGGTGGTGGTTTAGGAAAGGAACACACATGCAATGACTCTGGTGTGGTTTAAGAAAGGAACCTACATGCACTGACAATGGTGGATCCATGTGGTTTAGGAAAAGAAGACACGTGCAATGACTCTTGTGGTGGTTTAGGAAAGGAACACACATGCAATGACTCTGGTGGTGGTTTAGGAAAGGAAGAGACATGCAATGACTCTGGTGGTGGTTCAGGAAAAGAAGACACATGCAATAACTCTTGTGGTGGTTTAAGAAAAGAAGACACATGAAATGACTCTGGTGGTGGTTTAGGAAAGGAACACACATGCATTGACTCTGGTGGTGGTTTAAGAAAGTAACACACATGCAGTGACTTTTGTGGATCCATGTGGTTTAGGAAAAGAAGGCACATGCAATGACTCGGGTGGTGGTTTAGGAAAGGAACACACATGAAATGACTCTGGTGGTGGTTAAAAAGGAACACACATGCAATGACACTGGTGGATCCATGTGGTTTAGGAAACAAGACACATGCAATGACTCTGGTTGTCGTTTAGGAAAAGAAGGCACATGCAATGACTCTACTGGTTGTTTTGGAAAGGAACACACATGCAATGACTCTGGTGGTGGTTTAGGAAACAAGACACATGCAATGACTATGGTTGTCGTTTAGGAAAACAAGACACATGCAATGACTCTAGTGGTGGTTTTGGAAAGGAACACACATGCAATGACTCTGGTGGTGGTTTAGGAAACGAACACACATGCAATGACTCTGGTGGTGGTTTAAGAAAGGAACACACATGCAATGACACTAGTGGATCCCTGTGGTTTAGGCAAAGAAGACACATGCAATGACTCTGGTGGTGGTTTAGGAAAGGAACACACATGCAATGACTGTGGTGGATCCATGTGGTTTAGGAAAACAACACACATGCAATGACTCTAGTGGTGGTTTAAGAATGGAACACACATTCAATGACTTTGGTGGTGGTATATGAAAAGAAGACACATGCAATGACTCTGGTGGTGGTTAAGGAAAAGAACACAGATGCAGTGACTCTAGTGGTGGTTTAGGAAAAGAACACACATTCAATGTCTATAGTGCTGGTTTAGGAAATGAACACACATACAATGACTCTGGTGGTGGTTTAGGAAAGGAAGACACATGCAATGACACTGGTGGATCCATTTGGTTTAGGAAAATAATACACATGCAATAACTCTAGTGGTGGTTCAGGAAAGGAACACACATGCAATTACTCTGGTGGTGGTTTAAGAAAGGAACACACATGAAGTGACACTGGTGGATCCATGTGGTTTAGGAAAAGAAGAAACATGCAATGACTTTGGTGGTGGTTTAGGAATAGAACGCACCTGCAATGACTCTGGTGGATCCGTGTGGTTTAGAAAAAAGCACATGCAATGACTCTGGTGGTGGTTTAGGAAAGGACCACACATACAATGACTCTTGTGTTGGTTTAGGAAAGGAACACACATGCAATGACTCTAGCGGTGGTTTAGGAAAGGAAGACACATGTAATGACTCTGGTGGTTTAGGAAAAGAAGACACATGAAATGACTCTGGTGGTGGTTGAGGAAAGGAACACACATGCAATGCCTATGGTGGTGGTTTAAGAAAGGGACACACATGCAATGACACTAGTGGATCCATGTGGTTTACGAAAATAAGACACATGCAATGAATGGTGGTGGTTTAGGAAAGGAACACACATGCAATGACTCTGGTGTGGTTTAAGAAAGGAACCTACATGCAATGACACTGGTGGATCCATGTGGTTTAGGAATCGAAGACACATGCAATGACTCTGGTGGTGGTTTAGGAAAGGAACACACATGCAATGACTCTGGTGGTGGTTTAGGAAAGGAAGAGACATGCAATGACTCTGGTGGTGGTTCAGGAAAAGAAGACACATGCAATGACTTTGTGGTGGTTTAAGAAAAGAAGACACATGCAATGACTCTGGTGGTGGTTTAGGAAAGGAACACACATGCATTGACTCTGGTGGTGGTTTAAGAAAGTAACACACATGCAGTGATTTTGGTGGATCCATGTGGTTTAGGAAAAGAAGGCACAGGCAATGACTCGGGTGGTGGTTTAGGAAAGTAACACACATGAAATGACTCTGGTGGTGGTTAAAAAAGGAACACACATGCAATGGCACTGGTGGATCCATGTGGTTTAGGAAACATGACACATGCAATGACTCTGGTTGTCGTTTAGGAAAAGAAGACACATGCAATGACACTAGTGGATCCCTGTGGTTTAGGCAAAGAAGACACATGCAATGACTCTGGTCGTGGTTTAGGAAAGGAACAAACATGAAATGACTGTGGTGGTGGTTTAAGAAAGGAACACACATGCAATGGCACTGGTGGATCCATGTGGTTTAGGAAACAAGACATATGCAATGACTCTGGTGGTGGTTTAGGAAAGGAACACACATGAAATGACTCTAGTGGTGGTTTTGGAAAAGAACACACATGCAATGACTCTGGTGGTGGTTTAGGAAAGGAAGACACATACAATGACTCTGGTGGATTCATGTGGTTTAGGAAAAGAAGACACATGCAATGACTCTGGTGGTGGTTTTGCGAAGGAACACACATGCAATGACTCTTGTGGTGGTTTAAGAAAGGAACCAACATGCAATGACACTGGTGGATCCATGTGGTTTAGGAAAAGAAGACACATGCAATCACTCTGGTGGTGGTTTAGGAAAGGAAGACACATAAAATGACTCTGGTGGCGGTTCAGGAAAAGAAGACACATGCAATGACTCTTGTGGTGGTTTAAGAAAAGAAGACACATGCAATGACTCTGGTGGTGGTTTAGGAAAGGAACACACACGCAATGACTCTGGTGGTGGTTTAAGAAAGGAACACACATGCAATAATTCTGGTGGATCCATGTGGTTTAGGAAAAGAAGGCACATGCAATGACTCGTGTGGTGGTTTAGGAAAGGAACACACATTAAATGACTCTGGTGTTGGTTTAAGAATGGAACCCAAATACAATGACACTGGTGGATCCATGTGGTTTAGGAAACAAGACACATGCAATGACTCTGGTGGTCGTTTAGGAAAAGAATACACATGTAATGACTCTGGTGGATCCATGTGGTTTAGGAAAAGAAGACACATGCAATGAATCTGGTGGTGGTTTAGGAAAGGAACAAACATGCATTGACTATAGTGGTGGTTTAGGAAAATAACACACATGAAATGACTCTTGTGGTGGTTTAGGAAAGTAACACACATGCAATGACTCTAGTGGTGGTTTAGGAAAGGAAGACACATGCAATGACACTGGTGGATCCATGTGGTTTAGGAAAAGAAGACAGAGGCAATGACTCTGGTGTTGGTTTAGGAAAGGAAGACACATGCAATGACTCTGGTGGTGGTTTAAGAAAGGAATCTACATGCAATGACACTGGTGGATCCATGTGGTTTAGGAAAAGAAGACACATGCAACCACTCTGGTGGTGGTTTAGGAAAGGAAGACACATAAAATGACTCTGGTGGCGGTTCAGGAAAAGAAGACACATGCAATGACTCTTGTGGTGGTTTAAGAAAAGAAGACACATGCAATGACTATGGTGGTGGTTTAGGAAAGGAACACACATGCAATGACTCTGGTGGTGGTTTAAGAAAGGAACACACATGCAATAATTCTGGTGGATCCATGTGGTTTAGGAAAAGAAGGCACATGCAATGACTCGGGTGGTGGTTTAGGAAAGGAACACACATGAAATGACTCTGGTGGTGGTTTAAGAAAAGAACACACATACAATGACACTGGTGGATCCATGTGGTTTAGGAAACAAGACACATGCAATGACTCTCATGGTCGTTTAGGAAAAGAAGACACATGCAATGACTCTGGTGGATCCATGTGGTTTAGGAAAAGAAGACACATGCAATGACTCTAGCGGTGGTTTAGGAAAGGAAGACACATGTAATGACTCTGGTGGTTTAGGAAAAGAAGACACATGCAATGACTCTGGTGGTGGTTTAGGAAAGGAACACACATGCAATGACTATGGTGGATCCATGTGGTTTAGGAAAAGAACACACATGCAATGACTCTGGTGGTGGTTTAAGAATGGAACAGACATTCAATGACTTTGATGGTGGTTTAGGAAAATAAGACACATGGAATGATTCTGGTGGTGGGTTAGGAAAAGAAGACACATGCAATGACTCTAGTGGTGGTTTTGGAAAGGAACACACATGCAATGATTTTGGTGGTGGTTTAGGAAAGAAAGACACATGCAATGACAATGGTGGATCCATGTAGTTTAGGAAAAGAAGACACATGAAATGACTGTGGTGGTGGTTTAGGAAAGGAAGACACATGCAATGACTCTAGTGGTGGTTTAGGAAAACAACACACATTTAATCACTCTGGTGGTGGTTTAGGAAATAAACACACATGCAATGACTCTGGTGGTGGTTTTGGAAAGGAAGACACATGCAATGACTCTGGTGGTAGTTTTGGAAAAGAACTCACATGCAATGACTCTAGCGGTGGTTTAGGAAAGGAAGACACATGTAATGACTCTGGTGGTTTAGGAAAAGAAGACACATGCAATGACTCTGGTGGTGGTTTAGGAAAGGAACACACATGCAATGACTATGGTGGATCCATGTGGTTTAGGAAAAGAACACACATGCAATGACTCTGGTGGTGGTTTAAGAATGGAACAGACATTCAATGACTTTGGTGGTGGTTTAGGAAAATAAGACACATGGAATGACTCTGGTGGTGGTTTAGGAAAGGAAGACACATGCAATGACTCTGGTGGTGGTTTAGGAAAGGAACACACATGCAATGACTTTGGTCGTGGTTTAGGGAAGGAAGACACATGCAATGACTCTGGTGGTAGTTTTGGAAACGAACACACATGCAATGACTCTAGCGGTGGTTTAGGAAAGGAAGACACATGCAATGACACTAGTGGATCCATTTGGTTTAGGAAAAGAATACACATGCAATGACTCTAGTGGTGGTTTAGGAAAGGAAAACACATGCAATTACTCTGGTGGTGGTTTAAGAAAGGAACACACATGAAGTGACATTGGTGAATCCATGTGGTTTAGGAAAAGAAGAAACATCCAATGACTTTGGTGGTGGTTTAGGAAAGGAACACACCTGCTATGACTATGGTGGATCCATGTGGTTTAGGAAAATAAGACACATGCAATGACTGTGGTGGTGCTTTAGGAAAGGACCACACATACGATGACTCTTTTGCTGGTTTAGGAAAAGAAACACATGCAACGAGTCTGGTGGTGGTTGAGGAAAGCAACACACATGCAATGACTACGGTGGTGGTTAAAGAAAGGAACACACATGCAATGACACTAGTGGATCCATGTGGTTTAGGAAAATAAGACACATGCAATGAATGGTGGTGGTTTAGGAAAGGAACACACATGCAATGAATCTGGTGTGGTTTAAGAAAGGAACCTACATGCAATAACACTGGTGGATCCATGTGGTTTAGGAAAAGAAGACACATGCAATACCTCTGGTGGTGGTTTAGGAAAGGAAAACACATGCAATGACTCTGGTGGTGGTTTAGGAAAGGAAGAGACATGCAATGCCTCTGGTGGTGGTTCAGGAAAAGAAGACACATGCAATGACTCTTGTGGTGGTTTAAGAAAAGAAGACACATGCAATGACTCTGGTGGTGGTTTAGGAAAGGAACACACATGCATTGACTCTGGTGGTAGTTTTGGAAACGAACACACATGCAATGACTCTAGCGGTGGTTTAGGAAAGGAAGACACATGCAATGACACTGGTGGTGGTTTAGGAAAGGAAGACACATGCAATGAATCTGGTGGTGGGTTAAGAAAGGAACCTACATGCAATGACACTGGTGGATCCATGTGGTTTAGGAAAAGAAGACACATGCAATGATTCTGGTCGTGGTTTAGGAAAGGAAGACACATGCAATGACTCTAGTGGTAGTTTTGGAAAGGAACACACATGCAATGACTCTAGCGGTGGTTTAGGAAAGGAAGACACATGTAATGACTCTGGTGGTTTAGGAAAAGAAGACACATGCAATGACTACGGTGGTGGTTTAGGAAAGGAACACACATGCAATGACTATGGTGGATGCATGTGGTTTAGGAAAAGAACACACATGCAATGACTCTGGTGGTGGTTTAAGAATGGAACAGACATTCAATGACTTTGGTGGTGGTTTAGGAAAATAAGACACATGGAATGACTCTGGTGGTGGGTTAGGAAAAGAAGACACATGCAATGACTCTAGTGGTGGTTTTGGAAAGGAACACACATGCAATGATTTTGGTGGTGGTTTAGGAAAGAAAGACACATGCAATGACAATGGTGGATCCATGTAGTTTAGGAAAAGAAGACACATGAAATGACTGTGGTGGTGGTTTAGGAAAGGAAGACACATGCAATGACTCTAGTGGTGGTTTAGGAAAACAACACACATTTAATCACTCTGGTGGTGGTTTAGGAAATAAACACACATGCAATGACTCTGGTGGTAGTTTTGGAAAGGAACACACATGCAATGACTCTAGCGGTGGTTTAGGAAAGGAAGATACATGTAATGACTCTGGTGGTTTAGGAAAAGAAGACATATGCAATGACTCTGGTGGATCCATGTGGTTTAGGAAAATAAGACACATGCAATGACTGTGGTGGTGCTTTAGGAAAGGACCACACATACGATGACTCTTTTGCTGGTTTAGGAAAAGAAACACATGCAAGGAGTCTGGTGGTGGTTGAGGAAAGCAACACACATGCAATGACTACGGTGGTGGTTTAAGAAAGGAACACACATGCAATGACACTAGTGGATCCATGTGGTTTAGGAAAATAAGACACATGCAATGAATGGTGGTGGTTTAGGAAAGGAACACACATGCAATGAATCTGGTGTGGTTTAAGAAAGGAACCTACATGCAATGACACTGGTGGATCCATGTGGTTTAGGAAAAGAAGACACATGCAATACCTCTGGTGGTGGTTTAGGAAAGGAAAACACATGCAATGACTCTGGTGGTGGTTTAGGAAAGGAAGAGACATGCAATGACTCTGGTGGTGGTTCAGGAAAAGAAGACACATGCAATGACTCTTGTGGTGGTTTAATAAAAGAAGACACATGCAATGACTCTTGTGGTGGTTTAGGAAAGTAACACACATGCATTGACTCTGGTGGTAGTTTTGGAAAGGAAGACACATGCAATGACACTGGTGGATCCATGTGGTTTAGGAAAAGAAGACACAGGCAATGACTCTGGTGTTGGTTTAGGAAAGGAAGACACATGCAATGACTCTGGTGGTGGTTTAAGAAAGGAACCTACATGCAATGACACTGGTGGATCCATGTGGTGGTTTAGGAAAGGAACACACATGCATTGACTCTGGTGGAGGTTTAAGAAAGTAACACACATGCAGTGACTTTGGTGGATCCATGTGGTTTAGGAAAAGAAGCCACATGCAATGACTCGGGTGGTGGTTTAGGAAAGGAAGACACATGCAATGACTCTGGTGGTGGTTTAAGAAAGGAACCTACATGCAATGACACTGGTGTATCCATGTGGTTTAGGAAAAGAAGACACATGCAATCACTCTGGTGGTGGTTTAGGAAAGGAAGACACATAAAATGACTCTGGTGGCGGTTCAGGAAAAGAAGACACATGCAATGACTCTTGTGGTGGTTTAAGAAAAGAAGACACATGCAATGACTATGGTGGTGGTTTAGGAAAGGAACACACATGCAATGACTCTAGTGGTGGTTTAAGAAAGGAACACACATGCAATAATTCTGGTGGATCCATGTGGTTTAGGAAAAGAAGGCACATGCAATGACTCGGGTGGTGGTTTAGGAAAGGAACACACATGAAATGACTCTGGTGGTGGTTTAAGAAAGGAACACACATATAATGACACTGGTGGATCCATGTGGTTTAGGAAACAAGACACATGCAATGACTCTCATGGTCGTTTAGGAAAAGAAGACACATGCAATGACTCTGGTGGATCCATGTGGTTTAGGAAAAGAAGACACATGCAATGACTCTTGTGGTGGTCTAGGAAAGGAACACACATGCAATGACTCTGCTGGTGGTTTAAGAAAGGAACACACATGCAATGACACTGGTGGATGCCTGTGGTTTAGGTAAAGAAGACACATGCAATGATTCTGGTCGTGGTTTAGGAAAGGAAGACACATGCAATGACTCTAGTGGTAGTTTTGGAAAGGAACACACATGCAATGACTCTAGCGGTGGTTTAGGAAAGGAAGACACATGTAATGACTCTGGTGGTTTAGGAAAAGAAGACACATGCAACGACTCTGGTGGTGGTTTAGGAAAGGAACACACATGCAATGACTATGGTGGATCCATGTGGTTTAGGAAAAGAACACACATGCAATGACTCTGGTGGTGGTTTAAGAATGGAACAGACATTCAATGACTTTGGTGGTGGTTTAGGAAAATAAGACACATGGAATGACTCTGGTGGTGGGTTAGGAAAAGAAGACACATGCAATGACTCTAGTGGTGGTTTTGGAAAGGAACACACATGCAATGATTTTGGTGGTGGTTTAGGAAAGAAAGACACATGCAATGACAATGGTGGATCCATGTAGTTTAGGAAAAGACGACACATGAAATGACTGTGGTGGTGGTTTAGGAAAGGAAGACACATGCAATGACTCTAGTGGTGGTTTAGGAAAACAACACACATTTAATCACTCTGGTGGTGGTTTAGGAAATAAACACACATGCAATGACTCTGGTGGTGGTTTTGGAAAGGAAGACACATGCAATGACTCTGGTGGTAGTTTTGGAAAGGAACACACATGCAATGACTCTAGCGGTGGTTTAGGAAAGGAAGACACATGTAATGACTCTGGTGGTTTAGGAAAAGAAGACACATGCAATGACTCTAGTGGTGGTTTAGGAAAGGAACACACATGCAATGACTATGGTGGATCCATGTGGTTTATGAAAAGAACACACATGCAATGACTCTGGTGGTGGTTTAAGAATGGAACAGACATTCAATGACTTTGTGGGTGGTTTAGGAAAATAAGACACATGGAATGACTCTGGTGGTGGGTTAGGAAAAGAAGACACATGCAATGACTCTAGTGGTGGTTTTGGAAAGGAACACACATGCAATGATTTTGGTGGTGGTTTAGGAAAGAAAGACACATGCAATGACAATGGTGGATCCATGTAGTTTAGGAAAAGAAGACACATGAAATGACTGTGGTGGTGGTTTAGGAAAGGAAGACACATGCAATGACTCTAGTGGTGGTTTAGGAAAACAACACACATTTAATCACTCTGGTGGTGGTTTAGGAAATAAACACACATGCAATGACTCTGGTGGTGGTTTTGGAAAGGAAGACACATGCAATGACTCTGGTGGTAGTTTTGGAAAGGAACACACATGCAATGACTCTAGCGGTGGTTTAGGAAAGGAAGACACATGTAATGACTCTGGTGGTTTAGGAAAAGAAGACACATGCAATGACTCTGGTGGTGGTTTAGGAAAGGAACACACATGCAATGACTATGGTGGATCCATGTGGTTTAGGAAAAGAACACACATGCAATGACTCTGGTGGTGGTTTAAGAATGGAACAGACATTCAATGACTTTGGTGGTGGTTTAGGAAAATTAGACACATGGAATGACTCTGGTGGTGGTTTAGGAAAGGAAGACACATGCAATGACTCTGGTGGTGGTTTAGGAAAGGAACACACATGCAATGACTTTGGTCGTGGTTTAGGAAAGGAACACACATGCAATGACTCTGGTGGTAGTTTTGGAAACGAACACACATGCAATGACTCTAGCGGTAGTTTAGGAAAGGAAGACACATGCAATGACACTGGTGGATCCATTTGGTTTAGGAAAAGAATACACATGCAATGACTCTAGTGGTGGTTTAGGAAAGGGACACACATGCAATTACTCTGGTGGTGGTTAAAGAAAGGAACACACATGAAATGACTTTGGTGGTGGTTTAGGAAAGGAACACACCTGCTATGACTCTGGTGGATCCATGTGGTTTAGGAAAATAAGACACATGCAATGACTGTGGTGATGCTTTAGGAAAGGACCACACATACGATGACTCTTTTGCTGGTTTAGGAAAAGAAACACATGCAACGAGTCTGGTGGTGGTTGAGGAAAGCAACACACATGCAATGACTACGGTGGTGGTTAAAGAAAGGAACACACATGCAATGACACTAGTGGATCCATGTGGTTTAGGAAAATAAGACACATGCAATGAATGGTGGTGGTTTAGGAAAGGAACACACATGCAATGAATCGGGTGTGGTTTAAGAAAGGAACCTACATGCAATGACACTGGTGGATCCATGTGGTTTAGGAAAAGAAGACACATGCAATACCTCTGGTGGTGGTTTAGGAAAGGAAAACACATGCAATGACTCTGGTGGTGGTTTAGGAAAGGAAGAGACATGCAATGACTCTGGTGGTGGTTCAGGAAAAGAAGACACATGCAATGACTCTTGTGGTGGTTTAAGAAAAGAAGACACATGCAATGACTCTGGTGGTGGTTTAGGAAAGGAACACACATGCATTGACTCTGGTGGTAGTTTTGGAAACGAACACACATGCAATGACTCTAGCGGTGGTTTAGGAAAGGAAGACACATGCAATCACACTGGTGGTGGTTTAGGAAAGGAAGACACATGCAATGAATCTGGTGGTGGTTTAAGAAAGGAACCTACATGCAATGACACTGGTGGATCCATGTGGTTTAGGAAAAGAAGACACATGCAATGATTCTGGTCGTGGTTTAGGAAAGGAAGACACATGCAATGACTCTAGTGGTAGTTTTGGAAAGGAACACACATGCAATGACTCTAGCGGTGGTTTAGGAAAGGAAGACACATGTAATGACTCTGGTGGTTTAGGAAAAGAAGACACATGCAATGACTACGGTGGTGGTTTAGGAAAGGAACACACATGCAATTACTATGGTGGATGCATGTGGTTTAGGAAAAGAACACACATGCAATGACTCTGGTGGTGGTTTAAGAATGGAACAGACATTCAATGACTTTGGTGGTGGTTTAGGAAAATAAGACACATGGAATGACTCTGGTGGTGGGTTAGGAAAAGAAGACACATGCAATGACTCTAGTGGTGGTTTTGGAAAGGAACACACATGCAATGATTTTGGTGGTGGTTTAGGAAAGAAAGACACATGCAATGACAATGGTGGATCCATGTAGTTTAGGAAAAGAAGACACATGAAATGACTGTGGTGGTGGTTTAGGAAAGGAAGACACATGCAATGACTCTAGTGGTGGTTTAGGAAAACAACACACATTTAATCACTCTGGTGGTGGTTTAGGAAATAAACACACATGCAATGACTCTGGTGGTAGTTTTGGAAAGGAACACACATGCAATGACTCTAGCGGTGGTTTAGGAAAGGAAGATACATGTAATGACTCTGGTGGTTTAGGAAAAGAAGACATATGCAATGACTCTGGTGGATCCATGTGGTTTAGGAAAATAAGACACATGCAATGACTGTGGTGGTGCTTTAGGAAAGGACCACACATACGATGACTCTTTTGCTGGTTTAGGAAAAGAAACACATGCAAGGAGTCTGGTGGTGGTTGAGGAAAGCAACACACATGCAATGACTACGGTGGTGGTTTAAGAAAGGAACACACATGCAATGACACTAGTGGATCCATGTGGTTTAGGAAAATAAGACACATGCAATGAATGGTGGTGGTTTAGGAAAGGAACACACATGCAATGAATCTGGTGTGGTTTAAGAAAGGAACCTACATGCAATGACACTGGTGGATCCATGTGGTTTAGGAAAAGAAGACACATGCAATACCTCTGGTGGTGGTTTAGGAAAGGAAAACACATGCAATGACTCTGGTGGTGGTTTAGGAAAGGAAGAGACATGCAATGACTCTGGTGGTGGTTCAGGAAAAGAAGACACATGCAATGACTCTTGTGGTGGTTTAATAAAAGAAGACACATGCAATGACTCTTGTGGTGGTTTAGGAAAGTAACACACATGCATTGACTCTGGTGGTAGTTTTGGAAAGGAAGACACATGCAATGACACTGGTGGATCCATGTGGTTTAGGAAAAGAAGACACAAGCAATGACTCTGGTGTTGGTTTAGGAAAGGAAGACACATGCAATGACTCTGGTGGTGGTTTAAGAAAGGAACCTACATGCAATGACACTGGTGGATCCATGTGGTGGTTTAGGAAAGGAACACACATGCATTGACTCTGGTGGAGGTTTAAGAAAGTAACACACATGCAGTGACTTTGGTGGATCCATGTGGTTTAGGAAAAGAAGCCACATGCAATGACTCGGGTGGTGGTTTAGGAAAGGAAGACACATGCAATGACTCTGGTGGTGGTTTAAGAAATGAACCTACATGCAATGACACTGGTGGATCCATGTGGTTTAGGAAAAGAAGACACATGCAATCACTCTGGTGGTGGTTTAGGAAAGGAAGACACATAAAATGACTCTGGTGGCGGTTCAGGAAAAGAAGACACATGCAATGACTCTTGTTGTGGTTTAAGAAAAGAAGACACATGCAATGACTATGGTGGTGGTTTAGGAAAGGAACACACATGCAATGACTCTAGTGGTGGTTTAAGAAAGGAACACACATGCAATAATTCTGGTGGATCCATGTGGTTTAGGAAAAGAAGGCACATGCAATGACTCGGGTGGTGGTTTAGGAAAGGAACACACATGAAATGACTCTGGTGGTGGTTTAAGAAAGGAACACACATACAATGACACTGGTGGATCCATGTGGTTTAGGAAACAAGACACATGCAATGACTCTCATGGTCGTTTAGGAAAAGAAGACACATGCAATGACTCTGGTGGATCCATGTGGTTTAGGAAAAGAAGACACATGCAATGACTCTTGTGGTGGTCTAGGAAAGGAACACACATGCAATGACTCTGGTGGTGGTTTAAGAAAGGAACACACATGCAATGACACTGGTGGATGCCTGTGGTTTAGGTAAAGAAGACACATGCGATGATTCTGGTCGTGGTTTAGGAAAGGAAGACACATGCAATGACTCTAGTGGTAGTTTTGGAAAGGAACACACATGCAATGACTCTAGCGGTGGTTTAGGAAAGGAAGACACATGTAATGACTCTGGTGGTTTAGGAAAAGAAGACACATGCAACGACTCTGGTGGTGGTTTAGGAAAGGAACACACATGCAATGACTATGGTGGATCCATGTGGTTTAGGAAAAGAACACACATGCAATGACTCTGGTGGTGGTTTAAGAATGGAACAGACATTGAATGACTTTGGTGGTGGTTTAGGAAAATAAGACACATGGAATGACTCTGGTGGTGGGTTAGGAAAAGAAGACACATGCAATGACTCTAGTGGTGGTTTTGGAAAGGAACACACATGCAATGATTTTGGTGGTGGTTTAGGAAAGAAAGACAGATGCAATGACAATGGTGGATCCATGTAGTTTAGGAAAAGACGACACATGAAATGACTGTGGTGGTGGTTTAGGAAAGGAAGACACATGCAATGACTCTAGTGGTGGTTTAGGAAAACAACATACATTTAATCACTCTGGTGGTGGTTTAGGAAATAAACACACATGCAATGACTCTGGTGGTGGTTTTGGAAAGGAAGACACATGCAATGACTCTGGTGGTAGTTTTGGAAAGGAACACACATGCAATGACTCTAGCGGTGGTTTAGGAAAGGAAGACACATGTAATGACTCTGGTGGTTTAGGAAAAGAAGACACATGCAATGACTCTAGTGGTGGTTTAGGAAAGGAACACACATGCAATGACTATGGTGGATCCATGTGGTTTATGAAAAGAACACACATGCAATGACTCTGGTGGTGGTTTAAGAATGGAACAGACATTCAATGACTTTGTGGGTGGTTTAGGAAAATAAGACACATGGAATGACTCTGGTGGTGGGTTAGGAAAAGAAGACACATGCAATGACTCTAGTGGTGGTTTTGGAAAGGAACACACATGCAATGATTTTGGTGGTGGTTTAGGAAAGAAAGACACATGCAATGACAATGGTGGATCCATGTAGTTTAGGAAAAGAAGACACATGAAATGACTGTGGTGGTGGTTTAGGAAAGGAAGACACATGCAATGACTCTAGTGGTGGTTTAGGAAAACAACACACATTTAATCACTCTGGTGGTGGTTTAGGAAATAAACACACATGCAATGACTCTGGTGGTGGTTTTGGAAAGGAAGACACATGCAATGACTCTGGTGGTAGTTTTGGAAAGGAACACACATGCAATGACTCTAGCGGTGGTTTAGGAAAGGAAGACACATGTAATGACTCTGGTGGTTTAGGAAAAGAAGACACATGCAATGACTCTGGTGGTGGTTTAGGAAAGGAACACACATGCAATGACTATGGTGGATCCATGTGGTTTAGGAAAAGAACACACATGCAATGACTCTGGTGGTGGTTTAAGAATGGAACAGACAATCAATGACTTTGGTGGTGGTTTAGGAAAATAAGACACATGGAATGACTCTGGTGGTGGTTTAGGAAAGGAAGACACATGCAATGACTCTGGTGGTGGTTTAGGAAAGGAACACACATGCAATGACTTTGGTCGTGGTTTAGGAAAGGAACACACATGCAATGACTCTGGTGGTAGTTTTGGAAACGAACACACATGCAATGACTCTAGCGGTGGTTTAGGAAAGGAAGACACATGCAATGACACTGGTGGATCCATTTGGTTTAGGAAAAGAATACACATGCAATGACTCTAGTGGTGGTTTAGGAAAGGGACACACATGCAATTACTCTGGTGGTGGTTTAAGAAAGGAACACACATGAAGTGACACTGGTGAATCCATGTGGTTTAGGAAAAGAAGAAACATCCAATGACTTTGGTGGTGGTTTAGGAAAGGAACACACCTGCTATGACTCAGGTGGATCCATGTGGTTTAGGAAAATAAGACACATGCAATGACTGTGGTGATGCTTTAGGAAAGGACCACACATACGATGACTCTTTTGCTGGTTTAGGAAAAGAAAGACATGCAACGAGTCTGGTGGTGGTTGAGGAAAGCAACACACATGCAATGACTACGGTGGTGGTTTAAGAAAGGAACACACATGCAATGACACTAGTGGATCCATGTGGTTTAGGAAAATAAGACACATGCAATGAATGGTGGTGGTTTAGGAAAGGAACACACATGCAATGAATCTGGTGTGGTTTAAGAAAGGAACCTACATGCAATGACACTGGTGGATCCATGTGGTTTAGGAAAAGAAGACACATGCAATGACTCTGGTGGTGGTTTAGGAAAGGAAAACACATGCAATGACTCTGGTGGTGGTTTAGGAAAGGAAGAGACATGCAATGACTCTAGTGGTGGTTCAGGAAAAGAAGACACATGCAATGACTCTTGTGGTGGTTTAAGAAAAGAAGACACATGCAATGACTCTGGTGGTGGTTTAGGAAAGTAACACACATGCAATGACTCTAGTGGTGGTTTAGGAAAGGAAGACACATGCAATGACACTGGTGGATCCATGTGGTTTAGGAAAAGAAGACACAGGCAATGACTCTGGTGTTGGTTTAGGAAAGGAAGACACATGCAATGACTCTGGTGGTGGTTTAAGAAAGGAACCTACATGCAATGACACTGGTGGATCCATGTGGTTTAGGAAAAGAAGACACATGCAATCACTCTGGTGGTGGTTTAGGAAAGGAAGACACATAAAATGACTCTGGTGGCAGTTCAGGAAAAGAAGACACATGCAATGACTCTTGTGGTGGTTTAAAAAAAGAAGACACATGCAATGACTATGGTGGTGGTTTAGGAAAGGAACACACATGCAATGACTCTGGTGGTGGTTTAAGAAAGGAACACACATGCAATAATTCTGGTGGATCCATGTGGTTTACGAAAAGAAGGCACATGCAATGACTCGGGTGGTGGTTTAGGAAAGGAACACACATGAAATGACTCTGGTGGTGGTTTAAGAAAGGAACACACATACAATGACACTGGTGGATCCATGTGGTTTAGGAAACAAGACACATGCAATGACTCTCATGGTCGTTTAGGAAAAGAAGACACATGCAATGACTCTGGTGGATCCATGTGGTTTAGGAAAAGAAGACACATGCAATGACTCTTGTGGTGGTCTAGGAAAGGAACACACATGCAATGACTCTGGTGGTGGTTTAAGAAAGGAACACACATGCAATGACACTGGTGGATGCCTGTGGTTTAGGTAAAGAAGACACATGCAATGATTCTGGTCGTGGTTTAGGAAAGGAAGACACATTCAATGACTCTAGTGGTAGTTTTGGAAAGGAACACACATGCAATGACTCTAGCGGTGGTTTAGGAAAGGAAGACACATGTAATGACTCTGGTGGTTTAGGAAAAGAAGACACATGCAATGATTCTGGTGGTGGTTTAGGCAAGGAACACACATGCAATGACTATGGTGGATCCATGTGGTTTAGGAAAAGAACACACATGCAATGACTCTGGTGGTGGTTTAGGAAAATAAGACACATGGAATGACTCTGGTGGTGGGTTAGGAAAAGAAGACACATGCAATGACTCTAGTGGTGGTTTTGGAAAGGAACACACATGCAATGATTTTGGTGGTGGTTTAGGAAAGAAAGACACATGCAATGACAATGGTGGATCCATGTAGTTTAGGAAAAGAAGACACATGAAATGACTGTGGTGGTGGTTAAGGAAAGGAAGACACATGCAATGACTCTAGTGGTGGTTTAGGAAAACAACACACATTTAATCACTCTGGTGGTGGTTTAGGAAATAAACACACATGCAATGACTCTGGTGGTGGTTTTGGAAAGGAAGACACATGCAATGACTCTGGTGGTAGTTTTGGAAAGGAACACACATGCAATGACTCTAGCGGTGGTTTAGGAAAGGAAGACACATGTAATGACTCTGGTGGTTTAGGAAAAGATGACACATGCAATGACTCTGGTGGTGGTTTAGGAAAGGAACACACATGCAATGACTATGGTAGATCCATGTGGTTTAGGAAAAGAACACACATGCAATGACTCTGGTGGTGGTTTAAGAATGGAACAGACATTCAATGACTTTGGTGGTGGTTTAGGAAAATAAGACACATGGAATGACTCTGGTGGTGGTTTAGGAAAGGAAGACACATGCAATGACTCTGGTGGTGGTTTAGGAAAGGAACACACATGCAATGACTCTGGTCGTGGTTTAGGAAAGGAACACACATGCAATGACTCTGGTGGTAGTTTTGGAAACGAACACACATGCATTGACTCTAGCGGTGGTTTAGGAAAGGAAGACACATGCAATGACACTGGTGGATCCATTTGGTTTAGGAAAAGAATACACATGCAATGAC
This sequence comes from Avena sativa, assembly GCA_916181665.1. Lineage (NCBI taxonomy): Eukaryota > Viridiplantae > Streptophyta > Magnoliopsida > Poales > Poaceae > Avena > Avena sativa. The sequence goes on along the minus strand of OV702291.1, from coordinate 370,093,808 downwards.
TCTAGTGGTGGTTTAGGAAAGGAACACACATGCAATTACTCTGGTGGGGGCTTAAGAAAGGAACACACATGAAGTGACACTGGTGAATCCATGTGGTTTAGGAAAAGAAGAAACATCCAATGACTTTGGTGGTGGTTTAGGAAAGGAACACACCTGCTATGACTCTGGTGGATCCATGTGGTTTAGGAAAATAAGACACATGCAATGACTGTGGTGGTGGTTTAGGAAAGGACCACACATACGATGACTCTTTTGCTGGTTTAGGAAAAGAAACACATGCAAGGAGTCTGGTGGTGGTTGAGGAAAGCAACACACATGCAATGACTACGGTGGTGGTTTAAGAAAGGAACACACATGCAATGACACTAGTGGATCCATGTGGTTTAGGAAAATAAGACACATGCAATGAATGGTGGTGGTTTAGGAAAGGAACACACATGCAATGAATCTGGTGTGGTTTAAGAAAGGAACCTACATGCAATGACACTGGTGGATCCATGTGGTTTAGGAAAAGAAGACACATGCAATGACACTGGTGGTGGTTTAGGAAAGGAAAACACATGCAATGACTCTGGTGGTGGTTTAGGAAAGGAAGAGACATGCAATGACTCTGGTGGTGGTTCAGGAAAAGAAGACACATGCAATGACTCTTGTGGTGGTTTAAGAAAAGAAGACACATGCAATGACTCTGGTGGTGGTTTAGGAAAGGAACACACATGCATTGACTCTGGTGGAGGTTTAAGAAAGTAACACACATGCAGTGACTTTGGTGGATCCATGTGGTTTAGGAAAAGAAGCCACATGCAATGACTCGGGTGGTGGTTTAGGAAAGGAAAACACATGAAATGACTCTGGTGGTGGTTAAAAAAGGAACACACATGCAATGGCACTGGTGGATCCATGTGGTTTAGGAAACAAGACACATGCAATGACTCTGGTGGTGGTTTAGGAAAGGAACACACATGCAATTACTCTGGTGGTGGTTTAAGAAAGGAACACATATGCAATGACACTAGTGGATCCCTGTGGTTTACGCAAAGAAGACACGTGCAATGACTCTGGTCATGGTTTAGGAAAGGAACAGACATGAAATGACTCTTGTGGTGGTTTAAGAAAGGAACACACATGCAATTGCACTGGTGGATCCATGTGGTTTAGGAAACAAGACACATGCAATGACTCTGGTGGTGGTTTAGGAAAGGAACACACATGAAATGACTCTAGTGGTGGTTTTAGAAAAGAACACACATGCAATGACTCTAGTGGTGGTTTAGGAAAGGAAGACACATACAATGACTCTGGTGGATTCATGTGGTTTAGGAAAAGAAGACACATGCAATGACTCTGGTGGTGGTTTAGTGAAGGAACACACATGCAATGACTGTGGTGGTGGTTTAAGAAAGGAACCTACATGCAATGACACTGGTGGATCCATGTGGTTTAGGAAAAGAAGACACATGCCATCACTCTGGTGGTGGTTTAGGAAAGGAAGACACATAAAATGACTCTGGTGGTGGTTCAGGAAAAGAAGACACATGCAATGACTCTTGTGGTGGTTTAAGAAAAGAAGACACATGCAATGACTCTGGTGGTGGTTTAGGAAAGGAACACACATGCAATGACTCTGGTGGTGGTTTAAGAAAGGAACACACATGCAATAATTCTGGTGGATCCATGTGGTTTAGGAAAAGAAGGCACATGCAATGACTCGGGTGGTGGTTTAGGAAGGGAACACACATGAAATGACTCTGGTGGTGGTTTAAGAAAGGAACACACATACAATGACACTGGTGGATCCATGTGGTTTAGGAAACAAGACACATGCAATGACTCTTGTGGTCGTTTAGGAAAAGGAGACACATGCAATGACTCTGGTGGATCCATGTGGTTTAGGAAAAGAAGACACATGCAATGACTCTTGTGGTTGTCTAGGAAAGGAACACACATGCAATGACTCTGGTGGTGGTTTAAGAAAGGAACACACATGCAATGACACTGGTGGATGCCTGTGGTTTAGGTAAAGAAGACACATGAAATGATTCTGGTCGTGGTTTAGGAAAGGAAGAGACATGCAATGACTCTGGTAGTGGTTTAGGAAAGGAAGAGACATGCAATGACTCTGGTGGTGGTTCAGGAAAAGAAGACACATGCAATGACTCTTATGGTGGTTTAAGAAAAGAAGACACACGCAATGACTCTGTGGTGGTTTAGGAAAGGAACACACATGCATTGACTCTGGTGGTGGTTTAAGAAAGTAACACACATGCAGTGACTTTGGTGGATCCATGTGGTTTAGGAAAAGAAGCCACATGCAATGACTCGGGTGGTGGTTTAGGAAAGGAAAACAGATGAAGTGACTCTGGTGGTGGTTAAAAAAGGAACACAGATGCAATGGCACTGGTGGATCCATGTGGTTTAGGAAACAAGACACATGCAATGACTCTGGTTATCGTTTAGGAAAAGAAGACACATGCAATTGACTCTAGTGGTGGTTTTGGAAAGGAACACACATGCAATGACTCTGGTGGTGGTTTAGGAAACAAGACACATGCAATGACTCTGGTTGTCGTTTAGGAAAACAAGACACATGCAATGACTCTAGTGGTGGTTTTGGAAAGGAACACACATGCAATGACTCTGGTGGTGGTTTAGGAAAGGAACACACATGCAATTACTCTGGTGGTGGTTTAAGAAAGGAACACATATGCAATGACACTAGTGGATCCCTGTGGTTTAGGCAAAGAAGACATATGCAATGACTCTGGTCATGGTTTAGGAAAGGAACAGACATGAAATGACTCTGGTGGTGGTTTAAGAAAGGAACACACATGCAATTGCACTGGTGGATCCATGTGGTTTAGGAAACAAGACACATGCAATGACTCTGGTGGTGGTTTAGGAAAGGAACACACATGAAATGACTCTAGTGGTGGTTTTGGAAAAGAACACACATGCAATGACTCTGGTGGTGGTTTAGGAAAGGAAGACACATACAATGACTCTGGTGGTGGTTTAGTGAAGGAACACACATGCAATGACTCTGGTGGTGGTTTAAGAAAGGAACCTACATGCAATGACACTTGTGGATCCATGTGGTTTAGGAAAACAAGACACATGCAATCACTCTGGTGGTGGTTTAGGAAAGGAAGACACATAAAATGACTCTGGTGGTGGTTCAGGAAAAGAAAACACATGCAATGACTCTTGTGGTGGTTTAAGAAAAGAAGACACATGCAATGACTCTGGTGGTGGTTTAGGAAAGGAACACACAAGCAATGACTCTGGTGGTGGTTTAAGAAAGGAACACACATGCAATAATTCTGGTGGATCCATGTGGTTTAGGAAAAGAAGGCACATGCAATGACTCGGGTGGTGGTTTAGGAAAGGAACACACATGAAATGACTCTGGTGGTGGTTTAAGAAAGGAACACACATACAATGACACTGGTGGATCCATGTGGTTTAGGAAACAAGACACATGCAATGACTCTCGTGGTCATTTAGGAAAAGAAGACACATGCAATGACTCTGGTGGACCCATGTGGTTTAGGAAAAGAAGACACATGCAATGACTCTTGTGGTGGTCTAGGAAAGAAACACACATGCAATGACTCTGGTGGTGGTTTAAGAAAGGAACACACATGCAATGACACTGGTGGATGCCTGTGGTTTAGGTAAAGAAGACAAATGCAATGATTCTGGTCGTGGTTTAGGAAAGGAAGACACATGCAATGACTCTAGTGGTTGTTTTGGAAAGGAACACACATGCATTGACTCTAGCGGTGGTTTAGGAAAGGAAGACACATTTAATGACTCTGGTGGTTTAGGAAATGAAGACACATGCAATGACTCTGGTGGTGGTTTAGGAAAGGAACACACATGCAATGACTATGGTGGATCCATGTGGTTTAGGAAAAGAACACACATGCAATGACTCTGGTGGTGGTTTAAGAATGGAACAGACATTCAATGACTTTGGTGGTGGTTTAGGAAAATAAGACACATGGAATGACTCTGGTGGTGGGTTAGGAAAAGAAGACACATGCAATGACTCTAGTGGTGGTTTTGGAAAGGAACACACATGCAATGATTTTGGTGGTGGTTTAGGAAAGAAAGACACATGCAATGACAATGGTGGATCCATGTAGTTTAGGAAAAGAAGACACATGAAATGACTCTGGTGGTGGTTTAGGAAAGGAAGACACATGCAATGACTCTAGTGGTGGTTTAGGAAAACAACACACATTTAATGACTCTGGTGGTGGTTTAGGAAATAAACACACATGCAATGACTCTGGTGGTGGTTTTGGAAAGGAAGACACATGTAATGACTCTGGTGGTAGTTTTGGAAAGGAACACACATGCAATGACTCTAGCAGTGGTTTAGGAAAGGAAGACACATGTAATGACTCTGGTGGTTTAGGAAAAGAAGACACATGCAATGACTCTGGTGGTGGTTTAGGAAAGGAACACACGTGCAATGACTATGGTGGATCCATGTGGTTTAGGAAAAGAACACACATGCAATGACTCTGGTGGTGGTTTAAGAATGGAACAGACATTCAATGACTTTGGTGGTGGTTTAGAAAAATAAGACACATGGAATGACTCTGGTGGTGGTATAGGAAAGGAAGACACATGCAATGACTCTTGTGGTGGTTTAGGAAAGGAACACACATGCAATGACTCTGGTGGTAGTTTTGGAAACGAACACACATGCAGTGACTCTAGCGGTGGTTTAGGAAAGGAAGACACATGCAATGACACTGGTGGATCGATTTGGTTTAGGAAAAGAATACACATGCAATGACTCTAGTGGTGGTTTAGGAAAGGAACGCACATGCAATTACTCTGGTGGTGGTTTAAGAAAGGAACACACATGAAGTGACACTGGTGAATCCATGTAGTTTAGGAAAAGAAGAAACATCCAATGACTTTGGTGGTGGTTTAGGAAAGGAACACACATGCAATGACTCTGGTGGATCCATGTGGTTTAGGAAAATAAGACACATGCAATGACTGTGGTGGTGGTTTAGGAAAGGACCACACATACAATGACTCTTGTGCTGGTTTAGGAAAAGAAACACATGCAATGACTCTGGTGGTGGTTGAGGAAAGGAACACACATACAATGACTATGGTGGTGGTTTAAGAAAGGAACACACATGCAATGACACTAGTGGATCCATGTGGTTTAGGAAAATAAGACACATGCAATGAATGGTGGTGGTTTAGGAAAGGAACACACATGCAATGAATCTGGTGTGGTTTAAGAAAGGAACCTACATGCAATGACACTGGTGGATCCATGTGGTTTAGGAAAAGAAGATACATGCAATGACTCTGGTGGTGGTTTAGGAAAGGAAAACACATGCAATGACTCTGGTGGTGGTTTAGGAAAGGAAGAGACATGCAATGACTCTGGTGGTGGTTCAGGAAAAGAAGACACATGCAATGACTCTTGTGGTGGTTTAAGAAAAGAAGACACATGCAATGACTCTGGTGGTGGTTTAGCAAAGGAACACACATGCATTGACTCTCGTGGTGGTTTAAGAAAGTAACACACATGCAGTGACTTTGGTGGATCCATGTGGTTTAGGAAAAGAAGCCACATGCAATGACTTGGGTGGTGGTTTAGGAAAGGAAAACACATGAAATGACTCTGGTGGTGGTTAAAAAAGGCACACACATGCAATGGCACTGGTGGATCCATGTGGTTTAGGAAACAAGACACATCCAATGACTCTGGTTGTCGTTTAGGAAAACAAGACACATGCAATTGACTCTAGTGGTGGTTTTGGAAAGGAACACACATGCAATTACTCTGGTGGTGGTTTAGGAAACAAGACACATGCAACGACACTGGTTGTCGTTTAGGAAAACAAGACACATGCAATGACTCTAGTGGTGGTTTTGGAAAGAAAAACACATGCAATGACTCTGGTGGTGGTTTAGGAAAGGAACACACATGCAATTACTCTGGTGGTGGTTTAAGAAAGGAACACATATGCAATGACACTAGTGGATCCCTGTGGTTTAGGCAAAGAAGACACATGCAATGACTCTGGTCATGGTTTAGGAAAGGAACAGACATGAAATGACTCTGGTGGTGGTTTAAGAAAGGAACACACATGCATTTGCACTGGTGGATCCATGTGGTTTAGGAAACAAGACACATGCAATGACTCTGGTGGTGGTTTAGGAAAGGAACAAACATCAAATGACTCTAGTGGTGGTTTTGGAAAAGAACACACATGCAATGACTCTGGTGGTGGTTTAGGAAAGGAAGACACATACAATGACTCTGGTGGATTCATGTGGTTTAGGAAAATAAGGCACATGCAATGACACTAGTGTATCCATGTGGTTTAGGAAACAAGACACATGCAATGACTCGCGTGGTCGTTTAGGAAAAGAAGACACATGCAATGACTCTGGTGGATCCATGTGGTTTAGGAAAAGAAGATACATGCAATGACTCTTGTGGTGGTCTAGGAAAGGAACACACATGCAATGACTCTGGTGGTGGTTTAAGAAAGGAACACACATGCAATGACACTGGTGGATGCCTGTGGTTTAGGTAAAGAAGACACATGCAATGATTCTGGTCGTGGTTTAGGAAAGGAAGACACATGCAATGACTCTAGTGGTTGTTTTGGAAAGGAACACACATGCAATGACTCTAGCGGTGGTTTAGGAAAGGAAGACACATTTAATGACTCTGGTGGTTTAGGAAATGAAGACACATGCAATGACTCTGGTGGTGGTTTAGGAAAGGAACACACATGCAATGACTATGGTGGATCCATGTGGTTTAGGAAAAGAACACACATGCAATGACTATGGTGGTGGTTTCAGAATGGAACAGACATTCAATGACTTTGGTGGTGGTTTAGGAAAATAAGACACATGGAATGACTCTGGTGGTGGGTTAGGAAAAGAAGACACATGCAATGACTCTAGTGGTGGTTTTGGAAAGGAACACACATGCAATGATTTTGGTGGTGGTTTAGGAAAGAAAGACACATGCAATGACAATGGTGGATCCATGTAGTTTAGGAAAAGAAGACACATGAAATGACTCTGGTGGTGGTTTAGGAAAGGAAGACACATGCAATGACTCTAGTGGTGGTTTAGGAAAACAACACACATTTAATGACACTGGTGGTGGTTTAGGAAATAAACACACATGCAATGACTCTGTTGGTGGTTTGGAAAGGAAGACACATGCAATGACTCTGGTGGTAGTTTTGGAAAGGAACACACATGCAATGACTCTAGCAGTGGTTTAGGAAAGGAAGACACATGTAATGACTCTGGTGGTTTAGGAAAAGAAGACACATGCAATGACTCTGGTGGTGGTTTAGGAAAGGAACACACATGCAATGACTATGGTGGATCCATGTGGTTTAGGAAAAGAACACACATGCAATGAATCTAGTGGTGGTTTAAGAATGGAACAGACATTCAATGACTTTGGTGGTGGTTTAGAAAAATAAGACACATGGAATGACTCTGGTGGTGGTTTAGGAATGGAACACACATGCATTGACTCTCGTGGTGGTTTAAGAAAGTAACACACATGCAGTGACTTTGGTGGATCCATGTGGTTTAGGAAAAGAAGCCACATGCAATGACTTGGGTGGTGGTTTAGGAAAGGAAAACACATGAAATGACTCTGGTGGTGGTTAAAAAAGGCACACACATGCAATGGCACTGGTGGATCCATGTGGTTTAGGAAACAAGACACATCCAATGACTCTGGTTGTCGTTTAGGAAAAGAAGACACATGCAATTGACTCTAGTGGTGGTTTTGGAAAGGAACACACATGCAATTACTCTGGTGGTGGTTTAGGAAACAAGACACATGCAACGACTCTGGTTGTCGTTTAGGAAAACAAGACACATGCAATGACTCTAGTGGTGGTTTTGGAAAGGAACACACATGCAATGACTCTGGTGGTGGTTTAGGAAAGGAACACACATGCAATTACTCTGGTGGTGGTTTAAGAAAGGAACACATATGCAATGACACTAGTGGATCCCTGTGGTTTAGGCAAAGAAGACACATGCAATGACTCTGGTCATGGTTTAGGAAAGGAACAGACATGAAATGACTCTGGTGGTGGTTTAAGAAAGGAACACACATGCATTTGCACTGGTGGATCCATGTGGTTTAGGAAACAAGACACATGCAATGACTCTGGTGGTGGTTTAGGAAAGGAACAAACATGAAATGACTCTAGTGGTGGTTTTGGAAAAGAACACACATGCAATGACTCTGGTGGTGGTTTAGGAAAGGAAGACACATACAATGACTCTTGTGGATTCATGTGGTTTAGGAAAATAAGACACATGCAATGACACTAGTGTATCCATGTGGTTTAGGAAACAAGACACATGCAATGACTCGCGTGGTCGTTTAGGAAAAGAAGACACATGCAATGACTCTGGTGGATCCATGTGGTTTAGGAAAAGAAGATACATGCAATGACTCTTGTGGTGGTCTAGGAAAGGAACACACATGCAATGACTCTGGTGGTGGTTTAAGAAAGGAACACACATGCAATGACACTGGTGGATGCCTGTGGTTTAGGTAAAGAAGACACATGCAATGATTCTGGTCGTGGTTTAGGAAAGGAAGACACATGCAATGACTCTAGTGGTTGTTTTGGAAAGGAACACACATGCAATGACTCTAGCGGTGATTTAGGAAAGGAAGACACATTTAATGACTCTGGTGGTTTAGGAAATGAAGACACATGCAATGACTCTGGTGGTGGTTTAGGAAAGGAACACACATGCAATGACTATGGTGGATCCATGTGGTTTAGGAAAAGAACACACATGCAATGACTATGGTGGTGGTTTCAGAATGGAACAGACATTCAATGACTTTGGTGGTGGTTTAGGAAAATAAGACACATGGAATGACTCTGGTGGTGGGTTAGGAAAAGAAGACACATGCAATGACTCTAGTGGTGGTTTTGGAAAGGAACACACATGCAATGATTTTGGTGGTGGTTTAGGAAAGAAAGACACATGCAATGACAATGGTGGATCCATGTAGTTTAGGAAAAGAAGACACATGAAATGACTCTGGTGGTGGTTTAGGAAAGGAAGACACATGCAATGACTCTAGTGGTGGTTTAGGAAAACAACACACATTTAATGACACTGGTGGTGGTTTAGGAAATAAACACACATGCAATGACTCTGTTGGTGGTTTGGAAAGGAAGACACATGCAATGACTCTGGTGGTAGTTTTGGAAAGGAACACACATGCAATGACTCTAGCAGTGGTTTAGGAAAGGAAGACACATGTAATGACTCTGGTGGTTTAGGAAAAGAAGACACATGCAATGACTCTGGTGGTGGTTTAGGAAAGGAACACACATGCAATGACTATGGTGGATCCATGTGGTTTAGGAAAAGAACACACATGCAATGAATCTAGTGGTGGTTTAAGAATGGAACAGACATTCAATGACTTTGGTGGTGGTTTAGAAAAATAAGACACATGGAATGACTCTGGTGGTGGTTTAGGAATGGAACACACATGCATTGACTCTCGTGGTGGTTTAAGAAAGTAACACACATGCAGTGACTTTGGTGGATCCATGTGGTTTAGGAAAAGAAGCCACATGCAATGACTTGGGTGGTGGTTTAGGAAAGGAAAACACATGAAATGACTCTGGTGGTGGTTAAAAAAGGCACACACATGCAATGGCACTGGTGGATCCATGTGGTTTAGGAAACAAGACACATCCAATGACTCTGGTTGTCGTTTAGGAAAAGAAGACACATGCAATTGACTCTAGTGGTGGTTTTGGAAAGGAACACACATGCAATTACTCTGGTGGTGGTTTAGGAAACAAGACACATGCAACGACTCTGGTTGTCGTTTAGGAAAACAAGACACATGCAATGACTCTAGTGGTGGTTTTGGAAAGGAACACACATGCAATGACTCTGGTGGTGGTTTAGGAAAGGAACACACATGCAATTACTCTGGTGGTGGTTTAAGAAAGGAACACATATGCAATGACACTAGTGGATCCCTGTGGTTTAGGCAAAGAAGACACATGCAATGACTCTGGTCATGGTTTAGGAAAGCAACAGACATGAAATGACTCTGGTGGTGGTTTAAGAAAGGAACACACATGCATTTGCACTGGTGGATCCATGTGGTTTAGGAAACAAGACACATGCAATGACTCTGGTGGTGGTTTAGGAAAGGAACAAACATGAAATGACTCTAGTGGTGGTTTTGGAAAAGAACACACATGCAATGACTCTGGTGGTGGTTTAGGAAAGGAAGACACATACAATGACTCTGGTGGATTCATGTGGTTTAGGAAAATAAGACACATGCAATGACACTAGTGTATCCATGTGGTTTAGGAAACAAGACACATGCAATGACTCTCGTGGTCGTTTAGGAAAAGAAGACACATGCAATGACTCTGGTGGATCATTGTGGTTTAGGAAAAGAAGATACATGCAATGACTCTTGTGGTGGTCTAGGAAAGGAACACACATGCAATGACTCTGGTGGTGGTTTAAGAAAGGAACACACATGCAATGACACTGGTGGATGCCTGTGGTTTAGGTAAAGAAGACACATGCAATGATTCTGGTCGTGGTTTAGGAAAGGAAGACACATGCAATGACTCTAGTGGTTGTTTTGGAAAGGAACACACATGCAATGACTCTAGCGGTGGTTTAGGAAAGGAAGACACATTTAATGACTCTGGTGGTGTAGGAAATGAAGACACATGCAATGACTCTGGTGGTGGTTTAGGAAAGGAACACACATGCAATGACTATGGTGGATCCATGTGGTTTAGGAAAAGAACACACATGCAATGACTCTGGTGGTGGTTTCAGAATGGAACAGACATTCAATGACTTTGGTGGTGGTTTAGGAAAATAAGACACATGGAATGACTCTGGTGGTGGGTTAGGAAAAGAAGACACATGTAATGACTCTAGTGGTGGTTTTGGAAAGGAACACACATGCAATGATTTTGGTGGTGGTTTAGGAAAGAAAGACACATGCAATGACAATGGTGGATCCATGTAGTTTAGGAAAAGAAGACACATGAAATGACTCTGGTTGTTGTTTAGGAAAGGAAGACACATGCAATGACTCTAGTGGTGGTTTAGGAAAACAACACACATTTAATGACACTGGTGGTGGTTTAGGAAATAAACACACATGCAATGACTCTGTTGGTGGTTTGGAAAGGAAGACACATGCAATGACTCTAGTGGTAGTTTTGGAAAGGAACACACATGCAATGACTCTAGCAGTGGTTTAGGAAAGGAAGACACATGTAATGACTCTGGTGGTTTAGGAAAAGAAGACACATGCAATGACTCTGGTGGTGGTTTAGGAAAGGAACACACATGCAATGACTATGGTGGATCCATGTGGTTTAGGAAAAGAACACACATGCAATGACTCTGGTGGTGGTTTAAGAATGGAACAGACATTCAATGACTTTGGTGGTGGTTTAGAAAAATAAGACACATGGAATGACTCTGGTGGTGGTTTAGGAAAGGAAGACACATGCAATGACTCTGGTGGTGGTTTAGGAAAGGAACACACATGCAATGACTCTAGCGGTGGTTTAGGAAAGGAAGACACATGCAATGACACTGGTGGATCCATTTGGTTTAGGAAAAGAATACACATGCAATGACTCTAGTGGTGGTTTAGGAAAGGAACGCACATGCAATTACTCTGGTGGTGGTTTAAGAAAGGAACACACATGAAGTGACACTGGTGAATCCATGTGGTTTAGGAAAAGAAGAAACATCCAATGACTTTGGTGGTGGCTTAGGAAAGGAACACACATGTAATGACTCTGGTGGATCCATGTGGTTTAGGAAAATAAGACACATGCAATGACTGTGGTGGTGGTTTAGGAAAGGACCACACATACAATGACTCTTGTGCTGGTTTAGGAAAAGAAACACATGCAATGACTCTGGTGGTGGTTGAGGAAAGGAACACACATACAATGACTATGGTGGTGGTTTAAGAAAGGAACACACATGCAATGACACTAGTGGATCCATGTGGTTTAGGAAAATAAGACACATGCAATGAATGGTGGTGGTTTAGGAAAGGAACACACATGCAATGAATCTGGTGTGGTTTAAGAAAGGAACCTACATGCAACGACACTGGTGGTGGTTTAGGAAAGGAAAACACATGCAATGACTCTGGTGGTGGTTTAGGAAAGGAAGAGACATGCAATGACTCTGGTGGTGGTTCAGGAAAAGAAGACACATGCAATGACTCTTGTGGTGGTTTAAGAAAAGAAGACACATGCAATGACTCTGGTGGTGGTTTAGCAAAGGAACACACATGCATTGACTCTGGTGGTGGTTTAAGAAAGTAACACACATGCAGTGACTTTGGTGGATCCATGTGGTTTAGGAAAAGAAGCCACATGCAATGACTCGGGTGGTGGTTTAGGCAAGGAAAACACATGAAATGACTCTGGTGGTGGTTAAAAAAGGAACACAAATGCAATGGCACTGGTGGATCCATGTGGTTTAGGAAACAAGACACATCCAATGACTCTGGTTGTCGTTTAGGAAAAGAAGACACATGCAATTGACTCTAGTGGTGGTTTTGGAAAGGAACACACATGCAATGACTCTGGTGGTGGTTTAGGAAACAAGACACATGCAATGACTCTGGTTGTCGTTTAGGAAAACAAGACACATGCAATGACTCTAGTGGTGGTTTTGGAAAGGAACACACATGCAATGACTCTGGTGGTGGTTTAGGAAAGGAACACACATGCAATTACTCTGGTGGTGGTTTAAGAAAGGAACACATATGCAATGACACTAGTGGATCCCTGTGGTTTAGGCAAAGAAGACACATGCAATGACTCTGGTCATGGTTTAGGAAAGGAACAGACATGAAATGACTCTGGTGGTGGTTTAAGAAAGGGACACACATGCATTTGCACTGGTGGATCCATGTGGTTTAGGAAACAAGACACATGCAATGACTCTGGTGGTGGTTTAGGAAAGGAACACACATGAAATGACTCTGGTGGTGGTTTTGGAAAAGAACACACATGCAATGACTTTGGTGGTGGTTTAGGAAAGGAAGACACATACAATGACTCTGGTGGATTCATGTGGTTTAGGAAAAGAAGACACATGCAATGACTCTGGTGGTGGTTTAGTGAAGGAACACACATGCAATGACTCTGGTGGTGGTTTAAGAAAGGAACCTACATGCAATGACACTTGTGGATCCATGTGGTTTAGGAAAACAAGACACATGCAATCACTCTGGTGGTGGTTTAGGAAAGGAAGACACATAAAATGACTCTGGTGGTGGTTCAGGAAAAGAAGACACATGCAATGACTCTTGTGGTGGTTTAAGAAAACAAGACACATGCAATGACTCTGGTGGTGGTTTAGGAAAGGAACACACATGCAATGACTCTTGTGGTGGTTTAGGAAAGGAACACATATGCAATGACACTAGTGGATCCCTGTGGTTTAGGCAAAGAAGACATATGCAATGACTCTGGTCATGGTTTAGGAAAGGAACAGACATGAAATGACTCTGGTGGTGGTTTAAGAAAGGAACACACATGCAATTGCACTGGTGGATCCATGTGGTTTAGGAAACAAGACACATGCAATGACTCTGGTGGTGGTTTAGGAAAGGAACACACATGAAATGACTCTAGTGGTGGTTTTGGAAAAGAACACACATGCAATGACTCTGGTGGTGGTTTAGGAAAGGAAGACACATACAATGACTCTGGTGGATTCATGTGGTTTAGGAAAAGAAGACACATGCAATGACTCTGGTGGTGGTTTAGTGAAGGAACACACATGCAATGACTCTGGTGGTGGTTTAAGAAAGGAACCTACATGCAATGACACTTGTGGATCCATGTGGTTTAGGAAAACAAGACACATGCAATCACTCCGGTGGTGGTTTAGGAAAGGAAGACACATAAAATGACTCTGGTGGTGGTTCAGGAAAAGAAGACACATGCAATGACTCTTGTGGTGGTTTAAGAAAAGAAGACACATGCAATGACTCTGGTGGTGGTTTAGGAAAGGAACACACATGCAATGACTCTGGTGGTGGTTTAAGAAAGGAACACACATGCAATAATTCTGGTGGATCCATGTGGTTTAGGAAAAGAAGGCACATGCAATGACTCGGGTGGTGGTTTAGGAAAGGAACACACATGAAATGACTCTGGTGGTGGTTTAAGAAAGGAACACACATACAATGACACTGGTGGATCCATGTGGTTTAGGAAACAAGACACATGCAATGACTCTCGTGGTCGTTTAGGAAAAGAAGACACATGCAATGACTCTGGTGGACCCATGTGGTTTAGGAAAAGAAGACACATGCAATGACTCTTGTGGTGGTCTACGAAAGGAACACACATGCAATGACTCTGGTGGTGGTTTAAGAAAGGAACACACATGCAATGACACTGGTGGATGCCTGTGGTTTAGGTAAAGAAGACAAATGCAATGATTCTGGTCGTGGTTTAGGAAAGGAAGACACATGCAATGACTCTAGTGGTTGATTTGGAAAGGAACACACATGCATTGACTCTAGCGGTGGTTTAGGAAAGGAAGACACATTTAATGACTCTGGTGGTTTAGGAAATGAAGACACATGCAATGACTCTGGTGGTGGTTTAGGAAAGGAACACACATGCAATGACTATGGTGGATCCATGTGGTTTAGGAAAAGAACACACATGCAATGACACTGGTGGTGGTTTAAGAATGGAACAGACATTCAATGACTTTGGTGGTGGTTTAGGAAAATAAGACACATGGAATGACTCTGGTGGTGGGTTAGGAAAAGAAGACACATGCAATGACTCTAGTGGTGGTTTTGGAAAAGAACACACATGCAATGATTTTGGTGGTGGTTTAGGAAAGAAAGACACATGCAATGACAATGGTGGATCCATGTAGTTTAGGAAAAGAAGACACATGAAATGACTCTGGTGGTGGTTTAGGAAAGGAAGACACATGCAATGACTCTAGTGGTGGTTTAGGAAAACAACACACATTTAATGACTCTGGTGGTGGTTTAGGAAATAAACACACATGCAATGACTCTGGTGGTGGTTTTGGAAAGGAAGACACATGCAATGACTCTGGTGGTAGTTTTGGAAAGGAACACACATGCAATGACTATAGCGGTGGTTTAGGAAAGGAAGACACATGTAATGACTCTGGTGGTTTAGGAAAAGAAGACACATGCAATGACTCTGGTGGTGGTTTAGGAAAGGAACACACATGCAATGACTATGGTGGATCCATGTGGTTTAGGAAAAGAACACACATGCAATGACTCTGGTGGTGGTTTAAGAATGGAACAGACATTCAATGACTTTGGTGGTGGTTTAGAAAAATAAGACACATGGAATGACTCTGGTGGTGGTTTAGGAAAGGAAGACACATGCAATGACTCTGGTGGTGGTTTAGGAAAGGAACACACATGCAATGACTCTGGTGGTAGTTTTGGAAATGAACACACATGCAATGACTCTAGCGGTGGTTTAGGAAAGGAAGACACATGCAATGACACTGGTGGATCCATTTGGTTTAGGAAAAGAATACACATGCAATGACTCTAGTGGTGGTTTAGGAAAGGAACACACATGCTATTACTCTGGTGGTGGTTTAAGAAAGGAACACACATGAAGTGACACTGGTGAATCCATGTGGTTTAGGAAAAGAAGAAACATCCAATGACTTTGGTGGTGGTTTAGGAAAGGAACACACATGCAATGACTCTGGTGGATCCATGTGGTTTAGGAAAATAAGACACATGCAATGACTGTGGTGGTGTTTTAGGAAAGGACCACACATACAATGACTCTTGTGCTGGTTTAGGAAAAGAAACACATGCGATGAATCTGGTGGTGGTTGAGGAAAGGAACACACATACAATGACTATGGTGGTGGTTTAAGAAAGGAACACACATGCAATGACACTAGTGGATCCATGTGGTTTAGGAAAATAAGACACATGCAATGAATGGTGGTGGTTTAGGAAAGGAACACACATGCAATGAATCTGGTGTGGTTTAAGAAAGGAACCTACATGCAATGACACTGGTGGTGGTTTAGGAAAGGAAAACACATGCAATGACTCTGGTGGTGGTTTAGGAAAGGAAGAGACATGCAATGACTCTGGTGGTGGTTCAGGAATAGAAGACACATGCAATGACTCTTGTGGTGGTTTAAGAAAAGAAGACACATGCAATGACTCTGGTGGTGGTTTAGCAAAGGAACACACATGCATTGACTCTGGTGGTGGTTTAAGAAAGTAACACACATGCAGTGACTTTGGTGGATCCATGTGGTTTAGGAAAAGAAGCCACATGCAATGACTCGGGTGGTGGTTTAGGAAAGGAAAACACATGAAATGACTCTGGTGGTGGTTAAAAAAGGAACACAAATGCAATGGCACTGGTGGATCCATGTGGTTTAGGAAAAAGGACACATCCAATGACTCTGGTTGTCGTTTAGGAAAAGAAGACACATGCAATTGACTCTAGTGGTGGTTTTGGAAAGGAACACACATGCAATGACTCTGGTGGTGGTTTAGGAAACAAGACACATGCAATGACTCTGGTTGTCGTTTAGGAAAACAAGACAAATGCAATGACTCTAGTGGTGGTTTTGGAAAGGAACACACATGCAATGACTCTGGTGGTGGTTTAGGAAAGGAACACACATGCAATTACTCTGGTGGTGGTTTAAGAAAGGAACACATATGCAATGACACTAGTGGATCCCTGTGGTTTAGGCAAAGAAGACACATGCAATGACTATGGTCATGGTTTAGGAAAGGAACAGACATGAAATGACTCTGGTGGTGGTTTAAGAAAGGGACACACATGCATTCGCACTGGTGGATCCATGTGGTTTAGGAAACAAGACACATGCAATGACTCTGGTGGTGGTTTAGGAAAGGAACACACATGAAATGACTCTAGTGGTGGTTTTGGAAAAGAACACACATGCAATGACTCTGGTGGTGGTTTAGGAAAGGAAGACACATACAATGACTCTGGTGGATTCACGTGGTTTAGGAAAAGAAGACACATGCAATGACTCTGGTGGTGGTTTAGTGAAGGAACACACATGCAATGACTCTGGTGGTGGTTTAAGAAAGGAACCTACATTCAATGACACTGGTGGATCCATGTGGTTTAGAAAAAGAAGACACATGCAATCACTCTGGTGGTGGTTTAGGAAAGGAAGACACATAAAATGACTCTGGTGGCGGTTCTGGAAAAGAAGACACATGCAATGACTCTTGTGGTGGTTTAAGAAAAGCAGACACATGCAATGACTCTGGTGGTGGTTTAAGAAAGGAACACACATGCAATAATTCTGGTGGATCCATGTGGTTTAGGAAAAGAAGGCACATGCAATGACTCGGGTGGTGGTTTAGGAAAGGAACACACATGAAATGACTCTGGTGGTGGTTTAAGAAAGGGACACACATGCATTTGCACTGGTGGATCCATGTGGTTTAGGAACCAAGACACATGCAATGACTCTGGTGGTGGTTTAGGAAAGGAACACACATGAAATGACTCTAGTGGTGGTTTTGGAAAAGAACACACATGCAATGACTCTAGTGGTGCTTTAGGAAAGGAAGACACATACAATGACTCTGGTGGATTCATGTGGTTTAGGAAAAGAAGACACATGCAATGACTCTGGTGGTGGTTTAGTGAAGGAACACACATGCAATGACTCTGGTGGTGGTTTAAGAAAGGAACCTACATGCAATGACACTGGTGGATCCATGTGGTTTAGGAAAACAAGACACATGCAATCACTCTGGTGGTGGTTTAGGAAAGGAAGACACATAAAATGACTCTGGTGGTGGTTCAGGAAAAGAAGACACATGCAATGACTCTTGTGGTGGTTTAAGAAAACAAGACACATGCAATGACTCTGGTGGTGGTTTAGGAAAGGAACACACATGCAATGACTCTTGTGGTGGTTTAGGAAAGGAACACACATGCAATTACTCTGGTGGTGGTTTAAGAAAGGAACACATATGCAATGACACTAGTGGATCCCTGTGGTTTAGGCAAAGAAGACATATGCAATGACTCTGGTCATGGTTTAGGAAAGGAACAGACATGAAATGACTCTGGTGGTGGTTTAAGAAAGGAACACACATGCAATTGCACTGGTGGATCCATGTGGTTTAGGAAACAAGACACATGCAATGACTCTGGTGGTGGTTTAGGAAAGGAACACACATGAAATGACTCTAGTGGTGGTTTTGGAAAAGAACACACATGCAATGACTCTGGTGGTGGTTTAGGAAAGGAAGACACATACAATGACTCTGGTGGATTCATGTGGTTTAGGAAAAGAAGACACATGCAATGACTCTGGTGGTGGTTTAGTGAAGGAACACACATGCAATGACTCTGGTGGTGGTTTAAGAAAGGAACCTACATGCAATGACACTTGTGGATCCATGTGGTTTAGGAAAACAAGACACATGCAATCACTCCGGTGGTGGTTTAGGAAAGGAAGACACATAAAATGACTCTGGTGGTGGTTCAGGAAAAGAAGACACATGCAATGACTCTTGTGGTGGTTTAAGAAAAGAAGACACATGCAATGACTCTGGTGGTGGTTTAGGAAAGGAACACACATGCAATGACTCTGGTGGTGGTTTAAGAAAGGAACACACATGCAATAATTCTGGTGGATCCATGTGGTTTAGGAAAAGAAGGCACATGCAATGACTCGGGTGGTGGTTTAGGAAAGGAACACACATGAAATGACTCTGGTGGTGGTTTAAGAAAGGAACACACATACAATGACACTGGTGGATCCATGTGGTTTAGGAAACAAGACACATGCAATGACTCTCGTGGTCGTTTAGGAAAAGAAGACACATGCAATGACTCTGGTGGACCCATGTGGTTTAGGAAAAGAAGACACATGCAATGACTCTTGTGGTGGTCTAGGAAAGGAACACACATGCAATGACTCTGGTGGTGGTTTAAGAAAGGAACACACATGCAATGACACTGGTGGATGCCTGTGGTTTAGGTAAAGAAGACAAATGCAATGATTCTGGTCGTGGTTTAGGAAAGGAAGACACATGCAATGACTCTAGTGGTTGATTTGGAAAGGAACACACATGCATTGACTCTAGCGGTGGTTTAGGAAAGGAAGACACATTTAATGACTCTGGTGGTTTAGGAAATGAAGACACATGCAATGACTCTGGTGGTGGTTTAGGAAAGGAACACACATGCAATGACTATGGTGGATCCATGTGGTTTAGGAAAAGAACACACATGCAATGACACTGGTGGTGGTTTAAGAATGGAACAGACATTCAATGACTTTGGTGGTGGTTTAGGAAAATAAGACACATGGAATGACTCTCGTGGTGGGTTAGGAAAAGAAGACACATGCAATGACTCTAGTGGTGGTTTTGGAAAAGAACACACATGCAATGATTTTGGTGGTGGTTTAGGAAAGAAAGACACATGCAATGACAATGGTGGATCCATGTAGTTTAGGAAAAGAAGACACATGAAATGACTCTGGTGGTGGTTTAGGAAAGGAAGACACATGCAATGACTCTAGTGGTGGTTTAGGAAAACAACACACATTTAATGACTCTGGTGGTGGTTTAGGAAATAAACACACATGCAATGACTCTGGTGGTGGTTTTGGAAAGGAAGACACATGCAATGACTCTGGTGGTAGTTTTGGAAAGGAACACACATGCAATGACTATAGCGGTGGTTTAGGAAAGGAAGACACATGTAATGACTCTGGTGGTTTAGGAAAAGAAGACACATGCAATGACTCTGGTGGTGGTTTAGGAAAGGAACACACATGCAATGACTATGGTGGATCCATGTGGTTTAGGAAAAGAACACACATGCAATGACTCTGGTGGTGGTTTAAGAATGGAACAGACATTCAATGACTTTGGTGGTGGTTTAGAAAAATAAGACACATGGAATGACTCTGGTGGTGGTTTAGGAAAGGAAGACACATGCAATGACTCTGGTGGTGGTTTAGGAAAGGAACACACATGCAATGACTCTGGTGGTAGTTTTGGAAATGAACACACATGCAATGACTCTAGCGGTGGTTTAGGAAAGGAAGACACATGCAATGACACTGGTGGATCCATTTGGTTTAGGAAAAGAATACACATGCAATGACTCTAGTGGTGGTTTAGGAAAGGAACACACATGCAATTACTCTGGTGGTGGTTTAAGAAAGGAACACACATGAAGTGACACTGGTGAATCCATGTGGTTTAGGAAAAGAAGAAACATCCAATGACTTTGGTGGTGGTTTAGGAAAGGAACACACATGCAATGACTCTGGTGGATCCATGTGGTTTAGGAAAATAAGACACATGCAATGACTGTGGTGGTGTTTTAGGAAAGGACCACACATACAATGACTCTTGTGCTGGTTTAGGAAAAGAAACACATGCGATGAATCTGGTGGTGGTTGAGGAAAGGAACACACATACAATGACTATGGTGGTGGTTTAAGAAAGGAACACACATGCAATGACACTAGTGGATCCATGTGGTTTAGGAAAATAAGACACATGCAATGAATGGTGGTGGTTTAGGAAAGGAACACACATGCAATGAATCTGGTGTGGTTTAAGAAAGGAACCTACATGCAATGACACTGGTGGTGGTTTAGGAAAGGAAAACACATGCAATGACTCTGGTGGTGGTTTAGGAAAGGAAGAGACATGCAATGACTCTGGTGGTGGTTCAGGAATAGAAGACACATGCAATGACTCTTGTGGTGGTTTAAGAAAAGAAGACACATGCAATGACTCTGGTGGTGGTTTAGCAAAGGAACACACATGCATTGACTCTGGTGGTGGTTTAAGAAAGTAACACACATGCAGTGACTTTGGTGGATCCATGTGGTTTAGGAAAAGAAGCCACATGCAATGACTCGGGTGGTGGTTTAGGAAAGGAAAACACATGAAATGACTCTGGTGGTGGTTAAAAAAGGAACACAAATGCAATGGCACTGGTGGATCCATGTGGTTTAGGAAACAGGACACATCCAATGACTCTGGTTGTCGTTTAGGAAAAGAAGACACATGCAATTGACTCTAGTGGTGGTTTTGGAAAGGAACACACATGCAATGACTCTGGTGGTGGTTTAGGAAACAAGACACATGCAATGACTCTGGTTGTCGTTTAGGAAAACAAGACAAATGCAATGACTCTAGTGGTGGTTTTGGAAAGGAACACACATGCAATGACTCTGGTGGTGGTTTAGGAAAGGAACACACATGCAATTACTCTGGTGGTGGTTTAAGAAAGGAACACATATGCAATGACACTAGTGGATCCCTGTGGTTTAGGCAAAGAAGACACATGCAATGACTCTGGTCATGGTTTAGGAAAGGAACAGACATGAAATGACTCTGGTGGTGGTTTAAGAAAGGGACACACATGCATTCGCACTGGTGGATCCATGTGGTTTAGGAAACAAGACACATGCAATGACTCTGGTGGTGGTTTAGGAAAGGAACACACATGAAATGACTCTAGTGGTGGTTTTGGAAAAGAACACACATGCAATGACTCTGGTGGTGGTTTAGGAAAGGAAGACACATACAATGACTCTGGTGGATTCACGTGGTTTAGGAAAAGAAGACACATGCAATGACTCTGGTGGTGGTTTAGTGAAGGAACACACATGCAATGACTCTGGTGGTGGTTTAAGAAAGGAACCTACATTCAATGACACTGGTGGATCCATGTGGTTTAGAAAAAGAAGACACATGCAATCACTCTGGTGGTGGTTTAGGAAAGGAAGACACATAAAATGACTCTGGTGGCGGTTCTGGAAAAGAAGACACATGCAATGACTCTTGTGGTGGTTTAAGAAAAGCAGACACATGCAATGACTCTGGTGGTGGTTTAAGAAAGGAACACACATGCAATAATTCTGGTGGATCCATGTGGTTTAGGAAAAGAAGGCACATGCAATGACTCGGGTGGTGGTTTAGGAAAGGAACACACATGAAATGACTCTGGTGGTGGTTTAAGAAAGGGACCCACATGCATTTGCACTGGTGGATCCATGTGGTTTAGGAACCAAGACACATGCAATGACTCTGGTGGTGGTTTAGGAAAGGAACACACATGAAATGACTCTAGTGGTGGTTTTGGAAAAGAACACACATGCAATGACTCTAGTGGTGCTTTAGGAAAGGAAGACACATACAATGACTCTGGTGGATTCATGTGGTTTAGGAAAAGAAGACACATGCAATGACTCTGGTGGTGGTTTAGTGAAGGAACACACATGCAATGACTCTGGTGGTGGTTTAAGAAAGGAACCTACATGCAATGACACTGGTGGATCCATGTGGTTTAGGAAAAGAAGACACATGCAATCACTCTGGTGGTGGTTTAGGAAAGGAAGACACATAAAATGACTCTGGTGGTGGTTTAGGAAAAGAAGACACATGCAATGACTCTTGTGGTGGTTTAAGAAAAGAAGACACATGCAATGACTCTGGTGGTGGTTTAGGAAAGGAACACACATGCAATGACTCTGGTGGTGGTATAAGAAAGGAACACACATGCAATAATTCTGGTGGATCCATGTGGTTTAGGAAAAGAAGGAACATGCAATGACTCGGGTGGTGGTTTAGGAAAGGAACACACATTAAATCACTCTGGTGTTGGTTTAAGAATGGAACACAAATACAATGACACTGGTGGATCCATGTGGCTTAGGAAACAAGACACATGCAATGACTCTGGTGGTCGTTTACGAATAGAAGACACATGCAATGACTCTTGTGGTGGTTTAAGAAAAGAAGACACATGCAATGACTCTGGTGGTGGTTTAGCAAAGGAACACACATGCATTGACTCTGGTGGTGGTTTAAGAAAGTAACACACATGCAGTGACTTTGGTGGATCCATGTGGTTTAGGAAAAGAAGCAACATGCAATGACTCGGGTGGTGGTTTAGGAAAGGAAAACACATGAAATGACTCTGGTGGTGGTTAAAAAAGGAACACAAATGCAATGGCACTGGTGGATCCATGTGGTTTAGGAAACAAGACACATCCAATGACTCTGGTTGTCGTTTAGGAAAAGAAGACACATGCAATTGACTCTAGTGGTGGTTTTGGAAAGGAACACACATGCAATGACTCTGGTGGTGGTTTAGGAAACAAGACACATTCAATGACTCTGGTTGTCGTTTAGGAAAACAAGACACATGCAATGACTCTAGTGGTGGTTTTGGAAAGGAACACACATGCAATGACTCTGGTGGTGGTTTAGGAAAGGAACACACATGCAATTACTCTGGTGGTGGTTTAAGAAAGGAACACATATGCAATGACACTAGTGGATCCCTATGGTTTAGGCAAAGAAGACACATGCAATGACTCTGGTCATGGTTTAGGAAAGGAACAGACATGAAATGACTCTGGTGGTGGTTTAAGAAAGGGACACACATGCATTTGCACTGGTGGATCCATGTGGTTTAGGAAACAAGACACATGCAATGACTCTGGTGGTGGTTTAGGAAAGGAACACACATGAAATGACTCTAGTGGTGGTTTTGGAAAAGAACACACATGCAATGACTCTGGTGGTGGTTTAGGAAAGGAAGACACATACAATGACTCTGGTGGATTCATGTGGTTTAGGAAAAGAAGACACATGCAATGACTCTGGTGGTGGTTTAGTGAAGGAACACACATGCAATGACTCTGGTGGTGGTTTTGGAAAGGAACCTACATGCAATGACACTGGTGGATCCATGTGGTTTAGGAAAAGAAGACACATGCAATCACTCTGGTGGTGGTTTAGGAAAGGAAGACACATAAAATGACTCTGGTGGTGGTTTAGGAAAGGAACACACATGCAATGACTCTGGTGGTGGTTTAAGAAAGGAACACACATGCAATAATTCTGGTGGATCCATGTGGTTTAGGAAAAGAAGGCACATGCAATGACTCGGGTGGTGGTTTAGGAAAGGAACACACATGAAATGACTCTGGTGGTGGTTTAAGAAAGGAACACACATACAATGACACTGGTGGATCCATGTGGTTTAGGAAACAAGACACATGCAATGACTCTCGTGGTCGTTTAGGAAAAGAAGACACATGCAATGACTCTGGTGGACCCATGTGGTTTAGGAAAAGAAGACACATGCAATGACTCTTGTGGTGGTCTAGGAAAGGAACACACATGCAATGACTCTGGTGGTGGTTTAAGAAAGGAACACACATGCAATGACACTGGTGGATGCCTGTGGTTTAGGTAAAGAAGACAAATGCAATGATTCTGGTCGTGGTTTAGGAAAGGAAGACACATGCAATGACTCTAGTGGTTGATTTGGAAAGGAACACACATGCATTGACTCTAGCGGTGGTTTAGGAAAGGAAGACACATTTAATGACTCTGGTGGTTTAGGAAATGAAGACACATGCAATGACTCTGGTGGTGGTTTAGGAAAGGAACACACATGCAATGACTATGGTGGATCCATGTGGTTTAGGAAAAGAACACACATGCAATGACACTGGTGGTGGTTTAAGAATGGAACAGACATTCAATGACTTTGGTGGTGGTTTAGGAAAATAAGACACATGGAATGACTCTCGTGGTGGGTTAGGAAAAGAAGACACATGCAATGACTCTAGTGGTGGTTTTGGAAAAGAACACACATGCAATGATTTTGGTGGTGGTTTAGGAAAGAAAGACACATGCAATGACAATGGTGGATCCATGTAGTTTAGGAAAAGAAGACACATGAAATGACTCTGGTGGTGGTTTAGGAAAGGAAGACACATGCAATGACTCTAGTGGTGGTTTAGGAAAACAACACACATTTAATGACTCTGGTGGTGGTTTAGGAAATAAACACACATGCAATGACTCTGGTGGTGGTTTTGGAAAGGAAGACACATGCAATGACTCTGGTGGTAGTTTTGGAAAGGAACACACATGCAATGACTATAGCGGTGGTTTAGGAAAGGAAGACACATGTAATGACTCTGGTGGTTTAGGAAAAGAAGACACATGCAATGACTCTGGTGGTGGTTTAGGAAAGGAACACACATGCAATGACTATGGTGGATCCATGTGGTTTAGGAAAAGAACACACATGCAATGACTCTGGTGGTGGTTTAAGAATGGAACAGACATTCAATGACTTTGGTGGTGGTTTAGAAAAATAAGACACATGGAATGACTCTGGTGGTGGTTTAGGAAAGGAAGACACATGCAATGACTCTGGTGGTGGTTTAGGAAAGGAACACACATGCAATGACTCTGGTGGTAGTTTTGGAAATGAACACACATGCAATGACTCTAGCGGTGGTTTAGGAAAGGAAGACACATGCAATGACACTGGTGGATCCATTTGGTTTAGGAAAAGAATACACATGCAATGACTCTAGTGGTGGTTTAGGAAAGGAACACACATGCAATTACTCTGGTGGTGGTTTAAGAAAGGAACACACATGAAGTGACACTGGTGAATCCATGTGGTTTAGGAAAAGAAGAAACATCCAATGACTTTGGTGGTGGTTTAGGAAAGGAACACACATGCAATGACTCTGGTGGATCCATGTGGTTTAGGAAAATAAGACACATGCAATGACTGTGGTGGTGTTTTAGGAAAGGACCACACATACAATGACTCTTGTGCTGGTTTAGGAAAAGAAACACATGCGATGAATCTGGTGGTGGTTGAGGAAAGGAACACACATACAATGACTATGGTGGTGGTTTAAGAAAGGAACACACATGCAATGACACTAGTGGATCCATGTGGTTTAGGAAAATAAGACACATGCAATGAATGGTGGTGGTTTAGGAAAGGAACACACATGCAATGAATCTGGTGTGGTTTAAGAAAGGAACCTACATGCAATGACACTGGTGGTGGTTTAGGAAAGGAAAACACATGCAATGACTCTGGTGGTGGTTTAGGAAAGGAAGAGACATGCAATGACTCTGGTGGTGGTTCAGGAATAGAAGACACATGCAATGACTCTTGTGGTGGTTTAAGAAAAGAAGACACATGCAATGACTCTGGTGGTGGTTTAGCAAAGGAACACACATGCATTGACTCTGGTGGTGGTTTAAGAAAGTAACACACATGCAGTGACTTTGGTGGATCCATGTGGTTTAGGAAAAGAAGCCACATGCAATGACTCGGGTGGTGGTTTAGGAAAGGAAAACACATGAAATGACTCTGGTGGTGGTTAAAAAAGGAACACAAATGCAATGGCACTGGTGGATCCATGTGGTTTAGGAAACAGGACACATCCAATGACTCTGGTTGTCGTTTAGGAAAAGAAGACACATGCAATTGACTCTAGTGGTGGTTTTGGAAAGGAACACACATGCAATGACTCTGGTGGTGGTTTAGGAAACAAGACACATGCAATGACTCTGGTTGTCGTTTAGGAAAACAAGACAAATGCAATGACTCTAGTGGTGGTTTTGGAAAGGAACACACATGCAATGACTCTGGTGGTGGTTTAGGAAAGGAACACACATGCAATTACTCTGGTGGTGGTTTAAGAAAGGAACACATATGCAATGACACTAGTGGATCCCTGTGGTTTAGGCAAAGAAGACACATGCAATGACTCTGGTCATGGTTTAGGAAAGGAACAGACATGAAATGACTCTGGTGGTGGTTTAAGAAAGGGACACACATGCATTCGCACTGGTGGATCCATGTGGTTTAGGAAACAAGACACATGCAATGACTCTGGTGGTGGTTTAGGAAAGGAACACACATGAAATGACTCTAGTGGTGGTTTTGGAAAAGAACACACATGCAATGACTCTGGTGGTGGTTTAGGAAAGGAAGACACATACAATGACTCTGGTGGATTCACGTGGTTTAGGAAAAGAAGACACATGCAATGACTCTGGTGGTGGTTTAGTGAAGGAACACACATGCAATGACTCTGGTGGTGGTTTAAGAAAGGAACCTACATTCAATGACACTGGTGGATCCATGTGGTTTAGAAAAAGAAGACACATGCAATCACTCTGGTGGTGGTTTAGGAAAGGAAGACACATAAAATGACTCTGG
The DNA here is from genome assembly GCA_916181665.1 of Avena sativa. Taxonomy (NCBI): domain Eukaryota; kingdom Viridiplantae; phylum Streptophyta; class Magnoliopsida; order Poales; family Poaceae; genus Avena; species Avena sativa. The sequence continues at coordinate 370,066,626 of OV702291.1, read as the reverse complement.
TGGCGGTTCTGGAAAAGAAGACACATGCAATGACTCTTGTGGTGGTTTAAGAAAAGCAGACACATGCAATGACTCTGGTGGTGGTTTAAGAAAGGAACACACATGCAATAATTCTGGTGGATCCATGTGGTTTAGGAAAAGAAGGCACATGCAATGACTCGGGTGGTGGTTTAGGAAAGGAACACACATGAAATGACTCTGGTGGTGGTTTAAGAAAGGGACCCACATGCATTTGCACTGGTGGATCCATGTGGTTTAGGAACCAAGACACATGCAATGACTCTGGTGGTGGTTTAGGAAAGGAACACACATGAAATGACTCTAGTGGTGGTTTTGGAAAAGAACACACATGCAATGACTCTAGTGGTGCTTTAGGAAAGGAAGACACATACAATGACTCTGGTGGATTCATGTGGTTTAGGAAAAGAAGACACATGCAATGACTCTGGTGGTGGTTTAGTGAAGGAACACACATGCAATGACTCTGGTGGTGGTTTAAGAAAGGAACCTACATGCAATGACACTGGTGGATCCATGTGGTTTAGGAAAAGAAGACACATGCAATCACTCTGGTGGTGGTTTAGGAAAGGAAGACACATAAAATGACTCTGGTGGTGGTTTAGGAAAAGAAGACACATGCAATGACTCTTGTGGTGGTTTAAGAAAAGAAGACACATGCAATGACTCTGGTGGTGGTTTAGGAAAGGAACACACATGCAATGACTCTGGTGGTGGTATAAGAAAGGAACACACATGCAATAATTCTGGTGGATCCATGTGGTTTAGGAAAAGAAGGAACATGCAATGACTCGGGTGGTGGTTTAGGAAAGGAACACACATTAAATCACTCTGGTGTTGGTTTAAGAATGGAACACAAATACAATGACACTGGTGGATCCATGTGGCTTAGGAAACAAGACACATGCAATGACTCTGGTGGTCGTTTACGAATAGAAGACACATGCAATGACTCTTGTGGTGGTTTAAGAAAAGAAGACACATGCAATGACTCTGGTGGTGGTTTAGCAAAGGAACACACATGCATTGACTCTGGTGGTGGTTTAAGAAAGTAACACACATGCAGTGACTTTGGTGGATCCATGTGGTTTAGGAAAAGAAGCAACATGCAATGACTCGGGTGGTGGTTTAGGAAAGGAAAACACATGAAATGACTCTGGTGGTGGTTAAAAAAGGAACACAAATGCAATGGCACTGGTGGATCCATGTGGTTTAGGAAACAAGACACATCCAATGACTCTGGTTGTCGTTTAGGAAAAGAAGACACATGCAATTGACTCTAGTGGTGGTTTTGGAAAGGAACACACATGCAATGACTCTGGTGGTGGTTTAGGAAACAAGACACATTCAATGACTCTGGTTGTCGTTTAGGAAAACAAGACACATGCAATGACTCTAGTGGTGGTTTTGGAAAGGAACACACATGCAATGACTCTGGTGGTGGTTTAGGAAAGGAACACACATGCAATTACTCTGGTGGTGGTTTAAGAAAGGAACACATATGCAATGACACTAGTGGATCCCTATGGTTTAGGCAAAGAAGACACATGCAATGACTCTGGTCATGGTTTAGGAAAGGAACAGACATGAAATGACTCTGGTGGTGGTTTAAGAAAGGGACACACATGCATTTGCACTGGTGGATCCATGTGGTTTAGGAAACAAGACACATGCAATGACTCTGGTGGTGGTTTAGGAAAGGAACACACATGAAATGACTCTAGTGGTGGTTTTGGAAAAGAACACACATGCAATGACTCTGGTGGTGGTTTAGGAAAGGAAGACACATACAATGACTCTGGTGGATTCATGTGGTTTAGGAAAAGAAGACACATGCAATGACTCTGGTGGTGGTTTAGTGAAGGAACACACATGCAATGACTCTGGTGGTGGTTTTGGAAAGGAACCTACATGCAATGACACTGGTGGATCCATGTGGTTTAGGAAAAGAAGACACATGCAATCACTCTGGTGGTGGTTTAGGAAAGGAAGACACATAAAATGACTCTGGTGGTGGTTTAGGAAAAGAAGACACATGCAATGACTCTTGTGGTGGTTTAAGAAAAGAAGACACATGCAATGACTCTGGTGGTGGTTTAGGAAAGGAACACACATGCAATGACTCTGGTGGTGGTATAAGAAAGGAACACACATGCAATAATTCTGGTGGATCCATGTGGTTTAGGAAAAGAAGGAACATGCAATGACTCGGGTGGTGGTTTAGGAAAGGAACACACATTAAATCACTCTGGTGTTGGTTTAAGAATGGAACACAAATACAATGACACTGGTGGATCCATGTGGCTTAGGAAACAAGACACATGCAATGACTCTAGTGGTCGTTTACGAAAAGAAGACACATGCAATGACTCTTGTGGTGGTTTAAGAAAAGAAGACACATGCAATGACTCTGGTGGTGGTTTAGCAAAGGAACACACATGCATTGACTCTGGTGGTGGTTTAAGAAAGTAACACACATGCAGTGACTTTGGTGGATCCATGTGGTTTAGGAAAAGAAGCAACATGCAATGACTCGGGTGGTGGTTTAGGAAAGGAAAACACATGAAATGACTCTGGTGGTGGTTAAAAAAGGAACACAAATGCAATGGCACTGGTGGATCCATGTGGTTTAGGAAACAAGACACATCCAATGACTCTGGTTGTCGTTTAGGAAAAGAAGACACATGCAATTGACTCTAGTGGTGGTTTTGGAAAGGAACACACATGCAATGACTCTGGTGGTGGTTTAGGAAACAAGACACATGCAATGACTCTGGTTGTCGTTTAGGAAAACAAGACACATGCAATGACTCTAGTGGTGGTTTTGGAAAGGAACACACATGCAATGACTCTGGTGGTGGTTTAGGAAAGGAACACACATGCAATTACTCTGGTGGTGGTTTAAGAAAGGAACACATATGCAATGACACTAGTGGATCCCTATGGTTTAGGCAAAGAAGACACATGCAATGACTCTGGTCATGGTTTAGGAAAGGAACAGACATGAAATGACTCTGGTGGTGGTTTAAGAAAGGGACACACATGCATTTGCACTGGTGGATCCATGTGGTTTAGGAAACAAGACACATGCAATGACTCTGGTGGTGGTTTAGGAAAGGAACACACATGAAATGACTCTAGTGGTGGTTTTGGAAAAGAACACACATGCAATGACTCTGGTGGTGGTTTAGGAAAGGAAGACACATACAATGACTCTGGTGGATTCATGTGGTTTAGGAAAAGAAGACACATGCAATGACTCTGGTGGTGGTTTAGTGAAGGAACACACATGCAATGACTCTGGTGGTGGTTTAAGAAAGGAACCTACATGCAATGACACTGGTGGATCCATGTGGTTTAGGAAAAGAAGACACATGCAATCACTCTGGTGGTGGTTTAGGAAAGGAAGACACATAAAATGACTCTGGTGGCGGTTCTGGAAAAGAAGACACATGCAATGACTCTTGTGGTGGTTTAAGAAAAGCAGACACATGCAATGACTCTGGTGGTGGTTTAAGAAAGGAACACACATGCAATGACTCTGGTGGTGGTATAAGAAAGGAACACACATGCAATAATTCTGGTGGATCCATGTGGTTTAGGAAAAGAAGGAACATGCAATGACTCGGGTGGTGGTTTAGGAAAGGAACACACATTAAATCACTCTGGTGTTGGTTTAAGAATGGAACACAAATACAATGACACTGGTGGATCCATGTGGCTTAGGAAACAAGACACATGCAATGACTCTGGTGGTCGTTTACGAAAAGAAGACACATGCAATGACTCTTGTGGTGGTTTAAGAAAAGAAGACACATGCAATGACTCTGGTGGTGGTTTAGCAAAGGAACACACATGCATTGACTCTGGTGGTGGTTTAAGAAAGTAACACACATGCAGTGACTTTGGTGGATCCATGTGGTTTAGGAAAAGAAGCCACATGCAATGACTCGGGTGGTGGTTTAGGAAAGGAAAACACATGAAATGACTCTGGTGGTGGTTAAAAAAGGAACACAAATGCAATGGCACTAGTGGATCCATGTGGTTTAGGAAACAAGACACATCCAATGACTCTGGTTGTCGTTTAGGAAAAGAAGACACATGCAATTGACTCTAGTGGTGGTTTTGGAAAGGAACACACATGCAATGACTCTGGTGGTGGTTTAGGAAACAAGACACATGCAATGACTCTGGTTGTCGTTTAGGAAAACAAGACACATGCAATGACTCTAGTGGTGGTTTTGGAAAGGAACACACATGCAATGACTCTGGTGGTGGTTTAGGAATGGAACACACATGCAATTACTCTGGTGGTGGTTTAAGAAAGGAACACATATGCAATGACACTAGTGGATCCCTATGGTTTAGGCAAAGAAGACACATGCAATGACTCTGGTCATGGTTTAGGAAAGGAACAGACATGAAATGACTCTGGTGGTGGTTTAAGAAAGGGACACACATGCATTTGCACTGGTGGATCCATGTGGTTTAGGAAACAAGACACATGCAATGACTCTGGTGGTGGTTTAGGAAAGGAACACACATGAAATGACTCTAGTGGTGGTTTTGGAAAAGAACACACATGCAATGACTCTGGTGGTGGTTTAGGAAAGGAAGACACATACAATGACTCTGGTGGATTCATGTGGTTTAGGAAAAGAAGACACATGCAATGACTCTGGTGGTGGTTTAGTGAAGGAACACACATGCAATGACTCTGGTGGTGGTTTAAGAAAGGAACCTACATGCAATGACACTGGTGGATCCATGTGGTTTAGGAAAAGAAGACACATGCAATCACTCTGGTGGTGGTTTAGGAAAGGAAGACACATAAAATGACTCTGGTGGCGGTTATGGAAAAGAAGACACATGCAATGACTCTTGTGGTGGTTTAAGAAAAGCAGACACATGCAATGACTCTGGTGGTGGTTTAAGAAAGGAACACACATGCAATGACTCTGGTGGTGGTATAAGAAAGGAACACACATGCAATAATTCTGGTGGATCCATGTGGTTTAGGAAAAGAAGGAACATGCAATGACTCGGGTGGTGGTTTAGGAAAGGAACACACATTAAATCACTCTGGTGTTGGTTTAAGAATGGAACACAAATACAATGACACTGGTGGATCCATGTGGCTTAGGAAACAAGACACATGCAATGACTCTGGTGGTCGTTTACGAAAAGAAGACACATGCAATGACTCTTGTGGTGGTTTAAGAAAAGAAGACACATGCAATGACTCTGGTGGTGGTTTAGCAAAGGAACACACATGCATTGACTCTGGTGGTGGTTTAAGAAAGTAACACACATGCAGTGACTTTGGTGGATCCATGTGGTTTAGGAAAAGAAGCCACATGCAATGACTCGGGTGGTGGTTTAGGAAAGGAAAACACATGAAATGACTCTGGTGGTGGTTAAAAAAGGAACACAAATGCAATGGCACTAGTGGATCCATGTGGTTTAGGAAACAAGACACATCCAATGACTCTGGTTGTCGTTTAGGAAAAGAAGACACATGCAATTGACTCTAGTGGTGGTTTTGGAAAGGAACACACATGCAATGACTCTGGTGGTGGTTTAGGAAACAAGACACATGCAATGACTCTGGTTGTCGTTTAGGAAAACAAGACACATGCAATGACTCTAGTGGTGGTTTTGGAAAGGAACACACATGCAATGACTCTGGTGGTGGTTTAGGAATGGAACACACATGCAATTACTCTGGTGGTGGTTTAAGAAAGGAACACATATGCAATGACACTAGTGGATCCCTATGGTTTAGGCAAAGAAGACACATGCAATGACTCTGGTCATGGTTTAGGAAAGGAACAGACATGAAATGACTCTGGTGGTGGTTTAAGAAAGGGACACACATGCATTTGCACTGGTGGATCCATGTGGTTTAGGAAACAAGACACATGCAATGACTCTGGTGGTGGTTTAGGAAAGGAACACACATGAAATGACTCTAGTGGTGGTTTTGGAAAAGAACACACATGCAATGACTCTGGTGGTGGTTTAGGAAAGGAAGACACATACAATGACTCTGGTGGATTCATGTGGTTTAGGAAAAGAAGACACATGCAATGACTCTGGTGGTGGTTTAGTGAAGGAACACACATGCAATGACTCTGGTGGTGGTTTAAGAAAGGAACCTACATGCAATGACACTGGTGGATCCATGTGGTTTAGGAAAAGAAGACACATGCAATCACTCTGGTGGTGGTTTAGGAAAGGAAGACACATAAAATGACTCTGGTGGCGGTTCTGGAAAAGAAGACACATGCAATGACTCTTGTGGTGGTTTAAGAAAAGCAGACACATGCAATGACTCTGGTGGTGGTTTAAGAAAGGAACACACATGCAATGACTCTGGTGGTGGTATAAGAAAGGAACACACATGCAATAATTCTGGTGGATCCATGTGGTTTAGGAAAAGAAGGCACATGCAATGACTCGGGTGGTGGTTTAGGAAAGGAACACACATTAAATCACTCTGGTGTTGGTTTAAGAATGGAACACAAATACAATGACACTGGTGGATCCATGTGGCTTAGGAAACAAGACACATGCAATGACTCTGGTGGTCGTTTACGAAAAGAAGACACATGCAATGACTCTTGTGGTGGTTTAAGAAAAGAAGACACATGCAATGACTCTGGTGGTGGTTTAGCAAAGGAACTCACATGCATTGACTCTGGTGGTGGTTTAAGAAAGTAACACACATGCAGTGACTTTGGTGGATCCATGTGGTTTAGGAAAAGAAGCCACATGCAATGACTCGGGTGGTGGTTTAGGAAAGGAAAACACATGAAATGACTCTGGTGGTGGTTAAAAAAGGAACACAAATGCAATGGCACTGGTGGATCCATGTGGTTTAGGAAACAAGACACATCCAATGACTCTGGTTATCGTTTAGGAAAAGAAGACACATGCAATTGACTCTAGTGGTGGTTTTGGAAAGGAACACACATGCAATGACTCTGGTGGTGGTTTAGGAAACAAGACACATGCAATGACTCTGGTTGTCGTTTAGGAAAACAAGACACATGCAATGACTCTAGTGGTGGTTTTGGAAAGGAACACACATGCAATGACTCTGGTGGTGGTTTAGGAAAGGAACACACATGCAATTACTCTGGTGGTGGTTTAAGAAAGGAACACATATGCAATGACACTAGTGGATCCCTGTGGTTTAGGCAAAGAAGACACATGCAATGACTCTGGTCATGGTTTAGGAAAGGAACAAACATGAAATGACTCTGGTGGTGGTTTAAGAAAGGGACACACATGCATTTGCACTGGTGGATCCATGTGGTTTAGGAAACAAGACACATGCAATGACTCTGGTGGTGGTTTAGGAAAGGAACACACATGAAATGACTCTAGTGGTGGTTTTGGAAAAGAACACACATGCAATGACTCTGGTGGTGCTTTAGGAAAGGAAGACACATACAATGACTCTGGTGGATTCATGTGGTTTAGGAAAAGAAGACACATGCAATGACTCTGGTGGTGGTTTAGTGAAGGAACACACATGCAATGACTCTGGTGGTGGTTTAAGAAAGGAACCTACATGCAATGACACTGGTGGATCCATGTGGTTTAGGAAAAGAAGACACATGCAATCACTCTGGTGGTGGTTTAGGAAAGGAAGACACATAAAATGACTCTGGTGGTGGTTTAGGAAAAGAAGACACATGCAATGACTCTTGTGGTGGTTTAAGAAAAGAAGACACATGCAATGACTCTGGTGGTGGTTTAGGAAAGGAACACACATGCAATGACTCTGGTGGTGGTATAAGAAAGGAACACACATGCAATAATTCTGGTGGATCCATGTGGTTTAGGAAAAGAAGGAACATGCAATGACTCGGGTGGTGGTTTAGGAAAGGAACACACATTAAATCACTCTGGTGTTGGTTTAAGAATGGAACACAAATACAATGACACTGGTGGATCCATGTGGCTTAGGAAACAAGACACATGCAATGACTCTGGTGGTCGTTTACGAAAAGAAGACACATGCAATGACTCTTGTGGTGGTTTAAGAAAAGAAGACACATGCAATGACTCTGGTGGTGGTTTAGCAAAGGAACACACATGCATTGACTCTGGTGGTGGTTTAAGAAAGTAACACACATGCAGTGACTTTGGTGGATCCATGTGGTTTAGGAAAAGAAGCCACATGCAATGACTCGGGTGGTGGTTTAGGAAAGGAAAACACATGAAATGACTCTGGTGGTGGTTAAAAAAGGAACACAAATGCAATGGCACTGGTGGATCCATGTGGTTTAGGAAACAAGACACATCCAATGACTCTGGTTGTCGTTTAGGAAAAGAAGACACATGCAATTGACTCTAGTGGTGGTTTTGGAAAGGAACACACATGCAATGACTCTGGTGGTGGTTTAGGAAACAAGACACATGCAATGACTCTGGTTGTCGTTTAGGAAAACAAGACACATGCAATGACTCTAGTGGTGGTTTTGGAAAGGAACACACATGCAATGACTCTGGTGGTGGTTTAGGAAAGGAACACACATGCAATTACTCTGGTGGTGGTTTAAGAAAGGAACACATATGCAATGACACTAGTGGATCCCTATGGTTTAGGCAAAGAAGACACATGCAATGACTCTGGTCATGGTTTAGGAAAGGAACAGACATGAAATGACTCTGGTGGTGGTTTAAGAAAGGGACACACATGCATTTGCACTGGTGGATCCATGTGGTTTAGGAAACAAGACACATGCAATGACTCTGGTGGTGGTTTAGGAAAGGAACACACATGAAATGACTCTAGTGGTGGTTTTGGAAAAGAACACACATGCAATGACTCTGGTGGTGGTTTAGGAAAGGAAGACACATACAATGACTCTGGTGGATTCATGTGGTTTAGGAAAAGAAGACACATGCAATGACTCTGGTGGTGGTTTAGTGAAGGAACACACATGCAATGACTCTGGTGGTGGTTTAAGAAAGGAACCTACATGCAATGACACTGGTGGATCCATGTGGTTTAGGAAAAGAAGACACATGCAATCACTCTGGTGGTGGTTTAGGAAAGGAAGACACATAAAATGACTCTGGTGGCGGTTCTGGAAAAGAAGACACATGCAATGACTCTTGTGGTGGTTTAAGAAAAGCAGACACATGCAATGACTCTGGTGGTGGTTTAAGAAAGGAACACACATGCAATGACTCTGGTGGTGGTATAAGAAAGGAACACACATGCAATAATTCTGGTGGATCCATGTGGTTTAGGAAAAGAAGGCACATGCAATGACTCGGGTGGTGGTTTAGGAAAGGAACACACATTAAATCACTCTGGTGTTGGTTTAAGAATGGAACACAAATACAATGACACTGGTGGATCCAGGTGGCTTAGGAAACAAGACACATGCAATGACTCTGGTGGTCGTTTACGAAAAGAAGACACATGCAATGACTCTTGTGGTGGTTTAAGAAAAGAAGACACATGCAATGACTCTGGTGGTGGTTTAGCAAAGGAACTCACATGCATTGACTCTGGTGGTGGTTTAAGAAAGTAACACACATGCAGTGACTTTGGTGGATCCATGTGGTTTAGGAAAAGAAGCCACATGCAATGACTCGGGTGGTGGTTTAGGAAAGGAAAACACATGAAATGACTCTGGTGGTGGTTAAAAAAGGAACACAAATGCAATGGCACAGGTGGATCCATGTGGTTTAGGAAACAAGACACATCCAATGACTCTGGTTGTCTTTTAGGAAAAGAAGACACATGCAATTGACTCTAGTGGTGGTTTTGGAAAGGAACACACATGCAATGACTCTGGTGGTGGTTTAGGAAACAAGACACATGCAATGACTCTGGTTGTCGTTTAGGAAAACAAGACACATGCAATGACTCTAGTGGTGGTTTTGGAAAGGAACACACATGCAATGACTCTGGTGGTGGTTTAGGAAAGGAACACACACGCAATTACTCTGGTGGTGGTTTAAGAAAGGAACACATATGCAATGACACTAGTGGATCCCTGTGGTTTAGGCAAAGAAGACACATGCAATGACTCTGGTCATGGTTTAGGAAAGGAACAAACATGAAATGACTCTGGTGGTGGTTTAAGAAAGGGACACACATGCATTTGCACTGGTGGATCCATGTGGTTTAGGAAACAAGACACATGCAATGACTCTGGTGGTGGTTTAGGAAAGGAACACACATGAAATGACTCTACTGGTGGTTTTGGAAAAGAACACACATGCAATGACTCTGGTGGTGGTTTAGGAAAGGAAGACACATACAATGACTCTGGTGGATTCATGTGGTTTAGGAAAAGAAGACACATGCAATGACTCTGGTGGTGGTTTAGTGAAGGAACACACATGCAATGACTCTGGTGGTGGTTTAAGAAAGGAACCTACATGCAATGACACTGGTGGATCCATGTGGTTTAGGAAAAGAAGACACATGCAATCACTCTGGTGGTGGTTTAGGAAAGGAAGACACATAAAATGACTCTGGTGGCGGTTCTGGAAAAGAAGACACATGCAATGACTCTTGTGGTGGTTTAAGAAAAGCAGACACATGCAAAGACTCTGGTGGTGGTTTAAGAAAGGAACACACATGCAATAATTCTGGTGGATCCATGTGGTTTAGGAAAAGAAGGCACATGCAATGACTCGGGTGGTGGTTTAGGAAAGGAACACACATGAAATGACTCTGGTGGTGGTTTAAGAAAGGAACACACATGCAATTGCACTGGTGGATCCATGTGGTTTAGGAAACAAGACACATGCAATGACTCTGGTGGTGGTTTAGGAAAGGAACACACATGAAATGACTCTAGTGGTGCTTTTCGAAAAGAACACCCATGCAATGACTCTGGTGGTGGTTTAGGAAAGGAAGACACATGCAATGACTCTGGTGGATTCATGTAGTTTAGGAAAAGAAGACACATGCAATGACTCTGGTGGTGGTTTAGTGAAGGAACACACATGCAATGACTCTGGTGGTGGTTTAAGAAAGGAACCTACATGCAATGACACTGGTGGATCCATGTGGTTTACGAAAAGAAGACACATGCAATCACTCTAGTGGTGGTTTAGGAAAGGAAGACACATAAAATGACTCTGGTGGTGGTTTAGGAAAAGAAGACACATGCAATGACTCTTGTGGTGGTTTAAGAAAAGAAGACACATGCAATGACTCTGGTGGTGGTTTAGGAAAGGAACACACATGCAATGACTCTGGTGGTGGTATAAGAAAGGAACACACATGCAATAATTCTGGTGGATCCATGTGGTTTAGGAAAAGAAGGCACATGTAATGACTCGGGTGGTGGTTTAGGAAAGGAACACACATTAAATCACTCTAGTGTTGGTTTAAGAATGGAACACAAATACCATGACACTGGTGGATCCATGTGGCTTAGGAAACAAGACACATGCAATGACTCTGGTGGTCGTTTAGGAAAAGAAGACACATGCAATGACTCTGGTGGATCCATGTGGTTTAGGAAAAGAAGACACATGCAATGACTCTGGTAGTGTTTTAGGAAAGGAAGACACATGCAATGACTCTGGTGGTGGTTTAGGAAAGGAACAAACATGCATTGACTCTAGTGGTGGTTTAGGAAAATAACACACATTCAATGACTCTTGTGGTGGTTTAGGAAAGGAACACACATGCAATGACTCTAGTGGTGGTTTAGGAAAGGAAGACACATGCAATGACACTTGTGGATCCATGTGGTTTAGGAAAAGAAGACACAGGCAATGACTCTGGTGTTGGTTTACGAAAGGAAGACACATGCAATGACTCTGGTGGTGGTTTAAGAAAGGAACCTACATGCAATGACACTGGTGGATCCATGTGGTTTAGGAAAAGAAGACACATGCAATCACTCTGGTGGTGGTTTAGGAAAGGAAGACACATAAAATGACTCTGCTGGCGGTTCTGGAAAAGAAGACACATGCAATGACTCTTGTGGTGGTTTAAGAAAACAAGACACATGCAATGACTCTGGTGGTGGTTTAAGAAAGGAACACGCATGCAATTGCACTGGTGGATCCATGTGGTTTAGGAAACAAGACACATGCAATGACTCTGGTGGTGGTTTAGGAAAGGAACACACATGAAATGACTCTAGTGGTGCTTTTGGAAAAGAACACCCATGCAATGACTCTGGTGGTGGTTTAGGAAAGGAAGACACATGCAATGACTCTGGTGGATTCATGTGGTTTAGGAAAATAAGACACATGCAATGACTCTGGTGGTGGTTTAGTGAAGGAACACACATGCAATGACTCTGGTGGTGGTTTAAGAAAGGAACCTACATGCAATGACACTGGTGGATCCATGTGGTTTAGGAAAAGAAGACACATGCAATCACTCTGGTGGTGGTTTAGGAAAGGAAGACACATAAAATGACTCTGGTGGTGGTTCAGGAAAAGAAGACACATGCAATGACTCTTGTGGTGGTTTAAGGAAAGAAGACACATGCAATGACTCTGGTGGTGGTTTAGGAAAGAAACACACATGCAATGACTCTGGTGGTGGTTTAAGAAAGGAACACACATGCAATAATTCTGGTGGATCCATGTGGTTTAGGAAAAGAAGGAACATGCAATGACTCGGGTGGTGGTTTAGGAAAGGAACACACATTAAATCACTCTAGTGTTGGTTTAAGAATGGAACACAAATACAATGACACTGGTGGATCCATGTGGCTTAGGAAACAAGGCACATGCAATGACTCTGGTGGTCGTTTAGGAAAAGAAGACACATGCAATGACTCTGGTGGATCCATGTGGTTTAGGAAAAGAAGACACATGCAATGACTCTGGTAGTGTTTTAGGAAAGGAAGACACATGCAATGACTCTGGTGGTGGTTTAGGAAAGGAACAAACATGCATTGACTCTAGTGGTGGTTTAGGAAAATAACACACATTCTATGACTCTTGTGGTGGTTTAGGAAAGGAACACACATGCAATGACTCTAGTAGTGGTTTAGGAAAGGAAGACACATGCAATGACACTTGTGGATCCATGTGGTTTAGGAAAAGAAGACACAGGCAATGACTCTGGTGTTGGTTTACGAAAGGAAGACACATGCAATGACTCTGGTGGTGGTTTAAGAAAGGAACCTACATGCAATGACACTGGTGGATCCATGTAGTTTAGGAAAAGAAGACACATGCAATCACTCTGGTGGTGGTTTAGGAAAGGAAGACACATAAAATGACTCTGCTGGCGGTTCTGGAAAAGAAGACACATGCAATGACTCTTGTGGTGGTTTAAGAAAAGAAGACACATGCAATGACTCTAGTGGTGGTTTAAGAAAGGAACACACATGCAATAATTCTGGTGGATCCATGTGGTTTAGGAAAAGAAGGCACATGCAATGACTCGGGTGGTGGTTTAGGAAAGGAACACACATGAAATGACTCTGGTGCTGGTTTAAGAAAGGAACACACATACAATGACACTGGTGGATCCATGTGGTTTAGGAAACAAGACACATGCAATGACTCTGGTGGACGTTTAGGAAATGAAGACACATGCAATGACTCTGGTGGATCCATGTGGTTTAGGAAAAGAAGACACATGCAATGACTCTTGTGGTGGTCTAGGAAAGGAACACACATGCAATGACTCTGGTGGTGGTATAAGAAAGGAACACACATGCAATGACACTGGTGGATCCCTGTGGTTTAGGTAAAGAAGACACATGCAATGACTCTGGTCGTGGTTTAGGAAAGGAAGACACATGCAATGACTCTGGTGGTAGTTTTGGAAAGGAACACACATGCAATGACTCTAGCGGTGGTTTAGGAAAGGAAGACACATGTAATGACTGGTGGTTTAGGAAAATAAGACACATGTAATGACTCTGGTGGTGGTTTAAGAAAGGAACACACATGCAATGACTATGGTGGATCCATGTGGTTTAGGAAAAGAACACACATGCAATGACTCTGGTGGTGGTTTAAGAATGGAACACACATTCAATGACTTTGGTGGTGGTTTAGGAAAATAAGACACATGCAATGACTCTGGTGGTGGTTTAGGAAAAGAAGACACATGCAATGACTCTAGTGGTGGTTTTGGAAAGGAACACACATGCAATGATTTTGGTGGTGGTTTAGGAAAGAAAGACACATGCAATGACAATGGTGGATCCATGTAGATTACGAAAAGAAGACACATGAAATGACTCTGTTGGTGGTTTAGGAAAGGAAGACACATGCAATGACTCTAGTGGTGGTTTAGGAAAACAACACACATTTAATGACTCTGGTGGTGGTTTAGGAAATAAACACACATGCAATGACTCTAGTGGTGGTTTAGGAAAGGAAGACACATGCAATGACTCTGGTGGTGGTTTAGGAAAGGAACACACATGCAATGACTTTGGTCGTGGTTTAGGAAAGGAACACACATGCAATGACTCTGGTGGTAGTTTTGGAAACGAACACACATGCAATGATTCTAGCGGTGGTTTAGAAAAGGAACACACATGCAATGACTCTGGTGGTTTAGGAAAAGAAGACACATGCAATGACTCTGGTAGTGTTTTAGGAAAGGAAGACACATGCAATGACTCTGGTGGTGGTTTAGGAAAGGAACAAACATGCATTGACTCTAGTGGTGGTTTAGGAAAATAACACACATTCAATGACACTGGTGGATCCATGTGGTTTAGGAAACAAGACACATGCAATGACTATGGTGGACGTTTAGGAAATGAAGACACATGCAATCACTCTGGTGGATCCATGTGGTTTAGGAAAAGAAGACACATGCAATGACTCTTGTGGTGGTCTAGGAAAGGAACACACATGCAATGACTCTGGTGGTGGTTTAAGAAAGGAACACACATGCAATGACACTGGTGGATCCCTGTGGTTTAGGTAAAGAAGACACATGCAATGACTCTGGTCGTGGTTTAGGAAAGGAAGACACAAGCAATGACTCTGGTGGTAGTTTTGGAAAGGAACACACATGCAATGACTCTAGCGGTGGTTTAGGAAAGGAAGACACATCTAACGACTCTGGTGGTTTAGGAAAAGAAGACACATGCAATGACTATGGTGGATCCATGTGGTTTAGGAAAAGAACACACATGCAATGACTCTGGTGGTGGTTTAAGAATGGAACACACATTCAATGACTTTGGTGGTGGTTTAGGAAAATAAGACACATGCAATGACTCTGGTGGTGGTTTAGGAAAAGAAGACACATGCAATGACTAGTGATGTTTTTGGAAAGGAACACACATGCAATGATTTTGGTGGTGGTTTAGGAAAGAAAGACACATGAAATGACAATAGTGGATCCATGTAGATTAGGAAAAGAAGACACATGAAATGACTCTGGTGGTGGTTTAGGAAAGGAAGACACATGCAGTGACTCTAGTGGTGGTTTAGGAAAACAACACACATTTAATGACTCTGGTGGTGGTTTAGGTAATAAACACACATGCAATGACTCTAGTGGTGGTTTAGGAAAGGAAGACACATGCAATGACTCTGGTGGTGGTTTAGGAAAGGAACACACATGCAATGACTTTGGTCGTGGTTTAGGAAAGGAACACACATGCAATGACTCTGGTGGTAGTTTTGGAAACGAACACACATGCAATGATTCTAGCGGTGGTTTAGGAAAGGAACACACATGCAATGACTCTGGTGGTTTAGGAAAAGAAGACACATGCAATGACTCTAGTGGTAATTTAGGGAAGGAACACACAAGCAATGAGTGTGGTGGATCCATGTGGTTTAGGAAAACAACACACATGCAATAACTCTGGTGGTGGTTTAAGAATGGAACACACATTCAATGACTTTGGTGGTGGTTTAGGAAAGGAAGACACATGCAATGACTCCGGTGGTAGTTTTGGAAAGGAACACACATGCAATGACTCTAGCGGTGGTTTAGGAAAGGAAGACACATGTAATGACTCTGGTGGTTTAGTAAAAGAACACACATGTAGTGACTCTGGTGGTTTAGGAAAGGAACACACATGCAATGACTGTGGTGGATCCATGTGGTTTATGAAAAGAACACACATGCAATGACTCTGGTGGTGGTTTAAGAACGGAACACACATTCAATGACTTTGGTGGTGGTTTAGGAAAATAAGACACATGCAATGACTCTAGTGGTGGTTTTGGAAAGGAACACACATGCAATGACTCTGGTGGTGGTTTAGGAAAGAAAGACACATGCAATGACAATGGTGGATCCATGTGGTTTAGGAAAAGAAGACACATGCAATGACTCTGGCGGTGTTTTAGGAAAGGAACACACATGCAATGACAGTGGTGGTGGTTTAAGAAAAGAACACACATGAGATGACACTGGTGGATCCCTGTGGTTTAGGAAAAGAAGATACATGCAATGACTTTGGTCGTGGTTTAGGAAAAGAACACACATGCAATGACTCTGGTGGTGGTTTTGGAAAAGAACACATGCAATGACTCTGGTGGTGGTTTAGGAAAGGAAGACACATGCAATGACTCTGGTGGATTCATGTGGTTTAGGAAAAGAAGACACATGCAATGACTCTGGTGGTGGTTTAGCGAAGGAACACACATGCAATGACTCTGGTGGTGATTTAAGAAAGGAACACAAATGCAATGACACTAGTGGATCCATGTGGTTTCGGAAAAGAAGACACATGCAATGACTCTGGTCGTGGTTTAGGAAAGGAACACACATGCAATGGCTCTGGTGGTAGTTTTCGAAAGGAACACACATGCACTGACTCTAGCGGTGGTTTAGGAAAGGAAGACACATGCAATGACTCTGGTGGTTTAGGAAAAGAAGACACATGCAATGACTCTGGTGGTGGTTTAGGAAAGGAACACACATGCAATGACTGTGGTGGATCCATGTGCTTTAGGATAACAACACACATGCAATTACTCTAGTTGTGGTTTAAGAATGGAACACACATTCAATGACTTTGGTGGTGGTTTAGGAAAAGAAGACATATGCAATGAATCTGGTGGTGGTTTAGGAAAACAACACACATGCAGTGACTCTAGTGGTGGTTTAGGAAAATAACACACATTCAATGACTCTGGTGATGGTTTAGGAAAGGAACACACATGCAATGACTCTGGTGGTGGTTTAGGAAAGGAAGACACATGCACTGACATTTGTGGATCCATGTGGTTTAGGTAAAGAAGAAACATGCAATGACTCTGGTGGTGGTTAAGGGAAGGAACACATGCAATGACTCTGGTGGTGGTTTAGGAAAGGAACACACATGTAGTGACACTGGTGGATCCATGTGGTTTAGGAAAGGAAGAAACATGCAATGACTTTGGTGGTGGTTTGGGAAAGGAACACACATGCAATGACTCTGGTGGATCCATGTGGTTTAGGAAAAGAAGACACATGCAATGACTCTGGTGGTGGTTTAGGAAAGGAACACACATGAAATGACTCTGGTGGTGGTTTAGGAAAGGAACACACATGCAATGACTCTGGTGGATCCATGTGGTTTAGGAAAAGAAGGCACATGCAATGACTCGGGTGGTGGTCTAGGAAAGGAATACACATGAAATGACTCTCGTGGAGGTTTAAGAAAGGAACACACATGCAATAACACTAGTGGATCCATGTGGTTTAGGAAACAAGACACATGCAATGACTCTGGTGGTCGTTTTGGAAAAGAAGACACATGCAATGACTCTAGTGGTGGTTTTGTAAACGAACACACATGCAATGACTCTGGTGGTGGTTTAGGAAAGGAAGACACATACAATGACTCTGGTGGATCTATGTGGTTGAGGAAAAGAACACACATGCAATGACTCTGGTGGTGGTTTAGGAAAGGAACAAACATGCAATGACTCTGGTGGTTTAAGAAAGGAACACACATGCAATGACACTGGTGGATCCCTGTGGTTTAGGAAAAGAAGACACATGCAATGACTCTGGTCGTGGTTTAGGAAAGGAACACACATGCAACGACTCTGGTGGTAGTTTTAGAAAGGAACACACATGCAATGACTCTAGCGGTGGTTTAGCAAAGGAAGACACATGTAATGACTCTGGTGGTTTAGGAAAAGAAGACACATGCAATGACTCTGGTGGTGGTTTAGGAAAGGAGCACACATGCAATGACTGTGGTGGATCCATCTGGTTTAGGAAAACAACACACATGCAATGACTCTGGTGGTGGTTTAAGAATGGAACACACATTCAATGACTTTGGTGGTGGTTTAGGAAAAGAAGACACATGCAATGACTCTGGTGGTGGTTTAGGAAAATAACACACATGTAGTGACCCTAGTGGTGGTTTAGGAAAAGAACAAACATTCAATGTCTTTAGTGCTGGTTTAGGAAATGAACACACATGCAATGAATCTGGTGGTGGTTTAGGAAAGGAAGACACATGCAATGACACTGGTGGATCCATTTGGTTTAGGAAAAGAATACACATGCAATGACTCTAGTGGTGGTTTAGGAAAGGAACACACATGCAATTACTCTGGTGGTGGTTTAAGAAATGAACACACATGAAGTGACACTGGTGAATCCATGTGGTTTAGGAAAAGAAGAAACATCCAATGACTTTGGTGGTGGTTTAGGAAAGGAACACACATGCAATGACTCTGGTGGATCCATGTGGTTTAGGAAAATAAGACACATGCAATGACTGTGGTGGTGGTTTAGGAAAGGACCACACATACAATGACTCTTGTGCTGGTTTAGGAAAAGAAACACATGCAATGACTCTGGTGGTGGTTGAGGAAAGGAACACACATACAATGACTCTGGTGGTGGTTAAAAAAGGAACACACATGCAATGGCACTGGTGGATCCATGTGGTTTAGGAAACAAGACACATGCAATGACTCTGGTTGTCGTTTAGGAAAAGAAGACACATGCAATTGACTCTAGTGGTGGTTTTGGAAAGGAACACACATGCAATGACTCTGGTGGTGGTTTAGGAAACAAGACACATGCAATGACTCTGGTTGTTGTTTAAGAAAACAAGACACATGCAATGACTCTAGTGGTGGTTTTGGAAAGGAACACACATGCAATGACTCTGGTGGTGGTTTAGGAAAGGAACACACATGCAATTTGTAACACCCTCAGAATCGACCCTATGCATGTTTTAGCGAAACCCGCCAAACCCGCATAGAAACGATTCAAAGGTGCCCACCAGGCACTTGCGTGCGGGTGGAAAACGAAGTAATAACATTACACAACAGTCCTCGATGGGACCCACCGAACAGATATATTTACAACACGACTCCATGAGTCAAGATTACAGATATAATATACAAAGATCCAAATCACATTGAAAACGAGGGAGCGTCCAGCTACGGACAAGATGCAAATGGGGCTAAGAGCCCTGAAGAATAACCAATGGCGTCCATAACCCTGCCCAGGCCAAGCCGGAAGGGTAACCCTGCTAACGATGTCGACCTCAAAACCTGCTTGAACAAAAGGGGTGCCGACAAAGGACAAAGGAAAAAGAGGAGCGTCAGTACTGAGGCCAGTACACGGCGAGACTAGAATTCGGCGGTCCTCGCCTACATAGGTATGGTGGACTGAAGCGGCAGCGGCAGCATGCACTAAACAACCTATAGAGACTCGATACAACTGGCGGCTATCAGAGAGGGGTAAGAAAGACCTATCCGGAACCAGCCTGATACTAACACCAAACAATCCCATCCTGGTATTCCCCCTTGAGACCAAACGAGGAAGTCAACTGAGGAACTCACACAGTTGGTAGTTTTATTTATTCAGTTTTCGTTGCAGCAATTACTAGTCAGGTTTAGATAATCATCCTGATAAAATAAGCAGTGGGCACTTTTAGTTGACCATTCCGTGATAGTTGCAACACTTACTAGTCAGATACAATTAGCATGAGATAACCCCAAAACCCAGTAGTTGTTGGTACTTTTACTTAGCCATTCCGTTGTAGTGAAGCTGATTACTAGTCATATCGGATACAAGTCAATTTATAACAATAAACTTTAGTTATAGTTGTCTATGATCAAGCACTGTGCTCCAAGTCGTCCATAACCGTGGACACGGCTTCTCGAAAAGATTTAACCCTGCAGGGGTGCACCAAAGTATCCACAAGCACTTCGACCCTTTTTGCCAGATCAGTTAACATACACCCATCGGTATGTCGGCGGGGCCTAAGTCATGACGTTCCCAGACCCAAAGCAAGCACGGGGGGCCACCCCACTAAGTCTACCCGCAACAAAGTCGGCCGGTCTCCGAGACGGACTCAGGGTTTGCGTCAGTGGCTGTAAACGACAGCGAATCCCAAAACTGGGACTGTCGATACCGCGAAAACACTCCGCTTCCTAAACAGTACAGCGTGCTCCTCACACAATCGTAAATAAAGCAGTAAAGCATGGCATAAGTACAGGATAGTAAATAAAACCTCAAACTAGTTTGTGGCCCCCAGTACAATACTTTGAAATCAGGTAATAATCAATGGGGGGCCCATATCTCCCCACCTGTGGTTAGCGCGCTCAATCTCGGAACAGGTGTCGAGAACTCGGGGTCCTACGGGACACAAGTGGGCGGTCGGAAACCAACATTATCTATCACCCACCGATGCCTCTGCTTACTTACTTCAATTTTAGTTGTTATACAGTAATTAAAGTGAACGAAAAGTAAAGCCATGGTCATCTCCAACATCAACATGCGGCAATTACTCCAACACTGTGGTTCTTGGCGACACGCAACAGCGTTTGAGCAAGCGACTACGACGCGCAAGTCCAACTATCTACCAAACAACAGGTAATAGGATGTGTCCAAGGCAATATGAGGCTGCAAGGGATATCACGGGTACGAAAACTAGAGCAACGCATCACAGATAGCAATAGATCAACAGGAGGGAATAAATACTATAAAAGTAAGATAGGTAGAAAGGGGGAGATGCTCGCCTGAAAACGTTGTCGAAGGTTCAACCGAAGATCGGATCGACACTCGCATCAACTCAACGGCCTTATCCGCGAAGAAGCAAAACGCTAGAACAAACACCGGATGCAATATTTAATACAACGGCAAAAGATCGGGCATGATGCATGCATGATGTCTGACATGGCAAAGATGCGATGCAATTAGGTCATATTAAGCGGAACCGGGGGTCCGGACAATTAAATATATGGTTCTATTTGTTTATCTACCCCGCAAATTAAATGTTGAATTAACAGGGCGAGATAAGTTACCGGTTCGCTACACAAATTTAAATGAGGCCAATATGAGAATAGATTTGCCCGCATATGGGCCCCATATTTAATTATGAGGTGAATCGGCATAAGGCCCCCAAACCACACGACAATATGCATGCATGAACATTTAATATGCGACAAGTTGTATTATATTATAAAATAGGGTTTCGGGAAGGGGTTCACACATTAGGGTTCGGCGATCTTGGTCCGGGGGGGTTCGGGGTTCGACAGGGTTCGACGGGGATCGGTTCCGGCGGGAGAGTTCTCGGATAACGGAGTAGATCTTGGCGTTCCGGGAAGCAGGACTTGGTTCGGCGTCGGGGGCACATCGGTCTCGCCCTGGTCGGTGTCGATCTTGTCGATGATGGCGGACTTGAGTGGATCGGGTACCGGGGTCTTCGGATCCGTGAAGTAGATCTTGTCGCACGGTGTCCGGGGTAGACGAACTTGGCGTATCCGCATCGGCGATCTTGGCGTTCGGGTTCTCGACTTCGCATCCGGGTCGGCGCGCCCTAGGTCTCGGCCTTCGGAAGATCTTGGGGTACCGGCGGGTTCGTTGTCGGTGGTCCTTGTACAACTTAGCGTCTCGGCCGGTCTTGTCAAGATTAGCTTGGGGTTTGTGGTCTTCGACTTGGGAATGGTGCAGCAACAGGCAGAGCCCCTGGGCATCCGCTGGACTTGAAGATCAGTCTGCCTGCAGGTCATCGGCATCACTACAGCAACGACACAGGACGGATGCCTCCAACCGATGGTCGCAGCAGAGCAGAGGGGAGGTACCCGCACGAACCGGGACGTCCGCGCGGACGGGTCGGCGGCGATGGAGGGCCCGCAGCGGCTGCAGGGACGCACACGAGGCCGGGTTGGAGAGGCGAGCCCAGAGGGTTCCTGGCGGCGGAGGCGGGCGGTCGACGAGCGGGAACGGGCTCGGGGGCGAGCTCGCCGGCGGGGACGCAGGGGAGGAAGGCACCGCGGGAGGAGGTGAGCGGGGCCGACGGGGAGGTGGCGAGGGGCCGCGGCCGGTGGAGCTTCTGCGGGGAAGGAGGCGAGCAGGGGCGTCGTCCGGAGAGGAGGGGGCCGCAGCTCGGGGTCGTAGCTGGGCGGCCCACGGGCAGCGGGGACGGCGCCGGCGGTGGCGGTGGTCGCGGTGGGGGAGGAAGGTGGAGGCGCGGCGATGGAGAGGCAGAGGAAGCGACAGGGAGGAGCGGCGGGGATGCGCGGCCGGAGGCGGGAGCGGGCGGGAGGAGGAGGAGGGAGAGCGGGGCGCGGAGGAGGCGGGGCGGCCGCGCCGGCGATGGTGGGGCAGGCGCCGCGGGGAGGCGACGGGGTCGCCGGCGAGGGGTGGTCCGGCGCCGGAGAGGGGAGAGGCGCTCGCGCGCGGGGTCGGGTGGAGGAAGGAGAGGAGAGCGCGTGCGGGACAGGGGGGGAGCGGGACACGCGGGCCAGGGGGTGGGCCAGGTGGCGGGGCCCGCGGGGTGGAAAAGGTGGCTGGGGCGGCTGGCAGGTGGGCCTGGGGCGTGTGGGGCCGCGGGTGGGGTCGGGTTGGCAGTGAGGGAGAGAGAGAGAGGGTAGGATGGGCTAGGGTGAAAGAAGGAGAGAGGGTGGGCTGGTGGATTGATGATGTGGCGGGGTGGGTATGGAAATTGGGTGAGAGGTGAGGTGGCGAGCTGTGAGTGGTGGGTAGGATAGGTTTGGGTGGTTTAGGATTTAGAGTCTAGGTTTTATTAGTTTTGTAAATATGTGTTTGTTTGGTGTTGTTTATTTTAAAACAAGGCTACTTTGCAAATAGTTTATAGGTAAATAAAATATCCGATACGATCGGGGTTTGCATTTGAAATAGAGAGGGGTATTTGTACAAAGCAAAACTAGGTTTTTCGAAATAGTTCAGACAAACCATGCATGATGATGACGATGCAATGCACAAAAACAACGCGATTTTCTAGTAGTGGTTTTTGAGGGATGCCACACAATTACTCTGGTGGTGGTTTAAGAAAGGAACACATATGCAATGACACTAGTGGATCCCTATGGTTTAGGCAAAGAAGACACATGCAATGACTCTGGTCATGGTTTAGGAAAGGAACAGACATGAAATGACTCTGGTGGTGGTTTAAGAAAGGAACGCACATGCAATTGCACTGGTGGATCCATGTGGTTTAGGAAACAAGACACATGCAATGACTCTGGTAGTGGTTTAGGAAAGGAACACACATGAAATGACTCTAGTGGTGGTTTTGGAAAAGAACACACATGCAATGACTCTGGTGGTGGTTTAGGAAAGGAAGACACATACAATGACTCTAGTGGATTCATGTGGTTTAGGAAAAGAAGACACATGCAATGACTCTGGTGGTGGTTTAGTGAAGGAAGACACATCCAATGACTCTGGTGGTGGTTTAAGAAAGGAACCTACATGCAATGACACTGGTGGATCCATGTGGTTTAGGAAAAGAAGACACATGCAATCACTCTGGTGGTGGTTTAGGAAAGGAAGACACATAAAATGACTCTGGTGGTGGTTCAGGAAAAGAAGACACATGCAATGACTCTTGTGGTGGTTTAAGAAAAGAAGACACATGCAATGACTCTGGTGGTGGTTTAGGAAAGGAACACACATGCAATGACTCTGGTGGTGGTTTAAGAAAGGAACACACATGCAATAATTCTGGTGGATCCATGTGGTTTAGGAAAAGAAGGAAGATGCAATGACTCGGGTGGTGGTTTAGGAAAGGAACACACATTAAATCACTCTGGTGTTGGTTTAAGAATGGAACACAAATACAATGACACTGGTGGATCCATGTGGCTTAGGAAACAAGACACATGCAATGACTCTGGTGGTCGTTTAGGAAAAGAAGACACATGCAATGACTCTGGTGGATCCATGTGGTTTAGGAAAAGAAGACACATGCAATGACTCTGATAGTGTTTTAGGAAAGGAAGACACATGCAATGACTCTGGTGGTGGTTTAGGAAAGGAACAAACATGCATTGACTCTAGTGGTGGTTTAGGAAAATAACACACATTCAATGACTCTTGTGGTGGTTTAGGAAAGGAACACACATGCAATGACTCTAGTGGTGGTTTAGGAAAGGAAGACACATGCAATGACACTTGTGGATCCATGTGGTTTAGGAAAAGAAGACACAGGCAATGACTCTGGTGTTGGTTTAGGAAAGGAAGACACATGCAATGACTCTGGTGGTGGTTTAAGAAAGGAACCTACATGCAATGACACTGGTGGATCCATGTGGTTTAGGAAAAGAAGACACATGCAATCACTCTGGTGGTGGTTTAGGAAAGGAAGACACATAAAATGACTCTGGTGGCGGTTCTGGAAAATAAGACACATGCAATGACTCTTGTGGTGGTTTAAGAAAAGAAGACACATGCAATGACTCTGGTGGTGGTTTAAGAAAGGAACACACATGCAATAATTCTGGTGGATCCATGTGGTTTAGGAAAAGAAGGCACATGCAATGACTCGGGTGGTGGTTTAGGAAAGGAACACACATGAAATGACTCTGGTGGTGGTTTAAGAAAGGAACACACATACAATGACACTGGTGGATCCATGTGGTTTAGGAAACAAGACACATGCAATGACTCTGGTGGACGTTTAGGAAATGAAGACACATGCAATGACTCTGGTGGATCCATGTGGTTTAGGAAAAGAACACACATGCAATGACTCTTGTGGTGGTCTAGGAAAGGAACACACATGCAATGACTCTGGTGGTGGTTTAAGAAAGGAACACACATGCAATGACACTGGTGGATCCCTGTGGTTTAGGTAAAGAAGACACATGCAATGACTCTGGTCGTGGATTAGGAAAGGAATACACATGCAATGACTCTGGTGGTAGTTTTGGAAAGGAACACACATGCAATGACTCTAGCGGTGGTTTAGGAAAGGAAGACACATGTAATGACTCTGGTGGTTTAGGAAAAGAAGACACATGCAATGACTCTGGTGGTGGTTTAAGAAAGGAACACACATGCAATGACTATGGTGGATCCATGTGGTTTAGGAAAAGAACACACATGCAATGACTCTGGTGGTCGTTTAAGAATGGAAGACACATTCAATGACTTTGGTGGTGGTTTAGGAAAATAAGACACATGCAATGACTCTGGTGGTGGTTTAGGAAAAGAAGACACATGCAATGACTCTAGTGGTGGTTTTGGAAAGGAACACACATGCAATGATTTTGGTGGTTGTTTAGGAAAGAAAGACACATGCAATGACAATGGTGGATCCATGTAGATTACGAAAAGAAGACACATGAAATGACTCTGGTGGTGGTTTAGGAAAGGAAGACACATGCAACGACTCTAGTGGTGGTTTAGGAAAACAACACACATTTAATGACTCTGGTGGTGGTTTAGGAAATAAACACACATGCAATGACTCTAGTGGTGCTTTAGGAAAGGAAGACACATGCAATGACTCTGGTGGTGGTTTACGAAAGGAACACACATGCAATGACTTTGGTCGTGGTTTAGGAAAGGAACACACATGCAATGACTCTGGTGGTAGTTTTGGAAACGAACACACATGCAATGATTCTAGCGGTGGTTTAGGAAAGGAACACACATGCAATGACTCTGGTGGTTTAGGAAAAGAAGACACATGCAATGACTCTGGTAGTGTTTTAGGAAAGGAAGACACATGCAATGACTCTGGTGGTGGTTTAGGAAAGGAACAAACATGCATTGACTCTAGTGGTGGTTTAGGAAAATAACACACATTCAATGACTCTTGTGGTGGTTTAGGAAAGGAACACACATGCAATGACTCTAGTGGTGGTTTAGGAAAGGAAGACACATGCAATGACACTTGTGGATGCATGTGGTTTAGGAAAAGAAGACACAGGCAATGACTCTGGTGGTGGTTTAAGAAAGGAACCTACATGCAATGACACTGGTGGATCCATGTGGTTTAGGAAAAGAAGACACATGCAATCACTCTGGTGGTGGTTTAGGAAAGGAAGACACATAAAATGACTCTGGTGGCAGTTCTGGAAAAGAAGACACATGCAATGACTCTTGTGGTGGTTTAAGAAAAGAAGACACATGCAATGACTCTGGTGGTGGTTTAAGAAAGGAACACACATGCAATAATTCTGGTGGATCCATGTGGTTTAGGAAAAGAAGGCACATGCAATGACTCGGGTGGTGGTTTAGGAAAGTAACACACATGAAATGACTCTGGTGGTGGTTTAAGAAAGGAACACACATACAATGACACTGGTGGATCCATGTGGTTTAGGAAAGAAGACACATGCAATGACTATGGTGGACATTTAGGAAATGAAGACACATGCAATCACTCTGGTGGATCCATGTGGTTTAGGAAAAGAAGACACATGCAATGACTCTTGTGGTGGTCTAGGAAAGGAACACACATGCAATGACTCTGGTGGTGGTTTAAGAAAGGAACACACATGCAATGACACTGGTGGATCCCTGTGGTTTAGGTAAAGAAGACACATGCAATGACACTGGTCGTGGTTTAGGAAAGGAAGACACATGCAATGACTCTGGTGGTAGTTTTGGAAAGGAACACACATGCAATGACTCTAGCGGTGGTTTAGGAAAGGAAGACACATGTAATGACTCTGGTGGTTTAGGAAAAGAAGACACATGCAATGACTCTGGTGGTGGTTTAAGAAAGGAACACACATGCAATGACTATGGTGGATCCATGTGGTTTAGGAAAAGAACACACATGCAATGAATCTGGTGGTGGTTTAAGAATGGAACACACATTCAATGACTTTGGTGGTGGTTTAGGAAAATAAGACACATGCAATGACTCTGGTGGTGGTTTAGGAAAAGAAGACACATGCAATGACTCTAGTGGTGGTTTTGGAAAGGAACACACATGCAATGATTTTGGTGGTGGTTTAGGAAAGAAAGACACATGAATCGACAATGGTGGATCCATGTAGATTAGGAAAAGAAGACACATGAAATGACTCTGGTGGTGGTTTAGGAAAGGAAGACACGTGCAATGACTCTAGTGGTGGTTTAGGAAAACAACACACATTTAATGACTCTGGTGGTGGTTTAGGAAATAAACACACATGCAATGACTCTAGTGGTGGTTTAGGAAAGGAAGACACATGGAATGACTCTAGTGGTGGTTTAGGAAAGGAACACACATGCAATGACTTTGGTCGTGGTTTAGGAAAGGAACACACATGCAATGACTCTGGTGGTAGTTTTGGAAACGAACACACATGCAATGATTCTAGCGGTGGTTTAGGAAAGGAACACACATGCAATGACTCTGGTGGTTTAGGAAAAGAAGACACATGCAATGACTCTGGTGGTAATTTAGGAAAGGAACACACAAGCAATGAGTGTGGTGGATCCATGTGGTTTAGGAAAACGACACACATGCAATAACTCTGGTGGTGGTTTAAGAATAGAACACACATTCAATGACTTTGGTGGTGGTTTAGGAAAGGAAGACACATGCAATGACTCCGGTGGTAGTTTTGGAAAGGAACACGCATGCAATGACTCTAGCGGTGGTTTAGGAAAGGAAGACACATGTAATGACTCTGGTGGTTTAGTAAAAGAAGACACATGTAGTGACTCTGGTGGTTTAGGAAAGGAACACACATGCAATGACTGTGGTGGATCCATGTGGTTTATGAAAAGAACACACATGCAATGACTCTGGTGGTGGTTTAAGAACGGAACACACATTCAATGACTTTGGTGGTGGTTTAGGAAAATAAGACACATGCAATGACTCTAGTGGTGGTTTTGGAAAGGAACACACATGCAATGACTCTGGTGGTGGTTTAGGACACATGCAATGACAATGGTCGATCCATGTGGTTTAGGAAAAGAAGACACATGCAATGACTCTAGTGGGGGTTTAGGAAAGGAACACACATGCAATGACTCTGGTGGTGGTTTAAGAAAAGAACACACATGAGATGACACTGGTGGATCCCTGTGGTTTAGGAAAATAAGATACATGCAATGACTTTGGTCGTGGTTTAGGAAAGGAACACACATGCAATCACTCTGGTGGTGGTTTTGGAAAAGAACACACATGCAATGACTCTGGTGGTGGTTTAGGAAAGGAAGACACATGCAAAATGACTCTGGTGGATTCATGTGGTTTAGGAAAAGAAGACACATGCAATGACTCTGGTGGTGGTTTAGCGAAGGAACACACATGCAATGACTCTGGTGGTGATTTAAGAAAGGAACACAAATGCAATGACACTAGTGGATCCATGTGGTTTCGGAAAAGAAGACACATGCAATGACTCTGGTGGTGGTTTAGGAAAGGAACACACATGCAATGACTCTGGTGGTAGTTTTCGAAAATAACACACATGCAATGACTCTAGCGGTGGTTTAGGAAAGGAAGACACATGCAATGACTCTGGTGGTTTAGGAAAAGAAGACACATGCAATGACTCTGGTGGTGGTTTAGGAAAGTAACACACATGCAATGACTCTAGTTGTGGTTTAAGAATGGAACACACATTCTATGACTTTGGTGGTGGTTTAGGAAAAGAAGACATATGCAATGAATCTGGTGGTGGTTTAGGAAAACAACACACATGGAGTGACTCTAGTGGTGGTTTAGGAAAATAACACACATGCAATGACTCTAGTGGTGGTTTAGGAAAGGAAGACACATGCAATGACTCTGGTGGTTTAGGAAAAGAATACACATGCAATGACTCTGGTGATGGTTTAGGAAAGCAACACACATGCAATGACTCTGGTGGTGGTTTAGGAATGGAAGACACATGCACTGACATTTGTGGATCCATGTGGTTTAGGTAAAGAAGACACATGCAATGACTCTGGTGGTGGTTTAGGGAAGGAACACATGCAATGACTCTGGTGGTGGTTTAGGAAAGAACACACATGCAGTGACACTGGTGGATCCATGTGGTTTAGGAAAGGAAGAAACATGCAATGACTTTGGTGGTGGTTTGGGAAAGGAACACACATGCAATGACTCTGGTGGATCCATGTGGTTTAGGAAAAGGAGACACATGCAACGACTCTGCTGGTGGTTTAGGAAAGGAACACACATGAAATTACTCTGGTGGTGGTTTAAGAAAGGAACACACATGCAATGACTCTGGTGGATGCATGTGGTTTAGGAAAAGAAGGCACATGCAATGACTCGGGTGGTGGTCTAGGAAAGGAATACACATGAAATGACTCTGGTGGTGGTTTAAGAAAGGAACACACATACAATGACACTAGTGGATCCATGTGGTTTAGGAAACAAGACACATGCAATGACTCTGGTGGTCGTTTTGGAAAAGAAGACACATGCAATGACTCTAGTGGTGGTTTTGTAAACGAACACACATGCAATGACTTTGGTGGTGGTTTAGGAAAGGAAGACACATACAATGACTCTGGTGGATCCACGTGGTTGAGGAAAAGAACACACATGCAATGACTCTGGTGGTGGTTTAGGAAAGGAACACACATGCAATGACTCTGGTGGTTTAAGAAAGGAACACACATGCAATGACACTGGTGGATCCCTGTGGTTTAGGAAAAGAAGACACATGCAATGACTTTGGTCGTGGTTTAGGAAAGGAACACACATGCAACGACTCTGGTGGTAGTTTTAGAAAGGAACACACATGCAATGACTTTAGCGGTGGTTTAGCAAAGGAAGACACATGTAATGACTCTGGTGGTTTAGGAAAAGAAGACACATGCAATGACTCTGGTGGTGGTTTAGGAAAGGAACACACATGCAATGACTCTGGTGGTAGTTTTCGAAAATAACACACATGCAATGACTCTAGCGGTGGTTTAGGAAAGGAAGACACATGCAATGACTCTGGTGGTTTAGGAAAAGAAGACACATGCAATGACTCTAGTGGTGGTTTAGGAAAGGAACACACATGCAATGACTCTTGTTGTGGTTTAAGAATGGAACACACATTCTATGACTTTGGTGGTGGTTTAGGAAAAGAAGACATATGCAATGAATCTGGTGGTGGTTTAGGAAAACAACACACATGGAGTGACTCTAGTGGTTGTTTAGGAAAATAACACACATGCAATGACTCTAGCGGTGGTTTAGGAAAGGAAGACACATGCAATGACTCTGGTGGTTTAGGAAAAGAAGACACATGCAATGACTCTGGTGATGGTTTAGGAAAGGAACACACATGCAATGACTCTGGTGGTGGTTTAGGAATGGAAGACACATGCACTGACATTTGTGGATCCATGTGGTTTAGGTAAAGAAGACACATGCAATGACTCTGGTGGTGGTTTAGGGAAGGAACACATGCAATGACTCTGGTGGTGGTTTAGGAAAGAACACACATGAAGTGACACTGGTGGATCCATGTGGTTTAGGAAAGGAAGAAACATGCAATGACTTTGGTGGTGGTTTGGGAAAGGAACACACATGCAATGACTCTGGTGGATCCATGTGGTTTAGGAAAAGAAGACACATGCAATGACTCTGGTGGTGGTTTAGGAAAGGAACACACATGAAATGACTCTGGTGGTGGTTTAAGAAAGGAACACACATGCAATGACTCTGGTGGATCCATGTGGTTTAGGAAAAGAAGGCACATGCAATGACTCGGGTGGTGGTCTAGGAAAGGAATACACATGAAATGACTCTGGTGGTGGTTTAAGTAAGGAACACACATGCAATGACACTGGTGGATCCATGTGGTTTAGGAAACAAGACACATGCAATGACTCTGGTGGTCGTTTTGGAAAAGAAGACACATGCAATGACTCTAGTGGTGGTTTTGTAAACGAACACACATGCAATGACTCTGGTGGTGGTTTAGGAAAGGAAGACACATACAATGACTCTGGTGGATCCATGTGGTTGTGGAAAAGAACACACATGCAATGACTCTGGTGGTGGTTTAGGAAAGGAACACACATGCAATGACTCTGGTGGTTTAAGAAAGGAACACACATGCAATGACACTGGTGGATCCCTGTGGTTTAGGAAAAGAAGACACATGCAATGACTCTGGTCGTGGTTTAGGAAAGGAACACACATGCAACGACTCTCGTGGTAGTTTCAGAAAGGAACACACATGCAATGACTTTAGCGGTGGTTTAGCAAAGGAAGACACATGTAATGACTCTGGTGGTTTAGGAAAAGAAGACACATGCAATGACTCTGGTGGTGGTTTAGGAAAGGAGCACAGATGCAATGACTGTGGTGGATCCATCTGGTTTAGGAAAACAACACACATGCAATGACTCTGGTGGTGGTTTAAGAGTGGAACACACATTCAATTACTTTGGTGGTGGTTTAGGAAAAGAAGACACATGCAATGACTCTGGTGGTGGTTTAGGACAATAACACACATGTAGTGACCCTAGTGGTGGTTTAGGAAAAGAACAAACATTCAATGTCTTTAGTGCTGGTTTAGGAAATGAACACACATGCAATGACTCCGGTGGTGGTTTAGGAAAGGAAGACACATGCAATGACACTGGTGGATCCATTTGGTTTAGGAAAAGAATACACATGCAATGACTCTAGTGGTGGTTTAGGAAAGGAACACACATGCAATTACTCTGGTGGTGGTTTAAGAAAGGAACACACATGATGTGACACTGGTGGATCCTTGTGGTTTAGGAAGAGAAGAAACATGCAATGACTTTGGTGCTGGTTTAGGAAAGGAACACACATGCAATGACACTGGTGGATCCATGTGGTTTACGGAAATAAGACACATGCAATGACTCTAGTGGTGGATTAGGAAAGGACCACACATACAATGACTCTTGTGCTGGTTTAGGAAAAGAAACACATGCAATGACTCTGGTGGTGGTTGAGGAAAGGAACACACATGCAATGGCTATGGTGGTGGTTTAAGAAAGGAACACACATGCAATGACACTAGTGGATCCATGTGGTTTAGCAAAATAAGACACATGCAATGAATGGTGGTGGTTTAGGAAAGGAACACACATGCAATGACTCTGTGTGGTTTAAGAAAGGAACCTACATGCAATGACACTGGTGGATCCATGTGGTTTAGGAAAAGAAGACACATGCAATGACTCTGGTGGTTTAGGAAAGGAACACACATGCAATGACTCTGGTGGTGGTTTAGTAAAGGAAGAGACATGCAATGACTCTGGTGGTGGTTCAGGAAAACAAGACACATGCAATGACTCTTGTGGTGGTTTAAGAAAAGAAGACACACGCAACGACTCTGGTGGTGGTTTAGGAAAGGAACACACATGCATTGACTCTGGTGGTGGTTTAAGAAAGTAACACACATGAAGTGACTTTGGTGGATCCATGTGGTTTAGGAAAATAAGGCACATGCAATGACTCGGGTGGTGGTTTAGGAAAGGAACACACATGAAATGACTCTGGTGGTGGTTAAAAAAGGAACACACATGCAATGGCACTGGTGGATGCATGTGGTTTAGGAAACAAGACACATGCAATGACTCTGGTTGTCGTTTAGGAAAAGAAGACACATGCAATGACTCTAGTGGTGGTTTTGGAAAGGAACACACACGCAATGACTCTGGTGGTGGTTTAGGAAACAAGACACATGCAATGACTCTGGTTGTCGTTTAGGAAAAGAAGACTCATGAAATGACTCTAGTGGTGGTTTTGGAAAGGAACACACATGCAATGACTCTGGTGGTGGTTTAGGAAAGGAACAAACATGCAATGACTCTGGTGGTGGTTTAAGAAAGGAACACACATGCAATGACACTGGTGGATCCCTATGGTTTAGGAAAAGGAGACACATGCAATGATTCTGGTCGTGGTTTAGGAAAGGAACACACATGAAATGACTCTGGTGGTGGTTTAAGAAAGTAACACACATGCAATGGCACTGGTGGATCCATGTGGTTTAGGAAACAAGACACATGCAATGACTCGGGTGGTGCTTTAGGAATGTAACACACATGAAATTACTCTGGTGGTGGTTTAAGAAAGGAACACACATCCAATGGCACTGGTGGATCCTTGTGGTTTAGGAAACAAGACACATGCAATGACTTTGGTTGTCGTTTAGGAAAATAAGACACATGCAATGACTCTAGTGGTGGTTTTGGAAAGGAACACACATGTAATGACTCTGGTGGTGGTTTAGGAAAGGAAGACACATGCAATGACAATGGTGGATCGATGTTGATTAGGAAAAGAAGACATATGCAATGACTCTAGTGGTTTAAGAAAAGAAGACACATGCATTGACTCTAGTGGTAGTTTAGGAAAGGAACACACATGCAATGACTCTGGTGGTGGTTTAGGAAAGGAACACACATGCAATGACTCTGGTGGTGGTTTAAGAAAGGAACACACATGCAATGACTCTGGTGGATCCATGTGGTTTAGGAAAAGAAGACACATGCAATGACTCTGGTGGTGGTTTAGGAAAAGAACACACATGCAGTGACTCTAGTGGTGGTTTAGGAAAAGAACACACATTCAATGTCTTTAGTGCTGGTTTAGGAAAGGAACACACATGCAATGACTCTGGTGGTGGTTTAGGAAAGGAAGACACATGCAATGACACTGGTGGATCCATTTGGTTTAGGAAAAGAATACACATGCAATGACTCTAGTGGTGGTTTAGGAAAGGAACACACATGCAATTACTCTGGTGGTGGTTTAAGAAAGGAACACACATGATGTGACACTGGTGGATCCTTGTGGTTTAGGAAAAGAAGAAACATGCAATGACTTTGGTGGTGGTTTAGGAAAGGAACACACATGCAATGACACTGGTGGATCCATGTGGTTTACGGAAATAAGACACATGCAATGACTCTAGTGGTGGTTTAGGAAAGGACCACACATACAATGACTCTTGTGTTGGTTTAGGAAAAGAAACACATGCAATGACTCTGGTGGTGGTTGAGGAAAGGAACACACATGCAATGGCTATGGTGGTGGTTTAAGAAAGGAACACACATGCAATGACACTGGTGGATCCATGTGGTTTAGGAAAGTAAGACACATCCAATTAATGGTGGTGGTTTAGGAAAGGAACACACATGCAATGACTCTGCTGGTGGTTTAAGCAAGGAACCTACATGCAATGACACTGGTGGATCCATGTGGTTTAGGAACAGAAGACACATGCAATGACTTTGGTGGTGGTTTAGGAAAGGAGCACACATGCAATGACTCTGGTGGTAGTTTAGGAAAGGAAGACACATGCAATGACTCTCGTGGTGGTTCAGGAAAAGAAGACACATGCAATGACTCTTGTGGTGGTTTAGGAAAGGAACACACATGCAATTACTTTGGTGGTGGTTTAAGAATGGAACACCCATTCAATGACTTTGCTAGTGGTTTAGGAAAAGAAGACACATGCAATGACTCTGGTGGTGGTTTAGGAAAAGAACACACATGCAGTGACTCTAGTGGTGGTTTAGGAAAAGAACACACATTCAATGTCTTTAGTGCTGGTTTAGGAAAGGAACACACATGCAATGACTCTAGTG
Source organism: Avena sativa (assembly GCA_916181665.1). Taxonomy (NCBI): domain Eukaryota; kingdom Viridiplantae; phylum Streptophyta; class Magnoliopsida; order Poales; family Poaceae; genus Avena; species Avena sativa. The sequence continues at coordinate 370,031,915 of OV702291.1, read as the reverse complement.
GTGGTTTAGGAAAGGAAGGCACATGCAATGACGCAGGTGGATCCATTTGGTTTAGGAAAAGAATACACATGCAATGACTCTGGTGGTGGTTTAGGAAAGGAACACACATGCAATGACTCTGGTGGTGGTTTAAGAAAGAAACACACATGCAGTGACACTGGTGGATCCATGTGGTTTAGGAAAAGAAGAAACATGCAATGACTTTGGTGGTGGTTTAGGAAAGGAACACACATGCAATGACTCTGGTGGATCCATGTGGTTTAGGAAAAGAAGACACATGCAATCACTCTGGTGGTGGTTTAGGAAAGGAACACACATGCAATGACTTTGGTGGTGGTTTAGGAAAGGAACACACATGCAATGACTCTGGTGGATCCATGTGGTTTAGGAAAAGAAGACACATGCAATGACTCTTGTGGTGGTTTAGGAAAAGAAGACACATGCAATGACTCTGGTGGTGGTTTAAGAAAGTAACACACATGCAATGACTTTGGTGGATCCATGTGGTTTAGTAAAAGAGGGCGCATGCAATGACTTGGGTGGTGGTTTAGGAAAGGAACACACATGAAATGACTCTAGTGGTGGTCTAAGAAAGGAACACACATGCAATGACTCTGGTGGTGGTTTAGGAAAGGAAGACACATGCAATGACTCTGGTGGTGGTTTAGGAAAAGAAACACATGCAATGACTCTGGTGGTGGTTTAGGAAAGGAACACACATGAAATGACTCTGGTGGTGGTTTAAGAAAGGAACACACATGCAATGGCACTGGTGGATCCATGTGGTTTAGGAAACAAGACACATGCAATGACTCTGGTTGTCATTTAGGAAAAGAAGACACATGCAATGACTCTCGTGGTGGTTTAAGAAAGGAACACACATGAAATGACTCTGGTGGTGGTTTAAGAAAGGAACACACATGCAACGACACTAGTGGATACGTGTGGTTTAGGAAATGAAGACACATGCAATGACTCTAGTCTTGGTTTAGGAAAGGAACAAACATGCAATGACTCTGGTGGATCCATGTGGTTTAGGAAAAGAAGACACATGCAATGACTCTGGTAGTGCTTTAGGAAAGGAACACACATGCAATTAATCGGGTGGTGGTTTAGGAAAGGAACACACATTAAATGACTCTGGTGGTGCTTTAAGAAAGGAACACACATGCAATGGCACTGGTGGATCCATGTGGTTTAGGAAACAAGACATATGCAATGACTCGGGTGGTGGTTTAGGAAAGGAACACACATGAAATGACTCTGGTGGTGGTTTAAGAAAGGAACACACATGCAATGGCACTGGTGGATCCATGTGGTTTAGGAAACAAGACACATGCAATGACTCTGGTTGTCGTTTAGGAAAAGAAGTCACATGCAATGACTCTAGTGGTGGTTTAGGAAAGGAATACACATGCAATGACTCTAGTGGTGGTTTTGGAAAGGAACACACATGTAATGACTCTAGCTGTGGTTTAGGAAAAGAAGACACATGCAATGACTCTGGTGGTTTAGGAAAAGAAGACACATGATATGACTCTGGTGGTGGTTTAGGAAAGGAACACACATGCAATGACTCTGGTGGTGGTTTAAGAAAGGAACACATATGCAATGACACTAGTGGATCCCTGTGGTTTAGGAAAAGAAGACACATGAAATGACTCTGGTGGTGGTTTAGGAAAGGAACACACATGCAATGACTCTGGTGGTGGTTTAGGAAAGGAAGACACATGCAATGACTCTAGTGGTGGTTTAGGAAAGGAAGACACATGTAATGACTCTAGTGGTGGTTTAGGAAAAGAAACACATGCAATGACTCTGGTGGTGGTTTAAGAAAGAAATACACATGCAATGACTCTGGTGGTGTAAGAAAGGAACACACATGCAATGACACTGGTGGATCCATGTGGTTTAGGAAAAGAAGACACATGCAATGACTCTGGTGGTGGTTTAGGAAAATAAGACACATGCAATGACTCTGGTGGTGGTTTAGGAAATGAACACACGTGAAATTACTCTGGTGGTGGTTTAAGAAAGGAACACACATGCAATGACTCTGGTGGATCCATGTGGTTTAGGAAAAGAAGGCACATGCAATGACTCGGGTGGTGGTCTAGGAAAGGAACACACATGAAATGACTCTGGTGGATCCATTTTGTTTAGGAAACGAAGAAACATGCAATGACTTTGGTGGTGGTTTAGGAAAGGAACACACATGCAATGACTCTGGTGGATCCATGTGGTTTAGGAAAAGAAGACACATGCAATGACTCTGGTGGTGGTTTAGGAAAGGACCACACATACAATGACTCTTGTGCTGGTTTAGGAAAAGAAACACATGCACTGACTCTGGTGGTTGTTGAGGAAAGGCACACACATGCAATGACTCTGGTGGTTGTTTAAGAAAGGAACACACATGCAATGAGACTGGTGTATCCATGTGGTTTAGGAAAATAAGACACGTGCAATGAATGGTGGTGGTTTAGGAAAAGAAGACACATGCAATGACTCTTGTGGTCGTTTAAGAAAAGAAGACACATGTATTGACTCTTGTGGTGGTTTAAGAAAGGAACACACATGCAATGACTCTGGTCGTGGTTTAAGAAAGGAACACACATGCAATGACACTGGTGGATCCCTATGGTTTAGGAAAAGAAGACACATGCAATGACTCTGGTCATGGTTTAGGAAACGAATACACATGCAATGACTCTGGTGGTGGTTTAGGAAAGGAAGACACATGCAATGACTCTAGTGGTGGTTTAGGAAAGGAAGACACATGTAATGACTCTAGTGGTGGTTTAGGAAAAGAAACACATGCAATGACTCTGGTGGTGGTTTAAGAAAAAAACACACATGCAATGACTCTGGTGTTGTAAGAAAGGAACACACATGCAATGACACTGGTGGATCCATCTGGTTTAGGAAAAGAAGACACATGCAATGACTCTGGTGGTGGTTTAGGAAAAGAAGACACATGCAATGACTCTGGTGGTGGTTTAGGAAAGGAACACACATGAAATTACTCTGGTGGTGGTTTAAGAAAGGAACACACATGCAATGACTCTGGTGGATCCATGTGGTTTAGGAAAAGAAGGCACATGCAATGACTCGGGTGGTGGTCTAGGAAAGGAACACACATGAAATGACTCTGGTGATGGTTTAAGAAAGGAACACACATGCAAATACACTGGTGGATCCATGTGGTTTAGGAAACAAGACACATGTAATGACTCTGGTGGTTGTTTAGGAAAAGAAGACACATGCAATGACTCTAGTGTTGGTTTTGGAAAGGAACACACATGCAATGACTCTGGTGGTGGTTTAGGAAAGGAAGACACATGGAATGACTCTGGTGGATCCATGTGGTTTAGGAAAAGAAGACACAAGCAATGACTCTGGTGGTGGTTTAGGAAAGGAACACACATGCAATGACTCTGGTCGTGGTTTAAGAAAGGAACACACATGCAATGACACTGGTGGATCCCTATGGTTTAGGAAAAGAAGACACATGCAATGACTCTGGTCATGGTTTAGGAAAGGAATACACATGCAATGACTCTGGTGGTAGTTTTGGAAAGGAACACACATGTAATGACTCTAGCTGTGGTTTAGGAAAGGAAGACACATGCAATGACTCTGGTGGTTTAGGAAAAGAAGACACATGCAATGACTCTGGTGGTGGTTTAGGAAAGGAACACACATGAAATGACTGTGGTGGATCCATGTGGTTTAGGAAAACAATACACATGCAATGACTCTGGTGGTGGTTTAGGAAAAGAAGACACATGCAATGACTCTGGTGGTGGTTTACGAAAAGAACTCACATGCAGTGACTCTAATGGTGGTTTAGGAAAAGAATACACGTTCAATGTCTTTAGTGCTAGTTTAGGAAAGGAACACACATGCAATGACTCTGGTGGTGGTTTAGGAAAGGAAGACACATGGAATGACACTTGTGGATCCATTTGGTTTAGAAAAAAAGAATACACATGCAATGACTCGGGTGGTGGTTTAGGAAAGGAACACACATGCAATGACTCTGGTGGTGGTTTAAGAAAGGAACACACATACAGTGACACTGGTGGATCCATTTTGTTTAGGAAACGAAGAAACATGCAATGACTTTGGTGGTGGTTTAGGAAAGGAACACACATGCCATGACTCTGGTGGATCCATGTGGTTTAGGAAAAGAAGACACATGCAATGACTCTGGTGGTGGTTTAGGAAAGGACCACACATACAATGACTCTTGTGCTGGTTTAGGAAAAGAAACACATGCACTGACTCTGGTGGTTTGTGAGGAAAGTCACACACATGCATTGACTCTGGTGGTGGTTTAAGAAAGGAACACACATGCAATGAGACTGGTGTATCCATGTGGTTTAGGAAAATAAGACACGTGCAATGAATGGTGGTGGTTTCGGAAAAGAAGACACATGCAATGACTCTTGTGGTCGTTTAAGAAAAGAAGACACATGCATTGACTCTTGTGGTGGTTTAAGAAAAGAAGACACATGCAATGACTCTTCTGGTGGTTCAGGAAAAGAAGACACATGCAATGACTCTTGTGGTGGTTTAGGAAAAGAATACACATGCAATGACTCTGGTGGTGGTTACGGAAAGGAACACACATGCAATGACTCTGGTGGTGGTTTAAGAAAGGAATTGACATGCAATGACTTTGGTGGATCCATGTGGTTTAGGAAAAGAAGGCACATGCAATGACTCGGGTGGTGTTCTAGGAAAGGAACACACATGAAATGACTCTGGTGGTTTTTTAAGAAAGGAACACACATGCAATGACACTGGTGGATCCATGTGGTTTAGGAATCAAGACACATGGAATGACTCTGATTGTCGTTTAGGAAAAGAAGACACATGCAATGACTCTAGTGGTGGTTTTGGAAAGTAACACACATGCAATGACTCTGGTGGTGGTTTACGAAAGGAAGACACATGCAATGACAATGGTGGATCCATGTGGTTTAGGAAAAGAAGACACATGCAATGACTCTGGTGGTGGTTCAGGAAAGGAACACACATGCAATGACTCTGGTGGAAGTTTAATAAAGGAACACACATGCAATGACACTGGTGGAACCCATGCGGTTTAGTAAAATAAGACACATGCAATGACTCTGGTCGTGGTTTAGGAAAGGAACAGTCATGCAATGAATCTGGTGGATCCATGTGGTTTAGGAAAAGAAGACACATGTAATGACTCTGGTAGTGGTTTAGGAAAGGAAGACACATGCAATGACTCTGGTATATCCATGTGGTTTAGGAAAACAAGACACATGCAATGACTCTGGTGGTGGTTTAGGAAAGGAAAACACACATGCAATGACTCTGGTGGTGGTTTAAGAAAGGAACACACATGAAATGACACTGGTGGATCCCTGTGGTTTAGGAAAAGAAGACACATGCAATGACTCTGGTCGTGGTTTAGGAAAGGAACCCACATGCAATGACTCTGGTGGTTTTTTTGGAAAGGAACATACATGCAATGACTCTAGCGGTGGTTTAGGAAAGGAAGACACATGAAATGACACTGGTGGTGGTTTAGGAAAGGAACACACATGCAATGACTCTGGTGGTGGTTTAAGAAAGGAACACATATGCAATGACACTAGTGGATCCCTGTGGTTTAGGAAAAGAAGACACATGAAATGACTCTGGTGGTGGTTTAGGAAAGGAACACTCATGCAATGACTCTGGTGGTGGTTTAGGAAAGGAAGACACATGCAATGACTCTAGTGGTGGTTTAGGAAAGGAAGACACATGTAATGACTCTAGTGGTGGTTTAGGAAAAGAAACACATGCAATGACTCTGGTGGTGGTTTAAGAAATAAACACACATGCAATGACTCTGGTGGTGTAAGAAAGGAACACACATGCAATGACACTGGTGGATCCATGTGGTATAGGAAAAAAGACACATGCAATGACTCTGGTGGTGGTTTAGGAAAAGAAGACACATGCAATGACTCTGGTGGTGGTTTAGGAAAGGAACACACATGAAATTACTCTGGTGGTGGTTTAAGAAAGGAACACACATGCAATGACTCTGGTGGATCCATGTGGTTTAGGAAAAGAAGGCACATGCAATGACTCGGGTGGTGGTCTAGGAAAGGAACACACATGAAATGGCTCTGGTGATGGTTTAAGAAAGGAACACACATGCAAATACATTGGTGGATCCATGTGGTTTAGGAAACAAGACACATGTAATGACTATGGTGGTTGTTTAGGAAAAGAAGACACATGCAATGACTCTAGTATTGGTTTTGGAAAGGAACACACATGCAATGACTCTGGTGGTGGTTTAGGAAAGGAAGACATATGCAATGACTCTGGTGGATCCATGTGGTTTAGGAAAAGAAGACACAAGCAATGACTCTGGTGGTGGTTTAGGAAAGGAACACACATGCAATGACTCTGGTCGTGGTTTAAGAAAGGAACACACATGCAATGACACTGGTGGATCCCTATGGTTTAGGAAAAGAAGACACATGCAATGACTCTGGTCATGGTTTAGGAAAGGAATACACATGCAATGACTCTGGTGGTAGTTTTGGAAAGGAACACACATGTAATGACTCTAGCTGTGGTTTAGGAAAGGAAGACACATGCAATGACTCTGGTGGTTTAGGAAAAGAAGACACATGCAATGACTCTGGTGGTGGTTTAGGAAAGGAACACACATGCAATGACTGTGGTGGATCCATGTGGTTTAGGAAAACAATACACATGCAATGACTCTGGTGGTGGTTTAGGAAAAGAAGACACATGCAATGACTCTGGTGGTGGTTTACGAAAATAACTCACATGCAGTGACTCTAATGGTGGTTTAGGAAAAGAATACACATTCAATGTCTTTAGTGCTAGTTTAGGAAAGGAACACACATGCAATGACTCTGGTGGTGGTTTAGGAAAGGAAGACACATGCAATGACACTGGTGGATCCATTTGGTTTAGAAAAATGAATACACATGCAGTGACTCGGGTGGTGGTTTAGGAAAGGAACACACATGCAATGACTCTGGTGGTGGTTTAAGAAAGGAACACACATACAGTGACACTGGTGGATCCATTTTGTTTAGGAAATGAAGAAACATGCAATGACTTTGGTGGTGGTTTAGGAAAGGAACACACATGCCATGACTCTGGTGGATCCATGTGGTTTAGGAAAAGAAGACACATGCAATGACTCTGGTGGTGGTTTAGGAAAGGACCACACATACAATGACTCTTGTGCTGGTTTAGGAAAAGAAACACATGCACTGACTCTGGTGGTTGTTGAGGAAAGTCACACACATGCAATGACTCTGGTGGTGGTTTAAGAAAGGAACACACATGCAATGAGACTGGTGTATCCATGTGGTTTAGGAAAATAAGACACGTGCAATGAATGGTGGTGGTTTAGGAAAAGAAGACACATGCAATGACTCTTGTGGTCGTTTAAGAAAAGAAGACACATGCATTGACTCTTGTGGTGGTTTAAGAAAAGAAGACACATGCAATGACTCTTCTGGTGGTTCAGGAAAAGAAGACACATGCAATGACTCTTGTGGTGGTTTAGGAAAAGAATACACATGCAATGACTCTGGTGGTGGTTTCGGAAAGGAACACACATGCAATGACTCTGGTGGTGGTTTAAGAAAGGAATTGACATGCAATGACTTTGGTGGATCCATGTGGTTTAGGAAAAGAAGGCACATGCAATGACTCGGGTGGTGGTCTAGGAAAGGAACACACATGAAATGACTCTGGTGGTTTTTTAAGAAAGGAACACACATGCAATGACACTGGTGGATCCATGTGGTTTAGGAATCAAGACACATGGAATGACTCTGATTGTCGTTTAGGAAAAGAAGACACATGCAATGACTCTAGTGGTGGTTTTGGAAAGTAACACACATGCAATGACTCTGGTGGTGGTTTACGAAAGGAAGACACATGCAATGACAATGGTGGATCCATGTGGTTTAGGAAAAGAAGACACATGCAATGACTCTGGTGGTGGTTCAGGAAAGGAACACACATGCAATGACTCTGGTGGAAGTTTAATAAAGGAACACACATGCAATGACACTGGTGGAACCCATGCGGTTTAGTAAAATAAGACACATGCAATGACTCTAGTCGTGGTTTAGGAAAGGAACAGTCATGCAATGAATCTGGTGGATCCATGTGGTTTAGGAAAAGAAGACACATGTAATGACTCTGGTAGTGGTTTAGGAAAGGAAGACACATGCAATGACTCTGGTATATCCATGTGGTTTAGGAAAACAAGACACATGCAATGACTCTGGTGGTGGTTTAGGAAAGGAAAACACACATGCAATGACTCTGGTGGTGGTTTAAGAAAGGAACACACATGAAATGACACTGGTGGATCCCTGTGGTTTAGGAAAAGAAGACACATGCAATGACTCTGGTCGTGGTTTAGAAAAGGAACCCACATGCAATGACTCTGGTGGTTTTTTTGGAAAGGAACATACATGCAATGACTCTAGCGGTAGTTTAGGAAAGGAAGGCACATGCAATGACTCTGGTGGTTTAGGAAAAGAAGACACATGCAATGACTCTAGTGGTGGTTTAGGAAAGGAACACACATGCAATGAATGTGGTGGATCCATGTGGTTTAGGAAAACAACACACATGCAATGACTCTGGTGGTGGTTTAAGAATGGAACACACATTCAATGTCTTTGGTGGTGGTTTAGGAAAATAAGACACATGCAATGACTGTGCTGGTGGTTTATGAAAAGAACACACATGAAGTGACTCTAGTGGTGGTTTAGGAAAAGAACACACATTCAATGACTCTGGTGGTGGTTTAAGAAAGGAACACACATGCAATGACTCTAGTGGTGGTTTAGGAAAGGAAGACACATGTAGTGACACTAGTGGATCCATGTGGTTTAGGAAAAGAAGACACATGGAATGACTCTGGTGGTGGTTTAGGAAAGGAACACACATGCAATAACTCTGGTGGTGGTTTAAGAAAGGAACACACATGCAGTGACACTGGTGGATCCATGTGGTTTAGGAAAAGAAGTAACATGCAATGACTTTGGTGGTGGTTTAGGAAAGGAACACACATGCAATGGCTCTGGTGGTTCAGGAAAAGAAGACACACGCAATGACTCTGGTGGTGGTTTAGGAAAGGACCACACATACAATGACACTTGTGGTGGTTTAGGAAAAGAAACACATGCAATGGCTATGGTGGGGGTTGAGGAAAGGAACACGCATGCAATGACTATAGTGGTGGTTTAAGAAAGGAATACACATGAAATGACTCTAGTGGTCGTTTAGGAAAATAAGACGCATGCAATGAATCTAGTGGTGGTTTAGGAAAGGAACACACATGCAATGACTCTAGTGGTGGTTTAAGAAAGGAACCCACATGCAATGACACTTATGGATCCATGTGGTTTAGGAAAAGAAGACACATGCAATGACTCTAGTGAAAGGAAGACACATGCAATGACTCTGGTGGTGGTTTAGGAAAGGAACACACATACAATGACTCTGGTGGTGGTTTAGGAAAATAAACACATGCAATGACTCTAGTGGTGGTTTAAGAAAGGAACACACATGCAATGACTCTCGTGGTGGTTTAAGAAAGGGACACACATGCAATGACACTGGTGGATCCCTGTGGTTTAGGAAAAGAAGACACATGCAATGACTCTGGTCGTGGTTTAGGAAAGGAACACACATGCAATGACTCTGGTGGGTCCATGTGCTTTAGGAAAAGAAGACACATGCAATGACTCTGGTGGTGGTTTAGGAAAGGAAGACACATGCAATGACTCTGGTGGTGGTTTAGGAAAACAAACACATGCAATGACTCTGGTGGTGGTTTAGGAAAGGAACACACATGAAATGACTCTGGTGGTGGTTTAAGAAAGGAACACACATGCAATGACACTGGTGGATCCATGTGGTTTAGGAAACAAGACACATGCAACGACTCTTGTGGTCGTTTAGGAAAAGAAGACACATGCAATGACTCTAGTGGTGGTTTTGGAAAGGAACACACATGCAATGACTCTGGTGGTGGTTTAGGAAAGTAAGACACATGTAATGACTCTAGTGGATCCATGTGGTTTAGGAAAAGAAGGAAAATGCAATGACTCTAGTGGTGGTTTAGGAAAGGAACACACATGCAATGACTCTTGTGGTGGTTTAAGAAAGGAACACACATGCAATCACACTGGTGGATCCCTGTGGTTTAGGAAAAGAAGACACATGCAATATCTCTGGTCGTGGTTTAGGAAAGGAACACACATGCAATGACTATGGTGGATCCATGTGGTTTAGGAAAAGAACACACATGCAATGACTCTGGTGGTGGTTTAGGAAAGGAAGACACATGCAATGACTCTGGTGGATCCATGTGGTTTAGGAAAAGAAGACACATGCAATGACTCTGGTGGTGGTTTAGGAAATGAACAGACATGCTATGACTCTGGTGGTGTTTTAAGAAAGGAACACATGCAATGACACTAGTGGATCCCTGTGGTTTAGGAAAAGAAGACACATCCAATGTCTCTGGTCGTGGGTTAGGAAAGGAACACACATGCAATGACTCTGGTGCTAGTTTTGGAAAGGAACATACATGCAACGACTCTAGCGGTGGTTTAGAAAAGGAAGACACATGCAATGACTCTAGTGGTTTAGGAAAAGAAGACACATGGAATGACACTGGTGGTGGTTTATGAAAGGAACACACATGCAATGACTATGGTGGATCAATGTAGTTTAGGAAAACAACACACATGCAATGACTCTGGTGGTGGTTTAAGAATGGAACACACATTCAATGACTTTGGTGGTGGTTTAGGAAAATAAGACACATGCAATGACTCTGGTGGTGGTTTATGAAAGGAACACACATCCAATGACTATGGTGGTGGTTTAAGAAAGGAACACACATGCAATGACACTGGTGGATCCCTGTGGTTTAGGAAAAGAAGACACATGCAATGACTATGGTCGTGGTTTAGGAAAGGAACACACATGCAATGACTCTGGTGGTAGTTTTGGAAAGGAACACACATGCAATGACTCTAGCGGTGGTTTTGGAAAGGAAGACACATGCAATGACTCTGGTGGTAGTTTAAGAAAGAAACACACATTCAATGACTCTGGTGGTGGTTTAGGAAAAGAAGACACATGCAATGACTCTGGTGGTGGTTTAGGAAAAGAACACACATGCAGTGACTCTAGTGGTGGTTTAGGACAAGAACACACATTTAAAGACTCTAGTGGTTTAGGAAAGGAACACAAATGCAATGACTCTGATGGTGGTTTAGGAAAGGAAGACACATGCAATGACACTGGTGGATCCATGTGGTTTAGGAAAAGAAGACACATGCAATGACTCTGGTGCTGGTTTAGGAAAGTAACACACATGCAATGACTCTGGTGGTGGTTTAGGAAAAGAAGACACATGCAATGACTCTGGTGGTGGTTTAGGTAAGGAACACACATGCAGTGGCTCTGGTGGATCCATGTACTTTAGGAAAAGAAGACACATGCAATGACTCTGGTGGTGGTTTAGGAAAGGACCACACATACAATGACTCTTGTGCTGGTTTACAAAAAGAAACACATGCAATGACTCTGGTGGTGGTTGAGGAAAGGAACACACATGCAATGACTATGTTGGTGGTTTAGGAAAGGAAGACACATGCAATGACTCTGGTGGTAGTTTAGGAAAATAAACACATGCAATGACTCTAGTGGTGGTTTAAGAAAGGAACACACATGCAATGACTCTTGTGGTGGTTTAAGAAAGGAACACACATGCAATGACACTGGTGGATCCTTGTGGTTTAGGACAAGAAGACACATGCAATGACTCTGGTCGTGGTTTAGGAAAGGAACACACATGCAATGACTCTGATGGATCCATGTGGTTTAGGAAAAGAAGACACATGCAATGACACTGGTGGTGGTTTAGGAAAGGAAGACACATGCAATGACTCTGGTGGTGGTTTAGGAAAAGAAACACATGCAATGACTCTGGTGGTGGTTTAGGAAAGGAACACACATGAAATGACTCTGGTGGTGGTTTAAGAAAGGAACACACATGCAATGACACTGGTGGATCCATGTGGTTTAGGAAACAAGACACATGCAATGACTCTGGTGGTCGTTTAGGAAAAGAAGACACATGCAATGACTCTAGTGGTGGTTTTGGAAAGGAACACACATGCAATGATTCTGGTGGTGGTTTAGGAAAGTAAGACACATGCAATGACTCTGGTGGATCCATGTGGTTTAGGAAAAGAATACACATGCAATGACTCTAGTGGTGGTTTAGGAAAGGAACACACATGCAATGACTCTTGTGGTGGTTTAAGAAAGGAACACACATGCAATGACACTGGTGGATCCCTATGGTTTAGGAAAAGAAGAGACATGCAATGATTCTGGTCGTGGTTTAGGAAAGGAACACACATGCAATGACTCTGGTGGATCCAGCTGGTTTAGGAAAAGAAGACACATGAAATGACTCTGGTAGTTGTTTAGGAAAGGAAGACACATGCAATGACTCTGGTGGATCCATGTGGTTTAGGAAAAGAAGACACATGCAATGACTCTGGTGGTGGTTTAGGAAATGAACAGACATGCTATGACTCTGGTGGTGTTTTAAGAAAGGAACACATGCAATGACACTAGTGGATCCCTGTGGTTTAGGAAAAGAAGACACATCCAATGTCTCTGGTCGTGGGTTAGGAAAGGAACACACATGCAATGACTCTGGTGCTAGTTTTGGAAAGGAACATACATGCAACGAATCTAGCGGTGGTTTAGAAAAGGAAGACACATGCAATGACTCTAGTGGTTTAGGAAAAGAAGACACATGGAATGACACTGGTGGTGGTTTAGGAAAGGAACACACATGCAATGACTATGGTGGATCAATGTAGTTTAGGAAAACAACACACATGTAATGACTCTGGTGGTGGTTTAAGAATGGAACACACATTCAATGACTTTGGTGGTGGTTTAGGAAAATAAGACACATGCAATGACTCTGGTGGTGGTTTATGAAAGGAACACACATCTAATGACTCTGGTGGTGGTTTAAGAAAGGAACACACATGCAATGACACTGGTGGATCCCTGTGGTTTAGGAAAAGAAGACACATGCAATGACTATGGTCGTGGTTTAGGAAAGGAACACACATGCAATGACTCTGGTGGTAGTTTTGGAAAGGAACACACATGCAATGACTCTAGCGGTGGTTTTGGAAAGGAAGACACATGCAATGACTCTGGTGGTAGTTTAAGAAAGAAACACACATTCAATGACTCTGGTGGTGGTTTAGGAAAAGAAGACACATGCAATGACTCTGGTGGTGGTTTAGGAAAAGAACACACATGCAGTGACTCTAGTGGTGGTTTAGGACAAGAACACACATTTAAAGACTCTAGTGGTTTAGGAAAGGAACACAAATGCAATGACTCTGATGGTGGTTTAGGAAAGGAAGACACATGCAATGACACTGGTGGATCCATGTGGTTTAGGAAAAGAAGACACATGCAATGACTCTGGTGCTGGTTTAGGAAAGTAACACACATGCAATGACTCTGGTGGTGGTTTAGGAAAAGAAGACACATGCAATGACTCTGGTGGTGGTTTAGGTAAGGAACACACATGCAGTGGCTCTGGTGGATCCATGTACTTTAGGAAAAGAAGACACATGCAATGACTCTGGTGGTGGTTTAGGAAAGGACCACACATACAATGACTCTTGTGCTGGTTTACAAAAAGAAACACATGCAATGACTCTGGTGGTGGTTGAGGAAAGGAACACACATGCAATGACTATGTTGGTGGTTTAGGAAAGGAAGACACATGCAATGACTCTGGTGGTAGTTTAGGAAAATAAACACATGCAATGACTCTAGTGGTGGTTTAAGAAAGGAACACACATGCAATGACTCTTGTGGTGGTTTAAGAAAGGAACACACATGCAATGACACTGGTGGATCCTTGTGGTTTAGGACAAGAAGACACATGCAATGACTCTGGTCGTGGTTTAGGAAAGGAACACACATGCAATGACTCTGATGGATCCATGTGGTTTAGGAAAAGAAGACACATGCAATGACACTGGTGGTGGTTTAGGAAAGGAAGACACATGCAATGACTCTGGTGGTGGTTTAGGAAAAGAAACACATGCAATGACTCTGGTGGTGGTTTAGGAAAGGAACACACATGAAATGACTCTGGTGGTGGTTTAAGAAAGGAACACACATGCAATGACACTGGTGGATCCATGTGGTTTAGGAAACAAGACACATGCAATGACTCTGGTGGTCGTTTAGGAAAAGAAGACACATGCAATGACTCTAGTGGTGGTTTTGGAAAGGAACACACATGCAATGATTCTGGTGGTGGTTTAGGAAAGTAAGACACATGCAATGACTCTGGTGGATCCATGTGGTTTAGGAAAAGAATACACATGCAATGACTCTAGTGGTGGTTTAGGAAAGGAACACACATGCAATGACTCTTGTGGTGGTTTAAGAAAGGAACACACATGCAATGACACTGGTGGATCGCTATGGTTTAGGAAAAGAAGAGACATGCAATGATTCTGGTCGTGGTTTAGGAAAGGAACACACATGCAATGACTCTGGTGGATCCAGGTGGTTTAGGAAAAGAAGACACATGCAATGACTCTGGTAGTGGTTTAGGAAAGGAAGACACATGCAATGACTCTGGTGGATCCATGTGGTTTAGGAAAAGAAGACACATGCAATGACTCTGGTGGTGGTTTAGGAAATGAACACACATGCAATGACTCTGGTGGTGTTTTAAGAAAGGAACACACATGCAATGACAGTAGTGGATCCTTGTGATTTAGGAAAAGAAGACACATGGAATGTCTCTGGTCGTGGTTTAGGAAAGGAACACACATGCAATGACTCTGGTGGTAGTTTTGGAAAGGAACATACATGCAATGACTCTAGCGGTGGTTTAGGAAAGGAAGACATATGCAATGACTCTAGTGGTTTAGGAAAAGAAGACACATGCAATGAATCTGGTGGTGGTTTAGGAAAGGAACACACATTTAATGACTATGGTGGATCCATGTGGTTTAGGAGAAAACACACATGCAATGACTCTAGTGGTGGTTTAAGAAGGAACACACATTCAATGACTTTGGTGGTGGTTTAGGAAAATAAGACACATGCAATGACTCTGTTGGTGGTTTAGGAAAAGAACACACATGCAGTGACTCTAGTGGTGGTTTAGGACAAGAACACACATTCTAAGACTCTGGTGGTTCAGGAAAGGAACACATATGCAATGACTCTGATGGTGGTTTAGGAAAGGAAGACACATGCAATGACACTGGTGGATCCATGTGGTTTAGGAAAAGAAGACACATGCAATGACTCTGGTGGTGGTTTAGGAAAGGAACACACATGCAATGACTCTGGTGGTGGTTTAGGAAAAGAAGACACATGCAATGACTCTGGTGGTGGTTTAGGTAAGGAACACACACGCAATGACTCTGGTGGTGGTTTAGGAAAAGAAACACATGCAATGACTCTGGTGGTGGTTTAATAAAGGAACACACATGCAATGACTCTGGTGGTGGTTTAAGAAAGGAACACACATGCAATGACACTGGTGGATCCATGTGGTTTAGGAAAAGAAGACACATGCAATGACTCTGGTGGTGGTTTAGGAAAAGATGACACATGTAATGACTTTGGTGGTGGTTTAGGAAAGGAACACACATGAAATGACTCTGGTGGTGGTTTAAGAAACGAACACACATGCAATGACTCTGGTGGATCCATGTGGTTTAGGAAAAGAAGGCACATACAATGACTCAGGTGGTGGTTTAGGAAAGGAACACACATGAAATGACTCTGGTGGTGGTTTAAGAAAGGAACACACATGTAATGACACAAGTGGATCCATGTGGTTTATGAAACAAGACACATGCAATGACTTGGGTGGTCGTTTAGGTAAAGAAGACACATATAATGACTCTAGTGGTGGTTTTGGAAAGGAACACACATGCAATGACTCTGGTGGTGGTTTAGGAAAGGAAGACACGTGTAATGACTCTGGTGGTAGTTTAGGAAAGGAAGACACATGCAATGACTCTGGTGGATCCATGTGGTTTAGGAAAAGAAGACACATGCGATGACTCTGGTGGTGGTTTAGGAAATGAACTCACATGCAATGACTCTGGTGATGGTTTAAGAAAGGAACACACATGCTATGACACTGGTGGATCCATGTGGTTTAGGAAAAGAAGACACATGCAATGACTCTGGTGGTGATTTAGGAAAGGAACACACATGCAATGACTCTGGTGGTGGTTTAGGAAAGGAACACACCTGAATGACTCTGGTGGTGGATTAGGAAAGGAAGACACATGCAATGACTCTGGTGGATCCATGTGGTTTAGGAAAAGAAGGCACATGCAATGACTATGATGGTGGTTTAGGAAAAGAACACAAATGCAATGACACTGGTGGTGGTTTAGAAAAAGAAGACACATGCAATGACTCTACTGGTGGTTTAGGAAAGGAACACACATGCAATGACTCTGGTGGTGGTTTAAGAAAGGAACACACATGCAATGACACTGGTGGATTGATGAGTGCATAATTGCATCATGTTTTATATTATTATTTTGCATTGTAGTTATAGGATCTTGGTATTTTACGGTGTTTGCGCGCACATTTTATGTCTGTTTTCACCAGGATCAGGACAGATGATGGATAGAATGGACACAATTCTTGGAGTAGTTGTACTGGAGAGAAAAGGAGTCAAAAACAACGTAAACCGCTTATTTGGGAAATATTAATAACACCAGAAGAAACCAGAAGCGATCGAGGCGTCCAGAGAGTTTGACGACCAACTATACGGCGGGAATAAATTTTCTGGCCGTATAGTTCCCGCCATATAGTTGGCGCTGCCGCCTCCTCAAATAGTGTCACCCCGTGCAACTAGATCGGAGAGACGACATACAAAATAACCAGAAATTGCCATAACCTCACCTCCAGAAGGCATATGGAGGGGGAACTCTTCCACCGGGGATCCATCTTCACCCTGCGCAGATCCGGTCGGCTAAGGCATCGATCTTCATCATCAACCGCTGCATCACCACCATCTCCATCCATCCCATCTACATCTTGTCTAGATCTTGTTGTAATTTCCGTAGTCGTTGTGGATTTGTACAAGTACTATTCATCTATGATAGATTCCATTGTTATGTCCATGATGTTGATTGCCTCCATGTCTGAGTAGATTATTAGTTCTTGGGAAGATGGAGAAACCCTAGTATGAGATTGAAATAAGATAAAGTTTATTATGATATTCATCGTTGTGAACATGTTTTAGATTGTCTTCATCTTGATGTTGGGAGAAGTCGACCTCACAATATTTGCCTCTTATGGGGACTTGATGGAGGGAACTACTTGTTGGTAGACGGAGGTGTGTTAGCACTTAGAGTGACTATAAAGCTGCACTCCTTATGTATCAACTTGGGAACCGAGGAAACTCACGGAACACTATCCATGCCATGGGATACGTCTTACAGGATTAAGTCCCTTAATAGCGCAGTAATTCGATTGATGTCGATTGCTGACTGTTGTGGTTATGAGGATGATGTGAGTAGTGGTTGCTACCTATTTGTCAAAATACGGAGTTCCCCCACACTTACACAATTGAGAATATTCATGATAATAATCTTTACCTTAGTTCTTTATAATGCTTGTGTTGTATCCGCTACTCCCTAATAACGCCTTTCCCTATTGCAGTTCCAATCTCTTTTACATATGCGATACTTACTTTCTATGTTAAGTTGTTTTATTTTACTTATTTTTTCTCTTATACCAAAAACCCCAAAACACCTTTTTACACAATATTCGCATTTTATCTTGTTACTTAGAACTTTATTTAGCATTTCCATTGTAGTATTTAATTCAAGAGTTATTATACTTCAGACTCCTGCTCCTTGTGGGATCGATATCTTTATTTCGAAACTAGCTACAAACGATCTGTGAACTTGCAGTCATCAATCTATTTTCTAGAACCGTTGCCGGGGAGCTAAGCGCTGTAGGTCTTTTAGTTTTTGCTTATTTATTTTTGCCTTTCTAAGTTTTGTTTTGAGTTACAGATTTCCACCAACATGATGGAGTTTGAGAATATGACTAGTGCTAACGCACTAAGGCACTTTGGGAAGCCGCATGATATTTATAAAAGAGACAACTCCATCGAGAAGACAAGGGGGTTTCAAATAAATCCTCTATTACATGGTATTCTGCACAAGAAGCAATTTACTAGGGATGAAGAGGATCCTGATCCATATGAGCATATTGCATGTTTCAAAGGTATATGTGGCACTTTTCAATTACCAGGATATACCACTAATGAGGTAAGGGTTAAACTTTTTAGTCATACTTTGACTAGTACAGCTCTCTCATGGTATAGATCTCTACCCCCAGAAGCCACTACTAGTTGGGATAATTTAGCCTATGAGTTTCTACCAAAATATTATCCATTATCAAAATATTTTGGAATCAGGCATCTTATAATGACTTGGAGGAACCGTCCTAATGAAGGACTAGTAAGAGCTTACATCAGATTTAAAGATTTACTTAATCTATGTCCTCATCATGATTTTCCTGAATGGTATTTATTGCATATCTTTTATGGCGTTTTAATTGAACCTAATAAATTTGAACTAGACTCTTTCGTGGAAGGTGCCTTTATGAATCTTCCTATAACTAAAGCTTGGGCTTTACTTAATAGAATTCACGATCATAGATTTTCATGGAATTTTGGTCTAAGAAGCGAAGGAGGCATAGAAATAGATTATGATTGTA
Source organism: Avena sativa (assembly GCA_916181665.1). Taxonomy (NCBI): domain Eukaryota; kingdom Viridiplantae; phylum Streptophyta; class Magnoliopsida; order Poales; family Poaceae; genus Avena; species Avena sativa. The sequence goes on along the minus strand of OV702291.1, from coordinate 370,013,021 downwards.
TTCATGACTATAATAAAAAGGGCCATGTTAAAGAATTATCTAAGGAACTTTATTTGGATTCAGATCTTATGTCGCATGTTGTTAAAGCTTTTACATAACACATCAAAGCTCCAAAAGAGGGTTTGGTCAAGTATGATCCACCACCTGTACCTGAGAAGAAAAGAGAAGTTAAAGCAACACTGGCCTCCCTAGAACCAATATATGAGATACCTTTCCCTAACACTACACAGAAGCATATTTTTAAATATGAATAGGTCAAAGTAGTACAGGATAAGAAGGAATAGGAAAGTATGCCAGAAGTTGTGGAACATCTAGAAGAAACCAAAGATGAATAGGTAACGAAGGAAGCAATTATGGCTATGTATGCACATTGTAACATAGTTGAACTTTATAAAGAGACTTCTGTATTGGTTGAAGGTAAAACAAAGGTAAAATATGTGGGTAACCCTATTCTTCCCTACATATTTAAGGAAACCTCGCATTATGGTTTATGTGATCTTGGCACCAAAATTAATGTTATATCTTATGATTTTTATTTAGAAATAAAAGAAGAAATAGAACCGGCTACAATTAAAAATATTGATATGACAATCATGTTAGCCAATAAAACTCTTAGAATTCCAATGGGAGTAGTTGAAGAAGCAACTGTCACAATTGGCAATAAAAACTTTCCTATCGATTTTGTAGTTGTTGATATGCCAACTGACACTCTTTGCCCAATAATAATTGGAAGAAACTTTTTTAGTGATGTAGGTGACAAAGTTGATTTCAACAAGGAGATTGTGGGGCCCCCGGATTAATCCTCCGAGAATCCCTGTTATGCATACAACCACGATCCCATGATCAGTTAATCGTGGCACATAACCGACAAGTATCATTACAATATCCGAGAATATACCGAATTACAAGACTTACATAAATGTCGTTATGGCTACCTCAATAAACATCAGCGGAACTTCATCAAGCCGAGAGCCCGAGTCGTGCCTTAACCTACAGGCAACTGACTGGGAGAACGTCCTAGCTCGCATAGTCGTCCACTTCACCTCTTCTTGATATCTGGCCAAGTTAATAGCCAGGGACAATGCTAGTGAGTACTTTGAATGTACTCGCAAACCACCTTAAAATAATAATAATAACAAAAGGATATGCAATATGGCTGTGGCATTAGGAGGGCTCCAAGAGAGGTTCTTTTCTCGAATAATTTCTCTTGTAGATATAGCATCTACATATATTTGTTGAAAACTTTTATAAAGCATTTTGGAAACCTTTTTGAAAAGTTTTGGAAAACATTAGGACTGGGTTACCCATTTGTTTCCTTCTCTCGGTCGTCCCACGACCAAACTCCTTCCATCCCTTTCTGACCATCCCATGGTCAAAATAGGGATCCTTGCCGACCATCCCATGGTCAAAACATTTCCAAAGCCATTTCTTTTCAGAAATCCTTTTTGAAAACAAAACCAGCACCGCTCTACAGCAACCTTCCCAACCGTCCATGACCCCAGACACGGCTATTCGAATAGATTTACACTCTGTAGAGGTTGCACACTTTACCCACACCACCCAGGTACACTACCCTGATCTTCACTGATCGTGGGTCGAGTAACTGGTCAAGACTCTCCGGATGCCCACTCCAATATAAGTGCCTACACTATGAGTGTTAATCCCCTCAAAACCGGACATCGGGCGAGGACCAACCGGAGCGCTTTTTCCACTTCTCGAGTGTGCGCTTTCAATGAGGGGCTCACAGTAACGCGTGGAGGCCTGCGGCCCTTCATTCCTTCTCTAGGTCGATGTCCCACATGGACCTTTATCGGAGAAGGCCCACCCTCCAGGGATCCCTGATCCCCTGTAGTTTTTGCGAGGCAGCTCATACCAGAATAGACAAACTTCAAATCTAGCCCTGTCCCATACCAGAGTAATGTGGTTGCACGGGTTAATTGTTCTAGCAAAACTACAAAGAACCGGGTGCGTTTTCGTAAACCTTTTTCCTCCATTTTTCCTTCAGCATTTTGTAAAACAAAACCTTCTTCTTTTTCAACATCTCTTGGGAGGTCCCACCTCACCAAGGTTTTATCATAAAACATTCGCTAAAACTTTTTCCAGGGTCTTCCCATCCTTTAGCTTTGCTTCGGCCAAATCGGGGTCTCCAAAGGGGTATGGTGTAATACACCATCTATTCTACTAGGGACAAGTAGGTATCACCAAGGGGTTGTACTTAATAGTACCAAAGTGTAATAGTTCGGAGGAGCCAAACCACTACCAAGTATACAACAACATATAGTAAAACAATGCAGTTTTAATAAACAGTAGATAAAACATGCATAAGTAAAAATACTAGGACAAGGCTTATGAGCAAGAAGGTGGCTTGCTTGAGATCAGCAATATGGCATAATTGTCCCTGGACTTCTTCTTTATATACTCATAGAATACCAACTTCAATAATAAGTACCACTTCTTCCGCTCTCCGATTTCATCGCAACTATTGTCGTCCAGACAACACATGCAAACAAACCAAGCCACAATCAACACAAGGCATACAAGCACCAATACAATACAATACAACAAGAAATTGGATAATACAAGATTATAAATCAGTAGGTCTTAGGGAGAAGGGATTAATGAGATTGGCCTTGTCTTGGGAATTATGGAAGAAAATCCCTTAGGATTTATAGTCTAGAAATTACCTAAGAGATGGATTTTGGACCAAGACATATTATGTATGATACCATTGTAAAAACATGATACCAACAGATAGGTATTGAAAAAATTAAACCAACAAAAGTGGTTTCACTATTTTATCAATTACAAAAGATTTATAGTGATTTTTATAGTGAATAAGACTCTGGTTTTAGGGAATAATTCACCAGAAAAGTTATGGAGATCCAAAAATTATTTCCTTGGATGGTTAGGTAGGTCTTAATATACTTGTTCACTGAGAGTTAGAATCAGGTCAATACAATTACCAGAATGCCCTCAGGAAATTCCAAAAGGTAGCTCTATGGTTGTTTTGTCTTTTTCACCATATTAAATCTATAGGATCTCCTAGGCTTGGTTAGATATCGATGTGGATAATCCATTAGAGTTGGAATGAGGGTAAAAGTTATAATGGATCGTCCTACAAAATTTTCTAAAGGCAGAAAGTCTCTGTTTTTGTTATTTTTGCTACAGAAACTTCAAGGCTCCACTTGGTATGGGACCAAGTCTTGCTAACAGATATTTCAGATAACAACAATTGCAGTTGGATTTACTCCATTTGGTGGTGTGGAACTCCTTTTAAGATTTACTGAATGAAAAAGGTACTATCTAGGAGATAAATCTACAGAAAATAGAAGGGTGTTATTTGGCCAAACTTTTGATACTGAGTGTTAGGGTAAACCTTTAGTAACCCTAGGAAATTTAGATCTAGGCAATTGGAGTTGTTTTCCATTTTCATTCGTATTTAAAGCAAACTGTCAAAATACTGAACTATAATTAATTATTCAAAGAAAAGGGGAAGTAGGTCGGCTTTCTAGAGGAGATGGGCCGCACAGGGGGCGTCCTGGCCCATCTGGCTTCAGAAGGAGCGGGAGCCCACGGTTTGAACTGGCCGGGGCGGGCCCGCTTGTCACTGACCCGCGGTGACGAAGCGGTAAGGATGGATCTGGGCCGCCAGATCAAGTGCGATCCGACGGCGCCCGCTCATCGCCTACCTCTGTTCGGCCGCGGCAGAGGGAAACCCTAGCTAGGCTCGGTAGCACACGGGGAGCTCTGCTAGGGGCACGAGGAGGCGACTGGGAGCAGAGGAGGTGACGCGGGACTCACCGGCGATCAAAATGATGGGCGGCGGAGGTAGATTTCTTCTCGTGCCTCGGGTCGCCGGGATCCGTACGGCGGGCTGGTTCAGTAGTGGACTGGGGGAGCATCGAGGAGGCCTGCCGATCGAGGAGGAGGTCACCCAGGGGACGCGGGGGTCCTGAGAGGAGCCTGAGCGACACATGCAGCGGGGCTGGGGCCTGGGAACCCCAGGCTGGCAGGAGGAGCTTCCCTTCGGCCAAGATCTTGGGCGGCGGCCTCCGGTGGTCCTGCAACGAAAAGAGGAACGTAGAGATGCAACTTAGAGAGAGGGAGACCAGATCAGAGAGGGAGAAGGGACGAGGAAGGCCTAGACCCATCACCTTCTCACATGCACGCAAGGATCTGAGGAGCTTTCTTCTTCTCCTCCCGAGCAGCAGAGGGAGCTTCGGGGCTCCAGGGAGAAGGGGTGGGGGAGAAGAGGAGGGGAATGAGGGCTACGGGGGAGGCTGGGATGGCTTCTGGCCTTAAATACCGAGAGGGGAGGGTGCACCATGGACATGGTCCATGAGGGGGGCATGGAGGGGTGGTGCTCGAGGATAGGGCAAGGAGGCGGTGGAGAGGTGGGTGTGGTGCCAGGGACCAGAGGAGGGGCAGTGTCTCTGCACTAGGAGCCTCGGGTGAAAAAAAGGGAGGAGAGGGGGAAGAGGGCTAGGGACAGCTAGGTGGCTCTCAGTGGTACAGAGGGGAGAGGAGTGGGGTCATGTGTTGACCAGAGAGGGAGAGGGGGCATGCTGCAGCTGCTGTGAAGGTTTTACAAGATATGGCATTGATTTGCTCTCTCTCTCTCTCTCACTTGTTCCAATAGCTAAAGGACAAGGGGGTGAAATGCTATAGTAAGGCCACAGTGCAACTCGACTAGAGGGGTGTGCTGGTGCTGGTGGAAGTTGATGGAGATATTTTGATGAGGTTTTGATTTGATTTTGCTCAAGGATTTGATTAATGTCCAGTTTGATCATGGGGATGCTCATGAAGAGAGTCAATTAAGTTGGCATGGATGAGATGAGACAAGTGTACTGGTAGATAGATGAGGTCAAGACACACCTCCAGGAATTACTTGGGAATTTTCAAAATATTATAAGTCCATTTAAATCCATTTATTCAAAAACTGCAGAAGTGAAGTATTGGAGCTCATTTGATATTTTTACATTGGACTTTGTTGGATTTTGATGGGAGGTGATCCCTAATGTGAATACACACTTATGGGAATTTTCCCAAGATTTATTGGGGATTAAAATTATTTAAAACATTTATTATACCATTTCAGCCATTTAAGGAAATGGGTAAAAAGAAATAATAAACTCTTCAAAAATATTTATTTTTGAAGTGGGAATATGGGGTATGATGGGTGGACCTCAATTGATCCAAAAGTTGGGGAAGTGTTTTGGCAAAAACCAAACTTGCCTTTAGGAAAGAAGTTTTGGAGATTTTGAATAATAAAGAGATTAAATTGTTTTGGTCCAGAATAAATATGGATAATATCTGATAAATCTTGATGACCAAGATAAATGATGTATACAGGGTGTAGTAAGCATTTGCAACCTTGGGAAATGGGAAATCCAACTTGAATTAGATGGAAAACAAGGAGTTGGGGATCCAGGGTGATGTTATTTTGATACCACCAAAACATGGTTGTATCTTGGAGTTCAGATCTCCCCTTGGGGCATGGGATATATGGATGGATAGACCAAGTGATGTAGATTGAAATGGTGTAGAGGTTTGAGATTGATCTTGCTTGAGCTCACCATGACAGGCTTTCAAACTTTCAATAAAATAATCATGCCACAGCAGATTATCAACTACCTTCAAAACCTTGGGGGTTTAAGAAGCACAAGGATCCACTTGGAACAAGTGAAATAGATATTTATAGACCTATATGAGTACAACACAACCATTCAAGGAGTTGGTCCATAGAGGTTTGGATGGTGGTGTGAGCTTCTAGCAAAGTTGTCATGATGACTAGGTTTGCAAGAAACATTATTTTCTTGCCTGCAAAACCATCAAGAACTAGTGGGTTGGAGGGTGATCTAACCAAAGGCAAGTGTGGGCCTTGGCAGTCCTTAGTTTGGTTAACAATATGGTTCAGGTGCATTTCCAATAATGCTCAAGGGTTGGGAAAAGGAGGCATTCAAAAAGGTGATGTTGGAAACAAATTTCCAGACAGCCAGATTTGGCATATTTAGGGTTTTTGACTAGAATGTTGGTGGAGATGATTTTGATGGGTTGCAAAGTACCAAAGCATCATCAAGTGAATGTGGTTGCAGAGTAGATTGAGTATAAGGGATCCATGCTTGATATTGGTCTTCATTGACATGGAAACTTCTAGAATGGATCTCTGTAGAATTGCTCTGGTTAAGGGTTTTAGATGATCACCTAGTATTTAGGGATCAGATCCTGCTTTGTATTCTTGCTTAGGGTGTGGTCAATTTGGAAACCTCTTGATCCTAGTGATGAGCTCCTATAGTAGCTCATACTACTTCTAAGCAATCAAGCAGATCAAGGCAATTCATCAGACAGCAGATCAAGACAACTCATCTTATACACTTAGTAAATCCACTACTGGGGTTACCATCAAGCCTAGCTTGAGGTAAGGTTTAGGGATTTTGAAAAGGATGAGAGTACTTGGTATCTCTACCAAGAGTAGAATTCAAGAGCTTCCTAAAAGGTTTTGGAGATCCTAGAGGTGAGTGTAGTTGAAGGTTCTGTCTCGAAACCATAAGGAGATTATATTATATATCTCTCCATAGTTTTGTCAATAGAGGCTACAAAAATAGCTTTGGTTACATAAGCAGCTTGGCTCATGTTTTGGAATGCCAGAACATTTGAGAATATGTAAAATGAGCCAAGATAGTTTTGTTAAATAGCTTTTGTCAACTGGTGGGGAGGTAAGGAGTATCATATGGTATACACTCACATACATAAGCACAAACAAACAACAAACAAACACTTCAGCATTAAACAAGAAAAAGTTTTTGTTCCCCCCTGCTTTTTGCATTCTAGACATGTAATCAGGGTTGCTGAAATTGGGATGTTAGAGAGATTGTGTCTCTTAAGCTTGGGGAAGCAGAAAAAGAATTCTACTTTTCCAAATTTAAAGACAGACCTCCACAAATACAAGAAGAAGAGAAAGAGAAAACTATTGAGGAAATGGCAGCTCTCTTCTTTAGTGATAAAAAGAAGAAATAAATGAAGATTTAAATTATGAAGCAATAGTTATGGAGGACAAGTCCCTAGAGAATTAGAAGGTGAATTTGATTCACTTCCTGTTATAGGGCCTCCAACTAATGAGGCTTTTGAAGAGCTAGAAAAGAGACGGGATGAGGAATTACCACCCCCAGAATTGAAGACTCTACCATATAATCGTAAATATAGATTTTTAGATGATACAAAAAATTTCCTGTTATTATTAGTGCTAAACTTTTAGGGGATGAAGAAGAAGAACTCATGAAAGTACTTAAGGAGCATCGCAAGTCCTTTGGGGTACTCAGTGGATGATTTGAAGGGCATTAGTCCCATGATAACCGTCCATCGAATATTCATGGAGGAAGGTGCTAAACCAGTTGTGGAATTTAATAGACGACTGAAGCCCAAAATGAAGGAAGTGGTAAGAAAAGAAATACTACGCCTATTGGACGCATGTATAATCTATCCTGTAAAAGAAAGTGAATGGGTAAGTCTTTTTCATTGTGTCCCTAAGAAGGGCGGTTTTACTGTCGTTCCTAATGAAAACAATGAATTGATACCCACTAGAACTATTGTTGGACATAGGTTGTGTATAGATTTCAGGAAATTGAATAAAGAAACTAGGAAATATCACTATCCTTTACCATTCATAGATCAAACTTTAGAAAGGTTAGCAAAACACACTCATTTTTGCTACTTGGACGGATACTCTCGTTTTTCCTAAATAGCTGTTCATCTTGATGACCAACTTAAAACAACTTTCATTAGCCCTTATGGTTTACATGCTTACCGTCATATGCCTTTTGGTTTATGTAATGCTCCAGCAAATTTTCAAAGATGCATGACTGCTATTTTTGCGGATTTTAGAGAACTGATAATGGAAGTATTTATGGATGACTTTTCTGTCTATGGAACTTCGTTTACTAGTTTCTTCGATAATCTCAAAAGAGTTTTGCAGCGTTGCGAAGAAACCAATCTTGTTCTAAACTGGGAGAAGTGCCATTTTATGGTCAAATAAGGTATAGTCCTTGGATAAGGTATCATGTAAGGGAATTGAAGTAGACAGAGCTAAGGTTGAGGCCATAGAGAGAATCCCACAACCTAGGGATATAAAAGGTATAATAAGTTTCCTTGGTCATGTGGGTTTTTATAGAAGGTTCATTAGAAATTTCTCTGGAATATCTAAACCTTTAACTAACCTTCTGCAAAAGGGAGTAAGATTTAACTTTGATGATAAATGTCTTATAGCCTTTGATAAACTTAAATATGCTATATCCCATGCTCCTATCATTAAACCACCTATCTAGGATATGACTTTTGACTTAATATGTGAAGCTAGTGATGATGATGTAGGAGTAACTCTAGGATAACATATAGGTCGCAGATTTAATATTATACATCATGCTAGTAGAACACTAAATAGTGCTCAAAGGAATTATCCTACGGAAGACAGGGCACGTTTTGCTGTATTTTTCTCTTGCAATAAATTTTGTTCTTATATAGTTGATGCAAAAGTAAGAGTTCATACGAATCGTGATGGTTTAAAACAACTCCTTGAGAGGAAAAACCATAAGCCAAGACTGATCCGTTGGATCCTTTTACTTCAAGAATTTGAGTTGCAGATTATGCAGAAGCAAGAAATAAATATGTTGGATGAAGTGTCCATATTCTCCCAGCAAGACACCAATCTTATTGAGAGGAACTTTAGTCCTTGTGATTTTCGTTTACGAGAATTATTAAATGAACTAAGGTCAATTCCTCCAAAAGAGAAGAAGTCTTTGTTGTTGGAAGAGCTTGTCATCCCCAAGTAAGAAAACTGTAAGTGCAAGGTAAGTATTCTTACTCAAATAAGTGATTGGTTTCGCAAATTTTACTTCTAATTTTTTTTCCTTTGAATACCTCGTGTTTTTCTGAAGTTTCTGAAGGTTTTTACCAATTATACGGTCACAACTATACGGCCGGAGAAAATCCTCCCACCATATAGTTGGTCGTTAAACTCTCAAGCATTTTCTATTTTGATGTCTGGATCTATACGGTCACAACTATATGGCCGGAGAAAATCCTCCCGCCATATAGTTGGTCGTTAAACTCTCAGACATTTTCGTTTTCCTTTTCGTTTTTGATATAAAAAACGGTTTTGTCGGTTCCAAGTCGGTAACTTAATCGACCTGGACTCGAGATATTTGGAAATATCTACCTAGAACCAACTATATGGCCAGAGCTATACGGGCCGCGCCTGTATAGTTGGTCATTACGCGGCAGGACTCCTCCAAATCCACGATTTCTTTTCCTGTTCCGTTAAGATTCTTTTCTTGGGCATGAATTTTGTGTTTCTTGCGAGTTTTACCGACCTCTGATCCCCCTTATATACTACCATTGTCTCTCTCTAATCATAATCTCCAAAAACCAATCTACCTCTTATTCATACGTGAGGACATGCAAACCAAGGGACATAAGACAAGGAGATAAGTTCGTATGGAGATTGGGAGCAATGGCGAGCAAGGAAAGGAGATCAAGATTGTCCCTATGGAGTTCCTCGACGCTGCCAATGAACGTCGGAAGAGGGAGTTGAAAGCCCTCGAGCAGAAGATTAAAGAGATGGACAAGGAGACGCCGGGGACACCCAAGCATCTTCGATTGCTGCGACTTTATCTTGATAAACTTGATGAAGATATTAAGCAGACAACCGAATCAGGTTTTACTATGAGTCTTAAGGCAATCCAAACCCTTCAAGATAACAATGATCTCATTAAAGAACAAGTGAAAGTGCTGGAGAGGAATAATATTTTCTACAAGCTGCGTTATAAAGAATTAGATGCTGTCAATCAGTCCCTCTGCCTCAGGCTAGCCCATGAAGAGAAGATACCGCGTGCCATGGCGCCATAGTGATCTACAATAATCACAATATGAAATAATCGCAAGGGATTATTTGATCTCGCCTGGCTTGATTCCAAGCTTGGGGAGATCTTTAAGACCTTGTAATCTATCTTATAAGTTTTTAATTACTATTATTGTTTTGCATTAGTTCAAACTAGAAATAAAGTTTGCATCATTAGAATTCCCTTCAGGAATAGTTGATCCCTTTTATTAAATTCTGAGTTTATTATCATATATGGAGCAATATGGAGTTTGTATTTGTCCTATTGGATATATGAATGGCTTGAGTATAATTTTACTTGCACTTGATGATAGCAATAGGAGTATTCCACACCATTTGTATTAATGGAACATATAAAGATAATTTGGTCAATATGTTGTAAGTACATGGTTTGATTTACAAAGAATTTTTTGTATCTAATCAGTTAAGTTGAAAAAGAAACCTTGAACAAAGGAAAATTAAAAGTGCTATCAGATTAGAGTGAGAACAAGACGATGTAGAATATTCAAGCTATAAAGATTGCTTCATATACAATTGGAATTTGGTAATTGAGGTCATTAAACTTTGAATTCCTACATGAAGTGGAAAGTATGGCTAGCTTCTTTGCACAAGACTTAAACAAAAGTGTGAGCATATATAAAAAAAAGGAGGAAGAAAAGAGAGAAGAAAAGAGCGAATGTGCAAAGAGAAAATAGGCATACACCACTATATTGTAGTAAGACAAAGAGACGTTTTGAGATTTCGAATCCCAAGTGAGTATGTTAATCCTAAAACACTTGGGACTACCTCGCTAACTCATTCGAGTCAACTGAATACTTTTACATCATATTGAGAGTGATCTTTTGTGAATTGTTAAATGCTAAGGTGTGGAAGCCTGCTAATATTATTAGGATGGTTCGAGTAAGGTACTATTCATGAACTTATTCCTATGTATCATATATGATAAACACATGCTACAACTGCCTCATTTATTTTATCAACTCAACTTCATGAATATGAGGATCACATCCATTAAGCTAAATCTTGATCGGGGACGAGAAAGAGTCTAAGCTTGGGGAAGTTCATGAGTGCATAATTGCATCATGTTTTATATTATTATTTTGCATTGTAGTTATAGGATCATGGTATTTTACGGTGTTCGTGCGCACATTTTATGTCTGTTTTCACTAGGATCAGGACAGATGATGGGTACAATGGACAAAATTCTTGGAGCAGTTGTACTACGGAGAAAAGGAGTCAAAAACAACGTAAATCGCTTATTTGGGAAATATCAATAACACTAGAAGAAAACCCGAAGAGATCGAGGCGTCTAGAAAGTTTGACGACCAACTATACAGCGGGAATAAATTCTCTGGCCGTATAGTTCCCGTCGTATAGTTGGTGCCCCCATCGCCTCCTCAAATAGTTTCACCCCGTGCAACTAGATCGGAGAGATGACATACAAAACAACCAGAAATCGCTGAAACCTCACCTCCGGAAGGCATCTTGAGGGGAAACTCGTCCACCAGGGATCCATATTTGCCCTACGCAGATCCGGGAGGCTAAGGCATCGATCTTCATCATCCAGTGCTACATCACCACCATCTCCATCCATCCCATCTATATCTTGTCTTGATATTGTTGTAATTCCGTGTAACATCCCATCTTTTGCATCTATGGTTTTTTAGGAGTAAGAGTCTAGAAATTAGGGGGAAATAAAACTTTTTCTACTTGTTTGCATATGAGCTTTTCTTATACTCGATTTGCTTGATCACTTGTGTTGCCATGGTAGTGTTGCTTGCCAATCTACATGCTTAGATCACCACCAAAAGTCTAGTCTTGTTCCAACTTTGGAGCTTTGGTTTGAGTAAACCCCTCACCTTTTCTACGATGAAAAGGAACCATGTGGTACCATGTTTTGAACACTTGAGAACCCCACCTTAGCCCTGGTTAAACCACAAGCTTAAGCCCATTGCATGGAAGTGTTATCTTCACTAGAGGCCATTTAGTGCATGACCACCTTATTTTGTCCAATGTTTGGATGACCCTTGCAAACATATGGGTTTGATCTAGGATGCACCCAGGACCTGCACCTCACCACCAAGCACCCCTCTACACCCCCAGGTCTCCTCCTTTGCCATTGGTGGCCCTAGCTCGAAATGGCAAGCTCCCAAAGTGGCCACCTCATCGAATAGGCCCTAGATCACCAAAACCCCTCTCTCCACTCCCCCACTCGTGCTACACCCTCTCTGTCCCTGGCATGACTCAATGCGAGTATACCCTCCCCTGTACTGTTCTAGATCACCCCCATGCAGCCAGGCCCGACCGAGAGAGAGAGCCCCAGCAATGGTCAAGACCCGCCCGAGCCATCACCTCGCGTGCATGCCTCTGCCCTGCCGCGTCTGGACCAACGCGCGTGCCCGCGTCTTCCCCAGGCACGCCCCGACCCCCTTCCCTCTCTCACCCGCTGCCCTGGCCACCCCCAACCCGCGTCGGCCATGTCAGCAGAGCGCTGCGCCGTTTTCCCGCTCGTGTGGTACATCTCAACGCTGTGCCCTGCCCCGAGGCGACCTCTCCTCACCCTCTTAACCACCCAGCACCGATCGCCGCGCTGCAGCCCCCTCTGTCTCGCGCCCTGTCACCCATGACAGCACGCGTGCACCACCTCTCTCTCTCTGCAACACACGCTCCTCAGGCGAGACAACGTGACCAGACGCACCCTGCGGCCTCTCTCACGCAGATACGCTACCCCACCGCCGTGCACCGCCAATCCCGGCCTATCTCCCCCTCTCGCCACCCTCTCCTGCACCCGGTGCATCGTGGGCGCACCCTCACTGGCCTTAAAGCCCCAGACCGCCACAGCCCCGCGCCCTACGCCACACAACTCCTCTGCCACTTCCACTCCACCCCAGAGCGGAGCCGAGCATGCTCGGCCCCTGCTGTTCTCGCCACCGCCGCACCGTCACGACACCGTCGAGGTTGGTAGAGGTTGTCGTCGCTGATCTGCCCCTCGCCCTGCCCTCGCCTCTCAAAACCAGCCGTAATCCCCCTTCTCTGGCTGCTTCTCGTCGACAGGTACGCCGGAGCTGCGAGGAAGGCCGAGCGCACCGAGCCGCACCGCTGAAGCTGCGATGTATCTATCCACCCGAAGCCGACGTGCCGCCCCTCGTTTGACTTCCCGTCCTCGACCGCATCGAACCACGCCGTCGCCAACCCATCTCCGTCCTAGGGTGAGCATCCCCGCCTCTAGCCTGTCTCGCTAGGGTTTCCCCTCGTCGGCATCGAGTCCGGCGAGGACGACAAGCCCAGGACGTCAGATCTACTTTAGATCCAACGGTCTGTAGAGACACGTACCCCTTTGCCCCCTCTGTGCCTATGACCTATAGGCCCCACTGCGGGATTTGAATCCCGGATCTCCCGCGCTGGCCACCGTGTACGTGGGCTGGCCCAGCTTTTGAGCGGGCCGTGACCCAGCCTCTACAGTTTTTCTTTTTAATTAATTTATGCTATTCTAGCTTCCAGATTGTTGTGCTGTAGCTTTAAATCTACTAAAAAATATTTGTGTAGTATTTTGACTTGGTTCAAATTCTTTAGAGTAGACTAAATAATTATCTACTGCATGGCGCTGGTAGCTAGTCAATATCCTATCTGTGCTTTTACTAGGAATTTTAGTGGTCGATTTTTGCTGTTTTAAGTATTTAATCTATAAGAATAACTCTAGAACTCAGAAAAATATGAAACCAATTTCCAGGCCTTGCCTATGAACATACCTACTGAGCAAAATTAAAATCATCCCATTTGGATGTGTATAGCCACTTTGTTATTTTCACAAATTATGGACAGAAGGTTTTTATTTAAATTCTAGAGTTAGGCCTCTGTTAGTACCACTAAATCCTGGAAGGGCATAATTTTTGGATCAGTAATTTTGCCCTGGGAATTTTAGTGCTAGATTCAGTACTGTTTTCAGTATATTAACTGTTAAAAATCAACCCTAAGTGATAAAAACATGAAACCACTTGGGTTGGCTTAGTATTCTCTGTACCTACCTACCCATAAATGTAATTTGTAGTCACTGTTCACCAACTTGTTTTGGTCGAGTCACCTGATTGTGTGCTAATCTAGTCTTTACCATTAAAATCACCAAATAAGTTTGGGTTAACCTTTTTGATTGATTCCAGTGGCATTGTACTGCTAGGATCTGTAGCTACATGTGTTTGGTTGGGTTGGTTCAGTTGAGCATTTGTTCTATACTGATTGTGTTGTTTGTCCTATGGACGATAGATACGAACGAGGACGAGTTTGAGGAAGGTACTTGGGAAGATTTTGAGGAGGAGGACCAGGAACAAGCTGCCAATCAAGGCAAGACACCTACAAGTTCATGAGACTTGTCCCATCCTTATATTATGCATCTTGTTTTACCTAATATTACTAATGCATTGTTTTACTCGCTATATTGTTAGTGATATCTATTATGGTATTGGTTTGGCTCCAGCAAACTTATGCCTATGGTACTGTTTAAGTACTCCCCCTCGGTATTACCTATCCCTTCCCTAGTAGTTAAGGTGGTTTACGATACGACAACCCCTTGGAAACCCCGGTCTAGCCTATCAAAAACCCTAGGTTGGGAACCCGATGGCAAGCAGGGTTTTGACAAAGGTTTTGTACAGAAAACCTTGGCAAGTGGGACTTGTCGAGTGATTTTAAAATGAATTTGGTTCTGTTATACAAGTGGTGGCACTAAAGAAGGAGTTGAAGGAAAAACTATTTTTCGAAAGCGCACCCGGTTCTTTCGAGTCTAGCTATAACAACTACCCCGTGCAACCACACTACCCCTATATGGGAAGGGGCTTGACCCGAAAGTGGTCTTGTCTGATGCAAGTGCCTCACAACTACTACAGGGGATCGTGATCCCCGGAGGCTGGGCCTTCTCCTGTAAAGGTCCATGTGGGACATCGACCTTTAGAAGGAACGAACTGTCTGCGGGCAGCCAGGCGTTACTATGAGCCCCTCATTGAAAGCGCCCACTATGTGAAGTGTAAAATGCGCTCCGGTTGGTCCTCAGTACCCGACGTCCCAGTTTTGAGGGGAACAACACTCATAGCATAGGCGCTTGTGTTAAGAGTGGATTGCCCCGAAGGTCTCGTCCGATTATCCGAAACCCGCATACTAGTGTATGACGATCCGCAACTGGTTTATAAAAAGAGTTTTCAGAAAAGATTCGGCCATGGGATGGTCGGAGGGCATGGAGGATGGACCATGGGATGGTCGGACCTAGATGAAGTAGTGGTCATGGGATGACCACGGCAAAAGAGAAAAAGGGGTGATCCCATACTATTAGTTCAAGTTTTTCCCCATCTACTTTACACCTAAAAGTTTTATAAATAAGAGATGTAGTAGTGTAGAGTTTGTATCCTTAAGAGATACTACTTTTACAAATAGCCCATTGGATCCATCCTATCCACATCCATATTGCATACTCCTTGATCATTCCCTTGTATGGTGGTTTGCGAGTACATTCAAAAGTACTCACTGGCAATGTCCCTGGCTATCAACTTGGCCAGAATATGAGCAGGATGAAGGAGATTCTGGAGGGTACGATGATGACTTCACGAACTAGGGCGTTACTCCGAGTCAGGCACCTGTTGGGCTATGGCTTGAATCGTGACCCCCGCGTTTAGTAGTACTGCTACTTTTATCTATTTGTGCCCATGGAGGCAAGTTGTAAGACTATTATTGTAAGACTTATTGTACTCATACTGTAATGGATGTGTGTACTTTGATATCATGTCAGTTATGCTCCACGATGCACTGATCATGGGATCATGGTGGTTTGCATAATTTGGTAATCTCGGGTGAAAATCCGGGGTCGCCACATTCCGTACTCGTTGTGGATTTGTACAAGTACTATTCATCTATGATAGATTCCATTGTTATTGCCATGATGTTGATTGCCTCCATGTCTGAGTAGATCATTAGTTCTTGGGGAGATGGAGAAACCCTAGTATGAGATTGAAATAAGATAAAGTTTATTATGATATTCATCGCTGTGACCATGTGTTAGATTGTCTTCATCTTGATGTTGGGAGAAGTCGACCTCTCAATATTTCCCTCTGATACGTTGCAAACCTATCTATAATTTTTTATGTTCCATGCTTGTTTTATATCTACTTTGTTATGTTTGTCCACAATTTGGAGTATTTTTACACATTTTTTGGAACTAACCTATTAACAAGATGCCATAGTGCCGGTTGCCTGTTTTATGCTGTTTTTGGTTTTAGAAAAGCTAGTAAAGAAATATTCTCGGAATTGGACCGGACAAAAGCCCAAGTCAATATTTCACCAGAAGGCCAGCCCTAGCCGCGCCACCAGGGGGTGTGGGCCCCGGGCGCTCCACTGACCTTGCCCCTTCGCCTATATATTTCCTCCAGGACGAAAACCCTAAGTACCCGATCAAAATTCCATGAAAGAGTCTGTAGCCGCTGCCATCTCCATCCCTAGATCGGGAGGGATCTAAAGCTCTTCCCGGCACCCTGCCGGAGGGGAGAGATCACCCTGGAGGCCTTCTTCATTACCATGAATGCCTCCGGTGTGATGCGTGAGTAGTTCATCCCTGGACTACGAGTCCATGTAGTAGCTACATGGTTGGTTCTTCTACTTTGTGCTACCATGTGTAGATCTTGTGAGCTCCATTCATGATCAAGATCATCTATTTGTAATAATACATGTTGTGTTTGTGGGGATCCGATGGATATTGAGATGCTATTTTAGATTGATTATTGATTCTATCATGTCTATGTTATTTGTGATCTTGCATGCTTTCCGTTGTTAGTAGCTATCTTGGCCGAGTAGATGCTAGCAACTCCAAGAGGGAGTATTTATGCTCGATAGTGGGTTCATGCCTGTAGGAATCTGGGGAAGTGATAGAAATCTCTAAGGTACTAGATGTGTTGTTGCTACTAGGGAGAAAACATCAATCCTTTGTTCATAGAACAATCGTATTGTTTACTTTACACACTTTGCTTAATGAAATTATCTGTTGCTTGCAACTTAATACTGGAGGGGGTTCAGATGATAACCTGAAGGTGGATTATTAGTCATAGATGCAGTTGGATTACGGTCTATGTATAATGTTGTAATGCCCAATCAAATCTCGTAGGAGTCAAGATGATTAGTATATGCATGTATGCTTTCTCGGTGTTTGTCAATTGCCCCGCTGTAATTTGTTCACCCAACATGTCATCTATCTTAAGGAGAATCACCTCTACTGAACTATGGACCCCGGTCCATTCTTTTACCATCAATCTACAATCTATTTACTGTTTTCTGTTTACTTTCTGCAAGCAATTACTATCTTCCACACAATACGTTTAATCCTTTGTTTTCAGCAAAACCGGTGAGATTGACAACCTCACTGTAAGTTGGGGGCAAAGTTATGTGGTTGTGTTGTGCAGGATTCCAAGTTGGAAACAACACCTTGGAGGTGTTTCCTTGCTCCTACTAGTTTGATAACCTTGGTTTCATTACTAAGGGAAAACTTGCTGCTGTACTCATCATACCTTCCTCTTGGGGTTCCCCAATGAGCTCGATACTTGTTGAGCCATTAGCAAGATTTTTCTGGCGCCGTTGCCGGGGAGTCAAGGACATCTTCACAAGGGGAGTCCCTCATAACCAATCTCTATTACTTTGTTTTAATTTTTTTGCTTAGTTTATTTCTGCTTTGTTTGTTTCTTTCTTTTATCAGAAACACAAAAAAATTAGTTGTACTAGTTTGCTTCTTTATATTAAAAACACAAAAAATGACTACTCTTGAAAACACTAAGCTGTGTGACTTCACTCCACCAAAAACAATGACTTCATGTGCACACCTATTTCTCCACCTGTTCCTGAAGCTACATTGTTTGAAATTAAACTTGCTTTTCTTAATCTTGTTATGAAAGAACAATTCTCTAGTGTTGGAACTGAAGATGCTGCTGCTCATCTTAATAACTTTGTTGAACTTTGTGAGATGCAAAAACATAGGGATATAGATGGATATATTATTAAGCTTAAATTGTTTCCATTCTCTTTGAGAGGAAAAGCTAAAGAATGGTTGCTATCCCTAACTAGAAATAGTATTGATTATTGGACTAAATGCAAAGATGATTTCATTGGAAAATATTATCCTCCTGCTAAGATTATATATATGAGAAGTGAAATAATGAAATTTAAACAATCTTATAATGAACATGTTGCTCAAGCTTCGGAAAGAATGAAATCTCTGGTAAAGAATTGTCCCACTCATGGACTAACTGCTTGGATGATTATCCAAACCTTTTATGCAGGACTGAATTATTCTTCAAGAAATCTGCTGGATTCTGCTACTGGAGGTACCTTTATGACCATTACTTTGGGTGCTGCAACAAAGCTTCTGGATAATATGATGGTTAACTATTTTGAATGGCACACTGAGAGAGCTCCACAAGGTAAGAAGGTAAATGTTGTTGAAGAAACCTCCTCCTCGAGTGATAAAATTGATGTTATTATGTCTATGCTTGTTAATGGGAAAGCTCATATTGATCCAAATCATGTTCCCTTAGCTTCTTTGGTTGATGTGAACTTTATTAGAAATAATAATTTTACCAACAATGCCTACAGGAATAATTTTGGTAATAATAATTATAGGCCATATCCTCCCAACAATGGTAATTCTTATGGAAATTCCAACAACAATAATAGAAGTGCACCCTCTGAACTTGAAGTTATGCTTAAAGATTTTATTAGTAAACAAGTTGCTTTCAATAAAACTATTGAGGAAAAACTCTCTAATGCTTAAAGCAGTATAACATCATTATCTAAAGCACAATCTTCTTTGAATAAAATGGTTGCTAAACCTGAAACTATTGAAAATCCCTTTGCTGCTACTAATGCCATATAAGTTAAAATTGATGTAAATGTTAGACTATTAGCTGAATTGCATGCTAAGTGGGAAAGAGAAGATGAAATTGCTAGAAATATTAGTATTTCTACCATCACTACCACTAATGTTGAAGCTAGTAAAACTAATGGAACCTTTTCTAATAAAAATGCTGAAATTCTTCGAAATATGGGAAACAATAGTTCTACTACTACACATGATAATTATGATTTTGATCTTGATGGTTGCTATATTTCTGAAGTAATAATGTTCCTACAAAAGCTTGCTAAAAGTCCTAATGCTAGTGCTATGAATATGGCCTTTACAAAACACATTACTGATGCTCTCATAAAAATTAAAGAAGAAAAGATGAAACATAAAGATTCTATTCCTATGAAATTAGAGGATCGTTGGGAACCCATCATTAATATGAAAGTGAATGATTTTGATCTCAAATATTTATGTGATCTTGATAGTAGTGTTTCTATTATGCCTAGAAAGATTTATGAAATGCTTTATTCACCACCGTTGGAAGATTGTTATTTAAATGTCCAACTTGATGATAATGCTAAAAAGAAACTCATGGGGAGTATTAATGATGTTCTTATTATGGTTAACAATGCCTATGTCCCTATTGATTTCTATGTTTTGGATGTTGAATGCAATGCTTCTTGTCCTATTATTTTGGGAAGACCTTTTCTTAGAACTGTTGGTGCCATTATTGATATGAAAGAAGGCACCATTAAATATCAATTACCATTCAAGAAAGATATAGAACACTTCCCTAAGAAGAGAGAAAAGATTCCTTTTGCCTCTCCTATTAAAACAAAATTTGCTCTCAATGCTTCTTCATTTGAGAATACTTGATTCTTTTTGCTTCTTATGCCTAGCTCAATGGCGTTAAAGAAAAGCACTTATTGGGAGATAACACAAATTTTGTTAGGAATCTTTTGTTGAGTCTTGGAAGTTATTACCTCTGTAATAACCTCTCCTTATCCTTTTTGTGTGGTTTTTGTGCCAAGAGTGACTTCTAATGAGAGGGAAGTAAGACTTGGGAAAGTTGCTATCCCGAAACATATTTTTTGTGCTACGCTGTAAAAATTCGTGAAAAATTCTGTATGTCGGTTTGAGCTGTAATTGTTTGTGCTTCTGACCCAGGTTGTTATCCAACTTTCGTTAGTACAAAACTTTTCGATTTGAGCAACACAAGGTCTTCGAAAAAATTGGTTTTTACCTGCTGGTCTATTTTGACAGATTTCTGCCATTATTTGCATTTGCCTCTTAATCTCTTTCTCTTTCAGTTCTCTTTGATCATTTGAACTTTTTAAAAGGAAGTGCTACAGTAGCTTGTGTTCTAATGGAAGTTTTACTTGTGTTGAAACTGAACCAAAAGACTTATTATCTTGAGTACACTAATGTTGCTAATGAAGATTGTGTGAAGTTTTGTATGAAGGAAATTTTAAAGTGTAGGGAAGAGTAATATGATAAGATGAAGTATGGACAAAAGCTCAAGCTTGGGGATGCCACCCGTGTCACCCCAAGAAATATCCAAGAAGTACAAGCGTCAAAGCTTGGCGATGCCCAAGGCATCCCCTTCTTCATCAATAAAAATCTCAGGTTTCTTCCAAACACTTCTTTTTTATTGTTTCATGCACAGTTGTGTTGTTCTTGGAGCGTCTTTGTTTTCATTCTTAGTTTTTGTTTTCTTAGTTTGCTTGAATAAATTGGTTGGACCCCCTCATGCATACATTAGTTTTCAAATAAGTTGGTTTGGATTGGAAAAGAGTAGGAAAAGTTCATGCTTAAGTGGTACAAAAGGAGTTTGTTTTTTACTGTGTCCTAGGCTTTGTCATGTCCTGCTTGATATTGTTTTGGCTTTATGTTAGTGATTTTTACTGTAGCATGACTTGTTACAAATAATTGAGATTGCTTAATGTGCCTTGAAAGAATGATGCATTGTTTTAGCATATTAAAGCGTAGTATTGTGGTATTCTCCTTTGATGCTTTATTTTGGTTGACTTGGCGCATGCTCACACCATGTTAAGACTATACCAAGTCACCATAGCCTCTATGATCATTTAGTTTTCGACTTGTAATATCACTTTATGCTTTAATTAATAATGTTTTGTCACTTTGCATGATTATGGCCATTATTGCTCTCTTAGTTGGTCGCTCCTAGTCTTTTGCTAGCCTCCACACCAAGTATGAGTTCCACTCATGCATCCAATTCCGAATAAAACCATGTTATTCCAAAGAGTCCACCATACCTACGTATTAACATTTGCTATTCCAAGTATATTGATGTTTCTATCTACCTTCCGAATTAAACTTGTAATGTGAAAATCAGTGATTAGAGCTCTCACGAACTTGATGGCACACTTTACTTTTCTTGCACTTAATAAACTTGAACCATTGTGCCCATCTATGTTGCGTATATGCTTGCGTTTTGTAAGTTGGGAATTAGCAGATCCATGCTATCATGGGGAACGCTTTCAACATTGCACTTTATTTAGTTGATATCATGTTATTTTTCTTATGGATCCCAGTGGTGTGAAATAAAAGGGGAGCTTGTAAGGCTCATGGAGTTCGTATATGTGTTAGAGAAATGCCTGGGCGGCTGGTCTAATCCATGCCTAATCATGGTGGAAACCTGTAGCGTAACCATAATAAGCAATCTATGAAGCATCCTCTATAAAAAAAGCCTATGAAAATAGGAAAGAAAAAAAATAAAGAAAAAAAATAAAAAAAGATATATATGCAAACAGGAAATAAAAGGATGCTGAGATGCTTATTGTCTGCTTGCCTTGTCATTTTGATATTGGGATTCTTCCGTATCATCGAGCAAGGGGTACACCGTTGGAGGTTCTCTATGATACACATGTACTTACAATGACAATAACTTACTTGTGACTAAACTTGAGTAGCATGAAGAACGGTCTTCGTAAGTAAGGGGCATGAGATTTTCAACTTATAACTTGTCAATCATATCCTCATATTTGTTCACTTTAACCTTAATCACCTAAAGATGCTTATAACTTGTCAAGCATATCCTCATATTTGTTTACTTGTGACTAAACTTGAGTAGCATGAGGAACGGTCTTCGTAAGTAAGGGGCATGAGATTTTCAGCTTATAACTTGTCAAGCATATCGTCATATTTGTTCACTTTAACCTTAATCACCTAAAGATGCTGATGATAGGGGCAATGAGAGCTGAAAGCTAACAAGTACCATAATTTTTGGAAGCTCTTTATGAGACTTGAATCCCTGCTTCCTTCTCTAAAGGCCTTTCTTTTACTTTTATGTTGAGTCTCCATCTTCTATCTTTATGCACCTATTGAGAGAGCATAGTGGTCATTCTTAGTTTAATGTTCATTGTCCCAAAACTTGTTGATTGATTCATAACATTGATATTGCTTGTTCTTAAATTATTTGTATCTAGTCACCCTTATGAACTTTGAAGGTGTCCTATACATTTATGTTTTGCTACACTATGAGGGACAAGCTGAATACCATTATCATTATGTTTTCTTTATGTGAAACAAAAATCTTTCAAAGTATTATTATTCATGAATCTTTTGTTTGTACCTTTTCGTGTTACAACATAGTTGCTATGTCTTGTTGTTAGAACTATATCTTTCATGCTATGTTAACGTACTATGATCCCAGCAATCAATGTTTTAAGAATACCTTGATCAAAATTATGATGGTGCATGTCACCTCAAAATATATTCTTTTTTATCACTTACCTACTCGAGGATGAGCAGGAGTTAAGCTTGGGGATGTTGATACGTTGCAAACGTATCTATAATTTTTGATGTTCCATGCTTGTTTTATATCTACTTACTTATGTTTTGTCCACACTTTGGAGTATTTTTACACATTTTCTGGAACTAACCTATTAACAAGATGCCATAGTGCCAGTTGCCTATTTTCTACTATTTTTGGTTTCAAAAAAGCTAGTAAGGAAATATTCTCGAAATTGGACCGGACAAAAGCCCAAGTCAATATTTCACCAAAAGGAACACGGAGTCCGGAGGGGAGACAAAGAGGGGAACCAGGGCGGCCACACCCTAGGGTGGCGCAGCCGGCCCTAGCCACGCCACCAGGGGGTGTGGGCCCTGTGGATCTCCACCAACCTTGCCCCTTCTCTTATATATTGCCTCCGGGACGAAAACCGTAAGTACCCGATCAAAATTCCATGAAAGAGTCTGTAGCCACCACCATCTCCATCCCTTTATCGGGAGGGATCTGAAGCTCTTCCTAGCACCCTGCCAGAGGGGAGATGTAACATCCCAAAACTTTAATCCAAGCTTATCAAGATCAAATCATCCAAAAATAGGGTTAACAAAAACTTTTCCAAATTTAAAATGAAAGCATTCATATATGTATGCATTTAAAATAGGAGTTGTTTGAATTGCCATGATTGATTGATCCAATGCTTGTAAAATGTTTCTTAGGTGATTTAAACAACATCTAAATCATTCCGAAACTTTTCCTAAAGAAAATCAAATAAAAAAGAATTAAAAAGAAGGAATGGTCATTTTGGCAAATTTAACTCTCATGCCTACTTTGGCTATTCCTAGTACTCAAGTATTAATAGAAGCAATTCTTGATCTTTGCACCCCTTGCTAGTACACATAATGAGGTACCAAGGCCCACCTTTTGATCTGCTAAAAACATTCTGTTAACTATTTTAAATGACAGCTTAAAATTAAATCTAATGCATATGCATAGATCACCCCTATTTCAAAAACCATCTATTTGAGCTCCACTTTCAAAACCCTTGCAACCAGAGACTACCTATCACTAGCGGAGATCACTCAAAATTTTTGAAACCAAAATTCAAAACTTTCTTTCATGCGGCCAATTCATCAAACACTTAGCATGCATAATCTCTACTCTAATCCTAGCTCACTATTTACAACAGGGTTTTGCCCTAATTGATCTCCATTTATCTCCTCTGTCCCCTCTTAGTCTAACCAGACCCTTAACACCCCTCTCCCTTGTCCCTAACCCTCTTGCCATGTCAACCCGAGGGCATGGTCGCCGACCAAACTTTGCCCTGCCGCAGCAGACCATCTCCCCCTCTCTCGCCATGTCTAGGAGGTACCCAGGATCTCACCGCCACCCCCTGTCCCCTGCCCGAGCCCAGCCCTACAGTGGACCACCGAGGATACCATGCACCCAGTGTCACCGCACCATGCCTGTGCCGCCCCCAGAGGGCGCCCTGTCCCCGCTCGCACAGACCACCCTTTGGCACCAGCCCGTGCCCGCCGCTTCAGCCGCGTAGAGCGCCACCTCGCCTAGACTGCGTGCCACCGCCCCTACGGCCGCATTCAATTCCTAGAGCACCCCCAGGGAACCGCCCATCGATCGCCACCCCCAGCCATGCCTCTACCTCACCGTAGCCATGTCACCACCGTCGCCTGCCCATCCCGCTCGGTCTCACCGTCGGGCCTATAAAAGGAGCCCTCCCCGGCCTCTTCTCTCCACACCATTCCACTCCCCTCACCTCTCTGAACCTCACCCACCTCTAGCCGGAGCATGTGGAGCAGCAGCTCGCCGGAATTGGAGCCGGAGCAGCCGCGGCAGGAGGAGAAGGGCGCCGTTGATTGCGACCACCCCAAGCTCCGCCGCAACCGCGCCTCGCCTAGCCATCGTCTTCCATGTCGTTTGCCCCCCTCGCCAACCCTGCTAGAGCCCTGGTACGCCCCCAGTAGACCCCCACCGAGCCGCTAGGGTTCGAGCTCGCCGGCGACCTGTTCGTCCTCGACGACGACCCTCAGCCGTTGATCTCGCTTCTAATCCTACGGCCCACAGCGCGCGTACCGTTTCGCGTTTTAAGTGCCGCTAACATGTGGGACCCCCTATTAGCTGAGCCCCGCGCCGCGGAGCGCCACTGGGCTGGCCCAAGTCTTTTCCCGCGCTAGCCCATCGATTCAAATCTGGATTTTCTTTTTTAGTTAAATCTAGTTTCTGTCCTCTAGTTTGAAAATCAATTCAGAGAGTTTTAGAAATCCAAATTGCATGAAACAAATTTTGTCTGAAAGGTATTAAAATGATCTATCCAAGCCCGTTGGATTAAATTCAATTAGAGTTATAGACCTCTCCTAATAAAAATAAGAAGACAGAAGCTTTTGCAACTTGCAACATTTTTATAAAATCAACCAAGTTAGCTTTTGAGTTGATTCCAACTCTCAAAAATCACATTTCATCATATCTATCTAACCATGTAATAATATTAAGGTTGACACGCAGTGACTATGGACTAGTACCAAAATAATGCTATATAGGCATTTCTAGTCACTTTAAATCATTAAATAATAAACTTAAACTAAAGTAATATTGATCCAACCTTTAAATCTCATTCCCACATGTTAGAATATGTGGTGAGGACATGTGTCCACATGATCCCATATTTTGGTGGTGAATATTAAATTTTAGTTAATATTTCAATGAGTAGAAATTACTTTTCTAAAATAAAAAGGATGAAACTATTGAATTAAACTTGTGATGCTTACGATGATAATAGATTATCAATTGTGTGTTTTAGAATGCTACTTAGCCTAGTCAATTATTGTTTGGTGATTGTCTACTCCCTATGTATTTATAGACGCTAGTACCGACCAAGCTTTCGAGGAGGAGGAGTTCTACCAAGAAGAAGAAGAAGAAGAAAACTTCAACCACTGCACCAACCAAGGCAAGCTATTGTTAGCAGGCTAGAATTAAGCTAGATGAATGAGCAAGGATGCTTTAGGCATGCTTTGATCACACCCCTTTTAACTATTAGTACCCCAAGCCTTACTTACAAGTTTTACTCCCCTTAGTATGCAAAGTTCCTTACTTATTTTGAAGGTAGCATAAAAAGTATAAAACTTGACCTACTTAGAAACCTTTAGATGTCATTCTATGGCATGAGATTGATCCCATCCTTCCACCTTAGTGAACACTCTTAACTTAGTATTTTAGAGTAGATCAAAAACTTGAGTCACTTTAGATGGGAGCACTTGGTGAAAATGAATTGTGAAAACCTTGGAATGATGAGTCATTCTATTGAGATGTTTTGACATGTGTTTAGAGACACAACTAGTTTATGATGTTGAAAATGATGAGGCATGAGCCTTAACCCTTTTATAAAACTGATGGTTGGATTCAGATGCGATACCATTCCAAATGTACCGTACAACCACATTACCTGAATTGGGTAAGGCTTAGCTAGAAATTTATATGCATTAGTACTAGTTCCCTCACGGGAGAGGTTTGAGCCAAGGCTACCTCTCAATGTTGTCCACCTATGCAGTGCCCAAGATGACTGATGGTCATGGTTGGGAGGCCATGCTCAAGGCGAGGTGCTTGTATTAGGGTGTGTAAAGGGAAGGTTATGTTTGATTATCTGCATACTAAGTATGATGATTCAGGGTTATCCCTGACAGATGTATCGAATCTTGTGGTGAAAGTGTACCACCTCTGCAGAGTGTCAAACTATTCGAATAGCCGCGTTCGCGGTTATTGACAGTTGGAATGGCCATACTGTTTTGTTGTCAGATGTTTTCTAAATAACTTGAAATGAATGATGAACTTTGACTTGACCACAACAGGGTTGTGTTGGTGATAATAGCTTCCCAACTTAAGTGATTCTAGAACTTTACTTTATCTTTCTTTGCTTCTGAACTCAGCTTAGGTTTCAAACTTAACTTGATAGTTAAATTAGATTCAGCACTTTAACTTAGAATTATAGTACCTGTTAATAGTAGTTTGCGAGTACTTGAAGAGTACTCATGCCTTTTGTCCCTGGCTATCATCATGGCCAGACTATGAAGGAGATTATCAAGATGATGGTCAGCAGGACGGCTATGATAACTAGGACTATCTGCCTTCGTCAGCATTGCCTGTGCCCCTGAAGATGGACCCCACCGCTACGCTTATCTTTTATTTCCGCTGCTTGTTGTATTAAAGACTGGATCATGAGATCCTTATTTGTGTAAAACCTTATGTATGGTTTGTAATGGATGATGTACTGTGATATCAAATCCGTTATGTCTCGCAAAAATGGTAATCCTGGGATTGCGAGGTAGGGCATAACGGGCATCTGGGTTTACAAATCCAGGTGTTGACAGGAGAGATCACCCTATAGGCCTTCTTCATCACCATGACTTCCTCCGGTGTGATGCGTGAGTAGTGCATCCCTGGACTACGGGTCCATGTTGTAGCTAGATGGTTGGTTCTTCTCCTTTGCGCTACCATGTTTAGATCTTGTGAGCTCCGTTCATGATCAAGATCATCTATTTGTAATCATACATGTTGTGTTTGCGGGGATCCGATGGATACTGAGATGATATTTCAGATTGATTATTGATTCTATCATGTCTATGTTATTTGTGATCTTGCATGCTTTCCATTGTTAGTAGCTATTTTGGCCGAGTAGATGCTAGCAACTCCAAGAGGGAGTATTTATGCTCGATAGTGGGTTCATGCCTCTAGGAATATGGGGAAGTGATAGAAATCTCTAAGGTACTAGATGTGTTGTTGCTACTAGGGAGAAAATAACAATCCTTTGTTCATATAACAATCATATTGTTTACTTTACACACTTTTCTTAATGCAATTATCTGTTGCTTGCAACTTAATACTGGAGGGGGTTCGGATGATAACCTGAAGGTGGATTATTAGTCATAGATGCAGTTGTATTATGGTATATGTATAATTTTGTAATGCCCAACCAAATCTCGTAGGAGTCAAGATGATTAGTATATGCATGTATGCTTTCTTAGTGTCTGTCAATTGCCCCGCTATAATTTGTTCACCCAACATGTCATCTATGTGGGGTCCCCGGGATTTAAGCATCCAAGAAATCCCTGTTATGTAAATATCCATGTTCCCATGATCAGTGAGCCGTGGAACATAACCGACAAGTATCATTACATCATCCGAAACATAACGGATACAAGACTTACATAGTTTCCATTACATTTACACAACTTTCAGTAGCGGAGCATCATCACACGCAGGGCCCAATCATGCCTCAACCTACAGGCGACTGACTGGGAAGACGGCCTACCCCGCTGGACGTCACCTTAACCTTTAGATGTCGAACCTCCGAAAGTCTGGCCAAGTAAATAACAAGGGACAAAGCCATGAGTACTTTTGAATGTACTCGCAAACCACCAAGATAAGTGAAATAAGGAAATGCAACTCTGGCTGTGGCGAGATAGCTCTACTTAGGGTTATTTTTGAAAATCCTAGAATATCTCTTGTAGTTATGGCATCTCCATATCTTTGTTGAAAAAGAGTTTTGAAACACGCCTCTGTTTTATAAATCAAGATATTCCCATATCTTTATTGGAAACCTTTTTGAAAACAGCTTTGGACTAAAAACCCTTTGTAAACCTGTTTGACCACCTATGGTCAAAACAAAATTTTAAACTCAGGTTCCCTCGGAACCTCCATACTTTCATCCATTCTTTCCAAACAACCACCATTTGGGTACTCCTAGCCAACACCTTTCCAACCGTCCTTGACCGTGGACATGGATATTCGAATAGATTATACTCTGAAGAGTTTGCGCACTTTCCCCACAAGAATTAATACATCCGCCGGGATAAAACCACGGCCCACTACCACGGTAGATGGGGGTCTGGATAATCAAACCTAACCTTTTGCTTGTCGACCCTAGCAAAGGCTTCTTTTCCTTTTGGGGTTGTTCTCCCCGGCAACGAGTATGTGGCTCCCAGCCAGAGTCCTTCCTTCTGTACACGCGTATACCCAAACCTGCAGCTTGGCGTATACGTTAACCTGGTGACTCCACTTCCTTCCGTACCACCTAAGTCATACCGTCTGCTGGAGACCCAATTGTTGCACTGGCACTCCTGCCAGAACAGGCTCACTCTTGCCGAAGCAAGCTACAGGCTCCAGATTCGTAGACCTGTTAGCGCCTGCCTGGAATTCAGGGGATTTCTCCCCATAAGCATTATACAAGCTGCCTCGGCTAATGAAGACAAACTACGAGCTAAGCCCCAGCTCCTGGGGTAATGTGGTTGCACGGATAGAAATTGTTCCGGTAAAGGCGTAGAACATCCCTTCACTTTCTCATTTCTCATCATCACCATTTCTTTCGTTAAAACATCCCCTTGGAATGTTGGCTCTTCCCAAGGGTTTTTACAAAGCAGTTTTTAAACATTTGTAGTAGGGTAAAACCCAAAGAAATTCATTTTCTCAAAGCTAGGGTTTTCAACGAGGTAGGATGCTGACCATCGTACTCTTGTTCTAAAGGGGTAAAATGGTAGGTACACAAGGGTGGGTGCCACGAGGGACCCAAATCATAACTTGGAGGGGCCAAGTCATTAGCGCAGTATTTGTAAAACAAGACATGCAGATAAATAATGCAATTTATAAAGGAGGTACAAAATAGGTAATAAAAAGAGTAGGACAAGTATCGAAATTCGGGAATGGTGGCTTGCCTATGATCAGCGATAAGTCCCTAGACTTCCTTAGATAACATGGAATACCCAACAAATAATAATAAGAAGTACCTTCCTTCTTGTCGTCAAACACTCACACTATCGTCGTCATCGAGTATACATGCAAACAGGCAATACCACAATCAATACAAGGCATACAAGCATCAGACCACACAACAAACAAACATAAGGAATCTTACTTAACTTAGTAGGTTTTGGAGAAGTTGGGTACTAGTAGTGGAATTGCTAGATTGCCATAGAGGTGTTTTTCCCTTGGAAGATAATTATCTAGGCTATTTACCAAGGAGTTGGGGTGGAGGCTTGAGGTCTGTAGGATGCTATTGTGAAACAAGGATATCCTCATATAGGTCTTGTCAAGACAAGACCAACACAAGTGGTTTCACTAGATTATCAATTACCTAGATTTAGTTATGCTTTTTATAGTGGAATAAACTCTAGTTTGAGGAAATAATTCACCTGAATTTATACGGAGGCCCAAAAGTTATTTCCTTGGGTGGTTAGGTAGTGTATGATGTACTTGTTCACTGAGGGTTAGAATCAAGTTAAAATATTTACAAGAATGCCCTCAGGATAATCCCAAAGATAGTTCTAGAGCTGTTTTGTCTTTTTCACCAAATTAATTCTACAGAAGCTCTTGAGTTGATTCCAAAGGCATGTGACAGGAATTTAGAGTACCTTTCTGTAGGAATTGGATTCACTCTTGTTGGAGATGCGAAACTTCTGGAGTGATTTATTTAGTGAAAAAGGGGTACACCAACTAGATTAATTTACTACAATTCAACCAGAGCTCAATAAAATCTGAGCTGCTGGGGTTTGATAGATTTTGATAAGACACAGCCATGGGAGCTGGAATTAGATCAATACCTCATTTGGTTTGACCTAGAGAAATTTCTTAAGGCAGATATTCTCAGTTATTGTTATTTTTTAAAAAGGGTGACCTTGATTCACCTTGACCCGAGATAAAATCTAGATGGAAGGCCTCTGAATATACTTTCAATAGAGCTTGGTTTCATATATTTTGGGGATGTGTAGGTCACTGAGGAATTTATTTAGTGTGAAAGATACATTTTAGTGGATATTCTGCCAATAACTAATGATATTTATTTTTGGCAGAGGGACATCTTTGCATGATGCACAAAACATCCCTGCACAAAGATAAATTTAGATTTAGCCAATTAAAGTTGTTTTCCATTTTCTTATGCATTTATTTCTTCAAGGTACTTAACAGATCTATTAAATAAGGTTTTAAGAAAAGGAAAAAGGGAAAAGGGGTAGTGGGCTGGCTCTGCAGGGAGATGTGCCGGGGAGGCGATTTCGGCCCACTACGGACGGCGTTGTGTGCGGCAGGCGAGTTTCAGACTGGCAAGCGGGGCCCGGCGGTCAGCGAGATAGGGCGGCGAAGAGGTATCGGGCGACGATGACCGTCGGATTAGAGGGGAGATCGACGGCCCCGCATCGTCTCCCAGCAGAGGGTCACGTGGGGCGGGGAGCTCACCTGGGGGCTCGTAGGCGACCGAGGAGGTTACAGGGCGACGGAGGACTCCCGGGCGAGTCCGGGGAGGGGCGGCACGGCGGAGGTTGCCTCTGGGAAGCAGCTCGCACGACGGTGACCGAGGGTTACCTCGTCAGAGCTCAACGACAACGACGGAGGGGGCGGTCCTGGGCAAGAAAAAGACCACGGTTAGCTAGAGGAGGAGGAGAGGGTCACATCAGGGTGACATGCAGGAGGGGAAATAGGGGGAGGAGGGAGCCTTGCTCATTTTTCTGAGAGGCCGAGAGCTCTCTCTCTCTCTTCTTCTCGGGCAGGACAAGACAGGGGAGGAAGAGGGGGTACTAGGGGAGGTAAGTGAGGAGGAGATGGAGAAAATGAGCCAGGGAGGGGTGCTGGGGTGGCCTCTAGCCTTTATACCGAGGGGGAGAGGTAGATGGTGAAAATGTCCACTTTGGACATGGGGAAGGGGTAGTGCTGGCCAGGGATTGGCCTAGAGGGCGATGGTGAGGGGTAAGAGTGGGTTTTGGTCAGGCAGAGATAAAGGGAGGGAGCTGTGCTAATTAAATGGGGCAAATCTTGGTAAGATATGGTTGTCTCTCTCTACTAATCCAAGGGTAAGAGGGGCAAGTGCTGGGGTGGAGCTACAGTGCTCACGATCAGGGGAGTATTGGTTGCTGGAGAGGAGTGCTTGGCAAGCTTTAGGGATGGCTTGGTCTTGGTTTAGCTCAAGTTTGTTGCTTTTGCATGTTTTTGCTCACAAGGGAGCTTGTGAAGGAGTTCAAAGATTTGCATTGGAAGAGATGGGGGAGATAGTACTGGTAGCTGTGTATGGTTAAGGTACCTTCCTAGAATTTATTTGGCATTTTTATAAGATGTTTTAGTCCTCTTAAATCCATTTATTCAAAAACGGAAGAAGTAGTTTCTAGAAGCTCAATTGATATTTTTACATTTGACAAGGTGATATTTTGGTGTGAAAAGGTCCTAGATACCACATTACACCTTGGGGAATTTTATTGAGATGGGAAAGTATTTTTAAGGAAATATTTCTTGTTTCTACCATTTAAGAAAAAGGGCAAACAGAAATAGTAACGAATCTCAAAAATATTTATTTTTGAGGTGGGAAGGTAGAGGATGAGAGATGGGTCTCCAATGAGTCAAAAGTTGGGGAAGTTTCTTGGCAAAAACCAAACTTCCTATTGTGGAGGAGCTTTTGGGGATTTTGTCTATTAAAGAAATTAAATAGATTTGGTCCCTAATAATTATGGATAATACTTGATAAATCTTGGTGATCAAGGTAGATTGTGTAGACAAGGTTTGGCAAGCATTTGCAACCTTGGGAAATGGAAATCCAACTTGAATAAGATGACAAACAAGGAGTTGTAGATCTAGGGTGATGTTATTTTTATACCACCAAAACCTTGTTAGGTCTTGGAGCTCAGAGCTCACATTGATGCAAGGGATATATGATTAGTTAGACCAAGTCATATAGATTATCATGGCAGAAGGATTTTGGATTGGTTACGATAGAGGTGGTTTGGAGGTGATGGCAAACTTCGTTGAAAATAAGGCTGCCATACCAGATGAGTCATGATGCCTTATAAACCATGTGGGTTTAATATGCACAGAGATCCACTTGGAATAAGTGAAGTAGGTTTTGATAGGCCTATATGAGTATAACACAACCATGCAAATAGTTGGTCCATAGAAGGTTGTATGATGGTGGGAGCTTCTGTCAAAGTAGGCATGATGAGTAGATTTGCAGGAAATGTTATTTTCTTGCCTGCAAAGCCATCAAGAACAAGTGGGTTGGAGGAGGATCTGACCAAGGGAAAATGTGGGCTTTGGTAGTCCTTAGGATATAACAAGATGGTTCGAATGCATTATCAAAAATGCACAAGGGTTGAGAAAGGGAGACATTCAAAAAGGTGATTTTGGAAGCAGTTTTCCAGACTTAGCCAAATTTTGGCAGATTTATGGTTTTGACTAGAATGTGGGTGGTGATGATTTTGATGGGTTTCAAGGTACCAAAGCATCATAAAGTGGATGATCTTGAAGAGTAAATTGAGTAGAAGGGATCCATGATTGATATTGGTCTTCATTGACTTGGAAGCATCTGGAGTGGGTCTCTGCAGAATTGATCTGGGTAAGGGTTTTAGATGATCACCTGGTGGCTAGAGATTAGATCCAGCTTTGAATTCTTGCTTAGGGTGTGGTGATTTGGAAACCTCTTGATCCTAGTGATGAGCTCCTAGAGTGGCTCATACTACTTCCTAAGCAAACAAGTCAAACAGAAGATCAAGGCAACTCATCTTACAAACTAAGCAAATCCACTACTGGGGTTACCATCAAGTTGAGCTTGAGGTTGGGTTGGGGAATTTTGAAGAAGGTTGGGGTTTGAATCAGATGGGAGTCCTTGGTACCACTACCAAGAGTAGAATTTAAATGCTTTGAAAAGATATTTTGGGGAAAACTAGAGAAAAGATTAGTTGAGGGTTCTGTCTTGAAAACATAAAGATGTTATAGTTCTCCATAGTTTTGTCAATGGAAGCTACTAAACTAGTTTTGGTTACACAAGCATCTTGGCTCAGGTTTTTGAAATGTCAGAACATTTTAGAAAATGTAAAATGAGCCAGGATAGTTTTGTTAAATAGCTTTTGTCAACGGATGGTGAGGTAAGGAGTATCATAGGGTATACATGCACAAGCATAAACAAACAACAAGAAAACAATGCACCAAGTACAAGAAAAAGTTTTTGTTCCCCCTGATTTTTGCATTCTGGACAACAAACCGGGGTTCCTGAAATTGGGATGCTACAAAATTTTCCCCCTTAAAAGAATCTCGTCCCGAGATTCAGGAGAGTAGGATTAGGGGATTTGTCTTGGAGTTAGTGCTATGTGCTTCTTGCGTACTAACGTGCCGGCTTTGTCTTTGAACAGGAACACTTCGACAGTGAGGTTGAACTCCAATCGTCTTGAAAGCACGAGCACTGAGCTGGCTTCAACCATGATAGCGAGGAGTGATCCTCCTGCTGTAAGGATTTACGGCGTCTCTGCTAAGGGATTATTCTATCCTAGTTTGCGTCTTCGGTTCCAGTTGTGGGAAGGACGCAGTCTTTCCCCCTTAGGATTAGACTAGGGTAGATCGGAGAGTTACAAGCTGGGGGCATCCTTAAAAAACAGATGAGGGTGGCAAAAGATAGTTCTTAAGGTAGCGTACAATGACATAAGGGAGGGTAGCATTATCGGTGCCATTCCAAGGGGGAACATGGACCAGCTTATTACAAGTTGCACTTGCCGTCGTTCAGGGAGTTCTAGGGTAAGTTAGGGAGCTTCTCCCACGATTGTACTTCCACGAGATGTAGTAGTTTGGATATGCGAGTTGATTCCTCAATATTGAGGTGTAGGGTTGCGAGAGGACGGATGGTCGTCCTTTCTTGGGGTAAGGACCTTGGTGCCTTCGGGCTTCACCATTGCAGAGTCCTTGATAGGCGAATGCTGGGGGCATTCTCAACTGAAGTGACCGTGTTGATCACACGAGAAACATGTACCTTTCTTTCAGCATAACTGAATTGACTTCCTTCCTATGCTGACACCGGGAAGTTGGCATGCCTTGCAAATGAGGAGATATACTGGGCAGTCGACAGGGACATGGTCTTGGCCTTCGCTGAGGAAACAAGTGACAAACTGAGTTGGACAAACCTTGGGCAAGTGAGGTTTCCCAGAGTTTGGGCAGTGGCCGGAACACCAGCTTGCTTGGTGTCTATCTTCTCCGCAACTGCTAAATGCTTTCTTCGAGCTTCCGGTCGTCATAGCCTTCTTGAGGGAGTTCTTGTTGGGGGTAAGCGTTCCGGTTATGGAGTAAGCTGTGTTAAACGGTTAGCTTTCGGAGTTCAACTCGGAGGGATTATTGGGGTATAGATCTGTAGGATAGCGACTTAGGTCTAAACAAGTAGATCTATCAGAGGTTCTAGATCTCATGAGGTGTATTTAACGCGGTACCTGCAATCATCCAGCTTTCGGGAGGAATTCTAGAAAACTAAGAGAAGTGTTCATTTGGGGCGTTTTCGTTCCGGGTTGGGTCTGCTGCAATGACTTGGGTAAAACACGCAAGAGGGAAAACATCAAGCAATCATAGAAATCCAAGGAAGTCATTACATAACCAACCAGTCTGCACCCGAAGGTGCTAACATTGCTTAAGAATTACAAAACACGTTCAGGGATGATACATGACTCTACCCTATTGCTAGATGGGCAAGTACAGTAAAGCGGGTGACTACTCGGAGGGTGCATATGTGGTTCGTGGTTGACTCCGGGGGTTTCACCTACTACAGATCCTCTGGGGTATGTGGGATATTCAGCTCCTCTTCAGTGAAGGTGAGAGTGGTGCCTTCCCAAGGTGCAGGGTTGGATGCTAGATCGGCCGGCGGGGGTGACTGTACGATATGGTGGTACTCATTGAGGAAGGGGAGTTTGTCATCAGTCCCGGTATTCTCGTCTTCAGGGGTTGGGGTACTTCAATGGTCATCTTCTTCTCCAAGCAAGCATTGGTGGCTCTAAGACTTCTTTCGCGCTTACGGAGTAGGTTGATATCCATCTTTAGAAGCAGATTCTCTTGCCTGGCCTTGTCAAGATCTTCTTGGGAACGTTGGAGTAAGTATTCCATGTTCTCTAGCTGATTCACAATGCAGCAGGTGAGGAAGGACTCGGTAGGAAGTCCATCTTGGTCACGCTTTCCAAACAGGTGATAAAGAGTATCCTTCAGCTCATCTTCGTGGATCTTGCAGAGGCACGCCATGATCTCCTGGATGGCTCGCACCACGCCATCTACCTAGTTCCTGTCTAGGAAGGTGAAAATTGTGGGTGCGGTGTCCTCTTCGGGGGAGGGAATCACAACCTTGATGACCCATTGCATCACATTGGTGTTACTGCGAGGAAGTTCGGTTCCTTCAATAATCGGCGGGGTCCTATTGACTCTCTTCAGCAGGTCGGGAAGCTACTCCTCAAAAGGCCAGAAACTGTCCCCAATGATGATGTGCTCCGAGCGGAAAGAGGCCATCTACAGCAAAAAAAAATTGAGATGGGGTTGCGGTTAGTGACAAGTGTGCAGGATTTTAAGATTAGAAAATCATATTAATGCAAGTAGTTTTCAAAATGGAGGGGAAAAGATATAAGCACTTTTGCAAATAGTCATCTCTTCTCCCTTGTCTTTTAGAGAATAAGTTTGTTGTTTCCTATCTAACGTCCATGCTAACTAAGGTCTCTTACAGTCAGGATGGCTCTAATACGAAGTCTGTGGGGTCCCCCGGATTTAAGCATCCGAGAAATCCCTGTTATGTAAATATCCACGTTCCCATGATCAGTGAGCCGTGGAACATAACCGACAAGTATCATTACATCATCTGAAACATAACGGATACAAGACTTATATAGTTGCCATTACATTTACACAACATTCAGTAGCGGAGCTTCATCACACGCAGGGCCCAATCATGCCTCAACCTACAGGCGACTGACTAGGAAGACGGCGTAGCTCGCTGGACGTCACCTTAACCTTCCGATGTCGAACCTCCAAAAGTCTGGCCAAGTAAATAACCAGGGACAAAGCCATGAGTACTTTTGAATGTACTTGCAAACCACCAAGATAAGTGAAATAAGGAAATGCAATTCTGGTTGTGGCGAGATAGCTCTATCTAGGGTTATTTTTGAAAAGCCTAGAATATCTCTTGTAGTTATGGCATCTCCATATCTTTGTTGAAAAAGAGTTTTGAAACATACCTCTGTTTTATAAATAAAGATATCCCCATATCTTTGTTGAAAACCTTTTTGAAAACAGCTTTGGAGTAAAAACCCTTTGTAAACCTCTTTGACCACCTATGGTCAAAACAAAACTTTAAACTCAGGTTCCCTCGGAACCTCCATACTTTCATCCATTGTTTCCAAACAACCACCATTTGGGGACTCCTAGCCAACACCTTTCCAACCGTCCTTGACCGTGGACACGGCTATTTGAATAGATTATACTCTGCAGAGTTTGCGCACTTTCCCCACAAGAATCAATACACCCGCCGGGATAAAACCATGGTCCACTACCATGGTAGATGCGGGTTCGGATAATCAAACCTAACATTTCGCTTGTCGACCATAGCAAAGGCTGTTTTTACTTTTGGGTTTGTTCTCCCCGGCAACGAGTATGTGGCTCCTAGCCATAGTCCTGCCTTCCGTACATGCGTATCCCCAAAGCTGCAGCTTGGCGTATACCTTAACCTGGTGACTCCACTTCCTTCCGTACCACCTAAGTCATACCGTCTGCGGGAGACCCAATTGTTGCACCGGCACTCCTGCTAGAACAGGCTCACTCTTGCCGAAGCAAGCTATAGGCTCCAGATCTGTAGACCTGTTAGCGCCTGCCCGGAATGTCAAGGGATTTCTCCCCATAAGCATTGTACAAGATGCCTCGGCTAATGAAGACAAACTACGAGCTAAGCCCCAGCTCCTGGGGTAATGTGGTTGCACGAATAGAAATTGTTCCGGTAAAGGCGTAGAACATCCCTTCACTTTCTCATTTCTCATCATCACCATTTCTTTCGTTAAAACATCCGCTTGGAATGTTCTCTCTTCCCAAGGGTTTTTACAAAGCAGTTTTTAAACATTTGTAGTAGGGTAAAACCCAAAGCAATTCATTTTCTCAAAGCCGGGGTTTTCAACGAGGTAGGATGCTGACCATCGTACTCTCGTTCTAAAGGGAAAAAATGGTAGGTACATAAGTCTGGGTTCCACAAGGGACCCAAATCATTACTTGGAGGGGCCAAGTCATTATCGCAGTATTTGTAAAACAAGTCATGCAGATAAATAATGCAATTTATAAAGGAGGTACAAAACAGGTAATAAAAAGAGTAGGACAAGTATTGGAATTTGGGAATGGTGACTTGCCTATGATCAGCGATAAGTCCCTGGACTTCCTTAGATAACCAAGAATACCCAACAAATAATAATAAGAAGTCCCTTCCTTCTTGTCGTCAAACACTCACACTATTGTCGTCATCGAGTATACATGCAAACAGGCAATACCACAATCAATACAAGGCATACAAGCATCAGACCACACAGCAAACAAACATAAGGAAACTTACTTAACTTAGTAGGTTTTGGAGAAGTTGGGTACTAGTAGTGGAATTACTAGATTTCCATAGAGGTGTTTTTGCTTGGAAGATAGTTGTCTAGGATATTTAACAAGGAGTTGGGGTGGATGCTTGAGGTATGTAGGATGCCAATGTGCAACCGGGATATCCTCAGATAGGTCTTGTCAAGACAAGACCAACACAAGTGGTTTCACTAGATTATCAATTACCTAGATTTAGTTATGCTTTTTATAGTGGAATAAACTCTAGTTTGAGGAAATAATTCACCAGAATTTATCTGGAGGCCCAAAAATGATTTCCT
Organism: Avena sativa; assembly: GCA_916181665.1. NCBI lineage: Eukaryota > Viridiplantae > Streptophyta > Magnoliopsida > Poales > Poaceae > Avena > Avena sativa. Next base: position 369,974,847 of record OV702291.1, on the reverse strand, counting down.
TGGGTGGTTAGGTAGTGTTTGATATACTTGTTCACTGAGAGTTAGAATCAAGTCAAAATAATTACCAGAATGCCCTCAGGAAAATCCCAAAGATGGTTCTGGAGTTGTTTTGTCTTTTTCACCAAATTAATTCTACAGAAGCTCTTGAGTTGATTCCAAAGGCATGTCACATGCATTTAGAATACCTTTCTGTAGGAATTGGATTCACTCTTTTTGGAGATGTCAAACTTCTGGAGTGATTTATTTAGTGAAAAAGGGGTACACAGATTAGATTAATTTACTACAATTCAACTAGAGCTCAATAAAATCTGAGCTGCTGGGGTTTGATAGATTTTGATAGGACACAGCCATGGGAGGTGGAATTAGATCAATACCTCATTTGGTTTGACCTAGACAAATTTCCTAAGGCAGATATTCTCAGTTATTGTTATTTTTGAAAAGGGTGACCTTGGTTCACCTTGACCTAAGATAAAAGCTAGATGGAAGGCCTCTGAATATACATTCAATATAGATTGGTTTCATCTATTTTGGGGATGTGTACGTCACTGAGGAATTTATTTAGTGTCAAAGATACATTTTAGTGGATATTCTGCCAATAACTAATGGAATTTATTTTTGGCAGAGGGACAGCCCTGCATGATGCACAAAACATCCCTGCACAAAGGTAAATTTGGATCTAGCAATTAAAGTTGTTTTCCATTTTCTTATGCATTTATTTCTGCAAGGTACTTAACAGATCTATTAAATAAGGTTTTAAAAAAAGGAAAAAGGGAAAAAGGGGGTAGCGGGCTGGCTCTGCAGGGAGATGGGTCGGGGAGGCGATTTCGGCCCACTACGGACGACGCGACGCGTGGGAGGCGAGTTTGAAACTGGCAAGCGGAGCCCGGCAGTCAGCGAGATAGGGCGGCAAAGAGGTATCGGGCGATGACGATCATCGAATTAGAGGGAAGATCAACGGCCCTGCGTCGTCTCCCAGCTCTCGACGCGGCGGCGGGGCGCAAACCCTAGCAGAGGGTCACGCGGGGCGGGGAGCTCACCTGGGGGCTCATAGGCGACTGAGGAGGGCAGCATGGCGGCGGTTACCTCCGGGAAGCAGCTCGTGCGACTGTGACCGAGGGTTACCTCGTCGGAGCTCAACGATGACGACGGAGGGGACGGTCCTGGGCAAGAAAAAGACCACGGTTAGATAGAGGAGGAGGAGAGGGTCACAGCAGGGTGACATGCAGGAGGGGAAAGAGGGGGAGGAGGGAGCCTTGCTCGTTTTTCTGAGAGAGCCCGAGAGCTCTCTCTCTCTTCTTCTTGGGCAGGACAAGACAGGGGAGGAAGAGGGGGTACTGGGGGAGGTAAGTGAGGAGGAGAGGGAGTAAATGAGCCAGGGAGGTGTGTTGGGGGTGGCCTCTGGCCTTTATACTGAGGGGGAGAGGTAGATGGTGAAAATGTCCACTTTGGACAAGGGGAAGGGGTAGTGCTAGCCAGGGATTAGCCTAGAGGGCGGTGGGGAGGGGTAAGAGTGGGTTTTGGTCAGGCAGAGATAAACGGAGGGAGTTGTGGTAATTAAATGGGGCAAATCTCGGTAAGATATGGTTGTCTCTCTCTACTAATCCAAGGGTCAAAGGGAAAGTGCTGGGGTAGAGCTATAGTGCTCATGATCAGGGGAGTATTGGTTGCCGGAGAGGAGTTCTTGGCAAGCTTTAGGGATGGCTGGATCTTGGTTTAGCTCAAGTTTGTTGCTTTTGCAAGTTTTTGCTCACAAGGGAGCTTGTGAAGGAGTTCAAAGATTTGCATTGGAAGAGATGGGTAAGATAGTACTGGTAGCTAGGTATGGTTAAGGTAGCTTCCTAGGATTTATTTGGGATTTTTATAAGAGGTTTTAGTCCTCTTAATCCATTTATTCAAAAAGGGCCGAAGTAGTTTCTAGAAGCTCAGTTGATATTTTTACATTTGACAAGGTGAGATTTTGGTGTGAAAAGGTCCTAGATACCACATTACACCTTGGGGAATTTTATTGAGATGGGAAAGTATTTTTAAGGAAATATTTCTTGTTTCTGCCATTTAAGAAAAAGGGCAAACAGAAATAGTAACGAATCTCAAAAATATTTATTTTTGAGGTTGGAAGGTAGAGGATGAGAGATGGGTCTCCAATGAGTCAAAAGTTGGGGAAGTGTCTTGGCAAAAACCAAACTTCCTATTGTGGAGGAGGTTTTGGGGATTTTGTCCATTAAAGGAATTAAATAGATTTGGTCCATAATAATTATGGATAATACTTGATAAATCTTGGTGATCAAGGTAGATTGTGTAGACAAGGTTTAGCAAGCATTTGCAACCTTGGTAAATGGAAATCCAACTTGAATAAGATGACAAACAAGGAGTTGTAGATCTAGGGTGATGTTATTTTTATACCACCAAAACCTTGTTAGTTCTTGGAGCTCAGAGCTCACCTTGATGCAAGGACTAGATGATTAGTTAGACCAAGTCATATAGATTATCATGGCAGAAGGAGTTTGGATTGGTTACCTTAGAGGTGGTTTGGAGGTGATGGCAAATTTTGTTGAAAATAAGGCTGCCATACCAGATGAGTCATGATGCCTTATAAACCATGTGGGTTTAATAAGCACATAGATCCACTTGGAATAAGTGAAGTAGGTTTTGATAGACCTATATGATTAGAACACAACCATGCAAAGAGTTGGTCCATAGAAGGTTGGATGATGGTGGGAGCTTCTATCAAAGTAGGCATGATGACTAGATTTGCAGGAAATGTTATTTTCTTGCCTACAAAACCATCAAGAACAAGTGGGTTGGAGGAGGATCTAACCAAGGGAAAATGTGGTCCTTGGTAGTACTTAGGATGGTTAACAATATGGTACAAATGCATTATCAAAAATTCACAAGGGTTGAGAAAGGAAGACATTCAAAAAGGTGATGTTGGAAGCAGTTTTCCAGACTTGGCCAAATTTTGGCAGATTTATGGTTTTTGACTAGAATGTGGGTGGTGATGATTTTGATGGGTTGCAAGGTACCAAAGCATCATCAAGTGGATGATGTTGAAGAGTATATTGAGTAGAAGGGATCCATGCTTGATATTGGTCTTCATTGACTTGGAAGCTTCTAGAGTGGGTCTCTGTAGAATTGATCTGGGAAAGGGTTTTAGATGATCACCTGGTGGCTAGAGATTATATCCAGATTTGTATTCTTGCTTAGGGTGTGGTGATTTGGAAACCTCTTGATCCTAGTGATGAGCTCCTAGAGTGGCTCATACTACTTCCTAAGCAAACAAGTCAAACAGTAGATCAAGGCAACTCATCTTACGGACTAAGCAAATCCACTACTAGGGTTACAATCAAGATTAGATTGAGGTAGGGTTGGGGTATTTTGAAGAAGTTTGGGGTTTGAATCATATGGGAGTCCTTGGTACCTCTACCAAGAGTAGAATTCAAATGCTTTGAAAAGAGGTTTTGGGGAAAACTAGAGATAAGATTAGTTGACGGTTCTGTCTTGAAAACATAAAGAGGTTATAGTTCTCCATAGTTTTGTCAATGGAAGCTACTAAACTAGTTTTGTTTACACAAGCATCTTGGCTCAGGTTTTTGAAATGTCGGAACATTTGAGAATATGTAAAATGAGCCAGGATAGTTTTGTTAAATAGCTTTTGTCAACTGATGGTGAGGTAAGGAGTATCATAGGGTATACATGCACAAGCATAAACAAACAACAAGCAAACAATGCACCAAGTACAAGAAAAAGTTTTTGTTCCCCCTGATTTTTGCATTCTAGACAACAAACCAGGGTTGCTGAAATTGGGATGTTACAATCTATCTTAAGGAGAATCACCTCTAGTGAACTATGGACCCCGGTCCATTCTTTTACCATCAATCTACAATCTGTTTACTATTTCCTGTTTACTTTCTACAAACAATTACTATCTTCCACAAAATATGTTTAATCCTTTGTTTTCAGCAAAACCGGTGAGATTGACAACCTCACTATAAGTTGGGGCAAAGTTCTGTGGTTGTGTTGTGCAGGATTCCAAGTTGGAAACAAAACCTTGGAGGTGTTTCCTTGCTCCTACTGGTTCGATAACCTTGGTTTCATTACTGGGGGAAAACTTGTTGTTGTACTCATCATACCTTCCTCTTGGGGTTCCCCAACAAGCTCGATACTTGTTGAGCCGTTCGCAGCCTCTTATGGGGACTTGATGGAGGGAACTACTTGTTGGTAGACAGAGGTGTGTTAGCACTTACAGTGACTATAAAGTTGTTGGCACTCTTTACGTATCAACTTGGGAATCGAGCAAATTCGTGGAACACTATCCATGCCATGGGATACATCCTACGAGATTAAGTCCCTTAATTGCGTAGTAATTCGATTGATGTCGATTACTTACTGCTGTGGTTATGAGGATGATGTGAGAAGTGGTTGCTACCTATTTGTCCAAATACGGAGTTCTTCCTACACATACACAGTTGAGAATGTTCATAGTAATAATCTTTACCTTAGTTCTTTATAATGCTAGTGGTGTATCTGCTACTCCCTAAGAACGCCTTTCCCCTATTGCAGTTCCAACCTCTTTTACATACGCGATACTCACTTTCTGTGTTCAGTTGTTTTACTTTACTTATTGTTTCTATTATACCAAAAACCCAAAAACACATTTTTACACAATATTCACATTTTATCTTGTTACTTAGAACTTTATTTAGCATTTCCATTGTAGTATTTAATTCAAGAGTTATTAGACTTCAGACTCCTACTCCCTGTTGGATCGATATCTTACTTTCTAAACTAGCTACAAACGATCTATGCACTTGCAGTAATCATGGATCCATGTGGTCTAGGAAAATAAGACACATGCAATGAATTTGGTGGTGGTTTAGGAAAGGAACACACATGCAATGACTCTAGTGGTGGTTTAAGAAAGGAACACATGTGCAATGACACTGGTGGATCCATGTGGTTTAGGAAAAGGACACACATGCAATGACTCTAGTGGTGGTTTAGGAAAGGAAGACACATGCAATGACTCTAGTGGTGGTTTTGGAAAGGAACACACATGCAATGACTCGGGTGGATCCATGCTCTTTATAAAAGAAGACACATGCAATGACTCTAGTGGTGGTTTAGGAAAGGAACATACATGCAATGACTCTGGTGGTGGTTTAAGAAAGGAACATGCATGCAATTACACTGGTGGATCCATGTGGTTTAGGAAAAGAAGACACATGCAATGACTCTGGTGGTGGTGTAGGAAAGGAACACACATGCAATGACTCTGGTGGATCCGTGTGGTTTAGGAAAATAACACACATGCAATGCCTCTAGTGGTTGTGTATGAAAGGAACACACATGCAATGACACCGGTGCATCCATGTGGTTTTGGAAAAGAAGTCACATGCAATGACTCTGAAGGTGGTTTTGGAAAGGAATACACATGCAATGACTCTGGTGGAGGTTTAGGAAAGGAACACACATGCAATGACTCTGGTGGTGCTTTAGGAAAGGAAGACACATGCAATGACTCTGGTGGTGGTTTAAGAAAGGAACATAGATTCAATGACTCTGGTGGTGGTTTAGGAAAAGAAGACACATGCAATAACTCTAGTGGTGGTTTAGGAAAACAACACACATGCAATGACTCTAGTGGTGGTTTAGGAAAAGAACACACATTCAATGACTCTACTGGTGGTTTAGGAAGGGAACACACATTCAATGAGTCTGCTGGTGGTTTAGGAAGGGAACACACATGCAATGACTCTGGTGGTTGTTTAGGAAAGGAAGACACATGCAATGACTTGGATCCATGTGGTTTAGGAAAATAAGACACATGCAATGACTCTCGTGGTGTTTTAGGAAAGGAATACACATGCAATGACTCTGGTGGTGGTTTAAGAAAGGAACAAACATGCAATGACACTGTTGGATCCATGTGGTTTAGGAAAGGAACACACATGCAATGACTCTGGTGGTGGTTTAGCAAAGGAACACACATGCAATGACACTGGTGCTGGTTTAGGAAAGGAACACACATGCAATGACACTGGTGGATCCATGTGGTTTAGGAAAAGAAGACACATGCAATGACTCTGGTGGTGGTTTAGGAAAGTGTTGAGTGGTAACCTCGTGGGTGGCCCGATCTTCACGGATCTCATGGTCAAATCGATGGGAAAGCGAAGGGAAAGGGATAAAGTAGGGGAAGCGGATGCACACCTCACGAAGAACACGATGAACACACGCAAAACTCACATGCTACAAGGTCGATTCCTCCTGCCGGTGGCCACCAGTCTGATAGAATCCTCACAAGGAAAGATCGGTCAACATGCTCCCTCGGTCCAAAGCGGAGGGGGAAGAACACCTTGGAGAGGGTCTTAGCATCTTGGCAAACGGACACCGATGCCAAGACCTTGTACAACGAGGGAGGCGCGATGCAAACCCCAACGAGGTGGTGATGATTGTCGGTCCCCTTTACCAAGGGGATGAGGAAAAACTAGAGATTCCACAAAGGGGGTGTCTTTAATCTATCATCTATGCCTGGGGATACATGAGGGGGTGGGGGCTCTATTTATAGGCCAACCACTAATATGGGGGTAGTTTGGGAATAAACTAGGCAAAAAGGTAAGTAAGGCGAATATTCTAGGGCATCAAACCCAGATCCGTGCGCAGACGGGAGATTCCGGCAATAAGTCTATCAAAACTACGTAGGTGGATCCGGCAGCACCAGAATCTCAAACTGTTTGGCTCTGCCTCTTCGTCTCCTCTTCCAAGCCTCCGTCTTGTCGGGCTTGGTGCTCCGGGCTTCCTCCCTTGACTCCATGCTTGTCGGTGTGAACCTATCATGATAATGGGATGGAGTATAAAGTAGTATACCATTAAAAAGGGTAGGAACTGGGCTCACATAGAGGAACAGATTCACCTTTGGAGTCCATGATGACTTGGCATAATTTGGAGACCTTGATATGGTAATGACCATAGGTCGGGCTACATCATCTCCCCCCTTCAAAAATAGTCATCGTCGAATCTACACGGTCATCACAAAGGTGAAGATGTCGAGAGACCTTGTTGATCCTAGGGTTCACCATATTGTCGTCCTTGGGAAGATTGAATTGACAACACTTCAATGTTCCTTCTCCTTCCATGAATCCTACAAAGCTCACAACAAAAGCGAAGCAACACTCAAAGCATAGACAATTCATGAAGATTATAGCATGAGTCCTCAAGTAGAAGGAAGTCACCTTATAGTGTAGAGATAGCTCGTTGAAGGGAAGCCATAGGTAACTCTCTTCAATTCGTCTTATCAACTTATGGTCCATAGAGGTTGACGCGTATGCAATTGTACCCTCACACAATAAAGACCAAGCAACATATGTTTGTGTGTGATAGAGGAGCATGTCATTTGTGGCATGTCAATTCTTGTTCACAACACTATTAGCACAACTCAAGTATAGCAAACGAGATGCATATGCAAGGTCAAAGTGCATGGAAATCGATTGAGCATCGACCAAATGTGGGAACTCAAAAACTCCATATAGCATCTTAGTGTGGCACTCAAAGCAATTGACTAAAGTATTGATCAACATCTTTGATGCAAACCTAGTAGAATTCGGCAAAAATGCATGCAGAAGAATATCGAAAGCAACATCATTATGTGTGTAAACCAACCATTGGAAAGAGAAATTGTTCGATGTGTTTGATGCCACACACAAATCATCAAAAAGAAAGAATAGGAGTATCACAAGCGGAAGAAAAATAAAAAAGTGTGGAAACAAACCATATGAAAGAGCAAGTAGTCCTTATGTTTGTTGCAACAACTGTACGAGAGACTTGGAAGCTATCATGACAGTACATGCTAATAATGGCATTATGGTTGCACCCGAAACATCAGAAAGAGAAATTGTTCAACATTTTTGTTGCAACACACAAAGCATCAATATCGAATAGCAACAAAACATGATTGTCACAAGGTGAAAGAATACCATTAACATTCTTGCAAGCTAACCATATGAAAGAGCAATTTGCCAACATGAAAGATGCAAAGCATGCAAAAGGTACCAGAGCTGGGTTTGATCTTGAACTCACTTGGGGGATTCTCTCTAGAGCTCTTTTTATCAACTCGTGCTCAACTGAGGTGGACATTCTTGTGCGGGTACCTACACACAACAAACACAAAAGGAAGAACATGTGTGCATGGTAGAGAAACGCATCATCCATCATGACATATCTCTTCTTGTGCACATCACCATTAATGTCAATCAAGTGTAAAATAGATGCATGATGAGTATGCAAGTGAGGAACATGCTTATCATGGAAATCATCAAAATCTCTAAAATTTGAGAAAGCTATGGGGGGCATCTCAATACACAACATATGATAATTATTGTTGCCAGCAAAACAAGTGAAAGAGCAAGTATTCATCTTATTGCAAGCAACGGGAGAAGTTGTAAAACAACCATGACAAAGCATTGTCCGAGGGGTATCATTTTGATCATCATTGCCAGCAAAACATTGGAAAGAGCAATTGTTCAACAAGGTGCAAGCAATGATGTCATCAACGTAATGTTTAGAGCATATCATGTCTATGGAAATATCATGAAAATAAAAGGAATCCACATGGTCATCATGATGCATAGCAAGATCAACACATGGGAATTAAGAGTGGAACATATATCATGTCTCAAGTATCGTCCATATGAAGTATCATCAACACTCGTATTCATGTCACAAGTATCATCACAAATCATCATGTACACTAGTGGGATCATGGTATCATCAACACTCGTATTCTTACATTGTCCATACCTCTCATATGAAGTGGGTGTTGTGGTAGTATTCGCCTCCATGTGGGCGACTTCTTCATCTATTATGGGGATGGCATCATCTTCCATGTACATCTTCTTGATCGGAGGCATCATCATCTCCAAGATTGTTGCTTCTTGATCCATGGAACCTAGCACATCATGAGAAAACACACTAGAGGTAGAGGGTAAGTTGTTAGAAATCAAAGTGGTCTCACAAGACCTATCAACTACCACTCTCAACTCACTCGGCGTATCACTCATGCCCTCCAAATGGAAGTACTCAATCTCACGTATGGTGGAGTCGCTCATCTCACCCTTGTTTTCACTCAAGTGAGCTAGGTGGCTCTCATACTCACATGGGATTGGTACCACATCATCACTCAAGCATATAGAGATAGGCTCAGTGTGCTCAACTCCATGCGCCTCCTTTGGTGAAGGGAAAATCCCATGCTCACCATTCTTGACCTTGTCGTCGCCATCTTGTAGGGTAGGCTCTTGGCTTGGACCTTGCTCATCCTTTGCCAGGACCACCTTGGCTTTTGTAGCGGTGCACTCCCAAAATGTATGACCTTGGTTTTGGCACTTGCCGCATATGATGGTTGGACATGCCCACGGGTAGTGAACTTGGTCGTTGCACTTGTAGAATAGGGGTTCCATATTGGTGGTGGCCCTAGAAGGAGATACCACATGTTGAGGAGTGTGGTTATATCTTGAGCTTGCTCTTGGTGCCATTTTAGTGGTGGCACGAGTAGTTGAAGGTGCCTTATGATGGTGTCAACGGAGGTCTTTGGCGTGCCTTTCCGAAGGTTGATGTAGTTGGCGCACTCGTGAGCTTGCCTCGTTAAATTTGGCGCAATTCTCATCCATGTCCTTCTTGAACTTAACGAGGTCGCTTTTCAACTTCTCCAATTGGATCTTGGCGCTCTCAAGGTGGCAAAGATGCCTTTTACGATGTCTTGTATCCTCTTGATGTTGGCGGTGATCTCTACAGGATGTTTGTCGATGAAGATTCTTGCTTCGTGGCGCCTCTTTTGGAAGATGATGTTTTGTAACAAGCTCGGACCCTACGCTCTAAATTGAAGCCTGGATGAACCAAAAGTGGTTAAAGTAGTACAGCGGGGGCCTTGGGGCCACCCACGTGTAGGCCCGTCGGCCGCCCTAACCACTTCCAAGAACATCGGGACAAGAGCGAGCGGCGTAGGCAACAGGCGAAGAGATCAAATACATACACAATCGAGTATGTATGCAAGGTACCTTACAACAGTTCTCGGAGCCATACCATCTAAAAGAAATAGAAATATTGCAACGCCATATGTCAAGATCCAAATATCCTAGATAGAGATAATAGTGTAGGATAGCTCCTCATACCTCAATCAACGGAGTATCAAGCGGAAGCGGGAAACAAGATCCGAGTACGGACAAGAAGCAAATCGGCATAAGATGCCACATAAGTAAGCACATCCCGCCCACAGTTCTCACGGATCCCCATCCCCGGAATCTCTACACCGAGTGATCGTTGCCAACATCATCTGTCTCCTCCACCCAGTATCCATCTTGCGAATACACCTGTTCAACTGAATCAAACAATTTATCGTGTGAGACCCTAGGGGTACTCAACAAGTCTTTATGCCTCTAAAGGGGACATAAACCTGGGGTGACGCAATTGCAGCAAAAGATAATAACTAACAAACCTATAGATACTCGCTAACCATCCGCCTAACTAATGATAGACGGATGTCCGTTAGATAGAAACAACAGTTATAACAGTATAAAGTAACAGATCCATCCTCCTTCTCGCTTACCAACGAGAAAGCGGACGAACAACCCAACCATTGGCAGTTTTATTAATCATTCCATGAATATCGCACTATTTACTAATCAGATATTTAGTCAAATTAAAGACGGTACTTTAGTTATACTTGTCTATGATCGAGAAACTGTGCTCCAAGTCGTCCATAACCGCGGACACGACTTTTAGAAAGATTTACCATGCAGGGGTGCACAAATAGCAACACACACTCGATCATCCTCGGAAAAACCAACTCAAAACCCAACGAGGCATTCACGACAAAGCGATCACAGGATTCATAAAATATTTCAGGGGCCACCCCACTAAGCTACCCGCAACGAAGTTGGCCGGCTCCGGAATGGACCCAAGGTTTGTGACGACGGCTGTAAACGACTAGGAACCTGAAAGTGTGACTGGGCTTGTCGATACCGCGAAAACGTGGCATGATCCAAAACAGTACAGGTGCTCCATGCACAATCTTAAATAAAGCGGTAAAACATGGCATAAGTACAGGATAGTAATAAAGCCCCAAACTAGTTTGTGGCCCCAAGAAATAGAAATGAATCAAGCTCTAGTTTAGGGGGGTCCATAAGGCCTCCCGGATGTGGATAGTGCGAATAGTCAAGGAACAGGAATCAAGTACTCGGGGTCCTACAGGACACAAGTCGGCAGGAAAAACCAAATAACAGATATTACCCACTAGTGCCTCTTTCATTAGTTATCCCATTACTACTCAGGTTAAGTTGTTCAGGTACCTCGTTATCCATCAGACTCTCACATACCCTACACATGATGTTCTACGACTCGCATGGCTCAAACAACTCCTGTAGTAATGGCTCATGGGATGGAGGAACAAGCTCGGTTGGGTTTAAAAGTAAAGGCTATGCAGTACTTAGGATTCCATTTAATGCAATCGCGACTCAATGATGCAAGAATAAGATAGAGGCAATAGGTACTATATGTATGCAAGCATGTGGTAGTGCTTGCCTGGCAGCTCAGTTGAAGCGAGAGATGGATCTGGGTAGTACTCCTGGGATTCCTGATATTTCCCCTGCTCGGCGTCTATTCGAAAGAAGAACCAAACAAACAAGGGCCAACATAAATAAAGTGCACAAGCATATAAATAAAATGCGACAAGCAAACAAGCATGCCATGATGAATGATGCACAAATTACATGGCAATAATGTAGCATGGCAAGGGTGAGGTGTGGGGACAAGAATAAATCATTTTATTAATTATTTGGTCAAGTTTTATTGCCATAAACAGTTCTGATTTTTAATAATGACATGATGCATGCTTCAATTCATATCATGGAATGCATAAACAGAACGGGCCCATCGCGCTGATCGATTGAGACATATTATTTGTCAAATTTGGAGTTATAGAATTAAAGTTATTAATTAATTAAGAAAAGGCATTTTTATTGCGATTAAACAATTTCGAAAATTTAATTAGTCAAACATTATTTTGGAGGGCATATTTGGATTCCTCAAATTTTTCTGATTCAAAAACATATATCATTTGTATTATTTGGATTTATTAATAAAAAGTTTTTAATTTCTGGATATTAAAAACATATTTGCATTTTCTAAAATTATTTTTATTTGGAAAAGGCTCACAGAAATTATTTGCATTTTCTGGCGCAGCGGGTTGGTCCGGCCTTTTCTCACCCACGGGGAGCTTACCCGCAGCCAATGATAGACGGGCCCGGCCGGAGGCGGGGCCACACGTGCGCACAGCCCGCGGGCGTGGGACACATGGGCGTGGCTGGGGCGCGAGGGGTCTGTCCGTGACGGAGAGAATCTGCTGGGGGGTTTTCTGCAAAAAGTCCAGCGAATCTGGATTCGATCCAATTATAGGAGCTAGCTCGTATGATCTTCGGAAGACGGTGGCGAGCAAACCTTTGGGAAAAATGAAGAGGATAGATCGGGCTTCAACTTCCGTTCAGCAAGTTCGCACGGAGACGGACCACATCGATCGGGAACTGCGGAAGAACAGAGGGTGCGCGCAGGTTCCGCTGCTGCTGTCGGTCGCGCGCGCGGCGAATGTTGTCTGTGTGCGCGCGGCGTGCGTCGTGCGAGCGGCGGCTGCGCGTGGTTTCGGCGGAAAGCAACGCAAGCTAGAGAGGGAAGGGACGGGCAGGTGCTCACCGGGGGGTGTGGCGTTGATGAGGGGACTACATCGGCGACAGGGAGACGGCGGCCGAGGCGCCAGCGTGCGGCACGGGCGTCGGGGCATTGCTGCTCCAGGGGTTCTAGTGCGCGGCGACGGTCTCCTCTGGCGCGGTCCTGACGTTAGTGATGGTCCAAGCTGAAGTAGCCGCATTAGCAGGTTCTCCTGGTACTGCTGGATGGCGCTAGAGAGCTCGAGAGCGACGGGTACAGGGAGGTGGCCAAGCTGGGGTTTTGGGTCGTGGTGGCCATGGCTTTGCTTATGGGGAAGGAAGGTGGAAGGGGAGGCCAGTCTGGGTGTAGACGGCGTGAGCACAGTTGCTTTATGCCCAGGAGTAAAGAGAGGGGGGGCGTAGAGAGAGGGGTTCACGAGGCAAGCATGCCCATGAGCATGTGCCCGACTGGTTTTTGTCAGGTCAAGGGAAGGCAGAAGCGGCTGGGCATGTAGATGGTGTGGTGGAATTAGGGTAGATGTGGGTTTGGGGCTGGGTTTTTCTTTGGTTTAGGTGGTTAAGCTAGGTAGATTAGAGAGAGAGAGATGGCAAATTTGAGCTACAAGAAAAGAGAGAGGTACTCCAAGTGCCAAGCAAAATAGGCTAACAAAGGAGGAGGGGGGACGATGTTGAGTTCTTGCCAAGAAAAGAAAAGATGGGAGAGAGACTCACATGTAGGCGCACATGCATTTGTAGGTGTAGGTGTAGTGTATATGTCCACATGCATATACATGGTCATGGTGAGAGGTAAAAGAGAGATGAGGTGGTAGATATAGAGATTAGGTTGTTAGGTTTTTAAAAGTTTTGTTCAAACAAAACCCAAAAAAACATAGGTGGGCAACACTAGAATATTGAAAAGATGGAGAAAAGAAGGAGATGGTTATATTGCATGCACATGCAATAATGGGCATCAAAGAAGAAAAAGGGAGAGGGTGGTCAAAAAGGGTTTCGTTTGAATTTTGAAAACTCATTGCTTGAATTTCCACAACAAACTTCCCTCCAAGACCAAAAGAAACCGAAAGGAAGAAAAGAAGAGGACCTTGCATGGCCCATGCATAATTAAATAAATACCTCTCTAGCAGTGAAATCCACTAGACTTTCTCATGGCATTTATATAATCAAGATTCCAAGAATTTTGGAATAAGGACCAACAAAAGAAAAGAAAGCTTGTTTACCACATGGACTAAATGAAAGATCATGCATGGATATAAGGTGGCCAAGATTGTGTGTGTGAGCCACTAGGCATAATATGGCCAAAATTATATTCTTACATGAGCATTTATTCAAAAACAAACCGTATGCAAGCTTGATAAAGTTTCCACTGACATAGCATGCAAAGGTGGACATGTGGCTCTCCACATATCAACAATGTGAAAACAACATGAGGCATATATGGGAGCATGTGGAATTAGAAGTGGATCCATCCCAACCCACATGAGCTAGAGGTAAACCCAAATAAAATGCAAAGCCCACATATAGTTGGATGGTGGAATTATGGGGCGGTGACAAGAAAAGGTGGTGGAGTTAAATAAAAGATATGCCCCCAACTCAACTTGGGCACCCAGCATTTATCAAGAACCAAATACAATTTATTAAGAACCAAATACAATTGATAAATGCATATGAGAGAAGATCCAAAAGAAAAGGGGTTTTATATGATGCTCAAATGCAAGGTGGCATGATGACATGAGCATGATATAATTATGATGCAACAATTATATGTAGGAAGTAGCATTTTATTATTAGACCATGTAGCGTTACATATGTTAGACAGATGGGATGCTACAACTCTCCCCCACTAAACAGGAATCTCGCCCCGAGATTCTAGGAAGAATAAGAAGACACGAAGAGGGTAGGATACTTGGCACGAAGCTCATCCTCGTGTTCCAAAGTGGCTTCATCAACGGAATGGTGCGACCACTGCACCTTGCAGAACTTGATAGACTTGTTGCGAGTCTTTCTTTCTGTGACTTCTAGGATTTTTGTGGGGTGTTCTTGATAATACAGGTCTCCTTGGAGATTGATGAGCTCGTGGTCCACGGTCCTGCCAGGATCCTTGAAGCACTTCTAGAGTTGAGAGATATGGAAAACATCATGGACCTTGAGTTTTTCAGGAAGCTCAAGAGCATAAGCAACTTCTCCTCTTCTTCCACGAACTTTGAAGGGACCGATGTATCTAGGAGACAGCTTTCCTTTGATACCAAACCGGTGAGTGCCTCTCATGGGAGTGACACGAAGGTAAACGAGTTCACCAGGGACATACTCCATGTCCGTGTGCTTTCTGTCATAGTTGCTCTTCTGGCGACTTTGAGCAACCTTCAAGTTTTCGAGAATGATGTGAACCTTCTCCTCCGCTTGAGTTACAATGTCGGGGCCAAACAATGTTCTTTCACATGCGCCTGACCAACCAATCGGAGTTCTGCATTTGCGGCCATAGGGAACCTCAAATGGTGCCATCTTTAGACTCTTCTGGAAGCTGTTGTTGTAAGAGAATTCAGCATAAGGAAGGCATTCTTCCCACTTCATGTCGAAAGAGATGACGCAAGCACGGAGCATATCTTCTAGAATCTGATTGATTTTTTCAACTTGTCCTTGCGACTGAGGGTGGTAAGCTGTGCTGAAGTTCAACTTTGTTCCCAAAGCATTTTGGAAACTTCCCCGCAACTTGGAAGTGAAGATGCTTCCACGGTCTTAGCTGATATCAAGAGGAACCCCATACAGAGAGACAATTCTACTAATATATAGCTCAGCCAACTGAATTGCAGAAATTGTTTCCTTGACGGGAAAGAAGTGAGCCACTTTAGAAAGCCTGTCGATGACAACAAAGATTGCATTGTTTCCCTTCTACGACCTTGGAAAACCAGTTATGAAGTCCATCTCGAATTTCTCCCATTTCCATTCCGGAGGCTTCAATGGCTGTAGAAGACCGGAAGGATTCTGATGGATAGCTTTAACTCTGCGACAGACATCACAATCCGAGACATACTTGGCACAATATCGTTTCAATCCAGGCCACCAATATTGTGTTTTCAAGTCCATGTACATCTTAGTGCTGCCAGGGTGGATAGAAAGAATAGAATCATGAGATTCTTTAAGAACTTGCTCTCTCAAATCCGGATGCTTCGGAATGAACATCCGGTGCTCAAAGAATAGAGTGCCTTGGTCGTCGACG
The DNA here is from genome assembly GCA_916181665.1 of Avena sativa. NCBI lineage: Eukaryota > Viridiplantae > Streptophyta > Magnoliopsida > Poales > Poaceae > Avena > Avena sativa. The sequence goes on along the minus strand of OV702291.1, from coordinate 369,958,932 downwards.
TGGAAGGACTCATACTTCGGCAGCTGAATGTTGGAGATGATCTATTTGGTGTAAGGATCACCAAGTTGAATGGAGCGAACTTTTTCTTCCAAGAGAGGGGTTGCCAGAAGATTCAGAAGATACCCTTGCTCCACAATTTCAAGGTTTATATGGCGGAATTCCTCGCACAAGAGAGGCTGTTGTTGTTCCACCATGAGGTCGTTGAGATAAGCTTTTCGGCTGAGAGCATCGGCCATGACATTATCTTTGCCAGGAGTGTATCTGATGGTCAGATCAAAATCATTAATTGCTTCAATCCACCTCCTCTGACGAAGGTTGAGATCAGGTTGTGTGAAGATATACTTCACACTCTTGTGATCAGAAAAGATCTCACAACGGTTGCCAAGCAAGTAGTGCCTCCATACTTTCAAAGCAAAGACAACTGCTGCAAGTTCGAGGTCATGTGTAGGATAGTTGATCTCATGCGTCTTCAACTATCGAGAGGCATAAGCAACAACTTGTTTTTCTTGCATAAGGACCACACCCAATCCTTGCAAAGTGGTGTCACAGAATATCTGGAAAGGCTTTGATGTATCTGAGGAATCAAGACTGGTGTGGAAGTGAGCTTCTCTTTGAGTGTTTCAAAGCTAGCTTGACATGCAGGAGACCAAAGGTATTTCTTGCCTTTCTTGAGGAGATCAATAAGAGGCTTCGCAATCTTCGAGAAGTTCTAAACGAAGCGATGGCAGTAACTAGCCAAACCAAGGAAACTCCGGACTTCTTTGACATTTTTGGGTGGAAGCCACTCAACAATTGTCCGAACAGTTTCTGGGTTGACGGCAATGCCCTTGGCAGAGATGACGTGACCAAGATAGGTGACTTCAGGCAGCCAGAACTCACACTTGGAGAACTTTGCATACAGGCGATTCTCACGAAGCTTGTTCAGGACACATCGAAGGTGTTCTTCATGTTCTTCCTTTGACTTAGAATAGACTAGAATGTCATCCAGATAGGCCACGACGAACTTATCAAGATACTGCATGAAAACCGGGTTCACAAGCCTCGAGAAGGTGGCAGGTGCATTGGTGAGACCGAAAGACATGACCGTGTACTCATACAGGCCATAGCGGGTGGTGAAAGCTGTTTTGGGAACATCTTCCTTGCGGATCTTGATTTGATGATATCCACTTCTCAAGTCAAGCTTAGAGAATACCACAGCTCCAGCTAGCTGATCGAAGAGATCATTAATCCATGGAAGGGGATATTTATTCTTGATGGTTTTAGCATTGAGAGCCCGATAGTCAACATAAAGTCTCTCAGTCTGGTCTCGCTTCTTCACAAAGATGGTTGGGCTACCCCAAGAAGAAGTGCTGTGCTGAATGAAACCCAACTTCTCTTGTTCATCAAGCTGACGTTTGAGTTTAGCCAACTCAGCAAGACCCATTTTATAAGGCCGCTTGGAGATAGGAGCGGTTCCAGGTTCAAGCTCAATCACAAACTCGACCTCTCGATCAGGAGGCATACCTGGTAACTCTTCAGGAAAAACATCTAGGAACTCACAGACCACCGGAACACTCTGAATAGCATCCATAGCATCATCATTCAGAGCCGCGAAAGAGAAAAGCTGAATTGCAGGAGTCAGACTTGGAGAATAGACTATATGGCCTTCAGGAATTTTCAGAGAAACCGAGCATTCAGCACAATCAATCACAGCTGCATTTGCTGTTAACCAATCCATGCCCAAGATAACATCAATGTCAGAATTGCCCATAATAATTAAGAAAGCCAGAAACAAAGAACCACCAATCTCAATTTGATTGCCGTGCCTTATTTTGAAAGCCCTCATGTTTGATCCAGGAGATTGCACCATGAGGCGAGTTGGTAAAGCATCAGAAGGTAACCCATTACTCTCCACAAACTTGTATGACACGAATGAATGTGATGCACCAGAATCAAATAAAACCTGTGCAGGAACTGAGTTAACAGGAAGCATACCCATCACAACTCCAGGTGCATGCTCGGCTTGAGCGACATTGACATAGTTGGCATGAGCAACAGTGGACCCGGGCTTGGTGTTGATGTTGAGAGCCCGAGGTGGAGGTGCACGAACCATAGAAGAACTTGCTGCAGGTCTTGGAGGTGGTGGAGGAAGAGCTTTGTTTTTCATGGGACAACTCCAGTGTTGATGCCCAGTGTTCCCACAAGTGTAGCAAGCACCAGGTGGATGTGGAGCAGCGTAGCCAGGGACTCCGCCAGGCACTCCAGGGTAGTTGTGGTTGTAGCCCCTAGGAGCAGCGGTGAAGGAGTTTGGTGGCCTTGCCGCGTATCTTGAAGGTCTTGGTGGAGCCGGGAGCGGCGGTGCGGTATTAGGAACCCACACGCGGCGCTTAGAAGGAGCTGTCATAGCTGAAGAGCTTGCTGCGTCACTACTGTGTTTCTTGGACTCCTCGAACACTTGCCTACTGCCTTCTTCCTGTAGAGCTGCATGTTGGAGTTCTAGCAAAGACCCCGACCTTGCATGAGTGATTGCATATTTGATAGATTCATTGAGCCCTTGCCTGAACCTCTTTTGCTTCTTCTTGTCATCAGAGATCTCATCGCCACCATACCGAGAAAGATTCATGAAGTTTCTGATATAGGTATTGACATTGTCATTGCCCTGCTTGAGGTTGAGAAACACTTCCTTCATCCTTTCCATGACAATTTCTGATAGATATTGCTCTTTGAAAGCCCCAGTGAACTGCTCCCATGTAGGCTGAAAACCATAGTGGTTTGCCTTCAGGTAATTCTCCCACCACAGAGTTGCGTCTCCCTTCAGAAGGTGAGTGGCACATTTTACCCATTCTTGCTCAGGAACATCAGCAGTCATCAGCAACCTTGACATCTCACGCAGCCAATCGTCAGCATCTAGTGGCTGATTAGACACCTCAAAGTGGCGCGGGTTAAACTTCAGAAAGCTCTTGATGTCTCCTCGCTTGGGAGGTGGAGGTAGCGGAACAAACTCATTCCTCCTGACACTTTCTTCAAAGCGTTGCTGGTTCTGTTGCATTGTTCCCAAGGCATTAGCAATACTTGCCAACGCAGCCCCCAGTTCAGGTGGTATGTCCTCCTCATTGCAGCGTGGTGGTGCCATCCTGGAATTGATATAAAACTCAAGTCAGTACCATAAGGGAGCATAATAATAATCCAAAATAGTACCAAAATGGAATTAACCAAGATTAAGGATACAAATTACTAAGATGATATTAAAATATCAACAAAGTTCAAAGCACCTAGAAGATAGTAAGCATATAGCACACGACTGAACAAGGAGTGTGGTACACAAAGCTATCAAAGAAAAAAATTCCGCAAATTTCGGCATTAAAATACCACTATATGCGCAAAACCACTTAACGAATAAAGATTAGTAACTCTACCAATTCAATATACCAGAGCGAATGATAAAATTAGTGATATGGTCGCGACTCCATCCCGCACTCAAATCATTACTCCACACATGAATAAGTAAAACACATATCCCAACCACCTTCCTTCTTAAGATGAACCTAAAGATAGCAACTATGGAAAACAAACACCCCCAACAAGATATCATCGGATAACAAGAGTAAGACAGATCGCGCCAGTTTACAACGAATCAGATAGATCGCGTCGGTTTACAAAAGCCTATCTGTATGGAATGTACCAATAGTTGATAACCAAAAGGCAGATAGCAACAACAAGTTGGATGCAACAGATAGACAAGGAATTACACACACACAACCTATGGTACTACGGAACCCAGAACACGTGAATCCTAGTTTGAATTTAGAAGAGGATTGAAAACGTTACACTTCCTTACCAGAAAAGGGTGGGTGGGTGGGTAAGAAGAAAAATGGAAGCAGTCCTACTCTCGCGTTTTGTTTTTCCTTAGTACACATAGCTACCAAAATATTTGCTAGACTGACAACGACCATTTGGCTGAGACCCTGAAGGGCGGGATGGCTCTGATACCAATTGTAACAACCTCGGACCCTACGCTCTAAATTCAAGCCTGGATGAACCAAAAGTGGTTAAAGTAGTACAGCGGGGCCAAGGGGCCACCACGTGTAGGCCCGTCGGCCGCCCTAACCACTTCCAAGAACATCGGGACAAGAGTGAGCGGCGTAGGCAACAAGCGAAGAGATCAAATACATACACAAGTGAGTATGTATGCAAGCTACCTTACAACAGTTCTCAGAGCCATACCATCTAAAAGAAATAGAAATATTGCAACGCCATACGGCAAGATCCAAATATCCTAGATAGAGATAATAGTGTAGGATAGCTCCTCATACATCAATCAACAGAGTATCAAGCGGAAGCAGTAAACAAGATCGAGTACGGACAAGAAGCAAATCGGCATAAGATGCCACATAAGTAAGCACATCCCGCCCACAGATCTCACGGATCCCCATCCCTGGAATCTCTACACCGAGTGATCGTTGCCAACATCATCTGTCTCCTCCACCCAGTATCCATCTTGCGAATACACCTGTTCATCTGAATCAAACAATTTATCGTGTGAGACCCTAGGGGTACTCAGCAAGTCTTTATGCCTCTAAAGGGGACATAAACCTGGGGTGACGCAATTGCAGCAAAATATAATAACTAACAAACCTATAGATACTCGCTAACCATCCACCTAACCAATGATAGACGGATGTCCGTTAATTAGAAACAACAGTTATAACAGTATAAAGTAACAGATCCATCCTCTTTCTCGCTTACCAACGAGAAAGCGGACGAACAACCCAACCGTTGGCAGTTTTATTAATCATTCCATGAATATCACACTATTTACTAATCAGATATTTAGTCAAATTAAAGACGGTACTTTAGTTATACTTGTCTATGATCGAGAAACTATGCTCCAAGTCGTCCATAATCGCGGACACGACTTTCAGAAAGATTTACCCTGCAGGGGTGCACAAATAGCAACACACACTCGATCAACCTCGAAAAAACCACAGGATTCATAAAATATTTTGGGGGCCACCCCACTAAGCTACCCGCAACAAAGTTGGCCGGCTCCGGAACGGACCCAGGGTTTGTGACGACAGCTGTAAACGACTGGGAACCTGAAAGTGTGACTGGGCTTGTCGATACCGCAAAAACGTGGCACGATCCAAAACAGTACATGTGCTCCACGCACAATCTTAAATAAAGCGATAAAACATGGCATAAGTACAGGATAGTAATAAAGCCCCAAACTAGTTTGTGTCCCCAAGAAATAGAAATGAATCAAGCTCTAGCTCAGGGGGGTCCATAAGGCCTCCTGGATGTGGATAGTGCGAATAGTCAAGGAATAGGAATCAAGTACTCGGGGTCCTACGGGACACAAGTGGGCAGGAAAAACCAAATAACACATATTGCCCACCGGTGCCTCTTTCATTAGTTATCCCATTACTACTCAGGTTAAGTTGTTCAGGTACCGCGTTATCCATCAAACTCTCACATACCCTACACATGCGATTCTACGAATCGCATGGCTCAAACAACTCCGGTAGTAATGGCTCATGGGATGGAGGAACAAGCTCGGTGGGGTTTAAAAGTAAAGGCTATGCAGTACTTGGTATTCAATTTAATACAATCGCGACTCAATGATGCAAGAATAAGATAGAGGCAATCGGTACTATATGTATGCAAGCATGTGGTAGTGCTTGCCTGGCAGCTCAGTTGAAGCGCGAGATGGATCTGGGTAGTACTCCTGGGATTCCTGATATTTCCCATGCTCGGCGTCTATTCGAAAGAAGAACCAAACAAACAAGGGCCATCATAAATAAAGTGCACAAGCATATAAATAAAATGCGACAAGCAAACAAGCATGCCATGATGAATGATGCACAAATTACATGGCAATAATGTAGCATGGCAAGCATGAGGTGTGGGGACAAGAATAAATCATTTTATTAATTATTTGGTACAGTTTTATTGCCATAAACAGTTCTGATTTTTAATAATGATATGATGCATGCTTCAATTCATATCATGGAATGCATAAACAGAACGGGCTCGTCGCGCTGATCGATTTACACATATTATTTGTCAAATTTGGAGTTATAGAATTAAAGTTATTAAATAATTAAGAAAAGGCATTTTTATTGCGATTAAACAATTTCGAAAATTTAAATTAGTCAAACATTATTTTGGAGGGCATGTTTGGATTCCTCACATTTTTCTTATTCAAAAACATATATCATTTGTATTGTTTGGATTTATTAATAAAAAGTTATTAATTTCTGGATATTAAAAACATATTTGCATTTTCTAAAATTATTTTTATTTGGAAAAGGCTCACAGAAACTTTTTGTACTCAGGTGGGCCTAGCCCGAGACACTGACGAGCGGGGTCAGCGCCAACTGGCGCAGCGGGTTGGTCCGTCCTTTTCTCACCCACGGGGAGCTTACCCGCAGCCAATGACAAACGGGCCCGGCCGGAGGCGGGGCCACACGCGCGCATGGCCCGCGGACGTTGGACACGTGGGCGCGGCTGGGGTGCGAGGGGTCTGTCCGTGACGGACAGAATCTGCCGAGGGGTTTTGTGCAAAAAGTCCAGCGAATTTGAATTCGATCAAATTACATGAGCTAGCTCGTCTGATCTTCGGAAGACGGTGGCGAGCAAACCTTTGGGAATTTTGCAATGCCGCAAAAACCAAAGTTGTAGAGAAAACTAAGATCTACAAGTTCCGTGTTGGGTGTTTCGGCGGGGGTTGGCTGTAACAACGGTAAAAACATGATGAACAGAGGGTGTCGCTAGGGTTTTACGACTGACGGAAAATTCAAAAAAAAGCTGAGATCAGGCTAGGTTGCGATGACGATTGAAATGTGTATTCTTTTAACATACCACCTATGGATCCACCAGTGTCATTGCATGTGTGTTCTTTTTACAAACAACTACCAGAGTCATTGCATGTGTGTTCTTTTCACATACCACATATGGATCCACTAGTGTCATTGAAATGCGTGTTCTCTTCAGAGACCACACATGGATCCAGTAGTGTCATTGCATGTATGTTCTTTTCACTAACAACAACTGGAGTCATTGCATGTGTGTTCTTTTCACATACCACATATGGATCCACCAGTGTCATTGCATGTGTGTTATTTTCACAATCCACCTATGGATCCACCAGTGTCATTGCATGTGTGTTCTTTTTACTAACAACAACCAGAGTCATTGAAATGTGTGTTCTTTTCACATACCACCTATGGATCCCCCAGTGTCATTGCATGTGTGTTCTTTTTAGTAACAACAACCAGAGTCATTGCATGTATGTTCTTTTCACATACCACATATGGATCCACCAGTGTCATTGAAATGTGTGTTCTCTTCAGAGACCACACATGGATCCACCAGTGTTATTGCATGTATGTTCATTTCACTAATAACAACTTGAGTCATTGCATGTGTTCTTTTCACATACCACATATGGATCCACCAGTGTCATTTCATGTGTTCTCTTTTCACAATCCACCTATGGATCCACCAGTGTCATTGCATGTGTGTTCTTTGTACTAACAACAACTGGAGTCATTTCATGACTGTTCTTCTCACATACCACATATGGATCCACCAGTGTCATTGCATGTGTGTTCTCTTCACAATCCACACATGGATCCACCAGTGTGATTGCATGTGTGCTCTTTTTACTAACAATAACCAGAGTCATTGCATATGTGTTCTCAACAGAGACCACACATGGATCCACCAGTGTCATTGCATGTGTGGTCTTTTTACTAACAACAACCAGAGTCATTGAAATGTATGCTCTTTTCACAATCCAGCTTTGGATCAACTAGTGTCATTGCATGTGTTTTCTTTTTACTAACAACAACTAAGTCATTGAAATGTGTGTTCTTTTCACATACCACATATGGATCCACTAGTGTCATTGAAATGTGTGTTCTTTTTACAGACCACAAATGGATCCACTAGTGTCATTGCATGTGTGTTCTTTTCACTAACAACAACCAGAGTCGTTGCATGTGTGTTCTTTTCACATACCACATATGGATCCACCAGTGTCATTGCATGTGTGTTCTTTTCACAATCCACCCATGGATCCACCAGTGTCATTGCATGTATGTTCTTTTCACTAACAACCACCAGAGTCATTGCATGTGTGTTCTTTTCACATACCACATATGGATCCACCAGTGTCATTGCATGTGTGCTCGTTTCACAATACACCTATGGATCCACCAGTGTCATTGCATGTGTGTTCTTTTTAGTAACAACAACCAGAGTCATTGAAATGTGTGTTCTTTTCACATACCACCTATGGATCCACCAGTGTCATTGCATGTGTGTTCTTTTTAGTAAAAACAACCAGAGTCATTGCATGTGTGTTCTTTTCACATACCACATATGGATCTACCAGTGTCATTGAAATGCGTGTTCTCTTCAGAGACCACACAAGGATCCGCCAGTGTCATTGCATGTTTGTTCTTTTCACTAACAACAACTGGAGTCATTGCAAGTGTGTTCTTTTCACATACCACATATGGATCCACTAGTATCATTGCATGTGTGCTCTTTTCACAATCGACCTATGGTCTACCAGTGTCATTGCATGTGTGTTCTCTTTAGTACCAACAACCAGAGTCATTGAAATGTGTGTTCTTTTCACATACCACATATGGATCCACCAGTGTCATTGCATGTGTGTTCTTTTTACTAACAACAACCAGAGTCATTGCGTGTGTGTTCTTTTCACATACCACATATGGATCCACTAGTGTCATTGCATGTGTGTTCTTTTCACAATCCACCCATGGATCCACCAGTGTCATTGCATGTATGTTCTTTTCACTAACAACCACTAGAGTCATTGTATGTGTGTTCTTTTCACATACCACATATGGATCCACCAGTGTCATTGCATGTGTGCTCGTTTCACAATCCACCTATGGATCCACCAGTGTCATTGCATGTGTGTTCGTTTTAGTAACAACAACCAGAGTCATTGAAATGTGTGTTCTTTTCACATACCACCTATGGATCCACCGGTGTCATTGCATGTGTGTTCTTTTTACTAACAACAACCAGAGTCATTGCATGTGTGTTCTTTTCACATACCACATATGAATCCACTAGTGTCATTGAAATGTGCGTTCTCTTCAGAGACCACACATGGATCCACAAGTGTCATTGCATGTATGTTCTTTTCACTAACAACCACCAGAGTCATTGCGTGTGTGTTCTTTTCACATACCACATATGGATCCACCAGTGTCATTGCATGTGTGCTTGTTTCACAATCCACCTATGGATCCACCAGTGTCATTGCATGTGTGTTCTTTTTAGTAACAACAACCAGAGTCATTGAAATGTGTGTTCTTTTCACATACCACCTATGGATCCACCAGTGTCATTGCATGTGTGTTCTTTTTAGTAAAAACAACCAGAGTCATTGCATGTGTGTTCTTTTCACATACCACATATGGATCCACTAGTGTCATTGAAATGCGTGTTCTCTTCAGAGACCACACAAGGATCCGCCAGTGTCATTGCATGTTTCTTCTTTTCACTAACAACAACTGCAGTCAATGCATGTGTGTTCTTTTCACATACCACATATGGATCCACTAGTGTCATTGCATGTGTGCTCTTTTCACAATCCACCTATGGTCTACCAGTGTCATTGCATGTGTGTTCTCTTTAGTACCAACAACCAGAGTAATTGAAATGTGTGTTCTCTTCAGAACCACATATGGATCCACCAGTGTCATTACATGTGTGTTCTTTTTACTAACAACAACTGGAGTCATTGCATGTGTGTTCTTTTCACATACCACATATGGATCCACCAGTGTCATTGCATGTGTGCTATTTTCACAATCCACCTATGGATCCACCAGTGTCATTGCATGTGTGTTCTTTTTACTAACAACAACCAGAGTCATTTAAATGTGTGTTCTTTTCACATACAACCTATGGATCCACCAGTGTCATTGCATGTGTGTTCTTTTTAGTAACAACAACCAGAGTCATTGCATGTATGTTCTTTTCACATACCACATTGGATCCACTAGTGTCATTGAAATGTGTGTTCTCGTCAGAGACCACACATGGATCCACAAGTGTCATTGCATGTATGTTCTTTTTACTAACAACCACCAGAGTCATTGCGTGTGTGTTCTTTTCACATACCACATATGGATCCACCAGTGTCATTGCATGTGTGCTCGTTTCACAATCCACCTATGGATCCACCAGTGTCATTGCATGTGTGTTCTTTTTAGTAACAACAACTAGAGTCATTGAAATGTGTGTTCTTTTCACATACCACCTATGGATCCACCAGTGTCATTGCATGTTGTTCTTTTTAGTAAAAACAACCAGAGTCATTGCATGTGTGTTCTTTTCACATACCACATATGGATCCACCAGTGTCATTGAAATGCGTGTTCTCTTCAGAGACCACACAAGGATCCGCCAGTGTCATTGCATGTTTGTTCTTTTCACTAACAACAACTGGAGTCATTGCATTTGTGTTCTTTTCACATACCACATATGGATCCACTAGTGTCATTGCATGTGTACTCTTTTCACAATCCACCTATGGTCTACCAGTGTCATTGCATGTGTGTTCTTTTCACATACCACATATGGATCCACTAGTGTCATTGCATGTGTGTTCTTTTCACAATCCACCCATGGATCCACCAGTGTCATTGCATGTATGTTCTTTTCACTAACAACCACTAGAGTCATTGCATGTGTGTTCTTTTCACATACCACATATGGATCCACCAGTGTCATTGCATGTGTGCTCGTTTCACAATCCACCTATGGATCCACCAGTGTCATTGCATGTGTGTTCTTTTTAGTAACAACAACTAGAGTCATTGAAATGTGTGTTATTTTCACATACCACCTATGGATCCACCAGTGTCATTGCATGTGTGTTCTTTTTACTAACAACAACCAGAGTCATTGCATGTGTGTTCTTTTCACATACCACATATGAATCCACTAGTGTCATTGAAATGTGTGTTCTCGTCAGAGACCACACATGGATCCACAAGTGTCATTGCATGTATGTTATTTTCACTAACAACCACCAGAGTCATTGCGTGTGTGTTCTTTTCACATACCACATATGGATCCACCAGTGTCATTGCATGTGTGCTCGTTTCACAATCCACCTATGGATCCACCAGTGTCATTGCATGTGTGTTCTTTTTAGTAACAACAACCAGAGTCATTGAAATGTGTGTTCTTTTCACATACCACCTATGGATCCACCAGTGTCATTGCATGTGTGTTCTTTTTAGTAAAAACAACCAGAGTCATTGCATGTGTGTTCTTTTCACATACCACATATGGATCCACCAGTGTCATTGAAATGCGTGTTCTCTTTAGAGACCACACAAGGATCCGCCAGTGTCATTGCCTGTTTGTTCTTTTCACTAACAACAACTGGAGTCATTGCATGTGTGTTCTTTTCACATACCACATATGGATCCACCAGTGTCATTGCATGTGTGCTGGTTTAACAATCCACCTATGGATCCACGAGTGTCATTGCATCTGTGTTCTTTTTACATACCACATCGATCGGGAACTGCGGTAGAACAGAGGGTGCACGAGGGTTCCGCTGCTGCTGTCGGTCGCGCGCGCGGCGATTGCTGTCTGCGTGCACGCGGCGTGTGTCGTGCGAGCGGCGGCTGCGCACGGTGCCGGCGGGAAGCAACGCAAGCCAGAGAGGGAAGGGACGAGCAGGTGCTCACCTGGGGGTGTGGCGTTGATGAGGGGACTACGACGGCGACAGGGAGACGGCGGCCGAGGCGCCGGCGTGCGGCACGGGCGTCGGGGCGTTGCTGCTCCTGGGGTTCTGGTGCGCGGCGGCGGTCTCCTCCGGCGCGGTCCCGGTGTCAGCGACGGTTCAAGCTGAAGTAGCCGCGTTAGCAGGTTCTCCTGGTACTACTGGATGGCGCTAGAGAGCTCGAGAGCGACGGGTACAGGGAGGTGGCTAAGCTGGGGTTTTGGGTCGTGGTGGCCATGGCTTTGCTTATGGGGAAGAAAGGTGGAAGGGGAGGCCAGCCTGGGTGTAGACGGCGTGAGCACTGCTGCTTTATGCCCAGGAGTAAAGAGAGGGGGGCCATAGAGAGAGGGGGTCACGAGGCAAGCATGCCCATGAGCATGTGCCCGACTGGTTTTTGTCAGGTCAAGGGAAGGTAGAAGAGGTTGGGCATGTAGATGGTGTGGTGGAATTAGGGTAGATGTGGGTTTTGGGCTGGGTTTTTCTTTGGTTTTGGTGGTTAAGCTAGGTAGATTAGAGAGAGAGAGATGGAAGATTTGAGCTAGAAGAAAAGAGAGAGGTACTCCAACTGCCAAGCAAAATAGACTAACAAAGGAGGAGGGGGGACGATGTTGAGTTCTTTCCAAGAAAAGAAAAGATGGGAGAGAGACTCACGCATAGGCGCACATGCATGTGTAGGTGTAGGAGTAGATGTAGGTGGGGTGTATATGTCCACATGCATATACATGGTCATGGTGAGAGATAAAAGAGAGATGAGGTGGTAGATATAGAGATTAGGTTGTTAGATTTGTAAAAGATTTGTTCAAACAAAACCCAAAAAAAACATAGGTGGGCAACACTAGAATATTGAAAAGATGGAGAAAAGAAGGAGATGGTTATATTGCATGCACATGCAATCATGGGCATCAAAGAAGAAAAAGGGAGAGGGTGGTCAAAAAGGGTTTGGTTTGAATTTTGAAAACTCATTGCTTGAATTTCCACAACAAACGTTCCTCCAAGACCAAAAGAAACCCAAAGGAAGAAAAGAAGACGACCTTGCATGGCCCATGCATAATTAAATAAATACCTCTCTAGTAGTGAAATCCACTAGACTTTCTCATGGCATTTATATAATCAAGATTCCAAGAATTTTGGAATAAGGACCAACAAAAGAAAAGAAAGCTTGTTTACCACATGGACTAAATAAAAGATCATGCATGCATATAAGGTGGCCAAGCTTGTGTGTGTGAGACACTAGGCATAATATGGCCAAAGTTATATTCTTACATGAGCATTTATTCAAAAAACAAACCGTATGCAAGCTTGACAAAGATTCCACTGACATAGCATGCAAAGGTGGCCATGTGGCTCTCCACATATCAACAATGTGAAAACAGCATGAGGCATATATGGGAGCATGTGGAATTAGAAGTGGATCCATCCCAACCCACATGAGCTAGAGGTAAACCCAAATAAAATGCAAATCCCACATATAGTTGGATGGTGGAATTATGGGGTGGTGACAAGAAAAGGTGGTGGAGTTAAATAAAAGATATGCCCCCAACTCAACTTGGGCACCCAACATTTATCAAGAACCAAATACAATTTATTAAGAACCAAATACAACTGATAAATGCATATGAGATAAGATCCAAAAGAAAAGGGGTTTTATATGATGCTCAAATGCAAGGTGGCATGATGACATGAGCATGATATAATTATGATGCAACAATTATATGTAGGAAGTAGCATTTTATTATTAGACCATGTAGCATTACAGATGTTAGACAGATGGGATGCTACATGTTCGGGCGCCACTCTTCTTGTAGGTGGTGGCACTTGTTGCCTTGGATGTAGATGCGCTTGATGCCTTGGCGATGGTGGTGCTTGTCAGCTTGTAGGTGAGTCGTCTTGGAGATGGTGGCGCATGCTGTTAGATTTATATGGGATACGGCCCATGTAGGTAGCTCATCTAGTCTAATAAATCCCAAAATCTCAAGGCCCATCTACTATGACAGTTTGGGAGCTTCGTGGGAGACAAAGTTTAGTCCCACATTGCTAGTTCAGAGAGAGTTGGATCAGCTTATAAGGTGAGATGTTTCAGTCCCACTAAGTGAGTGAGAAGAGAAGGATTCCATGCGCACTCCTCCTCCTCCGCCGCCCTCCTCGCCTCGCCCGCACGCGCGTCGTGTTTCGTGAATCGAGTTCGAGTGAGAAACTCGTTTTGTGGAAGACTAAATTTTTGCTTAGTGCACCAGCTGTTGGGTACATGTCAACATTCGTGTGCATGTTTGACATGTGTCCTTGTCTTCCAATGTGTGGCGACTTGGTCGCCTCACCTCCCAGGCTATAGAGCGAGAGACAGACAGATCTAGATGGATCCAGTTCTTTTCTCAGTCTCTCTCTCGCTGTCTGTTCCTCTTGCTGCGCTTCTCTGTAGGCTTCCCCATCTTAGCGGCTATGTGCACTGTTGTCTGGGAGAGCAGGCCTCCGAAACCCCGTCTATTGAGATCCTGCAATAGGAGACGGGCGATAAGGTTTTTGGGGAGCGTCTCAGTGCGACTGCTCGCCTCCATTCGTGTGTTCTTCTTCGGCAACCGACGACCTCATCAACACCATGGGCGACATCAACAGGGACCAAGGTGCTGCTGCGGTGACGACCTTCCCGGTCAACCTATACGTGCTATTCTTTTCTTTGTATGCACTAGTTCTTGCTAGATTTTCAGATCTACTAGATGTGGTTGTTTGGCTACATGTGTTTAGATCTGCTAGTGCTTATATAATGTTGATTTCGGTAATTAATCTCATTTGTAAATTGCCTAATATTCCAACAATCCAAAAACCTTATTTGTTTAGGCAATTTTCATCATCTACCTTTGCTGCTTCGCTGAAACCGAGCCATTTTACGGGTGCTAATTTTAAGAGATGGCAAGGGAAAACCCTCTTGTGGCTCACTGCAATAGGCATAGAAGAAGTTGCAGATGACACTCCCAGAGGTCCGCTTACTCTCGAGGAAGAGAGAGCATTCGGGGAGGCCACTGTACTTTTTGTTGGCTCCATACTCAGTGTGCTTGGAGACAAGTTGGTTGATGCATATTTTCATATTTGTGATGCCAAGGAACTGTGGAATGCGCTGGACGCTAAGTTCGGTGCTGCTGATGCCGGTGGTGAACTCTATGCTATGGAGCAGTTCAATGATTATAAGATGGTTGAAAACCGATCTGTAGTAGAACATGCTCATGAGCTACAGGTCATGGCAAAGGAACTCAACCTCCTCAAGTGTGTGCTTCCGGACAAGTTTGTCGCGGGATGCATTGTCGCTAAGCTTCCCCCTTCATGGAGGAAATTTGCCACTTCTCTAAAACATCAGAGTCATGAGCTCTCTGTTGAGTACCTAATTGGTTCTTTGGATGTTGAAGAGAAGGCGAGGGCAAAAGAAAAACACACTAGTGGAACCGAGGGACATTCTTTTGCCAATATGGTGCACAAAAATGCCCACAAGTCTAAGGGAAATAACAAAGTCTGCCAGACTACCAACTTCAAGAAGAAGAAGGGGCAGAACAAGGAAAAGAAAGAACCTTGATGGGTGTGTGGTGAGATTGTCCATTGGGCTCATCATTGTCCACAGAAGAAAGGCAAGAAGGGTTAGGCTGGATAGAGTTCTAAATCTGTCAACATGGTCATTGGCAATACTGATGCAGGAACTTCAAGTTCTGGGTACGGTAATTTATTACCTAATGTTCTTTCAGTATTTAACCCACAAATTGGTGGTTTGATACGGGTGCCAATGTTCATGTGTGTGCTGACATTTCCATGTTCACCTCTTATCAGGCTCGAGATTCCTCATTCATGATGGGGAATGGGTTACATGCTACTATTCTTGGTGTTGGCATGATAGATCTGAAGTTTACTTTGGATCAAGATTGTGCAATTGAAGAACGTGCAACATGTCCCTTCTATAAAGAAGAATTCTGTTAGTGGATCCCGTCTTCTGAAAGATCGGTTTAAGTTGGTATTTGAGTCCAATAAAGTTGTACTGTCTAAGTAAGGAACCTTTATTGGAAAAGGCTATGAATGCGGAGGCATGTTCCTTTTTCATTGGAAGACTTCTGTGATGATGTAGTGAACCATGTTTGCATTATTAGTAATGAAACTAATGTTTGGCATTCACGAATTTGTCATATTAATTACGGTTGTATGTCGTGGCTTGCTGGTATGAGTTTAATTCCGATATTCACTATTGTCAAAGGCTCTAAATGTCATGCTTGTGTGCAAGCAAAGCAGCCTCGCAAGCCTCACAAGCCTGCAGAGGAGAGAAACTTGGCACCTCTAGAGCTCATACATTCAGATCTACGTGAGATCAATGGTGTGTTGACAATTAGTGGAAAGAAATATTTCATGACATTTCTTGATGATTCTACTAGGTACTGTTATGTATATCTCCTGAAAACTAAAGACAAGGCCTTAGATTTCTTTAAAATCTATAAGGCAGAAGTTGAAAATCAACTTGAGGGAAAAGATCAAAAGAATTCAGTCTGATCGTGGTGGAGAGTACTTTTCTAGTGAGTTCAATTTATTCTGTTCAGAACATGGTATTATACATGAGAGAACGCCTCACAATTCCCCTCAATCCAATGGGATTGCTGAGAGGAAAAACCAGACTCTAACAGATTTGGTTAACGCCATGTTATACACTGGCGGTTTATCCAAGGAATGGTGGGGGAGGCTATATTGACTTCATATCATATCCTAAACTGTGTTCCAACTAAGAATAAAGAGATTACTCCATTTGAAGAATGGGAAAACAAAAGGTTGACACTCTCCTACTTACGAACTCGGGGTTGTTTCGCAAAGGTCAACGTGCCAATCAACAAGAAGCGTAAGCTTGGACCGAAAACTATGGATTGTGTCTTTCTTGGCTATGCTTCTCACAGCATTGCTTACAGATTTCTTGTGGTGAAATCGTAAGTGGATGACATGAGTGTCGGTACCATTTTTGAATCAAGAGATGCTACGTTCTTTGATGATATATTTCCTATGAGAGATATGCCTAGCATATCTAATAAGGAATATGATCCGGTTTTTAAACCTAAAACTCCCATGGAGACTGATGAACAATTAGATCATGATAGTTCAGATTCGGATGAGGATGACTATGAAGCTCCCACAAGGAGCAAGAGACAAAGGACTGCAAGGTCTTTTGCTAATGATTTCAGTGTGTACCTAGTGGATGACACTCCTACTACCATTTCAGAAGCTTTTGTATCTCCAGATGTAGACTACTAGAAGGAAGCGGTTCAAAGCGCGATGGACTCCGTCTTGGCTAATGGAACATGGGAGATATCTGAACGTCCGTGTGGGTGTAAACCTGTAGGATGTAAATGGGTATTTAAAAAGAAGTTTAGGGCTGATGGTACTATTGAAAAGTACAAAGCTCGGCTTGTGGCTAAAGGCTATACCCAAAAGGAAGGAGAAGATTTCTTTGATACTTACTCACATGTGGCTAGATTAACCACAATTCGAGTACTACTATCACTGGCTGCCTCTCATGGTATTCTCGTTCATCAAATGGACGTTAAGACGACTTTCCTAAATGGAGAGTTGGACGAGAAAATTTACATGGATCAACCTGCTGGTTTTGTACTAGAAAGTCAAGAAAGAAAGGTGTGTAAATTAAAGAAATCTTTGTATGGCCTCAAACAAGCTCCCAAGCAATGGCATGAGAAGTTTGAATGAACTTTAACATCTGTCGGATTTGTTGTAAATGAAGCCGACAAATGTGTATACTACCGCCATGGTGGGGTGAGGGAGTTGTCCTATGCTTGTATGTTGATGAATATTAATTCTTGGGACAAGTCTCAAAGTGATTAATGAGGTCAAAACCTTCTTATCCCACTGTTTTGAAATGAAGGATCTTGGAGAAGCTGATGTTATCCTAAACATCAAGCTACTGAGAGATGAGAATAATAGGATTACACTCATGCAATCACATTATGTGGAGAAGGTGTTGAGTAGATTTGGCTATGATGATTCCAAATCCTCTCCCACACCTTATGATCCTAGTGTTTTGCTTCAAAAGAACCAAAAGGAAACTAGAGATCAATTGAGATACTCTCAGAGTATTGGCTCACTTATGTATTTAGCTTGTGCTACGAGGCCTGACATCTCGTTTACTGTGAGTAAACTTAGCCGGTTTGTGGCCAACCCGGGAGATGATCACTGATATGCTTTTGAGAGAGTAATGTGCTATCTAAAGGGAACTGTGAGCTATGGAATTCATTATACCGGGTATCCAAGAGTACTTGAAGGGTATAGGTGATTCAAATTGGATATGAGATGCTGATGAGATAAAGGCCACAAGTGGATATATATTCACTCTTGGTGGTGGTGTTGTTTCATGGAAGTCTTGCAAGCAGACCATCTTAACGAGGCCAACTATGGAAGCAGAACTCACAACATTAGATACTGCGACTGTCGAAGAAGAATGGCTTCGTGAACTCTTAGCAGATTTGCCTATGGCTGAAAAACCAATACCGGCAATCCTTATGAACTGTGACAACCAAACTGTGATTGTCAAAGTGAACAATTCTAAGGACAATATGAAGAGTTCAAGACATGTCAAGAGAGGACTGAAGTCTGTCAGAAAGCTGAGAAACTTCAGAGTTATAGCATTGGATTATGTCCAAACGGATAACAATCTGGAAGATCCTTTTACGAAAGGACTATCAAGAAATTTGATAGAAAATGCATCAAGGGAGATGGGTTTGATACCCACGTGAGTTGTCAAGGGGGTAACCCAACCTATGTGATCGGAGATCCCGTGAATTAGGACCTAGGAAAACAAACTAAAACAACTGAGTTGAGAGAAACTTTTAATACTCCCACTTTGCTGCAGATGCAGTTCTCTCATAGTTTTCTGTAAGGAAGGTTTATTATGTCTTAATGTGTTCTGACTGTCTCCTTGGGATTAAAGACACTGCCCTACAGAGCGATCTTGAAAGAACACACCTATATGAGCTACACTGTTGGTCATAGTGTATGAGATTTAGGTGAATCTCTAGGAAGCTCATGAAAGGCCGAGGAGTGTGACTTATAAGCTCCACCCGAGGGGTAGTCTATCGTAGCCAAGTACCGGTAATGGCATTGAGTGAAACTTGTTGCGCAAGACTGCAATTCAAGGCATAGTCCATTGTTCAGTTGTAGTAAGCGTATCTCTTTGTCTAGGTGGAAGTTCAACTTAACAATCTCCACTGAATGGCTGGTATATTAAATAGTGATTGGAACTAATGGGCCATATGATGTGCCTCTAAGATCTGGTGGAGGATTGTTAGATTTATATGTCTACGTCCCATCTAGTCTAATAAGTCCTGAAATCTCAAGGCCCATCTACTATGGCAGTTTGGGAGCTCCGTGGGAGACAAAGTTTAGTCCCACATTGCTAGTTGGGAGAGAGTCGGACCATCTTATAAGGTGAGGTTTTTCAGTCCCATGAAGTGAGTGAGAAGAGAACGAGTCCACGCGCACTCCTCCTCCTCCGTCGCCCGCCTCGCCTCGCCCGCACGCGCATCGTGTTTCGTGAGTCGAGTTCGAGTGAGAATCATTTTGTGGAAGACTAAATTTTTTCTTGGTGCACCAGTCGTTGGGTAAGTGTCAACATTTGTGTGCATGTTTGACGCGTGTTGCTGTCTTACAACACGTGGAGACTTGGTCGGCTCACCTCCCAGGCTATAGAGCGAGAGGGAGATAGATCTAGATGGATCCAATTCTTTTCCCAGTATCTCTCATTGTGGGTTCCTCTTGCTATGCTACTCTCTAGGCTTCCCCATCCCTGCGGTTGTGTGCACTGTGGTTCAGGAGAGCAGGCCTCCGAAACCCCGTTCGTTGAGATCATGCACCAGGAGATGGGCGATAAGGTTTTTGGGGAGCGTCTCATCGCGATTGCTTGCCTCCGTTCAATTGTTCTTCTTCGGCAACCGACAACCTCATCAGCACCATGGGCGACATCAACAAGGACCAAGTTGTTTCTGCAGTGACGACATTCCCAGTTAACCTATACATTTTATTCTTCTCTTTGTATGCACTAGTCCTTGCTAGATTTTTAGATCTACTAGATGTTTTTGTTTGGCTGCATGTGTTTAGATCTGCTAGTGCTTACATAATGTTGATTTCGGTAATTAATCTCATGGGGAAATTGCCTAATATTCCAACACATGCTGCCATGTAGGTGGTGGCGTTCGATGCCTTGGAGGTGGATCATCGAAGTAGGAGGTTCCCTTTGGTGTGGCATGCTTGGCCTTTAAGGTCATGGTTTCTTGATGATGCACCTCCACTAGCTTGGCGTAGTAGTCCTCCATCTCAAAGAGGTGGAGGTATTCTTCATGGCTCGTGCAAGAGCCCTTGAAGTTGATGACGTTCGCCATGTCCTCCATGCTTGGTGAGGCATCGTCGTTGTAGCACTCGAAGTCGTCCATGCTTGGGGATTCGTTGTTGATGCAGTACTCCATATCACCTAAGCATGTGGAGAGATTGTTGGTGTAGTGCTCCATGCATGAGGAACCATTGTCGATGTAGAGCTCCAATTCCTCCATGCTTGAGGAGCCATAGTTGATGACGTTCTCCATGTCTTCCATGCATGTAGAGTCATCGTAGATTAAGTGCTCCGAGTCCTCAAAGCATGCGGAGCCATTGTTAGTGTAGTGCTCCGTCATGTCCTCTATACTTGTGGAGTCATAGTCATGGTGGCTCATCATGGATTCTTCATAGAAATCATCCTTGGTTTCGGAGTCCCTAGACATGATTCACAAGACCATGTGGTGTATATGGAAGTGGTAGGGGGTTAAGTATGCAACATCAAACCTTACTTTACCTTGGAAGACAGTATCGTGCAAGTGGCCACACTTGAAGAGCAATCAAAACCAAGTAAAGTGAAGTTCACGCGGAACACCAAAACCAACTAACCACTAAAAAAACACACACACAAAGCTTATGGTGGATGGGTATGGAAAGGTGGCATGTCAAGAAACAATTTGCAATCAAGATGTTTTAATGGCAAGTAAAGAACCACGATGATCACAAAGCAAAACAAGTCAATCCATAAGATATAGGAAATATGTACAAGGACACACAATGGGATAAATGGGACTTGTGCAACGGAGAAAGTGAGCTAAGAACCAAATGATTACCTAGCGAAGACTATAAGCTCCTGTCGCACAAGTGCAAGGAGAGACGCTGGTTCGATTGCAATAAAATTGTTGGGCTACAAGATATGCACAATAAGTACCACCTATATGATGTTCATCGAGCTTGTGCTTCCTATTCTATGAGGCACTTGTTTGTTTGTTTCTTTTGTTTTTCATTTCTTTTCTTTTCTATTTTTCTATTTCTTTTTCTTTTCTTTTTCACTTGCCTCTTCCTTATGCCAACAACTATACAAGATAACTATATGAGATAGCGCACTCACAACTTTTGCTCCGAATTCTACAAGGTATCAAATGTGCATAGACCAAACAATCATAGGACGAACTAGTATCAATAGTGTTTGTTGATCGCAAAGATAGTGTAGCTCACAAAGGAAAGCAAGAAGGGAGAAGTCGTGGAATTTATATACCTTTCCCGCTGATCTTCACCCTTTATAGTTGGATTCCGCCTTTCTCACGAAATTTGGATAGAGTATATAGCATGAACCACTTAGATAATGCTTTAGAGATCCTTCTCCTCTTCGAAATGAGCTAAAGAACACCAAAATCCGAGTTCATATGCAAAAGTTATGCTCAAAATGGTGCGGAGCTGAAGCTGTTGGCGCCCATATCGGCGGACCGGAATTCGCATCAGAACCTCCGGCGGTTGGGCCGGTTTTGCCGGAATTCTGACCGGAAATTCCGGCGGATGAATCGGTCCGCCGAAATGCTTTTTCTGCACGAAAAACGCGATTTTCTGCGGAAAAACTTGTTGAAAAACTTCAGATCTGAGGGATAAATGATGCAATTAGGCCATGGGAACGAAGGGGAAGGTAGATCAACAAGTTTAGCAAGTAATCCATGGATCAAAACCTACCAAAATGCAATCAAATCACAGATTGATCCAAAACACAAATTGGAGCTATTTTTGGTGGGATTTTTGGAATTTATGGGGAAAAAGACCAAATCGATGAGGAATCTGTGGCAACCAAAAGCTGCTAATATGAGATGTTGAGGGTTAACCTCGTGGGTGGCCCGATCTTCACGGATCTCGTGGTCAAATCGATGGGAAAGAGAAGGGAAAGGGAGAAGGTAGAAGAAGCGGATGCACACCTCGTGAAGAACACGATGAACACACGCAAAACTCACACGATACAAGGCCGATTGCTCCCGCTGGTGGCCACTGGTCCGATAGAATCTCGCAAGGAAAGATCGGTCAATGTGCTCCTTCGATCCCAAGCGGAAGGGGAAGAATGCCTTGGAGAGGGTCTTGACGTCTTGGTAAAGGGACACTGATGCCAAGGCCTTGTACAACGAGGGAGGCGCGATGCAAACTCAAACGAGGTGGTGATGATAGTCGGTCCCCTTTACCAAGGGGATGAGGAAAAACTAGAGATTCCACAAAGGGGGTGCCTTTAGTCTATCATCTATGCCTGGGGATACATAAGGGGGTGGGGGCTATATTTATAGGCCACCCACTAATATGGGGGTAGTTTGGGAATAAACTAGGCAAAAGGGTAAGTAAGGGGAATATTCTAGGGCATCAAACCCAGATATGTGCGCAGACGGAAGATTCCGTCAATAAGTCCGGTGGCGCCGGATCTGGCGCCGAAAGTTCTGGTCGTCGCTGGTTATTCCGGTCGCTCACCGAAATGGCCTTCTGTATGCGTTTCTGGTGGGCCACCAGTTGGTCCGAAGGTCGTTGGTTTTGTCAGCATGGGGTTCGGTCCGCTGGTTCTGGTGCTGGAAGTTCTAGCGGTGGATCCGGCAGCACCGGAACATCTGCCGGTTTGCTCAGCCTCTTCCGTCTCCACTTCCAAGACTCCGTCTTGTCGGCCTTGGTGCTCCGAGCTTCCTCCCTTCACTCTGTGCTTGTCGGCGTGAACCTATCATGATAATGGGACGGAGTATGAAGTAGTATACCATTCAAAAGGGTAGGAATTACGCTCGCATAGAGGAATGGATTCACCTCTGGAGTCCATAACGACTTGGCATAAGTTGGAGACCTTGATGTCGTAATGACTGTAGGTCGGGCTAGCTCAGAAAGGAACACACATGCAATGACACTCGTGGATCCATGTGGTTTAGGAAAAGAAGACATATGCAATGACTCTGGTGGTGGTTTAGGAAAGGAACACACATGTAATGACTCTGGTGGTGGTTTAAGAAAAGAAACACACATGCAACGACTCTGGTGGTGACTTAGGAAAGGAAAACACATGCAATGACTCTAGTGATGGTTTAGGAAAATCAGACACATACATTGACTCTGGTGGTGGTTTAGGAAAGGAACACACACGCATTGACTCTGGTGGTGGTTTAGGAAAGGAACACACATGCAATGACTCTAGTGGTGGTTTAGGAAAGGAAGATGCATGCAATGACTCTGGTGGATCCATGTGGTTTACGAAAAGAAGACACATGCAATGACTCTAGTGGTGGTTTAGGAATGGAAGACACATGCAAGGACTCTGGTGGTGGTTTAGGAAAATATTACACATGCAATGACTCTGGTGGTGGTTTAGGAAAACAACGCACATGCAATGATTCTGGTGGTGGTTTAGGAAACAAACACACATGCAATGACGCTCGTGGTGGTTTAGGAAAGGAAGAGACATGCGATGACTCTAGTGGATCCATGTGGTTTAGGAAAAGAAGACACATGCAATGACTCTGGTGGTGGTTTAGGAAAGGAACACACATGCAATGACTCTATTGGTGGTTTAAGAAAGGAACACACATGCAATGACCCTGGTGGATCCATGTGGTTTAGGAAAATAAGACACATGCAATGACTGTGGTGGTGGTTTATAAAAGGAACACACATGCAATGACTCTGGTGGTGGTTTAAGAAAGGAACACATATGCAATGACACTGGTGGATCCATGTGGTTTAGGAGAACAAGACACATGCAATGACTCTGGTGGT
Source organism: Avena sativa (assembly GCA_916181665.1). Classification (NCBI taxonomy): domain Eukaryota; kingdom Viridiplantae; phylum Streptophyta; class Magnoliopsida; order Poales; family Poaceae; genus Avena; species Avena sativa. Next base: position 369,935,084 of record OV702291.1, on the reverse strand, counting down.
GGTTTAGGAAAGGAAGACACATGCAATGACTCTGGTGGTGGTTTTGGAAAGGAAAACATTTGCAATGACTCGGTGGTGGTTTAGGAAAGGAAGACACATCTAATGACTCTCGTGGATCCATGTGGTTTAGGAAAAGAAGACACATGCAATGACTATGGTGGTGGTTTAGGAAAGGAACACACATTCAATGACTCTGGTGGTGGTTTAATAAAGGAACACACATGCAATGACACTGGTGGATCCATGTGTTTTAGGAACAGAAGACACATGCAATGACTCTTGTGGTGGTTTAGGAAAGGAACACACATGCAATGACTCTAGTGGTGGTTTAGGAAAGGAACACACACGCAATGACTCGGGTGGTGGTTTAGGAAAGGAAGACACATGCAATGACTCTACTGGATCCATGTGGTTTAGGAAAAGAAGACACATGAAATGACTCTGGTTGTGGTTTAGGAAAGGGAGACACATGCAATGACTTTGGTGGTGGTCTAGGAAAATAAGACACATGCAATTGACTCTGATGGTGGTATAGGAAAGAAACACACACGCAATTACTCTGGTGGTGGTTTAAGAAAGGAACACACATGCAATGACTCTAGTGGATCCATGTTGTTTAGGAAAAGAAGAAACATGCAATGCCTCTGGTGGTGGTTTAAGAAAGGAACACACATGCAATTACCCTAGTGGATCCATGTCATTTGGGAAAATAAGACACATGCAATGACCCTAGTGGATCCATGTGGTTTGGGAAAATAAGACACATGCAATGACTATGGTGGTGGTTATGGAAAGGAGGACACATGTAATTACTCTGGTGGTGGTTTTGGAAAGGAAGACACATGCAATGACTCTAGTGGTGGTTTAAAAAAAGAAGACACATGCAATGACTCTAGTGGTGGTTTAGGAAAGGAACACACATGCAATGACTCTAGTGGTGGTTTAGGAAAGGAACACACATGCAATGACTCTGGTGGTGGTTTAGGAAAGGAAGACACTTTCAATGACTTTGGTGGTTGTTTAGGAAAAGAAGACACATGCAATGACTCTGTTGGTGGTTTAGGAAAAGGACACACGTGTAATGACTCTAGTGGTGGTTTAGGAAATAAACACACATGCAATGACTCTGTTGGTGGTTTAGGAAAGGAACAAACATGCAATGACTCTAGTGGTGGTTTAGGAAAGGAAGACACATGCAATGACTCTGGTGGATCCATGTGGTTTAGGAAAAGAAGAAACAAGCAATGACTCTGGTGGTGGTTTAGGAATGGAAGACATATGCAATGACTCTGGTGGTGGTTTAGGAAAATAAGACGCATGCAATAACATTGGTGGTGGTTTAGGAAAGGAACACATATGCAATGACTCTGTTGGTGGTTTAAGAAAGCAACACACATGCAATGACCCTGGTGGATCCATGTGGTTTAGGAAAAGAAGACACATGCAATGATCTGGTGGTGGTTTAGAAAAGGAACACACATGCAATGACTCTGGTGGTGTTTAAATAAAGGAACACACATGCAATGACACTGGTGGATCCATGTGGTTTAGGAAAAGAAGAGAAATGCAATGACTCTGGTGGTGGTTTCGGATAGGAAGACACATGCAATGACTCAGGTGGTTGTTTAGAAAAGGAACACACATTCAATGACTCTGGTGGTGGTTTAGGAAAGGAACAAACATGCAATGACACTGGTGGATCCATGTTGTTTAGGAAAACAAGACACATGCAATGACTCTAGTGGTGGTTTAGGAAAAGAAGACACATGCAATGACTCTGGTGGTGGTTTAGGAAAGGAAGACACATGCAATGACTCTGGTGGTGGTTTAATAAAGGAACACACATGCAATACGCTGGTGGATGCATGTGGTTTAGGAAAAGAAGACACATGTAATGACTCTGGTGGTGATTTCAGAAAGGAAGACACATGCAATGACTTTGGTGGTGGTTTAGGAAAAGAAGACACATGCAATGACTCTGATGGTGGTATAGGAAAGGAACACAGATGTAATGACTCTGGTGGTGGTTTAGGAAAGGAACACATATGCAATGACTCAGTTGGTGGTTTAAGAAAGGAACACACATGCAATGACCCTGGTGGATCCATGTGGTTTAGGAAAAGAAGACACATGCAATGACTCTGGTGGTGGTTTAGAAAAGGAACACACATGCAATGACTCTGGTGGTGCTTTAATAAAGGAACACACATGCAATGACACTGGTGGATCCATGTGGTTTAGGAAAAGAAGAGAAATGCAATGACTCTGGTGGTGGTTTCGGATAGGAAGACACATGCAATGACTCAGGTGGTTGTTTAGAAAGGGAACACACATTCAATGACTCTAGTGGTGGTTTAGGAAAGGAACAAACATGCAATGACACTGGTGGATCCATGTGGTTTAGGAAAATAAAAAAAATGCAATGACTCTGGTGGTGGTTTACGAAAAGAAGACACATGCAATGACTCTGGTGGTGGTTTAGGAAAGGAAGACACATGCAATGACTCTGGTGGTGGTTTAATAAAGGAACACACATGCAATGACACTGGTGGATGCATGTGGTTTAGGAAAAGAAGACACATGTAATGACTCTGGTGGTGATTTTAGAAATGAAGACACATGCAATGACTCTGATGGTGGTATAGGAAAGGAACACACATGTAATGACTCTGGTGGAACCATGAGGTTTAGGAAAAGAAGACACATGCAATGACTTTGGTGGTGGTTTAAGAAAGGAACACACATACAATGACCCTAGTGGATCCATGTGGTTTGGGAAAATAAGAAACATGTAATGACTATGGTGGTGGTTGAAGAAAGGAGGACACATGCAATTGCTCTGGTGGTTGTTTAGGAAAGCAAGACATATGCAATGACTCTGGTGGTGGTTTAGGAAAAGAAGACACATGCAATGACTCTAGTGGTGGTTTAGGAAAGGAACTCACATGCAATGACTCTAGTGGTGGTTTAGGAAAGGAACACACATGCAATGACTCTAGTGGTGGTTTAGTAAAGGAAGACACATTCAATGACTCTGGTGGTGGTTTAGGAAAAGGAGACACATGCAATGACTCTGTTGGTGGTTTAGGAAAAACACACGTTTAATGACACTAGTGGTGGTTTTGGAAAAGAACACACATTCAATGAGTCTGGTGGTGGTTTAGGAAAGAAACACACATGGAATGACTCTGGTGGTGGTTTTGGAAAAGGACAGACATTCAATGACTCTGGTAGTGGTTTAGGAAAGAAACACACATGCAATGACTCTGTTGGTGGTTTAGGAAAGGAACAAACATGCAATGACTCTCGTGGTGGTTTAGGAAAGGAAGACACATGCAATGACTCTGGTGGATCCATGTGGTTTAGGAAAAGAAGAAACATGCAATGACTCTGGTGGTTGTTTAGGAAAGTAAGACACATGCAATGACTCTTCTGGTGGTTTAGGAAATGAATATGCATGCAATGACTCTGGTGGTGGTTTAGGAAAGGAACACATATGCAATGATTGTGTTGGTGGTTTAAGAAAGGAACACACATGCAATGACCCTGGTGGATCCATGGGGTTTAGGAAAAGAAGACACATGCAATGACACTGGTGGTTTAGAAAAGGAACACACATGCAATGACTCTGGTGGTGCTTTAAGAAAGGAAACCACATGCAATTACACTGGTGTATCCATGTGGTTTAGGAAAAGAAGACACATGCAATGACTCTGGTGGTGGTTTAGGAAAGGAAGACACATGCAATGACTCTGGTGGTGGTTTAATAAAGGAACACACATGCAATGACACTGGTGGATGCATGTGGTTTAGGAAAAGAAGACACATGTAATGACTCTGGTGGTGATTTCAAAAAGGAAGACACGTGCAATGACTCTGATGGTCGTATAGGAAAGGAACACACATGTACTGACTCTGGTGGATCCATGAGGTTTAGGAAAATAAGACACATGCAATGACTTTGGTGGTGGTTTAAGAAAGGAACACACATACAATGACCCTAGTGGATCCATGTGGTTTGGGAAAATAAGAAACATGTAATGACTATGGTGGTGGTTGAAGAAAGGAGGACACATGCAATTCCTCTGGTGGTTGTTTAGGAAAGGAAGACATATGCAATGACTCTGGTGGTGGTTTAGGAAAACAAGACACATGCAATGACTCTAGTGGTGGTTCAGGAAAGGAACTCACATGCAATGACTCTAGTGGTGGTTTAGGAAAGGAACACACATGCAATGACTCTGGTGGTGGTTTAGGAAAGGAAGACACTTTCAATGACTCTGGTGGTTGCTTAGAAAAGAAGACACATGCAATGACTCTGTTGGTGGTTTAGGAAAAGAACACACGTGGAATGACTCTAGTGGTGGTTTAGGAAATAAACACACATGCAATGACTCTATTGGTGGTTTAGGAAAGGAACAAACATGCAATGACTCTAGTGGTGGTTTAGGAAAGGAAGACACATGCAATGACTCTGGTGGATCCATGTGGTTTAGGAAAAGAAGAAACATGCAATGACTCTGGTGGTGGTTTAGGAATGGAAGACATATGCAATGACTCTGGTGGTGGTTTAGGAAAATAAGACGCATGCAATGACATTGGTGGTGGTTTAGGAAAGGAACACATATGCAATGACTCTCTTGGTGGTTTAAGAAAGGGACACACATGCAATGACCCTGGTGGATCCATGTGGTTTAGGAAAAGAAGACACATGCAATGACTCTGGTGGTGGTTTAGAAAAGGAACACACATGCAATGACTCTGATGGTGCTTTAATAAAGGAACACATATGCAATGACACTGGTGGATCCATGTGGTTTAGGAAAAGAAGAGAAATGCAATGACTCTGGTGGTGGTTTCGGATAGGAAGACACATGCAATGACTCAGGTGGTTGTTTCGAAAAGGAACACACATTCAATGACTCTGGTGGTGGTTTAGGAAAGGAACAAACATGCAATGACACTGGTGGATCTATGTGGTTTAGGAAAGGGACACACATGCAATGACTCTGGTGGTGGTTTAGGAAAAGAAGACACATGCAATGACTCTGGTGGTGGTTTAGGAAAGGAAGACACATGCAATGACTCTGGTGGTGGTTTAATAAAGGAACACACATGCAATGACACTGGTGGATGCATGTGGTTTAGGAAAAGAAGACACATGTAATGACTCTGGTGGTGATTTCAGAAAGGAAGACACATGCAATGACTTTGGTGGTGGTTTAGGAAAAGAAGACACATGCAATGACTCTGATGGTGGTATAGGAAACCAACACAGATGTAATGACTCTGGTGGTGGTTTAGGAAAGGAACACATATGCAATGACTCAGTTGGTGGTTTAAGAAAGGAACACACATGCAATGACCCTGGTGGATCCATGTGGTTTAGGAAAAGAAGACACATGCAATGACTCTGGTGGTGGTTTAGAAAAGGAACACACATGCAATGACACTGGTGGTGCTTTAATAAAGGAACACGCATGCAATGACACTGGTGGATCCATGTGGTTTAGGAAAAGAAGAGAAATGCAATGACTCTGGTGGTGGTTTCAGATAGGAAGACACATGCAATGACTCAGGTGGTTGTTTAGAAAAGGAACACACATTCAATGACTCTGGTGGTGGTTTAGGAAAGGAACAAACATGCAATGACACTGGTGGATCCATGTGGTTTAGGAAAATAAAAAAAATGCAATGACTCTGGTGGTGGTTTATGAAAAGAAGACACATGCAATGACTCTGGTGGTGGTTTAGGAAAGGAAGACACATGCAATGACTCTAGTGGTGGTTTAATAAAGGAACACACATGCAATGACACTGGTGGATGCTTGTGGTTTAGGAAAAGAAGACACATGTAATGACTCTGGTGGTGATTTCAGAAATGAAGACACATGCAATGACTCTGATGGTGGTATAGGAAAGGAACACACATGTAATGACTCTGGTGGATCCATGAGGTTTAGGAAAAGAAGACACATGCAATGACTTTGGTGGTGGTTTAAGAAAGGAACACACATACAATGACCCTAGTGGATCCATGTGGCTTGGGAAAATAAGAAACATGTAATGACTGTGGTGGTGGTTGAAGAAAGGAGGACACATGCAATTGCTCTGGTGGTTGTTTAGGAAAGGAAGACATATGCAATGACTCTGGTGGTGGTTTAGGAAAAGAAGACACATGCAATGACTCTAGTGGTGGTTTAGGAAAGGAACTCACATGCAATGACTCTAGTGGTGGTTTAGGAAAGGAACACACATGCAATGACTCTAGTGGTGGTTTAGTAAAGGAAGACACATTCAATGACTCTGGTGGTGGTTTAGGAAAAGGAGACACATGCAATGACTCTGTTGGTGGTTTAGGAAAAAACAAACGTTTAATGACACTAGTGGTGGTTTTGGAAAAGAACACACATTCAATGAGTCTGGTGGTGGTTTAGGAAAGAAACACACATGGAATGACTCTGGTGGTGGTTTTGGAAAAGGACAGACATTCAATGACTCTGGTAGTGGTTTAGGAAAGAAACACACATGCAATGACTCTGTTGGTGGTTTAGGAAAGGAACAAACATGCAATGACTCTCGTGGTGGTTTAGGAAAGGAAGACACATGCAATGACTCTGGTGGATCCATGTGGTTTAGGAAAAGAAGAAACATGCAATGACTCTGGTGGTAGTTTAGGAAAGTAAGACACATGCAATGAGTCTTCTAGTGGTTTAGGAAAAGAAAATGCATGCAATGACTCTGGTGATGGTTTAGGAAAGGAACACATATGCAATGATTGTGTTGGTGGTTTAAGAAAGGAACACACATGCAATGACCCTGGTGGATCCATGGGGTTTAGGAAAAGAAGACACATGCAATGACACTGGTGGTTTAGAAAAGGAACACACATGCAATGACTCTGGTGGTGCTTTAAGAAAGGAAACCACATGCAATTACACTGGTGTATCCATGTGGTTTAGGAAAAGAAGACACATGCAATGACTCTGGTGGTGGTTTAGGAAAGGAAGACACATGCAATGACTCTGGTGGTGGTTTAATAAAGGAACACACATGCAATGACACTGATGGATGCATGTGGTTTAGGAAAAGAAGACACATGTAATGACTCTGGTGGTGATTTCAAAAAGGAAGACACGTGCAATGACTCTAGTGGATCCATGAGGTTTAGGAAAAGAAGACACATGCAATGACTTTGGTGGTGGTTTAAGAAAGGAACACACATACAATGACCCTAGTGGATCCATGTGGTTTGGGAAAAGAAGAAACATGTAATGACTATGGTGGTTGAAGAAAGGAGGACACATGCAATTGCTCTGGTGGTGGTTTAATAAAGGAACACACATGCAATGACACTGGTGGATGCATGTGGTTTAGGAAAAGAAGACACATGTAATGACTCTGGTGGTGATTTCAGAAAGGAAGACACATGCAATGACTTTGGTGGTGGTTTAGGAAAAGAAGACACATGCAATGACTCTGATGGTGGTATAGGAAACCAACACAGATGTAATGACTCTGGTGGTGGTTTAGGAAAGGAACACATATGCAATGACAAAGTTGGTGGTTTAAGAAAGGAACACACATGCAATGACCCTGGTGGATCCATGTGGTTTAGGAAAAGAAGACAGATGCAATGACTCTGGTGGTGGTTTAGAAAAGGAACACACATGCAATGACACTGGTGGTGCTTTAATAAAGGAACACGCATGCAATGACACTGGTGGATCCATGTGGTTTAGGAAAAGAAGAGAAATGCAATGACTCTGGTGGTGGTTTCAGATAGGAAGACACATGCAATGACTCAGGTGGTTGTTTAGAAAAGGAACACACATTCAATGACTCTGGTGGTGGTTTAGGAAAGGAACAAACATGCAATGACACTGGTGGATCCATGTGGTTTAGGAAAATAAAAAAATGCAATGACTCTGGTGGTGGTTTACGAAAAGAAGACACATGCAATGACTCTGGGGGTGGTTTAGGAAAGGAAGACACATGCAATGACTCTGGTGGTGGTTTAATAAAGGAACACACATGCAATGACACTGGTGGATGCATGTGGTTTAGGAAAAGAAGACACATGTAATGACTCTGGTGGTGATTTCAGAAATGAAGACACATGCAATGACTCTGATGGTGGTATAGGAAAGGAACACACATGTAATGACTCTGGTGGATCCATGAGGTTTAGGAAAAGAAGACACATGCAATGACTTTGGTGGTGGTTTAAGAAAGGAACACACATACAATGACCCTAGTGGATCCATGTGGTTTGGGAAAATAAGAAACATGTAATGACTATGGTGGTGGTTGAAGAAAGGAGGACACATGCAATTGCTCTGGTGGTTGTTTAGGAAAGGAAGACATATGCAATGACTCTGGTGGTGGTTTAGGAAAAGAAGACACATGCAATGACTCTAGTGGTGGTTTAGGAAAGGAACTCACATGCAATGACTCTAGTGGTGGTTTAGGAAAGGAACACACATGCAATGACTCTAGTGGTGGTTTAGTAAAGGAAGACACATTCAATGACTCTGGTGGTGGTTTAGGAAAAGGAGACACATGCAATGACTCTGTTGGTGGTTTAGGAAAAAACACACGTTTAATGACACTAGTGGTGGTTTTGGAAAAGAACACACATTCAATGAGTCTGGTGGTGGTTTAGGAAAGAAACACACATGGAATGACTCTGGTGGTGGTTTTGGAAAAGGACAGACATTCAATGACTCTGGTAGTGGTTTAGGAAAGGAACTCACATGCAATGACTCTAGTGGTGGTTTAGTAAAGGAAGACACATTCAATGACTCTCGTGGTGGTTTAGGAAAAGGAGACACATGCAATGACTCTGTTGGTGGTTTAGGAAAAAACACACGTTTAATGACACTAGTGGTGGTTTTGGAAAAGAACACACATTCAATGAGTCTGGTGGTGGTTTAGGAAAGAAACACACATGGAATGACTCTGGTGGTGGTTTTGGAAAAGGACAGACATTCAATGACTCTGGTAGTGGTTTAGGAAAGAAACACACATGCAATGACTCTGTTGGTGGTTTAGGAAAGGAACAAACATGCAATGACTCTCGTGGTGGTTTAGGAAAGGAAGACACATGCAATGACTCTGGTGGATCCATGTGGTTTAGGAAAAGAAGAAACATGCAATGACACTGGTGGTAGTTTAGGAAAGTAAGACACATGCAATGACTCTGCTGGTGGTTTAGGAAAAGAATATGCATGCAATGACTCTGGTGGTGGTTTAGGAAAGGAACACATATGCAATGATTGTGTTGGTGGTTTAAGAAAGGAACACACATGCAATGACCCTGGTGGATCCATGGGGTTTAGGAAAAGAAGACACATGCAATGACACTGGTGGTTTAGAAAAGGAACACACATGCAATGACTCTGGTGGTGCTTTAAGAAAGGAAACCACATGCAATTACACTGGTGTATCCATGTGGTTTAGGAAAAGAAGACACATGCAATGACTCTGGTGGTGGTTTAGGAAAGGAAGACACATGCAATGACTCTGGTGGTGGTTTAATAAACGAACACACATGCAATGACACTAGTGGATGCATGTGGTTTAGGAAAAGAAGACACATGTAATGACTCTGGTGGTGATTTCAGAAAGGAAGACACATGCAATGACTCTGATGGTGGTATAGGAAAGGAACACACATGTACTGACTCTGGTGGATCCATGAGGTTTAGGAAAAGAAGACACATGCAATGACTTTGGTGGTGGTTTAAGAAAGGAACACACATACAATGACCCTAGTGGATCCATGTGGTTTGGGAAAATAAGAAACATGTAATGACTATGGTGGTGGTTGAAGAAAGGAGGACACATGCAATTCCTCTGGTGGTTGTTTAGGAAAGGAAGACATATGCAATGACTCTGGTGGTGGTTTAGGAAAACAAGACACATGCAATGACTCTAGTGGTGGTTTAGGAAAGGAACTCACATGCAATGACTCTAGTGGTGGTTTAGGAAAGGAACACACATGCAATGACTCTTGTGGTGGTTTAGTAAAGGAAGACACATTCAATGACTCTGGTGGTGGTTTAGGAAAAGGAGACACATGCAATGACTCTATTGGTGGTTTAGGAAAAAACACACGTTTAATGACACTAGTGGTGGTTTTGGAAAAGAACACACATTCAATGAGTCTGGTAGTGGTTTAGGAAAGAAACACACATGGAATGACTCTGGTGGTGGTTTTGGAAAAGGACACACATTCAATGACTCTAGTAGTGGTTTAGGAAAGAAACACACATGTAATGACTCTGTTGGTGGTTTAGGAAAGGAATAAACATGCAATGAATCTCGTGGTGGTTTAGGAAAGGAAGACACATGCAATGACTCTGGTGGATCCATGTGGTTTAGGAAAAGAAGAAACATGCAATGACTCTGGTGGTAGTTTAGGAAAGTAAGACAAATGCAATGACTCTGCTGGTGGTTTAGGAAAAGAATATGCGTGCAATGACTCTGGTGGTGGTTTAGGAAAGGAACACATAAGCAATGATTGTGTTGGTGGTTTAAGAAAGGAACACACATGCAATGACCCTGGTGGATCCATGGGGTTTAGGAAAAGAAGACACATGCAATGACACTGGTGGTTTAGAAAAGGAACACACATGCAATGACTCTGGTGGTGCTTTAAGAAAGGAAACCACATGCAATTACACTGGTGTATCCATGTGGTTTAGGAAAAGAAGACACATGCAATGACTCTGGTGGTGGTTTGAATAGGAAGACACATGCAATGACTCTGATAGTAGTTTAGCAAAAGAAGACACATGCAAAGACTCTGGTGGTGGTTTAGGAAAGCAACAAACATGCAATGACTCTGTTGGTGGTTTAAGAAAGGAACACACAAGCAATGACCCTGGTGGATCCATGTGGTTTAGGAAAAGAAGACACATGCAATGACTCTAGTGGTGGTTTATAATAGGAATACTCATACAATGACTCTGGTGGTGGTTTAGGAAAGGAACACACATGCAATGACACTGGTGGATCCATGTGGTTTAGGAAAACAAAACACATGCAATGACTCTGGTGGTTTAGGAAAAGATGACACATGCAATGACTCTGGTTGTGGTTTAGGAAAGGAACACACATGCAATTACTCTGGTGGTGTTTTAATAAAGGAACAGACATGCAATGACACTGGTGGATCCATGTGGTTTAGGAACAGAGGACACATGCAATGACTCTTGTGGTGGTTTAGGAAAGGAACACACATGAAATGACTCTAGTGATGGTTTAGTAAAGGAACACACATTCAATGACTCTGGTGGTGGTTTAGGAAAGGAAGACACATGCAATGACTCTGGTGGATCCATGTGGTTTAGGAAAAGAAGACATATGCAATGACTCTGGTGGTGGTTTCAGAAAGGAAGCCACATGCAATGACTTTGGTGGTGGTTTAGGAAAAGAAGACACATGCAATGACTCTGATGGTGGTATAGGAAAGGAACCCACATGCAATGACTCTGGTGGTGGTTTAAGAAAGGAACACACATGCAATGACTCTGGTGGCTCCATGCGGTTTAGGAAAAGAAGACACATGCAATGACTCTGGTGGTGGTTTAAGAATGGAACACACATGCAATGACCCTAGTGGATCCATGTGGTTTGGGAAAATAAGAAACATGTAATGACTATGGTGGTGGTTGAAGAAACGAGGACACATGCAATTACTCTGGTGGTGGTTTAGGAAAGGAAGACATATGCAATGACTCTAGTGGTGGTTTAGGAAAAGAAGACACATGCAATGACTCTAGTGGTGGTTTAGGAACGGAACACACATGCAATGACTCTAGTGGTGGTTTAGGAAAGGAACCCACATGCAATGACTCTAGTGGTGGTTTAGGAAAGGAAGACACATTCAATGACTCTGGTGGTGGTTTAGGAAAAGAAGACACATGCAATGACTCTGTTGGTGCTTTAGGAAAAGACCACACGTGTAATGACACTAGTGGTGGTTTTCGAAAATAACACACATTCAATGACTCTCATGGTGGTTTAGGAAAGAAACACACATGCAATGACTCTGGTGGTGGTTTAGGAAAAGGACACAGATTCAATGACTCTGGTGGTGCTTTAGGAAAGTAACACACATGCAATGACTCTGGTGCATCCATGTGGTTTAGGAAAAGAAGAAACATGTAATGACTCTGGTGGTGGTTTAGGAAAGGAAGACACATGCATTGACTCTGGTGGTGGTTTAGGAAAAGATGACACATGCAATGACTCTGGTGGTGGTTCAGGAAAGGAACACACATGCAATGACTCTGTTGGTGGTTTAGGAAAGTAGCACACATGCAATGACTCTTTTGGTGGTTTAGGAAAGTAACACACATGCAATGACTCTGGTGGATCCATGTGGTTTAGGAAAATAAGAAACATGCAATGACTCTGGTGGTGGTTTAGGAAAGCAACAAACATGCAATGACTCTGTTGGTGGTTTAAGAAAGGAACACACAAGCAATGACCCTGGTGGATCCATGTGGTTTAGGAAAAGAAGACACATGCAATGACTCTAGTGGTGGTTTATAATAGGAATACTCATACAATGACTCTGGTGGTGGTTTAGGAAAGGAACACACATGCAATGACACTGGTGGATCCATGTGGTTTAGGAAAACAAGACACATGCAATGACTCTGGTGGTGGTTTAGGAAAAGAAGACACATGCAATGACTCTGGTGGTGGTTTAGGAAATGAACACACATGCAATTACTCTGGTGGTGTTTTAATAAAGGAACAGACATGCAATGACACTGGTGGATCCATGTGGTTTAGGAACAGAAGACACATGCAATGACTCTTGTGGTGGTTTAGGAAAGGAACACACATGCAATGACTCTAGTGATGGTTTAGTAAAGGAACACACATTCAATGACTCTGGTGGTGGTTTAGGAAAGGAAGACACATGCAATGACTCTGGTGGATCCATGTGGTTTAGGAAAAGAAGACATATGCAATGACTCTGGTGGTGGTTTCAGAAAGGAAGCCACATGCAATGACTTTGGTGGTGGTTTAGGAAAAGAAGACACGTGCAATGACTCTGATGGTGGTATAGGAAAGGAACCCACATGCAATGACTCTGGTGGTGGTTTAAGAAAGGAACACACATGCAATGACTCTGGTGGCTCCATGTGGTTTAGGAAAAGAAGACACATGCAATGACTCTGGTGGTGGTTTAAGAAAGGAACACACATGCAATGACCCTAGTGGATCCATGTGGTTTGGGAAAATAAGAAACATGTAATGACTATGGTGGTGGTTGAAGAAACGAGGACACATGCAATTACTCTGGTGGTGGTATAGGAAAGGAAGACATATGCAATGACTCTGGTGGTGGTTTAGGAAAAGAAGACACATGCAATGACTCTAGTGGTGGTTTAGGAAAGGAACACACATGCAATGACTCTAGTGGTGGTTTAGGAAAGGAACCCACATGCAATGACTCTAGTGGTGGTTTAGGAAAGGAAGACACATTCAATGACTCTGGTGGTGGTTTAGGAAAAGAAGACACATGCAATGACTCTGTTGGTGCTTTAGGAAAAGAACACACGTGTAATGACACTAGTGGTGGTTTTCGAAAATAACACACATTCAATGACTCTGATGGTGGTTTAGGAAAGAAACACACATGCAATGACTCTGGTGGTGGTTTAGGAAAAGGACACACATTCAATGACTCTGGTGGTGCTTTAGGAAAGTAACACACATGCAATGACTCTGGTGCATCCATGTGGTTTAGGAAAAGAAGAAACATGTAATGACTCAGGTGGTGGTTTAGGAAAGGAAGACACATGCATTGACTCTGGTGGTGGTTTAGGAAAAGGTGACACATGCAATGACTCTAGTGGTGGTTCACGAAAGGAACACACATGCAATGACTCTGTTGGTGGTTTAGGAAAGTAACACACATGCAATGACTCTTTTGGTGGTTTAGGAAAGTAACACACATGCAATGACTCTGGTGGATCCATGTGGTTTAGGAAAATAAGAAACATGCAATGACTCTGGTGGTGGTTTAGGAAAGGAAGACACATGCAATGACTCTAGTGGTGGTTTAGGAAAAGATGACACATGCAATGACTCTAGTGGTGGTTTAGGAAAGGAACACACATGCAATGACTCTGTTGGTGGTCTAAGAAAGGAACACACGTGCAATGACCCTGGTAGATCCATGTGGTTTAGGAAAGAAGACACATGCAATGACTCTAGTGGTGGTTTAGAAAAGGAACACACATGCAATGACTCTGTTGGTGGTTTAAGAAAGGAACACACATGCAATGACCCTGGTGGATCCATGTGGTTTAGGAAAACAAGATACGTGCAATAACTCTGGTGGTGGTTTAGAAAAGTAACACACATGCAATGACTCTGGTGGTGATTTAAGGAAGGAACACACATGCAATGACACTGGTGGATCCATGTGGTTTATGGAAAGAATACACATGCAATGACTATGGTGGTGGTTTAGGATAGGAAGACACATGCAATGACTCTGGTGGTAGTTTAGGAAAAGAAGACACATGCTATGATTCTGGTGGTGGTTTAGGAAAGGAACAAACATGCAATGACTCTGTTCGTGGGTTAAGAAAGGAACACACATGCAATGACCCTGGTGGATCCATGTGGTTTAGGAAAAGAAGACACATGCAATGACTCTGGTGGTCGTTTATAAAAGGAAAACACATGCAATGACTCTGGTGGTGGTTTAAGAAATGAACACACATACAATGACACTAGTGGTGGTTTAGGAAAGGAAGACACATGCAATGACTCTGGTGGTGGTTTTGGAAAGGAAAACACATGCAATGACTCTAGTGGTGGTTTAGGAAAGGAAGACACATGCAATGACTTAGGTGGATCCATGTGGTTTAGGAAAAGAAGACACGTGCAATGACTCTGGTGGTGTTTTTGGAAAGGAAGACACATGCAATGACTCTGGTGGTGGTTTAAGAAAGGAACACGCATGTAATGACTCTGGTTGCTCCATGTGGTTTAGGAAAAGAAGACACATGCAATGACTCTGGTGGTGGTTTAAGAAAGGAACACACATGCAATGACCCTAGTGGATCCATGTGGTTTGGGAAAATAAGACACATCCAATGACTATAGTGGTGGTTTTGGAAAGGAGGACACATGCAATTTCTCTGGTGGTGGTTCAGGAAAGGAAGACACATGCAATGACTCTGGTGGTGGTTTAGGAAAAGAAGACACATGCAATGACTCTAGTGGCAGTTTACGAAAGGAACACACATGCAATGACTCTAGTGGTGGTTTAGGAAAGGAACACACATGCAATCACTCTAGTGGTGGTTTAGGAAAGGAAGACACATTCAATGACTCTGGAGGTGGTTTAGGAAAAGAAGACACATGCGATGACACTGTTGGTGGTTTAGGAAAATAACACATGTGTAATGACACTAGTGGTTGTTTAGAAAAACAACACACATTCAATGACTCTGGTGGTGGTTTAGGAAAGAAACACACATGCAATGACTCTGGTGGTGGTTTAGGAATGGAACAAACATGCAATGACTCTAGTGGTGGTTTAGGAAAGGAAGACACATGCAATGACTCTGGTGGATCCATGTGGTTTAGGAAAACAAGACACATGCAATGACTCTGGTGGTGGTTTAGGAAAAGAAGACACATGCAATGACTCTGGTGGTGGTTTAGGAAAGGAACACACATGCAATTACTCTGGTGGTGTTTTAATAAAGGAACAGACATGCAATGACACTGGTGGATCCATGTGGTTTAGGAACAGAAGACACATGCAATGACTCTTGTAGCATCCCAATTGTCTAACAATTGTAATGCTACTTGGTCTAGTAATATAATGGCTACTTCAAATATATAATTGTTGCATCATAATTACATCATGCTCATGTCATCATGCCTCCTTGCATTTGAGCATCATATGAAACCCTTTTTGATTTGGTTCTTATCTCATATGCATTATTAATTGTATTTGCCTCTTGATATTGTATTTGGTTCTTGATATATTGTTTAATGCCCAAGTTGAGTTGGGGGCATATCTCTTATTAACTCCACCACCTTTCTTTCACCACCTTATAATTCCACCATCCAACTAAATATGAGCTTGGCACTTATTGGTTTTACCTCTAGCTCATGTGGGTTGGGATGGATCCAATTCTCTTACCACATGCTCTCATCTTAGTATCATGTTGTTTTCACATTATTGATATATGAGAGCCACATGGCCACCTTTGCATGCCTTGTGAGTGGAAACTCTTTCCTAGCTTCCATATGGTATCATGGAATTGTGCTCATGTTGGAATATGTTTGGGACTATTAATTATCTAGTGGAACATACACACTAGCATGTCCCATTTTATTTCAAATATGGTCCTCTCCATCTACTCCACATGGGGCATCCCTATAATTCCTTTGCTTGGGCCTTACTCCAATTTTGGAAGTGCAAATGAATAATGCCATGTAATAATGTTGTTCTCACAATAATCAACATGGCAATAAATGTTTGCATGGGCCATGCAAGCCCCACCTTTTGCTTGTTCTTTGGATTTTATTTGAATTTTGAGTGAGTTTAAGCCACATCTCTCTCTCCTCTTAGCTTGATCTTGTTTGAGCTTGCTTAAGACCATCATCACCACACCCCTCTCTTGTGTTGCTTGATCTAGTTGGAGCATGCAATCTCCTATAAACCCCAAGCCACCACCCCATCACCCTAATCACCTAGCTATCACCACCCTACCTCACCTCTCCTCTCTCTACCATCCCCTCTAAACCTACCTCTAAGCTAAAACCTAGACCAAACCCTAAGTACCCTAAGTCCACCATCTCTCTCTCTCTCGGCCTCCCCCTCTCTCTTGCCTAGCTGGCCACCTAGCTACCCCCCAGCCCCAACCAAACCCTAGCTGCCCCGAGCCATACCCCCCTCTCTACCCGAGCCTAGCTCCCAACCCTAGCCCAAGCTCCCTCTCCTTTCTCTCTGCCCTAGGGGCCCCAGCCCGAACCACCCCGACCCTGCCTCCTTGGTCGTGCCCTACCCCACCTGGAAGCCACCCCCACTGCCCTACCTGCCCCTGCCCAGCACGTGAAGGAGAGGGAGGATAAAGGTGGCCGAGCCACCTTTATCGTCTACCTGCTCCCCACGGCATCAGCCGCCCTCCCTCTGCTTTACCACCACTCCACGGCACCCCTCTGCCTTGCCCAGATCTGGCCCAGGACGCTCCCCTCTCTCCCTTCTTCTCCACCGCCACCAGCCACCCCATAGCCGCCAAAACCTCGGCCTCCACCGCGTTCCGTTGATCCTGTCGAGCCACGCGTCCGTGAAGAGGCCTGGAAGAGCGAGGAAGGTCCCCTGCACCGCCCTGCACTCGCCGTCGAGGAGGAGGAGAACCGGAGCCGCCAGTACCAGCGCCGCCGAGCCGAAACCCTAGGTCTCCTGGCCGTCTGCATCGCCGTCGATCGCCTGCTCGCCGACCCGATCCAACGCCACCAGCAACCTCCCGGTGAGCCCCTGTACCTCCCTGACACCTCCTTCTCCCCCGTCGTCGCCTGTGTTCGCCGGTCGTTTCTCCGAGCGGCCTCGGTGCGTCGTCGTTCGTTGCCGTCCGCTTGCTCCGCGCCGTGTAAAACCCCACCTAGGCCTCGCCCGCTTCCCTGATACCTACCCCAACCTACCTCAGTGGCACCGCCCCCGCGTGCGCGCCGCGTCGCGCGTTCGATCCCTGCACGCGCCCGCTCTGCTGAACACCGATCTGTCAATCGAGACAGAGAAGAGAAACAGTACGGCAGTGGCCGTTTTGCGTATACCCCCCCCCCCCCCCCCCGCAACTTTTTGTCCATCAACCCGCAGTCCCACCGAGGCCCACCAGTCAGCGTCCGTCACCGTTTCACAAAACGCACCCTGCCCTTTTTGTCCATCAACCCGCAGTCCCCCTGAGCCACGTGGTCAGCCCTCAGCTCCTCTCTAGCAAGTGGGCCTGCGAGCCAGCTGGTCCCACCTGTCTGTCTCTGAGACTAGAATAGCCCGCGGTGTAAAAAGGATTTCTGCGCGCGTGGACACCTAGTCAGCCTGGCCCCACCTGTAAGCGTCTGTGGCTAGATTAGACCGAGTATAAAAAGTTTTTCCTGTTATCTGTTTTAATTCAAATTTATTTCAAATTATTTCAAATTCAAATATAATTCTGATTTTAAATAACTTTTCAAATATTAATCCAAATAATACATATAATATATGTTTTCAAATCATAAAAATGTGAGGAATTCAAAAATGGCCTTCAAAATATATTTTGGACATTTAAAATTCCAAGTTTATTTAAATTACAATAAATGCCCCTTTTTCTTAAATAATTAATAACTTTTGATTTATAAGTCCAAATTTAATAAATAATATGTCTAAAATGATTAGCTTGACGAGACCTTTCTGTTTATGCATTCCATGGTTTGATTTGAAGCATGCATCATATAAATATAATGTGAACAGCAACTAAATTGTGAATAAAATGGGGCCAAAACTAAATAAAATGCTTTATTATTGTTTTCCACACCTCACCCATGCCATGCTACTTTATTGCCATGCAAATTGTGCATCATTCATCATGGCATGATTGTTTGCTTGTCGCATTTATTCATATGCTTGTGCACTTTATTTATGTTGGCCCTTGTTTGTTTGGTTCTTCTTCGAATAGACGCTGAGCAGGGGATATACCAAGAGAACCAGGAGCACTACCCAGATCCACCCCTTGCTTCAACTGAGCTGCCAGGCAAGCACTACCACATGCTTGCATACATATAGTACCTATTGCTTCTATCTTATTCTTGCATCATTGAGTCGCGATTGCATTAATCTGAATCCCAAGTATTGCATAGCCTTTACTTTTAAACCCCACCAAAGCTTGTTTCTCCATCCCATGAGCCATTACTACAGGAGTTGTTTGAGCCATGCGAGTCGTAGAACAGCATGCGTAGGGTATGTGAGTGTCTGATGGATAACGAGGTCCCTGAACAACTTAACCTGAGTAGTAATGGGATAACTAATGAAAGTGGCATCGGTGAGCCATATTCGCTATTTGGGTTTTCAGGCTCACTTGTGTCCCGTAAGACCCCGAGTACTTGATTCCTGTTCCAAGATTATTCGCGCTATCCACATCCGGGAGGCCTTATGGACCCCCCTAAGCCAGAGCTTGATTCATTCCTATTTCTTGGGGCCACAAACTAGTTTGAGGTTTTATTTACTATCCTGTACTTATGCCATGCTTTACTGCTTTATTTAAGATTGTGCGAGGAGCACACTGTACTGTTTAGGGAAGCGGAGTGTTTTCGCGGTGTCGACAAGCCCAGTCACATTTTCGGGTTCCCAGTCGTTCACAGCCATTGGCGCAAACCTTGAGTCCGTCTCGGAGTCAGCTAACTCCGTTGCGGGTAGCTTAATGGGGTGGCCCCCTGAAATATTGCTGAATCCTGTGATCGCTTTGTCGTGACTGCCTCGTTGGGTTTTGATTTGGTTTTTCCGAGGCATATTGAGTGTGTGTTGCTATTTGTGCACCCCTGCAGGGTAAAACTTTCTGAAAGCCGTGTCCGCGGTTATGGACGACTTGGAGCACAGTTTCTCGATCATAGACAAGCATAACTAAAGTACCGCTTTTAATCTGACTAGACTAGGTACCTGAATAGTAAATAGTGCAATACTCATGGAATGGATAATAAAACTGCCAACGGATGGGGGGGTTGTTCGTCCGCTTCCTCGTCGGTAAGCGAGGAGGAGGATGGATCTGTTAAGATTGCCTTTATAACTGTTATAACTGTTGTTATTAATTCATGGACATCCGTCTATCTCTGGTTAGGCGGATGGTTAGCGAGTATCTATAGAATTGTTAGGGTTTATCTCTTGCTGCAATTGCGTCACCCCAGGTTGTGTCCCCTTTAGAGGCATAAAGACTTGCTGAGTACCCCTAGGGTCTCACACGATAAATTATTGGTTCAGATGAACAGGTACACTCGCAAGATGGATACTGGGTGGAAGAGACGGACGATGTGGGCAACGATCATTCGGTGTAGAGATTCCGGGAACGGGGATCCGTGAGATCTGTGGGCGGGATCTGCTTATTTATGGGGCATCTTATGCCGATTTGCTTCTTATCTGTACTCGGATTTTGTCTTCCGCTTCCGCTTGATACTCTGTTGATTGATGTATGAGGAGACATCCTAAACTATTATATCTATCTAGGATATTTGGATCTTGCCGTATGGCATTGCTATATTTCCTTTCTTTTTAGATGGGATGACTCTGATGTACTGTTGTATGGTGGCTTGCATACATACTCACTTGTGTATGTAGTTGATCCCTTCGCCTGCCGATTACGCCGCCCGTTCTTGTCCCGATGTTTGGAAATGGTTGGGACGGCCGAAAGGTCTACCTGTGAGTGGCATTTGGGCCCCACCGTACTATTTCAACCATTTCCGCTCATCCTGGCTTGTAACTAGGAGCGTAATTCACCGAGGTAGTTACAACTCTTGTGGTGGTTTAGGAAAGGAACACACATGCAATGACACTGGTGGATCCATGTGGTTTAGGAAAACAAGACACATGCAATGACTCTGGTGGTGGTTTAGGAAAAGAAGACACATGCAATGACTCTGGTGGTGGTTTAGGAAAGGAACACACATGCAATTACTCTGGTGGTATTTTAATAGAGGAACAGACATGCAATGACACTGGTGGATCCATGTGGTTTAGGAACAGAAGACACATGCAATGACTCTTGTGGTTGTTTAGGAAAGGAACACACATGCAATGACTCTAGTGATGGTTTAGTAAAGGAACACACATTCAATGACTCTGGTGGTGGTTTAGGAACGGAAGACACATGCAATGACTCTGGTGGATCCATGTGGTTTAGGAAAAGAAGACATATGCAATGACTCTGGTGGTGGTTTCAGAAAGGAAGCCACATGCAATGACTTTGGTGGTGGTTTAGGAAAAGAAGACACATGCAATGACTCTGATGGTGGTATAGGAAAGGAACCCACATGCAATGACTCTGGTGGTGGTTTAAGAAAGGAACACACATGCAATGACTCTGGTGGCTCCATGTGGTTTAGGAAAAGAAGACACATGCAATGACTCTGGTGGTGGTTTAAGAAAGGAACACACATGCAATGACCCTAGTGGATCCATGTGGTTTGGGAAAATAAGAAACATGTAATGACTATGGTGGTGGTTGAAGAAACGAGGACACATGCAATTACTCTGGTGGTGGTTTAGGAAAGGAAGACATATGCAATGACTCTGGTGGTGGTTTAGGAAAAGAAGACACATGCAATGACTCTAGTGGTGGTTTAGGAAAGGAACACACATGCAATGACTCTAGTGGTGGTTTAGGAAAGGAACCCACATGCAATGACTCTAATGGTGGTTTAGGAAAGGAAGACACATTCAATGACTCTGGTGGTGGTTTAGGAAAAGAAGACACATGCAATGACTCTGTTGGTGCTTTAGGAAAAGAACACACGTGTAATGACACTAGTGGTGGTTTTCGAAAATAACACACATTCAATGACTCTGATGGTGGTTTAGGAAAGAAACACACATGCAATGACTCTGGTGGTGGTTTAGGAAAAGGACACACATTCAATGACTCTGGTGGTGCTTTAGGAAAGTAACACACATGCAATGACTCTGGTGCATCCATGTGGTTTAGGAAAAGAAGAAACATGTAATGACTCTGGTGGTGGTTTAGGAAAGGAAGACACATGCATTGACTCTGGTGGTGGTTTAGGAAAAGATGACACATGCAATGACTCTGTTGGTGGTTCAGGAAAGGAACAAACATGCAATGACTCTGTTGGTGGTTTAGGAAAGTAACACACATGCAATGACTCTTTTGGTGGTTTAGGAAAGTAACACACATGCAATGACCCTGGTGGATCCATGTGGTTTAGGAAAATAAGAAACATGCAATGACTCTGGTGGTGGTTTAGGAAAGGAAGACACATGCAATGACTCTGGTGGTGGTTCAGGAAAAGATGACACATGCAATGACTCTAGTGGTGGTTTAGGAAAGGAACACACATGCAATGACTCTGTTGGTGGTCTAAGAAAGGAACACACATGCAATGACCCTGGTGGATCCATGTGGTTTAGGAAAGAAGACACATGCAATGACTCTAGTGGTGGTTTAGAAAAGGAACACACATGCAATGACTCTGTTGGTGGTTTAAGAAAGGAACACACATGCAATGACCCTGGTGGATCCATGTGGTTTAGGAAAACAAGACACGTGCAATGACTCTGGTGGTGGTTTAGAAAAGTAACACACATGCAATGACTCTGGTTGTGCTTTACGGAAGGAACACACATGCAATGACACTGGTGGATCCATATGGTTTATGAAAAGAAGGCACATGCAATGACTATGGTGGTGGTTTAGGATAGGAAGACACATGCAATGACTCTAGTGGTAGTTTAGGAAAAGAAGACACATGCTATGACTCTGGTGGTGGTTTAAGAAAGGAACACACATGCAATGACCCTAGTGGATCCATGTGGTTTGAGAAAACAAGACACATGCAATGACTATGGTGGTGGTTTTGGAAAGGAGGACACATGCAATTTCTCTGGTGGTGGTTCAGGAAAGGAAGACACATGCAATGACTCTGGTGGTGGTTTAGGAAAAGAAGACACATGCAATGACTCTAGTGGCAGTTTACGAAAGGAACACACATGCAATGACTCTAGTGGTGGTTTAAGAAAGGAACACACATGCAATCACTCTAGTGGTGGTTTAGGAAAGGAAGACACATTCAATGACTCTGGAGGTGGTTTAGGAAAAGAAGACACATGCGATGACATTGTTGGTGGTTTAGGAAAATAACACACGTGTAATGACACTAGTGGTGGTTTAGGAAAACAACACACATTCAATGACTCTGGTGGTGGTTTAGGAAAGAAACACACATGCAATGACTCTGGTGGTGGTTTAGGAATGGAACAAACATGCAATGACTCTAGTGGTGGTTTAGGAAAGGAAGACACATGCAATGACTCTGGTGGATCCATGTGGTTTAGGAAAAGAAGACACATGTAATGACTCTGGTGGTGGTTTAGGAAAGGAAGACACATGCAATGACTTTGGTGGTGGTTTAAGAAAAGAAGACACATGCAATGACTCTGATGGTGGTTTAGGAAAGGAACATACATGCAATGACTCTGCTGGAGGTTTAAGAAAGGTTCACACATGCAATGAATCTGGTGGATCCATTTGGTTTAGGAAAACAAGACACATGCAATGACTCTGGTGGTGGTTTAAGAAAGGAACACACATGCAATGACACTAGTGGATCCATGTGGTTTGGGAAAATAAGACACATGCAATGACTTGGTGGTTGTTTTGGAAAGGCGGACACATGCAATTAGGCTAGTGGTGGTTTAGGAAAGGAAGACACATGAAATGACTCTCGTGGTGGTTTAGGAAAACAAGACACATGCAATGACTCTAGTGGTGGTTTAGGAAAGGAACACACATGCAATGACTCTAGTGGTGGTTTAGGAAAGTAAGACACATTCAATGACTCTTGTGGTGGTTTAGGAAAAGAAGACACATGCAATGACTCTGGTGGTGGTTTAGGAAAAGAACACATGTGTAATGACTCTAGTGGTGGTTTTGGAAAAGAACACACGTTCAATAACTCTGATGGTGGTTTAGGAAAGGAACAAACATGCAATGACTCTGGTGGTGGTTTAGGAAAGGAAGAAACATGCAATGACTCTGGTGGATCCATGTGGTTTAGGAAAAGAAGACACATGCAATGACTCTGGTGGTGGTTTAGGAAAGGAAGACGCATGCAATGACTCTGGTGGTGGTTCAGGAAAAGAAGACACATGCAATGACTCTGGTGGTGGTTTTGGAAAGGAACACACATGCAATGACTCTGTTGGTAGTTTAACAAAGGAATACACATGCAATGACCCTGGTGGATCCTTGTGGTTTAGGAAAAGAAGAGACAAGCAATGACTTTGGTGGTGGTTTAAAAAGGAACACACATGCAATGACTCTGGTGGTGCTTTAAGAAAGGAACGCACATGCAATGACACTGGTGGATCCATCTGGTTTAGGAAAAGAAGGCACATGCAATGACTCTGGTGGTGGTTTAGGAAAAGAAGGCACATGCAATGACTCTAATGGTGGTTTAGCAAAGGAACACACATGCAATGACTCTAGTGGTGGTTTAGGAAAGGAACACGCATGCAATGACTCTGCTGGTGGTTTAGGAAAAGAACACACGTGTAATGAATCTATTGGTGGTTTTGGAAAAGAACACACATTCAATGACTCTGGTGTTGGTTTAGGATATAAACACACATGCAATGACTCTTCTGGTAGTTTAGGAAAGGAACAAACATGCAATGACTCTGGTGGTGGTTTAGGAAAGGAAGAGACATGCAATGACTCTGGTGGATCTATGTGGTTCAGGAAAAGAAGACACATGTAATGACTCTGGTGGTTTAGGAAAGAAAGACACATGCAATGACTTTGGTGGTGGTTTAGGAAAAGAAGACACATGCAATGACTCTGATGGTGGTTTAGGAAAGGACCACACATGCAATGACTCTGGTGGATCCATGTGGTTTAGGAAAAGAAGACACTTGCAATGACTCTGGTGGTGGTTTAAAAAAGGAACACACATGCAATGACCCTAGTGGATCCATGTGGTTTGAGAAAACAAGACACATGCAATGACTATGGTGGTGGTTTTGGAAAGGAGGCACATGCAATTTCTCTGGTGGTGGTTCAGGAAAGCAAGACACATGCAATGACTCTGGTGGTGCTTTAGGAAAAGAAGACACATGCAATGACTCTAGTGGTGGTTTAGGAAAGGAACACACATGCAATGACTCTAGTGGTGGTTTAGGAAAGGAAGACACATTCAATGACTCTGGAGGTGGTTTAGGAAAAGAAGACACTTGCGATGACACTGTTGGTGGTTTAGGAAAATAACACACGTGTAATGACACTAGTGGTAGTTTAGGAAAAGAACACACATTCAATGACTCTGGTGGTGGTTTAGGAAAGAAACACACATTCAATGACTCTGGTGGTGGTTTAGGAAAGGAACAAACATGCAATGACTCTAGTGGTGGTTTAGGAAAGGAAGACACATGCAATGACTCTGGTGGATCCATGTGGTTTAGGAAAAAAAGACACATGTAATGACTCTGGTGGTGGTTTAGGAAAGGAAGACACATGCAATGACTTTGGTGGTGGTTTAAGAAAATAAGACACACGCAATGACTCTGATGGTGGTTTAAGAAAAGGAAGATACATGCAATGACTCTGCTGGAGCTTTAAGAAAGGAACACACATGCAATGAATCTGGTGGATCCATTTGGTTTAGGAAAACAAGGCACATGCAATGACTCTGGTGGTGGTTTAAGAAAGGAACACACATGCAATGACACTTGTGGATCCATGTGGTTTGGGAAAATAAGACACATGCAATGACTCTGGTGGTTGTTTTGGAAAGGCAGACACATGCAATTAGTCTAGTGGTGGTAGGAAAGGAAGAGAGATGAAATGACTCTCGTGGTGGTTTAGGAAAACAAGACACATGCAATGACTCTAGTGGTGGTTTAGGAAAGGAACACACATGCAATGACTCTGGTGGTGGTTTAGGAAAGTAAGACACATTCAATGACTCTTGTGGTGGTTTAGGAAAAGAAGACACATGCATTGACTCTCGTGGTGGTTTAGGAAAAGAACACACGTGTAATGACTCTAGTGGTGGTTTTGGAAAAGAACACACGTTCAATGACTCTGATGGTGGTTTAGGAAAGGAACAAACATGCAATGACTCTGGTGGTGGTTTAGGAAAGGAAGACACATGCAATGACTCTGGTGGATCCATGTGGTTTAGGAAAAGAAGACACATGCAATTACTCTTGTGGTGGTTTAGGAAAGGAAGACGCGTGCAATGACTCTGGTGGTGGTTTAGGAAAAGAAGACACATGCAATGACTCTGGTGGTGGTTTTCGAAAGGAACACACATGCAATGACTTTGTTGGTGGTTTAAGAAAGGAATACACATGCAATGACCCTGGTGGATCCATGTGGTTTAGGAAAAGAAGACACATGCAATGACTTTGGTGGTGGTTTAGAAAGGAACACACATGCAATGACTCTGGTGGTGCTTTAAGAAAGGAACACACATGCAATGACACTAGTGGATCCATATGGTTTAGGAAAAGAAGACACATGCAATGACTCTGGTGGTGGTTTAGGAAAAGAAGGCACATGCAATAACTCTAGTGGTGGTTTAGGAAAGGAACACACATGCAATGACTCTAGTGGTGGTTTAGGAAAGGAACACACATGCAATGACTTGGTGGTTGGGGAAAGGAAGACACATTCAATGACTCTAGTGGTGGTTTAGGAAAAGAAGACACATGCATTGACTCTGGTGGTGGTTTAGGAAAAGAACACACGTGTAATGAATCTATTGGTGGTTTTGGAAAAGAACACACATTCAATGACTCTGGTGGTGGTTTAGAACAGAAACACACATGCAATGACTCTGGTGGTAGTTTAGGAAAGGAACAAACATGCAATGACTCTGGTGGTGGTTTAGGAAAGGAAGAGACATGCAATGACTTTGGTGGATCTATGTCGTTCAGGAAAAGAAGACAAATGCAATGACTCTCGTGGTGGTTTAGGAAAGGAAGACACATGCAATGACTTTGGTGGTGGTTTAGGAAAAGAAGACACATGCAATGACTCTGATGGTGGTTTAGGAAAGGAAGACACATGCAATGACTTTGGTGGTGGTTTAGGAAAAGATGACACATGCAATGACTCTGGTGGTGGTATAGGAAAGGAACACACATGCAATGACTCTGTTGGTGGTTTAAGGAAGGAACGCAAATGCAATGACCCTGGTGGATCCATGTGGTTTAGGAAAAGAAGACACATGCAATGACTCTAGTGGTGGTTGAGAAAAGGAACACACATGTAGTGACTCTGGTGGTGCTTTAAGAAAGGAACACACATGCAATGACACTGGTGGATGTATGTGATTTAGGAAAAGAAGACACATGCAATTACTCTGGTGGTGGTTTAGGAAAGGAAGACACATGCAGTGACTCTGGTGGAGAATATCATTTTGCGGCCCAAAAGTTGAGGTGACAAGGCAACGCGGTACCCGAGTTCCCTGAAATCAGCCGCGATGACTAGAGTTGGCATGCCAAATACTTAGAGGGTCTTTGTCGGCATGAATTCAACTTTACGTTTCAATACAAAAAATCAAGCTAACGACCGTCAAGTTGGTCCCCCCTGTCATCTTTCACCATTATGTCGTTGTCGTCGTTGCTGCCATGTAGGCTTGAAGCGTTGGCGCATGCATCCTTTACGCGTCTTCTTCTTCCTCCGGGGCGGCAATCTGTGATCGCGGCCATGGCGCGAGCTAGGACTTGGACGAACCTGCTCGGCCCGTTCTCCTCCCCATCCTGAATCGGAGCTCGCCCTCACCATGACCGCACCATTGGCACGACACGGGGATGGGAATTCATTCCAGGGTGAGATCTGTCACCATGCAGACCATGATCGGTCCTGTTGGCCTCCTCTAGAATCCGAGCTCGCCGTCGCCGTGGTCGCACACGCACCAGCCATGGAGCCTTCCTCTCCGAACCCCAAAGCCACATCCACCCAGTTCGGCACAACGCCAACAAGGTGAAAATGCATCAAGTTTTATTCTTGTGATTGTAGAAAAACATGTATGTACCATGGCCGTAGCATACTCTAACAATGTACACATATATTGTTTACTAGATTTTCATTTGAAATTAGTAGCTCCATGATGACTAAACATAGAGAACATAAATGGAATGACGATGATGACCATGTTCTGTACTTTGCATTGCATCAACAAGTGCTCGCTGACGAAGCAAGTTACCAAGAGAGTGGAGTTCATCAGCCATTGCCAAAAACTATGTGAACAAATCAATGAGGGATTCAATGCAAATACGCGCAGATAAGCTAGATCCATGTCATCAATCATCAATAGGGAATGGAAAGAAAAGCTGGGCTTCACTGAATATTACGCAGTTAGGCCTAACTTAGTCTTACAAAAATAAGTACAGCTTAGTCCTTACACACATAAGCATAACTAATGATAAAGATAAAGACAAATGGTTCATTGGATCTGCCAGTATGAGCACTAGGTCCCTAGAGCTGGTGGTATCATCGGAACGAACCAGAATGCTGCGTTTGGCCGTATGGCATTCTCCTTCAAATTGTACGACCCCACTAATGAGCCAATTGTAGGCCCCTCCCCCCAACGTGGATTCGGCTCCAGGTCGGATCTGGAGTGTCAACATGATAGGCGCGTGAGTGTGCAGCAAACACACAGTCTGCTATCAACACTGGAAGTGCTGGCACCTCAGCAACAACACCAACATGTTCTTCCTGGACTCCGGCAGTTGCCTCTTCACCAGCAGCAGCCTCAGCAGATATTTTGTCAGCTTCACCAATAGTAGCATTAGCAAGTATTTCGTCAGCTTCACCAGCAGCAGCATCACCAAGTATTTCGTCAGCTTCACCAGGAGCAGCAACAACTAGTTCTTCGTTAGCTCCACCACCACCAACACCACCACCAGCAGCAGCATCATCATCAGGGGCCAGGGCTGCCTGAGCAATTACAAGTTCAACAGCTCCAGGGGCTCCGACAAAGAAAGGGTAGTTGATCCCAAGAAATACAGATTGTCCCTTCAGATTGTTGACTCTGCTCTAGACTTGCTCTACTAGGTCTTTGGATGGGCATGCGGACCTCGAGAAAACGTGACACCGCAGCGATGGGTATGAAGAAAGTTGTGTCTCCATATGTTCTATTGTATCACCAACGTTGTTTAGTGCTCCCCTGATATGAATCCACATGAGTTCATCATCCTGTTCCATGTTGTCTCCGAGAGGTGCCAGGAACCAGCGCCATGTCCCAAGTTCAGCATCTGATACTGCATCTTCGATGACCAGAGCTGGAATGATGCGCGGGGTTGCGTGGGTACCTGTGTGTTACTTACAATCAGTAAGCAAAATTTTGAATGGGATTTTACATGCTATATGACACCATGACTCACCCCAAATGGACGGCTCCCAAACACGCATGTCGCCGCTAGGTTCAGTGGCCACATAAATGCGTTGCGGTCTGTACGAAGAGTAGCCGTAGGTGAAGACGGCGTCGACATACTTCTCCAGCCGCAGGAAGTCATCGCACAAGACTGTCCATTCATTGTCTTCTGGGCATCTAATGAATGTGATTGCTTTGTCGAACACCGCTAAGAGGTCGTACTCCCAGTTCTTCCACGCCTCCTCCCGCGGTCTATGTGGGAGTTGTACCTTCAAGAGGTCAAGTTCTGCCATGTTGAACCTGTAAGCGAATTCGGAAATGGGCGGCAGCCACCCGTTGTTGAATGCAGTAATGCCGACACCCTCCAAAGATGGCAATGCAAGTCTCATCGATCTGTAGCCTTCTTTTAGAGTCCAAGTACTGCCATCCTGTGATAAAAGGACCAGCCAATCGTCGTTGCCACCCACCCAGTTCTTGTCATCTTCCATTTCCATGTCTTCTTCTTCCTTGATATTCACCACTACTGATTCGGACCACTTATCCAACAACATCAGTTTTGCATGAATATTTTGCAGAGTTTGTTGTCAGTTGGTACAATCACCTAGCATGGATTCCATTGCAAATACAATTTGACAACTGGACCTTCAGATTAAAGTACACAAAATATCGCCTAAATACGAGTGTCTCCTCAGATATCGCCTAACTTATGCCTATGTCACTACGAAGATACTCAATATATGGAGAAGTAGTAGAGCCCCCAGAACAAACTCCTGACAATGATCATAAACAGCTCGGGGCATAATAGCCTTAAATCGTCTAATCTGTTTGTTTTTATATTAGGAAACAGAATATCACCTAGCAGGTATTCCATTGCAAAATTGAAATTGACAACTCGTCTATCACCTAAAGTAAGACTGTGTCACTACGAAAATACCAGAATATCAGGTACGAGCAGAGCTTCCGCTGTACAGAATAGTCTTAAATGGTTCGATTTGTTCAAACCACGCGTGCACACAACACGTTCGACGAAAGGAACATAGGATTCCAATGAGAGTTTAGCACATATGAATCAACGATATGACTGAACGAATAAGCTAGATACTGGAACTTACGTGGCCATCGCGGTCGTTTGGCCATTTGTTGTTATCGGGGTAAAGAAGGCCTGGCGTGCCTAACGGTTGTTCATCCATGTTCCGCATTGTGAAGCGGTAGCTAGGGATGCAGCGAGCAAGGCGGCCAGCTGAGATGATTTCCAACCCCGAGGCGATCGTATGCACGTTCGCGGCGCTAAGGTTCGGCAATCCCCAATCCTCGCGGTAGCGGTCGCCCTGGCCATCCGCGTCGTTGTCGCATGCCTTTCGGTTCAGCCTGCTGCTACCCCAAGCTCTACCAATAGCGGCAAATGGACTTTGGAATTCGTTAGATTAATGGAGGCATTGTGATAAGGAGGCGGATGGATTCGAGAGGGGATGGAATCAGGGATGGGGGCAGTTGTTCGAGTGGGGAGTGAATCTGCAAGGAACCACCGCCGCCGCTAGTTCTCGTCCGCGTGGAAGACAAGAAGGGGGCGTAATTATTAAGGGCGAGCACCGGAACCGTCTAGAGGAAGTGAAAAAATAAATCGTAAGAGAGAAATGTGTGGCCCGCCTGTCAGTGAGTGAAGGTCGGCACGTGCAAACGTGCCTACGTTTGACTTGGATCGTGCATGGCAGACCTTGATTCCACCGCATGCAAGTGGCGCAGAACAAATTTTAGGAAGTGCTAGCGTCGACGTGTAAAACCGGCATTTTTCTCCACCTTCACCCTACTACGAACGGTCATGCACCATTCCAGATATTGGTAAGGGTGGTTCCAATCTTTCACTTCTCCGTCTCATTTACTCCTCCACGGCCTCATCGTCTTTCTCCTCCACGGCCTCATCCATTTCCTCCACCATCGCATCACCCTCTTCCTCTGTATCCTTTCCCTCTTGCATGTAGTCATGGACGCTCCGGACGTCCAAAACAACGGCAGGCAAGAAACTGCGCACTTCGACATCAAAGTACATGGCGGGAAGAAGATCGATGTCGTCTACACCACTGACCCTCGGACAGTGAGGAACACTCTGAATAATTACACGAGTTGGTTGCAGTTCGAAGAAAACAGGTTCGTAGGTCTCGACCTCGAGTACAGCCGCGATCACCGTAGGATCGCCGTGGTGCAACTCTCCATGAAGGGGCACGTCCTCGTATACCAGCCTTTTTGCGAGAAGGGGGATGATGGGATCTAGTATACTTTGCTATCTTTTTGTTCCTGAACCGTCTATTTGCAAAAGTTATTGCTATATTATTTGTCTGAATTAATTTTCATGCAGGTGGGGCGAAAGCATTAGAGATCTGTTTCATGACTTTCTCATGAACCAGCACATAACATTTACTAGTGTTGACATCACGAATGACACTAAACTGCTTGAAAGCCCGACTGTCAATATTAGAATCCCAAAGGAGTGCAGAGTGGACATCCAGGAAATTTACTGGATCCTAGGGACGGAGGGCGGCAAGACCGGGATGGCCGCTCTTGCCTCCGAACTCATCGACCCATGGTACGCTGACATGAAGGACAGATTGCCGAGATGTTCGTGGAGGCGTTTAGGGCACGATTACTGGGAGCATAAGCCACTTTCTGAACCTAATCTGAAGTACGTTGCAATTGATGGGTATGTCAGCCACGAGCTATACCGCCAGATTGTAAAATCTCGTTCCAGGCATCGCAACATTGAACCACCACCAAGGCAGGTTGTTTGCCCCAGATGCTAGAGTGTAGATGAATCTACAAGCCGGGGCAAGCGACCGAAGGCTTCCTGGGATCGGTTGCCTTCTCCAACAGGCTAGGATGAAGACTATTAGTGCATGGTTGTGTTTATGAAAACAAGTTATTTCAGAAGTACACTATGTGAGCAATTATGAACTGTTGTGTATTACCTTTGTCAAACTATAATCTGCGTTTGGTTATGATTGTATCCTTCACTATAATCTGGGTTTGGTTATGACTTATGATTGTATCACACCTTATGCATGTCAGTCCTGGATTCTACCGCATGCAAATGGCAAAGACAGAATTTGTAAAAATGAATGTTGAGCATACAAAAGGGGGAATGGAATTCATACAGGTTAAGTAGCAAATAGCACAGGAATCATATGAGCTTGGTTCTTACACACAGAATGCTTAGAAAATACACACGAGATAAAATACAGGCGAGATAAAACTAGGAACAAAATGCAAAACAAGTAGTGTTAAACAGGACACTCACCCACCCGCCAGATCCTGTTGAGCATCTCGTAGCTGCATACTTGATCGCATCATAATCCAGGTGCAATGACTCTGGTGGTTTAGGAAAGGAACAAACATGCAATGACTCTTGTGGTGGTTTAGGAAAGGAAGACACATGCAATGACTCTGGTGGATCTATGTGGTTTAGGAAAAGAAGACACATGCAATGACTCTGGTGGTGGTTTAGGAAAGGAAGACACAAGCAATGACTCTGGTGGTGGTTTAGGAAAAGATGACACATGCAATGACTCTGGTGGTGGTTTAGGAAAGGAACACACATGCAATGACTCTGTTGGTGGTCTAAGAAAGGAACACACATGCAATGACCCTGGTGGATCCATGTGGTTTAGGAAAGAAGACACATGCAATGACTCTAGTGGTGGTTTAGAAAAGGAACACACATGCAATGACTTTGGTGGTGGTTTAAGAAAGGAACACACATGCAATGACACTGGTGGATCCATGTGGTTTAGGAAAAGAAGACACATGCAATGACTCTGGTGGTGGTTTAGGAAAGGAAGACACATGCAATGACTCTGGTGGTGGTTTTGGAAAGGAACACACATGCAATGACTCTGGTGGATCCATGTGGTTTAGGAAAAGAAGACACATGCAATGACTCTGGTGGTGGTTTGGGAAAGGAACACACATGCAATGACTCTGGTGGATCCATGTGGTTTAGGAAAAGAAGACACATGTAATGACTCTGGTCGTGGTTTAGGAAAGGAAGACACATGCAATGACTTTGGTGGTGGTTTAGGAAAAGAAGACACATGCAATGACTCTGATGGTGGTTTAGGAAAGGAACACACATGCAATGACTCTGCTGGTGGTTTAAGAAAGGAACACACATGCAATTACTCTGGTGGATCCATGTGGTTTAGGAAAAGAAGACAAATGCAATGAATTTGGTGGTGGTTTAAGCAAGGAATACACATGTAATGACACTAGTGGATCTATGTGGTTTGGGAAAATAAAACACATGCAATGACTCTAGAGGTGGTTTTGGAAAGGAGGACACATGCAATTACTCTGGTGGTGGTTTAGGAACGGAAGACACATGCAATGACTCTATCTACGGCTTAGGAAAAGAAGACACATGCAATCACTCTAGTGGTGGTTTAGGAAATGAACTCACATGCAATGACTCTAGTGGTGGTTTAGGAAAGGAACCCACATGCAATGACTCTGGTGGATCCATGTGGTTTTGGAAAAGAACACACGTTCAATGACTCTGGTGGTGGTTTAAGAAATGAACAAACATGCAATGACTCTGGTGGTGGTTTAGGAAAGGAAGACACATGCAATGACTCTAGTGGATCCATTTGGTTTAGGAAAGGACCTCACATGCAATGACTCTGGTGGTGGTTTAATAAAGGAACACAAATACAATAACACTGGTGGATCCATGTGGTTTAGGAACAGAAGACACATGCAATGACTCTTGTGGTAGTTTAGGAAAGAAATACACATGCAATGACTCTAGTGGTGCTTTAGGAAAGGAACACATATGCAATGACTCTGGTGGTGTTTTAGGAAAGGAAGACACATGCAATTACTCTGGTGGATCCATGTGGTTTAGAAAAAGAAGACACATGCAATGACACTGGTGGTGGTTTAGGAAAGGAAGACACATGCAATTACTTTGGTGGTGGTTTAGGAAAAGAAGACACATGCAATGACTCTGATGGTGGTATAGGAAATGAACACACATGCAATGACTCTGGTGGTGGTTTAATAAAGGAACACACATGCAATGACTCTGGTTGATCCATGTGGTTTAGGAAAAGAAGACACATGCAATGACTCTGGTGGTGGTTTAAGAAAGGAACACACATGCAATGACCCAGTGTATCCATGTGGTTTGGGAAAATAAGACACATGCAATGACTCTTGTGGTGGTTTAGGAAAGGAACACACATGCAATGAATCTAGTGGTGGTTTAGGAAAGGAACACATATGCAATGAATCTGGTGGTGGTTTAGAAAAGGAGGACACATGCAATGACTCTGGTGGATCCATGTGGTTTAGGAAAATAAGACACATGCAATGACACTGGTGGTGGTTTAGAACACGAAGACAGATGCAATGACTCTGGTGGTGGTTTAAGAAAGGAAGACACATGCAATGACTCTGGTGGATCTATTTGCTTTAGGAAAAGAAGACACATGCAATGACTCTGGTGGTGGTTTAGGAAAGGAAGACACATGCAATGACTCTGGTGGTGGTTTAGGAAAAGATAACAAATGGAATGAGTCTGGTGGTGGTTTAGGAAAGGAATACACATGCAATGACTCTGTTGGTGGTTTATGAAAGAAACACACATGCAATGACTCTAGTGGATCCATGTGGTTTAGGAAAAGAAGACACATTCAATGACTCTAGTGGTGGTTTAGAAAAGGAACACACATGCAATGACTCTGGTGGTGGTTTAAGAAACGAAGACACATGCAATGACACTGGTGGATCCATGTGGTTTAGGAAAAGAAGACACATGCAATGACTCTTGTCTTTGTTTAAGAAAATAAGACACATGCAATGACTCTGGTGGTGGTTTTGGAAAGGAACACACATGCAATGACTCTGGTGGATCCATGTGGTTTAGGAAAACAAGACACATGTAATGACTCTGGTGGTGGTTTTAGAAAGGAAGACACATGCAATGAATTTAGTGGTTGTTTAGGAAAATAAGACGCATGCAATGAATCTGATGGTGGTTTAGAAAGGAACACACATGCAATGACTCTGCTGGTGGTTTAAGAAAGGAACACACATGCAATGACTCTAGTGGATCCATGTGGTTTAGGAAAAGAAGACACATGCAATGAATCTAGTGGTGGTTTAAGCAAGGAACACACATGTAATAACACTAGTGGATCCATGTGGTTTGGAAAAATAAGACACATGCAATGACTCTGGTGGTGGTTTTAGAATGGAGGACACATGCAATTACTCTGGTGGTGGTTTAGGAAAGGAAGACACATGCAATGACTCTTGTGGTGGCTTAGGAAAAGAAGACACACGCAATGACTCTAGTGGTGGTTTAGGAATGGAACACACATGCAAAACTCTAGTGGTGGTTTAGGAAAGGAACACACATGCAATGACTGTGGTGGCTCCATGTGGTTTTGGAAAAGAACACACATTCAATGATTCTGGTGGTGGTTTAGTAAAGGAACAAACAATCAATGACTCTAGTTGTGGTTTAGGAAAGGAACACACATGCAATGACTCTGGTGGATCCATGTGGTTTTGGAAAAGAACGCACGTTCAATGACTCTGGTGGTGGTTTAAGAAAGGAACAAACATGCAATGACTCTAGTGGTGGTTTAGCAGAGGAAGACCCATGCAATGACTCTGGTGGATCCATGTGGTTTAGGAAAGGACCACACATGCAATGATTCTGGTGGTGTTTAGGAAAGGAACACACATGCAATGACTCTAGTGGTGGTTTAATAAAGGAACACAAATGCAATAACACTGGTGGATCCATGTGATTTAGGAACAGAAGACACATGCAATGACTATTGTGGTGGTTTAGGAAAGAAATACACATGCAATGACTCTAGTGGTGGTTTAGGAAAGGAACACATATGCAATGACTCTAGTGATGGTTTAGAAAAGGAAGACACATGCAATGACTCTGGTGGATCCATGTGGTTTAGGAAAAGAAGACACATGCAATGACACTGGTGGTGGTTTAGGAAAGGAAGACACATGCAATGACTTTGGTGGTGGTTTAGGAAAAGAAGACACATGCAATGACTCTGATGGTGGTATAGGAAATGAACACACATGCAATGACTCTGGTGGTGGTTTAAGAATGGAACACATTCAATGACTCTAGTGGAGGTTTAGGAAAAGACGACACATGCAATGACTCTATTGATTGTTTAGGAAAAGAACACACGTGTAATGACTCTACTGGTTGTTTTGGAAAAGAACACACATTCAATGACTCTGGTGGTGGTTTAGGAAAGAAACACACATGCAATGACTCTGGTGGTGGTTTAGGAAAGGAACAAACATGCAATGACTCTGGTGGTGGTTTTGGATAGGAAGACACATGCAATGACTCTGGTGGATCCATGTGGTTTAGGAAAAGAAAAAACATGCAATGACTCTGGTAGTGGTTTAGGAAAGGAAGACACATGCAATGACTCTGGTGGTGCTTTAGGAAAAGATGACACATGCAATGACTCTGGTGGTGGTTTAGGAAAGGAACACACATTCAATGACTCTGTTGGTGGTTTAAGAAAGGAACACACATGCAATGACCCTAGTGGATCCATGTGGTTTAGGAAAAGAAGACACATGCAATGACTCTGGTGGTGGTTTAGAAAAGGAACACACATGCAATGGCTCTAGTGGTGCTTTAAGGAAGGAACACATGCAATGACACTGGTGGATCCATGTGGTTTAGGAAGAGAAGACACATGCAATGACTCTGGTGGTGGTTTAGGATAGGAAGACACAGTCAAAGATTCTAGTGGTAGTTTAGGAAAAGAAGACACATGCAATGACTATGGTGGTGGTTTAGGAAAGGAACAAACATGCCATGACTCTGTTGGTGGTTTAAGAAAGGAACACACATGCAATGACCCTGGTGGATCCATGTCGTTTAGGAAAAGAAGACACATGCAATGACTCTGGTGGTGGTTTATAAAAGGAACACACATGCAATGACTCTGGTGGTAGTTTAAGAAAGGAACACACATGCAATGACACTTGTGGTGGTTTAGTAAAGGAAGACACATGCAATGACTCTGGAGGTGGTTTTGGAAAGAAAACACATGCAATGACTCTGGTGGTGGTTTAGGAAAGGAAGACACATGCAATGACTCTAGTGGTGGTTTAGGAGAGGAACACACATGCAATGACTCTAGTGGTGGTTTAGGAAAGTAACACACATGCAATGACTCTGGTGGATCCATGTGGTTTTGGAAAAGAACACACGTTCAATGACTCTGGTGGTGGTTTAGGAAAGGAACAAACATGCAATGACTCTGGTGGTGGTTTAGGAAAGGAAGACACATGCAATGACTCTGGTGGATCCATGTGGTTTAGGAAAGGAAGACACATGCAATGACTCTGGTGGTGGTTTAGGAAAGGAACACACATGCAATGACTCTGGTGGTGGTTTAATAAAGGAACGAACATGCAATGACACTGGTGGATCCATGTGGTTTAGGAACAGAAGACACATGCAATGACTCTTGTGGTGGTTTATGAAAGGAACACACATGTAATGACTCTAGTGGTGGTTTAGGAAAGGAACACATATGCAATGACTCTGGTGGTCGTTTGGGAAAGGAGGACACATGCAATGACTCTGGTGGATCCATGTGGTTTAGGAAAAGAAGGCACATGCAATGACACTGGTGGTGGTTTAGGAAAGGAACACACATGCAATCACTTTGGTGGTGGTTTAGGAAAAGAACACACATGAATGAATCTGATGGTGGTATAGGAAAGGAACACACATGCAATGACTCTGGTGGTGGTTTAAGAAAGGAACACACATGCAATGACTCTGGTGGATCCATGTGGTTTAGGAAAAGGAGACACATGCAATGACTCTGGTGGTGGTTTAGGAAAGGAACGCACATGCAATGACTCTAGTGGTAGTTTAGGATAGAAACACATATGCAATTACTCTGGTGGTGGTTTAGGAAAGGAGGACACATGCAATGACTCTGGTGGATCCATGTGGGTTAGGAAAAGAAGACACATGCAATGACACTAGTGGTAGTTTAGGAAAGGAAGACACATGCAATGACTTTGGTGGTGGTTTAGGAAAAGAAGACACATCCCATGACTCTGATGGTGGTATAGGAAAGGAACACACATGCAATGACTCTAGTGGTGGTTTAAGAAAGGAACACACGTGCAATGACTCTGGTGGATCCATGTGGTTTAGGAAAAGAACACACATGCAATGACTCTGGTGGTGGTTTAAGAAAGGAACACACATGCAATGACCCTAGTGGATCCATGTGGTTTGGGAAAATAAGACACATGCAATGACTATGGTGGTGGTTTTGGAAAGAAGGACACATGCAATTACTCTGGTGGTGGTTTAGGAAAGGAAGACACATGCAATGACTCTAGTGGTGGTTTAGGAAAAGAAGACACATGCAATGACTCTAGTGGTGGTTTAGGAAAGGAACGCACATGCAATGACTCTAGTGGTGGATTAGGAAAGGAACACACATGCAATTACTATGGTGGTGGTTTAGTAAAGGAAGACACATTCAATGAGTCTGGTGGAGGTTTAGGAAAAGACGACACATGCAATGACTCTGTTGGTGGTTTAGGAAAAGAACACACGTGTAATGGCTCTAGTGGTGGTTTTGGAAAAGAACACACATTCAATGACTCTGGTGTTGGTTTAGGAAATAAACACACATGCAATGACTCTGGTGGTGGTTTAGGAAAGGAACAAACATGCAATGACTCTGGTGGTGGTTTAGGAAAGGAAGACACATGCAATGACTCTGGTGGATCCATGTGGTTTAGGAAAAGAAGAAACATGCAATGACTCTGGTAGTGGTTTAGGAAAGGAAGACACATGCAATGACTCTGGTGGTGGTTTAGGAAAATATGACACATGCAATGACTCTGGTGGTGGTTTAGGAAAGGAACACACATTCAATTACTCTATTGGTGGTTTAAGAAAGGAACACACATGCAATGACCGTGGTGGATCCATGTGGTTTAGGAAAAGAAGACACATGCAATGACTCTGGTGGTGGTTTAGAAACGGAACAGACATGCAATGACTCTGGTGGTGCTTTAAGGAAGGAACACACGTGCAATGACACTAGTGGATGATACATTGCAAATGTATCTATAATTTTTGATTCTCCATGCTTGGTTTTATCCACTTTCTTGTGTTTTGTCCACACTTTGGAGTACTTTTCATATGATTTCTTGGACTAACCTATTAACAAGAGCCATAGTGCTAGCTGCCTATTTTCTGCTGTTTTTGGTTCCAGGAAAGTCAGAAAATGAATATTCTCGGAATTGGACTGGACAAAAGCCAAAGTGACTATTTTTCCAGAAGACTCCAGGAGCTAGAATACGAGACGGAGGAGGGCCAGGGGCTGGCCACACCCTCCTCCAGGCGCGGGCTGGGCCTGGCCGCGCTAGGGCATGGTGTGGTGGCCCCAGGCACCTCCTCGGTCTCCCTCTTTGCCTATAAGAAGCCTTCTGACCGAAAAACTTCGGGGGGTTCGACGTTTTTCCAGAAGGAGTTCCGCTCCGCCGCCACCACCAGATTCCACGAAACAGCACCAGAAACTCCGTTCTAGCACCCTGCCGGGACGGGGAATTGGAGGAGATCATCGCCATCATCATCACCATCGCTTCTCTATCGACCATCCATGTTTCCCCCATCTATGAGTGAGTAATCCTCCGCTGTAGGCTATGGGGATGGTAGGGATTGGATGAGATCGTTCATGTAATGGCATCAGATTGTTAGGGCATGGTGCCTAGTATCTTTTATTAGTGCTTTATGACTTTGTTGCGACTTGTTGTGCTTAATGCTTGTCACTAGGGCCCGAGTGCCATGATTTCAGATCTGAACATGTTATTGATTCATTATGATAGTATTGTTTTTGGTCTTATATGCAAGTTGTATACACACGTTGTTTTCCGGAACCTATGGCCCCGAAGTGATAGAAATCAGGATAACCGGAAGGGAATGGATTTGATGTGAGGATCACATGTGTTCACGAAGTGTTAATGCTTTGCTCCGGTGCTCTATTAAAAGGAGCACCTTAATTGCTAGTAGTTCCCTAGAGGCCCCGCTGCAAACAGGCTGGCAGGACAAAAGATGTTGTGCAAGTTCTCATTGTGAGCACGTATGACTATATATGGAACACATGCCTAGGATTGTCTGGTACTTGGATGCTTTAGCTTATTTATCTGCAATTGCCCTATGTTCTGATTGTTATGTGAATTGTCTTGTCCATGCAACGTCCGTCCATCCATCCCTATGCCTACCGCACTCGAATCCCACTGTTACTGCTGTTGTTACTACTGTCTTTGCTTTACTACTGCTATTACCTTGCTATTCCTACTACAAAACTGTTGCTACTGATAAACTGCTGTGAGCAAGATTGTTTCCAGGTGCAGCTGAATTGACAACTCAGTTGTTAAGGCTTATAAATATTCTTTGGCTCCCCTTGTGTCGAATCAATAAATTGGGTTTCACTTCCCTCGAAAATACTGCGATACACCCCCTATACTTGTGGGTCATCAAGACTATTTTCTAGCGCCGTTGCCGGGGAGCATATCTTTATTTATCAAGTCCACTTGGATTCACTATTGTTCAAGCTAAGTTTATTTTCTCCTTGTTTTCTTGTTTCTTTATCAAAAATACAAAAAAATTAGTTCCTACTCTAGTTGTTATTTTCGTTGGTTTGTTATTGTCTTGCTTTGTCATGCTTGTTGTTAATGGTTGGTTTCTTTGAAACTGAAGCTTATTGGCAAGGTGGGTTCACGGAAGATCAAAAATATTATTATAAGGAACACCGCTTGTCACAAAAAGGGAAACACTTATGGGAACAAATTGATAGATTGTATACCATTGCTAGAAATGTGTGCTCTACTTATAATGTTACTTATTGCCTTGATAAATCTTGTTGCTGTAGGAGGTACAAACACCTCCCTTTTCAATGTGAGTATAATGATAATGTTACCATATCTTCCTATGTTAAGGGAAATTATGACCTTTATGAGGTGGAACAAATTGAGGAATTTATTGCTTGGAAGGGTGCATTTGAACTTGCTAGTTTGCTTGAAAATATTGATGATTCTCCTTATAAGTATGAGGTTTATGGTATACTTAAATTTTGCTTTGATAATTGCAAGGATGAAAAGGGCTATATTCTTGAATATTTTAATAGATGCTTTCCAGAAATGGAAGAGACTAATGCCTTGTAGGATCCTATGGAAGAAGAAATTGATGAACCTGAAATCTCATTAGATGAAAAAGAGAAGGAGAGTGATGAACAAAAGGAGGAAGAATGGATTAGCTACCCATACCTACCTTCTAATGAGAGTAACTCTTTATCCCTTACATTATTTGATTGTCCCCCATGCTTACTAAAGAAGGATGATTGTTATGTTCCTGAGGATTCTTTTGAAGATGTTTATGATAAAGCTCTAGTGCTTGTAGATCATGAAAAGCATGCTTTATGTGATAGTTATATTGTTGAGTTTATTCATGAGGCTACTGAAAATTATTATGAGAGAGGAAAGTATGGTTGTAGAAGTTTTCATGGTATTGAACCACCTCTCTATGTGCTGGAAGTTTTGAAGTTACGCTTGTTTTATCTTCCTATGCTTGTCACTTTGCTATTTGCTTACACGGTTCCTATGCATAGGAAGTGGGTTTGACTTAAATGTGTTTTGAATTTGCTTCTTGATGCTCTCTTTTACTTCAACTCATATTTCTTATGAGAGCATCCTCTCAAACTATTATGCCTGAAGATGATATTATGTCTATTATTCTTGGGAGACCTTTTCTTAAATACTGCAGGAGCTATTATTAATTGCAATCAAGGGAAGGTGACCTTCAATGTCAATGACAAGGAACATACTATATATTTCCCCAAGAATATTGAAAGGACATATGGTTTGAATTCAATTGAACATGTTGAGGGCATTCAAGTTGGAGAAATATATTGTCCCATACCAAGAGAAAAATTTGAAACTATTATGATTGGGACCATTGCTATCAAGGTTGAGCTAACATAATCATTAGTGGAATACAAAGTTTTGTCTCATATGAAATTGTTTTGGTAACAAGACCTGATCAACCTTGTTAACAAAAGGATTTCATTGAACAAAACAATGTTTTCACCATGATTATCTCTGCTTACTTCTATTCTATCCATTTTAGTTTTTGCTTTTGCCTAACTTAAAGGCGTTAAAGAAAAGTACTTATTGGGAGATAACCCAAAAGTTTTAGATGAGTCTTGGAAGTTATTAGCTCTGTAATAACCGCTCCTTATCCTTTTTATTTGCTTTTTGTGCCAAGAGTAACCTCTAATGAGAGAAAAGTAATGATTGGGAAAGTTGCTGTCTCGAAACAGATTTCTGTGCTTCACCGTAAAACTTCGTGTAAAATCTCTGAACGTCTTTTTGAGGCGTGAATTTTTGTGCTTCTGTCCCAGGTTGTTATCTAACTTTCATTAGTTCAACACTCTTTGATTTGAGCAAGAGAAGGTCTTCAAAAAAATTCGTCTTTACCTGCTGGTCTATTTTGACAGATTTCTGCCATTTTCTGCATTTGCTTCTTGTTGGTTCCTTTTTGAGTTCTTTTGGGGAATTGAGCTTTTTGAGGGAAGTGCTACAGTATCTAGTGTTATAATGGAAGTTTATTTGGTGTTAGAACTGAACCTTAAGACCTATTATCTTGAGTGCACTAATTTTGCTAATAAAGATTGTGTGAAGTTTTGTATGACGGAAAAATTTTAGGTGTATGGAAGGAATGAGTAATGGGATGAAGGATGGACTAAAGCTCAAGCTTGGGGATGCCCCACGTGTAACCCCAAGAAATATCCAAGAAGTACAAGCGTCAAAGCTTGGGGATGCCCAATGCATCCTCTTCTTCATCAATAAAAATCCCAGGTTTCTTCCAAACGCTTCATTTTTATTGTTTCATGCACAGTTGTGTTATTCTTGGAGCGTCTTCTTTTTCGTTTTTCATTTTGCTTTTCGTTTGCTTTGTTTTCTTAGTTGCTGAATAAATTGGTTGGACCTCCTCTTTCATATATTGGTGTTCAAATAGTTTGGTTTGGTTTGGAAAAGAGTAGGAAAGCTCATGCTTAAGTGGTAAAGAGAGCTTGTTTTTTACTGTGGCCTATGCTTTGTCATGCCATGCTTGATATTGTTTTGGCTTTATGCTTAGTATTCTTTGCTGTAGCATGACTTGTTATAAACAATTGAGATTGCTTTATGTGCCTTGGATGAATCATGCGTTGTTTTAGCATATTAAAGCATAGTATAGTGGTATTCTCCTTTGATGCTTTATTTGGGTTGACTTGGCACATGGTCACACCATGTTATGACTATCCCAAGTCACCATAAGCCTTTATGATCCTTTAGTTTTCAACTTGTAGTATCACTTTATGTTTTTTTAATGATGTTTTGTCGCTCCACATGATTATGGCCATTATTGCTCTCTCGTTTGTCGCTCCCTTACTACTGCTAGCCTTCACTTACACTGAGTATGTTTTACTCAAGTTTCCAACTCCCTTAAACCAAATATTGCCAAAGTGTCCACCATACCTACCTATTAGCATCATTTGCTACTTCCGTGCATATTCAATATGCCTTGTTTTCTTCCGAATAAAATGTTTGATTGTTATGAGAAAGTTAGTTAGTAAAGCTCTCACGAACTTGATGGCACACTTTATTTCCTGCACTTAATAAACCTGAACCATTGTGAACTCTCCATGAAAGTTATATGCTTGCTAATTATAGGCTGGGGATTAGCAGAACCGTACTGTCACGGGGAACGCTTTCAATACTTGTAAATATATACCCAGTTGATACCTTGCTCTTTTGTTTGCGGATGTCGTCGGTGTGAAATAAAAGGGGAGCTTGTAAGTCCATGGAGTTATGTATGTGTGTTAGAAAAACGCTTGGGCCGCTGGTCTAATCCATGCTAACATGGTGGAAACCTGCAGCG
The DNA here is from genome assembly GCA_916181665.1 of Avena sativa. NCBI lineage: Eukaryota > Viridiplantae > Streptophyta > Magnoliopsida > Poales > Poaceae > Avena > Avena sativa. The sequence goes on along the minus strand of OV702291.1, from coordinate 369,890,935 downwards.
TAACCATAATGATATCTATGGAGCATTCTTCTTATAAAAAAAGAGAGATAGCTATTGAGAAAAAGAAAAAAAGAGATATATGAAAAGAGGAAAGAGAGAAAAAAGCACCATTTTCCCATGGTAAATAAGAAGATTGCTGAGATACTCATTGTTCGCTTGCCTTGTCATTTTGATATGGGGATTCTTCCGTATCATCGGGCAAGGGGTACCCCTTTGGCGGTTCTCAATGATACGCACATACTTACTATGACAAGAACTTACCGGTAATTAAAGTTGAGTAGCATGAGGAGCGGCCCTCATACTCAAGGGACTTGGGATTTTCAGTTTATAGTCTGTCAAGCATACAACTCAGATTGGACCTCACCTTCACCTTAACCACATTAAAGATGCTTATGACAGGGGCAATGAGAGCTCAAAGCTAATGAGTATCATACTTTCAGCATTTGGAAGCCTTTCAAACTATGCAAAACCTTTTCTTTTACTTGTTGAGTCTCCACTTATTCTTTGAGCACTTTCTTGGGAGCATAGTGGCCATTCTTAGTTCTATGTGCATTGTCCCAAGACTTGTTGATTGATGCATACCTTGATATTGCTTGTTTTAAACTATTTGTATCTAGTCACTCTTGTAAACTTTGAAGGTGTCCTATGCATTTATGTTTGCTACTCTATGAGGGATAAGCTGAATGCCACTATGCTATGTTTTCTTTATGTGAAACAAACAAACGTCTTGCAAAGCATTGTTATTCATGAATATTTTGTTTGTGCCTTTTCATGTTGCATCATAGTTTCTTTGTCTTATTGCTAGAACTTTGTCTTTCATGTTATGATTGAAGTACTATGATCCCAGCTTTGAATGTTTTACAAATACTTTGATCAAGTCTTTGATGGTGCATGTCACCTCAAAAATTATTCTTTCTTTTTATCACTTACCTACTCGAGGAGGAGCAGGAGTTAAGCTTGGGGATGTTGATACGTTGCAAATGTATCTATAATTTTTGATGCTCCATGCTTTGTTTTATCCACTTTCTTGTGTTTTGTCCACACTTTGGAGTAGTTTTCATATGATTTCTTGGACTAACCTATTAACAAGAGCCATAGTGACAGCTGCCCGTTTTCTGCTGTTTTTGGTTCCAGGAAAGTCAGAAAATGAATATTCTCGGAATTGGACGGGACAAAAGCCAAAGTGCCTATTTTTCCAGAAGACTCCAGGAGCCAGAATACGAAACGGAGGAGGGCCAAGGGCTGGCCACACCCCCCCCAGGCGCGGGCTGGGCCTTGCCGCGCCAGGGCATGGTGTGGTGGCCCCAGGCACCCCCTCGGTCTCCCTCTTCGCCTATAAGAAGCCTTCTGACCTAAAAACTTCGGGGGGTTCGACGTTTTTCCAGAAGGAGTTCTGCTCCGCCGCCACCACCAGATTCCACGAAACAGCACCAGAAACTCCATTCTGGCAACTTGCCGAGATGGGGAATTGGAGGAGATCATCGCCATCATCATCACCATCCCTTCTCCATCGACCATCCATGTTTCCCCCATCTATGAGTGAGTAATCCCCCGCTGTAGGCTATGGGGATGGTAGGGATTGGATGAGATCGTTCATGTAATGGCATCAGATTGTTAGGGCATGGTGCCTAGTATCTTTTATTAGTGCTTTACGACTTTGTTGCGACTTGTTGTGCTTAATGCTTGTCACTAGGGCCCGAGTGCCATGATTTTAGATCTGAACATGTTATTGATTCATTATGATAGTATTGTTTTTGGTCTTATCTACAAGTTGTATACACACGTTGTTGTCCGGAACCTATGGCCCCGAAGTGACAGAAATCGGGATAACCGGAAGGGAATGGCTTTGATGTGAGGATCACATGTGTTCACAGAGTGTTAATGCTTTTCTCCGGTGCTCTATTAAAAGGAGCACCTTAATTTCCAGTAGTTCCGTAGAGGCCCCGCTGCAAACGGGCTGGCAGGACAAAAGATGTTGTGCAAATTCTCATTGCGAGCACGTATGACCATATATGGAACACATGCCTAGGATTGTCTAGTACTTGGATGCTTTATCTTATTTATCTGTAATTGCCCTATGTTTTGAAATTATGTGAATTGTCTTGTCCATGCAATGCCCGTCCATGCATCCCTATGCCTACCACACTCGAATCCCACTGCTACTTCTTTTGTTACTACTGTCTTTGCTTTACTACTGCTGTTACTTTGCCATTCCTACTACAAAACGGTTGCTACTTATAAACTTCTATGAGCAAGATTGTTTCCAGGTGCGGCTGAATTGACAACTCAGTTGTTAGGGCTTATAAATATTCTTTGGCTTCCCTTGTGTCGAATCAATAAATTGGGTTTCACTTCCCTTGAAAATACTACGATACACCCCCTATACTTGTGGGTCATCAGTGTATCCATGTGGTTTAGGAAAAGAAGTCACATGCAATGACTCTGGTGGTAGTTTAGGAAAAGAACACACATGCAATGATTCTGGTGGTGGTTTATAAAAGGAACACACATGCAATGACTTTGGTGGTGGTTTAAGAAATGAACACACATGCAATGACACTGGTGGTGGTTTAGGAAAGGAAGACACATGCAATCACTCTAGAGGTGGTTTTGGAAAGGAAAACACATGCAATGACTCTGGTGGTGGTTTAGGAAAAGAAGACACATGCAATGACTCTGGTGGATCCATGTGGTTTAGGAAAAGAAGACACATGCGATGACTCTGGTGGTGGTTTAGGAAAGGAACACACATGCAATGACTCTCGTGGTGGTTTAATAAAGGAACACACATGCAATGACACTGGTGGATCCATGTGGTTTAGGAATAGAAGACACATGCAATGACTCTTGTGGTGGTTTAGGAAAGGAACACGCATGCAATGACTCTAGTGGTGGTTTAGGAAAGGAATACACATGCAATGACTCTGGTGGTGGTTTCGGAAAGGACGACACATGCAATGACTCAGGTGGATCCATGTGGTTTAGGAAAAGAAGACACATGCAATGACTCTGGTAGTGGTTTCGGAAAGGAAGACACAAGCAATGACTTTGGTGGTGGTTTAGGAAAAGAAGACACATGCAATGACTCTGCTGGTGGTATTGGAAAGGAACACACATGCAATGACTCTGGTGGTGGTTTAAGAAAGGAACACACATGCAATGTCTCTGGTGGATCCATGTGGTTTAGGAAAAGAAGACACATGCAATAACTCTGGTGGTATTTTAAGAAAGGAACACACATGCAATGACCCTAGTGGATCCATGTGGTTTGGGAAAATAAGACACATGCACTGACTATGGTGGTGGTTTTGGAAAGGAGGACACATGCAATTTCTCCGGTGGTGGTTTAGAAAAGGAAGACATATGCAATAACTCTGGTGGTGGTTTAGGAAAATAAGACACATGCAATGAATCTAGTGGTGGTTTAGGAAAGGAACACACATGCAATGACTCTAGTGGTGGTTTAGGAAAGGAAGACACATGCAATGACTCTAGTGGTGGTTTAGGAAAAGAAGACACATGAAATAACCCTGTTGGTGGTTTAGGAAAAGAACACACGTGTAATGACACTAGTGGTGGTTTTCGAAAAGAACACACATTCAATGACTCTGGTGGTGGTTTAGGAAAGAAACACACATGCAATGACTCTGGTGGTGGTTTAGGAAAGGAATAAACATGCAATGACTCTGGTGGTAGTTTAGGAAAGGAAGACACATGCAATGACTCTGGTGGATCCATGTGGTTTAGGAAAAGAAGACACATGTAATGACTCTGGTGGTGGTTTAGGAAAGGAAGACACATGCAATGATTTTGGTGGTGGTTTAGGAAAAGAAGACACATGCAATGACCCTGATGGTGGTTTAGGAAAGGAACACACATGCAATGACTCTGCTGGTGCTTTAAGAAAGGAACACACATGCAATGACTCTGGTGGATCCATGTGGTTTAGGAAAACAAGACACATGCAATGACTCTGGTGGTGGTTTAAGAAAGGAACACACATGCAATGACACTAGTGGATCCATGTGGTTTGGGAAAATAAGACACATGCAATGACTCTGGTGGTTGTTCTGGAAAGGAGGACACATGAAATTAGTCTAGTGGTGGTTTAGGAAAGGAAGACACATGCAATGACTCTGGTGGTGGTTTAGGAAAAGAAGACACATGCAATGACTCTAGTGGTGGTTTAGGAAAGGAACACACATGCAATGACTCTGGTGGTGGTTTAGGAAAGTAAGACACATTCAATGACTCTGGTGGTTTAGGAAAACAAGACACATGCAATGACTCTGGTTGTGGTTTAGGAAAAGAACACACGTGTAATGACTCTAGTGGTGGTTTTGGAAATGAACACACGTTCAATGACTCTGGTGGTGGTTTAGGAAAGGAACAAACATCCAATGACTCTAGTGGTGGTTTAGGAAAGGAAGACACATGCAATGACTCTGGTGGTGGTTTAGGAAAGGAAGACGCATGCAATGACTCTGGTGGTGGTTTAGGAAAGGAAGACGCATGCAATGACTCTGATGATTGTTTAGGAAAAGAAGACACATGCAATGACTCTGGTGGTGGTTTTGGAAAGGAACACACAGGCAATGACTCTGTTGGTGGTTTAAGAAAGGAATACACATGCAATGACCCTGGTGGATCCATGTGGTTTAGGAAAAGAAGACACATGCAATGACTCTGGTGGTGGTTTAGAAAGGAACAAACATGCAATGACTCTAGTGGTGCTTTAAGAAAGGAACACACAAGCAATGACACTGGTGGATCCATGTGGTTTAGAAAAAGAAGACACATGTAATGACAATGGTGGTGGTTTAGGAAAAGAAGGCACATGAAATGATTCTAGTGGTGGTTTAGGAAAGGAACACACATGCAATGACTCTGGTGGTGGTTTAGGAAAGTAAGACACATTCAATGACTCTGGTGGTGGTTTAGGAAAAGAAGACACATGCAATGACTCTAGTGGTTTGTTTAGAAAAGAACACACGTGTAATGACTCTAGTGGTGGTTTTGGAAAAGAACACACATTCAATGACTCTGGTGGTACTTTAGGAGAGAAACACAAATGCAATGACTCTAGTGGTAGTTTAGGAAAGGAACAAACATGCAATGAATCTGGTGGTGGTTTAGGAAAGGAAGACACATGCAATGACTCTGGTGGATCTATCTGGTTTAGGAAAAGAAGACACATGCAATGACTCCGGTGGCGGTTTAGGAAAGAAAGACACATGTAATGACTCTAGTAGTGGTTTAGGAAAAGATGACACATGCAATGACTATGGTGGTGGTTTAGGAAAGGAAGACACATGCAATGACTCAGGTGGATCCATGTGGTTTAGGAAAAGAAGACACATGCAATGACACTGTTGGTGGCTTCGGAAAGGAAGACACATGCAATGACTTTGGTGGTGGTTTAGGAAAAGAAGACACATGCAATGACTAATGGTGGTGGTTTAGGAAAGGAACACACATGCAATGACTCTGGTGGTGGTTTAAGAAAGGACCACACATGCAATGTCTCTGGTGGATCCATGAGGTTTGGGAAAATAAGACACATGCACTGACTATGGTGGTGGTTTTGGAAAATAGGACACATGCAATTTCTCTGGTGGGGGTTTAGGAAAGGAAGACACATGCAATGACTCTGGTGGTGGTTTAGGTAAAGAAGACACATGCAATGACTCTAGTGGTAGTTTAGGAAAGGAACACACATGCAATGACTCTAGTGGTGGTTTAGGAAAGGAACACACATGCAATGACTCTAGTGGTGGTTTAGGAAAGGAAGACACATTTAATGACTCTGGTGTAGGTTTAGGAAAGGAACACACATGCAATGACTCTAATGGTGGTTTAGGAAAGGACCACACATGCAATGAATCTAGTGGTGGTTTAGGAAAGGAACACACATTCAATGACTCTGTTGGTGGTTTAGGAAAAGAACACACGTGTAATGACACTAGTGGTGGTTTTAGAAAAGAACACACATTCAATGACTCTAGTGGTGGTTTAGGAAAGAAACACACATTCAATGACTCCGGTGGTGGTTTAGGAAAGGAACAAACATGCAATTACTCTGGTGGTGGTTTAGGAAAGGAAGACACATGCAATGAATCTGGTGGATCCATGTGCTTTAGGAAAAGAATACACATGTAATGACTCTAGTGGTGGTTTAGGAAAGGAACACACATGCAATGATTTTGGTGGTGGTTTAGGAAAAGAAGACACATGCAATGACCCTGATGGTGGTTTAGGAAAGGAACACACATGGAATGACTCTGCTGGTGGTTTAAGAAAGGAACACACATGCAATGACTCTAGTGGATCCATGTGGTTTAGGAAAACAAGACACATGCAATGACTTTCGTGGTGGTTTAAGAAAGGAACACACATGCAATGACACTAGTGGATCCATGTGGTTTGAGAAAATAAGACACATGCAATGACTCTGGTGGTTGTTTTGGAAAGGAGGACACATGCAATTAGTCTAGTGGTGGTTTAGGAAAGGAAGACACATGCAATGACTCTGGTGGTGGTTTAGGAAAACAAGACATATGCAATGACTCTAGTGGTGGTTTAGGAAAGGAACACACATGCAATGACTCTAGTGGTGGTTTAGGAAAGTAAGACACATTCAATGACTCTGGTGGTTTAGGAAAAGAAGACACATGCAATGACTCTGGTGGTGGTTTAGGAAAAGAACACATGTGTGATGACTGTAGTGGTGGTTTTCGAAAAGAACACATGTTCAATGACTCTGGTGGTGGTTTAGGAAAGGAACAAACATGCAATGACTCTAGTGGTGGTTTAGGAAAGGAAGACACATGCAATGACTCTGGTGGATCCATGTGGTTTAGGAAAAGAAGACACATGCAATGACTCTGGTGGTGGTTTACGAAAGGAAGACGCATGCAACGACTCTGGTGGTGTATTAAGAAAATAAGACACATGCAATGACTCTGGTGGTGGTTTTGGAAAGGAACACACATGCAATGACTCTGTTGGTGGTTTCAGAAAGGAATACACATGCAATGACCCTGGTGGATCCATGTGGTTTAGGAAAAGAAGACACATGCAATGACTTTGGTGGTGGTTTAGAAAGGAACACACATGCAATGACTCTGGTGGTGCTTTAATAAAGGAACACACATGCAATAACACTAGTGGATCCATGTGGTTTAGGAAAGAAGACACATGCAATGACTCTGGTGGTGGTTTTGGAAAAGAAGGCACATTCAATAACTCTAGTGGTGGTTTAGGAAAGGAACACACATGCAATGACTCTAGTGGTGGTTTAGGAAAGGAACACACATGCAATGACTCTGGTGGTGGTTTAGGAAAGGAAGACACATTTAATGACTCTGGTGGTTTAGGAAAAGAAGACAGATGCAATGACTCTGGTGGTGGTTTAGGAAAAGAACACACGTGTAATGAATCTATTGGTGGTTTTGGAAAAGAACACACATTCAATGACTCTGGTGGTGGTTTAGAACAGAAACACACATGCAATGACTCTGGTGGTAGTTTAGGAAAGGAACAAACATGCAATGACTCTGGTGGTGGTTTAGGATAGGAAGACACATGCAATGACTCTGGTGGATCTACGTGGTTTAGGAAAAGAAGACACATGCAATGACTCTGGTGGTGGTTTAGGAAAGGAAGACACATGCAATGACTCTGGTGGTGGTTTAGGAAAAGATGACACATGCAAAGACTTTGGTGGTGGTTTAGGAAAGGAACACACATGCAATGACTCTGTTGGTGGTTTAAGAACGGAAGACACATGCAATGACCCTGGTGGATCCATGTGGTTTAGGAAAAGAAGACACATGCAATGACTCTAGTGGTGGTTTAGAAAAGGAACACACATGCAATGACTTTGGTGGTGGTTTAAGAAAGGAACACACATGCAATAACACTGGTGGATCCATGTGGTTTCGGAAAAGAAGACATATACAATGACTCTGGTGGTGGTTTAGGAAAGGAAGACACATGCAATGACTCTGGTGGAGAATATCATTTTGCGGCCCAAAAGTTGGGGTGGCCTGGCAACGCGGTACCCGAGTTCCCTGAAATCAGCCGCGATGACTACAGTTGGCGTGCCAAATACTCATAGGTTCTTTTTGGCACGAATTCAACTTTATGTTTCAATACAAAAAATCAGGCTAACGGCCGTCAAGTTGGGACCCCCTGTCAGCTTTCGCCGTTATGTCGCTGCCGTCGTCGCTACCATGTAGGCTTGCAGCATTGGCGCATGAATCCTTTAGGTGTGTTTTTATTCCTCCACTACAAGGTATTTGGCTATATATGACCCTCCATTTTCGTCACAGAATCATCATACTAGTCAATTTATGACGATTCTATGACGATTTTGAGATCGTCGAAAGCTGGGCGTCGCAAATGAACTATAACGACAATTTCGGTAAAATCGTCATAAGCATCTATGATGATATTGGATCGTCATAACCATTATGACGATCGAATATCGTCACGAGCAAACTGCCCTGCCATGTAGGATCTGACGTGGCCAATCCGACGTGGCAAAGAATCAGCCCAGTCCACATCACTGCAACGTAGGATCCCGCGTGGCCAATCTGACGTGTCAAAGAATCAGCCCAGTCCATATCAGTCATTTAAATGGGCCAAGCCCAGAATTTAGCATGTTTATCTTTTTTTTGCTAGTTCTCATCAGCTACATGGGCCCAACCAAAAAAATTCAGCCTTTCTATTTTATGGGCCTTAGCATATTTACATTCTATTTAAATTTAAGTTCAGCCTTATTTCAGGACCTGGTCTCACTTGTCAAATAGGGCCCACCTTTCATGTCCAACTCATAAATTGGCCCCACACATCAGAAGGGTCCAAAACGCATATTCGTTTCAGTCATGGGTTTCTATTCACCAATTTGAGATCACATACATAGTCAATATTCAAGACACATAATAGAGAACACATGAAATTATTTAAAACAACTAAAACTAGGCTATTACAATCTTTACACAGTCTATTACAACCCAAAAATATTACAACTAAAACTAGGCCTTAGAGGCACCGATGGCCACCGTGCCGTTCTTCTCCATCGCCGGCGTGGTTGGAATTTTGTTGGGCGTTTGTAGAAGGTGATGGGACAGTGGAGACGATTGAGTGAGCGAGTGCGTGATGAGTGGGAGTGGGGAGGCCTCTATTAAAGGAGAAGCAAAGCGACGTTTCGTTGCACTACCGTGCAGCGCGTATGCTAATGCACCAGGCACGGCCACACGTGTCCGCTACCGCCCCGTGCACCGCACAAGCGTACCGTGAGTCACGTTTTTTCCCTCGTGTCTAACCTTGGCGATTCAGTTGTACTCAGTTTTGCCCACCAACCGTTGATCCTTTGTGATCTAGCGGACATGATAACCCTTATATCTGTCGGGGGCACCCCTCTATCCATGCAAAATAACGAGTATGCCACCAGAACTTTAAATCCATAAACAGATGAACTTGAATATATTTTGAAGGGTACGAAAATAGAAATCCCCATAGTTTAAGGGTCTAGATACGGTAAGAGAACTAAATATTATTAGTGGTCGTGCCAGCACAGTGACGGGGTAGGTCGGCTAGAAGTTGCTGATTCCTAAGTAAGGGGACACTAGGCCGGTCTTGACATACTCACTCAGGAATTTGCCATAAGCAGCATGCTTAGCCTTGGTCGCCGACTTGTGTTTACTAGCCGGGCTTTTACCGATGCCAACCGCATGCGGAATCAACCTGGCAATCCTCGGGTTAACTCCTTTCTTACAGAAAGGGCACTTGAGCTCCCCAAGTCGAGTGTGGAAAGGGATTATCCTGCTCTTGAGCTTCTTCATGACATGGCGGCTCTTGTTGTCCCTGGTCTCCTTGTTAGAGTCCATCTCACTTGAATACACCTGTAATGTATGGAATACAAACCGAAATGAGAAAAATAATAAATATATATTCCTTCCACCATTCGAAGTTACTTTCGATGCAATAACATGTCTATACAGGTTCAGCAGTTCATAACGGCCGTCTCCCTAGCTCGCTCCTAAATTAATGTGGTTTGTGTTCAACAGTTCATTACAGGATCAACCAGTGGTCATTGCATGCGTGTTCTTTTCCGCAAACGACATATGAATCCATATGTGTTCCTATACTAAAACCAGCATTAGAGTCATTGCATGTGTGTTCTTTCCACAAACCACTTATGGATCCACCAGTATTCATTGCATGTGTGTTCTTTTCAACAAACCACATATGGATCAACCAGTGGTCATTGCATGTGTGTTCTTTTCACAAACCACATGTGTACCCACTAGAGTCATTGCATGTGTGTTCTTATACTAAAACCACCAATAGACTCATTGCATGTGTGTTCTTTTCAAAAACCACACATGGATCCACTAGTGTCATTGCATGTGTGTTCTTTCCACAAACCACACATGGATCAACCAGTGATCACTGCATGTGTGTTCTTTTCCACAAACCACATATGGATCCATGCGAGTCATTGCATGTGTGTTCTTATACTAAAACTAGCACTAGAGTCATTGCATGTGTGTTCTTTCCACAAACCCACATGGATCAAGCAGTGTCATTGCATGTGTGTTCTTTCCACAAACCACATATGGATCAACCAGTGGTCATTGCATGTGTGTTCTTTTCACAAACCACATATGGACCCACTAGAGTCATTGCATGTGCGTTCTTTCCCAAACCACACATGGATCCACCAATGGCATTGCATGTGTGTTCCTGGCATGAACCACATATGGACCCACTAGAGTCATTGCATGTGTGTTCTATCCACAAACCAACATGGATCAACTGGTGTCATTGTACGTGTGTTCTTTCCACAAACCACATATGGATCCACCAGTGTCATTGCATGTGTGTTCTTTCCACAAACCGCACACTGATCAACCAATGTCTTTGCATGTGTGTTCTTTCCACAAACCACTTATGGATCCATCAGTGTTCATTGCATGTGTGTTCTTTTCCACAAACCACATATGGATCAACCAGTGGTCATTGTATGTGTGTTCTTTTCACAAACCACATGTGGACCCACTAGAGTCATTGCATGTGTGTTCCAGACATGAACCACATATGGACCCACTAGAGTCATTGCATGTGTGTTCTTTCCACAAACCACACATGGATCAACCAGTGGCATTGCATGTGTGTTCTATCCACAAACCACATATGGATCAACCAATGGCATTGCATGTGTGTTCTTTTCACAAACCACATATGGATCAACTAGTGTACATTGCATGTGTGTTCTTTTCCACAAACCACATATGGATGCATTAGAGTCATTGCATGTGTGTTCTTTCCACAAACCACACATGGATTAACCAATGGCATTGCATGTGTGTTCTTTCCACAAACCACATATGGATCAACCAGTGGCATTGCATGTGTTTTCTTTTCACAAATCACATATGGACCCACTAGAGTCATTGCTTGTGTGTTCTTATACTAAATCTAGCACTAGAGTCATTGCATGTGTGTTCTTTCCACAAACCACATATGGATCCACCAGTGTTCACTGCATGTGTGTTCTTTCCACAAACCACAGATGGATCCACCAGTGTTCACTCCATGTGTGTTCCTGACATGAACCACGTATGGACCCACTAGAGTCATTGCATGTGTGTTCTTTTCACAAACCACATATGGATCCACCAGTGTTCACTTCATGTGTGTTCTTTCCACAAACCACATATGGATCAACCAGTGGTCATTGCATGTGTGTTCTTTTCACAAACCACATATGGACCCACTAGAGTCATTGCATGTGCGTTCTTTCCACAAACCACACATGGATCCACCAATGGCATTGCATGTGTGTTCCTGGCATGAACCACATATGGACCCACTAGAGTCATTGCATGTGTGTTCTATCCACAAACCACACATGGATCAACTGGTGTCATTGCACGTGTGTTCTTTCCACAAACCACATATGGATCCACCAGTGTCATTGCATGTGTGTGTTCTTTCCACAAACCGCACACTGATCAACCAATGTCTTTGCATGTGTGTTCTTTCCACAAACCACTTATGGATCCATAAGTGTTCATTGCATGTGTGTTCTTTTCCACAAACCACATATGGATCAACCAGTGGTCATTGCATGTGTGTTCTTTTCACAAACCACATGTGGACCCACTAGAGTCATTGCATGTGTGTTCCAGACATGAACCACATATGGACCCACTAGAGTCATTGCATGTGTGTTCTTTCCACAAACCACACATGGATCAACCAGTGGCATTGCATGTGTGTTCTATCCACAAACCACATATGGATCAACCAATGGCATTGCATGTGTGTTCTTTTCACAAACCACATATGGATCAACTAGTGTACATTGCATGTGTGTTCTTTTCCACAAACCACATATGGATCCATTAGAGTTCTTGCATGTGTGTTCTTTCCACAAACCACACATGGATTAACCAATGGCATTGCATGTGTGTTCTTTCCACAAACCACATATGGATCAACTAGTGGCATTGCATGTGTTTTCTTTTCACAAATCACATATGGACCCACTAGAGTCATTGCTTGTGTGTTCTTATACTAAAACTAGCACTAGAGTCATTGCATGTGTGTTCTTTCCACAAACCACATATGGATCCACCAGTGTTCACTGCATGTGTGTTCTTTCCACAAACCACAGATGGATCCACCAGTGTTCACTCCATGTGTGTTCCTAACATGAACCACGTATGGACCCACTAGAGTCATTGCATGTGTGTTCTTTTCACAAACCACATATGGATCCACCAATGTTCACTTCATGTGTGTTCTTTCCACAAACCACTTATGGATCCACCAGTGTTCATTGCATGTGTGTCCTTTTCCACATACCACTTATGGATCAACAAGTGGTAATTGCATGTGTGTTCTTTTCACAAACCACATGTAGACCCACTAGAGTCATTGCATGTGTGTTCTTATACTAAAACAAGCACTAGACTCATTGCATGTGTGTTCTTTTCACAAACGACACATGGATCCACTAGTGTCATTGCATGTGTGTTCTTTCCACAAACTACACATGGATCAACCAGTGGTCATTGCATGTGTGTTCTTTTCCACAAACCACATATGGATGCATTAGAGTCATTGCATGTGTGTTATTTCCACAAACCACACATGGATCAACTAATGGCATTGCATGTGTGTTTTTCCACAAACCACACAGGGATCAACCGGTGTCATTGCATGTGTGTTCTTTCCACCAATTACATATGAACCCACTCGAGTCATTGCTTGTGTGTTCTTATACTAAAATCAGCACTAGAGTCATTTCAGGTGTGTTCTTTTCACAAACAGCATATGGATCCACCAGTGTTCACTTCATGTGTGTTCTTTCCACAAACCACTTATGGATCCACCAATGTTCATTGCATGTGTGTTCTTTTCCACAAACCACATATGGATCAACTAGTGATCATTGCATGTGTGTTCTTTTCACAAACTACATATGGACCCACTAGAGTCATTGCATGTGTGTTCTTATACTAAAACTAGCACTAGAGTCATTGCATGTGTGTTCTTTCCACAAACCACACATGGATCAACCAGTGTCATTGCATGTGTGTTCTTTCCACAAACCACATATGTATCAACCATTGGTCATTGCATGTGTGTTCTTTTCAGAAACCACATATGGACCCACTAGAGTCATTGCATGTGTGTTCTTTCAACAAACCACATATGGATCCACCAGTGTTGACTACATGTGTGTTCTTTCCACAACCCACTTATGGATCCACTAGTGTTCACTGCATGTGTGTTCCTGACATGAACCACATATGGATCAACCAGTGTCATTGCACGTGTACGTGTTCCTGACATGAACCACATATGGACCCACTAGAGTCATTGCATATGTGTTCTTTTCACAAACCACATATGGATCCACCAGTGCTCACTGCATGTGTGTTCTTTCCACAAACCACTTATGCATCCACCAGTGTTCATTGCATGTGTGTTCTTTTCCACAAACCACATATGGATAAACCAGTAGTCATTGCATGTGTGTTCTTTTCACAAACCACATGTGGACCCACTAGAGTCATTGCATGTGTGTTCTTATACCAAAACTAGCACTAGATTCATTGCATGTGTGTTCTTTTCACAAACCACACATGGATCCACTAGTGTCATTGCATGTGTGTTCTTTCCATAAACCACACATGAATCAACCAGTGGTCATTGCATGTGTGTTCTTTTCCACAAACCACATATGGATCCATTAGAGTCATTACGTGTGTGTTATTTCCACCAACCACACATGGATCAACCAATGGCATTGCATGTGTATTCTTTCCATAAACCAAACATGGATCAACCAGTGTTATTGCATGTGTGTTCTTTCCACAAATCACATATGGAACCACTAGAGTTATTGCTTGTGTGTTCTTATACTAAAACCAACACTAGAGTCATTGCATGTGTGTTCTTTTCACAAACCACATATGGATCGACCAGTGTTCACTGCATGTGTGTTCTTTCCACAAACCACTAATGGATCCACCAGTGTTAATTGCATGTGTGTTCTTTTCCACAAACCACATATGGATCAACCAGTGGTCATTGCATGTGTGTTCTTTTCACAAACTACATATGTACCCACTAGAGTCATTGCATGTGTGTTCTTATACTAAAACTAGCACTAGAGTCATTGCATGTGTGTTCTTTCCGCAAACCACACATGGATCAAGCAGTGTCATTGCTTGTGTGTTCATTCCACAAACCACATATGGATCAACCAGTGGTCATTGCATGTGTGTTCTTTGCACAGACCACATATGGACCCACTAGAGTCATTGCATGTGTGTTCTTTCCACAAACCACACATGGATCAACCAATGGCATTGCATCTGTGTTCCTGACATGAACCACATATGGACCCACTAGAGTCATTGCATATGTGTTCTATGCACAGACCACATATGGATCAACCAGTGGTCATTGCATGTGTGTTCTTTGCACAGACCACATATGGACCCACTAGAGTCATTGCATGTGTGTTCTTTCCACAAACCACACATGGATCAACCAATGGCATTGCATGTGTGTTCCTGACATGAACCACATATGGACTCACTAGAGTCATTGCATATGTGTTCTATCCACAAACCACACATGGATCAATCGGTGTCATTGCACGTCTGTTCTTTCCACAAACCACATATGGATCAACTAGTGTCATTGCATGTGTGTTCTTTCCACAAACCACACATGGATCAACCAGTGTCTTTGCATGTGTGTTCTTTCCACAACCACTTATAGATCCACCAGTGTTCACTTCATGTGTGTTCTTTCCACAAACGACTTATGGATCCACCAGTGTTCACTTCATGTGTGTTCTTTCCACAAAGCCCTTATGGATCCACCAGTGTTCATTGCATGTGTGTTCTTTTCCACAAACCACATATGGATCAACCAGTGGTCATTGCATGTGTGTTCTTTTCACAAACTACATATGGACCCACTAGAGTCATTGCATGTGTGTTCTTATACTAAAACTAGCACTAGAGTCATTGAATGTGTGTTCTTTCCACAATTCACCCATGGATCAACCAGTGTCATTGCATGTGTGTTCTTTCCACAAACCACATATGTATTAACCAGTGGTCATTGCATGTGTGTTCTTTTCACAAACCACATATGGACCCACTGGAGTCATTGCATGTGTGTTCTTTCCTCAAACCACACATGGATCAACCAGTGTCATTGCATGTGTGTTCTATCCACAAACCACATATGGATCAACCAATGGCATTGCATGTGTGTTCTTTTCACAAACCGCATATGGATCAACCAGTGTTCACTACATGTGTGTTCTTTCCACAAACCACTTATGGATCCACAAGTGTACATTGCATGTGTGTTCTTTTCCACAAACCACATATCGATCCATTAGAGTCATTGCATGTGTGTTCTTTCCAAAAACCACACATGGATTAACCAATGGCATTGCATGTGTGTTCTTTCCACAAACCACATATGGATCAACTAGGGCATTGCATGTGTTTTCTTTTCACAAATCACATATGGACCCACTAGAGTCATTGCTTGTGTCTTATTATTCTAAAACTAGCACTAGAGTCATTGCATGTGTGTTATTTCCACAAATCACATATGGATCCACCAGTGTTCATTGCATGTGTGTTCTTTCCATAAACCACTTATGGATCCACTAGTGTTCACTCCATATGTGTTCCTGACAAGAACCACATATGGATCCACCAGTGTTCACTGCATGTGTGTTCCTGACATGAACCACATATGGACCCACTAGAGTCATTGCATGTGTGTTCTTTTCACAAACCACATATGGATCGACCAGTGTTCACTGCATGTGTGTTCTTTCCACAAACCACTTATGGATCCACCAGTGTTCATTGCATGTGTGTTCTTTTCCACAAACCACTTATGGATCAACAAGTGGTCATTGCATGTGTGTTCTTTTCACAAACCACATGTGTACCCACTAGAGTCATTGCATGTGTGTTCTTATACTAAAACAAGCACTAGACTCATTGCATGTGTGTTCTTTTCACAAACCACAGATGGATCCACTAGTGTAATTGCATGTGTGTTCTTTCCACAAACCACACATGGATCAACCAGTGGTCATTGCATGTGTGTTCTTTTCCACAAACCACATATGGATCCATTAGAGTCATTGCATGTGTGTTATTTCCACAAACCACACATGCATCAACCAATGGCATTGCATGTGTCTTCTTTCCACAAACCACACATGGATCAACCAGTGTCATTGCATGTGTGTTCTTTGCACGAATCACATATGAACCCACTCGAGTCATTTTTTGTGTGTTCTTATACTAAAACCAACACTAGAGTGATTGCATGTGTGTTCTTTTCACAAACAACATATGGATCCACCAGTGTTCACTGCATGTGTGTTCTTTCCACAAACCAGTTATGGATCCACCAGTGTTCATTGCATGTGTGTTCTTTTCCACAAACCACATATGGATCAACCAGTGGTCATTGCATGTGTGTTCTTTTCACAAACTACATATGGACCCACTAGACTCATTGCATGTGTGTTCTTATACTAAAACTAGCACTAGAGTCTTTGCATGTGTGTTCTTTCCACAAACCACACATGGATCAACTAGTGTCATTGCATGTGTGTTCTTTCCACAAACCACATATGTATCAACCAGTGGTCATTGCATGTGTGTTCTTTTCACAAACCACATATGGACCCAATAGAGTCATTGCATGTGTGTTCTTTCCACAAACCACATATGGATCCACCAATGTTCACTTCATGTGTGTTCTTTCCACAAACCACTTATGGATCCAGTAGTGTTCACTTCATGTGTGTTCCTGACATGAACCACATATGGATCAACCGGTGTCATTGCACGTGTACGTGTTCCTGACATGAACCACATATGGACCCACTAGAGTCATTGCATGTGTGTTCTTTTCACAAACCACATATGGATCCACCAGTGTTCACTGCATGTGTGTTCTTTCAACAAACCACTTATGGATCCACCAGTATTCATTGCATGTGTGTTCTTTTCCACAAACCACATATGGATCAACCACTCATTGCATGTGTGTTCTTTTCACAAACCACATGTGGACCCACTAGAGTCATTGCATGTGTGTTCTTATACTGAAACCAGCACTAGACTCATTGCATGTGTGTTCTTTTCACAAACCACACATGGATCCACCAGTGTCATTGCATGTGTGTTCTTTCCACAAACCACACATGGATCAACTAGTGGTTATTGCATGTGTGTTCTTTTCCACAAACGACATATGGATCCATTAGAGTCATTGCATGTGTGTTATTTCCACAAACCACACATGGATCAACCAATGGCATTGCATGTGTATTCTTTCCACAAACCACACATGGATCAACCATTGTCATTGCATGTGTGTTCTTTCCACAAATCACATATGGACCCAGTAGAGTCATTGCATGTGTGTTCTTTTCACAAACCACATATGGACCCACTAGAGTCATTGCATGTGTGTTCTTTCCACAAACCACACATGGATCCACCAATAGAATGGCATGTGTGTTCCTGACATGAACCACATATGGACCCACTAGAGTCATTGCATGTGTGTTCTATCCACAAACCATACATGGATCAACCAGTGTCATTGCACATGTGTTCTTTCCACAAACCACATATGGATCAACCAGTGTCATTGCATGTGTGTTCTTTCCACAAACCACACATGGATCAACCAGTGTCTTTGCATGTGTGTTCTTTCCACAAACCACTTATGGATCCACCAGTGTTCATTGCATGTGTGTTCTTTTCCACAAACCATATATGGATCAACCAGTGGTTATTGCATGTGTGTTTTAGGAGAGCCCTAACCTTAGGAGAGACCTAACCTTAGCCCCCCAATGGATCCACCGTTAGACCGAGTCTTCTAGAAGGCACGCCATAACACAGTTGTTCTGCTTGACGATTGTTACATACTATTCGATTGGGGCGCTTGGACGATTGGGATGGTCGTCGTGAGAGCGATCCTCGAGTAGGCTGTTCTGGGGCATGATTGGCCATGCTTGCTCTGGACAAACTGGCATGTTGCGAGTGTCATGACTCACGAGTTTAGTGGGCCATATCCCAGTGTCACGGCCCCGTTAGTTCTCTTCCTCCCTGTACTTCTCTTTCTTCCCCTCGAAGCCACTTTCCCCACTTCACTTCCATCCTGCCATAGTCGCAAGCCGACGACATCCGCCAATTCTCGAGTCGCTACCTTCATGCTAAGAAATCATTTTACAAGCTTTTGAACTTATCCTACTTATTCCTGCTATGTGCCAATCTAACTACAGATCTTTTTTCCGATTTCTCGACGAACTTCAGATGTGGCAGATGCTGCAGCCCAAGAATTTGGAGATCCTCGCGTGCAACTTCGCAGCAACGTTCCCGCTCATGTGCTCCCACCCAGGATGCTTTCACCGTTACTCCTACCACGAGCTCCCGCTCCACGAGCTCGTGTGCCCGCACGGTGCGTGCTCCTACACGGAGCCGGGCTGCAATTACACCGGCCCGCCGGTAGAGCTCCTCGTCCACCTTGCAGAGGGGCACTTTATCGAAGTGATTAGGATCTCATACAGGCAAGCCCAACTTCTCCAAGAGCAGGTGCCGTTCACTGACTCGGCACACCGCCGGCTAATTTTCCAGCGGGGACGGCTTTGTTTTCGTCCTGACTATCACCGCCGGTGTTCCGGGAACCAGAGCCAGGCCCACCGTCGTGTGTGCTATATGCGTCAGGTCGGTCTCTTGCACCTGGTCCGTATACACGGTGCGCCTGTGGGCGAACACCCAACCGTCGTTGTCGGATAGCATTCTTGTGCTAGCCGAGGCACCGAGCTGCCCGACGCTGCGGGAGGTGGAGTATGTGGACCTAAGGTCGATCCTATGCGTGCCATCTCAGTACCTTGTCGGTGCTGGACCGAACAGGTAGATGCATTTCTACATTTGTATCAAGAAGACCGACAGGGAAATGTATTACTTGTGTTGTCGTTACTGTTAGACTTAAGCGATGCTTCTCAGGTTCTTAGAGTATACGTGTTGTGCGAATGTACCCTAGTTGTAGTTTTCAGTACTCCTTAATAATTCGACGAGTTATTATATTGGTCCAATCAGCTTGATGTCATCATGTTGCAAAGTCCGCTTGCTCTGGACAGAACGGCAATACCGTGTGCTCCTGCTCCCGCATGTCAGTGTCACGTGTTCCGAGGGCCCATGTGCCAGTGTCACGCCCCCTCCTCTTCCTTCCCCTCAAAGCCACTGTCCCAACTTCTCTTCCATCCTACCACTCCCGTCTGATGGTTGTAATCTGATTTTCGTTGGATTGTTTACAAGTAATCTATGTTGACAATGCAACATGTAAATGGCATAGACACAATTTCTAAAGTGGAAGCACTCACATGCTGCTATTGCACATATTTCTCAATATAGCTCGACAAACCCATTACAATAATTGTACTCGCATTAAACACAACCGAAATTGCAACCATCCTAAACAACATCTAAACCCACATCACACCACTATCGTCGGAGTCCACCTCGATTGGTGACACCGTTGTGCCCTTCCCAACGACATCCACTCCTGCCCGTGGCTTGCCCTTCTCCAAGGAGGCAACAATGGCGTTCTGCACAGCTTCATCCCCGTTGTCCTCCACATCAGAATCGACAATGACGAAGGTGACGGGGTTGGCGTGCACCGAGCACCGTCACGCTTGGCGGCTCCTGCTCGAGCTTGACGCTGCATCAGTCCTTCCACAGGTAGGAGGGTTTGAGCTCGCATACGTAGCATCGTCGCTCCTCTCAAGAATCCATGGCCATTTGATACTACGATGGTAGGATCTTGGGGTGCATCCGCCGTGGCGAGCCCTACCGGAAGCGGTGGATCGGATGAATCTGCTGGCACGAGCCATGACAAGTTCCTAGGAGGGAGTAAGATTGTGGGCCAGGCGTGTCTGGTTCCTGAGCAAGGCCTCCTAGTGATATATGTACGCGGGCAAGGTGCCAAAAAATTTCGTCCAATGCGCGCGAGAGGGCTTCTGAACCACGAAGGCGCGAGGTTTGGTTGACAAGTCCACACGCTAGGTCCCCTACCTGTCAGCCGAATGTGGACGGTAGGATTCTTCCCGAGTTATTAAGTAGGGATAAATCATGCTTCACCACTACCCTGACATCCAAAGGCTCCTCTTTCCTCTGCCCTCGCTCCCCTCTCTCATGGCTCGCAGCTCGTGCAGTTTGTCTCGGGCAGAATCAGGGTCGGCTCAACGCCGTCAGGCGGGTGCCCCCATCAGGTATCGGAGGGCGCCCTACGATTACTACCCTTATATGCTGTGTTTGTGTGGTGAGAAGATGCCGAGATGGATTTTGTGGACCGACGAAAATACTGCAGGAAAATTCAGCAACTGCAGCATCAGAGCGGTAAGTTCCTACTATAGGTACAATGGTAACCCGGATCCAGAAAGCGTAATGTAATTCTTTTTTTTGTTTCCTTCGATCTACTATGTAGGAAGGGAGGGGGACTGGCTGTGACAAGTTTGTGTGGATCGAAAAGCCACTGACAGGTTTTCACAAAGAGCTTGTTTAGGATCTGCGTGATGCTGTGTTGGAGAAGAAAGAGGAGATTCGTGCGATGGAGCGAGAGATCCGGGAGCTTCGCCAGGTGCACGGGAGGCAGGGGCAGGAAGGTGGTGAGACAGACGGGCTCAAGATTAGGCCAGATAGTGGAAACAATTTCCTCATTATCTAGGCATTATCTGTTGCATTTGTAGTTTATGTTGCCATGTCGTTGTCCAGCAGCTGAGATTAGTTCCTACTTCGTGGAATGTAGCAGCCAGCTTAAGAAATTGTTTTTCAGCCCAGAAACTTATCATAAGTGTAATGCCAATAGCAGGGATTTATTAAGCGCATATAAATAATTCATGTCTCTGCCACTAACACCCATCGATTTTGGAGAGGATTTAACTGGTCAGCTATCGCGATTGTTCAGATAGTAGTGACACAGTCACAATTTTGGATTCAACTAGTGGCCTCGGCCGTATCCAATCCTAAAGTCGCGATACATTTTACTCCGAGTACGGGAGGCAGATTGTTTCGCCCGACAAGTTCCACGCACACAACTCCAGAGTTTAACCGAACTACATATATAGGTTCAAGTTCAATACATCATTAGGCTGCTACACTGCTAGCCCTCTTTCTCTGCTTGGGTGCCAACTTTCTTTCTCTTTTCTTCACGTCCACTGGCTTCTTCATCTCCTGCCTTCTTCCTCTTCCTGGGTGCCAATTTTCTTACCTTCACGTACCCTGCATCTCCGGGCCGAGGGAAGTCAGGCCAATCAGCACCAGAATCTTGTCCGGCATCATCACTCCACTCGTTTTGGTTTTCTTCTCAGCAAAATCACTGAGTCAGCTGTCTTGTTTCTTACCTTGCGCTTCCTGTAAAAAAACAGTACATGGATTACTACCTTATATCTACAGACTATAAACAATTTTTTGTATGAATGTACCATCTCATACATAGGTTTGGGAGCATTAAGGGGACATCCAACTGCTCTATGGCCTATAAGATGGCGGGTCTTGCATCTGTTTTTGCCCTTCTTTGTAGCATAGAAAGCCGAACCCTTCTTCTCGAGAAAATTCTTAAACCTATTCACCTGGGGTCTTCCTCTATCCCTTTTTGTAACTGGCTGGCAAAGCTCGAAAGACAGTTGGACTTGAGGCCACTTATATGGGTCTGTACATGCCTCGGCGGATCCAGCGTACGTAGCTCTGAACTTTTCCATAGAGTAGTAGTCTGACAAATACTGATCCAAATGTGGTAGAGTTATTTTCTTCACCAAGAAGGCCAAGGCGTGGTCGCAAGGTTTCCCAGTATGCTGCCACTCTAAGCAGGTGCATTCTCGCAGCTGGATGTTCACAATATGCCTTTTGCCACTCTTGGACATATCGACCACCTCACAGCTTCTACTGGTTGACGGGAGAACCTTAAGATGAGCAAGTCCTCGGCTTCTCTTGTGCAGTTGTTGTACAACTGGCGGTAGCATATGTCCTTTAAGTCTCCTATCGATCTCTCTCCTTATATTTAACAGCTTCATGATCATACCATGTATGTTGTCCATCAAGGTATGAACAGGACGCACGTTTATGTCCTTCACCCAGTTATTCAGGCATTTTGCAAGGTTGTTGTTTATGTAATCAAATTTGATGTCAGGGTTGAATTGACTCCTCTTCCATAGTTGTGAATGATGGATGGCTAAGTACTCTGGAAGTTTAGTGGCTTCGGCAAAAATCTTGCTCATGAAATATTCGCTGCTACTAGGTTTGTAAACTCTAGCAGCAGGAAACATGTAACGAAATACGCTGCCTGCATACTGTGAGTACAAGTTGAGCATCATATGGGCATGGCATTCTCTACCTTTAGCTTGCGGGAACACCTCCTTCACTGCATTCGTCATCCCTTTGCATGCATCCGTGGATATAGCCAATGGATCCATGTGGCATATTGATCTCCTGAGTTGCCTTATAAACCAGACCTAGTTTTCCTCCGTTTCTGTTTCAAACAGCCCGAATGCCACTGGGAACATCCAGTTGTGACCATCAAGTGCTATGGCAGATGGAAGGCAGCCTTTCCATTTGCCAGTTAGTACAGTGTTGTCTACACTCAGATACGGCCTACAACTATCCTTGAATCCCTGGATGCAAGGTTTAAGCGCCATGAAAAATCTTTTGAAATATATTTTACCACCTTCTGATTCAGTGTCAATATCCACAACACTCCCCGGACACCTAGCTTGTACCTCCGCCTTGAAGTTGTATAGAATCCTGAAGCTATTGGTCCAATCCCCGTGCAAGACCCCTAGAGCTTTCTCTTTACCTTTCCAAACCGTGTAATACAGAAGGACAATGTTGTATTTAGAACCGAGGCTAGTCTGAATATTCTTCACGGTCTCCTTAGGGTTATCCTTTAGTATGGACATAGATTGCATAGCCACCCACTCCGTATCATCCATTGAGGATTTCAGTTTGCTGCCTGTCGGACACATGTGTGGAGGGCCCATTTTGTTCACCTGCAACACAGATTAATTTAATAGATAAGCGGAGTCGACTAGTTGACAGAAAGATATCACACATCAATTGTAGTTATAGAGTGAAAATAGAGAGAGAGTTCTAATGGTTTGTTGCATTCATTGCCCCAGTACCCTAATTGCATTTGACACAGGTAAGGCTCTTGCTGTGATCCTCCATGGACATTGTACCTCGGCACGTCCATTCATCCACGTTAACTTGCAAACGGCCTCATACCTCTGGGCAGTGTTCTTCAGTCGATAAACGTCGAACTCCCCCTTGATACAAAAATGCCGGAACGACATCCTGAACTCATGCATGCTCCTGAACTCGGTGCCGACCGAAATTATAGGATACTCGTGGTCATGTTTCATTTCTTCTACTTCAACACCCAAATCATCGACTAGAATACCAGCCTCATCGTTAAGTTCCTCGTCTATTTCATTATCACCAGATTCTTGATCATGTACAGTGCCTTCTTCTTCATCTGATTCAGAATCCTCGCCATCGTCTCTAATGCCTAGTACTGCACACATCATATTGACTCCCATGGGTGTGGTTGCACCATCGTCTCCACCCGGATGGACCGGAACATTGCCCCAATCCACCTCACCGGCAACTCTGTTTTCTCCAAGACACTCGGTTGGTTCTGCTGCAACCACATAGGGTGGTCTTACGTTTGCACGCATCCCAGGTACTTCAGTGTACAGAACCCTCTTGCTCTTCCTGTGTACATCCTCCTTGCTGATGTAATCTTTCCTGATGGTATCAGTAGGGCTTGACATCCGCGTTCCATTTCCCATCGAACTAGGCTTTTTGCTGCCACTCTTGGGTGTGATCTACTTACCGCCTCCCCTCATGGGTGTTGGCTCCAGGGTGCTGGCATTATTGCCTGACCTCTATGGTGTGTTCTTCTTCGAATTAGCCCTTTTGCTGCTACTATTGGGCGTGTTCTCCTTCGTGCTGGAATTATTGCCTGACCTCAGCAGCGTGTTCCGCTCCAAATTAGCCCTTTTGCTGCTACTATTGGGCGTCTTCTCCTTTGTGCTGGCATTATTTCCTGACCTCAGCGGCGTGTTCCACTCCAAATTAGCCCTTTTGCTGCTACTATTGGGCGTGTTCTCCTTCATGCTGGCATAATTCCCTGACAGTGGCATGTTCCGCTCCAAATTAGTATTTTTTTCTGCTCCCACTGGGTGTGGTAGCCTCCGTGCTGGCCATCTTCGCCTCTTTGCTACCACTCCTGGGAGTGTTCACCACCGTGCTAGCCCTCTTAGCATTTTTTCTGCTACCGTTCGGTGTGGCATTTTCACTGGATCTTAGGGGTGTACTCTGCGGCGTGCTGCCTTTTGTCGTGCGACTCTTGGGCGTCCTCTTGTCTAGGGTGGTCTCCTTGGTGATGTTCTTCTTTGTGGTGCATTTTCTAGGGATGTTCTTCCTGCTCCTCTTTATGACGCTCCTCTGTAAGACTCTCCTCTGTTCGAAGCTACCCTTAGTCGCACCAGCCCCAGTGATGCCATGGATCAGGTCACGCATGCCTTCTAAAAGTCCATCATCTCTATTGTCGAGTTCCAATTCCTCTCCAACCGTGAGCACTATCAAGTGGAAGTAAACTTCACCTCTATAATGTTTCCTTGTAAACGGTACGACTAAATCCCTGGTATCTTTCACTTTGATAGCCTTTTTGCTCCTGTAACCATAATATAACAAACGTGCTTCCTAGGAGGACCCCCACAACACCTTCACACGTAACGATGCCATCAGGTCAGATAACTCTACCACTTCAGGGTTGTATTTGCCAAGGATTACATCAAACTCGTCATAGAATTTTTTTGTGCCATCATCTAATTTTGCAGTATAATCCACGACACCGATACGTATGATTACTTTGCCATCATCAGGTTCTTCAGGATAGAAACCTCCGAGAGGTTCGAGAGATGGAGCGGCACCATCAGACCCAGCCCCAATGCCACCGCCACCATCACCAGTGTCATCGTTAGCTGGATCAACCTCGGTGGAAGTACCAGGACCAGGAGCAAGGCGAGGGCCCTTAGCAGCGGGAGCTACATTACATGGTGGACAGGCAGGGCCCCTTCTAACTGCAGCCCCAATAGGATCAGCTGCTTCCATGCCACATCGACGATCAGGAGCAGTTCCCACAACAATAGTGTTTTGAGTGCTAGCAGAGTCCATACCATGAGCTGGCTCCAGACCAGCAGCTCGCTGAACCCGAGAACGGGTTCGAGGAGGAGACAAGGCATCAGTCTTTGCAACAACAGTGGGGCAGCCTCCAGAAGCCTTAGTTTTCTCAACAGCGGCAGGGATTGGGTCAACATCGTCCAGATCAACAACAACACGAGGACGACCAGTACCAGCAGCTTCCAGAGCACGGGTTCACACAACTTGAGGACGGTTTCGAGGAGGAGCAACACACAAGGCGGCGGTCTTGGTAACAACAGCAGTGCAACCTCTGGAAGCCTTAGTTTACTCAACAACGGCATGGATTGGGTGAGCAGCAACCGCAAAACACGAGCATGGGGACGGGGAGGACCAGTACCAGCAGATACCAGAGCAGAGTTTTCCACAATGGCAATACGGGGACTCCTACGAGGAGGTTGCCTGACAGAAGCATGTCTCGGTCGAGGAACCATATTTTGCTCAACAACAGCAGGGGTTCGAGTTAGACCTCCCTGTCCAATAATAGCTGGGCGACTCCTAGTAGCAGGAGCTTCCTCATCCAGTATGTTACACACCAGCATAACCACACAAAGCCTAACATGTTGTTTCATCAACCCAATTAGCTGACTGTCACACGCTATAGGAACCTTGAAGCCTCATTCATCAATGATGCTAAACCATGTAGTATGCTCTGGCCTCATTTCAGCAAGTTCACGCACAGCAGCAACCAAACCAGGGATAGTGCATAACTGCACAGGCGCTACATCCATCTTCAGATTCTGAGCTTGTTTCCACGTTCTCTTCCCATGTGCTAATTTAATGAGGTAGCTGTAGATGGCCACCAGAACCGTGTACTTGGGTTCAACGGAGATCCTAGTTGATAGAAAATTGGAGACAAAAGATAATAATTGATTGTCAGCGTCGTGCTAGAAAACAATTCTATGTTCGATATATCTCTGTAATGCCAATAGCCAGCTAGCAGTTATAGGTAGTACGAATAGCAAAGAGAATAGTATCTCACCCGCAATTAGCCAGAAGTACTACTTCCTCGGCAATTGGATCTTCCATCCTTCGCGCGGCTCAGCCCGTCGGCAGTAGAGGCGGGCTAGATCGTCGCAACGGCTGGCACGGCATTCGGCATTAGAGCTCGGTAGCAGCGAGTAGGCGCAGCAACTTGGCGCTGGAAGTCAAATGCCTGAAGAGATCATTCTGGTTGGAGAGGAGATTTCGACGCCGCTGGTGCTAGGGTTCATGCGAAAGGAGGGATGGAGTGGATTTGTGAATTTGGTCAACACACCATGCTCCTTTAGTCCCTCGTTTCGCCTTCGTGGTTTCCGCGTTGGCGCTCGCGTCATGGAAATATTACTGACATGAGGGTCCCGACCGTCTACTTCACGGGGCAGTTTCACGACATGTTTGGATTTGGTAGGGGTGCGATGGCCCCTCTCAGTAGTTGGCGGCCCAACATTTCGAAACACAACAATTTCAGGCAACTTAGGTACCACGGTGCACTCACCCGTGAACTTTGGTACCGCAGCCCGGTAGCCCCACTTTGGTGG
Source organism: Avena sativa (assembly GCA_916181665.1). NCBI lineage: Eukaryota > Viridiplantae > Streptophyta > Magnoliopsida > Poales > Poaceae > Avena > Avena sativa. The sequence goes on along the minus strand of OV702291.1, from coordinate 369,863,565 downwards.
TGGTTTTGGAAAGGACCACACATGCAATGACTCTGGTGGATCCATGTGGTTTACGAAAATAAGACACATGCAATGACTCTGGTGGTGGTTTAGGAAAGGAACACACATGCAATGACTCTGGTGGATCCATGTGGTTTCAGAAAAGAACACACATGTAATGACTCTGGTGGTTTAGGAAAGGAAGACACATGCAATGACTTTGGTGGTGGTTTAGGAAAAGAAGGCACATGTAATGACTTTGATGGTGGTTTAGGAAAGGAACACACATGCAATGACTCTGTTGGTGGTTTAAGAAAGGAACACACATGCAATGACTCTGGTGGATCCATGTGGTTTAGGAAAAGAAGACACATGCAATGAATCTGGTGGTAGTTTAAGCAAGGAACACACATGTAATGACACTAGTGGATCCATGTGGTTTGGAAAAATAAGACACATGCAATGACTCTGGTGGTTGTTTTGGAAAGGAGGACACATGCAATTACTCTGGTGGTTCTTTAGGAAAGGAAGACACATGCAATGACTATTGCGGTGGATTAGGAAAAGAAGGCACATGCAATGACTCTAGTGGTGGTTTAGGAAAGGAACACACGTGCAATGACTCTAGTGGTGGTTTAGGAAAGGAACAAACATGCAATGACTCTGGTGGTGGTTTAGGAAAGGAAGACATATCCAATGACTCTGGTGGTGGTTTATGAAAAGAACACACATGCAATGACTCTGTTGGTGGTTTAGGAAAACAACACACCTGTAATGACTCTAATGGTGGTTTTGGAAAAAACACACATTCAATGACTCTGGTGGTGGTTTAGGAAAGAAACACACATGTAATGACTCTAGTGGTGGTTTTGGAAAAGAACACACATTCAATGACTTTTAGGAAAGGAAGAGACATGCAATGAATCTGGTGGATCCATGTGGTTTAGGAAAAGCAGACACATGTAATGACTCTGGTGCTCGTTTAGGAAAGGGAGACACATGCAATGACTTTGGTGGTGGTTTAGGAAAATAAGACACATGCAATGACTCTGATGGTGGTTTAGGAAAGGAACACACATGCAATGACTCTGCTGGTGGTTTAAGAAAGGAACACACATGTAATGACACTAGTGGATCCATGTGGTTTGGAAAAATAAGACACATGCAATGATTCTAGTGGTGGTTTTGGAAAGGAGGACACATGCAATTACTATGGTGGTGGTTTAGTAAAGGAAGACACATGCAATGACTCTGGTGGTGGCTTAGGAAAAGAAGACACATGAAATGACTCTAGTGGTGGTTTACGAAAGTAACACACATGCAATGACTCTAGTGGTGGTTTAGGAAAGGAACACACATGGAATGACTCTGGTGGTGGTTTAGGAAAGGAAGACACATTCAATGACCTGGTGGTGGTTTAGGAAAAGAAGACTCATACATTGCAAATGTATCTATAATTTTTGGTGTTCCATGCTTGGTTTTATCTACTTTCTTGTGTTTTGTCCATACTTTGGTGTACTTTTCATTTGATTTCTTGGACTAGCCTATTAACAAGAGCCACAGTGCCAGTTGACTATTTTCTGCTGTTTTTGGTTCTAGGAAAGTCATAAAATGAATATTCTTGGAATTGGACGGGACAAAAGCCAAAGTTCCTATTTTACCGGAAGACTCATGGAGCCAGAAGGAGAGTCGCAGAGGGGCCACAGGGTGGCCACACCCGCCCTCCCAGGCGCGGGTACCCGCAGGCCGCGCCAGGGCATGGTGTGCGCTCCCTGGCTAGCCATCGACCTTGACTCCTTCGCCTATATATTCCTCCCGAGGCAAAAAGCCTAGATCATCAATCAGAAATCCACGAAAAGTTCCGCAGTGCCGCCACCACCGAAGGGGAGATTCGGGGGACAGAAAGTCTCTATTTTCGCACCCTGCCGGGACGGGGAATTGCCCCCGGAGCCATCTCCATCGATCTCCACCGCCATCTCCATCACCATTGCTGATTCCCATGATGAGGAGGGAGCAGTTCTTCCTCGAGGCTAAGGGTTCTACCGGTAGCTATGTGTTCATCTCTCTCTATGCATGATCTTATTGAGATCATGAGCTTGTAATCTATAGATCAGCCTTGCTACTCAAGTGCTTTAATAGATCTCTGCTCTCCCCATGTGTGTGAAGTTGACAGTGTGCACACCATGGTGGCACTTAGGCTAGAGATTACAAATACTTGTTATGAGTTATATTTGGAGTTGGATGTCTTTATGAAATTGTGGTGTTTGTTTGAACCATCTAAAGCTCAAGGTGACAACGTGGGGTTATCTAGATGTGGAAAGCGAACTTTGAGGTGTGCTGTTATAGCCCTACCATTAATTAGAGTGTCCAACCGGAGAATAGTTCAGCGTAGTATCATAAAGAAGAATATATTTATATGAGAGTGTTCACTAGGCCTTGTTTCTAAGCATTGATACACCGTTTGCAATTAGATCTATTACATGTTTGCTTGCTTCCTTCTTTATTTTATTTTTACTTTAGTCTTTTCCACGCCTTCAAGCTATTTTATATCACCGATACCACTTATAATTATGCATACGACTTGTATTTCACTATCTCTTCGCCGAACTAGTGCACCTATACACCCGACAAGTGTATTGGGTGTGTTGAGGACACAAGGGACTTCTTGTATATAGATTGCAGGGTTTCTTAAGAGGGAATACCTTTGACCACTTCCTCCCTAAGTTCGATAAACCTTGGGTGATCCACTTAAGGGAAAACTTGCTGCTGTTCTACAAACCTCTGCACTTGGAGGCCCAACAACTGTCTACAAGAATAGAAGTGCGTAGACATCAAGCTATTTTCTGGCGCCGTTGCCGGGGAGGTAAGGTAAAGGGTATTCACACCGGAGGATTAAAAAAGAAGAACCTCCCACGACAAATGCCTATTTTCTGGCGCCGTTGCCGGGGAGGTAAGGTAAAAGGTACTCACATCCTCCGGTGTGAGTGCTCGAAGTTATTTCCTTTAGATTCTGCAATTTTGTCTTTTTATTTCTTATTTTCACTAGTTAGGCTTAATGGAAAACAACAACAAAATTAGAGAGCTTTTTAGTATTTTTCCTAAGATAGAACTTGAATTGTCTGAAAAGAAAATTAAAAAACCCATGGAACTTTCTTTGCATGCTAATAGCAATATTATTAGTATGAATCTTTTGAACACCTTTGTTACTAATGCTATGGAAACGTCTAAGCTTGGGGAAGTTAGTTTTTATGAAAATGATCTTTTTAGTTCCCCAACTTTAAAGAAGAAAATTTGCTTTGATGATACTTTATCTCCCATATGTGGTAATTCTGATGATACTTGTGATATTTTAAATCCACATACTGAAAGCATCCCTTTTAAAATACCTATAAAAATTGTTGAACGTGTTATGAATAACTGCTATTTTGGAGATGGAACTGTCCATCCTGGTGATCATTTACTCCTTATACATGAATTATGCGAGTTGTTCAAGTGTGCAGGTATTTCAATGAACAAAGTTAAGAGGAAGTTATTCCCTATTTCACTTAAGGGCAAAGCAAGGGAGTGGTATGAGCTACTAGATGATCCTCACCATTTGGAGTGGAAGGAACTTGAATCTCTCTTTTACTCTAAATTTTATCCTCCTCATGAAATTCATAAAGATAGGAGTTACATTTATAATTTTCATCCTCATGATGGAGAAAGTATTGCCCAAGCATGGGGGAGATTGAAGTCACTAATGCTCAAATGTCCCATTCTTGAGCTCCCCAGTAATATTGTTATTAATAATTTCTATGTAAGTATTTCAGGACATTACAAGGACTACCTAGATACTTGTTTAGAGGGATCCTTCACAAGTAAGGACGTCAAAGCTAAGTGGGATCTTCTTGAAACAATTCAAAGCAATAACGAAGATTGGGATAACAACAAAGGTAAAGAACCAGGTATAAACTATGAGTATGATTGCATTAAGTCTTTTGCTGAAACTATTGATTTTCAATAGCTTAGTGCTAAATATGGTCTTGATCCTCAAATTCTTGTTGATTGTTATAGAACCTTTGCTTGTCATATTAATGCTCCTAAAGAAAAAATGGGACATGTATCATGAGCCTTATAAAGACACTTGCATGGAAAATGAAATTGTTATTAATGATAGCAATAAACAATTTCAAACCTCTGAAAGTACTACTTCTTATAAGCATGTTAATTTTTGTGGAATACATAGACCTTGTGAGAATAATCAAATTGAAGAAGAATATTGTATCACCCACAGGAATGAAAAAACTAGAACGTGGTATAGGGCTCTAAATGATCTTGGTAAAAAAGTTTGTGCCCTCTATCCTTTTATTTGTGAACTTTGCTTTGAAATGGGTGATTTCAATTTTCAATGCTCAGGCCATAATAATAGCCCTTCTAATCCTATGAGTACTGCAAGTTTGTATTGTGATGACATGATCACTCCTAATCAGCATGATGAACTTACATTATTTTTGGGGTGTGAAGAGTTATCAAGAAAAACCTCTTTGGTAGATATGGGTGTTTTTGATATGAATAGTGTGATGCATGGTTGTCATCTTTATTGTGTTGATAATTGCCACACAAATACTTACATACAAAATATTATAAAATATGAGATCTTACCAAAATATGACATGACTAATATGTGTTTTGGTCTTATTAATGAAAAGGAGGAATCCTCCAAAGTTTCGTATATTGTCTCTACCAATGAACCAGGGTATATGGAGAAGCTTCTTTTCAAGCCTCTCCCTCCTAAAGATAAGAAGAAAAAGAAGAAAAGGAGGAGTAAAAGGAGAGAGGAAACGGTATTTCCCCCTAAGCATGTTGCTCCTATTATAGTTTTTGATGAGTCTGAACTCGATAATGTTCCTATGCCTGTTACCTATAGTAGTGATCATGATTGAGAAAAGCACACTACTTTTGATATTAATAATCTGTTCGGTAATTCTGAAAATGATGATATTAATATTTTTTATACTATTAGTGCTACCCATGATCCTTCCAATGATGATATGTTTACAAATGAACACACTTGGGAAGATAACTATTCTATTGCTTATGATGATTCTATACCTCCAATATATGATGATTACAATGATGAATATGATATTTTCAGTCCACCTACTATTGAGGAGGAAATTAATTATGATTACAATATGCCTCCTATATTTGATGATTATGGTGATGAGAATAATAATGATAGCTATTTTGTTGAATTTGATCCCACTACAATTAATAAGAATGACTATGTTTATGTGGGGAGTATTAATTCTTTTATGCATGTAGCTCATGATAAGAATGTTTCATGTGATAGTTATATTGTTAATTTTATTCATGATTCTATTGAAAGTTATTATGAGAGAGGGAAACATGGTTTTATGCATCTCAAGAATATTAAGTTTCCCCTCTTTATGTTGAAAATCTTTAAGTTGCACTTGTTTTTCTTTCCTATGCTTGTTGCTTTGTGCTTTCATGACTTGTTTCTTTACAAGATTCCTATGCATAGGAAGTGGGTTAGACTTAAATGTGTTTTGAATTTGCTTCTTGATGCTCTCTTTTACTTAAATTCATATTTCTTATGTGAGCATCTTCTCAAACTATCATGCCTAACTTAAAGGCGTTAAAGAAAAGTACTTATTGGGAGATAATCTAAAAGTTTTAGATGAGACTTGGAAGTTATTACTTCAGTAATAACCGATCCTTATACTTTTTATTTGCTTTTTGTGCCAAGAGTAACCTCTAAAGAGAGAGAAGTAATGATTGGGAAAGTTGCTGCACTGAAACAGATTTCTGTGCTTCACCGTAAAAATTCGTGTAAAATCTCTGAACATCTTTTTGAGGCATGAATTTTTGTGCTTCTGCCCCAGGTTGTTATCTAACTTTTGTTAGTTGAACACTTTTTAATTTGAGCAACAGAAGGTCTTCGAAAAAATTCGTCTTTACCTGCTGGTTTGTTTTGACAGATTTCTGCCATTTTCTGCATTTGCTTCTTCTTGGTTCCTTTTTGAGTTCTTTTGGGGAATTGAGATTTTTGAGGGAAGTTCTTCAGTAGCTAGTGTTATAATGGAAGTTTATTGTTATTAGAACTGAACCTTAAGACCTATTATCTTGAGTGCACTAATTTTGCTAATAAAGATTGTGTGAAGTTTTGTATGAAGGAAAAATTTTAGGTGTATGGAAGGAATGAGTAATGAGATGAAGGATGGACTAAAGCTCAAGCTTGGGGATGCCACGCGTGTCACCCCAAGAAATATCCAAGCAGTACAAGCGTCAAAGCTTGGGGATTCCCAAGGCATCCCCCTCTTCATCAATAAAAATCCCAGTTTTCTTCCAAACGCTTCATTTCTATTGTTTCATGCATAGTTGTGTTGTTCTTAGAGCGTCTTCTTTTTCATTTTAGTTTTGGTTTTTCGTTTGCTTGGTTTTCTTAGTTTGCTGAATAAATCGGTTGGACCCCCTCTTTCATGTATTGGTTTTCAAATAGTTTGGTTTGGTTTGGAAAAGAGTAGGAAAGCTCATGCTTAAGTGGTAAAGAGAGCTTGTTTTTGACTGTGGCCTATGCTTCGTCATGCCATGCTTGATATTGTTTTGGTTTTATGCTTAGTATTCTTTGTTGTAGCATGACTTGTTATAAACAATTGAGATTTCGTAATGTGCCTTGGATGAATCATGCGCTGTTTTAGCATATTAAAGCATAGTATAGTGGTATTCTCCTTTCATGCTTTATTTGGGTTGACTTGGCACATGCTCACACCATGTTATGACTATCCAAAGTCACCATAGCCTTTATGATCCTTTAGTTTTCAACTTGTAGTATGACTTTATGCTTTGATCAATGATGTTTTGTCGCTCTTCATGATTATGGCCATTATTGCTCTCTTAGTTTGTCGCTCCCAGTCTTTTGCTAGCCTCCATAACCAAGTATGAGTTCCACTCATGCATTCAACTGCCTAAACCAAGTTATTCCAAAGAGTCCACCATACCTACCTATTAGCATATGCTATTCCAAGTATATTCATGCTTTTGTTACCTTCCAAATTAAGCTTGTTATGAGAAAACTAGTGATTAAAGCTCTCACGAACTTGATGGCACACTTTACTTTTATTGCCCTTAATAAACTTGAACCATTGTATCGTCTATGTTGTATATGCTTGCACTTATTTGTTGGGGATTAGCAGAACCATGCTGTCATGGGGAACGCTTTCAACATTGCACTGGTACTTTGTACCTAGTTGATATCATGCTCTTTTGTCTATGGATGTCGTCGGTGTGAAATGAAAGGGGAGCTTGTAAGTCCATGGAGTTATGTATATGTGATAGAGAAACGCCTGGGCCGCTGGTCTAATCCATGCTGACATGGTGGAAACCTGCAGCGTAACCATAATGAGTTGTCTATGAAGCATTCTTCTTATAAAAAAAGAGTACTATATTGAGAAAAAAAGAGAAAAAGAAAAAAGAGATTATGGAAAGAGGAAAGAGAGAAAAAAGCACCATATTCCCATGGTAAATAAGAAGATTGCTGAGATGCTCATTGTCTGCTTGCCTTGTCATTTTGATATGGGGATTCTTCCGTATCATCGGGCAAGGGGTACCCCGTTGGCGGTTCTCTATGATACACATGTACTTAAGATGACAAGAACTTACCGGTGACTAAACTTGAGTAGCATGAGGGGCGACCCTCGTATTCAAGGTACATGAGATTTCTAACTTATACTTCGTCAAGCATGTACACCATAGTTTGTTCACTTTAACTTTAATCACTTCAAGATGCTTATGATAGGGGCAATGAGAGCTGAAAGCTAATAAGTAACATAATTTTTGGAAGCTCTTTATGAAACTTGAATCCCTACTTCCTTCTATGAAGGCCTTTCTTTTACTTTTTTGTTGAGTCTCCACCTTCTATCTTTATGCACCTACTTTGAGAGCATAGTGGCCATTCTTAGTTCTATGTACATTATCACAAGACTTGTTGATTCATGCATAGCTTTGATATTGCTTGTTTTAAACTATTTGTATCTATTCACTCTTATGAACTTTGAAGGTGTCCTATGCATTTATATTTTCTACTCTATGAGGGACAAGCTGAATGCCACTATGATATGTTTCTTTATGTGAAACAAACAAACGTCTTGCAAAGCATTGTTATTCATGAATCTTTTGTTTGTGCCTTTTCATGTTGCAACATGGTTTCTTTGCCTTATTGCTAGAACCTTGTCTTTCATGTTATGATTGAAGTACTATGATCCCAGCTTTGAATGTTTTACAAATACTTTGATCAAGTTTATGATGGTGCATGTCACCTTAAAAATTATTCTTTCTTTTTATCACTTACCTACTCGAGAACGAGCAGGAGTTAAGCTTGGGGATGTTGATACATTGCAAATGTATCTATAATTTTTGGTGTTCCATGCTTAGTTTTATCTACTTTCTTGTGTTTTGTCCATACTTTGAAGTACTTTTCATTTGATTTCTTGGACTAACCTATTAACAAGAGCCATAGTGCCAGTTGCCTGTTTTTTGTTGTTTTTGGTTCCAGGAAAGTCAGAAAATGAATATTCTCGGAATTGGACGGGACAAAAGCCAAAGTTCCTATTTTATCGAAAGATTCACGGAGCCAGAAGGAGAGTCGGAGAGGGGCCACAGGGTGGTCACACCCCCCCATGCGCGGGTACCCCCAGGATGCGCCAGGGCATGGTGTGGGCCCCCTAGCTGGCCACCGACCTTGCCTCATTCGCCTATATATTCCTCCCGAGGCAAAAACCCTAGATCGTCAATCAGAAATCCATGAAAAGTTCCGCAGCGCCGCCACCACTGAAGGGGAGATTCGAGGGATAGAAAGTCTCTGTTCCGGCACCCTGCCGGGACAGGGAAGTGCCCCCATAGCCATCTCCATCGATCTCCACCGCCATCTCCATCACCATTGCTGATTCCCATGATGTGGAGGGAGTAGTTCTTCCTCGAGGCTAAGGGTTCTACCGGTAGCTATGTGTTCATCTCTCTCTCTATGCATGATCTTATTGAGATCATGAGCTTGTAATCTATAGATCTACCTTGCTACTCAAGTGCTTTAATAGATCTCTGCTCTCCCCATGTGTGTGAAGTTGACAGTGTGCACACCATGGTGGCACTTAGGCTAGAGATTACAAATACTTGTTATGAGTTCTATTTGGAGTTGGATGTCTTTATGAAATTGTGGTGTTTGTTTGAACCATCTAGAGCTCAAGGTAACAGTGTGGGGTTATCTAGATGTGGAAAGCGAACTTTGAGGTGTGCTGTTATAGACCTACCGTGGATTAGAGTGTCCAACCGGAGAGTAGTTAAGTGTAGTATCATAAAGAAGAATATATTTATATGGGAGTGTTCACTAGTGAAAGTATGATCCCTAGGACTTGTTTCTAAGCATTGATACACCGTTTGCAATTAGATCTGTTATATGTTTGCTTGCTTCCTTCTTTATTTTAGTTTTACTTTAGTCTTTTCCACGCCGTCAAACTATTTTCTATCACCGATACCACTTATAATTATCCATAACACTAGTATTTCACTATCTCTTCGCCGAACTAGTGCACCTATACACCTGACAAATGTATTGGCTGTGTTGGACACAAGAGACTTCTTGTATCTTGATTGCAGGGTTGCTTGAGAGGGAATACCCTTGACCACTTCCTCCCTGAGTTCGATAAACCTTGGGTGATCCACTTAAGGAAAAACTTGCTGCTATTCTACAAACCTCTACACTTGGAGGCCTAACAACTGTCTACAAGAATAGAAGTGCGTAGACATCAAAGACACATGCAATGACTCTGATGGTGGTTTAGGAAAAGAACACACGTGTAATGACTCTAGTGGTGGTTTTGTAAAAGAACACAAATTCAATGACTCTAGTGGTGGTTGAGGAAAGAAACACACATGCAATGACTCTGGTGGTAGTTTAGGAAAGGAACAAACATGCACTGACTCTGGTGGTGGTTTAGGAAAGGAAGACACATGCAATGACTGGTGGATCCATGTTGTTTAGGAAAAGAAGACACCTGGAATGACTCTAGTGGTGGTTTAGGAAAGGAAGCCACATGCAATGACTTTGGTGGTGGTTTAGGAAAAGAAGACACATCCAATGGCTCTTATGGTGATTTAGGAAAGGAACACACGTGCAATGACTCTGCTGGTGGTTTAAGAAAGGAACACACATGCAATGACTCTGGTGGATCCATGTGGTTTAGGAAAAGAAGGCACATGCAATGACTCTGGTGGTGGTTTAAAAAGGAACACACGTGCAATGACACTAGTGGATCCATGTCGTTTGGGAAAATAAGACACATGTCTTGACTCTGGTGGTGGTTTTGGAAAGGAGGACACATGCAATGAATCTAGTGGTGGTTTAGGAAAGGAAGACACATCCAATGACTCTGGGGTGGTTTAGGAAAACAAGACACATGCAATGACTCTAGTGGTTGTTTAGGAAATGAACACACCTGCAATGACTCTGGTGGTTGTTTAGGAAAGGAAGACACATTCAATGACTCTAGTTGTGGTTTAGGAAAAGAAAACGCATGCAACGACTCTGGTGGTGGTTTAGGAAAAGAATACACGTGTAATGAGTATAGTGGTGGTTTTGAAAAGAACATACATTCAATGACTCTGGTGGTAGTTTAGGAAAGGAACAAACATTCAATGACTCTGGTGGTGGTTTAGGAAAGGAAGACACATGCAATGACTCCGATGGATCCATGTGGTTTAGGAAAAGAAGACACATGCAATGACTCTGGTGGTGGTTTAGGAAAGGAACGTGCATGCAATGACTCTGTTGGTGGTTTAGGAAAATAAGACACATGCAATGACTCTAGTGGTGGTTTAGGATAATAAGACACATGCAATGACACTGGTGGTTTAGGAATAGAACACACGTGTAATGACTCGAGTGGTGGTTTTGGAAAAGAACACACATTCAATGACTCTGGTGGTGGTTTAGGAAAGAAACACACATACAATGACTCTAGTGGTGGTTTAGGAAAGTAACAAACATGCAATGACTCTGGTGGTGGTTTAGGAAAGGAAGACACATGCAATGACTCTGGTGGATCCATTTGGTTTAAGAAAAGAAGACACATGCAATGACTCTGGTGGTGGCTTAGGAAAGGAAGACACATGCAATGACTTTGGTGGTAGTTTTGGAAAATATGACACATGCAATGACTGTGGTGGAGGTTTATGAAAGAAACGCACATGCAATGACTCTGGTGGTGGTTTAGGAAAGGAAGACACATGCAATGACTCTGGTGGATCCATGTGGTTTAGGAAAAGAAGACACATGCAATGACTCTGGTGGTTTAGAAAAGGAACAAACATGCAATGACTCTGATGGTGGTTTAAGAAAGGAACACACATGCAATGACACTGGTGGATCCATGTGGTTTAGAAAGAGAAGACACATGCAATGACTCTGGTGGTGGTTTAGGAAAGGAAGACACATGGAATGACTCTGGTGGTGGTTTTGGAAAGGAACACACATGCAATGACTCTGGTGGATCCATGTGGTTTAGGAAAAGAAGACACATGTAATGACTCTTGTGGTGGTTTAGGAAAGGAAGACACATGTAATGACTTTGGTGGTGGTTTAGGAAAAGAAGACACATGCAATGACTCTGATGGTAGTTTAGGAAAGGAACACACATGCAATGACTCTGCTGGTGGTTTAACAAAGGAACACACATGCAATGACTCTGGTGGATCAATGTGGTTTAGGAAAAGAAGACACATGCAATGAATCTGGTGGTGGTTTAAGCAAGGAACACACATGTAGAGACACTATTGGATCCATGTGGTTTAGAAAAATAAGACACATGTAATGACTCTGGTGGTGGTTTTGGAAAGGAGGACACATGGAATTACTCTGGTGGTGGTTTAGGAAAGGAAGACACATGCAATGACTCTGGCGATGGCTTAGGAAAAGAAGACACATGCAATGACTCTAGTGGTGGTTTAGGAAAGGAACACACATGCAATGACTCTAGTGGTGGTTTTGGAAAGGAACACACATGCAATGACTCTGGTGGTGGTTTAGGAAAGGAAGACACATTCAATGACTCTGGTGGTGGTTTAGGAAAAGAAGACACATGCAATCACTATGTTGGTGGTTTAGGACAAGAAGACACGTGTAATGACTCTAGTGGTGGTTGAGGAAAAGAAGACACATGCAATGACTCTGGTGGTGGTTGAGGAAAAGAAGACACATGCAATGACTCTAGTGGTAGTTTAGGAAAGGAACCCACATGGAATGACTCTAGTTTTGGTTTAGGAAAGGAACACACATGCAATGACTCTGGTGGTGGTTTAGGAAAGGATGAACCATTCAATGATAGTGGTGGAGGTTTAGGAAAAGAAGACACATGCAATGACTCTGGTGGTGGTTTAGGAAAACAACAGACGTGTAATGACCCTAGTGGTGGTTTTAAAATAAGTTAACACATTCAATGACTCTGGTGGTGGTTTAGGAGAGAAACACACATGCAATGACTCTGGTGGTGGTTTAGGAAAGGAACAATCATGCAATGACTCCGGTGGTGGTTTAGGAAAGGAAGACACATGCAATGACTCTGGTGGATCCATTTGGATTAGGAAAAGAAGACACATGCAATGACTCTGGTGGTGGTTTACGAAAGGAAGACACATGTAGTGACTCTAGTGGTGGTTTAGGAAAATATGATATATGCAATGACTCTGGTGGTGGTTTAGGAAAGGAACACACATGCAATAACTCTATTGGTGGTTTAAGAAAGGAACATTCATGCAATGACCCTGGTGGATCCATGTGGTTTAGGAAAAGAAGACACATGCAATGACTCTGGTGGTGGTTTAGGAAAGGAACACACATGCAATGACTCTAGTGGTGGTTTAAGAAAGGAACTCCTATGCAATGACACTCGTGGATCCATGTGGTTTAGGAAAAGTAGACACATGTAATGACTCTGGTGGTGGTTTAGGAAAGGAAGACACATGCAATGACTCTTATGGTGGTTTAGGAAAGGTACACACATGCAATGAATCTGGTGGTGGTTTAAGCAAGGAACACACATGTAATGACACTAGTGGATCCATGTGGTTTGGAAAAATATGACACATGCAATTACTCTGTTGGTGGTTTAGGAAAGAAAGACACATGCAATGACTCTGGCTGTGGCTTAGGAAAAGAAGACACATGTAATGACTCTGGTGGTGGTATAGGAAAGGAAGACACATGCAATGACTCTGGTGGATCCATGTGGTTTAGGAAAATAAGACACATGTAATGACTCTAGCGGTGGTTTAGGAAAGGAAGACACATGCAATGACTTTGGTGGTGGTTTAGGAAAAGAAGCCAGATGCAATGACTCTGATGGTGGTTTAGGAAAGGAACACACATGCAATGACTCTACTGGTGGTTTAAGAAAGGAACACACATGCAATTACTCTGGTGGATCCATGCGGTTTACGAAAAGAAGACACGTGTAATGACTCTAGTGGTGGTTTTGTAAAAGAAAACACATTGAATTACTCTGGTTGTGGTTTAGGAAAGAAACACACATGCAATGACTCTGGTGGTGGTTTAGGAAAGGAACAAACATGCAATGACTCTAGTGGTGGTTTAGGAAAGGAAGACACGTGCAATGACTCTGGTAGTGGTTTAGGAAACAAACACAAATGCAATGAATCTAGTGGTGGTTTAAGACAGGAACACACATTCACTGACTCTGGTGGTGGTTTAGGAAAAGAAGACACATCCAATGACTCTGATGGTGGTTTAGGAAAAGAGGACACATGCAATTAATCTAGTGGTGGTTTAGGAAAGGAAGACACATGCAATGACTCTGGTGGTGGTTTAGGAAAGGAAGACACATGCAATGACTCTGGTGGATCCATATGGTTTATGAAAAGAAGACACATGCAATGACTCTGGTGGTGGTTTAGAAAAGGAACAAACATGCAATGACTCTGATGGTGGTTTAAGAAAGGAACACACATGCAATGACACTGGTGGATCCATGTGGTTTAGAAAAAGAAGACACATGCAATGACTCTGGTGGTGGTTTAGGAAAGTAAGACACATGCAATGACTCTGGTGGTGGTTTTGGAAAGGAACACACATGCAATGACTCTGGTGGATCCATGTGGTTTAGGAAAAAAAGACACATGTAATGACTCTGGTGGTGGTTTAGGAAAGGAAGACACATGCAATGACTTTGGTGGTAGTTTAGGAAAATAAGACACATGCAATGACTCTGATGGTGGTTTAGGAAATGTACACACATGCAATGATTCTGCTGGTAGTTTAAGAAAGGAAAACACATGCAATGACTCTGGTGGACCCATGTGGCTTAGGAAAAGAAGACACATGCAATGACTCTTATGGTGGTTTAGGAAAGGTACACACATGCAATGAATCTGGTGGTGGTTTAAGCAAGGAACACACATGTAATGACACTAGTGGATCCATGTGGTTTGGAAAAATATGACACATGCAATTACTCTGTTGGTGGTTTAGGAAAGAAAGACACATGCAATGACTCTGGCTGTGGCTTAGGAAAAGAAGACACATGTAATGACTCTGGTGGTGGTATAGGAAAGGAAGACACATGCAATGACTCTGGTGGATCCATGTGGTTTAGGAAAATAAGACACATGTAATGACTCTAGCGGTGGTTTAGGAAAGGAAGACACATGCAATGACTTTGGTGGTGGTTTAGGAAAAGAAGACAGATGCAATGACTCTGATGGTGGTTTAGGAAAGGAACACACATGCAATGACTCTACTGGTGGTTTAAGAAAGGAACACACATGCAATTACTCTGGTGGATCCATGCGGTTTACGAAAAGAAGACACGTGTAATGACTCTAGTGGTGGTTTTGGAAAAGAAAACACATTGAATTACTCTGGTTGTGGTTTAGGAAAGAAACACACATGCAATGACTCTGGTGGTGGTTTAGGAAAGGAACAAACATGCAATGACTCTAGTGGTGGTTTAGGAAAGGAAGACACATGCAATGACTCTGGTGGATCCATGTGGTTTAGGAAAAAAAGACACATGTAATGACTCTGGTGGTGGTTTAGGAAAGGAAGACACATGCAATGACTTTGGTGGTGGTTTAGGAAAATAAGACACATGCAATGACTCTGATGGTGGTTTAGGAAATGAACACACATGCAATGATTCTGCTGGTGGTTTAAGAAAGGAAAACACATGTAATGACTCTGGTGGACCCATGTGGCTTAGGAAAAGAAGACACATGCAATGACTCTGGTGGTGCTTTAAGAAAGGAACACACATGCAATGACACTAGTGGATCCATGTGGTTTGGGAAAATAATACACATGCAATAACTCTCGTGGTGGTTTTGGAAAAGAGGACACATGCAATTAATCTAGTGGTGGTTTAGGAAAGGAAGACACATGCAATGACTCTAGTGGTGGTTTAGGAAAGGAAGACACATGCAATGACTCTGGTGGATCCATATGGTTTAGGAAAAGAAGACACATGCAATGACTCTGGTGGTGGTTTAGAAAAGGAACAAACATGCAATGACTCTGATGGTGGTTTAAGAAAGGAACACACATGCAATGACACTGGTGGATCCATGTGGTTTAGAAAAAGAAGACACATGCAATGACTCTGGTGGTGGTTTAGGAAAGGAAGACACATGCAATGACTCTGGTGGTGGTTTTGGAAAGGAACACACATGCAATGACTCTGGTGGATCCATGTGGTTTAGGAAAAGAAGACACATGTAATGACTCTTGTGGTGGTTTAGGAAAGGAAGACACATGCAATGACTTTGGTGGTGGTTTGGGAAAAGAAGACACATGCAATGACTCTGATGGTAGTTTAGGAAAGGAACACACATGCAATGACTCTGTTGGTGGTTTAACAAAGGAACACACATGCAATGACTCTGGTGGATCAATGTGGTTTAGGAAAAGAAGACACATGCAATGAATCTGGTGGTGGTTTAAGCAAGGAACACACATGTAACGACACTATTGGATCCATGTGGTTTAGGAAAAGAAGACACATGTAATGACTCTTATGGTGGTTTAGGAAAGGAAGACACATGCAATGACTCTTATGGTGGTTTAGGAAAGGTACACACATGCAATGAATCTGGTGGTGGTTTAAGCAAGGAACACACATGTAATGACACTAGTGGATCCATGTGGTTTGGAAAAATATGACACATGCAATTACTCTGTTGGTGGTTTAGGAAAGAAAGACACATGCAATGACTCTAGCTGTGGCTTAGGAAAAGAAGACACATGTAATTACTCTGGTGGTGGTATAGGAAAGGAAGACACATGCAATGACTCTGGTGGATCCATGTGGTTTAGGAAAATAAGACACATGTAATGACTCTAGCGGTGGTTTAGGAAAGGAAGACACATGCAATGACTTTGGTGGTGGTTTAGGAAAAGAAGACAGATGCAATGACTCTGATGGTGGTTTAGGAAAGGAACACACATGCAATGACTCTACTGGTGGTTTAAGAAAGGAACACACATGCAATTACTCTGGTGGATCCATGCGGTTTACGAAAAGAAGACACGTGTAATGACTCTAGTGGTGGTTTTGGAAAAGAAAACACATTGAATTACTCTGGTTGTGGTTTAGGAAAGATACACACATGCAATGACTCTGGTGGTGGTTTAGGAAAGGAACAAACATGCAATGACTCTGGTGGTGGTTTAGGAAAGGAAGACACATGCAATGACTTTGGTGGTGGTTTAGGAAAATAAGACACATGCAATGACTCTGATGGTGGTTTAGGAAATGAACACACATGCAATGATTCTGCTGGTGGTTTAAGAAAAGAAAACACATGCAATGACTCTGGTGGACCCATGTGGCTTAGGAAAAGAAGACACATGCAATGACTCTGGTGGTGCTTTAAGAAAGGAACACACATGCAATGACACTAGTGGATCCATGTGGTTTGGGAAATAATACACATGCAATAACTCTCGTGGTGGTTTTGGAAAAGAGGACACATGCAATTAATC
Source organism: Avena sativa (assembly GCA_916181665.1). NCBI lineage: Eukaryota > Viridiplantae > Streptophyta > Magnoliopsida > Poales > Poaceae > Avena > Avena sativa. The sequence continues at coordinate 369,846,542 of OV702291.1, read as the reverse complement.
TAGTGGTGGTTTAGGAAAGGAAGACACATGCAATGACTCTGGTGGTGGTTTAGGAAAGGAAGACACATGCAATGACTCTGGTGGATCCATATGGTTTAGGAAAAGAAGACACATGCAATGACTCTGGTGGTGGTTTAGAAAAGGAACAAACATGCAATGACTCTGATGGTGGTTTAAGAAAGGAACACACATGCAATGACACTGGTGGATCCATGTGGTTTAGAAAAAGAAGACACATGCAATGACTCTGGTGGTGGTTTAGGAAAGGAAGACACATGCAATGACTCTGGTGGTGGTTTTGGAAAGGAACACACATGCAATGACTCTGGTGGATCCATGTGGTTTAGGAAAAGAAGACACATGTAATGACTCTTGTGGTGGTTTAGGAAAGGAAGACACATGCAATGACTTTGGTGGTGGTTTAGGAAAAGAAGACACATGCAATGACTCTGATGGTAGTTTAGGAAAGGAACACACATGCAATGACTCTACTGGTGGTTTAACAAAGGAACACACATGCAATGACTCTGGTGGATCAATGTGGTTTAGGAAAAGAAGACACATGCAATGAATCTGGTGGTGGTTTAAGCAAGGAACACACATGTAACGACACTATTGGATCCATGTGGTTTAGGAAAAGAAGACACATGTAATGACTCTGGTGGTGGTTTAGGAAAGGAAGACACATGCAATGACTCTTATGGTGGTTTAGGAAAGGTACACACATGCAATGAATCTGGTGGTGGTTTAAGCAAGGAACACACATGTAATGACACTAGTGGATCCATGTGGTTTGGAAAAATATGACACATGCAATTACTCTGTTGGTGGTTTAGGAAAGAAAGACACATGCAATGACTCTGGTTGTGGCTTAGGAAAAGAAGACACATGTAATGACTCTGGTGGTGGTATAGGAAAGGAAGACACATGCAATGACTCTGGTGGATCCATGTGGTTTAGGAAAATAAGACACATGTAATGACTCTAGCGGTGGTTTAGGAAAGGAAGACACATGCAATGACTTTGGTGGTGGTTTAGGAAAAGAAGACAGATGCAATGACTCTGATGGTGGTTTAGGAAAGGAACACACATGCAATGACTCTACTGGTGGTTTAAGAAAGGAACACACATGCAATTACTCTGGTGGATCCATGCGGTTTACGAAAAGAAGACACGTGTAATGACTCTAGTGGTGGTTTTGGAAAAGAAAACACATTGAATTTCTCTGGTTGTGGTTTAGGAAAGAAACACACATGCAATGACTCTGGTGGTGGTTTAGGAAAGGAACAAACATGCAATGACTCTAGTGGTGGTTTAGGAAAGGAAGACACATGCAATGACTCTGGTGGATCCATGTGGTTTAGGAAAAAAAAGACACATGTAATGACTCTGGTGGTGGTTTAGGAAAGGAAGACACATGCAATGACTTTGGTGGTGGTTTAGGAAAATAAGACACATGCAATGACTCTGATGGTGGTTTAGGAAATGAACACACATGCAATGATTCTGCTGGTGGTTTAAGAAAGGAAAACACATGCAATGACTCTGGTGGACCCATGTGGCTTAGGAAAAGAAGACACATGCAATGACTCTGGTGGTGCTTTAAGAAAGGAACACACATGCAATGACACTAGTGGATCCATGTGGTTTGGGAAAATAATACACATGCAATAACTCTCGTGGTGGTTTTGGAAAAGAGGACACATGCAATTAATCTAGTGGTGGTTTAGGAAAGGAAGACACATGCAATGACTCTGGTGGTGGTTTAGGAAAGGAAGACACATGCAATGACTCTGGTGGATCCATATGGTTTAGGAAAATAAGACACATGCAATGACTCTGGTGGTGGTTTAGAAAAGGAACAAACATGCAATGACTCTGATGGTGGTTTAAGAAAGGAACACACATGCAATGACACTGGTGGATCCATGTGGTTTAGAAAAAGAAGACACATGCAATGACTCTGGTGGTGGTTTAGGAAAGGAAGACACATGCAATGACTCTGGTGGTGGTTTTGGAAAGGAACACACATGCAATGACTCTGGTGGATCCATGTGGTTTAGGAAAAGAAGACACATGTAATGACTCTTGTGGTGGTTTAGGAAAGGAAGACACATGCAATGACTTTGGTGGTGGTTTAGGAAAAGAAGACACATGCAATGACTCTGATGGTAGTTTAGGAAAGGAACACACATGCAATGACTCTGCTGGTGGTTTAACAAAGGAACACACATGCAATGACTCTGGTGGATCAGTGTGGTTTAGGAAAAGAAGACACATGCAATGAATCTGGTGGTGGTTTAAGCAAGGAACACACATGTAACGACACTATTGGATCCATGTGGTTTAGGAAAATAAGACACATGTAATGACTCTGGTGGTGGTTTAGGAAAGGAAGACACATGCAATGTCTCTTATGGTGGTTTAGGAAAGGAAGACACATGCAATGACTCTGGCGATGGCTTAGGAAAAGAAGACACATGCAATGACTCTTGTGGTGGTTTAGGAAAGAAAACACATGCAATGACTCTAGTGGTGGTTTTGGAAAGGAACACACATGCAATGACTCTGGTGGTGGTTTAGGAAAGGAAGACACATGCAATGACTCTGGTGGATCCATATGGTTTAGGAAAAGAAGACACATGCAATGACTCTGGTGGTGGTTTAGAAAAGGAACAAACATGCAATGACTCTGATGGTGGTTTAAGAAAGGAACACACATGCAATGACACTGGTGGATCCATGTGGTTTAGAAAAAGAAGACACATGCAATGACTCTGGTGGTGGTTTAGGAAAGGAAGACACATGCAATCACTCTGGTGGTGGTTTTGGAAAGGAACACACATGCAATGACTCTGGTGGATCCATGTGGTTTAGGAAAAGAAGACACATGTAATGACTCTTGTGGTGGTTTAGGAAAGGAAGACACATGCAATGACTTTGGTGGTGGTTTAGGAAAAGAAGACACATGCAATGACTCTGATGGTAGTTTAGGAAAGGAACACACATGCAATGACTCTACTGGTGGTTTAACAAAGGAACACACATGCAATGACTCTGGTGGATCAATGTGGTTTAGGAAAAGAAGACACATGCAATGAATCTGGTGGTGGTTTAAGCAAGGAACACACATGTAACGACACTATTGGATCCATGTGGTTTAGGAAAAGAAGACACATGTAATGACTCTGGTGGTGGTTTAGGAAAGGAAGACACATGCAATGACTCTTATGGTGGTTTAGGAAAGGTACACACATGCAATGAATCTGGTGGTGGTTTAAGCAAGGAACACACATGTAATGACACTAGTGGATCCATGTGGTTTGGAAAAATATGACACATGCAATTACTCTGTTGGTGGTTTAGGAAAGAAAGACACATGCAATGACTTTGGTTGTGGCTTAGGAAAAGAAGACACATGTAATGACTCTGGTGGTGGTATAGGAAAGGAAGACACATGCAATGACTCTGGTGGATCCATGTGGTTTAGGAAAATAAGACACATGTAATGACTCTAGCGGTGGTTTAGGAAAGGAAGACACATGCAATGACTTTGGTGGTGGTTTAGGAAAAGAAGACAGATGCAATGACTCTGATGGTGGTTTAGGAAAGGAACACACATGCAATGACTCTACTGGTGGTTTAAGAAAGGAACACACATGCAATTACTCTGGTGGATCCATGCGGTTTACGAAAAGAAGACACGTGTAATGACTCTAGTGGTGGTTTTGGAAAAGAAAACACATTGAATTACTCTGGTTGTGGTTTAGGAAAGAAACACACATGCAATGACTCTGGTGGTGGTTTAGGAAAGGAACAAACATGCAATGACTCTAGTGGTGGTTTAGGAAAGGAAGACACATGCAATGACTCTGGTGGATCCATGTGGTTTAGGAAAAAAAGACACATGTAATGACTCTGGTGGTGGTTTAGGAAAGGAAGACACATGCAATGACTTTGGTGGTGGTTTAGGAAAATAAGACACATGCAATGACTCTGATGGTGGTTTAGGAAATGAACACACATGCAATGATTCTGCTGGTGGTTTAAGAAAGGAAAACACATGCAATGACTCTGGTGGACCCATGTGGCTTAGGAAAAGAAGACACATGCAATGACTCTGGTGGTGCTTTAAGAAAGGAACACACATGCAATGACACTAGTGGATCCATGTGGTTTGGTAAAATAATACACATGCAATAACTCTCGTGGTGGTTTTGGAAAAGAGGACACATGCAATTAATCTAGTAGTGGTTTAGGAAAGGAAGACACATGCAATGACTCTGGTGGTGGTTTAGGAAAGGAAGACACATGCAATGACTCTGGTGGATCCATATGGTTTAGGAAAAGAAGACACATGCAATGACTCTGGTGGTGGTTTAGAAAAGGAACAAACATGCAATGACTCTGATGGTGGTTTAAGAAAGGAACACACATGCAATGACACTGGTGGATCCATGTGGTTTAGAAAAAGAAGACACATGCAATGACTCTGGTGGTGGTTTAGGAAAGGAAGACACATGCAATGACTCTGGTGGTGGTTTTGGAAAGGAACACACATGCAATGACTCTGGTGGATCCATGTGGTTTAGGAAAAGAAGACACATGTAATGACTCTTGTGGTGGTTTAGGAAAGGAAGACACATGCAATGACTTTGGTGGTGGTTTAGGAAAAGAAGACACATGCAATGACTCTGATGGTAGTTTAGGAAAGGAACACACATGCAATGACTCTGCTGGTGGTTTAACAAAGGAACACACATGCAATGACTCTGGTGGATCAGTGTGGTTTAGGAAAAGAAGACACATGCAATGAATCTGGTGGTGGTTTAAGCAAGGAACACACATGTAACGACACTATTGGATCCATGTGGTTTAGGAAAATAAGACACATGTAATGACTCTGGTGGTGGTTTAGGAAAGGAAGACGCATGCAATGACTCTTATGGTGGTTTAGGAAAGGAAGACACATGCAATGACTCTGGCGATGGCTTAGGAAAAGAAGACACATGCAATGACTCTTGTGGTGGTTTAGGAAAGAAAACACATGCAATGACTCTAGTGGTGGTTTTGGAAAGGAACACACATGCAATGACTCTGGTGGTGGTTTAGGAAAGGAAGACACATTCAATTACTCTGGTGGTGGTTTAGGAAAAGAAGACACATGCAATCACTCTGTTGGTGGTTTAGGACAAGAAGACACGTGTAATGACTCTAGTGGTGGTATTGGAAAAGAACACACATTCAATGACTCTGGTAGTGGTTTAGGAAAGAAACACACATGCAATGACTCTGGTGGTGGTTTAGGAAATGAACAAACATGCAATGACTCTGGTGGTGGTTTAGGAAAGGAAGACACATGCAATGACTCTGGCGGATCCATGTGGTTTAGGAAAAGAAGACACATGTAATGACTCTGGTGGTGGTTTATGAAAGGAAGACACATGCAATGACTTTGGTGGTGTTTTAAGAAAGGAACACACATGCAATGACACGGGTGGATCCATGTGGTTTAGGAAAACAAGACACATGCAATGACTCTGGTGGTGGTTGAGGAAAAGAAGACACATGCAATGGCTCTAGTGGTAGTTTAGGAAAGGAACCCACATGCAATGACTCTAGTTTTGGTTTAGGAAAGGAACACACATGCAATAACTCTGTTGGTGGTTTAGGAAAGGATGAACCATTCAATGATAGTGGTGGAGGTTTAGGAAAAGAAGACACATGCAATGACTCTGGTGGTGGTTTAGGAAAGGTACACACATGCAATGAATCTGGTGGTGGTTTAAGCAAGGAACACACATGTAATGACACTAGTGGATCCATGTGGTTTGGAAAAATATGACACATGCAATTATTCTGTTGGTGGTTTAGGAAAGAAAGACACATGCAATGACTCTGGCTGTGGCTTAGGAAAAGAAGACACATGTAATGACTCTGGTGGTGGTATAGGAAAGGAAGACACATGCAATGACTCTGGTGGATCCATGTGGTTTAGGAAAATAAGACACATGTAATGACTCTAGCGGTGGTTTAGGAAAGGAAGACACATGCAATGACTTTGGTGGTGGTTTAGGAAAAGAAGACAGATGCAATGACTCTGATGGTGGTTTAGGAAAGGAACACACATGCAATGACTCTACTGGTGGTTTAAGAAAGGAACACACATGCAATTACTCTGGTGGATCCATGCGGTTTACGAAAAGAAGACACGTGTAATGACTCTAGTGGTGGTTTTGGAAAAGAAAACACATTGAATTACTCTGGTTGTGGTTTAGGAAAGAAACACACATGCAATGACTCTGGTGGTGGTTTAGGAAAGGAAGAAACATGCAATGACTCTAGTGGTGGTTTAGGAAAGGAAGACACATGCAATGACTCTGGTGGATCCATGTGGTTTAGGAAAAAAAGACACATGTAATGACTCTGGTGGTGGTTTAGGAAAGGAAGACACATGCAATGACTTTGGTGGTGGTTTAGGAAAATAAGACACATGCAATGACTCTGATGGTGGTTTAGGAAATGAACACACATGCAATGATTCTGCTGGTGGTTTAAGAAAGGAAAACACATGCAATGACTCTGGTGGACCCATGTGGCTTAGGAAAACAAGACACATGCAATGATTCTGGTGGTGCTTTAAGAAAGGAACACACATGCAATGACACTAGTGGATCCATGTGGTTTGGGAAAATAATACACATGCAATAACTCTCGTGGTGGTTTTGGAAAAGAGGACACATGCAATTAATCTAGTGGTGGTTTAGGAAAGGAAGACACATGCAATGACTCTGGTGGTGGTTTAGGAAAGGAAGACACATGCAATGACTCTGGTGGATCCATATGGTTTAGGAAAAGAAGACACATGCAATGACTCTGGTGGTGGTTTAGAAAAGGAACAAACATGCAATGACTCTGATGGTGGTTTAAGAAAGGAACACACATGCAATGACACTGGTGGATCCATGTGGTTTAGAAAAAGAAGACACATGCAATGACACTGGTGGTGGTTTAGGAAAGGAAGACACATGCAATGACTCTGGTGGTGGTTTTGGAAAGGAAGACACATGCAATGACTCTGGTGGATCCATGTGGTTTAGGAAAATAAGACACATGTAATGACTCTAGCGGTGGTTTAGGAAAGGAAGACACATGCAATGACTTTGGTGGTGGTTTAGGAAAAGAAGACACATGCAATGACTCTGATGGTAGTTTAGGAAAGGAACACACATGCAATGACTCTGCTGGTGGTTTAACAAAGGAACACACATGCAATGACTCTGGTGGATCAGTGTGGTTTAGGAAAAGAAGACACATGCAATGAATCTGGTGGTGGTTTAAGCAAGGAACACACATGTAACGACACTATTGGATCCATGTGGTTTAGGAAAATAAGACACATGTAATGACTCTGGTGGTGGTTTAGGAAAGGAAGACGCATGCAATGACTCTTATGGTGGTTTAGGAAACGAAGACACATGCAATGACTCTGGCGATGGCTTAGGAAAAGAAGACACATGCAATGACTCTTGTGGTGGTTTAGGAAAGAAAACACATGCAATGACTCTAGTGGTGGTTTTGGAAAGGAACACACATGCAATGACTCTGGTGGTGGTTTAGGAAAGGAAGACACATTCAATTACTCTGGTGGTGGTTTAGGAAAAGAAGACACATGCAATCACTCTGTTGGTGGTTTAGGACAAGAAGACACGTGTAATGACTCTAGTGGTGGTATTGGAAAAGAACACACATTCAATGACTCTGGTAGTGGTTTAGGAAAGAAACACACATGCAATGACTCTGGTGGTGGTTTAGGAAATGAACAAACATGCAATGACTCTGGTGGTGGTTTAGGATAGGAAGACACATGCAATGACTCTGGCGGATCCATGTGGTTTAGGAAAAGAAGACACATGTAATGACTCTGGTGGTGGTTTATGAAAGGAAGACACATGCAATGACTTTGGTGGTGTTTTAAGAAAGGAACACACATGCAATGACACGGGTGGATCCATGTGGTTTAGGAAAACAAGACACATGCAATGACTCTGGTGGTGGTTGAGGAAAAGAAGACACATGCAATGGCTCTAGTGGTAGTTTAGGAAAGGAACCCACATGCAATGACTCTAGTTTTGGTTTAGGAAAGGAACACACATGCAATAACTCTGTTGGTGGTTTAGGAAAGGATGAACCATTCAATGATAGTGGTGGAGGTTTAGGAAAAGAAGACACATGCAATGACTCTGGTGGTGGTTTAGGAAAGGTACACACATGCAATGAATCTGGTGGTGGTTTAAGCAAGGAACACACATGTAATGACACTAGTGGATCCATGTGGTTTGGAAAAATATGACACATGCAATTATTCTGTTGGTGGTTTAGGAAAGAAAGACACATGCAATGACTCTGGCTGTGGCTTAGGAAAAGAAGACACATGTAATGACTCTGGTGGTGGTATAGGAAAGGAAGACACATGCAATGACTCTGGTGGATCCATGTGGTTTAGGAAAATAAGACACATGTAATGACTCTAGCGGTGGTTTAGGAAAGGAAGACACATGCAATGACTTTGGTGGTGGTTTAGGAAAAGAAGACAGATGCAATGACTCTGATGGTGGTTTAGGAAAGGAACACACATGCAATGACTCTACTCGTGGTTTAAGAAAGGAACACACATGCAATTACTCTGGTGGATCCATGCGGTTTACGAAAAGAAGACACGTGTAATGACTCTAGTGGTGGTTTTGGAAAAGAAAACACATTGAATTACTCTGGTTGTGGTTTAGGAAAGAAACACACATGCAATGACTCTGGTGGTGGTTTAGGAAAGGAAGAAACATGCAATGACTCTAGTGGTGGTTTAGGAAAGGAAGACACATGCAATGACTCTGGTGGATCCATGTGGTTTAGGAAAAAAAGACACATGTAATGACTCTGGTGGTGGTTTAGGAAAGGAAGACACATGCAATGACTTTGGTGGTGGTTTAGGAAAATAAGACACATGCAATGACTCTGATGGTGGTTTAGGAAATGAACACACATGCAATGATTCTGCTGGTGGTTTAAGAAAGGAAAACACATGCAATGACTCTGGTGGACCCATGTGGCTTAGGAAAACAAGACACATGCAATGATTCTGGTGGTGCTTTAAGAAAGGAACACACATGCAATGACACTAGTGGATCCATGTGGTTTGGGAAAATAATACACATGCAATAACTCTCGTGGTGGTTTTGGAAAAGAGGACACATGCAATTAATCTAGTGGTGGTTTAGGAAAGGAAGACACATGCAATGACTCTGGTGGTGGTTTAGGAAAGGAAGACACATGCAATGACTCTGGTGGATCCATATGGTTTAGGAAAAGAAGACACATGCAATGACTCTGGTGGTGGTTTAGAAAAGGAACAAACATGCAATGACTCTGATGGTGGTTTAAGAAAGGAACACACATGCAATGACACTGGTGGATCCATGTGGTTTAGAAAAAGAAGACACATGCAATGACACTGGTGGTGGTTTAGGAAAGGAAGACACATGCAATGACTCTGGTGGTGGTTTTGGAAAGGAAGACACATGCAATGACTCTGGTGGATCCATGTGGTTTAGGAAAATAAGACACATGTAATGACTCTAGCGGTGGTTTAGGAAAGGAAGACACATGCAATGACTTTGGTGGTGGTTTAGGAAAAGAAGACACATGCAATGACTCTGATGGTAGTTTAGGAAAGGAACACACATGCAATGACTCTGCTGGTGGTTTAACAAAGGAACACACATGCAATGACTCTGGTGGATCAGTGTGGTTTAGGAAAAGAAGACACATGCAATGAATCTGGTGGTGGTTTAAGCAAGGAACACACATGTAACGACACTATTGGATCCATGTGGTTTAGGAAAATAAGACACATGTAATGACTCTGGTGGTGGTTTAGGAAAGGAAGACGCATGCAATGACTCTTATGGTGGTTTAGGAAACGAAGACACATGCAATGACTCTGGCGATGGCTTAGGAAAAGAAGACACATGCAATGACTCTTGTGGTGGTTTAGGAAAGAAAACACATGCAATGACTCTAGTGGTGGTTTTGGAAAGGAACACACATGCAATGACTCTGGTGGTGGTTTAGGAAAGGAAGACACATTCAATTACTCTGGTGGTGGTTTAGGAAAAGAAGACACATGCAATCACTCTGTTGGTGGTTTAGGACAAGAAGACACGTGTAATGACTCTAGTGGTGGTATTGGAAAAGAACACACATTCAATGACTCTGGTAGTGGTTTAGGAAAGAAACACACATGCAATGACTCTGGTGGTGGTTTAGGAAATGAACAAACATGCAATGACTCTGGTGGTGGTTTAGGATAGGAAGACACATGCAATGACTCTGGCGGATCCATGTGGTTTAGGAAAAGAAGACACATGTAATGACTCTGGTGGTGGTTTATGAAAGGAAGACACATGCAATGACTTTGGTGGTGTTTTAAGAAAGGAACACACATGCAATGACACGGGTGGATCCATGTGGTTTAGGAAAACAAGACACATGCAATGACTCTGGTGGTGGTTGAGGAAAAGAAGACACATGCAATGGCTCTAGTGGTAGTTTAGGAAAGGAACCCACATGCAATGACTCTAGTTTTGGTTTAGGAAAGGAACACACATGCAATAACTCTGTTGGTGGTTTAGGAAAGGATGAACCATTCAATGATAGTGGTGGAGGTTTAGGAAAAGAAGACACATGCAATGACTCTGGTGGTGGTTTAGGAAAGGTACACACATGCAATGAATCTGGTGGTGGTTTAAGCAAGGAACACACATGTAATGACACTAGTGGATCCATGTGGTTTGGAAAAATATGACACATGCAATTATTCTGTTGGTGGTTTAGGAAAGAAAGACACATGCAATGACTCTGGCTGTGGCTTAGGAAAAGAAGACACATGTAATGACTCTGGTGGTGGTATAGGAAAGGAAGACACATGCAATGACTCTGGTGGATCCATGTGGTTTAGGAAAATAAGACACATGTAATGACTCTAGCGGTGGTTTAGGAAAGGAAGACACATGCAATGACTTTGGTGGTGGTTTAGGAAAAGAAGACAGATGCAATGACTCTGATGGTGGTTTAGGAAAGGAACACACATGCAATGACTCTACTCGTGGTTTAAGAAAGGAACACACATGCAATTACTCTGGTGGATCCATGCGGTTTACGAAAAGAAGACACGTGTAATGACTCTAGTGGTGGTTTTGGAAAAGAAAACACATTGAATTACTCTGGTTGTGGTTTAGGAAAGAAACACACATGCAATGACTCTGGTGGTGGTTTAGGAAAGGAAGAAACATGCAATGACTCTAGTGGTGGTTTAGGAAAGGAAGACACATGCAATGACTCTGGTGGATCCATGTGGTTTAGGAAAAAAAGACACATGTAATGACTCTGGTGGTGGTTTAGGAAAGGAAGACACATGCAATGACTTTGGTGGTGGTTTAGGAAAATAAGACACATGCAATGACTCTGATGGTGGTTTAGGAAATGAACACACATGCAATGATTCTGCTGGTGGTTTAAGAAAGGAAAACACATGCAATGACTCTGGTGGACCCATGTGGCTTAGGAAAACAAGACACATGCAATGACTCTGGTGGTGCTTTAAGAAAGGAACACACATGCAATGACACTAGTGGATCCATGTGGTTTGGGAAAATAATACACATGCAATAACTCTCGTGGTGGTTTTGGAAAAGAGGACACATGCAATTAATCTAGTGGTGGTTTAGGAAAGGAAGACACATGCAATGACTCTGGTGGTGGTTTAGGAAAGGAAGACACATGCAATGACTCTGGTGGATCCATATGGTTTAGGAAAAGAAGACACATGCAATGACTCTGGTGGTGGTTTAGAAAAGGAACAAACATGCAATGACTCTGATGGTGGTTTAAGAAAGGAACACACATGCAATGACACTGGTGGATCCATGTGGTTTAGAAAAAGAAGACACATGCAATGACTCTGGTGGTGGTTTAGGAAAGGAAGACACATGCAATGACTCTGGTGGTGGTTTTGGAAAGGAACACACATGCAATGACTCTGGTGGATCCATGTGGTTTAGGAAAAGAAGACACATGTAATGACTCTTGTGGTGGTTTAGGAAAGGAAGACACATGCAATGACTTTGGTGGTGGTTTAGGAAAAGAAGACACATGCAATGACTCTGATGGTAGTTTAGGAAAGGAACACACATGCAATGACTCTGCTGGTGGTTTAACAAAGGAACACACATGCAATGACTCTGGTGGATCAGTGTGGTTTAGGAAAAGAAGACACATGCAATGAATCTGGTGGTGGTTTAAGCAAGGAACACACATGTAACGACACTATTGGATCCATGTGGTTTAGGAAAATAAGACACATGTAATGACTCTGGTGGTGGTTTAGGAAAGGAAGACGCATGCAATGACTCTTATGGTGGTTTAGGAAAGGAAGACACATGCAATGACTCTGGCGATGGCTTAGGAAAAGAAGACACATGCAATGACTCTTGTGGTGGTTTAGGAAAGAAAACACATGCAATGACTCTAGTGGTGGTTTTGGAAAGGAACACACATGCAATGACTCTGGTGGTGGTTTAGGAAAGGAAGACACATTCAATTACTCTGGTGGTGGTTTAGGAAAAGAAGACACATGCAATCACTCTGTTGGTGGTTTAGGACAAGAAGACACGTGTAACGACTCTAGTGGTGGTATTGGAAAAGAACACACATTCAATGACTCTGGTAGTGGTTTAGGAAAGAAACACACATGCAATGACTCTGGTGGTGGTTTAGGAAATGAACAAACATGCAATGACTCTGGTGGTGGTTTAGGAAAGGAAGACACATGCAATGACTCTGGCGGATCCATGTGGTTTAGGAAAAGAAGACACATGTAATGACTCTGGTGGTGGTTTATGAAAGGAAGACACATGCAATGACTTTGGTGGTGTTTTAAGAAAGGAACACACATGCAATGACACGGGTGGATCCATGTGGTTTAGGAAAACAAGACACATGCAATGACTCTGGTGGTGGTTGAGGAAAAGAAGACACATGCAATGGCTCTAGTGGTAGTTTAGGAAAGGAACCCACATGCAATGACTCTAGTTTTGGTTTAGGAAAGGAACACACATGCAATAACTCTGTTGGTGGTTTAGGAAAGGATGAACCATTCAATGATAGTGGTGGAGGTTTAGGAAAAGAAGACACATGCAATGACTCTGGTGGTGGTTTAGGAAAGGTACACACATGCAATGAATCTGGTGGTGGTTTAAGCAAGGAACACACATGTAATGACACTAGTGGATCCATGTGGTTTGGAAAAATATGACACATGCAATTATTCTGTTGGTGGTTTAGGAAAGAAAGACACATGCAATGACTCTGGCTGTGGCTTAGGAAAAGAAGACACATGTAATGACTCTGGTGGTGGTATAGGAAAGGAAGACACATGCAATGACTCTGGTGGATCCATGTGGTTTAGGAAAATAAGACACATGTAATGACTCTAGCGGTGGTTTAGGAAAGGAAGACACATGCAATGACTTTGGTGGTGGTTTAGGAAAAGAAGACAGATGCAATGACTCTGATGGTGGTTTAGGAAAGGAACACACATGCAATGACTCTACTGGTGGTTTAAGAAAGGAACACACATGCAATTACTCTGGTGGATCCATGCGGTTTACGAAAAGAAGACACGTGTAATGACTCTAGTGGTGGTTTTGGAAAAGAAAACACATTGAATTACTCTGGTTGTGGTTTAGGAAAGAAACACACATGCAATGACTCTGGTGGTGGTTTAGGAAAGGAAGAAACATGCAATGACTCTAGTGGTGGTTTAGGAAAGGAAGACACATGCAATGACTCTGGTGGATCCATGTGGTTTAGGAAAAAAAGACACATGTAATGACTCTGGTGGTGGTTTAGGAAAGGAAGACACATGCAATGACTTTGGTGGTGGTTTAGGAAAATAAGACACATGCAATGACTCTGATGGTGGTTTAGGAAATGAACACACATGCAATGATTCTGCTGGTGGTTTAAGAAAGGAAAACACATGCAATGACTCTGGTGGACCCATGTGGCTTAGGAAAACAAGACACATGCAATGACTCTGGTGGTGCTTTAAGAAAGGAACACACATGCAATGACACTAGTGGATCCATGTGGTTTGGGAAAATAATACACATGCAATAACTCTCGTGGTGGTTTTGGAAAAGAGGACACATGCAATTAATCTAGTGGTGGTTTAGGAAAGGAAGACACATGCAATGACTCTGGTGGTGGTTTAGGAAAGGAAGACACATGCAATGACTCTGGTGGATCCATATGGTTTAGGAAAAGAAGACACATGCAATGACTCTGGTGGTGGTTTAGAAAAGGAACAAACATGCAATGACTCTGATGGTGGTTTAATAAAGGAACACACATGCAATGACACTGGTGGATCCATGTGGTTTAGAAAAAGAAGACACATGCAATGACTCTGGTGGTGGTTTAGGAAAGGAAGACACATGCAATGACTCTGGTGGTGGTTTTGGAAAGGAACACACATGCAATGACTCTGGTGGATCCATGTGGTTTAGGAAAAGAAGACACATGTAATGACTCTTGTGGTGGTTTAGGAAAGGAAGACACATGCAATGACTTTGGTGGTGGTTTAGGAAAAGAAGACACATGCAATGACTCTGATGGTAGTTTAGGAAAGGAACACACATGCAATGACTCTGCTGGTGGTTTAACAAAGGAACACACATGCAATGACTCTAGTGGATCAATGTGGTTTAGGAAAAGAAGACACATGCAATGAATCTGGTGGTGGTTTAAGCAAGGAACACACATGTAACGACACTATTGGATCCATGTGGTTTAGGAAAAGAAGACACATGTAATGACTCTGGTGGTGGTTTAGGAAAGGAAGACACATGCAATGACTCTTATGGTGGTTTAGGAAAGGTACACACATGCAATGAATCTGGTGGTGGTTTAAGCAAGGAACACACATGTAATGACACTAGTGGATCCATGTGGTTTGGAAAAATATGACACATGCAATTACTCTGTTGGTGGTTTAGGAAAGAAAGACACATGCAATGACTCTGGTTGTGGCTTAGGAAAAGAAGACACATGTAATGACTCTGGTGGTGGTATAGGAAAGGAAGACACATGCAATGACTCTGGTGGATCCATGTGGTTTAGGAAAATAAGACACATGTAATGACTCTAGCGGTGGTTTAGGAAAGGAAGACACATGCAATGACTTTGGTGGTGGTTTAGGAAAAGAAGACAGATGCAATGACTCTGATGGTGGTTTAGGAAAGGAACACACATGCAATGACTCTACTGGTGGTTTAAGAAAGGAACACACATGCAATTACTCTGGTGGATCCATGCGGTTTACGAAAAGAAGACACGTGTAATGACTCTAGTGGTGGTTTTGGAAAAGAAAACACATTGAATTACTCTGGTTGTGGTTTAGGAAAGAAACACACATGCAATGACTCTGGTGGTGGTTTAGGAAAGGAACAAACATGCAATGACTCTAGTGGTGGTTTAGGAAAGGAAGACACATGCAATGACTCTGGTGGATCCATGTGGTTTAGGAAAAAAAAGACACATGTAATGACTCTGGTGGTGGTTTAGGAAAGGAAGACACATGCAATGACTTTGGTGGTGGTTTAGGAAAATAAGACACATGCAATGACTCTGATGGTGGTTTAGGAAATGAACACACATGCAATGATTCTGCTGGTGGTTTAAGAAAGGAAAACACATGCAATGACTCTGGTGGACCCATGTGGCTTAGGAAAAGAAGACACATGCAATGACTCTGGTGGTGCTTTAAGAAAGGAACACACATGCAATGACACTAGTGGATCCATGTGGTTTGGGAAAATAATACACATGCAATAACTCTCGTGGTGGTTTTGGAAAAGAGGACACATGCAATTAATCTAGTGGTGGTTTAGGAAAGGAAGACACATGCGATGACTCTGGTGGTGGTTTAGGAAAGGAAGACACATGCAATGACTCTGGTGGATCCATATGGTTTAGGAAAAGAAGACACATGCAATGACTCTGGTGGTGGTTTAGAAAAGGAACAAACATGCAATGACTCTGATGGTGGTTTAAGAAAGGAACACACATGCAATGACACTGGTGGATCCATGTGGTTTAGAAAAAGAAGACACATGCAATGACTCTGGTGGTGGTTTAGGAAAGGAAGACACATGCAATGACTCTGGTGGTGGTTTTGGAAAGGAACACACATGCAATGACTCTGGTGGATCCATGTGGTTTAGGAAAAGAAGACACATGTAATGACTCTTGTGGTGGTTTAGGAAAGGAAGACACATGCAATGACTTTGGTGGTGGTTTAGGAAAAGAAGACACATGCAATGACTCTGATGGTAGTTTAGGAAAGGAACACACATGCAATGACTCTGCTGGTGGTTTAACAAAGGAACACACATGCAATGACTCTGGTGGATCAGTGTGGTTTAGGAAAAGAAGACACATGCAATGAATCTGGTGGTGGTTTAAGCAAGGAACACACATGTAACGACACTATTGGATCCATGTGGTTTAGGAAAATAAGACACATGTAATGACTCTGGTGGTGGTTTAGGAAAGGAAGACACATGCAATGACTCTTATGGTGGTTTAGGAAAGGAAGACACATGCAATGACTCTGGCGATGGCTTAGGAAAAGAAGACACATGCAATGACTCTTGTGGTGGTTTAGGAAAGAAAACACATGCAATGACTCTAGTGGTGGTTTTGGAAAGGAACACACATGCAATGACTCTGGTGGTGGTTTAGGAAAGGAAGACACATTCAATTACTCTGGTGGTGGTTTAGGAAAAGAAGACACATGCAATCACTCTGTTGGTGGTTTAGGACAAGAAGACACGTGTAATGACTCTAGTGGTGGTATTGGAAAAGAACACACATTCAATGACTCTGGTAGTGGTTTAGGAAAGAAACACACATGCAATGACTCTGGTGGTGGTTTAGGAAATGAACAAACATGCAATGACTCTGGTGGTGGTTTAGGAAAGGAAGACACATGCAATGACTCTGGCGGATCCATGTGGTTTAGGAAAAGAAGACACATGTAATGACTCTGGTGGTGGTTTATGAAAGGAAGACACATGCAATGACTTTGGTGGTGTTTTAAGAAAGGAACACACATGCAATGACACGGGTGGATCCATGTGGTTTAGGAAAACAAGACACATGCAATGACTCTGGTGGTGGTTGAGGAAAAGAAGACACATGCAATGGCTCTAGTGGTAGTTTAGGAAAGGAACCCACATGCAATGACTCTAGTTTTGGTTTAGGAAAGGAACACACATGCAATAACTCTGTTGGTGGTTTAGGAAAGGATGAACCATTCAATGATAGTGGTGGAGGTTTAGGAAAAGAAGACACATGCAATGACTCTGGTGGTGGTTTAGGAAAGGTACACACATGCAATGAATCTGGTGGTGGTTTAAGCAAGGAACACACATGTAATGACACTAGTGGATCCATGTGGTTTGGAAAAATATGACACATGCAATTATTCTGTTGGTGGTTTAGGAAAGAAAGACACATGCAATGACTCTGGCTGTGGCTTAGGAAAAGAAGACACATGTAATGACTCTGGTGGTGGTATAGGAAAGGAAGACACATGCAATGACTCTGGTGGATCCATGTGGTTTAGGAAAATAAGACACATGTAATGACTCTAGCGGTGGTTTAGGAAAGGAAGACACATGCAATGACTTTGGTGGTGGTTTAGGAAAAGAAGACAGATGCAATGACTCTGATGGTGGTTTAGGAAAGGAACACACATGCAATGACTCTACTGGTGGTTTAAGAAAGGAACACACATGCAATTACTCTGGTGGATCCATGCGGTTTACGAAAAGAAGACACGTGTAATGACTCTAGTGGTGGTTTTGGAAAAGAAAACACATTGAATTACTCTGGTTGTGGTTTAGGAAAGAAACACACATGCAATGACTCTGGTGGTGGTTTAGGAAAGGAAGAAACATGCAATGACTCTAGTGGTGGTTTAGGAAAGGAAGACACATGCAATGACTCTGGTGGATCCATGTGGTTTAGGAAAAAAAGACACATGTAATGACTCTGGTGGTGGTTTAGGAAAGGAAGACACATGCAATGACTTTGGTGGTGGTTTAGGAAAATAAGACACATGCAATGACTCTGATGGTGGTTTAGGAAATGAACACACATGCAATGATTCTGCTGGTGGTTTAAGAAAGGAAAACACATGCAATGACTCTGGTGGACCCATGTGGCTTAGGAAAACAAGACACATGCAATGACTCTGGTGGTGCTTTAAGAAAGGAACACACATGCAATGACACTAGTGGATCCATGTGGTTTGGGAAAATAATACACATGCAATAACTCTCGTGGTGGTTTTGGAAAAGAGGACACATGCAATTAATCTAGTGGTGGTTTAGGAAAGGAAGACACATGCAATGACTCTGGTGGTGGTTTAGGAAAGGAAGACACATGCAATGACTCTGGTGGATCCATATGGTTTAGGAAAAGAAGACACATGCAATGACTCTGGTGGTGGTTTAGAAAAGGAACAAACTTGCAATGACTCTGATGGTGGTTTAAGAAAGGAACACACATGCAATGACACTGGTGGATCCATGTGGTTTAGAAAAAGAAGACACATGCAATGACTCTGGTGGTGGTTTAGGAAAGGAAGACACATGCAATGACTCTGGTGGTGGTTTTGGAAAGGAACACACATGCAATGACTCTGGTGGATCCATGTGGTTTAGGAAAAGAAGACACATGTAATGACTCTTGTGGTGGTTTAGGAAAGGAAGACACATGCAATGACTTTGGTGGTGGTTTAGGAAAAGAAGACACATGCAATGACTCTGATGGTAGTTTAGGAAAGGAACACACATGCAATGACTCTGCTGGTGGTTTAACAAAGGAACACACATGCAATGACTCTAGTGGATCAATGTGGTTTAGGAAAAGAAGACACATGCAATGAATCTGGTGGTGGTTTAAGCAAGGAACACACATGTAACGACACTATTGGATCCATGTGGTTTAGAAAAATAAGACACATGTAATGACTCTGGTGGTGGTTTTGGAAAGGAGGACACATGGAATTACTCTGGTGGTGGTTTAGGAAAGGAAGACACATGCAATGACTCTGGCGATGGCTTAGGAAAAGAAGACACATGCAATGACTCTTGTGGTGGTTTAGGAAAGAAAACACATGCAATGACTCTAGTGGTGGTTTTGGAAAGGAACACACATGCAATGACTCTGGTGGTGGTTTAGGAAAGGAAGACACATTCAATGACTCTGGTGGTGGTTTAGGAAAAGAAGACACATGCAATCACTCTGTTGGTGGTTTAGGACAAGAAGACACGTGTAATGACTCTAGTGGTGGTTTTGGAAAAGAACACACATTCAATGACTCTGGTAGTGGTTTAGGAAAGAAACACACATGCAATGACTCTGGTGGTGGTTTAGGAAATGAACAAACATGCAATGACTCTGGTGGTGGTTTAGGAAAGGAAGACACATGCAATGACTCTGGCGGATCCATGTGGTTTAGGAAAAGAAGACACATGTAATGACTCTGGTGGTGGTTTATGAAAGGAAGACACATGCAATGACTTTGGTGGTGTTTTAAGAAAGGAACACACATGCAATGACACGGGTGGATCCATGTGGTTTAGGAAAACAAGACACATGCAATGACTCTGGTGGTGGTTGAGGAAAAGAAGACACATGCAATGGCTCTAGTGGTAGTTTAGGAAAGGAACCCACATGCAATGACTCTAGTTTTGGTTTAGGAAAGGAACACACATGCAATAACTCTGTTGGTGGTTTAGGAAAGGATGAACCATTCAATGATAGTGGTGGAGGTTTAGGAAAAGAAGACACATGCAATGACTCTAGTGGTGGTTTAGGAAAAGAACACACGTGTAATGACCCTAGTGGTGGTTTTAAAAAAAGTTCATGCATTCAATGACTCTGGTGGTGGTTTAGGAGAAAAACACACATGCAATGACTCTGGTGGTGGTTTAGGAAAGGAACAAACATGGAATGACTCCGGTGGTGGTTTAGGAAAGGAAGACACATGCAATGACTCTGGTGGATCCATTTGGATTAGCAAAAGAAGACACATGCAATGACTCTGGTGGTGGTTTAGGAAAGGCAGACACATGTAGTGACTCTAGTGGTGGTTTAGGAAAAGATGATATATGCAATGACTCTGGTGGTGGTTTAGGAAAGGAACACACATGCAATAACTCTGTTGGTGGTTTAAAAAAGGAACATTCATGCAATGACCCTGGTGGATCCATGTGGTTTAGGAAAAGAAGACACATGCAATGACTCTGGTGGTGGTTTAGGAAAGGAACACACATGCAATGACTCTAGTGGTGGTTTAAGAAAGGAACTCCTATGCAATGACACTGGTGGATCCATGTGGTTTAGGAAAAGAAGACACATGCAATGACTCTGGTGGTGGTTTAGGAAAGGAAGACACATACAATGACTCTGGTGGTGGTTTTGGAAAGGAACACACATGCAACGACTCTGGTGGATCCATGTGGTTTAGGAAAAGAAGACACATGCAATGACTCTGGTGGTCGTTTAGGAAAGTAACACACATGCAATGACTCTGGTGGATCCATGTGGTTTAGGAAAAGAAGACACATGTAATGACTCTGGTGGTGGTTTAGGAAAGGAAGACACATGCAATGACTTTGGTGGTGGTTTAGGAAAGAAGACAAATGCAATGACTCTTATGGTGGTTTAGGAAAGGTACACACATGCAATGAATCTGGTGGTGGTTTAAGCAAGGAACACACATGTAATGACACTAGTGGATCCATGTGGTTCGGAAAAATATAACACATGCAATTACTCTGTTGATGGTTTAAGAAAGAAAGACACATGCAATGACTGTGGCTGTGCCTTAGGAAAAGAAGACACATGCAATGACTCTAGTGGTGGTTTAGGAAAGGAACACATATGCAATGACTCTAGTGGTTGTTTAGGAAAGGAACACATATGCAATGACTCTAGTGGTGGTTTAGGAAAGGAAGACACATTCAATGACTCTGGTGGTGGTTTAGGAAAAGAAGACACATGCAATGACTCAGTTGGTGATTTAGGAAAAGAACACGCATTTAATGACTCTAGTGGTGGTTTTGGAAAAGAACACACGTTCAATGTCTCTGGTGGTGGTTTCGGAAAGAAACACACATGCAATGACTCTGGTGGTGGTTTAGGAAAGGAACAAACATGCAATGACTCTGGTGGTGGTTTAGGAAAGGAAGACTCATGCAATAACTCTGGTGGATCTATGGGGTTTAGGAAGAAGACACATGTAATGACTCTGGTGGTGGTTTAGGAAAGGAAGACACATGCAATGACTTTGGTGGTGGTTTAGGAAAAGAAGGCACATGCAATGACTCTGACGGTGGTTTAGGAAAGGAACACACATGCAATGACTCTACTGGTGGTTTAAGAAAGGAACACACATGCAATGACTCTACTGGATCCATGCGGTTTAGGAAAATAAATCACATGCAATGAATCTGGTGGTTGGTTAAGAAAGGAACACACATGTAATGACACTATTGGATCCATGTGGTTTGGAAAAATAAGACACATGCAATGACTCTGATGGTGGTTTTCTAAAGGAGGACACATGCAATTACTCTGGTGGTGGTTTAGGAAAAGAAGACACATGCAATGAGTCTAGTGGTGGTTTAGGAAAGTAACACACATGCAATGACTCTAGTGGTGGTTTAGGAAAGGAACACACATGCAATGACTCTGGTGGTGGTTTAGGAAACGAAGACACATTCAATTACACTAGTGGTGGTTTAGGAAAAAGAAGACACATGGAATGACTCTATTGGTGGTTTAGGCAAAGAACACACGTGTACTGACTGTAGTGGTGCTTTTGGAAAAGAACACACATTCAATGACTCTGGTGGTGGTTTACGAAAGAAACACACATGCAATGACTCTGGTGGTGATTTAGGAAAAGAACAAACATGCAATGCCTCTGGTGGTGGTTTAGGAATGGAAGACACATGCAATGACTCTGGTGGATACATGTGGTTTAGTAAAATAAGACACATGTAATGACTCTGGTGGTGGTTTAGGAAAGTAAGACACATGCAATGACTCTGGTGGATCCATGTGGTTTAGGAAAATAAGACACATGTAATAACTCTAGCGGTGGTTTAGGAAAGGAAGACACATGCAATGACTTTGGTGGTGGTTTAGGAAAAGAAGACAGATGCAATGACTCTGATGGTGGTTTAGGAAAGGAACACACATGCAATGACTCTACTGGTGGTTTAAGAAAGGAACACACATGCAATTACTCTGGTGGGTCCATGCGGTTTACGAAAAGAAGACACGTGTAATGACTCTAGTGGTGGTTTTGGAAAAGAAAACACATTGAATTATTCTGGTTGTGGTTTAGGAAAGAAACACACATGCAATGGCTCTGGTGGTGGTTTAGGAAAGGAACAAACATGCAATGACTCTAGTGGTGGTTTAGGAAAGGAAGACACATGCAATGACTCTGGTGGATCCATGTGGTTTAGGAAAAAAAGACACATGTAATGACTCTGGTGGTGTTTTAGGAAAGGAAGACACATGCAATGACTTTGGTGGTGGTTTAGGAAAATAAGACACATGCAATGACTCTGATGGTGGTTTAGGAAATGAACACACATGCAATGATTCTGCTGGTGGTTTAAGAAAGGAAAACACATGCAATGACTCTGGTGGACCCATGTGGCTTAGGAAAAGAAGACACATGCAATGACTCTGGTGGTGCTTTAAGAAAGGAACACACATGCAATGACACTAGTGGATCCATGTGGTTTGGGAAAATAATACACATGCAATAACTCTCGTGGTGGTTTTGGAAAAGAGGACACATGCAATTAATCTAGTGGTGGTTTAGGAAAGGAAGACACATGCAATGACTCTGGTGGTGGTTTAGGAAAGGAAGACACATGCAATGACTCTGGTGGATCCATATGGTTTAGGAAAAGAAGACACATGCAATGACTCTGGTGGTGGTTTAGAAAAGGAACAAACATGCAATGACTCTTATGGTGGTTTAAGAAAGGAACACACATGCAATGACACTGGTGGATCCATGTGGTTTAGAAAAAGAAGACACATGCAATGACTCTGGTGGTGGTTTAGGAAAGGAAGACACATGCAATGACTCTGGTGGTGGTTTTGGAAAGGAACACACATGCAATGACTCTGGTGGATCCATGTGGTTTAGGAAAAGAAGACACATGTAATGACTCTTGTGGTGGTTTAGGAAAGGAAGACACATGCAATGACTTTGGTGGTGGTTTAGGAAAAGAAGACACATGCAATGACTCTGATGGTAGTTTAGGAAAGGAACACACATGCAATGACTCTGCTGGTGGTTTAACAAAGGAACACACATGCAATGACTCTGGTGGATCAGTGTGGTTTAGGAAAAGAAGACACATGCAATGAATCTGGTGGTGGTTTAAGCAAGGAACACACATGTAACGACACTATTGGATCCATGTGGTTTAGGAAAATAAGACACATGTAATGACTCTGGTGGTGGTTTAGGAAAGGAAGACACATGCAATGACTCTTATGGTGGTTTAGGAAAGGAAGACACATGCAATGACTCTGGCGATGGCTTAGGAAAAGAAGACACATGCAATGACTCTTGTGGTGGTTTAGGAAAGAAAACACATGCAATGACTCTAGTGGTGGTTTTGGAAAGGAACACACATGCAATGACTCTGGTGGTGGTTTAGGAAAGGAAGACACATTCAATTACTCTGGTGGTGGTTTAGGAAAAGAAGACACATGCAATCACTCTGTTGGTGGTTTAGGACAAGAAGACACGTGTAATGACTCTAGTGGTGGTATTGGAAAAGAACACACATTCAATGACTCTGGTGGTGGTTTAGGAAAGAAACACACATGCAATGACTCTGGTGGTGGTTTACGAAATGAACAAACATGCAATGACTCTGGTGGTGGTTTAGGAAAGGAAGACACATGCAATGACTCTGGCGGATCCATGTGGTTTAGGAAAAGAAGACACATGTAATGACTCTGGTGGTGGTTTATGAAAGGAAGACACATGCAATGACTTTGGTGGTGTTTTAAGAAAGGAACACACATGCAATGACACGGGTGGATCCATGTGGTTTAGGAAAACAAGACACATGCAATGACTCTGGTGGTGGTTGAGGAAAAGAAGACACATGCAATGGCTCTAGTGGTAGTTTAGGAAAGGAACCCACATGCAATGACTCTAGTTTTGGTTTAGGAAAGGAACACACATGCAATAACTCTGTTGGTGGTTTAGGAAAGGATGAACCATTCAATGATAGTGGTGGAGGTTTAGGAAAAGAAGACACATGCAATGACTCTAGTGGTGGTTTAGGAAAAGAACACACGTGTAATGACCCTAGTGGTGGTTTTAAAAAAAGTTCACACATTCAATGACTCTGGTGGTGGTTTAGGAGAAAAACACACATGCAATGACTCTGGTGGTGGTTTAGGAAATGAACAAACATGCAATGACTCCGGTGGTGGTTTAGGAAAGGAAGACACATGCAATGACTTTGGTGGTGGTTTAGGAAAAGAAGACAGATGCAATGACTCTGATGGTGGTTTAGGAAAGGAACACACATGCAATGACTCTACTGGTGGTTTAAGAAAGGAACACACATGCAATTACTCTGGTGGGTCCATGCGGTTTACGAAAAGAAGACACGTGTAATGACTCTAGTGGTGGTTTTGGAAAAGAAAACACATTGAATTATTCTGGTTGTGGTTTAGGAAAGAAACACACATGCAATGGCTCTGGTGGTGGTTTAGGAAAGGAACAAACATGCAATGACTCTAGTGGTGGTTTAGGAAAGGAAGGCACATGCAATGACTCTGGTGGATCCATGTGGTTTAGGAAAAAAAGACACATGTAATGACTCTGGTGGTGTTTTAGGAAAGGAAGACACATGCAATGACTTTGGTGGTGGTTTAGGAAAATAAGACACATGCAATGACTCTGATGGTAGTTTAGGAAAGGAACACACATGCAATGACTCTGCTGGTGGTTTAACAAAGGAACACACATGCAATGACTCTGGTGGATCAATGTGGTTTAGGAAAAGAAGACACATGCAATGAATCTGGTGGTGGTTTAAGCAAGGAACACACATGTAACAACACTATTGGATCCATGTGGTTTAGAAAAATAAGACACATGTAATGACTCTGGTGGTGGTTTTGGAAAGGAGGACACATGGAATTACTCTGGTGGTGGTTTAGGAAAGGAAGACACATGCAATGACTCTGGCGATGGCTTAGGAAAAGAAGACACATGCAATGACTCTTGTGGTGGTTTAGGAAAGAAAACACATGCAATGACTCTAGTGGTGGTTTTGGAAAGGAACACACATGCAATGACTCTAGTGGTGGTTTAGGAAAGGAAGACACATTCAATGACTCTGGTGGTGGTTTAGGAAAAGAAGACACATGCAATCACTCTGTTGGTGGTTTAGGACAAGAAGACACGTGTAATGACTCTAGTGGTGGTTTTGGAAAAGAACACACATTCAATGACTCTGGTGGTGGTTTAGGAAAGAAACACACATGCAATGACTCTGGTGGTGGTTTACGAAATGAACAAACATGCAATGACTCTGGTGGTGGTTTAGGAAAGGAAGACACATGCAATGACTCTGGCGGATCCATGTGGTTTAGGAAAAGAAGACACATGTAATGACTCTGGTGGTGGTTTATGAAAGGAAGACACATGCAATGACTTTGGTGGTGTTTTAAGAAAGGAACACACATGCAATGACACGGGTGGATCCATGTGGTTTAGGAAAACAAGACACATGCAATGACTCTGGTGGTGGTTGAGGAAAAGAAGACACATGCAATGGCTCTAGTGGTAGTTTAGGAAAGGAACCCACATGCAATGACTCTAGTTTTGGTTTAGGAAAGGAACACACATGCAATAACTCTGTTGGTGGTTTAGGAAAGGATGAACCATTCAATGATAGTGGTGGAGGTTTAGGAAAAGAAGACACATGCAATGACTCTAGTGGTGGTTTAGGAAAAGAACACACGTGTAATGACCCTAGTGGTGGTTTTAAAAAAAGTTCACACATTCAATGACTCTGGTGGTGGTTTAGGAGAAAAACACACATGCAATGACTCTGGTGGTGGTTTAGGAAATGAACAAACATGCAATGACTCCGGTGGTGGTTTAGGAAAGGAAGACACATGCAATGACTTTGGTGGTGGTTTAGGAAAAGAAGACAGATGCAATGACTCTGATGGTGGTTTAGGAAAGGAACACACATGCAATGACTCTACTGGTGGTTTAAGAAAGGAACACACATGCAATTACTCTGGTGGGTCCATGCGGTTTACGAAAAGAAGACACGTGTAATGACTCTAGTGGTGGTTTTGGAAAAGAAAACACATTGAATTATTCTGGTTGTGGTTTAGGAAAGAAACACACATGCAATGGCTCTGGTGGTGGTTTAGGAAAGGAACAAACATGCAATGACTCTAGTGGTGGTTTAGGAAAGGAAGACACATGCAATGACTCTGGTGGATCCATGTGGTTTAGGAAAAAAAGACACATGTAATGACTCTGGTGGTGTTTTAGGAAAGGAAGACACATGCAATGACTTTGGTGGTGGTTTAGGAAAATAAGACACATGCAATGACTCTGATGGTGGTTTAGGAAATGAACACACATGCAATGATTCTGCTGGTGGTTTAAGAAAGGAAAACACATGCAATGACTCTGGTGGACCCATGTGGCTTAGGAAAAGAAGACACATGCAATGACTCTGGTGGTGCTTTAAGAAAGGAACACACATGCAATGACACTAGTGGATCCATGTGGTTTGGGAAAATAATACACATGCAATAACTCTCGTGGTGGTTTTGGAAAAGAGGACACATGCAATTAATCTAGTGGTGGTTTAGGAAAGGAAGACACATGCAATGACTCTGGTGGTGGTTTAGGAAAGGAAGACACATGCAATGACTCTGGTGGATCCATATGGTTTAGGAAAAGAAGACACATGCAATGACTCTGGTGGTGGTTTAGAAAAGGAACAAACATGCAATGACTCTTATGGTGGTTTAAGAAAGGAACACACATGCAATGACACTGGTGGATCCATGTGGTTTAGAAAAAGAAGACACATGCAATGACTCTGGTGGTGGTTTAGGAAAGGAAGACACATGCAATGACTCTGGTGGTGGTTTTGGAAAGGAACACACATGCAATGACTCTGGTGGATCCATGTGGTTTAGGAAAAGAAGACACATGTAATGACTCTTGTGGTGGTTTAGGAAAGGAAGACACATGCAATGACTTTGGTGGTGGTTTAGGAAAAGAAGACACATGCAATGACTCTGATGGTAGTTTAGGAAAGGAACACACATGCAATGACTCTGCTGGTGGTTTAACAAAGGAACACACATGCAATGACTCTGGTGGATCAATGTGGTTTAGGAAAAGAAGACACATGCAATGAATCTGGTGGTGGTTTAAGCAAGGAACACACATGTAACAACACTATTGGATCCATGTGGTTTAGAAAAATAAGACACATGTAATGACTCTGGTGGTGGTTTTGGAAAGGAGGACACATGGAATTACTCTGGTGGTGGTTTAGGAAAGGAAGACACATGCAATGACTCTGGCGATGGCTTAGGAAAAGAAGACACATGCAATGACTCTTGTGGTGGTTTAGGAAAGAAAACACATGCAATGACTCTAGTGGTGGTTTTGGAAAGGAACACACATGCAATGACTCTAGTGGTGGTTTAGGAAAGGAAGACACATTCAATGACTCTGGTGGTGGTTTAGGAAAAGAAGACACATGCAATCACTCTGTTGGTGGTTTAGGACAAGAAGACACGTGTATTGACTCTAGTGGTGGTTTTGGAAAAGAACACACATTCAATGACTCTGGTGGTGGTTTAGGAAAGAAACACACATGCAATGACTCTGGTGGTGGTTTACGAAATGAACAAACATGCAATGACTCTGGTGGTGGTTTAGGAAAGGAAGACACATGCAATGACTCTGGCGGATCCATGTGGTTTAGGAAAAGAAGACACATGTAATGACTCTGGTGGTGGTTTATGAAAGGAAGACACATGCAATGACTTTGGTGGTGTTTTAAGAAAGGAACACACATGCAATGACACGGGTGGATCCATGTGGTTTAGGAAAACAAGACACATGCAATGACTCTGGTGGTGGTTGAGGAAAAGAAGACACATGCAATGGCTCTAGTGGTAGTTTAGGAAAGGAACCCACATGCAATGACTCTAGTTTTGGTTTAGGAAAGGAACACACATGCAATAACTCTGTTGGTGGTTTAGGAAAGGATGAACCATTCAATGATAGTGGTGGAGGTTTAGGAAAAGAAGACACATGCAATGACTCTAGTGGTGGTTTAGGAAAAGAACACACGTGTAATGACCCTAGTGGTGGTTTTAAAAAAAGTTCACACATTCAATGACTCTGGTGGTGGTTTAGGAGAAAAACACACATGCAATGACTCTGGTGGTGGTTTAGGAAATGAACAAACATGCAATGACTCCGGTGGTGGTTTAGGAAAGGAAGACACATGCAATGACTCTGGTGGATCCATTTGGATTAGGAAAAGAAGACACATGCAATGACTCTGGTGGTGGTTTAGGAAAGGAAGACACATGTAGTGACTCTAGTGGTGGTTTAGGAAAAGATGATATATGCAATGACTCTGGTGGTGGTTTAGGAAAGGAACACACATGCAATAACTCTGTTGGTGGTTTAAAAAAGGAACATTCATGCAATGACCCTGGTGGATCCATGTGGTTTAGGAAAAGAAGACACATGCAATGACTCTGGTGGTGGTTTAGGAAAGGAACACACATGCAATGACTCTAGTGGTGGTTTAAGAAAGGAACTCCTATGCAATGACACTGGTGGATCCATGTGGTTTATGAAAAGAAGACACATGCAATGACTCTGGTGGTGGTTTAGGAAAGGAAGACACATACAATGACTCTGGTGGTGGTTTTGGAAAGGAACACACATGCAATGACTCTGGTGGATCCATGTGGTTTAGGAAAATAAGACACATGCAATGACTCTGGTGGTCGTTTAGGAAAGTAACACACATGCAATGACTCTGGTGGATCCATGTGGTTTAGGAAAAGAAGACACATGTAATGACTCTGGTGGTGGTTTAGGAAAGGAAGACACATGCAATGACTTTGGTGGTGGTTTAGGAAAAGAATACACATGCAATGACTCTAGTGGTGGTTTAGGAAAGGAACACATATGCAATGACTCTAGTGGTTGTTTAGGAAAGGAACACATATGCAATGACTCTGGTGGTGGTTTAGGAAAGGAAGACACATTCAATGACTCTGGTGGTGGTTTAGGAAAAGAAGACACATGCAATGACTCAGTTGGTGATTTAGGAAAAGAACACGCATTTAATGACTCTAGTGGTGGTTTTGGAAAAGAACACACGTTCAATGTCTCTGGTGGTGGTTTCGGAAAGAAACACACATGCAATGGCTCTGGTGGTGGTTTAGGAAAGGAACAAACATGCAATGACTCTGGTGGTGGTTTAGGAAAGGAAGACTCATGCAATAACTCTGGTGGATCTATGGGGTTTAGGAAGAAGACACATGTAATGACTCTGGTGGTGGTTTAGGAAAGGAAGACACATGCAATGACTTTGGTGGTGGTTTAGGAAAAGAAGGCACATGCAATGACTCTGATGGTGGTTTAGGAAAGGAACACATATGCAATGACTCTACTGGTGGTTTAAGAAAGGAACACACATGCAATGACTCTAGTGGATCCATGCGGTTTAGGAAAATAAATCACATGCAATGAATCTGGTGGTTGGTTAAGAAAGGAACACACATGTAATGACACTATTGGATCCATGTGGTTTGGAAAAATAAGACACATGCAATGACTCTGATGGTGGTTTTCTAAAGGAGGACACATGCAATTACTCTGGTGGTGGTTTAGGAAAAGAAGACACATGCAATGAGTCTAGTGGTGGTTTAGGAAAGTAGCACACATGCAATGACTCTAGTGGTGGTTTAGGAAAGGAACACACATGCAATGACTCTGGTGGCGGTTTAGGAAACGAAGACACATTCAATTACACTAGTGGTGGTTTAGGAAAAAGAAGACACATGGAATGACTCTATTGGTGGTTTAGGCAAAGAACACACGTGTACTGACTGCAGTGGTGCTTTTGGAAAAGAACACACATTCAATGACTCTGGTGGTGGTTTACGAAAGAAACACACATGCAATGACTCTGGTGGTGATTTAGGAAAAGAACAAACATGCAATGCCTCTGGTGGTGGTTTAGGAATGGAAGACACATGCAATGACTCTGGTGGATACATGTGGTTTAGGAAAAGAAGACACATGTAATGACTCTGGTGGTGGTTTAGGAAAGTAAGACACATGCAATGACTATGGTGGATCCATGTGGTTTAGGAAAATAAGACACATGTAATGACTCTAGCGGTGGTTTAGGAAAGGAAGACACATGCAATGACTTTGGTGGTGGTTTAGGAAAAGAAGACAGATGCAATGACTCTGATGGTGGTTTAGGAAAGGAACACACATGCAATGACTCTACTGGTGGTTTAAGAAAGGAACACACATGCAATTACTCTGGTGGGTCCATGCGGTTTATGAAAAGAAGACACGTGTAATGACTCTAGTGGTGGTTTTGGAAAAGAAAACACATTGAATTACTCTGGTTGTGGTTTAGGAAAGAAACACACATGCAATGGCTCTGGTGGTGGTTTAGGAAAGGAACAAACATGCAATGACTCTAGTGGTGTTTAGGAAAGGAAGACACATGCAATGACTCTGGTGGATCCATGTGGTTCAGGGAAAAAAGACACATGTAATGACTCTGGTGGTGGTTTAGGAAAGGAAGACACATGCAATGACTTTGGTGGTGGTTTTGGAAAATAAGACACATGCAATGACTCTGATGGTGGTTTAGGAAATGAACACACATGCAATGATTCTGCTGGTGGTTTAAGAAAGGAAAACACATGCAATGACTCTGGTGGACCCATGTGGTTTAGGAAAAGAAGACAGATGCAATGACTCTAGTGGATCCATGTGGTTTAGGAAAAGAAGACACATGCAATGACTCTAGTGGTGGCTTAAGAAAGGAACACACATGCAATGTCACTCGTGGATCCATGTGGTTTAGGAAAATAATACACATTCAATGACTCTGGTGGTGGTTTTGGAAAAGAGGACACATGCAATTAATCTAGTGGTGGTTTAGGAAAGGAAGACACATGCAATGACTTTGGTGGTGTTTTAGGAAAAGAAGACACATGCAATGACTCTAGTGGTGCTTTAGGAAAGGAAGACACATTCAATGACTCTTATGGTGGTTTAGGAAAGGAACAAACATGCAATGACTCTGCTGGTGGTTTAAGAAAGGAACACACATGCAATGACTCTGGTGGATCCATGTGGTATAGGAAAAGAAGACACATGCAATGAATCTGGTGGTGGTTTAAGCAAGGAACACACATGTAATGACACTAGTGGATCCATGTGGTTTAAAAAAATAAGACACATGTAATGACTCTAGTGGTGGTTTTGGAAAGGAGGACACATGGAATTACTCTGGTGGTGGTTTAGGAAAGAAAGACACATGCAATGACTCTAGCGGTGGCTTAGGAAAAGAAGACACATGCAATGACTCTAGTGGTGGTTTAGGGAAGGAACACACATGCAATGACTCTAGTGGTTGTTTAGGAAAGGAACACACATGCAATCACTCTGATGGTGGTTTAGGAAAGGAAGACACATTCAATGACTCTGGTGGTGGTTTAGTAAAAGAAGACACATGCAATGACTCGGTTGGTGGTTTAGGAAAAGAACACACGTGTAATGACTCTAGTGGTGGTTTTGGAAAGGAACACACGTTCAATGACTCTGGTGGTGGTTTAGGAAACAAACACACATGCAATGACTCTGGTGGTGGTTTAGGAAAGGAAGAAACATGTAATGACTCTGGTGGTGGTTTAGGAAAGGAAGACACATGCAATGACTCTGGTGGATCCATGTGGTTTTGGAAAAGAAGACACATGTAATGACTCTGGTGGTGGTTTAGGAAAGGAAGACACGTGCAATGACTTTGGTGGTGGTTTAGGAAAAGAAGACACATGCAATGAATCTGATGGTGGTTTAGGAAAGGACCAGACATGCAATGACTGTACTGGTGGTTCAAGAAAGGAACACACATGCAATGACTCTGGTGGATCCATGTGGTTTAGGAAAAGAAGACACATGCAATGAATCTGGTGGTTGGTTAAGAAAGGAACACACATGTAATGACACTACTAGATCCATGTGGTTTGGAAAAATAAGACACATGCAATGACTCTGGTGGTGGTTTAGGAAAGGAACAAACATGCAATGACTCTGGTGGTGGTTTAGGAAAGGAAGACACATGCAATGACTCTGGTGGATACATGTGGTTTACGAAAATAAGAAACATGTAATGACTCTAGTGTTGGTTTAGGCAAGGAAGACACGTGTAATGACTCTAGTGGATCCATGTGGTTTAGGAAAAGAAGACACATGTAATGACTCTGGTGGTGGTTTAGGAAAGGAAGACACATGCAATGACTTTGGTGGTGGTTTAGGAAAAGAAGACACATGCAATGACTCTGGTGGTGGTTTAGGAAAGAAACACACATGCAATGACTCTGGTGGTGGTTTAGGAAAGGAACAGACATGCAATGACTCTGGTGGTGGTTTAGGAAAGCAAGACACATGCAATGACTCTGGTGGATCCATGTGGTTTAGGAAAAGAAGACACATGTAAAGACTCTGGTGGTGGTTTAGGAAAGGAAGAAACATGTAATGACTTTGGTGGTGGTTTAGGAAAAGAAGACACATGCAATGACTCTGGTGGTGGTTTAGGAAAGGAACACACATGCAATGACTCTGCCGGTGGTTTAAGAAAGGAACACACATGCAATGACTCTGGTGGACCCATGTGGTTTAGGAAAATAAGACACATGCAATGACTCTCGTGGTGGTTTAAGAAAGTAACACACATGCAATGACACTAGTGGATCCATGTGGTTTGGGAAAATAATACACATGCAATAACTCTGGTGGTGGTTTTGGAAATGAGGACACATGCAATTAATCTAGTGGTGGTTTAGGAAAGGAAGACACATGCAATGACTCTGGTGGTGGTTTACGAAAGCAAGACACATGCAATGACTCTTGTGGTGTTTTAGGAAAGGAACACACATGCAATGACTCTGGTGGTGTTTTAGGAAAGGAAGACACATTCAATGACTCTGGTGGTGGTTTTGGAAAGGAAAACACATGCAATGAATCTGGTGGATCCATGCGGTTTAGGAAAATAAGTCACATGCAATGAATCTGGTGGTTGGTCAAGAAAGGAACACACATGTAATGACACTATTGGATCCATGTGGTTTGGGAAAATAAGACACATGCAATGACTCTAGTGGTGGTTTTAGAAAGGAGGACACATGCAATGACTATGGTGGTGGTTTAGGATAGGAAGACACATGCAATGACTCTGGAGGTGGCATAGGAAAAGAAGACACATGCAATGAGTCTAGTGGTGGTTTAGGAAAGTAACACACATGCAATGACTCTAGTGGTGGTTTACTAAAGGAACACACATGCAATGACTCTGTTGGTCGTTTAGGAAAAGAACACACGTGTACTGACTCTAGTGGTGCTTTTGGAAAAGAACACACATTAAATGACTCTGGTGGTGGTTTAGGAAAGAAACACACATGCAATGACTCTGGTGGTGGTTTAGGAAAGGAACAAACATGCAATGCCTCTAGTGGTGGTTTAGGAATGGAAGACCCATGCAATGACTCTGGTGGATACATGTGGTTTAGGAAAAGAAAACACATGTAATGACTCTGGTGGTGGTTTAGGAAAGGAAGACACATGCAATGACTCTGGTGGATCCATGTGGTTTAGGAA
Source organism: Avena sativa (assembly GCA_916181665.1). Taxonomy (NCBI): domain Eukaryota; kingdom Viridiplantae; phylum Streptophyta; class Magnoliopsida; order Poales; family Poaceae; genus Avena; species Avena sativa. The sequence continues at coordinate 369,812,371 of OV702291.1, read as the reverse complement.
AATAAGACACATGTAATGACTCTGATGGTGGTTTAGGAAAGGAACACACATGCAATGACTCTACTGGTGGTTTAAGAAAGGAACACACATGCAATGACTCTGGTGGATCCATGCAGTTTAGGAAAAGAAGACACGTGTAATGACTCTAGTGGTGGTTTTGGAAAAGAAAACACATTGAATTACTCTGGTTGTGGTTTAGGAAAGAAACACACATTCAATGACTCTGGTGGTGGTTTAGGAAAGGAACAAACATGCAATGACTCTGGTGGTGGTTTAGGAAAGGAAGACACATGCAATGACTCTGGTGGATCCATGTGGTTTAGGAAAAGAAGACACATGTAATGACTCTGGTGGTGGTTTAGGAAAGGAAGACACATGCAATGACTCTGATGGTGTTTTAAGAAAGGAACACACATGCAATGACTCTGGTGGACCCATGTGGTTTAGGAAAAGAAGACATGCAATGACTCTAGTGGTGGCTTAAGAAAGGAACACACATCCAATGACACAAGTGGATCCATGTGGTTTGGGAAAATAATACACATGCAATGACTCTAGTGGTGGTTTTGGAAAAGAGGACACATGCGATTAATCTAGTGGTGGTTTAGGAAAGGAAGACACATGCAATGACTCTGGTGGTGTTTAGGAAAAGAAGACACATGCAATGACTCTAGTGGTGGTTTAGCAAAGGAACACACATGCAATGACTCTATGGTGGTTTAGGAAAGGAAAACACACTCAATGACTCTGGTGGTGGTTTTCGAAAGCAACACACATGCAATAACTCTGGTGGATCCATGTGGTTTAGGAAAAGAAGACACATGCAATGACTCTGGTGGTGGTTTAGGAAAGGAACACACATGCAATGACTCTGGTGGTTCCATGTGGTTTAGGAAAAGAAGACACATGTAATGACTCTGGTGGTGGTTTAGGAAAGGAAGACACATGCAATGACTTTGGTGGTAGTTTAGGAAAAGAAGACACATCCAATGGCTCTTATGGTGATTTAGGAAAGGAACACACATTCAATGACTCTGCTGGTGGTTTAAGAAAGGAACACACATGCAATGACTCTGGTGGATCTATGTGGTATAGGAAAAGAAGACACATGCAATAAATCTGGTGGTGGTTTAAGCAAGGAACACACATGTAATGACACTAGTGGATCCATGTGGTTTGGAAAAATAAGACACATGTAATGACTCTGGTGGTGGTTTTGCAAAGGAGGACACATGAAATTACTCTGGTGGTGGTTTAGGAAAGAAAGACACATGCAATGACTCTGGCTGTGGCTTACGAAAAGAAGACACATGCAATGACTCTAGTGGTGGTTTAGGGAAGGAACACACATGCAATGACTCTAGTGGTTGTTTAGTAAAGGAACACACATGCAATCACTCTGGTGGTGGTTTAGGAAAGGAAGACACATTCAATGACTCTGGTGGTGGTTTAGGAAAAGAAGACACATGCAATGACTCGGTTGGTGGTTTAGGAAAAGAACACACGTGTAGTGACTCTAGTGGTGGTTTAGGAAAATAAGACACATGCAATGAATCTGATGGTGGTTTAGGAAATGAACACACATGCAATGATTCTGCTGGTGGTTTATGAAAGGAAAACACATGCAATGACTCTGGTGGACCCATGTGGTTTAGGAAACGAAGACACATGCAATGACTTTGGTGGTGCTTTAAGAAAGGAACACACATGCAATGACACTAGTGGATCCATGTGGTTTGGGAAAATAATACACATGCAATAACTCTGGTGGTGGTTTTGGAAAAGGGGACACATGCAATTAATCTAGTGGTGGTTTAGGAAAGGAAGACACATGCAATGACTCTGGTGGTGGTTTAGGAAAACAAGACACATGCAATGACTCTGTTGGTGGTTTAGGAAAAGAACACACGTGTACTGACTCTAGTGGTGCTTTTGGAAAAGAACACACATGCAATGACTCTGGTGGTGGTTTAGGAAAGGAACAAACATGCAATGCCTCTGGTGGTGGTTTAGGAATGGAAGACACATGCAATGACTCTGGTGGATACATGTGGTTTAGGAAAAGAACACATATGTAATGACTCTGGTGGTGGTTTAGGAAAGGAAGACACATGCAATGACTCTGGTGGATCCATGTGGTTTAGGAAAATAAGACACATGTAATGACTCTAGCAGTGGTTTAGGAAAGGAAGACACATGCAATGACTTTGGTGGTTGTTTAGGAAAAGAAGATACATGCAATGACTCTGATGGTGGTTTAGGAAAGGAACACACACGCAATGACTCTACTGGTGGTTTTAGAAAGGAACACACAGGCAATGACACTAGTGGATCCATGTGGTTTGGGAAAATAATACACATGCAATAACTCTGGTGGTGGTTTTGGAAAAGAGGACACATGCAATTAATCTAGTGGTGGTTTAGGAAAGGAAGACACATGCAATGACTCTAGTGGTGGTTTAGGAAGGGAACACACATGCAATGACTCTGGTGGTGTTTTAGGAAAGGAAGACACATTCAATGACTCTGGTGGTGGTTTTGGAAAGGAAAACACATGCAATGAATCTGGTAGATCCATGCGGTTTAGGAAAATAAGTCACATGCAATGAATCTGGTGGTTGGTTAAGAAAGGAACACACATGTAATGACACTATTGGATCCATGTGGTTTGGAAAAATAAGACACATGCAATGACTCTAGTGGTGGTTTTGGAAAGGAGGACACATGCAATTACTCTGGTGGTGGTTTAGGAAAGGAAGACACATGCAATGACTCAGGTGGTGGCTTAGGAAAAGAAGACACAAGCAATGAGTCTAGTGGTGGTTTAGGAAAGTAACACACATGCAATGACTCTAGTGGTGGTTTAGGAAAGGAACACACATGCAATGACTCTGGTGGTGGTTTAGGAAACGAAGACACATTCAATTACACTAGTGGTGGTTTAGGAAAATAAGACACATGCAATGACTCTGTTGGTGGTTTAGGAAAAGAACACACGTGTACTGACTCTAGTGGTGCTTTTGGAAAAGAACACACATTAAATGACTCCGGTGCACACATGCAATGACTCTGGTGGTGGTTTTGGAAAGGAACAAACATGCAATGCCTCTGGTGGTGGTTTAGGAATGGAAGACACATGCAATGACTCTGGTGGATACATGTGGTTTAGGAAAAGAACACATATGTAACGACTCTGGTGGTGGTTTAGGAAAGGAAGACACATGCAATGACTCTGGTGGATCCATGTGGTTTAGGAAAATAAGACACATGTAATGACTCTAGCGATGGTTTAGGAAAGGAAGACACATGCAATGACTTTGGTGGTGGTTTAGGAAAAGAAGATACATGCAATGACTCTGATGGTGGTTTAGGAAAGGAACACACATGCAATGACTCTACTGGTGGTTTAAGAAAGGAACACACATGCAATGACTCTGGTGGATCCATGCGGTTTAGGAAAAGAAGACCCGTGTAATGACTCTAGTGGTGGTTTTGGAAAATAAAACACATTTAATTACTCTGGTTGTGGTTTAGGAAAGAAAAACACATGCAATGACTCTGGTGGTGGTTTAGGAAAGGAAGACACATGCAATGACTCTGGTGGATCCATGTGGTTTAGGAAAAGAAGACACATGTAATGACTCTGGTGGTGGTTTAGGAAAGGAAGACACATGCAATGACTTTGGTGGTGGTTTAGGAAAATAAGACACATGCAATGACTCTGATGGTGGTTTAGGAAAGGAAAACACATGCAATGACTCTGGTGGACCCATGTGGTTTAGGAAACGAAGACACATGCAATGACTTTGGTGGTGCTTTAAGAAAGGAACACACATGCAATGACACTAGTGGATCCATGTGGTTTGGGAAAATAATACACATGCAATAACTCTGGTGGTGGTTTTGGAAAAGGGGACACATGCAATTAATCTAGTGGTGGTTTAGGAAAGGAAGACACATGCAATGACTCTGTTGGTGGTTTAGGAAAACAAGACACATGCAATGACTCTGTTGGTGGTTTAGGAAAAGAACACACGTGTACTGACTCTAGTGGTGCTTTTGGAAAAGAACACACATGCAATGACTCTGGTGGTGGTTTAGGAAAGGAACAAACATGCAATGCCTCTGGTGGTGGTTTAGGAATGGAAGACACATGCAATGACTCTGGTGGATACATGTGGTTTAGGAAAAGAACACATATGTAATGACTCTGGTGGTGGTTTAGGAAAGGAAGACACATGCAATGACTCTGGTGGATCCATGTGGTTTAGGAAAATAAGACACATGTAATGACTCTAGCAGTGGTTTAGGAAAGGAAGACACATGCAATGACTTTGGTGGTGGTTTAGGAAAAGAAGATACATGCAATGACTCTGATGGTGGTTTAGGAAAGGAACACACACGCAATGACTCTACTGGTGGTTTTAGAAAGGAACACACAGGCAATGACACTAGTGGATCCATGTGGTTTGGGAAAATAATACACATGCAATAACTCTGGTGGTGGTTTTGGAAAAGAGGACACATGCAATTAATCTAGTGGTGGTTTAGGAAAGGAAGACACATGCAATGACTGTAGTGGTGGTTTAGGAAGGGAACACACATGCAATGACTCTGGTGGTGTTTTAGGAAAGGAAGACACATTCAATGACTCTGGTGGTGGTTTTGGAAAGGAAAACACATGCAATGAATCTGGTAGATCCATGCGGTTTAGGAAAATAAGTCACATGCAATGAATCTGGTGGTTGGTTAAGAAAGGAACACACATGTAATGACACTATTGGATCCATGTGGTTTGGAAAAATAAGACACATGCAATGACTCTAGTGGTGGTTTTGGAAAGGAGGACACATGCAATTACTCTGGTGGTGGTTTAGGAAAGGAAGACACATGCAATGACTCTGGTGGTGGCTTAGGAAAAGAAGACACAAGCAATGAGTCTAGTGGTGGTTTAGGAAAGTAACACACATGCAATGACTCTAGTGGTGGTTTAGGAAAGGAACACACATGCAATGACTCTGGTGGTGGTTTAGGAAACAAAGACACATTCAATTACACTAGTGGTGGTTTAGGAAAATAAGACACATGCAATGACTCTGTTGGTGGTTTAGGAAAAGAACACACGTGTACTGACTCTAGTGGTGCTTTTGGAAAAGAACACACATTAAATGACTCCGGTGGTGGTTTAGGAAAGAAACACACATGCAATGACTCTGGTGGTGGTTTTGGAAAGGAACAAACATGCAATGCCTCTGGTGGTGGTTTAGGAATGGAAGACACATGCAATGACTCTGGTGGATACATGTGGTTTAGGAAAAGAACACATATGTAACGACTCTGGTGGTGGTTTAGGAAAGGAAGACACATGCAATGACTCTGGTGGATCCATGTGGTTTAGGAAAATAAGACACATGTAATGACTCTAGCGATGGTTTAGGAAAGGAAGACACATGCAATGACTTTGGTGGTGGTTTAGGAAAAGAAGATACATGCAATGACTCTGATGGTGGTTTAGGAAAGGAACACACATGCAATGACTCTACTGGTGGTTTAAGAAAGGAACACACATGCAATGACTCTGGTGGATCCATGCGGTTTAGGAAAAGAAGACCCGTGTAATGACTCTAGTGGTGGTTTTGGAAAATAAAACACATTTAATTACTCTGGTTGTGGTTTAGGAAAGAAAAACACATGCAATGACTCTGGTGGTGGTTTAGGAAAGGAAGACACATGCAATGACTCTGGTGGATCCATGTGGTTTAGGAAAAGAAGACACATGTAATGACTCTGGTGGTGGTTTAGGAAAGGAAGACACATGCAATGACTTTGGTGGTGGTTTAGGAAAATAAGACACATGCAATGACTCTGATGGTGGTTTAGGAAAGGAAAACACATGCAATGACTCTGGTGGACCCATGTGGTTTAGGAAACGAAGACACATGCAATGACTTTGGTGGTGCTTTAAGAAAGGAACACACATGCAATGACACTAGTGGATCCATGTGGTTTGGGAAAATAATACACATGCAATAACTCTGGTGGTGGTTTTGGAAAAGGGGACACATGCAATTAATCTAGTGGTGGTTTAGGAAAGGAAGACACATGCAATGACTCTGTTGGTGGTTTAGGAAAACAAGACACATGCAATGACTCTGTTGGTGGTTTAGGAAAAGAACACACGTGTACTGACTCTAGTGGTGCTTTTGGAAAATAACACACATGCAATGACTCTGGTGGTGGTTTAGGAAAGGAACAAACATGCAATGTCTCTGGTGGTGGTTTAGGAATGGAAGACACATGCAATGACTCTGGTGGATACATGTGGTTTAGGAAAAGAACACATATGTAATGACTCTGGTGGTGGTTTAGGAAAGGAAGACACATGCAATGACTCTGGTGGATCCATGTGGTTTAGGAAAATAAATCACATGTAATGACTCTAGCAGTGGTTTAGGAAAGGAAGACACATGCAATGACTTTGGTGGTGGTTTAGGAAAAGAAGATACATGCAATGACTCTGATGGTGGTTTAGGAAAGGAACACACACGCAATGACTCTACTGGTGGTTTTAGAAAGGAACACACAGGCAATGACACTAGTGGATCCATGTGGTTTGGGAAAATAATACACATGCAATAACTCTGGTGGTGGTTTTGGAAAAGAGGACACATGCAATTAATCTAGTGGTGGTTTAGGAAAGGAAGACACATGCAATGACTCTAGTGGTGGTTTAGGAAGGGAACACACATGCAATGACTCTGGTGGTGTTTTAGGAAAGGAAGACACATTCAATGACTCTGGTGGTGGTTTTGGAAAGGAAAACACATGCAATGAATCTGGTAGATCCATGCGGTTTAGGAAAATAAGTCACATGCAATGAATCTGGTGGTTGGTTAAGAAAGGAACACACATGTAATGACACTATTGGATCCATGTGGTTTGGAAAAATAAGACACATGCAATGACTCTAGTGGTGGTTTTGGAAAGGAGGACACATGCAATTACTCTGGTGGTGGTTTAGGAAAGGAAGACACATGCAATGACTCTGGTGGTGGCTTAGGAAAAGAAGACACAAGCAATGAGTCTAGTGGTGGTTTAGGAAAGTAACACACATGCAATGACTCTAGTGGTGGTTTAGGAAAGGAACACACATGCAATGACTCTGGTGGTGGTTTAGGAAACGAAGACACATTCAATTACACTAGTGGTGGTTTAGGAAAATAAGACACATGCAATGACTCTGTTGGTGGTTTAGGAAAAGAACACACGTGTACTGACTCTAGTGGTGCTTTTGGAAAAGAACACACATCAAATGACTCCGGTGGTGGTTTAGGAAAGAAACACACATGCAATGACTCTGGTGGTGGTTTTGGAAAGGAACAAACATGCAATGCCTCTGGTGGTGGTTTAGGAATGGAAGACACATGCAATGACTCTGGTGGATACATGTGGTTTAGGAAAAGAACACATATGTAACGACTCTGGTGGTGGTTTAGGAAAGGAAGACACATGCAATGACTCTGGTGGATCCATGTGGTTTAGGAAAATAAGACACATGTAATGACTCTAGCGATGGTTTAGGAAAGGAAGACACATGCAATGACTTTGGTGGTGGTTTAGGAAAAGAAGATACATGCAATGACTCTGATGGTGGTTTAGGAAAGGAACACACATGCAATGACTCTACTGGTGGTTTAAGAAAGGAACACACATGCAATGACTCTGGTGGATCCATGCGGTTTAGGAAAAGAAGACCCGTGTAATGACTCTAGTGGTGGTTTTGGAAAATAAAACACATTTAATTACTCTGGTTGTGGTTTAGGAAAGAAAAACACATGCAATGACTCTGGTGGTGGTTTAGGAAAGGAAGACACATGCAATGACTCTGGTGGATCCATGTGGTTTAGGAAAAGAAGACACATGTAATGACTCTGGTGGTGGTTTAGGAAAGGAAGACACATGCAATGACTTTGGTGGTGGTTTAGGAAAATAAGACACATGCAATGACTCTGATGGTGGTTTAGGAAAGGAAAACACATGCAATGACTCTGCTGGTTGTTTAAGAAAGGAACACACATGCAATGACTCTGGTGGACCCATGTGGTTTAGGAAAAGAAGACACATGCAATGACTCTAGTGGTGGCTTAAGAAAGGAACACACATGCAATGTCACTAGTGGATCCATGTGGTTTAGGAAAATAATACACATTCAATGACTCTGGTGGTGGTTTTGGAAAAGAGGACACATGCAATTAATCTAGTGGTGGTTTAGGAAAGGAAGACACATGCAATGACTCTGGTGGTGTTTTAGGAAAAGAAGACACATGCAATGACTCTAGTGGTGGTTTAGGAAAAGAACACACATGCAATGACTCTGGTGGTGGTTTACGAAAGGAAGACACATTCAATGACTCTGGTGGTGGTTTAGGAAAGGAAGACACATTCAATGACTCTGGTGGTGGTTTTGGAAAGGAACACACAAGCAATAACTCTGGTGGATCCATGTGGTTTAGGAAAAGAAGACACATGCAATGACTCTGGTGGTGGTTTAAGAAAGGAACACACATGCAATGACTCTCGTGGTTCCATGTGGTTTAGGAAAAGAAGACACATGTAATGACTCTGGTGGTGGTTTAGGAAAGGAAGACACATGCAATGACTTTGGTGGTGGTTTAGGAAAGGAAGACACATGCAATGACTCTTATGGTGGTTTAGGAAAGGAACAAACATGCAATGACTCTGCTGGTGGTTTAAGAAAGGAACACACATGCAATGACTCTAGTGGATCCATGTGGTATAGGAAAAGAAGACACATGCAATGAATCTGGTGGTGGTTTAAGCAAGGAACACACATGCAATGACACCAGTGGATCCATGTGGTTTGGAAAAATAAGACACATGTAATGACTCTGGTGGTGGTTTTGGAAAGGAGGACACATGCAATTACTCTGGTGGTGGTTTAGGACAGAAAGACACATGCAATGACTCTAGCGGTGGCTTAGGAAAAGAAGACACATGCAATGACTCTAGTGGTGGTTTAGGGAAGGAACACACATGCAATGACTCTAGTGGTAGTTTAGGAAAGGAAGACACATTCAATGACTCTTGGGGTGGTTTAGGAAAGGAAGACACGTTCAATGGCTCTGGTGGTGGTTTAGGAAAAGAAGACACATGCAATGACTCGGTTGGTGGTTTAGGAAAGGAACACACGTGTAATGACTCTAGTGGTGGTTTTGGAAAAGAAGACACGTCAATGACTCTGGTGGTGGTTTAGGAAAGAAACACACATGCAATGACTATTGTGGTGGTTTAGTAAAGGAACAAACATGCAATGACTCTGGTGGTGGTTTAGGAAAGGAAGACACATGCAATGACTCTGGTGGATCCATGTGGTTTAGGAAAAGAAGACACATGTAATGACTCTGGTGGTGGTTTAGGAAAGAAAAACACATGTAATGACTTTGGTGGTGGTTTAGGAAAAGAAGACACATGCAATGACTCTGATGGTGGTTTAGAAATGAACACACATGCAATGACTCTGCTGGTGGTTTAAGAAAAGAACACACATGCAATGACTCTGGTGGATCCATGTGGTTTAGGAAAAGAAGACACACGCAATGACTCTAGTGGTGGTTTAAGAAAGGAACACACATGCAATGACACTAGTGGATCCATGTGGTTTGGGAAAATAAGACACATGCAATGACTCTGGTGGTGGTTTTGGAAAAGAGGACACATGCAATTAATCTAGTGGTGGTTTAGGAAAGGAAGACACATGCAATGACTCTGGTGGTGGTTTAGGAAAACAAGACACATGCAATGACTCTAGTGGTGGTTTAGGAAAGGAACACACATGCAATGACTCTAGTGGTGGTTTAATAAAGGAACACACATGCAATGACTCTGGTGATGGTTTAGGAAAGGAAGACACATTGAATGACTCTAGTGGTGGTTTTGGAAAAGAAGACACATGCAACGGCTCTGTTGGTGGTTTAGGAAAAGAACACATGTGTAATGAATCTAGTGGTGGTTTTGGAAAAGAACACACATTCAATGACTCTGGTGGTGGTTTAGGAAAGAAACACACATGCAATGACTCTGGTGGTGGTTTAGGAAAGGAACAAACATGCAATGACTCTCGTGGTGGTTTAGGAAAGGAAGACACATGCAATGACTCTGGTGGATCCATGTGGTTTAGGAAAAGAAGACACGTGTAAAGACTCTGGTGGTTGTTTAGGAAAGGAAGACACATGTAAAGACTCTTATGGTGGTTTAGGAAACGAACACACATGCAATGACTCTGATGGTGGTTTAAGAAAAGCACACACATGCAATGACTCTGGTGGATCCATGTGGTATAGGAAAAGAAGTCACATGCAATGAATCTCGTGGTGGTTTTGGAAAAGAACACACATTCAATGACTCTAGTGGTGGTTTTGGAAAATAAGACACATGCAATGACTCTGGTGGTGGTTTTGGAAAAGAGGACACATGCAATTAATCTAGTGGTGGTTTAGGAAAGGAACACACATGCAATGACTCTGGTGGTTGTTTAGGAAAGGAAGACACATTCAATGACTCTGGTGGTGGTTTAGGAAAAAAAGACACATGCAATGACTCGGTTGGTGGTTTAGGAAAAGAACACACATGTAATGACTCTAGTGGTGGTTTTGGAAAAGAACACACGTCTCTGGTGGTGGTTTAGGAAAGGAAGACACATGCAATGACTCTGGTGGATCCATGTGGTTTAGGAAAAGAAGATACATGTAATGACTCTGGTGGTGGTTTAGGAAAGGAAGACACATGCAATGACTTTGGTGGTGGTTTAGAAAAAGAAGACACATGCAATGACTCTGATGGTGGTTAAGGAAAGAAACACACATGCAATGACTCTGCTGGTGGTTTAAGAAAGGAACACACATTCGATGACTCTGGTGGATCCATGTGGTCTAGGAAAATAAGACACACGCAATGACTCTAGTGGTGGTTTAAGAAAGGAACACACATGCAATGACACTAGTGGATCCATGTGGTTTGGGAAAATAAGACACATGCAATGACTCTGGTGGTGGTTTTGGAAAAGAGGACACATGCAATTAATCTAGTGGTGGTTTAGGAAAGGAAGACACATGCAATGCCTCTGGTGGTGGTTTAGGAAGGGAACACACATGCAATGACTCTGGTGGTGTTTTAGGAAAGGAAGACACATTCAACGACTCTGGTGGTGGTTTTGGAAAGGAAAACACATGCAATGAATCTGGTGGTGGTTTTGGAAAGGAAGACACATTCAATGACTCTAGTGGTGGTTTTGGAAAAGAAGACACATGCAATGGCTCTGTTGGTGGTTTAGGAAAAGAACACACGTGTAATGAATTTAGTGGTGGTTTTGGAAAAGAACACATATTCAATAACTCTGGTGGTGGTTTAGGAATGAAACACACATGCAATGACTCTGTGGTGGTTTAGGAGTGGTGGTTTAGGAAAGGAAGACACATGCAATGACTCTGGTGGATCCATGTGGTTTAGGAAAAGAAGACATATGTAATGACTCTGGTGGTGGTTTAGGAAAGGAAGACACGTGCAATGACTTTGGTGGTGGTTTAGGAAACGAAGACACATGCAATGACTCTGATGGTGGTTTAGGAAAGGAACACACATGCAATGACTCTACTGGTGGTTTAAGAAAGGAACACACATGCAATGACTCTGGTGGATCCATGTGGTTTAGGAAAAGAAGACACACGCAATGAGTCTAGTGGTGGTTTAAGAAAGGAACACACATGCAATGACACTAGTGGATCCATGTGGTTTGGGAAAATAAGACACATGCAATGACTCTGGTGGCGGTTTTGGAAAAGAGGACACATGCAATTAATCTAGTGGTGGTTTAGGAAAGGAAGACACATGCAATGACTCTGGTGGTGGTTTAGGAAAACAAGACACATGCAATGACTCTAGTGGTGGTTTCGGAAAGGAACACACATGCAATGACTCTGGTGGTGGTTTAGGAAAGGAAGACACATTCAATGACTCTGGTGGTGGTTTTGAAAGCAAAACACATGTGATGACTCAGGTGGATCCTTGTGGTTTAGGAAAAGAAGACACATGCAATGACTCTGGTGGTGGTTTAGGAAAGGAACACACAGGCAATGACTCTGGTGGATCCATGTGGTTTAGGAAAAGAAGACACATGTAATCACTCTGGTGGTGGTTTAGGAAAGGAAGCCACATGCAATGACTTTGGTGGTGGTTTAGGAAAAGAAGACACATGCAATGACCCTTATGGTGGTTTAGGAAAGGAACACACATGCAATGACTCTGCTGGTGGTTTAAGAAAGGAAAACACATGCAATGACTCTGGTGGATCTATGTGGTATAGGAAAAGAAGTCACATGCAATGAATCTGGTGGTGGTTTAAGCAAGGAACACACATGTAATGACACCAGTGGATCCATGTGGTTTGGAAAAATAAGACACATGTAATGACTCTGGTGGTGGTTTTGGAAAGGAGGACACATGCCATTACTCTGTTGGTGGATTACCAAAGAAAGACACATGCAATGACTCTGGCGGTGGCTTAGGAAAAGAAGACACATGCAATGACTCTAGTGGTGGTTTAGGGAAGGAACACACATGCAATGACTCTAGTGGTAGTTTAGGAAAGGAACACACATGCAATGACTCTGGTGGTGGTTTAGGAAAGGAAGACACGTTCAACGGCTCTGGTGGTGGTTTAGGAAAAGAAGACACATGCAATGACTCGGTTGGTGGTTTAGGAAAAGAACACACGTGTAATGACTCTAGTGGTGGTTTTGGAAAAGAAGACACGTCAATGACTCTGGTGGTGGTTTAGGAAAGAAACACACATGCAATGACTATTGTGGTGGTTTAGTAAAGGAACAAACATGGAATGACTCTGGTGGTGGTTTAGGAAAGGAAGACACATGCAATGACTCTGGTGGATCCATGAGGTTTAGGAAAAGAAGACACATGTAATGACTCTGGTGGTGGTTTAGGAAAGAAAAACACATGTAATGACTTTGGTGGTGGTTTAGGAAAAGAAGACACATGCAATGACTCTGATGGTGGTTTAGAAATGAACACACATGCAATGACTCTGCTGGTGGTTTAAGAAAAGAACACACATGCAATGACTCTGGTGGATCCATGTGGTTTAGGAAAAGAAGACACACGCAATGACTCTAGTGGTGGTTTAAGAAAGGAACACACATGCAATGACACTAGTGGATCCATGTGGTTTGGGAAAATAAGACACATGCAATGACTCTGGTGGTGGTTTTGGAAAAGAGGACACATGCAATTAATCTAGTGGTGGTTTAGGAAAGGAAGACACATGCAATGACTCTGGTGGTGGTTTAGGAAAACAAGACACATGCAATGACTCTAGTGGTGGTTTAGGAAAGGAACACACATGCAATGACTCTGGTGGTTGTTTAGGAAAGGAAGACACATTCAATGACTCTGGTGGTGGTTTAGGAAAACAAGTCACATGCAATGACTCGGTTGGTGGTTTAGGAAAAGAACACACATGTAATGACTCTAGTGGTGGTTTTGGAAAAGAACACACGTTTAATGACTCTGGTGGTGGTTTAGGAAAGAAACACACATGCAATGACTTTGTTGGTGGTTTAGGAAAGGAACAAACATGCAATGACTGTGGTGGTGGTTTAGGAAAGAAAGACACATGCAATGACTCTGGTGGATCCATGTGGTTTAGGAAAAGAAGACATATGTAATGACTCTGGTGGTGGTTTAGGAAAGGAAGACACATGCAATGACTTTGGTGGTGGTTTAGAAAAAGAAGACACATGCATTGACTCTGATGGTGGTTTAGGAAAGGAACACACATGCAATGACTCTGCTGGTGGTTTAAGAAAGGAACACACATGCGATGTCTCTGGTGGATCCATGTGGTCTAGGAAAAGAAGACACACGCAATGACTCTAGTGGTGGTTTAAGAAAGGAACACACATGCAATGACACTAGTGGATCCATGTGGTTTGGGAAAATAAGACACATGCAATGACTCTGGTGGTGGTTTTGGAAAAGAGGACACATGCAATTAATCTAGTGGTGGTTTAGGAAAGGAAGACACATGCAATGCCTCTGGTGGTGGTTTAGGAAAACAAGACACATGCAATGACTCTAGTGGTGGTTTAGGAAAGGAACACACATGCAACGACTCTGGTGGTGGTTTAGGAAAGGAAGACACATTCAATGACTCTGGTGGTGGTTTTGGAAAGGAAAACACATGCGATGACTCAGGTGGATCCATGTGGTTTAGGAAAAGAAGACACATGCAATGACTCTGGTGGTGGTTTAGGAAAGGAACACACATGCAATGACTCTGGTGGATCCATGTGGTTTAGGAAAAGAAGACGCATGTAATGACTCTAGTGGTGGTTTAGGAAAGGAAGACACATGCAATGACTTTGGTGGTGGTTTAGGAAAAAGAAACGTGCAATAACTCATAAATGTGGTTTAGGAAAGGAACACACATGCAATGACTCTAGGTGGTGGTTTTGGAAAGGAAAACACATGCGATGACCCAGGTGGATCCATGTGGTTTAGGAAAAGAAGACACATGCAATGACTCTGGTGGTGGTTTAGGAAAGGAACACACATGCAATGACTCTGGTGGATCCATGTGGTTTAGGAAAAGAAGACGCATGTAATGACTCTTGTGGTGGTTTAGGAAAGGAAGCTACATGCAATGACTTTGGTGGTGGTTTAGGAAAAGAAGACACATGCAATGACTCTTATGGTGGTTTAGGAAAGAAACACACATGCAATGACTCTGCTGGTGGTTTAAGAAAGGAACACACATGCAATGACTCTGGTGGATCTATGTGGTATAGGAAAAGAAGTCACATGCAATGAATCTGGTGGTGGTTTAAGCAAGGAACACACATGTAACGACACCAGTGGATCCATGTGGTTTGGAAAAATAAGACACATGTAATGACTCTAGTGGTGGTTTTGGAAAGGAGGACACATGCCATTACTCTGGTGGTGGATTAGCAAAGAAAGACACATGCAATGACTCTGGCGGTGGCTTAGGAAAAGAAGACACATGCAATGACTCAAGTGGTGGTTTAGGGAAGGAACACACATGCAATGACTCTAGTGGTGGTTTAGGAAAGGAACAGACATGCAATGACTCTGGTGGTGGTTCAGGAAAGGAAGACACATTCAATGACTCTGGTGGTGGTTTAGGAAAAGAAGACACATGCAATGACTCGGTTGGTGGTTTAGGAAAAGAACACACGTGTAATGACTCTGGTGGTGGTTTTGGAAAAGAACACACCTCAATGACTCTGGTGGTGGTTTAGGAAAGAAACACACATGCAATGACTCTTGTGGTGGTTTAGTAAAGGAACAAACATGCAATGACTCTGGTGGTGGTTTAGGAAAGGAAGACACATACAATGACTCTGGTGGATCCATGTGCTTTAGGAAAAGAAGACAGATGTAATGACTCTGGTGGTGGTTTAGGAAAGGAAAACACATGTAATAACTTTGGTGGTGGTTTAGGAAAACACATGCAATGACTCTAATGGTGGTTTAGGAAAGGACCACACATGCAATGACTCTACTGGTGGTTTAAGAAAAGGAACACACATGCAATGACTCTGGTGGATCCATGCGGTTTAGGAAAAGAAGACATATGCAATGAATCTGGTGGTTGGTTAAGAAAGGAATACACATGTAATGACACTACAAGATCCATGTGGTTTGTAAAAATAAGACACATGCAATGACTTTGGTGGTGGCTTAGGAAAGGAAGACACATGCAATGACTCTGGTGGTGGTTTAGGAAAGGAACACACATGCAATGACTCTAGTGGTGGTTTAATAAAGGAACATACATGCAATGACTCTGGTGATGGTTTAGGAAAGGAAGACACATTCAATGACTCTAGTGGTGGTTTTGGAAAAGAAGACACATGCAATGACTCTATTGGTGCTTTAGGAAAAGAACACACGTGGAATGACTCTAGTGGTGGTTTTGGAAAAGAACACACATTCAATGACTCTAATGGTGGTTTAGGAAAGGACCACACATGCAATGACTCTACTAGTGGTTTAAGAAAAGAACACACATGCAATGACTCTGGTGGATCCATGCGGTTTAGGAAAAGAAGACACATGCAATGAATCTGGTGGTTGGTTAAGAAAGGAACACACATGTAATGACACAACTGGATCAATGTGGTTTGGAAATATAAGACACATGCAATGACTCTGGTGGTGGTTTTGGAAAGTAGGACACATGCAATTACTCTGGTGGTGGTTTAGGAAAGAAATACACATGCGATGACTCTGGCGGTGGCCTAGGAAAAGAAGACACATGCAATGACTCTAGTGGTGGTTTAAGAAAGGAACACACATGCAATGACACTAGTGGATCCATGTGGTTTGGGAAAATAAGACACATGCAATGACTCTGGTGGTGGTTTTGGAAAAGAGGACACATGCAATTAATCTAGTGGTGGTTTAGGAAAGGAAGACATATGCAATGACTCTGGTGGTGGTTTAGGAAAACAAGACACATGCAATGACTCTAGTGGTGGTTTAGGAAAGGAACACACATGCAATGACTCTGGTGGTTGTTTAGGAAAGGAAGACACATTCAATGACTCTGGTGGTGGTTTAGGAAAAAAAGTCACATGCAATGACTCGGTTGGTGGTTTAGGAAAAGAACACACATGTAATGACTCTAGTGGTGGTTTTGGAAAAGAACACACGTTTAATGACTCTGGTGGTGGTTTAGGAAATAAACACACATGCAATGACTTTGGTGGTGGTTTAGGAAAGGAACAAACATGCAATGACTGTGGTGGTGGTTTAGGAAAGAAAGACACATGCAATGACTCTGGTGAATCCATGTGGTTTAGGAAAAGAAGACATATGTAATGACTCTGGTGGTGGTTTAGGAAAGGAAGACACATGCAATGACTTTGGTGGTGGTTTAGAAAAAGAAGACACATGCAATGACTCTGATGGTGGTTTAGGAAAGGAACACACATGCAATGACTCTGCTGGTGGTTTAAGAAAGGAACACACATTCGATGACTCTGGTGGATCCATGTGGTCTAGGAAAATAAGACACACGCAATGACTCTAGTGGTGGTTTAAGAAAGGAACACACATGCAATGACACTAGTGGATCCATGTGGTTTGGGAAAATAAGACACATGCAATGACTCTGGTGGTGGTTTTGGAAAAGAGGACACATGCAATTAATCTAGTGGTGGTTTAGGAAAGGAAGACACATGCAATGCCTCTGGTGGTGGTTTAGGAAAACAAGACACATGCAATGACTCTAGTGGTGGTTTAGGAAAGGAACACACATGCAACGACTCTGGTGGTGGTTTAGGAAATGAAGACACATTCAATGACTCTGGTGGTGGTTTTGGAAAGGAAAACACATGCGATGACTCAGGTGGATACATGTGGTTTAGGAAAAGAAGACACATGCAATGACTCTGGTGGTGGTTTAGGAAAGGAACACACATGCAATGACTCTGGTGGATCCATGTGGTTTAGGAAAAGAAGACGCATGTAATGACTCTGGTGGTGGTTTAGGAAAGGAAGCCACATGCAATGACTTTGGTGTTGGTTTAGGAAAAGAAGACACATGCAATGACTCTTATGGTGGTTTAGGAAAGGAACACACATTCAATGACTCTGCTGGTGGTTTAAGAAAGGAACACACATGCAATGACTCTGGTGGATCTATGTGGTATAGGAAAAGAAGTCACATGCAATGAATCTGGTGGTGGTTTAAGCAAGGAACACACATGTAATGACACCAGTGGATCCATGTGGTTTGGAAAAATAAGACACATGTAATGACTCTAGTGGTGGTTTTGGAAAGGAGGACACATGCCATTACTCTGGTGGTGGATTAGCAAAGAAAGACACATGCAATGACTCTGGCGGTGGCTTAGGAAAAGAAGACACATGCAATAACTCTAGTGGTAGTTTAGGGAAGGAACACACATGCAATGACTCTAGTGGTGGTTTAGGAAAGGAACACACATGCAATGACTCTGGTGGTGGTTTAGGAAAGGAAGACACATTCAATGACTCTGGTGGTGGTTTAGGAAAAGAAGACACATGCAATGACTCGGTTGGTGGTTTAGGAAAAGAACACACGTGTAATGACTCTAGTGGTGGTTTTGGAAAAGAACACACCTCAATGACTCTGGTGGTGGTTTAGGAAAGAAACACACATGCAATGACTCTTGTGGTGGTTTAGTAAAGGAACAAACATGCAATGACTCTGGTGGTGGTTTAGGAAAGGAAGACACATGCAATGACACTGGTGGATCCATGTGGTTTAGGAAAAGAAGACACATGTAATGACTCTGGTGGTGGTTTAGGAAAGGAAAACACATGTAATGACTTTGGTGGTGGTTTAGGAAAACACTTGCAATGACTCTAATGGTGGTTTAGGAAAGGAACACACATGCAATGACTCTGGTCGATCCATGCGGTTTAGGAAAAGAAGACAGATGCAATGAATCTGGTGGTTGGTTAAGAAAGGAACACACATGTAATGACACTACTGGATCCATGTGGTTTGGAAAAATAAGGCACATGCAATGACTCTGGTGGCGGTTTTGGAAAAGAGGACACATGCAATTAATCTAGTGGTGGTTTAGGAAAGGAAGACACATGCAATGACTCTGGTGGTGGTTTAGGAAAACAAGACACATGCAATGACTCTAGTGGTGGTTTCGGAAAGGAACACACATGCAATGACTCTGGTGGTGGTTTAGGAAAGGAAGACACATTCAATGACTCTGGTGGTGGTTTTGGAAAGCAAAACACATGTGATGACTCAGGTGGATCCTTGTGGTTTAGGAAAAGAAGACACATGCAATGACTCTGGTGGTGGTTTAGGAAAGGAACACACATGCAATGACTCTGGTGGATCCATGTGGTTTAGGAAAAGAAGACACATGTAATGACTCTGGTGGTGGTTTAGGATAGGAAGCCACATGCAATGACTTTGGTGGTGGTTTAGGAAAAGAAGACACATGCAATGACTCTTATGGTGGTTTAGGAAAGGAACACACATGCAATGACTCTGCTGGTGGTTTAAGAAAGGAAAACACATGCAATGACTCTGGTGGATCTATGTGGTATAGGAAAAGAAGTCACATGCAATGAATCTGGTGGTGGTTTAAGCAAGGAACACACATGTAATGACACCAGTGGATCCTTGTGGTTTGGAAAAATAAGACACATGTAATGACTCTGGTGGTGGTTTTGGAAAGGAGGACACATGCCATTACTCTGTTGGTGGATTACCAAAGAAAGACACATGCAATGACTCTGGCGGTGGCTTAGGAAAAGAAGACACATGCAATGACTCTAGTGGTGGTTTAGGGAAGGAACACACATGCAATGACTCTAGTGGTAGTTTAGGAAAGGAACACACATGCAATGACTCTGGTGGTGGTTTAGGAAAGGAAGACACGTTCAATGGCTCTGGTGGTGGTTTAGGAAAAGAAGACACATGCAATGACTCGGTTGGTGGTTTAGGAAAAGAACACACGTGTAATGACTCTAGTGGTGGTTTTGGAAAAGAAGACACGTCAATGACTCTGGTGGTGGTTTAGGAAAGAAACACACATGCAATGACTATTGTGGTGGTTTAGTAAAGGAACAAACATGCAATGACTCTGGTGGTGGTTTAGGAAAGGAAGACACATGCAATGACTCTGGTGGATCCATGTGGTTTAGGAAAAGAAGACACATGTAATGACTCTGGTGGTGGTTTAGGAAAGAAAAACACATGTAATGACTTTGGTGGTGGTTTAGGAAAAGAAGACACATGCAATGACTCTGATGGTGGTTTAGAAATGAACACATATGCAATGACTCTGCTGGTGGTTTAAGAAAATAACACACATGCAATGGCTCTAGTGGATCCATGTGGTTTAGGAAAAGAAGACACACGCAATGACTCTAGTGGTGGTTTAAGAAAGGAACACACATGCAATGACACTAGTGGATCCATGTGGTTTGGGAAAATAAGACACATGCAATGACTCTGGTGGTGGTTTTGGAAAAGAGGACACATGCAATTAATCTAGTGGTGGTTTAGGAAAGGAAGACACATGCAATGACTCTGGTGGTGGTTTAGGAAAACAAGACACATGCAATGACTCTAGTGGTGGTTTAGGAAAGGAACACACATGCAATGACTCTGGTGGTTGTTTAGGAAAGGAAGACACATTCAATGACTCTGGTGGTGGTTTAGGAAAACAAGTCACATGCAATGACTCGGTTGGTGGTTTAGGAAAAGAACACACATGTAATGACTCTAGTGGTGGTTTTGGAAAAGAACACACGTTTAATGACTCTGGTGGTGGTTTAGGAAAGAAACACACATGCAATGACTTTGGTGGTGGTTTAGGAAAGGAACAAACATGCAATGACTGTGGTGGTGGTTTAGGAAAGAAAGACACATGCAATGACTCTGGTGGATCCATGTGGTTTAGGAAAAGAAGACATATGTAATGACTCTGGTGGTGGTTTAGGAAAGGAAGACACATGCAATGACTTTGGTGGTGGTTTAGAAAAAGAAGACACATGCATTGACTCTGATGGTGGTTTAGGAAAGGAACACACATGCAATGACTCTGCTGGTGGTTTAAGAAAGGAACACACATGCGATGACTCTGGTGGATCCATGTGGTCTAGGAAAAGAAGACACACGCAATGACTCTAGTGGTGGTTTAAGAAAGGAACACACATGCAATGACACTAGTGCATCCATGTGGTTTGGGAAAATAAGACACATGCAATGACTCTGGTGGTGGTTTTGGAAAAGAGGACACATGCAATTAATCTAGTGGTGGTTTAGAAAAGGAAGACACATGCAATGCCTCTGGTGGTGGTTTAGGAAAACAAGACACATGCAATGACTCTAGTGGTGGTTTAGGAAAGGAACACACATGCAACGACTCTGGTGGTGGTTTAGGAAAGGAAGACACATTCAATGACTCTGGTGGTGGTTTTGGAAAGGAAAACACATGCGATGACTCAGGTGGATCCATGTGGTTTAGGAAAAGAAGACACATGCAATGACTCTGGTGGTGGTTTAGGAAAGGAACACACATGCAATGACTCTGGTGGATCCATGTGGTTTAGGAAAAGAAGACGCATGTAATGACTCTGGTGGTGGTTTAGGAAAGGAAGACACATGCAATGACTTTGGTGGTGGTTTAGGAAAAGAAGAAACGTGCAATAACTCATAAATGTGGTTTAGGAAAGGAACACACATGCAATGACTCTAGGTGGTGGTTTTGGAAAGGAAAACACATGCGATGACTCAGGTGGATCCATGTGGTTTAGGAAAAGAAGACACATGCAATGACTCTGGTGGTGGTTTAGGAAAGGAACACACATGCAATGACTCTGGTGGATCCATGTGGTTTAGGAAAAGAAGACGCATGTAATGACTCTGGTGGTGGTTTAGGAAAGGAAGCTACATGCAATGACTTTGGTGGTGGTTTAGGAAAAGAAGACACATGCAATGACTCTTATGGTGGTTTAGGAAAGGAACACACATGCAATGACTCTGCTGGTGGTTTAAGAAAGGAACACACATGCAATGACTCTGGTGGATCTATGTGGTATAGGAAAATAAGTCACATGCAATGAATCTGGTGGTGGTTTAAGCAAGGAACACACATGTAACGACACCAGTGGATCCATGTGGTTTGGAAAAATAAGACACATGTAATGACTCTAGTGGTGGTTTTGGAAAGGAGGACACATGCCATTACTCTGGTGGTGGATTAGCAAAGAAAGACACATGCAATGACTCTGGCGGTGGCTTAGGAAAAGAAGACACATGCAATGACTCTAGTGGTGGTTTAGGGAAGGAACACACATGCAATGACTCTAGTGGTGGTTTAGGAAAGGAACACACATGCAATGACTCTGGTGGTGGTTCAGGAAAGGAAGACACATTCAATGACTCTGGTGGTGGTTTAGGAAAAGAAGACACATGCAATGACTCGGTTGGTGGTTTAGGAAAAGAACACACGTGTAATGACTCTGGTGGTGGTTTTGGAAAAGAACACACCTCAATGACTCTGGTGGTGGTTTAGGAAAGAAACACACATGCAATGACTCTTGTGGTGGTTTAGTAAAGGAACAAACATGCAATGACTCTGGTGGTGGTTTAGGAAAGGAAGACACATACAATGACTCTGGTGGATCCATGTGCTTTAGGAAAAGAAGACAGATGTAATGACTCTGGTGGTGGTTTAGGAAAGGAAAACACATGTAATGACTTTGGTGGTGGTTTAGGAAAACACATGCAATGACTCTAATGGTGGTTTAGGAAAGGACCACACATGCAATGACTCTACTGGTGGTTTAAGAAAGGAACACACATGCAATGACTCTGGTGGATCCATGCGGTTTAGGAAAAGAAGACATATGCAATGAATCTGGTGGTTGGTTAAGAAAGGAATACACATGTAATGACACTACTAGATCCATGTGGTTTGTAAAAATAAGACACATGCAATGACTTTGGTGGTGGCTTAGGAAAGGAAGACACATGCAATGACTCTGGTGGTGGTTTAGGAAAGGAACACACATGCAATGACTCTAGTGGTGGTTTAATAAAGGAACATACATGCAATGACTCTGGTGATGGTTTAGGAAAGGAAGACACATTCAATGACTCTAGTGGTGGTTTTGGAAAAGAAGACACATGCAATGACTCTATTGGTGCTTTAGGAAAAGAACACACGTGGAATGACTCTAGTGGTGGTTTTCCAAAAGAACACACATTCAATGACTCTAATGGTGGTTTAGGAAAGGACCACACATGCAATGACTCTACTAGTGGTTTAAGAAAAGAACACACATGCAATGACTCTGGTGGATCCATGCGGTTTAGGAAAAGAAGACACATGCAATGAATCTGGTGGTTGGTTAAGAAAGGAACACACATGTAATGACACAACTGGATCAATGTGGTTTGGAAATATAAGACACATGCAATGACTCTGGTGGTGGTTTTGGAAAGTAGGACACATGCAATTACTCTGGTGGTGGTTTAGGAAAGAAATACACATGCGATGACTCTGGCGGTGGCCTAGGAAAAGAAGACACATGCAATGACTCTAATGGTGGTTTAGGAAAGGAACACACATGCAATGACTCTAGTGGTGGTTTAAGAAAGGAACACACATGCAATGACACTAGTGGATCCATGTGGTTTGGGAAAATAAGACACATGCAATGACTCTGGTGGTGGTTTTGGAAAAGAGGACACATGCAATTAATCTAGTGGTGGTTTAGGAAAGGAAGACATATGCAATGACTCTGGTGGTGGTTTACGAAAACAAGACACATGCAATGACTCTTGTGGTGGTTTAGGAAAGGAACACACATGCAATGACTCTGGTGGTGGTTTAGCAAAGGAACACACATTCAATGACTCTGGTGGTGGTTATGAAAAGAAGACACATGCAATGACTCTAGGTGGTGGTTTTGGAAAGGAAAACACATGCGATGACTCAGGTGGATCCATGTGGTTTAGGAAAAGAAGACACATGCAATGACTCTGGTGGTGGTTTAGGAAAGGAACACACATGCAATGACTCTGGTGGATCCATGTGGTTTAGGAAAAGAAGACGCATGTAATGACTCTGGTGGTGGTTTAGGAAAGGAAGCTACATGCAATGACTTTGGTGGTGGTTTAGGAAAAGAAGACACATGCAATGACTCTTATGGTGGTTTAGGAAAGGAACACACATGCAATGACTCTGCTGGTGGTTTAAGAAAGGAACACACATGCAATGACTCTGGTGGATCTATGTGGTATAGGAAAAGAAGTCACATGCAATGAATCTGGTGGTGGTTTAAGCAAGGAACACACATGTAACGACACCAGTGGATCCATGTGGTTTGGAAAAATAAGACACATGTAATGACTCTAGTGGTGGTTTTGGAAAGGAGGACACATGCCATTACTCTGGTGGTGGATTAGCAAAGAAAGACACATGCAATGACTCTGGCGGTGGCTTAGGAAAAGAAGACACATGCAATGACTCTAGTGGTGGTTTAGGGAAGGAACACACATGCAATGACTCTAGTGGTGGTTTAGGAAAGGAACACACATGCAATGACTCTGGTGGTGGTTCAGGAAAGGAAGACACATTCAATGACTCTGGTGGTGGTTTAGGAAAAGAAGACACATGGAATGACTCGGTTGGTGGTTTAGGAAAAGAACACACGTGTAATGACTCTGGTGGTGGTTTTGGAAAAGAACACACCTCAATGACTCTGGTGGTGGTTTAGGAAAGAAACACACATGCAATGACTCTTGTGGTGGTTTAGTAAAGGAACAAACATGCAATGACTCTGGTGGTGGTTTAGGAAAGGAAGACACATACAATGACTCTGGTGGATCCATGTGCTTTAGGAAAAGAAGACAGATGTAATGACTCTGGTGGTGGTTTAGGAAAGGAAAACACATGTAATGACTTTGGTGGTGGTTTAGGAAAACACATGCAATGACTCTAATGGTGGTTTAGGAAAGGACCACACATGCAATGACTCTACTGGTGGTTTAAGAAAGGAACACACATGCAATGACTCTGGTGGATCCATGCGGTTTAGGAAAAGAAGACATATGCAATGAATCTGGTGGTTGGTTAAGAAAGGAATACACATGTAATGACACTACTAGATCCATGTGGTTTGTAAAAATAAGACACATGCAATGACTTTGGTGGTGGCTTAGGAAAGGAAGACACATGCAATGACTCTGGTGGTCGTTTAGGAAAGGAACACACATGCAATGACTCTAGTGGTGGTTTAATAAAGGAACATACATGCAATGACTCTGGTGATGGTTTAGGAAAGGAAGACACATTCAATGACTCTAGTGGTGGTTTTGGAAAAGAAGACACATGCAATGACTCTATTGGTGCTTTAGGAAAAGAACACACGTGGAATGACTCTAGTGGTGGTTTTCCAAAAGAACACACATTCAATGACTCTAATGGTGGTTTAGGAAAGGACCACACATGCAATGACTCTACTAGTGGTTTAAGAAAAGAACACACATGCAATGACTCTGGTGGATCCATGCGGTTTAGGAAAAGAAGACACATGCAATGAATCTGGTGGTTGGTTAAGAAAGGAACACACATGTAATGACACAACTGGATCGATGTGGTTTGGAAATATAAGACACATGCAATGACTCTGGTGGTGGTTTTGGAAAGTAGGACACATGCAATTACTCTGGTGGTGGTTTAGGAAAGAAATACACATGCGATGACTCTGGCGGTGGCCTAGGAAAAGAAGACACATGCAATGACTCTAATGGTGGTTTAGGAAAGGAACACACATGCAATGACTCTAGTGGTGGTTTAAGAAAGGAACACACATGCAATGACACTAGTGGATCCATGTGGTTTGGGAAAATAAGACACATGCAATGACTCTGGTGGTGGTTTTGGAAAAGAGGACACATGCAATTAATCTAGTGGTGGTTTAGAAAGGAAGACATATGCAATGACTCTGGTGGTGGTTTACGAAAACAAGACACATGCAATGACTCTTGTGGTGGTTTAGGAAAGGAACACACATGCAATGACTCTGGTGGTGGTTTAGCAAAGGAACACACATTCAATGACTCTGGTGGTGGTTATGAAAAGAAGACACATGCAATGACTCGGTTGGTGGTTTAGGAAAAGAACATACGTGTAATGACTCTAGTGGTGGTTTTGGAAAAGAACACACGTTCAATGACTTTGGTGGTGGTTTAGGAAAGAAACACACATGCAATGACGCTGGTGGTGGTTTAGTAAAGGAACAAACATGCAATGACTCTGGTGGTGGTTTAGGAAAGGAAGACACATGCAATCACTCTGGTGGATCCATTTGGTTTAGGAAAAAAAGACACATGTAATGACTCTGGTGGTGGTTTAGGAAAGGAAGACACAGGCAAAGACTCTGATGGTGGTTTAGGAAAGGACCACACATGCAATGACTCTACCGGTGGTTTAAGAAAGGAACACACATGCAATGACTCTACTGGTGGTTTAAGAAAGGAACACACATGCAATGACTCTGGTCGATCCATGCGGTTTAGGAAAAGAAGACAGATGCAATGAATCTGGTGGTTGGTTAAGAAAGGAACACACATGTAATGACACTACTGGATCCATGTGGTTTGGAAAAATAAGGCACATGTAATGACTCTGGTGATGGTTTTGGAAAGGAGGACACATGCAATTACTCTGGTGGTGGTTTAGGAAAGAAATACACATGCAATGACTCTGGCGGTGGCTTAGGAAAAGAAGACACATGCAATGACTCTAGTGGTGGTTTAGGAAAGGAACATACATGCAATGACTCTAGTGGTGGTTTAGGAAAGGAACACACATGCAATGACTCTGGTGGTTGTTTAGGAAAGGAAGACACATTCAATGACTCTGGTGGTGGTTTAGGAAAAGAAAACACATGCAATGACTCGGTTGGTGGTTTAGGAAAAGAACACACGTGTAATGACTCTTGTGGTGGTTTTGGAAAAGAACACACATTCAATGACTCTGGTGGTGGTTTAGGAAAGAAACACACATGCAATGACTCTGGTGGTGGTTTAGGAAAGGAACAAACATGGAATGACTCACGTGGTGGTTTGGGAAAGGAAGACACATGCAATGACTCTGGTGGATCCATGTGGTTTAGGAAAAGAAGACACATGTAATGACTCTAGTAGTGGTTTAGGAAAGGAAGACACATGCAATGACTTTGGTGGTGGTTTAGGAAAAGAAGACACATGCAATGACTCTAATGGTGGTTTAGGAAAGGACCACACATGCAATGACTCTACTAGTGGTTTAAGAAAGCAACACACATGCAGTGACACTGGTGGATCCATGCGGTTTAGGGAAATAAGACACATGCAATGAATCTGGTGGTTGGTTAAGAAAGGAACACACATGTAATGACACTACTGGATCCATGTGGTTTGGAAAATAAGACACATGCAATGACTCTAGTGGTGGTTTTGGAAAGGAGGACACATGCAATTACTCTGGTCATGGTTTAGGAAAGGAAGACACATGCAATGACTCTGGTGGTGGCTTAGTAAAAGAAGACACATGTAATGACTCTAGTGATGGTTTAGGAAAGGAACACACATGCAATGACTCTAGTGGTGGTTTAATAAAGGAACACACATGCAATGAATCTGGTGGTGGTTTAGGAAAGGGAGACACATTCAATGACTCTAGTGGTGGTTTAGGAAAAGAAGACACATGCAATGACTCTGTTGGTGGTTTAGGAAAAGAACACACGTGTAATGACTCTAGTGGTGGTTTTGGAAAATAACAGACATTCAATGACTCTGGTGGTGGTTTAGGAAAGAAACACACATGCAATGACTCTGGTGGTGGTTTAGGAAAGGAACAAACATGCAATGACTCTGGTGGTGGTTTAGGAAAGGAAGACACATGCAATGACTCTGGTGGATCCATGTGGTTTAGGAAAAGAAGACATATGTAATGACTCTGGTGGTGGTTTAGGAAAGGAAAGACACATGTAATGACTTTGGTGGTGGTTTAGAAAAAGAATACACATGCAATGATTCTGATGGTGGTTTAGGAAAGGAACACACATGCAATGACTTTGCTGGTGGTTTAAGAAAGGAACACGCATGCAATGACTTTGGTGGATCCATGTGGTTTAGGAAAAGAAGACACATGCAATGACTCTGGTGGTGGTTTAAGAAAGGAACACACATGCAATGACACTAGTCGATCCATGTGGTTTGGGAAAATAAGACACATGCAATGGCTCTAGTGGTGGTTTTGGAAAAGAGGACACATGCAATTAATCTAGTGGTGGTTTAGGAAAAGAAGACACAAGCAATGACTCTAGTGGTGGTTTAGGAAAACAAGATGCATGCAATGACTCTAGTGGTGGTTTAGGAACGGAACACACATGCAATGACTCTAGTGGTGGTTTAGGAAAGGAAGACACATTTAATGAATCTGGTGGTGGTTTTGGAAAGGAAAACACATGCAATGACTCTGGTGGATCCATGTGGTTTAGGAAAAGAAGACACATGCAATAACTCTGGTGGTGGTTTAGGAAAGGAACACACATGCAATGACTCTGGTGGATCCATGTGGTTTAGGAAAACAAGACACGTGTAATGACTCTGGTGGTGGTTTAGGAAAGGAAGACACATGCAATGACTTTGGTGGTGGTTTAGGAAAAGAAGACACATGCAATGACTCTTATGGTGGTTTAGGAAAGGAACACACATGCAATGACTCTGTTTGTGGTTTAAGAAAGGAACACACATGCAATGACTCTGGTGGATCCATGTGGTATAGGAAAAGAAGTCACATGCAATGAATCTGGTGGTGGTTTAAGCAAGGAACACACATGTAATGACACTAGTGGATCCATGTGTTTTGGAAAAATAAGACACATGTAATGACTCTGGTGGTGGTTTTGGAAAGGAGGACACATGCAATTACTCTGGTGGTGGTTTAGAAAAAGAAGACACATGCAATGACTCTGACAGTGGCTTAGGAAAACAAGACACATGCAATGACTCTAGTGGTGGTTTAGGTAAGGAACACACATGCAATGACTCTAGTGGTGGTTTAGGAAAGGAACACACATGCAATGACTCTGGTGGTGGTTTAGCAAAGGAAGACACATTCAATGACTCACGTGGTGGTTTAGGAAAAGAAGACACATGCAATGACTCTAGTGGTGGTTTTAGAAAAGAACACACGTTCATTGGCTCTGGTGGTGGTTTAGGAAAGAAACACACATGCAATGACTCTGGTGGTGGTTTAGTAAAGGAACAAACATGGAATGACTCTGGTGGTGGTTTAGGAAAGGAAGACACATGCAATGACTCTGGTGGATCCTTGTGGTTTAGGAAAGGAAGAGACATGCAATGACTTTGGTGGTGGTTTAGGAAAAGAAGACACATGCAATTACTCTGATGGTGGTTTGGGAAAGGACCACACATGCAATGGCTCTACTGGTGGTTTAAGAAAGGAACACACATGCAATGACTCTGGTGGATCCATGCGGTTGAGGAAAAGAAGACACATGCTATGAATCTGGTGGTTGGTTAAGAAAGGAACAAACATGTAATGACACTGGTTTGGAAAGATAAGACACATGCAATGACTCTGGTGGTGGTTTTCGAAAGGAGGACACATGCAATTACTCTGGTGGTGGTTTAGGAAAGGAAGACACATGCAATGACTCTGGTGGTGGCTTAGGAAAAGAAGACAATGACTCTAGTGGTGGTTTAGGAAAGGAACACACATGCAATGACTCTAGTGGTGGTTTAGGAAAGGAACACACATGCAATGACTCTGTTGGTGGTTTAGGAAAGGAAGACACATTCAATGACTCTAGTGGTGGTTCAGGAAAAGAAGACACATGCAATGACTCTGGTGGTGGTTTAGGAAAGGAACTCACATGCATTGACTCTGGTGGTGGTTTAGGAAAGGAACAAACATGCAATGACTCTGGTGGTGGTTTAGGAAAGGAAGACACATGCAATGACTCCGGTGGATCCATGTGGTTTAGGAAAAGAAGACACATGTAATGACTCTGGTGGTGGTTTAGGAAAGGAAGACACATGCAATGACTTTGGTGGTGGTTTAGGACAAAAATACACATGCAATGACTCTGATGGTGGTTTAGGAAAGGACCACACATGCAATGACTCTACTGGTGGTTTAAGAAAGGAACACACATGGAATGACTCTGGTGGATCCATGTGGTTTAGGGAAAGAAGACACATGCAATGACTCTCTTGGTGGTTGAAGATAGGAACACACATCCAATTACACTAGTGGATCCATGTGGTTTGGGAGAATAAGACACATGCAATGACTCTGGTGGTGGTTTTGGAAAGGAGGACACATGCAATTAGTTTAGTGGTGGTTTAGGAAAGGAAGACACATGCAATGACTCTGGTGGTGGTTTAGGAAAAGAAGACACATGCAATGACTCTAGTGGTGGTTTAGGAAAAGGAACACACATGCACTGACTCTGGTGGTGGTTTAGGAAAGGAAGACACATTCAATGACTCTGGTGGTGGTTTAGGAAAAGAAGACACATGGAATGACTCTGGTGGTTGTTTAGGAAAGGAACAAACATGCAATGACTCTGGTGGTGGTTTAGGAAAGGAAGACACATGCAGTGACTCTAGTGGATCCATGTGGTTTAGGAAAAGAAGACACATGTAATGACTCTGGTGGTGGTTTAGGAAAGGAAGACACATGCAATGACTTTGGTGGTGGTTTAGGAAAAGAAGACACATGCAATGACTCTGATGGTGGTTTAGGAAAGGAACACACATGCAATGACTCTAGTGGTGGTTTAAGAAAGGAACACACATGCAATGACACTAGTGGATCCATGTGGTTTGGAAAAATAAGACACATGTAATGACTCTGGTGGTGGTTTAGGACAGAAGGACACATTCATTGACTCTGGCAGTGGCTTAGGAAAGAAAGACACATTGAATGACTCTGGCACTGGCTTAGGAAAGGAACACACATGCAATGACTCTATTGGTGGTTTAGGAAAGTACCACACATGCAATGACTCTGGTGGTGGTTTAGGAAAGGAAGACACATTCAATGACTCTGGTGGTGGTTTAGGAAAATAAGACACATGCAATGACTGGATTGGTGGTTTAGGAAAAGAACACACGTGTAATGACTCTAGTGGTGGTTTTGGAAAAGAACACACGTTCAATGACTCTGGTGGTGGTTTAGGAAAGAAACACACATGCAATGACTCTGGTGGTGGTTTAGGAAAGGAATAAACATGCAATGACTCTGGTGGTGGTTTAGGAAAGGAAGACACATGCAATGACTCTGGTGGATCCATGTGGTTTAGGAAAAGAAGACACATGTAATGACTCTGGTGGTGATTTAGGAAAGGATGACACATGCAATGACTTTGGTGGTGGTTTAGGAAAAGAAGACACATGCAATGACTCTGATGGTGGTTTAGGAAAGGACCACACATGCAATGACTCTACTAGTGGTTTAAGAAAGGAACACACATTCAATGACTCTACTGGTGGTTTAAGAAAGGAAGACACATGCAATGACTCTGGTGGATCCGTGCATTTTAGGAAAAGAAGACACATGCAATGAATCTAGTGGTTGGTTAAGAAAGGAACACACATGTAATGACACTAGTGGATCCATGGGGTTTGGAAAAATAAGACACATGTAATGACTCTGGTGGTGGTCTTCGAAAGGAGGACACATGCAATTACTCTGGTGGTGGTTTAGGAAAGAAAGACACATGCAATGACTCTGGCGGTGGCTTAGGAAAAGAAGACACATGCAATGACTCTAGTAGTGGTTTAGGAAAGGAACACACATGCAATGACTCTAGTGGTGGTTTAGGAAACGAACACACATGCAATGACTCTGGTGGTGGATTAGGAAAGGAAGACACATTCAATGACTCTGGTGGTGGTTTAGGAAAAGAAGACACATGCAATGACTCGGTTGGTGGTTTAGGAAAAGAACACACGTGTAATGACTCTAGTGGTGGTTTTGGAAAAGAACACACGTTCAATGACTCTGGTGGTGGTTTAGGAAAGAAACACACATGCAATGACTCTGGTGGTGGTTTACGAAAGGAACGAACATGCAATGACTCTCGTGGTGGTTTAGGAAAGGAAGACACATGCAATGACTCTGGTGGAACCATGTGGTTTAGGAAAAGAAGACACATGTAATGACTCTGGTGGTGGTTTAGGAAAGGAAGACACAAGCAATGACTTTGTAGGTGGTTTAGGAAAAGAAGACACATGCAATGACTCTAATGGTGGTTTAGGAAAGGACCACACATGCAATGACTCTACTAGTGGTTTAAGAAAGGAACACACATACAATGACTCTGGTGGATCCATGCGGTTTAGGAAAAGAAGACACATGCAATGAATCTGGTGGTTGGTTAAGAAAGGAACACACATGTAATGACACTACTGGATCCATGTGGTTCGGAAATATAAGACACATGCAATGACTCTGGTGGTGGTTCTGGAAAGGAGGACACATGCAATTACTCTGGTGGTTTAGGAAAGGAAGACACATTCAATGACTCTGGTGGTGGTTTAGGAAAAGAAGGCACATGCAATGACTCTGTTGGTGGTTTAGGACAAGAACACATGTGTAATGACTCTAGTGGTGGTTTTGGAAAAGAACACACATTCAATGACTCTGGTGGTGGTTTAGGAAAGGAAGACACATTCAATGACTCTAGTGGTGGTTCAGGAAAAGAAGACACATGCAATGACTCTATTGGTGGTTTAGGAAAAGAACACACGCGTAATGACTCTAGTGGTGGTTTTGGAAAAGAACACACATTCAATGAATCTGGTGGTGGTTTAGGAAAGAAACACACATGCAATGACTCTGATGGTGGTTTAGGAATGGAACAAGCATGCAATGACTCTAGTGGTGGTTTAGGAAAAGAAGACACATGCAATGACTCTGGTGGATCCATGTGGTTTAGGAAAAGAAGACACACGTAATGACTCTAGAGGTGGTATAGGAAAGGAAGACACATGCAATGACTTTGGTGGTGGTTTAGGAAAAGAAGACACATGCAATGACTCATAAATGTGGTTTAGGGAAGGAACACACATGCAATGACTCTAGGTGGCGGTTTAGGAAAGGAACACACATGCAATGACTCTGGTGGTAGTTTAGGAAAGGAAGACACATTCAATGACTCTAGTGGTCGTTTAGGAAAAGAAGACACATGCAATGACTCTTTTGGTGGTTTAGGAAAAGAACACACGTGTAATGACTCTAGTGGTGGTTTTGGAAAAGAAGACACATTCAATGACTCTAGTGGTGGTTTAGGAAAGAAACACACATGCAATGACTCTAGTGGTGGTTTAGGAAAGGAACAAACATGCAATGACTCTGGTGGTGGTTTAGGAAAGGAAGACACATGCAATGACTGTAACTACCTCGGTGAATTACGCTCTTAGTTACAAGCCTGGATGAGCGGAAATGGTTAAAATAGTACGGTGGGGCCAAATGCCACTCACAGGTAGACCTTTCGGCCGTCCTAACCATTTCCAAACATCAGGACAAGAGCGAGCAGCGTAATCGGCAGGCGAAGGGATCAACTACACACACAAATGAGTATGTATGCAAGCCACCATACAACAGTCCTCAGAGCCATTCCATCTAAAAGAAATAGAAATATTGCAACGCCATACGGCAAGATCCAAATATCCTAGATAGATATAATAGTTTAGGATATCTCCTCATACATCAAACATCAGAGTATCAGGAGGAAGCGGAAATCAAGATCCGAGTACGGATAAGAAGCAAATCGGCATAAGATGCCCCATAAATAAACACATCCCGCCCACAGATCTCACGGATCCCCGTTCCCGGAATCTCTACACCGAATTATCGTTGCCAACATCGTCCGTCTCCTCCACCCAGTATCCATCTTGTGAGTGTACCTGTTCATCTGAATCAAACAATTTATCGTGTGAGACACTAGAGGTACTCAGCAAGTCTTTATGCCTCTAAAGGGGACACAACCTGGGGTGACGCAATTGCAGCAAAAGATAATACCTAACAATTCTATAGATACTCGCTATCCATCCGCCTAACCAAAGATAGACGGATGTCCGTGAATTAATAACAACAGTTATAACAGTAATATTAACAGATCCATCCTCCTCCTCGCTTACCAACGAGGAAGCGGACGAACAGCCCCCCATCCGTTGGCAGTTTTATTATCCATTCCATGAGTGTTGCACTATTTACTAGTCAGGTACTTAGTCAAATTAAAAGCGGTACTTTAGTTATAGTTGTCTATGATCGAGAAACTGTGCTCCAAGTCGTCCATAACCGCGGACACGGCTTTCAGAAAGATTTACCCTGTAGGGGTGCACAAATAGCAACACACACTCGATCAACCTCGGAAAAACCAAATCAAAACCCAACGAGGCATTCACGACAAAGCGATCACAGGATTCAGAAATATTTCAGGGGGCCACCCCATTAAGCTACCCGCAACAAAGTTGGCCGGCTCCGAGACGGACTCAAGGTTTGCGTCAATGGCTGTAAACGACTGGGAACCCGAAAGTGTGACTGGGCTTGTCGATACCGCGAAAACACTCCACATCCAAAACAGTACAGGTGCTCCTCGCACAATCTTAAATAAAGCAGTAAAGCATGGCATAAGTACAGGATAGTAATAAAGCCCCAAACTACTTTGTGGCCCCAAGAAATAAGGATGAATCAAGCTCTGGCTCAGGGGGGTCCATAAGCCTCCCGAATGTGGATAGCGCGAATATTCAAGGAACAGGAATCAAGTACTCGGGGTCCTGCGGGACACAAGTGAGCATGAAAAACCAAATAGCAGATATTGCTCACCGGTGCCACTTTCATTAGTTATCCCATTACTA
The DNA here is from genome assembly GCA_916181665.1 of Avena sativa. Classification (NCBI taxonomy): domain Eukaryota; kingdom Viridiplantae; phylum Streptophyta; class Magnoliopsida; order Poales; family Poaceae; genus Avena; species Avena sativa. Next base: position 369,777,837 of record OV702291.1, on the reverse strand, counting down.
CTCCGGTTAAGTTGTATAGGTACCTCGTTATCCATCAGACACTCACATACCCTACACATGCTGTTCTACGACCCGCATGGCTCAAACAACTCCTGTAGTAATGGCTCATGGGATGGAGGAACAAGCTTTGGTGGGGTTTAAAAGTAAAGGCTATGCAGTACTTGGGATTCAGTTTAATGCAATCGCGACTCAATGATGCAAGAATAAGATAGAGGCAATAGGTATAATATGTATGCAAGCATGTGGTAGTGCTTGCCTGGCAGCTCAGTTGAAGCGAGGGACGGATCTGGGTAGTGCTCCTAGGTTTCTTGATATATCCCCTACTCAGCGTCTATTCGAAGAAGAACCAAACAAACAAGGGCCAACATAAATAAAGTGCACAAGCATATGAATTAAAATGCGACAAGCAAACAATCATGCCATGATGAATGATGCACAAATTGCATGGCAATAAGGTAGCATGGCATGGGTGAGGTGTGGAATACAAGAATAAAGCCTTTTATGGAGTTTTAGTCACCTTTTATCCTCAAATAAGTTGCTGTAACCTTTATATTTATATGATTCATGCTGCAATTCAGAACATGGAATGCAAAAATAGAACGGGCTCGTCGCGCTGATCGATTTAGGCATATTATTTGTCAAATTTGGAGTTATAAAACAAAAGTTATTAATTAATTAAGGCAAAGGGCATTTTATTGTAATTTTGATCAACTCGAAAATTAAAGTGTTCAAACATTATTTTGAATAGCATATTTGAATTCCTCACATTTTTCTGATTTCAAAACATATATTACATGTTTAATTTGGATTTATATTTTAAAAGATATTTGAAAACAGATTTGAATTTGAATTTAAAACAAATTTGAAAAGGTTTTAATTAAACAGACACAGGAAAACTTTTGTTACTCAGGCAAAACTAGCCACGGTCACTGACGGGTGGGTCTGACGCTGACTGGGCCACGCGCGCGGGAAACCTTTTGTCACCGCGGGCTCGCCTAGCCACTGAGGCTGCGGGGTGGGCCATCTGGCACAGGCCCACGTGACAGCGACGAGGGGAACAGGGGCTGACAGGAGGGCGGTGTACTGGACCGCGGGTTAAGGCTAAGATTCTACGGGGTGCTTTTTGTAAAATTCCCATAGAGGCTGGCTGGTGGGCTCGGCGGACTGCGGGTTGAGCGAAAAACAAAAGGAAGGGGCTATTTGCAAACGACCACCGGCCCGTACTGTTCTTCGTCTCCACGGTCTGACGGAAAACCGCGTGCTGTGCAGAGCGGGGGGGGGGGGGAATCGAACGCGGGTCGCGGCCGTCTGCGCGGATGGGGCTAGCCAGTGCGGCTGGCTCGGGGAGTTGACAGGAGGGTGGCTGGGGCCTAGATATGGCGCTATGCGGCGCGAGGAGCTCGTAGACACGGTGGCCAACGACGCGCGGTTGGTGTTCGACGAAACGATCGGCGGGGCTAGGGCGGTACGGCAAGGCGGAAGGTGTTAGGGGAGAAGGGAGGCTCACCGCGGGCTCGACGGCGGGCTCGGATCGGAGCGGGGAGCGTCGGATCGATGACGGCGCTGGCGAACCGGAGGCGTTAGGGTTTCGGTGGCGGGGTCTCTCTCTGGCGAGCTGGGTCTTCTCCTCCTTACTGGCACGTACGAGGCGACGCAGAGGATGGTCCTCGATCTCCTTGACCACCACCACGTCGAGCTTGCCGGCAGGAGCGAGAGGTAGACGACGGTGCTGGCGATTCCGGCGAGGAGAAGGGGTCGTCGGTGGGGAGGGAGGAGAGGAGCGGCAGGGCTCTAGGCCGATCTGGTGAGGTAGAGGTGCCGTGTGGGGAAGGAAAAAGTGAGAGGGAGAGAGAGGAAAGCAGGCGTGGGCACGGGGTAGATAAAGGTGGCCTCGGTGCCACCTTTTTGCTCCTCCCTCACGTGGTAGCTCGGGCTGGGACAGCTAGGGCGTGGAGTGGGGCTGCTGGTGGCCCAGGTGGGGACGGTAGGGAGCAGCAGCTGGGGCCAGAAGGCGGTAGAAGAAGAGAAAGGGGGAGGTAGCTCGGGCTAGGGTAGATGGGGCTCGGGTTAGGTTTTGCTTAGGGTTAGAGAGAGGTGTGGCTGGGGTGTGGGCCAGGGAGGAAGGGTGGCCAGGTGGGGCCAGCATGGTTGGGAGAGGGGACACCTCGGCATGGTGAGAGGAGAGGGTGAGAGAGAGAGGGAGATTGGTGGCTTAGGGTTTTGATGAGGAAAGAGGAAACAGAGAGAGTGAAGTGGTGGTGGCTTTTTAGCTAGATCAAACAAGATCAAACAAGATCTAGCAAAGGAGTAGAAGAGATAAAAAGGTGGTGAGGGGTGTTGGTATGCATGATCAAGTGAGAGACAAGGATGGACAAGGTGATGATCTTACAAGCTCATGCATGGCACTACTCAAGTGAGGTTGATGAGGTTTGATGGCACAAGGCAAGAAACAAAACAAGGTAGAAAGGATTGAGAGAAAGAGAGAGATGAGAAGATGATCCACTCAAAAATCAAATAAACCAAAGGAGAACACATGGTGGTGAGGTTGCATGGCCCATGCAAGTATTTAATGCCATGTGTTAATCTTGTGAAAACAAAATAAAATCTCATGGCATTTATTTATGTGCATCCTCAAAATATGGAGTAAGGGCCAAGCTAAGGATTTATAGAATTAGATCCACCCAACCCACATGAGCTAGAATAAAAATCAAAATAAAAAGAATTACAAGCTCATGGGTTATTGGAATGGTGGAAGTATAAGGTGGTGACAAAGAAAGGTGGTGGAGTGGAATAAAAGATATGCCCCCAACTCAACTTGGGCATTAAACAATATATCAATAACCAAATACAATATCAAGAGGCAAATACAATTTACAATGCATATGAGAGAAGAACCAAAACAAAAAGGGTTTTGTATGATGCTCAAATGCAAGGTGGCATGATGACATGAGCATGATCTAATTATGATGCAACAATTATATATAGGAAGTAGCATTTATATAGACTAGGCTAGTAGCATTGCAATTGTTAGACAATTGGGATGCTACAACTCTCCCCCACTAAACAAGAATCTCGCCCCGAGATTCCTAGGAAAAAGAAAACAACACAAGGAGAGGCGGATGTTCGAACGAAGGTGACCCTCACGTTCCCAAGTTTATGAACAACAGAATGGTGCGACCGCTACACCTTGCAAAATTTGCTAGACTTGTTGTGAGTCTTGCGTTTTGCTTGATAAACAACGGTTAGAAGAGTTGAAGGATTGTCGTGAGACAAGAAGGATAGGATGGACATAGCTTCGGTTTTCTCAAGAAACATGATAAAAGAATAGAACCACTTGTGAAAGAAAGGACAAGATGATGTATCATGAATAAAGAAAGACACACCATTAAGATTAAAGATTTACTGATACGAGAGAGGATGAATCTTTATCTCGTCGGAAGAAAAAGAGCTAGATTGGAGAGGTTTTGAACCACTATGACAATAGCATCGTATCTTCTCTCGGATTCGAGAAATGAAGTTCGGAAACAATATTGCCTTCAAACAATAGAGTCCCTTGATATCAACATAAAGATTTAGTTAGACATCATAGGATTAGATTCTTCTTGCGCCGGTAAGACCCAAAGGATCACGCAATTGAGTGCGCGGATATAACTTCTAGAGACGGATGTGAAGCCAGATCATGGTGGAATCCTGAGATGCAACGAATATGGAGGATCTGGAGTTTATTGTAGATACTTATTGCTTTCTTTAGCCTTGAGGCTAACGCAATAGATTTGCGGCTGATGGCATCAACCATAATTGGCTTTACCACAGAAAAATAATTGATGAAACAAAGAGAGAGATAGTTTTCCTTTCATCTTGTTTGGGGATGTCGAGCATCGGTAGAAAGACGAGGAACGAAATGAGTTTGCATTTGTTTCCACCAGATAATTGAAGATTTTGCTCCATCTAGAATAGACAGACCACCAACAAGAGATTATTGATTATTTTCTTCGAGAGAGCACTCCGGAAAAACAAAGACGGGAGTAAAAGTATCGAGGGATAAAGGCCACTTCTAACTTCCGTGGAATGAGTGAAATCACATTAATTCACCAATTCAATGTACAAGAGCGAATGATAAGTGTAGTGGTATGGTAGCTACTCCATCCTGCACTCAAAGCATTACTCCGCACATGAATAAGAAAACCATGCAACCCAACTACCGAAACAGACTGAAGGTATTGACAATAACTCATGGAACTTCATTAGAAAACAAGGATAGATGCAAACGATTCGCCGGATTCATAGATAGATAAAGATGATGATGTTGTCGTCATGTCGGAAGTACCAAGCCACCGGAAAGATATGAAGGAAGATTACGGAGAACAACTGCAAGATTCAACAACTACAGAAAAGATAGCACCAACTTGAACGGAAGGAATACAAGATCTGGAAGGTCTTCATGGCCTCCGGTGGATTGAGCATAGACGATAGAGCGAGAGGGTTTCAAGAGATTACTTGACGAGACTGAGGTGAAAAGAACTCCATGTTGTTCTTGAAAAGATTGAGAGAGATTTAGCAGTTTTGAGCAAAATCTTTAGCGAAACGACGATGATAACTTGCCAACAAGGAAAACTCCGGGTTTGATTGAAGATGGAAGCTGGAATTAACAATGGACTTGCTGATTCCAGAATTGAAGTAATGTATTTAGCAGAAGGATGTGGCCAAGATAGGTGACTTCAAAAAGTTAGAATTCTCACTTTGAGACTTTGCACACAGGCAGTGCTCACGAAGCTTGAGAGAAAGAGACACAGATGACCTTCCATGTTCTTCCATTGATATGGAATAGGCAAGCATATTATCAACATATACCACCATGGATTAACAGGATATTCCCAGAATATCAAGTTCAAGAGGCGGGAGAAACAAACAAATGCTCGAAACACTTTCTGAGCTCAACGCTCTTAGAAAGATCAATATTAAGAGCACGGGTTCGTGTTGAAGAAGATGCACTGGAAGAATAGATTATCTGGTCCTTTGGAAGAAAAAGAGATGTCACCTGGTTCACATTGTCGATTGGATCGCCGGTTACAAAGATAAAGAGATCTTGGATAAAGAAACGATGATAGCTCATACCTCAAGCAAAGCTACCAGGGACGAAAAGATGCAATTCCCTCGTCTCAAAGAGAATTTTGCAGATATGGAGTTCAAAAAGATGTGCAGCATGATGGACAGATGATAGACCGCCGTAGTGCCTTGAGAAACTCCGGATTGCCAAAGATGCTTGAATATGCATAGATATGATCACGGTGTACTCAAAATCACAGGAGATAACTGTCACCATTTGGAGGATGGTGTTGATAGCATTTTCCATATTCCACTCATGATAAGTGTCCTATAGCTATGCCGAGAGCCAAATTACAATCACCAGCATCGGATCGACACATGTTATGTAATTAGCCCAAGAGAATTGGAGATGAAATGAAACTCTAGGATTAAGCGCCGGTGACAAAAGAATGAGTTAGCATGGACATGCTGATAAAAGGGAGATAGATAATGTTTCACACACGACTGAAAAGGAGTGTGGAAGCACAGATGTATCAAAGAAAATTTTTCCGCAATTTTCGGCATTAAAATACCAATAGATGCGCAAAATCACTTATCAGGTAGAGATTAGCAACTCCACGTTCTGTTAAAGCATGCTGGAAGGAAGAGCACCCTTAAGAAGATGGCACCGGTTAACAAGGAGTCAGATAGATCGCGCCGGTTTTCAAAAGCCTGTCAGTATGGAATGTACCAACAGTTGATAACCAAAGGCAGATTGTGATAACAAATTGGATGCAACAGATAGACAAGGAATTACACACACACACACACTTTCTATGGTACTACGGAAACCCAGAACACGTGAATCCTAGTTTGAATTTTTAGAAGAGGATTGAAAACGTTACACTTCCTTACCAGAAAAGGGTGGGTGGGTGGGTAAGAAGAAAAGTGGAAGCAGTCCTACTCTCACGTTTTGTTTTTCCCTAGTATACATAGCTACCAAAATATTTGCTAGACTGACAACGACCATTTGGCTGAGACCCTGAAGGGCGGGATGGCTCTGATATCAATTGTAACTACCTCGGTGAATTACGCTCTTAGTTACAAGCCTGGATGAGCGGAAATGGTTAAAATAGTACGGTGGGGCCAAATGCCACTCACAGGTAGACCTTTCGGCCGTCCTAACCATTTCCAAACATCGGGACAAGAGCGAGCGGCGTAATCGGCAGGCGAAGGGATCAACTACACACACAAATGAGTATGTATGCAAGCCACCATACAACAGTCCTCAGAGCCATTCCATCTAAAAGAAATAGAAATATTGCAACGCCATATGGCAAGATCCAAATATCCTAGATAGATATAATAGTTTAGGATATCTCCTCATACATCAAACATCAGAGTATCAGGCGGAAGCGGAAATCAAGATCCGAGTACGGATAAGAAGCAAATCGGCATAAGATGCCCCATAAATAAACACATCCCGCCCACAGATCTCACGGATCCCCGTTCCCAGAATCTCTACACCGAATGATCGTTGCCAACATCGTCCGTCTCCTCCACCCAGTATCCATCTTGTGAGTGTACCTGTTCATCTGAATCAAACAATTTATCGTGTGATACCCTAGGGGTACTCAGCAAGTCTTTATGCCTCTAAAGGGGACACAACCTGGGGTGACGCAATTGCAGCAAAAGATAATACCTAACAATTCTATAGATACTCGCTATCCATCCGCCTAACCAAAGATAGATGGATGTCCGTGAATTAATAACAACAGTTATAATAGTAATATTAACAGATCCATCCTCCTCCTCGCTTACCAACGAGGAAGCGGACGAACAGCCCCCCATCCGTTGGCAGTTTTATTATCCATTCCATGAGTGTTGCACTATTTACTAGTCAGGTACTTAGTCAAATTAAAAGCGGTACTTTAGTTATACTTGTCTATGATCGAGAAACTGTGCTCCAAGTCGTCCATAACCGCGGACACGGCTTTCAGAAAGATTTACCCTGCAGGGGTGCACAAATAGCAACACACACTCGATCAACCTCGGAAAAACCAAATCAAAACCCAACGAGGCATTCACGACAAAGCGATCACAGGATTCAGAAATATTTCAGGGGGCCACCCCATTAAGCTACCCGCAACGAAGTTGGCTGGCTCCGAGACGGACTCAAGGTTTGCGTCAATGGCTGTAAACGACTGGGAACCCGAAAGTGTGACTGGGCTTGTCGATACCGCGAAAACACTCCGCATCCAAAACAGTACAGGTGCTCCTCGCACAATCTTAAATAAAGCAGTAAAGCATGGCATAAGTACAGGATAGTAATAAAGCCCCAAACTACTTTGTGGCCCCAAGAAATAAGGATGAATCAAGCTCTGGCTCAGGGGGGTCCATAAGCCTCCCGAATGTGGATAGCGCGAATATTCAAGGAACAGGAATCAAGTACTCGGGGTCCTGCGGGACACAAGTGAGCATGAAAAACCAAATAGCAGATATTGCTCACCGGTGCCACTTTCATTAGTTATCCCATTACTACTCCGGTTAAGTTGTATAGGTACCTCGTTATCCATCAGACACTCACATACCCTACACATGCTGTTCTACGACCCGCATGGATCAAACAACTCCTGTAGTAATGGCTCATGGGATGGAGGAACAAGCTTCGGTGGGGTTTAAAAGTAAAGGCTATGCAGTACTTCGGATTCAGTTTAATGCAATCGCGACTCAATGATGTAAGAATAAGATAGAGGCAATAGGTACAATATGTATGCAAGCATGTGGTAGTGCTTGCCTGGCAGCTCAGTTGAAGCGAGGGACGGATCTGGGTAGTGCTCCTGGGTTTCTTGATATATCCCCTGCTCAGCGTCTATTCGAAGAAGAACCAAACAAACAAGGGCCAACATAAATAAAGTGCACAAGCATATGAATTAAAATGCGACAAGCAAACAATCATGCCATGATGAATGATGCACAAATTGCATGGCAATAAGGTAGCATGGCATGGGTGAGGTGTGGAATACAAGAATAAAGCCTTTTATGGAGTTTTAGTCACCTTTTATCCTCAAATAAGTTGCTGTAACCTTTATATTTATATGATGCATGCTGCAATTCAGAACATGGAATGCAAAGATAGAACGGGCTCGTCGCGCTGATCGATTTAGGCAGATTATTTGTCAAATTTGGAGTTATAAAACAAAAGTTATTAATTAATTAAGGCAAAGGGCATTTTATTGTAATTTTGATCAACTCGAAAATTAAAGTGTTCAAACATTATTTTGAATAGCATATTTGAATTCCTCACATTTTTCTGATTTCAAAACATATATTACATGTTTAATTTGGATTTATATTTTAAAAGATATTTGAAAACAGATTTGAATTTGAATTTAAAACAAATTTGAAAAGGTTTTAATTAAACAGACACAGGAAAACTTTTGTTACTCAGGCAAAACTAGCCACGGTCACTGACGGGTGGGTCTGACGCTGACTAGGCCACGCGCGCGGGAAACCTTTTGTCACCGCGGGCTCGCCTAGCCACTAAGGCTGCGGGGTGGGCCATCTGGCGCAGGCCCACGTGACAGCGGCGAGGGGAACAGGGGCTGACAGGAGGGGGGTGTACTGGACCGCGGGTTAAGGCTAAGATTCTACGGGGTGCTTTTTGTAAAATTCCCATAGAGGCTGGCTGGTGGGCTCGGCGGACTGCGGGTTGAGCGAAAAACAAAAGGAAGGGGCTATTTGCAAACGACCACCGGCCCGTACTGTTCTTCGTCTCCACGGTCTGACGGAAAACCGTGCGCTCTGCAGAGCGGGGGGGAATCGAACGCGGGTCGCGGCCGTCCGCGCGGATGGGGCTAGCCAGTGCGGCTGGCTCGGGGAGTTGACAGGAGGGTGGCTGGGGCCTAGATATGGCACTATGCGGCGCGAGGAGCTCGCAGACACGGTGGCCAACGGCGCGCGGTTGGCGTTCGACGAAACGATCGGTGGGGCAAGGGCGGTACGGCGAGGCGGAAGGTGTCAGGGGAGAAGGGAGGCTCCCCGCAGGCTCGACGGCGGGCTCGGATCGGAGCGGGGAGCGTCGGATCGATGACGGCGCTGGCGAACCGGAGGCGTTAGGGTTTCGATGGCAGGGTCTCTCTCCGGCGAGCTGGGTCTTCTCCTCCTTACTGGCACGTACGAGGCGACACAGAGGATGGTCCTCGATCTCCTTGACCACCACCACGTCAAGCTTGCCGGCAAGAGCGAGAGGTAGACGACGGTGCTGGCGATTCCGGCGAGGAGAAGGGGTCGTCGGTGGGGAGGGAGGAGAGGAGCGGCAGGGCTCTGGGCCGATCTGGTGAGGTAGAGGTGTCGTGTGGGGAAGGAAAAAGTGAGAGGGAGAGAGGAAAGCAGGCGTGGGCACGGGGTAGATAAAGGTGGCCTCGGTGCCACCTTTTTGCTCCTCCCTCACGTGGTGGCTCGGGCTGGGACAGCTAGGGCGTGGAGTGGGGCTGCAGGTGGCCCAGGTGGGGACGGTAGGGAGCAGCAGCTGGGGCCAGCAAGGCGGTAGAAGAAGAGAAAGGGGGAGGTAGCTCGGGCTAGGGTAGATGGGGCTCGGGTTAGGTTTTGCTTAGGGTTAGAGAGAGGTGTGGCTGGGGTGTGGGCCAGGGAGGAAGGGTGGCCAGGTGGGGCCAGCATGGTAGGGAGAGGGACACCTCGGCATGGTGAGAGGAGAGGGTGAGAGAGAGGGAGATGGGTGGCTTAGGGTTTTGATGAGGAAAGAGGAAAAAGAGAGAGTGAAGTGGTGGTGGCTTTTTAGCAAGATCAAACAAGATCAAGCAAAGGTCAAACAAGATCTAGCAAAGGAGTAGAAGAGATAAAAAGGTGGTGAGGGGTGTTGGTATGCATGATCAAGTGAGAGACAAGGATGGACAAGGTGATGATCTTACAAGCTCATGCATGGCACTACTCAAGTGAGGTTGATGAGGTTTGATGGCACAAGGCAAGAAACAAAACAAGGTAGAAAGGATTGAGAGAAAGAGAGAGATGAGAAGATGATCCACTCAAAAATCAAATAAACCAAAGGAGAACACATGGTGGTGAGGTTGCATGGCCCATGCAAGTATTTAATGCCATGTGTTAATCTTGTGAAAACAAAATAAAATCTCATGGCATTTATTTATGTGCATCCTCAAAATATGGAGTAAGGGCCAAGCTAAGGATTTATAGAATTAGATCCACCCAACCCACATGAGCTAGAATAAAAATCAAAATAAAAAGAATTACAAGCTCATGGGTTATTGGAATGGTGGAAGTATAAGGTGGTGACAAAGAAAGGTGGTGGAGTGGAATAAAAGATATGCCCCCAACTCAACTTGGGCATTAAACAATATATCAATAACCAAATACAATATCAAGAGGCAAATACAATTTACAATGCATATGAGAGAAGAACCAAAACAAAAAGGGTTTTGTATGATGCTCAAATGCAAGGTGGCATGATGACATGAGCATGATCTAATTATGATGCAACAATTATATATAGGAAGTAGCATTTATATAGACTAGGCTAGTAGCATTGCAATTGTTAGACAATTGGGATGCTACAATGACTCTCGTGGTGGTTTAGGAAAGGAAGACACATGCAATGACTCTGGTGGAACCATGTGGTTTAGGAAAAGAAGACACATGTAATGACTCTGGTGGTGGTTTAGGAAAGGAAGACACATGCAATGACTTTGGTGGTGGTTTAGGAAAAGAAGACACATGCAATGACTCTAATGGTGGTTTAGGAAAGGACCACACATGCAATGACTCTACTAGTGGTTTAAGAAAGGAACACACATTCAATGACTCTGGTGGATCCATGCGGTTTAGGAAAAGAAGACACATGCAATGAATCTGGTGGTTGGTTAAGAAAGGAACACACATGTAATGACACTACTGGATCCATGTGGTTCGGAAATATAAGACACATGCAATGACTCTGGTGGTGGTTTTGGAAAGGAGGACACATGCAATTACTCTGGTGGTGGTTTAGGAAAGGAAGACACATTCAATGACTCTGGTGGTGGTTTAGGAAAAAAGACACATGCAATGACTCTGTTGGTGGTTTAGGACAAGAACACATGTGTAATGACTCTAGTGGTGGTTTTGGAAAAGAACACACATTCAATGACTCTGGTGGTGGTTTAGGAAAGGAAGACACATTCAATGACTCTAGTGGTGGTTCAGGAAAAGAAGACACATGCAATGACTCTATTGGTGGTTTAGGAAAAGAACACACGTGTAATGACTCTAGTGGTGGTTTTGGAAAAGAACACACATTCAATGAATCTGGTGGTGGTTTAGGAAAGAAACACACATGCACTGACTCTGATGGTGGTTTAGGAAAGGAACAAGCATGCAATGACTCTAGTGGTGGTTTAGGAAAAGAAGACACATGGAATGACTCTGGTGGATCCATGTCGTTTAGGAAAAGAAGACACACGTAATGACTCTGGAGGTGGTATAGGAAAGGAAGACACATGCAATGACTTTGGTGGTGGTTTAGGAAAAGAAGACACATGCAATGACTCATAAATGTGGTTTAGGAAAGGAACACACATGCAATGACTCTAGGTGGCGGTTTAGGAAAGGAACACACATGCAATGACTCTGGTGGTAGTTTAGGAAAGGAAGACACATTCAATGACTCTAGTGGTTGTTTAGGAAAAGAAGACACATGCAATGACTCTGTTGGTGGTTTAGGAAAAGAACACACGTGTAATGACTCTAGTGGTGGTTTTGGAAAAGAAGACACATTCAATGACTCTAGTGGTGGTTTAGGAAAGAAACACACATGCAATGACTATAGAGGTGGTTTAGGAAAGGAACAAACATGTAATGACTCTGGTGGTGGTTTAGGAAAGGAAGACACATGCAATGACTCCGGTGGATCCATGTGGTTTAGGAAAAGAAGACACATGTAATGACTCTGGTGGTGGTTTAGGAAAAGAAGACACATGTAATGACTCTGGTGGTGGTTTAAGAAAGGAACACACATGCAATGACTCTGCTGGTGGTTTAAGAAAGGAACACACATGCAATGACTCTGGTGGATCCATGTGGTTTAGGAAAAGAAGACTCATGCAATTACTCTGGTGGTGGTTTAGGAAAGAAAGACACATGCAATGACTCTGGCGGTGGCTTAGGAAAAGAAGACACATGCAATGACTCTAGTGGTGGTTTAGGAAAGGAACACACATGCAATGACTCTAGTGGTGGTTTAGGAAAGGAACACACATGCAATGACTCTGGTGGTGGTTTAGGAAAGGAAGACACATTCAATGACTCTAGTGGTGGTTTAGGAAAAGAAGACACATGCAATGACTCAGTTGGTGGTTTAGGAAAAGAACACACGTGTAATGACTCTAGTGGTGGTTTTGGAAAAGAACACACGTTCAATGACTCTGGTGTTGGTTTAGGAAAGAAACACACATGCAATGACTCTGGTGGTGGTTTACGAAAGGAACAAACATGCAATGACTCTCGTGGTGGTTTAGGAAAGGAAGACACATGCAATGACTCTGGTGGAACCAAGTGGTTTAGGAAAAGAAGACACATGTAATGACTCTGGTGGTGGTTTAGGAAAGGAAGACACATGCAATGACTTTGGTGGTGGTTTAGGAAAAGAAGACACATGTAATGACTCTAATGGTGGTTTAGGAAAGGACCACACATGCAATGACTCTACTAGTGGTTTAAGAAAGGAACACACATTCAATGACTCTGGTGGATCCATGCGGTTTAGGAAAAGAAAACACATGCAATGAATCTGGTGGTTGGTTAAGAAAGGAACACACATGTAATGACACTACTGGATCCGTGTGGTTCGGAAATATAAGACACATGCAATGACTCTGGTGGTGGTTTTGGAAAGGAGGACACATGCAATTACTCTGGTGGCGGTTTAGGAAAGGAAGACACATTCAATGACTCTGGTGGTGGTTTAGGAAAAGAAGACACATGCAATGACTCTGGTGCTGGTTTTGGACAAGAACACATGTGTAATGACTCTAGTGGTGGTTTTGGAAAAGAACACACATTCAATGACTCTGGTGGTGGTTTAGGAAAGGAAGACACATTCAATGACTCTAGTGGTGGTTCAGGAAAAGAAGACACATGCAATGACTGTATTGGTGGTTTAGGAAAAGAACACACGTGTAATGACTCTAGTGGTGGTTTTGGAAAAGAACACACATTCAATGAATCTGGTGGTGGTTTAGGAAAGAAACACACATGCAATGACTCTGATGGTGGTTTAGGAAAGGAACAAACATGCAATGACTCTAGTGGTGGTTTAGAAAAAGAAGACACATGCAATGACTCTGGTGGATCCATGTGGTTTAGGAAAAGAAGACACACGTAATGACTCTGGAGGTGGTATAGGAAAGGAAGACACATGCAATGACTTTGGTGGTGGTTTAGGAAAAGAAGACACATGCAATGACTCATAAATGTGGTTTAGGAAAGGAACACACATGCAATGACTCTAGGTGGCGGTTTAGGAAAGGAACACACATGCAATGACTCTGGTGGTAGTTTAGGAAAGGAAGACACATTCAATGACTCTAGTGGTGGTTTAGGAAAAGAAGACACATGCAATGACTCTGTTGGTGGTTTAGGACAAGAACACATGTGTAATGGCTCTAGTGATGGTTTTGGAAAAGAACACACATTCAATGTCTCTGGTGGTGGTTTAGGAAAGGTAGACACATGCAATGACTTTGGTGGTGGTTTAGGAAAAGAAGACACATGCAATGACTCTGTTGGTGGTTTAGGAAAAGAACACACGTGTAATGACTCTAGTGGTGGTTTTGGAAAAGAAGACACATTCAATGACTCTAGTGGTGGTTTAGGAAAGAAACACACATGCAATGACTCTAGTGGTGGTTTAGGAAAGGAACAAACATGCAATGACTCTGGTGGTGGTTTAGGAAAGGAAGACACATGCAATGACTCCGGTGGATCCATGTGGTTTAGGAAAAGAAGACACATGTAATGACTCTGGTGGTGGTTTAGGAAAAGAAGACACATGTAATGACTCTGGTGGTGGTTTAAGAAAGGAACACACATGCAATGACTCTGGTGGATCCATGTGGTTTAGGAAAAGAAGACACATGCAATGACTCTGGTGGTGGTTTAAGAAAGGAACACACATCCAATGACACTAGTGGATCCATGTGGTTTGGGAGAATAAGACACATGTAATGACTCTGGTGGTGGTTTTGGAAAGGAGGACACATGCAATTAGTCTATTGGTGGTTTAGGAAAGGAAGACACATGCAATGACTCTGGTGGTGGTTTAGGAAAAGAAGGCACATGCAATGACTCTAGTGGTGGTTTAGGAAAAGAAACACACATGCAATGACTCTGGTGGTGGTTTAGGAAAGGAAGACACATTCAATTACTCTGGTGGTGGTTTAGGAAAAGAAGACACATGCAATGACTCTGGTGGTGGCTTAGGAAAGGAACAAACATGCAATGACTCTGGTGGTGGTTTAGGAAAGGAAGACACATGCAGTGACTCTAGTGGATCCATGTGGTTTAGGAAAAGAAGACACATGTAATGACTCTGGTGGTGGTTTAGGAAAGGAAGACACATGCAATGACTTTGTTGGTGGTTTAGGAAAAGAAGACACATGCAATGACTCTGATGGTGGTTTAGGAAAGGAACACACATGCAATGACTCTAGTGGTGGTTTAAGAAAGGAACACACATGCAATGACACTAGTGGATCCATGTGGTTTGGAAAAATAAGACACATGTAATGACTCTGGTGGTGGTTTACGAAAGAAAGGCACATTCAATGACTCTGGAAGTGGCTTAGGAAAGAAAGACACATTCAATGACTTGTGCAGTGGCTTAGGAAAGGAACACACATGCAATGACTCTATTGGTGGTTTAGGAAAGTAACACACATGCAATGACTCTGGTGGTGGTTTAGGAAAGGAAGACACATTCAATGACTCTGGTGGTTGTTTAGGAAAATAATTCACATGCAATGACTCGATTGGTGGTTTAGGAAAAGAACACACGTGTAATGACTCTAGTGGTCGTTTTGGAAAAGAACACACGTTCAATGACTCTGGTAGTGGTTTAGGAAAGAAACACACATGCAATGACTCTGGTGGTGGTTTAGTAATGGAACAAACATGCAATGACTCTGGTGGTGGTTTAGGAAAGGAAGACACATGCAATGACTCTGGTGGATCCATGTGGTTTAGGAAAAGAAGACACATGTAATGACTCCGGTGGTGGTTTAGGAAAGGAAGACACATGCAATGACTTTGGTGGTGGTTTAGGAAAAGAAGACACATGAACGACTCTGATGGTGGTTTAGGAAAGGACCACACATGCAATGACTCTACTGGTGGTTTAAGAAAGGAACACACATGCAATGACTCTAGTGGATCCATGCGGTTTAGGAAAAGAAGACACATGCAATGAATCTGCTGGTTGGTTAAGAAAGGAACACACATGTAATGACACTACTGGATCGATGTGGTTTGGTAAAATAAGACACATGCAATGACTCTGGTGGTGGTTTTGGAAAGGAGGACACATGCAATTACTCTGGTGGTGGTTTAGGAAAGGAAGACACATGCAATGACTCTGGTGGTGGCTTAGGAAAAGAAGACAATGAATCTAGTGGTGGTTTAGGAAAGGAACACACATGCAATGACTCTAGTGGTGGTTTAGGAAAGGAACACACATGCAATGACTCTGGTGGTGGTTTAGGAAAGGAAGACACATTCAATGACTCTAGTGGTGGTTCAGGAAAAGAAGACACATGCAATGACTCTATTGGTGGTTTAGGAAAATAACACACGTGTAATGAATCTAGTGGTGGTTTTGGAAAAGAACACACATGCAATGACTCTAGGTGGCGGTTTAGGAAAGGAACACACATGCAATGACTCTAGTGGTAGTTTAGGAAAGGAAGACACATTCAATGACTCTAGTGGTGGTTCAGGAAAAGAAGACACATGCAATGACTCTATTGGTGGTTTAGGAAAATAACACACGTGTAATGAATCTAGTGGTGGTTTTGGAAAAGAACACACATGCAATGACTCTAGGTGGCGGTTTAGGAAAGGAACACACATGCAATGACTCTGGTGGTAGTTTAGGAAAGGAAGACACATTCAATGACTCTAGTGGTCGTTTAGGAAAAGAAGACACATGTAATGACTCTGTTGGTGGTTTAGGAAAAGAACACACATGTAATGACTCTAGTGGTGGTTTTGGAAAAGAAGACACATTCAATGACTCTAGTTGTGGTTTAGGAAAGAAACACACATGCAATGACTCTGGTGGTGGTTTAGGAAAGGAACAAACATGCAATGACTCTGGTGGTGGTTTAGGAAAGGAAGACACATGTAATGACTCCGGTGGATCTATGTGGTTTAGGAAAAGAAGACACATGTAATGACTCTGGTGGTGGTTTAGGAAAGGAAGACACATGCAATGACTGTCGTTGTATTGGGAACGGCAGTACCTGGGGAGGTTAGATAGAGGTGTGGGGACTAGCAGGGAAGCTATCGACGGTGTCCGCAGGCAGGATTGGATACAAGTGAGCGTAGCGGGACGCAAGAAGTACCTAGGTTCGGGGCCCTCGTGGTGAGGTAAAACCCCTACTCCTGCCTGATCTGTCTATGCGGGATATACGAGCTACAATTGCTCCTCGAGCTGTATTCTTTAGCTACTGCCTTAAATGCACTCAGACCAACCCTTTCTACTGAGGCCTTGCATCTCCTTATATAGGCAGAGAGGCAACGGTCTCCCTGGCCAGTCCGACTGGCGGGCCCCACAAGCGGGTCCCAGCCGGCTGGTCATCTACAGTACCCGGTATGGTATGTCACATCGGTGTATGAGCGGTATGGCTGTCGTAGGTACAGTGGACGCCGTGCGAGCCCGTCATCAGCACAAGCCACTGTTCCAGCGTCACCCACGCAAAGTCTTCGGCATGGGCGGGTGGTTGCCATTCTCGTCATCGTACAGGACGTACCATGCACTGAGACGCATGTCGTCCTGTCTCTCTGATTGGATCCGGCTGTGCCATCGTATCCGGCTGCCTCCTTATGATCCGGCTACTGGGTGGTAGCCGGCCCATCCTAACCTGTCCGGCTGCATCTGGTCAGCAGGACTCGATCCGGCTGTCCTGTTTCTTATTCGGGTGGGGTACCCGGGGATCATCCCCATGACACTAGCCCCCGAGCGCGTGTGGATTCCGCCCTTAGGCGAAATGTGCGCGCGCTCCTTCTTGCTTTTCCAATTTTCATCCGGTTGAGCCTGGCGGTTGCGCTACCCGTGACGTCAGTGCTGACGCCGGCCACGCACGCACGTGCCATCATTGCTCTACGGGGGGCAGCATAACGTCCCGTCGCACGTCGCCTCGAGGAACTGCTGTCCGGCGCTTCGGTTCTCGTTCCAGGATCTTCTGCGCATCTTGTCCTGGCACACGGGATCTAGGCGGTGGTTGGGATGTGGGGTGCCTGGATGCGCGCCACGTGGCCCTGCCGACGGTTGCCCTTCCGATCCTTTAAAGGGACGCCACCGGGGAGGCCGTTCTTTTCCTTCGATCCCCCGCTGCAATCTCCTTCTCCCTCACATGCTCTTGCTCCTGCGCCCTTGCCCTCTGCGTCACCCGCTCGCCGTCGTCGATGTTACGGGCCACCGTCACTCCTCCATTGCCGCGCCTCTCCCTCAGCCGGAAATGGCCGCTGACCGCGAAGCCTAGTGCGGCTCCTCCGTCACCGAGGACCAGATCACGAAGTATCGCGCGACCCGCGTCCTCCCGCCGGCGGAGGAGGTGGCGGTGCGGTTGCACCGGTGGGGGAGGTGTCGCCGCATCCGGCGGAGGGGGAACGCGTCATCTTCCTTTCGCACCTGGCGTGCGGGTTTGCGCTGCCGCTGCATCCCTTCTTTCTCACGTTCCTGGCCTTCTTCGACCTTCGCCTCCACCACCTCGGCGCCAACGCAATCGGAACGCTGGCGCACTTCATGGCATTCTGCGAGAGTTACCTCGGGATCCAGCCGGATCTCGGGCTCTTCTGCCGGCTCTTCCGAGTTCGGCCGCAGGTGCAGTACACGAAGGGCCCGCTAGTTGTCTGCGGCGGCGCCTCCATATACTCCTGCACCCAATCCGGCTACCCCGAATTCTTGCTCCAGGACATGGTATGACTGTGGCAGCAGTCGTATTTTTATGTCAAGAACGTCACCAACGTCGACCGGATAAACCTGCCGGCCTTCCAAGACGTCGAGTCCAGCCGGCAGCACTGGGACCTGAAGATATACGGCGATAAGGCGGAGACGGATGTGCCGGCACGCATGCGCTCCCTTGTCACCAGCCAGCTAACCGGTCGGGACATCACTCTTAGCTGGATGTCCCAGCTGATGATGCCGCTGCAGCAGCGGGCGCACAAGATGTGCTTCTACTCCGGCCGGCTGGACCCGACCCGGCTGTCGCGCCGTGATCCCCACTACCACAACTTGAAGGAGTGGTTGTGGACGATCAGCAAGGAGCGGCTGCCGGAGAACTGGAAGTTCGGCCTGGAGCCCTACAGCCGGGAGAACCTCGCGCCTCGGGTTTCTCGTAGCCGGAAACTTTGCTTATTCCCCCTGTGTTATCTCCTTGTTCTGTCTGGTTGACCTCTTGCGTTCGTCAGATGTTCGCCTACATCCTTCGCGAGGAGGGCGAGGCTCCCCTCGAGGTATTCACGCCGGACTTGCCCGAGCCGCGCGCTCGGCGATCCGGCGAGGAATCGGATGGGGACGGCGATGCCTTCCCCAGCCGGAACGACGAGCCGGCCGCCGACCCGCACGCGTAAGTGCACGAGGAGGAGGAGGCTGGGCCGACTGCGGAGCCGGTGACGCGCTCTGCCGCGGACGGCGAAGCAGGTGGGAGCGGCTCCAGCCGTTCCGGCTCCCGCCGGCCTACGACGGAGGAGCCGGACCGGTGCCCTGCCGCCAAGCCATCTTGCCCGGAAGAAAGGGCCGCCCCCGGTCATGCCGGGGCACGTTTTTCTCCCCCATACCTCGGTGCTTTCTGCCTGTTTATCCTCTTTCTTGCTTTTCTGACTTTGGCTTGTTTTGCTCTTGCCTTTTCCTCCTTCTTTTTAGCGCGCTGGTTTCTTTCGGAGCCGGGAGCCCAGCCCGGACGCCAGCCGGGTCGCCGCCTCGCGCCCCGACTGATCCAACCGGCGCCTCTCCTTCCTCTGAGGCGCAGACTCCACCCCCTCCTCAAGCTGAGCCGGCTGCCCCCTCCCAGCCGGAGAATCCCCAGCCGGAAGCGGATCACTCCCAGCCGGAAGGTTCCTCCGCGGGCACGCGGGGGGCTACTGGCAAGGAGCTCGTCGTTGTTGGCAACGACAACTCCGACGAGGAGCTCGGGGAGGAGTGGCGAACAGCGGTGCTCGCGGCGAAGGAGTCCTTGGCCGTCAACGCCGTGGATGACGACACCTCCTCCGCTGCTTCGCTATCGGATCTTGCCGCCACGCTCGAGCTGGCGGTGAAGGAGATCCGGCTGCCAGAGGCCACAGCCGGTGGGAACCGGACCCTGGAGCAGAAGCTTGCTGCCGCCAATGGGACCTCCCAGAGTGAGTTCTCTTTATCCGTCTGGCTCTTTTTTTTCTGATAGCCGGCTCCGTTGCAGCTATTCTCGTGTGCGCTCAGCGCGAGATCGATCACTTGAAGGAAGCGAACGGCCGGCTGAGCAGGTCCAACTCCACTCTGCACCTGCAGAACAAGGATTGGCACGCACGGGTAGACGGCTTGGAGGCCACCGTCAAGGATCGCGATGCCTCGCTCGCTAGCCAGGCCGAAGCCTTCTCTCTTCTCGAGGCCCAGAACAAGGACCAAGAGAAAGAGATAAAACAGCTAGCGGTCAAGGAGAAGGCGCTGGTGGAGGAGCTGATGCAGGTCGGCCACACTGCCAAAGGTGAGTTCTTTTTTCCGTCTTCTTTTCTTTCCGGATCCGGTAGCCGGATTTGACTCCTCTTTTCTGACAGCCTTTTACCCCGGCATAGACCTGCTGGCCTATAACCGGCTGCAGGAGAACTGGCCGGGAGCGCAGCCGATGGCTCAGGAGCTCGTCGTCCTTCTTGGCGAGGAAGCTGCGAAGCTTCGTCAGGCGGCACGGGACGTCTTCTCCTTCGTGTGGCCGGAGGCTCCAGTTCCAGAGACGATGGCGCAGCTGGCGGCGAAGGTGGGAGAGGTACCGGCTGCGGTGGACCAGCTGCGGGACCTGGCGGCGCAGGGTGGGGCGGAGATGGCCCTGGCACTGATGCTCTCCTGGTATAAGGACGCTCGCGTCGAGAAGATCGACGGGGGCTTCCGTGCCGGAGCCAATCTTGCCGCCGTCCGCCAAGCCCATCCGGAGCTTCGCGGGTCTGCCATCAAGATCGCCGACTATGTGGACCCGGACGAGGTGCTCACCGACTCGGAGTCTACCGGCACTCCGGATGTGGAGGCCCCTGTGCCGCCGCCTGCCAGCGCCGGAGCCGGAACAAGCACTGCGCCCCCAGCTTTTGCCGGCCAAGAACCCCCCCCCCCCACGGCAAAGGTCCTGCCATTTAGCTGCTACCCCGGGATGTCGGGTGTATTTGTCTTGTCTTGTATGTTTGTGAACTTTGTTCGTTTGCACCGGCTATCTGCGATGTCGGGTAACTTGTGAGAGCTTCGTCTCCTTCTTGTTCATTATTGTTGAAATGCTTGAGTCTTGTGCGTTGAACTTTCCTTTTACGTATTCTGCCCGACTAACTTAGTCCGGCTACACGCCTTTAGCCGGGCGACCTGCACCTCCAGTGGGGGCGCGCACGCGCACCCACTGGGTGTAGCCCCCGAGATTCGGAGTAGCTGGCGTAGCCAGGTGCTTCGAATCTTTCTTGTTTCTTCCAAGCCTTCTAACTTTATCCGACTGGCCCCGTCCCAGTCGGCCGCTTTTGCCGGCTGGACGCCTTCAGCCGGGGGAACTAACATTCCAGTGGGGGCGCGCGAGCGCACCCACTGGGTGTAGCCCCCGAGATTCAGAGTAGCTGGCGTAGCCAGGTGCTTTGAATCTTTCTTGTCTTTTCTTGCTCCCGCCCTTGCCCTCACCTGGGCTCCGAACGGCCGGCTAAACGTCCTTAGCCGGTCAGGAACTACAAGATTCCACTGGGGGCGCGCGAGCGCACCCAGTGGGTGTAGCCCCCGAGATTCAGAGCGCTTGATGAAGGCAAGGGCTTCGAATCTTCTTTCCTTCTCCTGAATTCCGACTCTAAGTAGTCGGACAAGAACGCACATATGCATACACATATATCTTCACAGGTTAATATGTTAGTCTGTCAAATCATAGCCGGAAAACGGCTTAATTTTTCAAAAACTGGCTTGCTCCTTTCTAGACACTTAGTCGCCTTCTCGTGTGTT
Organism: Avena sativa; assembly: GCA_916181665.1. Taxonomy (NCBI): domain Eukaryota; kingdom Viridiplantae; phylum Streptophyta; class Magnoliopsida; order Poales; family Poaceae; genus Avena; species Avena sativa. Next base: position 369,756,380 of record OV702291.1, on the reverse strand, counting down.
CTGCTGTTTTCGTTGCGTCCTTGCCGGGCAGCCGGGTTGCGGTCTACAGCCGGAATCGAAGGGAGCTGACAGTACATTACGCACGGTACTAGCGGCTTAGCAGCTGGATTGGTTTGAGCTAGTTGCGGGTTCGGGACGCCCGATCTGTCACGCCTCCTCCCTGTTTTTTGTGTGGGATGCCTCGGGCTTTTGCTCTTGCTAGCTGGACAGCCGGGTTGCGGTCTATAGCTGAGACGAAGAGTGGGCCTCTGGCATCATCGCACACTACTCAGCCAGTTTGTTGGCTTAACAGGCCGGGCCAGCCGGCGAGCCCCAGGGTAGGGGGTTGCCGGAGCCGGAAAATTTGAACCGAAGAACAGGTGCGTACACATTTCTAGAAGGAGCCCCTGAGATTCTCGTGGGAGTCCGCATTTTCATTCACGGGGTTTTCGGGATACATACACTGCCAGGCGACTAGGTGTAAAACGGGCGCAGCAGGGCCACGTTCCAAGGACGTTCGGTATCCTCGTCTGATTTGTCCATCTTGTTCTTGCGCGGCTGTTGTGCGTCAATGAGGTAGTAGGAGTCGTTGGGCAGCGCCCGGCTGATGATGAAGGGGCCCTCCCAGGGTGGTGCTATCTTGTGCATGCCCTTCGTGTCTTGCACTAGCCGGAGAACCAGGTCGCCCTCGCAGAATGCGACTGAGCGAATCCGGCTTGAATGGTAGCGGCATAGTCGCTGCTGGTACAAGGCAGATCTGGACAGGGCCAGCTCGCGGGCCTCCTCCAGGAGATCCACCCCGTCCTCCCGCGCCTCCTTGTTGGCCTGCTCGTCGTAGAGGAGCTTGCGAGGGGAGTCGAATTTGATGTCGGCGGAGAGGACGGCTTCCGATCCATAGACCAGGAAGAATGGCGTGTAGCCGGTTGACCTATTCGGTGTGGTGCGGAGGCTCCACAGCACAGCCGGAAGTTCTTCGATCCAGCATCCGGGTGACCGCTCCAACGGCTCGATGAGACGTGGTTTGATGCCGGCTAGCACCAAGCCGTTTGCTCGTTCGACTTGCCTGTTGGACTGCGGGTGTGCAATGGAGGCGAGGTCTAGCCGGATGCCCTTGTTGCTGCAGAACCGGGCGAAGGCCCCCTTGGCGAAGTTCGTGCTGTTGTCGGTGATGATACTATTGGGGTAGCCGAAGCAGTTGATGATGTCGGTGAAGAAGGTAACAACCGTCGCCCCGTCCAGCTTCTGGATAGGCTTGGCCTTGATCCACTTTGTGAACTTGTCCACCTCTACCAGCAGGTGGGTCATTCCCGCGCGAGCTCGCTTGAAGGGCCCAACCATGTCGAGGCCCCAAACTGCGAAGGGCCAGGTGATCGGTATGGTCTTGAGCACCAAGGTTGGCATGTGCCTGAGCTGCCCAAAGCGTTGGCACCCATTGCACGCGCGGACCAGCTGCTCAGCATCTTCGAGGGCGGTGGGCCAATAGAAACCATGGCGAAACGCCTTGGCGAGTATCTCCCTTGATGAAGTGTGGTGCCCACACTCCCCCTGGTGGATGTCCTTGAGTAGCCGGTAGCCTGTGTCTATGTCGACACACTTGCTGGAAGATACCAGATACACTACGCTTGTACAACTCGCCGTTTATGATGGTGTATGTATGCGCGCGGCGTCGGATTTGCCTGGCCTCTACCTCGTCCTCCGGGAGTTCGCTGTTGGCGATGTAGTTCATGAAGGGTTGTGCCCAGGATGGCACTTCCTGGATGACGAGGATGCTCCTGCCCTCCGGCTGACGGGTGTCGGGGGGTCGTCCGAGTGGAATATCCGGGACGGCAGCCCCCGAGCCACTGGGCGAGCCAGAGGGCATGCCTGGCCGGAGTTGGCGCGGGTTTTCTTGTTTGGCGGTTCTGTCGGCTCCGTTTCCGCTGCTCCGGCCGGCGGAACGCTTCCCGCCCAGACGATGGAATTTGATTCTGGCGATGGGTTGATGGATGGATTGCGCAGATGCTCCAAGGAGACCCCTGGTGGGATGGCCTGCCTGGTGGATCCTATCTTGGAGAGCGCGTCGGCTGCCTCGTTGTTGGTGCGGGGGACGTGATGAAATTCGCACCCGTCGAAGGAGGTGCTGAGCTTCTGGAGGTGGAACCCGTAGAGGGCCATGTTGGCATCTCTGGCGTCCCATTCCCCGGACACCTGTTGCACCACCAAGTCTGAATCACCGAAGCACAGGATCCGGTTGACACCGATCTCCTTGGCCAGTCGGAGCCCGTGCGCCAGTGCCTCGTATTTGGCTATGTTGTTGGAGGCCTTGAAGTGGATCTGCAACACGTACTCCAGCCGGTCTCCCTTGAGCGAGGTGAGCACGATGCCGGCTCCCAAGCCCCCGAGCATCTTCGACCCATCAAAGTGCATCCGCTAGTGGTCTGAATCCGGCATCGGTAGGAGATACTGGGTCTCGCCCCAGTCGACGAGGAAGTGCGCCAACGCCTGCGACTTGATTGTGAGCCGGGGCTCGTACTGGATGGAGTAGGCGGCGAGCTCGATGGCCCATTTGGCGACTCGGCCGGTGGCGTCCTTGTTGCCGATGATTTCCGAAAGGGGTGCAGTGCACACGACCTTGATCGGGTGCTCCTAGAAGTAGTGCTTGAGCTTCTTGCATGCCAGGTACATGCCGTAGCACATCTTTTGGTAGTGGGGGTAGTTCTGCTTGGAGAGGGAGAGAACCTCGCTGAGGTAATAGACGGGTCTCTGAACCGGCTGAGCCTTGCCTTCCTCGGGGCGCTCCACCACCAGGACGACGCTGACGACCCGGCTGGTGGCTGCTATATAGAGCAACATCGGCTCCTTGCTAGCCGGCGTGGCTAGAACCGGCGTTGTGGATAGCATGCGCTTGAGGTCGTGAAACACGGTGTCGGCCTGCGAAGACCAGGAGAACTTGTCCGTCTTTTTCATCAGTTGGTACAACGGGAGTGCCTTCTTCCCCAGCCGGCTGACGAAACGGCTGAGGGAAGCCAGGCATCCGGTGAACTTCTGGACTCCAAGCAGGTTCTTGGGCGGCTGCATCCTCTCGATGGCCGCGATCTTCTCCGGATTCGCCTCGATGCCTCGCTGAGATACGAGGAAACCGAGTAGCTGGCCGGATGGTACTCCGAAGACGCACTTCTCCGGGTTCAGCTTCATCTGGTACCGGCAGAGGTTGCCGAATGTTTCTCTCAGATCTTCGAGGAGGGTGCGCTTCTCCTTGGTTTTGATGACTACGTCATCAACATAAGCGTGCACGTTTCGGCCTATCTGCGAGTGCAATCATTTCTGCATGCATCGCTGATAGGTGGCGCCTGTGTTCTTTAGGCCGAAAGGCATGGTTACATAGCAGAATGCCCCGTAGGGGGTGATAAATGATGTCTTAAGCTGATCAGCCGGGTTTAGCCAGATCTGATTGTACCCGGAATAACAATCTAGAAAATACAACAAATCACAGCCGGCCGTGGAATCGATGACTTGATTGATGCGGGGCAAGGCGAAGGGGTCTTTCATGCACTCCTTGTTTAGGCTGGTGTAGTCGATACACATGCGCCAGGTCTTGTTCTTCTTCAACACCAAGACTGGGTTCGCCAGCCAGTCTGGGTGGTACACTTCCATGATGAACCCGGCTGCAAGGAGTCGGGTGATCTCGTCACCGATTATCTTTCTCTTCTCTTCTACGAACTGGCGCAGAGGTTGCTTGACCGGCTTGGCATCCGGACGCACATGAAGTGAGTGCTCGGCGAACTCCCTCGACACACCCGACATGTCTTTTGGAGACCATGCGAAGATGTCCCGATTCTCATAGAGCAAGTCAACGAGTGCGCCTTCCTATTTGCTGTCTAAGCCGGCACCATGGTGACGAACTTAGTCGGGTCGGAGGGGTCGAGCAGGATCCTCTTCGTCTCCTTCGCCGGTTGGAAGGCTCCTTCTCTAGCCGGCTTGCTGCTAGCCAGGATGTCCTGCTGGGCCATGGCCACATTGCGCATGATCGCACGTTTTTCTTCGGCTATGATGAGGGCCTCTGCCAGTTTGGAACCGGCTGAGGCGCACTCCATCGATCGCCTAAAGCAGCCGGCGACGGTGATCACGCCATGGGGTCCTGGCATCTTCGTCTTGAGGTACGTGTAGTGGGGGATGGCCATGAACTTGGCGAGGGCGGGGCGCCCGAGGAGAGCATGGTAGGAGCTCGTCAAATTTACTAACTTGAACCAGATTGGTTCGTGGCGGAAGTTCTCCTCGGTCCCGAAGATGACGTCCAGCTAGATTTTTCCCAGCAGAGCGCAGGCTGGCCCCGGCAGTACGCCGTGGAATGTCGTGGTAGTCCGGCGCAGGTCGCTTTCGCGAATGCCCAACTTCTCCAGCGAGGACTAGTAGAGGAGTTTGAGGTTGCTACCTTCGTCGATGAGGACGCGCGAGAATCGGCAGGTGCACGCATTGGAGACGATGAGGGGGTCGAGCACCATGGCGTAGCCCCCGGGAGTCGGCAGATGCTCAGGCTGATCTGCCCGGCTCCAGGTGATGGGGGTTTCCGACCAATTCAGGTACTGGGGGACCGGAGAAACGATGGCGTTGACCTTCTTGGAGCGTCGCCTGTGGCTGTGGTTGTCGTCCTTCTCTGTCTCGAAGATGTGGTAAGCGGCGTGCTGCTGGGGGTAGCCGTTGTTGTTGCCGCTGTTGCCGTCATTCCCGGCTCCCCTAGATGGCGGCGGGGGTCCACCCGGTGGGGGAGGTGGGAGACGAGGCTGGTTGCCCTGGTCTTTTAGCTGGCGAGTCCAGCTGCAGTTCTGGGTGGTGTGGGTAGCAGGTTTGAAGGGACCGCTATGCCACTTGCACGGACCATCAACCATCTAGTCGAAGGTGAGCCGGGGCTTCTGCCTTCTTGCGTCGTTAGCCGGTGCGTCAGGCGCACCATCCACAGCATTGACCTTCCGCGCGTGGTAGCGAGGCTTCTGTTGTCCGGCCTGGCGGTCCCCATGGAACCGGTTGTCGTTGTCGTGGCGTCTAGAGGATCCGGCTTCACCAGTCGGGTTGCTCGGACGGTCGCGAGCCGACTCTGTGGGAGTCGGACGGCCGTCCGCGTTTACTCGGAGGGGCTTCTTCATGGAGGCATCCGCCGTGGCATACTGGTCCGCGACCGTCATGAGCTCCGCCATGGTTTTCGGCTCGTCACACAGTAGCCGGTGGCGAAGCATGGTGCCCTCTCGGCATCCTTTGATGAAGAAGCTGATGGCTTGGCTCTTAAGAATGCCCTCGCAAGTGTTGCAGAGCTCCGTCCACTTGGCAAGGTATTCGCGGTCGGTCTCGCGGTCGCCCTGGACGCACAGGGCCAGGTCGCGAGGGCGCCCTGGACGCTTGTACGTGCCGTTGAAGTTGCGGACGAACACCTTATCGAAGTCAGGCCAGGCGTTGATGCTGTTGGACGCGAGGCTATTGAGCCATGTCCTTGCCGACCCGGTTAACATGAGAGGAACGTAGCGCACAGCTGTGCGCTTATTCCCGTGGGCGATGCCGACTGCCGTAGCGTAGTCGGTCAGCCAGTCTTCCGGCTTCATGCTGCTGTCGTACTTGGGGGTGTCCCTGGACAGGGAGAATTTATCCGGAAACGGCTCGTTCCGGATGCGGGGTCTGAAACAAACCGGATCGATAGAATCTTCCTCTTCAGTGACGCGCGCTTGAGCGAGGAGCTCGATGTGGTCGTGGGCATCCGGACAATCCGGGTTGGGCGCGCCCACCCGGCCTGAGAGGCGGGAACCGGCTGGTCTGGGCGCTCCGGCTGGTGGTGGGGGAGGTGGCGGGTTGCTGTTCACTGTCTGCTCCTGGCGTGGCTGGCCCCTGTTGCTGGAGCTGCGACGCCTGCTGCGGGCCCTGGGCGGCTGAGGGGAGGACGCCTGCTGGGTGCCGCACGGTGCGCCCCTCCAGTTGGCAGGTAGCTTGCCTACTCGTCCACGACGCGGAGGAGCTCCTGGACGCGAGTGTGCTGGCGGGCTCGCTCCTCGCCCTCCAGGCTGGGTAGTTCTTCTGCTGTGGCTTGCGCCGCGCACAGGTTCTTGATGGGCGTGCTGTAGGTGGGCCGTGTGGGGGCAGGCGCGGGATCCGGTTCTCCGTCCTTCTCCAGCCTACCGCCTAGCTCATCGCCCCGACGCCGTACCTGGCCGCGCCGGCTCGGCTCCACAGTAGCCGGAGTAAGGTCGTGCGCGCGGTCGTACTCGCGCCTAGCGATCTCCAGTTGCTTGCGGGCTGCTGCCAGTTCCATGGCATCCTGGAGGAGGATCTGTCTCTCCATGGTGAAGTTGGCCTCCGCTTCCTCTGGGTTGTCCCCAAGGTTAACCGGCGTCAGGAGCCGATCAATGGCATCCTCCACCGGGTTCCGAGGCTGCTGGGAAGCGGAAGTTCTGACCTCGTCCACGCCTCGCTCCCGCGGCTGGCGGGGGTGCGAGCTAGATCCGGCCATCATGACCTCCACGCCGCGAGGCGCGGCGGAGGTGCTGCCATCTGAGCGCGGCGGCCCCACAACAGAGACGATTTCCCTAGGGAAATGCTCCGGGACGGTGGCGATGTAGATTAGGAGATCGCCGAATAGCAGAACGGTGCCGTTCGCCGGGAAGGAAGTTCTCGCGAAGCAGGAGGCATTGTCGATGACGCAGTCAAACTTGCCGAGCGTGAGCACCAGGCCGGAGGCCACGCGCTCATCGGCTGAAGTGCGGGGTCCCGTGCGGAACATGACTCCGGTCGAAGCCATTGCCCCACGTGGGTGCCAACTGTCGTTGTATTCGTAACGGCAGTACCTGGGGAGGTTAGATAGAGGGGTGGGGACTAGCAGGGAAGCTATCGACGGCGTCCGCAGGCGGGATTGGATACAAGCGAGCGTAGCGGGACGCAAGAAGTACCCAGGTTCGGGGCCCTCGTGGTGAGGTAAAACCCCTACTCCTGCCTGATCTGTCTATGCGGGATATACGAGCTACAAATGCTCCTCGAGCTGTATTCTTTAGCTGCTGCTTTAAATGCACTCAGACCAACCCTTTCTACTGAGGCCTTGCCTCTCCTTATATAGGCAGAGAGGCAACGGTCTCCCTGGCCAGTCCGACTGGCGGGCCCCACAAGCGGGTCCCAGCCGGCTGGTCATCTACAGTACCCGGTATGGTATGTCACATCGGTGTATGAGCGATATGGTTGTCGTAGGTACAGTGGACGCCGTGCGAGCCCGTCATCAGCACAGGCCACTGTTCCAGCGTCACCCACGCAAAGTCTTTGGCATGGGCGGGTGGTTGCCCGTCTCGTCATCGTACAGGACGTACCGTGCACTGATACGCAGGTCGTCCTGTCTCTCTGATTGGATCCGGCTGTGCCATCGTATCCGGCTGCCTCCTTATGATCTGGCTACTGGGTGGTAGCCGGCCCATCCTAACCTGTCCGGCTGCATCTGGTCAGCCGGACTCGATCAGGCTGTCCTGTTTCTTATCCGGGTGGGGTACCAGGGGATCATCCCCCTGACAATGACTTTGGTGGTGGTTTAGGAAAATAAGACACATGCAATGACTCTGCTGGTGGTTTAAGAAAGGAACACACATGCAATGACTCTACTGGTGGTTTAAGAAAGGAACACACATGCAATGACTCTGGTGGATACATGTGGTTTAGGAAAAGAAGACACAAGCAATGACTCTGGTGGTGGTTTAAGAAAGGAACACATCCAATGACACTAGTGGATCCATGTGGTTTGGGAGAATAAGACACATGCAATGACTCTGGTGGTGGTTTTGGAAAGGAGGACACATGCAATTAGTCTAGTGGTGGTTTAGGAAAGGAAGACACATGCAATGACTCTGGTGGTGGTTTGGGAAAATAAGGCACATGCAATGACTCTAGTGGTGGTTTAGGAAAAGGAACACACATGCAATGACTCTGGTGGTGGTTTAGGAAAGGAAGACACATTCAATGACTCTGGTGATGGTTTAGGAAAAGAAGACACATGCAATGACTCTGGTGGTGGTTTAGGAAAGGAACAAACATGAAATGACTCTGGTGGTGGTTTAGGAAAGGAAGACACATGCAGTGACTCTGGTGGATCCATGTGGTTTAGGAAAAGAAGACACATGTAATGACTCTGGTGGTGGTTTAGGAAAGGAAGACACATGCAATGACTTTGGTGGTGGTTTAGGAAAAGAATACACATGCAATGACTCTGATGGTGGTTTAGGAGAGGAACACACATGCAATGACTCTAGTGGTGGTTTAAGAAAGGAACACACATGCAATGACACTAGTGGATCCATGTGGTTTGGAAAAATAAGACACATGTAATGACTCTGGTGGTGGTTTCGGAAAGAAAGACACATTCAATGACTCTGGCAGTGGCTTAGGAAAGAAATACACATTCAATGACTCTGGCAGTGGCTTAGGAAAGGAACACACATGCAATGACTCTATTGGTGGTGTAGGAAAGTAACACACATGCAATGACTCTGGTGGTGGTTTAGGAAAGCAAGACACATTCAATGACTCTGGTGGGGGTTTAGGAAAATAAGACACATGCAATGACTCGGTTGGTGGTTTAGGAAAAGAACACACGTGTAATGACTCTAGTGGTGGTTTTCGAAAAGAACACACGTTCAATGACTCTGGTGGTGGTTTAGGAAAGAAACACACATGCAATGACTCTGCTGGTGGTTTAGTAAAGGAACAAACATGCAATGACTCTGGTGGTGGTTTAGGAAAGGAAGACACATGCAATGACTCTGGTGGATCCACGTGGTTTAGGAAAAGAAGACACATGTAATGACTCTGGGGTGGTTTAGGAAAGGAAGACACATGCAATGACTTTGGTGGTGGTTTAGGAAAAGAAGACGCATGCAATGACTCTGATGGTGGTTTATGAAAGGACCACACATGCAATGACTCTACTGGTGGTATAAGAAAGGAACACACATGCAATGACTCTGTTGGATCCATGCGGTTTAGGAAAAGAAGACACATGCAATGAATCTGCTGGTTGGTTAAGAAAGGAACACACATGTAATGACACTACTGGATCTATGTGTTTTGGAAAAATAAGACACATGCAATGACTCTAGTGGTGGTTTTGGAAAGGAGGACACATGCAATTACTCTGGTGGTGGTTTAGGAAAGGAAGACACATGCAATGACTCTGGTGGTGGCTTAGGAAAAGAAGACAATGACTCAAGTGGTGGTTTAGGAAAGGAACACACATGCAATGACTCTAGTGGTGGTTTTGGAAAGGAGCACACATGCAATGACTCTGTTGGTGGTTTAGGAAAGGAAGACACATTCAATGACTCTAGTGGTGGTTCAGGAAAAGAAGACACATGCAATGACTCTATTGGTGGTTTAGGAAAAGAACACACGTGTAATGACCAAAAAAACTAGTGGTGGTTTTGGAAAAGAACACACATTGAATGACTCTGGTGGTGGTTTAGGAAAGAAACACACATGCAATGACTCTAGTGGTGGTTTAGGAAAGGAACACACATCCAATGACTCTAGTGGTGGTTTAGGAAAGGAACACACATGCAATGACTCTGGTGGATCCACGTGGTTTAGGAAAAGAAGACACATGTAATGACTCTGGGGTGGTTTAGGAAAGGAAGACACATGCAATGACTTTGGTGGTGGTTTAGGAAAAGAAGACGCATGCAATGACTCTGATGGTGGTTTATGAAAGGACCACACATGCAATGACTCTACTGGTGGTATAAGAAAGGAACACACATGCAATGACTCTGTTGGATCCATGCGGTTTAGGAAAAGAAGACACATGCAATGAATCTGCTGGTTGGTTAAGAAAGGAACACACATGTAATGACACTACTGGATCTATGTGTTTTGGAAAAATAAGACACATGCAATGACTCTAGTGGTGGTTTTGGAAAGGAGGACACATGCAATTACTCTGGTGGTGGTTTAGGAAAGGAAGACACATGCAATGACTCTGGTGGTGGCTTAGGAAAAGAAGACAATGACTCAAGTGGTGGTTTAGGAAAGGAACACACATGCAATGACTCTAGTGGTGGTTTTGGAAAGGAGCACACATGCAATGACTCTGTTGGTGGTTTAGGAAAGGAAGACACATTCAATGACTCTAGTGGTGGTTCAGGAAAAGAAGACACATGCAATGACTCTATTGGTGGTTTAGGAAAAGAACACACGTGTAATGACCAAAAAAAACTAGTGGTGGTTTTGGAAAAGAACACACATTGAATGACTCTGGTGGTGGTTTAGGAAAGAAACACACATGCAATGACTCTAGTGGTGGTTTAGGAAAGGAACACACATCCAATGACTCTAGTGGTGGTTTAGGAAAGGAACACACATGCAATGACTCTGGTGGTGGTTTAGGAAAGGAAGACACATTCAATGACTCTAGTGGTGGTTCATGAAAAGAAGACACATGCAATGACTCTATTGGTGGTTTAGGAAAAGAACACACGTGTAATGACTCTAGTGGTGGTTTTGGAAAAGAACACACATTCAATGACTCTGGTGGTGGTTTAGGAAAGAAACACACATGCAATGACTCTAGTGGTGGTTTAGGAAAGGAACAAACATGCAATGACTCTGGTGGTTGTTTAGGAAAGGAAGACACATGCAATAACTCTGTTGGTGGTTTAGGAAAAGAACACACGTGTAACGACTCTAGTGGTAGTTTTGGAAAAGAACACACATTCAATGACTCTAGTGGTGGTTTAGTAAAGAAACACACATGCAATGACTCTGGTGGTGGTTTAGGAAAGGAACAAACATGCAATGACTCTGGTGGTGGTTTAGGAAAGGAAGACACATGCAATGACTCCGGTGGATCCATGTGGTTTAGGAAAAGAAGACACATGTAATGACTCTGGCGGTGGTTTAGGAAAGGAAGACACATGCAATGACTTTGGTGGTGGTTTAGGAAAAGAAGACACATGCAATGACTCTGATGGTGGTTTAAGAAAGGAACACACATGCAATGACTCTGCTGGTGGTTTAAGAAAGGAACACACATGCAATGACTCTGGTGGATCCATGTGGTTTAGGAAAAGAAGACACATGCAATGACTCTGGTGGTGGTTTAAGAAAGGAACACACATCTAATGACACTAGTTGATCCATGTGGTTTGGGAGAATAATACACATGCAATGACTCTGGTGGTGGTTTTGGAAAGGAGAACACATGCAATTAGTCTAGTGGTGGTTTAGGAAAGGAAAACACATGCAATGACTCTGGTGGTGGTTTAGGAAAAGAAGACACATGCAATGACTCTAGTGGTGGTTTAGTAAAAGTAACACACATGCAATGACTCTGGTGGTGGTTTAGGAAAGGAAGACACATTCTGTCTCTAGTGGTGGTTTAAGAAAAGAAGACACGTGCAATGACTCTGGTGGTTTAGGAAAGGAACAAACATGCAATGACTCTGGTGGTGGTTTAGGAAAGGAAGACACATGCAGTGACTTTGGTGGATCCATGTGGTTTAGGAAAAGAAGACACATGTAATGACTCTGGTGGTGGTTTAGGAAAGTAAGACACATGCAATGACTTTGGTGGTGGTTTAGGAAAAGAAGACACATGCAATGACTCTGATGGTGGTTTAGGAAAGGAACACACATGCAATGACTCTAGTGGTGGTTTAAGAAAGGAACACACATGCAATGACACTAGTGGATCCATGTGGTTTGGAAAAATAAGACACATGTAATGACTCTGGTGGTGGTTTAGGAAAGAAAGACACATTCAATGACTCTGGCAGTGGCTTAGGAAAGAAAGACACATTCAATGACTCTGGCAGTGGATTAGGAAAGGAACACACATGCAATGACTTTATTGGTGGTTTAGGAAAGGAACACACATGCAATGACTCTGGTGGTGGTTTAGGAAAGGAAGACACATTCAATGACTCTGGTGGTGGTTTAGGAAAATAAGACACATGCAATGACTCGGTTGGTGGTTTAGGAAAAGAACACACGTGTAATGACTCTAGTGGTGGTTTTGGAAAAGAACACACATTCAATGACTCTAGTGGTGGTTTAGGAAAGAAACACAAATGCAATGACTCTGGTGGTGGTTTAGTAAAGGAACAAACATGCAATGACTCTGTCGGTGGTTTAGGAAAGGAAGACACATGCAATGACTCTGGTGGATCCATGTGGTTTAGGAAAAGAAGACACATGTAATGACTCTGGTGGTGGTTTAGGAAAGGAAGACACGTGCAGTGACTTTGTTGGTGGTTTAGGAAAAGAAGACACATGCAATGACTCTGATGGTGGTTTAGGAAAGGACCACACATGCAATGACTCTACTGGTGGTTTAAGAAAGGAACACACATGCAATGACTCTGTTGGATCCATGCGATTTAGGAAAAGAAGACACATGCAATGAATGTGCTAGTTGGTTAAGAAAGGAACACACATGTAATGACACTACTGGATCTATGTGGTTTGGAAAAATAAGACACATGCAATGACTCTGGTGGTGGTTTTGGAAAGGAGGACACATGCAATTACTCTGGTGGTGGTTTAGGAAAGGAAGACACATGCAATGACTCTGGTGGTGGCTTAGGAAAAGAAGACAATGACTCTAGTGGTGGTTTAGGAAAGGAACACACATGCAATGACTCTAGTGGTGGTTTAGGAAAGGAACACACATGCAATGACTCTGGTGGTGGTTTAGGAAAGGAAGACACATTCAATGACTCTAGTGGTGGTTCAGGAAAACAAGGCACATGCAATGACTCTATTGGTGGTTTAGGAAAAGAACACACGTGTAATGACTCTAGTGGTGGTTTTGGAAAACAACACACATTCAATGACTCTGGTGGTTGTTTAGGAAAGAAACACACATGCAATGACTCTGGTGGTGGTTTAGGAAAGGAACAAACATGCAATGACTCTGGTGGTGGTTCAGGAAAGGAAGACACATGCAATGACTCTGGTGGATCCATGTGGTTTAGGAAAAGAAGACACACGTAATGACTCTGGAGGTGGTTTAGGAAAGGAAGACACATGCAATGACTTTGGTGTTGGTTTAGGAAAAGAAGACACATGCAATGACTCATAAATGTGGTTTAGGAAAGGAACACACATGCAATGACTCTAGGTGGCGGTTTACGAAAGGAACACACATGCAATGAATCTGGTGGTAGTTTAGGAAAGGAAGACACAGTCAATGACTCTAATGGTGGTTTAGGAAAATGACTCTGTTGGTGGTTTAGGAAAAGAACACATGTGTAATGACTCTAGTGGTGGTTTTGGAAAAGAACACACATTCAATGACTCTAGTGGTGGTTTAGGAAAGAAACACACATGAATGACTCTGGTGGTGGTTTAGGAAAGGAACAAACATGCAATGACTCTGGTGGTGGTTATGGAAAGGAAGACACATGCAATGACTCCGGTGGATCCATGTGGTTTAGGAAAAGAAGACACATGTAATGACTCTGGTGGTGGTTTAGGAAAGGAAGACACATGTAGTGACTTTGGTGGTGGTTTAGGAAAAGAAGACACATGCAATGACTCTGATGGTGGTTTAAGAAAGGAACACACATGCAATGACTCTGCTGGTGGTTTAAGAAAGGAACACACATGCAATGACTCTCGTGGATCCATGTGGTTTAGGAAAAGAAGACACATGCAATGACTCTGGTGGTGCTTTAAGAAAGGAACACACATCCAATGACACTAGTGGATCCATGTGGTTTGGGAGAATAAGACACATGCAATGACTCTAGTGGTGGTTTAGGAAAGGAACACACATGCAATGACTCTGGTGGTTGTTTAGGAAAGGAAGACACATTCAATGACTCTGGTGGTGCTTTAGGAAAAGAAGACACATGCAATGACTCCGTTGGTGGTTTAGGAAAAGAACACACGTGCAATGACTCTCGTGGTGGTTTAGGAAAGGAAGACACATGTAATGACTTTGGTGGATCCATGTGGTTTAGGAAAAGAAGACACATGTAATGACTCTGGTGGTGGTTTAGGAAAGGAAGACACATGCAATGACTTTGGTGGTGGTTTAGGAAAAGAAGACACATGCAATGACTCTAATGGTGGTTTAGGAAAGGACCACACATGCAATGACTCTACTAGTGGTTTAAGAAAGGAACACACATGCAATGACACTGGTGGATCCATGCGGTTTAGGAAAATAAGACACATGCAATGAATCTGGTGGTTGGATAAGAAAGGAACACACATGTAATGACACTACTGGATCCATGTGGTTTGTAAAATAAGACACATGCAATGACTCTGGTGGTGGTTTTGGAAAGGAGGACACATGCAATTACTCTGGTGGTGGTTTAGGAAAGGAAGACACATGCAATGACTCTGGTGGTGGCTTAGGAAAGGAACACAGATGCAATGACTCCTGTGGTGGTTTAATAAAGGAACACACATGCAATGAATCTGGTGGTGGTTTAGGAAAGGGAGACACATTCAATGACTCTAGTGGTGGTTTAGGAAAAGAAGACACATGCAATGACTCTAGTGGTGGTTTAGGAAAGGAAGACACATGCAATGACTTTGGTGGTGGTTTAGGAAAAGAAGACACATGCAATGACTCTGATGGTGGTTTAGGAAAGGAACACACATGTAATGACTCTAGTGGTGGTTTAAGAAAGGAACACACATGCAATGACACTAGTGGATCCATGTGGTTTGGAAAAATAAGACACATGTAATGACTCTGGTGGTGGTTTAGGAAAGAAAGACACATGCAATGACTCTAGTGGTGGTTTAGGAAAGGAACACACATCCAATGACTCTAGTGGTGGTTTAGGAAAGGAACACACATGCAATGACTCTGGTGGTGGTTTAGGAAAGGAAGACACATTCAATGACTCTAGTGGTGGTTCATGAAAAGAAGACACATGCAATGACTCTATTGGTGGTTTAGGAAAAGAACACACGTGTAATGACTCTAGTGGTGGTTTTGGAAAAGAACACACATTCAATGACTCTGGTGGTGGTTTAGGAAAGAAACACACATGCAATGACTCTAGTGGTGGTTTAGGAAAGGAACAAACATGCAATGACTCTGGTGGTTGTTTAGGAAAGGAAGACACATGCAATAACTCTGTTGGTGGTTTAGGAAAAGAACACACGTGTAACGACTCTAGTGGTAGTTTTGGAAAAGAACACACATTCAATGACTCTAGTGGTGGTTTAGTAAAGAAACACACATGCAATGACTCTGGTGGTGGTTTAGGAAAGGAACAAACATGCAATGACTCTGGTGGTGGTTTAGGAAAGGAAGACACATGCAATGACTCCGGTGGATCCATGTGGTTTAGGAAAAGAAGACACATGTAATGACTCTGGCGGTGGTTTAGGAAAGGAAGACACATGCAATGACTTTGGTGGTGGTTTAGGAAAAGAAGACACATGCAATGACTCTGATGGTGGTTTAAGAAAGGAACACACATGCAATGACTCTGCTGGTGGTTTAAGAAAGGAACACACATGCAATGACTCTGGTGGATCCATGTGGTTTAGGAAAAGAAGACACATGCAATGACTCTGGTGGTGGTTTAAGAAAGGAACACACATCTAATGACACTAGTTGATCCATGTGGTTTGGGAGAATAATACACATGCAATGACTCTGGTGGTGGTTTTGGAAAGGAGAACACATGCAATTAGTCTAGTGGTGGTTTAGGAAAGGAAAACACATGCAATGACTCTGGTGGTGGTTTAGGAAAAGAAGACACATGCAATGACTCTAGTGGTGGTTTAGTAAAAGTAACACACATGCAATGACTCTGGTGGTGGTTTAGGAAAGGAAGACACATTCTGTCTCTAGTGGTGGTTTAAGAAAAGAAGACACGTGCAATGACTCTGGTGGTTTAGGAAAGGAACAAACATGCAATGACTCTGGTGGTGGTTTAGGAAAGGAAGACACATGCAGTGACTTTGGTGGATCCATGTGGTCTAGGGAAAGAAGACACATGTAATGACTCTGGTGGTGGTTTAGGAAAGTAAGACACATGCAATGACTTTGGTGGTGGTTTAGGAAAAGAAGACACATGCAATGACTCTGATGGTGGTTTAGGAAAGGAACACACATGCAATGACTCTAGTGGTGGTTTAAGAAAGGAACACACATGCAATGACACTAGTGGATCCATGTGGTTTGGAAAAATAAGACACATGTAATGACTCTGGTGGTGGTTTAGGAAAGAAAGACACATTCAATGACTCTGGCAGTGGCTTAGGAAAGAAAGACACATTCAATGACTCTGGCAGTGGATTAGGAAAGGAACACACATGCAATGACTTTATTGGTGGTTTAGGAAAGGAACACACATGCAATGACTCTGGTGGTGGTTTAGGAAAGGAAGACACATTCAATGACTCTGGTGGTGGTTTAGGAAAATAAGACACATGCAATGACTCGGTTGGTGGTTTAGGAAAAGAACACACGTGTAATGACTCTAGTGGTGGTTTTGGAAAAGAACACACATTCAATGACTCTAGTGGTGGTTTAGGAAAGAAACACAAATGCAATGACTCTGGTGGTGGTTTAGTAAAGGAACAAACATGCAATGACTCTGTCGGTGGTTTAGGAAAGGAAGACACATGCAATGACTCTGGTGGATCCATGTGGTTTAGGAAAAGAAGACACATGTAATGACTCTGGTGGTGGTTTAGGAAAGGAAGACACGTGTAGTGACTTTGTTGGTGGTTTAGGAAAAGAAGACACATGCAATGACTCTGATGGTGGTTTAGGAAAGGACCACACATGCAATGACTCTACTGGTGGTTTAAGAAAGGAACACACATGAAATGACTCTGTTGGATCCATGCGATTTAGGAAAAGAAGACACATGCAATGAATGTGCTAGTTGGTTAAGAAAGGAACACACATGTAATGACACTACTGGATCTATGTGGTTTGGAAAAATAAGACACATGCAATGACTCTGGTGGTGGTTTTGGAAAGGAGGACACATGCAATTACTCTGGTGGTGGTTTAGGAAAGGAAGACACATGCAATGACTCTGGTGGTGGCTTAGGAAAAGAAGACAATGACTCTAGTGGTGGTTTAGGAAAGGAACACACATGCAATGACTCTAGTGGTGGTTTAGGAAAGGAACACACATGCAATGACTCTGGTGGTGGTTTAGGAAAGGAAGACACATTCAATGACTCTAGTGGTGGTTCAGGAAAACAAGGCACATGCAATGACTCTATTGGTGGTTTAGGAAAAGAACACACGTGTAATGACTCTAGTGGTGGTTTTGGAAAACAACACACATTCAATGACTCTGGTGGTTGTTTAGGAAAGAAACACACATGCAATGACTCTGGTGGTGGTTTAGGAAAGGAACAAACATGCAATGACTCTGGTGGTGGTTTAGGAAAGGAAGACACATGCAATGACTCTGGTGGATCCATGTGGTTTAGGAAAAGAAGACACACGTAATGACTCTGGAGGTGGTTTAGGAAAGGAAGACACATGCAATGACTTTGGTGTTGGTTTAGGAAAAGAAGACACATGCAATGACTCCTAAATGTGGTTTAGGAAAGGAACACACATGCAATGACTCTAGGTGGCGGTTTACGAAAGGAACACACATGCAATGAATCTGGTGGTAGTTTAGGAAAGGAAGACACAGTCAATGACTCTAATGGTGGTTTAGGAAAATGACTTTGTTGGTGGTTTAGGAAAAGAACACATGTGTAATGACTCTAGTGGTGGTTTTGGAAAAGAACACACATTCAATGACTCTAGTGGTGGTTTAGGAAAGAAACACACATGAATGACTCTGGTGGTGGTTTAGGAAAGGAACAAACATGCAATGACTCTGGTGGTGGTTATGGAAAGGAAGACACATGCAATGACTCCGGTGGATCCATGTGGTTTAGGAAAAGAAGACACATGTAATGACTCTGGTGGTGGTTTAGGAAAGGAAGACACATGTAGTGACTTTGGTGGTGGTTTAGGAAAAGAAGACACATGCAATGACTCTGATGGTGGTTTAAGAAAGGAACACACATGCAATGACTCTGCTGGTGGTTTAAGAAAGGAACACACATGCAATGACTCTCGTGGATCCATGTGGTTTAGGAAAAGAAGACACATGCAATGACTCTGGTGGTGCTTTAAGAAAGGAACACACATCCAATGACACTAGTGGATCCATGTGGTTTGGGAGAATAAGACACATGCAATGACTCTAGTGGTGGTTTAGGAAAGGAACACACATGCAATGACTCTGGTGGTTGTTTAGGAAAGGAAGACACATTCAATGACTCTGGTGGTGCTTTAGGAAAAGAAGACACATGCAATGACTCCGTTGGTGGTTTAGGAAAAGAACACACGTGCAATGACTCTCGTGGTGGTTTAGGAAAGGAAGACACATTCAATGACTCTAGTGGTGGATCCATGTGGTTTAGGAAAAGAAGACACATGTAATGACTCTGGTGGTGGTTTAGGAAAGGAAGACACATGCAATGACTTTGGTGGTGGTTTAGGAAAAGAAGACACATGCAATGACTCTAATGGTGGTTTAGGAAAGGACCACACATGCAATGACTCTACTAGTGGTTTAAGAAAGGAACACACATGCAATGACACTGGTGGATCCATGCGGTTTAGGAAAATAAGACACATGCAATGAATCTGGTGGTTGGATAAGAAAGGAACACACATGTAATGACACTACTGGATCCATGTGGTTTGGAAAATAAGACACATGCAATGACTCTGGTGGTGGTTTTGGAAAGGAGGACACATGCAATTACTCTGGTGGTGGTTTAGGAAAGGAAGACACATGCAATGACTCTGGTGGTGGCTTAGGAAAGGAACACAGATGCAATGACTCCTGTGGTGGTTTAATAAAGGAACACACATGCAATGAATCTGGTGGTGGTTTAGGAAAGGGAGACACATTCAATGACTCTAGTGGTGGTTTAGGAAAAGAAGACACATGCAATGACTCTAGTGGTGGTTTAGGAAAGGAAGACACATGCAATGACTTTGGTGGTGGTTTAGGAAAAGAAGACACATGCAATGACTCTGATGGTGGTTTAGGAAAGGAACACACATGTAATGACTCTAGTGGTGGTTTAAGAAAGGAACACACATGCAATGACACTAGTGGATCCATGTGGTTTGGAAAAATAAGACACATGTAATGACTCTGGTGGTGGTTTAGGAAAGAAAGACACATTCAATGACTCTGGCAGTGGCTTAGGAAAGAAAGACACATTCAATGACTCTGGCAGTGGCTTAGGAAAGGAACACACATGCAATGACTCTATTGGTGGTTTAGGAAAGTAACACACATGCAATGACTCTGGTGGTGGTTTAGGAAAGGAAGACACATTCAATGACTCTGGTGGTGGTTTAGGAAAATAAGACACATGCAATGACTCGGTTGGTGGTTTAAGAAAAGAACACACGTGTAATGACTCTAGTGGTGGTTTTGGAAAAGAACACACATTCAATGACTCTGGTGGTGGTTTAGGAAAGAAACACACATGCAATGACTCTGGTGGTGGTTTAGTAAAGGAACAAACATGCAATGACTCTGGTGGTGGTTTAGGAAAGGAAGACACATGCAATGACTCTGGTGGATCCATGTGGTTTAGGAAAAGAAGACACATGTAATGACTCTGGTGGTGGTTTAGGAAAGGAAGACACATGCAATGACTTTGGTGGTGGTTTAGGAAAAGAAGACACATGCAATGGCTCTGATGGTGGTTTAGGAAAGGACCACACATGCAATGACTCTACTGGTGGTTTAAGAAAGGAACACACATGCAATGACTCTGTTGGATCCATGCGGTTTAGGAAAAGAAGACACATGCAATGAATCTGCTGGTTGGTTAAGAAAGGAACACACATGTAATAACACTACTGGATCTATGTGGTTTGGAAAAATAAGACACATGCAATGACTCTGGTGGTGGTTTTGGAAAGGAGGACACATGCAATTACTCTGGTGGTGGTTTAGGAAAGGAAGACACATGCAATGACTCTGGTGGTGGCTTAGGAAAAGAAGACAATGACTCTAGTGGTGGTTTAGGAAAGGAACACACATGCAATGACTCTAGTGGTGGCTTTGGAAAGGAACACACATGCAATGACTCTGTTGGTGGTTTAGGAAAGGAAGACACATTCAATGACTCTAGTGGTTGTTCAGGAAAAGAAGACACATGCAATGACTCTATTGGTGGTTTAGGAAAAGAACACACGTGTAATGACTCTAGTGGTGGTTTTGGAAAAGAACACACATTCAATGACTCTGGTGGTGGTTTAGGAAAGGCACACACATGCAATGACTCTAGTGGTGGTTTAGGAAAGGAACACACATGCAATGACTCTGGTGGTGGTTTAGGAAAAGGAAGACACATTCAATGACTCTAGTGGTAGTTCAGGAAAAGAAGACACATGCAATGACTCTATTGGTGGTTTAGGAAAAGAACACACGTGTAATGACTCTAGTGGTGGTTTTGGAAAAGAACACACATTCAATGACTCTGGTGGTGGTTTAGGAAAGAAACACACATGCAATGACTCTGGTGGTAGCTTAGGAAAGGAACAAACATGCAATGACTCTGGTGGTTGTTTAGGAAAGGAAGACACATGCAATAACTCTGTTGGTGGTTTAGGAAAAGAACACACGTGTAATGACTCTAGTGGTGGTTTTGGAAAAGAACACACATTCAATGACTCTAGTGGTGTATTAGTAAAGAAACACACATGCAATGACTATGGTGGTGGTTTAGGAAAGGAACAAACATGCAATGACTCTGGTGGTGGTTTAGGAAAGGAAGACACATGCAATGACTCCGGTGGATCCATGTGGTTTAGGAAAAGAAGACACATGTAATGACGCTGGCGGTGGTTTAGGAAAGGAAGACACATGCAATGACTTTGGTTGTGGTTTAGGAAAAGAAGACACATGCAATGACTCTGATGGTGGTTTAAGAAAGGAACACACATGCAATGACTCTGCTGGTGGTTTAAGAAAGAAACACACATGCAATGACTCCGGTGGATCCATGTGGTTTAGGAAAATAAGACACATGCAATGACTTTGGTGGTGGTTTAAGAAAGGAACACACATCCAATGACACTAGTTGATCCATGTGGTTTGGGAGAATAATACACATGCAATGACTCTGGTGGTGGTTTTGGAAAGGAGGACACATGCAATTAGTCTAGTGGTGGTTTAGGAAAGGAAGACACATGCAATGACTCTAGTGGTGGTTTAGGAAAAGAAGACACATGCAATGACTCTAGTGGTGGTTTAGGAAAAGGAACACACATGCAATGACTCTTGTGGTGGTTTAGGAAAGGAAGACACATTCCATGTCTCTGGTGGTGGTTTAGGAAAATAAGACACGTGCAATGACTCTGGTGGTGGTTTAGGAAAGGAACAAACATGCAATGACTCTGGTGGTGGTTTAGGAAAGGAAGACACATGCAGTGACTCTGGTGGATCCATGTGGTTTAGGAAAAGAAGACACATGTAATGACTCTAGTGGTGGTTTAGGAAAGGAAGACACATGCAATGACTTTGTTGGTGGTTTAGGAAAAGAAGACACATGCAATGACTCGGTTGGTGGTTTAGGAAAAGAACACACATGCAATGACTCTAGTGGTGGTTTAAGAAAGGAACACACATGCAATGACACTAGTGGATCCATGTGGTTTCGAAAAATAAGACACATGTAATGACTCTGGTGGTGGTTTAGGAAAGAAAGACACACTCAATGACTCTGGCGGTGGCTTAGGAAAGAAAGACACATTCAATGACTCTGGCAGTGGATTAGGAAAGGAACACACATGCAATGACTCTATTGGTGGTTTAGGAAAGTAACACACATGCAATGACTCTGGTGGTGGTTTAGGAAAAGAAGACACGTGCAATGACTCTGGTGGTGGTTTAGGAAAGGAACAAACATGCAATGACTCTCGTGGTGGTTTAGGAAAGGAAGACACATGCAGTGACTCTGGTGGATCCATGTGGTTTAGGAAAAGAAGACACATGTAATCACTCTAGTGGTGGTTTAGGAAAGGAAGACACATGCAATGACTTTGTTGGTGGTTTAGGAAAAGAAGACACATGCAATGACTCTGATGGTGGTTTAGGAAAGGAACACACATGCAATGACTCTAGTGGTTGTTTAAGAAAGGAACACACATGCAATGACACTAGTGGATCCATGTGGTTTGGAAAAATAAGACACATGTAATGACTCTGGTGGTGGTTTAAGAAAGAAAGACACATTCAATGACTCTGGCGGTGGCTTAGGAAAGAAAGACACATTCAATGACTCTGGCAGTGGATAAGGAAAGGAACACACATGCAATGACTCTATTGGTGGTTTAGGAAAGTAACACACATGCAATGACTTTGGTGGTGGTTTAGGAAAAGTTCAATGACTCTGGTGGTGGTTTAGGAAAATAAGACACATGCAATGACTCGGTTGGTGGTTTAGGAAAAGAACACACGTGTAATGACTCTAGTGGTGGTTTTGGAAAAGAACACACATTCAATGACTCTGGTGGTGGTTTAGGAAACAAACACACATGCAATGACTCTGGTGGTGGTTTAGTAAAGGAACAAACATGCAATGACTCTGGTGGTGGTTTAGGAAAGGAAGACACATGCAATGACTCTGGTGGATCCATGTGGTTTAGGAAAATAAGATACATGTAATGACTCTAGTGGTGGTTTAGGAAAGGAAGACACATGCAATGACTTTGGTGGTGGTTTAAGAAAAGAAGACACATGCAATGACTCTGATGGTGGTTTAGGAAAGGACCACACATGCAATGACTCTACGGGTGGTTTAAGAAAGGAACACACATGCAATGACTCTGTTGGATCCATGCGGTTTAGGAAAAGAAGGCACATGCAATGAATCTGCTGGTTGGTTAAGAAAGGAACACACATGTAATGACACTACTGGATCTATGTGGTTTGGAAAAATAAGACACATGCAATGAGTCTGGTGGTGGTTTTGGAAAGGAGGACACATGCAATTACTCTGGTGGTGGTTTAGGAAAGGAAGACACATGCAATGACTCTGGTGGTGGCTTAGGAAAAGAAGACAATGACTCTAGTGGTGGTTTAGGAAAGGAACACACATGCAATGACTCTAGTGGTGGTTTTGGAAAGGAACACACATGCAATGACTCTGTTGGTGGTTTAGGAAAGGAAGACACATTCAATGACTCTAGTGGTGGTTCAGGAAAAGAAGACACATGCAATTACTCTATTGGTGGTTTAGGAAAAGAACACACGTGTAATGACTCTAGTGGTGGTTTTGGAAAAGAACACACATTCAATGACTCTGGTGGTGGTTTAGGAAAGAAACACACATGTAATGACTCTAGTGGTGGTTTAGGAAAGGAACACACATGCAATGACTCTAGTGGTGGTTTAGGAAAGGAACACACATGCAATGACTCTGGTGGTGGTTTAGGAAAGGAAGACACATTCAATGACTCTAGTGGTAGTTCAGGAAAAGAAGACACATGCAATGACTCTATTGGTGGTTTAGGAAAAGAACACATGTGTAATGACTCTAGTGGTGGTTTTGGAAAAGAACACACATTCAATGACTCTGGTGGTGGTTTAGGAAAGAAACACACATGCAATGACTCTGGTGGTCGTTTAGGACAGGAACAAACATGCAATGACTCTGGTGGTTGTTTAGGAAAGGAAGACACATGCAATAACTCTGTTGGTGGTTTAGGAAAAGAACACACGTGTAATGACTCTAGTGGTGGTTTTGGAAAAGAACACACATTCAATGACTCTAGTGGTGTATTAGTAAAGAAACACACATGCAATGACTCTGGTGGTGGTTTAGGAAAGGAACAAACATGCAATGACTCTGGTGGTGGTTTAGGAAAGGAAGACACATGCAATGACTCCGGTGGATCCATGTGGTTTAGGAAAAGAAGACACATGTAATGACTCTGGCGGTGGTTTAGGAAAGGAAGACACATGCAATGACTTTGGTGGTGGTTTAGGAAAAGAAGACACATGCAATGACTCTGATGGTGGTTTAAGAAAGGAACACACATGCAATGACTCTGCTGGTGGTTTAAGAAAGGAACACACATGCAATGACTCTAGTGGATCCATGTGGTTTAAGAAAAGAAGACACATGCAATGACTCTGGTGGTGGTTTAAGAAAGGAACACACATCCAATGACACTAGTTGATCCATGTGGTTTGGGAGAATAATACACATGCAATGACTCTGGTGGTGGTTTTGGAAAGGAGGACACATGCAATTAGTCTAGTGGTGGTTTAGGAAAGGAAGACACATGCAATGACTCTAGTGGTGGTTTAGGAAAAGAAGACACATGCAATGACTCTAGTGGTGGTTTAGGAAAAGGAACACACATGCAATGACTCTGGTGGTGGTTTAGGAAAGGAAGACACATTCAATGTCTCTGGTGGTGGTTTAGGAAAAGAAGACACGTGCAATGACTCTGGTGGTGGTTTAGGAAAGGAACAAACATGCAATGACTCTGGTGGTGGTTTAGGAAAGGAAGACACATGCAGTGACTCTGGTGGATCCATGTGGTTTAGGAAAAGAAGACACATGTAATGACTCTAGTGGTGGTTTAGGAAAGGAAGACACATGCAATGACTTTGTTGGTGGTTTAGGAAAAGAAGACACATGCAATGACTCGGTTGGTGGTTTAGGAAAAGAACACACATGCAATGACTCTAGTGGTGGTTTAAGAAAGGAACACACATGCAATGACACTAGTGGATCCATGTGGTTTCGAAAAATAAGACACATGTAATGACTCTGGTGGTGGTTTAGGAAAGAAAGACACACTCAATGACTCTGGCGGTGGCTTAGGAAAGAAAGACACATTCAATGACTCTGGCAGTGGATTAGGAAAGGAACACACATGCAATGACTCTATTGGTGGTTTAGGAAAGTAACACACATGCAATGACTCTGGTGGTGGTTTAGGAAAAGAAGACACATTCAATGACTCTGGTGGTGGTTTAGGAAAATAAGACACATGCAATGACTCGGTTGGTGGTTTAGGAAAAGAACACACGTGTAATGACTCTAGTGGTGGTTTTGGAAAAGAACACACATTCAATGACTCTGGTGGTGGTATAGGAAAGAAACACACATGCAATGACTCTGGTGGTGGTTTAGTAAAGGAACAAACATGCAATGACTCTGGTGGTGGTTTAGGAAAGGAAGACACATGCAATGACTCTGATGGATCCATGTGGTTTAGGAAAAGAAGACACAAGTAATGACTCTGGTGGTGGTTTAGGAAAGGAAGACACATGCAATGACTTTGGTGGTGGTTTAGGAAAAGAAGACACATGCAATGGCTCTGATGGTGGTTTAGGAAAGGACCACACATGCAATGACTCTACTGGTGGTTTAAGAAAGGAACACACATGCAATGACTCTGTTGGATCCATGCGGTTTAGGAAAAGAAGACACATGCAATGAATCTGCTGGTTGGTTAAGAAAGGAACACACATGTAATGGCACTACTGGATCTATGTGGTTTGGAAAAATAAGACACATGCAATGACTCTGGTGGTGGTTTGGGAAAGGAGGACACATGTAATTACTCTGGTGGTGGTTTAGGAAAGGAAGGCACATGCAATGACTCTGGTGGTGGCTTAGGAAAAGAAGACAATGACTCTAGTGGTGGTTTAGGAAAGGAACACACATACAATTTCTCTAGTGGTGGTTTAGGAAAAGAACACACATGCAATGACTCTGGTGGTGGTTTAGGAAAGGATGACACATTCAATGACTCTAGTGGTGGTTCAGGAAAACAAGGCACATGCAATAACTCTATTGGTGGTTTAGGAAAAGAACACACGTGTAATGACTCTAGTGGTGGTTTTGGAAAAGAACACACATTCAATGACTCTGGTGGTGGTTTAGGAAAGAAACACACATGCAATGACTCTGGTGGTGGTTTAGGAAAGGAACAAACATGCAATGACTCTGGTGGTGGTTTAGGAAAGGAAGACACATGCAATGACTCTGGTGGATCCATGTGGTTTAGGAAAAGAAGACACACATAATGACTCTGGAGGTGGTTTAGGAAAGGAAAACACATGCAATGACTTTGGTGGTGGTTTAGGAAAAGAAGACACATGCAATGACTCATAAATGTGGTTTAGGAAAGGAACACACATGCAATGACTCTAGGTGGCGGTTTACGAAAGGAACACACATGCAATGAATCTGGTGGTAGTTTAGGAAAGGAAGACACAGTCAATGACTCTAGTGGTGGTTTAGGAAAAGAAGACACATATAATGACTCTGTTGGTGGTTTAGGAAAAGAACACACGTGTAATGACTCTAGTTGTTGTTTTGGAAAAGAACACACATTCAATGACTCCAGTGGTGGTTTAGGAAAGAAACACACATGCAATGACTCTGGTGGTGGTTAAGGAAAGGAAGACACATGCAATGACTGCGGTGGATCCATGTGGTTTAGGAACAGAAGACACATGTAATGACTCTGGTGGTGGTTTAGGAAAGGAAGACAGATGCAATGACTTTGGTGGTGGTTTAGGAAAAGAAGACACATGCAATGACTCTGATGGTGGTTTAAGAAAGGAACACACATGCAATGACTCTGCTGGTGGTTTAAGAAAGAAACACACATGCAATGACTCTCGTGGATCCATGTGGTTTAGGAAAAGAAGACACATGCAATGACTCTGGTGGTGGTTTAAGAAAGGAACACACATCCAATGACACTAGTGGATCCATGTGGTTTGGGAGAATAAGACACAGGCAATGACTCTAGTGGTGGTTTAGGAAAGGAACACACATGCAATGACTCTGGTGGTTGTTTAGGAAAGGAAGACACATTCAATGACTCTGGTGGTGCTTTAGGAAAAGAAGACACATGCAATGGCTCCGTTGGTGGTTTAGGAAAAGAACACACGTGTAATGACTCTAGTGGTGGTTTTGGAAAAGAACACACGTTCAATGACTCTGGTGGTGGTTTAGGAAAGAAACACACATGTAATGACTCTGGTGGTGGTTTAGGAAAGGAACAAACATGCAATGACTCTCGTGGTGGTTTAGGAAAGGAAGACACATGCAATGACTTTGGTGGATCCATGTGGTTTAGGAAAAGAAGACACATGCAATGACTCTGGTGGTGGTTTAGGAAAGGAACACGCATGCAATGACTCTGTTGGTGGTTTAGGAAAATAAGACACATGCAATGACTCTGGTGGTGGTTTAGGATAATAAGACAGATGCAATGACACTGGTGGTTTAGGAATAGAACACACGTGCAATGACTCTCGTGGTGGTTTAGGAAAGGAAGACACATGCAATGACTTTGGTGGATCCATGTGGTTTAGGAAAAGAAGACACATGTAATGACTCTGGTGGTGGTTTAGGAAAGGAAGACACATGGAATGACTTTGGTGGTGGTTTCGGAAAATAAGACACATGCAATGACTCTAATGGTGGTTTAGGAAAGGACCACACATGCAATGACTCTACTAGTGGTTTAAGAAAGGAACACACATGCAATGACACTGGTGGATCCATGCGGTTTAGGAAAATAAGACACATGCAATGAATCTGGTGGTTGGTTAAGAAAGGAACACACATGTAATGACACTACTGGATCCATGTGGTTTGGAAAATAAGACACATGCAATGACTCTGGTGGTGGTTTTGGAAAGGAGGACACATGCAATTACTCTGGTGGTGGTTTAGGAAAGGAAGACACATGCAATGACTCTGGTAGTAGCTTAGGAAAGGAACACAGATGCAATGACTCTTGTGGTGGTTTAATAAAGGAACAGACATGCAATGAATGTGGTGGTGGTTTAGGAAAGGGAGACACATTCAATGACTCTAGTGGTGGATTAGGAAAAGAAGACACATGCAATGACTCTAGTGGTGGTTTAGGAAAGGAAGACACATTTAATGAATCTGGTGGTGGTTTTGGAAAGGAAAACACATGCAATGACTCTAGTGGATCCATGTGGTTTAGGAAAAGAAGACACATGCAATGACTCTGGTGGTGGTTTAGGAAAGGAACACACATGCAATGACTCTGTTGGTGGTTTAAGAAAGAAACACACATGCAATGACTCTAGTGGATCCATGTGGTATAGGAAAAGAAGTCACATGCAATGAATTTGGTGGTGGTTTAAGCAAGGAACACACATGTAATGACACTAGTGGATCCATGTGGTTTGGAAAAATAAGACACATGTAATGACTTTGGTGGTGGTTTTGGAAAGGAAGACACATGCAAGTACTCTGGTGGTGGTTTAGGAAAAGAAGACACATGTAATGACTCTGACGGTGGCTTAGGAAAAGAAGACACATGTAATGACTCTAGTGGTGGTTTAGGGAAGGAACACACATGCAATGACTCTAGTGGTGTTTTAGGAAAGGAACACACATGCAATGACTCTGGTGGTGGTTTAGGAAAGGAAGACACATTCAATGACTCTGGTGGTGGTTTAGGAAAAGAAGACACATGCAATGACTCTAGTGGTGGTTTTGGAAAAGAACACACGTTCATTGGCTCTGGTGGTGTTTTAGGAAAGAAACACACATGCAATGACTCTGGTGGTGGTTTAGTAAAGGAACAAACATGTAATGACTCTAGTGGTGGTTTAGGAAAGGAAGACACATGCAATGACTCTGGTGGATCCATGTGTTTTAGGAAAAGAAGACACACGTAATGACTCTGGAGGTGGTTTAGGAAAGGAAGACACATGCAATGACTTTGGTGGTGGTTTAGGAAAAGAAGACACATGCAATGACTCATCAATGTGGTTTAGGAAAGGAACACACTTGCAATGACTCTAGGTGGCGGTTTACGAAAGGAACACACATGCAATGAATCTGGTGGTAGTTTAGGAAAGGAAGACACAGTCAATGACTCTAGTGGTGGTTTCGGAAAAGAAGACACATGCAATGACTCTGTTGGTGGTTTAGGAAAAGAACACACGTGTAATGACTCTAGTTGTGGTTTTGGAAAAGAACACACATTCAATGACTCTAGTGGTGGTTTAGGAAAGAAACATACATGCAATGACTCTGGTGGTGGTTTAGGAAAGGAACAAACACGCAATGACTCTGGTGGTGGTTAAGGAAAGGAAGACACATGCAATGACTGCGGTGGATCCATGTGGTTTAGGAACAGAAGACACATGTAATGACTCTGGTGGTGGTTTAGGAAAGGAACACAGATGCAATGACTTTGGTGGTGGTTTAGGAAAAGAAGACACATGCAATGACTCTGATGGTGGTTTAAGAAAGGAACACACATGCAATGACTCTCGTGGATCCATGTGGTTTAGGAAAAGAAGACACATGCAATGACTCTGGTGGTGGTTTAAGAAAGGAACACACATCCAATGACACTAGTGGATCCATGTGGTTTGGGAGAATAAGACACAGGTAATGACTGTAGTGGTGGTTTAGGAAAGGAACACACATGCAATGACTCTGGTGGTTGTTTAGGAAAGGAAGACACATTCAATGACTCTGGTGGTGCTTTAGGAAAAGAAGACACATGCAATGACTCCGTTGTTGGTTTAGGAAAAGAACACATGTGTAATGACTCTAGTGGTGGTTTTGGAAAAGAACACACGTTCAATGACTCTGGTGGTGGTTTAGGAAAGAAACACACATGTAATGACTCTGGTGGTGGTTTAGGAAAGGAACAAACATGCAATGACTCTCGTGGTGGTTTAGGAAAGGAAGACACATGCAATGACTTTGGTGGATCCATGTGGTTTAGGAAAAGAAGACACATGCAATGACTCTAGTGGTGGTTTAGGAAAGGAACATGCATGCAATGACTCTGTTGGTGGTTTAGGAAAATAAGACACATGCAATGACTCTGGTGGTGGTTTAGGATAATAAGACAGATGCAATGACACTGGTGGTTTAGGAATAGAACATACGTGCAATGACTCTCGTGGTGGTTTAGGAAAGGAAGACACATGCAGTGACTTTGGTGGAACCATGTGGTTTAGGAAAAGAAGACACATGTAATGACTCTGGTGGTGGTTTAGGAAAGGAAGACACATGCAATGACTTTGGTGGTGGTTTCGGAAAAGAAGACACATGCAATGACTCTAATGGTGGTTTAGGAAAGGACCACACATGCAATGACTCTACTAGTGGTTTAAGAAAGGAACACATATCCAATGACACTGATGGATCCATGCGGTTTAGGAAAATAAGACACATGCAATGAATCTGGTGGTTGGTTAAGAAAGGAACACACATGTAATGACACTACTGGATCCATGTGGTTTGGAAAATAAGACACATGCAATGACTCTGGTGGTGGTATTGGAAAGGAGGACACATGCAATTACTCTGGGGGTGGTTTAGGAAAGGAAGACACATGCAATGACTCTGGTGGTAGCTTAGGAAAGGAACACAGATGCAATGACTCTTGTGGTGGTTTAATAAAGGAACACACATGCAATGAATCTGGTGGTGGTTTAGGAAAGGGAGACACATTCAATGACTCTAGTGGTGGTTTAGGAAAAGAAGACACATGCAATGACTCTAGTGGTGGTTTAGGAAAGGAAGACACATTTAGTGAATCTGGTGGTGGTTTTGGAAAGGAAAACACATGCAATGACTCTGGTGGATCCATGTGGTTTAGGAAAAGAAGACACATGCAATGACTCTGGTGGTGGTTTAGGAAAGGAACACACATGCAATGACTCTGTTGGTGGTTTAAGAAAGAAACACACATGCAATGACTCTAGTGGATCCATGTGGTATAGGAAAAGAAGTCACATGCAATGTATTTGGTGGTGGTTTAAGCAAGGAACACACATGTAATGACACTAGTGGATCCATGTGGTTTGGAAAAATAAGACACATGTAATGACTCTGGTGGTGATTTTGGAAAGGAGGACACATGCAATTACTCTGGTGGTGGTTTAGGAAAAGAAGACACATGTAATGACTCTGACGGTGGCTTAGGAAAAGAAGACACATGTAATGACTCTAGTGGTGGTTTAGGGAAGGAACACACATGCAATGACTCTAGTGGTGTTTTAGGAAAGGAACACACATGCAATGACTCTGGTGGTGGTTTAGGAAAGGAAGACACATTCAATGACTCTGGTGGTGGTTTAGGAAAAGAAGACACATGCAATGACTCTAGTGGTGGTTTTGGAAAAGAACACACGTTCATTGGCTCTGGTGGTGTTTTAGGAAAGAAACACACATGCAATGACTCTGGTGGTGGTTTAGTAAAGGAACAAACATGTAATGACTCTAGTGGTGGTTTAGGAAAGGAAGACACATGCAATGACTCTGGTGGATCCATGTGTTTTTGGAAAAGAAGACACACGTAATGACTCTGGAGGTGGTTTAGGAAAGGAAGACACATGCAATGACTTTGGTGGTGGTTTAGGAAAAGAAGACACATGCAATGACTCATCAATGTGGTTTAGGAAAGGAACACACTTGCAATGACTCTAGGTGGCGGTTTACGAAAGGAACACACATGCAATGAATCTGGTGGTAGTTTAGGAAAGGAAGACACAGTCAATGACTCTAGTGGTGGTTTAGGAAAAGAAGACACATGCAATGACTCTGTTGGTGGTTTAGGAAAAGAACACACGTGTAATGACTCTAGTTGTGGTTTTGGAAAAGAACACACATTCAATGACTCTAGTGGTGGTTTAGGAAAGAAACACACATGCAATGACTCTGGTGGTGGTTTAGGAAAGGAACATACATGCAATGACTCTGGTGGTGGTTAAGGAAAGGAAGACACATGCAATGACTGCGGTGGATCCATGTGGTTTAGGAACAGAAGACACATGTAATGACTCTGGTGGTGGTTTAGGAAAGGAACACAGATGCAATGACTTTGGTGGTGGTTTAGGAAAAGAAGACACATGCAATGACTCTGATGGTGGTTTAAGAAAGGAACACACATGCAATGACTCTCGTGGATCCATGTGGTTTAGGAAAAGAAGACACATGCAATGACTCTGGTGGTGGTTTAAGAAAGGAACACACATCCAATGACACTAGTGGATCCATGTGGTTTGGGAGAATAAGACACAGGTAATGACTCTAGTGGTGGTTTAGGAAAGGAACACACATGCAATGACTTTGGTGGTTGTTTAGGAAAGGAAGACACATTCAATGACTCTGGTGGTGCTTTAGGAAAAGAAGACACATGCAATGACTCCGTTGTTGGTTTAGGAAAAGAACACACGTGTAATGACTCTAGTGGTGGTTTTGGAAAAGAACACACGTTCAATGACTCTGGTGGTGGTTTAGGAAAGAAACACACATGTAATGACTCTGGTGGTGGTTTAGGAAAGGAAGAAACATGCAATGACTCTCGTGGTGGTTTAGGAAAGGAAGACACATGCAATGACTTTGGTGGATCCATGTGGTTTAGGAAAAGAAGACACATGCAATGAATCTAGTGGTGGTTTAGGAAAGGAACATGCATGCAATGACTCTGTTGGTGGTTTAGGAAAATAAGACACATGCAATGACTCTGGTGGTGGTTTAGGATAATAAGACAGATGCAATGACACTGGTGGTTTAGGAATAGAACATACGTGCAATGACTCTCGTGGTGGTTTAGGAAAGGAAGACACATGCAATGACTTTGGTGGAACCATGTGGTTTAGGAAAAGAAGACACATGTAATGACTCTGGTGGTGGTTTAGGAAAGGAAGACACATGCAATGACTTTGGTGGTGGTTTCGGAAAAGAAGACACATGCAATGACTCTAATGGTGGTTTAGGAAAGGACCACACATGCAATGACTCTACTAGTGGTTTAAGAAAGGAACACACATGCAATGACACTGATGGATCCATGCGGTTTAGGAAAATAAGACACATGCAATGAATCTGGTGGTTGGTTAAGAAAGGAACACACATGTAATGACACTACTGGATCCATGTGGTTTGGAAAATAAGACACATGCAATGACTCTGGTGGTGGTATTGGAAAGGAGGACACATGCAATTACTCTGGGGGTGGTTTAGGAAAGGAAGACACATGCAATGACTCTGGTGGTAGCTTAGGAAAGGAACACAGATGCAATGACTCTTGTGGTGGTTTAATAAAGGAACACACATGCAATGAATCTGGTGGTGGTTTAGGAAAGGGAGACACATTCAATGACTCTAGTGGTGGTTTGGGAAAAGAAGACACATGCAATGACTCTAGTGGTGGTTTAGGAAAGGAAGACACATTTAATGAATCTGGTGGTGGTTTTGGAAAGGAAAACACATGCAATGACTCTGGTGGATCCATGTGGTTTAGGAAAAGAAGACACATGCAATGACTCTGGTGGTGGTTTAGGAAAGGAACACACATGCAATGACTCTAATGGTGGTTTAAGAAAGAAACACACATGCAATGACTCTAGTGGATCCATGTGGTATAGGAAAAGAAGTCACATGCAATGTATTTGGTGGTCTTTTAAGCAAGGAACACACATGTAATGACACTAGTGGATCCATGTGGTTTGGAAAAATAAGACACATGTAATGACTCTGGTGGTGATTTTGGAAAGGAGGACACATGCAATTACTCTGGTGGTGGTTTAGGAAAAGAAGACACATGTAATGACTCTGACGGTGGCTTAGGAAAAGAAGACACATGTAATGACTCTAGTGGTGGTTTAGGGAAGGAACACACATGCAATGACTCTAGTGGTGGTTTAGGAAAGGAACACACATGCAATGACTCTGGTGGTGGTTTAGGAAAGGAAGACACATTCAATGACTCTAGTGGTGGTTTAGGAAAAGAAGACACATCCAATGACTCTTGTGGTGGTTTTGGAAAAGAACACATGTTCATTGGCTCTGGTGGTGGTTTAGGAAAGATACACACATGCAATGACTCTGGTGGTGGTTTAGTAAAGGAACAGACATGTAATGACTCTGGTGGTGGTTTAGGAAAGGAAGACACATGCAATGACTCTGGTGGATCCATGTGGTTTAGGAAAAGAAGACACATGTAATGACTCTGGTGGTGGTTTAGGAAAGGAAGACACATGCAATGACTTTGGTGGTGGTTTAGGAAAAGAAGACACATGCAATGACTCTGATGGTGGTTTAGGAAAGGACCACACATGCAATGACTCTACTGGTGGTTTAAGAAAGGAACCCACATGCAATGACTCTGGTGGATCCAGGCGGTTTAGGAAAAGAAGACACATGCAATGAATCTGGTGGTTGGTTAAGAAAGGAACACACATGTAGTGACACTACTAGATCTATGTGGTTTGGAAAAATAAGACACATGCAATGACTCTGGTGGTGGTTTTGCAAAGGAGGACACATGCAATTACTCTGGTGGTGGTTTAGGAAAGGAAGACACATGCAATGACTCTGGTGGTGGCTTAGGAAGAGAAGACAATGACTCTAGTGGTGGTTTAGGAAAGGAACACACATGCAATGACTCTAGTGGTGGTTTAGGAAAGGAACACACATGCAATGACTCTGGTGGTGGTTTAGGAAAGGAAGACACATTCAATGACTCTAGTGGTGGTTCAGGAAAAGAAGACACATGCAATGACTCTATTGGTGGTTTAGGAAAAGAACACACGTGTAATGACTCTAGTGGTGGTTTTGGAAAATAACAAACATTTAATGACTCTGGTGGTGGTTTAGGAAAGAAACACACATGCAATGACTCTGGTGGTGGTTTAGGAAAGGCATAAACATGCAATGACTCTGGTGGTGGTTTAGGAAAGGAAGACACATGCAATGACCCTGGTGGATCCATGTGGTTTAGGAAAAGAAGAAACACGTAATGACTCTGGTGGTGGTTTAGGAAAGGAAGACACATGCAATGACTTTGGTGGTGGTTTAGGAAAAGAAGACACATGCAATGACTCATAAATGTGGTTTAGGAAAGGAATACACATGCAATGAATCTGGTGGTGGTTTAGGAAAGAAACACACATGCAATGACTCTGGTGGTGGTTTAGGAAAGGTACAAACATGCAATGACTCTGGTGGTGGTTTAGGAAAGGAAGACACATGCAATGACCCTGGTGGATCCATGTGGTTTAGGAAAAGAAGACACACGTAATGACTCTGGTGGTGGTTTAGGAAAGGAAGACACATGCAATGACTTTGGTGGTGGTTTAGGAAAAGAAGACACATGCAATGACTCATAAATTTGGTTTAGGAAAGGAATACACATGCAATGACTCTAGGTGGCGGTTAAGGAAAGGGACACACATGCAATGACTCTGGTGGTAGTTTAGGAAAGGAAGACACATCCAATTACTCTGGTGGATCCATGTGGTTTAGGAAAAGAAGACACATGTAATGAATCTGGTGGTGGTTTAGGAAAGGAAGACACATGCAATGACTTTGGTGGTGGTTTAGGAAAACAAGACACATGCAATGACTCTAATGGTGGTTTAGTAAAGGACCACACATGAATGACTCTAGGTGGCGGTTAAGGAAAGGGACACACATGCAATGACTCTGGTGGTGGTTTAAGAAAGGAACACACATGCAATGTCTCTGGTGGATCCATGCGGTTTAGGAAAACAAGACACATGCAAGGAATCTGGTGGTTGTTAAGAAAGGAACACACATGTAATGACACAACTGGATCCATGTGGTTTGGAAAAATAAGACACATGTAATGACTCTGGTGGTGGTTTTGGAAAGGAGGACACATGCAATTACTCTGGTGGTGGTTTAGAAAAGAAAGACACATGCAATGACTCTGGCGGTGGCTTAGGAAAAGAAGACACATGCAATCACTCTAGTGGTGGTTTAGGAAAGGAACACACATGCAATGACTCTAGTGGTGGTTTAGGAAAGGAACACACATGCAATGACTCTGGTGGTGGTTTAGGAAAGGAAGACACATTCAATGACTCTAGTGGTGGTTTAGGAAAAGAAGACATATGCAATGACTCGGTTGGTGGTTTAGGAAAAGAACACACGTGTAAGGACTCTAGTGGTGGTTTTGGAAAAGAACACACGTTCAATGACTCTGGTGGTGGTTTAGGAAAGAAACACACATGCAATGACTCTGGTGGTGGTTTAGTAAAGGAACAAACATGCAATGACTCTCGTGGTGGTTTAGGAAAGGAAGACACATGCAATGACTCTAGTGGATCCATGTGGTCTAGGAAAAGAAGACACATGTAATGACTCTGGTGGTGGTTTAGGAAAGGAAGACACGTGCAATGACTTTGGTGGTGGTTTAGGAAAATAAGACACATGCAATGACTCTAATGGTGGTTTAGGAAAGGACCACACATTCAATGACTCTACTAGTGGTTTAAGAAAGGAACACACATGCAATGACTCTGGGGATCCATGCGATTTAGGAAAAGAAGACACATGCAATGAATCTGGTGGTGGTTTAGGAAAGAAAGACACATTCAATGGCTCTGGCAGTGGCTTAGGAAAGAAAGACACATTCAATGACTCTGGCAGTGGCTTAGGAAAGGAACACACATGCAATGACTCTATTGGTGGTTGAGGAAAGTAACACACATGCAATGACTCTGGTGGTGGTTTAGGAAAGGAAGACACATTCAATGACTCTGGTGGTGGTTTAGGAAAATAAGACACATGCAATGACTCAGTTGGTGGTTTAGGAAAAGAACACACGTGTAATGACTCTAGTGGTGGTTTTGGAAAAGAACACACGTTCAATGACTCTGGTGGTGGTTTAGGAAAGAAACACACATGCAATGACTCTGGTGGAGGTTTAGTAAAGGAACAAACATGCAATGACTCTGGTGGTGGTTTAGGAAAGGAAGACACATTCAATGACTCTTGTGGATCCATGTGGTTTAGGAAAAGAAGACACATGTCATGACTCTGATGGTGGTTTAGGAAAGGAAGACACATGCAATGACTTTGGTGGTGGTTTAGGAAAAGAAGACACATGCAATGACTCTGATGGTGATTTAGGAAAGGACCACACATGCAATGACTCTACTAGTGGTTTAAGAAAGGAACAGACATGCAATGACTCTAGTGGATCCATGCGGTTTAGGAAAAGAAGACACATGCAATGAATCTGGTGGTGGTTTAGGAAAGAAAGACACATTCAATGACTCTGGCAGTGGCTTAGGAAAGAATGACACATTCAATGACTCTGACAGTGGCTTAGGAAAGGAACACACATGCAATGACTCTATTGGTGATTTAGGAAAGTAACACACATGCAATGACTCTGGTGGTGGTTTAGGAAAGGAAGACACATTCAATGACTCTGGTGGTTGTTTAGGAAAATAAGACACATGCAATGACCCGGTTGGTGGTTTAGGAAAAGAACACATGTGTAATGACTCTAGTGGTGGTTTTGGAAAAGAACACACGTTCAATGACTCTGGTGGTGGTTTAGGAAAGAAACACACATGCAATGACTTTGGTGGTGGTTTAGTAAAGGAACAAACATGCAATGAATCTGGTGGTGGTTTAGGAAAGGAAGACACATGCAATGACTCTGGTGGATCCATGTGGTTTAGGAAAAGAAGACACATGTAATGACTCTGGTGGTGGTTTAGGAAAGGAAGACACATGCAATGACTTTGGTGGTGGTTTAGAAAAAGAAGACACATGCAATGACTCTGATGGTGGTTTACGAAAGGACCACACATGCAATGACTCTACTGGTGGTTTAAGAAAGGAACACACATGCAATGACTCTGTTGGATCCATGCAGTTTAGGAAAAGAAGACACATGCAATGAATCTGCTGGTTGGTTAAGAAAGGAACACACATGTAATGACACTACTGGATCTATGTGGTTTGGAAAAATAAGACACATGCAATGACTCTGGTGGTGGTTTTGGAAAGGAGTACACATGCAATTACTCTGGTGGTGGTTTAGGAAAGGAAGACACATGAAATGACTCTGGTGGTGGCTTAGGAAAAGAAGACAATGACTCTAGTGGTGGTTTAGGAAAGGAACACACATGCAATGACTCTAGTGGTGGTTTTGGAAAGGAACACACATGCAATGACTCTGTTGGTGGTTTAGGAAAGGAACACACATGCAATGACTCTGGTGGTGGTTTAGGAAAGGAAGAAACATTCAATGACTCTAGTGGTGGTTCAGGAAAAGAAGACACATGAAATGACTCTATTGATGGTTTAGGAAAAGAACACACATGTAATGACTCTAGTGGTGGTTTTGGAAAAGAACAAACATTCAATGACTCTGGTGGTGGTTTAGGAAAGGCACAAACATGCAATGACTCTCGTGGTGGTTTAGGAAAGGAAGACACATGCAATGACTTTGGTGGATCCATGTGGTTTAGGAAAAGAAGACACATGCAATGACTCTAGTGGTGGTTTAGGAAAGGAACACGCATGCAATGACTCTGTTGGTGGTTTAGGAAAATAAGACACATGCAATGACTCTGGTGGTGGTTTAGGATAATAAGACAGATGCAATGACACTGGTGGTTTAGGAATAGAACATACATGCAATGACTCTCGTGGTGGTTTAGGAAAGGAAGACACATGCAATGACTTTGGTGGATCCATGTGGTTTAGGAAAAGAAGACACATGTAATGACTCTGGTGGTGGTTTAGGAAAGGAAGACACATGCAATGACTTTGGTGGTGGTTTCGGAAAAGAAGACACATGCAATGACTCTAATGGTGGTTTAGGAAAGGACCACACATGCAATGACTCTACTAGTGGTTTAAGAAAGGAACACACATGCAATGACACTGGTGGATCCATGCGGTTTAGGAAAATAAGACACATGCAATGAATCTGGTGGTTGGTTAAGAAAGGAACACACATGTAATGACACTACTGCATCCATGTGGTTTGGAAAATAAGACACATGCAATGACTCTAGTGGTGGTTTAGGAAAAGAAGACACATGTAATGACTCTAGTGGTGGTTTAGGAAAGGAAGACACATTTAATGAATCTGGTGGTGGTTTTGGAAAGGAAAACACATGCAATGACTCTGGTGGATCCATGTGGTTTAGGAAAAGAAGACACATGCAATGACTCTGGTGGTGGTTTAGGAAAGGAACACACATGCAATGACTCTGTTGGTGGTTTAAGAAAGAAACACACATGCAATGACTCTAGTGGATCCATGTGGTATAGGAAAAGAAGTCACATGCAATGTATTTGGTGGTGGTTTAAGCAAGGAACACACATGTAATGACACTAGTGGATCCATGTGGTTTGGAAAAATAAGACACATGTAATGACTCTGGTGGTGATTTTGGAAAGGAGGACACATGCAATTACTCTGGTGGTGGTTTAGGAAAAGAAGACACATGTAATGACTCTGACGGTGGCTTAGGAAAAGAAGACACATGTAATGACTCTAGTGGTGGTTTAGGGAAGGAACACACATGCAATGACTCTAGTGGTGTTTTAGGAAAGGAACACACATGCAATGACTCTGGTGGTGGTTTAGGAAAGGAAGACACATTCAATGACTCTGGTGGTGGTTTAGGAAAAGAAGACACATGCAATGACTCTAGTGGTGGTTTTGGAAAAGAACACACGTTCATTGGCTCTGGTGGTGTTTTAGGAAAGAAACACACATGCAATGACTCTGGTGGTGGTTTAGTAAAGGAACAAACATGTAATGACTCTAGTGGTGGTTTAGGAAAGGAAGACACATGCAATGACTCTGGTGGATCCATGTGTTTTTGGAAAAGAAGACACACGTAATGACTCTGGAGGTGGTTTAGGAAAGGAAGACACATGCAATGACTTTGGTGGTGGTTTAGGAAAAGAAGACACATGCAATGACTCATCAATGTGGTTTAAGAAAGGAACACACTTGCAATGACTCTAGGTGGCGGTTTACGAAAGGAACACACATGCAATGAATCTGGTGGTAGTTTAGGAAAGGAAGACACAGTCAATGACTCTAGTGGTGGTTTAGGAAAAGAAGACACATGCAATGACTCTGTTGGTGGTTTAGGAAAAGAACACACGTGTAATGACTCTAGTTGTGGTTTTGGAAAAGAACACACATTCAATGACTCTAGTGGTGGTTTAGGAAAGAAACACACATGCAATGACTCTGGTGGTGGTTTAGGAAAGGAACATACATGCAATGACTCTGGTGGTGGTTAAGGAAAGGAAGACACATGCAATGACTGCGGTGGATCCATGTGGTTTAGGAACAGAAGACACATGTAATGACTCTGGTGGTGGTTTAGGAAAGGAACACAGATGCAATGACTTTGGTGGTGGTTTAGGAAAAGAAGACACATGCAATGACTCTGATGGTGGTTTAAGAAAGGAACACACATGCAATGACTCTCGTGGATCCATGTGGTTTAGGAAAAGAAGACACATGCAATGACTCTGGTGGTGGTTTAAGAAAGGAACACACATCCAATGACACTAGTGGATCCATGTGGTTTGGGAGAATAAGACACAGGTAATGACTCTAGTGGTGGTTTAGGAAAGGAACACACATGCAATGACTTTGGTGGTTGTTTAGGAAAGGAAGACACATTCAATGACTCTGGTGGTGCTTTAGGAAAAGAAGACACATGCAATGACTCCGTTGTTGGTTTAGGAAAAGAACACACGTGTAATGACTCTAGTGGTGGTTTTGGAAAAGAACACACGTTCAATGACTCTGGTGGTGGTTTAGGAAAGAAACACACATGTAATGACTCTGGTGGTGGTTTAGGAAAGGAAGAAACATGCAATGACTCTCGTGGTGGTTTAGGAAAGGAAGACACATGCAATGACTTTGGTGGATCCATGTGGTTTAGGAAAAGAAGACACATGCAATGAATCTAGTGGTGGTTTAGGAAAGGAACATGCATGCAATGACTCTGTTGGTGGTTTAGGAAAATAAGACACATGCAATGACTCTGGTGGTGGTTTAGGATAATAAGACAGATGCAATGACACTGGTGGTTTAGGAATAGAACATACGTGCAATGACTCTCGTGGTGGTTTAGGAAAGGAAGACACATGCAATGACTTTGGTGGAACCATGTGGTTTAGGAAAAGAAGACACATGTAATGACTCTGGTGGTGGTTTAGGAAAGGAAGACACATGCAATGACTTTGGTGGTGGTTTCGGAAAAGAAGACACATGCAATGACTCTAATGGTGGTTTAGGAAAGGACCACACATGCAATGACTCTACTAGTGGTTTAAGAAAGGAACACACATGCAATGACACTGATGGATCCATGCGGTTTAGGAAAATAAGACACATGCAATGAATCTGGTGGTTGGTTAAGAAAGGAACACACATGTAATGACACTACTGGATCCATGTGGTTTGGAAAATAAGACACATGCAATGACTCTGGTGGTGGTATTGGAAAGGAGGACACATGCAATTACTCTGGGGGTGGTTTAGGAAAGGAAGACACATGCAATGACTCTGGTGGTAGCTTAGGAAAGGAACACAGATGCAATGACTCTTGTGGTGGTTTAATAAAGGAACACACATGCAATGAATCTGGTGGTGGTTTAGGAAAGGGAGACACATTCAATGACTCTAGTGGTGGTTTGGGAAAAGAAGACACATGCAATGACTCTAGTGGTGGTTTAGGAAAGGAAGACACATTTAATGAATCTGGTGGTGGTTTTGGAAAGGAAAACACATGCAATGACTCTGGTGGATCCATGTGGTTTAGGAAAAGAAGACACATGCAATGACTCTGGTGGTGGTTTAGGAAAGGAACACACATGCAATGACTCTGTTGGTGGTTTAAGAAAGAAACACACATGCAATGACTCTAGTGGATCCATGTGGTATAGGAAAAGAAGTCACATGCAATGTATTTGGTGGTCTTTTAAGCAAGGAACACACATGTAATGACACTAGTGGATCCATGTGGTTTGGAAAAATAAGACACATGTAATGACTCTGGTGGTGATTTTGGAAAGGAGGACACATGCAATTACTCTGGTGGTGGTTTAGGAAAAGAAGACACATGTAATGACTCTGACGGTGGCTTAGGAAAAGAAGACACATGTAATGACTCTAGTGGTGGTTTAGGGAAGGAACACACATGCAATGACTCTAGTGGTGGTTTAGGAAAGGAACACACATTCAATGACTCTGGTGGTGGTTTAGGAAAGGAAGACACATTCAATGACTCTAGTGGTGGTTTAGGAAAAGAAGACACATCCAATGACTCTTGTGGTGGTTTTGGAAAAGAACACATGTTCATTGGCTCTGGTGGTGGTTTAGGAAAGATACACACATGCAATGACTCTGGTGGTGGTTTAGTAAAGGAACAGACATGTAATGACTCTGGTGGTGGTTTAGGAAAGGAAGACACATGCAATGACTCTGGTGGATCCATGTGGTTTAGGAAAAGAAGACACATGTAATGACTCTGGTGGTGGTTTAGGAAAGGAAGACACATGCAATGACTTTGGTGGTGGTTTAGGAAAAGAAGACACATGCAATGACTCTGATGGTGGTTTAGGAAAGGACCACACATGCAATGACTCTACTGGTGGTTTAAGAAAGGAACCCACATGCAATGACTCTGGTGGATCCAGGCGGTTTAGGAAAAGAAGACACATGCAATGAATCTGGTGGTTGGTTAAGAAAGGAACACACATGTAGTGACACTACTAGATCTATGTGGTTTGGAAAAATAAGACACATGCAATGACTCTGGTGGTGGTTTTGCAAAGGAGGACACATGCAATTACTCTGGTGGTGGTTTAGGAAAGGAAGACACATGCAATGACTCTGGTGGTGGCTTAGGAAGAGAAGACAATGACTCTAGTGGTGGTTTAGGAAAGGAACACACATGCAATGACTCTAGTGGTGGTTTAGGAAAGGAACACACATGCAATGACTCTGGTGGTGGTTTAGGAAAGGAAGACACATTCAATGACTCTAGTGGTGGTTCAGGAAAAGAAGACACATGCAATGACTCTATTGGTGGTTTAGGAAAAGAACACACGTGTAATGACTCTAGTGGTGGTTTTGGAAAATAACAAACATTTAATGACTCTGGTGGTGGTTTAGGAAAGAAACACACATGC
Source organism: Avena sativa (assembly GCA_916181665.1). Classification (NCBI taxonomy): domain Eukaryota; kingdom Viridiplantae; phylum Streptophyta; class Magnoliopsida; order Poales; family Poaceae; genus Avena; species Avena sativa. The sequence continues at coordinate 369,713,393 of OV702291.1, read as the reverse complement.
AATGACTCTGGTGGTGGTTTAGGAAAGGCATAAACATGCAATGACTCTGGTGGTGGTTTAGGAAAGGAAGACACATGCAATGACCCTGGTGGATCCATGTGGTTTAGGAAAAGAAGAAACACGTAATGACTCTGGTGGTGGTTTAGGAAAGGAAGACACATGCAATGACTTTGGTGGTGGTTTAGGAAAAGAAGACACATGCAATGACTCATAAATGTGGTTTAGGAAAGGAATACACATGCAATGAATCTGGTGGTGGTTTAGGAAAGAAACACACATGCAATGACTCTGGTGGTGGTTTAGGAAAGGTACAAACATGCAATGACTCTGGTGGTGGTTTAGGAAAGGAAGACACATGCAATGACCCTGGTGGATCCATGTGGTTTAGGAAAAGAAGACACACGTAATGACTCTGGTGGTGGTTTAGGAAAGGAAGACACATGCAATGACTTTGGTGGTGGTTTAGGAAAAGAAGACACATGCAATGACTCATAAATTTGGTTTAGGAAAGGAATACACATGCAATGACTCTAGGTGGCGGTTAAGGAAAGGGACACACATGCAATGACTCTGGTGGTAGTTTAGGAAAGGAAGACACATCCAATGACTCTGGAGGATCCATGTGGTTTAGGAAAAGAAGACACATGTAATGAATCTGGTGGTGGTTTAGGAAAGGAAGACACATGCAATGACTTTGGTGGTGGTTTAGGAAAAGAAGACACATGCAATGACTCTAATGGTGGTTTAGTAAAGGACCACACATGAATGACTCTAGGTGGCGGTTAAGGAAAGGGACACACATGCAATGACTCTGGTGGTGGTTTAAGAAAGGAACACACATGCAATGTCTCTGGTGGATCCATGTGGTTTAGGAAAACAAGACACATGCAAGGAATCTGGTGGTTGTTAAGAAAGGAACACACATGTAATGACACAACTGGATCCATGTGGTTTGGAAAAATAAGACACATGTAATGACTCTGGTGGTGGTTTTGGAAAGGAGGACACATGCAATTACTCTGGTGGTGGTTTAGAAAAGAAAGACACATGCAATGACTCTGGCGGTGGCTTAGGAAAAGAAGACACATGCAATCACTCTAGTGGTGGTTTAGGAAAGGAACACACATGCAATGACTCTAGTGGTGGTTTAGGAAAGGAACACACATGCAATGACTCTGGTGGTGGTTTAGGAAAGGAAGACACATTCAATGACTCTAGTGGTGGTTTAGGAAAAGAAGACATATGCAATGACTCGGTTGGTGGTTTAGGAAAAGAACACACGTGTAAGGACTCTAGTGGTGGTTTTGGAAAAGAACACACGTTCAATGACTCTGGTGGTGGTTTAGGAAAGAAACACACATGCAATGACTCTGGTGGTGGTTTAGTAAAGGAACAAACATGCAATGACTCTCGTGGTGGTTTAGGAAAGGAAGACACATGCAATGACTCTAGTGGATCCATGTGGTCTAGGAAAAGAAGACACATGTAATGACTCTGGTGGTGGTTTAGGAAAGGAAGACACGTGCAATGACTTAGGTGGTGGTTTAGGAAAATAAGACACATGCAATGACTCTAATGGTGGTTTAGGAAAGGACCACACATTCAATGACTCTACTAGTGGTTTAAGAAAGGAACACACATGCAATGACTCTGGGGATCCATGCGATTTAGGAAAAGAAGACACATGCAATGAATCTGGTGGTGGTTTAGGAAAGAAAGACACATTCAATGGCTCTGGCAGTGGCTTAGGAAAGAAAGACACATTCAATGACTCTGGCAGTGGCTTAGGAAAGGAACACACATGCAATGACTCTATTGGTGGTTGAGGAAAGTAACACACATGCAATGACTCTGGTGGTGGTTTAGGAAAGGAAGACACATTCAATGACTCTGGTGGTGGTTTAGGAAAATAAGACACATGCAATGACTCAGTTGGTGGTTTAGGAAAAGAACACACGTGTAATGACTCTAGTGGTGGTTTTGGAAAAGAACACACGTTCAATGACTCTGGTGGTGGTTTAGGAAAGAAACACACATGCAATGACTCTGGTGGAGGTTTAGTAAAGGAACAAACATGCAATGACTCTGGTGGTGGTTTAGGAAAGGAAGACACATTCAATGACTCTTGTGGATCCATGTGGTTTAGGAAAAGAAGACACATGTCATGACTCTGATGGTGGTTTAGGAAAGGAAGACACATGCAATGACTTTGGTGGTGGTTTAGGAAAAGAAGACACATGCAATGACTCTGATGGTGATTTAGGAAAGGACCACACATGCAATGACTCTACTAGTGGTTTAAGAAAGGAACAGACATGCAATGACTCTAGTGGATCCATGCGGTTTAGGAAAAGAAGACACATGCAATGAATCTGGTGGTGGTTTAGGAAAGAAAGACACATTCAATGACTCTGGCAGTGGCTTAGGAAAGAATGACACATTCAATGACTCTGACAGTGGCTTAGGAAAGGAACACACATGCAATGACTCTATTGGTGATTTAGGAAAGTAACACACATGCAATGACTCTGGTGGTGGTTTAGGAAAGGAAGACACATTCAATGACTCTGGTGGTTGTTTAGGAAAATAAGACACATGCAATGACCCGGTTGGTGGTTTAGGAAAAGAACACATGTGTAATGACTCTAGTGGTGGTTTTGGAAAAGAACACACGTTCAATGACTCTGGTGGTGGTTTAGGAAAGAAACACACATGCAATGACTTTGGTGGTGGTTTAGTAAAGGAACAAACATGCAATGAATCTGGTGGTGGTTTAGGAAAGGAAGACACATGCAATGACTCTGGTGGATCCATGTGGTTTAGGAAAAGAAGACACATGTAATGACTCTGGTGGTGGTTTAGGAAAGGAAGACACATGCAATGACTTTGGTGGTGGTTTAGAAAAAGAAGACACATGCAATGACTCTGATGGTGGTTTACGAAAGGACCACACATGCAATGACTCTACTGGTGGTTTAAGAAAGGAACACACATGCAATGACTCTGTTGGATCCATGCAGTTTAGGAAAAGAAGACACATGCAATGAATCTGCTGGTTGGTTAAGAAAGGAACACACATGTAATGACACTACTGGATCTATGTGGTTTGGAAAAATAAGACACATGCAATGACTCTGGTGGTGGTTTTGGAAAGGAGTACACATGCAATTACTCTGGTGGTGGTTTAGGAAAGGAAGACACATGCAATGACTCTGGTGGTGGCTTAGGAAAAGAAGACAATGACTCTAGTGGTGGTTTAGGAAAGGAACACACATGCAATGACTCTAGTGGTGGTTTTGGAAAGGAACACACATGCAATGACTCTGTTGGTGGTTTAGGAAAGGAACACACATGCAATGACTCTGGTGGTGGTTTAGGAAAGGAAGAAACATTCAATGACTCTAGTGGTGGTTCAGGAAAAGAAGACACATGAAATGACTCTATTGATGGTTTAGGAAAAGAACACACATGTAATGACTCTAGTGGTGGTTTTGGAAAAGAACAAACATTCAATGACTCTGGTGGTGGTTTAGGAAAGAAACACACATGCAATGACTCTGGTGGTGGTTTAGGAAAGGCACAAACATGCAATGACTCTCGTGGTGGTTTAGGAAAGGAAGACACATGCAATGACTTTGGTGGATCCATGTGGTTTAGGAAAAGAAGACACATGCAATGACTCTAGTGGTGGTTTAGGAAAGGAACACGCATGCAATGACTCTGTTGGTGGTTTAGGAAAATAAGACACATGCAATGACTCTGGTGGTGGTTTAGGATAATAAGACAGATGCAATGACACTGGTGGTTTAGGAATAGAACATACGTGCAATGACTCTCGTGGTGGTTTAGGAAAGGAAGACACATGCAATGACTTTGGTGGATCCATGTGGTTTAGGAAAAGAAGACACATGTAATGACTCTGGTGGTGGTTTAGGAAAGGAAGACACATGCAATGACTTTGGTGGTGGTTTCGGAAAAGAAGACACATGCAATGACTCTAATGGTGGTTTAGGAAAGGACCACACATGCAATGACTCTACTAGTGGTTTAAGAAAGGAACACACATGCAATGACACTGGTGGATCCATGCGGTTTAGGAAAATAAGACACATGCAATGAATCTGGTGGTTGGTTAAGAAAGGAACACACATGTAATGACACTACTGCATCCATGTGGTTTGGAAAATAAGACACATGCAATGACTCTAGTGGTGGTTTAGGAAAAGAAGACACATGTAATGACTCTAGTGGTGGTTTAGGAAAGGAAGACACATTTAATGAATCTGGTGGTGGTTTTGGAAAGGAAAACACATGCAATGACTCTGGTGGATCCATGTGGTTTAGGAAAAGAAGACACATGCAATGACTCTGGTGGTGGTTTAGGAAAGGAACACACATGCAATGACTCTGTTGGTGGTTTAAGAAAGAAACACACATGCAATGACTCTAGTGGATCCATGTGGTATAGGAAAAGAAGTCACATGCAATGTATTTGGTGGTGGTTTAAGAAAGGAACACACAAGTAATGACACTAGTGGATCCATGTGGTTTGGAAAAATAAGACACATGTAATGACTCTGGTGGTGATTTTGGAAAGGAGGACACATGCAATTACTCTGGTGGTGGTTTAGGAAAAGAAGACACATGTAATGACTCTGACGGTGGCTTAGGACAAGAAGACACATGTAATGACTCTAGTGGTGGTTTAGGGAAGGAACACACATGCAATGACTCTAGTGGTGGTTTAGGAAAGGAACACACATGCAATGACTCTGGTGGTGGTTTAGGAAAGGAAGACACATCCAATGACTCTGGTGGTGGTTTAGGAAAAGAAGACAGATGCAATGACTCTAGTGGTGGTTTTGGAAAAGAACACACGTTCATTGGCTCTGGTGGTGGTTTAGGAAAGAAACACACATGCAATGACTCTGGTGGTGGTTTAGTAAAGGAACAAACATGTAATGACTCTGGTGATGGTTTAGGAAAGGAAGACACATGCAATGACTCTGGTGGATCCATGTGGTTTAGGAAAAGAAGACACATGTAATGACTCTGGTGGTGGTTTAGGAAAGGAAGACACATGCAATGACTTTGGTGGTGGTTTAGGAAAAGAAGACACATGCAATGACTCTGATGGTGGTTTAGGAAAGGACCACACATGCAATGACTCTACTGGTGGTTTAAGAAAGGAACCCACATGCAATGACTCTGGTGGATCCAGGCGGTTTAGGAAAAGAAGACACATGCAATGAATCTGGTGGTTGGTTAAGAAAGGAACACACATGTAGTGACACTACTAGATCTATGTGGTTTGGAAAAATAAGACACATGCAATGACTCTGGTGGTGGTTTTGCAAAGGAGGACACATGCAATTACTCTGGTGGTGGTTTAGGAAAGGAAGACACATGCAATGACTCTGGTGGTGGCTTAGGAAGAGAAGACAATGACTCTAGTGGTGGTTTAGGAAAGGAACACACATGCAATGACTCTAGTGGTGGTTTAGGAAAGGAACACACATGCAATGACTCTGGTGGTTGTTTAGGAAAGGAAGACACATTCAATGACTCTAGTGGTGGTTTAGGAAAAGAAGGCACATGCAATGACTCTATTGGTGGTTTAGGAAAAGAACACACGTGTAATGACTCTAGTGGTGGTTTTGGAAAAGAACAAACATTCAATGACTCTGGTGGTGGTTTAGGAAAGAAACACACATGCAATGACTCTGGTGGTGGTTTAGGAAAGGCATAAACATGCAATGACTCTGGTGGTTTAGGAAAGGAAGACACATGCAATGACCCTGGTGGATCCATGTGGTTTAGGAAAAGAAGACACACGTAATGACTCTGGTGGTGGTTTAGGAAAGGAAGACACATGCAATGACTTTGGTGGTGGTTTAGGAAAAGAAGACACATGCAATGACTCATAAATGTGGTTTAGGAAAGGAATACACATGCAATGACTCTAGGTGGCGGTTTAGGAAAGGGACACACATGCAATGACTCTGGTGGTAGTTTAGGAAAGGAAGACACATCCAATGACTCTGGTTGATCCATGTGGTTTAGGAAAAGAAGACACATGTAATGAATCTGGTGGTGGTTTAGGAAAGGAAGACACATGCAATGACTTTGGTGGTGGTTTAGGAAAAGAAGACACATGCAATGACTCTAATGGTGATTTAGTAAAGGACCACACATGAATGACTCTACTAGTGGTTTAAGAAAGGAACACACATGCAATGTCTCTGGTGGATCCATGCGGTTTAGGAAAACAAGACACATGCAATGAATCTGGTGGTTGTTAAGAAAGGAACACACATGTAATGACACAACTGGATCCATGTGGTTTGGAAAAATAAGACACATGTAATGACTCTGGTGGTGGTTTTGGAAAGGAGGACACATGCAATTACTCTGGTGGTGGTTTAGAAAAGAAAGACACATGCAATGACTCTGGCGGTGGCTTTGGAAAAGAAGACACACGCAATCACTCTAGTGGTGGTTTAGGAAAGGAACACACATGCAATGACTCTAGTGGTGGTTTAGGAAAGGAACACACATGCAATGACTCTAGTGGTGGTTTAGGAAAGGAAGACACATTCAATGACTCTAGTGGTGGTTTAGGAAAAGAAGACATATTCAATGACTCGGTTGGTGGTTTAGGAAAAGAACACACGTGTAAGGACTCTAGTGGTGGTTTTGGAAAAGAACACACGTTCAATGACTCTGGTGGTGGTTTAGGAAAGAAACACACATGCAATGACTCTGGTGGTGGTTTAGTAAAGGAACAAACATGCAATGACTCTCGTGGTGGTTTAGGAAAGGAAGACACATGCAATGACTCTAGTGGATCCATGTGGTCTAGGAAAAGAAGACACATGTAATGACTCTGGTGGTGGTTTAGGAAAGGAAGACACATGCAATGACTTTGGTGGTTGTTTAGGAAAATAAGACACATGCAATGACTCTAATGGTGGTTTAGGAAAGGACCACACATGCAATGACTCTACTAGTGGTTTAAGAAAGGAACACACATGCAATGACTCTGGTGGATCCATGCGGTTTAGGAAAAGAAGACACATGCAATGAATCTGGTGGTGGTTTAGGAAAGAAAGACACATTCAATGACTCTGGCAGTGGCTTAGGAAAGAAAGACACATTCAATGACTCTGGCAGTGGCTTAGGAAAGGAACACACATGCAATGACTCTATTGGTGGTTTAGGAAAGTAACACACATGCAATGACTCTGGTGGTGGTTTAGGAAAGGAAGACACATTCAATGACTCTGGTGGTGGTTTAGGAAAATAAGACACATGCAATGACTCAGTTGGTGGTTTAGGAAAAGAACACACGTGTAATGACTCTAGTGGTGGTTTTGGAAAAGAACACACATTCAATGACTCTGGTGGTGGTTTAGGAAAGAAACACACATGCAATGACTCTGGTGGTGGTTTAGTAAAGGAACAAACATGCAATGACTCTGGTGGTGGTTTAGGAAAGGAAGACACATTCAATGACTCTAGTGGATCCATGTGGTTTAGGAAAAGAAGACACATGTCATGACTCTGATGGTGGTTTAGGAAAGGAAGACACATGCAATGACTTTGGTGGTGGTTTAGGAAAAGAAGACACATGCAATGACTCTGATGGTGGTTTAGGAAAGGACCACACATGCAATGACTCTACTAGTGGTTTAAGAAAGGAACAGACATGCAATGACTCTAGTGGATCCATGCGGTTTAGGAAAAGAAGACACATGCAATGAATCTGGTGGTGGTTTAGGAAAGAAAGACACATTCAATGACTCTGGCAGTGGCTTAGGAAAGAATGACACATTCAATGACTCTGACAGTGGCTTAGGAAAGGAACACACATGCAATGACTCTATTGGTGATTTAGGAAAGTAACACACATGCAATGACTCTGGTGGTGGTTTAGGAAAGGAAGACACAATCAATGACTCTGGTGGTGGTTTAGGAAAATAAGACACATGCAATGACCCGGTTGGTGGTTTAGGAAAAGAACACATGTGTAATGACTCTAGTGGTGGTTTTGGACAAGAACACACGTTCAATGACTCTGGTGGTGGTTTAGGAAAGAAACACACATGCAATGACTTTGGTGGTGGTTTAGTAAAGGAACAAACATGCAATGACTCTGGTGGTGGTTTAGGAAAAAAAGACACATGCAATGACTCTTGTGGATCCATGTGGTTTAGGAAAAGAAGACACATGTAATGACTCTGGTGGTGGTTTAGGAAAGGAAGACACATGCAATGACTTTGGTGGTGGTTTAGAAAAAGAAGACACATGCAATGACTCCTATGGTGGTTTAGGAAAGGACCACACATGCAATGACTCTACTGGTGGTTTAAGAAAGGAACACACATGCAATGACTCTGTTGGATCCATGCGGTTTAGGAAAAGAAGACACATGCAATGAATCTGCTGGTTGGTTAAGAAAGGAACACACATGTAATGACACTACTGGATCTATGTGGTTTGGAAAAATAAGACACATGCAATGACTCTGGTGGTGGTTTTGGAAAGGAGTACACATGCAATTACTCTGGTGGTGGTTTAGGAAAGGAAGACACATGCAATGACTCTGGTGGTGGCTCAGGAAAAGAAGACAATGACTCTAGTGGTGGTTTAGGAAAGGAACACACATGCAATGACTCTAGTGGTGGTTTTGGAAAGGAACACACATGCAATGACTCTGTTGGTGGTTTAGGAAAGGAACATACATGCAATGACTCTGGTGGTGGTTTAGGAAAGGAAGACACATTCAATGACTAGTGGTGGTTCAGGAAAAGAAGACACATGAAATGACTCTATTGGTGGTTTAGGAAAAGAACACACGTGTAATGACTCTAGTGGTGGTTTTGGAAAAGAACAAACATTCAATGACTCTGGTGGTGGTTTAGGAAACAAACACACATGCAATGACTCTGGTGGTGGTTTACAAAAGGCACAAACATGCAATGACTCTGGTGGTGGTTTAGGAAAGGAGGACACATGCAATGACCCTGGTGGATCCATGTGGTTTAGGAAAAGAAGACACACGTAATGACGCTGGTGCTGGTTTAGGAAAGGAAGACACATGCAATGACTTTGGTGGTGGTTTAGGAAAAGAAGACACATGCAATGACTCATAAATGTGGTTTAGGAAAGGAACACACATGCAATGACTCTAGTGGTGGTTTAGGAAAGGAACACACATGCAATGACTCTGGTGGTGGTTTAGGAAAGGAAGACACATTCAATGACTCTGGTGGTGGTTTAGGAAAGGGACACACATGCAATGACTCTGGTGGTAGTTTAGGAAAGGAAGACACATGCAATGACTCTGGTGGATCCATGTGGTTTAGGAAAAGAAGACACATGTAATGAATCTGGTGGTGGTTTAGGAAAGGAATACACATGCAATGACTTTGGTGGTGGTTTAGGAAAAGAAGACACATGCAATGACTCTAATGGTGGTTTAGGAAAGGACCACACATGCAATGACTCTACTAGTGGTTTAAGAAAGGAACACACATGCAATTTCTCTGGTGGATCCATGCGGTTTAGGAAAAGAAGACACATGCAATGAATCTGGTGGTTGTTAAGAAAGGAACACACATGTAATGACACAACTGGATCCATGTGGTTTGGAAAAATAAGACACATGTTATGACTCTGGTGGTGGGTTTGGAAAGAAGGACACATGCAATTACTCTGGTGGTGGTTTAGGAAAGAAAGACACATGCAATGACTCTGGCGGTGGCTTAGGAAAAGAAGACACATGCAATCACTCTAGTGGTGGTTTAGGAAAGGAACACACATGCAATGACTCTAGTGGTGGTTTAGGAAAGGAACATACATGCAATGACTCTGGTGGTGGTTTAGGAAAGGAAGACACATTCAATGACTCGGGTGGTGGTTTAGGAAAAGAAGACATATGCAATGACTCGGTTGGTGGTTTAGGAAAAGAACACACGTGTAAGGACTCTAGTGGTAGTTTTGGAAAAGAACAGACGTTCAATGACTCTGGTGGTGGTTTAGGAAATAAACACACATGCAATGACTCTGGTGGTGGTTTAGTAAAGGAACAAACATGCAATGACTCTCGTGGTGGTTTAGGAAAGGAAGACACATGCAATGACTCTGGTGGATCCATGTGGTTTAGGAAAAGAAGACACATGTAATGACTCTGGTGGTGGTTTAGGAAAGGAAGACACATGCAATGACTTTGGTGGTGGTTTAGGAAAATAAGACACATGCAATGACTCTAATGGTGGTTTAGGAAAGGACCACACATGCAATGACTCTACTAGTGGTTTAAGAAAGGAACACACATGCAATGACTCTGGTGGATCCATGCGGTTTAGGAAAAGAAGACACATGCAATGAATCTGGTGGTTGCTTAAGAAAGGAACACACATGTAATGACACTACTGGATCCATGTGGTTTGGAAATATAAGACACATGCAATGACTCTGGTGGTGGTTTTGGAACGGAGGACACATGCAATTACTTTGGTGGTGGTTTAGGAAAGGAAGACACATTCAATGACTCTGGTGGTGGTTTAGGAAAAGAAGACACATGCAATGACTCTATTGGTGGTTTAGGACAAGAACACATGTCTAATGACTCTAGTGGTGGTTTTGGAAAAGAACACACATTCAATGACTCTGGTGGTGATTTAGGAGAGAAACACACAAGCAATGACTCTACTGGTGGTTTAGGAAAGGAAGACACATTCAATGACTCTGGTGGTGGTTTAGGGAGGAACACACATGCAATGACTCTGGTGGATCCATGTGGTTTAGGAAAAGAAGACACATCTAATGACTCTGTTGGTGGTTTAGGAAAGGAAGACACATGCAATGACTTTAGTGGTGGTTTAGGAAAATAAGACGCATGCAATGACTCTTATGCTGGTTTAGGAAAGGAACACAGATGCAATGTCTCTGCTGGTGGTTTAAGAAAGGAACGCACATGCAATGACTCTGGTGGATCCATGTGGTATAGGAAAAGAAGTCACATGCAATGAATCTGGTGGTGGTTTAAGCAAGGAACACACATGTAATGACACTAGTGGATCCATGTGGTTTGGAAAAATAGGACACATGTAATGACTCTGGTGGTGGTTTTGGAAAGGAGGACACATGCAATTACTCTGGTGGTGGTTTAGGAAAGAAAGACACATGCAATGACTCTGGCAGTGGGGTAGGAAAACAAGACACATGCAATGACTCTAGTAGTGGTTTAGGGAAGGAACACACATGCAATGACTCTAGTGGTGGTTTAGGAAAGGAATACACATGCAATGACTCTGGTGGTGGTTTAGGAAAGGAAGACACATTCAATGACTCTGGTGGTGGTTTAGGAAAAGAAGACACATGCAATGACTCGGTTGGTGGTTTAGGAAAAGAACACACGTGTAATGACTCTAGTGGTGGTTTTGGAAAAGAACACACGTTCAATGACTCTGGTGGTGGTTTAGGAAAGAAACACACATGCAATGACTCTGGTGGTGGTTTAGGAAAGGAACAAACATGCAATGACTCTCGTGGTGGTTTAGGAAAGGAAGACACATGCAATGACTCTGGTGGATCCATGTGGTTTAGGAAAAGAAGACACATGTAATGACTCTGGTGGTTGTTTAGGAAAGGAAGACACAAGCAATGACTTTGGTGATGGTTTAGGAAAAGAAGACACATGCAATGACTCTAATGGTGGTTTAGGAAAGGACCACACATTCAATGACTCTACTAGTGGTTTAAGAAAGGAACACACATGCAATGACACTAGTGGATCCATGCGGTTTAGGAAAATAAGACACATGCAATGAATCTGGTGGTTGGTTAAGAAAGGAACACACATGTAATGACACTACTGGATCCATGTGGTTTGTAAAATGAGACACATGCAATGACTCTGGTGGTGGTTTTGGAAAGGAGGACACATGCAATTACTCTGGTGGTGGTTTAGGAAAGGAAGACACTTGCAATGACTCTGGTGGTGGCTTAGGAAAAGAAGACACATGCAATTACTCTGTCTGTGGTTTAGGACAAGAACACATGTGTAATGACTAGTGGTGGTTTTGGAAAAGAACACACATTCAATGACTCTGGTGGTGGTTTAGGAGAGAAACACACAAGCAATGACTCTACTGGTGGTTTAGGAAAGGAAGACACATTCAATGACTCTAGTGGTGGTTTAGGAAAGGAATACACATGCAATCACTCTGTTGGATCCATGTGGTTTAGGAAAAGAAGACACATCTAATGACTCTGTTGGTGGTTTAGGAAAGGAAGACACATGCAATGACTCTAGTGGTGGTTTAGGAAAGGAACACACATGCAATGACTCTAGTGGTGGTTTAATAAAGGAACACACATGCAATGAATCTGGTGGTGGTTGAGGAAAGGGAGACACATTCAATGACTCTAGTGGTGGTTTAGGAAAAGAAGACACATGCAATGACTCTGTTGGTGGTTTAGGAAAGGAACACACGTGTAATGACTCTAGTGGTGGTTTTGGAAAAGAACACACATTCAATGACTCTGGTGATGGTTTAGGAAAGAAACACACATGCAATGACTCTGGTGGTGGTTTAGGAAAGGAACAAACATGCAATGACTCTGGTGGTGGTTTAGGAAAGGAAGACACATGCAATGACTCTGGTGGATCCATGTGGTTTAGGAAAAGAAGACATATGTATTGCCTCTGGTGGTGGTTTAGGAAAGGAAGACACATGTAATGACTTTGGTGGTGGTTTAGAAAAAGAAGACACATGCAATGACTCTGATGGTGGTTTAGGAAAGGAACACACATGCAATGACTCTGCTGGTGGTTTAAGAAAGGAACACACATGCAATGACTCTGGTGGATCCATGTGGTTTAGGAAAAGAAGACACATGCAATGACTCTGGTGGTGGTTTAAGAAAGGAACACACATGCAATGACACTAGTGGATCCATGTGGTTTGGGAAAATGAGACACATGCAATGACTCTAGTGGTGGTTTTGGAAAAGAGGACACATGCAATTAATCAAGTCGTGGTTTAGGAAAGGAAGACACATTCAATGACTCTGGTGGTTTAGGAAAACAAGACACATTCAATGACTCTAGTGGTGGTTTAGGAACGGAACACACATGCAATGACTCTAGTGGTGGTTCAGGAAAGGAAGACACATTTAATGATTCTGGTGGTGGTTTTGGAAAGGAAAACACACGCAATGACTCTGGTGGATCCATGTGGTTTAGGAAAAGTAGACACATGCAATGACTCTGGTCGTGGTTTAGGAAAGGAACACACATGCAATGACTCTGGTGGATCCATGTGGATTAGGAAAACAAGACACATGTAATGACTCCGGTGGTGGTTTAGGAAAGGAAGACACATGCAATGACTTTGGTGGTGGTTTAGGAAAGAAGACACATGCAATGACTCTTATGGTGGTTTAGGAAAGGAACACACATGCAATAACTCTGTTGGTGGTTTAAGAAAGGAACACACATGCAATGACTCTGGTGGATCCATGTGGTATAGGAAAAGAAGTCACATGCAATAAATTTGGTGGTGGTTTAAGCAAGGAACACACATGTAATGACACTAGTGGATCCATGTGGTTTGGAAAAATAAGACACATGTAATGACTCTGGTGGTGGTTTTGGAAAGGAGGACACATGCAATTACTCTGGTGGTGGTTTAGGAAAAGAAGACACATGTAATGACTCTGACGGTGTCTTAGGAAAAGAAGACGCATGCAATGACTCTAGTGGTGCTTTAGGGAAGGAACACACATGCAATGACTCTAGTGGTGGTTTAGGAAAGGAACACACATGCAATGACTCTGGTGGTGGTTTAGGAAAGGTAGACACATTCAATGACTCTGGTGGTGGTTTAGGAAAAGAAGACACATGCAATGACTCTAGTGGTGGTTTTGGAAAAGAACACACGCTCATTGGCTCTGGTGGTGGTTTAGGAAAGAAACACACATGCAATGACTCTGGTGCTGGTTTAGTAAAGGAACAAACATGTAATGACTCTGGTGGTGGTTTAGGAAAGGAAGACACATGCAATGACTCTGGTGGATCCATGTGGTTTAGGAAAAGAAGACACATGTAATGACTCTGGTGGTGGTTTAGGAAAGGAAGAGACATGCAATGACTTTGGTGGTGGTTTAGGAAAAGAAGACACATGCAATGACTCTGATGGTGGTTTAGGAAAGGACCACACATGCAATGACTCTGCTGGTGGTTTAAGAAAGGAACACACATGCAATGACTCTGGTGGATCCATGCGGTCTAGGAAAAGAAGACACATGCAATGAATCTGGTGGTTGGTTAAGAAAGGAACACACATGTAATGACACTACTGGATCTATGTGGTTTGGAAAAATAAGACACATGCAATGACTCTTGTGGTGGTTTTGGAAAGGAGGACACATGCAATTACTGGTGGTTTAGGAAAGGAAGACACATGCAATGACTCTGGTGGTGGCTTAGGAAAAGAAGACAATGACTCTAGTGGTGGTTTAGGAAAGGAACACACATGCAATGACTCTAGTGCTGGTTTAGGAAAGGAACACACATGCAATGACTCTGGTGGTGGTTTAGGAAAGGAAGACACATTCAATGACTCTAGTGGTGGTTCAGGAAAAGAAGACACATGCAATGAATCTATTGGTGGTTTAGGAAAGTAAGACACATGCAATGACCCTGGTGGATCCATGTGGTTTAGGAAAAGAAGACACACGTAATGACTCTGGTGGTGGTTTAGGAAAGGAAGACACATGCAATGACTTTGGTGGTGGTTTAGGAAAAGAAGACACATGCAATGACTCATAAATGTGGTTTAGGAAAGGAATACACATGCAATGACTCTGGTGGATCCATGTGGTTTAGGAAAACAAGACACATGTAATGACTCCGGTGGTGGTTTAGGAAAGGAAGACACATACAATGACTTTGGTGGTGGTTTAGGAAGGAAGACACATGCAATGACTCTTATGGTGGTTTAGGAAAGGAACACACATGCAATAACTCTGTTGGTGGTTTAAGAAAGGAACACACATGCAATGACTCTGGTGGATCCATGTGGTATAGGAAAAGAAGTCACATGCAATGAATTTGGAGGTGGTTTAAGCAAGGAACACACATGTAATGACACTAGTGGATCCATGTGGTTTGGAAAAATAAGACACATGTAATGACTCTGGTGGTGGTTTTGGAAAGGAGGACACACGCAATTACTCTGGTGGTGGTTTAGGAAAAGAAGACACATGTAATGACTCTGACGGTGGCTTAGGAAAAGATGACGCATGCAATGACTCTAGTGGTGGTATAGGGAAGGAACACACATGCAATGACTCTAGTGGTGGTTTAGGAAAGGAACACACATGGAATGACTCTGGTCGAGGTTTAGGAAAGGTTGACACATTCAATGACTCTGGTGGTGGTTTAGGAAAAGAAGACACATGCAATGACTCTAGTGGTGGTTTTGGAAAAGAACACACGTTCATTGGCTCTGGTGGTGGTTTAGGAAAGAAACACACATGCAATGACTCTGGTGCTGGTTTAGTAAAGGAACAAACATGTAATGACTCTGGTGGTGGTTTAGGAAAGGAAGACACATGCAATGACTCTGGTGGATCCATGTGGTTTAGGAAAAGAAGACACATGTAATGACTCTGGTGGTGGTTTAGGAAAGGAAGACACATGCAATGACTTTGGTGGTGGTTTAGGAAAAGAAGACACATGCAATGACTCTGATGGTGGTTTAGGAAAGGACCACACATGCAATGACTCTACTGGTGGTTTAAGAAAGGAACACACATTCAATGACTCTGGTGGATCCATGCGGTCTAGGAAAAGAAGACACATGCAATGAATCTGGTGGTTGGTTAAGAAAGGGACACACATGTAATGACACTACTGGATCTATGTGGTTTGGAAAAATAAGACACATGCAATGACTCTTGTGGTGGTTTTGGAAAGGAGGACACATGCAATTACTGGTGGTTTAGGAAAGGAAGACACATGCAATGACTCTGGTGGTGGCTTAGGAAAAGAAGACAATGACTCTAGTGGTGATTTAGGAAAGGAACACACATGCAATGACTCTAGTGCTGGTTTAGGAAAGGAACACACATGCAATGACTCTGGTGGTGGTTTAGGAAAGGAAGACACATTCAATGACTCTAGTGGTGGTTCAGGAAAAGAAGACACATGCAATGACTCTATTGGTGGTTTAGGAAAGGAAGACACATGCAATGACCCTGGTGGATCCATGTGGTTTAGGAAAAGAAGACACACGTAATGACTCTGGTGGTGGTTTAGGAAAGGAAGACACATGCAATGACTTTGGTGGTGGTTTAGGAAAAGAAGACACATGCAATGACTCATAAATGTGGTTTAGGAAAGGAATACACATGCAATGACTCTAGGTGGCGGTTTAGGAAAGGGACACACATGCAATGACTCTAGTGGGAGTTTAGGAAAGGAAGACACATGATGACTCTGCTGGATCCATGTGGTTTAGGAAAAGAAGACACATGTAATGAATCTGGTGGTGGTTTAGGAAAGGAAGACACATGCAATGACTTTGGTGGTGGTTTAGGAAAAGAAGACACATGCAATGACTCTAATGGTAGTTTAGGAAAGGACCACACATGCAATGACTCTACTAGTGGTTTAAGAAAGGAAGACACATGCAATGACTGTGGTGGATCCATGCGGTTTAGGAAAAGAAGACACATGCAATGAATCTGGTGGTTGGTTAAGAAAGGAACACACATGTAATGACACAACTGGATCCATGTGGTTTGGAAAAATAAGACACATGTAATGACTATGGTGGTGGTTTTGGAAAGGAGGACACATGCAATTACTCTTTTGGTGGTTTAGGAAAGAAAGACACATGCAATGACTTCCGCGGTGGCTTAGGAAAAGAAGACACATGCAATGACTCTAGTGGTGGTTTAGGAAATGAACACACATGCAATGACTCTAGTGGTGGTTTAGGAAAGGAACACACATGCAATGACTCTGGTGGTGGTTTAGGAAAGGAAGACACATTCAATGACTCTGGTGGTGGTTTAGGAAAAGAAGACACATGCAATGACTCGGTTGGTGGTTTAGGAAAAGAACACACGTGTAAGGACTCTAGTGGTGGTTTTGGAAAAGAACACACGTTCAATGACTCTGGTGGTGGTTTAGGAAAGAAACACACATGCAATGACTCTGGTGGTGGTTTAGGAAAGGAACAAACATGCAATGACTCTCGTGGTGGTTTAGGAAAGGAAGACACATGCAATGACTCTTGTGGATCCATGTGGTCTAGGAAAAGAAGACACATGTAATGACTCTGGTGGTGGTTTAGGAAAGGAAGACACATGCAATGACTTTGGTGGTGGTTTAGGAAAATAAGACACATGCAATGACTCTAATGGTGGTTTAGGAAAGGACCACACATGCAATGACTCTACTAGTGGTTTAAGAAAGGAACACACATGCAATGACTCTGGTGGATCCATGCGGTTTAGGAAAAGAAGACACATGCAATGAATCTGGTGGTGGTTTAGGAAAGAAAGACACATTCAATGACTCTGGCAGTGGCTTAGGAAAGAAAGACACATTCAATGACTCTGGCAGTGGCTTAGGAAAGGAACACACATGCAATGACTCTATTGGTGGTTTAGGAAAGTAACACACATGCAATGACTCTGGTGGTGGTTTAGGAAAGGAAGACACATTCAATGACTCTGGTGGTGGTTTAGGAACATAAGACACATGCAATGACTCAATTGGTGGTTTAGGAAAAGAACACACGTGTAATGACTCTAGTGGTGGTTTTGGAAAAGAACACACGTTCAATCACTCTGGTGGTGGTTTAGGAAAGAAACACACATGCAATGACTCTGTGGTGGTTTAGTAAAGGAACAAACATGCAATGACTCTGGTGGTGGTTTAGGAAAGGAAGACACATGGAATGACTCTAGTGGATCCATGTGGTTTAGGAAAAGAAGACACACGTAATGACTCTGATGGTGGTTTAGGAAAGGAAGACACATGCAATGACTTTGGTGGTGGTTTAGGAAAAGAAGACACATGCAATGACTCTGATGGTGGTTTAGGAAAGGACCACACATGCAATGACTCTACTAGTGGTTTAAGAAAGGAACACACATGCAATGACTCTGGTGGATCCATGCGGTTTAGGAAAAGAAGACACATGCAATGAATCTGGTGGTGGTTTCGGAAAGAAAGACACAATCAATGACTCTGGCAGTGGCTTAGGAAAGAATGACACATTCAATGACTCTGGCAGTGGCTTAGGAAAGGAACACACATGCAATGACTCTATTGGTGGTTTAGGAAAGTAACACACATGCAATGACTCTGGTGGTGGTTTAGGAAAGGAAGACACATTCAATGACTCTAATGGTGGTTTAGGAAAATAAGACACATGCAATGACTCGGTTGGTGGTTTAGGAAAAGAACACACGTGTAATGACTCTTGTGGTGGTTTTGGAAAAGAACACACGTTCAATGACTCTGGTGGTGGTTTAGGAAAGAAACATACATGCAATGACTTTGGTGGTGGTTTAGTAAAGGAACAAACATGCAATGACTCTGGTGGTGGTTTAGGAAAGGAAGACACATGCAATGACTCTGGTGGATCCATGTGGTTTAGGAAAAGAAGACACATGTAATGACTCTGGTGGTGGTTTAGGAAAGGAAGACACATGCAATGACTTTGGTGGTGGTTTAGAAAAAAAAGACACATGCAATGACTCTGATGGTGGT
The DNA here is from genome assembly GCA_916181665.1 of Avena sativa. Lineage (NCBI taxonomy): Eukaryota > Viridiplantae > Streptophyta > Magnoliopsida > Poales > Poaceae > Avena > Avena sativa. Next base: position 369,694,591 of record OV702291.1, on the reverse strand, counting down.
TTAGGAAAGGAGCACACATGCAATGACTCTACTGGTGGTTTAAGAAAGGAACACACATGCAATGACTCTGTTGGATCCATGCGGTTTAGGAAAAGAAGACACATGCAATGAATAAGACACATGTAATGACACTACTGGATCTATGTGGTTTGGAAGAATAAGACACATGCAATGACTCTGGTGGTGGTTTTGGAAAGGAGTACACATGCAATTACTCTGGTGGTGGTTTAGGAAAGGAAAACACATGCAATGACTCTGGTGGTGGCTTAGGAAAAGAAGACAATGACTCTAGTGGTGGTTTAGGAAAGGAACACACATGCAATGACTCTAGTGGTGGTTTAGGAAAGGAACACACATGCAATGACTCTGGTGGTGGTTTAGGAAAGGAAGACAAATTCAATGACTCTAATGGTGGTTCAGGAAAACAAGGCACATGCAATGACTCTATTGGTGGTTTAGGAAAAGAACACACGTGTAATGACTCTAGTGGTGGTTTTGGAAAAGAACACACATTCAATGACTCTGGTGGTGGTTTAGGAAAGAAACACACATGCAATGACTCTGGTGGTGGTTTAGGAAAGGAACAAACATGCAATGACTCTGGTGGTGGTTTAGGAAAGGAAGACACATGCAATGACTCTGGTGGATCCATGTGGTTTAGGAAAAGAAGACACACGTAATGACTCTGGAGGTGGTTTAGGAAAGGAAGACACATGCAATGACTTTGGTGGTGGTTTAGGAAAAGAAGAAACATGCAATGACTCATAAATGTGGTTTAGGAAAGGAACACACATGCAATGAATCTGGTGGTAGTTTAGGAAAGGAAGACACAGTCCATGACTCTAGTGGTGGTTTAGGAAAAGAAGACACATGCAATGACTCTGTTCGTGGTTTAAGAAAAGAACACACGTGTAATGACTCTAGTGGTGGTTTTGGAAAAGAACACACATTCAATGACTCTACTGGTGGTTTAGGAAAGAAACACACATGCAATGACACTGGTGGTGGTTTAGGAAAGGAAGACACATGCAATGACTCTGGTGGTGGTTTAGGAAAGGAAGACACATGCAATGACTCCGGTGGATCCATGTGGTTTAGGAAAAGAAGATACATGTAATGACTCTGGTGGTGGTTTAGGAAAGGAAGACACATGCAATGACTCTGGTGGTGGTTTAGGAAAAGAAGACACATGCAATGACTCTGATGGTGGTTTATGAAAGGAACACACATGCAATGACTCTGCTGGTGGTTTAAGAAAGGAACACACAGGCAATGACTCTCGTGGATCCATGTGGTTTAGGAAAAGAAGACACATGCAATGACTCTGGTGGTGGTTTAAGAAAGGAACACACATCCAATGACACTAGTGGATCCATGTGGTTTGGGAGAATAAGACACATGCAATGACTATAGTGGTGGTTTAGGAAAGGAACACACATGCAATGACTCTGGTTGTTGTTTAGGAAAGGAAGACACATTCAATGACTCTAGTGGTGGTTTAGGAAAAGAAGACACATGCAATGGCTCGGTTGGTGGTTTAGGAAAAGAACACACGTGTAATGACTCTAGTGGTGGTTTTGGAAAAGAACACAGGTTCAATGACTCTGGTGGTGGTCTAGGAAAGGAACAAACATGCAATGACTCTCGTGGTGGTTTAGGAAAGGAAGACACATGCAATGACTTTGGTGGATCCATGTGGTTTAGGAAAAGAAGACACATGCAATAACTCTGGTGGTGGTTTAAGCAAGGAACACACATGTAATGACTCTCTTGGTAGTTTAGGAAAATAAGACACATGCAATGACTCTGGTGGTGGTTTAGGATAAGAAGACACATGCAATGACACTGGTGGTTTAGGAATAGAACACACGTGCAATGACTCGCGTGGTGGTTTAGGAAAGGAAGGCACATGCAATGACTTTGGTGGATCCATGTGGTTTAGGAAAAGAAGACACATGTAATGACACTGGTGGGGGTTTAGGAAAGGAAGTCACATGCAATGACTTTGGTGGTGGTTTAGGAAAAGATGACACATGCAATGACTCTAATGGTGGTTTAGGAAAGGACCACACATGCAATGACTCTACTAGTGGTTTAAGAAAGGAACACACATGCAATGACACTGGTGGATCCATGCGGTTTAGGAAAATAAGACACATGCAATGAATCTGGTGGTTGGTTAAGAAAGGAACACACATGTTATGACACTACTAGATCCATGTGGTTTGGAAAATAAGACACATGCAATGACTCTGGTGGTGGTTTTGGAAAGGAGGACACATGCAATTACTCTGGTTTTGGTTTAGGAAAGGAAGACACATGCAATGACTCTGGTGGTGGCTTAGGAAAGGAACACAGATGCAATGACTCTTGTGGTGGTTTAATAAAGGAACACACATGCAATGAATCTGGTGGTGGTTTAGGAAAGGGAGACACATTCAATGACTCTAGTGGTGATTTAGGAAAAGAAGACACATGCAAAGACTCTAGTGGTGGTTTAGGAAAGGAAGACACATTTAATGAATCTGGTGGTGGTTTTGGAAAGGAAAACACATGCAATGACTCTGGTGGATCCATGTGGTTTAGGAAAATAAGATACATGCAATGACTCTGGTGGTGGTTTAGGAAAGGAACACACATGCAATGACTCTGTATGTGGTGTAAGAAAGGAACACACATGCAATGACTCTGGTGGATCCATGTGGTATAGGAAAAGAAGTCACATGCAATGAATTTGGTGGTGGTTTAAGCAAGGAACACACATGTAATGACACTAGTGGATCCATGTGGTTCGGAAAAATAAGACACCTGTAATGACTCTGGTGGTGGTTTTGGAAAGGAGGACACATGCAATTACTCTGGTGGTGGTTTAGGAAAAGAAGACACATGTAATGACTCTGACGGTGGCTTAGGAAAAGAAGACACATGCAATAACTCTAGTGGTGGTTTATGGAAGGAACACACATGCAATGACTCTAGTGGTGGTTTAGGAAAGGAACACACATGCAATGACTCTGGTGGTGGTTTAGGAAAGGAAGACACATTCAATGACTCTGGTGGTGGTTTAGGAAAAGAAGACACATGCAATGACTCTAGTGGTGGTTTTGGAAAAAACACACGTTCATTGGCTCTGGTGGTGGTTTAGGAAATAAACACACATGCAATGACTCTGGTGGTGGTTTAGTAAAAGGAACAAACATGTAATGACTCAGGTGGTGGTTTAGGAAAGGAAGACACATGCAATGACTCTGGTGGATCCATGTGGTTTAGGAAAAGAAGACACATGTAATGACTCTGGTGGTGGTTTAGGAAAGGAAGACACATGCAATGACTTTGGTGGTGGTTTAGGAAAAGAAGACACATGCAATGACTCTGATGGTGGTTTAAGAAAGGAACACACATGCAATGACTCTGGTGGATCCATGCGGTTTAGGAAAAGAAGACACATGCAATGAATCTGGTGGTTGGTTAAGAAAGGACCACACATGTAATGACACTACTAGATCTATGTGGTTTGGAAAAATAAGACACATGCAATGACTCTGGTGGTGGTTTTGGAAAGGAGGACACATGCAATTACTCTGGTGGTGTTTTAGGAAAGGAAGACACATGCAATGACTCTGGTGGTGGCTTAAGAAAAGAAGACAATGACTCTAGTGGTGGTTTAGGAAAGGAACACACATGCAATGACTCTAGTGGTGGTTTAGGAAAGGAACACACATGCAATGACTCTGGTGGTGGTTTAGGAAAGGAAGACACATTCAATGACTCTAGTGGTGGTTCAGGAAAAGAAGACACATGCAATGACTCTATTGGTGGTTTAGGAAAAGAACACACGTGTAATGACTCTAGTGGTGGTTTTGGAAAGGAACAAACATTCAATGACTCTTGTGGTGGTTTAGGAAAGAAACACACATGCAATGACTCTGGTGGTGGTTTAGGAAAGGCACAAACATGCAATGACTCTGGTGGTGGTTTAGGAAACGAAGACACATGCAATGACCCTACTGGATCCATGTGGTTTAGGAAAAGAAGACACACGTAATGACTCTGGTGGTGGTTTAGGAAAGGAAGACACACGCAATGACTTTGGTGGTGGTTTAGGAAAAGAAGACACATGCAATGACTCATAAATGTGGTTTAGGAAAGGAATACACATGCAATGACTCTAGGTGGCGGTTTAGGAAAGGGACACACATGCAATGACTATGGTGGTAGTTTAGGAAAGGAAGACACATGCAATGACTCTGATGGTAGTTTAGGAAATGAAGACACATGCAATGACTCTGGTGGTGGTTTAGGAAAAGAAGACACATGCAATGACTCTAATGGTGGTTTAGGAAAGGACCACACATGCAATGACTCTACTAGTGGTTTAATAAAGGAACACACATGCAATGACTCTGGTGGATCCATGCGGTTTAGGAAAAGAAGACACATGCAATGAATCTGGTGGTTGGTTAAGAAAGGAACACAAATGTAATGACACAACTGGATCCATGTGGTTTGGAAAAATAAGGCACATGTAATGACTCTGGTTGTGGTTTTGGAAAGGAGGACACATGCAATTACTCTGGTGGTGGTTTAGGAAAGAAAGACACATGCAATGACTCTGGCGGTGGCTTAGGAAAAGAAGACACATGCAATGACTCTAGTGGTGGTTTAGGAAAGGAACACACATGCAATGACTCTAGTGGTGGTTTAGGAAAGGAACACACATGCAATGACTCTGGTGGTGGTTTAGGAAAGGAAGACACATTCAATGACTCTGGTGGTGGTTTAGGAAAAGAAGACACATGCAATGACTCGGATGGTGGTTTAGGAAAAGAACACACGTGTAAGGACTCTAGTGGTGGTTTTGGAAAAGAACTCATTTTCAATGACTCTGGTGGTGGTTTAGGAAAGAAACACACATGCAATGACTCTGGTGGTGGTGTAGGAAAGGAACAAACATGAAATGACTCTCGTGGTGGTTTAGGAAAGGAAGACACATGTAATGACTCTGGTGGATCCATGTGGTTTAGGAAAAGAAGTCACATGTAATGACTCTGGTGGTGGTTTAGGAAAGGAAGACACATGCAATGACTTTGGTGGTGGTTTAGGAAAATAAGACACATGCAATGACTCTAATGGTGGTTTAGGAAAGGACCACACATGCAATGACTCTACTAGTGGTTTAAGAAAGGAACACACATGCAATGACTCTGGTGGATCCATGCGGTTTAGGAAAAGAAGACACATGCAATGAATCTGGTGGTTGGTTAAAAAAGGAACACACATGTAATGACACTACTAAATCCATGTGGTTTGGAAATATAAGACACATGCAATGACTCTGGTGGTGGTTTTGGAAAGGAGGACACATGCAATTACTCTGGTGGTGGTTTAGGAAAGGAAGACACATTCAATGACTCTGGTGGTGGTTAACAAAAAGAAGACACATGCAATGACTCTGTTGGTGGTTTAGGACAAGAACACATGTGTAATGACTCTAGTGGTGGTTTTGGAAAAGAACACACATTCAATGACTCTGGTGGTGGTTTAGGAGAGAAACACACAAGCAATGACTCTACTGGTGGTTTAGGAAAGGAAGACACATTCAATGACTCTGGTGGTGGTTTAGGGAGGAACACACATGCAATGACTCTGGTGGATCCATGTGGTTTAGGAAAAGAAGACACATCTAATGACTCTGTTGGTGGTTTAGGAAAGGAAGACACATACAATGACTTTGGCGGTGGTTTAGGAAAAGAAGACGCATGCAATGACTCTTATGCTGGTTTAGGAAAGGAACACAGATGCAATGTCTCTGCTGGTGGTTTAAGAAAGGAACACACATGCAATGACTCTGCTGGATCCATGTGGTATAGGAAAAGAAGTCACATGCAATGAATCTGGTGGTGGTTTAAGCAAGGAACACACATGTAATGACACTAGTGGATCCATGTGGTTTGGAAAAATAAGACACATGTAATGACACCGGTGGTGGTTTTTGAAAGGAGGACACATGCAATTACTCTGGTGGTGGTTTAGGAAAGAAAGACACATGCAATGACTCTGGCGGTGGCTTAGGAAAAGAAGACACATGCAATGACTCTAGTGGTGGTTTAGGAAAGGAACACACATGCAATGACTCTAGTGGTGGTTTAGGAAAGGAAGACACATGCAATGACTCTGGTGGTGGTTTAGGAAAGGAAGACACATTCAATGACTCTGGTGGTGGTTTAGGAAAGAAACACACATGCAATGACTTTGGTGGTGGTTTAGTAAAGGAACAAACATGCAATGACTCTGGTGGTGGTTTAGGAAAGGAAGACACATGCAATGACTCTGGTGGATCCATGTGGTTTAGGAAAAGAAGACACATGTAATGGCTCTGGTGGTGGTTTAGGAAAGGAAGACACATGCAATGACTTTGGTGGTGGTTTAGGAAAAGAAGACACATGCAATGACTCTGATGGTGGTTTAGGAAAGGACCACACATGCAATGACTCTGCTGGTGGTTTAAGAAAGGAACACACATGCAATGACTCTGTTGGATCCATGCGGTTTAGGAAATGAAGACACATGCAATGAATCTGCTGGTTGGTTAAGAAAGGAACACACATGTAATGACACTACTGGATCTATGTGGTTTGGAAAAATAAGACACATGCAATGACTCTGGTGGTGGTTTTGGAAAGGAGTACACATGCAATTACTCTAGTGGTGGTTTAGGAAAGGAAGACACATGCAATGACTCTGGTGGTGGCTTAGGAAAAGAAGACAATGACTCTAGTGGTAGTTTAGGAAAGGAACACACATGCAATGACTCTAGTGGTGGTTTAGGAAAGGAACACACATGCAATGACTCTGGTGGTGGTTTAGGAAAGGAAGACACATTCAATGACTCTAATGGTGGTTCAGGAAAACAAGGCACATGCAATGACTCTATTGGTGGTTTAGGAGAAGAACACACGTGTAATGACTCTAGTGGTGGTTTTGGAAAAGAACACACATTCAATGACTCTGGTGGTGGTTTAGGAAAGAAACACACATGCAATGACTCTGGTGGTGGTTTAGGAAAGGAACAAACATGCAATGACTCTGGTGGTGGTTTAGGAAAGGAAGACACATGCAATGACTCTGGTGGATCCATGTGGTTTAGGAAAAGAAGACACACGTAATGACTCTGGAGGTGGTTTAGGAAAGGAAGACACATGCAATGACTTTGGTGGTGGTTTAGGAAAAGAAGACACATACAATGACTCATAAATGTGGTTTAGGAAAGGAACACACATGCAATGAATCTGGTGGTAGTTTAGGAAAGGAAGACACAGTCAATGACTCTAGTGGTGGTTTAGGAAAAGAAGACACATGCAATGACTCTGTTCGTGGTTTAGGAAAAGAACACACGTGTAATGACTCTAGTGGTGGGTTTGGAAAAGAACACACATTCAATGACTCTAGTGGTGGTTTAGGAAAGAAACACACATGCAATGACTCTGGTGGTGGTTTAGGAAAGGAAGACACATGCAATGACTCTGGTGGTGGTTTCGGAAAGGAACACACATGCAATGACTCTAGTGGTGGTTTAGGAAAAGAAGATACATGTAATGACTCTGGTGGTGGTTTAGGAAAGGAAGACACATGCAATGACTTTGGTGGTGGTTTAGGAAAAGAAGACACATGCAATGACTCTGATGGTGGTTTATGAAAGGAACACACATGCAATGACTCTGCTGGTAGTTTAAGAAAGGAACACACAGGCAATGACTCTGGTGGATCCATGTGGTTTAGGAAAAGAAGACACATGAAATGACTCTGGCGGTGGTTTAAGAAAGGAACACACATCCAATGACACTAGTGGATCCATGTGGTTTGGGAGAATAAGACACATGCAATGACTGTAGTGGTGGTTTAGGAAAGGAACACACATGCAATGACTCTGGTGGTTGTTTAGGAAAGGAAGACACATTCAATGACTCTGGTGGTGGTTTAGGAAAAGAAGACACATGCAATGGCTCGGTTGGTGGTTTAGGAAAAGAACACACGTGTAATGACTCTAGTGGTGGTTTTGGAAAAGAACACACGTTCAATGACTCTGGTGGTGGTTTAGGAAAGGAACAAACATGCAATGACTCTCGTGGTGGTTTAGGAAAGGAAGACACATGCAATGACTTTGGTGGATCCATGTGGTTTAGGAAAAGAAGACACATGCAATGATTCTGGTGGTGGTTTAGGAAAGGAACATGCATGCAATGACTCTCTTGGTGGTTTAGGAAAATAAGACACATGCAATGACTCTGGTGGTGGTTTAGGATAATAAGACACATGCAATGACACTGGTGGTTTAGGAATAGAACACACGTGCAATGACTCTCGTGGTGGTTTAGGAAAGGAAGGCCCATGCAATGACTTTGGTGGATCCATGTGGTTTAGGAAAAGAAGACACATGTAATGACTCTGGTGGGGGTTTAGGAAAGGAAGTCACATGCAATGACTTTGGTGGTGGTTTAGGAAAAGATGACACATGCAATGACTCTAATGGTGGTTTAGGAAAGGACCACACATGCAATGACTCTACTAGTGGTTTAAGAAAGGAACACACATGCAATGACACTGGTGGATCCATGCGGTTTAGGAAAATAAGACACATGCAATGAATCTGGTGGTTGGTTAAGAAAGGAACACACATGTAATGACACTACTGGATCCATGTGGTTTGGAAAATAAGACACATGCAATGACTCTGGTGGTGGTTTTGGAAAGGAGGACACATGCAATTACTCTGGTTTTGGTTTAGGAAAGGAAGACACATGCAATGACTCTGGTGGTGGCTTAGGAAAGGAACACAGATGCAATGACTCTTGTGGTGGTTTAATAAAGGAACACACATGCAATGAATCTGGTGGTGGTTTAGGAAAGGGAGACACATTCAATGACTCTAGTGGTGATTTAGGAAAAGAAGACACATGCAATGACTCTAGTGGTGGTTTAGGAAAGGAAGACACATTTAATGAATCTGGTGGTGGTTTTGGAAAGGAAAACACATGCAATGACTCTGGTGGATCCATGTGGTTTAGGAAAATAAGATACATGCAATGACTCTGGTGGTGGTTTAGGAAAGGAACAGACATGCAATGACTCTGTTGGTGGTTTAAGAAAGGAACACACATGCAATGACTCTGGTGGATCCATGTGGTATAGGAAAAGAAGTCACATGCAATGAATTTGGTGGTGGTTTAAGCAAGGAACACACATGTAATGACACTAGTGGATCCATGTGGTTCGGAAAAATAAGACACCTGTAATGACTCTGGTGGTTGTTTTGGAAAGTAGGACACATGCAATTACTCTAGTGGTGGTTTAGGAAAAGAAGACACATGTAATGACTCTGACGGTGGCTTAGGAAAAGAAGACACATGCAATGACTCTAGTGGTGGTTTATGGAAGGAACACACATGCAATGACTCTAGTGGTGGTTTAGGAAAGGAACACACATGCAATGACTCTGGTGGTGGTTTAGGAAAGGAAGACACATTCAATGACTCTGGTGGTGGTTTAGGAAAAGAAGACACATGCAATGACTCTAGTGGTGGTTTTGGAAAAAACACACGTTCATTGGCTCTGGTGGTGGTTTAGGAAAGAAACACACATGCAATGACTCTGGTGGTGGTTTAGTAAAAGGAACAAACATGTAATGACACAGGTGGTGGTTTAGGAAAGGAAGACACATGCAATGACTCTGGTGGATCCATGTGGTTTAGGAAAATAAGACACATGTAATGACTCTATTGGTGGTTTAGGAAAGGAAGACACATGCAATGACCCTGGTGGATCCATGTGGTTTAGGAAAAGAAGACACACGTAATGACTCTGGTGGTGGTTTAGGAAAGGAAGACACATGCAATGACTTTGGTGGTGGTTTAGGAAAAGAAGACACATGCAATGACTCATAAATGTGGTTTAGGAAAGGAATACACATGCAATGACTCTAGGTGGCGGTTTAGGAAAGGGACACACATGCAATGACTATGGTCGTAGTTTAGGAAAGGAAGACACATGCAATGACTCTGATGGTAGTTTAGGAAATGAAGACACATGCAATGACTCTGGTGGTGGTTTAGGAAAAGAAGACACATGCAATGACTCTAATGGTGGTTTAGGAAAGGACCACACATGCAATGACTCTACTAGTGGTTTAATAAAGGAACACACATGCAATGACTCTAATGGTGGTTTAGGAAAGGACCACACATGCAATGACTCTACTAGTGGTTTAAGAAGGGAACACACATGCAATGACACTGGTGGATCCATGCGGTTTAGGAAAAGAAGACACATGCAATGAATCTGGTGGTTGGTTAAGAAAGGAACACACATGTAATGACACAACTGGATCCATGTGGTTTGGAAAAATAAGACACATGTAATGACTTTGGTGGTGGTTTTGGAAAGGAGGACACATGCAATTACTCTGGTTTTGGTTTAGGAAAGAAAGACACATGCAATGACTCTGGCGGTGGCTTAGGAAAAGAAGACACATGCAATGACTCTAGTGGTGGTTTAGGAAAGGAACACACATGCAATGACTCTAGTGGTGGTTTAGGAAAGGAACACACATGCAATGACTCTGGTGGTGGTTTAGGAAAGGAAGACACATTCAATGACTCTGGTGGTGGTTTAGGAAAAGAAGACACATGCAATGACTCGGATGGTGGTTTAGGAAAAGAACACACGTGTAAGGACTCTAGTGGTGGTTTTGGAAAAGAACACATGTTCAATGACTCTGGTGGTGGTTTAGGAAAGTAACACACATGCAATAACTCTGGTGGTGGTGTAGGAAAGGAACAAACATGCAATGACTCTCGTGGTGGTTTTGGAAAGGAAGACACATGCAATGACTCTGGTGGATCCATGTGGTTTAGGAAAAGAAGTCACATATAATGACTCTGGTGGTGGTTTAGGAAAGGAAGACACATGCAATGACTTTGGTGGTGGTTTAGGAAAATAAGACACATGCAATGACTCTAATGGTGGTTTAGGAAAGGACCACACATGCAATGACTCTACTAGTGGTTTAAGAAAGGAACACACATGCAATGACTATGGTGGATCCATGCGGTTTAGGAAAAGAAGACACATGCAATGAATCTGGTGGTTGGTTAAAAAAGGAACACACATGTAATGACACTACTAGATCCATGTGGTTTGGAAATATAAGACACATGCAATGACTCTGGTGGTGGTTTTGGAAAGGAGGACACATGCAATTACTCTGGTGGTGGTTTAGGAAAGGAAGACACATTCAATGACTCTGGTGGTGGTTTACGAAAAGAAGACACATGCAATGACTCTGTTGGTGGTTTAGGACAAGAACACATGTGTAATGACTCTAGTGGTGGTTTTGGAAAAGAACACACATTCAATGACTCTGGTGGTGGTTTAGGAGAGAAACACACAAGCAATGACTCTACTGGTGGTTTAGGAAAGGAAGACACATTCAATGACTCTGGTGGTGGTTTAGGGAGGAACACACATGCAATGACTCTGGTGGATCCATGTGGTTTAGGAAAAGAAGACACATCTAATGACGCTGTTGGTGGTTTAGGAAAGGAAGACACATGCAATGACTTTGGCGGTGGTTTAGGAAAAGAAGACGCATGCAATGACTCTTATGCTGGTTTAGGAAAGGAACACAGATGCAATGTCTCTGCTGGTGGTTTAAGAAAGGAACACACATGCAATGACTCTGGTGGATCCATGTGGTATAGGAAAAGAAGTCACATGCAATGAATCTGGTGGTGGTTTAAGCAAGGAACACACATGTAATGACACTAGTGGATCCATGTGGTTTGGAAAAATAAGACACATGTAATGACACTGGTGGTGGTTTTTGAAAGGAGGACACATGCAATTACTCTGGTGGTGGTTTAGGAAAGAAAGACACATGCAATGACTCTGGCGGTGGCTTAGGAAAAGAAGACACATGCAATGACTCTAGTGGTGGTTTAGGAAAGGAACACACATGCAATGACTCTAGTGGTGGTTTAGGAAAGGAACACACATGCAATGACTCTGGTGGTGGTTTAGGAAAGGAAGACACATTCAATGACTCTGGTGGTGGTTTAGGAAAGAAACACACATGCAATGACTTTGGTGGTGGTTTAGTAAAGGAACAAACATGCAATGACTCTGGTGGTGGTTTAGGAAAGGAAGACACATGCAATGACTCTGGTGGATCCATGTGGTTTAGGAAAAGAAGACACATGTAATGGCTCTGGTGGTGGTTTAGGAAAGGAGGACACATGCAATGACTTTGGTGGTGGTTTAGGAAAAGAAGACACATGCAATGACTCTGATGGTGGTTTAGGAAAGGACCACACATGCAATGACTCTACTGGTGGTTTAAGAAAGGAACACACATGCAATGACTCTGTTGGATCCATGCGGTTTAGGAAATGAAGACAGATGCAATGAATCTGCTGGTTGGTTAAGAAAGGAACACACATGTAATGACACTACTGGATCTATGTGGTTTGGAAAAATAAGACACATGCAATGACTCTGGTGGTGGTTTTGGAAAGGAGTACACATGCAATTACTCTAGTGGTGGTTTAGGAAAGGAAGACACATGCAATGACTCTGGTGGTGGCTTAGGAAAAGAAGACAATGACTCTAGTGGTAGTTTAGGAAAGGAACACACATGCAATGACTCTAGTGGTGGTTTAGGAAAAGAACACACGTGCAATGACTCTGGTGGTGGTTTAGGAAAGGAAGACACATTCAATGACTCTAATGGTGGTTCAGGAAAACAAGGCACATGCAATGACTCTATTGGTGGTTTAGGAAAAGAACACACGTGTAATGACTCTAGTGGTGGTTTTGGAAAATTAGACACATTCAATGACTCTGGTGGTGGTTTAGGAAAGAAACACACATGCAATGACTCTGGTGGTGGTTTAGGAAAGGAACAAACATGCAATGACTATGGTGGTGGTTTAGGAAAGGAAGACACATGCAATGACTCTGGTGGATCCATGTGGTTTAGGAAAAGAAGACACACGTAATGACTCTGGAGGTGGTTTAGGAAAGGAAGACACATGCAATGACTTTGGTGGTGGTTTAGGAAAAGAAGACACATGCAATGACTCTGATGGTGGTTTATGAAAGGAACACACATTCAATGACTCTGCTGGTAGTTTAAGAAAGGAACACACAGGCAATGACTCTCGTGGATCCATGTGGTTTAGGAAAAGAAGACACATGCAATGACTCTGGCGGTGGTTTAAGAAAGGAACACACATCCAATGACACTAGTGGATCCATGTGGTTTGGGAGAATAAGACACATGCAATGACTGTAGTGGTGGTTTAGGAAAGGAACACACATGCAATGACTCTGGTGGTTGTTTAGGAAAGGAAGACACATTCAATGACTCTGGTGGTGGTTTAGGAAAAGAAGACACATGCAATGGCTCGGTTGGTGGTTTAGGAAAAGAACACACGTGTAATGACTCTAGGTGGCGGTTTAGGAAAGGAACACACATGCAATGAATCTGGTGGTAGTTTAGGAAAGGAAGACACAGTCAATGACTCTAGTGGTGGTTTAGGAAAAGAAGACACATGCAATGACTGTTCGTGGTTTAGGAAAAGAACACACGTGTAATGACTCTAGTGGTGGTTTTGGAAAATAACACACATTCAATGACTCTAGTGGTGGTTTAGGAAAGAAACACACATGCAATGACTCTGGTGGTGGTATAGGAAAGGAAGACACATGCAATGACTCTGGTGGTGGTTTCGGAAAGGAAGACACATGCAATGACTCCGGTGGATCCATGTGGTTTAGGAAAAGAAGATACATGTAATGACTCTGGTGGTGGTTTAGGAAAGGAAGACACATGCAATGACTTTGGTGGTGGTTTAGGAAAAGAAGACACATGCAATGACTCTGATGGTGGTTTATGAAAGGAACACACATGCAATGACTCTGCTGGTAGTTTAAGAAAGGAACACACAGGCAATGACTCTCGTGGATCCATGTGGTTTAGGAAAAGAAGACACATGCAATGACTCTGGCGGTGGTTTAAGAAAGGAACACACATCCAATGACACTAGTGGATCCATGTGGTTTGGGAGAATAAGACACATGCAATGACTGTAGTGGTGGTTTAGGAAAGGAACACACATGCAATGACTCTGGTGGTTGTTTAGGAAAGGAAGACACATTCAATGACTCTGGTGGTGGTTTAGGAAAAGAAGACACATGCAATGGCTCGGTTGGTGGTTTAGGAAAAGAACACACGTGTAATGACTCTCGTGGTGGTTTTGGAAAAGAACACACGTTCAATGACTCTGGTGGTAGTTTAGGAAAGGAACAAACATGCAATGACTCTCGTGGTGGTTTAGGAAAGGAAGACACATGCAATGACTTTGGTGGATCCATGTGGTTTAGGAAAAGAAGACACATGCAATGATTCTGGTGGTGGTTTAGGAAAGGAACACGCATGCAATGACTCTCTTGGTGGTTTAGGAAAATAAGACACATGCAATGACTCTGGTGGTGGTTTAGGATAATAAGACACATGCAATGACACTGGTGGTTTAGGAATAGAACACACGTGCAATGACTCTCGTGGTGGTTTAGGAAAGGAAGGCACATGCAATGACTTTGGTGGATCCAATAGGTTTAGGAAAAGAAGACACATGTAATGACTCTGGTGGGGGTTTAGGAAAGGAAGTCACATGCAATGACTTTGGTGGTGGTTTAGGAAAAGATGACACATGCAATGACTCTAATGGTGGTTTAGGAAAGGACCACACATGCAATGACTCTACTAGTGGTTTAAGAAAGGAACACACATGCAATGACACTGGTGGATCCATGCGGTTTAGGAAAATAAGACACATGCAATGAATCCGGTGGTTGGTTAAGAAAGGAACACACATGTAATGACACTACTGGATCCATGTGGTTTGGAAAATAAGACACATGCAATGACTCTGGTAGTGGTTTTGGAAAGGAGGACACATGCAATTACTCTGGTTTTGGTTTAGGAAAGGAAGACACATGCAATGACTCTGGTGGTGGCTTAGGAAAGGAACACAGATGCAATGACTCTTGTGGTGGTTTAATAAAGGAACACACATGCAATGAATCTAGTGGTGGTTTAGGAAAGGGAGACACATTCAATGACTCTAGTGGTGATTTAGGAAAAGAAGACACATGCAATGACTCTAGTGGTGGTTTAGGAAAGGAAGACACATTTAATGAATCTGGTGGTGGTTTTGGAAAGGAAAACACATGCAATGACTCTGGTGGATCCATGTGGTTTAGGAAAATAAGATACATGCAATGACTCTGGTGGTGGTTTAGGAAAGGAACACACATGGAATGACTCTGTTGGTGGTTTAAGAAAGGAACACACATGCAATGACTCTGGTGGATCCATGTGGTATAGGAAAAGAAGTCACATGCAATGAATTTGGTGGTGGTTTAAGCAAGGAACACACATGTAATGACACTAGTGGATCCATGTGGTTCGGAAAAATAAGACACCTGTAATGACTCTGGTGGTGGTTTTGGAAAGGAGGACACATGCAATTACTATGGTGGTGGTTTAGGAAAAGAAGACACATGTAATGACTCTGACGGTGGCTTAGGAAAAGAAGACACATGCAATGACTCTAGTGGTGGTTTATGGAAGGAACACACATGCAATGACTCTAGTGGTGGTTTAGGAAAGGAACACACATGCAATGACTCTGGTGGTGGTTTAGGAAAGGAAGACACATTCAATGACTCTTGTGGTGGTTTAGGAAAAGAAGACACATGCAATGACTCTAGTGGTGGTTTTGGAAAAAACACACGTTCATTGGCTCTGGTGCTGGTTTAGGAAAGAAACACACATGCAATGACTCTGGTGGTGGTTTAGTAAAAGGAACAAACATGTAATGACTCAGGTGGTGGTTTAGGAAAAGAAGACACATGTAATGACTCTGACGGTGGCTTAGGAAAAGAAGACACATGTAATGACTCTAGTGGTGGTTTAGGGAAGGAACACACATGCAATGACTCTAGTGGTGGTTTAGGAAAGGAACACACATGCAATGACTCTGGTGGTTGTTTAGGAAAGGAAGACACATTCAATGACTCTAGTGGTGGTTCAGGAAAAGAAGATACATGCAATGACTCTATTGGTGGTTTAGGAAAAGAACACATGTGTAATGACTCTAGCGGTGGTTTTGGAAAAGAACAAACATTCAATGACTCTGGTGGTAGTTTAGGAAAGAAACACAAATGCAATGACTCTGGTGGTGGTTAGGAAAGGCACAAACATGCAATGACTCTGGTGGTGGTTTAGGAAACGAAGACACATGCAATGACCCTACTGGATCCATGTGGTTTAGGAAAAGAAGAAACACGTAATGACTCTGGTGGTGGTTTAGGAAAGGAAGACACATGCAATGACTTTGGTGGTGGTTTAGGAAAAGAAGACACATGCAATGACTCATAAATGTGGTTTAGGAAAGGAATACACATGCAATGACTCTAGGTGGCGGTTTAGGAAAGGGACACACAAGCAATGACTCTGGTGGTAGTTTAGGAAAGGAAGACACATGCAATGACTCTGATGGTAGTTTAGGAAATAAAGACACATGCAATGACTCTGGTGGTGGTTTAGGAAAAGAAGACACATGCAATGACTCTAATGGTGGTTTAGGAAAGGACCACACATGCAATGACTCTACTAGTGGTTTAAGAAAGGAACACACATGCAATGACTCTGGTGGATCCATGCGGTTTAGGAAAAGAAGACACATGCAATGAATCTGGTGGTTGGTTAAGAAAGGAACACACATGTAATGACACAACTGGATCCATGTGGTTTGGAAAAATAAGACACATGTAATGACTCTGGTGGTGGTTTTGGAAAGGAGGACACATGCAATTACTCTAGTGGTGGTTTAGGAAAGAAAGACACATGCAATGACTCTGGCGGTTGCTTAGGAAAAGAAGACACATGCAATGACTCTAGTGGTGGTTTAGGAAAGGAACACACATGCAATGACTCTAGTGGTGGTTTAGGAAAGGAACACACATGCAATGACTCTGGTGGTGGTTCAGGAAAGGAAGACACATTCAATGACTCTGGTGGTGGTTTAGGAAAGGAACACACATTCAATGACTCTGGTGGTGGTTTAGGAGAGAAACACACAAGCAATGACTCTGGTGGTGGTTTTGGAAAGGTGGACACATGCAATTACTCTGGTGGTGGTTTAGGGAGTAACACACATGCAATGAC
Source organism: Avena sativa (assembly GCA_916181665.1). NCBI lineage: Eukaryota > Viridiplantae > Streptophyta > Magnoliopsida > Poales > Poaceae > Avena > Avena sativa. Next base: position 369,677,301 of record OV702291.1, on the reverse strand, counting down.
TCTGGTGGATCCATGTGGTTTAGGAAAAGAAGACACATCTAATGACTCTGTTGGTGGTTTAGGAAAGGAAGACACATGCAATGACTTTGGCGGTGGTTTAGGAAAAGAAGACGCATGTTCAATGACTATGGTGGTGGTTTAGGAAAGACACACACATGGAATGACTCTGGTGGTGGTTTAGGAAAGGAAGACACATGCAATGACTCTGGTGGATCCATGTGATTTAGGAAAAAAAGACACATGTAATGACTCTGGTGGTGGTTTAGGAAAGGAAGACACATGCAATGACTCTAATGGTGGTTTAGGAAAGGACCACACATGCAATGACTCTACTGGTGGTTTAAGAAAGGAACACACATGCAATGACTCTACTAGTGGTTTAAGAAAGGAACACACATGTAATGACTCTGGTGGATCCATGCGGTTTAGGAAAAGAAGACACATGCAATGAATCTGGTGGTTGGTTAAGAAAGGAACACACATGTAATGACACTACTGGATCCATGTGGTTTGGAAAAATAAGACACATGTAATGACTCTGGTGATGGTTTTGGAAGGAGGACACATGCAATTACACTGGTGGTGGTTTAGGAAAGAAAGACACATGCAATGACTCTGGCGGTGGCTTAGAAAAAGAAGACACATGCAATGACTCTAGTGGTGGTTTAGGAAAGGAACATACATGCAATGACTCTAGTGGTGGTTTAGGAAAGGAAGACACATTCAATGACTCTGGTGGTGGTTTAGGAAAAGAAGACACATGCAATGACTCGGTTGGTGGTTTAGGAAAAGAACACACGTGTAATGACTCTAGTGGTGGTTTTGGAAAGGAACACACGTTCAATGACTCTGGTGGTGGTCTAGGAAAGAAACACACATGCAATGACTCTGGTGGTGGTTTAGGAAAGGAACAAACATGCAATGACTCTCGTGGTGGTTTAGGAAAGGAAGACACATGCAATGACTCTGGTGGAACCATGTGGTTTAGGAAAAGAAGACACATGTAATGACTCTGGTGGTGGTTTAGGAAAGGAAGACACATGCAATGACTTTGGTGGTGGTTTAGGAAAAGAAGACACATGCAATGACTCATAAATGTGGTTTAGGAAAGGAATACACATGCAATGACTCTAGGTGGCGGTTTAGGAAAGGGACACACATGCAATGACTCTGGTGGTAGTTTAGGAAAGGAAGACACATGCAATGACTCTGGTGGTAGTTTAGGAAAGGAAGACACATGCAATGACTCTTGTGGTGGTTTAGGAAAATAAGACACATGCAATGACTCTAATGGTGGTTTAGGAAAGGACCACACATGCAATGACTCTACTAGTGGTTTAAGAAAGGAACACACATGCAATGACTCTGGTGGATCCATGCGGTTTAGGAAAAGAAGACACATGCAATGAATCTGGTGGTTGGTTAAGAAAGGAACACACATGTAATGACACAACTGGATCCATGTGGTTTGGAAAAATAAGACACATGTAATGACTCTGGTGGTGGTTTTGGAAAGGAGGACACATGCAATTACTCTAGTGGTGGTTTAGGAAAGAAAGACACATGCAATGACTCTGGCGGTGGCTTAGGAAAAGAAGACACATGCAATGACTCTAGTGGTGGTTTAGGAAAGGAACACACATGCAATGACTCTAGTGGTGGTTTAGGAAAGGAACACACATGCAATGACTCTGGTGGTGGTTTAGGAAAGGAAGACACATTCAATGACTCTGGTGGTGGTTTAGGAAAAGAAGACACATGCAATGACTCGGATGGTGGTTTAGGAAAAGAACACACGTGTAAGGACTCTAGTGGTGGTTTTGGACAAGAACACACGTTCAATGACTCTGGTGGTGGTCTAGGAAAGAAACACACATGCAATGACTCTGGTGGTGGTTTAGGAAAGGAACAAACATGCAATGACTCTCGTGGTGGTTTAGGAAAGGAAGACACATGCAATGACTCTGGTGGAACCATGTGGTTTAGGAAAAGAAGACACATGTAATGACTCTGGTGGTGGTTTCGGAAAGGAAGACACATGCAATGACTTTGGTGGTGGTTTAGGAAAAGAAGACACATGCAATTACTCATAAATGTGGTTTAGGAAAGGAATACACATGCAATGACTCTAGGTGGCGGTTTAGGAAAGGGACACACATGCAATGACTCTGGTGGTAGTTTAGGAAAGGAAGACACATGCAATGACTCTGGTGGTGGTTTAGGAAAATAAGACACATGCAATGACTCTAATGGTGGTTTAGGAAAGGACCACACATGCAATGACTCTACTAGTGGTTTAAGAAAGGAACACACATGCAATGACTCTGGTGGATCCATGCGGTTTAGGAAAAGAAGACACATGCAATGAATCTGGTGGTTGGTTAAGAAAGGAACACACATGTAATGACACAACTGGATCCATGTGGTTTGGAAAAATAAGACACATGTAATGACTCTGGTGGTGGTTTTGGAAAGGAGGACACATGCAATTACTCTAGTGGTGGTTTAGGAAAGAAAGACACATGCAATGACTCTGGCGGTGGCTTAGGAAAAGAAGACACATGCAATGACTCTAGTGGTGGTTTAGGAAAGGATCACACATGCAATGACTCTAGTGGTGGTTTAGGAAAGGAACACACATGCAATGACTCTGGTGGTGGTTTAGGAAAGGAAGACACATTCAATGACTCTGGTGGTGGTTTAGGAAAAGAAGACACATGCAATGACTCGGATGGTGGTTTAGGAAAAGAACACACGTGTAAGGACTCTAGTGGTGGTTTTGGAAAAGAACACACGTTCAATGACTCTGGTGGTGGTCTAGGAAAGAAACACACATGCAATGACTCTGGTGGTGGTTTAGGAAAGGAACAAACATGCAATGACTCTCGTGGTGGTTTAGGAAAGGAAGACACATGCAATGACTCTGGTGGAACCATGTGGTTTAGGAAAAGAAGACACATGTAATGACTCTGGTGGTGGTTTCGGAAAGGAAGACACATGCAATGACTTTGGTGGTGGTTTAGGAAAATAAGACACATGCAATGACTCATAAATGTGGTTTAGGAAAGGAATACACATGCAATGACTCTAGGTGGCGGTTTAGGAAAGGGACACACATGCAATGACTCTGGTGGTAGTTTAGGAAAGGAAGACACATGCAATGACTCTGGTGGTGGTTTAGGAAAATAAGACACATGCAATGACTCTAATGGTGGTTTAGGAAAGGACCACACATGCAATGACTCTACTAGTGGTTTAAGAAAGGAACACACATGCAATGACTCTGGTGGATCCATGCGGTTTAGGAAAAGAAGACACATGCAATGAATCTGGTGGTTGGTTAAGAAAGGAACACACATGTAATGACACAACTGGATCCATGTGGTTTGGAAAAATAAGACACATGTAATGACTCTGGTGGTGGTTTTGGAAAGGAGGACACATGCAATTACTCTAGTGGTGGTTTAGGAAAGAAAGACACATGCAATGACTCTGGCGGTTGCTTAGGAAAAGAAGACACATGCAATGACTCTAGTGGTGGTTTAGGAAAGGAACACACATGCAATGACTCTAGTGGTGGTTTAGGAAAGGAACACACATGCAATGACTCTGGTGGTGGTTTAGGAAAGGAAGACACATTCAATGACTCTGGTGGTGGTTTAGGAAAAGAAGACACATGCAATGACTCGGATGGTGGTTTAGGAAAAGAACACACGTGTAAGGACTCTAGTGGTGGTTTTGGAAAAGAACACACGTTCAATGACTCTGGTGGTGGTTTAGGAAAGAAACACACATGCAATGACTCTGGTGGTGGTGTAGGAAAGGAACAAACATGCAATGACTCTCGTGGTGGTTTAGGAAAGGAAGACACATGCAATGACTCTGGTGGATCCATGTGGTTTAGGAAAAGAAGTCACATGTAATGACTCTGGTGGTGGTTTAGGAAAGGAAGACACATGCAATGACTTTGGTGGTGGTTTAGAAAAATAAGACACATGCAATGACTCTAATGGTGGTTTAGGAAAGGACCACACATGCAATGACTCTACTAGTGGTTTAAGAAAGGAACACACATGCAATGACTCTGGTGGATCCATGCGGTTTAGGAAAAGAAGACACATGCAATGAATCTGGTGGTTGGTTAAAAAAGGAACACACATGTGATGACACTACTAGATCCATGTGGTTTGGAAATATAAGACACATGCAATGACTCTGGTGGTGGTTTAGGAAAGGAAGACACATTCAATGACTCTGGTGGTGGTTTACGAAAACAAGACACATGCAATGACTCTGTTGGTGGTTTAGGACAAGAACACATGTGTAATGACTCTAGTGGTAGTTTTGGAAAAGGACACACATTCAATGACTCTGGTGGTGGTTTAGGAGAGAAACACACAAGCAATGACTCTACTGGTGGTTTAGGAAAGGAAGACACATTCAATGACTCTGGTGGTGGTTTAGGGAGGAACACACATGCAATGACTCTGGTGGATCCATGTGGTTTAGGAAAAGAAGACACATCTAATGACTCTGTTGGTGGTTTAGGAAAGGAAGACACATGCAATGACTTTGGCGGTGGTTTAGGAAAAGAAGACGCGTGCAATGACTCTTATGCTGGTTTACGAAAGGAACACAGATGCAATGTCTCTGCTGGTGGTTTAAGAAAGGAACACACATGCAATGACTCTGGTGGATCCATGTGGTATAGGAAAAGAAGTCACATGCAATGAATCTGGTGGTGGTTTAAGCAAGGAACACACATGTAATGACACTAGTGGATCCATGTGGTTTGGAAAAATAAGACACATGTAATGACTCTGGTGGTGGTTTTGGAAAGGAGGACACATGCAATTACTCTGGTGGTGGTTTAGGAAAGAAAGACACATGCAATGACTCTGGCGGTGGCTTAGGAAAAGAAGACACATGCAATGACTCTAGTGGTGGTTTAGGAAAGGAACATACATGCAATGACTCTAGTGGTGGTTTAGGAAAGGAACACACATGCTATGACTCTGGTGGTTGTTTAGGAAAGGAAGACACATTCAATGACTCTGGTGGTGGTTTAGGAAAAGAAGACACATGCAATGACTCGGATGGTGGTTTAGGAAAAGAACACACGTGTAAGGACTCTAGTGGTGGTTTTGGAAAGGAAGACACATTCAATGACTCTAGTGGTGGTTTAGGGAAGGAACACACATGCAATGACTCTAGTGGTGGTTTAGGAAAGGAATACACATGCAATGACTCTGGTGGTGGTTTAGGAAAGGAAGACACATTCAATGACTCTGGTGGTGGTTTAGGAAAAGAATACACATGCAATGGCTCGGTTGGTGGTTTAGGAAAAGAACACACGTGTAATGACTCTAGTGGTGGTTTTGGAAAAGAACACACATTCAATGACTCTGGTGGTGGTTTTGGAAAAGAACACATGTTCAATGACTCTGGTGGTGGTTTAGGAAAGACACACACATGCAATGACTCTGGTGGTGGTTTAGGAAAGGAAGACACATGCAATGACTCTGGTGGATCCATGTGATTTAGGAAAAAAAGACACACGTAATGACTCTGGTGGTGGTTTAGGAAAGGAAGACACATGCAATGACTCTAATGGTGGTTTAGGAAAGGACCACACATGCAATGACTCTACTGGTGGTTTAAGAAAGGAACACACATGCAATGACTCTACTCGTGGTTTAAGAAAGGAACACACATGTAATGACTCTGGTGGATCCATGCGGTTTAGGAAAAGAAGACACATGCAATGAATCTGGTGGTTGGTTAAGAAAGGAACACACATGTAATGGCACTACTGGATCCATGTGGTTTGGAAAAATAAGACACATGTAATGACTCTGGTGATGGTTTTGGAAAGGAGGACACATGCAATTACATTGGTGGTGGTTTAGGAAAGAAAGACACATGCAATGACTCTGGCGGTGGCTTAGGAAAAGAAGACACATGCAATGACTCTAGTGGTGGTTTAGGAAAGGAACATACATGCAATGACTCTAGTGGTGGTTTAGGAAAGGAACACACATGCTATGACTCTGGTGGTTGTTTAGGAAAGGAAGACACATTCAATGACTCTGGTGGTGGTTTAGGAAAAGAAGACACATGCAATGACTCGGATGGTGGTTTAGGAAAAGAACACACGTGTAAGGACTCTAGTGGTGGTTTTGGAAAGGAAGACACATTCAATGACTCTGGTGGTGGTCTAGGAAAGAAACACACATGCAATGACTCTGGTGGTGGTTTAGGAAATGAACAAACATGCAATGACTCTCGTGGTGGTTTAGGAAAGGAAGACACATGCAATGACTCTGGTGGAACCATGTGGTTTAGGAAAAGAAGACTCATGTAATGACTCTGGTGGTGGTTTAGGAAAGGAAGACACATGTAATGACTTTGGTGGTGGTTTAGGAAAAGAAGACACATGCAATGACTCATAAATGTGGTTTAGGAAAGGAATACACATGTAATGACTCTAGGTGGCGGTTTAGGAAAGGGACACACATGCAATGACTCTGGTGGTAGTTTAGGAAAGGAAGACACATGCAATGACTCTGGTGGTAGTTTAGGAAAGGAAGACACATGCAATGACTCTGGTGGTGGTTTAGGAAAAGAAGACACATGCAATGACTCTAATGGTGGTTTAGGAAAGGACCACACATGCAATGACTCTACTAGTGGTTTAAGAAAGGAACACACATGCAATGACTCTGGTGGATCCATGCGGTTTAGGAAAAGAAGACACATGCAATGAATCTGGTGGTTGGTTAAGAAAGGAACACACATGTAATGACACAACTGGATCCATGTGGTTTGGAAAAATAAGACACATGTAATGACTCTGGTGGTGGTTTTGGAAAGGAGGACACATGCAATTACTCTAGTGGTGGTTTAGGAAAGAAAGACACATGCAATGACTCTGGCGGTTGCTTAGGAAAAGAAGACACATGCAATGACTCTAGTGGTGGTTTAGGAAAGGAACACGCATGCAATGACTCTAGTGGTGGTTTAGGAAAGGAACACACATGCAATGACTCTGGTGGTGGTTTAGGAAAGGAAGACACATTCAATGACTCTGGTGGTGGTTTAGGAAAATAAGACACATGCAATGACTCGGATGGTGGTTTAGGAAAAGAACACACGTGTAAGGACTCTAGTGGTGGTTTTGGAAAAGAACACACGTTCAATGACTCTGGTGGTGGTTTAGGAAAGAAACACACATGCAATGACTCTGGTGGTGGTGTAGGAAAGGAACAAACATGCAATGACTCTCGTGGTGGTTTAGGAAAGGAAGACACATGCAATGACTCTGGTGGATCCATGTGGTTTAGGAAAAGAAGTCACATGTAATGACTCTGGTGGTGGTTTAGGAAAGAAAGACACATGCAATGACTTTGGTGGTGGTTTAGAAAAATAAGACACATGCAATGACTCTAATGGTGGTTTAGGAAAGGACCACACATGCAATGACTCTACTAGTGGTTTAAGAAAGGAACACACATGCAATGACTCTGGTGGATCCATGCGGTTTAGGAAAAGAAGACACATGCAATGAATCTGGTGGTTGGTTAAAAAAGGAACACACATGTAATGACACTACTAGATCCATGTGGTTTGGAAATATAAGACACATACAATGACTCTAGTGGTGGTTTTGGAAAGGAGGACACATGCAATTACTCTGGTGGTGGTTTAGGAAAGGAAGACACATTCAATGACTCTGGTGGTGGTTTAAGAAAAGAAGACACATGCAATGACTCTGTTGGTGGTTTAGGACAAGAACACATGTGTAATGACTCTAGTGTTGGTTTTGGAAAAGAACACACATTCAATGACTCTGGTGGTGGTTTAGGAGGGAAACACACAAGCAATGACTCTATTGGTGGTTTAGGAAAGGAAGACACATTCAATGACTCTGGTGGTGGTTTAGGGAGGAACACACATGCAATGACTCTGGTGGATCCATGTGGTTTAGGAAAAGAAGACACATCTAATGACTCTCTTGGTGGTTTAGGAAAGGAAGACACATGCAATGACTTTGGCGGTGGTTTAGGAAAAGAAGACGCGTGCAATGACTCTTATGCTGGTTTAGGAAAGGAACACAGATGCGATGTCTCTGCTGGTGGTTTAAGAAAGGAACACACATGCAATGACTCTGGTGGATCCATGTGGTATAGGAAAAGAAGTCACATGTAATGAATCTGGTGGTGGTTTAAGCAAGGAACACACATGTAATGACACTAGTGGATCCATGTGGTTTGGAAAAATAAGACACATGTAATGACGCTGGTGGTGGTTTTGGAAAGGAGGACACATGCAATTACTCTGGTGGTGGTTTAGGAAAGAAAGACACATGCAATGACTCTGGCGGTGGCTTAGGAAAACAAGACACATGCAATGACTCTAGTGGTGGTTTAGGGAAGGAACACACATGCAATGACTCTAGTGGTGGTTTAGGAAAGGAATACACATGCAATGACTCTGGTGGTGGTTTAGGAAAGGAAGACACATTCAATGACTATGGTGGTGGTTTAGGAAAAGAAGACACATGCAATGACTCGGTTGGTGGTTTAGGAAAAGAACACACGTGTAATGACTCTAGTGGTGGTTTTGGAAAAGAACACACGTTCAATGACTCTGGTGGTGGTTTTGGAAAAGAACACATGTTCAATGACTCCGGTGGTGGTTTAGGAAAGACACACACATGCAATGACTCTGGTGGTGGTTTAGGAAAGGAAGACACATGCAATGACTCTGGTGGATCCATGTGATTTAGGAAAAAAAAGACACATGTAATGACTCTGGTGGTGGTTTAGGAAAGGAAGACACATGCAATGACTCTAATGGTGGTTTAGGAAAGGACCACACATGCAATTACTCTACTGGTGGTTTAAGAAAGGAACACACATGCAATGACTCTACTAGTGGTTTAAGAAAGGAACACACATGTAATGACTCTGGTGGATTCATGCGGTTTAGGAAAATAAGACACATGCAATGAATCTGGTGGTTGGTTAAGAAAGGAACACACATGTAATGGCACTACTGGATCCATGTGGTTTAGAAAAATAAGACACATGTAATGACTCTGGTGATGGTTTTGGAAAGGAGGACACATGCAATTACATTGGTGGTGGTTTAGGAAAGAAAGACACATGCAATGACTCTAGCGGTGGCTTAGGAAAAGAAGACACATGCAATGACTCTAGTGGTGGTTTAGGAAAGGAACATACATGCAATGACTCTAGTGGTGGTTTAGGAAAGGAACACACATGCTATGACTCTCGTGGTTGCTTAGGAAAGGAAGACACATTCAATGACTCTGGTGGTGGTTTAGGAAAAGAAGACACATGCAATGACTCGGTTGGTGGTTTAGGAAAAGAACACACGTGTAATGACTCTAGTGGTGGTTCTGGAAAAGAACACACGTTCAATGACTCTGGTGGTGGTCTAGGAAAGAAACACACATGCAATGACTCTGGTGGTGGTTTAGGAAAGGAACAAACATGCAATGACTCTCGTGGTGGTTTAGGAAAGGAAGACACATGCAATGACTCTGGTGGAACCATGTGGTTTAGGAAAAGAAGACACATGTAATGACTCTGGTGGTGGTTTAGGAAAGGAAGACACATGCAATGACTTTGGTGGTGGTTTAGGAAAAGAAGACACATGCAATGACTCATCAATGTGGTTTAGGAAAGGAATACACATGCAATGACTCTAGGTGGCGGTTTAGGAAAGGGACACACATGCAATGACTCTGGTGGTAGTTTAGGAAAGGAAGACCCATGCAATGACTCTGGTGGTAGTTTAGGAAGGGAAGACACATGCAATGACTCTGGTGGTTTAGGAAAAGAAGACACATGCAATGACTCTAATGGTGGTTTAGGAAAGGACCACACATGCAATGACTCTACTAGTGGTTTAAGAAAGGAACACACATGCAATGACTCTGGTGGATCCATGCGGTTTAGGAAAAGAAGACACATGCAATGAATCTGGTGATTGGTTAAGAAAGGAACACACATGTAATGACACAACTGGATCCATGTGGTTTGGAAAAATAAGACACATGTAATGACTCTGGTGGTGGTTTTGGAAAGGAAGACACATGCAATTACTCTGGTGGTGGTTTAGGAAAGAAAGACACATGCAATGACTCTGGCGGTGGCTTAGGAAAAGAAGACACATGCAATGACTCTAGTGGTGGTTTAGGAAAGGAACACACATGCAATGACTCTAGTGGTGGTTTAGGAAAGGAACACACATGCAATGACTCTAGTAGTGGTTTAGGAAAGGAAGACACATTCAATGACTCTGGTGGTGGTTTAGGAAAAGAAGACACATGCAATGACTCGGTTGGTGGTTTAGGAAAAGAACACACGTGTAAGGACTCTAGTGGTGGTTTTGGAAAAGAACACACGTTCAATGACTCTGGTGGTGGTTTAGGAAAGAAACTCACATGCAATGACTCTGGTGGTGGTGTAGGAAAGGAACAAACATGCAATGACTCTCGTGGTGGTTTAGGAAAGGAAGACACATGCAATGACTCTGGTGGATCCATGTGGTTTAGGAAAATAAGACACATGTAATGACTCTGGTGGTGGTTTAGGAAAGGATGACACAGGCAATGACTTTGGTGGTGGTTTAGGAAAATAAGACACATGCAATGACTCTAATGGTGGTTTAGGAAAGGACCACACATGCAATGACTCTACTAGTGGTTTAAGAAAGGAACACACATGCAATGACTCTGGTGGATCCATGCGGTTTAGGAAAAGAAGACATATGCAATGAATCTGGTGGTTGGTTAAAAAAGGAACACACATGTAATGACACTACTAGATCCATGTGGTTTGGAAATATAAGACACATGCAATGACTCTAGTGGTGGTTTTGGAAAGGAGGACACATGCAATTACTCTGGTGGTGGTTTAGGAAAGGAAGACACATTCAATGACTCTGGTGGTGGTTTACGAAAGTAAGACACATGCAATGACTCTGTTGGTGGTTTAGGATAAGAACACATGTGTAATGACTCTAGTGGTGGTTTTGGAAAAGAACACACATTCAATGACTCTGTTGGTGGTTTAGGAGAGAAACACACAAGCAATGACTCTAGTGGTGGTTTAGGAAAGGAAGACACATTCAATGACTCTCGTGGTGGTTTAGGAAAGGAAGACACATGCAATGACTCTGGTGGATCCATGTGGTTTAGGAAAAGAAGACAGATGCAATGACTTTGGTGATGGTTTAGGAAAGGAAGACCCATGCAATGACTCTTATGCTGGTTTAGGAAAGGAACACAGATCCAATGTCTCTGCTGGTGGTTTAAGAAAGGAACACACATGCAATGACTCTGGTGGATCCATGTGGTATAGGAAAAGAAGTCACATGCAATGAATCTGGTGGTGGTTTAAGCAAGGAACACACATGTAATGACACTAGTGGATCCATGTGGTTTGGAAAAATAAGGCACATGTAATGACTCTGGTGGTGGTTTTGGAAAGGAGGACACATGTAATTACTCTGGTGGTGGTTTAGGAAAGAAAGACACATGCAATGACTCTGGCGGTGGCTTAGGAAAACAAGACACATGCAATGACTCTAGTGGTGGTTTAGGGAAGGAACACACATGCAATGACTCTAGTGGTGGTTTAGGAAAGGAATACACATGCAATGACTCTGGTGGTGGTTTAGGAAAGGAAGACACATTCAATGACTCTGGTGGTGGTTTAGGAAAAGAAGACACATGCAATGACTCGGTTGGTGGTTTAGGAAAAGAACACACGTGTAATGACTCTAGTGGTGGTTTTGGAAAAGAACACATGTTCAATGACTCTGGTGGTGGTTTAGGAAAGACACACACATGCAATGAGTCTGGTGGTGGTTTAGGAAAGGAAGACACATGCAATGACTCTGGTGGATGCATGTGGTTTAGGAAAAGAAGACATATGTAATGACTCTGGTGGTGGTTTAGGAAAGGAAGACACATGTAATGACTTTGGTGGTGGTTTAGAAAAAGAAGACACATGCAATGACTCTGATGGTGGTTTAGGAAAGGAACACACATGCAATGACTCTGCTGGTGGTTTAAGAAAGGAACACACATGGAATGACTCTGGTGGATCCATGTGGTTTAGGAAAAGAAGACACATGCAATGACTCTGGTGGTGGTTTAAGAAAGGAACACACATGCAATGACACTAGTGGATCCATGTGGTTTGGGAAAATAAGACACATGCAATGACTCTGGTGGTGGTTTTGGAAAAGAGGACACATGAAATTAATCTAGTGGTGGTTTAGGAAAGGAAGACACATGCAATTACTCTGGTGGTGGTTTAGGAAAACAAGACACATGCAATGACTCTAGTGGTGGTTTAGGAAAGGAACACACATGCAATGACTCTAGTGGTGGTTTAGGAAAGGAAGACCCATTTAATGAATCTGGTGGTTGTTTTGGAAAGGAAAACACGTGCAATGACTCTGGTGGACCCATGTGGTTTAGGAAAAGAAGACACATGCAATGACTCTGGTGGTGGTTTAGGAAAGGAACACACATGCAATGACTCTGGTGGATCCATGTGGTTTAGGAAAACAAGACACATGTAATGACTCTGGTGGTGGTTTAGGAAAGGAAGACACATGCAATGACTTTGGTGGTGGTTTAGGAAAAGAAGACACATGCAATGACTCTTATGGTGGTTTAGGAAATGAACACACATGCAATGACTCTGTTGGTGGTTTAAGAAAGGAACACACATGCAATGACTCTGGTGGATCCATGTGGTATAGGAAAAGAAGTCACATGCAATGAATCTGGTGGTGGTTTTGGAAAGGAGGACACATGCAATTGTTCTGGTGGTGGTTTAGGAAAAGAAGACACATGCAATGACTCTGACGGTGGCTTAGGAAAAGAAGACACATGCAATGACTCTAGTGGTGGTTTAGGGAAGGAACACACATGCAATGACTCTAGTGGTGGTTTAGGAAAGGAACACAGATGCAATGACTCTGTTGGTGGTTTAGGAAAGGAAGACACATTCAATGACTCAGGTGGTGGTTTAGGAAAAGAAGACACATGCAATGACTCTAGTGGTGGTTTTGGAAAAGAGAACACATGCAATGACTCTGGTGGTGGTTTAGGAAAGGAAGACACATTCAATGACTCTAGTGGTGGTTCAGGAAAAGAAGACACATGCAATGACTCTATTGGTGGTTTAGGAAAGGAAGACACATGCAATGACCCTGGTGGATCCATGTGGTTTAGGAAAAGAAGACACACGTAATGACTCTGGTGGTGGTTTAGGAAAGGAACATACATGCAATGACTCTAGTGGTGGTTTAGGAAAGGAACACACATGCAATGACTCTGGTGGTTGTTTAGGAAAGGAAGACACATTCAATGACTGTGGTGGTGGTTTAGGAAAAGAAGACACATGCAATGACTCGGTTGGTGGTTTAGGAAAAGAACACACGTGTAATGACTCTAGTGGTGGTTTTGGAAAAGAACACATGTTCAATGACTCTGGTGGTGGTTTAGGAAAGGAACAGACATGCAATGACTCTCGTGGTGGTTTAGGAAAGGAAGACACATGCAATGACTCTGGTGGATCCATGTGGTTTAGGAAAAGAAGACACATGTAATGACTCTGGTGGTTGTTTAGGAAAGGAAGACACATGCAATGACTTTGGTGATGGTTTAGGAAAAGAAGACTCATGCAATGACTCTAATGGTGGTTTAGGAAAGGACCACACATGCAATGACTCTACTAGTGGTTTAAGAAAGGAACACACATGCAATGACACTGGTGGATCCATGCGGTTTAGGAAAATAAGACACATGCAATGAATCGGGTGGTTGGTTAAGAAAGGAACACACATGTAATGACACTAATGGATCCATATGGTTTGGAAAATAAGACACATGCAATGACTCTGATGGTGGTTTTGGAAAGGAGGACACATGCAATTACTCTGGTGGTGGTTTAGGAAAGGAAGACACATGCAATGACTCTGGCGGTGGCTTAGGAAAACAAGACACATGCAATGACTCTAGTGGTGGTTTAGGAAAGGAACACACATGCAATGACTCTAGTGGTGGTTTAATAAAGGAACACACATGCAATGAATCTGGTGGTGGTTTAGGAAAGGGATACACATTCAATGACTCTAGTGGTGGTTTGGGAAAAGAAGACACATGCAATGACTCTGTTGGTGGTTTACGAAAAGAACACACGTGTAATGACTCTAGTGGTGGTTTTGGAAAAGAACACACATTCAATGACTCTGGTGGTGGTTTAGGAAAGAAACACACATGCAATGACTCTGGTGGTGGTTTAGGAAAGGAACAAACATGCAATGACTATAGTGGTGGTTTAGGAAAGGAAGACACATGCAATGACTCTGGTGGATGCATGTGGTTTAGGAAAATAAGACATATGTAATGACTCTGGTGGGGGTTTAGGAAAGGAAGACACATGTAATGACTTTGGTGGTGGTTTAGAAAAAGAAGACACATGCAATGACTCTGGTGGTGGTTTAGGAAAGGAACACACATGCAATGACTCTGCTGGTGGTTTAAGAAAGGAACACACATGCAATGACTCTGGTGGATCCATGTGGTTTAGGAAAAGAAGACACATGAAATGACTCTGGTGGTGGTTTAAGAAAGGAACACACATGCAATGACACTAGTGGATCCATGTGGTTTGGGGAAATAAGACACATGCAATGACCCGGGTGGTGGTTTTGGAAAAGAGGACACATGAAATTAATCTAGTGGTGGTTTAGGAAAGGAAGACACATTCAATGACTCTGGTGGTGGTTTACGAAAAGAAGACACATGCAATGACTCAGTTGGTGGTTTAGGAAAAGAACACACGTGTAATGACTCTTGTGGTGGTTTTGGAAAAGAACACACGTTCAATGACTCTGGTGGTTGTTTTGAAAAGGAAAACACATGCAATGACTCTGCTGGATCCATGTGGTTTAGGAAAAGAAGACACATGCAATGACTCTGGTGGTGGTCTAGGAAAGGAACACACATGCAATGACTCTGGTGGATCCATGTGGTTTAGGAAAACAAGACACATGTAATGACTCTGGTGGTGGTTTAGGAAAGGAAGACACATGCAATGACTTTGGTGGTGGTTTAGGAAAAGAAGACACATGCAATGACTCTTATGGTGGTTTAGGAAAGGAACACACATGCAATGACTCTGTTGGCGGTTTAAGAAAGGAACACACATGCAATGACTCTGGTGGATCCATGTGGTATAGGAAAAGAAGTCACATGCAATGAATCTGGTGGTGGTTTAAGCAAGGAACACACATGTAATGACACTAGTGGATCCATGTGGTTTCGAAAAATAAGACACATGCAATGACTCTGGTGGTGGTTTTGGAAAGGAGGACACATGCAATTGTTCTGGTGGTGGTTTAGGAAAAGAAGACACATGCAATGACTCTGACGGTGGCTTAGGAAAAGAAGACACATGCAATGACTCTAGTGGTGGTTTAGGGAAGGAACACACATGCAATGACTCTAGTGGTGGTTTAGGAAAGGAACACACATGCAATGACTCTGGTGGTGGTTTAGGAAAGGAAGACACATTCAATGACTCTGGTCATGGTTTAGGAAAAGAAGACACATGCAATGACTCTAGTGGTGGTTTTGGAAAAGAGAACACGTTCATTGGCTCTGGTGGTGGTTTAGGAAAGAAACACACATGCAATGACTCTGGTGGTGGTTTAGTAAAGGAACAAACATGTAATGACTCTGGTGGTGGTTTAGGAAAGGAAGACACATGCAATGACTCTGGTGGATCCATGTGGTTTAGGAAAAGAAGACACATGTAATGACTCTGGTGCTGGTTTAGGAAAGAAACACACATGCAATGACTCTGGTGGTGGTTTAGGAAAGGAACAAACATGCAATGACTCTAGTGGTGGTTTAGGAAAGGAAGACACATGCAATGACTCTGGTGGATGCATGTGGTTTAGGAAAAGAAGACATATCTAATGACTCTGGTGGTGGTTTAGGAAAGGAAGACACATGTAATGACTTTGGTGGTGGTTTAGAAAAGGAAGACACATGCAATGACTCTGATGGTGGTTTAGGAAAGGAACACACATGCAATGACTCTGCTGGTGGTTTATGAAAGGAACACACATGGAATGACTCTGGTGGATCCATGTGGTTTAGGAAAAGAAGACACGTGCAATGACTCTGGTGGTAGTTTAAGAAAGGAACACACATGCAATGACACTAGTGGATCCATGTGGTTTGGGAAAATAAGACACATGCAATGACTCTGGTGGTGGTTTTGGAAAAGAGGACACATGAAATTAATCTAGTGGTGGTTTAGGAAAGGAAGACACATGCAATGACTCTGGTGGTGGTTTAGGAAAACAAGACACATGCAATGACTCTAGTGGTGGTTTAGGAAAGGAACACACATGCAATGACTCTAGTGGTGGTTTAGGAAAGGAAGACACATTTAATGAATCTGGTGGTTGTTTTGGAAAGGAAAACACATGCAATGACTCTGGTGGATCCATGTGGTTTAGGAAAAGAAGACACATGCAATGACTCTGGTGGTGGTTTAGGAAAGGAACACACATGCAATAACTCTGGTGGATCCATGTGGTTTAGGAAAACAAGACACATGTAATGACTCTGGTGGTGGTTTAGGTGAGGAAGACACATGCAATGACTTTGGTGGTGGTTTAGGAAAAGAAGACACATATAATGACTCTTATGGTGGTTTAGGAAAGGAACACACATGCAATGACTCTGTTGGTGGTTTAAGAAAGGAACACACATGCAATGACTCTGGTTGATCCATGTGGTATAGGAAAAGAAGTCACATGCAATGAATCTGGTGGTGGTTTAAGCAAGGAACACACATGTAATGACACTAGTGGATCCATGTGGTTTGGAAAAATAAGACGCATGTAATGAATCTGGTGGTGGTTTTGGAAAGGAGGACACATGCAATTGTTCTGGTGGTGGTTTAGGAAAAGAAGACACATGCAATGACTCTGACGGTGGCTTAGGAAAACAAGACACATGCAATGACTCTAGTGGTGGTTTAGGGAAGTAACACACATGCAATGACTCTAGTGGTGGTTTAGGAAAGGAACACACATGCAATGACTCTGGTGGTGGTTTAGGAAAGGAAGACACATTCAATGACTCTGGTGGTGGTTTAGGAAAAGAAGACACATGCAATGACTCTAGTGGTGGTTTTGGAAAAGAGAACACGTTCATTGGCTCTGGTGGTGGTTTAGGAAAGAAACACACATGCAATGACTCTGGTGGTGGTTTAGTAAAGGAACAAACATGTAATGACTCTGGTGGTGGTTTACGAAAGGAAGACACATGCAATGACTCTAGTGGATCCATGTTGTTTAGGAAAAGAAGACACATGTAATGACTCTGGTGGTGGTTTAGGAAAGGAAGACACATGCAAAGACTTTGGTGGTGGTTTAGGAAAAGAAGACACATGCAATGACTCTGATGGTGGTTTAGTAAAGGACCACACATGCAATGACTTTGTTGGATCCATGCGGTTTAGGAAAAGAAGACACATTCAATGAATCTGGTGGTTGGTTAAGAAAGGAACACACATGTAAGGACACTACTGGATCTATGTGGTTTGGAAAAATAAGACACATGCAATGACTCTGGTGGTGGTTTTGGAAAGGAGGACACATGCAATTACTCTGGTGGTGGTTTAGGAAAGGAAGACACATGCAATGACTCTGGTGGTGACTTAGGAAAAGAAGACAATGACTCTAGTGGTGGTTTAGGAAAGGAACACACATGCAATGACTCTAGTGGTGGTTTAGGAAAGGAACACACATGCAATGACTCTGGTGGTGGTTTAGGAAAGGAAGACACATTCAATGACTCTAGTGGTGGTTCAGGAAAAGAAGACACATGCAATGACTCTATTGGTGGTTTAGGAAAAGAACACACGTGTAATGACTCTAGTGGTGGTTTTGGAAAAGAACACACATTCAATGACTCTGGTGGTTTAGGAAACAAACACATATGCAATGACTCTGGTGGTGGTTTTGGAAAGGAGGACACATGCAATTGTTCTGGTGGTGGTTTAGGAAAAGAAGACACATGCAATGACTCTGACGGTGGCTTAGGAAAAGAAGACACATGCAATGACTCTAGTGGTGGTTTAGGGAAGTAACACACATGCAATGACTCTAGTGGTGGTTTAGGAAAGGAACACACATGCAATGACTCTGGTGGTGGTTTAGGAAAGGAAGACACATTCAATGACTCTGGTGGTGGTTTAGGAAAAGAAGACACATGCAATGACTCTAGTGGTGGTTTTGGAAAAGAGAACACGTTCATTGGCTCTGGTGGTGGTTTAGGAAAGAAACACACATGCAATGACTCTGGTGGTGGTTTAGTAAAGGAACAAACATGTAATGACTCTGGTGGTGGTTTAGGAAAGGAAGAAACATGCAATGACTCTAATGGTGGTTTAGGAAAGGACCACACATGCAATGACTCTACTAGTGGTTTAAGAAAGGAACACACATGCAATGACTCTGGTGGATCCATGCGGTTTAGGAAAAGAAGACACATGCAATGAATCTGGTGGTTGGTTAAGAAAGGAACACACATGTAATGACACTACTGGATCCATGTGGTTTGGAAATATAAGACACATGCAATGACTCTGGTGGTGGTTTTGGAAAGGAGGACACATGCAATTACTCTGCTGGTGGTTTAGGAAAGGAAGACACATTCAATGACTCTGGTGGTGGTTTAGGAAAAGAAGACACATGCAATGACTCTTTTGGTGGTTTAGGACAAGAAAACATGTGTAATGACTCTAGTGGTGGTTTTGGAAAAGAACACACATTCAATGACTCTGGTGGTGGTTTAGGAAAGGAAGACACATTCAATGACGCTAGTGGTGGTTCAGGAAAAGAAGACACATGCAATGACTCTATTGGTGGTTTAGGAAAAGAACACACGTGTAATGACTCTAGTGGTGGTTTTGGAAAAGAACACACGTTCAATGACTCTGGTGGTGGTTTTGGAAAAGAACACATGTTCAATGACTCTGGTGGTGGTTTAGGAAAGACACACACATGCAATGAGTCTGGTGGTGGTTTAGGAAAGGAAGACACATGCAATGACTCTGGTGGATGCATGTGGTTTAGGAAAAGAAGACATATGTAATGACTCTGGTGGTGGTTTAGGAAAGGAAGACACATGTAATGACTTTGGTGGTGGTTTAGAAAAAGAAGACACATGCAATGACTCTGATGGTGGTTTAGGAAAGGAACACACATGCAATGACTCTGCTGGTGGTTTAAGAAAGGAACACACATGGAATGACTCTGGTGGATCCATGTGGTTTAGGAAAAGAAGACACATGCAATGACTCTGGTGGTGGTTTAAGAAAGGAACACACATGCAATGACACTAGTGGATCCATGTGGTTTGGGAAAATAAGACACATGCAATGACTCTGGTGGTGGTTTTGGAAAAGAGGACACATGAAATTAATCTAGTGGTGGTTTAGGAAAGGAAGACACATGCAATTACTCTGGTGGTGGTTTAGGAAAACAAGACACATGCAATGACTCTAGTGGTGGTTTAGGAAAGGAACACACATGCAATGACTCTAGTGGTGGTTTAGGAAAGGAAGACCCATTTAATGAATCTGGTGGTTGTTTTGGAAAGGAAAACACGTGCAATGACTCTGGTGGACCCATGTGGTTTAGGAAAAGAAGACACATGCAATGACTCTGGTGGTGGTTTAGGAAAGGAACACACATGCAATGACTCTGGTGGATCCATGTGGTTTAGGAAAAAAAGACACATGTAATGACTCTGGTGGTGGTTTAGGAAAGGAAGACACATGCAATGACTTTGGTGGTGGTTTAGGAAAAGAAGACACATGCAATGACTCTTATGGTGGTTTAGGAAATGAACACACATGCAATGACTCTGTTGGTGGTTTAAGAAAGGAACACACATGCAATGACTCTGGTGGATCCATGTGGTATAGGAAAAGAAGTCACATGCAATGAATCTGGTGGTGGTTTTGGAAAGGAGGACACATGCAATTGTTCTGGTGGTGGTTTAGGAAAAGAAGACACATGCAATGACTCTGACGGTGGCTTAGGAAAAGAAGACACATGCAATGACTCTAGTGGTGGTTTAGGGAAGGAACACACATGCAATGACTCTAGTGGTGGTTTAGGAAAGGAACACAGATGCAATGACTCTGTTGGTGGTTTAGGAAAGGAAGACACATTCAATGACTCAGGTGGTGGTTTAGGAAAAGAAGACACATGCAATGACTCTAGTGGTGGTTTTGGAAAAGAGAACACATGCAATGACTCTGGTGGTGGTTTAGGAAAGGAAGACACATTCAATGACTCTAGTGGTGGTTCAGGAAAAGAAGACACATGCAATGACTCTATTGGTGGTTTAGGAAAGGAAGACACATGCAATGACCCTGGTGGATCCATGTGGTTTAGGAAAAGAAGACACACGTAATGACTCTGGTGGTGGTTTAGGAAAGGAACATACATGCAATGACTCTAGTGGTGGTTTAGGAAAGGAACACACATGCAATGACTCTGGTGGTTGTTTAGGAAAGGAAGACACATTCAATGACTGTGGTGGTGGTTTAGGAAAAGAAGACACATGCAATGACTCGGTTGGTGGTTTAGGAAAAGAACACACGTGTAATGACTCTAGTGGTGGTTTTGGAAAAGAACACATGTTCAATGACTCTGGTGGTGGTTTAGGAAAGGAACAGACATGCAATGACTCTCGTGGTGGTTTAGGAAAGGAAGACACATGCAATGACTCTGGTGGATCCATGTGGTTTAGGAAAAGAAGACACATGTAATGACTCTGGTGGTTGTTTAGGAAAGGAAGACACATGCAATGACTTTGGTGATGGTTTCGGAAAAGAAGACTCATGCAATGACTCTAATGGTGGTTTAGGAAAGGACCACACATGCAATGACTCTACTAGTGGTTTAAGAAAGGAACACACATGCAATGACACTGGTGGATCCATGCGGTTTAGGAAAATAAGACACATGCAATGAATCGGGTGGTTGGTTAAGAAAGGAACACACATGTAATGACACTAATGGATCCATATGGTTTGGAAAATAAGACACATGCAATGACTCTGATGGTGGTTTTGGAAAGGAGGACACATGCAATTACTCTGGTGGTGGTTTAGGAAAGGAAGACACATGCAATGACTCTGGCGGTGGCTTAGGAAAACAAGACACATGCAATGACTCTAGTGGTGGTTTAGGAAAGGAACACACATGCAATGACTCTAGTGGTGGTTTAATAAAGGAACACACATGCAATGAATCTGGTGGTGGTTTAGGAAAGGGATACACATTCAATGACTCTAGTGGTGGTTTGGGAAAAGAAGACACATGCAATGACTCTGTTGGTGGTTTACGAAAAGAACACACGTGTAATGACTCTAGTGGTGGTTTTGGAAAAGAACACACATTCAATGACTCTGGTGGTGGTTTAGGAAAGAAACACACATGCAATGACTCTGGTGGTGGTTTAGGAAAGGAACAAACATGCAATGACTATAGTGGTGGTTTAGGAAAGGAAGACACATGCAATGACTCTGGTGGATGCATGTGGTTTAGGAAAATAAGACATATGTAATGACTCTGGTGGGGGTTTAGGAAAGGAAGACACATGTAATGACTTTGGTGGTGGTTTAGAAAAAGAAGACACATGCAATGACTCTGGTGGTGGTTTAGGAAAGGAACACATATGCAATGACTCTGCTGGTGGTTTAAGAAAGGAACACACATGCAATGACTCTGGTGGATCCATGTGGTTTAGGAAAAGAAGACACATGAAATGACTCTGGTGGTGGTTTAAGAAAGGAACACACATGCAATGACACTAGTGGATCCATGTGGTTTGGGGAAATAAGACACATGCAATGACCCGGGTGGTGGTTTTGGAAAAGAGGACACATGAAATTAATCTAGTGGTGGTTTAGGAAAGGAAGACACATTCAATGACTCTGGTGGTGGTTTACGAAAAGAAGACACATGCAATGACTCGGTTGGTGGTTTAGGAAAAGAACACACGTGTAATGACTCTTGTGGTGGTTTTGGAAAAGAACACACGTTCAATGACTCTGGTGGTTGTTTTGAAAAGGAAAACACATGCAATGACTCTGCTGGATCCATGTGGTTTAGGAAAAGAAGACACATGCAATGACTCTGGTGGTGGTCTAGGAAAGGAACACACATGCAATGACTCTGGTGGATCCATGTGGTTTAGGAAAACAAGACACATGTAATGACTCTGGTGGTGGTTTAGGAAAGGAAGACACATGCAATGACTTTGGTGGTGGTTTAGGAAAAGAAGACACATGCAATGACTCTTATGGTGGTTTAGGAAAGGAACACACATGCAATGACTCTGTTGGTGGTTTAAGAAAGGAACACACATGCAATGACTCTGGTGGATCCATGTGGTATAGGAAAAGAAGTCACATGCAATGAATCTGGTGGTGGTTTAAGCAAGGAACACACATGTAATGACACTAGTGGATCCATGTGGTTTCGAAAAATAAGACACATGCAATGACTCTGGTGGTGGTTTTGGAAAGGAGGACACATGCAATTGTTCTGGTGGTGGTTTAGGAAAAGAAGACACATGCAATGACTCTGACGGTGGCTTAGGAAAAGAAGACACATGCAATGACTCTAGTGGTGGTTTAGGGAAGGAACACACATGCAATGACTCTAGTGGTGGTTTAGGAAAGGAACACACATGCAATGACTCTGGTGGTGGTTTAGGAAAGGAAGACACATTCAATGACTCTGGTCATGGTTTAGGAAAAGAAGACACATGCAATGACTCTAGTGGTGGTTTTGGAAAAGAGAACACGTTCATTGGCTCTGGTGGTGGTTTAGGAAAGAAACACACATGCAATGACTCTGGTGGTGGTTTAGTAAAGGAACAAACATGTAATGACTCTGGTGGTGGTTTAGGAAAGGAAGACACATGCAATGACTCTGGTGGATCCATGTGGTTTAGGAAAAGAAGACACATGTAATGACTCTGGTGCTGGTTTAGGAAAGAAACACACATGCAATGACTCTGGTGGTGGTTTAGGAAAGGAACAAACATGCAATGACTCTAGTGGTGGTTTAGGAAAGGAAGACACATGCAATGACTCTGGTGGATGCATGTGGTTTAGGAAAAGAAGACATATCTAATGACTCTGGTGGTGGTTTAGGAAAGGAAGACACATGTAATGACTTTGGTGGTGGTTTAGAAAAGGAAGACACATGCAATGACTCTGATGGTGGTTTAGGAAAGGAACACACATGCAATGACTCTGCTGGTGGTTTATGAAAGGAACACACATGGAATGACTCTGGTGGATCCATGTGGTTTAGGAAAAGAAGACACGTGCAATGACTCTGGTGGTAGTTTAAGAAAGGAACACACATGCAATGACACTAGTGGATCCATGTGGTTTGGGAAAATAAGACACATGCAATGACTCTGGTGGTGGTTTTGGAAAAGAGGACACATGAAATTAATCTAGTGGTGGTTTAGGAAAGGAAGACACATGCAATGACTCTGGTGGTGGTTTAGGAAAACAAGACACATGCAATGACTCTAGTGGTGGTTTAGGAAAGGAACACACATGCAATGACTCTAGTGGTGGTTTAGGAAAGGAAGACACATTTAATGAATCTGGTGGTTGTTTTGGAAAGGAAAACACATGCAATGACTCTGGTGGATCCATGTGGTTTAGGAAAAGAAGACACATGCAATGACTCTGGTGGTGGTTTAGGAAAGGAACACACATGCAATAACTCTGGTGGATCCATGTGGTTTAGGAAAACAAGACACATGTAATGACTCTGGTGGTGGTTTAGGTGAGGAAGACACATGCAATGACTTTGGTGGTGGATTAGGAAAAGAAGACACATATAATGACTCTTATGGTGGTTTAGGAAAGGAACACACATGCAATGACTCTGTTGGTGGTTTAAGAAAGGAACACACATGCAATGACTCTGGTTGATCCATGTGGTATAGGAAAAGAAGTCACATGCAATGAATCTGGTGGTGGTTTAAGCAAGGAACACACATGTAATGACACTAGTGGATCCATGTGGTTTGGAAAAATAAGACGCATGTAATGAATCTGGTGGTGGTTTTGGAAAGGAGGACACATGCAATTGTTCTGGTGGTGGTTTAGGAAAAGAAGACACATGCAATGACTCTAGTGGTGGTTTAGGGAAGTAACACACATGCAATGACTCTAGTGGTGGTTTAGGAAAGGAACACACATGCAATGACTCTGGTGGTGGTTTAGGAAAGGAAGACACATTCAATGACTCTGGTGGTGGTTTAGGAAAAGAAGACACATGCAATGACTCTAGTGGTGGTTTTGGAAAAGAGAACACGTTCATTGGCTCTGGTGGTGGTTTAGGAAAGAAACACACATGCAATGACTCTGGTGGTGGTTTAGTAAAGGAACAAACATGTAATGACTCTGGTGGTGGTTTACGAAAGGAAGACACATGCAATGACTCTAGTGGATCCATGTTGTTTAGGAAATGAAGACACATGTAATGACTCTGGTGGTGGTTTAGGAAAGGAAGACACATGCAAAGACTTTGGTGGTGGTTTAGGAAAAGAAGACACATGCAATGACTCTGATGGTGGTTTAGTAAAGGACCACACATGCAATGACTTTGTTGGATCCATGCGGTTTAGGAAAAGAAGACACATTCAATGAATCTGGTGGTTGGTTAAGAAAGGAACACACATGTAAGGACACTACTGGATCTATGTGTTTTGGAAAAATAAGACACATGCAATGACTCTGGTGGTGGTTTTGGAAAGGAGGACACATGCAATTACTCTGGTGGTGGTTTAGGAAAGGAAGACACATGCAATGACTCTGGTGGTAACTTAGGAAAAGAAGACAATGACTCTAGTGGTGGTTTAGGAAAGGAACACACATGCAATGACTCTAGTGGTGGTTTAGGAAAGGAACACACATGCAATGACTCTGGTGGTGGTTTAGGAAAGGAAGACACATTCAATGACTCTAGTGGTGGTTCAGGAAAAGAAGACACATGCAATGACTCTATTGGTGGTTTAGGAAAAGAACACACGTGTAATGACTCTAGTGGTGGTTTTGGAAAAGAACACACATTCAATGACTCTGGTGGTTTAGGAAACAAACACATATGCAATGACTCTGGTGGTGGTTTTGGAAAGGAGGACACATGCAATTGTTCTGGTGGTGGTTTAGGAAAAGAAGACACATGCAATGACTCTGACGGTGGCTTAGGAAAAGAAGACACATGCAATGACTCTAGTGGTGGTTTAGGGAAGTAACACACATGCAATGACTCTAGTGGTGGTTTAGGAAAGGAACACACATGCAATGACTCTGGTGGTGGTTTAGGAAAGGAAGACACATTCAATGACTCTGGTGGTGGTTTAGGAAAAGAAGACACATGCAATGACTCTAGTGGTGGTTTTGGAAAAGAGAACACGTTCAATGGCTCTGGTGGTGGTTTAGGAAAGAAACACACATGCAATGACTCTGGTGGTGGTTTAGTAAAGGAACAAACATGTAATGACTCTGGTGGTGGTTTAGGAAAGGAAGAAACATGCAATGACTCTAGTGGATCCATGTTTTTAGGAAAAGAAGACACATGTAATGACTCTGGTGGTGGTTTAGGAAAGGAAGACACATGCAATGACTTTGGTGGTGGTTTAGGAAAAGAACACACATGCAATGACTCTGGTGGTGGTTTAGGAAAGGAAGACACATTCAATGACTCTGGTGGTGGTTTAGGAAAAGAAGACACATGCAATGACTCTAGTGGTGGTTTTGGAAAAGAGAACACGTTCATTGGCTCTGGTGGTGGTTTAGGAAAGAAACACACATGCAATGACTCTGGTGGTGGTTTAGTAAAGGAACAAACATGTAATGACTCTGGTGGTGGTTTACGAAAGGAAGACACATGCAATGACTCTAGTGGATCCATGTTGTTTAGGAAAAGAAGACACATGTAATGACTCTGGAGGTGGTTTTGGAAAGGAAGACACATGCAAAGACTTTGGTGGTGGTTTAGGAAAAGAAGACACATGCAATGACTCTGATGGTGGTTTAGTAAAGGACCACACATGCAATGACTTTGTTGGATCCATGCGGTTTAGGAAAAGAAGACACATTCAATGAATCTGGTGGTTGGTTAAGAAAGGAACACACATGTAAGGACACTACTGGATCTATGTGGTTTGGAAAAATAAGACACATGCAATGACTCTGGTGGTGGTTTTGGAAAGGAGGACACATGCAATTACTCTGGTGGTGGTTTAGGAAAGGAAGACACATGCAATGACTCTGGTGGTGACTTAGGAAAAGAAGACAATGACTCTAGTGGTGGTTTAGGAAAGGAACACACATGCAATGACTCTAGTGGTGGTTTAGGAAAGGAACACACATGCAATGACTCTGGTGGTGGTTTAGGAAAGGAAGACACATTCAATGACTCTAGTGGTGGTTCAGGAAAAGAAGACACATGCAATGACTCTATTGGTGGTTTAGGAAAAGAACACACGTGTAATGACTCTAGTGGTGGTTTTGGAAAAGAACACACATTCAATGACTCTGGTGGTTTAGGAAACAAACACATATGCAATGACTCTGGTGGTGGTTTTGGAAAGGAGGACACATGCAATTGTTCTGGTGGTGGTTTAGGAAAAGAAGACACATGCAATGACTCTGACGGTGGCTTAGGAAAAGAAGACACATGCAATGACTCTAGTGGTGGTTTAGGGAAGTAACACACATGCAATGACTCTAGTGGTGGTTTAGGAAAGGAACACACATGCAATGACTCTGGTGGTGGTTTAGGAAAGGAAGACACATTCAATGACTCTTGTGGTGGTTTAGGAAAAGAAGACACATGCAATGACTCTAGTGGTGGTTTTGGAAAAGAGAACACGTTCATTGGCTCTGGTGGTGGTTTAGGAAAGAAACACACATGCAATGACTCTGGTGGTGGTTTAGTAAAGGAACAAACATGTAATGACTCTGGTGGTGGTTTAGGAAAGGAAGACACATGCAATGACTCTAGTGGATCCATGTTGTTTAGGAAAAGAAGACACATGTAATGACTCTGGTGGTGGTTTAGGAAAGGAAGACACATGCAATGACTTTGGTGGTGGTTTAGGAAAAGAAGACACATGCGATGACTCTGATGGTAGTTTAGTAAAGGACCACACATGCAATGACTTTGTTGGATCCATGCGGTTTAGGAAAAGAAGACACATTCAATGAATCTGGTGGTTGGTTAAGAAAGGAACACACATGTAATGACACTACTGGATCTATGTGGTTTGGAAAAATAAGACACATGCAATGACTCTGGTGGTGGTTTTGGAAAGGAGGACACATGCAATTACTCTGGTGGTGGTTTAGGAAAGGAAGACACATGCAATGACTCTGGTGGTGACTTAGGAAAAGAAGACAATGACTCTAGTGGTGGTTTAGGAAAGGAACACCCATGCAATGACTCTAGTGGTGGTTTAGGAAAGGAACACACATGCAATGACTCTGGTGGTGGTTTAGGAAAGGAAGACACATTCAATGACTCTAGTGGTGGTTC
The DNA here is from genome assembly GCA_916181665.1 of Avena sativa. Classification (NCBI taxonomy): domain Eukaryota; kingdom Viridiplantae; phylum Streptophyta; class Magnoliopsida; order Poales; family Poaceae; genus Avena; species Avena sativa. Next base: position 369,649,572 of record OV702291.1, on the reverse strand, counting down.
AGGAAAAGAAGACACATGCAATGACTCTATTGGTGGTTTAGGAAAATAACACACGTGTAATGACTCTAGTGGTGGTTTTGGAAAAGAACACACATTCAATGACTCTGGTGGCTTAGGAAACAAACACATATGCAATGACTCTGGTGGTGGTTTAGGAAAGGCACAAACATGCAATGACTCTGGTGGTGGTTTAGGAAAGGAAGACACATGCAATGACTCTGGTAGATCCATGTGGTTTAGTAAAAGAAGAAACACGTAATGACTCTGGTGGTGGTTTAGGAAAGGAAGACACATGCAATGACTTTGGTGGTGGTTTAGGAAAATAAGACACATGCAATGACTCATAAATGTGGTTTAGGAAAGGAATACACATGCAATGACTCTAGGTGGCGGTTTAGGAAAGGAACACACATGCAATGACTCTGGTGGTAGTTTAGGAAAGGAAGACACATTCAATGACTCTAGTGGTCGTTTAGGAAAAGAAGACACATGCAATGACTCTGTTGGTGGTTTAGGAAAAGAACACACGTGTAATGACTCTAGTGGTGGTTTTGGAAAAGAACACACATTCAATGACTCTAGTGGTGGTTTAGGAAAGAAACACACATGCAATGACTCTGGTGGTGGTTTAGGAAAGAAACACACATGCAATGACTCTGGTGGTGGTTTAGGAAAGATACAAACGTGCCATGACTCTGGTGGTGGTTTAGGAAAGGAAGACACATGCAATGACTCCGGTGGATCCATGTGGTTTAGGAAAAGAAGACACATGTAATGACTCTGGTGGTGGTTTAGGAAAGCAAATACACATGCAATGACTTTGGTGGTGGTTTAAGAAAGGAACACACATGCAATGACTCTGCTGGTGGTTTAAGAAAGGAACACACATGCAATGACTCTGGTGGGTCCATGTGGTTTAGGAAAAGAAGACACATGCAATGACTCTGGTGGTGGTTTAAGAAAGGAACACACATCCAGTGACACTAGTGGATCCATGTGGTTTGGGAGAATAAGACACATGCAATGACTCTGGTGGTGGTTTTGGAAAGGAGGACACATGCAATTAGTCTAGTGGTGGTTTAGGAAAGGAAGACACATGCAATGACTCTGGTGGTGGTTTAGGAAAAGAAGACACATGCAATGACTCTAGTGGTGGTTTAGAAAAAGGAACACACATGCAATGACTCTGGTGGTGGTTTAGGAAACGAAGACACATTCAATGACTCTGGTGGTGGTTTAGGAAAAGAAGACACATGCAATGACTCTGGTGGTGGTTTAGTAATGGAACAAACATGCAATGACTCTGGTGGTGGTTTAGGAAAGGAAGACACATGCAGTGACTCTGGTGGATCCATGTGGTTTAGGAAAAGAAGACACATGTAATGACTCTGGTGGTGTTTTAGCAAAGGAAGGCACATGCAATGACTTTGGTGGTGGTTTAGGAAAATAAGACAGATGCAATGACTCTGATGGTGGTTTAGGAAAGGAACACACATGCAATGACTCTAGTGGTGGTTTAAGAAAGGAACACACATGCAATGACACTAGTGGATCCATGTGGTTTGGAAAAATAAGACACATGTAATGACTCTGGTTGTGGTTTAGGAAAGAAGGACACATTCAAAGACTCTGGCAGTGGCTTAGGAAAGAAAGACACATTCAATGACTCTAGTAGTGGCTTAGGAAAGGAACACACATGCAATGACTCTATTGGTGGTTTAGGAAAGTAACACACATGCAATGACTCTGGTGGTGGTTTAGGAAAGGAAGACACATTCAATGACTCTGGTGGTGGTTTAGGAAAATAAGACACATGCAATGACTCGGTTGGTGGTTTAGGAAAAGAACACACGTGTAATGACTCTAGTGGTGGTTTTGGAAAAGAACACACGTTCAATGACTCTGGTGGTGGTTTAGGAATGAAACACACATGCAATGACTCTGGTGGTGCTTTAGTAAAGGAACAAACATGCAATGACTCTGGTGGTGGTTTAGGAAAGGAAGACACATGCAATGGCTCTGGTGGATCCATGTGGTTTAGGAAAAGAAGACACATGTAATGACTCTGGTGCTGGTTTAGGAAAGAAACACACATGCAATGACTCTGGTGGTGGTTTAGGAAAGGAACAAACATGCAATGACTCTAGTGGTGGTTTAGGAAAGGAAGACACATGCAATGACTCTGGTGGATGCATGTGGTTTAGGAAAAGAAGACATATCTAATGACTCTGGTGGTGGTTTAGGAAAGGAAGACACATGTAATGACTTTGGTGGTGGTTTAGAAAAGGAAGACACATGCAATGACTCTGATGGTGGTTTAGGAAAGGAACACACATGCAATGACTCTGCTGGTGGTTTATGAAAGGAACACACATGGAATGACTCTGGTGGATCCATGTGGTTTAGGAAAAGAAGACACGTGCAATGACTCTGGTGGTAGTTTAAGAAAGGAACACACATGCAATGACACTAGTGGATCCATGTGGTTTGGGAAAATAAGACACATGCAATGACTCTGGTGGTGGTTTTGGAAAAGAGGACACATGAAATTAATCTAGTGGTGGTTTAGGAAAGGAAGACACATGCAATGACTCTGGTGGTGGTTTAGGAAAACAAGACACATGCAATGACTCTAGTGGTGGTTTAGGAAAGGAACACACATGCAATGACTCTAGTGGTGGTTTAGGAAAGGAAGACACATTTAATGAATCTGGTGGTTGTTTTGGAAAGGAAAACACATGCAATGACTCTGGTGGATCCATGTGGTTTAGGAAAAGAAGACACATGCAATGACTCTGGTGGTGGTTTAGGAAAGGAACACACATGCAATAACTCTGGTGGATCCATGTGGTTTAGGAAAACAAGACACATGTAATGACTCTGGTGGTGGTTTAGGTGAGGAAGACACATGCAATGACTTTGGTGGTGGATTAGGAAAAGAAGACACATATAATGACTCTTATGGTGGTTTAGGAAAGGAACACACATGCAATGACTCTGTTGGTGGTTTAAGAAAGGAACACACATGCAATGACTCTGGTTGATCCATGTGGTATAGGAAAAGAAGTCACATGCAATGAATCTGGTGGTGGTTTAAGCAAGGAACACACATGTAATGACACTAGTGGATCCATGTGGTTTGGAAAAATAAGACGCATGTAATGAATCTGGTGGTGGTTTTGGAAAGGAGGACACATGCAATTGTTCTGGTGGTGGTTTAGGAAAAGAAGACACATGCAATGACTCTGACGGTGGCTTAGGAAAACAAGACACATGCAATGACTCTAGTGGTGGTTTAGGGAAGTAACACACATGCAATGACTCTAGTGGTGGTTTAGGAAAGGAACACACATGCAATGACTCTGGTGGTGGTTTAGGAAAGGAAGACACATTCAATGACTCTGGTGGTGGTTTAGGAAAAGAAGACACATGCAATGACTCTAGTGGTGGTTTTGGAAAAGAGAACACGTTCATTGGCTCTGGTGGTGGTTTAGGAAAGAAACACACATGCAATGACTCTGGTGGTGGTTTAGTAAAGGAACAAACATGTAATGACTCTGGTGGTGGTTTACGAAAGGAAGACACATGCAATGACTCTAGTGGATCCATGTTGTTTAGGAAAAGAAGACACATGTAATGACTCTGGTGGTGGTTTAGGAAAGGAAGACACATGCAAAGACTTTGGTGGTGGTTTAGGAAAAGAAGACACATGCAATGACTCTGATGGTGGTTTAGTAAAGGACCACACATGCAATGACTTTGTTGGATCCATGCGGTTTAGGAAAAGAAGACACATTCAATGAATCTGGTGGTTGGTTAAGAAAGGAACACACATGTAAGGACACTACTGGATCTATGTGTTTTGGAAAAATAAGACACATGCAATGACTCTGGTGGTGGTTTTGGAAAGGAGGACACATGCAATTACTCTGGTGGTGGTTTAGGAAAGGAAGACACATGCAATGACTCTGGTGGTGACTTAGGAAAAGAAGACAATGACTCTAGTGGTGGTTTAGGAAAGGAACACACATGCAATGACTCTAGTGGTGGTTTAGGAAAGGAACACACATGCAATGACTCTGGTGGTGGTTTAGGAACGGAAGACACATTCAATGACTCTAGTGGTGGTTCAGGAAAAGAAGACACATGCAATGACTCTATTGGTGGTTTAGGAAAAGAACACACGTGTAATGACTCTAGTGGTGGTTTTGGAAAAGAACACACATTCAATGACTCTGGTGGTTTAGGAAACAAACACATATGCAATGACTCTGGTGGTGGTTTTGGAAAGGAGGACACATGCAATTGTTCTGGTGGTGGTTTAGGAAAAGAAGACACATGCAATGACTCTGACGGTGGCTTAGGAAAAGAAGACACATGCAATGACTCTAGTGGTGGTTTAGGGAAGTAACACACATGCAATGACTCTAGTGGTGGTTTAGGAAAGGAACACACATGCAATGACTCTGGTGGTGGTTTAGGAAAGGAAGACACATTCAATGACTCTGGTGGTGGTTTAGGAAAATAAGACACATGCAATGACTCTAGTGGTGGTTTTGGAAAAGAGAACACGTTCAATGGCTCTGGTGGTGGTTTAGGAAAGAAACACACATGCAATGACTCTGGTGGTGGTTTAGTAAAGGAACAAACATGTAATGACTCTGGTGGTGGTTTAGGAAAGGAAGAAACATGCAATGACTCTAGTGGATCCATGTTTTTAGGAAAAGAAGACACATGTAATGACTCTGGTGGTGGTTTAGGAAAGGAAGACACATGCAATGACTTTGGTGGTGGTTTAGGAAAAGAACACACATGCAATGACTCTGGTGGTGGTTTAGGAAAGGAAGACACATTCAATGACTCTGGTGGTGGTTTAGGAAAAGAAGACACATGCAATGACTCTAGTGGTGGTTTTGGAAAAGAGAACACGTTCATTGGCTCTGGTGGTGGTTTAGGAAAGAAACACACATGCAATGACTCTGGTGGTGGTTTAGTAAAGGAACAAACATGTAATGACTCTGGTGGTGGTTTACGAAAGGAAGACACATGCAATGACTCTAGTGGATCCATGTTGTTTAGGAAAAGAAGACACATGTAATGACTCTGGAGGTGGTTTTGGAAAGGAAGACACATGCAAAGACTTTGGTGGTGGTTTAGGAAAAGAAGACACATGCAATGACTCTGATGGTGGTTTAGTAAAGGACCACACATGCAATGACTTTGTTGGATCCATGCGGTTTAGGAAAAGAAGACACATTCAATGAATCTGGTGGTTGGTTAAGAAAGGAACACACATGTAAGGACACTACTGGATCTATGTGGTTTGGAAAAATAAGACACATGCAATGACTCTGGTGGTGGTTTTGGAAAGGAGGACACATGCAATTACTCTGGTGGTGGTTTAGGAAAGGAAGACACATGCAATGACTCTGGTGGTGACTTAGGAAAAGAAGACAATGACTCTAGTGGTGGTTTAGGAAAGGAACACACATGCAATGACTCTAGTGGTGGTTTAGGAAAGGAACACACATGCAATGACTCTGGTGGTGGTTTAGGAAAGGAAGACACATTCAATGACTCTAGTGGTGGTTCAGGAAAAGAAGACACATGCAATGACTCTATTGGTGGTTTAGGAAAAGAACACACGTGTAATGACTCTAGTGGTGGTTTTGGAAAAGAACACACATTCAATGACTCTGGTGGTTTAGGAAACAAACACATATGCAATGACTCTGGTGGTGGTTTTGGAAAGGAGGACACATGCAATTGTTCTGGTGGTGGTTTAGGAAAAGAAGACACATGCAATGACTCTGACGGTGGCTTAGGAAAAGAAGACACATGCAATGACTCTAGTGGTGGTTTAGGGAAGTAACACACATGCAATGACTCTAGTGGTGGTTTAGGAAAGGAACACACATGCAATGACTCTGGTGGTGGTTTAGGAAAGGAAGACACATTCAATGACTCTGGTGGTGGTTTAGGAAAAGAAGACACATGCAATGACTCTAGTGGTGGTTTTGGAAAAGAGAACACGTTCATTGGCTCTGGTGGTGGTTTAGGAAAGAAACACACATGCAATGACTCTGGTGGTGGTTTAGTAAAGGAACAAACATGTAATGACTCTGGTGGTGGTTTAGGAAAGGAAGACACATGCAATGACTCTAGTGGATCCATGTTGTTTAGGAAAAGAAGACACATGTAATGACTCTGGTGGTGGTTTAGGAAAGGAAGACACATGCAATGACTTTGGTGGTGGTTTAGGAAAAGAAGACACATGCAATGACTCTGATGGTAGTTTAGTAAAGGACCACACATGCAATGACTTTGTTGGATCCATGCGGTTTAGGAAAAGAAGACACATTCAATGAATCTGGTGGTTGGTTAAGAAAGGAACACACATGTAATGACACTACTGGATCTATGTGGTTTGGAAAAATAAGACACATGCAATGACTCTGGTGGTGGTTTTGGAAAGGAGGACACATGCAATTACTCTGGTGGTGGTTTAGGAAAGGAAGACACATGCAATGACTCTGGTGGTGACTTAGGAAAAGAAGACAATGACTCTAGTGGTGGTTTAGGAAAGGAACACCCATGCAATGACTCTAGTGGTGGTTTAGGAAAGGAACACACATGCAATGACTCTGGTGGTGGTTTAGGAAAGGAAGACACATTCAATGACTCTAGTGGTGGTTCAGGAAAAGAAGACACATGCAATGACTCTATTGGTGGTTTAGGAAAATAACACACGTGTAATGACTCTAGTGGTGGTTTTGGAAAAGAACACACATTCAATGACTCTGGTGGTTTAGGAAACAAACACATATGCAATGACTCTGGTGGTGGTTTAGGAAAGGCACAAACATGCAATGACTCTGGTGGTGGTTTAGGAAAGGAAGACACATGCAATGACTCTGGTAGATCCATGTGGTTTAGTAAAAGAAGAAACACGTAATGACTCTGGTGGTGGTTTAGGAAAGGAAGACACATGCAATGACTTTGGTGGTGGTTTAGGAAAATAAGACACATGCAATGACTCATAAATGTGGTTTAGGAAAGGAATACACATGCAATGACTCTAGGTGGCGGTTTAGGAAAGGAACACACATGCAATGACTCTGGTGGTAGTTTAGGAAAGGAAGACACATTCAATGACTCTAGTGGTCGTTTAGGAAAAGAAGACACATGCAATGACTCTGTTGGTGGTTTAGGAAAAGAACACACGTGTAATGACTCTAGTGGTGGTTTTGGAAAAGAACACACATTCAATGACTCTAGTGGTGGTTTAGGAAAGAAACACACATGCAATGACTCTGGTGGTGGTTTAGGAAAGAAACACACATGCAATGACTCTGGTGGTGGTTTAGGAAAGATACAAACGTGCCATGACTCTGGTGGTGGTTTAGGAAAGGAAGACACATGCAATGACTCCGGTGGATCCATGTGGTTTAGGAAAAGAAGACACATGTAATGACTCTGGTGGTGGTTTAGGAAAGCAAATACACATGCAATGACTTTGGTGGTGGTTTAAGAAAGGAACACACATGCAATGACTCTGCTGGTGGTTTAAGAAAGGAACACACATGCAATGACTCTGGTGGGTCCATGTGGTTTAGGAAAAGAAGACACATGCAATGACTCTGGTGGTGGTTTAAGAAAGGAACACACATCCAGTGACACTAGTGGATCCATGTGGTTTGGGAGAATAAGACACATGCAATGACTCTGGTGGTGGTTTTGGAAAGGAGGACACATGCAATTAGTCTAGTGGTGGTTTAGGAAAGGAAGACACATGCAATGACTCTGGTGGTGGTTTAGGAAAAGAAGACACATGCAATGACTCTAGTGGTGGTTTAGAAAAAGGAACACACATGCAATGACTCTGGTGGTGGTTTAGGAAACGAAGACACATTCAATGACTCTGGTGGTGGTTTAGGAAAAGAAGACACATGCAATGACTCTGGTGGTGGTTTAGTAATGGAACAAACATGCAATGACTCTGGTGGTGGTTTAGGAAAGGAAGACACATGCAGTGACTCTGGTGGATCCATGTGGTTTAGGAAAAGAATACACATGTAATGACTCTGGTGGTGTTTTAGCAAAGGAAGGCACATGCAATGACTTTGGTGGTGGTTTAGGAAAATAAGACAGATGCAATGACTCTGATGGTGGTTTAGGAAAGGAACACACATGCAATGACTCTAGTGGTGGTTTAAGAAAGGAACACACATGCAATGACACTAGTGGATCCATGTGGTTTGGAAAAATAAGACACATGTAATGACTCTGGTTGTGGTTTAGGAAAGAAGGACACATTCAAAGACTCTGGCAGTGGCTTAGGAAAGAAAGACACATTCAATGACTCTAGTAGTGGCTTAGGAAAGGAACACACATGCAATGACTCTATTGGTGGTTTAGGAAAGTAACACACATGCAATGACTCTGGTGGTGGTTTAGGAAAGGAAGACACATTCAATGACTCTGGTGGTGGTTTAGGAAAATAAGACACATGCAATGACTCGGTTGGTGGTTTAGGAAAAGAACACACGTGTAATGACTCTAGTGGTGGTTTTGGAAAAGAACACACGTTCAATGACTCTGGTGGTGGTTTAGGAATGAAACACACATGCAATGACTCTGGTGGTGCTTTAGTAAAGGAACAAACATGCAATGACTCTAGTGGTGGTTTAGGAAAGGAAGACACATGCAATGGCTCTGGTGGATCCATGTGGTTTAGGAAAAGAAGACACATGTAATGACTCTGTTGGTGATTTAGGAAAGGAAGACACATGCAATGACTTTGGTGGTGGTTTAGGAAAAGAAGACACATGCAATGACTCTGATGGTGGTTTAGTAAAGGACCACACATGCAATGACTCTACTGGTGGTTTAAGAAAGGAACACACATGCAATGAATCTGGTGGATCCATCCGGTTTAGGAAAAGAAGACACATGCAATGAATCTAGTGGTTGGTTAAGAAAGGAACACACATGTAATGACACTATTGGATCCATGTGGTTTGAAAAAATAAGACACATGTAATGACTCTGCTGGTGGTTTTTGAAAGGAAGACACATGCAATTACTCTGGTGGTGGTTTAGGAAAGAAAGACACATGTAATGACTCTGGCGGTGTCTTAGGAAAAGAAGACACATGCAATGACTCTAGTGGTGGTTTAGGAAAGGAACACACATGCAATGACTCTAGTGGTGGTTTAGGAAAGGAAGACACATTCAATGACTCTGGTGGTGGTTTAGGAAAAGAAGACACATGCAATGACTCTAGTGGTGGTTTTGGAAAAGAGAACACGTTCATTGGCTCTGGTGGTGGTTTAGGAAAGAAACACACATGCAATGACTCTGGTGGTGGTTTAGTAAAGGAACAAACATGTAATGACTCTGGTGGTGGTTTAGGAAAGGAAGACACATGCAATGACTCTAGTGGATCCATGTTGTTTAGGAAAAGAAGACACATGTAATGACTCTGGTGGTGGTTTAGGAAAGGAAGACACATGCAATGACTTTGGTGGTGGTTTAGGAAAAGAAGACACATGCAATGACTCTGATGGTGGTTTAGTAAAGGACCACACATGCAATGACTTTGTTGGATCCATGCGGTTTAGGAAAAGAAGACACATTCAATGAATCTGGTGGTTGGTTAAGAAAGGAACACACATGTAATGACACTACTGGATCTATGTGGTTTGGAAAAATAAGACACGTGCAATGACTCTGGTGGTGGTTTTGGAAAGGAGGACACATGCAATTACTCTGGTGGTGGTTTAGGAAAGGAAGACACATGCAATGACTCTGGTGGTGACTTAGGAAAAGAAGACAATGACTCTAGTGGTGGTTTAGGAAAGGAACACACATGCAATGACTCTAGTGGTGGTTTAGGAAAGGAACACACATGCAATGACTCTGGTGGTGGTTTAGGAAAGGAAGACACATTCAATGACTCTAGTGGTGGTTCAGGAAAAGAAGACACATGCAATGACTCTATTGGTGGTTTAGGAAAAGAACACACGTGTAATGACTCTAGTGGTGGTTTTGGAAAAGAACACACATTCAATGACTCTGGTGGTTTAGGAAACAAACACATATGCAATGACTCTGGTGGTGGTTTAGGAAAGGCACAAACATGCAATGACTCTGGTGGTGGTTTAGGAAAGGAAGACACATGCAATGACTCTGGTAGATCCATGTGGTTTAGGAAAAGAAGAAACACGTAATGACTCTGGTGGTGGTTTAGGAAAGGAAGACACATGCAATGACTTTGGTGGTGGTTTAGGAAAAGAAGACACATGCAATGACTCATAAATGTGGTTTAGGAAAGGAATACACATGCAATGACTCTAGGTGGCGGTTTAGGAAAGGAACACACATGCAATGACTCTGGTGGTAGTTTAGGAAAGGAAGACACATTCAATGACTCTAGTGGTCGTTTAGGAAAAGAAGACACATGCAATGACTCTGTTGGTGGTTTAGGAAAAGAACACACGTGTAATGACTCTAGTGGTGGTTTTGGAAAAGAACACACATTCAATGATTCTAGTGGTGGTTTAGGAAAGAAACACACATGCAATGACTCTGGTGGTGGTTTAGGAAAGGAAGACACATGCAATGACTCTGGTGGTGGTTTAGGAAAGGCACAAACGTGCCATGACTCTGGTGGTGGTTTAGGAAAGGAAGACACATGCAATGACTCCGGTGGATCCATGTGGTTTAGGAAAAGAAGACACATGTAATGACTCTGGTGGTGGTTTAGGAAAGCAAATACACATGCAATGACTTTGGTGGTGGTTTAAGAAAGGAACAGACATGCAATGACTCTGCTGGTGGTTTAAGAAAGGAACACACATGCAATGACTCTGGTGGATCCATGTGGTTTAGGAAAAGAAGACACATGCAATGACTCTGGTGGTGGTTTAAGAAAGGAACACACATCCAGTGACACTAGTGGATCCATGTGGTTTGGGAGAATAAGACACATGCAATGACTCTGGTGGTGGTTTTGGAAAGGAGGACACATGCAATTAGTCTAGTGGTGGTTTAGGAAAGGAAGACACATGCAATGACTCTGGTGGTGGTTTAGGAAAAGAAGACACATGCAATGACTCTAGTGGTGGTTTAGAAAAAGGAACACACATGCAATGACTCTGGTGGTGGTTTAGGAAACAAAGACACATTCAATGACTCTGGTGGTGGTTTAGGAAAAGAAGACACATGCAATGACTCTGGTGGTGGTTTAGGAAAGGAACAAACATGCAATGACTCTGGTGGTGGTTTAGGAAAGGAAGACACATGCAGTGACTCTGGTGGATCCATGTGGTTTAGGAAAAGAAGACACATGTAATGACTCTGGTGGTGTTTTAGCAAAGGAAGGCACATGCAATGACTTTGGTGGTGGTTTAGGAAAATAAGACAGATGCAATGACTCTGATGGTGGTTTAGGAAAGGAACACACATGCAATGACTCTAGTGGTGGTTTAAGAAAGGAACACACATGCAATGACACTAGTGGATCCATGTGGTTTGGAAAAATAAGACACATGTAATGACTCTGGTTGTGGTTTAGGAAAGAAGGACACATTCGAAGACTCTGGCAGTGGCTTAGGAAAGAAAGACACATTCAATGACTCTAGTAGTGGCTTAGGAAAGGAACACACATGCAATGACTGTATTGGTGGTTTAGGAAAGTAACACACATGCAATGACTCTGGTGGTGGTTTAGGAAAGGAAGACACATTCAATGACTCTGGTGGTGGTTTAGGAAAATAAGACACATGCAATGACTCAGTTGGTGGTTTAGGAAAAGAACACACGTGTAATGACTCTAGTGGTGGTTTTGGAAAAGAACACACATTCAATGACTCTGGTGGTGGTTTAGGAATGAAACACACATGCAATGACTCTGGTGGTGCTTTAGTAAAGGAACAAACATGCAATGACTCTGGTGGTGGTTTAGGAAAGGAAGACACATGCAATGGCTCTGGTGGATCGATGTGGTTTAGGAAAAGAAGACACATGTAGTGACTCTGTTGGTGATTTAGGAAAGGAAGACACATGCAATGACTTTGGTGGTGGTTTAGGAAAAGAAGACACATGCAATGACTCTGATGGTGGTTTAGTAAAGGACCACACATGCAATGACTCTACTGGTGGTTTAAGAAAGGAACACACATGCAATGAATCTGGTGGATCCATCCGGTTTAGGAAAAGAAGACACATGCAATGAATCTAGTGGTTGGTTAAGAAAGGAACACACATGTAATGACACTATTGGATCCATGTGGTTTGAAAAAATAAGACACATGTAATGACTCTGCTGGTGGTTTTTGAAAGGAGGACACATGCAATTACTCTGGTGGTGGTTTAGGAAAGAAAGACACATGTAATGACTCTGGCGGTGTCTTAGGAAAAGAAGACACATGCAATGACTCTAGTGGTGGTTTAGGAAAGGAACACACATGCAATGACTCTAGTGGTGGTTTAGGAAAGGAAGACACATTCAATGACTCTGGTGGTGGTTTAGGAAAAGAAGACACATGCAATGACTCTAGTGGTGGTTTTGGAAAAGAGAACACGTTCATTGGCTCTGGTGGTGGTTTAGGAAAGAAACACACATGCAATGACTCTGGTGGTGGTTTAGTAAAGGAACAAACATGTAATGACTCTGGTGGTGGTTTAGGAAAGGAAGACACATGCAATGACTCTAGTGGATCCATGTTGTTTAGGAAAAGAAGACACATGTAATGACTCTGGTGGTGGTTTAGGAAAGGAAGACACATGCAATGACTTTGGTGGTGGTTTAGGAAAAGAAGACACATGCAATGACTCTGATGGTGGTTTAGTAAAGGACCACACATGCAATGACTTTGTTGGATCCATGCGGTTTAGGAAAAGAAGACACATTCAATGAATCTGGTGGTTGGTTAAGAAAGGAACACACATGTAATGACACTACTGGATATATGTGGTTTGGAAAAATAAGACACGTGCAATGACTCTGGTGGTGGTTTTGGAAAGGAGGACACATGCAATTACTCTGGTGGTGGTTTAGGAAAGGAAGACACATGCAATGACTCTGGTGGTGACTTAGGAAAAGAAGACAATGACTCTAGTGGTGGTTTAGGAAAGGAACACACATGCAATGACTCTAGTGGTGGTTTAGGAAAGGAACACACATGCAATGACTCTGGTGGTGGTTTAGGAAAGGAAGACACATTCAATGACTCTAGTGGTGGTTCAGGAAAAGAAGACACATGCAATGACTCTATTGGTGGTTTAGGAAAAGAACACACGTGTAATGACTCTAGTGGTGGTTTTGGAAAAGAACACACATTCAATGACTCTGGTGGTTTAGGAAACAAACACATATGCAATGACTCTGGTGGTGGTTTAGGAAAGGCACAAACATGCAATGACTCTGGTGGTGGTTTAGGAAAGGAAGACACATGCAATGACTCTGGTAGAGCCATGTGGTTTAGGAAAAGAAGAAACACGTAATGACTCTGGTGGTGGTTTAGGAAAGGAAGACACATGCAATGACTTTGGTGGTGGTTTAGGAAAAGAAGACACATGCAATGACTCATAAATGTGGTTTAGGAAAGGAATACACATGCAATGACTCTAGGTGGCGGTTTAGGAAAGGAACACACATGCAATGACTCTGGTGGTAGTTTAGGAAAGGAAGACACATTCAATGACTCTAGTGGTCGTTTAGGAAAAGAAGACACATGTAATGACTCTGTTGGTGGTTTAGGAAAAGAACACACGTGTAATGACTCTAGTGGTGGTTTTGGAAAAGAACACACATTCAATGATTCTAGTGGTGGTTTAGGAAAGAAACACACATGCAATGACTCTGGTGGTGGTTTAGGAAAGGAAGACACATGCAATGACTCTGGTGGTGGTTTAGGAAAGGCACAAACGTGCCATGACTCTGGTGGTGGTTTAGGAAAGGAAGACACATGCAATGACTCCGGTGGATCCATGTGGTTTAGGAAAAGAAGACACATGTAATGACTCTGGTGGTGGTTTAGGAAAGCAAATACACATGCAATGACTTTGGTGGTGGTTTAAGAAAGGAACAGACATGCAATGACTCTGCTGGTGGTTTAAGAAAGGAACACACATGCAATGACTCTGGTGGATCCATGTGGTTTAGGAAAAGAAGACACATGCAATGACTCTGGTGGTGGTTTAAGAAAGGAACACACATCCAGTGACACTAGTGGATCCATGTGGTTTGGGAGAATAAGACACATGCAATGACTCTGGTGGTGGTTTTGGAAAGGAGGACACATGCAATTAGTCTAGTGGTGGTTTAGGAAAGGAAGACACATGCAATGACTCTGGTGGTGGTTTAGGAAAAGAAGACACATGCAATGACTCTAGTGGTGGTTTAGAAAAAGGAACACACATGCAATGACTCTGGTGGTGGTTTAGGAAACAAAGACACATTCAATGACTCTGGTGGTGGTTTAGGAAAAGAAGACACATGCAATGACTCTGGTGGTGGTTTAGGAAAGGAACAAACATGCAATGACTCTGGTGGTGGTTTAGGAAAGGAAGACACATGCAGTGACTCTGGTGGATCCATGTGGTTTAGGAAAAGAAGACACATGTAATGACTCTGGTGGTGTTTTAGCAAAGGAAGGCACATGCAATGACTTTGGTGGTGGTTTAGGAAAATAAGACAGATGCAATGACTCTGATGGTGGTTTAGGAAAGGAACACACATGCAATGACTCTAGTGGTGGTTTAAGAAAGGAACACACATGCAATGACACTAGTGGATCCATGTGGTTTGGAAAAATAAGACACATGTAATGACTCTGGTTGTGGTTTAGGAAAGAAGGACACATTCGAAGACTCTGGCAGTGGCTTAGAAAAGAAAGACACATTCAATGACTCTAGTAGTGGCTTAGGAAAGGAACACACATGCAATGACTGTATTGGTGGTTTAGGAAAGTAACACACATGCAATTACTCTGGTGGTGGTTTAGGAAAGGAAGACACATTCAATGACTCTGGTGGTGGTTTAGGAAAATAAGACACATGCAATGACTCGGTTGGTGGTTTAGGAAAAGAACACACGTGTAATGACTCTAGTGGTGGTTTTGGAAAAGAACACACATTCAATGACTCTGGTGGTGGTTTAGGAATGAAACACACATGCAATGACTCTGGTGGTGCTTTAGTAAAGGAACAAACATGCAATGACTCTAGTGGTGGTTTAGGAAAGGAAGACACATGCAATGGCTCTGGTGGATCCATGTGGTTTAGGAAAAGAAGACACATGTAATGACTCTGTTGGTGATTTAGGAAAGGAAGACACATGCAATGACTTTGGTGGTGGTTTAGGAAAAGAAGACACATGCAATGACTCTGATGGTGGTTTAGTAAAGGACCACACATTCAATGACTCTACTGGTGGTTTAAGAAAGGAACACACATGCAATGAATCTGGTGGATCCATCCGGTTTAGGAAAAGAAGACACATGCAATGAATCTAGTGGTTGGTTAAGAAAGGAACACACATGTAATGACACTATTGGATCCATGTGGTTTGAAAAAATAAGACACATGTAATGACTCTGGTGGTGGTTTTTGAAAGGAGGACACATGCAATTACTCTGGTGGTGGTTTAGGAAAGAAAGACACATGCAATGACTCTGGCGGTGTCTTAGGAAAAGAAGACACATGCAATGACTCTAGTGGTGGTTTAGGAAAGGAACACACATGCAATGACTCTAGTGGTGGTTTAGGAAAGGAACACACATGAAATGACTCTGGTGGTGGTTTACAAAAGGAAGACACATTCAATGACTCTGGTGGTGGTTTAGGAAAAGAAGACACATGCAATGACTCGGTTGGTGGTTTAGGAAAATAACACACGTGTAATGACTCTAGTGGTGGTTTTGGAAAAGAGCACATGTTCAATGACTCTGGTGGTGGTTTAGGAAAGAAACACAAATGCAATGACTCTGGTGGTGGTTTAGGAAAGGAACAAACATGCAATGACTCTCGTGGTGGTTTAGGAAAGGAAGACACATGCAATGACTCTGGTGGAACCATGTGGTTTAGGAAAAGAAGACACATGTAATGACTCTGGTGGTGGTTTAGGAAAGGAAGACACATGCAATGACTTTGGTGGTGGTTTAGCAAAAGAAGACACATGCAATGACTCTAATGGTGGTTTAGGAAAGGACCACACATGCAATGACTCTACTAGTGGTTTAAGAAAGGAACACACATGCAATGACTCTGGTGGATCCATGCGGTTTAGGAAAAGAAGACACATGCAATGAATCTGGTGGTTGGTTAAGAAAGGAACACACATGTAATGACACTACTGGATCCATGTGGTTTGGAAATATAAGACACATGCAATGACTCTGGTGGTGGTTTTGGAAAGGAGGACACATGCAATTACTCTGCTGGTGGTTTAGGAAAGGAAGACACATTCAATGACTCTGGTGGTGGTTTAGGAAAAGAAGACACATGCAATGACTCTTTTGGTGGTTTAGGACAAGAAAACATGTGTAATGACTCTAGTGGTGGTTTAGGAAAAGAACACACATTCAATGACTCTGGTGGTGGTTTAGGAAAGGAAGACACATTCAATGACGCTAGTGGTGGTTCAGGAAAAGAAGACACATGCAATGACTCTATTGGTGGTTTAGGAAAAGAACACACGTGTAATGACTCTAGTGGTGGTTTTGGAAAAGAACACACATTCAATGAATCTGGTGGTGGTTTAGGAAACAAACACACATGCAATGACTCTGGTGGTGGTTTAGGAAAGGAACAAACATGCAATGACTCTGGTGGTGGTTTAGGAAAGGAAGACACATGCAATGACTCTGGTGGATCCATGTGGTTTAGGAAAAGAAGACACACGTAATGACTCTGGTGGTGGTTTAGGAAAGGAAGACACATGCAATGACTTTGGTGGTGGTTTAGGAAAATAAGACACATGCAATGACTCATAAATGTGGTTTAGGAAAGGAACACACATGGAATGACTCTAGGTGGTGGTTTAGGAAAGGAACACACATGCAATGACTCTGGTGATAGTTTAGGACAGGAAGACACATTCAATGACTCTAGTGGTCGTTTAGGAAAATAAGACACATGCAATGACTCTGTTGGTGGTTTAGGAAAAGAACACACGTGTAATGACTCTAGTGGTGGTTTTGGAAAAGAAGACACATTCAATGACTCTAGTGGTGATTTAGGAAAGAAACACACATGCAATGACTCTGGTGGTGGTTTAGGAAAGTAACAAACATGCAATGACTTTGTGTGTGGTTTAGGAAAGGAAGACACATGCAATGACTCCGGTGGATCCGTGTGGTTTAGGAAAATAGACACATGTAATGACTCTGGTGGTGGTTTAGGAAAGGAAGACACATGCAATGACTTTGGTGGTGGTTTAGGAAAATAAGACACATGCAATGACTCTGATGGTGGTTTAAGAAAGGAACACACATGCAATAACTCTGCTGGTGGTTTAAGAAAGGAACACACATGCAATGACTCTGGTGGATCCATGTGGTTTAGGAAAAGAAGACACATGCAATGACTCTGGTGGTGGTTTAAGAAAGGAACACACATCCAATGACACTAGTGTATCCATGTGGTTTGGGAGAATAAGACACATGCAATGACTCTGGTGGTGGTTTTGGAAAGGAGGTCACATGCAATTAGTCTAGTGGTGGTTTAGGAAAGGAAGACACATGCAATTACTCTGGTGGTGGTTTAGGAAAAGAAGACACATGCAATGACTCTAGTGGTGGTTTAGGAAAAGGAACACACATGCAATGACTCTGGTGGTGGTTTAGGAAAGGAAGACACATCCAATGACTTTGGTGGTGGTTTAGGAAAAGAAGACACATGCAATGACTCATAAATGTGGTTTAGGAAAGGAATACACATGCAATGACTCTAGGTGGAGGTTTAGGAAAGGAACACACATGCAATGACTCTGGTGGTAGTTTAGGAAAGGAAGACACATTCAATGACTCTAGTGGTCGTTTAGGAAAAGAAGACACAGGCAATGACTCTGTTGGTGGTTTAGGAAAAGAACACACGTGTAATGACTCTACTGGTGGTTTTCGAAAAGAACACACATTCAATGACTCTAGTGGTGGTTTAGGAAAGAAACACACATGCAATGACTCTGGTGGTGGTTTAGGAAAGGAACAAACATGCAATGACTCTGGTGGTGGTTTAGGAAAGGAAGACACATGCAATGACTCCGGTGGATCCATGTGGTTTAGGAAAAGAAGACACATGTAATGACTTTGGTGGTGGTTTAGGAAAGGAAATACACATGCAATGACTTTGGTGGTGGTTTAAGAAAGGAACACACATGCAATGACTCTGCTGGTGGTTTAAGAAAGGAACACACATGCAATGACACTGGTGGATCCATGCGGTTTAGGAAAATAAGACACATGCAATGACTCTGGTGGTGGTTTAAGAAAGGAACACACATCCAGTGACACTAGTGGATCCATGTGGTTTGGGAGAATAAGACACATGCAATGACTCTGGTGGTGGTTTTGGAAAGGAGGACACATGCAATTAGTCTAGTGGAGGTTTAGGAAAGGAAGACACATGCAATGACTCTGGTGGTGGTTTAGGAAAAGAAGACACATGCAATGACTCTAGTGGTGGTTTAGAAAAAGGAACACACATGCAATGACTCTGGTGGTGGTTTAGGAAACGAAGACACATTCAATGACTCTGGTGGTGGTTTAGGAAAATAAGACACATGCAATGACTCTGGTGGTGGTTTAGGAAAGGAACAAACATGCAATGACTCTGGTGGTGGTTTAGGAAAGGAAGACACATGCAGTGACTCTGGTGGATCCATGTGGTTTAGGAAAAGAAGACACATGTAATGACTCTGGTGGTGGTTTAGCAAAGGAAGACACATGCAATGACTTTGGTGGTGGTTTAGGAAAAGAAGACAGATGCAATGAATCTGATGGTGGTTTAGGAAAGGAACACACATCCAATGACTCTAGTGGTGGTTTAAGAAAGGAACACACATGCAATGACACTAGTGGATCCATGTGGTTTGGAAAAATAAGACACATGTAATGACTCGTGTTGTGGTTTAGGAAAGAAGGACACATTCAAAGACTCTGGCAGTGGCTTAGGACAGAAAGACACATTCAATGACTCTGGCAGTAGCTTAGGAAAGGAACACACATGCAATGACTCTATTGGTGGTTTAGGAAAGTAACACACATGCAATGACTCTGGTGGTGGTTTAGGAAAGGAAGACACATTCAATGACTCTGGTGGTGGTTTAGGAAAATAAGACACATGCAATGACTCGGTTGGTGGTTTAGGAAAAGAACACACGTGTAATGACGCTAGTGGTGGTTTTGGAAAAGAACACACGTTCAATGACTCTGGTGGTGGTTTAGGAAAGAAACACACATGCAATGACTCTGGTGGTGCTTTAGTAAAGGAACAAACATGCAATGACTCTGGTGGTGGTTTAGGAAAGGAAGACACATGCAATGTCTCTGGTGGATCCATGTGGTTTAGGAAAAGAAGAGACATGTAATGACTGTTGGTGATTTAGGAAAGGAAGACACATGCAATCACTTTGGTGGTGGTTTAGGAAAAGAAGACACATGCAATGACTCTGATGGTGGTTTAGTAAAGGACCACACATGCAATGACTCTACTGGTGGTTTAAGAAAGGAACACACATGCAATGACTCTGGTGGATCCATCCGGTTTAGGAAAAGAAGACACATGCAATGAATCTAGTGGTTGGTTAAGAAAGGAACACACATGTAATGACACTATTGGATCCATGTGGTTTGAAAAAATAAGACACATGTAATGACTCTGGTGGTGGTTTTTGAAAGGAGGACACATGCAATTACTCTGGTGGTGGTTTAGGAAAGAAAGACACATGCAATGACTCTGGCGGTGTCTTAGGAAAAGAAGACACATGCAATGACTCTAGTGGTGGTTTAGGAAAGGAACACACATTCAATGACTCTAGTGGTGGTTTAGGAAAGGAACACACATGAAATGACTCTGGTGGTGGTTTACGAAAGGAACACACATTCAATGACTCTGGTGGTGGTTTAGGAAAAGAAGACACATGCAATGACTCGGTTGGTGGTTTAGGAAAATAACACACGTGTAATGACTCTAGTGGTGGTTTTGGAAAGGAACACACATGCAATGACTCTGGTGGTGGATTAGGAAAGGAACAAACATGCAATGACTCTCGTGATGGTTTAGGAAAGGAAGACACATGCAATGACTCTGGTGGAACCATGTGGTTTAGGAAAAGAAGACACATGTAATGACTCTGGTGGTGGTTTAGGAAAGGAAGACACATGCAATGACTTTGGTGGTGGTTTAGGAAAAGAAGACACATGCAATGACTCTAATGGTGGTTTAGGAAAGGACCACACATGCAATGACTCTACTAGTGGTTTAAGAAAGGAACACACATGCAATGACTCTGGTGGATCCATGCGGTTTAGGAAAAGAAGACACATGCAATGAATCTGGTGGTTGGTTAAGAAAGGAACACACATGTAATGACACTACTGGATCCATGTGGTTTAGAAATATAAGACACATGCAATTACTCTGGTGGTGGTTTTGGAAAGGAGGACACATGCAATAACTCTGCTGGTGGTTTAGGAAAGGAAGACACATTCAATGACTCTGGTGGTGGTTTCGGAAAAGAAGACACATGCAATGACTCTGTTGGTGGTTTAGGACAAGAAAACATGTGTAATGACTCTAGTGGTGGTTTTGGAAAAGAACACACATTCAATGACTCTGGTGGTGGTTTAGGAAAGGAAGACACATTCAATGACTCTAGTGGTGGTTCAGGAAAATAAGACACATGCAATGACTCTATTGGTGGTTTAGGAAAAGAACACACGTGTAATGACTCTAGTGGTGGTTTTGGAAAAGAACACACATTCAATGAATCTGGTGGTGGTTTAGGAAAGAAACACACATGCAATGACTCTGGTGGTGGTTTAGGAAAGGAACAGATATGCAATGACTCTGGTGGTGGTTTAGGAAAGGAAGACACATGCAATGACTCTGGTGGATCCATGTGGTTTAGGAAAACAAGACACACGTAATGACTCTGGTGGTGGTTTAGGAAAGGAAGACACATGCAATGACTTTGGTGGCGGTTTAGGAAAATAAGACACATGCAATGACTCATAAATGTGGTTTAGGAAAGGAACACACATGGAATGACTCTAGGTGGCGGTTTAGGAAAGGAACACACATGCAATGACTCTGGTGATAGTTTAGGAAAGGAAGACACATTCAATGACTCTAGTGGTCGTTTAGGAAAATATGACACATGCAATGACTCTGTTGGTGGTTTAGGAAAACAACACACGTGTAATGACTCTAGTGGTGGTTTTCGAAAAGAAGACACATTCAATGACTCTAGTGGTGATTTAGGAAAGAAACACACATGCAATGACTCTGGTGGTGGTTTAGGAAAGGAACAAACATGCAATGACTTTGTGGGCGGTTTAGGAAAGGAAGACACATGCAATGACTCCGGTGGATCCGTGTGGTTTAGGAAAAGAAGACACATGTAATGACTCTAGTGGTGGTTTAGGAAAGGAAGACACATGCAATGACATTGGTGGTGGTTTAGGAAAATAAGACACATGCAATGACTCTGATGGTGGTTTAAGAAAGGAACACACATGCAATGACTCTGCTGGTGGTTTAAGAAAGGAACACACATGCAATGACTCTGGTGGATCCATGTGGTTTAGGAAAAGAAGACACATGCAATGACTCTGGTGGTGGTTTAAGACAGGAACACACATCCAATGACACTAGTGGATCCATGTGGTTTGGGAGAATAAGACACATGCAATGACTCTGGTGGTGGTTTTGGAAAGGAGGTCACATGCAATTAGTCTAGTG
This sequence comes from Avena sativa, assembly GCA_916181665.1. Taxonomy (NCBI): domain Eukaryota; kingdom Viridiplantae; phylum Streptophyta; class Magnoliopsida; order Poales; family Poaceae; genus Avena; species Avena sativa. The sequence continues at coordinate 369,627,603 of OV702291.1, read as the reverse complement.
GTGGTTTAGGAAAGGAAGACACATGCAATTACTCTGGTGGTGGTTTAGGAAAAGAAGACACATGCAATGACTCTAGTGGTGGTTTAGGAAAAGGAACACACATGCAATGACTCTGGTGGTGGTTTAGGAAAGGAAGACACATCCAATGACTCTGGTGGTGGTTTAGGAAAAGAAGACACATGCAATGACTCTGGTGGTGGTTTAAGAAAGGAACAAACATGCAATGACTCTGGTGGTGGTTTAGGAAAGGAAGACACATGCAGTGACTCTCGTGGATCCATGTGGTTTAGGAAAAGAAGACACATGTAATGACTCTGGTGGTGGTTTAGGAAAGGAATACACATGCAATGACTTTGGTGGTGGTTTAGGAAAAGAAGACACATGCAATGATTCTGATGGTGGTTTAGGAAAGGAACACACATGCAATGACTTTAGTGATGGTTTAAGAAAGGAACACACATGCAATGACACTAGTGGATCCATGTGGTTTGGAAAAATAAGACACATGTAATGACTCTGGCAGTGGCTTAGGAAAGAAAGACACATTCAATGACTCTGGAAGTGGCTTAGGAAAGGAACACACATGCAATGACTCTATTGGTGGTTTAGGAAAGTAACACACATGCAATGACTCTGGTGGTGATTTAGGAAAGGAAGACACATTCAATGACTCTAGTGGTGGTTTAGGAAAATAAGACACATGCAATGACTCGATTGGTGGTTTAGGAAAAGAACACACGTGTAATGACTCTAGTGGTCGTTTTGGAAAAGAACACACGCTCAATGACTCTGGTAGTGGTTTAGGAAAGAAACACACATGCAATGACTCTGGTGGTGGTTTAGTAAAGGAACAAACATGCAATGACTCTAGTGGTGGTTTAGGAAAGGAAGACACATGCAATGACTCTGGTGGATCCATGTGGTTTAGGAAAAGAAGACACATGTAATGACTCTGGTGGTGGTTTAGGAAAGGAAGACACATACAATGACTTTGGTGGTGGTTTAGGAAAACAAGACACATGCAATGACTCTGATGGTGGTTTAGGAAATGACCACACATGCAATGACTCTACTGGTGGTTTAAGAAAGGAACACACATGCAATGACTCTGGTGGATCCATGCGGTTTAGGAAAAGAAGACACATGCAATGAATCTGCTGGTTGGTTAAGAAAGGAACACACATGTAATGACACTACTGGATCGATGTGGTTTGGAAAAATAAGGGACATGCAATGACTCTGGTGGTGGTTTTGGAAAGGAGTACACATGCAATTACTCTGGTGGTGGTTTAGGAAAGGAAGACACATGCAATTACTCTGGTGGTGGCTTAGGAAAAGAAGACAATGACTCTAGTGGTGGTTTAGGAAAGGAACACACATGCAATGACTCTAGTGGTGGTTTAGGAAAGGAACACACATGCAATGACTCTGGTGGTGGTTTAGGAAAGGAAGACACATTCAATGACTCTAGTGGTAGTTCAGGAAAAGAAGACACATGCAATGACTCTATTGGTGGTTTAGGAAAAGAACACACGTGTAATGACTCTAGTGGTGGTTTTGGAAAAGAACACACATTCAATGACTCTGGTGGTGGTTTAGGAAAGAAACACACATTCAATGACTCTGGTGGTGGTTTAGGTAAGGAACAAACATGCAATGACTCTGGTGGTTGTTTAGGAAAGGAAGACACATGCAATGACTCTGTTGGTGGTTTAGGAAAAGAACACACGTGTAATGACTCTAGTGGTGGTTTTGGAAAAGAACACACATTCAATGACTCTAGTGGTGGTTTAGGAAAGAAACACACATGCAATGACTCTGGTGGTGGTTTAGGAAAGGAACAAACATGCAATCACTCTGGCAGTGGTTTAGGAAAGGAAGACACATCCAATGACTCCGGTGGATCCATGTGGTTTAGGAAAAGAAGACACATGTAATGACTCTGGTGGTGGTTTAGGAAAGGAAGACACATGCAATGACTTTGGTGGTGGTTTAGGAAAAGAAGACACATGCAATGACTCTGATGGTGGTTTATGAAAGGAACACAAATGCAATGACTCTGCTGGTTCTTTAAGAAAGGAACACACATGCAATGACTCTGCTGGTGGTTTAAGAAAGGAACACACATCCAATGACGCTAGTGGATCCATGTGGTTTGGGAGAATAAGACACATGCAATGACTCTGGTGGTGCTTTTGGAAAGGAGGACACATGCAATTAGTCTAGTGGTGGTTTAGGAAAGGAAGACACATGCAATGACTCTGGTGGTTGTTTAGGAAAAGAAGACACATGCAATGACTCTAGTGGTGGTTTAGGAAAAGGAACACACATGCAATGACTCTGGTGGTGGTTTAGGAAAGGAAGACACATTCAATGACTCTAGTGGTGGTTTAGGAAAAGAAGACACATGCAATGACTCTGGTGGTGGTTTAGGAAAGGAACAAACATGCAATGACTCTGGTGGTGGTTTAGGAAAGGAAGACACATGCAGTGACTCTGGTGGATCCATGTGGTTTAGGAAAGGAAGACACATGCAATGACTCTAGTGGTGGTTCAAGAAAGGAACACACATACAATGACACTAGTGGATCCATGTGGTTTGGAAAAATAAGACACATGTAATGACTCTGGTGGTTGTTTAGGAAAGAAAGACACATTCAATGACTCTGGCAGTGGCTTAGGAAGAAAGACACATTCAATGACTCTGGCAGTGGCTTAGGAAAGGAACACACATGCAATGACTCTATTGGTGGTTCAGGAAAGTAACACACATGCAATGACTCTGGTGGTGGTTTAGGAAAGGAAGACACATTCAATGACTCTGGTGGTGGTTTAGGAAAATAAGACACATGCAATGACTCAATTGGTGGTTTAGGAAAAGAACACACGTGTAATGACTCTAGTGGTGGTTTTGGAAAAGAACACACATTCAATGACTCTCGTGGTGGTTTAGGAAAGAAACCCACATGCAATGACTCTGGCGGTGGTTTAGTAAAGGAACAAACATGCAATAACTCTGGTGGTGGTTTAGGAAAGGAAGACACATGCAATGACTCTGGTGGATCCATGTGGTTTAGGAAAAGAAGACACATGTAATGACTCTGGTGGTGGTTTAGGAAAGGAAGACACATCCAATGACTCTGGTGGTGGTTTAGGAAAAGAAGACACATGCAATGACTCTGGTGGTGGTTTAGGAAAGGACCACACATGCAATGACTCTACTGGTGGTTTAAGAAAGGAACACACATGCAATGACTCTGCTGGATCCATGCGGTTTTTGAAAAGAAGACACATGCAATGAATCTGCTGGTGGTTTAGGAAAGGAACACACATGTAATGACACTACTAGATCGATGTGGTTTGGAAAAATAAGACACATGCAATGACTCTGGTGGTGGTTTTGGAAAGGAGGACACATGCAATGACTCTGGTGGTGGTTTAGGAAAGGAAGACACATGCAATGACTCTGGTAGTGGCTTAGGAAAAGAAGACAATGACTCTAGTGGTGGTTTAGGAAAGGAACAGACATGCAATGACTCTAGTGGTGGTTTAGGAAAGGAACACACATGCAATGACTCTGGTGCTGGTTTAGGAAAGGAAGACACATTCAATGACTCTAGTGGTGGTTCAGGAAAAGAAGACACATGCAATGACTCTATTGGTGGTTTAGGAAAAGAACACACGTGTAATGACTCTAGTGGTGGTTTTGGAAAAGAACACACATGCAATGACTCTAGGTGGCGGTTTAGGAAAGGAACACAAATGCAATGACTCTGGTGGTAGTTTAGGAAAGGAAGACACATTCAATGACTCTAGTGGTTGTTTAGGAAAAGAAGACACATGCAGTGACTCTGTTGGTGGTTTAGGAAAAGAACACACGTGTAATGACTCTAGTGGTGGTTTTGGAAAAGAAGACACATTCAATGACTCTAGTGGTGGTTTAGGAAAGAAACACACTTGCAATGACTCTGGTAGTGGTTTAGGAAAGGAACAAACATGCAATGACTCTGGTGCTTGTTTAGGAAAGGAAGACACATGCAATGACTCCGGTGGATACATGTGGTTTAGGAAAAGAAGACACATGTAATGACTCTGGTGGTGGTTTAGGGAAGGAAGACACATGCAATGACTTTGGTGGTGGTTTAGGAAAAGAAGACACATGCAATGACTCTGATGGTGGTATAAGAAAGGAACACACATGCAATGACTCTGGTGGTGGTTTAAGAAAGGAACACACATGCAATGACTCTGGTGGATCCATGTGGTTTAGGAAAAGAAGACACATGCAATGACTCTAGTGCTGGTTTAAGAAAGGAACACACATCCAATGACACTAGTGGATACATGTGGTTTGGGACAATAAGACACATGCAATGACTCTGGTGGTGGTTTTGGAAAGGAGGACACATGCAATTAGTCTAGTCGTGGATTAGGAAAGGAAGACACATGCAATGACTCTGGTGGTGGTTTAGGAAAAGAAGACACATGCAATGACTCTAGTGGTGGTTTAGGAAAAGGAGCACACATGCAATCACTCTGGTGGTGGTTTAGGAAAGGAAGACACATTCAATGACTCTGGTGGTGGTTTAGGAAAAGAAGACACATACAATGACTCTGGTGGTGTTTTAGGAAAGGAACAAACATGCAATGACTCCGGTGGTGGTTTAGGAAAGGAAGACACGTGCAGTTACTCTGGTGGATCCATGTGGTTTAGGAAAAGAAGACACATGTAATGACTCTGGTGGTGGTTTAGCAAAGGAAGACACATGCAATGACTTTGGTGGTGGTTTAGGAAAATAACACACATGCAATGACTTTTATGGTGGTTTAGGAAAGGAACACACATGCAATGACTCTAGTGGTGGTTTAAGAAAGGAACACACATGCAATGACACTAGTGGATCCATGCGGTTTGGAAAAATAAGACACATTTAATGACTCTGGTGGTGGTTTAGGAAAGAAGGACACATGAAATTAATTTAGTGGTGTTTTAGGAAAGGAAGACACATGCAATGACTCTAGTGGTGGTTTAGGAAAGGAACACACATGCAATAACTCTAGTGGTGGTTTAGGAAAGGAACACACATGCAATAACTCTAGTGGTGGTTTAGGAAAGGAAGACACATTTAATGAATCTGGTGGTTGTTTTGGAAAGGAAAACACATGCAATGACTCTGGTGGGTCCATGTGGTTTAGGAAAAGAAGACACATGCAATGACTCTGGTGGTGGTTTAGGAAAGGAACACACATGCAATGACTCTGGTGGATCCATGTGGTTTAGGAAAACAAGACACATGTAATGACTCTGGTGGTGGTTTAGGAGAGGAAGACACATGCAATGACTTTGGTGGTGGTTTAGGAAAAGAAGACACATGCAATGACTCTTATGGTGGTTTAGGAAAGGAACACACATGCAATGACTCTGTTGGTGGTTTAAGAAAGGAACACACATGCAATGACTCTGGTTGATCCATGTGGTATAGGAAAAGAAGTCACATGCAATGAATCTGGTGGTGGTTTAAGCAAGGAACACACATGTAATGACACTAGTGGATCCATGTGGTTTGGAAAAATAAGACACATGTAATGAATCTGGTCGTGGTTTTGGAAAGGAGGACACATGAAATTGTTTTGGTGGTGGTTTAGGAAAAGAAGACAGATGCAATGACTCTGACGGTGGCTTAGGAAAAGAAGACACATGCAATGACTCTAGTGGTGGTTTAGGGAAGGAACACACATGCAATGACTCTAGTGGTGGTTTAGGAAAGGAACACACATGCAATGACTCTGGTGGTGGTTTAGGAAAGGAAGACACATTCAATGACTCTGGTGGTGGTTTAGGAAAAGAAGACACATGCAATGACTCTAGTGGTGGTTTTGGAAAAGAGAACACGTTCATTGGCTCTGATGGTGGTTTAGGAAAGAAACACACATCCAATGACTCTGGTGGTGGTTTAGTAAACGAACAAACATGTAATGACTCTGGTGGTGGTTTAGGAAAGGAAGACACATGCAATGACTCTAGTGGATCCATGTTGTTTAGGAAAAGAAGACACATGTAATGACTCTGGTGGTGGTTTAGGAAAGGAAGACACATGCAATGACTTTGGTGGTGGTTTAGGAAAAGAAGACACATGCAATGACTCTGATGGTGGTTTAGTAAAGGACCACACATGCAATGACTCTACTGGTGGTTTAAGAAAGGAACACACATGCAATGACTCTGTTGGATCCATGCGGTTTAGGAAAAGAAGACACATGCAATGAATCTGGTGGTTGGTTAAGAAAGGAACACACATGTAATGACACTACTGGATCTATGTGGTTTGGAAAAATAAGACACATGCAATGACTCTGGTGGTGGTTTTGGAAAGGAGGACACATGCAATTACTCTGGTGGTGGTTTAGGAAAGGAAGACACATGCAATGACTCTGGTGGTGATTTAGGAAAAGAAGACAATGACTCTAGTGGTGGTCTAGGAAAGGAACACACATGCAATGACTCTAGTGGTGGTTTAGGAAAGGAACACACATGCAATGACTCTGGTGGTGGTTTAGGAAAGGAAGACACATTCAATGACTCTAGTGGTGGTTCAGGAAAAGAAGACACATGCAATGACTCTATTGGTGGTTTAGGAAAAGAACACACGTGTAATGACTCTAGTGGTGGTTTTGGAAAAGAACACACATTCAATGACTCTGGTGGTTTAGGAAACAAACACATATGCAATGACTCTGGTGGTGGTTTAGGAAAGGCACAAACATGCAATGGCTCTGGTGGTTTAGGAAAGGAAGACACATGCAATGACTCTGGTGGATCCATGTGGTTTAGGAAAAGAAGAAACACGTAATGACTCTAGTGGTGGTTTAGGAAAGGAAGACACATGCAATGACTTTGGTGGTGGTTTAGGAAAAGAAGACACATGCAATGACTCATAAATGTGGTTTAGGAAAGGAATACACATGCAATGACTCTAGGTGGCGGTTTAGGAAAGGAACACACATGCAATGACTCTGGTGGTAGTTTAGGAAAGGAAGACACATTCAATGACTCTAGTGGTCGTTTAGGAAAAGAAGACACATGCAATGACTCTGTTGGTGGTTTAGGAAAATAACACACGTGTAATGACTCTAGTGGTGGTTTTGGAAAAGAACACACATTCAATGACTCTAGTGGTGGTTTAGGAAAGAAACACACATGCAATGACTCTGGTGGTGGTTTAGGAAAGGAACAAACATGCAATGACTCTGGTGGTGGTTTAGGAAAGGAAGACACATGCAATCACTCCGGTGGATCCATGTGGTTTAGGAAAAGAAGACACATGTAATGACTCTGGTGGTGGTTTAGGAAAGGAAATACACATGCAATGACTTTGGTGGTGGTTTAAGAAAGGAACACACATGCAATGACTCTTCTGGTGGTTTAAGAAAGGAACACACATGCAATGACTCTGGTGGATCCATGTGGTTTAGGAAAAGAAGACACATGCAATGACTCTGGTGGTGGTTTAAGAAAGGAACACACATCCAGTGACACTAGTGGATCCATGTGGTTTGGGAGAATAAGACACATGCAATGACTCTGGTGGTGGTTTTGGAAAGGAGGACACATGCAATTAGTCTAGTGGTGGTTTAGGAAAGGAAGACACATGCAATGACTCTGGTGGTGGTTTAGGAAAAGAAGACACATGCAATGACTCTAGTGGTGGTTTAGAAAAAGGAACACACATGCAATGACTCTGGTGGTGGTTTAGGAAACGAAGACACATTCAATGACTCTGGTGGTGGTTTAGGAAAAGAAGACACATGCAATGACTCTGGTGGTGGTTTAGGAAAGGAACAAACATGCAATGACTCTGGAGGTGGTTTAGGAAAGGAACACACATGCAGTGACTATGGTGGATCCATGTGGTTTAGGAAAAGAAGACACGTGTAATGACTCTCGTGGTGGTTTAGCAAAGGAAGACACATGCAATGACTTTGGTGGTGGTTTAGGAAAAGAAGACAGATGCAATGACTCTGATGGTGGTTTAGGAAAGAAACACACATGCAATGACTCTAGTGGTGGTTTAAGAAAGGAACACACATGCAATGACACTAGTGGATCCATGTGGTTTCGAAAATAAGACACATGTAATGACTCTGGTTGTGGTTTAGGAAAGAAGGACACATTCAAAGACTCTAGCAGTGGCTTAGGAAAGAAAGACACATTCAATGACTCTGGTAGTGGCTTGGGAAAGGAACACACATGCAATGACTCTATTGGTGGTTTAGGAAAGTAACACACATGCAATGACTCTTGTGGTGGTTTAGGAAAGGAAGACACATTCAATGACTCTGGTGGTGGTTTAGGAAAATAAGACACATGCAATGACTCGGTTGGTGGTTTAGGAAAAGAACAAACGTGTAATGACTCTAGTGGTGGTTTTGGAAAAGAACACACGTTCAATGACTCTGGTGGTGGTTTAGGAAAGAAACACACATGCAATGACTCTGGTGGTGCTTTAGTAAAGGAACAAACATGCAATGACTCTGGTGGTGGTTTAGGAAAGGAAGACACATGACTGGTGGATCCATGTGGTTTAGGAAAAGAAGACACATGTAATGACTCTGTTGGTGATTTAGGAAAGGAAGACACATGCAATGACTTTGGTGGTGGTTTAGGAAAAGAAGACACATGCAATGACTCTGATGGTGGTTTAGTAAAGGACCACACATGCAATGACTCTACTGGTGGTTTAAGAAAGGAACAGACATTCAATGACTCTGGTGGATCCATCCGGTTTAGGAAAAGAAGACACATGCAATGAATCTAGTGGTTGGTAAAGAAAGGAACACACATGTAATGACACTATTGGATCCATGTGGTTTGAAAAAATAAGACACATGTAATGACTCTGGTGGTGGTTTTTGAAAGGAGGACACATGCAATTACTCTGGTGGTGGTTTAGGAAAGAAAGACACATGCAATGACTCTGGCGGTGTCTTAGGAAAAGAAGACACATGCAATGACTCTAGTGGTGGTTTAGGAAAGGAACACACATGCAATGACTCTAGTGGTGGTTTAGGAAAGAAACACACATGAAATGACTCTGGTGGTGGTTTACGAAAGGAAGACACATTCAATGACTCTGGTGGTGGTTTAGGAAAAGAAGACACATGCAATGACTCGGTTGGTGGTTTAGGAAAATAACACACGTGTAATGACTCTAGTGGTGGTTTTGGAAAGGAACACACATGCAATGACTCTGGTGGTGGTTTAGGAAAGGAACAAACATGCAATGACTCTCGTGATGGTTTAGGAAAGGAAGACACATGCAATGACTCTCGTGGTGGTTTAGGAAAGGAAGACACATGCAATGACTCTGGTGGAACCATGTGGTTTAGGAAAAGAAGACTCATGTAATGACTCTGGTGGTGGTTTAGGAAAGGAAGACACATGCAATGACTTTGGTGGTGGTTTAGGAAAAGAAGACACATGCAATGACTCTAATGGTGGTTTAGGAAAGGACCACACATGCAATGACTCTACTAGTGGTTTAAGAAAGGAACACACATGCAATGACTCTGGTGGATCCATGCGGTTTAGGACAAGAAGACACATGCAATGAATCTGGTGGTTGGTTAAGAAAGGAACACACATGTAATGACACTACTGGATCCATGTGGTTTGGAAATATAAGACACATGCAATGACTCTGGTGGTGGTTTTGGAAAGGAGGACACATGCAATTACTCTGGTGGTGGTTTAGGAAAGGAAGACACATTCAATGACTCTGGTGGTGGTTTAGGAAAAGAAGACACATGCAATGACTCAGTTGGTGGTTTAGGACAAGAAAACATGTGTAATGACTCTAGTGGTGGTTTTGGAAAAGAACACACATTCAATGACTCTGGTGGTGGTTTAGGAAAGGAAGACACATTCAATGACTCTAGTGGTGGTTCAGCAAAAGAAGACACATGCAATGACTCTATTGGTGTTTTAGGAAAAGAACACACGTGTAATGACTCTAGTGGTGGTTTTGGAAAAGAACACACATTCAATGAATCTGGTGGTAGTTTAGGAAAGAAACACACATGCAATGACTCTGGTGGTGGTTTAGGAAAGGAACAAACATGCAATGACTCTGGTGGTGGTTTAGGAAAGGAAGACACATGTAATGACTCTGGTGGATCCATGTGGTTTAGGAAAAGAAGACACACGTAATGACTCTGGTGGTGGTTTAGGAAAGGAAGACACATGCAATGACTTTGGTGGTGGTTTAGGAAAATAAGACACATGCAATGACTCATAAATGTGGTTTAGGAAAGGAACACACATGGAATTTCTCTAGGTGGCGGTTTTGGAAAGGAACACACATGCAATGACTCTGGTGATGGTTTAGGAAAGGAAGACACATTCAATGACTCTAGTGGTCGTTTAGGAAAATAAGACACATGCAATGACTCTGTTGGTGGTTTAGGAAAAGAACACACGTGTAATGACTCTAGTGGTGGTTTTGGAAAAGAAGACACATTCAATGACTCTAGTGGTGATTTAGGAAAGAAACACACATGCAATGACTCTGGTGGTGATTTAGGAAAGGAACAAACATGCAATGACTTTGTGGGTGGTTTAGGAAAGGAAGACACATGCAATAACTCCAGTGGATCCGTGTGGTTTAGGAAAAGAAGACACATGTAATGACTCTGGTGGTGGTTTAGGAAAGGAAGACACATGCAATTACTTTGGTGGTGGTTTAGGAAAATAAGACACATACAATGACTCTGATGGTGGTTTAAGAAAGGAACACACATGCAATGACTCTGGTGGTGGTTTAGGAAAAGAAGACACATGCAATGACTCTGGTGGTGGTTTAAGAAAGGAACACACATCCAATGACACTAGTGGATCCATGTGGTTTGGGAGAATAAGACACATGCAATGACTCTGGTGGTGGTTTTGGAAAGGAGGTCACATGCAATTAGTCTAGTGGTGGTTTAGGAAAGGAAGACACATGCAATTACTCTGGTGGTGGTTTAGGAAAAGAAGACACATGCAATGACTATAGTGGTGGTTTAGGAAAAGGAATACACATGCAATGACTCTGGTGGTGGTTTAGGAAAGGAAGACACATCCAATGACTCTGGTGGTGGTTTAGGAAAAGAAGACACATGCAATGACTCTGGTGGTGGTTTAGGAAAGGAACAAACATGCAATGACTCTGGTGGTGGTTTAGGAAAGGAAGACACATGCAGTGACTCTGGTGGATCCATGTGGTTTAGGAAAAGAAGACACATGTAATGACTCTGGTGGTGGTTTAGGAAAGGAATAGACATGCAATGACTTTGGTGGTGGTTTAGGAAAAGAAGACACATGCAATGATTCTGATGGTGGTTTAGGAAAGGAACACACATGCAATGACTCTAGTGATGGTTTAAGAAAGGAACACACATGCAATGACACTAGTGGATCCATGTGGTTTGGAAAAAAAAGACACATGTAATGACTCTGGTGGTGGTTTAGGAAAGAAAGACACATTCTATGACTCTGGCAGTGGCTTAGGAAAGAAAGACACATTCAATGACTCTGGCAGTGGCTTAGGAAAGGAACACACATGCAATGACTCTATTGGTGGTTTAGGAAAGTAACACACATGCAATGACTCTGGTGGTGATTTAGGAAAGCAAGACACATTCAATGACTCTGGTGGTGGTTTAGGAAAATAAGACACATGCAATGACTCGATTGGTGGTTTAGGAAAAGAACACACGTGTAATGACTCTAGTGGTCGTTTTGGAAAAGAACACACGTTCAATGACTCTGGTAGTGGTTTAGGAAAGAAACACACATGAAATGACTCTGGTGGTGGTTTAGTAAAGGAACAAACATGCAATGACTCTGGTGGTGGTTTAATAAAGGAAGACACATGCAATGACTCTGGTGGATCCATGTGGTTTAGGAAAAGAAGACACATGTAATGACTCCGGTGGTGGTTTAGGAAAGGAAGACACATGCAATGACTTTGGTGGTGGTTTAGGAAAACAAGACACATGCAACGACTCTGATGGTGGTTTAGGAAAGGACCACACATGCAATGACTCTACTGGTGGTTTAAGAAAGGAACAGACATTCAATGACTCTGGTGGATCCATCCGGTTTAGGAAAAGAAGACACATGCACTGAATCTAGTGGTTGGTAAAGAAAGGAACACACATGTAATGACACTATTGGATCCATGTGGTTTGAAAAAATAAGACACATGTAATGACTCTGGTGGTGGTTTTTGAAAGGAGGACACATGCAATTACTCTGGTGGTGGTTTAGGAAAGAAAGACACATGCAATGACTCTGGCGGTGTCTTAGGAAAAGAAGACACATGCAATGACTCTAGTGGTGGTTTAGGAAAGGAACACACATGCAATGACTCTAGTGGTGGTTTAGGAAAGAAACACACATGAAATGACTCTGGTGGTGGTTTACGAAAGGAAGACACATTCAATGACTCTGGTGGTGGTTTAGGAAAAGAAGACACATGCAATGACTCGGTTGGTGGTTTAGGAAAATAACACACGTGTAATGACTCTAGTGGTGGTTTTGGAAAGGAACACACATGCAATGACTCTGGTGGTGGTTTAGGAAAGGAACAAACATGCAATGACTCTCGTGATGGTTTAGGAAAGGAAGACACATGCAATGACTCTCGTGGTGGTTTAGGAAAGGAAGACACATGCAATGACTCTGGTGGAACCATGTGGTTTAGGAAAAGAAGACTCATGTAATGACTCTGGTGGTGGTTTAGGAAAGGAAGACACATGCAATGACTTTGGTGGTGGTTTAGGAAAAGAAGACACATGCAATGACTCTAATGGTGGTTTAGGAAAGGACCACACATGCAATGACTCTACTAGTGGTTTAAGAAAGGAACACACATGCAATGACTCTGGTGGATCCATGCGGTTTAGGACAAGAAGACACATGCAATGAATCTGGTGGTTGGTTAAGAAAGGAACACACATGTAATGACACTACTGGATCCATGTGGTTTGGAAATATAAGACACATGCAATGACTCTGGTGGTGGTTTTGGAAAGGAGGACACATGCAATTACTCTGGTGGTGGTTTAGGAAAGGAAGACACATTCAATGACTCTGGTGGTGGTTTAGGAAAAGAAGACACATGCAATGACTCAGTTGGTGGTTTAGGACAAGAAAACATGTGTAATGACTCTAGTGGTGGTTTTGGAAAAGAACACACATTCAATGACTCTGGTGGTGGTTTAGGAAAGGAAGACACATTCAATGACTCTAGTGGTGGTTCAGCAAAAGAAGACACATGCAATGACTCTATTGGTGGTTTAGGAAAAGAACACACGTGTAATGACTCTAGTGGTGGTTTTGGAAAAGAACACACATTCAATGAATCTGGTGGTAGTTTAGGAAAGAAACACACATGCAATGACTCTGGTGGTGGTTTAGGAAAGGAACAAACATGCAATGACTCTGGTGGTGGTTTAGGAAAGGAAGACACATGTAATGACTCTGGTGGATCCATGTGGTTTAGGAAAAGAAGACACACGTAATGACTCTGGTGGTGGTTTAGGAAAGGAAGACACATGCAATGACTTTGGTGGTGGTTTAGGAAAATAAGACACATGCAATGACTCATAAATGTGGTTTAGGAAAGGAACACACATGGAATTTCTCTAGGTGGCGGTTTTGGAAAGGAACACACATGCAATGACTCTGGTGATGGTTTAGGAAAGGAAGACACATTCAATGACTCTAGTGGTCGTTTAGGAAAATAAGACACATGCAATGACTCTGTTGGTGGTTTAGGAAAAGAACACACGTGTAATGACTCTAGTGGTGGTTTTGGAAAAGAAGACACATTCAATGACTCTAGTGGTGATTTAGGAAAGAAACACACATGCAATGACTCTGGTGGTGATTTAGGAAAGGAACAAACATGCAATGACTTTGTGGGTGGTTTAGGAAAGGAAGACACATGCAATAACTCCAGTGGATCCGTGTGGTTTAGGAAAAGAAGACACATGTAATGACTCTGGTGGTGGTTTAGGAAAGGAAGACACATGCAATGACTTTGGTGGTGGTTTAGGAAAATAAGACACATACAATGACTCTGATGGTGGTTTAAGAAAGGAACACACATGCAATGACTCTGGTGGTGGTTTAGGAAAAGAAGACACATGCAATGACTCTGGTGGTGGTTTAAGAAAGGAACACACATCCAATGACACTAGTGGATCCATGTGGTTTGGGAGAATAAGACACATGCAATGACTCTGGTGGTGGTTTTGGAAAGGAGGTCACATGCAATTAGTCTAGTGGTGGTTTAGGAAAGGAAGACACATGCAATTACTCTGGTGGTGGTTTAGGAAAAGAAGACACATGCAATGACTATAGTGGTGGTTTAGGAAAAGGAATACACATGCAATGACTCTGGTGGTGGTTTAGGAAAGGAAGACACATCCAATGACTCTGGTGGTGGTTTAGGAAAAGAAGACACATGCAATGACTCTGGTGGTGGTTTAGGAAAGGAACAAACATGCAATGACTCTGGTGGTGGTTTAGGAAAGGAAGACACATGCAGTGACTCTGGTGGATCCATGTGGTTTAGGAAAAGAAGACACATGTAATGACTCTGGTGGTGGTTTAGGAAAGGAATAGACATGCAATGACTTTGGTGGTGGTTTAGGAAAAGAAGACACATGCAATGATTCTGATGGTGGTTTAGGAAAGGAACACACATGCAATGACTCTAGTGATGGTTTAAGAAAGGAACACACATGCAATGACACTAGTGGATCCATGTGGTTTGGAAAAAAAAGACACATGTAATGACTCTGGTGGTGGTTTAGGAAAGAAAGACACATTCTATGACTCTGGCAGTGGCTTAGGAAAGAAAGACACATTCAATGACTCTGGCAGTGGCTTAGGAAAGGAACACACATGCAATGACTCTATTGGTGGTTTAGGAAAGTAACACACATGCAATGACTCTGGTGGTGATTTAGGAAAGCAAGACACATTCAATGACTCTGGTGGTGGTTTAGGAAAATAAGACACATGCAATGACTCGATTGGTGGTTTAGGAAAAGAACACACGTGTAATGACTCTAGTGGTCGTTTTGGAAAAGAACACACGTTCAATGACTCTGGTAGTGGTTTAGGAAAGAAACACACATGAAATGACTCTGGTGGTGGTTTAGTAAAGGAACAAACATGCAATGACTCTGGTGGTGGTTTAATAAAGGAAGACACATGCAATGACTCTGGTGGATCCATGTGGTTTAGGAAAAGAAGACACATGTAATGACTCCGGTGGTGGTTTAGGAAAGGAAGACACATGCAATGACTTTGGTGGTGGTTTAGGAAAACAAGACACATGCAACGACTCTGATGGTGGTTTAGGAAAGGACCACACATGCAATGACTCTACTGGTGGTTTAAGAAAGGAACACACATGCAATGACTCTGGTGGATCCATGCGGTTTAGGAAAAGAAGACACATGCAATGAATCTGCTGGTTGGTTAAGAAAGGAACACACATGTAATGACACTACTGGATCGATGTGGTTTGGAAAAATAAGGGACATTTAATGACTCTGGTGGTGGTTTTGGAAAGGAGGACACATGCAATTACTCTGGTGGTGGTTTGGGAAAGGAAGACACATGCAATGACTCTGGTGGTGGCTTAGGAAAAGAAGACAATGACTCTAGTGGTGGTTTAGGAAAGGAACACACATGCAATGACTCTAGTGGTGGTTTAGGAAAGGAACACACATGCAATGACTCTGGTCGTGGTTTAGGAAAGGAAGACACATTCAATGACTCTAGTGGTGGTTCAGGAAAAGAAGACACATGCAATGACTCTATTGGTGGTTTAGGAAAAGAACACACGTGTAATCACTCTAGTGGTGGTTTTGGAAAAGAACACACATTCAATGACTCTGGTGGTGGTTTAGGAAAGAAACACACATGCAATGACTCTGGTGGTGGTTTAGGAAAGGAACAAACATGCAATGACTCTGGTGGTTGTTTAGGAAAGAAAGACACATGCAATGACTCTGTTGGTGGTTTAGGAAAAGAACACACGTGTAATGACTCTAGTGGTGGTTTTGGAAAAGAACACACATTCAATGACTCTAGTGGTGGTTTAGGAAAGAAACACACATGCAATGACTCTGGTGGTGGTTTAGGAAAGGAACAAACATGCAATCACTCTGGCAGTGGTTTAGGAAAGGAAGACACATGCAATGACTCCGGTGGATCCATGTGGTTTAGGAAAAGAAGACACATGTAATGACTCTGGTGGTGGTTTAGGAAAGGAAGACACATGCAATGACTTTGGTGGTGGTTTAGGAAAAGAAGACACATGCAATGACTCTGATGGTGGTTTATGAAAGGAACACACATGCAATGACTCTGCTGGTGGTTTAAGAAAGGAACACACATGCAATGACTCTGCTGGTGGTTTAAGAAAGGAACACACATCCAATGACGCTAGTGGATCCATGTGGGTTGGGAGAATAAGACACATGCAATGACTCTGGTGGTGCTTCTGGAAAGGAGGACACATGCAATTGGTCTAGTGGTGGTTTAGGAAAGGAAGACATATGCAATGACTCTGGTGGTGGTTTAGGAAAAGAAGACACATGCAATGACTCTAGTGGTGGTTTAGGAAAAGGAACACACATGCAATGACTCTGGTGGTGGTTTAGGAAAGGAATACACATTCAATGACTCTGGTGGTGGTTTAGGAAAAGAAGACACATGCAATGACTCTGGTGGTGGTTTAGGAAAGTAACAAACATGCAATGACTCTGGTGGTGGTTTAGGAAAGGAAGACACATGCAGTGACTCTGGTGGATCCATGTGGTTTAGAAAAAAGAGGACACATGTAATGGCTCTGGTGGTGGTTTAGGAAAGGAAGACACATGCAATGACTCTAGTGGTGGTTCAAGAAAGGAACACACATACAATGACACTAGTGGATCCATTTGGTTTGGAAAAATAAGACACATGTAATGACTCTGGTGGTTGTTTAGGAAAGAAAGACACATTCAATGACTCTGGCAGTGGCTTAGGAAAGAAAGACACATTCAATGACTCTGGCAGTGGCTTAGGAAAGGAACACACATGCAATGACTCTATTGGTGGTTTAGGAAAGTAACACACATGCAATGACTCTGGTGGTGGTTTAGGAAAGAAAGACACATTCAATGACTCTGGTGGTGGTTTAGGAAAAGAACACACGTGTAATGACTCTAGTGGTGGTTTTGGAAAAGAACACACATTCAATGACTCTCGTGGTGGTTTAGGAAAGAAACCCACATGCAATGACTCTGGCGGTGGTTTAGTAAAGGAACAAACATGCAATGACTCTGGTGGTGGTTTAGGAAAGGAAGACACATGCAATGACTCTGGTGGATCCATGTGGTTTAGGAAAAGAAGACACATGTAATGACTCTGGTGGTGGTTTAGGAATGGAAGACACATGCAATGACTTTGGTGGTGGTTTAGGAAAAGAAGACACATGCAATGACTCTGATGGTGGTTTAGGAAAGGACCACACATGCGATGACTCTACTGGTGGTTTAAGAAAGGAACACACATGCAATGACTCTGTTGGATCCATGCGGTTTATGAAAAGAAGACACATGCAATGAATCTGCTGGTTGGTTAAGAAAGGAACACACATGTAATGACACTACTAGATCGATGTGGTTTGGAAAAATAAGACACATGCAATGACTCTGGTGGTGGTTTTGGAAAGGAGGACACATGCAATGACTTTGGTGGTGGTTTAGGAAAGGAAGACACATGCAATGACTCTGGTAGTGGCTTAGGAAAAGAAGACAATGACTCTAGTAGTGGTTTAGGAAAGGAACACACATGCAATGACTCTAGTGGTGGTTTAGGAAAGGAACACACACGCAATGACTCTGGTGGTGGTTTAGGAAAGGAAGACACATTCAATGACTCTAGTGGGGGTTCAGTAAAAGAAGACACATGCAATGACTCTATTGGTGGTTTAGGAAAAGAACACACGTGTAATGACTCTAGTGGTGGTTTTGGAAAAGAACACACATGCAATGACTCTAGGTGGCGGTTTCGGAAAGGAACACAAATGCAATGACTCTGGTGGTAGTTTAGGAAAGGGAGACACATTCAATGACTCTAGTGGTCGTTTAGGAAAAGAAGACACATGTAATGACTCTGTTGGTGGTTTAGGAAAAGAACACACGTGTAATGACTCTAGTGGTGGTTTTGGAAAAGAAGACACATTCAATGACTCTAGTGGTGGTTTAGGAAAGAAACACACATGCAATGACTCTGGTAGTGGTTTAGGAAAGGAACAAAAATGCAATGACTCTGTTGGTGGTTTAGGAAAGGAAGACACATGCAATGACTCCGGTGGATCCATGTGGTTTAGGAAAAGAAGACACATGTAATGACTCTGGTGGTGCTTTAGGGAAGGAAGACACATGCAATGACTTTGGTGGTGGTTTAGGAAAAGAAGACACATGCAATGACTCTGATGGTGGTATAAGAAAGGAACACACATGCAATGACTTTGGTGGTGGTTTAGGAAAAGAAGACACATGCAATGACTCTGATGGTGGTATAAGAAAGGAACACACATGCAATGACTCTGTTGGTGGTTTAAGAAAGGAACACACATGCAATGACTCTGGTGGATCCATGTGGTTTAGGAAAAGAAGACACATGCAATGACTCTAGTGTTGGTTTAAGAAAGGAACACACATCCAATGACACTAGTGGATCCATCTGGTTTGGGAGAATAAGACACATGCAATGACTCTGGTGGTGGTTTTGGAAAGGAGGACACATGCAATTAGTCTAGTCGTGGATTAGGAAAGGAAGACACATGCAATGACTCTAGTGGTGGTTTAGGAAAAGAAGACACATGCAATGACTCTAGTGGTGGTTTAGGAAAAGGAACACACATGCCATGACTCTGGTGGTGGTTTAGGAAAGGAAGACACATTCAATGACTCTGGGGGTGGTCTAGGAAAAGAAGACACATGCAATGACTCTGGTGGTGGTTTAGGAAAGGAACAAACATGCAATGACTCCGGTGGTGGTCTAGGAAAGGAAGATACATGTAGTTACTCTGGTGGATCCATGAGGTTTAGGAAAAGAAGACACATGTAATGACTCTGGTGGTGGTTTAGGAAAGGAAGACACATGCAATGACTTTGGTGGTGGTTTAGGAAAAGAAGAAACATGCAATGACTCTGATGGTGGTTTAGGAAAGGACCACACATGCAATGACTCTACTGGTGGTTTAAGAAAGTAACACACATGCAATGACTCTGGTGGATCCATTCGGTTTAGGAAAAGAAGACACATGCAATGAATCTGCTGGTTGGTTAAGAAAGGAACACACATGTAATGACACACCGTGGATCTATGTGGTTTGGAAAAATAAGACACATGCAATGACTCTGGTGATGGTTTTGGAAAGGAGTACACATGCAATTACTCTAGTGGTGATTTAGGAAAGGAAGACACATGCAATGACTCTGGTGGTGGCTTAGGAAAAGAAGACAATGACTCTAGTGGTGGTTTAGGAAAGGAACACACATGCAATGACTCTAGTGGTGGTTTAGGAAAGGAGCACACATGCAATGACTCTGGTGGTGGTTTAGGAAAGGAAGACACATTCAATGACTCTAGTGGTGGTTCAGGAAAACAAGACACATGCAATGACTCTATTGGTGGTTTAGGAAAAGAACACACGTGTAATGACTCTAGTGGTGGTTTTGGAAAAGAACACACATTCATTGACTCTGGTGGTGGTTTAGGAAAGAAACACACATGCAATGACTCTGGTGGTGGTTTAGGAAAGGAACAAACATGCAATAACTCTGGTCGTGGTTTAGGAAAGGAAGACACATGCAATGACTCTGGTGGATCCATGTGGTTTAGGAAAAGAAGACACACGTAATGACTCTGGTGGTGGTTTAGGAAAGGAAGACACATGCAATGACTTTGGTGGTGGTTTAGGAAAAGAAGACACATGCAATGACTCGTAAATGTGGTTTAGGAAAGGAACACACATGCAATGACTCTAGGTGGCGGTTTAGGAAAGGAACACACATGCAATGACTCTGGTGGTAGTTTAGGAAAGGAAGACACATTCAATGACTCTAGTGGTGGTTTAGGAAAAGAAGACACATGCAATGACTCTGTTGGTGCTTTAGGAAAAGAACACACATGTAATGAATCTAGTGGTGGTTTTGGAAAACAACACACAATCAATGACTCTAGTGGTGGTTTAGGAAAAAAACACACATGCAATGACTCTGGTGGTGGTTTAGGAAAGGAACAAACATGCAATGACTCTGGTGGTGGTTTAGGAAAGGAAGACACATGCAATGACTCCGGTGGATCCATGTGGTTTAGGAAAAGAAGACACATGTAATGACTCCGGTGGTGGTTTAGGAAAGGAAGACACATGCAATGACTTTGGTGGTGGTTTAGGAAAAGAAGACACATGCAATGACTCTGATGGTGGTTTAAGAAAGGAATGCACATGCAATGACTCTGCTGGTGGTTTAAGAAAGGAACACACATGCAATGACTCTGGTGGATCCATGTGGTTTAGGAAAAGAAGATACATGCAATGACTCTGGTGGTGGTTTAAGAAAGGAACACAGATCCAATGACACTAGTGGATCCATGTGGTTTGGGAGAATAAGACACATGCAATGACTCTGGTGGTGGTTTTGGAAAGGAGGACACATGTAATTAGTCTAGTGGTGGTTTAGGAAAGGAATACACATGCAATGACTCTGGTGGTGGTTTAGGAAAACAAGACATATGCAATGACTCTACTGGTGGTTTAGGAAAAGGAACACACATGCAATGACTCTGGTGATGGTTTAGGAAAGGAAGACACATTCAATGACTCTGGTGGTGGTTTAGGAAAAGAAGACACATGCAATTACTCTGTCTGTGGTTTAGGACAAGAACACATGTGTAATGACTAGTGGTGGTTTTGGAAAAGAACACACGTTCAATGACTCTGCTGGTGGTTTAGGAAAGAAACACACATGCAATGACTCTGGTGGTGGTTTAGGAAAGGAACAAACATGCAATGACACTGGTGGTGGTTTAGGAAAGGAAGACACATGCAATGACTCTGGTGGATCCATGTGGTTTAGGAAAAGAAGACACACGTAATGACTCTGGAGGTGGTTTAGGAAAGGAAGACACATGCAATGACTTTGGTGGTGGTTTAGGAAAAGAAGACACATGCAATGACTCATAAATGTGGTTTAGGAAAGGAACACACATGCAATGACTCTAGGTGGCAGTTTAGGAAAGGAACACACATGCAATGACTCTGGTGGTAGTTTAGGAAAGGAAGACACATTCAATGACTCTAGTGGTGGTTCAGGAAAAGAAGACACATCCAATGACTCTGTTGGTGGTTTAGGAAAATAACACACGTGTCATGACTCTAGTGGTGGTTTTGGAAAAGAACACACATTCAATGACTGTAGCGGTGGTTTAGGAAAGAAACACACATGCAATGACTCTGGTGGTGGTGTAGGAAAGGAACAAACATGCAATGACTCTGGTGGTGGTTTAGGAAAGGAAGACACATGCAATGACTCATAAATGTGGTCTAGGAAAGGAACACACATTCAATGACTCTAGGTGGCGGTTTAGGAAAGGAACAGACATGCAATGACTCTGGTGGTAGTTTAGGAAAGGAAGACACATTCAATGACTCTAGTGGTGGTTCAGGAAAAGAAGACACATGCAATGACTCTGTTGGTGGTTTAGGAAAATAACACACGTGTAATGACTCTAGTGGTGTTTTTGGAAAAGAACACACATTCATTGACTCTGGTGGTGGTTTAGGAAAGAAACACACATGCAATGACTCTGGTGGTGGTGTAGGAAAGGAACAAACATGCAATGACTCTGGTGGTGGTTTAGGAAAGGAAGACACATGCAATGACTCCGGTGGATCCATGTGGTTTAGGAAAAGAAGACACATGTAATGACTCTGGTGGTGGTTTAGGAAAGGAAGACACATGCAATGACTCTAATGGTGGTTTAGGAAAGGACCACACATGCAATGACTCTACTGGTGGTTTAAGAAAGGAACACACATGCAATGACTCTACTGGTGGTTTAAGAAAGGAACACACATGCAATGACTCTAGTGGATCCATGCGGTTTAGGAAAAGAAGACACATGCAATGAATCTGGTGGTTGGCTAAGAAAGGAACACACATGTAATGACACTACTGGATCCATGTGGTTTGGAAAAATAAGACACATGTAATGACTCTGGTGATGGTTTTGGAAAGGAGGACACATGCAATTACACTGGTTTAGGAAAGAAAGACACATGCAATGACTCTGGCGGTGGCTTAGGAAAATAAGACACATGCAATGACTCTAGTGGTGGTTTAGGAAAGGAAGACAGATGCAATGACTCTGGTGGATCCATGTGGTTTAGGAAAAAAGACAAATGCAATGACTCTGGTGGTGGTTTAGGAAAAGGAACACACATGCAATGACTCTGGTGGTGGTTTAGGAAAGGAAGACACATGAAATGACTCTGGTGGATCCATGTGGTTTAGGAAAAGAAGACACATGCAATGACTCTGGTGGTGGTTTAGGAAAGGAAGACACATGCAATGACTCTGGTGGTGGTTTAAGAAAGGAACACACATGTAATGACACTGGTGGATCCATGTGGTTTAGGAAAAGAAGGCAAATGCAATGACTCTAGTGGTGTTTTAGTAAAGGAACACACATGCAATTACTATAGTTGTGGTTTAGGAAAAGAACACACATTCAATGAGTCTGGTGGTTGTTTAGGAAAGGAACACACATGCAATGACTCCGTGGTGGTTTAGGAAAGGCAGACTGGTGCAATGACTCTGGTGGTGGTTTAGGAAAGGAACACACATGCAATGACTCTGGTGGTGGGTTGAGAAAGGAAGACACATGCAATGACTCTGGTGCATCCATGTGGTGTAGGAAAAGAAGACACATGTAATGACTCTGGTGGTGGTTTAGGAAAGGAACACATATGCAATGACTCTGGTGGTGGTTTAGGAAAGGAAGACACATGCAATGACTCCGGCGGATCCATGTGGTTTAGGAAAAGAAGACACATGTAATGACTCTGGTGGTGGTTTAGGAAAGTAAGACACATGCAATCACTTTGGTGGTGGTTTAGGAAAAGAAGACACATGCAATGACTCTGATGGTGGTTTACGAAAGGAACACACATGTAATGACTCTGCTGGTGGTTTAAGAAAGGAACACACATGCAATGACTCTGGTGCATCCATGTGGTTTATGAAAAGAAGACACATGCAATGACTCTAGTGGTGGTTTAAGAAAGGAACACACATCCAATGACACTAGTGGATCCATGTGGTTTGGGAGAATAAGACACATGCAATGACTCTGGTGGTGGTTTTGGAAAGGAGGACACAAGCAATTAGTCTAGTGGTGGTTTAGGAAAGGAAGACACATGCAATGACTCTAGTGGTGGTTTAGGAAAAGAAGACACATGCAATGACTCTAGTGGTGGTTTAGGAAAAGGAACACACATGCAATGACTCTGGTGGTGGTTTAGGAAAGGAAGACACATTCAATGACTCTGGTGGTGGTTTAGGAAAATAAGACACATGCAATGACTCGATTGGTGGTTTAGGAAAAGAACACACGTGTAATGACTCTAGTGGTGGTTCTGGAAAAGAACACACGTTCAATGACTCTGGTGGTGGTTTAGGAAAGAAGCACACATGCAATGACTCTGGTGGTGGTTTAGGAAAGGAACAAACATGCAATGACACTGGTGGTGGTTTAGGAAAGGAAGACACATGCAATGACTCTGGTGGATCCATGTGGTTTAGGAAAAGAAGACACACGTAATGACTCTGGTGGTGGTTTAGGAAAGGAAGACACATGCAATGACTTTGGTGGTGGTTTAGGAAAAGAAGACACATGCAATGACTCATAAATGTGGTTTAGGAAAGGAATACACATGCATAGACTCTAGGTGGCGGTTTAGGAAAGGAACACACATGCAATGACTCTGGTGGTAGTTTAGGAAAGGAAGACACATTCAATGACTCTAGTGGTGGTTTAGGAAAAGAAGACACATGCAATGACTCTGTTGGTGGTTTAGGAAAATAACACATGTGTAATGACTCTAGTGGTGGTTTTGGAAAAGAACACACATTCAATGACTGTAGTGGTGGTTTAGGAAAGAAACACACATCCAATGACTCTGGTGGTGGTTTAGGAAAGAAACAAACATGCAATGACTCTGGTGGTGGTTTAGGAAAGGAAGACACATGCAATGACTCCGGTGGATCCATGTGGTTTAGGAAAAGAAGACACATGCAATGAATCTGCTGGTTGGTTAAGAAAGGAACACACATGTAATGCCACTACTGGATCGATGTGGTTTGGAAAAATAAGACACATGCAATGACTCTGGTGGTGGTTTTGGAAAAGAAGACAATGAATCTAGTGGTGGTTTAGGAAAGGAAGACACATGCAATGACTCTGGTGGTGGCTTAGGAAAAGAAGACAATGACTCTAGTGGTGGTTTAGGAAAGGAACACACATGTAATGAATCTAATGGTGGTTTAGGAAAGGAACACACATGCAATGACTCTGGTGGTGGTTTAGGAAAGGAAGACACATTCAATGACTCTAGTGGTGGTTCAGGAAAACAAGACACATGCAATGACTCTATTGGTGGTATAGGAAAAGAACACACGTGTAATGACTCTAGTGGTGGTTTTGGAAAAGAACACACATTCAATGACTCTGGTGGTGGTTTAGGAAAGAAACACACATGCAATGAATCTGGTGGTGGTTTAGGAAAGGAACAAACATGCAATGACTTTTGTGGTGGTTTAGGAAAGGAAGACACATGCAATGACTCTGGTGGATCCATGTGGTTTAGGAAAAGAAGACACACATAATGACTCTGGTGGTGGTTTAGGAAAGGAAGACACATACAATGAATTTGGTGGTGGTTTAGGAAAAGAAGACACATGCAATGACTCATAAATGTGGTTTAGGAAAGGAACACACATGCAATGACTTGAGGTGGCGGTTAAGGAAAGGAACACACATGCAATGACTCTGTTGGTGGTTTAGAAAAAGAAGACACGTTTAATGACTCTAGTGGTGGTTTTGGAAAAAAACACACATTCAATGACTCTAGTGGTGGTTTAGGAAAGAAACACACATGCAATGACTCTGGTGGTGGTTTAGGAAAGGAACAAACATGCAATGACTCTGGTGGTGATTTAGGAAAGTAAGACACATGTAATGACTCTCGTGGTGGTTTAGGAAAGGAAGACACGTGCAATGACTTTGGTGGTGGTTTAGGAAAAGAAGACACATTCAATGACTCTTATGGTGGTTTAGGAAAGGAACACACATGCAATGACTCTGCTGGTGGTTTAAGAAAGGAACACACATGCAATGACTCTAGTGGATCCATGTGGTATAGGAAATGTAGTCACATGCAATGAATCTGGTGGTGGTTTAAGCAAGGAACACACATGTAATGACACTAGTGGATCCATATAGTTTGAAAAAATAAGACACATGTAATGACTCCGGTGGTGGTTTTGGAAAGGAGGACACATGCAATTACTCTGGTGGGGGTTTAGGAAAGAAAGACACATGCAATGACTCTAGGGGTGGTTTAGGGAAGGAACACACATGCAATGACTCTAGTGGTGGTTTAGGAAAGGAATATACATGCAATGACTCTGGTGGTGGTTTAGGAAAGGAAGACACATTCAATGACTCTGGTGGTGGTTTAGGAAAAGAAGACACATGCAATGACTCGGTTGGTGGTTTAGGAAAAGAACACACGTGTAATGACCCTAGTGGTGGTTTTGGAAAAGAACACACGTTCAATGACTCTGGTGGTGGTTTAGGAAAGAAACACACATGCAATGACTCTGGTGGTGGTTTTGGAAAGGAAGACACAAACAATGACTTTGGTGGTGGTTTAGGAAAAGAAGACAGATGCAATGACTCGGTTGGTGGTTTAGGAAAAGAACACACGTGTAATGACTCTAGTGGTGGTTTTGGAAAAGAACACACGTTCAATGACTCTGGTGGTGGTTTAGGAAAGAAACACACATGCAATGACTCTGGTGGTGGTTTAGTAAAGGAACAAACATGCAATGACTCTGGTGGTGGTTTAGGAAAGGAAGACACATGCAATGACTCTGGTGGATCCATGTGGTTTAGGTAAAGAAGACACATGTAATGAATCTGGTGGTGGTTTAGGAAAGGAAGACACATGCAATGACTTTGGTGGTGGGTTAGGAAAAGAAGACACATGCAATGACTCTAATGGTGGTTTAGGAAAGGACCACACATGCAATGACTCTACTAGTGGTTTAAGAAAGGAACAAACATGCAATGACTCTGGTGGATCCATGCGGTTTAGGAAAAGAAGACACATGCAATGAATCTGGTGGTTGGTTAAGAAAGGAACACACATGTAATGACACAACTGGATCCATGTGGTTTGGAAAAATAAGACACATGTAATGACTCTGGTGGTGGTTTTGGAAAGGAGGACACATGCAATTACTCTTGTGGTGGTTAAGGAAAGAAAGACACATGCAATGACTCTGGCGGTGGCTTAGGAAAAGGAGACACATGCAATGACTCTAGTGGTGGTTTAGGAAAGGAACACACATGCAATGACTCTAGTGGTGGTTTTGGAAAGGAACACACATGCAATGACTCTGGTGGTGGTTTAGGAAAGGAATACACATTCAATGACTCTAGTGGTGGTTTAGGAAAAGAAGACACACGCAATGACTCGGTTGGTGGTTTAGGAAAAGAACACACATGTAATGACTCTAGTGGTGGTTTTGGAAAATAACACACGTTCAATGACTCTGGTGGTGGTTTAGGAAAGAAACACACATGCAATGACTCTGGTGGTGGCTTAGGAAAGGAACAAACATGCAATGATTATCGTGGTGGTTTAGGAAAGGAAGACACGTGCAATGACTCTGGTGGATCCATGTGGTTTAGGAAAAGAAGACACATGTAATGACTCTGGTGGTGGTTTAGGAAAGGAAGACACATGCAATGACTTTGGTGGTTTAGGAAAATAAGACACATGCAATGACTCTAATGGTGGTTTAGGAAAGAACACACATGCAATGACTCTGGTGGATCCATGCGGTTTAGGAAAAGAAGACACATACAATGAATCTAGTGGTTTGTTAAGAAAGGAACACACATGTAATGACACTACTGGATTCATGTGGTTTGGAAATATAAGACACATGCAATGACTCCGGTGGTGGTTTTGGAAAGGAGGACACATGCAATTACTCTGGTGGTGGTTTAGGAAAGGAAGACACATTCAATGACTCTTGTGGTGGTTTAGGAAAAGAAGACACATGCAATTACTCTGTCTGTGGTTTAGGACAAGAACACATGTGTAATGACTAGTGGTGGTTTTGGAAAAGAACACACATTCAATGACTCTGGTGGTGGTTTAGGAGAGAAACACACAAGCAATGACTCTACTGGTGGTTTAGGAAAGGAAGACACATTCAATGACTCTAGTGGTGGTTTAGGAAAGGAATACACATGCAATCACTCTGTTGGATCCATGTGGTTTAGGAAAAGAAGACACATCTAATGACTCTGTTGGTGGTTTAGGAAAGGAAGACACATGCAATGACTTTGGTGGTGGTTTAGGAAAAGAAGACACATGCAATGACTCTTATGGTGGTTTAGGAAAGGAACACAGATGCAATGTCTCTGCTGGTGATTTAAGAAAGGAACACACATGCAATGACACTGGTGGATCCATGTGGTATAGGAAAAGAAGTCAAATGCAATGAATCTGGTGGTGGTTTAAGCAAGGAACACACATGTAATGACACTAGTGGATCCATGTGGTTTGGAAAAATAAGACACATGTAATGACTCTGGTGGTGGTTTTGGAAAGGAGGACACATGCAATTACTCTGGTGGGGGTTTAGGAAAGAAAGACACATGCAATGACTCTGGCGGTGGCTTAGGAAAACAAGACACATGCAATGACTCTAGGGGTGGTTTAGGGAAGGAACACACATGCAATGACTCTAGTGGTGGTTTAGGAAAGGAATATACATGCAATGACTCTGGTGGTGGTTTAGGAAAGGAAGACACATTCAGTGACTCTGGTGGTGGTTTAGGAAAAGAAGACACATGCAATGACTCGGTTGGTGGTTTAGGAAAAGAACACACGTGTAATGACTCTAGTGGTGGTTTTGGAAAAGAACACACGTTTAATGACTCTGGTGGTGGTTTAGGAAAGAAACACACATGCAATGACTCTGATGGTGGTTTAGTAAAGGAACAAACATGCAATGACTCTGGTGGTGGTTTAGGAAAGGAAGACACATGTAATGACTCTGGTGGTGGTTTAGGAAAGGAAGACACATGCAATGACTCTAATGGTGGTTTAGGAAAGGACCACACATGCAGTGACTCTACTGGTGGTTTAAGAAAGGAACACACATGCAATCACTCTGTTGGATCCATGTGGTTTAGGAAAAGAAGACACATCTAATGACTCTGTTGGTGGTTTAGGAAAGGAAGACACATGCAATGACTTTGGTGGTGGTTTAGGAAAAGAAGACACATGCAATGACTCTTATGGTGGTTTAGGAAAGGAACACAGATGCAATGTCTCTGCTGGTGATTTAAGAAAGGAACACACATGCAATGACACTGGTGGATCCATGTGGTATAGGAAAAGAAGTCACATGCAATGAATCTGGTGGTGGTTTAAGCAAGGAACACACATGTAATGACACTAGTGGATCCATGTGGTTTGGAAAAATAAGACACATGTAATGACTCTGGTGGTGGTTTTGGAAAGGAGGACACATGCAATTACTCTGGTGGGGGTTTAGGAAAGAAAGACACATGCAATGACTCTGGCGGTGGCTTAGGAAAACAAGACACATGCAATGACACTAGGGGTGGTTTAGGGAAGGAACACACATGCAATGACTCTAGTGGTGGTTTAGGAAAGGAATATACATGCAATGACTCTGGTGGTGGTTTAGGAAAGGAAGACACATTCAATGACTCTGGTGGTGGTTTAGGAAAAGAAGACACATGCAATGACTCGGTTGGTGGTTTAGGAAAAGAACACACGTGTAATGACTCTAGTGGTGGTTTTGGAAAAGAACACACGTTTAATGACTCTGGTGGTGGTTTAGGAAAGAAACACACATGCAATGACTCTGGTGGTGGTTTAGTAAAGGAACAAACATGCAATGACTCTGGTGGTGGTTTAGGAAAGGAAGACACATGTAATGACTCTGGTGGATCCATGTGGTTTAGGAAAAAAAGACACATGTAATGACTCTGGTGGTGGTTTAGGAAAGGAAGACACATGCAATGACTCTAATGGTGGTTTAGGAAAGGACCACACATGCAATGACTCTACTGGTGGTTTAAGAAAGGAACACACATGCAATGACTCTACTGGTGGTTTAAGAAAGGAACACACATGCAATGACTCTAGTGGATCCATGCGGTTTAGGAAAAGAAGACACATGCAATGAATCCGGTGGTTGGTTAAGAAAGGAACACACATGTAATGACACTATTGGATCCATGTGGTTTGGAAAAATAAGACACATGTAATGACTCTGGTGATGGTTTTGGAAAGGAGGACACATGCAATTACACTGGTGGTGGTTTAGGAAAGAAAGACACATGCAATGACTCTGGCGGCGGCTTAGGAAAATAAGACACATGCAATGACTCTAGTGGTGGTTTAGGAAAGGCACATACATGCAATGACTCTAGTGGTGGTTTAGAAAGGAACACACATGCAATGACTCTGGTGGTTGTTTAGGAAAGGAAGACACATTCAATGACTCTGGTGGTGGTTTAGGAAACGAAGACACATGCAATGACTCGGTTGGTGGTTTAGGAAAAGAACACACGTGTAATGACTCTAGTGGTGGTTTTGGAAAAGAACACACGTTCAATGACTCTGGTGGTGGTTTAGGAAAAAACACACATGCAATCACTCTGGTGGTGGCTTAGGAAAGGAACAAACATGCAATGAGTATCGTGGTGGTTTAGGAAAGGAAGACACGTGCAATGACTCTGGTGGATCCATGTGGTTTAGGAAAAGAAGACACATGTAATGACTCTGGTGGTGGTTTAGGAAAGGAAGACACATGCAATGACTTTGGTGGTTTAGGAAAATAAGACACATGCAATGACTCTAATGGTGGTTTAGGAAAGGACCACACATGCAATGACTCTACTAGTGCTTTAAGAAATGAACACACATGCAATGACTCTGGTGGATCCATGCGGTTTAGGAAAAGAAGACACATACAATGAATCTAGTGGTTTGTTAAGAAAGGAACACACATGTAATGACACTACTGGATCCATGTGGTTTGGAAATATAAGACACATGCAATGACTCCGGTGGTGGTTTTGGAAAGGAGGACACATGCAATTACTCTGGTGGTGGTTTAGGAAAGGAAGACACATTCAATGACTCTGGTGGTGGTTTAGGAAAAGAAGACACATGCAATTACTCTGTCTGTGGTTTAGGACAAGAACACATGTGTAATGACTAGTGGTGGTTTTGGAAAAGAACAAACATTCAATGACTCTGGTGGTGGTTTAGGAGAGAAACACACAAGCAATGACTCTACTAGTGGTTTAGGAAAGGAAGACACATTCAATGACTCTAGTGGTGGTTTAGGAAAGGAATACACATGCAATCACTCTGTTGGATCCATGTGGTTTAGGAAAAGAAGACACATCTAATGACTCTGTTGGTGGTTTAGGAAAGGAAGACACATGCAATGACTTTGGTGGTGGTTTAGGAAAAGAAGACACATGCAATGACTCTTATGGTGGTTTAGGAAAGGAACACAGATGCAATGTCTCTGCTGGTGATTTAAGAAAGGAACACACATGCAATGACACTGGTGGATCCATGTGGTATAGGAAAAGAAGTCACATGCAATGAATCTGGTGGTGGTTTAAGCAAGGAACACACATGTAATGACACTAGTGGATCCATGTGGTTTGGAAAAATAAGACACATGTAATGACTCTGGTGGTGGTTTTGGAAAGGAGGACACATGCAATTACTCTGGTGGGGGTTTAGGAAAGAAAGACACATGCAATGACTCTGGCGGTGGCTTAGGAAAACAAGACACATGCAATGACTCTAGGGGTGGTTTAGGGAAGGAACACACATGCAATGACTCTAGTGGTGGTTTAGGAAAGGAATATACATGCAATGACTCTGGTGGTGGTTTAGGAAAGGAAGACACATTCAATGACTCTGGTGGTGGTTTAGGAAAAGAAGACACATGCAATGACTCGGTTGGTGGTTTAGGAAAAGAACACACGTGTAATGACTCTAGTGGTGGTTTTGGAAAAGAACACACGTTTAATGACTCTGGTGGTGGTTTAGGAAAGAAACACACATGCAATGACTCTGGTGGTGGTTTAGTAAAGGAACAAACATGCAATGACTCTGGTGGTGGTTTAGGAAAGGAAGACACATGTAATGACTCTGGTGGATCCATGTGGTTTAGGAAAAAAAGACACATGTAATGACTCTGGTGGTGGTTTAGGAAAGGAAGACACATGCAATGACTCTAATGGTGGTTTAGGAAAGGACCACACATGCAATGACTCTACTGGTGGTTTAAGAAAGGAACACACATGCAATGACTCTACTGGTGGTTTAAGAAAGGAACACACATGCAATGACTCTAGTGGATCCATGCGGTTTAGGAAAAGAAGACACATGCAATGAATCCGGTGGTTGGTTAAGAAAGGAACACACATGTAATGACACTATTGGATCCATGTGGTTTGGAAAAATAAGACACATGTAATGACTCTGGTGATGGTTTTGGAAAGGAGGACACATGCAATTACACTGGTGGTGGTTTAGGAAAGAAAGACACATGCAATGACTCTGGCGGCGGCTTAGGAAAATAAGACACATGCAATGACTCTAGTGGTGGTTTAGGAAAGGCACATACATGCAATGACTCTAGTGGTGGTTTAGAAAGGAACACACATGCAATGACTCTGGTGGTTGTTTAGGAAAGGAAGACACATTCAATGACTCTGGTGGTGGTTTAGGAAACGAAGACACATGCAATGACTCGGTTGGTGGTTTAGGAAAAGAACACACGTGTAATGACTCTAGTGGTGGTTTTGGAAAAGAACACACGTTCAATGACTCTGGTGGTGGTTTAGGAAAAAACACACATGCAATGACTCTGGTGGTGGTTTAGGAAAGGAACAAACATGCAATGACTCTCGTGGTGGTTTAGGAAAGGAAGAAACATGCAATGACTCTGATAGATCCATGTGGTTTAGGAAAAGAAGACACATGTAATGACTCTGGTGGTGGTTTAGGAAAGGAAGACACATGCAATGACTTTGGTGGTGGTTTAGGAAAAAGAAGACACATGCAATGACTCTAATGCTGGTTTAGGAAAGGACCACACATGCAATGACTCTACTAGTGGTGTAAGAAAGGAACACACATGCAATGACACTGGTGGATCCATGCGGTTTAGGAAAATAAGACACATGCAATGAATCTGGTGGTTGGTTAAGAAAGGAACACACATGTAATGACACAACTGGATCCATGTGGTTTGGAAAAATAAGACACATGTAATGACTCTGGTGGTGGTTTTGGAAAGGAGGACACATGCAATTACTCTTGTGGTGGTTAAGGAAAGAAAGACACATGCAATGACTCTGGCGGTGGCTTAGGAAAAGGAGACACATGCAATGACTCTAGTGGTGGTTTAGGAAAGGAACACACATGCAATGACTCTAGTGGTGGTTTTGGAAAGGAACACACATGCAATGACTCTGGTGGTGGTTTAGGAAAGGAATACACATTCAATGACTCTAGTGGTGGTTTAGGAAAAGAAGACACACGCAATGACTCGGTTGGTGGTTTAGGAAAAGAACACACATGTAATGACTCTAGTGGTGGTTTTGGAAAATAACACACGTTCAATGACTCTGGTGGTGGTTTAGGAAAGAAACACACATGCAATCACTCTGGTGGTGGCTTAGGAAAGGAACAAACATGCAATGAGTATCGTGGTGGTTTAGGAAAGGAAGACACGTGCAATGACTCTGGTGGATCCATGTGGTTTAGGAAAAGAAGACACATGTAATGACTCTGGTGGTGGTTTAGGAAAGGAAGACACATGCAATGACTTTGGTGGTTTAGGAAAATAAGACACATGCAATGACTCTAATGGTGGTTTAGGAAAGGACCACACATGCAATGACTCTACTAGTGCTTTAAGAAATGAACACACATGCAATGACTCTGGTGGATCCATGCGGTTTAGGAAAAGAAGACACATACAATGAATCTAGTGGTTTGTTAAGAAAGGAACACACATGTAATGACACTACTGGATCCATGTGGTTTGGAAATATAAGACACATGCAATGACTCCGGTGGTGGTTTTGGAAAGGAGGACACATGCAATTACTCTGGTGGTGGTTTAGGAAAGGAAGACACATTCAATGACTCTGGTGGTGGTTTAGGAAAAGAAGACACATGCAATTACTCTGTCTGTGGTTTAGGACAAGAACACATGTGTAATGACTAGTGGTGGTTTTGGAAAAGAACACACATTCAATGACTCTGGTGGTGGTTTAGGAGAGAAACACACAAGCAATGACTCTACTGGTGGTTTAGGAAAGGAAGACACATTCAATGACTCTAGTGGTGGTTTAGGAAAGGAATACACATGCAATCACTCTGTTGGATCCATGTGGTTTAGGAAAAGAAGACACATCTAATGACTCTGTTGGTGGTTTAGGAAAGGAAGACACATGCAATGACTTTGGTGGTGGTTTAGGAAAAGAAGACACATGCAATGACTCTTATGGTGGTTTAGGAAAGGAACACAGATGCAATGTCTCTGCTGGTGATTTAAGAAAGGAACACACATGCAATGACACTGGTGGATCCATGTGGTATAGGAAAAGAAGTCACATGCAATGAATCTGGTGGTGGTTTAAGCAAGTAACACACATGTAATGACACTAGTGGATCCATGTGGTTTGGAAAAATAAGACACATGTAATGACTCTGGTGGTGGTTTTGGAAAGGAGGACACATGCAATTACTCTGGTGGGGGTTTAGGAAAGAAAGACACATGCAATGACTCTGGCGGTGGCTTAGGAAAACAAGACACATGCAATGACTCTAGGGGTGGTTTAGGGAAGGAACACACATGCAATGACTCTAGTGGTGGTTTAGGAAAGGAATATACATGCAATGACTCTGGTGGTGGTTTAGGAAAGGAAGACACATTCAATGACTCTGGTGGTGGTTTAGGAAAAGAAGACACATGCAATGACTCGGTTGGTGGTTTAGGAAAAGAACACACGTGTAATGACTCTAGTGGTGGTTTTGGAAAAGAACACACGTTTAATGACTCTGGTGGTGGTTTAGGAAAGAAACACACATGCAATGACTCTGGTGGTGGTTTAGTAAAGGAACAAACATGCAATGACTCTGGTGGTGGTTTAGGAAAGGAAGACACATGTAATGACTCTGGTGGATCCATGTGGTTTAGGAAAAAAAGACACATGTAATGACTCTGGTGGTGGTTTAGGAAAGGAAGACACATGCAATGACTCTAATGGTGGTTTAGGAAAGGACCACACATGCAATGACTCTACTGGTGGTTTAAGAAAGGAACACACATGCAATGACTCTACTGGTGGTTTAAGAAAGGAACACACATGCAATGACTCTAGTGGATCCATGCGGTTTAGGAAAAGAAGACACATGCAATGAATCCGGTGGTTGGTTAAGAAAGGAACACACATGTAATGACACTATTGGATCCATGTGGTTTGGAAAAATAAGACACATGTAATGACTCTGGTGATGGTTTTGGAAAGGAGGACACATGCAATTACACTGGTGGTGGTTTAGGAAAGAAAGACACATGCAATGACTCTGGCGGCGGCTTAGGAAAATAAGACACATGCAATGACTCTAGTGGTGGTTTAGGAAAGGCACATACATGCAATGACTCTAGTGGTGGTTTAGAAAGGAACACACATGCAATGACTCTGTGGTTGTTTAGGAAAGGAAGACACATTCAATGACTCTGGTGGTGGTTTAGGAAACGAAGACACATGCAATGACTCGGTTGGTGGTTTAGGAAAAGAACACACGTGTAATGACTCTAGTGGTGGTTTTGGAAAAGAACACACGTTCAATGACTCTGGTGGTGGTTTAGGAAAAAACACACATGCAATGACTCTGGTGGTGGTTTAGGAAAGGAACAAACATGCAATGACTCTCGTGGTGGTTTAGGAAAGGAAGAAACATGCAATGACTCTGATAGATCCATGTGGTTTAGGAAAAGAAGACACATGTAATGACTCTGGTGGTGGTTTAGGAAAGGAAGACACATGCAATGACTTTGGTGGTGGTTTAGGAAAAAGAAGACACATGCAATGACTCTAATGCTGGTTTAGGAAAGGACCACACATGCAATGACTCTACTAGTGGTGTAAGAAAGGAACACACATGCAATGACACTGGTGGATCCATGCGGTTTAGGAAAATAAGACACATGCAATGAATCTGGTGGTTGGTTAAGAAAGGAACACACATGTAATGACACAACTGGATCCATGTGGTTTGGAAAAATAAGACACATGTAATGACTCTGGTGGTGGTTTTGGAAAGGAGGACACATGCAATTACTCTTGTGGTGGTTAAGGAAAGAAAGACACATGCAATGACTCTGGCGGTGGCTTAGGAAAAGGAGACACATGCAATGACTCTAGTGGTGGTTTAGGAAAGGAACACACATGCAATGACTCTAGTGGTGGTTTTGGAAAGGAACACACATGCAATGACTCTGGTGGTGGTTTAGGAAAGGAATACACATTCAATGACTCTAGTGGTGGTTTAGGAAAAGAAGACACACGCAATGACTCGGTTGGTGGTTTAGGAAAAGAACACACATGTAATGACTCTAGTGGTGGTTTTGGAAAATAACACACGTTCAATGACTCTGGTCGTGGTTTAGGAAAGAAACACACATGCAATCACTCTGGTGGTGGCTTAGGAAAGGAACAAACATGCAATGAGTATCGTGGTGGTTTAGGAAAGGAAGACACGTGCAATGACTCTGGTGGATCCATGTGGTTTAGGAAAAGAAGACACATGTAATGACTCTGGTGGTGGTTTAGGAAAGGAAGACACATGCAATGACTTTGGTGGTTTAGGAAAATAAGACACATGCAATGACTCTAATGGTGGTTTAGGAAAGGACCACACATGCAATGACTCTACTAGTGCTTTAAGAAATGAACACACATGCAATGACTCTGGTGGATCCATGCGGTTTAGGAAAAGAAGACACATACAATGAATCTAGTGGTTTGTTAAGAAAGGAACACACATGTAATGACACTACTGGATCCATGTGGTTTGGAAATATAAGACACATGCAATGACTCCGGTGGTGGTTTTGGAAAGGAGGACACATGCAATTACTCTGGTGGTGGTTTAGGAAAGGAAGACACATTCAATGACTCTGGTGGTGGTTTAGGAAAAGAAGACACATGCAATTACTCTGTCTGTGGTTTAGGACAAGAACACATGTGTAATGACTAGTGGTGGTTTTGGAAAAGAACACACATTCAATGACTCTGGTGGTGGTTTAGGAGAGAAACACACAAGCAATGACTCTACTGGTGGTTTAGGAAAGGAAGACACATTCAATGACTCTAGTGGTGGTTTAGGAAAGGAATACACATGCAATCACTCTGTTGGATCCATGTGGTTTAGGAAAAGAAGACACATCTAATGACTCTGTTGGTGGTTTAGGAAAGGAAGACACATGCAATGACTTTGGTGGTGGTTTAGGAAAAGAAGACACATGCAATGACTCTTATGGTGGTTTAGGAAAGGAACACAGATGCAATGTCTCTGCTGGTGATTTAAGAAAGGAACACACATGCAATGACACTGGTGGATCCATGTGGTATAGGAAAAGAAGTCACATGCAATGAATCTGGTGGTGGTTTAAGCAAGGAACACACATGTAATGACACTAGTGGATCCATGTGGTTTGGAAAAATAAGACACATGTAATGACTCTGGTGGTGGTTTTGGAAAGGAGGACACATGCAATTACTCTGGTGGGGGTTTAGGAAAGAAAGACACATGCAATGACTCTGGCGGTGGCTTAGGAAAACAAGACACATGCAATGACTCTAGGGGTGGTTTAGGGAAGGAACACACATGCAATGACTCTAGTGGTGGTTTAGGAAAGGAATATACATGCAATGACTCTGGTGGTGGTTTAGGAAAGGAAGACACATTCAATGACTCTGGTGGTGGTTTAGGAAAAGAAGACACATGCAATGACTCGGTTGGTGGTTTAGGAAAAGAACACACGTGTAATGACTCTAGTGGTGGTTTTGGAAAAGAACACACGTTTAATGACTCTGGTGGTGGTTTAGGAAAGAAACACACATGCAATGACTCTGGTGGTGGTTTAGTAAAGGAACAAACATGCAATGACTCTGGTGGTGGTTTAAGAAAGGAAGACACATGTAATGACTCTGGTGGATCCATGTGGTTTAGGAAAAAAAGACACATGTAATGACTCTGGTGGTGGTTTAGGAAAGGAAGACACATGCAATGACTCTAATGGTGGTTTAGGAAAGGACCACACATGCAATGACTCTACTGGTGGTTTAAGAAAGGAACACACATGCAATGACTCTACTGGTGGTTTAAGAAAGGAACACACATGCAATGACTCTAGTGGATCCATGCGGTTTAGGAAAAGAAGACACATGCAATGAATCTGGTGGTTGGTTAAGAAAGGAACACACATGTAATGACACTACTGGATCCATGTGGTTTGGAAAAATAAGACACATGTAATGACTCTGGTGATGGTTTTGGAAAGGAGGACACATGCAATTACACTGGTGGTGGTTTAGGAAAGAAAGACACATGCAATGACTCTGGCGGCGGCTTAGGAAAATAAGACACATGCAATGACTCTAGTGGTGGTTTAGGAAAGGCACATACATGCAATGACTCTAGTGGTGGTTTAGAAAGGAACACACATGCAATGACTCTGGTGGTTGTTTAGGAAAGGAAGACACATTCAATGACTCTGGTGGTGGTTTAGGAAACGAAGACACATGCAATGACTCGGTTGGTGGTTTAGGAAAAGAACACACGTGTAATGACTCTAGTGGTGGTTTTGGAAAAGAACACACGTTCAATGACTCTGGTGGTGGTTTAGGAAAAAACACACATGCAATGACTCTGGTGGTGGTTTAGGAAAGGAACAAACATGCAATGACTCTCGTGGTGGTTTAGGAAAGGAAGAAACATGCAATGACTCTGATAGATCCATGTGGTTTAGGAAAAGAAGACACATGTAATGACTATGGTGGTGGTTTAGGAAAGGAAGACACATGCAATGACTTTGGTGGTGGTTTAGGAAAAAGAAGACACATGCAATGACTCTAATGCTGGTTTAGGAAAGGACCACACATGCAATGACTCTACTAGTGGTGTAAGAAAGGAACACACATGCAATGACACTGGTGGATCCATGCGGTTTAGGAAAATAAGACACATGCAATGAATCTAGTGGTTGGTTAAGAAAGGAACACACATGTAATGACACTACTGGATCCATGTGGTTTGGAAAATAAGACACATGCAATGACTCTGGTGGTGGTTTTGGAAAGGAGGACACATGCAATTACTCTGGTGGTGGTTTAGGAAAGGAAGACACATGCAATGACTCTGGTGGTGGCTTAGGAAAAGAAGACACATGTAATGACTCTACTGGTGGTTTAGGAAAGGAACGCACATGCAATGACTCTAGTGGTGGTTTAATAAAGGAACACACATGCCATGAATCTGGTGGTGGTTTAGGAAAGGGAGACACATTCAATGACTCTAGTGGTGGTTTAGGAAAAGAAGACACATGCAATGACTCTGTTGGTGGTTTAGGAAAAGAACACACGTGTAATGACTCTAGTGGTGGTTTTGGAAAAGAACACACATTCAATGACTCTGGTGGTGGTTTCGGAAAGAAACACACATGCAATGACTCTGGTGGTGGTTTAGGAAAGGAACAAACATGCAATGACTCTGGTGGTGGTTTAGGAAAGGAAGACACATTCAATGACTCTGGTGGATCCATGTGGTTTAGGAAAAGAAGACATATGTAATGACTCTGTGTAACTACCTCGGTGAATTACGCTCTTAGTTACAAGCCTGGATGAGCGGAAATGGTTAAAATAGTACGGTGGGGCCCAAATGCCACTTACAGGTAGACCTTTCGGCCGTCCTAACCATTTCCAAACATCGGGACAAGAACGAGCGGCGTAATCGGCAGGCGAAGGGATCAACTACATACACAAATGAGTATGTATGCAAGCCACCATACAACAGTCCTCAGAGCCATTCCATCTAAAAGAAATAGAAATATTGCAACGCCATACGGCAAGATCCAAATATCCTAGATAGATATAATAGTTTAGGATATCTCCTCATACATCAAACAACAGAGTATCAGGCGGAAGCGGAAAACAAGATCCGAGTACGGATAAGAAGCAAATCGGCATAAGATGCCCCATAAATAAACACATCCCGCCCACAGATCTCATGGATCCCCGTTCCCGGAATCTCTACACCAAGTGATCGTTGCCAACATCGTCCGTCTCCTCCACCCAGTATCCATCTTGCGAGTTTACCTGTCCATCTGAATCAAACAATTTATCGTGTGAGACCCTAGGGGTACTCAGCAAGTCTTTATGCCTCTAAAGGGGACACAACCTGGGGTGACGCAATTGCAGCAAAAGATAATACCTAACAATTCTATAGATACTCGCTAACCATCCGCCTAACCAAAGATAGACGGATGTCTGTGAATTAATAACAACAGTTATAGCGGTAATATAAACAGATCCATCCTCCTCCTCGCTTACCAACGAGGAAGCGGACGAACAACCCCCCCCCCCCCCCCATCCGTTGGCAGTTTTATTATCCATTCCATGAGTGTTTCACTACTTACTAGTTAGGTACTTAGTCAAGTTAAAAGCGGTACTTTAGTTATGCTTGTCTATGATCGAGAAACTGTGCTCCAAGTCGTCCATAACCGCGGACACGGCTTTCAGAAAGTTTTACACTACAGGGGTGCACAAATAGCAACACACACTCGATCAACCTCGGAAAAACCAAATCAAAACCCAACGAGGCATTCACGACAAAGCGATCACAGGATTCAGAAATATTTCAGGGGGCCACCCCATTAAGCTACCCGCAATGAAGTTGGCCGGCTCCGAGACGGACTCAAGGTTTGTGTGGACGGTTGTAAACGACTGGGAACCCAAAAGTGTGACTGGGCTTGTCGATACAGCGAAAACGTGTCACGATCCTAAATAGTACAGGTGCTCCTCGCACAATCATAAATAAAGCAGTAAAGCATGGCATAAGTACAGGATAGTAATAAAGCCCCAAACTACTTTGTGGCCCCAAGAAATAAGAATGAATCAAGCTCTGGCTCAGGGGGGTCCATAGGCCTCCCGGATGTGGATAGCGCGAATATTCAAGGAACAGGAATCAAGTACTCGGGGTCCTACGGGACACTAGTGAGCATGAAAAACCAAATAGCAGATATTGCTCACCGGTGCCACTTTCATTAGTTATCCCATTACTACTCAGGTTAAGTTGTTTAGGTACCTCGTTATCCATCAGACACTCACATACCCTACACATGTTGTTCTACGACCCGCATGGCTCAAACAACTCCTGTAGTAATGGCTCATGGGATGGAGGAACAAGCTTCGGTGGGGTTTAAAAGTAAAGGCTATGCAATACTTGGGATTCAGTTTAATGCAATCGCGACTCAATGATGCAAGAATAAGATAGAGGCAATAGGTACTATATGTATTCAAGCATGTGGTAGTGCTTGCCTGGCAGCTCAGTTGAAGCGAGAGAAGGATCTGGGTAGTGCTCCTGGGTTTCTTGATATATCCCCTGCTCAGCGTCTATTCGAAGAAGAACCAAACAAACAAGGGCCAACATAAATAAAGTGCACAAGCATATGAATAAAATGCGACAAGCAAACAATCATGCCATGATGAATGATGCACAATTTGCATGGCAATAAAGTAGCATGGCATGGGTGAAGTGTGGGGTACAAGAATAAAGCATTTTATGGGGTTTTAGTCACCTTTTATCCTCAAATAAGTTGCTGTATACTTTATATTTATATGATGCATGCTGCAAAACAGAACATGGAATGCATAGATAGAACGGGCTCGTCGCGCTGATCGATTTAGACATATTATTTGTCAAATTTGGAGTTATAAAACAAAAGTTATTAATTAATTAAGGAAAAAGGGCATTTTATTGTAATTTAAAACAATTCGAAATTTAAAGTGTGCAAATAATATTTTGAATGGCATATTTTAATTCCTCACATTTTTCTGATTTCAAAACATATATTACATGTTTAATTTGGAAATGTATTTTAAAAGTTATTTGAAAACAGATTTAAATTTGAATTTAAAACAAATTTGAAAAGTTTAAATTAAAACAGAAAAATAGAAAAACCTTTTGTTACTCAGCCAGTTACAGACCCAGTCGCTGACGGGTGGGCCAGTTGCTGACTGGGACAACACGCGCACAGAAAAGTTTTTCCCACCACGGCTTTACCTAGCCTCTACGAATGACAGGTGGGGCCAGCGGCCACGGGCCCACGCGACAGCGAGCGAACTAGAGGATGCCACGTAGGGGATCTAGGGGCCGCGGGTTGACGAAAAGGAAGGCTGGGTCTCTTTTTCCAAAAACGCCACGGGAGGCTGACAAGTGGGCCTAGAGGGAGCGCGGGTTGATGCAAAAAGGTGTGGGGGGGTATCCGCAAGATTGACAGCGCTACTGTTTATCTTCTCGTTTACTGACGAAACTGACGACGACCGATTGGTGTCCTACAGCGAGCGGCGCACGGAGGATCGAACCCGCGACCTAGCGGGCGCGCGCGGCGGCGGCTGCCGCTGCGATGGAAGGAAGGTTGTTGCAGGGTTCGGCTACGCGGCGAGATAAGGGTTCCGCGGCGCACAACAGCAGACGACGACGAACCCGCCGTGCACAGAGGGCGTTCGTCGCCGGGATCTGCTCGTCTAGGAAGAGAAAAACAATGGGAGGGTGCCAGAGAGGTGCAGCAGCTCACCGGGAGTGCGACAGTGGCGGTGGAACGGGCCGGGGTGCAGGGGATCGGTGACGGAGCTGGCGGCCGGCGGGGTGAGGGTTTTGGCTCGGCTCGTCGGCGTGCAGTGTAGATGGTCCGTCTCCTCCTCGACGTCGTGTACGGGGCTGATGCAGAGGACCTCCCCGACCTCGCTGACAACCTCCTGCTCGCCTACGCCTCCTGGATCGACGGGAGATGGTGGAGACCGATGGTGGCCGGCGATGGGGTAGATGGTGACGGTGGAGAGGGAGTAGAGGAGCGGCAGGGCTCTTGGCGGATCTGGGAGCGGCAGAGGAGCCGTGTGGAGGGAGGAAAAGAGGGAGAGAGGGAGGAGGCAGCTGGGACACGGCAGAGATAAAGGTGGCCTCGGTGCCACCTTTCCCTCCTCCTCTCACGTGCTCGGGCTGGCGCAGCTCGGGCGGAACAGAGGCAGGCAGTGTGGCTGTAGGGTGGGGCTGGCGTGGCGGTGGGGCTACCTGGCAGGTGGGGAGAAGAGAGAGGGTAGGGAGCTCGGTTGTAACTTAGCTAGGTTAGATGGGGTAGCTCGGTTTAGGGTTTGGCTAGGAGGAGGGGGTAGATGGGGTGTGGGACCAGGGAGAGGGGGTAGCCAGGTGGGGTCATCACGGTGGAGAGAGGGAGAGGTGAGAGAGGTGTGGGTAGCTAGGGTTAGCTTAGAGGGGGCTCGGGTTAGGTTAGATGGTGCTTCGGGTTAGGGTTAGGTGTGGGTAGCTAGGTTAGGGTTTGTGGGTGGTTAGGGTGTTTAGGGTTTTTCTCCACATGCCCAAAAAAAACAAGCAAAGGTTGGAGGATGTGGTGATGGATAGGGAGAGATAGGGTTAGAGAGAGGGGTGAGGTGAGGTGTGGTTAGGGTTAGATACTTGCATGTATCTAGCTAGATCATACAAGAATGGGTGGAAGAGGTGTAGGGTTTTAGCAAACTCAAACAAGATCAAACAAAAAGGAGTGGAAGAGAGGGATAGAGGTGATGGATGGATATGGCCTCATAAAGAGAAAACCCATCAAAACCAAGAGAGAAACAAATGGCTAAAGGTGGTGGTACTCTTGCATGGCCCATGCAAAATGATAATTGCCATGATTAAATTCTTGTGAAAACAATAATATTAACATGGCATTATTCTTATGCATTTCCAAAAGTGGAATAAAAGCCAAGCAAAAGAATTTGAAGGATGCCCCATGTGGAGTAGATGGAGATGACCATATTTGAATAAAAATGGGACTTGCTAGTGTGTATGTGCCACTAGGTATTTAGTAAGCCCAAAAATATCCCAACATGAGAATAACCCCAAAACAACCCATATGGGAGCTAGAAAGAGGTTCCACTCACAAGGCATGCAAAGGTGGCCATGTGGCTCTCATAAACCAATAATGTGGAAACAATATGGTGCATATATGAGAGCATGTGGAGATAGAATTGGATCCATCCCAACCCACATGAGCTAGAGGTAAAACCAAATAAGTTGCAATGCTCATATATGGTGAAATGGTGGAATGATGGGGTGATGACAAGAAAGGTGGTGGAGTTAATAAAAGATATGCCCCCAACTCAACTTGGGCATTTAAACAATATATCAATAACCAAATACAATA
The DNA here is from genome assembly GCA_916181665.1 of Avena sativa. Classification (NCBI taxonomy): domain Eukaryota; kingdom Viridiplantae; phylum Streptophyta; class Magnoliopsida; order Poales; family Poaceae; genus Avena; species Avena sativa. The sequence goes on along the minus strand of OV702291.1, from coordinate 369,583,611 downwards.
TCAAGAGGCAAATACAATTAACGATGCATATGAGAGGAGATCCAAATTGAAAAGGGTTTTATATGATGCTCAAATGCAAGGTGGCATGATGACATGAGCATGATATAATTATGATGCAACAATTGTATATAGGAAGTAGCCATTATATTACTAGACCAAGTAGCATTACAATTGTTAAACAATTGGGATGCTACACTCTGGTGGTGGTTTAGGAATGGAAGACACATGTAATGACTTTGGTGGTGGTTTAGAAAAAGAAGACACATGCAATGACTCTGATGGTGGTTTAGGAAAGGAACACACATGCAATGACTCTGCTGGTGGTTTAAGAAAGGAACACACATGCAATGACTCTGGTGGATCCATGTGGTTTAGGAAAAGAAGACACATGCAATGACTCTGGTGGTGGTTTAAGAAAGGAACACACATGCAATGACACTAGTGGATCCATGTGGTTTGGGAAAATAAGACACATGCAATGACTCTGGTGGTGGTTTCAGAAAAGAGGACACATGCAATTAATCTAGTGGTGGTTTAGGAAAGGAAGACACATGCAATGACTCAGGTGGTGGTTTAGGAAAACAAGACACATGCAATGACTCTAGTGGTGGTTTAGGAAAGGAACACACATGAAATGACTCTAGTGGTGGTTTAGGAAAGGAAGACACATTTAATGAATCTAGTGGTGGTTTTGGAAAGGAAAACACATGCAATGACTCTGGTGGATCCATGTGGTTTAGGAAAAGAAGACACATGCAATGACTCTGGTGGTGGTTTAGGAAAGGAACACACATGCAATGACTCTGGTGGATCCATGTGGTTTAGTAAAACAAGACACATGTAATGACTCTGGTGGTGGTTTAGGAAAGGAAGACACATGCAATGACTTTGGTGGTGGTTTAGGAAAAGAAGACACATGCAATGACTCTTATGGTGGTTTAGGAAAGGAACACACATGCAATGACTCTGTTGGTGGTTTAAGAAAGGAACACACATGCAATGACTCTGGTGGATCCATGTGGTATAGGAAAAGAAGTCACATGCAATGACTCTAGTGGTGGTTTAAGAAAGGAACACACATGTAATGACACTAGTGGATCCATGTGGTTTGGAAAAATAAGACACATGTAATGACTCTGGTGGTGGTTTTGGAAAGGAGGACACATGCAATTACTCTGGTGGTGGTTTAGGAAAAGAAGACACATGCAATGACTCTGACGGTGGCTTAGGAAAAGAAGACACATGCAATGACACTAGTGGTGGTTTAGGGAAGGAACACACATGCAATGACTCTAGTGGTGGTTTTGGAAAGGAGGACACATGTAATTAGTCTAGTGGTGGTTTAGGGAAGGAACACACATGAAATGACTCTGGTGGTGGTTTTGGAAAGGAGGACACATGTAATTAGTCTAGTGGTGGTTTAGGAAAGGAAGACACATGCAATGACTCTGGTGGTGGTTTAGGAAAAGAAGACACATGCAATGACTCTAGTGGTGGTTTAGGAAAAGGAACACACACCCAATGACTTTTGTGGTGGTTTAGGAAAGGAAGACACACTCAATGACTCTGGTGGTGGTTTAGGAAAAGAAGACACACTCAATGACTCTCGTGGTGATTTAGGAAAGGAACAAACATGCAATGACTCTAGTGGTGGTTTAGGAAAGGAAGACACATGCAGTGACTCTGGTGGATCCATGTGGTTTAGGAAAAGAAGACACATGTAATGACTCTGGTGGTGGTTTAGGAAAGGAAGACACATGCAATGACTTTGGTGGTGGTTTAGGAAAAGAAGACACATGCAATGACTCTGATAGTGGTTTAGGAAAGGAATACACATGCAATGACTCTAGTGGTGATTTAAGAAAGGAACACACATGCAATGACACTAGTGGATCCATGTGGTTTGGAAAAATAAGACAGGTGTAATGACTCTGGTGGTGGTTTAGGAAAGAAAGACACATTCAATGACTCTGGCAGTGGCTAAGGAAAGAAAGACACATTCAATGACTCTGGCAGTGGCTCAGAAAAGGAACACACATGCAATGACTCTATTGTTGGTTTAGGAAAGTAACACACATGCAATGACTCTGGTGGTGGTTTAGGAAAGGAAGACACATTCAATGACTCTGGTGGTGGTTTAGGAAACAAGACACATGCAATGACTCGGTTGGTGGTTTAGGAAAAGAACACACGTGTAATGACTCTAGTGGTGGTTTTGGAAAACAAGACACATTCAATGACTCTAGTGGTGGTTTAGGAAAGGAACAAACATTCAATCACTCTGGTGGTGGTTTAGGAAAGGAAGACACATGCAATGACTCCGGTGGATCCATGTGGTTTAGGAAAAGAAGACACATGTAATGACTCTGGTGGTGGTTTAGGAAAGGAAGACACATGCAATGATTTTGGTGGTGGTTTAGGAAAAGAAGACACATGCAATGACTCTGGTGGTGGTTTAAGAAAGGAACACACATCCAATGACGCTAGTGGATCCATGTGGTTTGGGAGAATAAGACACATGCAATGACTCTGGTGGTGGTTTTGGAAAGGAGGACACATGCAATTAGTCTAGTGGTGGTTTTGGAAAGGAAGACACATGCAATGACTCTGGTGGTGGTTTAGGAAAAGAAGACACATGCAATGACTCTAGTGGTGGTTTAGGAAAAGGAACACACACCCAATGACTTTTGTGGTGGTTTAGGAAAGGAAGACACACTCAATGACTCTGGTGGTGGTTTAGGAAAAGAAGACACACTCAATGACTCTGGTGGTGGTTTAGGAAAGGAACAAACATGCAATGACTCTGGTGGTGGTTTAGGAAAGGAAGACACATGCATTGACTCTGGTGGATCCATGTGGTTTAGGAAAAGAAGACACATGTAATGACTCTGGTGGTGGTTTAGGGAAGTAAGACACATGCAATGACTTTGGTGGTGGTTTAGGAAAAGAAGACACATGCAATGACTCTAATGGTGGTTTAGGAAAGGAATACACATGCAATGACTCTAGTGGTGGTTTAAGAAAGGAACACACATGCAATGACACTAGTGGATCCATGTGGTTTGGAAAAATAAGACACATGTAATGACTCTGGTGGTGGTTTAGGAAAGAAAGACACATTCAATGACTCTAGCAGTGGCTTAGGAAAGAAAGACACATTCAATGACTCCGGCAGTGGCTTAGAAAAGGAACACACATGCAATGACTCTATTGGTGGTTTAGGAAAGTAACACACATGCAATGACTCTGGTGGTGGTTTAGGAAAGGAAGACACATTCAATGACTCTGGTGGTGGTTTAGGAAACAAGACACATGCAATGACTCGGTTGGTGTTTTAGGAAAAGAACACACGTGTAATGACTCTAGTGGTGGTTTTGGAAAAGAACACACGTTCAATGACTCTGGTGGTGGTTTAGGAAAGAAACACACATGCAATGACTCTGGCGGTGGTTTAGTAAAGGAACAACATGCAATGACTCTGGTGGTGGTTTAGGAAAGGAAGACACATGCAATGACTCTGGTGGATCCATGTGGTTTAGGAAAAGAAGACACATGTAATGACTCTAGTGGTGGTTTAGGAAAGGAAGACACATGCAATGACTTTGGTGGTGGTTTAGGAAAAGAAGACACATGCAATGACTCTGATGGTGGTTTAGGAAAGGACCACACATGCAATGACTCTACTGGTGGTTTAAGAAAGGAACACACATGCAATGACTCTGGTGGATCCATGCGGTTTAGGAAATGAAGACACATGCAATGAATCTGCTGGTTGGTTAAGAAAGGAACACACATGTAATGACACTACTGGATCTATGTGGTTTGGAAAAATAAGACACATGCAATGACTCTGGTGGTGGTTTTGGAAAGGAGGATACATGCAATTACTCTGGTGGTGGTTTAGGAAAGGAAGACACATGCAATGACTCTAGTGGTGGCTTAGGAAAAGAAGACAATGATTCTAGTGGTGGTTTAGGAAAGGAACACACATGCAATGACTCTGGTGGTGGTTTAGGAAAGGAACACACATGCAATGACTCTGGTGGTGGTTTAGGAAAGGAATACACATTCAATGACTAGTGGTGGTTTAGGAAAAGAAGACGCATGCAATGACTATTGGTGGTTTAGGAAAAGAACACACGTGTAATGACTCTAGTGGTGGTTTTGGAAAAGAACACACGTGTAATGACTCTAGTGGTGGTTTTGGAAAAGAACACACATTCAATTACTCTGGTGGTGGTTTAGGAAAGAAACACACATCCAATGACTCTGGTGGTGGTTTAGGAAAGGAACAAACATGCAATGACTCTGGTGGTGGTTTAGGAAAGGAAGACACATGCAGTGACTGTGGTGGATCCATGTGGTTTAGAAAAAAGAAGACACATGTAATGGCTCTGGTGGTGGTTTAGGAAAGGAAGACACATGCAATGACTCTAGTGGTAGTTTAAGAGAGGAACACACATACAATGACACTAGTGGATCCATGTGGTTTGGAGAAATAAGACACATGTAATGACTGTGATGGTTGTTTAGGAAAGAAAGACACATTCAATGACTCTGGCAGTGGCTTAGGAAAGAAAGACACATTCAATGACTCTGGCAGTGGCTTAGGAAAGGAACACACATGCAATGACTCTATTGGTGGTTTAGGAAAGTAACACACATGCAATGACTCTGGTGGTAGTTTAGGAAAGGAAGACACATTCAATGAATCTGGTGGTGGTTTAGGAAAATAAGACACATGCTCGATTGGTGGTTTAGGAAAAGAACACACGGGTAATGACTCTAGTGGTGGTTTTGGAAAAGAACACACGTTCAATGACTCTCGTGGTGGTTTAGGAAAGAAACACACATGCAATGACTCTGGTGGTGGTTTAGTATAGGAACAAACATGCAATGACTCTGGTGGTGGTTTAGGAAAGGAAGACACATGCAATGACTCTGGTGGATCCATGTGGATTAGGAAAAGAAGACACATGTAATGACTCTGGTGGTGGTTTAGGAAAGGAAGACACATGCAATGACTTTGGTGGTGGTTTAGGAAAAGAAGACACATGCAATGACTCTGATGGTGGTTTAGGAAAGGACCACACATGCAATGACTCTACTGGTGGTTTAAGAAAGGAACACACATGCAATGACTCTGGTGGATCCATGCGGTTTATGAAAAGAAGACACATGCAATGAATCTGCTGGTTGGTTAAGAAAGGAACACACATGTAATGACACTACTGGATCGATGTGGTTTGGAAAAATAAGACACATGCAATGATTCTGGTGGTGGTTTTGGAAAGGAGGACACATGCAATTACTCTGGTGGTGGTTTAGGAAAGGAAGACACATGCAATGACTCTGGTGGTGGCTTAGGAAAAGAAGACAATGACTCTAGTGGTGGTTTAGAAAAGGAACACACATGCAATGACTCTAGTGGTGGTTTAGGAAAGGAACACACATGCAATGACTCTGGTGGTGGTTTAGGAAAGGAAGACACATTCAATGACTCTAGTGGTGGTTCAGGAAAAGAAGACACATGCAATGACTCTATTGGTGGTTTAGGAAAGAAACACACATGCAATGACTCTGGTGGTGGTTTAGAAAAGGAACAAACATGCAATGACTCTGGTGGTGGTTTAGGAAAGGAAGACACATGCAATGACTCCGGTGGATCCATGTGGTTTAGGAAAAGAAGACACATGTAATGACTCTGGTGGTGGTTTAGGAAAGGAAGACACATGCAATGACTTTGGTGGTGGTTTAGGAAAAGTAGACACATGCAATGACTCTGATGGTGGTTTAAGAAAGGAACACACATGCAATGACTCTGCTGGTGGATTAAGAAAGGAACACACATGCAATGACTCTGGTGGATCCATGTGGTTTAGGAAAAGAAGACACATGCAATGACCCTGGTGGTGGTTTAAGAAAGGAACGCACATCCAATGACACTAGTGGATCCATGTGGTTTGGGAGAATAAGACACATGCAATGACTCTGGTGGTGGTTTTGGAAAGGAGGACACATGCAATTAGTCTAGTGGTGGTTTAGGAAAGGAAGACACAAGCAATGACTCTGGTGGTGGTTTAGGAAAAGAAGACACATGCAATGACTCTAGTGGTGGTTTAGGAAAAGTAACACACATGCAATGACTCTGGTGGTGGTTTAGGAAAGGAAGACACATTCAATGACTCTGGTGGTGGTTTAGGAAAAGAAGACACATGCAATGACTCTGGTGGTGGTTTAGAAAAGGAACAAACATGCAATGATTCTGGTGGTGGTTTGGGAAAGGAAGACACATGCAGTGACTTTGGTGGATCCATGTGGTTTAGGAAAAGAAGACACATGTAATGACTCTGGTGGTGGTTTAGGAAAGGAAGACACATGCAATGACTGTGGTGGTGGTTTAGGAAAAGAAGACACATGCAATGACTCTGATGGTGGTTTAGGAAAGGAACACACATGCAATGACTCTAGTGGTGGTTTAAGAAAGGAAAACACATGCAATGACACTCGTGGATCCATGTGGTTTGGAAAAATAAGACACATGTAATGACTCTGGTGGTGGTTTAGGAAAGAAAAACACATTCTATGACTCTGGCAGTGGCTTAGGAAAGAAAGACACATTCAATGACTCTGGCAGTGGCTTAGGAAAGGAACACACATGCAATGACTCTATTGGTGGTTTAGCAAAGTAACACACATGCAATGACTCTGGTGGTGGTTTAGGAAAGGAAGACACATTCACTAACTCTGGTGGTGGTTTAGGAAAATAAGACACATGCAATGACTCAGTTGGTGGTTTAGGCAAAGAACACACGTGTAATGACTCTAGTGGTGGTTTTGGAAAAGAACACACGTTCAATGACTCTGGTGGTGGTTTAGGAAAGAATCACACATGCAATGACTCTGGTGGTATTTAGTAAAGGAACAAACATGCAATGACTCTGGTGGTGCTTTAGGAAAGGAAGACACATGCAATGACTCTGGTGGATCCATGTGGTTTAGGAAAAGAAGACACATGTAATGACTCTGGTAATGGTTTAGGAAAGGAAGACACATGCAATGACTTTGGTGGTGGTTTAGGAAAAGAAGAAAAATGCAATGACTCTGATGGTGGTTCAGGAAAGGACCACACATGCAATGACTCTAGTGGTGGTTTAGGAAAAGGAACACACATGCAATGACTCTGGTGGTGGTTTAGGAAAGGAAGACACATTCAATGACTCTGGTGGTGGTTTAGGAAAAGAAGACACATGCAATGACTCTGGTGGTGGTTTAGGAAAGGAACAAACATGCAATGATTCTGGTGGTGGTTTGGGAAAGGAAGACACATGCAGTGACTCTGGTGGATCCATGTGGTTTAATAAAAGAAGACACATGTAATGACTCTGGTGGTGGTTTAGGAAAGGAAGACACATGCAATGACTTTGGTGGTGGTTTAGGAAAAGAAGACACATGCAATGACTCTGATGGTGGTTTAGGAAAGGAACACACATGCAATGACTCTAGTGGTGGTTTAAGAAAGGAAAACACATGCAATGACACTCGTGGATCCATGTGGTTTGGAAAAATAAGACACATGTAATGACTCTGGTGGTGGTTTCGGAAAGAAAAACACATTCAATGACTCTGGCAGTGGCTTAGGAAAGAAAGACACATTCAATGACTCTGGTAGTGGCTTAGGAAAGGAACACACATGCAAGGACTCTATTGGTGGTTTAGCAAAGTAACACACATGCAATGACTCTGGTGGTAGTTTAGGAAAGGAAGACACATTCAATGAATCTGGTGGTGGTTTAGGAAAATAAGACACATGCTCGATTGGTGGTTTAGGAAAAGAACACACGGGTAATGACTCTAGTGGTGGTTTTGGAAAAGAACACACGTTCAATGACTCTCGTGGTGGTTTAGGAAAGAAACACACATGCAATGACTCTGGTGGTGGTTTAGTATAGGAACAAACATGCAATGACTCTGGTGGTGGTTTAGGAAAGGAAGACACATGCAATGACTCTGGTGGATCCATGTGGATTAGGAAAAGAAGACACATGTAATGACTCTGGTGGTGGTTTAGGAAAGGAAGACACATGCAATGACTTTGGTGGTGGTTTAGGAAAAGAAGACACATGCAATGACTCTGATGGTGGTTTAGGAAAGGACCACACATGCAATGACTCTACTGGTGGTTTAAGAAAGGAACACACATGCAATGACTCTGGTGGATCCATGCGGTTTATGAAAAGAAGACACATGCAATGAATCTGCTGGTTGGTTAAGAAAGGAACACACATGTAATGACACTACTGGATCGATGTGGTTTGGAAAAATAAGACACATGCAATGATTCTGGTGGTGGTTTTGGAAAGGAGGACACATGCAATTACTCTGGTGGTGGTTTAGGAAAGGAAGACACATGCAATGACTCTGGTGGTGGCTTAGGAAAAGAAGACAATGACTCTAGTGGTGGTTTAGAAAAGGAACACACATGCAATGACTCTAGTGGTGGTTTAGGAAAGGAACACACATGCAATGACTCTGGTGGTGGTTTAGGAAAGGAAGACACATTCAATGACTCTAGTGGTGGTTCAGGAAAAGAAGACACATGCAATGACTCTATTGGTGGTTTAGGAAAGAAACACACATGCAATGACTCTGGTGGTGGTTTAGAAAAGGAACAAACATGCAATGACTCTGGTGGTGGTTTAGGAAAGGAAGACACATGCAATGACTCCGGTGGATCCATGTGGTTTAGGAAAAGAAGACACATGTAATGACTCTGGTGGTGGTTTAGGAAAGCAAGACACATGCAATGACTTTGGTGGTGGTTTAGGAAAAGTAGACACATGCAATGACTCTGATGGTGGTTTAAGAAAGGAACACACATGCAATGACTCTGCTGGTGGATTAAGAAAGGAACACACATGCAATGACTCTGGTTGATCCATGTGGTTTAGGAAAAGAAGACACATGCAATGACCCTGGTGGTGGTTTAAGAAAGGAACGCACATCCAATGACACTAGTGGATCCATGTGGTTTGGGAGAATAAGACACATGCAATGACTCTGGTGGTGGTTTTGGAAAGGAGGACACATGCAATTAGTCTAGTGGTGGTTTAGGAAAGGAAGACACAAGCAATGACTCTGGTGGTGGTTTAGGAAAAGAAGACACATGCAATGACTCTAGTGGTGGTTTAGGAAAAGTAACACACATGCAATGACTCTGGTGGTGGTTTAGGAAAGGAAGACACATTCAATGACTCTGGTGGTGGTTTAGGAAAAGAAGACACATGCAATGACTCTGGTGGTGGTTTAGAAAAGGAACAAACATGCAATGATTCTGGTGGTGGTTTGGGAAAGGAAGACACATGCAGTGACTTTGGTGGATCCATGTGGTTTAGGAAAAGAAGACACATGTAATGACTCTGGTGGTGGTTTAGGAAAGGAAGACACATGCAATGACTGTGGTGGTGGTTTAGGAAAAGAAGACACATGCAATGACTCTGATGGTGGTTTAGGAAAGGAACACACATGCAATGACTCTAGTGGTGGTTTAAGAAAGGAAAACACATGCAATGACACTCGTGGATCCATGTGGTTTGGAAAAATAAGACACATGTAATGACTCTGGTGGTGGTTTAGGAAAGAAAAACACATTCTATGACTCTGGCAGTGGCTTAGGAAAGAAAGACACATTCAATGACTCTGGTAGTGGCTCAGGAAAGGAACACACATGCAATGACTCTATTGGTGGTTTAGCAAAGTAACACACATGCAGTGACTCTGGTGGTGGTTTAGGAAAGGAAGACACATTCACTGACTCTGGTGGTGGTTTAGGAAAATAAGACACATGCAATGACTCAGTTGGTGGTTTAGGCAAAGAACACACGTGTAATGACTCTAGTGGTGGTTTTGGAAAAGAACACACGTTCAATGACTCTGGTGGTGGTTTAGGAAAGAATCACACATGCAATGACTCTGGTGGTGCTTTAGTAAAGGAACAAACATGCAATGACTCTGGTGGTGCTTTAGGAAAGGAAGACACATGCAATGACTCTGGTGGATCCATGTGGTTTAGGAAAAGAAGACACATGTAATGACTCTGGTAATGGTTTAGGAAAGGAAGACACATGCAATGACTTTGGTGGTGGTTTAGGAAAAGAAGAAAAATGCAATGACTCTGATGGTGGTTCAGGAAAGGACCACACATGCAATGACTCTAGTGGTGGTTTAGGAAAAGGAACACACATGCAATGACTCTGGTGGTGGTTTAGGAAAGGAAGACACATTCAATGACTCTGGTGGTGGTTTAGGAAAAGAAGACACATGCAATGACTCTGGTGGTGGTTTAGGAAAGGAACAAACATGCAATGATTCTGGTGGTGGTTTGGGAAAGAAAGACACATGCAGTGACTCTGGTGGATCCATGTGGTTTAATAAAAGAAGACACATGTAATGACTCTGGTGGTGGTTTAGGAAAGGAAGACACATGCAATGACTTTGGTGGTGGTTTAGGAAAAGAAGACACATGCAATGACTCTGATGGTGGTTTAGGAAAGGAACACACATGCAATGACTCTAGTGGTGGTTTAAGAAAGGAAAACACATGCAATGACACTCGTGGATCCATGTGGTTTGGAAAAATAAGACACATGTAATGACTCTGGTGGTGGTTTAGGAAAGAAAAACACATTCAATGACTCTGGCAGTGGCTTAGGAAAGAAAGACACATTCAATGACTCTGGTAGTGGCTTAGGAAAGGAACACACATGGAATGACTCTATTGGTGGTTTAGCAAAGTAACACACATGCAATGACTCTGGTGGTGGTTTAGGAAAGGAAGACACATTCACTGACTCTGGTGGTGGTTTAGGAAAATAAGACACATGCAATGACTCAGTTGGTGGTTCAGGCAAAGAACACACGTGTAATGACTCTAGTGGTGGTTTTGGAAAAGAACACACGTTCAATGACTCTGGTGGTGGTTTAGGAAAGAATCACACATGCAATGACTCTGGTGGTGCTTTAGTAAAGGAACAAACATGCAATGACTCTGGTGGTGCTTTAGGAAAGGAAGACACATGCAATGACTCTGGTGGATCCATGTGGTTTAGGAAAAGAAGACACATGTAATGACTCTGGTAATGGTTTAGGAAAGGAAGACACATGCAATGACTTTGGTGGTGGTTTAGGAAAAGAAGAAAAATGCAATGACTCTGATGGTGGTTCAGGAAAGGACCACACATGCAATGACTCTAGTGGTGGTTTAGGAAAAGGAACACACATGCAATGACTCTGGTGGTGTTTTAGGAAAAGAAGACACATTCATTGACTCTGGTGGTGGTTTAGGAAAAGAAGACACATGCAATGACTCTGGTGGCTGTTTAGGAAAGGAACAAACATGCAATTATTCTGGTGGTGGTTTGGGAAAGGAAGACACATGTAGTGACTCTGGTGGATCCATGTGGTTTAGGAAAAGAAGACACATGTAATGACTCTGGTGGTGGTTTAGGAAAGGAAGACACATGCAATGACTGTGGTGGTGGTTTAGGAAAAGAAGACACATGCAATGACTCTGATGGTGGTTTAGGAAAGGAACACACATGCAATGACTCTAGTGGTGGTTTAAGAAAGGAAAACACATGCAATGACACTCGTGGATCCATGTGGTTTGGAAAAATAAGACACATGTAATGACTCTGGTGGTGGTTTAGGAAAGAAAAACACATTCAATGACTCTGGCAGTGGCTTAGGAAAGAAAGACACATTCAATGACTCTGGTAGTGGCTCAGGAAAGGAACACACATGCAATAACTCTATTGGTGGTTTATCAAAGTAACACACATGCAATGACTCTGGTGGTGGTTTAGGAAAGGAAGACACATTCACTGACTCTGGTGGTGGTTTAGGAAAATAAGACACATGCAATGACTCAGTTGGTGGTTTAGGCAAAGAACACACGTGTAATGACTCTAGTGGTGGTTTTGGAAAAGAACACACGTTCAATGACTCTGGTGGTGGTTTAGGAAAGAATCACACATGCAATGACTCTGGTGGTGCTTTAGTAAAGGAACAAACATGCAATGACTCTGGTGGTGCTTTAGGAAAGGAAGACACATGCAATGACTCTGGTGGATCCATGTGGTTTAGGAAAAGAAGACACATGTAATGACTCTGGTAATGGTTTAGGAAAGGAAGACACATGCAATGACTTTGGTGGTGGTTTAGGAAAAGAAGAAAAATGCAATGACTCTGATGGTGGTTCAGGAAAGGACCACACATGCAATGACTCTAGTGGTGGTTTAGGAAAAGGAACACACATGCAATGACTCTGGTGGTGGTTTAGGAAAGGAAGACACATTCAATGACTCTGGTGGTGGTTTAGGAAAAGAAGACACATGCAATGACTCTGGTGGTGGTTTAGGAAAGGAACAAACATGCAATGATTCTGGTGGTGGTTTGGGAAAGGAAGACACATGCAGTGACTCTGGTGGATCCATGTGGTTTAATAAAAGAAGACACATGTAATGACTCTGGTGGTGGTTTAGGAAAGGAAGACACATGCAATGACTTTGGTGGTGGTTTAGGAAAAGAAGACACATGCAATGACTCTGATGGTGGTTTAGGAAAGGAACACACATGCAATGACTCTAGTGGTGGTTTAAGAAAGGAAAACACATGCAATGACACTCGTGGATCCATGTGGTTTGGAAAAATAAGACACATGTAATGACTCTGGTGGTGGTTTAGGAAAGAAAAACACATTCAATGACTCTGGCAGTGGCTTAGGAAAGAAAGACACATTCAATGACTCTGGTAGTGGCTTAGGAAAGGAACACACATGCAATGACTCTATTGGTGGTTTAGCAAAGTAACACACATGCAATGACTCTGGTGGTGGTTTAGGAAAGGAAGACACATTCACTGACTCTGGTGGTGGTTTAGGAAAATAAGACACATGCAATGACTCAGTTGGTGGTTCAGGCAAAGAACACACGTGTAATGACTCTAGTGGTGGTTTTGGAAAAGAACACACGTTCAATGACTCTGGTGGTGGTTTAGGAAAGAATCAAACATGCAATGACTCTGGTGGTGCTTTAGTAAAGGAACAAACATGCAATGACTCTGGTGGTGCTTTAGGAAAGGAAGACACATGCAATGACTCTGGTGGATCCATGTGGTTTAGGAAAAGAAGACACATGTAATGACTCTGGTAATGGTTTAGGAAAGGAAGACACATGCAATGACTTTGGTGGTGGTTTAGGAAAAGAAGAAAAATGCAATGACTCTGATGGTGGTTCAGGAAAGGACCACACATGCAATGACTCTAGTGGTGGTTTAGGAAAAGGAACACACATGCAATGACTCTGGTGGTGTTTTAGGAAAAGAAGACACATTCATTGACTCTGGTGGTGGTTTAGGAAAAGAAGACACATGCAATGACTCTGGTGGCTGTTTAGGAAAGGAACAAACATGCAATGACTCTGGTGGTGGTTTAGGAAAGGAACAAACATGCAATGATTCTGGTGGTGGTTTGGGAAAGGAAGACACATGCAGTGACTCTGGTGGATCCATGTGGTTTAATAAAAGAAGACACATGTAATGACTCTGGTGGTGGTTTAGGAAAGGAAGACACATGCAATGACTTTGGTGGTGGTTTAGGAAAAGAAGACACATGCAATGACTCTGATGGTGGTTTAGGAAAGGAACACACATGCAATGACTCTAGTGGTGGTTTAAGAAAGGAAAACACATGCAATGACACTCGTGGATCCATGTGGTTTGGAAAAATAAGACACATGTAATGACTCTGGTGGTGGTTTAGGAAAGAAAAACACATTCAATGACTCTGGCAGTGGCTTAGGAAAGAAAGACACATTCAATGACTCTGGTAGTGGCTTAGGAAAGGAACACACATGCAATGACTCTATTGGTGGTTTAGCAAAGTAACACACATGCAATGACTCTGGTGGTGGTTTAGGAAAGGAAGACACATTCACTGACTCTGGTGGTGGTTTAGGAAAATAAGACACATGCAATGACTCAGTTGGTGGTTCAGGCAAAGAACACACGTGTAATGACTCTAGTGGTGGTTTTGGAAAAGAACACACGTTCAATGACTCTGGTGGTGGTTTAGGAAAGAATCACACATGCAATGACTCTGGTGGTGCTTTAGTAAAGGAACAAACATGCAATGACTCTGGTGGTGCTTTAGGAAAGGAAGACACATGCAATGACTCTGGTGGATCCATGTGGTTTAGGAAAAGAAGACACATGTAATGACTCTGGTAATGGTTTAGGAAAGGAAGACACATGCAATGACTTTGGTGGTGGTTTAGGAAAAGAAGAAAAATGCAATGACTCTGATGGTGGTTCAGGAAAGGACCACACATGCAATGACTGTAGTGGTGGTTCAGGAAAAGGAACACACATGCAATGACTCTGGTGGTGTTTTAGGAAAAGAAGACACATTCAATGACTCTGGTGGTGGTTTAGGAAAAGAAGACACATGCAATGACTCTGGTGGCTGTTTAGGAAAGGAACAAACATGCAATTATTCTGGTGGTGGTTTGGGAAAGGAAGACACATGCAGTGACTCTGGTGGATCCATGTGGTTTAGGAAAAGAAGACACATGTAATGACTCTAGTGGTGGTTTAGGAAAGGAAGACACATGCAATGACTTTGGTGGTGGTTTAGGAAAAGAAGACACATGCAATGACTCTGATGGTGGTTTAGGAAAGGAACACACATGCAATGACTCTAGTGGTGGTTTAATAAAGGAAAACACATGCAATGACACTCGTGGATCCATGTGGTTTGGAAAAATAAGACACATGTAATGACTCTGGTGGTGGTTTAGGAAAGAAAAACACATTCAATGACTCTAGCAGTGGCTTAGGAAAGAAAGACACATTCAATGACTCTGGTAGTGGCTTAGGAAAGGAACTCACATGGAATGACTCTATTGGTGGTTTAGCAAAGTAACACACATGCAATGACTCTGGTGGTGGTTTAGGAAAGGAAGACACATTCACTGACTCTGGTGGTGGTTTAGGAAAATAAGACACATGCAATGACTCAGTTGGTGGTTTAGGCAAAGAACACACGTGTAATGACTCTAGTGGTGGTTTTGGAAAAGAACACACGTTCAATGACTCTGGTGGTGGTTTAGGAAAGAATCACACATGCAATGACTCTGGTGGTGCTTTAGTAAAGGAACAAACATGCAATGACTCTGGTGGTGCTTTAGGAAAGGAAGACACATGCAATGACTCTGGTGGATCCATGTGGTTTAGGAAAAGAAGACACATGTAATGACTCTGGTAATGGTTTAGGAAAGGAAGACACATGCAATGACTTTGGTGGTAGTTTAGGAAAAGAAGAAAAATACAATGACTCTGATGGTGGTTCAGGAAAGGACCACACATGCAATGACTCTAGTGGTGGTTTAGGAAAAGGAACACACATGCAATGACTCTGGTGGTGTTTTAGGAAAAGAAGACACATTCAATGACTCTGGTGGTGGTTTAGGAAAAGAAGACACATGCAATGACTCTGGTGGCTGTTTAGGAAAGGAACAAACATGCAATTATTCTGGTGGTGGTTTGGGAAAGGAAGACACATGCAGTGACTCTGGTGGATCCATGTGGTTTAGGAAAAGAAGACACATGTAATGACTCTAGTGGTGGTTTAGGAAAGGAAGACACACACAATGACTTTGGTGGTGGTTTAGGAAAAGAAGACACATGCAATGACTCTGATGGTGGTTTAGGAAAGGAACACACATGCAATGACTCTAGTGGTGGTTTAAGAAAGGAAAACACATGCAATGACACTCGTGGATCCATGTGGTTTGGAAAAATAAGACACATGTAATGACTCTGGTGGTGGTTTAGGAAATAAAAACACATTCAATGACTCTGGCAGTGGCTTAGGAAAGAAAGACACATTCAATGACTCTGGTAGTGTCTTAGGAAAGGAACACACATGGAATGACTCTATTGGTGGTTTAGCAAAGTAACACACATGCAATGACTCTGGTGGTGGTTTAGGAAAGGAAGACACATTCACTGACTCTAGTGGTGGTTTAGGAAAATAAGACACATGCAATGACTCATTTGGTGGTTTAGGCAAAGAACACACGTGTAATGACTCTAGTGGTGGTTTTGGAAAAGAACACACGTTCAATGACTCTGGTGGTGGTTTAGAAAAGAATCACACATGGAATGACTCTGGTGGTGCTTTAGTAAAGGAACAAACATGCAATGACTCCGGTGGTGCTTTAGGAAAGGAAGACACATGCAATGACTCTGGTGGATCCATGTGGTTTAGGAAAAGAAGACACATGTAATGACTCTGGTAATGGTTTAGGAAAGGAAGACACATGCAATGACTTTGGTGGTGGTTTAGGAAAAGAAGAAAAATGCAATGACTCTGATGGTGGTTCAGGAAAGGACCACACATGCAATGACTCTAGTGGTGGTTTAGGAAAAGGAACACACATGCAATGACTCTGGTGGTGGTTTAGGAAAGGAAGACACATTCAATGACTCTGGTGGTGGTTTAGGAAAAGAAGACACATGCAATGACTCTGGTGGTGGTTTAGGAAAGGAACAAACATGCAATGATTCTGGTGGTGGTTTGGGATAGGAAGACACATGCAGTGACTCTGGTGGATCCATGTGGTTTAATAAAAGAAGACACATGTAATGACTCTGGTGGTGGTTTAGGAAAGGAAGACACATGCAATGACTTTGGTGGTGGTTTAGGAAAAGAAGACACATGCAATGACTCTGATGGTGGTTTAGGGAAGGAACACACATGCAATGACTCTAGTGGTGGTTTAAGAAAGGAAAACACATGCAATGACACTCGTGGATCCATGTGGTTTGGAAAAATAAGACACATGTAATGACTCTGGTGGTGGTTTAGGAAAGAAAAACACATTCAATGACTCTGGCAGTGGCTTAGGAAAGAAAGACACATTCAATGACTCTGGTAGTGGCTTAGGAAAGGAACACACATGCAATGACTCTATTGGTGGTTTAGCAAAGTAACACACATGCAATGACTCTGGTGGTGGTTTAGGAAAGGAAGACACATTCACTGACTCTGGTGGTGGTTTAGGAAAATAAGACACATGCAATGACTCAGTTGGTGGTTCAGGCAAAGAACACACGTGTAATGACTCTAGTGGTGGTTTTGGAAAAGAACACACGTTCAATGACTCTGGTGGTGGTTTAGGAAAGAATCAAACATGCAATGACTCTGGTGGTGCTTTAGTAAAGGAACAAACATGCAATGACTCTGGTGGTGCTTTAGGAAAGGAAGACACATGCAATGACTCTGGTGGATCCATGTGGTTTAGGAAAAGAAGACACATGTAATGACTCTGGTAATGGTTTAGGAAAGGAAGACACATGCAATGACTTTGGTGGTGGTTTAGGAAAAGAAGAAAAATGCAATGACTCTGATGGTGGTTCAGGAAAGGACCACACATGCAATGACTCTAGTGGTGGTTTAGGAAAAGGAACACACATGCAATGACTCTGGTGGTGTTTTAGGAAAAGAAGACACATTCATTGACTCTGGTGGTGGTTTAGGAAAAGAAGACACATGCAATGACTCTGGTGGCTGTTTAGGAAAGGAACAAACATGCAATGACTCTGGTGGTGGTTTAGGAAAGGAACAAACATGCAATGATTCTGGTGGTGGTTTGGGAAAGGAAGACACATGCAGTGACTCTGGTGGATCCATGTGGTTTAATAAAAGAAGACACATGTAATGACTCTGGTGGTGGTTTAGGAAAGGAAGACACATGCAATGACTTTGGTGGTGGTTTAGGAAAAGAAGACACATGCAATGACTCTGATGGTGGTTTAGGAAAGGAACACACATGCAATGACTCTAGTGGTGGTTTAAGAAAGGAAAACACATGCAATGACACTCGTGGATCCATGTGGTTTGGAAAAATAAGACACATGTAATGACTCTGGTGGTGGTTTAGGAAAGAAAAACACATTCAATGACTCTGGCAGTGGCTTAGGAAAGAAAGACACATTCAATGACTCTGGTAGTGGCTTAGGAAAGGAACACACATGCAATGACTCTATTGGTGGTTTAGCAAAGTAACACACATGCAATGACTCTGGTGGTGGTTTAGGAAAGGAAGACACATTCACTGACTCTGGTGGTGGTTTAGGAAAATAAGACACATGCAATGACTCAGTTGGTGGTTCAGGCAAAGAACACACGTGTAATGACTCTAGTGGTGGTTTTGGAAAAGAACACACGTTCAATGACTCTGGTGGTGGTTTAGGAAAGAATCACACATGCAATGACTCTGGTGGTGCTTTAGTAAAGGAACAAACATGCAATGACTCTGGTGGTGCTTTAGGAAAGGAAGACACATGCAATGACTCTGGTGGATCCATGTGGTTTAGGAAAAGAAGACACATGTAATGACTCTGGTAATGGTTTAGGAAAGGAAGACACATGCAATGACTTTGGTGGTGGTTTAGGAAAAGAAGAAAAATGCAATGACTCTGATGGTGGTTCAGGAAAGGACCACACATGCAATGACTGTAGTGGTGGTTCAGGAAAAGGAACACACATGCAATGACTCTGGTGGTGTTTTAGGAAAAGAAGACACATTCAATGACTCTGGTGGTGGTTTAGGAAAAGAAGACACATGCAATGACTCTGGTGGCTGTTTAGGAAAGGAACAAACATGCAATTATTCTGGTGGTGGTTTGGGAAAGGAAGACACATGCAGTGACTCTGGTGGATCCATGTGGTTTAGGAAAAGAAGACACATGTAATGACTCTAGTGGTGGTTTAGGAAAGGAAGACACATGCAATGACTTTGGTGGTGGTTTAGGAAAAGAAGACACATGCAATGACTCTGATGGTGGTTTAGGAAAGGAACACACATGCAATGACTCTAGTGGTGGTTTAATAAAGGAAAACACATGCAATGACACTCGTGGATCCATGTGGTTTGGAAAAATAAGACACATGTAATGACTCTGGTGGTGGTTTAGGAAAGAAAAACACATTCAATGACTCTAGCAGTGGCTTAGGAAAGAAAGACACATTCAATGACTCTGGTAGTGGCTTAGGAAAGGAACTCACATGGAATGACTCTATTGGTGGTTTAGCAAAGTAACACACATGCAATGACTCTGGTGGTGGTTTAGGAAAGGAAGACACATTCACTGACTCTGGTGGTGGTTTAGGAAAATAAGACACATGCAATGACTCAGTTGGTGGTTTAGGCAAAGAACACACGTGTAATGACTCTAGTGGTGGTTTTGGAAAAGAACACACGTTCAATGACTCTGGTGGTGGTTTAGGAAAGAATCACACATGCAATGACTCTGGTGGTGCTTTAGTAAAGGAACAAACATGCAATGACTCTGGTGGTGCTTTAGGAAAGGAAGACACATGCAATGACTCTGGTGGATCCATGTGGTTTAGGAAAAGAAGACACATGTAATGACTCTGGTAATGGTTTAGGAAAGGAAGACACATGCAATGACTTTGGTGGTAGTTTAGGAAAAGAAGAAAAATACAATGACTCTGATGGTGGTTCAGGAAAGGACCACACATGCAATGACTCTAGTGGTGGTTTAGGAAAAGGAACACACATGCAATGACTCTGGTGGTGTTTTAGGAAAAGAAGACACATTCAATGACTCTGGTGGTGGTTTAGGAAAAGAAGACACATGCAATGACTCTGGTGGCTGTTTAGGAAAGGAACAAACATGCAATTATTCTGGTGGTGGTTTGGGAAAGGAAGACACATGCAGTGACTCTGGTGGATCCATGTGGTTTAGGAAAAGAAGACACATGTAATGACTCTAGTGGTGGTTTAGGAAAGGAAGACACACACAATGACTTTGGTGGTGGTTTAGGAAAAGAAGACACATGCAATGACTCTGATGGTGGTTTAGGAAAGGAACACACATGCAATGACTCTAGTGGTGGTTTAAGAAAGGAAAACACATGCAATGACACTCGTGGATCCATGTGGTTTGGAAAAATAAGACACATGTAATGACTCTGGTGGTGGTTTAGGAAATAAAAACACATTCAATGACTCTGGCAGTGGCTTAGGAAAGAAAGACACATTCAATGACTCTGGTAGTGTCTTAGGAAAGGAACACACATGGAATGACTCTATTGGTGGTTTAGCAAAGTAACACACATGCAATGACTCTGGTGGTGGTTTAGGAAAGGAAGACACATTCACTGACTCTAGTGGTGGTTTAGGAAAATAAGACACATGCAATGACTCATTTGGTGGTTTAGGCAAAGAACACACGTGTAATGACTCTAGTGGTGGTTTTGGAAAAGAACACACGTTCAATGACTCTGGTGGTGGTTTAGAAAAGAATCACACATGGAATGACTCTGGTGGTGCTTTAGTAAAGGAACAAACATGCAATGACTCCGGTGGTGCTTTAGGAAAGGAAGACACATGCAATGACTCTGGTGGATCCATGTGGTTTAGGAAAAGAAGACACATGTAATGACTCTGGTAATGGTTTAGGAAAGGAAGACACATGCAATGACTTTGGTGGTGGTTTAGGAAAAGAAGAAAAATGCAATGACTCTGATGGTGGTTCAGGAAAGGACCACACATGCAATGACTCTAGTGGTGGTTTAGGAAAAGGAACACACATGCAATGACTCTGGTGGTGGTTTAGGAAAGGAAGACACATTCAATGACTCTGGTGGTGGTTTAGGAAAAGAAGACACATGCAATGACTCTGGTGGTGGTTTAGGAAAGGAACAAACATGCAATGATTCTGGTGGTGGTTTGGGATAGGAAGACACATGCAGTGACTCTGGTGGATCCATGTGGTTTAATAAAAGAAGACACATGTAATGACTCTGGTGGTGGTTTAGGAAAGGAAGACACATGCAATGACTTTGGTGGTGGTTTAGGAAAAGAAGACACATGCAATGACTCTGATGGTGGTTTAGGGAAGGAACACACATGCAATGACTCTAGTGGTGGTTTAAGAAAGGAAAACACATGCAATGACACTCGTGGATCCATGTGGTTTGGAAAAATAAGACACATGTAATGACTCTGGTGGTGGTTTAGGAAAGAAAAACACATTCAATGACTCTGGCAGTGGCTTAGGAAAGAAAGACACATTCAATGACTCTGGTAGTGGCTTAGGAAAGGAACACACATGCAATGACTCTATTGGTGGTTTAGCAAAGTAACACACATGCAATGACTCTGGTGGTGGTTTAGGAAAGGAAGACACATTCACTGACTCTGGTGGTGGTTTAGGAAAATAAGACACATGCAATGACTCAGTTGGTGGTTCAGGCAAAGAACACACGTGTAATGACTCTAGTGGTGGTTTTGGAAAAGAACACACGTTCAATGACTCTGGTGGTGGTTTAGGAAAGAATCACACATGCAATGACTCTGGTGGTGCTTTAGTAAACGAACAAACATGCAATGACTCTGGTGGTGCTTTAGGAAAGGAAGACACATGCAATGACTCTGGTGGATCCATGTGGTTTAGGAAAAGAAGACACATGTAATGACTCTGGTAATGGTTTAGGAAAGGAAGACACATGCAATAACTTTGGTGGTGGTTTAGGAAAAGAAGAAAAATGAAATGACCCTGATGGTGGTTCAGGAAAGGACCACACATGCAATGACTCTAGTGGTGGTTTAGGAAAGGAAGACACATGCAATGGCTCTGGTGGATCCATGTGGTTTAGGAAAAGAAGACACATGTAATGACTCTGGTGGTGGTTTAGTAAAGGAAGACACATGCAATGACTTTGGTGGTGGTTTAGGAAAAGAAGACGCATGCAATGACTCTGATGGTGGTGTAGGAAAGGAACACACATGCAATGACCCTGCTGGTGGTTTAAGAAAGGAACACACATGCAATGACTCTGGTGGATCCATGTGGTTTAGGAAAAGAAGACACATGCAATGAATCTGGTGGTGGTTTAAGAAAGGAACACAAATGTAATGACAATAGTGGATCCATGTGCTTTGGAAAAATAAGACACATGCAATGACTCAGGTGGTGGTTTTGTAAAGGATGACACATTCAATTACTCTGGTGGTGGTTTAGGAAAGGAAGCCACATGCAATGACTCTGGTGGTGGCTTAGGAAAAGAAGACACATGCAATGACTCTAGTGGTGGTTTACGAAAGGAACACACATGCAATGACTCTAGTGGTGGTTTCGGAAAGGAACACACATGCAATGACTCTGGTGGTGGTTTAGGAAAGGAAGACACATTCAATGACTCTGGTCGTGGTTTAGGAAAAGAAGACACATGCAATGACTCTGTTGGTCGTTTAGGAAAAGGACACACATTCAATGACTCTGGTGGTGGTTCAGGAAAGAAACACAAATGCAATGACTGGTGGTGGTTTAGGAAAGGAAGACACGTTCAATGACTCTGGTGGTGGTTTAGGAAAAGAAGACACATGGAATGACTCTGTTGGTGGTTTAGGAAAAGAACACACCTTCAATGACTCTGGTGGTGGTTTAGGAAAGAAACACAGATGCAATGACTCTAGTGGTGGTTTAGGAAAGGAACCAACATGCAATGAATCTGGTGGTGGTTTAGGAAAGCAAGACACATGCAATGACTTTGGTGGTGGTTTAGGAAAAGAAGACACATGCAATGACTCTGATGGTTGTTTAGGAAAGGAACACACATGCAATGACTCTGGTGGTGGTTTAGGAAAGGAAGACACATTCAATTACTCTGGTGGTGGTTTAGGAAAATAAGACACAAGCAATGATTCTACTGGTGGTTTAGGAAAGGAACAAACATGCAATGACTCTGGTGGTGTTTTAGGAAAGGAACACACATGCAATGACACTAGTGGATCCATGTGGTTTGGGAAAATAAGACACATGCAATGACTCTAGTGGTGGTTTTGGAAAGGAGGACACATGCAATTAGTCTAGTGGTGGTTTAGGAAAGGAAGACACATGCAATGACTCTAGTGGTGGTTTAGGGAAGTAACACACATGCAATAACTCTGGTGGTTGTTTAGAAAAAAAGACACATGCAATGACTCTGGTGGTGGTTTAGGAAAAGAACACACGTGTAATGACTCTAGTGGTGGTTTTGGAAAAGAACACACATTCAATGACTCTGGTGGTGTTTTAGGAAAGGATCAAACATGCAATGACTCTGGTGGTGGTTTAGGAAAGGAAGACACATGCAATGACTCTGGTGGATCCATGTGGTTTAGGAAAAGAAGACACATGCAATGACTCTGGTGGTGGTTTAGGAAAGGAACACACATGCAATGACTCTGGTGGATCCATGTGGTTTAGGAAAAGAAGACACATGTAATGACTCTGGTGGTGGTTTAGGAAAGGAAGACACATGCAATGACTTTGGTGGTGGTTTAGGAAAAGAAGACACATGCAATGACTCTGATGGTGGTGTAGGAAAGGAACACACATGCAATGACCCTGCTGGTGGTTTAAGAAAGGAACACACATGCAATAACTCTGGTGGATCCATGTGGTTTAGGAAAACAAGACACATGCAATGAATCTAGTGGTGGTTTAAGAAAGGAACACAAATGTAATGACACTAGTGGATCCATGTGCTTTGGAAAAATAAGACACGTGCAATGACTCAGGTGTTGGTTTTGTAAAGGAGGACACTTTCAATTACTCTGGTGGTGGTTTAGGAAAGGAAGCCACATGCAATGACTCTGGTGGTCGGTTAGGAAAAGGAGACACATGCAATGACTCTAGTGGTGGTTTACGAAAGGAACACACATGCAATGACTCTAGTGGTGGTTTAGGAAAGGAACACACATGCAATGACTATGGTGGTGGTTTAGGAAAGGAAGACACATTCAATGACTCTGGTCGTGGTTTAGGAAAAGAAGACACATGCAATGACTCTTTGGTGGTTTAAGAAAAGAACACACATTCAATGACTCTGGTGGTGGTTTAAAAGAGAAACACAAATGCGATGACTCTGGTGGTGGTTTAGGAAAGGAAGACGCGTTCAATGACTCTGGTGGTGGTTTAGGAAAATAAGACACATGCAATGACTCTGTTGGTGGTTTAGGAAAAAAACACACATTCAATGACTCTGGTGGTGGTTTAGGAAAGAAACACAGATGCAATGACTCTAGTGGTGGTTTAGGAAAGGAACCAACATGCAATGACTCTGGTGGTGGTTTAGGAAAGCAAGACACATGCAATGACTTTGGTGGTGGTTTAGCAAAAGAAGACACATGCAATGACTCTGACAGTTGTTTAGGAAAGGAACACACATGCAATGACTCTGGTGGTGGTTTAGGAAAGGAAGACACATTCAATGACTCTGGTGGTGGTTTAGGAAAAGAAGACACAAGCAATGATTCTAGTGGTGGTTTAGGAAAGGAACAAACATGCAATGACTCTAGTGGTGTTTTAGGAAAGGAACACACATGCAATGACACTAGTGGATCCATGTGGTTTGGGAAAATAATACACATGCAATGACTCTAGTGGTGGTTTTGGAAAGGAGGACACATGCAATTAGTCTAGTGGTGGTTTAGGAAAGTAAAACACAATCCATGACTCTAGTGGTGGTTTAGGAAAGTAACACACATGCAATAACTCTGATGGTGGTTTAGAAAAAGAAGACACATGCAATGACTCTGGTGGTGGTTTAGGAAAGGAAGACACGTTCAATGACTCTGGTGGTGGTTTAGGAAAAGAAGACACATGCAATGACTCTGTTGGTGGTTTAGGAAAAGAACACACATTCAATGACTCTGGTGGTGGTTCAGGAAAGAAACACAGATGCAATGACTCTGGTGGTGGTTTAGGAAAGGAACCAACATGCAATGACTCTGGTGGTGGTTTAGGAAAAGAAGACACATGCAATGACTCTAACGGTTGTTTAGGAAAGGAACACACATGCAATGACTCTGGTGGTGGTTTAGGAAAGGAAGACACATTCAAAGACTCTGGTGGTGGTTTAGGAAAAGAAGACACAGGCAATGATTCTAGTGGTGGTTTAGGAAAGGAACAAACATGCAATGACTCTAGTGGTGTTTTAGGAAAGGAACACACATGCAATGACACTAGTGGATCCATGTGGTTTGGGAAAATAATACACATGCAATGACTCTAGTGGTGGTTTTGGAAAGGAGGACACATGCAATTAGTCTAGTGGTGGTTTAGAAAAGTAAGACAAATGCAATGACTCTAGTGGTGGTTTAGGAAAGTAACACACATGCAATAACTCTGATGGTGGTTTAGAAAAAGAAGACACATGCAATGACTCTGGTGGTGAAGACACATGCAATGACTCTGGTGGTGGTGTAGGAAAAGATGACACATGCAATGACTCTGGTGGTGGTTTTGGAAAGGAACACACATGCAATGACTCTGGTGGTGGTTTAGGAAAGGAACAAACATGCAATGCCTCTGGTGGTGGTTTAGGAAAGGAAGACACATGCAATGACTCTGGTGGATCCATGTGGTTTAGGGAAAGAAGACACATGTAATGACTCTGGTGGTGGTTTAGGAAAGGAAGACACATGCAATGACTTTGGTGGTGGTGTAGGAAAAGAATACACATGCAATGACTCTGATGGTGGTGTAGGAAAGGAACACACATGCAATGACCCTGCTGGTGGTTTAAGAAAGGAACACACATGCAATGACTCTGGTGGATCCATGTGGTTTAGGAAAAGAAGACACATTCAATGAATCTAGTGGTGGTTTAAGAAAGGAACACAAATGTAATGACACTAGTGGATCCATGTGCTTTGGAAAAATAAGACACATGCAATGACTCTGGTGGTGGTTTTGGAAAGGAGGAAACATGCAATTACTCTGGAGGTGGTTTTGGGAAGGAACAAACATGCAATGAATTTGGTGGTGGCTTAGGAAAAGAAGACACACGCAATGACTCTAGTGGTGGTTTAGGAAAGGAACACACATGCAATGACTCTAGTGGTGGTTTAGGAAAGGAACACACATGCAATGACTCTGGTGGTTATTTAGGGAAGGAAGACATATTCAATGACTCTAGTGGTGGTTTAGGAAAAGAAGACACATGCAATGACTCTGGTGGTGGTTTAGTAAAATAAAACACATTTAATGACTCTAGTGGTGGTTTTGGAAAAGAACACACATTCAATGACTCTGGTGGTGGTTTAGGAAAGGAACAAACATGCAATGACTCTGGTGGTGGTTTGGGAAAGGAAGACACATGCAATGACTCTGGTGGATCCATGTGGTTTAGGAAAAGAAGACACATGCAATGACTCCTGTGGTGGTTTAGGAAAGGAAGACACGTGCAATAACTCTGGTGGTGGTTTAGGAAAAGATGACACATGCAATGACTCTGGTGGTCGTTTAGGAATGGAACACACATGGAATGACTCTGTTGGTGGTTTAAGAAAGGAACAACCATGCAATGACCCTGGTGGATCCATGTGGTTTAGGAAAAGAAGACACATGCAATTACTCTGGTGGTGGTTTAGAAAAGGAACACATATGCAATGACTCCGGTGGTGCTTTAAGAAAGGAACACGCATACAATGACACCGGTGGATCCATGTGGTTTAGGAAAGGAAGACACATGCAATGACTCTGGTGGTGGTTTAGGAAAAGAAGACACATGTAATGACTCTAGTGGTGGTTTAGGAATGGAACACACATGCATTGACTGTAGTGGTGGTTTACGAAAGGAACGCACATGCAATGACTCTGATGGTGGTTTAGAAAAGGAAGACACATTCCATGACTCTGGTGGTGGTTGCGGAAAAGAAGACACATGCAATGACTCTGGTGGTGGTTTAGGAAAAGAACACACGTGTAATGACTCTAGTTGTGGTTTTGGAAAAGAACACGCATTCAATAACTCTGGTGGTGGTTTAGGAAAGAAACACACATGCAATAACTCTGGTGGTGGTTTAGAAAAGGAACAAACATGCAATGACTCTAGTTGTGGTTTAGGAAAGGAAGACACACGCAATGACTCTGGTGGATCCATGTGGTTTAGGAAAAGAAGACACATGCAATGACTCTGGTGGTGGTTTAGGAAAGGAAGACACATGCAATGACTCTGGTGGTGGTTTAGGAAAAGATGACACATGCAATGACTCTGGTGGTGGTTTAGGAAAGGAATGCACATGCAATGACTCTGTTGGTGGTTTAAGAAAGGAACACACACGCAATGACCCTGGTGGATCCATGTGGTTTAGGAAAAGGAGACACATGCAATGACTTTGGTGTTGTTTTAGAAATGGAACACACATGCAATGACTCTGGTGGTGGTTTAAGAAACGAACACACATGTAATGACACTGGTGGATCCATTTGGTTTAGGAAAAGAAGACACATGCAATGACTCTGGTGGTGGTTTAGGAAAGGAAGACACATGCAATGACTCTGGTGGTGGTTTAGGAAAAGAAGACACATGCAATGACTCTAGTGGTGGTTTAGGAAAGGAACACACATGCAATGACTCTAGTGGTGGTTTAGGAAAGGAACACACATGCAATGACTCTGGTGGTGGTTTAGGAAAGGAAGACACATGCAATGACTCTAGTGGTGGTTTAGGAAAAGAAGACACATGCAATGACTCTGGTGGTGGTTTATGAAAGGAACACACATGCAATGACTCTGTTGGTGGTTTAAGAAAGGAACACACATGCAATGACCCTGGTGGATCCATTTTGTTTAAGAAAGGAACACACAGGCAATGACTCTGGTGGTGCTTTAAGAAAGGAACACACATGCAATGACACTGGTGGATCCATGTGGTTTAGGAAAAGAAGACATATGCAATGACTCTGGTGGTGGTTTAGGAAAAGAAGACACATGCAATGAGTCTAGTGGTGGTTTAGGAAAGGAACACACATGCAATGACTATAGTGGTGGTTTAGGAAAGGAACACACATGCAATGACTCTGGTGGTGGTTTAGGTAAGGAAGACACATTCAATGAATCTGGTGGTGGTTTAGGAAAAGAAGACACATGCAATGACTCTGTTGGTGGTTTTGGAAAAGAACACACGTGTAATGACTCTAGTGGTGGTTTTGGAAACGAACACACATTCAATGACTCTGATGGTGGTTTAGGAAAGAAACACACATGCAATGACTCTGTTCGTGGTTTAGGAAAGGAACAAACATGCAATGACTCTGGTGGTGGTTTAGGAAAGGAAGACACATGCAATGACTCTGGTGGATCCATGTGGTTTAGGAAATGAAGACACATGCAATGACTCTAGTGGTGGTTTAGGAAAAGAAGACAGATGCAGTGACTCTGGTGGTGGTTTAGGAAAGGAACACACATGCAATGACTCTGTTGGTGGTTTAAGAAAGGAACACACATGCAATGACTCTGGTGGTGGTTTAGGAAAGGAACACACACGCAATGACTCTGGTGGTGGTTTTGGAAAAGAAGGCACATGCAATGACTCTGGTGGTGGTTTATGAAAGGAACACACATGCAATGACTTTGTTGGTGGTTTAAGAAAGGAACACACCTGCAATGACCCTGGTGGATCCATGTGGTTTAGGAAAAGAAGACACATGCAATGACTACGGTGGTGGTTTAAAAAAGGAACACACATGCAATGACTCTGGTGGTGCTTTAAGAAAGGAACACACATGCAATGACACTGGTGGATCCATCTGGTTTAGGAAAAGAAGACATATGCAATAACGCTGGTGGTTGTTTAGGAAAAGAAGACACAGGCAATGACTCTAGTGGTGGTTTAGGAAAGGAACACACATGCAATGACTCTAGTGGTGGTTTAGGAAAGGAACACACATGCATTGACTCTGGTGGTGGTTTAGGAAAGGAAGACACATTCAATGAATCTGGTGGTGGTTTAGGAAAAGAAGACACATGCAATGACTCTGTTGGTGGTTTAGGAAAAGAACACACGTGTAATGACTCTAGTGGTGGTTTTGGAAACGAACACACATTAGATGACTCTGATGGTGGTTTAGGAAAGAAACACACATGCAATGACTCTGGTGGTGGTTTTTGAGAGGAACAAACATGCAATGACTCTAGTGGTGGTTTAGGAAAGGAAGACACATGCAATGACTCTAGTGGATCCATGTGGTTTAGGAAAATAAGACACATGTAATGACTCTGGTGGTGGTTTAGGAAAGGTACACATGCAATGACTTTGGTGGTGGTTTAGAAAAGAAGACACATGCAATGACTCTGATGGTGGTTTAGGAAAGGAACACACATGCAATGACTCTGGTAGTGGTTTGAGAAAGGAACACACATACAATGACTCTGGTGGATCCATGTGGTTTAGGAAAAGAAGACACGTGCAATGATTCTGGTGGTGGTTAAGGAATGGAACACGCATGCAATGACTCTGGTGGGAGTTTAAGAAAGGAAAACACATGCAATGACACTAGTGGATCCATGTGGTCTTGGAAAATAAGACACATGCAATGACTCTTGTGGTGGTTTTGGAAAGGAGGAGACATTAAATTAGTCTAGTGGTGGTTTAGGAAAGGAAGACACATGCAATGACTCTGGTGGTGGTTTAGGTAAAGAAGACACATGTAATGACTCTAGTGGTGGTTTAGGAAAGGAACCCACATGCAATGACTCTAGTGGTGGTTTAGGAAAGGAACACACATGCAATGACTCTAGTGGTGGTTTATGAAAGGAAGACACATGCAATGACTCTAGTGGTGGTTTAGGAAAAGAAGACAAATGCAATGACTCTGGTGGTGGTTTAGGAAAGGAACACACATGCAATGACTCTGTTGGTGGTTTAAGAAAGGAACACACATGCTATGATCCTGGTAGATCCATGTGGTTTAGTAACAGAAGACACATGCAATGACTCTGGTGGTTTATAAAAGGAACACAAATGCAATGACTCTGGTGGTGGTTTAGGAAAGGAAGACACATGCAATGACTCTGGTGGATCAATGTGGTTTAGGAAAAGAAGACACATGCAATGACTCTGGTGGTGGTTTAGGAAAGGAAGACACATGCAATGACTCTGGTGGTGGTTTAGGAAAAGATGACACATGCAATGAGTCTGGTGGTGATTTAGGAAAGGAACACACATGCAATGACTCTGTTGGTGGTTTAAGAAAGGAACACACACGCAATGACCCTGGTGGATCCATGTGGTTTAGGAAAAGAAGACACATGCAATGACTCTGGTGGTGGTTTAGAAATGGAACACACATGCAATGACTGTGGTGGTGATTTAAGAAAAGAACACACATCTAATGAAACTGGTGGATCCATGTGGTTTAGGAAAAAAGACACATGCAATGACTCTGGTGGTGGTTTAGGAAAGGAAGACACATGCAATGCCTCTGGTGGTGGTTTAGGAAAGGAAGACACATGCAACGACTCTGGTGGATCCATGTGGTTTCGGAAAAGAAGACACATGTAATGACTCTGGTGGTGGTTTAGGAAAGGAAGACACATGCAATGACTTTGGTGGTGGTTTAGGAAAATAAGACACATGCAATGACTCTGATGGTGGTATAGGAAAGGAACACACATGCAATGACTCCGCTGGTGGTTTAAGAAAGGAACACACATGCAATGACTCTCGTGGATCCATGTGGTTTAGGAAAAGAAGACACATGCAATGAATCTGGTGGTGGTTTAAGAAAGGAACACAAATGTAATGACACTAATGGATCCATGTGGTTTGGAAAAATAAGACACATGCAATGACTCAGGTGGTAGTTTTGTAAAGGAGGACACATTCAATTACTCTGGTGGTGGTTTAGGAAAGGAAGCCACATGCAATGACTCTGCTGGTGGCTTGGGAAAAGAAGACACATGCAATGACTCTAGTGGTGGTTTACGAAAGGAACACACATGCAATGACTCTATTGGTGGTTTAGGAAAGGAACACACATGCAATGACTCTGGTGGTGGTTTAGGAAAGGAAGACACATTCAATGACTCTGGTCGTGGTTTAGGAAAAGAAGACACATGCAATGACTCTATTGGTGGTTTAGGAAAAGAACACACATTCAATGATTCTTGTGGTTGCTTAGGAAAGAAACACAGATGCAATGACTCTGGTGGTGGTTTAGGAAAGGAACCAACATGCAATGAACCTGGTGGTGGTTTAGGAAAGGAAGACACATGCAATGACTTTGGTGGTGGTTTAGGACAAGAAGGCACATGCAATGACTCTAATGGTGGTTTAGGAAAGGAACACACATGCAATGACTCTGCTGGTGGTTTAAGAAAGGAACACACATGCAATGACTCTGGTGGATCCATGTGGTTTAGGAAAATAATACACATGGAATGACTCTGGTGGTGGTTTAAGAAAGGAAGACGCATGCAATGACACTAGTGTATCCATGTGGTTTGGGAAAATAAGACACATGCAATGACTTTGATGGTGGTTTGGGAAAGGAGGACGCATGCAATTAGTCTAGTGGTGATTTAGGAAAGGAAGACACATGCAATGACACTGGTGGTGGTTTAGGAAAAGAAGGCACATGCAATGACTCTAGTGGTGGTTTATGAAAGGAACACACATGCAATGACTCTTGTGGTGGTTTAGGAAAGGAACACACATGCAATGACCCTGGTGGTGGTTTAGGAAAGGAAGACACATGCAATGACTCTAGTGGTGGTTTAGGAAAAAAGGCACATGCAATGACTCTGGTAGTGGTTTATGAAAGGAACACACATGCAATGACTTTGTTGGTGGTTTAAGAAAGGAACACACATGCAATGACCCTGGTGGATCCATGTGGTTTAGGAAAAGAAGACAAATGCAATAACTCTGGTGGTGGTTTAGGAAAAGAAGACACATGCAATGACTCTAGTGGTGGTTTAGGAAAGGAACACACATGCAATGACTCTAGTGGTGGTTTAGGAAAGGAACACACATGCATTGACTCTGGTGGTGGATTAGGAAAGGAAGACACATTCAATGAATCTGGTAGTGGTTTAGGAAAAGAAGACACATGCAATGACTCTGTTGGTGGTTTAGGAAAAGAACACACGTGTAATGACTCTAGTGGTGGTTTTGGAAACAAACACACATTCAATGACTCTGGTGGTGGTTTAGGAAAGAAACACACATGCAATGACTCTAGTGGTGGTTTTGGAATGGAACACACATGCAATGACTCTGGTGGTAGTTTAACAAAGGAAAACACATGCAATGACACTAGTGGATCCATGTGGTCTGGGAAAATAAGAGACATGCAATGACTCAGGTGGTGGTTTTGGAAAGGAGGACACATGCAATTAGTCTCGTGGTGGTTTAGGAAAGGAAGACACATGCAATGACTCTGGTGGTGGTTTAGGAAAAGAAGATACATGTAATGACTCTAGTGGTGGTTTAGGAAAGGAACCCACATGCAATGACTCTAGTGGTGGTTTAGGAAAGGAACACACATGCAATGAGTCTGGTGGTGGTTTAGGAAAGGAAGACACATGCAATGACTCTAGTGGTGGTTTAGGAAAAGAAGACAAATGCAATGACTCTGGTGGTGGTTTAGGAAAGGAACACACATGCAATGACTCTGTTGGTGGTTTAAGAAAGGAACACACATGCAATGACCCTGGTGGATCCATGGGGTTTAGTAAAAGAAGACACATGCAATGACTCTGGTGGTGCTTTATAAAAGGAACACACAGGCAATGACTCTGGTTGTGCTTTAAGAAAGGAACACACATGCAATGCCACTAGTGGATCCATGTAGTTTAGCAAAAGAAGACACATGCAATGACTCTAGTGGTGGTTTAGGAAAAGAAGACACATGCAATGAATCTAGTGGTGGTTTAGGAAAGGAACACACATGCAATGACTCTAGTGGTGGTTTAGGAAAGGAACAAACATGCAATGACTCTGGTGTATCCATGTGGTTTAGGAAAACAAGACACATGCAATGAGTCTAGTGGTGGTTTAGGACAATAAGACACATGTAATGACTCTGGTGGTAGTTTAGGAAAGGAAGGCACATGCAATGACTTTGGTGGTGGTTTAGGAAAAGAAGTCACATGCAATGACTTTGATGGTGGTTTAGAAAAGGAACACACGTGCAATGACTCTGATGGTGGTTTAGGAAAGGAACACATGTGCAATGACTTTGCTGGTGGTTTAAGAAAGGAACACACATGCAATGACTCTGGTGGATCCATGTGGTTTAGTAAAAGAAGACACATGCAATGAATCTGGTGGTGGTTTAAGAAAGGAACACACATGTAATGACACTAGTGGATCCATGTGGTTTGGAAAAATAAGACACATGCAATGACTCTGGTGGTGGTTTTGGAAAGGAGGACACATGCAATTACTCTAGTGGTGGTTTAGGAAAGTAAGACACATGCAATGACTCTGGTGGTTGCTTAGTAAAACAAGACACATGCAATGACTCTAGTGGTGGTTTAGGAAAGGAACGCACATGCAATGACTCTAGTTTTGGAAAGGAACACACATGCAATGACTCTGGTGGTGGTTTAGGAAAGGAAGACACATTCAATGACTCTGGTGGTTGTTTAGGAAAAGAAGACACATGCAATTACTCTGTTGGTGGTTTAGGAAAAGAACACACGTGTAATGACTCTAGTGATGGCTTTGGAAAAGAACAAACATTCAATGACTCTGGTGGTGGTTTAGGAAAGAAACACACATGCAATGACTCTGGTGGTGGTTTACGAAAGGAAGACACATGCAATGACTCTGGTGGATCCATGTGGTTTAGAAAAAGAAGAGACATGTAATGACTCTGGTGGTGGTTTAGGAAAGGAAGACACATGCAATGACTTTGGTGGTGGTTTAGGAAAAGAAGACACATGCAATGACTCTAATGGTGGTTTAGGAAAGGAACACACATGCAATGACTATGCTGGTGGTTTAAGAACGGAACACACATGCAATGACTCTGGTGGATCCATGGGTTTAGGAAAAGAAGACACATGCAATGACTCTGGTGGTGGTTTAAGAAAGGAACACACATGCAATGACACTAGTGGATCCATGTGGTTTGGGAAAATAAGACACATGCAATGACTCTGGTGGTGGTTTTGGAAAGGAGGACGCATGCAATTAGTCTAGTGGTGGTTTAGGAAAACAAGACACATGCAATGATCTAGCGGTGGTTTAGGAAAGGAACACCCATGCAATAACTCTCGTGGTGGTTTAGGAAAGGAACACACATGCAATGACTCTGGTGGTGGTTTAGGAAAGGAAGACACATGCAATGACTCTAGTGGTGGTTTAGGAAAAGAAGACACATGCAATGACTCTGGTGGTGGTTTAGGACACACATGCAATGACTCTGTTGGTGGTTTAAGAAAGGAACACACATGCAATGACCCTGGTGGATCCATGTGGTTTAGGACACATGCAATGACTCTAGTGGTTGTTTAGAAAAGGAACACACATGCAATGACTCAGGTGGTGCTTTAAGAAAGTAACACACATGCAATGACACTGGTGGATCCATGTGGTTTAGGAAAACAAGACACTTTCAATGACTCTGGTGGTGCTTTAGCAAAAGAAGACACATGCAATGACTCTAGTGGTGGTTTAGGAAAGGAACACACATGCAATGACTCTAGTGGTGGTTTAGGAAAAGAACACACATTTAATGACTCTGGTGGTGGTTTAGGAAAAGAACACACATGCAATGACTCTAGTGGTGGTTTAGGAAAAGAAGACACATGCAATGACTCTGGTGGTGGTTTAGGAAAAGAATACACGTGAATGACTCTAGTGGTGGCTTTGGAAAAGAACACACATTCAATGACTCTGGTGGTGGTTTAGGAAAGAAACACATATGCAATGACATTGGTGGTGGTTTAGGAAAGGAACAAACATGCCATTACTCTAGTGGTGGTTTAGGAAAGGAAGACACATGCAATGACTCTGGTGGATCCATGTGGTTTAGAAAAAGAAGAGACATGTAATGACTCTGTTGGTGGTTTAGGAAAGGAAGACACATGCAATGACTTTGTTGGTGGTTTAGGAAAAAAGGACACATGCAATGACTCTAATGGTGGTTTAGGAAAGGAACAAACATGCAATGACTCTGCTGGTGGTTTAAGAAAGGAACACACATGCAATAACTCTGGTGGATCCATGTGGTTTAGGAAAAGAAGACACATGTAATGACTCTGGTGGTGGTTTAGGAAAGGAAGACACATGCAATGACTCTGGTGGTGGTTTAGGAAAGGAAGACACATGCAATGACTCTGGTGGTTGTTTAGGAAAAGAAGACACATGCAATTACTCTGTTGGTGGTTTAGGAAAAGAACACACGTGTAATGACTCTAGTGGTGGCTTTGGAAAAGAACAAACATTCAATGACTCTGGTGGTGGTTTAGGAAAGAAACACACATGCAATGACTCTGGTGGTGGTTTAGGAAAGGAAGACACATGCAATGACTTTGGTGGTGGTTTACGAAAAGAAGACACATGCAATGACTCTAATGGTGGTTTAGGAAAGGAACACACATGCAATGACTCTGCTGGTGGTTTAAGAAAGGAACACACATGCAATGACTCTTGTGGATCCATGTGGTTTAGGAAAACAAGACACATGCATTGACTCTGGTGGTGGTTTAAGAAAGGAACACACATCAATGACACTAGTGGATCCATGTGGTTTGGGAAAATAAGACACATGCAATGACTCTGGTGGTGGTTTTGGAAAGGAGGACGCATGCAATTAGTCTAGTGGTGGTTTAGGAAAGGAAGACACATGCAATGACTCTGGTGGTGGTTTAGGAAAACAAGACACATGCAATGACTCTAGCGGTGGTTTAGGAAAGGAACACCCATGCAATGACTCTAGTGCTGGTTTAGGAAAGGAACACACATGCAATGACTCTGGTGGTGGTTTAGAAAAGGAAGACACATGCAATGACTCTAGTGGTGGTTTAGGAAAAGAAGACACATGCAATTACTCTGGTGGTGGTTTAGGAAAGAAACACACATGCAATGACTCTGTTGGTGGTTTAAGAAAGGAACATAAATGCAATGACCCTGGTGGATCCATGTGGTTTAGGAAAAGAAGTCACATGCAATGACTCTAGTGGTGGTTTAGAAAAGGAACACACATGCAATGATTCAGGTGGTGCTTTAAGAAAGTAACACACATGCAATGACACTGGTGGATCCATGTGGTTCAGGAAAAGAAGACACTTTCAATGGCTCTGGTGGTGGTTTAGAAAAAGAAGACACATGCAATGACTCTAGTGGTGGTTTACGAAATGAACACACATGCAATGACTCTAGTGGTGGTTTAGGAAAGGAACACACATGCAATGACTCTGGTGGTGGTTTCAGATAGGAAAACACATTCACTGACTAGTGGTGGTTTAGGAAAAGAAGACACATGCAATGACTCTGGTGGTGGTTTAGGAAAAGAATACACGTGTAATGACTCTAGTGGTGGTTTTGGAAAAGAACACACATTCAATGACTCTGGTGGTGGTTTAGGAAAGAAACACACATGCAATGACTCTGGTGGTGGTTTAGGATTGGAACAAACATGCAATGACTCTTGTGGTGGTTTAGGAAAGGAAGACACATGCAATGACTCTGGTGGATCCATGTGGTTTAGGAAAAGATGACACATGCAATGACTCTGGTGGTGGTTTAGGAAAGGAAAACACATGCAATGACTCTGTTGGATCCATGGGGTTTAGAAAAAGAAGACACATGCAATCACTCTGGTGGTGGTTTAGAAAAGGAACACACATGCAATGACTCTGGTGGTGGTTTTAGAAAGTAACACACATGCAATCACACTGGTGGATCCATGTGGTCTAGAAAAAGAAGACATATGCAATGACTCTGGTGGTGGTTTAGGAAAGGAAGACACATGCAATGACTTTGGTGGATCCATGTGGTTTAGGAAAATAAGACACATGCAATGACTCTGGTGGATGTTTAGGAAAGGAATACACATGCAATGACTCTGGTGGATCCATGTGGTTTAGAAAAAGAAGACACATGTAATGACTCTGGTGGTGGTTTAGGAAAGGAAGATACATGCAATGACTTTGGTGTGGTTTAGGAAAAGAAGACACATGCAATGACTCTGATGGTGGTTTAGGAAAGGAACATTCATGCAATACCTCTGCTGGTGGTTTAAGAAAGGAACACACATGCAATGACTCTACTGGTGGTTTAAGAAAGGAACACACATGCAATGACTCTGGTGGATCCATGTGGTTTTGGAAACGAGGACACGTTCAATAAATCTGGTGGTGGTTTAAGAAAGGCACACACATGTAATGACACTAGTGGATCCATGTGGTTTGAAAAAATAAGACACATTCAATGACTCTACTGGTGGTTTGGGAAAGGAGGACACACGCAATTACTCTGGTGGTGGTTTAGGAAAGGAAGACATATGCAATGACTCTGGTGGTGGCTTAGGAAAAGAAGACACATGCAATGACTCTAGTGGTGATTTAGGAAAGGAACACACATGCAATGACTCTAGTGGTGGTTTAGGAAAGGAACACACATGCAATGACTCTGGTGGTGGTTTAGGAAAGGAAGACACATTCAATGACTC
This sequence comes from Avena sativa, assembly GCA_916181665.1. Lineage (NCBI taxonomy): Eukaryota > Viridiplantae > Streptophyta > Magnoliopsida > Poales > Poaceae > Avena > Avena sativa. Next base: position 369,546,064 of record OV702291.1, on the reverse strand, counting down.
TGGTGGTGGTTTAGGAAAAGAAGTCACATGCAATGACTCTGTTGGTGGTTTAGGAAAAAAACACACGTGTAATGACTCTACTGGTGGTTTTGTAAATGAACAGACATTCAATGACTCTGGTGGTGGTTTAAGAAAGAAACACACATGCAGTGTCTCTGGTGGTGGTTTAGGAAAGGAAGACACATGCAATGACTTTGGTGGTGGTTTAGGAAAACAAGACACATGCAATGACTCTGATGGTTGGTTATGAAAGGAACACACATGCAATGACTCTGCTGGTGGTTTAAGAAAGGAACACACATGCAATGAATCTAGTGGTGGTTTAATAAAGGAACACACATGTAATGACACTAGTGGATCCATGTGGTTAGGGAAAATAAGACACATGCAATGACTCTAGTGGTGGTTTTGGAAAGGAGGACGCATGCAATTAGTCTAGTGGTGGTTTAGGAAAGTAAGACACGTGCAATGACTCTGGTGGTGGTTTAGGAAAAGAAGACACATGCCATGACTCTAGTGGTGGTTTAGGAAAGGAACACAAATGCAATGACTCTAGTGGTGGTTTAGGAAAGGAGCACACATGCAATGACTCTAGTGGTGGTTTAGAAAAGGAACACACATGCAATGACTCTGCTGGTGGTTTAGGAAAGGAAGACACATGCAATGACTCTAGTTGTGGTTTAGGAAAAGAAGACACATGCAATGACTCTAGTGGTGGTTTAGGAAAGGAACACACATGCAATGACACTGTTGGTGGTTTAAGAAATGATTTTTAACACACATGCAATGACCCTGGTGGATCCATGTGGTTTAGGAAAAGAAGACACATGCAATGACTCTGGTGGTGGTTTAGAAAAGGAACACACATGCAATGACTCTGGTGGTGCTTTAAGAAAGGAACACACATGCAATGACACTAGTGGATCCATGTGGTTTAGGAAAAGAAGACACATGCAATGACTCTGGTGGTGGTTTAGGAAAAGAAGACACATGCCATGACTCTAGTGGTGGTTTAGGAAAGGAACACAAATGCAATGACATTAGTGGTGGTTTAGGAAAGGAACACACATGCAATGACTCTAGTGGTGGTTTTTGAAAGGAACACACATGCAATGACTCTGTTGTTGGTTTCAGAAAGGAAGACACATTCAATGACTCTTGTGGTGGTTTTGGAAAAGAAGACACATGCAATGACTCTGTTCGTTGTTTAGGAAAAGAACACACGTGTAATGACTCTAGTGGTGGTTTTGGAAAAGAACACACATTCAATGACTCTGGTGGTGGTTTAGGAAAGAAACACACATGTAGTGACTCTGGTGGTGGTTTAGGAAAGGAAGACACATGCAATGACTTTGGTGGTGGTTTAGGAAAAGAAGACACATGCAATGACTCTAATGGTGGTTTAGGAAAGGAACACACATGCAATGACTCTGCTGGTGGTTTAAGAAAGGAACACACATGTAATGACACTAGTGGATCCATGTGGTTTGGAAAAATAAGACACATGCAATGACTCTGCTGGTGGTTTTGGAAAGTAGGACACATGCAATTACTCTGGTGGTGGTTTAGGAAAGTAAGACACATGCAATGACTCTGGTGGTTGCTTAGTAAAACAAGACACATGCAATGACTCTAGTGGTGGTTTAGGAAAGGAACGCACATGCAATGACTCTAGTTTTGGTTTAGGAAAGGAAGACACATGCAATGACTCTGGTGGATCCATGTGGTTTAGAGAAAGAAGAGACATGTAATGACTCTGGTGGTGGTTTAGGAAAGGAAGACACATGCAATGACTTTGTTGGTGGTTTAGGAAAAGTAGACACATGCAATGACTCTAATGGTGGTTTAGGAAAGGAACACACATGCAATGACTCTGCTGGTGGTTTAAGAAAGGAACACATATGCAATGACTCTGGTGGATCCATGGGTTTAGGAAAAGAAGACACATGCAATGACTCTGGTGGTGGTTTAAGAAAGGAACACACATGCAATGACACTAGTGGATCCATGTGGTTTGGGAAAATAAGACACATGCAATGACTCTGGTGGTGGTTTTGGAAAGGAGGACGCATGCAATTAGTCTAGTGGTGGTTTAGGAAAGGAAGACACATGCAATGACTCTGGTGGTGGTTTAGGTAAACAAGACACATGCAATGACTCTAGCGGTGGTTTAGGAAAGGAACACCCATGCAATAACTCTAGTGGTTGTTTAGGAAAGGAACACACATGCAATGACTCTGGTGGTGGTTTAGGAAAGGAAGACACATGTTATGACTCTAGCGGTGGTTTAGGAAAAGAAGACACATGCAATGACTCTGGTGGTGGTTTAGGAAAGGAACACACATGCAATGACTCTGTTGGTGGTTTAAGAAAGGAACACGCATGCAATGACCCTGGTAGATCCATGTGGTTTAGGAAAAGAAGACACATGCAATGACTCTAGTGGTGGTTTAGAAAAGGAACACACATGCAATGACTCAGGTGGTGCTTTAAGAAAGTAACACACATGCAATGACACTGGTGGATCCATGTGGTTTAGGAAAACAAGACACTTTCAATGACTCTGGTGGTGGTTTAGAAAAAGAAGACACATGCAATGACTCTAGTGGTGGTTTAGGAAAGGAACACACATGCAATGACTCTAGTGGTGGTTTAGGAAAAGAACACACATTTAATGACTCTGGTGGTGGTTTAGGAAAAGAACACACATGCAATGACTCTAGTGGTGGTTTAGGAAAAGAAGACACATGCAATGACTCTGGTCGTGGTTTAGGAAAAGAATACACATGAATGACTCTAGTGGTGGCTTTGGAAAAGAACACACATTCAATGACTCTGGTGGTTGTTTAGGAAAGAAACACACATGCAATGACTCTGGTGGTGGTTTAGGAAAGGAACACACATGCAATTACTCTAGTGGTGGTTTAAGAAAGGAACACACATGCAATGACCCTGGTGGATCCATGTGGTTTAGGAAAAGAAGACACATGCAATGACTCTAGTGGTGGTTTAGAAAAGGAACACACATGCAATGACTCAGGTGGTGCTATAAGAAAGTAACACACATGCAATGACACTGGTGGATCCATGTGGTTTAGGAAAACAAGACACTTTCAATGACTCTGGTGGTGGTTTAGAAAAAGAAGACACATGCAATGACTCTAGTGGTGGTTTAGGGAAGGAACACACATGCAATGACTCTAGTGGTGGTTTAGGAAAGGAACACACATGCAATGACTCTGGTGGTGGTTTAGGATAGGAAGACACATTCACTGACTAGTGGTGGTTTAGGAAACGAAAACACATGCAATGACTCTGGTGGTGGTTTAGGAAAACAATACACGTGAGTGACTCTAGTGGTGGCTTTGGAAAAGAACACACATTCAATGATTCTGGTGGTGGTTTAGGAAAGAAACACACACGCAATGACTCTGGTGGTGGTTTAGGAAAGGAACAAACATGCAATTACTCTAGTGGTGGTTTAGGAAAGGAAGACACATGCAATGACTCTGGTGGATCCATGTGGTTTAGAAAAATAAGAGACATGTAATGACTCTGTTGGTGGTTTAGGAAAGGAAGACACATGCAATGACTCTAATGGTGGTTTAGGAAAGGAACACACATGCAATGACTCTGCTGGTGGTTTAAGAAAGGAACACACATGCAATAACTCTGGTGGATCCATGTGGTTTAGGAAAAGAACACACATGCAATGACACTAGTGGATCCATGTGGTTTGGGAAAATAAGACACATGCAATGACTCTAGTGGTTGTTTTGGAAAGGAGGACGCATGCAATTAGTCTAGTGGTGGTTTAGGAAAGGAAGACACATGCAATGACTCTGGTGGTGGTTTAGGAAAACAAGACACATGCAATGACTCTAGCGGTGGTTTAGGAAAGGAACACCCATGCAATGAATCTAGTGGTGGTTTAGGAAAGGAACACACATGCAATGACTCTGGTGGTGGTTTAGAAAAGGAAGACACATGCAATGACTCTAGTGGTGGTTTAGGAAAAGAAGACACATGCAATGACTCTGGTGGTGGTTTAGGAAAGGAACACACATGCAATGACTCTGTTGGTGGTTTAAGAAGGGAACACAAATGCAATGACCCTGGTGGATCCATGTGGTTTAGGAAAAGAAGAGACATGCATTGACTCTAGTGGTGGTTTAGAAAAGGAACACACATGCCATGACTCAGGTGGTGCTTTAAGAAAGTAACACACATGCAATGACACTGGTGGATCCATGTGGTTTAGGAAAAGAAGACACTTTCAATGCCTCTGGTGGTGGTTTAGAAAAAGAAGACACATGCAATGACTCTAGTGGTGGTTTACGAAAGGAACACACATGCAATGACTCTAGTAGTGGTTTAGGAAAGGAACACACATGACTCTGGTGGTGGTTTCGGATAGGAAAACACATTCAGTGACTAGTGGTGGTTTAGGAAAAGAAGACACATGCAATGACTCTGGTGGTGGTTTAGGAAAAGAATACACGTGTAATGACTCTAGTGGTGGTTTTGGAAAAGAACACACATTCAATGACTCTGGTGGTGGTTTAGGAAATAAACACACATGCAATGACTCTGGTGGTGGTTTAGGATTGCATCAAACATGCAATGACTCTTGTGGTGGTTTAGGAAAGGAAGACACATGCAATGACTCTGGTGGATCCATGTGGTTTAGGAAAAGAAGACACATGCAATGACTATGGTGGTAGTTTAGGAAAGGAACACACATGCAATGACTCTGTTGGTGTTTTAGGAAAAGATGACACATGCAATGACTCTGGTGGTGGTTTAGGAAAGGAACACACATGCAATGACTCTGTTGGATCCATGGGGTTTAGGAAAAGAAGACACATGCAATCACTCTGGTGGTGGTTTAGAAAAGGAACACACATGCAATGACTCTGGTGGTGGTTTTAGAAAGGAACACACATGCAATCACACTGGTGGATCCATGTGGTCTAGAAAAAGAAGACATATGCAATGACTCTGGTGGTGGTTTAGGAAAGGAAGACACGTGCAATGACTCTGGTGGATCCATGTGGTTTAGGAAAATAAGACACATGCAATGACTCTGGTGGAGGTTTAGGAAAGGAATACACATGCAATGACTCTGGTGGATCCATGTGGTTTAGAAAAAGAAGACACATGTAATGACTCTGGTGGTGGTTTAGGAAAGGAAGATACATGCAATGACTTTGGTGTGGTTTAGTAAAAGAAGACACATGCAATGACTCTGATGGTGGTTTAGGAAAGGAACATGCATGCAATGACTCTGCTGGTGGTTTAAGAAAGGAACACACATGCAATGACTCTACTGGTGGTTTAAGAAAGGAACACACATGCAATGACTCTGGTGGATCCATGTGGTTTAGGAAAAGAGGACACATGCAATGAATCTGGTGGTGGTTTAAGAAAGGCACACACATGTAATGACACTAGTGGATCCATGTGGTTTGGAAAAATAAGACACATTCAATGACTCTACTGGTGATTTGGGAAAGGAGGACACACGCAATTACAATGGTGGTGGTTTAGGAAAGGAAGACATATGCAATGACTCTAGTGGTGGCTTAGGAAAAGAAGACACATGCAATGACTCTAGTGGTGGTTTAGGAAAGGAACACACATGCAATGACTCTAGTGGTGGTTTAGGAAAGGAACACACATGCAATGACTCTGGTTGTGGTTTAGGAAAGGAAGACACATTCAATGACTCTGGTGGTGGTTTATGAAAAGAATTCACATGCAATGACTCTATTGGTGGTTTAGGAAAAGAACACACGTGTAATGACTCTACTGGTGGTTTTGGAAATGAACAGACATTCAATGACTCTGGTGGTGGTTTAAGAAAGAAACACACATGCAGTGACTCTGGTTGTGGTTTAGGAAAGGAAGACACATGCAATGACTTTGGTGGTGGTTTAGGAAAACAAGACACATGCAATGTCTCTGATGGTTGGTTATGAAAGGAACACACATGCAATGACTCTGCTGGTGGTTTAAGAAAGGAACACACATGCAATGACTCTGGTGGTGGTTTAATAAAGGAACACACATGTAATGACACTAGTGGATCCATGTGGTTTGGGAAAATAAGACACATGCAATGACTCTAGTGGTGGATTTGGAAAGGAGGACGCATGCAATTAGTCTAGTGGTGGTTTAGGAAAGTAAGACACGTGCAATGACTCTGGTGGTGGTTTAGGAAAAGAAGACACATGCAATGACTCGAGTGGTGGTTTAGGAAAGGAGCACACATGCAATGACTCTAGTGGTGGTTTAGGAAAGGAACACACATGCAATGACTCTGCTGGTGGTTTAGGAAAGGAAGACACATGCAATGACTCTAGTTATGGTTTAGGAAAAGAAGACACATGCAATGACTCTAGTGGTGGTTTAGGAAAGGAACACACATGCAATGAAACTGTTGGTGGTTTAAGAAAGGATTTTTAACACACATGCAATGACCCTGGTGGATCCATGTGGTTTAGGAAAAGAAGACACATGCAATGACTCTGGTGGTGGTTTAGAAAAGGAACACACATGCAATGACTCTGGTGGTGCTTTAAGAAAGGAACACACATGCAATGACACTAGTGGATCCATGTGGTTTAGGAAAAGAAAACACATGCAATGACTCTGGTGGTGGTTTAGGAAAAGAAGACACATGCCATGACTCTAGTGGTGGTTTAGGAAAGGAACACACATGCAATGACTCTAGTGGTGGTTTAGGAAAGGAACACACATGCAATGACTCTAGTGGTGGTTTTTGAAAGGAACACACGTGCAATGACTCTGGTGGTGGTTTCAGAAAGGAAGACACATTCAATGACTCTTGTGGTGGTTTTTGAAAAGAAGACACATGCAATGACTCTGTTCGTGGTTTAGGAAAAGAACACACGTGTAATGATTCTAGTGGTGGTTTTGGAAAAGAACACACATTCAATGACTCTAGTGGTGGTTTAGGAAAGAAACACACATGTAGTGACTCTGGTGGTGGTTTAGGAAAGGAAGACACATGCAATGACTTTGGTGGTGGTTTAGGAAAAGAATACACATGCAATGACTCTAATGGTGGTTTAGGAAAGGAACACACATGCAATGACTCTGCTGGTGGTTTAAGAAAGGAACACACATGTAATGACACTAGTGGATCCATGTGGTTTGGAAAAATAAGACACATGCAATGACTCTGGTGGTGGTTTTGGAAAGTAGGACACATGCAATTACTCTGGTGGTGGTTTAGGAAAGTAAGACACATGCAATGACTCTGGTGGTTGCTTAGTAAAACAAGACACATGCAATGACTCTAGTGGTGGTTTAGGAAAGGAACGCACATGCAATGGCTCTAGTTTTGGTTTAGGAAAGGAACACACATGCAATGACTCTGGTGGTGGTCTAGGAAAGGAAGACACATTCAATGACTCTGGTGGTTGTTTAGGAAAAGAAGACACATGCAATTACTCTGTTGGTGGTTTAGGAAAAGAACACACGTGTAATGACTCTAGTGGTGGCTTTGGAAAAGAACAAACATTCAATGACTCTGGTGGTGGTTTAGGAAAGAAACACACATGCAATGACTCTGGTGGTGGTTTAGGAAAGGAAGACACATGCAATGACTCTGGTGGATCCATGTGGTTTAGAGAAAGAAGAGACATGTAATGACTCTGGTGGTGGTTTAGGAAAGGAAGACACATGCAATGACTTTGGTGGTGGTTTAGGAAAAGAAGACACATGCAATGACTCTAATGGTGGTTTAGGAAAGGAACACACATGCAATGACTCTGCTGGTGGTTTAAGAAAGGAACACACATGCAATGACTCTGGTGGATCCATGGGTTTAGGAAAAGAAGACACATGCAATGACTCTGGTGGTGGTTTAAGAAAGGAACACACATGCAATGACACTAGTGGATCCATGTGGTTTGGGAAAATAAGACACATGCAATGACTCTGGTGGTGGTTTTGGAAAGGAAGACGCATGCAATTAGTCTAGTGGTGGTTTAGGCAAGGAAGACACATGCAATGACTCTGGTGGTGGTTTAGGAAAACAAGACACATGCAATGACTCTAGCGGTGGTTTAGGAAAGGAACACCCATGCAATAACTCTAGTGGTGGTTTAGGAAAGGAACACACATGCAATGACTCTAGTGGTGGTTTAGGAAAGGAAGACACATGCAATGACTCTAGTGGTGGTTTAGGAAAAGAAGACACATGCAATGACTCTGGTGGTGGTTTAGGAAAGGAACACACATGCAATGACTCTGTTGGTGGTTTAAGAAAGGAACACACATGCAATGACCCTGGTGGATCCATGTGGTTTAGGAAAAGAAGACACATGCAATGACTCTAGTGGTGGTTTAGAAAAGGAACACACATGCAATGACTCAGGTGGTGCTATAAGAAAGTAACACACATGCAATGACACTGGTGGATCCATGTGGTTTAGGAAAACAAGACACTTTCAATGACTCTGGTGGTGGTTTAGAAAAATAAGACACATGCAATGACTCTAGTGGTGGTTTAGGAAAGGAACACACATGCAATGACTCTAGTGGTGGTTTAGGAAAGGAAGACACATGCAATGACTCTAGTGGTGGTTTAGGATAGGAAGACACATTCACTGACTAGTGGTGGTTTAGGAAACGAAGACACATGCAATGACTCTGGTGGTGGTTTAGGAAAAGAATACACGTGAGTGACTCTTGTGGTGGCTTTGGAAAAGAACACACATTCAATGATTCTGGTGGTGGTTTAGGAAAGAAACACACATGCAATGATTCTGGGGTGGTTTAGGAAAGGAACAAACATGCAATTACTCTAGTGGTGGTTTAGGAAAGGAAGACACATGCAATGACTCTGGTGGATCCATGTGGTTTAGAAAAAGAAGAGACTTGTAATGACTCTGTTGGTGGTTTAGGAAAGGAAGACACATGCAATGACTTTGGTGGTGGTTTAGGAAAAGTAGACAAATGCAATGACTCTAATGGTGGTTTAGGAAAGGAACACACATGCAATGACTCTGCTGGTGGTTTAAGAAAGGAACACACATGCAATAACTCTGGTGGATCCATGTGGTTTAGGAAAAGAAGACACATGCAACGACTCTGGTGGTGGTTTAAGAAAGTAACACACATGCAATGACACTAGTGGATCCATGTGGTTTGGGAAAATAAGACACATGCAATGACTCTAGTGGTTGTTTTGGAAAGGAGGACGCATGCAATTAGTCTAGTGGTGGTTTAGGAAAGGAAGACACATGCAATGACTCTGGTGGTGGTTTAGGAAAACAAGACACATGCAATGACTCTAGCGGTGGTTTAGAAAAGGAACACCCATGCAATGACTCTAGTGGTGGTTTAGGAAAGGAACACACATGCAATGACTCTGGTGGTGGTTTAGAAAAGGAAGACACATGCAATGACTCTAGTGGTGGTTTAGGAAAAGAAGACACATGCAATGACTCTGGTGGTGGTTTAGGAAAGGAACACACATGCAATGACTCTGTTGGTGGTTTAAGAAAGGAACACAAATGCAATGACCCTGGTGGATCCATGTGGTTTAGGAAAAGAAGACACATGCAATGACTCTAGTGGTGGTTTAGAAAAGGAACACACATGCAATGACTCAGGTGGTGCTTTAAGAAAGTAACACACATGCAATGACACTGGTGGATCCATGTGGTTTAGGAAAAGAAGACACTTTCAATGGCTTTGGTGGTGGTTTAGAAAAAGAAGACACATGCAATGACTCTAGTGGTGGTTTACGAAAGGAACACACATGCAATGACTCTAGTGGTGGTTTAGGAAAGGAACACACATGCAATGACTCTGGTGGTGGTTTCGGATAGGAAAACACATTCACTGACTAGTGGTGGTTTAGGAAAAGAAGACACATGCAATGACTCTGGTGGTGGTTTAGGAAAAGAATACACGTGTAATGACTCTAGTGGTGGTTTTCGAAAAGAACACACATTCAATGAATCTGGTGGTGGTTTAGGAAAGAAACACACATGCAATGACTCTGGTGGTGGTTTAGGATTGCAACAAACATGCAATGACTCTTGTGGTGGTTTAGGAAAGGAAGACACATGCAATGACTCTGGTGGATCCATGTGGTTTAGGAAAAGAAGACACATGCAATGACTCTGGTGGTAGTTTTGGAAAGGAACACACATGCAATGAATCTGTTGGTGTTTTAGGAAAAGATGACACATGCAATGACTCTGGTGGTGGTTTAGGAAAGGAACACACATGCAATGACTCTGTTGGATCCATGGGGTTCAGGAAAAGAAGACACATGCAATCACTCTGGTGGTGGTTTAGAAAAGGAACACACATGCAATGACTCTGGTGGTGGTTTTAGAAAGGAACACACATGCAATCACACTGGTGGATCCATGTGGTCTAGAAAAAGAAGACATATGCAATGACTCTGGTGGTGGTTTAGGAAAGGAAGACACGTGCAATGACTCTGGTGGATCCATGTGGTTTAGGAAAATAAGACACATGCAATGACTCTGGTGGAGGTTTAGGAAAGGTAATACACATGCAATGACTCTGGTGGATCCATGTGGTTTAGAAAAAGAAGACACATGTAATGACTCTGGTGGTGGTTTAGGAAAGGAAGATACATGCAATGACTTTGGTGTGGTTTAGTAAAAGAAGACACATGCAATGACTCTGATGGTGGTTTAGGAAAGGAACATGCATGCAATGACTCTACTGGTGGTTTAAGAAAGGAACACACATGCAATGACTCTACTGGTGGTTTAAGAAAGGAACACACATGCAATGACTCTGGTGGATCCATGTGGTTTAGGAAAAGAGGACACATGCAATGAATCTGGTGGTGGTTTAGGAAAGGAAGACACATGCAATGACTCTGGTGGATCCATGTGGTTTAGAGAAAGAAGAGACATGCAATGACTCTAGTGGTGGTTTAGGAAAGGAAGACACATGCAATGACTTTGGTGGTGGTTTAGGAAAAGTAGACACATGCAATGACTCTAATGGTGGTTTTGGAAAGGAACACACATGCAATGACTCTGCTGGTGGTTTAAGAAAGGAACACACATGCAATGACTCTGGTGCATCCATGTGGTTTGGGAAAATAAGAGACATGCAACGACTCTAGTGGTGGTTTTGGAAAGGAGGACACATGAAATGACACTAGTGGATCCATGTGGTTTGGGAAAATAAGACACATGCAATGACTCTAGTGGTTGTTTTGGAAAGGAGGACGCATGCAATTAGTCTAGTGGTGGTTTAGGAAAGGAAGACACCTGCAATGACTCTGGTGGTGGTTTAGGAAAACAAGACACATGCAATGACTCTAGCGGTGGTTTAGGAAAGGAACACCCATGCAATAACTCTAGTGGTGGTTTAGGAAAGGAACACATATGCAATGACTCTAGTGGTGGTTTAGGAAAGGAAGACACATGCAATGACTCTAGTGGTGGTTTAGGAAAAGAAGACACATGCAATGACTCTGGTGGTGGTTTAGGAAAGGAACACACATGCAATGACTCTGTTGGTGGTTTAAGAAAGGAACACACATGCAATGACCCTGGTGGATCCATGTGGTTTAGGAAAAGAAGACACATGCAATGACTCTAGTGGTGGTTTAGAAAAGGAACACACATGCAATGACTCAGGTGGTGCTATAAGAAAGTAACACACATGCAATGACACTAGTGGTAGTTTAGGAAAGGAACACACATGCAATGACTCTGTTGGTGTTTTAAGAAAAGATGACACATGCAATGACTCTGGTGGTGGTTTAGGTAAGGAACACACATGCAATGACTCTGTTGGATCCATGGGGTTTAGGAAAAGAAGACACATGCAATCACTCTAGTGGTGGTTTAGAAAAGGAACACACATGCAATGACTCTGGTGGTGGTTTTAGAAAGGAACACACATGCAATCACACTGGTGGATCCATGTGGTCTAGAAAAAGAAGACATATGCAATGACTCTGGTGGGGGTTTAGGAAAGGAAGACACGTGCAATGACTCTGGTGGATCCATGTGGTTTAGGAAAATAAGACACATGCAATGACTCTGGTGGAGGTTTAGGAAAGGAATACACATGCAATGACTCTGGTGGATCCATGTGGTTTAGAAAAAGAAGACACATGTAATGACTCTGGTGGTGGTTTAGGAAAGGAAGATACATGCAATGACTTTGGTGTGGTTTAGTAAAAGAAGACACATGCAATGAATCTGATGGTGGTTTAGGAAAGGAACATGCATGCAATGACTCTACTGGTGGTTTAAGAAAGGAACACACATGCAATGACTCTACTGGTGGTTTAAGAAAGGAACACACATGCAATGACTCTGGTGGATCCATGTGGTTTAGGAAAAGAGGACACATGCAATGACTCTGGTGGTGGTTTAGGAAAGGAAGACACATACAATGACTCTGGTGGATCCATGTGGTTTAGAGAAAGAAGAGACATGTAATGACTCTGGTGGTGGTTTAGGAAAGGAAGACACATGCAATGACTTTGGTGGTGGTTTAGGAAAAGTAGACACATGCAATGACTCTAATGGTGGTTTTGGAAAGGAACACACATGCAATGACTCTGCTGGTGGTTTAAGAAAGGAACACACATGCAATGACTCTGGTGGATCTATGGGTTTAGGAAAAGAAGACACATGCAATGACTCTGGTGGTGGTTTAAGAAAGGAACACACATGCAATGACACTAGTGGATCCATGTGGTTTGGGAAAATAAGACACATGCAATGACTCTGGTGGTGGTTTTGTAAAGGACGACGCATGCAATTAGTCTAGTGGTGGTTTAGGAAAGGAAGACACATGCAATGACTCTAGTGGTGGTTTAGGAAAGGAACACACATGCAATGACTTTGGTGGTGGTTTAGGAAAGGAAGACACATGCAATGACTTTGGTGGTGGTTTAGGAAAAGAAGACACATGCAATGACTCTGATGGTGGTTTATGAAAGGAACACACATGCAATGACTCTGCTGGTGGTTTAAGAAAGGAACACACATGCAATGACTCTAGTGGTGGTTTAATAAAGGAACACACATGTAATGACACTAGTGGATCCATGTGGTTTGGGAAAATAAGACACATGCAATGACTCTAGTGGTGGTTTTGGAAAGGAGGACGCATGCAATTAGCCTAGTGGTGGTTTAGGAAAGTAAGACACGTGCAATGACTCTGGTGGTGGTTTAGGAAAAGAATACACAAGAATGACTCGAGTGGTGGTTTAGGAAAGGAACACACATGCAATGACTCTAGTGGTGGTTTAGGAAAGGAACACACATGCAATGACTCTGCTGGTGGTTTAGGGAAGGAAGACACATGCAATGACTCTAGTTGTGGTTTAGGAAAAGAAGACACATGCAATGACTCTAGTGGTGGTTTAGGAAAGGAACACACATGCAATGACACTGTTGGTGGTTTAAGAAAGGATTTTTAACACACATGCAATGACCCTGGTGGATCCATGTGGTTTAGGAAAAGAAGACACATGCAATGACTCTGGTGGTGGTTTAGAAAAGGAACACACATGCAATGACTCTGGTGGTGCTTTAAAAAAGGAACACACATGCAATGACACTAGTGGATCCATGTGGTTTATGAAAAGAAGACACATGCAATGACTCTGGTGGTGGTTTAGGAAAAGAAGACACATGCCATGACTCTAGTGGTGGTGTAGGAAAGGAACACACATGCAATGACTCTAGTGGTGGTTTAGGAAAGGAACACACATGCAATGACTCTAGTGGTGGTTTTTGAAAGGAACACACATGCAATGACTCTGGTGGTGGTTTCAGAAAGGAAGACACATTCAATGACTCTGGTGGTGGTTTTCGAAAAGAAGACACATGCAATGACTCTGTTGGTGGTTTAGGAAAAGAACACACGTGTAATGAGTCTAGTGGTGGTTTTGGAAAAGAACACACATTCAATGACTCTGGTGGTGGTTTAGGAAAGAAACACACATGTAGTGACTCTGGTGGTGGTTTAGGAAAGGAAGACACATGCAATGACTTTGGTGGTGGTTTAGGAAAAGAAGACACATGCAATGACTCTGATGGTGGTTTAGGAAAGGAACACACATGCAATGACTCTGCTGGTGGTTTAAGAAAGGAACACACATGCAATGACTCTAGTGGATCCATGTGGTCTAGGAAAATAAGACACATGCAATGACTCTAGTGGTGGTTTAGGAAAGGAAGACACATGCAATGACTCTGGTGGATCCGTGTGGTTTGGGAAAATAAGACACATGCAATGACTCTAGTGGTTGTTTTGGAAAGGAGGAGGCATGCAATTAGTCTAGTGGTGGTGTAGGAAAGGAAGACACATGCAATGACTCTGGTGGTGGTTTAGGAAAAGAAGACACATGCAATTACTCTAGTGGAGGTTTAGGAAAGGAACACACATGCAATGACTCTAGTGGTGGTTTAGGAAAGGAACACACCTGCAATGACTCTAGTGGTGGTTTAGGAAAGGAACACACATGCAATGACTCTGTTGGTGGTTTAGGTTAGGAAGACACATTCAATGACTCTGGTGGTGGTTTAGGAAAAGAAGACACATGCAATGACTCTGTTGGTGGTGTAGGAAAAGAACACACGTGTAATGACTCTAGTGGTAGTTTTGGAAAAGAACACACATTCAATGACTCTGGTGGTGGTTTAGAAAAGAAACACACATGCAATGACTCTGGTGGTGGTTTAGGAAAGGAACAAACATGCAATGACTCTGGTGGATCCATGTGGTTTAAGAAAGGAACACACATTCAATGACTTTGTTGGTGGTTTAAGAAAGGAACACACATGCCATGACCCTGGTGGATCCATGTGGTTTAGGAAAAGAAGACATATGCAATCACTCTGGTGGTGGTTTAGAAAAGGAACACACATGCAGTGACTCTGGTGGTGGTTTAAGAAAGGAACACACATGCAATGACACTGGTGGATCCATGTGGTTTAGGAAAAGAAGACACCTGCAATGACTCTGGTGGTGGTTTAGGAAAGGAAGACACATGCAATAACTCTGGTAGGTCCATGTGGTTTAGGAAAAGAAGACACATGCAATGTCTCTGGTGGTGGATTAGGAAAGGAATACACATGGAATGACTCTGGTGGATCCTGGTGGTTTAGGAAAAGAAGACACATGTAACGACTTTGGTGGTGGTTTAGGAAAAGAAGACACATGCAATGACTCTAATGGTGGTTTAGGAAAGGAACACACATGCAATGACTATATTGGTGGTTTAAGAAAGGAACACACATGCAATGACTCTGGTGGATCCATGTGGTTTAGGAAAAGAAGACACATGCAATGAATCTGGTGGTGGTTTAAGAAAGGAACACACATGTAATGACACTCGTGGATCCATGTGGTTT
This sequence comes from Avena sativa, assembly GCA_916181665.1. Lineage (NCBI taxonomy): Eukaryota > Viridiplantae > Streptophyta > Magnoliopsida > Poales > Poaceae > Avena > Avena sativa. The sequence continues at coordinate 369,530,651 of OV702291.1, read as the reverse complement.
GGAAAAATAAGACACATGCAATGAATCTACTGGTGGGTTTGGAAAGGAGGACATATGCAATTACTCTGGTGGTGGTTTAGGACAGGAAGACACATGCAATGACTCTGGTGGTGGCTTAGGAAAAGAAGACACGTGCGATGACTCTAGTGGTGGTTTAGGAAAGGAACACACATGCAATGACTCTAGTGGTGGTTTAGGAAAGGAACACACATGTAATGACTCTGGTGGTGGTTTAGGAAACGAAGACACATTCAATGACTGTGGTGGTGGTTTAGGAAAAGAAGACACATTCAATGACTCTGTTGGTGGTTTAGGAAAAGAAAACACGTGTAATGACTCTAGTGGTGGTTTTGGAAAAGAACACACATTCAATGACTCTGGTGGTGGTTTAAGAAAGAAACACACATGCAATGACTCTTTTGGTGTTTTAGGAAAGGAACAACCATGCAATGACTCTGGTGGTGGTTTAGGAAAGGAAGACACATGCAATGACTAGTGGATCCATTTGGTTTAGGAAAAGAAGACACATGAAATAACTCTAGTGGTGGTTTGGGAAAGGAAGACACATGCAATGACTTTCGTGGTGGTTTAGGAAAAGAAGACACATGCAATGACTCTAGTGGTGGTTTAGGAAAGGAATACACATGCAATGACTCTAGTGGTGGTTTAGGAAAGGAACACACATGCAATGACTCTAGTGGTGGTTTAGGAAAGGAACACACATGCAATGACTCTGGTGGTGGTTTATGAAAGGAATACACATTCAATGACTGTGGTGGTGGTTTAGGAAAAGAAGACACATTCAATGACTCTGTTGGTGGTTTAGGAAAAGAACACACGTGTAATGACTCTAGTGGTGGTTTTGGAAAAGAACACACATTCAATGACTCTGGTGGTGGTTTAGGAAAGAAACACACATGCAATGACTCTTTTGGTGTTTTAGGAAAGGAACAAACATGCAATGACTCTGGTGGTGGTTTAGGAAAGGAAGACACATGCAATGACTAGTGGATCCATTTGGTTTAGGAAAAGAAGACACATGAAATAACTCTAGTGGTGGTTTGGGAAAGGCAGACCCATGCAATGACTTTCGTGGTGGTTTAGGAAAAGAAGACACATGCAATGACTCTGATGGTGGTTTAGGAAAGGAACACACATGCAATGACTCTGCTGGTGGTTTCAGAAAGGAACACACATGCAATGACTCTGGTGGATCCATGTGGTTTAGGAAAAGAAGACACATGCAATGACTCTGGTGGTGGTTTAAGAAAGGAACACACATGCAATGACACTAGTGGATCCATGTGGTTGGGTAAAAAAAAACACATGCAATGACTCTGGTGGTGGTTTTGGAAAGGAAGACACATGCAATGACTCTGGTGTTGGTTTAGGAAAAAGAAGACACATGCAATGACTCTAGTGGTGGTTTAGGAGAGGAACACACATGCAATGACTCTAGTGGTGGTTTAGGAAAGGAACACACATGCAATGACTCTGGTGGTCGTTTAGGAAAGGAAGACACATTCAATGACTCTGGTGGTGGTTTAGGAAAAGAAGACACATGCAATGACTCTGTTGGTGGTTTAGGAAAAAAGGACACACGTGTAATGACTCTAGTGGTGGTTTTAGAAAAGAACACACATTCAATGACTCTAGTTGTGGTTTAGGAAAGAAACACACATGCAATGACTCTTGTGGTGGTTTAGGAAAGGAACAAACATGCAATCACTCTGGTGATGGGTTAGGTAAGGAAGAAACATGCAATGACTCTGGTGGATCCATGTGGTTTAGGAAAAGGAGACACATGCAATGAATTTGGTGGTGGTTTTAACAAAGAAACACACATGCAATGACACTGGTGGATCCATCTGGTTTAGGAAAAGAAGACACATGCAATGACTATGGTGGCGGTTTAGGAAAGGAAGACACATGCAATGACTCTGGTGGTGGTTTTGGAAAGGAACACACATGCAATGACTCTGGTGGTGGTTTAGGAACGGAAGACACATGCAATGACTCTGTTGGATCCATGTGGTTTAGGAAAAGAAGACACATGCAATGACTCTAGTGGTGGTTTAGGAAAGGAATACACATGCAATGACTCTAGTGGTGGTTTAGGAAAGGAACACACATGCAATGACTCTAGTGGTGGTTTAGGAAAGGAACACACATGCAATGACTCTGGTGGTGGTTTATGAAAGGAATACACATTCAATGACTGTGGTGGTGGTTTAGGAAAAGAAGACACATTCAATGACTCTGTTGGTGGTTTAGGAAAAGAACACACGTGTAATGACTCTAGTGGTGGTTTTGGAAAAGAACACACATTCAATGACTCTGGTGGTGGTTTAGGAAAGAAACACACATGCAATGACTCTTTTGGTGTTTTAGGAAAGGAACAAACATGCAATGACTCTGGTGGTGGTTTAGGAAAGGAAGACACATGCAATGACTAGTGGATCCATTTGGTTTAGGAAAAGAAGACACATGAAATAACTCTAGTGGTGGTTTAGGAAAAGAAGACACATGCAATGACTATGGTGGTGGTTTAGTAAAGGAAGACACATGCAATGACTCTGGTGGTGGTTTTGGAAAGGAACACACATGCAATGACTCTGGTGGTGGTTTAGGAAAGGAAGACACATGGAATGACTCTGTTGGATCCATGTGGTTTAGGAAAAGAAGACACATGCAATGACTCTGGTGGTGGTTTAAGAAAGGAACACACATGCAATGACACTAGTGGATCCATGTGGTTTGGTAAAATAAAACACATGCAATGACTCTGGTGGTGGTTTTGGAAAGGAAGACACATGCAATGACTCTGGTGTTGGTATAGGAAATATAAGACACATGCAATGACTCTAGTGGTGGTTTAGGAGAGGAACACACATGCAATGACTCTAGTGGTGGTTTAGGAAAGGAACACACATGCAATGACTCTGGTGGTCGTTTAGGAAAGGAAGACACATTCAATGACTCTGGTGGTGGTTTAGGAAAAGAAGACACATTCAATGACTCGGTTGGTGGTTTAGGAAAAAAGGACACACGTGTAATGACGCTAGTGGTGGTTTTAGAAAATAACACACATTCAATGACTCTAGTTGTGGTTTAGGAAAGAAAAACACATGCAATGACTCTTGTGGTGGTTTAGGAAAGGAACAAACATGCAATCACTCTGGTGATGGGTTAGGTAAGGAAGAAACATGCAATGACTCTGGTGGATCCATGTGGTGTAGGAAAAGGAGACACATGCAATGAATTTGGTGGTGGTTTTAACAAAGAAACACACATGCAATGACACTAGTGGATCCATCTGGTTTAGGAAAAGAAGACACATGCAATTACTATGGTGGTGGTTTAGGAAAGGAAGACACGTGCAATGACTCTGGTGGTGGTTTTGGAAAGGAACACACATGCAATGACTCTGGTGGTGGTTTAGGAACGGAAGACACATGCAATGACTCTGTTGGATCCATGTGGTTTAGGAAAAGAAGACACATGCAATGCCTCTATTAGTGGTTTAGGAAAGGAATACACATGCAATGGCTCTAGTGGTTGTTTAGGAAAGGAACACACATGCAATGACTCCGTTGGTGGTTTAAGAAAGGAACACACATGCAATGACCCTGGTGGATCCATGTGGTTTAGGAAAAGAAGACACATGTAATGACTCTGGTGGTGGTTTAGAAAAGGAACACACATGCAATGACATTTGTGGATCCATGTGGTTTACGAAAAGAAGACACATGCAATGACTCTGGTGGTGGTTTAGGCAAACAAGACACATGCAATGACTCTAGTGTGTGTTTAGGAAAAGAACATACGTGTAACGACTCTAGTGGTGGTTTTGGAAAATAACACACATTCAATGAATCTGGTGGTGGTTTAGGAAAGGAACACACATGCAATGACTCTGGTGGTGGTTTAGGAAAAGAAGACACATGCAATGACTCTGGTGGTGGTTTAGGAAAGGAAGACACATTCATTGACTCTGGTGGTGGTTTAGGAAAAGAAGACACATGCAATGACTCTGGTGGTCGTTTAGGAAAAGAACACACGTGTCATGACTCTAGTGGTGGTTTTCGAAAAGAACACACATTCAATGACTCTGGTGGTGGTTTAGGAAAGAAACACACTTGCAATGACTCTGGTGGTGGTTTAGGAAAGGAACAAACATGCAATGACTCTGGTGGTGGTTTAGGAAAGGAAGACACATTCAATGACTCTGGTGGATCTGTGTGGTTTGGGAAAAGAAGACACATGCAATGACTCTGGTGGTGGTTTAGGAAAGGAAGACACATGCAATGACTCTGGTGGTGGTTTAGGAAAATATGACACATGCAATGACACTGTTGGTGGTTTAGGAAAAGATCACACGTGTAATGACTCTAGTGGTGGCTTTGGCAAGGAACACACATGCAATGACTCTAGTGGTGGCTTAGGAGAAGAAGACACATGCAATGACTCTAGTGCTGGTTTAGGAAAGGAACACACATGCAATGACTCTGGTGGTGGTTTAGGAAAGGAACACACATGCAATGACTCTCGTGGTGGTTTAGAAAAGGAATACACATTCAATGACTCTGGTGGTGGTTTAGGAAAGGAACACACCTGCAATGACTCTAGTGGTGGTTTAGGAAAAGAACACACTTGTAATGACTCTAGTGCGGGTTTTGGAAAAGAACACACATTCAATGACTCTGGTGGTGGTTTAGGAAAGAAACACACATGCAATGACTCTGGTGGTGGTTTAGGAAAGGAACAAACATGCAATGACTCTGGTGGTGGTTTAGGAAAGGAAGACACATGCAATGACTCTGGTGGATCCATGTGGTTTAGGAAAAGAAGACACATGTAATGACTCTGGTGGTGGTTTAGGAAAGGAAGACACATGCAATGACTTTGGTGGTGCTTTAGGAAAGGAAGACACATGAAATGACTCTGATGGTGGTTTAGGAAAGGAACACACATGCAATGACTCTGCTGGTGGATTAAGAAAGGAACACACATGCAATGACTCTGGTGGATCCATGTGGTTTAGGAAAAGAAGACACATGCAATGACTCTGGTGGTGGTTTAAGAAAGGAACACACATGCAATGACACTAGTGGAATCATGTGGTTTGGGAAAATAAGACACATGCAATGACTCTGGTGGTGGTTTTGGAAAGGAGGACACATGCAATTAGTCTAGTGGTGGTTTAGGAAAGGAAGAACATGCAATGACTCTGGTGGTGGTTTAGGAAAAGAAGACAGATGCAATGACGCTAGTGGTGGTTTAGGAGAGGAACAAACATGCAATGACTCTGGTGGTGGTTTAGGAAAGGAGGACACATGCAATGACTCTGGTGGATCTGTGTGGTTTAGGAAAAGAAGACACATGCAATCAGTCTGGTGGTGGTTTAGGAAAGGAAGACACATGCAATGACTCTGGTGGTGGTTTAGGAAAATATGACATATGCAATGACTCTGTTGGTGGTTTAGGAAAAGAACACACGTGTAATGACTCTAGTGGTGGCTTTGGAAAGGGACACACATGCAATGACTCTGGTGGTGGCTGAGGAGAAGAAGACACATGCAATGACTCTAGTGCTGGTTTAGGAAAGGAACACACATGCAATGACTCTAGTGGTGGTTTAGGAAAGGAACACACATGCAATGACTCTCGTGGTGGTTTAGGAAAGGAATACACATTCAATTACTCTGGTGGTGGTTTAGGAAAAGAAGACACATGCAATGACTCTGTTGGTGGTTTAGGAAAAGAACACACCTGTAATGACTCTAGTGCGGGTTTTGGAAAAGAACACACATCAATGACTCTGGTGGTGGTTTAGGAAAGAAACACACATGCAATGACTCTGGTGGTGGTTTAGGAAAGGAACAAACATGCAATGACTCTGGTGGTGGTTTAGGAAAGGAAGACACATGCAATGACTCTGGTGGATCCATGTGGTTTAGGAAAAGAAGACACATGTAATGACTCCGGTGGTGGTTGAGGAAAGGAAGACACATGGAATGACTTTGGTGGTGGTTTAGGAAAAGAAGACACATGCAATGACTCTGATGGTGGGTTAGGAAAGGAACACACATGCAATGACTCTCCTGGTGGTTTAAGAAAGGAACACACATGCAATGACACTAGTGGATCCATGTGGTTTGGGAAAATAAGACACATGCAATGACTCTGGTGGTGGTTTTGGAAAGGAGGACACGTGCAATTAGTCTAGTGGTGGTTTAGGAAAGGAAGACACATGCAATGACTCTGGTGGTGGTTTAGGAAAAGAAGACACATGCAATGACACTAGTGGAGGTTTAGGAGAGGAACACACATGCAATGACTCTAGTGGTGGTTTCGGAAAGGAACACTCATGCAATGACTCTGGTGGTGGTTTAGGAAAGGAAGACACATTTAATGACTCTGGTGGTGGTTTAGGAAAAGAAGACACATGTAATGACTCTGGTGGTGGTTTAGAAAACAAACACACATGCAATGACTCTAGTGGTGGCTTAAGCAAGGAACGCACATGCAATGACATTGGTGGATCCATGTGGTTTAGGAAAAGAAGACACATGCAATGACTCTGGTGGTGGTTTAGGCAAACAAGACACATGCAATGACTCTAGTGGTTGTTTAGGAAAAGAGACCACGTGTAACGACTTTAGTGGTGGTTTTGGAAAATAACACACATTTAATGACTCTGGTGGTGGTTTAGGAAAGGAACACACATGCAATGACTCTGGTGGTGGTTTAGGAAAAGAAGACACATGCAATGACTCTGGTGGTGGTTTAGGAAAGGAAGACACATTCAATGACTCTGGTGGTGGTTTAGGAAAAGAAGACACATGCAATGACTCTGGTGGTGGTTTAGGAAAAGAACACACGTGTAATGACTCTAGTGGTGGTTTTCGAAAAGAACACACATTCAATGACTCTAGTGGTGGTTTAGGAAAGAAACACACTTGCAATGACTCTGGTGGTGGTTTAGGAAAGGAACAAACATGCAATGACTCTGGTGGTGGTTTAGGAAAGGAAGACACATGCAATGACTCTGGTGGATCTATGTGGTTTAGGAAAAGAAGACACATGCAATGACTCTGGTGGTGGTTTAGGAAAGGAAGACACATGCAATGACTCTGGTGGTGGTTTAGGAAAGTATGACACATGCAATGACTCTGTTGGTGGTTTAGGAAAAGAATACACGTGTAATGACTCTAGTGGTGGCTTTGGAAAGGAACACACATGCAATGACTCTGGTGGTGGATTAGGAAAAGAAGACACATGCAATGACTCTAGTGCTGGTTTAGGAAAGGAACACACATGCAATGACTCTAGTGGTGGTTTAGGAAAGGAACACACATGCAATGACTCTGGTGGTGGTTTAGGAAAGGAATACACATTCAATGACTCTGGTGGTGGTTTAGGAAAAGAAGACACATCTAATGACTCTGTTGGTGGTTTAGGAAAAGAACACACCTGTAATGACTCTAGTGTGGGTTTTGGAAAAGAACACACATTCAATGACTCTGGTGGTGGTTTAGGAAAGAAACACACATGCAATGACTCTGGTGGTGGTTTAGGAAAGGAACAAACATGCATAGACTCTGGTGGTGGTTTAGGAAAGGAAGACACATGCAATGACTCTGGTGGATCCATGTTGTTTAGGAAAAGAAGACACATGTAATGACTCTGGTGGTGGTTTAGGAAAGGAAGACACATGCAATGACTTTGGTGGTGGTTTAGGAAAAGAAGACACATGCAATGACTCTGATGGTGGTTTAGGAAAGGAAAACACATGCAATGACTCTGCTGGTGGTTTAAGAAAGGAACACACATGCAATGACTCTGGTGGATCCATGTGGTTTAGGAAAAGAAGACACATGCAATGACTCTGGTGGTGGTTTAAGAAAGGAACACACATGCAATGACTCTGGTGGATCCATGTGGTTTGGGAAAATAAGACACATACAATGACTCTGGTGGTGGTTTTGGAAAGGAGGGCACATGCAATTAGTATAGTGGTGGTTTAGGAAAGGAAGACACATGCAATGACTCTGGTGGTGGTTTAGGAAAAGAAGACACATGCAATGACTCTAGTGGTGGTTTAGGAGAGGAACACACATGCAATGACTCTAGTGGTGGTTTTGGAAAGGAACACTCATGCAATGACTCTGGTGGTGGTTTAGGAAAGGAAGATACATTTAATGAATTTGGTGGTGGTTTAGGAAAATAAGACACATGCAATGAGTCTATTGGTGGTTTAGGAAAAGACACATGAGTAATGACTCTAGTGGTGGTTTTGGAAAATAACACACTTTCAATGACTCTGGTGGTTGTTTCGGAAAGAAACACACATGCAATGACTCTGGAGGTGGTTTAGGAAAGGAATAAACATGCAATCACTCTAGTGGTGGTTTAGGAAAGAAAGACACATGCAATGACTCTGGTGGATCCATGTGGTTTAATAAAAGAAGACACATGCAATGACTCTGGTGGTGGTTTAACAAAGAAACACACATGCAATGACACTAGTCGATCCATCTGGTTTAGGAAAAGAAGACACATGCAATGACTATGGTGGTGGTTTAGTAAAGGAAGACACATGCAATGACTCTGGTGGTGGTTTTGGAAAGGAACACACATGCAATGACTCTGGTGGTGGTTTAGGAAAGGAAGACACATGGAATTACTCTGTTGGATCCATGTGGTTTAGGAAAAGAAGACACATGCAATGACTCTGGTGGTGGTTTAGGCAAACAAGACACATGCAATGACTCTAGTGGTTGTTTAGGAAAAGACACCACGTGTAACGACTCTAGTGGTGGTTTTGGAAAATAACACACATTCAATGACTCTGGTGGTGGTTTAGGAAAGGAACACACATGCAGTGACTCTGGTGGTGGTTTAGGAAAAGAAGACACATGCAATGACTCTGGTGGTGGTTTAGGAAAGGAAGACACATTCAATGACTCTGGTGGTGGTTTAGGAAAAGAAGACACATGCAATGACTCTGGTGGTGGTTTAGGAAAAGAACACACGTGTAATGACTCTAGTGGTGGTTTTCGAAAAGAACACACATTCAATGACTCTAGTGGTGGTTTAGGAAAGAAACACACTTGCAATGACTCTGGTGGTGGTTTAGGAAAGGAACAAACATGCAATGACTCTAGTGGTGGTTTAGGAAAGGAAGACACATGCAATGACTCTGGTGGATCTATGTGGTTTAGGAAAAGAAGACACATGCAATGACTCTGGTGGTGGTTTAGGAAAGGAAGACACATGCAATGACTCTGGTGGTGGCTTAGGAAAATATGACACATGCAATGACTCTGTTGGTGGTTTAGGAAAAGAACACACGAGTAATGAATCTAGTGGTGGTTTTGGAAAATAACACACATTCAATGACTCTGGTGGTGGTTTCGGAAAGAAACACACATGGAATGACTCTGGTGGTGGTTTAGGATAGGAACAAACATGCAATCACTCTAGTGGTGGTTTAGGAAATAAAGACACATGCAATGACTCTGGTGGATCCATGTGGTTTAATAAAACAAGACACATGCAATGACTCTGGTGGTGGTTTAACAAAGAAACACACATGAAATGACACTAGTGGATCCATCTGGTTTAGGAAAAGAAGACACATGCAATGACTATGGTGATGGTTTAGGAAAGGAAGACACATGCAATGACTCTGGTGGTGGTTTTGGAAAGGAACACACATGCAATGACTCTGGTGGTGGTTTAGGAAAGGAAGACACATGGAATGACTCTGTTGGATCCATGTGGTTTAGGAAAAGAAGACACATGCAATTACTCTGGTGGTGGTTTAGGAAAGGAAGACACATCCAATGACTCTGGTGGTGGTTTAGGACAGGAACACACATGCAATGACTCTATTGGTGGATTAAGAAAGGAACACACATGCAATGACCCTGGTGGATCCATGTGGTTTAGGAAAAGAAGACTCACGCAATGACTCTGGTGGTGGTTTAGAAAAGGAACAGACATGCAATGACTCTCGTGGTGGTTTAAGAAAGGAACACACATGCAATGACATTGGTGGATCCATGTGGTTTACTTTGGTGGTGGTTTAGGTAAACAAGACACATGCAATGACTCTAGTGGTGGTTTAGGAAAGGAACACACATGCAATGACTCTAGTGGTGGTTTAGGAAAGGAACACACATGCAATGACTCTGGTGGTGGTTTAGGAAAGGAATACACATTCAATGACTCTACTAGGGGTTTAGGAAAAGAAGACACATGCAATGAGTCTATTGGTGGTTTAGGAAAAGAACACACGTGTCATGACTCTAGTGGTGGTTTTGGAAAAGAACACACATTCAATGAATCTGGTGGTGGTTTAGGAAAGAAACACACATGCAATGACTCTGGTGGTGGTTTAGGAAAGGAACAAACATGCAATCACTCTGGTGGTGGTTTAGGAAAGGAAGACACATGCAATGACTTTGGTGGATCCATGTGTTTAGGAAAATAAGACACATGCAATGACTCTGGTGGTGTTTTAACAAAGAAAGACACATGCAATGACACTAGTGGATCCATCTGGTTTAGGAAAAGAAGACACATGCAATTACTATGGTGGTGGTTTAGGAAAGGAAGACACATGCAATGACTCTGGTGGTGGTTTTGGAAAGGAACACACATGCAATGACTCTGGTGGAGGTTTAGGAAAGGAAGATACATGCAATGACTCTGTTGGATCCATGTGGTTTAGGAAAAGAAGACACATGCAATGACTCTGGTGGTGGTTTAGGAAAGGAAGACACATGCAATGACTCTGGTAGTGGTTTAGAAAAGGAACACACATGCAATGACTCTGTTGGTGGTTTAAGAAAGAAACACACATGCAATGACTCTGTTGGTGGTTTAATTAAGGAACACACATGAAATGACCCTGGTGGATCCATGTGGTTTAGTAAAAGAAGACACATGCAAGGACTCTGGTGGTGGTTTAGAAAAGGAACAGACATGCAATGACTCTAGTGGTTTAAGAAAGGAACACACATGCAATGACACTGGTGGATCCATGAGGTTTAGGAAAAGAAGACACATGCAATGACTCTGGTGGTTGTTTAGGAAAGGAAGACACATGCAATGACTCTCGTGGATCCATGTGGTTTAGGAAAACAAGACACATGCAATGATTCTAGTGGTGGTTTAGGAAAGGAACACACGTGTAATGACTCTAGTGGTTGTTTTGGAAAAGAACACACATTCAATGACTCTGGTGGTGGTTCAGGAAAGAAACACACATGCAATGACTCTGGTGGTGGTTTAGGAAAGGAACAAACATTCAATCACTCTGGTGGTGGTTTAGGAAAGTAAGACACATGCAATGACTCTGGTGGATCAATGTGGTTTAGGAAAAGAAGACACATGCAATGACTCTGGTGGTGGTTTAACAAAGAAGCACACATGCAATGACACTAGTGGATCCATCTGGTTTAGGAAAAGAAGACACATGCAATGACTATGGTGGTGGTTTAGGAAAGGAAGACACATGCAATGACTCTAGTGGTGGTTTTGGAAAGGAACACACATGCAATGACTCTGGTGGTGGTTTAGGAAAGGAAGACACATGCAATGAATCTGTTGGATCCATGTGGTTTAGGAAAAGAAGACACATGCAATGACTCTGGTGGTGGTTTAGGAAAGGAAGACACATGCAATGTCTCTGGTGATGGTTTAGGAAAGGAACACACATGCAATGACTCTGTTGGTGGTTTAAGAAGGAACACACATGCAATGACCCTGGTGGATCCATGCGGTTTAGGAAAAGAAGACACATGCAATGACACTGGTGGTGGTTTAGAAAAGGAACACACATGCAATGACTCTAGGGGTGGTTTAAGAAAGGAACACACATGCAATAACATTGGTGGATCCATGTGGTTTAGGAAAAGAAGGCACATGCAATGATTCTGGTGGTGGTTTAGGTAAACAACACACATGCAATGACTGTAGTGGTGGTTTAGGAAAGGAACACACATGCAATGACTCCAGTGGTGGTTTAGGAAAGGAACAAACATGCAATGACTCTGGTGGTGGTTTAGGAAAAGAAGACACATGCAATGACTCTGGTGGTGGTTTACGAAAAGGACACACGTGTAATGACTCTAGTGGTGGTTTTCGAAAAGAACACACATTCAATGACTCTGGTGGTGGCCTAGGAAATAAACACACATGCAATGACTCTGGTGGTGGTTTAGGAAAGGAACACACATGCAATGACTCTGGGGGTGGTTTAAGAAAGGAAGACACATGCAATGACTCTGGTGGATCTATGTAGTTTAGGAAAAGAAGACACTTGCAATGAGTCTGGTGGTGGTTTAGGAAAGGAAGACATATGCAATGACTCTGGTGGTGGTTTAGGAAAAGATGACACATGCAATGACTCTGGTGGTGGTTTAGGAAAGGAACACACATGCAATGACTCCATTGGTGTTTTAAGAAAGGAACACACATGCAATGACCCTGGTGGATCCATGTGGTTTAGGAAAAGAAGACACATGCAATGACTCTAGTGGTGGTTTAGAAAAGGAACACACATGCAATGACTCTAGTGGTTTAAGAAAGTAACACACATGCAATGACACTGGTGGATCCATGTGGTTTAGGAAAAAAGACACATGCAATGACTCTGGTGGTGGTTTAGGAAAGGAAGACACATGCAATGACTCTCATGGATCCATGTGGTTTAGGAAAAGAAGACACATGCAATGACTCTGGTGGTGGTTTAGGAAAGGAACACACGTGCAATTACTCCGGTGGATCCATGTGGTTTAGGAAAAGAAGACACATGTAATGACTCCGGTGGTGGTTTAGGAAAGGAAGATACATTCAATGACTTTGGTGGTGGTTTAGGAAAATAAGACACATGCAATGACTATGGTGATGGTTTAAGAAAGGAACACACATGCAATGACACTAGTGGATCCATGTGGTTTGGGAAAATAAGACATATGCAATGACTCTGGTGGTGGTTTTGGAAAGGAGGACACATGCAATTAGTCTAGTGGTGGTTTAGGAAAGGAAGACACATGCAATGACTCTGGTGGTGGTTTTGGAAAGGAGGACACATGCAATTAGTCTAGTGGTGGTTTAGGAATGGAAGACACATGCAATGACTCTAGGGGTGGTTTAGGGAAATAAGACACATGCAATGACTCTAGTGGTGGTTTAGGAGAGGAACACACATGCAATGACTCTAGTGGTGGTTTAGGAAAGGAACACACATGCAATGACTCTGGTGGTGGTTTAGGAAAGGAAGACACATGTAATGACTCTAGTGGTGGTTTAGGAAAAGAAGACACATGCAATGAGTCTGTTGGTGTTGTAGGAAAAGAACACGAGTGTAATGACTCTAGTGGTGGTTTTGGAAAGGAAAAAATATGCAATCACTCTGGTGGTGGTTTAGGAAAGGGAGACACATGTAATGACTCTGGTGGATCCATGTGGTTTAGGAAAAGGAGACACATGCAATGACTCTGGTGGTGGTTTAACAAAGAAACACACATGCAATGACACTAGTGGATCCATATGGTTTAGGAAAAGAAGACACATGCAATGACTATGGTGGTGGTTTAGGAAAGGAACACACATGCAATGACTCTAGTGGTGGTTTTGGAAAGGAACACACATGCAATGACTCTGGTGGTGGTTTAGGAAAGGAAGACACATGCAATGAATCTGTTGGATCCATGTGGTTTAGGAAAAGAAGACACATGCAATGACTCTGGTGGTGGTTTAGGAAAGGAAGACACATGAAATGTCTCTGGTGATGGTTTAGGAAAGGAACACACATGCAATGACTCTGTTGGTGGTTTAAGAAGGAACACACATGCAATGACCCTGGTGGATCCATGCGGTTTAGGAAAAGAAGACACATGCAATGACTCTGGTGGTGGTTTAGAAAAGGAACACACATGCAATGACTCTAGGGGTGGTTTAAGAAAGGAACACACATGCAATGACATTGGTGGATTGATGGCTCAATGCACGGCGCCCAGAAAAATGCTTGATGGCGGTGTTGATGTAGAGCTCGTTGGGAACCCCAAGAGGAAGGTATGATGAGCACAACAGCAAGTTTCCCTCAGTTATGAAACCAAGGTTTAATCGAATAAGTAGGAGCAAGGAAACATCCCAAAGGTGTTACTAGCTGAGCTTTGGCAGGGTGCACTACCGGTGCTAGTAGCAACGTGGAGGCCTACACAACACAACTACAGAACTTTGTCCCTAACTTGCGATGAGGTTGTCAATCTCACCGTGTTTTGCAGAAAACAAAGGATTAAATGTATCGAATGGAAGGAAGTAAAAGTTTGCAGAAAGTAAACACAAAGTAGTAAAAGATTGTAGATTGAATATAAAAGACAAGGACCGGGATCCATAGTTCACTAGAGGTGGCTCTCCTTAGATAGATAACATGCTGGGTGAACAAATTACAGCGGGGTAATTGACAAACACCGAGAAAGCAATACATGCATATACTAATCATCTTCACTCCTTTGAGACTTGATTGGGCATTACAACATTATACATAGACCGCCATCCAACTGCATCTATGACTAATAATCCACCTTCAAGTGATCATCCGAACCCCTCCAGTATTAAGTTGCAAGCAACAGATTATTGCTTTACGAACTGCGTGTAAAGTAAACAATACGATTGTTCTATGAACAAAGGATTGTTGTTTTCTCCCTAGTAGCAACAGCACATCTAGTACCTTAGAGATTTCTGTCACTTCCCCAGATGACCAGAGGCATGAACCCACTATCGAGCATAAATACTAACTCTTGGAGTTGCTAGCATCTACTTGGCCAAGATAGCTACTAACAACGGAAAGCATGCAAGATCACAAATAACAAAGACATGATAGAATCAATAATCAATCTGAAATAGCATCTCAATATCCATCGGATCCTCGCAAACACAAGATGCAGAATTACAAATAGATGATCTTGATCATGAACGGAGCTCACAAGATCTAGACATGAAAGCACAAAGGAGGAGAACCAGCCATCTAGCTACTACATGGATCCGTAGTCCAAGGATGAACTACTCACGCATCACACCGGAGGCTTGCATGGTGATGAAGAAGGCCTCCAGGGTGAATTCCCCTCTCCGGCAGGGTGCCGGGAAGAGCTTCTGATCCCTCCCGATCTAGGGATGGAGATGATGGTGGCTACAGACTCTTTCATGGATTTTTGATCGGGGACTTAGGGTTTACGTCCCGAGGGCATCTTATAGTCGGAAGGGGAGACCGAGGGGGTGCCAGGGGCGGCCACACCACCCCCTGGCGCGGGACAGGCCAGGCCGTGCGGCCAGGTGGTGTGGTGGCTCCCTGGCCCCACTCCGTCTCGTATTCTAGCACTTGATGACTTCCGGAAAAATAGGCACTTTGGCTTTTGTCCCGTCCAATTTCGAGAATATTAATTTTTTGACTTTCCTGGAACCAAAAACAGCAGAAAATAGGCAGCTGGCACTGTGGCTCTTGTTAATAGGTTAGTCCAAGAAATCATAAGAAAAGTACTCCAAAGTTGGAACAAAACACAAGAAAGTGGATAAAACTAAGCATGGAACATCAAAAATTATAGATACATTTGCAATGTACAACATCCCCAAGCTTAACTCCTGCTCGTCCTCGAGTAGGTAAGTGATAAAAAGAAAGAATAATTTTTGAGGTGACATGCACCATCAAAGACTTGATCAAAGTATTTGCAAAACATTCAAAGCTGGGATCATAGTACTTCAATCATAATATGAAAGACAAAGTTCTAGCAATAAGACAAAGAAACCATGATGCAACATGAAAAGGCACCAACAAAAGATTCATGAATAACAATTCTTTGCAAGATGTTTGTTTGTTTCACATAAAGAAAACATAGCATAATAGTATTCAGCTTGTCCCTCAAAGAGTAGCAAATATAAATGCATAGGACACCTTCAAAGTTCATCAGAGTGACTAGATACAATAGTTTAAAACAAGCAATATCAAAGTATGCATCAATCAACTAGTCTTGGGACAATGCACATAGAACTAAGAATGGACACTATGCTCTCAAAGTAGGTGCATAAAGATAGAAGGTGGAGACTCAATATAATGGTGGAAGAAAGGCCTTTTGTAAAAGAAAGTAGGGATTCAAGTCTCATAAAGAGCTTCCAAAAATTATGGTACTTACAACTTTCAGCTCTCATTGCCCCTATCATAAGCATCTTGAAGATGATTAAGGTTAAAGTGACACCACTAAGAGGATATGCTTGACAAGTTATAAACCGAAATCTCATGCCCCTTACTTACGAAGACCGATCCTCATGCTACTCAACTTCAGTCAAGAGTAAGCTCTTGTCATTGTAAGTACATGTGTATCATTAAGAACCGCCAACGGGGTACCCCTTGCACATGATACGGGAGCTTTCCCATAATCAAAATGACAAGGCAAGCAGACAATGAGCATCTCAACGATCTTTTTATTTGCTATTTGCATAGGCTTTTATTGAGGATGCTTCATAGAGTGCTCATTATGGTGATGCTGAAAGTTTCCACCATGATTAGGCATGGCTTAGGCTAGCGGTCCAGGCGTTTCTCTAACACACATACAAACTCCATGATCTTACAAGTTCCACTTTTATTTCACACCGCCGGGATCTGTAAGCAAAAGAACATGATATCAACGGGGTACAAAGTACAAGTGCAATGTTGAAAGCATTCCCCATGATACATGGTTATGCTATTTTCAACTTATAAAGCGCAAGCATATACGCAACAAAGAAGGACACAATGGTTCAAGTTTATTAGAGGCAAAAAGTAAAGTATGCCATCAAGTTCATGAGAGCTTTAATCACTAGTTTTCTCATAACAAGTTTAATTTGGAAGGTAAACAAAAGCATGAATATACTTGGAATAGCATAAGCTAGTAGGTAGGTATGGTGGACTCTTTGGAATAACTTGGTTTAGGGAGTTGGATGCATGAGTGGAACTCATACTTGGTTGTGGAGGCTAGCAAAAGACTGGGAGCGACAAACTAAGAGAGCAGTAATGGCCATAATCATGTAGAGCGACAAAGCATCATTGATAAAAGCATAAAGTGATACTACAAGTTGAAAACTAAAGGATCATCAAGGCTATGGTGACTTGATATAGTCATAACATGGTGTGAGCATGTGCCAAGTCAACTCAAATAAAGCATCAAAGGAGAATACCACTATACTATGCTTTAATATGCTAAAACAACGCATGATTCATCCAAGGCACATTAAGCAATCTCAATTGTTTATAACAAGTCATGCTACAGCAAAGAATACTAAGCATAAAGCCAAAACAATATCAAGCATGGCATGACAGAGCATAGGCCACAGTCAAAAACGAGCTCTTTTTACCACATAAGCATGAACTTTCCTACTCTTTTCCAAACCAAACCAAACTATTTGCAAACCAATGTATGAAAGAGGGGGTCCAACCAATTTATTCAGCAAACTAAGAAAAACAAAGCAAACGAAAAACCAAAACAAAACTAAAAAGAAGACGCTCCAAGAAAAACACAATTGTGCATGAAACAATAAAAATGAAGCGTTTGGAAGAAACCTGGGATTTTTATTAATGAAGAAGGGGATGCCTTGGGCATCCCCAAGCTTTGACGCTTGTACTTCTTGGATATTTTTTGGGGTGACACGCGTGGCATCTCCAAGCTTGATCTGTAGTCCATCCTTCATCTCATTACTCATTCCTTCCATACACCTAAAATATTTCCTTCATACAAAACTTCACACAATCTTTATTAGCAACATTAGTGCACTCAAGATAAATAAGGTTTATGTTTCAGTTCTAACACCAAATAAACTTCCATTAGAACACTAGCTACTGTAGAACTTCCCTCAAAAAGTTCACTTCCCCAAAAGAACTCAAGAAGGAACCAACAAGAAGCAAATGCAGAAAATGATAGAAATCTGTCAAATCAGACCAGCAGGTAAAGACGAATTTTTTAGAAGACCTTATGTTGCTCAAATCAAAAAGTGTTTAACTAACGAAAGTTAGATAACAACCTGGGGCAGAAGCACAAAAATTCACGTCTCAAAAATACGTTCACAGATTTTACAGGAATTTTTACGGTGAAGCACAGAAATCTGTTTCGGGATAGCAACTTTCCCAATCATTACTTCTCTCTCATTAGAGGTTACTCTTGGCACAAAAAGCAAATACAAAGGATAAGAGCGGTTATTACTAAAGTAATAACTTCCAAGACTCATCTAAAACTTTTGGGTTATCTCCCAATAAGTACTTTTCTTTAACGCCTTTAAGTTAGGCATAAGAAGCAAAGAAAGAATCAAGTGTTCTCAAATGAAGAAGCATTAAGATCAATACCAGAAATATTTTCAACAAGGCAAGGTATATCATCCAAATAAGTTCTAGAGGATCCTCTCTCAATGCTCTTAGGTTCACTATTCTCACCAAAAGGGTTTGCAGGAACAGTCCAATCAAGATTCTTTTCTATGGCATCATGTATTGATACTAGTTTAAAGGGTATTGGTATCTTAGGTTCCTCCCCATTAGGTTCGGTTTTGTTCATCTTTTCTCTAGTACCAACAACATCTACACATGAGCCTAGCATGTTGAAACGTTCAACGACTTTCCTAGCTTCCTTGGCAACATCATAGAACTCCTTAAACAAAGTTTCTAGAATAAAATCCCTCTTTTCGGGGTCTTCAATTTCTTTAAGCTTAAGAAACATTACTTGCATTAAGGGGTTGAGGTTAACAAACCTAGCTTCTAACATGTGAATTAAAGAAGCTACAACAATCTCATAGTTTGGAGCAAGTTCTGCAAGGGATCTATCCTTAGTATCTTCATGCTTACTAACATGATTGAAGAATTCTTCAATATTATCTTTCCCAATTATAGAACCACTACCAATTGAAAGGTCTTTCAGGGTGAAAGTAGGGATCAACATGGTGAGCTAAGGAAGAGGTGACAACTAAAGGAGACTTAATTTTTTTGTGTTTTTGATAAAGAAAGCAAACTAGTAAAACTAATTTTTTTGTTTTTTTTGAATAACAAAAAAAGCAAACAAAGCAAAAAAGAAACTAAGCAAAACAAAAATAACAAAGTAAAGAGATTGGTTATGAGGGGCTCCCCTTGTGAAGATGTCCTTGACTCCCTGGCAACGACGCCAGAAAAATGCTTGATGGCTCAATGCACGGCGCCCAGAAAAATGCTTGATGGCGGTGTTGATGTAGAGCTCGTTGGGAACCCCAAGAGGAAGGTATGATGAGCACAACAGCAAGTTTCCCTCAGTTATGAAACCAAGGTTTAATCGAACCAGTAGGAGCAAGGAAACACCCCAAAGGTGTTACTAGATGAGCTTTGGCAGGGCGCACTACCGGTGCTAGTAGCAACGTGGAGACCTGTAACACCCTCAAATCGGCCCTATGCGAGTTTTAGCCCTTTCCGCCAAACCCGCATAGAAACGATTCAAGGACGCCCACCAGGCACTTTCGTGCGGGTGGAAAACGAAGTAATATCATTACACAACAGTCCTCGATGGGACCCATAGAACAAATATATATATACAACAGCGACTCAACGAGTCAA
The DNA here is from genome assembly GCA_916181665.1 of Avena sativa. Lineage (NCBI taxonomy): Eukaryota > Viridiplantae > Streptophyta > Magnoliopsida > Poales > Poaceae > Avena > Avena sativa. The sequence goes on along the minus strand of OV702291.1, from coordinate 369,511,039 downwards.
GCATACAGGTATACAATACAAAGATCCAAATCACCTTGAAATCGATACAACGTTCGAGTACGGACAAGATGCAAATTGGGCTAAGAGCCCTGAAGAATAACCAATGGCGTCCATAACCCTGCCCAGGCCAAGCCGGAAGGGTAACCCTGCTAACGACGTTGAGCTCAAACCTGCTAAAACAAAAGGGGTGCCGACAAAGGGAAAGGGGAAAAGAGGAGCGTCAGTACTGAGGCCAGTACATGGCGAGGCTAGAATTCGGCGGCTCTCGCCTACATAGGTATGGTGGGCTAAAGCGGCAGCGCAGCGGCACTAAACAACCTATAGAGACTCGGTATCACTGGCGACTATCGGAGAGGGATGAGAAAGACCTATCCGGATCCAACCTGAAACTAACACCAAACATACCCATCCTGGTATTCCCCCTCGAGACCAAACGAGGAAGTCCAGCCGAGGAAACTCACATGATTGGTAGTTTTATTTAATCTTTCCATGGCTATTATCCCACTTGCTATTCATCTCGGACACAGGTCAAATTATAACAGTAAACTTTAGTTATAGTTGTCTATGATCGAGAAATTGTGCTCCAAGTCGTCCATAACCGCGGACACGACTTTTCGAAAAGATTTAACCCTGCAGGGGTGCACCAAAGTATCCACACGCACTTCGACCCTTTTTTCCAGATCAATTGACATACACCCATCGGTATGTCGGCGGGGCCTAAGTCATGACGTTTCCCATACCCAAAGCAAGTACCTGGGGGCCACCCCACTAAGCTACCCGCAACGAACTCGGTCGGCTCCGGAACGGACCCAGGGTTTGTGCCAATGGCTGTAAACGACTGGGAACCCGAAAGTGTGACTGGGCTTGTCGATACCGCGAAAACATTCCACATCCTAAACAGTACAAGTGCTCCACGCAAATCTTAAATAAAGCAGTAAAGCATGGCATAAGTACATGATAGTAATAAAGCCCCAAACTACTTGTGGCCCCCGGTACAATACTTTGAAATCAGGTAGTAAGCCGATGGGGGTGCCCACACACCCCACCTGTGGTTAGCGCGCTCGATCTCGGAACAGGTGACAAGAACTCGGGTCCTAGGTGGACACAAGTGGGCAGTTAAAAACCAAATATTGACTATTACCCACCGGTGCCTCTGCATTATATCTATTTCCAGCATTTTAATTAACATGTTATAATGTAAGCCATGATCAACTCCACCGTTAAGCATCTCCACCATTAAGCATGTGTCAACCTTCCAATAACGATGGAACAAGAATGACGCAAAGCAGCACCTGAGCAAGCAACTACGACTCGCAAGTCCGACTATCTATCAAACAATAGGCAATAGGATGTGTCCAAGGCAATATAAAGGCTGCACAGAATATATCTGGTACGGAACACTAAAGCATCGCGACACGGATATCAATAGATCAACAGGAGGAAATAAAGACTATAAAATGCAAAATAGGTAGAAGGGGGAGATATGCTCGCCTGGGAAACACTGCCGAAGGTTCATATCCGGAGAAGTTGTCGGTACTCGCATCCACTCATCGGCCTAATCCGCGAAGAAGCAAACACTAGAAGAAACACCGAATGCAATATTTAATACTAGGGCAGAAGATCCGGCATGATATGATATGCATGCGAGATGAACATTTAATATGCAACAAGTGATAATGTCATAGTATAAAATAACGGGGGTCTCGGATAGGGAATCACGTTAGGGTTCGGCGAACTTGGGCTCCGAGGGGTTCGGGGTCAGTCTCAGGGATCAGATACAAGATGGAGAACTTGGCGTTCCGGGAAGAAGGACTTGGTTTGGCGTCGGGGGCGCATCGGATTCGCCCTGGTCGGTGTCGATCTTTCCATCGCGAAGGTCTTGTCGGGTCCACATCTCGGGTCGGTCTTGGCGTCAGGGGAGAAGTACTTGTCGTTCCCGTGACGATCTTGGCGTTCTTTCGGTTCGGGTCTTGGCGTTCAGGACGAAGAACTTGGCGTATCCGGGATGGAGAGCTTGCCATTCCATGGCGATCTTGGCGGCCTTCGGATCTGGGTCTTGGTGTCCAGGAAGGAGTACTTGTTCATGAGGAAGGTTTTGATGGCGGTTTGGGTCGATCTTGTCATAGTCCTCGGGCATCGGTGCGGGAAGGAGGTCTTGGTGGGATCGGACTTCGGATCCGTGAAGGAGAACTCGTTGGTCCACGATGAAGATCCACCTTCGGGTTCATGGACGGGGTTTGCTAGACGGAGTACTCGAGGTTCAGGTCTTGTTGTCGAAGACGGACTTGGCCGGATGTCTGGTCTCCGAGCGGGGCTGCACCAACTTCACACGGGCATCACCTCATCGGTACCACCACGTCGGCACACCCGATAAATACACTAGCAGGCACAAAAACACGTGCTTGCAGATGAGAAGCACCAACAGCGGGCACCCTACGCTGCACAAGGCACATGAGCAGAGGACGAGACGACTCGGACACGCGCGGTAGCACTGGCAGCAGCAGAGGATGACCGGAAGGGGCGAGGGCGGCGCCTCGGCGCGTCGAGCACGAGCATTGGCCGGCGATGCAGGCGAGCGGTGGGACCGAGGACGACGGCGCTGGCGCCGGCCGGAGAGGGCGGGCAGCGGTGATGCTTGCTGGCGGGGCGGGGAGGTTCTCTGGCCGCGGATAGAGGAGGTCCCCGCGAGGCCGGCTTGCGGCAGGCGGAGGAGCTCGCGGACGGGGAGGAGCAGAGCAGCGGAGGGGGCGTTGCAACGGCGGTGCTCCCGGTCCGTGCTGTGAAGGCCGGCGCGGTGGAGCTCGCAGGTACCGCGGGTGTGCAGGGAGGAGCCGAGTGGAAACAGGACGAAGGTACCGGCGGCGGGGAAGAGCGGGGCCTAGGGCGGCGACGGCGTGGCCGGACGTGGCCGGAGCGGAGGGGTCGAGGTCGGGGAAGGCCGGCAGCGTCGGCTCCTGGCGGCCAGCGAGCAGGAGGAGAGAGGGCGGCGAGGCGCGCGGGGTCAGCGAAGAGGTCGCGGCGGAGGCAGGATCCGCGGGAGGAAGAGGAAGCAGGGTCAGCCCGGTGGGGAGGAAGGAGAGGGCCGAGCGGCGGGCGGCGGCAGGGATCGAGGCAAGGACGCGATAGGTGGGGAGGGACGCGGTCACGCCGCGTTGCTCGCGTGGGTGGGCCCGAGGAGCAGGGTAGGTGGGGGATGGTGGACGTGGGGTTGTGTGCAGGGTCGGTGGGGGCGACCAGGTGGGTGGGAGCAAAGAGGATTGGTGCCAGGGGGTGCGGTGCATGAGAGGCAGGTGGTGGCAGGCGACCAGGATAGCAGGGTGGGGTCCAGGCTGGCGGCGGGGCTGGCGTGGGTGTGCGCGTTGGAAGGAGATAAGGTGGCCATGTGTGGGGTGGTCGGTAGAGGCTGCAGGGTGGGACCAGATGGGGCTGGGGTGAGGTGGCAGGCAACAATTGGTGGGAGTGAGGTGGAGGGGGCTGGGTAGAGTAGGGTTGGGTAGATCTAGGAATTAGGACTAGATTTTAGTTTAGGGCTTGGAGGTGGCCGGCCGGACTTTCGGGCCTGGCGGGCTGCCTCCTAAAAATAAAAGAATTTTTTTATTATTTAAAACGGGGCTTTTGAAAACCGTTGATAGACAAAACAAAATATTCCGGACAAGCCCGGTGTTTTTGATTTGAATTAAAGACGGGGTATTTAGAAAACAATAATAGACTTTTCGAAAATAGTTTAAGACAAAACCATGCATGATGATGACGATGCTCAAATGCAAGGTGGCATGATAACATGAGCATGAGGTCATGATGATGCAATGCACAAAAACACCGCGATTTTCTAGTAGTGGTTTTTGCGGGGCGCCACAAGACCTGCACAACACAACCATAGAACTTTGTCCCCAACTTGCGATGAGATTGTCAATCTCACCGTGTTTTGCGGAAAACAAAGGATTAGACGTATCGAATGTAAGGAAGTAAAAGTTTGCAGAAACTAAACACAAAGTAGTAAAAGATTGTAGATTGAATATAAAAGACAAGGACCGGGATCCATAGTTCCCTAGAGGTGGCTCTCCTTAGATAGATAACATGCTGGGTGAAAAATTATAGCGGGGCAATTGACAAACACCGAGAAAGAGAAATACATGCATATACTAATCATCTTGACTCCATTGAGACTTGATTGGGCATTACAACATTATACATAGACCGCCATCCAACTGCATCTATGACTAATAATCCACCTTCAGGTTATCATCCGAACCCCCTCCAGTATTAAGTTGCCAGCAACAGATTATTGCTTTACGAACTACGTGTAAAGTAAACAATACGATTGTTCTATGAACAAAGGATTGTTGTTTTCTCCCTAATAGCAACAGCACATCTAGTACCTCAGAGATTTCTGTCACTTCCCCAGATTACCAGAGGCATGAACCCACTATAGAGCATAAATACTAACTCTTAGAGTTGCTAGCATCTACTGGGCCAAGATAGCTACTAACAACGGAAAGCATGCAAGATCACAAATAACAAAGACATGATAGAATCATTAATCAATCTGAAATAGCATCTCAATATCCATCGGATCCCCGCAAACACAACATGCAGAATTACAAATAGATGATCTTGATCATGAACGGAGCTCACAAGATCTAGACATGAAAGCACAAAGGAGGAGAACCAGCCATATGGATACTACATGGATCTGTAGTCCAAGGATGAACTACTCACGCATCACACTGGAGGCTTGCATGGTGATGAAGAAGGCCTCCAGGGTGAATTCCCCTCTCTGGTAGGGTGCCGGGAAGAGCTTCAGATCCCTCCCAATCTAGGGATGGAGATGATGGCGGCTATAGACTCTTTCATGGATTTTTGATCGGGGACTTAGGGTTTACGTCCCGAGGGCATCTTATAGTCGGAAGGGGAGACTGAGGGGGTGCCAGGGGCGGCCACACCACCCCCTGGCGCGGGCCAGGCCTGGCCGCGTGGCCAGGTGGTGTGGTGGCTCCCTGGCCCCTCTCCGTCTCGTATTCTGGCACTTGATGACTTCCGGAAAAATAGGCACTTTGGCTTTTGTTCCGTCCAATTCCGAGAATATTAATTTTCTTACTTTCCTGGAACCAAAAACAGCAGAAAACAGGCAGCTGGCACTGTGGCTCTTATTAATAGGTTAGTCCAAGAAATCATAAGAAAAGTACTCCAAAGTTGGAACAAAACACAAGAAAGTGGATAAAACTAAGCATGGATATTCAAAAATTATAGATACATTTGCAATGTATCAACATCCCCAAGCTTAACTCCTGCTCGTCCTCGAGTAGGTAAGTGATAAAAAGAAAGAATAATTTTTGAGGTGACATGCACCATCAAAGACTTGATCAAAGTATTTGTAAAACATTCAAAGCTGGGATCATAGTACTTCAATCATGACATGAAATACAAAGTTCTAGAAATAAGACAAAGAAACTATGATGCAACATGAAAAGGCAGAAACAAAAGTTTCATGAATAACAATGCTTTGCAAGACGTTTGTTTGTTTCACATAATGAAAACATAGCATAATAGTATTCAGCTTGTCCCTCAAAGAGTAGCAAATATAAATGCATAGGACACCTTCTAAGTTCATAAGAGTGACTAGATACAATAGTTTAAAACAAGCAATATCAATGTATGCATCAATCAACTAGTCTTGGGACAATGCACATAGAACTAAGAATGGCCACAATGGTCTCAAAGTAGGTGCATAAAGATAGAAGGTGGAGACGCAATATAATGGTGGAAGAAAGGACTTTTGTAAAAGTAAGTAGGGATTCAAGTCTCATAAAGAGCTTCCAAAAATTATGGTACTTACAGCTTTCAGCTCTCATTGCCCCTATCATAAGCATCTTGAAGGTGATTAAGGTTAAAGTGACACAACTAAGAGGATATGCTTGACAAGTTATAAACCGAAATCTCATGCCCCTTACTTACCAAGACCGATCCTCATGCTACTCAACTTTAGTCACGAGTAAGCTCTTGTCATTGTAAGTACATGTGTATCATTAAGAACCGCCAACGGGGTACCCCTTGCACATGATACGGGAGCTTTCCCATAGTCAAAATGACAAGGCAAGCAGACAATGAGCATCTCAGCGATCTTTTTATTTGCTATTTGCATAGGTTTTTATTGAGGATGCTTCATAGAGTGCTCATTATGGTGATGCTGCAAGTTTCCACCATGATTAGCCATGGCTTAGGCTAGCGGCCCAGGCATTTCTCTAACACACATACAAACTCCATGATCTTACAAGTTCCACTTTTATTTCACACCACCGGGATCTGTAAGCAAAAGAACATGATATCAACGGGGTACAAAGTACAAGTGCAATGTTGAAAGCATTGCCCATGATACATGGTTATGCTAATTTAAACTTATAAAGCGCAAGAATATAAGCAACAAAGAAGGACCCAATGGTTCAAGTTTATTAGAGGCAAAAACTAAAGTGTGCCATCAAGTTCGTGAGAGCTTTAATCACTAGTTTTCTCATAACAAGTTTAATTTGGAAGGTAAACAAAAGCATGAATATACTTGGAATAGCATAAGCTAGTAGGTAGGTATGGTGGACTATTTGGAATAACTTGGTTTAGGGAGTTGGATGCATGAGTGGAACTCATACTTGGTTGTGGAGGCTAGCAAAAGACTGGGAGCGACAAACTAAGAGAGCAGTAATGGCCATAATCATGTAGAGCGACAAAACATCATTAATCAAAGCATAAAGTGATACTACAAGTTGAAAACTAAAGGATCATAAAGGCTATGGTGACTTGAGATAGTCATAACATGGTGTGAGCATGTGCCAAGTCAACCCAAATAAAGCATCAAAGGAGAATACCACTATACTATGCTTTAATATGCTAAAACAACGCATGATTCATCCAATGCACATTAAGCAATCTCAATTGTTTGTAACAAGTCATGCTACAGCAAAGAATACTAAGCATAAAGCCAAAACAATATCAAGCATGGCATGACAGAGCATAGGCCACAGTCAAAAACGAGCTCTTTTTACCACATAAGCATGAACTTTCCTACTCTTTTCCAAACCAAACCAAACTATTTGCAAACCAATGTATGAAAGAGGGGGTCCAACCAATTTATTCAGCAAACTAAGAAAAACAAAGCAAACGAAAAACCAAAACAAAAACTAAAAAGAAGACGCTCCAAGAAAAACACAATTGTGCATGAAACAATAAAAATGAAGCGTTTGGAAGAAACCTGGGATTTTTATTGATGAAGAAGGGGATGCCTTGGGCATCCCCAAGCTTCGACGCTTGTACTTCTTGGATATTTTTTGGGGTGACACGCGTGGCATCTCCAAGCTTGATCTGTAGTCCATCCTTCATCTCATTACTCATTCCTTCCATACACCTAAAATATTTCCTTCATACAAAACTTCACACAATCTTTATTAGCAACATTAGTGCACTCAAGATAAATAAGGTTTATGTTTCAGTTCTAACACCAAATAAACTTCCATTAGAACACTAGCTACTGTAGAACTTCCCTCAAAAAGTTCACTTCCCCAAAAGAACTCAAGAAGGAACCAACAAGAAGCAAATGCAGAAAATGATAGAAATCTGTCAAATCAGACCAGCAGGTAAAGACGAATTTTTTAGAAGACCTTATGTTGCTCAAATCAAAAAGTGTTTAACTAACGAAAGTTAGATAACAACCTGGGGCAGAAGCACAAAAATTCACGTCTCAAAAATACGTTCACAGATTTTACAGGAATTTTTACGGTGAAGCACAGAAATCTGTTTCGGGATAGCAACTTTCCCAATCATTACTTCTCTCTCATTAGAGGTTACTCTTGGCACAAAAAGCAAATACAAAGGATAAGAGCGGTTATTACTAAAGTAATAACTTCCAAGACTCATCTAAAACTTTTGGGTTATCTCCCAATAAGTACTTTTCTTTAACGCCTTTAAGTTAGGCATAAGAAGCAAAGAAAGAATCAAGTGTTCTCAAATGAAGAAGCATTAAGATCAATACCAGAAATATTTTCAACAAGGCAAGGTATATCATCCAAATAAGTTCTAGAGGATCCTCTCTCAATGCTATTAGGTTCACTATTCTCACCAAAAGGGTTTGCAGGAACAATCCAATCAAGATTCTTTTCTATGACATCATGTATTGCTACTAGTTTGAAGGGTATTGGTATCTTAGGTTCCTCCCCATTAGGTTCGGTTTTGTTCATCTTTTCTCTAGTAACAACAACATCTACACATGAGCCTAGCATATTGAAACGTTCAAAGAATTTCCTAGCTTCCTTGGCAACATCATAGAACTCCTTAAACAAAGTGTAGCATCCCAATTGTCTAACAATTGTAATGCTACTTGGTCTAGTAAGATAATGGCTACTTCCTATATATAATTGTTGCATCATAATTATAGCATGCTCATGTCATCATGCCACCTTGCATTTGAGCATCATATAAAACCCTCTTACTTTGGTTCTTCTCTCATATGCATTATTAATTGCATTTGCCTCTTGATATTGTATTTGGTTATTGATAGATTGTTTAAATGCCCAAGTTGAGTTGGGGGAATATATTTTATTCAACTCCATCATCTTTCTTTGTCACCACCTTATAATTCCACCACCCTAATTACCCATGAGCTTGTATTTCTTTTTCTTTCATGATATTCTAGCTCATGTGGGTGGGGTGGATCTAATTCTATAATTTCTTTTGCTTGGTCTTTATTCCACCTTTTGGGAATGCATGGGAATCATGCCATGTTATATTATTATTGTTTTCACATAATAACACATGGCATTTAAAGCCCATGCATGGGCCATGCAAAGCTCCACCATCTCTTCTCCTTTGAGTTTTGCCTTTGTTTTAAAGTGGGTCTTGTCTTGTGTTATCATCCTATGTGTTCTTGATCTCTTGTTGATCACACCTTTTTCTTTCATCACCTCACCATCTCCATCTCAACACCTTTTCTAGCTTGATCTAGTTTTGGGCATGTTAAACCCTATACCTCAATCACACCCTACTCTACCTCTCCTTACCATCCCCCTTGCTTGCTCATGTGAGGATGTAAACCATAAACAACCTCACCACCACTCCCCTAGGCTCTCTATCCTTAACCTCCTCTCTAAACCTAAACCCTAACGAAGCCCTCCACCTAGCTAACCCGATCCACCCCTCTCTAGCTAACCCTAGCTACCCGACCCTCTCTCTCGGCCTCTCTCCCTTCACCCATGCCATGCAGGCCCCACCTAGCTACCTTCCTACCCCAACCCTATCCCCAACCCTAACCGAGCTACTGATTCCTTCTAACCTAGCTCACCCGAGCCTCCCATCTCCTCTCTCTTTCTCTCTCACAGCCGGGGATGTCCCACCCGAGCCTACCCCTCCTTGTACGCTCCCTGGCCCGGCTATTAGCTCCACCCTACCTGCCCCTGCCCTGCTCAAACCGAGCCAGCCCGAGCACGTGAGAGGAGAAGAAGAAAAAGGGCTGAAGCCACCTTTATCTACCCCCTGCCACAGCTGGCCTCCTCCCTCTCCCTCCTTTTTTCTTCCTTCCACACGACTCTCTGGCGTCCCCAGATCCACCCCAGAGCCGCCCCTTCTTCCTCTTCGTCGCCAAGACCTGCCGCCGTTCGCCGCCAGCACCGCGTCGCCCCCGTCGCTCCAGCCGGTGAGCACGTCGTGGAGGTGGCCTGGGCGACCGAGAGGGATCCTCTGCTTCGCCCCGTACCCGCTAGAGAGGAGGAGGAGCCCCGCTTCCGCCACACCCCGCGACGCCCCGACGAAACCCTAGGCTACCGTTCGCCTGCCTCGTCGTCGCCCTGCTGCTCCCCAAGCTGATCTGACACCACCGCCCTCCCCACGGTGAGCCAACCGTCCCCGTTGACACCCTCTCTTTCTTAGTCGCGTCTTAGTCTCGCCGGACCCTAGGACGAACGCCCTCTGGGCGTGTCTGCGCCTGCACGACCCCGTGACGGCCCGCGTTAGCTAGCCGCGTTACTCCCTCCTGTCATCACCCACATCCTGCTGCGCTGGTTGCCGCCACCGAGCGCGAGTCCTAAGTCCCCAGTTCGATCCCCCGTGTCGCGCTCCGCGTCGGTCGGTCACCGATCTGTCGATCGGTTCAGAGAAGAACAACAGTACAGGGCCTGTTGCCACTTTACACTTAGCCCCCCCCCCCCCTTTTTAATTCCCTAGACCCGCGATCCCTCCGGGTCCACTGGTCAGCCCCCCTGTGTTTTTGCAGAACCCCCCCCCCAAGTTCCACCGCCTCAACCCGCACTCCCCGGATCCGCAACGTGTCGCCCACTGGCTGGTTGCGCGCGCCGTGGACCCGCGAGGCTGCCGGCCCCACCTGTCAGCCTCTTGGTCTAGGTCAGCCGCGGTGAGAAAACTCTTTTCTGTGCGCGTGTTGTCCCAGTCAGCAGCTGGCCCACCCATCAGCGACTGGGTCTGTAACAGGCTGAGTAGCAAAAGGTTTTCTGTTTTAATTTAAACTTTTCAAATTTGTTTTAAATTCAAATTCAAATCTGTTTTCAAATATCTTTTAAGATATAATTCCAAATTAAACATGTAATATATGTTTTTGAATCAGAAAAATGTGAGGAATTCAATTATGCTATTCAAAATATTGTTTGAGCACTTAAAATTTTCGAGATAATTAAAATTACAACAAAATGCCCTTTATCTTAATTAATTAATAACTTTTGTTTTATAACTCCAAATTTGACAAATAATATGTCTAAATCGATCAGCGCGACGAGCCCGTTCTATCTATGCATTCCATGTTCTGAATTGCAGCATGCATCATATAAATATAAAGGTTACAGCAACTTATTTGAGGATAAAAGGTGACTAAAACTCCATAAAATGCTTTACTCTTGTATTCCACACCTCACCCATGCCATGCTACATTATTGCCATGCAAATTGTGCATCATTCATCATGGCATGGTTGTTTGCTTGTCGCATTTTATTCATATGCTTGTGCACTCTATTTATGTTGGCCATTGTTTGTTTGGTTCTTCTTCGAATAGACGCTGAGCAGGGGATATATCAAGAAACCCAGGAGCACTACCCAGATCCATCCCTCGCTTCAACCGAGCTGCCAGGCAAGCACTACCACATGCTTGCATACATATAGTACCTATTGCCTCTATCTTATTCTTGCATCATTGAGTCGCGATTGCATTAAACTGAATCCCAAGTACTGCATACCCTTTACTTTTAAACCCCACCGAAGCTTGTTCCTCCATCCCATGAGCCATTACTACAGGAGTTGTTGGAGCCATGCGGGTCGTAGAACAGCATGTGTAGGGTATGTGAGTGTCTGTTGGATAACGAGGTACCTAAACAACTTAACCTGAGTAGTAATGGGATAACTAATGAAAGTGGCACCAGTGAGCAATATCTGCTATTTGGTTTTTCATGCTCACTTGTGTCCCGCAGGACCCCGAGTACTTGATTCCTGTTCCTTGACTATTCGCACTATCCACATCCGGGAGGCCTTATGAACCCCCCTGAGCCAGAGCTTGATTCATTCTTATTTCTTGGGGCCACAAAGTAGTTTGGGGCTTTATTACTATCCTGTACTTATGCCATGCTTTACTGCTTTATTTAAGATTGTGCGTGGAGCACCTGTACTGTTTAGGACCGTGACACGTTTTCGCTGTATCGACAAGCCAGTCACATTTTCGGGTTCCCAGTCGTTTACCGCCGTCCACACAAACCCTGGGTCCGTTTCGGAGCCGGCCAACTTCGTTGCGGGTAGCTTAGTGGGGTGGCCCCCTGAAATATTTCTGAATCCTGTGATCGCTTTGTCGTGAATGCCTCGTTGGGTTTTGATTTGGTTTTTCCGAGGTTGATCGAGTGTGTGATGCTATTCGTGCACCCCTGCAGGGTAAATCTTTCTGAAAGCCGTGTCCGCGGTTATGGACGACTTGGAGCACAGTTTCTCGATCATAGACAAGTATAACTAAAGTACCGCTTTTAATTTGACTAAGTACCTGACTAGTAAATAGTGCAACACTCATGGAATGGATAATAAAACTTCCAACGGATGGGGGCTGTTCGTCCGCTTCCTCGTTGGTAAGCGAGGAGGAGGATGGATATGTTAATATTACTGTTATAATTGTTGTTATTAATTCACGGACATCCGTCTATCTTTGGTTAGGCGGATGGTTAGCAAGTATCCCTAGAATTGTTAGGTATTATCTTTTGATGCAATTGCGTCACCCCAGGTTGTGTCCCCTTTAGAGGCATAAAGACTTGCTGAGTACCCCTAGGGTCTCACACGATAAATTGTTTGATTCAGATGGACAGGTAAACTCGCAAGTTGGATACTGGGTGGAGGAGACGAACGATGTTGGCAACGATCACTCGGTGTAGAGATTCCGGGAACGGGGATCCGTGAGATCTGTGGGCGGGATGTGTTTATTTATGGGGCATCTTATGCCGATTTGCTTCTTATCCGTACTCGGATCTTGTTTTCCGCTTCCGCCTGATACTCTGATGTTTGATGTATGAGGAGATATCCTAAACTATTATATCTATCTAGGATATTTGGATCTTGCCGTATGGCGTTGCAATATTTCTATTTCTTTTAGATGGAATGGCTCTGAGGACTGTTGTATGGTGGCTTGCATACATACTCATTTGTGTATGTAGTTGATCCCTTCGCCTGCCGATTACGCCGCTCGTTCTTGTCCCGATGTTTTGGAAATGGTTAGGACGGCCGAAAGGTCTACCTGTGAGTGGCATTTGGCCCCACCGTACTATTTTAACCATTTCCGCTCATCCAGGCTTGTAACTAAGAGCGTAATTCACCGAGGTAGTTACACAAAGTTTCTAGAAAAAATCCCTCTTTTCGGGGTCTTCAATTTCTTTAAGCTTAAGAAACATTTCTTGCATTAAGGGGTTGAGGTTAACAAACCTAGCTTCTAACATGTGAATTAAAGAAGCTGCAGCAATCTCATAGTTTGGAGCAAGTTTTGCAAGGGATCTATCCTCAGTATCTTCATGCTTACTAACATGATTGAATAATTCTTCAATATTATCTTTCCCAATTATAGAACCACTACCAATTGAAAGGTCTTTCAGGGTGAAAGTAGGGATCAACATGGTGAGCTAAGGAAGGGGTGACAACTAAAGGAGACTTAATTTTTTTGTGTTTTTGATAAAGAAAGCAAACTAGTAGAACTAATTTTTTTGTGTTTTTTTGAATAACAAAACAAGAAAACAAAGCAAAAAGAAACTAAGTAAAACAAAAATAACAAAGTAAAGAGATTGGTTATGAGGGACTCCCCTTGTGACGATGTCCTTGACTCCCCGGCAACAGCGCCAGAAAAATGCTTGATGGCTCAATGCACGGCGCCCAGAAAAAATGCTTGATGGCGGTGTTGATGTAGACCTCGTTGGGAACCCCAAGAGGAAGGTATGATGAGCACAGTAGCAAGTTTCCCTCAGTTATGAAACCAACGTTTAATCGAACCAGTAGGAGCAAGGAAACACCCCAAAGGTGTTACTAGCTGAGCTTTGGCAGGGCGCACTACCGGTGCTAGTAGCAACGTGGAGACCTGCACAACACAACCACATAACTTTGTCCCCAACTTGCGATGAGGTTGTCAATCTCATCGTGTTTTGCGGAAAACAAAGGATTAAACGTATCGAATGGATGGAAGTAAAAGTTTGCAGAAAGTAAACACAAAGCAGTAAAAGATTGTAGATTGAATATAAAAGACAAGGACCGGGATCCATAGTTCACTAGAGGTGGCTCTCCTTAGATAGATAACATGCTGGGTGCACAAATTACAGCGGGGAAATTGACAAACACCGAGAAAACAATACATGCATATACTAATCATCTTGACTCCTTTGAGACTTGATTGGGCATTACAACATTATACATAGACCGCCATCCAACTGCATCTATGACTAATAATCCACCCTCGGGTTATCATCCGAACCCCCTCCAGTATTAAGTTGCAAGCAACAGATTATTGCTTTACGAACTTCGTGTAAAGTAAACAATACGATTGTTCTATGAACAAAGGATTGTTGTTTTCTCCCTAGTAGCAACATCACATCTAGTACCTTAGAGATTTCTGTCACTTCCCCAGATTACCAGAGGCATGAACCCACTATCGAGCATAAATACTAACTCTTGGAGTTGCTAGCATCTACTTGGCCAAGATAGCTACTAACAACGGAAAGCATGCAAGATCACAAATAACAAAGACATGATAGAATCAATAATCAATCTGAAATAGCATCTCAATATCCATCGGATCCCAGCAAACACAACATGCAGAATTACAAATAGATGATCTTGATCATGAACAGAGTCACAAGATCTAGACATGAAAGCACAAAGGAGGAGAACCATCCATCTAGCTACTACATGGATCCATAGTCCAAGGATGAACTACTCACGCATCACACAGGAGGCTTGCATGGTGATGAAGAAGGCCTCCAGGGTGAATTCCCCTCTCCGGCAGGGTGCCGGGAAGAGCTTCAGATCCCTCCCGATCTAGGGATGGAGATGATGGCGGCTACACACTCTTTCATGGGATTTTGATCAGGGACTTAGGGTTTACGTCCCGAGGGCATCTTATAGTCGGAAGGGGAGACCCGAGGGGGTGCCAGGGGCGACCACACCACCCCCTGGCGTGGGCCAGGCCTGGCCGCGCGACCAGGTGGTGTGGTGGCTCCCTGGCCCCTCTCCGTCTCGTATTCTGGCACTTGATGACTTCCGGAAAAATAGGCACATTGGCTTTTGTCCCGTCCAATTCTGAGAATATTAATTTTCTGACTTTCCTGGAACCAAAAACAACAGAAAACAGGCAGCTGGCACTGTGGCTCTTATTAATAGGTTAGTCCAAGAAATCATAAGAAAAGTACTCCAAAGTTGGAACAAAACACAAGAAAGTGGATAAAACTAAGCATGGAACATCAAAAGTTATAGATACATTTGCAATGTATCAACATCCCCAAGCTTAACTCCTGCTCGTCCTCGAGTAGGTAAGTGATAAAAAGAAAGAATAATTTTTGAGGTGACATGCACCATCAAAGACTTGATCAAAGTATTTGCAAAACATTCAAAGCTGGGATCATAGTACTTCAATCATAACATGAAAGACAAAGTTCTAGCAATAATACAAAGAAACTATGATGCAACATGAAAAGGCACAAACAAAAGATTCATGAATAACAATGCTTTGCAATATGTTTGTTTGTTTCACATAAAGAAAACATAGCATAATAGTATTCAGCTTGTCCCTCAAAGAGTAGCAAATATAAATGCATAGGACACCTTCAAAGTTCATAAGAGTGACTAGATACAATAGTTTAAAACAAGCAATATCAAAGTATGCATCAATCAACTAGTCTTGGGACAATGCACATAGAACTAAGAATGGCCACTATGCTCTCAAAGTAGGTGCATAAAGATAGAAGGTGGAGACTCAATATAATGGTGGAAGAAAGGCCTTTTGTAAAAGGAAGTAGGGATTCAAGTCTCATAAAGAGCTTGCAAAAATTATGGTACTTACAACTTTCAGCTCTCATTGCCCCTCTCATAAGCATCTTGAAGGTGATTAAGGTTAAAGTGACACAACTAAGAGGATATGCTTGACAAGTGATAAACCGAAATCTCATGCCCCTTACTTACGAAGACCGATCCTCATGCTACTCAACTTCAGTCACGAGTAAGCTCTTGTCATTGTAAGTACATGTGTATCATTAAGAACCGCCAACGGGGTACCCCTTGCACATGATACGGGAGCTTTCCCATAATCAAAATGACAAGGCAAGCAGACAATGAGCATCTCAGCGATCTTTTTATTTGCTATTTGCATAGGTTTTTATTGAGGATGCTTCATAGAGTGCTCATTATGGTGATGCTGCAAGTTTCCACCATGATTAGGCATGGCTTAGGGTAGCGGACCAGGCGTTTCTCTAACACACATACAAACTCCATGATCTTACAAGTTCTCGTTTTATTTCACACCACCGGGATCTGTAAGCAAAAGAACATGATATCAACGGGGTACAAAGTACAAGTGCAATGTTGAAAGCGGTCTAGGGATGGAGATGACGGCGGCTACAGACCCTTTCGTTAAATTTTGATTAGGGCCTTAGGGTTTACGTCCCGAGGGCATCTTATAGTCGGAATGGGAGACCGAGGGGGGTCCAGGGGCGGCCACACCACCCCCTGGCGCGGGCCAGGTCTGGCCGCGCGGCCAGGTGGTGTGGTGGCTCCCTGGCCCCTCTCCATCTCGCATTCTGGCACTTGATGACTTCCGGAAAAATAGGCACTTTGGCTTTTGTCCCGTCCAATTCCGAGAATATTAATTTTCTTACTTTCCTGGAACCAAAAACAGTAGAAAATAGGTAGCTGGCACTGTGGCTCTTGTTAATAGGTTAGTCCAAGAAATCATAAGAAAAGTACTCCAAAGTTGGAAAAAAACACAAGAAATTGGATAAAACTAAGCATGGAACATCAAAAATTATAGATACATTTGCAATGTATCACGGATCCATGTGGTTTAGGAAAAGAAGACACATCCAATGACTCTGGTGGTGGTTTATGTAAACAAGACACCTGCAATGACTCTAGTGGTGGTTTAGGAAAGGAACACACATGCAATGACTCTAGGGGTGGTTTAGGAAAGGAACACACATGCAATGACTCTGGTGGTGGTTTAGGAAAGGAAGAAACATTCAATGACTCTGGTGGTGGTTTAGGAAAAGAAGACACATGCAATGACTCTCTTGGTGGTTTAGGAAAAGAACACACGTGTAATGACTCTAGCGGTGGTTTTCGAAAAGAACACACATTCAATGACTCTGGTGGTGGTTTAGGAAAGAAACACACATGCAATGACTCTGGTGGTGGTTCAGGAAAGGAACAAACATGCAATGACCCTGGTGGTGGTTTAGGAAAACAACACACGTGTAATGACTCCATTGGTGGTTTTGGAAAAGAACACACATTCAATGACTCTATTGGTGGTTTAGGAGAGAAACACACATGCAATGACTCTGGTGGTAGTTTAGGAAAGGAATAAACATGCAATGACTTTGGTGGTTGTTTAGGAAAGGAAGACACATGAAGTGACTCTGGTGGATCTATGTGGTTTAGAAAAAGAAGACACATGCAATGACTTTGGTGGTGGTTTAGGAAAGGAAGACACATGCAATGACTCTGGTGGTGGTTTAGGAAAAGATGACACATGCAATGACTCTGATGGTGGTTTAGGAAAGGAACGCATGCAATGACTCTGTTGGTGGTTTAAGAAAGGAAAACACATGCAATGACCCTGGTGGATCCATCTGGTTTAGGAAAAGAAGACACATGTAATGACTCTGGTGGTGGTTTAGAAAAGGAACACACATGTAATGACTCGGGTGGTTTAAAAAAGGAACACACATGCAATGACACTGGTGGATCCATGTGGTTTAGGAAAAGAAGACGCATGCAATGACTCTGGTGGTGGTTTAGGAAAGGAAGCCACATGCAATGACTCTCGTGGATCCATGTGGTTTAGGAAAAGAAGACACATGCAATGACTCTGGTGGTGGTTTAGGAAAGGAACACACATGCAATGACTCTGGTGGATCCATGTGGTTTAGGAAAAGAAGACACATGTAATGACTCTGGTGGTGGTTTAGCAAAGGAAGATAGATGCAATGGCTTTGTTGGTGGTTTAGGAAAAGAAGACACATGCAATGACTCTAAGAGTGGTTTAGGAAAGGAACACACATGCAATGACTCTTCTAGTGGTTTAAGAAAGGAACACACATGCAATGACTCTGGTCGATCCATGTGGTTTAGGAAAATAAGATACATGCAATGAATCTGGTGGTGGTTTAAGAAAGGAGCACACAGGTAATGACACTAGTGGGTCCATGTGGTTTGGAAAAATAAGACACATGCAATGACTCTTGTGGTGGTTTTGGAAAGGAGGACACATACAATTACTCTAGTGGTGATTTAGGAAAGGAACACATGCAATGACTCTAATGGTGGTTTAAGAAAGGAACACACATGCAATGACTCTGGTGGTGGTTTAGGAAAGGAAGACACATTCAATGACTCTGGTGGTGGTTTAGGAAAAGAAGACACATGCAATGACTCTATTGGTGGTTTAGGAAAAGAACACACATGTAATGACTCTAGTGGTGTGGTTTTGGGAAATAACACACATTCAATGACTCTGGTGGTGGTTTAGGAAGGAAGACACATGCAATCACTCTGGTGGTGGTTTAGGAAAGAAACACACATGCAATGACTCTGGTGGTGGTTTAGGAAAGGAAGACACATGCAATGACTCTGGTAGATCCATGTGGTTTAGGAAAAGAAGACACATGTAATGACTCTGGTGGTGGTTTAGGACAGGAAGACACATGCAATGACTTTGATGGTGGTTTAGGAAAAGAAGACACATGCAATGACTCTGATGGTGGTTTAGGAAAGGAACACACATGGAATGACTCTACTGGAGGTTTAAGAAAGGAACACACATTCAATGACTCTGGTGGATCCATGTGGTTTAGGAAAACAAGACACATGCAATGACTCTGGTGGTGTTTTAAGAAAGGAACACACATGTAATGACACTAGTGGATCCATGTGGTTTGGGAAAATAAGACACATGCAATGACTCTTGTGGTGGTTTTGGACAGGAGGACACATGCAATTAGTCTAGTGGTGGTTTAGCAAAGGAAGACACATGCAATGACTCTGGTGGTGGTTTAGGAAAAGAAGACACATGCAATGACTCTAGTGGTGGTTTAGGAAAGGAACACACATGCAATGTCTCTTTTTTTTGAGGTGAAACAGTAGGGAGAATCCCCACTGCAATTTTTTATTATAAGGTATGAGTATGTTACAAAGATAAAATACAGATAGTCTATTGATCTAAGGCAGATCAAAACAGGAAATATAAAGCCACCTCTGAAGTGGGCAAAATCTACTCTATCCCTGATCTAATTGTTGATTCAGCCAGGTTTTGAATTTCTCCTTGTATTTTCTTTTGATTCTGAACTGTATCCATCTCATCTCTTGATAGAAGATTGCTTCCATCTTTCTATTGTGGGTCTTTTGTCATTAAATATCTTCTCATTTATGCATATCTAGATACCCCAGGTAGCCATGACAATGATTTCCATTGCAAATGCCAGGTGTAACTTCTCTTTGATGTCTAAAATAGCTTCCAATCCTGATAAGTTTGCAGTTCTGTTTCTTTAAATATGGTCCCAGCATTTGTTTACAAAAGTACATTCCCAGAATAAAATGGTTAACTGATTCTTCCAAGTAACAGTTTGAAGTTACATAGTTGTAGTTAGGCAGGATGAACTGTTTTCTTTTTTAGAAGATTCCTTGTATTCAGTCTGTCCAGAAGCAAAAGCCAGAAGAAGAATTTGTGTTTATTATGACAAGAGGATGTCCATAACCAAGAGAAGTGTGGTGGTGATGGGGAGTAGCCAATCATGGATGAGTAGGCCTTTTTTACTTCAAATTTATCTGTCCCCCAAATGTAACTCCAGTTATCATGGATGTCCCCATGAGTGGTTAGCATGATTTCCTGGCATCTTTCTTCCATGATTAAAAACTCAGAGTAGGCTTGTTGAGAAAGAGGTAGGTGAAAATTGTCCTCCAAGAAATCAGCATGTAAGAAGTCATGTACACTGATAATTGAAGACTTGGCATAGGACAGAAGATGTGGGAATTTATTCATAAAGCACTCATCTTGCCAAAGGTCAGACCAAAAATAGGCAAACTTTCCTGAATTCAGATTGCACTTAGCCATGCCTTTAAAATTATCAATTAACTTGATATGCGATTTCCACCAGAATGATCCTTCCATGCTTCTTCCAGGTAATTTTCCATTTTTGTAGTAGGTTTCCCAAATGAGATGAACCCAAGGGATGTCTTGGTGATTGTAGAATTTGTCCAGATTCTTTAGAAGGAGGGCATTATTGAATCTGTAGGTTTAGGACTCCTAGACCCCCTTGATTTTTAGGACGACAGATTTTATCCCAAGATACCAGTGCCTGTCCTTTGGCTTGAACATCTTCAGTATTTTTTCTCCAAAGGCAATGTCTCATGTATTTTATAATTTGATCCTTGATGGCAATTGGTACCTCTAGATAACTCATGAAAAATAGAGGGAGTGAGGAAAGTACAGATTTTACCAGTTGCAGTTTTCCTCCATAGTTCAAGAAATCAGCTATACCACAAAGTCTTCTTTCAACTCTTTGAACAATAGGAAGAAAGTGTTCCATGGATGGTTTTGAAATGCTTAGTGGAAATCCAAGATAGGTGAAAGGGAGGCTTCCAGTTTGACAATTGATTGTCTGAGCAAAATGCATCAACCTATCATTACATAAATTTATTGGCATCATGCTAGACTTCAAGTAGTTGAATTTGAGTCCAGTGGAGTTTGCAAATGTTTGAAGTAGGGCTTTAAAGAACAATAATTGAGTAGCATCTGCCAATTGGTTTTGAAATGCAATGACTCTAGTGGTGGTTTAGGAAAGGAACACACATGCAATGACTCTGGTAGTGGTTTAGGAAAGGAAGACACATTCAATGACTCTGGTGGTGGTTTAGGAAAAGAAGACACATGCAATGACTATGTTGGTTGCTTAGGAAAAGAACACACGTGTAATGACTCTAGTGGTGGTTTTGGAAAAGAACAGACATTCAATAACTCTGGTGGTGGTTTAGGAAAGAAACACACATGCAATGACTCTGGTGGTGGTTTAGGAAAGGAAGACACATGCAATGACTCTGCTGGATCCATATGGTTTAGGAAAAGAAGACACATGCAATGACTCTGGTGATGGTTTAACAAAGAAACACACATGCAATGACACTAGTGGATCCATCTAGTTTAGGAAAAGAAGACACATGCAATGACTCTGGTGGTGGTTTAGGAAAGGAAGACACATGCAATAACTCTGGTGGTGGTTTTGGAAAGGAACACACATGCAATGACTCTGGTGGTGTTTTAGGAAAGGAAGACACATGCAACGACTCTAGTGATGGTTTAGGAAAACATGACACATGCAATGACTCTGGTGGTGGTTTAGGAAAGGAACACACATGCAATGACTCTGTTGGTGGTTTAGGAAAGGAAGGCACATTGAATGAATCTTGTGGTGGTTTAGGAAAAGAAGACACATGCAATGACTCTGTTGGTGGTTTAGGAAAAAAGAACACACGTGTAATGACTCTAGTGGTGGTTTTGGAAAAGAACACACATTCAATGACTCTTGTGGTGGTTTAGGAAAGAAACACGAATGCAATGACTCTAGTGGTGGCTTAGGAAAGGAACAAACATGCAATCACTCTGGTGGTGGTTTAGGAAAGGAAGACACATGCAATGACTCTAGTGGATCCATGTGGTTTAGGAAAAGAAGACACATGCAATGACTCTGGTGGTGGTTTAACAAAGAAACACACATGTAATGACACTAGTGGAAAGGAAGACACATGCAATGACTCTAGTGGTGGTTTAGGAAAAGATGACACATGCAATGACTCTGGTGGTGGTTCTGGAAAGGAACACACGTGCAATGACTCTGTTGGTGGTTTAAGAAAGGAACACACATGCAATGACCCTAGTGGATCCATGTGGTTTAGGAAAAGAAGACACATGCAATAACTCTGGTGGTGGTTTAGAAAAGGAACACACATGCAATGACTCTTGTGGTGGTTTAAGAAAGGAACACACATGCAATGACATTGGTGGATCCATGTGGTTTAGGAAAAGAAGACACATGCAATGACTCTGGTGGGTGTTTAGATAAACAAGACACATGCAATGACTATATTGGTGGTTTAGGAAAGGAACACACATGCAATGACTCTAGTGGTGGTTTAGGAAAGGAACACACATGCAATTACTATGGTGGTGGTGTAGGAAAGGAAGAAAAATTCAATGACTCTGGTTGTGGTTTAGGAAAAGAAGACACGTGCAATGACTCTGGTGGTGGTTTAGGAACAGAACACACGTGTAATGACTCTAGTGGTGGTTTTTGAACAGAACACACATTCAATGACTCTGGTGGTGGTTTAGGAAAGAAACACACATGCAATGACTCTGGTGGTGGTTTCGGAAAGGAATACACATGCAATGACTCTGGTGGTGGTTTAAGAAAGGAAGACACATGCAATGACTCTGGTGGATCTATGTGGTTTAGGAAAATAAGACACATGCAATGACTCTGGTGGTGGTTTAGGAAAGGAAGACACATGCAATGACTCTGGTGGTGGTTTAGGAAAAGATGACACATGCAATGACTCTGGTGGTGGTTTAGGAAAGGACCACACATGCAATGACTCTGTTGGTGGTTAAAGAAAGGAACACACAGGCAATGACCCTGGTGGATCCATGTGGTTTAGGAAAAGAAGACACATGCAATGACTCTGGTGGTGGTTTAGAAAAGGAACATAGATGCAATGACTCTGGTGGTTTAAGAAAGGAACACACATGCAATGACATTGGTGGATCCATGTGGTTTAGGAAAAGAAGACACATGCAACGACTCTGGTGGTGGTTTAGGAAAGGAAGACACATGCAATGACTCTCATGGATCCATGTGGTTTAGGAAAACAAGACACATGCAATGACTCTGGTGGTGGTTTAGGAAAGGAACACACATGTAATGACTCTGGTGGATCCATGTGGTTTAGGAACAGAAGACACATGTAATGACTCTGGTGGTGGTTTAGGAACGGAAGATACATGCAATGACTTTGGTGGTGGTTTAGGTAAAGAAGACACATGCAATGACTCTGAGGGTGGTTTAGGAAAGGAATACACATGCAATGACTCTACTGGTGGTTTAAGAAAGGAACATTGTGCAATGACTCTGGTGGATCCATGTGGTTTAGGAAAAGAAGACACATGCAATGACTCTGGTGGTGGTTTAGGAAAGGAACACACATGAATGACATTGGTGGATCCATGTGGTTTAGGAAAATACGACACATGCAATGACTCTGGTGGTGGTTTAGGTAAACAAGACACATGCAATGACTCTAGTGGTGGTTTAGGAAAGGAACACACATGCAATGACTCTAGTGGTGGTTTAGGAAAGGAACACACATGCAATGACTCTGGTGGTGGTTTAGGAAAGGAAGAAACATTCAAGGACTCTGGTGGTGGTTTAGGAAAAGAAGACACATGCAATGACTCTAGTGGTTGTTTAGGAAAAGAACACACGTGTAAAGACTCTAGTGGTGGTTTTTGAAAAGAACACACATTCAATGACTCTGGTGGTGGTTTAGGAAAGAAACACACATGCAATGACTCTGGTGGTGGCTTAGGAAAGGAACAAACATGCAATGACTCTAGTGGTGTGATGACCCACAAGAATAGGGGGTGTATCACAGTATTTTCGATAAGTAAGAGTGTCGAACCGAACGAGGAGCAGAAGGTGCTGACTAGTGGTATGGATCGGGAATTCTGTGCAAATACTTAGCAAATGGATTTTTAGGGGTTTTTGATAAAGCAAGTAAACAAAGTACGAGTAAATAAAAGATAGTAGGAATAAATGCAGCAAGTGGCCCAATCCTTTATGCAGCAAAGGACAAGCCGGTTGTATTACTTAAGATCACGAAACGTTCTCGAGGACACATGGGAAGACTGTCCAGTGCTTTCGCTTCATATAGTTGATTAATCTTCTTTAGCTTGCTAAGTGTTGTGTGGGTGAACCTGTGCTAATGTACTGCCCCATCCAAGACTAATACATACTTGTGATTATACCCCTTGCAAACATCCGTAAGTACGAGAAAGTAATTAAGGTAGAAACCTAACCACAACTTTAAACTCTAAGACCCTTACGTCCCTTGTGTAATGGTTTCCTAACGGGGGTTCATGTTTCTGTCACTCCGGCAACCCCTATGATTAGTAGCCAAATACACAATGCATTCCCCTAGGCCCATATAGGTGAAGTGTTCATGTAGTTGACGTTCACATGACACCACTAGAAGAAGTACACCACAACTTAAATAACAATCTATTGAATCTTTCTCAACACAACTCCACTACTAACAACAAGACTTCTCCCATGTCCTCAAGAACAAAACGAACTACTCACAAGAAATCATATGGATCATGATCAGAGATGGAATAATGATGTATAACAATCTGAACATAAACAATAATTCAATGGTTCACTGAATAGCATCAACTACGAAGAGTAATCAACACCGGGGAAGTTTCCCCTATGAACTAATGTAAGATTCAACGCAATTGTTACAGCAATATGGAGATGGTGATGAGGGTGCTGATGGTGATGATGGTGGTGATGATGATGATGAAGATCCCGATGAAGTCCAGCTTGATGGTGGTGTTGATGGCGACGATCTCCCCTCTCAGAGAGATCTTTCTCTCTCGGTGTTTTCCGCCCCGCAGAGGCGGCAGAATCTTTCTGTGGTCGCTCCCCGAGTCTTAGGGTTTCGGGAGGATGATATACGCTAGAGGGGAGAGGCTAGAGTGGGCCAGGGTGACCACACCACCTCCTGGCGCAGCCTAGGGCTGCCCGCGCCATGGGGTGGTGTGGGCCCCCTATGGCCCATCTCCACTCCGTCTTCTGGAATCCTTAGTCTTCTGGAAAAATAGGATTTTCCGTATATTTTCCCGGATTTTCTGATCTTCGCAAATTTTGCCTCCAAACAACACCTTTTCGATCAGAATCCTGACTGCAGCGTTCCATGCTCCAAAAGTCATCAACCATGCAAAAACAGATGAAATAACATAAGTATCACCTCTCAGTATGAAATATATCAATGAATAATAGTGAATTAAGACATAGAATAGTGATGCAAAATGGACGTATCAACTCCCCCAAGCTTAGACTTCGCTTATCCCCAAGCGAAACTGAGCTCAATAAACATGGCCTTAGGTTTATGGAGTGAAGAGTCGATAAAAGAATACGGACAAGAAGCATCACATTCATCAAATACATAGATCATAATAGAAGACAACTCACTATTATATAACTCAACTTGTAATAAGTAAAGGAAACACAATAAAGATACATAAAGTGAATCAGAATTGGTAATGGCAAACTTAGCTCTTGGTCGAAGAATAGTTTATAATTTGCTGGAGTTCACAAATAGCTGGTTTTTCAATGATAGCTTTCAAAGTAGTAAACATCAAGATAAGTGCAATGTGCAAAACAAGGAACATAAGAAACATGAGTGAATAAATCAACATATGAATGAATGAAACACAACAATTCAAAATACTTGCTGAGATAGAAGGGAGTAGGTTTACTGACTCAACTACAAAGTAAAATAAAGGCCCTTCAAAGAGGGAAGCAGGGATTGCAAGTCTCATAAAGAGCTCCCAAAAATTATGATACTTACTAGCTTTCAGCTCTCACTGCCCCTATCATAGGCATCTTTAGGTGATTAAGGTTAAAGTGACACAACTAAGAGGATATGCTTGACAAGTTATAAGTTGAAATATCATGCCCCTTACTTATGAGTACCGATCCTCATGCTACTCAACTTCAGTCACGAGCAAGCTCTTGTCATTGTAAATACATGCGTATCATTGAGAATTGCCAACGGGGTACCCCTTGCACATGACATAGGAGCTATCCCATAATCAAAATGACAAGGCAAGCAGACAGTGAGCATCTCAGCGATCTTTTTATTTGCTATTTGCATAGGTTTTTATTAAGGATGCTTCATAGAATGCTCACTATAGTTATGCTGCAAGTTTCCACCATGATTAGGCATGGCTTAGGCTAGCGGCCCAGGCGTTTCTCTAACACATATAAAATCCATGATCTTACAAGTTCCACTTTTATTTCACACCGCCGGGATCCATAAGCAAAAGAACATGATATCAACTAGGTACAAAGTACCAAATGAAGTGTTGAAAGCGGTCCCCATGATACATGGTTCGGCTAACTTCAACTCATAAAACACAAGCATATACGCAACATAGAAGGACCCAATGGTTCAAGTTTATTAAATGCAAGAAAGTAAAGTGTGCCATCAAGTTCGTGAGAGCTTTAATCACTAATTTTCACATAACAAGTTTAATTTGGGAGGTAGATAAAACAAGAATTTATTTGGAATAGCAATAATGCTAATAGGTAGGTATGGTGGACACAAATGGCAAAGGTTTTTTGTTTAAAGGAGGTGGATGCACGAGAAGAATACCCTCTCAGTACAGGTTTTTGGCTAGCAAGGCTGGGTAGCAAGTATAAGAGTTTAAGGAAACAAACAAACATACAAGTGATAAAGACAAACATGCAATCTTCCTTGGAAGCACAAAAGATCTTAACTAGAGAATACTAAACTTATTAGCAAATCAAGAAAGAAAGATGATGAAATTATTTTTCTTTAAAGGTACTTTTATCTTTTCTTTCAACTCTCAAAAAAAGTGTTGCTACTGACCAAGCCAGGTTTGCCAAAACCAACTAAATTAACTCAATGATCCCAGAGTGCTACCAATACTAACAACAAGATCAATCATATAACCACGAATTGAAAACTAATATAAGCTATGCAAAAGAGTAAATGATAGAACTTCTCATTAATATTCCATAACGGCAACTCACACCAAGGGATACATATCTAACGAGAGAGGGGCACTTCCATAATGCAAACCATACTACATAATAACTCCTCTATTCATGATATGACTCTACTAAAAAGGTAAAAAGATAGAAGATAGTGATGTGATACCGTGGCACTCCCCCAAGCTTGGAACAAACCAAGGGGATGCCAAACCTGATGACGAATTACTCCTTTGGTGGCGGTGGTATCCACTCATCTTCGCCCATCTTCTAAGGTAAAGGCTTCCCATCAACAAAGGACATCGTGGTTTCCAACATCCTGAAACTTGCAGCAGCACTTATGAGTTTAAATCTAGCCTCATACTCACAGTTTTGATTTTGAACGTCATAGAACTGTGCTTGCAGTTTGTTGGTTGTTTGGCGGAGTGAGAGGACTTCGTCTTTGAGTTCGGAAGTCTCCTTTTGGTGCTGGGTGATGAGTTCAGAACAAATCTTATGGATGATATCCACTTCACGCTCCGCCATCTTCTTGTACCTAAAGACTTCTTGTTCCAATGCTTCCATCCTGTCCTCTAGACTTCCTTCACCTTTAGGGCCTTGAACCTCTTTAATCCGAACCTCCCCACCTTCGAGCAATAACTCCTTGGGATGAATCTTCAATTCTCTCATGTATGGGTTGATGATATATTCCAAGGAATCTCCCTTAACTGGTCCAGTGGAAGACATTGAGGCTACAAATCTGAGATTTTACCTGGCAGAAACAGATCAAAACAAAAACACGACAAAAACACGATATACGGACCTCGGGGGAGCCGGGGGTTATATATTACGAAGTTTCATATCAAAAGGAAGGTACTGGGTGAAAACGGGTCAGAGGCGGAGTCTGGGGTGGCCTCACCAACTGGTGGCGTGGCTAGGGGTGGGCCCACGCCACAGGTTGGTGTGGGCTACCCCGGCTCCGGTTCCATCCCTTTTTCGCTTCGTAACTTTCCTTATCGACTGAAAACTGCAAAAATATAGTTGTATTGTATTTTCGCGGAACTTTTCTTACCAGAACTGTTACCTATTTGAAAACAGACCCTGCAGGTCTCTGAATTTGGTCCTCGATGAATTTCTCCGGAGTTATAACTTGAAAGGCATCAACATATTCATTGTAAGAATCTCCAGCAATATAGTGTTTGAGTCGCTGTCCATTCACTACTTGTGTAGTATTATCTTTTAGAGAAGAATTTGTATTGCTCCTGAACGGTATACTTCTTCAATGATGAAAGGTCCTTCCCATTTTGATAGTAGCTTACCTGCAAAAAATCTGAGACGGGACCTATACAATAGAACTTTCTCACCAACATGAAATTCTCTCTTAAGTATTCGCTTGTCATGCCATCTTTTAACTTTTTCCTTAAAGAGCCTAGCATTCTCATAGGCTTCACTCCTCCATTCATCTAAAGAACTTAAGTCAAATAATCTTTTCTCACCAGCGAGCTTACAATCTCTATTTAGTTCTTTCACTGCCCAGTAAGCTTTGTGTTCTAATTCTAAGGGTAGGTGGCAAGCTTTCCCATAAACCATTTTATAAGGAGACATTCCCATAGGATTTTTGTAAGCAGTTCTATAAGCCCATAAAGCATCATTCAACTTCTTAGCCCAGTTTTTTCTAGACCTATTAACAGTCTTTTGCAAGATAGATTTAATTTCTATATTTGATAACTCTACTTGCCCGCTAGTTTGGGGGTGATAAGCTGAAGAAATTCTATGATTAACATCATATTTAGCAAGGGTCTTCCTAAAACCACCATGAATGAAATGAGAACCCCCATCAGTCATTAGATACCTAGGCACCCCAAACCTAGGAAAGATAATATCCTTAAGCATTTTTAGAGATGTCTCCCCATCAATACTCTTTGTAGGAATGGCTTCTACCCACTTAGTAACATAATCAATGACAACAAGTATATGAGTGTAGCCTTTCGAAGGAGGGAAAGGACACATAAAGTCAAATCCCCAACAATCAAAAGGTTCAATAACTAGAGAGTAGTTCATAGGCATTTCATTGTGTCTAGAAATATTACCAACACGCTGACATTCATCACAAGATAAAACAAATTTTCTTGCATCTTTAAAAAGGGTAGGCCAGTAGAAACCTAATTGTAGTACCTTTTGTGCAGTTCTATCTCTTGCACGATGTCCTCCATAGGCACTAACATGACATTTGCGCAATACCTCCTTTTGTTCATATATTCTAGAACACATCTTCGCATAATACCATCCACTCCTTCTTTGTATAAGTGTGGGTCATCCCAAAAATAATGCCTCAAATCATAGAAGAACTTTCTTCTTTGTTGAGCTGTAAAAGTTGGAGGCAAATACTTGGAGACAATAAAGTTAGCATAATCAGCATACCAAGGGCTTCCTCGCGAGCTCATCCCTACTGCAGCTAACTGTTCATTTGGGAAACTATCATTAACAGGCATAGGGTCAAAAGAGATGTTTTCCAAATGAGATAAATTATCAGCTACAGGGTTTTCAGCACCCTTCCTATCTACTATATGTAGATCAAACTCTTGTAAAAGCAGTACCCATCTAATAAGACTAGGCTTAGCATCCTTCTTCGTCATAAGATATTTAATAGCAGCATGATCAGTATGAATGGTTACTTTTGAGTCCACAATATAGGGCCTAAACTTATCACAGGCAAAAACAACAGCTAGAAATTCCTTTTCAGTAGTGGCATAATTCCTTTGAGAAGCATCTAGAGTCTTACTAGAATAATGGATAACATTTAACTTTTTATCAATACGTTGCCCAAGGACAGCCCCTACAGCAAAATCACTAGCATTACACATTATTTCAAAGGGTAAACTCCAATCAGGTGGTTGAACAATAGAGGCTGTAGTTAAAGCCTTCTTAAGAGTTTCAAAAGCTTCCCTACAATCATCATCAAAAACGAAGGGTACATCTTTTTGAAGAAGATTAGTGAGAGGTTTTGATATCCTAGAGAAGTCTTTAATAAACCTCCTATAGAAACCAACATGACCAAGGATACTACGAATACCTTTGATGTCTCTTGGACATGGCATCTTCTCAATTGCCTCAACCTTAGCTCTATCAACTTCTATGCCTCTTTCAGAAACTTTATGCCCAAGAACAATCCCTTCATTAACCATGAAGTGGCATTTCTCCCAATTAAGAACAAGATTAGTTTCTTCACATCTCTGCAAAACTTTATCAAGGTTGTGCAGACAATTATCAAAAGAAGTTCCATAGACAGAAAAGTCATCCATGAACACTTCTACAATTTCCTCACAAAAACCATGAAAGATAGCAGACATGCACCTTTGGAAAGTAGCAGGAGCATTACATAAACCAAAAGGCATACGTCTATAAGCATAAGTTCCATAAGGGCAAGTAAAAGTAGGTTTTTCTTGATCTTGTTGTTTAACAGCAATTTGAGAGAAACCAGAATAACCATCAAGAAAACAAAAATGGGTCTTTTTAGACAACCTTTCCAACATTTGATCAATAGAAGGAAGAGGGTAGTGATCTTTCTTAGTAACTTTATTGACTTTCCTAAAATCGATGCACATCCTATAGCCTACCATTATTCTTTAAGGAATAAGATCATCATTATCATTAGGGACAACGGTAATACCTCCCTTTTTAGGAACACAATGAACATGACTAACCCATTCACTATCAGCAATAGGGTAAATAATACCAGCATCAAGGAGTTTCAATACCTCATTCCTTTCCACTTCCTTCATCCTAGGATTTAAACGTCGTTGGTGCTCCACTACTGGCTTCGCATCTGGTTCTATGTTGATAGAATGCTGACATATAGTAGGTGAAATCCCTTTTAAATCATCCAGAGTATAGCCCATAGCTCCTCGATGTTTCCTCAAAACTTCCAATAACCTTTCTTCTTCCTTCCCTGAAAGTTTAGCGCTAACAATAACAGGATATATCTTTTTATCATCAATATAAGCATATTTAAGATCATTAGGGAGAGGTTTTAGATTGAAAACCG
This sequence comes from Avena sativa, assembly GCA_916181665.1. Classification (NCBI taxonomy): domain Eukaryota; kingdom Viridiplantae; phylum Streptophyta; class Magnoliopsida; order Poales; family Poaceae; genus Avena; species Avena sativa. The sequence goes on along the minus strand of OV702291.1, from coordinate 369,480,463 downwards.
GATCCTTTTTAGGTGGCATCGTGGTACCCAAGTCTTCTATAGGCAAGTCGTGCTTAAGCATCATAGGTTGATCACGGAGAATCCTGTCAATCTCATTCCTTTCTTCCATGAAGATTTCACTTTCATGATCTTCCATAAATTGCTGCAAAGCATTGTTAGGAGCAAGAGAAATAGAAGCAAGTTGTTCAACCCTAAAATCCTCATTATGGGTTTCCTCTTCGCAAGGTTCTTTAGCAAATTTCGAAAAATTAAACTCATAAGATAACCCATCAAACTTAGTCAAGATTTTCTCCCTCTTGCAATCAATAATAGCTCCACAGGTACTCAAGAAAGGTCTACCAAAAATGATAGGGTAGGTTTTACTAGCAGCCGAACCAAGTACTAGAAAATCAGCAGGGTACTTAATCTTACCACAAAGAACTTCCACGTCTCGTACAATACCAATTGGAGAGATGGTCTCTCTATTAGAAGGTGAATAACCACATCAATCTCTTCCAACTCGCAAGGACTAATTTCATGCATAATTTCTCTGTAAAGCTCATAAGGAATAGCACTAGAACTTGCACCAATATCACATAAACCATAATAGCAATGATCGCCAATTCTAACAGAAAGCATAGGAACACTAGCCTTTTTAGTTCTATTGGGATGTGAAACAATATTAGAAGCATCCTCACAAAAGAAGGTTCAATGTTTATTTGTTCATCAGGTTTTACAGTTCTTTTTTCACTTTTGGTGATTACATTAGTTATCATAGGATGGTCCTTTACCTTTTCGGGGAAGGGAATCTTCTCGATATAAGGTTCGGGTAAGATGGGGTCAATAATGCAATACTCAGCACTTCCAATAGGAGCATAGTCAACAATATCTTTGTAAGGTGCATGGTATTTGTTCCATCCCCTTTTTGGAATTTCGATATAGGAAGCAAAAGCACTAAAGCAATTCGTAATAACTTGCAAATTAAGACCATAAATATTACTAATATTTTGAAAGTCATCGGTTCCCATAAAAGATTCAATGCATTCATAATCATAATTTATACTGACTTTCTACCTTTGTCATTCTCCCAAGCTTCAGCACTATCTTGAATACGGTCCAGAAGATCCTATTTAGCTTCTTCTTTCATGCGAGTGAATGATCCAGCACAAGAAGCATCCAATAAATTTATCATGTAGAGGGAGCCTTGCATAAAAGTTATTGATAATAATATTGTTGGGGAGCTCATGAATGGGACATTTGAGCATTAGTAACTTCAATCTACCCGAAGCTTGAGCTATACTCTCTCCATCAAGAGGCCAAAAGTTGTATATCTGATTCCGATCTTTATGAATCTCACTAGGAGGATAAAACTTTGAATAAAAGAGAGGCACTATTTCCTCCCATTCTAGAGCTTGACCATTCTTCAGTAGCTTATATCATTCCTCATCTCCTCCTTTCAGCGACAATGAGAATAACTTCTTCTTAACTTGATCTGTAGTAATACCTGCACACTTGAACAACCTGCTTAATTCGTGTATAAAGAGTAAATGATCACCGGGATGGACAGTTCCATCCCCAACATAGTAGTTATCCATAACACGATCAATAATTCTTGTAGGTATTTTGAAAACATCATTCTCAGCAGGTGGTGGTTTATCTACTACCTTAGAAGTGGTAGTAGCATTACCAAATAAGAAACTTAGCGAATTATCCATAACAAAAATAAAGCAACTAACAGAAGTAAACAATACTCACAGTAGAAGTTTCCTTTACCAGTTCCACTCTCCAATAGCGCTTCACTCCCCGGCAACGGCGCCAGAAAATAGTCTTGATGACCCACAAGTATAGGGGGTGTATCGCAGTATTTTCGATAAGTAAGAATCGAACCCAACGAGGAGCAGAAGGTGCTGGCTAGTGGTATGGATCAGGAATTCTCTGCAAATACTTAGCAAATAGATTTATAGGGGTTTTCGATAAAGCAAGTAAACAAAGTACGACTAAATAAAAGACAGTAGGAATAAATGCAGCAAGTGGCCCAATCCTTTATGCAGCAAAGGACAAGCCGGTTGTACTACTTAAGATCACCAAACGTTCTCGAGGACACATGGGAAGACTGTCAAGTGCTTTCGCTTCATATAGTTGACTAATCATCTTTAGCTTGCTAAGTGTTGTGTGGGTGAACCTGTGGTAATGTACCGCCCCATCCAAGACTAATACATACTTGTGATTATACCCCTTGCAAACATCCATAAGTACAAGAAAGTAATTAAGGTAGAAACCTAACCACAACTTTAAACTCTAAGACCTTTACGTCCCTTGTGCAATGGTTTCCTAACGGGGGTTCAGGTTTCTATCACTCCGGCAACCCCTACGATTAGTAGCCAAATACACAATGCATTCCCCTAGGCCCATATAGGTGAAGTGTCATGTAGTCGACGTTCACACGACACCACTAGAAGAAGTACACCACAACTTAAATAACAATCTATTGAATCTTTCTCAACACAACTCCACTACAAACAACAAGACTTCTCCCATGTCCCCAAGAACAAAACGAACTACTCACAAGACATCATAGGGATCATGATCAGAGATGGAATAATGATGTATAACAATATGAACATAAACAATCATTCAATGGTTCACTCAATAGCATCAACTACACAGAGTAATCAACACCGGGAAAGATTCCCCTATGAACTAATGCAAGATTCAACGCAATTGTTACAGCAATATGGAGATGGTGATGAGGGTGCTGATGGTGATGATGGTGGTGATGATGATGATCCCGATGAAGTCCAGCTTGATGGTGGTGTTGATGGCGACGATCTCCCCTATCTAGGAAGGAATTCCCCCGACATAAATCTGTCTGCCGGAGAGATCTTTCTCTCTCGGTGTTTTCCGCCCCGTAGAGGCGGCGGAATCATTCTGTGGTTGCTCCCCGAGTCTTAGGGTTTCGGGAGGATGATATACGCCAGAGGGGAAGGCTGGAGTGTGCCAGGGTGGCCACACCACCTCCTGGCGCGGCCTAGGGCTGCCCGCGCCATGGGGTGGTGTGGGCCCCATGTGGCCCATCTCCGCTCCGTCTTCTGGCATCCTTAGTCTTCTAGAAAAATAGGATTTTCCATATATTTTCCTGGATTTTCTGATCTTCACAAATTTTGCCTCCAAATAGCACCTTTTCCATCAGAATCCTGACTGCAGCGGTCCATGCTCCAAAAGTCATCAACCATGCAAAAACAGATGAAATAACATAAGTATCACCTCTCAGTATGAAATATATCAACGAATAATAGTGAATTAAGACATAGAATACTGATGCAAAATGGACGTATCATGGTGGTTTAAGAGAGGAAGACACATGCAATGATTCTGGTGGATCTATGTGGTTTAGGAAAAGAAGACACATGCAATGACTCTGGTGGTGGTTTAGGAAAGGAAGACACATGCAATGACTCTAGTGGTGGTTTAGGAAAAGATGACACATGCAATAACACTGGAGGTGGTTTAGGAAAGGAACACACATCCAATGACTCTATTGGTGGTTTAAGAAAGGAACACACAGGCAATGACCCTGGTGGATCAATGTTGTTTAGGAAAAGAAGACACATGCAATGACTCTGGTGGTGGTTTAGAAAAGGAACACACATGCAATGACTCTGGTGATTTAAGAAAGGAACACACATGCAATGACACTAGTGGATCCATGTGGTTTAGGAAAATAAGACACATGTAACGACTCTGGTGGTGGTTTAGGAAAGGAAGACACATGCAATGACTCTCGTGGATCGATGTGGTCTAGGTAAAGAAGACACATGCAATGACTCTAGTGGTGGTTTAGGAAAGGAACACACATGTAATGACTCTGGTGGATCCATGTGGTTTATAAAAAGAAGACACATGTAATGACTATGGTGGTGATTTAGGAAAGGAAGATACATGGAATGACTTTGGTGGTGTTTTAGGAAAAGAAGACACATGCAATGACTCTAAGGGTGGTTTAGGAAAGGAACACACATGCAATGACTCTGCTGGTGGTTTAAGAAAGGAACACACACGCAATGACTATGGTGGATCCATGTGGTTTAGGAAAAGATGATACATGCAATGAATCTGGTGGTGGTTTAAGAAAGGAAGACACATGTAACGACACTAGTGGATCCATGTGGTTTGGAAAAATAAGACACATGCATTGACTCTGGTAGTGGTTTTGGAAAGCAGGACACATGCAATTACTCTAGTGGTGGTTTAGGAAAGGAACAGACATGCAATGACTCTAATGGTGGTTTAGGAAAGGAACACACATGCAATGACTCTGGTGGTGGTTTAGGAAAGGAAGACACATTCAATGACTCTGGTGGTGGTTTAGGAAAAGAAGACACATGCAGTGACTCTATTGGTGGTTTAGGAAAAGAACACACATGAAATAACACTAGTGGTGGTATTGGGAAAGAACACACATTCAATGACTCTGGTGGTGGTTTAGGAAAGAATCACACATGCAATCACTCTGGTGGTGGTTTAGGAAAGGAACAAACATGCAATGACTATGGTGGTGGTTTAGGAAAGGAAGACACGTGCAATGACTCTGGTACATCCATGTGGTTTATGAAAAGAAGACACATGTAATGACTCTGGTGGTGGTTTAGGAAAGGAAGACACATGCAATGACTTTGATGGTGGTTTAGAAAAATAAGACACATGCAATGACTCTGATGGTGGTTTAGGAAAGGAACACACATGCAATGACTCTACTGGTGGTTTAAGAAAGGAACACACATTCAATGACTCTGGTGGATCCATGTGGTTTAGGAAAAGAAGACACATGCTATGACTCTGGTGGTGTTTTAAGAAAGGAACACACATGCAATGACACTAGTGGATCCATGTGGTTTGGGAAAATAAGACACATGCAATGACTATAGTGGTGGTTTTGGATAGGAGAACACATACAATTAGTCTAGTAGTGGTTTAGGAAAGGAAGACACATGCAATGACTCTGGTGGTGGTTTAGGAAAAGAAGACACATGCAATGACTCAAGTGGTGGTTTAGGAAAGGAACACACAAGCAATGACTCCAGTGGTGGTTTAGGAAACGAACACACATGCAATGACTTTGGTGGTGGTTTAGGAAAGGAAGACACATTCAATGACTCTGGTGGTGGTTTAGGAAAAGAAGACACATGCAATGACTCTGTTGGTGGTTTAGGAAAAGAACACACGTGTAATGACTCTAGTGGTGCTTTTGGAAAAGAACACACATTCGATGACTCTGGTGGTGGTTTAGGAAAGAAAGACACATGCAATGACTCTAGTGGTGGTTTAGGAAAGAAAGACACATGCAATGACGCTGGTGGTGGTTTAGGAAAGGAAGACACATGCAATGACTCTACTGGATCCATGTTGTTTAGGAAAAGAAGACACATGCAATGACTCTGGTGGTGGTTTAACAAAGAAACACACATGGAATCACACTAATGGATCCATCTGGTTTAGGAAAAGAAGACACATGCAATGACTCTGGTGGTGGTGTAGGAAAGGAAGACACATGCAATGACTCTATTGGTTGTTTTGGAAAGGAACACACATGCAATGACTCTGGTGGTGGTTTAGGAAAGGAAGACACATGCAATGACTCTGGTGGATCCATGTTGTTTAGGAAAAGAAGACACATGCAATAACTCTAGTGGTGGTTTAGGAAAGGAAGACACATGCAATAACTCTGGTGGATCCATGTGGTTAAGGAAAAGAAGACACATGCAATGACTCTGGTGGTGGTTTAGGAAAGGAAGACACATGCAATGACTCTAGTGGTGGTTTAGGAAATGATGACACATGCAATGACTCTGAGGGTGGTTTCGGAAAGGAACACACATGCAATGACTCTGCTGGTGGTTTAAGAAAGGAACACACATCCAATGACTGTGGTGGATCCATGTGGTTTAAGAAAATAAGACACATGTAATGAATCTTGTGGTGGTTTAATAAAGGAACACAGATGTAATGACACTAGTGGATCCATGTGGCTTGAGAAAATAAAACACATGCAATGACTCTGGTGGTGGTTTTGGAAAGGAGGACACATGCAATTACTCTGGTGGTGGTTTAGGAGAGGAAGACACATGTAATGACTCTGGTGGTGGCTTAGGGAAAGAAGAGACATGCAATGACTCTGGTGGTGGTTTAGGAAAGGAACACACATGCAATGACTCGAGTGGTGGTTTAGGAAAGGAACACACATGCAATGACTCTGGTGGTGGTTTAGGAAAGGAAGACACATGCAATGACACTAGTGGATCCATGTGGTTTGGGAAAATAAGACACATGCAATGACTCTGGTGGTGGTTTTGGAAAAGAGGACACATGAAATTAATCTAGTGGTGGTTTAGGAAAGGAAGACACATGCAATGACTCTGGTGGTGGTTTAGGAAAACAAGACACATGCAATGACTCTAGTGGTGGTTTAGGAAAGGAACACACATGCAATGACTCTAGTGGTGGTTTAGGAAAGTACCACACATGCAATGACTCTGGTGGTGGTTTAGGAAAGGAAGACATATTCAATCACTCTGGTGATGGTTTAGGAAAAGAATACACATGCAATGACTCTATTTGTGGTTTAGGAAAAGAACACACGTGTAATGACTCTAGTGGTGGTTTTGTTAAAGAACACATATTCAATGACTCTGGTGGTGGTTTAGGAAATAAACACGCATGCAATGACTCTAGTGGTGGTTTAGGAAAGGAACAAACTTGCAATCACTCTGGTGGTGGTCTAGGAAAGGAAGACACATGCAATGACTCTGCTGGATCCATGTGGTTTAGGAAAAGAAGACACATGCAATGACTCTGGTGGTGGTTTAACAAAGAAACACACATGCAATGACACTAGTGGATCCATCTGGTTTAGGAAAAGAAGACACATGCAATGACTCTAGTGGTGGTTTAGGAAAGGAAGGCACATGCAATGACTCTAGTGGTGGTTTTGGAAAGGAACACACATGCAATGACTCTGCTGGTGGTTTAGGAAAGGAATGCACATGCAATGAATCTAGTGGATCCATGTGGTTTAGGAAAAGAAGACACATGCAATGACTCTGGTGGATCCATGTGGTTTAGGAAAAAAAGACACATGCAATGACTCTGGTGGTGGTTTAGGAAAGGAAGACACATGCAACGACTCTGGTGGTGGTTTAGGAAAAGATGACACAGGCAATGACTCTGGTAGTGGTTTAGGAAAGGAACACACATGCAATGACTCTATTGGTGGTTTAGTAAAGGAAGACACATTCAATGATTCTGGTGGTGGTTTAGGAAAAGAAGACACATGCAATGACTCTGTTGGTGGTTTAGGGAAAAAACACACGTGTGATGACTCTAGTGGTGGTTTTGGAAAAGAACACACATTAAATGACTGTTGTGGTGGTTTAGGAAAGAAACACACATGCAATGACTCTAGTGGTGGTTTAGGAAAGGAACAAACATGCAATCACTCTGGTGGTGGTTTAGGAAAGGAAGACACATGCAATGACTCTGGTGGATCCATGTGGTTTAGGAAAAGAAGACACATGCAATGACTTTGGTTGTGGTTTAACAAAGAAACACACATGCAATGACACTAGTGGATACATCTGGTTTAGGAAAATAAGACACATGCAATGACTCTGGTGGTGGTTTAGGAAAGGAAGACACATGCAAGGACTCTGGTGGTGGTTTTGGAAAGGAACACACATGCAATGACTATGGTGGTGGTTTAGGAAAGGAAGACACATGCAATGACTCTGGTGGATCCATGTGGTTTAGGAAAAGAAGACACATGCAATGACTCTGGTAGTGGTTTAGGAAAGGAAGACAAATGCAATGATTCTAGTGGATCCATGTGGTTTAGGAAAAGAAGACACATGCAATGACTCTGGTGGTGGTTTAGGAAAGGAAGACTCATGCAATGACTCTAGTGGTGGTTTAGGAAAAGATGACACATGCAATGACTCTGGTGGTGGTTTAGGAAAGGAGCACACATGCAATGACTCTGTTGGTGGTTTAAGAAAGGAACACACATGCAATGACCCTGGTGGATCCATGTGGTTTAGGAAAAGAAGACACATGCAATGACTCTGGTGGTGGTTTAGGAAAGGAAGAAACATTCAAGGACTCTGGTGGTGGTTTAGGAAAAGAAGACACATGCAATGACTCTAGTGGTTGTTTAGGAAAAGAACACACGTGTAAAGACTCTAGTGGTGGTTTTTGAAAAGAACACACATTCAATGACTCTGGTGGTGGTTTAGGAAAGAAACACACATGCAATGACTCTGGTGGTGGCTTAGGAAAGGAACAAACATGCAATGACTCTAGTGGTGTGATGACCCACAAGAATAGGGGGTGTATCACAGTATTTTCGATAAGTAAGAGTGTCGAACCGAACGAGGAGCAGAAGGTGCTGACTAGTGGTATGGATCGGGAATTCTGTGCAAATACTTAGCAAATGGATTTTTAGGGGTTTTTGATAAAGCAAGTAAACAAAGTACGAGTAAATAAAATATAGTAGGAATAAATGCAACAAGTGGCCCAATCCTTTATGCAGCAAAGGACAAGCCGGTTGTATTACTTAAGATCACGAAACGTTCTCGAGGACACATGGGAAGACTGTCCAGTGCTTTCGCTTCATATAGTTGATTAATCTTCTTTAGCTTGCTAAGTGTTGTGTGGGTGAACCTGTGCTAATGTACTGCCCCATCCAAGACTAATACATACTTGTGATTATACCCCTTGCAAACATCCGTAAGTACGAGAAAGTAATTAAGGTAGAAACCTAACCACAACTTTAAACTCTAAGACCCTTACGTCCCTTGTGTAATGGTTTCCTAACGGGGGTTCATGTTTCTGTCACTCCGGCAACCCCTATGATTAGTAGCCAAATACACAATGCATTCCCCTAGGCCCATATAGGTGAAGTGTTCATGTAGTTGACGTTCACATGACACCACTAGAAGAAGTACACCACAACTTAAATAACAATCTATTGAATCTTTCTCAACACAACTCCACTACTAACAACAAGACTTCTCCCATGTCCTCAAGAACAAAACGAACTACTCACAAGAAATCAGATGGATCATGATCAGAGATGGAATAATGATGTATAACAATCTGAACATAAACAATAATTCAATGGTTCACTGAATAGCATCAACTACGAAGAGTAATCAACACCGGGGAAGTTTCCCCTATGAACTAATGTAAGATTCAACGCAATTGTTACAGCAATATGGAGATGGTGATGAGGGTGCTGATGGTGATGATGGTGGTGATGATGATGATGAAGATCCCGATGAAGTCCAGCTTGATGGTGGTGTTGATGGCGACGATCTCCCCTCTCAGAGAGATCTTTCTCTCTCGGTGTTTTCCGCCCCGCAGAGGCGGCAGAATCTTTCTGTGGTCGCTCCCCGAGTCTTAGGGTTTCGGGAGGATGATATACGCTAGAGGGGAGAGGCTAGAGTGGGCCAGGGTGACCACACCACCTCCTGGCGCGGCCTAGGGCTGCCCGCGCCATGGGGTGGTGTGGGCCCCCTATGGCCCATCTCCACTCCGTCTTCTGGAATCCTTAGTCTTCTGGAAAAATAGGATTTTCCGTATATTTTCCCGGATTTTCTGATCTTCGCAAATTTTGCCTCCAAACAACACCTTTTCGATCAGAATCCTGACTGCAGCGTTCCATGCTCCAAAAGTCATCAACCATGCAAAAACAGATGAAATAACATAAGTATCACCTCTCAGTATGAAATATATCAATGAATAATAGTGAATTAAGACATAGAATAGTGATGCAAAATGGACGTATCAACTCCCCCAAGCTTAGACTTCGCTTATCCCCAAGCGAAACTGAGCTCAATAAACATGGCCTTAGGTTTATGGAGTGAAGAGTCGATAAAAGAATACGGACAAGAAGCATCACATTCATCAAATACATAGATCATAATAGAAGACAACTCACTATTATATAACTCAACTTGTAATAAGTAAAGGAAACACAATAAAGATACATAAAGTGAATCAGAATTGGTAATGGCAAACTTAGCTCTTGGTCGAAGAATAGTTTATAATTTGCTGGAGTTCACAAATAGCTGGTTTTTCAATGATAGCTTTCAAAGTAGTAAACATCAAGATAAGTGCAATGTGCAAAACAAGGAACATAAGAAACATGAGTGAATAAATCAACATATGAATGAATGAAACACAACAATTCAAAATACTTGCTGAGATAGAAGGGAGTAGGTTTACTGACTCAACTACAAAGTAAAATAAAGGCCCTTCAAAGAGGGAAGCAGGGATTGCAAGTCTCATAAAGAGCTCCCAAAAATTATGATACTTACTAGCTTTCAGCTCTCACTGCCCCTATCATAGGCATCTTTAGGTGATTAAGGTTAAAGTGACACAACTAAGAGGATATGCTTGACAAGTTATAAGTTGAAATATCATGCCCCTTACTTATGAGTACCGATCCTCATGCTACTCAACTTCAGTCACGAGCAAGCTCTTGTCATTGTAAATACATGCGTATCATTGAGAATTGCCAACGGGGTACCCCTTGCACATGACATAGGAGCTATCCCATAATCAAAATGACAAGGCAAGCAGACAGTGAGCATCTCAGCGATCTTTTTATTTGCTATTTGCATAGGTTTTTATTAAGGATGCTTCATAGAATGCTCACTATAGTTATGCTGCAAGTTTCCACCATGATTAGGCATGGCTTAGGCTAGCGGCCCAGGCGTTTCTCTAACACATATAAAATCCATGATCTTACAAGTTCCACTTTTATTTCACACCGCCGGGATCCATAAGCAAAAGAACATGATATCAACTAGGTACAAAGTACCAAATGAAGTGTTGAAAGCGGTCCCCATGATACATGGTTCGGCTAACTTCAACTCATAAAGCACAAGCATATACGCAACATAGAAGGACCCAATGGTTCAAGTTTATTAAATGCAAGAAAGTAAAGTGTGCCATCAAGTTCGTGAGAGCTTTAATCACTAATTTTCACATAACAAGTTTAATTTGGGAGGTAGATAAAACAAGAATTTATTTGGAATAGCAATAATGCTAATAGGTAGGTATGGTGGACACAAATGGCAAAGGTTTTTTGTTTAAAGGAGGTGGATGCACGAGAAGAATACCCTCTCAGTACAGGTTTTTGGCTAGCAAGGCTGGGTAGCAAGTATAAGAGTTTAAGGAAACAAACAAACATACAAGTGATAAAGACAAACATGCAATCTTCCTTGGAAGCACAAAAGATCTTAACTAGAGAATACTAAACTTATTAGCAAATCAAGAAAGAAAGATGATGAAATTATTTTTCTTTAAAGGTACTTTTATCTTTTCTTTCAACTCTCAAAAAAAGTGTTGCTACTGACCAAGCCAGGTTTGCCAAAACCAACTAAATTAACTCAATGATCCCAGAGTGCTACCAATACTAACAACAAGATCAATCATATAACCACGAATTGAAAACTAATATAAGCTATGCAAAAGAGTAAATGATAGAACTTCTCATTAATATTCCATAACGGCAACTCACACCAAGGGATACATATCTAACGAGAGAGGGGCACTTCCATAATGCAAACCATACTACATAATAACTCCTCTATTCATGATATGACTCTACTAAAAAGGTAAAAAGATAGAAGATAGTGATGTGATACCGTGGCACTCCCCCAAGCTTGGAACAAACCAAGGGGATGCCAAACCTGATGACGAATTACTCCTTTGGTGGCGGTGGTATCCACTCATCTTCGCCCATCTTCTAAGGTAAAGGCTTCCCATCAACAAAGGACATCGTGGTTTCCAACATCCTGAAACTTGCAGCAGCACTTATGAGTTTAAATCTAGCCTCATACTCACAGTTTTGATTTTGAACGTCATAGAACTGTGCTTGCAGTTTGTTGGTTGTTTGGCGGAGTGAGAGGACTTCGTCTTTGAGTTCGGAAGTCTCCTTTTGGTGCTGGGTGATGAGTTCAGAACAAATCTTATGGATGATATCCACTTCACGCTCCGCCATCTTCTTGTACCTAAAGACTTCTTGTTCCAATGCTTCCATCCTGTCCTCTAGACTTCCTTCACCTTTAGGGCCTTGAACCTCTTTAATCCGAACCTCCCCACCTTCGAGCAATAACTCCTTGGGATGAATCTTCAATTCTCTCATGTATGGGTTGATGATATATTCCAAGGAATCTCCCTTAACTGGTCCAGTGGAAGACATTGAGGCTACAAATCTGAGATTTTACCTGGCAGAAACAGATCAAAACAAAAACACGACAAAAACACGATATACGGACCTCGGGGGAGCCGGGGGTTATATATTACGAAGTTTCATATCAAAAGGAAGGTACTGGGTGAAAACGGGTCAGAGGCGGAGTCTGGGGTGGCCTCACCAACTGGTGGCGTGGCTAGGGGTGGGCCCACGCCACAGGTTGGTGTGGGCTACCCCGGCTCCGGTTCCATCCCTTTTTCGCTTCGTAACTTTCCTTATCAACTGAAAACTGCAAAAATATAGTTGTATTGTATTTTCGCGGAACTTTTCTTACCAGAACTGTTACCTATTTGAAAACAGACTCTGCAGGTCTCTGAATTTGGTCCTCGATGAATTTCTCCGGAGTTATAACTTGAAAGGCATCAACATATTCATTGTAAGAATCTCCAGCAATATAGTGTTTGAGTCGCTGTCCATTCACTACTTGTGTAGTATTATCTTTTAGAGAAGAAATTTGTATTGCTCCTGAACGGTATACTTCTTCAATGATGAAAGGTCCTTCCCATTTTGATAGTAGCTTACCTGCAAAAAATCTGAGACGGGACCTATACAATAGAACTTTCTCACCAACATGAAATTCTCTCTTAAGTATTCGCTTGTCATGCCATCTTTTAACTTTTTCCTTAAAGAGCCTAGCATTCTCATAGGCTTCACTCCTCCATTCATCTAAAGAACTTAAGTCAAATAATCTTTTCTCACCAGCGAGCTTACAATCTCTATTTAGTTCTTTCACTGCCCAGTAAGCTTTGTGTTCTAATTCTAAGGGTAGGTGGCAAGCTTTCCCATAAACCATTTTATAAGGAGACATTCCCATAGGATTTTTGTAAGCAGTTCTATAAGCCCATAAAGCATCATTCAACTTCTTAGCCCAGTTTTTTCTAGACCTATTAACAGTCTTTTGCAAGATAGATTTAATTTCTATATTTGATAACTCTACTTGCCCGCTAGTTTGGGGGTGATAAGATGAAGCAATTCTATGATTAACATCATATTTAGCAAGGGTCTTCCTAAAACCACCATGAATGAAATGAGAACCCCCATCAGTCATTAGATACCTAGGCACCCCAAACCTAGGAAAGATAATATCCTTAAGCATTTTTAGAGATGTCTCCCCATCAATACTCTTTGTAGGAATGGCTTCTACCCACTTAGTAACATAATCAATGACAGCAAGTATATGAGTGTAGCCTTTCGAAGGAGGGAAAGGACACATAAAGTCAAATCCCCAACAATCAAAAGGTTCAATAACTAGAGAGTAGTTCATAGGCATTTCATTGTGTCTAGAAATATTACCAACACGCTGACATTCATCACAAGATAAAACAAATTTTCTTGCATCTTTAAAAAGGGTAGGCCAGTAGAAACCTAATTGTAGTACCTTTTGTGCAGTTCTATCTCTTGCACGATGTCCTCCATAGGCACTAACATGACATTTACGCAATATCTCCTTTTGTTCATATATTCTAGAACACATCTTCGCATAATACCATCCACTCCTTCTTTGTATAAGTGTGGGTCATCCCAAAAATAATGCCTCAAATCATAGAAGAACTTTATTCTTTGTTGAGCTGTAAAAGTTGGAGGCAAATACTTGGAGATAATAAAGTTAGCATAATCAGCATACCAAGGGCTTCCTCGCGAGCTCATCCCTACTGCAGCTAACTGTTCATTTGGGAAACTATCATTAACAGGCATAGGGTCAAAAGAGATGTTTTCCAAACGAGATAAATTATCAGCTACAGGGTTTTCAGCACCCTTCCTATCTACTATATGTAGATCAAACTCTTGTAAAAGCAGTACCCATCTAATAAGACTAGGCTTAGCATCCTTCTTCGTCATAAGATATTTAATAGCAGCATGATCAGTATGAATGGTTACTTTTGAGTCCACAATATAGGGCCTAAACTTATCACAGGCAAAAACAACAGCTAGAAATTCCTTTTCAGTAGTGGCATAATTCCTTTGAGAAGCATCTAGAGTCTTACTAGAATAATGGATAACATTTAACTTTTTATCAATACGTTGCCCAAGGACAGCCCCTACAGCAAAATCACTAGCATTACACATTATTTCAAAGGGTAAACTCCAATCAGGTGGTTGAACAATAGAGGCTGTAGTTAAAGCCTTCTTAAGAGTTTCAAAAGCTTCCCTACAATCATCATCAAAAACGAAGGGTACATCTTTTTGAAGAAGATTAGTGAGAGGTTTTGATATCCTAGAGAAGTCTTTAATAAACCTCCTATAGAAACCAACATGACCAAGGATACTACGAATACCTTTGATGTCTCTTGGACATGGCATCTTCTCAATTGCCTCAACCTTAGCTCTATCAACTTCTATGCCTCTTTCAGAAACTTTATGCCCAAGAACAATCCCTTCATTAACCATGAAGTGGCATTTCTCCCAATTAAGAACAAGATTAGTTTCTTCACATCTCTGCAAAACTTTATCAAGGTTGTGCAGACAATTATCAAAAGAAGTTCCATAGACAGAAAAGTCATCCATGAACACTTCTACAATTTCCTCACAAAAACCATGAAAGATAGCAGACATGCACCTTTGGAAAGTAGCAGGAGCATTACATAAACCAAAAGGCATACGTCTATAAGCATAAGTTCCATAAGGGCAAGTAAAAGTAGTTTTTTCTTGATCTTGTTGTTTAACAGCAATTTGAGAGAAACCAGAATAACCATCAAGAAAACAAAAATGGGTCTTTTTAGACAACCTTTCCAACATTTGATCAATAGAAGGAAGAGGGTAGTGATCTTTCTTAGTAACTTTATTGACTTTCCTAAAATCGATGCACATCCTATAGCCTACCATTATTCTTTAAGGAATAAGATCATCATTATCATTAGGGACAACGGTAATACCTCCCTTTTAGGAACACAATGAACATGACTAACCCATTCACTATCAGCAATAGGGTAAATAATACCAGCATCAAGGAGTTTCAATACCTCATTCCTTTCCACTTCCTTCATCCTAGGATTTAAACGTCGTTGGTGCTCCACTACTGGCTTCGCATCTGGTTCTATGTTGATAGAATGCTGACATATAGTAGGTGAAATCCCTTTTAAATCATCCAGAGTATAGCCCATAGCTCCTCGATGTTTCCTCAAAACTTCCAATAACCTTTCTTCTTCCTTCCCTGAAAGTTTAGCGCTAACAATAACAGGATATATCTTTTTATCATCAATATAAGCATATTTAAGATCATTAGGGAGAGGTTTTAGATTGAAAACCGGATCCTTTTTAGGTGGCATCGTGGTACCCAAGTCTTCTACAGGCAAGTCGTGCTTAAGCATCATAGGTTGATCACGGAGAATCCTGTCAATCTCATTCCTTTCTTCCATGAAGATTTCACTTTCATGATCTTCCATAAATTGCTGCAAAGCATTGTTAGGAGCAAGAGAAATAGAAGCAAGTTGTTCAACCCTAAAATCCTCATTATGGGTTTCCTCTTCGCAAGGTTCTTTAGCAAATTTCGAAAAATTAAACTCATAAGATAACCCATCAAACTTAGTCAAGATTTTCTCCCTCTTGCAATCAATAATAGCTCCACAGGTACTCAAGAAAGGTCTACCAAAAATGATAGGGTAGGTTTTACTAGCAGCCGAACCAAGTACTAGAAAATCAGCAGGGTACTTAATCTTACCACAAAGAACTTCCACGTCTCGTACAATACCAATTGGAGAGATGGTCTCTCTATTAGAAGGTGAATAACCACATCAATCTCTTCCAACTTGCAAGGACTAATTTCATGCATAATTTCTCTGTAAAGCTCATAAGGAATAGCACTAGAACTTGCACCAATATCACATAAACCATAATAGCAATGATCGCCAATTCTAACAGAAAGCACAGGAACACTAGCCTTTTTAGTTCTATTGGGATGTGAAACAATATTAGAAGCATCCTCACAAAAGACTATGTGCCCATCTTCTACGCTTTTAGTGACAAGGTCTACCACAGGTTCAATGTTTATTTGTTCATCAGGTTTTACAGTTCTTTTTTCACTTTTGGTGATTACATTAGTTATCATAGGATGGTCCTTTACCTTTTCGGGGAAGGGAATCTTCTCGATATAAGGTTCGGGTAAGATGGGGTCAATAATGCAATACTCAGCACTTCCAATAGGAGCATAGTCAACAATATCTTTGTAAGGTGCATGGTATTTGTTCCATCCCCTTTTTGGAATTTCGATATAGGAAGCAAAAGCACTAAAGCAATTCGTAATAACTTGCAAATTAAGACCATAAATATTACTAATATTTTGAAAGTCATCGGTTCCCATAAAAGATTCAATGCATTCATAATCATAATTTATACTGACTTTCTACCTTTGTCATTCTCCCAAGCTTCAGCACTATCTTGAATACGGTCCAGAAGATCCTATTTAGCTTCTTCTTTCATGCGAGTGAATGATCCAGCACAAGAAGCATCCAATAAATTTATCATGTAGAGGGAGCCTTGCATAAAAGTTATTGATAATAATATTGTTGGGGAGCTCATGAATGGGACATTTGAGCATTAGTAACTTCAATCTACCCGAAGCTTGAGTTGTACTCTCTCCATCAAGAGGCCAAAAGTTGTATATCTGATTCCGATCTTTATGAATCTCACTAGGAGGATAAAACTTTGAATAAAAGAGAGGCACTATTTCCTCCCATTCTAGAGCTTGACCATTCTTCAGCAGCTTATATCATTCCTCATCTCCTCCTTTCAGCGACAATGAGAATAACTTCTTCTTAACTTGATCTGTAGTAATACCTGCACACTTGAACAACCTGCTTAATTCGTGTATAAAGAGTAAATGATCACCGGGATGGACAGTTCCATCCCCAACATAGTAGTTATCCATAACACGATCAATAATTCTTGTAGGTATTTTGAAAACATCATTCTCAGCAGGTGGTGGTTTATCTACTACCTTAGAAGTGGTAGTAGCATTACCAAATAAGAAACTCAGCGAATTATCCATAACAAAAATAAAGCAACTAACAGAAGTAAACAATACTCACAGTAGAAGTTTCCTTTACCAGTTCCACTCTCCAATAGCGCTTCACTCCCCGGCAACGGCGCCAGAAAATAGTCTTGATGACCCACAAGTATAGGCGGTGTATCGCAGTATTTTCGATAAGTAAGAATCGAACCCAACGAGGAGCAGAAGGTGCTGGCTAGTGGTATGGATCAGGAATTCTCTGCAAATACTTAGCAAATAGATTTATAGGGGTTTTCGATAAAGCAAGTAAACAAAGTACGACTAAATAAAAGACAGTAGGAATAAATGCAGCAAGTGGCCCAATCCTTTATGCAGCAAAGGACAAGCCGGTTGTACTACTTAAGATCACCAAACGTTCTCGAGGACACATGGGAAGACTGTCAAGTGCTTTCGCTTCATATAGTTGACTAATCATCTTTAGCTTGCTAAGTGTTGTGTGGGTGAACCTGTGGTAATGTACCGCCCCATCCAAGACTAATACATACTTGTGATTATACCCCTTGCAAACATCCATAAGTACAAGAAAGTAATTAAGGTAGAAACCTAACCACAACTTTAAACTCTAAGACCTTTACGTCCCTTGTGCAATGGTTTCCTAACGGGGGTTCAGGTTTCTATCACTCCGGCAACCCCTACGATTAGTAGCCAAATACACAATGCATTCCCCTAGGCCCATATAGGTGAAGTGTCATGTAGTCGACGTTCACACGACACCACTAGAAGAAGTACACCACAACTTAAATAACAATCTATTGAATCTTTCTCAACACAACTCCACTACAAACAACAAGACTTCTCCCATGTCCCCAAGAACAAAACGAACTACTCACAAGACATCATAGGGATCATGATCAGAGATGGAATAATGATGTATAACAATATGAACATAAACAATCATTCAATGGTTCACTCAATAGCATCAACTACACAGAGTAATCAACACCGGGAAAGATTCCCCTATGAACTAATGCAAGATTCAACGCAATTGTTACAGCAATATGGAGATGGTGATGAGGGTGCTGATGGTGATGATGGTGGTGATGATGATGATCCCGATGAAGTCCAGCTTGATGGTGGTGTTGATGGCGACGATCTCCCCTATCTAGGAAGGAATTCCCCCGACATAAATCTGTCTGCCGGAGAGATCTTTCTCTCTCGGTGTTTTCCGCCCCGTAGAGGCGGCGGAATCATTCTGTGGTTGCTCCCCGAGTCTTAGGGTTTCGGGAGGATGATATACGCCAGAGGGGAAGGCTGGAGTGTGCCAGGGTGGCCACACCACCTCCTGGCGCGGCCTAGGGCTGCCCGCGCCATGGGGTGGTGTGGGCCCCATGTGGCCCATCTCCGCTCCGTCTTCTGGCATCCTTAGTCTTCTAGAAAAATAGGATTTTCCATATATTTTCCTGGATTTTCTGATCTTCACAAATTTTGCCTCCAAATAGCACCTTTTCCATCAGAATCCTGACTGCAGCGGTCCATGCTCCAAAAGTCATCAACCATGCAAAAACAGATGAAATAACATAAGTATCACCTCTCAGTATGAAATATATCAATGAATAATAGTGAATTAAGACATAGAATAGTGATGCAAAATGGACGTATCATGGTGGTTTAAGAGAGGAAGACACATGCAATGATTCTGGTGGATCTATGTGGTTTAGGAAAAGAAGACACATGCAATGACTCTGGTGGTGGTTTAGGAAAGGAAGACACATGCAATGACTCTAGTGGTGGTTTAGGAAAAGATGACACATGCAATAACACTAGAGGTGGTTTAGGAAAGGAACACACATCCAATGACTCTATTGGTGGTTTAAGAAAGGAACACACAGGCAATGACCCTGGTGGATCAATGTTGTTTAGGAAAAGAAGACACATGCAATGACTCTGGTGGTGGTTTAGAAAAGGAACACACATGCAATGACTCTGGTGATTTAAGAAAGGAACACACATGCAATGACACTGGTGGATCCATGTGGTTTAGGAAAATAAGACACATGTAACGACTCTGGTGGTGGTTTAGGAAAGGAAGACACATGCAATGACTCTCGTGGATCGATGTGGTCTAGGTAAAGAAGACACATGCAATGACTCTAGTGGTGGTTTAGGAAAGGAACACACATGTAATGACTCTGGTGGATCCATGTGGTTTATAAAAAGAAGACACATGTAATGACTATGGTGGTGATTTAGGAAAGGAAGATACATGGAATGACTTTGGTGGTGTTTTAGGAAAAGAAGACACATGCAATGACTCTAAGGGTGGTTTAGGAAAGGAACACACATGCAATGACTCTGCTGGTGGTTTAAGAAAGGAACACACACGCAATGACTGTGGTGGATCCATGTGGTTTAGGAAAAGATGATACATGCAATGAATCGGGTGGTGGTTTAAGAAAGGAAGACACATGTAACGACACTAGTGGATCCATGTGGTTTGGAAAAATAAGACACATGCATTGACTCTGGTAGTGGTTTTGGAAAGCAGGACACATGCAATTACTCTAGTGGTGGTTTAGGAAAGGAACAGACATGCAATGACTCTAATGGTGGTTTAGGAAAGGAACACACATGCAATGACTCTGGTGGTGGTTTAGGAAAGGAAGACACATTCAATGACTCTGGTGGTGGTTTAGGAAAAGAAGACACATGCAGTGACTCTATTGGTGGTTTAGGAAAAGAACACACATGAAATAACACTAGTGGTGGTTTTGGGAAAGAACACACATTCAATGACTCTGGTGGTGGTTTAGGAAAGAATGACACAAGCAATCACTCTGGTGGTGGTTTAGGAAAGGAACAAACATGCAATGACCATGGTGGTGGTTTAGGAAAGGAAGACACGTGCAATGACTCTGGTAGATCCATGTGGTTTATGAAAAGAAGACACATGTAATGACTCTGGTGGTGGTTTAGGAAAGGAAGACACATGCAATGACTTTGATGGTGGTTTAGAAAAATAATACACATGCAATGACTCTGATGGTGGTTTAGGAAAGGAACACACATGCAATGACTCTACTGGTGGTTTAAGAAAGGAACACACATTCAATGACTCTGGTGGATCCATGTGGTTTAGGAAAAGAAGACACATGCTATGACTCTGGTGGTGTTTTAAGAAAGGAACACACATGCAATGACACTAGTGGATCCATGTGGTTTGGGAAAATAAGACACATGCAATGACTATAGTGGTGGTTTTGGATAGGAGGACACATGCAATTTGTCTAGTAGTGGTTTAGGAAAGGAAGACACATGCAATGACTCTGGTGGTGGTTTAGGAAAAGAAGACACATGCAATGACTCAAGTGGTGGTTTAGGAAAGGAACACACAAGCAATGACTCCAGTGGTGGTTTAGGAAACGAACACACATGCAATGACTTTGGTGGTGGTTTAGGAAAGGAAGACACATTCAATGACTCTGGTGGTGGTTTAGGAAAAGAAGACACATGCAATGACTCTGTTGGTGGTTTAGGAAAAGAACACACGTGTAATGACTCTAGTGGTGCTTTTGGAAAAGAACACACATTCGATGACTCTGGTGGTGGTTTAGGAAAGAAACACACATGCAATGACTCTAGTGGTGGTTTAGGAAAGAAAGACACATGCAATGACGCTGGTGGTGGTTTAGGAAAGGAAGACACATGCAATGACTCTACTGGATCCATGTTGTTTAGGAAAATAAGACACATGCAATGACTCTGGTGGTGGTTTAACAAAGAAACACACATGGAATCACACTAATGGATCCATCTGGTTTAGGAAAAGAAGACACATGCAATGACTCTGGTGGTGGTGTAGGAAAGGAAGACACATGCAATGACTCTATTGGTTGTTTTGGAAAGGAACACACATGCAATGACTCTGGTGGTGGTTTAGGAAAGGAAGACACATGCAATGACTCTGGTGGATCCATGTTGTTTAGGAAAAGAAGACACATGCAATAACTCTAGTGGTGGTTTAGGAAAGGAAGACACATGCAATGACTCTGGTGGATCCATGTGGTTAAGGAAAAGAAGACACATGCAATGACTCTGGTGGTGGTTTAGGAAAGGAAGACACATGCAATGACTCTAGTGGTGGTTTAGGAAATGATGACACATGCAATGACTCTGAGGGTGGTTTCGGAAAGGAACACACATGCAATGACTCTGCTGGTGGTTTAAGAAAGGAACACACATCCAATGACTGTGGTGGATCCATGTGGTTTAAGAAAAGAAGACACATGTAATGAATCTTGTGGTGGTTTAATAAAGGAACACAGATGTAATGACACTAGTGGATCCATGTGGCTTGAGAAAATAAAACACATGCATGACTCTGGTGGTGGTTTTGGAAAGGAGGACACATGCAATTACTCTGGTGGTGGTTTAGGAGAGGAAGACACATGTAATGACTCTGGTGGTGGCTTATGGAAAGAAGAGACATGCAAGACTCTGGTGGTGGTTTAGGAAAGGAACACACATGCAATGACTCGAGTGGTGGTTTAGGAAAGGAACACACATGCAATGACTCTGGTGGTGGTTTAGGAAAGGAAGACACATGCAATGACACTAGTGGATCCATGTGGTTTGGGAAAATAAGACACATGCAATGACTCTGGTGGTGGTTTTGGAAAAGAGGACACATGAAATTAATCTAGTGGTGGTTTAGGAAAGGAAGACACATGCAATGACTCTGGTGGTGGTTTAGGAAAACAAGACACATGCAATGACTCTAGTGGTGGTTTAGGAAAGGAACACACATGCAATGACTCTAGTGGTGGTTTAGGAAAGTACCACACATGCAATGACTCTGGTGGTGGTTTAGGAAAGGAAGACATATTCAATCACTCTGGTGATGGTTTAGGAAAAGAATACACATGCAATGACTCTATTTGTGGTTTAGGAAAAGAACACACGTGTAATGACTCTAGTGGTGGTTTTGTTAAAGAACACACATTCAATGACTCTGGTGGTGGTTTAGGAAAGAAACACGCATGCAATGACTCTAGTGGTGGTTTAGGAAAGGAACAAACATGCAATCACTCTGGTGGTGGTCTAGGAAAGGAAGACACATGCAATGACTCTGCTGGATCCATGTGGTTTAGGAAAAGAAGACACATGCAATGACTCTGGTGGTGGTTTAACAAAGAAACACACATGCAATGACACTAGTGGATCCATCTGGTTTAGGAAAAGAAGACACATGCAATGACTCTAGTGGTGGTTTAGGAAAGGAAGGCACATGCAATGACTCTAGTGGTGGTTTTGGAAAGGAACACACATGCAATGACTCTGCTGGTGGTTTAGGAAAGGAATGCACATGCAATGAATCTAGTGGATCCATGTGGTTTAGGAAAAGAAGACACATGCAATGACTCTGGTGGATCCATGTGGTTTAGGAAAAAAAGACACATGCAATGACTCTGGTGGTGGTTTAGGAAAGGAAGACACATGCAACGACTCTGGTGGTGGTTTAGGAAAAGATGACACAGGCAATGACTCTGGTAGTGGTTTAGGAAAGGAACACACATGCAATGACTCTGTTGGTGGTTTAGTAAAGGAAGACACATTCAATGATTCTGGTGGTGGTTTAGGAAAAGAAGACACATGCAATGACTATGTTGGTGGTTTAGGGAAAAAACACACGTGTGATGACTCTAGTGGTGGTTTTGGAAAAGAACACACATTAAATGACTGTTGTGGTGGTTTAGGAAAGAAACACACATGTAATGACTCTAGTGGTGGTTTAGGAAAGGAACAAACATGCAATCACTCTGGTGGTGGTTTAGGAAAGGAAGACACATGCAATGACTCTGGTGGATCCATGTGGTTTAGGAAAAGAAGACACATGCAATGACTTTGGTTGTGGTTTAACAAAGAAACACACATGCAATGACACTAGTGGATACATCTGGTTTAGGAAAATAAGACACATGCAATGACTCTGGTGGTGGTTTAGGAAAGGAAGACACATGCAAGGACTCTGGTGGTGGTTTTGGAAAGGAACACACATGCAATGACTATGGTGGTGGTTTAGGAAAGGAAGACACATGCAATGACTCTGGTGGATCCATGTGGTTTAGGAAAAGAAGACACATGCAATGACTCTGGTAGTGGTTTAGGAAAGGAAGACAAATGCAATGATTCTAGTGGATCCATGTGGTTTAGGAAAAGAAGACACATGCAATGACTCTGGTGGTGGTTTAGGAAAGGAAGACTCATGCAATGACTCTAGTGGTGGTTTAGGAAAAGATGACACATGCAATGACTCTGGTGGTGGTTTAGGAAAGGAGCACACATGCAATGACTCTATTGGTGGTTTAAGAAAGGAACACACATGCAATGACCCTGGTGGATCCATGTGGTTTATATAACATCCCATTTTCAGCATCCCTGATTAGTTGTCCAGAATGCAAAAATTAGGGGGAACAAAAACTTTTTCTTGTTCATGGGTGAAGTGTTTGCTTGTTGTTTGTTTGTACTTGTGCATGTGAGTGTATACCATATGATACTCCTTACCTCACCCTCAGTTGAAAAAAGCTATTTAACAAAACTACCCTGGCTCATTTTACATATTCTCAAATGTTCTGGTATTTCAAAACATGAGCCAAAATGCTTATGTAACCAAAACTATTCTTGTAGCTTCTATTGACAAAACTATGGAGAGATATATAATATAACCTCCTTATGTTTTCAAGACAGAACCTTCAACTAATCTTACCTCTAGTTTTCCCAAAACCTCTTTTCAAAGCATTTGAATTCAACTCTTGGTAGAGATACCAAGGACTCTCACCTTATTCAATCCCCAACCCCTTCAAAATTCCCAACCTTACCTCAAGCTAATCTTGATGGTAACCCTAGTAGTGGTTTTGCTTAGTTATAAGATGAGTTGCCTTGATCTGCTGTCTGATGAGTTGCCTTGATCTGCTGTTTGACTTGTTTGCTTAGGAAGTAGTATGAGATACTCTAGGAGCTCATCACTAGGATCAAGATGTTTCCAAATCATCACCCCCAAGCAAGAATACAAATCTGGTATGATCCCTAGCTACTAGGAGATCATCTAAAACCCTAAACCAGATCCATTCTGCAGTGATCCATTCTAGAAGCTTCCAAGTCCATGAAGACCAATATCAAGCATGGATCCCTTCTACTCAATATACTCTTCAACATCATCCACTTGTTGATGCTTTGAAACCTTGCAACTCCTTCAAAAACATTCCGTCTCCTCCTCTAGTCAAAATCCTCAAAACTGCCAAATTTGATTAAGTCTGGAAACTGTTTCAACATCACCTTTTTGAATGCCTCCCTTTCTCAACCCTTGTGCATTTTTGGAAATGCACCTGAACCAACTTGTTAACCATCCTGAGGACTACCAAGGCTCACTTTTGACCTTGGTTAGATCAACCTCTAACCTACTTGTTCTTAATGGTTCTGCAGGCAAGAAAATAACTTTTCCTGCAAATCTAGTCATCATGCCTACTTTGGCAGAAGCTCACACCATCATCCAACCTTCTATGGACCAACTCTTTTCATGGTTGTGTTCTACTCATATAGGTCTATCAAAATCTACTTCACTTGTTCCAAGTGGATCTCTGAGCTTCTTAAACCCACTTGGTTTATAAGGCATCATGACTCATTTGGTATGGCAGCCTTATTTTCAACAAGTTTGCCAGCACTTCCAGACCACCTCAGAGGTAACCAAGCCAAACTCCTTCTGCCATGATCATCTATATGACTTAACTAATCATCTAACCCTTGCAACAAGGTGAGCCTTGAGCTCCAAGATCTAACAAGGTTTTGGTGGTATAAAAATAACATCTCCCTAGATCCACAACTCCTTGTTCTTCCATCTAATGCAAGTTGGAATTCCAATTCCCAAGGTTGCAAATGATTGATACACCTTGTCTAAATCATCTACCATGATCATCAAGATTTACCAAATATTATCCATAATTATTATGGCTCCAAATCTGATAAATCTCTTTAATAGTCAAAATCTCCAAAACTCCTTTCCCAATGGAAAGTTTGGTTCTTGTCAAAGCACTTCCCCAAATTTTGGCTCCTGTGAGTTCCATATATCATACCCTAGCTTACCATCTAAAAAATAAATATTTTTGAGAAGCTTTATTATTTACTTTTGCCCATTTCCTTAAATGGCTGAATTGGAATAATAATTGTTTTAAATACTTTTAAGCCTCAATAAATCTTGGGAAAATTCCCCTAAGTGTGTATTCACATTTGGGACCATCTCAAACCAAAAACCAACCTTATCCAATGTAAAAATATCAAATGATCTTATAGAAACCACTTCTGCCCTTTTTGAATAAATGGATTTATGAGGACTAACACCCCTTATAAAAATCCCAAATAAATCCTAGGAGTGTACCTTGACCATGCCCATCGACCAGTACTATCTCCTCCATCTCTTCCCATGCAAATTGTTGAACTCCTTCACAAGCTCTCTTGTGATCAAAATTTTGCAAAACCATCAAACTTGAGCTAGACCAAGACCAAGCCATCCCCAAAGCTTGTCAAGCATTCCTATCCAGGCACCCCTATTCCCCTGGTCGTGAGCACTATAGCTCCACACCAGCACTTGCCCCTTTTACCCTTGGATTAATGGAGTGAGAGAGACAACCAAATCTTACAAGATTTCCCCATTTAATTACCACAGCTCCCTCCCTTTATATATGCCCAACCAAAACCCACTCTTACCCCTCCCCACCGCCCTCTAGGCCAATCCTTGGCCAGCACTACCACTCCCCCATGTCCAAAGTGGACATTTTTCATCATCTAGCTCTCCCCCTTGGTATAAAGGCCAGAGGCCACCCCCAGCAAGCCCCTGCCCCTCATTTGCTCCCTCTCCCCCTCCACTTACCTCCCCTAGATCCACTCCCTCTCCCTGCTCTGTGCTGCCTAGAAGAAGAAGGAGGAGAAGCCTCGGCCTCTCCCGAAAACCGAGCAAGACTCCCTCCCTCTAGCTCCTCTCCCCCTGCATGTCACTCTCCCGGCACCTCCTTTCTCTCCTACATATAACCCTCCTCTTTTTGTCGACATGCAGCAACCCCTAGAGGATCTCCGTAGAGCCCCGACGAGCTCCGTTCAGTCACCGTCGCGCGAGCTACCTCCCGAAGCCAAACTCCACCGTGCCGCCCATCCCCGAGCTCCCCGCCACCTACTGTGAACACCCGGATTTTTAATCCTAGATGCCTGTTATGTCATTCATCGCAATCCCGGGATTACCATTTTTGCGAGACATAACAGATTGGATTTCATAGTACATCATCCATTACAAAGCATACATAAGGTCTTACACAAATAAGGATCTCATGATCTAGTTTTAATACAACAAGCAGCGGAATAAATATAAAGCGTAGCGGTAGGGTCCATCTTCAGGGGCACATGCAATGCTGACGAAGGCAGATATTCCTAGTTATCATAGTCGTCCTGCTGGCCATCATCTTGATAGTCTCCTTCATAGTCTTGACATGAGAATAGCCAGGGACAAAAGCCATGAGTACTCTTTAAGTACTCGCAAACTACCACTAACAAGTAGTATAATCTAAGTTAAAGTGCTAACTCTAAGTTTAACTATAAAGTTAAGTTTGAAACCTAAGCTGAGTTCTGAAACAAAGAAAGATAAAATAAATTTCTAGAATCACTTAAGTTGGGAAGCTATTGTCATAAATACAACCTTGTTGTGGTCAAGTCAAGATTCATCATTCATTTCGTAAGTTCTTTTGAAAACATCTGACAACGAAACAATATGGCCATTCCAACTGTCCATAACCGCGGACACGGCTATTCGGATAGTTTGACACTCTGCAGAGGTGGTACACTTTCACCACAAGATTCGATACATCTATCAGGGATAACCCTGAATAATCATACTTAGTATGTAGATAATCAAACATAACCTTTCCTTTACACACCCTAGTATAAGCACCTCTCCTATGAGCATGGCCTCCCAACCATGACCATCTGTCATCTTGGGCACTTCATAGGTGGACAACATTGAGAGGTAGCCTCAGCTCAAACCTCTCCCGCGAGGGAACTAATACTAATGCATATAAACTTTTGGCTAAGCCTTGCCCAATTCAGGTATTGTGGTTGTACGGTAAATTTGGAATGGTATCGCATCCGGATCCAACCATCAGTTTTTATAAAAGGGCTAAGGCTTATGCCTCAACATTTTGATCATCATAAACCATTTGTGTTTCTCAACACATGTCAAAACATCTCAATAGAATGACTCATCATTCCAAGGTTTTTCATAATTCATTTTCACCAAGTGTTCCCATCTAAAGTGACTCAAGTTTTTATCTACTGTAAACTACTAAGTTAAGAGTGTTCACTAAGGTGGAAATGATGGGATCAATCTCATGCCATAGAATGACATCTAAAGTTATCTAAATAGGTCAAGCTTTATACTCTTTATGCTACCTTCAAAACAAGTAAAAGACTTTGCTAAAGTAAAGGAAGTAAAGCTTGAAAATAATACTTGGGGTAAGTAATAGGCAAAGTGCTATACACAAAGCATGCCTAAAGCATCCTTGCTAAACCATCTAGTTTAATCCTAGCTTGCTAAGCATTATACTTGCAAGTGTTAGCTTGCATTGTTAATGATGGCTTGCTAATATAATTCTTGCAAGGGTTAGCTTGCCAATAGTAGCTTGCCTTGGTTGGTGTAGTGGTTGAAGTTTTTTTCCTCCTCTTGATAGAACTCCTCCTCCTCGAAAGCTTGGTCGGTACTATCGTCTATAAATACATACGGAGTACACAATCAACAAACAATAGTTCACTAGTCTAAATAGCACTCTAAGGCATATATTTGATGACCTATTATCATCACAAGCATCACATGTTTTATTCACTAGTTTCCTTCTTTTTATTTAAAAAAAGTAATTTCTACTCATTGAAAAAATATAACTAAGATTTAATATTCACCACTTAAAA
This sequence comes from Avena sativa, assembly GCA_916181665.1. Taxonomy (NCBI): domain Eukaryota; kingdom Viridiplantae; phylum Streptophyta; class Magnoliopsida; order Poales; family Poaceae; genus Avena; species Avena sativa. The sequence goes on along the minus strand of OV702291.1, from coordinate 369,452,228 downwards.
TATGGGATCATGTAAACACATGTCATCACCACATATCCTAACATGTGGGAATGTGATTTAAGGGTTGGTTCATAATTACTTTGGTTTAAGTTCATTATTTAATGATTTAAAGTGACTAGAAATGCCTATATAGCATTATTTTGGTACTAGTCCAAAGTCACTGCATGTAAACCTTAACATTATTACATATTCAGATAGGTATGGTGAAATGTGATTTTTGACAGTTGGAATCAACTCAAAAGCCAACTTGGTTGATTTTATAAAAATGTTTGAATGTGCAAAAGCTTATGCCTTGTTATTTTTACTAGGAGAGATCTCTAACTCTAATTGAATTAAATCCAACGGGCTTGGATAGATCTTTTCAGTAGCTTTCTAAAAAATTGGAATCACTCCATTTGGATTTGTAAATCTCTCTGAATTGAATTTCAAACTAGGGGACAGAACTAGGTTTAACTAAAATAGAAAAATCCTAATTCAAACTAAATGGGTTGCGCGGGAACGCTAACGGGCTGGCCCAGTGACACTACGTGGTGCGGGGCACACCTGACAGGGGGTCCATCGGTCAGAGGCTCATAACTCGTGAAGCGGTACGGGGCGATGTGGGTCGTTAGATTAGAATGGGGATCAACGGCTAGGGATTGTCGTTGACGACGGACAGGTCGCGGGCGAGGTCGAACCCTAGCAACTCAGTGGGGGTGCTCAGGGGGCGTACCAGGGCTCCAGCAATGACGGCGAGGCGGACAAACGAACTGGCTGTTGATGGCAAGCTCAGGGGTGGTCGAGGCAGCTCCGGGGGTGGACGAAATCGATGTCGCCCTCTCCTCCTCTGCTGCGGGCTACTCCGGCCAAATTCCGGCGAGCAAGTGCTCGCACTGCTCTGGCGAGAGGTGGAGAATGGTCAGTGAGGTGAGGGGAGGGGAGTGGTGTGCCGAATGGGGCTTGGGTTGGCCTCTATTTATATTACGACGACGCGACCGAGAGGCATGGGCAGGCGGCTCCGGCGAGGGATGCACAGTGTGCTAGCGGCATGGCTCGAGGTAGGGGACGGTGGCTGGTCTCCTGGAGGTGCTCTACAGAGTGAATGCGGGCCTAGGGGCGGTGGTATGCAGTCAGGCGGTGCGCACACTCTGAGCGGCAAAGGCGACAGTCTCAAGGGCGAGCGGTGGCTGTGGTGTGTTGGGCGGCGAACGGGCATGTCTGCGGTGTTCCTAGGGTCGTGGCGGAGCGGTGGACGCGGGCTGCGGTCGAGGGGCGGCGTGTACACGCGTGTCGGGCATGGCGCTCTGGCACGTGCTCGGCATGGTGCAGACGCACTGGGCACGGTGGTTCCTCGGTGGTCCACGGCTTGGCCTGGCTCGGGGAGGGGACAGAGGGTGGCGGTGAGGTGTGAGCTAGCTCATAGACATGGTGAGAGGGAGAGGGGTTGTTTGCTATGGCGGTTGCAAGTTGGGCCAGCGAGATGGTGCTCGACATGGCATGGCAATGCCACTAGGGGGTAGGGGATGGGGTGCTAAGGGCCTGGTTAGATTAAGAGGGGACAAAGGGATTAAATGGGGATCATTTGGGGGGAAACCCTATTGCAAACAGTGAGCTAATTACTAGGTGTAATTCATGCCTGCCAAGTGTTTGAAGAAATGGCCGCAAGAAAACTAGTTTGAATTTTAAAAGATTTTTGGTCGGTGTGCTAGTACTGAGCTTGAGACTCTGTGGGTGCTTGGGTTTTGAAATTTGATCTCATTTGAGTGGTTTTTGAAATAGTGGGATCTTCCCATATGAAATAGATTCAATTTTCAAATGCCATTTAAATATAGTGTTTGAATGTTTTTGGCAGATCACAAAGTGGGCCTTGGTACATCATTATGTGTACTAGCAAGGGGTGCAAAGATCCACATTTGTTTTTGTTAGGTTTTGAGTACTAGGAATAGCCAAAGTAGGCATGCTGATTAAAATGGCACAAATGACCATTCATTTCTTTTATTCATTTTGATTTGGGTTTCTTTGGGATTTGTTTGGGAATGATTTAGATGATGTTTATTTCACCTAAGAATTATTTTACAAGCAATGGATCACTTAATCATGGCAATTCAAATTAACTCCTATTTAAATGCACACACATATGAATGCTTTAATATTTTTAATGGGATTTTTTTTTGGTTAACCCTAATTTTTTATGATTTGGATCTTTATAACCTTGGATTACAGTTTTGGGATGTTACAAACCTTCCCCCCTTAAACAAAATCTCGTCCCGAGATTTACAAAGAAAATTAGGAACTAAGGAGATCTGGGAACTCTGTCCTAATGTAATCTTCTCGCTCCCAAGTGGCTTCATCTTCGGTATGGTTGCTCCATTGAATCTTGAGAAACTTGATACTCCTGGTCCTGGTGGTTCTGTAAGCTTCTTCTAGGATACAGATGGGCACTTCACGATATGTCAGGTCATTGTTGATCTCCACAGCTCTGTAATCGATGTTCTCGAAAACTTCAGTCTTCTCCGGCACTTCCAGACATTTGCGAAGTAACGAGATATGGAACGCATTGTGGATGGCTGACATCTCTTCAGGTAGTTCCAGTTGATACGGTACTTCTCCTCGATGATTCAGAATCTTGAAGGGCCCGATATATCTAGGGGCTAACTTTCCTTTCAGAGTAAAGCGTTGGGTTCCTTTCAATGGCGAAACCTTGAGATATACAAAATCTTCGACATTGAAAGTCAGGTCTCTCCTTCTCTTGTCAGCATAACTCTTTTGTCTGGATTGGGCGGTCTTGAGGTGCTCACGGACTTTGTGAACCTTCTCTTTGGCTTCTATGAGAATGTCGGGTCCAAAGATCTGACTCTCTCCTACTTGCGGCCAATTCAAAGGGGTGCGGCACTTTCTTCCGTATAGGAATTCAAATGGTGCCATCTGCAAAGTAGCTTAATAACTGTTGTTATATGAGAATTCTGCGAAAGGCAGGCAGTCTTCCCATTTTGATCCGTACTCTAACACGCAAGCTCTTAGCATATCCTCTAGGATCTGGTTGACTCTCTCAGTCTATCCATTAGTTTGCGGATGATAAGCGGTGCTGAAATTCAAACTTGGTTCCTAATCCTTCCTGGACTTTCTGCCAAAATCTCGAGGTAAACTGGGTTCCTCGGTCTGATACTATGGTCTTGGGGGTTCCATGCAGATTAACAATCCTAGCAATGTACAACTCTGCTAGCTTCGCACTCTGGTAGGTAGTCTTGACAGGTATGAAGTGAGCTACCTTGGACAGTCTATCAACTATGACCCAGATTGAGTCATTTCCCCTACTAGAAGTAGGCAAACCGGTGATAAAGTCCATTCCGACAGAATCCCATTTCCATTCCAGAATCTGCAATGGTTGCAACAGTCCTACAGGTCTCTGATGCTCTTCTTTGACTCTTTGACAGATGTCACACTTGGCGATGTAGCTTCCGATTTCTCTCTTCATCTTGTGCCACCAAAATTGCTCTTTCAAATCTTGATACATCTTTGTTCCTCCGGGGTGGATAGAATAAAGGGTTTCACGAGCTTCCTTCATGATAACTTGCTTCAGCTTCGATTCTGCTAGCACACATATACGTCCTTTGTACCACATCACTCCTTCCTCGTCTTCAGTGAATCCAGGTACCTTCCCTGTACCAATACGACGTTTGATTCCGTCGATACTTTCATTTCCCTTCTGGGCTTCCTTGATTTGGCTAATAAAAGTGGGTTGAAGTTCAATGCTAGCTAAGAATCCTTTGCTAACTATTTCAGTTCTGAATTTCTCCAACTCCTCATACAAACTTGGCTGCTTCTCCTTGATCATGGTGTTAAGCCTACACGGCAATCTGCTAAGAGCATCCGCTACCACATTGGCTTTCCCAGGGTGATAGTGAATGTCAAGGTCATAATCCTTGATTAACTCTATCCATCTCCTTTGCCTCATATTCATCTCCTTTTGAGTGAAAATATACTTCAAGCTTTTGTGATCTGAGTAAATCTCACAGCGATTACCCATCAGATAATGACGCCATGTCTTCAATGCCAAAACTACGGCTGCTAATTCAAGATCATGGGTTGGATAGTTCTGCTCATGCTGCTTCAGTTGTCGAGACAGATACGCGATGACTTTGCCTTCTTGCATCAATACACATCCGAGACCAATCTTGAATGTGTCACAATATACATCAAACGGCTTCTTGATGTCTGGCAAGATCAATATGGGGGCTGATATCAATCTGTTCTTCAGCTCCTGAAAACAGGCTTCACACTTGTCTATCCATTCAAACTTCTTGTCCTTCTTCAACAATTGGGTCATGGGTCTGGCGATGCTCGAGAATCCTTCTACGAACTTGCGGTAATATCCCGCTAATCCGAGAAATGCACGGACTTGGATTTGAGTGGTTGGGGCTTCCCATGCTTCGACATCTATGATCTTGGCGGGATCAACAGAAACTCCTCCGGCAGACACAATATGTCCTAGGAATCCTACTTCCTTCAGCCAAAACTCACACTTGCTAAATTTGGCATACAACCGATGCTCTCTCAGGGTTTCTAGGATGATTCTCAGATGTTTCTCATGCTCTTCTTCTGACTTAGAGTAGATAAGGATGCCATCGATGAACACAACTACAAACTTATCTAGGAAATTCATAAAGATCTTATTCATGAGATTCATGAAATAAGCTAGGGCTTTGGTTAATCCAAAAGACATAACCGTATACTCATATAAACCATAGCGAGTAGTAAAGGCGGTCTTCGGAATATCCGTTACACGAATCTTAAGTTGGTGATAACCAGTCCTAAGATCAAACTTTGAGAATACCTAGGCTCCAGTCAACTGATCAAATAGATCCTCCATCTTTGGCAAGGGGTACTTATTCTTGATGGTGACGTCATTTAACTTTCTGCAATCTGTGCACAAATGGTTGACTCCATCTTTCTTGTCAACGAATAACACTGGTGATCTCCATGGTGAAGCGCTTGGTTGAATCAAGCCTATTGCTAACATGGCATCTAACTGCTTCTTCAGTTCCACTAACTCTGAGGGGTTCATGCTATAGGGTCTCTAGGCTATGGGTCCGGTTCCAGGGATTAGTTCGATAATGAACTCAATATCCCTATCCGGGGGCATACCTGGCAATTCATCTGGGAATACGTCGGGGTATTCACAGACTACTCTTACTTGGTCTATGGTGGGTAGGGCTAGACTCTTGTTGCACTTGAATTGACGAGGTACGGATTCAGATATATGCTCTACTGTGACTCCAGAGCTACTGGTCATGGTGATGGCTTTCTTAGCACAGTCTATCAGTCCTTTATGACTTGACATCCAGTCCATACCTAATACTACTTCTAATCCTTTGGTTCCAAGTACAATTAGGTTGGCATAAAAATCTATCCCACGTATTCTGATAGGCACAGCTTTGCAAATTTTTCTAGCTTTTGTAGTTGATTCGGGGATTTGAACTATCATGACATGCTTCAAGTTGGTTGGATGAATCTTACTTGTGCATGAAAATTCTTCGATGACAAATGAATCTGATGCTCCCGAATCAAACAATACTCTTGCTAAAACTGAGTTGACAGAAAACATACCCAGCACTACATTTGGCGCTTCTTGGGCTTCTTCTGCGTTCATGTGGAAGAGACGACCATTGCGGTTGTGAGGGTTTCCTATGGCAAATCTTCTCCCTGGCTGAACACGACGTTGCTGTTGAGCTGGGGCATTCACATTGGCAGTGGCGGCAGTCTTCTTGGGACACTCATTGGAATAGTGGCCCTTTACTCCACACTCGAAACAAGTGATCTGGGACTTGTCTTTTGCTGCCACGGGCACAACATTGCTGCTAGTTCTGGGTGCAGTGTTGTTGTTGTTGTTGTTGTTCTTGGGAGGGGCACGGTTGAAATTGTTGGTGTTGCCAGAGTTGTGATTGTTTCCTCCAGACTTCACATTGCCTCCGCTACGGTTGGGGTAGCTTGGGCGAGACATTGGGGGTCAGTTGTTCCTTGGTGCATACCCTGGTGAGGGTTTGGGACGGTACTTCTGGTGACAGCTGGATCCAGATTGTTCAATCATACGATGTTTGCGGTTGTCGTTTGCCTGGTTAATCTTCCCTTCCATCTGAATGGCAGAGTCGACTAGCTCTTCGAGATCTTCAAAGCGGATGTTGACGAGGACAGTCTGCATCTCATCATGCATTTCGTTGAGGAATCTCTCCTTCTTCTTCACCTCTGTGTTGATATCATTAGGGGCGTATCTTGCAAGTGACAGGAATCTGTCACGGTACTCCACCACAGTCATCCTGCCTTGCTTCAAGTCGCGGAACTCATCTCTTAGTCTAGTGACTAGACCTTGCGGCACGTGGGTGCGGCTGAACTTTGTTTTGAAAGATTCCCATGTCATCACTTGACCATGGTTCATGTTACGGATACTAGTCCCCCAAGCTCTTGCATCTCCTGCCAGATAGTGGGTGGCAAAGAGAACTTTCTCGTTGTCATCAACTCGTGTAACTTCTAAGTTGTTTTCCATTGTCTGTAACCAGTCATCAGCATCTAGTGGGTTTTCAGCTTGGTTAAAGATTGGGGGCTTGGTTTTCTGAATTTTTTTGAGTTTGGATCCATGGTGATCCTGGTTTCCATGGTTCTGGTTGTTGAGAGCCATCTGGGCGATCTGCTGCAATGTTGCTAAGATGGCTTGGCGTTCTACCCTGCTTGCTACTCTGTCTGCGATGAGATTCTGCAAGATCTGCAGCATTGGGTCTTGCGACGAGCTGCTCCCTCCTTGGTTTCCACGAGTCATCTGAAGATTGAGGTAGATACAAGGGTAAGAGGGAAATTCTAAGGTTCATGGTTTTGGTTTCAAGCTAAAACTTTGAGTTTGACTCAGGTTTTCCAACTAACTTCATTTCATGCATGCAAACAAGCACACGATACAAACACACACCACAATAATCACAGGAAAACATATGGTTTGAAGAACCATTCTGCAAGCTACGATACAGTGGGACCGATACATCTCATGCTACGATAGTGCTCTAGTGCATATACTCATCATCGATGAAATCGGAGTCCTCATCGTCAGTGTAGAAGTCCACAGCATCCTCCTCCAGAAAGTCATCATCATTGCTGAGGTAAGAATCCAAGTCTCCCTGGATGTATTCACCCTCCTCTTCTTCTTCCTTTCCTGCAAGCTGAGCTTCCTGCTCCTTGACGGTCTTCTCGAGGTCGGCCACCTTCTTGGGAAGACGGGCAATGGTGCGATCCTTCTTCTCACGCTGGAGGCGAAGAGACTGATGATCGTTGACTAGCAGTGAGAAAGTTTGGGCCTTCTGGGCAGCAATGGCACGTTTGTGGTTGGCGAACTCCCTAGCATTGTCCAACTCCTTCTGACGATCGTACAGTAGGAAGTCAAGGTTCTCCACTTGATGCCTCTCTGGGTGACTTGGCATCTCCATTGGCATTTCCATGAAGTCACGTCTTGCATAGTGAGCAAAACGGGTTCCCTAGAGTTGGTTGACACTGAGGGCACATAGACGTGCGAGAGCTTCATGCATTGCCCTGACACAGGAAGGGAAGACACATTCAATGACTCTGGTGGTGGTTTAGGAAAAGAAGACACATGCAATTACTCTGGTGGATCCATGTGGTTTAGGAAAAGAAGCCACATGCAATGACTCTGATGGTGGTTTAACAAAGAAACACACATGCAATGACAGTAGTGGATCCATCTAGTTTAGGAAAAGAAGACACATTCAATGACTCTTCTGGTGGTTTAGGAAAGGAAGACACATGCAATGACTCTGGTGGTGGTTTTGGAAAGGAAGACACATGCAATGAGTCTAGTGGTGGTTTAGGAAAGGAAGACACATGCAATGACTATGGTGGATCCATGTGGGTTAGGAAAAGAAGACGCATGTAATGACTCTGGTGGTTGTTTAGGAAAGGAACACACATGTAATGACTCTGGTGGATCCATGTGGTTTAGGAAAAGAAGACACATGTAATGACTCTGGTGGTGGTTTTGGAAAGGAAGATACATGCAATCACTTTGGTGGTGGTTAAGGAAATTAAGACACATGCAATGACTCTATTTGTGGTTTAGGAAAAGAACACACGTGTAATGACTCTAGTGGTGGTTTAGGAAAGGAAGACACATGCAATGACTCTGGTGGTGGTTTAGGAAAAGAAGACACATGCAATGACTCTGGTGGTGGTTTAGGAAAGGAACACACATGCAATGACTCTAGTGGTGGTTTAGGAAAGGAAGACACATTCAATGACTCTGGTGGTGGTTTAGGAAAAGAAGACACATGGAATGACTCTATTGGTGGTTTAGGAAAAGAACAGACGTGTAATGACTCTAGTGGTGGTTTTGGAAAAGAACACACATTCAATGACTCTGGTGGTGGTTTAGGTAAGAAAAACACATGCAATGACTCCAGCGGTGGTATAGGAAAGGAACAAACATGCAATGACTTTGGTGGTGGTTTAGGAAAAGAAGACACATGGAATGACTCTGGTGGTGGTTTAACAAATAAACACACATGCTATGACACTAGTGGATCCATCTGGTTTAGGAAAAGAAGACAAATGCAATGACTCTTCTGGTGGTTTAGGAAAGGAAGACACATGCAATGACTCTGGTGGTGGTTTAGGAAAGGAACACATATGCAATGACTCTGGTGGATCCATTTGGTTTAGGAAAAAAAGACACATGTAATGACTCTAGTGGTGGTTTAGGAAAGGAAGACACATGCAATGACTTTCGTGGTGGTTTAGGAAAAGAAGACACATGCAATGACTCTGATGGTGGTTTAGGAAAGGAACACACATGCAATGACTCTGCTGGTGGTTTAGGAAAAGAAGACACATTCAATGACTCTGGTGGTGGTTTAGGAAAAGAAGGCACATGCAATGACTCTGTTGGTGGTTTAGGAAACGAACACACGTGTAATGACTCTAGTGGTGGTTTTGGAAAAGAACAAACATTCAATGATTTTGGTGGTGGTTTAGGAAAGAAAAACAAATGCAATGACTCTAATCGTGGTTTAGGAAAGGAAGACACATTCAATGACTCTGGTGGTGGTTTAGGAAATGAGGACACATGCAATTACTCTGGTGGATCCATGTGGTTTAGGAAAAGAAGACACATGCAATGACTCTGGTGGTGGTTTAACAAAGAAAGACACATGCAATGACAGTAGTGGATCCATCTAGTTTAGGAAAAGAAGACACAATCAATGACTCAACTGGTGGTTTAGGAAAGGAAGACACATGCAATGACTCTGGTGGTGGTTTTGGAAAGGAAGACACATGCAATGAGTCTAGTGGTGGTTTAGGAAAGGAAGACACATGCAATGACTCTGGTGGATCCATGTGGGTTAGGAAAAGAAGACACATGCAATGACTCTGGTGGTTGTTTAGGAAAGGAACACACATGAAATGACTCTGGTGGATCCATGTGGTTTAGGAAAAGAAGACACATGTAATGACTCTAGTGGTGGTTTTGGAAAGGAAGATACATGCAATCACTTTGGTGGTGGTTTAGGAAATGAAGACACATGCAATGACTCTGATGGTGGTTTAGGAAAGGAACACACATGCAATGACTCTGCTGGTGGTTTAAGAAAGGAACACACATGCAATGACTCTGGTGGATCCATGTGGTTTAGGAAAAGAAGACACATGCAATGAATCTGGTGCTGGTTTAAGTAAGGAACACACATGTAATGACACTAGTGGATCCATGTGGTTTGGAAAAACAAGACACATGCAATGACTCTGGTGGTGGTTTTGGAAAGGAGGACACATGTAATTACTATGGTGGTGGTTTAGGAAAGGAAGACACATGCAATGACTCTGGTGGTATCTTAGAAAAAGAACACACATGCAATGACTCTAGTGGTGGTTTAGGAAAGGAACACACATGCAATGACTCTAGTAGTGGTTTAGGAAAGGAACACACATGCAGTGACCCTGGTGGTAGTTTAGGAAAGGAAGACACATTCAATGACTCTGGTGGTGGTTTAGGAAAAGAACACACGTGTAATGACTCTAGTGGTGGTTTTGTAAAAGAACACACATTCAATGACTCTCGTGGTGGTTTAGGAAATGAACAAACATTCAATGACTCTGGTGGTGGTTTAGGAAAGGAAGACACATGCAATGACTTTGGTGGTGGTTTAGGAAAAGAAGACACATGCAATGACTCTGGTGGTGGTTTAGCAAAGTAACACACATGCAATGACTCTGCTGGTGGTTTAAGAAAGGAACACACATGCAATGAATCTAGTGGATCCATGTGGTTTAGGAAAAGAAGACACATGCAATGAATCTGGTGGTGGTTTAAGAAAGGAACACACATGCAATGACATTAGTGGATCCATGTGGTTTGGGAAAATAATACACATGCAATGACTCTGGTGGTGGTTTTGGAAAGGAGGACACATGCAATTAGTCTAGTGGTGGTTTAGGAAAGGAAGACACATGCAATGACTCTGGTGGTGGTTTAGGAAAAGAAGACACGTGCAATGACTCTAGTGGTGGTTTAGGAAAGGAACACACATGCAATGACTCTAGTGGTGGTTTAGGAAAGGAACACACATGCAATGACTCTGGTGGTGGTTTAGGAAAGGAAGACACATGCAATGAATCTGTTGGTGGTTTAGTAAAAGAACACACATGTAATGACTCTAGTTGTGGTTTTGGAAAAGAACACACATTCAATGACTCTGGTGGTGGTTTAGGAAATAAACACACATGCAATCACTCTGGTGGTGGTTTAGGAAAGGAAGACACATGCAATGAATCGGGTGGGTCCATTTGGTTTAGGAAAAAAAGACACATGAAATGACTCTGGTGGCGGTTTAACAAAGATACACACATGCAATGACTCTGGTGGATCCATGTGGTTTAGGAAAAGAAGACACATGCAAGGACTCGGGTGGTGGTTTTGGAAAGGAAGACACATGCAATTACTCTGGTGGTTGTTATGGAAAGGACCACACATGCAATGACTCTGGTGGTGGTTTGGTAAAGGAAGACACATGCAATGACTCTGATGGATCCATGTGGTTTAGGAAAAGAAGACACATGCATTGACTCTGGTGGTGGTTTAGGAAAGGAACACACATACAATGACTCTGGTGGATACATGTGGCTTAGGAAAACAAGACACATGTAATGACTCTGGTGGTGGTTTAGGAAAGGAAGATACATGCAATGACTTTGATGGTGGTTTAGGAAAAGTAAACACATGCAATGACTCTGATGGTGGTTTAGGAAGGGAACACACATGCAATGACTCTGCTGGTGGTTTAAGAAAGTAACACACATGCAATGACTCTGGTGGATCCATGTGGTTTAGGAAAAGAAGACACATGCAATGAATCTGGTGGTGGTTTAAGAAAGGAACACACTGTTGGGTCCGCAGCATAGAAAACAAAAAATTTCCTACGATGAGAACTATACGACAAGATCTATCTATTAGATACAGAGCAACGGGTGGACATACATCCATCGAGAACTTACCCTCGAAGACAACGAGTTTTGTTAACGAGTAGGAACTCGTGGTTTATGTAGTCGTATGCTTGCCCGATCTCAAGATCGTGTGGAAGTCCGAGCGCCGCAAATCAGCATCTCATCCGTCCTCGCACACACGTTCAAGCCACCGGACAACCTCTATCTCCTCGCTCCAGCGAATCAGCGGAATCAGCAACTCCTTCCAGACGCAAGGCCACCGGGAACATGTATCTCGCTAATCCGAGACCATGGGGGAATATCTAGAGGGGGAGAGAGATCCTTCACGAGGAGGTGTAGTTTGTGAGAGAGAAGAGGGGGGCTTTATATAGGAGGGAGGGAGACCCCTCCCCTCCCATAGCCGGCGCATGAGGGGGGGGACTGCTCCCCTCCTTCATTCATGTGGTGAACCTCCACTCACATAAACATGGCCTCCACCCAAAATCCCACTCACATGTATTTAATTTCCACCAAATTAAATGCAACTCTCAATTTAATAAAACCCTTTTATTTATTTTATTCAGAATTTTGTTAATTACTTTAATTAACAAACATTCACATAAAACCCCTTACAACATTTCAATATCACATGCAGAACCACTTTCTGCAATTTCACCCAAAACAATTCCGGTTTCTATCGAAACAATTCCTGTTTCTATCGAAACATTTCCTGCGCTTTGCAAACCTTTTGTCTAAAACATATGTGCTCCTAAATGGTGTCCGGTAAACCTTATGTGTGTCACCCTACGGTTCACGAATAATGCAGACATGATTGAGACTCCTCTCAGATCAATAATCAGAAGCGGAACCTGGAGATCCATACTGACTCCTGCACATTCAACAATGACTTCTGTGATCGTGAGAACCTTTAACGCTAGTAACTTAATCCCTTTGTCTCATGATATAATACATGTCCGAGATTCAATCATCGGTATCCAAATACCTAGTTTGATCTCGTTACCGACATGCACTCTTTTCTTGTTCCCGTGATATAACATTCTAGTGATCACATCACTTGCTTGCAAGCTATCTTAATGTGATATCACCGAGAGGGACCAGAGTATATCTATCCCTCATCGGGATTGACAAATTCTACTCTTGATCCATGAGCCTGAACATAACAGCTTAGTAGCACTGAACCCACCTTTATAATCACCCTGTTACGGTGTGATGTTTGATGTTATCAAGATACTCTTCCGGTGTTAGCAATTAACATGATCTCATGGTCTAAGGACAAAGATTACTTCGTATGATGTTATAGCAATGTAAACATAATGACTTGATCGTAATGCTATACTTCGGATGAATGTTCATCACATCATTTCACAAATGCTGTGACCTCGTTATTAACAACATCCAATGTCCATGATCAGGAAACCTTGATCATCTTGTTAATCAACGAGCTAGTCTTAAAGAGAGGCATAACTAGGAACCCTTTTTGTTTATTAAACACACATGTATTGACGTTTCCTTTAAATACAATTATAGCATGCAAAATAAACATCTATCATATACAAGGAATACATAATAACAATTTTATTATTGCCTCTCAGGGCATATTTCCTTCAGTGTCCCACTTGCACTAGAGACAATAATCTAGTTTACATAGTGATAAATCTAACACCCATGGAGTTTTGGTGTTAATCATGTTTTGCTCTAGGGAGAACTTTAGTCAACGGATCTGCTACATTCAGGTCCGTGTGCACTTTACAAATCTTTATATCTCAATCCTTGACATGCTCACGGATGGAGTGAAACCGGCGCTTAATATGCTTGGAATTCTTGTGAGACCATGGTTCCTTGGCGTTGGCTATGGCTCCATTATTGTCACAATAGATCACCATTGGGTCCAATGCACTAGGAACCATACCTAGTTCTGTTATGAACTCCTTCATCCAAACCGCTTCCTGCGCCGCTTCTGAAGCAACAACATATTCCGCCTTCGTTGTTGATCCAGCCACCATAGGTTGTTTGGAACTCCTCCAACTAACTGCTGCTCCGTTCAAGAGAAATACGTATCCGGATTGAGACTTAGAGTCATCCGGATCGGTGTCAAAGCTAGCATCGACATAACACTTAGCGACTAGCTCTTCTTCACCTCCGTATACAAGAAACATATCCTTAGTTCTTCTCAAGTACTTAAGGATATTCTTGACCACTATCCAGTGTTCCGAACCTGGATCAGATTGGTACCTACTAGTCAAACTAATAGCATGTCCCACATCCGGTCTTGTACATAGCATGGCGTACATTATAGAGCCTATGGCTGAGGCATAGGGGATCTTATCCATTATCTCTCTTTCTTCCGCCGTAGCCGGACTTTGAGTCTTACTCAATGTCTTGCCTTGCAACATAGGTAAGAACCCCTTCTTACTTCCGTCCATATTAAACTTCTTTAATATCTTATCAAGGTATGTATTCTGCGATAACCCAATTAGGCATCTTGATCTATCTCTGTAGATTTTAATGCCTAATATATATGAAGCTTCACCAAGGTCTTTCATTGAAAATTTGCTGTTTAGATAACTTTTAACACTGTTTAAAAGATCTATATCATTTCCAATCAATAATATGTCATCCACATATAATATTAGAAATGCCACATTGCTCCCACTCACTTTCTTGTAAATACAAGCCTCTCCATAAGTTTGGACAAATCCAAAATCTTTGATCACCTCATCAAAGCGGAGATTCCAACTCCGGGAGCATTGCTTCAGTCCATAGATGGATCGCTGAAGTTTGCATACCTTATCAGCATCCATAGGATCGACAAAACCCTTAGGTTGTATCATATACAACTCTTCTTCAATATTACCATTGAGGAACACAGTTTTGACATCCATCTGCCATATTTCATAATCGAAATATGCAGCAATTGCTAACATAATCCTAACCGACTTTAGCATCGCTATGGGAGAGAATGTCTCATCATAATCAACTCCTTGAATTTGTCGAAACCCCTTTGCGACAAGTCAAGCCTTATAGATAGTCACATTACCATCAGCATCAGTTTTTCTTTTGAAAATCCATTTATTCTCAATGGCCTTTCGATCGTGAGGTAAGTCCACCAAGGTCCAAACCTGGTTTTCGTACATGGATTCCATCTCGGATTTCATGGCTTCTAGCCATTTGTTGGAATCCGGGCTCATCATCGCTTCTTCATACGTCGCAGGGTCATCTATTTCATCAATCATGGAATTCATAACAAGATTTCCATATAGGTCAGGAGCTGCACGTGTCCTGCTTGACCTGCGAGGTTCGGTAGTGTCCTCTTTCGGAGTTTCATGATCAATATCATTAGCTCTCTCTTCATTAGGTGAAGTCAACTCCGAAACAACTTCCGGAGCTGCGCTACTCGCCATTTCATGAAGAGAAGGTTTAATAACCTCTTCGAGTTCTACCTTCCGACTACTCACAACTTTCGCGAGAAACTCCTTCTCAAGAAAGGATCCATTCTTGGCAACACAAACCTTGCCCTCGGATCTGTGATAGAAGGTATACCCAATCGTTTCCTTAGGGTATCCTATGAAGACGCATTTTTTCGCTTTGGGTTCGATTTTATCTCGCTGAAGTTTCTTCACATAAACATCGCATCCCCAAACTTTAAGAAATGATAGCTTAGGTTTGTCTCCAAACCATAATTCATATGGTATCGTTTCAACGGATTTAGATGGTGCCCGATTTAAAGTGAATGCAGCGATTTCCAGTGCATAACCCCAAAATGACAGTGGCAAGTCAGTCAGAGACATCATAGATCGAACCATATCTAATAAAGTATGATTACGACGTTCCGACACACCATTATGTTGTGGTGTTCCGATAGGCGTGAGTTGTGAAACTATTCCACAATTTTTCATATGTGTGCTAAACTCGTAACTAAGATACTCTCCTCCATGGTCGTACCGTAGAAATTTGATCTTTATGTTATGATGATTTTCCACTTCACTCTGAAATTCCTTGAACTTTTCAAAAGTTTCAGACTTATGTTTCATCAAATAGATATACCCATATCTACTCAAATCATTTGTGAAAGTAACAAAATAACGATATCCACCTCGCGCCGACACACTCATTGGTCCACACACATCAGTATGTATGATTTCCAATAAATCTGTCGCCCGTTCCGTTGAACCGGAAAACGCGTTCTAGTCATCTTGCCCATAAGGCATGGCTCACATGTATCAAATGATTCAAAATCAAGTGATTCCAAAAGTCCATCAGAATGGAGTTTCTTCATGCGTTTAATGCCAATATGACCGAGACGGCAGTGCCACATATATGTAGATATATCATCATCAAGTTTAACCCTTTTAGCATTAACACAATGAATATGCATATACTACTATCGAGATCCAATAGAAATAAACCATTCAACACAGGTGCATGACCATAAAAGATATTATCCATATAAATCGAACAACCATTGTTTTCAGATTTAAAGGAATAACCACTTCACATCAAACACGATCCGAATACAATGTTCATGCTCAGTGCAGGCACAAAATAACAATTATTTAGATTTATCACTAATCCCGACGGCATATGGAGAGGTAGCGTTCCGACGGCGATCGCATCAACTCTTGATCCATTGCCAACCCGCATCGTGACCTCATCCCTGGCTAGCTGTCGCTTGTTCAGCAGCCCCTAAATCGAGTTACATATATTAGCAACTGATCACGTATCAAATACCCAAGTGCTACTGCGAGTACTAGGCAAGTACACATCAATAAGATGTATATCACATATACCTTTGTTTGCCTTGCCGGCCTTCTTGTCCGCCAAATACTTGGGGCAGTTGCGCTTCCAATGGCTAGTCCCCATGCAATAGTAGCACTCGGTATCAGACTTAGGGCCAGCTCGGGGTTTCTTTTCAGCTGCGGCAACAAATTTGCCGCCCTTCTTTCCCTTCTGCTTGCCTTTCTTGTCCTTCTTGAAACCGGTGGTCTTATTGATCATCAACACTTGATGTTCTTTCCTAATCTCCACTTCTGCAGTCTTAAGCATTGATAGAAGCTCAGGAAGAGACTTCTTCATGCACTGCATATTATAGTTCATCATGAAGCTCTTGTAGCTAGGTGGCAGAGATTGGATAACACGATGTATGCCTAAGTCAATGGGAATCGTTATTCCCAAGGACACAAGCTTATCGGCGTACCCAGACATTTTGACTACGTGCTCACTAACGGAGCTGTTCTCTTCCATCATGCAGCTAAAGAACTTTTTAGAAGCATTATAACTCTCTATGGCAGCATGGGTATCGAAAATCATTTTCAATTCTCCCATGGTATCAAAGGCATTGCCATTTTCGAAATGCTTTCGAAGTTCTGGATCTAGCCCATACAGTATGCCGCAATGAACTAAGTTGTGGTCCTCCTAACGAGTTATATAGACATTCTTTTCCTCGTGAGGGGCATCAGGAGCTGGTGGGGGGCCTAGCGGCTCCTCTAGCACATATTGCTTTTGTGCAGCAGTGAGGAGAATCCTCAAATTCATAGCCAGTTGGTGTAGTTGCTACCATTCGCAGCAAGCTTCTCTTTCTCCATGAACACATTGAAATTAAAAGCAGGTGGTGCCATCTACAACAGAATTTGTAAAGTTTATTTAGACTAGGTTTATGATAGATTGAGTTCAACTAATCCAAATTACTAATGAACTCCCACTCAAAAACGACATCCCTCGTGTCCCTTTTGGTGATTACATGAACCAAATCCACTACACCAAGTCCGATCATCACGTGAGTCGGTGTAGCTTCAAAGGCGAGCATCAATATGGGCATCATATCAACTATATGACTCATGCTTAACCTTTGGGTCCATGCTCGGAGGCCATGTCTATACATGCTAGGCTCGTCAAGTAAGAACCTTAGTATTCCGCGTGTGTAAAATTGTCTTACACCCATTGTATGAAAGCACGGAGTCGAGTACACATGATCATCACGTGATGTCTCGAAACATGATCCATAGAACAGTGCATACTGAAGGAAGAACGCATTTTATCTTGATATCTAAATGAGGGATCATCTTACAATGCTACCAAAAGCGCCAAACTAGCAATATAAGATGCTAACATCTAATGTGTAAAGTGAGATGATATGGTCCATGCATTTGATCTCTATCATTTGCATCGTGGTATGATCTCTATCATTCCTTTGTGTGTAAGGCCAAGGTCTATGGAACTGACACGTTAAGTGTGTTGTAAGAGTATCTATCATACATCTACTTACAACAATACCATATCAAGACACTAGCCCAGCAATGATCTAAACTAGACGCCTCTAATTTATCAATTGCAAATTTTACGTGGCTTAGGGCTTTCGGAGATAGAACCGGTATTACCTACGAACATGAACCACAACGAGGATAACCAAGTTATTAGCAACTCGTTGTAAATCAGATATTGACTATAGTAGGAGAGACAGACACCCGCTAGCCACTTATGCAAAACTAGTTGCATGTCAGTCATGGAACCGGTCTCATGTACGATGACATGTAAGGTTGGTTCGGGACGCTTCATCCCACTATGCCACCAATATCCAAAATGCATAGAAAATGAAATAACATGATCATCATCGCCCACATATAAATATATGTGTACTACCCGTGCAAAGCACCTACGCATAGATCAGGCTCTGATACCACAATTGGGTCCGCAGCATAGAAAACAAAAAATTCCTACGATGAGAACTATACGCCAAGATCTATCTACTAGATACCGAGCAATGGCTAGACATACATCCATGGAGAACTTACCCTCGAAGACAACGAGTTTTGTTAACGAGTAGGAACTCGTGGTTGATGTAGTCGTACGCTTGCCGATCTCATGATTGTGTGGAATTCCGAGCACCATAAATCAGCAACGCATCCGTCCTCGCACACACGTTCAAGCCACCGGACAACCTCCACCTCCTCGCTCCAGCGAATCAGCGGAAGCAGCAACTCCTTCCAGACACAAGGCCCTCGGGAACATGTATCTCACTAATCCGAGACCATGGGAGAATATCTAGGGGGGAGAGAAATCCTTCACGAGGAGGTGTAGTTTGTGAGAGGGAAGAGGGGGCTTTATATAGGAGGGAGGGAGACCCCTACCCTCCCATAGCCGGCGCATGAGGGGGGGGACTCCTCCCCTCCTTCATTCATGTGGTGAACCTCCACTCACATAAACATGGCCTCCACCCAAAATCCCACTCACATGTATTTAATTTCCACCAAATTAAATGCAACTCTCAATTTAATAAAACCCTTTTATTTTTTTATTCAGAATTTTGTTAATTAATTTAATTAACAAACATTCACATAAAACCCCTTGCAACATTTCAATATCACACGCAGAACCACTTTCTGCAATTTCACCCGAAACAATTCTGGTTTCTATCGAAACAGTTCCTGTTTCTATCGAAACAATTCCTGCGCTTTGCAAACCTTTTGTTTGAAACATATGTGCTCCTAAATGGTGTCCGGTAACCCTTAAGTGTGTCACCTACGATTCGCGAATAATGCAGACATGATTGAGACTCCTCTCAAATCAATAATCAGAAGCAGGACCTGGAGATCCATACTGACTCCTGCACATTCAACGATGACTTCTGTGATCGTGAGAACCTTTAACTCTAGTAACTTAATCCCTATGTCTCATGATATAATACATGTTCGAGATTCGATCATCGATATCCAAATACCTAGTTTGATCTCGTTACCGATATGCACTCTTTTCTCATTCCCGTGATATAACATTCTAGTGATCACATCACTTGCTTGCAAGCTATCTTAATGTGATATCACCGAGAGGGCCCAAAGTATATCTATCCGTCATTAGGATTGACAAATTCCACTCTTGATCCATGATCCTCAACATAACACCTTTGTAGCACTGAACCACCTTTATAATCACCCTGTTACGGTGTGATGTTTGATGTTATCAAGATACTCTTCTGGTGTTTGCAATTAACATGATCTCATGGTCTAAGGATAAAGATTACTTTGTATGATGTTATAGCAATGTAAACATAATGACTTGATCGTAATGCTATACTTCGGATGAATGTTCATCACATCATTTCACAAATGCTATGACCTCGTTATTAACAACATCCAATGTCCATGATCAGAAAACCTTGATTATCTTGTTAATCAACGAGCTAGTCTTAAAGAGAGGCATAACTAGGAACCCTTTTTGTTTATTAAACACACATGTATTGATGTTTCCTTTCAATACAATTATAGCATGCAAAATAAACATCTATCATATACAGCGAATACATAATAACAATATTATTATTGCCTCTCAGGGCATATTTCCTTCACACACATGTAATGACACTAGTGGATCCATGTAGTTTGGAAAAATAAGACACATGCAATGACTCTGGTGGTGGTTTTGGAAAGGAGGACACATGCAATGACTTTGGTGGTGGTTTAGGAAAAGAAGACACATGCAATGACTCTGATGGTGGTTTAGGAAACGAACACACATACAATGATTCTAGTGGTAGTTTAGGAAAGGAACACACATGCAATGATTCTATTGGTTGTTTAGGAAAGGAACACACATGCAATGACTCTGGTGGTGGTTTAGGAAAGGAAGACACATTCAATGACTCTGGTGGTGGTTTAGGAAAGAAGACACATGCAATCACTCTGTTGGTGGTTTAGGAAAAGAACACACGTGTAATGACTCTAGTGGTGGTTTTGGAAAAGAACACACATTCAATGATTCTGGTGGTGGTTTAGGAAAGAAACACACATGCAATGACTCTGGTGGTGGTTTAGGAAAGGAAGACACATTCAGTGACTCTGGTGGTGGTTTAGGAAAAGAAGACACATGTAATGACTCTGTTGGTGGTTTAGGAGAAGAAGACACATGTAATGACTCTAGTGGTGGTTTTGGAAAAGAACACACATTCAATGACTCTGGTGGTGGTTTAGGAAAGAAACACACATGCAATGACTCTAGTGGTCATTTAGGAAAGGAACAAACATGCAATGACTCTGGTGGTGGTTTAGGAAAGGAAGACACATGCAATGACTCTGGTGGATCCATGTGGTTTAGGAAATGAAGACACATGTAATGACTCTGGTGGTGGTTTAGGAAAGGAAGACACATGCAATGACTTTGGTGGTGGTTTAGGAAAAGAAGACACATGCAATGACTCTGATGGTGGTTTAGGAAACGAACACACATACAATGATTCTAGTGGTAGTTTAGGAAAGGAACACACATGCAATGATTCTATTGGTTGTTTAGGAAAGGAACACACATGCAATGACTCTGGTGGTGGTTTAGGAAAGGAAGACACATTCAATGACTCTGGTGGTGGTTTAGGAAAGAAGACACATGCAATCACTCTGTTGGTGGTTTAGGAAAAGAACACACGTCTAATGACTCTAGTGGTGGTTTTGGAAAAGAACACACATTCAATGATTCTGGTGGTGGTTTAGGAAAGAAACACACATGCAATGACTCTGGTGGTGGTTTAGGAAAGGAACAAACATGCAATCACTCTGGTGGTGGTTTAGGAAAGGAAGACACATGCATTGACTCTGGTGGATCTATGTGGTTTAGGAAAAGAAGACACATGCATTGACTCTGGTGGTGGTTTAACAAAGGAACACACATGCAATGACACTAGTGGATCCATGTGGTTTAGGAAAAGAAGACACATGCAATGACTCTGGTGGTGGTTTAGGACATGAACACACATGCAATGACTCTGGTGGTGGTTTAAGAAAGGAACACACCTTCAATGACACTGGTGGATCCATGTGGTTTAGGAACATAAGACACACGCAATGACTCTTGTGGTGGTTTAGTAAGGGAACACAAATACAATGAATCTAGTGGTGGTTTAGGAAAGGAAGACACGTGCAATGACTCTGGTGGTGGTTTAGGAAAAGAAGACATATGCAATGACTCTGATGGTGGTTTAGGAAAGGAACACACATGCAATGACTCGGGCAGTTGTTTTAGAAAGGAACACACATGCAATGACTCTGGTGGATCCATGTGGTTTAGGAAAAGAAGACACGTGTGATGTCTACGCACTTCTATTCTTGTAGACAGTTGTTGGGCCTCCAAGTGCAGAGGTTTGTAGAACAGCAGCAAGTTTTCCCTTAAGTGGATCACCCAAGGTTTATCGAACTCAGTGAGGAAGTGGTCAAAGGTATCCCCTCTCAAGCAACCCTGCAATCAAGATACAAGAAGTCTCTTGTGTCCCCAACACACACAATACACTTGTCAGGTGTATAGGTGCACTAGTTCGGCGAAGAGGTAGTGAAATACAAGTGGTATGGATGATTATAAGTGGTAACGGTGATAGAAAATAGCTTGATGGCGTGGAAGAGACTAAAGGCAAACTGAAATAAAGATGGAAGCAAGAAAACATGTAACATATCTAATTGCAAATGGTGTTTCAATGCTTAGAAACAAGGCCTAGGGATCATACTTTAACTAGTGAACACTCACATAGAAATATATTATCTTCATGATACTACGCTGAACTACTCTTCGGTTGAACACTCTAATCAACGATAGGGCTATAATAGCACACCTCAAAGTTCATCTTTCCCATCTGGAAAACCCCATGCTGTCACCTTGAGTACTAGATGAGTCCAACAAACACCACAATTTCATAAAGACATCCAACCCCCAAATATAACTCCTAACAAGTATTTGTAATCTCTAGCCTAAGTTCCACCATGGTGTGGATGCTGTCACTTTCACACACATGGGGAGAGCAGAGATCTATTAAAGCACTTGAGTAGAAAGGTAGATCTATAGATTACAAGCTCATGATCACAATATGATCATGCATAGAGAGAGAGATGAAAACATATCTACCGGTAGAACCCTTAGTCTCGAGAGAGAGAACTACTCCTTCCTCATCATGGGAATCAGCAATGGTGATGGAGATGGCGGTGGAGATCGATGGAGATGGCTCCGAGGGCACTTCGCCGTCCTGGCAGGGTGCCGGAACAGAGACTTTCTATCCCCCGAATCTCCCCTTCGGTGGCGGCGGTGCTGCGGAACTTTTCGTGGCTGGAGGCTTGATGATTTAGGGTTTTTGCATCGGCAGGCTCTTATAGGGGAGATGGGAGACCGAGGGGCTGCCGGAGGGGCCCACACCACCCCCTGGTGCGGCCTGGCCTGGCCCGTGCCACCAGGTGGTGTGGCCAGTCCCTGGCCCCTCTCCGTCTCGTCTTCTGGCTCTGTGACTCTTCCGGTAAAATATCGACTTTGGCTTTTGTCCGGTCCAATTCCAAGAATATTCATTTTCTGACTTCCTGGAACCAAAAACAGCAGAAAATAGGCAGCTAGCACTGTGGCTCTTGTTAATAGGTTAGTCCAAGAAATCATATGAAAAGTACCCCAAAGTGTGGACAAAACATAAGAAAGTAGATAAAACCAAGCATGGAACATCAAAAATTATAGATACATATGCAATGTATCAACATCCCCAAGCTTAACTCCTGCTCGTCCTCGAGTAGGTAAGTGATAAAAAGAAAGAATAATTTTTGAGGTGACATGCACCATCATAAACTTGATCAAAGTACTTGTAAAACATTCAAAGCTGGGATCATAGTACTTCAATCATAACATGAAAGACAAAGTTCTAGCAATAAGACAACGAAACTATGTTGCAACATGAAAAGGCACAAACAAAAGATTCATGAATAACAATGCTTTGCAAGACGTTTGTTTGTTTCACATAAAGAAAACATAGCATAATAGCATTCAGCTTGTCCCTCATAGAGTAGCAAACATAAATGCAAAGGACACCTTCAAAGTTTATAAGAGTGACTAGATACAAATAGTTTAAAACAAGCAATATCAAGGTATGCATCAATCAACTAGTCTTGGGACAATGCACATAGAACTAAGAATGGCCACTATGCTCTCAAAGTAGGTGCATAAAGATAGAAGGTGGAGACTCAATATATAAGTGGAAGAAAGGCCTTCATAGAAGGAAGTAGGGATTCAAGTCTCATAAAGAGCTTCCAAAAATTATGGTACTTAATAGCTTTCAGCTCTCATTGCCCTATCATAAGCATCTTGAAGTGATTAAGGTTAAAGTGAACAAACTATGGTGTACATGCTTGACGAAGTATAAGTTAGGAATCTCATGTCCCTTGAATACGAGGGATGCTCCTCATGCTACTCAAATTTAGTCACCGGTAAGTACATGTGTATCATAGAGAACCGCCAACGGGGTACCCCTTGCCCGATGATACGGAAGAATCCCCACATCAAAATGACAAGGCAGGCAGACAATGAGCATCTCAGCAATCTTCTTATTTACCATGGGAATATGGTGCTTTTTTCTCTCTTTCCTCTTTTCATAATCTTTTTTTTCTTTTTCTCTTTTTTCTCAATATAGGACTCTTTTTTTATAAGAAGAATGCTTCATAGACAGCTCATTATGGTTACGCTACAGGTTTCCACCATGTCAGCATGGATTAGACCAGCGGCCTAGGCGTTTCTCTAACACATATACATAACTCCATGGACTTACAAGCTCCCCTTTCATTTTACACCGACGACATCCATATACAAAAGAGCATGATATAAACTAGGTAAAAGTACCAAGTGCAATGTTGAAAGCGTTCCCCATGACAGCATGGTTCTGCTAATTCCCAACAAATAAGTGCAAGCATATACAACATATAAGACACAATGGTTCAAGTTTATTAAGGGCAAGAAAAGTAAAGTGTGCCATCAAGTTCGTGAGAGCTTTAATCACTAGTTTTCTCATAAAAACTTTATTTCGGAAGGTAAAGAAAAGCATGAATATACTTGGAATAGAATAAGCTAGTAGGTAGGTATGGTGGACTCTTTGGAATAACTTGGTTTAGGGAGTTGGATGCATGAGTGGAACTCATACTTGGTTGTGGAGGCTATTAAAGACTAGGAGCGACAAACTAAGAGAGCAATAATGACCATAATCATGCAGAGCGACAAAAAATCATTGATCAAAGTATAAAGTGATACTACAAGTTGAAAAATAAATGATCATAAAGGCTATGGTGACTTGAGATAGTCATAACATGGTGTGAGCATGCGCCAAGTCAACCCAAATAAAGCATCAAAGGAGAATACCACTATACTATGCTTTAATATGCTAAAACAACGCATGATTCATCCAAGGCACATTAAGCAATCTCAATTGTTTATAAAAAGTCATGCTACAACAAAGAATACTAAGCATAAAGCCAAAACAATATCAAGCATGGCATGACAAAGCATAGGGCACAGTCAAAAACAAGCTATTTTTACCACATAAGCATGAACTTTCCTACTCTTTTCCAATCCAAACCAAACTATTTGGAAACCAATGTATGAAAGAGGGGGTCCAACCAATTTATTCAGGAAACTAAGAAAACAAAAGCAAACAAAAAACCAAAATGAAAACGAAAAAGAAGACGCTCCAAGAACAACACAACTATGCATGAAACAATAAAAATGAAGCGTTTGGAAGAAACCTGGGATTTTTATTGATGAAGAAGCGATGCCTTGGGCATCCCCAAGCTTTGACGCTTGTACTTCTTGGATATTTCTTGGGGTGACACGCGTGGCATCCCCAAGCTTGAGCTTTAGTCCATCCTTCATATCATTACTCATTCCTTCCATACACTCTGGTGGTGGTTTAACAACGGAACACACATGCAATGACACTGGTGGATCCATGTGGTATAGGAAAAGAAGACACATGCAATGACTCTGGTGGTGGTTTAGGAAAGGAACACACATGCAATGACTCTGGTGGTGGTTTAGGAAAGAAAGACACATGCAATAACTCTGGTGGATCCATGTTGTTTAGGAAAAGAAGACACATGGAATTACTCTGGTGGTGGTTTAGGAAAAGAAACACATGCAATGACTCTGGTGGTGGTTAAGGATAGGAACTCACATGCAATAACTCTGGTGGTGGTTTAAGAAAGGAAAACACATGCAATGACACTGGTGGATCCATGTGGTTTAGGAAAAGAAGACAAATGCAATGACTCTGATGGTGGTTTAGGAAAGGAACACACATGCAATGACTCATGTGATGGTTTAAGAAAGGAACACACATGTAATGACATTGGTGGATCCATGTGGTTTAGGAAAAGAAGACACATGCAATGACTCTGGTGGTGGTTTAGGAAAGGAACACACATGCAATGACTCTGAGGGTGGTATAGGAAAGGAACACACATGCAATGACTATGGTGGTGGTTTAGGAAACGAAGACACATGCAATGACTCTGGTGGATCCATGTGGTTTAGGAAAAGAAGACACATGCCATAAATTTGGTGGTGGTTTAGGAATGGAAGACACATGCAATGACTCTGGTGGTGGTTTAGGAAAATAAGACACATGCAATGACTCCGGTGGTGGTTTAGGAAAGGAACACACATGCAATGACTGTGTTGGTGGTTTAATAAAAGAACAGACAAGCAATAACTCTGGTGGATCCATGTGGTTTAGGAAAAGAAGGCACATGCAATGACTCTGGTGCTGGTTTAGGAAAGGAACACATATGCAATGCCTCTGTGGTGGTTTAAGAAAGGAACACATGAAATGACGCTGGTGGATCCATGTGGTTTAGGAAAGGACACACATGCAATGACTCTGGTGGGGGTTTAGCAAAGTAACACACATGCAATGACTCTGGTGCTGGTTTAGGAACGGAACATACATGCAATGACACTGGTGGATCCATGTGGTTTAGGAAAAGAAGACACATGCAATGACTCTGGTGGTGGTTTATAAAATGAACACACATGCAATTACTCTGGTGGTGGTTTAAGATTGTAAAACACATGCAATGACGCTAGTGGATCCATGTGGTTTAGGAAACGAAGACACATGCAATGACTCTCGTGGTGGTTTAGGAAAGGAACACACATGCAATGACACTTGTGGTGGTTTAGGAAAAGAAGACACATGAAATGACTCTGGTGATGGTTTAGGAAAGGAAGACACATGCAATGACTCTAGTGGTGGTTTAAGAATGGAACACACATGCAATGACACTAGTGGATCTATTTGGTTTAGGAAAGTAACACACATGCAATGACTATAGTGGTGGCTTAAGAAAGGAACACACGTGTAATGACACTGGTGGATCCATGTGGTTTAGGAAAAGAACACACATGCAATGACTCTAGTTGTGGTTTAGGAAAGGAAGACACATGCAATGACTCTATTGGTAGTTCTAGAAAGGAACACACACATGCAATGACTCTGGTGGATCCATGTGGTTTAGGAAAAGAAGACAAATGC
Organism: Avena sativa; assembly: GCA_916181665.1. Classification (NCBI taxonomy): domain Eukaryota; kingdom Viridiplantae; phylum Streptophyta; class Magnoliopsida; order Poales; family Poaceae; genus Avena; species Avena sativa. Next base: position 369,425,461 of record OV702291.1, on the reverse strand, counting down.
AATGACTCTAGTGGTGGTTTAGGAAAGGAACACACATGCAATGACACTGGTGGATCCATGTGGTTTAGGAAAAGAAGACACATGCAATGACTATGGTGGTGGTTTAGGAAAGGAACACACACGCAATGACTCTGGTATATCCATGTGGTTTAGAAAAACAACACACATGCAATGACTCTGGTGGTGGTTTATAAAAGGAACACACATGCAATGACACTGGTGAATCCATGTGGTTTAGGAAAAAAGACACATGCAATGACTCTGGTGCTAGTTTTGGAAAGGAACACACATGCAATGACTCTGGTGGAGGTTTAGGAAAGGAACTCACATGAAATGACTCTGCTGGTGGTTTAGGGAAATAAGACACATGCAATGACTCTGGTGGTCGTTTAGGAAAGGAACACACATGCAATGACTATGGTGTTGGTTTAGGAAAGGAAGACACATGCAATTACTCTGCTGGTGGTTTAGGAAAGGAACACATATTCAATGACTCTGGTGGTGGTTTTGGAAAAGAAGACACATGCAATGACTCTGGTGGTGGTTTAGGAAAAGAACACACATGCAATGACTCTAGTGGTGGTTTGGGAAAAGAACACACATTCAATGACTCTACAAGTGGTTTAGGAAAGGAACACGCATGCAATGACTCTAGTGGTGGTTTAGGAAAAGAAGACACATGCAATGACTTGGATCCATGTGGTTTAGGAAAAGAAGACACATCCAATGACTCTGGTGGTGGTTTAGGATAGGAACACACATGCAATGACTCCGGTGGTGGTTTAAGAAAGGAACACACATGCAATAACACTCGTCGGGTCCATGTGGTTTAGGAAAGGAACACACATGCAATGACTGTGGTGGTGGTTTAGCAAAGTAGCACACATGCAATGACTCTGGTGCTGGTTTAGGAAAGGAACACACATGCAATGACACTGGTGGATCCATGTGGTTTAGGAAAAGAAGACACATGCAATGACTCTGGTGGTGGTTTAATAAAGGAACACACATGCAATGACTCTGGTGGTCGTTTAGGAAAATAAGACACATGCAATGACTCTAGTGGTGGTTTAGGAAAGGAAGACAGATGCAATGACTCTGGTGGTAGTTTGTAACACCCTCAGAATCGGCCCTATGCAAGTTTTAGCGAATCCCGCCAAACCCGCATAGAAACGATTCAAAGGTGCCCACCAGGCACTTGCGTGCGGGTGGAAAACGAAGTAATATCATTACACAATAGTCCACGATGGAACCCACAGAACATATATATACAACAACGACTCAAAGAGTCAAGAATGCAGATATACAGTACAAAGATCCAAATCACCTTGAAAACAATACAGCGTCCGACTACGGGCAAGATGCAAATGGGGCTAAGAGCCCTGAAGAATAACCAATGGCGTCCATAACCCTGCCCAGGCCAAGCCGGAAGGGTAACCCTGCTAACGACGTCGATCTCAAAACCTGCTTAAACAAAAGGGGTGCCGACAAAGGGCAAAGGAAAAAGAGAGCGGTCAGTACTGAGGCAAGTACACGGCGAGACTAGAATTCGGCAGTCCTCGCCTACATAGGTATGGTGGACTGAAGCGGCAGCGCAACATGCACTAAACAACCTATAGAGACTCGATACAAATAGCGGCTATCAGAGAGGGGTAAGAAAGACCTATTCGGAACCAACCTGATACTACCACCAAACATACCCATCCTGGTATTTCCCCCTCGAGACCAAACGAGGAAGTCAACCGAGGAACTCACACCGTTGGGAGTTTTATTTATTCAGTTATCGTTGCAGCAATTACTAGTCAGGTATAGATAGTCATCCGGATATAATAAGCAGTGGGCACTTTTAGTTAACCATTCCATTGTAGTTGCAACACTTACTAGTCAGATACAATTAGCATGAGATATCCCAAACCCAGCAGTTGTTGGTACTTTTATTTAGCCATTCCGTTGTAGTGGAGCTGATTACTAGTCATATCGGATACAAGTCAATTTATAACAGTAAACTTTAGTTATAGTTGTCTATGATCGAGAACTGTGCTCCAAGTCGTCCATAACCGCGGACACGGCTTTTCGAAAAGATTTAACCCTGCAGGGGTGCACCAAAGTATCCACACGCACTTCGACCCTTTTTGCCAGATCAGTTAACATACACCCATCGGTATGTCGGCGGGGCCTAAGTCATGACGTTTCCCAGACCCAAAGCAAGTACATGGGGGCCACCCCACTAAGCTACCCGCAACGAAGTTGGCCGGCTCCGGAACGGACCCAGGGTTTGCGTCAGTGGCTGTAAACGACTGGGAACCCGAAAGTGTGACTGGGCTTGTCGATACCGCGAAAACACTCCGCAATCCTAAACAGTACAGGTGCTCCACGCACAATCTTAAATAAAGCAGTAAGCATGGCATAAGTACAGGATAGTAATAAAGCCTCAAACTACTTTGTGGCCCCCGGTACAGTACTTTGAAATCAGGTACTAATCGATGGGGGTGCCCACACACCCCACCTGTGGTTAGCGCGCTCAATCTCGGAAAAGGTTTCAAGAACTCGGGGTCCTACGGGACACCAGTGAGCGGTTAAAAACCAATTATTGTCTATTACCCACCGGTGCCTCTGCATTTACCTACTTTCAATTTTAGTTATTAAACAATAATTAAAGTCTTGATCATCTCCAACATTAAACATGCGGCAATACTCCAACAACTGTGGTACTTGATGACACGCAACAGCACTTGAGCAAGCGACTACAACGCGCAAGCCCAACTATCTACCAATCAACAGGTAATAGGATGTGTCCAAGGCAATATAAGGCTGCAAGGGATTTCACGGGTACGAAAACTAGAGCATCGCAACACAGATAGCAATAGATCAAAAGGAAGAAACACAGACTAAAAAGGTAAAATAGGTAGAAAGGGGGAGAATGCTCGCCTAAAAACATTGCCGAAGGTTCATCCAAAGGTCGGGGCGAAGCTCACATCAACTCAACGGCCTTATCCGCGAAGAAGCAAAACACTAGAATAAACACCGGATGCACTATTTAATACTACGGCAAAAGATCGGGCATGATGCATGTATGATGTATGACATGGCAAGATGCGATGCAATTAGGCAATATTAACGGAACCGGGGTCCCGGCAATATTTAAGTGGTTCAAGTTGTTCAGATACCCCACAATTTAAATGTTGTCTTAACATGGCAAAAGATAGCACCGGTTCGCTACACCAATTTAAATGGGACCAATATAAGACTAGATTTGCCTGCATATGGATCCCATATTTAATTTAGGTGATTCATCGAAACACCCCCAAACACCCATAATATGTATGCAAGCATGATCAATTATATGCAACAAGTATGATATGTCAATTTATAAAATAGAGGCTCGGGAGGGGTCACACATGGGGGTTTGCGGAGATCTTGGGGTTCCGAGGGTCACGGGCTTGGTCTTGGGTTCCGGGGAGGCGATCTTGCCATTCGAAATAGGAGAACTTGAGCCGAGAAGGAGATCTTGTCGCACCCGAAGAGAAACTAGAAGCCCGTGATGGAGATCTTGTCGGGGTGTCGGAACCGAAGAACTTGGCGGTCGATGAAGTCGGTGGCCTTCGGAAGATCAAGGCGTTAGGACAGTTTCCAGCGTCAGACACTCTGGCATTGGTCTTTTCTAGCAAACCCTTTGCAGCCACAGATTAAACAGATGGTATAGCGACAGTTACATCAGGAACACGCCACCAGGCACTAGCAACACCATCAATCACATGGGCAAGGACACGCGCAGCAGTGCAGACACGCGAGCACCAAGAGCATGGACTCAGTGGGCTTGTCTTCGATCTGAGTATCCTCTGGGCAAAAGAGCAAGCAAAGGATGCATACACCGAAGCCATGATAGGGCCGACGAGCAGCAGGACAGAGGACGGTCGGACGAGGAGGCACGATGAATGGCGACAGTTCGATGCAGGGCCGACAGGCGGGAGGCGAGGAGGCCATGGCCTTGGGATGGGGAGGTCGAAGGAGGCGTCCATGGCGCGGCCGACGAGGAGGAGGGCGGGCGCTGCTGCTCGCGGGAAGGGGCGCAGAGGCGAGGAAAAGGGTCCTGGCGGCACCGACAGCTGCGCTCGGCAGGAAGGCAGGCGGCCGATGCGGCGGAGAGGAAGGCACGTGGCGGTGGCCAGCTCTGGCAGGGGCGCGAGCGAGCATGGCCACTGGCGCTCAGATGCGAGAGGAGGGGCGCGCGGCCAGACGCGGACGAGGGAGGCCAGCGCAGGAGAAGCTTGGGGGCGCCAGATCCGCTGGCGGCGACGCTACAGGGAGGATGCGAGGGAGGCCGAGCGTGGTTCGGGAAGGGTGGAGGCAGGGGCGAGAGGAGCTTGACAGGGGCGCGGATGGCGATGCGAGATGGTGACCGAGGCGACGCCGGGAGGAACGACGGTGGCCGGCGCCTGGCGACCTTTCAGGCGCGGCACGCGAAGAACGACGTCATGGCGGCGGCTAGAAGCGGTCGGGGGAAGGACGCAAAGGAGGCGGGGCGGAGGCCGGCGCAACGAGATGGCGGCCTGGAGGCGAGGTCCTCCTGACGGGGTGAAGGAGATCACCGGCGAGGCCGAGCTCGCAGGCGGCGGTGGCGGGACGCATGCTCGGTGAGGGGGGAATGCAGAGGAGGGAGACGACGGGGGTTGAGGGAGGACTCGGGCGAGAGAGGCGCGTGAGGTAGGGATCGCGGACGGTGGGGAGTGGGCCACGTGGGGAACATGTTGGGCGGGTCCAGGAGCGGCAGGGTGGGCGGTTGGTTCTGGCGGCGGCAGGGTAGGGAATAGGTGGAACTAGGGTTAGCATAGGGGATTTTAGGGTTAGGGTTTTATATATGGGGTAGTAGGTGGTCTGTCTAGTTGGGCCTTTGGGCCTGACCGGATGGACTGCCTCCCCCTAACAAAATATTTATATTATTTATTTTCTTTTATTTAAAACAAAACATTTAGAAATATGTTTTAGGAAAAAATAAGGATCTGAGAGGAACACGATTTTATATTTGAATTAGAGAAGGGGTATTTGTAGAAAACAAAAATGGGGCTTTTAGCAAAATAGTTTTAGGCAAAAAGATGCATGCTAATGTCATGATGATGCACAAAGTATAAACAACAGTGATTTTCTAGTAGTGGTTTTTGCGGGATGCCACAATTCGACACCACTAACAATGGATCTCACCCTCGAGATCCGCCTCATGGTACCGGGAAGAAGGGCGACGATCTGAATCTTCTCGCTTCGTGTCGATCCTCGCGACACCACTAACAAAGGGGCGTTGTCCGTGATCGTCGAGAGAACACTCCGGAAACAAAGGACGAAGGTAAAGGTATCCACAGATAAAGCCACCTCTAACTTCGATAGAAAGAGAGAACCGATGCATTCTCATCCACTTCAATGTACGCGAGCAAATAGAGTGAGTAGTCGGCATGGGGGCCAATCCATCACGCACGCAAACTATTACTCTGGGCAATCAGTAGAAAAGCATGCAACCATTCTCGAAATCAGACTGAAGATCTCGACAATCGAGGTTCAGAAACAAAGGAGTGATGCAGACTCTGCATCGGATCTGGCATAGATGATGTCGTCGCGTCGGAAAACACCGGAAGGCACGAGAAGGAACAAAGAGAAGTCCACCAGACGAAGGATTCCTCGGATAGCATGAAGACCAGATGTAGCAACACCGTTATCAAAGGAGGGAGTGAAACCCTGAAGGTACGATGGAACCCAACCACGAGAAATCCTGGACTCGAAGAGAGAGAAGAGAGCGGATTCAAAACACGCAGAGGTGAGAGGAGAGCAGCAGAGGGGTAAGGAGTAAAATCAGAACTAATCAGAACTATCCAACCGATTTTGCAAAAATAGTTTTGACACTCTACTTCGGCCGTTAGCTAGGTTATCCTACAGGCTGGACTTGTGGGGTATCGCAACTGCTGAGCTCTGATACCACTCTGTAACACCCTCAGAATCGGCCCTATGCAAGTTTAAGCGAATCCCGCCAAACCCGCATAGAAACGATTCAAAGGTGCCCACCAGGCACTTGCGTGCGGGTGGAAAACGAAGTAATATCATTACACAATAGTCCACGATGGAACCCACAGAACATATATATACAACAACGACTCAAAGAGTCAAGAATGCAGATATACAGTACAAAGATCCAAATCACCTTGAAAACAATACAGCGTCCGACTACGGGCAAGATGCAAATGGGGCTAAGAGCCCTAAAGAATAACCAATGGCGTCCATAACCCTGCCCAGGCCAAGCCGGAAGGGTAACCCTGCTAACGATGTCGATCTCAAAACCTGCTTAAACAAAAGGGGTGCCGACAAAGGGCAAAGGAAAAAGAGAGCGGTCAGTACTGAGGCAAGTACACGGCGAGACTAGAATTCGGCAGTCCTCGCCTACATAGGTATGGTGGACTGAAGCGGCAGCGCAGCATGCACTAAACAACCTATAGAGACTCGATACAAATAGCGGCTATCAGAGAGGGGTAAGAAAGACCTATTCGGAACCAACCTGATACTACCACCAAACATACCCATCCTAGTATTTCCCCCTCGAGACCAAACGAGGAAGTCAACCGAGGAACTCACATCGTTGGGAGTTTTATTTATTCAGTTATCGTTGCAGCAATTACTAGTCAGGTATAGATAGTCATCCGGATATAATAAGCAGTGGGCACTTTTAGTTAACCATTCCATTGTAGTTGCAACACTTACTAGTCAGACACAATTAGCATGAGATATCCCAAACCCAGCAGTTGTTGGTACTTTTATTTAGCCATTCCGTTGTATTGGAGCTGATTACTAGTCATATCGGATACAAGTCAATTTATAACAGTAAACTTTAGTTATAGTTGTCTATGATCGAGAACTGTGCTCCAAGTCGTCCATAACCGCAGACACGGCTTTTCGAAAAGATTTAACCCTGCAGGGGTGCACCAAAGTATCCACACGCACTTCGACCCTTTTTGCCAGATCAGTTAACATACACCCATCGGTATGTCGGCGGGGCCTAAGTCATGACGTTTCCCAGACCCAAAGCAAGTACATGGGGGCCACCCCACTAAGCTACCCGCAACGAAGTTGGCCGGCTCCAGAACGGACCCAGGGTTTGCGTCAGTGGCTGTAAACGACTGGGAACCCGAAAGTGTGACTGGGCTTGTCGATACCGCGAAAACACTCCGCAATCCTAAACAGTACAGGTGCTCCACGCACAATCTTAAATAAAGCAGTAAGCATGGCATAAGTACAGGATAGTAATAAAGCCTCAAACTACTTTGTGGCCCCCGGTACAGTACTTTGAAATCAGGTACAAATCGATGGGGGTGCCCACACACCCCACCTGTGGTTAGCGCGCTCGATCTCGGAACAGGTGTCAAGAACTCGGGGTCCTACGGGACACCAGTGAGCGGTTAAAAACCAATTATTGTCTATTACCCACCGGTGCCTCTGCGTTTACCTACTTTCAATTTTAGTTATTAAACAATAATTAAAGTCTTGATCATCTCCAACATTAAACATGCGGCAATACTCCAACAACTGTGGTACTTGATGACACGCAACAGCACTTGAGCAAGCGACTACGACGCGCAAGCCCAACTATCTACCAATCAACAGGTAATAGGATGTGTCTAAGGCAATATAAGGATGCAAGGGATTTCATGGGTACGAAAACTAGAGCATCGCAACACAGATAGCAATAGATCAAAAGGAAGAAACAAGGACTAAAAAGGTAAAATAGGTAGAAAGGGGGAGAATGCTCGCCTGAAAACATTGCCGAAGGTTCATCCAAAGGTCGGGGCGAAGCTCACATCAACTCAACGGCCTTATCCGCGAAGAAGCAAAACACTAGAATAAACACCGGATGCACTATTTAATACTACGGCAAAAGATCAGGCATGATGCATGTATGATGTATGACATGGCAAGATGCGATGCAATTAGGCAATATTAACGGAACCGGGGTCCCGGCAATATTTAAGTGGTTCAAGTTGTTCAGATACCCCACAATTTAAATGTTGTCTTAACATGGCAAAAGATAGCACCGGTTCGCTACACCAATTTAAATGGGACCAATATAAGACTAGATTTGCCCGCATATGGATCCCATATTTAATTTAGGTGATTCGTCGAAACACCCCCAAACACCCATAATATGTATGCAAGCATGATCAATTATATGCAACAAGTATGATATGTCAATTTATAAAATAGAGGCTCGGGAGGGGTCACACATGGGGGTTTGTGGAGATCTTGGGGTTCCGAGGGTCGCGGGCTTGGTCTTGGGTTCCGGGGAGGCGATATTGCCATTCCAAATAGGAGAACTTGAGCCGAGAAGGAGATCTTGTCGCACCCGAAGAGAAACTAGAAGACCGTGATGGAGATCTTGTCGGGGTGTCGGAACCGAAGAACTTGGCGGTCGATGAAGTCGGTGGCCTTCGGAAGATCAAGGCGTTAGGACAGTTTCCGGCGTCAGACACTCTGGCATTGGTCTTTTCTAGCAAACCCTTTGCAGCCACAGATTAAAGAGATGGTATAGCGACAGTTACATCAGGAACACGCCACCAGGCACTAGCAACACCATCAATCACATGGGCAAGGACACGCGCAGTAGTGCAGACACGCGAGCACCAAGAGCATGGACTCAGTGGGCTTGTCTTCGATCTGAGTATCCTCTGGGCAAAAGAGCAAGCAAAGGATGCATACACCGAAGCCATGATAGGGCCGACGAGCAGCAGGACAGAGGACGGTCGGACGAGGAGGCACGATGAATGGCGACAGTTCGATGCAGGGCCGACAGGCGGGAGGCGAGGAGGCCATGGCCTTGGGATGGGGAGGTCGAAGGAGGCGTCCATGGCGCGGCCGACGAGGAGGAGGGCGGGCGCTGCTGCTCGCGGGAAGGGGCGCAGAGGCGAGGAAAAGGGTCCTGGCGGCACCGACAGCTGCGCTCGGCAGGAAGGCAGGCGGCCGATGCGGCGGAGAGGAAGGCACGTGGCGGTGGCCAGCTCTGGCAGGGGCGCGAGCGAGCATGGCCACTGGCGCTCAGATGCGAGAGGAGGGGCGCGCGGCCAGACGCGGACGAGGGAGGCCAGCGCAGGAGAAGCTTGGGGGCGCCGGATCCGCTGGCGGCGACGCTACAGGGAGGATGCGAGGGAGGCCGAGCGTGGTTCGGGAAGGGTGGAGGCAGGGGCGAGAGGAGCTTGACAGGGGCGCGGATGGCGATGCGAGATGGTGACCGAGGCGACGCCGGGAGGAACGACGGCGGCCGGCGCCTGGCAACCTTGCAGGCGCGGCACGCGAAGAACGACGTCACGGCGGCGGCTGGAAGCGATCGGGGGAAGGACGCAGAGGAGGCGGGGCGGAGGCCGGCGCGACGAGATGGTGGCCTGGAGGCGAGGTCCTCCTGACGGGGTGAAGGAGATCACCGGCGAGGCCGAGCTCGCAGGCGGCGGTGGCGGGACGCATGCTCGGTGAGGGGGGGAATGCAGAGGAGGGAGGCGACGGGGGTTGAGGGAGGACTCGGGCGAGAGAGGCGCGTGAGGTAGGGATCGCGGACGGTGGGGAGTGGGCCGCGTGGGGAACATGTTGGGTGGGTCCAGGAGCGGCAGGGTGGGCGGTTGGTTCTGGCGGCGGCAGGGTAGGGAATAGGTGGAACTAGGGTTAGCATAGGGGATTTTAGGGTTAGGGTTTTATATATGGGGTAGTAGGTGGTCTGTCTAGTTGGGCCTTTGGGCCTGACCCGATGGACTGCCTCCCCCTAACAAAATATTTATATTATTTATTTTCTTTTATTTAAAACAAAACATTTACAAATATGTTTTAGGCAAAAATAAGGATCTGAGAGGAACACGATTTTATATTTGAATTAGAGAAGGGGTATTTGTAGAAAACAAAAATGGGGCTTTTAGCAAAATAGTTTTAGGCAAAAAGATGCATGCTAATGTCATGATGATGCACAAAGTATAAACAACAGCGATTTTCTAGTAGTGGTTTTTGCGGGATGACACATAGTTTAAGAAAGGAACGCACATGCAATGACACTATGGATCCAAGTGGTTTAGGAAAAGAAGGCACATGAAATTACTCTGGTGCTGGTTTAGGAAAGGAACACACATGCAATGACTCTGGTGGTGGTTTAAGAAAGAAACACACATGCAATGACACTCGTGGATCCATGTGGTTTAGGAAAAGAAGACACATGCAATGACTCTGGTGGTGGTTTAGGAAAGCAAGACACATGCAATGACTCTGGTGGTGGTTTTGGAAAGGAACACACATGCAATGACTCTAGAGGTGGTTTAGGAAAGGAAGACACAGGCAATGACTGTGGTGGATCCATGTTGTTTAGGAAAAGAAGTCACATGCAATGACTCTTGTGGTGCTTTAGGAAAGGAACAAACATCTAATGACTCTGGTGGTGGTTTAAGAAAGGAAGACACATGCAATGACACTAGTGTATCCATGTGGTTTAGGAAAAGAAGAGACATGCAATGACTTTGGTGGTGGTTTAGGAAAGGAACACACACGCAAAGACTCTGGTGGTGGTTTAAAAAGTAACACACATGCAATGACACTGGTGGATCCACGTGGTTTAGGAAAGGACACACATGCAATGACTCTGGTGGGGGTTTAGCAAAGTAACACACATGCAATGACTCTGGTGCTGGTTTAGGAACGGAACACACATGCAATGACACTGGTGGATCCATGTGGTTTAGGAAAAGAAGACACATGCAATGGCTCTGGTGGTGGTTTATAAAATGAACACACATGCAATGAATCTGGTGGTTGTTTAAGAATGTAAAACACATGCAATGACGCTAGTGGATCCATGTGGTTTAGGAAACGAAGACACATGCAATGACTCTCGTGGTGGTTTAGGAAAGGAACACACATGCAATGACACTTGTGGTGGTTTAGGAAAAGAAGACACATGAAATGACTCTGGTGGTGGTTTAGAAAACAATACACGTGTAATGACTCTAGTGGTGGTTTTGGAAAAGAACACACATTCAATCACTCTAGTGGTGGTTTAGGAAAGAAACACACATGCAATGACTCTGGTGGTGGTTTAGGAAAGGAACAAACATGGAATGACTCTGGTGGTAGTTTAGGGAAGGAAGACACATGTAATGACTCTCGTGGATCCATGTGGTCTAGGAAAAGAAGACACATGCAATGACTCCGGTGGTTTAGGAAAGGAACACACATGCAATGACTCTGGTGGTGGTTTAACAACGGAACACACATGCAATGACACTGGTGGATCCATGTGGTATAGGAAAAGAAGACACATGCAATGACTCTGGTGGGGGTTTAGGAAAGGAACACACATGCAATGACTCTGGTGGTGGTTTAGGAAAGAAAGACACATGCAATGACTCTGGTGGATCCATGTGGTTTAGGAAAAGAAGACACGTGCCATAAATTTGGTGGTGGTTTAGGAATGGAAGACACATGCAATGACTCTGGTGGTGGTTTAGGAAAATAAGACACATGCAATGACTCCGATGGTGGTTTAGGAAAGAAACACACATGCAATGACTGTGTTGGTGGTTTAATAAAAGAACAGACATGCAATGACTCTGGTGGATCCATGTGGTTTAGGAAAGGCAGGCACATGCAATGACTCTGGTGCTGGTTTAGGAAAGGAACACACATGCAATGACTCTATGGTGGTTTAAGAAAGGAACACATGAAATGACACTGGTGGATCCATGTGGTTTACGAAAGGACACACATGCAATGACTCTGGTGGGGGTTTAGCAAAGTAACACACATGCAATGATTCTGGTGCTGGTTTAGGAACGGAACATACATGCAATGACACTGGTGGATCCATGTGGTTTAGGAAAAGAAGACACATGCAATGACTCTGGTGGTGGTTTAAGAATGTAAAACACATGCAATGACGCTAGTGGATCCATGTGGTTTAGGAAACGAAGACACATGCAATGACTCTCGTGGTGGTTTAGGAAAGGAACACACATGCAATGACACTTGTGGTGGTTTAGGAAAAGAAGACACATGGAATGACTCTGGTGGTGGTTTAGGAAAGGAAGACACATGCAATGACTCTAGTGGTGGTTTAAGAATGGAACACACATGCAATGACACTAGTGGATCTATTTGGTTTAGGAAAGTAACACACATGCAATAACTCTAGTGGTGGCTTAAGAAAGGAACACACGTGTAATGACACTGGTGGATCCATGTGGTTTAGGAAAAGAACAGACATGCAATGACCCTAGTTGTGGTTTAGGAAAGGAAGACACATGCAATGATTCTGTTGGTAGTTCTAGAAAGGAACACACACATGCAATAACTCTGGTGGATCCATGTGGTTTAGGAAAAGAAGACAAATGCAATGACTCTAGTGGTGGTTTAGGAAAGGAACACACATGCAATGACACTGGTGGATCCATCTGGTTTAGGAAAAGAAGACACATGCAATGACTATGGTGGTGGTTTAGGAAAGGAACACACATGCAATGACTCTTGTATATCCATGTGGTTTAGAAAAACAACACACATGCAATGACTCTGGTGGTGGTTTATAAAAGGAACACACATGCAATGACACTGGTGAATCCATGTGGTTTAGGAAAAAAGACACATGCAATGACTCTGGTGCTGGTTTTGGAAAGGAACACACATGCAATGACTCTGGTGGAGGTTTAGGAAAGGAACTCACATGAAATGACTCTGCTAGTGGTTTAGGGAAATAAGACACATGCAATGACTCTGGTGGTCGTTTAGGAAAGGAACACACATGCAATGACTATGGTGTTGGTTTAGGAAAGGAAGACACATGCAATGACTCTGCTGGTGGTTTAGGAAAGGAACACATATTCAATGACTCTGGTGGTGGTTTTGGAAAAGAAGACACATGCAATGACTCTGGTGGTGGTTTAGGAAAAGAACACACATGCAATGACTCTAGTGGTGGTTTAGGAAAAGAACACACATTCAATGACTCTACAAGTGGTTTAGGAAAGGAACACGCATGCAATGACTCTAGTGGTGGTTTAGGAAAAGAAGACACATGCAATGACTCTGGTGGTGGTTTAGGATAGGAACACACATGCAATGACTCCGGTGGTGGTTTAAGAAAGGAACACACATGCAATAACACTTGTCGGGGCCATGTGGTTTAGGAAAGTAACACACATGCAATGACTCTGGTGGTGGTTTAGCAAAGTAACACACATGCAATGACTCTCGTGCTGGTTTAGGAAAGGAACACACATGCAATGACACTGGTGGATCCATGTGGTTTAGGAAAAGAAGACACATGCAATGACTCTGGTGGTGGTTTAATAAAGGAACACACATGCAATGACTCTGGTGGTCGTTTAGGAAAATAAGACACATGCAATGACTCTAGTGGTGGTTTAGGAAAGGAAGACAGATGCAATGACTCTGGTGGTAGTTTAAGAAAGGAACGCACATGCAATGACACTGTGGATCCAAGTGGTTTAGGAAAAGAAGGCACATGAAATTACTCTGGTGCTGGTTTAGGAAAGGAAGACACACGCAATGACTCTGGTGGTGGTTTAGGAAAGGAACACACACGCAAAGACACTGGTGGATCCACGTGGTTTAGGAAAGGACACACATGCAATGACTCTGGTGGGGGTTTAGCAAAGTAAGACACATGCAATGACTCTGGTGCTGGTTTAGGAACGGAACACACATGCAATGACACTGGTGGATCCATGTGGTTTAGGAAAAGAAGACACATGCAATGACTCTGGTGGTGGTTTATAAAATGAACACACATGCAATGAATCTGGTGGTTGTTTAAGAATGTAAAACACATGCAATGACGCTAGTGGATCCATGTGGTTTAGGAAACGAAGACACATGCAATGACTCTCGTGGTGGTTTAGGAAAGGAACACACATGCAATGACACTTGTGGTGGTTTAGGAAAAGAAGACACATGAAATGACTCTGGTGGTGGTTTAGAAAACAATACACGTGTAATGACTCTAGTGGTGGTTTTGGAAAAGAACACACATTCAATCACTCTAGTGGTGGTTTAGGAAAGAAACACACATGCAATGACTCTGGTGGTGGTTTAGGAAAGGAACAAACATGGAATGACTCTGGTGGTAGTTTAGGGAAGGAAGACACATGTAATGACTCTCGTGGATCCATGTGGTCTAGGAAAAGAAGACACATGCAATGACTCCGGTGGTTTAGGAAAGGAACACACATGCAATGACTCTGGTGGTGGTTTAACAACGGAACACACATGCAATGACACTGGTGGATCCATGTGGTATAGGAAAAGAAGACACATGCAATGACTCTGGTGGTGGTTTAGGAAAGGAACACACATGCAATGACTCTGGTGGTGGTTTAGGAAAGAAAGACACATGCAATAACTCTGGTGGATCCATGTTGTTTAGGAAAAGAAGACACATGGAATAACTCTAGTGGTGGTTTAGGAAAAGAAACACATGCAATGACTCTGGTGGTGGTTAAGGAAAGGAACTCACATGCAATAACTCTGGTGGTGGTTTAAGAAAGGAAAACACATGCAATGACACTGGTGGATCCATGTGGTTTAGGAAAAGAAGACAAATGCAATGACTCTGATGGTGGTTTAATAAAGGAACACACATGCAATGACTCTTTTGGTGGTTTAAGAAAGGAACACACATGTAATGACACTGGTGGATCCATGTGGTTTAGGAAAAGAAGACACATGCAATGACTCTGGTGGTGGTTTAGGAAAGGAACACACATGCAATGACTCTGAGGGTGGTATAGGAAAGGAACACACATGCAATGACTATGGTGGTGGTTTAGGAAACGAAGACACATGCAATGACTCTGGAGGATCGATGTGCTTTAGGAAAAGAAGACACATGCCATAAATTTGGTGGTGGTTTAGGAATGGAAGACACATGCAATGACTCTGGTGGTGGTTTAGGAAAATAATACACATGCAATGACTCCGGTGGTGGTTTAGAAAAGGAACACACATGCAATGACAGTGTTGGTGGTTTAATAAAAGAACAGACATGCAATGACTCTGGTGGATCCATGTGGTTTAGGAAAAGAAGGCACGTGCAATGACTCTGGTGCTGGTTTAGGAAAGGAACACACATGCAATGAGTCTGTGGTGGTTTAAGAAAGGAACACATGAAATGACACTGGTGGATCCATGTGGTTTAGGAAAGGACACACATGCAATGACTCTGGTGGGGGTTTAGCAAAGTAACACACATGCAATGACTCTGGTGCTGGTTTAGGAACGGAACATACATGCAATGACACTGGTGGATTCATGTGGTTTAGGAAAAGAAGACACATGCAATGACTCTGGTGGTGGTTTATAAAATGAACACACATGCAATGACTCTGGTGGTGGTTTAAGAATGTAAAACACATGCAATGACGCTAGTGGATCCATGTGGTTTAGGAAACGAAGACACATGCAATGACTCTCGTGGTGGTTTAGGAAAGGAACGAACATGCAATGACACTTGTGGTGGTTTAGG
This sequence comes from Avena sativa, assembly GCA_916181665.1. Lineage (NCBI taxonomy): Eukaryota > Viridiplantae > Streptophyta > Magnoliopsida > Poales > Poaceae > Avena > Avena sativa. The sequence continues at coordinate 369,409,926 of OV702291.1, read as the reverse complement.
AAAAGAAGACACATGAAATGACTCTGGTGGTGGTTTAGGAAAGGAAGACACATGCAATGACTCTAGTGGTGGTTTAAGAATGGAACACACATGCAATGACACTAGTGGATCTATTTGGTTTAGGAAAGTAACACACATGCAATGACTCTAGTGGTGGATTAAGAAAGGAACACACGTGTAATGACACTGGTGGATCCATGTGGTTTAGGAAAAGAACACACATGCAATGACTCTAGTTGTGGTTTAGGAAAGGAAGACACATGCAATGACTCTGTTGGTAGTTCTAGAAAGGAACACACACATGCAATGACTCTGGTGGATCCATGTGGTTTAGGAAAAGAAGACAAATGCAATGAATCTAGTGGTGGTTTAGGAAAGGAACACACATGCAATGACACTGGTGGATCCATGTGGTTTAGGAAAAGAAGACACATGCAATGACTATGGTGGTGGTTTAGGAAAGGAACACACATGCAATGACTCTGGTATATCCATGTGGTTTAGAAAAACAACACACATGCAATGACTCTGGTGGTGGTTTATAAAAGGAACACACATGCAATGACACTGGTGAATCCATGTGGTTTAGGAAAAAAGACACATGCAATGACTCTGGTGCTGGTTTTGGAAAGGAACACACATACAATGACTCTGGTGGAGGTTTAGGAAAGGAACTCACATGAAATGACTCTGCTGGTGGTTTAGGGAAATAAGACACATGCAATGACTCTGGTGGTCGTTTAGGAAAGGAACACACATGCAATGACTATGGTGTTGGTTTAGGAAAGGAAGACACATGCAATGACTCTGCTGGTGGTTTAGGAAAGGAACACATATTCAATGACTCTAGTGGTGGTTTTGGAAAAGAAGACACATGCAATGACTCTCGTGGTGGTTTAGGAAAAGAACACACATGCAATGACTCTAGTGGTGGTTTAGGAAAAGAACATACATTCAATGACTCTACAAGTGGTTTAGGAAAGGAACACGCATGTAATGAATCTAGTGGTGGTTTAGGAAAAGAAGACACATGCAATGACTTGGATCCATGTGGTTTAGGAAAAGAAGACACATGCAATGACTCTGGTGGTGGTTTAGGATAGGAACACACATGCAATGACTCCGGTGGTGGTTTAAGAAAGGAACACACATGCAATAACACTCGTCGGGTCCATGTGGATTAGGAAAGGAACACACATGCAATGACTCCGGTGGTGGTTTAAGATAGGAACACACATGCAATAACACTCGTCGGGTCCATGTGGTTTAGGAAAGGAACACACATGCAATGACTCTGGTGGTGGTTTAGCAAAGTAACACACATGCAATGACTCTGGTGATGGTTTAGGAAAGGAACACACATGCAATGACACTGGTGGATCCATGTGGTTTAGGAAAAGAAGACACATGCAATGACTCTGGTGGTTTAATAAAGGAACACACATGCAATGACTCTGGTGGTCGTTTAGGAAAATAAGACACATGCAATGACTCTAGTGGTGGTTTAGGAAAGGAAGACAGATGCAATGACTCTGGTGGTAGTTTAAGAAAGGAACGCACATGCAATGACACTGTGGATCCAAGTGGTTTAGGAAAATAAGGCACATGAAATTACTCTGGTGCTGGTTTAGGAAAGGAACACACATGCAATGACTCTGGTGGTTAAGAAAGAAACACACATGCAATGACACTGGTGGATCCATGTGGTTTAGGAAAAGAAGACACATGCAATGACTCTGGTGGTGGTTTAGGAAAGGAACACACATGCAATGACTCTGGTGGTGGTTTTGGAAAGGAACACACATGCAATGACTCTAGAGGTGGTTTAGGAAAGGAAGACACAGTCAATGACTGTGGTGGATCCATGTGGTTTAGGAAAAGAAGTCACATGCAATGACTCTTGTGGTGCTTTAGGAAAGGAACAAACATCTAATGACTCTGGTGGTGGTTTAAGAAAGGAAGACACATGCAATGACACTAGTGTATCCATGTGGTTTAGGAAAAGAAGAGACATGCAATGACTTTGGTGGTGGTTTAGGAAAGGAACACACACGCAAAGACTCTGGTGGTGGTTTAAAAAGGAACACACATGCAATGACACTGGTGGATCCACGTGGTTTAGTAAAGGACACACATGCAAAGTAACACACATGCAATGACTCTGGTGCTGGTTTAGGAACAGAACACACATGCAATGACACTGGTGGATCCATGTGGTTTAGGAAAAGAAGACACATGCAATGACTCTGGTGGTGGTTTATAAAATGAACACACATGCAATGAATCTGGTGGTTGTTTAAGAATGTAAAACACATGCAATGACGCTAGTGGATCCATGTGGTTTAGGAAATGAAGACACATGCAATGACTCTCGTGGTGGTTTAGGAAAGGAACACACATGCAATGACACTTGTGGTGGTTTAGGAAAAGAAGACACATGAAATGACTCTGGTGGTGGTTTAGAAAACAATACACGTGTAATGACTCTAGTGGTGGTTTTGGAAAAGAACACACATTCAATCACTCTAGTGGTGGTTTAGGAAAGAAACACACATGCAATGACTCTGGTGGTGGTTTAGGAAAGGAACAAACATGGAATGACTCTGGTGGTGGTTTAGGGAAGGAAGACACATGTAATGACTCTCGTGGATCCATGTGGTCTAGGAAAAGAAGACACATGCAATGACTCCGGTGGTTTAGGAAAGGAACACACATGCAATGACTCTGGTGGTGGTTTAACAACGGAACACACATGCAATGACACTGGTGGATCCATGTGGTATAGGAAAAGAAGTCACATGCAATGACTCTGGTGGTGGTTTAGGAAAGGAACACACATGCAATGACTCTGGTGGTGGTTTAGGAAAGAAAGACACATGCAATAACTCTGGTGGATACATGTTGTTTAGGAAAAGAAGACACATGGAATAACTCTAGTGGTGGTTTAGGAAAAGAAACACATGCAATGACTCTGGTGGTGGTTAAGGAAAGGAACTCACATGCAATAACTCTGGTGGTGGTTTAAGAAAGGAAAACACATGCAATGACACTGGTGGATCCATGTGGTTTAGGAAAAGAAGACAAATGCAATGACTCTGATGGTGGTTTAATAAAGGAACACACATGCAATGACTCTTGTGGTGGTTTAAGAAGGAACACACATGTAATGACACTGGTGGATCCATGTGGTTTAGGAAAAGAAGACACATGCAATGACTCTGGTGGTGGTTTAGGAAAGGAACACACATGCAATGACTCTGAGGGTGGTATAGGAAAGGAACACACATGCAATGACTATGGTGGTGGTTTAGGAAACGAAGACACATGCAATGACTCTGGAGGATCCATGTGCTTTAGGAAAAGAAGACACATGCCATAAATTTGGTGGTGGTTTAGGAATGGAAGACACATGCAATGACTCTGGTGGTGGTTTAGGAAAATAAGACACATGCAATGACTCCGGTGGTGGTTTAGGAAAGGAACACACATGCAATGACAGTGTTGGTGGTTTAATAAAAGAACAGACATGCAATGACTCTGGTGGATCCATGTGGTTTAGGAAAAGAAGGCACATGCAATGACTCTGGTGCTGGTTTAGGAAAGGAACACACATGCAATGACTCTGTGGTGGTTTAAGAAACGAACAGATGAAATGACACTAGTGGATCCATGTGGTTTAGGAAAGGACACACATGCAATGACTCTGGTGGGGGTTTAGCAAAGTAACACACATGCAATGACTCTGGTGCTGGTTTAGGAACGGAACATACATGCAATGACACTGGTGGATTCATGTGGTTTAGGAAAAGAAGACACATGCAATGACTCTGGTGGTGGTTTATAAAATGAACACACATGCAATGACTCTGGTGGTGGTTTAAGAATGTAAAACACATGCAATGACGCTAGTGGATCCATGTGGTTTAGGAAACGAAGACACATGCAATGACTCTCGTGGTGGTTTAGGAAAGGAACACACATGCAATGACACTTGTAGTGGTTTAGGAAAAGAAGACACATGAAATGACTCTGATGGTGGTTTAGGAAAGGAAGACACATGCAATGACTCTAGTGGTGGTTTAAGAATGGAACACACATGCAATGACACTAGTGGATCTATTTGGTTTAGGAAAGTAACACACATGCAATGACTCTAGTGGTGGTTTAAGAAAGGAACACACGTGTAATGACACTGGTGGATCCATGTGGTTTAGGAAAAGAACACACATGCAATGACTCTAGTTGTGGTTTAGGAAAGGAAGACACATGCAATGACTCTGTTGGTAGTTCTAGAAAGGAACACACACATGCAATGACTCTGGTGGATCCATGTGGTTTAGGAAAAGAAGACAAATGCAATGACTCTAGTGGTGGTTTAGGAAAGGAACACACATGCAATGACACTGGTGGATCCATGTGTTTTAGGAAAAGAAGACACATGCAATGACTATGGTGGTGGTTTAGGAAAGGAACACACATGCAATGACTCTGGTATATCCATGTGGTTTAGAAAAACAACACTCATGCAATGACTCTGGTGGTGGTTTATAAAAGGAACACACATGCAATGACACTGGTGAATCCATGTGGTTTAGGAAATAAGACACATGCAATGACTCTGGTGCTGGTTTTGGAAAGGATCACACATGCAATGACTCTGGTGGAGGTTTAGGAAAGGAACTCACATGAAATGACTCTGCTGGTGGTTTAGGGAAATAAGACACATGCCATGACTCTGGTGGTCGTTTAGGAAAGGAACACAAATGCAATGACTATGGTGTTGGTTTAGGAAAGGAAGACACATGCAATGACTCTGCTGGTGGTTTAGGAAAGGAACACATATTCAATGACTCTGGTGGTTTTGGAAAAGAAGACACATGCAATGACTCTCGTGGTGGTTTAGGAAAAGAACACACATGCAATGACTCTAGTGGTGGTTTAGGAAAAGAACACACATTCAATGACTCTACAAGTGGTTTAGGAAAGGAACACGCATGCAATGAATCTAGTGGTGGTTTAGGAAAAGAAGACACATGCAATGACTTGGATCCATGTGGTTTAGGAAAAGAAGACACATGCAATGACTCTGGTGGTGGTTTAGGATAGGAACACACATGCAATGACTCCGGTGGTGGTTTAAGAAAGGAACACACATGCAATAACACTCGTCGGGTCCATGTGGTTTAGGAAAGGAACACACATGCAATGACTCCGGTGGTGGTTTAAGATAGGAACACACATGCAATAACACTCGTCGGGTCCATGTGGTTTAGGAAAGGAACACACATGCAATGACTCTGGTGGTGGTTTAGCAAAGTCACACACATGCAATGACTCTGGTGCTGGTTTAGGAAAGGAACACACATGCAATGACACTGGTGGATCCATGTGGTTTAGGAAAAGAAGACACATGCAATGACTCTGGTGGTTTAATAAAGGAACACACATGCAATGACTCTGGTGGTCGTTTAGGAAAATAAGACACATGCAATGACTCTAGTGGTGGTTTAGGAAAGGAAGACAGATGCAATGACTCTGGTGGTAGTTTAAGAAAGGAACGCACATGCAATGACACTGTGGATCCAAGTGGTTTAGGAAAAGAAGGCACATGAAATTACTCTGGTGCTGGTTTAGGAAAGGAACACACATGCAATGACTCTGGTGGTGGTTTAAGAAAGAAACACACATGCAATGACACTGGTGGATCCATGTGGTTTAGGAAAAGAAGACACATGCAATGACTCTGGTGGTGGTTTAGGAAAGGAAGACACATGCGATGACTCTGGTGGTGGTTTTGGAAAGGAACACACATGCAATGACTCTAGAAGTGGTTTAGGAAAGGAAGACACAGGCAATGACTGTGGTGGATCCATGTGGTTTAGGAAAAGAAGTCACATGCAATGACTCTTGTGGTGCTTTAGGAAAGGAACAAACATCTAATGACTCTGGTGGTGGTTTAAGAAAGGAAGACACATGCAATGACACTAGTGTATCCATGTGGTTTAGGAAAAGAAGAGACATGCAATGACTTTGGTGGTGGTTTAGGAAAGGAACACACACGCAAAGACTCTGGTGGTGGTTTAAAAAGGAACACACATGCAATGACACTGGTGGATCCACGTGGTTTAGGAAAGGACACACATGCAAAGTAACACACATGCAATGACTCTGGTGCTGGTTTAGGAACAGAACACACATGCAATGACACTGGTGGATCCATGTGGTTTAGGAAAAGAAGACACATGCAATGACTCTGGTGGTGGTTTATAAAATGAACACACATGCAATGAATCTGGTGGTTGTTTAAGAATGTAAAACACATGCAATGACGCTAGTGGATCCATGTGGTTTAGGAAATGAAGACACATGCAATGACTCTCGTGGTGGTTTAGGAAAGGAACACACATGCAATGACACTTGTGGTGGTTTAGGAAAAGAAGACACATGAAATGACTCTGGTGGTGGTTTAGAAAACAATACACGTGTAATGACACTAGTGGTGGTTTTGGAAAATAACACACATTCAATCACTCTAGTGGTGGTTTAGGAAAGAAACACACATGCAATGACTCTGGTGGTGGTTTAGGAAAGGAACAAACATGGAATGACTCTGGTGGTGGTTTAGGGAAGGAAGACACATGTAATGACTCTCGTGGATCCATGTGGTCTAGGAAAAGAAGACACATGCAATGACTCCGGTGGTTTAGGAAAGGAACACACATGCAATGACTCTGGTGGTGGTTTAACAACGGAACACACATGCAATGACACTGGTGGATCCATGTGGTATAGGAAAAGAAGACACATGCAATGACTCTGGTGGTGGTTTAGGAAAGGAACACACATGCAATGACTCTGGTGGTGGTTTAGGAAAGAAAGACACATGCAATAACTCTGGTGGATCCATGTTGTTTAGGAAAAGAAGACACATGGAATAACTCTAGTGGAGGTTTAGGAAAAGAAACACATGCAATGACTCTGGTGGTGGTTAAGGAAAGGAACTCACATGCAATAACTCTGGTGGTGGTTTAAGAAAGGAAAACACATGCAATGACACTGGTGGATCCATGTGGTTTAGGAAAAGAAGACAAATGCAATGACTCTGATGGTGGTTTAATAAAGGAACACACATGCAATGACTCTTGTGGTGGTTTAAGAAAGGAACACACATGTAATGACACTGGTGGATCCATGTGGTTTAGGAAAAGAAGACACATGCAATGACTCTGGTGGTGGTTTAGGAAAGGAACACACATGCAATGACTCTGAGGGTGGTATAGGAAAGGAACACACATGCAATGACTATGTTGGTGGTTTAGGAAACGAAGACACATGCAATGACTCTGGTGGATCCATGTGCTTTAGGAAAAGAAGACACATGCCATAAATTTGGTGGTGGTTTAGGAATGGAAGACACATGCAATGACTCTGGTGGTGGTTTAGGAAAATAAGACACATGCAATGACTCCGGTGGTGGTTTAGGAAAGGAACACACATGCAATGACAGTGTTGGTGGTTTAATAAAAGAACAGACATGCAATGACTCTGGTGGATCCATGTGGTTTAGGAAAAGAAGGCACATGCAATGACTCTGGTGCTGGTTTAGGAAAGGAACACACATGCAATGACTCTGTGGTGGTTTAAGAAACGAACAGATGAAATGACACTGGTGGATCCATGTGGTTTAGGAAAGGACACACATGCAATGACTCTGGTGGGGGTTTAGCAAAGTAACACACATGCAATGACTCTGGTGCTGGTTTAGGAACGGAACATACATGCAATGACACTGGTGGATTCATGTGGTTTAGGAAAAGAAGACACATGCAATGACTCTGGTGGTGGTTTATAAAATGAACACACATGCAATGACTCCGGTGGTGGTTTAAGAATGTAAAACACATGCAATGACGCTAGTGGATCCATGTGGTTTAGGAAACGAAGACACATGCAATGACTCTCGTGGTGGTTTAGGAAAGGAACACACATGCAATGACACTTGTGGTGGTTTAGGAAAAGAAGACACATGAAATGACTCTGATGGTGGTTTAGGAAAGGAAGACACATGCAATGACTCTAGTGGTGGTTTAAGAATGGAACACACATGCAATGACACTAGTGGATCTATTTGGTTTAGGAAAGTAACACACATGCAATGACTCTAGTGGTGGTTTAAGAAAGGAACACACGTGTAATGACACTGGTGGATCCATGTGGTTTAGGAAAAGAACACACATGCAATGACTCTAGTTGTGGTTTAGGAAAGGAAGACACATGCAATGACTCTGTTGGTAGTTCTAGAAAGGAACACACACATGGAATGACTCTGGTGGATCCATGTGGTTTAGGAAAAGAAGACAAATGCAATGACTCTAGTGGTGGTTTAGGAAAGGAACACACATGCAATGACACTGGTGGATCCATGTGGTTTAGGAAAAGAAGACACATGCAATGACTATGGTGGTGGTTTAGGAAAGGAACACACATGCAATGACTCTGGTATATCCATGTGGTTTAGAAAAACAACACACATGCAATGACTCTGGTGGTTTAAGAAAGGAACACACATGCAATGACACTGGTGAATCCATGTGGTTTAGGAAAAAAAACACATGCAATGACTCTGGTGCTGGTTTTGGAAAGGAACGCACATGCAATGACTCTGGTGGAGGTTTAGGAAAGGAACTCACATGAAATGACTCTGCTGGTGGTTTAGGGAAATAAGACACATGCAATGACTATGGTGGTCGTTTAGGAAAGGAACACACATGCAATGACTATGGTGGTGGTTTAGGAAAGGAAGACACATGCAATGACTCTGCTGGTGGTTTAGGAAAGGAACACATATTCAATGACTCTGGTGGTGGTTTTGGAAAAGAAGACACATGCAATGACTCTGGTGGTGGTTTAGGAAAAGAACACACATGCAATGACTCTAGTGGTGGTTTAGGAAAAGAACACACGTTCAATGACTCTACAAGTGGTTTAGGAAAGGAACACGCATGCAATGACTCTAGTGGTGGTTTAGGAAAAGAACACACGTTCAATGACTCTACAAGTGGTTTAGGAAAGGAACACGCATGCAATGACTCTAGTGGTGGTTTAGGAAAAGAAGACACATGCAATGACTTGGATCCATGTGGTTTAGGAAAAGAAGACACATGCAATGACTCTGGTGGTGGTTTAGGATAGGAACACACATGCAATGACTCCGGTGGTGGTTTAAGAAAGGAACACACATGCAATAACACTCGTCGGGTCCATGTGGTTTAGGAAAGGAACACACGTGCAATGACTCTGGTGGTGGTTTAGCAAAGTAACACACATGCAATGACTCTGGTGCTGGTTTAGGAAAGGAACACACATGCAATGACACTGGTGGATCCATGTGGTTTAGGAAAAGAAGACACACGCAATGACTCTGGTGGTGGTTTAATAAAGGAACACACATGCAATGACTCTGGTGGTCGTTTAGGAAAATAAGACACATGCAATGACTCTGGTGGTGGTTTAGGAAAGGAAGACAGATGCAATGACTCGGGTGGTAGTTTAAGAAAGGAACGCACATGCAATGACACTGTGGATCCAAGTGGTTTAGGAAAAGAAGGCACATGAAATTACTCTGGTGCTGGTTTAGGAAAGGAACACACATGCAATGACTCTGGTGGTGGTTTAAGAAAGAAAAACACATGCAATGACACTGGTGGATCCATGTGGTTTAGGAAAAGAAGACACATGCAATGACTCTGGTGGTGGTTTAGGAAAGGAAGACACATGCAATGACTCTGGTGGTGGTTTTGGAAAGGAACACACATGCAATGACTCTAGAGGTGGTTTAGGAAAGGAAGACACAGGCAATGACTGTGGTGGATCCATGTGGTTTAGGAAAAGAAGACACATGAAATGACTCTGGTGGTGGTTTAGAAAACAATACACGTGTAATGACTCTAGTGGTGGTTTAGGAAAAGAAAACACATTCAATCACTCTAGTGGTGGTTTAGGAAAGAAACACACATGCAATGACTCTGGTGGTGGTTTAGGAAAGGAACAAACATGGAATGACTCTGGTGGTGGTTTAGGGAAGGAAGACACATGTAATGACTCTCGTGGATCCATGTGGTCTAGGAAAAGAAGACACATGCAATGACTCCGGTGGTTTAGGAAAGGAACACACATGCAATGACTCTGGTGGTGGTTTAACAACGGAACACACATGCAATGACACTGGTGGATCCATGTGGTATAGGAAAAGAAGACACATGCAATGACTCTGGTGGTGGTTTAGGAAAGGAACACACATGCAATGACTCTGGTGGTGGTTTAGGAAAGAAAGACACATGCAATAACTCTGGTGGATCCATGTTGTTTAGGAAAAGAAGACACATGGAATAACTCTAGTGGAGGTTTAGGAAAAGAAACACATGCAATGACTCTGGTGGTGGTTAAGGAAAGGAACTCACATGCAATAACTCTGGTGGTGGTTTAAGAAAGGAAAACACATGCAATGACACTGGTGGATCCATGTGGTTTAGGAAAAGAAGACAAATGCAATGACTCTGATGGTGGTTTAATAAAGGAACACACATGCAATGACTCTTGTAGTGGTTTAAGAAAGGAACACACATGTAATGACACTGGTGGATCCATGTGGTTTAGGAAAAGAAGACACATGCAATGACTCTGGTGGTGGTTTAGGAAAGGAACACACATGCAATGACTCTGAGGGTGGTATAGGAAAGGAACACACATGCAATGACTATGTTGGTGGTTTAGGAAACGAAGACACATGCAATGACTCTGGTGGATCCATGTGCTTTAGGAAAAGAAGACACATGCCATAAATTTGGTGGTGGTTTAGGAATGGAAGACACATGCAATGACTCTGGTGGTGGTTTAGGAAAATAAGACACATGCAATGACTCCGGTGGTGGTTTAGGAAAGGAACACACATGCAATGACAGTGTTGGTGGTTTAATAAAAGAACAGACATGCAATGACTCTGGTGGATCCATGTGGTTTAGGAAAAGAAGGCACATGCAATGACTCTGGTGCTGGTTTAGGAAAGGAACACACATGCAATGACTCTGTGGTGGTTTAAGAAACGAACAGATGAAATGACACTGGTGGATCCATGTGGTTTAGGAAAGGACACACATGCAATGACTCTGGTGGGGGTTTAGCAAAGTAACACACATGCAATGACTCTGGTGCTGGTTTAGGAACGGAACATACATGCAATGACACTGGTGGATTCATGTGGTTTAGGAAAAGAAGACACATGCAATGACTCTGGTGGTGGTTTATATAATGAACACACATGCAATGACTCCGGTGGTGGTTTAAGAATGTAAAACACATGCAATGACGCTAGTGGATCCATGTGGTTTAGGAAACGAAGACACATGCAATGACTCTCATGGTGGTTTAGGAAAGGAACACACATGCAATGACACTTGTGGTGGTTTAGGAAAAGAAGACACATGAAATGACTCTGATGGTGGTTTAGGAAAGGAAGACACATGCAATGACTCTAGTGGTGGTTTAAGAATGGAACACACATGCAATGACACTAGTGGATCTATTTGGTTTAGGAAAGTAACACACATGTAATGACTCTAGTGGTGGTTTAAGAAAGGAACACGCGTGTAATGACACTGGTGGATCCATGTGGTTTAGGAAAAGAACACACATGCAATGACTCTAGTTGTGGTTTAGGAAAGGAAGACACATGCAATGACTCTGTTGGTAGTTCTAGAAAGGAACACACACATGCAATGACTCTGGTGGATCCATGTGGTTTAGGAAAAGAAGACAAATGCAATGACTCTAGTGGTGGTTTAGGAAAGGAACACACATGCAATGACACTGGTGGATCCATGTGGTTTAGGAAAAGAAGACACATGCAATGACTATGGTGGTGGTTTAGGAAAGGAACACACATGCAATGACTCTGGTATATCCATGTGGTTTAGAAAAACAACACACATGCAATGACTCTGGTGGTTTAAGAAAGGAACACACATGCAATGACACTGGTGAATCCATGTGGTTTAGGAAAAAACACATGCAATGACTCTGGTGCTGGTTTTGGAAAGGAACGCACATGCAATGACTCTGGTGGAGGTTTAGGAAAGGAACTCACATGAAATGACTCTGCTGGTGGTTTAGGGAAATAAGACACATGCAATGACTCTGGTGGTCGTTTAGGAAAGGAACACACATGCAATGACTATGATGGTGGTTTAGGAAAGGAAGACACATGCAATGACTCTGCTGGTGGTTTAGGAAAGGAACACATATTCAATGACTCTGGTGGTGGTTTTGGAAAAGAAGACACATGCAATGACTCTGGTGGTGGTTTAGGAAAAGAACACACATGCAATGACTCTAGTGGTGGTTTAGGAAAAGAACACACGTTCAATGAGTCTACAAGTGGTTTAGGAAAGGAACACGCATGCAATGACTCTAGTGGTGGTTTAGGAAAAGAAGACACATGCAATGACTTGGATCCACGTGGTTTAGGAAAAGAAGACACATGCAATGACTCTGGTGGTGGTTTAGGATAGGAACACACATGCAATGACTCCGGTGGTGGTTTAAGAAAGGAACACACATGCAATAACACTCGTCGGGTCCATGTGGTTTAGGAAAGGAACACACGTGCAATGACTCTGGTGGTGGTTTAGCAAAGTAACACACATGCAATGACTCTGGTGCTGGTTTAGGAAAGGAACAAACATGCAATGACACTGGTGGATCCATGTGGTTTAGGAAAAGAAGACACACGCAATGACTCTGGTGGTGGTTTAATAAAGGAACACACATGCAATGACTCTGGTGGTCGTTTAGGAAAATAAGACACATGCAATGACTCTGGTGGTGGTTTAGGAAAGGAAGACAGATGCAATGACTCTGGTGGTAGTTTAAGAAAGGAACGCACATGCAATGACACTGTGGATCCAAGTGGTTTAGGAAAAGAAGGCACATGAAATTACTCTGGTGCTGGTTTAGGAAAGGAACACACATGCAATGACTCTGGTGGTGGTTTAAGAAAGAAAAACACATGCAATGACACTGGTGGATCCATGTGGTTTAGGAAAAGAAGACACATGCAATGACTCTGGTGGTGGTTTAGGAAAGGAAGACACATGCAATGACTCTGGTGGTGGTTTTGGAAAGGAACACACATGCAATGACTCTAGAGGTGACTCTACTGGTGGTTTAGGAAAGGAACACGCATGAATTACTCTTGTGGTGGTTTAGGAAAAGAAGACACATGCAATGACTTGGATCCATGTGGTTTAGGAAAAGAAGACACATGCAATGACTCTGGTGGTGGTTTAGGAAAGGAAGACACATGCAATGACTCTGGTGGTGGTTTTGGAAAGGAACACACATGCAATGACTCTAGAGGTGGTTTAGGAAAGGAAGACACATGCAATGACACTAGTGTATCCATGTGGTTTAGGAAAAGAAGTCACATGCAATGACTCTTGTGGTGCTTTAGGAAAGGGATAAACATGCAATGACTCTGGTGGTGGTTTAAGAAATGAAGACACATGCAATGACACTAGTGTATCCATGTGGTTTAGTAAAAGAAGAGACATGCAATGACTTTGGTGGTGATTTAGGAAAGGAACACACATGCAATGACTCTGGTGGTGGTTAAAAAAGGAACACACATGCAATGACACTGGTGGATCCACGTGGTTTAGGAAACGAACACACATGCAATGACACTGGTGGATCCATGTGGTTTAGGAAAAGAAGAAACATGCAAAGACTCTGGTGGTGGTTTGATAAAGGAACACACATGCAATGACTCTGGTGGTCGTTTAGGAAAAGAAGACACATGCAATGACTCTAGTGGTGGTTTAGGAAAGGAAGACAAATGCAATGACTCTGGTGGTACTTTAAGAAAGGAACGCACATGCAATGACACTGGTGGGTCCATGTGGTTTAGGAAAGGAACACACATGCAATGACTCTGGTGGTCGTTTAGGAAAATAAGACACATGCAATGACTCTAGTGGTGGTTTAGGAAAGGAAGACAGATGCAATGACTCTGGTGGTAGTTTAAGAAAGGAACACACATGCAATGACTCTAGAGGTGGTTTAGGAAAGGAAGACACATGCAATGACTCTAGAGGTGGTTTAGGAAAGGAAGACACAGGCAATGACTGTGGTGGATCCATGTGGTTTAGGAAAAGAAGTCACATGCAATGACTCTCGTGGTGCTTTAGGAAAGGGACAAACATGCAATGACTCTGGTGGTGGTTTAATAAAGGAAGACACATGCAATGACACTAGTGTATCCATGTGGTTTAGGAAAAGAAGAGACATGCAATGACTTTGGTGGTGGTTTAGGAAAGTAACACACATGCAATGTCTCTGGTGGTGGTTAAAAAAGGAACACACATGCAATGACACTGGTGGATTCACGTGGTTTAGGAAAGGAACACGCATGCAATGACTCTAGGGGTGGTTTAGCAAAGTAACACACATGCAATGACTCTGGTGCTGGTTTAGGAAAGTAACACACATGTAATGACACTGTTGGATCCATGTGGTTTAGGAATATAAGACACATGCAATGACTTTGGTGGTGGTTTTGGGAAGTACCACACATGCAATGACTCTGTGGTGGTCTAGGAAAAGAAGACACATGCAATGACTCTAGTGGTGGTTTAGGAAAGGAAGACACATGCAATGACTTTGGTGGTGGTTTAAGAAAGGAACACACATGCTTTGACATTGGTGGATCCATGTGGTTTAGGAAAAGAAGACACGTGAAATGACTCTAGTGGTGGTTTAGGAAAGGAACACACATGCAATGACTCTGGTGGTGGTTTAGGAAAGAAAGACACATGCAATAACTCTGGTGGATCCATGTGGTTTAGGAAAAGAAGACACATGCAATGACTCTGGTGGTGGTTTAGGAAAAGAACACACATGAAATGACTTTAGTGGTGGTTTAGGAAAAGAACACACATTCAATGACTCTACTGGTGGTTTAGGAAAGGAACACGCATGCAATGACTCTTTTGGTGGTTTAGGAAGAGAAGACACATGCAATGACTTGGATCCATGTGGTTTAGGAAAAGAAGACACATGCAATGACTCTGGTGGTGGTTTAGGAAAGGAAGACACATGCAATGACTCTGGTGGTGGTTTAGGAAAGGAACACACATGCAATGACTCTAGAGGTGGTTTAGGAAAGGAAGACACATGAAATGACACTAGTGTATCCATGTGGTTTAGGAAAAGAAGTCACATGCAATGACTCTTGTGGTGCTTTAGGAAAGGGACAAACATGCAATGACTCTGGTGATGGTTTAAGAAATGAAGACACATGCAATGACACTAGTGTATCCATGTGGTTTAGGAAAAGAAGAGACATGCAATGACTTTGGTGGTGATTTAGGAAAGGAACACACATGCAATGACTTTGGTGGTGGTTAAAAAAGGAACACACATGCAATGACACTGGTCACTCCACGTGGTTTAGGAAAGGAACACACATGCAATAACACTAGTGGATCCATGTGGTTTAGGAAAAGAAGACACATGCAAAGACTCTGGTGGTGGTTTGATAAAGGAACACACATGCAATGACTCTGGTGGTCGTTTAGGAAAAGAAGACACATGCAATGACTCTAGTGGTGGTTTAGGAAAGGAAGACAGATGCAATGACTCTGGTGGTACTTTAAGAAAGGAACGCACATGCAATGACACTGGTGGGTCCATGTGGTTTAGGAAAGGAACACACATGCAATGACTCTGGTGGTCGTTTAGGAAAATAAGACACATGCAATGACTCTAGTGGTGGTTTAGGAAAGGAAGACAGATGCAATGAATCTGGTGGTAGTTTAAGAAAGGAACGCACATCCAATGACACTGTGGATCCAAGTGCTTTAGGAAAAGAAGGCACGTGAAATTACTCTGGTGCTGGTTTAGGAAAGGAACACACATGCAATGACTCTGGTGGTGGTTTAAGAAAGAAACACACATGCAATGACACTGGTGGATCCATGTGGTTTAGGAAAATAAGACACATGCAATGACTCTGGTGCTGGTTTAGGAAAGGAAGACACATGCAATGACTCTGGTGGTGGTTTTGGAAAGGAACACACATGCAATGACTCTAGAGTTGGTTTAGGAAAGGAAGACACAGGCAATGACTGTGGTGGATCCATGTGGTTTAGGAAAAGAAGTCACATGCAATGACTCTTGTGGTGCTTTAGGAAAGGGACAAACATGCAATGACTCTGGTGGTGGTTTAAGAAAGGAAGACACATGCAATAATACTAGTGTATCCATGTGGTTTAGGAAAATAAGAGACATGCAATGACTTTGGTGGTGGTTTAGGAAAGTAACACACATGCAATGACTCTGGTGGTGGTTAAAAAAGGAACACACATGCAATGACACTGGTGGATTCACGTGGTTTAGGAAAGGAACACGCATGCAATGACTTTAGGGGTGGTTTAGCAAAGTAACACACATGCAATGACTCTGGTGCTAGTTTAGGAAAGTAACACACATGTAATGACACTGCTGGATCCATGTGGTTTAGGAATATAAGACACATGCAATGAATTTGGTGGTGGTTTTGGAAAGGACCACACATGCAATGACTCTGTGGTGGTCTAGGAAAAGAAGACACATGCAATGACTCTGGTGGTGGTTTAGGAAAGGAAGACACATGCAATGACTTTGGTGGTGGTTTAAGAAAGGAACACAGATGCTTTGACATTGGTGGATCCATGTGGTTCAGGAAAAGAAGACACGTGAAATGACTCTAGTGGTGGTTTAGGAAAGGAACACACATGCACTGACTCTGGTGGTGGTTTAGGAAAGAAAGACACATGCAATAACTCTGGTGGATCCATGTGGTTGAGGAAAAGAAGACACATGCAATGACTCTGGTGGTGGTTTAGGAAAAGAACACACATGCAATGACTTTAGTGGTGGTTTAGGAAAAGAAGACACATTCAATGACTCTACTGGTGGTTTAAGAAAGGAACACGCATGCAATGACTCTTGTGGTGGTTTAGGAAAAGAAGACACATGAAATGACTTGGATCCATGTGGTTTAGGAAAAGAAGACACATGCAATGACTCTGGTGGTGGTTTAGGAAAGGAAGACACATGCAATGACTCTGGTGGTGGTATTGGAAAGGAACACACATGCAATGACTCTGGAGGTGGTTTAGGAAAGGAAGACACAGCCAATGACTGTGGTGGATCCATGTGGTTTAGGAAAAGAAGTCACATGCAATGACTCTTGTGGTGCTTTAGGAAAGGAACAAACATGCAATGACTCTGGTGGTGGTTTAAGAAAGGAAGACACATGCAATGACACTAGTGTATCCATGTGGTTTAGGAAAAGAAGAGACATGCAATGACTTTGGTGGTGGTTTAGGAAAGGAACACACGCAATGACTCTGGTGGTGGTTTAAAAAGGAACACACATGCAATGACGCTGGTGGATCCACGTGGTTTAGGAAAGGACACACATGCAATGACTCTGGTGGTGGTTTAAGAAAGGAAGACACATGCAATGACACTAGTGTATCCATGTGGTTTAGGAAAAGAAGAGACATGCAATGACTTTTGTGGTGGTTTAGGAAAAGAACACACACGCAATGACTCTGGTGGTGGTTTAAAAAGGAACACACATGCAATGACACTGGTGGATCCACGTGGTTTAGGAAAGGACACACATGCAATGACTCTGTTGCTGGTTTAGGAACGGAACACACATGCAATGACACTGGTGGATCCATGTGGTTTAGGAAAAGAAGACACATGCAATGACTCTGGTGGTGGTTTATAAAATGAACACACATGCAATGAATCTGGTCGTTGTTTAAGAATGTAAAACACATGCAATGACGCTAGTGGATCCATGTGGTTTAGGAAATGAAGACACGTGCAATGACTCTCGTGGTGGTTTAGGAAAGGAACACACATGCAATGACACTTGTGGTGGTTTAGGAAAAGAAGACACATGAAATGACTTTGGTGGTTGTTTAGAAAAGGAAGACACATGCAATGACTCTAGTGGTGGTTTAAGAATGGAACACACATGCAATGACACTAGTGGATCCATGTGGTTTAGGAAAGTAACACACATGCAATGACTCTGGTGGTGGTTTAAGAAAGGAACACACGTGCAATGACACTGGTGGATCCATGTGGTTTAGGAAAAGGACACACATGCAATGACTCTAGTTGTGGTTTAGGAAAGGAAGACACATGCAATGAGTCTGTTGGTAGTTCTAGAAAGGAACACACATGCAATGACTCTGGAGGATCCATGTGGTCTAGGAAAAGAAGACACATGCAATGACTCTAGTGGTGGTTTAGGAAAGGAACAAACATGCAATGACACTGGTGGATCCATGTGGTTTAGGAAAACAAGACACATGCAATGACTGGTGGTGGTTTAGAAAAGGAACACACATGGAATGACTCTGGTATATCGATGTGGTTTAGGAAAACAACACACATGCAATGACTCTGCTGGTGGTTTAAGATAGGAACACACATATAATGACACTGGTGAATCCATGTGGTTTAGGAAAAAAGACACATGCAATGACTCTGGTGCTGGTTTTGGAAAGGAACACACATGCAATGACTCTGGTGGAGGTTTAGGAAAGGAACTCACATGAAATGACTCTGGTGGTGGTTTAGGGAAATAAGACACATGCAATGACTCTGGTGGTGGTTTAGGAAAGGAACACACATGCAATTACTATGGTGGTGGTTTAGGAAAGGAACACATATTCAATGACTCTGGTGGTGGTTTTGGAAAAGAAGACACATGCAATGACTCTAGTGGTGGTTTAGGAAAAGAACACACATGCAATGACTCTCGTGGTGGTTTAGGAAAAGAACACACATTCAATGATTCTACTAGTGGTTTAGGAAAGGAACACGCATGCAAGGACTCTAGTGGTGGTTTAGGTAAAGAAGACACATGCAATGAATCTGGTGGTGGTTTAGGAAAGGAACACACATGGAATGACTCTGGTGGTGGTTTAGGAAAGGAAGACGCAGTCAATGACTATGGTGGATCCATGTGGTTTAGGAAAAGAAGACACATGCAATGACTCTGGTGGTGGTTTAGGAAAGGAAGACACATGCAATGACACTTGTGGTGGTTTAGGAAAAGAAGACACATGAAATGACTTTGGTTGTGGTTTAGAAAAGTAAGACACATGCAATGACTCTAGTGGTGGTTTAAGAATGGAACACACATGCAATGACACTAGTGGATCCATGTGGTTTAGGAAAGTAACACACATGCAATGACTCTGGTGGTCGTTTAAGAAAGGAACACACGTGGAATGACACTGGTGGATCGATGTGGTTTTGGAAAAGGACACAGATGCAATGACTCTAGTTGTGGTTTAGGAAAGGAAGACACATGCAATGAGTCTGTTGGTAGTTCTAGAAAGGAACACACATGCAATGACTCTGGTGGATCCATGTGGTTTAGGAAAAGAAGACACATGCAATGAATCTAGTGGTGGTTTAGGAAAGGAACACACATGCAATGACACTGGTGGATCCATGTGGTTTAGGAAAAGAAGACACATGCAATGACTCTGGTGGTGGTTTAGAAAAGGAACACACATGGAATGACTCTGGTATATCGATGTGGTTTAGGAAAATAACACACATGCAATGACTCTGCTGGTGGTTTAAGATAGGAACACACATGCAATGACACTGGTGAATCCATGTGGTTTAGGAAAGGAACTCACATGAAATGACTCTGGTGGTGGTTTAGGGAAATAAGACACATGCAATGACTCTGGTGGTGGTTTAGGAAAGGAACACACATGCAATTACTATGGTGGTGGTTTAGGAAAGGAACACATATTCAATGACTCTGGTGGTGGTTTTGGAAAAGAAGACACATGCAATGACTCTAGTGGTGGTTTAGGAAAAGAACACACATGCAATGACTCTCGTGGTGGTTTAGGAAAAGAACACACATTCAATGATTCTACTAGTGGTTTAGGAAAGGAACACGCATGCAAGGACTCTACTGGTGGTTTAGGAAAAGAAGACACATGCAATGACTCTGGTGGTGGTTTAGGAAAGGAACACACATGCAATTACTCCGGTGGTGGTTTAAGAAAGGAACACACATGCAATAACACTCGTCGGGTCCATGTGGTTTAGGAAAGGAACACACATGCAATGACTCTGGTGTTGGGTTAGCAAAGGAACAGACATGCAATGACTCTGGTGCTGGTTTAGCAAAGGAACACACATGCAATGACACTGGTTGATCCATGTGGTTTAGGAAAAGAAGACACATGCAATGACTCTAGTGGTGGTTTAATAAAGGAACACACATGCAATGACTTTGGTGGTCGTTTAGGAAAAGAAGACACATGCAATGACTCTAGTGGTGATTTAGGAATGGAAGACAGATGCAATGACTCTGGTGGTAGTTTAAGAAAGGAACGAACATGCAATGACACTGGTGGATCCATGTGGTTTAGGAAAAGCAGGCACATGAAATTACTCTGGTGGTGGTTTAGGAAAGGAACACACATGCAATTACTCTAGTGGTGGTTTAAGAAAGAAACACACATGCAATGACACTAGAGGATCCATGTGGTTTAGGAAAAGAAGACACATGCAATGACTCTGGTGGTGGTTTAGGAAAGGAAGACACATGCAATGCCTCTGGTGGTGGTTTTGGAAAGGAACACACATGGAATGACTCTGGTGGTGGTTTAAGAAAGGAAGATTCATGCAATGACTGTGGTGGATCCATGTGGTTTAGGAAAAGAAGTCACATGCAATGACTCTGGTGGTGCTTTAGGAAAGGAACAAACATGCAATGACTCTGGTGGTGGTTTAATAAAGGAACACACATGCAATGACACTATTGTATCCATGTGGTTTAGGAACAGAAGGGACACACAATGACTTTGGTGGTGGTTTAGGAAAGAAACATACATGCAATGACTCTGGTGGTGGTTAAAAAAGGACCACACATGGTTTAGGAAAGGAACACGCATGCAATGACTCTAGTGGTGGTTTAGCAAAGTAACACACATGCAATGACTCTGGTGCTGGTTTAGGAAAGGAACACACATGTAATGACACTACTGGATCCATGTGGTTTAGGAATATAAGACACATGCAATGACTCTGGTTATGGTTTTGGAAAGGACCACACATGCAATGACTCTGTGGTGGTTTAAGAAAGGAACACACATGCTTTGACATTGGTGGATCCATGTGGTTTACGAAAATAAGACACATGAAATGACTCTAGTGGTGTGTTAGGAAAGAAACACACATGCAATGCCTCTTGTGGTGAATTAAGAAAGAAACAAACATGCAATGACACTGGTGGATCCATGTGGTTTAGGAAAAGAAGACACATGCAATGACTCTGGTGGTGGTTTAAGAAAGGAAGACACATGCAATGACTCTGGTGGTGGTTTTGGAAAGGAAGACACATGCAATGACTCTAGTGGTGGTTTAGGAAAGGAAGACACATGCAATTACTTTGGTGCTGGTTTAGGAAAGGAACACACATGTAATGACACTACTGGATCCATGTGGTTTAGGAATATAAGACACATGCAATGACTTTGGTGGTGGTCTTGGAAAGGACCACACATGCAATGACTCTGTGGTGGTCTAGGAAAAGAGGACACATGCAATGACTCTGGTGGTGGTTTAGGAAAGGAAGACACATGCAATGACTTTGGTGGTGGTTTAAGAAAGGAACACACATGCTTTGACATTGGTGGATCCATGTGGTTTAGGAAAAGAAGACACATGAAATGACTCTAGTGGTGGTTTAGGAAAGCAACACACATGCAATAACTCTGGTGGTGGATTAAGAAAGAAACAAACATGCAATGACACTGATGGATCCATGTGGTTTAGGAAAAGAAGACACATGCAATGACTCTGGTGGTGGTTTAGGAAAAGAACACACATGCAATGACTTTAGTGGTGGTTTAGGAAAAGAACACACATTCAATGACTCTACTGGTGGTTTAGGAAAGGAACACACATGCAATGACTCTAGTGGTGGTTTAGGAAAAGAAGACACATGCAATGACTTGGATCCATGTGGTTTAGGAAAAGAAGACACATGCAATGACTCTGGTGGTGGTTTAGTAAAGGAAGACACATGCAATGACTCTGGTGGTGATTTTGGAAAGGAACACACATGCAATGACTCTAGAGGTGGTTTAGGAAAGGAAGACACGGAAAATGACTATGGTGGATCCATGTGGTTTAGGAAAAGAAGTCACATGCAATGACTCTTGTGGTGCTTTAGGAAAGGGAGAAACATGAAATGACTCTGGTGGTGGTTTAAGAAAGGAAGACACATGCAATGACACTAGTGTATCCATGTGGTTTAGGAAAAGAAGAGACATGTAATGACTTTGGTGGTGGTTTAGGAAAGGAACACACATGCAATGACTCTGGTGGTGGTTAAAAAAGGAACACACATGAAATGACACTGTTGGATCCACGTGGTTTAGGAAAGGAACACGCATGCAATGACTCTAGGGGTGCTTTAGCAAAGTAACACACATGCAATGACTCTGGTGCTGGTTTAGGAAAGGAACACACATGTAATGACACTGCTGGATCCATGCGGTTTAGGAAAATAAGACACATGCAATGACTTTGGTGGTGGTTTTGGAAAGGACCACACATGCAATGACTCTGTGGTGGTCTCGGAAAAGAAGACACATGCAATGACTCTGGTGGTGGTTTAGGAAAGGAAGACACATGCAATGACTTTGGTGGTGGTTTAAGAAAGGAACACACATGCTTTGACATTGGTGGGTCTATGTGGTTTAGGAAAAGAAGACACATGAAATGACTCTAGTGGTGGTTTAGGAAAGGAACACACATGCAATGACTCTGGTGGTGGATTAAGAAAGAAACAAACATGCAATGACACTGGTGGATCCATGTGGTTTAGGAAAAGAAGACACATGCAATGACTCTGGTGGTGGTTTAGGAAAAGAACACACATGCAATGACTCTACTGGTGGTTTAGGAAAGGAACACGCATGCAATGACTCTAGTAGTGGTTTAGGAAAGGAAGACACATGCAATGACTCTGGTGGTGGTTTAGGAAAAGAACACACATGCAATGACTCTACTGGTGGTTTAGGAAAGGAACACGCATGCAATGACTCTACTGGTGGTTTAGGAAAGGAAGACACATGCAATGACTTGGATCCATGTGGTTTAGGAAAAGAAGACACATGCAATGACTTTGGTGGTGGTTTAGGAAAGGAACACACATGAAATGACTCCGGTGGTGGTTTAAGAGAGGAACACATATGCAATAACACTCGTCGGGTCCATGTGGTTTAGGAAAGGAACACACATGCAATGACTCTAGTGGTGGTTTAGCAAAGTAACACACATGCTATGACTCTGGTGCTGGTTTAGGAAAGGAACACACATGCAATGACACTGGTGGATCCATGTGGTTTAGGAAATGAAGACACATGCAAAGACTCTGGTGGTGGTTTGATAATGTAACACACATGCAATGACTCTGGCGGTCGTTTAGGAAAAGAAGATACATGCAATGACTCTAGTGGTGGTTTAGGAAAGGAAGACAGATGCAATAACTCTGGTGGTACTTTAAGAAAGGAACGCACATGCAATGACACTGGTGGGTCCATGTTGTTTAGGAAAAGAAGGCACATGAAATTACTCTGGTGGTGGTTTAGGAAAGGAACACACATGCAATGCTTCTGGTGGTGGTTTAAGAAAGAAACACACATGCAATGACACTGGTGGATCGATGTGGTTTAGGAAAAGAAGACACATGCAATGACTCTGGTGATGGTTTTGGAAAGGAACACACATGGAATGACTCTGGTGGTGGTTTAGGAAAGGAAGACACAGGCAATGACTGTGGTGGATCCATGTGGTTTAGGAAAAGAAGACACATGCAATGACTATGGTGGTGCTTTAGGAAAGGAACAAACATGCCATGACTCTGGTGGTGGTTTAAGAAAGGAACACACATGCAATGACACTAGGTTATCCATGTGGATTAGGAACAGAAGAGACATGCAATTACTTTGGTGGTGGTTTAGGAAAGGAACACACATGCAATGACTCTGGTGGTGGTTAAAAAAGGAACACATATGCAATGACACTGGTGGATCCACGTGGTTTAGGAAAGGAACACACATGCAATGACTCTAGTGGTGGTTTAGCAAAGTAACACACATGCAATGACACTGGTGCTGGTTTAGGAAAGGAACACACATGTAATGACACTGCTGGATCCATGTGTTTTAGGAATATAAGACATATGCAATGACTTTGGTGGTGGTTTTGGAAAGGACCACACATGCAATGAGTCTGTGGTGGTTTAGGAAAAGAAGACACATGCAATGACTCTGGTGGTGGTTTAAGAAAGGAAGACACATGCAATGACTCTGGTGGTGGTTTAAGAAAGGAACACACATGCTTTGACATTGGTGGATCCATGTGGTTTAGGAAAAGAAGACACATGAAATGAGTCTAGTGGTGGTTTACGAAAGGAACACACATGCAATAACTCTGGTGGTGGATTAAGAAAGAAACAAACATGCAATGACACTGGTGGATCCATGTGGTTTAGGAAAAGAAGACACATGCAATGACTCTGGTGGTGGTTTAGGAAAAGAACACACATGCAATGACTTTAGTGGTGGTTTATGAAAAGAACACACATTCAATGACTCTACTGGTTGTTTAGGAAAGGAACACGCATGCAATGACTCTAGTGGTGGTTTAGGAAAAGAAGACACATGCAATGACTTGGATCCATGTGGTTTAGGAAAATAAGACACATGCAATGACTCTGGTGGTGGTTTAGTAAAGGAAGACACATGCAATGACTCTGGTGGTGATTTTGGAAAGGAACACACATGCAGTGACTCTAGAGGTGGTTTAGGAAAGGAAGACACGGAAAATGACTATGGTGAATCCATGTGGTTTAGGAAAAGAAGTCACATGCAATGACTCTTGTGGTGCTTTAGGAAAGGGAGAAACATGAAATGACTCTGGTGGTGGTTTAAGAAAGGAAGACACATGCAATGACACTAGTGTATCCATGTGGTTTAGGAAAAGAAGAGACATGTAATGACTTTGGTGGTGGTTTAGGAAAGGAACACACATGCAATGACTCTGGTGGTGGTTAAAAAAGGAACACACATGAAATGACACTGGTGGATCCACGTGGTTTAGGAAAGGAACACGCACGCAATGACTCTAGGGGTGATTTAGAAAAGTAACACACATGCAATGACTCTGGTGCTGGTTTAGGAAAGGAACACACATGTAATGACACTGCTGGATCCATGTGGTTTAGGAAAATAAGACAAATGCAATGACTTTGGTGGTGGTTTTGGAAAGGACCACACATGCAATGACTCTGTGGTGGTGTAGGAAAAGAAGACTCATGCAATGACTCTGGTGGTGGTTTAGGAAAGGAAGACACATGCAATGACTTTGGTGGTGGTTTAAGAAAGGAACACACATGCTTTGACATTGGTGGATCTATGTGGTTTAGGAAAAGAAGACACATGAAATGACTCTAGTGGTGGTTTAGGAAAGGAACACACATGCAATGACTCTGGTGGTGGATTAAGAAAGAAACAAACATGCAATGACACTGGTGGATCCATGTGGTTTAGGAAAAGAAGACACATGCAATGACTCTGGTGGTGGTTTAGGAAAGGAACACGCATGCAATGACTCTAGTAGTGGTTTAGGAAAGGAAGACACATGCAATGACTTGGATCCATGTGGTTTAGGAAAAGAAGACACATGCAATGACTCTGGTGGTGGTTTAGGAAAGGAACACACATGAAATGACTCCGGTGGTGGTTTAAGAGAGGAACACGTATGCAATAACACTCGTCGGGTCCATGTGGTTTAGGAAAGGAACACACATGCAATGACTCTAGTGGTGGTTTAGCAAAGTAACACACATGCAATGACTCTGGTGCTGGTTTAGGAAAGGAACACACATGCAATGACACTGGTGGATCCATGTGGTTTAGGAAATGAAGACACATGCAAAGACTCTGGTGGTGGTTTTATAATGTAACACACATGCAATGACTCTGGCGGTCGTTTAGGAAAAGAAGATACATGCAATGACTCAAGTGGTGGTTTAGGAAATGAAGACAGATGCAATAACTCTGGTGGTACTTTAAGAAAGGAACGCACATGCAATGACACTGGTGGGTCCATGTGGTTTAGGAAAAGAAGGCACATCAAATTACTCTGGTGGTGGTTTAGGAAAGGAACACACATGCAATGACTCTGGTGGTGGTTTAAGAAAGAAACACACATGCAATGACACTGGTGGATCGATGTGGTTTAAGAAAAGAAGACACATGCAATGACTCTGGTGGTGGTTTAGGAATGGAAGACACATGCAATGACTCTGGTGATGGTTTTGGAAAGGAACACACATGGAATGACTCTGGTGGTGGTTTAGGAAAGGAAGACACAGGCAATGACTATGGTGGATCCATGTGGTTTAGGAAAAGAAGACACATGCAATGACTCTGGTGGTGCTTTAGGAAAGGAACAAACATGCCATGACTCTGGTGGTGGTTTAAGAAAGGAACACACATGCAATGACACTAGGTTATCCATGTGGCTTAGGAACAGAAGAGACATGCAATTACTTTGGTGGTGGTTTAGGAAAGGAACACACATGCAATGACTCTGGTGGTGGTTAAAAAAGGAACACACATGCAATGACACTGGTGGATCCACGTGGTTTAGGAAAGGAACACACATGCAATGACTCTAGTGGTGGTTTAGCAAAGTAACACACATGCAATGACACTGGTGCTGGTTTAGGAAAGGAACACACATGTAATGACACTGCTGGATCCATGTGTTTTAGGAATATAAGACATATGCAATGACTTTGGTGGTGGTTTTGGAAAGGACCACACATGCAATGAGTCTGTGGTGGTTTAGGAAAAGAAGACACATGCAATGACTCTGGTGGTGGTTTAAGAAAGGAAGACACATGCAATGACTCTGGTGGTGGTTTAAGAAAGGAACACACATGCTTTGACATTGGTGGATCCATGTGGTTTAGGAAAAGAAGACACATGAAATGAGTCTAGTGGTGGTTTACGAAAGGAACACACATGCAATAACTCTGGTGGTGGATTAAGAAAGAAACAAACATGCAATGACACTGGTGGATCCATGTGGTTTAGGAAAAGAAGACACATGCAATGACTCTGGTGGTGGTTTAGGAAAAGAACACACATGCAATGACTTTAGTGGTGGTTTATGAAAAGAACACACATTCAATGACTCTACTGGTTGTTTAGGAAAGGAACACGCATGCAATGACTCTAGTGGTGGTTTAGGAAAAGAAGACACATGCAATGACTTGGATCCATGTGGTTTAGGAAAATAAGACACATGCAATGACTCTGGTGGTGGTTTAGTAAAGGAAGACACATGCAATGACTCTGGTGGTGATTTTGGAAAGGAACACACATGCAATGACTCTAGAGGTGGTTTAGGAAAGGAAGACACGGAAAATGACTATGGTGAATCCATGTGGTTTAGGAAAAGAAGTCACATGCAATGACTCTTGTGGTGCTTTAGGAAAGGGAGAAACATGAAATGACTCTGGTGGTGGTTTAAGAAAGGAAGACACATGCAATGACACTAGTGTATCCATGTGGTTTAGGAAAAGAAGAGACATGTAATGACTTTGGTGGTGGTTTAGGAAAGGAACACACATGCAATGACTCTGGTGGTGGTTAAAAAAGGAACACACATGAAATGACACTGGTGGATCCACGTGGTTTAGGAAAGGAACACGCATGCAATGACTCTAGGGGTGATTTAGAAAAGTAACACACATGCAATGACTCTGGTGCTGGTTTAGGAAAGGAACACACATGTAATGACACTGCTGGATCCATGTGGTTTAGGAAAATAAGACAAATGCAATGACTTTGGTGGTGGTTTTGGAAAGGACCACACATGCAATGACTCTGTGGAGGTGTAGGAAAAGAAGACTCATGCAATGACTCTGGTGGTGGTTTAGGAAAGGAAGACACATGCAATGACTTTGGTGGTGGTTTAAGAAAGGAACACACATGCTTTGACATTGGTGGATCTATGTGGTTTAGGAAAAGAAGACACATGAAATGACTCTAGTGGTGGTTTAGGAAAGGAACACACATGCAATGACTCTGGTGGTGGATTAAGAAAGAAACAAACATGCACTGACACTGGTGGATCCATGTGGTTTAGGAAAAGAAGACACATGCAATGACTCTGGTGGTGGTTTAGGAAAGGAACACGCATGCAATGACTCTAGTAGTGGTTTAGGAAAGGAAGACACATGCAATGACTTGGATCCATGTGGTTTAGGAAAAGAAGACACATGCAATGACTCTGGTGGTGGTTTAGGAAAGGAACACACATGAAATGACTCCGGTGGTGGTTTAAGAGAGGAACACGTATGCAATAACACTCGTCGGGTCCATGTGGTTTAGGAAAGGAACACACATGCAATGACTCTAGTGGTGGTTTAGCAAAGTAACACACATGCAATGACTCTGGTGCTGGTTTAGGAAAGGAACACACATGCAATGACACTGGTGGATCCATGTGGTTTAGGAAATGAAGACACATGCAAAGACTCTGGTGGTGGTTTTATAATGTAACACACATGCAATGACTCTGACGGTCGTTTAGGAAAAGAAGATACATGCAATGACTCAAGTGGTGGTTTAGGAAATGAAGACAGATGCAATAACTCTGGTGGTACTTTAAGAAAGGAACGCACATGCAATGACACTGGTGGGTCCATGTGGTTTAGGAAAAGAAGGCACATGAAATTACTCTGGTGGTGGTTTAGGAAAGGAACACACATGCAATGACTCTGGTGGTGGTTTAAGAAAGAAACACACATGCAATGACACTGGTGGATCGATGTGGTTTAAGAAAAGAAGACACATGCAATGACTCTGGTGGTGGTTTAGGAATGGAAGACACATGCAATGACTCTGGTGATGGTTTTGGAAAGGAACACACATGGAATGACTCTGGTGGTGGTTTAGGAAAGGAAGACACAGGCAATGACTATGGTGGATCCATGTGGTTTAGGAAAAGAAGACACATGCAATGACTCTGGTGGTGCTTTAGGAAAGGAACAAACATGCCATGACTCTGGTGGTGGTTTAAGAAAGGAACACACATGCAATGACACTAGGTTATCCATGTGGCTTAGGAACAGAAGAGACATGCAATTAGTTTGGTGGTGGTTTAGGAAAGGAACACACATGCAATGACTCTGGTGGTTAAAAAAGGAACACACATGCAATGACACTGGTGGATCCACGTGGTTTAGTAAAGGAACACACATGCAATGACTCTAGTGGTGGTTTAGCAAAGTAACACACATGCAATGACTCTGGTGCTGGTTTAGGAAAGGAACACACATGTAATGACACTACTGGATCCATTTGTTTTAGGAATATAAGACATATGCAATGACTTTGGTGGTGGTTTTGGAAAGGACCACACATGCAATGAGTCTGTGGTGGTTTAGGAAAAGAAGACACATGCAATGACTCTGGTGGTGGTTTAAGAAAGGAAGACACATGCAATGACTCTGGTGGTGGTTTAAGAAAGGAACACACATGCTTTGACATTGGTGGATCCATGTGGTTTATGAAAAGAAGACACATGAAATGAGTCTAGTGGTGGTTTAGGAAAGGAACACACATGTAATGACTCTGGTGGTGGATTAAGAAACAAACAAACATGCAATGACACTGGTGGATCCATGTGGTTTAGGAAAAGAAGACACATGCAATGACTCTGGTGGTGGTTTAGGAAAAGAACACACATGCAATGACTTTAGTGGTGGTTTAGGAGAAGAACACACATTCAATGACTCTACTGGTTGTTTAGGAAAGGAACACGCATGCAATGACTCTAGTGGTGGTTTAGGAAAAGAAGACACATGCAATGACTTGGATCCATGTGGTTTAGGGAAAGAAGACACATGCAATGACTCTGGTGGTGGTTTAGGAAGGGAAGACACATGCAATGACTCTGGTGGTGGTTTTGGAAAGGAACACACATGCAATGACTCTAGAGGTGGTTTAGGAAAGGAAGACACGGGCAATGACTATGGTGGATCCATGTGGTTTAGGAAAATAAGTCACATGCAATGACTCTTGTGGTGCTTTAGGAAAGGGACAAACATGAAATGACTCTGGTGGTGGTTTAAGAAAGGAAGACACATGCAATGACACTAGTGTATCCATGTGGTTTAGGAAAAGAAGAGACATTTAATGACTTTGGTGGTGGTTTAGGAAAGGAACACACATGCAATGACTCTGGTGGTGGTTAAAAAAGGAACACACATGAAATGACACTGGTGGATCCACGTGGTTTAGGAAAGGAACACGCATGCAATGACTCTAGGGGTGGTTTAGCAAAGTAACACACATGCAATGACTCTGGTGCTGGTTTAGGAAAGGAACACACATGTAATGACACTACTAGATCCATGTGGTTTAGGAATATAAGACACATGCAATGACTTTGGTGGTGGTTTTTGGAAAGGACCACACATGCAATCACTCTGTGGTGGTCTAAGAAAAGAAGACACATGCAATGACTCTGGTGGTCGTTTAGGAAAGGAAGACACATGCAATGACTTTGGTGGTGGCTTAAGAAAGGAACACACATGCTTTGACATTGGTGGATCCATGTGGTTTAGGAAAAGAAGACACATGAAATGACTCTAGTGGTGGTTTAGGAAAGGAACACACATGCAATGACTCTGGTGGTGGATTAAGAAAGAAACAAACATGCAATGACACTAGTGGATCCATGTGGTTTAGGAAAAGAAGACACATGCAATGACTCTGGTAGTGGTTTAGGAAAAGAACACACATGCAATGACTCTACTGGTGGTTTAGGAAAGGAACACGCATGCAATGACTCTAGTAGTGGTTTAGGAAACGAAGACACATGCAATGACTTGGATCCATGTGGTTTAGGAAAAGAAGACACATGCAATGACTCTGGTGGTGGTTTAGGAAAGGAACACACATGAAATGACTCCGGTGGTGGTTTAAGAAAGGAACACATATGCAATAACACTCGTCGGGTCCTTGTGGTTTAGGAAAGGAACACACATGCAATGACTCTAGTGGTGGTTTAGCAAAGTAACACACATGCAATGACTCTGGTGCTGGTTTAGGAAAGGAACACACATGCAATGACACTGGTGGATCCATGTGGTTTAGGAAATGAAGACACATGCAAAGACTCTGGTGGTGGTTTGATAATGTAACACACATGCAATGACTCTGGCGGTCGTTTAGGAAAAGAAGATACATGCAATGACTCTAGTGGTGGTTTAGGAAAGGAAGACAGATGCAGTGACTCTGGTGGTACTTTAAGAAAGGAACGCACATGCAATGACACTGGTGGGTCCATGTGGTTTAGGAAAAGAAGGCACATGAAATTACTCTGGTGGTGGTTTAGGAAAGGAACACACATGCAATGACTCTGGTGGTGGTTTAAGAAAGAAACACACATGCAATGACACTGGTGGATCGATGTGGTTTAGGAAAAGAAGACACATGCAATGACTCTGGTGGTGGTTTAGGAAAGGAAGACACATGCAATGACTCTGGTGATGGTTTTGGAAAGGAACACACATGGAATGACTCTGGTGGTGGTTTAGGAAAGGAAGACACAGACAATGACTGTGGTGGATCCATGTGGTTTAGGAAAAGAAGACACATGCAATGACTCTGGTGGTGCTTTAGGAAAGGAACAAACATGCCATGACTGGTGCTGGTTTAAGAAAGGAACACACATGCAATGACACTAGGTAATCCATGTGGCTTAGGAACAGAAGAGACATGCAATTAGTTTGGTGGTGGTTTAGGAAAGGAACACACATCCAATGACTCTGGTGGTGGTTAAAAAAGGAACACACATGCAATGACACTGGTGGATCCACGTGGTTTAGGAAAGGAACACACATGCAATGACTCTAGTGGTGGTTTAGCAAAGTAACACACATGCACTGACTCTGGTGCTGGTTCAGGAAAGGAACACACATGTAATGACTAGTGGATCCATGTGGTTTAGGAAAAGAAGACACATGCAATGACTCAGGTGGTTGTTTAATAAAGGAACACACATGCAATGACTTTGGTGGTCGTTTAGGAAAAGAAGACACATGCAATGACTCTAGTGGTGGTTTAGGAACGGAAGACGGATGCAATGACTCTGGTGGTAGTTTAAGAAAGGAACACACATGCAATGACACTGGTGGATCCATGTGGTTTAGGAAAAGAAGACACATGCAATGACTCTAGTGGTGGTTTAGGAAAGGAAGCCACATGCAATGACTCTGGTGGTGGGTTTCGAAAGGAACACACATGGAATGCCTCTGGTGGTGGTTTAGGAAAGGAAGACACAGGCAATGACTGTGGTGGATCCATGTGGTTCAGGAAAAGAAGTCACATGCAATGACTCTAGTGGTGCTTTAGGAAAGGAACAAACATGCAGTGACGCTGGTGGTGGTTTAAGAAAGGAACACACATGCAATGACACTAGTGTATCCATGTGGTTTTGGAAAAGAAGAGACATGCGATGACTTTGGTGGTGGTTTAGGAAAGGAACACACATGCAATGACTCTGGTGGTGGTTAAAAAAGGAACACACATGCAATGACACTGCTCGGTCCACGTGGTTTAGGAAAGGAACACGCATGCAATGACTCTAGTGGTGGTTTAGCAAAGTAACACACATGCAATGACTCTGGTGCTGGTTTAGGAAAGGAACACACATGTAATGACACTGCTAGATCCATGTGGTTTAGGAATATAAGACACATGCAATGACTTTGGTGGTGGTTTTGGAAAGGACCACACATGCAATGACTCTGTGGTGGTTTCGGAAAAGAAGACACATGCAATGACTCTGGTGGTGGTTTAGGAAAGGAAGACACATGCAATGACTCTGGTGGTGGTTTAAGAAAGGAACACACATGCTTTGTCATTGGTGGATCTATGTGGTTTAGGAAAAGAAGACACATGAAATGACTCTAGTGGTGGTTTAGGAAAGGAACACACATGCAATGACTCTGGTGGTGGATTAAGAAAGAAACACACATGCAATGACACTGGTGGATCCATGTGGTTTAGGAAAAGAAGTGTCAACACCCGGATTCTTAATCCCAAATGCCCGTTATGCCATACCTCGCAATCCCAGGATTACCATTTTTGCGAGACATAACCGATTGGATATCATAGTACATCATCCATTACAAACCATACATAAGGTCTTACACAAATAAGGATCTCATGATCTAGTCTTAATACGACAAGCATCGGAAATAAAAGATACGAGAATAGCCAGGGACAAAAGCCATGAGTACTCTTTAAGTACTCGCAAACCACCACGAACAAGTAGTATAATTCTAAGTTAAAGTGCTAACTCCATGTTTAACTATAAGGTTAATTTTGAAACCTAAGCTAACTTCTGAAGCAAAGAAAGATAAAATAAGTTCTAGAATCACTTAGGTTGGGAAGCTATTATCATAAACACAACCCTATTGTGGTCAAGTCAAGATTCATCATTCATGCATAAGTTGTTTTGAAAACATCTAACAACGAAACAGTATGGCCATTCCAACTGTCCATAACTGTGGACGTGGCTATTCAAATAGTTTGACACTCTGCAGAGGTGGTACACTTTCACCACAAGATTCGATACATCTGTCAGGGATAACCCTGAATCATCATACTTAGTATATAGATAATCAAACATAACCTTTCCTTTACACACCCTAGTATAAGCACCTCTCCTATGAGCATGGCCTCCCAACCATGACCATCTGTCATCTTGGGCAATGCATAGGTGGACAACATTGAGAGGTAGCCTCAGCTCAAACCTCTCCCGCGAGGGAACTAATACTAATGCATATAAATTTCCGGCTAAGCCTTACCCAATTCAGGCAGTGTGGTTGTACGGTAAATTTGGAATGGTATCGCATCCAAATCCAACCATCAGTTTTATAAAATGGCTAAGGCTCATGCCTCAACATTTTCATCATCATAAACCATTTGTGTTTCTCAACACATGTCAAAACATCTCAATAGAATGACTCATCATTCCAAGGTTTTCATAATTCATTTTCACCAATTGTTCCCATCTAAAGTGACTCAAGTTTTGATCTACTCTAAACTACTAAGTTAAGAGTGTTCACTAAGGTGTAAATATGGGATCAATCTCATGCCATAGAATGACATCTGAGGTTTATCTAAATAGGTCAAGTTTTATACTCTTTATGCTACCTTCAAAACAAGTAAAGGACTTTGTGTAAAGTAAAGGAAGTAAAGCTTGTAAGGTAATACTTGGGGTAGTAATAGTCAAAGTGGTGTGACCAAAGCATGCCTAAAGCATCTTTGCTCATTCATCTAGCATAATTCTAGCTTGCTAACAATAGCTTGCCTTGGTTGGTGAAGTGGTTGAAGTTTTCTTCTTCTTCTTCTTGGTAGAACTCCTCCTCCTCGTAGACTTGGTCGGTACTATCTTCTATAAATACGTACGTAGTACACAATCACCAAACAATACTTAACTAGTCTAATTAGTACTCTAAGGCACATAATTGATGATTTATTATCATCACAAGTTTTATTCAATAGTTTCCTCCTTTTTATTTTAGAAAAGTAATTTCTACTCATTGAAAAATTAACTAAGATTTAATATTCACCACTTAAAATATGGGATCATGTGGACACATGTCATCACCACATATTCTAACATGTGGGAATATGATTTAAGGGTTGGATCATAATTACTTGGTTTAAGTTCATTATTTAATGATTTAAAGTGACTAGAAATGCCTATATAGGATTATTTTGGTACTAGTCCAAAGTCACTGCATGTAAATCCTAATATTATTACATATTCAGATAGGTATGATGAAATGTCATTTTTGACAGTTGGAATCAACTCAAAAGCTAACTTGGTTGATTTTATAAAAATATTGCAAGGTGCAAAAGCTTCAGTTTTATTGTTTTTACTAGGAGATATGTCTAACTCTAAATGAATTAAATCCAACGGGCTTGGATAGACCTTTTCATTATCTCTCCAACAAAATTGGAATCACTTCATTTGGATTGGTAAATCTCTCTGAATTGAATTTTGAACTAAGGGACAGAATTAAGTTTAAACTAAAAAGAAAAATCCTAATTCAAACTAATTGGGTCGCGCGGAAAACGCTAACGGGCTGGCCCAGTGGCGTTCTGCAGCATAGAGAACGGCTGACAGGGGGTCCACCTGTCATTGGCTCTTTACACGCGAAGCGATACGGGGCGATGTGGGCCATTAGATTAGAAGGGGAATCTACGGCTGAGAGGTGTCGTCTCCAGCGAACAGTTTGCCGGCGAGGACAAACCCTAGCGGCTCGGTGGGGGTGCTCAGGAGGCATACCAGGGCTCTAGCTATGGTGGCGATGGGGGTGACCGAACGTGCTGTCGACGGCGGGCTCAGGGGTGGTCGCGGCAGCTCCTAGGGTAATCGACGGCGCCTACTCCTCCTCTGCAGCGGGCTCCTCCGGTGAAATTTCGGCGAACCAAGGCTCAAGCGGCTCCGACAAGAGGTGGGGAAGAACCAATGAGGAGAGGAGAGTGGAATGGTGTGAGTCTTTGGTGCTGGGGAGGGCTCCTTTTATAGGCGCGGCTGAGCGGAAGAGAAGCATGGGCGATGCTCGTCGGTGACGACGGCACAGCGAGCTAGAGGCATGGGCGGTGCGCTAGGACGGTGGGCGGTGCCCTGGCGAGTGTCACGGTGGTGCTTGTGCAGTGGTTTGCGGTCGGGGAAAGTGAAGAGCGCGGCGCGCACTAAGTCTCTGCCGACAGCGAGTTTTACGGCGGCCGGCGACTATGGGGCACGGTCGGGGGATTGGGCATGTCCGTTAGCTTGCTAGGCCAGTGGGGATCATGTGGACGGGCAGCTGGAGCTAGGCGAGGTCTGGCTACGCGGGGACAGGGCGCGCTCTGCGGGCAGCATCGGCATGGTCGACAGGCTCCGGGCATGGCGGTTCCTGGCCGTTCTGGTCGCTGTCCTTGGGCTAGGGCTGGTTGGATGGTGGAGGTGGACCACAGGCTACCTCCAGGACACGGTGGATGGTGCTGGCGGCGGCTGTGGCGTGCTGTCACCGGTGAGGTGCCCAAATGGGGGCTCGGCCTTAATGGCCATGACCATTTGGTCGTGGCACAGTGTGTGGCTGGGCTAGAGAGGGGTAGGGGGAGTAGTGGAGAGATTTTGGTGGCAATGTGGGGAACAAGTTTGTCTAGAACACTATTTAAAATAGTGAAATTTGTTTGGTTTGAATTCTGCCTTCCAAGTGTTTGATGAAATGGCCGCATGAACCTTACTTTTGAATTTTGGGTTCAAAAATTTTGAGTGATCTCCACTAGTACTAGGTAGTCTCTGGTTGCAAGGGTTTTGAAAATGGAGTTCAATTAGATGGTTTTTGAAATAGGGGTGATCTAGGCATATGCATTGAATTTAATTTTAAACTGTCATTTAAAATAAGTATTTTAATTTTCTTAGCAGATCACAAAGTGGGCCTTGGTACCTCATTATGTGTACTAGAAAGGGGTGCAAAGATTCAGAATTATTTCTATTGGGAAATGAGTGCTAGGAACACTCAAAGTAGTGTAGTGGGTTAAAATGACCAAAATGACCATTCCTCATTTTTAATTGTTTTTTATTTGATTTTCTTTGGGATTTGCTTGGGAATGATTTAGATGATGTTTATTTCACCTAAGAATAAATTTACAATCAATGGATCACAGAACCATGGCAATTCAAACAACTCCTATTTTTAAATGCACACACATATGAATGCTTTCATATTTTGAAATGGAAAAGTTTTTGTTAACCCTAATTTGGATGATTTGGATCTTGATAAGCTTGGATTAGAGTTTTGGGATGTTACAAACCTTTCCCCCTTAAACAAAATCTCGTCCCGAGATTTACAAAGAAAACTACAAACTAAAGAGATCTGGGAACTTTGTCCTAATGTAATCTTCGCGCTCCCAAGTGGCTTCATCCTCGGTATGGTTGCTCCATTGAATCTTGAGAAGTTTGATACTCCTGGTCCTAGTGGTTCTGTAAGCTTCTTCCAAGATATGGATAGGCACTTCACGATATGTCAGGTCATTGTTGATCTCCACAGCTCTGTGATCGATGTTCTTGAAAACTTCAGTCTTCTCCGGCACTTCTAGGAATTTGCGAAGTAACGAGATATGGAACACACTGTGGATGGCTGACATTTCCTCGGGCAGTTCTAGTTGATACGATAATTCTCCTCGACGGTTCAGAATTTTGAAGGGCCCGGTATATCTGGGGGCTAACTTTCCTTTCAGACTAAAGCGTTGAGTTCCCTTCAATGGTGAAACCTTGAGATATACAAAATCTCCAAAATTGAAAGTCAGGTCTCTCCTTCTCTTGTCGGCATAACTCTTCTGTCTGGATTGGGCGGTCTTGAGGTACTCACGGAGTTTGTGAACCTTCTCTTCGGCTTCTCGGAGAATGTCGGGTCCAAAGATCTGACTCTCTCCTACTTGTGACCAATTCAAAGGGGTACGACACTTCCTTCCGTATAGGAACTCAAATGGTTCCATCTGCAAACTAGCTTGATAACTATTGTTATATGAGAATTCTGCGAAAGGCAGGCAATCTTCCCATTTTGATCCATATTCCAACACACAAGCTCTAAGCATATCCTCTAAAATTTGGTTGACTCTCTCCGTCTGTCCATCTGTTTGCGGGTGATACGCGGTGCTGAAGTTCAAATTGGTTCCCAATCCTTCCTGAACTTTCTGCCAAAATCTCGAGGTAAACTGGGTTCCTTTATCTGATACTATGGTCTTGGGGGTTCCATGCAGACTAACAATCCTAGCAATGTACAGTTCTGCTAGTTTTACACTCTAGTAGGTAGTCTTGATAGGTATAAAGTGGGCTACCTTGGACAGTCTATCAACTATGACCCAGATTGAATCCTTTCCCCTACTGGAAGTAGGCAAACCGGTGATAAAGTCCATTCCTACGGAATCCCATTTCCATTCCGGAATCTACAATGGTTGCAACAGTCCTGCGGGTCTCTGATGCTTTGCTTTCACTCTTTGACAGATGTCACACTTGGCGATGTAGCTTCCGATTTCTCTCTTCATCTTATGCCACCAAAATTGCTCTTTCAAATCCTGATACATCTTTGTTCCTCTGGGGTGGATAGAATAAAGAGTATCATGAGCTTCCTTCATGATAAATTGCTTCAGCTCCGAATCTGCTGGCACGAAGATACGTCCTTTGTACCACAGTACTCCTTCTTCGTCTTCTGTGAATCCAGGTACCTTTCCTGTACCAATACGATGTTTGATTCTGTCGATACTTTCATTTCCTTTCTGGGCTTCCTTGATTTGGCTAATCAAAGTGGGTTGAAGTTCAATGAAAGCTAAGTATCCTTTGCTAACTAATTCAGTTCTGAACTGCTCCAACTCCTCATACAAACTTGGTTGCTTCTCCTTGATCATGGTGTTAGGCTACATGGAAATCTTCTAAGAGCATCCGCTACCACATTAGCTTTGCCGGGGTGATAGTGAATGTCAAGGTCATAATCCTTGATTAACTCTATCCATCTCCTTTGCCTCATATTCAGCTCCTTCTAAGTGAAGATATACTTTAAACTCATGTGATCTGAGTAAATCTCACAGCGATTACCTATCAAATAATGACGCCATGTCTTCAATGCCAAAACTACGGCTGCTAATTCAAGATCATGGGTCAGATAGTTCTGCTCATGCTGCTTCAGTTGTCGAGACAGATACGCGATGACTTTGCCTTCTTGCATGAACACACATCCTAAACCAATCTTGGATGCGTCACAATATACAACATATGGCTTCTTGATGTTTGGCATGATCAAAATTGGGGCTGATATCAATCTCTTCTTCAGCTCCTGAAAACTGGCTTCACATTTGTCTGTCCATTCAAACTTCTTGTCCTTCTTTAACAATTGGGTCATGGGTCGGGCTATGCTCGAGAATCCTTCTACGAACTTGCGGTAGTATCCCGCTAATCCGAGAAATGCACGTACTTGGGTTTGAGTGGTTGGGGCTTCCCATTCTTCGACATCTTTGATCTTGGCGGGATCAATAGAGACTCCTCCGGCAGACACAATATGTCCTAGGAATCCTACTTCTTTCAACCAAAACTCACACTTGCTGAACTTGGCATATAACTGATGCTCTCTCAGGGTTTCTAGGATGATTCTCAGATGTTGCTCATGC
This sequence comes from Avena sativa, assembly GCA_916181665.1. NCBI lineage: Eukaryota > Viridiplantae > Streptophyta > Magnoliopsida > Poales > Poaceae > Avena > Avena sativa. The sequence goes on along the minus strand of OV702291.1, from coordinate 369,370,501 downwards.
TCTTCTTCTGACTTGGAGTAGATAAGTATGTAGTCGATAAATACAACTACAAACTTATCTTGGAAATTCATAAAGATCTTATTCATGAGATTCATGAAATAAGCAGGGTCATTGGTTAATCCAAAAGACATAACCATATACTCGTATAAACCATAGCGAGTAGTAAAGGCGGTCTTCAAAATATCCGTTGCACGAATCTTAAGTTGGTGATAACCAGTCCTAAGATCAATCTTTGAGAATACCTGGGCTCCAGTCAATTGATCAAATAGATCCTCTATCTTTGGCAAGGGGTACTTGTTCTTGATGGTGACGTCATTCAACTTTCTGTAATCGGTACACAGACGATTGCCTCCATCTTTCTTGTCGACGAATAACACTGGTGATCTCCATGGTGATGCGCTTGGCTGAATCAAGCCTGTTGCTAACATGGCATCTAACTGCTTCTTCAACTCAACTAACTCTGAAGGGTTCATGCTATAGGGTCTCTGGGCTATGGGTCCGGTTCCGGGGATTAGTTCGATAATGAACTCAATATCCCTATCCGGGGGCATACCTGGCAATTCATCTGGGAATACATCAGGGTATTCACAGACTACTCTGACCTGGTCTAGGGTGGGTAGGGCTAGACTCTTCTTGCACTTGAATTGGCAAGGTAAGGTTTTACAGATATGCTCTACTGATATTCCAGAACTACTGGTCATAGTGATGGCTTTCTTAACACAGTCTATCAGTCCTTTATGCCTTGACATCCAGTCCATACCTAGTACTACTTCCAATCCTTTGGTTCCAAGTACTATTAGGTTGGCATAAAAATCTATCCCATGTATTCTGATAGGCACAACTTTGCAAAATTTTCTAGCTTTTGTAGTTGAACCGGGGATTTGAACTATCATGACAAGCTTCAGGTTGGTTGGGTGAATCTTACTAGTGCATGCAAATTCTTCGGTGATAAATGAATGCGATGCTCCCGAATCAAACAATACTCTTGCTAAAGCTGAGTTGACAGAAAACATACCCAGCACTACATCTGGCGCTTCTTGGGCTTCTTCTGCGTTCATGTGGAAGAGACGACCGTTGCGGTTGTGAGGGTTCCCTGGGGCAAATCTTCTCCCTGGTTGAACACGACACTGCTGTTGAGCTGGGGCATTCATAGTGGCATTGGCGTCGGTCTTCTTGGGACACTCATTGGAGTAGTGACCCTTCACTCCACACTCGAAACAGGTGATCTGGGACTTGCCCTTGGCTGTGATAGGCACAACATTGCTGCCAGTTCTGGGTGCAGTGTTGTTGTTGTTGCTCTTGGGAGGTGCACGGTTGAAATTGTTGGCGTTGCCGGAGTTGTGATGGTTTCCTCCGGACTTCACATTGCCTCTGATACGGTTGGGGTAGCATGGGCGAGACATTGGGGGTCGGTTGTTCCTTGGTGCATATCCTGGTGAGGGGTTGGGACGGTACTTCTAGTGCCTGCTGGATCCTGATTGCTGCATCATATGACGTTTGTGGTTGTCGTTTGCCTAATTAATCTTCCCTTCCATCTGAATGGCTGAGTCGACTAGCTCTTCGAGATCCTAAAAACGAATGTTGACGAGGACAGTCTGCATCTCATCATGCAGTCCGTTCAAGAATCTCTCCTTCTTCTTTGCCTCCGTGTTGATCTCCTTCTTTTACACAAAACTTCACACATTTCTCATTAGCAACATTAGTATAAGTGCAGTGATAAAACCTTTTGAGTCCAACTTCAACTGAAAACCATCAAAACATAAGCTACTGTAGCAACTCCTTCCAAAAACCCAAAAAGAATTCAAAAAGGAAATCGAATAAAGAAGCAAATGCAAGAGTGGCAAAATCTGTCAAAACAGACCAGCAGGTAAAGATAAATTTTTCGAAAATCTTCTATTGCTCAAGTCAAAAAGTGCAAAACTAACAAAAGTTAAATAACAACCTGGGGCAGAAGCACAAAATATTACATCTTAATCCGACATACAGAGGTCTCTCACGAATTTTTACGGTGAAGCACAAAAATCTATTTCGGGACAACAACTTCCCCAAATCTTACTTCTCTCTCATTAGAGGTTGATCTTGACACAAAAACCAAACAAAACGGATAAAGAGCGGTTATTACCGAAGTAATAACTTCCAAGACTCAAAGAAACAAAAACAAACTGAAAGCAAAAACAAATTGGGTTGTCTCCCATAAAGCTCTTTCTTTATAGCCATTAAGATGGGCATGATAATTTTGAAGAAGCTCTCATAGGGATATGAATTGAAGCGAAAGAGAGCATTAGGAAGCAAAAACACACACATTTAAGTCTAACTCACTTTCTATGCAAGGGGATTTTGTAAACAAACAAGTTATTGAAACCAAAGGCAACTTGCATAAGAAGGCAAAAGAAACGCATCATAAAAACTTTCAGCATAAAACGAGGAAACTTGATATTATTAAGATGCATAAGAACACTTTTCCCTCTCTCATAATAACTTTCAGCATCATGCATAAACTTAACAATATATCTATCACAAGGACTATCATAGCAATGATCACTTATTCTAACAAAAAACACAGGAATACTAGCTCTCATAACACTACTATGTGAAACAATATTAGAGGTATCCTTACAATGGATAGAGTGTCCCTCTTCCTCATACTTAGTGACAAAGTCTTTCACACTTGCTATTATAGGTTCATCAAACATTTGTTTATCAGGTTCAATGGCCTTATTCATACTTTCATTAACCATACTAGCTATCATAGAATGTTCCTTTACCTTAACTAGAAAAGGCATTTTCTCAATATAAGGTTCAGGTAAAACATGATTAGCAGTATAAACTTCAGTATTTCTTGCAGGAACGCTCTTAGCAACATCTTTATAAGGTTCATGATACTTATTCCACTTCGTTTTAGGCACTTCAATATAGTAAGCAAAAGCCTTAAAATAAGAAGCAATAGCTTGAGAGTCAAGACCATAAGTATTTTTAATATTTTGAAAGTCATCAGTTCCCATAAAAGATTCAATGCATTCATAATCACAATTTATAACTGACTTTCTACCTTTGTCATTCTCCCAAGCTTCAGCGTTGTCTTCAATACGGTCCAGAAGATCCCATTTAGCTTCTTCTTCCATGCGAGTGAATGATCCACCGCAAGAAGCATCCAATAAATCTTTATCATGTAGAGGGAGCCTTGCATAAAAGTTGTTGATAATAATATTGTTGGGGAGCTGATGAATGGGACATTTGAGGATTAGTAACTTCAATCTCCCCCAAGCTTGAGCTGTACTCTCTCCATCAAGAGGCCAAAAGTTGTATATTTGATTCCGATCTTTATGAATCTCACTAGGAGGATAAAACTTTGAATAAAAGAGAGGCACTATTTCCTCCCATTCTAGAGCTTGACCATTCTTCAGCAGCTTATACCATTCCTCAGCTCTTCCTTTTAGTGCAAATGAGAATAACTTCTTCTTAACTTGATCTGTAGTAATACCTGCACACTTGAATAACCCGCATAATTCGTGTATAAAGAGTAAATGATCACCGGGATGGACAGCTCCATCCCCAACATAGTAGTTATCCATAACACGATCAATAATTCTTGTAGGTATTTTGAAAACATCTTTCTCAGCAGGTGGTGGCTTATCTACTACCTTAGCAGTGGTAGTAGCATTACCAAATAAGAAACTCAGCGAATTATCCATAACGAAAATAAAGCAACTAGCAGAAGTAAACAATACTCACAGTAGAAGTTTCCTTTACCAGTTCCACTCTCCAATAGCGCTTCCCTCCCCGGCAACGGCACTAGAAAATAGTCTTGATAACCCACAAGTATAGGTGTGTATCGCAGTATTTTCGATAAGTAAGAGTGTCGAACCCAACGAGGAGCAGAAGGTGCTGGCTAGTGGTATGGATCAGGAATTCTCTGCAAATACTTAGCAAACGGATTTTTAGGGGTTTTCGATAAAGCAAGTAAACAAAGTACGAGGAAATAAAAGAATGTAGGAATAAATGCAGCAAGTGGCCCAATCCTTTATGCAGCAAAGGACAAGCTGGTTGTATTACTTAAGATGACCAAACATTCTTGAGGACACATGGGAAGACTGTCAAGTGCTTTCGCTTCATATAGTCGATTAATCTTCTCTAGCTTGCTAAGTGTTGTGTGGATGAACCTGTGCTAATGTACCATCCCATCCAAGACTTAATACATACTTGTGATTAAACCCCCTTCCAAACATCCATAAGTACAAGAAAGTAATTAAGGTAGAAACCTAACCACAGCTTTAAATTCTAAGACCCTTACGTCCCTTGTGCTATGGTTTCCTAACGGGGGTTCAGGTTTCTGTCACTCCGGCAACCCCTACGATTAGTAGCCAAATACACAATGCATTCCCCTAGGCCCATATAGGTGAAGTGTCATGTAGTCGACGTTCACATGACACCACTAGAAGAAGTACACCACAACTTAAATAACAATCTATTGAATCTTTCTCAACGCAATTCCACTACTAACAACAAGACTTCTCCCATGTCCTCAAGAACAAAACGAACTACTCACAAGACATCATATGGATCATGATCAGAGATGAAATAATGATGTATATGGTGATCAACTACAAAGAGTAATCAACACCGGGAAAGTTTCCCCTGTGAACTATAGCAAGATTCAACCAATTCTTACAACAATATGGATATCGTGATGAGGGTACTGATGGTGATGATGGTGGTGATGATGATGATCCGATGAAGTCCAGCTTGATGGTGGTGTTGATGGCGACGATCTCCCCTCTCCGGGAAGGAATTCCCCCGGCAGAAATCTGTCTGCCGGAGAGATCTTTCTCTCTCGGTGTTTTCCGCCCCGCAGAGGCGGTGGAATCTTTCTGTGGTCGCTCCCCAAGTCTTAGGGTTTTTGGAGGTTGATATACGCTAGAGGGGAGAGGCTGGAGTGGGCCAGGGTGGCCACACCACTCCCTGGCGCGGCCTAGGCCTGCCCGTGCCATGGGGTGGTGTGGGCCCCATGTGGCCCACCTCCACTCCATCTTATGGCATCTTGAGTCTTCTGGAAAAATAGAATTTTCCGTATATTTTCCCGGATTTTCTGATCTTCGCGAATTTTGCATCCAAACAGCACCTTTTCCATCAGAATCCTGACTGCAGCGGTCCATGCTCCAAAAGTCATCAACCATGCAAAAATAGATGAAATAACATAAGTATCACCTCTCAATATGAAATATATCAATGAATAATAGTGAATTAAGATATAGAATAGTGATGCAGAATGGACGTATCAACTCCCCCCAAGCTTAGACTTCGCTTGTCCCCAAGCGAAACTGAGTTCAATAAACATGACCTCAAGTTTATGGAGTGAAGAGTCGATAAAAGGATACGGACAAGAAGCATCACATTCATCTAATACATAGATCATAATAGAAAACAACTCACTACTATATAACTCAACTTGCAATGAGTAAAGGAAACACAATAAAGATACATAAAGTGAATCATAATTGGTAATGACAAACTTAGCTCTTGGTCAAAGAATAGTTGATAATTCGTAGGAGTTCACAAATATCTGGTTTTTCAAAAAAAAACTTTCAAAGTAGTAAACATCAGGATAAGAGCAATGTGCAAAACAAGGAACATAAGAAACATGATTGAATAAATCATCATATGAATGAATGAAACACATCAACTCAGAATACTTGCTGAGATAGAGGGGAATAGGTTTACTGACTCAACTTCAAGGTAAAAGAAAGTCCCTTCGCAGAGGGAAGCAGGGATTGCAAGTCTCATAAAGAGCTCCCAAAAATTATGATACTTACTAGCTTTCAGCTCTCATTGCCCCTATCATAGGCATCTTTAGGTGATTAAGGTTAAAGTGACAAAACTAAGAGGATATGCTTGACAAGTTATAAGTTGAAATCTCAAGCCCCTTACTTATGAGTACCGATCCTCATGCTACTCAACTTCAGTCACGAGCAAGCTCTTATCATTGTAAATACATGCGTATCATTGAGAACCGCCAACGGGGTACCCCTTGCACATGACACAGGAGCTATCCCATAATCAAAATTACAAGGCAAGCAGACAGTGAGCATCTCAGCGATCTTTTTATTTGCTATTTGCATAGGTTTTTATTGAGGATGCTTCATAGAATGCTCACTATAGTTATGCTGCAAGTTTCCACCATGATTAGGCAGGGCTTAGGCTAGCGTCCCAGGCGTTTCTCTAACACACATATAAACTCCATGATCTTACAAGTTCCACTTTTATTTCAAACTGCCGGGATCCATAAGCAAAAGAACATGATATCAACTAGGTACAAGTACCAACGAAGTGTTGAAAGCGGTCCCCATGATACATGGTTCAGCTAACTTCAACTCATAAAGCGCAAGCATATACGCAACAAAGAAGGACCCAATGGTTCAAGTTTATTAAATGCAAGAAAGTAAAGTGTGCCATCAAGTTCCTGAGAGCTTTAATCACTAATTTTCACATAACAAGTTTAATTTGGGAGGTCGACAACACAAGAATTTACTTGGAATAGCAATAATGCTACTACGTAGGTATGGTGGACGCAAATGGAAAGGGTTTTGGTTTAAAGGAGATGGATGCACGAGAAGAATTCCCTCTCAGTACAGGTTTTTGGCTAGCAAGGCTGGGTAGCAAGTACAAGAGTTGAAGGAAACAAACAAACATACAAGTGATAAAGGCAAACATGCAATCTTCTTTGGAAGCACGAAAGGTCTTAACTAGAGAATACTAAACTTATGAGCAAATCAAGAAAGAAAGATGATGAAATTATTTTTCTTTAGAGTACTACTATCTTTTTCTTTTCAACTCTCAAAAAGGTGTTGCTACTAACCAAGCCAGGTTTGCCAAAACCAACTAAATTAACTCAATGATCCCAAAGTGCTACCAATACTAACAACAAGATCAATCATATAACCGCAAATTGAAAACTAATATAAGCTATGCAAAAGAGTGAATGATAGAACTTCTCATTAATATTCCATAACGGAAACTCACACCAAGGGATACATATCTAACGAGAGAGGGGACACTTCCATAATGCAAACCATACTACAAAATAACTCCTCTATTCATGATATGACTCTACTAATAAGGTAAAAAGATAGAAGATAGTGATATGATACCGCGACACTCCCCCAAGCTTGGAACAAACCAAGGGGATGCCAAACCTGATGACAAATTACTCCTTAGGTGGTGGTGGTATCCTCTCAATGAGCTCTCTGATTAGTTTCCCCAAGTCCTCAATCTCGAAAGTGAGATTATGAATAAGCTGCAAGTTTTGCTCAATGCGGCTCATGATCATGTCGGGTTGAGAATTCCAGCTCTTTCTATTCTTTCCCCACTCTTCCTCCTTGAAGTCTTCTTTTCCTGCATGGCTAGAACGAGGCAAATCCCAATTGGAGGGTAATTTCTCCTTGGGCATATTCTGGTATTGATGCTCATGGATAAGGGTATGGAAAGGATTCCTGGGGCGTGGAGGAAGTGACCGTGGAGCCAAACTGTGATGAGGAGCTTTCCCCCCAGTCTACATCCGTGCAGTCCTTCTGATCTTGGCAGGTTTCACCACTCCAATGCTTGCAATGGTGGTGCCGGTATGCGGACATTGGCCTTGCTCCTCTTCACCTTCACTCTTGATCTCCTTCTCCTTCCCAGGGTCTTGGAGGTCTTCCTCCATGGGCTCCTTCCCTTTATCCTTGGCGGACACCATTGTGCTTCTAAGATTTCAAAGAGTATGTCCTGACAAAAACAGATCGAAACAAAACACGACGAAAACACGATATACGGACCTCAGGAGATCCGGGGGGTTATATATTATGAAGTTTCATGTAAAAAAGAAGGTACTGGGAGAAAACGGGTTGGAGACGGAGTCCTGGGTGGCCTCACCACCTGGTGGCGTGGCCAGGGGTGGGCCCGCGCCATGGGGTGGTGTGGGCCACCCCGGCTCCGGTTTCGTCCCTTTTCGCTTCGAAACTTTCCTTATTGACTGAAAACTGCAAAAATATAGTTGGATTGTATTTTCATGGAACTTTTCTTACCAGAACTGTTACCTATTTGAACACGGACTCTGCAGGTCTCTGAATTTGGTATCTAGTAGATTCTTCCGGGGTCATCTCTTGAATATCATCGATATCTTCATCTTCATATACTTATTACTTGAGTCATAAAACCCTTTTCTTCCTTATGACACCATTGTCTCCACTTCCTGGAAATTTCTTTCACACAAAACTTCACACAGTTCTCATTAGCAACATTAGTATAAGTGAAGTGATAAAACCTTTTGAGTCCAACTTCAAGTGAAAACCATCAAAACATAAGCTACTGTAGCAACTCCTTCCGAAAACCCAAAAAGAATTCAAAAAGGAAATCGAATAAAGAAGCAAATGCAAGAGTGGCAAAATCTGTCAAAACAGACCAACAGGTAAAGATCAATTTTTTCGAAAATCTTCTGTTGCTCAAATCAAAAAGTGTAAAACTAACGAAAGTTAAATAATAACCTGGGGCAGAAGCACAAAATATTACAGAACAATCCGACATACAGAGGTCTCTCACGAATTTTTACGGTGAAGCACAAAAATCTGTTTCGGGACAGCAACTTCTCCAAATCTTACTTCTCTCTCATTGGAGGTTGATCTTGACACAAAAACCAAACAAAACGGATAAAGAGCGGTTATTACCGAAGTAATAACTTCCAAGACTCAAAGAAAAAAAAACAAACTGAAAGCAAAAACAAATTGGGTTGTGTCCCATAAAGCTCTTTCTTTATAGCCATTAAGATGGGCATGATAATTTTGAAGAAGCTCTCATAGGGATATGAATTGAAGCGAAAGAGACCATTAGGAAGAAAAAACACACACATTTAAGTCTAACCCACTTCCTATGCAAGGGGTTTTTGTAAACAAACAAGTTATTGAAACCAAAGGCAACTTGCATAAGAAGGCAAAATAAACGCATCATAAAAACTTTCAGCATAAAACGAGGAAACTTGATATTATTAAGATGCATAAGAACACTTTTCCCTCTCTCATAATAACTTTCAGCATCATGCATAAAATTAACAATATATCTATCACAAGGACTATCATAGCAATGATCACTTATTCTAACAAAAAATATAGGAATACTAGCTCTCATAACACTACTATGTGAAACAATATTAGAGGTATCCTTACAATGGATAGAGTGTCCCTCTTCCTCATACTTAGTGACAAAGTCTTTCACACTTGCTATTATAGGTTCATCAACCATTTGTTTATGAGGTTCAACGGCCTTATTCATACTTTCATTAACCATACTAGCTATCATAGAATGTTCCTTTACCTTAACTAGAAAAGGCATTTTCTCAATATAAGGTTCAGGTAAAACATGATTAGCAGTATAAACTTCAGTATTTCTTGCAGGAACGCTCTTAGCAACATCTTTATAAGGTTCATGATACTTATTCCACTTCTTTTTAGGCACTTCAATATAGGAAGCAAAAGCCTTAAAATAAGAAGCAATAGCTTGAGAGTCTAGACCATAAGTATTTTTAATATTTTGAAAGTCATCAGTTCCCATAAAAGATTCAATGCATTCATAATCACAATTTATACCTGACTTTCTACCTTTGTCATTCTCCCAAGCTTCAGCATTGTCTTGAATACGGTCCTGAAGATCCCATTTAGCTTCTTCTTCCATGCGAGTGAATGATCCAGCGCAAGAAGCATCCAATAAATCTTTATCATGTAGAGGGAGCCTTGCATAAAAGTTGTTGATAATAATATTGTTGGGAAGCTCATGAATGGGACATTTGAGCATTAGTAACTTCAATCTCCCCCAAGCTTGAGCTGTACTCTCTCCATCAAGAGGCCAAAAGTTGTATATTTGATTCCAATCTTTATGAATCTCACTAGGAGGATAAAACTTTGAATAAAAGAGAGGCACTATTTCCTCCCATTCCAGAGCTTGACCATTCTTCAACTCTTCCTTTTAGTGATAATGAGAATAACTTCTTCTTAACTTGATCTGTAGTAATACCTGCACACTTGAACAACCCGCATAATTCGTGTATAAAGAGTAAATGATCACCAGGATGGACAGTTCCATCCCCAACATAGTAGTTATCCATAACACGATCAATAATTCTTGTAGGTATTTTGAAAACATCTTTCTCAGCAGGTGGTGGCTTATCTACTACCTTAGTAGTGGTAGTAGCATTACCAAATAAGAAACTCAGCGAATTATCCATAACGAAAATAAAGCAACTAGCAGAAGTAAACAATACTCACAGTAGAAGTTTCCTTTACCAGTTCCACTCTCCAATAGCACTTCACTCCCTGGCAACGGGCCGGCCCAATGGCGTTCCGCACAGAGAACGCCTGACAGGGGGGTCCACCTGTCATTGGCTCTTTACATGCAAGGCGGTACGGGGAGATGTGGGCCATTAGATTAGAAGGGGAATCTATGGTTGAGAGGTGTCGTCTCCGGCAAACAGTTCGCCGGCGAGGACAAACCCTAGCGGCTCGATGGCGGTGCTCAGGGGGCATACCAGGGCTCCAGCTACGGCGGCGATGGGGGAGATCGAACGTGCTATCGACGGCAGGCTCAGGGGTGGTCGCGGCAGCTCCTAGGGTGGACGAAATCGACGGAGCCTTCTCCTCCTCTGCAGCGGGCTCCTCTGGTGAAATTCTGGCGAACCAAGGCTCGAGCAGCTCCGGCAAGAAGTGAGGAAGGACCAGTGAGGAGAGGGGAGTGGAATGGTGTGAGTCTTTGGTGCTGGGGAGGGCTCCTTTTATAGGCGCGGTAGAGAAGCATGGGCGATGCTCGCCGGTGACAATGGCACAGCGAGCTAGAGGCGTGGGCGGTGCGCTAGGACGGTGGGCGGTGCCCTGGCGAGTGTCACGGTGGTGCTTGTGCAGTGGTTTGCGGTCGGGGAAAGTGAAGAGCGCGGCGCGCACTAAGTCTCTGCCGACGGCAAGTTTTACGACGGCCGCCGACTACGGGGCACAGTCGGGGGATTGGGCATGTCCGTTAACTTGCTAGGCCGGTGTGTATCGTGTAGACGGGCGGGTAGAGCTAGGCGAGGTCTGGCTACGCGGGGACAGGGCGCGGTCTGCGGGCGGCGTCGGCATGGTCGACAGGCTACGGGCGCAGCGGTTCCTGGCCGTTCTGGTCACTGTCCTTGGGCTGGGGCTGGTTGGACGGTGGAGGTGGACCACGGGCTACCTCCAGGACACAGTGGATGGCGCTAGCGGTGGCTGTGGCGTGCTATCACCGGTGAGGTGCCCAAATGGGGGCTCGGCCTTAATGGCCATGACCATTTGGTCGTGGCATAGTGTGTGGCTGGGCTAGAGAGGGGTAGGAGGAGTAGTGGAGAGATTTTGGTGGCAATGTGGGGAACAAGTTTGGCCAGAACACTATTTAAAATAGTGAAATTTGTTTGGTTTGAATTCTGCCTGCCAAGTGTTTGATGAAATGGCCGCATGAACCTTACTTTTGAATTTTGGGTTCAAAATTTTTGAGTGATCTCCACTAGTACTAGGTAGTCTCTGGTTGCAAGGGTTTTGAAAATGGAGTTCAATTAGATGGTTTTTCAAATAGGGGTGATCTAGGCATATGCATTGAATTCAATTTTAAACTGTCATTTAAAATACGTATTTAAATGTTTTTAGCAGATCACAAAGTGGGCCTTGGTACCTCATTATGTGTACTAGCAAAGGGTGCAAAGATTCAGAATTATTTCTGTTGGGAAATGAGTGCTAGGAACACTCAAAGTAGTGTAGTGGATTAAAATGACCAAAATGACCAAAATGACCACTCAAAGAATCATTTTACAATCAATGGATCACAGAACCATGGCAATTCAAACAACTCCTATTTTTAAATGCACACACATATGAATGCTTTCATATTTTGAAATGGAAAAGTTTTTGTTAACCCTAATTTGGATGATTTGGATCTTGATAAGCTTGGATTAAAGTTTTGGGATGTTACAAGAAGACACATGCAATGACTCTGGTGGTGGTTTATGAAAATAACACACATGCACTGACTTTAGTGGTGGTTTAGGAAAAGAACACACATTCAATGACTCTACTGGTGGTTTAGGAAAGGAACACGCATGCAATGACTCTAGTGGTGGTTTAGGAAAAAAGACACATGCAATGAATTGGATCCATGTGGTTTAGGAAAAGAAGACACATGCAATGAATCTGGTGGTGGTTTAGGAAAGGAACACACATGCAATGACTTCGGTGGTGGTTTAAGAATGGAACACACATGCAATAACACTCTTCGGGTCCATGTGGTTTAGGAAAGGAACACACATGCAATGACTCTAGTGGTGGTTTAGCAAAGTAACACACATGCAATGACTCTGGTGCTGGTTTAGGAAAGGAACACACATGTAATGCCACTGGTGGATCCATGTGGTTTAGGAAAAGAAGACACATGCAATGACTCTGGTGGTGGTTTAATAAAGGAACACACATGCAATGACTCGGGTGGTCGTTTAGGAAAAGAAGACACATGCAATGACTCTAGTGGTGGTTTAGGAAAGGAAGACAGATGCAATGAATCTAGTGGTAGTTTAAGAAAGGAACGCACATGCAATGACACTGGTGGATCCATGTGGTTTAGGAAAAGAAGGCACATGAAATTACTCTGGTGGTGGTTTAGGAAAGGAACACACATGCAATGACTCTGGTGGTGGTTTAAGAAAGAAACACACATGCAATGACACTGGTGGATCCATGTGGTTTAGGAAAGGAAGACACATGCAATGACTCTGGTGGTGGTTTAGGAAAGGAAGACACATGCAATGACTCTGGTGGTGGTTTTGGAAAGGGAACACACATGGAATGACTCTGGTGGTGGTTTAGGAAAGGAAGACGCAGGCAATGACTGTGGTGGATCCATGTGGTTTAGGAAAAGAAGTCACATGCAATGACTCTGGTGGTGCTTTATGAAAGGAACAAACATGGAATGACTCTGGTGGTGGTTTAAGAAAGGAACACACATGCAATGACATTAGTGTATCCATGTGGTTTAGAAAAAAGAAGAGACATGCAATGACTTTGGTGGTGGTTTAGGAAAGGAACACACATGCAATGACTCTGGTGGTGGTTCAAAAGGAACACACATGCAATGACAGTGATGGATCCATGTGGTTTAGGAAAGGAACACACACGCAATGACTCTAGTGGTGGTTTAGCAAAGTCACACACATGCAACGAATCTGATGCTGGTTTAGGAAAGGAACACACATGTAATGACACTGCCGGATCCATGTTGTTTAGGAATATAAGACACATGCAATGACTTTGGTGGTGGTTTTGGAAAGGACCACACATGCAATGACTTTGTGGTGGTTTAGGAAAAGAAGACACATGCAATGACTCTGTTGGTGGTTTGAGAAAGGAAGACACATGCAATGACTCTGGTGGTGGTTTAAGAAAGGAACACATATGCTTTGACATTGGTGCATCCATGTGGTTTAGGAAAAGAAGACACATGAAATGACTCTAGTGGTGGTTTAGGAAAGGAACACACATGCAATGACTCTGGTGGTGGATTAAGAAAGAAACAAACATGCAATGACACTGGTGGATCCATGTGGTTTAGGAAAAGAAGAAACATGCAATGACTCTGGTGGTGGTTTTGGAAAGGAACAAACATGCAATGACTCTGGTGGTGGTTTAGGAAAGGAAGACACATGCAATGACTGTGGTGGATCCAAGTGGTTTAGGAAAAGAAGACACATGCAATGACTCTTGTGGTGGTTTAGGAAAGGAACACAAATGCAATGACTCTGGTGGTGGTTTAAGAAAGGAACACACATGCAATGACACTAGTGGATCCATGTAGTTTGGAAAAATAAGAAACATGCAATGACTCTGGTGATGGTTTAGGAAAGGAACACACATACAATGACTCTGGTGGTGGTTTAGGAAAGGAAGACACATGCAATGATTCTGGTTGTGGTTTATGATACGAACACATATTCAATGACTCTGGTGGTGGTTTTGGAAAAGAAGACACATGCAATGACTCTGGTGGTGGTTTAGGAAAAGAACACACATGCAATGACTCTAATGGTGGATTAGGAAAAGAACACAAATTCAATGACTCTACTGGTGTTTTAGGAAAGGAACACACATGCAATGACTCTAGTGGTGGTTTAGGAAAAGAAGACACATGCAATGACTTGGATCCATGTGGTTTAGGAAAATAAGACACATGCAATGACTCTGGTGGTGGTTTAGGAAAGGAACCCATATGCAATGACTCTAGTGGTGGTTTAAGAAAGGAACACACATGCAATGACTCTAGTGGTGGTTTAGCAAAGTAACACACATGCAATGACTCTGGTGCTGGTTTAGGAAAAGAACACACATGCAATGACACTGGCTGATCCATGTGGTTAGGAAAAGAATACACATGCAATGACTCAGGTGGTGGTTTAATAAAGGAACACACGTGCAATGACTTTGGTGGTGGTTTAGGAAAAGAAGACACATGCAATGACTCTGCTGGTGGTTTAGGAAAGGAAGACAGATGCAATGACTCTGGTGCTGGTTTAAGAAAGGAACACACATGCAATGATACTGGTGGATCCATGTGGTTTAGGAAAATAAGACACATGAAATGACTCTATTGGTGGTTTCAGAAAGGAACACACATGCAATGACTCTGGTGATCGTTTAAGAAAGAAACACACATGCAATTACACTGGTGGATCCATGTGGTTTTGGAAAAGAAGACACGTGCAATGACTCTAGTGGTGTTTTAAGAAAGGAAGACACACGCAATGACTCTAGTGGTGGTTTTGGAAAGGAACACACATGTAATTACTCTGGTGGTGGTTTAGGACAGGTAGACACATGCAATGACTGTGGTGGATCCATGTGGTTTAGGAAAAGAAGTCACATGTAATGACTCTGGTGGTGGTTTAGAAAAGGAATACACATGCAATGACTCTGGTGGTGGTTTAAGAAAGGAACACACATTCAATGACACTGGTGGATCCATGTGGTTTAGGAAAAGAAGAGACATGCAGTGACTCTGGTGGTGGTTTAAGAAAGGAACACACATGCAATGACTCCGGTGGTGGTTTAAGAAAGGAACACACATGCAATAACACTCTTCGGATCCATGTGGTTTAGGAAAGGAACATAGATGCAATGACTCTGGTGGTGGTTTAGCAAAGTAACACACATGTAATGACTCTGGTGCTGGTTTAGGAAAGGAACACACATGTAATGCTACTGGTGGATCCATGTGGTTTAGGAAAAGAAGACACATGCAATGACTCTGGTGGTGGTTTAATAAAGGAACACACATGCAATGACTCTGGTGGTCGTTTAGGAAAAGAAGACACATGCAATGACTCTAGTGGTGGTTTAGGAAAGGAAGACAATTGCAATGACTCTAGTGGTAGTTTAAGAAAGGAACGCACATGCAATGACACTGGTGGATCCATGTGGTTTAGGAAAAGAAGGCACATGAAATTACTCTGGTGGTGGTTTAGCAAAGGAACACACATGCAATGACTCTGGTGGTGGTTTAAGAAAGAAACACACATGCAATGACACTGGTGGATCCATGTGGTTTAGGAAAGGAAGACACATGCAATGACTCTGGTGGTGGTTTAGGAAAGGAAGACACATGCAATGACTCTGGTGGTGGTTTTGGAAAGGAACACACATGGAATGACTCTGGTGGTGGTTTAGGAAAGGAAGAAGCAGGCAATGACTTTGGTGGATCCATGTGGTTTAGGAAAAGAAGTCACATGCAATGACTCTGGTGGTGCTTTATGAAAGGAACAAACATGCAATGACTCTGGTGGTGGTTTAAGAAAGGAACACACATGCAATGACACTAGTGTATCCATGTGGTTTAGGAAAAGAAGAGACATGCAATGACTTTGGTGGTGGTTTAGGAAAGGAACACACATGCAATGACTCTGGTGGTGGTTAAAAAAGGACCACACATGCAATGATAGTGGTGGATCCATGTGGTTTAGGAAAGGAACACACATGCAATGACTCTAGTGGTGGTTTAGCAAAGTCACACACATGCAATGACTCTGGTGCTGGTTTAGGAAAGGAACACACATGTAATGACACTGCCGGATCCATGTGGTTTAGGAATATAAGACACATGCAATGACTTTGGTGGTGGTTTTGGAAAGGACCACACATGCAATGACTTTGTGGTGGTTTAGGAAAAGAAGACACATGCAATGACTCTGTTGGTGGTTTGAGAAAGGAAGACACATGCAATGACTCTGGTGGTGGTTTAAGAAAGGAACACATATGCTTTGACATTGGTGGATCCATGTGGTTTAGGAAAAGAAGACACATGAAATGACTCTAGTGGTGGTTTAGGAAAGGAACACACATGCAATGACTCTGGTGGTGGATTAAGAAAGAAACAAACATGCAATGACACTGGTGGATCCATGTGGTTTAGGAAAAGAAGACACATGCAATGACTCTGGTGGTGGTTTTGGAAAGGAACACATATGCAATGACTCTGGTGGTGGTTTATGAAAGGAACACACATGCAATGACTCTGGTGGTGGTTTAAGAAAGGAACACACATTCAATGACACTGGTGGGTCCATGCGGTTTAGGAAAAGAAGAGACATGCAGTGACTCTGGTGGTGGTTTAAGAAAGGAACACACATGCAATGACTATGGTGGTGGTTAAGATAGGAACACGCATGCAATGACACTGGTGGATCCATGTGGTTGACGAAAAAGACACATGCAATGACTCTAGTGGTGGTTTAGGAAAGGAACACACATGCAATGACTCTGGTGGTGGATTAAGAAAGAAACAAACATGCAATGACACTGGTGGATCCATGTGGTTTAGGAAAAGAAGACACATGCAATGACTCTGGTGGTGGTTTTGGAAAGGAACACATATGCAATGACTCTGGTGGTGGTTTAGGAAAGGAATACACATGCAATGACTCTGGTGATGGTTTAAGAAAGGAACACACATTCAATGACACTGGTGGATCCATGTGGTTTAGGAAAAGAAGAGACATGGAGTGACTCTGGTGGTGGTTTAAGAAAGGAACACACATGCAATGACTATGGTGGTGGTTAAGATAGAACACGCACGCAATGACACTGGTGGATCCATGTGGTTGACGAAAAAGACACATGCAATGACTGTAGTGGTGGTTTAGGAAACGAACACACATGCAATGACTCTGGTGGTGGTTTAAGAAAGGAACACACGTGCAATGAACCTGGTGGATCCATGTGGTTTAGGAAAAGAACACACATGCAATGACTCTGGTGGCAGTTTAGGAAACGAAGACACATGCAATGACTCTGGTGGTGGTTTAAGAAAAGAACACACATTCAATGACTCTAGTGGTGGTTTTGGAAAAGAAGACACATGTAATGACTCTCGTGCTGGTTAAGGAAAAGAAAACACAGGCAATGACTCTAGTGGTCGTTTAGGAAAATAACACACACTCAATGACTCTACAGATGGTTTAGGAAGGGAACACACATTCAATGATTGTAGTGGTGGTTTAGGAAAGGAAGACACATGCAATGACTAGGATCCATGTGGTTTAGGAAAAGAATACACATGCAATGACTCTAGTGGTGGTTTAAGAAAGGAACACACATGCAATGACTCTAGTGGTGGTTTACGAGAAGAAGACACATGCAATGACTCAAGTGGTGGTTTAGGAAAAGAAGACACATGCAATGACTCTAGAGGTGGTTTAGGAAAAGAAGACACATGCAATGACTCTAGTGGTGGTTTAGGAAAGGAACACACATGCAATGACTCTAGTGGTGGTTTAGGAAAGGAACACACATGCAATGACTCTGGTGGTGGTTTACGAAAGGAGGACATATTCAATGACTCTGGTGGTGGTTTAGGAAAAGAAGACACATGCAATGACTCTGGTGGTGGTTAAGGAAAAGAAGACACATGCAATGACTCTACTGGTGGTTTAGGAAAGGAACACACATGCAATGACTCTAGTGGTGGTTTAGGAAAGGAACACACATGCAATGACTCTAGTGGTGGTTTAGGAAAGGAAGACACATTCAATGACTTTAGTGGTGGTTTAGGAAAAGAAGACACATGCAATGACTCTGTTGCTGGTTTAGGAAAAGAACACATGTGTAATGACTCTAGTGGTGGTTTTGGAAAAGAACACACATTCAATGATTTAGGTGGTTGTTTAGGAAAGAAACACACATGCAATGACTCTGATGGTGGTTTAGGAAAGGAACACACATGCAATGACTCGGATGGTTTTTTAAGAAAGGAACACACATGCAATGACTCTGGTGGATCCATGTGGTTTAGGAAAATAAGACACATGCAATGACTCTGGTGGTGGTTTAGGAAAGGAAGACACATGCAATGACTCTGGTGGTGGTTTTGGAAAGGAACACACATGGAATGACTCTGGTGGTGGTTTAGGAAAGGAAGAAGCAGGCAATGACTTTGGTGGATCCATGTGGTTTAGGAAAAGAAGTCACATGCAATGACTCTGGTGGTGCTTTATGAAAGGAACAAACATGCAATGACTCTGGTGGTGGTTTAAGAAAGGAACACACATGCAATGACACTAGTGTATCCATGTGGTTTAGGAAAAGAAGAGACATGCAATGACTTTGGTGGTGGTTTAGGAAAGGAACCCACATGCAATGACTCTGGTGGTGGTTAAAAAAGGACCACACATGCAATGACAGTGGTGGATCCATGTGGTTTAGGAAAGGAACACACATGCAATGACTCTAGTGGTGGTTTAGCAAAGTCACACACATGCAATGACTCTGGTGCTGGTTTAGGAAAGGAACACACATGTAATGACACTGCCGGATCCATGTGGTTTAGGAATATAAGACACATGCAATGACTTTGGTGGTGGTTTTGGAAAGGACCACACATGCAATGACTTTGTGGTGGTTTAGGAAAAGAAGACACATGCAATGACTCTGTTGGTGGTTTGAGAAAGGAAGACACATGTAATGACTCTGGTGGTGGTTTAAGAAAGGAACACATATGCTTTGACATTGGTGGATCCATGTGGTTTAGGAAAAGAAGACACATGAAATGACTCTAGTGGTGGTTTAGGAAAGGAACACACATGCAATGACTCTGGTGGTGGATTAAGAAAGAAACAAACATGCAATGACACTGGTGGATCCATGTGGTTTAGGAAAAGAAGACACATGCAATGACTCTGGTGGTGGTTTTGGAAAGGAACACATATGCAATGACTCTGGTGGTGGTTTATGAAAGGAACACAGATGCAATGACTCTGGTGGTGGTTTAAGAAAGGAACACACATTCAATGACACTGGTGGATCCATGCAGTTTAGGAAAAGAAGAGACATGCAGTGACTCTGGTGGTGGTTTAAGAAAGGAACACACATGCAATGACTATGGTGGTGGTTAAGATAGGAACACGTATGCAATGACACTGGTGGATCCATGTGGTTGACGAAAAGACACATGCAATGACTCTAGTGGTGGTTTAGGAAAGGAACACACATGCAATGACTCTGGTGGTGGATTAAGAAAGAAACAAACATGCAATGACACTGGTGGATCCATGTGGTTTAGGAAAAGAAGACACATGCAATGACTCTGGTGGTGGTTTTGGAAAGGAACACATATGCAATGACTCTGGTGGTGGTTTAGGAAAGGAATACACATGCAATGAATCTGGTGGTGGTTTAAGAAAGGAACACACATTCAATGACACTGGTGGATCCATGTGGTTTAGGAAAAGAAGAGACATGGAGTGACTCTGGTGGTGGTTTAAGAAAGGAACACACATGCAATGACTATGGTGGTGGTTAAGATAGGAACACGCACGCAATGACACTGGTGGATCCATGTGGTTGACGAAAAAGACACATGCAATGACTATAGTGGTGGTTTAGGAAACGAACACACATGCAATGACTCTGGTGGTGGTTTAAGAAAGGAACACACGTGCAATGAACCTGGTGGATCCATGTGGTTCAGGAAAAGAACACACATGCAATGACTCTGGTGGCAGTTTAGGAAACGAAGACACATGCAATGACTCTGGTGTTGGTTTAAGAAAAGAACACACATTCAATGACTCTAGTGGTGGTTTTGGAAAAGAAGACACATGTAATGACTCTCGTGCTGGTTAAGGAAAAGAAAACACAGGCAATGACTCTAGTGGTGGTTTAGGAAAATAACACACATTCAATGACTCTACTGATGGTTTAGGAAGGGAACACACATTCAATGATTGTAGTGGTGGTTTAGGAAAGGAAGACACATGCAATGACTAGGATCCATGTGGTTTAGGAAAATAATACACATGCAATGAATCTAGTGGTGGTTTAAGAAAGGAACACACATGCAATGACTCTAGTGGTGGTTTACGAGAAGAAGACACATGCAATGACTCAAGTGGTGGTTTAGGAAAAGAAGACACATGCAATGACTCTAGAGGTGGTTTAGGAAAAGAAGACACATGCAATGACTCTAGTGGTGGTTTAGGAAAGGAACACACATGCAATGACTCTAGTGGTGGTTTAGGAAAGGAACACACATGCAATGACTCTGGTGGTGGTTTACGAAAGGAGGACATATTCAATGACTCTGGTGGTGGTTTAGGAAAAGAAGACACATGCAATGACTCTGGTGGTGGTTAAGGAAAAGAAGACACATGCAATGACTCTACTGGTGGTTTAGGAAAGGAACACACATGCAATGACTCTAGTGGTGGTTTAGGAAAGGAACACACATGCAATGACTCTAGTGGTGGTTTAGGAAAGGAAGACACATTCAATGACTTTAGTGGTGGTTTAGGAAAAGAAGACACATGCAATGACTCTATTGCTGGTTTAGGAAAAGAACACATGTGTAATGAATCTAGTGGTGGTTTTGGAAAAGAACACACATTCAATGATTCAGGTGGTTGTTTAGGAAAGAAACACACATGCAATGACTCTGATGGTGGTTTAGGAAAGGAACACACATGCAATGACTCGGATGGTTGTTTAAGAAAGGAACACACATGCAATGACTCTGGTGGATCCATGTGGTTTAGGAAAATAAGACACATGCAATGACTCTGGTGGGGGTTTAAGAAACGAACACACATGCAATGACACTGGTGGATCCATGTGGTTTGGAAAAGAAGACATATGCAATGACTCTAGCAGTGGTTTTGGAAAGGAGGACATATGCAATTACTCTGGTGGTGGTTTAGGAAAGGAAGACACATGCTGGTGGTGGTTTTGGAAAGGAACCATTACTCTATTGATGGTTTAGGAAAGGAACACATGCAATGATTGTAGTGGTGGTTTAGGAAAGGAAGACACATGCAATGACAAGGATCCATGTGGTTTAGGAAAAGAAGACACATGCAATGACTCTGGTGGTGGTTTACGAAAGGAACACACATGCAATGACTCTAGTGGTGGTTTAGGAAAATAAGACACATGCAATGACTCTAGTGGTGGTTTAGTAAAAGAAGGCACATGCAATGACTCTATTGGTGGTTTAGGAAAAGAAAGCACATGCAATGACTCTAGTGGTGGTTTAGGAAATTAACACACATGCAATGACTCTGGTGGTGGTTTAGGAAAGGAAGACACATGCAATGACTCTGGTGGTGGTTTAGGAAAGGAAGACACATTCAATGACTCTAGTGGTTGTTTAGGAAAATAAGACACATGCAATGACTCTAGTTGTGGTTAAGGTAAACAAGACACATGCAATGACTCTAGTGGTGGTTTAGGAAAGGAACAGACATGCAATGACTCTAGTGGTGGTTTAGGAAAGGAAGAAACATTCAATGACTCTGGTGGTGGTTTAGGAGAAGAAGACACATGCAATGACTCTATTGGTGGTTTAGGAAAAGAACACACGTGTAATGACTCTAGTGGTGGTTTTGGAAAAGAACACACATTCAATGACTCTGGTGGTGGTTTAGGAAAGAAACACACATGCAATGACTCTGGTAGTGGTTTAGGAAAGGAGCAAACATGCATTGACTCTGGTGGTGGTTTAGGAAAGGAAGACAGATGCAATGACTCTGGTGGATCCATGTGGATTAGGAAAAGAAGACACATGTAATGACTCTGGTGGTGGTTTAGGAAAGGAAGACACATGCAATGACTTTGGTGGTGGTTTAGGAAAAGAAGACACATGCAATGACTCTGATGGTGGTTTAGGAAAGGAACACACATGCAATGATTCTAGTGGTGGTTTTGGAAAAGAACACATGTGTAATGACTCTAGTGGTGGTTTTGGAAAAGAACACACATTCAATGATTCTGGTGGTGGTTTAGGAAAGAAACACACATGCAATGACTCTGGTGGTGGTTTAGGAAAGTAAAAGACATGCAATCACTCTGGTGGTGATTTAGGAAAGGAAGACACGTGCAATGACTCTGGTGGATCCCTGTGGTTTAGGAAAAGGCGACACATGCAATGACTCTAGTGGTGGTTTAATGTCACATCCCAAGATTTTCCAAATCTTGTAATGTGAAAATAAATGAATAAAATAAAACTTTGTTTGATTTTCAAGGCCAGAAGAAACTTTTGAATTCAATTGGGACTTCAAACCAGTAGGATCAAATTTAATCCTAAAGGGATTTATAAAGATAAACATTTCATAAAGGCAAATAAAATGTTTTGGAATTACTATTTTGGATCTTTTAAATAAAAGACTTTGTTTTCAAAGGAAAAGGTGGATTTATAAATAAAGATTATATTTTAAAGAGCCAAATTAATTTTGGCCAAGCTTTTAAAATAAAATATTTTGTTTTGATAAAATGAGTAAATGTTTATTTAAATAAAATAATAAGGATGTAATATCCAAATTTTATTTAAGTAAAGGCTTTTCCCATTTTAAATAAACACTAAAACTTATTTATTTATTTTAAATAAGTTTTCCAAGTATTTTATTACTACTTTGAAATCTTTTTATAAAAGGTTTTGGTTTTCAAAATGAAAAGAAATATTTTAAATAAAGATTATTTTATAAAGCCAAATTAAACCTTGGCCAAGACTTTGAAACAAAAGGGTTTTGCTTTGATTAAAAATAGTAGAGGTTTACTTAAAATAAAAAGGATTTAAATATCCAAGTTTTATTAATAAAGGTTTTACTATTTTCAAAACATCAAAACTTATTTATTCTTTTAAAATAAGTTTTCCAAGTATTTTGTTTTCTCAAATAAAACCTACTGAAGTGTTTTGGTTTTATTCTAGATTTCAAAATAAAGTTTTTAATTAAACAAATCCTATATGGATTATTAACTAAGGTCCATTATATTTAATTATTAATGGAACCTAAAATAAAAGGTTATTTTGTTTTAAACAAGTTTTACAAATATCTTTTATTTTCAAATAAAACCTACTGTTTTGGTTTTGAAAATATTTGGATTTCAAATGGAGATTTTATTAATTAAATCAAACCCTTTTTTTTGTTAAATAACTAAAGATCCATTTTATTTAATTATTGAATGGATCCTAAAATGAATAAAAATATTATTTTATTTTGAGTTTTGGTTTATGTTAATAAACAGAACAAAATTCAAAATACAAAGTTGAGTGATTGTTTGAATTGTTTGAGTGGTTTGAATGCTTGAATAATTGAATGTAAATTCAAAACAGAAATTGGTTTGGAAAATAGAAAAAGATTTGAACAGACCCAGCCCACTAAGGCCCACCAGCAGCCCACCTAGCCCACCTGCTCTCTTCCCCGAAGCATTCTTTTCTCACCCAGTTTCTGACCCACACAGACAATGACCAGTGGACCCTCCCCCTCATTTCTTTTCCCACTGACCGGTGGACCCCACCTCTCTCTCTCTCACGAAGCGAACCGTTATTCACCGCGAAAGAAACCCACACCCTCACTGATTGGTGGACCCAACCCCTTTCCTTTTCTATCGCTGACAGGTAGACCCACTCTCCCCTGTTCTTCTTCCCCACCCGCAGACCACGCCCACCCCTCGCGCGGCCGTTGCAGACGGATTAACTCCGGCGTAATACGCCTTGAACACGCGTTGAATCAGCCCCACGACCACGCAGGATAAATTGCCTCTCCCTCCTCGTCATTTTCCCCCAGACCACTCCTCCTCTCTGCCCCTAGGCTGTCGCCAATTTCCTCTGCACCACCGCCGTCTCCGACGAGCTCCCTCCTCGATTACGGCAGCCCCTCACCGCCCCTTGCCTCCTCGACCATGCTCTCGTGATCCCCACCTCCTGGCGATCATCCCCGTAGCGCCAGCTTGCCCCCGAGCGACCCAGAGCGTCGGCAACCACCTCGATTGAGCGCCACCACAGTCTGCTTCAACTCCGGCGAGCAGTAGCCGACAAACCAGCGCGCCCCTTTCCTTCTGGTAAGTTCTTTCACAACCTAGGCAACCTTGCGCACCCTCCTGACAAGTTTACTTGATCAAATGCGACACAGACACTCGCCTTCGACCACGATCATGCGTACCCGTGCCAGAGAGCAACTCCGGCGAGAGATTGCCAACCCGTCCGTGCGCCCCCTGCCTCCCCAAGAGCACGTTGAGCATCAGCATCATCCAGCGAATCAGGTGAGCCCCCTCTCTCTCTTTCTCGCTTCCTGCATCGCCGGCGACGCCACTGCCAGGCCGCCGCCGCCGTCAGACAGAGTCCAGCGCCGCCAGTTCTAGGTCATTAGATTAGGACCGTTGGATCTTGATCCTGAGGCTTAGATAGAATCACTTAAACGCGAATGGGTATGCTCTCTGGACCACACGATCTAATTAGATCTAACGCACCGCAGCACGCGATCCACCCGAACCGGTATCAACCAATCACGGCGCGACGCGTGGCCAGTGTTTGATTGAAACAGATTTAGAAACCAGATTTAAATGCCATTTTCAAACCCTTGTGACTTTGAATCCACACGTCCAAAAATTACAAATTTTATGTCGTTGGATTCAGGAGAGCAAGGCCTAGCCAGCCATGCCTTTGGTTTAGCAAATAGTATTTGTTAGATTGGTTGTTTATGCAGAAACATTTTATTGCTTATTTAGATTAGAAAAAATTATTTAAAAATGATTTTAGGGTTAAAACCTTTGAAAAATGGTTTGTTGTGACCTTACTGACCCTAGGAACCAACCCATGTTTTGGAAAATGGATTTGGTAAAGTTTAGGATGGAAAACTTGATTTAGCCCATTTCTAGCCAAATGGAAATAAAGATTTTGGTTATGAAAATACTTTTATAAAGAAAACTTTGGGAAAATGGTTTAGACCAAACCTACTGACCCAAACACCAAGTTTTGCAATAGCAACTCATTTGGTGAAACAAAATAAGGATTCTTTGGTTTAAAACCATTTCTAGTCAAATAGAAATGTGGTTATTTTATTAAAAATGGTTTTGGAAGAAAACCTTTGGAAATTTTTTTGTTTTAAACTCACTGACCCTAAACACCAAGTTTTGTGGTTTGAAAACATATTGGGTGAACCCTATAGGCTAATGCCTAAGTAAAAATATTTCTACACCACATAAAATGATACTTTGTTTTGAAAATGGTTTTTGTAGTGAAAACTTTTGCAAATGACTTTGCCACTTTACAAAATGACCAAATAGGTGTTTTCAAATGTCTATGACCCACTAGGAACCACTTTTTCAAACAAAACAAAGCTTGGCATGTTTGCATGCATTACTTTGACTTTGTGATTTTGTGTGTTGTTTTGCTTGATTGGTAGATTGAGTTTGTGCCTTGCTTGATTTATTTGTAGTGACTTGAAGAGTGTGATTGTTGCAAGGACAAGGAGTGAACCTATACTCTACCAAAAAGGCAAGTGATGCTTCATACTTTCTATCCCATTATTTTCTCTATGCATTAGTGATTTTGCTAAGTAAAACTTGCATGGATTTTATTTTGCTAAGTATAGATCTTGCTATAGGAAAACCTAGTAGATGAATCCTTAGTAGGATTTTCCTAAGTTAAGAATCCTATTACTATCAAGCTTAGCCTAGCTAATAGAAAACAAGGGTGGAATATATATTCACACTATGGAAAAATTCCTAAGTCTAAGGACTTGTGTTTTGTTTAATAAAACAACTAAGATAATGAATCACCTGGGTGGAATGGGACTTGCTTGGTGGTTCACAAGGCCCATTTCTATGGTTTACCTTAGTGTATCTCACTTGTGGATGGCCACCCAGGAACAAAGAGATTGAGATGTCAAATGTTGAGAAGCTTCAAGTGCAACCACTTGGCAATATGGGCTCTGCCATGATCATATAGGTTGCAAGAACTTAGCCATATGGACAGTGGGTGGTAGTGTTTGATAGGTTGGAGCGCGTCCATGATGGTCTAAGGGAAGGCTTCTGAAAGATCTTGTCTTGGGAAACCAAGTCTTGTGGGGAAAGTGCACCACCTCTGCAGAGTGTAAAATCTAAGTACTTAGCCATGTCCCTGGTAAATGACAATTTGAGCATCAAGACATGGAAGCTATCAAGAATCTCATCATTCAAATTTTCTAAGTAAAACTTGTGGGTGAACAAGGGTTGTTTGAAATCTTCAATCTTTGATGGAGAGATGGCTTGGTACAAGGATCTTGAAATCTTTGATTGAGGAAAAATGTTTTTGCCAAACAAAACTTAGTATTTTCAAATGTTAAGGAAAAATCTATTTTGAGCAATGCAAGCCTCAACTCCACTTAGCCAAATGCATATAGATGATAGACTCCACTATACTACCATAGTATCACTTGCCAATACAATTCAAATGTATTGACCCTTGTGGCTGTAACTTGTAATGTTGCAGGTTTGATTGATTTTAGTGAAGATTGATTGATTAGGATTACAAAGTCTACAACCAACATCTGCCTGTGGCACTTTGAAGATGAAGGACCCCATGCTTATAGTTATTCCGCTGCAATGTAATGTAATAGCCAAATGAGCTATGTATTGATGTAATAAAATTATGTTATTCCTGGTTATAAAGTTATATTATGACCTTTGTTTCTTGATATTACATCTAAACTGTGGATGCTAGCTATTGATCCAGGGACTAGCATTGTAAACACAGGGGGCTCAATCTTATTAAAGGTTGGGGACTCTACAGATGGTATCAGAGCATTGTGTTGCCTGTAGGATTTGTAAACCTAGTATTGGACAAAAACCCTTAGAAAATAGGAGTTGTGTTTGTTACAAAAACTTATTTACAAACAATCTTGTAAACTCTTTCCTCAACCATTTTGGTTCAACTCTACATCTCATCTATATTCAAACTTGATGGAAAAGCCTACCCCATGACCAAAGACTTCACCATGTGCAAAGGACTTCTTCAACATCTTCAACTCTAATGACTTCAACATCTTCAACCTTGGATATCACTAAAGACTACAAGTGAGACAAGAAATGTTACTCAAGACTTGAAGACTAAGGAAAACAACTTAGAAGGAACCATCATCACCTTTGAAGTTCTGTGACCAAGACACAAGAATTCTCCCAAGGATACAAAGATCTCATTCAAGAAGGATGGAAGGATCACAAGTAAACCATATAGATGGACCACCATATTTTAGTTAAGTCAAACACACCAACTTATATGGTGTAACAAAAATATTTTTGGTTACCTAAGTATGTGCTTGAAACTTGTTGTTTGAGTGGAGTGTTTGTTTGTGATTGCTTGCAC
Source organism: Avena sativa (assembly GCA_916181665.1). Taxonomy (NCBI): domain Eukaryota; kingdom Viridiplantae; phylum Streptophyta; class Magnoliopsida; order Poales; family Poaceae; genus Avena; species Avena sativa. The sequence goes on along the minus strand of OV702291.1, from coordinate 369,342,832 downwards.
ATTGCTTGTGTAAATTGTGATGTGTGTGATTAGAATTATTTCCTTAGAAATCTTTTGCCCATTCTAATCCCAATCCAACCCAAACAGATGACTTCTCCAAGAGACTCCAACATCAAGGTTGATGACACCAACAGCAACATGAGAGAAGTCATAGCAACCCAAAACCAGTTGAGCCAAGAGACAACTTAGCTTTTAGCCAACAACAATGGATTAGACCCAGCCATACAAAGGATTTTGAAACTTCAATCCCAATTGATGCAAGGATTGGTTATACAAATGATCAACATGAGAGAATTTTTTTCCCAAAGAGCTAATGACAACAAGGATGACAAAGATGTTATTCTAGAGAGAACCCAAGCATGCATTATCTATGAAGCCAAGGATCATGCACCCAAGGAAGATCAATGCCCCAAGAAGAGAGAAAGATCTCCCACCTATGAAGAACATGGACTAGAAGAACTCCTAGCTTTGGAGAGACCCAAATAGAAGAAGAAGAAATGCCCCAACACTAGCAAGAAGGATATTACACAAGTGCAATGTTTCAATTGCAAAGAGATGGGACATTATGCCAATGAATGACCAGAAAAGAAGATGGACCAAAGAAACAAACAAGAGGCAATGACCCCAAAGGAAAAGAAAGATATCAGCCAATTGATATGTTACAATTGCAAGAACCCAGGGCATTATGCAAGCAACTGTCCAGAAAAGATGAAGAATAAGTTGATCAAGCCTATGGAGAAACTCAACCTTGGCCCATGGGTCAAGTGTGGAAACAAAGGACACTATACAGAAGGTAGACCAAGGAAGTTTCATCAAGATTCCAAGCAAGCCAAGATGTAATTTAGTTGGAAAATTTTTAAGGGTGGTAGTACCCTAGATGTTTTGAACCTGCTTGTAACCCTAACCTTCCCAAATCTCGGGGACGAGATTTATTTTAAGGGTGGTAGCCTGTCACATCCCAAGATTTTCCAAATCTTGTAATGTGAAAATAAATGAATAAAATAAAACTTTGTTTGATTTTCAAGGCCAGAAGAAACTTTTTGAATTCAATTGGGACTTCAAACCAGTTGGATCAAATTTAATCCTAAAGGGATTTATAAAGATAATCATTTAATAAAGGCAAACAAAATGTTTTGGAATTACTATTTTGGATCTTTTAAATAAAAGACTTTGTTTTCAAAGGAAAAGGTGGATTTATAAATAAAGATTATATTTTAAAGAGCCAAATTAATTTGGCCAAGCTTTTAAAATAAAATATTTTGTTTTGATAAAATGAGTAAAGGTTAATTTAAATAAAATAATAAGGATGTAATATCCAAATTTTATTTAAGTAAAGGCTTTTCCCATTTTAAATAAACACTAAAACTTATTTATTTATTTTAAATAAGTTTTCCAAGTATTTTATTACTACTTTGAAATCTTTTTATAAAAGGTTTTGGTTTTCAAAATGAAAAGAAATATTTTAAATAAAGATTATTTTATAAAGCCAAATTAAACCTTGTCCAAGACTTTGAAACAAAAGGGTTTTGCTTTGATTAAAAATAGTAGAGGTTTACTTAAAATAAAAAGGATTTAAATATCCAAGTTTTATTAATAAAGGTTTTACTATTTTCAAAACATCAAAACTTATTTATTCTTTTAAAATAAGTTTTCCAAGTATTTTGTTTTCTCAAATAAAACCTACTGAAGTGTTTTGGTTTTATTCTAGATTTCAAAATAAAGTTTTTAATTAAACAAATCCTATATGGATTATTAACTAAGGTCCATTATATTTAATTATTAATGGAACCTAAAATAAAAGGTTGTTTTGTTTTAAACAAGTTTTCCAAATATCTTTTATTTTCAAATAAAACCTACTGTTTTGGTTTTGAAAATATTTGGATTTCAAATGGAGATTTTATTAATTAAATCAAACCCTTTTTTTGTTAAATAACTAAAGATCCATTTTATTTAATTATTAAATGGATCCTAAAATGAATAAAAATATTATTTTATTTTGAGTTTTGGTTTATGTTAATAAACAGAACCAAATTCAAAATACAAAGTTGAGTGATTGTTTGAATTGTTTGAGTGGTTTGAATGCTTGAATAATTGAATGTAAATTCAAAACAGAAATTGGTTTGGAAAATAGAAAAAGATTTAAACAGAAAAAAAATAAGAAAACAGACCCAGCCCACTAAGGCCCAGCAGCAGCCCACCTGTAACTACCTCGGTGAATTACGCTCCTAGTTACAAGCCTGGATGAGCGGAAATGGTTAAAATAGTACGGTGGGGCCCAAATGCCACTCACAGGTAGACCTTTCGGCCGTCCTAACCATTTCCAAACATCAGGACAAGAACGGGCGGCGTAATCGGCAGGCGAAGGGATCAACTACATACACAAATGAGTATCTATGCAAGCCACCATACAATAGTCCTCAGAGCCATTCCATCTAAAAGAAAATAGAAATATTGCAACGCCATATGGCAAGATCCAAATATCCTAGATAGATATAATAGTTTAGGATATCTCCTCATACATCAAACATCAGAGTATCAGGCGGAAGCGGAAGACAAAATCCGAGTACGGATAAGAAGCAAATCGGCATAAGATGCCCCATAAATAAACACATCCCGCCCACAGATCTCACGGATCCCCGTTCCCGGAATCTCTACACCGAATGATTGTTGCCAACATCGTCCGTCTCCTCCACCTAGTATCCATCTTGCGAGTTTACCTGTTCATCTGAATCAAACAATTTATCGTGTGAGACCCTAGGGGTACTCAGCAAGTCTTTATGCCTCTAAAGGGGACACAACCTGGGGTGACGCAATTGCAGCAAAAGATAATCCCTAACAATTCTATAGATACTCGCTATCCATCCGCCTAACCAAGGATAGACGGATGTTCGTGAATTAATAACAACAGTTATAACAGTAATATTAACAGATCCATCCTCCTCCTCGCTTACCGACGAGGAAGCGGACGAACAACCCCCATCCGTTGGCAGTTTTATTATCCATTCCATGAGAGTTGCACTATTTACTAGTCAGGTACTTACTCAAATTAAGAGTGGTACTTTAGTTATACTAGTCTATGATCCAGAAACTGTGCTCCAAGTCGTCCATATCCGCGGACACGGCTTTCAGAAAGTTTTACCCTGCATGGGTGCACAAATAGCAACACACACTCGATCAACCTCGGAAAAACCAAATCAAAACCCAACGAGGCAGTCACGACAAAGCGATCACAGGATTCAGAAATATTTCAGGGGGCCACCCCATTAAGCTACCCGCAACGAAGTTGGCCGGCTCCGAGACGGACTCAAGGTTTGCGTCAATGGCTGTAAACGACTGGGAACCCGAAAATGTGACTGGGCTTGTCGATACCGCGAAAACACTCCGCTTACCTAAACAGTACAGGTGCATTCCTCGCACAATCTTAAATTAAGCAGTAAAGCATGGCATAAGTACAGAATAGTAATAAAGCCCCAAACTACTTTGTGGCCCCAAGAAATAAGAATGAATCAAGCTCTGGCTCAGGGGGGTTCATAAGCCTCCCGGATGTGGATAGCGCGAATATTCAAGGAATAGGAATCAAGTACTCGGGGTCCTACGGGACACAAGTGAGCATGAAAAACCAAATAGCAGATATTGCTCACCGATGCCACTTTCATTAGTTATCCCACTACTACTCGGGTTAAGTTGTTTAGGTACCTCGTTATCCATCAGACACTCACATACCCTACACATGCTGTTCTACGACTCGCATGGCTCAAACAACTCCTGTAGTAATGGCTCATGGGATGGAGGAACAAGCTTCGGTGGGGTTTAAAAGTAAAGGCTATGCAGTACTTGGGATTCAATTTAATGCAATCGCGACTCAATGATGCAAGAATAAGATAGAGGCAATAGGTACTGTATGTATGCAAGCATGTGGTAGTGCTTGCCTGGCAGCTCAGTTGAAGCGAGAGAAGGATCTGGGTAGTGCTCCTGGGTTTCTTGATATATCCCCTGCTCAGCGTCTATTCGAAGAAGAACCAAACAAACAAGGGCCAACATAAATAAAGTGCACAAGCATATGAATAAAATGCGACAAGTAAACAATCATGCCATGATGAATGATGCACAATTTGCATGGCAATAATGTAGCATGGCATGGGTCAGGTGTGGAATACAAGAATAAAGCCTTTTATTGAGTTTTGGTCACACTTTAACCTCATATAAGTTGCTGTATACTTTATATTTATGTGATGCATGCTGCAAAACAGAACATGGAATGCATAAACAGAAAGGTCTCGTCGAGCTGATCATTTTAGACATATCATTTGTCAAATTTGGGGTTATAAAACAAAAGTTATTAATTAATTAAGGAAAAAGGGCATTTTAATTGTAATTTTAATCAACTTGAAAATTAAAGTATTCAAAATATATTTTGAAGGGCATATTTGAATTCCTCACATTTTTCTGATTTCAAAACATATATCATTTGTATTATTTGGTTTTAGAATTCAAAAGTTATTTAAATACAGATTTGAATTTGAATTTAAAACAATTTTGAAAAGGTTAAATTAAAACAGATAAACATAATCCATTTTATACTCAGACAGACCTAGCCACAGTCACTGACGGGTGGGACCAAGGCTGACTAGGACACACGCGTCCAGAAAATACTTTTCGCACCGCGACGCTTCCTAGCCACAGAGAGTGACAGCTGGGCCCGGCAGACTCGCGGGTCCACGGCGCGCGCAGCCAGCGGGGACGCGACACGTGTGGAATCCGGGGGCTGCGGGTTGAGGGTTGGAGAGCTGGGGGGTGTTTCTGCAAGACTGACTGGGAGGCTGACTAGCGGGCCACGCGGTACCGCGGGTTAGGAATAAAAAGCTAGAGGGGGTTTTATGCAAAAAGGCGACGCGGCACTGTGCTTCTTCTCTGAATCTCTGACGACAAAACGGTGTTCGATAGGCGGGGCTCGATCCAGGGGTCGATCCCGCGACCTCGCGTGCGCGCGCGGCGGCGGTTACCGCTGCGGTAGGCTAGGGAGTTGATAGGAGAGGGCAACGCGGCTAGGTAAGGTTCTAGGTGGCGTAGGGAACTGGCGGACACCGACGAGCCCGACGCACTGACGGCGCTCAACGAAAGGAACGGCGACGCTAGACGGTGGTGATGACGCGGAGGATGTCAGGGAGACGGAGATGCTCACCGTGGAGTGATCGGTGTGGTCGGATCGGCTTGGGGAGCAGCGGATCGTCGACGAAGCAGAGGCCGGCGGAGCTAGGGTTTGGCGTCGGTGGCGGCGGTGATCTTCGGCTCCAGCCCTTCTCCTCCTCGCTGGCGGTTACTGGACGATGCAGGGGAACCTCCTCGGCTTCCTCGACAGCCTCCATGCCACGCCCGCCTGCTGGCTCGAGGAAACGACGGTGGACACCGACGGTGGCCGGTGATGGGGTAGACGGTGGTAGGGGTAGACGGAGAGGAAGGGGACGGTCTGAGGAGATTTGGGAGAGTCCGAGAGGTTGTGGGGCGGAGGGTAAAGGTGAGGGGGAGGCGTGGGTGCCGTGTGGGAGCAGGTTGGAGATAAAGGTGGCTTCGGCCACCTTTTCTCCTCCTCTCCTTCACGTGCTCGGGCTGGCTCGGCCAGGGCAGGGCAGGTGATCAGGGGAGCTGGCAGGTGGCCCAGGAAAGGAAGGAGAGGGCGGTGGGGCTAGGGTGGCAGAGCGAGAGAGCTAGAGAGAGGGAGGGGTAGGCTCGGGTGTAGCTAGGGTTGGAGCTAGAGGGGGCCCGGGTTAGGGTTGGTGCTAGGGTTGGGGAGGGTAGCTCGACCAGGGGAAGGGTGGCTGGTGGGGCCTGCTGGCAGGGAGAGGGAGGGTGAGAGAGGGAAAGGTAGATGGGGTAGGTCATGGTGGTGGTGGCTCGGGTTAGAGAGAGGAGAGGTGAGGTCTTAGGGTTTAGAGAGAGAGATTGGGTGGAGTGGTTTTTCTTTTGACAAGATCAAGCAAGAACATGCCAAGCTCAAACAAGATCTAGATAAGAAAAAGAGAGGGTGAGATGAGGTGGTGAGGGTTTAAGCAAGATCAAATAAGACCAAGCCAAAAGGAGGGAGAGAGAGATGAGAGATGAGATGGTTCACCCAAAAATCCAAATAAAAACAAGGAGGACCAAAGGTGGAAATGGTTGCATGGCCCATGCAAAAATAATTAATGCCATGTTTTAACCTTGTGAAAACAATAATATTTACATGGCATTATTCCTATGCATTCCCAAAAGTGGGTGTAAGCCAAGCAAAAGAATTTAAAGGAAAGTTCCAGATGGAGTAGATGGATATGATCACATTTGATTATAATTGGGACTTGCTAGTGTGTTTATTCCACTAGATGTTTAATAGTCCCAAAAATACCCCAACATGAGCATAAATCCATGATAATCCATATGAAAGCTAGGAAAAAGGGCACTACTCATAATGCATGCAAAGGTGGCTCCACATATCAATAATGTGAAAACAACATGATGCTAAGATGAGAGCATGTGGAAAAAGAATTGGATCCATCCCAACCCACATGAGCTAGAGGTAAAACCCATAAAGTGCAAAGCTCACAATTAGTTGGATGGTGGAATTATAAGGTGGTGAAAGAAAGGTGGTGGAGTGGAATAAAAGATATGCCCCCAACTCAACTTGGGCATTAAACAATATATCAACAACCAAATACAATATCAAGAGGCAAATACAATTTACAATGCATATGAGAGAAGAACCAAAACAAACAGGGTTTTATATGATGCTCAAATGCAAGGTGGCATGATGACATGAGCATGATATAATTATGATGCAACAATTATATATATGAAGTAGCCATTATATTACTAGACCAAGTAGCATTACAATTGTTAGACAATTGGGATGCTACAACTCTCCCCCACTAAACAGGAATCTCGCCCCGAGATTCTAGGAAGAAGAAGAAGACTCAAAGAGGGTAGGATACTTGGCACGGAGCTGATCTTCACGTTCCCAAGTGGCTTCATCAATAGAATGGTGCGACCACTGCACCTTGCAGAACTTGATGGACTTGTTGCGAGTCCTTCTTTCTGCGGTCTCAAGGATTTTTGTGGGGTGTTCTTGATAAGACAGGTCTTCTTGGAGATTGATAAGCTCATGGTCCACGGTCCTGCCGGGATCCTTGAAGCACTTCTTGAGTTGAGAGATGTGGAAAACATCATGAACCTTGAGTTTTTCCGGGAGTTCAAGAGCATAAGCAACTTCTCCTCTTCTTCCACGAATTTTGAATGGACCGATGTATCTAGGAGCCAGCTTTCCTTTGATACCAAAACGGTGCGTGCCTCTCATGGGAGTGACACGAAGGTAAACGAGATCACCAGGGACATACTCCATGTCCGTGTGCTTTCTGTCATAATTGCTCTTCTGGCGACTTTGAGCAATCTTCAGATTTTCAAGAATGATGTGAACCTTCTCCTCCGCTTGAGTTACAATGTCAGGGCCAAACAATATTCTTTCTCCTGCACCCGACCAACCAATCGGAGTTCAGCATTTGCGACCATAGAGGGCCTCAAATGGTGCCATCTTTAGACTTTTCTGGAAGCTATTGTTGTAAGAGAATTCAGCATAAGGAAGACATTCCTCCCACTTCATGCCAAAAGAGATGACGCAAGCACAGAGCATATCCTCCAGAATCTGATTGATCCTTTCAACTTGTCCTTGCGACTGAGGGTGGTAAGCTGTGCTGAAGTTCAATTTTGTTCCCAAAGCATTTTGGAAACTTTCCCAGAACTTGGAAGTGAAGATGCTTCCACGGTCTGAACTGATCTCAAGCGGAACCCCATACAGAGAGACAATTCTGTTGATATAGAGCTCAGCCAACTGAATTGCAGAAATTGTTTCCTTGACGGGGAAGAAGTGAGCCACTTTAGAAAGCTGTCAATGACAACAAAGATTGCATTGTTGCCCTTCTGCGACCTTGGAAAACCAGTGATGAAGTCCATCTCTACTTTCTCCCATTTCTATTCCGGGGTTTTCAATGGCTGTAGAAGACCGGAAGGTTTCTGATGGACAACTTTAACTCTGCGGCAGACATCACACTCCGAGACATACTTGGCACAATATCGTTTCAATCCTGGCCACCAATATTGTGTTTTCAAGTCCATGTACATCTTTGTGCTGCCAGGGTGGATAGAAAGAACAGAATCATGCGCCTCCTTGAGAACTTGCTCTCTCAAACCCGGGTAGTTCGGAACAAACATCCGGTGTTCAAAGAAAAGCGTGCCTTGATCATCGACGTGGAAGGACTCATACTTCGGAAGCTAGATGTTGTAGATGATCTTTTTGGTGTACGGATCACCAAGCTGAAAAGAGCGAACCTTTTCTTCCAAGAGAGGGGTTGCCAGAAGGTTCAGAAGATACCCTTGCTCCACAATCTTAAGGTTGAGCTGACGGAATTCCTCGCACAAGAGAGGCTGTTGTTCTTCCATCATGAGGTTGTTGACATAAGCTTTGCGGCTGAGAGCATCGGCCATGACATTAGCTTTGCCCGGAGTGTAGTTTATGGTCAAATCAAAATCATTGATTGCTTCAATCCATCTCCTCTGCCAAAGGTTGAGATCAGGCTGAGTTAAGATATACTTCAGACTCTTGTGATCAGAAAAGATTTCACAACGGTTGCCCAGCAAGTAGTGCCTCCATACTTTCAAAGCAAAGACAACTGCTGCGAGCTCTAGGTCATGTGTAGGATAGTTGATCTCATGCGTCTTCAACTGTCGAGAGGCATAAGCAACAACTTGTTTTTCTTGCATAAGGACCGCACCCAATCCTTGCAAAGAGGCGTCACAGAATATCTGGAAAGGCTTGGATGTATCCGGAGGAACCAAGACTGGTGTGGAAGTGAGCTTCTCTTTGAGTGTCTCAAAGCTTGCTTGACATGCAGGAGTCCAAAGGTATTTCTTGCCTTTCTTGAGGAGATCGGTAAGAGGCTTCGCTATCTTTGAAAAGTTCTGAACGAAGCGACAGCAATAACTAGCCAAACCAAGGAAACTCCGCACTTCTTTGACATTTACAGGAGGAAGCCATTCAACAATTGTCTTCACAGTTTCCGGGTTGACTACAATGCCCTTGGCAGAGATGACGTGACCAAGATAGGTTACTTGAGGCAGCCAAAACTCACACTTGGAGAACTTTGCATAGAGGCGGTTCTCACGAAGCTTGTTTAGGACACACCGAAGGTGTTCTTCATGCTCTTCTTGTGACTTAGAATAGACTAGGATGTCATCCAGATAGACCACAATGAACTTATCAAGATACTCCATGAAAACCGAGTTCATGAGCCTCGAGAAGGTGGCAGGTGCGTTGGTGAGACCGAAAGACATGACCGTGTACTCGTATAGGCCATAGCGGGTGGTGAAAGCTGTTTTAGGAACATCTTCCTTGCGAATCTTGATTTGGTGATAACCACTTCTCAAGTCAAGCTTAGAGAATACCACAGATCCAGCTAGCTGATCAAAGAGATCATTAATCCGCGGAAGGGGATATTTATTCTTGATGGTTTTAGCATTGAGAGCCCGATAGTCAACACAAAGTCTATCAGTCTTGTCTCGCTTCTTCACAAAGATTGTTGGGCTACCCCAAGAAGAAGTACTGTGTTGAATGAAACCCAACTTCTCTTGTTCATCAAGTTGACGTTTGAGTTCAGCCAACTCAGCAGGACCCATTTTATAAGGCCGCTTGGAGATAGGAGCCGTTCCAGGTTCAAGCTCAATTACAAACTCAACCTCACGATCCGGAGGCATACCTGGCAACTCTTCAGGAAAGACATCTGGGAACTCACAGACCACCGGAACACTCTGAATAGCTTTCATAGCATCATCATTCAGAGCCGCCAAAGAGAAAAGCTGAATAGCTGGAGTCAGACTTGGAGAATAGACTATATGGCCTTCAGGAATCTTTAGAGAAACCGAGCGTTCAGCACAATCAATCACAGCTGCATTTGCTGTCAACCAATCCATGCCCAAGATGACATCAATGTCAGAATTTCCCAGAACAATTAAGGACGCCGAGAATGAAGAGCCACCAATCTCAATTTGATTGCCATGGCTGATTTTAGAAGCTGCCATTGTTGCTCCAGGAGAAAGGACCATTAACTGCTTAAGGAGAGGATCCATAGCTAACTCATTCTCATTTGCAAACTTGTGAGAAACAAAAGAATGCGATGCACCAGAATCAAACAAAACTCGTGCAGGGACTGAGTTAACGGATAGCATACCCATCACAACTCCAGGTGCATGCTCAGCTTGAGCGGCGTTGACACAGTTGGCACGAGCAACAGTAGACCCGGGCTTGGTGTTGATGTTGAGAGCCCGAGGTGGTGGTGCACGAACCATAGGAGAGCTTGCCTCAGATCTTGGAGGTGGTGGAGGAAGAGCTTTGTTTTTCATCGGACAGTTCCAGTATTGATGCCCAATGTCTCCACAAGTGTAACAAGCACCAGGTGGACGTGGAGCAACGTAGCCAGGGACTCCGCCAGGCGCTCCAGGGTAGTGGTGGTTGTAGCCCCTGGGAGCAGCAGTGAGGAATTTTGGTGGCCTTGCCGCGTAACTTGAAGGTCTTGGTGGAGCCGGGAGCGACGGTGGGGTGTTAGGAACCCAGACACGACGCTTAGAAGGAGTTGACATAGCTGAAGAGCTTGCTGCATCGCGGTTGTGTTTCTTTGACTCCTCAAACACTTGCCGACTTGCTTCTTCCTGCAGAGCTGTATGTTGAAGTTCCAGAAAAGACGCCGGCCTTGCATGTGTGATTGCATATTTAATCGATGCATTGAGCCCTTGCCGGAACCTCTTTTGCTTCTTCTTGTCATCAGAGATCTCATCGCCACCATAACGAGAGAGGTTCATGAAGTTTCTGATGTAGGTATTGACATTGTCATTGCCCTGCTTGAGGTCGAGAAACACTTCCTTCATCCTCTCCATGACAATTTTTGACAAATACTGTTCTTTGAAAGCTCCAGTGAACTGTCCCCAAGTAGGCTGAAAACCAGTGCAGTTTGCCTTCAGGTAATTCTCCCACCAGAGAGCTGCATCTCCCTTCAGAAGGTGAGTAGCACATTTTACCCATTCTTGCTCAGGAACATCAGCAGTCATCAGTAACCTTGACATCTCACGCAACCAATCATCAGCATCAAGTGGTTGATCAGAAACATCAAATTGACGTGGGTTGAACTTCAGAAAGATTTTGATGTCTCCTCGCTTGGGAGGTGGAGGTAGCGGAACAAACTCATTCCTCCTGACACTTTCTTCAAAACGCTGCTGGTTCTGCTGCATTGCTGCCAAGGCATTGGCGATGCTTGACAACGCTGCCCCCAGTTCAGGTTGTATGTCCTCCTCAGAACGGCGTGGTGGTGCCATCCTGTTATTGATATAAAACACAAGTCAGTACTATAATGGAGAATAATAATAATCCAAAATAGTACCAAGATGGAATTAATCAAGATTAAAGGATACAATTTACTAAGATGATATTAAAATATCAACAAAGTTCAAAGCACCTAGAAGATATTAAGCATATCGCACACGACTGAAAAGGAGTGTGGTACACAACTTAACAAAGAAAAATTTTACGCAAATTTCGGCATTAAAATACCAATAGATGCGCAAAATCACTTAACGAATCAAGATTAGTGACTCTACCAATTCAATATACAAGAGCGAATGATAAAAGTAGTGGTATGGTCGCGACTCCATCCCGCACTCAAATCATTACTCCGCACATGAATAAGTAGAACACATATCCCAACACCTTCTTCTCACGATGAACCTAAAGATTAGTAACTACGGAAACGAACACCCCAAACAAGATAACGTCGGATAACAAAGAGTAAGACAGATCGCGGCGGTATACAACGAATCAGATAGATCGCGTCGGTTTGCAAAAGCCTGTCGGTATGGAATGTACCAACAGTTGATAACCAAAGGCAGATGGTGATAACAAGTTGGATGCAACAGATAGACAAGGAATACACACACACACACACAACCTATGGTACTACGGAAATCCAGAACACGTGAATCCTAGTTTGAATTTTGAGAAGAGGATTGAAAACGTTACACTTCCTTACCAGAAAAGGGTGGGTGGGTGGTTAAGAAGAAAAGTGGAAGCAGTCCTACTCTCGCGTTTTGTTTTTCCCTAGTATACATAGCTACCAAAAATATTTGCTAGACTGACAACGACCATTTGGCTGAGACCCTGAAGGGCGGGATGGCTCTGATACCAATTGTAACTACCTCGGTGAATTACGCTCCTAGTTACAAGCCTGGATGAGCGGAAATGGTTAAAATAGTACGGTGGGGCCCAAATGCCACTCACAGGTAGACCTTTCGGCCGTCCTAACCATTTCCAAACATCGGGACAAGAACGGGCGGCGTAATCGGTAGGCGAAGGGATCAACTACATACACAAATGAGTATGTATGCAAGCCACCATACAATAGTCCTCAGAGCCATTCCATCTAAAAGAAAATAGAAATATTGCAACGCCATACAGCAAGATCCAAATATCCTAGATAGATATAATAGTTTAGGATATCTCCTCATACATCAAACATCAGAGTATCAGGCGGAAGCGGAAGACAAAATCCGAGTACGGATAAGAAGCAAATCGGCATAAGATGCCCCATAAATAAACACATCCCGCCCATAGATCTCACGGATCCCCGTTCTCGGAATCTCTACACCGAATGATCGTTGCCAACATCGTCCGTCTCCTCCACCCAGTATCCATCTTGCGAGTTTACCTGTTCATCTGAATCAAACAATTTATCGTGTGAGACCCTAGGGGTACTCAGCAAGTCTTTATGCCTCTAAAGGGGACACAACCTGGGGTGACGCAATTGCAGCAAAAGATAATCCCTAACAATTCTATAGATACTCGCTATCCATCCGCCTAACCAAGGATAGACGGATGTTCGTGAATTAATAACAACAGTTATAACAGTAATATTAACAGATCCATCCTCCTCCTCGCTTACCGACGAGGAAGCGGATGAACAACCCCCATCCGTTGGCAGTTTTATTATCCATTCCATGAGAGTTGCACTATTTACTAGTCAGGTACTTAGTCAAATTAAGAGCGGTACTTTAGTTATACTTGTCTATGATCGAGAAACTGTGCTCCAAGTCGTCCATATCCGCGGACACAGCTTTCAGAAAGTTTTACCCTGCAGGGGTGCACAAATAGCAACACACACTCGATCAACCTCGGAAAAACCAAATCAAAACCCAACGAGGCAGTCACGACAAAGCGATCACAGGATTCAGAAATATTTCAGGGGCCACCCCATTAAGCTATCCGCAACGAAGTTGGCCGGCTCCGAGATGGACTCAAGGTTTGCGTCAATGGCTGTAAAAGACTGGGAACCTGAAAATGTGACTGGGCTTGTCGATACCGCGAAAACACTCCGCTTACCTAAACAGTACAGGTGCATTCCTCGCACAATCTTAAATTAAGCAGTAAAGCATGGCATCAGTACAGAATAGTAATAAAGCCCCAAACTACTTTGTGGCCCCAACAAATAAGAATGAATCAAGCTCTGGCTCAGGGGGGTTCATAAGCCTCCCGGATGTGGATAGCGCGAATATTCAAGGAACAGGAATCAAGTACTCGGGGTCCTACGGGACACAAGTGAGCATGAAAAACCAAATAGCAGATATTGCTCACCGATGCCACTTTCATTAGTTATCCCATTACTACTCAGGTTAAGTTGTTTAGGTACCTCGTTATCCATCAGACACTCACATACCCTACACATGCTGTTCTACGACTCGCATGGCTCAAACAACTCCTGTAGTAATGGCTCATGGGATGGAGGAACAAGCTTCGGTGGGGTTTAAAAGTAAAGGCTATGCAGTACTTGGGATTCAATTTAATGCAATCGCGACTCAATGATGCAAGAATAAGATAGAGACAATAGGTACTGTATGTATGCAAGCATGTGGTAGTGCTTACCTGGCAGCTCAGTTGAAGCGAGAGAAGGATCTGGGTAGTGCTCCTGGGTTTCTTGATATATCCCCTGCTCAGCGTCTATTCGAAGAAGAACCAAACAAACAAGGGCCAACATAAATAAAGTGCACAAGCATATGAATAAAATGCGACAAGCAAACAATCATGCCATGATGAATGATGCACAATTTTCATGGCAATAATGTAGCATGGCATGGGTGAGGTGTGGAATACAAGAATAAAGCCTTTTATTGAGTTTTGGTCACACTTTAACCTCATATAAGTTGCTGTATACTTTATATTTATGTGATGCATGCTGCAAAACAGAACATGGAATGCATAAACAGAAAGGTCTCGTCGAGCTGATCATTTTAGACATATCATTTGTCAAATTTGGGGTTATAAAACAAAAGTTATTAATTAATTAAGGAAAAAGGGCATTTTAATTGTAATTTTAATCAACTTGAAAATTAAAGTGTTCAAAATATATTTTGAAGGGCATATTTGAATTCCTCACATTTTTCTGATTTCAAAACATATATCATTTGTATTATTTGGTTTTAGAATTCAAAAGTTATTTAAATACAGATTTGAATTTGAATTTAAAACAATTTTGAAAAGGTTAAATTAAAACAGATAAACAGAATCCATTTTATACTCAGACAGACCCAGCCACAGTCACTGACGGGTGGGGCCAAGGCTGACTAGGACACACGCGTCCAGAAAATACTTTTCGCACCGCGACGCTTCCTAGCCACAGAGAGTGACAGCTGGGCCCGGCAGACTCGCGGGTCCACAGCGCGCGCAGCCAGCGGGGACGTGACACGTGTGGAATCCGGGGGGCTGCGGGTTGAGGGTTGGAGAGCTGGGGGGTGTTTCTGCAAGACTGACTGGGAGGCTGACTAGCGGGCCACGCGGTACCGCGGGTTAGGAATAAAAAGCTAGAGGGGGTTTTATGCAAAAAGGCGACGCGGCACTGTGCTTCTTTTCTGAATCTCTGACGACAAAACGGTGTTCGACAGGCGGGGCTCGATGCAGGGGTCGATCCAACGACCTCGCGTGCGCGCGCGGCGGCGGTTACCGCTGCGGTAGGCTAGGGGAGTTGATAGGAGAGGGCAACGCGGCTAGGTAAGGTTCTAGGTGGCGTAGGGAACTGGCGGACACCGACGAGCCCGACGCACTGACGGCGCTCGACGAAAGGAACGACGGTGCTAGACGGTGGTGATGATGCGGAGGATGTCAGGGAGACGGAGATGCTCACCGTGGAGTGATCGGTGTGGTCGGATCGGCTTGGGGAGCAGCGGATCGTCGACGAAGCAGAGGCCGGCGGAGCTAGGGTTTGGCGTCGGTGGCGGCGGTGATCTTCGGCTCCAGCCCTTCTCCTCCTCGCTGGCGGTTACTGGACGATGCAGGGGAACCTCCTCGGCTTCCTCGACAGCCTCCACGCCACGCCCGCCTGCTGGCTCGAGGAAACGACGGTGGACACCGACGGTGGCCGGTGATGGGGTAGACGATGGTAGGGGTAGACGGAGAGGAAGGGGACGGTCTGAGGAGATCTGGGAGAGGCCGAGAGGTTGTGGGGCAGAGGGTAAAGGTGAGGGGGAGGCGTGGGTGCCGTGTGGGAGCAGGTTGGAGATAAAGGTGGCTTCGGCCACCTTTTCTCCTCCTCTCCTTCACGTGCTCAGGCTGGCTCGGCTAGGGCAGGGCAGGTGATCAAGGGAGCTGGCAGGTGGCCCAGGAAAGGAAGGAGAGGGCGGTGGGGATAGGGTGGCAGAGCGAGAGAGCTAGAGAGAGGGAGGGGTAGGCTCGGGTGTAGCTAGGGTTGGAGCTAGAGGGGGCTCGGGTTAGGGTTGGTGCTAGGGTTGGGGAGGGTAGCTCGACCAGGGGAAGGGTGGCTGGTGGGGCCTGCTGGCAGGGAGAGGGAGGGTGAGAGAGGGAAAGGTAGATGGGGTAGGTCATGGTGGTGGTGGCTCGGGTTAGAGAGAGGAGAGGTGAGGTCTTAGGGTTTAGAGAGAGAGAGATTAGGTGGAGTGGTTTTTCTTTTGACAAGATCAAGCAAGAACATGCCAAGCTCAAACAAGATCTAGACAAGAAAAAGAGAGGGTGAGATGAGGTGGTGAGGGTTTAAGCAAGATCAAATAAGACCAAGCCAAAAGGAGGGAGAGAGAGATGAGAGATGAGATGGTTCACCCAAAAATCCAAATAAAAACAAGGAGGACCAAAGGTGGAAATGGTTGCATGGCCCATGCAAAAATAATTAATGCCATGTTTTAACCTTGTGAAAACAATAATATTTACATGGCATTATTCCTATGCATTCCCAAAAGTGGGTTTAAGCCAAGCAAAAGAATTTAAAGGAAAGTTCCAGATGGAGTAGATGGAGATGATCACATTTGATTATAATTGGGACTTGCTAGTGTGTTTATTCCACTAGATGTTTAATAGTCCCAAAAATACCCCAACATGAGCATAAATCCATGATAATCCATATGAAAGCTAGGAAAAAGGGCACTACTCATAATGCATGCAAAGGTGGCTCCACATATCAATAATGTGAAAACATCATGATGCTAAGATGAGAGCATGTGGAAAAAGAATTGGATCCATCCCAACCCACATGAGCTAGAGGTAAAACCCATAAAGTGCAAAGCTCACAATTAGTTGGATGGTGGAATTATAAGGTGGTGAAAGAAAGGTGGTGGAGTAGAATAAAAGATATGCCCCCAACTCAACTTGGGCATTAAACAATATATCAACAACCAAATACAATATCAAGAGGCAAATACAATTTACAATGCATATGAGAGAAGAACCAAAACAAAAAGGGTTTTATATGATGCTCAAATGCAAGGTGGCATGATGACATGAGCATGATATAATTATGATGCAACAATTATATATATGAAGTAGCCATTATATTTCTAGACCAAGTAGCATTACAATTGTTAGACAATTGGGATGCTACAACTCCTAGCCCACCTGCTCTCTTCCCCGAAGCATTCTTTTCTCACCCAGTTTCTGACCCACACAGACTATGACCAGTGGACCCTCCCCCTCATTTCTTTTCCCACTGACCGGTGGACCCCACCTCTCTCTCTCTCACGAAGCGAACCGTTATTCACCGCGAAAGAAACCCACACCCTCACTGATTGGTGGACCCAACCCCTTTCCTTTTCTATCGCTGACAGGTAGACCCACTCTCCCCTGTTCTTCTTCCCCACCCGCAGACCACGCCCACCCCTCGCGTGGCCGTTGCAGACGGATTAACTCCGGCGTAATACGCCTTAAACACGCGTTGAATCAGCCCCACGACCATGCAGAATAAATCGCCTCTCCCTCCTCGTCATTTTCCCCCAGACCACTCCTCCTCTCTGCCCCTAGGCTGTCGCCAATTTCCTCTGCACCACCGCCGTCTCCGACGAGCTCCCTCATCGATTCCGGCAGCCCCTCACCGCCCCTTGCCTCCTCGACCATGCTCTCGTGATCCCCACCTCCTGGCGATCATCCCCGTAGCTCCAGCTTGCCCCCGAGCGACCCAGAGCGTCGGCAACCACCTCGACTGAGCGCCACCACAGTCTGCTTCAACTCCGGCGAGCAGTAGCCGACAAACCAGCGCGCCCCTTTCCTTCTGGTAAGTTCTTTCACAACCTAGGCAACCTTGCGCACCCTCCTGACAAGTTTACTTGATCAAATGCAACACAGACACTCGCCTTCGACCACGACCGTGCGTACCCGTGCCAGAGAGCAACTCCGGCGAGAGATTGCCAACCCGTCCGTGCGCCCCCTGCCTCCCCAAGAGCACGTTGAGCATCAGCATCATCCAGCGAATTAGGTGAGCCCCCTCTCTCTCTCTTTCTCGCTTCCTGCATCGCCGGTGATGCCACTGCCAGGCCGCCGCCGCCGCGAGATAGAGTCTAGCACCGCCAGTTCTAGGTCATTAGATTAGGACCGTTGGATCTTGATCCTGAGGCTTAGATAGAATCACTTAAACGCGAATGGGTACGCTCTCTGGACCACACGATCTAATTAGATCTAACGCACCACAACACGCGATCCACCCGAACCGGTATCAACCAATCACGGCGCGACGCGTGGCCAGTGTTTGATTGAAAGAGATTTAGAAACCAGATTTAAATGCCATTTTCAAACCCTTGTAACTTTGAATCCACACGTCCAAAAATTACAAATTTTATGTCGTTGGATTCAGGAGAGCAAGACCTAGCCAGCCATGCCTTTGGTTTAGCAAATAGTATTTGTTAGATTGGTTGTTTATGCAGAAACATTTGATTGCTTATTTAGATTAGAAAAAATTATTTAAAAATGATTTTAGGGTTAAAACCTTTGCAAAATGGTTTGTTGTGACCTTACTGACCCTAGGAACCAACCCATGTTTTGGAAAATGGATTTGGTAAAGTTTAGGATGGAAAACTTGATTTAGCCCATTTCTAGCCAAATGGAAATATAGATTTTGGTTATGAAAATACTTTTATAAAGAAAACTTTGGGAAAATGGTTTAGACCAAACCTACTGACCCAAACACCAAGTTTTGCAATAGCAACTCATTTGGTGAAACAAAATAAGGATTCTTTGGTTTAAAACCATTTCTAGTCAAATTGAAATGTGGTTATTTTATTAAAAATTGTTTTGGAAGAAAACCTTTGGAAAATGTTTTGTTTTAATCTCACTGACCCTAAACACCAAGTTTTGTGGTTTAAAAACATATTGGGTGAACCCTATAGGCTAATGCCTAAGTAAAAATATTTCTACACCACATAAAATGATACTTTGTTTTGAAAATGGTTTTTGTAGTGAAACCTTTTGCAAATGACTTTGCCACTTTACAAAATGACCAAATAGGTGTTTTCAAATGTCTATGACCCACTAGGAACCACTTTTTCAAACAAAACAAAGCTTGGCATGTTTGCATGCATTACTTTGACTTTGTGATTTTGTGTGTTGTTTTGCTTGATTGGTAGATTGAGTTTGTGCCTTGCTTGATTGATTTGTAGTGACTTGAAGAGTTTGATTGTTGCAAGGACAAGGAGTGAACCTATACTCTACCAAAAAGGCAAGTGATGCTTCATACTTTCTATCCCATTATTTTCTCTATGCATTAGTGATTTTGCTAAGTAAAACTTGCATGGATTTTATTTTGCTAAGTATAGATCTTGCTATAGGAAAACCTAGTAGATGAATCCTTAGTAGGATTTTCCTAAGTTAAGAATCCTATTACTATCAAGCTTAGCCTAGCTAATAGCAAACAAGGGTGGAATATATATTCACACTATGGAAAAATTCCTAAGTCTAAGGACTTGTGTTTTGTTTAATAAAACAACTAAGATAATGAATCACCTGGGTGGAATGGGACTTGCTAGGTGGTTTTTGGTTGAGTGGTTCACAAGGCCCATTTCTATGGTTTACCTTAGTGTATCTCACTTGTGGATGGCCACCCAGGAACAAATAGATTGAGATGTCAAATATTGAGAAGCTTCAAGTGCAACCACTTGGAAATATGGGCTCTGCCATGATCATATAGGTTGCAAGAACTTAGCCATATGGACAGTGGGTGGTAGTGTTTGATAGGTTGGAGCGCGTCCATGATGGTCTAAGGGAAGGCTTCTGAAAGATCTTGTCTTGGGAAACCAAGTCTTGTGGGGAAAGTGCACCACCTCTACAGAGTGTAAAATCTAAGTACTTAGCCATGTCCCTGGTAAAGGACAATTTGAGCATCAAGACATGGAAGCTATCAAGAATCTCATCATTCAAATTTTCTAAGTAAAACTTGTGGGTGAACAAGGGTTGTTTGAAATCTTCAATCTTTGATGGAGAGATGGCTTGGTACAAGGATCTTGAAATCTTTGATTGAGGAAAAATGTTTTTGCCAAACAAAACTTAGTATTTTCAAATGTTAAGGAAAAATCTATTTTGAGCAATGCAAGCCTCAACTCCACTTAGCCAAATGCATATAGATGATAGACTCCACTATACTACCATAGTATCACTTGCCAATACAATTCAAATGTATTGACCCTTGTGGATGTAACTTGTAATGTTGCAGGTTTGATTGATTTTAGTGAATATTGATTGATTAGGATTACAAAGTCTACAACCAACATCTGCCTGTGGCACTTTGAAGATGAAGGACCCCATGCTTATAGTTATTCCGCTGCAATGTAATGTAATAGCCAAATGAGCTATGTATTGATGTAATAAAATTATGTTATTCCTGGTTATAAAGTTATATTATGACCTTTGTTTCTTGATATTACATCTAAACTGTGGATGCTAGCTATTGATCCAGGGACTAGCATTGTAAACACAGGGGGCTCAATCTTATTAAAGGTTGGGGACTCTACATTTAACAAAGGAACACACATGCAGTGACACTAGTGGATCCATGTGGTTAAGGAAAAGAAGACACATGCAATGACTCTGGTGGTGGTTTAGGATAGGAACACACATGCAATGACTCTAGTGGTGGTTTAAGAAAGGAACACACATGCAATGACACTAGTGGATCCATGTGGTTTAGGAACATAAGACACACACACAATTCCTCTTGTGGTGGTTTAGTAAGGGAACACAAATGCAATGAATCTGGTGGTGGTTTAGGAAAGGAATACACGTGCAATGACTCTTTTGGTGGTTTAGGAAAAGAAGACATATGCAATGACTCTGATGGTGGTTTAGGAAAGGACACACATACAATGACTCGGGCGGTTGTTTAAGAAAGGAACACACATGCAATGACTCTGGTGGATCCATGTGGTTTAGGAAAATAAGACACATGCAATGACTCTGGTGGTGGTTTAAGAAAGGAACACACATGCAATGACACTGGTGGATCCATGTGGTTTGGGAAAAGAAGACACATGCAATGACTCTGGTGGTGGTTTTGGAAAGGAGGACATATGCAATTACTCTGGTGGTGGTTTAGGAAAGGAAGACACATGCAATGACTCCGGTGGTGGTTTAGGAAAGGAACACACGTGCAATGACTCTCGCAGTGGTTTAGGAAAATAACACACATTCAATGAATCTACTGATGGTTTAGGAAAGTAACACACATGCAATGATTGTGGTGGTGGTTTAGGAAAGGAAGACACATGCAATGACTAGGATCCTTGTGGTTTAGGAAAAGAAGACACATGCAATGACTCTAGTGGTGGTTTAGGAAAAGAAGACACATGCAATGACTCTACTGGTGGTTTAGGAAATGAACACACATGCAATGACTCTAGTGGTGGTTTAGGAAAGGAACACACATGCAATGACTCTGGTAGTGGTTTAGGAAAGGAAGACACATTCAATAACTCTAGTGGTGGTTTAGGAAAATAAGACACATGCAATGACTCTTGTGGTGGTTAAGGAAAAGAAGACACATGCAATGACTCTAGTGGTGGTTTAGGAAAGGAACACACATGCAATGACTCTAGTGGTGGTTTAGGAAAGGAACACACATGCAATGACTCTAGGGGTGGTTTAGGAAAGGAAGACACATTCAATGACTCTGGTGGTGGTTTAGGAAAAGAAGACACATGTAATGACCTTGTTGGTGGTTTAGGAAAAGAACACACGTGTAATGACTCTAGTGGTGCTTTTGGAAAAGAACACACATTCAATGACTCTGGTGGTGGTTTAGGAAAGAAACACACAAGCAATGACTCTGGTGGTGGTTTAGGAAAGGATTAAACATGCAATGACTCTGGTGGTGGTTTAGGAAAGGAAGACACATGCAATGACTCTGGTGCATCCGTGTGGTTAGGAAAAGAAGACACATGTAATGACTCTGGTGGTGGTTTAGGAAAGGAAGACACATGCAATGACTTTGGTGGTGGTTTAGGAAAAGAAGACACATGCAATGATTCTGATGGTGCGTTAGGAAAGGAACACACATGCAATGATTCTAGTGGTGGTTTAGGAAAGGAACACAGATGCAATTACTCTATTGGTTGTTTAGGAAAGGAACACACATGCAATAACTCTGGTGGTGGTTTAGGAAAGGAAGACACATTCAATAACTCTGG
The DNA here is from genome assembly GCA_916181665.1 of Avena sativa. Taxonomy (NCBI): domain Eukaryota; kingdom Viridiplantae; phylum Streptophyta; class Magnoliopsida; order Poales; family Poaceae; genus Avena; species Avena sativa. Next base: position 369,320,833 of record OV702291.1, on the reverse strand, counting down.
TGGTGGTTTATAAAAACAAGACACATGCAATCACTCGTTGGTGGTTTAGGAAAAGCAAAAAACATGCAATCACTATGGTGGTGGTTTAGGAAAGGAAGACACGTGCAATGATTCTGGTGGATCCATTTCGTTTAGGAAATGAAGACACATGCAATGACTCTGGTGGTGGTTTAACTAAGGAACACGCATGCAATAACACTAGTGGATCCATGTGGTTTAGGAAATAAGACACATGCACTAACTCTGGTGGTGGTTTAGAACAGGAACACACACGCAATGACTCTGGTGGTGGTTTAAGAAAGGAACACACATGCAATGACACTGGTGGATCCATGTGGTTTAGGAACATAAGACACACGCAATTACTCTTGTGGTGGTTTAGTAAGGGAACACAAATGCAATGAATCTGGTGGTGGTTTAGGAAAGGAAGACACATGCAATGACTCTTCTGGTGTTTTAGGAAAAGAAGACATATGCAATGACTCTGATGGTGGTTTAGGAAAGGACACACATGCAATGACTCGGGCGGTTGTTTAAGAAAGGAACACACATGCAATGACTCTGCAAGATCCATGTGGTTTATGAAAATAAGACACATGCAATGACACTGGTGGATCCATATGGTTTGGGAAAAGAAGACATATGCAATGACTCTAGTGGTGGTTTTGGAAAGGAGGACATATGCAATTACTCTGGTGGTGGTTTAGGAAAGGAAGACACATGCAATGACTCTGGTGGTGGTTTAGGAAAGGAACACACATGCAATGACTCTGGTGGTGGTTTAGGAAAATAACACACATTCAATGACTCTACTGATGGTTTAGGAAAGGAACATAGATGAAATGATTGTAGTGGTGGTTTAGGAAACGAAGACACATGCAATGACTAGGATCCATGTGGTTTAGGAAAAGAAGACACATGCAATGACTCTGGTGGTGGTTTACGAAAGGAACACACATGCAATTACTCTAGTGGTGGTTTAGGAAAAGAAGACACATGAAATGACTCTAGTGGTGGTTTAGGAAAAGAAGACCCATGCAATGACTCTAGTGGTGGTTTAGGAAAAGAAGACACATGCAATGACTCTAGTGGTCGTTTAGGAAAGCAACACACATGCAATGACTCTAGTGGTGGTTTAGGAAAGGAACACACATGCAATTACTCTAGTGGTGGTTTAGTAAAGGAAGACACATTCAAAGACTCTAGTGGTGGTTTAGGAAAATAAGACACAGGCAATGACTCTTGTGGTGGTTAAGGAAAAGAAGACACATGCAATGACTCTAGTGGTTGTTTAGGAAAGGAACACACATGCAATGAATCTAGTGGTGGTTTAGGAAAGGAACACACACGTAATGACTCTGGTGGTGGTTTAGGAAAGGAAGACACATTCAATGACTCTGGTGGTGCTTTAGGAAAAGAAGACACATGTAATGACTCTGATGGTGGTTTAGGAAAAGAACACACGTGTAATGACTCTAGTGGTGGTTTTGGAAAAGAACACACATTCAATGACTCTGGTGGTGGTTTAGGAAAGAAACACACATGCAATGACTCTGGTGGTGGTTTAGGAAAGGAACAAACATGCAATTACTCTGGTGGTGGTTTAGGAAAGGAAGACACATGCAATTACACTAGTGGATCCATGTGGTTTAGGAAAAAAAGACATATGTAATGACTCTGGTGGTGGTTTAGGAAAGGAAGACACATGCAATGACTTTGGTGGTGGTTTAGGAAAAGAAGACACATGCAATGATTCTGATGGTTGTTTAGGAAAGGAACACACATGCAATGATTCTGGTGGTGGTTTAGGAAAGAAACACACATGCAATGACTCTGGTGGTGGTTTAGGAAAGCAAAATACATGCAATCACTCTGGTGGTGGTTTAGGAAAGGAAGACACGTGCAATGACTCTGGTGGATCCATTTGGTTTAGGAAATGAAGACACATGCAATGACTCTGGTGGTGGTTTAATAAAGGAACACGCATGCAATGACACTAGTGGATCCATGTGGTTTAGGAAAAGAACACACATTCAATGACTCTGGGGGTGGTTTAGGAAAGGAAGACACATGCAATGACTCTGTTGGTAGTTCTAGAATGGAACACACATGCAATGACACTGGTGGATCCATGTGGTTTAGGAACATAAGACACACGCAATTACTCTTGTGGTGGTTTAGTAAGGGAACAAAAATGCAATAAATCTGGTGGTGGTTTAGGAAAGGAAGACACATGCAATGACTCTTCTGGTGGTTTAGGAAAAGAAGACATATGCACTGACTCTGATGGTGGTTTAGGAAAGGAACACACATGCAATGACTCGGGCGGTTGTTTAAGAAAGGAACACACATGCAATGACTCTGGTAGATCCATGTGGTTTATGAAAATAAGACACATGCAATGACACTGGTTTGGGAAAAGAAGACATATGCAATGACTCTAGTGGTGGTTTTGGAAAGGAGGACATATGCAATTACTCTGGTGGTGGTTTAGGAAAGGAACACACATGCAATGACTCTAGTGGTGGTTTAGGAAAGGAACACACATGCAATGACTCTGGTGGTGGTTTAGGAAAATAACACACATTCAATGACTCTACTGATGGTTTAGGAAAGGAACATAGATGCAATGATTGTAGTGGTGGTTTAGGAAACGAAGACACATGCAATGACTAGGATCCATGTGGTTTAGGAAAATAAGACACATGCAATGACTCTGGTGGTGGATTACGAAAGGAACACACATGCAATGACTCTCGTGGTGGTTTAGGAAAAGAAGACACATGAAATGACTCTAGTGGTGTTTTAGGAAAAGAAGACACATGCAATGACTCTAGTGGTGGTTTAGGAAAAGAAGACACATGCAATGACTCTAATGGTGATTTAGAAAAGCAACACACATGCAATGACTCTAGTGGTGGTTTAGGAAAGGAACACACATGCAATTACTCTGGTGGTGGTTTAGTAAAGGAAGACACATTCAATGACTCTAGTGGTGGTTTAGGAAAAGAAGACACATGCAATGACTCTTGTGGTGGTTAAGGAAAAGAAGACACATGCAATGACTCTAGTGGTTGTTTAGGAAAGGAACACACATGCAATGAATCTAGTGGTGGTTTAGGAAAGGAACACACACGCAATGACTCTGGTGGTGGTTTAGGAAAGGAACACACATTCAATGACTCTGGTGGTGGTTTAGGAAAAGAAGACACATGTAATGACTCTGTTGGTGGTTTAGGAAAAGAACACACGTGTAATGACTCTAGTGGTGGTTTTGGAAAAGAACACACATTCAATGACTCTGGTGGTGGTTTAGGAAAGAAACACACATGCAATGACTCTGGTGGTGGTTTAGGAAAGGAACAAACATGCAATTACTCTGGTGGTGGTTTAGGAAAGGAAGACACATGCAATGACTCTAGTAGATCCATGTGGTTTAGGAAAAAAAGACACATGTAATGACTCTGGTGGTGGTTTAGGAAAGGAAGACACATGCAATGACTTTGGTGGTGGTTTAGGAAAATAAGACACATGCAATGATTCTGATGGTGGTTTAGGAAAGGAACACACATGCAATGATTCTAGTGGTGGTTTAGGAAAGGAACACACATGCAATTACTCCATTGGTTGTTTAGGAAAGGAACATACATGCAATAACTCTGGTGGTGGTTTTGGAAAGGAAGACACATTCAATGACTCTGGTGGTGGTTTATGAAAAAAAAGACACATGCAATCACTCTATTGGTGGTTTAGGAAAAGAACACATCTGTAATGACTCTAGTGGTGGTTTTCGAAAAGAAGACACATTCAATGATTCTGGTGGTGGTTTAGGAAAGAAACAAACATGCAATGACTCTGGTGGTGGTTTAGGAAAGGAACAAACATGCAATCACTCTGGTGGTGGTTTAGGAAAGGAAGACACATGCAATGACTCCGGTGGATCCATGCGGTTTAGGAAATGAAGACACATTCAATGACTCTGGTGGTTTTTTAACAAAGAAAAACGCATGTAATGACACTAGTGGATCCATGTGGTTTAGGGAAAGAAGACACATGCAATGACTCTGGTGGTGGTTTCGGACAGGAACACACATGCAATGACTCTGGTGGTGGTTTAAGAAAGGAACACACCTGCACTGACACTGATGGATCCATGTGGTTTAGGAATATAAGACACACGCAATGACACTTGTGGTGGTTTAGTAAGGGAACACAAATGCAATGAATCCGGTGGTAGTAGTTTAGGAAAAGAAGACACATGCAATGATGCTGGTGGTAGTTTAGGAAAATAAGACATATGCAATGACTCTGGTGATGGTTTAGGAAAGGAACACACATGCGGTGATTCTGGTGGTTGTTTAGGAAAGGAAGACACATGCAATGACTCTGGTGGTGGTTTATGAAAGGAACACTTCAATGACTCTGGTGGTGATTTTGGAAAAGAAGACACATGCAATGACTCTAGTGGTGGTTTAGGAAAAGAACACAAATTCAATGACTCTACTAGTGGTTTAGCAAAGTAACACACATGTAATGACTCTGGTGCTAGTTTAGGAAAGGAAAACACATGGAATGACATTGCTGAATCCATGTGGTTTAGATATATAAGACACATGCAATTACTCTGGTGGTGGTTTTGGAAAGGACCACACATGCAACGACTCTGGTGGTGGTTTAGGAAAAGAAGACAAATGCAATGACTCTGGTGGTGGTTTAGGAAAGGAAGACACATGCAATGACTCTAGTGGTGGTTTATGAAAGGAACACTTCAATGAGTCTGGTGGTGGTTTTGGAAAAGAAGACACATGCAATGACTCTGGTGCTGGTTTAGGAAAGGAAGACACATGCAATGACTCTGGTGGTGGTTTAAGAAAGAAACACACATGCTTTGACATTGGTGGATCCATGTGGTTTAGGAAAACAAGACACATGAAATGACTCTAGGGGTGGTTTAGGAAAGGAACACACATGCAATGACTCTGGTGGTGGATTAAGAAAGAAACAAACAACTAAATGACACTGGTGGATCCATGTGGTTTAGGAAAAGAAGACACATGCAATGACTCTGGCTGTGGTTTAAGAAAGGAAGACACATGCAATGACTCTGGTGGTGGTTTTGGAAAGGAACACACATGCAATGACTATGGTGGTGGTTTAGGAAAGGAAGACACATGCAATGACTGTGGTGGATCCAAGTGGTTTAGGAAAAGAAGACACATGCAATGACTCTTGTGGTGGTTTAGGAAAGGAACACAAATGCAATGACTCTGGTGGTGGTTTAATAAAGGAACACACATGCAATGACACTGGTGGATCTATGTGGTTTAGAAAAAGAAGACACATGCAATGACTCTGGTGATGGTTTAGGAAAGGAACACAAATGCAATGACTCTGGTGGTGGTTTAGGAAAGGAAGATACATGCAATGACTCTAGTGGTGGTTTATGAAAGGAACACTTCAATGACTCTGGTGGTGGTTTTGGAAAAGAAGACACATGCAATGACTCTGGTGGTGGTTTAGGAAAAGAACACACATGCAATGACTCTAGTGGTGGTTTAGGAAAAGAACACAAGTTCAATGACTCTACTGGTGGTTTAGGAAAGGAACACACATGCAATGACTCTAGTGGTGGTATAGGAAATAAAGACACATGCAATGACTTGGATCCATGTGGTTTAGGAAAAGAAGACACATGCAATGACTCTGGTGGTGGTTTAGGAAAGGAACACATATGCAATGACTTTAGTGGTGGTTTAAGAAAGGAACACACATGCAATGACTCTGGTGGTAGTTTAGCAAAGTAACACACATGCAATGACTCTGGTGCTGGTTTAGGAAAAGAACACACATGCAATGATACTGGTGGATCCATGTGGTTTAGGAAAAGAAGAGACATGCAATGACTCGGGTGGTGGTTTAATAAAGGAACACACGTGCAATGACTCTGGTGGTGGTTTAGGAAAGGAACAAACATGCAATGCCTCTGGTGGTGGTTTAGGAAAAGAAGACACATGCAATGACTCTGCTGGTGGTTTAGGAAAGGAAGACAGATGCAATGACTCTAGCACTGGTTTAAGAAAGGAACACACATGCAATGATACGGGTGGATCCATGTGGTTTAGGAAAAGAAGACACATGAAATGACTGTGTTCGTGGTTTCAGAAAGGAACACACATGCAATGACTCTGGTGATGGTTTAAGAAAGAAACACACATGCAATTACACTGGTGGACCCATGTGGTTTAGGAAAAGAAGACACATGCAATGACTCTGGTGGTGTTTTAAGAAAGTAAGACACATGCAATGACTCTGGTGGTGGTTTTGGAAAGGATCACACATGTAATGACTCTGGTGGTGGTTTAGGAAAGGTAGACAGATGAAATGACTGTGGTGGATCCATGTGGTTTAGGAAAAGAAGTCACATGCAATGACTCTGGTGGTGGTTTAGGAAAGGAGTACACATGCAATGACTCTGGTGGTGGTTTAAGAAAGGAACACACATTCAATGACACTGGTGGATCCATGTGGTTTAGAAAAGAAGAGACATGCAGTGACTCTGGTGGTGGTTAAGAAAGGAACACACATGCAATGACTCTGGTGGTGGTTAAGAAAGGAACACGCACGCAATGACACTGGTGGATCCATGTGGTTTAGGAAAAGAAGACACATGCAATTACTCTAGTGGTGGTTTAGGAAACGAACACACATGCAATGACTCTGGTGGTGGTTTAACAAAGGAACACACGTGCAATGAACCTAGTGGATCCATGTGGATTAGGAAAAGAACACACATGCAATGACTCTGGTGGCAGTTTAAGAAACAAAGACACATGTAATGACTCTGGTGGTGGTTTAAGAAAAGAACACACATTCAATGACTCTGGTGGTGGTTTTGGAAAACAAGACACATGTAATGACTCTGGTGCTGGTTAAGGAAAGGAACACACATGCAATGACTCTAGTGGTGGTTTAGGAAAATAACACACATTCATTGACTCTACTGATGGTTTAGGAAATGAACACACATGCAATGACTCTAGTGGTGGTATAGGAAATAAAGACACAGGCAATGACTTGGATCCATGTGGTTTAGGAAAATAAGACACATGCAATGACTCTGGTGGTGGTTTAGAAAGGAACACATATGCAATGACTCTAGTGGTGGTTTAAGAAAGGAACACACATGCAGTGACTCTGGTGGTGGTTTAGCAAAGTAACACACATGCAATGACTCTGGTGCTGGTTTAGGAAAATAACACACATGCAATGATACTGGTGGATCCATGTGGTTTAGGAGAAGAAGACACATGCAATGACTCGGGTGGTGGTTTAATAAAGGAACACACGTGCAATGACTCTGGTGGTGGTTTAGGAAAAGAAGACACATGCAATGACTCTGCTGGTGGTTTAGGAAAGGAAGACAGATGCGATGACTCTAGCGCTGGTTTAAGAAAGGAACACACAAACAATGATACTGGTGGATCCATGTGGTTTAGGAAAAGAATACACATGAAATGACTCTGTTCGTGGTTTCAGAAAGGAACACACATGCAATGACTCTGGTGATGGTTTAAGAAAGAAACACACATGCAATTACACTGGTGGATCCATGTGGTTTAGGAAAAGAAGACACATGCAATGACTCTGGTGGTGTTTTAAGAAAGTAAGACACATGCAATGACTCTGGAGGTGGTTTTGGAAAGTATCACACATGTAATGACTCTAGTGGTGGTTTAGGAAAGGTAGACACATGCAATGATTGTGGTGGATCCATGTGGTTTAGGAAAAGAAGTCACATGTAATGACTGGTGGTGGTTTAGGAAAGGAATACACATGCAATGACTCTGGTGGTGGTTTAAGAAAGGAACACACATTCAATGACACTGGTGGATCCATGTGGTTTAGGAAAAGAAGAGACATGCAGTGACTCTGGTGGTGGTTAAGAAAGGAACACACATGCAATGACTCTGGTGGTGGTTAAGAAAGGAACACGCACGCAATGACACTGGTGGATCCATGTGGTTTAGGAAAAGAAGACACATGCAATTACTCTAGTGGTGGTTTAGGAAACGAACACACATGCAAGGACTCTGGTGGTGGTTTAAGAAAGGAACACACGTGCAATAAACCTAGTGGATCCATGTGGTTTAGGAAAAGAACACACATGCAATGACTGGTGGCAGTTTAAGAAACGAAGACACATGTAATGACTCTGGTGGTGGTTTAATAAAAGAACACACATTCAATGACTCTAGTGGTGGTTTTGGAAAAGAAGACACATGCAATGACTCTGGTGCTGGTTAAGGAAAAGAACACACATGCAATGACTCTAGTGGTGGTTTAGGAAAATAACACACATTCAATGACTCTACTGATGGTTTAGGAAAGGAACACACATTCAATGATTGTAGTGGTGGTTTAGGAAAGGAAGACACATGCAATGACTAGGATCCATGTGGTTTAGGAAAATTAGACACATGCAATGACTCAGGTGGTGGTTTAGGAAAGGAACAAACATGCAATCACTCTAGTGGTGGTTTAGGAAAATAAGACACATGCAATGACTCTTGTGGTGGTTTAGGAAAAGAAGACACATGCAATGACTCTAGTGGTGGTTTAGGAAAAGAAGAAACATGCAATGACTCTAGTGGTGGTTTAGGAAAGGAACACACATGCAATGACTCTAGTGGTGGTTTAGGAAAGGAACACACATGCAATGACTCTGGTGGTGGATTAGGAAAGGAAGACACATTCAATGACTCTGGTGGTGGTTTAGGAAAAGAAGACACATGCAATGACTCTGTTGGTGATTAAGGAAAAGGAGACACATGCAATGACTCTACTGGTGGTTTAGGAAAGGAACACACATGCAATGACTCTAGTGGTGGTTTAGGAAAGGAACACACATGCAATGACTCTGGTGGTGGTTTAGGAAAGGAAGACACATTCAATGACTCTATTGGTGGTTTAGGAAAAGAAGACACATGCAATGACTCTGTTGGTGGTTTAGGAAAAGAACACCCGTGTAATGACTCTAGTGGTGGTTTTGGAAAAGAACACACATTCAATGACTCTAGTGGTGGTTTAGGAAAGAAACACACATGCAATGACTCTGGTGGTGGTTTCGGAAGGGAACAAACATGCAATGACTCTGGTGGTGGTTTAGGAAAGGAAGACACATGCAATGACCTTGGTGGTGGTTTAGGAAAAGAAGACACATGCAATGACTCTAATGGTGGTTTAGGAAAGGAACACAGATGAAATGATTCTAGTGGTGGTTTAGGAAAGGAACACACATGCAATCACTCTATTGGTTATTTAGGAAAGGAAGGCACATGCAATGACTCTGGTGGTAGTTTAGGAAAGGAAGACACATTCAATAACTCTGGTGGTGGTTTAAGAAAAGAAGACACATGCAATCAGTCTGTTGGTGGTTTAGGAAAAGAACACACGTGTATTGACTCTACTGGTGGTTTTGGAAAAGAACGCACATTCAATGATTCTGGTGGTGGTTTAGGAAAGAAACAGACATGCAATGACTCTGGTGGTGGTTTAGGAAAGGAACAAACATGCAATCACTCTGGTGGTGGTTTAGGAAAGGAATACACATGCAATGACTCTGGTGGATCTAGGTGGTTTAGGAAAAGAAGACACATGCAATGACTCTGGTGGTGGTTTAACAAAGGAACACACATGCAATGACACTAGTGGATCCATCTGGTTTAGGAAAAGAAGACACATGCAATGGCTCTGGTGGTGGTTTAGGACAGAAACACACATGCAATGACTCTAGTGGTGTTTTAAGAAAGGAACACACATGCAATGACACTGGTGGATCCATGTGGTTTAGGAATATAAGACACACGCAATTACTCTTGTGGTGGTTTCGGGGCGACCCCGGATTTTCAGCCGAGGTTACCAAATTATGCATACCGCCACGATCCCATGATCAGTGCATCGTGGAGCATAACCGACATGATATCAAAGTACACACATCCATTACAGTATGATACAATAAGTCTTACAGTAATAGTCTTACAACCTTGCCTCCATGGGCACAAATAGATCTTAGCAGCGTTACTAAATAACGCGAAGGACCCAAGTCAAGCCATAGCCCAACAGCTGCCTAACTCGGAGGAACGCCCTAGTTCGCGAAATCGTCATCATACCCTCCATTGTCCTCTTCATCCTGCTCATAGTCTGACCAAGTTGATAGCCAGGGAACATTGCGAGTGAGTACTTTGAATGTACTCGCAAACCACCATACAAGGAAGTACAAAGAGTATGCAATATGGCTGTGGATAGGAAGGCTCCAAAGAGGCTATTTGGGAAAACTCTTAGAAGTATATTCTCGACCCTACCACTTGTTGGTTGCCAAAAGCTCTTTTTAGGATAAAAATAGTTAGTAAAACTTGAAAATACTAGGTTGGGGTCAACCCTGTTATCCACTTCCACTATGGTCATCCCATGACCAGTACTTCATCTAGGTCCGACCATCCCATGGCCCATCCTCCTTGCCCTTCGACCATCCCATGGTCGAATCTCTTTTTATAAAAACCTTTTTATAAACCAAAACCAGCACCACTACGCAGCAACCTTTCCAACCGTCCATGACAGCGGACATGGCTATTCAAATAGATTCACGCTCTGCAGAGATTGTACACTTTACCCACAAGATCCGATACATCCGCCGCGAATTGTCGCGGATCGTCATACCTCAGTATGCAGGTTTCGGATAACCGGACAAGACCTTCAGGATAATCACCTCTTAACACCAGTACCTACCCTATGGGTGTTATTCCCCTCAAAACCGGGACGTCGGGCGAGGACCAACCGGAGCGCTTTTTCCACTCCTCGAGAGTGTGCGCTTTCAATGATGGGCCCATAGTAACGCGTGGAGGCCTGCTGACCCTTTGTTCCTTCTCCAGGTCCCACCTTTATCGGAGAAGGCCCACCCTGCAGGGATCCCCAATCCCCTATAGTAGTTGCGAGGCACCGGTATCAAAGATAACAACTTTCGGGTCAAGCCCCTTCCCATATAGGAGTAGTGTGGTTGCACGGGGTATTTGTTCGGGCAAAACTACATAGAACCAGTTGCGTTTTCGAAAATAGTTTTTCCTCCATCTTCAACTTTGGTGCCTCCACCAGTGGCACCAATACCAAAACATTTTAAAAACACCTCGATGAGTCCCACTTGCCTAGGTTTTCTATCAAAAACTTTTTATAAAACCATCCCTGCCCTCGGGTTCCCAACCTAGAGTTTTTGTTAGGCTAAATCGGGGTTTCCAAGGGGTTGTGGTATATTAGACCACCTGAGCTACTAGGATAGGAGTAGGAGGTCCAAGGGGGAGTACTTAGACAGTACCATAGGCATAAGTTTAGTGGAGCCAAACTAATACCATAATAATAATATAGCGAGTAAAACCAATGCAGTAGTAATATAAGTAAAACAAAGTGCATGGAAATAAAGATGGGACAAGTCTCATGAACTTGTAGGTGGCTTGCCTTGGTTGGCAGCTTGTTCCTGGTCCTCTTCTTCAAAATCCTCCCAATTACCTTCCTCAAATCCGTCCTCGTTCGTATCTATCACCGAAAAGGGAAATTATAAGCAAACCACTATACCAAGCATCACCCAAGGCACAAACAATGAAATTAGTACAGAACAATGGCACAACTGAACCAATCCAACCACATGGTAGTAGCTACTAACTCTAGCAATCCTAGGCCATTGAAAACAATCAAAAAGGTTTCATCAAACTTAAATGGTGGTTTTTGTGGTTAAGTCTAGATTAGCACTCAAGCAGATATTTCGACCAATATAAGTTGGTGAAAGTTGACCACAAAATACATAACTGAGTAGCTACAAAGGAAACCAAGCTAACCCCACTAGTTTCACAATTTTATCAAAAATGGTTGATTTTTAATAAATTAAATACTAGAAACAGAGCAGAAACTTGTACTAAAATCATCAGGGCAATTCTACAGATCCAAAATTTATGCCCTTCCAGGAAATACTAGTGTGTGCAGAGGCCTAACTCTGGGAGTTGGTTTCATCCCAAAATTAGCTTCACAACTACTTCTAGAAAATAAACAAGAACCCTCTGTTCATAACTTGCAAAAATAAGAACAGAGGCTTCATACATCCAAAAAGGATGATTCCAGTTTTGCACAGAAGACAATTGCAAGGGCAATGTCTGGGACTTGGTTTCACATTTTTCTGAGCTCTAGAAATGAAACTATGCATTTATTACTCTAAACAGACACTACTTACCACATAAATTCTCAGTAAAAATACAGACACGCTTTGGACTAGCTACCAAGGGCATGCACTAGGGAAATACCAGGGTTATTCTACAAAATTGGAATCAAGCCAGAATACTACATAGATTTTATTTAGTGGAATTAAAGCTATAGAACAAGTTTCTGGGAATTAAAATGTCCTAAAAAGAAAAGAAAAGGGGCAGTGCAGAGGCTGGGCCGCGGCCCGCTACGGAGCTGGGCCGGTCCGCGTGCACGGTGGCCTGCACGGGTGCTGGGGATTCAAATCCCGTAGCAGGGGCCCGCGCGTCATAGGCACAGCGAGGCGAAGGGGTATCTGGCGATGCTGGCCGTTGTATTAAAGTCCAGATCGACGGCCCGCAACGCTTCTTCTTCCCGGATCGAAAACTCCGGCGAGCTAACCCTAGTTGGCACGGGCGAGGCTCGGGGTGGCTCACCTAGGGGCAGAGAGGGGTCGGCGACGGTGTGGTTCGAAGCGGTCGAGGGAGGGGCGTTGAAGGAGGTACAACACAGCGGCTCCGGTCATCTAGATGCATCGCGGCAGTAGCGGCACGGCTCGGGACCGTCGGCCTCCACGTGGCTCCAGCGTGCCTGCCGACAAGAAAAGCCAGAGGAGAGGGGGATTAGGGCCGGTTTAGGGAGAGGGGTGTAGTGGGAGGGGTGCATGGAGGGGAGGTAGAGCGGGGAGGAGAGAACCTTCCCGTTCGTCGTCGGTACCAAGGCAGGGTGGAACGACAGAGAAAGGGGGAGAGAGCTAGAGGCTCTGGCTCCGCTCTGGGGTGGTGCTGGGGAGCTCTGGGTGGAAATCTAGAGCAGGAGGAGCGCGTGAGGGGTGGGAGAGCTTTTAAAGGGGCAGGTTCAGAGGTGGTGCACCGGGTGCATGGCGAGGTGGTGGGGATCGCGTTGGGAGCTAGGGATTGGTCAGGAGGGGCGGTGGCGACGCCGTGGGGGTGGCCTGGGGACGGTCTTACCCCAGAGGCCTGGCTGGGCCTACTAGACAGCAAGAGGGGGCGGTCGGTGCGTGGTGCGGGGAGGCTGTTCGACGGGCCTGGGGGAGTAGGAGGGGTAGGGAGCAGTAGGGTGGAGGGGTTTTCCTCTGTCTACTGCACGGTTTTGCACCGAGAGGGAGAGAAGAGGGAACAGGACCGAGGGTGGTCGGCTGAGGTGGACGTTGGGGGTTGGGGGTGGCTGCACGCGCGGGAGAGAGAGGGGTAAGGGTGGAGGGAGCGCCTGGGGAGAGGAGCTGTCCGTGGTGGGGCCAGATGGGACAGGAGAGAGGGAGGGGTTCCTAGTTTTCGATGTGGGCAAGATCTTGCATGATCTCTCATGTCCGTCCTCTTTGTAGTGTGTTAGATCATGCGCGCGGGCTGGGGGGTGGTGCAAGGTGGTAGTTGGGGTGGTGCGGCAGCGTGTCAAGGCCGGGGAGAGAGAGTGGCACGAGCAGGGAAGATGGAGGGGATTTTGGGGTGATCTAGATTAGTGTTAGTGAGGTGGCCACTTTGGGGACTTGCCATTTCGGGTTAGGGCCACAAATGGCAGAGGGAAGGGTTCAGGGTGGTAGAGGGTGACTTGGTGATCAAGCTTAGGCCATGGTTGATCCTTGGATCACAGCCAGGTGCTCACAAGGGCCAACCAAACATGGAATAAAAATAAGGGTGTCATTCCTTAAGTGATCACTATAGAGGAAAGCACATACATGCAAGAGGATAGGGCTAGGGGTTTTACCAAGACTAAGGGGTGGTTCACAGGTACTAGTAGCCGAGTACCACTTGGTACTCTTGCATGGTAGGTAAGGTGAAGGATTTACTCAAAGCATGGCTCCAAAGCTGGAGGAAAATTGGTTTTTCCAAGACTTAGCCAATTTATGGGTTGGTGAACCATTGGTGGTCATGCAAGCATGTTGACTAGCAAACAGTACTACCAAAACAACACACGTGATCAAACAATTCTAAAATGCCAGCCATATAAGCACACAAGTAGGAAATTTTTATTTCCCCCTACTTTCTAGCTTCCCAACCCTCAACAAACATGGATGCAGAAAAATGGGATGTTATAGACCTTCTCCCCTTAAAAGAATCTCGTCCTAAGATTCGCGGGTTTTGCTGACAAGAGATGGGGAAATTCCTTCTCGAGGAAATCCTCTCGTTACTAGGTGGCTTCGCCTTCCGAATGGTTGCTCCACTGCACTTTGTAGAAGTTTATGTTCCGACGCCGGGTGAGCCTATTGGCCTTCTCTAGGATCTTGATATGCACCTCACGATAGGTTAAATCACGATTGAGGTCAATGGCTTAGTAGTGGATCTCTTTGAACGCTTCGGGCTTGTTGGGTGTTTGGAGGCACTTTCGGAGTTGGGACACATGGAAGACGTTGTGGAACTCTGCCAATTCCTTGGGTAGTTATAGTTGATAGGACACCTTTCCTCACTGGGCGAGGATCTTGAGGGCCCAATATACCTGGGAGCCAGCTTCCCTTTTTCATGAAACCTCTGCATTCCCTTGAGGGGGGAGACGTGAAGATACGTGAAGTCTCCCTTGTTGAAACTTACTTCCCGTCGTTTGTTGGCATAGCTTTTCTGATGAGACTGGGCAGCTCTCAAGCGATCACGAGCTAGCTGTACTTGTTCTTCTGCTACCTTTATCACATCCATGCCGAAGATTTGGCTCTCTGCGGTCTCAGTCAAGTTTAAAGGGGATCTACACTTCCTTCCATAAAGGAACTGAAAGGGTGCCATTTTCAGACTGGCTTGGTAACTGTTATTGTAGGAGAATTCCGCGAATGGCAGACAGTCCTCCCACTTAGCTCCGTAGGCTAGAACGCAGGAACGGAGCATATCTTCCAGGACTTGATTGACTCTCTCTATCTGTCCTCTGGTCTAGGGGTGGTAGCCGGTGCTAAAGGATAGAGTGGTGCCTAAGGCCTCATGTAACTTGCCCCAGAAACGGGAGGTGAATTGCGGTCCTCTATTTGACACGATTTCTTTAGGGACACCATGGAGACTAACGATACGGAAGATATATAATTCCTCTAGCTATTGGCCATTGTAGCTAGTCTTCACGGGGAGGAAATGAGCCACTTTCGATAGGTAGTCCACGATGACCCAGATCGAATCGTGACCCCTGATGGACTTGGGTAATCCAGTAATGAAGTCCATGCCAACTTTTTCCCATTTCCACTCGGGAATCTTCAGGGGTTGCAACAGTCCAGCGGGTTGCTGGTGCTCAGCTTTGACTCTCTGGCATATATCGCACTTAGCGACGAACAAAGCGACTTCGCACTTCATTCCATGCCACCAGAATTGTTCCTTCAGGTCCTGATACATCTTGGTGCTACCGGGGTGGATGGAGTAGAGGGTCTCGTGGGCTTCCTTCATAATCAGCTGCTTCAGGTCATGCTTGCTGGGTACGCAGATGCGCCCTTTGTACCATAGTACACCCGTGTCGTCAACTTTAAATCCAGGGACAGTTTCTCTCTCCATCCTTCTCTTAATGCCTTCAATTCTTTTGTGACCTTTCTAAGCTTCTTTGATTTGGTCCAATAGGGTCGGTTTTAGTTCCAGATGGGCTAGGAATCCATGGCAGACTATCTCAAGTCCTAGCCTTTCCAGTTCTCGACTTAGTTCTGGTTGTTCTTTTACGACCATAGCATTCAGGGAACAGGGTTCCCGACTAAGGGCACCAGCTACAACATTAGCCTTGCCTGGGTGATAGTGAATGCCAAGATCATAGTCCTTGATCAGCTCACTCCATCATCGCTGCCTCATGTTCAACTCCTTTTGGGTAAAAATGTATTTCAAACTCTTGTGATCTGTGTAGATCTCGAAGTGATTCCCCATCAGATAGTGGCGCCAAGTCTTAAGTGCATGAACCAATGCTGCGAGTTCCAGGTCATGGGTGGGGTAGTTCATCTCATGTGGCTTTAGCTGTCTGGAGAGATAGGCGATGAATTTGCCTTCTTGCATAAGCACACTCCCGAGTCCTAACTTGGAGGCGTCGCAGTAAACTTCAAAGTTTTTGGTGATATCCGGCATGGTCAGGACAGGGGAAGACACTAGTCTCTTCTTGAGTTCCTGAAAACTCTCTTCACACTTCTTGGTCCACTTGAACTTCTTATCCTTCTTCAGTAGTTGCGTCATTGGCCTTGTGATACTTGAGAAACCTTCCACAAATTTACGGTAGTATCCGACTAAACCCAGAAAGCTTCGGATTTCTGAGGGGTTTGTGGGGGCTTTCCATTCTATAACCGACTTAATTTTGGTGGGGTCGACGGAGATCCCTCCTGCAGACAGGATGTGGCCAAGGAATCCCACTTCCTTTAACCAAAACTCACACTTGCTAAACTTAGCATACAGTTGATGCTCCCTGAGGGTTCCCAGTACGACTCTCAGGTGCTGCTCATGCTCGGCTTCATTCTTGGAATATATGAGGATGTCATCGATGAACACTACGACGAACTTGTCCAAGTAGGGCATGAATACCTTATTCATGAGGTTCATGAAATAGGCAGGGCATTGGTTAAGCCGAAAGACATGACGATGTATTCATAGAGACCGTACCGGGTGGTAAAGGCGGTCTTGGGAATATCTGACTCTCGGATATTGAGTTGGTGGTATCCGGTGTGGAGATCTATTTTGGAGAAGATTTGGGCTCCATTTAACTGGTCAAACAGATCCTCGATCTTAGGTAAGGGATACTTGTTTTTGATTGTGACGTCGTTGAGTTTCCGATAGTCAGTCACTAGCCGGGTGGTCCCATCTCTTTTATCCACAAAGAGAATGAGTGATCCCCAAGGGGAGGCACTCGGCTGTATGTGACCCTTGCGTTCCAGGTCATCCAACTGTTTCTTCAACTCGACCAGTTCTTCGGGGTTCATACGGTAAGGCCTCTAATCTATGGGAGCTGTTCTAGGGACTAGTTCTATGATGAACTCGATATCCCTATCAGGAGGCATACCGGGCAACTCTTTCGGGAACACATCCTCATATTCACAGACTACAGGGACTTGATCTAGAGTAGGTCCAGCTATACTTTTCTGGCAATAGATTCGAGATGAGGGCACAGTTGCCTTATACTCGACTGGTATTCCATCATTACTTGTCAAGGATGTGGACTTTCTGACACAATCGATGATTCCATGGTACTTGGTCATCCAATCCATTCCTAGGATCACGTCTAGACCTTGGGTTCCCAAAACTATTAGGTCAGCCGTGAAGGTTTTACCATGGATAACTATGGGAATATCTCGGCAGACAGATTTGGTTTCGGCCATCGAACCAGGTATATGCACTAACATGAGCCTGCTCAGATGGATACGCTCCATCCCACTTCTTTCCACAAACGTCTCCGTAACAAACGAATGCGAGGCCCCGGAGTCAAATAGTATTGTAGTAGGGATGGAGTTGACAAGGAACGTACCCAGAACAATGTCAGGGGACTCCTGGGCTTCCTCAGTAGTGATGTGGTTTAGATGTCCTCTGGCAGCATTAGCGGGATTCTTGGGGGTGACTCCCTTAGATGGGGCTCCCCTGGCGTGGCCTTGATTCAGGTGGGCTGCATTAGGGCAAGGTGCGTTATCCTTCTTTCTTTCGGGGCATTCACGGGAGAAGTGCCCCATTTGGCCACAGTTGATGCATCCAGCAGTATTGGGGCGGGCATTGGTGTTGACATGACCTCTTGGGGCGAGTCTTGGGTTCCCCCTCCGGGGCGAGGGTTGTTGTAGTTACGATTGGGGTTATTGGGGCGCGAAGCATAGGAAGGAGTCCTCTGCGGTGGGGGTGCAGGCCTTGAGGGTGGCATGCTTCGCGACCTCTGTCCACTAGGTCCTCCCTGTTGCATCATTCGGCGCTTGCGATTCTCAATTACTCCCTTGTGCTTGTTCTCTACCAGTATGGCGGCATCGACAAGGGCATCCAGTTCCTTGAATCCCTGGGGTACCAAGTGGCACCGCAGTTCATCTTGGAGTCCATTCATGAAGGTATCCACCTTCTTCTCTTCAGTATTGGTGTCGTCTGGAGCGTACTTGGCCAGATCAGTGTACTTCTCTAGGTATTGAAGCACGGACATTCCTCCTTGCTTCAGATCACGGAATTGAGCCCTCATCATCTTGATTAGACCAGGTGGGATATGACGCTTGCGGAACCTTTCCTTGAAGTCTTCCTAGGTTATGGCTTGTCCTGCGGGCAGAATTTCCTTGACACTGATCCACCAAGTCATAGCTTGTCCCGCGAGAAAATGAGTGGCCAAGGTGACTTTCTCATTCTCTCCTACACGGGCAACCTCCAGGTTATTCTCAATGGTGCGGAGTCAGTCATCTGCGTCAAGGGGATTGGTGCATTTGGTGAACACAGGTGGGTTGGTGTTCTGAAAGTCTCTAAGTCTGGATCTCTGCTCTTCGCACTCGAGGTCGGGGGCGATTCCAGCTACGGCTTGCACCAGCTGCTGGAGGGCAGCAATGCTGGCTTGGCGTTCCTCATTGGCGGCTTTGCGGTCTTGCATGAACATGTGCAGGAGCTGCGTCATGGTTGGTGGTGGAGGGGGTACGCTTGGGCGCACCATCATGAAGGTGCATGATTTGGAGGGGTTACCAATGGGGCGGTTTGCAACACAAACAACAAGGTACGGGGAGGAATTAACTAATCAAACAAGAACTCATAAGAAGAACGGGTGCTTAGGAGCTAAGCACTCATAGAGATAACCACAAAATAACCAAGTTCATGTGTCACATCCTGACGCTAGATGACACTACTAGTTCAACCATACAAGCAAGCAGAAAGCAGACAAATCGCCACTCAAAAGGGGGACACGGCGATATTATCACTTGCTCTCATAGACTAATCGTGAAACCTACTCTGAGTCGTGAAGTGCAGTGGTGCCTTCCTCAATGATGACCTCGGCATCTTCCTCAGACTCGAAAAATGCGCTCTTTGGGGTCCTCTTCTTCCTCACCATCTGATCATCATCCTCAGGTTCACTCTATGGCTCCATGTCGAAATCCTCCTTGTAGGCGGCATCATTGTCGGTCTCATTCAGCAGGTCATCGTTGTCCTGGTCGAGCTAGGTGCATTCCTCCTCCAATGCTTCTATCCGGCGTCCATGGTCACTAGGAGCTCCTTCTGCTCCTTAGTGGTCTTCATGAGACGCTTGTTCCTTGCCACAACCGCCTGCTTTTTCAGCTTGGTCTGAGCGTGCTCCAATTTCTCAATCCTCAAGTCCTCAACAAGGGTGAGGTACTCCACGGTCTTGTTGTCCAGGCGAGTGCGTACATCATCCAAAGATTCCTGGGTCTTCTTCAGGAGATACTCCATCTTTTGGATATGTTCACCAAAGTCATAGTGCTGCGGGGTCACGGCGGCGTAACCTCGAGGGTGGTGTCTCCCAAAATGGTAGAACTTGGTTCCCTCAAGCTGCTCACGGTGATGATAGGTGAGGCGTGCTAGGGCCTCTTGAGCCACATGAAGCACACCATCGCCCCAATCCTTTTCTAGCACCTCTACCTTCAGCTCCTCTGAGAAGGGAGGTACTACACCACCTCTCCTGGTGCAGACAACCAACCAGTTCTCTCTCCTTCAACCATCGTGGGAATGAAAGCGCCTTGGATCTCCGGTGTGGGATGGCCCACATGCTTGGCCATGTCCCTCAGCTCAGCCGCAAACAACTGGAGGGGCAAGTCCACTCCGACTTGACGATACATGTTAAACACCACTTCCATCTACAAAATTTTAGTTGAGTTTAAGTTAGTGAATAGTGTGCAAAATTTTAGATATGCAAAAATTTAATGAATGCAAGTTGTTTTCGAAATAGAGGGGAGGAGTCATAAGCAATATTTTTGCAAATATCAACTCCTTCCTTTATAAAGAAAATAGTTTTTGGGGTCCGGGTATAACGTCCAAGCTAACTAGGGGCTCCTCAGGTCAGGATGGCTCTGATACCAAGTCTGTGGCGATCCCGGATTTTCACCTGAGGTTACCAAATTATGCATACCACCACGATCCCATGATCAGTGCATCGTGGAGCATAACCGACATGATATTAAAGTACACACATCCATTAGAGTATGATACAATAAGTCTTACAGTAATAGTCTTACAACCTTGCCTCCATGGGCACAAATAGATAATAGCAGCGGTACTAAATAACGCTGAGGACCCAAGTCAAGCCATAGCCCAACAGGTGCCTGACTGGGAAGAAAACCCTAGTTCGCAAAGTCGTCATCGTACCCTCCATTGTCCTATTCATCCTGCTCATAGTCTGACCAAGTTGATAGCCAGGGAACATTGCCAGTGAGTACATTGAATGTACTCGCAAACCACCATACAAGGAAGTACAAAGAGTATGCAATATGGCTGTGGATAGGAAGGCTCCAAAGAGGCTATTTGGGAAAACTCTTAGAAGTATATTCTCGACCCTACCACTTGTTGGTCGCCAAAAGCTCTTTTTAGGATAAAAATAGTTAGTAAAACTTGAAAATACTAGGGTGGGGTCAACCCTGTTATCCACTTCCACTGTGGTCATCCCATGACCAATACTTCATCTAGGTCCGACCATCCCATGGCCCATCCTCCTTGCCCTTCGACCATCCCATGGTCGAATCTCTTTTTATAAAAATCTTTTTATAAACCAAAACCAGCACCGCTACGCAGCAACCTTTCCAATCGTCCATGACCACGGACACGGCTATTCGAATAGATTCATGCTCTGCAGAGGTTGTACACTTTACCCACAAGATCCGATACATCCGCCGCAAATTGTCGCGGATCGTCATACCTTAGTATGCGGGTTTCGGATAACCGGACAAGACCTTCAGGATAATCACCTCTTAACACCAGCACCTACCCTATGGGTGTTATTCCCCTCAAAACCGGGACGTCGGGCGAGGACCAACCGAAGCGCTTTTTCCACTCCTCGAGAGTGTGCGCTTTCAATGAGAGGCCCATAGTAACGCGTGGAGGCCTGCCGACCCTTTGTTCCTTCTCCAGTTCCCACCTTTATCAGAGAAGGCCCACCCTCTAGGGATCCCCGATCCCCTGTAGTAGTTGCGAGGCACCGGTATTAGAGATAACCACTTTCGGGTCAAGCCCCTTTTCATATAGGAGTAATGTGGTTGCACGGGGTAGTTGTTCGGGCAAAACTACATAGAACCAAGTGCATTTTCGAAAATAGGTTTTCCTCCATCTTCAACTTTGGTGCCTCCACCAGTGGCACGAATACCAAAACATTTTAAAAACTCCTCGACGAGTCCCACTTGCCTAGGTTTTCTGTCAAAAACTTTTTATAAAACCACCCTGCCCTCGGGTTCCCAACCTAGAGTTTTTGTTAGGCTAAATCAGGGTTTCCAAGGGGTTGTGGTATATTAGACCACCTGAGCTACTAGGATAGGAGTAGGAGGTCCAAGGGGGAGTACTTACACAGTACCATAGGCATAAGTTTGGTGGAGCCAAACTAATACAATAATAATAATATAGCAAGTAAAACCAATGCAGTAGTAATATAAGTAAAACAAAGTGAATGGAAATAAAGATGGGACAAGTCTCATGAACTTGTAGGTGGCTTGCCTTGGTTGGTAGCTTGTTCCTGGTCCTCTTCTTCAAAATCCTCCCAATTACCTTCCTCAAATCCCTCCTCATTCGTATCTATCGCCAAAAAGGGAAATTATAAGCAAGCCACTATACCAAGCATCACCCAAGGCACAAACAATGAAATCAGTACAGAACAATGGAACAACTGAACCAATCCAACCACATGGTAGAAGCTACTTTCTCTAGCAATCCTAGGCCATTGAAAACAATCAAAAAGGTTTCATCAAACTTAAATGGTGGTTTTGTGGTTAAGACTAGATTAGCACTCAAGCAGATATTTCGACCAATATAAGTTGGTGAAAGTTGACCACAAAATACATAACGGAGTAGCTATAGAGGAAACCAAGCTAACCCCACTGGTTTCACAATTTTATCAAAAAGGGTTGATTTTTAATAAATTAAATAATAGAAACAGAGCAGAAACTTGTACTAAAATCACCAGGGCAATTCTACAGAGCCAAAATTTATGCCCTTCCATGAAATACTAGTGTGTGTAGAGGGCTAACTCTGGGAGTTGGTTTCATCCCAAAATTTGCTTCAAAACTACCTCTGGAAAATAAACAAGAACCCTCTATTCATAACTTGCAAAAATAAGAACAGAGGCTTCATACATCCAAAAAGGATGATTCTAGTTTTGTACAGAAGACAATTGCAAGGGCAATGTCTAGGACTTGGTTTCACATTTTTCTGAGCTCTAGAAATGAAACTATGCATTTATTACTCTAAACAGACACTACTTACCACATAAATTCTTAGTAAAAATACAGACAAGCTTTGGACTAGGTACCAAGGGCATGCACTAGGGAAATACCAGGGTTATTCTACAAAATTGGAATCAAGCCAGAATACTACACATATTTTATTTAGTGGAATTAAAGCTATAGAACAAGTTTCTGGGAATTAAAATGTCCTAAAAAGAAAAGAAAAGGGGCAGTGCAGAGGCTGGGTCGCGGCCCGCTATGGAGCTGGGCCGACCCGCATACACGGTGGCCTGCGTGGGGTGCTGGGGATTCAAATCCCGAAGCGGGGGCCCACGTGTCATAGGCACAATGAGGCAAAGGGGTATCTGGCGATGCTGGCCGTTGGATTAAAGTCCAGATCAACGGCCCGTAGCGCTTCTTCTTCCCGGATCAAAAACTCCGGCGAGCTAACCCTAGATGGCACGGGCGAGGCTCGGGGTGGCTCACGTAGGGGCGGAGAGGGGTCAGTGATGGTGTGGTTCAAAGCGATCGAGGGAGGGGCGTCAAAGGAGGTACAACACAACGGCTCCGGTCGTCTGGATGCGTCGTGGCAGCAGCGGCGCGGCTCGGGACCGTCGGCCTCCACGGGGCTGCGGCGTGCCTGCCAACAAGAAAAGCTAGAGGAGAGGGGGATTAGGGCCGGTTTAGGGAGAGCGGTGCAGTGGGAGGGGTGCATGGAGGGGAGGTAGAGAGGGGAGGGGAGAACCTTCTTGTTCGTCATCCGCACCGAGGCGGGGTGGAACGACAGAGAGAGGGGGAGAGAGCTAGAGGCTCTGCTTCCGCTCTGGGTGGTGCTGGGGAGCTCTAGGTGGAAATGAGGAGCGGGAGGAGCGTGTGAGGGGTGGGAGAGCTTTTAAAGGGGCAGGACCAGAGGTGGTGCACCGGGTGCACGGCGAGGTGGTGGGGGTCGCGTTGGGAGCTGGGGATTGGTCAGGAGGGGCGGTGGCGACGCCATGGGGGTGGCCTGGGGACGGTCTTACCCCAGGGGGCTGGATGGGCCTACTTGACAACGAGAGGGGGCGGCCGGTGCGCGTTGCTGGGAGGCTGTTCGACAGGACAACATGGAGCGGCAACATGCTGTCCGCGCGGCTAGGGCCTGGGGGGAGTAGGAGGGGTAGGGAGCAGTAGGGTGGAGGGGTTTTCCTCTGTCTACTACGCGGTTTTGCACCGAGAGGGAGAGAAGAGGGAACGGGACCGAGGGTGGTCGGCTGAGGTGGACGCCGGGGGTTGGGGGTGGCTGCGCGCGCGGGAGAGAGAGAGGGGTAAGGGTGGAGGGAGCGCCTGGGGAGAGGAGCTGTCCGTGGTGGGGCCATATGGGACAGGAGAGAGGGAGGGGTTGCTAGTTTTCTAGGTGGGCAAGATCTTGCATGATCTCTCGTGTCCCTCCTCTTTGTAGTATGTTAGAGCGTGCGTGCGGGCTGGGGGGTGGTGCATGGTGGTAGTTGGGGTGGTGCAGCAGCGTGTCAAGGCCGGGGAGAGAGAGTGGCACGAGCAGGGAAGGGGGAGGGGGTTTTGGGGTCATCTCGATTAGTATTAGTGAGGTGGCCACTTTGGGGACTTGCCATTTCGGGTTAGGGCCACAAATGGCAGAGGGAAGGGTTCAGGGTGGTAGAGGGTGACTTGGTGATCAAGCTTAGGCCATGGTTGATCCTTGGATCATAGCCAGATGCTCACAAGGGCCAACCAAAATTGGAATAAAAATAAGGGTGTCATTCCTTAAGTGATCACTAGAGAGGAAAGCACATACATGCAAGAGGTAGGGCTAGGGGTTTTACCAAGACTAAGGGGTGGTTCACAGGTACTGGTAGCCTAGTACCACTTGGTACTCTTACATGGTAGGGAAGGTGAAGGATTTACTCAAACCATGGCTCCAAAGTTGGAGGAAAATTAGTTTTTCCAAGACTTAGCCAATTTACGGGTTGGTGAACCATTGGTGGTCATGCAAGCATGTTGACTAGCAAACAATACTACCAAAACAACACAAGTGGTCAAACAATTCTAAAAGGCCAGGCATATAAGCACACAAGAAGGAAATTTTTATTTCCCCCTACTTTCTAGCTTCCCAACCCTCAACCCACATGGATGCAGAAAAATGGGATGTTACAGGTTTAGTAAGGGAACACAAATGCAATTAATCTGGTGGTGGTTTAGGAAAGGAATACACGTGCAATGCCTCTGGTGGTGGTTTAGGAAAAGAAGAAATATGCAATAACTCTGATGGTGGTTTAGGAAAGGAACACACATGCAATGACTCTGGTGGATCCATGTGGTTTAGGAAAAGAATACACATGCAATGACTCTAGTGGTTGTTTAAGAAAGGAACACACATGCAATGACTATAACATTCAAATTGCAGCAACCCGCATTAGTTGTCCAGAATGCAAAAATCAGGGGAACACAAACTTTTTCTTGTTTAATGCTGAAGTGTTTGCTTGATTGTTTGGATATGCTTATGCATATGAATGTGTATTAGATGATATACTCCTTACCTTAACACTAGTTGACAAAAGCTACTTCCCAAAACAGTCTTGGCTTAATCTCCATATTCTCAAATGTTCTGGCATTTCAAAACCTGAGCCAAGAAGCTTTTGCAACCAACTATTTTAGTAGCTTCTATTGATCAAACTATGGAGAGCTATATATCATAATCTCCTTATGTTTTCAAGACAGAACCTTCTACTATTCTTATTGTTGGGGATATACTTTCCGGGTATCCTCACAGTTCCTCACTGACCAGGGTGGCCCATTTCGGGTTAGAGCTTTGCTTCACGGTCGGCCTAGTCAGGGAGAAAGACGGAGTCCAATCCGGCTACGGGAAGTCCCAGAAGACTTACCGACTTAGGCCCATAGTGTTACTTGTAGTTCAAGAAGTACTCTGTAACCGACTCTTAGTCGTAGCCGGATAGATCTCTCTTGTAAACCCTAGGCTGGATATCTATATAAGCCGTCCTAGGGAGAGCCTTTAGGGCAACACCTCAATAGTCTACAATCCCAACTCGCATAGGCGGAACCCTTGTAACCCATATTCCGGCTCTGCCGTATTACTAGATTGCTAGCAGGAGTAGGGTCCGTCCAAAGCCGGTGGATTCGAACCTGGGTAAACTTGTGTGCTCACCATCCCGGAACACCGTACATCTCACACCTCTCTCTTACGCATGCCTCGAGGACCCCCTCATGGCGTACTTGTCCTCAATCCGACGACAGTTGGCCCACCGTGGGGCAAGTGAGCTTCAAATCTACGTTATGAGCGGAATCTGCAAGAATCGGAATCGGCAAAACTATCACCGTCGGTCGCATCCTCTACGCCAGCGACGTCCCTCTCATCGTTCTTGACGAGACCTGGATTCTGGCTAGGGAGGTCGTGAATGCCTACACAATCATGTCTTTTGGCGAGATGGATGTTTACATAGGTTTCGCTGAACCTGCCCCACCCACCCCAGCGGTGATGATAGAGGCAGAAGAATCTTCTAGGTCCCTTCGTCCGCGGAGGCGGCAGAGTTCCAGATCTCAGAAATCCCTAAACCCACCCAGCCCGCACCAGTGGTGGAGATAGTGGAGAAATCCAAGCCTGAGGAAGACCTAGCGGCCAAAGCCGAATATGGAGTGGATCTCCTTGAAGAGACCGTATCCCAGATCGACCCACCCGCGGAAGTCGAAATCCAGGAGGAACATATCAACGACACTGATTCTGGCTCTGATGACGCCGGGACAGACAGACCTTTCCTAAGGTACACACTGCGACGTATGATAATGCAAGATGCAAGCGCAGATGCAAATTTCGAGACCATCAAAAGTTTCGACATGGCTGACCGCGAGAGCCGCAGGTACCTCAGGAAGCACGCGTCGCACTTTGCCGGATATGTGGGATCCGGATCCGGCTCTGCCGATGCCGGAGAAAACACCGACTCTGTGCTGGATGCAATTGGAACAAACGCCGACGTACCCGGATCCTCGGATGTATCGATGACGTCAGTAGACTTCCGAAAGTTCTCCGCGGAATATGAAGAGGAGTATAACTCCAAAGATGCAGAAGAAGGAGAAGCCATGGATGAAGGATCCGGGGAACACTCTCCCAAAGCGCAGGATGACATGGACGCCGGAGATAATGCCGAAGTTCAGATTTCCGAAAGTACCGATCAGAGCTTGACTCCAGGAAACGGACCCAAAGCCGTCTTTGCTCCGGCGCTGCCAAGAAGGCAAAGAAGAAGAACAAGAAGAACAAGACCCCGACAAAAGACCCTATGGCAGAAGAGGTGATTGCTGAGGAATATGAAGAAGATTCGGATGGAGCACTTATCCCAGAAGAGCCGAAAAAAGAAGAATCGGTGGATGGACACGTGATGACCGAAGGTGCGCGTAAACTCATCGATGATGCATTAACCACACCTATCCCTACAGCTGCAGAACTTACTGCGGAAGAGCTGGACGAAAGGGCCCAAGCCCTAGAAGCGCGTCGTCAACAACTCCTAGATGAAGCCAAAAACATCGAGGAGGAGAAGAAACACATGGCACCTAAGGATTACATGTCTCGGTTGCATCAAAAGACATGGAAGCGTCACACCAATGACGACCAATTCCCACATATCCGTGCCATCCTTTTCGGAGATGAGATGGGGAAGCCACGGAAAGATAGCAAAGGAGATTGGGTATATCCAACCCTAGTACAGAACACCGTGGAGGCACAAGAAATTCTATCGGCTAATCCAGGACCAGAGGAGATCCGTTTGGGTATCAAACTACTCAACAAGGGACTGGAGCAGCAAAAGGTCACCCTGTCCGGAAGTCAAAAACTGGTCTCGGATTTCGACCAATGTCGCACAGATCCGGCATGGGCTGATGTAAGACCCCATCGCGTTCCGGAGCAGCATCATCGCCCCAAACGTTGGGAGGGAAATTATTCGAGAACCGGATCATCAGAACAAGCATCACAGAACTGCGTGTGACTGGACCAATGTCGCCCTAGCGGCCGAAAAAGAGGCCATCGCTGCACTAAATCCAAGGAATCCTCCCCGACGAGAGTCTAACGACCGAAGGGGAGAAGATAAAGAGAAACGTCGGGAGGAGGATCGTCAAAAAATGCCACCTCCTAGACATGCAAACCATCCGGCTGAGCCTCACCTTAGTGGGAACGACGGAAACCATGCCGGGACAAGCCGGCAGGGGGCTTGTCGTAGCCAAGACCCTCCTTGGAACCGGAATAATGACGCTCCGGATGGAGGTCGGCGATCAGCCGGAAACTATCCAGCTGCCCCACCTCTCCACCAAGCAGTCATCACAACGGCTCACAAGGGGGACAAGGAGGATGCCGTGGCGGAGAAGGTGGTGGCAGAAGCCGAAGTCCGGCTCCAAGGCACCGCAGCCACAGCCGACATTCAGGACGATCACTATCCCTGAACGACACAAGGCACAGGATCAATTCCAACATAGAGGCGCGGCGCTACGAAAACGATGATATCTACGTGGGCCCAAAGTACTTCGGACCATGCATCAGAGCTACAAAATTCCCGGAAGGATTTGCTATCTCAAGACATATCCAATCCTACGACGGCATTGCTCGGCCTGATACCTAGTTACAGGATTTTTTCCAAGCTTGTTGCATCGCCAAAGGCGGAAACAGCCTGGTCGCAACCCGATATCTCCCACTTATGTTGCGAAAGACGACACGATCATGGCTTAATGAACTTCCAGAGAACACCATCCAGAACTGGTATGACATGCAAAGTGCATTCTTTAGGATTTCGAAGGCACATATCGGAGGCCCTATATGGTCGGAGACCTACAACGTTGCACCCAGAAGGCCGGAGAAACTTGCCGGGATTACCTCGGACGATGGATCGACACCAAGAACTCCTGTGAAGGGGTAAAAGATCAAAATGCGATTGAAGCTTTCATTGCAGGTCTCCCAATTGGTCTACTGCACCATCGCTTGAAGTGTGACAAAGTTACTGATCTGGGAGAGATGATAGAAACAGCGAGCAAGTATGCAGACGCCGACGATGATGTAGAGGGATTACTCAATGCCCTAGATGTGCCACAGTCGGCAAAACAACCAAAGCAACAAGCGCAGAAGCGTAAAATTACCTTGGAAGAAAAACCCAACGCGGAAACGGTAGTGGTCACTGCTGCTTTCGGGTCTAGAGGACGAGGAGGACGCGGTGGAGGCCGCGGGCGTGGGCGTGGAACTTAAAGAGTCCAAGGTACAGGAGATCAACAACTAGGAAAAACCTACTCTTGGGCCGACATTGCCAATAACCCGTGTGTGCATCACCTAGACGCCAATGGGGGCTCATCCCACACCAACGCCGAATGTCGTTTCAATGATGATATCAAAAGAGATGACACTGTGGGCTATAAAGCTAAGCGGAAGAAGGGAAAGAAGAATCCCGAAAAGGAAAAAGAGACCAAGGAAGATTCCGACATGGAGGAAGCTGATGCTTCAAATCCCAAGCCAGAAGGAAAGAAAAAATTTCCACCAAAAAGGACACTTATGTCACTTTTCTCGGATCTCAACCAGCAAAGGGGAAAAAATTAATTCTACATGAGCTCAATGCAACAGTTTCGGTTGTCCCCCAGTACCTGGACTAGTCGGAAGTGGCAATCACATTTGACCACGCTGATCATCCGCCTAAGTTGCACATGCGAGGAAAATACGCCTTAATCGACAATCCACTTATTGACGGTTATGGTTTCTCCAAGACCCTCATGGACGGTGGTAGAAGTATCAATATTCTTTATGTCGAAACGCTACGCCGGATTAAGATCTCGGAAACACAGCTGAACCATAGCTCTGTGATCTTTCACGGAGTTGTCCTAGGAAGACAAGCCAATTCCTTGGGAGAGATCACTTTGGATGTTACCTTTGGAACTCCAAAGAACTATCGGACGGAGGCACTTTCCTTTGAAGTGGTCCCGTTCAAGAGCGCGTACCACGCTATATTTGGACGTCCTGCTTACTGGGCTTTTATGGCTCGTCCGTCTTACATTTACAATATGATGAAAATTCCAGGTCCCAACGGCGTGATCACCATCAAGGGAGACCCGAAGAAAGCGTGAGAGTTCGAGGATGGAAATGCCGCCTTTGCCAAAGCCGTGCTGCACGCCCAGGAGTACCAGGAAATCAAGAAGAACATAGATCCGTCTGAGATGCCCGCAACGAAGAAGGAGGTGACAAAGCCAAATACGGAGTTCAAGGCATCAGAAGAGACGAAGAATACGCCGTTGAAGGATGATGACCCCTCCAAGGTGACCCAGATAGGCGTAGGCCTAGGTAGCGCATAGGAAAGCGCGCTCGTCAAGTTCCTCCAAGCAAATCAAGATTTCTTCGCATGGCAGCCATCTGACATGACTGGAGTACCTAGGGAACTTGCCGATCACTCTTTAAATGTAAACCCGAATTCTAAACTCGTCAAACAGTCCTTACGACGTTTCGGCAATGAAAAGCGTGAGGCAATAGCTAAGGAATTAGCACGGCTCGAGTTAGCCGGATTCATAGAACAGGTCATCCACACTGAGTAGTCGGCCAATCCTGTAATGGTCCCTAAAAAGGACACCACTGATTTAAGGATGTGTGTTGATTATACTGCCTTGAAGAAGGCTTGTCCAAAATATCCGTTCGCTCTGCCTATAATTGATCAAGTTATCGATTCTACGGCAGGCTCGGAACTCCTCGGTTTTCTCGACGCATATTCCGGCTATCTCCAAATCCGGATGAAGGAATCTGACAAAGTCAAACTTCATTCATAACCCCCTTCGGAACCTTCTGTTTTGTTACGATGCCCTTTGGGCTGAAGAACGCAGGAGCTATGTACTAGCGCACGATGCAACGTTGCCTCCACGACCAACTCGGACGCAATGTACATGCATACGTGGATGATATCGCAGTGATGTCCAAAAAGAAGGAAATGTTGATTTCTGACTTGGAGGAAACATTTGCCAATCTACGAAAATACAATATCATGCTTAACCCGAAGAAATGTTTCTTTGGAATACCAGCCAGAAAATTGTTAGGTTTCATCGTGTCTCAAAGAGGCATAGAGGTGAACCGGGACAAAATCAAGGCTATACTCAATATTTACAGGCCAAATCGCCTGAAGGACGTACAGAGATTAACTGGTTGCATTGCTACAGTCAGTCGGTTTGTAAGCCGGCTTGGTGAACGAGCCGCACCATTATACAAACTCCTGAAAAAGACCAAATTTTTTGTTTGGACTGATGAAGTTGAAGCTGCACTACAAGACCTGAAGAAAGTACTCTCATTTGCTCCCATCCTTGCAGCACCGGAGCCCCAAGAACCGATGTTGCTTTATCTTGCTGTGACAAATAAGGTCGTTAGTATCGTCATGGTGGTGGAGAGACCGGAGGAAAATCAGGAGCACCTGGTGCAGCATCCGACTTATTTTGTCAGTGAAGTCCTGGTAGAATCAAAACAGCGGTATCCGCATTATCAGAAGTTGGCTTACGGTGTTTTTCTAGCATCTCGTAAGTTACGACACTATTTTCAGGAGCATCCAATTACCGTTGTGAGCACAACTCCCATGAGAGATATAATCAACAACAGTGACGCCACAGGACGCGTCGCCAAATGGGGAATAGAGCCTTCAGCTTTTGATATTGAGTATAAACCTCGGACAACAATCAAATCCTAGATCCTTGCTGACTTTGTCGCTGATTGGACAGAGACGAAGGAGAACATGATCCTCCTTGAGTCAGAATATTGGACCCTCTATTTTGATGGGTCTAAATCTCGAGGGGGCTCGAGGGCTGGCGTGGTGCTCAAATCACCCCAAGGAGATAACCTTCTATATGTGTTGCAGATCCACTTCACAGCGACAAATAATATTGCTGAGTATGAAGCACTGCTACATGGAATCCGGATTGCTAAGGATATTGGCATCCGATGTTTGATGTGTTACGGAGATTCGGATCTTGTTGCTCAAAAAGTGTCGGATATTTGTAATGCAAATAAGCACATGGCAGCATATAAAGCTATCGTGGATGATCTATCTAAATCGTTCGAAGGGTTTAAAGTTCAACACATCCCTCGAGCAGAAAATGAGGAAGCAGACGCACTATCTCGGATAGGTTCTGCGCGGAAAGAGGTCCCGGATGGCGCTTTTTTAGAGCACCCCAAAGTTCCCTCGATAAAGGGAGTAGATGAGGAATATCCGACCAAATACGACTCACCTTTGATAGCAGTTCTGGCTGTAATTCCTAGCTGGACTCAACCGTACCTCGATTATTTGGTAGATGGCAAATTACCCAAAGACGAGGTGCTGAGCCGGCAAATCATCCGACGAGCAAAAGCCTATACTATAGTGTTTCTGGTGTTTTTCAGCGCTGTGTATCTCCGGAAGAAGGAGTAGAAATCTTAAGGGAAATCCACGAAGGAGAGTATGGTCATCACGCTGCAGCCAAATGTTTAGTGGCAAAAGCTTTTAGACACGGATTTTTCTGGCTTACAGCTCAGGCAGATGCCGAACGATTAGTCAAGGCGTGCAAAGGCTGCCAAAAGTACGCCAAACAAGCTCATGTTCCGGCTGATCAGTTGCGAACAATACCTATAACATGGCCCTTTGCGGTCTGTGGGCTTGATATGGTAGGACCATTTAAACGAGCTCCAAGTGGATTTACCTATCTCTTAGTGATGGTGGATAAATTCACCAAATGGATTGAAGCTAAACCTGTCACTAGTTGTGATGGAGCAACAGCCAAAAGATTTGTCGAGGATGTTATAATCCGGTATGGTTATCTGCATAGCATTATCACGGACAATGGGAGTAACTTCTCTATGGGAGAATTGGCCGAATTCTGCAATGAGCAAAATATCCGGCTTGACATTACGTCAGTCGCACATCCACAGGCTAATGGACAAGTTGAAAGAGCAAATGGTTTAATCCTACAAGTCCTAAAACCGAGACTCGAAGCACCACTACGACGTGCTACGGGTGCTTGGGCGGAGGAATTACCCTTTGTAATATGGAGCTTACGAACAACTCCGAACAGGTCAACCGGATACACACCTTTCTTCTTGGTCTATGGGGCAAAAGCAGTTCTTCCTAGTGATTTGATTCACACTTCTCCTAGAGTGGCCGCGTATATCAATGAGGATGCCTAGATTTCTCGACAAAATGATCTCGACTTAGTCGAAGAAGTTCACGTCGTTGCTGAAATGAGATCAACAGCCTATCAATAGAAGTTACGCAAGTATCATAGCCAGAGAGTTAGAAACAGATCTTTCAATAAAGGCGGTTTGGTTCTCCGGCTTGTGCAACAAAGAAAGCACAAACTTTCCCCAGTATGGGAAGGGCCCTTTTTAGTTAGTCGAGTATTGCACAATGGTTCATATTACTTAACTGACATGAGGCCAGTCAAAGAAAGACCTGCTACTAAGAAGAGAAAGAGAGCTGGAGGCAGTACAAATCCGGATGAGTTAGACATACCGTGGAATATTGCTCAGCTACGTCCCTTTTATTCATAGTTTATCCTTCTTTGTAATCATATATATCTACATGTTCTGTGAGAAATAAAAGTTTTGGTTGCCTCAAGTTTTTCTGAGAAGTTTTTTACCATCTTATTTCCAAATGATCATGTCATAGTCGAAAATCCTAGAATGCTTGAAAGTATTTTATGCTCATGTTCATTCTGGTTTAGATTTCCGATTCTAAAACTGCTACCCTCGGGTATAACTCTAAAGTTTCTAGTCTTTACTTTGGTTATTTGTCTGATTGCTGGATGCGGGCATTTTCCGAGTAGTGAATTGTTGGTACTAGAAGCCAGGTTTGTTTCCGAGTTTAAACTGGTTTAGCAATTGAGCTCCGTTGCTCGGCAAAGTTTTCGGCAGAAGGTTTAGCCGGCTCACGAAAGGGACGAGGTGGAAAGACAGATAAACGATAAGTATAGACGAAAAAATACAAGTGCTTATGAAAACATTTTAGGCACGCAAAAAGTTTAAAGCCAAAAGTGCTGAATAGATCAAAAGCTTAGCACTAGCAAATTATAGTACTGTATAATTACAGACCCATCATGTTTTTCAAGATAATACAAATTTGTCTAGCAATCTATGATGCAGGAGGAGAAGAAGGAGCCGCCGGCTCGCTGGATACACCGCCTTGGTATCATTCCGAGATGTCCACATCCGAGGTGGTGCGTTCATCGTCGGAAACTTCTGCTGATTCTTCTAGAGGCGGAGGCGGAGTGTCCACGCGGGTGAAGAAAGGGGTTTCGTAGCTGGTCAAATCAGCCACGTGACACCCATATCTGGCACAGGAGTGCATGATGGCTTGAAGGTCCTGCTCCTAGCCGTCTTCATCTACTTTGCAGTACCCTCTGGTCACTTGCCATATTTCCATGTTTCCATGGTGGCTCATGACCATGGTGATAGCGTTCTGCGCCGCAGTCCGCGCGTAGGACATGTTCCAATCCTGAACAAGTTGCGGCATCTCCTTTGCCTTGTCCCGCACCTGAAAATCCGACATGTTGTGCATGTCCGGAATCTTGAGAGCTTCGCTGATGTCCTCAAGGGATTGGCGGAAGTCATGAAGCAGGTCGCCGTCTTGGGTAAGCCGGTGGGTGCGGGGCTCGGTGGAGGAAGAGTCCGTCAAGTTAAGAGGACCTATACACAAAACAAGTTAGGAAAAATCTGACATTGATAGAAGTCGAAGAAAGCGGAAAAGTCAGACAGATGGAACGTACCGAAATGACATCGTCAATTTTGGTATTCTCTTCCCGAAGACTCTAGAGGTCAGCCCGGAGCGCCTCGGAAAGGTCCCTCTCTCTGCTAAGCTCATTATTGAGGTTCGAGATTTTTTGATCTTGAGCAGCGATCTTGCGATCACGCTCATCAGTAGCCATGGAGGAGGATTCAAGGATTTGAGTGATGCTTTTTTCATGATCCGCCTTGAGCTGATCTAGCTCTTGGCGAAGCTCCTTGTTCTCCACCACCAAAGTCTTGAGGTTCTTAGCCTCTTCAATCATGGCGCAGGATTGTTTTACCGGCGCTGAAAGTCAAAAAGAACAACAGTTCAGAAAAGTTCGAGTATGAAAACATGAAAGACAAGGTTTGAGTCTCGAAATGTTTACCTTCAGCCTCATCCTTGGAGACCTTAAGTTCAGCATTTTTAAGTCGGAGAGCCTTGATCTCTCTCTGCTTGTCAAAGACATTCTTCAATAAATCCTGGTTATAGGAACATACTTTCTGTAAGTCAGAATACCCAAAGTCAGTAAGCTATTAAAGACTCGGGCTAATATTTTTGCTAATATCAGCACGAGCCTTGGGGGCTACACTAGTTCGTTCTTTGGCATCCTAAGGAAGCATAAACCCGGATCATTTATCCTACTTCATGCTTGGGGGATAGAGGATATGATATGAAATAAAGGAAAAACAGGAGTTAGAATTCTGACTTACATATTGTTCGCGAGTAAGTTTGTCCAAACTCGCGTTCACTTCAACTGCAACCTTCTCGGCGAGAGTTAGAGGGACCACTGGAGCTGTTGGAAGCTCACCGGTCCGTATCCTCTCATCGCGAAGACGCACTTGTTCAAGAAGGTCAGAGTGCTTGATGTCCTCTGCCTCTTGTGCTTCTTCTTCGGCAGATAAGTTTTTTTTCTCCAGGCATTGCCTGGCCAGCCGCTGGATCTCTTCAGCAGATTTCCGGGACAGGCCAAACTTGGCAAGTCCCGGATTGCTGATAAGGTTTTCGGCAAAGGTTTCTGCCGAGGGATCATTACCTAAAGAGGGTTCACCCTTATCTAAATCTGACTCACCCATGGTGACGTCATTTGTGATTCAAGGATCACAGGCTCCGATGAAGGAGCCAGATCACCGGCGTCGTGGAAGGTTGAGGGGCAGGAGTTGGAGGAGCCACAGTAGGAGAAGCTATGGTAAGCTTCGTCTGTCGCAGGGGGTTCGAAGAAGTTCCCTTCCCCTTGCCCTTGGTGAGCTATTTAGCTCTGAGAATGTGATAAAGTCAGAAACATTACATCTCAGAAGGGAATCTGAATAAAGTACAAAGGCGAAAGTTGTGACTGAAAGTTACCTCTTCACAACGGGCACCTCCTTTGTGCCAACAGCCACTGTTGGAGCTTTGCGCTTCTTGAGCGCAGCATCCGGCAATGATACCACTTCTGTCTCCTGAGAAAACTCTGGAGGATATCCTTCGAGCAAAGAAAATTCCGACTCAGGGAGGTCGGCAAGCTGAAAAGAAGAAAACATATCTGTATTGCAATGTAACTCAAAGATTGAAACACATAAAAAGATGTACTGATAGAAGCTTACGGCACTACGGGGTTTTCCGCCGTATGCATATCCAGAGAAACCTCCGGGGTCCTCCTCTCGATCCTCTCCCTGATCAGCCACTTGATCTGGCTTATATAGCCCTGTGTGGTGTAGGCTTTGGGGCTGATGCGGAGGGAGACTTTCTTGGACAGCGTGATGGAGTGCATCAGTCGAGTTCCGTGGTACTGAAGGGGCTGGATCCGACGTGAGACCCAGCATTGGACCAAGTCGGATTCCTTCAGTCCTTTGTGTTTGATCAAGTATTCGATCCGCCTCTTAGTGAGGATCAGATTGTCAGTTAGAGCCGGAGGAGCCTCGTCCCAAGACGGTTGGGCCGTGGCAGCTCCGTCGATGAAAGCCGGCAAATAAGTGGCTTTGCCGGGAGCCGGAATATCCTTATGATAAAAGAATGTGGCTGGCCATTGTTTGACCGAGTCACTAGCTAAGATTTTGGGATATGCGCGCTCGCGACTAAGTGAAAAACTAATAGTACCAGTGATGTAAGGAACACTGGCAGTGATAGAGTTTCTCCGGACATGAAAATAGTACTGGAATAAGGTCAAACTTGGCCTAATGCCGAGAAAGCCCTCACACAAGGAAGCGTAAGCGCTCATCTCTAGTAGAGAGTTGGGAGGAAGATGGTGGAGTTGGACACCAAAATGATCAATCACCTCGGAGAAGAACTCCGAGGGAGGGAATGACAAACCTCTGTCGAGGTGGGTGCCGAAGTGGACTCGCTCGCTGGCACGCGGGTTGGGGATGGTTTCCTCGAAGCCGCTCCACCAGTCGCTGGTGCGGAGGAGCCCTTCTGTCCCCACGTTCTGGAGCTTCTCATCGTCGAGTATGCAGGGAATCCAGACCCCGCGGAAGCTTTCCTTCTCCGCCACCGCCTCCGTCGCTGTCGTCGCCGCTGCCGCCAAGCTGGAAGAGGAAGAAGAAGCCATTTCTCTAGTGAGTAGTTGACCTAGGATGGGTGGCGCTGGGAGTTTTTTGGGGGAAAGCAGAGGAGCTCTTTGCGCACAGGGAGATTGGGAGGAGAGGAAAAGGCAAAGGACAGGTGAAGAGAAGAGGAGAAGAATCCTAACCCCTTATATCCACCTAACCGTGCCAAGATTCGTGCAAATTCTACAGTGTAACTGCCACGCATCGTGGAAGGAACTGGGAAGGACCCACGCGATGATTACGTCGCCTCGATCTCCATGCACGCATTGAAACGGCGCCTCGGTTCCGCGAACTGCGGACCCACCAATGGTCGTGCTGACAGGATGTCTGTCAGATAACGTGACCTGACCATGACTTATGTCAGGTGGCGTTAGAGGCCAAATTCCGGCTTAAGTTTGAAATCAAGCTGGAAAATCTGAGTAACCTGTTGAAAGGTCCGACTTATTTTTAAGACCCGGATCGTATTTTTTGTTGTGAAGTTTCAGGAACCCTTCAAGATTCTGCAAGTCGAAGATCAAGCTAGGCGATGGTAAATCCGACTTTGGATCTTGGAGACTTCGGGGGGCTGCTGTTGGGGATATACTTTCCGGGTATCCTCACAATTCCTCACTGACCAGGGTGGCCCATTTTGGGTTAGAGCTTTGCTTCATGGGCGGCCTAGTCAGGGAGAAATACGGAGTCCAATCCGGCTACGGAAAGGCCCAGAAGACTTACCGACTTAGGCCCATAGTGTTACTTGTAGTTCAAGAAGTACTCTGTAACCGACTCTTAGTCGTAGTCGGATAGATCTCTCTTGTAAACCCTAGGCTGGATATATATATAAGCCTTCCTAGGGAGAGACTTTAGGGCAACACCTCAATAGTCTACAATCCCAACTCGCATAGGCGAAACCCTTGTAACCCATATTCCGGCTCTGCCGTATTACTAGATTGCTAGCAGGAGTAGGGTCCGTCCAAAGCCGGCGGATTCGAACCTGGGTAAACTTGTGTGCTCACCGTCCCGGAACACCGTAAATCTCACGCCCCTCTCTTCCGCACGCCTCGAGGACCCCCTCATGGCGTACTTGTCCTCAATCCGACGACACTTATCTCTAGATTTAACAAAACCTTTTTATGGAGCATTTGAATTCTACTCTTGGTAGAGATACCAAGAGACCCTCATCTTTTCCAAACTACAACCTTTTCGAAATACCCAACCTCACCTCAAGCCAAGCTTGATGGTAACCCCCAGTAGTAGGTTTGCTTAGTTTATAAGATGAGTTGCCTTGATCTGCTGTCTGATGAATTGCCTTGATCTGCTGATTGACTTGATTGCTTAGAAGTAGTATGAGCTACTCTAGGAGATCCTCCACTAGGATCAAGATACTTTAAAATCACCAAACCCTAAGCAATAATACAATCTGGATCTAATCTCTAGCCACCAGGTGGTCATCTAGAACCCTTAACCAGACCAATTCTGTAGTGATCCCTTCTAGAAGCTTCCAAGTCAATGAAGACCAGTATCAATCAAGGATCCTTCCTACTAAATCTACACTCCAACATCATCCACTTGATGATGCTTGGGTACCTTGCAACCCATTAAAAACATCCCCTTGCATGCTCTAGTCAAAAACCCTAAATCTGCCAAATTTGGCTGTCTGGAAAACTATTTCCAACATCACCTTTTTGAATGCATTCCTTTCTCAACCCTTGTGCGTTTTTGAAAATTCATCTGAACCATCTTGTTAACCATCCTAAGGACTACCAAGGCCCACTTTTTCCCTTGGTTATATCATCCTACAACCCACTTGTCCTTGATGGTTTTGCAGACAAGAAAATAACTATTCCTACAAATCTAGTCAACATACCTACTTTGGCAGAAGCTCACATCATCATCCAACCTTCTATGGACCAACTCTTTGCATGGTTGTGTTCTACTCATATAGATCTATCAATATCTACTTCACTTGTTCCAAGTGGATCTTTGTGCTTCTTAAACCCACAAGGTTTTGAAGGCTAGTTGATAATCTGCTTTGGTAGGCTTATTTTATTCAAAGTTCGAAAGCCTGTCTTGGTGAGCTCAAGCAGGATCAAGCTCAAACCTATACACCATTGCAATCTAAATCACTTGGTCTATCCATCCATCTACCCAATACCCCAAGGGGAGATCTGAATTCCAAGATACAACCATGTTTTGATGGTATGAAATTAACACCACCCTAGATCCCTAATGTAGGGTATTCCACCAAAATCAACTTGGATCCTCCAATCCCAAGGTTGCAAATTCTTGCTACACCTTGTTTGCATCATCTACCTTGATCATCTAGATTTATCAAATATTATCCATATTTATTATGGACCAAAACTATTTAATTCCCTTAATAGGCAAAATCTCCAAAACTCCTTTCCCAAAGGAAAGTTTGGTTTTTACCAAAACACTTCCCCAACTCTAAGCACTTTTGAGATCCAGATATCATACCCTAACTTCCAAATATTTTCCAAGAGCTTTATTATTTCTTTTTGCCCATTTTCTTAAATGGCTGCATTGGAATAATAAATGTTTTAAATACTTTTAAGTCTCAACAAATCTTGGGAAAATTCCCCTAACTGTGTACTCACATTTGGGACCACCTCACATAAAAATCCAACAAGTTTCAATGTAAAAATATCAAATGAGCTCTAATACTTCACTTCTGCAGTTTTTGAAGAAATGATTTTAAGTGGACTTCTAATCCTCTGAAAAATCCCAAATAAATCCTAGAGATGCCTCCCAACCTTACCCATCTACCAGCATCTTTGCCTCATATTTCATAGGTCAAATTTCTAGACTTCCTTCATGACCATCTATTTGATCAAATTGGGTAAACTAAGAAATTATTGAGCTAGACCAAGAATCAATCACCACCAAGGCTCACCACCACTCACCACATCAACCACCATCTCCTCTGGTTATGATCACTGTAGAAAATCGTTGTAGCACCTTGTCCTCTAGTGCTTGGACACTAGAGCTTAACCTCATGTGGGTGTCTTGCCTTGCAAACCTGTCCTCCTACCTTGCAGCTGCTGCACACTGCTCCCTCTGCCCTCTGCACACCACCAGAAACCACTCTCCACGCCCACAACATCCTTCCCTCTGGTTTCCACCCCCTCCATACCTCTCCATGGGACAAGACCACCATGAGCCTCACCCTTTGGTTTATAATGGCCAGAGGCCACCAACCCTCCCCTGCTCCCTCATTTCTCCCCCTCACCCCCCACCTCACCTTCCCTGAGTCCCCTCTCCCTCTCCACTACCGTGTGCTGCTCGAGAGAGAGAGAGAGAGAGAGAGAGAGAGAGAGAGAGAGAAGAGCTCTCGGCCTCTCCTCGGAAACGAGCTAGGCTCCCTCCTCCTACCGTCTCTTACTCTGCATGTCGCTGTGCTGAAATCCCCTGTCAATACTGCTTCTAATCCTCTCTGCTTCCCCCTCCCAGGAACGGCTCCACTAAGGCCGCCGTCGAGCTCCACCGAGCTCTTCTTCGGCACCCCAACGTGAGCCTGTTCTCGCTGTCCAGGGCACCCGCTACGCCCACCAACCGCTTCGCCGCGACCTCCGCTCCCGCACTGCACCCTCTACCCCGACCTGCAGGTGCCCCTGAGCAAGCTCCGATGAGCTCCTGACATATCTGCGCCAGCGAGATGCGTGAACCGCTCCCCTGTGGCCGAACCCCTCGATGTCGCCCATCGCCGATCCCTCCCTAGCCCTCTGGTGAGCACCCAGACCTCCCCGTGCTGCCCATAGGGTTCCTCTCCGTCGAGCTCAGACAGAAGAAGGAGAAGAGGCGTGAGCCGTTGATCTCCTCTGGAGTAGACGACCCACAACCCTCCTTACCCCTTCACTCCCTACCACCACTGACCAGCGTGCCCTATGCCCAGGGATTCGAATCCCAGTCTCCCGCGTGCCGCGTGCCCGGTTGGGCCGAATCCTCCCACTGTGGCCCATTCCCTTCCCGATCCCAGCCCACTGACCCCCTCTATTTTATTCATTTCTCCTAGATCCAGGTATTGTAGCTCGGGTTTAAATTGTTTCAAAAATGAAAACAACCATATTTTGCCCAGATAAAAATTTAGACATGTAACCCCATGTTTTGTCCAACATTCAGAGCCAATCCCTCTCCATAAATAAATACCTTTAAATTTATAAAATATATCTACTAGAATGTATCCACTGTAGTAATTAAATTCTTCACTGAGTTGTCTAGACTCAAATGGGAAAAATCCAATTCCCTCTGGTGCCCAATGGTCATACCTCCAAGCTAAACTTGGTCCTAGGTCAAATGGAACCATGGTTCATCTGTAGCAAAAATAACAAAATACATGCAGTTAAGCCTTTAGAAAATTCCCTAGGCATATCTACAGCATATATTAGGCTAATTTCCAACTCCCAGATAAGTGAATCATCAATACCTATCTAAAACCAGGAGATAAGGATGTATTGACCCTCTGTTGATTTTTAGTGAATTAAATACTTCTATAAGTGGTATTATCACTAGATAAATCATTCCAGTAGTTTGACAACTCCAAAAGGAGTGAATCCAATTCCTACGAAAAGGTATTCTAAATGCCTACCATGTGCAAATAGAATCAAATCAAAAACTACTGTAGAATTAATCTGGTGAAAAAGACAAAATAGCTACAGAACTGCCTTTCGGAATTTCCTGAGGGCATTCTTGTAATTATTTTGGAGTGATTCCAACTCTCAGTGATTCAGTACCTAAAGCTCTACAAAATCCTCGAAGGAAATAATTGTTGGAGCTCCAAAACTTTTCTGGTGAGTTACTTCCTAAAACTAGAGCTTCTATCACTAAAATATTCATAAGAAATTAAAGAAAAGGGATAAATTAGTGAAACCACTTTTGTTGGTGTCATTTTATCAACTCCTATCTGTTGGTATCATTTTTACACAATGGTATCATATAGAATATGTCCTTTGTCCAAAAACCCTCCTAAGTAGTTCTTCGGCTATAAAACCCTAGGGGTGTTCATTCCCTTCTCCAAGGCCACCTCAATCTCCTAAAATCCAATCCTCTCAAAACCTACTGAATTGAGTAATGTGTGGTATGTTTTTCTGCTGGATTGTATTGATGCTTGCATTGCTTTATGTTGATTGTGGCCTTGTTTGTTTGCATGTGCTGTTAGCACGACGATAGTTGCGATGAAATCGAAGAGCAGGAGAAGTGGTAATTATTATTGGTATTATTGGGTATTCTAAAGAAGAAGTCCAGGGACATATTGCCATATTGCTGATCACCAGGCAAGCCACCTTCTTGCTCATAAGCCTTGTCCTACTATTTTACTTATGCATGTTTTGTCTACTACTTGTGAAACTGCATGGTTTTATTATATGTTGATGTATTTATGGTAGTGGTTTGGCTCCTCCGAACCATTACACTTTTGTACTATTAAGTACAACCCCCTTGGTGACACCTACTTGTCCCTAGCAGAATAGATGGTGTATTACACCATACCCATTTGGAGACCCCGATTTAGCCGAAGCAAAACGAGAGGATGGGAAGACCCCAAATAAGTTTTATCAAATGTTTTATGTTAAAACCTTGGTGAGGTGGCACCTCCCAAGAGATGTTGAGAAATAAAAAGGTTTTAGTTTTACAAAATGCTGAAGAAGAGATGGAGGAAAAAGGTTTTTACGAAAATGCACCCGGTTCTTTGCAGTTTTGCTAGAACAATTAACCGTGTGCAACCACATTACTCTGGAATGGGACAAGGCTGGATTTGATGTTTGTCTATTCTGGTATAAGTTGCCTCGCAACAACTACAGGGGATCAGGGATCACTGGAGGGTGGGCCTTCTCCGATAAAGGTCCATGTGGGACATTGACCTGGACAAGGAACGAAGGGTCTTTGGCCTCCACGCGTTACTATGAGCCCCTCATTGAAAGCGCACACTTGAGAAGTGGAAAAAGCGCTCCGGTTGGTCCTCGGTACCGGACGTCCCGGTTTTGAGGGGATTAACACTCATAGGGTAGGCACTTATATTGGAGTGGGCATCCGTAGAGTCTTGATCGGTTACTCGACCCACAATCGGTGTAGATCAGGGAAGGGTACCCGGATAGTGTGGGTAAGGTGTACAACCTCTATAGAGTGTAAATCTATTCGAATAGCCGCGTCCGCGGTCATGGACGGTTGGGAAGGTTGCTGTACCCAGTCCTAATGTTCAAAATGGTTTCCAAAATGTTTAACAAAAGTTTTTCAACAAAGTTATGTAGATGCTATATCTACAAGAGAAACTATGTGAGAAAAGAACCTCTCTTGGAGCCCTCCTACTACCACAGCCATATTGCACACCCTCTTGTTATTACTGTTATCTTAAGGTGGTTTGCGAGTACATTCAAAGTACTCAGTGGCATTGTCCCTGGCTATTAACGTGGTCAGATATCAAGACGAAGGTGAAGTGGACGACTATGCGAGCTAGGACGTTCTCCCAGTCAGTTGCCTGTAGGTTAAGGCATGGCTCGGGCTCTACGCTTAATGGAGTTCCGCTGTTGTTGATCGATGTAGCCATAATGGAAAATAAGGTATGACATGTATTCGTTATGTTTTGGATGTTTACTTTGATACTT
This sequence comes from Avena sativa, assembly GCA_916181665.1. Taxonomy (NCBI): domain Eukaryota; kingdom Viridiplantae; phylum Streptophyta; class Magnoliopsida; order Poales; family Poaceae; genus Avena; species Avena sativa. The sequence goes on along the minus strand of OV702291.1, from coordinate 369,277,431 downwards.
GTCGGTTATGTGCCATGACTAACTGATCATGGGATCGTGGTTGTATGCATAACAGGGATTCTCGGAGGATTAATCTGGGGGACCCACAATGACACTGGTGGATCCATGTGGTTTGGGAAAAGAAGACACATGCAATGACTCTGGCGGTGGTTTTGGAAAGGAGGACACATGCAATTACTCTGGTGGTGGTTTAGGAAAAGAAGAAACATGCAATGACTCTAGTGGTGGTTTAGAAAAGGAACACACATGCAATGACTCTGGTGGTTTAGAAAAATAAGACACATGCAATGACTCTAGTTGTGGTTTAGGAAAGGAACACACATGCAATGACTCTAGTGGTGGTTTAGAAAAGGAACACTCATGCAATCACTTTGGTGGTCATTTAGGAAAGGAAGACGCATTCAATGACTCTGGTGGTGGTTTAGGAAAAGAAGACACATGCAATGACTCTAGTGCTGGTTTAGGAAAACAATACCCGTGTAATTACTCTAGTGGTGGTTTTGGAAAAGAACACACATTCAATGACTCTGGTGGTGGTTTAGGAAAGAAACACACATGCAATGACTCTGTTGGTGGTTTAGGAAAGGAAAAAACATGGAATGACTCTAGTGGTGGTTTAGGGAAGGAAGACACATGTAATGACTCTGGTGGATCCATGTGGTTTAGGAAAAGAAGACACATGCAATGACACCGGTGGTTTAGGAAAGGAACACACATGCAATGACTCTATTGGTGGTTTAACAAAGGAACACACATGCAATGACACTGGTGGATCCATGTGGTTTAGGAAAAGAAGACACATGCAATGACTCTGGTGGTGGTTTAGGATAGGAAGACACATGCAATGACTCTAGTGGTGGTTTAGGAAACAAAGACACATGCAATTACTCTGGTGGATCCATGTTGTATAGGAAAAGAAGACACATGCAATGACTCTGGTGGTGGTTTAGGAAAAGAAACACATGCAATGACTCTGGTGGTGGTTTATGAAAAGAAACACATGCAATGATTCTGGTGGTGGTTAAGGAAAGGATATCACATGCAATAACTCTGGTGGTGGTTTAAGAAAGGAAAACACATGCAATGACACCGGTGGATCCATGTGGTTTAGGAAAAGAAGAAAAACACAATGACTCTAATGGTGGTTTAGGAAAGGAACACACAAGCAATGACTCTGGTGGTTTAAGAAAGGAACAGACATGCAATGACACTGGTGGATCCATGTGGTTTAAGAAAAGAAGACACATGCAATGACCCTGGTGGTGGTTTTGGAAAGGAACACACATGCAATGACTGTGGTGGTGGTTTAGGAAAGGAAGACACATGCAATGACTCTAGTGGATCCATGTGGTTTAGGAAAAGAAGACACATGTAATGACTCTGGTGGTGGTTTAGGAATGGAAGACACATGCAATGACTCTGGTGGTGGTTTAGGAAAATAAGACACACTCCAGTGGTGGTTTAGAAAAGAAACACACATGCAATGACTGTGTTTGTGGTTTAATAAAAGAACACACATGCAATGACTCTGGTGGATCCATGTGGTTTAGGAAAAGAAGACACATGCAATGACTCTGGTGGTAGTTTAGAAAGGAACACACATGCAGTGACTCTAGTGGTGGTTTAATAATGGAACACACATGCAATGACACTGGTGGATCCATGTGGTTTAAAAAAGAAGACACATGCAATGACTCTGGTGGTGGGTTAGGAAAGGAAGACACATGAAATGACTCTTGTGGTGGTTTTGGAAAGGAACACATGCAATGACTCTGGTGGTGGTTAAGGAAAGGAACTCATATGCAATAACTCTAGTGGTGGTTTAAGAAAGGAAAACACATGCAATGACACTGGTGGATCCATGTGGTTTAGGAAAAGAAGACATGTGCAATGACTCTGATGGTGGTTTAGGAAAGGAACACACATCCAATGACTCTGGTGGTGGTTTAAGAAAGGAACACACATGGAATGACACTAGGGGATCGATGTGGTTTAGGAAAGAAGACACATGCAATGACTCTGGTGGTAGTTTAGGAAAGTAACACACATGCAATGACCGTGGTGGTGGTTTAGGAAAGGAACACACATGCAATGACTCTGGGGGATACATGTGGTTTAGGAATAGAAGACACTTGCCATGACTCTGGTGGTGGTTTAGGAATGGAATACACATGCAATGACTCTGGTGCTGGTTTAGGAAAAGCAGACACGTGCAATGACCCCGGTAGTGGTTTAGGAAAGGAACACACATGCAATGACTCTATTGGTGGTTTATTAAAATAACACACATGAAATGACTCTGGTGGATCCATGTGGTTTAGGAAAAGAAGACACACGCAATGACTCTGGTGGTGGTTTACAAAAGGAACACACATGCAATGACTCTGGTGGTGGTTTAAGAATGGAACACACATGCAATGAAACTGGTGGATCCATGTGGTTTAGAAAAAGAAGACACATGCAATGACTCTGGTGGTGGTTTAGGAAAGGAACACAAATGCAATGACACTGGTGGTGGTTTAAGAAAGGAACACACGTGCAATGACACTGGTGGATCCATGGTGTTTAGGAAAAGAACACACATGCAATGACTCATGTGGTGGTTTAGGAAAGGAACACACATGCAATGACTCTGGTGGATACATGTAGTTTAGGAAAAGAAGACACATGAAATGACTCTAGTGGTGGTTTAGGAAAGGAACAAACATGCAATTACTCTGGTGGTGGTTTAAGAAAGGAAAACACATGCAATGACACTGGTGGATCCATGTGGTTTAGGAAAAGGCGACACATGCAATGACTCTAGTGGTGGTTTAGGAAAGGAACACACATGCAATGACTCTGGTGGTGGTTTAAGAAAGGAACACACGTGTAATGACACTGGTGGATCCATGTGGTTTAGTAAAAGAACACACATGCAATGACTCTTGTGGTGGTTTAGGAGAGGAAGACACATGCAATGACTCTGGTGGTGGTTCTGGAAAGGAACACACATGCAATGACTCTGGTGGTGGTTTAAGAAAGGAACACACATTCAATGACTCTGGTGGTGGTTTTGGAAAAGAAGACACATGGAATGCCTCTGGGCTGGTTTAGGAAAAGAACACACATGCAAAGACTCTAGTGGTGGTTTAGGAAAATAACACACATTCAATGACTCTGCTGATGGTTTAGGAAAGGGACAGACATGCAATGACTGTAGTGGTCGTTTAGGAAAGGAAGACACATGCAATGACTTGGATCCATGTGGTTTAGGAAAAGAAGACACATGCAATGACTCTGGTGCTGGTTCAGGAAAGGAACACACATGCAATGACTCTAGTGGTGGTTTAAGAAAGGAACACACATGAAATGACACTGGTGGATCCATGTGGTTTAGGAAAGGACAGACATGCCGTGACTCTGGTGGTGGTTTAGCAAAGTAACACACATGCAATGACTCTGGTGGTAGTTTATAAAATGAACACACATGCAATGACACTGGTGGATCCATGTGGTTTAGGAAAATAAGACACATGCAATGACTCTGGTGGTGGTTTCTAAAATGAACACACATGCAATGACTCTGGTGGTGGTTTAAGAATGTAACACACATGCAATGACGCTGGTGGATCCATGTGGTTTAGGAAATGAAGACACATGCAATGACTCTCGTGGTGGTTTCGGAAAGGAACACACATGCAATGACACTGTGGTGGTTTAGGAAAAGAAGACACATGAAATGACTCCGGTGGCGGTTTTCGAAAGGAAGACACATGCAATGTCTCTGGTGGTGGTTTAAGAAAGGAACACACATGCAATGACACTAGTGGATCCATGTGGTTTAGAAAAAAAAAGACACATGCAATGACTCTGGTGGTGGTTTAGGATAGGAACACAAATGCAATGACTCTGGGGGTGGTTTAAGAAAGGAACACACGTGCAATGGCACTGGTGGATCCATGTGGTTTAGGAAAAGAACACACATGCAATGACTCTTGTGGTGGTTTAGGAAAGGAAGACACATGCAATGACTCTAGTGGTGGTTTTGGAAAGGAACACACATGCAATGACTCTGGTGGTGGTTTAAGAAAGGAACACACATTCAATGACTCTGGTGGTGGTTTTGGAAAAGAAGACACATGCAATGACGCTGGTGCTGGTTTAGGAAAAGAACACACATGCAATGACTCTAGTGGTGGTTTAGGAAAATAACACACATTCAATGACTTTGCTGATGGTTTACGAAAGGAACACACATGCAATGACTGTAGTGGTGGTTTAGGAAAGGAAGACACATGCAATTACTTGGATCCATGTGATTTAGGAAAAGAAGACACATGCAATGACTCTGGTGCTGGTTTAGGAAAGGAACACACATGCAATGACTCTAGGGGTGGTTTAAGAAAGCAACACACATGAAATGACACTGGTCGATCCATGTGGTTTAGGAAAGGACAGACATTCAATGACTTTGGTGGTGGTTTAGCAAAGTAACACACATGCAATGACTCTGGTGCTAGTTTAGGAACGGAACACACATGCAATGACACTGGTGGATCCATGTGGTTTAGGAAAAGAAGACACATGCAATGACTCTGGTGGTGGTTTATAAAATGAACACACATGCAATGACTCTGGTGGTGGTTTAAGAATGTAACACACATGCAATGATGCTGGTGGATCCATGTGGTTTAGGAAATGAAGACACATGCAATGACTCTCGTGGTGGTTTCGAAAGGAACACACATGCAATGACACTTGTGGTGGTTTAGGAAAAGAAGACACATGAAATGACTCCGGTGGTGGTTTTCGAAAGTAAGACACATGCAATGTCTCTGGTGGTGGTTTAAGAAAGGAACACACATGTAATGACACTAGTGGATCCATGTGGTTTAGAAAAAGAAGGCACATGCAATGACTCTGGTGGTGGTTTAGGAAAGGAACACAAATGCAATGACTCTGGTGGTGGTTTAAGAAAGGACCACACGTGCAATGACACTGGTGGATCCATGTGGTTTAGGAAAAGAACACACATGCAATGACTCATGTGCTGGTTTAGGAAAGGAAGACACATGCAATGACTCTGGTGGATACATGTAGTTTAGGAAAAGAAGACACATGAAATGACTCTAGTGGTGGTTTAGGAAAGGAACAAACATGCAATGACTCTGGTGGTGGTTGAAGAAAGGAAAACACATGCAATGACACTGGTGGATCCATGTGGTTTAGGAAAAGAAGACACATGCAATGACTCTCGTGGTGGTTTAGGAAAGGAACACACATGCAATGAGTCTAGTGGATCCATGTGGTTTAGGAAAACAACACACATGCAATGACTCTGGTGGTGGTTTAAGAAATGAACACACATGCAATGACAATGGTGAATCCATGTGGTTTAGGAAGAAAGACACATGCAATGACTCTGGTGGTGGTTTTGGAAAGGAACACACATGCAATGACTCTGGTGGAGGTTTAGGAAAGGAAGTCACATGCAATGACTCTGGTGGTGTGATGTCTACGCACTCCTATTCATGTAGACAGTTGTTGGGCCTCCAAGTGCAGAGGTTTGTAGAACAACAACAAGTTTTCCCTTAAGTGGATCACCCAAGGTTTATCGAACTCAGGGAGGATGTGGTCAAAGGTATCCCCTCTCAAGCAACCCTGCAATCAAGATACAAGAAGTCTCTTTTGTCCCCAATACACTTGTCAGGTGTATAGGTGCACTAGTTCGGCGAAGAGATAGTAAAATACAAGTGGTATAGATAATTATAAATGGTAACAGTGATAGAAAATAGCTTGATGGCGTGAAAAAGATTAAAGTAAAACTGAAATAAAGATAGAAGCAAGCAAACATGTAATAGATCTAATAGCAAACGGTGTTTCAATGCTTGGAAACAAGGCCTAGGGATCATACTTTCACTAGTGAACACTCTCATATAAATATATTCTTCTCTTTATGATACTACTCTTGACTACTCTCTAGTTGGACACTTTAATCAATGGTAGGGCTATAACACTCTTTAAGGTTCATAATTCCCATCTAGAAAACCCCACACTATCACCTTGAGCACTAGATGGTTCAAACAAACACCACAATTTCATAGAAACATCCAACTCCAAATATAACTCATAACAAGTAATCGTAATCTCCAGCCTAAGTGCCACCATGGTGTGCACGCTGTCACTTTCACACACATGGGGAGAGCAGAGATCTATTAAAGCACTTGAGTAGCAAGGTAGATCTATAGATTACAAACTCATGATCTCAATAAGATCATGCATAGAGAGAGAGATGAACACACAACTACCGGTAGAACCCTTAGCCTCGAGAGATAACTACTCCCTCCTCATCATGGGAATCAGAAACGGTGATGGAGACGGCGGTGGAGATCGATGGAGATGGCTCCGAGGGCACTTCCCCGTCCCGGCAGGGTACCGAAATAGAGACTTTCTGTCCCCCGAAAATCCTCTTCAGTGGCGGCGGCGCTGCAGAACTTTTCATGGCTGGAGGCTTGATGATTTAGGGTTTATGCATCGGGAGGCTCTTATAGGCGAGAGGAGAGACCGAGAGGGTGCCGGAGGGGCCCACACCACCCCATGGCGCGGCCTGGCTTGGCCCGTGCCACCAGGTCGTGTGGCCAGCCCCTGGACCCTCTCCGTCTCGTCTTTTGGCTCCGTGAGTCTACCGGTAAAATATCGACTTTGGCTTTTGTCCGGTCCAATTCCGAGAATATTGATTTTTTGACTTTTCTGGAACCAAAAATAGAAGAAAATAGGCAACTGGCACTGTGGCATCTTGTTAATAGGTTAGTCCAAGAAAGTGTATAGAAAGTACTCCAAAATTGTAACAAAACACAAGAAAGTACATAAAACCAAGCATGGAACATCAAAAATTATGGATACGTTAGCAACGTATCATGGTGGTTTAGGGAAATAAGACACATGCAATGACTCTGGTGGTGGTTTAGGAAAGTAACACACATGCAACGACTCTGGTGGTGGTTTAGGAAAGGAAGACACATGCAATGACTCTGGTGGTGGATTAGGAAAGGAACACATATTCAATGACTCTAGTGGTTGTTTTGGAAAAGAAGACACATGCAATGACTCTGGTGGTGGTATAGGAAAAGAACACACATGTAATGACTCTAGTGGTGGTTTAGGAAAAGAACACACATTCAATGACTCTACTGGTGGTTTAGGAAAGGAACACACATGCAACGACTCTAGTGGTGGTTTAGGAAAAGAAGACACATGCAATGATTTTGATGCATGTGGTTTAGGAAAAGAAGACACATGCAATGACTCTGGTGGTGGTTTAGTAAAGGAACCCACATGCAATGACTCCGGTGGTGGTTTAAGAAAGGAACACACATGCAATAACACTCGTCGGGTCCATGTGGTTTAGGAAAGGAACACACATGCAATGACTCTGGTGGTGGTTTAGCAAAGGGACACACATGCAATGACACTGGTGGATCCATGTGGTTTAGGAAAAGAAGACACATGCAATGACTCTGGTGGTGGTTTATAAAATGAACACACATGCAATGACTCTGGTGGTGGAATAAGAATATAACACACATGCAATGACGCTGGTGGATCCATGTGGTTTAGGAAACGAAGACACATGCAGTGACTCTGGTGGTGGTTTAGGAAAGGAACACACATGCAATGATACTGGTGGTGGTTTAGGAAAAGAAGACACATGAAATGACTCTAGTGGTGGTTTAGGAAAGGAAGACACATGCAATGACTCTGGTGGTGGTTTAAGAAAGGAACACACATGCAATGGCACTAGTGGATCTATGTGGTTTAGGAAAAGAAGACACATGCAATGACTCTGGTGGTGGTTTAGGAAAGGAACACACATGCAATGACTCTGGTGGTGGTTTAAGAAAGGAACACACGGGCAATGACACTGGTGGATCCATGTGGTTTAGGAAACGAACACACATGCAATGACTCTGGTGGTAGTTTAGCAAAGTAACAAAGATGCAATGACTCTAGTGCTGGTTTAGGAAAGGAACACACATGCAATGACACTGGTGGATCCATGTGGTTTAGGAAAAGAAGACAGATGCAATGAGACTGGTGGATCCTTGTGGTCTAGGAAAGGAACACACATGCAATGACTCTGGTGGTGGTTTAAAAATGGAACACACATGAAATGACGCTGGTGGATCCATGTGGTTTAGGAAAAGAAGACACGTGCAATGACTCTAGTGGTGGTTTAGGAAAGGACCACACATGCAATGACACTGGTGGTGGTTTAGAAAAAGAAGACACATGAAATGACTCTAGTGGTGGTTTAGGAAAGGAAGACACATGCACTGACTCTGGTGGTGGTTTAAGAAAGGAACACACATGCAATGACACTTGTGGATCCATGTGGTTTAGAAAAAGAAGACACATGCAATGACTCTGGTGGTGGTTTAGGAAAGGAACACACATGCAATGACTCTGGTGGTGGTTTAAGAAAGGAACACACGTGCAATGACACTGGTGGATCCATGTGGTTTAGGAAAAGAACACACATGCAATGACTCAGGTGGTGGTTTAGGAAATGAAGACACATGCAATGACTCTGGTGGTGGTTTTGGAAAGGAACACACATGTAATGACTCTGGTGGTGGTTTAAGAAAGGAACACACATTCAATGATTCTGGTGGTGGTTTTGGAAAAGAAGGCACATGCAAGGCCTCTAGTGCTGGTTTAGGAAAAGAACACACAAGCAATGACTCTAGTGGTGGTTTAGGAAAATAACACGCATTCAATGACTCTGCTGATGGTTTAGGAAAGGAACACACATGCAATGCTATAGTGGTGGTTTAGGAAAGGAATACAAATGCAATGACTTGGATCCATGTGGTTTAGGAAAAGAAGACACATGCAATGACTCTGAGGCTGGTTTAGGAAAGGAAGACACATGCAATGACTCTGGTGGTGTTTAAGAAAGGAACACACATGAATGACACTGGTGGATCCATGTGGTTTAGGAAAGCACACACATGCAATGAGTCTGGTGGTGGTTTAGCAAAGTAACACACATGCAATGACTCTAGTACTGGTTTAGGAACGGAACACAGATGCAATAACACTGGTGGATCCATGTGGTTTAGGAAAAGAAGACACATGCAATGACTCTGGTGGTGGTTTATAAAATGAACACACATGCAATGACTCTAGTGGTGGTTTAAGAATGTAACACACATGCAATGACGCTGGTGGATCCATGTGGTTTAGGAAACGAAGACACATGCAATGACTCTTGTGTTTGTTTAGGAAAGGAACACACATGCAATGACACTTGTGGTGGTTTAGGAAAAGAAGACACATGAAATGACTCTAGTGGTGGTTTCGGAAAGGAAGACCCATGCAATGACTCTGGTGGTGGTTTAAGAAAGGAACACACATGCAATGACACTAGTGGATCCATGTGGTTTCGGAAAGGTAGACACATGCAATGACTCTGGCGGTGGTTTAGGAAAGGAACACACATGCAATTACTCTGGTGGTGGTTTAAGAAAGGAACACACGTGTAATGACAGTAGTGGATCCATGTGGTTTAGGAAAAAAAGACACATGCAATGACTCTGGTGGTGGTTTTGGAAAGGAACACACATGCAATGACTCTGGTGGAGGTTTAGTAAAGGAAGTCACATGCAATGACTCTGGTGGTGGTTTAGGAAAGGAACACACATGCAATTACTCTGCTGGTGTTTTAAGAAAGGAACACACGTGCAATGACACTAGTGGATCCATGTGGTTTAAGAAAAGAACACACATGCAATGACTCTGGTGGTGGTTTAGGAAACGAAGACACATGCAATGACTTTGTTGGTAGTTCTAGAATGGAACACACATGCAATGACTCTGGTGGATCCATGTGGTTTAGGAAAAGAAGACACATGCAATGACTCTAGTGGTGGTTTAGGAAAGGAACACACATGCAATGACTCTGGTGGTGGTTTAAGAAAGGAAAACACATGCAATGACATTGGTGGATCCATGTGGCTTAGGAAAAAAAGACACATGCAATGACTCTGGTGGTGGTTTTGGAAAGGAACACACATGCAATGACTCTGGTGGAGGTTTAGTAAAGGAAGTCACATGCAATGACTCTGGTGGTGGTTTAGGAAAGGAACACACATGCAATGACTCTGGTCGTGGTTTAGGAAAGGAAGACACATGTAATGACTCTGGTGGTGGTTTAGGGAAGGAACACATATTCAATGACTCTGGTGGTTGTCTTGGAAAAGAAGACACATGCAATGACTCTGGTGGTGGTTTAGGAAAAGAACACAAATGCAATGACTCTACTTGTTGTTTAGGAAAAGAACACACATTGAATGACTCTACAGGTGGTTTAGGAAAGGAACACGCATGCAATGACTTTAGTGGTGGTTTAGGAAAAGAAGACACATGCAATGACTTGGATCCATGTGGTTTAGGAAAATAAGACACATGCAATGACTCTGGTGGTGGTTTAGGAAAGGAACACACATGCAATGACTCTGGTGGTGGTTTAAGAAAGGAACACATGTCCAATAACACTCGTCGGGTACATGTGGTTTTGGAAAGGAACACACATGCAATGACTCTGGTGGTGGTTTAGCAAAGTAACACACATGCAATGACTCTAGTGCTGGTTTAGGAAAGGAACACACATGCAATGACACTGGTGGATCCATGTGGTTTAGGGAACAAGACACATGCAATGCCTCTAGTGATGGTTTTGGAAAGGAACACACATGCAATGACTATGGTGGTGGTTTAGGAAAAAAAGACACATGCAATGACTCTAGTGGTGGTTTAGGAAAGGAAGACAGATGCAATGACTCTGGTGGTAGTTTAAGAAAGGAACGCACATGCAATGACACTGGTGGATCCATGTGGTTTAGGAAAAGAACACACATGCAATGACTCAGGTGGTGGTTTAGGAAAGGAAGACACATGCAATGACTCTGGTGGTGGTTTTGGAAAGGAACACACATGCAATGACTCTGGTGGTGGTTTAAGAAAGAAACACACATGCAATGACACTGGTGGATCCATGTGGTTTAGCAAAATAAGACACAAGCAATGACTCTGGTGGTGGTTTAGGAAAGGAAGACACATGCAATGACTCTGGTGGTGGTTTTGGAAAGGAACACACATGCAATGACTCTGGTGGTGGTTTAAGAAAGGAACACACATTCAATGACTCTGGTGGTGGGTTTGGAAAAGAAGACACATGCAAGAACTCTAGTGCTGGTTTAGGAAAAGAACACACATGCAATGACTCTAGTGGTGGTTTAGGAAAATAACACACATTCAATGACTCTGCTGATGGTTTAGGAAAGGAACACACATGCAATGACTGTAGTGGTGGTTTCGGAAAGGAATACAAATGCAATGACTTGGATCCATGTAGTTTAGGCAAAGAAGACACATGCAATGACTCTGGTGCTGGTTTAGGAAAGGAACACACATGCAATGACTCTAGTGGTGGTTTAAGAAACGAACACACATGAATGACATTTGTGGATCCATGTGGTTTAGGAAAGCACACACATGCAATGACTTTGGTGGTGGTTTAGCAAAGTAACACACATGCAATGACTCTGGTACTGGTTTAGGAACGGAACACACATGCAATAACACTGGTGGATCCATGTGGTTTAGGAAAAGAAGACACATGCAATGACTCTGGAGGCTTATAAAATGAACACACATGCAATGACTCCAGTGGTGGTTTAAGAATGTAAGACACATGCAATGACGCTGGTGGATCCATGTGGTTTAGGAAACGAAGACACATGCAATCACTCTCGTGTTCGTTTAGCAAAGGAACACACATGTAATGACACTTGTGGTGGTTTAGGAAAAGAAGACACATGAAATGACTGTGGTGGTGGTTTAGGAAAGGAAGACCCATGCAATGACTCTGGTGGTGGTTTAAGAAAGGAGAACACATGCAATGACACTAGTGGATCCATGTGGGTTCGGAAATGTAGACACATGCAATGACTCTGGTGGTGGTTTAGGAAAGGAACACACATGCAATTACTCTGGTGGTGGTTTAAGAAGGGAAGACACGTGCAATGACACTAGTGGATCCATGTGGTTTAGGAAAAGAACACACATTCAATGACTCTGGGGGTGGTTTAGGAAAGGAAGACACATGCAATGACTCTGTTGTTAGTACTAGAATGGAACACACATGCAATGACTCTGGTGGATCCATGTGGTTTAGGAAAAGAAGACACATGCAATGACTCTAGTGGTGGTTTAGGAAAGGAACACACATGCAATGACTCTGGTGGTGGTTTAAGAAAGGAAAACAGATGCAATGACATTGGGTGGATCCATGTGGTTTAGGAAAAAAGACACATGCAATGACTTTGTTGGTGGTTTTGGAAAGGAACACACATGGAATGACTCTGGTGGAGGTTTAGGAAAGGAAGTCACATGCAATGACTCTGGTGGTGGTTTAGGGAAATAAGACACATGGAATGACTCTGATGGTGGTTTATCAAAGGAACACACATGCAATTACTCTGGTGGTGGTTTAGGAAAGGAAGACACATGCAATGACTCTGGTGGTGGTTTAGGAAAGGAACACATATTCAATGACTCTGGTGATTGTTTTGGAAAAGACGACACATGCAATGACTCTTGTGGTGGTTTAGGAAAAGAACACAAATGCAATGACTCTAGTGGTGGTTTAGGAAAAGAACACACATTCAATGACTCTACTGGTGGTTTAGGAAAGGAACACGCATGAAATGACTTTACTGGTGGTTTAGGAAAAGAAGACACATGCAATGACTTGGATCCATGTGGTTTAGGAAAATAAGACACATGCAATGACTATGGTGTTGGTTTAGGAAAGGAACAAACATGCAATGACTCTGGTGGTGGTTTAAGAAAGGAACACACGTGCAATAACACTCGTCGGGTACATGTGGTTTTGGAAAGGAACACACATGAAATGACTCTGGTGGTGGTTTAGCAAAGTAACACACATGCAATGACTCTGGTGCTGGTTTAGGAAAGGAACACACATGCAATGACACTGGTGGATCCATGCGGTTTAGGAAAAAAACACACATGCAATGACTCTGGTGGTGGTTTAATAAAGGAACAGACATCAAATGACTCTATTGGTGGTTTAGGAAAAGAAGACACATGCAATGACTCTAGTGGTGGTTTAGGAAAGGAAGACATATGCAATGACTCTGGTGGTAGTTTAAGAAAGGAACGCACATGCAATGACACTAGTGGATCCATGTGGTTTAGGAATAGAAGGCACATGAAATTACTCTGGTGGTGGATTAGGAAAGGAACACACATGCAATGACTCTGGTGGGGGTTTAAGAAAGAAACACACATTCAATGGCACTGGTGGATCCATGTGGTTTAGCAAAATAAGACACATGCAATGACTCTGGTGGTGGTTTAGGAAAGGAAGACACATGCAATGACTCTGGTGGTGGTTTTGGAAAGGAACACACATGCAATGACTCTGGTGGTGGTTTTGGAAAAGAAGACACATGCAAGGACTCTAGTGCTGGTTTAGGAAAAGAACACACATGCAATGAATCTAGTGGTGGTTTAGGAAAATAACACACATTCAATGACTCTGCTGATGGTTTAGGAAAGGAACACATATGCAATGACTGTAGTGGTGGTTTAGGAAAGGAATACACATGCAATTACTTGGATCCGTGTGGTTTTGGAAAAGAAGACACATGCAAGGACTCTAGTGCTGGTTTAGGAAAAGAACACACAAGCAATGACTCTAGTGGTGGTTTAGGAAAATAACACACATTCAATGACTCTGCTGATGGTTTAGGAAAGGAACACACATGCAATGACTGTAGTGGTGGTTTAGGAAAGGAATACAAATGCAATGACTTGGATCCATGTGGTTTAGGCAAAGAAGACACATGCAATGACTCTGGTGCTGGTTTAGGAAAGGAACACACATGCAATGACTCTGGTGGTGGTTTAAGAAAGGAACACACATGAATGACACTTGTGGATCCATGTGGTTTAGGAAAGCACACACATGCAATGACTCTGGTGGTGGTTTAGCAAAGTAACACACATGCAATGACTCTGGTACTGGTTTAGGAACGGAACACACATGCAATAACACTGGTGGATCTATGTGGTTTAGGAAAAGAAGACACATGCAATGACTCTGGAGGCTTATAAAATGAACACACATGCAATGACGCTGGTGGATCCATGTGGTTTAGGAAACGAAGACACATGCAACCACTCTCGTGTTCGTTTAGAAAAGGAACACACATGCAATGACACTTGTGGTGGTTTAGGAAAAGAAGACACATGAAATGACTGTGGTGGTGGTTTAGGAAAGGAAGACCCATGCAATGACTCTGGTGGTGGTTTAAGAAAGGACAACACATGCAATGACACTAGTGGATCCATGTGGGTTCGGAAAAGTAGACACATGCAATGACTCTGGTGGTGGTTTAGGAAAGGAACACACATGCAATTACTGTGGTGGTGGTTTAAGAAGGGAAGACATGTGCAATGACACTAGTGGATCCATGTGGTTTAGGAAAAGAACACACATTCAATGACTCTGGGGGTGGTTTAGGAAAGGAAGACACATGCAATGACTCTGTTGGTAGTTCTAGAATGGAACACACATGCAATGACTCTGGTGGATCCATGTGGTTTAGGGAACAAGACACATGCAATGACTCTGGTGATGGTTTTGGAAAGCAACACACATGCAATGACGCTGGTGGTGGTTTAGGAAAAAAAGGCACATGCAATGACTCTAGTGGTGGTTTAGGAAAGGAAGACAGATGAAATGACTCTGGTGGTAGTTTAAGAAAGGAACGCACATGCAATGACACTGGTGGATCCATGTGATTTAGGAAAAGAAGGCACATGAAATTACTCTAGTGGTGGTTTAGGAAAGGAACACACATGCAATGACTCTGGTGGTGGTTTAAGAAAGAAACACACATGCAATGACACTGGTGGATCCATGTGGTTTAGCAAAATAAGACACAAGCAATGACTCTGGTGGTGGTTTAGGAAAGGAAGACACATGCAATGACTCTGGTGGTGGTTTTGGAAAGGAACACACATGCAATGACTCTGGTGGTGGTTTAAAAATGGAACACACATGAAATGACGCTGGTGGATCCATGTGGTTTAGGAAAAGCAGACACATGCAATGACTCTAGTGGTGGTTTAGGAAAGGACCACACATGCAATGACACTGGTGGTGGTTTAGAAAAAGAAGACACATGAAATGACTCTAGTGGTGGTTTAGGAAAGGAAGACACATGCAATGACTCTGGTGGTGGTTTAAGAAAGGAACACACATGCAATGACACTAGTGGATCCATGTGGTTTAGGAAAAGAAGACACATGCAATGACTCTGGTGGTGGTTTAGGAAAGGAACACACATGCAATGACTCTGGTGGTGGTTTAAGAAAGGAACACACGTGCAATGACATTGGTGGATCCATGTGGTTTAGGAAAAGAACACACATGCAATGACTCAGGTGGTGGTTTAGGAAAGGAAGACACATGCAATGACTCTGGTGGTTTTGGAAAGGAACACACATGCAATGACTCTGGTGGTGGTTTAAGAAAGGAACACACATTCAATGACTCTGGTGGTGGTTTTGGAAAAGAAGGCACATGCAAGGACTCTAGTGCTGGTTTAGGAAAAGAACACACAAGCAATGACTCTAGTGGTGGTTTAGGAAAATAACACGCATTCAATGACTCTGCTGATGGTTTAGGAAAGGAACACACATGCAATGCTATAGTGGTGGTTTAGGAAAGGAATACCAATGCAATGACTTGGATCCATGTGGTTTAGGAAAAGAAGACACATGCAATGACTCTGAGGCTGGTTTAGGAAAGGAAGACACACGCAATGACTCTGGTGGTGGTTTAAGAAAGGAACACACATGAATGACACTGGTGGATCCATGTGGTTTAGGAAAGCACACACATGCAATGACTCTGGTGGTGGTTTAGCAAAGTAACACACATGCAATGACTCTGGTACTGGTTTAGGAACGGAACACACATGCAATAATACTGGTGGATCCATGTGGTTTAGGAAAAGAAGACACATGCAATGACTCTGGTGGTTTATAAAATGAACACACATGCAATGACTCTAGTGGTGGTTTAAGAATGTAACACACATGCAATGACGCTGGTGGATCCATGTGGTTTAGGAAATGAAGACACATGCAATGACTCTCGTGTTTGTTTAGGAAAGGAACACACATGCAATGACACTTGTGGTGGTTTAGGAAAAGAAGACACATGAAATGACTCTAGTGGTGGTTTCGGAAAGGAAGACCCATGCAATGACTCTGGTGGTGGTTTAAGAAAGAAACACACATGCAATGACACTAGTGGATCCATGTGGTTTCGGAAAGGTAGACACATGCAATGACTCTGGAGGTGGTTTAGGAAAGGAACACACATGCAATTACTCTGGTGGTGTTTTAAGAAAGGAACACACGTGCAATGACACTAGTGGATCCATGTGGTTTAAGAAAAGAACACACATGCAATGACTCTGGTGGTGGTTTAGGAAACGAAGACACATGCAATGACTTTGTTGGTAGTTCTAGAATGGAACACACATGCAATGACTCTGGTGGATCCATGTGGTTTAGGAAAAGAAGACACATGCAATGACTCTAGTGGTGGTTTAGGAAAGGAACACACATGCAATGACTCTGGTGGTGGTTTAAGAAAGGAAAACACATGCAATGACAATTGTGGATCCATGTGGTTTAGGAAAAAAAGACACATGCAATGACTCTGGTGGTGGTTTTGGAAAGGAACACACATGCAATGACTCTGGTGGAGGTTTAGTAAAGGAAGTCACATGCAATGACTCTGGTGGTGGTTTAGGGAAATAAGACACATGCAATGACTCTGGTGGTGGTTTAGGAAAGGAACACACATGCAATGACTCTGGTCGTGGTTTAGGAAAGGAAGACACATGTAATGACTCTGGTGGTGGTTTAGGGAAGGAACACATATTCAATGACTCTGGTGGTTGTCTTGGAAAAGAAGACACATGCAATGACTCTGGTGGTGGTTTAGGAAAAGAACACAAATGCAATGACTCTACTGGTTGTTTAGGAAAAGAACACACATTGAATGACTCTACAGGTGGTTTAGGAAAGGAACACGCATGCAATGACTTTAGTGGTGGTTTAGGAAAATAAGACACATGCAATGACTTGGATCCATGTGGTTTAGGAAAATAAGACACATGCAATGACTCTGGTGGTGGTTTAGGAAAGGAACACACATGCAATGACTCTGGTGGTGGTTTAAGAAAGGAACACACGTCCAATAACACTCGTTGGGTACATGTGGTTTTGGAAAGGAACACACATGCAATGACTCTGGTGGTGGTTTAGCAAAGTAACACACATGCAATGACTCTAGTGCTGGTTTAGGAAAGGAACACACATGCAATGACACTGGTGGATCCATGTGGTTTAGGGAACAAGACACATGCAATGACTCTAGTGATGGTTTTGGAAAGGAACACACATGCAATGACTCTGGTGGTGGTTTAGGAAAAAAAGAGACATGCAATGACTCTAGTGGTGGTTTAGGAAAGGAAGACATATGCAATGACTCTGGTGATAGTTTAAGAAAGGAACGCACATGCAATGACACTGGTGGATCCATGTGGTTTAGGAAAAGAACACACATGCAATGACTCAGGTGGTGCTTTAGGAAAGGAAGACACATGCAATGACTCTGGTGGTGGTTTTGGAAAGGAACACACATGAAATGACTCTGGTGGTGGTTTAAGAAAGAAACACACATGCAATGACACTGGTGGATCCATGTGGTTTAGCAAAATAAGACACAAGCAATGACTCTGGTGGTGGTTTAGGAAAGGAAGACACATGCAATGACTCTGGTAGTGGTTTTAGAAAGGAACACACATGCAATGACTCTGGTGGTGGTTTAAGAAAGGAACACACATTCAATGACTCTGGTGGTGGGTTTGGAAAAGAAGACACATGCAAGGACTCGAGTGCTGGTTTAGGAAAAGAACACACATGCAATGACTCTTGTGGTGGTTTAGGAAAATAACACACATTCAATGACTCTGCTGATGGTTTAGGAAAGGAACACACATGCAATGACTGTAGTGGTGGTTTAGGAAAGGAATACACATGCAATGACTTGGATCCGTGTGGTTTTGGAAAAGAAGACACATGCAAGGACTCTAGTGCTGGTTTAGGAAAAGAACACACAAGCAATGACTCTAGTGGTGGTTTAGGAAAATAACACACATTCAATGACTCTGCTGATGGTTTAGGAAAGGAACACACATGCAATGACTGTAGTGGTGGTTTAGGAAAGGAATACAAATGCAATGACTTGGATCCATGTGGTTTAGGCAAAGAAGACACATGCAATGACTCTGGTGCTGTTTTAGGAAAGGAACACACATGCAATGACTCTGTTGGTGGTTTAAGAAAGGAACACACATGAATGACACTTGTGGATCCATGTGGTTTAGGAAAGCACACACATGCAATGACTCTGGTGGTGGTTTAGCAAAGTAACACACATGCAATGACTCTGGTACTGGTTTAGGAACGGAACACACATGCAATAACACTGGTGGATCCATGTGGTTTAGGAAAAGAAGACACATGCAATGACTCTGGAGGCTTATAAAATGAACACACATGCAATGACTCCAGTGGTGGTTTAAGAATGTAAGACACATGCAATGACGCTGGTGGATCCATGTGGTTTAGGAAACGAAGACACATGCAATCACTCTCGTGTTCGTTTAGCAAAGGAACACACATGCAATGACACTTGTGGTGGTTTAGGAAAAGAAGACACATGAAATGACTGTGGTGGTGGTTTAGGAAAGGAAGACCGATGCAATGACTCTGGTGGTGGTTTAAGAAAGGACAACACATGCAATGACACTAGTGGATCCATGTGGGTTCGGAAAAGTAGACACATGCAATGACTCTGGTGGTGGTTTAGGAAAGGAACACACATGCAATTACTCTGGTGGTGGTTTAAGAAGGGAAGACACGTGCAATGACACTAGTGGATCCATGTGGTTTAGGAAAAGAACACACATTCAATGACTCTGGGGGTGGTTTAGGAAAGGAAGACACATGCAATGACTCTGTTGGTAGTTCTAGAATGGAACACACATGCAATGACTATGGTGGATCCATGTGGTTTAGGAAAAGAAGACAGATGCAATGACTCTAGTGGTGGTTTAGGAAAGGAACACACATGCAATGACTCTGGTGGTGGTTTAAGAAAGGAAAACAGATGCAATGACATTGGGTGGATCCATGTGGTTTAGGAAAAAAGACACATGCAATGACTTTGTTGGTGGTTTTGGAAAGGAACACACATGGAATGACTCTGGTGGAGGTTTAGGAAAGGAAGTCACATGCAATGACTCTGGTGGTGGTTTAGGGAAATAAGACACATGCAATGACTCTGATGGTGGTTTATCAAAGGAACACACATGCAATTACTCTGGTGGTGGTTTAGGAAAGGAAGACACATGCAATGACTCTGGTGGTGGTTTAGGAAAGGAACACATATTCAATGACTCTGGTGATTGTTTTGGAAAAGACGACACATGCAATGACTCTTGTGGTGGTTTAGGAAAAGAACACAAATGCAATGACTCTAGTGGTGGGTTAGGAAACGAACACACATTCAATGACTCTACTGGTGGTTTAGGAAAGGAACACACATGCAATGACTTTACTGGTGGTTTAGGAAAAGAAGACACATGCAATGACTTGGATCCATGTGGTTTAGGAAAATAAGACACATGCAATGACTCTGGTGTTGGTTTAGGAAAGGAACACACATGCAATGACTCTGGTGGTGGTTTAAGAAAGGAACAAACGTGCAATAACACTCGTCGGGTACATGTGGTTTTGGAAAGGAACACACATGCAATGACTCTGGTGGTGGTTTAGCAAAGTAACACACATGCAATGACTCTGGTGCTGGTTTAGGAAAGGAACACACATGCAATGACACTGGTGGATCCATGTGGTTTAGGAAAAAAAGACACATGCAATGACTCTGGTGGTGGTTTAATAAAGGAACACACATCAAATGACTCTATTGGTGGTTTAGGAAAAGAAGACACATGCAATGACTCTAGTGGTGGTTTAGGAAAGGAAGACAGATGCAATGACTCTGGTGGTAGTTTAAGAAAGGAACGCACATGCAATGACACTGGTGGATCCATGTGGTTTAGGAATAGAAGGCACATGAAATTACTCTGGTGGTGGTTTAGGAAAGGAACACACACGCAATGACTCTGGTGGTGGTTTAAGAAAGAAACACACATGCAATGGCACTGGTGGATCCATGTGGTTTAGCAAAATAAGACACATGCAATGACTCTGGTGGTGGTTTAGGAAAGGAAGACACATGCAATGACTCTGGTGGTGGTTTTGGAAAGGAACACACATGCAATGACTCTTGTGGTGGTTTTGGAAAAGAAGACACATGCAAGGACTCTAGTGCTGGTTTAGGAAAAGAACACGCATGCAATGACTCTAGTGGTGGTTTAGGAAAATAACACACATTCAATGACTCTGCTGATGGTTTAGGAAAGGAACACACATGCAATGACTGTAGTGGTGGTTTAGGAAAGGAATACACATGCAATGACTTGGATCCGTGTGGTTTTGGAAAAGAAGACACATGCAAGGACTCTAGTGCTGGTTTAGGAAAAGAACACACAAGCAATGACTCTAGTGGTGGTTTAGGAAAATAACACACATTCAATGATTCTGCTGATGGTTTAGGAAAGGAACACACATGCAATGACTGTAGTGGTGGTTTAGGAAAGGAATACAAATGCAATGACTTGGATCCATGTGGTTTAGATAAAGAAGACACATGCAATGACTCTGGTGCTGGTTTAGGAAAGGAACACACATGCAATGCTTCTGGTGGTGGTTTAAGAAAGGAACACACATGAATGACACTTGTGGATCCATGTGGTTTAGGAAAGCACACACATGCAATGACTCTGGTGGTGGTTTAGCAAAGTAACACACATGCAATGACTCTGGTACTGGTTTAGGAACGGAACACACATGCAATAACACTGGTGGATCCATGTGGTTTAGGAAAAGAAGACACATGCAATGACTCTGGAGGCTTATAAAATGAACACACATGCAATGACTCCAGTGGTGGTTGAAGAATGTAAGACACATGCAATGACGCTGGTGGATCCATGTGGTTTAGGAAACAAAGACACATGCAATGACTCTGGTGGTAGTTTAGGAAAGGAAGACACATGCAATGACTCTGGTGGTGGTTTAAGAAAGGAACACACATGCAATCACTCTGGTGGTGGTTTAAGAAAGGAACACACATGAAATGACACTGGTGCATCCATGTGGTTTAGGAAAGAACACACATGCAATGACTCTGGTGGTGGTTTAGCAAAGTAACACACATGCAATGACTCTGGTACTGGTTTAGGAACAGAACACACATCAAATGACACTGGTGGATCCACGTGGTTTAGGAAAAGAAGACACATGCAATGAATCAGGTGGTGGTTTATAAAATGAACACACATGCAATGAATCTAGTGGTGGTTTAAGAATGTAACACACATGCAATGACGCAGGTGGATCCATGTGGTTTAGGAAACAAAGACACATGCAATGACTCTCGTGTTCGTTTAGGAAAGGAACACACATGCAATGACACTTGTGGTGGTTTAGGAAAAGAAGACACATGAAATGACTCTGGTGGTGGTTTAGGAAAGGAAGACGCATGCAATGACTCTGGTGGTGGTTTAAGAAAGGAACACACATGCAATGACTCTAGTGCTGGTTTAGGAAAGGAACACACATGTAATGACACTGCTGGATCCATGTGGTTTAGGAATATAAGACACATGCAATGACTCTAGTGGTGGTTTTGGAAAAGACCACACATGCAATGACTCTGGTGGTGGTTTAGTAAAATAAGACACATGTAATGACTCTGGTGGTGGTTTAGGAAAGGAAGACACGTACAATGACTTTGGTGGTGGTTTAAGAAAGGAACACACATGCTTTTACATTGGTAGATCCATGTGGTTTAGGAAAAGAAGACACATGAATGAATCTAGTGGTGGTTTAGGGATGGAACACACATGCAATGACTCTGGTGGTGGATTAAGAAAGAAACAAACATGCAATGACACTAGTGGATCCATGTGGTTTAGGAAAAGAACACACATGCAATGACTCTAGTGGTGCTTTAGGAAAGGAAGACACATGCAATGACTCTGTTGGTAGTTCTAGAAAGGAACACACATGCAATGACTCTGGTGGATCCATGTTGTTTAGGAAAAGAAGACACATCCAATGACTCTAGTGGTGGTTTAGGAAAGGAACACACATGCAATGACTCTGGTGGTGGTTTAACAAAATAAAACACATGCAAGGACACTGGTGGATCCATGTGGTTTAGGAAAAAAAGACACATGCAATGACTCTCGTGGTGGTTTTGGAAAGGAACACACAGGCAATGACTCTGGTGGAGGTTTAGGAAAAGAACACACATGCAATGACTCTAGTGGTGGTTTAGGAAAAGAACACACATTCAATGACTCTACTGGTGGTTTAGGAAAGGAACACGCATGCAATGACTTTAGTGGTAGTTTAGGAAAAGAAGACACATGCAATGACTTGGATCCATTTGGTTTTGGAAAATAAGACACATGCAATGACTCTGGTGGTGGTTTAGGAAAGGAACACACATGCAATGACTCCGGTGGTGGTTTAAGAAAAGAACACACGTGCAATAACACTCGTCGGGTCCATGTGGTTTTGGAAAGGAACACACATGCAATGACTCTGGTGGTGGTTTAGCAAAGGAACACACATGCAATGACACTGCTGGATCCATGTGGTTTAGGAAAAAAAGACACATGCAATGACTCTGGTGGTGGTTTAATAAAGGAACACACATGCAATGACTCTTGTGGTGGTTTAGCAAAAGAAGACACATGCAATGACTCTAGTGGTGGTTTAGGAAAGGACGACATATGCAATGACTCTGGTGGTAGTTTAAGAAAGGAACGCACATGCAATGACACTGGTGGATCCATGTGGTTTAGGAAAAGAAGGCACATGAAATTACTCTGGTGGTGGGTTAGGAAAGGAACACACATGCAATGACTCTGGTGGTGGTTTAAGAAATAATCACACATGCAATGACACTGGTGGATCCATGTGGTTTAGCAAAATAAGTCACATGCAATGACTCTGTTGGTGGTTTAGGAAAGCAATGACTATGGTGGATCCATGTGGTTTAGGAAAAGAAGTCACATGCAATGACTCTGGTGGTGCTTTAGGAAAGGGACAAACATGCAATGACTCTGGTGGTGGTTTAAGAAAGGAACACACATGCAATGACACTAGTGGATCCATGTGGTTTAGGAAAAGAAGAGACATGCAATGACTCTGGTGGTGGTTTAGGAAAGGAACACACATGCAATGACTCTGGTGGTGGTGAAGAAAGGGACAAACATGCAATGACTCTGGTGGTGGTTTAATAAAGGAAGACACATGCAATGACACTAGTGTATCTATGTGGTTTAGGAAAAGAAGAGACATGCAATGACTTTGGTGGTTGTTTAGGAAAGGAACACACATGCAATGACTCTGGTGGTGGTTAAAAAGGGAACACACATGCAATGACACTAGTGGATCCACGTGGTTTAGGAAAGGAACACGCATGCGATGACTCTAGTGGTGGTTTAGCAAACACACATGCAATGACTCTAGTGCTGGTTTAGGAAAGGAACACACATGTAATGACACTGCTGGATCCATGTGGTTTAGGAAGATAAGACACATGCATTGACTCTAGTGGTGGTTTTGGAAAATACCACACATGCAATGACTCTGGTGGTGGTTTAGTAAAATAAGACACATGCAATGACTCTGGTGGTGGTTTAGGAAAGGAAGACACGTGCAATGACTTTGGTGGTGGTTTAAGAAAGGAACACACATGCTTTGACATTGGTAGATCCATGTGGTTTAGGAAAAGAAGAAACATGAAATGAATCTAGTGGTGGTTTAGGGATGGAACACACATGCAATGACTCTGGTGGTGGATTAAGAAAGAAACAAACATGCAATGACACTGGTGGATCCATGTGGTTTAGGAAAAGAAGACACATGCAATGAGTCTGGCGGTGGTTTAAGAAAGGAAGACACATGCAATGACTCTGTGGAGGTTTTGGAAAGGAACACACATTCAATGACTCTGGTTGTGGTTTAGGAAAGGAAGACACATGCAATGACTGTGGTGGATCCAAGTGGTTTAGGAAAAGAAGACACATGCAATGACTCTTGTGGTGGTTTAGGAAAGGAACACACATGTAATGACTCTGGTGGTGGTTTAAGAAAGGAACACACATACAATGACACTGGTGGATCTATGTGGTTTAGAAAAAGAAGACACATGCAATGACTCTGGTGATGGTTTAGGAAAGAAAGACACATGCAATGACTCTGGTGGTGGTTTTGGAAAGGAAGACACACGCAATGAATCTGATGGTGGTTTATGAAAGGAACACATATTCAATGACTCTGGTGGTGGTTTTGGAAAAGAAGACACATGTAATGACTCTGGTGGTGGTTTAGATAAAGAACACACATGCAATGATCTAGTGGTGGTTTAGGAATAGAACACAAATTCAATGACTCTACTGGTGGTTTAGGAAAGGAACACACATGCAATGATTCTAGTGGTGGTTTAGAAAAATGTTGGGGGGATACCCCCGGGTAGGGCAACGCCGGGGTATAAGGGCCGAGTTAGCCGGGGTACGGTGCGGTCAAAGCAAAATGTTGACCAGGTGACCTCAAGGCTGGCTGAATGGTGTGGCCTGGCCCATGGGGCATTTCCTTGACAATGGTCCAGCCGACATACGACCTATGCCGGCCATGCCTATCTGTTTTGTAGGTAATTGGATAGGCCGGACTAGCTATATGCTAGCCGGATTATCTTGCCTTCAAAGAGAAGGAATTCCCCGCTGGTCAAAAGGTGGCTTTATTAGCTGAAGCATGTGCAAAGTAAAGTAAAGGAGAGGACCAGCGGGTCAGTGGTGACCAAGGTGACGCAGGCAAAGCCGGATGACGTAGCCTGTAACACCAAAAGAGGAGGATGATGCTGCAGGTTACGTCCAAAGCCCAGACGAGCCGTTAAAGAAGAATAAAGAAGCATCTGCTTTAGGAAAGGAGCATATTCGTAGAATATGCTGCCACCTGTGCCCTAGAATTGTAACCCGGGCTCCCCTATATAAGGAGCACTAGGGCCTCCATAGAGAGGGACGGCAAATAGAGGAATCACTTTCTGTCTAAGATAGAACTCTAGGGCTAGTTGGTAGGGGGTAAGAGACATTGTCTCCTTCTTGTTAAGAGCCTCGAGAGTGCTTGAAAACACCATTGATTGAGAATATACAAGAACTTCCGTGCGTGGAATCACCACGCTCTCCCTCCCTGGATTCCCCTAGCACACATTGGCCCGATCTTTAGCCTATCCATGGCATCTGTCGTGCCACCACATTGACAGTTGGCGCCCACCGTGGGGCTAGCGGTGCTAGCAGGGGTGAAAATCCAGACGGGAAACTTCTCGAGCACAGGCGAGCATATCGTCTTAGGCTTGGTTCAGCGCTTTGGAGCGCTAGACTACGTCAGCGACAACGCGGGAAGCTATGGCAGGAACCCTCCACCACGCAGCGTCGTCTTCATCAAGCTTGGCGCACACAAGATCTACGTCGGGGTGGATGAGTCCTGCGTTCACCCGCGGCACGTCATCGAAGGAGGCGAACCATATCTCAGCGCCGTTCATGGAGTGCGTATCACTCGCCCCAATAGCAGCGTGGAAGTCCTGATGACTGTGCCAGATGCGGGACCGAGCAAAGATCCGGTGCCAGAACCAGAATTAATACCCAAACAAACCAAGTCTAGGTTTTCTCCGCTGGAGAAGCCAGAGAATGTGCTCCAGCAAGCGATAGATAGCTTATCAACACCAATAACACCTATGGTAGATCCGGCTCAGGCGCAAGTTGAGTTAGAGGAAACTAGGCGGAAAATGTTAGCCGAAGCAAAGAAGGTAGCAGAACTGCATCAGTCGCTGAACATCACCTTGCGAGAGTATGCTAAGGCAAATCATATCGATGGAGTGAAAATCCGAGGCAGAAACCTGATCACCAAGATTGACAATGAGTATGAGCCTAGGTCGGGTCAGACAGCTATGATAGTGATAGGAGGGTTGGATCGGTACAGTACCCCAACAAAGAACCTCAGAGCACCAAACGCGGCCGCATCCGAGTTAGAAGGTTTGACCGGTGAGGCTCGTCAAAGGCAGCAAGAGAGAGTTAATCACTTGTTGAGGGTCGCATGCCAACAAAATGAAGAAATAAACAAAGCTAACCTGGCACCACCAGGGGCCTCACAGGTGGTACATTCGGCCAGAAATAACCCGGCGAGATCCAGAGGAGCCGCGTCGTCTCCCGGTCATGACCTCAGGAGATAAGAGGTAGTGGACTCCAGGAGAAGAAACAAGAAAATGGTCCCTTAGGACCCGGGAAGACTTAGAAAAGGAAAAGCAGTGCAAGCTAATGAGGATCACCACAGTACCAGCCGGGGTGTGGCTTCCCGAGGTAACCATGACCAAGGAAATGTCGTTCAAAGAAATGCTGCCAACGGCAATGCCGGACAGCATAATCCTGTGGGAGTGGGGCAAAATGTACCTCATGCGCAACAGCGCGAACCTCGGCAAGGAGGAAGTGCAGGACAAGCAGCACAACAGCGTCAAGCGCATCCGGATCAAGAAAGATACAATGATGGTTATTCGGCCATGGTTAACGATGGATACCCCAGAACGGATCACCACGTAATTGGATCACGGTTGGGAAGCAGGAACTTGCAGCCAGATGATGCGAGGTTAAAGTTGGACATGATTTATAGGTCGGAGCAAATCGAGTTACAAGGTCCACCGGGTCCAGCATGTTTCGGGCCCTAGATCATGAATGAGCCACCAGTGCCGAACTTCCAACTAGCCAGGGGAACCCGAACCTATGATGGAAGTACCAGGCCAGAGGATTGGCTGATTGATTATGCCACAGCCGTCAAGATCGCGACAGGGAATTTGAGATGGGCAGTGAGATATGTACCACAGATGCTGGAAGGACCAGCACGAGTTTGGCTGAACAATTTGCCACCAGGGAGTGTCAACTGTTGGTTGGATTTCCAGGAACTGTTTGTTAGCTATTTCTCAAGCACTTACAAGAGACCCAACAGACCACAGACCCTTGCACTATGCCGGTAGAGACCGAATGAGACAGATAGAGATTTCCTGACTCGGTGGTGCAATGTGTGAAACTCGTGCGAAGTGTTGATTAAATCTCAAGCAATTGCTTGGTTCGCTCAGGGATGCGGGTATGGAAGTATGATGCGGTAAAGGTTACAGCGAGATATGCCAACCACCTTGTCCGAGACAATCCGGATTGTAGATTCATATGCCTTGGGAGATCCAACTCAACCCCAGCTAATGTCTAGCGAAGCAAATGAGGAATATTAGAACCGAGATATCTCCGGGTCATCAAGGAGGAATGATTTCCGAGGAAACAGAAGGGATGATCGTCCGGATTATCGGTATAACTTGCAGCAGGTTGTAGCAGTGGACCGGGACCAGCCCAATGACGGAGCAAGCCAACACCAGAAAATTGGAGGGCAAAACTGGCAGCAGAAAAGCGAAGGGAGAAAGCCTTGGACCCTAGAACAGAAAAAGCAATGGCAGGAACGAAAGGATAGGCCGAGGTATACGTTCGAATCTATGGTAGATCAACCTTGCAAATTTCATACGCCAAGTCCGAACAGTCCAGCGAATCATACGACCCGACAATGTGAATGGATGAGGAAATTGGAACATGTGGGTTCGGGGAATGCTCAGGCACCTCGGAACGAAGCACCTAGAAATGAAACACCCCGGCCACCATTACTAATAGGGGGAAATTGACAGCAACTGATGCTACCACCACCTCCGCCGAGGTACGAGAATCCGGAAAGAAGGGATGCAGTACATCAAGTAGGGAACAACCAGCAACAAGACCAAGGTTACAATGAGAATGAAGGACGAAATGAGTACATGGAACATCATCAAAGCTATTGTGTGTTCACCACGGAAGAGAATGACCAGAAAAGCTTACAGCACCGACATATGGAGGTGAACGCAGTAATGCCAGCTGTGCCAAGATATATGCCTTGGGCGGATCAAGAGGTCACATGGAGTGTCAAGGATCACCCAAAGATCATGCCAAGCCCAGGAACCTACGCTCTAGTCTTGGATCTGACGTTCATCGAACCGAATCTCAACGTGAAGTTTTCCAAGGTATTGATTGATAATGGCAGCAATATCAACATTATGTACAAGGATACCATGCACAAGTTAGGGATAACAGAGAATATGCTGCAAGCGACAAGGACCACTTTTCACGGTATTGTGCCGGGTATCTCTTGTGAACCAATTGGTAAGGTCCGAGTGGACGTGTTATTTGGCACAAGAGACAATTGCCGCACTGAGAACTTAGAATTCGAGGTGGTGAATCTGGAAAGTGCTTATCACGCATTACTCGGCAGGCCAGCGCTGAGCAAATTCATGGCAACTACCCATCTCAGTTACCTTAAGATGAAGTTGCCCGGACAAAGGGGTGTGATAACTATATTAGGGGACTTCCGGTGTTCGATCGAGTGCGCATCAGCCGGATCTAATTTAGCCGAGTCACTCGTGATAGCTCAAGAGAAAAGGAAGATACTAGAGGTGGTGGCATTGGCTCAATCCGCACAACAACATATGTCGGCCCTGACCAACCCGCATGGGAGCGTATCGTTCCAAGCGACTAAGGATACAAAGAAAGTGCCAGTTGATGATCTGTTCCCAGAGTGCACCGTTACCATAGGTGCCGGGTTAAGCAACAAATAGGAAAGCGATCTCGTCAACTTCCTCCGTGAGAATTGGAAGGAGTACTGGATGAGATTGTTCGCACAGGCCTGGCGGCGCGCGATCCACTTCGGATCCTCGCACCACTTAGAACCGGTGCGCATATGCTTGAGCAATGCCAAGTCAATCCCTTCATACCATGAAAGCGTAAACTTCAAAGCAATGTCGGCTCCAGCCCGTGCCATAGATTCGCGCCACAGGTCTAGTTGCGTCTCACATTCCATGAGTTTGGCTATGAAGTCTGAGGTTCTCTTGGGAATGGTCTCACTGAGACAAAGGCAGCCGAACATCCGTGTTGCTACTGGGACAATGTCCACGCCGAAATTCCTTACTATCTCAAGACGAGCGGTGAGACTTGCCAGGAGATCCTCTGTGGTACAAGGAATTGGCTCAGCATCAGGGCCAACAGGAACTCCACGCTGCTCACGGGATTCGTGTACGGCGGAGGCGGCGAACGAATCGCTCTCTAGAAATTTGCCTAAGGATAAGAGGAGCAACAGTGAGCGGATGGACCAAATCCGAATTGTAACAAATCAAGCAAGAGCGGAGAACTTAGGCGCAATCTGGAAGAGAAGTAAATGAAGCTCGGAATCAGTGTTGGCATTGTGGACCCGGAGTTTTTCGCACTCAGTGATCGCCGACATAAGTTTGACGTTGGCTTCCTCTAGTAGGCTCTTGTCCTTAGAGATTTGCGTAACTAAACGCTCCTTCTCTTCGGCAAACTCCTAATTGGCCTTCTCCAGCGTGGTCTAATGAGAGCTCTTGATTTTGGCATTTAGCCGAGTAATCTCCGAGTCCTGCTACTGGAGCCGAGCTATCTCAGCATCCTTCTTCTTCAGTTCAGCTTCATACTTCCCTGATTGTTCTAGGTAGTGGGTCATCAGTTCAGGCATAGGAACACTGTCCTCAAGAGCAACTGCAACATGATCCGGAGGACCCAAAATATGAGTGTCCACCGGATAAAGCATGGAAGGTACAATGATCATGTAAAGGTGATGATTTACCTTTGATCTCCGCAAGATTCTTCCTCATGATTATATTCTCAGCCTCAACCTCGACTGTGTAATCCGGACAAGACATTCATATAAGTTCTAAGAAGTTTGAATGGCCAAGGAAGGGAGATAATTGGGAACTAACCCCTCTTCTGGTACTCCTCCAGAAGTTTACCATAACGCACGCGTATGTCTTTGTAGGAGTCCACCAGGCGCTAGAACTCTGCGGTTCGGCATTTAGTGGTAATCTGAAACAAGAAAGAGACAAAAGTTCAAAGGCAAGGTAGAAATATTCGAAGTCTACAAGATCCGGGCCAAGTGGAACTTAACCCGGCTCTAGGTGTGTGGATATTCGAAGTTTACAAGATCCAGGCCAAGTGGAACTTAACCCGGCTCTAGGTGTGTGGATATTCAAAGTCTACAAGATCCGGGCCAAGTGGAACTTAAGGCCGCCTCTAGGTGTGTGGATATTCGAAGTCTACAAGATCCGGGCCAAGTGTAACTTAACCCGGCTCTAGGTGTGTGGATATTCGAAGTCTACAAGATCCGGGCCAAGTGGAACTTAACCTGGCTCTAGGTGTGTGGATATTCAAAGTTTACAAGATCCGGGCCAAGTGGAACTTAACTCAGCTCTTGGTGTGTGGATATTCGAAGTCTACAAGATCCAGGCCAAGGGAACTAGACCCGGACCAAAATTTATTGCAAGTTAATGACATTATGAACAAAAACTAAGGAGCATCCGACCGAATAACAAGTTATTCCCTCGGAGGCTCGAGGACTAGGGGATATATCTACAAATGATAAGGTATGAAAGACACCAACAATAGAGAAAAAGGATTACCTCCATCATCTGGCCAGCCAGGGAGATAGCCTTGGTAGCGGAGT
This sequence comes from Avena sativa, assembly GCA_916181665.1. Taxonomy (NCBI): domain Eukaryota; kingdom Viridiplantae; phylum Streptophyta; class Magnoliopsida; order Poales; family Poaceae; genus Avena; species Avena sativa. Next base: position 369,246,498 of record OV702291.1, on the reverse strand, counting down.
TCATCTGCGCGCTGAACTCGGTTGGGCCGAACTTTTCTGGGAGATTGTCATTAGGATCGACGAATTTGGCGTTGTTCTAGTTTTTCACATACTCAAGGAGTAGTGGACTGTAAATCTCGCCGCTCGAAGAATGGCTCGTCACTAACCCCTTCCCATGGGCCTCACGCCTGGCGGATTGAGCTGCAGTGGGGCTGGTGTGCAGAACCAGCTGCTTGCTGCCCTCTGATCCAGAAGCTGGCCCAGACGAAGCTGACCTGGAAGTCTTCTTAGCTTTGCCGGACGAGGGTTGAGGAGCATGTTGAAAGAAGTTAGTGACGGAGGGGGCAGACCTGATGGGGGCGGAAGGAGCTTTCCCCTTGGGAGGCTTGCAAGCCTTTGCTGCGGCTGCTGCTGCTGTTGTTGTTGCTGCTGCTGCTGCTGGTGCTGGTGTTGTTGTTGCTGTTGCTGCTAGTGCTGGTGTTGTTGCTGCTGGTGATGTTACTGCTGCTTATGGTGTTGCTGGTGCTGTTGCTAGTACTAGGGATACTGGGGGCAACGCCGGTGAAGCTGGCGCCTCAACGTTGGGCACAGAGGCCGAGGAGCTAGGCAGATCCGGCATTGCTGTATCTAGATCCGGCCCACTACCCCCCGCGTCGACGTTGCCCTCCTATTGGCAAGGTGGACTCTGGTTAGGCGCGGCTGCAGAACCCTCGTGAATAGGGCTAAGCGAACGATGATCATTGTTGCAAGGGGGAGAGGGATCGCTCCGGAGTGGGGAGGCTATGCTAGAACCGCTCTGGGAAATATCCACAGGAGCTCTGGAAAAAAAGTAATGACAGCAAGTTAAAAAGAAAGAACCAACCAGAGACTAAGGCAAGCAATGGAAGAATCCGAGGTAGCAATGCTAAAAGGACTTACTCGTCAACGGTAGGAGGAGACCGAGGTTTGGGTGCCCTCCGGGCTGTGCTCTCGGCGACAGGCTTGGCCGAGGGTTTAACCCCAGATTTCTTTTGCCTCTTCTTGGGTGGCGGCGCCTCCGAAGCTGCGGCCGAGGTAGCTGCGCGCTTCTGGGAAGGGGCCGGGGCCGGGCCACCGGTGGAAAGTGGAGGAACCTGATGGACTTGAGTGTTCGGGTTAGCTGAACATTCGAACATAAGCCATATGCAAATAAGAAATAAGAACCGGATCAAGTACCTCAAGGACCTCAATGTCTGAATCATCATCGTCTGGCCAATCCCTTAGAGAAGAGGCCTTACCAGCGCTGCGTTTGACGATGTCTGGGGTAGGCAAGAAGGCCTCCGGGTCAGTCTCCACCTTGTCTCCCTCGGGGCGGTCCTCCAACCACTTGCTGGCTAGAGCCTCGCCATCCTCCAGCGGTTGCTGGAGAAATCTCTGAAAGAATAATCGCCAAGTTACAAAGGGAAATCAACACACAAAGAAAATCCGGATAACAAAAGAAGGTTAACTTACCCTTGGAGGAGGGTTGGCGCGAGTAAAGGGCTCAAGTCCCCACTCCCAGGCCTCGGAGAACTCCTTCTCCACGTTGAAGATGGCCTTAACCCGGCGGTAAACCGCCGAGTTATCCAGCTCAAAAGAGGAGGTCCGATGAGGGTCTAGAGGACCGCTGAGGTAGCAGATCGTGTGGGCTCGCTTCTAGAGGGGGAGACCCGGCTGTGGAGGAAAGTGATCATGATATCCTCCCCCCGGAGATGCTCCTTAAGCAGCTCCGTGATCCGGCGAGCCACTTGATTCGCCAGGGCCGTGGCGTGCTTGGGAATGCTTTCCCATCACGAGGTGTCTAGATGACCGAGTCTGAAGGGGAGCAGCCGGATCTGGTCCTCCTTGGTGGGGTTCCGGACATAGAAGAAGGTCCGGGCCTAGCCCTTGCAAGATTCGAGCCCCGTGACCCTGGGGAAGACGGATTGTTTCCGGGGCGAGATGGAGGCGGCGCCACATTGGGTCAAGTGTTTGTCCTCCGGGGCATGATCCTTGTCCGGAACCACATTCCTCCGCAAACCAAAGAACTTGATCCAAAGTTCTTTGGTTGGCTAGAGGCAGATATATCCCTCAATGCCGGAGGCAAAAGAGGACAGAGAGGTGATAGCATTTGTAGGAAGATGATGCGGTGGCAATTTGTAGGTGGAGATGAAATCGAAGAAGAAATCATATGTGGGAAGGCCGAAGCCGCGTTGGAAATGCGACAAGAAAACCACATATTCCCCAGATTGGGGGTGGGAGTAATCTCACCGGCAGGGAGGCGGTAGGCGACGCCGACGGGGATGCGACGGGAGGCGTAGACAAAAGCCAGGTCCTCCTCGCGGGCGATGGAGCCATCCCAGCACCCACGCTCGCGGCTCTCGTCCCTTCCTCCTGCTGCGCCACCAGCGAAGCTTCTGCCTCAGTCATGGTGAGATCGAAGCTCTCGAGAGGGTAATCAGAATAATGGTAGCCGGAAGAGGGGAAACAGGAAGGGCAAGGCCCCGTGGTGGAGATTGGCACTGAAAACGGTGGCGCTGGCGTGAAATACCGCCAGAGCACGGTCGTAGTGGCGCTCGTGGAGAAGAAAACCGGCAGCGGCGGAGTCGCAGTAAAAGAGAGAGAGCAATGGAGCGCGGCGAGAATGGTGGAACTTCCCCTGGGAGTGTACCGCACCCTCTACTTAACCGTGCCACGCGCGTCGTGGGATCCTTTGCGGGTGGCATGCCACACGCGGCGAGCATGTATGTGGCCCAAGCAACCAATCAGAGCAAGGCCACAAGAGGGGCCACGGGAGAAGATGATCCCACGACGGGACATGGCATTACAGTTAACGAGGCGCTGCAGTGATGGGACGTTTACAGCAGTTATGCCTGACGCAGCGACAGTAACCGACACGGTAAATGCGCATGGCCCTTAAAATGAGGCAAATGATGATTACCCTCCACGTAGGATGTGGAGAAGTGTAGGAGAGAAGGAAAAGAAACCCGGATAAGCAAGCAAAATACCTAGCCAATGAGGAATAACCCGGAAAGAGCGAAATGATCGCAAGAAAAGAAACTCCGGGCTACGAGATAACTCGGCCCAAGGAACAAAAGATTCAGATATGGGAACCTGTTGTGGCCTTAACAACTAAAAATGTTGCTAAGACCACACCAGCTTCGGGGACTAATGTTAGGGGGATACCCCCGGGTAGGGCAATGCAGGGGTATAAGGGCCGAGTTAGCCGGGGTACGGCGCGGTCAAAGCAAAATGCTGACCGGGTCACCTCAAGGCAGGCCAAATCACGGTGTGGCCCGGTCCATGGGGCATTTCCTTGACAATGGTCCAGCCGACATACGATCTATGCCGGCCATGCCTATCTGTTTTGCAGGTAATTGGGTAGGCGGGATTAGCTATATGCTAGCCGGATTATCTTGGCTTCAAAGAGAAGGAATTCCCCGCTGGTCAAAAGGTGGCTTTATTAGCTGAAGCATGTGCAAAGTAAAGTAAAGGAGAGGACCAGTGGGTCAGTGGTGACCAAGGTGACGCAGGCAAAGCCGGATGACGTAGCCCATGACGCCAAAAGAGGAGGATGATGTTGCGGGTTACGTCCAAATCCCGGACGAGCCGTTAAAGAAGAATAAAGGAGCATCTGCTTTAGGAAAGGAGCATATTCATAGAATATGCTGCCACGTGTGCCTAGAATTGTAACCCGGTCTCCCCTATATAAGGAGCACCAAGTCCTCCATTGAGAGGGATGGCAAATAGAGGAATCACTCTCTGTCTAAGATAGAACTCTAGGGGTAGTTGGTAGGGGGTAAGAGACATTGTCTCCTTCTTGCTAAGAGCCTCGAGAGTGCTTGAAAACACCATTGATTGAGAATATACAAGAAATTCCGTGCGTGGAATCACCACGCTCTCCCTCCCTGGATTCCCCTAGCACACATTGGCCCCATCTTTAGCCTATCCATGGCATCTGTCGTGCCACCACAACGATAGAAAAGAAGACACATGCAATGACTTGGATCCATGTGGTTTAGGAAAATAAGATACATGCAATGACTCTGGTGGTGGTTTAGGAAAGGAACACACATGCAATGACTCTGGTGATGGTTTAAGAAAGAAACACACATGCAATGACACTGGTGGATCCACGTGGTTTAGGAAAAGAAGACACATGCAATGACTCTGGTGGTGTTTTAAGAAAGGAAGACACATGTAATGACTCTGGTGGTGGTTTTGGAAAGGAACGCACATGTAATGACTCTCATGGTGGTTTAGGAAAGGTAGACCCATGAAGTGACTATGGTGGATCCATGTTGTTTAGGAAAAGAAGTCACATGCAATGACTCTGGTGGTGGTTTAGGAAAGGAATACACATGCAATGACTATGGTGGTTGTTTAAGAAAGGAACACACATTCAATGACACTGGTGGATCCATGTGGTTTAGGAAAAGAAGAGACATGCAGTGACTCTGGTGGTGGTTTAAGAAAGGAACACAAATGCAATGACTCTGGTGGTGGTTAAGAAAGGAACACGCACGCAATGACACTGGTGGATCCTTGTGGTTTAGGAAAATAAGACACATGCAATGACTCTGGCGGTGGTTTAGGAAACGAACACACATGCAATGACTTTGGTGGTGGTTTAAGAAAGGAAGACACGTGCAATGAACCTGGTGGATCCATGTGGTTTAGGAAAATAACACACATGCAATGACTCTGGTGGCAGTTTAGGAAATGAAGACACATGCAATGACTTTGGTGGTGGTTTTGGAAAGGAACACACATGCAATGACTCTGGTGGTGGTTTAAGAAAAGAACACACATTCAATGACTCTGGTGGTGGTTTTGGAAAAGAAGACACATGCAATGACTCTGGTGCTGGTTAAGGAAAAGAACACACATGTAATGACTCTAGTGGTGGTTTAGGAAAGGAAGACACATGCAATGACTAGGATCCATGTGGTTTAGGAAAAGAAGACACATGCGATGACTCTGCTGGTGGTTTAGGAAAGCAACACACATGCAATGACTCTGGTGGTGGTTTAAAAAAAACACACACATTAAATGACATTGGTGGATCCATGTGGTTTAGGAAAGGACACACATGTAATGACTCTGGTGGTGGTTTAGCAAAGTAACACACATGCAATGACTCTGGTGCTGGTTTAGGACCGGAACACAGATGCAATGACACTGGTGGATCCATGGGGTTTCGGAAAAGAAGACACATGCAATGACTCTGGTGGTGGTTTATAAAATGAACACACATGCAATGACTCTGGTGGTGGTTTAAGAATGTAACACACATGCAATGACGCTGGTGGATCCATGTGGATTAGGAACCGTAGACACATGCAATGACTCTGGTGGTGGTTTAGGAAAGGAACACACATGCAATGACTCTGGTGGTGGTTTAAGAAAGGAACACACGTGGAATGAAACTGGTGGATCCATGTGGTTTAGGAAAAGAACACACATGCGATGACCCTGGTGGAAGTTTAGGAAAGGAAGACACATGCAATGACTCTGGTGGTGGTTTTGGAAAGGAGCACACATGCAATGACTCTGGTGGTGGTTTAAGAAAAGAACACACATTCAATGACTCTAGTGGTGGTTTTGGAAAAGAAGACACATGCAATCACTCTAGTGCTAGTTAAGGAAAAGAACACACATGCAATGACTCTAGTGGTGGTTTAGGAAAATAACACACAGTCAATGACTTTGCTGATGGTTTAGGAAAGGAACACACATGCAATGATTGTAGTGGTGGTTTAGGAAAGGAAGACACATGCAATGACTAGGATCCAAGTGTTTTAAGAAAAGAAGACACATGCAATGACTCTGGTGGTGGTTTAGGAAAGGAACACATATGCAATGACTCTAGTGGTGGTTTAAGAAAGGATTACACATGAAATGACACTGGTGGATACAAGTGCTTTAGGAAAGGACACACATTCAATGACTTTGGTGGTGGTTTAGCAAAGTAACACACATGCAATGACTCTGGTGCTAGTTTAGGAACGGAATGCAATGACATTGGTGGATCCATGTGGTTTAGGAAAAGAAGACACATGCAATGACTCTGGTGGTGGTTTACAAAATGAACACACATGCACTGACTCTGGTGGTGGTTTAAGAATGTAACACACATGCAATGACGCTGGTGGATCCATGTGGTTTAGGAAACGAAGACACATGCAATGACTCTGGTGGTGGTTTAGGAAAGGAACACACATGCAATGACACTAGTGGTGGTTTAGGAAAAGAAGACACATGAAATGACTCTGGTGGTCGTTTAGGAAAAGAATACACATGCAATGACTCTGGTGATGGTGTAAGAAAGGAACACACATGCAATGACACTAGTGGATCCATGTGGTTTAGGAAAAGAACATACATACAATGACTCTGGTGGTGGTTTAGGAAAGGAAGACACATGCAATGACTCTGGTGGATCCATGTGGTTTAGGAAAAGAAGACACATGCAATGACTCTAGTGGTGGTTTAGGAAAGGAACACACATGCAATGACTATGGTGGTTTAAGAAAGGAAAACACATGCAATGAAACTGGTGGATCCTTGTGGTTTACGAAAAGAAGACACATGCAATGACTCTGGTGGTTGTTTAGTAAAGGAACACACGTGCAATGACTCTAGTGGTGTTTCAGGAAAAGAAGACACATGCAATGACTCTAGTGGTGGTTTAGGAAAGGAAGACAGATGCAATGACTCTAGTGGTGGTTTAAGAAAGGAACACACATGCAATGACACTGGTGGATCCATGTGGTTTTGGAAAAGAAGACACATGAAATTACTCTTGTGGTGGTTTAGTAAAGGAACACACATGCAATGATTCTGGTGGTGGTTTAGGAAAGGGGGACACATGCAAAGACTCTGGTGGTGGTTTTGGAAAGGAACACACATGCAATGACTCTGGTGGTGGTTTAAGAAGAGAACAGACATTCAATGACTCTGGTGGTGGTTTTGGAAAAGAAGACACATGCAATGACTCTGGTGCTGGTTAAGGAAAAGAACACACATGTAATGACTCTAGTGGTGCTTTAGGAAAATAACACACATTCGATGACTCTGCTGATGGTTTAGGAAAGGAACACACATGCAATGATTGTAGTGGTGGTTTAGGAAAGGAAGACACATGCAATGACTAGGATCCGTGTGGTTTAGGAAAAGAAGACACATGCAATGACTCTGGTGGTGGTTTAGGAAAGGAACACACATGCAATGACTCTGGTGGTGGTTTAAGAAAGGAACACACATGCAATGACACTGGTGGATCCATGTGGTTTAGGAAAGGAAACACATGGAATGACTCTGGTGGTGGTTTAGCAAAGTAACACACATACAATGACTCTGGTGCTGGTTTAGGACCAGAACACACATGCAATGACAATGGTGGATCCATGTGGTTTAGGAAAAGAACACACATGCAATGACTCGGGTGGTGGTTTATAAAATGAACACATATGCAATGACTCTGGTGGTGGTTTAAGAATGTAACACACATGCAATGACGCTGGTGGATCCATGTGGATTAGGAACCGTAGACACATGCAATGACTCTAGTGGTGGTTTAGGAAAGGAACACACATGCAATGACTCTTGTGGTGGTTTAAGAAAGGAACACACGTGCAATGAACCTGGTGGATCCATGTAGTTTCGGAAATTAACACACATGCGATGACCCTGGTGGCAGTTTAGGAAAGAAAGACACATGCAATGACTCCGGTGGTGGTATTGGAAAGGAACACACATGCAATGACTTTGGTGGTGGTTTAAGAAAATAACACACATTCAATGAATCTGGTGGTGGTTTTGGAAAAGATGACGCATGCAATGACTCTGGTGCTGGTTAAGGAATAGAACACACATGCAATGACTCTAGTGGTGGTTTAGGAAAATAACACACATTCAATGACTTTGTTCATGGTTTAGGAAAGGAACACACATGCAATGATTGTAGTGGTGGTTTAGGAAAGGAAGACACATGCAATGACTAGGATCCATGTGGTTTAGGAAAAGAAGACACATGCAATGACTCTGTTGGTGGTTTAGGGAACGAACACACATGCAATGACTCTGGTGGTTTAAGAAAGGAACACACATGAAATGACACGGGTGGATCCATGTGCTTTAGGAAAGGACACACATTCAATGACTCTGGTGGTGGTTTAGCAAAGTAACACACATGCAATGACTCTGGTGCTAGTTTAGGAACGGAACACACATGCAATGACACTGGTGGATCCATGTGGTTTAGGAAAAGAAGACACATGCAATGACTCTGGTGGTGGTTTAAGAATGTAACACACATGCAATGACTCTGGTGGATCCATGTGGTTTAGGAAATGAAGACACATGCAATGACTCTAGAGGTGGTTTAGGAAAGGAACACACATGCAATGACACTGGTGGTGGTTTCGGAAAACAAGACACATGAAATGACTCTGGTGGTGGTTTAGGAAAGGAAGACACATGCAATGACTCTGGTGGTGGTGTAAGAAAGGAACACACGTGCAATGACACTAGTGGATCCATGTGGTTTAGGAAAAGAACATACATGCAATAACTCTGGTGGTTGTTTAGGAAAGGAAGACACATGCAATGACTCCAGTGGATCCATGTGGTTTAGGAAAAGAAGACACATGCAATGACTCTAGTGGTGGTTTAGGAAAGGAACACACATGCAATGACTATGGTGGTTTAAGAAAGGAAAACGCATGCAATGAAACTGGTGGATCCATGTGGTTTAGGAAAATAAGACACATGCAATGACTCTAGTGGTGGTTTAGGAAAGGAACACACATGCAATGACTCTGGTGGATCCATGTGGTTTAGGAAAACAACACACATGCAATGACTTTGGTGGTGGTTTAGGAAAAGAACACACATGCAATGACTCTAGTGGTGGTTTAGGAAAAGAACACACATTCTACTGGTGGTTTAGGAAAGGAACACACATGTAATGACTCTATTGGTGGTTTAGGAAAAGAATACACATGCAATGACTTGGATCCATGTGGTTTAGGAAAAAACACACATGCAATGACTCTGGTGGTCGTTTAGGAAAGGAACACACATGCAATGACTACGGTGGTGGTTTAAGAAAGGTACACACATGCAATGACACTCGTCGGGTCCATGTGGTTTAGGAAAGGAACAAACATGCAATGACTCTGGTGGTGGTTTGGCAAAGTAACACACATGCAATGAATCTGGTGCTAGTTTAGGAAAGGAACACACATGCAATGACACTGCTGGATCCATGTGGTTTAGGAAAAGAAGATACATGCAATGACTCTAGTGGTTGTTTAATAAAGGAACACATGTGCAATGACTCTAGTGGTGTTTTAGGAAAAGAAGACACATGCAATGACTCTAGTGGTGGTTTAGGAAAGGAAGACAGATGCAATGACTCTGGTGGTGGTTTAAGAAAGGAACACACATGCAATGACTCTGGTGGTGGTTTAGGAAAGGAAGACACATGCACAGAATCTGGTGGTGGTTTTGGAAAGGAACACACATGCAATGACTCTGGTGGTGGTTTAAGAAAAGAACACACATTCAATGACTCTGGTGGTGGTTTTGGAAAAGAAGACACATGCAATGACTCTGGTGCTGGTTAACAAAAACAACACACATGTAATGACTCTAGTGGTGGTTTAGGAAAATAACACACAGTCGATGACTCTGCTGATGGTTTAGGAAAGGAACACACATGCAATGATTGTAGTGGTGGTTTAGGAAAGGAAGAAGAATGCAATGACTAGGATCCATGTGGTTTAGGAAAACAAGACACATGCAATGACTCTGGTGGTGGTTTAGGAAAGGAACACACATGCAATGACTCTGGTGGTGGTTTAAGAAAGGAACACACATGCAATGACTCTGGTGGTGGTTTAGCAAAGGAAGACACATGAAATGTCTCTAGTGGTGGTTTAGGAAAGGAAGATACATGCAATGACTATGGTGGTGTAAGAAAGGAACACACATGCAATGATACTAGTAGATCCATGTGGTTTAGGAAAAGAACATACATGCAATGACTCTGGTGGTTTAGGAAAGGAAGACACATGCAATGACCCTGGTGGATCCATGTGGTTTAAGAAAAGAAGACACATGCAATGACTCTAGTGGTGGTTTAGGGAAGGAACACATATGCAATGACTATGGTGGTTTAAGAAAGGAAAACGCATGCAATGAAACTGGTGGATCCATGTGGTTTAGGAAAAGAAGACACATGCAATGACTATAGTGGTGGTTTAGGAAAGGAACACACATGCAATGACTCTGGTGGATCCATGTGGTTTAGGAAAACAACACACATGCAATGACTTTGGTGGTGGTTTAGGAAAAGAACACACATGCAATGACTCTAGTGGTGGTTTAGGAAAGGAACACACATGCAATGACTCTGGTGGATCCATGTGGTTTAGGAAAACAACACACATGCAATGACTTTGGTGGTGGTTTAGGAAAAGAACACACATGCAATGACTCTAGTGGTGGTTTAGGAAAAGAACACACATTCTACTGGTGGTTTAGGAAAGGAACACACATGTAATGACTCTATTGGTGGTTTAGGAAAAGAATACACATGCAATGACTTGGATCCATGTGGTTTAGGAAAAAACACACATGCAATGACTCTGGTGGTCGTTTAGGAAAGGAACACACATGCAATGACTACGGTGTTGGTTTAAGAAAGGTACACACATGCAATGACACTCGTCGGGTCCATGTGGTTTAGGAAAGGAACACACATGCAATGACTCTGGTGGTGGTTTGGCAAAGTAACACACATGCAATGAATCTGGTGCTAGTTTAGGAAAGGAACACACATGCAATGACACTGCTGGATCCATGTGGTTTATGAAAAGAAGATACATGCAATGACTCTAGTGGTTGTTTAATAAAGGAACACACGTGCAATGACTCTGGTGGTGGTTTAGCAAAGGAAGACACATGAAATGTCTCTAGTGGTGGTTTAGGAAAGGAAGACACATGCAATGACTATGGTGGTGTAAGAAAGGAACACACATGCAATGACACTAGTAGATCCATGTGGTTTAGGAAAAGAACATACATGCAATGACTCTGGTGGTTTAGGAAAGGAAGACACATGCAATGACCCTGGTGGATCCATGTGGTTTAAGAAAAGAAGACACATGCAATGACTCTAGTGGTGGTTTAGGGAAGGAACACATATGCAATGACTATGGTGGTTTAAGAAAGGAAAACGCATGCAATGAAACTGGTGGATCCATGTGGTTTAGGAAAAGAAGACACATGCAATGACTATAGTGGTGGTTTAGGAAAGGAACACACATGCAATGACTCTGGTGGATCCATGTGGTTTAGGAAAACAACATACATGCAATGACTTTGGTGGTGGTTTAGGAAAAGAACACACATGCAATGACTCTAGTGGTGGTTTAGGAAAGGAACACACATGCAATGACTCTGGTGGATCCATGTGGTTTAGGAAAACAACACACATGCAATGACTCTAGTGGTGGTTTAGGAAAGGAACACACATGCAATGACTCTGGTGGATCCATGTGGTTTAGGAAAACAACACACATGCAATGACTTTGGTGGTGGTTTAGGAAAAGAACACACATGCAATGACTCTAGTGGTGGTTTAGGAAAAGAACACACATTCTACTGGTGGTTTAGGAAAGGAACACACATGTAATGACTCTATTGGTGGTTTAGGAAAAGAATACACATGCAATGACTTGGATCCATGTGGTTTAGGAAAAAACACACATGCAATGACTCTGGTGGTCGTTTAGGAAAGGAACACACATGCAATGACTACGGTGGTGGTTTAAGAAAGGTACACACATGCAATGACACTCGTCGGGTCCATGTGGTTTAGGAAAGGAACACACATGCAATGACTCTAGTGGTGGTTTGGCAAAGTAACACACATGCAATGAATCTGGTGCTAGTTTAGGAAAGGAACACACATGCAATGACACTGCTGGATCCATGTGGTTTAGGAAAAGAAGATACATGCAATGACTCTAGTGGTTGTTTAATAAAGGAACACACGTGCAATGACTCTAGTGGTGTTTTAGGAAAAGAAGACACATGCAATGACTCTAGTGGTGGTTTAGGAAAGGAAGACAGATGCAATGACTCTGGTGGTGGTTTAAGAAAGGAACACACATGCAATGACTCTGGTGGTGGTTTAGGAAAGGAAGACACATGCACATAATCTGGTGGTGGTTTTGGAAAGGAACACACATGCAATGACTCTGGTGGTGGTTTAAGAAAAGAACACACATTCACTGACTCTGGTGGTGGTTTTGGAAAAGAAGACACATGCAATGACTCTGGTGCTGGTTAACGAAAAGAACACACATGTAATGACTCTAGTGGTGGTTTAGGAAAATAACACACATTCGATGACTCTGCTGATGGTTTAGGAAAGGAACACACATGCAATGATTGTAGTGGTGGTTTAGGAAAGGAAGAAAAATGCAATGACTAGGATCCATGTGGTTTAGGAAAAGAAGACACATGCAATGACTCTTGTGGTGGTTTAGGAAAGGAACACACATGCAATGACTCTGGTGGTGGTTTAAGAAAGGAACACACATGCAATGACTCTGGTGGTGGTTTAGCAAAGGAAGACACATGAAATGACTCTGGTGGTGGTTTAGGAAAGGAAGACACATGCAATGACTATGGTGGTGGTGTAAGAAAGGAACACACATGCAATGACACTAGTAGATCCATGTGGTTTAGGAAAAGAACATACATGCAATGACTCTGGTGGTTTAGGAAAGGAAGACACATGCAATGACCCTGGTGGATCCATGTGGTTTAAGAAAAGAAGACACATGCAATGACTCTAGTGGTGGTTTAGGGAAGGAACACACATGCAATGACTATGGTGGTTTAAGAAAGGAAAACGCATGCAATGAAACTGGTAGATCCATGTGGTTTAGGAAAAGAAGACACATGCAATGACTATAGTGGTGGTTTAGGAAAGGAACACACATGCAATGACTCTGGTGGATCCATGTGGTTTAGGAAAACAACACACATGCAATGACTTTGGTGGTGGTTTAGGAAAAGAACACACATGCAATGACTGTAGTGGTGGTTTAGGAAAAGAACACACATTCTGCTGGAGGTTTAGGAAAGGAACACACATGCAATGACTCTATTGGTGGTTTAGGAAAAGAAGACACATGCAATTACTTGGATCCATGTGGTTTAGGAAAAAATACACATGCAATGACTCTGTTGTGGTTTAGTAAAGGAACACACATGCAATGACTACGGTGGTGGTTTAAGAAAGGTACACACATGCAATGACACTCGTCGGGTCCACGTGGTTTAGGAAAGGAACACACATGCGATGACTCTGGTGGTGGTTTGGCAAAGTAACACACATGCAATGAATCTGGTGCTGGTTTAGGAAAGGAACACACATGCAATGACACTGGTGGATCCATGTGGTTTAGGAAAAGAAGATACATGCAATGACTCTGGTGGTTGTTTAATAAAGGAACACACGTGCAATGACTCTAGTGGTGTTTTAGGAAAAGAAGACACATACAATGACTCTAGTGGTGGTTTAGGAAAGGAACACAGATGCAATGACTCTTGTGGTGGTTTAAGAAAGGAACACACATGCAATGACTCTAGTGGTGGTTTAGGAAAGGAAGACACATGCACAGACTCTGGTGGTGGTTTTGGAACGGAACACACATGCAATGACTCTGGTGGTGGTTTAAGAAAAGAACACACATTCAATGACTCTGGTGGTGGTTTTGGAAAAGAAGACACATGCAATTACTCTGGTGCTGGTTAAGGAAAAGAACACACATGTAATGACTCTAGTGGTGGTTTAGGAAAATAACACACATTCGATGACTCTGCTGATGGTTTAGGAAAGGAACACACATGCAATGATTGTAGTGGTGCTTTAGCAAAGGAAGAAAAATGCAATGACTAGGATCCATGTGGTTTAGGAAAAGAAGACACATGCAATGACTCTGGTGGTGGTTTAGGAAAGGAAGACACATGCAATGACTCTGGTGGTGGTGTAAGAAAGGAACACACATGCAATGACACTAGTAGATCCATGTGGTTTAGGAAAAGAACATACATGCAATGACTCTGGTGGTTTAGGAAAGGAAGACACATGCAATGACCCTGGTGGATCCATGTGGTTTAGGAAAATAAGACACATGCAATGACTCTAGTGGTGGTTTAGGAAAGGAACACACATGCAATGACTATGGTGGTTTAAGAAAGGAAAACGCATGCAATGAAACTGGTGGATCCATGTGGTTTAGGAAAAGAAGACACATGCAATGACTATAGTGGTGGTTTAGGAAAGGAACACACATGCAATGACTCTGGTGGATCCATGTGGTTTAGGAAAACCACAGACATGCAATGACTTTGGTGGTGGTTTAGGAAAAGAACACACATGCAATGACTCTAGTGATGGTTTAGGAAAAGAACACACATTCTGCTGGTGGTTTAGGAAAGGAACACACATGCAATGACTCTATTGGTGGTTTAGGAAAAGAAGACACATGCAATTACTTGGATCCATGTGCTTTAGGAAAAAAGACACATGCAATGACTCTGGTGGTGGTTTAGGAAAGGAACACACATGCAATGACTACGGTGGTGGTTTAAGAAAGGTACACACATGCAATGACACTCGTCGGGTCCACGTGGTTTAGGAAAGGAACACACATGCGATGACTCTGGTGGTGGTTTGGCAAAGTAACACACATGCAATGAATCTGGTGCTGGTTTAGGAAAGGAACACACATGCAATGACACTGGTGGATCCATGTGGTTTAGGAAAAGAAGATACATGCAATGACTCTGGTGATTGTTTAATAAAGGAACACACGTGCAATGACTCTAGTGGTGTTTTAGGAAAAGAAGACACATACAATGACTCTAGTGGTGGTTTAGGAAAGGAAGACAGATGCAATGACTCTAGTGGTGGTTTAAGAAAGGAACACGCATCCAATGACTCTGGTGGTGGTTTAGGAAAGGAAGACACATGCACAGACTCTGGTGGTGGTTTTGGAACGGAACACACATGCAATGACTCTGGTGGTGGTTTAAGAAAAGAACACACATTCAATGACTCTGGTGGTGGTTTTGGAAAAGAAGACACATGCAATGACTCTAGTGCTGGTTAAGGAAAAGAACACACATGTAATGACTCTAGTGGTGGTTTAGGAAAATAACACACATTCGATGACTCTGGTGATGGTTTAGGAAAAGAACACACATGCAACGATTGTAGTGGTGGTTTAGCAAAGGAAGAAAAATGCAATGACTAGGATCCATGTGGTTTAGGAAAAGAAGACACATGCAATGACTCTGGTGGTGGTTTAGGAAATGAACACACATGCAATGACTCTGGTGGTGGTTTAGGAAATGAACACACATGCAATGACTCTGGTGGTGGTTTAAGAAAGGAACACACATGCAATGACTCTGGCGGTGGTTTAGGAAAGGAAGACACATGAAATGACTCTGGTGGTGGTTTAGGAAAGGAAGACACATGCAATGACTCTGGTGGTGGTGTAAGAAAGGAACACACATGCAATGACACTAGTAGATCCATGTGGTTTAGCAAAAGAACATACATGCAATGACTCTGGTGGTTTAGGAAAGGAAGACACATGCAATGACCTTGGTGGATCCATGTGGTTTAGGAAAAGAAGACACATGCAATGACTCTAGTGGTGGTTTAGGAAAGGAACACACATGCAATGACTATGGTGGTTTAAGAAAGGAAAACGCATGCAATGAAACTGGTGGATCCATGTGGTTTAGGAAAAGAAGACACATGCAATGACTATAGTGGTGGTTTAGGAAAGGAACACACATGCAATGACTCTGGTGGATCCATGTGGTTTAGGAAAACAACACACATGCAATGACTTTGGTGGTGGTTTAGGAAAAGAACACACATGCAATGACTCTAGTGGTGGTTTAGGAAAAGAATACACATGCAATGACTTGGATCCATGTGGTTTAGGAAAAAAGACACATGCAATGACTCTGGTGGTGGTTTAGGAAAGGAACACACATGCAATGACTACGGTGGTGTTTTAAGAAAGGAACACATATGCAATGACACTCGTCGGGTCCATGTGGTTTAGGAAAGGAACACACATGCAATGACTCTGGTGGTGGTTTGGCAAAGTAACACACATGCAATGAATCTGGTGCTGGTTTAGGAAAGGAACACACATGCAATGACACTGGTGGATCCATGTGGTTTAGGAAAAGAAGATACATGCAATGACTCTAGTGGTTGTTTAATAAAGGAACACACGTGCAATGACTCTAGTGGTGTTTTAGGAAAAGAAGATATATGCAATGACTCTAGTGGTGGTTTAGGAAAGGAAGACAGATGCAATGACTCTGGTGGTGGTTTAAGAAAGGAACACACATGCAATGACTCTGGTGGTGGTTTAGGAAAGGAAGACACATGCACAGACTCTGGTGGTGGTTTTGGAAAGGAACACACATGCAATGACTCTGGTGGTGGTTTAAGAAAAGAACACACATTCAATGACTCTGGTGGTGGTTTTGGAAAAGAAGACACATGCAATGACTCTGGTGCTGGTTAAGGAAAAGAACACACATGTAATGACTCTAGTGGTGGTTTAGGAAAACAACACACATTCGATGACTCTGCTGATGGTTTAGGACAGGAACACACATGCAATGATTGTAGTGGTGGTTTAGGAAAGGAAGACACATGGAATGACTAGGATCCATGTGGTTTAGGAAAAGAAGACACATGCAATGACTCTGGTGGTGGTTTAGGAAAGGAAGGAACATGCACAGACTCTGGTGGTGGTTTTGGAAAGGAACACACATGCAATGACTCTGGTGGTGGTTTAAGAAAATAACACACATTCAATGACTCTGGTGGTGGTTTTGGAAAAGAAGACACATGCAATGACTCTGGTGCTGGTTAAGGAATAGAACACACATGTAATGACTCTAGTGGTGGTTTAGGAAAATAACACACATTCGATGACTCTGTTGATGGTTTAGGAAAGGAACACACATGCAATGATTGTAGTGGTGGTTTAGCAAAGGAAGAAAAATGCAATGACTAGGATCCATGTGGTTTAGGAAAAGAAGACACATGCAATGACTCTGGTGGTGGTTTAGGAAAGGAACACACATGCAATGACTCTGGTGGTGGTTTAAGAAAGGAACACACATGCAATGACTCTGGCGGTGGTTTAGGAAAGTAAGACACATGAAATGACTCTGGTGGTGGTTTAGGAAAGGAAGACACATGCAATGACTCTGGTGGTGGTGTAAGAAAGGAACACACATGCAATGACACTAGTAGATCCATGTGGTTTAGGAAAAGAACATACATGCAATGACTCTGGTGGTTTAGGAAAGGAAGACACATGCAATGACCCTGGTGGATCCATGTGGTTTAGGAAAATAAGACACATGCAATGACTCTAGTGGTGGTTTAGGAAAGGAACACACATGCAATGACTATGGTGGTTTAAGAAAGGAAAACGCATGCAATGAAACTGGTGGATCCATGTGGTTTAGGAAAAGAAGACACATGCAATGACTATAGTGGTGGTTTAGGAAAGGAACACACATGCAATGACTCTGGTGGATCCATGTGGTTTAGGAAAACCACACACATGCAATGACTTTGGTGGTGGTTTAGGAAAAGAACACACATGCAATGACTCTAGTGGTGGTTTAGGAAAAGCACACATTCTGCTGGTGGTTTAGGAAAGGAACACACATGCAATGACTCTATTGGTGGTTTAGGAAAAGAAGACACATGCAATTACTTTGGTGGTGGTTTAGGAAAAAAGACACATGCAATGACTCTGGTGGATCCATGTGATTTAGGAAAACAACACACATGCAATGACTTTGGTGGTGGTTTAGGAAAAGAACACACATTCTACTGGTGGTTTAGGAAAGGAACACACATGCAATGACTCTATTGGTGTTTTAGGAAAAGAAGACACATGCAATGACTTGGATCCATGTGGTTTAGGAAAAAAGACACATGCAATGACTCTGGTGGTGGTTTAGGAAAGGAACACACATGCAATGACTATGGTGGTGGTTTAAGAAAGGAACACACATGCAATGACACTCGTCGGGTCCATGTGGTTTAGGAAAGGAACACACATGCAATGACTCTGGTGGTCGTTTGGCAAAGTAACACACATGCAATGAATCTGCTGCTGGTTTAGGAAAGGAACACACATGCAATGACATGGTGGATCCATGTGGTTTAGGAAAATAAGATACATGCAATGACTCTGGTGGTTGTTTAATAAAGGAACACATGTGCAATGACTCTAGTGGTGTTTTAGGAAAAGAAGACACATGCAATGACTCTAGTGGTGGTTTAGGAAAGGAAGACAGATGCAATGACTCTGGTGGTGGTTTAAGAAAGGAACACACATGCAATGACTCTGGTGGTGGTTTAGGAAAGGAAGACACATGCACAGACTCTGGTGGTGGTTTTGGAAAGGAACACACATGCAATGACTCAGGTGGTCGTTTAAGAAAAGAACACACATTCAATGACTCTGGTGGTGGTTTTGGAAAAGAAGACACATGCAATGACTCTGGTGCTAGTTAAGGAAAAGAACACACATGTAATGAATCTAGTGGTTGTTTAGGAAAATAACACACATTTGATGACTCTGCTGATGGTTTAGGACAGGAACACACATGCAATGATTGTAGTTGTGGTTTAGGAAACGAAGACACATGCAATGACTAGGATCCATGTGGTTTAGGAAAAGAAGACACATGCAATGACTCTGGTGGTGGTTTAGGATAGGAACACACATGCAATGACTCTGGTGGTGGTTTAAGAAAGGAACACACATGAAATGACACTGGTGGATCCATGTGGTTTAGGAAAGGAAACACATGCAATGACTCTGGTGGTGGTTTAGCAAAGTAACACACATGCAATGACTCTGGTGCTGGTTTAGGACCGGAACACACATGCAATGACACTGGTGGATCCATGTGGTTTAGGAAAATAAGACACATGCAATGACTCTGGTGGTGGTTTATAAAATGAACACATATGCAATGACTTTGGTGGTGGTTTAAGAATGTAACACACATGCAATGATGCTGGTGGATCCATGTGGATTAGGAACCGTAGACACATGCAATGACTCTGGTGGTGGTTTAGGAAAGGAACACAGATGCAATGACTCTTGTGGTTGTTTAGGAAAGGAACACACGTGCAATGAACCTGGTGGATCCATGTGGTTTAGGAAATTAACACACATGCGACGACCCTGGTGGCAGTTTAGGAAAGAAAGACACATGCAATGACTCTGGTGGTGGTTTTGGAAAGGAACACACATGCAATGACTCTGGTGGTGGTTTAAGAAAAGAACACACATTCAATGACTCTGGTAGTGGTTTTCGAAAAGATGACGCATGCAATGACTCTGGTGCTGGTTAAGGAAAAGAACACACATGCAATGACTCTAGTGGTGGTTTAGGAAAGGAAGATAGATGCAATGACTCTGGTGGTGGTTTAAGAAAGGAACACACATGCAATGACACTGGTGGATCCATGTGGTTTAGGAAAGGAAGACACATGAAATTACTCTGGTGCTGGTTTAGGAAATTAACACACATGCAATGACTCTGGTGGTGGTTTAAGAAAGAAACACACATGCAATGACTCTGGTGGATCCATGTGGTTTAGGAAAACAACACACATGCAATGACTTTGGTGGTGGTTTAGGAAAAGAACACACATGCAATGACTCTAGTGGTGGTTTAGGAAAAGAATACACATGCAATGACTTGGATCCATGTGGTTTAGGAAAAAAGACACATGCAATGACTCTGGTGGTGGTTTAGGAAAGGAACACACATGCAATGACTACGGTGGTGTTTTAAGAAAGGAACACATATGCAATGACACTCGTCGGGTCCATGTGGTTTAGGAAAGGAACACACATGCAATGACTCTGGTGGTGGTTTGGCAAAGTAACACACATGCAATGAATCTGGTGCTGGTTTAGGAAAGGAACACACATGCAATGACACTGGTGGATCCATGTGGTTTAGGAAAAGAAGATACATGCAATGACTCTAGTGGTTGTTTAATAAAGGAACACACGTGCAATGACTCTAGTGGTGTTTTAGGAAAAGAAGATATATGCAATGACTCTAGTGGTGGTTTAGGAAAGGAAGACAGATGCAATGACTCTGGTGGTGGTTTAAGAAAGGAACACACATGCAATGACTCTGGTGGTGGTTTAGGAAAGGAAGACACATGCACAGACTCTGGTGGTGGTTTTGGAAAGGAACACACATGCAATGACTCTGGTGGTGGTTTAAGAAAAGAACACACATTCAATGACTCTGGTGGTGGTTTTGGAAAAGAAGACACATGCAATGACTCTGGTGCTGGTTAAGGAAAAGAACACACATGTAATGACTCTAGTGGTGGTTTAGGAAAACAACACACGTTCGATGACTCTGCTGATGGTTTAGGACAGGAACACACATGCAATGATTGTAGTGGTGGTTTAGGAAAGGAAGACACATGGAATGACTAGGATCCATGTGGTTTAGGAAAAGAAGACACATGCAATGACTCTGGTGGTGGTTTAGGAAAGGAAGGAACATGCACAGACTCTGGTGGTGGTTTTGGAAAGGAACACACATGCAATGACTCTGGTGGTGGTTTAAGAAAATAACACACATTCAATGACTCTGGTGGTGGTTTTGGAAAAGAAGACACATGCAATGACTCTGGTGCTGGTTAAGGAATAGAACACACATGTAATGACTCTAGTGGTGGTTTAGGAAAATAACACACATTCGATGACTCTGTTGATGGTTTAGGAAAGGAACACACATGCAATGATTGTAGTGGTGGTTTAGCAAAGGAAGAAAAATGCAATGACTAGGATCCATGTGGTTTAGGAAAAGAAGACACATGCAATGACTCTGGTGGTGGTTTAGGAAAGGAACACACATGCAATGACTCTGGTGGTGGTTTAAGAAAGGAACACACATGCAATGACTCTGGCGGTGGTTTAGGAAAGTAAGACACATGAAATGACTCTGGTGGTGGTTTAGGAAAGGAAGACACATGCAATGACTCTGGTGGTGGTGTAAGAAAGGAACACACATGCAATGACACTAGTAGATCCATGTGGTTTAGGAAAAGAACATACATGCAATGACTCTGGTGGTTTAGGAAAGGAAGACACATGCAATGACCCTGGTGGATCCATGTGGTTTAGGAAAATAAGACACATGCAATGACTCTAGTGGTGGTTTAGGAAAGGAACACACATGCAATGACTATGGTGGTTTAAGAAAGGAAAACGCATGCAATGAAACTGGTGGATCCATGTGGTTTAGGAAAAGAAGACACATGCAATGACTATAGTGGTGGTTTAGGAAAGGAACACACATGCAACGACTCTGGTGGATCCATGTGGTTTAGGAAAACCACACACATGCAATGACTTTGGTGGTGGTTTAGGAAAAGAACACACATGCAATGACTCTAGTGGTGGTTTAGGAAAAGCACACATTCTGCTGGTGGTTTAGGAAAGGAACACACATGCAATGACTCTATTGGTGGTTTAGGAAAAGAAGACACATGCAATTACTTTGGTGGTGGTTTAGGAAAAAAGACACATGCAATGACTCTGGTGGATCCATGTGATTTAGGAAAACAACACACATGCAATGACTTTGGTGGTGGTTTAGGAAAAGAACACACATTCTACTGGTGGTTTAGGAAAGGAACACACATGCAATGACTCTATTGGTGTTTTAGGAAAAGAAGACACATGCAATGACTTGGATCCATGTGGTTTAGGAAAAAAGACACATGCAATGACTCTGGTGGTGGTTTAGGAAAGGAACACACATGCAATGACTATGGTGGTGGTTTAAGAAAGGAACACACATGCAATGACACTCGTCGGGTCCATGTGGTTTAGGAAAGGAACACACATGCAATGACTCTGGTGGTCGTTTGGCAAAGTAACACACATGCAATGAATCTGCTGCTGGTTTAGGAAAGGAACACACATGCAATGACATGGTGGATCCATGTGGTTTAGGAAAATAAGATACATGCAATGACTCTGGTGGTTGTTTAATAAAGGAACACATGTGCAATGACTCTAGTGGTGTTTTAGGAAAAGAAGACACATGCAATGACTCTAGTGGTGGTTTAGGAAAGGAAGACAGATGCAATGACTCTGGTGGTGGTTTAAGAAAGGAACACACATGCAATGACTCTGGTGGTGGTTTAGGAAAGGAAGACACATGCACAGACTCTGGTGGTGGTTTTGGAAAGGAACACACATGCAATGACTCAGGTGGTCGTTTAAGAAAACAACACACATTCAATGACTCTGGTGGTGGTTTTGGAAAAGAAGACACATGCAATGACTCTGGTGCTAGTTAAGGAAAAGAACACACATGTAATGAATCTAGTGGTTGTTTAGGAAAATAACACACATTTGATGACTCTGCTGATGGTTTAGGACAGGAACACACATGCAATGATTGTAGTTGTGGTTTAGGAAACGAAGACACATGCAATGACTAGGATCCATGTGGTTTAGGAAAAGAAGACACATGCAATGACTCTGGTGGTGGTTTAGGATAGGAACACACATGCAATGACTCTGGTGGTGGTTTAAGAAAGGAACACACATGAAATGACACTGGTGGATCCATGTGGTTTAGGAAAGCAAACACATGCAATGACTCTGGTGGTGGTTTAGCAAAGTAACACACATGCAATGACTCTGGTGCTGGTTTAGGACCGGAACACACATGCAATGACACTGGTGGATCCATGTGGTTTAGGAAAATAAGACACATGCAATGACTCTGGTGGTGGTTTATAAAATGAACACATATGCAATGACGTTGGTGGTGGTTTAAGAATGTAACACACATGCAATGATGCTGGTGGATCCATGTGGATTAGGAACCGTAGACACATGCAATGACTCTGGTGGTGGTTTAGGAAAGGAACACAGATGCAATGACTCTTGTGGTTGTTTAGGAAAGGAACACACGTGCAATGAACCTGGTGGATCCATGTGGTTTAGGAAATTAACACACATGCGACGACCCTGGTGGCAGTTTAGGAAAGAAAGACACATGCAATGACTCTGGTGGTGGTTTTGGAAAGGAACACACATGCAATGACTCTGGTGGTGGTTTAAGAAAAGAACACACATTCAATGACTCTGGTGGTGGTTTTCGAAAAGATGACGCATGCAATGACTCTGGTGCTGGTTAAGGAAAAGAACACACATGCAATGACTCTAGTGGTGGTTTAGGAAAGGAAGATAGATGCAATGACTCTGGTGGTGGTTTAAGAAAGGAACACACATGCAATGACACTGGTGGATCCATGTGGTTTAGGAAAGGAAGACACATGAAATTACTCTGGTGCTGGTTTAGGAAATTAACACACATGCAATGACTCTGGTGGTGGTTTAAGAAAGAAACACACATGCAATGACACTGGTTGATCCATGTGTTTTAGGAAAAGTAGACACATGCACTGACTCTAGTGGTGGTTTACGAAAGGAAGACACATGCAATGACTTTGGTGGTGGTTTTGGAAAGGAACACACATGCAATGACTCTGGTGGTGGTATAGGAAAGGAAGACACATGCAATGACTGTGGTGGATCCATGTGGTTTTTAGAAAAGAAGTCACATGCAATGACTCTGGTGGTGCTTTAGGAAAGGAACAAACATGCAATGACTATGGTGGTGGTTGAAGAAAGGAACACACATGCAATTACACTAGTGGATCCATGTGGTTTAGGAAAAGAAGAGACAGGCAATGACTCTAGTGGTGTTTTAGGAAATGAACACACATGCAATGACTCTGGTGGTGGTTAAGAAAGGAACACACATTCAATGGCATTGGTGGATCCATGTGGTTTAGGAAAGGAGCACACATGCAATGACTCTTGTGGTCGTTTAGCAAAGTAACACACATGCAATGACTCTGGTGGTGGTTTAGGAAAGGAACACACTAGTAATGACACTGGTGGATCCATGTGGTTTAGGAATAGAAGACACATGCAATGACGCTGGTGGTGGTTTTGGAAAGGACCACACATGCAATGACTCCGGTGGTGGTTTAGGAAAGGAAGACACATGCAATGACTCGAGTGGTGGTTTAAGAAAGGAACACACATGCTTTGACACTGGTGGATCCATGTGGTTCAGGAAAATAAGACACATGAAATGACTCTGGTGGTGGTTTAGGAAAGGAACACACATGCAATGACTCTGGTGGATCGATGTGGTTTAGGAAAAGAAGACACATGCAATGACTCTGGTGGTGGTTTAGGCAAGGAAGACACATGCAATGACTCTGGTGGTGGTTTTGGAAAGGAACACACATGCAATGACTCTGGTGGTGGTTTAGGAAAGGAAGACACATGCAACGACTGTGGTGGATCCATGTGGTTTAGGAAAAGAAGACACATGCAATGACTCTTGTGGTGGTTTAATAAAGGAACACACATGCAATGACACTGGTGGATCTATGTGGTTTAGAAAAAGAAGACACATGCAATGACTTTGATGGTGGTTTAGGAAAGGAACACACATGCAATGACTCTAGAGGTGGTCTAGGAAAGGAAGACACATGCAATGACTCTGGTGGTGGTTTAGGAAAGGAACACATATTCAATGACTCTGGTGGTGGTTTTGGAAAAGAAGACACATGCAATGACTCTGGTGGTGGTTAATAAAGGAATACACGTGCAATGACTCTAGTGGTGGTTTAGGAAAAGAAGACACATGCAATGACGCTGGTGGTGGTTTAGGAAAGGAAGACAGATACAATGACTCTCATGCTGGTTTAAGAAAGGAACATACATGCAATGACACTCTTGGATACATGTGGTTTAGGAAAAGAAGACACATGAAATGACTCTGTTGGTTGTTTAGGAATGGAACACAGATGCAATGACTCTAGTGGTGGTTTAAGAAAGAAACACACATGCAATGACACTGGTGGATCCATGTGGTTTAGGAAAACAAGACACATGCAATGACTTTGGCGGTGTTTTAAGAAAGAAAGACACATAGACTCTGGTGTTGGTTTTGGAAAGGAACACACATGTAATGACTCTGGTGGTTGTTTAGGAAAGGTAGACACATGCAATGACACTGGTGGATCCATGTGGTTTAGGAAAAGAAGTCACATGCAATGACTCTGGTGGTGGTTTAGGAAAGGAATACACATGCAATGACTCTAGTGGTGGTTTAAGAAAGGAACACACATGCAATGACACTGGTGGATCCTTGTGGTTTAGGAAAAAGAAGAGACATGTAATGACTCTAGTGGTGGTTTAGGAAAGGAACACACATGCAATGACTCTGGTGGTGGTTAAGAAAGGAACACACACGCAATGACACCGGTGGATCCATGTGGTTTAGGAAAGTAACAAACATGCAATGACTCTAGTGGTGGTTTAGCAAAGTAACACACATGCAATGACTCTGGTGGTGGTTTCCGAAAGGAAGAAACATGTAGTGACTCTGGTGGTGGTTTTGGAAAGGAACACAAATGCAATGACTTTGGTGGTGGTTTAGGAAATGAAGACACATGCAATGACTGTGGTGGATCCATGTGGTTTAGGAAAATAAGACACATGCAATGTCTCTTGTGGTGGTTTAGGAAAGGAACACACATGCAATCACTCTGGTGGTGGTTTAAGAAAGGAACACACATGCAATGACACTGGTGGATCTATGTGGTTGAGAAAAAGAAGACACATGCAATGAATCTGGTGGTGGTTTGGGAAAGGAACACACATGCAATGACTTTGGAGGTGGTTTAGGAAAGGAAGACAAATGCAATGACTCTGGTGGTGATTTAGGAAAGGAACACATATTCAATGACTCTGGTGGTGGTTTAACAAAGGAAAACACATACAATGACTCTGGTGGTGGTTTAGGAAAAGAACACACATCCAATGACTCTAGAGGTGGTTTAGGAAAAGAACACACATTCAATGACTCTACTGGTGGTTTAGGAAAGGAACACACATGTAATGACTCTAGTCGTGGTTTAGGAAAAGAAGACACATGCAATGACTTGGATCCATATGGTTTAGGAAAAGAAGACACATGCAATGACACTGGTGGTGGTTTAGGAAAGGAACACATATGCAATGACTCCAGTGGTGGTTTAAGAAAGTAACAGACATGCAATGCCACTCATGGATCCCTGTGGTTTAGGATAGGAACACACATGCAACTACACTGGTGGATCTATGTGGTTTAGAAAAATAAGACACATGCAATGACTCTGGTGGTGGTTTTGGAATGGAACACACATGCAATGACTCTGGTGGTGGTTTAGGAAAGGAAGACACATTCAATGACTCTGGTGGCGGTTTAGGAAAGGAACACACATGTAATGACTCTGCTGGTGATTTAAGAAAGGAACACAGATGCAATGACTCTGGTGGTGGTTTTGGAATAGAACACAAATGCAATGACTCTTGTGGTGGTTTAGGAAATGAAGACACATGCAATGACTGTGGTGGATCCATGTGGTTTAGGAAAATAAGACACATGCAATGTCTCTTGTGGTGGTTTAGGAAAGGAACACACATGCAATGACTCTGGTGGTGGTTTAAGAAAGGAACACACATGCAATGACACTGGTTGATCCATGTGGTTTAGGAAAAGAAGACACATGCACTGACTCTAGTGGTGGTTTACGAAAGGAAGACACATGCAATGACTTTGGTGGTGGTTTTGGAAAGGAACACACATGCAATGACTCTGGTGGTGATATAGGAAAGGAAGACACATGCAATGACTGTGGTGGATCCATGTGGTTTTTAGAAAAGAAGTCACATGCAATGACTCTGGTGGTGCTTTAGGAAAGGAACAAACATGCAATGACTATGGTGGTGGTTGAAGAAAGGAACACACATGCAATGACACTAGTGGATCCATGTGGTTTAGGAAAAGAAGAGACATGCAATGACTCTGGTGGTGGTTTAGGAAAGGAACACACATGCAATGACTCTGGTGGTGGTTAAGAAAGGAACACACATTCAATGGCATTGGTGGATCCATGTGGTTTAGGAAAGGAGCACACATGCAATGACTCTTGTGGTCGTTTAGCAAAGTAACACACATGCAATGACTCTGGTGCTGGTTTAGGAAAGGAACACACTAGTAATGACACTGGTGGATCCATGTGGTTTAGCAATAGAAGACACATGCAATGACGCTGGTGGTGGTTTTGGAAAGGACCACACATGCAATGACTCCGGTGGTGGTTTAGGAAAGGAAGACACATGCAATGACTCGAGTGGTGGTTTAAGAAAGGAACACACATGCTTTGACACTGGTGGATCCATGTGGTTCAGGAAAATAAGACACATGAAATGACTCTGGTGGTGGTTTAGGAAAGGAACACACATGCAATGACTCTGGTGGATCGATGTGGTTTAGGAAAAGAAGACACATGCAATGACTCTGGTGGTGGTTTAGGCAAGGAAGACACATGCAATGACTCTGGTGGTGGTTTTGGAAAGGAACACACATGCAATGACTCTGGTGGTGGTTTAGGAAAGGAAGACACATGCAACGACTGTGGTGGATCCATGTGGTTTAGGAAAAGAAGACACATGCAATGACTCTTGTGGTGGTTTAAGAAAGGAACACACATGCAATGACACTGGTGGATCTATGAGGTTTAGAAAAAGAAGACACATGCAATGACTTTGATGGTGGTTTAGGAAAGGAACACACATGCAATGACTCTAGAGGTGGTCTAGGAAAGGAAGACACATGCAATGACTCTGGTGGTGGTTTAGGAAAGGAACACATATTCAATGACTCTGGTGGTGGTTTTGGAAAAGAAGACACATGCAATGACTCTGGTGGTGGTTAATAAAGGAACACACGTGCAATGACTCTAGTGGTGGTTTAGGAAAAGAAGACACATGCAATGACGCTGGTGGTGGTTTAGGAAAGGAAGACAGATACAATGACTCTCATGCTGGTTTAAGAAAGGAACATACATGCAATGTCACTCTTGGATACATGTGGTTTAGGAAAAGAAGACACATGAAATGACTCTGTTGGTTGTTTAGGAATGGAACACAGATGCAATGACTCTAGTGGTGGTTTAAGAAAGAAACACACATGCAATGACACTGGTGGATCCATGTGGTTTAGGAAAACAAGACACATGCAATGACTTTGGCGGTGTTTTAAGAAAGAAAGACACATAGACTCTGGTGTTGGTTTTGGAAAGGAACACACATGTAATGACTCTGGTGGTTGTTTAGGAAAGGTAGACACATGCAATGACACTGGTGGATCCATGTGGTTTAGGAAAAGAAGTCACATGCAATGACTCTGGTGGTGGTTTAGGAAAGGAATACACATGCAATGACTCTAGTGGTGGTTTAAGAAAGGAACACACATGCAATGACACTGGTGGATCCTTGTGGTTTAGGAAAAAGAAGAGACATGTAATGACTCTAGTGGTGGTTTAGGAAAGGAACACACATGCAATGACTCTGGTGGTGGTTAAGAAAGGAACACACACGCAATGACACTGGTGGATCCATGTGGTTTAGGAAAGTAACAAACATGCAATGACTCTAGTGGTGGTTTAGCAAAGTAACACACATGCAATGACTCTGGTGGTGGTTTCCGAAAGGAAGAAACATGTAGTGACTCTGGTGGTGGTTTTGGAAAGGAACACAAATGCAATGACTTTGGTGGTGGTTTAGGAAATGAAGACACATGCAATGACTGTGGTGGATCCATGTGGTTTAGGAAAATAAGACACATGCAATGTCTCTTGTGGTGGTTTAGGAAAGGAACACACATGCAATCACTCTGGTGGTGGTTTAAGAAAGGAACACACATGCAATGACACTGGTGGATCTATGTGGTTGAGAAAAAGAAGACACATGCAATGAATCTGGTGGTGGTTTGGGAAAGGAACACACATGCAATGACTTTGGAGGTGGTTTAGGAAAGGAAGACAAATGCAATGACTCTGGTGGTGATTTAGGAAAGGAACACATATTCAATGACTCTGGTGGTGGTTTAACAAAGGAAAACACATACAATGACTCTGGTGGTGGTTTAGGAAAAGAACACACATCCAATGACTCTAGAGGTGGTTTAGGAAAAGAACACACATTCAATGACTCTACTGGTGGTTTAGGAAAGGAACACACATGTAATGACTCTAGTCGTGGTTTAGGAAAAGAAGACACATGCAATGACTTGGATCCATATGGTTTAGGAAAAGAAGACACATGCAATGACACTGGTGGTGGTTTAGGAAAGGAACACATATGCAATGACTCCAGTGGTGGTTTAAGAAAGTAACAGACATGCAATGCCACTCATGGATCCCTGTGGTTTAGGATAGGAACACACATGCAACTACACTGGTGGATCTATGTGGTTTAGAAAAATAAGACACATGCAATGACTCTGGTGGTGGTTTTGGAATGGAACACACATGCAATGACTCTGGTGGTGGTTTAGGAAAGGAAGACACATTCAATGACTCTGGTGGCGGTTTAGGAAAGGAACACACATGTAATGACTCTGCTGGTGATTTAAGAAAGGAACACAGATGCAATGACTCTGGTGGTGGTTTTGGAATAGAACACAAATGCAATGACTCTTGTGGTGGTTTAGGAAATGAAGACACATGCAATGACTGTGGTGGATCCATGTGGTTTAGGAAAATAAGACACATGCAATGTCTTTTGTGGTGGTTTAGGAAAGGAACACACATGCAATGACTCTGGTGGTGGTTTAAGAAAGGAACACACATGCAATGACACTGGTTGATCCATGTGGTTTAGGAAAAGAAGACACATGCACTGACTCTAGTGGTGGTTTACGAAAGGAAGACACATGCAATGACTTTGGTGGTGGTTTTGGAAAGGAACACACATGCAATGACTCTGGTGGTGATATAGGAAAGGAAGACACATGCAATGACTGTGGTGGATCCATGTGGTTTTTAGAAAAGAAGTCACATGCAATGACTCTGGTGGTGCTTTAGGAAAGGAACAAACATGCAATGACTATGGTGGTGGTTGAAGAAAGGAACACACATGCAATGACACTAGTGGATCCATGTGGTTTAGGAAAAGAAGAGACATGCAATGACTCTAGTGGTGGTTTAGGAAAGGAACACACATGCAATGACTCTGGTGGTGGTTAAGAAAGGAACACACATTCAATGGCATTGGCGGATCCATGTGGTTTAGGAAAGGAGCACACATGCAATGACTCTTGTGGTCGTTTAGCAAAGTAACACACATGCATTGACTCTGGTGCTGGTTTAGGAAAGGAACACACTAGTAATGACACTAGTGGATCCATGTGGTTTAGCAATAGAAGACACATGCAATGACGCTGGTGGTGGTTTTGGAAAGGACCACACATGCAATGACTCCGGTGGTGGTTTAGGAAAGGAAGACACATGCAATGACTCGAGTGGTGGTTTAAGAAAGGAACACACATGCTTTGACACTGGTGGATCCATGTGGTTCAGGAAAATAAGACACATGAAATGACTCTGGTGGTGGTTTAGGAAAGGAACACACATGCAATGACTCTGGTGGATCGATGTGGTTTAGGAAAAGAAGACACATGCAATGACTCTGGTGGTGGTTTAGGCAAGGAAGACACATGCAATGACTCTGGTGGTGGTTTTGGAAAGGAACACACATGCAATGACTCTGGTGGTGGTTTAGGAAAGGAAGACACATGCAACGACTGTGGTGGATCCATGTGGTTTAGGAAAAGAAGACACATGCAATGACTCTTGTGGTGGTTTAAGAAAGGAACACACATGCAATGACACTGGTGGATCTATGTGGTTTAGAAAAAGAAGACACATGCAATGACTTTGATGGTGGTTTAGGAAAGGAACACACATGCAATGACTCTAGAGGTGGTCTAGGAAAGGAAGACACATGCAATGACTCTGGTGGTGGTTTAGGAAAGGAACACATATTCAATGACTCTGGTGGTGGTTTTGGAAAAGAAGACACATGCAATGACTCTGGTGGTGGTTAATAAAGGAACACACGTGCAATGACTCTAGTGGTGGTTTAGGAAAAGAAGACACATGCAATGACGCTGGTGGTGGTTTAGGAAAGGAAGACAGATACAATGACTCTCATGCTGGTTTAAGAAAGGAACATACATGCAATGACACTCTTGGATACATGTGGTTTAGGAAAAGAAGACACATGAAATGACTCTGTTGGTTGTTTAGGAATGGAACACAGATGCAATGACTCTAGTGGTGGTTTAAGAAAGAAACACACATGCAATGACACTGGTGTATCCATGTGGTTTAGGAAAACAAGACACATGCAATGACTCTGGCGGTGTTTTAAGAAAGAAAGACACACAGACTCTGGTGTTGGTTTTGGAAAGGAACACACATGTAATGACTCTGGTGGTTGTTTAGGAAAGGTAGACACATGCAATGACACTGGTGGATCCATGTGGTTTAGGAAAAGAAGTCACATGCAATGACTCTGGTGGTGGTTTAGGAAAGGAATACACATGCAATGACTCTAGTGGTGGTTTAAGAAAGGAACACACATGCAATGACACTGGTGGATCCTTGTGGTTTAGGAAAAAGAAGAGACATGTAATGACTCTAGTGGTGGTTTAGGAAAGGAACACACATGCAATGACTCTGGTGGTGGTTAAGAAAGGAACACACACGCAATGACACCGGTGGATCCATGTGGTTTAGGAAAGTAACAAACATGCAATGACTCTAGTGGTGGTTTAGCAAAGTAACACACATGCAATGACTCTGGTGGTGGTTTCCGAAAGGAAGAAACATGTAGTGACTCTGGTGGTGGTTTTGGAAAGGAACACAAATGCAATGACTTTGGTGGTGGTTTAGGAAATGAAGACACATGCAATGACTGTGGTGGATCCATGTGGTTTAGGAAAATAAGACACATGCAATGTCTCTTGTGGTGGTTTAGGAAAGGAACACACATGCAATCACTCTGGTGGTGGTTTAAGAAAGGAACACACATGCAATGACACTGGTGGATCTATGTGGTTGAGAAAAAGAAGACACATGCAATGAATCTGGTGGTGGTTTGGGAAAGGAACACACATGCAATGACTTTGGAGGTGGTTTAGGAAAGGAAGACAAATGCAATGACTCTGGTGGTGATTTAGGAAAGGAACACATATTCAATGACTCTGGTGGTGGTTTAACAAAGGAAAACACATACAATGACTCTGGTGGTGGTTTAGGAAAAGAACACACATCCAATGACTCTAGAGGTGGTTTAGGAAAAGAACACACATTCAATGACTCTACTGGTGGTTTAGGAAAGGAACACACATGTAATGACTCTAGTCGTGGTTTAGGAAAAGAAGACACATGCAATGACTTGGATCCATGTGGTTTAGGAAAAGAAGACACATGCAATGACACTGGTGGTGGTTTAGGAAAGGAACACATATGCAATGACTCCAGTGGTGGTTTAAGAAAGTAACAGACATGCAATGCCACTCATGGATCCCTGTGGTTTAGGATAGGAACACACATGCAACTACACTGGTGGATCTATGTGGTTTAGAAAAATAAGACACATGCAATGACTCTGGTGGTGGTTTTGGAATGGAACACACATGCAATGACTCTGGTGGTGGTTTAGGAAAGGAAGACACATTCAATGACTCTGGTGGCGGTTTAGGAAAGGAACACACATGTAATGACTCTGCTGGTGATTTAAGAAAGGAACACAGATGCAATGACTCTGGTGGTGGTTTTGGAATAGAACACAAATGCAATGACTCTTGTGGTGGTTTAGGAAATGAAGACACATGCAATGACTGTGGTGGATCCATGTGGTTTAGGAAAATAAGACACATGCAATGTCTCTTGTGGTGGTTTAGGAAAGGAACACACATGCAATGACTCTGGTGGTGGTTTAAGAAAGGAACACACATGCAATGACACTGGTTGATCCATGTGGTTTAGGAAAAGAAGACACATGCACTGACTCTAGTGGTGGTTTACGAAAGGAAGACACATGCAATGACTTTGGTGGTGGTTTTGGAAAGGAACACACATGCAATGACTCTGGTGGTGATATAGGAAAGGAAGACACATGCAATGACTGTGGTGGATCCATGTGGTTTTTAGAAAAGAAGTCACATGCAATGACTCTGGTGGTGCTTTAGGAAAGGAACAAACATGCAATGACTATGGTGGTGGTTGAAGAAAGGAACACACATGCAATGACACTAGTGGATCCATGTGGTTTAGGAAAAGAAGAGACATGCAATGACTCTGGTGGTGGTTTAGGAAAGGAACACACATGCAATGACTCTGGTGGTGGTGAAGAAAGGAACACACATTCAATGGCATTGGTGGATCCATGTGGTTTAGGAAAGGAGCACACATGCAATGACTCTTGTGGTCGTTTAGCAAAGTAACACACATGCAATGACTCTGGTGCTGGTTTAGGAAAGGAACACACTAGTAATGACACTGGTGGATCCATGTGGTTTAGCAATAGAAGACACATGCAATGACGCTGGTGGTGGTTTTGGAAAGGACCACACATGCAATGACTCCGGTGGTGGTTTAGGAAAGGAAGACACATGCAATGACTCGAGTGGTGGTTTAAGAAAGGAACACACATGCTTTGACACTGGTGGATCCATGTGGTTCAGGAAAATAAGACACATGAAATGACTCTGGTGGTGGTTTAGGAAAGGAACACACATGCAATGACTCTGGTGGATCGATGTGGTTTAGGAAAAGAAGACACATGCAATGACTCTGGTGGTGGTTTAGGCAAGGAAGACACATGCAATGACTCTGGTGGTGGTTTTGGAAAGGAACACACATGCAATGACTCTGGTGGTGGTTTAGGAAAGGAAGACACATGCAACGACTGTGGTGGATCCATGTGGTTTAGGAAAAGAAGACACATGCAATGACTCTTGTGGTGGTTTAAGAAAGGAACACACATGCAATGACACTGGTGGATCTATGTGGTTTAGAAAAAGAAGACACATGCAATGACTTTGATGGTGGTTTAGGAAAGGAACACACATGCAATGGCTCTAGAGGTGGTCTAGGAAAGGAAGACACATGCAATGACTCTGGTGGTGGTTTAGGAAAGGAACACATATTCAATGACTCGGGTGGTGGTTTTGGAAAAGAAGACACATGCAATGACTCTGGTGGTGGTTAATAAAGGAACACACGTGCAATGACTCTAGTGGTGGTTTAGGAAAAGAAGACACATGCAATGACGCTGGTGGTGGTTTAGGAAAGGAAGACAGATACAATGACTCTCATGCTGGTTTAAGAAAGGAACATACATGCAATGACACTCTTGGATACATGTGGTTTAGGAAAAGAAGACACATGAAATGACTCTGTTGGTTGTTTAGGAATGGAACACAGATGCAATGACTCTAGTGGTGGTTTAAGAAAGAAACACACATGCAATGACACTGGTGGATCCATGTGGTTTAGGAAAACAAGACACATGCAATGACTCTGGCGGTGTTTTAAGAAAGAAAGACACATAGACTCTGGTGTTGGTTTTGGAAAGGAACACACATGTAATGACTCTGGTGGTTGTTTAGGAAAGGTAGACACATGCAATGACACTGGTGGATCCATGTGGTTTAGGAAAAGAAGTCACATGCAATGACTCTGGTGGTGGTTTAGGAAAGGAATACACATGCAATGACTCTAGTGGTGGTTTAAGAAAGGAACACACATGCAATGACACTGGTGGATCCTTGTGGTTTAGGAAAAAGAAGAGACATGTAATGACTCTAGTGGTGGTTTAGGAAAGGAACACACATGCAATGACTCTGGTGGTGGTTAAGAAAGGAACACACACGCAATGACACCGGTGGATCCATGTGGTTTAGGAAAGTAACAAACATGCAATGACTCTAGTGGTGGTTTAGCAAAGTAACACACATGCAATGACTCTGGTGGTGGTTTCCGAAAGGAAGAAACATGTAGTGACTCTGGTGGTGGTTTTGGAAAGGAACACAAATGCAATGACTTTGGTGGTGGTTTAGGAAATGAAGACACATGCAATGACTGTGGTGGATCCATGTGGTTTAGGAAAATAAGACACATGCAATGTCTCTTGTGGTGGTTTAGGAAAGGAACACACATGCAATCACTCTGGTGGTGGTTTAAGAAAGGAACACACATGCAATGACACTGGTGGATCTATGTGGTTGAGAAAAAGAAGACACATGCAATGAATCTGGTGGTGGTTTGGGAAAGGAACACACATGCAATGACTTTGGAGGTGGTTTAGGAAAGGAAGACAAATGCAATGACTCTGGTGGTGATTTAGGAAAGGAACACATATTCAATGACTCTGGTGGTGGTTTAACAAAGGAAAACACATACAATGACTCTGGTGGTGGTTTAGGAAAAGAACACACATCCAATGACTCTAGAGGTGGTTTAGGAAAAGAACACACATTCAATGACTCTACTGGTGGTTTAGGAAAGGAACACACATGTAATGACTCTAGTCGTGGTTTAGGAAAAGAAGACACATGCAATGACTTGGATCCATGTGGTTTAGGAAAAGAAGACACATGCAATGACACTGGTGGTGGTTTAGGAAAGGAACACGTATGCAATGACTCCAGTGGTGGTTTAAGAAAGTAACAGACATGCAATGCCACTCATGGATCCCTGTGGTTTAGGATAGGAACACACATGCAACTACACTGGTGGATCTATGTGGTTTAGAAAAATAAGACACATGCAATGACTCTGGTGGTGGTTTTGGAATGGAACACACATGCAATGACTCTGGTGGTGGTTTAGGAAAGGAAGACACATTCAATGACTCTGGTGGCGGTTTAGGAAAGGAACACACATGTAATGACTCTGCTGGTGATTTAAGAAAGGAACACAGATGCAATGACTCTGGTGGTGGTTTTGGAATAGAACACAAATGCAATGACTCTTGTGGTGGTTTAGGAAATGAAGACACATGCAATGACTGTGGTGGATCCATGTGGTTTAGGAAAATAAGACACATGCAATGTCTCTTGTGGTGGTTTAGGAAAGGAACACACATGAAATGACTCTGGTGGTGGTTTAAGAAAGGAACACACATGCAATGACACTGGTTGATCCATGTGGTTTAGGAAAAGAAGACACATGCACTGACTCTAGTGGTGGTTTACGAAAGGAAGACACATGCAATGACTTTGGTGGTGGTTTTGGAAAGGAACACACATGCAATGACTCTGGTGGTGATATAGGAAAGGAAGACACATGCAATGACTGTGGTGGATCCATGTGGTTTTTAGAAAAGAAGTCACATGCAATGACTCTGGTGGTGCTTTAGGAAAGGAACAAACATGCAATGACTATGGTGGTGGTTGAAGAAAGGAACACACATGCAATGACACTAGTGGATCCATGTGGTTTAGGAAAAGAAGAGACATGCAATGACTCTGGTGGTGGTTTAGGAAAGGAACACACATGCAATGACTCTGGTGGTGGTTAAGAAAGGAACACACATTCAATGGCATTGGTGGATCCATGTGGTTTAGGAAAGGAGCACACATGCAATGACTCTTGTGGTCGTTTAGCAAAGTAACACACATGCAATGACTCTGGTGCTGGTTTAGGAAAGGAACACACTAGTAATGACACTGGTGGATCCATGTGGTTTAGCAATAGAAGACACATGCAATGACGCTGGTGGTGGTTTTGGAAAGGACCACACATGCAATGATTCCGTTGGTGGTTTAGGAAAGGAAGACACATGCAATGACTCGAGTGGTGGTTTAAGAAAGGAACACACATGCTTTGACACTGGTGGATCCATGTGGTTCAGGAAAATAAGACACATGAAATGACTCTGGTGGTGGTTTAGGAAAGGAACACACATGCAATGACTCTGGTGGATCGATGTGGTTTAGGAAAAGAAGACACATGCAATGACTCTGGTGGTGGTTTAGGCAAGGAAGACACATGCAATGACTCCGGTGGTGGTTTTGGAAAGGAACACACATGCAATGACTCTGGTGGTGGTTTAGGAAAGGAAGACACATGCAACGACTGTGGTGGATCTATGTGGTTTAGGAAAAGAAGACACATGCAATGACTCTTGTGGTGGTTTAAGAAAGGAACACACATGCAATGACACTGGTGGATCTATGTGGTTTAGAAAAAGAAGACACATGCAATGACTTTGATGGTGGTTTAGGAAAGGAAGACACATGCAATGGCTCTAAAGGTGGTCTAGGAAAGGAAGACACATGCAATGACTCTGGTGGTGGTTTAGGAAAGGAACACATATTCAATGACTCTGGTGGTGGTTTTGGAAAAGAAGACACATGCAATGACTCTGGTGGTGGTTAATAAAGGAACACACGTGCAATGACTCTAGTGGTGGTTTAGGAAAGGAAGACACATGCAATGACGCTGGTGGTGGTTTAGGAAAGGAAGACAGATACAATGACTCTCATGCTGGTTTAAGAAAGGAACATACATGCAATGACACTCTTGGATACATGTGGTTTAGGAAAAGAAGACACATGAAATGACTCTGTTGGTTGTTTAGGAATGGAACACAGATGCAATGACTCTAGTGGTGGTTTAAGAAAGAAACACACATGCAATGACACTGGTGGATCCA
Organism: Avena sativa; assembly: GCA_916181665.1. NCBI lineage: Eukaryota > Viridiplantae > Streptophyta > Magnoliopsida > Poales > Poaceae > Avena > Avena sativa. Next base: position 369,208,747 of record OV702291.1, on the reverse strand, counting down.
TGTGGTTTAGGAAAACAAGACACATGCAATGACTCTGGCGGTGTTTTAAGAAAGAAAGACACATGCAATGACTCTGGTGTTGGTTTTGGAAAGGAACACACATGTAATGACTCTGGTGGTTGTTTAGGAAAGGTAGACACATGCAATGACACTGGTGGATCCATGTGGTTTAGGAAAAGAAGTCACATGCAATGACTCTGGTGGTGGTTTAGGAAAGGAATACAAATGCAATGACTCTAGTGGTGGTTTAAGAAAGGAACACACATGCAATTACACTGGTGGATCCTTGTGGTTTAGGAAAAAGAAGAGACATGTAATGACTCTAGTGGTGGTTTAGGAAAGGAACACACATGCAATGACTCTGGTGGTGGTTAAGAAAGGAACACACACGCAATGACACCGGTGGATCCATGTGGTTTAGGAAAGTAACAAACATGCAATGACTCTAGTGGTGGTTTAGCAAAGTAACACACATGCAATGACTCTGGTGGTGGTTTCCGAAAGGAAGACACATGTAGTGACTCTGGTGGTGGTTTTGGAAAGGAACACAAATGCAATGACTTTGGTGGTGGTTTAGGAAATGAAGACACATGCAATGACTGTGGTGGATCCATGTGGTTTAGGAAAATAAGACACATGCAATGTCTCTTGTGGTGGTTTAGGAAAGGAACACACATGCAATCACTCTGGTGGTGGTTTAAGAAAGGAACACACATGCAATGACACTGGTGGATCTATGTGGTTGAGAAAAAGAAGACACATGCAATGAATCTGGTGGTGGTTTGGGAAAGGAACACACATGCAATGACTTTGGAGGTGGTTTAGGAAAGGAAGACAAATGCAATGACTCTGGTGGTGATTTAGGAAAGGAACACATATTCAATGACTCTGGTGGTGGTTTAACAAAGGAAAACACATACAATGACTCTGGTGGTGGTTTAGGAAAAGAACACACATCCAATGACTCTAGAGGTGGTTTAGGAAAAGAACACACATTCAAGGACTCTACTGGTGGTTTAGGAAAGGAACACACATGTAATGACTCTAGTCGTGGTTTAGGAAAAGAAGACACATGCAATGACTTGGATCCATGTGGTTTAGGAAAAGAAGACACATGCAATGACCGTGGTGGATCCATGTGGTTTAGGAAAATAATACACATGCAATGTCTCTTGTGGTGGTTTAGGAAAGGAACACACATGCAATGACTCTGGTGGTGGTTTAAGAAAGGAACACACATGCAATGACACTGGTTGATCCATGTGGTTTAGGAAAAGAAGACACATGCACTGACTCTAGTGGTGGTTTACGAAAGGAAGACACATGCAATGACTTTGGTGGTGGTTTTGGAAAGGAACACACATGCAATGACTCTGGTGGTGATATAGGAAAGGAAGACACATGCAATGACTGTGGTGGATCCATGTGGTTTTTAGAAAAGAAGTCACATGCAATGACTCTGGTGGTGCTTTAGGAAAGGAACAAACATGCAATGACTATGGTGGTGGTTGAAGAAAGGAACACACATGCAATGACACTAGTGGATCCATGTGGTTTAGGAAAAGAAGAGACATGCAATGACTCTGGTGGTGGTTTAGGAAAGGAACACACATGCAATGACTCTGGTGGTGGTTAAGAAAGGAACACACATTCAATGGCATTGGTGGATCCATGTGGTTTAGGAAAGGAGCACACATGCAATGACTCTTGTAGTCGTTTAGCAAAGTAACACACATGCAATGACTCTGGTGCTGGTTTAGGAAAGGAACACACTAGTAATGACACTGGTGGATCCATGTGGTTTAGGAATAGAAGACACATGCAATGACGCTGGTGGTGGTTTTGGAAAGGACCACACATGCAATGACTCCGGTGGTGGTTTAGGAAAGGAAGACACATGCAATGACTCGATTGGTGGTTTAAGAAAGGAACACACATGCTTTGACACTGGTGGATCCATGTGGTTCAGGAAAATAAGACACATGAAATGACTCTGGTGGTGGTTTAGGAAAGGAACACACATGCAATGACTCTGGTGGATCGATGTGGTTTAGGAAAAGAAGACACATGCAATGACTCTGGTGGTGGTTTAGGCAAGGAAGACACATGCAATGACTCTGGTGGTGGTTTTGGAAAGGAACACACATGCAATGACTCTGGTGGTGGTTTAGGAAAGGAAGACACATGCAACGACTGTGGTGGATCCATGTGGTTTAGGAAAAGAAGACACATGCAATGACTCTTGTGGTGGTTTAAGAAAGGAACACACATGCAATGACACTGGTGGATCTATGTGGTTTAGAAAAAGAAGACACATGCAATGACTTTGATGGTGGTTTAGGAAAGGAACACACATGCAATGACTCTAGAGGTGGTCTAGGAAAGGAAGACACATGCAATGACTCTAGTGGTGGCTTAGGAAAGGAACACATATTCAATGACTCTGGTGGTGGTTTTGGAAAAGAAGACACATGCAATGACTCTGGTGGTGGTTAATAAAGGAACACACGTGCAATGACTCTAGTGGTGGTTTAGGAAAAGAAGACACATGCAATGACGCTGGTGGTGGTTTAGGAAAGGAAGACAGATACAATGACTCTCATGCTGGTTTAAGAAAGGAACATACATACAATGACACTCTTGGATACATGTGGTTTAGGAAAAGAAGACACATGAAATGACTCTGTTGGTGGTTTAGGAATGGAACACAGATGCAATGACTCTAGTGGTGGTTTAAGAAAGAAACACACATGCAATGACACTGGTGGATCCATGTGGTTTAGGAAAACAAGACACATGCAATGACTCTGGCGGTGTTTTAAGAAAGAAAGACACATGCAATGACTCTGGTGTTGGTTTTGGAAAGGAACACACATGTAATGACTCTGGTGGTTGTTTAGGAAAGGTAGACACATGCAATGACACTGGTGGATCCATGTGGTTTTGGAAAAGAAGTCACATGCAATGACTCTGGTGGTGGTTTAGGAAAGGAATACACATGCAATGACTCTAGTGGTGGTTTAAGAAAGGAACACACATGCAATGACACTGGTGGATCCTTGTGGTTTAGGAAAAAGAAGAGACATGCAATGACTCTAGTGGTGGTTTAGGAAAGGAACACACATGCAATGACTCTGGTGGTGGTTAAGTAAGGAACACACACGCAATGACACCGGTGGATCCATGTGGTCTAGGAAAGGAACAAACATGCAATGACTCTAGTGGTGGTTTAGCAAAGTAACACACATGCAATGACTCTGGTGGTGGTTTCCGAAAGGAAGACACATGTAGTGACTCTGGTGGTGGTTTTGGAAAGGAACACATATTCAATGACTCTTGTGGTGGTTTAACAAAGGAAAACACATACAATGACTCTGGTGGTGGTTTAGGAAAAGAACACACATCCAATGACTCTAGAGGTGGTTTAGGAAAAGAACACACATTCAATGACTCTACTGGTGGTTTAGGAAAGGAACACACATGTAATGACTCTAGTCGTGGTTTAGGAAAAGAAGACACATGCAATGACTTGGATCCATGTGATTTAGGAAAAGAAGACACATGCAATGACACTGGTGGTGGTTTAGGAAAGGAACACATATGCAATGACTCCAGTGGTGGTTTAAGAAAGTAACAGACATGCAATGCCACTCATGGATCCCTGTGGTTTAGGATAGGAACACACATGCAACTACACTGGTGGATCTATGTGGTTTAGAAAAATAAGACACATGCAATGACTCTGGTGGTGGTTTTGGAATGGAACACACATGCAATGACTCTGGTGGTGGTTTAGGAAAGGAAGACACATTCAATGACTCTGGTGGCGGTTTAGGAAAGGAACACACATGTAATGACTCTGCTGGTGATTTAAGAAAGGAACACAGATGCAATGACTCTGGTGGTGGTTTTGGAATAGAACACAAATGCAATGACTCTTGTGGTGGTTTAGGAAATGAAGACACATGCAATGACTGTGGTGGATCCATGTGGTTTAGGAAAATAAGACACATGCAATGTCTCTTGTGGTGGTTTAGGAAAGGAACACACATGCAATGACTCTGGTGGTGGTTTAAGAAAGGAACACACATGCAATGACACTGGTTGATCCATGTGGTTTAGGAAAAGAAGACACATGCACTGACTCTAGTGGTGGTTTACGAAAGGAAGACACATGCAATGACTTTGGTGGTGGTTTTGGAAAGGAACACACATGCAATGACTCTGGTGGTGATATAGGAAAGGAAGACACATGCAATGACTGTGGTGGATCCATGTGGTTTTTAGAAAAGAAGTCACATGCAATGACTCTGGTGGTGCTTTAGGAAAGGAACAAACATGCAATGACTATGGTGGTGGTTGAAGAAAGGAACACACATGCAATGACACTAGTGGATCCATGTGGTTTAGGAAAAGAAGAGACATGCAATGACTCTGGTGGTGGTTTAGGAAAGGAACACACATGCAATGACTCTGGTGGTGGTTAAGAAAGGAACACACATTCAATGGCATTGGTGGATCCATGTGGTTTAGGAAAGGAGCACACATGCAATGACTCTTGTGGTCGTTTAGCAAAGTAACACACATGCAATGACTCTGGTGCTGGTTTAGGAAAGGAACACACTAGTAATGACACTGGTGGATCCATGTGGTTTAGCAATAGAAGACACATGCAATGACGCTGGTGGTGGTTTTGGAAAGGACCACACATGCAATGATTCCGGTGGTGGTTTAGGAAAGGAAGACACATGCAATGACTCGAGTGGTGGTTTAAGAAAGGAACACACATGCTTTGACACTGGTGGATCCATGTGGTTCAGGAAAATAAGACACATAAAATGACTCTGGTGGTGGTTTAGGAAAGGAACACACATGCAATGACTCTGGTGGATCGATGTGGTTTAGGAAAAGAAGACACATGCAATGACTCTGGTGGTGGTTTAGGAAAGGAAGACACATGCAATGACTCTGGTGGTGGTTTTGGAAAGGAACACACATGCAATGACTCTGGTGGTGGTTTAGGAAAGGAAGACACATGCAACGACTGTGGTGGATCCATGTGGTTTAGGAAAAGAAGACACATGCAATGACTCTTGTGGTGCTTTAAGAAAGGAACACACATGCAATGACACTGGTGGATCTATGTGGTTTAGAAAAAGAAGACACATGCAATGACTTTGATGGTGGTTTAGGAAAGGAACACACATGCAATGGCTCTAAAGGTGGTCTAGGAAAGGAAGACACATGCAATGACTCTGGTGGTGGTTTAGGAAAGGAACACATATTCAATGACTCTGGTGGTGGTTTTGGAAAAGAAGACACATGCAATGACTCTGGTGGTGGTTAATAAAGGAACACACGTGCAATGACTCTAGTGGTGGTTTAGGAAAAGAAGACACATGCAATGACGCTGGTGGTGGTTTAGGAAAGGAAGACAGATACAATGACTCTCATGCTGGTTTAAGAAAGGAACATACATGCAATGACACTCTTGGATACATGTGGTTTAGGAAAAGAAGACACATGAAATGACTCTGTTGGTTGTTTAGGAATGGAACACAGATGCAATGACTCTAGTGGTGGTTTAAGAAAGAAACACACATGCAATGACACTGGTGGATCCATGTGGTTTAGGAAAACAAGACACATGCAATGACTCTGGCGGTGTTTTAAGAAAGAAAGACACATGCAATGACTCTGGTGTTGGTTTTGGAAAGGAACACACATGTAATGACTCTGGTGGTTGTTTAGGAAAGGTAGACACATGCAATGACACTGGTGGATCCATGTGGTTTAGGAAAAGAAGTCACATGCAATGACTCTAGTGGTGGTTTAGGAAAGGAATACACATGCAATGACTCTAGTGGTGGTTTAAGAAAGGAACACACATGCAATGACACTGGTGGATCCTTGTGGTTTAGGAAAAAGAAGAGACATGTAATGACTCTAGTGGTGGTTTAGGAAAGGAACACACATGCAATGACTCTGGTGGTGGTTAAGAAAGGAACACACACGCAATGACACCGGTGGATCCATGTGGTTTAGGAAAGTAACAAACATGCAATGACTCTAGTGGTGGTTTAGCAAAGTAACACACATGCAATGACTCTGGTGGTGGTTTCCGAAAGGAAGACACATGTAGTGACTCTGGTGGTGGTTTTGGAAAGGAACACAAATGCAATGACTTTGGTGGTGGTTTAGGAAATGAAGACACATGCAATGACTGTGGTGGATCCATGTGGTTTAGGAAAATAAGACACATGCAATGTCTCTTGTGGTGGTTTAGGAAAGGAACACACATGCAATCACTCTGGTGGTGGTTTAAGAAAGGAACACACATGCAATGACACTGGTGGATCTATGTGGTTGAGAAAAAGAAGACACATGCAATGAATCTGGTGGTGGTTTGGGAAAGGAACACACATGCAATGAATTTGGAGGTGGTTTAGGAAAGGAAGACAAATGCAATGACTCTGGTGGTGATTTAGGAAAGGAACACATATTCAATGACTCTGGTGGTGGTTTAACAAAGGAAAACACATACAATGACTCTGGTGGTGGTTTAGGAAAAGAACACACATCCAATGACTCTAGAGGTGGTTTAGGAAAAGAACACACATTCAATGACTCTACTGGTGGTTTAGGAAAGGAACACGCATGTAATGACTCTAGTCGTGGTTTAGGAAAAGAAGACACATGCAATGACTTGGATCCATGTGGTTTAGGAAAAGAAGACACATGCAATGACCGTGGTGGATCCATGTGGTTTAGGAAAATAAGACACATGCAATGTCTCTTGTGGTGGTTTAGGAAAGGAACACACATGCAATGACTCTGGTGGTGGTTTAATAAAGGAACACACATGCAATGACACTAGTTGATCCATGTGGTTTAGGAAAAGAAGACACATGCACTGACTCTAGTGGTGGTTTACGAAAGGAAGACACATGCAATGACTTTGGTGGTGGTTTTGGAAAGGAACACACATGCAATGACTCTGGTGGTGATATAGGAAAGGAAGACACATGCAATGACTGTGGTGGATCCATGTGGTTTTTAGAAAAGAAGTCACATGCAATGACTCTGGTGGTGCTTTAGGAAAGGAACAAACATGCAATGACTATGGTGGTGGTTGAAGAAAGGAACACACATGCAATGACACTAGTGGATCCATGTGGTTTAGGAAAAGAAGAGACATGCAATGACTCTGGTGGTGGTTTAGGAAAGGAACACACATGCAATGACTCTGGTGGTGGTTAAGAAAGGAACACACATTCAATGGCATTGGTGGATCCATGTGGTTTAGGAAAGGAGCACACATGCAATGACTCTTGTGGTCGTTGAACAAAGTAACACACATGCAATGACTCTGGTGCTGGTTTAGGAAAGGAACACACTAGTAATGACACTGGTGGATCCATGTGGTTTAGGAATAGAAGACACATGCAATGACGCTGGTGGTGGTTTTGGAAAGGACCACACATGCAATGACTCCAGTGGTGGTTTAGGAAAGGAAGACACATGCAATGACTCGAGTGGTGGTTTAAGAAAGGAACACACATGCTTTGACACTGGTGGATCCATGTGGTTCAGGAAAATAAGACACATGAAATGACTCTGGTGGTGGTTTAGGAAAGGAACACACATGCAATGACTCTGGTGGATCGATGTGGTTTAGGAAAAGAAGACACATGCAATGACTCTGGTGGTGGTTTAGGCAAGGAAGACACATGCAATGACTCTGGTGGTGGTTTTGGAAAGGAACACACATGCAATGACTCTGGTGGTGGTTTAGGAAAGGAAGACACATGCAACGATTGTGGTGGATCCATGTGGTTTAGGAAAAGAAGACACATGCAATGACTCTTGTGGTGGTTTAAGAAAGGAACACACATGCAATGACACTGGTGGATCTATGTGGTTTAGAAAAAGAAGACACATGCAATGACTTTGATGGTGGTTTAGGAAAGGAACACACATGCAATGACTCTAGAGGTGATCTAGGAAAGGAAGACACATGCAATGACTCTAGTGGTGGTTTAGGAAAGGAACACATATTCAATGACTCTGGTGGTGGTTTTGGAAAAGAAGACACATGCAATGACTCTGGTGGTGGTTAATAAAGGAACACACGTGCAATGACTCTAGTGGTGGTTTAGGAAAAGAAGACACATGCAATGACGCTGGTGCTGGTTTAGGAAAGGAAGACAGATACAATGACTCTCATGCTGGTTTAAGAAAGGAACATACATGCAATGACACTCTTGGATACATGTGGTTTAGGAAAAGAAGACACATGAAATGACTCTGTTGGTGGTTTAGGAATGGAACACAGATGCAATGACTCTAGTGGTGGTTTAAGAAAGAAACACACATGCAATGACACTGGTGGATCCATGTGGTTTAGGAAAACAAGACACATGCAATGACTCTGGCGGTGTTTTAAGAAAGAAAGACACATGCAATGACTCTGGTGTTGGTTTTGGAAAGGAACACACATGTAATGACTCTGGTGGTTGTTTAGGAAAGGTAGACACATGCAATGACACTGGTGGATCCATGTGGTTTTGGAAAAGAAGTCACATGCAATGACTCTGGTGGTGGTTTAGGAAAGGAGTACACATGCAATGACTCTAGTGGTGGTTTAAGAAAGGAACACACATGCAATGACACTGGTGGATCCTTGTGGTTTAGGAAAAAGAAGAGACATGCAATGACTCTAGTGGTGGTTTAGGAAAGGAACACACATGCAATGACTCTGGTGGTGGTTAAGTAAGGAACACACACGCAATGACACCGGTGGATCCATGTGGTCTAGGAAAGGAACAAACATGCAATGACTCTAGTGGTGGTTTAGCAAAGTAACACACATGCAATGACTCTGGTGGTGGTTTCCGAAAGGAAGACACATGTAGTGACTCTGGTGGTGGTTTTGGAAAGGAACACATATTCAATGACTCTGGTGGTGGTTTAACAAAGGAAAACACATACAATGACTCTGGTGGTGGTTTAGGAAAAGAACACACATCCAATGACTCTAGAGGTGGTTTAGGAAAAGAACACACATTCAATGACTCTACTGGTGGTTTAGGAAAGGAACACACATGTAATGACTCTAGTCGTGGTTTAGGAAAAGAAGACACATGCAATGACTTGGATCCATGTGGTTTAGGAAAAGAAGACACATGCAATGACACTGGTGGTGGTTTAGGAAAGGAACACATATGCAATGACTCTAGTGGTGGTTTAAGAAAGTAACAGACATGCAATGCCACTCATGGATCCCTGTGGTTTAGGATAGGAACACACATGCAACTACACTGGTGGATCTATGTGGTTTAGAAAAATAAGACACATGCAATGACTCTGGTGGTGGTTTTGGAATGGAACACACATGCAATGACTCTGGTGGTGGTTTAGGAAAGGAAGACACATTCAATGACTCTGGTGGCGGTTTAGGAAAGGAACACACATGTAATGACTCTGCTGGTGATTTAAGAAAGGAACACAGATGCAATGACTCTGGTGGTGGTTTTGGAATAGAACACAAATGCAATGACTCTTGTGGTGGTTTAGGAAATGAAGACACATGCAATGACTGTGGTGGATCCATGTGGTTTAGGAAAATAAGACACATGCAATGTCTCTTGTGGTGGTTTAGGAAAGGAACACACATGCAATGACTCTGGTGGTGGTTTAAGAAAGGAACACACATGCAATGACACTGGTTGATCCATGTGGTTTAGGAAAAGAAGACACATGCACTGGCTCTAGTGGTGGTTTACGAAAGGAAGACACATGCAATGACTTTGGTGGTGGTTTTGGAAAGGAACACACATGCAATGTCTCTGGTGGTGATATAGGAAAGGAAGACACATGCAATGACTGTGGTGGATCCATGTGGTTTTTAGAAAAGAAGTCACATGCAATGACTCTGGTGGTGCTTTTGGAAAGGAACAAACATGCAATGACTATGGTGGTGGTTGAAGAAAGGAACACACATGCAATGACACTAGTGGATCCATGTGGTTTAGGAAAAGAAGAGACATGCAATGACTCTGGTGGTGGTTTAGGAAAGGAACACACATGCAATGACTCTGGTGGTGGTTAAGAAAGGAACACACATTCAATGGCATTGGTGGATCCATGTGGTTTAGGAAAGGAGCACACATGCAATGACTCTTGTGGTCGTTTAGCAAAGTAACACACATGCAATGACTCTGGTGCTGGTTTAGGAAAGGAACACACTAGTAATGACACTGGTGGATCCATGTGGTTTAGGAATCGAAGACACATGCAATGACGCTGGTGGTGGTTTTGGAAAGGACCACACATGCAATGACTCCGGTGGTGGTTTAGGAAAGGAAGACACATGCAATGACTCGAGTGGTGGTTTAAGAAAGGAACACACATGCTTTGACACTGGTGGATCCATGTGGTTCAGGAAAATAAGACACATGAAATGACTCTGGTGGTGGTTTAGGAAAGGAACACACATGCAATGACTCTGGTGGATCGATGTGGTTTAGGAAAAGAAGACACATGCAATGACTCTGTTGGTGGTTTAGGCAAGGAAGACACATGCAATGACTCTGGTGGTGGTTTTGGAAAGGAACACACATGCAATGACTCTGGTGGTGTTTTAGGAAAGGAAGACACATGCAACGACTGTGGTGGATCCATGTGGTTTAGGAAAAGAAGACACATGCAATGACTCTTGTGGTGGTTTAAGAAAGGAACACACATGCAATGACACTGGTGGATCTATGTGGTTTAGAAAAAGAAGACACATGCAATGACTTTGATGGTGGTTTAGGAAAGGAACACACATGCAATGACTCTAGAGGTGGTCTAGGAAAGGAAGACACATGCAATGACTCTAGTGGTGGTTTAGGAAAGGAACACATATTCAATGACTCTGGTGGTGGTTTTGGAAAAGAAGACACATGCAATGACTCTGGTGGTGGTTAATAAAGGAACACACGTGCAATGACTCTAGTGGTGGTTTAGGAAAAGAAGACACATGCAATGACGCTGGTGGTGGTTTAGGAAAGGGAGACAGATACAATGACTCTCATGCTGGTTTAAGAAAGGAACATACATACAATGACACTCTTGGATACATGTGGTTTAGGAAAACAAGACACATGAAATGACTCTGTTGGTGGTTTAGGAATGGAACACAGATGCAATGACTCTAGTGGTGGTTTAAGAAAGAAACACACATGCAATGACACTGGTGGATCCATGTGGTTTAGGAAAACAAGACACATGCAATGACTCTGGCGGTGTTTTAAGAAAGAAAGACACATGCAATGACTCTGGTGTTGGTTTTGGAAAGGAACACACATGTAATGACTCTGGTGGTTGTTTAGGAAAGGTAGACACATGCAATGACACTGGTGGATCCATGTGGTTTTGGAAAAGAAGTCACATGCAATGACTCTGGTGGTGGTTTAGGAAAGGAATACACATGCAATGACTCTAGTGGTGGTTTAAGAAAGGAACACACATGCAATGACACTGGTGGATCCTTGTGGTTTAGGAAAAAGAAGAGACATGCAATGACTCTAGTGGTGGTTTAGGAAAGGAACACACATGCAATGACTCTGGTGGTGGTTAAGTAAGGAACACACACGCAATGACACCGGTGGATCCATGTGGTCTAGGAAAGGAACAAACATGCAATGACTCTAGTGGTGGTTTAGCAAAGTAACACACATGCAATGACTCTGGTGGTGGTTTCCGAAAGGAAGACACATGTAGTGACTCTGGTGGTGGTTTTGGAAAGGAACACATATTCAATGACTCTGGTGGTGGTTTAACAAAGGAAAACACATACAATGACTCTGGTGGTGGTTTAGGAAAAGAACACACATCCAATGACTCTAGAGGTGGTTTAGGAAAAGAACACACATTCAATGACTCTACTGGTGGTTTAGGAAAGGAACACACATGTAATGACTCTAGTCGTGGTTTAGGAAAAGAAGACACATGCAATGACTTGGATCCATGTGGTTTAGGAAAAGAAGACACATGCAATGACACTGGTGGTGGTTTAGGAAAGGAACACATATGCAATGACTCCAGTGGTGGTTTAAGAAAGTAACAGACATGCAATGCCACTCATGGATCCCTGTGGTTTAGGATAGGAACACACATGCAACTACACTGGTGGATCTATGTGGTTTAGAAAAATAAGACACATGCAATGACTCTGGTGGTGGTTTTGGAATGGAACACACATGCAATGACTCTGGTGGTGGTTTAGGAAAGGAAGACACATTCAATGACTCTGGTGGCGGTTTAGGAAAGGAACACACATGTAATGACTCTGCTGGTGATTTAAGAAAGGAACACAGATGCAATGACTCTGGTGGTGGTTTTGGAATAGAACACAAATGCAATGACTCTTGTGGTGGTTTAGGAAATGAAGACACATGCAATGACTGTGGTGGATCCATGTGGTTTAGGAAAATAAGACACATGCAATGTCTCTTGTGGTGGTTTAGGAAAGGAACACACATGCAATGACTCTGGTGGTGGTTTAAGAAAGGAACACACATGCAATGACACTGGTTGATCCATGTGGTTTAGGAAAAGAAGACACATGCACTGGCTCTAGTGGTGGTTTACGAAAGGAAGACACATGCAATGACTTTGGTGGTGGTTTTGGAAAGGAACACACATGCAATGACTCTGGTGGTGATATAGGAAAGGAAGACACATGCAATGACTGTGGTGGATCCATGTGGTTTTTAGAAAAGAAGTCACATGCAATGACTCTGGTGGTGCTTTAGGAAAGGAACAAACATGCAATGACTATGGTGGTGGTTGAAGAAAGGAACACACATGCAATGACACTAGTGGATCCATGTGGTTTAGGAAAAGAAGAGACATGCAATGACTCTGGTGGTGGTTTAGGAAAGGAACACACATGCAATGACTCTGGTGGTGGTTAAGAAAGGAACACACATTCAATGGCATTGGTGGATCCATGTGGTTTAGGAAAGGAGCACACATGCAATGACTCTTGTGGTCGTTTAGCAAAGTAACACACATGCAATGACTCTGGTGCTGGTTTAGGAAAGGAACACACTAGTAATGACACTGGTGGATCCATGTGGTTTAGGAATAGAAGACACATGCAATGACGCTGGTGGTGGTTTTGGAAAGGACCACACATGCAATGACTCCGGTGGTGGTTTAGGAAAGGAAGACACATGCAATGACTCGAGTGGTGGTTTAAGAAAGGAACACACATGCTTTGACACTGGTGGATCCATGTGGTTCAGGAAAATAAGACACATGAAATGACTCTGGTGGTGGTTTAGGAAAGGAACACACATGCAATGACTCTGGTGGATCGATGTGGTTTAGGAAAAGAAGACACATGCAATGACTCTGGTGGTGGTTTAGGCAAGGAAGACACATGCAATGACTCTGGTGGTGGTTTTGGAAAGGAACACACATGCAATGACTCTGGTGGTGGTTTAGGAAAGGAAGACACATGCAACGACTGTGGTGGATCCACGTGGTTTAGGAAAAGAAGATACATGCAATGACTCTTGTGGTGGTTTAAGAAAGGAACACACATGCAATGACACTGGTGGATCTATGTGGTTTAGAAAAAGAAGACACATGCAATGACTTTGATGGTGGTTTAGGAAAGGAACACACATGCAATGACTCTAGAGGTGGTCTAGGAAAGGAAGACACATGCAATGACTCTAGTGGTGGTTTAGGAAAGGAACACATATTCAATGACTCTGGTGGTGGTTTTGGAAAAGAAGACACATGCAATGACTCTGGTGGTGGTTAATAAAGGAACACACGTGCAATGACTCTAGTGGTGGTTTAGGAAAAGAAGACACATGCAATGACGCTGGTGGTGGTTTAGGAAAGGGAGACAGATACAATGACTCTCATGCTGGTTTAAGAAAGGAACATACATGCAATGACACTCTTGGATACATGTGGTTTAGGAAAACAAGACACATGAAATGACTCTGTTGGTGGTTTAGGAATGGAACACAGATGCAATGACTCTAGTGGTGGTTTAAGAAAGAAACACACATGCAATGACACTGGTGGATCCATGTGGTTTAGGAAAACAAGACACATGCAATGACTCTGGCGGTGTTTTAAGAAAGAAAGACACATGCAATGACTCTGGTGTTGGTTTTGGAAAGGAACACACATGTAATGACTCTGGTGGTTGTTTAGGAAAGGTAGACACATGCAATGACACTGGTGGATCCATGTGGTTTTGGAAAAGAAGTCACATGCAATGACTCTGGTGGTGGTTTAGGAAAGGAATACACATGCAATGACTCTAGTGGTGGTTTAAGAAAGGAACACACATGCAATGACACTGGTGGATCCTTGTGGTTTAGGAAAAAGAAGAGACATGCAATGACTCTATTGGTGGTTTAGGAAAGGAACACACATGCAATGACTCTGGTGGTGGTTAAGTAAGGAACACACACGCAATGACACCGGTGGATCCATGTGGTCTAGGAAAGGAACAAACATGCAATGACTCTAGTGGTGGTTTAGCAAAGTAACACACATGCAATGACTCTGGTGGTGGTTTCCGAAAGGAAGACACATGTAGTGACTCTGGTGGTGGTTTTGGAAAGGAACACATATTCAATGACTCTGGTGGTGGTTTAACAAAGGAAAACACATACAATGACTCTGGTGGTGGTTTAGGAAAAGAACACACATCCAATGACTCTAGAGGTGGTTTAGGAAAAGAACACACATTCAATGACTCTACTGGTGGTTTAGGAAAGGAACACACATGTAATGACTCTAGTCGTGGTTTAGGAAAAGAAGACACATGCAATGACTTGGATCCATGTGGTTTAGGAAAAGAAGACACATGCAATGACACTGGTGGTGGTTTAGGAAAGGAACACATATGCAATGACTCCAGTGGTGGTTTAAGAAAGTAACAGACATGCAATGCCACTCATGGATCCCTGTGGTTTAGGATAGGAACACACATGCAACTACACTGGTGGATCTATGTGGTTTAGAAAAATAAGACACATGCAATGACTCTGGTGGTGGTTTTGGAATGGAACACACATGCAATGACTCTGGTGGTGGTTTAGGAAAGGAAGACACATTCAATGACTCTGGTGGCGGTTTAGGAAAGGAACACACATGTAATGACTCTGCTGGTGATTTAAGAAAGGAACACAGATGCAATGACTCTGGTGGTGGTTTTGGAATAGAACACAAATGCAATGACTCTTGTGGTGGTTTAGGAAATGAAGACACATGCAATGACTGTGGTGGATCCATGTGGTTTAGGAAAATAAGACACATGCAATGTCTCTTGTGGTGGTTTAGGAAAGGAACACACATGCAATGACTCTGGTGGTGGTTTAAGAAAGGAACACACATGCAATGACACTGGTTGATCCATGTGGTTTAGGAAAAGAAGACACATGCACTGACTCTAGTGGTGGTTTACGAAAGGAAGACACATGCAATGACTTTGGTGGTGGTTTTGGAAAGGAACACACATGCAATGACTCTGGTGGTGATATAGGAAAGGAAGACACATGCAATGACTGTGGTGGATCCATGTGGTTTTTAGAAGAGAAGTCACATGCAATGACTCTGGTGGTGCTTTAGGAAAGGAACAAACATGCAATGACTATGGTGGTGGTTGAAGAAAGGAACACACATGCAATGACACTAGTGGATCCATGTGGTTTAGGAAAAGAAGAGACATGCAATGACTCTGGTGGTGGTTTAGGAAAGGAACACACATGCAATGACTCTGGTGGTGGTTAAGAAAGGAACACACATTCAATGGCATTGGTGGATCCATGTGGTTTAGGAAAGGAGCACACATGCAATGACTCTTGTGGTCGTTTAGCAAAGTAACACACATGCAATGACTCTGGTGCTGGTTTAGGAAAGGAACACACTAGTAATGACACTGGTGGATCCATGTGGTTTAGCAATAGAAGACACATGCAATGACGCTGGTGGTGGTTTTGGAAAGGACCACACATGCAATGATTCCGGTGGTGGTTTAGGAAAGTAAGACACATGCAATGACTCGAGTGGTGGTTTAAGAAAGGAACACACATGCTTTGACACTGGTGGATCCATGTGGTTCAGGAAAATAAGACACATGAAATGACTCTGGTGGTGGTTTAGGAAAGGAACACACATGCAATGACTCTGGTGGATCGATGTGGTTTAGGAAAAGAAGACACATGCAATGACTCTGGTGGTGGTTTAGGCAAGGAAGACACATGCAATGACTCTGGTGGTGGTTTTGGAAAGGAACACACATGCAATGACTCTGGTGGTGGTTTAGGAAAGGAAGACACATGCAACGACTGTGGTGGATCCATGTGGTTTAGGAAAAGAAGACACATGCAATGACGCTGGTGGTGGTTTAGGAAAGGAAGACAGATACAATGACTCTCATGCTGGTTTAAGAAAGGAACATACATGCAATGACACTCTTGGATACATGTGGTTTAGGAAAAGAAGACACATGAAATGACTCTGTTGGTTGTTTAGGAATGGAACACAGATGCAATGACTCTAGTGGTGGTTTAAGAAAGAAACACACATGCAATGACACTGGTGGATCCATGTGGTTTAGGAAAACAAGACACATGCAATGACTCTGGCGGTGTTTTAAGAAAGAAAGACACATGCAATGACTCTGGTGTTGGTTTTGGAAAGGAACACACATGTAATGACTCTGGTGGTTGTTTAGGAAAGGTAGACACATGCAATGACACTGGTGGATCCATGTGGTTTAGGAAAAGAAGTCACATGCAATGACTCTGGTGGTGGTTTAGGAAAGGAATACACATGCAATGACTCTAGTGGTGGTTTAAGAAAGGAACACACATGCAATGACACTGGTGGATCCTTGTGGTTTAGGAAAAAGAAGAGACATGTAATGACTCTAGTGGTGGTTTAGGAAAGGAACACACATGCAATGACTCTGGTGGTGGTTAAGAAAGGAACACACACGCAATGACACCGGTGGATCCATGTGGTTTAGGAAAGTAACAAACATGCAATGACTCTAGTGGTGGTTTAGCAAAGTAACACACATGCAATGACTCTGGTGGTGGTTTCCGAAAGGAAGACACATGTAGTGACTCTGGTGGTGGTTTTGGAAAGGAACACAAATGCAATGACTTTGGTGGTGGTTTAGGAAATGAAGACACATGCAATGACTGTGGTGGATCCATGTGGTTTAGGAAAATAAGACACATGCAATGTCTCTTGTGGTGGTTTAGGAAAGGAACACACATGCAATCACTCTGGTGGTGGTTTAAGAAAGGAACACACATGCAATGACACTGGTGGATCTATGTGGTTGAGAAAAAGAAGACACATGCAATGAATCTGGTGGTGGTTTGGGAAAGGAACACACATGCAATGACTTTGGAGGTGGTTTAGGAAAGGAAGACAAATGCAATGACTCTGGTGGTGATTTAGGAAAGGAACACATATTCAATGACTCTGGTGGTGGTTTAACAAAGGAAAACACATACAATGACTCTGGTGGTGGTTTAGGAAAAGAACACACATCCAATGACTCTAGAAGTGGTTTAGGAAAAGAACACACATTCAATGACTCTACTGGTGGTTTAGGAAAGGAACACACATGTAATGACTCTAGTCGTGGTTTAGGAAAAGAAGACACATGCAATGACTTGGATCCATGTGGTTTAGGAAAAGAAGACACATGCAATGACTGTGGTGGATCCATGTGGTTTAGGAAAATAAGACACATGCAATGTCTCTTGTGGTGGTTTAGGAAAGGAACACACATGCAATGACTCTGGTGGTGGTTTAAGAAAGGAACACACATGCAATGACACTGGTTGATCCATGTGGTTTAGGAAAAGAAGACACATGCACTGACTCTAGTGGTGGTTTACGGAAGGAAGACACATGCAATGACTTTGGTGGTGGTTTTGGAAAGGAACACACATGCAATGACTCTGGTGGTGATATAGGAAAGGAAGACACATGCAATGACTGTGGTGGATCCATGTGGTTTTTAGAAAAGAAGTCACATGCAATGACTCTGGTGGTGCTTTAGGAAAGGAACAAACATGCAATGACTATGGTGGTGGTTGAAGAAAGGAACACACATGCAATGACACTAGTGGATCCATGTGGTTTAGGAAAAGAAGAGACATGCAATGACTCTGGTGGTGGTTTAGGAAAGGAACACACATGCAATGACTCTGGTGGTGGTTAAGAAAGGAACACACATTCAATGGCATTGGTGGATCCATGTGGTTTAGGAAAGGAGCACACATGCAATGACTCTTGTGGTCGTTTAGCAAAGTAACACACATGCAATGAATCTGGTGCTGGTTTAGGAAAGGAACACACTAGTAATGACACTGGTGGATCCATGTGGTTTAGGAATAGAAGACACATGCAATGACGCTGGTGGTGGTTTTGGAAAGGACCACACATGCAATGACTCCGGTGGTGGTTTAGGAAAGGAAGACACATGCAATGACTCGAGTGGTGGTTTAAGAAAGGAACACACATGCTTTGACACTGGTGGATCCATGTGGTTCAGGAAAATAAGACACATGAAATGACTCTGGTGGTGGTTTAGGAAAGGAACACACATGCAATGACTCTGGTGGATCGATGTGGTTTAGGAAAAGAAGACACATGCAATGACTCTGTTGGTGGTTTAGGCAAGGAAGACACATGCAATGACTCTGGTGGTGGTTTTGGAAAGGAACACACATGCAATGACTCTGGTGGTGGTTTAGGAAAGGAAGACACATGCAACGACTGTGGTGGATCCATGTGGTTTAGGAAAAGAAGACACATGCAATGACGCTGGTGGTGGTTTAGGAAAGGAAGACAGATACAATGACTCTCATGCTGGTTTAAGAAAGGAACATACATGCAATGACACTCTTGGATACATGTGGTTTAGGAAAAGAAGACACATGAAATGACTCTGTTGGTTGTTTAGGAATGGAACACAGATGCAATGACTCTAGTGGTGGTTTAAGAAAGAAACACACATGCAATGACACTGGTGGATCCATGTGGTTTAGGAAAACAAGACACATGCAATGACTCTGGCGGTGTTTTAAGAAAGAAAGACACATGCAATGACTCTGGTGTTGGTTTTGGAAAGGAACACACATGTAATGACTCTGGTGGTTGTTTAGGAAAGGTAGACACATGCAATGACACTGGTGGATCCATGTGGTTTAGGAAAAGAAGTCACATGCAATGACTCTGGTGGTGGTTTAGGAAAGGAATACACATGCAATGACTCTAGTGGTGGTTTAAGAAAGGAACACACATGCAATGACACTGGTGGATCCTTGTGGTTTAGGAAAAAGAAGAGACATGTAATGACTCTAGTGGTGGTTTAGGAAAGGAACACACATGCAATGACTCTGGTGGTGGTTAAGAAAGGAACACACACGCAATGACACCGGTGGATCCATGTGGTTTAGGAAAGTAACAAACATGCAATGACTCTAGTGGTGGTTTAGCAAAGTAACACACATGCAATGACTCTGGTGGTGGTTTCCGAAAGGAAGACACATGTAGTGACTCTGGTGGTGGTTTTGGAAAGGAACACAAATGCAATGACTTTGGTGGTGGTTTAGGAAATGAAGACACATGCAATGACTGTGGTGGATCCATGTGGTTTAGGAAAATAAGACACATGCAATGTCTCTTGTGGTGGTTTAGGAAAGGAACACACATGCAATCACTCTGGTGGTGGTTTAAGAAAGGAACACACATGCAATGACACTGGTGGATCTATGTGGTTGAGAAAAAGAAGACACATGCAATGAATCTGGTGGTGGTTTGGGAAAGGAACACACATGCAATGACTTTGGAGGTGGTTTAGGAAAGGAAGACAAATGCAATGACTCTGGTGGTGATTTAGGAAAGGAACACATATTCAATGACTCTGGTGGTGGTTTAACAAAGGAAAACACATACAATGACTCTGGTGGTGGTTTAGGAAAAGAACACACATCCAATGACTCTAGAAGTGGTTTAGGAAAAGAACACACATTCAATGACTCTACTGGTGGTTTAGGAAAGGAACACACATGTAATGACTCTAGTCGTGGTTTAGGAAAAGAAGACACATGCAATGACTTGGATCCATGTGGTTTAGGAAAAGAAGACACATGCAATGACTGTGGTGGATCCATGTGGTTTAGGAAAATAAGACACATGCAATGTCTCTTGTGGTGGTTTAGGAAAGGAACACACATGCAATGACTCTGGTGGTGGTTTAAGAAAGGAACACACATGCAATGACACTGGTTGATCCATGTGGTTTAGGAAAAGAAGACACATGCACTGACTCTAGTGGTGGTTTACGAAAGGAAGACACATGCAATGACTTTGGTGGTGGTTTTGGAAAGGAACACACATGCAATGACTCTGGTGGTGATATAGGAAAGGAAGACACATGCAATGACTGTGGTGGATCCATGTGGTTTTTAGAAAAGAAGTCACATGCAATGACTCTGGTGGTGCTTTAGGAAAGGAACAAACATGCAATGACTATGGTGGTGGTTGAAGAAAGGAACACACATGCAATAACACTAGTGGATCCATGTGGTTTAGGAAAAGAAGAGACATGCAATGACTCTGGTGGTGGTTTAGGAAAGGAACACACATGCAATGACTCTGGTGGTGGTTAAGAAAGGAACACACATTCAATGGCATTGGTGGATCCATGTGGTTTAGGAAAGGAGCACACATGCAATGACTCTTGTGGTCGTTTAGCAAAGTAACACACATGCAATGAATCTGGTGCTGGTTTAGGAAAGGAACACACTAGTAATGACACTGGTGGATCCATGTGGTTTAGGAATAGAAGACACATGCAATGACGCTGGTGGTGGTTTTGGAAAGGACCACACATGCAATGACTCCGGTGGTGGTTTAGGAAAGGAAGACACATGCAATGACTCGAGTGGTGGTTTAAGAAAGGAACACACATGCTTTGACACTGGTGGATCCATGTGGTTCAGGAAAATAAGACACATGAAATGACTCTGGTGGTGGTTTAGGAAAGGAACACACATGCAATGACTCTGGTGGATCGATGTGGTTTAGGAAAAGAAGACACATGCAATGACTCTGGTGGTGGTTTAGGCAAGGAAGACACATGCAATGACTCTGGTGGTAGTTTTGGAAAGGAACACACATGCAATGACTCTGGTGGTGGTTTAGGAAAGGAAGACACATGCAACGACTGTGGTGGATCCATGTGGTTTAGGAAAAGAAGACACATGCAATGACTCTTGTGGTGGTTTAAGAAAGGAACACACATGCAATGACACTGGTGGATCGATGTGGTTTAGAAAAAGAAGACACATGCAATGACTTTGATGGTGGTTTAGGAAAGGAACACACATGCAATGACTCTAGAGGTGGTCTAGGAAAGGAAGACACATGCAATGACTCTAGTGGTGGTTTAGGAAAGGAACACATATTCAATGACTCTGGTGGTGGTTTTGGAAAAGAAGACACATGCAATGACTCTGGTGGTGGTTAATAAAGGAACACACGTGCAATGACTCTAGTGGTGGTTTAGGAAAAGAAGACACATGCAATGACGCTGGTGGTGGTTTAGGAAAGGAAGACAGATACAATGACTCTCATGCTGGTTTAAGAAAGGAACATACATGCAATGACACTCTTGGATACATGTGGTTTAGGAAAAGAAGACACATGAAATGACTCTGTTGGTGGTTTAGGAATGGAACACAGATGCAATGACTCTAGTGGTGGTTTAAGAAAGAAACACACATGCAATGACACTGGTGGATCCATGTGGTTTAGGAAAACAAGACACATGCAATGACTCTGGCGGTGTTTTAAGAAAGAAAGACACATGCAATGACTCTGGTGTTGGTTTTGGAAAGGAACACACATGTAATGACTCTGGTGGTTGTTTAGGAAAGGTAGACACATGCAATGACACTGGTGGATCCATGTGGTTTAGGAAAAGAAGTCACATGCAATGACTCTGGTGGTGGTTTAGGAAAGGAATACACATGCAATGACTCTAGTGGTGGTTTAAGAAAGGAACACACATGCAATGACACTGGTGGATCCTTGTGGTTTAGGAAAAAGAAGAGACATGCAATGACTCTAGTGGTGGTTTAGGAAAGGAACACACATGCAATGACTCTGGTGGTGGTTAAGTAAGGAACACACACGCAATGACACCGGTGGATCCATGTGGTCTAGGAAAGGAACAAACATGCAATGACTCTAGTGGTGGTTTAGCAAAGTAACACACATGCAATGACTCTGGTGGTGGTTTCCGAAAGGAAGACACATGTAGTGACTCTGGTGGTGGTTTTGGAAAGGAACACAAATGCAATGACTTTGGTGGTGGTTTAGGAAATGAAGACACATGCAATGACTGTGGTGGATCCATGTGGTTTAGGAAAATAAGACACATGCAATGTCTCTTGTGGTGGTTTAGGAAAGGAACACACATGCAATCACTCTGGTGGTGGTTTAAGAAAGGAACACATGCAATGACACTGGTGGATCTATGTGGTTGAGAAAAAGAAGACACATGCAATGAATCTGGTGGTGGTTTGGGAAAGGAACACACATGCAATGACTTTGGAGGTGGTTTAGGAAAGGAAGACAAATGCAATGACTCTGGTGGTGATTTAGGAAAGGAACACATATTCAATGACTCTGGTGGTGGTTTAACAAAGGAAAACACATACAATGACTCTGGTGGTGGTTTAGGAAAAGAACACACATCCAATGACTCTAGAGGTGGTTTAGGAAAAGAACACACATTCAATGACTCTACTGGTGGTTTAGGAAAGGAACACACATGTAATGACTCTAGTCGTGTTTAGGAAAAGAAGACACATGCAATGACTTGGATCCATGTGGTTTAGGAAAAGAAGACACATGCAATGACACAGGTGGTGGTTTAGGAAAGGAACACATATACAATGACTCCAGTGGTGGTTTAAGAAAGAAACACACATGCAATGCCACTCATGGATCCCTGTGGTTTAGGATAGGAACACACATGCAACTACACTGGTGGATCTATGTGGTTTAGAAAAAGAAGACACATGCAATGACTCTGGTGGTGGTTTTGGAATGGAACACACATGCAATGACTCTGGTGGTGGTTTAGGAAAGGAAGACACATGCAATGACTCTGGTGGCGGTTTAGGAAAGGAACACACATGTAATGACTCTGCTGGTGATTTAAGAAAGGAACACAGATGCAATGACTCTGGTGGTGGTTTTGGAATAGAACACAAATGCAATGACTCTGGTGGTGGTTTAGGAAATGAAGACACATGCAATGACTGTCGTGGATCCATGTGGTTTAGGAAAATAAGAAACATGCAATGTCTCTTGTGGTGGTTTAGGAAAGGAACACACATGCAATGACTCTGGTGGTGGTTTAAGGAAGCAACACACATGCAATGACTCCGGTGGTGGTTTAGGAAAGGAAGGCACATGCAATGACTCTAGTGGTGGTTTAAGAAAGGAACACACATGCTTTGACACTGGTGGATCCATGTGGTTTAGGAAAATAAGACACATGAAATGACTCTGGTGGTGGTTTAGGAAAGGAACACACATGCAATGATTGTAGTGGTGGTTTAGGAAAGGAAGACACATGCAATGACTAGGATCCATGTGGTTTAGGAAAAGAAGACACATGCAATGACTCTGGTGGTGGTTTAGGAAAGGAACACACATGCAATGACTCTGGTGGTGGTTCAAGAAAGGAACACACATGAAATGACACTGGTGGATCCATGTGGTTTAGGAAAGGAAACACATGCAATGTCTCTGGTGGTGGTTTAGCAAAGTAACACATATGCAATGACTGTGGTGCTGGTTTAGGACCGGAACACACATGCAATGACACTGGTGGATCCATGTGGTTTAGGAAAAGAAGACACATGCAATGAATCTGGTGGTGGTTTATAAAATGAACACATATGCAATGACTCTGGTGGTTTAAGAATGTAACACACATGCAATGACGCTGGTGGATCCATGTGGATTAGGAACTGTAGACACATGCAATGACTCTGGTGGTGGTTTAGGAAAGGAACACACATGCAATGACTCTTGTGGTGGTTTAAGAAAGGAACACACGTGCAATGAACCTGGTGCATCCATGTGGTTTAGGAAATTAACACACATGCGATGACCCTGGTGGCAGTTTTCCAAAGAAAGACACATGCAATGACTCTGGGGGTGGTTTAAGAAAAGAACACACATTCAATGACCCTGGTGGTTGTTTTGGAAAAGAAGACGCATGCAATGACTCTGGTGCTGGTTAAGGAAAAGAACACACATGCAATGACTCTAGTGGTGGTTTAGGAAAATAACACACATTCAATGACTTTGCTGATGGTTTAGGAAAGGAAAACACATGCAATGATTGTAGTGGTGGTTTAGGAAAGGAAGACACATGCAATGACTAGGTTCCATGTGGTTTAGGAAAACAAGACACATGCAATGACTCTAGTGGTGGTTTTGGAAAGGAACACACATGAAATGACTCTGGTGGTTTAAGAAAGGAACACACATGAAATGACACTGGTGGATCCATGTGCTTTAGGAAAGGACACACATTCAATGACTCTAGTGGTGGTTTAGCAAACTAACACACATGGAATGACTCTGGTACTAGTTTAGGAACGGAACACACATGCAATGACACTGGTGGATCCATGTGGTTTAGGAAAAGAAGACACATGCAATGACTCTGGTGGTGGTTTAAGAATGTAACACACATGCAATGACTCTGGTGGATCCATGTGGTTTAGGAAACGAAGACACATGCAATGACTTTGGTGGTAGTTTAGGAAAGGAACACACATGCAATGACACTGGTGGTGGTTTAGGAAAAGAAGACACATGAAATGACTATGGTGGTGGTTTAGGAAAGGAAGAGACATGCAATGACTCTGGTGGTGGTGTAAAAAAAGGAACACACATGCAATGACACTAGTGGATCCATGTGGTTTAGGAAAAGAACATACATGCAATGACTCTGGTGGTGGTTTAGGAAAGGAAGACACATGCAATGACTCTGGTGGATCATGTGGTTTAGGAAAAGATGCCACATGCAATGACTCTAGTGGTGGTTTAGGAAAGGAACACACATGCAATGACTATGGTGGTTTAAGAAAGGAAAACGCATGCAATTATACTGGTGGATCCATGTGGTTTAGGAAAAGAAGACACATGCAATGACTCTAGTGGTGGTTTAGGAAAGGAACACACATGCAATGACTCTGGTGGATCCATGTGGTTTAGGAAAACAACACACATGCAATGACTTTGGTGGTGGTTGAGGAAAAGAACACACATGCAATGACTCTAGTGGTGGTTTAGGAAAAGAACACACATTCTACTGGTGGTTTATGAAAGGAACACACATGCAATTACTCTAGTGGTGGTTTAGGAAAAGAAGACACATGCAATGACTTGGATCCATGTGGTTTAGGAAAAAGACACATGCAATGACTCTGGTGGTGGTTTAGGAAAGGAACAGACATAGAATGACTATGGTGGTGGTTTAAGAAAGGAACACACATGCAATGACACTCGTCGGGTCCATGTGGTTTAGGAAAGGAACACACATGCAATGATTCTGGTGTTGGTTTGGCAAAGTAACACACATGCAATGAATCTGGTGCTGGTTTAGGAAAGGAACACACATGCAATGACACTGGTGGATCCATGTGGTTTAGGAAAAGAAGATACATGCAATGACTTTGGTGGTTGTTTAATAAAGGAACACACGTGCAATGACTCTAGTGGTGTTTTAGGAAAAGAAGACACATGCAATGACTCTAGTGGTGGTTTAGGAAAGGAAGACAGATGCAATGACTCTGGTGGTGGTTTAAGAAAGGAAAACACATACAATGACTCTGGTGGTGGTTTAGGAAAAGAACACGCATCCAATGACTCTAGAGGTGGTTTAGGAAAAGAACACACATTCAATGACTCTACTGGTGGTTTAGGAAAGGAACACACATGTAATGACTCTAGTCGTGTTTAGGAAAAGAAGACACATGCAATGACTTGGATCCATGTGGTTTAGGAAAAGAAGACACATGCAATGACACAGGTGGTGGTTTAGGAAAGGAACACATATACAATGACTCCAGTGGTGGTTTAAGAAAGAAACACACATGCAATGCCACTCATGGATCCCTGTGGTTTAGGATAGGAACACACATGCAACTACACTGGTGGATCTATGTGGTTTAGAAAAAGAAGACACATGCAATGACTCTGGTGGTGGTTTTGGAATGGAACACACATGCAATGACTCTGGTGGTGGTTTAGGAAAGGAAGACACATGCAATGACTCTGGTGGCGGTTTAGGAAAGGAACACACATGTAATGACTCTGCTGGTGATTTAAGAAAGGAACACAGATGCAATGACTCTGGTGGTGGTTTTGGAATAGAACACAAATGCAATGACTCTGGTGGTGGTTTAGGAAATGAAGACACATGCAATGACTGTCGTGGATCCATGTGGTTTAGGAAAATAAGAAACATGCAATGTCTCTTGTGGTGGTTTAGGAAAGGAACACACATGCAATGACTCTGGTGGTGGTTTAAGAAAGCAACACACATGCAATGACTCCGGTGGTGGTTTAGGAAAGGAAGGCACATGCAATGACTCTAGTGGTGGTTTAAGAAAGGAACACACATGCTTTGACACTGGTGGATCCATGTGGTTTAGGAAAATAAGACACATGAAATGACTCTGGTGGTGGTTTAGGAAAGGAACACACATGCAATGATTGTAGTGGTGGTTTAGGAAAGGAAGACACATGCAATGACTAGGATCCATGTGGTTTAGGAAAAGAAGACACATGCAATGACTCTGGTGGTGGTTTAGGAAAGGAACACACATGCAATGACTCTGGTGGTGGTTCAAGAAAGGAACACACATGAAATGACACTGGTGGATCCATGTGGTTTAGGAAAGGAAACACATGCAATGTCTCTGGTGGTGGTTTAGCAAAGTAACACACATGCAATGACTGTGGTGCTGGTTTAGGACCGGAACACACATGCAATGACACTGGTGGATCCATGTGGTTTAGGAAAAGAAGACACATGCAATGAATCTGGTGGTGGTTTATAAAATGAACACATATGCAATGACTCTGGTGGTTTAAGAATGTAACACACATGCAATGACGCTGGTGGATCCATGTGGATTAGGAACTGTAGACACATGCAATGACTCTGGTGGTGGTTTAGGAAAGGAACACACATGCAATGACTCTTGTGGTGGTTTAAGAAAGGAACACACGTGCAATGAACCTGGTGCATCCATGTGGTTTAGGAAATTAACACACATGCGATGACCCTGGTGGCAGTTTTCCAAAGAAAGACACATGCAATGACTCTGGGGGTGGTTTAAGAAAAGAACACACATTCAATGACCCTGGTGGTTGTTTTGGAAAAGAAGACGCATGCAATGACTCTGGTGCTGGTTAAGGAAAAGAACACACATGCAATGACTCTAGTGGTGGTTTAGGAAAATAACACACATTCAATGACTTTGCTGATGGTTTAGGAAAGGAAAACACATGCAATGATTGTAGTGGTGGTTTAGGAAAGGAAGACACATGCAATGACTAGGTTCCATGTGGTTTAGGAAAACAAGACACATGCAATGACTCTAGTGGTGGTTTTGGAAAGGAACACACATGAAATGACTCTGGTGGTTTAAGAAAGGAACACACATGAAATGACACTGGTGGATCCATGTGCTTTAGGAAAGGACACACATTCAATGACTCTAGTGGTGGTTTAGCAAACTAACACACATGGAATGACTCTGGTACTAGTTTAGGAACGGAACACACATGCAATGACACTGGTGGATCCATGTGGTTTAGGAAAAGAAGACACATGCAATGACTCTGGTGGTGGTTTAAGAATGTAACACACATGCAATGACTCTGGTGGATCCATGTGGTTTAGGAAACGAAGACACATGCAATGACTTTGGTGGTGGTTTAGGAAAGGAACACACATGCAATGACACTGGTGGTGGTTTAGGAAAAGAAGACACATGAAATGACTATGGTGGTGGTTTAGGAAAGGAAGAGACATGCAATGACTCTGGTGGTGGTGTAAAAAAAGGAACACACATGCAATGACACTAGTGGATCCATGTGGTTTAGGAAAAGAACATACATGCAATGACTCTGGTGGTGGTTTAGGAAAGGAAGACACATGCAATGACTCTGGTGGATCATGTGGTTTAGGAAAAGATGCCACATGCAATGACTCTAGTGGTGGTTTAGGAAAGGAACACACATGCAATGACTATGGTGGTTTAAGAAAGGAAAACGCATGCAATTATACTGGTGGATCCATGTGATTTAGGAAAAGAAGACACATGCAATGACTCTAGTGGTGGTTTAGGAAAGGAACACACATGCAATGACTCTGGTGGATCCATGTGGTTTAGGAAAACAACACACATGCAATGACTTTGGTGGTGGTTGAGGAAAAGAACACACATGCAATGACTCTAGTGGTGGTTTAGGAAAAGAACACACATTCTACTGGTGGTTTATGAAAGGAACACACATGCAATTACTCTAGTGGTGGTTTAGGAAAAGAAGACACATGCAATGACTTGGATCCATGTGGTTTAGGAAAAAGACACATGCAATGACTCTGGTGGTGGTTTAGGAAAGGAACAGACATGGAATGACTATGGTGGTGGTTTAAGAAAGGAACACACATGCAATGACACTCGTCGGGTCCATGTGGTTTAGGAAAGGAACACACATGCAATGATTCTGGTGTTGGTTTGGCAAAGTAACACACATGCAATGAATCTGGTGCTGGTTTAGGAAAGGAACACACATGCAATGACACTGGTGGATCCATGTGGTTTAGGAAAAGAAGATACATGCAATGACTTTGGTGGTTGTTTAATAAAGGAACACACGTGCAATGACTCTAGTGGTGTTTTAGGAAAAGAAGACACATGCAATGACTCTAGTGGTGGTTTAGGAAAGGAAGACAGATGCAATGACTCTGGTGGTGGTTTAAGAAAGGAACACACATGCAATGACACTGGTGGATCCATGTGGTTTAGGAAAAGATGACACATGAAATTAATCTGGTGGTGGTTTAGGAAATTAACACAAATGTAATGACTCTGGTGGTTTAGGAAATGAAGACACATGCAATGACTGTGGTGGATCCATGTGGTTTAGGAAAATAAGACACATGCAATGTCTCTTGTGGTGGTTTAGGAAAGGAACACACATGCAATGACTCTGGTGGTGGTTTAATAAAGGAACACACATGCAATGACACTGGTGGATCTATGTGGTTTAGAAAAAGAAGACACATGCAATGAATATGTTGGTGGTTTAGGAAAGGAACACACATGCAATGACTCTGGTGGTGGTTTAAGAAAGGAACACACATGCAATGACACTGGTGGATCTATGTGGTTTAGAAAAAGAATACACATGCAATGACTCTGATTGTGGTTTAGGAAAGGAACACATATGCAATGACTTTGGAGGTGGTTTAGGAAAGGAAGGCACATGTAATGACTCTGGTGGTGGTTTAGGAAAGGAACACATATTAAATTACTCTGGTGGTGGTTTAAGAAAGGAACACACATACAATGACTCTGGTGGTGGTTTAGGAAAAGAACACACATGCAATGACTCTAGAGGTGGTTTAGGAAAAGAACACACATTCAATGACTCTACTGGTGGTTTAGGAAAGGAACACGCATGTAATGACGACTCTAGTGGTGGTTTAGGAAAATAAGAAACTTGCAATGACTTGGATCCATGTGGTTTAGGAAAAGAAGACACATGCAATGACACTGCTGGTGGTTTAGGAAACGAACACATATGCAATGACTCCAGTGGTGGTTTAAGAAAGGAACACACATGCAATGACACTCGTGGATCCATGTGGTTTAGGAAAGGAACACACATGCAATTACACTGGTGGATCTATGTGGTTTAGAAAAAGAAGACACATGCAATGACTCTGGTGGTGGTTTTGGAATGGAACACACATGCAATGATTCTGGTGGTGGTTTAGGAAAGGAAGACACATTCAATGACTCTGGTGGCGGTTTAGGAAAGGAAGACACATGTAATGACTCTGTTGGTGGTTTAAGAAAGGAACACATATGCAATGACACTGGTGGATCCATGTGGTTTAGGAAAAGAAGACATATGTAATGACTCTGGTGGTGGTTTTGGAAAGGAACAAACATGCAATTAATCTCGTGGTGGTTTCGGAAAGGAATACACATACAATGACTCTAGTGGTGGTTTAGGAAAAGAAGACACATGCAATGACTCTGATCGTGGTTTCGGGAAGGAACACACATGCAATGACTCTGGTGGTGGTTTATGAAAGGAAGACACATGCAATGACTCTGGTGGTGCTTTAAGAAAGGAACACATATTCAATGACTCTGGTTGTGGTTTAGGAAAAGAACACACATGCAATGACTGTAGTGGTGGTTTAGGAAAATAACACACATTCAATGACTCTGGTGGTGGTTTAGGAAAGGAATACACATGCAATGACTCTGGTGGTAGTTTAGGAAAGTAAGACACATGCAATGACTCTGGTGAATCCATGTGGTTTAGGAAACGAAGGCACATGCAATGACTCTTGTGGTGGTTTAGGAAAGGAACACATATGCAATGTCTCTGGTGGTGGTTTAAGAAAGTAACACACATGCAATGACACTGGTGGATCCATGTGGTTTAGGAAAAGAAGACACATGCAATGACTCTAGTGGTGGTTTAGGAAAGGAACACACATGCAATGACTCCGGTGGTGGTTTAAGAAAGGAACACACATACAATAACACTGGTGGATCCATATGGTTTAGGAAAAGAAGACACATGCAATGACTCTGGTGGTGGTTTAGGAAAGGAACACATATGCAATGACTCTGTTAGTGGTTTAGGAAAGGAACACACATGCAATGACTCTTGTGGTGGTTTACGAAAGGAAGACATATGCAATGACTCTGGTGGTGGTTTTGGAAAGGAACACACATGCAATGACTCTAGTGGTGGTTTAGGAAAGGAAGACACATGCAATGACTGTGGTGGATCCATGTGGTTTAGGAAAAGAAGACACATGCAATGACTCTGGTGGTGGGTTAAGAAAGGAACACACATGCAATGACACTGGTGGATCTATGTGGTTCAGAAAAAGAAGACACATGCAATGACTCTGATTGTGGTTTAGGAAAGGAACACACATGCAATGACTTTGGAGGTGGCTTAGGAAAGGAACACACATGCAATGACTCTGGTGGTGGTTTAGGAAAGGAACACATATTAAATGACTCTGGTGGTGGTTTAAGAAAGGAACACACATACAATGACTCTGGTGGTGGTTTAGGAAAAGAACACACATGCAATGACTCTAGAGGTGGTTTAGGAAAAGAACACACATTCAATGACTCTACTGGTGGTTTAGGAAAGGAACACACATGTAATGACTCTAGTGGTGGTTTAGGAAAATAAGAAACTTGCAATGACTTGGATCCATGTGGTTTAGGAAAAGAAGACACATGCAATGACACTGGTGGTGGTTTAGGAAAGGAACACATATGCAATGACTCTAGTGGTGGTTTAAGAAAGGAACACACATGCAATGACACTCGTGGATCCATGTGGTTTAGGAAAGGAACACACATGCAATTACACTGGTGGATCTATGTCGTTTAGAAAAAGAAGACACATGCAATGACTCTGGTGGTGGTTTTGGAATGGAACACACATGCAATGATTCTGGTGGTGGTTTAGGAAAGGAAGACACATTCAATGACTCTGGTGGCGGTTTAGGAAAGGAACACACATGTAATGACTCTGCTGGTGGTTTAAGAAAGGAACACAGATGCAATGACACTGGTGGATCCATGTGGTTTAGGAAAAGAAGACATATGTAATGACTCTGGTGGTGGTTTTGGAAAGGAACAAACATGCAATTAATCTCGTGGTGGTTTAGGAAAGGAATACACATACAATGACTCTAGTGGTGGTTTAGGAAAAGAAGACACATGCAATGACTCTGATCGTGGTTTCGGGAAGGAACACACATGCAATGACTCTGGTGGTGGTTTATGAAAGGAAGACACATGCAATGACTCTGGTGGTGCTTTAAGAAAGGAACACATATTCAATGACTCTGGTTGTGGTTTAGGAAAAGAACACACATGCAATGACTGTAGTGGTGGTTTAGGAAAATAACACACATTCAACGACTCTGGTGGTGGTTTAGGAAAGGAACACACATGCAATGACTCTATTGGTAGTTTAGGAAAGTAAGACACATGCAATGACTCTGGTGAATCCATGTGGTTTAGGAAACGAAGGCACATGCAATGAATATTGTGGTGGTTTAGAAAAGGAACACATATGCAATGTCGCTGGTGGTGGTTTAAGAAAGTAACACACATGCAATGACACTGGTGGATCCATGTGGTTTAGGAAAAGAAGACACATGCAATGACTCTAGTGGTGGTTTAGGAAAGGAACACACATGCAATGAATCCGGTGGTGGTTTAAGAAAGGAACACACATACAATAACACTGGTGGATCCATATGGTTTAGGAAAAGAAGACACATGCAATGACTCTAGTGGTGGTTTAGGAAAGGAACACAGATGCAATGACTCTGTTGGTGGTTTAGGAAAGGAACACACATGCAATGACTCTGGTGGTGGTTTACGAAAGGAAGACAGATGCAATGGCTCTGGTGGTGGTTTTGGAAAGGAACACACATGCAATGACTCTAGTGGTGGTTTAGGAAAGGAAGACACATGCAATGACTGTGGTGGATCCATGTGGTTTAGGAAAAGAAGACACATGCAATGACTCTGGTGGTGGTTTAGGAAAGGAACACACATGCAATGACTCCGGTGGTGGTTTAAGGAAGGAACACACATACAATAACACTGGTGCATCCATGTGGATTAGGAAAAGAAGACACATGCAATGACTCTTGCGGAGTTTAGAAAAGGAACACACATGCAATGACTCTGGTCGTGGTTTAAGAAAGGAACACACATGCAATAACACTGGTGGATCTATGTGGTTTAGAAAAAGAAGACACATGCAATGACTCTGGTGGTGGTTTAGGAAAGGAACACACATTCAATGACTCTGGTGGTGGTTTAAGAAAGTAATACACATGCAATGATACTGGTGGATCCATGTGGTTTAGGAAAAGAAGACACATGCAATGACTCTGGTGGTGGTTTAGGAAAGGAACACACATGCAATGACTCCGGTGGTGGTTTAAGAAAGGAACACACATACAATAACACTGGTGGATCCATTTGTTTTAGAAAATAAGACACATGCAATGACTCTGGTGGTGGTTTAGGAAAGGAACACAGATGCAATGACTATGTTGGTGGTTTAGGAAAGGAACACACATTCAATGACTCTGGTGGTGGTTTTGGAAAGGAACACACATGCAATGACTCTGGTGGTGGTTTAGGAAAGGAAGACACATGCAATGACTGTGGTGGATCCATGTGGTTTAGGAAAAGAAGACACATGAATGACTCTTGCGACGGTTTAGCAAAGGAACACACACGCAATGACTCTGGTGGTGGTTTAAGAAAGGAACACACATGCAATAACACTGGTAGATCTATGTGGTTTAGAAAAAGAAGACACATGCAATGACTCTGGTGGTGGGTTAAGAAAGGAACACACATGCAATGACACTGGTGGATCTATGTGGTTCAGAAAAAGAAGACACATGCAATGACTCTGATTGTGGTTTAGGAAAGGAACACACATGCAATGACTTTGGAGGTGGTTTAGGAAAGGAACACACATGCAATGACTCTGGTGGTGGTTTAGGAAAGGAACACATATTAAATGACTCTGGTGGTGGTTTAAGAAAGGAACACACATACAATGACTCTGGTGGTGGTTTAGGAAAAGAACACACATGCAATGACTCTAGAGGTGGTTTAGGAAAAGAACACACATTCAATGACTCTACTGGTGGTTTAGGAAAGGAACACACATGTAATGACTCTAGTGGTGGTTTAGGAAAATAAGAAACTTGCAATGACTTGGATCCATGTGGTTTAGGAAAAGAAGACACATGCAATGACACTGGTGGTGGTTTAGGAAAGGAACACATATGCAATGACTCCAGTGGTGGTTTAAGAAAGGAACACACATGCAATGACACTCGTGGATCCATGTGGTTTAGGAAAGGAACACACATGCAATTACACTGGTGGATCTATGTCGTTTAGAAAAAGAAGACACATGCAATGACTCTGGTGGTGGTTTTGGAATGGAACACACATGCAATGATTCTGGTGGTGGTTTAGGAAAGGAAGACACATTCAATGACTCTGGTGGCGGTTTAGGAAAGGAACACACATGTAATGACTCTGCTGGTGGTTTAAGAAAGGAACACAGATGCAATGACACTGGTGGATCCATGTGGTTTAGGAAAAGAAGACATATGTAATGACTCTGGTGGTGGTTTTGGAAAGGAACAAACATGCAATTAATCTCGTGGTGGTTTAGGAAAGGAATACACATACAATGACTCTAGTGGTGGTTTAGGAAAAGAAGACACATGCAATGACTCTGATCGTGGTTTCGGGAAGGAACACACATGCAATGACTCTGGTGGTGGTTTATGAAAGGAAGACACATGCAATGACTCTGGTGGTGCTTTAAGAAAGGAACACATATTCAATGACTCTGGTTGTGGTTTAGGAAAAGAACACACATGCAATGACTGTAGTGGTGGTTTAGGAAAATAACACACATTCAACGACTCTGGTGGTGGTTTAGGAAAGGAACACACATGCAATGACTCTATTGGTAGTTTAGGAAAGGAAGACACATGCAATGACTGTGGTGGATCCATGTGGTTTAGGAAAAGAAGACACATGCAATGACTCTGGTGGTGGTTTAGGAAAGGAACACACATGCAATGACTCCGGTGGTGGTTTAAGGAAGGAACACACATACAATAACACTGGTGCATCCATGTGGATTAGGAAAAGAAGACACATGCAATGACTCTTGCGGAGTTTAGAAAAGGAACACACATGCAATGACTCTGGTCGTGGTTTAAGAAAGGAACACACATGCAATAACACTGGTGGATCTATGTGGTTTAGAAAAAGAAGACACATGCAATGACTCTGGTGGTGGTTTAGGAAAGGAACACACATTCAATGACTCTGGTGGTGGTTTAAGAAAGTAATACACATGCAATGATACTGGTGGATCCATGTGGTTTAGGAAAAGAAGACACATGCAATGACTCTGGTGGTGGTTTAGGAAAGGAACACACATGCAATGACTCCGGTGGTGGTTTAAGAAAGGAACACACATACAATAACACTGGTGGATCCATTTGTTTTAGAAAATAAGACACATGCAATGACTCTGGTGGTGGTTTAGGAAAGGAACACAGATGCAATGACTATGTTGGTGGTTTAGGAAAGGAACACACATTCAATGACTCTGGTGGTGGTTTTGGAAAGGAACACACATGCAATGACTCTGGTGGTGGTTTAGGAAAGGAAGACACATGCAATGACTGTGGTGGATCCATGTGGTTTAGGAAAAGAAGACACATGAATGACTCTTGCGACGGTTTAGCAAAGGAACACACACGCAATGACTCTGGTGGTGGTTTAAGAAAGGAACACACATGCAATAACACTGGTGGATCTATGTGGTTTAGAAAAAGAAGACACATGCAATGACTCTGGTGGTGGTTTAGGAAATGAACACACATGCAATGACTCTAGTGGTGGTTTAAGAAAGGAACACACATGCAATGACACTGGTGGATCTATGTGGTTTAGAAAAAGAAGACACATGCAATGACTCTGGTGGTGGTTTAGGAAAGGAACACACATGCAATGACTCTGGAGGTGGTTTAGGAAAGGAAGACACATGCAATGACTCTGGTGGTGGTTTAGAAAGGAACACATATTCAATGACTCTAGTGGTGGTTTTGGAAAAGAAGACACATGCAATGACTCTGGTGGTGGTTTAGGAAAATAACACACATGGAATGATTCTAGTGGTGGTTTAGGA
This sequence comes from Avena sativa, assembly GCA_916181665.1. NCBI lineage: Eukaryota > Viridiplantae > Streptophyta > Magnoliopsida > Poales > Poaceae > Avena > Avena sativa. Next base: position 369,172,555 of record OV702291.1, on the reverse strand, counting down.
AAATAACACACATTCAATGACTCTCCTGGTGGTTTAGGAAAGGAACACACATGCAATGACTCTAGTGGTGGTTTAGGAAAAGAAGCCACATGCAATGACTTGGATCTATGTGGTTTAGGAAAAGAAGACACATGCAATGACTCTGATGGTGGTTTAGGAAAGTAACACATATGCAATGACTGAAGTGGTGGTTTAAGAAAGGAACACACATGCAATGACACTTGTGGATCCATGTGGTTTAGGAAAGGAACACACATGCAATGACTCTAGTGGTGGATTAGGAAACTAACACACATGCAATGACTCTGGTGCTGGTTTAGGAAAGGAACACACATGCAATGACACTGGTGGATCCATGTGGTTTAGGAAAATAATGTAACATCCCAATTTCAGCAACCCTGATTAGTTGTCCAGAATACAAAAATCAGGGGGAACAAAACCTTTTTCTTGTTTAATGCTGAAGTGTTTGCTTCTTGTTTGGATATGCTTATGCACATGAATGTGTATTAAATAATATACTCCTTACCTTAACACCGGTTGACAAAAGCTACTTTCACAAACAGACTTGGCTTAATTTCCATATTTTCAAATGTTCTGGCATTTCAAAACCTGAGCCAGGAAGCCCTTGTAAACCAACTATTTTAGTAGCTTCTATTTGATCAAACTATGGAGAGCTATATAACATAATCTCCTTATGTTTGCAAGAAAGAACCTTTTTATGAAGCATTTGAATTCTACCCTTGGTAGAGATACCAAGAAACCCTCATCTTATTCCAAACTACAACCTTTTCAAAATACCTATCCTTACCTCAAGCTAAGCTTGATGGTAACCCTAGTAGTAGTTGATTAGTTTATAAGATGAATTGCCTTGATCTGCTGTTTGATTTCTCTGTTTAGGACATAGTACGAGCTACTCTAGGAGCTCATCCTATAGGATCAAGATACCTTAAGATCACCAAATCCTAAGAAGGAATACAATCTGGATCTAATCTCTAGCCACCAGGTGATCATCTAAAACCCTTACCCAGATCAATTCTGAAGTGATCCATTCTAGAAGATTCCAAGTCAATGAGGAACAATATCAAGCAAGGATACTATCTACTCAATCTACACTTCAACATCATCCACTTGATTTTGCTTTGGTACCTTGAAATCAATCAAAAACATCCTCCCTCTTATTCTAGTCAAAAACCTAAAACTGCAAAATTTGGCTAAGTCTAGAAATCTGTTTCCAACATCACCTTTTTCAATGCCTCCTTTTATCAACCCGTGTGCATTTTTTAAAATGCATCGGAACCATCTTGGTACCCATCCTAAGTACTACAAATTACCACTCTTTCCCTTGGTTAGATCATCCTCCAACCCACTTGTTCTTGATGGTTTTGCAGACAAGAAAATAAATATTCCTACAAATCTTGTCATCATGCCTACTTTGATAGAAGCTCACACCACCATCCAACTTTCTATGGACCAATATCTACTTCACTTGTTCCAAGTGGATCTCTGTGCTTCCTAAACCCACAAGGTTTTGAAGGCTAGTTGATAACCTGCTTTGGAAGGCTTATTTTATTCAAAGTTTGGAATCCATACTTGGAGAGCTCAAGCATGATGAAGTGCAAACCTCTATACCATGGTGATCCACCTAACTTGGTCTACCTATCCATCTATCCCTTGCATCAAGGTGAGATCTGAGCTCCAAGATTCCACAAGGTTTTGGTGACATGAAAACAATCTCCCCCTAGATCCTTAATCTCTAGTTTTTCACCAAAATCACCTTTGGTTCTCAAATACCAAGGTTGCAAATGATTGCTACACCTTGTTTACAGCATCTACCTTGATCATCAAGATTTATCATATATCATCCATAATTATTATGGCTCCAAATCTAATTAATCTCTTTAATAGACGAAATCTCCAAAACTTCTCCCATAAAGGAAAGTTTGGTTTTTGCCAAAACACTTCTCAAACTTTTGGCTCAATTGAGGTCCACATATCATACCCCATCTTCCCACTTAAAAAATAAATATTTTTGAAGAGCTTTATTATTTCTTTTTGCCCATTTTCTTAAATGGCTGAAAGGGAATAATAAATGTTTTAAATACTTTTAAGCCCCAATAAAACTTGGGAAAATTTCCCTAAGTGTGTATTCACATTTGGGACCATCTCAAACTAAAAACCAACCTTGTCCAATGTAAATTTATCAAATGATTTTCTAGAAACTACTTCTGAAGTTTTTGAGTAAATGGATTTAAGTGGAATTTAAATCTTTAGAAAAATCTCAAATAATCCCTAGAGAGGTATCTTGACCTCACCCATCTACCAGTACCATCTCTCCCACTCTTTCCAACATAAATAAAGGAACTCCTTCACAAGCATTCTTGTGATCAAAATAGCACAACCATCAGAACCTTGTACAAATACCCCATTAAACCTCATCAAATCTTCTCTACCAAGCTTGTATAGCACCCAACACTCATCTCTGGTCGTGATCACTATAGCAATTACTGTAGAAGCTTGTCCTCTAGCGCTTGGACACTAGGGCTTATCCTCATGTGAGTGCCTTGGCTTGCAAACCTCTTTACTCCTGTTGCAGCAGCCACCAGCTAGCCCTCTCTGCTCCTGCACAACCTAGAGCACCCCCACCTCTCACCCCTCATAGCCTCTGCCAACCAATGACTGCCCAGCACACTCCCAAAGCTTGTCCATGGACTTGGTCCCTCCTACACCCTCCCCACTCGGGTTAAATACCCCAGGCCACCCAGCTCTCCCCACTCCGGCTCATTTGCCTCCCTCACCTCTCACCTACCCATCCCCAAGCTCTAGATCTGGCACCCGAGCTCCCCATCGCCATGGAGAAGAGGAGCAAGTCCTCTCGGGCTCCACCTCGTTTGCAGAGATGCAGTCATACCCGACCACCCCCAGCTCCCTCTCTTCCCTCCAACTTGGTCCCCTGGATCTAATCCACCTCCCCTTTCCCTTCCTTGCATGCAGGAACACCGGCGGCCGCCGCCGAAACCCAAGACCGAGCCGAGCTTCTCCTCCAAGTAGCAGCTTCCGAGCTCCCTTTTTCCCTGCATGCAATACTCTTGGAGTACCCAAGACCACCGAATCCGGCCGAGCCCCTCCGTTTCGACATGCACCGGCCCCTGTAAGCGCTCCATCGAACTCCGGCGAGTTCCTCTCGGTCGCTGCCGCGTAAGACCACTTCCGACGCCAAAATCGCCCGTGCCGCCCCTCGTTCGGTTCACCGTCGTCGACTGTGTTGTCCTGCGGTGCCCCCTCTGCCGGAAACGGCCCCAGATGATCCCTCTGTACCTCCCCACTCCTCCCTAGGGTTCCGTCCCTGGTGTTCTGTCGCTACGAAGATGAGATCAGCGGGCCATTCATCTCCACTTTATCCAACGGCCGAGATCCGGCGATACCCCTTCGCCCCCTCCACCCACTGACCAGCAGGCCCCACTAGTCAGGCGTTTGAACGCCTCCCGCGCACGGCACAGCCCGGGTGGGCCGGTTTTCCCCCTGCTCGGCCCAACTGCACCCAGATATGGCCCACGAGCATGTTCCTACAGAAAGGTGAATCCAGTTCCTACAGAAAGGTGTTCAAAATAACTACCATGTGGCATTGGTTTCCTATCAAAAGCTACCTTAGATTTAATCTGGTGAAAAACACAAGTTGTCTACAAAACTTCCTTTGGGAAATTCCTGAGGGCATTCTGTTAAATATTTTGGCATGAATCCAACTCTCAGTGAACAAGTACATAAAACCCTACTGAACCATCCAAGGAAATAATTTTTGGAGCTCCAGAACTTTTCTGGTGAATTATTTCCTAAAACTAGAGTATTTCCCACTAGAAAATTTATTCTAAATCAATGGAAATTGATATTTTGGTGAAACCACTTTTGTTGGTTTCATATTATCACTACCTACCTGCTGGTATCATCTTTATACAATGGTATCATACAGAATATGTCCTTGGTCCAAAACCCCCTCTTAGGTAGTTTCTAGACTATAAACCTTAAGGGATGTTCATTGCCTTCTCCAAGGCCACCTCAATCCCCTAAATCCAATCCTCTCGAAACCTACTGAATTGAGTAATGTGTGTTATGTTTGTTTGCTATATTGTATTGATGCTTGCTTTGCTTTATGTTGATTGCGGCCTTGTTTGTTTGTATGTGTTGTCTGGACGACGATAGTTGTGATGAAATCGGAGAGCCGGAGAAGTGGTAATTATTATTGGTATTATTGGGTATTCTAAGAAGAAGTCCAGGGACACATTTTTCCATATTGCTGATCATCAGGCAAGCCTCCTTCTTGCTCATAAGTCTTGTCATATTGTTTTACTTATGCATGTTTTATCTTTTGTTTATTTAAACTGCATTGTTTTACTATATGTTGATGTATATATGGTAGTGGTTTGGCTCCTCCGAACTACTACTCTACTGTACTACTAAGTACAACCCTCTCGATGATACCTACTTGTCCCTAGTATGGTAGATGGTGTAACACCATACCCCTTTGGAGACCCCGATTTAGCCAAAGTAAAGCTAGAGGATGGGAAGACCCGGAAAAAGTTTTACCAAATGTTTATGATAAAACCTTGGTGAGGTGGGACCTCCCAAGAGATGTTGAGAAAGAAAAAGGTTTTGTTTTACAAAATGCTGAAGGAAAGAGGGAGGAAAAAGGTTTACAAAAACGCACCTGGTTCTTTGCAGTTTTGCTAGCACAATTAACCCGTGCAACCACATTACTCTGGAATGGGACAGGGCTGGATTTGATGTTTGTTTACTCTCGTATAAGCTGACTCGCAACAACTACAGGGGATCAGGGATCCCTGGAGGGTGGGCCTTCTCCGATAAAGGTCCATGTGGGACATCGACCTGGAGAAGGAACGAAGGGTCTGATGGCCTCCACGCGTTACTATGAGCCCCTCATTGAAAGGGCACACTCGAGAAGTGGAAAAAGCGCGCCGGTTGGTCCTCGGTACCCGACGTCCCGGTTTTGAGGGGATTAACACTCATAGGGTAGGCACTTATGTTGGAGTGGGCATCCGGAGAGTCTTGATCGGTTACACGACCCACGATTGGCGAAGATCAGGGTAGTGTACCCGGATGGTGTGGGTAAAGTGTACAACCTCTGCAGAGTGTAAATCTATTCGAATAGCCGCGTCCGCGGTCATGGATGGTTGGGAAGGTTGATGTACAGCGGTGCTGGTTTTGTTTTCAAAAAGGATTCCAGAAAAGCAAAGGCTTTGAAAATATTTTGACCATGGGATGGTCGAAAAGGAGAAAGGTTTTGACCATGGGATGGTCAGAAAGGAATGAAAAGAGTTTGGTCTTGGGACGACCGGAAGAAAGGAACAAATGGGTGACCCGTCCTAATGTTTTCCAAAACTTTTCAAAACAGTTTCCAAAATGGTTTACAAAAGTTTTCAACAAAGATATGTAGATGTTATATCTACATGAGAAACTATTTGAGAAAAGAACCTCCCTTGGAGCCCTCCTGCTGCCACAGCTATATCGCATATCCTCTCGTTTTATTATTCTATTAAGGTGGTTTGCGAGTACATTCAAAGTACTCACTGGCATTGTCCCTGGCTATTAACATGGTCAGATATCAAGAAGAAGGTGAAGTGAATGACTATGCGAGCTAGGACGTTCTCCCAGTCAGTTGCATGTAGGTTAAGGCAGGAATTGGGATCTACGCTTGATGAAGTTCCGCTGATGATTATGGATGTAGCCATAATGGCATTTATGTAAGTCTTGTAAATTCAGTATGTCTCGGATGTCGTAATGATACTTATCGGTTATGTGCCACGACTAACTGATCATGGGATCGTGGTTGTATGCATAATAGGGATTCTCGGAGGATTAATCCTCGGGCCCCACAGACTTGGTATCAGAGCCATCCTGACTGTAGGAGAACCTTAGTTAGCATGGTCGCTAGAGAGGAAACTTATTTTTGAAAACCTCGGCTTTCGAAAACTAGTTTCTCAATGAGTTTCAAAAAGTTCTACTTCTTCTCTTGCTCTAAGTAAATGCTTTCGAAAATGGTTTACTCCAACTTTTGTCCCAAACTTCAAACCTCCGGATTTTTGAATAACTAGGATCTAGAACCTGGTGAAGACAATGAGGACAAGATGAAGACAAGCAACTACCAGCAAACACCAGGAGACTACAATATCGCTCTACCAGTGGAATCCTCATAATCAGAAGACATCAGGTGCTGCACCACCAAGAAGCGTCCAAGATACGATGAAGGATTTATCGGCAAGATAGTGACTCCGACCCGAGGAAGGACGATATCTAGGGTCAATAGTCCTAAGAATAGGATTCCCCTACCCCGCGAGTAGTTAACTCCTTGGTCCCCAGCGTTGACCATGTTTGCTTGCCTAAGTGCATCCTGTGTTGCTTGATGTGTGTTGTTTGCCGAGGACATTGAGAGCCCCCTCGCTCTGTTCTCCTTGTTTGTATGTTCTGGTTTGCTTTGGCCTTCCTAAAAATGTGACTCGAGGAGCGATAACCCACCTAGTAACTCAGGAAACCCCTATGTTAGCTGTCGGTAATGAGACCCAGACTAACCTCGAGAGTATATGAGAGGAAAAGTTTCGCAAGAACCAGTAGTTCGACATCGTCAGGTCAGAATCAACTCGAAGATTTCACCTCAGCAGGACGGCATACCTCGTCAAACTCACCTCGCAAGACTCGTCAATAGCACCACCACCCCCTTGTTCCTCAGTCTATTACAACAAGAATTCCATTGGACCTGAAAGGATCCTCAATACCCACCGGAAACCACCTGATAAGTCAACCAAGACAAGAAGTGACGACCTAACCACACTAGTCTTCGATATATTAGCGCTTACAACCACCTCAAGAGACTAACTATTGTAATTGACCCTACCCAACCCAACAGGAAGTTCCTCACCAGAAGGGCAGAATAATCCAAAAACCCGAAGACAAGGATGCATGAAGACACCAAGTCCACTACGCCATCGTGCAAAAGCAACACTAATAACTCAAGTGAAGACAGTTTCCCCGAAGCTGGATGCCTCTACTCTGACTGAAGATCGGACAAGAAGTATTGTTAAACGCTAACCCTCCTAGAGCTAACTCCAGAAGGCTGTGTTAGGAAACCATCCCGCCAAGGTTGATAAAGTAGGGCGTCGCTCGAAGATCTCATCTCAAGATTCAGGTAAGATATATCCTTCCGCTAACATCGGGTCAGCACTCTAAGAGAGAAGATCCGCACCCCTCCCGAAGCACCTTAGCGAAGGTCTGCGTCTTTCCACTCAATCCTCAAAAGACTGTCTACCAGAGGATACTTAAGAAGAGATCTTCGGATACACCATCATGCTGCCAAACCACCACCGCGAGTTATCAGAGAAGAAACTAACTAAAGATCCTACGCATCCCGCGGCTAATTCACCTGAAGACCACCCTAAGGGACCACCGATTCGCTGACCCTGTTAGTACTAAATAGTTTGGACGATCAGCTAATTCAACTACTCCGATCGCCTAAGTACGAATAAAGTAGTATATAAGCCTCATAACACCTAGTTTCCGGACATCATCGGAAGGTTTCAACTCCAGGCAGAAGATTGCGATATCCACCTAACATCCTCTGACGACTTCAAGAAGGAAGGACTATGTCAACTCTCCGATATACCCCAGTTTAATCCTAAGGGGGAAAGACTACGTCTTTCCCACCAAAATAGAGTAACCCTTCACCAGAAGCCAACCCAGGAGCCCCGACCATAAGGTCGTTAACTAGGCTACACCCCTAAGGAAGAGGCGTAAACCCTTAGAGAAAGGTACCCCAAGCCATAGACTCTGCCCACCGAAGGGTACTCAGTAAAGTTCAGAAGTCGATACAACCTGCCCAGCCTACGCCCTCAAGATATCTAGTCTGGAAGGAAAAGAAGGTCACCCCTTGCAATCAGGACTAGATTTTTGCTCAAATCTCCGTGCATCCTGGAAGACTGAAGCTCAACTTCACCGACAGAGTAGTCACTTCCAAAGACGGAGTCTGTAACATAGTACGCGTAAGACACCTAGGATCAACCTGACTCAAAATCCCCTAAACCTACTCTCCCGAATCTCGGGACGAGATTCTTTTAAGGGGGAAAGGTCTGTAACATCCCAATTTCAGCAACCCTGATTAGTTGTCCAGAATGCAAAAATCAGGGGGAACAAAAACTTTTTCTTGTTTAATGTCGAAGTGTTTGCTTGTTGTTTGGATATGCTTATGCACATGAATGTGTATAAATGATATACTCCTTACCTTAACACCAGTTGACAAAAGCTACTTCCCAAAACAGTCTTGGCTTAATTTCCATATTCTCAAATGTTCTAGCATTTCAAAACCTGAGCCAAGAAGCCCTTGCAAACCAACTACTTTAGTAGCTTCTATTTGATCAAACTATGGAGAGCTATATAACATAATCTCCTGATGTTTGCAAGACAGAACCTTCTACTATTCTTATCTCTCGATTTAATAAAACCTTTTATGAAGCATTTGAATTCTACCCTTGGTAGAGATACCAAGAGACCCTCATCTTATTCCAAACTACAACCTTTTCAAAATACCTATCCTTACCTCAAGCTAAGCTTGATGGTAACCCTAGTAGTAGTTGATTAGTTTATAAGATGAATCGCCTTGATCTGCTGTTTGATTTGTCTGTTTAGGAGATAGTACGAGCTACTCTAGGAGATCATCCTCTAGGATCAAGATACCATAAGATCACCAAATCCTAAGAAGGAATACAATCTGGATCTAATCTCTAGCCACCAGGTGATCATCTAAAACCCTTACCTAGATCAATTCTGCAGTGATTCATTCTAGAAGCTTCCAAGTCAATGAGGAACAATATCAAGCAAGGATACTCTGTAGTCAATCTACACTTCAACATCATCCACTTGATGATTCTTTGGTACCTTGAAATCAATCAAAAACATCCTCCCTCTTATTCTATTCAAAAACCATAAAACTGCCAAATTTGGCTGTCTGGAAATCTGTTTCCAACATCACCTTTTTGATTGCCTCCTTTTCTCAACCCTTCTGCATTTTTGAAAATGTATCTGAACCATCTTGTTAACCATCCTAAGGAATACCAATGCCCAATCTTTCCCTTGGTTAGATCATCCTCCAACCCACTTGTTCTTGATGGTTTTGCAGGCAAGAAAATAAATATTCCTGCAAATCTAGTCATCATGCCTACTTTGATAGAAGCTCACACTACCATCCAACTTTCTATGGACCAACTCCTTGCATGGTTGTGTTATACTCATATAGGTCTACCAATATATACTTCGCTTGTTCCAAGTGGATCTCAGTGCTTCTTAAACCCACAAGTTTTTGAAGGCTAGTTGATAACCTGCTTTGGCAGGCTTATTTTATTCAAAGTTTGGAATCCATATTTGGAGAGCTCAAGCATGATCAATCCCAAACCTCTATACCATGGTGATCCACCTAACTTGGTCTACCTATCCATCTATCCCTTGAATCAAGGTGAGATCTGAGCTCCAAGATCCCACAAGGTTTTGGTGACATGACAACAATCTCCCCCTAGATCCTTAATCTCTAGGTTTTCACCAAAATCACCTTTGATTCTCAAATCCCAAGGTTTCAAATGCTTTCTACACCTTGATTACATCATCTACCTTGATCATTAAGATTTATCAAATATCATCCATAATTATTATTGCTCCAAATCTAATTAATCTGTTTAATAGACCAAATCTCCAAAACTTCTCCCATAAAGGAAAGTTTGGTTTTTGCCAAAACACTTCTCCAACTTTTGGCTCCATTGAGGTCGACATATCATACCCCATCTTACCACTTCAAAAATAAATATTTTTGAATAGCTTTATTATTTCTTTTTGCCCATTTTCTTCAATGGCTGAAAGGGAATAATAAATATTTTAAATACTTTTAAGCCCCAATAAATCTTGGGAAAATTCCCCTATGTGTGTATTCACATTTGGGACCATCTCAAACTAAGAACCAACCCTGTCCAATGTAAATTTATCAAATGATCTTCTAGAAACTACTTCTGCAGTTTTTGTGTAAATGGATTTAAGTGGACTTTAAATCTTTAGAAAAATCTCAAATAATCCCTAGAGAGGTATCTTGACCTCGCCCATCTACCAGTACCATCTATCCCACTCTTTCCAACATAAATAAAGGAACTCCTTCACAAGTATTCTTGTGATCAAAATAGCACAACCATCAAAACCTTGTACAAATAACCCATTAAACCCCATCAAATCTTCTCCACCAAGCTTGTATAGCACCCAACACTCATCTCTGGTCGTGATCACTGTAGCAATTACTGTAGCAGCTTGTCCTCTAGCGCTTGGACACTAGGGATTAACCTCATGTGAGTGTCTTGGCTTGCAAACCTCTTTACTCCTCTTGCAGCAGCCACCAGCTGGCCCTCTCTGCTCCTGCACGACCCAGAGCACCCCCACCTATCACCCTCATAGCCTCTATCAACCAATGACTGCCCAGCACCCTCCCAAAGCTTGTCCATGGACTTGGTCCCTCCTACACCCTCCCCACTCGGGTTAAATACCCCAGGGCACCCAACTCTCCCCACTCTGGCTCATTTGCCTCCCTCACCTCTCACCTACCCATCCCCAAGCTCCAGATCTGGCACCCAAGCTCCCCATCGCCATGGAGAAGAGGAGCAAGTCCTCTCGGGCTCCACCTCGTTTGCAGACATGCAGTCATACCCGGCCACCCCTAGCTCCCTCTCTTCCCTCCAACCTGGTCCCCTGGATCTAATCCACCTCCCCTTTCCCTTCCTTGCACACAGGAACACCGGCGGCCACCGCCCAAACCCAAGACCGAGCCGAGCTTCTCCTCCAACTAGCAGCTTCAGAGCTCCCTTTTTCCATGCATGCAACACTCTTGGAGTACCCAAGACCACCGAATCCGGCCGAGCCCCTCCTCTTCGACATGCACCGGCCCCTTTAAGCGCTTCGTCGAACTCTGGCGAGTTCCTCTTGGTCGCTGCCGCGCGAGACCACTTCCGACCCCAAAATCACCCGTGCCGCCCCTCGTCCGGTTCGCTGTCGTCGACCGCATTGTCCTGTGGCGCCCCCTCTGCCGGAAACGGCCCCAGGTGATCCCTCTGTACCTCTCCACTTCTCCCTAGGGTTCCGTCCCCGGCGCTCTGTCGCTGCGAAGACGAGGCCGGCAGGCCGTTCATCGCCCCTTGATCCAACGGCCGAGATCTGGGGATACCCCTTCGCCCCTTCCACCCACTGACCAGCAGGCCCCACAAGTCAGGCGTTTGAACACCTCCCGCACACGGCACAGCCCGGGTGGGCTGGTTTTCCCCCTGCTCAGCCCAACTGCGCCCAGATCTGGCCCGCGACGCCTCTTTTCCTTTTTCTTTTTCCTGCATTTTTAGATCTATTTAATATCAGTTAGTTTTAAATCAAATTGAAAATGGAAACCAGCTCCAATATCCTAAATCTAAATTTCCTTGGGATACTGAAGGTTTACTCTAACATGCAGTACCCTTGGCTGCCTCAGTTATTGCCCTTATTAATTATAATAAATCTGCTACTAAAATGCATCTTATTTCACTATAAAAATCCCCCTGTGAGTGCCCCTGGTTGGTATTGCCTGTACCTACCTCATGACCTTGGCCTCCCTCCAAGGGGAACCATTAACTCCTATAACAAAAATAACAAAAACATACATTTTATGAGTTTAGAATATTCATGAGGTCAAACCAACATGGGTATTGACCTAATTCCAACTCTCTATGATGTGGTACACTAAGGACCACCAAAATCCAGGTGAGCAATTTTATTGAGGCCCTTTTCAATTTTGGTGAATTAATTATCTCTGTATAGTATTATCTCAATAGAAAAATCACTAAAGGAGTTGCCAACTCCAAAAATAGTGAATCCAATTCCTACAGAAAGGTGTTCAAAATACATATCATGTGGCATTGGTTTCCTATCAAAAGCTACTATAGATTTAATCTGGTGAAAAAGACAAGTTATCTACAAAACTGCCTTTGTGAAATTCCTGAGGGTATTTTGGTAAATATTTTGGCATGAATCCAACTCTCAATGAACAAGTACATAAAAGCCTACTGAACCATCCAGGGAAATAATTTCTGGAGCTCCAGAACTTTTCTGGTGAATTATTTCCTAAAACTAGAGTATTTCCCACTAGAAAATTTATTATAAATCAATGGAAATTGATATTTTGGTGAAACCACTTTTGTTGGTTTCATATTATCACTACCTACCCTCTGGTATCATCTTTATACAATGGTATCATACAGAATATGTCCTTGGTCCAAAATCCCCTCTTAGGTAGTTTCTAGACTATAAACCTTAAGGGATGTTCATTCCCTTCTCCAAGGCCACCTCAATCCCCTAAATCCAATCCTCTCAAAACCTACTAAATTGAGTAATGTGTGTTATGTTTGTCTGCTGTATTGTATTGATGCTTGCATTGCTTTATGTGGATTGTGGACTTGTTTGTTTGCATGTGCTGTCTGGACGACGATAGTTGCGATGAAATCGGAGAGCCGGAGAAGTGGTAATTATTATTGGGTATTCTAAGAAGAAGTCTAGGGACACATTTTTCCATATTTCTGATCATCAGGAAAGCCACCTTCTTGCTCATAAGCCTTGTCCTACTGTTTTACTTATGCATGTTTTATCTTCTGTTTATTTAAACTGCATTGTTTTACTATATGTTGATGTATATATGGTAGTGGTTTGGCTCCTCCAAACTACTACTCTATTATACAACCCTCTCGATGATACCTACTTGTCCCTATTATGGTAGAGGGTGTAACACCATACCCCTTTGGAGCCCCTGATTTAGCCGAAGCAAAGCTAAAGGATGGGAAGACCCGGAAAAAGTTTTACTAAATGTTTATGATAAAACCTTGGTGAGGTGGGACCTCCCAAGAGATGTTGAGAAAGAAAAAGGTTTTGTTTTACAAAATGCTAAAGGAAATAGGGAGGATAAAGGTTTATGAAAACGCACCCGGTTCTTTGTAGTTTTGCTAGAACAATTAACTCGTGCAACCACATTACTCTGGAATGGGACAGGGCTAGATTTGATGTTTGTTTACTCTGGTATAAGCTTCCTCGCAACAACTATAGGGGATCGGGGATCCCTGGAGGGTGGGCCTTATTCGATAAAGGTCCATGTGGGACATCGGTACCCGACGTCCCGGTTTTGAGGGGATTAACACTCATAGGGTAGGCACTTATGTTGGAGTGGGCATCCGGAGAGTCTTGATCGGTTACTCGACCCACGATCGGTGAAGATCAGGGTAGTGTACCCGGATGGTGTGGGTAAAGTGTACAACCTCTGCAGTGCTGGTTTTGTTTTCAAAAAGGATTTCGAAAAAGCAAAGGCTTTGAAAAGGTTTTGACCATGGGATGGTCGAAAAGGAGAAAGGTTTCGACCATGTTATGGTCAGAAAGGAATGAAAGGAGTTTGGTTGTGGGACGACCGGAAGAAAGGAACAAATGGGTGACCTAGTCCTAATGATTTCCAAAACTTTTCAAAATAGTTTCCAAAATGTTTTATAAAAGTTTTCGACAGAGATATGTAGATGCTATATCTACATGAGAAACTATTTAAGAAAAGAACCTCCCTTGGAGCCCCCCTACTGCCACAGCTATATCACATATCCTCTCATTTTATTATTCTATTAAGGTGTTTTGCGAGTACATTCAAAGTACTCACTAGCATTGTCCCTGGCTATTAACATGGTCAGATATCAAGAAGAAGGTAAAGTGGATGACTATGCGAGCTAGGACGTTCTCCTAGTCAGTTGCCTGTAGGTTAAGGTAGGGATTAGGCTCTACGCTTGATGAAGTTCCACTGATTATTATGGATGTAGCCATAACGACATTTATGTAAGTCTTGTAAATTCGGTATGTCTCAGATGTTGTAATGATACTTGTCGGTTATGTGCCACGACTATCTGATCATGGGATCGTGGTTGTATGCATAATAGGGATTCTCGGAGGATTAATCTGGGGGCCCCACAAAGAAGACACACGGAGTGAATCTGGTGGTGGTTTAATAAAGGATCACAAGTGCAATGACTCTAGTGTTGGTTTTGGAAAAGAAGACACATGCAATGACTCTGGTGGTGGTTTAGGAAAGGAAGACAAATGCAATGACTCTCGTGCTGGTTTAAGAAAGGAACACACATGCAATAACACTGGTGGATCCCGGTGGTTTAGGAAAAGAAGACAAATGAAATGACTCTGTTGGTGGTTTAGGAAAGGAACACACATGCAATAACTCTGGTGGTGGGTTAGGAAAGGAACACACATGCAATGACTCTGGTGGTGGTTTACGAAAGGAACACACATACAATAACACTGGTGGATCCATGTGGTTTAGGAAAAGAAGACACATGCAATAACTCTGGTGGTGGTTTTGGAAAGGAACACAAATGCAATAACTCTGGTGGTGGTTTAGGGAATTAACACACATGCAATGACTCTGGTGGTGGTTTATGAAAGGAAGACACATGCAATGAATCTAGTGGTGGTTTTGGAATGGAAGACACATGCAATGACTCTGGTGGTGGTTTAGGAAAGGAAGACAATTGCAATGACAGTGGTGGATCCATGTGGTTTAGGAAAAGAAGACACATGCAATGACTCTTGTGGTGGTTTAGGAACGGAATACACATGCAATGACTCTGGTGGTGGTTTAAGAAAGGAACACTCATGCAATGACACTGTTGGATCTATGTGGTTTAGAAAAAGAAGACACATGCAATGACTCTGGTGGTGGTTTAGGAAAGGAACACATATGCAATGACTCTGGAGGTGGTTTAGGAAACGAAGACACATGCAATGACTCTGGTGGTGGTTTAGGAAAGGAACACACATTCAATGACTGTGGTGGTGGTTTTGGAAAAAAAGACACATGCAATGACTCTGGTGGTGGTTTAGGAAAAGAACACACATGCAATGACTCTAGTGGTGGTTTAGGAAAAGAACACACATTCAATGACACTACTAGTGGTTTAGGAAAGGAACACACATGCAATGACTCTAGTGGTGGTTTTGGAAAAGAAGACACATGCAATGACTTGGATCCATGTGGTTTAGGAAAAGAAGACACATGCAATGACTCTGGTGGTGGTTTAGTAAATGAACACATATGCAATGACTCCAGTGGTGGTTTAAGAAAGGAACACACATGTAACGACCCTCGTGGATCCATGTGGTTTAGGAAAGAAACACAAATGAATGACTCTGGTGGTGGATTAGCAAATTGACACACATGTAATGACTCTGGTGCTGGTTTAGGAAAGGAACACACATGCAATGACACTGGTGGATCCATGTGGTTTAAGAAAAGAAGAGACATGCAATGACACTGGTTGTGGTTTAATAAAGGAACACACGTGCAATGACTCTGGTGGTGGTTTAGGAAAAGAAGACACATGCAATGACTCTGGTGGTGGTTTAGGAAAGGAAGACAAATGTAATGACTCTCGTGTTGGTTTAAGAAAGGAACACACATGCAATGAGACTGGTGGATCCATGTGGTTTAGGAAAAGAACACATAGTCAATGACTCTGGTGGTGGTTTAGGAAAGGAACACAGATGCAATGAGTCTGGTGGTGGTTTAGGAAAGGAACACACATGCAATGACTCTGGTGGTGGTTACGAAAGGAAGACACATGCAATGACTCTGGTGGATCCATGTGGTTTAGGAAAAGAAGACACATGCAATGGGGCTTGCCCTTGGATTTTGATGGAGTACTACTCAGTTTTGCCCTCTCTCTTGGTCACAACTGACAAATCTCACAAAAGGCCAAACATGTGCTCACTCTGGCGGCCATGACCTGATTAGCTGACAGAGATGTCACACAGATCGTGCCCACCAACCGTTGATCCTCTGTGATCACAAAGGCAGGGTAACCTCTCCCTCTTACTCTTTTTTTGTAGGGTCTATCCGTGCCACCGATACTTTACCTCCATAAACAAATGAAAACCATCTTAAAAAATAAATAAAATAAGTGATCATATTTCGAAGTAGCTCTCGTCGTCGTCTTCCGGATCGTCGTTGTCTTCGTCATCGTCATGGTCCTTGCCATCCCTGCCATCAGTGTCCTCTTCTAATGACTCATCACTGCCCTTTCTTCATATTTGCGCGCTATCTCCTCGTCGGAGTCCTCCCCCTCCTCCTCTTCGTAGTCCCACGGGTCCACGTCAATCTCCTCCGCTTCTGCCACCAACTGATCTA
This sequence comes from Avena sativa, assembly GCA_916181665.1. Lineage (NCBI taxonomy): Eukaryota > Viridiplantae > Streptophyta > Magnoliopsida > Poales > Poaceae > Avena > Avena sativa. The sequence continues at coordinate 369,156,288 of OV702291.1, read as the reverse complement.
TGAATGTCTCCTCGTTGGCCGAGTCAGAGTCATTCAAATAGTTGTCTCCTCTCTTCTTCCTGGTCTTCCTCTCGTTCCTCTTGTTGTCCGTACTCGCCGGTGCAACATGCGCCCCCATCCTAGCTACTGCTTTGTGCTTGTCCATCGCTGCAGGTACCCCAAGATCCTCCTGCATGGCTGGTATGAGCTTCGACGTTGCGGTGTCCTGGAGGGCCGATATCGATGGATCCTGGCGCAGTTGGATATGAAGTGTTGCCTCAGTAGGTGACTCACGAGCGCGAACGATGCCACGAAGAGCAGGGGACGCAGGACGGTTAGTGGCTGACTTGGGTCTGCCATTGCCATGGCGAGGGGCCATCGTGCTCGAGGAAGTTGTTCGGAATTAGCAATGATAGATATACAGACTTGGGTGCCGATCTGATCAAGGGAAGAGCAGTGGTTCCATGCGTCGTGTACACACATGCATTTATCGATTATTAAAAAAATGTATTATCTCGCGTACTGAACATAATTTGATCACAACAAAAGTGGCACAACGTATTCTAGACTCGTAAATATCATGTGCGTGGCTGTCGACATGGAGTTCAACGTGCATTCATTCGACATGGAGTTCGACATGCAGACGTGACCGTGCAGCAGTTGTGCGTGTCATTGCCCCATCAACACGTGACACACGCACACGGGACGTGCACGCCGATGCCCGTGATTACCACCCGACCCCACTCATTTTAAGGGTAAAGATTGCACACCTTTTATTATATACTGGATTTTAGGCAGCGCCGAAGACGATTGAACTGTCCATCACAATATAGACAAGTCACATCGATTCCCTATCCCTTTAGCTTCTTTGAGAAGGTAGAAGGTGGTCTTGTATAATAGTAGTACTGCTGGACCATGGCCTGTACTCTTCGACTCTTCTGCCATACTATTCACTCTCTTCTTCCTCCTGCCGCCACCTCCCTCCCCCTCCAAGATATGGCTCCCCTGGGAGAGGCCAGGCAACCATCCTCGTGGAGAAAAATGAGACAGCTCGCCGCCAGGCATTTCTTGCCCTACCGGCCCCTCAAGCCCCCTCTCACTGAGGCCCAATCTCTACCGACAAGGGCTCCTCCCAGTAAGGTCTTCTTGTTCTACTTCTTCTCCATCTCCTTCTCCGTCATGATCTTATTCTGCTTCTTCTTGTTTTTCTTCTTCTTCTTGCTCTTCCTCTTCTACGTATTATAGGCTGTCCGTGGAACCAGAATCCACCATGATAATGGTGTTGCAGGACCCGTTCGGTCCCGTTCCATGTCTCAGCGAGGTAGAAAATCTCCACGCTGTTATTTCTTTGAGTAGTATAATGTGGATTTCTTAGATTATATCCGCCCACACTGGTTTTTTTGCGAGTTGTATTAGTTTTCATGATTATGACTAGATCTCTTGGTCTTTCCTTAATACCGTTGTTCATAGATTGAATGTGGATTTTGTGATTAGGATTAGTTTATCGTGATTATGACTGGATCTCTAGGTCCATTTTTATTACTGCTGTCCATAGATCCAATGGGGATTTTGTGATTTGTATTAGTGTTAACCCAAAACCTAGAGTGTAATTATAGAATTTCTGTTTCAATTAACATGAACGATGCAGCGATTGAAGGCTGAGTACCATGACAAGGTTGCCGCGATCAGTGCCAAGATTGACAACCAACAAGAGCTTGCACGCTCCCTCACCCAAGCTAATGAGAGCCTACTCAAGCGTTTATCTGTGCAGAAGGAGATCTCACTAGATTTTGCACGTGACATCATGAGGATGCAAAAAGTGGTCGACCGTAACATGAACAGGCAAGAATATGCCATCAAGATAATCAACGAGCTAATGGAGGAGAAGAAGAATCTCCAGATAAGGTGCACCCTCCTGCAGGGCGAAGTCACCGAGGCACTCAGAGGACGCGTCGAGGAAACCAAGGCTGCCATCCGAGCCTACCATGATAGGAACCATTTCCTGGATGTAGTGAAAGAGATGAAGGAGGACATGAGAAGAGGGATCACCATACTCGAGGGTGTTTGGAAAGAGAACGAGGAGCTAAGGGCTTGTCTGGAGGCATATCAGAGCAATGCCCAGGTCTGATTCCCATTAGAGGGGGCACAAATATCAGTTCATGCTCCACTCTTTTTGTAATATTTAGGGTTCAGGGAGCAATGCCCAAGTCTGATTCCCGTTATAGGGTGCAAGAAGAATCCTAGGGCAACTCCTTATCTAAATGGACATGTGTAGGTGTTCATGTTCATGAATGGACACCATGAGCTCTTTCCATTATGTATCTGGACATGGGTTTCTGCATTATGAGTTTGCCACTACTATTTGGTGACATGGGAAAAACCCACAACACACTAAACTGCAGATAAACCTTATTTGCTTTGAAATTGAAATTATGACAGTGCCACTAGTCGATTCATAAAATGTTGATTAGTCCTATATTTATTCTTCCTTGAAATTATGACAGTGCCACTAGTCAATTCAGTTAATTATGGAAACTAACCACCTTGTCCTAGTGAACTGAATAAACCATACTACATGTTTTTGTTTCAGGGAAAGAGGCGAAAGGTCAACCAGGACCTGGCGACCTGGCTAAATGACAAGATAGCCATCCAAAGGGAGAAGCAGAATTCCTAGAAGCTGGCCTTTGACCACCTACACGCTGAAGTCATGGTCCTTTTTGATAAATGCCACAAACTGAAGGAGGTAAACATCGGCTAGGAGAAACTTCACAGGGAAGGTCGCACCTCGGCTAGTAAGCATAAGGAGATCATGGATGGGCTCATGAAGGAAAATCGTATGGTTATGGACCAACTTCTCGAATCCCTGACCGAGCGCTGGAACCTGCAGCAGGTGCATGACAAAGTACTCAAGGAGCTGACCGATCTTAGGGAGGAAAACGAACAGCTCCAGGCTCGCTTGAACACAACATATGTCTATTTCATACTGAACTGCCTATTTTATCCTCTGTAGTGGTGATTTTATAAACATGAACTTAACTCTATGTACGATATGTGTTCGTCTGAATTTAATTTGCTCGAGGATTGAGTTTGGCTTAGTGAAGAAAGCACAACTGCAAGTCTTACAGTTAACTAGTTTCAGGCATTGGCATGACATAAATTATTCATCTAGAATTTCCTTTATCCTCTGTAGTCTATCCTTGTTCACCCTCGCGCGCCTTCTTCAGTTCCTTCAACAGATCTGCAATGTAGTACTCTAGCTTTTTCTTGTCTTCCTTGAGCTGATCCCTCTCCTTTTCTACATTAAGAATCAGGAACCTATGACTATCCTGAAGCTTCTTTGCAGTTCCAACAACAAAGCTCTCGTTGATTTTGTCACTTAGTTCTGACTGCAAATTCTCGATTTTTTGTTCCAGCTCCTTATTTCGTACCGACAGCTTGTCATTTTTAGCTGCATCACAAGCATCAGTAAGTCTCCCTGACCTTTCCAACTCATACATCTCCCATAACTGGGTCAAACATTTCTTAAGTGCATTTGGCCACTTAGGATCCACCCACTCTACTGCTTTACACACCGGGCCAACCTAAAAACACCCACACTATCGTGTTATGAACATACACGATACATTTTTCTTCATGTCACCATTGCACATAATGTAAACAAACCTGATTTGTATAGCCCAACAACCTTCTCCCAGTGTTACTGCCTTCAAATGCAACATATCTCCTTAGTTTTAGCCCATGGTCACATGGTACTTCTCCATCGAGATCTAGGCCCTCCCATTCGGGGTCGTAGATCGTTCGTGGTACCTATAAGGAAACACAAAGCTAGAATTGAACATGATTGCATGGACATATGGAGCTCAGATCGAGGGATTTACAAATGCCTAACTCTAGCCCGAGAAAATAGAGGAACTCACATCGGGGAAGGAATACTTGATGTCGGAGAGAAGGCTGTCGCTGCTCTACTGGTCATCCTCATCGTTCTAGGACAGCATGGCGAATGCGTTGACATCGGCGATGGTTAGGGGAGAGAGAGAGAGAGGAAAGTGAAGTGCGTCACCGCTGCAACAATGACTAAATTGGCATGTTACAATAGTTTAATGGATACCATTCCCTTTCCCTGGATTACTGTCTCTTGCCTAATAGTGTTTCTCTTCATACATTCTTATTTCAAATATTAAACATGAACTCCCTCCATCCCAATTACATTGCCCAAGGAAAACATAACAGTATATTACATCATCTAAAGAAACAAAATCATGTCAACTACAAGGTACTTATACATCACTTGTTCAGTCATGGTTTCACAAAACATTACATTACAATCTCTCAACAAACATAATCACAGAAACAAGTATATTACATCATCTAAAGAAACAAAATCATGTCAACTACAAGGTATTTATGTATCACTTGTCCAGTCATGGTTTCACAAAACATTACATTACAATCTTCCAACAGACATGATCACAGAAACAAGTATATTGCATCATCTCAAGAAACAAAATCATGTCAACTACAAGGTACTTATGCATCACTTGTCTAGTCATGGTTTCACAAAACATTAGATTACAATCTCTCAGCAAACATAATCACAGAACCAAGTATATCATGACATCACAAGCAACAAAATCATGTCAACTACAATGTACTTATGCATCACTTGTCCAGGCATGGTTTCACAAACATTACACTATAATCTCTCAACAAACATAATCACAGAACCAAGTACAGTACATCATATCAAGAAACATAATCATGTCAACTACAATGTACTTGTGTCTTATTACAAGAACGATGGTTCCAGTGAGTGACATGTACGAAAATCTCAACAGCTCGCACAACATTATATCGCAATCTCTCAATAAAGATAATCACATAAACACTGTCTAAATGCAATAGCTATCTAGTTTACAAATATAGACAGGGGAACCTTGCGGTCCATATGACAAGCCTAGGGTAGCATCTCTCATCAGATCTGATCAATGTCGATCACCTCGTTCTGTTCAGCCATTGCAAGGGCCTCTACATCCCCTAAAACCTCCTCAACAATGTCAGAAATGGTAGCCATGAAGAACACCTTCTTGGTTCGCTTCTTTCATTGCATAATCTGCATAAGATCTTCAGTATACAAAACATCTATGAATATTTGCTTCTTATGATGCCACCACCACAGTCATGCCATCTGCTTAGGGCCAATACTGATTTCCTTACCAATATTCTCTCTCATTATGTCCAGAGTTATGTTTTTGGAATTGACGGCGATCTCCATAGTATATGGTGAAACTGGCTTATTAACTCCCTCATCAAGTTTTGCCATGTATGAATCCACCTATAAGTGTATACTAAACTTATCTAGATCAGCATCTATTGGTCCGTAGTCTCTAGGAGCCGAAGCTCTAGTAGCAAGATCTCTAGGATTTGCATACATATCATCAATCATTGCTTCAACATTCACCTTACAATCAGCTGCACAACACTCCCAAACCATCTGAAGCTCATGGGAGTTCTCAATTTGCTGATAGGTATCATTCATGTTGCGCCACACCAATTTTGTCCTCTGTTTAGAACCCCAGGGAATCCTAGCATGAAGCATATCTACCAGCTGCGAAATAGACACAACCTCCTTGTAATTCATAAGAAGATGCACATCTTGCCTGAACACAACCCTCTCGCAACCAAAATTTAGTTTTGCAGTATACTAGCGGACATGAACTGTGAACTCATATAGCTCCCTTGTATCGAAGTTGTGCCTAATTTGATTAAAAAGTGGAACTTTTTAGTTCATTCAATTCTATTATGCTGTAACTAATCTAATTGAAAGATAAGGCACAGAAAAGAAAAATTCACCTCTCACTCTTCCCCCGGGTTTTTTTCTTCGAGATCTGGGTGCCGCTTTCGCCCGCCGCCGCCGGTCCTGCTTTTCTCTTCGACTCGCTGCTCGTAGGTACCATGGGAGAAGAATTCTTGCTGACCTCCTCGCTAACCGGGGCTGAAGACCTTGCCGCTACTTCACGTTGAGCCCGAGACTCTGGGTCCAACGGACCCGATTCAGTCTCTGATGGCTCTGAAATATAGCCATCTACGTCCACATTTAAACTGGATATTGCTCATAATTTTCATGAAATATATCTCTAAACCCTGCCACTAATGCCTAATATTCAAAGGGGTATGCAATCCTTTCTTTTATATTTTTCCTACGCAGTTAATCTCATTTGAAGATGGGAATCACTATATTAAAGTCAAAGACACGAGATTTCCAACAACCAGAAGAAACCAGGAGCTGTAAAGCGGAGACAGATGCTTTAACAACCAACTATACGACCAGAGAAAAATTCCGGCCGTATAACTCTGGTCGTATAGTTGGCGCCGCCACCATTAGATCAAACAGAACAACTTTCGTGAAGGGACCCCTATATAAAGAAGCCTCGGGCAACGAGAAAACAAACCAGGCCTCGCCAAAAAGTCTCTGCCACAGATCACCAGTCGCCTCCAGATCTAAAAACCCTTCTCCATCTCCATAGCCATATTCCACCACTTGTAATAGTAGATCTCTTCTTCGATTGGCGACATTGTAAGACTATTGCTATCAATCTTATGATTTTCATTACAGTGTTTGTGATTGTTGATATCATTGCTATTCGCCTTAGGCTAAGGGGTTCGGCCTAGCCATGTAGCAATTGTGCATGTTATTTATCATAGATGGGATCGTGTATCAGTTTGTATGACATGATGATTATTGTATCCTCTCTTGCCTCAATCCAAGGACTTGTCAGGTACCCAAGACCCCGAGGGTTGATCCAGATATAGGGAGTATGAGTAATGACTAATCTACAGGTTGGGAACCCCAGTGACAGAAGGGGTAGTGCAGCTGCATGTGAGGCATTTTCTTGGGATTCACAGTGACATCACTATGCATATCATTAGTTCTCTTTCTTCTATGGATGAGACTAGTAGGTTATTGCTATAAGCGGTTGCAGAGGCAATAGCAATTATGGATGCACTGCCCACATATAATTTATCTTGCTCTAACAAGTACATGCATACTTTATTTCTATCTTTTATTCCCATCAGATGTTTTGCACATCTATAGGTGAAACCAAACGCCATAGGCCCTCTCTCCATCATCGACAACAACAAAAAGACGGAAGCTATTGGTCTAGTAAAAACACAAAAGGAATTCTAAAACTCCCGAAGGTCCATTAAAGTAACTTCACTATGCATTCGCTTTGCAAGGATTCGATAACCAAGGTCTACTAGGGAAAAAGAAGCTATACTACATCCATAATCTGGATCGAAGGTATCAACCCTTTTTCTAGCGCTGTTGCTGGGGAAGCAATATCTACCCTGGTGAGGTTATTAGGAACCTTGCTAGTTTTAATTCTTGTTTTTAATTTTGTTAGTTTGCTTTCAGTCTTTATTTGATAAACCAAAAAAAATAGTTAGCCTTTAAAATATTTTACTATTATAATTCTTTGTTTAAGAAAACCCAAAAACATAGGAAATATGGCTGAAAAGAAGCTTGGGGTGTTTGCTACTCCTAACAATGATTATTTGCGTACTCCTATTACTCAGCCAGCAATTGCTGCTGATGACTATGAAATTAAGCCCCATTATTTAAGCTTGGTTCAACATAATCAATTTGGAGGCTCTGCTATTGAAGACGCAGGTATGCTGGTAGGATCGACTACTCTACCAGGTCTAGGGCGAAGGTTGTAGGGGAAGGAGGGAGTTGCGTGCAAGCGGAGGCGAGGGCGCCGGCGAGTCGGCATTGTCGTGCGAGCTTGGCGAGGCGGCGACACAGAGGAGAGGCCGCGGCTAGGGCTGGGAGTCCGACTCCTTGAGGAGTCGGCAATAAATATTATGTTTATTGCTTGCCTTTGATGTTCGATTACAACTCATATATATAATGGAAATATGATAATTGGGCTAAGCCCCTAACTAAACCTGCCCACTGGGCCTCCTCCGGTTATATGATAAACCGGTCATAACATCTCTCCCCGCCTGCGCAAACAGCTCGTCCTTGAGCTGGTAGTCTGGATAGTGCTGCTGGAACTCGTCACGCTGCTCCTAGGTGGCCTCCTCCTCCGGAAGGCCCTCCCACTGAACCAACAAGTACCAAACGCCACGATGGAGCTGTGCGTGCAACACCTTGGTCGGGCTTGGCAGCAAGCGCCCATCTGCAGTTGGAGAAAGGGCTGGCGTGGCTGTCGGTGCCGCGCCACGATAGGGCTTGAGCAGCCCTACATGGAAGATGTCGTGGATGCGAGCCCCGGCTGGCAGCTGTAGACGATACGCCAGCTGCCCAATATGCTCCAGGATGGCGAATGGCCTAGCGTAGCGGGGACCCAGCTTGCGCTTTGCCTAGGGATCCAGGGACTGAGTGGAGAGGTGCAGGAGGCGCAACCACAACCAATCACCCACCGCATACTCCACCTCGCGATGGCGGCCATCGTAGTAGTGCTTGGCCAGCTGTTGAGCCTGGACGAGACGCTACAGCACCTCGGCAAGCATCTCATCGTGGGTGTGGAGAAGCTCCCCTGTAGACCCCGTCTGAGCCGTCATCGGATCCACCAGCAAGATAGGCGTAGGCGGCCTGCCATATACCACCTCAAACGGCGTAGCGCGCTGGGCAGAGTGATAGGATGTGTTGTAGCAGTACTTTGCCCATGCAAGCCAATCCACCCAAGTGCGAGGACGATCACCTGTAACACATCGCAAATACATGGCAATCACCTTGTTAACCACCTCTAATTGGCCGTCCGTCTAGGGATGGAAGGCCGTGCTGAAATGGAGTTTCACGTCCGCCGTCCGGAAGAGATCATGCCACGCATGCCCCATGAACACCGGGTCCCGATCACGGACGATCGACACAGGAAACCTGTGGAGACGGACGATGCCATCGAAGAAAGCGCGAGCCATCGACACGGTTGTGTAGGGGTGGCCGAGCGCGATGAAGTGGGCGTACTTGGAGAAGCGATTGACCCCTGTGAGGATGACGGACTTCCTGCCCACCTTGGGAAGGCCCTCGACGAAGTCGATGGAGATATCATCCCACACCTGAGATGGCACCTCCAGCGGCTGCAACACCCCGGCTGGCCGCAGGGTCTCCGTCTTATTGCACTGGCATGTCTCGCATGAACGCACCCAGTCTAGGACCAAACCCAGTCTCGCGTCACCGGGGATGTAGAAGTCAGAGCGGAGACGATGGAGAGTCTTCTGGACACCCTCATGGCCGACTTAGTGAGCCATCAGCAGCACCTAATGACGGAGGTCGTCGTGGTCAGGCACGAAGATACGGCGCCCATGCAGGAGCAAGCCATCCACCAGGCGCCATGGCTCGTCCAACTCGCCCACCTCCAGCTGCTGCCGTAGGAGTTGAGCGTCCGGTGCGGCCGTGGTGGCCCAACGAATATGGGCAAAGAGGGCGAAAGTGGGGCCCGAGCGGATGCAGAGCATTGCCCCCTCGGCGTCTCCATCGGCGTCGATGGGGTCGGTGTCGTGGCGAGACAAGGCGTCGGCCACGGTGTTGAGGCGCCCTGGACGATACTCCACTATGAAGTCAAAGCTGAAGAGCTTGTTGATCCACTGATGTTGTGGCACCGTTGACAGCCGCTTTTCCAAGAGGAACTTGAGGCTGTAATGGTCTGTGCAAACCCGGAACGAGCGACCCCAGAGGTAGGGCCGCCAATGGCACACGGCCTGCACCAGGCCGATGAGCTCCTACTCGTATGCCGCCAGCTTGAGGTGACGGACGGCGAAGGGCCTGCTGAAGTAGGCGAGGGGACCGTCGCCCTGGTGCAGGATGGCGCGGAACCCCTCACTGGAGGCGTCGCAGTCGACGATGAACGGCTGGTTGAAGTTCAGCATCTGTAGAATGGGGCCCATCGTGAGGGCCCCCTTCAGGGCCTCGAACGCCGCGGTGGCCTCATTGTCCCAAGCAAAGGCATCGCGACACAGCAGGCGCGTGAGTGGCAACGCGATGAGGCCGAAGTCCCGGATAAACTTCCGGTAGTAGCCGGCAAGGCCCAAGAAACCCAGAGGGCGCGTGGCGAGTGCAGCGTCGGCCAAGCCGCGATGACCACCTTGTTGGCATCCATAGCCACCCCGTCGGCGGAGATGACGTGGCCGAGGTAGGCGACCGATGCCGTCCCGAACGAGCACTTCGAGCGCTTAAGGTGAAGACGATGTGCTCGAAGCTTCTTGAAGACGATGGCGATGTGCTAAAGGTGCTCCTCCCATGAAGTGTTGTAGATAAGTATATCATCAAAGAAAACAAGCACAAACCAGCATAAGTACGGGTGGAGGACGTCGTTCATTAGGGCCTGAAAAGTCTCAGGCGCGTTGGTGAGGCCAAACGGCATCACCACAAACTCGAAGTAGCCCTGATGGGTCTGGAACATCGTCTTGGCGATGTCATCCAGGTGCATGCGCACCTGATGGTACCCCGACCAGAGGTTGAGGTTGGTGAAGAAGTGCGCCCCATTGAGCTCGTCGAAGAGCTCATCAACCACCGAGAACGGGAACTTATCCTTGAGCGTCAGGGCGTGGTAGTCGATGCAGAAGCGCCACATGCCGTCCGACTTGCGGACGAGAAGCACCGGCACAGAGAATGGCGACGTAAAGATCCAGATGATGCCCGCGACGAGCATTATCACGCACTGTCGCTCCAGCTCGTCCTTCTGCAACTAGGGGTAGCGGTAAGGCCGCACCGCCCCCGGAGTCGTACCCGGCGGAAGGTGGATGTGGTGGTCGTACTCCCGAATGGGCAGCGGCCTCGGCGGCTCGTCGAATAGGTCGGTGTGCTGCTGCAGGAGCTAGGTCAGCAGGGGGTGCTCGGCCTCATCGTCCGCCGTGGCGAGCTGCAGCTGTGGTGTCGGGGCGGCGCCCCCAAGGCCCTCCCACCGGACGCGGCGACCCTGGTGCGAGAAGGTCATCGTGAGGGTGTCAAAGTCCCACAGGATGGGGCCGAGGGTACGCAGGAAGTCCACGCCAAGGATGAAGTCGAAGCAGCCCAAGTCGATGCCAGCGCACGTGATGGTGATGTGCTCGTCGCTGATGGTGAGGGGCACGTGATGCGCCAACCCATGGCAGCGAAGGCTGTCGCTGTTGGCCATGATCATGCGGAGATTATCGCCGCCCGTTGGTTGGAGGGCGAGACGACGCATGGTGGCGACGGGCAGGAAATTATGAGTGGAGCCTGTGTCCAGCAGTGCCACCAGGCATTCACCGTGAATCATCACTGGCAGGAGCATCGTGCGCTCATGGCGTATGTTGGCCAGTGCATGGAGAGGGACCACAAATGCCTTGGCAGGATCGGTGGCGGATGTGGGCTCGGTCGGCCCCGGTGGAGGCAGCACACCGGGCTCCTCGGGTGGCGTGTCCGCCTCGGTGTCGTCGACCGTCTCCAAGTAGAAGAGGCGTGGGCAGACGTGATCGGGGGCATAGGGCTCGTTGCTGTTGAAGCAGAGTCCAAGACGGCGGCATTCGACCTGCTCGGCCGGAGTAAGCCGTCGGAAGGTATGCGCGGCCGCCGGGGCAGGGTTCGCCGGTGTAGCCAGGTTCGGTCGACTGGCTGTCGTGGTCGCCGGAGGTGCGCGAGCGGCCGTGCAGCCTCCGCGGCCCGGGGTGAGCTGCTGCACTGCCTGGGCACGACGCTCGTAGGCGCGGGCATAGTGCATCGCCATCTGGAGGTCTTGGGGGGGCTGGAGTTCCACGTCCACCCGGATGAGATCCGGTAGCTCGCCGACGAAGAGCTCGGCTCGCTGCTGTCCCGTCACCCCAGGAGCATGGCAAGCGAGGGCCTGGAAGCGGTCGGCGAAGTCTTGCACCGTGGTGGTGAACAGCAACCGCCCAAGTTCCGCCAAGCGGCTGCCGCGGACCGGTGGCCCGAAACGTAGGAGGCATAGCTAGGAAAAGCGGTCCCATGGGGGCATGCCGCCCTCGTCCTACTCGAGGGAGTAATACCATGTTTGGGCGGCGCCCCGGAGGTGATAGGAGGCGAGCCAAGTGCGGTCTGATGCAAGGGTACGTTGCCCACGGAAGAACTGCTCGCACTGGTTGAGCTAGTTGAGGGGGTCCTCCGAGCCGTCGTAGGTGGCGAAGTCGAGCTTGGCGTAGCATGGGGGTGTCGGGGCAGCGCCGCCAAGGACGTATGGCTCAGCATGGGCCACGGGGGACACCGCGAAACCCGAGGATGTGGCATCCGAGTGGGGAGGCCGCTGCTGGTCCCCGGCCGTTGTATAGACCGGTGGAGGCGATGACTCGATGAGCCATGCCGGAAGTGGTGACGGCGACTGGGGAAAGCGGACATGTTGGATAGGGAGACCGCTCGAGGCGGCAGGGCCCGAGCCGGTGGTGATCGGCGGTTTCCACTGCATCCATGGCAGGGGCGTGGGAGGTTGAGACTGTAGCGGCGCCTCAACCTAGATGATCTTGATCATGAACGGAGCTCACAAGATCTAGACATGAAAGCAGAAAGGAGGAGAACCAGCCATCTAGCTACTACATGGATCCGTAGTCCAGAGATGAACTACTCACGCATCACACCGGAGGCTTGCATGATGATGATGAAGGCCACCAGGGTGAATTCCCCTCTCCGGTAGGGTGCCGGGAAGAGCTTCAGATCCCTCCTGATCTAGGGATGGAGATGACGGCGGCTACAGACTCTTTCGTGGATTTTTGATCGGGTACTTAGGGTTTTCGTGCCGAGGGCAATATATAGGCGGAAGGAGAGGCCGAGGGGGTGCCTGGGTTAGCCACACCACCCCCTGGCGTGGCTAGGCCTGGCCCACGCGGCCAGGTGGTGTGGTGGCCCCCTGGCTCCTCTCCGTCTCATATTCTTGCATCTGATGACTTCCGGAAAAATAGGCACTTTGGCTTTTGTCCCGTCCAATTTTGAGAATATTCATTTTCTGACTTTCCTGGAACCAAAAACAGCAGAAAATAGGCAGCTGGCACTGTGACTCTTGTTAATAGGTTAGTCCAAGAAATCATATGAAAAGTACTCCAAAGTGTGGACAAAACACAAGAAAGTGGATAAAACCAAGCATGGAACATCAAAAATTATAGATACATTTGCAATGTATCAACATGCTATTATTGGTCGACAATATTTAGTGTCAATTTTCTGTCATAAACAAGATATATCACTAAGTTACAGGAAAAGAAGAAATTCTCGAAGAAACAAATATTTTTTTATGCACACAGAGAGTTTAACAACCAACTATACGGCGGGAATAAAAATTCCAGCCGTATAGTTCCGGTTGTATAGATATCTTTGCCATCGACAATTTTTCATTAAAATGTATAGAGTTTAACGACCAACTATACGGCGGGAATAAAAATTCAGCCGTATAGCTCCGGTCGTATAGGTATCAGTGCCTCCGTACGAATTCTTTTCTAATGTACTGAGAGTCTAACGACCAACTATATGGCGGGAATAAAAAATCCGTTTGTATAGTTCCGGTCGTATAGATATCGATGCCTTTGTATATTTTCTTTCCCACAAACAGAAAGCTTGATGACCAACTATATGGCGGGAACATTTTGTTCCGGCCGTATAGTTGCGCCACTGGGAGGAAACCCTAATTTTTTGACATAAGGCCAACTAAACAGCGGGAACACAATGTTCCGAGCATATAGTTGCGCCCGTATAGTTGCGTCCGACCACAAAATCTCATGGGAAGGTACCTCCAACTCCAAAACTTCAATCCTTTTTCTCTCTTCTACCTCCAAACTCTCTCAAAACCTCAAGATATCTTCATCTCTACTCAATTCCGTTCAATTTCCTCTCACACAAGCGATCATAGGTATATTTCTCCTCCGATCCTCCAATTACTTTTTGCAAATTCATCTTTGATCTATTGTCATTATCAATCTAGGGTGAGACCTACTATGAACCAATTTCTATGATTTTCTTTCCTAGACTATTATTTTTGAGGAGATTCTTTAGTGTGCTATGATGAGGAATATATCGCACTTACTGTTGTTGGATCAAAAAGTTTTATTTTTGTCTTTCTTCAATTTTTTAGATGATGAACACAAGGAGCCAAACTTGTGCTTGTGCCACCGCTAGTGCTTCTCGAGCTGCCGCTCAAGAACACATGGGGATCAAGTTCAAGGATGAGCCCCAACGTGATCGCTTCAATAGGATCAAGAACCGCGAAGTTAAGGCCACCAAGTGGGCTTGCACCATTATATTGAACCAACTCGGTATTTCTGATGACTTCAATTTAGTTTGCAATAGAGCTAGCCTACAAAACTTTGTGTACAATTATGTGCCTACTTAACGCTTCTTAACCATTGAATTTCTAAGTTTGTTGCAAAGCACCATTAAACAATGGGAAGGAGAGGACACTATTTCTTTCCGATTGATGAACAACAACTACAATTTAACATTAGATAAATGGTGTGCATGTTTTAATTTGCCAAACAATGATGTTAATGCCTTGCACACATCCTTTACTGGCTTAAATCCTTCCCCTAAAGAATAGTATAATGGAATGAGTTTCACTAGTAGTGTGAACAAAGGTAAAAATATTCAACATCCTACAATTCACTATTTGTTCTATGTTATTTCTAACACGTTGAAGGCATGTAATGAGTTCACGAGACTCAACGAGGAGGATATCCTAGTCCTCACAAAGGTTGCTTACATCAACTGCGACCTGTCACTCAACTTGGGCGCCATCCTTGTGCGCTACTTGGAGCACCAAGCCTCCCAAAGCCAAGGACCAATCATAGGTGGAGGCGTCATCACCGTGCTTACCACTGCCGTAGGCATCAACCTAGGTGAGTTGCAACTCGTGCTAGGTGAGACACGTGTTGGTTTCTCCACTTTGAGAGCCTATGGAATGCTCACTAGGAGAGGTGGTGTTTATTATCTGCATATTGCTGGAGCTGGGCGTCTCTACCCCACTCCTTTACCTAATGGTCTTTTCTCTATTGAGGAAGGATGTTTGCTATATGACTTGCAGGTTGAGCAACACCAACCTGAGGAGGAGATTCTGGAAGAGGATGAGGACCAAGAGGAGGAGCAAGAAGTTCATTACCAAGAGGAGCAGCCACAAACCTGGTTCGCCACATACCAAGATTTACAAGGACTTGGAGGGACTGTGGAGAGGATGCATAGCCTCTCTTTGAACCTCCGAGAATTAACTAGTAACCTCTCAACTCAATTTGCGAACTAGAGTAACGACTTTTTCTCGCCACCACAATGAGTTGAAGGGCTTGCAAAAGCCTAAGCTTGGGGAAGTTTCCTCATGTATCTTTATTTGGCATTTATTTGCTTTTATTTATTTCGAGGTTGTGTTTTTATTTGAGTTTATAAGCACTCGTTTTGGTTTCCCCGACACTTTATTTTTCTAGTTCTTTCTATTTGCTTTCTAGTTTTTCTAGCGAGCTTTGCCACCAATTTTCTATTCTTTAAGTTCCCTCTCTTAAAATCACAAAAACATTTCTCCATTTTTCCTTATTTTCCCTCTTTCTTTTCTTTCCACCTCGAGGTATTCATGTATTCGCAGGAGAGTGATCGACTTCAAGTTTCCAAGAAACAAATAAAAAAAGGAAGAGAGAAGTGGAACCAAACATGAGAGGTATGCCTTATGAATCCCCACTTTTGAAGTTTGAGAAACCCATGCTAGTTAGTAGTCAATGTTGAGATATTATATTGGTGGAGTGAGTCTTTGTATTGTAGTAAGATTTTTCGTTTGCATGGGTATCTAATTGGGTTCATTTTGTTCCAGCTCTCGTAATTAACCAAGTCTTGCCTAAAAAATTGCTAAACAATTGTAATAAGAAAAAGTCTCACAATTGAAGGCTTGGGTGTTGTAGTGCTTTGTCTTGAAGGTTTATTTCTAGAGACACCACTGAAAATGTTGATTGACTTGATATCTCTCTTTGAAAGGATTTGTTCGATTGAATTAATGTTTAGCGGTTTTTGTGAGCATACCAAAGTTTGACTTGTTAATCATAAGAATGATATTGCTTTATGCGTGTCAAACTTCATGGGATGCCAACAACTCTGCTGGCCTATGAACGATCTTCATGGCGAAACTCCTAGATTTTGGCTCTGAGTTGATTAAACACTTATAACAGCAATGCTATAGTGGGTAAGATTCTTGGCACTCCCGTGTAGCTGTAATCTTGATGGAATCACTCCTCTGGCTATTATGAGTAATCATTATGCAAAAGGAACAAAAACCTTAGTGATGCCACGAGTGTCCATCACAGCCCGATAAACTAATAAAAATCTTTGGCATGCTCTCAATTACTTAAAAACTGAAATTCTTGAAGGAAAATGAATAGAAAAGTAGTGCTTTAAAAGTCCTGATTTATTGATGTGGGAGAATTGAGTACTCTAGTGTATATAATTTTCATGACAACTCTCACACTCTTAATTTACATGATTATAATTTATCGTTCAAAGGCAAGCCTATGAGTTGATTAAATGACATGGAATAAAGTTTACTCATTTGAATCATCCATGCTAACAATAATTTTGCTGCACTATAAGGATGCATAAAACCCGTATGATATTGTAGCACACCGGTAAAACTAGTACTAGAAAATCGCTGTATTTTGTCTTTATGCATCATCATTATAGCATGCTCATGTCATCATGCCACATTGCATTTGAGCATCATCATCATCATGCATATGTTTGTCTAAATCTATTTTGTAAAAGCCTATCTTGTGTTCCGGTTATCCCCTCTTTTAATTTCAAATCAAACCGCGACCTTGTTCGGATCTTTTGTTTATCTAAAACTATTTACGAAAGGCTTTTAAATATAAAACAAGAGTCTAATAAAATAAAAATGTTTTATGGGGAGACGGCCAGAGGCCAACCGGCCAGACCACCTACTACCCGACCCAAAAACCCACCTACCCTAACCCTAAACCTAACCGGCACACTAGCATAGCTAACCGACACCGCCGCTGCCAGTACACGTTGCCCTGAACGACCTGGCCCTACACGCACGGAGCCACACCCCGGCCCCACACGCTCACTCTGCGTTGATCCCTAGTGCCCCGACTCCACCCGCGCGGAACACTCCTACCCGCCTTGTACCACCCCACCGACAATAACACCTGGCCCCACCCTGCGAGACGGCCCACGATTCCCCAACTACCTCTCTCGATTTCCTCCTCCCCGCAGCTCTCCGCCGCTGCCAGCGATCCATCCGCGGCGCCCCTCTCTTGCCGCCGAGGCCCTCTAGTCGCCTCGCATCGACGCCTCCTTCGACCGTCGTCTCTGCACCAGGACCGCGATGCTGCCGCCAAGGGCATGCCATGCCTCCTCTGCCCCGCGCTGAGCTCGTCCGTGATGCCACCCCTCTCGCCTCGGTTGCCGCCGCTGCAACTTGGCCTCCCTCTCCTCTCCGCTTGGAGCTCCAACCAGCCCCGACCCTGCGACCGGCGGACCTCCTCTCCGCTCGACCCGAACCAGCCGCGCCCCTATCCCCAACCACGCCTTCCTCCCGCGAAGCTCCTCCAGCCGTCGACCTCGTCTCTGTCAGGCGCCAAAACTGATGCCCTCCTCTGTTCGAGTACCTCGCCGGCCTTCCGCGAGCGCGCGCCCCGCGTCTCTGACCGGCCACCCGAGCCCCGCGAGCACCCCTCCTCCTCTGCTCGATCCCCGCCACCAGCGCGAATCTACGACCGTCGTCTCACGTCGTGGTCGCCCTACAGACGCACCTTGCAAGTTGTTTCCATCATGCCCAACTTTCTGGCTCCCACAAGGTGTTTGAGAAAATGTCTGCCTAGGACTTGTTCACTCACAACATTTTATCCTTGTGTCTTGCACCCGTGTTTTGATACTGTGTTGTACAGATGATGGCGCAACGGCCGTGGGAAGAGTGCAAAGCCTCGCGAAGATCTTCGTTCCCGTTTTTCTGCCCAGTTTTTCCGAACACTACCAACACAAACCTGAGTTCGCCATCGAAGACAAGATCGCCTACATGGACTCCGTAGACCTCCCTCATGGAGCTTTGAGAACTCTGTTCCAGATCTGAAAATCGAACCCCGAAGGCCCCGATCCTGGAGTCCGAACACCGAACCCGAACCCCTCCAAGCTCCAAGATCTTCGGACCCTAATATGTGATCCCCTTATCCGAGACCCCTATTTTATAAATGATGTCTATCTTGTTGCATATTAAATTGTTCATACCGCATACATATTGTGGTTGTTTGGGGGTATTCAGACAATTCACCTAAATTAAATATGGAGACCATATGCGGGTTTTTCTAGCCTTATATTGTCTCCATTAAAATTTGTGTAGCGAACCGATGCTATATTTTGCCTTGTTAATGCAACATTTAAATTGTAGGGTATCTAAATAACTTGAACCTTCTAATTAATTTTCGGGACCCCGGTTCCGCTTAATATTGCCTAATTGCATCGCATCTTTGCCATTGTCATGCACCATACCTGCATCATGCCCGATCTTTTGCCGTAGTATTAAATAGTGCATCCGGTGTTTCTTTTAGTGGTTTGGTTCTTCGCGGATTAGGACGTTGAGTTGATGCAAGTATCGATAAGTTCTTCGGATAATGAACCTTCGGTAGTGTTTCCCAAGCGAGCATTCTCCCCCTTTCTACCTATTTTTCATTTATAGTCTTTATTTCCTCTTATTGATCTATTGCTATCCGTGTCGCGATGCTTTAGTGTTCCGTACCAGATATATTCCGTGCAGCCTTTATATTGCCTTGGACATCTCCTATTACCTGTTATTTGGTAGATAGATGGTCTTGCGAGTCGTAGTTGCTTGCTCATGTGCGATCCCGTGTCGTGAAGTACCACACAGTTGTTGGAATGTTGTCATATGCTTTACGGTGGAGAGGATCATGACTTTAAATATAACTATTAAATTCCTGGGAATAGATATAACTAATGCAGAGGAATCGGTGGGAAATAGATGTTATTTGGTTCTTCCACGCTCACTTGTGTCCCGTAGGACCCCGAGTACTTGATACATGTTCCTTGACTATCGCACTATCCGCATGTGGGACCATGAATCCCCTTAGCCAGAGCTTGATTCATTTCTTATTTCTTGGGGCCACAAACTAGTTTGGGGCTTTATTACTATCTTGTACATATGCCATGCTTTACTGTTTGACTTACAATTGTGCGTGGAGCACCTGTACTGTTTTGGATCGTGACACGTTTTCGCTGTATCGACAAGCCTAGTCACACTTTCAGGTTCCCAGTCGTTTACTGCCGTCTACACAAACCCTGGGTCCGTCTCGGAGCCGGCCAACTTCGTTGCGGGTAGCTTAGTGGGGTGGCCCCTAAAATCTTTTATGAATTCTGTGATTGCTTGGTCATGAAAGCCTCATTGGATTTTGATTTGGTTTTTCTGAGGTTGATCGTGTGTGTGTTGCTATTTGTGCACCCCTGCAGGGTAAATCTTTTTGAAAGCCGTGTCCGCGGTTATGGATGACTTGGAGCACAATATCTCGATCATAGAAAAGCATAACTAAAGTAGTGCTATAAATTTGACTTAATATGTGACTAGTAATCAGCTTCACTACAATGGAATGGATAATAAATGTGCCAACAACTGGTGGAACTAGGGTGTATCGTGTCATGTTATACCTGCCTAGTAAGTATCGCAACTCCAATGGAATGAAACAAAAGTACCAACAACTGCTGGATTTGGGATGTCACATACTAATTGTATCAGTCTAGTAAGTACTACAACTACAACTCAATTGTTAACTAAAACTGCCCACTACTTATGCTATCAGGATGACTCATGCTATCTATACCTGACTAGTAAGTTCTTCAACTATAATGGAATGAATAAAACTGCCAACTGTGTGAGTTCCTTGGTTTGACTTCCTCGTTTGGTCTCGAGGGGAAAATACCAGGAGGGGTATGATTGGTGTTAGTATCAGGTTGTCTAATGATATTACTTTGTTTTTTACCAGCACGCAAGTGCCTGGTGGGCATCTTTGAATCGTTTCTATGCGGGTTTGGCAGGAATCGCTAAAACTTGCATAGGGACGATTCAAGGGTGTTACAGATATGCTTGCCATTATGCTATCTATGCTAAAGTTTTTCAGATTTATGAAGTGGAGGAATCATGAGACTACCAATCATGAGTAAGATCACCATCTCGTTATTTTACTTTAAATGCTGAGTTCCTTTTTGATTTTTGTTTTGTTGCTCGAGGACGATGAGGTTTAAGCTTGGGGAGGTTGATGGCTCTGAAATATAGCCATCTAGGTCCACATTTTAACTGGATATTGTTCATAATTTTGATGAAATATCTCTCTAAACCCTGCCACTAATGCTTAATATTCAGAGGGGTATGCAATCCTTTCTTTTATATTTTTCCTGCACAGATAATGTCGTTTGAAGGTGGGAATCACTACATTATAGTCAAAGATATGAGATTTCCAACAACTAGAAGAAACCAGGAGCCGTAAAGCGGAGGCAAACGCTTTAACGACCAACTATACGACCAGAGCAAAAATTCTGGCCGTATAGCTCTGGTCGTATAGTTGACGCTACCACCGTTAGGTCAAATTGAACAATTTTCGTGAAGGGACCGCTATATAAAGAAGCCTCGGGCAAAGAGAAAACAAGCCAAACCTCGACAAAAAGTCTCTGCCACGGATCACCAGCCGCCTCCAGATCTCAAAACCCTTCTCCATCTCCATAGCCATATACCACCACTTGTAATAGTAGATCTCTTCTTTGATTGGCGACATTGTAAGACTATTTCTATCAATCTTATGATTTTCATTACAATGTTTGTGATTGTTGATCTCATATCTATGTGTGAGTAATTCTCCTTGGGCTAAGGGATTTGGCCTAGCCATGTAGTGATTCTGCATGTTATTTATCATAGATGGGATTGTGTATTAGTTTGTATGACATGATGATTATTGTATCCTCTCTTGCCTCAATCCAAGGATTTGTCAGGTACCCAAGACCCTGAGGGTTGATCCAGGTATAGGGAGTATGAGTAATGACTGATCTGCAGGTTCAGAACCCCAGTGAAAGAAGGGGCAGTACGACTGTATGTGAGGGATTTGCTTGGTATTAACGGTGACATCACTATGCATATCATTAGTTCTCTTTCTTCTATGGATGAGACTAGTAGGTTATTGCTATAAGCGGTTGCAGAGGTAATAGCAAGTATGGATGCACTGCCCACATATAATTTATCTTGCTCTAACAAGTACATGCATACTTTATTACTATCTTTTATTCCAATTAGATGTTTTGCACAGCTACAGGTGAAACTGAACGCCCTAGGCCCTCTCTCTCCATCATCAACAACAACAAAAAGACACAAACTATTGGTCCGATAAAAACACAAAAGGAATTCTAAAACTCCCGAAGGTCCATTAAATTAAGTTTGCTACGTAGTCGCTTTCCGAGGATTTCATAACCTAGGTCTACTATGGAAAAAGATGCTATACTACATCCGTAATCCAGATCGAAGGTATCAGTCGCCGACGTAGCTAACATCTTCGCCTTGCAAGACATGCTTGGCCATCGCCGCCGCTGCCGCCGGATTCAGTGTTGGGGAGGGAGAAAAAAGGACCTCCACCGCCGCCGGATTCAGTGTCAGGGAAGGGAAGAAAAAGGACCACCGTCGCCGCTGCAGCCAGATTCAGCATCAGGAGTTAGAAAAGTACAGTAATGGATTTTCCCCTATGACACGTGTAGGGTGGCTAAGAAGAGAGCCCAGCTAAGAAGGGGCACGACAGGAACTAGTGTAACGGAATATCCTGACTTAACAGGCATTATTTGAAAATATTGGGTTTGGCCATCATTCACTCGAAAGACCCCTCTCAACAATTTGTAACATCCCAATTTCAGCAACCCTGTTTAGTTGTCCAGAATGAAAAAATCAGGGGGAACAAAAAACTTTTTCTTGTACTTTGGTGCAGTGTTTGCTTGTGGTTTGTTTATGCGGGTGCATGTGAGTGTGTACATATGATACTCCTTACCTCAACACCAGTTGGCAAAAGCTACTTCCCAAAACTTTCTTGGCTTAATTTCCATATTCTTAAATGTTCTAGCATTTCAAAACCTGAGCCAAAAAGTCTTTGCAAACCAACTATTTTTGTAGCTTCTATTGATCAAACTAGGGAGAGCTATATAACATAATCTCCTTATGTTTTCAAGACAAAACCTTCTACTATCCTTATCTCTAGATTTAACAAAACCTTTTTATGAAGCACTTGAATTCTACCCTTGGTAGAGATACCAAGAGACCCTCATCTTATTCCAAAATACAACCTATTCAAAATACCCTTCCTTACCTCAAGCTAAGCTTGATGGTAACCCTAGTAGTAGTTGATTTGTTTGTAAGATGAGTTGCCTTGATCTGCTGTTTGACTTGATTGCTTAGAAGTAGTATGAGCTACCCTAGGAGCTCATCCACTAGGATCAAGATACTTCAAGATCACCAAATCCTAAGAAAGAATACAAGATGGATCTAATCCCTAGCCACCAGGTGATCATCTAAAACCCTTAACCAGATCAATTCTGAAGATATCCCTTCTAGAAGCTTCAAAGTCAATGAAGAACAATATCAATCAAGGATCCTTCCTACTCAATCTACACTTCAGCATCATCCACTTGATGATGCTTGAGTACCTTGCAACCCATCAAAAACATCCCCTGTCATGCTCTAGTCAAAAACTATTTCCAACATCACCTTTTTGAATGCCTCCCTTTCTCAACCCTTGTGCATTTTTGAAAATGCATCTGAACCACCTTGTTAACCATCCTAAGGAATACCAAGGACCACTATTGCCCTTGGTTAGATCCTCGTCAAACCCACATGTTCTTGATGGTTTGGCAGGCAAGAAAATAACTATTCCTACAAATCTTGTCATCATACCTACTTTGACAGAAGCTCACACCATCATCCAACCTTCTATGGACAAACTCTTTGCATGGTTGTGTTCTACGCATATAGGTCTATCAATATTCACTTCACTTGTTCCAAGTCGATCTTTGTGTTTATTAAACCCACAAGGTTTTGAAGGCTAGTTGATAATCTGCTTTGGTAGGCTTATTTTATTCAAAGTTTGAAAACCTGTCTTGGTGAGCTCAAGCAGGATAAAGCTCAAACCCCTACACGATTGCAACCTACATCACCTGGTATATCCATCCATCTACCCCATGCCCCAAGGGGAGATCTGAGCTCCAAGATCCAACAAGGTTTTGGTGGTATGAAAATAACACCACCCTACATCCTCAGCTCCTTGTTTTTCATCTAATTCAAGGTGGACATCCAATTCCCAAGGTTGCAAATGATTTCTACACCTTGTCTAGATCATCTACCCTTATCATCAAGATTTATCAAATATTATCCATAATTATTATGGCTCAAAATCTAATAAATCTCTTTAATAGTCAAAATCTATAACACTCCTTTCCCAAAGGAAAGTTTGGTTTTTGCCAAACCACTTCCCCAACTCTAAGCTCTTTTGAGGACCATCTATCACACCTTATATTCCCACTTCAAAAATAAATATTTCTGAAGAGTTTTATTATTTCTTTTTGCTTATTTTCTTAAATGGCATAAATGGAATAATAAGCGTTTTAAATACTTTTAAGCCCCAATAAATCTTGGGAAAATTCCCCTAAGTGTGTATTCACATTTGGGATCATCTCCAACCAAAAACCACCCTTGTCCAATGTAAAATTATAGAATGATCTTCTAGAAACTACTTATGTACTTTTTGAACAAATTATCAAATGATCTTCTTTGTAAGTGCAATTAAATTCCTCACAAAAATCCCAAATAATTCCTGGATGTCTACCTTGACCTCATCTATCTACCAGTACCATTTTCCCACCTTGTCCTATGCAAAATTTTGCACTTCCCACATAACCATTGAATTGACTAATTATGCCAACTAATCAAATCCACTACTCAAACCACCTCCAAACCTCATCAAAAGCTTGACCAACACCTCTCTCCAGCACCCATCACATCCCTGGTCATGATCCCTATCGTACTACACTGTAGCAAGGCCATCCTTTTGTCTTTAGCTCTTGGAGCAAGTGAGAGAGAGAGAGAACCAATAAATGTCATATCTTGTAAAATCTTCACAGCAGCTGCAGCACACCCCCTCTCCCTCTCTAGTCAATACCTGACCCCACTTCCCTCCCCTCTGCACCAATGAGAGCTTTCCTAGCTCCCCCTAGCCCTCTCTCCCTCCCTTCCTTTCTTTCACCCGAGGTAAAAAGAGAGGAGCCCCCAAGGCTCCTAGGGAGGAGATACCACCCCTCCTCTACACACGACCAGAACCACCCCTCCACCGCCCACAGGAAACCCTCCCCTGGTTTAACCCTCTCCCTTTCCCCCACCCATGGACATAGTCCATTGTAGACCTCCACCACTCGGGTTAAATACCCCAGGACATCTAGCTCTACACTGCTCCCCTCATTTGCCTCCCTCCCACTCCACCTACCACTCCCCCAGCCCCAGAACCACCTCCCTCTCCCTCTGCTGCCCTAGGGAAGAAGAAGAAGGCTCCTCAGCCATTTCCAAAAAGCCAAGCTGGGTGCTCTCTCCTCTCCACCCCTGCTCATGCATGTCACTACACCGAGTCCCCCTCATCTCGCTGCATCTAACCCTACCCTCTGTTTTGCCCAGGACCCTCTCTACCGTCGCCGCCATCGAGCTCTGACGAGACCGCTCTCGGGCGTCCTCGTGCGAGCCACCTCTAGTCGCGGGAACCCCTCATGGCGCCCCTCTACGGACTCGCCCTGGAGTCCAACGTCGCCTCGACACCTCCCTGGCGCCTCCCGGTGACCCCAGGTGAGCCCCTGACCCCCGTCGGCGTGGCCTAGGGTTAGCCCTTGCGTCATCTGTCCGGAGGAAGAAGAAGCGACGAGGATCGTCCATCGCGACTATATCCAACGGCCAGCGTGCCCTGATACCCCTCCGCTTCTCTGAGTCGCTGACGCCCGGGTCCCACCCGCTAGATTCAAAGCGGGCTCCCCGCGCGCTGCCTTGCCTCGGATGGGCCGTATTTGCCTTGCACGACCCAGTTCGACTGGATTCCCGGCACAGCATTGCCCTTTCCTTTTTCCTTTTAGTAGTTCATTAAATCCAGAAGTTTGACCTTCAGTTTAAATCAATTCAAAAAATGCTAAACAACTCTAAATACCTTGAAACAAATTTTCCTAGGTAAATGAATGTTTTCTTAAACATTCAGAGCCTAAAGTTTTACCAAATATTAACTCCACATTATCTGGAAATTAATCTACCAGAACATATCCTATTTAGTAAATAAATTCCTTAGAGTGTTTCACACCTCCAAATTGGGTAAACCCAACTTTCTATGGTAGGTATATTAGATACCTACCTCATGGCATTTGTCTTTCCCCAAGATGAGCAGTAGTTTGCCTGTGGCAATTTTAACAAATAGTCCCTAGTTTTGAATTTAGAAAATTCCCTAGGTCAAACCAAAGTTGGTATTGACCTATTTAAAACTCCCAGAAACGTGGTACCTGAATACCTATCTAAAACCAGGAGATACGGATTTATTGATCCCCTGTTGAATTTTAGTGAATTAAATACTTCTGTAGGTGGTTTTATCACTAGATGAATCATTCCAGAAGTTTGAAAACTCCAAAAAGAGTGAGTCCAATTTCTACAGAAAGGTGATCTAAATACCTACCATGTTCCCTTGGAATCAAACTAAAATCTTCTATACATTTAATCTAGTGAAAAAGACAAATTGACTCCAGAACTCCCTTTGGGATTTTCCTGAGGGCATTCTGGTAATTCTTTTGACATGAATCCAACTCCCTGTGAACTAGTACATCAAGCCCTACCTAATCATCCAAGGAAATAATTTTTGGAGCTCCAAAACTTTTCTGGTGAATTATTCCCTAAAATTAGAAGTTATTTCACTAGAAGAATCATAACTAAATAAAGAAAAGTGATAAAATAGTGAAACCACTTTGGTTGGTTTCATTTTATGAAATCCTATCTGTTGGCACCATGATATACTACATAGTATGTGCTTGGTCCAAAAATCCCTCTTAGGTAGTTCCTCGACAATAAACCCTAAGGGGTGTTCATCCCCTTCTCCAAGGCCATCTCAAATCTCCTAAATCCAATCCTCTCAAAACCATCTGAATCTTAATTCAATATTATTCAATTTCTTGTTGTATGTATTGTTGCTTGTATGCCTTTTTTTGATTGTGGTCTTGCTTGTTGCATGTATACTCGGTGACGACGATAGTTGCGCTTATATTGACTCCAAGAAGAGGAGGTCTTATTATTATTGGTATTATGGTTTTCTAAGAAGAAGTCCTGGGGCATATTGCCATATTGCTGATCTTAGGAAAGCCACCTTCTTTCTCATAAGCCTTGTCCTACTGTTTTACTTCTGCATGTTTTAACTACTATTTATTAAAACTGCATCGTTTTACTTTATGTTGATGTATATATATGGTAGTGGTTTGGCTCCTCCGAACTATTACACTTCTGTACTATTAAGTACAACCCCCCTTGGTGATACCTAATTTGTCCCTAGTAGAGTAGATGGTGCATATCCACAATACCCCTTTGGAGACCCCGATTTAGCCGAAGCAAAGCTAGAGGATGGGAAGACCCTGGAAAAGTTTTACCAAATGTTTTATGATAAAACCTTGGTGAGGTAGGACCTCCCAAGAGATGTTGAAAAAGAAGAAGGTTTTGTTTTACAGAATGCTGAAGGAAAGATGGAGGAAAAAGGTTTACAAAAACGCACCCGGTTCTTTGCAGTTTTGCTAGAACAATTAACCCGTGCAACCACATTACTCTGGTATGGGACAGGGCTGGATTTGATGTTTGTCTATTCTGGTATAATCTGCCTCGCAACTACTATAGGGGATGAAACTCCCTAGAGGGTGGGCCTTCTCTGGACAACGGTCCATGTGAGACATCGACTGGGAGAAGGAATGAAGGTTGTACAGACCTCCACGTGTTACTATGAGGCCCTCATTGAAAGCGCGCACGTGGGACGTGCAATATGCACTCCGGTTGGTCCTCGGTACCCGACGTCCCGGTGTTGAGGGGAACAACACTCATAGGGTAGGCACTTATATTGGAGTGGGCATCCGGAGAGTCTTGATCGGTTACTCGACCCACGATCGGTGTAGATCAGGGTAGTGTACCCAGATGGTGTGGGTAAAGTGTACAACCTCTACAGAGTGTAAATCTATTCGAATAGCCGCGTCCGCGGTCATGGACGGTTGGGAAGGTTGCTGTAGAGCGGTGCTGGTTTTGTTTTCAAAAAGGATTTTGGAAAAGCAAAGGCTTTGAAAATATTTTGACCATGGGATGGTCGAAAAGGAGAAAGGTTTTTACCATTAGATGGTCAGAAAGGAATGAAAGGAGTTTGGTCACGGGACGGCAGGGAGAAAGGAACAAATGGGTGACCCAGTCCTAATGTTCAAAATGGTTTCCAAAATGTTTTACAAAAGTTTTTCAACAAAGATATGTAGATGCTATATCTACAAGAGAAAACTATTTGAGAAAAGAACCTCCCCTGGAGCCCACCTACTGCCACAGCCATATTACATATCCTCTTGTTATTATTATTATCCTCTTAAGGTGATTTGCGAGTACATTCAAAGTACTCACTGGCATTGTCCCTGGCTATTTACTTCGTCAGATATCAAGAAGAGGATGAAGTTGGCAACTATGCGAGCTAGGCCGTTCTCCCAGTCAGTTGCTCGTAGGTTGAGGCATGGATTGGGCTCTACGCTTGATGAAGTTCTGCTGATGGTTATTGATGTAGCCATAATGGCATTTATGTAAGTCTTGTAAATTCAGTATGTCTCGGATATTGTAATTATACTTGTCGGTTATGTGCCACGACTAACTGATCATGGGATCGTGGTTGTATGCATAACAGGGATTCTCGGAGGATTAATCCGGGGGGCCCACAGACTTGGTATCAGAGCCATCCTGACTGTAGGAGAACCTTAGTTAGCATGGTCGCTAGACAAGAACCTTATTTTAAAAGTCCCGGCTTTCGAAAACTAGTTTCTCAATGAGTTTCAAAAAGTTCTACTTCTTCTCTTACTCTAAGCAAATGCTTTCGAAAATAGTTTCCTGTAACTCTCGTCCAAACTTCAAACCTACAGATTTCAAATAACTAGGACCTAGAACCAAGTGAAGACGTTGAGGACGAGATGAAGAGAAGAAACTACCAGCAAACACAAGGAGACTACAAGATCGCCCTACCAGCAGAATCCACATAATCAGAAGACATCAGGTGTTACACTATCAAGAAGCGTCCAAGATACGACGAAGGCTTCATCTGCAAGATAGTGACTCCGACCTAAAGAAAGATGATATCTAGGGTCAATAGTCCTAAGATAGGATTCCCCTACATCGCGAGTAGTTAACTCCTTGGTCCCTAGCGTTGACCGTGTTTGCTTGCCTAAGTGCATCCTGTGTTGCTTGATGTGTGTTGTCTGCCGAGGACATTGCGATCCCCTCGCTCTGTTCACCTTGTTTGTATGCTCTGGTTTGCTTTGACCTCCTTAAAAATGTGACTCGAGTAGCGATAACCCACCTCGTAACTCAGGAAACCCCTGTGTTAGCTATTGGTAATGAGACCCAGACTAACCTCGAGAGTATATAAGAGGAAAAGAATCGCAAGAACCAGGAGTTCGACATCGTCAAGTCCAAATCAACTTGAAGATTTCACATCATCAAGACGGCATACCTCGTCAAACTCACCTTGCAAGACTCGTCAATAGCACCACACTCCCTTGTTCCTCAGTCTACTACAGCCAGAATCCCGTTGAAGCCAGAAGTCGATCATCGAAGGATCCTCGATAGCGCCAAGAAACCACCCGATAAGTCAACCAAGACAAGAAGTGAAAATCTGACTCCGCTAACCCTTGGTATATTAGAACTCCCCACAACCCCGAGGGACTAACCAGTAATAGATCCCTCTGCCCAGCCAACGGGAAGTTCCTCACCAGAAGACCAGAATACTTCAGTTCCCTGAAGACAAGGATGCATGTAGACACTGAGTCCACTCCGCCATCAAGCAGAAGCAACGCAAGAAATGTAAATGATGACCTCTTATCTGATGCGGACTGCTTCAACCCTGACTAATTTCTAGCAAGAAGAGTCGTAAACCGCTAATTTACCATGAGCTAACCCCTTAAAGGCTGCGATGGGAAAACACCCCCACCAAGGTTTGCGAGAATAAGGCATCCCTCGAAGGCTCCAATCAAGACCCAGAAAGAAGACAACTCTCCGCTAACCGCCAGGCAGCACTCCTATACAGAAGATTCGCACCTCTCCTCAAGCAACTTAGTGAAGCTCCAAGGTACGTCTTTCCACTCGATATACAGAAGATTGTCTACTGGAAGATACTTCAGAAAAGATCCCCAGATTCGATGTCTTTTCGCCAAGTAGCAACTCGCGGTTCATCAGAGGAGGAACTAAATGAAGATCCTACGAAGTCCCTCTGCCGTTTCAGCTGAAGACCAGCCTGAAGGATCATCGGATCACTAACCACTCAGTTCCATTCTCTTATAGGACGTGAGACTCCAACAGATCCATTAGGCTAAGTTCAATTTAATAGTAGATAAGCCCCGTAGGACCTCCCTTCGTGGACGTCTTCGGAAGATTCCAACTCTAGGAGAATGAGTGATGACGGTCTTCAAAACATCCATCTGCGACTCCACGAAGGAAGGATTACTTCCACTCCTAGAATTCTACCCTAGTTTAATCCTAAGGGGGAAAGACTGTGTCTTTCCCACCAAAATAGAGTAACCCTCCACTAGAAGCAAACCCAGGAGTATCGACCGCAAAATCTCTAATTAGGATAAGCTACGCCCCTAAAGAAGAGTCGTGGACCCTCAGAGAAAGGTACTCCTAGCTGTAGATTCTATCCTCCGCCGAGTACTTCGTGAAGTCCAAAATCGAGGTAGTCTGCCTAGCCTAATACCTCGCGGTATCGAGCCCCGAAGTGAATATAAGATTCTTTCCTCGCAATCCCGGCTGGACTCTGCTGAACTCTTCGTGTCTCCCCGGAAGACTGAAGCTCAACTTCATCGACAGAGTAGTCACTTTCAAAGATGGAGTCCGTAAGATAGCACGCTTGAAACCAGTAGCACTAACCTTGACTCAAAATCCCCTAACCTTACTCTCCTGAATCTCGGGACGAGATTCTTCTAAGAGGGAAAGGTCTGTAACATCCCAATTTCAGCAACTCTGTTTAGTTGTCCAGAATGCAAAAATCAGGGGGAACAAGAAACTTTTTCTTGTACTTTGGTGCAGTGTTTGCTTGTAGTTTATTTATGCTCGTGCATGTGGGTGTATACCATATGATACTCCTTACCTCAACACCAGTTGGCAAAAGCTACTTCCCAAAACTATCTTGGCTTAATTTCCATATTCTCAAATGTTCTGGCATTTCAAAACCTGAGCCAAGAAGTCTTTGCAAACCAACTATTTTTGTAGCTTCTATTGATCAAACTAGGGAGACCTATATAACATAATCTCCTTATGTTTTCAAGAAGAAACCTTCTACTATCCTTATCTCTAGATTTACCAAAACATTTTTATGAAGCACTTGAATTCTACCCTTGGTAGAGATACCAAGAGACCCTCATCTTATTCCAAACTACAACCTATTCAAAATACCCTTCCTTACCTCAAGCTAAGCTTGATGGTAACCCTAGTAGTAGTTGATTTGTTTGTAAAATGAGTTGCCTTGATCTACTGTTTGACTTGATTGCTTAGAAGTAGTATGAGCTACCCTAGGATCTCATCCACTAGGATCAAGATACTTCAAGATCACCAAATCCTAAGGAAGAATACAAGATGGATCTAATCCCTAGCCACCAGGTGATCATCTAAAACCCTTAACCAGATCAGTTCTGAAGATATCCCTTCTACAAGCTTCCAAGTCAATGAAGACCAATATCAAACAAGGATCCTTCCTACTCAATCTACACTTCAGCATCATCCACTTGATGATGCTTGGGTACCTTGCAACCCATCAAAAACATCCCCTCTCATGCTCTAGTCAAAAACCCTAAATCTGCCAAATTTGGCTAAGTCTGGAAAACTATTTCCAACGTCACCTTTGTGAATGCCTCCCTTTCTCAACCCTTGTGCATTTTTGAAAATGCATCTGAACCACCTTGTTAACCATCCTAAGGACTACCAAGGCCCACTATTTCCCTTGGTTAGATCCTCCTCCAATCCACCTGTTCTTGATGGTTTTGCAGGCAAGAAAATAACTATTCCTGCAAATCTAGTCATCATACCTAGTTTGACAGAAGCTCACACCATCATCCAACCTTCTAGGGACCAAATCTTTGCATGGTTGTATTCTACTCATATAGTTCTATCAATATCCGCTTAACTTGTTCCAACTGGATCTTTGTGTTTGTTAAACCCACAAGGTTTTGAAGGCTAGTTGATAATCTACTTTGGCAGGCTTATTTTATTCAAAGTTTGAAAGCCTATCTTGGTGAGCTCAAGCAGGATCAAGATCAAACCCCTACACAATTGAAACCTAAATCACTTGGTCTATCCATCCATCTACCCCATGCCCCAAGGGGAGATCTGAGCTCCAAGATCCAACAAGGTTTTGGTGGTATGAAAATAACACCACCCTAGATCTTTATGCCCCTCGTTACTATCTACCATAGGATACTTATAAACTGCCTTTTATCTCAAGTAAAGGGTGTTTGAAAGGTTTATGGTTGTTTGCATAAAAGTAAGTAAAACAAGTAACAAGTTTGTATGAAAGCATGGTTGAACTCAATAGGGCTAAAACATTCTCGGGGATGTAGGATACATCACTAGCATAGTATTATTGTTATTTGTAATCAAGATAACATACTTCTTGTGTCATGAGATGTGTGGAGAGAGCTCCATAATAAGATGTTCAGTACAAGGCTCGTAGGAGGCAACTTTGTTGAGCCAAGAGTGAGGTCACCTCTAAATAAACACTGTGATGTCTGAGAGCAGTCACCCATCCAAACCACCGCAATTAAGGCTTTCCCTATGGATATCATAATTAGCTTAGGGAGTCCCTCTTTTATCCTCCTTTGACCGTGTAGGTTATGAGTTGGCGCCAATTTGTCACGAGGCCATTCCGGGTACGATCACAAGACATGCCCAAAGGATTTCTCCCTCCCTTTAATCCCAAGGGAAAATGATATGTGGCCGACTACACATACCATCTAAAGAGAGAGATCAAACACAAATCATAATTCTATCATAGACAGACAAGTTATATGGACACAAGAATAGATCATCTTTATTACGAATTCATAATGGTGCTATGGTTTCTCCATCTTCCCGAGAACAAAGAAACTACTCACACATGGAAGCAATCAACAACACCATCATAATCAAATGAATGGATAAAAGTATGGAGATAGATCTAATGCAAATCATAGTTGAAACTGGAATTACAACAAGATCTAATAGATGAGAGATGGGGATAATTGTGGTAATGGAGATGCAGCGGTTGATGATGAAGGGGATGATGCGTTGTCCTGCAATGATCTGTGAAGCAGCTAGGATTTTCCCCAGCCAAGTTCCTCCTTTAGATCCCTTTTAGATGTGGTTTTTCGTGGTTTCTGGTGGCTGTGAATGTCGTATCTCTCTCTCTCGTCTTTGCCAGGAGAAAGTATTTGACGAGGCGATCACGCTGGAACTTGGTACAGGCAGAAGGTACGGGCGGGCTCCGCCTGTACCACCAATCGTTATCGGTACTGATTGCTCCACCTTGCTTGGTATTCTCCCAGGTGCAAAGGTAAATCCATAAAATGACTTTTATCACTTAGAAATATCATATAGTTACACAATCTGACAGTTCCAATTGATATGTTCATCTAAGACTTAATGATTTGGGATCCTGTTAAAACAAGAAAAAAATGGTGCATGCAAATGCAGTGAAATACAAAGATCCCTACTCTATTTATAGAAAAACAAAAGGTAAAAATGCTTCAATTTTGGACTCATTGGACCCTTTTAGGCCCCTATTCTTCATAAAGAACTCAATCTGAATCTTGGCGCGGATCAAGTCTTCAGCAAGAGTCCGCGCTTCTGCATCCCATGAATCTTGGTGGGTTGTAGCACCATCGAGGAAAACCGGCAAGCTTTCCTGCTTGTAGGGAGCCGGCATATCCTTATGATAGAAGAAGGTAGCTGGCCACTTCTTTACTGCATCGCTAGTTGACCTTGGGATAGACTTGGTTTGATTCTGAGAAATCCTCACAAAGAGAGACATGGGAACTAAGCTCTAGGAGAGAATTTGGGGGGAGATTATAAAGTTGGACGCTGTATTAGGAGTTTACCCTAAAAAAAGAATTCTGACGGCGGGAAGCTGAGGCCGCTATCTACATGCGTTGCGAAGTGAACCCGATCACCATTGCATGGCACGGGGAGGGCCTCGTCTAGGCAGCTTCGCCATGCACCGACATAGATAAGACCTTCCTCCTCCCTGACTTTGAGCTTCTCGTTCCTCAGAGTGCATGGGACCAAAATCCCGTGATACTTCTTATCCTATGCCGACAACGACGCCGCACCCGTAGAACTCGATGTGTCAGCCATCGCATGTAGGGAGGACCACAAATGTGCGGCGTTGGTGGATCTGGGGGAGCTAAAAGAGGGAGACAAGGAGTGCAGGGTTTTCCTTTGGGGAAGAAGAAGAACATGAGCGAGCGGAGGAAGAAATAAGGATTGTTTTACCCCATATATAACCCATCTGCATCAAGGTTAGTACTAAGTGAACAAAATTAATGCCACACGTCACAGAACGGGAGGGGAAACTTCCCCGTGAAGCCTATGACGCCTCGATCTCTATGCTCGCATTGAAATGGTGCCTCGGTTCCTTGCAATGCGGACCCACCAACGGTCATACTGACAAAATATTTCTCACTGACAACACCTGGAATATTGTCAGGTTCCATCACAGACTAAATCCCAACTCAGTTTGAAATCAGACAGGAAAGCAATGATGAGATATCAACAAGTCTGACTCACTTGTTACTCGGATCCTACCCTTTGTTTTAAAGTTTCAAGAACCCTTCAAGATTCTACAACCAAAGAAGAATCAAGCTAGACGATGGAATCCGACTTTGGATCTTGGAGGCTTTCGGGGGCTACTGTTGGGGACATACTTTCCGGGTATACCCACTGTGACTTGCTGACCAAGGTGGCCAACTTCGGGTTAGAGCTATGCTTCATGGGCGGTCTAGTAAGAGAGAGAATATGGAGGACCGTCCGGCTATCGTAAGACCCAGAATACTTACTACCTTAGGCATGTAGGAATACTTGTAGTCCAAGATGTACTTAGTACCAACTCTATATCGTAGCCGGATAGGACTCTCCTATAATCCAAGACCGGATGACTATATAAGCCGTCAAAGAGATTGATGCATGCAAAATTCATGCATGAACTTCATAGTTTATTGATGCATAATCCGACATATTAAGATGTTCTTAGGATTTATAATCATGTTTTGCATCGACCTATGGGGATTTTCCATCGATCCCACTTATTTTGGTTATAACTCTACAGGACAGGAAAACCCTATTTTGACGTTACAGGGCCTTCCGGAACAAAAATTGACCTGAGATTTTTCGGCCGTTAATATTTTATCATGAGAAGCATCTAGAGATCAAGAAGTAAACCCAAACGAGAACTGTGGTGCGGGCCCCAGGCCAGGTCACACCACCCAGTCTTGTTTGGTCCTTAGACCTCCGATGTTGTCCGTATTCATCTTAGATTGATCATCTTGACCTAAAAACGCCTATATAAATACCCCTCGAGGCGTTCTCTAGGAGGGAAGGAGGCGGAGATCAAAAACACATAAACAAAGAGTCTGTAGGTCGCGAGCGACGGAGATCGGAAGGGGGAAATGCTGCCGGAATCACCTCCGGTGGACTCCACCACTCCATCATGGTTATCATCAACATCTACATCAAGATCCTCTCCATACCCCTACTGTAATCTCTTGGCAAACATGATGTGTGGTACAATCTATTGTTTTCCCATGATATATTGTATCTATGTCTAAGTTTGAGTAGTGACTGTTCTTGGTAATTGTGAAATACTT
Organism: Avena sativa; assembly: GCA_916181665.1. Classification (NCBI taxonomy): domain Eukaryota; kingdom Viridiplantae; phylum Streptophyta; class Magnoliopsida; order Poales; family Poaceae; genus Avena; species Avena sativa. The sequence continues at coordinate 369,121,220 of OV702291.1, read as the reverse complement.
TGTTGATTGGTTGCATACAAGTTTGTTAACTCTTATGATGGTCTTATGTACTGATATATGAGTGAACACATATGTTGGGGGATGCATAAGGTTGTCACGTTTCCTGTTGTTAGGAGGAGGGATGGACGGAGTTGAACAGAAACTGTGTTCCAAGTCTTATATGTATGCTATATTAATTCATAGTTAATTAACAAGGAATATATTGGGGACCTTAGAACTTAAAGCAGTGGTTGGACATATTTGTCTTAATGAATCCCTTGTTAGCACATTCACTTGGCCTAGGGAGCAATCACTAGGGTGTGTAGTAGTTCATTTACTTGACTACTCTGATTTAAGGCTCCACCTAGAAGAAAGAATATACTTTATCTATACAAGGTAGATGTGATGGTTAGGAGTGTCACCTGCTAGACACATTTTCTTAATTAATCCTATTGTTTCTCTAGATTCTAATGCCTTGGGGTTTTAATCATCGAGTTCTTTATTCTTTATTGTGTTTAGTACTTCTGCATCTAGCTATAAAATGTGCTTCACTAATTGTGCCAACCATAACAAATGAAATAGCAATTTTCCAGAACACTTGCTCCCGGGAGTTACCATGTCTTCACTTTACCGCTTCTACTTTGCTTCCTTTACTTTACTTGCATTAGATAGTTTTACTTTCCATATTTACTTTTAGCACTAGATAGTTCTACTTTACAGTACTTTGCATCTTATAGTTCATTGCATTGCATAAAAGGTTATAGGGATTCAGAGAATAGATAGTTTACCTTCAGCTCCTCATGGGTTTAACACTCAATACTTATCAAATTGTGCTACAGTGATTCCCTGCTCTTCGGAATGATCAAGTATTTTCCTGGTGCCGTTGTCGGGGCGCATAGCGCTAAGCTTCTGTTCTTGTTTGTATTGCATTTAGTTTACTCTCTTGAAGATGGTAAAAAATATGCATATGATATGCTACTGAAATATGTTGAAAGTTTCAATCTCCCTCCTTGTACGAATGTTTACAAAAGAAGTGCCCTAGAAAGCACTCATATTTTGCAGGAAGAAGATGACAATAGCCTAATCTTGGGGATGCTCATGCATCCCAAAGAAAAGAAGATAGAGGAGAAAGAAGAACTAGTGGAGGTAGAATGGAGTAGCTACCCATTTTCTAATCCCCACAATGGTAATGTACAAACTACTATGAACACCCCTTCTTATACTATTGATGATGATCCTCTTTGTGATATAATTATGGCTCGGCAATAAGAAAACTTTAAAATAGTAAAAATTCTAAGAATTGCAAATCTAAAATAAATAACTAAAGTATCAAATTTTTGATTTCTTAATTTATTGTATCTTCCTGGAGTTCCCTCTCCGGGAATTTGGTTTTTATTATTCCAGTATATTACTTTATTTATCCCTTTAATTAATGATCTTTATTTTGTTGGAAATTGTGTAAAGATTATTTGGATTTGGTATAGCTACTTGTAAAGATTAAGAATCAAATTTCTTCTTGTACAGGTTGCGTATTAATTTACTATAGCTATCAAATACTTTATATATTCGTGTTGTTGTGTTTATCCAAGTGATCCAAAAACGGCGAAAATCCCTCTTTTGCCTACCTCTATAACGATGAGAGGAAACAAAGCTCTTTTTACCCATTGGATAATCATTCGATAAGTCAAGCTCCCTTCTGCCTTCACACTCGAGAACCAATGTCTATCTGGCCCAAGGAAACCTTTGCAGGCCTGGAGTGGACTCTAGAGATACTACTAATTTATTAAATAATCAAATTGTTGTATCAACTATTTTCTTTAATTGACCGTTTTGCATTAATAATTTTGTCAAACATTATTCTTTAATCTTTTTTTATTTTTGTTTCATTTCATTAATATAATAGAACTTCCTATTTTTAAAAAGTTGATGCTACTTATTCATGTATAAAATGCCAATGCATAGAAAGAGAGTGAGACTTAAAAGTTAATGGTTTAATGTTTTGTGGTGCGTTACATATGCTTTCTAATACTGTTCAGTTTGAGCACACCTTTGTATCCTTTGTAACATGTAAAATATGTTTAGCTACTGTTTTCTAACAATTATTTTAGTAGTTTAACTAAAAATAAAATTTTTGTGAAAGTAAATGAAGAAGATAAGTAATGCAGAAGTTGGGGTCGACCTTGAACATGTGTTGTTCATGCCAATGGAACCATTGCAAAACCTTCATCATTAATACTTTTATCCAATAAAAAAGTGTGAGTTTCATTAGTTTTTGTTTGCTGTAAAGTAAGGTGGTTTCCTAATAATTGTGGAGCTTGCATATTGGGAGAAACTACAATTATTATTTGTTTGGAGAACTAACCCTTTTGTAGGAACCTAAAGAATTATGGAGATGAAAATATTTCTTCTTGTTTGGAGTAAAACATGATGAGAAAGCAAATTAACGCACGAACTAGCAAAACCATAAGCTTGGGGATGCCCCCGCATCCCCTTCTTCTTTCAAGTAATGTGAGGTCTCCAACTCCTAACTCACATTTTAATTTCAGCACCATGATTATTGTGTATATATTGGGAACCGTGTTTTTTTGGTTTTTAGTTTCTTTGGTCCTTCTTTGAGTCTTTCTTATAAAAATAAAAACACAAAAAGATTTCTTTTTCTTCTTTGTTTGGTTTCTTTTTACTTCTTCTTTGCCCTTTCTAGAAAAACAAAAACTACAAAAATATTTTCTTTCTTCTTTGCTTTTTCTTGTTTCTTGTTTGGTTCTTTATTGGTTCTTTTTATGATTCCTTTTAAATTTTATCTTTCAGAAGTTTTGTTCTTTTGTTAATTTTAGTTTTGTATCTTTTAGTCTTAGTTTTTAAAATAAACTGTCAATATTTAACCACTTGGATGCAAAATATGAAATATTTCTGTGAGTTGCTGATTCCTACGCGCTGCTGTTTATGAAAACAATTCATAGAAACATCTATATAGCCCAGAATTGAGTGATTCTAGTTGGATTGGATTCAGATTTTCATCCTCTGTCACGTTGTGCTGGGAATTAATTTGTAGAAATTTTTAAGAGGGGCATTGGATTTTTCAAAGTTGCAGCTATTTTTTTGGACAGATTCTGCCATAGTTTTGTTAGGTGCCTATTTTGCGTTTCGGTTTGATCATTTTTGGGTATTTTCAGAGTTATGAGATGTTATGAACTTTGGCAACTCTCTGGTTTTGATGAACCAAATTTTTTGGGGTGTTCTGATGGCAAGAGTTATATATTTTTATACACTAATGATCTAACCCTGTAGAAAAGGGTGGGAGAAGTTTTTGTAGTGAAGTTTTTTCACAGGAGGATGAAGGCAAGATAAAAACCAAGGTGTATCTAAGGATGGTCAATACCATAAGCTTGGGGATTCCCCGGGCATGCCTCTAACAGCAACACAAATCTCGGTTTGCAAACCTTCAAACTTCTATTTTTTGAGCACTATGAAAAATTCATATAAACTTGGAGTGCCTAGTTTTTAGTTTTAGTTGGAGTAGCATTTTATTTATGTTGCCAAGATCACTATAAGTTGATGTAGAAATAAATTAAATGGGGTGCATGTTAAATGAGAACGAAAGTAAAATAGCAATGCAAGTAGTGCATATGTTCTATGCTTCATGTGCTTTGGTTGAATCGTAATTTGCTAGTGTCGTATTTAGTTCTATTTCTTATTTGCGCATTGATGGTTAACTTTGAGTTACTTAGTTCATTAATGAATGTGTAGTATTATGGACATTATGCATGCTATTGACTTTTTACCTTTCCAATGGCCAAGAAAAGAAAAATGAAAACACAATCAAGACTTGTTGTATCCAAATACCTTGAGCCATACTTCTCCACAAAATCTCCACCATACCTACCTATATCGAAAAATGCTATTCCAAGTATAGTATATGTTCCATGCCTTTGCATTAAAAATCATACTTCTTTTTATTGTGCAATTCAAAACTCTTGGGAAATTAGCAGTCTACAGTGAAGTTCATTTATGTAAGTTGCATGTTTGATAGTTTATTAGTTGGGGTTAAGTTAAACCATCCTGTCATGGAACAAGACTTTCAACATTGCACCATAATTAAGTTGTTGTCATGCACCTTGGGTTATGCATACCTTTCCCATGTGAAGTGAGTGGGGGTTAGCATGCTAAAGATTTGAGTATGCATATTTGTTAGAGAAGAGCATTGAGCCGCTAACCAAAAACATGCCTAATTATCATAGAAGTTTCAACATGGACTTCCTCATTCGCTTTAACAAGTTTAATTTACTACTCAGTTGCTACTTTAAGAGGAGTTCGTTTGTCTATTGTCTTGTCGTCCCGGTATGTATTGCCTTTGCAAAAAGATGAAAATCTCAAAAGGCATTGTGTACAGGTGGCATGGAGGTACCCCTTTGTGAGCACTTGGTTAAAACAGTATGCACACAATGAAAATCTATGGTAATTCTAAAGTTGAGTAGTGTGTGGTGGAAGCTACTATTGACCACGGGGTATGAGACTTGCAACTTGTAAGGGGTTAATCATGTGAACCATATTTGACTGCACTACCATTGACATGGGTTGCACAATTCAAAATTTTATTTTCTCTTTAGCATCAAAGCTTGGCACATATATTACCTACTTACTTTCAGTGGCCACTTGTTCAAAAGGAAAGAAATGAGAAGAAAGAAAGAAAAAAGAAAGAAAGAAAAAAGTTCCAAGCACAAACACTTGCATGTTTAATGTCCATAGTACTTTCATTTGTTTTTGCACTTTGTCATTGATTGCTCGACATCATTGAGTTGAATTAGAATTATCAGTTGATATCTCATTTGATTGTTGCTGTTTGTTAAAGTTTGAATCGTTGATCATATGTATTACTACTTGTTATTTTTATTGAAGCAATAAACTCCAAAGTCCTTCTTTAGTTTTATCACCTCCATACTCGAGGATGAGCATGGCTTAAGCTTGGGGATGTTGATGCATGGACAATTCATGTATGCACTTTGTAGTTTATTGATTCATATTTCAACATATTAAGATGTTATAATCTTGTTTTGCATCGATATATGGGGATTCTCCATCGATCCCCCGTATTTTGGTTATAACTCTCTAAGATAGGAAAACCCTATTTTGTGTATTTTGACGTTTTAGGGACCTTTTGGAACTCAAATTGACCTGGGAATTTTTAGGCGTTAATATTTTATCACGCTCAAGAAGTCGATGAGGATGGCCACGAGGCCCGAACGAGCACTGGTGGCACAGGCCCTAGGCCAAGCCGCGCCATCTAGTCTTGTTTTGGTCCTCGGACCTCCAATGTCATTCATCTTCATCTCATATTGATCAACTTGACCTAAACACTCCTATATAAAGACCCCCCCTGAGGCGTTCTCTCTGAGGGAAGGAGCCGGAGATCGAAAACACATAAACAAAGAGTTTGCAGGCCACTACCGGCGGAGATCGGGGGGGAACGCTGCCGGAATCGCCTCTGGTGGACTCCACCCCCTCTAGCGTGTTCATCATCAACATCTATAGAAAGATCCTCTCCATACCCATACTATAAACTCTTGGAAAACATGATGTGCGGTACAATCTATTACTTTCCCATGATCTATTGTATTTATGTCTAAGTTTGAGTAGTGATTGTTCTTGGCAATTGTCAAATACTTTGTTGATTGGTTGCGTACAAGTTTGTTAACTCCTATGATGGTCTTATGTACTGATATATGAGTGAACACATATGTTGGGGGATGCATAAGGTTGTCACCATTGCTTGTTGTTAGGAGGAGGGATGGACAGAGTTGAACAGAAACCGTGTTCCAAGTTTTATATACATGTTATATTAATTCATGGTTAATTAATGGGGAATACATTGGGGACCTTAGAACTTAAATCAGTGGTTGGACATATGTGTGTTAATGAATCCCTTGTTAGCACATTCACTTGGCCTAGGGACCAATCACTAGGGTGTGTGGTAGTTCATTTACTTGACTACTCTGATTTATGGCTCCACCTAGAAGAAACAATAGACTTTACATATACAAGTTAGATGTGATGGTTAGGAGTGTCACCTGCTAGACACATGTCCTTAATTAATCCTATTGTTTCTCTAGATTCTCGTGCCTTGGGGTTTTAATTATCGAGTTCTTTATTCTTTATTGTGTTTAGTACTTATGCATCTAGCTATAAATTGTGCTTCACTAATTGTGCCAACCAGAACAAATGAAATAGCAATTTGCCAGAACACTTTCTCCCGGGAGTTACCCTCTCTTCACTTTATTGCTTCTACTCTTCTTGCTTTTCTTTACTTGCATTAGATAGTTTTACTTTCCGTATTTACTTTCAGCTTTAGATAGTTCTACTTTATAGTACCTTGCATCTTATAGTTCATTGCATTGCATAAAAGGCCATATAAGTGGGTTATAGAGCTTCAACTTCTCATCGTTTCGACACTCAATACTTATCTAATTGTGCTACAATGATTCCCTGCTCTTGGGGAATATCAGGGATCAACCTTTAGGGCAACACACTACAACCACAACTCGCATGGGCGAAATCTCTCTTGTAATTTGTTGTACTTCCGGCTCTACCGATATACTGGATTGCTAGTAGGAGTAGGATCCGTACACCGCATTCGGATCTAAACCTAGGTAAGCTTGTATGCTCATCGTCCCTGGAGAACCGTACGTCTCAAACCCCACCTTTTCCCACGCCTCAAGGACCGCCTCATGGCGTACTTGTCTTTAATATGACGACAGATACTGCTAGCATCATTGAACAAAATGCACTGGTCATGAAAGAACTGATTATTTGCTTGGCAAGGTCCATAGAAAGGTAATCATGGCTTCTTAAAGGTTTGGTAGATCAAGACTTGTGGATTTGGCAAGCTTTCTTTGATATGGTTGGATCACACAATGACATCAATGTCCAGCAGCACTCTGCGGTGTTCACTAAACTAATTGAAGGTCATACTCCACCCTACAACTATGAGATCAATGGACACACATATACCAAATGGTACTACCTAGAAGATGGCATTTATCCAAGATGGGCAACATTTGTGAAGAGAAACACTAGTCCAGTGATTCCGGCAAAGGGTCACTTTGCATCACGCCAATAGAGTTGCAGGAAGGATGTGGAGCATGAATTTGTTGTTCTCCCATCTCGATTTGCGATTGTCAGGTACCCTATTCTTATCTAGTCTCAAGATCAAATGTGAAAGATGATGAATGCTTGTGTTATTATACACAACATGGTCATAAAAAATGAGCGCAAGAGTCCAGTGATGGATGTCAGTCCCTACGATTGTCAGGGTCCTCTTGCCCATTTTTTATCACCAAGTGCCCATGAATTTTGGTGATTATCTTGCCATTCATGGAGAAAACTGTGACACCGATGCTCATGAGCAACTGCAAAATTAGCACATCGAGCATAAGTGGAGAATCAGAGGGTAGCAATCAACCGTGATCGAGGCTTAACCAAGTTGAACTATAATTTATTTGTGTTGTTTGAATTGTTTGAATTTATTGGATTATATGAATTTATTTGAATTGTGTGTGCATATATAAATAAAATTCAGTTTGGGAGCATCTTTGGCGTGCCCCAAGCGACCGATCCATCACTTTCATCATACTGGAGATGCTCTTAATCCTGATATTTTATTGGCTTTCGAGCTGGGACATTGTAGGGCACCAGCATTCGATGCCTGCATAACCGTTTGGCAACTGATTTGGCTATACAACGTGAAGGACCTAATAGGAATCTCTGACACGCTTAGTCACGCATTGTCGTAGGAGATCTACTCCCTCTGTCTCAAAATAAGTGACTTCACTTTTTTCTAAATACGTAGGAATCTAGTCACAAAACATGTCTAATATAAAAGTATATATAGAAAAAGTTAAGTCGCTTATTTTGTTGTATAAGGTATGTACTATGATATGACATCCTTATTTCTAGCTTCAAAACTACCTAGAAAATACCTTGCGGTTAATTACCCTTGCACAAAGGAAGTCCGGTTTCATGAGGGGCCTCTATCGTTGCTAAGATTAGGCATGTATAGGAAACATGCCTATGCGTTGCAACAGGAGATAAAAATCGGCATCACCAAGACAACAACAAATCAACAAACACACAACAAATAGAACTACATCTTTGTAAACTGAAGATAGAACCGCTGTTTGAATATAAAAATTTGGGTCACGAAAAAACAACATATGAATAAACACACATAAAATAAAAGTGCATCTTTGAGAAAATAAAATAAGATAGAACTACGTCTAGAAAGTTGAAATCACTCTTCTAACAGACGAAAGTGGATGGCCCGTGGTTGTGCTTTTCGATATAGTTATGGCTGTCGGTTGCGTGCCAAACCCTAATACACAATGAACCCTAAACGTATCAGACGTCACGGTACCACGTCCACATCACAATCTAGACCCGAATCACCCGAATCACCTCCGCATAGCCCAACCTTGGTAAATCCTGATGCGACATGCTGGGTGTCCTCTGGAGGATCCCGTGCACACATCCTCCGGGTCGACAACCGTTGATGGAGTACTCCGTAGCCGTTTAATCTCCACCCGCGCCTTGCTTCTCCGTCGCATATCCCGCAAAAAAGTGTTTATACGAGAAAAAGGCAGCCAGAACATGCTTCCTCCTCTATCACATAAATCATGTTTGATTCCCGCTTGGTTCAACTCCGTATGAGGAAAATTCATACTCTTGGACTTGTTGAAGCTAAGGTGTCAGGTAGGATCCCGCCATAGTCCCACCTCTAATTTATTTGTCAAAATCCAGTGTAAATTTTGACTTTAAATTTGAACTAGATTTTGGCAAATGAACTACAAATAGGATTTAGGCGGGATCCCACTTGACACCTTAGTTGAAGCGGACCACTCGGCTTCCAGAAGCTGCACCTATTCGAGCAGGGTCGGCCTTCTTTTGGAGCACCACAGCCATGGTAACTATGTTGTCCTAGTAGCAATTTCGCCGCCGCCTTGCACCACCGACGCGGGTAGCTACCCTCCTAGCAATACATATGGCAGAAAATACCTCCACCTCCTTGCGCCATCGCCGCTCATAGCAACCCGCATAGTGTCGTCAGCACCATGTAGCACCGAAGGCTACTGGCCCTAGAAGCGGCGGCATCCCCTTGAAGCATCGGCCGGCACCGGCGGTTAACGGCCTCTGTAGCTCCACCTGATTCTTGTAGTAGAAGCACCAAACGAGGCAGCAACACCAACCGCATAGGGAGCGACGCAGTCCATCGCATGTAGCAACGCCGACCGCTGTAGGGAGCATTGCCGGCCGCCTTACGGAGAAATGTCGGCCTTCGCATGCAGCAACGCCCGCCGCCGTAGGAAGCAATGCCGCCCTCCGTATGGAGCAATGTCCGCAATGTTGTACTTCGCATGCAGCAACACCGGCCGCTATAGGGAACATCTTCGGCCAACATAGAACGCAATGCCACCCGTCGTATGAGCAATGCCGGCCTTATGATGCAACAACGTCCGCGACCCATAATTGCTGCAATGGTGCAAAAACATCAGACTATTATAGAAAAAAATTGTCTACAAAACATAGGAGAAAGACCGACTTCCCTAGAGACCTCGCCAGAATCCTTGTAGCAAAAAGAATATGCTAATGTAGCAAAATCACTACATGGTTGTAGCAAATAAAAGTTCGCCAGAGACATCGACGGAGATTGCGTAGCAAAAAAAATTATAATGATGCAAATTCACAAAATATATAGAGCAGAAGTATTATACTATTGTACTGAATCTGACTTCACTAGAGACTCTCGCCGGAGATTTTGTAGCATAAAATTTACACTATTCTAGCAAAAAAACATAGAGATTGTAGCAAAAAATTGTGGCATCGCAGCCAATAAAATCTGGCGAGATCCTCTAATGACACCCGTATGATGCAAAACCACAGAATGGTTGTAGCAAAAAAATCTCCATATGATACGAAATCATATAATATTTCTAGCACGCCCTGTCCCCGCTCGCACAAACCGCCCCTTGGCCACAGCCCGCGCCCGCCGCTCCGCCTCGACCTGGAGAACACCCCAGACACCCCCGCTGGTCGCCCAATGCCTCACAACCACCGCTCGCCGTGGACACCGCCACCTCTGCCTCTCAGAGCGCCACCTCGTCCAGACCGCGTGCCACCGCCCTTACGCTCGCATTCAAGTTCTAGAGCACCGCCAGGGAACCACACATCGATCGCCACCCCCAGCCATGCCTCTACCCCGCCGTAGCCATGTCGCCACCGTCGACTGCCCATCCCGCTCGGTCTCACCGTCGGGCCTATAAAAGGAGCCCTCCCCAGCCTCTTCTCTCCACACCATTCCACTCCCCTCACCCATCTGAACCTCACCCACCTCTAGCCAGAGCAAGGCGAGCTTTGCCTCGCCGGAATTGGAGCCGGAGCAGCCGCAGCAGGAGGAGAAGGGCGTCGTTGATTGCGACCACCCCAAACTCCGCCGCAACCGCGCTTCGCCTTGCCGTCGTCTTCCATGTCGTTTGCCCGCCTCACCGACCCTGCTGGAGCCCTGGTACGCCCCAGTAGACCCCCACCGAGCCGCTAGGGTTCGAGCTCGCCGGCGACCTGTTCGTCGTCGACGACGACCCTCAGCCGTAGATTCCTATTCTAATCGCACGGCCCACATCGCGTGTACCTTTTCGCGTTTTAAGAGCCGCTGACACGCGGGACCCCCTGTCAGCTGAGCCCCGCACTGCGGAGCGCCACTGGTCCGGCCCATTTCTTTTCCCGCGCTAGCCCACCCATTCAAATCTGGATTTTTCTTTTTAGTTAAATCTAGTTTCTGTCCACTATTTCAAAATTCAAATTTGTGAGTTTGACAAATCCAAATAGCATGAAACAAATTTTGCCTGAAAGGTATTAAGATGATATATCCAAGCCCGTTGGATTTAATTCAATTGGAGTTATAGAATCTCTCCTAATAAAAATAAGAAGACAGAAGCTTTTGCAACTTGCAACATTTTTATAAAATCAACCAAGTTAGATTTTGAGTTGATTCCAACTCTCAAAAATCACATTTCATCATATCTATCTAAACATGTAATAATATTAAGGTTTACATGCAGCGACTTTGGACTAGTATCAAAATAATTCTATATAGGCATTTCTAGTCACTTTAAATCATTAAATAATAAACTTAAACTAAAGTAATATTGATCCAACCTTTAAATCTCATTCCCACATGTTAGAATATGTGGTGAGGACATGTGTCCACATGATCCCATATTTTGGTGGTGAATATTAAATTTTAGTTAAAATTTTCAATGAGTAGAAATTACTTTTCTAGAATAAAAAGGATGAAACTATTGAATTAAAACTTGTGATGTTTATGATGATAATAGATCATCAAATGTGTGTTTTAGAATGCTACTTAGCCTAGTTAAGTATTGTTTGGTGATTGTGCACTCCCTATGTATTTATAGACGCTAGTACCGACCAAGCTTTCGAGGAGGAGGAGTTCTACCAAGAAGAAGAAGAAGAAGAAAACTTCAACCACTGCACCAACCAAGGCAAGCCACCATTAACAGTACAAGCTACCCTTAGCAAGCTAGCACTATCCCAGATTAACCCTTGCAAGTTAGTACTAGCAAGTGTAGTACTTAGCAAACTAGAATCAAACTAGATGGTTTAGCAAAGATGCCTTCAGCATGCTTTGATCACACCCTTTTGACTATTAGTACCCCAAGTATTGCTCCCAAGTTTTACTCCCCTAGTACACAAAGATCTTTAATTGTGTTGAAGGTAGAATAAAAAGTATAAAACTTGACCTACTTAGAAACCTTTAGATGTCATTCTATGGCATGAGATTGATCCTATCCTTCCACCTTAGTGAACACTCTTAACTTAGTATTTTAGAGTAGATAAAAAACTTGAGTCACTTTAGATGGGAACACTTGGTGAAAATGAATTATGAAAACCTTGGAATGATGAGTCATTCTATTGAGATGTTTTGACATGTGTTGAGAAACACAAATGATTGAGGATGATGAAAATATTGAGGCATGAGCCTTAACCCTTTTATAAAACTGATGGTTGGATTCGGACGCGATACCATTCCAAATTTACCGTACAACCACACTACCTGAATTGGGTAAGGCTTAGCTAGAAATTAGCATTAGTATTAGTTCCCTCACGGGAGAAGTTTGAGCTGAGGCTACCTCTCAATGTTGTCCACCTATGCAGTACCCAAGATGACTGATGGTCATGGTTGGGAGTCCATGCTCATAGGAGAGGTGCTTATACTAGGGTGTGTAAAGGGAAGGCTATGTTTGATTATCTGCATACTAAGTATGATGATTCAGGGTTACCCCTGACAGATGTATCGAATCTTGTGGTGAAAGTGTACCACCTCTGCAGAGTGTCAAACTATTCGAATAGCCACGTCCGCGGTTATGGACAGTTGGAATAGCCATATTATTTCGTTATCAGATGTTTTCTAAATACTTTGAAGTAATGATAAATCTTTGACTTGACCACAACAGGGTTGTGTTGATGATAATAGCTTCCCAACTTAAGTGATTCTAGAACTTTACTTTATCTTTCTTTGCTTCTGAACCCAGCTTAGGTTTCAAACTTAACTTGATAGTTGAACTTAGATTTAGCACTTTTACTTAGAACTATAGTACTTGTTAATAGTAGTTTGCGATTACTTAAAGAGTACTCATGGCTTTTGTCCCTGGCTATTATCATGGCCAGGCTATGAAGAAGATTATCAAGATGATGGTCAGCAGGACGGCTATGATAACTCTGCCTTCGTCAGCATTGCATGTGCCCCTGAAGATGGACCCCACCGCTACGCTTATCTTTTATTTCCGCTGCTTGTTGTATTAAAGACTGGATCATGAGATCCTTATTTGTGTAAAACCTTATGTATGGTATGTAATGGATGATGTACTGTGATATCCAATCCGTTATGTCTCGCAAAAATGGTAATCCTGGGATTGCGAGGTATGGCATAACGGGCATCTGGGATTAAAAATCCGGGTGTTGACAAGTTGGTATCAGAGCCATCCTGACCGTAGGAGACCCTAGTTAGAATGGACGTCCAAACCAAAAACTTAGCTTCAAAACCAAAGTGAGTATTTAAGAAAAACTATTTCCCCTCTTACCCTTGTGAACTCATTCTTTCTCAAAAATTCATGTTCCTCCAAATTTTTTACATTACTACTTAAAAATTGGACACACTTGATCACTTGATTAACTTCCTCATCCTTAATCCTTGTAGATGGAGACTCAGTTCAACAAGTTTTACCAGTTGGGAAACAGAGGTCAGCTGATCTTCGAGAGGGATCTGGATTCACTATCGGAGTTACTGGGACGCCCACATCCAGAGTTTCTTGGAGCTCAACTTCCAGGACCCCCAGGAGGAGATTTAAAGTGGCTAGTCACCGCGGATCTTCGAGGAAGCATCGAAGCACCAACTTCCGGGAGAATTCAGTTCTCCGTGAGAGAGAACAACTGGCTAGATGGATTTGCCAGGGCAATGCATTAAGCTCTCGCACGTCTATGTACCCTCAGCGTCAACAAGATCCAAGGAACCCGTTTTGCACACTATGCAAGACGTGACTTCATGGGAATGCCGATGGAGATGCCAAGTCACCCAGAGTTGAGGCGTCAAGTGGAGAACCTTGACTTCTTGCTTCATGGCAGACAGTAGGAACTGGACAATGCCAGGGAGTTAGCCAAGCAGAACCGTGCCATTGCCGACCAGAAGGTCCAGACTTTCGCACTGCTCGTCCAAGATCGCCAGTCTCTTCGTCGGCAGCGTGCAAAGAAGGATCACACCATCGCCCGTCTTCGCAAGAAGGTGGCCGACCTCGAGAAGACCGTCAAGGAGCAGGAAGCTCAGCTTGCCACCAAGGAAGAAGAAGATGAGGGTGAAGACATCCAGGGAGATATGGATTCTTCGGCAACGATGATGACTTTCTGGAGGAGGATGTTGTGGACTTCTACACTGATGATGAAGACTCCGACTTCATCGATGATGAGGAGATGCACTAGAGCACTGTCGTAGCATGAGATGTATCATCTCATTGTATCGTAGCTTGCAGCATGGTTCTTCAAACCATCCGTTTTCCCCTTTTATTGTTGTGGTGTGTGTTGTATCGTGTGCTAGCTTGCATGAATGAAAAAGAAGTTAGTTGAAAAAACTGAGTTTAACTCAAAGTTTTAGATTTGAAAAAACCCAAAACCATGAACCTTAGAATTTCCCTCTTACCCCTATATCTATCTCAATCTTCAGATGACTCGTGGAAACCAAGGAGGGAGCAGCTCGTCGCAGGACCCAATGCTGCAGATCTTGTAGAATCTCATCGCGGATCATGAAGCAAGCAGGGCCGAGCGTCAAGACAACTTAGCAACATTGCAGCAGATCTCCCAAATAGCTCTCAACAACCAAGGACATGGAAATCAGGATCACCAAGGATCCAAACTCAAAAACTTTCAGAACACCAATCCTCCAATCTTTAACCAATCTGAAAACCCATTAGATGCTGATGACTGGTTACAGACCATGGAAAACAACTTAGAGGTTGCCAGAGTTGATGAGAATGAGAAAGTTCTCTTCGCCACCCACTATCTGGCGGGAGATGCAAGAGCTTGGTGGAATAGTATCCGCAATATGAACCATGGTCAAGTGATGACCTGGGAAGCATTCAAGGTCAAGTTCAGCCGCACCCACGTGCCGCAAGGTCTTGTCAACAGGATGAGAGATGAATTCCGCGAATTAAAGCAAGGAAGAATGACTGTGGTGGAGTACCGTGGCAGATTCTTGTCACTTGCCAGATATGCACCGGATGAGATCAACACGGAGACCAACAAAAGGAGAGATTCTTAAACAAACTGCATGATGAGATGCAGATTGTCCTCGTCAACATCCGTTTCGATGATCTCGAAGAGCTAGTCGACTCTGCCATTCAGATGGAAGGGAAGATTAACCAGGCAAACGACAACCACAAGCGTCGTATGATGCAGCAGTCTGGATCCAGTAGTCACCAGAAGTACCGTCCTAACCCCTCACCAGGATATGCACCAAGGAACAACCGACCCCCAAATTCTCGCCCAAGCTACCCCAACCGTAGCGGACGTAATGTGAAGTCCGGAGGAAACAATCACAACTCCGGTAATACCAACAATTTCAACCGTGCCCCTCCCAAGAGCAACAACAACAACAACACTGCGCCCAGAACTGGCAACAATGTTGTGCCTGTCGCAGTCAAGGAAAAGTCCCAGATCACTTGTTTTGAGTGTGGAGTGAAGGGTCACTACTCCAATGAGTGTCCCAAGAATACTACCGCCAATGCCCCTATGAATGCCCCAACTCAGTAGCATCGTTGTGTTCAACCAGGAAGGACATTTGCCCCAGGGAACCCTCACAACCGCAACGGTCGTCTCTTCCACATGAACGCAGAAGAAGCCCAGGAAGCGCCAGATGTAGTGCTGGGTATGTTTTCTGTCAACTCAGTTTTAGCAAGAGTATTGTTTGATTCTGGAGCATCGCATTCATTTATCACCGAAGAATTTGTATGCACTAGTAAGATTCACCCAACCAACCTGAAGCATGTCATGATAGTTCAAATCCCCGGTTCAACAACAAAAGTTGTACCTATCAGAATACATGGGATAGATTTTTATGCCAACCTAATTGTACTTGGAACCAAAGGATTGGAAGTAGTACTAGGTATGGACTAGATGTCAAGGCATAAAGGATTGATAGACTGTGCTAAGAAAGCCATCACCATGACCAGTAGTTCTGGAGTAACAGTACAACATATCTCTGAAACCTTACCCCGTCAATTCAAGTGCAACAAGAGTGTAGCCCTGCCCACCATTGACCAAGTCAGAGTAGTCTGTGAATACCCCGACGTATTCCCAGATGAATTGCCAGGTATGCCCTCGGATAGGGATATTGAGTTCATTATCGAACTAATCCCCGGAACCGGACCTATAGCCCAGAGACCCTATACCATGAACCCCTCAGAGTTAGTGGAACTGAAGAAGCAGTTGGATGCCATGTTAGCAACAGGCTTGATTCAGCCAAGCGCATCGCCATGGAGATCACCAATGTTATTTGTCGACAAGAAAGATGGAGGCAATCGTCTGTGTACAGATTATAGAAAGTTGAATGATGTCACCATCAAGAACAAGTACCCCTTGCCAAAGATAGAGGATCTATTTGACCAGTTGACTGGAGCTCAGGTATTCTCAAAGATTGATCTTAGGACTGGTTATCACCAACTTAAGATTCGTGCAACAGATGTTCCGAAGACCGCCTTACTACTCGCTATGGTTTATACGAGTATACAGTTATGTCTTTTGGATTAACCAATGCCCCTGCTTATTTCATGAATCTCATGAATAAGATCTTTATGAATTTCCTAGATAAGTTTGTAGTTGTGTTTATCGACGACATCCTTATCTACTCCAAGTCAGAAGAAGAGCATGAGCAACATCTGAGAATCATCATAGAAACCCTGAGAGAGCATCAGTTATATGCCAAGTTCAGCAAGTGTGAGTTTTGGCTAAAAGAAGTGGGATTCCTAGGACATATTGTGTCTGCCGGAGGAGTCTCTGTTGATCCCACCAAGATCAAAGATGTCGAGGGATGGGAAGCCCCAACCAATCAAACCCAAGTTCGTTCATTTCTCGGATTAGCAGAATATTACCGCAAGTTCGTAGAAGGATTCTCGAGCATAGCCCGACCAATGACCCAATTGTTGAAGAAGGACAAGAAGTTTGAATGGACAGAAAAATGTGAAGTCAGTTTCCAGGAGTTGAAGAAGAGATTGATATCAGCCCCAATTTTGATCATGCCAGACATCAAGAAGCCGTTTGATGTGTAATGTGATGCATCCAAGATTGGCCTAGGATGTGTATTGATGCAAGAAGGCAAAGTCATCGCGTATCTGTATCGACAATTGAAGCAACATGAGTAGAACTATCCGACCCATGATCTTGAGCTAGCAGCCGTGGTTCTAGCATTGAAGACATGGCGTCATTATTTGATGGGTAATCGCTGTGAGATTTAGTCAGATCATAAGAGCTTCAAGTATATATTCACTCAGAAGGAGATGAATATGAGGCAAAGAAGATGGATAGAGTTAATCAAGGATTATGACCTTAACATTCACTATCACCCCGGCAAAGCCAATGTGGTAGCGGATGCTCTTAGCAGATTGCCGTGTAGGCTTAACACCATGATCAAAGAGAAGCAACCAAGTTTGTATGAGGAGTTGGAGCAGTTCAGGACTGAGTTAGTTAGCAAAGGATTCCAAGCTAGCATTGAACTTCAACCCACGTTGATTAGCCAAATCAAGGAAGCCCATAAGGGAAATGAAAGTATCGACGAAATCAAACGTCGTATTGGTACATGAAAGGTACCTGGATTCACCGAAGACGAAGAAGGAGTACTATGGTACAAAGGACGTATCTGTGTTCCAGCAGATTCGGAGCTGAAGGAAGTTATCATGAAGGAAGCTCATGATACTCTTTATTCTATCAACCCCGGAGGAACAAAGATGTATCAGGATTTGAAAGAGCAATTTTGGTGGCACAAGATGAAGAGAGAGACTGGAAGCTACATTGCCAAATGTGACATCTGTCAAAGAGTCAAAGCAGAGCATCAGAGACCTGCAGGATTGTTGCAACCATGGCAGATTTCAGAATGGAAATGGGATTCCGTCGGAATGGACTTTATCACCGGTTTACCTACTTCTAGTAGGGGAAATGACTCAATCTGGGTCATAGTTGATAGACTGTCCAAGGTATCTCACTTTATACCTGTAAAGACAACCTACAAGAGTGCAAAGTTAGCGGAGCTATACATTGCTAGGATTGTTAGTCTGCATGGAACCCCCAAGACCATCGTCTCAGATCGAGGAACCCAGTTTACTTCAAGATTTTGGCAGGAAGTTCAGGAAGGTTTAGGAACCAAGTTGAACTTCAGTACCGCTTATCACCCGCAAACAGATGGATAGACTGAGAGAGTCAACCAGATCCTAGAGGATATGCTTAGAGCTTGTGTGTTGGAATACAGATCAAAATGGGAAGACTACCTGCCTTCCACAGAATTCTCATATAACAACAGTTATCAAGCTAGTTTGCAGATGGCACCATTTGAATTCCTATATGGCAGAAAGTGTTGTACCCCTTTGAATTGGTCGCAAGTAGGAGAGAGTCAGATCTTTGGACCCGACATTCTCCACGAAGCAGAAGAGAAAGTTCACAAAGTCCGTGAGCACCTCAAGACCGCCCAATCCAGACAGAAGAGCTATGCTGACAAGAGAAGGAGATACCTAACTTTCAATGTCGGAGATTTTGTATATCTCAAGGTTTCACCATTGAAGGGAACTCAACGCTTTAGTCTGAAGGGAAAGTTAGCTCCAAGATATATTGGACCTTTCAAGATTCTGAACCGTCAAGGAGAAGTATCGTATCAACTGGAACTGCCTGAAGGATGTCAGCCATCCACAATGTGTTCCATATCTCGTTACTTCGCAAATACTTGGAAGTGCCTGAGAAGACTGAAGTTTTCAAGAACATCGATCACAGAGCTGTGGAAATCAACAATGACCTGACCTATCGGGAAGTACCCATCCGTATCTTAGAAGAAGCCTACAGAACCACCAGGACCAGGAGTATCAAGTTTCTCACGATTCAGTGGAGCAACCATACCGAGGAGGAAGCTACTTGGGAGCGCGAAGATTACATTAGAACAGAGTTCCCAGATCTCTTTAGTTCCTAGTTTTCTTTGTAAATCTCGGGATGAGATTTTGTTTAAGGGGGGAAGGTTTGTAACATCCCAAAACTCAAATCCAAGGTTATCAAGATAAAATCATCCAAAAATAGGGTTAACAAAACCTTTTTCAAACTTAAAATGAAAGGATTCATATATGTGTGCATTTAAAATAGGAGTTGTTTGAATTATCATGATTGAATGATCCAATGCTTTTAAAATGTTTCTTAGGTGATTTAAACATCATCTACATCATTCCCAAACTTTTCCTAAAGAAAATCAAATCAACAAGAATTAAAAAGGAGGAATGGTCATTTTGGCAAATTTAACTCTCATGCCTACTTTGGCTATTCCTAGTACTCAAAACTTAATAGAAATAATTCTTGATCTTTGCACCCCTTGCTAGTACACATAATGAGGTACCAAGGCCAACCTTTTGATCTGCTAAAAACATTCTTTTACTTATTTTAATTGGCATGTGAAAATTGAATCTAATGCATATGCATAGATCGCCCCTATTTCAAAACCCATATATTTGAGCTCCACTTTCAAAACCCTTGCAACCAGAGACTACCTAGCACTAGTGGAGATCACTCAAAAATTTTGAAACCAAAGTTCAAAACTTTTTCTCTTGCGGCCATTCCATCAAACACCTTGATGGCAGGATCATATTGGCCTAACTAATACTATTTTGGGTTGATTTTGTCTAGCAATTGCAATGTGCTTTGATCATCTTTGTCCCCCTCAAGACTGACCAGACCAACCCTAGCCTCTTCCCTAAACCCTAGCTGCACTGCACTGCCATGCCGAGCCCTCTCTCGCCGGCCGACCATGCACTCGTAGCAGCCGCCCTCTCCATCCTCTCTCACCATGTCTAGCAAGTTGCCTGTGGTCCACCTCCACAGCCCAACCAGCCCCAGGCCAGAGACAGAGGGCAGAGCGGCCAGGAACCGCCGTGCCCGGAGCTGGTCGAGCATGCCAACGCCGCCCCTAGAGCACGCCCTCTCCCCGCTTGCACAGACCGCCCTTGGCCACAGCACGTGCCCGCCGCTCCGCCTCGGCCTAGAGAACACCCCAGACACCCCCGCTAGCAGCCTAACGCCTCATAGCC
The DNA here is from genome assembly GCA_916181665.1 of Avena sativa. Classification (NCBI taxonomy): domain Eukaryota; kingdom Viridiplantae; phylum Streptophyta; class Magnoliopsida; order Poales; family Poaceae; genus Avena; species Avena sativa. Next base: position 369,101,358 of record OV702291.1, on the reverse strand, counting down.
ACCGCTGGTCGTGGACACCGCCGCCTCTGCCTCTCAGAGCGCCACCTCGCCCAGACCGCGTGCCACCGCCCCTACCCTTGCATTCAAGTTCTAGAGCACCGCCAGGGAACCACACATCGATCTCCACCCCTAGCCATGCCTCTACCCGCCATAGCCATGTCGCCACCGTCGACTGCCCATCCCGCTCGGTCTCACCGTCGGGCCTATAAAAGGAGCCCTCCCCAGCCTCTTCTCTCCACACCATTCCACTCCCCTCACCTCTCTGAACCTCACCCACCTCTAGTCGGAGCAAGGCGAGCTCTGCCTCGCCGGAATTGGAGCCGGAGCAGCCGCAGCAGGAGAAGAAGGGCGCCGTTGATTGCGACCATCCCAAGCTCCGCCGCAATCGCGCCTCGACTCGCCGTCGTCTTCCACGTTGTTTGCCTGCCTCGCCGACCTTGCTGGAGCCCTCGTACGCCCCCAGTAGACCCCCACTGAGCCTCTAGGGTTCGAGCTCGCTGGCGACCTGTTCGTCGTCGACAATGACCCTTAGCCGTAGATTCCTATTCTAATCGCACGACCCACAGCGCGCGTACCCTTTCGCGTTTTAAGTGCCGCTAACACGCGGGACCCCCTGTCAGCTGAGCCCCGCGCCGCGGAGCGGCACTGGGCCGACCCATTTCTTTTCCCACGCTAGCCCACCCATTCAAATCTGGATTTTTGTTTTTAGTTAAATCTAGTTTCTGTCCACTTCAAAATTCAAATATATTAGTTTGACAAATCCAAATAGCATGAAACAAATTTTGCCTGAAAGGTTTTAAGATGATCTATCCAAGCCCGTTGGATTTAATTCAATTAGAGTTATAGATCTCTCCTAATAAAAATAAGAAGACAGAAGCTTTTGCAACTTGCAACATTTTTATAAAATCAACCAAGTTAGATTTTGAGTTGATTCCAACTCTCAAAAATCACATTTCATCATATCTATCTAAATATGCAATAATATTAAGGTTTACATGCAGTGACTTTGGACTAGTACCAAAATAATGCTATATAGGCATTTCTAGTCACTTTAAATCATTAAATAATAAACTTAAACTAAAGTAATATTGATCCAACCTTTAAATCTCATTCCCACATGTTAGAATATGTGGTGAGGACATGTGTCCACATGATCCCATATTTTGGTGGTGAATATTAAATTTTAGTTAAAATTTTCAATGAGTAGAGATTACTTTTCTAAAATAAAAAGGATGAAACTATTGAATTAAAACTTGTGATGTTTGTGATGATAATAGATCATCAAATGTGTGTTTTAGAATGCTACTTAGCCTAGTTAAGTATTGTTTGGTGATTGTGCACTCCCTATGTATTTATAGACGCTAGTACCGACCAAGCTTTCGAGGAGGAGGAGTTCTACCAAGAAGAAGAAGAAAACTTCAACCACTGCACCAACCAAGGCAAGCCACCATTAACAGTACAAGCTACCCTTAGGAAGCTAGCACTATCCCAGATTAACCCTTGCAAGTTAGTACTTGCAAGTGTAGTACTTAGCAAACTAGAATCAAACTAGATGGTTTAGCAAAGATGCCTTCAACATGCTTTGATCACACCCTTTTGACTATTAGTACCCCAAGTCTTACTCCCAAGTTTTACTCCCCTTAGTACACAAAGATCTTTACTTGTGTTGAGGGTAACATAAAAAGTATAAAAATTGACCTACTTAGAAACCTTAAGATGTCATTCTATGGCATGAGATTGATCCCATCCTTCCACCTTAGTGAACACTGTTAACTTAGTATTTTAGAGTAGATCAAAAACTTGAGTCACTTTAGATGGGAACACTTGGTGAAAATGAATTATGAAAACCTTGGAATGATGAGTCATTCTATTGAGATGTTTTGACATGTGTTGAGAAACACAAATGATTGAGGATGATGAAAATATTGAGGCATGAGCCTTAACCCTTTTATAAAACGGATGGTTGGATTCGGATGCAATACCATTCCAAATTTACCGTACAACCACACTACCTGAATTGGGTAAGGCTTAGCTAGAAATTTATATGCATTAGTATTAGTTCCCTCACGGGAGAGGTTTCAGCTGAGGCTACCTCTTAATGTTGTCCACCTATGCAGTGCCCAAGATGATTGATGGTCATGGTTGGGAGGCCATGCTCATAGGAGAGGTGCTTATACTAGGGTGTGTAAAGGGAAGGTTATGTTTGATTATCTGCATACTAAGTGTGATGATTCAAGGTTACCCCTGACAGATGTATCGAATCTTGTGGTGAAAGTGTACCACCTCTGTAGAGTGTCAAACTATTCGAATAGCCGCGTCCGCGGTTATGGATAGTTGGAATGGCCATACTGTTTCGTTGTAAGATGTTTTCTAAATACTTTGAAGTAATGATAAATCTTTGACTTGACCACAATAGGGTTGTGTTGATGATAATAGCTTCCCAACTTAAGTGATTCTAGAACTTTACTTTATCTTTCTTAGCTTCTGAACGCAGCTTAGGTTTCAAACTTAACTAGATAGTTAAACTTAGATTTAGCACTTTGACTTAGAACTATAGTACCTGTTAATAGTAGTTTGCGAGTACTTAAAGAGTACTCATGGCTTTTGTCCCTGGCTATTATCATGGACAGACTATGAAGGAGATTATTAAGATGATGGTCAGCAGGACGACTATGATAACTAGGACTATCTGCCTTCGTCAGTATTGCCTGTGCCCCTGAAGATGGACCCCACCGCTACGCTTATCTTTTATTTCCGCTGCTTGTTGTATTAAAGACTGGATCATGAGATCCTTATTTGTCTAAAACCTTATGTATGTTATGTAATGGATGATGTACTGTGATATCCAATCTGTTATGTCTCGCAAAATTGGTAATCCTGGGATTGCGAGGTATGGCATAACGGGCATCTGGGATTAAAAATCCGGGTGTTGACACATCGGTATAGGAGGATTTGGTGACCGCTGATTTCAGGCAGCAGGCTAGGCGTCGCGGTGGATTCCTGTGGTGGGGGCAGCCACCGTCCCCTTTGCCTTCCCGCTCCCTCCCATCCTCTGTCTCCTTCCAACGCCCAACTCAACGAGGAACCGAACAAACCAACCGTACATTGACTTATGAGTGGCATGGTGGGTAAATATCTCAAAGCTGTAGGGGTAAAAGTGTCCCAAAAAAGATGGTTGACAGAAGTCTTTCTTCCTTTATTATTAGGTATAGATATTGACTAGCACAAATGCCCGTGAGCTGCACCAGGAGAATAAAAATCAATTTTGAATAAATTGACACGGTGATTTTTGGAGAAGATAAATTGTAGTAAATATTTATTGGAAATATTTTTTAATGATGTGTACAAAATCTGGAACCCTATAAAATACTTAGCCCTTTTTCTATATATATGTAGGGATTTCTATTTTCGTGCCCTCGGTTCATTAGTTGTACTCAGTTTTTCCCAGTCGTTTAGTTTTTCCTCACTTTTGACCATCTCCTTGTCAGAAACTCTCACATGGTCTGACACTCGCCATCTGTCAGCCTTGCCGTTAGGTCCTGACAAGTGGGGCCGCGTTTAGTCGGGTCCCGTAGTGGACCCTCGCCGTTACGTGCTGACGAGTAGGGCCGCGTTCTGTCGGGTCCCGTAGTATATCCTTACTGTTACATGCTAACAAGTGGTACCGCGTTCAGTCGATTCCTCTAGTTGCCACCTCTCTCAACTTATCTAGATCACCATCGGACCCACAACTTATCCACGTGAGCGTCGGACCCATAGCTTATCCACGTGAGCTCCGGACCCACAGCTTACCTTTGCAAGATGGGACCCCGAACCAGCCCCGCGCCCGCGCCCGTACTGTTGCTTTATTTTCATATAGTGAAATGTAATGCATATACAAAAATTATACACCTTTCAACTCTTTTAAATCGTACTTAGGATATGATAATATTGTGCTAATAAAATCCTGACCATTTATCATTTCCAAGGAGTGAAATATAATGCATAAACTTGCGTATACAAAAATTATACACCTTTCAACTCTTTGAAATCGTACTTAATACGTGATAATTTCATGCTAAGAAAATCTTGATCAAATAGTTGAAGTTAATTTTACGAAAGAAAAAAGGAGCTTGGGTTGAGGAGGCTGTCAACGAGAATGGAATATTCGAATTCGTTTGATTTTGATTTTCTTTTTTTTGTTGTGAGAGGTCTGATAGATTGTCATTTTCATAGAGTGGAATGTAATGCACAAACTTGCATATGCGAAAATTATAAACCTTTGAACACTTTTAAATCGCACTTAATACATTATAATGATGTGCTAACAAAATTTTGAGATATTATTTTCACCCCCATTTTCGTAGAGTGGAATATAATTCATAAACTTGCATATACGAAGTTTATACACCTTTGAACTCTTTGAAATCGCACTTAATACGTGATAATGTTGTGCTAAGAAAATCTTGAGAGATTATCATTTCCATGAAGTGAAATATAATGCATAAACTTGCATATACAAAAATTATACACCTTTGAACTCTTTGAAATCACACTTAGTACGTAATAATGTTATGCTAAGAAAATCTTGAGAGATTATCATTTCCATGAAGTGAAATATAATGCATAAACTTGCGTATACAAAAATTATATACCTTTGAACTCTTTAAAATCGCACTTAATACGTGATAATGTTGTGCTAAGAAAATCTTGAGAGATTACCATTTCCATGGAGTGAAATATAATGCATAAACTTGCGTATACAAAAATTATACTCCTTTGAACTCTTTGAAATCGCACTTAATACATGATAATGTTGTGCTAAGAAAATCTTGAGATATTATCATTTCCATGGAGTGAAATATAATGCATAAACTGACATATACAAAAATTATACACCTTTGAACTCTTTGAAATCGCACTCACTTAGGTCATGACAATATTGTGCTAATAAAATCCTGATCATTTATCATTTCCGTGGAGTGGAATGTAATGCATAAATTTGCGTATATAAAAATTATACACATTTGAACTCTTTGAAATCACACTTAATACGTGATAATATTGTGCCAAGAAAACTTGAGAGATTATCATTTTCATAGAGTGGAATATAATGCACAAATTATACACCTTCGAACACGTTCCCTTCAAATTATATTCAAGTTCATTTGTTTATGGAGTTAAAGTACTGGTGGCATACGTGTTATTTTGCATGGATAGAGGGGTGCCCCCGACAGATATAGGGGTTATCCTGTCCGCTAGATCACAGAGGATCAACGGTTGGTGGGCACGATCCGTGTGGCAACTGTCTCGACCAATCAGAGCGTAGCAGCGAAGATGAGCACATGTACGAGAGATGGATACAAAGAGAGGGGAAAACTGAGTAGCACTTAAGAACCAAGGGCTAAACTGAGAAGAACTTAAAAACCAAGGGCAAGACTGACAAAGGGATTCAAATAGAAAATAGAAAAGGATTTAAAAAATGGAAAATGTGTCTTTTATACAATAAAATACATATTGGCATACATAAAACTAGTTGCAATTCAAATATACACCATTTTGACAATTATTGCCTCATTCAGACAAACTATTTTTTTGGGCAGGGATGTTTTAGGAAGATGCTTGAGTAGAAATCCATGAACCTTCATAGATAGTAGGTGATTTGAGAAGTGGTGATTTAGGTTAAAACTTGGTTTATATACATTTTTTATGGTGGCAAGTCATATAATAAGACTCCCTGGGTAGATGCCACTGTGTTTTGCTCTTTTTGAATTTATTGTGCATAAAATGACTTAATCAGCTAACTAAAACCTATTCGTTGACTCTCTGTTGACCAGCCACCGTAGGGTAAAACTAAGTATATTGCACACGACAATGTTAGTACTGAAGGGCAAAACTAAGTAGAACCAAACTGCCAGTGTTACACTCGAGGGAAAAACTGAGTACAACTGAATCGCTAGGGTAAGACACGAGGGAAAAAACTTGACTCACGGTACGCTTGTGCGGTGCACGAGGCGGTAGCAGACACGTGTGGTCGTGCACGGTGCAGTAGCGTACACGGTGCACGGTAGTGCAATGAAACGTCGTTTCCCTTCTCCTTTGATAGAGGCCTCCCCACTCTCACTCATCACTCACTCGCTCACTCAACCGTCTCCACTATCCCATCAACTTCTGCAAACCTCCAAGAAAACCCCAACCATGCCGGCGATAGAGAAGAACGGCGTGGTGGCAATTGGCGCCTCCAAGGCCATCGGCGAGGAGGCCCCCCGTCCCCGTCCCTGCATCCGCCATAGCGGCTAGCAAGGAGGCCCCCGCCGGTCTCGGACAGATCCCGCTCGGCTGGGACCCCTACGAGGAGGTTGTCTACATAAGGCCGGAGAACCACTACAACACCAGCATCACAGACCCATGGTCGGAGGTAACCAGGGTTTTCTCCCCTTCCCTTCTTCTTCCCCTGTCCCCATCATTGGATGCTACATCATATGTTATTAGGGCTCGGTTGTTCATATTTTACAGTAGCTAATCCTCTTGTGTTAGATCTCGTATTTTGATGAATCCCCCTGTTCGTATTTGAACCCCCTGTTCGTAGTTGGGATCAATATTCGATTTGGTTTGAGATTTGGGGAATAATAAGGGAATCTCAATCGGTTAATTTATGCAAACAATCAATTCCGATAATCAAAGTATCTCAATCACGTCATTATTGTACTCTACTGTTTTTTCCAACAGGAGGATAGTAGCGACGTCTGCAACAACGACGAGTCCAAGGAAACCAAGACTCATCATGTGCTGACGAGGCTGAAGTCCGGCCAGTATAACAACTTCTTCGCCGGCGACGTGTACAGGTGCCCCTTCTGCCCCACTAGGAGGCTTCGCGCCACGGACTTCAACTCCCTCGTGAAGCATGCCGAGGACGTGAGGACCTGCGGCGAGTCCGTGAATGTCTACGGGTTCATAGACAAACACCAGGCACTCGGTCTTCACCTCCGCAACCTCCAGAAGGTGGCTATCGAGCAGGGTCGCATGCCCCCGATCAAGCCCAAGGCGCCCAAGGTCAAGGGACTGGGTAGCAAGAAGTGGAGGAGGCGCCAGAGGGAGGAGGTGGAGGCCCTCTTGGCCTGCTGCTACTACTGTAAAGTAGCTTCTTTTGTCTTGTATGTGTTAAACTTGTCAGTTGCTGCTGCTGAGCAGTCTAATTGTCAAACCTCGTTAAGTACTATACTATATAACCTATATTAGCTGCTTTATCTATATCTGCTCTGTTTACTAAATTTATTTATGGTGCTGGTTAGTTTTGCTGCTCTAGATTTGCTACCAAATTGGGAAAAAGGAACAATAAATGAAGAGATAAACTGCTCTAGATTCGCTACCTTTTTGGACAAAAAAAACACAATTGTTAGCGAGAGAGGGGAAAAGACACTCTTAAAAGGGCCAATCATAAAAAAACAAAAAAAACTTCCCATTTAGGCGACAGGGCGCACATAACCACCAAACATGCCGCACATGGTCCCACACCACGTCCCCCATAATCAACGAGAGATGGATGGCAGGTCCGATGTGTATCCTGGCCCCACCTGTCAGCATGTAACGGTCGAGCCGACGTAACATAACGCTCAACGCACGATCCACCCCAACGCGGTCCCATCGGTCAGCATATAACGGTCAAGCCTTTGACCTGACGGCATCCCCCGTCCGAGCGCATGTGAAGATTTTGGAATAGAGGGAGGGAAAAAGTAAGGAAAAACTAAGCGGTTGGGGAAAACTGAGTACAACTAACGAATCAGGAGTACGAAAATAGAAATCCCATATATGTATATGTGTGGTTACAGAAAGTATAAAACAAGTTTCAAAACAGTCATCACATTGGTTAATAAATATGTGTCAAACGTATTTAGAAAAATCTTATAAATATTACGTAACTTTCAACCCCATACGAGAAATAGTAGGATTGGTGCCATACCTTATTTTAGGCACTTCCTAGAATTGCTTAATTGTGTAATTCAGTACACACATTGGTCTTGTCTAGAAAACGTACATTGCAGAACATACCACAAAACACTCCTGCAGACCGAGTGACTTGGAACCCAAGGGACCAATGACTTGCCCTCGCTTCATAAACAAAAGTGAATCAAGCAACCCGTGGCAGATCCTCCACGACAGTATGTTTAGCAGCTTCCGCTTGTGGGATGGTGGAAGTTCAATTCCACCTGCTGCATCTGTTCGGTGATATAGTTTTGTTGACATCAGATTGACGGTTTGGTTTTGTGTAGACCATCATGGTCAATAAAATTTATACTTCGTGCGAGAGAATTGAAACGGATAATCTTACATCGGCATATCGTCATACTGTTAATAGCTCATGAATGAGTTAGCGAAATGCACCTTTGACAAATAACCTTGTCTGATATCTAGCATCTCGATCTTCATCGGGCTAGGCCACCAACACATCGATATCTTTTCTTTTTGCGAATGAACACATATATGTCTTCAATGGTTGCAAAGCTCGCATCCTGTACTTTGGTGATTAAGGTTTGCACAAAATCACCTTGGCTCTCTAGTTCGGCTTGGACCTGTGTAAGTAGTATGTTGTTTTTCTCTATATATACTTGCTTATTTTTATGATATTATATGTACTCCCTCTGTCTTAAAATAGATGTCATGAATTTTTAAAATTTTGGATGCATCTATATACTAAATATTGTCTTGATACGTCCAAATTTAGACAAATGTGCGACATCTATTTTGAGATAGGGGAAGTATAATATTATCTTTTCCGTCGCATATAATAAATAATATTAAGTTAGATAGACATAACATGTCTACCGAATAATTAATGATAATCTTAATAAGCATAATGATGTAGCCCGACCTACGGTCGTTACCACATCAAGTTTTTAACTTATGCCAAGTCGTCATGGACACCAAAGGTGAATCCGTTCCTCTATGCGAGCCTAATTCCTATCCTTTTGAATGGTATACTACTTCATACTCCGTTCCATTATCATGATAGGTTCAAACCGATAAGCACGGAGTCAAGGGAGGAAACCTGGAGCACCGAGCCTGACAAGATGGAGGCTTGGAAGAGGAGACGGAAGAGACAGAGCCAAACCGGTGGAGATTCCGGCGCTGCCGGATCCACCGCGGAACTTTCGGCGCCAGAATCGGCGGACCGGACCCCACACCGACAAAACCGGCGACCACCGGACCAACCGGCGCCCTACCGGAAACGCATACAGAAGCCCATTCCGACGAGTGACCGGAATAACCGGCGATGACCGGAACTTCCGACGCCAGATCCGGCACCACCGGACTTATTGCCGGAACCTCCCGTCTACGCACGGATCTGGGTTTGTTGCCCTGGAATATTCCCCTTACTTACACTTTTTCCTAGTTTATTCCCAAACTACCCCATATTAGTGGTTGGCCTATAAATAGAGCCCCCACCCCCTCATGTATCCCCAGGCATAGATGATAGACTAAAGACACCTCCTTTGTGGAATCTCTAGTTTTGCATCATCCCCTTGGTAAAGGGGACCGACTATCATCACCACCACGTTGGAGTTTGCATCACGCCTCCCTCGTTGTACAAGGCCTTGGAATCAGTGCCCTTTGCCAAGACGTCAAGACCCTGTCCAAGGTGGTCTTCCCTCTCAGCTTGGGATCGAGGGAGCACGTTGACCAATCTTTCCTTGTGAGGATTCTATCGGACCGGTGGCCATCGGCGGGAGCAATCGGCCTTATATCGTGTGAGTTTTGCATGTGTTCATCGTGTTCTTTACGAGCTGTGCGTCCGCTTCCGCTTCCGCTAGCTTCTCCATTTGCCCTCGCTTTCCCATCAATTTGACCACGAGATCCGTGAAGATAGGACCACCCACGAGGTTACCCCTCAATATCTAGTATCAGCAGTTTTTGGTTGCCACAGATTCCTCATCGATTTGGTCTTTTTCTCCATAAATTCAAAAATTTCCACCAAAAATAGCCCAATTCGTGTTTTGGATCGATTTGTGGTTTGAGTGCATTTTGGTAGGTTTTGATCCATGGATTACTTGCTAAACTTGTTGATTTACCTTTCCCTGCGTTCCCATGGCCTAATTCCATCCTTTACCCCTCATATCTATAGTTTTTCATCAAGTTTTTTTCCATAGAAAATCATGTTTGTTGCGTCTCGAACGTGTTCCGGTGCTAGGTCCGGCGGACAGATTTAGCCGCCGGAATTTCTAGTCAGAATTCCGGCAAAACCGGCCCAACCGCCGGAAATTCCGGTGCGAATTCCGGTCCGCCGATTTGGGCACCAACAGCTTCAGCTCCGCACCGTTTTGAGGATAACTTTTGCATACGAATTCGGATTTTGGTGTTATTTAGCTTGTTTCGAAGAGGAGAAGGAGCTCTACATCATTATCTAAGTGGTTCATGCTATCTACTCCATACAAATTTTTTGAGCAAGGAGGAATCCAACAATAAAGGGTCAAGATCAGCGAGGAAAGGTATATAAATTCCATGACTTCTCCCTACTTGCTTTCCTTTGTGAGCTACACTATCTTTGTGATCAACAAACACCTATTGAGACTAGTTCCTCCTATGATTGCTTGGGCTATGCACATTTGATACCTTGTAGAATTCCAAGCAAAAGTTTTGAGCACGCTATCTCATATAGTTATCTTGTATAGTTGTTGGCACAAAGAAGATGCAAATAAAAAAGAAAAGAAAAAGAAAAAATAGAAAAGAAAAGAAAAAAAGAAAAAAACAAACAAGTGCCTCATAGAATAGGAAGCATACACTCGATGAACATCATATAGGTGGTACTTATTGTGCATATCTTGAAGCCCACCAATATTATTGCAATCGAACTAGCGTCTCTCCTTGCACTTGTGTGACACGACATTATAGTCTTCGCTAGGTAATCATTTGGTTCTTAGATCACTTGCTCCGTTGTACAAGTCCCATTTATCCCACTATGTGTGTTTCCTTGTACATATTTCCTTTATCTTGTAGATTGACTTGTTTTGGTTTGTGATCATCATGGTTCTTTATTTTCCATTACAACATCTTGATTGCGTATTGTTTCTTGACATGCCACCTTCCATACCCATCCACCATAAGCTTTGTGTGTGTGTGTGTTTTTCAGTGGTTAGTTGGTTTTCGTGTTCCACGTGAACTTCACTTTACTTGGTTTTGATTGCTCTTCAAGTGTAGCCACTTGCACGATACTAAATTCCAAGGTAAAGTAAGGTTTTACGTTGCATCCCTAACCCCCTACCACTTCCATATACACCACTTGGTCTTGTGAATCATGTCTAGGAACTCTGGAACCGAGGATGATTTCTATGAAGAATCCATGATGAGCCACCATGACTACGACTCTACAAGTATAGAAGACATGACGGAGCACTACACCGACAATGGCTCCACATGCTTTGAGGACCCGGAGCACTTCATCTACGACGACTCCAGATGCATGGAAGACATGGAGCACGTAATCAACTATGGCTCCTCAAGCAGGAGGAATTGGAGCTCTACATCGACAATGGCTCCTCATGCATGGAGCACTACACCAACAATGGCTCCACATTCTTGGGTGATATGGAGTACTACATCAACAAATACTCCCCAAGCATGGATGACTTCGAGTGCTACAACAACGACGCCTCACCAAGCACGGAGGACATGGCGAACGTCATCAACTTCGAGGGCTCTTGCACGAGCCGTGAAGAATACCTCCACCACTTGGAGATGGAGGACTACTACGCCAATCTAGCGGAGGTGCATCATCAAGAAACCATGAACTTCAAGGCCAAGCATGCCACACCAAAGGGCACCACCTACTTCGATGATCCATCTCCAAGGCGTTGAACGCCACCACCTACATGGCATCATGCGCCACCATCTCCAAGGAGAGGAGCACCATCACCTCCAAGCCCCCAACCACCACCATCTCCAAGGCGTCAATCACATCTACCTCCAAGGCAACAAGTGACACCGCCTACAAGAAGAGTGGTTCCCCATAATCATCTTCCAAAAGAGGTGCGACGAAGCAAGAATCTTCATCGACAAACATCCTCTAGAGATCACCGCCAACATCAAGAGGATACAAGACATCATCAAAGGCATATTCGCCACCTCAAGAGTGCCAAGATCCAATTAGAGAAGTTGAAAAGCAACCTCGTCAAGTTCAAGAAGGACATGGACGACAACTTTGCCAAATTTAATGAGGCAAGCTCACGAGTGCGCCAACTACATCAACCTTCGGCAAGGCACGCCAAAGACCTCCGTTGACACCATCATAAGGCACCTTCAAGTACTCATGCCACCACCAAAATGGAACCAAGAGCAAGCTCAAGCTACAAGCACACTCCTAAACATGTGGTATCTCCTTATATGGCCACCACCACAATGGCACCCCTATGCTACAAGTGCAACGACCAAGGTCACTACCCGTGGGCATGTCCAAACATCATATGCGGCAAGTGCCAACACCAAGGTCATACATTTTGGGAGTGCACCGCTACACAAGCCAAGGTGGTCCCGGCAAAGGATGAGCAAGCTCCAAGCTAAGAGCCTACCCTACAAGATGGAGACGACAAGGTCAAGAATGGTGAGCATGGGATTTTCCCTTCAGCAAAGGAGGCGCATGGAGTTGAGCACACTGAGCCTATCTCTATATGCTTGGGTGATGATGTGGTACCAATCCCATGTGAGTATGAGAGCCACTTAGCCCACTTGAGTGAAAACAAGAGTAAGATGAGCGACTCCACCATACGTGAGATTGAATACTTCCATTTGGAGGGGATGAGTGATACACCAAGTGAGTTGAGAGTGGTATTTGATAGGTCTTGTGAGACCACTTTGATTTCTAGCAACGTACCCTCTACCTCTAGTGTGTTTTCTCATGATGTGCTAGGTTCCATGGATCAAGAAGCGACAAGCTTGGAGATGATGATGCCTCCGACCAAGAAGACGTACATGGAGGATGAAGATGATGCCATCCCATACTAGATGAAGAAGTCTCCCACATGGAGGCCAATACTACCACAACACCCACTTCATACGAGAGGTATGGACAAGGTAAGAATATGGGTGTTGATCATGCCATGATCCCACTAGTGGACATGATGATTTGTGATGACTTGCATGCTATGGACGATACTTGTGACATGACATATGTTCCACTCTTATTCCCATGTGTTGATCTTGCTATGCATCATGATGACCATTTCCTTTTATTGTCATGATATTGCCATAGACATGATATGCTCTAAACGTTACGTTGATGACATCATTACTTGCACCTTGTTGAACAATTGCTCTTTACAATGTTTTGCTTGCAATGATGATCAAAATGATACCCCTCAGACATTGTTTTGTCATGGTTATTTTACAATTTCTCCCGTTGCTTGCAGTAAGATGAATACTTGCTCTTTCACTTGTTTTGCTTGCAACAACAATTATCATATGTTGTCTATTGAGATAGCCGCCATAGCTTTCTCAAATTTTGGAGATTTTGAGGATTGCCATAATAAGCATGTTCCCCACTTGCATACTCACCATGCATCTATTTTACACTTGATTGACATTAATGGTGATGTGCACAAGAAGATATACGTCATGACGGATGATGTGTTTCTCTACCACGCACACATGTTCTTCCTTTTGTGTTTGTTGTGTGTAGGTACCTGCACAAGGATGTCAACCTTGGTTGAGCACGAGTTGACAAAAAGAGCTCTAGAGAGCATCCCCCGAGTGAGTTCAAGATCGAACCCAGCTCTAATACCTTTTGCATGCTTTGCATCTTTCATGTTGGAAAAATGCTCTTTCATATGGTTAGCTTGCAAGCATGTTAATGGTATTCTTTCACCTTGTGACCATCATGTTTTGTTGCTATTATATATTGATGCTTTGTGTGTTGGGTACAACCATAATGCCATTATGAGCATGTATTATCATTAGAGATTCCAAGTCTTTCGTATAGTTGTTGCAACAAACATAAGGACCACTTGATCTTTCATATGGTTTTTTTTGCATACTTATTGATTTTGCTTCTACTTGCGATACTCCTATGCCCATAATCTTTGTTTTTGATGATTTGTGTGTGGCATCCAACACGTTGAACAATTTCCCTTTCCAATGGTTGGTTGACACACATAATGATGTTGTTTTGGATATTCTCCCGCATGTGTTTTTGCCGAATTCTCCTAGCTTTTCATCAAAGATGTTTATCAATACTTTAGTCAATTGCTTTGAGTGCCACACTAAGATGCTTTATGGAGTTTTTGAGTTCCCCCACATTTGGATCATGTTAAAATGATTTCCATGCACTTTGACCTTGCATATGCATCATGTTTTCTATACTTGAGTTGTGCTAATAGTGTTGTAAACAAGAATGGACATGCCACAAATGACATGCTCCTATATCACACACAAACATATGTTGCTTGGTCTTTGTTGTGTGAAGGTACAATTGCATACGAGTCAACCTCTATGGACCATAAGTTGACAAGACGAATTGAAGAGAGTTACATATGGCTTCCTTTCAACGAGCTATCTCTACACTATAAGGTGACTTCCTTCTACTTGAGGACTCATGCTATAATCTTCATGAATTGGCTACGCTTTGAGTGTTGCTTCGCTTTTGTTGTGATCTTTGTAGGATTCATGGAAAGTGAAGGAACATTGGAGTGTTGTTAATTCAATCTTCCCAAGGATGAAAATATGGTGAACCCAAAGATCAAGAAGGTCTCTCGACATCTTCTACTTTGTGATGAGCGTGTAGAGTCGAGGACGACTCTTTTTGAAGGAGGGGGAGATGATGTAGCCCAACCTATGGTAGTTACCACATCAAGGTCTCCAACTTATGCCAAGTCGTCATGGACTCCAAAGGTGAATCCGTTCCTCTATGCAAGCCCAATTCCTACCCTTTTGAATGGTATACTACTTCATACTCCATCCCATCATCATGATAGGTTCACACCGACAAGCACGGAGTCAAGGGAGGAAGCCTAGAGCACCAAGCTCGACAAGACAGAGGCTTGGAAGAGGAGACGGAAGAGGCAGAGCCAAACCGCCAAGGATTCTGGCACTGTCGGATCCACCAACGGAACTTCCGACGCTAGAACCGGTGGACCGGACCCCACGCCGACAAAATCGGCAACCGCCGGACCAACCAGCATCCCACCGGAAACACATATAGAAGCCCATTCCGGCGAGCGACTGGAATAACCGGCGATGACCGGAACTTCCAGCACTAGATCCGGCGCCACCAAACTAATTGCCGGAATCTCCCGTCTGCGCATGGATCTAGGTTTGATGCCCTAGAATATTCCCCTTACTTACCCTTTTGCCTAGTTTATTCCCAAACTACCCCCATATTAGTGGCTAGCCTATAAATAGAGCCCCCACCCCCTCATGTATCCCCAGGCATAGATGATAGACTAAAGACACCCGCTTTGTGGAATCTCTAGTTTTGCCTCATCCCCTTGGTAAAGGGGACCGACTATCATCACCACCTCGTTAGAGTTTGCATCGTGCCTCCCTTGCTGTATACAAGGCCTTGGCATTGGTGCCCTTTTCCAAGACATCAAAGCCCTCTCCAAGGTGTTCTTCCCTCTCCCCTTGGGATCGAGGGAGCACGTTGACCGATCTTTCCTTGCAAGGATTCTATCGGACCGATGGCCACCGGCAGGAGAAATCAGCTTTGTATCGTGTGAGTTTTGCGTGTGTTCATCATGTTCTTTGCGAGGTGTGCATCCGCTTCCGCTACCTTCTCCCTTTCCCCTCGCTTTCCCATCAATTTGACCACGAGATCCATGAAGATCAGGCCACCCACGAGGTTACCCCTCAACACATAATCTGTATCATATAATGAAATTAAGGTTAATTATTCAAAAGGTATGCTTATTAGTTTGCAAAATCAATCGCCGATGACCCCTGTACCATGTGTGGATGCAGCCGACCATACGATCGATCCATAGTGGCAAAGCAACTTAGGGGTACCTGATTTGTCGTGGTATTACCAACAAGTACGCCATAGAGGGTCCTCACAGAGCATGTTTAGAGACGTGGGGTAAGGCGGAGAGTTGGCGGGTACGAGCTAACATAGCTTACCCAGGTTCAAGTCCCACAACGGTGGCGGAACTCTACTCCTGCTATAAATCACTATAATGGCAATATGCCGAGTTACAGAGATCGGTTCACTATGCGAGGTGTTGTACGTTGTACGTTGAGTGTTTCCCTAGAGGCTCCCACATGTCCGGTTTATAAAGCCACCAGAACCTAGGGTTACAGAGAAAGGACCTTGTGTAGGGCCACGCAGAGATAAACAAAACTTTTCCCTAGCACGGAAATCCCAAGATCCAGCTCAGGTTATAGGCCACGAGATTACCGCTAGACACGCAGATGTGGAAGTTGACGTAGCGCATCGAAGCAGTGCTGAACGATCCCTGGACAGCTACACCGAATCCCATGAACTCCTTCGCTAGATCCCCACGAGCTTCCCTGTCTCCAGCGCCGCACGTGCAACGCCTCTACCGGTATCCACACATACAGGAAGGAGCTTCGGACAGAGGATTGCTAGATCCTGTCTAGCCCGAAATGGAAGTGGAGAAAGTGATGGCTAGGTCAGGGACTATCCCTTGTCACTCCACTTATATACACTCCTAGTTGGTCTCAACGCTTGAGGCCCATCTAGGCTGTAATCCAATCTCCATATGGATCTCATCCACATGGGCTCCTCACCCTTAAGTGTGTGACCCTGTAGGTTCACGTACACCTGGACACGATATGAGCTACTCCTCCAAGTATCCTGTCATGGCTTTGAGTCCAACTCACTCCCATGATCACTCGGTCTCAAGTCGATAGATGGTAGCGGCCTCTAGCAAGACGTGCCAACTCCCAAGTGCCGTAAAGTCAAAAGACGAACCTTCAGTGTGACTTTCGTCCAAGTACCTTTGCCTCACGATATACCTGTTAAGCTATAGGCGAGTGGTTACCATCCCTTTAATAGCTTAACTCTCTTCTCGTACCATGATATGTGATTCACTGTCTAACTCTTAGTCCGACTCCTCAGTTAACACTTAACTGAGTAGCGCATGGCCATGCTTCCGAATCATATCACACGAGAGGGCCTAGAGAATATCTCTCCATTATGGAGGGGGAAATCCCATCTTGGTAATCCACGTCACGCAGCCTGCTTCACAACCAACCCGAACTCTACCTTTATAACCGCCCATTTACGAAACAACGTTTGATAGAACCTAAGTTGGTGATCCACAACTCGGATCATGCAATCACCTCAGGTCGAAGGATTCCATTGCTTCAGACTGCAAATGACAACATGCATGTTGCATCTCAACTCTGGGTCAGTCCGACTCGCTAAACTCTTTTAGCCGAATCAGTGTAAGTCGGAATAGCATCACCATGCCCATGACAAGTGGAACCGTGTCATCAGCCGACTTGCACATTGGTCTAAGTTGTGTGCCTGGCATAACCTCAACGATCAAGGACAATCTAATGTGAACAATCATGAATACATAGTTCCACAACTGAATCACACATTCAGTGATACATATCTGATGTTCACATAAGGTCAACTTTACTTTATGAATACTTTGGGAAATATCATCAACCATGATTGCCTCTGGGGCATATTCCCAACAGTATCCCACTTGCACTAGAGTCAATCATCCCGACATCACATATCCAAGCATCTAATGCCCATGGCTCTTACGTGCGCCTCATGCTTAGGCTGTGGAAGTGGCTTTGTCAACGGATCTGCAATGTTTGCATCCGTGTGTACCTTGCATAACTTAATATCACTATGATCCACGAACTGGCGAATCAGGTGGTATCGCATGAGTATATTCTTGTCCTTATGGTGTTTTCTAGGTTCCTTGGCTTGTGCAATAGCACCATTGTTGTCACAATACATGTCTAATGGATTGGACGAGCCTTGAACCACACCGAGATTAATCAGGAAATTCCTGATCCAAACAGCTTCCTTTGCTGCCTTCGAGGCAGCAATATACTTAGCCTCTGTTGTAGATTTAGACATAGTCTCTTGCTTGGAACTCTTCTAGCTCACAGCCCCTCCATTCATAACGAACACGTACCCAAATTGCGAACAAGAATCATTTGAGTCAGTAAGGTAACTCGCATCCGTGAAACCCCTTACACTGAGTTAAACCTCACCTCCATAAACTAGGAACACATCCTTAGTCCTTCTCAAGTACTTAAGAATGTTCTTAACTGCTGCCCAATGGATTTCTCCAGGGTTAGCCTGGTATCTGCTCACAACACTTAGAGCATAGGAAACATCCGGCCTAGTACAAATCATGGCATACATGATGGACCCGACTGCCGAAGCATACGGAATCACACTCATCCTACTTCGCTCATTAGTTGTCGAAGGACACTGAGTCTTGCTAAGTCTTATACCATGGGACATCGGTAAGAACCCCTTCTTAGACGATTCCATCTTGAATTTCTTCAGCACTTTGTCCAAATATGTACTTTGGCTCAATCTAATGAGCCGCCTAGATCTATCTCTATAGATCCTGATTCCTAGTATATAAGTTGCCTCACCCAAGTCCTTCATTGAGAAACTCCTTTCCAATGATTCCTTGGTTTCTTGCAACATCTGGACGTCATTTCCAATCAATAATATGTCATCCACATATAAGAGCAGAAAGTTTACTTTACTCCCACTAAACTTCTTGTATAAACAAGAATCATGATCACTTTTGATGAAGCCAAACGATTTGACTACCTCATCAAAGCGAATGTTCCAACTCTGAGATGCTTGCTTCAATCCATAGATGGATTTCTGAAGTTTGCATACCTTGTCAGCATTAGCCGGATTGACAAAACCCTCGGGATGTATCATATACACGTCCTCGGTTAATTTTCCATTAAGGAAAGCCGTTTTGACATCCATTTATCATATTTCATAGTAGAAATAGGCTGCTATAGCTAACATGATCCGTACTGATTTAAGCATCGCTACGGGTGAGAAAGTCTCATCGTAGTCAACCCCTTCAACCTGCCAGAACCCCTTCACAACAAGCCGTGCTTTATAGATAGAAACGTTTCCATCCATATCAGTTTTCCTTTTAAAGACCCATTTGCACTCGACGGGACTTAGAATCAGAACTTGGATCTCATGGCTCGTCCAAACTTGATTATCATCCATGGACTTTAACTCAGATATCATGGCTCCAAGCCATGACTCAGAATCAGAACCCACCATTACTTCCGAATAAGTTGCCGTCTCATCACTGTCCAATAGTAATATATCACGAACACTTTGCAATTTGCCTATCTTCGCAGTGTAGGTGTAGCTACTGGCTCAGCTACCACGACTGGCTCAACCTCCAAGGCTTTCACCAAGTCGCTACTGGCCGGTTCCTCTCGAACTTCTTCGAACCACACTGTACTCCCACTGACTTCCCGACTGAGACACTCTTTCTCAAGGAAGACACCATTCCGAGCGACAAACACTTTGCCCTCTTCTCGGTTGTAGAAGTAGTAACCAAAGGTTTCCCTTGGATACCCAACGAAAATACATTTATTCGACTTGGCTGCAAGCTTGTCCGACTGAAGTCGCTTGACAAATGCTTCACAACCCCAAATCTTAAGGAAAGACAAACTCAGCTTCTTGCCTGTCCACATCTCATGTGGTGTCTTCTCTACCGATTTGGATGGTACTTTGTTTAGTGTGAACATCGCCGTTTCTAGACAATAACCCCAAAATGATAAAGGTAGATCTGTCCGACTCATCATTGATCGTACCATGTCCAACAAGGTCCGATTCCGCCGCTCTGACACACCGTTCATCTGCGGTGTACCCGGCGGAGTGAGCTGAGGAACTATTCCACAACTCTTTAGATGGTCATCAAACTCATGGCTCATGTACTTGCCTCCTTGGTCTGACCAAAGAAACTTTATTTTCTTGCTGAGTTGATTATGTAGTTCATTCTGGAATTCTTTGAACTTTTCAAAGGATTCCGACTTATGTTTCATTAAGTAGACATATCCATATTTACTCAAATCATCAGTGAAGGTAATGAAGTACTCATAACCACCCCTGGCTATCGCGCTCATTGGACCACATACATCACTATGTACTAGTCCCAACAAGTCAGACGCCCTTTCACAACTCCTTGCAAAAGGTTTCTTGGTCATCTTGCCTACAAGGCAGGATTCGCATGTCTCGAACGACTCCAAGTCGAACGAAGTTAGGAGTCCATCATCATGGAGCTTCTTCATGCGTTTCCAACTTATATGACCAAGTCAACAGTGCCAAAAGTAAGTCATGTTCAGATCATTTGGTTTCAACCTTTTCACATTTACGTTATAGACCGACCCATCATCAAGATTCAAAATAAATAACCCATTCTGAACGGGTGCAAAGCCGTGAAACATATCATTCAAATATAAAGAACAACCATTGTTCCTAATATTAGACTCATAGCCTTGTCTCATCAAACATGAGGCAGAAATGATGTTTCGACTAAGCACTGGAACATAATAACAATTATTTAGTTCCATTAAGAATCCTGAAGGTAAATGAAGTTGCACCGTGCTGACTTCCAACGCAACAAATCTTGTTTTGTTGCCGACCCGAATGTCAACCTCGCCTCTTGCTACGCCCCTAGTTCTTACTAGTCCCTGCAACGCGTTGCAGATATGAATGACTGATCCGGTATCATATACCCAAGAACTACCGAGTGCATCAACAAGATAAAGGTCTATAACATTGAAAACAAGTGTACCTGAGTTTAAAGTCACACCTCCACTCTTGGCTTTATCCGCCAAATACTTGTTGTAATTCCTCTTCCAGTGGCCATCCGCTTTGCAATAGAATCAAGCGGAACCGGCTGAAGGAGTTGACTTAGTCCCTAAGGAAACTCTTGGGATCTCATCCTGAGCATTACATCCTGACTTAGCCTTCTTCTTCTTAGTCCAAGAACTCTTCTTAAACTTAGCCTTATTCTGTACCACCAACACTTGGCTAGTACCTTTCTTGAGATCAACCTCTGCCTGCTTAAGCATCCCATGTAATTCAGTGAGCTTCTTATCCATACCATGCATGTGGTAGTTCGATATGAACTGGCCATACACACTAGGAAGAGAGTTCAGAATTATATCCATAGCAAACTCTTTGCTAATGGGTAGCCAAGCCTTTCCAGAGACTGCATGTAACCAACCACCTTGATCACATGCGGACTCAGTGGATCACCATCCTTAAGCTTACAACTCAGCAAGGCTTGAGAGACTTGATATCTTTCGGTCTTTTCCTGAGCCTGGAACATACTTTTGAGGCTTTTGATCATATCGTAGGCCTCAACATTCTTGAACTGCTGCTGCAAGTCCGGTTCCATGTGAGCAAGCATAAGACAGCTAATTTCTGTAGACTCATCACATGTTCTACGATAGAATTGGTTGCTGTGACACTCGCATTCTCATCCGGCACATCTGGAAGCAGGTTGTCTAGAACATGGTCCCTCTTTTCTTGTTTGAGAACAATTCTCAGATTATGATACCACTTGGTGAAGTTAGTTCCATTAAGTTTATCTTTCTCTAGAATGGTCCTCAAAGCAAAACTGGACAAATGAGGGAGACTGCTACTAGGTGCCATTATCTACAACAGAAATATGCAAAACACTTAAGACAAGTATTCATAAAAGAGCAGGCGTATTAAACATTTTAATACTTATGCTCCCACTAGAACCAACATCCCTCTGATGGTTACTTAGTGATTCAGGATCCTAAATAAGCAAGCCAACTAGTGAGCTTTAGCATCACCGCTAGCCGTCAAGTGATCTAGGTAGGCAACTCCTTACCAATCGCATCTCATGAGACTCCTGTTGGTCGGGTGGCATCTCATGCCCCAGCTCCCGACCGCCCTATCCCCGAGCTCCACAACCATTGTGATAGACCCGTCTAGCTTACCAAGTGCTTTCGCTGTAAGAGTCCGACTCGAACCCATCTAGTCGAAAAGAATTGGCAACACCTCAATATTATGAACCCACTACCAAGAATGTCCGACTTGTGATGGTGCAGCACTGGCGGGGAGACCGACTAGACCTTCTTTGAGGGATTAAAGTTTAACCACTATCTCATAGAGGTAAAACTAGAGACATAACAATAACACAAAATAATCCAATTATAATGTGAAATGGTATGGCTCTCTTCATGGTGATCTCCATCTCCATGAACCTGTTCGTCATGCCTTTGGCTGCAGTGTTCTTCAAGTCCTCCAAACATGCTACACTAGCACTAAGGAATATACAAGAAGATGGCATCTCATGCCGACACGCAGGTCGTTATACAATAACAGTGACAACACTTTGGCTCCTGCCGGCTAACAAACTCGTGATACATAGATCACGTATGGATTACACACATCACATGCACATAATCCATTCCATTCACAACTTCCTGCAAAAACAAGTTATGCATAGATATGATATCTATCAGCATTGTGAACCTCGCAATGACATCTAATCTGCATTTCGAAACATGGATTCCTTCATTGGATAAAACACTTTTACCCAAATCTGATCCCTGTGCAGATCTGACCAATCTCATTGATCATCCGCACCTGATCTTCCATGCACCCCCGAGTGCGATTGATCCAATCAATCTTGCACAAAACCGATCTATCTCATAGATCGACCACCGAAACCCTAAGTGGATCCTATCCACCACCTCGTCCAAATCACATACGCATAGATCTAGAGCCTAAAACCAGAAGCTTTTGCTTTGATACCACTATAGGGCCATGCAGAGATAAACAAAACTTTTTCCCTAGCGCGGAACTCCCAAGATCCAGCTCAGGTTATAGGCCATGAGATTATCGCTAGATGCGCAGATATGGAAGTTGCTGTAGAGCGTCAAAGCAGTGTCGAACGATCCTCGTACAGCTACACCGGATCCCACGAACTCCTTCGCTAGATCCCCACAAGCTTCCCTGTCTCCAACACCACACGTGCAACGCCTCTACCGGTATCCACACATACAGGAAGGAGCTTCGGACAGAGGATTGCTAAATCATTTCTAGCCCGAAATGGAAATGGAGAAAGTGACGGCTAGGTCAAGAACTATCCCTTGTCACTCCACTTATATACAGTCCTAGTTAGGCTTAATGCTTGAGGCCCATCTAGGCTGTACTCCAATCTCCATATGGATCTCATCCACATGGGCTCCTCACCCTTAAGTGTGTGACCCTGTAGGTTCACGTACACCTGTACACAACATGAGCTACTCCTCCAAGTATCCCATCATGGCTTTGAGTACAACTCACTCCCATGATGACTCAGTCTCAAGTCGATAGATGGTAGCGCCCTCTAGCAAGATGTGACAACTCCCAAGTGCCGTAAAGTCAAAATACGAACCTTCAACGTGACTTTCGTCCAAGTCCCTTTGCCTCACGATATACCTATTAAGCTATAGGCGAGTGGTCGCCATCCCTTTAATAGCTTAACTCTCTTCTCATACCACGACATGTGATTCACTGGACTAACTCTTAGTCCGACTCCTCAGTTAACACTTAAACTGAGTAGCGCATGGCCATGCTTCCGAATCATATCACACGAGAGGTCCCAGAGAATATATCTCCATTATGGAGGGGAAAATCCCATCTTGGCAATCCACGTCATGCAGCTTGCTTCACAACCAACCCGAACTCTACCTTTATAACCAACCATTTACGGAACAACGTTTGATAAAACCTAAGTTGGCGATCCACAACTCGGATCATGTAATCACCTCAGGTTGAAGGATTCCATTGCTTGAGACTGCAAATAACAACATGCTCATTGCATCTCAACTATGGGTCAGTTCGACTCGCTAAACTCTTTAGCCGAATCAATGTAAGTCAGAATAGCATCACCATGCCCATGACAAGTGGAACCGTGTCATCAGCCGACTTGCACATTGGTCTAAGTTGTGTGCCCAGCACAACCCCAACGACCAAGGACAATCTAATGTGAACAATCATGAATACATAGTTCCACAACTGAATCACACATTCAGTGATACATATCTGATGTTCACATAAAGACAACTTTACTTTATGAATACTTTGGGAAATATCATCAACCATGATTACCTCTAGGGCATATTCCCAACACCTTGCCGGACAAGGTAAAGAGTCCTACACTAGTACTAACTAATCTTCGTGTCTTGTACTCCAAGGCTCCGAGTATGTCATTCACTCCTGCGTAGCCTTCCTTTATTCGGCATGGGCCTTCCTTTAGTATCCGTCTAACTGGGCCGCCCAGCAGGCCATGGGCCATGCTACCAACTGTGGGCCACCGGGGTTAGCCGGATTAGAGACGTGCTATGGTGATACCCATTTAGCATATCCCCAACAGTAGCCCCCGGAGGAATTTGAGATCTTGCGCCGTCTTTCCCTCTTAATCTTGAATGCTCCATCTAGGTGATGCTGGCAATTCGTCAAGCAATATCCGAAGGTCTCCCAAAGAACCCTACAATCCTCTCTGTCTTCGTGATGTAGCCGGAGACTCTTTGAGTCTTTATTTCCAGAGCCAGATATCTTCCGTCTTTGATGGAATCTTCAGATGTGACTACTCCACTACAACAGTCTTTACCCAACTCTACCTCGAAACTTATAGAAGGCAATGAATCAATCATTAGCTATTTTTATGCACACAAAATCCAAAACATTAAAGCGGCAAAGATGGAGGACGTGGCAAAATTACTACGCACGCTCATCTCCACGTCAGTAACACTTCGTCCGTTAGGTCTCTCTACACGAATCTTGACGTTGGGCCTATATATATTAACTGCGGCTTAGGCTTTTACTTTTACCCGCATTCTTCCCTACGTCTTTGTCTTCCTCCAGTCACGCGACCATTTGAGCTTTTCGATGAAAAACCCTAACTAGAGCTTTCTAAGTTCCTCCACCCGTGCAATGGCCTCTAGCAACTCTGCTCCCTCAACGGTGGCGAGTCCCAAGGCTTGAACGGGGCCATTCTAGGGAGTGACCATCCCACCAAAGGGGGGCGTCGTTCCTGTCTGTGCTGTGGTGGAAACCACCGCCAGTGACCCAAAACAGGCGGCATCAGAAGCTGTAGAAGAAGAGGGCGACTCCCACAAGGGAGTGTGGAGGAGCTCTAATCTCTCCGCCGAAGATCTACAAGAAGTCATCACCGAGGGGTATCTCCCCGCGACGGACAGTTTGGTCTGGTGACCTGCACTGACCAGCGAGGTGACTCCTTCTCCCCAAACCGGAGAGAAAGTGTACCTCAAAGCTTAGCTGGTACGTGGCGTAAACCTACCAGTCTCTGACTTCTTCCTAGACGTCCTTGGTTACTTCCAGGTACTTCTGCACAACCTCTCTCCCAACAACATCCTCGTACTCAGCAACTTCATAGCTGTGTGCGAAGGATACCTAGGAATCAAGCCTAGGTTAAATCTGTTGGTCTACTTTTTACCATCAAGAGAGAGTCTGGAGAGTCCAAGGAGGAACTGCAGATCTGCAGAACCATTAGCTTTAAGATCCGGCATAGCCGACGCTTCCCCGACATCGTAGGCCACATGTCTTGCAAGAATTGGCAGCGCACATATTCCTATGGCCTAGACATTCCTCTGCCCAACCATCTTGAGACGTATCCCGACTTCGTCAATGGGGCCACCGCCGAAGCACCCACCTAGAGGTCCCCAGCCTCCCTCTCGTTTGACGAAGAAGCCAACCGCATCGTAAGGCGGGTCGAATGGCTTGTAGATGGAGGTCTGACGGGCTTGGACCTAGCCATGTGCTGGTTCACTAGGCGGATCCAACCTCTGCAGCATATTGTTGAGTTGATGTGCAAGTACTCCAAGAGCCGGAAGGATCCCATGCATATATCGCAGGATAACTTCTCCACTGACTCCATCAAGCTCCAGCTAAAGGACATAGTCAAGGTGAAATATAGGATGTGTGGCTTCAAGATCACCTATGACATGTTCGAATGCGGCAAGTGCCCAGAGGTAGCTTATGTTTCCTTGGTTACTCATTATATTTACTCTCAGGTTTTTCCGTCTTGAAGTCACCAATTTAACACTCCTTTGTCCTACAGCTAGCGACCTTGGCAGCGGATCAGATGGCCTCCCAGGTCTATGATCCCAAGCTTAAGGATATCTAGGTGGTGTCCGACGATGATGCATCCAAGGATCCTTCGGCTCCGGCAGCATGAAAGCGGAAGAGCTCCACCTCTGATGCTGCTGCCGAGGGCAAGAAGAAGAAGAAATCAGAGAGTGGAGTCCCCAAGAAATTCACTTCCGCCTTAGAAGCAGAGAAGAAGAAGTCTACCAACATCCCCTTAGCTAGGTCGTCTACTATAGTGTAAGTTCATTCATTCTCTAACTTTAATGTTCATTGCACCTATTCAATTCTTGTGCTTATACTGAGTACATTTCAGGACGAAATCTGGTGTTGGCTTGAAGCGATCCTCCAAAGATGTTGGAGGGTCCAAAAATATTCGTGATATGCTGACCAAGGATATCGCAGCCAAGTCCTCTCCCACCACTTCTCCCCCAACTCCTACCGCGAAGCCTGTTACAGTCCCAACTGGGCCTTCATCCACCGTCATCCCTGAAACCTCCGTCATGGAGATTGACATCGATCCAACAACGGATGTCTCAGGATCTGCCGACATGGATATTGTGCCTAGTGGCCAGGCAACACAGGAGAGTACCTCCTCTAAAATGGCTGAAGCTCTAGCTAAGGATGCCATCGAGAAAGGGAGGTAGGTGATGGAGGGAGTGGAGGCGGAGGCGGTTGTAACAGCGGACAAGGCGGGAGCCTTCGAGCCATCATCTACCATCATCACACAGTAGGCGGCCAGGGCGTCATCCATGCCTCCGGCTTCGACAACTCCTCTGGCTTTGACTCCTCCGACTTTGTGCCTAGACGATCTCATCAAACAGGTAGATGCTATATATAACAATGCCCAAACCTTCCATGATTCATATGGTCATTTTGCCAACAATTTGAAGGTTATTGCCATTGTAAGTTTCTAAACTTCATTTCTTTTATCTTGTAATATATCCCATTGTATCCCCCGAGCTCTTAGGTGGAAAGCCATTGTCTTTTGGCCTGAGTGCTCCAAACAACTAAGTGTAGAACTTGTTCGTGTAGCCCCCCGAGTTTCTAGTTGAGAATGAAAAATTCCGACTAGACACTCTAAGAGAGTACACTTTGCTGAATTTTAAAATCTGACACAGTAGCCCTCGAGCGTTTAGTTGAAACTAGATAGTTCTGACTAGATGCTCTAGAGAAACTAAGCATGATGTCTTCTTTGCAGAATGAAAATCGCCGGAGAATTGCCGCCAATGATAGGCTTGCTAAAATTTCGGAAGGAACTGGACCTTGAACAGGGTAAAACAGTCTTCCTGAAGCAACATATCAAAAATAGCTAGAGTCTATTTTCTTTTAACAGCTCGCTACTTTCCTCATGGTTTCATTTATGTCAACTTCTCATAATGCTTTTCATTTTCTGTTTTACAGAGGCCATTGCCAAATCCAAGAGCATTGTCGAGCAATCCAAGCATATCCAGGAGCTCGATGATGGGAATAAAATTCTGAAGAAAGACCTGGCTGAAGCTATCAAGGGCCATGGGGAGGCAATGAAGGCTATGAAGAGTTTGTTGACACCGAGATGCAGTGCCTAAAGGATGAAATTGAACGTCCCAAAGGTCAAAACCAAGCTACCAAACTATAGAATGATCGGAACCTTGAGGTGTACAAGAAAGTCCAACAGGAGCATGACACCTTGGCGGAGATCTACAAGCAAGCGGAGACGAGCATCTTCGGTAACTTTCTTCTGACTTGGTGAATTTATATAAGATGGATACTTGTAATGTTGTCTCTAACAAAAACATAGCCCCCATTGGTTTATCCAACATGGGTGAAGGTTCTCCGGATCCAAAAGAATGCATGATTTTTGCCGGCAACTTCATCAACACCGCCATCACGCAAGACAAGGAGATAGCCCAGCCTTTGGACATCACCATCAAGGTGGCGAATTCTATGGCCAAGTACTCGGAAATCCTATGCCGAGCCCCCGAGAAAATCAAGGACTAGAAAGCCTCTTGTGCCCGGGCTGGTGCTAGGATGGCCCTGTCCTTAGTTAAGGCGCATTACGACAACACCGACTTGTACCTGGTAACCTCCGGGATGCTGAAGCTTGACAAGGAAGGAAATGCAAATGATAGAGATGCAATATGGAATTCCCTTGCCAGCTACGACACCAAGGTTGCCTAGATGATCAAGGAGGATGTCTTCGTGCATGCCGAACTGATGGACGATGACTTGGCTTCTTCTGAATCCAACCCTGGCCCCTCTAAGTATGATGAACTTTCTAGGCATATCTCTCCTGTTGCTGATGATGGAGCCACCAAGTCTCCTGCAGCAGAGCCATAAAAACATTGTTTGTATTAAATGTATCTCTGCAATGTGTATGCGGAAAAAACTTGTATGTTTGTAAGGTGGAAAAATTTGTACCCAAGTTTCTTGCTACTTATCTATTTTCAAGCATGTATATATTTTTTAAGCAAGTGCTGGCTTATCCATTATTCTGGTTCGTCTGCTTGACCTTTCGTGAGACGGAAGACTCGCAGCACAGAACTATGCTCTCAGGCGATGATGCTTAATAGCACCGTCAAGAACCTAAGAGAAAAATCGCCAGTTTTGAGTGCCAAGAAGTCACTACTCTAGAATCCACATAAAAACTTCAGAAGATGTATAGACCAAAAAACTTAAGCTAATGCCCGTAGGCTGAATTTTCACAAGTGCAAATGCAAACTTGCGCATAAAGGGTTTATATGATCCAAAAATGAATAATTAAAGGAGGTAAAAGACTCATAAATCATGAGTGAATCAAATGATTTATTTCATTGATCATATAAGAAACTTATTACATAATTTAAATATGCTAAGTGTAAAAGGGATGTAGCTATGCTATGTTCCATGGCCGTTCTGTCTCTGGGTAATCATTGTCAGAGTCACATTGCTTGCGCTTGTGATTTTTGGCCTATCTTTCAACTCACGGATATCGACGAGGTAATAGTAATCATTGAGCAATGCTTTGCTTATGAAGAACGGTCCTTCCCAAGGTGGGGATAGTTTGTGTGATTTCTCCTGCTTGAGTCTAAGCACCAGATCCCCTTCTTGAAATGAGTGATGCCTAACACAATGACTATGGTAGCCATGTAGCTTCTGCTGGTAGATGGCAGATCTCTGGCATGCCAGCACGTGCTCTTCCTCGAGTAGGTCCATAGATAGGCGTCTGGATTCTTCAGCGTCATCTTCCTTGTAGGCGGCGACTCTTGGTGCATCGTGGAGGATGTCGGATGGTAGGACATCTTCTGCTCCATAAACCATGAAGAAGGGGTCAAGCCGGTGGATTTGTTGGGTGTTGTTCTCAAACTCCACAATATAGATGGTAATTCCTCCACCCAGTCTCCAGCTGCTCTGTGTAGCGGTGCCTCTAAGCGTGGCTTGATTCCGTGCAGAATTAGTCCATTGGCCCTTTCAACTTGTCCATTTGACTGTGGATGTGCCATAGATGCAAGGTCAAGGCGGATACCTTTTTCATGATAGTACTCCTCAACTTCTCCGAGAGACAAGTTTCTGCCATTGTTGGTGATGATGTTGTGTGGGAGACCAAATCTCACCACTAGATCCTGGACAAATTTCAGGGTTGTTGCCCCATTGAGCTTTCTATTGGGTTTAGCTTCAATCCATTTTGTGAACTTATCCATAGCTACTAGCAGGTGTGTAAATCCACAAGGTGTTGTTTACAATCGCCCAACCATGTCAAGCCCCCAGACTGCAAATGACCAAGTTATTGGTATGGTTCGCAATTCTTGAACTAGAACATTTGGTTGCCTTGCATAAAACGAACACCCAAGACATGTTTGTACCAACTTGTTAGCATCCGCCTTGGTAGTTAACCAGTAGAATCCTTGTCGGAAGGCCTTGGCCATCAACGATCAGGGAGCGGCGTGATGCCCGCAATCTCCGAGATGTATTTCTCTAAGGATATCAATACATTGCTGCTAGGAGACACATCGAAGGAAAACTCCTGTGGTACTTCTTTTGTATAGCTGGCCGTCAATGATGATGTAGCCTTTTTCTCTGTGTACTATTTTCTAGCTTTCGACTTCATCAGTAGGCAAAGTTCCATCTTGTAGATAGTCCATGAACGGTTTTGTCCCAGCCGGAGAGGTCACTGTTACTGGATTAACAGATGAGTCCACTCTATCCGGGTTGTCGGGGTCTGCTCCCTTCATGGATGGTGTCCGTAAATGCTCCAGGAAAACGCCTGGCGAATTGGTCGGCGAGCTGATCCAAGTTTTGACAATAGATCCTCCGCCTCATTCCCCTCCCTTTTGACGTACTTGACTTCGGAGCCATCGAAGCACTTGGCTATTTCGTCTACTTTGTCTCGATATGCCGCCATCATAGGGTTCCGCGTGTTCCAGGTGCTAGCCACCTACTGGGAAACCAAGTTGGAATCTCCACAACAAACTATGTGCTTGATGCCAATATCCTTGGCTACCCGAAGTCCATGAATGAGGGCCTCATACTCCTCCATGTTGTTGGTAGCGTTGATGTGGATCTAAAGAAAGTATTGCAACTTTTCCCTTGTTGCTGATTGTAGACCCGCCCCGAGCCGTTGAGTAGCTTTGATCCTTCAAAGTGCATGACCCAATATTCTTGCTCTGGTACAGGAGTGTCTTCTGACACTTCTGTCCAGTCTGCAATAAAATCCACCAATGCCTGTGATTTGATAGCGTCGCATCTCTTGTAGGTAATTTTAAAGGCGGAAAGTTCGATGCCCACTTTGCCACTCTTCCTATAGCGTCGCTATTGTTGATGATGTCGGGCAGTGGAGCTTTGCTCACTACTGTGATGGGGTGCTCCTGGAAATAATGCCTTAGATTCCATGGAGCAAGGAAAACTCCATAAGCTATATTCAGTGCGTGTAACGCTGCATGGATTCCGTCAAGACCTTTCTTACATAGTAAACTGGTCGTTGAACTCCATATTCATGCATTAGTTCCTTGCCCTCCACCATGATGACGATGCTGATGACCCGATTGGTTGCCAACATGTAAACTAACATAGGCTCCCTTGCTACCGGTGCTGCGAGTATTGGTGCGGAGGAGAGTATTCTCTTCAACTCCTGAAGCACTGCGTCTGCTTCGTTCGTCCATATAAATTTGTCTGCCTTCTTTAGAACTTGTAGAGCAGCATGGCCTTCTCTCCAAGTCAGCTAATGAATCGGCTTACTACTCTTACGCAGCTAGTGAGCCTTTGTATGTCCTTTAAGCATGCCGGGTGTTTAATCTCAAGGATGGCCTTGATTTTCTCCGGGTTGACCTCAATTCCGTGGTGCGAAACGATGAAGCCCAACAATTTGCCGGATGGTACCCCTAAGATGCACTTCTTTGAGCTGAGCATCATATTGTACTTTCGAAGATTGTCGAAGGTTTCCTACAAGTCGGCGATGAGATCATTTGATTTCTTTGACATCACCGCGATATCATCCACATAAGCATGTACATTGCGACCTATATAGTCACGTAGGCAATGCTGCTTCGTCCGCTGATATGTAGGACCAACATTTTCATCCAAAAGGGCATCGTAACATAGAAGTATGTGTCGTAGGGTGTGGGGAACAAAGTGGACAGTTGGTCCGACTTTCACATCTGGATTTGGTGGTAACCTGAGTAAGCATCAAGAGAACATAGAAGTTTCGAGCCAATCGTCGTGTCAATGACTTGTTCAGTGCGAGGCAAAGCAAACGGATCCTTCAGACATGCTTTTTTCAAGACGGTGTTATCAACGCACATTCTTAATTCATTGGTTCCTTTTTTGGGGACAAGTATTTGCCACCCATCGGGTGTGAATAACTTCTCAGATAAAGCCAGCCTTAAGTAACCTAGCTATTTCTTCGCCTATAGCCCGTCGTCTTTCGTCACCAAAGTGTCGTAGAGGTTGTTTCACCGGTTTAGCATTAGGGTCAATATTCAAGCTATGCTCGGCAAGTTCCCTAGGTACACCTTTCATGTCGACAGGTTGCCAGGCAAAGATGTCCCTATTCTCATGGAGGAACTCGATGAGTGTGCTTTCCTATTTGGGATCCAGGGCTATGCCAATGGCGGTGGTCTTGGAGGAATCTCCTTCAACAAGCTCCACCTTCTTGGTCTTGATGGCGGCCATGAAAGCAGCAGTGGTTTTCTTCTTCAAAGCCGGCATCTCCGAGGCATCGACCTGGCTCTAGATCTCCTTGAACTCCTTACCATAGAGGACCACTTCGGCGAAGGTGTCTTCGCTGAGCTTGCACCCCCGTGCCTTGGTGAAGCTTCCATCAATGGTGATGATGTCGTTTGGTCCGGGTATCTTGATCTTGCTGTAGACAAAGCATGGCCTTGCAAGGAAGGAGTAGAATATGTCACGTCCAAAGATGACATGGTACACTCTCTTGAAGGGCTCCACTTCAAAGGTCATGCATTCCTGGCGGTAATTGTTAACATCACCGAAAGCAACCGGAAGAGTGATGCAGCCCAAGGAATTAGCTTGTCGGCCAGGGACAATGCCATGGAACATAGTGTTGCTTTTCCTTAGCTAGGTCTCCGTCAAGTTCATCTTGTGAAGTGTATCTAGGTACATGATGTTGATGCTGCTTCCACTATCCACGAGGCACTTGGTGAACTATATGCAGTCAATCAATGGATAGATGACCATGGCATACTAGTTCTCTATTGGGATAAGATCAAGATGATCCTTCCTATCCCAAGTGATTCAAATCTCCGACCACCTGATGTACTAGGGAATCGGAGGGAGTGTGGACATCAATATCCGTAGAAAGGTTTTCTGGGCCCGGATGGTGGGAGTACCAAGGAAAGTGTGGTAGACTGGGGCCTTCTTTTTGAAGGGGTTCTTTTCCTTGCCATCGCCCTTGTCGGAGGATTTGGGTTCCACGTCTTCATCCATGTCACTTGAATCCTTGGACTCCTCTTCCTTCTTCTTCCCTTTGCCCTTTCTGTGGGGTCTGTTCTTCCGACTTCACTTGTAGCTGGACTTAGGGTCTTCCTTGAGGTCGTGGACAAACTTGCATTGGCGGTTGGTGTGGGTGGCCTTGCCGTCTGCATCGAGATGGACGAAACACGACATATCACGGTACTCTTCGTACGTTTGGGGAACACGGGGTGCTGAGGGTGTAGAATCACTCCTCTGCTGACGATGGCTAGCCCCCCGGCCATGACCATGTTGTCCGCCTCCGCCTCTTCCAGTGAACATTGTGGCGACCATGTCGGCTTTTTGTTTCTCTTTAGGCGGAGTCTTTCGCTTGTTTTTATTGTTTTTTCTGGCATGGGTAGGGATTGCTATTGCTGGCAACGATCTACGTGCGTCGTCATCAGCAGCAGCAAATTCTCTAGCCATGGCGATCATTGCATTGAGGTTGAGCTCGTTGTTTTCTTGCTTGCTCTTCAATGTATGCTAGAGCAAAGTTCCCTTCTCTAGACCGTCGATGAAGTCGGCCATAACGGTTTGTTCGTGCACCCCTGCGCATGAATTTTTCATATCCAGCCAGCAAGAAAGGTAAGCATGAGAGGTTTCATCCTTTTCTTGTACGCACTGCTGTAGGTCTCCAATAGTGCAGAGATGTTTGTACATACCCTTGAAGTTCTTGGTGAACGCTTCATGCATGTCCAACCAATTGCAGATTGATTTCTCTGGCAAATCATCAATCCATTGTCTGGCGATGACGGTAAGCATAAGTGGGAGGTACTTGATGCCGACATTAGGTGATGGGGATATGATGGATGGAGTATGCCCAGCAAGACGTTTCAACTAGACCAAGGGCTTTGCGAGTGGGCCTGTAGGACGACGACTGGAAAGCGACCAAAAGGAAGCCTCGCGACTAGAAGCTAGAGGCCCAGAAGCATAGTTGAAGCCCAGTCGGATTAGGTTAAACCTCAGAGAGCTTGACGGATTCGGTTGTATATCTGTAAACCCTAGCGAGGTACCCCTATATAAGCCTCCCTAGGGTTCTCTTTGTACTCACGTTCCATCATACACCCCTTCTAAGCGACTCGCTGCTTATCCGCCGAGCTCGCCACCCCTGTAACTCACTCGTCGCTAATACAATCAAGAAGGAGTAGGTATTTACCCTACGGGAGGCCAAACCTGGGTAAACTCATGTGTCTCAGCCCTCATCTCGCTCGGCAGATGGCAGCCCACTCTTGCCCTCAATCCTAACACTCGCTACCCCTGGTAGGGACTGCCGTGGTCATTCCCATGATAGTGGTGCCCACTGTGGGGCATCTCTGGTCTGGCCTGAGTTCTGCGGCGTGACTCTATTCGCCAATCGATCGGCCGATCGCCACCGGCCGCATGATCGCCAGTGGCGGGATCCTCCAGATCCTGCCCAGCAGCTATATCCCGGCATCGCGCCCGATCACGCGGGGCTACCGGTGTGTGGTACCAAAGTTCGCGGGTGAGTGCACCGCGGTACCTAAGTTGCCTGAAATTGCCGTGTTTCGAAATGTTGGGCCGCCAACTACCGAGAGGGGCCATTTTGATGCAAACTCATCTCACCCCTACCAAATCCAAACATGCCGTGAAACTACCCCGTGAAGTAGACGGTCGGGACCCTCATGTCAGTAATATTTTCGTGATGCGAGCGCCAACACGGCAACCACGTAGGTGAAACAAGAGACTAAAGGAGCTTGGTGCGTTGACCAAATTCACAAATCCACTCCCTCCCTCCTTTCGCATGAACCCTAGCACCGGTGGCATCGAAATCCCCTCTCCAACCAGAATGATCTCTTTGGGCATTTGACTTCCGGCGCCAAGTTGCTTCTCCTACTCGCTGCTACCGAGATCTAATGCCGAATGTCGTGCCAGCCGTTGCGACGATCTAGCCCGCCTCTACCACCGACGAGCTGAGCAGCGCGAAGGATGGCAGATCCATTTGCCGAGGAAGAAGTACTTCTGGCTAATTCCGGGTGAGCTACTCTTCTCTTTGCTATTCGCACTACCTATAACTTCTAGCTAGCTATTGGCATTACAGAGATATATCGAACATAGAATTGTTTGCTAGCACAACGCTGACAAACAATTCTTATCTTTTGTCTCCAATTTTCTGTCAACTAGGATCTCCGCTGAACCCAAATACACGGTTCGGGTCACCATATGTGGATACCTCATTAAATTAGCACATGGGAAGAGCACGTGGAAACAAGCTCAGAATCTGAAGATGGAAGTAGCGCCTGTGTAGTTATGCACTATCCCTAGTTTGTTTGCTGCTGTGCGTGAACTTGCTGAAATGAGGCCAAAGCAGACTGAACGGTTCAGCATCCTTGATGAACAAGGCTTCAAGGTTCCTATAGCGTGTGACAGTCAGCTAAGTGGGTTGATGAAACAACATGTTGGGCTTCGCGTGGTTATGCTGGTGTGTAACATACTAGATGAGGAAGCTCCTACTACTAGGAGTCGCCCAGCTATTATTGGACAGGGAGGTCTAACTCGAACCCCTGCCGTTGTTGAGAAAAATGTGGTTCCTCGATCGTGACATGCTTCTGTCAGGCAGCCTCCTCGTAGGATTCCCCGTATTGCCATTGTGGAAAACTCTGCTCTGAAATCTGCTGGTACTGGTCGTCCCCATCCCCGTGCCCGTGTTGTTGCGGCTGCTGCTCACCCAATCCATGCCACTATTGAGCAAACTAAGGCTTCTAGCGGTTGCCCCGCTGTTGTTGCCAAGACCGCCGCCTTCTGTGTTGCTCCTCCTTGAAACCGTCCTCAAGTTGTGCGAACCCGTGCTCTGGAATCTGCTGGTACTGGTCGTCCTCGTGTTGTTGTTGATCTGGACGCTGTTGACCCAATCCTTGCCGCGGTTGAAAAAACTAAGGCTTCCAGAGGCTGCCCCACTGTTGTTGCAAAGATTGATGCCTTGTCTCCTCCTCAAACCCGTGCTCGGGTTCAGCGAGCTGCTGGTCTGGAGCCAGCTCATGGTCTGGACTCTGCTAGCACTCGAAACACTGATATTGTGGGAACTGGTCCTGATCGTCGATGTGGCATGGCAGCAGCTGACCCTATTGTGGTTGCCGTTAGAAGGGGCCCTGCCTGTCCACCATGTAATGTAGCTCCCGCTGCTAAGGGCCCTCGCCTTGCTCCTGGTCCTGGTACTTCCACCGAGGTTGATCCAGCTAACGATGACGTTGTGATGGCGGCGATGGCATTGGGGCTGGGTCTGATGGTGCCGCTCCATCTCTCGAACCTCTCGAAGGTTTCTATCCTGAAGAACCTGATGATGGCAAAGTAATCGTACGTATCGGTGTCGCGGATTATACTGCAAAATTAAATGAAGGCATAAAAAAAGTCTATGACGAATTTGATGTAATCCTTGGCAGATACG
Source organism: Avena sativa (assembly GCA_916181665.1). NCBI lineage: Eukaryota > Viridiplantae > Streptophyta > Magnoliopsida > Poales > Poaceae > Avena > Avena sativa. The sequence continues at coordinate 369,064,951 of OV702291.1, read as the reverse complement.
ACCCTGAAGTGGTAGAGTTATCTAACATGATGGCATCATTACGTGTGAAGCTGTTGTGGGGGTCCTCCCAGGAAGCACGTTTGTTATATTATGGTTACAGGAGCAAAAAGGCTATCGAACTGAAAGATACCAGTGATTTAGTCGTACCGTTTACAAGGAAACATTATAGAGGTGAAGTGTACTTCCACTTGATAGTGCTCACGGTTAGAGAGGAATTGGAACTCGACAATAGAGATGATGGACTTTTAGAAGGCATGCGTGACCTGATCCATGGCATCACTGGGGCTGGTGCGACTGAGGGTCGCTTCGAACATAGGAGAGTCTTATAGAGGAGCGTCATAAAGAGGAGCAGGAAGAGCATCCCTAGAAAGGCCACCCTGAAGAAGAATGTCACCAAGGAGAGCACGCCAGAGAAGAGGACGCCCAAGAGTTACACGACAAAAGGCACCACGCTGCAGAGTACACCCCTGAGATCCAGTCAAAATGCCACACCGAACGGTAGCAGCAAAAACGCTAAGAGGGCTAGCACGGTGGTGAACACTCCCAGGAGTGGTAGCAAAGAGGCGAAGATGGCCAGCATGGAGGCTAGCACACCTAGTGGGAGCAGAAAAAAATACTAATTTGGAGCGGAACACGCCGCTGTTAGGGAATTAGGCCATTACGAAGGAGAACACGCCCAATAGTAGCAGCAAAAGGGCTAATTTGGAGAAGAACACGCCGCTGAGGTCAGGCAATAATGCTAGCACGAAGGAGAAGACGCCCAATAGTAGCAGCAAAAGGGCTAATTTGGAGCGGAACACGCCGCTGAGGTCAGGCAATAATGCTAGCACGAAGGAGAACACGCCCAATAGTAGCAGCAAAAGGGCTAATTCGAAGAAGAACACGCCACAGAGGTCAGGCAATAATGCTAACACCCTGGTGCCAACACCCGTGAGGGGAGGCAGTAAGGAGATCACACCCAAGAGCGGCAGCAAAAAGCCTAAATCGATGAGGAATGGAACACGGATGTCAAACCCTACTGATACCATCAGGAAAGATTACATCAGGAAGGAGGATGTACACAGGAAGAGAAAGAGGGTTCTGTACACTCAAGATGAAATTGATTCTGACTGCTGTTTGTCCACTGAAGTACCTGGGATGCGTGCAAACGTAAGACCACCCCATGTGGTTGCAGCAGAACCAACCAAGTGTCTTGGAGAAAACAGAGTTGCCGGTGAGGTGGATTGGGGCAATGTTCTGGTCCATCCGGGTGGAGACGATGGTGCAGCCCCAGCCATAGGAGTCAATATGATGTGTGCAGTACTAGGCATTAGAGACGATGGCGAGGATTCTGAATCAGATGAAGAAAAAGGCACTTAACGATGAGGCTGGTATTCAAGTCGATGATTTGGGTGTTGAAGTAGAAGAAATGAAACATGACCACGAGTATCCTATAATTTCGGTCGGCACCGAGATCAGGAGCATGCATGAGTTCAGGATGTCGTTCCGGCATTTTTGTATCAAGGGGGAGTTCGATGTTTATCGACTGAAGAACACTGCCTAGAGGTATGAGTCCGTTTGCAAGTTAACGTGGATGAATGGACGGGCTGAGGTACATTGTCCATGGAGGATCACAGCAAGAGCCTTACCTGCGTCGAATGCAATTAGGGTACTAGGGCAATGAATGCAGCAAACCATTAGAACTCTCTCTCTCTTTTCACTCTATAACTACAATTGATGTGCGATATCTTTCTGACAACTAGTCGACTCTGCTTATCTTTTAAATGAATCTGTGTTGCAGGTGAACAAAATGGGCCCTCCACACATGTGTCCGACAGGCAACAAACTGAAATCCTCAATGGCTGATACGGAGTGGGTGGCTATGCAATCTATGTCCATACTAAAGGATAACCCTAAGGAGACCGCGAAGAATATTCAGACTAGCCTCGTTCTAAATACAACATTGTCCTTCTATATTACACGGTTTGGAAAGGTAAAGAGAAAGCTCTGGGGGTCTTGCACGGGGATTGGACCAATAGCTTCAGGATGCTATACAACTTCAAGGCGAAGGTACAAGCTAGGTGTCCAGGGAGTGTTGTGGAGATTGACACCGAATCAGAAGGTGGTAAAATATATTTCAAAATATTTTTCATGACGCTTAAACCTTGCATCCAGGGATTCAAGGACGGCTGTAGGCCGTATCTGAGTGTAAACAGCACTGTCCTAATTGGCAAATGGAAAGGCTGCCTGCCATCTTCCACAGCACTTGATGGTCACAACTGGATGTTCCCAGTGGCATTTGGGCTGTTTGAAACAGAAACAAAGGAAAACTGGGTCTGGTTTATGAGGCAGCTCAGGAGATCAATAGGCCACATGGATCCATTGGCTATATCCACGGATGCATGCAAAGGGCTGACGAATGCAGTGAAGGAGGTGTTCCCGTGAGCTGAAGGTAGAGAATGCCATGCCCATATGATGCTCAACTTGTACTCACACTATGCAGGCAGCGTATTTCGTTACATGTTTCCTGTTACTAGAGTTTACAAACCTAGTAGCAGCGAATATTTTATGAGCAAGATTTTTGCCGAAGCCCCTGAACTTCCAGAGTACTTAGCCATCCATCATTCACAGCTATGGAAGAGGAGTCAATTCAACCCTGACATCAAAGTTGATTACATAAAAAACAACCTTGCAGAATGCCTGAATAGCTGGGTGAAGGACATAAAAGTGCGTCATGTTCATATCTTGATGGACAGCATATGTGGTATGATCATGAAGCTGTTAAATATAAGGAGAGAGATCGGTAGGAGACTTAGAGGACATATGCTACCGCCAGTTGTACAACAACTTCACAAGAGAAGCCGAGGACTTGCTCATCTTAAGGTTCTCCCGTCAACCAGCAGAAGCTGTGAGGTGGTCGATATGTTCAATAGTGGCAAAAGGGATGTTGTGAACATCTAGCTACGAGAATGCACCTTCTTGTAGTGGCAGCATACCGGGAAACCTTGCGACCACGCCTTGGCCTTCTTGGTGAAGAAAATAACTCTACCACATTTGGATCAGTATTTGTCCGACTACTACTCTATGGAAAAGTTCAGAGCTATGTACGTTGGATCCGTCGAGCCATGTACAGACCCATCTCAGTGGCCTCAATTCCAACTATCTTTCGAGCTTTGCCAGCCAGTTACAAAAAGGGGTAGAGCAAGACCCTAGGTGAAGAGGTTTAAGAATTTTCTCGAGAAGAAGGGTTTGGCTTTCTGTGCTACAAACAAGGGCAAAAACATATGCAAGACCTGCCGTCTTATAGGCCATAGAGCAGCTGGATGTCCCCTTAATGCTCCCAAACCTAGGTATGAGATGGTAGATTCACACAAAAAATTGTTTATAGTCTGTAGATATAAGGTAGTAATCCATGTACTGTTTTTTTAAGGAAGCGCAAGGTAAGAAACACGACAGCCGACTCAGTGATTTTGCTGCGGGAAGAAAACCAAAACGAGTGGAGTGATGATGCCGGACAAGATTCTGGTGCTGATTGGCCTGACTTCCCTCGGCCCAGAGATGCACAGAAAAGGTACGTGAAGGTAAGAAAATTGGCACCTAGGAAGAGGAAGAAGGCAGGAGATGAAGAAGCCAGTGGACGTGAAGGAAAGAGGAAGAAAGTTGGCACCCAAGCAGAGAAAGAGGGCTAGCAGTGTAGCAGCCTAATGATGTATTGAACTTGAACCTATATATGTAGTTCGGTTAAACTCTAGAGCTATGTGCGTGGAACTTGTCGGGCGAAACAATCTGCCTCCCCTACTCAGAGTAAAATGTATCGCGACTTTAGGATTGGATACGGCCGAGAACACTAGTTGAATCCAAAATTGTGACTGTGTCACTACTATCTAAACAATCACGATAGCTGAGCCGTTAAATCCTCTCCAAAATCGATGGGTGTTAGTGGCACAGACATGAATTATTTATAGGCGCTTAAGAAATCCCTGCTATTGGCATTACACTTATGATAAGTTTCTGGGCGGAAAAACAATTTCTTAAGCTGGCTGCTACACTCCACGAAGCAGCAACTTATTTCAGCTGCTGGACAATGACATGGCAACATAAACTACAAATGGAACAGATAATGCCCAGATAATGAGGAAATTGTTTCCACTATCTGGTCTAATCTTGAGCCCGTATGTCTCACCACCTCCCTGCCCCTGCCTCCCCTACACCTGGCGAAGCTCCTAGATCTCTCGCTCCATCGCATGAATCTCCTCTTTCTTGTCCCACACAGCATCACGCAGATCCTAAACAAGCTCTCTGTGAAAACCTGTCAGTGGCTTTTCGATCCACACAAACTTGTCACAGCCAGTCCCCCTCCCTTCCTGCGTAGTAGATCAAAGGAAATAGAAAAAAAGAATTACATTACGCTTTCCGGATCCGGGTTACCATTGTACCTACAGTAGGAACTTACCACTCTGATGCTGCAGTTGCTAAATTTTCCTGCAATATTTTCGTCGGTCCACGAAATCCATCTCAGCATCTTCTCACTGCACAAACACAGCATATCGGGGTAGTAATCGTAGGGCACCCTCCGGTACCTGATGGGGGCACCCGCCTGATGGCGTTGAGACGACCCTGATTCTGCCCGAGACGAACTGCACGAGCTGCGAGCCATGAGCGAGGGGAGAGAGGGCAGAGGAAAGAGGAGGCTTTGGATGTCAGGGTAGTGGTGAAGCCTGATTTATCCCTACTTAATAACTCGGGCAGAATCCTACCGTCCACATTCAGCTGGCAGGTGGGGGACCTAGCGTGTGGACTTGTCAACCAAACCTTGCGCCTTCGTGGTTCAAAAGCCCTCTCGCACGCATTGGATGAATTTTTTTGGCACCTTTCCCGCGTACATATATCACTGGGAGGCCTTGCTCAGGAACCAAACATGCCTGGCCCACAATCTTACTCCCTCCTAGGAACTAGTCATGGCTCACAACGGCATATCCATCCGCTCCACTGCTTCTGGTAGGGCTCGCCGCGGCGGATCCACCCCAAGATCCTACCGTCGCAGTATCAAATGGCCATGGTTTCTTGAGAGGAGCAACAATGCTACGTATGCGAGCTCGGCCCCTCCTACCTGTAGAAGGACTAATACGGCGTCGAGCTCGAGCAGGAGCCGCCAGGCGCGACGGCGCTCGGTCCATGCTAACCCCGTCACCTTCGTCATTGTCGATTCTGATGTGGAGGACGATCGGGACGAAGCTGTGCAGAACGCCATTGTTGCCTCCTTAGCGAAGGGCAAGCCATAGGCGGAAGTGGATGTCACTGGGAAGGGCACAGTGGTGTCACCAATCGAGGTGGACTCCGACGACAGCGGTGTGATGTGGGTTTAGATGTTGTTTAGGATGGTTGCAATTTCGGTTGTGTTTAATGCGAGTACAATTATTGTAATGGGTTTGTCGAGCTATATTGAGAAATATGTGCAATAGCAGCGTGTGAGTGCTTCCACTTTAGAAATTGTGTCTGTGCCATTTGCATGTTGCATTATCAACGTAGATTACTTGTAAACAATCCAACGAAAATTAGATTACAACCATCGGACAGGAGTGGTAGGATGGAAGAGAAGTTGGGACAGTGGCTTCGAGGGGAAGGAAGAGGAGGGGGGCGTGACACTGGCAGGTGGGCCCTCGGAACACGTGACACTGACATGCCGGAGCGGGAGCACACGGTATTGCCGGTCTATCCAGAGCAAGCGGACTTTGCAACGTGACAATAGCAAGCTAATTGGACCAATATAATAACTCGTCAAATTATTAAGGAGTACAAAAAACTACAACTGGAGTACATTCGCACAACACATATGCTCTAAGCACCTAAGAAGCATCGCTTAAGTCTAATAGTAACGACATCACAAGTACTACATTTACCTGTCGGTCTTCTCGATACAAATGTAGAAACGCATATGCCTGTTCGGTCCAGCACCGACAAGGTACTGAGATGGCACACATAGGATCGACCTTAGGTCCACATACTCCACCTCCCGCGGAGTCGGGCAGCTCGGCGCCTCGGCTAGCACAAGAATGCTATCCGACGATGGCGGCTAGGAGTTCGCCCACATGCGCATCTTGTATACGGGCTAGGCGCACGAGACCGACCTGACGCATACGGCACACATGACGGTGGGACTGGCTCTGGTTCTCGGAACACCGGCGGTGATGGTCATGATGAAAACAGAGCCGTCCCCCCCTTGGAAAATTAGCCGGCGGCATGCCGAGTCAGTGAACGGCACCTGCTCTTGGAGAAGTTGGGCTTGCTCGTACGAGATCCTAATCACTTCGATCAAGTTCCCCTCTGCAAGGTGGACGACAAGCTCTGCCGGCAGGCCGGTGTAGTTGCAGCCCGGCTCCGTGCAGGAGCACGCGCCGTGCGGGCACGCGAGCTCGTGGAGTGGGAGCTCGTGGTAGGAGTAACGGCGAAAGCATCCTGGGTGGGAGCACACGAGCAGGAATGTCGTTGTGAAGTTGCGCGCGAGGATCTCCAGATTGTTGGGCTACAGCATCTGCCACATCTAAAGTTCGTCGAGAAATCGGAAAAAATATCAGCAGTTAAATTGGCGAATAGCAGGAATATGTAGGGTAAGTTCAAAAGCTTGTAAAATGATTTCTTAGCATGAAGGTAGCGACCCGAGACTGGTGGATCCGGAAGTGGTTTGTGGAAAGAACACACATGCAACGAGACTGGTTGATCCATGCGTGTTTTGTGGAAAGAACACACATGCAATGACACTAGTTGATCCATATGTGGCTTGTGGAAAGATCACACGTGCAATGACACCGGTTGATCCATGTGTGGTTTCTAGATAGAACACACATGCAATGACTCTAGTGGGTCCACATGTGGTTCGTGAAAAGAACACACATGCAATGACCACTGGTTGATCCATATGTGGTTTGTGGAAAAGAACACACATCCAATGAACACTGGTGGATCCATAAGTGGTTTGTGGAAAGAACACACATGCAAAGACACTGGTTGATCCATGTGTGGTTTGTGGAAAAGAACACACACGCAATGACTCTAGTGCTGCTTTTAGTATAAGAACACACAAGCAATGACTCTAGTGGGTCCATATGTGATTTGTGGAAAGAACACACATGCAATGCTACTGGTTGATCCATGTGTGGTTTGTGGAAAGAACACACATGCAATGCCATTGGTTGATCCTTGTGTGGTTTGTGGAAAGAAAACACATGCAATGACTCTAATGGATCCATATGTGGTTGTGAAAAGAACACATGTGCAATGACTCTAGTGGGTCCATATGTGGTTCATGTCAGGAACACACATGAAGTGAACACTGGTGGATCCATATGTGTTTCATGTCAGGAACACACATGCAGTGAACACTGGTGGATCCATAAGTGGTTTGTGGAAAGAACACACATAGAGTGAACACTGGTGGATCCATATGTGGTTTGTGGAAAGAACACACATGCAATGACTCTAGTGCTTGTTTTAGTATAAGAACACACAAGCAATGACTCTAGTGGGTCCATATGTCATTTGTGGAAAGAACACACATGCAATGACACTGGTTGATCCATGTGTGGTTTGTGGAAAGAACACACATGCAATGAACACTGGTTGATCCATATGTGGTTTGTGAAAAGAACACACATGGAATGACCACTCGTTGATCCATAAGTGGTTTGTGGAAAAGAACATACATACAATGAACACTATTGGATCCATAAGTGGTTTGTGGAAAGAACACACATGCAGTCAACACTGGTGGATCCATATGTTGTTTGTCAAAATAACACACATGCAATGCCACTGGTTGATCCATATGTGGTTTGTGGATAGATCACACATGCAATGACAATGGTTAAGCCATGTGTGGTTTGTGGAAAGAACACACATGCAATGAGTCTAGTTCTGGTTTTAGTATAATATCACACATGCAATGACTCTAGTGGGTCCACATGTGGTTTGTGAAAAGAACACACATGCAGTGAACACTGGTTGATCCATGTGTGGTTTGTGGAAAGAACACACATGCAGTGTCATTGGTTGATCCATGTGTGGTTTGTGGAAATAACACACATGCAATGACTCTAATGGATCCATATGTGGTTTGTCGAAAAGAACACACATGTAATGACCACTATTTGATCCATGTGTGGTTTGTGAAAAGAACACGCATGCAATGACACTGGTGGATCCATGTGTGGTTTGTGAAAAGAAAACATATGCAATGAGCACTGGTTGATCCATATGTGGTTTGTGGAAAATAAGACACATACAATGAACACTGGTGGCTCCATAAGTGGTTTGTGGAAATAACACACATGTAGTGATACTGGTGGATCCATATGTTGTTTGTGAAAAGAACACACATGCAATGAATCCAGCGCTGGTTTTAGTATAAGAACACACAAGCAATGACTCTAGTGGGTCCATATGTCATTTGTGGAAAGAACACACATGCAATGACACTGGTTGATCCATGTGTGGTTTGTGGAAAGAACATACATGCAATGAACACTGGTTGATCCATATGTGGTTTGTTAAAAAGAACACACATGCAATGAACACTGGTGGATCCATATGTGGTTTGTGGAAAAGAACACACATGCAATGACTACTGGTTGATCCATGTGTGGTTTGTGGAAAGAACACACATGCAATGACACTAGTGGATCCATGTTTGGTTTATGGAAAGAACACACATGCAATGACTCTAGTGCTGGTTTTAGTATAACAACACACATGCAATGACTCTAGTGGGTCCATATGTGGTTTGTGAAAAAGAACACACATGCAATGACCACTGGTTGATCCATATGTGGTTTGTGGAAAAGAACACACATGCAATGAACACTGGTGGATCCATATGTGGTTTGTGGAAAAAAAACACATGCAATGACACTGTTGGATCCATGTGTGGTATGTGAAAAGAACACACATGCAATGACTCTAGTGTTGGTTTTAGTATAAGAACACACATGCAATGACTCTAGTGGGTCCATATGTGGTTCATGTCAGGAACACACATGCAGTGAACACTGGTGGATCCATAAGTGGTTCATGTCAGGAACACACATGCAGTGAACACTGGTGGATCCATAAGTGGTTTGTGGAAAGAACACACATGCAGTGAACACTGGTGGATCCATATGTGGTTTGTGGAAAGAACACACATGATGACTCTAGTGCTGGTTTTAGTATAAGAACACGCAAGCAATGACTCTAGTGGGTCCATATGTGATTTGTGAAAAGAACACACATGCAATGCCACTGGTTGATCCATATGTGGTTTCTGGAAAGAACACACATGCAATGTCATTGGTTAATCCATGTGTGGTTTGTGGAAAGAACACACATGCAATGACTCTAATGGATCCATATGTGGTTTGTGGAAAAGAACACACATGCAATGAACACTGGTGTATCCATAAGTGGTTTGTGGAAAGAACACACATGCAGTGAACACTGGTGGTTCCGTATGTGGTTTGTGGAAAGAACACACATGCTGTGAACACTGGTTGATCCATATGTGGTTTGTGAAAAGAACACACATGCAATGCCATTGGTTGATCCATATGTGGTTTGTGGATAGAACACACATGCAATGACACTGGTTGATCCATGTGTGGTTTGTGGAAAGAACACACATGCATTGACTCTAGTGGGTCCATATGTGGTTCCTATCAGGAACACACATGCAATGAATCTAGTGGGTCTACATGTGGTTTGTGAAAAGAACACACATGCAATGACCACTGGTTGATCCATATGTGGTTTGTGGAAAATAACACACATGCAATGACACTAGTGGATCCATGTGTGGTTTGTGAAAAGAACACACATGCAATGAGTCTGGTGCTGGTTTTAGTATAAGAACACACATGCAATGACTCTAGTGGTTCCACATGTGGTTTGTGAAAAGAACACACATGCAATGGCCACTGGTTGATCCATAAGTGGTTTTTGGAAAAGAACACACATGCAATGAACACTGGTGGATCCATGAGTGGTTTGTGGAAAGAATACACATGCAATGAACACTAGTGGATCCATATGTGGGTCGTGAAAAGAACACACATGCAATGACTCTAGTGGGTCCATATGTAGTTCATGTCAGGAACACACATGCAGTGAACACTGGTGGATCCATATGTGGTTCATGTCAGGAACACACATGAAGTGAACACTGGTGGATCCATAAGTGGTTTGTGGAAAGAACACACATGTAGTGAACACTTGTGGATCCATATATGGTTTGTGGAAAGAACACACATGCAATGACTCCAGTGCTAGTTTTAGTATAAGAACACACAAGCAATGACTCTAGTGGGTCCATTTGTGATTTGTGAAAAGAACACACATGCAATGCCACTGGTTGATCCATATGTGGTTTGTGGAAAGAACACACATGCAATGACACTGGTGGATCCATGTGTGGTTTGTGAAAAGAACACACATGCAATGAGTCTAGTGCTGGTTTTAGTATAAAAACACACATGCAATGACTCTAGTGGGTCCACATGTGGTTTGTGAAAAGAACACACATGCAGTGAACACTGGTTGATCCATGTGTAGTTTGTGGAAAGAACACACATGCAATGACATTGGTTGATCCATGTGTGGTTTGTGGAAATAACACACATGGAATGACTCTAATGGATCCATATGTGGTTTGTGGAAAAGAACACACATGCAATGACCACTAGTTGATCCATGTGTGGTTTGTGGAAAGAACACGCATGCAATGACACTTGTGGATCCATGTGTGGTTTGTGAAAAGAACACACATGCAATGAACACTGGTTGGTCCATATGTGGTTTGTGGAAAAGAAAACACATACAATGAACACTGGTGGATCCATAAGTGGTTTGTGGAAAGAACACACATCTAGTGAACACTGGTGGATCCATATGTTGTTTGTGAAAAAAACACACTTGCAATGAATCTAGTGCTGGTTTTAGTATAAGAACACACAACCAATGGCTCCAGTGGGTCCATATGTGATTTGTGGAAAGAACACACATGCAATGACACTGGTTGATCCATGTGTGCTTTCTGGAAAGAACACACATGCAATGAACACTGGTTGATCCATATGTGGTTTGTGAAAAGAACACCCATGCAATGACCAGTGGTTGATCCATATGTGGCTGTGGAAAAGAACACACATGCAATGACTACTGGTTGATCCATGTGTGGTTTGTGTAAAGAACACACATGCAATGACACTGGTGGATCCATGTGTGGTTTGTGGAAAGAACACACATGCAATGACTCAAGTGCTGGTTTTAGTATAAGAACACACATGCAATGACTCTAGTGGGTCCATATGTGGTTTGTGAAAAAGAACACACATGCAATGACCACTGGTTGATCCATATGTGGTTTGTGGAAAAGAACACACATGCAATGAACACTGGTGGATCCATATGTGGTTTGTGGAAAGAACACACATGCAATGACACTAGTGGATCCATGTGTGGTTTGTGAAAAGAACACACATGCAATGACTAGTGTTGGTTTTAGTATAAGAACACACAAGCAATGACTCTAGTGGGTCCATATGTGATTTGTGAAAAGAACACATATGCAATGCCACTGGTTAACCCAAATGTGGTTTGTGGAAAGAACACACATGCAATGACATCTAGTGGATACATAAGTGGTTTGTGGAAAGAACACATATACAGTGAACACTGGTGGATCCATATGTTGTTTGTGAAAAGAACACACATGCAATGACTCTAGTGTTGGTTTTAGTATAAGAACACACAAGCAATGACTCTAGTGGGTCCATATGTGATTTGTGGAAAGAACACACATACAATGACACTGGTTGATCCATGTGTGGTTTGTCGAAAGAACACACATGCAATGCCACTGGTTGATCCATGTGTGGTTTTTGGAAATAACACACATGCAATGACTCTAATGGATCCATATGTGATTTGTGGAAAAGAACACACATGCAATGACTCTAGTGCTGGTTTTAGTATAAGAACACACAAGCAATGACTCTAGTGGGTCCATATGTGATTTGTGGAAAGAACACACATGCAATAACACTGGTTGATCCATGTGTGGTTTGCGGGAAGAACACACATGCAATGCCATTGGTTGATCCATGTGTGGTTTGTGGAAATAATACACATGCAATGACTCTAATGGATCCATATGTGGTTTGTGGAAAAGAACACACATGCAATGACCACTAGTTGATCCATGTGTGCTTTGTGGAAAGAACACACATGCAATGACACTGGTGGATCTGTGGCATCCCGCTAAAACCACTACTAGAAAATCGTGATGTTTTTGTGCATTGCATCATCATGACCGCATGCTCATGTCATAATGCCACATTGCATTTGAGAATCGTCATGTCATCATGCATGGTTTTGTCAAAAACTATTTTTGAAAAAGCCTACTTTTGTTTTCTAAATACCCCGTCTTTAATATCAAATTAAAACCCGGTCCACCGGATTAATTTGTTTTGTCTAAAGACGGATTCTAAAAGGCTTGAATATAATGTGTAAAAAATTAAATTATTTTATGGGGCAGCCGAACCAGGCCGAACCCGGCCCAGCCGGCCAGCCCCAAAAGCCAACACTAACCTAACCATCCTAGGCATCCCATATATCCCCACTCCCTCACAGCACCGCCGCCACCTGCTGGCCCTACCAGCCGCCAGTGCACCTCCTCCCGCACGACCACGCCTCCACCTAGTGCACATACAGCACGCGCGACCAGGCACCCACCCTCGACGCTCCCACACGTCGCCTCCGTCCGGCCCCACCCCGCTAAGATTCCCTACCCTGCTACGTCGCTACCTTCCCCTGACGCTCGCCCAGCCCCACCCGACATGTCCTCCCTCGCTCACCTCTCTCCCTCACCCGTAATCCCCTCCGCCACCTGACCGCATCCAACTCGTGCGCGACGCACGCACGAGAAAACCCCATCAGCTCGCACCACCCCAACACGCCAAGTACGCCTCGCTCCCCTTCTGGCCCCACCTGCCTCGCACCACGTGCGGTGACCCCAGCGCCCCTGCGAGCGCAACCTTCCTCCTCCTCGCATCGTTCCTCTCCCTGCGCCAATGTCCACCTACTGAAGCTCCCCTCGTCGCCGCAGCAGCCGAGGCCTACCTCGAGCTTGCCCGTCCCCGCCTCAGTGCCTCGCGCCGTCCTCCGTCGTCTCGCCGCGCCGCCATAGCAGGCTCAGGCCCAGAGCCCGCCAGCGCCCCTCTACGTCCACCGTCGAGCTCCACTGACCGACCGCCGGCCTCGTCCGCCGCCCGCGCCGCTAGCTTGCCCCGCCCGTCTCGTTGGCCACCGCCGGACCCGCTACTCTACCCCTCCTGCCTAGCTCACCGTCTCCCCGTCGAGCTTGCAGCTCCGACCCGAGCCTACCTTGGCGAACCGAGCCTCGTGGAGCCGGCCGCCGGTACCCCCAGGTCTCCTCCTGTGCTCGTCTTCTTCCTTGGCTCCAAGCCCGCCCGCAGGCCTCCTCCTCCTCGATGTCCTCCACTGGCCACCTTCACCACGTCCTCGATATGCCGCTGGTGGACTTTTTCCGCCCGCACAGGCCCCTCTTCCTCCCACCTTGGTCAATCGTCCCTGCGCCAGCCTCGACCCAGCTCGAGTCGAGCCCGCCGAGTCCGCTGCCCCGCGCGCCATACCAGCGCCACGAGCTTCTCCGAGACCAAGCCCGAGCATACCCTGCAGGTGTTCAACGCCGAGATCCTCGAGGTGTTTGGCTTTGTGCTTGTGTGGCCCTTTTGGTATTGATGCCATGGTGTTGTTGCTCCCGTTTGTACACAGTGTTAGCCTCCGGATGTGATGTGGTGCAAATGCTGATGTTGATGGGTACCACGACCTTGGCCGCAACCTGTCGATGAGCGGGAACGAGAAGCTGGACCAGGTCATCGGGTGTCGTCGACAAGACCATCCGGAGACCATCGATCCATTCAAGTCCGCCATGGCCGTCTACACGGCCCCGAGGGACGAAACCAAAGATCCGGACCCGAAGACCCCGATCCATGGATCCGGTGTTGCCAAACCCCTTGGCACAACACGATCTTCCTCATGGACCCTGAGACCGGACCCCGAACCCCCCGAAACCCAAGATCTCCCAAACCCAGATATGTGACCCTAAGCCTCTATTTTTATAATATGACATTATCAACTGTCGCATATTAAATTGTTCATGCATGCATACCTGTTTATGGTTTGGGGGCATTATGCCGATTCACCTCATAATTAAATATGGAGGCCATATGCGGGTTATTCTAGTCTTATAATGGCCCCCATTTAAATTGGTGTAGCGAACCGATGCCGTGTTTTGTCTTGTCAATACAATATTTTAAATTGTGGGGTATCTAAATAACTGGAACCTATTAATTAAATGTCGGGACCCCGGTTCCGCTTAATACTGCCTAATTGCACCGCATCTGTGCCATGTCATGCATCATATCATAAGCATGCCTGATCTTCTGCTGTAGTATTGAATATTGCATCCGGTGTTTCTTCTAGTGTTTGCTTCTTCGCGGATTAGGCCGATGAGTTGATGCGAGTATCGACAAGTTCTCCGGATATGATCCGACGGCAGTGTTTCCCAGGCGAGTATCTCTCCCCCTTCTACCTATTTTGCATTTATAGTCTTTATTTCCTCCTGTTGATCTATTGCTATCCATGTCGTGGTGCTTTAGTTTCCGTGCACCAGTTATATCCCGTGCAGCCTCTATATTGCCATGGACACCTCCTAATACCTGTTGTTTGGTAGATAGCTAGCCTTGCGAGTCGTAGTTGCTTGCTCAGGTGCGATCTCGTGTTGTCGAGTACCACAGTTGTTGGAATGCTGGCAGATGTATTATGGGGGAGATGATCATGTCTTTAAATACAACTATTAATTTGCTGGGATAACTAATGAAAGAGGCACCGGTGGGCAATATATGCTATTTGGTTTTTATGCCCACTTGTGTCCTGTAGGCCCCGAGTACTTGATACCTGTTCTTTGACTATTCGCACTATCCACATCCGGGAGGCCTTATGGACCCCCCTAAGCTAGAGCTTGATTCATTTCTATTTCTTGGGGCCACAAACTAGTTTGGGGTTTTATTACTATCCTGTACTTATGCCATGCTTTACTGCTTTATTTATGATTGTGCATGGAGCACCTGTACTGTTTTGGATCGCGACACGATTTCGCGGTATCGACAAGCCCAGTCACACTTTTGGGTTCCCAGTCGTTTACAGCCGTTCTCGCAAACCCTGGGTCCGTTCCGGAGCCGGCCAACTTTGTTGTGGGTACCTTGGTGGGGTGGCCCCTGAAATAATTTATGAATCCTGTGATTGCTTTGTCGTGAAAGCCTCGTTGGGTTTTGAGTTGGTTTTTCCGAGGTTGATCGTGTGTGTGTTGCTATTTGTGCACCCCTGCAGGGTAAATCTTTCTAAAAGCCGTGTCCGCGGTTATGGACGACTTGGAGCACAGTATCTCGATCATAGACAAGCATAACTAAAGTAGTGCTATAAATTTGACTTAATATGTGACTAGTAATTAGTGTCAAATACAACGGAATGTAAATTAAAGATGCCAACAACTGGTGGAGCTGGGGTTCCTTCTGTCTTGTTATATCTGCCTAGTAAGTATTGCAACTCCAATGGAATGTGATAAAAGTGCCAACAGCTGTTCGGTTTTGGGATTCCTCAGGACAATTATATCTGACTAGTAAATGTTCCAACTATAACTGAATGCTAACTAAAACTGCCCACTACTTATGCTATCGGGATGACTCATGATATCTATATCTAACTAGTAAGTGCTGCAACTATAATGGAATGAATAAAACTACCAACTATGTGAGTTCCTCGTTTGGACTTCCTCGTTTGGTCTCGAGGGGGAATACCAGGATGGGTATGATTGGTGTTAGTATCAGGTTGGATCCGAATAGGTCTTTCTTATCCCTCTCTAATAGCCGCCAGTTGTACTGAGTCTCTATAGGTTGTTTAGTGCTGCTGCGCTGCCGCTTCAGTCCACCATACCTATGTAGGCGAGAGCCGCCGAATTCTAGCCTCGCCGTGTACTGGCCTCAGTACTGACGCTCCTCTTTTTCCTTTGCCCTTTGTTGGCACCCCCTTTTGTTTAAGCAGGTTTGAGATCGACGTTGTTAGCAGGGTTACCCTTCCGGCTTGGCCTGGGCAGGGTTATGGACGCCATTGGTTATTCTTCAGGGCTCTTAGCCCCATTTGCATCTTATCCGTACTCGGACGATGTATCGATTTTAAGGTGATTTGGATCTTTGTACTGTATATCTGTATTCTTGACTCGTTGAGTCGCTGTTGTATCTATATCTGTTCAGTGGGTCCCATCGAGGACTGTTGTGTAATGGTATTACTTCATTTTCCACCCGCACGAAAGTGCCTGGTGGGCGTCCTTGAATCGTTTCTATGCGGGTTTGGCGGAAAGGGCTACAACTTGCATAGGGCCGATTCGAGGGTGTTACAGGATCCATGTGTGGTTTGTGAAAAGAACACACATGCAATGAGTCTAGTGTTGGTTTTAGTATAAGAACACACATGCAATGACTCTAGTGGGTCCACATGTGGTTTGTGAAAAAAACCCACATGCAGTGAACATTGGTTGATCCATGTGTGGTTTGTGGAAAGAACACACATGCAATGTGATTGGTTGATCCATGTGTGGTTTGTGGAAATAACACACATGCAATGACTCTAATGTATCCATATGTGGTTTGTGGAAAAGAACACACATGCAATGACCACTAGTTGATCCATGTGTGGTTTGTGGAAAGAACACGCAGGCAATGACACTGGTGGATCCATGTGTGGTTTGTGAAAAGAACACACATGGAATGCACACTGGTTGATCCATATGTGGTTTGTGGAAAAGAACACACATACAATGGACACTGGTGGATCCATAAGTGGTTTGTGGAAAGAACACACATGCAGTGAACACTGGTGGATCCATATGTTGTTTGTGAAAAGAACACACATCTAATGAATCTAGTGATGGTTTTAGTATAAGAACACATAAGCAATGACTCTAGTGGGTCCATATGTGATTTGTGGAAAGAACACACATGCAATGACACTGGTTGATCCATGTGTGGTTTGTGGAAAGAACACACATGCAATGAACACTGGTTGATCCATATGTGGTTTGTGAAAAAGAACACACATACAATGACTCTAGTGCTGGTTTTATTATAAGAACACACAAGCAATGACTCTAGTGAGTCGATATGTGACTTGAAAGAACAC
This sequence comes from Avena sativa, assembly GCA_916181665.1. Lineage (NCBI taxonomy): Eukaryota > Viridiplantae > Streptophyta > Magnoliopsida > Poales > Poaceae > Avena > Avena sativa. The sequence goes on along the minus strand of OV702291.1, from coordinate 369,047,689 downwards.
ACATGCAATGACATTCGTTGATCTATGTGTGGTTTGTGGAAAGAACACACATGTAATGCCATTGGTTGATCCATTTGTGGTTTGTGGAATGAACACACATGCAATGATTCTAATGGATCCATATGTGGTTTGTGGATAAGAACACACATGCAATGGCCACTGGTTGATCCATTTGTGGTTTGTGGAAAGAACACACATGCAATGAACTCTAGTGGATCTATCTTGGCATAATTTGATGTATGCCATGATGCAATTCATTGTAAAAGACAACCACTTTCTATTTTTATACTACTCACCTTTGCCCCCTCTCTCTCTTTCGTAGAAGCCCAAACCTGTGCCCACTCTGTCTACTATGCCCTGATTGGTTGTCACAGTTGTCATGCGGATCGTGCGCACCAACTGTTGATCCTGTGTGATCCAACGAGGCTCGTTGCACACGTCGTGCCCTTAACAGGACAGCACGAGACAACACAGACGTCTCTCTCAACGAGACTTCTACAAGAAGGAACACGATGCCGTCCATGGAAAAAGTCGTCGAGTGGTCATGTCATGTTTAATCTAGTCTGCAAAGGCTACAAGTCTACTGCACGGCAACTGGTCATCCACGGCCCACGGGCTATACCATTTTTACTACACAGTGCGCCTGCACTCTCACTTCCGATAGGCCCCCACCACACGAACCTTCCACACGGCAGCCGCAGCCGGAAGAGCTGCCAACCGGGGCCCTCGAGGAGGCCTAAATGTCCCTGTATTAAAAACCCAGCCTATCGGGTCCTCCATTCGCACTCAACCACTACTCTCTCTTCCCTATCCAGCAAAACCCCACAATCTTGAACGTACTTGCACAAACCTTCTCCATGAAACCAGTGCGTGGGGGTGAGTGTCCGGGCATCGCCGCCGGGGTGGTTCTTCACACGGCAGATCTGGAGGAGCATCACGCAGCACAAGGCGAGGAGGACGTGCAGTTCAACCCCTTGGGGGACCATGTGCTCGCTGGTGGTGACGACTTCGGAGGCGCCGATGAGGGCGTGGAGTTCGACGAACACGCTCCGCTCGTGTACCTGGAGGTACATCTATTTCTACATGTTTCATATTTTATGCTCGAGCTTAATTTATCTTGGCGTCATAAAAAAATCTAGTCCTAATGACTAGATGCAACGTATGAACCGGTACATGGAGAGATCTAGTCAGTTCTGAATGAATCCACATTATTTATTTATTAATAAGTTACCAAGAACAAAAACCACATAAATTTAGGAGCGAGCTGGGGAGACGGCCGTAATGAACTGCTGAACATGTATAGACATGTTATTTCATCGAAAGTAACTTGGAATGGTGGAAGGAATATATATTTATTATTTTGCTCATTTCGGTTTGTATTCCATACATTACAGGTGTATTCAAGTGAGATGGACTCTAACAAGGAGACCAGGGACAACAAGAGCCGCCATGTCATGGAGAAGCTCAAGGGTGGGATAATGCCTTTTCGCACTCGACTTGGGGAGCTCAAGTGCCCTTTCTGTAAGAAAGGAGTCAACCCGAGGATTGCCAGCTTGATTCCGCATGCGGTTGGCATCGATAAAAGCCTGGCTAGTAAACACAAGTCAGCGACCAAAGCTAAGCATGTTGCTTATGGCAAATTCCTGAGGGAGTATGTCAAGACCGGCCTAGTGTCCCCTTACTTAGGAATCAGCAACTTCTAGCCGACCAACCCCGTCACTGTGCTGGCCCGGCCACTAATAATATTTAGTTCTCTTACCGTATCTATACCCTTAAACTATGGGGATTTCTATTTTCGTACCCTTCAAAATATATTCAAGTTCATCTGTTTATGGAGTTAAAGTTCCGGCAGCATACTCGTTATTTTGCTTGGATAGAGGGGTGCCCCCGGCATATATAAGGGTTATCCTGTCCGCTAGATCACAGAGGATCAACGGTTGGTGGGCACAATCCGTGTGACAACTGTCTCGACCAATCAGAGCGTAGCAGCAAAGATGAGCATAGGTGCGAGAGATGGATACAAAGAGAGGGGAAAACCGAGTAGCAACCAAGGGCAAAACTGAGTAGAACTTAAAAACCAAGGGCAAGACTGAGTAGAACATAAAAAACAAGAGCAAGCGTGACAAAGGGATTCAAATAGAAAATAGAAAATGATTTAAAAATGGAACCAAACTGCCAGTGTTATGCTTGAGGGAAAAACTGAGTACAACTGAATCGCCAGGGTTAGACACGAGGGGAAAAAATGCGACTCACGGTACGCTTGTGCGGTGCACGGGGAAGTAGCGGACACGTGTGGCCATGCACGGTGCATTAGCGTACGCGCCGCACAGTAGTGCAATGAAACGTCGCTTCCCTTCTCCTTTAATAGAGGCCTCCCCACTCCCACTCATCACGCACTCGCTCACACAACTGTCTCCACTGTCCCATCACCTTCTGCAAATGCCCAACAAAACTCCAACCACGCCGGCGATGGAGAAGAACGGCGTGGTGGCCATCGGCGCCTCCAAGGCCGCCGGCAAGGAGCCCCCTGTCCCTGTCCCCACATCCATCGTAGTCGCCGGTGAGGAGGCCCCACCGGTCTCGGACAGACCCCGCTCGGCTTGGACCCCTACGAGGAGGTTGTCTACATAAGGCCGAAGAACCCCTACGACACCAGCATCGCCGACCCATGGTCTGAGGTAACCAGGGTTTTCTCCCCTTCCCTTGTTCTTCCCCCGTTCCCATCGTCGGATGCTAGATCATATGTTATTAGGGCTCGACTATTCGTATTTTTTACAGTAGCTAATCCTCTTGTGTTAGATCTCCATTTTCGATGAATCCCCCTGTTCGTAGTTGGGATCACTATTCGATTTGGTTTGAGATTTGGGGAATAATCAGGAGATCTCATTCGGTTAATTTATGCAAAAAATCAATCCCGGTAATCAAAGTTTCTCCATCATGTCCTTATTTCACTCTACTTTTTTTTCTGTAACATCCCAAAACTTCAATCCAAGCTTATCAAGATCAAATCAACTAAAAATAGGGTTAACAAAGACTTTTCCAAATTTAAAATGAAAGCATTCATATATGTGTGCATTTAAAATAGGAGTTGTTTGAATTGCCATGATTGATTGATCCAATGCTTGTAAAATGTTTCTTAGGTGATTTAAACATCACCTACATCATTCCCAAACTTTTCCTAAAGAAAATCAAATCAAAAAGAATTAAAAAGGAGGAATGGTCATTTTGGCAAATTTAACTCCCATGCCTACTTTGGCTATTCCTAGTACTCAAAACTTAACAGAAACAATTCTTGATCTTTGCACCCCTTGCTAGTACACATAATGAGGTACCAAGGCCCACCTTTGGATCTGCTAAAAACATTCTTTTAACTATTTTAAAAGACAGTTTAAAATTGAATCTAATGCATATGCATAGATCACCCCTATTTCAAAAACCACCTATTTGAGCTCCACTTTCAAAACCCTTGCAACCAGAGACTACCTAGCACTGGTGGAGATCACTCAAAAAATTTGAAACCAAAATTCAAAACTTGTTCTCTTTCGGCCATTTCATCAAACACCTTGCTGGCAAGATAATATTGGCCTAACTAATACTGTTTTGGGTTGATTTTTGTCTAGCCATTGCAATGTGCTTTGATCATCTTGTCCCCCTCAAGACTGACCAGACCAACCCCAGTCTCTTCCCTACCCCCTAGCCGCACTGCACTGCCATGTCGAGCCCTCTCTCGCCGGCCGACCGTGCACTCACAGCAGAAGCCCTCTCCAAGCCCTCTCTCCATGTCTAGTACACTGCCAGTGGTCCACCTCCACCGCCCAACCATCCCCAGGCCAGAGACAGAGGACAAAGCGGCCAGGAACCGCCGCGCCCGGAGCTTGTCGAGCATGCCGACGCCGCCCCTAGAGCGTGCTCTGTCCCCGCTCGCACAGACCGCCCCTTGGCAGCAGCCCGCGCCCGCTGCTCTGCCTCGACCTGGAGAACACCCCAGACACCCCCACTGGCCGCCCAACGCCTCACGGCCACTGCTCACCGTGGACACCGCCGCCTCTGCCTCTAAGAGCGCTACCTTGCCCAGACCGTAGGCCACCGGCCCTACGGCCGCATTGAAGTTCTAGAGCACCGCCAGGGAACCGCCCATCGATCGCCACCCCCAGCCATGCCTCTACCCCGCCGTAGCCATGTCGCCACCATCGACTGCCCATCCCGCTCGGTCTCATCATCTGGCCTATAAAAGGATCCCTCCCTAGCCTCTTCTCTCCACACCATTCCACTCCCCTCACCTCTCGCTGGAGCAAAGGGAGCAGCAGCTCGCCGGAATTGGAGTCGGAGCAGCCGCAGCAGGAGAAGAAGGGCGCCGTTGATTGTGACCACCCCAATCTCCGCCGCAACCGCGCCTCGCCTCGCCGTCGTCTTCCACGTCGTTTGCCCGCCTCGCTGACCCCGCTGGACCCCTGGTACACCCCAGTAGACCCCCACCGAGCCGCTAGGGTTCGAGCTCGCTGGCGACCTGTTCGTCGTCGACGACGACCCTCAGCCGTAGATTCCTATTCTAATCGCACGGCCCACAGCGCGTGTACCGTTTCATGTTTTAAGTGCCGCTGACACACGGGACCCCCCTGTCAGCTGAGCCCCGTGCCGTGGAGCGCCACTGGGCCGGCCCAAGTCCTTTCCCGCGCTAGCCCATCGATTCAAATCTGGATTTTTCTTTTTAGTTTGAATCTAGTTTCTGTCCCCTAGTTTGAAAATCAATTCAGAGAGTTTTAGAAATCCAAATTGCATGAAACCAATTTTTTCTGAAAGGTATTAAAATGATCTATCCAAGCACGTTGGATTTAATTCAATTAGAGTTATGGATCTCTCCTAATAAAAATAAGAAGACAGAAGCTTTTACAACTTGCAACATTTTTATGAAATCCACCAACTTAGCTTTTGAGTTGATTCCAACTCTCAAAAATCACATTTCATCATATCTATCTAAATATGCAATAATATTATGGTTTACATGCAGTGACTTTGGACTAGTACCAAAATAATGCTATATAGGCATTTATAGTCACTTTAAATCATTAAATAATGAACTTAAACCAAAGTAATATTGATCCAACCCTTAAATCTCCTTCCCACATGTTAGAATATGTGGTGATGACATGTGTCAACATGATCCCATGTTTTAAGTGGTGAATATTAAATGTTAGTTAATTTTTCAACGAGTAGAAATTACTTTTCTAAAATAAAAAGAAAGAAACTATTGAAATTAAACTTGTGATGCTTGTGATGATAATAGATCATCAATTGTGTGTCTTAGAATACTATCTAGCCTAGTTAAGTATTGTTTGGTGATTGTCTACTCCGTATGTATTGTTATAGAAGATAGTACCGACCAAGCTTACGAGGAGGAGGAGTGCTATCAAGACGAAGACGAAGAAAACTTCAACCACTGAACCAACCAAGGCAAGCTATTATTGGCAAGCTAACCCTTGCAAGCCACCATTAACAGTACAAGCTACCCTTAGCAAACTAGAATCAAACTAGATGGTTTAGCAAAGATGACATAAGCATGCTTTGATCACACCCCCCTTTAACTATTAGTACCTCAAGTCTTATTGAAAAGTTTTACACCCCTTAGTACACAAAGTTCTTTACTTGTCTTGAAGGTAGCATAAAAAGTATAAAACTTGACCTACTTAGAAACCTTTAGATTTCACTCTATGGCATGAGATTGATCCCATCCTTCCACCTTAGTGAACACTCTTAACTTAGTATTATAGAGTAGATCAAAAACTTGAGTCACTTCAGATGGGAACACTTTGTGAAATGAATTATGAAAACCTTGGAATGATGACTCATTCTATTGAGATGTTTTGACATGTGTTGAGAAACACAACTAGTTTATGATGATGAAAATGATGAGGCATGAGCCTTAACCCTTTTATAAAACTGATGGTTGGATTCGGATGCGATACCATTCCAAATTTACCGTAAAACCACACTACCTGAATTTGGTAAGGCTTAGCTAGAAATTTATAAGCATTAGTATTAGTTCCCTCATGGGAGAGGCTTGAGCTGAGGCTACCTCTCAATGATGTCCACCTATGCAGCGCCCAAGATGACTGATGGTCATGGTTGGGAGGCCATGCTCATAGGAGAGGTCCTTATACTAGGGTGTGTAAAGGGAAGGTTATGTTTGATTATCTCCATACTAAGTATGATGATTCAGGGTTATCCCTGATAGATGTATCGAATCTTGTGGTGAAAGTGTACCACCTCTACAGAGTGTCAAACTATTCGAATAGCCGCGTCCGTGGTTATGGACAGTTGGAATGGCCATACTGTTTCGTTGTCAGATGTTTTCTAAATAACTTGAAATAAATGATGAACTTTGACTTGAGCACAACAGGGTTGTGTTGATGATAATAGCTTCCCAACTTAAGTGATTCTAGAACTTTACTTTATCTTTCTTTGCTTCTGAACTCAGCTTAGGTTTCAAACTCAACTTGATTGTTAAACTTAGATTTAGCACCTTGACTTAGAACTATAGTACCTATTAATAGTAGTTTGCGAGTACTTAAAGAGTACTCATGGCTTTTGTCCCTGGTTATTATTATGGCCATACTATGAAGGAGATTATCAAGATGATGGTCAGCAGGACGGCTATGATAACTAGGACTATCTGCCTTCGTCAGCATTGCCTGTGCCCCTGAAGATGGACCCCACTGCTACGCTTATCTTTTATTTCCGCTACTTGTTGTATTAAAGTATGGTTTGTAATGGATGTTGTAATGTGATATCCAATCCGTTATGTCTCGCAAAAATGGTAATCCTGGGATTGCGAGGTATGGCATAACGAGGATCTGGGATTAAAAATCTGGGTGTTGACAAGTTGGTATCAGAGCCATCCTGACCATAGGAGACCCTAGTTAGAATGGACGTTCAAACAAAAACTTAGTTTCAAAACCAAAGTGAGTATTTCTGAAAAACTATTTCCCCTCTTACCCTTGTGAACTCATTCTTTCTCAAAAATTCATGTTCCTCAAAATTCTTACATTACTACTTAAAATTTGACACACTTGATCACTTCACTAACTTCCTCATCCTTAATCCTTGTACATGGAGACTTAGTTCAGCAAGTTTTACCAGTTGGGAAATGGAGGTCAGCTGATCTTCGAGAGGGATCTGGATTCACTGTCGGAGTTACGGGGACGCCCACATCCGGAGTTTCTTGGAGCTCAACTTCCTGGACCCCCAGGAGGAGACCTACAGTAGCTAGTCAACGCGGATCTTCGAGGAAGCATCGAAGCACCAACTTCCGGGAGAATTCAGTTCTCCGTGAGAGAGAACAACTGGCTAGATGGATTAGCCAAGGCAATGCATGAAGCTCTCGCACGTCTATGTGCCCTCAGCGTCAACAAGATCCAAGGAACCCGTTTTGCCCACTATGCAAGACGTGACTTCATGGGAATGCCGATGGAGATGCCAAGTCACCCAAAGTTGAGGCGTCAATTGTAGAACCTTGACTTCTTTCTTCACGACCGACAGCAGGAACTGGACAATGCCAGGGAGTTAGCCAACCAGAACTGTGCCATCAACGACCAGAAGGCCCAGACTTTCGCACTGCTCGTCCAAGATTGCCAGTCTCTTCGCTGCCAGCATGCAAAGAAGGATCGCACCATCGCCCGTCTTTGCAAGAAGGTGGCCGACCTCGAGAAGACCGTCAAGGAGCAAGAAGCTTAGCTTGCCGCTATGGAAGAAGAAGATGAGAGTGAAGACATCCAGGGAGACATGGATTCTTACCTCAGCAACGATGATGACTTTCTGGAGGAGGATGTTGTGGACTTCTACCCGGATGATGAAGATTCTGACTTCATCGACGATGAGTAGATGCACTAGAGCACTGTCGTAGCATGAGATGTATCATCTCATTGTATCGTATCTTACAGAATGGTTCATCAAACCATCTGTTTTCCCTTTGATTGTTGTGGTGTGTGTTGTATCGTGTGCTTGCTTGCATGAATAAAAAGAAGTTAGTTGAAAAACCTAAGTTTGACACAAAGTTTTAGATTTGAAAAACCCAAAACCATGAACCTTAGAATTTCCCTCTTACCCCTATATCTATCTCAATCTTCAGTTGACTCATGGAAACCAAGGAGGGAGCAACTCGTCGCAGGACCCAATGCTGCAGATCTTGCAGAATCTCATCGCGGACCGTGAAGCCAGCAGGGCCGAGCGTCAAGCCAACTTAGCAACATTGCAGCAGATTGCCCAAATGGCTCTCAACAACCAAGGACATGGAAATTAGGATCACCAAGGATCCAAACTCAAAAACTTTCAGAACACTAATCCCCCAATCTTTAACCAATCTGAAAACCCATTAGATGCTGATGACTGGTTACAGACCATGGAAAACAACTTAGAAGTTGCCAGAGTTGACGAGAATGAGAAAGTTCTCTTCGCCACCCACTATCTGGCGGGAGATGCAAGAGCTTGGTGGAATAGCATCCGCAATATGAACCATGGTCAAGTGATGAACTGGGAAGCATTCAAGGTCAAGTTCAGCCGCACCCACGTGCCGCAAAGTCTCGTCAATAGGATGAGAGATGAATTCCGTGAATTGAAGCAAGGAAGAATGACTGTGGTGGAGTACCATGACAGATTCTTGTCACTTGCCAGATATGCGCCTGATGAGATCAACACGGATGCCAAGAACAAGGAGAGATTCTTAAACGAACTGCATGATGAAATGCAGACTGTCCTCGTCAACATCCGTTTCGATGATCTCAAAGTGATAGTCAACTCTGCCATTCAGATGGAAGGGAAGATTAACCAGGCAAACGACAACCGCAAGCGTCATAGGATGCAGTAGTCTGGATCCAATAGTCACCAGAAGTACTGTCCCAACCCCTCACCTGGATATGCACCAAGGAACAACCGACCCCCAAATCCTCGCCCAAGCTACCCCAACCGTAGTGGAGGCAATGTGAAGTCCGGAGTAAACAATCACAACTCCGGCAATGCCAACAATTTCAACCGTGCCCCTCCCAAGAACAACAACAACACTACACCCAGAACTGGCAGCAATGTTGTGCCTGTCGCAGTCAAGGACAAGTCCCAGATCACTTGTTTCGAGTGTGGAGTGAAGGGTCACTACTCCAATGAGTGTCCCAAGAAGACTGCCGCCAATACCCCTGTGAATGCCCCAGCTCAACAGCAGCGTCGTGTTCAACCAGGAAGAAGATTTGCCCCAGGGAACCCTCACAACCGCAACGGTCGTCTCTTCCACATGAACGCAAAAGAAGCCCAGGAAGCGCCAGATGTAGTGCTGGGTATGTTTTCTGTCAACTCAGTTTTAGCAAGAGTATTGTTTGATTCTGGAGCATCGCATTCATTTGTCACCGAAGAATTTGTTGCACTAGTAAGATTTACCCAACCAACCTGAAGCATGTCATGATAGTTCAAATCCCCGGTTCAACAACAAAAGCTAGAAAATTTTGCAAAGCTATACCTATTAGAATACATGGGATAGATTTTTATGCCAACCTAATTGTACTTGGAACCAAAGGATTGGAAGTAGTACTAGGTATGGACTGGATGTCAAGGCATAAAGGATTGATAGATTGTGCTAAGAAAGCCATCACCATGACCAGTAGTTCTGGAGTAATAGTAGAGCATATCTCTGAAATCTTACCCCGTCAATTCAAGTGCAACAAGAGTGTAGCCCTGCCTACCATTGACCAAGTCAGAGTAGTCTATGAATACCCCGACGTATTCCCAGATGAATTGCCAGGTATGCCCCCAGATAGGGATATTGAGTTCATTATTGAACTAATCCCCGGAACCGGACCCATAGCCCAGAGACCCTACACCATGAACCCCTCAGAATTAGTGGAACTGAAGAAGCAGTTGGATGCCATGTTAGCAACAGGCTTGATTCAGCCAAGCGCATCACCATGGAGATCACCAGTGTTATTCGTTGACAAGAAAGATGGAGGCAATCGTCTGTGTACAGATTACAGAAAGTTGAATGATGTCACCATCAAGAACAAGTACCCTTTGCCAAATATAGAGGATCTATTTGATCAGTTGACTGGAGCCCAGGTATTCTCAAAGATTGATCTTAGGACTGGTTATCACCAACTTAAGATTCGTGCAACGGATATTCCGAAGACCGCCTTTACTACTCGCTATGGTTTATACGAGTATACGGTTATGTCTTTTGGATTAACCAATGCCCCCGCTTATTTCATGAATCTCATGAATAAGATATTTATGAATTTCCTAGATAAGTTTGTAGTTATGTTTATCGACGACATCCTTATCTACTCCAAGACAGAGGAACATCATGAGTGTTGGGGGGATAACCCCGGGTAGGGTCACTCCGGGGTATAAGGGCCGAGTTAGCCGAGGTTCGGCAAGGTCAAAGCGGATGCTGGCCGAGTCACCTCAAGGCAGACCGGATCACGGAGTAGCCCGAACCAGGGGGTTACCTAACATTGTCTCGTCCGACTTAAGGAGTAAGTCGGAAATGTTTATTTAGCTTATATGCAGGAACAGGTGTGGCCGGATCAACTGTGATCCGGATCCTCGCTTGGCTTCTAGGAGAAGGAAGGAATATCTCTGGTCAAAAAAGAAGGTCCGGTGCGTACTGGATGAGCGAATAAAGCAAGGGCAGGACCACCGGATCGTGGCCGACAAGGGTGACGACGCTCACGTCGGCTGACGCGGGCGCCGCAGAGGCTACATTGCTAAAGCAAGTGTGACGCGGGGGAAAAGCACCCCTGTCGGGTTACTACTTTGGGAGGGGGCATATTCTTAGGAATATGCCTCCATGTATGCCCTAGGCCAGGACCGAACCACCTCTATATAAGGGGGTGTTGGGGTTCTGGTAAGGGGGTTGGGTCTTTTCTAATAGGGAGCAAGGAGAATTCTAGTTGATCAAGCACTAGTGGATCTAGGGTTCTTGGTCTAGTTGGTAGGAAAGAGTAAGAGAGTTTCTTCTTCCTCCTCTTGTCAATACAGGTCGAGGAGCACTTGTAATCTTGGAGATTGAACATCAATACAAAGCTTCTATGTAGAGAATCACTCTACTATCCCACCATGGATTCCCCTAGCGCATATTAGTCCCCACCTTTAGCCTATCCATGGCATCTGCCGTGACACCACCACGACAGTTGGCGCCCACCGTGGGGCTAGCGGCGCTAGCAGGGATGAAGATCCGGACGGGAAACTTCTTCGGCACCGGCGAACGCATTGTCTCCAGGCTCGTTCAGCACTTTGGAGCGCTGGACTACGTCAGCGACAACGCTGGCTGCTTCGGCACGCGCCCCCTTCCACGCGACGGCATCTTCGTCAAACTCGGTGCACACAAGGTCTACGTTGCTATAGACGTATCTTACGTTCATCCGCGTCGCGTCGTCGATGCAGGAGAACCACCCCTCACTGTGACTCGTGGGGCGCGTATCGCTCGCTCCCCGGACCATGCAGAGGTGATGATAACGGCGCCAGGCGCGGGCATGAGCAAGGATCCAACGCCAGACCCGGAGGTAACGCCCAAGGCACCGAGGAAAGCTAGGGGTCCTCCACTAGAGAGGCCTGAGAACGTGCTGAGGGATGTTATGGATAGCTTGGCAAACCCGGTGGCGGTAGTGGTAGATCTGGCTCAGGCACAGGCCGAGCTAGAGGAGACCCGGCAAAAGATACTGAAAGGCGCAAAGAAAATAGCAGCAGCTCAGCAGTTGTTGAACATGACGCTGTGCGAGTACGCGAAAGCGAACAAGGTTGATGCAGTAAGGGTAAAAGGGAAAAATCTCATAAGTGAGATGAACAGAGAAGGTGATGATGGACCAGAAGGGTCGGAAAACTATCTGTCCGTGGGGTTGCCGAAGTACAGTACCCCGGCAAAGAACCTCAGAGAAGCAGATGCCGCGGCGTCCGAGCTAGAGGGTCTGATGGGTGAAGCCCGTCAAAGACAGCAAGACCGGGTTAACGAGCTGGTTCAGATCGTGAACAGGCAGAACGAGGAGATGCTGAGAGGTAACCCGGAGAGAGTTGGAGCTTCTAAGATCGTCCATTCGGCGATGGGTAACCCGGAGAAATCCGCTGGAGCCGCATGTCGCCTCATGGTGGCCAAAGGAGAGAAGAGGTAGTAACCTCGGCTAGACGGAACAAGCAGATCGTTCCGTACGACCCAACGCGTGCGGGAAAAGAAAAAGAGATGCGGAAAAACGACGATCGACGAACTGTGAGCCGAGGTGAAGCGGGCCGAGGTAATCACGACCAAGGCAATGCCGGTCAAGGGAATGCTGCCAACGGCAATGCCGGACAGCGAAACTCGGCAGAAGCAGGTCAACCGCAGCAGCGGAATATACCAAGGCAAGAGCAAAGTGCCGGCCGTGGTATGCAACCGAGAGGAGCACAACGAGAGCAAGACCGATACAATGACGGAGACTTGGATATGATGAATGCGGGATACACAAGACCGGACTATCATGTGATAGTGTCGAGATTGGGAAGCAGGGATTTGATGCCGAATGACGCTAGGTTAAAGCTGGATCGCCTGTATAGGTCGGAACAGATCGAATGTCAAGGTCCTCCGGGTCCAGCGTGCTTTGGACCCCGGATCATGAAGGAACCGCCGGTACCCAATTTCCAATTACCCAGGGGCACGAAGACGTATGACGGCAGTACAAAGCCGGAGGATTGGCTGATAAACTATGCAACAGCTGTGAAAATTGCAACTGGCAACTTGAGATGGGCTGTTCGATATGTACCCCAAATGTTGGAAGGTCCGGCTAGGGTATGGCTGAATAATTTGCCACCCGGAAGCATCAATTGCTGGATAGATTTTGAAGAAATGTTTATCAGCAACTTCTCAAGTACATATCAGAGACCGAATAGACCGCAGACCCTGGCAATGTGCAGGCAGAGATCTAACGAAACGGATCGTGAATTCTTGACCCGGTGGTGTACCATGAGAAACTCGTGTGAGGGAGTCATAGAGTCACAGGCTATAGCATGGTTCGCGCTAGGGTGCAGATATGGCAGCGAGTTGTGGATGAAATTGCAAAGGAAAATGCCAGTCACATTGGCAGAGATGATCCGGATTGCGAATTCTTATGCTTTGGGCGATCCGACTCAACCTAGGATCACGTCGAACGAATCAAACGAGGAGTACTATCCGAGGGACGGAGCCGGGTCATCCCGAAGGAACGATTACAGGGGAAAAAGGAGAGACGATAGACCAGATCATCGCTATAGTTCGCAACAAGTTGCAGCCGTGAATCAAGATCAGCCCGGGGTAGGGAGCAACCAACGCCAGAAAACAGGAGGGCAATGGACTCCTCGAAACGATGGCAAGAAAGCGTGGACTCCGGAGCAGAAGAAGCAATGGCAAGAAAAGAAAGATCGTCCGAGGTATACCTATGAGTCAATGTTGGACCAGCCGTGTAAATTTCACACGCCAAATCCAAACAGCCCGGCGGGTCACACAATGAGGCAATGTGAGTGGATGCGCAAGATAGAACAAGGTGGTTCAGGGAATGCTCAGGCACCCCGGAACGATCAACCTCGGCAGGATTTACCCCGGCAGCAATTGCTTTCTGGAGCAAACACGCAGCAACTGATGTTGCCTCCCCCTCTGCCGAGGTATGACAACAGTGAGAGAAGGGATGCAGTGCATCAGGTGGAAAACCAGCAACAACTGGATCAGAGGTACTCCGGAAACGAGGGAAGGAATGAGTACAGGGAACATCACCAGAGCTATTGTGTGTTCACAATAGAGGAAACAAATAGGAAGATCTTACAGCGCCGACATATGGAGGTTAACACGGTTATGCCTGCAGTGACGAGGTACATGTCTTGGTCGGACCAGGAAATTACCTGGAGCTTCAAGGATCATCCCAAGCTTATGCCAAGTCCGGGCTCGTATGCACTAGTGTTAGATCCGACGTTCATTGGACCAAAGATTAATGTGAGGTTCTCCAAGGTACTGATCGACAATGGCAGTAGCATTAACATCATGTATGCGGATACGATGCGCAAATTGGGCATCTCGGAGAACATGCTCCAGGCTACAAGAACAACTTTCCATGGTATCATACCAGGCATATACTGTGAGCCCATAGGCAAAGTCCGGGTCGACGTGCTATTCGGTACGAGGGATAACTGCCGAACTGAGAATCTAGAGTTTGAGGTGGTGAACTTGGAGAGTGTGTATCATGCATTACTCGAGAGACCAGCACTGAGAAAATTCATGGCAAGTTGCCACGTTAGTTATCTAAAGATGAAGTTGCCCGGGCCAAATGGAGCAATTACTATCGCTGGGGATTTCCGACGTTCTATTGAGTGCGCCTCAGCCGGGTCTAACCTAGCCGAGTCACTCGTAATTGCCCAAGAGAAAAGAAAAATCCAAGAGGTGGCGGCATTAGCTCAGTCCGCGCAGCAGTATATGCCGGTGTTAAGCAACCCACATGGAAGTGTTTCGTTTCAAGCCGCGAAGGACACCAAGAAAATTCCAGTGGATAACATGTTTCCGGAGCGTACCGTAACAATTGGTGCCGGGTTAACTGACAAATAGGAAAGCGAGCTCGTCAACTTTCTCCGTGAGAATCGGGACATTTTTGCTTGGTCCACACAAGACTTGCAAGGTGTTCCGAGGGAGTTGGCCGAGCACTCTTTGAACATAAGACCCGGAGCAAGGCCGGTGAAGCAGCCGCTCCGACGCTTCGCCGAGGATAGGAGAAAGGTCATTGGTGACAAGCTCGGTTGCTAGCAGCAGGATTTATCATGGAAGTGCTATATCTGGATTGGCTCTCTAATCCGGTGCTGGTAGAAAAGAAGAAGGATGATCCGAACGTGGCAGTGGTTTGGCGTATGTGTATCGATTACACGAACCTGAACAAGGCGTGTCCAAAAGATCCATTCCCACTGCCGAGGATAGATCAGGTCATCGACTCTACCGCGGGATGTGAACTGTTGTCATTCATTGACGCCTATTCTGGTTTCCACCAGATACCTCTGAACCCGGATGATCAAATAAAAACTGCCTTTATTACCCCATATGGGGATTATTGCTATCGCACTATGCCGTTTGGTTTACGAAATGCAGGAGAAACGTACCAAAGATGTATGCAAAAATGTTTGCACGATCAAATAGGTCAAAATGTACAAGTCTACGTGGATGATGTGGTTATCAAGACCAAGGAAAGCGCAACGCTCCTTGATGACATAAGGCAAACATTCGTGAACTTGAGGAGATTCCGGATGAAGCTTAACCCGGATAAATGTACCTTCGGTGTCCCGGCTGGGAAATTACACGGATTTCTCGTCTCCAGCCGAGGTATCGAGGTTAATCCAACTAAGATCCGAGCCATCGAATGAATGGAGCTGCCAAAGTGTCTCAACGACGTCCAGAAGTTCACTGGATGCCTGGCGTCGTTGAGTCGGTTTGTATGTCGGTTAGGGGAAAAGGCACTGCCTCTCTACCAACTCATGAAAAAATCAGATAAATCCGTTTGGACGCTACAGGCCGATGAAGCTTTTGTCCACTTGAAAAAGATGTTGGCCACTGCACTAGTGTTAGCTTCTCCACTGTCGAAGGAGCCAATGTTGCTCTACATAGCCGCAACCAACCGAGTCGTGAGTGCAGTGATTGTAGTGGAACAAGATGAAGAGGGTAAGTCGGTGCAGAGGCTAGTGTATTACTTAAGCGAGGTATTGTCTGCCTCAAAACAGAACTACCCGCATTTTCAAAAGGTGGCATACGGAGTTTATATGGCGGCAAAGAAGTTAAAGCACTACTTTGAGGAGCATCCCATCAAAGTGATATGCGAAGCCCCCATATCTGAGATAATGGGTAACAAAGATGCGAATGGCAGAATTGCGAAATGGGCAATTGAGCTAGCACCATACGCGCCCCAGTATGATAGGAGAGAAGCGATCAAGTCCCAGGCTGTGGCGGACTTTTTCGTGGATTGGGCCGAGGTACAATATGAACCACCGCCACCAGATCCGAACTACTAGAGGATGCACTTTGACGGATCGAAAACCAAAACCGGGTTAGGTGCCAGGGTTGTGCTTACCTCGCCAAAGAAGGATCAGCTCAAGTACGTATTGCAGATCCATTTCGCGGCATCAAACAATGTCGCTGAGTACGAGGCTCTGGTGCATGGTCTCAAAGTGGCGAAGGAAATTGGCATACGTCGGATAATATGCTTTGGCGACTCAGATCTTGTAATACAGCAAGTGTCCGGAGTATGGGACGCCCTGGATCCAAACATGGCGCTATACAGGATTCATGTGCAGAAAATCTCGGGTTACTTTGAGGGATGCGAATTTCACCATGTACCTCGCATGGCAAATGAAGCTGCCGACATGCTGTCAAAGCTCGGATGGACCCGACAGGCAATTCCACCGGGCGTAGCATTGGAGCACCTCAGAAAACCATCTATCAGGCCGTCCCCAGGAACCGATTCAATCTATGTCCCGGAAAACGCGGAATCCGGAGTTGAGCCCATGGACAATGACATGGGAGGTAGCACGCCGAACCCGGGGACTACCTCGGCAAACCCGGGGACTACCTCTCTAGACCCGGGGACTGTTCAGCGTGATCCGGCTGAAGTTATGCTGGTGGATCGAATGGAAATTGATGAGGAGATGTTCCCTCCGCGAGAAGTACCAGCTTGGGCACTGCCTATATACCAGTTCTTGAAAGATGGAATGTTACCCACTGAGGAAGTGCTAGCCAGGCAAACTCAGAGGAGAGCCAAAGCTTACACAATCATCAATTCCGAGCTATACAAACGGAGTGTAACCAATGTGCTCCAGCGATGTGTTTACCCGGAAGAAGGACTTGACATCCTCCGGGATATACACCAGGGAGAATGCGGGCATCATGCCTCATCCCGGGCCTTAGTGGCAAAGGCATTCCGGCATGGATTTTACTGGCCAAGCGCCTTGGAGCAAGCAGAAGATCTGGTGAGAAAATGCAATGGTTGCCAAAGATACGCCACCAAGACACATATGCCTATGTCGGAACTTAAAACCATACCAATTACATGGCCATTTGTTGTGTGGTGCTTGGATATGGTTGGCCCGTTCAAACCAGCAAGAGGAAACATGACACACATTCTGGTCATGGTGGACAAGTTTACAAAATGGATCGAAGTGAAGCCTATAAGAAAATGTGATGGGGCTACGGCCGTAACATTTCTCAAAGACAGTATCTTGAGATACGGTTATCCTCATAGTATCATAACTGACAACGGCACAAATTTTGCTGAAGGAGCATTTGCACGATTCTGCCGAGATAATAAAATCCGACTCGACATAGCCTTGGTAGCCCACCCCGCATCGAACGGACAAGTGGAAAGATCCAACGGATTAGTGCTATCCGGGATAAAACCCTGGCTCATTGAGCCGCTGCAAAGATCAGCGGGGTGCTGGATAGAAGAACTACCAGCGGTATTGTGGAGTTTAAGAACAACTCCGAATCGATCAACAGGCTACACGCCGTTCTTTCTGGTATATGGGGCCGAAGCTGTATTACCAGCCGACATAGAGCATGATTCGCCTAGGGTCACCCAATACACAGAAGCCGAAGTGCAAGAAGCCCGACAAAATGATGTTGATATGCTGGAAGAAGCGAGAGAACTGGCACTGTCCATATCCGCCATATATCAGCAAAATCTCCGACGCTATCATAGCCGGAAAGTGTGCCCCCGGGTCTTCCGGGAAGGCGATCTGGTGCTCCGGTTGGTACAGCGTACCACTGGCATGCATAAATTATCCCCCCCATGGGAAGGACCATTTATTGTGAGCAAAGCATTGCACAATGACTCTTATTATCTCATAGATGCAAAGCCACAGGAAAAGAACAAGGCGGACAGGTCCGGAGAGGAATCGAAGCGACCATGGAATGTAGCACTACTTCGTCCCTTCTACACTTAGCTAAAGAGTGTATGTATCCGAGTCACTCATATGTCGGTATGTATGGCAGCAATGAGCTTATCAATGAAATAGCGGAGCCTCGAGCAGTAACTCGGGGACTGCCTTAATAAATGATTGTTGTTACTTTTTATGCGTTAGCTGGAATGACTCGTTTCACTTAACCCGGATTAGTAATGTGTGAGCACCAAAAACCCAACCCTTCAACTTGCTGATGTCCAACAAGAATTGGCTTCATGGAAAGCAAGGGAACAAGTTTGGAATTGCGTAGCACATGAAAAACTACTAAGGAAACGATCCTATTCCAGCTAACGTTTGTTTTTTCGGACTAACCCCGTATTTACTTTCAAGCTATTATGTTGAATTATTTTGAGCCAAGCCTCAAAGTTTCTCAGTATTGTTAAAACGATTCTTGAGGCTCGGATTCGTAAGTCGTAAAACCGAGTCAAGGTAGACACGGATCGAGCCGGAGAATTGGACGAACAAGAAAATGAAACTCGGGGACTACGCCCAAGTTAATCCGGCATACAAGCATAGTAGCAAAATATCATGTATTCAGCATACAATTGCACCCGGCATACCGGGGATATGATAAATTTTGAAGTTTTTTCAACTAAGGAGCGGCATGAGGAGGAAGTTCGGCGTCATCATCACTGTCTTCAGTATCTGAAGCAGCATCTTCTCCATCATCGCCCGACCCATCCTCCACGTTCTCCATCTGCTCCTCCTCGCCGGATTCCAGAAAGCTCGGCCACTCAACCCAGTCATGGACTAGAGAATATTCGACGAGGCTGTAGGCGCAAGCCTGGCACTGAGCTACCCACTCCGGATCATCGGTCCATTTGGATCCGGTACGCCGACGGGTGAGGAGGCTCAGGTTGATCTTCTCGTACCATGAAAGGATATGATGGAGGAGGGTATCTGCTGCGGCACGCCTGGCGGATTCTCTCCAGAGGTCAAGCTGCGTCTCAACCTCCATCAGTTTTTCGGCAAGGAGCGTGATCCTTTCCGGAGCGCTCTCGCTTGGCTAGAATGTGTTGTAGATCCGGACCGCAACATCGAGGAGATCTTTCCCATAGTTCTTAATAGTTTCCACATGAGCTGACACGCTAACCAACAGGTCCTCCATGTCTAAGGGGATGCTCTCACCATCAGGAGCGATGGGAGTACCCTTCTCTTGGCAGAATTTGGCAACGGCAGCACTGGCGATGGCAGTACCCTCCGGAAAATGATCTGAAAACAACGAAAGGGAAGATGCTGAAGCAAAGTCATATGAGCTAAGCCGGAAAAACTAGGTTGGATAAGGGGAGGAAATTTACGTGAGATATGACGATGGATCCGGGTCAACTCCTTGATACAACTGTCGCGTATCTAGCGAAGTTGTTCAAGCTTAGCAAGCGCCGACCCAAGCTGGACCTCGGATTCCTTAAGCAGGTCCTGGTCCTTGGAGATCTGGAGGGTAAAGCGCTCACGTTCTTCGGTGAAGTTCTGGCCAACTTTTTGGAGCTCGGTTTTGTGTTGGGCCTTCATCTTCTCCATCTCGGCCTTAAGTCTGGCTATTTCGTCGTCCTTGGTCCGGAGGAGGGTGAGCTCATCGTTCTTCTTCTTCAGCTCGGCTTGATGCTGTCCTGCTTATTCAAGAAAATGCAGCATCATATCAGGCATGGGCACACTATCCTCAAGCGATGCTGAAATAGTGTGTTGACCCGGCAAAGCCGAGGAGTGAATGTTTGCCGAGCCAAGGAGAAGAAAGAATGGAAAACACAACGACGTTGGCCGAAAGAGGACATACCTCGGATTTCCTCCAAGTTCTTCCGCATAATCTTGTTTTCAGCCTCCACCTCAGCTGCAAAAAACCGAATAAGGAGGTTAGTCCGGCAGAAACAAACGAAACGGAGAGGTGTTAAGAGAAGAAATTACCCCTCTTTTCATGCTCCGCGCCAAGTGCAACGTGTTTTGCGCGCAAGATCTTGTGGGTATCAAGCAGGCGCTGAAACTCGGCGCTCCGACGATTGGTGGTTACCTGACAAAGGTATAGGCGTGTAAAATTAGTTCGGTGCATATTCGAAGTATACGAAATCCGGGCCAAGCGGAACTTAACACGGCTCTAGGTGTGTGCATATTTGAAGTGTACAAGATCCGAGCCAAGCGGAACTTAACCCGGCTCTAGGTGTGTGCATATTCAAAGTATACGAGACCCGGGCCAAGCGGAACTTAACCCGGCTCTAGATGTGTGTGCATATTTGAAGTTTACATGCAGCTATGTTGATCTTCTAAGGAGCATCCGGCCGAGTAACAAGTTACTCCGCCGGAGGCTCGGGGACTTATGGTTATTATCTACAGCATGTAAAGAAGAAACGACATACCTCCATCATACGCCCAGCGAGGTTAATGGCCTTGGCGGCGGTATTCATCTGAGCGGAAAATTCAGCTGGGCCGAACTTTTCCGGGAGATCGTCGTTGTAGACGAACTCCGCCTTATTCCAGTTCATGACAAACTCGATGAGGCTCGGAGGGTACCGTTATCTAGTGGGCATGTGAGGTGACACCAAGCCCTTTGCGTGAGCTTCTTTCCTTTCAATCAGGGCAAGAGTTGGGCTAGTGTGAAGAACCATCTGCTGCGAATCGGCTGGCTCGGCAGGAGGATCCGTCGCTGCTGGTGACTTCTTTGGAAGCATTGACGACAAGGTTCGCTGCCCGGCCTCGACGGAGGTGGACTTGCCTTTGGCCTGCAGGGAGGATGTGACCACAATGGATTTGCCCTTGGAAGCCGCTGGAGTGGTCCCTCGCCGAGCTTGGGATGACTCGGACGAGGCAGACGAACTTGGCATGGGAGATTTGGTGGCTGGTGCTGGAGCTGCTATTGGTTTCTTCAGAGCCGGGACATGCGCTGGTTCAGTGGCTGGTGCTGGAGCTACTGCTGGTGCTGGAGTTGCGGTAGACTTGGTGGTTGCTGGTTGCGGCAATGCCAAAGTGACGGACGTCGTTGCCTCGACCGATCCGACCCCTCCCGATCCGAGGTCGCGTTCCTCTGAAGGAGGTACTGCGGAACCCGGAGTGGACGCAGAGCCCTCCGGAATAGGGCTCAGCGGGCGTGACTCGTCGTCACGAGGAGGGGAAGGACTAGACCGAAGAGGAGAGGAGATGCTCGATCCGCTCTGAGGGACCTCCACAGGAGCCCTGCAAGAGAAAATAATGTCAGGAGTGAAATTACCCCGATGCAGGGAGAAGTGTGTTGCACAGTAAAAAATGACTTACGCATCCGAGGTCTCGGCCTCCTTAGGTTTCCGGGCCCTCCATGCCGGGGCTTTGCCTGCCCGTTTGGGGGCAGTCTTGTCTTCGGCCTTCTTTTGCCTTTTGGTAGGCTGAGAAGGTTCGGAAGAAGAACTTGACGCGGATCCGTGCTTCTTCTTCGATGCCACCGGAATAGGCTTGCCCGTGGCAAGTGGAGAATCCTTGTGGATGTGCCTACCGGGGTTAGCTGATGCCGGGAAGGCAAAAGAAAGAGGGACAGCCTCAACGGGTTCAATCACGTCGATATCCGAGTCATCCTCATCGTTGGGCCAATCTCTAAGAGAAGAGAATTTACCGCTTGGTCGTTTGGTGGCGTCGGTTGTGGGGAGGAACATCTCTTGGTCCGGCTCCTCATCCGGGATTTCTCGGTCCGGGGCCCACTTAATGGTCGGATCAGTACCATCCTCGAGGGTTTGCTGGAGAAACAGCTGAGAAAAAGGCACAAGGAGGAGAGTCAAAAATACGATAAGAACCGACACGTAATTGATCCGAAATAAGTTTACTCCGTGAAGCTTACCGCGGGAGGGAGCCTGTCGCGGCAGTAATGCTCGATTCCCCACGTCCATTCGGCGGAAAAATCCTTATGGGTGGTGAAAAGAGCCTTGACCCGGCGGAAGATCTCCGTATTGCTCAACTCGAACGAGGAGGTTCGGTTGGGGTCGCGACTGAAGCTCATATGGCACAACTTGTGAGTGCGCCATTGGAGGGGAGAGATTCGGTTGCGCACGAATGTGATCATGGCATCCTCGTTGCACAATCTGAGCTTCTTCAGCTCCGCAAACCTTTTGTTGACTTGGTTGGCCAGAGCTGTAGGTTTTTTGGCGACCTCCTCCCAGAAATTCATGTCCGGGGGACCCGAAGCATAGGGCAGCAACCGGATCAAGTCTTCGGTGCCTTCGTTCCGGATGTAGAAGAAGGTCCGGGCCCATCCTTTGCAGGAGTCAAGCCCAGTGACCCGGGAAAAGATTGAATACCGTCGAGGCGAGATCGAGGCAGCTCCGAACTGACTGAGCTGTTTGTCCTCCGACTCGACGTGGATGTTGGGGACGACGTTGCGACGGAGGCCGAAGAACCGGATCCACAGCTCCTTCGTGGGCCATAGTCCGGTGTAGCCCTCGATCGAAGAGAGGAAAGCGGACAGAGAGGTGATGGCATTCGCCGGGAGATGATGTGGTTGCAGGTGATAAGTCCGGACCCAGTCCCGGAAGAAATCACTCACCGGAAGACCAAATCCCCGTTGGAAATGGGATAGGAAAACGACGAACTCACCCGGATTGGGTGAGGGGGCCAATTCCGAGGAGGGGAGACGAGCGGCGACGCCGGTGGGAATATGCCGGGTCCGGTAGAGCCAGTCGATGTCGTCCTGGCAGACCCATGAGCCGGCCCACGCGCCGCGGTCCGCCGCGCTGGCGTCTTCCTCCATCTCCTGCTCCTCCTCCGTCATCTCGATTCTGCTGTCCTCGCTAGAGCTGGTGGCGGCGGGGCTCTGCGGTCTAGATTGACGAGGACCCGTGGCTAAACAGTGGTGCACCGATGGCTGCGGTGCGGAGGCACGGAGAAGTTGCGGCGGCGGCACTGCTGCAACGGGCACTGGCGGCGGTGCGGTCGCGAGGAAGAAGAAGAGGAACGGGCGAGGTGGCGCGGAGATAGAAAAGTGCTAAGGGGCGCGCCCCTCCCCTATTTAACTGCCCCCAGTAATCAACAAGTGGGATCGCGCTGCGCTGCAGAGCCACACGCTATGGCCGTGTAACACCGGCATTAATCAATCAAAGAGAAGCCACATCGGAGGCCACAAAATAAATATGATCCCATGATATGACGTGCAGTTGCGGTAAATGAGGAGATAGGCGTGACGTAACCAACGCACAGTAATCACTGACAGTTACGACGCAGTTATAGTGAAGGCCCTTAAAATGAGGTAACGCAATGATCAACCCTTACGTGGGTTGGCATATGAGAGAAGGAAGCAAGGTCCGGATCCGAGCCTCCATGGTAACCCGACCGACAAGTGAAAACTTGAAAGGTGCAGAGGGAAAGTAAAACCATAGGATCCGAGCTACAATGGTAACCCGGCCGGCAAGTAAAAACTTGGAACATGCGAAGGGAACGTAAATCCATATACTCCGAGATAAGAAGTTAACCTGGAACCAAACGTCCGAGGCTTAACTACGAATGAACCTGATGTGGCCTTAACGACCAAGGCCGCTAAGGCCGCACCAGCTTCGGGGACTAATGTTGGGGGGATAACCCCGGGTAGGGTCACTCCGGGGTATAAGGGCCGAGTTAGCCGAGGTTCGGCAAGGTCAAAGAGGATGCTGGCCGAGTCACCTCAAGGCAGGCCGGATCACGGAGTAGCCCGAACCAGGGGGTCGCCTAACATTGTCTCGTCCGACTTAAGGAGTAAGTCGGAAATGTTTATTTAGCTTATATGCAGGAACAGGTGTGGTCGGATCAACTGTGATCCGGATCCTCGCTTGGCTTCTAGGAGAAGGAAGGAATATCTCTGGTCAAAAAAGAAGGTCCGGTGCATACTGGATGAGCGAATAAAGCAAGGGCAGGACCACTGGATCGTGGCCGACAAGGGTGACGACGCTCACGTCGGCTGACGCGGGCGCCGTAGAGGCTACGTCGCTAAAGCAACTGTGACACGGGGAAAAGCACCCCTGTCGGGTTACTACTTTGGGAGGGGGCATATTCTTAGGAATATGCCTCCACGTATGCCCTAGGCCAGGACCGAACCACCTCTATATAAGGGAGGTTGGAGTTCTGGTAAGGGGGTTGGGTCTTTTCTAATAGGGAGCAAGGAGAATTCTAGTTGATCAAGCACTAGTGGATCTAGGGTTCTTGGTCTAGTTGGTAGGCAAGAGTAATAGAGTTTCTTCTTCCTCCTCTTGTCAATACATCTTGAGGAGCACTTGTAATCTTGGAGATTAAACATCAATACAAAGCTTCTGTGTAGAGAATCACTCTACTATCCCTCCCTGGATTCCCCTAGCGCATATTAGTCCCCACCTTTAGCCTATCCATGGCATCTGCCGTGACACCACCACGACAATGAGCAACATCTGAGAATCATTCTTGAAACCCTGAGAGAGCATCAGTTATATGCCAAGTTCAGCAAGTGTGAGTTTTGGCTGAAAGAAGTAGGATTCCTAGGACATATTGTGTCTTCCGGAGGAGTCTCTGTTGATCCCACCAAGATCAAAGATGTCGAAGAATGGGAAGCCCCAACCAATCAAACCCAAGTTTGTTCATTTATCGGATTAGCAGGATATTACCGCAAGTTCGCAGAAGGATTCCCGAGCATAGCCCGACCAATGACCCAACTGTTGAAGAAGGACAAGAAGTTTGAATGGACAGAAAAATGTGAAGCCAGTTTCCAGGAGCTGAAGAAGAGATTGATATCAACCCCAATTTTGATCATGCCAGACATCAAGAAGCCGTTTGATGTGTATTGTGATGCATACAAGATTGGCCTAGGATGTGTATTGATGCAGGAAGGCAAAGTCATCGCGTATCTGTCTCGACAACTGAAGCAGCATGAGCAGAACTATCTGACCCATGATCTTGAGCTAGCAGCTGTGGTTCTAGCATTGAAGACATGGCGTCATTATTTGATGGGTAATCGCTGTGAGATTTACTCAGATCATAAGAGCCTGAAGTATATCTTCATTCACAAGGAGCTGGATATGAGACAAAGAAGATGGATAGAGTTAATCAAGGATTATGACCTTGACATTCACTATCACCCCGGCAAAGCCAATGTGGTAGCGGATGCTCTTAGCAGATTGCCGGGTAGGCTTAACACCATGATCAAAGAGAAGCAACCAAGTTTGTATGAGTAATTGGAGCAGTTCAGGACTGAGTTAGTTAGCAAAGGATTCCTAGATAGCATTGAACTTCAACCCACTTTGATTAGCCAAATCAAGGAAGCCCATAAGGGGAATGAAAGTATCGACGGAATCAAACGTCGTATTGGTATAGGAAAGGTACCTGGATTCACCGAAGACGAAGAAGGAGTACTGTGGTACAAAGGACGTATCAGTGTGCCAGCGGATTCGGAGCTGAAGGAAATTATCATGAAGGAAGATCATGATACTCTTTATTCTATCCACCCCGGAGGAACAAAGATGTATCAGGATTTGAAAGAGCAATTTTGGTGGAACAAGATGAAGTGAGAGATCGGAAGCTACATCGCCAAGTGTGACATCTGCCAAAGAGTCAAAGCAGAGCATCAGAGACCCGCAGGACTGTTGCAACCATTGCAGATTCCGGAATGGAAATGGGATTCTATTGGAATGGACTTTATCACCAGTTTACCTACTTCTAGTAGGGGAAATGACTCAATCTGGGTCATAGTTGATAGACTGTCCAAGGTAGCCCACTTCATACCTATCAAAACAACCTACCAAAGTGCAAAGCTAGCAAAGCTGTATATTGCTAGGACTGTCCAAACAAGCTACCATCGTCTCAGATCGAGGAACCCAGTTTACTTCAAGATTTTGGCAGAAAGTTCAGGAAGGTTTAGGAACCAAGTTGAACTTCAGTACCGCTTATCACCCACAAACAGATGGACAGACTGAGAGAGTCAACCAGATCCTAGAGGATATGTTTAGAGCTTGTGTGTTGGAATATGGATCAAAATGGGAAGACTGCCTGCCTTTCGCAGAATTATCATATAACAACAGTTATCAAGCTAGTTTGCAGATGGCACCATTTGAATTCCTATACGGGAGAAAGTTTCGTACCCCTTTGAATTGGTTGCAAGTAGGAGAGAGTTAGATCTTTGGACCCTACATTCTCCGCGAAGCAGAAGAGAAAGTTCACAAAGTCCGTGAGCACCTCAATACCGCCCAATCTAGACAAAAGAGCTAACCTGACAAGAGAAGGAGAGACCTGACTTTCAATGTCGGAGATTTCGTATATATCAAGGTTTCACCATTGAAGGGAACTCAACGCTTTAGTCTGAAGGGAAAGTTAGCCCCTAGATACATCGGACCTTTCAAAATTCTGAACCGCCGAGGAGAAGTATCGTATCAACTAGAACTGCCTGAAGAGATGTGAGCTATCCACAATGTGTTCCATATCTCGTTACTTCGCAAATGTCTGGAAGTGCCTGAGAAGACGGAAGTTTTCAAGAACATCGATCACAGAGCTATGGAAATCAACAATGACCTGACCTATCGGGAAGTGCCCATCCGTATCTTAGAAGAAGCCTACAGAACCACCAGGACCAGGAGTATCAAGTTTCTCAAGATTCAGTGGAGCAACCATACCGAGGAGGAAGCTACTTGGGAGCGTGAATATTACATTAGGACAGAGTTCCAAGATCTCTTTAGTTCCTAGTTTTCTTTGTAAATCTCGGGACGAGATTTTGTTTAAGGGGGGAAGGTTTGCAACATCCCAAAACTTCAACCCAAGCTTATCAAGATCAAATCAACCAAAAATAGGGTTAACAAAAACTTTTCCAAATTTAAAATGAAAGCATTCATATATGTGTGCATTTAAAATAGGAGTTGTTTGAATTCCCATGATTGATTGATCCAATGCTTGTAAAATGTTTCTTAGGTGATTTAAACATCATCTACATGATTCCCAAACTTTTCCTAAAGAAAATCAAATCAAAAAGAATTAAAAAGGAGGAATGGTCATTTTTGGCAAATTTAACTCCCATGCCTACTTTGGCTATTCCTAGTACTCAAAACTTAACAGAAACAATTCTTGATCTTTGCACCCCTTGCTAGTACACATAATGAGGTACCAAGGCCCACCTTTGGATCTGCTAAAAACATTCTTTTAACTATTTTAAATGACAGTTTAAAATTGAATCTAATGCATATGCATAGATCACCCCTATTTCAAAAACCACCTATTTGAGCTCCACTTTCAAAACCTTGCAACCAGAGACTACCTAGCACTGGTGGAGATCACTCAAAAATTTTGAAACCAAATTTCAAAACTTGTTCTCTTTCGGCCATTTCATCAAACACCTTGCTAGCAAGATAATATTGGCCTAACTAATACTGTTTTGGGTTGATTTTTGTCTAGCCATTGCAATGTGCTTTGATCATCTTGTCCCCCTCAAGCCTGACCAGACCAACCCCAGTCTCTTCCCTACCCCCTAGCCGCACTGCACTGCCATGCCGAGCCCTCTCTCGCCGGTCGACCGTGCACTCACAGCAGCAGCCCTCTCCAACCCCTCTCGCCATGTCTAGTACACTGCCAGTGGTCCACCTCCACCGCCCAACCAGCCCCAGGCCAGAGACAGAGGACAAAGCGGCCAGGAACCGCCGCGCCCGGAGCTTGTCGAGCATGCCGACGCCGCCCCCAGAGCGTGCTCTGTCCCTGATCGCATAGACCGCCCCTTGGCAGCAGCCCGCGCCAGCCGCTCCGGCTCGACCTGGAGAACACCCCAGACACCCCGGCTGGCCGCCCAAGGCCTCATAGCCACCGCTCGCCGTGGACACCGCCGCCTCTGCCTCTCAGAGCGCCACTTCGCCCAGACCGCAGGCCATCGCCCCTACGGCCGCATTCAAGTTCTAGAGCATCGCCAGGGAACCGCCCATCGATCTCCACCCCTAGCCATGCCTCTACCCCGCCGTAGCCATGTCTCCACCATCAACTGCCCATCCCGCTCGGTCTCACCGTCGGGCCTATAAAAGGAGCCCTCCCCAGCCTCTTCTCTCCACACCATTCCACTCCCCTCACCTCTCTGAACCTCACCCACCTCTCGCTAGAGCAAAGGGAGCAGCAGCTCGTCGGAATTGGAGCCAGAGCAGTCGCAGCAGGAGGAGAAGGGCGTCGTTGATTGTGACCACCCCAAGCTCCGCCGCAACCGCGCCTCACCTCGCCGCCGTCTTCCACGTCGTTTACCCGCCTCGCTGACCCCGCTGGTGCCCTGGTACACCCCCAGTAGACCCCCACCGAGCCGCTAGGGTTCTAGCTCGTTGGCGACCTGTTCGTCGTCGACGACGACCCTCAGCCGTAGATTCCTATTGTAATCGCACGGCCCACAGCGCGTGTACCGTTTCGCGTTTTAAGTGCCGCTGACACACGGGACCCCCCTGTCAGCTGAGCCCCGTGCCGTGGAGCACCACTGGGCCGGCCCAAGTCCTTTCCCGCGCTAGCCCATCGATTCAAATCTGGATTTTTCTTTTTAGTTTGAATCTAGTTTCTGTCCCCTAGTTTGAAAATCAATTCAGAGAGTTTTAGAAATCCAAATTGCATGAAACCAATTTTTTTTGAAAGGTATTAAAATGATCTATCCAAGCACGTTGGATTTAATTCAATTAGAGTTATGGATCTCTCCTACTAAAAGTAAGAAGATAGAAGCTTTTGCAACTTGCAACATTTTTATAAAATCAACCAAGTTAGATTTTGAGTTGATTCCAACTCTCAAAAAATCACATTTCATCATATCTATCTAAATATGTAATAATATTAAGGTTTACATGCAGTGACTTTGGACTAGTACCAAAATAATGCTATATAGGCATTTCTAGTCACTTTAAATCATTAAATAATGAACTTAAACCAAAGTAATATTGATCCAACCCTTAAATATCCTTCCCACATGTTAAAATATGTGTGATGATGACATGTGTCAACATGATCCCATGTTTTAAGTGGTGAATATTAAATGTTAGTTAATTTTTCAAAGAGTAGAAATTACTTTTCTAAAATAAAAAGAAAGAAACTATTGAAATTAAACTTGTGATGCTTGTGATGATAATAGATCATCAATTGTGTGTCTTAGAATGCTATCTAGCCTATTTAAGTATTGTTTGGTGATTGTCTACTCCGTATGTATTGTTATAGAAGATAGTACCGACCAAGCTTACGAGGAGGAGGAGTGTTATCAAGACGAAGACGAAGAAAACTTCAACCACTGCACCAACCAAGGCAAGCTATTATTGGCAAGCTAACCCTTGCAAAACACACTTTAGCAAGCCACCATTAACAGTACAAGCTACCCTTAGCAAACTAGAATCAAACTAGATGTTTTAGCAAAGATGCCATAAGCATGCTTTGATCACACCCCCTTTAACTATCAGTACCTCAAGTCTTATTGACAAGTTTTACTCCCCTTAGTACACAAAGTTCTTTACTTGTCTTGAAGGTAGCATAAAAAGTATAAAACTTGACCTACTTAGAAACCTTTAGATGTCACTCTATGGCATGAGATTGATCCCATCCTTCCACCTTAGTGAACACTCTTAACTTAGTATTATAAAGTAGATCAAAAACTTGAGTCACTTTAGATGGGAACACTTGGTGAAAATGAATTATGAAAACCTTGGAATGATGAGTCATTCTATTGAGATGTTTTGACATGTGTTGAGAAACACAACTGGTTTATGATGACGAAAATGATGAGGCATGAGCCTTAACCCTTTTATAAAACTGATGGTTGGATTCGGATGTGATACCATTCCAAATTTACCGTACAACCACACTACCTGAATTGGGTAAGGTTTAGCTGGAAATTTATATGCATTAGTATGAGTTCCCTCACGGGAGAGGCTTGAGCGGAGGCTACCTCTCAATGATGTCAACCTATGCAGTGCCCAAGATGACTGATGGTCATGGTTGGGAGGCCATGCTCATAGAAGAGGTGCTTATACTAGAGTGTGTAAAGGGAAGGTTATGTTTGATTATCTGCATACTAAGTATGATGATTTAGGGTTATCCCTGACAGATGTATCGAATCTTGTGGTGAAAGTGTACCACCTCTGCAGAGTGTCAAACTATTCGAATAGCTGCGTCTGCGGTTATGGACAGTTGGAATGGCCATACTGTTTCGTTGTCAGATGTTTTCTAAATAACTTGAAATAAATTATGAACTTTGACTTGACCATAACAGGGTTGTGTTGACGATAATAGCTTCCCAACTTAAGTGATTCTAGAACTTTACTTTATCTTTCTTTCCTTATGAACTCAGCTTAGGTTTCAAACTCAACTTGATAGTTAAACTTAGATTTAGCACCTTGACTTAGAACTATAGTACCTGTTAATAGTAGTTTGTGAGTACTTAAAGAGTACTCATGGCTTTTGTCCCTGGCTATTATTATGGCCAGACTATGAAGGAGATTATCAAGATGATGGTCAGCAGGACGACTATGATAACTAGGACTATCTGCCTTCATCAGCATTGCATGTGCCCCTGAAGATGGACCCCACCACTACGCTTATCTTTTGTTTCCGCTGCTTGTTGTATTAAAGACTTGATCATGAGATCCTTATTTGTGTAAAACCTTATGTATGGTTTGTAATGGATGATGTACTGTGATATCCAATCCGTTATGTCTCGCAAAAATGGTAATCCTGGGATTGCGAGGTATGGCATAACGGGCATCTGGGATTAAAAATCTGGGTGTTGACATTTTCCAACTGGAGGATAGCAGCGACCTCCACAGGGATATCGAGTCCAAGGACACCAAGGCTCGTCATGTGCTGAGGATGCTAAAGTCTGGTCAGTACAACAACTTCTTCGCTGGCGACGTGTACAGGTGCCCCTTCTGCCCCACCAGGAGGCTCCACGCCACGGACTTCAACTCCCTCGTGAAGCATGTCGAGGACGTGAGGACCTGCGGCGAGTCCGTGAACATCCACGGCTTCATGGCCAAGCACCAGGCGCTCGGTCATCACCTCTGCAACCTCTAGAAGGTGGCTATCGAGGAGGGTCGCATGCCCCCGATCAGACCCAAGGCACCCAAGGTCAAGGGGCTGGGCAGCAAGAAGTGGAGGAGGCGCCAGAGGGAGGAGGCGGATGCCCTCCTGGCAGAGGCCATGAGGGGCCACTGATAAGCTACTGCTGCTGCTGTAAAGCAGCTTCTTTTGTCTTGTCTGTGTTGAACCTGTCAGCTGCTGCTGCTGAGCAGCCTAATTGTTGAACCTCGTTAAGTACCGTAATATATAACCTATATTAGCTGCTTTATCTACATTTGCTCTGTTTACTGAATTTATTTATGGTGCTGGTTTGTTTTGCTGCTCCAGATTTGCTACCAGATTGGGGAAAAACGATCGAAAAAGGAACAATGAATGAAGAGAGAAGCTGCTCTAGATTCCTTACCTTTTTGGGCAAAAAAACACAACTGTTAGAGAGAGAGGGAAAAAGGCGCTCTTAAAAAGGCCAAATAACAAAAAAAAACTCCCACTTTAGGCGTCATGGCGCATGTAACAGCCAAGCCTTTAACTAGACGGCACCCCTCTCCGAGTGCATGTGAGGGCTTTAGAATATCGGGAGGGCAAAAGTGAGGACAAACGAGACACAATGTTGCTATAGCTAAATCTGACAAAAAGCTGAATGTGTCTTTACCATGCAATTTGGCTAGAGATCCACAATGTAGCTATTCTAAATCCCTAAACTATGTGGTGCGTTGAAACCTAATGCTTTTCCACCGACACGTGTGTTGCAAAGTTGCTTGATCGTTCATGCTTACACAAGTGGCCTACAGAGAAACTTATAGAAGCATGGTCAAACGAGCTTAATTTTGACAAATTCTGGACAAGCTTTGTGCAATCAGTAGGCCTGATCGGCTGGGCGGCTACCCCGGGTTGCAGGGATGCTAGGTCCATGTCTATGCTTACACTTCTTAAACTTGTTAGGAATTAATAATAACTGTACACTTCCTTTTGTCCTATCACGTTACGTCGTGTCAGCACCGCGCACCCGCTGCGGATCGGCAACGGGACGGTGGTCTACGTGACCGGTCTCTACCACGCCAAAGCCACGTCGCACACCCGTCCCATCGCCTACCGGGACGGACGCCGAATTTAATCGCTAGGATTGGAAACCATCGGTGCTCGCCCGGTCAAACTTGCTTCCGCATGGGTATGACCGGAATATTGGTAAACGGTATTTAAGCATCACCTTCCGTCTGCTGAGCACATCACTGTGCAAAAATCCCCAACTCAATCCTTCCGCCGCCGTCGCCGCCACCGCAAGAACCATCGACGGTGCCGTAGGCACCGCCTCCACCTGGCCATACCACCACAACAGATCGCTCCACCGCCATGCCCAGTCCCAGCCACCGCTACCGACCCTAGGCCACCGCCGCCGCATTAGCTGCTTCCATGGACGCAGAGTACAGCGTGTTCGGCAACGGGAGCGACTACACCGACGAGTACACTGTCACAGCCCATGGCACCACCAAGCTGACGGTCGTCCACACAAATGCGTCAGCGGAGGTCGCCAAGGTCATCGCAATGTACGAGCGGTGGCTACAGGAGCCGATGGATAGGTACAAGATCGTCGGCCTTGACCTCGAGTATACTGGAGATAGGAAGAGGACGGCGCTTTTGTAGCTGTCCATGCGCAACCACTGCCTCCTATATCACGTATGTAGGGCCAAATCTGTATGTCTGGATCTTCGCGAGTTCCTACACTGGAGGGAGATCTACTTCGCCAGCGTCGACATCAAGAACGACACTCTGAAGCTAGAACGGGATCTCCTCGTTCATGTCATCAATCACGTCAATCTCCAACGTTTGTGGAGGTAACCGGATGGCGGTACGGGGATAGCCGGCATGGCTAGACTCGCTGCCGACATCATCGACCATGAGTACGCCGGCATGAAAGTCGAGTTCCCGAAGCACCTGCATGAGCGATGGGAGTGGAGGCACCTAGATTACGATGCGATCAAGTACGCAGCCAGGGACGCGTATGTCTGCTACGAGATGCTCAACATGATCTGGCGGGTGGGTGAGTGTGTTGTTTACCACTACTAGTTTCGCATTTCGTTCCTAGTTTTATCTTGCATGTATTTTCTAAGCATTATGTGTGTAAGAACCAAGCTCGTATGATCCCTGTGCTATTAGCTACTTAACATGTATGAATTACATTACCCCTTTTGTATGCTCAACATTCATTCTTACAAATTCTGTCTGTGCCATTTGCATGCGGCGGAATCCAGGACTGACATGCATAAGGTGTGATACAGTCATAAGTCATAACCAAACCCAGATTATGGCGAAGGATACAGTCGTAACCAAACCCAGATTATAGTTTGACAAAGGCAATACACAGCAGTTCGTAATTGCTGACATAGTGTACTTCTGAAATAACATGTTTTCATAAACACAACAATCATGCACTAATAGTCTACATCCCAGCCTGTTGGAGAAGGCAACCGATCCCAGGATGCCTTCGGTCGCTTGCCCCGGTTTGTAGATTCATCTACACTCCGGCATCTGGGGCAAACAACCTGCCTTGGTGGTGGTTCAATGATGCGATGCCTGGAACGAGATTTTACAATCTGGCGGTACAGCTCGTGGCTAACATACCCGTCAATTGCAGCGTACTTCAGGTTAGGTTCAGAAAGTGGCTTAACCTCCCAGTAATCGTGCCCTAAACGCCTCCACGAACATCTCGGCAATCTGTCCTTCATGTCAGTGTACCACGGGTCGATGAGTTCGGAGGCAAGAGTGGCCATCCCGGTCTTGCTGCCCTTCGTTCCTGGGATCCAGTAAATTTCCTGGATGTCCACTCTGCACTCCTTTGGGATTCTAATATTGACAGTCGGGCTTTCAAGCAGTTTAATGTCATTCGTGATGTCAACACTAGTAAATTCTATGTGCTGGTTCACGAGAAAGTCATGAAACAAATCCCTAATGCTTTCGCCCCACCTGCATGAAAATGAATTCAGACAAATAATATAGCAATAACTTTTGCAAATAGATGGTTCAGGAACAAAAAGACAGCAAAGTCTACCAGATCCCGTCAGCCCCCTTCTCGCAAAAAGGCTGGTATACGAGGACGTGCCCCTTCATGGAGAGTTACACCACGGTGATCCTACGGTGATCGCGGCTGTACTCGAGGTCGAGACCTACGAACCTGTTTTCTTTGAACTGCAGCCAACTCATGTAATTATTCAGAGTGTTCCTCACCGTCCGAGGGTCGGTGGTGTAGGTGACATTGATCTTCTTCCCGCCATGTACTTCGATGTCGAAGTGTGCAGTTTCTTGCCTGCCGTCGTTTCGGGCGTCCGGAGCGTCCATGACTACAGGCAAGAGGGAAAGGATAAGGAGGAAGAGGGTGATGCGGTGGTGGAGGAAATGGATGAGGCCGTGGAGGATAAAGACGATGAGGCCGTGGAGGATGAAATGAGATGGAGAAGTGAAAGATTGGAACCGCCCTTACCAATATTTGGAATGGTGCACGACCGTTCGTAGTAGGGTGAAGGTGGAGAAAAACGGCGGTTTTACACGTCGACGCTAGCGCTTCCTAAAATTTGTTCTGCGCCACTTGCATGCGGTGGAATCGACGTCTGCCATGCATGATCCAAGTCAAACGTAGGCACGTTTGCGCGTCCAACCTTCACTCACTGACAGGCAGGACGCACAATTCTCTCTTACGATTTATTTTTTCACTTCCTCTAGACGGTTCCGGTGCCCGCCCTCAATAATTACGCCCCCTTCTTGTCTTCCACGCGGATGAGAACCGGCGGTTCCTTGTAGATTCACTCCCAACTCGAACAACTACCCCCATCCCTGATTCCATCCCCTCTCGAATCCATCCGCCTCCTTATCACAACGCCTCCATTAATCTACCGGATTTGCCGCTATGGGTAGAGCATGGGGTAGCAGCAGGCTGAAGCGAAAGGCATGCGACGCCGACGCGGATGGCCAGGGCGACCACTACCGCGAGGATTGGGGATGGCTAAACCTCAGCACCGTGAATGTGCACAGGATCGCCTCGGGGTTGGACATCATCTCAGCCGGCTGCCTTGCTTGCTGCATCGCTGGCTACCGCTTGACGATGCGGAACATGGACGAACAACCGTTCGGCACGCCAGACCTTCTTTACCCCGATAACAGCAAATGGCCAAACGACCACGATGGCCACGTAAGTTCCAGTATCTAGCTTATTCGTTCAGTCATATCATTGATTCATATGTGCTGAACTCTCATCAGTATCCTATGTTCCTTTCATCGAACGTGTTGTGTGCACGCGTAGTTTGAACAAATCGAACCATTTAAGACTATTCTGTACTGCGGAAGCTCTGCTCGTACCTGATATTCTGGTATTTTCATTGTGACACAATCTAACTTTAGGTGATAGACGAGTTGTCAATTTCGATTTTGCAATGGAATGCCTGCTAGGTGATATTCTTTTTCCTAAAATAAAAACAAACAGATTAGACGATTTAAGGTTGTTATGCCACGAGCTATTTATGATCATCGTCAGGAGTTTGTTCTGGGGGCTCTGCTACTACTCCATATATTGAGTATCTTCGTAGTGACACAAGCACAATTTAGGCGATATCTGAGGAGACACTCGTATTTAGGTGATATTTTGTGTACTTTAATCTGAAGGTCCAGTTGTCAAAATGTATTTGCAATGGAATCCATGCTAGGTGATTGTACCAACTGACAACAAACTCTACAGAATATTCATGCAAAACTGCTGCTGCTGGATAAGTGGTCCAAATCAGTAGTGGTGAATATCAAGGAAGAAGAAGAGACGAAAATGGAAGATGACCAGAACTGGGTGGGTGGCAACAACGAGTGGCTGGTCCTTTTATCACAGGATGGCAGTACTTGGACTCTAAAAAATGGCTACAGATCGGTGAGACTTGCAGTGCCATCTTTGAGGGGTGTTGGCATTACTGCATTCAACAACGGGTGGCCGCCGCCCATTTCTGAATTCGCTTATAGGTTCAACATGGCAGAACTTGACCTCGTGAAGGTACAGCTCCCACATAGACCGAGGGAGGGGGCATGGAAGAACTGGGAGTACGACCTCTTAGCGGTGTTCGACAAGGCAATCACATTCATTAGATGCCCAGAAGACAATGAATGGACAGTCTTGCGCGACGACTTCCTGCGGTCGGAGAAGTATGTCGATGCCGTCTTCACCTACGGCTACTCTTCGTACAGACCGCAACTCATTTATACAGTCACTAAACCTAGCGGTGACGTGCGTGTTTGGGAGCTGTCCATTTGGGGTGAGTCATGGTGTCATATAGCATGTAAAATCCCATTCAAAATTCTGCTTACTGACTGTTAGTAACATGCGGGTACCCACGTAGCCCCGCGCATCATTCTAGCTCCGGTCATCGAAGATGCAGTAGTAGTTGCTGAACTTGGGACACGACATTGGTTCCTGGCACCTCTCGGAGACAACACAGAACAGGATGATGAACTCATGTGGATTCATATCAGGGGGGCACTAAACAGCATTGGTGATACAATAGAACATATGGGGACACAACTTTATTCATACCCATCGCTGCGGTGTCGCGTTTTCTCGAGGTCCGCGTGCCCATCCAAAGACCCAGTAGAGCAAGTCTAGAGCAGAGTCAACAATCTGAAGGGATAATCTGTGTTTCTTGGGATCAACTACCCTTTCTTTGTCGGAGCCCCTAGAGCTGTTGAACCTGTAATTGCTCAGGCAGCCCTGGCCCCTGATGCTGCTGCTGCTGGTGGTGGTGGTGGTGGTGGAGCTGGCGAAGAACTAGCTGCTGCTACTCCTGGTGAAGCTGACGAAATACTTGGTGATGCTACTGCTGGTGAAGCTGACGAAATACTTGCTAATGCTACTGCTGGTGAAGCTGACGAAATACCTACTGAGGCTGCTGCTGGTGAAGCTGACGAAATACCTGCTGAGGCTGCTACCGGAGTCTAGGAAGAACATGTTGGTGTTGTTGCTGGAGTGCCAGCACTTCCAGTGTTGCTAGCAGACTGTGTGTTTGCTGCACACTCACGCGCCTATCATGTTGACACTCCAGATCCGACCTGGAGCCGAATCCACGTTGGGGGGAGGGGCCTACAATTGGCTCATCAGTGGGGTCATACGATTTGAAGGAGAATGAAAGACGACCAAACGCAGCATTCTGGTTCGTTCCAACGATACCACCAGCTCCAGGGACCTAGTGCTCATACTGGCAGATCCGATGAACCATTTGTCTTTATCTTTATCATTAGTTATGCTTATGTGTGTAAAGACTAAGTTGTGCTTATTTGTGTAAGACTAAGTTAGGCCTAACTGCGTAATATTCAGTGAAGCCCAACTTTTCTTTCCACACCCATAACAACAGAATTGCAGCATAGAACATACAAATGTAATGTGCATACCAGGCATTTTTTCTCAGGATAACAACCACTTCAAGCAAATGATACATCGTGTACGCATTTGAACGCATCACTAAAATGTGCCACCTATTGATCATTGATGACATGGATCTAGCTTTTATGCGCGTATTTGCATTGAATTGCTCATTGATTTGTTCACATATTTTTTGGCAATGGCTGATGAACTCCACTCTCTTGGTAACTTGCTTCGTCAGCGAGCACTTGTTGATGCAATGCAAAGTACAGAACATGGTCGTCATCATCATTCCTTTTAGGTTCTCTATGTTTCGTCATCATGGAGCTACTAATTTCAAATGAAAATCTAGTAAACAATATATGTGTACATTGTTAGAGTATGCTACGGCCACGGTACATACATGTTTTTCTACAATCACAAGAAGAAAACTTGATGCATTTTCACCTTGTTGGCGTTGTGCCGAACTGGGTGGATGTGGCTTTGGGGTTCGGAGAGGAAGGCGTCGTGGCTGGTGCATGTGCGACCACGGCGACGGCGATCTCGGATTCTGGAGGAGGCCAACAGGACCGAGCATGGTCGGCATGGTGACAGATCTCACCCAGGAATGAATTCTCGTCCCCGCGCTATGCCAATGGTGCAGTCATGGTGAGGGCGAGCTTCGATTCGGGATGGGGAGGAGAACGGGTCGAGCAGGTTCGTCCAAGTCCTAGCTCCGCGCCATGGCTGCGACCATAGATTGCCGCCCTAGAGGAAGAAGAAGACGCGTAAAGGATGCATGTGCCAACACTCCAAGCCTACATGGCAGCGACATAACGGCGAAAGCTGACAGGAGGGGCCAACTTGACGGCCGTTAGCCTGATTTTTTGTATTGAAACGTAAAGTTGAATTCGTGCTGAAAAAGACCCTCTGAGTATTTGGCACGCCAACTGTAGTCACCGCGACTGATTTCAGGGAACTCGGGTACCGTGTTGCCAGGCCACCCCAACTTTCGGGTCGCAAAATGATATTCTCCGATCACGCACAGTGCGGTGATGCCGGTCGGCACCATCAACTTGTTTGTCGGCTTCTCCGATGTCGTCGACCCGGTGGGAACGATGATCGTCGGTGGATCGCCGCCATGCCATGATCTGCTCTCAGAGGACCAAATCTGCTCCATCAGCCGACTCGCCACCGAGTATGACTCGGCTGCCAGCAACGCGGTCGGGAGTGCTGCTGCCGCGGATGACACGTCCCTCCATGACGATGCCGATTCGGCGACCCCTGCCTCGGTCGCTGGATCCATCACCGCCGCATCACGCGAGGACTCGATCACGCGGGTCTCTAACCCTGAGGATTTCAAGGACCCCTCCATCTTTGGGATCTTCGACTCCGAATCCGGATCGGAGTCCCCTGAAGACTTCCACGCCAGATCCAATCGCTTCAACACGATCTATATGGCGGACAGCATGAGCGCCCCGCCAGATCCCTTCTCCATGTTGATCCTGCCGACCGCGACTTCAATAGAGGTCGAAGAAGCCCGCCTGTGACTGGATGAGGCATCATGCAGGGAGCAGGCCGAGGGCGAGAAAATTCCGCCTCGAGCGGGAAACAGCGCAGGAGCTATAGCTCTACCACCAACGCCGCATTAGGACCCGCCTGCACTCCCACGTTTAGGGCCGCGTCCTAAACTTCAACGACGAAAGCAACCCCGCATGCATGCCCGAACATGAGTACTACGAGAATGCGCCACCCGGCGGCAGCAACTGCCCACCACCTGGCGCACCAGCAAGTGGAGCCCCACTGCATACCATAAGTCGTGCGCCCCCGCCAGACCAGTCGTGAATCATCATCTCGCTGCAAGCCCGCAACACCAACAGGCTCCCGTTGTACTCGATTCCAATGGACAACATAATCACGGCAGACGCTACAGTCACCCACCTCGACATCCAAGGAGAGGGCACGATGCAGATCCAGTACGCCAAGTCCCTACTCGCCAGGGCCATCGAGCAGCAAGCCACGGGAGTTGACCCGCGGGGGTAGATGTACTCCTGCTCATCTGGAAGCAGGGCAGCCTCAAGCGGCCATCCGACTGTCGCCAACACCTTCAACTGCCCATCGCTTGATCCCTGCCGCTCCAACCACGGGCCGCCAACCCCGCGCTCTCCACCAACGAACTGCGGCCTACGAACAACATGGTCGCCGCCAACGACCAACCGATCGATGCATGGACACACATCATAAACAATCAGGCCTGGCGGGCGCGCCAAACCAACGATCTGAGGCACACCCTCAGCAACCGCGGTGACCCCTAGCCAAGGGGCTCGCTCAGCCGAGTCAGCCCCTAGTGCTTCGGACCAATGATCCGAGGCGAGAAGTACCCCGCCAACTTCAAGGCACCCAAGGAGATCGAAAAGTACAATCCAATGTACGACCCAACGGTGTGGATGGACACATACCTTATGGCGATGGGAATCGCCAGCCACACTAACCTGCTCGCCGCTCGCTACCTTCCCCTGATGATGGAGGGAGCGACCAGGCAATGGATCAACACCCTCCTAGCCAACAGCATCAACTCGTGGGAGAAGATGCGCGACGCCTTCGTCAGGCACTTTGAGGGCTCTTACACTCATGCCACCACCATCGAAGACCTGGAGCGTTGCATCCAAGGATAGCACGAGTCGACCCGCCATTGGATCCAGAGGTGGCAGGAGCTATGCATCAACGCTTCTGGAATCCACCTAGACACGACGATCCACTGCTTCAAGAACGCGTGTCGGTACGAGCCCCTGGTCGCCAAGATCAAGAGGGTCTACCAGACGCTCGACAACATCCCCGACCTCCTCGAGATCGCCAAGCGCTTCATGGAGGAGGACCCCAACCAAGACTCCGACAACGAGTCGAGGGGAAGATGGCACACTAGCGGCCACGACAACGGACGACAACACGACATGCGCTATAGCAACACTCGCCTCACCGGCAAGCGACATGGCGACGGGTGAGTCGACTTCGTCGCCAACACTAGCTATGGGCAACGCGACCCGAAAAACTTCCGCTACGACGGAGGAAACTACCGCGATAGCAAAAATTACCGCGCCAACAACACGGCGAGGCCAAAATTCAACCCCGCCGCCCTCCTCAACGAGCCCTGTGTCTACCACAGCAGGGAGGGGAAGCCTACCACCCACACCACCTCGGACTTCCATTCTATGAAGGAGATCGAGAAGGCAAGGTGAGCAAGGGAGGACCCCAACAACAACCCGCCAAGGGACAACGGCAACGCTGGTGGATTCGGCAATGCCGTCGGCTCGCTGCACACCAAACTGGGCTTGGCACCAAACGCGAGAACAAGGTGCTCGCCTGTGTAGTCGCTGTCAATGTGGTGACCCAGGTCGACACTTCCTGCTTCGTCAACTGGTCTGAGCAAAGCATCACCTGGAGTCGCCAAGACCACGCGCCCAGGATCGAATATCCGGGGCGATTCCCCCTGGTAGTCAGGCACAAAGTGGCCAACTACTGGCTACCCAAGACACTGATGGACGGCGGAAGCTCCATCAATATCATGTACTTGGACACATTCAAGAGGCTACACCTCTCGGAGTCGGCGATCAAGTCGACACTCACCACCTTCCATGGCATCGTCCCCGATTGGAAGGCATACCAGATCGGCAAGGTGACGCTACCACTCACCTTTGGCACACTAGCGAACTTCCGCACCGAGCGGATTGTCTTCGAGCTAGTGAACTTCCGCAGCCCCTACCACTGCGTCCTGGGGCACTAGGCATTCGCCAAATTCATGGAGACCCCACACTACGCCTACAACATGTTGAAACTCCCTAGGTCAAGCAGCATCATCACCGTCCACAACGACCCCGACATGGCCGTGGAGTGCGAGGATAAAGGCGCCAAGATCGTCGACGCTGTCATCGCCGCAGAAACCAACAACATGGATGATCTTGCGAAATACGCGAGCAACGTTGACAAGGATGAACCCGCCATCTTGAAGAAGCCCATCTTTGGGGAACAACTTTCGAGGCGACCACACACACTCGCACCATCAAGCTCGTCCCAAGTGACTCCAGCCAGACGGTAACCATCGGGACGAGCATGAGTCCCGCATAGGAAAGCGCGCTCATCGGT
The DNA here is from genome assembly GCA_916181665.1 of Avena sativa. Taxonomy (NCBI): domain Eukaryota; kingdom Viridiplantae; phylum Streptophyta; class Magnoliopsida; order Poales; family Poaceae; genus Avena; species Avena sativa. The sequence continues at coordinate 369,006,291 of OV702291.1, read as the reverse complement.
AAGCACAAACTGAATGCCGACCCAAAAGTGCGACCAGTAAAGCAGTCGTTGCCGCCCTTCAATGAAGAGCACCACTGAGCAATCACCGAAGAAGTACATCATCTACTCGATGCAGGCTTCATTCGGACCATCAAGTACTCCAAGTGGCTGGCAAACCTAGTCCTGGTTCTGAAAAAGAACAACACCTGGAGAATGTGTATCGACTACACCATTCGGCGCCTTCTGCTACACCGCCATGATGTTCAGCCTCAAGAACACCGGCGCGACTTATCAAAGGTGCATGCAGGAGTGCCTTGCGAGTCAAATTGGCCGCAACATCCACATCTACATCGACGACGTGGTGGTAAAATCTACCCGCCAGAGCGACCTGCTCGCCGACCTGGCCGAAACCTTCACGAATCTACGGAGGTACAAGATTAAGCTCAGTCCAGGAAAGTGCACCTTCGGCATTCCCACCAGATAGCTCCTGGGGTACGTGGTCTCCAACCGAGGCATTGAGGCCAACCCCACCAAGATCGACACCATCACGCGGCTCGGGAAACCCGAGTGCCTGCGTGATGTCCAGAAGCTGGCCAGGCGAGTCGCGGCTCTCATTCACTTCATCCCTCGGCTTGGTGAGAAGTCGATTCCTCTCTACCATCTGATGCACAAGAACCCCATGTTCCAATGGGACGAAGATGCGGACAACACGCTCAAAGCGCTTAAAGAAGTGTTGCTCGCGGCACCGCTGCTCGCCGCCCCAATCGACAAAGAGCCAATGCTCGTCTACGTCGCGGCCTCCACTCGAGTTGTTAGCGCTGTGATGGTCGTCCTGCGACTGGAGGAGGGAAAGGAGCGCCCCGTACAGTGCCCCGTATACTACATCAGTGAGGTCCTCACGGATTCAAGAAAGCGCTACCCACAGTACTAGAAAATGGTGTATGCGGTCTCCAGAGCCCAGCGGCAAATCCCACATTACTTCCAGGAGCACCCCATCTGGGTCGTATCCTTGATTGTAACATCCCAAAACTTTAATCCAAGCTTATCAATATCCAAATCATCAAAATTAGGGTTAACAAAAACTTTTCCAAAATTAAAAATGAAAGCATTCATGTGTATGTGCATTTAATTTAGGAATTGATTTGAATTGCCATGGTTCTGTGATCCATTGCTTGTAAAATGTTTCTTAGGTGAAATAAACATCAGCTACATCATTCCCAAACTTTTCCCAAAGAAGAACAACTCAAAATGAATAATTAAAGTGAACGGTCATTTTGGCCAAACTAACTATCATGCCTACTTTGGCTACTTCTAGTACTCAAAACTTAACAGAAACATGTGTGGATATTTACACCCCTTGATAGTACAAATAATGAGGTACCAAGTCCCACCTTGTGGTCTACAAAAATCTTTCAAATGCTAATTTTAAATGACAGTTCAAAATTGAATCTATTTCATATGGGAAGATCCCACTTTTTCAAAAACCAATCAAACAAGCTCAATTTTCAAAACCCAAGCACACACAGAGTCTCAAGCTTATATCTAGCAAAACAACCAAAAATCTTTTCAAAATTCAAAAGTTTATTTCATGCGGCCATTTCATCAAACACTTGGCAGGCATGATTTACACCCTAATCCTAGCTCACTATTCTGAACAGGGTTTTGCCCTCATTTGATCCCCATTTAATCTTTTGGTCCCCTCTTGATCTAACCATGCCATTAGCACCCATCCGCTACTCCCCTAGTGGCAGTGCAAGGCCATGCAAAGCACCAACTCGCCGGCCGACCATGCACTCGCCATGTCTAGGAGGTAGCCAGGACCTCACCGCCACCCTCTGTCCCTTGCCCGAGCCAAGCGCAATAGTGTACCACCGAGGAGAGCCTGTGCCCAGTGCCACCGCACCATGCTGAGCACGCGCCAGAGCGCCGTACCCGGCACGCGTGAACAGACCGCCGCTCGACCACAGCCCGCGCATACCGTTCCGCCATGACCCAGGGAACATGACGGACACGCCCGTTCGCCGCCCAACGCACCACAGCCACCGCTCGCCGTGGACACCGCCGCCTCTGCCGCTCAGAGCGCCAGCTCGCCCCGACCGCATACCACTGCCCCTATGCCCGCATTGAGTTCCTAGAGCACCGCCAGAAGACCGCCTGTCGATCGCCACCCTCAGCCATGCCTCTAGCCGGCCGTAGCCATGTCGCCACCGTCACCTGCCCATCCCGCTCGGTCTCACCGTCGGGCCTATAAAAGGAGGGAACCCCCAGCCATTTGAAGCACACCACTCCACTCCCCTCACCTCACTGACCGTTCCCCACCTCTAGCCGGAGCAGTGCGAGCACTTGCTCGCCAGAATTTGGCCGGAGTAGCCCGCAGCAGAGGAGGAAGGGGTGCTGCTGATTGCGACCACCCCCAGAGCTGCCTCGACCGTCCCTGAGCTCGCCATCGACCACCAGTTTGTTTGCCTGCCTCGCCGTCATTGTTGGAGCCCTGGTACGTCCCCGGTAGGCCCCCACCGAGCCGCTAGGGTTCAAGCTCGCCGGCGACCTGTTCGTCGTCGATGACGATCCCCAGCCGTAGATCCTAGTTCTAATCTAATGGCCCACAGCACGCATACCGTTTCGTGTGTTAAGAACCACTGGTAAGCGGGACCCCCTGTTAGCTGAGCCCCGTGCCGCGGAGCACCACTGGGCCGGCCCATGTTCGTTCCCGCGCTAGCCCAGCCGTTCAAACTTGGATTTTTCTTTTTAATTTAAATCTTAGTCTGTCCCCTAGTTTGAAAATCAATTCAGAGAGTTTGACAAATCCAAATTGCATGAAACCAATTTTTCCTGAAAGGTATTGAAATGATCTATCCAAGCCCGTTGGATTTAATTCAAGTAGAGTTATAGATCTCTCCTAGTAAAAATAATAAAACAGAAGCATTTGCACCTTCCAACATTTTTATAAAATCAACCAAGATAGGTTTTAAGTTGATTCCAACTCTCAAAATTTACATTTCATCATATCTATCCAAATATGTAATAATATTAAGGTTTACATGCAGTGACTTTGGAATAGTACCAAAATAATGCTATATAGGCATTTCTAGTCACTTTAAATCACTAAAAAATGAAGCTAAACCAAAGTAATTAGGATCCAACCTTTAAATCACATTCCCACATGTTAAAATATGTGGTGATGACATGTGTCCACATGATCCCATATTTGAAGTGGTGAATATTAAATCTTAGTTAATTTTTCAATGAGTAGAAATTACTTTTCTAGAATAAAAAGGAAGAAACTAGTGAATTAAACTTGTGATGCTTGTGATGATAATAGATCATCAAATGTGTGTCTTAGAATGCTAATTAGACTAGTTAAGTATTGTTTGCTGATTGTGTACTCCGTATGTATTTATAGAAGATAGTACCGACCAAGCTTACGAGGAGGAGGAGTGCTACCAAGAAGAAGAAGAAGAAGAAGAAGAAGAAGAAGAAGAAGAAAAAACTTCAATCACTACACCAACCAAGGCAAGCTAGCACTATCCAAGTTAACCCTTGCAAGTTGTACTTGCAAGCCACCATTAATAGTGCAAGCTATTGTAGTGAACTGGAATTAAGCTAGTTAACTTGATCCAAGAAGCTATAGGCATGCTTGAGTCACACCACTTTGACTATTAGTTACCCCAAGTCTTCTTTACAAGTTTTACCTCCCTTAGTTTACACAAAGTCCCTTACTTGTTGTGAAGGTAGCATAAAAAGTATAAAACTTGACCTATTTAGCTAAGCTTTAGATGTCATTCTATGCCATGAGATTGAACCCATCATCTTTCCACATTAGTGAACACTCTTAACTTAGTAGTTTAGAGTAGATCAAAACTTGAGTCACTTTAGATGGGAACAATTGGTGAAAATGAATTGTGAAAACCTTGGAATGATGAGTCATTCTATTGAGATGTTTTGACATGTGTTGAGAAACACAAATGGTTTATGATGATAAAAATGTTGAGGCATGAGCCTTAACCCTTTTATAAAACTTATGGTTGGATTCAGATGCGATACCATTCCAAATTTACCATACAACCACACTACCTGAATTGGGTAAGGCTTAGCTGGAAATTTATATGCATTAGTATTAGTTCCCTCGCGGGAGAGGTTTCAGCTGAGGCTATCTCTCAATGTTGTCCACCTATGCAGTGCCCAAGATGACTGATGGTCATGGTTGGGAGGCCATGCTCATAGCAGAGGTGCTTATACTAGGGTGTGTAAAGGGAAGGTTATGTTTGATTATCTACATACTACGTATGATGATTCAGGGTTATCCCTGACAGATGTATCGAATCTTATGGTGAAAGTGTACCACCTCTGCAGAGTGTCAAACTATTCGAATAGCCGCGTCCGTGGTTATGAACAGTTGGAATGGCCATACTGTTTCGTTGTCAGATGTTTTCCAAATAAGTTAAAATGAATGATGAATCATGACTTGACCACAACAGGGTTGTGTTTATGATATTAGCTTCCCAACTTAAGTGATTCTAGAACTTTATTTTATCTTTCTTTGCTTCAGAACTCAGCTTAGGTTTCAAACTGAACTTTATAGTTAAACTTTGATTTAGCATTTTAACTTAGCCCTATACTACTTGTTAGTTGTAGTTTGCGAGTAATTAAAGAGTACTCATGGCTTTTTTCCCTGGCTATTCTCATGGCCAGACTATGAAGGAGACTATCAAGATGATGGCCAACAGGACGGCTATGATAACTAGGACTATCTACCTTCGTCAGCATTGTCTGTGCCCCTGAAGATGGACCCCACCGCTACGCTTATCTTTTATTTCCGCTGCTTGTTGTATTCAGACTGGATCATGAGATCCTTATTTGTGTAAGACCTTATGTATGGTTTGTAATGGATGATGTACTGTGATATCCAATCCGTTATGTCTCGCAAAAATGGTAATCCTGGGATTGCGAGGTATGGCATAACGGGCATCTGGGATTAAAAATACGGGTGTTGACAAGTTGGTATCAGAGCCATCCTGACCATAGGAGACCCTAGTTAGAATGGACGTTCGAACAAAAACTTAGTTCCAAAACCAAGGGGAGTATTTATGAAAAACTATCTCCTCTCTTATCCTTGGGAATTCTTCTTTCTCAAAAATTCATGTTCCTCAAAATTCTTACATTACTACTTAAAATTTGACACCCTTGATCACTTCACTAATTACCTCATCCTTAATTCTTGTAGATGGAGACTCAGTTCAGCAAGTTTTACCAGTTGGGAAACAGAGGTCAGCTGATCTTCGAGAGGGATATGGATTCACTGTCGGAGTTCTTGGGACGCCCACATCCGGAGTTTCTTAGAGCTCAACTTCCAGGACCCCCAGGAGGAGACCTACAGTGGCTAGTCACAGCGGATCTTAGAGGAAGCATTGAAGCACCAACTTCTGGGAGAATTCAGTTCTCCGTGAGAGAGAACAACTGGCTAGATGGATTAGCCAGGTCAATGCATGAAGCTCTCGCACGTCTATGTGCTCTCAGCGTCAACAAGATCCAAGGAACCCGTTTTGCCCACTACGCAAGACGTGACTTCATGGGAATGCCGATGGAGATGCCAAGTCACCTAGAGTTGAGGCGTCAAGTGGAGAATCTTGACTTCTTGCTGCATGACAGACAGTAGGAACTGGACAATTCCAGGGAGTTAGCCAACTAGAACCGTGCCATTGCCGACCAGAAGGCCCAGACTTTCGCACTACTCGTCCAGGATCGCCAGTCTCTTCGCCGCCAGCGTGCCAAGAAGGATCGCACCATCGCCCGTCTTTGCAAGAAGGTGGCCGACCTTGAGAAGACCGTCAAGTAGCAGGAAGCTCAGCTTGCAGCAAAGGAGGAAGAAGATGAGGGTGAACACATCCAGGGAGACATGGATTCTTACCTCAGCAACGATGATGACTTTCTGGAGGAGGATGCTGTGGACTTCTACACTGATGATGAGGACTCTGACTTCATCGACGATGAGTAGATGCACTGAAGCACTGTCGTAGCATGAGATGTATCGGTCCCACTGTATCATAGCTTGCAGAATGGTTCTTCAAACCATATGTTTTCCATTGTTTCTTGTGGTGTGTTTTGTATCGTGTGTTTGTCTGCCTGAATGAAATGGAGTTAGTTGAAAAACCTGAGTCTAACTCAAAGTTTTAAGCTTTGAAACCAAAACCATGAACCTTAGAATTTCCCTCTTACCCCTATATCTATCTCAATCTTCCGATGACTCGTGGAAACCAAGGAGGGAGTAGCTCGTCGCAGGACCCAATGCCGCAGATCTTGCAGAATCTCATCGCAGACCGTGAAGCAAGCAGGGCAGAACTCCAAGCCAACTTAGCAACACTACAGCAGATAGCCCAGATGGCTCTTAACAACCAAGGGCATGGAAATCAGGATCACCATGGATCCAAACTAAAAAAAAACAGAATACCAATCCCCCAATGTTCAACCAATCTAAAAACCCATTAGATGCTGACGACTGGTTACATACGATGGAAAACAACCTCGAAGTTGCAGGAGTTGATGAAAACGAGAAAGTTCTCTTCACCACCCACTATCTGGCAGGAGATGCAGGAACATGGTGGAATAGCATCCGCAATATGAACCATGGTCAAGTGATGACATGGGAAGCATTCAAAGTCAAGTTCAGCCGCACCCACGTGCCGCAAGGTCTCGTCAACAGGATGAGAGATGAATTCTGCAAATTGAAGCAAGGAAGAATGACTGTGGTAGAATACCGTGACAGATTCCTATCACTTGCCCGATATGCACCTAACGACATCAACATGGAGGCCAAGAAGAAGGAGAGATTCTTGAACGAACTGCATGATGAGATGCAGACTATCCTCGTCAACATCCGTTTTCAGGATCTCGAAGAGCTAGTCGAATCTGTCATTCAAATGGAATGGAAGATTAACCAGGCAAACGACAACCGCAAGCGTCGTATGATGCAGCAGTCTAGATCCAGCAGTCACCAGAAGTATCGTCCCAACCCCTCACCAGGATATGCACCCAGGAACAACCGACCCCCAATGTCTTGCCCAAGCTACCCCAGCCATAGCGGAGGCAATGTGAAGTCCGGAGGAAACCATCACAACTCTGGCAATGCCAACAATTTCACCCGTGCCCCTCCCAAGAGCAACAACAACACTACACCCAGAACTGGCAGCAATGATGTACCTGTCGCAGTCAAGGACAAGTCCCAGATCACTTGTTTCGAGTGTGGAGTGAAGGGTCACTATTCCAATGAGTGTCCCAAGAAGACTGTAGCCAATACCAATGTGAATGCCCCAGCTCAACAGCAGTGTCGTGTTCAACCAGGAAGAAGATTTTCCCCAGGGAACCCTCACAACTGCAACGACCGTCTCTTCCACATGAACGCAGAAGAAGCTCAGGAAGCACCAGATGTAGTGCTGGGTATGTTTTCTGTCAACTCAGTTTTAGCAAGAGTATTGTTTGATTCGGGAGCATCGCATTCATTTGTCACCGAACAATTTGCATGCACTAGTAAGATTCACCCAACCAACCTGAAGCATGTCATGATAGTTCAAATCCCCGGTTCAACTACAAAAGCTAGAAAAATTTGCAAAGTTGTGCCTATCAGAATACATGGGATAGATTTTTATGCCAACCTAATTGTACTTGGAACCAAAGGATTAGAAGTAGTACTAGGTATGGACTGGATGTCAAGGCATAAAGGACTGATAGACTGTGCTAAGAAAGCCATCACCATGACCAGTAGTTCTGGAGTAACAGTAGAGCATATCTCTGAAACCTTACCCCGTCAATTCAAGCGTAGTAAGAGTCTAGCCCTACACACCATAGACCAAGTCAGAGTAGTCTGTGAATACCCCGACGTATTCCTAGATGAATTGCCAGGTATGCCCCCGGATAGGGATATTGAGTTCATCATCGAACTAATCCCCGGAACCGGACCCATAGCCCAGAGACCCTATAGCATGAACCCCTCGGAGTTAGTGGAACTTAAGAAGCAGTTAGATGCCATGTTAGCAACAGGCTTGCTTCAGCCAAGCGCATCGCCATGGAGATCACCAGTGTTATTCGTCGACAAGAAAGATGGAGGCAATCGGCTGTGTATAGATTACAGAAAGTTGAATGACGTCACCATCAAAAACAAGTATTCCTTGCCAAAGATAGAGGATCTATTTGATCAGTTGACTAGAGCCCAGGTATTCTCAAAGATTGATCTTAGGACTGGTTATCACCAACTTAAGATTCATGCAACGGATATTCCGAAGACCGCCTTTACTACTCGCTATGGTTTATACGAGTATACGGTTATGTCTTTTGGATTATCCAATGCCCCTGCTTATTTCATGAATCTCATGAATAAGATCTTTATGAATTTCCTAGATAAGTTTGTAGTTGTGTTTATCAACTACATCCTTATCTACTCCAAGTCAGAAGAAGAGCATGAGCAACATCTGAGAATCATCCTAGAAACCCGGAGAGAGCATCAGTTATATGCCAAGTTCAGCAAGTGTGAGTTTTGGCTGAAAGAAGTAGGATTCCTAGGACATAGTGTGTCTGCCGGAGGAGTCTCTGTTGATCCCGCCAAGATCAAAGATGTCGAAGAATGGGAAGCCCCAACCACTCAAACCCAAGTCCGTGCATTTCTCGGATTAGCGGGATACTACCGCAAGTTCGTAGAAGGATTATCGAGCATCGCCCGACCCATGACCCAATTATTGAAGAAGGACAAGAAGTTTGAATGGACCGACAAATGTGAAGCTAGTTTTCAGGAGCTGAAGAAGAGATTGATATCAACCCCAATTTTGATCATGCCAGACATCAAGAAGCCATTTGATGTATATTGTGACGCATCCAAGATCGGTCTAGGATGTGTATTGATGCAAGAAGGCAAAGTCATCGCGTATCTGTCTAGACAACTGAAGCAGCATGAGCAGAACTATCCGACCCATGATCTTGAGCTAGCAGCTGTGGTTCTAGCATTGAAGACATGGCGTCATTATCTGATGGTAATCGCTGTGAGATTTACTCAGATCATAAGATCTTGAAATATATCTTCACTCAAAAGGAGCGGAATATGAGACAAAGGAGATGGATAGAGTTAATCAAGGATTATGACCTTTACATTCACTATCACCCCGGCAAAGCCAATGTGGTAGCAGATGCTCTTAGCAGATTGCCGTGTAGGCTAAATACCATGATCAAGGAGAAGCAACAAAGTTTGTATGAAGAGTTGGAGCAGTTCAGGACTTAATTAGTTCGCCAAAGATTCTTAGCTAGCATTGAACTTCAACCCATGTTGATTAGCCAAATCAAGGAAGCCCAAAAGGGGAATGAAAGTATCAACGGAATCAAACGTCGTATTAGTACAGGAAAGGTACCTGGATTCACTGAAGACGAAGAAGGAGTACTGTGGTACAAAGGACGTATCTGTGTGCCAGCAGATTCAGAGCTAAAGGAAATTATCATGAAGGAAGCTCATGATACTCTTTATTCTATCCACCCCGGAGGAACAAAGATGTATCAAGATTTGAAAGAGCAATTTTGGTGGCACAAGATGAAGAGAGAAATCGGAAGCTACATCGCCAAATGTGACATCTGTCAAAGAGTCAAAGAAGTGCATCAGAGACCTGCAGGACTGTTGCAACCATTGCAGATTCCGGAATGGAAATGGGATTCCGTCGGAATGGACTTTATCACCGGTTTTCCTACTTCTAGTAGGGGAAATGACTCAATATGGGTCATAGTTGATAGACTGTCCAAGGTAGCTCACTTCATACCAGAGTGTGAAGCTAGTAGAACTGTATATTGCTAGGATTATTAGTCTGCATGGAACCCCCAAGACCATAATATCAGATCGAGGAACCTAGTTTACCTCGAGATTTTGGCAGAAAGTCCAAGAAGGATTAGGAACCAAGTTGAATTTCAGCACCGCGTATCACCCGCAAACAGATGGACAGACTGAGAGAGTCAACTAGATCCTAGAGGATATGCTTAGATCTTGTGTGTTGGAATACGGATAAAAATGGGAAGACTGCCTGCCCTTCGCAGAATTCTCATATAACAATAGTTATCAAGCTAGTTTGCAGATGGCACCATTTGAATTCCTATACGGAAGAATGTGTCGTACCCCTTTGAATTGGTCACAAGTAGGAGAGAGTCAGATCTTTGGACCCGACATTCTCCGAGAAGTAGAAGAGAAAGTTCACAGAGTCCGTGAGCACCTCACGACCGCTCAATCCAGATAGAAGAGTTATGCTGACAAGAGAAGGAGAGACCTGACTTTCAATGTCGGAGATTTTGTATATCTCAAGGTTTCACCATTGAAGGGAACTCAACGCTTTAGTCTAAAGGGAAAGTTAGCCCCCAGATACATCGGGCCATTCAAAATTCTGAACCGTCGAGGAGAAGTATCGTATCAGCTGGAACTGCCTGAAGATATGTCAGCCATCCACAATGTGTTCCATATCTCGTTACTTTGCAAATGCTTGGAAGTGCCCGAGAAGACTGAAGTTTTCAAGAACATCGATCACAGAGCCATAGAAATCAACAATGACCTGACCTATCAGGAAGTGCCCATCCATATCTTAGAAGAGGCCTAAAGAACCACCAGAACCAAGAGCATCAAGTTTCTCAAGATTCAGTGGAGCAACCATACCAAGGAGGAAGCCACTTGGGAGCGCGAAGATTACATTAGGACAGAGTTCCCAGATCTCTTTAGTTCCTAGTTTTCTTTGTAAATCTCGGGACGAGATTTTGTTTAAGGGGGAAAGTTTGTAACATCCCAAAACTTTAAGCCAAGCTTATCAAGATCCAAATCATCAAAATTAGGGTTAACAAAAACTTTTCCAAATTAAAACTGAAAGCATTCATGTGTATGTGCATTTAATTTAGGAATTGATTTGAATTGCCATGGTTCTGTGATCCATTGCTTCTAAAATGTTTCTTAGGTGAAATAAACATCATCTACATCATTCCCAAACTTTTCCCAAACAAGAACAACTCAAAATGAATAATTAAAGTGAATGGTCATTTTGGCCAAATTAACTATCATGCCTACTTTGGCTATTCCTAGTACTCAAAACTTAACAGAAACATGTGTGGATCTTTACACCCCTTGATAGTACACATAATGAGGTACCAAGGCCCACCTTGTGATCTGCAAAAATCTTTCAAATGCTAATTTTAAATGACAGTTCAAAATTGAATCTATTTCACATGGGAAGATCCCACTTTTTCAAAAACCACTCAAACAAGCTCAATTTTCAAAACCCAAGCACCCACAGAGTCTCAAGCTTATATCTAGCAAACCCACAGAGTCTCAAGTTTATTTCATGCGGCCATTTCATCAAACACTTGGCAGGCATGATTTACACCCTAATCCTAGCTCACTGTTTTGAACAGGGTTTTGCCCCCATTTGATCCCCATTTAATCTTTTGGTCCCCTCTTGATCTAACCATGCCATTAGCACCCATCCCTTACTCCCCTAGTGGCAGTGCAAGGGCATGCCGAGCACCAACTCGCCGGCCGACCATGCACTCGCCCCAGCAGACCACTTCCCTCTCTCTCGTCATGTCTAGGAGGTAGCCAAGACCTCACCGCCACCCTCTGTCCCTTGCCCGAGCCAAGCGCAGCAGTGGACCACCGAGGAGAGCCTGCGCCAAGTGCCACCGCACCATGCCGAGCACGCGCTAGAGCGCCGCACCCAGCACGCATGCACAGACCGCCGCTCGACCGCAGCCTGCGCCTACCGCTCCACCACGACCCAGGGAACACGACGGACACGCCCGTTCGCCGCCCAACTCACCACAGCCACCGCTCGCCATGGACACCGCCGCCTCTGCCACTTAGAGCACCAGCTCACCCCGACCGCATACCACTGCCCCTATGCCCGCATTGAGTTCCTAGAGCACTGCCAGGAGACTGCCCGTCGATCGCCACCCTCAGCCATGCCTCTAGCCGGCCATAGCCATGTCCCCACCGTCGCCTGCCCATCCCCCTAGATCTCACCGTCGGGCCTATAAAAGGAGGGCACCCCCAGCCATTTGAAGGAAACCACTCCACTCCCCTCACCTCACTGACCGTTCCCCACCTCTAGCCGAAGCAGCGCGAGCACTTGCTCACCGGAATTTGGTCGGAGTAGCCTGCAGCAGAGGAGGAAGGGGCGCTGCTGATTGCGACCACCCCCGGAGCTACCTCGACCATCCCTGAGCTCGCCGTCGACCACCAGTTCGTTTGCCCGCCTCGCCGTCATTGCGGGAGCCCTGGTACGTCCCCGATAGACCCCCACCGAGCCGCTAGGGTTCAAGCTCGCCGGTGACCTGTTCATCATCGATGACGATCCCCGGCCGTAGATCCCAGTTCTAATCTAACGGCCCACAATGCGCGTACCATTTCGTGTGTTAAGAACCACTGACAAACGGGACCCCCCTGTCAGCTGAGCCCCGTGCCGCGGAGCACCACTGGGCCGGCCCATGTTCGTTCTCGCGCTAGCCCAGCCGTTCAAACTTGGATTTTTTCTTTTTAATTTAAATCTTAGTTTGTCCCATAGTTTGAAAATCAATTCAGAGAGTTTGACAAATCCAAATTGCATGAAACCAATTTTGCCTAAAAGGTATTGAAATGATCTATCCAAGACCGTTGGATTTAATTCAATTAGAGTTATAGATCTCTCCTAGTAAAAATAATAAAACAGAAGCATTTGCACCTTGCAACATTTTTATAAAATCAACCAAGATAGGTTTTGAGTTGATTCCAACTCTCAAAAATCACATTTCATCATATCTATCCAAATACGTAATAATATTAAGGTTTACATGCAGCAACTTTGGACTAGTACCAAAATAATGCTATATAGGCATTTCTAGTCACTTTAAATCATTAAATAATGAACTTCAACCAAAGTAATTAGGATCCAACCTTTAAATCACATTCCCACATGTTAGAATATGTGGTGATGACATGTGTCCACATGATCCCATATTTGAAGTGGTGAATATTAAATCTTAGTTAATTTTTCAATGAGTAGAAATTACTTTTCTAGAATAAAAGGGAAGAAACTAGTGAATTAAACTTGTGATGCTTGTGATGATAATAGATCATCAAATGTGTGTCTCAGAATCCTAATTAGACTAGTTAAGTATTGTTTGGTGATTGTGTACTCCGTATGTATTTATAGAAGATAGTACCGACCAAGCTTACTTGGAGGAGTGCTACCAAGAAGAAGAAGAAAACATCAACCACTACACCAACCAAGGCAAGCTAGCACTATCCAAGTTAACCCTTGGAAGTTGTACTTGCAAGCCACCATTAACAGTGCAAGCTATTGTAGTGAACTGGAATTAATCTAGTTAACTTGATCCAAGATGCTATAGGCATGCTTGAGTCATACCACTTTGACTATTAGTTACCCCAAGTCTTCTTTACAAGTTTTACCTCCCTTAGTTTACACAAAGTCCCTTAATTGTTGTGAAGGTAGCATAAAAAGTATAAAACTTGACCTATTTAGCTAAGCTTTAGATGTCATTCTATGCCATGAGATTGAATCCATCATCTTTCCACATTAGTGAACACTCTTAACTTAGTAGTTTAGAGTAGATCAAAACTTGAGTCACTTTAGATGGGAACAATTGGTGAAAATGAATTGTGAAAACCTTGGAATGATGAGTCATTCTATTGAGATGTTTTGACATGTGTTGAGAAACACAAATGGTTTATGATGATAAAAATGTTGAGGCATGAGCCTTAACCCTTTTATAAAACTGATGGTTGGATTCGGATGCGATACCATTCCAAATTTACCGTATAACCACACTACCTGAATTGGGTAAGGCTTAGCTGGAAATTTATATGCATTAGTATTAGTTCCCTCGCGGGAGAGGTTTGAACTGAGGCTACCTCTCAATGTTGTCCACCTATGTAGTGCCCAAGATGACTGATGGTCATGGTTGGGAGGCCATGCTCATAGGAGAGGTGCTTATACTAGGGTATGTAAAGGGAAGGTTATGTTTGATTATCTGCATACTAAGTATGATGATTCAGGGTTATCCCTGATAGATGTATCGAATCTTATGGTGAAAGTGTACCACCTCTGCAGAGTGTCAAACTATTCGAATAGCCGCATCCGCGGTTATGGACAGTTGGAATGGCCATAGTGTTTCGTTGTCAGATGTTTTCCAAATAAGTTGAAATGAATGATGAATCTTGACTTGACCACAACAGGGTTGTGTTTATGATATTAGCTTCGCAACTTAAGTGATTTTAGAACTTTATTTTATCTTTCTTTGCTTTAGAACTCAGCTTAGGTTTCAAACTGAACTTTATAGTTAAACTTAGATTTAGCACTTTAACTTAGCCCTATACTACTTGTTAGTGGTATTTTGCGAGTACTTAAAGAGTACTCATGGCTTTTTTCCCTGGCTATTCTCATGGCCATACTATGAAGGAGACTATCAAGATGATGGCCAACAGGACGGCTATGATAACTAGGACTATCTACCTTCGTCAGCATTGCCTGTGCCCCTGAAGATGGACCCCACCGCTAGGCTTATCTTTTATTTCCACTGCTTGTTGTATTCAGACTGGATCATGAGATCCTTATTTTTGTAAGACCTTATGTATGGTTTGTAATGGATGATGTACTGTGATATCCAATCCGTTATGTCCCACAAAAATGGTAATCCTGGGATTGCTAGGTATGGCATAACGGGCATCTAGGATTAAAAATCCGGGTGTTGACATTGATGGCCCAAAATATATCGAGCTCATTGGGGAACCCCAAGAGGAAGGTATGATGAGCACAGCAGCAAGTTTTGCCTCAGTTATGAAACCAAGGTTATCGAACGAGTTGGAGCAAGGAAACACCTCCAAGGTGTTGTTGCCAACTTGGAATCCCGCACAACACAACAACAGAACTTTGCCCCCAACTTACAGTGAGGTTGTCAATCTCACCGGTTTTGCTAAAAACAAAGGATTAAACGTATTATGTGGAAGAAAATAAAAGCTTGCAGAAAGTAAACAGAAAGCAGTAAACAGTTGTAGATTGATGATAAAAGAAAGGACCGGGGTCCATAGTTCACTAGTGGTGGTTCTCCTTAAGATACATGACATGTTGGGTGAACAAATTATAGCCGGGCAATTGACAAACATCGATAAAGCATACAAGCATATACTAATCATCTTGACTCCTTCGAGATTTGATTGGGCATTACAACATTATACATAGACCGTAATCCAACAACATCTATGACTAATAATCCACCTTCAGGTTATCATCCGAACCCCCTCCAGTATTAAGTTGCAAGCAATAGATAATTGCATTACGCATTGCGTGTAAAGTAAACAATACGATTGTTCTATGAATAAAGGATTGCTGTTTTCTCCCTACTAGCAACATCACATCTAGTACCTTAGAGATTTCTGTCACTTCCCTGGATTACTAGAGGCATGAACCCACTATCGAGCATAAATACTAACTCTTTGAGTTGCTAGCATCTACTTGACCAAGATAGGTACTAACAACGGAAAGCATGCAAGATCATAAATAACAAAGACATGATAGAATCAAAAATCAATCTGAAATAGCATCTCAATATCCATCGGATCCCCGCAAACACAACATGTATGATTACAAATAGTTGATCTTGATCATGAAGGGAGCTCACAAGATCTAGACATGGTAGCACAAAGGAGAAGAACCAACCATCTAGCTACTACATAGACCCGTAGTCCAAGGATGAACTACTCACGCATCACACCAGAGGCTTGCATGGTGATGAAGAAGGCCTCCAGGGTGAATTCTCCCCTCCGGCAAGGTGCCGGGAAGAGCTTCAGATCCCTCCCGATCTAGGGATGGAGATGATGGCGGATACAGACTCTTTCGTGGAATTTTGATCAGGTCCTTAGGGTTTCTATATCGGAGGCATCTTATAGGTGAAAGCGGAGGCCGAGGGGGTGCCCTAGGTGGCCACACCATCCCCTGGCATGGGTCAGGCCTGGCCGCGCGGCCAGGTGGTGTGGCGTACCTCTGGCCCCTCTCCGTCTCGTATTCTGGCTCCGTGTCCCCCTCGGTGAAAAACTGACTTTGGATTTTGTCCCGTCCAATTCCGAGAATATTCATTTTCTGACTTTCCTGGAACCAAAAACAGCAGAAAACAGGCAACTGGCACTGTGGCATCTTGTTAATAGGTTAGTCCAAGAAAGTGTATAAAAAGTACTCCAAAGTGTGGGCAAAACATAAGAAAGTAGATAAAACCAAGCATGGAACATAAAGAATTATAGATACGTTAGCAACGTATCAACATCCCCAAGCTTAACTCCTTCTCATCCTCGAGTAGGTATGTGATAAAAAGAAAGAATAATTTTTGAGGTGACATGCACCATCATAAACTTGATCAAAGTATTTGTAAAACATTGATAGCTGGGATCATAGTACTTCAACATATCATGAAAGATAAAGTTCTAACAATAAGACATAGCAACTATGTTGCAACATGAAAAGGCACAAACAAAAGATTCATGAATAACAATGCTTTGCAAGACGTTTGTTTGTTTGTTTCGCATAAAGAAAACATAGCATAGTGGCATTCAGCTTGTCCCTCATAGAGTAGCAAACATAAATGCATAGGACACCTTCAAAGTTCATAAGGGTGACTAGATACAAATAGTTTAAGAACAAGCAATAACAAAGTTATGCATCAATCAACAAGTCTTGGGACAATGCACATAGAACTAAGAATGTCCACTATGCTCTCAAAGTAGGTGCATAAAGATAGAAGGTGGAGACTCAACATAAAATTAAAGGAAAGGCCTTCATAGAAGGAAGTAGGGATTCAAGTTTCATAAAGAGCTTCCAAAAATTATGTTACTTATTAGCTTTCAGCTCTCATTGCCCCTATCATAAGCATCTTTAGGTGATTAATGTTAAAGTGACACAACTAAGAGGATATGCTTGACAAGTTATAAGCCGAAATCTCATGCCCCTTACTTATGAAGACCGAACCTCATGCTACTCAACTTCAGTCACAAGTAAGATCTTGTCATTGTAAGTACATATGTATCATAGAGAACCGCCAACGGGGTACCCCTTCCACATGATACAGGAGCTTTCCCATAATCAAAATGACAAGGCAAGCAAACAATGAGCATCTCAGCTATCTTTTTGTTTGCTATTTGCATAGGTTTTTATTGAGGATGCTTCATAGAGTGCTCATTATGGTTATGATGCAAGTTTCCACCATGATTAGGCATGGCTTAGGCTAGCGGCCCAAGCGTTTCTCTAAAACACATACAAACTCGATGATCTTACAAGTTCCCCTTTTATTTCACACCACCGGGATCCATAAGCAAAAGGACATGATATCAACGGGGTACAATGTACAAGTGCAATGTTGAAAGCGTTCCCCATGATACATGGTTCTCCTAACTTCAACTTATAAAGCGCAAGCATGCACGCAACAAAGATGGATGCAATGGGGCTGGTTTATTAAATGCAAGAAAGTAAAGTGTGCCATCAAGTTTGTGAGAGCTTTAATCACTAATTTTCACATAACAAGTTTAATTCAGAAGGTAGACAAAAACATGAATATACTTGGAATAGAAAATGCTAATAGGTAGGTATGGTGGAATCTTTGGAATAACTTGGTTTTAGGAGTTGGATGCATGAGTGGAACTCATACTTGGTTATGGAGGCTAGCAAAAGACTAGGAGCGACCAACTAAGAGAGAAATAATGGCCATAATCATGTAGAGAAACAAAACATCATTAATCAAAGCATAAAGTGATATTACAAATCTAAAACTAAAGGATCATAAAGGCTATGGTGACTTGGGATAGTCATAACATGGTATGAGCATGCGCCAAGTCAAGCCAAATAAAGCATCAAAGGAGAATACCACAATACTACGCTTTAATATGCTAAAACAACGCATGATTCTTCAAAGGCACATTAAGAAATCTCAATTGTTTATAACATGTCATGCTACAACAAAGATCACTAAGCATAAAGCCAAAACAATATCAAGCATGGCATGACAAAGCATAGGCCACAGTCAAAAACAAACTCCCTTTTACCACTTAAGAATGAACGTTTTCTACTCTTTTCCAATCCAAACCAAACTATTTGAAAACTAATGCATGAAAGAGGGGGTCCAACCTATTTATTCAGCAAACTAAGCAAACAAAAAAACAAAAAAGAAAACAAAGACGCTCCAAGAACAACACAAATATGCATGAAACAGTAAAAATGAAGTGTTTGGAAGAAACCTGGGATTTTTATTGATGAAGAAGGGGATGCCATGGGAATCCCCAAGCTTTGACGCTTGTACCTCTTGAATAATTCTTGGGGTGACATGGGGTGGCATCCCCAAGCTTGAGCTTTAGTCCATTCTTCATCTCATTACATCATTCTCTCCATACACCTGAAATTTTTCCTTCATACAAAACTTCACACAATCTTTTTTGGCAACATTAGTGCACTCAAGATAATAAATCTTTAGGTTCAGTTTCAACGCTATAAAACTTCCATTAGAACACAAGCTACTGAAGCACTTCCCTCAAAAAGCTCAATTCCCCAAAGAGAACTCAAAAAGGAACCAACAAGAAGCAAATGCAAATAATGGCAGAAATCTATCAAAACAGACCAGCAGGTAAAATATTTTTTTTTTGGAAGACCTTATGTTGCTCAAATCGAAAAGTGTTGAACTATCGAAACTTAGATAACAGCATGGGACATAAGCACAAAAATTCACGCCTCAAAACGACATACAGAGATTTTACACAAATTTTTACGGTGAAGGACAAAAATTTGTTTCGAAACAACAACTTTCCCAATCATTACTTGTCTCTCATTAGAGGTTACTCTTGGCACAAAAAGCAAATAAAAAGGATAAGGAGCGGTTATTACAGAGGTAATAACTTCCAAGACTCATCTAAAACTTTTGGGTTATCTCCCAATAAGTACTTTTCTTTAACGCCTTTAAGTTAGGCATAAGAAGCAAGAAAAAGAATCAAGTGTTCTCAAATGAAGAAGCATTAAGAGGAAATTTTGTTTTCATAGGAGAGGCAAAATAAATATTTTCTCTCTTCTTAGGGAAGTGTTCTATACCTTTATTGAGTGGGAGTTTATATTTAATGGTGCCTTCTTTCATATCAATAATGGCACCAACAGTTCTAAGAAAAGTTCTTCCCAAAGTAATAGGACAAGAAGGATTGCATTCAACATCCAAACCATAGAAATCAACGGGGACATACACATTGTTAGCCATAATAAGAACATCATTAATACTCCCCATGAGTTTATTTTTAGCATTATCATCAAGTGGGCCATTTAAATAACAATCTTCCAATGGTGGCAAATCAAGCATATCATAAATCCTTCTAGGCATAATAGAAACACTACTATCAAGATCACATAAAGCTTTAAAATCAAAATCATTCACTTTCATATTAATGATGGGTTCCCAACCATCTTCTAGTTTCATAGGAATAGAAGCTTTATGTTTCATCTTTTCTTCTTTAATTTTTATGAGAGCATCAGTAATTTGATTTGTAAAGGCCATATTCATAGCACTAGCATTAGGGCTTTTAGAAAGATTTTGTAGGAACTTAATTACTTCAGAAATATTGCAACCATCAAGATCAAAATCATAATTATCATCTAAAGTAGTAGAGCTATTACTAGCTTCAACTCTAGTGGTAGTGATAGTAGAAACACTAATGTTTCTAGCAATTTCATCTTCTCTTTCCCACTTAGCACGCAATTTAGCTAATAGTCTAACAATTTCATCAATTCTAACTTGTATGGCATTAGTAGCAGCAAAGGGATTATCAATAGTTTCAGGTTTAGTAACCATTTTATTCAAAGAAGATTCAGCTTCAGCCAATGATGCTATATTTCTTTCAGCATTAGAGAGTTTTTCCTCAATAGTTTTGTTGAAAGCAGTTTGTTTACTAATAAAATCTTTAAGCATAACTTCGAGTTCAGAGGGAGCACTCCTATTATTGTTGTAGGAATTTCCATAAGCATTACCATTGTTGGGAGGATATGGCCTATAATTATTATTACCAAAATTATTCATGTAGGCATTGTTGCTAAAATTATTATTTCTTATAAAGTTCACATCAACTTGTTCTTCTTGAGCAACCAAAGAGGCTAAGGGAACATGATTTGGATCAATATGAGCTTTCCCATTAATAAGCATAGACATAATAACATCAATTTATCACTCAAGGAGGAGGTTTCTTCAACAGAATTTACCTTCTTACCTTGTGGAGCTCTTTCAGTGTGCCATTCAGAATAGTTAACCATCATATTATCCAGAAGCTTTGTTGCAGCACCCAAAGTAATGGTCATAAAGGTACCTCCAGCAGCAGAATCCAATAGATTTCTTGAAGAATAGTTCAACCCTGCATAAAAGGTTTGGATAATCATCCAAGCAGTCAGTCCATGAGTGGGAAAATTCTTTACGAAAGATTTCATTCTTTCCCAAGCTTGAGCAACATGTTCATTATCAGATTGTTTAAACTTCATTATTTCACTTCTCATAGATATAATCTTAGTAGGAGGATAGTATTTTCCAATGAAAGCATCTTTGCATTTAGTCCAAGAATCAATACTATTTCTAGTTAGGGATTGCAACCATTCTTTAGCTTTTCCTCTCAAAGAGAAAGGAAACAATTTAAGATTAATAATATCTCCATATATATCCCTATGCTTTTGCATCTCACAAAGTTCAACAAAGTTATTTAGATGAGAAGCAGCATCTTCATTACCAATACCAGAAAATTGTTCTCTCATAACAAGATTGAGTAAAGCAGGTTTAATTTCAAAGAAAGTAGATTCAGGAACAGGTGGAGCAATAGGTGTGCACATGAAATCATTGTTATTGGTGCTAGTGAAGTCACACAACTTACTGTTTTCAAGAGTAGTCATTTTTGTGTGTTTTTAATAAAGAAAGCAAACTTGTAAAACTATTTTTTGTGTTTTTGATAAAGAAACAGGCAAACAAAGCAAAAATAAACTAAGCAAAACAAATAAAGCAAAGTAAAGAGATTGGTTATGAGGGACTCCTGTTATGAAGATGTCCTTAACTCCCCGGCAACGGCGCCAGAAAAATAGCTTGATGGCCCAAAATATATCGAGATCGTTGGGGAACCCCAAGAGGAAGGTATGATGAGCACAGCAGCAAGTTTTCCCTTAGTTATGAAACCAAGGTTATCGAACTAGTAGGAGCAAGGAAACACCTCTAATGTGTTGCTTCCAACTTGGAATCCTGCACAACACAACCATAGAACTTTGCCCCCAACTTACAGTGAGGTTGTCAATCTCACCGATTTTGCTGAAAACAAAGGATTAAACATATTGTGTGGAAGAAAGTAAAATCTTGTAGAAAGTAAAAAGAAAGCAGAAAACAGTTGCAGATTGATGATAAAAGAAAGGACCAGGGTCCATAGTTCACTAGTGGTAGTTCTCCTTAAGATAGATGACATGTTGGGTGAACAAATTACAGCGGGGCAATTGACAAACATCGAGAAAGCATACAAGCATATACTAATCATCTTGACTCCTTTGAGATTTGATTGGGCATTACAACATTATACATAGACCGTAATCCAACTGCATCTATGACTAATAATCCACCTTCAGGTTATCATCCGAACCCCCTCTAGTATTAAGTTGAAGCAAGATATAATTGCATTATGCATTGCGTGTAAAGTAGACAATACGATTGTTCTATGAACAAACGATTGTTGTTTTCTCCCTAGTAGCAATAGCACATCTAGTACCTTAGAGATTTCTATCACTTCCCCAGATTACTAGAGGCATGAACCCACTATCGAGCATAAATACTAACTCTTGGAGTTGCTAGCATCTACTTGGCCAAGATAGCTACTAACAACGGAAAGCATGCAAGATCACAAATAACAAAGACATGATAAAATCAATAATCAATCTGAAATAGCATCTCAA
Organism: Avena sativa; assembly: GCA_916181665.1. Lineage (NCBI taxonomy): Eukaryota > Viridiplantae > Streptophyta > Magnoliopsida > Poales > Poaceae > Avena > Avena sativa. The sequence continues at coordinate 368,984,335 of OV702291.1, read as the reverse complement.
TATCCATCAGATCCCCGCAAACACATGTATGATTACAAATAGTTGATCTTGGTCATGAACGAAGCTCACAAGATCTAGACATGGTAGCACAAAGGAGAAGAACCAACCATCTAGCTACTACATGGACCCGTAGTCCAAGGATGAACTACTCACGCATCACACCGGAGGCTTGCATGTTGATGAAGAAGGCCTCCAGGGTGAATTCTCCCCTCCGGAAGGGTGCCGGGAAGAGCTTCAGATCCCTCCCGATCTAGGGATGGAGATGATGGTAGCTACAGACTCTTTCGTGGAATTTTGATTGGGTCCTTAGGGTTTCTATATTGGAGGCATCTTATAGGCGAAAGGGGAGGCCGAGGGGGTGCCCTAGGTGGCCACACCACCCCCTGGCGTGGGCTAGGCCTGGCCACACGGCCAGGTGGTGTGGCGGCCATCTAGCCCCTCTCTGTCTCGTATTCTGGCTCTGTGTCCCCCTCGGTGAAAAACTTGACTTTGGATTTTGTCCCGTCCAATTTCGAGAATATTCATTTTCTGACTTTCCTGGAACCAAAAACAGCAGAAAACAGGCAACTGGCACTCTGGCATCTTGTTAATAGGTTAGTCCAAGAAAGTGTATAAAAAGTACTCCAAAGTGTGGGCAAAACATAAGAAAGTAGATAAAACCAAGCATGGAACATAAAAATTATAGATACATTAGCAACGTATCACTCCTCCAGACCGCTGTAGGACATCATCCACAATCGCGAGGCGACTAGGCGAGTCGCTAAGTGGTCCGTCGAAATCAGTGTCCACAACATCAATTACGAGCCACGTGAAGCAATCAAATCGCAGGCCTTGGCCGATTTCCTCGCCGACTGGGAAGAAGCACAGCAGCCGGAGAAGCTACCCTATCTCCATTACTTGTGGCTCCACTTTGATGGGTCCAAGAACATGGATGGCGCGGGGGCTAGGATCGTACTCACCTCCCCCAAAGGCGACAAGCTCCGCTACATGCTCCACCTCGACTTCACGCCTTACACCAACAACATGGCCGAGTACGAGGCCCTCCTTCACGTCATGCGGGAAACGATGCCTACTACCTCATCGACGTAAGCGGCAATGGCTAGCTTGAAGTTGGGAGGCCATGGAATGTAAACCTCCTTCGAAAGTTCTACACATAGAACTAAAACTTGTACTCAGCTGCTATATAATTAAATCAATTTGAATTGCACAAATTGTGTCTACTAGCCATACTCTTGTGCCAATCTCACTCGTACATCTAGCAATACGCTACCCACGAAAGTCAACCCTTGGTTGAGTGACTGGCACGGCTAAGTAGTGCAGCCCAACGGTAGCAAAGACACTCGGGCCTTGTGTCGTCCATGAACATGCTACCCCAGAGCCACCATCGGAGTTGCCTCGCTCGACTGGCCCGCCGGGCCAAGACAACCAATGCTTCTCACAACAACCCATCCTCCCATCCTCGTGCAAAGCAACTCGAACGGTTAAGTACCACGCACAGGGACTTGTCAACAATAACCCCCATGCGGCTCGTGAACACACCACGTAAGAGAGCCTGCATTGGACTCGCCCCGTGACTAACTTTCCAAGCCAAGGGGAGAGACATGTTACGAACAACGCACTAGGTACTCACCTACCTTGGGCATGCGACTAGAACGGCTAAGTACCACACTCGGGGACTCTCCTAAACCGACCCTACTCACGCTCGGGAAAACAGCCAAGAACAGAGCTCCCTTGGGGTTGCCAGCGATTGGCTCCACGAGCCATGACGAGTCGACACCAGCCAAATTAAAAACTTAACACAACCAAACTTACATACGTACGAGGTAAACCCAAATAAAGGACGGACGCGCTCGAGGACTCGTACAAACAAATACTCAACATAACTCATAAATCACCATGCATTGCGAGTCGATTGACCCCTTTCATTCTAGCAACAAAATACATTTACATTACAAAAGCGACTAGTCGCCATAACTTGCAAAAAGCCCCTCAGGGCAGTCATTCATTTTGCAGGTTCCGACAAAGAGGCACCGCCATCACCCTTGACCTAGACGAATGGCTCCCAAGGGTTCGCCAGATATGTCATCAATTGCTTCACCAGCGATGACTAGAAGGGCTGCTCCGACTTCAAATTATGGTGCTTCAGCTTAGGGTCGCCCGGCGCCACCACCGTCTCCTGGTATTGCAGCAAATCCCCCATTGCCAATACTCGCTCCACGAACGGAGCAGCATTGGAGGTCAACTTAAGCACCTCCAAGATCTCCACCGAGCCAGTTGCTGATGGATACCCGCTGGTGTCATCATCGGGGTCGAAGTCATCAGGGAAGTGAGCGAGCCCAAGGCTAAGCGCTGTGGTGGCCCCGCGTCTGAAGGCCGACCGCGCCATCCACTCGACGACGGTAGGCGCCTCCTCAAGGTAGCGCCAAACCTTAGTCAACCCCCCAGAAATAACCTCAGTGGGGGAGATCCCTTGAAGAATAGCCTGGACACACAGTGCCGAAGCGGTGGACGCGTTCACCACCGTCGTCACGCACTATGAAGCGTCAAAGGTCTGCACCACCGGGTTGCTGTGACCTATCACGACTGCAACGTCAGAAAATTAATATCACTAAGGCCTAGTGGACTCACCCGCTCAGGGACTCACCGCATACCAGAAGAGAAGGAGCAGAAGGAAAGGACACTCACCAAGAAGTTTGCGGCAACTCTCCGTCACATGTTTCTCAAGTGCCCCAAGGTTGCTTTGCAACCCCAGGATGACTGAGTCAGAGGATTTCTGCTCCTCCTATGCTACAACGACTGCAGCCTTGTCCCTCTCTTCAGAAGAGATCATCGACGCCTTCACCGCTTCCAGCTCCTTCACTAGCGAGTCAACTCGCTCCTCTGCTGTGGCCAATGGCACCTTTGCAACATCCAGGTTAGCAACTAGAACATACCCCTCACGTGCCTTCGCAATCGCAGCAGGGCATTCATCTACAAGGCAAAAGCATCACGGTCAGTTTCGCACAGCAACGACGGCTCGAGCTCTCTAAAGAAAACACCAACTCACTAGTAGATTCTTGGAGTTGCCGGTTGGCCTCCTGCTGTCCGCAGATCACGCTCCAGATGCTCCTTCACGGCTTGTCAATCGGATGATTCCCTCTGCAGGCTCTGACGATAGAAAAACAATAAGAGACAGGACGACTAAGGTTCAAAGTGTCTAGCCGCTGAAATTTAGCGACTAGACCCTCGGGGACTGGACGACTAAAGTTCTAAGTGCCTAGCCACTGAAATTCAGCGATTAGACACTCAGGGACTCGACATACCTGAATAGCAGCACCAAGCATGCTGTGAAGCTCGCTGGCGTTCGTCGAAGGGACCACAAAAGATGTGCGTTTGCGCCACTGTGCAATGTCATCATTGACGATTTCCAGAATTTGCGGCGACTGAGTTTCAGCCGCCGTCGAGAACGCCTTCGCCATAAAGCGCGGAAACGACGCTGCCATCCTCACCAGGGCACTGGTCGTCGAAGCCAGTGGCTCCCCCGTTGAGACTTCCTTGATAGGCTCCGATTGGGTGGCCGCCACTTCTCCAGCACAGGCAGTGGAGTAATCCTCCTCCGTGTCCCCTCCTGCCATGACGTCAGGGATGCCCCCTTCTTGTTCTTCTTGGCTCCTTCGCCTGGCGCATCCTCTACGATAATCCTCCTCTTCTTGGAGCGGTCGACTGCTCCTTGTCTGTCGACTGGTGGAACTTTGGCCACTGAAGGGCGACCAATCTTCTTGGCACCAGACCTGTGAAAATGGCCACGATCAGGAAGCTGGCGATGCAAGGGATACTAAAACGCGATGAAGAATCAGACTCACTTGGCGACACGGAGAGTGCGCAAATCAGTGCTGATATGCGTGGGCCTCTCCAGCTCCGGACCCAAACGGCACGAGAGCCCCTTCTCGAATACATTCGAGGCCCAAAACACCGTCGGCTTCTTCGACGTCGAGGTCGCAGTTGCGGCAACCTCCAGCTCGGGCGACACGACCCCCTCCTCTAGTGGCAGTGATTTTGACCCCGTGACTTCAACAGCCCCTGGCTTTGGGGCGGCCAAGGTTGTTGGTGCAATCGCGGAAAGTGGAACCTCCGACTCTGCCATCACGGCCGCGGTCTCTGATCCCTTCATCGGAGTTGGGTCCTCAGGGATCTTGGTTGAAACATTGGTCGCCTCATCACCGGATTCCTCGTCCGATTCAAAGGCCACCACAGATCTGGGCGATGACGCCTGCTTCGGTGCTAGCTTCTTCGCAGGTAGCTTCAGCTTCTGTGCGGGCTTTGCCGGCGTGGTCACTCGCCACGAGCTGTGCTCCTGCACAGTCTCATTGTCGCTATCGCGCTCCTCAAGGCTGCGACTCGCCTCGATCTCACGCTGCTTCTGCATACGAGTCTTGTGGGCCACGGGCGCCGGTGGAGGAATGTCCCTCACTTCTTCTTCGCTGTCGGAGGACTCCCCTTTGGTCCCTTCTTCGAGCTCCTTGGGAATCTCATCGTCAAGAGGGGAAGCCAACCCTCGAGGATCTGGAACAACTGAGATTGGACAAGGAGAATCGGTTCGGTTAAAAATTGCGACTGAACATTACAAGTTGCGGGTGCAAATTGCACCCACATGAACTGTGGCGGAAGACAAAGTGATAGGGAAGGACTTATCGTGGGAGCTTCATTCTTCACGGCTACATACGGAGCAAGCCTGGCCGTCCCGTTGGTGAATTCTCCGTCTGTGATCTTATTCAAGGCGGCCTTGTAGTCTGTGGCATCCCGGGCCTCTTTAGTCGTCCTGGAAGGATCGTTGTTCCCAGTGTACTCGTACATCCGGTTGGGCTGAGTCGCCAGTAAGACTAGTCGCCGCCCAGGCCAGCAGTTGTAGAGGTTGGTCGTCTCGAGCCCTTTGTTTTTCAGCTCCAGGATCTGCTCCATCATTTTGGTGATGACCATCCTCTGGTCGTCAGGGAGCTTCGTCGCTATCAGCCGGCAGGGCTCGCTCCTCTCTGTGACATACATTGGGAGCACCACTTCACCAGAGGGAGTGGACTCCTTCACATAAAACCAGATTTTCTTCCACTCGCTTGCGGCTTTCTTCGGCGGCAGGAGCTTGAAGAAGATCACCTTCGACTTCAGTTGAAAGGTAACGCCACCTTCCTTCAGGACAGGGCCACCCGATCTGTCGCGGCTGAGGCGGCCGTGAAACAGCTCCAGCCACGGCGGGAAGTAAGGCCGGCATCCTAGATAGCATTCACAGAAGGCAACAAAGATCGCCAACTATTCGATGTTGTGTGGACCTAGATCCAACGGCTTGATCACGTAATACGCGTAGAACCGCCAGAAAAAGATCGAAGTGGGGAATCCCAAGCCCCTCTCCAGGTGGCTCAGAAAACGAATGAACTCACCAGGGTGAGGCTTCAGATCAGTCTCGGTGGGTGCGGGAATACGCCAGTTCCCCTTACAGAGAACCCCCACGTCCTCGAACGATTTGAGCTATCGTCGAGCTCGTCCCAGGTGACTCCAGCCAGACTCGTCTACGTCGCGGCCTCCACTCGAGTTGTTAGCACTGTGATGGTCGTCGTGCGACTGGATTAGGGAAAGGAGCGCCCCGTATAGCACCCTGTCTACTACATCAGCGAGGTCCTCACGGATTCAAGACAGCGCTACCCACAGTACTAGAAACTGGTGTATGCGGTCTTCAGAGCCCAGTGGTGACTCCCACATTTCTTCCAGGAGCACCCCATCATGGTCGTCTCCTTGATGGCCCAAAATATATCGAGCTTGTTGGGGAACGCCAAGAGGAAGGTATGATGAGCACAGCAGCAAGTTTTCCCTCAATTATGAAACCAAGGTTATCGAACGAGTTAGAGCAAGGAAACACCTCCAAGGTGTTGTTGCCAACTTGGAATCCTGCACAACACAACAACAGAACTTTGCCCCCAACTTACACTGAGGTTGTCAATCTCACCGGTTTTGCTGAAAACAAAGGATTAAACCTATTGTGTGGAAGAAAGTAAAAGCTTGCAGAAAGTAAACAGAAAGCAGTAAACAGTTGTAGATTGATGATAAAAGAAAGGACCGGGGTCCATAGTTCACTAGTGGTGGTTCTCCTTAAGATAGATGACATGTTGGGTGAACAAATTACAGTGGGGCAATTGACAAACATCGAGAAAGCATACAAGCATATACTAATCATCTTGACTCCTTCGAGATTTGATTGGGCATTACAACATTATACATAGACCATAATCAAACTGCATCTATGACTAATAATCCACCTTCAGGTTATCATCCGAACCCCCTCCAGTATTAAGTTGCAAGCAACAGATAATTGCATTACGTATTGCCTGTAAAGTAAACAATATGATTGTTCTATGAACAAAGGATTGTTGTTTTCTCCCTAGTAGCAACAGAACATCTAATACCTTAGAGATTTCTGTCACTTCCACAGATTACTAGAGGCATGAACCCACTATCGAGCATAAATACTAACTCTTGGAGTTGCTAGCATCTATTTGTCCAAGATAGCTACTAACAACGGAAAGCATGCAAGATCACAAATAACAAAGACATGATAGAATCAATAATAAATCTGAAATAGCATCACAATATCCATCGAATCCCCGCAAACACAACATGTATGATTACAAATAGTTGATCTTGATCATGAACGGAGCTCACAAGATCTATACATGGTAGCACAAAGGAGAAGAACCAACCATCTAGCTACTACATAGACCCGTAGTCCAAGGATGAACTACTCACGCATCACACTGGAGGCTTGCATGGTGATGAAGAAGGCCTCTAGGGTGAATTCTCCCCTTTGGCAGGGTGCCGGGAAGAGCTTCAGATCCCTCCCGATCTAGGGATGGAGATGACGGCGGCTACAGACTCTTTCATGGAATTTTGATCGGGTCCTTAGGGTTTCTGTATCGGAAGCATCTTATAGGCGAAAGGGGAAGCCGAGGGGATGCCCTAGGCGGCCACACCACCCCCTGGCGTGGGCCAGGCCTGGCTGCGCGACCATGTGGTGTGGCGGCCCTCTGGCCCCTCTCCGTCTCGTATTCTGGCTCCGTGTCCCCCTCGGTGAAAAACTGACTTTGGCTTTTGTCCCGTCCAATTCCAAGAATATTCATTTTCTGACTTTCCTGGTACCAAAAACAGCAGAAAACAGGCAACTGCCACTGTGGCATCTTGTTAATAGGTTAGTCCAAGAAAGTGTATAAAAAGTACTCCAAAGTGTGGGCAAAACATAAGAAAGTAGATAAAACCAAGCATGGAACATCAAAAAATTATAGATACGTTAGCAACGTATCAACATCCCCAAGCTTAACTCCTGCTCATCCTCGAGTAGGTAAGTGATAAAAAGAAAGAATAATTTTTGAGGTGACATGCACCATCATAAACATGATCAAAGTATTTGTAAAACATTGATAGCTGGGATCATAGTAGTTCAACATATCATGAAAGATAAAGTTCTAACAATAAGACATAGCAACTATGTTGCAACATGAAAAGGCACAAACAAAAGATTCATGAATAACAATACTTTGCAAGACATTTGTTTGTTTCGCATAAAGAAAACATAGGATAGTGGCATTCAGCTTGTTCCTATAGAGTAGCAACCATAAATGCATAGGACACCATCAAAGTTCATAAGGGTGACTAGATACAAATAGTTTAAGAAAAAGCAATATCAAAGTTATGCATCAATCAACAAGTCTTGGGACAATGCACATAGAACTAAGAATGGCCACTATGCTCTCGAAGTAGGTGCATAAAGATAGAAGGTGGAGACTCAACATAAAAGTAAAAGAAAGGCCTTCATAGAAGGAAGTAGGCATTCAAGTTTCATAAAGAGCTTCCAAAAATTATGGTACTTATTAGCTTTCAGCTCTCATTGCCCCTATCATAAGCATCTTTAGGTGATTAAGGTTAAAGTGACACAACTAAGAGGATATGCTTGACAAATTATAAGCCGAAATCTCATGCCCCTTACTTATGAAGACCGAACCTCATGCTACTCAACTTCAGTCACGAGTAAGCTCTTGTCATTGTAAGTACATATGCATCATAGAGAACCGCCAACGGGGTACCCCTTGCACATGATACAGGAGCTATCCCATAATCAAAATGACAAGGCAAGCAGACAATGAGCATCTTAGCGATCTTTTTATTTGCTATTTGCATAGGTTTTTATTGAGGATGCTTCATAGAGTTCTCATTATGGTTATGCTGTAAGTTTCCACCAAGATTAGGCATGGCTTAGGCTAGCGGCCCAGGCGTTTCTCTAACACACATACAAACTCCATGATCTTACAAGTTCCCCTTTTATTTCACACCGCCGGGATCCATAAGCAAAAGAACATGATATCAATGGGGTACAATGTACAAGTGCAATGTTGAAAGCATTCCCCATGATACATGGTTCTGCTAACTTCAACTTATAAAATGCAAGCATATACGCAACAAAGATGGATGCAATGGGCCAGGTTTATTAAATGCAAGAAAGTAAAGTGTGCCATCAAGTTTGTGAGAGCTTTAATCACTAATTTTCACATAACAAGTTTAATTCAGAAGGTAGACAAAAACATGAATATACATGGAATGGCAAATGCTAATAGGTAGGTATGGTGGAATCTATGGAATAACTTGGTTTTAGGATTTGGATGCATGAGTGGAAATCATACTTGGTTATGGAGGCTAGCAAAAGACTGGGAGCAACCAACTAAGAGAGAAATAATGGCCATAATCATGTAGAGCGACAAAACATCATTAATCAAAACATAAAGTGATATTACAAGTCAAACTAAAGGATCATAAAGGCTATGGTGACTTGGGATAGTCAGAACATGGTGTGACCATGCGCCAAGTCAAGCCAAATAAAGCATCAAAGGAGAATACCACAATACTACGCTTTAATATGCTAAAACAACGCAAGATTCTTCAAAGGCACGTTAAGGAATCACAATTGTTTATAACATGTCATGCTACAGCAAAGATCACAAAGCATAAAGCTAAAACAATATCAAGCATGGCATGACAAAGCATAGGCCACAGTCAAAAACAAACTCCCTTTTACCACTTAAGCATGAACGTTTCCTACTCTTTTCCAATCCAAACCAAACTATTTGAAAACTAATGCATGAAAGAGGGGGTCCAACCTATTTATTCAGCAAACTAAGCAAACAAAAAAACAAAAACGAAAACAAAGACGCTCCAAGAATAACACAACTGTGCATGAAATAGTAAAAATGAAGTGTTTGGAAGAAACCTAGGATTTTTTATTGATGAAGAAGGGGATGCCTTGGGCATCCCCAAGCTTTGACGCTTGTACCTCTTGAATAATTCTTGGCGTGACATGGGGTGGCAACCCCAAGCTTGAGCTTTAGTCCATTCTTCATCTCATTACATCATTCTGTCCATACACCTGAAATTTTTCGTTCATACAAAACTTCACACAATCTTTTTTGGCAACATTAGTGCACTCAAGAAAATAAGTCTTTAGGTTCAGTTTCAACTCTATAAAACTTCCATTAAGACACAAGCTACTGAAGCACTTCCCTCAAAAAGCTCAATTCGCCAAAGAGAACTCAAAAAGGAATCAACAAGAAGCAAATGCAAATAATGGCAGAAATCTGTCAAAACAGACCAGCAGGTAAAAACCAACTTTTAGAAGACCTTCTGTTACTTAAATCGAAAAGTGTTGAACTAAAAAAAGATAGATAACAACCTAGGGCAGAAGCACAAAAATTCACGCCTCAAAAAGACTTACAGAGATTTTACACGAATTTTTACGGTGAAGCACAAAAATATGTTTCAGGACAGCAACTTTCTCAATCATTACTTCTCTCTCATTAGAGGTTACTGTTGGCACAAAAAAGCAAATATAAAGGATAAGGAGATGTTATTACAGAGGTAATAACTTCCAAGACTCATCTAAAACTTTTGGGTTATCTCCCAATAAGTACTTTTCTTTAACGCTTTTAAGTTAGGCATAAGAAGTAAGAAAAAGAATCAAGTATTCTCTAATGAAGAAGCATTAAGAGAAAATTTTGTTTTCATAGGAGAGGCAAAATAAATATTTTATCTCTTCTTAGGGAAGTGTTCTATAGCTTTCTTGAGTGGGAGTTGATATTTTTGCCAAGAAGTCAACATATCACTGAGACTCCCCACTCACCATGCCGGTTCGAGAGATATCTTCGCCCGACACCGATCCTAGAAATTGCACCGGACCAGTCGCCGCTGGCGTGAGCTATTGTCTTGTATCGTGTCTTTGCGTGTGATGAGGACATCCCATTTATTGATACAACCGTTGTACCTACAGCTACACAAATACAAGGACCCATCACTCGAGCTCGTGCCAAGCAACTTAATTATCAGGTACTTTCGTTTCTTGGAACTATTCCTCATATACATGAGAATATGATGCTCCCTAAATAAGATGTGTTTGTTACACTTATGAATGATGGACCTAGCATGGACGAGAGGGACAAGCATTGGAGCATGATCATGCATGGAGATGGCAGCAAGCATATGCGGATTGAAGAGGACGCCATAAGTTGAAATTTCAGAACTTTGAAGCCACCATGATGAGGACATCCCTACAATTACACCTATTCAAGATTCTCCAGTTGTTACAAGGAAGGATCAGTCCAATGAGATTAGAATTGGACCCAATACAAGATTTCGTGCTAAGCTACTTGAACAACTGGTGAATTTGCTCCTAAACGAATCTGGTACTTTAATTGATGAGAACTTTATACTGCCCAAGTCTATGCATTTATGTATGATCACGTTCGTTGAAGAAACAAGCATGGCGCGAGGAGGAGAAGGGATACAAGAGGAGCCCAGCATGATGATCGCCCAAGGATGCGCAAGGGAGGAGTGGGAGGAAGGCGCAAGAGAAGATCATCAAGACAAAGGCAAAAGGATCTGCCACAACCGGAGTGTCCGACCGAGTCCACCGAGACTGTCTGGCCTAGCCAAGAGATGAACTGGCGTGAACATTCTATGTGCCAGTTTAGACACTACCCGGACACCACCCAGAAACTCTAAAGTTTCCGGCCAGACCGAACTGTCTGGCACACTCCACCTAGAGTGTCCGGCCTGACCGGACTGTCCGGCCGATATTGACCGGAGTGTCCGCCCGCCGACCGAATCTGGTCCGAGTCGGTTTGTACCAGTTTGAGTCGTTTGTGTTTAGTTTCGGTTTCTGGCCGCCCTAGCCTCCCTTATAAGCCCTGGCACGACCCCTAGTTAGGGTTTAAACCATGTTAAAATATTTTGGAGTTGTTTCTTTCATAGAACCTCTAGAATTACTTGTGATCGATTTTACCAACTGCAATTGAGTGTGATATGTTGTTCCACTGGGAATTAGTAGATTGCAAACTACCGTTCGTGGTCGAAGGCTATGTGCACAAGAGCATGGTCTTGTGAATATCCCATAGGGTTCGAGAGCTGTTGCATTGGCATCCGGGTTCGAGCGGGATAGTTCATAGCTATAGGCTAGTTATCTATCATCCACCATCATCATCGACACGTGCTTGCTGAGAAGATCGGGCCACCCCATATAAAAACATAATGAAGATTGAAGGCTTGGACGAAATATTCAAGAATATCACTTCGTAGATTTGTCCATAGCTTAATTTGGTGCTGCGTCACCTTTATTTTGGGTCAGGCCCATGTTATTTTCCTAGGATTTTTAATAGACACTTTTAGAGTCCGTATTTGAGGGGAAAAGGCCTTTTAGGGTTGGATTCGCCCACCATACCTATGGCTGGCTGAAACCACACCTTTTCCTCATTAAATATCCCCCATAGCCGTCACTTTAGACTCGGACTTTGTTTAGACTAAAAGTTAGCCATCATTGCAACTTCGCCAAGGCTTGTGTGTCGCAGAGACCTCCTATACTTTGCACCTATTCATGATCCCACGATTTCAATAAATCTTTCATGTTTATCCGCAATATCTTGATTGCAATATTAGTTCTTACTTGTTCTTGATTTCATGTAGGAATTAAGATCCTCGCTGGTCAGGCTGATCGTGCTTCTGCAAGATCGGTAACCTATAGGAGATTGGCCTAGCGATTGCATTGGTGCTCGTGCACGCACGTGCAGTCAGATCGTCAAGACCGAACTCCACCCAAATCGACTATCACCATCTCATCGAAAGGTCGTACACCTTTGCCCTATCAAGTGGTATCATATTTTAGGTTGCTCGGTGATATTTTACAGTTTTTCTAGTATAGATCTATTTTTTCTATAACCCATGAAAAAGCCGAAAATATAGTTATAGTTAGATCTGTCCCATCACCAATCTCCGCATTGCATTATCTTTTTAGTTTCTGCATCGTTGAATTTGTGTCTGCATCTTCTCGTCGAGTTGCTGGTCTTATTGTCTCGTCCCTTAGAGTTTCGAGTTTTAGTCACACTAGTCACCGCCGCCACGATCGCCGATCATCACCATGGCCATACATCCACCACCATATTCCGCCGACATATACCCTGTCACCATAAAACCCTAGACTCCGCCACCGCCTTCCTACCGCCACACGGATCTGATCACTTTTCATGTTGTGGCATGAGTTTGACTAGAGTTGTTATTTCCTTATTAGTTTTTTTGTTTCCTTCAATATTGTTTCTGTGATGTAATCTAATTCCGTCAGTCATGTTCCAGCCAAAAGTCTAGAAGGAGAGCGAAAAAGAAATTCATATGGAATAGCCTCCGAATTTTTTTCGTTTGGAATCGCCTCCGAAATTTTTTTCTAGCTATACTAATTTTCGTCCTTGGGGATCAGTTTTCTCCATCGGCCGTTATAGCGACATTTTTTTGTGCCTACGTGCTTTCCGGAGCACGGTTGAAAATTTTCGACAAAAAAATTTCGGGGCTATCCTGTTTTTAGATCTCGTAGATCAGTTCTAGACACTCGCCATCATAGTGATTTTGGACATCTCGGTTCGCTTTTCAGGGTGCTATATCATCATACCATTGCTTGTTGTGCTGCGTCGTGACATCGTTAGTGCTCTAGGCTCGCGTATCTAGTACGGTCTAGCCTAGGACCAGCACGGTACCATCGTTGAGCATTTTTTCAACTTTGCATTGCTGTTTTGATAATTTCTAACCCCTTTGCTAAGCCTTCCTAGATGATGTAGCCCGACCTACGATCGATACCACATCAAGGCCTCCAACTTGTGCCAAGTTGTCATGGACTCCAAAGGTGAATATGTTCCTCTATGCGAGCCCACTTTCTACACCATTGAATGGTATACTACTTCATACTCTGTCCTATGACCATGATAGGTCCACACCGACAAGAACGGAGGCAAGGGAGGAAGCCCGCGGACTCGCGCCCGACAAGATGGATGCTTGGAAGAAAAGACGGAAGAGGCAGAGCCAAACCGGTGAGTGCTCTAGCGCTGCCTAACCCACCGCCGGAATACCCGGCTCCAAAACCGGTGGACCGGAACCCACACCGACCAAACCGGCGCCAGAACAAGCAGATCGGAAAGCCATCCGGAACACGCTTCTGTACACCATCCCGGTGAAGGACCGGAATAACCGTCGATGACCAGAATTTCTGGCGCCAGATCCGGCGTGACCGGACTTATTGCCGGAAATGTCGTCTGCGCACGGATCTAGGTTTGATGCCTTGGAATATTCCCTTTACTTACCCTTTTGCCTAGTTTGTCCCCAAACTACCCCATGCTAGTGGCTGGACTGTAAATAGAGCTCCCACCCTCCATGTATCCCTAGGCATAGATGATAGACTAAAGAGACCCCTTTGTGGAATCTCTAGTTTTGCCTCATCCCCTTACCAAAGGGGACCGACTATCGTCACCACCTTGTTGGAGTTTGCATTGCGCCTCCCTTGTTGTACAAGTCCTACGTTTGCGAGTGCATGAGCGTAGTTGTCAAGACCCTCTCCAAGGTGTTATTCCCTCTCCACTTGGGATTGAGGGAGCACATTGACCGATATTTCCTTGCGAGGATTCTATCGGACCGATGGCTACCGGTGGGAGCAATCGGACTTGTATCGTGTGAGTTTTGCATGTGTTCATTGTGTTCTTCATGAGATGTGTGTCCGCTTCCGCTACCTTCTCCCTTCCCCTTGCTTTCTCATTGATTTGACCACAAGATCCGTGAAGATCGGGTCACCCACGAGGTTACCCCCAACATCTGGTATCAGCAGCTTTTGGTTGCCACGGATTTCACCTCGATTTGGTCTTTTCCCCATAAATTCGAAAATTTCAGTAAAAATAGCCCCGATTCGTGTTTTGGATCAATCTGTGATATGAGTGCGTTTTGGTAGGTTTTGATCCATGGATTACTTGCTAAGCTTGTTGATCCACCTTCCCCTGCATTTCCATGGCCTAAAATTCCTTGATTTATCCCTCGGGTCTGAAGTTTTCCATCAAGTTTTTCTGCAGAAAATCGCTTTTTTGCGTCTCGAACTCGTCCAGCGCCAGGTCCGATCGACTAATTCATCCACCAGAATTTTCGGTCAGAATTCCGGTAAAACCGGCTCCACTGCGTGAAATTCCGGTGCGAATTCCGGCCGACCGGTTTGGCCGCCAACAGCTTCAGCTCCACACCGTTTTTTAGCATAACTTTTGCATACGAATTCAGATTTTGGTGTTCTTTAGCTCATTTCGAAGAGGAGAAGGAGCTCTACATCATCATCCAAGTGGTTCATGCTATCTACTCCATACAAATTCCGTAAGCAACAAGGACTCCAACAACAAAGGGTGAAGATTGGCGAGGAAAGGTATAAAAATTCTGTGACTTCTCCCCACTTGCTTTACTTTGTGAGCTACACTATCTTTGCGGTCAACAAACACCTATTAAGACTACTTCCTCCTATGATTTCTTGGGCTATGCACATTTGATACTTGTAGAATTCCGAGGAAAAGTTGTGGGTGCTATCTCATATAGTTACCTTGTATAGTTGTTGGCATAAGAGGCAAGTGAAAAAGAAAAATAAAGAAAAAGTGAAAAAAATAGTAAAAGGGAAAGAAAAAGAAAATAAACAAACAAACAAACAAGTGCCTCATAGGAAGGGAAGCGCAAGATCGATGAAAATAAAATAAGTGGTATTTATTGTGCATATCTTGTAGCCCACCAATTTTATTGCAATCAAACTAGCGTCTCTCCTTGCACTTGTGCGACACGAGCTTATTGTCTTTGCTAGGTAATCATTTGGTTCTTATCTCACTTTATCCGTCGCAAAAGTCCCACTTATCCCACCATGTGGGATTCGTTGTACATAATTCCTATCTTATGGATTGACTTGTTTTGCTTTATGATAATCGTGGTTCTTTACTTGCCATTACAATATCTTGATTTTGGATTGTTCTTGGACATGCCACCCTCCATACCTATCCACCATAAGCTTCATGTGTGTGTTTTTAGTGGTTAGTTGGTTTTGGTGTTCCGCGTGAACTTCACTTTACTTGGTTTTGATTGCTCTCAAGTGTTCCACTTGCACGATACTATCTTGACGTTGCATCCCTAACCCCTATCACTTCCATATACACCACTTGGTCTTGTGAATCATATCTACGGACTCTGGAACCGAGGATGATATCTATGAAGAATCCATGACGAGCCACCATGACTATGGATCCACAAGTATAGAGGACATGACGGAGCACTACACCGACAATGGCTTCACATGCTTTGAGGACCCGAAGCACTACACCTACGACGACTCCACATGCATGGAAGGCATGGAGCTCGTCATCAACTATGTCTCCTCAGGCATGGAAGACTTGGAGATCTACATCAACAATCGCTCCTCGTGCATGGAGTAGATGGAGCACTACACCGATAATGGCTCCACATGCTTGGGTGATATGGAGTACTACATCAACAACGACTCCCAAAGCATGGCCGACTCCGAATGCAACAACGACGATGCATCACCAAGCATGGAGGACATGGCCATGAAGAATACCTCCACCACATGGAGATGGAGGACTACTACACCAAGCAAGAGGAGGCGCATCATCAAGAAACCATGACCTTCAAGGCCAAGCGTGCCACACCAAAGGGAACCACCTACTTCGATGATCCACCTCCAAGGCGTCAAGCGCCACCAGTTACATGGCGTCATGCGCCACCATCTCCAAGGCAATGAGCGCCATCACCTCCAAGCCATCATGCGCCACCATCTCCAAGGCGCCAAGCACCACAACCTCGCAGGTGTCAAGTGCAACAACCTCCAAGGCATCAAGTGCCACCTACTCCAAGAAAAGTGGTGCCAAAACATCATATTCCACACAAGGCGCCACGAAGCATGAACCTTCATCGACATACATTGTCTCGTGATCATCGCTAACATCAAGAGGATACAAGACGTCGTTTAGGGCATCTTTGCCATGAAGATGGAGAATACATGTTGAGCACCATCCATAATGCTCAATCAAGCTCAAGAAGGCACCACCATCACAAGAGGAATGCTAAGGAAAAGGATCATCGCCGCGAGCATCATTTGGATGACCAAGTGCTTCACCAACATAAACCTTCGGCAAGGCACGCCAATAACCTCGGTCGACACCATCACCATAAGGTACCTTCCTCTACTAGTGCCACCACCAAAATAGCACCAAGAGCAATCCTTCTTCCACGCCATGAATCTTCAACGCCAAAACTTCAAGTTCAAGATGAAGTGTCCAACTACAAGAGCTTCAATGCAACTTCTTCTCCAAGCACTCCAAGAATGTCATACGAGCAAGAGATGGACCTCTACTTTGCCAAGTTGGATGAGGCCATCAAAAATATGACCCCCCATGAGATTGAAGAAAACAAGTTGCTTTGCCAACAATTGGATGCAATGGCGACGATGGTGTCAAGGACCAATACTTCCGATATGAGTGCCACCACCACGATGGCACCCAAAGTACAAGACAGCGACAAGGTCGAGAATGGTGAGAATGGGATCTTCCCTTCACCAAAGGAGGCGCATGGAGTTGAGAACACCGAGCCTATCCCTACATGCGTGAGTGATGATGTGATACCAATCCCATGTGAGTATAAGAGCCACTTAGCCCACTTGAGTGAAAACAAGAGTGAGATGAGCGACTCCACCATACGTGAGATTGACTGTTTCCACTTTGAGGGCATGAGTGATACACCGAGTGAGTTTATAGTGGTAGTTGATAGGTCTTGTGAGATCACTTTGATTTCTAACGACGTACCCTCTACCTCTAGTGTGTTTTCTCATGATGTGCTAGGTGCCATGGATCAAGAAGTGCCAAGCTTGGAGACGATGATGCCTTCGACAAAGAAGATGTACAAGGTGGATGAAGATGATTCCATCCCCATATTGGATGAAGAAGTCGCCCACATGGAGGCCAACACTATCACAAGATTGACATCAGTTAAATTTCGGTGTGCCTGCCGACAATGTTGCCGGACAAAATAAAATACCGGAACCGGAACAAGCTTGACCGAAAACTGTCCACTTCTCTGAACCCCGAGTTCAGCGAAGAATTCCTTTGAGTTTCATTCTTGCGAAAACTAGTTTGTGGCTTTATTACTATCCTATACTTATGCCATGCTTTACTGCTTTATTTATGATTGTGCGTGGAGCACTTGTACTGTTTAGTACTTGTGACACGTTTATGTTGTATCAACAAGCCCAGTCATACTTTCGGGTTCCTAGTCGTTTACCGCCATCGACACAAACCCTGGGTCCATCTCGAAGCCGGCCAACTTTGTTGCGGGTAGCTTTGTGGGGTGGCCTCCTGAAATAATTTATGAATCATGTGAATGCATTGTCGTGAGACCTCGTTGTGTTTTATTTGGTTCTTCCCGAGGTTGATCATGTGTGTTTTGCTATTTGTGCATCCCTGCAGGGTAAATCTTTCTAAAAGCCGTGTCCACGGTTATGGACGACTTGGAGCACAGTTTCTCAATCATAGACAAGCATAACTAAAGTACCGCCTTTAATTTAACTAAGACATGACTAGTAAATAGTGCAATACTCATGGAATGGTTAATAAAATTGCCTACGGATGGGATGTTCTTCCGCCTTCTCGTAGGTAAGCGAGAAGGAGGGTGAGCGATGTTTATTTATGTTGCTTGTATAACTATTGTTATTAATTAACGGGCGTCCATCCATCTCTGGTTGGGCGGATGTGTAGCGAGTCTCTATAGCTCTTTGTAGATGTTATATTTTTGCTGCAATTGTGTCACCCCCAGGTTGTTCCCTTTAGATGCATTAAGACTTGCTGAGTACCCCTAGGGTCTCACACGATAAATATTTGGTTCAATTGGATAGGTATACTCTCAGGAAGGTTTCTAGGTTGAGGAGACGAATGATGGTGGCAATGACCATCAGGTGTAGAGATTCCGGGGATGGAGATCCATGAGATCTGTGGGCGGGATGTGCTTATTTTTAGGGCATATTATGCCAATTTGCTTCTTATTCGTACTCGGATCATGTTTTCCGCTTCCGCTTGATACTCTATTGCATGATGTATGAGGATGTATACTAAACTATTATATGTATCTACGACATTTGAATCTTGCCGTATGGCGTTGAATATTGCTATTTCTATTGTTTCTAGATGGTCTGACTCTGATGTCTATTGTAAGTCGCAGACATACATACTCATTTGTATATGTCGTGGTCGCGTTACCTGTCGACTATGTCGCTCGCTCTTCTCCCGATGTTCTTGAAAGTGGATAGGGTGATCGGCCAGTACCATGCCCTGCTCTGCTTTGACGGGCCTACACATGCGTGACCTTGGGCCTCTGTGGTAGAATCCCTTATCCACTTTTGGGTTCATCCAGGCTCGTGCTTCGAGCGTAGGGTCCGAGGTATTACAATAGCCCAAATAGCTTTCTTAAATTATGGAGATTTTGATGATTGCCATGATAAGCATGTTCCCCACTTGCATACTCACCTTGCATCTATTTTACACTTAATTGACATTAACCGTGATGTGCACAAGAAGACATACGTCATGATGAATGATGTGTTTCTCTACCATGCACACACGTTCTTCCTTTTATCTATGATGTGTGTAGGTACCCGCATAAGAATGTCAACCTCACTTGAGCATGAGATGACAAAAAGATCTCTAGAGAGCATCCCACAAGTGAGTTCAAGATCGAACCCAGCTCTGATACATTTTGCATGCTTTACATCTTTCATGTTGAAAAATTGCTCTTTCCTATGGTTAGCTTGCAAGCATGTTAATGGTATTCTTTCACCTTATGACAATCATGTTTCTTTGCTATTGGATATTGATGCTTTGTGTGCTGCAACAAAAAATTTAAACAATTTCTCTTTTCGATGTTTTGTGTGCAACCATAATGCCATTATGAGCATGTATTGTCATGAGACCTTCCAAGTATCTTGTATTGTTGTTGAAACAAACATAAGGACCACTTGCTCTTTTATATGATTTTTTTGCAAACATGTTGGTTTTGCTTCTGCGTGTGATACTCATACCCCCATGATATTTGTTTTTGATGATTTGTGTATGGCATCCAACATATTGAACAATTTCTCTTTCCAATGGTTGGTTTGCACACATAATGATGTTGTTTTGAATGTCCTTCATCATGTGTTTTTGCCGAATTCTCCTATTCTTGCATCAAAGATGTTGATCAATATTTTAGCCAATTGCTTTGAGTGCCACACTAATATGCTATATGGAGTTTTCAAGTTCCCACATTTGGATGATGTTCAAACGATTTCCATGCAGTTTGACCTTGCATATGCATTTCATTTGCTATACTTGAGTTGTTCTAATAGTGTTGTGAACAAGAATGGACATGCCGCAAATGACATGCTCCTCTATCACACACAAACATATGTTTCTTGGTCTTTGTTGTGTGAATGTACAATTGCGTACATGTCAACCTCTACCAACCAAGAGTTGACAAGAAGCACCATAGAGAGTTACCTATGGATTCCCTTCATCGAGATATCTCTACACCATAAGGTGACTTCCTTCCACTTGAGGAATCATGCTATAATCTTCATGAATTGGCTACTCTTTGAGTGTTGCTTCCCTTTTGTTGTGACCTTAGGCTTCATGGAAGGTGAAGGAACATTGAAGGGTTGTCAACTCAATCTTCCCGAGGATGATTATATGGTGAACCCCAGGATCAAGAACGTCTTTCGACCTCTTCTACTTTGTGATGAGCATGTAGAGTCGAGGACGAATCTTTTTGAAGGGGGGAGCTGATGTATCCCGACCTACGGTCATTACCACATCAAGGTCTCCAACTTATGCTAAGTCATCATGGACTCCAAAGGTGAATTTGTTCCTCTATGCGAGCCCACTTCCTACCCTATTGAATGGTATACTACTTCATACTCCATCCTATGACCATGATAGGTTCACACCGGCAAGCACGGAGGCAAGGGAGGAACCCCGAGGACTCACGCCCGATAAGACGGAGTCTTGGAAGAGAAGACGGAAGAGGCATAGCCAAACCTGCGAAGGCACCGGTGATGCCGAACCCACCGCCGAAATTCCCGGCTCTAGAACCGGCGGACCGAAACTGGCGCCGACCAAACCGGCGCCAGAACCGGCGGACCAGAAATCCATCCGGAATACACTTCTGTACACCATCCCGGTGAAGGACCGGAATTTCTGTTGCTAGATCCGGCGCGACCGGACTTATTTTCAGAAATGCCGTCTACGCACGGATCTGGGTTTGATGCCCTGGAATATTCCCTTTACTTTCCCTTTTTCCTAGTTTATCCCCAAACTACCCCCATTATAGTGGCTGGCCTATAAATAGAGCTCCCACCCCCTCATGTATCCCTAGGCATAGATGATATACTAAAGACACCCCTTTGTGGAATCTCTAGTTTTGCCTCATCCCTTTACCCAAGGGGACCGACTATCGTCACCACCTCGTTGGAGTTTGCATTGCGCCTCCCTCGTTGTACAAGGCCTACGTTTGCGAGTGCGTGAGCGTAGTTGTCAAGACCCTCTCCAAGGTGTTCTTCCCTCTCCACTTGGGATCGAGGAAGCACGTTGACCGATCTTTCCTTGCGAGGATTCTATCAGACCGGTGGCCACCAGCGGGAGCAATCAGCCTTATATCACGTGAGTTTTGCATGTGTTAATCATGTTCTTCACGAGGTGTGCGTCTGCTTTTGCTACCTTTTCCCTTTCTCCTTGCTTTCTCATCAATTTGACCACGAGATCCGTGAAGATCAAGCCACCCATGAGGTTAGCCCTCAATATCAGAGCTCCACAGATTTCTCCACGCGGATTGTGTCGATCCATGGTAATACCTCGGTTCAATCTCTGAAACCACTGATCTTTGCAGTTGCACATCACCTTTTCCTACTGTTTGGTAAGAACTTGTAAGAGCTTTGTATATTTCTTGATGGATTACGCGTGTTTCCACCATATTTCTATACTTATAAGCATATAGACATGTGCTTTCAAGGACTAACCATGGTAGATATACCTCTTGAACCGACGAACATGATGAATGAAGAGATGCATGCTCACTTCACCAAGCTATTGGTACAACATGCACAAAATGTTGATTCAAGACTAGAGAATGTTGACCTCATGCTCAAGGAAACCATTGATAAGATAGAAAGACTAGAGAAATCCTTCAATGACAAGCTCGATGCCAAGTTTCAGGAGATCCTCACCAGGTTACCTGCACCTACACCTGCACCTGTGGCTGCACCACGTCCTCAGCGCCGTCTACCTGACCATGTGGGACTTGCGCGACGAGTACCACTCGCAGGACACCATACTGCGGGTCGTATGCTCCTGCAGCAGCTACACCACCTGAGGCTCCAACTCTCGAAGCTGCCGCACCAACTGCCAAAGCTGCTGCACCACAAGCAAGACGAAGGATATACAATGCCGCAAATGTTGGGGATATGTTCATATTGAGAGGATGTGCACAACACAACATGTTATGATGGTGTGCGATGATGGTGAATATGATTCAGCAAGTGATTTTGATGAAGATACATTAGATCTTATTGATGCACGTGATGGGGATAATTCTGATTCTAAAGAAGAGACAGAAGTAATGGGAGCTGAAACTGTTGATCAATACAAGAGCTTAGTTGCACAACGTGTGTTGAGTGTGCAATTGAGCAAAGCTGAGCATGATCAACGCCACAACTTATTCCAAACATGAGGCATTGTCAAGGAAAGAGCTATATAGATCATTATTGATGGAGGGAGTTGTAATAATCTTGCTAGTGTTGACATGGTAGAGAAGCTTGCTCTCCCAACAAGACAATGCACACATTAATATTACATCCAATGGATTAAGAGTTCTCGTAAGATCACGATACGCGTGCATTTTACTATTGGTACATATTCTGATTTTGTTCATTGTGATATTGTGCCCATGCAAGCTTGTTCTTTGTTACTTGGTAGACCTTGGCAATTTGATAGAGAATTTGTTCATAATGGTAAAACTATTCAATATTCTCTTATGTGTGATGGGTAGAAAAATGGTCTCAAAACTATGACTCCTGAACAAATTTTAAAAGATGATCTTGCTAGAGCTAGTAGAGCTAAATTGAGGACAAACACAAAAGTGAGAATCAGATTGTTGCTGAAGATTTTGTACCACCAAAGACCACTAAATATGATTCTAAACATGCAACTGAAATTTGTTTGAAGGGTCCATGTATGCTTGCAAATAAAATTGATATTGCTGAACTAGATGTGAACAATACTCAATGTTATCATTTGAGCTTTTGTTTTCATTTGAGGATTTGCCTCCTTATTTGCCACCTGCTATTGCTAACCTTTTGCAGGAATATGAGGATGTTTTTCTAGCTGAGATGCCACCAGGATTACCTCCTATTAGAGGAATTGAGCACCAAATTGATTTAATTCATGGTGCCACATTACCCAACTGTGCACCATATAGAACCAATCCTGAGGAGACAAATGAGATACAACGCCAAATTCAGGAACTACTTGACAGAGATCACATTTGTGAGTCCCTTAGCCCTTGTGTTGTTCCTATTATTTTGGTACCTAAGAAAGATGGTTCTTCGTGCATGTGTACTAATTGTAGAGTTATCAATAATGTTACTATTCATTGTCGTCATCCTATTACACGTTTAGATGATATGCTTGATGAATTTAGTGGCTCTACCATGTTTTCTAAAGTTGATTTGCATAGTGGTTACCACCAGATTCGTATGAAATTGGGAGATGAATGGAAAATAGCATTTAAAACTAAGTTTGGTTTACATGAGTGGTTAGTAATGCCGTTTGGTTTAACTAATGCACCCAACACATTCATGAGATTAATGAACGAGGTTTTACGTGCTTTCATTGGACGTTTTGTGGTAGTTTACTTTGATGATATTCCGATTTATAGCAAATCTTTAGAGGATCATTTGGAACATTTGTGTGCTGTTTTCAATGCTTTACGCGATGCATGTTTGTTTGGTAATCTTGAGAAGTGCATGTTTTGCACCGATTGAGTTACATTTCTTGGCTATGTTGTTACATCACAGGGTATTGAAGTGGATCCAACCAAGATTAAAGCAATTGATAATTGTTCGCAGCCCAAGACGGTCACACAAGTGAGGAATTTTCTTGGCCTCGCTGGTTTTTATAGGCATTTTGTCAAAGATTTTGGACCAATTGCTGCACCGCTGAATGAGCTTACAAAGAAGGATGTGCCCTTTGTTTGGGGCGATGCACAACAACAAGACTTCATGATATTGAAAGATAAGTTAACACATGCTCCATTACTCCAACTTGCTGATTTTACTAAGACTTCTGAGCTTGAATGTGATGCTAGTGGAATTGGTTTGGGAGGTGTGTTATTACAAGAGGGTAAACCTGTTGCATATTTTAGTGAGAAATTGAGTGGGGCTAGTCTGAACTATTCTACTTATGATAAAGAATTATATGCGCTAGTTCGGACATTAGAAACTTGGCAACATTATTTGTGGCCTAAAGAATTTGTTATACATTCTGATCATGAATCTTTGAAGCATATTCATAGTCAAGCTAAGCGGTTGAATTTATTGAGTCTTTTCCTTATGTTATCAAACACAAAAGGCGTAAAGATAATGTTATTGCTAATGCTCTGTCGTGCCGTTATACTTTGTTATCTCAACTTGACTTCAAAATATTTGGATTGGAAAGGAACAATATGCACATGATGCTAAATTTAAAGATGTGTTGCAGAATTGTAGAGATGGTAGAACATGGAACAAATCCGTATTCAATGATGGATTTGTGTTTCGCGCTAACAAACTATGCATCCCAGATAGTTCCGTTTGTTTTTTGTTGTTATAAGAGGCGCATGGAGGAGGACTAATGGGTCACTTTGGTGTAAAGAAGACGGAGGATGTTCTTGCTGCACAATTATTTTGGCCACGCATGCGTCGAGATGTTGAGAGATTCGTGGCACGCAACACTACTTGTCAAAAAGCTAAGTCCTACCTTAATCCACACGGTTTATATATGCCTCTTCCTGTTCCTAGTGTCCCTTGGGAGGATATTTCTATGGAATTTGTTTTGGGATTGCCTCATACACAGAAGTTAAGGGATAGATTTTTTTTGTTGTGGATCGGCTTTCTAAGATGGCACACTTTATTCCTTGTCACAAGACTGATGATGCTTCACATATTGCTGATTTGTTCTTTCATGAAATTGTTCGTTTACATGGTGTGCCAAATACTATAATTTCTGATCGTGATACTAAATTTCTTAACTACTTTTGGAGATGTTTATGGGCTAAGTTGGGGACAAAATTGTTGTTTAATACTACATGTCATCCCCAAACTGATAGACAAACTAAAGTAGTCAATAGAACTTTGTCTACTATGTTGTGGGCTATTTTAAAGAAGAACTTAAAATTGTGGGAAGAGTGTTTACCTCATATTGAATTTGCTTGTAATCATTCACTGCATTCTACCACAAAGATGTGCCCATTTGAGATTGTGTATGGTTTTGTTACTCGTGCACCTATTGATTTATTGCCATTACCTTCTTCGGTGCAAAATAATTTGGATTCTACACAACATGCTGAAATGATATTAAAATTACATGAGACTACTAAAGACAACATAGAACACATGAATGCTAAGTATAAACTTGCTGGGGATAGAGGGAGAAAGCATGTTGTGTTTGATGTTGGTGATCTTTTTTGGTTGCATTTGTGCAAAGATCGTTTCCCTGATTTGCGCAAGTCTAAGTTAATGCCACATGTTGCTGGTCCTTTTAAGGTGTTAGAGAAAATAAATGATAATGCATATGAACTTGAGCTACCTGTAGCTTTTGGTACGGTTATTCCTACATTTAACATTGCATATTTGAAGCCTTACTTTGGTGAGGAAGATGAGATTGCGTCGAGGATGACTTCAATTCAAGAAGGGGAGCATGATGAGGACATCCCATCTATTGATACAACCATTGTACCTACAACAACACAAATACAATGTAACACCCCGTCCACTCCTGGGCCCGGGGGGTGTCACTCCTGGCAGCTTAATAGGATATCTAGACTAGCCCCACAGACCAACACTAGTCTTTTCTGCGCACTTTGTCCTCACTCGTGTGCACCCGTTTACCCACTTCCCGGTTGGTCACCCATCCTAGAATTGCTCTAGGCCAAGCACGCTTAACCTTAGAGTTCTTTTCGAATGAGCTTCCGGAAAAGAAGTTGCAACTTTTTGATATGGGTATCCTATCAATCCTATTAAGCCATGTGCCTGGATCTCACATACAAGGACCCATCACCCGAGCTCTTGCCAAGCAACTTACTTATTAGGTACTTTCGTTTATTAGAACTATTCCTCATATACATGAGAATATGATGCTCCCTAAATCAGATGTGTTTGTTACTCTTAGGAATGATGGACCTGGAATGAACGAGAGGGACAATAATTGGAGCATGATCATGCATGGAGATGGCAGCAAGCATATGAGAATTGAAGAGGACGCCACAAGTGGAGATTTCAGAATTTTGAAGCCACCATAATGAAGATTGAAGGCTTGGACGAAATATTCAAGAATATTACTTCGTAGATTCGTCCATAGCTTAATTTGGTGATGTGTCACCTTTATTTTGGGTCAGGCCCATATTATTTTTGCAGGGTTTTTAATAGCCACTTTTTAGAGTCCGTATTTGAGGGTAAAAGGCTTTTAGGGTTGGATTCGGCCACCGTACCTATTGCTGGCTAAAACCCCACATTTTCCTCCTTAAGTATCCCCCATAGCCATCACTTTAGACTCGGATTTTGTTTAGACTAAAAGTTAGCCATCATTGCAACTTTGCCAAGGCTTGAGTGTCGCAGAGACCTCCTATACTTTGCACCTATTCAGGATCCCACGATTTCAATAAAGCTTTCATCTTTATCCACAGTATCTTGATTGCAATATTAGTTCTTACTTGTTCTCGATTTCAGGTAGGAATTAAGACCCTCGTTGGTCAGGCTGATCGCCCTTCTGAAAGATCGGTAACCTCCAGGAGATTTTCCTAGCGATTGCATTGGCACTCATGCTCACACGTGTAGTCAGATCGTCAAGCCCGAACTCCACCCAAATCGAATATCACCATCTCATCGAAATACTGGACACCTTTGCCCTATCAGCATGTGTGTGTTCATCGAGTTCTTCATGCATGAGTTCATGGTTTTCATCCCCTTCCTCTTCCCCTCGCACCTCCCTCTCAATTTCCATAGGGATTTGTGACAGATCGGGTACCCCCGAGGTTAGCCCTCAACATATTGGTATCAAGAGCTTCGTTGCTCATGAATTTCCCCACCAATTTTTCTTATATCCACCATAAATTCAAAAATCCCAAAAAAAGAGCCCCAAATTTTCCTTTGGATTGATCTCTTGATTTGGAGTGTTATTTGTGGTTTTGATCTGACCAAATCTTGTCTTAGGTGTTGGTCCAGCTTTACCTTATGTTTTCCCAGTCCAATTTAGTTAGTTTTTGTGGGTTTGAGGCCCAAGGCATGGAATTCCACTCAAGAACACGAGCTGTTCAAGCAGAAAACCTGACCCGGGAGTCTCCAGCTGCAGCCCCCGGAGTCTTCGGCCACAGAACCTGGAGTCTCCAGCCCTAGATGCCCAATTTTGTCAGTTTTTTGCCTCTTCTCCGTTTTGGCTAATTTTTCCTCTGTTTGTTTGTGTCCCGTGTGCGTGTCATGAACTAACAAAAGGCTTCCGCATCAACTCCATTCGTGCTCATCGACACCATGGCACCCGAACATCCTCCCGTACCATGAGTTCCATGAATTTTGCAATGCTCTTGAGTCGCAACAAGATGAATAGTTTGGTGAAACACAAGCCGAGTTCAAGAGCATCGACAACCGCTTCGACGACCTTCAAAAACAAATGCATGATATGCAGCAAGGATTCTCCAACCTTCATCAAGAGGCGAGGGCCATGCACATCAACTTCGCCAACCAAAACAAAGCACTACAAAGGTCGATGGCCGAGCTCACGTGAAACACAAGACCGTCGCGTCAAGCTCATTTGAGTGCATCAAACTCGTCACGTCACCATTCTCATCTTCATCAAGATCCTCATCCAAGTGCTCCAAGACGCAATGACGCCCCCGTGGCTGAAGATGGAAGTTCTTCGCACTATGTACCTTCCCCGTGGCATGCCACAATGTCAAGATATGATGGTGATTTCTCCTCAAGGCCCCAAGCAAGGCGAGAAGGACACCATCATCACGCAAGGGAACTAGTGATCCAACAATAGCAACCACAAGTGAAACCTTGAGTGCAACCTCAAGTACACTGTCATCGTCCATGAGACATTCTTGACACAACAAGTGATGACTCCAACTTGGAGGAATAGGCTCGTCGTCGACACGAATCTCTCCAAGATCCTCCTCTTCATCATCACCATCATGAACGTCCATGCTGCCACCATGGTCACCATGACGAGCCTCCTCCACAACATCAAGACATGGAGCAGCGCATGGTAAATGTGGAGATCCACCAACCACGTCAAGAGGCTCGAGATCATGATCGTCACCAAGAGGCCCATGTGCCCAACCCACGTCACCAACCGAGAAACAAGCCTCCTCCTCATCCACAACCACGTCAAGAGGCTCCATATCATCAACACCCTCGTGAGTCCCAAGCGCCTCAACCTCACAATCAATCGCACCAAGAGCAAGAAAAAACTCCTCAAAAACATCATGAGAACCAAGTTCCACCTCCCCAAAATGAGGCTCCTCAACCACCAGGTCACCAAGCTCGTCGCAATGATTGCATGGAAGACAGACCGTCACCATCATGGAAACCACCACCACCGTGACCGCAATGAGGAAAAAACCTTTGGCAAGATCAAGTTCACGATGCCCAAGTTCACCGTTTCAAATGATCCTTAAGAATACCTCTCATGGGAACTCAAGGTCGACAAGATCTTCCGTATGCACAACTATAGTGATGATAAGATGGTCGCCATGGCGTCGCTTGAGTTTGATGATTACAACAACCTTTGGTGGGAATAAGTTCAAGTTTCTCGTGACGCAAGAGAAGAGCTTCCAATCACAACTTGGCATGCCATGAAGGCTCATATGAGATCCCACTTTGTTTCTATGTACTACACGTGTGACCTCTTCAACAAGCTACAATCTTTTATTCAAGGGACAAAGACCGTGGAAGAGTACTTCAAGCAAATGGATCTCAACATGATATGCGCCAACAATGATGAGCACAAAGAGAAAACTATGGCACGTTTCCTCATTGGCTTGAACCATCCAACCAAGCGCATCGTCGAGTTCGAAAAGTACAACACCATGCTTGAGCTTGTGCACATTGCAACAAAAGCCGAGCATCAAGTAAAAGAGGACATCAAATACAACAAGCCCAAGATGTAGTTCACCTACAAGCAAGCTTCAACCGCTACACCAACAAACTTCAATAGAATCTCCTCAAGTACCTCCAAGCCTTCCTTCAATCCCACACTTCCTCAAGGAAAACTGCCCCCAAGTGGTAAGCATGCAAAGGATGACCCGCCATTCAACGACAAATGCTACAAGTGTGGAGCAAAGGACACAAGTCGGCCACTTGTGGAAACAAGAAAATATTGTTCATCCATGACAATGGCGATGAGGAATACTTGAGTGAAGATGAATTTTATGCAAGAGTCAAAGAAGCAATGACAAGGAAACGTGTGGAAGATGATCAAGAACTTCGCATGTGTGAACATGACGCAAGTCCATCGCTTGTCGTCACAAGGATCTTGACTACTCAAGCCCAAGAACATGAAGATCAAAGATCCAACATCTTCCAAACATGTGCCGACATCAATAGGAAATCTATCAAAGTGATCATCGATGGAGGGAGTTTCCACAACCTTGCAAGCACCAAGTTGTGTGAGAATCTCAATCTCACCCTCCATCCGCACAAGCACCCCTACCATGTCCAATGGGCTAAGTGACCAAGGGTCCGTGAACATCAAGCACACCATCTCGGTAACATTCTCAATTGGCACATACAAAGACATGGTGGAGTGTGATGTAGTTCCCATGATAATTTGCCACATGTTGCTTGGTCGACCATGGAAATTCAAAAAAGGTGCTCTACGTGATGGTTGCACAAATGTGTACCCCTTCAAATGACTTAACAAGACATGTGTTTTGCAACCAATGACTCCTAGCCAAATAATTGTGGACAATGCCAAGGCTTTAGTGAGGGTGCAAACCACAACACCTATTTGCGAGAAGAGCGGTGAGCGAGAGAACTACCATATAGCGAGTGAGAGCCACAAGCCTAACTCGAGTGAAAAACTAAGCGTGTTCTTCTTGCCACTAAAACTGAGATGAGAGATGTGAGGAATAACCCATCCATCTTGCACTACGTCCTCATTTGCAAAACACTAGCACAAGGAACTAATTACTTGACCAATATTCCTCCCTCTTTGATGGATATTTTGCAAAAATTCAAAGATGTGATTCCCGGAGAGCTCCCTCATGGACTTCCTCCTCTTCGTGGAATCGAGCATCGAATTGACCTCATGCTCGGCGCACCTCTTCCAAAACGTGCCGCCTACCACACGAACCCAGAGGATACGAAGGAGATAGAATCCCAAATAAACCAACTCATCTCCAAAGGTTTGATCCAAGTAAGCACTAGTCCAAGCGCGGTACCCGTAATTCTTGTCCCAAAAACGGATGATAGGTTGTGGTTATGCAAGGACTACCGTCCGATTAATGCTATCACCGTATGTTATAGGCATCCTATACCACGTCTTGATGACATGCTTGATGAGTTGTGTGGAGCCACTATTTTCTCCAATCTTTGTAGTAGCTACCATCAAATACGAATGGTGGAAGGTGATGATTGGAAAACCGCCTTCAAGACCAAACTTGGTCTCTATGAATGATTGGTCATGCCTTTTGGCTTATCTAATGCCCTGTCCACCTTCATGCGCCTTATGAATCATATTTCGATGTTAATCTTCTAGACCAAACTTGCATTCTATCATTGGAAAAGGTGTTGTTGTCTATTTCGATGATATACTTGTTTATAGCAACTCACGTGAGGAAAATGTTACACATGTCAAGGAGGTCTTGAAATCCTTCGACATGAGAAGCTATATGCTAATCTTCCCAAGTGCACTTTCGCTAAAGACAAGTTGATTTTCCTTAGTTTTGTTGTTTCTTGCAATGGCATTGAAGTTGATATTTCTAAAGTCAAAGACATTTGAGATTGGCCCATGCCCACAAATGTGAGTGAACTTCAAAGTTTTCATGGGTTGTCCAGTTTCTATCATCGCTTTGTGAAAGACTTCTCTACAATTGCTTTCCCCTCAACAAGTTTACCAAAAAGGATGCCACCTTCGTGTTGGGCAAAGCACAACAACATGCTTTTGATGAGCTTAAAAAGAGGCTAACTGAAGCACCTCTTCTCACATTACCAGATTTCACAAAAACTTTCGAGATAGAGTGTGATGCTAGTGGTATTGGAAGAACCAAATATCGTTTTCCACCCGCACGAAAGTGCCTGGTGGGCGTCCTTGAATCGTTTCTATGCGGGTTTGGTGGGAAGTGCTAAAACATGCATAGGGCCGATTCGAGGGTGTTACAAAGTGGTATCAGAGTTCAGCCGCTGTGATACCCCACTGGTCCAGCCTGTAGGATAACCTAGCTAACGGCCGATGTAGAGTGTCAAAACAATTTTGATAATGGGTAGGATAGATCTGAGTAGGTCTGTTTTTGCTCCTTACCCCTATACTATTCTCCTCTTACCTTTGCGTGTTTTGAATCTGCTCTATTACCTTTCTTCTAGTCTAGGATTTCTCGTGGTTGGGTTTTCGTCGTACCTTCAGGGTGTTGCTTCCTCCTTTGGTAACGGTGCTTCTACATCCGGTCTTCATGCTATCTGAGGAATCCTTCATCCATTGGACTTCTCTTTGTTCCTTCTTGTGCCTTCCGGTGTTTTCCAACACGACGACCTCATCTCCATCAGATCTGATGAAGAGCCTGCATCACTCCTTTGTTTCCGAACATCGCTTGTCAAGATCTTCAGTCTGAATTTCGAGAATGGGTTGCATGCTTTTCTACTACATGTGCGGAGTAATAGTTTGGGTGTGTGATGGATTGGCCCCCATTCTGACTAATCATTCTATTCTCTCTTGTATATTGAAGTGGATTAGATTGCACTTATTCTCCCCTCTCATGGAAGTTAGAGGTGGCCTTTTCTTTCGATACCTGTACCTTCGTCTTTGTTTCTCAGGAGTGTTCTCTCGATGAACATGAACAACGCCCTCTTGTTGGTGGTGTCGCCGATTTCAAGATGGAGCAAGAATCTTTGTTAGTGGTGTCGCGAGGATCTACACGAAGCGAGCAGATTTGGATCGTCGGCTTTCTTCCCTGTACCATGAGGCGGATCTCGAGGGCGAGATCCATTGTTAGTCGTGTTGAATTGTAGTACCCCGATAAAACCACTACTAGAAAATCGCATGTTGTTTTCATTTTGTGCATCATCATGACCGCGTGCTCATGTCATCATGCCTCATTGCATTTGAGCATTGTCATATCATTATGCATCTTTGTGCCTAAAACTATTTCCAAAATCCTATCTTTGTTTTCTAAATACCCCCTCTCTATTTCAAATGTAAAACCCCGGTCTTTTCCCGATCTTTTATTTGTCTAAAAACTATTTACAAAAATATTCTAAATTAAAAATAAAAAAATAAAAGTATTTTTAGGGGGAGGCAGCCAACCGACCAGGCCTAAGTGGCCCAGTCGGCCAGCCACCTACCACCCCAGCAAGAACCTACCCCAAACCCTAGTCTCAGCCGCACACACACGCCTCGCGAGACACACGGCATACACACACGGTACACAGGAGCTACGCCCCTTCCTCGACAAGATCCTGGTCCCACCTCGCAGACGCACCGTCCGCCCCGCTCCCTCGCATCTCTCCCACCCCAACGCTCCTCCCACCAACCACCTCGTCCCTCCCCATAGCCCTCGCTCTCTCTCTGCCGCATCCCCGCGTCTACCGGCCGCAGAGCCTGCCGCCAAACCCCGGACCCCGGACCAACCTCTCCTTCCACCCTTGCTGCCAGCGGAGACCACCGCCCCTCTGCGTGTCCCTAGAGGGTTGTTGACCCCGGCCCGAGCAACGGCGTGACCTGGCCCCTCTCTGCCTCGGCACGCCTCTCGCCGGCCGCACCAAGCCTGTCGTGCGCCCGGGCCGGCGCCCCGCTCGTCCGTGCTCCTGTTTCTTACCTCGCCTCATCCGCGGTCGCTCCTGCACCGTCTTCCTCGCCTCTGGTCGTTCATCCTGTACCCACGCGGCCGCATCGACGTCTCCTTGTCTCCAAGCTCAGGCCACCGCCTCCTCTGCTCTACCGCGTCGAGCGCTGCCCCCAACGCCTCTGCAAGCCGCACCGGCTGTGCCGTCCCAAGCTCACCCCAGCCACCCCCTCTCTTCCTCGAGTAGAGTCCATGCATGCCTGCCTCCCCTTGCTCGTCAGTAGGCCGCCGCCTACCATCCGTCGGCTATGACGCCCTCCGCTTTGGACCATGTGTGCTCCGGCCGCCTCGCGTGGACGCGCGCGCGAGCCCCCGCAGTGGTCCTTCCCCTGCTCTAGCGGTGCCCGCCCCTATGTCGAGCACGTGCAGGACGTCGTTTATGTTTCCCTGCAGATGCATGCTACCGATGTGCTGCTACTCAATGTCGAAACCAAAAGTGTCGCATTTGTATCTTTTGCGATAAGTTGTTTCTGATATCTGCTAGATGATGTTCTCATGTGGTGGTGGCATGATGTTTGCGCATCACACATCAAAAACTTCGGAACATATCGACACACAAGATCCACATCCACCTGGACAAACCCGATGTACCACCGGCGCCACTCGAGACCGACATCGACACTTGAAGTGGAGACCCCAACCTCTCCGTCATGGAACCCGAAGGCCACCGACGTCGAGCCCCAAGACCCTTGAGACAGAACCCGAACACGGTGATGCGTACTCCCAAGACCCTCGGCATGGATTTCTATGATATCCTTCACGGATCCGATGGACGGACCTGAAGACTGATCCTAGAGTTCAAAGACCGATCCCGGCGCGCCTGAACCCGTGGTCCCACCCGCTAATCCCTGCACCGATCCGCCCAAGGCGGTGAACCACCAACCCGCCCATGTTGCTCTCGCTCGCGACCCCCTCCTCTCTCCCTCACGATCCTCTCTGCATCCCGTCGCCGCTCTCCTCTCTGCAACGCGCGAACCCCGCCGCCTCGATCCAGCCGCCTCCCGCAGCGGCCGCTCGCCTCTCCATGCCTCCGCGACCTGGCCCGTTCTGGCCGCCATCCTCGCCGCAGGAGCTCTGCCAGGAGCCGCCTCCATCCCGCGCCAAGCTCGCCGTCGCCAGCGGCCATCCCCTTTGGCACCTTGCCATGGTTATCTCGGCTTCCTCGCTTCCTCCCGGCCGTGGCTGCCCCTTCAACCCCCGTGACCTCTCGCCTCTGCATCGCCGTCTTCCTCCCTGGACCCTCTCTGCCTCAGCGCCCTCTCTCCAGCCGTGCCAAGCTCGCCGCTGCCTCGGCCTTGCCTGGCTCTGTCGCGCGCGACGCTGCCGGAGGCCCGTGTGATCCCAGTGCCGCTACGCGCGCCCCCAAGGTCACCGTCGGCCACCTCCCTGCCACCTCTGTCTGCCTCCGCTCCGTTTAGCCTCGTCACCGCGCCGACGCCAGCGCATTCGTCGCCGTCCTCCATGCCAAGGAGCTTCTCGTTGCCCTCATGTATGCCATGTGCCGCCCGCGCTGTGCTCATCCCCGTCCTGTTTCCGCCCCGTGCCCGGTGTTGACCAAGCCGTTATTGGCTTTCAAGACCTTCGGTGGCCTCTGCTACATCTGGGTTGAAGTCCCGTGCGAGCATGACCAACCGATGGGCTCCAGGAACTGCATGCATCGCCTATCAGCTCGTCGTGTAGGCATTGGTGTTGTTCCAGGCATATGTGGCATCACGACCACAATGTTCCGCGTCTGCTCGTCGGTGCCCCTTTCATGTCTAGTTTGTCCGGCAGGTATACCTGATGATCTCGATGGTGCTTGGTGCTCCCCTCTAACGTCAAGGTCCTCTATCGCATGTTCTATGGACAAGCGAGTCGCCCCAGATCCTTGTTCCACCAAGATCTTCGTCCCTGATATCCATTTGGTGTCAAGTACTACTTCCGTTTTCGCCAAGCTCTCCTTCCCGGACTCGGAGATGTCGGCACCTCAAGATCTTCCCCTGGATCCGAAGACCGATCCCGTCTAAACCTCGGACCCCAAGATCATCGATACCCGATGTGTGACCCTTTTTCCAAGCCCTATTTTATAATGCCATCTATATAAATTGTTGCATATTAAATCTCTCATGTTTGCATATATCCCATCTTGTGGTTGGGGCATATAGATGATTCACCTAAATTAAATATGGAGACTATATGAGAGCTTTTCTAGTCTTATATTGGCTCCATTTAAATTTGTGTAGTGAACCGGCACCATGTTTTGCTTTGCTATTACAACATTTAAATTGCGGGGTAGCTAAACAACATGAACCTCTTAATTAATCGTCGGGAACCCGGTTCCTCTTAATATTGCCTAATTGCACCGCATCTTTGCCATGGCATGCATCATATCATAATCATGCCGGATCTTATGTCGTAGAATTAAATAGTGCATTCGTGTTTCTTTTAGTGCTTTATTTCTTCGCGGATTAGTCCGTTGAGTTGATGCGAGTATCGACAAGTTCTTCGGATAATGTATCTTTCGCAGTGTTTTCCAAGCGAGCAATCTCCCCCTTTCTACCTATTTTGCATTTATAGTCTTTACTTCCTCCTGTTGATCTATTGTTATCCGTGTTACGATGCATTAGTTTCCGTGCACCATTTATATTCCCTGCATCCTCTATATTGCCTTGGACACCTCCTATTACATGTTGTTTGGTAGATAGATGGTCTTGCGAGTCGTAGTCGCTTGCTCAGGTGCGATCCCGTGTCGTGAAGTACCACAAAGTTGTTGGAATGTTGTCATATGCTTTATGGTGGAGATGATCATGACTTTAATTTCAACTGATAATTAAAATGTTGGAAATAGATAAAACTAATGCAGAGGCATCGGTGGGCAATAGATGTTATTTGGTTCTTCCAAGCTCACTTGTGTCCCGTAGGACCCCGAGTACTTGATACATGTTCCTTGACTATCGCACTATCCGCATGTGGGACCATGAATCCCCTTAGCCAGAGCTTGATTCATTTCTTATTTCTTGGGGCCACAAACTAGTTTGGGGCTTTATTACTATCCTGTTTATGCCATGCTTTACTGCTTTATTTACGATTGTGCGTGGAGCACCTGTACTATTTTGGAACGTGGAATGTTTTTGCGGTATCGACAAGCCCAGTCACACTTTCGGGTTCCCAGTCGTTTACAGCCATTGACACAAACCCTGGGTCCGTCTCGGAGCCGTCCAACTTCGTTGCGGGTAGCTTAGTGGGGTGGCCCCGTGAAATATTTTATGAATCCTGTGATTGCTTTATCGTGAAAGCCTCGTTGGGTTTTGATTTAGTTTTTCCGACGTTGATCGTGTGTGTGTTTCTATTTGTGCACCCCTGCAGGGTAAATCTTTCTGAAAGCCGTGTCCGCGGTTATGGATGACTTGGAGCATAGTATCTCGATCATAGACAAGCATAACTAAAGTATTGCTATAAATTTGACTTAATATGTGACTAGTAATCAGCTTCACTACAATAGAATGGATAATAAAAGTGCCAACAACTGGTGAAACTAGGGTGTATCGTGTCATGTTATACCTGCCTAGTAAGTATCACAACTCTAATGGAATGAAATAAAAGTGCCAACAACTGCTGGGTTTGGGATGTCACATGCTAATTGTATCTGACTAGTAAGTACTGCAACTACAACTGCATGGTTAACTAAAACTGCCCACTACTTATGCTATGAGGATGACTCGTGCTATCTATATCTGACTAGTAAGTGCTTGAACTATAATGGAATGAATAAAACTACCAACTATGTGAGTTCCTCGGTATGACTTCCTTGTGTGGTCTTGAGGGGGTAAATGCCAGGATGGGTATGATTAGTGTTAGTATCAGGTTGGTCCCGAATAGGTCTTTCTTATCCCTCTCTAATAGCTGACAGATGCATCGAGTCTCTATAGGTTGTTTAGTGCATGCTGCGCTGCTGCTTCAGTCCACCGTACCTATGTAGGCGAGAGCCGCCGAATTCTAGCCTCGCCGTGTACTGGCCTCAGTACTGACCGCTCTCTTTTTTCCTTTTCCCTTTGTTGGCACTCCTTTGGTTTTAGCAGGTATGGGATCGACGTCGTTAGCAGGGTTACCCTTCCGTCTTGGCCTAGGAAAGGTTATGGACGCCATTGGTTATTCTTCAGGGCTCTTAGCTCAATTTTCTTCTTATCCGTACTCGGATGTTGTATCGATCTCAAGGTGATTTGGATCTTTGTACTGTATATCTGTATTCTTGACTCAGTGAGTCGTTGCTGTATATATATCTGTTCTGTGGGTTCCATCGTGGACTATTGTGTAATGATATTACTTCGTTTTCCACCCGCACGAAAGTGCCTGGTGGGCGTCCTTGAATCATTTCTATGCGGGTTTGGCGGGAAGCGCTAAAACTTGCATAGGGCCGATTCGAGGGTGTTACAAAGTGGTATCAGAGCTCAGCCATTGCGGTACCCCACTGGTCCAGCCTGTAGGATAACCTAGCTAACGGCCAATGTAGAGTGTCAAAATTACCCCTATGCTATTCTCCTCTTACCTTTGCGTGTTTTGAATCTGCTCTCTTACCTTTCTTCGAGTCGAGGATTTCTCGTTGTTGGGTTTCCGTCGTACCTTCAGGGTTTCGCTTCCTCCTTTGGTAATGGTGCTTCTACATCCGGTCTTCATGCTATCTGAGGAATCCTTCATCTGTTGGACTTCTCTTTGTTCCTTCTTGTGCCTCCGGTGTTTTCCAGCACGACCACCTCATCTGCATCAGATCTGATGAAGAGCCTACATCACTCCTTTGTTTCCGAACATCGCTTGTCAAGATCTTCAGTCTGAATTTTGAGAATGGGTTGCACGCTTTTCTACTACATGTGCGGAGTAATAGTTTGGGCGTG
Organism: Avena sativa; assembly: GCA_916181665.1. Taxonomy (NCBI): domain Eukaryota; kingdom Viridiplantae; phylum Streptophyta; class Magnoliopsida; order Poales; family Poaceae; genus Avena; species Avena sativa. The sequence continues at coordinate 368,946,743 of OV702291.1, read as the reverse complement.
TGATGGATTGGCCCCCATTCCGACTACTCATTCTATTCGCTCTTGTATATTGAAGTGGATTAGATTGCACTTATTCTCCCCTCTCATGGAAGTTAGAGGTGGCCTTTTCTTTCGATACCTTTACCTTCGTCTTTGTTTCTCCGGAGTGTTCTCTCGATGAACGTGAACAACGCCCTCTTGTTGGTGGTGTCGCCAATTTCAAGATGGAGCAAGAATCTTTGTTAGTGGTGTCGCGAGGATCTACCCAAAGCGAGCAGATTCAGATCATCGGCCTTCTTCCCCGTACCATGAGGCGGATCTTGAGGGCGAGATCCATTGTTAGTGGTGTCGAATTGTAGCACCCCGATAAAACCACTACTAGAAAATCGCATGTTGTTTTCATTTTGTGCATCATCATGACCGCATGCTCATGTCATCATGCCTCATTGCATTTGAGCATTGTCATATCATTATGCATCTTTGTGCCTAAAACTATTTCCAAAATCCTATCTTTGTTTTCTAAATACTCCCTCTCTATTTCAAATGTAAAACCCTGGTCTTTTCCCGATCTTTTATTTGTCTAAAAACTATTTACAAAAATATTCTAAAATAAAAATAGAAAAATAAAAGTATTTTTAGGGGGAGGCAGCCAATCGACCAGGCCCAAGTGGGCCATTCGGCCAGCCACCTACCACCCCAGCGAGAACCTACCCCAAACCCTAGTCTCAGCCACACGCACACGCCTCGCGAGACACACGGAGTACACACACAGTACACGGGAGCTACTCCCCCTTCCTCGACACGATCCTGGTCCCACCTCGCAGACGCATCGTCCGCCCCGCTCCCTGGCATCTCTTCCCCACCCCGACGCTCCTCCCAACAACCACCTCGTCCCTCCCCATCGCCCTCGCTCTCTCTCGGCCGCATCCCAGCGTCTGCCGGCCGTAGATCCCGCCACCAAACCCCGGACCCCGGACCAGCCTCTCCTTCCACCCTTGCTGCCAGTGGAGACCGCCGCCCGTCTGCGTGTCCCTAGCGGGTTGTTGACCCCGACCCGAGCGACGGCGTGACCTGGCCCCTCTCCGCCTCGGCACCCCTCTCGCCGACTGCACCAAGCCTGTCGTCCACTCAGGCCAGTGCCCCGCTCGTCCGTGCTCCCGTCTCTTACCTCGCCTCAGCCACGGTCGCCCCTGCACCCTCTTCCTCGCCTCCGGTCGTCGTCCTCTGCCCACGCGGCCACGTCGATGTCTCCTTGTCGCCAAGCTCAGGCCACCGCCTCCTCTGCTCTACCGTGCCGAGCGCTGCCACCAGCGCCTCTGCAAGCCGCACCGGCTGTGCCGTCCCAAGCTCACCCTGGCCGCCCCCTCTCTTCCTCGAGCAGAGTCCATGCAGGCCTGCCTCCCCGCTCTCGTCAGCAGGCCACCGCCCACCATCCGTCAGCTATGATGCCCTCCACTTTGGGCCATGTGTGCTCCGACCGCCTTGCGTGGACACGCGCGCGAGCCCCCACAGTGGTCCTTCCCCTGCTTTAGCGGTGCCCGCCCCTGTGTCGAGCATGCGCGGGACGTTGTCTATGTTTCCCTGCAGATGCGTGCTACCGATGTGCTGCTACTCAATGTTGAAACCAAATGTGTCGCATCTTTATCTTTTGTGATAAGTCGTTTCTGATATCTGCCAGATGATGTTCTGATGTGGTGGTGGCATGATGTCTGTGCATCGCACATCAAAAACTTCAGAACATATCGACACACAAGATCCACATCCACCTGGATGAACCTGATGAACTGCCGACGCCACTCGAGACCGACATCGACACTTGAAGTGGAGACCCCAAGCTCTCCGTCATGGAACCCGAAGGCCACCGACGTCGAACCTCGAGACCCTTGACATGGAACCCGAACACGATGATGCGTACTCCCAAGACCCTCGGCATGGATTGCTATGATCTCCTTCACGGATCCGATGGCCGGACCCGAAGACCGATCCTAGAGTTCAAAGACCGATCCCGGCGTGCCCGAACCCGTGGTCCCACCCGCTAATCCTAGCACCGATCCGCCCAAGGCGGTCAACCACCAACCCGCCCACGTCGCTCTCGCTCGCGACCCCCTCCTCTCTCCCTCACGATCCTCTCTACATCTCGTCGCTGCTCTCCTCTCTGCATCACGCGAACCCCGCCGCCTCGATCTAGCCGCCTCCCGCAGCGGCCGCTCGCCTCTCCATGCCTCCACGACCTGGCCCGTTCTGGCCGCCATCCTCACCGCAGGAGCTCTGCCGCGAGCCGCCTCCATCCCGTGCCAAGCTCGCCGTCGCCAGCGGCCATCCCCTTCGGCACCTTGCCATGGTTGTCTCTGCTTCCTCGCTTCCTCCCGGCCGTGCCTGCCCCTTCAACCTCCATGACCTCCCTCCTCTGCATCGCTGTCTTCCTCCCTGGACCCTCTCTACCTCAGCGCCCTCTCTCCGGTCGCGCCAAGCTCATCGCTACCTCGGCCTCGCCTAGCTCTTCCACGCGTGATGCCACCAGAGGCCCGTGTGATCCCAGTGCCGCTTCGCGCGCCCCAAGGTCGCCGTCGGCCACCTCCCTGCCACCTCTATCTGCCTCCGCTCCGTTCAGCCTCGTCACCGCGCAAACGCCAGCGCGTCCATCGCCGTCCTGTATGCCATGTGCCGCCCATGCTGTGCTCATCGCCGTCATGTTTCCAACCCGTGCCCGGTGTTGACCAAGCCGTTATTGGCTTTCAAGACCTTCGGTGGCCTCTGCTACATCTGGGTTGAAGTCCCGTGCGAGCATGACCAACACATGGGCTCCAGGAACTGCGTGCATTGCCTATCAGCTCCTCGTGCAGGCATTGGTGTTGTTCTAGGCATATGTAGCATCACGACCACAATGTTCCGCGTCTGCTCGTCGGTGCCCCTTTCATGTCTAGTTTGTCCAACGGGTATACCTAATGATCTCGATGGTGCTCAGTGCTCCCCTCTAACGTCAAGTTCCTCTATCGCATGTTCTATGGACAAGTGACTCGCCCGGGATCCTTGTTCCACCAAGATCTTCGTCCCTGATATCCGTTTGGTGTCAAGTACTACTTCGTCTTTCGCCAAGCTCTCCTTCCCGGACTCGAAGATGTCGGCACCTCAAGATCTTCCCCTGGATCCGAAGACCGATCCCGTCGAAACCTCGGACCCCAAGATCATCGATACCCGATGTGTGACCCTTTTTCCAAGCCCTATTTTATAATGCCATCTACATAAATTGTTGCATATTAAATCTCTCATGTTTGCATATATCCCATCTTGTGGTTGGGGCAGATAGATGGTTCACCTAAATTAAATATGGAGACTATGAGAGCTTTTCTAGTCTTATATTGGCTCCATTTAAATTTGTGTAGTGAACCGGCACCATGTTTTGCTTTGCTATTACCAAAATTAAATTACGGGGTAGCTAAAAAACATGAACCTCTTAATTAATCGTCGGGAACCCGGTTCCGCTTAATATTGCCTAATTGCACCGCATCTTTGCCATGGCATGCATCATATCATAATCATGCCGTATCTTATGCCGTAGAATTAAATAGTGCATTCATGTTTTTTTAGTGCTTTGGTTCTTCGCGGATTAGGCCGTTGAGTTGATGTGAGTATCGACAAGTTCTTCGGATAATGTACCATCGGCAGTGTTTTCCAGGCGTGCAATCTCCCCCTTTCTACCTATTTTGCATTTATAGTCTTTACTTCCTCCTATGGATCAATTGCTATCCGTGTTACGATGCTTTAGTTTCTGTGCACCATTTATATTCCCTGCAGCCTCTATATTGCCTTGGACACCTCCTATTACCTGTTGTTTGGTGGATAGATGGTCTTGCGAGTCGTAGTCGCTTGCTCAGGTGCAATCCCGTGTCATGAAGTACCACACCGTTGTTGGAATGTTGTCATATGCTTTATGGTGGAGATGATTATGACTTTAATTTCAACTGATAATTGAAATTCTGGAAATAGATAAAACTAATGTAGAGGCATCGGTGGGCAGTAGATGTTATTTGGTTCTTCCACGCTCACTTGTGTCCCATAGGACCCCGAGTACTTGATACATGTTCCTTGACTATCGCACTATCCGCATGTGGGACCATGAATCCCCTTAGCCAGAGCTTGATTCATTTCTTATTTTTTGGGGCCACAAACTAGTTTGGGGCTTTATTACTATCCTGTACTTATGCCATGCTTTACTGCTTTATTTATGATTGTGCGTGGAGCACCTGTACTGTTTTGGAACATGGAATGTTTTCGCGGTATCGACAAGCCTAGTCACACTTTCGGGTCCCCAGTCGTTTACAGCCATTGACACAAACCCTGGGTCTGTCTCGGAGCCAGGCAACTTCGTTGTGGGTAGCTTAGTGGGGTGGCCCCCTGAAATATTTTATGAATCCTGTGATTGCTTTGTCGTGAAAGCCTCATTGGGTTTTGATTTGGTTTTTCCGAGGTTGATCGTGTGTGTGTTGCTATTTGTGCACCCCTGCAGGGTAAATCTTTCTGAAAGCCGTGTCCGCGGTTATGGACGACTTGGAGCACAGTATCTCGATCATAGACAAGCATAACTAAAGTAGTGCTGTAAATTTGAATTAATATGTGACTAGTAATCAGCTTCACTACAATGGAATGGATAATAAAAGTGCCAACAACTGGTGGAACTGGGGTGTATCGTGTCATGTTATACCTGCCTAGTAAGTATCGCAACTCCAATGGAATGAAATAAAAGTGCCAACAACTGCTGGGTTTGGGATGTCACATGCTAATTGTATCTGACTAGTAAGTACTGCAACTACAACTGCATGGTTAACTAAAACTGCCCACTACTTATGCTATCAGGATGAATCGTGTTATCTATATCTGACTAGTAAGTGCTTCAACTATAATGGAATGAATAAAACTAGCAACTGTGTGAGTTCCTCGGTTTGACTTCCTCGTTTGGTCTCAAGGGGGGAAATGCCAGGATGGGTATGATGGGTGTTAGTATCAGGTTGGTCCCGAATAGGTCTTTCTTATCCCTCTCTAATAGCCGACAGATGCATCGAGTCTCTATAGGTTGTTTAGTGCATGCTGCGCTGCCGCTTCAATCCACCATACCTATGTAGGCGAGAGCTGCCGAATTCTAGCCTCACCATGTACTGGCCTCAGTACTGACCGCTCTCTTTTTCCTATGACCTTTGTCGGCACCCCTTTGGTTTTAGCAGGTATGAGATTGACGTCGTTAGCAGGTTACCCTTCCGGCTTGGCCTGGGCAGGGTTATGGACGCCATTGGTTATTCTTCAGGGCTCTTAGCTCAATTTGCTTCTTATCCGTACTCGTGTTGTATCGATTTCAAGGTGATTTGGATCTTTGTACTATATATCTGTATTCTTGACTCAGTGAGTTGTTGCTGTATATATATCTGTTTTGTGGGTTCCATCGTGGACTATTGTGTAATGATATTACTTCGTTTTCCACCCACACGAAAGTGCCTGGTGGGTGTCCTTGAATCGTTTCTATGCGGGTTTCGCGGGAAGCGCTAAAACTTGCATAGGGACGATTCGAGGGTGTTACAGAGTGGTATCAGAGCTCAGCCGTTGTGATACCCCATTGGTCCAGCCTGTAGTTTAACCTAGCTAACGGCCGATGTAGACGGTCAAAACTATTTTGAAAATCGGTTGGATAGATCTAAGTAGGTCTATTTTTACTGTTCTCACAAACCTTATGTGGTTTGTGAGTAGAACAGACATGCAATGACACTGGTGGATCCTTATGTGGTTCATGAAAAGAACTGACATGCAATGACACTGGGTGTGGTTCATGAAAAGAACTGACATGCAATGATACTGGTGGATCCTTATGTGGTTCGTTTAGAGGAACAAACATGCAATGACACCGGTGGATCCATTTGTGGTTCATGAGAAGAACACACATCTAATGACACCGGTGTATCTTTATGTGGTTCATGAAAAGAACAGACATGCAGTGACACCGGTGGATCCTTATGTGGTCTGTCTAGAGGAACACACATGCAATGATGCTGGGTGTGGTTCATGAAAAGAACAAACATGCAATCACACCAGGTGGATCCATATGTGGTTTGTGAGAAGAACAGACATGGAATGACACTGGTGGATCCTTATGTGGTTCATGAAAATAACTGACATGCAATGACACTGGGTGTGGTTCATGAAAAGAACAGACATGCAATGACACTGGTGGATCCATGTGTGGTTCATGAAAAGAACAGACATGTAGTGACACCGGTGGATCCTTATGTGGTTTGTCTAGAGGAACACACATGCAATGACACTGGGTGTGTTTCGTGAAACAAACATACATGCAATGACACTGGTGGATCCTTATGTGGTTTATGAGAAGAATAGTCATGCAATGACAGTGGTGGATCCTTATGTGGTTCATGACAAGAACTGACATGAAATGACACTGGGTGTGGTTCATGAAAAGAACAGACATCCAATGACACCGGTGGATCCTTATGTGGTTCATGAAAAGAACAGACATGCAGTGACACCGGTGGATCCTTATGTGGTATGTCTAGAGGAACACACATGCAATGACACCGGGTGTGGTTCATGAAAAGAACAGACATGCAATCACACTAGGTGGATCCATATGTGGTTTGTGAGAAGAATAGACATGCAATGACACTGGTGGATCCTTATGTGGTTCATGAAAAGAACGGACATGCAATGACACTGGGTGTGGTTTATGAAAAGAATAGACATGCAATGACACCGGTGGATCCACGTCTGGTTCATGAAAAGAACAAACATGAAGTGACACTGGTGGATCCTTATGTGGTTTGTCTAGAGGAACACACATGAAATGATACTGGGTGTAGTTCATGAAAAGCACACACATGCAATGACACTAGTGGATCCTTATGTCGTTTGTGAGAAGAACAGACATGCAATGACACTCGTGGATCCTTATGTGGTTCATGAAACGAACTGACATGCAATGACACTGGGTGTTGCTCATGAAAAGAACTGACATGTAATGACACTGGGTGTGGTTAATGAAAAGAGCAGACATGCAATGACAATGGTGGATCCATGTGTGGTTTATGGAAGTAACAGACATGCAATGACTCTAGCTGTGGTTCATTAAAAGAACAAACATGCAATGACACCGGGTATGGTTCATGAAAAAAACAGACATGCAATGACACTGGTGGATCATTATGTGGTTTGTTTAGAAGAACACACATGCAATGACACTGGGTGTGGTTCATGAGAAGAACAGACCTGCAATGACACCGGTAGATCCTTATGTGGTTTGCTTGGAGGAACAGACATGCAATGACACCGGTGGATCCATGTGTGGTTCATGAGAAGAACACACATCCAATGACACTGGTGGATCCTTATGTGGTCCATGAAAAGAACAAACATGCAGTGACACCGGTGGGTCCTTATGTGGTCTATCTAGAGGAACGCACATGCAATGACACCGGGTGTGGTTCATGAAAAGAACAGACATGCAAATCCTTATGTGGTTTGTTTAGAAGAACACATATGCAATGACACTTGGTGTGGTTCATGAAAAGAACATACATGCAGTGACACCGGTGGATCCTTATGTGGTTTGTTTAGAGGAACATAAATGCAATGACACCGGTGGATCCATGTGTGCTTCATCAGAAGAACACACATCCAATGACACCAGTGGATCCATGTGTGGTTCATGAAAAGAACAGACATGCAATGACACTGGTGGATCCTTATGTGGTCTGTCTAGAGGAACACACATGCAATAACAAAGGGTGTGGTTGATGAAAAGAACAAACATGCAATCACATTAGGTGGATCCATATGTGGTTTGTGAGAAGAACAGACATGCAATGACACTGGTGGATCCTTATGTGGTTCATGAAAAGAACTAACATGCAATGACACTAGGTGTGGTTCATGAAAAGAACAAACATGCGATGACACCGGTGGATCAATGTGTGGTTCATGAAAAGAACAGACATGCAGTGAGACCGGTGGATCCTTATGTGGTTTGTCTAGAGGAACACACATGCAATGACACTGGGTGTGGTTCATGAAAAGAACAGACATGCAATGACACTAGTGGATCCTTCTGTGGTTTGTGAGAAGAACAGACATGCAATGACACAAGTGGATCCTTATGTGGTTCATGAAAAGAACTGACATGCAATGACACTGGTGGATCCTTATGTGGTTTGTTTAGAGGAACAGACATGCAATGATACCGGTGGATCCATGTGTGGTTCATGAGAAGAACACACATCCAATGACACCGGTGGATCCTTATGTGGTTCATGAAAAGAACAGACATGCAGTGACACCGGTGGATCCTTATGTGGTCTGTCTAGAGGAACACACATGCAATGACACCGGGTGTGGTTCATGAAAAGAACAGACATGCAATCACACTAGGTAGATCCATATGTGGTTTGTGAGAAGAATAGACATGCAATGACACTGGTGGATCCTTATGTGGTTCATGAAAAGAACGGACATGCAATGACACTGGGTGTGGTTCATGAAAAGAATAGACATGCAATGACACCGGTGGATCCACGTGTGGTTCATGAAAAGAACAAACATGCAGTGACACTGGTGGATCCTTATGTGGTTTGTCTAGAGGAACACACATGAAATGATACTGGGTGTAGTTCATGAAAAGCACACACATGCAATGACACTAGTGGATCCTTATGTCGTTTGTGAGAAGAACAGAAATGCAATGACACTCGTGGATCCTTATGTGGTTCATGAAAACAACTGACATGCAATGACACTGGGTGTTGCTCATGAAAAGAACTGACATGCAATGACACTGGGTGTGCTTAATGAAAAGAACAGATATGCAATGACAATGGTGGATCCATGTGTGGTTTATGGAAGTAACAGACATGCAATGACTCTAGGTGTGGTTCATTAAAAGAACAGACATGCAACGACACCGGGTGTGGTTCATGAAAAGAACAGACATGCAATGACACTGGTGGATCATTATGTGGTTTGTTTAGAAGAACACACATGCAATGACACTGGGTGTGGTTCATGAGAAGAACAGACATGCAATGACACCGGTAGATCCTTCTGTGGTTTGTTTAGAGGAACAAACATGCAATGACACCGGTGGATCCATGTGTGGTTCATGAGAAGAACACACATCCACTGACACTGGTGGATCCTTATGTGGTCCATGAAAAGAACAAACATGCAGTGACACCAGTGGATCCTTATGTGGGGTATCTAGAGGAACGCACATGCAATGACACCGGGTTTGGTTCATGAAAAGAACAGACATGCAAATCCTTATGTGGTTTGTTTAGAAGAACACATATGCAATGACACTGGGTGTGGTTCATGAAAAGAACATACATGAAGTGACACCGGTGGATCCTTATGTGGTTTGTTTAGAGGAACATACATGCAATGACACCGGTGGATCCATGTGTGGTTCATCAGAAGAACACACATCCAATGACACCAGTGGATCCATGTGTGGTTCATGAAAAGAACAGACATGCAGTGACATTGGTGGATTCTTATGTGGTCTGTCTAAAGGAACACACATGCAATAACAACGGGTGTGGTTCATGAAAAGAACAAACATGCAATCACATTAGGTGGATCCATATGTGGTTTGTGAGAAGAACAGACATGCAATGACACTGGTGGATCCTTATGTGGTTCATGAAAAGAACTAACATGCAATGACACTAGGTGTGGTTCATGAAAAGAACAAACATGCAATGACACCGGTGGATTAATGTGTGGTTCATGAAAAGAACAGACATGCAGTGACACCCGTGGATCCTTATGTGGTTTGTCTAGAGGAACACACATGCAATGACACTGGGTGTGGTTCATGAAAAGAACATACATGCAATGACACTAGTGGATCCTTATGTGGTTTGTGAGAAGAACAGACATGCAATGACACAAGTGGATCCTTATGTGGTCCACGAAAATAAGTGACATGCAATGACACTAGGTGTGGGTCAAGAAAAGAACGGACATGCAATGACACTGGGTGTGGTTCATGAAAAGAACAGACATGCAGTGACACTGGTGGATCCATGTGTGGTTTATGGAAGTAACAGACATGCAATGACTCTAGTTGTAGTTCATGAAAAGAACAGACATGCAATGACACCGGGTTTGGTTCATGAAAAGAGCAGACATGCAATGGCACTGGTGGATCCTTATGTGGTTTGTTTAGAAGAACACACATGCAATGACACTGGTGTGGTTCATGAAAAGAACAGACATGCAATGACACAGGTGGATCCTTATGTGCTTTGTTTAGAGGAACAAACATGCAATGACACCGGTGGATCCATGTGTGGTTCAGGAGAAGAACACACATCCAATGACACTGGTGGATCCTTATGTGGTTCATGAAAAGAACAGACATGGAGTGACACCGCCAGATCCTTATGTGGTCTGTCTAGAGGAACACACATGCAATGACACTGGGTGTGGTTCATGAAAAGAACATACATGCAATGACTTATGTGGTTTGTTTAGAAGAACACACATGCAATGACACTGGGTGTGGTTCATGAAAAGAACAGACATGCAATGAAACTGGTGTATCCTTATGTGGTTTGTATAGAGGAACATACATGCAATGACACCAGTGGATCCATGTGTGGTTCATGAGAAGAACACACATACAATGACACCGGTGGATCCTTATGTGTTTCATGAAAAGAACGGACATGCAGTGACACCAGTGGATCCTTATGTGGTCTGTCTAGAGGAACACACATGCAATGACACCGGGTGTGGTTCATGAAAAGAACAGACATGCAATCACACTAGGTGGCACCATATGTGGTTTGTGAGAAGAACAGACATGCAATGACACTAGTGGATCCTTATGTGATTCATGAAAAGAACTGACATGCAATGACACTGGGTGTAGTTCATGAAAATAACAGACATGCAATGACACCGGTGGATCCATGTGTGGTTCATGAAAAGAACAGACATGCAGTGACACTGGTGGATCCTTATGTGGTTTGTCTAGAGGAACACACATGCAATGACACTGGGTGTGCTTCATGAAAAGAACAGACATGCAATGACACTAGTGGATCCTTATGTGGTTTGTGAGAAGAACAGACATACAATGACACTGGTGGATCCTTATGTGGTTCATGAAAATAACTGACATGCAATGACACTGGGTGTGGTTCATGAAAAGAACTGACATGCAATGACACTGGGTGTGGTTCATGAAAAGAATAGACATACAATGACACCGGTGGATCCATGTGTGGTTTATGGAAGTAACAGACATGCAATGACTCTAGCTATGGTTCATGAAAAGAACAGACATGCAATGACACCGGGTGTGGTTCCTGAAAAGAACAGACATGCAATGACACTGGTGGATCCTTATGTGGTTTGTTTAGAAGAACACACATGCAATGACACTGGGTGTGGTTCATGAAAAGAATAGACATGTAATGACACTGGTGGATCCTTATGTGGTTTGTTTAGAGTAACAGACATGCAATGACACTAGTGGATCCATGTGTGGTTCATGAGAAGAACACACATCCAATGACACTATTGGATCCTTATGTGGTTCATGAAAAGAACAAACATGCATTGACACCGGTGGATCCTTATGTGGTCTGTCTAGAGCAACACACATGCAATGACACCGGGTGTGGTTCATGAAAAGAACAAACATGCAATGACTTATGTGGTTTGTTTAGAAGAACACACATGCAATGACACTGGGTGTGGTTCATGAAAAGAACAGACATGCAATGACACTGGTGGATCCTTATATGGTTCGTTTAAAGGAACAGACATGCAATGCAACCGGTGGATCCATGTGTGGTTCATGAGTAGAACACACATCCAATGACACCTATGGATCCTTATGTGGTTCATGAAAAGAACAGACATGCAGTGACACCGGCGGATCCTTATGTGGTTTGTCTATAGGAACACACATGCAATGACACCGGGTGTGGGTCATGAGAATAACTGACATGCAATGACACCAATGATTCCATGTGTGGTTCATGAATAGAACAGACATGCAGTGACACCGGTTGATCCTTATGTGGTTTGTCTAGAGGAACACACATGCAATAACAGTGGGTGTGGTTCATGAAAATAATAGACATGCAATGACACTGGTGGATCCTTATGTGGTTTGTGAGAAGAACGGACATGCAATGACACTGGTGGATCCTTATGTGGTTCATAAAAAGAACTGACATGCAATGACACTGGGTGTGGTTCATGAAATGAACTGACATGCAAGGACACTGGGTGTGGTTCATGAAAATAAAAGACATGCAATGACACCGGTGGATCCATGTGTGGTTCATGAGAAGACCACACATCCAATGACAGTGGTGGATCCTTATGTCGTTCATGAAAAGAACATACATGCAGTGACACTGGTGAATCCTTATGTGGTTTGTCTAGAGGAACACACATGCAATGACACCGGGTGTGGTTCATGAAAAGAACATACATGCAATGGCTTATGTGGTTTGTTTAGAAGACCACACATGCAATGGCACTGGGTGTGGTTCATGAAAAGAAAAGACATGCAATGACACTAGTGGATCCTTATGTGGTTTCTTTAGAGGAACAGACATGCAATGACACCGGTGGATCCATGTGTGGTTTATGGAAGTAACAGACATGCAATGACTCTAGCTGTGGTTCATGAAAAGAACAGACATGCAATGACACCGGGTGTGGTTCATGAAAAGAACAGACATGCATTGACACTGGTGGCTCCTTATGTGGTTTGTTTAGAAGAACACACATGCAATGACACTGGGTGTGGTTCATGAAAAGAATAGACATGTAATGACACTGGTGGATCCTTATGTGGATTGTTTAGAGTAACATACATGTATTAACACTGATGGATCCTTATGTGGTTTGTTTAGAAGAACACACATGCAATGACACTAGGTGTGGTTCATGAGAAGAACAAACATGCAGTGACACCAATGGATGCTTATGTGGTCTGTCTAGAGGAACACACATGCAATGACTTATGTGGTTTGTTTAGAAGAACGCACATGCAATGACACTGGGTGTGGTTCATGAAAAGAACAGACATGCAATGACACTAGTGGATCCTTATGTGGTTTGTTTAGAGGAACAGACATGTAATGCAATCGGTGGATCCATGTGTGGTTCATGAGAAGAACACACATCCAATGACACCTGTGGATGCTTATGTGGTTCATAAAAAGAACAGACATGCAGTGACACTGGTGGATCCTTATGTGGTTTGTCTAGAGGAACACACATGCAATGACACTGGGTGTGGTTCATGAAAAGAACATACATGCAATGACACTGGGTGTGGTTCATGAAAAGAACATACATGCAATGACACTAGTGGATCCTTATGTGGTTTGTGAGAAGAACAGACATGCAATGACACAAGTGGATCCTTATGTGGTCCATGAAAATAAGTGACATGCAATGACACTAGGTGTGGGTCAAGAAAAGAACGGACATGCAATGACACTGGGTGTGGTTCATGAAAAGAACAGACATGCAGTGACACTGGTGGATCCATGTGTGGTTTATGGAAGTAACAGACATGCAATGACTCTAGTTGTAGTTCATGAAAAGAACAGACATGCAATGACACCGGGTTTGGTTCATGAAAAGAGCAGACATGCAATGGCACTGGTGGATCCTTATGTGGTTTGTTTAGAAGAACACACATGCAATGACACTGGTGTGGTTCATGAAAAGAACAGACATGCAATGACACAGGTGGATCCTTATGTGCTTTGTTTAGAGGAACAAACATGCAATGACACCGGTGGATCCATGTGTGGTTCAGGAGAAGAACACACATCCAATGACACTGGTGGATCCTTATGTGGTTCATGAAAAGAACAGACATGGAGTGACACCGCCAGATCCTTATGTGGTCTGTCTAGAGGAACACACATGCAATGACACTGGGTGTGGTTCATGAAAAGAACATACATGCAATGACTTATGTGGTTTGTTTAGAAGAACACACATGCAATGACACTGGGTGTGGTTCATGAAAAGAACAGACATGCAATGAAACTGGTGTATCCTTATGTGGTTTGTATAGAGGAACATACATGCAATGACACCAGTGGATCCATGTGTGGTTCATGAGAAGAACACACATACAATGACACCGGTGGATCCTTATGTGGTTCATGAAAAGAACGGACATGCAGTGACACCAGTGGATCCTTATGTGGTCTGTCTAGAGGAACACACATGCAATGACACCGGGTGTGGTTCATGAAAAGAACAGACATGCAATCACACTAGGTGGCACCATAAGTGGTTTGTGAGAAGAACAGACATGCAATGACACTAGTGGATCCTTATGTGATTCATGAAAAGAACTGACATGCAATGACACTGGGTGTAGTTCATGAAAATAACAGACATGCAATGACACCGGTGGATCCATGTGTGGTTCATGAAAAGAACAGACATGCAGTGACACTGGTGGATCCTTATGTGGTTTGTCTAGAGGAACACACATGCAATGACACTGGGTGTGCTTCATGAAAAGAACAGACATGCAATGACACTAGTGGATCCTTATGTGGTTTGTGAGAAGAACAGACATACAATGACACTGGTGGATCCTTATGTGGTTCATGAAAATAACTGACATGCAATGACACTGGGTGTGGTTCATGAAAAGAACTGACATGCAATGACACTGGGTGTGGTTCATGAAAAGAATAGACATACAATGACACCGGTGGATCCATGTGTGGTTTATGGAAGTAACAGACATGCAATGACTCTAGCTATGGTTCATGAAAAGAACAGACATGCAATGACACCGGGTGTGGTTCCTGAAAAGAACAGACATGCAATGACACTGGTGGATCCTTATGTGGTTTGTTTAGAAGAACACACATGCAATGACACTGGGTGTGGTTCATGAAAAGAATAGACATGTAATGACACTGGTGGATCCTTATGTGGTTTGTTTAGAGTAACAGACATGCAATGACACTAGTGGATCCATGTGTGGTTCATGAGAAGAACACACATCCAATGACACTATTGGATCCTTATGTGGTTCATGAAAAGAACAAACATGCATTGACACCGGTGGATCCTTATGTGGTCTGTCTAGAGCAACACACATGCAATGACACCGGGTGTGGTTCATGAAAAGAACAAACATGCAATGACTTATGTGGTTTGTTTAGAAGAACACACATGCAATGACACTGGGTGTGGTTCATGAAAAGAACAGACATGCAATGACACTGGTGGATCCTTATATGGTTCGTTTAAAGGAACAGACATGCAATGCAACCGGTGGATCCATGTGTGGTTCATGAGTAGAACACACATCCAATGACACCTATGGATCCTTATGTGGTTCATGAAAAGAACAGACATGCAGTGACACCGGCGGATCCTTATGTGGTTTGTCTATAGGAACACACATGCAATGACACCGGGTGTGGGTCATGAGAATAACTGACATGCAATGACACCAATGATTCCATGTGTGGTTCATGAAAAGAACAGACATGCAGTGACACCGGTTGATCCTTATGTGGTTTGTCTAGAGGAACACACATGCAATGACAGTGGGTGTGGTTCATGAAAAGAATAGACATGCAATGACACTGGTGGATCCTTATGTGGTTTGTGAGAAGAACGGACATGCAATGACACTGGTGGATCCTTATGTGGTTCATAAAAAGAACTGACATGCAATGACACTGGGTGTGGTTCATGAAATGAACTGACATGCAAGGACACTGGGTGTGGTTCATGAAAATAAAAGACATGCAATGACACCGGTGGATCCATGTGTGGTTCATGAGAAGACCACACATCCAATGACAGTGGTGGATCCTTATGTCGTTCATGAAAAGAACATACATGCAGTGACACTGGTGAATCCTTATGTGGTTTGTCTAGAGGAACACACATGCAATGACACCGGGTGTGGTTCATGAAAAGAACATACATGCAATGGCTTATGTGGTTTGTTTAGAAGACCACACATGCAATGGCACTGGGTGTGGTTCATGAAAAGAACAGACATGCAATGACACTAGTGGATCCTTATGTGGTTTGTTTATAGGAACAGACATGCAATGACACCGGTGGATCCATGTGTGGTTCATGAGAAGAACACACATCCAATGACACTGGTGGATCCTTATGTGGTTCATGAAAAGAACAGACATGCAGCGACACCGGTGGATCCTTATGTGGTTTGTCTAGAGGAACACACATGCAATGATACCGGGTGTGGTTCATGAAAATAACAGACATGCAATGGCTTATGTGGTTTGTTTAGAAGAACACACATCCAATGGCACTGGGTGTGGTTCATGAAAAGAAAAGACATGCAATGACACTAGTGGATCCTTATGTGGTTTCTTTAGAGGAACAGACATGCAATGACACCGGTGGATCCATGTGTGGTTTATGGAAGTAACAGACATGCAATGACTCTAGCTGTGGTTCATGAAAAGAACAGACATGCAATGACACCGGGTGTGGTTCATGAAAAGAACAGACATGCATTGACACTGGTGGCTCCTTATGTGGTTTGTTTAGAAGAACACACATGCAATGACACTGGGTGTGGTTCATGAAAAGAATAGACATGTAATGACACTGGTGGATCCTTATGTGGATTGTTTAGAGTAACATACATGTATTAACACTGATGGATCCTTATGTGGTTTGTTTAGAAGAACACACATGCAATGACACTAGGTGTGGTTCATGAGAAGAACAAACATGCAGTGACACCAATGGATGCTTATGTGGTCTGTCTAGAGGAACACACATGCAATGACTTATGTGGTTTGTTTAGAAGAACGCACATGCAATGACACTGGGTGTGGTTCATGAAAAGAACAGACATGCAATGACACTAGTGGATCCTTATGTGGTTTGTTTAGAGGAACAGACATGTAATGCAATCGGTGGATCCATGTGTGGTTCATGAGAAGAACACACATCCAATGACACCTGTGGATGCTTATGTGGTTCATAAAAAGAACAGACATGCAGTGACACTGGTGGATCCTTATGTGGTTTGTCTAGAGGAACACACATGCAATGACACTTGGTGTGGTTCATGAAAAGAACAGACATGCAATGACACTGGTGGATCCTTACGTGGTTTGTGAGAAGAACAGACATGCAATGACACTGGTGGATCCTTATGTGGTTCATGAAAATAACTAACATGCAATGACACTAGGTGTGGTTCATGAAAAGAACAGACATGCAATGACACTGGGTGTGGTTCATTAAAAGAACATAATGCAATGAGATCGGTGGATCCATGTGTGGTTTATGGAAGTAATAGACATGCAATGAATCTAGATGTGGCTCATGAAAAGAACAGACATGCAATGACACCGGGTGTGGTTCATGAAAAGAACAGACATGCAATGGCACTGGTGGATCCGTATGTGGTTTGTTTAGAAGAACACACATGCAATGACACTGGGTGTGGTTCATGAAAAGAAGAGACATGCAATGACACAGGTGGATCCTTATGTGGTTTGTTTAGAGGAACAAACATGCAATGACACCGGTGGATCCATGTGTGGTTCATGAGAAGAACACACATCCAATGACACTGGTCGATCCTTATGTGGTTCATGAAAAGAACAGACATGCAGTGACACCGCTGGATTCTTATGTAGTCTGTCTAGAGGAACACACATGCAATGACACCGGGTTTGGTTCATGAAAAGAACAGACATGCAATGACTTATGTGGTTTGTTTAGAAGAACACACATGCAATGACACTGGGTGTGGTTCATGAAATGAATAGACATGCAATGACACTGTTGGATCCTTATGTTGTTTGTTTAGAGTATTAGACATGCAATGACACTGGTGGATCCATGTGTGGTTCATGAGAAGAACAAACATCCAATGACACTGGTGGATCCTTATGTGGTTCATGAAAAGAATAGACATGCAGTGACACCAGTGGATCCTTATGTGTTCTTTCTAGAGGAACACACATGCAATGTCACCGGGTGTGGTTCATGAAAAGAACAAACAAGCAATGACTTATGTGGTTTGTTTAGAAGAACACACATGCAATGACAATGGGTGTGGTTCACGAAAAGAACAGACATGCAATGACACTGTGGATCCTTATGTGGTTTGTTTAGAGGAACAGACATGCAATGCAACCGGTGGATCCGTGTGTGGTTCATGAGAAGAACACACATCCAATGACACCTGTCGATCCTTATGTGGTTCATGAAAAGACCAGACATGCAGTGACACCGGCGGATCCTTATGTGGTATGTTTAGAGGAACACACATGCAATGACACCGGGTGTGGTTCATGAAAAGAACTGATATGCAATGACACCGGTGGATCCATGTGTGGTTCATGAAAAGAGCAGACATGCAATGACACTGGGTGTGGTTCATGAAAAGAACAGACATGCAATGACACTGGTGGATCCTTATGTGGTTTGTGAGAAGAACATAAATGCAATGACACTGGTGGATCCTTATGTGGTTCATGAAAAGAATTGACATGCAATGACACTGGGTGTGGTTCATGAAAAGAATTGACATGCAATGACACTGGGTGTGGTTCATGAAAAGAATAGACATGCAATGACACCAGTGTATCCATGTGTGGTTTATGGAAGTAACAGACATGCAATGACTCTAGCTGTGGTTCATGAAAAGAACAGACTTGCAGTGACACCGGTGGATCCATGTGTGGTTCATGAGAATAACACACATCCAATTATAGTGGTGGATCCTTATGTGGTTCATGAAAAGAATAGACATGCAGTGACACCGGTGAATCCTTATGTGGTTTGTCTAGAGGGGCACACATGCAATGACACCGGGTGTGGTTCATGAAAAGAACAGGCATGCAATGGCTTATGTGGTTTGTTTAGAAGAACACACATGCAATGGCACTGGGTGTGGTTCATGAAAAGAACAGACATGCAATGACACTAGTGGATCCTTAAGTGGTTTGTTTATAGGTAAAGACATGCAATGATACCGGTGGATCCATGTGTGGTTCATGAGAAGAACCAACATCCAATGACACTGGTGGATCCTTATGTGGTTCATGGAAAGAACAGACATGCAGCTACACCGGTGGATCTTTATGTGGTTTGGCTAGAGGAACACACATGCAATGACACCAGGTGTGGTTCATGAAAAGAACAGACATGCAATGGCTTATGTGGTTTGTTTAGAAGAACACACATGCAATGGCACTGGGTGTGGTTCATGAAAAGAACAGACATGCAATGACACTAGTGGATCCTTATGTGGTTTGTTTAGAGGAACACACATGCAATGACACCGGTGGATCCATGTGTGGTTCATGAGAAGAACACACATCCAATGACACTGGTGGATCCTTAGGTGGTTCATGAAAAGAACAGACATGCAGTGACACCGTTGGATCCTTATGTGGTCTATCTAGAGGAACACACATGCAATGACACCGGGTGTGGTTCATGAAAAGAATAGACATGCAATGACTTATGTGGTTTGTTTAGAAGAACATGTGTGCAATGACACTGGGTGTTGTTTATGAAAAGAACAGACATGCAATGGCACTAGTGGATCCTTATGTGGTTTGTTTAGAAGAACACACATGCAATGACACTAGGTGTGGTTCATGAAAAGAACAGACATGCAATGACACTGTGGATCCTTCTGTGGTTTGTTTAGAGGAACAGACATGCAATAACACCGGTGGATCCATGTGTGGTCATGAGAAGAACACACATCCAATGACACTGGTCGATCCTTATGTGGTTCATGAAAAGAACAGACATGTAGTGACACAAGTGGATCCTTATGTGGTCTTTCTAGAGGAACACACATGCAATGACACCGGGTGTGGTTCATGAAAAGAACAAACAAGCAATGACTTATGTGGTTTGTTTAGAAGACACACATGCAATGATAGTGGGTGTGGTTCATGAAAAGAGCAGACATGCAATGACACTAGTGGATCCTTATGTGGTTTGTTTAGAGGAACAGACATGCAATGCAACCGGTGGATCCATGTGTAGTTCATGAGAAGAACA
Organism: Avena sativa; assembly: GCA_916181665.1. NCBI lineage: Eukaryota > Viridiplantae > Streptophyta > Magnoliopsida > Poales > Poaceae > Avena > Avena sativa. Next base: position 368,926,664 of record OV702291.1, on the reverse strand, counting down.
CACATCCAATGACACCTGTGGATCCTTATGTGGTTCATGAAAAGAGCAGACATGCAGTGACACCGGCGGATCCTTATGTGGTATGTCTAGAGGAACACACATGCAATGACACCGGGTGTGGTTAATGAAAAGAACTGACATGCAATGACACCGGTGGATCCATGTGTGGTTCATGAAAAGAACAGACATGCAGTGACACCGGTGGATCATTATGTGGTTTGTCTAGAGGAACACACATGCAATGACACTGGGTGTGGTTCATGAAAAGAACAGACATGCAATGACACTGGTGGATCCTTATGTGGTTTGTGAGAAGAACATAAATGCAATGACACTGGTGGATCCTTATGTGGTTCATGAAAAGAACTGACATGCAATGACACTGGGTGTGGTCCATGAAAAGAATTGACAATGACACTGGGTGTGGTTCATGCAAAGAACTGACATGCAATGACACCAGTGTATCCATGTGTGGTTGATGGAAGTAACAGACATGCAATGACTCTAGCTGTGGTTCATGAAAAGAACATACATGCAGTGACACCGGTGGATCCATGTGTGGTTCATGAGAAGAACACACATCCAATGACAGTGGTGGATCCTTATGTGGTTCATGAAAAGAATAGACATGTAGTGACACCGGTGAACCCTTACGTGGTTTGTCTAGAGGAACAGACATGCAATGACACCGGGTGTGGTTCATGAAAAGAACAGACATGCAATGGCTTATGTGGTTTGTTTAGAAGAACACACATGCAATGGCACTGTGTGTGGTTCATGAAAAGAACAGACAAGCAATGACACTAGTGGATCCTTATGTGGTTTGTTTATAGGAACAGACATGCAATGACACCGGTGGATCCATGTGTGGTTCATGAGAAGAACACACATCTAATGACACTGGTGGATCCTTATGTGGTTCATGGAAAGAACAGACATGCAGCGACACCGGTGGATCTTTATGTGGTTTGTCTAGAGGAACACACATGCAATGACACCAGGTGTGGTTCATGAAAAGAACAGACATGCAATGGCTTATGTGGTTTGTTTAGAAGAACACACATGCAATGGCACTAGGTGTGGTTCATGAAAAGAACAGACATGCAATGACACTAGTGGATCCTTATGTGGTTTGTTTAGAGGAATAGACATGCAATGACACCGGTGGATCCATGTGTGGTTCATGAGAAGAACACACATCCAATGACACTGGTGGATCCTTATGTGGTTCATGAAAAGAACATACGTGCAGTGACACCGGTGGATCCTTATGTGGTCTGTCTAGAGGAACACACACGCAATGACACCGGGAGTGGTTCATGAAAAGAATAGACATGCAATGACTTATGTGGTTTGTTTAGAAGAACACGCGTGCCATGACACCGGGTGTGGTTCATGAACAGAACAGACATGCAATGACACTAGTGGATCCCTATGTGGTTTGTTTAGAAGAACACACATGCAATGACACTAGGTGTGGTTCACGAAAAGAACAGACATGTAGTGACACCAGTGGATCCTTATGTGGTCTTTCTAGAGGAACACACATGCAATGACACCGGGTGTGGTTCATGAAAAGAACAGACATGCAATGAGTTATGTGGTTTGTTTAGAAGAACACACATGCAATGACACTGGGTGTGGCTCATGAAAAGAACAGACATGCAATGACACTGGTGGATCCTTATGTGGTTTGTTTAGAGGAACATACATGCAATGACACCGGTGGATCCATGTGTGGTTCATGAGAAGAACACACATACAATGACACCGGTGGATCCTTATGTGGTTCATGAAAAAACCGGACATGTAGTGACACCGGTGGATCCTTATGTGGCCTGTCTAGAGGAACACACATGCAATGACACCGGGTGTGGTTCATGAAAAGAACAGACATGCAATCACACTAGGTGGATCCATAGGTGGTTTGTGAGAAGAACAGGCATGCAATGACGCTGGTGGATCCTTATGTGGTTCATGAAAAGACCTTACATGCAATGACACTGGGTGTAGTTCATGAAAAGAACAGACATGTAATGACACCGGTGGATCCATGTGTGGTTCATGAAAAGAACAGACATGCAGTGACACTGGTGGATCCCTGTGTGGTTTGTCTAGAGGAACACACATGCAATGACACTGGGTGTGCTTCATGAAAAGAACAGACATGCAATGACACTAGTGGATCCTTATCTGGTTTGTGAGAAGAACAGACATGCAATGACACTGGTGGATCCTTATGTGGTTCATGAAAAGAACTGACATGCAATGACACTAGGTGTGGTTCATGAAAAGAACTGACATGCAATGAAACTGGGTGTGGTTCATGAGAAGAACAAACATGCAATGACACCGGTGGATCCATGTGTTGTTTATGGAAGTAACAGACATGCAATGACTCTAGTTGTGGTTCATGAAAAGAACAGACATGCAATGACACCGGGTGTGATTCATGAAAAGAACAGACATGCATTGACACTGGTGGATCCTTATGTGGTTTGTTTAGAAGAACACACATGCAATGACACTGGGTGTGGTTCATGAAAATAATAGACATGTAATGACACTGGTGGATCCTTATGTGGATTGTTTAGAGTAACATACATGCATTAACACTGATGGATCCTTATGTGGTTTGTTTAGAAGAACACACATGCAATGACACTAGGTGTGGTTCATGAGAAGAACACACATCCAATGACACTGGTGGATCCTTATGTGGTTCATGAAAAGAACAAACATGCAGTGACACCAATGGATCCTTATGTGGTCTGTCTAGAGGAACACACATGCAATGACACTTGGTCTGGTTCATGAAAAGAACATACATGCAATGACTTATGTGGTTTGTTTAGAAGAACACACATGCAATGACACGGGTGTGGTTCATGAAAAGAACATGCATGCAATGACACTGGTGGATCCTTATGTGGTTTCTTTAGAGGAACATACATGCAATGCAACCGGTGGATCCATGTGTGGTTCATGAGAAGAACACACATCCAATGACACTGGTGGATCCTTATGTGGTTCATGAAAAGAACAAACATGTAGTGACACTGACGGATCCTTATGTGGTCTGTCTAGAGGAACACACATGCAATGAAACCGGGTGTGGTTCGTGAAAAGAACTAACATGCAATAACACCGGTGGATCCATGTCTAGTTCATGAAATGAACGGACATGCAGTGACACTGGTGGATCCTTATGTGGTTTGCCTAGAGGAGCACACATGCAATGACACTGGGTGTGTTTCATGAAAAGAATAGACATGCAATGACATTGGTGGATCCTTATGTGGTTTGTGAGAAGAACAGACATGCAATGACACTGGTGGATCCTTATGTGGTTCCTGAAAAGAACTGACATGCAATGACACTGGGTGTGGTACATGAAAATAACAGACATGCAATGACACTGGGTGTGGTTCATGAAAAGAACAGACATGCAATGACACCGGTGGATCCATGTGTGGTTTATGGAAGTAACAGACATGCAACAACTCTAGATGTGGTTCATGAAAAGAACAGACATGCAATGACACTGGTGGATCCATGTGTGGTTCATGAGAAGAACACACATCCAATGACAGTGGTGGATCCTTATGTGGTTCATGAAAAGAACAGACGTGCAGTGACACCGGTGAATCCTTATGTGGTTTGTCTAGAGGAACACACATGCAATGACACCGAGTGTGGTTCATGAAAAGAATAGACATGCAATGCCTTTTGTGGTTTGTTTAGAAAGAACACACATGCAATGGCACTGGGTGTGGATTATGAAAAGAATAGACATGCAATGACACTAGTGGACCCTTATGTGGTTTATTTATAGGAACAAACATGCAATGACACCGGTGGATCCATGTGTGGTTCATGAGAAGAACACACATCCAATGACACTGTTGGATCCTTATGTGGTTCATGAAAAGAACATACATGCAGCGACACCGGTGGATCCTTATGTGGTTTCTCTAGAGGAACACACATGCAATGACACCGGGTGTGGTTCATGAAAAGAACAGACATGCAATGGCTTATGTGGTTTGTTTAGAAGAACACACATGCAATGGCACTGGGTGTGGTTCATGAAGAGAACAGACATGCAATGACACTGGTGGATCCTTATGTGGTTTGTGTAGACGAACATACATGCAATGACACCGGTGGATCCATGTTTGGTTCATGAGAAGAACACACATCCAATGACACTGGTGGATCCTTATGTGGTTCATGAAAAGAACAAACATGCAGTGACACTAGTGGATCCTTATGTGGTTTGTTTAGAAGAACACACATGCAATGACACTGGGTGTGGTTCATGAAAAGAACAGACATGCAATGACACTGGTGGATCCTTGTGTGGTTTGTTTAGAGGAACAAACATGCAATGACACCGGTGGATCCATGGATGGTTCATGAGAAGAACACACATCCAATGACACTGGTGGATCCTTATGTGGTTCATGAAAAGAACATACATGCAGTGACACCGGTGGATCCTTATGTGGTCTTTCTAGAGGAACACACATACAATGACACCGAGTGTGGTTCATGAAAAGAAAAGACATGCAATGACTTATGTGGTTTGTTTAGAAGAACACACATGCAATGGCACTGGGTGTGGTTCATGAAAAGAACAGACATGCAATGACACTAGTGGATCCTTATGTGGTTTATTTAGAGGAACATACATGCAATGACACCGGTGGATCCATCTGTGGTTCATGAGAAGAACACACATCCAATGACACTGGTGGATCCTTATGTGGTTCATGAAAAGAATAGACATGCAGTGACACCGGTGGATCCTTATGTGGTTTGTCTAGAGGAACACACATGCAATGACACTGGGTGTGGTTCATGAAAAGAACAGACATGCAATCACACTAGGTGGATCCATATGTGGTTTGTGAGAAGAACACACATGCAATGACACTGGTGGATCCTTATGCGGTTCATTAAAAGAACTGACATGCAATGACATTGGGTGTGGTTGATGAAAAGAACATACATGCAATGACACCGGTGGATCCATGTGTGGTTCATGAAAAGAACAGACATGCAGTGACACCGGTGGATCCTTATGTGGTTTGTATAGAGGAAAACACATGCAATGACACTGGGTGTGGTTCATCAAAAGACCAGACATGCAATGACACTAGTGGATCCTTATGTGGTTTGTGAGAAGAACAGACATGCAATGACACTGGTAGATCCTTATGTGGTTCATGAAAAGAACTGACATGCAATGACACTAGGTGTGGTTCATGAAAAGAACTGACATACAATGACACTGGGTGTAGTTCATGAAAAGAACAGACATGCAATGACACCGGTGGATCCATGTGTGGTTTATGGAATTAACAGACATTCAATGACTCTAGCTGTGGTTCATGAAAAGAAGAGACATGCAATGACACCGGGTGTAGTTCATGAAAAGAACAGACATGCAATGACACTGGTGGATCCTTACGTGGTTTGTCTAGAAGAACACACATGCAATGACACTTGGTGTGGCTCATGAAAAGAACAAACATGCAATGACACTGGTGGATCCTTATGTGGTTTGTTTAGAGGTACAGACATGCAATGACACCTGTGGATCTATGTGTGGTTCATGAGAAGAACACACATCCAATGACACTGGTGGATCCTGATGTGGTTCATAAAAAGAACATACATGTAGTGACATCGATGGATCCTTATGTGGTCTGTCTAGAGGAACACACATGCAATGCCAACGGGTGTGGTTCATGAAAAGAACAGACATGCAGTGACACCGGTGAATCCTTATGTGGTTTGTCTAGAGGAACACACATGCAATGACACTAGGTGTGGTTTATGAAAAGAACAGACTAAAATGACACTGGTGGATCCTTATGTGGTTTGTTAGAAGAACAACCATGCAATGACACTGGTGGATCCTTACGTGGTTCATGAAAAGAACTGACATGCAATGACACTGGGTGTGGTTCATGAAAAGAACATACATGCAATGACACCGGTGGATCCATGTGTGGTTTATGGAAGTAACAGACATGGAATGACTCTAGCTGTGGCTCATGAAAAGAACAGAGACGCAATGACACCGGTGGATCCATGTGTGGTTCATGAAAAGAACAGACATGCAATGACACTAGTGGATCCTTATGTGGTTTGTTTAGAAGAACACACATGCAATAACACTGGGTGACGTTCATGAAAAGAACAGACATGCAATGACACTGGAGGATCCTTGTGTGGTTTGTTTAGAGGAACAAACATGCAATGACACCGGTGGATCCATGTGTGGTTCATGAGAAGAACACGCATCCAATGACACTGGTGGATCCTTATGTGGTTCACGAAAAGAACAGACATGCAGTGACATCGGTGGATCCTTATGTGGTCTTTCTAGAGGAACACACATGCAATGACACCGAGTGTGGTTCATGAAAAGAACAGACATGCAATGACTTATGTGGTTTGTTTAGAAGAACACACATGCAATGACACTGGGTGTGGCTCATGAAAAGAACAAACATGCAATGACACTGGTGGATCCTTATGTGGTTTGTTTAGAGGTACAGACATGCAATGACACCGGTGGATCTATGTGTGGTTCATGAGAAGAACACACATCCAATGACACTGGTGGATCCTGATGTGGTTCATAAAAAGAACATACATGTAGTGACATCGATGGATCCTTATGTGGTCCGTCTAGAGGAACACACATGCAATGACACCGGGTGTGGTTCATGGAAAGAACAGACATGCAATGACTTATGTGGTTTGTTTAGAAGAACACACATGCAATGACACTGGGTGTGGTTCATCAAAAGACCAGACATGCAATGACACTAGTGGATCCTTATGTGGTTTGTGAGAAGAACAGACATGCAATGACACTGGTAGATCCTTATGTGGTTCATGAAAAGAACTGACATGCAATGACACTAGGTGTGGTTCATGAAAAGAACTGACATACAATGACACTGGGTGTAGTTCATGAAAAGAACAGACATGCAATGACACCGGTGGATCCATGTGTGGTTTATGGAATTAACAGACATTCAATGACTCTAGCTGTGGTTCATGAAAAGAAGAGACATGCAATGACACCGGGTGTAGTTCATGAAAAGAACAGACATGCAATGACACTGGTGGATCCTTACGTGGTTTGTCTAGAAGAACACACATGCAATGACACTTGGTGTGGCTCATGAAAAGAACAAACATGCAATGACACTGGTGGATCCTTATGTGGTTTGTTTAGAGGTACAGACATGCAATGACACCGGTGGATCTATGTGTGGTTCATGAGAAGAACACACATCCAATGACACTGGTGGATCCTGATGTGGTTCATAAAAAGAACATACATGTAGTGACATCGATGGATCCTTATGTGGTCTGTCTAGAGGAACACACATGCAATGCCAACGGGTGTGGTTCATGAAAAGAACAGACATGCAGTGACACCGGTGAATCCTTATGTGGTTTGTCTAGAGGAACACACATGCAATGACACTAGGTGTGGTTTATGAAAAGAACAGACTAAAATGACACTGGTGGATCCTTATGTGGTTTGTTAGAAGAACAACCATGCAATGACACTGGTGGATCCTTACGTGGTTCATGAAAAGAACTGACATGCAATGACACTGGGTGTGGTTCATGAAAAGAACATACATGCAATGACACCGGTGGATCCATGTGTGGTTTATGGAAGTAACAGACATGGAATGACTCTAGCTGTGGCTCATGAAAAGAACAGAGACGCAATGACACCGGTGGATCCATGTGTGGTTCATGAAAAGAACAGACATGCAATGACACTAGTGGATCCTTATGTGGTTTGTTTAGAAGAACACACATGCAATAACACTGGGTGACGTTCATGAAAAGAACAGACATGCAATGACACTGGAGGATCCTTGTGTGGTTTGTTTAGAGGAACAAACATGCAATGACACCGGTGGATCCATGTGTGGTTCATGAGAAGAACACGCATCCAATGACACTGGTGGATCCTTATGTGGTTCACGAAAAGAACAGACATGCAGTGACATCGGTGGATCCTTATGTGGTCTTTCTAGAGGAACACACATGCAATGACACCGAGTGTGGTTCATGAAAAGAACAGACATGAAATGACTTATGTGGTTTGTTTAGAAGAACACACATGCAATGACACTGGGTGTGGCTCATGAAAAGAACAAACATGCAATGACACTGGTGGATCCTTATGTGGTTTGTTTAGAGGTACAGACATGCAATGACACCGGTGGATCTATGTGTGGTTCATGAGAAGAACACACATCCAATGACACTGGTGGATCCTGATGTGGTTCATAAAAAGAACATACATGTAGTGACATCGATGGATCCTTATGTGGTCCGTCTAGAGGAACACACATGCAATGACACCGGGTGTGGTTCATGGAAAGAACAGACATGCAATGACTTATGTGGTTTGTTTAGAAGAACACACATGCAATGACACTGGGTGTGGTTCATGAAAAGAACAGACATGCAATGACACTGGTGGATCCTTATGTGGTTTATTTAGAGGAGCAGACATGCAATGACAACGGTGGATCCATGTGTGGTTCATGAGAAGAACACACATCCAATGACACCGGTGGATCCTTATGTGGTTCATGAAAAGAACAGACATGGAGTGACACCGGCAGATCGTTATGTGGTCTGTCTAGAGGAACACACATGCAATGACACCGGGTGTGGTTCATGGAAAGAACAGACATGCAATGACTTATGTGGTTGGATTAGAAGAACACACATGCAATGACACTGGGTGTGGTTCATGAAAAGAACAGACATGCAATGACACTGGTGGATCCTTATGTGGTTTATTTAGAGGAGCAGACATGCAATGACACTGGTGGATCCATGTGTGGTTCATGAGAAGAACACACATCCAATGACACCGGTGGATCCTTATGTGGTTCATGAAAAGAACAGACATGGAGTGACACCGGCGGATCATTATGTGGTCTGTCTAGAGGAACACACATGCAATGACACCTGGTGTGGTTCATGAAAAGAACTGACATGCAATGACACCGGTAGATCCATGTGTGGTTCATTGAAAGAACATACATGCAGTGACACCGGTGGATCCTTATGTGGTTTGTCTAGAGGAACACACATGCAATGACACTGGGTGTGGTTTATGAAAAGAACAGACTTCAATGACACTGGTGGATCCTTATGTGGTTTTGTCAGAAGAACAACCATGCAATGACACTGGTGGATCCTTATGTGGTTCATGAAAAGAACTGACATACAATGACACTTGGTGTGGTTCATGAAAAGAACAGACATGCAATGACACTGGAGGATCCTTGTGTGGTTTGTTTAGAGGAACAAACATGCAATGACACCGGTGGATCCATGTGTGGTTCATGAGAAGAACACGCATCCAATGACACTGGTGGATCCTTATGTGGTTCACGAAAAGAACAGACATGCAGTGACATCGGTGGATCCTTATGTGGTCTTTCTAGAGGAACACACATGCAATGACACCGAGTGTGGTTCATGAAAAGAACAGACATGAAATGACTTATGTGGTTTGTTTAGAAGAACACACATGCAATGACACTGGGTGTGGCTCATGAAAAGAACAAACATGCAATGACACTGGTGGATCCTTATGTGGTTTGTTTAGAGGTACAAACATGCAATGACACCGGTGGATCTATGTGTGTTTCATGAGAAGAACACACATCCAATGACACTGGTGGATCCTGATGTGGTTCATAAAAAGAACATACATGTAGTGACATCGATGGATCCTTATGTGGTCCGTCTAGAGGAACACACATGCAATGACACCGGGTGTGGTTCATGGAAAGAACAGACATGCAATGACTTATGTGGTTTGTTTAGAAGAACACACATGCAATGACACTGGGTGTGGTTCATGAAAAGAACAGACATGCAATGACACTGGTGGATCCTTATGTGGTTTATTTAGAGGAGCAGACATGCAATGACACCGGTGGATCCATGTGTGGTTCATGAGAAGAACACACATCCAATGACACCGGTGGATCCTTATGTGGTTCATGAAAAGAACAGACATGGAGTGACACCGGCAGATCGTTATGTGGTATGTCTAGAGGAACACACATGCAATGACACCGGGTGTGGTTCATGAAAAGAACAGACATGCAGTGACACCGGTGAATCCTTATGTGGTTTGTCTAGAGGAACACACATGCAATGACACTAGGTGTGGTTTATGAAAAGAACATACTAAAATGACCCTGGTGGATCCTTATGTGGTTTGTTAGAAGAACAACCATGCAATGACACTGGTGGATCCTTACGTGGTTCATGAAAAGAACTGACATGCAATGACACTGGGTGTGGTTCATGAAAAGAACATACATGCAATGACACCGGTGGATCCATGTGTGGTTTATGGAAGTAACAGACATGGAATGACTCTAGCTGTGGTTCATGAAAAGAACAGAGACGCAATGACACCGGTGGATCCATGTGTGGTTCATGAAAAGAACAGACATGCAATGACACTAGTGGATCCTTATGTGGTTTGTTTAGAAGAACACACATGCAATAACACTGGGTGACGTTCATGAAAAGAACAGACATGCAATGACACTGGTGGATCCTTGTGTGGTTTGTTTAGAGGAACAAACATGCAATGACACCGGTGGATCCATGTGTGGTTCATGAGAAGAACACGCATCCAATGACACTGGTGGATCCTTATGTGGTTCACGAAAAGAACAGACATGCAGTGACACCGGTGGATCCTTATGTGGTCTTTCTAGAGGAACACACATGCAATGACACCGAGTGTGGTTCATGAAAAGAACAGACATGCAATGACTTATGTGGTTTGTTTAGAAGAACACACATGCAATGACACTGGGTGTGGCTCATGAAAAGAACAAACATGCAATGACACTGGTGGATCCTTATGTGGTTTGTTTAGAGGTACAGACATGCAATGACACCGGTGGATCTATGTGTGGTTCATGAGAAGAACACACATCCAATGACACTGGTGGATCCTGATGTGGTTCATAAAAAGAACATACATGTAGTGACATCGATGGATCCTTATGTGGTCTGTCTAGAGGAACACACATGCAATGACACCGGGTGTGGTTCATGGAAAGAACAGACATGCAATGACTTATGTGGTTTGTTTAGAAGAACACACATGCAATGACACTGGGTGTGGTTCATGAAAAGAACAGACATGCAATGACACTGGTGGATCCTTATGTGGTTTATTTAGAGGAGCAGACATGCAATGACAACGGTGGATCCATGTGTGGTTCATGAGAAGAACACACATCCAATGACACCGGTGGATCCTTATGTGGTTCATGAAAAGAACAGACATGGAGTGACACCGGCAGATCGTTATGTGGTCTGTCTAGAGGAACACACATGCAATGACACCGGGTGTGGTTCATGGAAAGAACAGACATGCAATGACTTATGTGGTTGGATTAGAAGAACACACATGCAATGACACTGGGTGTGGTTCATGAAAAGAACAGACATGCAATGACACTGGTGGATCCTTATGTGGTTTATTTAGAGGAGCAAACATGCAATGACACTGGTGGATCCATGTGTGGTTCATGAGAAGAACACACATCCAATGACACCGGTGGATCCTTATGTGGTTCATGAAAAGAACAGACATGGAGTGACACCGGCGGATCATTATGTGGTCTGTCTAGAGGAACACACATGCAATGACACCTGGTGTGGTTCATGAAAAGAACTGACATGCAATGACACCGGTAGATCCATGTGTGGTTCATTGAAAGAACATACATGCAGTGACACCGGTGGATCCTTATGTGGTTTGTCTAGAGGAACACACATGCAATGACACTGGGTGTGGTTTATGAAAAGAACAGACTTCAATGACACTGGTGGATCCTTATGTGGTTTTGTCAGAAGAACAACCATGCAATGACACTGGTGGATCCTTATGTGGTTCATGAAAAGAACTGACATACAATGACACTTGGTGTGGTTCATGAAAAGAACATACATGCAATGACACCGGTGGATCCATGTGTGGTTTATGGAAGTAACAGACATGGAATGACTCTAGCTGTGGTTCATGAAAAGAACAGAGACGCAATGACACCGGTGGATCCATGTGTGGTTCATGAGAAGAACACACATCCAATGACACTGGTGGATCCTTATGTGGTTCATGAAAAGAACAGATAGGCAGTGACACCGGTGGATCCTTATGTGGTTTGTCTAGAGGAACACACATGCAATGACACCTGGTGTGGTTCATGAAAAGAACAGACCTGGAATGGCTTATGTGGTTTTTTAGAAGAACTCACATGCAATGGCACTAGGTGTGGTTCATGAAAAGAACAAACATGCAATGAGACTAGTGGATCCTTATGTGGTTTGTTTAGAGGAACAGACATGCAATGACACCGGTGGATCCATGTGTGGTTCATGAGAAGAACACACATCCAATGACACTGGTGGATCCTTATGCGGTTCATGAAAAGAACAGACATGCAGTGACACTGGTGGATCCTTATGTGGTTTGTCTAGAGGAACACACATGCAATGACACCGGATGTGGTTCATGAAAAGAACAGACATGCAATGGATTATGTGGTTTGTTTAGAAGAACACACATGCAATGTCATTGGGTGTGGTTCATGAAAAGAACAGACATGCAATGACACTGGTGGATCCTTATGTGGTTTGTTTAGAGGAACATACATGCAATGACACCGGTGGATCCATGTGTGGTCCATGAGAAGAACACACATCCAATGACACTGGTGGATCCTTATGTGGTTCATGAAAAGAACAGACATGCAGTGACACCGGTGGATCCTTATGTGGTCTGTCTAGAGGAACACACATGCAATGACACCAGGTGTGGTTCATGAAAAGAAAAGACATGCAATGACTTATGTTGTTTGTTTAGAAGAACACACGTGTAGTGACACTGGGTGTGGTTCATGAAAAGAACAGACATGCAATGACACTGGTGGATCCTTATGTGGTTTGTTTAGAGGAACAGACATGCATTGAAACCGGTGGATCCATGTGTGGTTCATGAGAAGAACACACATCCAATGAACTCTAGTGGGTCTATCTTGGCATAATTTGATGTATTCCATGATGTATTTCATTGTACAAGACACTTTCCATTTTTGTACTACTCAGTTTTGCCCTTGGTTTTATGTGGTACTACTTAGTTTTTCCCCCCTCTCTCTATCTTTCGTAGAAGCCCAAACTTGTGCTCACCCTTTCTGCTACTCCCTGATTGGTTGTCACAGTTGTCACGCGGATCGTGCGCACCAACCGTTGATTCTGTGCGATCCAACAATGATCGTTGCACACGTCGTGCCCTTCACAGTACATCGTGAGACAGCACAGACGTATCCCTCCGCGAGACTTCTACAGGAAGGAACACGATGCCGTCCATGGAAAAAGTCATCGAGTGGTCATGTCAAGTTTAATTAAGTCTAAAAAGCCTACTACTGCTACTACAACACATGCACATGGCAACAGGGTCATCGAGTGCACGGTTGTCGACGGGACGCTGCAATTTATTGCCACTTGATTTTAATAAGACATATCCCATTTTTACGCAGCACTCTCAATCTCACTTCCAACTGGGCCCTACCGCTAGTAACTTCCATGAGTCAAGGGCCCCCCTCGAGTAGATCTAACGTTGCTAGAAATTAGTTCCACGCCACTTGCATGTAGTGGAATCGAGGTCTGCCATGAGCGTGTTTTCAATGCAGCTCAGAAGTGGAGATCGTGGTTGTTTCAAAAAAAGGGAACCAAAAAAAGGATGGAGATCGTGGCAGCCCCCTGCCCCCCGCCCAACACACGTGTCTACTCGAGGACTACAAACGGTCCGGTGTTTATAATCCCCCTTGACCTTCTTCTTCCATGAGCTCGTGTCATTTCCCCCCAGTCTGTCGAGTCCCAAGACCCCAATCTACACCTGCCGCGCGTGCCGAATCTCCCTCGCTTGCACTACCTCCTTCCCTTGGTTCACCATGAAGCGTACACGTGGAGACGAGCCGGAGGTGAAGCTAGTTGAAGGCGTAGCAGCAGATGGCTCGGTCGTCGCCAAGCAGGCGGAGGCGTCTTCTCCGGGCATGAACACCACTCGTCACCATGCCGTCGAGGGTGCGAGCTCATCCGTCCAGCCAGTAGCCATCGCCGCCGAGAAGCAGGTGGTAGCCGTCGCCGCCGAGCAGTAGGTGGTAGCCATCACTGCTGAGCAACAGGTAGTAGCCGTCGCCGCCAAGCAGCAGGTGGCCGACAACATCGTGGTGCCAGCGGCAGATCTGGATGGGGGGCAGGCAGCAGGCAGAGGCAATCCGGTGATCTACATCAACGACACCATCGCCGTACAATAAATCTTCGACGCAATCGCGGGGAATGATGAGTTCTAGGAGGAGGTCCCTGATGAGGAGTCTGAGGTACTACATTGCTAGCTTCTCTAGTCGCAGCCGTAATTTTCACTGTTCATACATAGGATTTGCTCAATCGTGTATAGATTCTTTTGCTCTTGAAGTAGGGTAGTATATATATGATTCGATCGGTTGATTGATGCATCTGCCATCTAGTCACAAAACCCCAATCCGTCTAGTCACAAAACCCCAATCTGCTCATCTGCCATCTAGTTGAGTTTTCTAGTTGAGTGTTGATTTCGATACACAGCATGCCTATAACATTACATTTCTATTCCTTACTGAGCCCAATGATTCAATTTTGCCCCAAAATAGTGCAAGGGCATCTGATGGTGTCGTTTTCTTAGGGATGGTTAGTGAACCTGAGGCAGCAATACACATAAACAATATAGGTTGTGCTGTTGGTATTTTCGTTCTCCGACTCCATCGCTGAAAAAATGAGGCCCTAATTTTTCTCTCATATGGAACCTAAATATATAATCTTTGTATTGTTTCTAAACTATGAATGCATTGTATGATGAATTTGTATATCCCTGAATATTGTTTTGTATGATTACATTTCAATTTCTTATTGTGGCCAATGATTCAAATTTGCCCCAAAGAGAGGCAGACACATTTGTGTCAGATTTTTTCAGGGATGAGTGAGCGAACCTGGGGCCATGTACAAGATCAATATAAGCTGTGCAATTGTTACTTGGTTCGCTTACGCCATCTCTGTAGAAACTTATGAAGGGAATATGCCCGAGAGGCAATAATAAAGTGGTTATTATCTTATTCCATGTTTATGATAAATGTTTATTTTACATGCTAGAATTGTATTGATAGGAAACATCAATACACGCGTGTTTAATAAAAAAAAGGGTTCCTAGTTATGCCTCTCTTATAGACTAGCTTGTTGATTAACAAGATGATCAAGGTTTCCTGATCATGGACATTGGATGTTGTTAATAACAAGGTCACACCATTGGTGGAATGATGTGATGAACATTCATCCGAAGTATAGCATTACGATCAAAGTAATTATGTTTATATTGCTATAACAGCATTCCAAGTAATCTTTATCCTTAGACCATGAGATCATGTTAATTGCTAACATCGGAAGAGTATCTTGATAACATCAAACGTCACACCGTAACAGGGTGACTATAAGGTGGGTTCAGTGCTATGAAGGTGTTATGTTGAGGCTCATGGATCAAGAGTGGGATTTGTCCATCCCGATGACGGATAGATATACTCTGGGCCCTCTCGGTGATATCACATTGAAATAGCTTGCAAGCAAGTGATGTGATCACTAGAATGTTATATCACGGGAACGAGAAAAGAGTGCATGTCGGTAATGAGATCAAACGAGGTATGGAGATACCGATGATCGAATCTCGGACATGTAATATATCGCGGGACAAAGGGATTTAGTTACTAGCGTTAAAGGTTCTCACGGTCACAGAAGTCATCGTTGAATGTGTAGGAGTCAGTATGGATCTCCAGGAACCACTACTGATTATTGATCGGAGAGGGGTCTCGATCATGTCTGCATTATTCGCGAACCGTAGGGTGACACACTTAAGGGATACCGACACCATTTGGAGCAAATATGTTTCAGATAAAGATTTAAGAAAGCGCTGGAATTATTTCAATAGACACCAAAACTGTTTCGGGTGAAATTGCTGAAATTGGTTCTGCATGTAATATTGAAATGTTGCAGGGGGTTTTATGTGAATGTTTGTTAATTAAAGTAATTAACAAAATTCTGAAATAAAAATAATAAAAGAGTTTTATTAAATGAGAGAGCATTAAATTTGGAGAAATTTAATGCATTTAAAGTGGAGACTTTAAAAGAGAATGTGAAGGGGCATTTTAATGTGGAGGGGTTACCACCACATGAATGGAGGAGGTGAAGGGTCACCCCCTCCATGCGCCGGCCATGAAGGAGGGGCACCCCCCTCCTCCTATAAAAGGTCACCCCCTCCTCACTTCTCACTCACACCTCCTTGTGAAGGATCTCTCTCCCCTCTAGTATTATTTCCCCATGGTCTCGGATTAGCGAGATACATGTTCCCAGTGGCTTTATCTGAAAAGGAGTTGCTGCTTCCGCTGCTTTGCTGGAGCGAGGGACGGAGGTTGTCTCGGTACCGGACGTGTGTGCGATCACGGATGCACTGCTGCTTTGCGGTGCTGGAGCTGAATCTGATGGACGTGCTGGAGCCGGACCTGCTGGACTTCATCACGATCTTGAGATCGGCAAGTGTACGACTACATCAACCACGAGTTCCTACTCGTTAACAAAGCTCGTTGTCTACGAGGGTAAGTTCTTGTTGGATGTATGTCCACCCGTTGCTTTGTACCTAGTAGATAGATCTTGGCGTGTAGTTCACACCGTAGGAAATTTTTTGTTTTCTATGCTGCGGACCCAACAGTGGTATCAGAGCCTGATCTATGCGTAGGTGCTTAGCACGGGTAGTACACATATGTTGATATGTGGGCGATGATGATCATGTTATTGCATCTTCTATGTATTTTGGATATTGGTGGCATAGTGGGATGAAGCGGCCCGGACCAACCTTACATGTCATCGTACATGAGACCGGTTCCACGACTGACATGCAACTTGTTTTGCATAAGTGGATGGCGGGTGCCTGTCTCTCCTACTATAGTCAATATCTGATTTACAACGAGTTGCTAATAACTTAGTTATCCTTGTTGTGGTTCATGTTCGTAGGCAAGAACGGTTCTATCTCCGAAAGCCCTAAGCCACGTAAAACTTGCAATTGATAAATTAGAGGCGTCTAGTTTAGATCGTTGCGGGGCTAGTGTATTGATATGGTATTGTTGTAAGTAGATGTATGATAGATACTCTTACAACACACTCAACGTGTAAGTTCCATAGACCTTGGCCTTACACACAAAGGAATGATAGAGATCATACCACGATGCAAGTGATAGAGATCAAATGCATGGACCATATCATCTCACTTTACACATTAGATGTTAGCATCTTATACTGCTAGTTTGGCGCTTTCTGTAGCATTGTAAGATGATCCCTCTTTTAGATATCAAGATAAAAATGTGTTCTTCCTTAAGTATGCACCATTTTGTGGATCGTATTTCGAGACATCACGTGATGATCAGGTGTACTCGACTCTACGCTTTCAGACAAACGGGTGTAAGACAATTTTACACATGCGAGTACTAAGGTTCTTACTTGGCGAGCCTAGCATGTACATGCATGGCCTCAGAACACGGACCGAAAGGTTAAGCATGAGTCATATAGTTGATATGATGCCCATATAGATGCTCGCCTTTGAAGCTACATCAACTCACGTGATGATCGGACTTGGTGTAGTGGATTTGGTTCATGTAATCACCAAAAAGGCACGAGGGATGTCGTTTTTGAGTGGGAGTTCATTTCTAATTTGGATTAGTCGAACCAAATTTGTCATAAATTAAATCAAAGTGAATTTGCATAGTTTGTTGTAGTCATTGGCATTCGTTTTCTACCTTATGCTTAGTTTTTATTTGAGATAATAGAACTATAGAATTCTGGATATTTACTTTACGAACTGGTATCGTATTGTTTCGAATGTCAATTTAAAGTTTATAAGTCCTATTGCAAACTTTCAGCAAACTCTATTTACTCCATGAAGTTTAATAAGTAGTGTTAAATCAAGAGTAAGAATTCCAATGTTAGTATCTAAAGTATCATGTTTGCCTCCATGATTATTGATATTCGAAAAGTTGTTTTAATATCAAGATTATATTGGAGCTGGAAATTGTTTCAGAAACCATCATGTGTGAAAGATATTGTGATATCTGAAACAATGTTTTTGGTTGCATTATGATAGAGTATAATTTAGCAAAATACATGTTCTCATATTGTATGAGAATTTGTGAAGGATGGAGATGCTAGGCATCCGAATCTACCAAAAAGGTTTTGGGAACTGATATTATACTCGTGATTCTTCCTTATAAGCTATAGTAGCTTGATCATGAAAGTTTTCATGATAAGGATGAATAGAAGATGTAAGTAAAATATTTACTACACTAATAGATTACTAAAGAATGGATTTTTGAAAGAATGCCAAACATTTGATGATGGTGATCCACTTCAAAGTGCAAGTCCAAAGGTATTAGTATTTGACTATATACGCTTTGTACTATGTGTCATGTGAATGACACCACTATTGATGTTGATAGATTCTTTTAAAAGAAAAAGGAATTGCTGAAAGAGAATATATAAAATATTTGGCAAAAAATAAAAGGTTGGAGATGTCCAACTTAGGTATATATAAGATATACATGTTATGGCTATATTCCTTGCTTGTTAAACAATGTGGTTCTTAGGTATTGGATACCGGTATTGGATACCGAATTGGTTGGTATGAAGTGTCATACAGGATAACGCAATTCATGAACTACAATGGCCTAAGTAACCAGCAAGAGAATGAGTGATGATGTTCATCGAAAACAAATAAAGTGTTATTGTGTTTTTCGTTGTCATCAAACCAAGCCTTCAAGATTTGTTTAAATAATTGTTATTTTGTTCCGGTATCATGAGAACAATGGCTATTCAAATAATTACCGTATTCCATAAAGGATGGATGAACTTTTACAAGTCTAGTTGGAGAAATCACATCCATAAACACTATTGCTAAAATGTCGCAAGACAAATGATTGAAAGATCACTTATGAAGTGACATCACTGTTTAAATTATATTTGAAAGAAAACATGAAGAAACTCCATGTTGATGGATTTTTGGAGTCTTTGATTTTGATCAATTGACGCATGTGAGACTTTCCTCGAGATAATTGAAACTCCGTCCATAGGCCAGAGAGGAACGGATGACTAGCTTATTGGAAATTGTGCATGCTGATGTGCATAGTCCATTATGTGTAGCCATATGCGATGGATCTTTTTGCTTCATATGCTTTCTCCGAAAATTTGAGTGAATATATCTGTATATTTACTTAACAAGGAAGAAGTATGAAACATTTGAAAATTGTTCAAAGACTTTCAAGATGAAGTGGAAAATCATTGTAACAAGAAAATAAAGAGTTTATGATTCGATCATAAAGGAAGATATTTGAGTTACATGTTTAGCAAAAACACCTAAGACTTGAGGAATTGTTCCATGATTTGTGTTTCCCGATAAACCATAGGAGTATGGCATATTCGAGAGATAAAATCAAACCATGTTTGACATGGTAAGATCAAGGGTGTCATTTATAAAACTGCCATTATGTTTTAAGGATTGAAGATTTAGAGACTACCGCTTTTACACTGAAAAGAGCACCATCATGATCCATTGAAATGACACCATATGAGTTATGGTTTGGGATAAAACCCAAATTGTCTTTTCTTAAATTTTGGTATGCTATGCATAAGTAAAATGTTTACAACCAAAGTCGGATAAGCACGTCTTTGTAGGTTATCCCAAAGAATTTGTTGGGAATTTCTCCATAACACCGAGGACAAAAGAGTTTGTTACTTGGAACGTCAAGTTTCTTGAGAAGGAATTTTTCGTGAAAAGTTAAGTGGGAGGACAATAGAACTTTGATAAGGTTGTTGAACCTTAGCTATATGTGCTAAGTAGCGCAGCGCCGGAAAGTGTCCCGGTGGTGGCCACAATGCTCATGGCTCTCGTGATTACAAAAGGTGTGATCTCGGATATTAGAGTTCCTATAGAACCGTGTGGGTCGGTAAGAATCAAATAGTAAGATTTGATAAGCAAGTCATTATTGTTTTGACAATGATGAACCGACTACATGCAAAGAAGCAATGATGGGCCCTGACTCCATAAAATGACTAGAGGTCATAGAATCCGTGATAGTATCCATACACGAGAAAACAAGTTTCTGAACTTGGAAGACCCTCCAGAAAGGTGTGATGCCTATCGGTCGCGTTTGGATCTATAAAGAAATAAGACATGGATGTTTAACATCTATGAAATAGTCGACATGTCAGAAAGAAGTTTACGACAATGTTCAAGGAGTTGACTATGACAAGATTTGATCTTTCATAGCGATATATAGTCTTGACGAATTAATGTAACAACCACTACATATAATATGGTATATGGTAGTTGAATAACCAAAACAAGGTTCTTCTGATAGAACAGTAACCTAGGACATGTACATGACATGGTCCGAAGGGTTTTGTTAATTCAAAGGGTGCTAAAAGGGCATGTAAACTTCAATAGTTGAAGTAAGCATAGCGGAGTTGGAATCTTCACCATGATGAAACTGTTAAAAGAGTTTAAATTCATCGGAGATGATGAAGATGCTTGCATTTGCAAGAAATTAAGTGGGAGCATTGAGACATATTTCTAATACATTATGTAGAGCACATATTGTTGATTGGAAATGATGTATCTTGTATTGACACAAGTTAAGAATTTCATTAAAATAAGATTTTGATGAAAGACTTGGGAAAACTCGGAATATTAGGCATCAATATCTATATGGATAGATTAAGGCGCTAATATGGTTGTGCCAGACATACATATATGAGATATTGAAAGGGTTCAATATGGAAACAACAAGAAAGGTTCTTGCTGCATGGAAAGGATTGTATCAAAATTCAAGTGTTTCAACACTTGGTGAGTAAAATCACATGAAGATTTTGATCGATTATACCATGATATGTATATATCCAGAATGTCCTATGCTCTAAATGTTATGAGCATATACCAGAATGATTCATAAGATGATCATTGGACAATAGTAAAGATATTCTTATGAGCTTTGGAAGAACTAAGAATATATAATGTATAAGTGACAAATAGTTAAAGGTAGTTCATTGTAAAGTGTCACATTGATACTAGTTTTGTCACAAGATACAAATTAAATTTATCTCAATTTAGACTATGGGTGGCACAATGTAATGGAAAGGATGTTCCATGATGGATTTAGATGAGTTCCAAAGTTGAGACATTGTGACGGATACTACAACAAAAGGCTAAGTATATGACTGCTATAGTAGCAGCAAAGGAGGGCATTTGTGTTAAGTAGTTTGTTATCAAACTAGGTGTGGTTCAAAGTGGGCTAATACTATGAAGATATATTGTGTGACAATAATATCAACATATTTTGAGCCGAACGAACTAAAGGTCTCACCAAAGGACCAAATCTATACAATGCCATCTCATTTGAGAATGAGTGATGCGTAGAGACGCAGAGACATGCAAATACACACGGACCTGAAACTGTCAGATCCAGAGATTATGTTAACCACTAGCAATATCGTATATGCAACACCATAAAGCCATAGGTGTTCAATACGCAAAGTTTTTCAAACTAGATTATTGACTCTAGTGCAAGTGGGAGACTGAAGGGAATATGCCCGAGAGGCAATAATAAAGTGGTTATTATCTTATTCCATGTTTATGATAAATGTTTATTTTACATGCTAGAATTGTATTGATCGGAAACATCAATACATGTTTGTTTAATAAACAAAAAGGGTTCCTAGTTATGCCTCTCTTATGGACTAGCTTGTTGATTAACAATATGATCAAGGTTTCCTGATCATGGACATTGAATGTTGTTAATAACAAGGTCACACCATTGGTGGAATGATGTGATGAACATTCATCCGAAGTATAGCATTACGATCAAAGTCATTATGTATATATTGCTATAACATCATACGAAGTAATATTTATCCTTAGACCATGAGATCATGTTAATTGCTAACACCGGAAGAGTATCTTGATAACATCAAACGTCACACCGTAACAGGGTGACTATAAAGGTGGGTTCAGTGCTACGAAGGTGTTATGTTGAGGCTCATGGATCAAGAGTGGGATTTGTCCATCCCGATGACGGATAGATATACTCTGGGCCCTCTCGGTGATATCACATTGAAATAGCTTGCAAGCAAGTGATGTGATCACTAGAATGTTATATCACGGGAACGAGAAAAGAGTGCATGTCGGTAACGAGATCAAACTAGGTATGGAGATACTAATGATCAAATCTCGGACATGTAATATATCGCGGGACAAAGGGATGTAGTTACTAGCGTTAAAGGTTCTCACGATCACAGAAGTCATCATTGAATGTGTAGGAGTCAGTATGGATCTCCAGGTCCCGCTGCTGATTATTGATCGGAGAGGGGTCTCGATCATGTCTGCATTATTCGCGAACCGTAGGGTGACACACTGAAGGGATACCGACACCATTTGGAGCAAATATGTTTCAGATAAAGATTTAAGAAAGCGCTGGAATTATTTCAATAGACACCGAAACTGTTTCGGGTGAAATTGCTGAAATAGGTTCTACATGTAATATTGAAATGTTGCAGGGGGTTTTATGTGAATGTTTGTTAATTAAAGTAATTAACACAATTCTGAATAAAAATAATAAAAGAGTTTTATTAAATGAGAGAGCATTAAATTTGGAGAAATTTAATGCATTTAAAGTGGAGACTTTAAAAGAGAATGTGAAGGGGCATTTTAATGTCGAGGGGTTACCACCACATGAATGGAGGAGGTGAAGGGTCACCCCCTCCATGCACCGTCCATGAAGGAGGGGCACCCCCCTCCTCCTATAAAGGCCACCCCCTCCTCACTTCTCACTCACACCTCCTTGTGAAGGATCTCTCTCCCCTCAAGTATTATTTCCCCATGGTCTCAGATTAGTGAGATACATGTTCCCAGTGGCTTTATCTGAAAAGGAGTTGCTGCTTCCGCTGCTTTGCTGGAGCGAGGGACGGAGGTTTTCGGGGTACTGGACGTGTGTGCGATCACGGATGCACCGCTGCTTTGCGGTGCTGGACTTGGTGGTGCTGGAGCTGGATCTGATGGACGTGCTGGAGCCGGACCTGCTAGACTTCATCACGATCTTGAGATCGGCAGGTGTACGACTACATCAACCACGAGTTCCTACTCGTTAACAAAGCTTGTTGTCTACGAGGGTAAGTTCTCGTTGGATGTATGTCTACCCGTTGCTTTGTACCTAGTAGATAGATCTTGGCGTGTAGTTCACACCGTAGGAAATTTTTTGTTTTCTATGCTGCGGACCCAACAACTTATGAGGCTACAATCTTTATTCTACATTCACAGAACTATGATATTTGAATTATCTATTTCATGCATTCATAGTGTATAAGAATTACATTTTAGTTTGTCACTGAGGCCGATGATTCAAATTTGCCCCAAAAGAGTTCAAGGGGAGACACGTATGATGGTGTAGTGTTTTAGGGATGGGTTAGTGAACCTGAGGCAGCAATGCACACAAACAATATAGATTGTGCTGTTGGTACTTTGGTTCTCCAACTCCATCTCTGGAACATATTATGATGCCCTTGATTTATTCTCATATGGAACTACATCTATAATCCTTGAATTGTTTCTGATCTTTTAATGATTAGTATGATGCATATGTATATGAATGGTTTTGATCATAAGTATTTTTAACATGTACCTGAAGATTAATTGTTTGGTTTTTTATTTATAATTACAATATTTAGGCTTGTTTTTTGTACCTGACTATGTACATCCCTGAATATTGTTTTGTACGATTACATTTCAATTTATTATTGTGGCTAATGATTCAAATTTGTTCCAAAAGAGAGGCAGGCACATTGGTGTCAGATTTTTTCAGGGATGAGTTAGTGAACCTAGGGCGATGTACAACAACATTATAGGTTGTGCAATTGTTATTTGGTTCGCTGACTCCTTCCCTGAAGAAACTTATGAGGCCGCAATCTTTATTCTACATTCATAGAACTATGATATTTGAATTATCTATTCCATGCATTCATAGTGTATAATAATTACATTTTAGTTTGTCACCGATGCCAATGATTGAAATTTGCCCCAAAAGAGTTCAAGGGGAGACACGTATGATGGTGTCGTGTTTTAGGCATGGGTTGGTGAGCCTGGGGCAACAATGCACACAAACAATATAGGTTGTGTTGTTGGTACTTTGGTTCTCCAACTCCATCTCTGAAACAAATTATGATCACCTTGATTTATTCTCATATGGAACTACATATATGATCCTTGAATTGTTTCTGATCTTTTAATGATTGGTATGATGCATATGTATATGAATGGTTTTGATCATAAGTATTTTTAACATGTACCTGAAGATTAATTGTTTGGTTTTTTATTTATAATTACAATATTTAGGCTTGTTTTTGTACCTGACTATGTATATCCCTGGATAATGTTTTGTACGATTACATTTCAATTTATTATTGTGGCCAATGACTCAAATTTGCCCCAAAAGAGAGGCAGCCACATTGGTGTCAGATTTTTTCAGGGACGAGTTAGTGAACCTAGGGCGATGTACAAGAACAATATAGGCTGTGCAATTGTTACTTGGTCCACTTACGCCGTCCCTGTAGAAACTTATGAGGCCTTAATCTTATTCTACATTCATAGAACTATAATATTCGAATTACCTATTCCATGCATTCAGTTTATAAGAATTACATTTTAGTTTGTCACCGAGGCCGATGATT
Organism: Avena sativa; assembly: GCA_916181665.1. Taxonomy (NCBI): domain Eukaryota; kingdom Viridiplantae; phylum Streptophyta; class Magnoliopsida; order Poales; family Poaceae; genus Avena; species Avena sativa. The sequence goes on along the minus strand of OV702291.1, from coordinate 368,901,719 downwards.
GAAATTTGCCCCAAAAGAGTTCAAGGGGAGACACATATGACGGTGTCATGTTTTAGGGATGGGTTGGTGAACCTGAGGCAGCAATGCACACAAACAATATAGGTTGTGCTATTGGTACTTTGGTTCGCCAACTCCATCTCTGAAACAAATTATGAGGCCCTAGATATATTCTCATATGGAACTACATATATGATCCTTGAATTGTTTTTGATCTTTTAATGATTGGTATGATGCATATGTATATGAATGGTTTTGATCATAAGTATTTTTAACATGCACCTGAAGATTTATTGTTTGGTTTTTTATTTATAATTACAATATTTAGGCTTTTTTTGTACCTGAATATGTATATCCCTGAATAATGTTTTGTACGATTACATTTCAATTTATTATTGTGGCCAATAATTCAAATTTGTCCCAAAAGAGAGGCAGACACATTGGTGTCAGATTTTTTCAGGGAGGAGTTAGTGAACCTGGGGCGATGTACAACAACATTACAGGTTGTGCAATTGTTACTTGGTTCACCTACTCCATCCCTGAAGAAACTTATGAGGCCCCTAGATTTATCCTACATTCACTCTGATGCAATTATTTGTCATTGTGTTGAGATGAAATGATATATGAACCGATCAAACTATTGCTGAGATGCTTTATCTTTGATATCCACGCATATATTGTCTTACATATACATGTTATCAATTCTTGAGTTGTAATACAATTCAATCATATGTATGAGTTCTAAGTTATGTTCTTAAAAATCAACAGGAGGATGATGATGAAGTGGATGATAGCAAGGTATCCAGGGACAACAAGAGCCGCTACGTGCTAAGGCGATTATGATGTGGGATAATCTGTTTCCACCGTAGGGGGAGACTGTTTTGCCCATTCTGTGGCAGAGCAATCAACGTGGACCTCAATAGCATGATCCAGCACGCAGAGGGCGTTGGCAGAGGCGGAGGCAGAAGCCATAGGCCGATTACCTTGGCACGGCACGCAGCCTATGGCAAATTCCTCTAGGAGTATGTCAGGACTGGCCTGTATCCCATCGACTAGGCTATCGCTTCCTCCTGCTGATAAACCCCTGCCCTGCTAGGCGTCTCCGTGTCCTGGCCTCCTGCTGTAGCCCCTGCTTTTATTTTGTTCTAGTTAATTATTACCTGTGTGTGGCATGTAAGACAATATATCTGTGGTGTCTCTGGTGAACCTTCTATATTAATCTACTCCTTTATATGGAGTGCCTTAAAGTTTCTAGTGTTCAATTATATTTACTGATCATGCTCATGCACTACAAAATATTTCTAGTGCTCGATGATATTATAATTGTCAAAAAATATATCAACAAGTTAAATTGGTCGAAATTTTGTATTGAAGTAACTAAATGTATCACACACATAATAAACAAGAAACTAAAATCTAGTTCAAACACATAATGTATCACCACCACCTGTTGTTGTCCTTGACTTGCTTCCCCTTCAATCGCTTAATGTCGCCACCATCCCAAGATCCCTGCTCTTCTTGAAACCGCTTTCTGTCCTCCTCGCGCTTATTCTCCTGGGCTAGCTTGCAACCAGGGCATAGCTCGCTCGCGAAAAACCCTGCCTTAACCATCCCATCTTTCATGGTAATGAGCTTACTATACAACTCGTACGCCATGTAGGCGTCTCTGGCTGCATACTCGAGGCACACCTGGCTCATCGGCTTCCACTCCCAGTAGTCGTGATCGAGTCGCTTCAATTTCTTCAGTTTTTCATAGGATTTATCGATGATTTCCGCTTCCAGATCACCCATGCCATCCTTAACTGGGTATGATTTGATCTTGTACAGATTTTGGATGTCGATGTGGTGCCCCTATGGGATTTTTATCAACGCACAAGAAAGCATAATTGTGTCATTTGTGATATCCACGCTAGTGAAAGTTATCCCTTTCCTACACAAGAACTCGACCAGGGCTAGACAATGCATCTGTGTTGGTTTACTCCTGCACTTAGATGGTTCTAGGGATGTAAGGGAACAAGGGATGCAAAAGTGGTGATCTCAAATTTAAATTTCACATACCTGCAAAAGTGGTAAACGAGGACCTCCTCATGTATGGAGATTTGCACGACATCGATCTCTTGTGGAACATTTTTTCGCTTATTTGCACGGGTGTACTCCAAGTCTAGCCCCACAAACTTGTGCTTCTCTTTCTCAAGTAATTTCTCAAACCTGGAGAGAGTTGTCTCCACAGTCGCTTCATCATTTGTGTAAACCACTGTCAAAGTCGTGGTGCCATGGGCAGGGACCAAGTGGGTCTCTATTGTGCGTTTCCCATCGTCCATGCCTGCAAGGAAATGGGTGAAAGGAAATGCCTGCATGGAACTGCCTGCGAGAGGAAGAAGAAGATGAACTGACAGTTCTAGAATAGTGGAAGAAGAAGTGCCCAGGAAAAACTGTAGAGGAATGACTGAGGAAGAGGAATGACTGCAGAAGAAATGTGGTAACTGCAACTTTCGGTTCGAGAACTCACCGTGGTTACGTGGAGATCATGGCAGTGCTGCCAGTTCAACAAGTGGGGCCAGTTCCTGCGAGAATATGAAATTAGTTGTGCATTTTTCTATGCGAGAAATTGAGAGAAATCATTTATATTTTGTCTTTCATAATTAAACACAATGAAGTTGGTACAGCCCAAGAGATTTGAACAAAAGAGATTTGCTAGTTTAACATACAACAACACTTATAGGCCCAACATGGCAGAACTTGGAGAGCCCCAGAACTTGAGCTACCATAGAGACCTCGACAGAGGTGGCAGAATTGGTGCGGGTGCAACCACGGCGACGGCGAGCTCGGGTTCTAGAGGAGGAAAACAGAACCGAGCATGGTCGACAAGGTGATAGATCTCACCGGGAACCAATTCTCGTCCCCGCACTGTGCCATGGGTGCGTCCATGGTGAGGGCGAGCTCCAACTCAGGATGGGGAGGAGAGCAGGGCTGAGCAGCTTCGTCATGTCCCAGCTCTGCGCCATGGACGCGGCCACAGATTGCCGCTCCGGGGAAGAAGACGTGTAATGGATGCAGGCGCCAATGTTGCAAGCCTACAGGGAGGAGAGCTGGGCCGAGAAGGTTCGTACACGTCGTAGCTCCGCGCCATGGCTGCGACACCCCACAAATTGCCGCTCCGGGGAAGAAGAAGACGCGTAATGTATGCAGGCGCCAACGCTGCAAGCCTAATTGACACCTAAGCGACAGGAGCGACATAACGGCGAGAACTGATAGGGGGCCCAACTTGACGACCGTTAGCCTGATTTTTTGTATTGAAACATAAAGTTGAATTCGTGCCGAAAAAGACCCTCTGAGTATTTGGCACACCAACTGTAGTCATCGTGGATGATTTCAGGGAACTTGGGTACCGCGTTGCCTGGACACCCCAACTTTCGGGCCGCAAAATGATATTCTCCCACATACGGCCTCGGGACCCAGCCTATTATATATAGGCTGGGAGGAGCCAGCGGATGGGTACCGAAAAACTCCTGAGAAATCTGTAAAATTATTGTCCACCGATAATCAGGCGACTTCAACTTCCTTGTTTGTCTGATATCCGACAAAATCCCCAGAATTCTCTTTTCCTCGAAACCCTAAGTCCATAACCATGGGCATTGCCGAGGTTACTCCTCGTCAATTGGCGCCGTCTATGGGAAACCTGAACGCTGGAGTCATGGATTCGGCAGACCCCTCTTCATCAAGCAACAATCCAATGGAAGCGGCACCACGCTCGCCCACCCCTGTCTCAGTTCCTGTCGACTTCAATGGCGGATCTGATCTCATCATCAGATGTTTCCACTTTCGCGTATAGGAACCCAAAGAACTACACCTATCGGCTCCGATTTCTTCAGGATCATCAGTTGAAAAAGTTTCGCCTACGGAGATACCTACATTTTATGTCGGATCATCCGTAGAATCCACGCCGGAGCTGGCAAACGAGAAATAAAACTCTAGAGGATCAGCAGATCTGGGGGATCTTGACATCTCTACGATGGTCTCTCCCTCGAATCAGACTCCCAGCCAACACCACCATGTGGAGCAAGCGTAGTAAACACATAACCTGAAGAAAGCGGAGAAATTATCAACTTCGGAATCAGGATGGCCAAAATCTACCCAGAACAGAAACTGATGGACTTCACTGATCCCCCGAATAGTGTCTACCTCGGATCTGACAACAACGTCACTAGTTCATACATAGCGCACCACCAAGTGTGTCTGATCATCAGGGATGCCTCAACTCAGCGTGACTCCAACAGTAACCCCATCCTTGATCCCAATAATATTTTGTCGGATGATAATGCAGGAGATCACGAAAATGAAGGAGATCCGACAAACAACCGCATAATCCAAGGAGGAGGAGAACCACCTAGAGCATGGCAAAAAGCAAGGGACGCAATATCCGGTGTGGTCCCAATGATGGCTGAAGCCACAAATGAAGAATTAATGGCATACCAATACCTACTCCATCACAAGAAAAGGGATCTACTAAGGATGCAGAAGCAACTAGAGGAAAGAAAAAGGCTAGCCGACGAGTCTAGCCTTCGGCGGGTGCAACTAAGCTCTACACGTGGATCAGGAAGCATACCTAGAGGAGCACAACCAAGGATAGGGGCCTCACGACTACAGAACATCATCTAAGCCGAAAGAACAAACTAGCCCGAGATCTCGACTTATCATTTATTTCAGTAGATCCAACAAGACACATCGGGGTAAAAACAACACAAGCCGCAATTGTAGCCACGCAAACATACTTGATTACAACTCAACCATACCCGATGATCCATGTGCGGCTCTCCATTGCTCTGCTCTCATGAACCTCGGAATGGTGTGTGCGTCTCTTGTGCAAGAAAAACAAGGGACCACACGACAACACGACAGGTCCCCATTTTGTCACAACAGCCCTCAGCAGGTAGGGAACACATGACTATCGCGGTCGCCACATCACGTGCACTTTTCGATTTCTGAACCATGAAACGAAGCAAGAGACGCCAGTACACAACATAGGATTGACAGATTCGGGAAGAGCACGGTAGGCGAAGATACTACGACGGTGACAATGCGGATGACTATGAATTATGTGGTGCTAGTTGCTTTACCCAACGGGTTCGCAAGACTCCAGTACCCAAAGACTTCAAACTCCCTCACGACCGCCAAAAATATGACGGCCTCCAGGAACCCGAAGCTTGGTTGGTAGATTACCTGGCAACCGTCAAACTACAGGGTGATTCCGAGGCCAACGCAATGCAAAGCCTACAGCTGCACCTAACTGGTGCCACCCAAACTTGGCTAAGGCAGTTAGCCGAAGAATCCATCAGCAGCTGGAACGATCTTGAAGACAAGTTCATCTGAAATTTCCTTGGAACAATTATGGGCATGTAAGCAAAAATCCGGAGAATTAATACGTGCATTCATCCTGCGATGGAACACCATCAAAAACTCGGCTGAAGCTATATCAGATGAAAGAGCAATTAATGCCTTCAATGATGGCCTTTGCCGACGAGAGTTCATAGAAGAGATGGGATGGGTTAAGCCCAAGATAATCTCACAGCTAATGGATATGGCAAATCTCTGGGCTAACGAAGAAGACACAGTATACAACAAGTGAACACGTTCAGCCGAAGAAGATAGGGATAGGCACGGCAACAATAGAAGGCGAAGAAATAACGACGGACATGGTGGACCAAGCTATGTCACAGCTGTTTTTCCAGGAGGGGTCAACTGAAGAAACGATCACCACAATAGCGGATACCGAAGGGATGATGTCGGAGGACACAGAGTGTCGCATCTCGCCTATGTTGACATTGGGGATGTTGGACACCCCCTATTTGTTTGGTAGAGGGAACGAAGGCGTCCCGGCCTCAACATCAGTGAAGGAACCTGCTGATACGAGCGTACAACATACACAAAGCACACACATGCATTTTTTACCCGGTTGGGGCCGCCCTTCGGCTAAAAACCCTACGTCCTGCTAAAAACCCAGATGATCTCTGGTATCGGGGAGACGCTTTCTCTCTAGCTTCTACACTCCCCGGGCTTCCTTTTTCTTTCTTTCCTCACTTTCCTGCTTTCTCCCTCCAGCTCAGGACTCCAACATTCCTGCCCTAGATCCCTTCCAAGACCTCTCCCAAAGACCTCTCCACTTGGCTACTAAGGAGCCCTCTGAACCTCTCTCCTTCCCAAAACCCTCCTCTGAACCTCTATGCCTCTAGAAAACCTTCTTCCCAACTCTCGGCCAAGTGCCTCCTTTTATACACCAAGGGGTCACCACATGGCCGGCATGGAGCACCATCCGAGGCATTCCCGGGCTCAATCTTGGGGTTCCACGCGATCTTCAGGCAGATAGGCAATGCCTGTGGCCAATGGATGGCTAGGGGTGGTGCTCAGATGTACTCTATGGTAAAGTGATAGCTCAGGCTCCGAGTTGTCACTCCTGTCGGTGGCATGCTGTAGTGGATTATAGCGCCATGATGATGTCTAGCAATGCTGACGCATCGCTGGTTCCCAAGGCTGGGCCTGACACGCCTTGTCAGGCACGGTTAACTCTGGTTCCCGGGATGCTCCTGGCCTAGGAGGGGTGCTCCCATGGTCCTTCTGGGGCTCAGTCGGGGCCAATCCTCGGCATCTCTACCTCCAACAATGCCCTCTCCCTCCTTCCGGGGCACCCCCATCAGGAGGGGCAGGACCGCCTTGCGCTCGTCATTGTCCTTTCCTCCTTGTCCACGCCCGGTTGGTGGATCGAGGCGCGTCCTGTAGCATTCGTCTCACCCATAGGCACCTATAGCATAGCTGACACTTAGTCTCCATAGACTCATCATGACAAAACCATACCTGCTTGGAGCACGATGCTTGTATCCTCACGAAGCCCTTGCCTGCCAAGACACACATCAGCTGGGTCGTTGACCGGTGGGTCCTGGCCCACGCGCTAAGGCGCAATGCAAGGGACCCCTGATCCCATTACACCAACAGAAGCCCCCATGCGAGGTTCGGCAACTTGTGACGCAGATCGTGGTTTGACGAAGAGGTTGTTGCCGGGCTTCGCCCTTCATTACCACATGGGCCCAGTCTACGTCGCAGGAAGTGGGACAAGACTGGATGACACACTTTCCCATCCTGAAGAGCTAACATGCGCGTGCCTGCGTAGTCAAGTGGTTGCGAGACTGTCGAGCCACGCCTTGTCTTCCGCGGCAGCCTGTGTTGATTGCGCCCGCTTCGATTCCTGCAAAATAACTTTGGTGGGGCGCGATCGTTGACCTCCCGTGAGCCAGTGAGGTGGGAAGCAACCGTTCCCCCTCCATTTTGTTTTAAAAGGGAGGGAAGGCGTGGGGTTGTGGCTCACTCTCCACTTCCCCCGTAGCCTTTTCTTCCAACTCCCTGCTCAGTAGTTAAGACGATGGCGTCGGGTAGCTCTGGTGATGACGATCCTCATTTCACGGGTAGGGGAGATGGCTCCGGCCTCGTCAGAGGGGCCGTGGCGTAGGCGCATGCGCCGAGGCCACCGCATCTCCTCCGACACTGGCATGATTCTCCCGCAATCATGAACTGAGGCCCCGCCCCGCTGCGGCCACCGGGAAGGTGGAAACAGACAGGGAGGCCCTCCCGGTCGTTGTTCTCCTTCTCCAAGGCACGGTCGTGGCCTGCCTCTCCAGGGTCGTAGCAGACGATGCTCACTCCCTTGTCTAACTCCTTGTGCTGCCGCAGCTACTACCCCTACCTCCCCTACAATGAGGGGTCCAGGGGGCTCTTCTCCTGATGTAGAGGACGTCAGGGTGTCGACTAGGAAACGAGATGCCGCTGGGAACGGTAGGGAGCAGCACTTGCCTCCCTTTCCCAGTGTGTAGCCTTTTACCCGCACCCTTCGGTCGAGCGTCTTCTATGCGCCGGTTGCTGCATTGTACATTTTTCAAATGTAATGCCAATTGTCTACCATTAGTATATTTACCTTTGCCTTGTGTTATTCTCTCTTTTCTTTGTCATGTCATGCTCATGGCTGCCCTTGTTTCGCCTGTCTGTTGCTGCCTCGATGCCTCCGCGGGGCCATGGGGGCGTTGTTCATCGTCTTAGAAACCTTGCTCCCATTCCCTTAGCTCTAGCCTTGTGATTGTATCATGCCTTGCTTGCAGGGCCAACTGCCCCTGGTTGCTAATATTCGGCCGTGAGCCTTTCACCCTTGCCGAGACCTTGCCCTGGCCTCATCTTGCTTATCCATCCGCTGCTCATCCTGAAACACGATGAACACACCTTACGACATCTTACCCATGCCTCATGTTTAAAACAAGGTGTCGTGCGCTTGATCAGGGCACACAGCGTTGCCAACTCGGAGTCCTGATGTGGGAGGTGTGTCTTCGCAATTTAGTGCTCGTCGGTAATGCCTAGAGCACAACGCTCATACCTTAGAGCGGATCATGAGAGTATGATGTTTCCTAGCCTGATAGTCTCGTTATCCACATCCATCCCAATAAAATCCAAAGGAATGCAAAATCCTGAAAAAGGCTCGATAAATGAAAACGGGCGGAAGAACGAGAGCAACGGGATTGCCATTCCAAAATAGGGGCAGCCCCCGGGTTACCAGCGGTTCACACATAGGTAGGCCAAGCCAGATACACTAGTATTCATCGCATTTCCGGGAGTACTACACTCACTCCTAGGCTTTACGGTTTGCCAGGAGCACCACGCACGCTCCCGAGCTTTCATTTGCCGAGGGAACCTCCACTCACACCCGGGCTTTAAGGTTTTGCCAGGAGTACCACGCCCACTCCAGGGCTTTCAAGGTTTGCCAGGAGCACCACACATGCTCCCGGGCATTCATTTACTGGGAGAACCTCCAGTCACACCCGTACTTTTATTATAAATAAATATATATCTATATATTTTGAAAAAAAGGTTACCGGGACCACCACGCACACTCCTAGGATTTCATTTGCCAGGGGAACCTCCACTCACACCCGGGCTTTTTAGCTAGTAGGGTGGATGCGAGAAGTTGTTAGCTTACTCGAAGAGCCACCGGTACCAGAAAGGTCATCGAAACTAAGTTCCAGAAAGGGTCGCAGCCTTTTCTAGGGAGAGCCGGGAATCAGGGCGAAAGGTTGGTCCGAATTGGACAAAGAGCTGGTGTGAGTCATAGGGGAAGCGGTGGCTGCCAATTTGAATAGTTGTTCATAGAAGAACAAAGGGTCCCTGATATCACCCTTCACGGTCAAGGTCCCCCACGAGGAGGGAAGCTTGAGCGAGTTGTCGGCATGGTGGGAGACCACCATGAACTTTGCCAAGGAAGGGAACCCTATTATGTCGTTATACAATAGGGCAGTGTCCGGAACATCAAAGTTGATGTTCTTAGTGCGGTAGTTGTCTTGAGTGCCGAATGTGACTGGCAACTCAATCTTCCCCCATAGCTGGATAGCTCCCGGCTTATGCCTAGAAAAGACCACGTAGGGGCCAATTGATCCTTAGTGATCTAGAGCTTATCTAGCAGCTTTGCCGAGAGGATGTTGAGGCCAGCCCCTCCATCCACTAGCATCTTGGTAACTCAGACGTTTTTATGATGGGGGAGACCACCAGGGGTAGCGTTCCGACCCCGACGTTGCGGTCTGGATGATCTCCCACATCAAAAGTAATCGACACGTGAGACCACCGAAGTGGGCGTTGCACCTCCGGGCTGGGCTGCACGGTGCACAGTTCACGAGAGAAACGCTCAAACTCCCACTGGGAAGTCATGGCATAGGCTCCTCCATGTGCGCACGCACAATCCTATACTTGTGGGTATTGTCTGCACCCTTCGCCGTTGCCACCTTGGTTAACGCCAGGGCCGTTGCCGCGCAGTTGAGGGGTTGTGTTGCCGCTGCCCCCTGCGCACCCTCCTCTTACTTCGCCTCCACCACCTCCATCTCCTCCTTGTGCGGTGCCCATGTTGCCCCCATGACCTCCGTCGGGGGCGCCTGGGCCAGGTTGTACCGAGTAGTCTTTTGCATGAGGGCCGACCTTGTTGCAGCGGTAACAGTTACCGAGGGTACCGCTAGCCCCCTGCTCAGCGATGCGTCTCTTCCGTCCCTTATCATAAATGAGGATGGAGCGGCAGTTCTGAGCATCATGCTCGTTGGACTCTTGCATAGGGCACCACTTCCCCGTTGCAGCTTGGAAGCCGCCACATCTTCCTCTGGTTTGGTCTTCCTTTCAATCCCAATGGGAGCTCTAGGCTTTGTAGCCAAAGCCTGTCAGATGCCCCGCTTACGTGATACACTCTTCTTCACAGCAGTGCTTTCTGGGTCCGTCGTTGTAGCGACTTCCCGGGCAGCGTCCTCGGGCGCGAGGTATCCTTTTTCTGCTAAGGAGAAGAGGTCAGCCAACACCCACAACACGTGGATGCTCTTGAAGGGATGCATGTTAAGCTCTTCGCGCATCTTGCTGTCGTGCACATTCATGGTGAATGCTCCAATAATGGCGGTGTCCTCCACCTCCGGGATAGTCTGTGCGATTTGTGAAAATCGCAGCATGAAGTCTCGTAGCTGCTCTCCACTCCCCTGGACCACTTTGTGGAGCTGAATGAGTGTTCCCGGCTGCTTGAAGGCTCCCTAGAAAATGCTCACAAAGCGAGTACACAACTCGGCCTAGGAATGAATGGACTCCTTGGGTAGATGCATGATATACGACAAGGTTGTGCCCTGTAGAGCCATTGGAAATCAATTGGCCATGACCTTCTCATCAGCACCCGCAGCCACCATTGCAGTATAGTAGATGACCTTCTCCTCGGGTTGGTGTTTCCTTCAAACTTGACAGGGACAATGGTACGGAACTTTGGCGGCCACACCACCTGACTTAAGGTAGGAGACAAGGCGGGGCAACTGCTTCTGTATCCCAAAGCCATGCTTCCTGCCTCAACTGCGTCCCGTGGTGTCGTTGTATTGGGAATGGTAGTACCTGAGAAGGTTAGGTAGAGGTGTGGGGACTAGCAGGGAAGCTCTCGACGGCATCCGCATGCAGGATTGGATACGAGCAAGTGTAACAGGACACAAGAAGTACCCAGGTTCGAAGCCCTCGTGATGAGGTAAAACTCCTACTCCTGTCGATCTGACTATGGGTAGAATACGGGGTACAATCGTTCCTCGAGCTATATGAACTAGCTACCTCTTAAATGCTCATCCCTTGCTATGAGAGCCTTGCCCCTCCTTATATAGGCAAATGGGCAACAGTCTCACTGGCCAGTCCAGCTGGAGGGTCCCATAGGCGGGCCCCAGCCGACTGGTCATCTACAGTACTTGGTATGGAATGTCATGTCGAAGTACAAGTCATGTGGGTCGTCGTGGGTAGAGTGAACACCGTGCGAGCCTGTCGTCAGCATCCGACCACTAAGCCCGCGTCACTAGGAAAGTCTTCGGTATGGCTTCGTAGTTGTGGGTCTTGTCGCTGTACCAAGGCATATCGTGCACTGTGCAGCACGTCGCCCTGTCCTCTTGATTGCGCCCGGCTACGTCCGCGTAGCCAGCCTCGTATCTTGCCACCCTTCCTGGTTCCGGCTACCAGTTGGTAGCCGGTACTAAGTGCCCTTATCCGGCTACGATCTGCTAGTCGGACGCGAGCCGCCTGCCTTAGTTCTTGTCTGGTTGGGGTATCTAATACCTTTGATCCGGATTATGGATGTAGTATAGGTTCTTTTTCCCTGTAGACATAGGTTATCGAATCCTCAGGAAGCGAATGAATAGTGAAGTTACTTTAACGAACCTTCGGGATTTTTAGAATTCCTTTTGTGTTTTTACCGGACCATTAGCTTGCGTCTTTTTGTTGTTGTCGATGATGGAGAGAGAGGGCCTAGGGTGTTCGGTTTCACCTATAGCTGTGCAAAAAATTTGATGGAAATAAAAGATAGAAATAAAGTATGCGTGAACTTGTTAGAGAAAGATAAATTATATGTGGGCAGTGCATCCATAATTGCTATTGCCTCCACAACCACTTGTATCAATAACCTACTAGTCTCATCCATAGAATAAAGAGAACTAATTATATGCATAGTGATGTCACCGTTAATCCCAAGAAAATCCCTCATGTACAGCCGTACTACCCCTTCTGTCACTAGGTTCCCAACCTGCAGATCAATCATCACTCATAATCCCTATACCTGGCTCAACCCTCAGGGTCTTGGGTACCTAACAAGTCCTTAGATTGAGGCAAGAGAGGATACAATAATCATCATGTCATACAAACTAATACACGATCCCATCTATGATAAATCACATGCACAATTGCTACATGGCTAGGCTAAAGCCCTTAGCCCAAGGAGAATTACTCACACATAGAGATGAGATCAACAATCACAAACATTGTCAAGAAAATAATAAGATTGATAGAAATAGTCTTACAATGTCACTAATCGGAGAAGAGATCTACTATTACAAGTGGTGGAATATGGCTATGGAGATGGAGAAGGATTTGGAGATCTGGAGGCGGCTGGAGATCTGTGGCAGAGACTTTTTGGCGATGTCTGGATTGTTTTCTTGTCGCCTGAGGCTTCTTTATATTGGGGTCCCTTCACGAAAGTTGTTATGTTTGACCTAATGGTGGCGGCGCCAACTATACGACCAGAGCTATATGGTCGGAATTTTTTCTCCGGCCGTATAGTTGGTCGTTAAAGCGTCTGGCTCCGTTGTTCGGCTCCTAGTTTCTTCTGGTTGTTGGAAATCTCGTATCTTTGACTTTAATGTAGTGATTCCCTCCTTTAAATGACATTATCTGTACAGGAAAATACAAAAAGAAAGGATTGCATACCCCTATGAATATTAGCATTAGTGGCAAGGTTTAGAGAGATATTTCATCAAGAATATGATAAATATCCAGTTTAAATGTGGACGTAGATGGCTATGTTTTAGAGCCATCAACCTCCCCAATCTTAAACTTGATCGTCCCGAGCAACAAAACCAAAATCAAAAAGGAACTCAACATTTAAACTGAAATAACGAGATGGTGATCTTACTCATGATTAATAGTCTCATGTTTCCTCCACTTCATCAATCTGAAAAACTTTAGCATAGATAGAGTAATGGCAAGCATATCATACGGGTCTCATGCATCCTTATAGCACAGCAAAATTATTGTAAACATGGATGATTCAAATGAGTAAACTTTATTCCATGTCAAGTAATCAACTCATAGGCTTGCCTTTGAACAATAAAGTATAATCATGTAAATTAAGAGTGTGAGAGTTGTCATGAAAAGCATACATAGTAGAGTATCTCAATTCTCCCACATCAATGAATCAAGACTTTGCAAGCACTACTTTTCTATTCATTGTCCTTCAAGAATTTCAGTTTTTAAGTAATTAAGAGCATGCCAAAGATTTTTATTTGTTTATTGGGCTGTGATGGACACTCGTGGAATCACTAAGGGTTTTGTTCCTTTTGCATAATGATTACTCATAATAGCCAGAGGAGTGATACCATCATGATTACAGCTGTCCGGGAGTGCCAAGAATCTTACCCACTATAGCATTGCTGCTACAAGTGTTTAATCAACTCATAGCCGAAATCTAAGTTTCCTCCATGAAGATCGTTCATAGGCTAGCGGAGTTGTTGGCATCCGATGAAGTTTGACACGCGTAAAGCTATATCATTTTTATGATTAACAAGTCAAACTTTGGCATGCTCACAAAAACCGCTAAACATTAATTCAATCGAACAAATCCTTTTAAAGAGAGTTATCAAGTCAATTAATATTTTTAGTGGTATTGAGTGTCTCTAGAAATAAACCTTCAAGACTATGCACTACAACACCCAAGCCTCCAATTATGAGACTTTTTATTATTACAATTGTTTAGCAATTTTAGGAAAGACTTGGTTAATTACGAGAGCTGGAACAAAATGAGCCCAATGAAATACCCATGCAAATGCAAAATCTTACTATGATACAAAGACTCACTCCGCCAATATAATATCTCAACATTTACTACTAACTAGCATGGGTTTCTCAAACTTCAAAAGTAGGGAGTCATAAGGCATACCTCTCATGTTTGGTTCCACTTCACTCTTCGCTTTTCTATTTGTTTCTTGGAAACTTGAAGTCGATCACTCTCCTGCAAATATATGAAGACCTCGAGGCGTAAAGAAAAGAGAGAGGGAAAATAAGGAAAAATGGAGAAATCCTTTTGTGATTTTAAGAGAGAGAAATTAAAGATTAGAAAATTGGCGGCAAAGTTTGGCAAGAAAATCTCGAAAGCAAATAAAGAACTTAGAAAATAAAGTGTTGGGGAAACCAACACGAGTGCTTATAAACTCAAATAAAAGTGCAACCTTGAAATAAGTAAAAGCAAATAAACGCCAAATAAAGATACATGAGGAAACTTCCCCAAGCTTAGGCTTTTCCAAGCCCTTCAAATCATTGTGGTGGCGAGAAAAAGTCGTTACTCCAGTTTGCAAATTGAGTTGAGAGGTTACTTGTTGATTCTCGGAGGTTCAAAGAGAGGTTGTGCATCCTCTCCACAGTCCCTCCAAGTCCTTGGAAATCTTGGTATGTGGGGAACCGGGTTTGTGGCTGCTCCTCTTGATAAGGATCTTCTTGCTCCTCCTCTTGGTCCTCATCCTCTTCAGGAATATCTTCCTCGGGTTGGTGTTGCTCAACCTGCAAATCATATAGCAAACGTCCTTCCTCGATAGAGAAAAGACCATTAGGCATAGGAGCAGGGTAGATACGCCCATCTCTAGCAATATGTAGGTAATAAACACCACCTCTCCTAGTGAGCATTCCACATGCCCTCAAGGTGGAGAAACCAACACGTGTCTCACCTAGTACGGGTTGCAACTCACCTAGATCGATGTCTAGGGCAGCGGCAATCATGGTGATGATGCCTCCTCCTGTGATTGGCCCTTGGCTTTGGGAGGATTGGTTCTCCAGGTAGCGCACAAGGATGGCACCCAAGTTGAGTGACAGGTTGCAATTGATGTAAGCAGCCTTTGCGAGGACTAGGATGTCCTCCTCGTTGAGTCTCGTGAACTCATTACGTGCCTGCAAGGTGTTAGCAATAACATAGAACAAATAGCGAATTGCAGGATGTTGAATATTCTTCCCCTTGTTCACTCTACTAGTGAAGCTCATTCCATTGTAGTATTGATCGGGGGAAGGACTTAAGCCAATAAAGGATGCGCGTAAAGCATGAACATCATTGTTTGGCAAATTAAAGCATGCACACCATTCATCTAATGTTAAATTCTAGTTGTTGTTCATCAGACTGAAAGAAATAGTATCCTCTCCTTGCCATAGTTTAATGGTGCTTTGCAACGAACTTAGGAATTCAATGGTAAGCAGCAATAAGTAGGTACATCATTGTACACAAAGTTTTTTAGGCCAGCTCTATTTCAAAGTAAATTAAAGTCATTAGAAATACTGAGTTGGTTCAATATGATATGGCAAGCCCACTTGGTGGCCTTCACTTCGCGGTTCTTGATCCCGTTGAAGCGATCACGATGGGCCTCATCCCTGAACCGTATCCCCATGCGTTCCTGAGTGGCAGCCCGAGAAGCGCTAGCGGTGGCACGAGCACAAGTTTGGCTCCTTGTGTTCATCATCTAAAACATTGAAGAAAGGCAAAAATAAATTCTTTGATCCAACAACAGTAAGTATAATATCATCCTCATCTAAGCACACTAAAGATTTTTCCTCAAAATAATAATCTAGGCAAGAAAATCATGGCAATTGGTTCATAGTAGGTCTCACCCTAGATTGAGAATGACAATAGATCGAAAATGAATTTGCAAAAAGTAATTGGAGGATCGGAGGAGAAACATACCGTAGATCACTTGTGTGCGAGGGAATCGAACAAAATTGAGTAGAGATGGAGATCCCTCAAGGTTTTGAGAGAGTTTGGAGGTATAAGAAAGAAAAAGGATTGATGTTTTGGAGTTGGGAGTACCTTCCCGTGCGATTTTGTGGTCGGACGCAACTATACGGGCGCAACTATACGGGCGGAACATGTATTCCCGCTGTATAGATGGCGTTCTGTCAAAATATTAGGGTTTCCTCCTGGCGGCGCAACTATACAGACGCAAGTATATGGACGGAACAAAATGTTCTGGCCATATAGTTGGTCATTAAACTGTTTGTCCCTGCGAAAGAAAATTTGCAAAGGCATCGATATCTAAACGACTAGAACTATACGGCCGGAATTTTTATTCCCGCTGTATAGTTGGTCGTTAAACTCTCAGTACATATGAAAAGAAATTGTACGAAGGCATTGATATCTATACGACTGGAACTATACGACCGGAATTTTTATTCCCGCCATATAGTTGGTCGTTAAACTCTCAGTACATATTGCAAAAAAAATTCGATGGCAAAGATATCTATACGACTGGAACTATACGACCGAAATTTTTATTCCCGCTATATAGTTGGTCGTTAAACTCTCTGTGTGCATCAAAAAATTTCTGTTTCTTCATAAACTATTTCTTTTTTTGTAACTTAGTGATATACCTTGTTTTTGATAGAAAATTGACAGTAAATATTGTCGACCAACAATAGCATGAATAAAGTAGAATTTCAAGTACTACCGAACTTCTCCTCAAATGGAGTATTCTAGCACCCTTTATTAAACATGAACTTAAACTAAAATTAAAAACTTAACTCAAACCTTTATTTCACATGGGTTGCCTCCCATGGAGCGCTCCTTTACGGTCAATAGCTTGACCTTAGTGATACTCACTTGGGCCAGATGAGTGGAACACCCACTCCAAAGTATTTGGCCTTCAAAGTGATGGCCTCCATCTCATCATGTTTGGCTTTCTTCTTCCTGGGGAAATGGATAACAAAAGGATCCCACGAAGGCAATTGCAACTTCACGTTCCCTTCATGAAGTTTAATTAAAGCCTTTATAGTTCTTAAGAAGGGACGACCTAGTATTATAGGAGCAACAATATGTTTAGGCATGTCAACAATAACAAAGTCAATTAGAGCAGGACAGCCTTTGATGTAAACTAAAGTGTTCTCCTTAATTCCTACAGCTTGTTTGTAGGTAGAATCTGCTAGATGCAATTTTAGTTCAGTAATTTCAAAGGAGCCAAGATTTAAATTGTTAAAAAGACTCTTTGGAATTGTTGAGACGCTTGCACCTAGATCACAAAGTGCAGCTATCTCATTGGCTCCAATCTTTATCTTAATAGTAGGCTCAAATATGTTATCTAGTTTAACAGGTAAGTTTTTAGCGATTTTCTTGTATTCCACTTCAAGCTCGCGTACCTTAATTGCTACTTGATCAACAAAGTGTTGATACATGGCTTCATCATTACCTTCACTTACCGGAATTTTGATGTTGATCCTCTTTACGAGGTCTTCGATGGTGTAGCTTGGTGAAGGGGCATTACTATAATGAAGTTCTTTAGGCTCCTCCCTTTGGATCCTCATCATTTTGAGTTCTTCAATAGGATTGGGCTCAGCTTTACCTGCAAATTTAGCTAGAATGAGAGTTTGACTCTCGGTTTTCTTACCTAGTTGTGCCTCAACAATCCTTGTTCTTTCTTGAAGGGCCTGCAAATCATTTCTCAAACTAACAACTTGGTTAGATAATTTACCAAGCATAACATCATGATTCTTCGTAGTCTTGACTAGAATATTATTTTGTTCATTTTGTGAGTGTATAAAAGACTTAAGAGTTTCTTAGAGACTACCATTACTAGTTCCCATATTATTATTAGAGTTACTTGTAGGACAAGCATAATGTTTTTGAAAATTAGGATTGTAACTATTCTTCCAAGCAGGCTTGTAATCATTACGAACTATGAAGTCTATTTCTTCTATGTTTGTTTCGAGGGTGGATCTTACCTGAGTTTTCTTACCTTTTATGGCTAGTATGAGCTCATCCAACTTAGCATTGAGATCTTCGTTCTCTTGTGGTGAGACAGAGTTCACCTTCTTCTTGTTTGATCTTTCCACATTCCATTGGGCATGGTTGTCTTGCATATTGTCTAGCAGCTGCTTTGCTTCTGTAATATGTTTACCCATAAATGTTCCTCCAGCTGCAGTATCAAGCATAGACTTAGACACATGATTAAGAGCATTGTAAAATAAATGGAGGATCAACCAATCTTCCATCCCATGACTAGGATCCCATGCAAGTGCTAGTGGCTCACGCTCTTCCTGTCTAAAGCTAGTAATTTTAGATCGAAGTTGCATAGTCTTTGCAGGTGGGAAAAATTTAGTCATAAACAAAGAAGTACATCCCACCCATGATGTAATAGTATTTTTAGGCAAAGATAACAACCATTCTTTAGCTCTCCCTCTTAGAGAGAAAGGAAATAGATGCAATTTGACAGCATCAGGGTCAACGTCTTTTATACGCATCATATCACATATTTCAGTGAAAGTGTTCAAGTGCATACCTGCGTCTTCAACAACACAGCCTCCAAATTCATTCTGTTGAACCAGACTTAAGTAATGGGGCTTAATTTCATAGTCATCAGCAGCGATTGCTGGCTGAGTAATAGGAGTATGCAAATAATCATTATTGGGAGTAGCAAACACCCCCAAGCTTCTTTTCAGCCATACTTCCTGTGTTTTTTGGGTTTTCTTAGATAAAGAATTATAACAGTAAAAGCAAGAATTTAAAGACTAACTATTTTTTTTGGTTTATCAAATAAAGACTAAAAGCAAACTAACAAAATTAAAAACAAGAATTAAAACTAGCAAGGTTCCTAATAACCTCACCAGGGTAGTTATTGCTTCCTCGGCAACGGCACCAGAAAAAGGGTTGATACCTTCGATCCGGATTACGGGTGTATTATAGCTTCTTTTTCCCTAGTAGACCTAGGTTATCGAATCCTCAGGAAGCGAATACGTAGTGAAGTTACTTTAACGGACCTTTGGGAGTTTTAGAATTCCTTTTGTGTTTTTACCGGACCAGTATCTTGAGTCTCTTTGTTGTTGTCGATGATGGAGAGAGAGGGCCTAGGGCGTTTGGTTTCACCTGTAGCTGTGCAAAACATCTGATGGAAATAAAAGATAGAAATAAAGTATGCTTGTACTTGTTATAGAAAGATAAATTATATGTGGGCAGTGCATCCATAATTGCTATTGACTCCACAATCGCTTAGAGCAATAACCTACTAGTCTCATCCATAGAAGAAAGAGAACTAATGATATGCATAGTGATGTCACCGTTAATACCAAGCAAATCCCTCACATACAGCCGTAGTACCCCTTCTGTCACTGGGGTTCCCAACCTGCAGATCAGTCATCACTCATACTCCCTACACCTTGCTCAACCCTCGGGGTCTTGGGTACCTGACAAGTCCATAGATTGAGGCAAGAGAGGATACAATAATCATCATGTCATACAAACTAATACACGATCCCATCTATGATAAATCACATGCACAATTGCTACATGGCTAGGCCGAAGCCCTTAGCCTAAGGAGAATTACTCACACATAGAGTGAGATCAACAATCACAAACATTGTAATGAAAATCATAAGATTGATAGCAATAGTCTTACAATGTCACCAATCGGAGAAGAGATCTACTATTACAAGTGGTGGAATATGGCTATGGAGATGGAGAAGGTTTGGATATCTTGAGGCAGCTGGAGATCTGTGGTAGAGACTTTTTGGCGAGGTCTAGCTTGTTTTCTCGTCACCCGAGGCTTCTTTATATAGGGGTCCCTTCATGGAAGTTGTTTTGTTTGACCTAACGGTGGCGGCACCAACTATACGACCGGATCTATACGGTTGGACTTTTTGCTCTGGTCGTATAGTTGGTTGTTAAAGTGCCTGCCTTCGTTGTTCAGCTCCTGGTTTCTTCTGGTTGTTGGAAATCTCGTATCTTTGACTTTAATGTAGTGATTCCCTCCTTTAAACGACATTATCTGCGCAGGAAAAATACAAAAAGAAAGGGTTGCATACCCCTCTGAATATTAGCATTAGTGGCCGGGTTTAGAGAGACATGTCATCAAGAATATGATTAATATCCAGTTTAAATATGGACGTAGATGGCTATGTTTCAGAGCCATCAGTATCCGGGGATCATCCCCCGACACTAGCCCCTGAGCACTAGCCCTCGAGCATGTGTACATTTCGCCCTTAGGGGAAATGTGCGTGCGCTCCCTCTTACATTTGAAATTCGTGTCTGGCTACCACCTGACGGTTGCGCTACCCGTGACGTTAGTGTTGACGTAGGCCATGCGCGCACACGCCATCATTGTGCTGCCGCGCGCAATATTACGTCGCGTCGCACATCATGCATGTCGCCTCGGGAACCACAGTATATCGTTTCGGTTTCTGGCCGCGGTCTCTTGTGCATTCGGTGCCAGCGCAGAAGATCTGGAGTGGTCACGGGGGAGTGGCGCAGTTCGGTGGACGCCACGTGGCGCGGTAAACCGTTGCTCTCCCAGGGCTTTAAATGGTCGCCCGGGGAGCCGTTCCCCACTTGCGCTCACTGCCTCCTCTATTCTCCCCTGCGCCATTGCTGCCTTGCTACTGCCTTTGCACGCCCTCTGCCGGACTTAGACGCGCCGCCCGCTCAGCATCGGGGCGACACGGGCCACCGCTTCTCGGAACCTCTCACCACGCGGACGAAGTCGTGATGGCCTCGGAGCGCGGCGCCTGGTGCGGGTCCTCTGTCATGGAGGACCACATCGCCAAGTATTACGCCACCCGGGTGCTAACGCCGGAGACGGAGGTGAAGGTGCGGCTCGCGCCGCCGGAGGAGGAATCGCCACACCTAGAGGAGGGGGAGCGCGTGATCTTCCTCTCCCACCTCATGCGCGGCTTTGCCTTGCCCGTGCACCCCTTATTCCTCACTTTTCTAGCCTTCTTCGACCTCCGCCTCCACCACCTCGGCACCAACGCCATCGGCACCCTCGCCACTTCGTATCTTTCTACGAGTGCTACCTCGGGATCCAGCCGGATCTCGGGATCTTCTGCCGGCTCTTCCGCATCCGACCACAGGTCCAGTTGATGCAGGGACCGTTGGTCGCCTGTGGTGGAGCATTTATCTACTCCCGCTCACATACTGGCTATCCCAAGTTCAAGCTCCAGGATACGGTCTGACTGTGGCAACAGTCGTATTTCTACGTCAGCAACGTCACCGAGGTCGACCGGATCAACCTGCCGGCCTTCCAGGACATGGAGTCCAGCCGGTAGCATTGGGACTTGAAGATCCGTGGCGACAAGGTAGAGACGGATGCAGTCGCTTGTCACTGCCGGCTTAACCGGCTTGTACATCACGCTTAGCTGGATGTCCCAGCTGATGCTACTGCAGCAGCGCCCCCACAAAATGTGCTACTACTCTGGCCGGCTGGACCCCACCCGGCTGTCTCGCGGTGATCCCCGCTACCACAACCTCAAGGAATGAGTATGGACTATCACCAAGGAGCGGCTGCTGGAGGGCTGGAAGTTCAGGCAGGGCCCGTATACACGCGACAACCACATGTCCCGGGTATGTTCCCTTATCCAGCCGGTACTTTCCGACAGAACTTCCTGTGCCTCATCCGAGAGGAGGGCGAGACCCCCTCTAGGACTTCACGCCCGACCTCCCCGAGCCACGCGCACGTCGGTATAGCGAGGAGTCGGATGGCGATGCCGACATCTTCCCTAACTGGAACAATGAGCCGGCGCATGACCCCCATGCGTTAATCGACGAGGAGGAGGAGGCTGCCCCGGCTCCCGAACCGACCCAACGCCAGGCAACAGACGGCGACTCCAGCCGGCCCGGTGTGGGTGGAAGCGGATCCTACCGGCTACGAAGAGGAGCCGGACCGGTGCCCCACCCCTGAGCCGGTTGGGCTGCAAGAAGGCGCCGCCCCCGATGGTGCAGGGGTAAGGCCTTCTTGTGCTCCTTTTTTCCTTTCTTCTTCTCGCATGACGTTTCTTCTTCTTGTTTCCTTATTTTCCTTTATCTTTGCAGCTCACTTGACTCCTTCGGTGCTACCAGCCCGGATCAGGCGCCGACTGGCTCACCGCCCCGTGCGCTGCCTACCGCACCGCCTCCTACCACCACTTCTGCCCCCACTCTGACATATGGGGCTCCGCTGCCGCCGCCTTGTGCGGATCTGGCTGCGGCAGCCGGGGCCAGGGATGCCCCACTGACTATGGTGGTGCAGCCCGATGTTGCCACGCCGAGCCCACAAGGTGGAGGTGGCCCCTCTGCGGGGTCGAGGGGGGATGCAACCGGCAAGCAGCTGGTTGTGGTCCAGGTAGAGAACTCTGATGGCGAACCGGGAGATGAATGGCGGGTGGCGGTCCGCGAGGCGAAGGGAGTCGCTGACCCTCAACACCGTGGATGACGATGCCTCCCCCGCTGCCTCGCTGGCGGATCTAGCCGCCACCCTGGAGATGGCGGTGAACGAGATTCGACTGCTCGAAGCTACGGCTAGGACCAACCGGTCGCTGGAGCAGAAGCTGGCCGCTATGAACGACACCTCCCAGAGTAAGTCATTTTACTCAGCTTTTCCTTCTCCTTCTACCTTCCTTTTTTTCTTATTTTTTGCCGATAGCCGGTTTCTTGTAGCCATCATGGTGTGCGCCCAGCGGGAGATCGATCACTTGACCAAGGCGAACGACTGGCTGATGAAGTCCAACTCCAACGTCCAGCTGCAGAATAAGGAGTGGCACTCCAAGACGGATCAGCTAGAGGCCACCATCAAGGAGCACGACTCCGCCCTTGCCAGCTAGGCCCAAGCCTTTGATCTCCTTGACGCTTAGAGCAAGGATCAGGAGAAAGAGATCAAGCGGCTAGGGGAGCGGGAGAAGGCCCTCTGGGAGGAGTTGATGCAGATCGGTCGCATCCCCAAGGGTAAGTTCTTTTCTCGACTATCTTTTCCTATCCAGATTCGGTACCTAGACCTGACTTTCCCTTTCTGACAGCTTTTTATCCAGGCATAAACTTGCTGGCCTACAACCGGCTTCAGGAGAATTGGCCGTGGGAGCATCCAACCTCTCAAGAGTTGGTTGCCCTTCTTGGCAAGGAGGCCGCTTAGCTAAGTAAAGCGGCTCACGTGGTCTTGAATTCGAAGGGCTCGGATGCGGCCGAGCCAGACACGATCGCCCAACTAGCGACCAAGGTCGCGGAGGTGCCGACTTCTATTGACCGGCTGAGGGGCCTGGCAGCGCGAGCCGGAGCGGAGATGGCCTTGGTGCTGATGATGTCCTGGTATAAGGACGCGCGCGTCAACAAGATCGATGGCGGCTTCCGTGCCGGCGCCAACCTTGCTACCATCCGCCAAGCTCATCCTAAACTCCACGCCTCCGCCATCAAGATCGCCGGCTATGCCGATGTCGACAAAGTCATCACCGACTTGGAGTCCGCTGGGACGCCGGAGACAGAG
The DNA here is from genome assembly GCA_916181665.1 of Avena sativa. Classification (NCBI taxonomy): domain Eukaryota; kingdom Viridiplantae; phylum Streptophyta; class Magnoliopsida; order Poales; family Poaceae; genus Avena; species Avena sativa. The sequence continues at coordinate 368,878,413 of OV702291.1, read as the reverse complement.
GCCGAGGCGTCGTCACAGCCGATAGTCGGAGATGTTGGAGCCAGAACCTCCAGCGCGCCTCCTCCGCCTCCCGAAGCCGTGGCCGGCCAGGATCTCCCGCGCGGCAAAGGCCCCGCCATTTAGATTTGATCCTCGGGATGCCGGGTGGACTTGTAATAATTTCCTTTTGTTGAACTTGTTGTCTGTGCCGACTGTTTTTTATGTCGTTTGAACCTCTGGGAGCTTCGACTCCCCTTATCTTAATATGTTGTTTGCTTATTCTTCTTCTTCCTTATGACCTGGTGAGTTTTGAAGTTTTTCGCCTTTGCCGTCTACAATCATTCGACTATCTTTGTCCGGCTAAAATCCCTTAGCCGGAAGACTTCCAACTCCAGTGGGGGTGTGCCAGCGCACCCACTAGGTGTAGCCCCCGAGATTCGGAGTTCTTGGAGAAGCCAAGGACTTCGAATCTTCTCTTCTTTCTTTCCTTCAAACTCTTAGCTTCTTTAGGCTAGACGCCTCTAGCCGGCTAGCCTGGCCTTGCCCTCACCTGGGCCCCGAATATCCGGCTAAACTCCTTTAGCCGCTCGGATCTACATGATTCCACTAGGGGCACACGAGCGCACCCAGTGGGTGTAGCCCCCGAGATTCGGAGCGCTTGATGAAGGCAAGGACTTCAAATCTTCTCTCCTTTTGATGACCGACTCGTTGTACTCATACAAAACAAACACATATATAGGTTCATTGTTAATATGTTAGTCGGTTAAGGTGTTACTTGTTAGCCGTAGAATGGCTTCGGTTTTTTCGAAAAACTAGCTTGTGCTTCTCAAGTTACTTAGTCGTTTTCCCGTGCGCTCTGTTGTTTGTGCTGCGTCCTTGCCGGGAAGCTGGGTTGCGGTCTGCAGCTAGAATCGAAGGGAGATGACAATACATTGCACACGGTACTAGAGGCTTAGTAGCCAGATAATCTCATACTAGGCACAAGGCCGAACCACTCGATATGTCGCATCTTTTCGCTGTTTTTTATGTGGTATGCCTCATGCTTTTGCTCTTACTAGTCGGACAGCCGGGTTGTGGTCTGTAGCTGAGACGAAGAGTGGGCCTCTCACACCATCGCACACTACTCAGTCGCTTTATAGAATTAGCACTTCGGGCCAACTGGCTAGCCCCCGGGAAGGGGTTGCCAGAGCCAGAAAAACTGAACTAGAAAAGAACATATGCAAATTTCTGGCAAGGAGCCCTCGAGTATCTCTCGGGGGTTCCGCATTTTTCATTCATTGAGTTCGCGGGATACATACATTGTCAGATGACTAGGTGTAAAACTGACAGAGCAGGGCCACGTTCCATGGGCGTTCTGTCTCCTTGTCCGACTTGTCCATCTTGTTCTTGCGCAGCTGCTACACATCGACGAGGTAGTAGGAGTTGTTGTGCAATGCCTGGCTGATGATGAAGGGACCCTCCCAAGGCGGCAACAGCTTGTGCAAGCCCTTCATGTCCTACACCAACCGGAGGACCAGATCGCTCTCGCGGAACGCGTCGGGTTGTATCTGGCTCGAATGGTAGTGGCGCAGGTGTTGCTAGGTTAGCACCGATCTGGACAATGCCAACTCGTGGGATTCCACGCCATCCTCCCTTGCCTCTTGATTGGCCCGCTCGTCATAGAGGAGCTTGCAGGGTGAGTCGAACTCGATATCCGCGGAGAAGACGGCTTCCGATCCATAGACGAGGAACAACGGGGTGAAGCCAGTTGACCGATTCGACGTGGTGCGGAGGCTCCACAACACAGCCGGAAGTTCTTTGATCCAGCATCCGGGTGATCGCTCCAAAGGCTCGATGAGGCGAGGCTTGATGCCGGCTAGCACTAGGCTGTTTGCCCTTTCGACTTTCTCATTGGATTGAGGGTGTGCGACGGATGCCAGGTCCAGCCGAATACCCTTGTTGCTACAGAACCAGGCGAAGGCCCCCTTGGCTAAGTTCGTGCCGTTATCCGTGATGATGCTGTTGGGGTAGCCAAACCGGTTGATGATGTCGGTGAAGAAGGTGACGATTGTCACCCCGTCCAGCTTCCGGATGGGCTTGGCCTCTATCCATTTTGTGAACTTGTCCATCGCCACCAGCAGATGTGTCATGCCAGCACAGGCTCGCTTGAAGGGGCCGACCATGTCGAGCCCCCAGACGGCGAAGCACCAGGTAATCGGTATGGTCTTGAGCTTTGTAGCCGGCATGTGACTCAACTGTTCGAAGCGCTAGCATCAGTTGCACACGCAGACCAGCTGCTCGGCATCCTCGAGGCGGTTGCCCAATAGAAGCCATGGCAAAACGCCTTGGTGACTATCGCCCGAGATGAAGCGTGGTGTCCGCACTCACCCTGGTGCATGTCCTTTAGTAGCCGGCAGCCTGTGTCCAAGTCGATGCACCGCTGGAAAATGCCAGATACGCCACGCTTGTACAACTCTTTGTTGATGACGGTGTATGTGTGCGCGCGTCGCCAGATCTGCCTGGCCTCTACCTTCTCATCCGGAAGCTCCCCGTTGGAAATGAAGTTCATGAAGGGATACACCCAGGATGGTATCTCCCGGATGGTAAGGATGTTCTCGAGCTCCGGCTGAGGGGTGTCAGGGGGTTGTCCGTGTGGGGTACCCAGGACGGCAGCCCCCGAGCAACTTGACGAACCGGCAGCCCCCGGGTCTTTCGAGCCAGAGGGTGCGGATGCACCGGAGTCGGTACGACCCTTCTTATTTGCCGGTTCTGGGTCCACCAAGCTGTCAGCCCCCATGCTTTTGGCCTAGATAATGGAATCCGACTTGGGAGAGGGGGTGATGGAGGGCTTGCACAGATGCTCAAAGGAGATCCCTCGCAGGATCGCCTACCTGGTGGATCTGATTCGGGCGAGCAAGTCGGCTGCCTCGCTGTTTATGCGAGGGATGTGATGGAACTCACATCCATCGAAATAAGTGTTGAGCTTCTACACGTGTAACCGGTAGAGGGCAATGTTCGTGTCGTGGGAGTCCCATTCCCGGACACCTGTTGTACCACCAGATCCGAGTCGCCGAAGCAAAGTATCCGGATGACGCCAATCTCCCTGACCAGCCGGAGGCCGTGCACCAGTTCCTCGTATCCGGCGATGTTGTTGGAGGCCTTGAAGTGGATCTGGAGAACATACTTTGCCAGCTCCCAAGCCCTCGATCATCTTCGAACCGTCGAAGTGCATCCTCCAGTGATCCAAGTCGGGAATCGGTGGGAGGTACTGGGTTTCAGCCCAGTCGATGAGGAAGTTCGCCAGGGCCTAGGACTTGATTGTGAGCCTTGGCTCGTACTGGATGGAGTACGCCGCGAGCTCGATTACCCACTTGGTCACTCGGTCGGTGGCGTCCTTGTTGCCGATGATCTCCAAAAGGGGTGCGGTGCACACCACTTTAATCGGATGCTCCTGGAAGTAGCGTTTGAGCTTCTTGGACACCAGGTATATGCCGTAGCACATATTCTGGTAGTGGGGGTAGTTCTGCTTGGAGAGGGAGAGGACCTCACTGAGGTAGTAGACAGGCCTCTGAACCGGCTGAGCCTTGCCTTCCTCGGGACGCTCCACCACCAGGACGACGCTAACGACCCAGCTGATGGCTGCTATATAGAGCAACATCGGCTCCTTGCTAGCCGGTGCGGCTAGAACCAGTGATGTGGATAGCATGCGCTTGAGGTCGTGGAAGGCGGCATCGGCTTGCGAGGTCCAGGAGAACTTGTCCGTCTTCTTCATCAGCTGGTATAGCGGGAGTGCCTTTTCCCCTAGCCGGCTGACGAAACGGCTAAGGGAGGCCAGGCATCCGGTGAACTTCTGGACACCGAGCAAGCTCTTGGGTGGCTGCATCCTCTCGATAGTTGTGATCTTCTCTGGGTTTGCCTTGATCCCTCGTTGTGAGACGAGAAAACCGAGTAGTTGGCCGGATGGAACGCCAAAGACGCATTTCTCTGGGTTCAGCTTCAGCTGGTACCGACGGATGTTGCCGAATGTTTCCCCCAAGTCTTCGAGGAGCGTGCGCTTCTCCTTCGTCTTGATGATGACATCGTCCATGTAAGCATGCACGTTTCAGCCTATCTGTGAGTGCAAGCATTTCTGCATACATCGCTGATAAGAAGCACCTACATTTTTCAGACTGAAAGGCATGGTTACATAACAGAAGGCCCCGTATGGGGCGATAAATGACGTCTTAATCTGGTCAGATGGGTTTAACCGGATCTGATTGTAATCAGAATAACAGTGCAAGAAGGACAATAAGTCACAGTCGGCCGGGGAATCGATAACCTGATCGATACAGGGTAAAGCGAAGGGTTCTTTCGGGCACGCCTTGTTCAGGCTGGTGTAGTCGATACACATGCGCCAGGTCTTGTTTTTCTTCAGCACCAGGACTAGGTTGGTCAGCCAGTCCGGGTGGTACACTTCCATGATGAACCTGGTTGTAAGGTGCCGGGTGATCTCATCACCAATGATCTTCCTCTTCTCTTCTACGAACGACGCAAGGTTTGCTTGACCGGCATGGCATCCGGCCGCACGTCGAGTGAGTGCTCGGTGAACTCCCTCAGAACACCCGGCATGTCCTTGGGTGACCATGCGAAGATTTCCTGATTCTCATGGAGGAAGTCGACGAGCGTGCCTTCCTATTTGCTATCCAAGACGACACCAATGATGACGAACTTGGTCAGGTCGGTGGGGTCGAGAAGGATCTTCTTTGTCTCCTTGGCCGGCTGGAAAGCTGCGTCACCAGTCGGCTTCCTGGAAAGCCACGTCACCAACATTGCGCATTATCTCGCACTTCTCTTCGGCTATGATGAGGTCTTCGGCCAGCTTAGAGCCGGCTAACGCGCACTACATGGACCACCTGAAGCAGCCGGCGATGGTGATTATGCCATTTGGCCCCAGCATCTTCATCTTGAGGTATGCATATTGGGGGACAGCCATGAACTTGGTGAGGGCAGGACGCCCGAGGAGAGCGTGGTAGGAGCTTGTTAGGTTCACCACCTCGAACCATACCGGCTCATTCTGGAAGTTCTCCTTGGTTCCAAAGATGACGTCCAGCTGGAACGTCGTGGTCGTCGGGCGCAGGTCGCACTCACGGATGCCGAGCTTCTCCAAGGAGGACCGGTAGAGCAGGTTGAGGCTGTTGCCTTCGTCGATGAGGACGCGCGAGAAGCGGAAGGTGCACTCGTTGGAGACGATGAGGGGGTCCAGCACCATGGCATAGCCCCCGAGATTCGGGAGGCGATCTGGCTGATCCTCCTGGCTCCAGGTGATGGGGGTCTCCAACCAGTTCAAGTACTAGGGAACGAGGGAGGCCATGGTGTTTACCTCCCTGCAGCGCTGCCTGCGGCTGTGCTTGTCGTACGGCTCGGTCTCGAAGATGTGGTAAGCGGCGTGCGGCTGAGGGTAGCTATTGTTGTTGTTTCCACCGTTGCCATTGTTGCTGGCTCGCCTAGCCGGTGGTGGTGGTCCCTCGGGAGGGGGCGGTGGTAGACGGGGCTGACCTCCTTGGTCCTTCATCTAGCGGGTCTAGCTATAGTTCTGGGTGGTGTGAGTAGCCGGTTTGAAGGGTCCATTGTGCCACTTGCACGGGCCATCGACATTTGTTCGAAGGTGAACCACGGCTTCTGTCTTCTTCCTTCGCTAGCCGGCGCATCGAGCGCACCCTCCACAGCATTGACCTGACTCGCGTGCTAGCAGGGCTTCTATTGATCGGCTTGGCGATCCCCATGGAACGGGTTGTCATTGTCGTGCCGCCTGGAGGATCCGACTTCTATGCCCGGGTTACTTGGTCGGTCACGAGCCGGCTCTGTGGGAGTTGGTCGGCCATTGGTGCACCCGGAGGGGCTTCTTCATCGCGGCGTCAGCCATGGCATACTAGTACGCAACCATCATGAGCTCTGCCATGGTTTTCGGGTCATCACACAGTACCTAGTGGCGAAGCATGGTGTCTTCCCAACACCCCTTGATGAAGAACCAGATTTCCTGGCTCTCTAGGATGCCCTCACAAGTATTGCACATCTCGGTCCACCTAGAGAGGTACTCGCGGTCGCCCTGGATGCACAGGGCCAGATCGTGAGGGTGACCTAGGCGCTTGTACGTGCCGTTGAAGTTGCGTACGAACACCCTCTCGAAGTCCGGCCAGGCGTTGATGTTGTTGGGCACGAGGCTGTTGAGTCATGTCCTTGCTGAGCCGGTTAGCATGAGGGGGACGTAGAGCACCACTATGCGCTTGTTCCCCTTGGCGATGTCGACTGCCGTGCCATAGTCGGTCAGCCAATCCTCTGGCTTCATGCTGCTGTCGTACTTAGGGGTATCCCGCGGCAGGGTAAACTTATCTGGAAACGGTTCGTTCCGGATGCAAGGTCCATAACAAACTGGCCAAGTGGAATCTTCCTCCTCCATGATGCGTGCTTGAGATAGGAGCTCGATGCGGTCACGGGCATCCGGACGGTCTGGGTTGGGCTCTCCTACCCGGCCCGAGAGACGGGAACCGGCAGTTCGTGGCGCTCCGGTTGGTGGAGGGGGAGGTGGTGGGTTGCTGTTCACTGTCTGCTCCTGGTGTGGCTGGCCCTTGCGGCCCTAGTCGTGGAACCTGCTGCGGGATCTTGCCAGAGGAGAGGATGCCTGCTGGGTCTCGCGGGGTGCGCCCTTGCTATTGCCGGGCAGCTTGCTTCCCCTGGAGCAGCTGCGGTCCTTGTGCATCTACTGGATGGCTTCAGCCTGCTCGTCCACGATCCAGAGGAGCTCCTGTACCTAGGCGTGTTGTCGGTCTTGCTCCTCGCCATCCATGTTGGGCAGCTCGTCCGCCACGGCTCACGCTGCGCAGAGGTTCTTGATGGGCGTGTTATAGGTGGGCCGGACAAGGAGAGGCGATGGATCAGGCTCGCCGTCCCTCTACATCCTTCATCCTAGCTCGCTACTGATGAGTCCATATTTGCATCATGTTTAAATTATTATTTTTGCATTGTAGATGTAGGATCTTGGTATTTTACAGCGCTCGCGTGCACATTTTATGTCTGTTTTCACCAGGATCAGGACAGATGATGGATCCAATGGATACAATTCTTGGAGAAGTTGTACTATGGAGAGAAGGAGTAAAAAACAACGTAAATCACTTATTTGGGAAATATTAATAATACCAGAAGAAAACCAGAAGCGAACAAGGGAGGCAGAGAGTCCAATGACCAACTATACGACCGAAGCAACTTTTCTGGACGCATAGCTCCGGCCGTATAGTTGGCGCCGCCTCCACCTCGTCAAATAGTTTCACCCCGTGCAATTTGTTCGAGGAGATGACATATAGAACACCTAGAAATCGTAGAAACCTCACCTTCAGAAGGCATCTGGAGGGGGAACTCATCCACAAGGGATCCATCTTCGCCCTGCACAGATCCGGGAGGCTAAGGCATCGATCTTCATCAACCACCGTTGCATCACCACCATCTCCATCCATCCCATCTACATCTTGTCTAGATCTTGTTGTAATTCTCGTACTCATTGTGGATTTATACAAGTACTATTCACCTATGATTGTTTCCATTACCATTGCTATGGTGTTGATTGCCGCCATGGCTGAGTAGATATCTAGTTCTTGGGGAGATGGAGAAACCCTAGCATATTATTAAGGTGAGATAGATATTATTATGTTACACATCATCATGTGTATATGTTAATTGTCTTCATCTTGATATTGGGCGTTATGCACCTCCTTAATATTTGCCTCTTATGGGGACTTGATGAAGGGGATTACTTGTTGGTAGAAAAACGGATGATAACACTTACTGTGACTAAAAAGCTGCTGTCATTCCTTATGTACCAACTTGGGTAATCAAGGAGAACTCATCAAGCCATTCCCATGCCACGGGAGAAATCCCTTAATAGCACGATAACACGATGGTTGTCGGTTACTCTCTGTTGTGGTTATGAGGATGATTTGTGCAGCGGTTGCTAGCAAATCATCCATATATGGAGCTCCTCCCACGTCCATATATGAGAATATTCGTTATAATAATCTTTATTGCCTAGTCTAAATCGCTAGTGGTGTATCAACTATTCCCCGAGAACGCCTTTCCCTATTGTAGTTCCAAAGTTCTATTACACACGCGATTCTTATTTTTTGCATTAAGTTTTGCTTTAGTTTTAATTACCTTGTTCAACCAAAAACCCAAAAACAACTATACTTATCTTGCATCTTAAAGTTATTTCTTAAGTACTTCGTTTAGTTATAGTTTAAAGCATTTTAATCTTTCACCTACTGCTCCCTGTGGGATCGATATCTTTATTTCGAAACTAGCTACAAATGATCTGTGCACTTGCAGTCATCAAGCTATTTTCTGGCGCTATTGCCAGGGAGCTTAGCACTATAAGTCACTTTACTTTTAGTTATTTACTTTCATTGTACTAATTTTTACTTGAGTTGCAGGACCACAACAATGAACAATACTCAGCATTTAAACCAGCTTGAGGCAGTAAGGAAAAGGGGTTCGCCCATGGACACTTTTATAACTATCAACAAAAGAAGAAATTCGGATGGAGTCGAGATCCATCCTTTATTATTTGAATTATTACATTCTAAGAAATTTGCAGGAACCAATGAAGAAAGTCCATATGGACACTTACAATTCTTTGAAGACATTCTTAGTTCCTTTATTTTCGACAACTGTAATCTTGATATGGTTAAAACCCAGTTATTTGGACAAACTCTCTCTAATAATGTTTGCGACTGGTACAGATCTTTTTGTGCAGAAGCACGAAGGACTTGCGAGGAATTGACAACCAAGTTCCTATCAAAATATTATTCTGAAAGCAAAGCTCACAAGATGAGAGGTATTATTATCAGTTTCAAAAATAATCCTAGTGAGGGCTTATATGAAGGATATCTAAGGTATAAAAGCTACCCAGATAATTGCCCCGATCATCGTTTTCCTAATTGGTTAATCACCCATACCTTTTATGGAGGGATAAATATTGAAAATAGGACGAATCTAGACACTGCTTCAAATGGCAGTTTTCTATCTTATACCAATGACGAGGCTTGGAATCTAATAATAAAAATGAAAGAAGCAACTGAAAATTTTGAAGATAAGGAAAATACTACAAATAGTTTTTCTGAATATGCTTGCATTAACGTTTTCCTTGCAGATGAGAGGACATATACAATGATTAAAACCCTCGGTATTGATTCTAGCTTAGTAAAGAAAATTATTGAGAATCATGCAGGGTATTTGCCGGTACCTACAGAATGGGAACCTCTTAAACCCCTCGAAGAAAATAAGCATGTAAGAGCACTAATGGAAGAGTTCTCCTCGATACCTATACAGGGGATCTTTGAAAAAAGACAAAGAGAGGAAGAACAAATATAGAAGAGACTAAAGAAACCAGAAAGGAATTCCGAAGCTACAAATATAAATAATGTTATAATAAAAGATCTTATGGAAGCACGAATAGTGGAAGATGAAGTGGTTATGTTAAACCATGAAACCTCAGAATTCATCAAAGGTAAGGTTCAGGTAACAAAACTTCAAGACTAATGACCCCTATAGATTGTGGAGAAACTTTCTTATATGGGATTTGTGAACCAATTTCCACCATAAATATTATGCCTTCATCACTTTATGAAGAACTTCGCTACAACTTAAATAATCCATATGTTGAACTGGTAGACAGTATTATTAAATTGTCTAATAGAACCAATATAAAACCAGAAGGGGTAATCAGAAATATCTATGTCTTAATTGGCTCACTCGTGTACCCTCTTGATTTTCATATTGTTGATATGCCTCGAGATTCTTTTTGTCCTATTCTTTTAGGAAGGCCTTTTATTTCCAACACCAAAGCTTGAGTAGATAATCAGAAGGACACTATTTCACTGAAGTTTGGAGAAAAGGAAATGACATTCCACTTTGCCAAAATAAAGAAGAGGTCATATGAAGTGGAAGATATCAAGGAAGAAAAGATGATTGTCGAGCTAGCGGCAATTCATTTCAGTACTCCACAAGATGAATTAGAAAGGAGCTTGAATAATTGGGAAGAAGCACCAGATGATGAGAAGAAAGAAGACATGGATGATTACCTTGATTCAATTCTGGAAGCACAAAATCCACATGACTTTGAAGAATTGGTAAGAACAGGAGATGAAGAACCTCCACCAATAGAATTGAAAAAACTTCCAAACAATATGAGGTATGCGGTTTTAGATAATGAAAATAAATGTCGTGTTATTATTAGGAAGAATCTATCAGAAAATGAAACGAATAAACTCATTTCAGTTTTGGTTAAGCATTGTGAATCCTTTGGATATACATTGAGTGATATTAAAGGAATAGATCCATCTATTGTAACACATAAGATACACAAAGAAGGCTTAATCCTAAGATGAAGGAAGTAGTAAGAAAAGAAGTTATATGCTTACTTGATGATGGCATAATATATCCTATTTCTGACGGTAAGTGGGTTACCTCAGCCCATTGCATACCAAGACAAGGTGGTCTTGATGCTGCTATGAATGAGGAAGGTGAGCTAGTTCCTGTGAGGCCAATTGTAGGATATTGTATGTGCATTGATTTTAGGAAGCTAAACCATGAGACACGGAAAAATCATAAACCTTTACAATTCATGGATAAAATCTTAGAAAGATGATGAGGAGAACCCTACAGTTACACCTACCCCAATTTCTACTGATGATGTTCTAGCTGCTGCAAAGAAAGATAAATCCAATGAGATAAGGATTGGACCAATAACAAGAGCTCGTGCTAAGCTACTAGAACAACATGTGAACTTGTTTCTTAATGAACCTGATGTTTTAGTTAAGTAGAATTTTATACTACCTAAGTCTTTGAATTATTGCATGATCAGGTACTTGGGAGAAGAAGGCGTGGCAAGGAGCGAGGAGCTAATCGAACATGGCATGTTAATCAATGAAGAATGCACGAGGGAGGAGAGGGAGGAAGCACAAGGAGCTGTCAAAGATGAATATCAACAAGTGGAGGAAGTTCTCTGCTACGGCAGAGAAAAGCCCTAGTTTTCTGCCATGGCAGGCTGCCGCGGTAGCTAAACCGCGCCAAACTCTGCCACGACAGAGGCATAGTTCGAACCCATGTTGGGTCGGTTGTATCCCTAGTTGGGTGGGACCAACTCAATCACCACCTTGGCCGCCGCACCCCAAAGACTCTTAAATAGATGGGGTGCACTAGTTTTAGGGTTTAGACCATGTTAAAATTATTTTGGAGTTGTTTCTTTCATAGAACCTCTAGAATTACTTGTGATCGATTTCTACCAACTGCAATTGAGTGTGATCTATTGTTCCACTAGGAATTAGTAGATTGCAAACTACTGTTCATGGTCGACGTCTACGTGCGCAAGAGTGTGGTGTTGTGAATATCCTACAAGGTTCGAGAGCTGTTGCATTAGCATCAGGGTTCGAGCAGGAGAGATCATAGCTACATAGTAGTTATCTATCATCCACCATCATCATCGACAAGTGCTTGCTGAGAAGATCGGGCCACCCCATATCATCTTGGTATCAGATTTCCTGGTTTACTCGGTAAGCAATCCACAATCCATCCATAGGTTAGTTCATGTTTTTCGTCCTATACAGAAAAAGCCCCACAAAAAGAGTTGCCATAGCCTAGATTACATCGTATTCGACTAATAGTTGATGGTTGTGTTCCTCTTTTAGTCTAGATCTAGTTTTGTTCATTGTAGTTTTTCTTCTTGTTCTAGTCGTTTCCACCATCTTTTTCCGTCACCACAAGCTAGAGTCCTGATCACAGCTCCCTGGGTGAGTCGGTTTAGCACATGAAAAAAATTCTTACCGACTCTGCCGCGGCATGGAAGCACCCCTTTTTCCTGCTGCAAAATCGTGTCTGCCCTGGATCGGAACTCTGCCGCGGCACGATTTCTTCTGCCGCGCGCCGGCTTCCTTCTGCCGCTCTACCGCGGCACAATTTTGCGCATTTTTTCTGCTGCCGCTCTGCTGCGACAGGATTTTGCCCTGTTTCTCTGCCACGGTAGGAATTTTTTTGCCACGACATGATTTTGAGCTGTTTTTCTGCCACGATAGCCAGACTTACAAAGTGTGAAAAATTGCACTTTTCCAGAACCTTAGCCATAACCATTCTATTTCATAAGTGTAGGAACTTGCCCATTGAGACTAGTTTCTGCTCCTACAGGCTGCTCCTAGGATTTTGGTGCTATTCTTTGTAATTTGGCTGTCTGTGATATATATTAAAAATAGAGAAAAAGCAAAATAACAAAAGAAAAAGCAAAAAGAGAAAGAAGCTATACAAACGACAAAGAGAAAAAGTGGATTTGAGAAAGAGGCCTAGTGATATCTTTGTGCACCGGTAGATTGAGCAATCTTGTGGTTGTTTACTTTGAGCTTTGCTAGTGTCTCTCGAGAGTAGTGCAACACCCTTCATAGTTGTATTGCCACGTTTTTCTCCACGTGTGTGTTTCCTGGGTTTTTGTACGATCAACACTAGGACTTGTTTGTGGTGTACTTAGGATACCATACCTAGAGATCCACCATAAATAACATATGTGCCCTATGATCGTTCTCTATACCTGATATTCACTTCATCACATCAGTGCATAAGTCTTTGATTATGTTTGCTAAAGCATCTCTATTCACTTTGGAACAGTAAGATCTCCTTTCTTGTCAGTTGTGAGTGAGTTGTGAGAGTTTTCCACCAAACAGGTCTTGATTTTTGCACTAACCTACTAATCATGTCTACTAGTGATGATGATGTCGTGTCCCAGCAAAAGAAGGATGAGGAGCTTGCTAATTACGCGAGGCCATTGATTGGAACATCCAGGACATGCAAGAGGCAGTGGATCAGAATACTAGCGTAGTCAATAATATTCAAACTCTAGTGACAGCAATCAATGTTAATGTCACCACCTTGCAGCGTTCGATTGAGGCCCTTACAGCGGCAATTCAGCAAAGACAGGAATACCAACCCGAAGATGTGTTTGAGGATCATGATGAGGGTAGTGCAGTTGATGCTTCCCCACATCATGGCAGGGGATGTGCCAATCCCCTGCACCTGCTACTGCTCCTCCTTATGGCCGAGATTATGCTCCTTTGGGCCATGCTCAATGTGTTCCGAACCAACCTGACGATGGTTTGGGCAAGCCCAAGTTTTCAATTCTCTCTTTCAATGGTTCACTTGATCTTGAGGATTATCTTACTTGGGAGTTGAAGATTGAGAAGCTCTGGTGTTTGTTTGATTATCCAGAAGACAAAAAGGTCGAGCTTGTAGCGTTAGAATTTGATGGATATGCTTTGCGCTGGTGGGATGCAATTGTGCAGAATAGAAGGGATGACAATGAGCTTCCTGTCATGGATTGGCGCGAGATGAAGCGCATCATGAAGGATCATTTTGTACCCACCAATTACTCACTACTAGAGAAAACCTACCCGAGGCGCACCTAGAACCCTATCCGAGGCGCATATGGTATGCGCCTCTAGCGCCACGCCTCTAGTATTTGCTACATGAGGCGCATATCATATGCACCTCTAGTATCTGTTATGCGACTCCTATACTTCATATACGCGAGGCGCATATCGGTATATGCGTCGTGCGTATATGAAGTATAGGAGGCGCATGCGATATGCGCCTCGCATATGTTACAGTATGCGCCTCCGGTAGTAACCAATATGCGCCTCCTATACTTCCCATATGCGCCTCGGGTATATTTTCAAAATTCAAGTTTTACAGCAATTTTCAAATTACAGTTTACAGGTATTCAAATATACAATACAGTCTAGAATACAGTATAAACAGCACAGAATTTTCCAGAAACTTGCAATTGGCAAAAGCATAATAGAACCAACATGAATACAAGTACATTACACATCTATCGCTACATACGAGTTCATACATCAACAAGTGCCAAGTTTTCACACAACACCAAGTGTTTGTGCCACAAGTTCACACCTCCGAGTACAAGTTCACAATCACATTACAACTCCGACGACGGAGCTCTATATAGATGAAGTAGAGCACATAACCTACCATGAAGAGCAACAAGGTTGTGATCACGAGGAAGTTCCTCCACTTCTTCCTCACATGCCTCCTCCACTTCTCTTCCTCCACCTCTCTAGTCTTGTAGCCTTTGTAGCTGTTGCCCGAGAATCCGTTCACTTGCTTCTGGAAGTCTTCCCGCGCCTCGTACACACCTGGAACCTTGCCGGCGTACACGACATAGCACTTCTTCGCCATCTCCTATACATAAGATAGATGATATTATCTATGTCAGTTCAAAGCAATAGCAGTTCACAAGATAAGATCATGCATATATATATGGGTGCAACAAGATGTAAGAAATCACGTTCTAATCATCAGCATTTCGAAGAAAGACAAAAAAGCAAACCAAGAATGACTTGCATTAGTTCCTCATACTTAGGTTGGGCATGGAAATAACAATGCTCGCTATTTGATCGCGTGCGGCAAGTAGAGTATATGCCCAAATTACTAGTCTACTTGGCACACGAGATCAAACAGCGGCATAGTCATACACATGACGCCACAACACGTTCTAATCATCGGCATTTCAAAGAAAGACCAAAAAAGCAAACCAAGAATGACTTGCATTAGTGCCTCATACTTAGGTTGGGCATGGAAATAACAATGCTCGCTGTTTGATCTTGTGCGGCAAGTAGAGTATATGCCCAAATTACCAGTCTACTTGGCACACGAGATCAAAAAGTGGCATAGTCATACACATGATGCCACAACACGTTCTAATCATCGGCATTTCGAAGAAAGACCAAAAAAGCAAACCAAGAATGACTTGGATTCGTGCCTCATACTATTCGTATCGCCAAAGACAAAAGAAGAGAAATACTTCCACGATTCATATAGCATGGGCATGATATGTCAAGTGGCAAAGCAAGGAAAGGATTCGGTCTCCACGACAACGACTCATTTCGAGTTTGGTGTGTCTAAAGGAGTCGCTGCCGTGGACCCAGAACCCTTTCCTTGGCTTGCCACTTAACATATTATGTCCTATGTATATGAATCTCGAAAATATCTATCCTCTTTCGACTTTAGGGCTACGAGATGAAATAATTTATCATTTCATTGTATCACCAAAGACGAATAGTGAAGTAATGCCTTTCTTTCGACTTTGGGGCTACAATGAGATATTTCAAACTAAATACTTCACCATTTCATTTAATTCACGCTATCTAATCTATTCGTATCGCCAAAGACAAAAGAAGAGAAATACTTCCATGATTCATATAGCATGGGCATGATATGTCAAGTGGCAAAGAAAGGAAAGGATTCAGTCTCCATGGCAATGACTCATTTCGAGTTTGGTGTGTCTAAAGGAGTCGTTGTCGTGGACCTAGAACACTTTCCTTGGCTTGCCGCTTAACATATTATGTCCTATTTATATGAATCTTGAAAATATCTATCCTCTTTCGACTTTGGGGCTACGAGATGAAATAGTTTATCATTTCATTATATCGCCAAAGATGAAAGGAAAGAAATCATTCCACGATTCATATAACAATGTCGCCAATGCTATACGAATAGTGAAGCAATGTCTTTCCTTTCGACTTTGGGGCTACAATGAGATATTTGAAACTAAATACTTCACCATTTCATTTAATTCATGCTATCTAATCTATTCGTATCGCCAAAGACAAAAGAAGAGAAATACTTCCACGATTCATATAGGATGGGAATGATATGACCAGTGGTAAAGCCAGTAAAGTAAAGCCAGGAAAGGATTCGGTCTCCACGGCAACGACTCATTTCGAGTTTGGTGTGTCGAAAGGACTTGTTGTCGTGGACCCAGAATCCTTTCCTAGGCTTTCCACTGAACATATTATGTCTTATGTATATGAATCTTGAAAATATTTTTCCTCTTTCGACTTTGGGGCTACGAGATGAAATAGTTGCCTCATACTTAGGTTGGGCACGGAAAATGACAATGCCGCTGATGGATCTGGTGTGGCAAGTAGAGTATATGCACAAACCTCTAGTCTACTTGGCACACCAGATCCAGCAACGACATGGTCACACATGATGCCACAACATGTTTTAATCATCGGCATTTCGAAGAAATACAAAGAAAGCAAACCACAAGAAGTAGGGCGGCAATAACGAATCAAAAGCAACAAGCACTTAAAATAGTTCATAACACAAATGACTAGCTAGTGTCTCTCACAATCAAGTTCAACGGTTGACGAAACATACTCTAGAGATTTTGCTAGGCAAGTTTAACATGGTGATAATAGGTTACAACACGAGTTCGGAACTAACAGCTAGCTACCCAGGCAATGCAATCATCAAGACTTCTTCGGCCGTTGAGTCGGCTTTAGGGGGCATTGATCAAGCCCGACCGAGTTTTTGCCATCTGCATGAACGTCCTGCGGTCACCCTGTTGCGCTAAGTGTTCGTCTATCTCCCTGTTGGGCGGTGTATGGCCACCATAGAAGGTGCCCCGGATTTCATGACTCCCTAGTGCATGATTGTCATGATCTCCTCCTGGATGTCGAAGAAGTGTTGCCTGAGGTTGCGATCATGTATTATTGCAAGCCTTTCAGCCCACTTCGCGAGGTCAGATGGCAGCATTTTTCTCTCCATGTCATTGAAGAACCCCTTCATGTGGTAAATGTTGTAGAAGGCATCCTTCCTGCTGCCAGATGGCTTCTTGACGCAGGCGAACTTGGTGTTGTGGCAAAACACGTGCGCGCCGAAATTCACATGTGGCGTTGCCGGTTTGACGCCTCCCGCTGCGATGTAGCCGGTGAGAGCACCATCAAGAATGTTCTTGATATTGGTGTAGTTTTTACGGATCACACTGTTTGAGTCGAGGTACACGGCTGTTGAGTGTTTCAAATTCAAGAATATGAGCATGCATCCTGTCTGATCATCCTCCATGATGGGATGGTTGGGAAGGAGAATCACATCCTTGTCCAAGTATGTTTGCAGGAAGGTTGAGAGGTAGTCGGTCGCCAGCACTATGTCCTCGGCATCTTTCAGGACGACGTCATGCATGAAGTAGCGATCCACTATCTGGATGCCCGGGATCTTGTCTCTGGTGATCTGCATGGCCATATTGAGGGAGAATATCCGGACCAGGGTATTGTTTAGTTGGAACCCGTTCAACATGTCGAAGATGTCGGAATGCCGCAGGTAGAAGATATCCCCGGGGGGTACACTGACGAAGCACGGCACAGAAGGCACCTTAGCCTTGAAAATGAGGTATGACTGATCGTTATCGCGAATGCGGCGCTCCTCAATTGTGAAACAACTATAATGAATATTGCGCATTTGAGAGCCTGCGACCTCGAGCAACGAGTTAAACATCCTCGGTGCACCTGCCACGTGCTGCTGATTCCTGGCTTGCCCTACAGGGCCGTCCTGAGCCCGGAGAACAAGATTTGGACCCTTGCTCCGGTCACCCTTAGGATTCCTTTTGCAACCCTGCTTCCTGCCCTTTGGGGCGTCGGCCACCGCGTTCACCTCACCGATCACCTTATGAAGGGTGCTGGGGCTGATCAAAGGTACTACTAGCCTCGGAGGCTCGGTGAAGGGGGCGGGTGGCGGCATCTCCTGACTAGTTGGGAAGAGACGCACCTGGCAAGGTGGTTTCGCCGGTGCTGGTTGGGTATCAGCAACTTGATGTGTGCCTGATGGTCCCAGCTCATACCAATCAGAAAACCTTGTGTTAACAAACTGGTCGCCATAGTTCGGATCAATTTCTCCATCATCATCATAGGGATCCTGTGCCATGTTGTCAAAGTCTGCCATCTCGAAGTCTTCATCATGTGCTGGATGTGCTAGTTGTGCTGCCTCTAGGGTGATGTTGAGCAGGTCCTCCGTCCCCAAACGAATCTGGATCTTCGGCCATAGGTACAAGTAGCCGAAGCTGGTATTGAGGACCGTTGTCGTCTCCTCATCATCCCATCCTTGAGGTTGAGAGGTAGGTTCCACTTGCTCGTAGCCCGGAAAGTACCACACCACCTTTCTAGGAGCTTTCTTGGTCCCTCTCTTGTATCGAGAGGTCATGCACACCAGACACGTGGTCTTCTCCGTGTCCTCGCCCCAGTAGATGATGCAATCATTTACGCAGACGTGGTATTTCATGTGCGGTAGATTGATAGGGCATGCAACTTTCTTGGCCTTAGCGATACTAGTCGGACATGTGTTCCCTTCTTGGGAAGAATATCGTGCCAGAATGCAATGTTGTCGTCGAAGCATTCGTCGGTCATTTTGTGTTTCGCCTTCATCTCCAGAGCCCTGAGCGTTACATTCAGATGGGTATCCCCGACTTTGCATCCATCAAACAATGGAGTGACCGTGCCTTTCTTCATTTCCTCCAGCTTAGATTTCTCTCTAGAGGCGGCTCTAGCATTACTCGTCTCCTTGAGAAGCAGATCTTGGACATGAGGGTCTTGCATCCAGCTCGAATCATGGTCGACACCTTGATCTTCGTGTTCATGCCCGGCACCACCTTGATCATCTTCGTGTTCATGCCTGGCACTACCCTGATCTTCATGATCATCACCTGCCCCGTCGTCGGCATCTTCATCTACGTGATCATGACCGGCATCTTCATCTACGTGATCATGACCGGCATCTTGATCTTCACCATTATTGACATCCTCATCATCATATTTGTCATCACGTATCCACCGAGTGTAGCCATCCATGAAACTACGTTGGAGCAGGTGCGACTCCAGCATTCCGGAATCGTGCCATATCAGATACATCGGCTTGTAGTCGTGACACGGACATCTTATCTCCGTCTTGTTTGCGTGTGCCATATCAGTCCTCGCGCATCTCATCCACCTATCCATGAGGGCTTTGCGGATCAGTGGTTGGACCATGGTCGCCTACGCATGGTACAAAGAGCAAGAGAATAATTAGAGCATATATGGAGATCTAGATCGCTAGAAAAATTCGGCATGACCTCCCCTAAAAAGAGGACATCCGCGAGTGCCAGAAATTCACCGAAAAAGAAATGAATCGAAATTTTGGTGAAACATTGGTATCTCAAATGAAATCCCTGCACAAAAATAAGCATGCACCACAACACAATCATATAGTCGTGGTGTCACCGACAACGCGCATGAGCATGCAAGCAACACCTTCACGCTTCCTCCAATGACAGCTTGCGCAAGAGAGACGGAGGAGAAGTAAAGGGACATGTTGTAGAACTAGAGGAGCAAGAGACTTCACTTACATATGAGTGTCAACCAATGGATATTGAACAAGCTTCTATGGTGAATCAATGTGGGAAATGAGGTGGAGAGAAGGAGGGGGCGACCAAATCTGTCTTTTGGTGGAGAGGAAGAAGTGAGGCAAGTGAGTGGGGTGCATGTGCCAAAAAGGTGCAAAAAAAGTGAGCCAGGTTATGCGAGGCGAATATTGCAGTAAATGCGCCTCCTATATTGTGAACTAACTGAGGCGCATATCCTAACATGCGCCTCGCCTATGGGGCCACCGGGCCCGCAGGGGTTACATGAGGCGCATATTTCCTAATCTGCCTCGCCTATTGTCAAGTATCGGAGGCGCATGTGACTATATGCACCTCGCATATTGGACCACCGATCTCCTCCCGGTCCCACCCAACATATGCGAGGCGCATTGGTCACCTATGCGCCTCGCCTGTCTAACATGTTGGAGGCGCATATTACCAGGATGCGCCTCGCATAATATGGGGGTGCCAAATTTTGTTCGTATAGATGGTAGAGGAGGCGCATCCTACAAATATGCGCCTCGCCTATTTAAGTACTAGAGGCGCATTTCAGGCTGGTACGCCTCGCCTATTTTATCAGAGGCGCATGTAGTATAAATGCGCCTCAAATGTGCATGTCTCCTATAGCCTTTTCTCTAGTAGTGACTTGCGATCAGTTTTTGGCCAGCTCACACAGTTGAGGCAAGGAACTATGTTAGTTGATGAGTACTACATGGAGATGGAGATGCTTATGCAACGTGCTAGAGTTCGTGAATCCCTTGAGATGACAATGCAATGTTTTCTCAACAATTTGAAGCTTCAAATCAAGAGCATTGTTCATCATCACAAGTACGAGACGATTAACGAGTTGTTGCACCATGCTAGAGAGGCCAAATCACATCTAGCTGAGGAGGCTAAGTCATGTGCACGGTTTACGTCTACCAACTGTTTTGCGGCCAGATCTACGCCGCCTACTATGGAGCCACCTACTGCTAGCCATCCTACACCATCGACCAAACCAGCACCTACGTCTTCATTTGGTTCCAATGCTCGAAAGCCCGCTGGTCCTGCTGCTAGCTCGGGTTCCAATATGTCAACTACACGTACTCGCGATGTGGTGTGTCATACTTGCGGAGGTAGAGGAGATTACAAGAAAGATTGTCCAAACAGCAAGGTGATGTTCGTCAATGAACAAGGTGAGTATGAGAGTGGAGATGAGATTGATGCTGATTCTGATTATGATGGCGAGGATGGTGCTGATGCTTATCCTGAGTGTGCACTGTGGTGTCCCCACACATACTTAGTGTGCAACCTATTGATGAATCTCAGCGTTGCAACTTGTTCCAAACAAAGCTTGCAAGGTGATTATTGATGGAGGTAGCTGCAGAAATCTTGCAAGTAAGGAGTTATGTGCCAGCTGAATTTGACTTATTTGCCTCATCCCAAGCCATACTACATACAATGTTTGAGCAACAATAGTGAGATGAAGGTAAATCATATGGTACGTGTGAATTTTCAAATAGGGCCATACAAGGATTCTATTGACTTTGATGTTGTTCCTATTACTGTTTGCCATCTTCTATTGGGTCGGCCTTGGCTTTATGATCGCCATGTGCAACACAATGGCCATGCCAATACTTATCACTTGGAATTCAAAGGAAATAATATTACTATGCAGCTGATGACACCATAAGACATTGTGAATGATTCTCGTCATAAGATAGAAGTAAATTTGAAGGATGATTATGTAGCTCGGCGAGATAATGTGATAGTTGTTCATGATGTAATTGAGCCTAAATCGAGTGATATAATGAAAAGTGAGAGAGTGCCTAATCTTCTGATATTAGCCACCAAGGAAGATATGAGAGAATTTCGTGAGGATCCTATAGCCATGCCGCTTGTGCTCATGTATAAGGGCGAGGTATTGGTTCTAACAACATGACCCTATTTCTCTTGGTGTCTCTTCTGTTTTGCAGGATTTTGAGGATGTGTTTCCAGAAGATGTACCCGAAGGATTGCCTCCATTGCATGGTATTGAGCATCAAATTGATTTGATCCCTGGCGCCACACTTCCCAATCGTGCACCCTACAGGACCAATTCCGAAGAAACAAAGGAGATACAGAAACAACTACAGGCGTTGCTGGATAAAGGGTACATTCATGTCTCTCTTAGCTCTTGTGATGTTCCAGTTATTTTAGTGCCTAAGAAATATGGTACATGGCGCATGTGTGTAGATTGTAGAGCTATTAATAACATCACTATTCGATATCGTCATCCTATTCGACGCTTAGAGGATATGCTAGATGAATTTAGTGGTGCTGCTATTTTCTCTAACATTGATTTGCATAGTGTTTATCATCAAATTAGGATGAAAGAAGGGGATGAGTGGAAAACTGCTTTCAAAACAAAATTTGGTTCGTATGAGTGGTTAGTTATGCTGTTTGGTCTTACTAATGCACCTAGTACGTTCATGCGATTAATGAATCATGTTTTGAGAGATTTTATTGGTCGTTTTGTGGTTATTTACTTTGATGATATACTTATCTATAGCCACAATGAAACTGAACATTGTAATCATACCCGACAAGTTTTGCAAGTGTTGCATGATAATAAACTGTATGATAATCTTGAGAAGTGCACATTTGCAAAAGATAAGGTCATATTTCTAGGATTTGTTGTATCTAAGCATGGGGCAGAGGTAGATCAATCTAAAATTGAATCAATTCAGAATTGGCCTACTCCCATGAATGTAAGTCAAGTGCGTAGTTTCCATGGCTTAGTTGTTTTCTATAGGCGCTTTGTGAAGGATTTTAGCACCATTGCTGCACCATTGAATGATTTGACAAAGAAAGGTGTTCCTTTTGTATGGGGCACATCCCAAGATATTGCTTTTGATACATTGAAATGTTTTCTTACTTCTGCACCATTACTTGCATTACCTGATTTTTTGAAACAATTTGAAGTTGAATGTGATGCTAGTGGTATAGGTATTGGTGGCGTTTTGATATAAGAGGGTTGCCCTATAGCATATTTTTCTAAGAAACTTACTGGTGCTAGACTGGATTATCCTATTTATGAGAAGGAATTGTATGCACTTGCTAGAGTACTTGAAGTTTGGCAACATTATTTGTGGCCAAAATAATTTATCATACATTCTGATCATGAAGCATTGAAATATTTGAAAGATCGATCAAACTTGCATACAAGATTAGCTAAATGGGTTGAGTTTATTGAGTCTTTTCCTTACATCATTAAATATAAGAAGGAAAAGAGAATGTTGTTGCTAATGCTTTGTCTAGGAAGAACTTGCTATTAACCAATCTTGATGTTGAAATTCTTGGATTAGAGAGTATTTGTGCACTTTATGCAACTGACCATGATTTTTCTGAACCATATCGTTTGTGTGCTCTTAGAAACGCATGGGATAAGTATCATATACATGATGGATATTTGTTTTAAGCTAACAAACTATGTATTCCAGAATCGTTGTTGCGTTTGTTCTTAGTGGAGGAATCACATGCTAGAGGTTTGATGGGTCACTTTGGGCGTGAGAAGACGTTGCTCATGCTTGATGATCATTTTTATTGGCCCAAGATGAGGCGTGATGTGTATAGATTTGTGAGCCGATGTATTACCTGCCACAAGTCAAAATCTAAGCTGAAGCCTCACGGTTTGTATACACATCTCTCTGCACCTACTACTCCATGGGAAGCCATTAGTATGGATTTTGTGCTAGGTCTACCTAAAACTCAGAGTGGTCATGATTCTATATTTTTGGTAGTGGATAGGTTCTCTAAGATGGCTCATTTTATTGCCTGCCACAAAAGCGACGATGCATTGCATGTTGCTAACCTATTTTTCAGGGACATCGTGAGATTACATGGAGTACCTAAGATGATTGTTTCTGACTGTGATGTTAAGTTCATGAGCTGCTTTTGGAAGACCTTATGGGGAAGCCGGGAATGAAACAACTATTCAGCACTACATGTCATCCCCAAACAGATGGTCAAACAGAGGTGGTGCATCGAACATTATCACAGCTGCTAAGGACCATGATAAAGAAGAATCTGCGGGAGCAGGAAGAGTCTTTGCCACATGTTGAGTTTGCATACAACAGGGATGTGCATTCGACTACTCAGCTTTGTCCTTTTGAGGTGGTGTATGGCTTCAAGCCATTAACGCCACTTGATTTGTTGCCTTTGCCATTACATGAGAGAGTTGATATGGAGGCATCAAAACATGCTGAATATGTGAAGAAGATTCATTAGAAGACTCGAGAGGCTATTAAGAAGAAAGGCAAGAACATTGCTGCTTCAAGGAATCAAGCAAGGAAGGAATTGTTGTTCAAGCCTGGCGGCATGGTTTGGGTGCATCTACGCAAGGATAGATTTCCACTACTTCGCAAGTACAAGTTGAAGTCACATGGTGCTAGTCCTTACAAGGTGTTATCCAAAATTAATGATAATGCCTACTCGGTTGATATACCTATTGAGGAGTTTGGTGGAGCTAGCAACAGTTTCAACATTGCTGATTTATCACCATATGCTAGAGAAGACCTTGGAGCGTCGACGTCGACGCCTTTTGAAGGGGGGAGATGATGAGGTCATCCCTATAGTTACACCTACCCTAATTGCTACTGATGATGTTCCACCTACTGCAAAGAAAGATCAATCCAATGAGATAAGGATTGGACCAA
Organism: Avena sativa; assembly: GCA_916181665.1. NCBI lineage: Eukaryota > Viridiplantae > Streptophyta > Magnoliopsida > Poales > Poaceae > Avena > Avena sativa. The sequence goes on along the minus strand of OV702291.1, from coordinate 368,854,524 downwards.
TTACAAGAGCTCATGCGAAGCTACTAGAACAACAGGTGAAGTTGTTTCTTAATGAACCTGATGTTTTAGTTAATGAGAAGTTTATACTACCTAAGTCTTTGAATATTGCATGATCAGGTACTTGGGAGAAGAAGGCATAGCATGGAGCGAGGAGCTAATGGAACATGGTGTGTTGATCAATGAAGAATGCACGAGGGAGGAGAGGAAGGAAGTGCAAGGAGCTCTCAAAGAGGAAGATCAACAAGTGGAGGAAGTTATCTGTCGCGGCAGAGAAAAGACCTAGTTTTCTGCCATGGCAGGCTACCACGGCAGCCAAACCGCGCCAAACTCCGCCACGATAGAGGCATAGTCCGAAACCATGTTGGGTCGGTTGTATCCCTAGTTGGGTGGGACCAACTCAGTCACCACCTTGGCCGCCGCACCCCCAATACTCTTAAATATATGGGGCACACTAGTTTTAGGGTTTAGACCATGTTAAAATTATTTTGGAGTTGTTTCTTTCATAGAACCTCTAGAATTACTTGTGATCGATTTCTACCAACTACAATTGAGTGTGATCTGTTGTTACACTAGGAATTAGTAGATTCCAAACTACCATTCATGGTCGACAGCTGCGTGCGCAAGAGTGTGGTGTTGAGAATATCCTACAAGGTTCGAGAGTTGTTGCATTGGCATCAGGGTTCGAGCGGGAGAGATCATAGCTACACACTAGTTATCTATCATCCACCATCATCATCATCATGTGCTTGCTGAGAAGATCGGGCCACCCCATATCAAAATACATACTAATAATTCTTACTTTTGTTTTCTTGATGGTTATTCTTGATATTCTCAAATTTCCATACAGCCGGAAGATCAAGAGAAAACAACTTTCACTTGTCCTTATGGCACAGATGCTTATAGATTAATTCCATTTGGCTTATGTAATGCAGAAGCAACTTTTCAGGAATGTGTTCTAAAGATTTTTGATGATTTTGTTGAGAAGACTATGGAAGTCCTAACAAACGACTTTGTCGTTTGTGGAACAACTTTTGATAATTGCCTCTACAATCTGAACAAAGTTTTGCAGAGATGCAGGCAATCAAACTTGGTTTTGAATTGGGAGCAATGTCATTTCATGGAAAGAGAAGGTAAAGTTTTCGGGCACAAGGTTTCAAAGAAGGGAATAGAAATAGATAAAACTAATATAAATGCTAGATAAAATCTCCCAATACCTCAGGACATTAAAAACTTCAAAATGTTTCTAGGACATGCATGTTTTTATAAGCGGTTTATAAAAGATTTTGCTAAACTTGATATGCCCCTTACCAATCTTCTTGATAAAGAAACTCCATTCTATTTAGACCATGACTGCATTGCAACTTTTGAGAACCTTAAGGATAAACTAGTTTCAGCACCTATCATGCAATCTCCAAAGTGGGATGAACCTTTCAAAATTATGTGTGATGCTAGTGATTATGCTTTAGGGGCTGTGTTGGGACAGTGAGATGGAAAGAATTTGAATGTTATTTATTACACTAGTAGACCTCTTAATAAGATTCAAAAACATTATGCTACTACAGAAAAAGGTTCTAGCTATATTTTTCTTGCGAAAAATTTAGATCTTACATAATTAATTCTAAGGTAACAATTCATACGGATCACCAAGCTTTGCGTCACCTCCTTGTGAAAAAGGATGCAAACCTAGGTTAATTAGGTGGGTTTTATTACTACAAGAATACGATTTGCAAATAGTAGATAGGAGGGGTAAGGATAATCCAGTAGCAAATCATCTCTCTAGGATGGAGGGAATAATTAATGACCCCGTACCTATTAAAAAATATTTCCGGGAGAATATTTAGCAAAGGTAGAAATTGCTGATCCATGGTATGCAGATTATGCTAACTATCTAGCAACAAAATTTATACCTCCCGGTATGTCAAGAAATCAAAGAATGAAATTCTTTAATGATCTCAAATATTACTTTTGGGATGATCCGTATCTATATTGTCATGGACTTGACGGAATGATTCGGAAGTGTGTTCCTAATCACAAAATGAATGCGATATTGAAGGCTTGCCATAACAGTCCACATGGAGGGCAGCATGTAGGTAAAAGAACTGCTGCAAAGGTACTTCAATCCGGATTCTATTGGCCCACCTTGCTCAAGGATGCACACAGGCATGTGGAATACTGTGATGCTTGCTAAAGCAGAGGTAATATATGTAGGAGACAAGAAATGGCAATGAACTATAGTCTAATAATTGAACCCTTTGATGTATGGGGAATGGATTACATGGGACCATTTATAGAGTCAAATGGTTATACTCATATTCTTGTTGTTGTTGACTATGTTACTAAGTGGGTTGAAGCTATCCCAACAAATCATGTGAATGCAGCTACCTCAGTGAAGATGATCATGGATGTCATATTCCCCAGGTTTGGATTTCCTAGATTTTTAATTATTGACGGTGGTTCTCATTTTATGAAAGGGACTTTCAGGAAAATCCTCAGCAAGTATGGAGTAACTCACCGCATTGCTTCACCATATCATCCCCAAACAAGTGGTCAAGTGGAACTCTCTAATAGAGAACTAGAGACCATACTTGAGAAGACAGTGGACAAATCAAGAAAAGATTGGTTATACAAGTTAAATGACACTCTATGGGCATAACGTACTGCGTTTAAAAATACAATGGGTATGACACCTTATAAGATGGTGTACGGTAAGGCATGCCATTTACCGTTAGAACTAGAACACCAAGCTTCTTGGGCAATCAAGAATCTAAATTATGATCTTAAAGCAGTAGGGGAGAAGTGTTTATTATATATGCATGCTTTAGATAAATTTAGAAGTGAAGCCTATGAGAATGCTAGGTTGTTTAAGGAAAAATTTAAAAGATGGCATGATAGAAAATTAGAGAATAAAACTTTTAAAAGTGGAGACAAAGTGTTGCTCTATAATTCTCGTCTTAAGTTGTTTCTAGGAAAACTTAGATCTAAGTGGGAAGGTCCATATGTAGTTGAAGAAGCCTATTCGTCGGGAGCAGTGAAGCTCCAGGGAAAAACACCCTCTCTTGCATGGGTGGTAAATGTACAACGCTTGAAGCATTATTGGGTGAAATAAGATATAAGTACAATCACCATAGAGTTGAGAACCCCCGAAGAAGTGATAAAGCGAAGATATACGAAGAACAACAATTACAACACTACTAGGGAAAACCCTACCCGAGGCGCACCAGAAACCCTATCCGAGGCGCATATGATATGCGCCTCTAGCGTCGCGCCTCTAGTATTTGTTATGTGAGGTGCATATCATATGCGCCTCCTATATCCTAGATATCCGAGGCACATATTGGTCATATGCGCCTCCCATACTCAGAATATGCGAGGCGCATATTGATCCGAATGTGCCTCCTATATTCTGCATATGTGAGGCGCATATTGATCCGAATGCGCCCCATATATTATTTTTGAATTTCAAAAACAAAATGGCGGCCAGATCTGGATCTGGCCAAAATTTCATCGGAGCTCGTCGGAGGCCGTGCCCGTGGCCACAACCTACCGCCGCAGGCAAGTGTGGGAGGCCATGGCCATGGGGATCGCCGAAGATGGTGGAGGAGGATGAGTCCATCGGAGGTGGTCATCGGAGGTGGAGGAGGAGGAGATGGTCAGTGTGGTTGTGGAGGTCATGGCCAAAGTGATCGCCGGAGGAGGAGGAGGAGGAGGTCGCCGGAGGAAGAGGAGGAGAAGGTCGCTCGAGGAAGAGGCGGAGGATGCCACCGATGGTGTAGGAGGAGGAGGAGAGTGGAGGAGGAGGAGGAGAAGGGGCGAAGGAGGAGAGGTGGAGGAGAGGTGGAGGAGAAGGAGAAGGAGAGGTGGAGGAGAAGGAGAAGGAGAGGTGGAGTAGAAGGAGGAGAAGTGGAGGAGAAGGAGAAGGAGAAGGAGGAGAGGTGGAGGAGAAGGAGAAGGAGAAGGAGAGGTGGAGGAGAAGGAGAAGGAGAAGGAGTGGTAGGTGGCTGTTTCGTATTTGAATCCGGCTCTACTTATGCGAGGCGCATATCATATGGTACGCGCCTCGAGTAGTTTTTTTAATTTTTTGCAAGAAAAAATCTTCTTTCGGCCATACTTTTTACTCTTTTCGAAATTGGGGATTCTGTAAAATCTAGAACCATCTTAGATCGTTGAAATGGAATAGGGAATTTCAAGACGATCATTTTGATAGGTTAAAGATTTTTTTCCGACATCGTATGCAAAAGTTATGGCCATTTTACCGTGCCATGAGCTATTTTTGCAAAATACATCGAAATTCATGTTTTTCAATTTTGTCTAGATCTATACCCTAAAATCTAACTACAACTCAAAGGAATTATTTTTTTGAAGTTTCTATCATTTTTGTTTATTTTTTACAAAACTTAAAAGGCGTCCCATATGCGCCTCGCATATTCGACCACAGATCTTCTCCCGGGCCCATGCAACTTATGCGAGGCGCATTCTTCCCATATGCGCCTTGCTTATCTAATATATTGGAGGCGCATATTATCAAAATGCGCCTCGCATAATATGGGGGTGCCAGATTTCGTCCGTACAAAGACTAGAGGAGGTGCATCCTACAAATATGTGCCTCGCCTATTTTAATACTAGAGGCGCATGTCTGGCCGGTGCGCCTTGCCTATTTTATCAGAGGCGCATATAGTATAAACGCACCTCTAATGTGCATGTCTCCTATAGCCTTTTCTCTAGTAGTGCAAGAAGAATGGACTCAAGACGGAAGGAGCGGTACTACGGTCAAGCTATTGACCATAAAACAGCGCTTCATGGGAGGCAACCCATGTGAAATAAAGGTTTGAGTAAGTTTTTTAAATTTTCAGCTAAAGTCTAGTTTGAGTATTGTTTTTAGTGAGAACAATTTATGCTCTAGCAAAGAAGAAGGAATATTGATGATGCCAAAATTGTTTGAAAATCTAAGCTGACATATCTCTATCAAAACTCGATATTTCGTTTAGTTTAATAAAGAATACTTGGAGAAGCAGAAATTTTTTGGTGGACACAAAAGGTTTAACGACCAACTATACGGCGGTAATAAAAATTCTAGCCGTATAGTTCCGGTCGAATAGTTGTTGCAACGTCAACGCTTCCATCCACAAAATGTACTAAGAGTGTAATGACCAACTATACGGCCGGAATTAAAAATTCCGCCCGTATAGTTGCGGTCGTATAGTTATGAACACCTTTGACAAAATAATCTGGAGTATTGAGAGTTTAACAACCAACTATATGGTCAGAATTAAAAATTCCACCCATATAATCGCGGTCGCAGGTCACCACCACCCGCAAAATGGATGATGCTTCATCCTCTGGCACGGCGGTGACAACGGCGACGGCCCCTGCAGTGGCGGAGAAGGAGAACTTCCGTGGGGTCTAGATCCCTTGCATCCTTGATGATGACAAGCTCCGCGTCATCGAGAAGGAATGCCTCCTCTGCTCCGGTGACTAGCGGAGCGGTTTTGATCAAACCATCCCCACCCCCCAACGCCAACGAGCGAGTGCACTTCAGCACCCACCTCGACAGAGGTTTGAGTTTTCCTTCCTTAGATTTCTTTTCTGAGGTCATAGATCACTATGGAGTTAAAATCCACAATCTACCCCCAAACTCAATCTTAGAAATGAGTGCTTATGCATCTTTGTGTGAGGGGTATCTTATAATTAGACCGATTCTTGTTCTATTCCAGTACTATTTTGGTACCCGGAGAAATTCCATCAATTCCAGTAATCCTTATATTATCGGAACTCTCAGCTTTTTTGTTAGGAGATAACGAGTCTATCCTAGGATTAAGGCTAGAGAGTCCATGAAGAAATGGTCGTCCATGTTCTTTTACCATAAGGACAGACCGGCTCCTGGCAAAGCAGCTGCTTTGTCGGTTTTCATCGATGGCGACGCCATGCCCCAAGAGTCCTAGGACGCAGAAGCTCCATCTCTCACCGACGATCTGCTTCTTGCCAAGAGGCGAATCGAATATTTGATGAAGCACAAGGGTTTGAAAGGATCCGACCTAATTCACTGTTGGCTGGTGCGTCGGATCCAGCCTCTCCAACACATGGTGATCGGCTCATGCATTCAATCACCAAGAGCAAGACGGATTCTCTCCAGATCTGCTCAGGATCATATTCAGACAAGGACTACGAGTCTTAGATCAGATGGTTGATCAAAGAGCAGTTCGAGAGGAAGATTCCGGATCTTTCTTTGCACATGTATACGGCTGATGATCCCGTGACACCAGTAAGTTTTCCAGCAATTACTCGAATATGTGTTTATCCATGCTTTGTTACAACTTTTTGCAATACTGAGGTAATTCTTCTTTCAGCTTGCTGACCTCCCCGAGTCGGAGGTTGCTCCTCTTGAGGGATATCCTCCAGAGATCTCTCAAGAGGATGGAGAACTTGTTGCATTGCCGGAGGCGCTTACTCGGAAGCGTAAGACTCTGATTGTTTCTATTGGCACAAAAGAAGTGCCCGTTGTGAAGAAGTAACTTTCCTCACAGGGTCTTTATATTTTATCTCTCATTCTTTCTGAAGCGTAACGATCTTGTACTGTTACTTCTTCAGAGCTAAACATCTTACCAAGGGCAAGGGGAAGGGAATCCTGGCAAAGCCTTTGCGATAGTCAAAGTTAAATTTGACTTCGCCTGCTGCCCCCCTCCCTCCGACTCCTACCCCAAAGCCTTCTACATCACCGGAGGTTACTTAATCTCCTCGTGCTCCAGAAGATCCGGCTCAGCATGCTGAGCCAGCAAACCTTGTTTCACAGACCGACGTCACCATGGGTGACTCGGCAATAGATAAGGGTGAACCCTCAAAGGGTAATGATCCCTCAGCAGAGGTTTTCGCCGACAATCTTCTCAGTAATCCGATTATTGCCAAACTTGGCTTTACTCGAAAAACTGAGATCCAGAAGCTGGCTCAGCAATGCTTGGAGAGCCGGAACATCACTATCGAGGAAGAGGCGCAAGAAGCCGAGTACGTCAAGTTCTTCGTGCTTCTTGACCAAGTTCGTCTTTGTGATGAAAAGCTGAAGGCTGGCATGGCTCTGCCACCACCAGTGATCCCGCTGACTCTCACCGAGAAGGATTCTTCTGAGGTGAACATGAGTCTAAGCAAGCTGACCCATGAACATTATGTAAGTCGAAATTGACTTTCTCTTTTACTTTATTTCATATCATATCCTCTATCCCCCAAGCATGAAGTTGGATAGGAAATCAGGTTTTATGCTTTCATAGGATGCCAAAGGATGAATTAGTGTAGCCCCCAAGGCTCGTGTTGATATTTAACTTAGTTTGGCAAGTAACCAGGTGTTATTCAACTATGGATGAAGACGGCAAGGAGCAAAACATCAAGGCCATCATGGACTCTTGCGTCAGCTATGGATGTCATGTAGCTGATCTGACCAGCTATGACACTCCATTCTTCACTCGCGTGGAAACGCCTCCTCCGCCCCCGAAGAAACAACCGAAGTTTCCGACGACGAGCAAACCGAAGCCAATTTGCCTGTCTCGGAAAGATACTAAGGTGAAGGGGATGTCTCTAGTGACCCAGTGATACCTTCGATCCGGATTACGGATGTAGTATATCTCTTTTTCCCTAGTAGACCTAGGTTATCGAATCCTCGGGAAGCAGAAAGCATAGTGAAGTTACTTGAACGAACCTTCGAGAGTTTTAGAATTTTTTTGTGTTTTACCGGACCAAGAGTTTGCTGTCTTTTGTTGTTGATGATGACGGAGAGAGAGGGCCTAGGGCGTTCAGTTTCGCTAGTAGCTATGCAAAACATCTGATGGGAATAAAAGATAATAATAATGTATGCAAGTAATTGTTAGAGCAATATAAATTATATGTGGGGAGTGCATCCATAATTGCTATTGCCTCTGCAACCGCTTATAGCAATAACCTACTAGTCTCATTCATAGAAGAAAGAGAACTAATGATATGCATAGTGATGTCACCGTTAATCCCAAGTAAATCCCTCACATACAGCCGTACTACCCTTCTGTCACTGGGGTTCCCAACCTATAGATTAGTCATTACTCATACTCCCTATACCTGGCTCAATCCTCGGGGTCTTGGGTACCTGACAAGTCCTTAGATTGAGGCAAGAGAGGATACAGTAATCATCATGTCATACAAACTAATACATGATCCCATCTATGATAAATAACATGCACAAAAGCTACATGGTTAGGCCGAAGCCCTTAGCCCAAAGAGAATTACTAACACATAGAGATGAAATCAACAATCATAAACATTGCAATGGAAATCATGAGATTGATAGCAAATAGTCTTACAATGTCGCGATATGAGATCTACTATTATAAGTGGTGGAATATGGCTATGGTGGCGGAGAAGGGTTTGGAGATTAGGTCTAAGTCTATTCCTCTAGCGGCTCTTCGGTTTTGTGGATGGAGATCTGGGGGGCGGCTAGTGATCGAAAAGAGATTTCATTTCCCGTTGCCCGAGGCCTCTTTATATAGGGGTGCCTTCATGAAAGTTGTTCTGTTTGACCTAGCAATGTCGATGGAAACTATATGACCGGAACTATATGGCTGGAATTTTATTCCTGCTGTATAGTTGGTCGTTAAAGCGTCTGTATCCACTTCACGACTCCTGGTTTCTTCGGCTTGCTAGAAATCTCATATCGTTGACTCTAATGTTGTGATTCCCATCATCAAACGTCATTATCTGCGCAGGGAAAAATAGAAAGAAAGGATTGCATACCCCTTTGATCATTAGGCATTAGCGGCTGATACATCAAATGTCTCTATAATTTTTGATGTTCCATGCTTGTTTAGTATCTACTTTCTTATGTTTTGTTCATACTTTGAGGTATTTTTATACATTTTCTGGAACTAACCTATTAACAAGATGCCACAGTGCCAGTTGCCTGTTTTCTGCTGTTTTTGGTTTCAGAAAAGGTAGTAAGGAAATATTCTAAGAATTGGACCGGATAAAAGCCAAAGTCAATATTTTACCCGAAGCAACACGGAGTCCGGAGGGCAGCCGAAGGGGGGCCACGAGGTGTGTGGGCCCCCCGGATTAATCATCTGAGAAATCCCTGTTATGCATACACCACCTTCCCGTGATCAGTGAGCCATGGAACATAACCGACAAGTATCATTACAACATCTAAGACATACTGAATTACAAGACATACATAAATGCCGTTATGGCTACATCAATAATCATCAGCGGAACTTCATCAAGCGTAGAGCCCGATCCATGCCTTAACCTACAGGCAACTGACTGGGAGAACGTCCTAGCTCGCATAGTCGTCAACACCATCTTGTTCTTGATATCTGACCAAGTTAATAGCCAGGGACATTGCCAGTGAGTACTTTGAATGTACTCACAAACCACCTTAAGATAACAATAATAACAAGAGGATATGCATTACGGCTGTGGTAGTAGGAGGGCTCCAAGGGAGATTCTTTTCTCAAATAGTTTCTCTTGTAGATATAGCATCTACACATCTTTGTTGAAAACTTTGTAAATGTTTTGGAAACCTTTTTGAAAAGTTTTAGAAAACACTAGGACTGGGTCACCCATTTGCTCCTCCTTTACGGTCATCCCATGAACAAACTCCTTCCATCCCTTTCTGACCATCCCATGGTCAAAACAGGTATCCTTTCTGACCATCCCATGGTCAAAACATTTCCAAAGCCATTTATTTTCCAAAATCCTTTTTGAAAATAAAACCAGCACCGCTCTACAGCAACCTTCCCAACCGTCCATGACCGCGGACACGGCTATTCGAATAGATTTACACTCTGTAGATGTTGCACACTTTACCCACACCATCCGGGTACACAACCCTGATCTACACTGATCGTGGGTCGAGTTACCGATCAAGACTCTCCGGATGCCCACTCCAATATAAGTGCCTACCCTATGAGTGTTCTTCCCTTCAACACCGGGACGTCGGGTACCTAGGACCAACCGGAGCACATTTTTGCACTTCCCAAGTGTGCGCTTTCAATGAGGGGCTCATAGTAACGCGTGGAGGCTCGCCGGCCCTTCGTTCCTTCTCCAGGTCGATGTGCCACATGGACCCTTATGTGAGAAGGCTCACCCTCCAAGGATTTTTATCCCCTGAAGTTGTTGCGAGGCAGCTTATACCAGAATAGACAAACATCAAATCCAGCCCTGTCCCATTCCAGAGTAATGTGGTTGCACAGGGTTAATTGTTCTAGCAAAACTTCAAAGAACCGGGTGCATTTTCGTAAACCTTTTTCCTCCATCTTTCCTTCAGCATTTTGTAAAACAAAACCTTTTTCTTTCTCAACATCTCTTGGGAGGTCCCACCTCACCAAGGTTTTATCATAAAACATTTGGTAAACTTTTGCCAGGGTGTTCCCATCCTCTAGCTTTGCTTTGGCTAAAACAGGGTCTCCAGAGGGTTATGGTGATATACACCATCTATTCTACTAGGGACAAGTAGGTGTCACCAAGGGGGTTGTACTTAATAGTAAAAAAGTGTAATAGTTCGGAGGAGCCAAACCACTACCATATATACATCAACATATAGTAAAACAATGTAGTTTTAGTAAACAGTAGATAAAACATGCGTAAGTAAAACAGTAGGACAAGGCTTATGAGCAAGAAGGTGGCTTGCCTGATGATCAGCAATATGGCAATATGTCCCTGGACTTCTTCTTTAGATAACCAAGAATACCAATAATATCCACTTCGTCTCATCTCCGATTGCATCGCAACTATCATCGTCAAGAAGGCACATGCAAGCAAACCAACCCACAATCAACACAAGGCATACAAGCATCATTAGAATACAACAAACAAACATATCACACATTACTCAAATCAGTAGGTTTTGATACATTGAGTTGGTTGTAATTGGAATTATTTTAGTTGCCCTTGTGGTCTTTGGGTTGAGATTTATTTGTCCAATACCACCTATTAAGGGGATTTAGAACTAGGCTTGGGTCTATATGATATCAATGTGCAAAGATGATACCATCATGTAGGTATTGACAAAATAAGGCCAACAAAAGTGGTTTCACTATTTTATCACATTTCTTTAATTTAAGATGAATATTCTAGTGATAAAAGCTCTAGTTTTAGGAGATAATTCACTAGAGAAGTTCTAGATCTCCAAAAATTATTTCCTTGGATAGTTAGGTAGGGCTTGATGTACTTTTTCACTGAGAGTTGGAATCATGTCGAAATAATTACCAGAATGCCCTTAGGAAATTCCCGAAGACAGTTCTGGAGTTGTTTTGCCTTTTTTTACCAAATTAAATCTACAGAATATTTTGAGTTGATTCCAACGGAACATGGTAGGCATTTAGAATTCCTTTATTTAGAAATTGGAAACAACCTTTTTGGAGTTGTGGAACTACTGTGGTAATTTATCTAGTGTAAATACCACATGCAGAAGTATTTAATTCACAAAAATTCAACAAAGGATCAATAAATAGTGAGCTCCTGGGTTTAGATAGGTATTGATGTACCACATCACTGGGATTTGGAAGCAACCCAAAATAGGTTGTATATTTACCTAGGGCATTTTCTAAAGGAAAAAATGAAGATCTTTTGTTATTTTTGCTACTGGGAAGATATAGTTCCACTTGGCAGGAAACCCATGTCATCAGATAGGTGCTTTAATAACCTTCTAGAGTAAATTGGATTCATTCAAAAAGGATATGTTGAAGTCCCCGGAGAAATCATAGAGTGAAAAGGAGACTAGTTGGTAGATCAATTCTCAGAATTTGTAGCAATAATATTTCTCCCAAGTTTTGGTACTGAGTGCTAAAGGAAACATGCAGGAACAGCATGAAATATAGATCTAGGCATTTGGATGTGTTTTATATTTTCAAACGGATTTAATCCTAAGAGGTATACTGCAAATCTAAAAAAAGAATGTTTGCTGAGATAAAACTGAAAAGGGCCGCATCTGAGGCAAACTAGGCCGCTTGGCGCCGAAACCGGCCCACCCAAGTGAAGCCACGCGCGGGAGGCGGCGCTTCGAACCTGCCAGGTAGGGCGCGCCTGTCGGTCACTGTGAGCAATGAAGGGGTATAGAGGGATGAGGGCTGTCGGATCTAGTAGAGATCGACGACGCCCAGTCGTCTCCTTCCTCTAATCGTGCGGAACAGGGAGAAAACCGTAGAGGCAGCGCCAGCGGGTGCAAGGAGGCTTACCGGGGCTGTCTCCGGCAAAGAGGAGGCCGTAGGGCAACGCGGTAGACGATGGTGATCTCAGGGAGGGTGGAAGCAACATGTTCCGCGACGGGAGGGACCTCGCATGACGGCGACCGAGTGGGGCTCGTCGGAGCTCGACGCAGCAGCACCCAGGACCTGCTTCCTACCGAAAATAAGGGTCATATTAGATGCGGGGGAGCAAGGGGAGTCCAACAAGGTGACATGCAGAGGGGGAGAGGAATGGTGGAAGGAGCTTTGCTCGGTTATTGGAAATGGGCTGAGGCTCCTCTTTCTCCTTCTCTCGAGCAGATCAGAGCAAGGGAGGAGGAGAGGGGGCTCTGGGAGGTAAGTGGAGGGGTGAGGGGGAAAATGAGGGGCAGAGGGGTGTTGTGGCGGCCTCTTTCCATATAAATGGAAGGGGGTGCATTGTGGACCTTGTCCATGGACAAGCTTTGGAGGGTGCTGGGCAGTCATTGGTTGACAGGGGCGGTGAGGGGTGAGAGGTGGGGGTGCTCTGGGTCATGTAGGAGAAGAGATGGCAGCTAGTGGCTGCTGGAAGATATTTAAAGAAGGGTAGAAAACGACCTAGCATATGTATCCTTCATGGACAAGCACAAGAGACAAGGGTAGGGAAGAGCTATAGTACATCTACAGTGGGGTCGACAAGGGAGAGTGGGATTTGCTGTGCAAGCTTGGTTGACCACTTTAGGGGAGGTTTGGTGGGGGTGGTGTTTAAAGGATTTACTTAGTTTGTAAATTTGATCACAATGGGGCTGGTGAAGGATGTTCAAATATTTGCATTGGACATGCTGGGGAAATGATATTGGTTGGTAGATGAGGTCAAGGCATAGCTCTAAGAATTTATTGGGATTTTTCAGAGGAGTAGAAGTCCACTTAAAGTCCATTATTCAAAAAGTGCAGTTGTAGTTTCTAGAAGATCATTTGATATTTTTGAATTGGACAAGTGGAGTTTTTGATGTGATATGGTCCCAAATGTGAATACACACTTAGGGGAATTTTCCCAAGATTTATTGGAAGATAAAAGTATTTAAAACAATTATTATTCCATTTCAGCCATTTAAGAAAATGGTCAAAAAGAAATAACAAAACCCTTGAAAAATATTTATTTTGGAAGTTGGAAGTTAGGGTATGATATATGGATCTCAATTGAGCCAAAAGTTGAGGAAGTGTTTTGGCAAAAACCAAACTTTCCTTTATGGAAGAAGTTTTGGGGTTCTGGTCTATTAAGGAGATTAATTAGATTTGGAGCCATAATAATTATGGATAATATTTGATAAACCTTGATGATCAATTTAGATGATGTAGACAAGGTGTAGCAATCATTGGCAACCTTGGGAATTGGAAATCCAACTTGAATTAGATGGAAAAACAAGGAATTGAGGATCTAGGGTGATGTTATTTTCATACCACCAAAACATGGTTGTATCTTGGAGTTCAGATCTCCCCTTGGGGCATGGGGTAGATGGATGGATAGACCAGGTGATGTAGATTTCAATGGTGTAGGGGTTTGAGCTTGATCCTGCTTGATCTCACCAAGACAGGCTTTCAGACTTTGAATAAAATAAGCCTACCAAAGCAGATTATCTACTAGCCTTCAAAACCTTGTGAGTTTAAGAAGCACAAAGATCCACTTGTAACAAGTGAAGTAGATATTGATAGACCTATATGAGTAGAACACAACCATTCAAAGAGTTGGTCCATAGAAGGTTGGATGGTGGTGTGAGCTTCTATTAAAGTAGACATGTTGACTAGATTTGTAGGAATAGTTATTTTCTTGCCTGCAAAACCATCAAGAACAAGTGGGTTGGAGGATGATCTAACCAAGGGCAAGAGTGGGCCTTGGTAGTCCTTAGGATGGTTAACAAAATGGTTCAGATGCATTTTCAAAAATGCACAAGGGTTGAGAAAGGGAGGCATTCAAAAAGGTGATGTTGGAAATAGTTTTCCAGACACCCAAATTTGGCTGATTTAGGGTTTTTGACTAGATTATGAGAGAGGAGGTTTTTGATGGATAGCAAGATACCAAAGCATCATCAAGTGGATGATGTTGAAGTGTAGATTGAGTAGAAAGTATCCTTGCTTGATATTGGTCATTATTGACTTGGAAGCTTCTAGAAGGGATCACTTTAGAAGGGATCTGGTTAGAGGTTTTAGATGATCACCTAGTAGTTAGGGATCAGATCCAGATTTGTATTCTTGCCAAGGGTTTGATGATTTGGAAATATCTTGATCCTAGTGATGAGCTCCTAGAGTAGCTCATACTACTTCTAAGCAATCAAGTCAAACAGCAGATCAAGGCAACTCATCTTACAAACAATTCAACTACTACTAGGGTTACCATCAAGCTTAGCTTGAGGTAAGTATGGGCAATTTTGAAAGGTTGGAGTTTGAGTAGGGTAAGAGTCCTTGGTATCTCTACCAAGAGTAGAATTCAAAAGTTTTATACAAGGTTTTGGGAATCCTAGAGATAAGAATGGTTGAAGGTTCTGTCTGTAAAACATAAGGAGATTATAATAGGTTGCTCTCCATAGTTTAGGGTAAACAGAAGCTACTGAAATAGTTGGTTTGCAAAGGCTTCTTGGATCAGGTTTTGAAATGCCAGAACATTTGAGAATATGGAAATTAAGCCAAAACAGTTTTGGGAAGAGCTTTTGTCAACTGGTGTTGAGGTAAGGAGTATATCTTCTATTACACAATCATAATCATAAACATAGTCAAACAACAGGCAAACACTTCATCACTAAACAAGAAAAAGGTTTTGTTCCCCTGATTTTTGCATTCTGGACAACTAATCAGGGTTGCTGAAATTGGGATGTTACAAGGTGGCCACACCCTAGGGTGGCACGGCCAGCCCTAGGCACGCCGCCACCTGGTGTGGGCCCATCGAGCCTCCACCGACCTTGCCCTTCCGCCTATAAAAGCCCGCCTAGACGAAAACCCTAAGTACCCAATCAAAAACCCCACAGAAATCCACGGAAGAGTCTGTAGCCGCCGCCATCTCGATCCCCAGATCGGGGGGATCCGAAGCTCTTCCCGGCACCCTGCCGGAGGGGAGAGATCACCTTGGGGTCCTTCTTCATCATGATGACTGCCTCCGGTGTGATGCGTGAGTAGTTCATCATTGGACTACGGGTCCGTGTAGTAGCTAGATGGTTGGTTCTCCTCCTTTGTGCTATCATGTTTAGATCTTGTGAGCTCCGTTCATGATCAAGATCATCTATTTGTAATCTTACATGTTGTGTTTGCGGGGATCCGATGGATATTGAGATACTATTTCAGATTGATTATTGATTCTATCATTTCTATGTTATTTGTGATCTTGCATGCTTTCTGTTGTTAGTAGCTATCTTGGCCAAGTAGATGCTAGCAACTCCAAGAGGGAGTATTTATGCTCGATAGTAGGTTCATGCCTCTAGTAATCTGTGGAAGTGACAGGAATCTCTAAGGTACTAGATGTGTTGTTGCTACTAGGGAGAAAACAGCAATCCTTTGTCCATGGGACAATCATATTGTTTACTTTACACACTTTGCTTAATACAATTATATGTCGCTTGCAACTTAATAATGGAGGGGGTTCGTATGATAACCTAAAGGTGGATTATTAGTTATAGATGCAGTTGGATTACGGTCTATGTATAATGTTGTAATGCCCAATCAAATCTCATGGGAGTTAGGATGATTAGTATATGCATGGTATGCTTTCTCGAGTCTGTCAATTGCCCCGCTGTAATTTGTTCACACAACATGTTATTTATCTTAAGGAGAATCACCTCTAGTGAACTATGGACCCCGGTCCATTCTTTTACCATTAATAAACCATCTACTATTTACTGTTTACTTTCTGCAAGCAATTACTATCTTCTACACAATACGTTTAATCCTTTGTTTTCAGCAAAACCGGTGAGATTGACAACCTCACTGTAAGTTGGGCGAAGTTCTATGGTTGTGTTGTGAAGAATTCCAAGTTGGAAACAACACCTTGGGGTTGTTTCCTTGCTCCTACTGGTTCGATAACCTTGGTTTCATAACTAAGGGAAAACTTGCTTTGTGCTCATCATGCCTTCCTCTTGGGGTTCCCAACGAGCTCGATATATTTTGAGCCATCAAGCCTTTTTTTCTGGCACCGTTGCCGGGGAGTTAACGACAACTTCACAAGGGGAGTCCCTCATAACCAATCTCTTTACTTTTTTTCGTTTTTCTTAGTTTATTTCTGCTTTGTTTGCTTGTTTCTTCATATCAAAAACACAAAAAAATTAGTTGTACTGGTTAGCTTCTTCATATGAAAAACACACAAAAAATCATGTAGTTGTTACCTCGTTCTTAGCTCACCATGTTGATCCTAAGTTCACCCTGAAAGACCTTTCAATAGGTAGTGGATCCATAATTGGTAAAGATAATATTGAAGAATTGTTCAATCATGTTAGCAAGCATGAGGATATTGAGGATATATCCTTAGCAGAACTTGCTCCAAATTATGAAATTGCTGCAGCTTCTTTAGTTCACATGTTGGAAGCTAGGTTTGTTAACCTTAACACCATAATGCAAGTAATGTTTCTTAAACTTAAAGATATTGAGGATACTAAAAAGCGAGATTTCATTCTAGAAACTTTGCTTAAAGAATTCTATGATGTTGTTAAAGAAGCTAGAAAAGTCTTTGATCATTTTAATATGCTGGGCTCATGTGTAGATGTTATTGGTACACGAGAAAAGATGGACAAAACCAAACCTAAAGATGGAGAGGAAATTAAGACACCAATATCTTTTAAACTTGTAGGAATGCATGAAGCATTAGAAAAGAATTTTGATTGGATTATTCTTGAAAACTCGTTTGATGAAAATTGTGAACCCAAGAGCATTGAGAGAGGATCCTTTAGACCTTATTTGGATGATATACCTTTCCTTGTTGAAGATATTTATGGTATTGATCTTAATGCTTCTTCATTTGAGAATACTTGAATCTTGCTACTTATGCCTAGCTCAAAGGCGTTAAAAAAGCACTTATTGGGAGATAACCCAAATTTTTAGTCAATAATTTTTTCTTTGTTGAGTCTTGGAAGTTATTGCCTCAGTAATAACCTCTCCTTATCATTTTTGTGTGGTTTTTGTGTCAAGAATAACCTCTAATGAGAGAGAAATAATGCTTGGGAAAGTTGATGTCCCGAAACAGATTTTTGTGCTTCGCTGTAAAAAATCGTGAAAAATCTCTATAGGTCGGATTGAGATGTAATTGTTTGTGCTTCTGCCCCAGGTTGTTATCTATCTTTCGTTAGTTTAACACTTTTCGATTTGAGCAACATAAGGTCTTAGGAAAAATCGGTTTTTACCTGTTGGTCTATTTTGACAGATTTCCGCCATTATTTGCATTTGCCTCTTAATCTCTTTCTCTTTGAGTTCTCTTTGATCACTTGAACTTTTAAAAGGAATTGCTACAGTAGCTTGTGCTTTAATGGAAGTTTTACTTGTGTTGAAACTGAACCTAAATACTTATTATCTTGAGTACACTAATGTTGCTAATGAAGATTGTGTGAAGTTTTCTAGGGAAGAATAATGTGATAAGATGAAGTATGGACAAAAGCTCAAGCTTGGGGATGCCACCCGTGTCACCCCAAGAAATATTCAAGAAGTACAAGCGTCAAAGCTTGGCCAAGACATCCCCTTCTTCCTCAATAAAAATCTCAGGTTTTCTTCTAAACACTTCATTTTTATTGTTTCATGCACAATTGTGTTGTTCTTGGAGCGTCTTCGTTTTTGTTTTTAGTTTTATTTTGCTTAGTTTTATTAAATAAATTGGTTGGACCCCCACATTCATACATAGTTTCAAATAAGTTGATTTGGATTGGAAAAGAGTAGGAAAGTTCATGCTTATAAGTGGTATAAAAGGAGTCTTGTTTTGACTGTGGCCTAGACTTTATCATGTCATGTTTGATATTGCTTTGACTTTAAGCTTAGTGATTATTTTTGTAGCATGACTTGTTACAAACAATTGACATTGCTTAATGTGCCTTGAAATAATCATGCGTTGTTTTAGCATATAAAAGCATAATATTGTGGTATTCTCCTTTGATGCTTTATTTGCATTGACTTGGCGCATACTCACACCATGTTAAGACTATACCAAGTCACCATAGCCTCTATGATCATTTAGTTTTCAACTTGTAATATCACTTTATGATTTAATTAATAATGTTTTGTCGCTTTTCATGATTATGGAAACAACACCTTGGGATTGTTTCCTTGCTCCTACTGGTTCGATAACCTTGGTTTCATAACTGAGGGAAAACTTGTTGATGTGCTCATCATACCTTCCTCTTGGGGTTCCCAACAAGCTCAATATATTTTGAGCCATTAGTGGCGGGGTTTAGAGAGATATTTCATCAAAAATATGAATAATATCCAGTTTAAATATGGACGTATATGGCTATATTTCACAGCCATCAACCTCCCCAAGCTTAAACTTGATCGTCCTTGAGCAAGAAAACCAAAATCAAAAAGGAACTCAGCATTTAAACTGAAATAACGAGATGATGATCTTACTCATGATTGGTAGTCTCAAGTTTCTTCCACTTTATAAATCTGAAAAACTTCATCATAGATAGAGTAATGGCAAGCATATCATACGGGTTTTTATGCATCCTTATAGCGCAGCAAAATGGTTGTTAACATGGATGATTCAAATGAGTAAACCTTATTCCATGTCATGTAATCAACTCATAGGCTTGCATTTGAACAATAAAGTATAATCATGAAAAATTGAGATTGTGAGAGTTTGTCATGAAAAACATATACACTAGAGTATCTCAATTCTCCCACATCAATAAATAAAGACTTTTCAAGCACTACTTTTCTATTCATTGTCCTTCAAGAAATCAGTTCTTAAGTAATAGAGAGCATGCCAAAGATTTTAATTAGTTTATCGGGCTGTGATGGACACTCGTGGCATCACCAAGGTTTTTGTTCCTTTTGTATAATGATTACTCATAATAGCCAGAGGAGTGATTCCATCATGAATATAGCTACCCGGGAATGCCAAGAATCTTACCCATTATAGCATTGCTGCTACATATGTTTAATCAACTCATAGCCGAAATCTAGGAGTTTCCTCCATGAATATCGTTCGTAGGCTAGCGGTGTTGTTGGCCTCCCATGAAATTTGACACATATAAAGCTATATCATTCTTATGATTCACAAGTCAAACTTTGGCATGCTCACAAAAACAGCTAAACATTAATGCAATTGAACAAATCCTTTTGAAAAGGGCTATC
Organism: Avena sativa; assembly: GCA_916181665.1. NCBI lineage: Eukaryota > Viridiplantae > Streptophyta > Magnoliopsida > Poales > Poaceae > Avena > Avena sativa. The sequence goes on along the minus strand of OV702291.1, from coordinate 368,835,055 downwards.
AAGTAAATCATTATTTTCTGTGGTGTTGAGTGTCTCTAGAAATAAGCCTTCAAGTCTAAACACTACAACACCCAATCCTTCAATTGTGAGACTTTTTCTTATTACAATTGTTTAGCAAAAAAAATTAGGCAAGACTTGGTTAACTACAGGAGCTAGAACAAAACGTAACCAACTAAATACCCATGCAAACAAAATTTAACTACAATACAAAGAGTCACTCCACCTATATAACATCTTATCATTTACTACTAACTAGCATGGGTTTCTCAAACTACAAAAGTGGGGAGTCTTAAGGCATACCTCTCATGATTGGTTTTACTTCTCTCTTACCTTTTGATTTGCTTCTTGGAAACTTGAAGTCGATCACTCTCCTACAAATATGTGAAAGCCACAAGGAAAATGGAAAAGAAGTAAGAGGTAAAATAAAGATAAATGGAAAAATCGTTTTGTTGTTTTTAAGAGAGGGAATTAAAGAATAGAAAATTGGCAGCAAATCTCGGCTAGAAAATCTCGAAAGAAATTAGAAATAACTAAAGATAAAGTGTTGAGGAAACCAACAAGAGTTCTTATAAACTCAAATTAAAAACATAACCTCGAAATAAATAAAAACAAATGAACGCCAAATAAAGATAATGAGGATACTTCCCCAAGCTTAGGCTTTTACAAGCCCTTCAAATCATTGTGGTGGCAGGAAAAAGTTGTAACTCCAGTTCACAAATTGAGTTGATAAATTACTAGTTGTTTCTCGGAGGTTCAAGGAGAGGTTTTGCATTCTCACCACAGTTCCTCCAAGTTCTTGGAAGTCTTGGTATGTAGCGAACCGGGTCAGTGGCTGCTCCTCTTCTTGGTACTCTTCTTGGTCCTCATCCGCATCCGGAATCTCCTCCTTGACTTGGTGTTTCTCAACCTGCAAGTCATATAAAAAAATCCTCCCTTGATAGAGAAAAGACCATTAGGAAAAGGAGCAGGGTAGAGACGCCCAGCTCCAGCAATATGTAAGTAAAAAACACCACCTCTCCTAGTGAGCATTCCACAAGCCTTTAAAGTAGAGAAACCAACACGTCGCTCACCTAGCACTGGTTGCAACTCACCTAGGTCGATGCCTAGGGCAATGGCAAGCACGGTGATGATGCCTCCACCTGTGATTGGTCCATGGCTTTGGGAGGATTGGTACTCTAAGTAGCGCACAAGAAATGCGCCCAAGTTGAGTGAAAAGTTGGTGTTGTTGAAAGCAACTTTTGCAAGGACTAAGACGTCCTCCTCATTGAGTCTCAGGAACTCATTTCGTGTCTACAAAGTGTTAGCAATAACATAGAACAAATAGCGAATTGCAGGATGTTGAATATTCTTCCCCTTGCTTACTCTAGAAGTGAAACTCGTTCCATTATAATATTGTTCTGGGGAAGGGTGTAAGACAGTAAAGGGTGCGCGTAAGTCATTATCATTATTGTATGGAAAATTAAAACATGCGCATCATTCATCTAGTGATAAAGCATAATTGTTCTTCATAAGTCGGAAAGAAATCATGTACTCTCCATTCCATGCTTTAACGGTGCTTTGCAAAGAACTTAGGAATTCAAGAGTTAACCGATGATAAGTAGGCGCATCATTGAATACAAAGTTTTGCAGGCCAACCCTTTTGCAAAGTAAATTGAAGTCATTAGAAATACTGAGTTGATTCAATATAATGGGGCAAGCCCAATTGGTTGCCTTCACTTCTCGGTTATTGATCCTATTGAAGCGATCACATTGGGGCTCATCCTTAAACCGTATCCCCATGCATTCTTGAGCGGCAGCCCGAGAAGGACTAGCGGAGGTACGAGCACAAGTTTGGTTCCTTGTGTTCATCATCTAAAATAATAAGAAAAGAAAAATAAAACTTTTTGATCCAACAATAATAAGCATAACATATTCCTCATCATAGCACACTAAAGAATCCCCTCAAAATAATAATCTAGGCAAGAGAATCATGGAAATAGTTCATAGTAGGTCTCACCCTAGATTGATAATGACAACGGATCGAAGATGCATTTGCAAGAAGTAATTGGAGGATTGGAGGAGAAACATACCGTAGATAACTTGTGTGCAAGAAAATCGAATGAAATTGAATAGAGATGAAGATCTCTTGAGGTTTTGAGAGAGTTTGGAGGTAGAAGAGAGAAAAAAGGATTGAAGTTTTTGGGTTGGAGGTACCTCCCGTGGTGATTTTGTGGTCAGACGCAACTATACGTCCATAACAATTGTTCCCGCCATATAGTTAGTCAGCTATCAAATATTTATGGTTTCCACCTGGTGGCGCAGCTATACGGCCATAGCTATACGGCCGGGATTTTTCATCCCTGCCATATAGTTGGTCATCAAACTTTCTGTACCTGGAAAATAAATTTTACGAAGGCATCGATATCTATACGACCAGAACTATATGACCGGAATTTTTATTCCCGTCGTATAGTTGGTCATTAAACCTTTAGTACTTAAGAAATACAAATTGTCGGTGGCAAAGATATCTATACGACCGGAACTATACGGCTAGAATTTTTATTCCAACCATATGGTTGGTCGTTAAACCTTCTGTAGTCATAAAAAATTTCTGTTTCTTCGAGAATTATTTCTTATCCTGAAACTTAGTGAAACACCTTGTTTTGCACAAAAATAATGATACTAAAAATTGTCAACGAACATCAACATGTATAAAGCAGGATTTTTAGTAGTACCGAATTTCTTCTCCTCAACTAGAGCTTTCTAGCACTTTTTATTAAACATAAAACTTAAACTAAAACTTAAAAACTTTACTCAAACCTTTATTTCACATGGGTTGCCTCGCATGAAGCGCTCTTTTATGGTCAATAGCGTTACCTTGATGTTGCTCACTTAGGACAGATGAGTGGAACACCCACTCCAAAATAGTTGACCTTCAAAGTGATGGCCTCCTTTTCATCATGCTTGGCTTTCTTCTTCCTGGGAAAATGAATAAGAAAAGGATCCCGCGAAGGCAATTGAAGCTTCACGTTCCCTTCATGTAGATTAATCAAATCCTTAATAGTTCTAAAGAATGGACGGCCTAATATAATAGGAACAGTAGTATCTTCAGGCATGTCAACAATAACAAAATCAATAAGAGCAGGACAACCTTTAATGTATACTAAAGTATTTTCTTTAATCCCTACAGCTTGTTTGTAGGTAGAATCTGCAAGATGTAATTTTAACTCGGTGATTTCAAAATAGCCAAGATTTAACTTATTAAAAAGACTTTTCAGAATTATTGAGACGCTTGCACCTAGATCACAAAGTGCAGCTATCTCATTGGTCCCAATTTTAATCTTAATAGCAGTCTCAAATATATCATCAAGCTTAACAGGTAATTTTTTAGCAATTTTCTTAGATTCTTCCTCAAGCTCACGTACCTTTATGGCTACTTGATTAACAAAGTGTTGATACATAGCTTCATCATTTCCTTCACTTATCGGAATCTTGATGTTGATCCTTTTTACAAGATCTTCAATGGTGTAATTTGGTGAAGGGGCATTACTATAATCAAGTTCTTCAGGCTCCTCCCTTTGGATTCTCATCATCTTGAGGTCTTCAACAGGATTGGGCATAGCTTTACCTGCAAATTTAGCTAGAATGAGAGTTTGACTATCGGTTATCTTACCTAGCTATGCCTCAACAATCCTCGTTCTTTCTTGGAGGGCCTGCAAATCATTCCTCAAACTTACAGCTTGGTTAGATAACTTACCAAGCATAGCATCATGGTTCTCCGTTATTTTAACAAGGAAATTGTTTTGCTCATTTTGTGAGTCTATAAAGGACTTAAGTGTTTCTTGGAGACTACCATTACTTGATCCCATATTATTATTAGAGTTACCTATAGGATTAGAATAATGTTTATAAAAATTAGGGTTATAATTCTTCTTCCAAGCAGGGTATAATCATTACAATCTATGAAGTCTATTTCTTCAATATTTGATTCTAGGATAGCTCTTACCTGGTTGTCCTTACCTTTTACGGCTAATATGAGCTCATCCAGCTTAGCATTGAGTTCTTCATTTTCTTGTGGTGAGACGGAGTTCACCTTCTTCGTGTTTGATCTATCCACATGCCATTGGGCATGATTGCATTGCATATTGTCTAGTAGCTGCATTGCTTCGGTAATATGTTTACCCATAAATTTTCCTCCATCTGTAGTATCAAGCATAGACTTAGACACAAGATTAAGAGCATTATAAAATAAATGGAGGATTAACCAACCTTCCATCCCATGACTGGGACAGTTTGTCATGCATTCTTTCATCCTCTCCCATGCATCGGGATCAACATATTTTATGCACATCATATCACATATTTCAGTGAAAGTATTCAAGTGCATACATGCATCCTCAATAGCAGAGCTTTGAAATTGATTCTGTTGAACCCAACTTAAATAATGGGGCTTAATTTCATAATCATCAGCAGCAATTGCTGGCTGAGTAATAGGTGTACGCAAATAATCATTGTTGGGATTTGCAAACTCACCAAGCTTTTTTTCAGCCATATTTCCTATGTTTTTGGGTTTTCTTAAACAAAGACTTATGATAGTAAAAATAAGGAATTAAAGAGTAACTATTTTTTTGGTTTTTCAAATAAAGACTGAAAGAAAACTAACAAAATTAAAAACAAGAATTAAAACTAGCAAGGTTCCTACTAACCTAACTAGGGTAGCTATTTCTTCCCCAACAACAGCACCAGAAAAAGGGTTCATACCTTCGATCCGAATTATGGATGTAGTATAGCTCTTTTTCCCTAGTAGACCTAAGTTATCGAATCCTCGGGAAGCAGAAAGCGCAGTGAAGTTACTTTCATGGACCTTCAGGAGTTTTAGAATTCTTTTTGTGTTTTACCGGACCAAGAGTTTGCTATCTTTTGTTGTTGTCGATGATGGAGATAGAGGGCCTAGGGCGTTCGGTTTCACTTGTAGCTATGCAAAACATCTGATGGGCAGTGCATCCATAATTGCTATTGCCTCTTCATGCTCTTATAGTAATAACCTACTAGTCTCATCCATAGAAGAAAGAGAACTAATGATATGCATAGTGACGTCACTGTTAATCCCAAGTAAATCCCTCACATACAGTAGTACTACCCCTTATGTCACTGGGGTTCCCAACCTACGGATTAGTCATTATTCATACTCCCTATACCTGGCTCAATCCTCGGGGTCTTGGGTACCTGACAAGTCCTTAGATTGAGGCAAGATAGATACAGTAATCATCATGTCATACAAACTAATACATGATCCCATCTATGATAAATAACATGCATAAAAGCTGCATGGCTAGGCCGAAGCCCTTATCCCAATGAGAATTACTCACACATAGAGATGAAATCAATGATCATAAACATTACAATCGAAATCATGAGATTGATAGCAAATAGTCTTACAATGTCGCCAATGGAAGATGAGATCTACTATTACAAGTGGTAGAATATGGCTATGGTGGTGGAGAAGGGTTTGGAGATTAGATCTAAGTATATTCCTTAGGCGGCTCTTCGCTGTTGTGGATGGAGATCTAGGGGCGACTGGTGATCAAAAAGAGCTCTCGTTTCTCGTGGCCTAGGGCCTCTTTATACAGGGGCCCCTTCACGAAAGTTTTTATGTTTGACCTAGCGGTGTCGATGGCAACTATATGACCGGAACTATACGGCCAAAATTTTATTCCTGCCGTATAGTTGGTCATTAAAGCATCTGTCTCCACTTCACGACTCCTAGGTTCTTCGGGTTGTTGGAAATCTCGTATCTTTGACTTTAATGTTGTGATTCCCATCATAAAATGTCATTATATGCGCAAGGAAAAATAGAAAGAAAGGATTGCATACCCCTTTGATCATTAGGCATTAGTGGCAGGGTTTAGAGAGATATTTCATCAAAAATATGAATAATATCCAGTTTAAATGTGGTCGTAGATGGCTATATTTCAAAGCCATCAGCCGGAAGCTCCTACCCCTTCTCCTGCATCGTAGAGTACGAGAAAAAACAATATGTTATTCTGAAACAATCAGATTGTAATAAGCAGTGTAATATTTTGCTAGTGCTGAGGTTTATAAGAACTGATGGTTTTTACTTCCTTTTAGCTCTTTTTATTTTGTTGTTCCTGAACATTTACATAAGCACTTTTGTTTTGTCTATACTTATCGCTTATCTGGCTTTCCACCTCGTCCCTTTCGTGAGCCGGCAAACCTTCAACACGGAAACTGTGCCGAGCAATGGAGCTCAATTGCTAAACCAGTTTAAACTTGGAAACAAAGATGGTTTCTAGTACCAGCAATTCACTACTTGGAAAATACCCGCATCCAGCAATCACATAAAGAACCAAAGTATAAACTAGAAAAATGTTAAATTTATACCCGAAGGTAGCATTTTTAGAATCGGAAATCTAACCAGAACAAACATGAGCATGAAGTACTTTCAAGTATTCTGGGATTTTTGACTGTGACATGATCATTTGGAAATAAGATGGTAATATAAAACTTCTCAGAAAATATTGAGGCAACCAATACTTTGTTTCTCATTGAACATGTACGCATATATGATTACAAAGAAAGAAAATTTAAGAAGAAAAGGGACGTAGCTGAGCAATATTCCATGGTCTGTCAAATTCTTCTGAGTCTGTACTACCTCTGGCTCTCTTTCTCATCCTAGTAGCAGGTCTTTTGTAACATCCCAACATTAGGATCCAACGAAGGGTAGAAATAGGAATATAAGTTTGTGCATGCATGCATCTGTAAAATCAGGGTAAACTTTTTGCCAAACAAAACACTAAAGCGATCAGAGTTTCTTTCACTAACTAGAGGTAGGAATAGCTCTTGTTAGTGATTGCTATGAATTTTGACATGACCTTTAGGCAGTATTAAGAATTTGGGGAAATTACTTTGAATTCAAATTTAAAATTCAAATCAAATTAAAAGTATCTAAATATTAGAAGTTATTAGTGTTGAAGGGTTTTCCAAAAGAAAACCTTATTAACATTGTTTGGTTTTAATAAAGAAATAGTAATCAACAAAAAGAATTAATGGCAAGGAAAATTAAATAAGAAATAATTCTTATTTCTCTATTTTATAATAAGGTCACAACTGATGACAAATACATCAAAGGTATAAGGTTACAAAGAACAGAAATTTAACTTTATTAACTTGTAATAATATCTTTACAAGATCCTTTACAAAAAGATAACAAAGAAGGTTACAAGAAGAACCTATACTAACTATCTACTCCTATACTAATCTTGTGAGTCCAGATCTTGTTCCTGCAAATAAGATAAACAACTAGAAAGGAAATTAGGGGTTAGTTAGATAATTTTTACTCTCAGTGTTGAATAGTGAAGTGCACTGTTTATGGTACATCATTGATTAAATAAAAAGGTAAGTTTCACCAAAAGTGAAGTATCTGTTCTTCTCAGTAAATAGTTAAGATTACAATAAAAGCTAAGTAGATAAAAGTAAGTTTCACCAGGCTATTAATTAGTAAACAGGTAAGAGTAAAAGCCAAGTTACTTGAGCTGATCCACATGCACAGCATACACACACATACAGCTTAGTCGACTAACTGCATGGTGTGTGCTGTCAACCTAACAACAGCAGCACAAGCTACCATACAGAGCACCAGTCGAAGGAGAACAAAGGAGCTCATTTCTCCTTCTCATGCACACACTCACAGCTATAGAGCTTGCTAAAACCATAGCCAAATACTCCACCAACTTAACCCAAATCAACCATCAGATCTCCACTTGATGGTAACATAAGGAGGGGGTGGAGCAGGTGGAAAGAAAGGTCAAGCACAAAGTCACAAGAGCAGCACCAGGTGACGCAGAGCTAGAGCAGGCAGCAAGCAACACCACAACATCATCAACCAACAAATAATCTGGTGAGTTCAAATAACATCACCACATGATCAAATTATCATAGAGTCAAATAAGCATATGTTGTTTACCTAGTCTTCTCATAAGAACACCCAAGTGGGGTGTATATTCATCCCAGAAGCATTTAGATGAAAGCCAATGACACATCCTTACAAACAAATCCAAGATCTTAGCCTATGCATCATAGATCTTGGATATAAATTTAAATCTCCACATTCATATATAATAGAAGCCTTAGAACAAGATTCAGGGCACATCTCTTATGGAGTAGCACCTCTGAAATCTATTGATCTTAAGGAACTATATTTAACAGTGAAGATGACAATCATTTTCTTCAAGAATTTAAGAATAATTAGCTGATATCATGCATCAGAGCACATCTATGAGGTATAGCTAGTAACAACTTAATTTTACCTAGCTATGCCTCAGACCAGCATCATAGGCTAATAAATTGTAGCATCTTAAGAAAAGCCAGCAGAAGCTTTCCATCCATTTAGCCAGCCATACTTGCACACAGGTAGAATTTGGACAATAGAAGCATGAACACTTGTGTACCATTCTAAAGAAGGTGTCACAAGTACCACTTCTCAAACCAAGCAAATGCTTTACTTATATTCCATCAGTAAACTTGCAGTTAGATAACTAATCATTTTCCTGAATTAAACACTCAGGAATCATAACCATAGTTGTTTTTACACAATCAGAGAATCATGGGAGTATCATATTAACTATAATCTGAAAGATCAACACAAACTAGTGTATAAAGATCAAGTGAACATTACTAACAGAACCATCATCAGTATTAAGATCATGAAACAATAGTTAAATCCACACCACTAGCATCAGTGGGTAAACATCTAGGACAGTATAATCACTACAACCAGTTCTAACAGAGTCATCATAATCAAACCAGAGGGTTGAACCTAATCAAACCATGAACCGCAATTAGGGATTGATCACTAGAGGCACACGGAGGTTATCGAGCAAGGCAGAGAGGAGCACAGAAGGAGAATAGTCAAACTTACACAAAGTCCTCGCAAAAGGAACCGAAGAGGAAGCAGAGGATGGCCGACGGCGAAGCAGAAATAGTTGCACGGGGAGCACCCTGACGGGGTGCTGCAACCCACACCGACCGCACGTCAGATCCACCAGAGAAGGGAGGCATACCCCATGCAAAACCGGCACACCATCGCCGATGCTCCAGGGCGGCTAACCCTAACCCTAGTTTTGGGCAGGGGTCAGTGCGGCTAGGAGAGAGCCCCAGCGGCGAATCTGCTTAGATAGAAGGAAGCGGCATCATCGACTTAGTCACCCTGCATTGTGGCGGTGGCAACGGCGGCCGGATTCGGCCGGAATCGTGCGTTGCGGCGGCAGCAGACGGAGGAGGTGATCGTGTGCGCGAGAGAGCGAGAGAGGGGAGAGGAGTGTGCGTACAGGGGGTACTAGGCCTGTGGGCAGCCCATTACTACCCTAGTGGGCGTAACCAGGCTAACTGGGCCAGCCCAGTGGGCCAGGCCCATATATTAATAAGGTTATTTAAAAAGGAATAATTACAAATATACCCCTGAAATAAAAGCAACTCTAGATAAATATATAAAAATCCTAAAAATACAAATAATATCTCTAGGAACTCACAAAGATATTTTCAATTGAGTAAAAATAATCAATAGAATTTTTGGAAATTAAAATTTAAGGTTATTTGTAAAAGGATTCTAATTACTTTTGAATTTTACAAAAATATAGGAAACATCTAAAATTGAATAAAATTCACTTTTAAGATCCTAAATGAATATATTATTATAGAAAAATACTAATTTGTATTTTTGAAAAGTGAATTTCGTGTGATGGAAATAAATCCTATTTCCTTAAAGGAATTTCAGAAAATATTTAAATAAAATAGTAAGCTTTTACTAAAAGGGTAATACACGCAAAGAAGCAAATAATAAATCATTGCATGACATTACTATGCATTTCATATTGCTTCTTTAAATGTTGTCCTTATCGGGCAATAATGGTTCTTTGTAGAAACCGAAGCTCAAGGTTAGGTGGAAGCATCCGACTTCACTACCTTGCATTCACAAGGCAAGTTCATAACTTGCTCATGTCCTTTGAAGAGTCTTTATCAAAGATATTGCAATGTTGTGTTATCATCTATGATCTGGAAAAATAAAATGATATCTTCTCTAATAAATAAGATGTAGTATCATCCTAAGTGATGATAAAGATCAGCAATGGAACTTAGGGTTCCAATCTCATAAGTCACATAGGCTTAACAACCCATGACATCAGTGATTCTAGTGCCGTATAATACATGTTAACCATGAGATTTGGAATGGGACAGAGAAGTCAGCTGTATCTTCTTACTTTCATATGGAGGCAAGATGACCTTATCGTGACGTTGGGATTCCTGGTATGGATCCAACATATGGGTGGGCACCCTTAGGCCCCACGATTTTGGTGTCTAGATTATTTATGAGTGGTTGTCGGAGGTATAGTCGGGCCTTTTATGGAGCTTACCAGGGGCATCACCACTTCATAGAGTCTTCGGGAACTCACCGGGGTTATAGCTTGCCCTAGTTGGAGGCTTAACGGAGGTGTAGTCAGCCACGGAGGATCATGCAGACATATGGGGTCGCGGACAGGGCAGTGATTGGCTTGGATCACCTAATGGGCCCCACATCATGGAATTTTGGACGGGAAAGTACGCCCGGTTATGCAACAAGGAGTTGGTCTCTCATGGGTAAAGCAACGCACCTCTGCAGAGTGTAAGAATTGTGACATGTTACTCCCTGTTCTGGGAAGGAGCTATGAACGCGGCAGGAAAGGAACTCCATGAAGTTCTGGTCAACTTGTGAAGGCTGGTGGGCATAGTTTTTGATAATAAAATCAATATTTGAAGAAATGTTTACGAAAATTGCATAGTACCAAGGACATATTGTCCGAGGTGGTAGATAGAGAATCAAACTTCCCACATTGCATATAATGAACTTGCTCGGTAACGCTGTTACTCACTCTTTCCTTTGAACCCCTGCTTAGACTCTAAGAATCCAGAAGACACTTCGATGTATGTAGCTGATGGACAAGAGGACGTCTTCTACGAGGAACCCGACATGTCTCGAGGAGTTAAAGGGGTGGACTACGAGATACGCTATGGAGTGGAGGGCAATGAGTCCGAGTAGTTGCCTTAGTTATTAGTAAACTAATTGAGCCGAGCAACATGAACTATATAGAATAAGTTGTTGAGCTCAATTCGAAGTATGAGTTTGAATTTTAAATCTTCCGCTGAAACTACTTATGTTTGGTTTGTATTTTCTTAATATTTGAAGTTTGAGAACTCTTGGTTTGTAATAATGAAGTGTGTATGTTTGTAATATGGACCCGCAATGTTTCTATTGTACCACTCTAAGGGGTGTGATATTTACGGAACGTTGTTCTGTGAATGTCATAACAACGACTATAGTGTACTACATATGCAGTGGTATGCTGGGTCACCGCATCTTTCTTTGACTGGACGCATATCATTTAGATAGTAAGAACCATTATGCAATACTTTGCTAACTAAAAAGGGCCCTTCCCATACTAGGGAAAGTTTGTTCTTTCTTTTCTACACAAGCCGAAGAACCAAATCGCCCTTATTGAAAGACCGGTTTCTGACTCTCTGGCTATGATACTTGCATAACTTCTGCTGATAGGTTGTTGATATCTGCTCAGCAATGAAACGAACTTCTTCGATTAAATCGAGATCATTTTGTCGAGAAATTTCAGCATCCTCTTCGATATACGCAGCAACTCGGGGAGAAGTATGAATTAAATCGCTAGGAAGAACTGCCTCTGCGCCATAGACCAAGAAGAAAGGTGTGTATCCGGTTGACCTATTCGGAGTTGTTCTTAAGCTCCATATCACAAACGGTAATTCGTCTTCCCAAGCCCCCGCAGAACGATAGAGTGGTGCTTCGTGTCTTGGGTTGAGGCCTTGTAGGCTTAGACCATTTGCTCTTTCAACCTTTCCATTGGCTTGTGGATGCGCCACTTATGCAATGTCAAGCCGTAATTTTTGTTTGTCGTAGAATTCAACAAGTTCTCCAATAGAAAAATTTCTCCCGTTGTCCGTGAAAATACTATGCGGATAACCGTATCAGATTATAACATCCTCAACAAATCTTATGGTTGTTCCTCCATCACAACTTGTGACGGTTTTATCCTCAGTCCATTTTGTGAACTTATCAACCATAACTAAGAGGTGAGTAAATCCACTTGGAGCCTGTTTAAAAGGTCCTACCATGTCAAGCCCCCAGACCATGAAGGTCCATGTTATCGGAATGGTTCACAGCTCATTAGCCGGAACATGAGCTTGTTTGGTGTACTTTTGGAAGCCTTTGCACGTCTTGACCATCCGTTTGGTGTCTGCCTTGGCTGTAAGCCAGAAAAATCTGTGTCTGAAAGCTTTTGCCACTAAATATTTGGCTACAGCATGATGGTCGCATTCATCTTCGTGAATTTCCTTTAGGATTTCCACTCCTTCTTCCGGAGATACGAAGTGCTGAAAAACCCCAGATACACTCCACTTATAGAGCTCACCTTTTATTATTGTGTAGGTTTTTGCTCGTCGAACGATCTGCCAGCTCAGAACCTCGTTTTCAAGTAATTTTCCGTCTACCAAGAAATCTAGGTAGGGTTTTGTAATGCTAGGAATCATAGCCAGAACTGCTACTAAAGGTGAGTCGGACTTGGTCGGATATTCCTCATCAACTCCTATTATAGAGGGAAGTTTGAGATGCTCTAAAAAAGTGTCATCCGAGACCTTCTTCTGTGCAGAGCCTATTCAAGATAATGCATCTGCATCCTCATTTTCTGTTCAAGGGATGTGTTGAACCTCAAACCCTTCGAACAATTTAGATAGTTCATCCACGAGAGCCCTATATGCTGCCATGTGTTTATTTGCATTAAAGTGATCCGACACTTGTTGAGCAACAAGATCTGAATCTCCATAACACATAAGTTATCGGATGCCGATAGCTTTAGCACTCCAGATTCCATGTAGCAGTGCTTCATATTCGGCAATGTTGTTTGTTGCCGTGAAGTGGATCTGCAACACATAGAAAAGTTTATCTCCTTGGGGTGATTTGAGCACCACGCCAGCCCCTGAGCCCCCGAGCGCTTTAGACCCATCAAAATGCAAGGTCCAGTATTCCGACTCTGTGAGGGTCCTATTTTCTGTTGTCTCTATCCAATCAGCGACAAAGTCAGCAAGGATTTGGGATTTAATTGTTGTACGAGGTTTGTACTCGATGTCGAAAGTTGAAAGCTCTATTCCCCATTTTGCGACATGTCATGTAGCGTCGCTGTTGTTAATTATGTCTCTCATGGGAGCTGTGCTCACCATGGTAATTTGATGCTCATGAAAGTAATGTCGTAGATTTCTAGATGCGAAGAACACATCGTAAGCCAGCTTTTGATAATGCGGATATCGCTGCTTTGATTGAGTTAGAACTTCACTGAGGTTGTAAGTCGAACGATGCACCAGGTGTTCTTGTTTTTCCTCTAGTCTTTCCACCATCATGATGATGCTAAAGACTCTGTTTATCATAGCCAGATAGAGTAACATCGGTTCGTGAGGTTCCGGTGCTGCAAGGATAGGAGCGGACGAGAGTACTACTTTCAGGTCTTGTAGTGCAGCTTTAGCTTCATCAGTCCAAACAAACTTTTTAGTCTTTTTCAGGAGCTTGTAGAGTGGTCCGCCTCTTTCACCGAGCCGGCTTACAAACCGACTGACTACAGCAATGCAATCAGTTAGCCTTTGAACGTCCTTCAGGCGAGTCGGCCTGGAAATATTGAGTATTGCCCTAATTTTGTCTCGGTTCACCTCTATGCCTCTTTGTGACACGATAAAACCTAACAATTTTCCGGCTAGTATTCCAAAGAAACACTTTTTCGTATTAAGCACTATGTTGTATTTGCGTAGATTGCCGAACGTTTCCTCTAAGTCAGACATCAAGTTTTCCTTTTTTGGACATCACCACTATGTCATCCACGTATGCATGTACATTGCGTCCGATTTGATCATGGAGGCAATGCTCCATACTGCGCTGGTACATAGCTCCTGCGTTTTTGAGCCCAAAGGGCATCGTAACGAAACAGAAGGTTCTGAAGGGGGTTATGAATGAAGTTTTGACTTTGTCTGATTCCTTCATCCGGATTTGGTGTTAACCGGAATATGCGTCGAGAAAACATAGGAGTTCCGAGCCTGCCATAGAGTCGATAACTTGATCAATTCTAGGCAGACCGAACGGATCTTTGGGACAAGCCTTGTTCAAGGCGGTATAATCAACACACATCCTTAATTCTGTGGTGTCCTTTTTAGGGACCATTACAGGATTGGCCGACCACTTAGTGTGGATGACCTCTTCTATGAATCCGGCTAACTCGAGCCAGGCTAGTTCCTTAGCTATTGTTTTTCGCTTCTCATTGCCAAAACATCGTAAGGACTGTTTGACGGGTTTAGCGTTTGGGTGTACATTTAGAGAGTGCTTGGCAAGTTCCATAGGCACTCCGGTCATGTCAGATGGCTACCATGCAAAGATATCTTGATTATCTTGGAGGAACTTGACAAGCGTGCTTTCCTATGTGCTATCTAAACCTACACCTATCTGAGTCACCTTGGAGGGGTCATCATCCTTCAATGGCGTCGTCTTCATCTCTTCCGATGCATTGAACTCCGGAGTCGGCTTTGTAATCTCCTTATTTGTCGCGGGCATCTCGGACGGGTCGATGGTCTTCTTGATCTCCTGGTACTCCTGGGCGTGCCGCATGGCTTCAGCGAAGGCTTCATTTCCGTCCATGCACTATCGTGCTTTCTTCGGGTATCCCCTGATGGTGATCACGCCCTTGGGACCTGGAATTTTCATCATATTATAAATGTAACACGGACGAGCCATAAAATCCCAATAAGCTGGCCGTATGAAGATAGCGTGATATGCGCTATTGAACTGGACCACTTCGAAGGAAAGTGCTTCCGTCTATTAGTTCTTTGGAGTTCCAAAAGTAACATCCAAAGTGATCTCTCCCAGGGAATTTGCTTGTCTTCCTGGGACAACTCCGTGAAAGATCACAGAGCTGTGATTCAGCTAAGTTACCGAGATCCTCATCTGACGCGGCGTTTCGACGTCGAGGATGTTGATGTTGCTGCCGCCGTCCATGAGGGTCTTGGAGAAACCATAGCCATCAATGAGTGTATTGACGACTAAGGCGTACTTTCCTCGCCTGTGCAACTTACGTGGATGATCAGCACGGTCAAAGGTGATTGTTACTTCCGACCAGTCCAAGAATTGAGGGACAACCGGAACAGTTGCATTGAGCTCATGCAAAACTGCTTTCTTGACCTTAGCTGGTTGAGACCCAAGGAAAGTGACATAAGTGTCTTTCTTCATTGGGAAGTTCATCGCCTCCCAGATGGCAGAAGAACAGATAAGGAGCTTCGACCCGGCTGAATTCTCTAGCTGGCTCGAACCTCGGGGACTACACCCTGTGGGTGCGCTCGCGCGCCCCCACACAGAAAACCTGCAACTAGCAACAATACAAAGTAGCTTGGACCTGGCTGAATTCTCCAGCCGGCCTGAACCTTGGGTACTGCAAGCGGTCGGTGGAATGTGCCACTGACGGCTCCAAGATAGCCGAGGCCATGATCATCGCCGAAGAGAAGAGCATCATCATGCAGAACATGGCGACCCTATAGGCGGACATGCCGGCTGGCGAGCCAAAGCCAGCCAAAGAGGCGTAGTTCAAGCCATCAAAGGGTACTAAGAATATCCTACTCAATGAGGCCAAGCCGGACAAGTTCCTCCTGGTCAGAGACGGCCTTGATAGAAAATAGGAAAGCGTGCTTGTCACCTTCCTCTGTGAGAATCGGGATATCTTCACGTGGTCCCCCAAGGACATGCCTGGTGTTCCCAGGGAGCTCGTCGAGCACTCTTTACATGTCAGGATGGATGCAAAGCCGGTGAAACAATCATTGTACATGGTGGGGCCCTTCAAAACAGCACGATCCAGCATGACGCACCTGCTGGTGGCCGTGGACAAGTTCACCAAGTGGATTGAGGCAAAGCCAATCAAGAAGCTAGATGGACCGATAGTAGTCAAGTTCTTCACCGACATCATCACGCGCTTCGGCTACCCCAACAACATCATCACTGACAACGGCACAAACTTTGCCAAAGGGGCCTTCGCACGTTTATATTGAGACAAGGGTATCCGCTTGGACCTAACCTCTGTTGCGCACTCCCAGTCCAATGGGAAGTACGAGCGAGAAAATGGTCTGGTCCTAGCCAGAATCAAGCCACGGCTGATTGAGCTACTGATGAGATCCCCCGGTTGCTGGATAGAAGAGTTGTCGGTTGTGCTGCAGAGCCTGCGCACCACACCAAACCACTCCACTGGCTACACTCCATTATTCCCCATCTACGCAGCAGAGGCGGTCCTGCCAACTACTATGCACTGAGCAGCAGGCCAAGGAAGCGCGTGAGGACATCGTTGATCTCCTCAGAGAAGCACGAGAGCTAGCCTTGTCTAGGTCCGCCATCTACCAACAGAACCTGCGCCACTACCATGCCAGCCAGATTTGCAATGTCTCCTTCCGAGAGGGAAATCTAGTCCCGAGGCTGGTACAAGACACCATGGGGATGCACAAGCTTACTCCACCTTGGGAGGGGCCATTCATCATCAGCAGAGCGCTGCAGAACAACTCATACTACCTCATCGATGTCCTCCAGCCGGCAAAGAACAAGATGGATAACTCCGGCAAAGAAACTAAGCGCCCGTGGAATGCGAACTTGTTTCGCCCATTCTACAATAGAGTGAAAGGTGCATGTATCTTAATTTTATGTAATGAACAAGTTTAGGAGCCTCGACACAGTCTCGGGGACTCCGTAATAATTCAGCATTCTCTGCTGCATAATTTGACGTTTTCCGGCTGCATTATTTCTAAACCCGGATCCGGTAGTCTCTCTCGGGGATGGATCGAGGCAAAGCCAATCAAGAAACTGGATGGACCGACGGTGGTCAAGTTCTTCACCGACATCATCATGCGTTTCGGCTCTCCCAACAGCATCATCACAGACAACGGCACGAATTTCGCCTAAGGGGCATTCACATGTTTCTGTGGTGACAAGGGCATCCGCCAGGACCTGGCCTCATTCGTGCACCCCAAATCCAATGGGCAGTGTGAGCGAGCAAATGGTCTAGTCCTAGCTAGAATCATGCCAAGGCTAATCAAGCCACTGATGAGAACTCCCGGATGCTGGATAGAGGAACTGCCAGCAGTGTTATGGAGCCTGCGCAAAATTCCCAACCACTCCACCAGCTTCACACCATTCTTCCTCATCTATGGAGTAGAGGCAGTCCTGCCAACCGACATCGAGTTCGATGCACCGCGCAAACTACTGTATATAGAGCATCAAGCCAAAGAAGCATGAGAAGACATCATCGATATCCTTGAAGAGGCATGCGAGTTTTCCCTATCTAGATCTGCTATCTACCAGCAGAACCTCCACCGCTACCATGCTAGCCGGATCCGCAAGGTCTTGTTCCGCAAGAGCGACCTCGTCTTGCGGCTGGTACAAGACACCAAGAGGATACACAAGCTAGCTCCACCTTGGGAGGGGCCATTCATCATCAGCTGGGAGCTGCGTAACAACTCATATTACCTGATCGATGCTCGCCAGCCAGCGAAGAACAAGATGGACCGCTCCGGTAAAAAAACTAAGCGCCTGTGGAATGCGAACCTGCTTCACCCATTCTACACCTGAGTAAAGGGCAAATGTATCTTACCTATATGTCATGAACAAGTTGAGGAGCCTCGACATAGTCTCGGAGACTCTGTAATAATTTGGCATTTTCTGCTGCAACACTTAAAGTTCTCCGGCTACATTGTTTTTAACCCCGGACCCGGCAGTCTCTCTCGGGGAGTCACTGGATGGCCCAGACGGTCGCGAATTCTAAAAAGACGAAGTACTGTACGCAGTTCCAAGAGATCCCTCTTTGATTCCAGCTGCAGACCGCAAGCCGGCTGACAGACACGGCAAGAGCAGAAAACTCGAAGACCCATATAGGAAAATTCCTAAGGAAAACAAAAGTGTCTGGACTTTCTGGTTGCGCTTGCTTGCTCGAGGCCGATAGACAAAATCCGAAGTATCGTGTAGTATGCCAACTAGCCAACCCTTTGATCCCATCTCACGGCTAGCAAGGGCACATCTCGAACGGTCAATGCTCACTAAGAAAAGGACTAAGTTATCAGTTTCGCGTGAAACAGCAATGTTTTCGACCAAACGAACAACTACAGACTATATTTATCCTATGTAGATCTAACGCACAAACCATTACCTGTGTTTTGTCTTTGCATGAGCCAAAGTACCAGAGCCGGGTGATAATCGCCTCCCAGACAGCAGAAGAACAGATAAGGAGCTTCGACCCGGCTGAATTCTCTAGCCAGCCCGAACCTCGGGGACTACACCCTGTGGGTGCGCTCACGCGCCCCCACACAGAAAACCTACAATTAGCAACAATACAAAGGAGCTTTGACCTGGCTGAATTCTCTAGACGGTCTGAACCTTGGGGACTACACCCTGTGGTGCGCTCGCATGCACCCTCATAGAAAACCTGTAATACAAAGGAGCTTCGACCCGGCTGAATTCTCCACCCGGCTCGAACCTCGGGGACTACACCCTGTGGGTGCGCTCGCGCGCCCCCACACAGCAAGTGCAACACATAGCAAGTGCAAGCAAAAAAGGAACAAGACAGAGCACAAAGGGAGATGAAGCTCCCAACAGAGTTCAATACAGAACACAAGAAAATTGGTCACAAAAGGACAAAGCAGTACCGCAAAGGACAGGTTCCAAACAAGTACAAATATATTTGGCATCCCAGGGATCAAGCAGATGGACCAGAGGCATCAGCTGGAGCATGGCTGCTGGAGGCGACGTCGGTAGAGGTAGAGGCTAGCGCAGCTGGGCCGTTGGCATCTGCTGGAGCCAGGAGCAGGTCAAAGGAGTATCGCTCCGTGCCAGACGGGTCACTAAACTCCCGGTCCAGCTAGACGAAGCTCCCGATCTTAACACCACAGGTGCGGATATCAGGAACTTCGGTATGAAGGTAGTCATAGTTGGTCCCTTGTACGAACCCCCTGGAGAGACTTCAAAGGTCCACGTCAGGGTACCAAGACTTTAGCAGTGCCATCACCATCTCCACGCTGCCGCGTGCCACCCAGTCCTGTGCAACGTCCATGATGTCAGGAGTAGAGAGGAGCTTCTCAGCCAAGGCCTCCATCGTAGCTGGCAGAGTTGTATCCGGCGAGACGTATGCGTAGACGTCAAGGGATGCATTGTGCAGCTTCTTGGCCTCCTCGCACGCCACCGCCAGCAATTCCTCTGGATGGATGTCATGTTTGGTGCCCGCCTTAGGAATGCAGGCCAGAGCCTGGTCGATTGCCTCAGAATACTAAGCTGTACCCTAGAACTAAGCAATTGTTATACACCGCCTGCAGCAAACGAAGAATAAGTTCACTGAAAGAGGAGCCACATACTGACGAAGAGTTCGGCAATCTAGCACTGCTCCGCCAGCGCCGCTGTTCGGGATATGCTAAATGGGTATCACCATAGCACATCTCTAATCCGGCTAACTCGGGTGGCCCACAGTTGTTAGCACAGCCTATGGCCTGCTAGGTAGCCCAGTTAGACGGATATAGAAGGGAGGACCATGCCGGATAAAGGATGGCTACGCAGGAGTCACCGACATACTCGGAGCCTTGGAGTATAAGACATGAAGACTAGTTAGTATTAGTGTAGGACTCTTTACCTTGTCCGGACAAGGTCCTTTCCCTGTAACCCTTGGTTCTGGTGCCCGTATAAGCTGGACCTATGGGAGCCTTTTGGGCACAATATCAGATACGATACATCAACACCCTCACACAGCGAACTAGACTCTGTAACTCGGCGTATTTCCATTATAGTGATTTGTAGCAGGAGTAGAGTTCTGCCACCGTTGTGGGACTTGAACCTGGGTAAGCTGTGTTACCTCATACCCGCCAACTCTCCGCTTTACCCCACGTCTCTAAACACGCTTTGTGAGGACCCCTCCATGGCGTACTCGTCGGCAATACCATGACAGTTGGCTCCCCCGTGGGGGAAGAGGCGCTTCGAGCTCTACATTGGGCTAGGTCTAAGATCTTCACGGGAATCAGCAACACCATGGCCATTGGGCATGTCCTCTTCTCCAGAAACATCTCGATCATCCGTCCCGATGAATTCTGGGTCCTGGCAAAGGCGAACCCTACCCGCTACTCTATCATCCTAGTCGGAGATATCCACATATTCATCGGTGAAACCAACTCAGGTCCTAGCTCTTAGGAAGTTGGAAACTCGTCAAGGCCCGCACAGACCGCCTACAGGCATGATACGTTCGCGGAAGAATTGGGTCGTACCTCTCTTTAGAGTATGGTGGCTCAGATCAAGAAAATTTAAGGCCCACCCAAACTGCCGGTGTGCAGGATATAATGGTGGAAGGACCCCGCAAATCCGCTTGGCTTCCCCGTGCGTTAGAGATGCGAAGGTCACACTTTGTCAGTGTCATCACCATCTTCGATCTGACCAGATGCATTCAGAGGGAAGAAGAATCTCCCCGTGAATACCTTGCTAGATGGATGAGGTTAAGAGAAATCCTGGAGGATGACGCGCTGATGAACTTGTCTACCACTTCGTGGAAGGGCTCACGCCCTGAACACTCCTCCGGCATACCCTCCAAAGACGGCAGGTCATAGGCCCTCTCACCCTTGGCGAGATGGTCACAATCATGAATGAATACATGGACGCTGAGAAGAACACTCAGGCTATGCCTGGGCCCGAAGTCGGAGGAAGCAACAACAATGACCCGCCTCAATCACCCTCCACATCCGCCATCAACAACACCGAAGCCAACTCCGACTTAGTCCTTGACGCACTATACGCCGACATCAACATGGATGGAGGCGGCTCGGACGCTAACTCGGAGGAATAGGACACTATTATGAGGTAAATTGAGTAGGAGATCAAGAATGAGGAGCGCCCTGAGAAAGCCAACACTTCCCACCATGTGCTAGTCACCATTGGGAGCATGATGGAAGAAGGCGGATAGGAACTAGAACCTGATAGCTCCGCCCACACTCGCGGTTAGTAGAGCGGCAACAGCAAAGAAAGCCGTTATGCCCCCTCTGGCTATCCCCCGGAGCAGGCGCAGGAACTTACCACAGTCCCTAGTACTGCCAAGCAAACAAATTTGTTGCCACCACCACCGTCAATGTCTGCAGCCGGCAACCCATTGGTTACTCCCGCTGAAAAGGCGATATACGGTGCACTCCTCGTCGAGACCATTACCGTCGCCCATATACGGAGCGTTACGGAGCTTGATGAGAATCCTGCAGAAATCCTCGCGGAGGCCAAGTGCATTGCAGAACAGGGTGCTAAGTTGGACAAGGACATGGCCAGGGTGCAACAATCCATCAAGGCGGCAAGATCAATGGAGGATGAGTACAAGCAGCTACTGTTAAAGCACAACGCAAAGAAGGCACCAGCTCATGTCATCAAAGACCCCAGCATTCGATGCAAGTTGGGATACGAGGGATCCAAACCGTTAAAAGCCACCCCATACATTGATTCAGAGGGGAGGCAAGTAATGCTAACTCCCGCCCTCAATGTTGCCATTGCCAAGACCCTCCTTGAATAGGGCAGGTCGCTAGAGGCGGTGGCTCAGGTCTATGACCTCATAGCCAAGGCTTGTAAGCAACAGGAGAAGGCCACCTCGCAAAGGCTTGAGTCCAATCCGGAGATTTGCCAGTCAACCCTAAATAGCTGCTGAAAGCCAAGATCTCCCCGCGATGAAGGATCCCACACAGGCTCCACGGAGCGAAGACGGAGGGATGCACGTAATAGGGCTAAGGCCATACCCATATCCTCCGACCACGGAGACAAGGCTCACCCCCGTAGATCGCTGCTACCCCCGCCATCCCGGCGTCATGTGGAGCAACATCCGTGCCACCATACAAGCATGCCACCTCATACGCATCCATAGGTTAGTATCATTATATGCGACCAGGGCGAGAAGCCCAGCATGCCGGAGAACACAACGACAATGAAGGACGTAGGAGAAGATCATACAAGGAAGCAGCCCGTTCGACAAGCAATCGTGACAGGCATGAGGAGTCGCATGGAGGGAGCAGCAAGAAGGCTAACCCACCATCGCCACCCAACAGCAATCATGGCGGAGGAAATGGCTGATCCAAAAGATCACACCACAACTCTCCTCCCCATGATGGAAAAGGGAAGCAACCAGAGCCGTACGATGCACGTTCATGGCTGGACAAGATCCAAGAAGAACGGGAGCTCCCATACCTTGGGCCATGTTGTTTTGGACCAGTTGTACGGGCCACAAGTTATCCCACGGGCCTCCGGATTAACAAGACCATCAAGCCTTATGACGGCACTGGCAGGCCAGTTACATGGTTACAGGACTACAGCAAAGCGATTCACATCGCTGGGGGAAACCCTAATGTCGTTGTTAAGTACCTCCCACTTATGCTAACTAGCACCGCCCGACAATGGATTGATGACTTGCCGGAGAAATCAATCTGCAATTGGTTGGACATGCATGAAACATTCACCAAGAACTTCGAGGGTCCATACAAACGTCCATGCACTGGTGGAGACCTACAGTGGTGTGTTCAAGAAAAGGATGAATCCTCTCGTGCTTACCTTTCCCGCCGGCTAGATATGAAAAATTCATGTGCGGGGGTGCACAAACAAACCGCTATGGCTTCCTTCATCGACGGTCTGGAGAAATGGACTTTGCTCCAGCATACGTTGGAGCGCAAGTAAGACAACAACAAGCTCAACCTCAACGCGATGATTGCCATGGCTAGCGAGTTTCGCCGCTGCTGATGACGATGCGCACAGATTGTTGGCGACAATAGGAATCCCTACCCAGGCCAGAAAAGACAATAACAGCAAGCGGGAGACTCTGCCTAAGGAGAAGCAAGTAGCCGAGATGGTCACCACAATGTTCACTGGCAGAGGCGGAGGCAGACAGCACGGTCGTGGCAGGTGGGCTAGCCAGGGTCAGGAGAGGACTGAATCATCACCCTCAGCACCCCGCGTTTCCCAAACATACGAAGAGTACCATAATATTCCGTGTTTTGCCCACCTCGACGCAAACGGCAAGGACAACCACACCAACTGCCAATGCAAGTTTGTCAACGACCTCAAGGAATACCCTGAGTCCAGCTACAAGAAAAGTCGGAAGAACAGACCCCACGGGGAAAAGGCAAAGGAAAGAAGAAGGAAGAGGAGTCCAAGGATTCAAGTGACATGGATGAATACGTGGAACCCAAGTCCACCGTCAAGGGCGATGGCAAGGCCAAAAAACCCTTCGAGAAGAAGGCTCCAGTCAACCACACTTTCCTAGGCACTCCCGCTGTCTGGGCCCAAAAAACCTCTCTGAGAATATTGATGGCTACCCTTCCTCCGGTTCCCCAGTACGTCAGGTGGTCGGAGATTCCAATCACTTGGGATAGGAAGGATCATCCAGATCTTATCCCAACAGAGAACTAGTATGCCATGGTCATCAACCCTTTCATTGATAGCACAGAGTTCACGTGGACAGTGGAAGTAGCATCAACATTATGTACCTGGATACACTACATAAGATGAACTTGACATAGACCCAGGTAAGGAAAAGCAACACCGTGTTCCATGGCATTGTCCCTAGCCGACAAGCAAATTCATTGGGCTGCATCACTCTTCTGGTCGCTTTTGGTGATGTCAACAATTACCGCCAAGAACGCATGACCTTTGAAGTGGTGCCCTTCAAGAGCGTGTATCACGTCATCTTCGGACGCGACATATTCTACTCCTTCCTTGCAAGGCCATGCTTTTTCTACAACGAGCTCAAGATACCAGGACCAAACGGCATCATCAACGTTGATGGAAGCTTCACCAAGGCACGGGAGTGCAAGCTCAGCGAAGCCGCCTTCGCCAAAGCGGTCCTCTATGGTGATGAGTTCAAGGAGATCCAGAGCAAG
Source organism: Avena sativa (assembly GCA_916181665.1). Classification (NCBI taxonomy): domain Eukaryota; kingdom Viridiplantae; phylum Streptophyta; class Magnoliopsida; order Poales; family Poaceae; genus Avena; species Avena sativa. Next base: position 368,811,067 of record OV702291.1, on the reverse strand, counting down.
GTAGATGCCTCAGAGATGTTGGCTTCGAAGAAGCAAATCACTGCTGCCGACCCTGCATTCAAGGCCACCATCAAGACCAAGCAGGTGGAGCTTGTTGAAGGAGATTCCTCCAAGACCACCTCCATTGGCACACACCTAGATCCCAAATAGGAAAGCGCACTCATTGAGTTCCTCCGTGAGAATATGAACATCTTTGCCTGGCAACTTGCCGACATGAAAGGTGTACCTAGGGAACTTGCCAAGCACATCTTGAATATTGATCCTAATGCTAAACCGGTGAAACAACTTCTATGATGCTTTGGTGACGAAAAATGATGGGCTATAGGCAAAGAAATAGCTAGGTTAATTAAGGTTGGCTTTATCTGAGAAGTTATTCACACCCGATGGGTGGAAAATCCTTTACTTGTCCCCAAAAAGGGAACCAAAGAATTAAGAATGTGCATTGATTACACTAGCTTGAACAAAGTGTGTCTGAAGGATCCGTTTGCTTTTCCTCGCATTGACCAAGTCATTGACTAGATGGCTGGCTCAGAACTTCTGTGTTTTCTCGATGCCTACTCAGGTTACCGCCAAATCCGGATGCGAATGTCAGACCGACTGGCCACTTTGTTCACCACACCTTATGGCACATAGTGCTACGTTATGATGCCCTCTAGGCTGAAAAATGCTGGTGCTCCTTACCAGCGGATGATGCAACACTGCCTGCACGACCAGATAGGTCGCAGCATACACGCTTATGTGGATGACATCATGGTGATGTCAAAGAAATCAAATGACCTCATTGCGGACTTGCAGGAAACCTTCGACAATCTTCGGAAGTACAACATGATGCTCAACCCCAAGAAGTGCATCTTCGAGGTACCATCCGGAAAATTGTTGGGCTTCATCGTTTCGCACTGCGAAATTGAGGTCAACCCAGAGAAAATCAAGTCCATCCTCGACATTAAACGCCCGACATGCGTGAAGGACATACAGAGGCTCATAGGCTGCATTGCAGCGGTAAGCCGGTTCATCAGCCGACTTGGAGAGAAGGCCGTACTGCTCTACAACTTGCTAAAAAAGGCGGACAAATATATATTGGCGGACGAAGCAGACACAGCGCTCCAGGAGTTGAAGAGAATACTCTCCTCCACACCAATACTCGCAGCACCAGTATCAAGGGATCCTATGTTAGTTTACATGGCGGCAACCAACCGGGTCATCAACATCGTCATCATGGTCAAGCGTAAGGAACCAACGCACAAACACGGAGTTCAATGACCAGTTTACTATGTAAGCGAGGTCTTGACGGAATCCAAGAAGCGTTACCCACACTACCAGAAGATAGCTTATGGGTTTTTCCTTGCTTCACGAAAGCTAAGGCATTACTTCCAGGAGCACCCTATCATAGTAGTGAGCAAAGCTCCACTGTTCGACATCATCAACAACAGTGATGCTATAGGGAGAGTGGGAAAGTGGGGCATTGAACTTTCCGCCTTTGAAATCACTTACAAGAGACGCGATGCTATCAAATCTCAAGCATTGGCGGATTTTATTGCGGATTGGACAGAACTACCAGAAGACACTCCTGTACTAGAGCTAGAATATTGGATGATGAACTTTGATGGATCAAAGCTACTCAACAGCTCAGGGGCTAGTGTACTACTACAATCACCAACAGTGGAGAAGTTGCAATACGTCCTGGAGATCCACTTCAACGCTACCAACAACATGGCGGAGTATGAGGACCTCATTCAGAGACTTCGGGTGGCCAAGGATATTGGCATCAAGCGCATAGTTTGCTGTGGAGATTCTGACTTGGTTGCCCAGTAGGTGGCTGGCACCTTCAACGCGCGGAACTCTATGCTGGCGGCATATCGGGACGAAGTAGACGAAATAGCCAAGTGCTTCAATGGCTACGAAGTCAAATACATCAAAAGGGAGGAGAAAGAGGCGGCAGCTGCTATCAAAGCTTGGATCAGCTCACCGACCAATTCTACTAGGCATTTTCATGGCGTATTTACGGACACCATCCATGAAGGGAGCGGACCCGGACAACCCGGATAGAGTGGACTCATTTGTTAATTTAGTAATAGTGACCTTTCCATCTTGGACGAAACCATTCATGGACTATCTACAAGACAGAACTTTGCCCGCCGACAAAGTAGAAAGCTGGCAAATAGTATGCAGAGCAAAAGGCTGCTTCATCATTGACAGCCAGCTATACAAAAGAAGTACCACAGGAGTTTTCCTATGATGCATCTCCCAACATCAAGGTATTGATATCCTTAAAGAAATACATCTCGAAGATTGTGGGCATCATGCTGCTCCCCGATCGTTGGTGGCCAATGCTTGCTGGCATGGATTCTACTGGTTAACTGCCAAGGCGGATGCCGACAAGTTGGTACAAACATGTCTTGGGTGTCAGCTTTATGCAAGACAACCAAATGTTCTAGCTGAAGAATTGCGAACGATACCAATAACTTGGTCGTTTACAGTCTGGGGGCTTGACATGGTTGGACCTTTGCAAACAGCACCTTGTGGATTTACACACCTGCTAGTAGTAGTGGATAAGTTCACAGAATGGATTGAAGCTAAACCCATTAGAAAGCTTAATGGGGCATCAACCCTAAAATTTGTCCAGGATCTAGTGGTGAGATTTGGTCTCCCACACAGCATCATCACCGACAACGGCAGAAATTTGTGTCTCAGAGAAGTTGAGGAGTACTGTAACACCCTCAGAATCGGCCCTATGCAAGTTTTAGCGATTCCCGCCAAACCCGCATAGAAACGATTCAAAGGTGCCCACCAGGCACTTTCGTGCGGGTGGAAAACGAAGTAATAACATTACACAACAGTCCTCGATGAAACCCACAGAACAGGTATATATACAACAGCGACTCAATGAGTCAAGAATACAGATATACGGTACAAAGATCCAAATCACCTTGAAAATGATAGGGCGTCCGACTACGGACAAGAAGCAAATGGGGCTAAGAGCCCTGAAGAATAACCAATGGCGTCCATAACCCTGCCCAGGCCAAGCCGGAAGGGTAACCCTGCTAACGACGTCGATCTCAAAACCTGCTTAAACAAAAGGGGTGCCGACAAAGGGCAAAGGAAAAGAGAGAGCGTCAGTACTGAGGCCAGTACACGGCGAGGCTAGAATTCGGCGGTCCTCGCCTACATAGGTATGGTGGACTGAAGCGGCAGCGGCAGCATGCACTAAACAACCTATAGAGACTCGATACAACTGGCGGCTATCAGAGAGGGGTAAGAAAGACCTATCCGGAACCAGCCTGATACTAACACCAAACAATCCCATCCTGGTATTCCCCCTCGAGACCAAACGAGGAAGTCAACCGAGGAACTCACACAGTTGGCAGTTTTATTCATTCAGTTATCGTTGCAGCAATTACTAGTCAGGTTTAGATAATCATCCTGCTAAAATAAGCAGTGGGCACTTTTAGTTAACCATTCCGTTATGGTAGCACCACTTACTAGTCAGCTACCATTAGCATGAGATATCCCAAAACCCAGCAGTTGTTGGTACTTTTATTAGGCCATTCCGTTGCAGTGAAGCTGATTACTAGTCATATCGGATACAAGTCAAATTATAACAATAAACTTTAGTTATAGTTGTCTATGATCAAGCACTGTGCTCCAAGTCGTCCATAACCGCGGACACGGCTTCTCGAAAAGATTTAACCCTGCAGGGGTGCACCAAAGTATCCACAAGCACTTCGACCCTTTTTGCCAGATCAATTAACATACACCCATCGGTATGTCGGCGGGGCCTAAGTCATGACGTTTCCCAGACCCAAAGCAAGCACGGGGGGCCACCCCACTAAGTACACCCGCAACGAAGTCGGCCGGTCTCCGAGACGGACTCAGGGTTTGCGCCAGTGGCTGTAAACGACAGCAAATCCCAAAACTGGGACTGTCGATACCGCGAAAACACTCCGCTCCCTAAACAGTACAGTGTGCTATCCATCGCACAATTTAAATAAAGCAGTAAAGCATGGCATAAGTACAGGATAGTAAATAAAACCTCAAACTAGTTTGTGGCCCCCAGTATAATACTTTGAAATCAGGTACTAATCAATGGGGGGCCCATATCTCCCCACCTGTGGTTAGCGCGCTCGATCTCGGAACAGGTGTCAAGAACTCGGGGTCCTACGGGACACAAGTGGGCGGTCGGAAACCAACATTATCTATTACCCACCGATGCCTCTGCTTACTTACTTCAATTTTAGTTGTTAAACAATAATTAAAGTGAACGAAAAGTAAAGCCATGATCATCTCCACCAATAAACATGCGGCACTTCTCCAACAACTGTGGTACTTGACGACACGCAACAACACTTGAGCAAGCGAGTACGACGCGCGGGTCCAACTATCTACCAAACAATAGGTAATAGGATGTGTCCAAGGCTATATATGGTTGCAAGGGATATCACGGGTACGAAAACTAGAGCATCGCAACACAGATAGCAAAAGATCAACAGGAGGGAATAAATACTAGAAAAGTAAGATAGGTAGAAAGGGGAAGACGCTCGCCTGAAAACATTGTCGAAGGTTCATCCGAAGGTCGGGGCGAAGCTCACATCAACTCAACGGCCTTATCCGCGAAGAAGCAAAACTCTAGAAGAAACACCGGATGCAATATTTAATACTACGGCAAGAGATCGGGCATGATGCATGTATGATGTATGGCATGGCAAAGATGCGATGCAATTGGTCATGTTAAGCGGAACCGGGGTCCCGACAATTAGTTAGATGGTTCAAGTTGTTTATCTACCCCGCAAATTAAATGTTGTTTTAACAAGGCAAGATATGACAACGGTTCGATGCACAAATTTAAATGAGGCCAATATAAGGCTAGATTTGCCCGTATATGGGCCCCATATTTAATTATGAGGTGAATCGGCATAATGCCCCCAAACCACAGACAAGTATGCATGCATGATCAATTAATATGCGACAGTTTATATTTCATTTTATAAAATAGGGCTCGGGAAGGGAATCACATTAGGGTTCGGCGATCTTGGGTTCCGGGGTTCGGGGTCGGGTATCGGGGTCCGGATCTGGGGTTCGGGGTTCGATGGGCTCGGTCTCGGATAACGGAGGTAGGTCTTGTCGCATCCGGGAAGCAGGACTTGGTTCGATGCCGGGGGCGCATCGGATTCTTCCGGGTCGGTGCCGATCTTGTCGTTCCGTGTAGGCGTTCTCGAGGTCGATGGCGAACTTGTCCGGTACCGGGGTTTTTCGGAGATCTTGGCGCGGCACCGGGTACGGGATCGGCCTTCGGGTCCGTGTGGGTGATCTTGGAATTCCGACTCCAATGTCGAGGACGTACTTGACACGGCGTCGATCTTGTCGTCCCCAAGATTTTGATAGTTTCTTGGTACATGGATGCGGCACCGATTGTGAAGATCTTGGGGGTTTTGGTTCCGTGGTCATCAACGGACTTGTAGTAGCACATGGTCTTCGGGCCGATCTTGGCTTGCACCTCTCGGATAACGCTAGCTCTTGCACAAACACGCCCCACGAGCACACACCGTGCCAGAGGACATGCGGCTCGCGACGACGCCATGGCGCGGAGGGGGCTTAGCGTGGGACAGCACACGCGGCTCTGGCACTGCAGGAAGGCTGAGGCCGCGCGTTGCCTCGCAAGTGAGGCCGAGGGCGCCTCTGCCCTGGCTTCGCACGACGACGGCATCCAGACGAGAAGGGGCCCGGCACGGAGGTCGACGCGGAGGGCCTCGCGGCTCGGGGAGGGGCGGCCTCGAGGAGGACCGGTGGTGTCCGGTGCGCGGCTGGGCCGAGGGTGACGAGGGGCCGCGGTGGCCGGAGGAAGCGGCGGCGGCCGGCCGGGGCGACGAGGTCGCGCGGAGAAGAGGGGGGGCGCGCCGGCGGCCGGAGGAGAGAAGGGGGCTCAGGGCGGCGCAGGGCCGGCGAGGGTGGAGAGGAGGTGAGGAGGGCGGCGGCCGGGAGCGGGCTGCAGGAGGTCGGCGGGCGGAGCTCGGGCTCGGGCGCGCCGGAGGAGGAGGAGCAGGGCGGCCGACGACGGGCGGGGGAGGCGAGGTCGGGCCGGCGCCGGAGGGGAGAGGAGGGCCGGCGAGGGGGCGGCGGTAGGTGGGGGGAGGCGGGTGCGAGCGGGCGACGCGGGGAGGAAGAGAGAGGCGCGTCGGGGGAGGCAGGGCGATTGGGTGGGGCCGGGGCGAGTGGGGCCTGGGGTGGAGGGCGGCTGGCGGGTGCGTGTGTGCTGGGGTGGGGCCAGGGAGGAGGGGCCCAGGTTGCAGCGGGACAGGGCAGGTGCCGCTGTGTGCGTGCAGGCGTGTGGGTGGGAGGAAGAGAGCCTGACGTGGCAAGCTGGGAGTGGTGGAGAGAGGAAAGAGAGGTGAGGTGGCAGAGCATGGTTGGCTGGGGGTTGGGGCAGGGTGACGTGGCGGGTTGCTATAGGGTGGGGTGAGGTGGCTGAAGGGGTGGGTAGAATAGGTTGGGTAGACTAGGGATTTCGGGCGAACCGTTTATTTTTGGGGGTGGTCGTTCGGGTCGAATCAGCCCGTTCGACTGCCCCACTAAAAATAATTAAATATTTTCTTTATTTTAAACCGGGCTTTTGCAAACCGATAGCAGACAAAACAAAGTATTCCGGCGACCCGGGTTTTGCGTTTGAATAAAGATGGGGCGTTTAGAAAACAAAACAGGTTTTTCCGCAATTAGTTTTATGCAAGCAATTGCAAGATGATGACCATGCTCAAATGCAATGTGGCATGATGACATGAGCATGCAGTCATGATGATGCAATGCACAAAAACAACGCGATTTTCTAGTAGTGGTTTTGCGGGATGCCACAATTCGACACCACTAACAATGGATCTCGCCCTCGAGATCCGCCTCATGGTACCGGAAAGGAAGGTCGGCGATCTGCGTCTTCTCGCTTCGTGTAGATCCTCGCGACACCACTAACAAGAGGTCGTTGTCCGTGATCGTCAGAGAACACTCCGGGAACAAAGGGCGAAGGTAGAGGTATCCACAAATAAAGCCACCTCTAGCTTCCGTGGACGGAGTAAAATTGCATCGATCCACCATTCAATATACAAAGCAAATGATAAGAGTAGTGGTATGGTCGCGACTCCATCCCGCACTCAAAGCATTACTCTGTACATGAATAAGAGAATTATGCAACCAACTCTCAGAATTCAGACTGAAGATATCGACAAACAAGGTTCAGGAACAAAGGGGTGATGCAGACTCTGCATCGGATCTGGCGTAGATGATGTCGTCGCGTCGGAAAACACCGGAAGGCACAAACAAGGAACAAAGAATGGTACCACAGATAAAGGATCACTCAGATAGCATGAAGTTCGGATGGTAGAACACCGTTATCAAAGGAGGAAGGGAAATCCTGAAGGTACGACGGAACCCAACCACGAGAAATCCTGGACTCGAAGAAAAAGACGAGAGCGGATTCAAAACACGTAGGGGTAAGAGGAGAATAGCAGAGGGGTAAGGAATAAAATCAGACCTAACCAGATCTAGCCAATCGTTTTTCCAAAATAGTTTTGACACTCTACTGCGGCCGTTAGCTAGGTTATCCTACAGGCTGGACTTGTGGGGTATCGCAACTGCTGAGCTCTGATACCACTCTGTAACACCCTCAGAATCGGCCCTATGCAAGTTTTAGCGATTCCCGCCAAACCCGCATAGAAACGATTCAAAGGTGCCCACCAGGCACTTTCGTGCGGGTGGAAAACAAAGTAATAACATTACACAACAATCCTCGATGGGACCCACAGAACAGGTATATATACAACAGCGACTCAATGAGTCAAGAATACAGATATACGGTACAAAGATCCAAATCACCTTGAAAATGATAGGGCGTCCGACTACGGACAAGAAGCAAATGGGGCTAAGAGCCCTGAAGAATAACCAATGGCGTCCATAACCCTGCCCAGGCCAAGCCGGAAGGGTAACCCTGCTAACGACGTCGATCTCAAAACCTGCTTAAACAAAAGGGGTGCCGACAAAGGGCAAAGGAAAAGAGAGAGCGTCAGTACTGAGGCCAGTACACGGCGAGGCTAGAATTCGGCGGTCCTCGCCTACATAGGTATGGTGGACTGAAGCGGCAGCGGCAGCATGCACTAAACAACCTATAGAGACTCGATACAACTGGCGGCTATCAGAGAGGGGTAAGAAAGACCTATCCGGAACCAGCCTGATACTAACACCAAACAATCCCATCCTGGTATTCCCCCTCGAGACCAAACGAGGAAGTCAACCGAGGAACTCACACAGTTGGCAGTTTTATTCATTCAGTTATCGTTGCAGCAATTACTAGTCAGGTTTAGATAATCATCCTGCTAAAATAAGCAGTGGGCACTTTTAGTTAACCATTCCGTTATGGTAGCACCACTTACTAGTCAGCTACCATTAGCATGAGATATCCCAAAACCCAGCAGTTGTTGGTACTTTTATTAGGCCATTCCGTTGCAGTGAAGCTGATTACTAGTCATATCGGATACAAGTCAAATTATAACAATAAACTTTAGTTATAGTTGTCTATGATCAAGCACTGTGCTCCAAGTCGTCCATAACCGCGGACACGGCTTCTCGAAAAGATTTAACCCTGCAGGGGTGCACCAAAGTATCCACAAGCACTTCGACCCTTTTTGCCAGATCAATTAACATACACCCATCGATATGTCGGCGGGGCCTAAGTCATGACGTTTCCCAGACCCAAAGCAAGCACGGGGGGCCACCCCACTAAGTACACCCGCAACAAAGTCGGCCGGTCTCCGAGACGGACTCAGGGTTTGCGCCAGTGGCTATAAACGACAGCAAATCCCAAAACTGGGACTGTCGATACCGCGAAAACACTCCGCTCCCTAAACAGTACAGTGTGCTATCCATCGCACAATTTAAATAAAGCAGTAAAGCATGGCATAAGTACAGGATAGTAAATAAAACCTCAAACTAGTTTGTGGCCCCCAGTACAATACTTTGAAATCAGGTACTAATCAATGGGGGGCCCATATCTCCCCACCTGTGGTTAGCGCGCTCGATCTCGGAACAGGTGTCAAGAACTCGGGGTCCTACGGGACACAAGTGGGCGGTCGGAAACCAACATTATCTATCACCCACCGATGCCTCTGCTTACTTACTTCAATTTTAGTTGTTAAACAATAATTAAAGTGAACGAAAAGTAAAGCCATGATCATCTCCACCAATAAACATGCGGCACTTCTCCAACAACTGTGGTACTTGACGACACGCAACAACACTTGAGCAAGCGACTACGACGCGCGGGTCCAACTATCTACCAAACAACAGGTAATAGGATGTGTCCAAGGCTATATATGGCTGCAAGGGATATCACGGGTACGAAAACTAGAGCATCGCAACACAGATAGCAAAAGATCAACAGGAGGGAATAAATACTAGAAAAGTAAGATAGGTAGAAAGGGGAAGACGCTCGCCTGAAAACATTGTCGAAGGTTCATCCGAAGGTCGGGGCGAAGCTCACATCAACTCAACGGCCTTATCCACGAAGAAGAAAAACTCTAGAAGAAACACCGGATGCAATATTTAATACTACGGCAAGAGATCGGGCATGATGCATGTATGATGTATGGTATGGCAAAGATGCGATGCAATTGGTCATGTTAAGAGGAACCGGGGTCCCGACAATTAGTTAGATGGTTCAAGTTGTTTATCTACCCCGCAAATTAAATGTTGTTTTAACAAGGCAAGATATGACAACGGTTCGATGCACAAATTTAAATGAGGCCAATATAAGGCTAGATTTTCCCGTATATGGGCCCCATATTTAATTATGAGGTGAATCGGCATAATGCCCCCAAACCACAGACAAGTATGCATGCATGATCAATTAATATGCGACAGTTTATATTTCATTTTATAAAATAGGGCTCGGGAAGGGAATCACATTAGGGTTCGGCGATCTTGGGTTCCGGGGTTCGGGGTCGGGTATCGGGGTCCGGATCTGGGATTCGGGGTTCGATGGGCTCGGTCTCGGATAACGGAGGTAGGTCTTGTCGCATCCGGGAAGCAGGACTTGGTTCGATGCCGGGGGCGCATCGGATTCTTCCGGGTCGGTGCCGATCTTGTCGTTCCGTGTAGGCGTTCTCGAGGTCGATGGCGAACTTGTCCGGTACCGGGGTTTTTCGGAGATCTTGGCGCGGCACCGGGTACGGGATCGGCCTTCGGGTCCGTGTGGGTGATCTTGGCATTCCGACTCCAATGTCGAGGACGTACTTGACACGGCGTCGATCTTATCGTCCCCAAGATTTTGATAGTTTCTTGGTACATGGATGCGGCACCGATTGTGAAGATCTTGGGGGTTTTGGTTCCGTGGTCATCAACGGACTTGTAGTAGCACATGGTCTTCGGGCCGATCTTGGATTGCACCTCTCGGATAACGCTAGCTCTTGCACAAACACGCCCCACGAGCACACACCGTGCCAGAGGACATGCGGCTTGCGACGATGCCATGGCGCGGAGGGGGCTTAGCGCGGGACAGCACACGCGGCTCTGGCACTGCAGGAAGGCTGAGGCCGCGCGTTGCCTCGCAAGTGAGGCCGAGGGCGCCTCTGCCCTGGCTTCGCACGACGACGGCGTCCAGACGAGAAGGGGACCGGCACGGAGGTCGACGCGGAGGGCCTCGCGGCTCGGGGAGGGGCGGCCTCGAGGAGGACCGGTGGTGTCCGGCGTGCGGCTGGGCCGAGGGTGACGAGGGGCCGCGGTGGCCAGAGGGAGCGGCGGCGGCCGGCCGGGGCGACGAGGTCGCGCGGAGAAGAGGGGGGGCGCGCCGGCGGCCGGAGGAGAGAAGGGGGCTCAGGGCGGCGCAGGGCCGGCGAGGGTGGAGAGGAGGTGAGGAGGGTGGCGGCCGGGAGCGGGCTGCAGGAGGTCGGCGGGCGGAGCTCGGGCTCGGGCGCGCCGGGGGAGGAGGAGCAGGGCGGCCGACGACGGGCGGGGGAGGTGAGGTCGGGCCGGCGCCGGAGGGGAGAGGAGGGCCGGAGAGGGGGCGGCGGTAGGTGGGGGGAGGCGGGTGCGAGCGGGCGACGCGGGGAGGAAGAGAGAGGCGCGTCGGGGGAGGCAGGGCGATGGGGTGGGGCCGGGGCGAGTGGGGCCTGGGGTGGAGGGCGGCTGGCGGGTGCGTGTGTGCTGGGGTGGGGCCAGGGAGGAGGGGCCCAGGTGGCAGCGGGACAGGGCAGGTGCCGCTGTGTGCGTGCAGGCGTGTGGGTGGGAGGAAGAGAGCCTGACGTGGCAAGCTGGGAGTGGTGGAGAGAGGAAAGAGAGGTGAGGTGGCAGAGCATGGTTGGCTGGGGGTTGGGGCAGGGTGACGTGGCGGGTTGCTATAGGGTGGGGTGAGGTGGCTGAAGGGGTGGGTAGAATAGGTTGGGTAGACTAGGGATTTCGGGCGAACCGTTTATTTTTGGGGGTGGTCGTTCGGGTCGAATCGGCCCGTTCGACTGCCCCACTAAAAATAATTAAATATTTTCTTTATTTTAAACCGGGCTTTTGCAAACCGATAGCAGACAAAACAAAGTATTCCGACGACCCGGGTTTTGCGTTTGAATAAAGATGGGGCGTTTAGAAAACAAAACAGGTTTTTCCGCAATTAGTTTTATGCAAGCAATTGCAAGATGATGACGATGCTCAAATGCAATGTGGCATGATGACATGAGCATGCAGTCATGATGATGCAATGCACAAAAACAACGCGATTTTCTAGTAGTGGTTTTGCGGGATGCCACAAGTACTATCATGAAAAAGGCATCCGCCTTGACCTAGCATCTGTGGCACATCCATAGTCAAATAGACAAGTTGAAAGGGCCAATGGATTAATTCTGCATGGAATCAAGCCATTCTTAGAGCCACCGCTACACAGCGCAGCTAGATCCTAGGCAGAGGAATTACCATCTGCATTGTGGAGTTTGAGAACAACACCCAACAGATCTACCGGCTTGACCCCTTTCTTCATGGTTTATGGACCAGAAGCCGAACTACCATCCGACATCCTCCATGATGCACCAAGAGTTTTTGTCTACAAGGAAGATGGCGTTGAAGAATCCAAATGCCTATATGTGGACCTACTCGAGGAAGATCACGTGCTGGCATGCCAGAGATCTGCCATCTACCAGCAGAAGCTACGTGGCTACCATAGTCGCCAAGTTAGGCATCGCTCATTCAAAGAGGGGGATCTGGTGCTTAGACTCAAGTAGGAGAAATCACACAAACTATCCCCGCCTTAGGAAGGACCATTCGTCATAAGCAAAGAATTTCTCAATGGTTTCCATTACCTCCTCGATATTCGCGAGTTGAAAGATAGGCCAAAAAATCGCAAGCGCAATCAACATGACTCCGATGATGATTACCCAGAGAGAGATCGACCATGGAACATAGCATAGCTACGTCCCTTTTATACTTAGCATAATTTATATTATGTAATAACTTTCTTATGTGATCAATGAAATAAAGCATTTGGTCCACTCATGATTTCTAAGTCTTTTACCTCCTTTAGTTATTTATTTTTGGATCGTAAAAACCCTTTATGCGCAAGTTTGCATTTTCACATGTGAAAATTCCACCTACGGGCGTTAGCCTAAGTTTTCTGGTATGCATGTTATCTTAAGTTTTTATGTGGATTCGGGAGTAGTGACTTCTCGGCACTCAAAGACGGCGATTTTGCTCTTAGGTTCATGAAGGTGCTATTAAGCATCATCGCCTGATAGCATAGTTCTGTGGTGCAAGTCTTCCGTCTCATGAAAGGTCAAGCATACAAACTAGAATAATGGACAAGCCAGCACTTGCTTAAACAATATATACATGCTAGAAATAGATAAGTAGAAGGAAACTTGAGTACAAGTTTTTTCCGCCTTACAAACAGACAAGTTTTTTCCTCATACATATTGCAGAGATACATTTAATACAAACTGTGTTTTTATGGCTCTGCTGCAGGAGACTTTGTGGTTGCATGATCAGCAACAAGAGAGTCAGGCCTAGAAATTTCATCAAATTCGGAGGGGCCAGGGCTAGACTCAAAAGATACCAGGTCATCATACATCTCCTCGGCAGGCACATAGACATCTACCTTGACCATCTTGGCAACCTTAGTGTCATAGCCAGCAAGGGAGTTCCAAATAACATCACTATCGATCTCCTTTCCTTCCTCGTCAAACTTAGGCATGTCGGAGGTTACCAGATCAATGTTGGTGTTGTCATACCGAGCCTTGACCAAGGATAAGGTCATCCTTGCACCAGCCCGAACACAAGAGGCTTTCCAGTTTGACTTTCTCGGGTGCTTGACGCAGGATTTCCGAGTACTTGGTCGCTGATTCTGCCCCCTTGATATTGATGCCTAGGGGCTATGCTATCTCCTTGGCCTTGGTGATGGAAGTGTTGATGAAGTTGTCGGCAATAATCATGCATTATTTTGGATTCGGAGCACCTTCACCCATGTTGGATAAACCAACGGGTGTTGTGTTTTCGTTAGAGACAAAGATCATGAGTACAACAATACAAGTATCCATCTTACAGAAATTGACAAAGTCAGAGGAAAATTATCGAAGATGCTTGTCTCGGCTTGCTTGCAGGTGTCCGCCAAGATGTCCCGCTCCTTCTGAACTTTCTTGTACACCTCAAGGTTTCGCTCATTTTGCTCTTTGGCAACTTGATTCTGTTCCTTGAGCTGTGCAATTTCATTCTTTAGGCGCTGCATCTTGATGTCAGCAGACTCTTGTAGCACCTTCATTCCCTGCTCATGTCCCTTAATAGCTTCATCCAGGTCTTTCTTCAAAATTTTGTTTTCAACGTCCAGCTCCTGGATATGCTTGGATTACTCGATGATGCTCTTGGCTTTGGCAATGGCCTCTATAAAACAGAAAATGGAAAGCATTATGAGAAGTTGGTAGAAATTGAACCATGAGGAAAGTAGTGAGCTATTAAAAGAAAATAGACTTTGGCTATTTTTTATATGTTCCTTCAGGAAGGATGTTTTACCCTTTTCAAAATCCAGATCATTCTGCAGCTTGTCAAATTTCTCATTGGCGGCTTTTCTCTGGCTATTCTCATTCTGCAGAAGAAGACAACATTCTTAGTTTCTCTAGAGAATCTAGTTGGAACTATCCAATTTCAACTAAACGCTCGGGGGCTACAGTATCAGATTTTAATCAACAGGTGTTCTCTCTTAGAGTGTCTAGTCAGAATATTCGTCCTAAACTAGAAACTTGGGGGGCTACACTAACAAGTTTTACACTTAGTTCTCTGGAGCACTCAAGCAAAAATACAATGGTTTTCCACCTAAGAGCTCTGGGGTACAGTGGGATATATTACAAATTAAAAGAAGTAAAGTTCAGAAAACTTACAATGGCAATAACCTTCAGATTTTTGGCCAAATGAGCATATGAATTTTGGAAGGTCCAGGCATTGTTATATATAGCATATGCCCGTTTGATGAGATCGTATAGGCACAAAGTCGGAGGAGTCAAAGCTAGATGAGTCATTGAAGCCGGTGGCATGGATGATGCCCTGGCCGCCTGCTGTGTGACTATGGCAGTCGATGGCTCAGAGGATCCTGCCTCGACCATTGCTTTGGCCACCTCCGCCTCCGCTCCCTCCATTGCTTGTTTCGCTTTCTCAATGGCATCCTTAGCCGGAGCTTCAGCCATTTTTGGAGAGGTACTCTCTTGTGTAGCCTGCCACTGGGAGCAATGTCCATGCTGGCATAGCCTGAGACATCAGTTGTTGGATTGATATCTATCTCCATGACAGAGTTCTCAGGAATAGCGGGGGACAAAGGCTTAGTGGGGCCTGTTATAGGATTGGCGGTAGGTGTAGGGGAGCAGCATCAGGGGACGACTTAAACATATCGCAAATATGTTTGGACTCCTCAACATTTTTGGAGGATCGCTTCAGGCCAACACCAGACTTCTTCCTGAAATGTACTCAGTATAAGTACATGAATTGAATAGGTGCAATGAAAATTAATGTCAAATAATGAAATACTTACACTACAGCAGACGACCTAGCTAAGGGGATGCTGGTAGACTTCTTCTTCTCTGCCTCTAAGGTGGCAGTGGATTTCTTGGAGACTCCACTCTCCAGTTTCTTCTTCTTCTTGCCCTCGGCAACAACGTCAGACGTGGAGCTCTTTCCCTTTCACGCTATCGGAGCCGGATGATCCTTGGATGCATCATTGTTGGACACCACCTGGATATCCTTCATCTTGGGATCATAGACCTAGGAGGCCATCTGATCCGCCACCAAGGTCGTCAGCTGTAGGACAAAGGATTCTTAGATTGGTGAATCCAAGACGGAAAAACGTTAGAGTACATATAACGAGCAACAAAGGAAACAGAAGCTACCTCTTAACATTTGCCGCATTCGAACATGTCATAGGTAATCTTGAAGTCACACTTCCTATCTTTTACCAGACCTTGATGGAGTCATTGGAAAAGTTGTCCCACGAGATTCGCATGGGATCTTTTCTATCCTTAGAGTACATGCACATCAGCTTGGCGCGGTGCTGTAGGGGTTGGATCCGCCTAGTGAACCAGCACATGGCTAGGTCCAAGCCTGTCAGACCTCCATCTACGAGCCATTCGATCCGCCTTACGGTGCGGTTGGCTTCTTCGTCGGATGGGAGGGAGGCTTGGGACCTCTTGGTAGGAGCTTCGGCGGCAGCCCCATCGACAAAGTCGGGATACGTGTCTTGGCAGTTGGGTAGAGGAATATATGGGTCGTAAAAATACGTGCGCTGCCAGTTTTTGCAAGAATCATGGCCCACAATGTCGGGGAAGCACCGGCTAGGTCGGATCTTAAAGCTAATAGTTCTGCAGCTCATCCTTGGATTCTATGGACTCTCTTGACAGTAAAGAAATAAACAAATAGATATAACCTAGGTTTGATTCCTAGGTATCCTTCGCACAAAGCTATGAAGTTTCTAAGTACAAGGATGCTGTTGGGAGAGAGATTGTGGGGAAGTACACGGAAGTAACGAAGGACATCTAGGAAGAAGTCGGAAACTGGCAGGCTTACGCCACATATCAGTTGATCTTTGAGGTACACGTTCTCACCGGCTTGGGGAAAAGGAGTTACCTAGCCGGTCAGTGTCGGCCGCTAGACCAAGCCCTCCGCCACGAGAAGATACCCCTCGGCGATGAGATCTTGTAAATCTTCGGCGGAGAGATCAGAACCTCTCTACACTCCCTTGTGGGAACCGCCCTCTTCTTCTGCAGTGTCTGGCACCGCTCGCCTTTGTTCACCGCTGGTGGTTTCCACCATGGTGGAGATAGGGATGACGACCCCCTCTGGTGGGATAGTCACTCCCTAGGATGGCTCCATTGAAGCATCGGGACTCACCGCCGTTGAGGGAGTGCTGCTGCTAGAGGCCATTGCACAGGTGGAGGAAGGTGGAGAGGGTGGGAAGCTTTGGTTAGGTTTTTCCATCAAAAAGCTCGAACGGACACGTGGTGGGAGGAAGACGAAGACGCAGGGGAGAATGTGGGTAAAAGTAAAAGCCTAAGCCGCAATTAATATATATAGACCCAGCGTCAAGATTCGTGTAGAGAGATCTAGCAAACAAAGCATTGCCGACATGGAGATGAGCGTGTGTGGTAATTTTGCCACGTCCTCCGTCTTTGCCGCTTTAAACATTTCAGATTTTGCGCGCGTAAAAATAGCTAATGATTAATTCACTACCTTTTGTGAATTTCGAGGTAGCGTAGGCTACAACCTACATCATCTTCTGACCATTGCAGTGTAGTAGTCACATCTGAAGATTCCATTGAAGGCAGAAACAAAGACTTGAAGAATCTCCAGCTACATTATGAAGATGGAGAGGATTGTAGGGTTTTTTGGGAGACCTTCAAGATATTGCTTCACGAATTGCTGGCATCAACTAGAGGGAGCATTCAAGATTAAAGGGAAAGACGACATGGGATCTCAAAGTCCTCTAAGGGCTAATGTTGGGGATATGCTAAATGGGTATCACCATAGCATGTCTCTAATCCGGCTAACTCGGGTGGCCCACAGTTGGTAGCATGGCCTATGGCCTACTGGGCAGCCCAGTTAGACGGATATAGAAGGGAGGCCCATGCCGGATAAAGAAAGGCTACACAGGAGTCACCGACATACTCGGAGCCTTGGAGTACAAAACACGAAGACTAGTTAGTATTATTGTAGGACTCTTTACCTTGTTCGGCAAGGTCCTTTCCCTGTAACCCTAGGTCCTAGTGCCCTTATAAGGCGGACCTATGGGAGTCTTTAGGGCACAACATCAGATACGATACACAACACCCTTGCATAGTGAACCAATCTCTATAACTCGGTGTATTGCCATTATAGTGATTTATAGCAGGAGTAGAGTTATGCCACCATTGTGGGACTTTAACCTGGGTAAGCTACCTCGTACCTGCCAACTCTCCGCCTTAACCCACATCTCTAAACATGCTCTGTGAGGACCCCTCCATGGCGTACTCATCGGTAATACCACAACAGCCGCCTTCTCCTTGGACCGAGCAACCTTTAGTGTCTCCGCCTGCTAGGCGTATAACTTCTCAAGATATTTGAGCGCCTTAGTCCAGGTGTCGGTGACCTTCTTGGCTTGGCCGGACTTGACCTCCATCTGCTTCTGATGTTCCACCAGCTAACCAATCTGGGCTTGGCGAGCTTGGTTGGATTCCTATAGCCGGGTCACCTCCGCCTTTAGCCTCTCCACCTCCCGGTCCCTATTCGCTAAAAGAGCTACAGAAGGGTACCCAATGGTCAACAATAAAGACAAGAATTTGCGCAAGTCGGAGGACATGGTAGAGCGAGCAATCTTATGGCCCAGATCCTGCATGGTCTTGGCGGCTTCGGCAAAAGCTTTCTATAGAGGAGAAATAATGAAAAAGTGAACAAGAAAAGCAGCAGAAAAATAAGAACAGCGAAAATGGAAAGGAAACATTTACCTTGAGTGAGGCCTTCAGCTCCTTGGCCTGTCCAAGTCTCTGCTCCCTCGCCTCAACCAGGTGGCGCACCTGGCCGAGGGCAACGGGGGTCGACTTGGAGAGCTATGCCAGGACGTTGTCCAGTGGCGGCGTGACCCGGGTCGATCTCCAGCCTGTGACCTGAAGGTCGTCGTCACTCCCGGCGGCTACACGCAACGCCTCCAGTTGGATCCTGACACCGTCACCACCTGAGCCAGGAACCGCCTCTTGCTTGGTGTCTCCTGCGGCTGGCTGCACGGTGGCTTCCGACGCCACCTCCGCGGGCTCCTCCACCTGATAGGCGGCAGAGCCCGTCTGAGCCTTGCTCAGGACCGGCTTCGTCCCTTCCGTCAGCCGGAGGGGAGGAGCAGCCGTGCCCCGTGCCTGGCCAAGAGAACTTCGGCGAGCTTGGAGGCGGCAGAGGCCCGATGCAGGATCACGGGCGCAGCTGGCAACACCGACCCCACCGCACCCACAGCAGCCTCCATCAGCGTGGCAGCATGGGTCACAGCCAGTGCGGCAGGTCCTTCATCCCTAGCCGGGGGGGCGGACGTGGTGGCAATGGTCGCGGAGCCGGCCAAGGACATCGCCTCACTACGCACAAAGCACAAGGACACATTAAGAAAAAGGCAAACCAGTGGTCACAAGAAGAATAGGGGCAAAGGCACGTACCTGGCGATGCTTGGTGCGGCGGCCGTGGCCCTCAGTCGGCAGGCCCTCTTCGAACCTCCACCGGCTAGAGCGGTACTGGCCGAGGCGGCCTTCTTCCCCCTGGTCCATGATGCAGCGACCTCAGCCGGGTTCGTGTCCACGCCATGTGCAGCTGCTCTAGGGTACAAGCAGAGCATCAAGCATAAGGCTAAAGAAGAGCAAATCAGATAACGACAACAAATGTATACTCACCGCGTGGGAACTCACTACCCTCATCGGCTCGGGTGGAAAGCGCTTTGGCTCCTGCAGAGGGTACTTCTGCGGCTTGAAATTAGCTGACAAGGAGGAAAGCTCGTCCTCCCCCATGCTGTCCTTCACCAGCTGTGCCGTAAATAGCTACTCAACAACAGGAAAATAAGAAACACTAAGAAATCCCTCAGGAAAAGTTCACCCAGAGAAGAATAAAAGAAGCTAACCTTCAGCACCAACCGGCTGCAGTGGTATGACCGGCAGGAGAAGGTACAGTCCTCCGCTAGCGTCTCCTTCAAGATGGTGGCAAGCCACTCTCGAAAGGCACCGTATGGCACCTCCAGCCGGGACACCTGCGTGGGATCCTGGGAGCCGGATAGGTGGCACATCTTGTGTGACCGTTGCTGCAGCGGAAGCACACGACTCATCATCCAAGAAATACGGATGTCCCGGGCAGTGAGCCGCTCCTTCTCCACCAGCACCACCACGCGGGCGGCCATCCGCTCCATGTCGGCTTGGGCGCCCAGGTTCTGTATGGTCCAAGCCTTCTGGGTGGAGGGAGTGTTGGCGAAGACCGACACCTTGATGAGGTCGACGTCGGAGACATTGCGCATGTAAAAGTACGAGCGCTGCCATAGCTTGATTGTGCCGGGGATCTCCAACTGCAGCATTGTTAACGATGGCTGCGGGGGATGGCGCAGCAGCCGGTCTCCGTCAGGGGGCCGCCCTTCCATACCACCTAGACCTTGAAGTTGAAAAACTTCAAGAAGTTTGCCGTGTCTGGGTAAACCCCCTGGAAGGCCTCGCAGCAGGCCGCGTGATGCAACAATTGTGCAATGGCGTTGGCCCCCAGGTGATGGAGCTAGAGGTCGAACATCACGAGGATCTCGAGGACGAACCTGCTCTGCGGCAGGCCAAATCCATGGGCGAACTGGGCGAGGAAGATGACGGCTTCCCTAGGCCGAGGGTTAGGCACCCGCTCCCCCTCCGATGCGGGGCAATGCTTCACCAAGCGCTCCAACAGGATGAATTTCCCTCGCCAGTACTTCTGGACAAGGTCGTCGGTGATGTAGGAGCCACACCAGCCCCCGACCTGA
Organism: Avena sativa; assembly: GCA_916181665.1. Classification (NCBI taxonomy): domain Eukaryota; kingdom Viridiplantae; phylum Streptophyta; class Magnoliopsida; order Poales; family Poaceae; genus Avena; species Avena sativa. The sequence continues at coordinate 368,791,089 of OV702291.1, read as the reverse complement.
TCAGGAAGCATCTTGTTGGGCACGGTGGCCGTGTTAGAGAACGGCGGTCCTATCGTCACGAAGAACAATTGGCGGTGCCGACGACCAAGATATGGAAGCGCAAAGAAGCAGAGAGGAGGCGGAACACAAAAGTATAGATGGTCATGATTTAAATCACAATGCAAAATAAGAAGAGCCCACTGGTCATATATGTGGTATATTTGAGATAAGATCATATGGACAAGAGTTAGTAGCATGTTAGTAGGTGGAAAGAATTTAAAAGATATGGCCCCAACTCAACTTGGGCATTTAACATTATTTCAAAAGGCAGATACAATATATCAAGAAGAAAATACAATTAATAGAACAAATGCATATGAAGGAAAAACCTAGTGAAATGGGTTTTAATATGATGCTCAAATGCAAGGTGGCATGATGACATGAGCATGATATTATGCAATGCAATAATGATATGTAGGAAGTAGAAATATGTAGACTAGGAAAATAGCATTACAATTGTTAGACAATTTGGATGGTACAACTCTCCCCCACTAAACAAGAATCTCACCCCGAGATTCCTAGGAAAAATAAAAAGGAACAAGGAGAGGCGGGTGTTCGGAACGAAGGTGATCCTCGTGTTCCCAAGTTGATGAACAACGGAATGGTGCGATTACTACACCATGCAAAACTTGCTAGACTTGTTATGAGTCTTGCGTTTCGCTTCTTAGAAACTAAGGACTTGAAGAACCTAGAGAATTGTTGTGAGATGAGAAATATATGATGAATATAGCTCCGGTCTCTCGAGGAACACAATAAAAGAATAGAGCTACTTGTTGAAAGAATTATGAGAGGATGATGTATCAAGGAGACAACAGAAAGACACATCGCTAGGATTAAAGAACAAAAGTTTTAAGTGAGTGTGATGTTCTCTTTCACCGAAAGAAAGGAAAGGCTTTGGAGAAGTATCAACCACTATAAAAATAGCATTGTTTCTTCCCTTAGATTTAAGAAATGAAGTTTGGGGAAACAATATTTCCTTTAAACAATAGAGTTCCTTGATACCACAAAAAGGATTTGGGTTAGGAGTTCTCAGATTACTTTCTTCTTGACACCGGTAAGAACCAAAGTATCACACAATTGAGGTGCGCAGATATGTCTCCACGAGAACGAGTGAGACGAGTTTATGGTGGAATCCCGAGAAAAGGTTGAATGCTGACAATCTTGAGTTGTTGTAGGGATGCCCAATGCTTTCCTTAACCATGAGTTTGTTACAATAGATTTTGCGATTGATGGCCTCAACCATAACTGGATTTACCAAGAGGAAAAGAATTTGACAATGAAGTCCGATATAGCTTCCATCCATCTTGTTTGACGATGTCGAGCTCCGGTATAACGAACAGGACAAAGAAGATGTTGCATTTGCTTCCACCAGATCATTGAAGATTTTGCTGAGAGCTTAATGAAATAGACGAGACCACCAACAAGAGATTATTGATTATGTTCATTGAGAGAACACTCCGGAAACAAGGATGGAAGTAAAAGTATCGAGGGATAAAGGCCACTTCTAACTTCTGTGGAATGAGTAAAATCACATTAATCCACCAATTTGATGTAAAAGAGCGAATGATAAGAGTAGTCAGATGGGGATCAGTCCATCAGGCACCCAAAGCATTACTCCATACATGAATAGGAAAATTGTGCAACCCAACTCTCGAATCAGACTGAACACCTCGGCGAGCAAAAAACTCATGAAGCTCCATAAAAAACAAGGAGGTGATGCAACACTTCATCAGATCCAATGTAGATAGAGATGATGATGTTATCATCATGTTGAAAGTCCCAAGCCATCAGAAAGATATCAAGGAAGAAACAGTTGCAAGATTCAACAGATAGGGAAAAAGATAGCACCAACTTGAATAGAAGGATTACAAAAGATCTATAAAGTCATCATGGCATTTGTCGGATTGAGCATAGAAGATAGAGAGAGGATTTCAAAAGGGTTCTTGATGAGTCGGAGACCAAAGAACTTGTTATCCTTCTTTAGAATATCTAAGAGAGATTTTGTAGTCTTGAGGAAAACTTCAGTAGAACAATGATGCTAACTTTCCAACAAGGTAAAAAACTCTAGGTTTGGTTGAAGGTGGAGGATGGAATTAACAATTGACTTGATGATTCTAGGATTGTAGCGATGTCTTTAGCAGAAGGACGTGGGCGAGATAGGTGACTTCAGGAAGCTGGAATTCACACTTTGAGAACTTTGCACATATGTAGTGTTCTCGAAGCTTGCGAGGATGCAAAGAAGATGTTCTTCATGTTCTTCCATTTATATATAATAGGCGAGAATATCTTCAAGATATACCACCACGAATTAAACGAGATATTCCAAGAATACCATGTTCATGAAGCAAGAGAAAATGAACAAATGCTCGAAACGCTTTCTAAGCTCAACGCTCTTCGAAAGATCAACGTTATGAGTAAGGATTGATGTTGAAGAGATGTATTGGAAGAATAGATTATGTGACCCTTCGGATGAGAAAGGATACCGACTTGTTCACCTTGTTGATTAAATCACCGGTTGAAAAGACCAAGATATTTTGGATAAGAACCGATGATAACTCATACGTTAAGCAAAGCTATTAGAGATGAAAAGATGAGATTATCCTATATCAAAGAGAACCTTGCAGATATGGAGTTCAAAAAGATGTGAAGCATGATAATGGATGATAATCCACCATAGCTCCTTAAGAATCCTCCGGATTGCCAAAGATACTTGAATATGATATAGATATGATCATGGTATAACTCAAAATCACAAGAGATAACCGCCATCATTTGGATGATTAGATTGATAGCATTGACCATATTCCACTCATGGTAAGCGTCATATAGCAATACTGAGAACCCAATTACAATCACAAGCATCGGATCGATGCAAGTTATGCATTTAGCCCCACAAGAATTGATGATGAAGTAAAAACTCCAGAATTATGCACCGGTAGAAAAAGATCAAGTTAACATGAACATGCCGACAAACAAAAGGTGAATAGTGTATCATACACAACTGGAAAGGAGTGTGAAAATACAGATGTTTCAAAGAAATTTTTTCCGCATTTTTCGGCATTAATATACCAATAGATGCGAAAAACAACTTAACGGATAGATATTAGCAACTCCACATTCTTTGAAAGCATGCAGGAAGGAAGAACACCCTTAACAAGATTGCGTCGGTTAACAAATAGTCGGATAGATCGTGTCGGTTTCCACACAAGCCTGTCAGTATGGAATGTACTAACAGTTGATAACCAAAGGCATATTGTGACAACAAGGTTGGATGCAACAAATAGACAAAGAATTGCACACACGTCCTATGGTACAACAGAATCTCCAAACACGTGAATCCTAGTTTGAATTTTTAGAAGAGAATAAGAAAACGTTACACTCCCTCACCAGAAAAGGATGGGTGGATGGGTAAGAAGAAAAATGGAAGAAGTCCTACTGTCACGTTTAGTTTTTGGCTAGAATACATAGCTACCAGAATATTTTCTAGACTAACAATGACCATCTTGGCTAAGACCCTGAAGGACGGAATGGCTCTAATACCAATTGTAATACCTCAAATCTTACGCTCTAAACTCAAGCCTAGATGAACCAAAAGTGGACAGGACGTACTACCATGGGGCCACGCAACCACACACTGTAGGCCCACCTCGTGGAGCAGGGCACGGTACCGGCCAACCATCCTACCCACTTTTTCAAACATCAGTACTAGAGCGAGTGGTGTAATCGACAGGTAAGGCAATCAAAACATACACAAATGAGTATGTATGTCAACGACATACAATAGACATCAGATCCACACCATCTAAAACAATAGAAACATAAATATTCAATGCCATATGGCAAGATCCAAATATCTTAGATAGATATAATAGTTTAGGATACATTCTCATACAACACGCAACAGAGTATCAAGCGTAAGCGGAAAACATGATCCGAGTACAGAAGAACATTACATCCGTTAGTAATTTTATTAACCATTCCATGAGTGTTGCGATATTTACTAGTCCTGTCTTAGTCAAAATAAAGGCGGTACTTAAAGTTATGCTTGTCTATGATCGAGAAATGTGCTCCAAGTCATCCATAACCGCGGACACGGCTTTCAGAAAGATTTACCCTATAGGGGTGCACAAATAGAAACACACACATGATCTACCTCGGGAATAACCAAATAAAAAGCAACGAGGCCTCACGATAATGCATTCATAGGATTCATAAGTTATTTCAGGGGGCCACCCCCAATAAGCTACCCGCTATAAAGTCATCCGGCTCTGCGATGGACCTAGTGTGTGTGGCAACGGCTGTAAACGATTGGGAACCCGAGAGGTTGACTAGGCTTGTCAATACAGCGTAAATGTGGCACGAGGTTCCTAAACAGTACAGGCGCTCCACGCGTAATCGTAAATAAAGCAGTAAAGCATGGCATAAGTACCGAATAGTAATAAAGCCCCAAACTAGTTTGTGGCCCCAAGAAATAAAATGCGAATCAAGCTCAAGAAAAGGAGGATCCATAGAGTCTCCCATATGTGGATGTGCGAATATTCAAGGAACGGGAATCAAGTACTCGGGGTCCTATAGAACACAACTAAGCTTAAAGAACCAAATAACAGATAATGCTCACCGATGCCTCTTTCATTAGTTATCCCATTACTACTCAGATTAAGTTGTTTAGGTACCTTGTTATCCAAAGACTCGCACAAACCCTACACATGCAATTCTACGACTCGCATGGCTCAAACAACTCCTGTAATAATGGCTCATAGGATTGAGGATACAAGCTTTGGTGGGGTTTAAAAGTAAAGTCTATGCAATACTTGGGATTCAATTTAATGCAATCACGACTTAATGATGCAATAATAAGATAGAAGCATAGGTACTATATGTATGCAAGCATGGGGAATTGCTTGCCTGGCAGTTCAATTATAGAATAGGAAGGATCCGGGTAATACTCCTGAGGCTCCTGGTATTCTCCTTGCTTAGTGTTTATCCGGATAAAAACCAAACACACAAGGGCCGAAATAAATACATTGCACAATCATATAAATCATATGCAATAATAAAACAAGGTATGCCATGATGGAATGATGCACAATTGCATGGTATAACATAGCATGACATGGGTGAGGTATGGAAACAATAATAAAGCACTTTATTTATTTATTTAGACATGTTTTACTCCCATAAACAGTTCTGATTATTAAATATTTATATGATGCATGATTAAATTCATATCATGGAATGCATATTTAGAACGGGCTCATCGTGCTAATCAATTTAGACATACTATTTGTCGAATTTGGAATTACGGAATTAAAGTTATAGATTTATTAAGAAAAGGCATTTATTGGCTTTTAAATAATTTCGAAATTTTAAATTGCTCAAAAATTATTTTGGATGGCATATTTGAATTCCTGGCATTTTTCTGATTAGAAAAACATATATCATATGTATTACTTGAATTGATGAATATAAAATTATTATTAAATGCAAATTAAATAAAAAGGGGTCAAATGTCACAGGTTTGGCTAGTTAGGGTTTTACTCTAGTCAAATCTGATGCCTATTTGGTTTTTAAATTTTTGTTAAATTCGAATTATATAAAAAGATATGAATTATATAGATTAAAACAATTTTCTTAATTTTTATTAATTTTAGGAAATGTTCTAGGAGCTTTGTTAATCAGTGCTACCTTACCCGCAGTCACCGACAGGTGGGGACATGATAAGGACGGGGCCACACGCGCGTGCGAACCCTGCGCACACATCGTGGGTGATCTGGGATGAGGTTTGGAAAATGAAAAGAATAGGAGGGTTTTTCTACAAAAGTTTCTGGGCAGATAGTTTTCTGAATTTTAACGACGAAACATAGAATGACCGAGTTTTCGCAGATGTTTTCGAGCACCTCGATAATCCGTTTTGAGCTCCTTCTGAAGCTAAGCGGAGATGGATGTATGGACAAGAGATCCCACAGAATGAAATCTCTCGAGATCGTTTGTGGAGATTGGGAGTTTGATGAGAACACAGAGGAAAACCACGGGAAAAACTTACGGAACTTGACAGCCGAGACACTGATACTCATCCAACTTTGTAGGAAGTTTGCGAGCGACTCTGTGCATCGTTTTGATAGCATCATAGAGCCCTGGAAAGAGGGATGTGCCAATATTATGATCGTGTGAAGATCCGCATCGGGAAAGAGTTGTAGAGGAAGGAAGGTTGCAGGGAATAGAGGAGAAATCCTCGGTTGCAGACTGACGAACTGCATGTAGTTTTGTCAAGAACGACGGTGATATTCGTCTGATTTTTGAGGAAGGTTCCGAGATCCACCTGCCACCGTTTTGAGCGAGATCGGGCTCGTTGGGAAGAGGGGAGGTTGGGCTATGATTTTGTCTCAAGAACTCCGGAGGTGGACTATATAGCGCAGGATTCGGCAAGGAATAGAGGTGGAAAGCAAAGACAAAACTGACAGATGCTAACAGTGAAATCATCCCATCTTTGTTGGATGATTTCGAGAGATCTAGTAGATCGTTTTACATGTTGTCTGATCCTCATGGAAGCCGGATATTTCCCATTTTCAGGCATGTGAGGATTGGCGCCGGAGGTGGTCGGAGGGAGCCACAAAATTGTGGAGAACAGAGCCTGACAATAGTGATGAAGCTGTTGTCTGTGATAGACAGTGCGCGGCTACTGCTATCGCACACGCATGATGTTGTCCAATGCTGTGAGCGGCAGAGCGGCAAGCGTTGACGTTGAGGGAGGAGGAAGGCGTGCCATGGAAGGGAGGAGGCTGAGTGGCTGCTCACCTCGGTGGTATTGCTGATGGTGGTTCACGGTCGGAGAAGGCGAGGCGGTGGCACAACGAGGAAGTCCGAGATGGCAGGACGCGGCGTGCGTGACGTGGGTGCGTGCGACCTAGGCATCCAGGGGCGGCTCCGATGGAAGAAGGGCGGTGAAGGAGGAGACCCGGACCTCCTGTAAGCTCTAAGGGATAGAGGAGGAGATCGGTGTCGTGGTGGCCATGGTGGCGAGGTGCTAGCGTTGCTGCATTGCGTGGAGGAGAAGGTGGAAGAGGGGCTGAGATCTGGGTGGAGGGGGAAGTGGTCGGAGATGGCAGGGAGAGAAAGCCCGCTGCTCGCTTTTTGCCTAGAGAGAAGGCACGCGCGAGGCGTGAGTGCGGCTGGTGATCGCGGAGCACGTGAGCAAGGTGGGAGATAAACAGGACCATGTCGGTGGCTAGAGGTGGAGCAGGTTGGGTGGCACCAGGGAGGGGTGCAGCGGGGTGTCGGTCAGGTTCACGGAGAGAGGGTGAGTAGGGAGGGACACCAGGAAGGCTTTGTTCGGTTCATCCACTCCCCTAGTGGATTGGAGTGGTTTGGAAGGGATTAGAGGGGATTTTAGCTTAGATGGGATTTAATCCACCTCAATCCCTCCCAATCCCGCTCAATTCTAATGAAACCAAACAAGGCCGAAGAGAATCAGGGGGTGGCGCCAGGGCTGATAGGTTTGGTTAGGGCTAGCTTAGGTTTTTATCTAGGACAGAAGACAGAGATCAAGAGGGGTTCAGGGCAAAAGGATTGTAACTTTGCAAGATAGAGATGAGCTCGGGTAGGGTTTTGATGATTGAGGTAGGAGGGTAAAACAAGAAGGTTGATGGGCCACATATATACACACATATGCATACTCATGCACACATGATAAGGTTATATGGTTGGAGTAGCTAGGTAGGAATATTTTCTAGTTTAGGTTAAGATTAACACATGGTTTTAGACAAAAAGGATTTGCAAACAAAAGGAGAGGGGTGGACATAGATGGTAGAGTAGAAGGATTTGAGCCCAAACAAATAGAACCAAACACTCAAATGGAATTTCAAAAGAAGATATAAAAGCACATGGAGGTCTATTATTTCATGTGACTAGAGTTGAGGGGTTATTGTAACATCCCAATTTCAGCAACCCTGATTAATTGTCCAGAATGCAAAAATCAGGGGGAACAAAAACTTTTTCTTATTTAATTGTGCAGTGCTTGCTTGTTGTTGTCTGTGCGCATGCTTCTGATTGTATAGCTTATAATATACTCCTTACCTCAACATCAGTTGATAAAAGCTATTTAACAAATCTGTCTTGGCTCAGTTTACATCTTCTCAAATGTTCTGGCATTTCAAAACCTGAGCCAAGATGCCTTTGCAAACAAAAACTATTTTTGTAGCTTCTATTTACCAAACTATGGAGAGCTACATAATAGAACCTCCTTATGTTTTCCAGATAGGACTTTCAACTACTCTTACCTCTAGGTTTTTCCAAAACCTTTTTGTAAAGCTTTTGAATTCCACTCTTGGTAGAGATGCCAAGAACTCTCACCTCATTCAAACTCCAACATTTCAAAATACCCATCCTTACCTCAAGCTAGGCTTGATGGTAACTCTAGTAATAGCTTGAGTTGCTTGTTAAGATGAATTGCCTTGATCTGTTGTCTGGCTTGTTTGCTTAGGAATTAGTATGAGCTACACTAGGAGGTCATCATCTATACTCTATATAATCCAAGAGTGTCAACCCTAAACAAGTTAACTAAGCTAGATCTGATCTATAGCCACTAGGTGATCATCTAAAACCGTTAACCAGACCAATTCTAAAGTGATCCATTCTAGAAGTTTCCAAGTCAATGAAGACCAATATCAAGCATGGATCTATTCTACTCAATATATACTTCAACATCATCCACTTGATGATGCTTTGATACCTTGCAACCCATCAAAAACATCCCCACTCATATTCTAGTCAAAAACCCTAAATCTGCTAAATTTTGACTAAGTGTGTAAACTATTTCAACATCACTTCTTGGTGTGCCTCTCTTTCTCAACCCTTGTGCCTTTTTTGTAATGCACTTGAACCATCTTGTAGACCATAATAAGGACTACCAAGGCCCACTTTTTCCCTTGATTATAACATCTTCTAACCCACTTGTTCTTGATAGTTTTGCAGGCAAGAAAATAATAATTCTTGCAAATCTTATCAACCTGCCTACTTCAGCAGAAGCTCACACCTTCATCCTACCTTCTTTGGACCAAATATTTACATGATTGTGTTCTACTAATAAAGGTCTAGCAATACCTAATTCACTTGTTCAAAATAGATCCTTGTGCTTCAAAAGCCCATAAGGTTTTGAAGGCTACTTGACAATCTGCTTTGGCACCCTTATTTTATTCAAAGTTTGAAATCAATTCTTAGAGAACTCAAGCATTATCAAGCTCAACTTCTTGTACCATGGTGATATACATCACTTGGTCTATCCATCCATATATTCAATGACCCAAGGGGAGCTCTGAGCTACAATATCCAACAAACCTTTTAGGGTATAAAAATAATAATGCCCAAGATCCTTGACCCCTTGCCTTTCTTCCAAATCAAGTTGTTTTCTAAAGACCCCATGCTTCAAATGGTGTAAAAATCATGTGGATATCATATACCATGTAAATAAACATTTACCAAATATTTTCCATAATTATTGTGGCCCAAAAGCAATTAAATTCCTTTAATTGACAAACACCTAAAAACTCCAATTAAGGAAAGTTTGTTTTTCTCCAAAACACTTTCCCAAATTAACTCACATTTGATACCCATAAACCCTACCCTATCCTCCCACTTCAATAATAATTATTTTTGAAGAGTCTTAATAATTCTTTTTGCCCTTTTTCTTAAATGGCAGAAAAGGAATAATAATTGTTTTAAATACTTTTAATCCCCAATAAATCATGGGAAAATTCCTCAAAGTATGGATTCATATTTAGAATCATCTCACATAAAAAACCAACTATCTCCAATGTAAAATTATCAAATGAGCTTCTATAAACCACTTCTGCACTTTTTGAATAATTGATCAAAAATGCACTAAAAATCATCTGAAAAATCTCAATAAATTCCTGGAGGTGTATCTTGACCTCACCTACCTACCAGCATCATTACCTAAACCTGCCAAGATCAAGTTTCGAAACTTGCTTCATAATCACCAAATGGGAAAATAATTGAAATCTTGCAAATCCATCCTTGTAACCCCCCCCCCCCTGCCCCAAACCTCCACCAACCTGGAAAACCAAGCTTGCATGGCACCTCTCATCCCTCCTAGTCGTGTACCCCTGCAGCAGCTGCCCTCCCCTTGCCTCCTTAGATCTTGATCCAGTGAGAGAGAGATGGCCCTACCTTGACAAAATATCTTGCATATTAAAAGTAGCCACCACCACTCCCTCTCTCTCTGGTCGAGCTACTGGCCCCACATACCCCCAACACCACCCTCCTCGACCAATGTCATTGCGCTGCCCTCCTCCATGCTCCCCATGGACTTTGTCCATCACGGACCTCCCCCACTCGAGATAAAAGGGTCAGAGGCTGGACAGCCCCCTCTCGGCCTCCCATTTGCTCCCTCCCACTCCACCTCACCTCCTAGAGCTCCCTCCCCCTTTCCCCTACTCTGTACTTCCCGAAAGAAGGAGGAGGAGAAGCTTCGGCCCTCTCCCAAAAATCGAGCAAGGCCCCCTCTCTCGAGCTCCCCTCTCTATGCATGTCGCACTCGCGCACTCCTCTTGTCCTCCTGATGCTAATGGTGCCCTTTTTGCTTACATGCAGCAGCACCTCGAGCAACGCCGGCGAGCCCTGAAGGGAGTCGGCGTCGTCGGGATCTTCTCGCGAGCTTCCTCCCCAGTGCAAGTACCCCGTTCCGCCCATCCCCGAGCTCCCCTCCATCGACCATGTCGCCCTGACCCCTCTCCACCGCCTCCCGGCGCCCTAGGTGAGCTCCCCGCCGTTGCCCGATGCGTCTAGGGTTTCCCTGTTGCCGGTGGTGTCTCAGCGAGGGAGACGACCTGAGGCCGTGGATCGCCTCTTGATCCAATGGCCCAGGAGGCCCTGTACCCCTTCGGCCACCGCAGTCACTGACCAACGGGTCCCACCTGGCAGATTCAAATGCGCCGCCCCGCGCGCTGTCCTTGCCCGGTTGGGCCATTTTTGCCCAGGTCGGCCCAACTCGGTGTGTAGATCCAGCCCAGTTTCCCCCTTAGTCTTTTCTTTTTATTTAAACTCCAGATCGGCTATTTATCTACACAATTTAAATTCAAATAAAATTGAGAATGACCTTTTTCTAACCAGATAAAATTTTGCAAATACACCCACATGTTTACTCTAACACGCAGTATGTTTGGCTTCCTCAAATATTGCCCATATTAATTATAATAAATCTACTACTAAAATGTATCATTTTCACTATTTATTTCTTTATGGTAGTTTGGTAAACCCAAACTGGGTATTTCCAGCTCTATTTGGTAGACCTCTAGTAAACCTATCTTCTCACCTTGACCTCGCCCCAAAAGGATCCATGTTTTATCTGTAGTAAAAATAACAAAAAGAGAGCATATATGCCTTATAAAAATTCCCTAGGCATATCTACAGCACCTATTAGGCTAATTCCAACTCCTAGAGAAGTGTTACATCAATACCTATCTAAAACCAGGAGATAAAGATTTATTGATGCACTGTTGAATTTTAGTGAATTGAATACTTCTGTAGGTCATATTATCACTAGATAAATCATTACAAAAGTTTGGCAACTCCAAAAATAGTGATTCCAAATCCTACTGGAAGGTATTTGTAATACCTATCCAAATAACTTGACCTCATACCATTTGGACCTGTATTTTAAATCTGATTAAAAAGACAAATTGCATGCAGAACTGGGTTTGGGAATTTATTGAGGGAATTCTGCAAAATACTTTGACAAGATTCAAACTCCCAGTGAATCAGTACATCAAGACCTACCTAACCATCCAAGGAAATATTTTTTGGACATACAAAACATCTCTGGTGGATTATTTTCCAAAACTAGAGCCTTTATCACTATAAAATGCTTATTACATCAAAGAAAAAGGGTAAATTAGTGAAATCACTTCTGTTGACTTCATATTATCACTACCTATCTGTTAGTATCATTTCTATACAATGGTATCATACGGAGTATGGCCTTGGTCTAAAGGCCCTCTCCTAAATAATTTTCTAGACTATAAGTTCTATAGGATTTCCTTCAAATGCTTCTATGACAATTTCAATCTTCTAAATCCAATCTTATCAAAACCTACCAAATTGTAAACTTGTGTTGTTCACTTTCTTGCTATATGTATGTCCACTTGTATGCCTTGTTTTGATTGTGGCCTTGCTTGTTTGCATGTATACTCGATGATGGCGATAGTTGCGCTTGTATTGATGCCGAGAAGAAGAGATCTTATTGGTACTGGTATTCTTGGTTATCTAAAGAAAAAGTCCAGGGACATTTATGCCATATTGTTGATCACAGGCAAGCCACCTTCTTGCTCATAAGCCTTGTCCTACTGTTTTACTTATGCATGTTTTATCTACTATTTATTAAAACTACATTGTTTACTATATGTTGATGTATATATGGTAGTGGTTTGGCTCCTCTGAACTATTACACTTTGGTACTACTAAGTACAACCCCCTTGACGACACCTACTTGTCCCTAGTATGGTAGATGGTGTAATACACCATACCCCTTTTGGAGACCCCGATTTAGCCGAAGCAAAGCTATAGGATGGGAAGACCCCGGAAAAGTTTACAAAATATTTTATGATGAAACCTTGGTGAGGTTTGACCTACCAAGAGAAGTTTGAGAAAGAAAAAGGTTCTCGTTTCACAAAAGATGCTGAAGGAAAGAGTAGGTAAACATGTTTACGAAAACGCACCCGGTTCTTTGTAGCTTTAGCTATAACAACTTAACCCGTGCAACCAAATTACTCTGGAATGGGACAGGGCTGGATTTGATGTTTGTCTATTCTGGTATAAGCTGCCTCACAACTACTACAAGGGGATATAACAATCCCTAGAGGGTGGGCCTTCTCTGGCAGGGTCCATGAAAAACATCAACCGGGAGAAGGAACGAAGGCTCTACGGGCCTCCACGTGTTACTATGAGCCCCTCATTGAAAGCGCACACTTGGGAAGTGGAAAAAGCGCTTCAGTTGGCTTGGGAACTATATAGGGTGTCCCAGTGTTGAGGGGAACAACACTCATAGGGTAGGCACTTATATTGGAGTGGTCATCCGGAGAGTATTGATCGGTTACTCGACCCACGATCGGTGTAGATCAGGGTAGGGTACCCGGATGGTGTGGGTAAAGTGTACAACCTCTGCAGAGTGTAAATCTATTCGAATAGCCGTGTCCGCGATTATGGACGGGTTGGACAAACTACTGTAGAGTGGTGCTGGTTTTGATTTCAAAATGGATTTTCAGAAAAGCAATGGCTTTGGAAATGTTTTGACCATGGGGTGGTCAGAAGGAATACCTGTTTTGACCATGGGATGGTCAGAAAGGAAGGAGAGGAGTTTGGTCATGGGATGACCGGAAGGAGGAACGAATGGGTGACCCAGTCCTAATGTTTTCCACAACTTTTCAAAAAGGTTTCCAAAATGTTTGCAAAGGTTTTCAGCAAAGATATGCAGATGCTATATCTACAAGAGAAACTAATTGAGAAAAGAACCTCTCTTGGATCCCTCCTACTACCACACCCATATTGCATATCCTCTTGTTATTATTATTATTCTCTTAAGGTGGTTTGCGAGTACATTCAAAGTACTCACTGGCATTGTCCCTGGGTATTAACTTGGTCAGATATCAAGAAGAAGGTGAAGTTGACGACTATGTGAGCTAGGACATTCTTCCAGTCAGTTGCCTGTAGGTTAAGGCATGGCTCGGGCTCCACGCTTGATGAAGTTCCGCTGATGATTATTGATGTAGCCATAATGGCATGTAATGTATGACATGTATCCGCTTAAGTAATGGATGTTTTACTTTGATACTTGTCGGTTATGTGCCACGATTAACTGATCATGGGATCATGGTGTATGCATAACAAGGATTCTCGGAGGATTAATCCGGGGGCCCCATAGACTTGGTATCAGAGCCATCCTGACTGTAGGAGAACCTTAGTTAGCATGGTCGTTAGACAGGAAAAGTATTTTGGAAACCCTGACCTTCGAAAAGTAATTCCTCAAAACATTTCGAAAGATTCTACTTCTTATCTCATCAAGCTTAAACGATTTTGAAAATGACTTCCTCTACCTCTCATCCAAATTTCAAACATACGAGTTTTAAACAAATAGGACCTTGGGTGAAGACAATGAGAACGAGATGAAGAGAGCAAATACTAGCAAACACAAGGAGACTACAAGATCGCCCTACCAGCGGAATCCTCATAATCAGAAGAAATCAAGTGTTGCACTAACAAGAAGCGTCCAAGATACGATGAAGGCTTCATCTGCAGGATAGTGACCCAGACTGCAACAATGTGAAATCTAGGATTAATAGTCCTAAGATAGGATTCCCCTATGTCGCGAGTAGTTAACTCCTTGGTCCCTATAGTTGGTCATGTTTGCTTGCCTAAGTGCATCATGTGTTGCTTGATGTGTGTTGTTTGCCAAGGACATTGTGATCCCCTCGCTCTGTTCGCCTTGTATGGATGCCTGGCTTATTTGACCCTAGTAAAAATCTGCTTTGAGGACCAACCCACCACCTAAGAACCCCGGGCACCCCTTGTTAGTTGTAGCTAACAAGATCCATCTGAACCTAGAGAGTTATTAGAAGAAAAGCATCGCAAGAACCCGGAGTTCGACTTTGTCAAGTTAGAAAAACCTTTAAGACTTCTCCTCGGCAGGATGGCCTACCTCATCAAATTCAACTCTCAAGAATCGTCCCCAACACTGGATGTCGTCAATCCCCTGTCGAATAGAGCAAGAATCCCGTTGAAGCCGAAAGTCTATCCCCGAAGGACCCTCCCCACTATTCTTGAGGAACCACAAAATTTGCTAACCCATATAGGAAGTAAAGAGCCAACTCCACCAACCTTTGGTATATTAGAACTTCCGACCCCCTCAAGAGACTAACTATTCTAGTTGAACCTGCCCAAACGACGAGAAGTTCCTCACCAAAAACCTAGAATACTCCAAAATCTTGAAGACATGACTGCCTCAAGACAACGAGTCCCCTCCACCATCGAGCAAAAACAACGCAAGGAATTCAAGTGAAGACATTTCTCCGAAGTTAGCTTCCCTACCTCAACTAAAGGCTATAAAGATAAGTCGTAAATTGCTAACTTACCCTGAGCTAACTCCTTAAGGCTTCGTTAGGAAACCACCCCCACCAAGGTTTGCGAAACAGGGCGTCACTCGAAGACCTCAACTCAAGACCCAGGGAAAATAGAGCCTTCCTCTAGCATCGCTCCAGTACTCCCATACAGAGGATCCACACCCTTCCTGAAGATCCTTAGTAAAGCTCTAAGATAGAAAGACTACGTCTTTCCACTAAATTCCAAAAGAATGTCTACCAGGAGATACTTAAGAAAGGTTCCCAAAACTGACGTCTTCTCTCCAAGAATCAACTTGCAAGCTTTAGATGAGAAGCTAACTAAAGATTTATGAAGCCTCTCTGCTACTTTAGCTGAAGACCAGCCTAAAGGACCGCAGATTCGCTAACCCCGTTAGTTCTAAATAGTTTGGACGCTCCGTTAATTCTACTGCTCCGATAGGCTAAGTACGAATAAAAGTAGTTTATAAGCCTCATAACACCTAGTTAGTGGACGTCACCGGAAGGTTTCAACTCCGGGCAGAGGAATTGCGATATCCACCTAACATCATCCGATGACTCCAAGAAGGAAGGACCGATGCATCCTTGAGCTACCCTAGTTTAATCCTAAGGGGGAAAGACTACGTCTTTCCACCACAATAGCGTAACCCTCCGCCAGAAGCAACCTCAGGAGTTAGACCCAAAATCATGAACTAGGATACGATAATCCCTTAAGAGATACGATGTAAATCCTTATAGAAGGAAGATCACCCCTCACAATCCCTATTGAAGCCTAATCAACACTCGTGCATCCAAGACGATTGAAGTTCATCTCACCGTTTTAGTGACCCTCTTCAAAGACAAAGCCGACAAGTTAGTATGTGAGAAACACATAGCACTAACTCCAACACAAAATCCCCTAACTTTACTGTCCCGAATCTCGGGACGAGATTCTTTTAAGGGGGAAAGGTCTGTAACATCCCAATTTCAGCAACCCTGATTAATTGTCTAGAATGCAAAAATCAGGGGGAACAAAAACTTTTTATTATTTAATTGTGCAGTGCTTGCTTGTTGTTGTTTGTGCTCATGCTTCTGATTGTATAGCTTATGATATACTCCTTACCTCAACATCAGTTGATAAAAGCTATTTAACAAATCTATCCTGGCTCAGTTTACATCTTCTCAAATGTTCTGGCATTTCAAAACCTGAGCCAAGATGCCTTTGCAAACCAAAACTATTTTTGTAGCTTCTATTTACCAAACTATGGAGAGCTACATAATAGAACCTCCCTATGTTTTCCAGATAGGACTTTAAACTACTCTTACATCTAGGTTTTTCCAAAACCTTTTTGTAAAGCTTTTGAATTCTACTCTTGGTAGAGATACCAAGGACTCTCACCTCATTCAAACTCCAACATTTCAAAATACCCATCCTTACCTCCAACTAGGCTTGATGGTAACTCTAGTAATAGCTTGAGTTGCTTGTTAAGATGATTTGCCTTGATCCGTTGTCTGGCTTGTTTGCTTAGGAATTAGTATGAGCTACACTAGGAGCTCATCATCTAGCCTCTATATAATCCAAGAGTGTCAACCATAAACAAGTTAACTAAGATGGATCTGATCTATAGCCACTAGGTGATCATCTAAAACCCTTAACTAGACCAATTCTAAAGTGACCCATTCTAGAAGTTTCCAAGTCAATGAAGACCAATATCGAGCATGGATCTATTCTACTCAATATATACTTCAACATCATCCACTTGATGATGTTTTTATACCTTTCAACCCTTCGAAAACATCCCCACTCATATTCTAGTCAAAAACCCTAAATCTGCTAAATTTTGACAAAGTCTGGAAACTATTTCAACATCACTTCTTGGCGTGCCTCTCTTTCTGAACCCTTGTGCCTTTTTGGTAATGAACTTGAACCATCCTGTGGACCATCATAAGGACTACCAAGAACCACTTTTTCCCTTGGTTAGACCATCCTCTAACCCACTTGTTCTTGATGGTTTTGTAGGCAAGAAAATAATAATTCCTGCAAATCTTAACAACCTGCCTACTTCAGCAGAAGCTCACACCTTCATCCTACCTTCTTTGGACCAAATCTTTACATGATTGTGTTCTAGTAATAAAGATCTAGCAATACCTACTTCACTTGTTAAAAATGGATCCTTGTGCTTCAAAAACCCACAATGTTTTGAAGGCTACTTGACAATCTGCTTTGGCACCCTTATTTTATTCAAAGTTTGAAATCAATTCTTAGAGAACTCAAGCATTATAAATATCAACTTCTTGTACCATGGTGATCTACATCACTTGGTCTATCCATCCATATATTCAATGACCCAAGGGGATCTCTGAGCTCCAGTATCCAACAAACCTTTTAGGGTATAAAAATAATAATGCCCAAGATTCTTGACCCCTTGCCTTTCTTCCAAATCAAGTTGTTTTCTAAAGACCCCATGCTTCAAATGGTGGAAACATCATGTGGATATCATCTACCATGTAAATAAACATTTACCAAATATTTTCTATAATTATTGTGGCCCAAAAGCAATTAAATTCCTTTAATTGAGAAACACCTAAAAACTCCTTCTATTAAGGAAAGTTTGTTTTTCTCCAAAACACTTCCCCAATTTAATTCACATTTGATACCTATAAACCCTACCCTATCCTCCCACTTCAAAAATAATTATTTTTGAAGAGTCTTAATAATTCTTTTTGCCCTTTTTCTTAAATGGCAGAAATGGAATAATAATTGTTTTAAATACTTTTAATCCCCAATAAATCATGGGAAAATTCCTCAAAGTATGGATTCATATTTAGAATCATCTCACATAAAAAACCAACTATGTCCAATGTAAAATTATCAAATGAGCTTCTATAAACCACTTCTGCACTTTTTGAATAATTGATCAAAAAGGCACTAAAAATCCTCTGAAAAATCTCAAAAAATTCCTAGAGGTGTATCTTGACCTCACCTACCTACCAGCATCATTACCTCAACCTGCCAAGATAAAGTTTTGAAACTTGCTTCATAATCATCAAATGTGCAAATAATTGAAATCTTGCAAATCCATCCTTGTAACCCCCCCCCCCAAACATCCACCAAGCTGGCAAACCAAGTTGCACATCACATCTCATCCCTCCTGGTCGTGTACCCTGCAGCAGCTGCCCTCCCCTTGCCTCGTTAGCTCTTGATCTAGTGAGAGAGAGAGATAGCCCTACCTTGACAAAATATCTTGCATATTAAAAGCATCAGCAGCCACCACCACTCCCCTCTCTCTCTCTGGTCGAGCTACTGGCCCCACATACCCCAACACCGCCCTCCTCGACCAATGCCATTGCCCTGCCCTCCCCCATGCTCCCCATGGACTTTGTCCATCATGGACCTCCCCCACTCGAGATAAAAGGGCCAGAGGCTGGAAAGCCCCCTCTCGGCCTCCCATTAGCTCCCTCCCACTCCACCTAACCTCCCTAGAGCTCCCTCCCCCTTTCCCCTAATCTGTACTGCCCGAAAGAAGGAGGAGGAGAAGCTTCGGACCTCTCCCAAAAATCGAGCAAGGCCCCCTCTCTCTACCTGTCGCACTCACGCACTCCTCTCATCATCCTGATGCTAATGGCGCCCTTTTTGCTTACATGCAGCAGCACCTCGAGCAACGCCAGCAAGCTCTGAAGGTCGGCGTCGTCGGGATCCGCTCGCGAGCTCCCTCCCCGGTGCAAGTACCCTGTGCCGCCCATCCCCGAGCTCCCCTCCGTCGACCGCGTCCCCCTGGCCCCTCTCTGCCGCCTCCCAGCACCCCAGGTGAGCTCCCCGCCGCCGCCCGACGTGTCTAGGGTTTCTCCCATCGCCGGCGGTGTCTCAGTGAGGGAGACGACCCGGGGCTGTGTTTCGCCTCTTGATCCAACGACCTAGGAGGCCCTGTACCCCTTCGGCTGCCGCGGTCGCTGACCAGCGGGTCCTACCTAGCGGATTCAAGTGCGCCGCCCCGCGCGCTGTCCTCGCCCGGCTGGGCCGTTTTTGCCCAGGCCGGCCCAACTTGGTGTGTAGATCCAGCCTAGTTTCCCCCTTAGTCTTCTCTTTTTATTTAAATTCTAGATCTGCTATTTAGCTGCAGAGTTTAAATTCAAATAAAAATGAAAATGACCTTTTTCTGACCAGATAATTTTTTTCAAATGCACCCACATGTTTACTCTAACATGTAGTACTTTCGGCTTCCTCAAATATTGCCCATATTAATTATAATAAATCTACTACTAAATGTATCATTTTAACTGTTTATTTCTTTCTGGTAGTTTGGTAAACCCAAAATGGGTAATTCCAACTCTATATGGTAGACCTCTAGTAAACCTACCTTGTCACCTTGACCTTGCCCCAAAAGGATCCATGTTTTATCTGTAGTAAAAATAACAAAAAAGATCATATCTGCCTTATAAAAATTCCCTAGGCATATCTACAGCACCTATTAGGCTAATTCCAACTCCTAGAGAAGTGTTACATGAATACCTATTTAAAACTAGGAGATAACGATTTATTGATCCTCTGTTGAATTTTAGTGAATTAAATACTTCTGTAGGTGGTATTATCACTAGACAAATCATTCCAGAAGTTTGGCAACTCCAAAAATAGTGATTCCAAATCCTACTGGAAGGTATTTGTAATACGTATCCAATTACCTTGACCTCATACCATTTGGACCTGTATTTTAAAATTAATTAAAAAGACAAATTGCATGTAGAACTGGGTTTGAGAATTTACTGAGGGCATTATGGTAAATACTTTGACATGATTCCAACGCTCACTGCATTAGTACATCAAGCCCTACCTAACATAACTGGTGGACACACAAAACATCTGGTGGATTATTTTCCAAAACTAGAGCCTTTATCACTAGAAAATTCTTATTAAATCAAAGAAAAAGGGTAAATTAGTGAAATCACTTCTGTTGACTTTATAATATCACTACCTATCTGTTAGTATCATTTCTATACAATGGTATCATACAGAGTATGGCCTTGGTCTAAAGGCCCTCTCCTAAATAATTTTGTAGACTATAAGTTCTATAGGATTTCCTTCAAATGCTTCTATGACAATTTCAATCTTCTAAATCCAATCTTATCAAAACCTACAGAATCGTAAACTTGTGTTGTTCACTTTCTTGTTGTATTTATGTCCACTTGTATGCCTTGTTTTGATTGTGGCCTTGCTTGTTTGCATGTATACTCGATGACGGCGATAGTTGCGCTTGTATTGACGCCGAGAAGAAGAGATCTTATTGGTATTGGTACTACTAAGTACAACCCCCTTGTATGGTAGATGGTGTAATACACCATACACCTACTCGTCCCTAGTATGGTAGATGGTGTAATACACCATACCCCTTTTGGAGACCCCGATTTAACCGAAGCAAAGCTATAGGATGGGAAGACCCCAAAAAAGTTTACAAAATATTTTATGATGAAAGCTTGGTGAGGTTTGACCTACCAAGAGAAGTTTGAGAAATAAAATGGTTCTCGTTTCACAAAAGATGTCGAAGGAAAGAGGAGGTAAAAATGTTTACGAAAACGCACCCGGTTCTTTGCAGCTTTAGCTATAACAACTTAACCCGTGCAACCACATTACTCTGGAATGGGACATGGCTGGATTTGATGTTTGTCTATTCTTGTATAGGCTGCCTCGCAACTACTACATGGGGATATAACAATCCCTGGAGTGTGGGCCTTCTCTGGCAGGGTCCATGTAAAACATCGATCGGGAGAAGGAACGAAGGGTCTACGGGCCTCCACGCGTTACTATGAGCCCCTCATTGAAAGCACACACTTGGGAAGTGGAAAAAGCACTCCGGTTGTCTTGGGAACTATATAGGGTGTCCCGGTGTTGAGGGGAACAACACTCATAGGGTAGGCACTTATATTGGAGTGATCATTCGGAGAGTCTTGATCGGTTACTCGACCCACGATCGATGTAGATTAGGGTAGGGTACCCTGATGGTGTGGGTAAAGTGTACAACCTCTGCAGAGTGTAAATCTATTCAAATAGCCGTGTCTGCGGTTATGGACAGGTTGGACAAACTACTATAGAGTGGTGTTGGTTTTGATTTCAAAATGGATTTTCGGAAAAGCAATGGCTTTGGAAAGTTTTGACCATGGGATGGTCGAAAGGAATACCTGTTTTGACCATGGGATGGTCGGAAAGGAAGGAGAGGAGTTTGGTCATGGGATGACCGGAAGGAGGAACGAATGGGTGACCCAGTCCTAATGTTTTCCACAACTTTTCAAAAAGGTTTCCAAAATGTTTGCAAAGGTTTTCAGCAAAGATATGCAGATGCTATATCTACAAGAGAAACTAATTGAGAAAAGAACCTCTCTTGGAGCCCTCCTACTACCACAGCCATATTGCATATCCTCTTGTTATTAGTATTATTATCTTAAGGTGGTTTGCGAGTACATTCAAAGTACTCACTGGCATTGTCCCTGGCTATTAACTTGGTTAGATATCAAGAAGAAGGTGAAGTTGATGACTATGTGAGCTAGGACGTTCTTCCAGTCAGTTGCCTGTAGGTTAAGGCATGGCTCAGGCTCCATGCTTGATGAAGTTCCGCTAATGATTATTGATGTAGCCATAATGGCATGTAAGGTATGACATGTATCCTCTTAAGTAATAGATGTTTTACTTTGATACTTGTCGGTTATGTGCCACGATTAACTGATCATGGGATCGTGGTGTATGCATAATAGGAATTCTCAGAGGATTAATCCGGGGGCCCCACAGTTATGATTGCATGTGGCACTAGAAAAGATAGAGCTTGAATGGCACATGCATATTTGAGGAGGAAAAAGAGAATATGCACTAGAATGAGAGGGGTGGGAATATTTGAATGGATGCACACATAAGTACACATGGTTATGATTTAAATCACAAGGCAAAATAAGAAGAGCCCACTGGTCATATATGTGGTACATTTGAGATAAGATCATATGTAAAAGAGATAGTAGCATGTTAGTAACTGGAAAGAATTTTAAAGATATGCCCCTAACTCAACTTGGGCATTTAACATTATATAAAAAGTCAGATATAATATATTAAGATGCAAATACAATTAATAAGATAAATGCATATGAAGTAAAAACAAATGAAGGGGTTTTAATATGATGCTCAAATGCAAGGTGGCATGGTGACATGAGAATGATATTATGAAATGCAATAATGATATGTAGGAAGTAGCAATATATAGACTAGCCAAGTAGTATTACAATTGTTAGACAGTTGGGATGCTACATATACAAGGTTAAAGTACGAGGACTCAAGCTTCATGTAGGTTCACGATGTTTTTGCCCAGGAGCAATTAATTGGTTCCTGATCCGTCGGATGCACCAGACTCGTGATACCAAAATCCCCATGACAAACTTATTGAACTTATAGTTCTCCTACTCGATAGAAAAAATCCTCTTTTGGAGTCGATGCAAAATAAAGAAGACTTGAGTCGAGTACCTCCTCGGTTGAAGAAGATCTCTGAGCCTATTTCCCAGTGCAAGCACCCGAAGATAGCCTCGGGGGCTACTCTAGTTGCTGGTCGCGCACCCAATAGAAAAATCCTTCTACAGAGTTGACAGAAAAGCGAAAGTTCATGAAGAACAACTCTGAGCCTATTCTCAAATGAAAACATTCGAACATAACCTCGGGGGCTACTCCCATGGGGACCGTTGGCCGCGCACCCGAAAGAAAAAGCAAAAATCCTCCAACAAAGTCAATAGAAGAATAACCTTGAGCCTACCCGAGTGTAGCCTCAACGATTACTCCCATTGGGAGCACCCGATGAAAATGCCAACATCACTTGAAGAACAAGGCAACTTCATCCATTGCATAAGCCGAAGAAAGCTATGAGTTCACCTTCCGAGCATATTTAAAACGGACTTGGAGACTCAACCCGAGTCTACGACTCAAGTGGAGTCTCGGGGCATACTGAAATGGGCATAACTCTTCGGGTAGCCACTATTGGTAAGTATGGTGCGGCCAAATAGAAGGCTTACTCGAAGATCCATGAAACCCATGATGATTTGGCTGATATGAAGCCTACAAGGACACAAACTCCTGGTGATACAAGACAAGGAAAGTTCAAGACTAGACTAGATACAAACTCTAACTTGTAACCTACTCATATTAGTACTCGAGACCTAGCCTCCCCATATATAAATGCTAGGAGGGACCAACGAGGTGGACAAGATACATGATACCTGATAATAGACATCAGATACATATGCCTTCCTCTCTCTGCGAGATTGCATCTAGTTGACTCAACGAGTTAGTACTCTACAATGGAAATACGAGCAAACAAGCAGGAAGTAGGGTTTCCTCTACGAGGGCTTGAACATGGGTAAATCACCACCATTGTTTGTCTATTATGCCGACGAATTCACCAGCATTCTCTCTTCCCCGAAACACTAAGTCCATAACAATGGGCTTTGCCGAGGTTACCCCTCGTCAGCAAGAGATGGTAGAGCCAAGTCTGTTGTGTTGGGTAGTCAGATGTCAGCCAGTATGCCGAAATACAGTACCCTGGCTATGAACCTTAGGGCTGCTGATCTAGCAGCAGCCGAGCTATTAGCTTTATCTAGTGAGGCCCGTTGCAGGAAGCAGGAGAGAGTAAATGAGTTAGTGCGCATCACGAACCGGAAGAATGAGGCCATCATCAGGGCAAACCCGGCTAGAGATGGTGGCTCCTAGGTCATTCATTCGGTTGGGGGTGTTGTGGAAAAATCTGCCGGCGTAGCAGCATCATCGCCTCATGCACCTCCTAGGATAGAAGGAAGGGTAAACTCCAGCAAAAAGAACAAGCAGTTAGTGGCTTTCGACCCAAATGTTGTCAAGAAAGGCAATGCCAGACAGGGAAATGCCGGGCAATGTAATACTGGTCATGGAAATGCTGGCCAGGGGAATCTTGGCTAGTGTAATATTGTTCTAGGAAATGTCGGGCATGGCAATGCCGGTCAGAGTAACCCGAACCATCATGGCCCTAATTTGGCTGGTGGTGTGCATCAACAACAACAACCTCAGCATCTAGTGCAGAACCAACCTCGGCAGCAATAGAGTGTAGGATAACTTGTTCAGCACCAAGGATGTAATCCAGCAGTGAACCTGTATAATGATGGTTACTCATCTATGGTGAATGCCAAGTATCAGAGGCCAGAGCACTAGATAGTGGGGAATGTATTGGGATCCCGGCTGGGAAACAAAAATTTGCAGCCGGATGATGCACGGCTGAAGTTAGACAGGATTTACATGTCTGAAATCATTGAGGGCAAGGTCCTCCAGGTCCAGCATGTTTTGGACCTCGGATCATGAGAGAGCCAACAGTGCCAAACTTCCAGTTAGCATAGGTCACCAAGACCAGCAGCACCAAGCCAGAGGATAGGTTGATATATTATGCCACATCTGTGCATATTCTGCAAGGGAACCACAGGTGGGCGGTAAGGTATGTCCCACAAATGTCAGAGGGTTCATCTCGAGTTTGGTTGAACAACTTTCCGGTAGGTAGTATAAACTGCTGGCTCAACTTTGAAGACGCATTCGCTAGTAATTTCACCAGTACTTACAAGAGGCCAAACAGACCTTAGCAGCTGGCCATGTGCGAGCAAAGGCCCAATGATACCGATAGAGAGTTCCTGACAAGGTAGTTAATATGCGCAACTCCTGTGAAGGAATTATTGAAAAGCAAGCAATAGCATGGTTTGCACAGGGATACCAAAATGCTAGTGTGTTGTGGCAAAGGTTGTTGAGAGATATGCCATCCACTCTGGCCAAGACAATAAAGATAGCAGATTTATATGCTTTGGATGATCCGACCCAACCACTCCTTACGTTAGCTGAGCTGAATGGGGAGTATTACTCTCACGATGGGGTCGGATCATCCAGAAGGAATAATTTCCAAGGAAAAAGGAGAGATGACAGGCTGGATTACCGCTATGGGTCAAACCAAGTGGTGGCAGTGAACCAAGATCAGCCTAGTGCTGGCAATAGCCAGCGCTAGAAGAGTAGTGGCTAGCAATGGACGCAGAAAACTGATGGCAAGAAGCAGTGTTGCAAGAAGAAATAGTGGCAAGAAAGGACAAAATACACTTATCAGATGATGTTGGATCAGCTGTGTAGTTTTCACATGCCTAACCCGGGTAAGCCGGTAAACCATACCACAAGGCGGTGCAGCTGGTTCCAATGTGTTGGAAAGGGGGGAGTGGGTTTACCACCTCCGCCCCCTCCACCACCGCTCACAGGAGTAAATGCTCAAGCACTGATGCTTCCGCCACCGCCGATATTTGAAAACCTAGAAAGAAGAGAAGTTGCAAATCAAGTTGGAAACTAGAATAAAGGAGAATATGGCAATGTCGACCAAGGAGGCCAAAATGAATATAGAGAACACCACCAAAGCTATGTTATCTTTACGACGGAAGAGACAGATAAGTAGAGCTTGCAAAGGTGCTAGATGGAAGTGAATGTAGTAATACCGGCAGTGCCAGAATTCATGTACTAGTGTGACCAAGAAATTACTTGGAGCATCAAGTTGGGTATAATAGAGAACATGTTGCAGCCGACAAAGACCACTTTCCATGGCATTGTGCCTGGATAGTCATGCGAGCCAATATGCAAAGTCCGAATAAATGTTTTATTCAGCACAAGGGATAATTGTCAAACAGATATCCTGTTGTTTAAGGTTGTGGATCTCACAAATTGTTATCATGCTTTGCTTGGTAGGCTGGCATTCGGGAAGCTCATGGCTTCTACCCATATAAGCTATCTAAAGAGGAAGTTGTTGGGACCAAATGGTTTCATCACCATTGCAGGCGACCACATGCGCTCCATGGAATGTGCCTTGGTTGGCTCCTCTGTAGCCGAGTCACTAGTTATCGCTCAAGAGAAGAAGAGGAGCCATGATGTTGTGGCATTGGCACAATCGGCTTAGCTGAATATGCTGGCACTGACTAACCCACGGTGCAGCATATCCTTCCAAGCGATCAAGGAAACAAAGAAGATCCAGGTAGATGATGAGTTCCCTGATTGCACTGTCATAATTGGTGTTGGCCTGATCATCAAATAGGAAAGTAGGCTCATCAGCTTCCTCCATGAGAATCGGGATATCTTTGTATGGTCGACATAGGACGTGCCATGTCTCCCGAGGGATTTAGCCGAGACCTCTTTGCACATTAGGCTAGATGCAAGGCCGGTGAAGCAACCTCTCCACCGCTTCGCTGAAGATAGGAGAAAACTTATTGGATATGAGATAGCTCGGTTGCTTGCAGCCAGGTTCATCATGGAGGTGATGCATCCGGATTGGCTATCAAATCCAGTCTTAGTCAAGAAGATGAAGGATGACCCCAATGTTGCAGTGGTTTAGCGAATGTGTATCGATTACACAAATTTGAACAAGTCTTGTCCCAAGGACTCTTTTCCTTTACATCGGATCGATCAAGTGATCGATTCTACTACTGGTTGTGAGTTATTTTCATCTGTAGATGCGTATTCTAGTTTCCACCAGATATCTTTGAACCCTACTGATGAAATAAAGAAAGCCTTTTGATATGGGGTGGCCCGATCTTCTCAGCAAGCTCTTGTCGATGATATGGTGGATGATAGATAACTAGTGCGTAGTTATGATCTCTCCCGCTCGATCCCTGATGCCAATGCAACAGCTCTCGAACCTTGTAGGATATTCACAACACCACACTCTTGCGCACGTAGCCGTGACCATGAACAGTAGTATGCAATCTACTAATTCCCAATGGAACAACAGATCACACTCAATTATAGTTGTAGAATTCGAACATAGGGTAATTCCAGAGGTTCTATGAAAGAAACAACTCTAAAATATTTTAATGTGGTCTGAAACCCTAATCTATGGCGCCCCCATCTATTTATGAGTTCAGGGGGTGGCGGCCTAAGGGGGAACCCGAGTTGGTTCCACCCAACCTGGATACAAACCGGCCACAAAGTGGCTCGGCCAACTGGCTCTGCCGTGGCAGAGTTCTAGTTGCTTTCTCTACCGCGGCAGACTGTCGTGGCAGAGTTGGACTCTGTTTTCCTACCATGGCAGAGAACTGGGGCGTTTCTCTGCCGCGGCAGAGAGCTTCCTCCTCTTGTTGATCTTCGTCTTGGACAGCTTCTTGCGCTTCCTCCCTCTCCTCCCTTGTGCATTCTTCATTGATCAACACACCTTGTTCCATTAGCTCCTCGCTCCGTGCTACGCCTTGTTCTCCTAAGTACCTGATCATGCAATAATTCAAAGACTTAGGTAGTATAAAATTCTCATTAATTAAAACACCAGGTTCATTAAGAAACAAGTTCACCTGCTGTTCTAGTAGCTTAGCACGAGCTCTTGTGATTGGTCCAATCCTTATCTCATTAGATTGATCCTTCTTTGCAATGGGAACATCTTCATTAGCAATTGGGGTAGGTGTAACTATAGGGATGTCCTCATCATCTCCCCCCCCCCTTCAAAAGGCGTCGACCTCGACGCTCCAAGGTCTTCTCCAGCATATGGTGACAAATCAGCAATGTTGAAGTTGTTGCTAGCACCACCAAACTCCTCAATAGATATATCAACTGAGTAGGCATTATCATTAATTTTGGCTAGCACCTTATAAGGACCAGCACCACGTGGCTTCAATTTGGACTTGCGAAGTAGTGGAAATATGTCCTTGCACAGATGCAGCCAAACCATATATCTAGGCTCGAACAACACTTCTTTCCTTGCTTGATTCCTTGCAGCAGCAATGTTCTTGCCTTTCTTCTCAATTGCCTCTCTAGTCTTCTCATGTATTTTCTTCACATAATCAGCACGTTTTGATGCCTTCATATCAACTCTCTCATGCAGCGGCAGAGGCAACATATCAAGTGGCGTCAATGGCTTGAAGCCATACACCACCTTAAAAGGACAAAGCTGAGTAGTTGAATGCACAGCCCTGTTGTAAGCAAACTCAACATGTGGCAAACACTCTTCCCACTCCTGCAAATTCTTTTTAATCATGGTCCTTAGCAGCTGTGGCAATGTTCAATTCACCACCTCCGTTTGACCATCTGTTTGGGGATGACATGTAGTACTGAACAACAGCTTCGTTCCTAGCTTCCCCATAAGGTCTTCCAAAAGTAGCTCATGAACTTCACATCATGGTCAGAAACAATCATCTTTGGTACTCCATGTAATCTCAAGATGTCCCTGAAAAACAGGTTAGCAACATGCGACGCGTGTCGCTTTTGTGGTAGGCAATAAAATGAGCCATCTTAGAGAACCTATCCACTACCACAAATATAGAATCATGACCTCTGTGAGTTTTAGGTAGACCTAGCACAAAATCCATACTAATGTCTTCCCATGGAGTAGTAGGTACAGAGAGAGGTGTATACAAACCATGAGGCTTCAGCTTGGATTTCGACTTGTGGCAAGTAATGCATCGGCTCACAAATATGTACACATCACACCTCATATTGGGCCAATAAAAATGATCAGCGAGCATGAGCAACGTCTTCTCATGCCCAAAGTGACCCATCAAACCACCAGCATGTGATTCTTGCACTAAGAACAAGCGCAACGACGATTCTGGAATACATAGTTTGTTAGCTCGAAACAAATAGCCATCAAGTATATGATACTTATCCCATGTGTTTCTAAGAGCACACAAACGATATGGTTCAGCAAAATCATTGTCAGTTGCATAAAGTGCACAAATAGCTTCTAATCCAGGAATTTTAACATCAAGATTGGTTAATAGCATGTTCTTCCTAGATAGAGCATCAGCAACAACATTCTCTTTTCCCTTCTTATAATTAATGATGTAAAGAAAATACTCAATGAACTCAACCCATTTAGCTAATCTTCTATGCAAGTTTGATTGAGCTTTCATGTATTTCCATGCTTCATGATCAAAATGTATGATGAATTCCTTTGGCCACAAATAATGTTGCCAAACCTCAAGTACTCTAACAAGTGCATACAGTTCTTTATCATAGATAGAATAATTCAAACAAGCACCAATCAATTTCTCAGAAAAATAAGCTATAGGCCGACCCTCTTGCATCAAAACGCCACCTATGCCTATACCACTAGCATCACATTCAACTTCAAATTGCTTCGAAAAATCAGGTAATGCAAGTAACGGTGCAGAAGTAAGCAAACATTTCAATGTATCAAATGCAATGTTTTGGGTCGCGCCCCATACAAAAGGAACACCTTTCTTTGTCAAATCATTCAAAGGTGCAGCAATAGTGCTAAAATCTTTCACAAAGCGCCTATAGAAACCAGCTAAACCATGGAAACTACGCACTTGACTTACATTCATTGGAGTAGGACAATTCTGAATTGATTCAATTTTAGATTGATCTACCTCTACTCCATGCTTAGATACAACAAATCCTAGGAATATGACCTTATCTTTTGCAAATGTGCACTTCTCAAGATTAGCATACAATTTATTATCATGCAAAACTTGTCTAATATGAGTGCAATGTTCAGATTCGGTGTGGCTGTATATAAGTATATCATCAAAGTAGACGACCACAAAACGACCAATAAACTCTCTCAAAACATGATTCATCAAACGCATGAAAGTACTAGGTGCATTTGTAAGACCAAACGGCATGACTAACCACTCATACAAGCCGAATTTAGTTTTGAAAGTAGTTTTCCACTCATCCCCTTCTTTCATCCTAATTTGATGATAACCACTACGCAAGTCAATTTTAGAGAAAATAGCAACACCAGTCAATTCATCTAGCATATCCTCTAAGCGTGGAATAGGATGACGATATCGAATAGTGATGTTATTAATCGCTCTACAATCAACACACATGCGCCATGTACCATCTTTCTTAGGAACTAAAATAACAGGAACAACACAAGCGCTAAGAGAAACACGAATGTACCCTTTATCCAGCAACGCTTGTACTTGCTTCTGAACTTCCTTAGTTTCGTCGGGATTAGTCCTGTAGGGTGCACGGATGGGAAGTGTGGCGCCAGGAATCAGGTCCACTTCATGTTCTATACCACACAATGGAGGTAAGCCTGCAGGTACATCTTCTGGAAACACATCCCCAAAGTCCTGCAAAATAGAAGAGACACCAAGAGAAACAGGGGTCATGTCGTTAGAAACCAATACCTCGCCCTTATACATGAGCACAAGTGGCATGGCTGTAGGATCCTCACGAAATTCTCTCATATCCTCCTTAGTGGCTAATATCAATATACCAGACACTCTCTCACTTTTCGTTATATCACTCAATTTAGGTTCAATTACATCAGGAATAGCTGTCACACAATCTCACCGAGATGTAGGATCTTCCTTCAAATTCACCTCTACTTTTTGGCGAGAATCATTCACAATATCTTGTGGTGTCATTGGCTGCATAGTAATCTTCTTCCCTTTGAATTCCAAGTGATATGTATTGGCTCGGCCATTGTGTTGCACATGGAGATCATAAAGCCAAGGCCGACTCAATAGTAGGTGACAAATAGTCATAGGAACCACATCAAAATCAATAGAATCTTTGTATGGTCCTATTTGAAAATTCACACGTACCATATGATTTACCTTCATCTCACCATTGTTACTCAACCATTGTATGTAGTATGGCTTCGGATGAGGTAAGTATGTCAAATTCAGTTTGGCACATAGTTCCATACTTGCAAGATTTCTGCAGCTACATCCATCAATAATGACCTTGCAAGCCTTGTTCGGTCCAACTAGAGCTTTTGTTTGGAACAAGTTGCAACACTGGGATTTCTCAACCGGTTACACACTAAGTATACGTGAAGATACGACAATAGTTTGTGCACGCTCAGGATACGCATTAGCACCATCCTCTCCATCATCAACATCATCATCCGAAGCTTCATCTCCACTCTCTACTTCGCCTTGTTCGTTAACAAACATAACCTTGCTGTTTGGACAATCTTTATTGTAGTGCCCTCTACCTCCACAAGTATGGCACACCACATGACGAGTACGTGCAGTAGACATGTTGGAACCCGAGCTAGCAGCAGGAGCAGCGGGTTTCCTTGCATTAGAACCAAACGAAGGTGTACTTGCTAGTTTGGCCGATGGTGTAAAAGGGGCAGCAGCTGGTGGCATGACTGTAGGAGGAGTAGACCTGGCCGAAAATCTGCTGGAGGACGTAAAACGAGCACGTGACTTTGCCTCTTCTTCCAACTAGGATTCGGCCTCACTAGCATGGTGCAATAGCTCATTCATGGTCTCATACTTGTGATGACGAACTATGCTCTTGATCGGTAACTTCAGATTGTTTAGGAATCGCTACATGGTCATCTCAATGGACTCACGAATTCTAGCATGCTGCATAATCATCTCCATCGCCATGTAGTACTCATCAACTATCATGGTGCCTTGCTTCAATTGCGTCAATTTATCAAAAACTGATCGCAAGTAATTGGTTGGTACGAAACGAGCCTTTGTGATTTGCTTCATCTCGCGCCAATCCATCACAGGAAGTTCATTGTCCTCCCTTCAATGTTGCACAAGAGCATCCCACCAATGCAAAGTGTAACCATCAAATTCAGATGTTGCAAGCTTGACCTTCTTGTCTTCTGGATAGTCAAATAAACGCCAGAGCAACTCAATCTTCAATTCCCATGTGAGGTAATCTTCAGGATCAATGGAACCATCAAACTTGGGAATCGAGAATTTTGGCTTGCCCAAACCATCATCAGCAGCTTGGTTGGGCACACGTTGAGCACGCCCAAGAGGGGCAAGTCCACGGCCATGAGTAGGTGCATGTACAGGGGGGAATAGCACGTCCCCTGCCAACATGTGGAGCAGCATCAACAGCGCTACCCTCATCAAAATCATCAAAGGCATCATTATGTTGAGGTTCCTGCCTTCTATGTATGGCGGTTGTCAAGTTCTCAATAGAACACTGCAAAGTGGCAAAATTGACATTGAGTGCAGCCACTTGCGTTTGTATGGTATCGACTGCTCCAACATTCTGATCCAACCTCATATTCATATCCTGGAGATTCTTGTCAATGCCATCTGTCGTGTTAGTAAACACACATGTCAAGTGGGACTTCAAAGCCTCATATTCATGCCAATTGATAAGCTCATCATCCTTCTTCTTTTCCGACACAACATCACCATCACTAGAAGACATGATTAGTAGGTTAGTGCAAAAAATCAAAATGTGTATGGTGGAAACTCTCACAACTCATTCACAACTAATAAGAAAGGAGATCTTACCGTTCCAAAGTGAATAGAGATACTCTACCAAACAAAATCAACGACTGATGCACTAAAGTGATGAAGTGAATATCAAAGGTATAGAGAACAATCGCAGGGTACACAGGTTATTTATGGTGGAGCTATAGGTATGGTATCCTATCTACACCACAAACAAGTCCTAGTGTTGATCGTACAAATACCCAAGAAACACACACGTGGAGAAAAATGTGGCAATGCAACTATGAAGGGTGTTGCACTACTCTTTTGAGACACTAGCAAAGCTCAAAGTAAACAGGCGCAAGATTGCTCAATCTATCGGTGCACAAAGATATCACTAGGCCTCTTGCTCAAATTCTCTTCCTTTTTTTGTATAGGTATTTTTTCTTATTTTTGCTTTTTCTATTGCTATCTTGCTTTTTCTCTTTTTTTATATATAACACACGACCAATTACAAAGTACAGCACCAAAATCCTAAGAGCATCCTATAGGAGCGGAAACTAGTCTCGATGGGCAAGTTCCTACACCTATGTAGTAGATTGGTTGTGGCTAAGGTTAAGGAAAAGTGCAAATTTTAGCACACTTTGTAATTATGGTGTCGTGGCAGAAAAACAGCACAAAATCCTGTCGTGGCAGAACAAATCCTGCCGTGGCAGAAAACTAGGCAGAAATCCTGCCTTGGCAGAGTGGCGGCAACAAAACTCGCAGAAATTGTGCCGCGGCAGAGCAGCGACAGAGAAGCACGCGGAAATCGTGCTGTGGTAGAGCGGCGGTAGGGAAACTGTGCCACGGCAGAGTTTTGATCGGACTCGTGTCACGATAGAAAAAGCGGTCGTTTCCGTGTCGCGGTAGAGATTGGTAAGTAAATTTTTTTGTGAATCCGACTCGGCCAAGAGGAAATAAGTAGGACTCTTCAACCTAGATCGGATCTGACTATGGCATGGAAGACCAGGTGATGAACACGACTAGAAAGACGAAAACGATGAAAGAAAAACTAGATCTAGACTAATTGATGAACACGACCAGCAACTATTACTCGTCTACGATGTAATCTAGGCTATGGCAAATCTTTTTGTGGGGCTATTTTCTGTATAGGACGAAGACACTCTCTAATCTATGGATGGATTGTGGATTGCTTACCGAGGCAACGAGGAAATCTGATACCAAGATGATATGGGGTGGCCCGATCTTCTCAGCAAGCTCTTGTCGATGATATGGTGGATGATAGATAACTAGTGCGTAGCTATGATCTCTCTCGCTCGATCCCTGATGCCAATGCAACAGCTCTCGAACCTTGTAGGATATTCACAACACCACACTCTTACGCACGCAGCCGTGACCATGAATAGTAGTATGCAATCTACTAATTCCCAATGGAACAACAGATCACACTCAATTATAGTTGTACAATTCGAACACAGGGTAATTCCAGAGGTTCTATGAAAGAAACAACTCTAAAATATTTTAACATGGTCTGAAACCCTAATCTACGGCGCCCCCATCTATTTATGAGTTCAGGGGGTGGTGGCCTAAGGGGGAACCCGAGTTGGTTCCACCCAACCTGGATACAAACCGGCCACAAAGTGGCTCGGCCAACTGGCTCTGCCGTGGCAGAGTTCTAGTCGCTTTCTCTGCCATGGCAGACTGCCGTGGCAGAGTTGGACTATGTTTTCCTGCCGCGGCAGCCTGCCGTGGCAGAGAACTGGGGCTTTTCTCTGTCGTGGCAGAGAGCTTCTCCTCTTGTTGATCCTCGTCTTGGACAGCTTCTTGCGCTTCCTCCCTCTCCTCCCTCACACATCCTTTGTTGATCAACATGCCTTGTTCCATTAGCTCCTCGCTCCATGCTACGCCTTCTTCTCTTAAGTACCTGATCATGCAATAATTCAAAGACTTAGGTAGTATAAAATTCTCATTAAGTAAAACACCATGTTCATTAAGAAACAAGTTCACATATTGTTCTAGTATCTTAGCACGAGCTCTTGTGATTGGTCCAATCTTTATCTCATTGGATTGATCCTTCTTTACAATGGGAACATCTTCATTAGTAATTGGGGTAGGTGTAACTGTAGGGATGTCCTCATCACCTTTATTACCCCGTGCGGGGCTTATTGCAATCGCACCATGCCCTTTGGGTTGGGAAATGCAGGTGCCACATATCAAAGATTTATGCAAAAATGTGTGCATGGTCAGATTGGCAAGAATGTGCAGGTATATGTCGATGATGTGGGTATCAAAATCAAGGAGAGTTATACTCTCTTGGACGACATAAGGCACATATTCGCAAACCTAAGAAGGTTCTGAATGAAATTGAACCCACAAAAATGTATGTTCGGTGTCTCGGCCAGAAAATTACTCGGTTTCCTTTTGTCAAGCTGAGGTATCGAGGCAAACCTGACTAACATCAGTGCCCTTGAGAGAATGGAACTACCAAACTGCCTCACGATGTCTAGAAGTTTACTCATTTCTAGCGTCATTGAGTCGCTTCGTTAGTCGGCTTGGGAGAAGGCACTGCCCTTATATCAATTAATGAAAAAAGCTGATAAATTTAGTTGGACACCTCAAGTAGATAACGCATTCCATGAACTTCAAAATATGTTAGCCTCTGCACCAGTATTAGCTTCACCACTATAAAAAGAGACGAGGTTGCTCTAAATTACAGCAACAAATTGAGTTGTTAGTGTCATAGTTATAGTGGAGCGTGACGAGGAAGGATAAATGGTGTAGAGACCAGTATATTACTTAAGCGAGGTGATCTCGGCATCTAAGCAAAATTACCCACACTATTAGAAAATGACATATGGTGTCTATATGGCGGAAAAAAATCTCAAGCACTATTTCCAAGAACATCCAATGAGAGTAATATGTTAGGATCCTATCTTGGAGATTATGGGTAATAAATATGGGAGTGGCCCGGTAGCCAAATGGGCGATTGAGTTAGCACCATATGTACCACAGTAAGATAGGATAGATGCCATCAAGTCTTAGGCATTGGCCGACTTTTTTGTTGATTGGGCCGAGATGCAATACGAGCCGCCATTGCTTAACTCCAATTATTGGAGAATGCACTTCGATGGATCCAAAATGAAAATCGGTTTGGGTGTCAGCATAGTCCTAACCTCACCTAAGAAGGATCAGTTGAGATATGTGTTGCAGATCCACTTTGCAGCATCAAATAATGTAGCTTAGTATGAGGCATTGGTGCATGGTCTTAAAGTGGCAAAAGAGATTGGCATACACCGGATTATGTGTTTTGATGATTTGGACCTTATAGTACAGGAAGTTTATGGAAATTGGGATGCACTTTATGCCAACATGGCATTGTACCGATTTCACGTTCAACAAATCTGTGGGTACTTTGAGGGATGTGAATTCCATCATGTAACTCGGGCCGAGAATGAAACAGCTGATGTGTTATCCAAACTAGGCTCATCTCGGCAATCAATCTCGGCCATCATAGATCTCGATCATCTCTGGAAACCATCCATTAAACCATCGCCTAACAATCTTTATCCGAGCCAATCTAGAATCAGAGGCTGTCCTAATGGACATAGATATGGGTAGTGGTTCGAGTAACTCGGGGACTGCTCTGAGAAACCCGGGGACTGCTTCGTGAAACTTGGGGACTGCGCAGCCAATGTCGGCAGAGATTATGTCAGTAGAACCAATTTTGATTGATGTAGTTGTTTCTCCGGTTCGTGTTGTGCTATCTTGGGAACAACCAATTATGTCCTTTTGAAAGGATGGAAGTTTGCCGAATGATGGAATCTTGGCCAGGCAAGTGCAGAGAAGAGAGAAAGCTTATACATTATCAATGGAGAGATATACAAGAGAAGTGTAACCAATGTTCTTCAGCGTTGTGTTGATCTAGAAGAAGGTAAGAAATACTTCGGGATATCCATCAGGGAGAATGTGGGCATGATGCCTCATCAATATCCCTAGTTGCCAAGGCATTCCATCATGATTTTATTGGCCAAGTGCCTTACGAGAAGCTGAAGATTTAGTGAGAAAGTGCAATGGGTGTCAGAGATATTCAAGTAAGATTCATATGCCGGCATCTACACTAAAAAATATAGCAATCACTTGGTCGTTTGTTGTATGGTGTTTAGATATGGTGGGATCATTTAAGCCGGCTTGTGACAACATGACTCATATCTTAGTTATGGTGGATAAATTCACCAAATGGATAGAGGTGAAACCAATAAGAAAGTGTGATGGCCCCACAGCTGTGTCATATTCTTGAAATATATAATCCTAAGATATGAATATTCGCACAACATCATAACAGATAATGGCACGAATTTTGCCGAAGGAGCCTTTGCTTGGTTTTGTATGGATAAGAGGTTAAGACTTGATGTAGCATCTGTCGCACATCCTGAATCAAATGGGCAAGTGAAAAGTGCCAATGGAATGGTACTATCCTGGATAAAACCTCGGCTCATTGACCCGCAACAGCGCTTAGCTAGATGCTGGATTAATGAACTCCCGGCAGTACTATAGAGTCTAAGGACAACTCCAAATCGCTCAATAGGCTATACGCCATTTTTCCTTGTATATGGGGTTGAGGCTGTCTTACCAGCCAACATACATCATGACTCGCCAAGAATCACTCAATATACTGAAACCAAGGTTAAAGAAGCCCGGGAAAATGATGCCGATTTGCTCGGAGAGGCAGGATAACTGGCACTGTCCAGATCTGCTATATATCAACAAAATCTCTGACGCTAGCATAGCCGGAAGATAAACCCTCGAGTATTTCGAGAAGGGGATTTGATGCTTTGGCTAGTGGAATGCACTGTTGGCATGCACAAATTATTGCCTCCATGGAAAGGGCAATTTATCGTGAGTAAATCTCTGCACAACGATACATACTATCTAATAGATGCTCAGGCACAGGAGAAGAACAAGGCGGATAGGTCAGGTGAAGAAAGGAAGAGGTCGTGGAACGTAGCATTACTCTATCCCTTTTACACTTAGGAAAAAGTGCATGTATCTCAAACTCTCTCATATATCGGATATGTATGATGTTGGTGAGTTATGAATGAAATACCGGCACCCCGAGCAGAAACTCAGGGACTGCCTTCATCATAATGCTAATTCAGTAATTTTATTTTTATGTCGGTTGGCTTAAGTTTACTATTTCTTATGTCGAGTTAGTAATGTGTGGGCACCAAAGGCCCACTCTTCGACTTGCTGATGTCCGCAACCTGACTTCATGGCAAATAAGACAAAAAAGCTAGCGATTGCCATACACATGAAAAATGACCAAGGAAAGAAAAATAAGCGAGCCGAAAGACTAACCCATTAGTTTAGTTTATTTTCTTATGTCGAATGACTTTGAGCTAGTTTCTCATTATTTTGAGTATTGTTAATTTATATTTGTGAGCTTGTGACTCATACGTCGAACACTGAAAATGGTAGACAAGAGCCAAGGTCATGAGATTGGGTAAACAAGAAAATAAACTCGGGGACTCAACCCAAAGAAATCCAACATAAGTTTGGTAGCAACAAAAGGACTTAAGTGTATATTACATCTGCGCCCGGCATAATGGGGATCTAATGAATTTGAGTTTTTCCAAGTCTAAGAGGCTGCAGCATCAGGACTAGAAGCGCCACTAGTTAGGGGGAAGATTCAGTATCCGGGGCATTAGCCTCAGCCTCGGTTTCATCGTTGGTTTCTACTTCGTTTCCCCTCTACATCTTCTTCATCCTCATAGTCGAGGAAACTCGGCTCTTCAGTCTAGGAGTGTATGTCGGCATACTGGATGAACTCGTAGGCTCGAGCTTGGCGCTTCTTGTTGAGCTTCGGGTCCTTGGTCCAGTTGGACTTGGTGCGCAATGTGTGAAGCACGTCTAATTTGTTGTTCTTGTACCATGATGGTACAAAAATCAATGCTTCATCGGCACCGGCTCGGGTAGCAGACTCGCGACATTGACTCGGTCTCTCCTCACATGCCATCAATTGTTCCACTTGATCCAAAACATGTTCCGGAGCTTTAATTCCGGGCCAGAGCACTCTCAACGCGTGAATGGCGGCATTGAGGAGATCAACCCCAAAGGTTTTAACCGGTTTGAGGCTGGTAGAGAGAGAGGCCAAGATATCGTTGATGTTAAGATCATCCGAGATAGGGCCAGACCCGACCCTTTTTTAATGGGATTTCTAGATGGCAGTGGCAGCTAGAGGTTTTGATTCAGGAAAGTTATCTAAAAAGAATAAATAGCAAGAAAATTGATCAGTTAGGAGAATAATGTTATAAGAACTATGTCAGCAGAGAAGGAAAGCCCCAAAAGGAAACTCACAGGCAAGGACATGGTTGATTCGTGCAAGCTCGATCAGCCATGAGCCAGATTTACTCTTGAGTCCTTCCAACTCAGAGGTAACCGAGTTAATCATTATCTCGTCGTCATTAAGCAGCTTCTTGTCCTTGTCAATCTGGCCCGACAGTTGGCTTTTCTCCTTGACAAACTCCTCATCAATTTTTTCATGCTCTTCGTTTTCAGCCTGAAGCCGAGATATTTCATCATGTTGGTCTTTTAGCTGAGCTTGATGTTCCCCTGCTTCCTGATGCGTCTCTACAAGAGCTATTTTCCCGGCCATTCCGAGGTAAAATTATAGTGAGAGTAAAATGAAGCAAGGGAAGATAAAATACAAGAGACAAATACCTTCAATGTCAGCAATACGCTTCTTCAGCTCCTCATTCTATGATTCAACCCTAGCTGCAGATATTGCATCAAGGGTTAGGTCGATAAATGGAAAATGAAAAACTGGAGCAAGGAAATAAAGACGTACCTTGACCCTTCAGCTCAACTTGAACTTCCTTATGCTTGTTCGTGAGGCACCTATGCTCCAAGAGAACACTTTGATACAGCTTGGTGTGCTTGTTGGACGAAACCTAAAAAAGATGAAGTGTGAGGAGCCAAGTAAACTCAACTTGAATATCGATGGTTGTATAATTGATTCTAGTATAGATTCAAGCCGAGTAAACTCAACTTGAATCTCGGTGGCTAGATAATTAATTCTAGTCTAGATTCAAGGCGAGTAAACTCAACTTGAATCTTGGTGACTAGATAATTGATTCTAGTCTAGATTCATACTGAGTAAACTCAACTTTAATATTGGTGGATGGATAATTGATTCTAGTCTAGATTCAAGCCAAGTAAACTCAACTTGAATATCGTTGGATGGATGATTGATTCTAGTCTAGATTCAAGTCGAGTAAACTCAACTTGAATCCCGGTGGCTGAATAATTGATTCTAGTCTAGATTCAAGCTGAGTAAACTCAACTTGAATCTCAGTGGTTGGATAATTGATTCTAGTCTAGATTCAAGCCGAGTAAACTCAACTTGAATCTTGGTGCCTGGATATTGGTTCTAACCTAGATTTGAGCTAAATTATAGTAACTCAACCCAAATCTCGGAATGTTGGGATTTGAAACTAGCAATCTATAAGTTAGGCAAGTGTGGTCTAAGAGCTTCCATTGAGTAATATCTTACTCCCCCAGAACCTTGGGGACTAGGGATTATATATGCTTACTGCAAACATGAAAAGAGTAATTGAGGTGTTTACCTCTAGGATCTTGTCAGCTTCGGCAAAAGCAACCATAGATCGATGCATCTTTTGAGCAATGTTAGCTGGGACAAATTCTTACTGCTCTGGATGAGGGTTCCTGGAGGTCACTTCGCCATAATCGGCATTGTTCCAATCTATAGCATAGTGAGTAAGGGAACCGAGGCTTTGGCCACTCAAAGTCTGGGTTAGGACCAAACCTTTCCTAGTAGTAGTTTTTTTTGGCACCAACCATTTCCGCTGTAGGACTAATGTGCAATGTCAATTTCTTATATGGAGCTATACCAGGAGCAGTATTGGTTTTCTTCATCATGTTGGCAATCGAGATTTTCTTAGCAACAACAGTGGTTTTCTTTAGTGGTGCCTTAGTCGCCTGGGCTGGTTTCCATTGCTTTGCCGTTGGGTTCACCTACTACTGCTCTGGTGGTTGCTGTGGTTGTGGCTATTGAGATTGTTGTGGCTGTTGAGGTTGAGATTGTTGGGGCTCTGGTTCTTGCTATTGTGCCTGATTAAGAGTTGATTCTGGCATTACTGGAGTCTCATGAATAATTGTATCGGCACCCATACTGATGGCACTAGAATCTCTTACTTATCTGTCAGGGACCAAGGTATCATCTCTCGGCTCAGGCATCACTTCATCTTCTAGGGCACCATTCCCCCCTCCAACATCGGTTTCACCCTCTGGTCGGGACAGATTGGCATATGGTGCTAGAGGAGTGCTTGCTCGAGCCGGGCTAGGAACTCGAGTGTCGACAAGAGGAGGAGATGGTGGTACATTAATCAGAGAGGCAATATGGAAGCACTCTAAGAGGCATCCAAGGCAACCCTGTGGTAATATGGTGATAAGATATATTAGTTAGAAGGAAAGAAAGAGAGAAACAAGAAATACAGAAACATAGAGATATGTCGGTAGAAAAAGCTTTCCTCGAAACCAACATGCCGTTCTTTTCGGTACTTCCTAACTCCCACCCTGCGCCTTTACGGGGTATAGGTGGTTCAACTTGCTGGGCCGCAAGCACGGCACATTTCTTGATCACGACTTGACTTCCCACGACAACAGGGGTCATGTCGTGCACCTGAACAGCTAGGTTAGCTGATGTAGATGGCAACGGATAGGTGAATGTGAGTGGCATAGGATCTAATACCTCTAGTATGTGACAGTCATCATCATCATCCATCCATTCCTTTAACGGTTCAAAGACGGAAGTCTTACCCGGGAATGGACCAGAGCCAGCATCGGGGATGGGCATAAAGTCTTCAGTGTCCGGGTCTTCCAAATCCGAGGTCTCGCGATCCTTGCCCCAACTTCTAGGGTGTTTCTCAACATCCTCGGCAACTTTCCTAGTAAACTTCTGCAAAAACATTGAAAGGAAAATCAAAGTCGAATGATATAATGGGCCAACATAATGTGTATGAAGGCTAAGGTATCTCGGCATTTAACTTCGGTGCAGGGTTTTCGTGGTCGTAGGGTGGTTTACCCTACTACCATTCTTCAGTCATACCGGTCTTAAAAATAGCCTTAACCCATCTCCAGAACTCGGGCTTGGTCAGCTCGAAGGTTGAGGTCCGGTTGGGGTCAAGTCGGTGACTCATATAGTAGACCTTGTGGCTGCAGAGTTGAAGGGGGCAAATTCGGCGGCTGATGAATGTCGTCAAGAGATCACCGACCGACATTTTGGC
Organism: Avena sativa; assembly: GCA_916181665.1. NCBI lineage: Eukaryota > Viridiplantae > Streptophyta > Magnoliopsida > Poales > Poaceae > Avena > Avena sativa. The sequence goes on along the minus strand of OV702291.1, from coordinate 368,749,484 downwards.
TTGTGTTAACTCACCAATGGCGACACGAACTTCATTGACATCCTTGATTTTATTCTTCGGGTCGAATTTCTAGTTAAGTTTGGTGGGAACACCAATGGAAAATGTCGGCAACTAAATCATGTCTACCATGATCTTATTCTTCACATAGAAGAATGACCGTTGCTATTTCTTGCACGAATCTAAACCGTGAATCAGGGGAAATATGGATTAGTTTCAGGGTACAATGGAAGTGACCCCACATTAGGTCAGACCTTTCTCGCGAGCAGGAATGTCTGGATCGGGGACAACATGGGACCGGAGCTGAAAATACTTGGCAAATAGATTATAGAGGGATAGAGGCCAAGTCACAACAGGTGATAAAAATGGAGAGGGAAGAAATGGCGTTGGAAGGAAGATGATGAGGTTGGAGACCGAAGGTCTAGAAGAACTTCTCGGTGAAATCACAAACAGGGAGGCCAAATCCCCCTACGAAGTGTGACACAAAGACAACATACTCACCGGTGTGGGCCTCATGCGTGAGCTCGTCACTAGGGAGGCCACAATCCACCTCCGGCGGAATTCGGGTCTAGCGGAGCTAATCGATCTCCACATCGGTCACGTCGGAGCCCTCCCATGAGCCGTGCCCAGATGTGATCTCCTGTTCTTTGTGCTCGATAGCGACAACATCCTTCGAGTCCATCTCCTCGATGTTGTCCTCCATGGTCGCGCTGTCTGTAGAGGTGCTGGGCCTAGATTGGCGTGGCCCCATGGCGATAGCGGAGAGGAGCGCTCGGATTGGCAGCGACGCAGGAGAAATAGAGGGGCAGCACGGTCGTGCGGTAGCTAAAAGATGTGGTGGTGGTGGCACTGCGAGAGAGATTGAGCGGGGGAGGGGAAAGTGAAAAAAAGGTTTCCCCTCGCTCCCCTACTTAAATATCTGGCGCATCGTCAGTCATGGTATAAGTTACGCCTACGACAACCACAGTGCACGCGTATATTTCGCTAGAAGTTGCTAAAACCGATCCACGTGGTCGGTTGCAACACACGAAGCTATAACTAGATGGTGCGGCCGTAGCGGTAAACGAGGAGTTGTGTGGCGATGTGACGGTTGCCAGGGATAACGGTCAACGCATGATGGGGGAGTAGTGTGACACATCGTGTCTTGGACCAAAGAATTAGGTGTAATGTGATGATTACATGACATGTAGGATAAAATAACATAAGATAAGGGAAAACCAAGGAAGCTAGGTAGCTCACAAGGATAATAATCTAAGTACTTAGAGGTGATTTGGTAGCCGAGGTGTATGTCAATTCTAGCTGGGTGTCATCGGATAGAGGACAGGTATGCCATGAGGGGTTCCTCGAGGCGTGTGGAAGAGAGGGGTGTGAGTCGTACAGTGTTTCGGGACGGTGAGCACACAAGTTTACCCAGGTTCGAATCTGCTGGCGGTGAACGGATCCTACTCCTACTAGCAATCCATTAATATGGCAGAGCCGGAATATGGGTTACAAGGGTTTCACCTGTGCGAGTTGAGATTGTAGACTATTGTGGGTGCCCTAAAGGCTGGTCCCTAGGATGGCTTATATAGATATCCGGCATAGGGTTTATGGGAGAGACCTATCCGGCTACGACTAAGAGTCGGTTACAGAGTACATCTTGAAGTACAAGTAACTACAAGCCTATGTCGGTAAGTCTTCTAGGCCTTCCCATAGTCGGACTAGACTCCGTGTCTTCTCTCTGACTGGGCCGCCCGTGAAGCAAAGCTCTAACCCGAAGTGGGCCACCCTGGTCAGCGAGGCATAGTGAGGATACTCGGAAAGTATATCCCCAACACTAGGCAAAGTTGGTTTCGGCAAGAAATCGCCAATTAGAGAGTCTGAGTCAAAATCAGGATTGGCCGATGTATATATATGTCGGCTATATGGGAGATGTTCCATATAAGTTAAAAGGAACCTGCCATGGAATTTTTAGCTGGCACTATTAAGACCGCGATAGCTTCGGACACTAATATCGGGGGGATGACCCCTAGTAGGGTCGAGCTATGGTATAAAGATAAGGTTAACCAAGACTAAAGTTGACCGATGTGGGGTGGCCGACATAGGCCGACATACCCAAGTCGGCATACCCATGTCGGCATAAACAATATGTCAGCATAACACGTGTTGCTTCTTCTATGCAGGTTCCCCCAAACCGAGTTACTTCGGTTGAGGTCAACATAGGAGTTGGCATATGCCAGAAGGGCATATGCAGGCCTCAAGGTCAGCGCCTTTGTCTCCCCCAGGATTCTTGGAGGAGATAAGCATTTGCAAGTAAGTCGTGCCTCTAAATCCCGGAGCCAAGTCCCATCAATGATTTCTAGGAGGGAATAGTGTCAACAATAGGCCATTAGCGGTCGTGGGCACGTCAAGTCCCATCGCTGAAAGGAAGAGCATATGGGCCCGGCCAACGATTTATGCTACAACATATTATGAGCATATTCTATGGAATCTCAGCCGTAACTTTAACCTAGGCACCCATTTATAAGGTGCAGCACGGCCTCTTAGAAGGGGTCGATTCATTAGTTACTTGATATTCACTAGTCTAGCTGAGAGAGGCAGGAGCACCTTCTTCTTCCTCACGCATACAGCTCAAGGAGTCATTGTAGCTTGAGTATTGATCATAGTATAAGATCTAGCATGCAGGAGTAGGGGTTTTATGTCACTAGGAGAGCCCTGAACCTAGGGTATATCGCATGTTCTTTGTGTGTTCTGTGTGCATTTTCCAATGTGTTATCCCTCCCTAGATCCTCTAGCGTCCATACGGCCCCATCATTATCCATCATATGACATATGCCATGATACCACCATGACAACCATATCGTACACTTACATTGAGGGTGCATGACCTCACATATCTGATTATGCTTAGGAAAACCCTGGAATATGATAATGCCATAAAAATTATGTCTTAGCTCCATTTATATTTTTATCGTTAACTTTGGTCTATTATACAATAAACTAGTAGTATAATAAATCAAGATCATTTGTACTTTATCAATACCCATAGTCCAAATCCTTGTAGTCTGTAGAAATTAATTAACTTAACATAAACAATATTTGCTTCAAAAGTTATTCTTTTTGCCACTTCAAACAAACACATTATATTAATTATTTTAAGTCTTAAACACTTAAAACATGGACTTTCATAATAGTTACATGTATTAATCAACCTCAATAGTGTATACTGTTATACTTTATTTTTTGTATCTTGTATCCTAGTCTTAAGTTTCTTGTAGATATATTTGCTTGTGAAGTAAACTTGAAGATAAACCAAATCTTAAAAAAATCACCTAAGTTCAACTCACTTACAATGTTGAGAATTACTTCGGGAGTTTTATAAAATGCATAGTATTACTTATGCATAATAGCATCTTGCCTCTTGAAACATTGTCTTACCGGGCAATGATGGTATTTTGTAGAACTCGAGGTCTAGGGTCAAGTTGAGACATTTGACTGCATTATGTCATTATATCAATGAAATTTCACACTTCCTCATGTCCTTTGGTTATTTTCTATCAAGTATTTGCAATATATTATTGTGATCACTTGCATTTCAAAAAGGATGAAATAAAATACTATTTTCTTAATAATATGACCTAATGGTTATTGACCCGAGTGGTGTTAACCTAGTACGGCGGGCAAATGGAACCATAGTATGTTTTGTGGATTGGTGGAGGTTCCATTTGTGGGTGATATTGTAGTCGAGGTATATGTAGGTTCTAGCCAGGCAAAGTCAGTTGTAGCAAGAAATAGAGGGGCAGCCGAGGTTTATGTCGGTTCTAGCCAGGCAAAGTTGGTTTGGGCAAGAAATCCCAAATTAGAGAGGCCGAGTCAAAAGCAAGAAATCTAAGTACGGAGAGGTGATCTGGTAGCCGAGGTATATGACGATTCTAGCCAGGAAAAGTTGAGTTCAATAAGAAATCGCCAATTAGAGAGGCCGAGGCAAAAGCAAGAAATCTAAATACTGAGATGTCATTTGGTAGCCGGTTCTAGCCAGGCCAAGTCAAAATAAAGATCGGCCGACGTATAGATATGTCGGCTGTATCGGAGATGTTCCATAGGAGTTAAAAGGAATATGTCATTGTCTTTTTACCTGGCACTGTTAAGACCGCGATAGCTTCAGGGACTAATGTCGGGGGATGACCCCCAGTAGAGTCGAGCTATGGTATAAAGATAAGGTTGACCAAGACTAAAGTTGACCGATGTGAGGTGGTCGACATAGGCTGAGATACCCAAGCCGACATAAGCTGGCATACCATGGCCAACATACACAGTATGTCGGCATAAAACGTGTTGCTTCTTCTATGCGGGTTCCCCGAAGCCAAGTTACTTCGGTTTAGGTCAACATCAGAGTTGGCATATGCCAGAAGGGAGTATGCCGGCCTCAAGGTCAGCGCCTCTATCTACCCTAGGATTCGTAGAGGACATAAGCATGCTGAAGTCAGGCGTGCCCCAAAATCCCGGATCCAAGTCCTATCGAGGATTTCCAGGAGAGAACAGTGTCAGCGATAGACTATTAGCGGTCGTGGGCATGTCAAGTCCCATCGCTGACAAGAAGAGCATATGGGTCCAGCCAATGACTTCTACTACTGCATATTCTATGCCACCTCAGCACTAACAATAACCAGGGCACCCCTTGATAAGGTCCACCAGGACCTCTTAGAAGGGGGTTGATTCATTAGTTACTTCATATTCACTAGTAGCGCTGAGAGAAGTACGAGCTCCTTCTTCTTCTTCTTCCTCTCGCATACAACTCGAGGAGCCATTATAGCTTGAGTATTGAATAGAGTATAATTTCTAGCATTCAGGAGTAGTGGTTTATGTCACTAGGAGAACCCTAAACCTGGGTATATCATCTGTTCTTTGTGTGTTTTATGTGCGCTTTCCACCATGCTATCCCTTCCCGGATCCTCTAGCATCCATACGGCCCCATCACTAGCCATCCTATGGCATCTGCCGTGATACCACCACGATAACCATATCATGCACTTACATTGATGGTGGATGATCTCCGATCTTTGAATATGCTTAGGAAATCCCTAGAATTTTGTAATGCCATAAACATTATGTCTTTATTCCATTTATATTTTTATAGTTAACTTTGGTATATTATACAATAAACTAGAAGTATAATAACTCAAGATCATTTGTACTTTATCAATACCCATAGTCCAAATCCTTGTAGTCTTCAAAAATTAATTAACTTAACATAAAAAATATTTTCTTCAAACGTTATTATTTTTGCAACTTTGAAAAACACATTATATTATTTATTTTAAGTCTTAACAACTTAAAACATGGACTTTCATAATAGTTACATGGTATTAAGCAACCTCAATCTTGTATATTGTTATACTTTATTTTGTATCTTGTATGTTATTCTTAAGTTTCTTGTAGATATATTTCCTTGTGAAGTAAACTTCAGGATAAACCAAATCTTAAAGAAATCAACTAAATTCAACTCATTTACAATGTTGGGAATTACTTCGGGAGTTTTATAAAATGCATAGCATTACTTATGCATAATAACATCTTGCTTCTTTAAACTGTCCTTTTCAAGCAATGGTGGTATTTTGTAGAACCCGGGCAATGATGGTATTTTGTAGAACCCGAGGTCTAGGGTCAAGTCGAGACATTCGACTGCATTACTTCATTATATCAATGAAATTTCACACTTCCTCGTGTCCTTTGGTTATTTTCTATCAAGTATTTGCAATATATTATTGTGATCACATGCATTTCAAAAAGCATGAAATAAAATACTATTTTCTTAATAATATGACGTAATGATTATCGACCCGAGTGGTGTTAACCTAGTACGGCGGGCAAATGGAACCATAGTATGTTCTGTGGATTGGTGGAGGTTCCATTTGTGGGTGATATGGTAGTCGAGGTATATGTAGGTTCTAGCCAGGCAAAGTCGGTTGTAGCAAGAAATAAAGGGGCAGCCGAGGTTTATGTCGGTTCTAGCCAGGAAAAGTTGGTTTTGGCAAGAAATCCCAAATTAGAGAGGCCGAGTCAAAAGCAAGAAATCTAAGTACTGAGAGGTGATCTGGTAGCCGAGGTATATGACGGTTCTAGCCAGGAAAAGTTGAAGTTCAATAAGAAATCGCCAATTAGAGAGGCCGAGTCAAAATCAAGAAATCTAAATACTGAGAGGTCATCTGGTAGCCGGTTCTAGCCAGGCCAAGTCAAAATAAATATCGGCCGACGTATAGATATGTCGGCTGTATCGCAGATATTCCATAGGAGTTAAAAGGAACATGTCATTGTTTTTTACCTGGAACTGTTAAGACCGGGATAGCTTGAGGGACTAATGTCGGGGGGATGACCCCCAGTAGAGTCGAGCTATGGTATAAAGATAAGGTCGACCAAGACTAAAGTTGACCGATGTGGGGTGTTCGACATAGGCTGAGATACCCAAGCCAACATAAGCTGGCATACCATGGCCGACATACACAGTATGTCGGCATAAAACATGTTGCTTCTTCTATGCAGGTTCCCCGAAGCCAAGTTACTTCGGTTGAGGTCGACATCTGAGTTGGCATATGCCAGTAGGGATTATGTCGGCCTCAAGGTCAGTGCCTCTATCTACCCCAGGATTCCTAGAGGACATAAGCGTGTTGAAGTCAGGCATGCCCCTAAATCCCAGATCCAAGTCCCATCAAGGATTTCCAGGAGGGAACAGTGTCAGCGATAGACTATTAGCGGTCGTGGGCATGTCAAATCCCATTGTTGACAAGAAGAGCATATGGGTCCAGCCAATGACTTCTACTACTGCATATTCTATGCCACCTCAGCACTAACTATAACCAGGGCACCTCCTTTATAAGGTCCACCAGGACCTCTTAGAAGGGGTTTGATTCATTAGTTACTTCATATTCACTAGTCGTGCTGAGAGAAGTACGAGCTCCTTCTTCTTCCTCTCGCATACAACTCGAGGAGCCATTATAGCTTGAGTATTGAATAGAGTATAATATCTAGCATTCAAGAGTAGTTGTTTATGTCACTAGGATAACCTTAAACCTAGGTATATCGTCTGTTCTTTGTGTGTTTTATGTGCAGTTTCCACCATGCTATCCCTTCCCGGATCCTCTAGCATCCATACGGCCCCATCACTAGCCATCCTATGGCATCTGCCGTGATACCACCATGATAACCATAGCATGCACTTACATTGAGGGTGGATGATCTCCGATCTTTGATTATGCTTCGGAAATCCCTAGAATTTCGTAATGCCATAAACATTATGTCTTTATTCCATTTATATTTTTATAGTTAACTTTGGTCTATTATACAATAAACTAGAAGTATAATAACTCAAGATCATTTGTACTTTATCAATACTCATAGTCCAAATCCTTGTAGTCTTCAAAAATTAATTAACTTAACATAAAAAATATTTTCTTCAAACGTTATTATTTTTGCAACTTCGAAAACACATTATATTATTTATTTTAAGTCTTAACAACTTAAAACATGGACTTTCATAATAGTTACATGGTATTAAGCAACCTCAATCTTGTATATTGTTATACTTTATTTTGTATCTTGTATGTTATTCTTAAGTTTCTTGTAGATATATTTCCTTGTGAAGTAAACTTCAAGATAAACCAAATCTTAAAGAAATCAACTAAGTTCAACTCATTTACAATGTTGGGAATTACTTCGGGAGTTTTATAAAAAGCATAGCATTACTTATGCATAATAACATCTTGCTTCTTTAAACATTGTCCTTTTCGGGCAATGATGGTATTTTGTAGAACCCGAGGTCTAGGGTCAATTCGAGACATTCAACTGCATTACTTCATTATATCAAGGCAAGTTCGCACTTCCTCATGTCCTTTGGTTATTTTCTATCAAGTATTTGCAATCTATTATTGTTATCACCTGCATATCCAAAAGGATGAAAGAAAATACTATTTTCTTAATAATATGACCTAATAGTTATCGACCCGAGTGGTGTTAACCTAGTACAGTGGGCAAATGTAACCATGGGATGGTTTGTGGATTGGTGGAGGTTCCATTTGTGGGGGTGATCTGGTAGCCGAGGTATATCTAGGTTCTAGCCAAGCAAAGTCGGTTTCAGCAAGAAATATAGTGGCAACCGAGGTATATGTGGGTTCTATCCAGGCAAAGTTGGTTTTGGCAAGAAATCTCCAATTAGAGAGCACTACAAGAAAAGTTGTCTTTTACAATGGAATTTTTTGTGGTTGAAGGCCCGTTTTTCGTGGCCAAAGAGTCTTCCGCGACGGATGGCCTTCATGGTAAAAGCCCCGTCACAAATGACTTAACCACGGTTTTTTTTCGACCGTGGCAGATCGCACCCTTCAGCCACGAAAACTTGTTCGGTCGTAGATCTATTCGCCAGCCGCGCTGACTGCTGACGTCATGCGAACTGCCAGGTGGCAGCCGCCGTTAGCAGCTGGTTACCACCATTAACGGGCATAGAAACCGTGGCAGAAGCCATGCCCAGCCAAGGCCTGCTAAATACTAACTGGGCCGACCCATAATGAGAGCCCAATAAGAAGATGGCCCGTTACTATTTTGTCCTGCACTGTTTGAAATGGGCCCAAAAATGCAGCCAGTAGCGGCCCGTGAACTTTCAGGCCTGATTCTGTTTCAGCCTACAGAAGGCCCATGTTGGTCCAACACTGTGCGGCCCATTAGCAGCCTGCGCCAAGTCGCTTCTGTAAACATAAGGCCTATGGTCAACCCATCACTGTTATCGCAGCCCATCATCGATCGCCTACTGACGGCCCTTCTCTGAGATGGTCCATTACTATTCTGTCTTGTTACTATTCTGGCCTTTTACAGTTCTGGTCTTTAGCTATTCAGGCCCACAAAGGCCCTTTACTGTTCTAGCCTAGTAAATTGGTCGGCCTATTACTACCCTCGTCGGAATTTCTCGGCCCGTACTATTCAGGCTTGTCACTGTTCTGGCCTTTTACTGTTGTGGCCCGCTACTGTTTTGGCCCGCTACTATTTTGGCTCGCTACTGTTTTGGCCCGATACTGTTTTGGCTTGTTACTGTTTTGCCATTTGTGCAGTTTCTCCCTTGTTACTATAATGGGTTGTTTCTATTTAGGCCTGCTACTGTTACGACATGTTACTGTTACGAGCTACTTCAGTTACGGCATGTTTCTGTTATGGCCCATTAGGCCTGTTACATTTATGGCCTGCTACCACATGCGCATTGGCCCATTACATTTATGGCCTTTTAAAGTTTCAGCAATTCTGAAGCCCATGCCAATATCATAAAACATGTAGAATAATCCAGCATTTTTTTACTGTTCATCGTCAGCCGAATACAGTACGGTATTGTTCCCTAATCAACCTGTCTGGCATAGTTACTGTAACGACTACCGCAATGTGTGGACGGCATCAACTAAATGCCTACATGGCCTAGGCGAGTGATCTAGATATTACATCTGCTGCAAACTTCTTAAAATTATTACATATTATCAACTCAGGGGAAAGAAAAATCGACATTTTAGTTGACAATCAAGTTGATAGAAGAGTCCTCAATTTGCTTTCTCAACCGATCACCTGCATCTTCCATTGAGTGTGACAGCTACATTGGAGGAGACATGATCTTGCTGCCCCCTTTTTGGTGGGGCTAGCAATAATTGCACTCTGAAACTAAGTAATAACAAGTTAATACATCAAGCAAGACAAACTACTCATCTGACTGATATGACATGAGCTATGAACTAGAGTTTACAACTGGTCAATGGTTCAATTATTAACCAACACATCAAACAGACATGACAAGCAATCACACATTAAACAAGTGTGACTACCGTGAAATGAGCAATCAAACAATGTGTGTGTGTGGCTTAGAATTTCAGCAGATATAAACTAGCCAGGTCATTTTGAACAAATATATATGGAAGCAGTTCTATACCCTAAAATGCAAGAGACGTGGGGTTACTCGGAATTTGCGTTGAGCCACAAAATGGCATGCAGTTACTATCATAGCGAAGAATGAACCAGATAGAAATTATAACCGCATCATACGAGAACCTATAGAGCAGGAATGCAAACCATGAATGAACTATATATTGTAGAGGATAGTTATGTGGTGACTTAGGACGAACCAGACCCAGAACCAGATGCAAGATATAATGTCGTCGCTCGTGAACCTATAGAACAGGACAAACAAGCATTACACAAGTGTGCCTAAAATGAAATGAGCAATCAAAGAAAGTGTTTCTTAGAATTTCAGCAAATATATATGGAAGCAGTGGCATCTCCTAGAATGCATAGAGTCGTTGGGTGACTCAGAATTTGCGGTGAGCTATACAATGTCAAGTAGTTACTGTCATAGATAAAAATCAACCAGATAGAAATTATAATGGCATCAAGAGAAATTCTAGAGCAGGAATGCAAACCACGAGTGAACTACATAGTAGAGGACAGTTATGTTGTTGCTCAGGATGAACCAGCACCAGATAAGGAAGTAATGGCATCCCTTGTGAACCTGTAGAATAGGCTATGCAAACCAACATGTTCATTGTTCCATTTTGAGCTCTATGCAAGAAAAGGGAAATAGTTAGTGATGCAGCTTTTGAAGAACCAGATGGCATTATGGCAACAACAACAAAATTATAATCGAACTAGTACGAAGAGTTTAAACGGCTACTATAGGATAGCAGAACGATGCCAAGGAGGAAATAATAGCAGGAACTAATCTCAGGACGAACCAGATAGATTCAGCAACTGTAGAGCAAGGAATCCACACTAATATTTTCCACTGACTACAGATTTTGCAAGAATTACACGGTAGCAAGCAATTACTGTTGTATGGAGTAGCTAAGAACATGTGCATGGCAAAATAACAAACATGTGCATGACTTGAAATTTGTACAGCAGCGAATGCAAACCAGCATGTCAAATGACCTTGCATGTACTAGCACGAAGAACAGACGTGCCTAGTGACTTGTATGTACTAGCACGATTACAAAAATGCAGTTCACTGCGACAGGCTTGAACCTACTATACAGCTGACAAAACAAAAACGGGTTGGAGATTAGGTTAACCTTGGTCGGAGAGGAGTCTAAGCATCATCGGTACCGTGCGAGTGACGTCCAGGTCACCGAGGGTGTTGCGGTTCCGGTGGCTGTTGTTGTCAGGGAAGCAGATCTTGGGCGGTCGATGCCAGCATGAACGCGGTGGACGATAGCGTCGATGAGGCAGATCTGGTGCAGTGACCACCGATGGCCGTGCAACTGGTATGGAGCGGTGGACATGGAATTCCTTGAACTAGATCATGTCCGGTGGACAATGGTGAAGCGGATCCGGTACGGTTTGGTAGCTTTCGGCAGTGAGGAAGCAGAGCTTGGGCGGTCGATGATGCCATCGGCATGGTGAATGACACTGCAGCTCCGATGCAGTGGCAGAGAGACCCGGTGAACTAGATCTGGTGGGTGAGCATCGGTGAAGCGGCTCCGCAGCGGCGCACGAGACCAGAGATCAAGCCGGTACGCGCGGTGGCCGTGGAGGCGACAGAGGAGCTTGGGATTTTTGGGAGGGTCAGCGGTAAAAACTGAGCGAATCGGGACCGTAGTATAGGTGAATAGCAATATAATTATGATCATGCCCCCCGAGGTACTGACTTTAGCATGCCCATCTATCGTCTGAACAATGGGTAGAACATGAAATTTAAAGACAAAAGTTTTTGAAACAGAGGGGGGCGAAATGCTTCAAGGTTGGTGTGTGATATTGCCGCTCGATTGAGATTTGAATTTGGCCCACGTCCAGCTAATAATAATAGAAAAATGGTACTATCCGGTGGGAGATTTTGGCTCAAAGGTTTTGAATCGGTGGGGCGGGAAATGCTTCAAGGTTGGTGGGTGATTTTGCCGCTCGATTCAGATTTTGAATTTGGCTAGCGTCCATCTAGTGATAGAAAAAGGTAGTATACCGTAACCTAACTATCCAGGAATTCAAGGCCGAGAGTCACATCAACTGATCATCCATATCCATACTAGTAAAAGGCACGTGACACAATTTCCATACCACTATATAGTGCACGAATAACTTCGAACATCGGCAGTTGGATATAGATTGGCAAAACCCGACATTGTTGACCATTGGATCTATTTCAGTACATTTGATTATGTCATGTCTAGCATATAGAAGATCCCATTATTGTTGGCCTCTAGCACCATGAATATACTATGCATAGAAAGTACAGAGAACATGGTTTTGAATGCCACAAGCCAAGTTTCCAAATATAGTGTACAATGTTTTAGTATGATTCCCAAGTTTTATGAGTTTTCAAAGCTTCCGAGCTAACTCGGACCACTCAAATGACTTTATGTCTCAATTAACAAAATCATGTCATATTTGAACTAGAAGCTCTAGAAAGTTGTAGATGTCTATCGAAGTTCTACAAAAAGCTTTTGGTGGTATGCATCAGGTAGTTAATATATCGAAAATAATCGAGAGTTTTGACAAATTCAACTTCCTGCTAAGAATTTGTATCTTGACAATTTTGAACCTGTTTTGAAACAATCACATGTAATAAAGAAAAATAGAAAAACAAATATTTACGCATGGCATCCTATCACGTCACGTGTACAGCCTGCCAGGAAACTGATAACCATGGGATTTGACATCTTCTGGAAACCAGCCACGCCATATTTTCCCACCATGTATGAATATTACTAGGTTTCAACCCTGATGACCAAAAACATTCATGGCCATATCGACATCATAGTTAATGTACTGCTCCCACATTAATTTGGTATATGGGTGCATCTTGGCATAGTAGGAAATGTTGCCGGTGGGAGTGTCAACATTGGGCCTATTTTTTTAACAGGCAAGGGATGAGTTTTCTCTTTTTCTCCAAACACACTCCTTCATTGGAGCAAGCAAGACTGACGATTAAGTCTGCATTTGTGTTCATACCTCGTTCTTACATCAATGCATGTGTGACCAACATATATGCAACCCAAGAAGCCCATGCCTCATCTAGATTGAGAAGGCCATGTTTCAAAAGAAAAGCAAAACAATCTACTGCCATTGATCAAAACAAGTACCATTACAAGAGTATTAGTTCTACAAAATACTTTAATAATAGCAACATCAGCATATTTGACAGATTCGGTAGCTTTTGAAAGATTCAGCGGTACAGGCCATATTCTGCACTCGATCTAAACAATTCCTAGTACATAGGAATTACTACAAAATATATTAGCAGTTGCAAAACTCCATACAAAATACTCGGTAGAAGTATAAAACTACTCTTAGTAGAACCTTAATCTAGCTAGGAACAATTACATGTCCCATCATATACTCCAAACATGCATGAGAGAATGAGAGAGGTCAGAATCACCACAAGATCTGTATGCCAACGATTTAGCGTGTCCAGGTCATGGCCGCGTAGCACTTGCTTTCCCGCCTGGCACGCTTCTCGCGTTTTACCGTCGTCTGTGGATCCTCGTAATAGGATTTCGCCTATTCACCCTTAGCAAGATAGATGTAAAATTCATGGATCTTTCCAGCCATTTCCACCACTCCGATTGCGAAAGGAATCTGCTACTAAAATAAATAAAGTAATTAATATTAGAATAGAGGGACTAGAAAATTACATATACATTCATATTAGGATCATCAGGAGAATATTAAGATGTGATATCTCACAATGAGTTGATGTCGTTGTCGATCCAACATTGGAACTCCACGAGGAACTCCGACCAACAATTGAGGAGCTTGAAAATAAGTCCCCGCTACCGATAGGTAATGGTTGAGCGCCTCCAGCGTGGCTTCGGCCGGCGGCTGCCCAATCTTTGGCTTAGAATCAAACTCGAGCACATAGAACCCACAAAAATAAACCAATGATGATATCCTCACCTCGTAGTCCTCCAATTCCCACGCCGCGGACCTTATGCGGCTGATGGATAGGACAATCTCCGTGTTGTGCCCATCAATCTTGCCGATGAACAACGTGCCCATCTTCCCGATGCCGATGACATTTGTTCTCCGTGAGCACCTTGCAGGCACCGGCTTAGACGGGTCCCATTGGTTGACGCTATAGAGGACTGTGGGCACCTCGATCGAGTGGGTGGATATGAGGTGTAGATACAATGTTAATTTGTTGCCCACCCAGTTGTATCCTGGCTCCGTGCAGATAAATGGGCTATGGATGCAGGAGATCATGTGGGCACAGAGTTCATTGAAGGAGACCACTTCCAGGCAGTTGTAGTTTGGGCAGTTGTATCCTTCTCCGTTGACGACTTGGCGATGTATCTCCTTGGAGCATGCGGCTAGCTGGACGGTGCTTTTAGCGTCAAGACGCTTAGCAATTTGGTTGACGATGTTGTCGCCGACCTTGTTAAAGCCACTACACCGCCGGCTCTCCCTCGAACCTCTCAAAATTTTGTACAGACGATCCGCCATCGTGTCGAGGAGGATTGGGAGCGAGGGTGGATCTATATAGAAATGTTTGGGTTTTTTGGAGGAGAGGGGTGGTGGTCTGGAAGGAGAGATGCACCGGGCGAGATGGCAAGGAAAATACGATCAGCGCGGTGGAGAGGATCCCAAATGCGTCCAGGTAGCGTCGGCGAGTGTGGATAAACTAAACGGAGATGGGGAAGATGCGATGGCTCTTTGAAAGAGGTTTTTTCTTTTCTGATAATAAATTAACCATGTCACCTCCTGGCGCAGTATAGTCTCATCATGTCGGTTTGACTAGACACATTATTTATTTACAGGTCCTACTGTAGTACCGTTTGCATAAGTAGGAGTATTAGGTAGGAGTATTACTCTACCTCCGTCCCTAGGAATAATAAGGCGTCCTTGTTTTGGGTGTTTTTTCTTTGACCAAGATTTACTCTAAATATATAGTATAAAGAATGTTGGTAGAAAATTAGCATTATTGGAAAGTTTTACTCTACATCCAATAGTATGAGTACTAACTTTACACAAATTAATCAAGTGTATTAGTTACTCTTTTTATTCGGTCAAATTTTACACAATGTAATCAAGTATGTATCTTCTCGGTACTCCCGCGCACACCTGCTAGTTGATCTCTCCCTCGTCCATAGTGTGGCGCTCAGCACATGTGCCATGGTTAGGGTTGCGAGCGGGATCCCGTGAAAGTCCCGCCTCTAGTTCATTTTGAAGTTTCTATAGGAGTACGTCAAAATGAACTAGAAGTGGAACTTCTGCGGGATGCCGCTTTCAACTCTAACATTGGTATGACGGCTCTGTGTCTGTCTATCATGTGTTTATCGGCTACGTTGTGTTGGTGTGCATATGAAGGAACCACTTTGGACGTTGGGTTGGGGCGGCGACAAAAAAGTAGTCGCGGATCAAACTTCTCGGGTTTCAATTTTTTCACTTGCTTCGTCCCAAACATCGCATGGAAGGTTATTACTGTTAGGTCCGCGGCATAGAAAACAAAAAATTTCCTACGATGAGAACTACACGCCAAGATCTATATACTAGGTACAGAGCAACGGGTGGACATACATCCATCGAGAACTTACCCTCGAAGACAATGAGTTTTGTTAACGAGTAAGAACTCGTGGTTGATGTAGTCGTACACTTGCCGATCTCAAGATCGAGTGGAAGTCCGAGCGCCGCAAATCAGCAGCGCATCCGTACTCGTACACACGTTCAAGCCACCGGACAACCTCGACCTCCTCGCTCCAGCGATCCAGCGGAAGCAACAACTCCTTCCAGACGACATGCCATCGGGAACATGTATCTCGCTAATCCGAGACCATGGGGGAATAATTCTAGAGGGGGAGAGAGATCCTTCACGAGGAGGTGTGAGGAAGAAGGAGGGAGAGGGTGGCCTTTTATAGGAGGAGGGGGTGCCCCTCTCTCCATGGCCGGCGCATGGGGGTGACTCCTCACCTCCCCCATTCATGTGGTGGTAACCCCTCCACATTAAAATGCCTCTTCACATTCCCTTTTAAAGTCCCCACTTTAAATGCATTAAAATTCTCCAAGTTTAATGCTCTCTCATTTAATAAAACTCTTTTACTAAATTTATTCATATTTTGTTAATTACTTTAATTAACAAACATTCACATATAAACCCTTGCAATATTTCAATATCACATGCAGAACCACTTTCTGCAATTTCACCCGAAACAATTCCTGCGCTTTGCAATTCTTTCGTCTGAAACATATGTGCTCCAAAATGGTGTCTGGTAACTCTTAAGTGTGTCACCCTATGGTTCGCGAATAATGCAGACATGATTGAGAGTCCTCTCAGATCAATAATCAGAAGCGGGACCTGGAGATCCATACTGATTCCTGCATATTCAACAATGACTTCTGTGATCATGAGAACCTTTAACGTTAGTAACTAAATCTCTTTGTCTCGCGATATATTACATGTCCGAGATTCGATCATTGGTATATCCATACCTAGTTTGATCTTGTTGCCGACATGCACTCTTTTCTCGTTCCCGTGATATAACATTCTAGTGATCACATCACTTGCTTGCAAGCTATCTCAATGTGATATCACCGAGAGGGCCCAGAGTATATCTATCCGTCATCGGGATTGACAAATTCCACTCTTGATCCATGAGCCTCAACGTAACACCTTCATAGCACCGAACCCATATTTATAGTCACCCTGTTACGGCGTGACGTTTGATGTTATCAAGATACTCCTCCGGTGTTAGCAATTAACATGATCTCATGGTCTAAGGATAAAGATTACTTCGTATGATGTTATAGCAATATAAACATAATGACTTTGATTGTAATGCTATACTTCGGATGAATGTTCATCACATCATTCCACCAATGTTGTGACCTTGTTATTAACAACATCCAATGTCCATGATCAGGAAACCTTGATCATCTTGTTAATCAACAAGCTAGTCTATAAGAGAGGCATAACTAGGAACCCTTTTTGTTTATTAAACACACATGTATTGACGTTTCCGATCAATACAATTATAGCATGCAAAATAAACATTTATCAGAAACATGGAATAAGATAATAACCACTTTATTATTGCCTCTCGCGCATATTCCCTTCAGTCTCCCACTTGCACTAGAGTCAATAATCTAGTTTGAAAAACTTTGCATATTGAATACCTATGGCTTTATGGTGTTGCATATACGCGATGGCTAGTGGTTAACATAATCTCCGGATCTGACAGCTTCAGGTCTGTGTGTATTTGCATGTCTTTGTGTCTCTACGCATCACTCATTCTCAAATGAGATGGCATTGTATAAATTTGGTCCTTTGGTGAGACCTTTAGTTCGTTCGGGTTAAAATATGTTGATATTATTGTCACAAAATATATCTTCATAGTATTAGCCCACTTTGAACCACACCTAGTTTGATAACAAACTACTTAACACAAATGCCCTCCTTTGCTGCTACTATAGCAGTTATATACTTAGCCTTTTGTTGTAGTATCTATCATAATGTCTCAACTTTGGAACTCATCCAAATCCATCATGGAACATCCTTTCCATTACATTGTGCCAAACATAGTCTAAATTGAGATAAATTTAATTTGTATCTTGTGACAAAAATAGTATCAATGTAACACTTTACAATGAACTACCTTTAACTATTTGTCACTTATACATGATATACTCTTAGTTCTGCCAAAGCTCATAAGAATATCTTTACTATCGTCCAATGATCATCTTATGAATCATTCTGGTATATGCTCATAACATTTAGAGCATAGGTCATTTTGGATATATACATATCATGGTATAAAAAAATTCATGTGATTTTACTCACCAAGTGTTGAAACAATTGAATCTTGATACAATTCTTTCCATGCAGAAAGAACCTTTCTTGTTGTTTCTATATTGAACCCTTTCAATATCTCATAGATGTATGTCTGGCACAACCATATTAGCGTCTTAATCTATCCATATAGATATTGATGCCAAATACTCTGGGTTTGCCCAAGTCTTTCATCGAAATCTTATTTTAATGAAATTCTTAACTTGTGTCAATACAAGATACATCATTTCCAATCAACAATATGTCCTCTACATAATGTATTAGAAATATGTCTTAGCGCTCCCACTTAATTTCTTGCAAATGCAAGCATCTTCATCATCTCCGATGAATTTAAACTCTTTTAACAGTTTCATCATGGTGAAGGTTCCAACTCCGCTATGCTTACTTCAACTATTGAAGTTTGCATGCCCTTTTAGCACCCTTTGAATTAACAAAACCCTTTGGACCATGTCATGTACACGTCCTAGGTAACCGTTCTATTAGAAGAACCTTGTTTTGTTTATTCAACTACCATATACCAAATTATATGTAGTGGTTGCTACATTAATCCGTCAAGACTATATATCGCTATGAAAGATCAAATCTTGGCATAGTCAACTACTTGAACATTGTCGTAAACTTCTTTCCAACATGTCGACTATTTCATAGATATTAAACATCCATTTCTATTTCTTTATAGATCCAAACACGACCGATAGGCTTCACGCCTTTCTAGAGGGTCTTCCAAGTTCAGAAACTTGATTTCTCGTGTATGGATACTATCACGGATTCTATGACTTCTAGTCATTTTATGGAGTCAGGGCCCATCATCGCTTCTTTGCATGTAGTCGGTTCATCATTGTCAAAACAATAACGACTTGCTTATCAAATCACACTATTTCATTCTTACCGATCCACACTGTTCAATAGGAACTCTAATCTCCGAGATCACACCCTTTGTAATCACGGGAGCCATGAGCATTGTGGCTGCCACCGGGACACTTTCCGGCGCTGTGCTACTTAACACATATAGCTAAGGTTCAACAACCTTATCAAAGTTCTATTGTCCTCCCACTTAAATTTTCACGAAAAATTCCTTCTCAAGAAACTTGACGTTCCAAGTAACAAACTCTTTTGTCCTCGGTGTTATGGAGAAATTTCCAACAGATTCTTTGGGATAACCTACAAAGACATGCTTATCCGACTTTGGTTGTAAACATTTTACTTATGCATAGCATACCAAAATTTAATAAAAGACAATTCGGGTTTTATCCCAAACCATAACTTATATGGTGTCATTTCAACGGATCATGATGGTGCTCTTTTCAGTGTAAAAGCGGTAGTCTCTAAAGCTTCAATCCTTAAAACATAATGGCAGTTTTATAAATGTCACCTTTGATCTTACCATGTCAAACATGGTTTGATTTCATCTCTCGAATATGCCATACTCCTATGGTTTATCGGGAAACACAAATCATAGAACAATTCCTCAAATCTTAGGTGTTTTGCTAAACCTGTAACTCAAATATCTTCCTGTATGATCAAATCATAAACTCTTTATTTTCTTGTTACAATGATTTTCCACTTCATCTTGAAAGTCTTTGAACAATTTTTCAAATGTTTCATACTTCTTCCTTATTAAGTAAATATATAGATATATTCACTTAAATTTCTGGAGAAAGCATATGAAGCAAAAGGATCCATCGCATATGGCTACACATAATGGACTATATACATCAACATGCATAATATCCAATAAGTTAGTCATATGTTCCTCTTTGGCCTATGGACGGAGTTTCAATTATCTCGAGGAAAGTTTCACCAGCGTCAATTGATCAAAATCAAAAGACTCCAAAATTCCATAAACATGGAGTTTCTTCATGTTTTCTTTCCAATATAATTTAAACAGCGATGTTACTTCATAAGTGATCTTTCAATCATTTGTCTTGCGACATTTTAGCAATAGTGTTTATGGATGTGATTTCTCCCACTAGACTTGTAAAAGTTCATCCATCCTTTATGGAATACGGTAATTATTTTAACAACCATTGTTCTCATAATATCGGAACAAAATAACAATTATTAAAACAAATCTTGAAGGCTAGGTTTGACGACAACGAAAAACACATTAACACTTTATTTGTTTTTGATGAACATCATAACTTATTCTCTTGCCAGTTTCTTAGGCCATTGCGGTTCATGAATTGCGTTGTCCTGTATGACACTTCATACCAACCAATTCGGTATCCAATACCGGTATCCAATAACTAAGAACCACATTGTTTAACAAGCAAGGAATACAACCATAACATGTATATCTTCTATATACCTAGGCTGGACATTTCCAACTTTTTATTTTCTGCCAAATATTTTATAGATTCTCTTTCAGCAATTCCTTTTCCTTTTAAAAGAATCTATCAACATCAATTGTGGTGTCATTCACATGACACATAGTACAAAGCATATATAGTCAAATACTAATACCTTTGGACTTGCACTTTGAAGTGGATCACCATCATCAAATATTTGGTGTTCTTTCAAAAAAACATTCTTTAGTAATATTTTAGTGTAGTAAACATTTTACTTACATATTCTATTCATCCTCATCATGACAACTTGCATGATCAAGCTACTATAGCCTATAAGGAAGAATCGTGAGTATAATATCAGTTCCCAAAATCTTTTTGGTAGATTAGGACGCATAGCGTCTCTAACCTTCACAAATTCTCATATAATATGAGAACATGTATTTTGCTAAATTATACTCTAACATAATGCAACCAAAAACATAGTTTCAAATATCACAATATCTTTCACACATGATGGTTTCTGAAACAATTCTTTCAGCTCCAATATAATCTTGATATTAAAACAACTTTTGAATATCAATAATCATGGAGGCAAACATGATACTTTAGATACTAACATTGGAATTCTTACTCTTGATTTAATACTACTTATTAAACTTCATGGAGTAAATAGAGTTTGCTGAAAGTTTGCAATAGGACTTCTAAACTTTTAAATTGACATTCAAAACAATACGATACCAGTTCGTAAAGTAAATATCTAGAATTATATAGTTCTATTATCTCAATTAAAACTAAGCATAAGGTAGTAAACAGATGCCAATGACTACAACAAATTATGCAAATTCACTTTGATTTAGTTTATGACAAATTTAGTTCTACTAATCCAAATTAGAAATAAACTCCCACTCAAAAACGACATCCCTCGTGCCATTTTGGTGATTACATGAACCAAATCCACTACACCAAGTCCGGTCATCACGTGAGTTGATGTAGCTTCAAAGGAGAGCATCTATATGGGCATCATATCAACTATATGACTCATGCTTAACCTTTCGGTCCATGTTCCGAGGCCATGTCTATACATGCTAGGCTCGCCAAGTAAGAACCTTAGTATTCGCGTGTGTAAAACTGTCTTACACCCGTTGTATGAAAGCGTAGAGTCGAGTACACCCGATCATCACGTGATGTCTCGTAACACGATCCATAGAAAGGTGCATACTCAAGGAAGAACACATTTTATCTTGATATCTAAATGAGGTATCATCTTACAATGCTACCAAAAGCGCCAAACTAGCAGTATAAGATGCTAAAATCTAATGTGTAAAGTGAGATGATATGGTCCATGCATTTGATCTTTATCATTTGCATCGTGGTATGATATCCATCATTCCTTTGTGTGTAAGGCCAAGGTCTATGGAACTTACACATTGAATGTGTTGTAAGAGTATCTATCATACATCTACTTACAATAATACCATATCAAGACACTAGCCCAGCAACGATCTAAACTAGACGCCTCTAATTTATCAATTGCAAGTTTTACGTGGCTTAGGGTTTTCGGAGATAGAACCGTTCTTATCTACGAACATGGAACCACAACGAGGATAACCAAGTTATTAGCAACTCGTTGTAAATTAGATATTGACTATAGTAGGAGAGACAGATACCCACCAGCCACTTATGCAAAACTAGTTGCATGTCAGTCGTGGAACCGGTCTCATGTACGATGACATGTAAGGTTGGTCCGGGCCGCTTCATCCCACTATGCCACCAATATCCAAAGTACACATAAGAAGAAATAACATGATCATCACTGCCCACATACTCTTATGTGTTCTACCCGTGCAAAGCACCTACGCATAGATCAGGCTCTGATACCACTGTTGGGTCCGCAGCATAGAAAACAAAAAAATTCCTACGATAAGAACTACACACCAAGATCTATCTACTAGGTACAGAGCAACGGGTGGACATACATCCATCGAGAACTTACCCTCAAAAACAACGAGTTTTGTTAACGAGTAGGAACTTGTGGTTGATGTAGTCGTACACTTGCCGATCTCAAGATCGAGTGGAAGTCCGAGCGCCGCAAATCAGTAGCGCATCCATACTCGCACACACGTTCAAGCCACCGGACAACCTCCACCTCCTCGCTCCAGCGATCCAGCAGAAGCAGCAACTCCTTCCAGACGAAATGCCACCGGGAACATGTATCTCGCTAATCCGAGACCATGGGGCAATAATTCTAGAGGGGGAGAGAGATCCTTCACGAGGAGGTGTGAGGAAGAAGGAGGGAGAGGGTGGCCTTTTATAGGAGGAGGGGGTTCCCCTCTCTCCATGGCCGGCGCATGGGGGGTGACTCCTCACCTCCCCCATTCATGTGGTCGTAACCCCTCCACATTAAAATGCCTCTTCACATTCCCTTTTAAAGTCCCCACTTTAAATGCATTAAAATTCTCCAAGTTTAATGCTCTCTCATTTAATAAAACTCTTTTATTAAATTTATTCAGAATTTTGTTAATTACTTTAATTAACAAACATTCATATATAACCCCTTGCAATATTTCAATATCACATGCAGAACCACTTTCTGCAATTTCACCCGAAACAATTTCCGGTTTCTATCGAAACAATTCCTGCGCTTTGCAATTCTTTCGTCTGAAACATATGTGCTCCAAAATGGTGTCGGGTAACTCTTAAGTGTGTCACCCTACGGTACGCGAATAATGTAGACATGATTGAGACTCCTCTCAGGTCAATAATCAGAAGCAGGACCTGGAGATCCATACTGACTCCTGCATATTCAACGATGACTTCTGTGATCGTGAGAACCTTTAATGCTAGTAACTAAATCCCTTTGTCTCGCGATATATTACATGTCCGATATTCCATCGTTGGTATCTCCATACCTAGTTTGATCTTATTGCCGACATGCACTCTTTTCTCGTTCCCGTGATATAACATTCTAGTGATCACATCACTTGCTTGCAAGCTATCTCAATGTGATATCACCGAGAGGGCCTAGAGTATATCTATCCATCATTGGGATTGACAAATTCCACTCTTGATCCATGAGCCTCAACATAACACCTTTGTAGCACCGAACCCATCTTTATAGTCACCCTGTTACGGTGTGACATTTGATGTTATCAAGATACTCTTCCGGTGTTAGCAATTAACATGATCTCATGGTCTAAGGATAAAGATTACTTCGTATGATATTATAGCAATATAAACATAATGACTTTGATCGTAATGCTATACTTCGGATGAATGTTCATCACATCATTCCACCAATGTTGTGACCTTGTTATTAAAACAGCCAATGTCCATGATCAGGAAACCTTGATCATCTTGTTAATCAACAAGCTAGTCTATAAGAGAGGCATAACTAGTAACACTTTTTGTTTATTAAACACACATGTATTGACGTTTCCGATCAATACAATTATAGCATGCAAAATAAACATTTATCAGAAACATGGAATAAGCTAGTCCCGATTGATTTTCCATGCTTATTTTCAGGCCCCTTTATACTAAAACAAGGGTAAGGTGTTATTTTCTCATTTTTGAGGTCCTTGATGTAACATGTACACTTCCACTAACCATGTTAAGTTGCTAACCGAAGCATCTCGCTCCTTCTCGGCCAAACCTAGTTTAAAAAAGGTGCCACCGCACCACATTTCAGACAAAGTGGACCATGCTTTCTTATAACTTCCTTGTTTTAGAATTGTTGAATCTTCCTAGCTAGGTAACTTCCCCCACTTAGAAGACTTTATGCTGATTTAAAGAAATTATGTTAGATATGAACTACTCCCTCCAATCGATATTACTTGTCGCGGAAATGGATGTATCTAGTCATGTTTTAGTGTAGACACATCCAATCTAGGGACAACTAATATGAGCCAGAGGTATAGCCGGACCTCTAGGGGCATCACCAGCTCATAGAGTCTTCGGGAACTCACCATGGTTATAGCTTGCCCTAGTTGGAGGCTTAACGGAGGTGGAGTCAGCCCCGGGGGATCATGTAGACATATGGGGTCGCGGAGAGGGCAGCGATTGGCTTGGATCTTAGACTGGGCCCCATACCAAGGAAGTGTGGACAAGATCACGGCTTGGTTCAACAAGGCTAAGGTCTCTTATGGGAAAAGTGGTGCACCTCTGCTGAGTGTAAGAATTGTGACATGTTACTCCCTGTTCCGGGAAGGAGCTATGGACGCGGCAAGAAAGGAACCCCATGAAGGTTCTGGTCAACTTGTGAAGGCTGTCGGACATAGTTTTCAGAATAAAAGCAACCTTTGAAGAAATGTTTATGAAAACCTGCATTGCCTACGACCTATGGTCTGTGGCTGTAGAGATGGTGCATCATACACTCCTTTTTAGTGAACTTGCTGAGTACGCTCGTACTCAACCGTACCTTCTTAACCCTTGCTAGGTTCTAAGCTAATGAAGACGATGTCAACATCAATGTCTGCTCAAGAAACCATCATCGACAGCTCAAGTTCTTCAATAAAGTCAATGAAGTCCACAGATACATCGACTTAAGTGAAGACGAAGTCCCTAAGTAGATAGGAGTAGATACTCTAGCCATAAAACCTACTTCTATAGAACATTGCAATAGCTGCAATGGCACGCCTGATAGTATAGATGCTAGTCTTAGTTACTAGATAGTTCTGAGTTATTACTTCTGGTTCTTCTTTGTAAGAAGTTTCTTTCTCTCTCTTTAACCTAGAGTGTTCTCTGGATCTTTTGTAAAGAGTTGAGTTGTAATCTATAGTCATGTCTTGGACCTGATGTGTTTCTATTGTACCACTCTGATGGATGTAATACTAGTGAACGGTGTTTCATTGGTGTTGTGTCAACGACTATAGTGTACTACATCATGCAGTGGTATGCTGGGTCACCGCACTCTAGCAACGCTCACATGCCAGACCTAGGTATGCTAGGAGCAGTGGATTAGGTGTATAAGGCTACGATAGGGAAACTATGTAGCAGATAGGTAACTCTAGCTAATGACAAAAGACCACATTGGAATCATGTGCAATATAGCGCGGAAGTAGATACTTTATAAAACATAGGTTCAGAATGAGAGGCTACACTTGCCTTGTCCTTCATTAGACAGATATGGATCCTTGTTGTCGTTGACTTCGGTCTCGTGCTCGGATCCTATTGTGAAGAAGCAATACCGGAAAGAAAGGCAACAATCAACATCTTGAACCATGTAATGCACAAGCACATGAATGATATGTCAGATTAAAGTTATCATGGCAACCCTAGGATTAACATCGATTTAAATGGGTTTAGAGTGCCAAGGGTTTGGCATTCCATAGATCCTATATGCAATTAGAGGGGGTTCGATGTTCCTCTAAACTAACTAGGGTTTAGGTTGATCAACAATTCATGATTATATTTTTAAAGTGTAGATCTTATTTTTCTGATCAATTTGATATATTATTCATATTTTTTTGATTAAATATGAATTAGTTATGAATCTTATAAGATTATAACAATTTCTGCCTTATTAAAATCATTTCTGAAAATAAAAAAACCTTTTGACGTCAGCCTGACGTCATCCAACTCTAACCCTAAACTTTGTGCACCGCAGAGGCATCAACTCCCTGAGGCTGACGGGAGGGCCCAGGTCACACTAGGTCCACCCTGTGGCTACACGACGGCCATGTCGAACTCACCGGTCGGCGCGTCGGACGGTGGTCGTTGCCAGCGACATGGGCCACCCCAGCTGTCGTGGTGGTGTCACGGCAGATGCCATGGATAGGCTAAAGGTGGGGACTAATACACGCTAGGGGAATCCAGGGAGGGATAGTGGAGTGATTCTCCACACAGAAGTTTGTATTGCTATATCTCCAAGATTACAAGTGCTCCTTGAGATGTATTGGCGAGAGGAGGAAGAAGGAGCTCTCTTACTCTTGCCTACTATTTTTCCCTAGAACCCTAGATCAACTAGCACTATGGCCTCAAAGAACTCAACTAGTGACTATGGAATCACCAAAACCCACTAGAGTTCAACCCACCCCTACCAGAAACCCATCCCCCCTTATATAGAGGAAGTTCGGTCCCTGCCTAGGGCATACGTGGAGGCATATTCCTAAGAATATGCCCCCTCCCAAAGTGGTAACCCGACCGGGGTGCTTTTCCCCCGTGTCACACATGCTTTAGCGACGTAAGCCTCTGCGGCGCCCGCGTCAGCCGACATGGGCGTCGTCACCCTTGTCGGCCATGACCCGGTGGTCCTGCCCTTGCTTTCTCCGCTCATGCAGTGCGTACCGGACCTTCTTTTTTGACCAGAGAGATTCCTTCCTTCTCCCAGAAGCTAAGCAAGGACCCGGATCATATTAGATCCGGCCACACCTGTTCCTGCATATAAGTTAGACAAGCACTTCCGACTTACTCCTTAAGTCGGATGAGACAATGTTAGGCGACCCCCCTGGTCCGAGTTATTCCGTGATCCGGCCTGCCTTGAGGTGACCCGGCCAGCATCCGCTTTGACCTTGCCAAACCTCGGCTAACTCGGCCCTTATACCCCGGAGTGACCCTACCCGGGGGTATCCCCCCAACACCAGCAAGCACGTTTAGGCGCACTGGAGAGAGAGCTCGTCGAGGCAAACCACACAGAGGTGGCGCCACCCCTTTATGGTCACCGGAGTAAGCGGCGTGGCGGTGAACTGCGGCGGTAAGCGGCAGCGCGCGACGTGAGGATGCTTCAGACCAAGCCAGGAAGCGTGGAGAGGACGGGGAGACGCCTGAGCTCACCGTGAAGTTGGCTGTGCAGGCGGCAAGGCACGAGGCAGGCCGGAGCCGATTCAACCGATGAGGAGTAAGAAATAGCGAGGAGGACGGCGGAGCTCGTCGGTGTCGGGGAAGAAGCGCTCGATGCGGGCGTCTGGGAGCACCTGGGGTCGATTCAACTGGTGAGGAGTAAGCAGGCGTCGAGGCAGAGCGTCCGGTGTGGTCAGCTGGGCTCGGGGGGCAGGAACAGCGGCTAGATGGCGTCCATGGCGGCTAGGGTTCGAGATCTCTCGGCGATGGCGAGAGAGAGAGAGAGAGAGGGATCTTGGGCAAGTGAGAGGATAGGGAGAAGGGAGAGCACGTCTCGGCAGTCTTATCCCCGTCTCCACGTTGGTGGACGGGCGGGAATCGCGGTGCGGAGGTCGACATCGACGACGGCGGCACGCGGCTGCTTCCAGCTGGAGAAGACGAAGAACATTTTGCGAAACCCCCCTAGAAAAGCGAAAAATCAACCCGCGGTCCAAAACTGGTGATCCAGGGGCTGGGTTTTGCAGGAAAACCCTTGGGTTTTATTAAAACCTGTCTTTTTATATAAAAAGGCATATTTATATGATTTTGAGGCCTTTTAAAAATAGAGAAAAGGCAGGAACCTTTTGGTAAATACTAGAGCAACCCAAATTTTGAATTTGGGCACATTTTTTAAACCATTTGTAAACAAACTAAGGTTTTTCACTTGCACTTGTTCATACATATAGCTCACATGCATAGATTTTATTGATTTGAACACATGCATGCAATGCTTAAGTACTAATTACAAACATTACAAACTTGGGTTGTTATAGCTCTACCCCCTTACAAGAATCTCATCCCGAGATTCCTAGGTTTTAGAAAAGAAGGAAGGATACTTAGATCAAAGACGATCTTCTCGTTCCTAGGTTGCTTTATCGTCAGAGTGATGGGACCACTAAACTTTCAGGAACTTGATGCTTTGACGACGAGTCTTATGCTCGACTTCATCAAGGATATGGATAGGATACTCTCGATAAGTCAGATCCTCTTGAAGGTTAAGCGTTTGGTGATCAACACCACGAATAGGGTCTTTGAAGCAACCCTTGAGTTGAGACACATGGAAGACATCATGCACCTCAGGGAAGTTTGCAGGCAGCTCCAATTGATATGCGAGTTTACCACACTTGGAAAGAACATGGAAAGGACCAACGTAGCGAGGGGCCAGTTTACCTTTGATACTGGAGCGATGGACACCCTTTAATGGAGTGACTCGGAGATAAACTTGGTCACCAACTTTATATTCAACATGTTGATGGTGACGATCATGATACCTCTTCTGGCGAGACTGAGCAGTTTTCAAATGATCTCGTATAATATGAACTTGACTTCTCCTTCCTTGATCATATCTGGTCCAAAGAACTTTCTTTCGCTAGTTTCAGACCAATTCAGAGGAGTACGACATGTTCTTCTGTATAAGAACTGAAAATGTGCCATGTCTATACTGGACTGATAACTGTTGTTGTAGAAGAACTCAGCAAAAGGTAGGCATTTATCCCAGTTCTTGCCAA
This sequence comes from Avena sativa, assembly GCA_916181665.1. Classification (NCBI taxonomy): domain Eukaryota; kingdom Viridiplantae; phylum Streptophyta; class Magnoliopsida; order Poales; family Poaceae; genus Avena; species Avena sativa. Next base: position 368,721,108 of record OV702291.1, on the reverse strand, counting down.
AAGATATGACACATGCTCTAAGCATGTCTTCAAGGATTTGATTCACCCTTTCGGTTTGACCACTTCTGCTAGGATGATAATATGTGCTGAAGGATAGACGAGTTCCCATAGCAGTTTGAAAACGGTCCCAGAACTTTGAAGTGAACAGACTCCCACGATCAGATACTATCTTCTTAGGAACTCCATGAAGAACAACGATTCGGGATATGTAAAGATCGGCTAATTCACTGGCTTGAATGCTCTCTGAAACAGGGAGTAAATGAGCAACCTTGGACATATAATCAACGACTACCCAGATGGCATCATTTCCTTTTTGAGTCTTGGGAAGACGAGTGATAAAATCCATACCAACTTCATCCCATTTCCACTCAAGATTATGGTGCGGTTGAAGGATACCAGCAGGTCTTTGGAGTTCAGCCTTGACACGACGGCAAACGTCACATTCAATGACAAATAGGGTGATAACTTGCTTCATGCTAGACCACCAGAATCTTTGACAAATATCCCGATACATCTTGGTACCTCTAGGGTGTATGGAGAGAGGTGATTCATGAGCCTCTTGGAGAATTATCCGCTTCAGGTCCTACCCATTTGGCACAATCAGACGTGTACCAAAATAAAGGACGCCTTGTTCATTGACGGAGAAACATTTAGCAACTCCGCTACCAATGCTCTCTTTGATGGTTCCAATTTCAGGATTATTCTGTTGAGCAACCTTGATTTCATCCTCTAGAGAAGATTTCACCTCAAGAGTAGAAAGGAATCCATGAGGAACAACTTCAAGATACAGTCAAGTGAATTCCTCATGAAGATAAGGTTGAGCTTGTTTGATCAACAGATTGTTGCAATAAGACTTTCGACTTAGTGCATCAGCAACGACATTGGCTTTGTCGGGTTGATAGTTGAGACCCAAATCATAATCTTTGATGAGTTCCAACCATCTCCTTTGCCTGAGATTCAGATCTGGTTGTGTAAAAAGATACTTCAGACTCTGATGATCCGAGTATAACTCACAACGACTACCGATGAGGTAATGTCGCTATTGCTTGAGAGCATGAACAATAGCTGCAAGCTCGAGATCATGAGTTGGATAGTTATTCTTATTCGGTTTTAGCTGTCAAGAGGCATAGGACACCACATGACCATCTTGCATCAATACACATCCGATACCTTGGTGTGAGGCATCACAAAAGATGACAAAGTTTGTTGGGGATATGCTATATGGGTATCCTCATAGGATGTCACCAATCCGCCTAACGCGGGTGGCCCATAGTTGGTAGCAAGGCCTATGGCCTGCTGGGCGGCCAAGTTAGACGGATCCTGAAGGGAGGCCCATGCCAGATAAAGGAAGGCTACGCAGGAGTCACCAACATACTCGGAGCCTTGGAGTACAAGACACGGAAGACTAGTTCGTATTAGTGTAGTACTCTTTACCTTGTCCGGCAAGGACCTTTCCCTATAAACCCTAGGTCTTGGCGCCTTTATAAGCCGGCCTGTGGGAGCCTTTAGGGCAACGATAACAGACAATCTCTTAGATTGTTGCATACAACACGCAACACCTTGCACAACGAACCTATCTCTGTAACTCGGCGTATTGCTGTTATAGTGATTTATAGCAAGAGTAGAGTTCCGCCACCGTTGTGGGACTTGAACCTCGGTAAGTTGTGTTACCTCGTACCCACCAACTCTCCGCCTTACCCCACGTCTCTAAACATGCACTGTGAGGACCCCTCCATGGTGTACTCGTCGGCAATACCACGACAGTTGGCGCCCACCATGGGGCAGGATGCGCTTCGAGCTCTACACCAGGCGAGGTCCAATCTCTTCGCAGGAATCGGTGATACTATAGCCATCGGTTGCGTTCTCTTCTCCGACAACGTCCCGATCGTCCCTCCATATGAGTTTTGGGTGTCGGCAAAGACGAACCCCACGCGCTGCTCCGTCATCCCCTTCGGAGACATCCACATCTTCATCGGTGAAACTGACTCGGGTCCTAGCTCCCAGGAAGTCAGAAACTCGTCAAGACCCGCACGGACCACCTATGAGCAGGACACGTTCGCGGAAGGATCTGGGACATACCTCACTTTAGAGTATGGTGGCTCAGATTAGGAAATTTCAAGGCCCACCCACACTGCCCTTGTGCAGGATATAAAGGTGGAAGGACCCCGCAAATCCGCTTGGCTTCCCCAAGCATTAGAGATGCGCAGATCACACTTTGTCAGTGTTGTCACCATCTTCGATCTGTCCAGATGCGTTCAAAAGGATGGAGAACCTCCCCGCGAATACCTTGCCAGATGGATGAGGGTGAGGGAAACCCTAGAGGGCTACCGCGCCGACAAGCTCGTGTACCACTTCGTGGAAGGGCTCACGCCTGGAACACTCCTCCGGCATACCCTCCAAAGGTGGCAGGCCGCAGGCCCTCTCACCCTTGGTGAGATGGTTGCCATCGTTAATAAATACTCGGATGCCGATGAATAGGCCATGGCGGCAACCTCCGTCGTAGCCGGAGGAGGAAACAACAACAACAACAGCCCGCCTCCATCACCCTCCACATCCGCCATCGCCAACACCGAGGCCAACTCTGACTCCGTCCTCAACGTCCTTTACGCCGACATCAATATGGATGTCAGTGGCTCGGACGTTAACTCGGAGGAATACGACGCTGTTATGAGGGAGATCGAGAAGGAGGAGTGCGCCGAGAAGACCAACACTTCCCACCAGGTGCTAGTCGCCATTGGGAGCATGGTGGAAGAAGACGGACAGGAATAGGAACGTGAGAGAGCTCCGCCCATGCCAGCGGTCACCAGAGCAGCAACAGCTAAAAAGGCCGTCGAGCCTCCGGCTCCGACCAAGGATCTGCCTCCTCCGGTTACCCGCCCGCCACTGGTGCAGGAACTTACCATGGCCCCTAATACGGCCCAACAATCGAATCAGCCGCCAATGCCACCGTCAACGTCTATAGCTGGCAACCCACTAGCCACTCCCGCCGACAAAGCAATCTATGGCGCACTTCTTGTTGAACCAATCATCGTCGCCCATATCCGGAGTGTTACGGAGCTTGATGAGAAGCGTGTGGAAATCTTGGTGGAGGCCAAATGCATCGCGGAGCAAGGCACTAAGCTGGACGAAGACATGGCTAAGGCGCAACAATCCATGAAGGCGGCAGGAGCTATGGAGGCCGAATACAAGCAATTGCTGTTAAAGCATAAAACAAAGAAGGTGCTAGCTCATGTCGTCCAAGATCCCGGCGTTCGGCGAGGCTTGGGATTTAACGGATCTAAGCCGACAAAAGCCACCCCTTACATTGATTCAGAGGGGAGGCAGGTCATGCCAACTCCCGTTCTCAACATTGCCGTCGCCAAGACCCTCCTGGAGTAGGACAGGTTGCCAGAAGCAATTGCTCAGGTATACGACCTTCTCGCTAAGGCATGCAAGCAACAGGAAAAGGCCGCCTCGCAGAGGCTTGAGTCCAACCCAGAGCTTTGCTAGTCAACCCTGAATAGCCGCAGAAGGCCAAAATCTCCCCGTGACGAAGGATCACGCACGGGCTCTATAGAGCAAAGGCGGAGAGAGGCACGCAACATGACTAATGTTATCCACATATCCTCCAACCATGGAGAAAAGGCTAGTCCCTACCGCTCGCCACCTCTACCACCATCTCGACGTCACGAGGAACCAGAGCCGCGCCACCGCACAAGCATGCCACCTCCAAGGCAGTCCTAGCCCGACATCGTTATACGCGATCAGGGCGAATAACCTCGGCATGCCGGAGAGTGCAGCAGCCATGACAGACACAGAAGTAGGTCCCACAAGGAACCGCCATGTCCGACAACCAACCGCGACAGGCGTGAGGAATCACAAGACAGGCACAACAAGAGAACTAACCCACCGCCACCATCGCCACCTAGCAGCCATCATGGCGGAGGGCACGGTGGATCTCATAGATCACGCCACAATTCCCCTCCCCATGACGGAAAAGGGAAGCAACCATAGCCATACGATACATGTACACGGCTGGTCAAGATCCAAGAAGCTCGGGAGCTCCCATACCTTGGGCCACGTTGTTTTGGACCAGTCATACATGCCACAACCTACCCCAAGGGCCTCCGGATAGACAAGACCGTCAAGCCATACAACAGCACCGCCAGGCCAGCAACGTGGTTACAGGACTACAACGAAGCGATCCACATCGCAGGGGGAAACCCCAATGTCACCGTCAAGTACCTCCCACTCATGTTGACCGGCATCGCCTGGTAATGGATCGACGACTTACCGAAGAAATCAATATGCAATTGGTTGGACAGGCATGAAGCGTTCACCAAGAATTTCGAGGGTATGTACAAACGTCCCTGCACTGTCGGAGACCTACAACGGTGTGTGCAAGAAAAGGATGAAACCTCCGGTGCCTACCTCTCTCGCTGGCTGGATATGAAAAATTCCTGCGCAGGGGTGCACGAACAGACCGCTATGGCTGCCTTCATTGATGGTCTAGAAAAGGGAACTTTGCTCCAGCATGCGTTGAAGCGCAAGCAAGACAACAATGACCTTAACCTCAACGCAATGATCACCATGGCTAGCGAGTTCGCTGCTACTGATGACGACGCGTGTGGATCGTTGCCGGTGATAGGAATCCCTACCCAGGACAAGAAGAAGAACAATAACAAGCGGAAGAATCCGCCCGAAGAGAAGCAAGTAGCCGACATGGTCGCCACAACGTTCACTGGCAGAGGCAATGGCGGACAGTGTGGACGTGGTCAGGGAGCTAGCAGTGGCCAGCAGAGGAGTGACACTACACCCTTAGTGCCCCGCGTTCCCCAAACATACGAAGAGCACCGCGATACGCCGTGTTTCGTCCATCTCGACGCCAATGGCAAATCCACCCACACCAATCGCCAGTGCAAGTTTGTCAATAATCTCAAGGAGGACCCTGAGTCCGGAAACAAGCGAAGTCGAAAAGAAAAACCCCGTGGGAAGGGAGAAGGGAAGAAGAAGGAGGAAGAACCCAAGGAATCAGGTGATATGGACGAGGACATGGACCCAAAATCTTCTGACAAGGGATAAGATAAAGGGAAAAAACCCTTCGAAAAGAAGGCTCCCTGTTACCACACCTTCCTTGGCACCCCAACTGTCCGGGCCTAGAAAACCTCTCTGAGGATACTGATGGCTACCCTCCCTCCGGTTCCCTAGTACGTCAGGTGGTCGGAAGTTCCAATTACTTGGGATAGGAAAGATCATCTAGAACTCATCCCAACAGAGAACTAGTATGCCATGGTCATCAACCCTTTGATTGACGGCACGGAGTTCACCAAGTGCCTCGTGGATAGTGGAAGCAGCATCAATATCAAGTACCTGGATACACTGCACAAAATGAACTTGATGGAGACCCAGCTAAGGAAGAGCAACACCATCTTCCATGGGGTTGTCCCTGGCCGACAAGCAAATTCCCTGGGTTGCATCACCCTTCCGATCGCTTTTGGCAATGTAAACAAATACCGCCAAGAATGCATGACCTTTGAAGTGGTGCCTTTCAAGAGCACGTACCACGTCATCTTTGGACGCGACATCTTCCACTCCTTCCTCGCAAGGCCATGCTTTGTCTACAACAAACTCAAGATTCCCGGACCAAATGGCGTCATCACCGTTGTCGGAAGCTTCACCAAGGCACGGGAGTGCGAGCTCAGCGAAGCCGCCTTCGCCGAAGCAGTCCTCTATGGTGAGGAGTTCAAGGGGATCCAGAACCAGGTCGATGCCTCGGAGATGCCGGCTCCAAAGAAGCAGATCACTGCAGTCGAACCCGCCTTCAAGGCCACCATCAAGACCAAGCAGTTGGAGCTTGTCGAAGGTGATTCCTTCAAGACCACCGCCATTAGCATGGACCTAGATTCCAAATAGGAAAGCGCGCTCGTTGAGTTCCTCTATGAGAATAGGGACATCTTTGCATGGCAACCTGCCGACATGAAAGGTGTACCTAGGGAACTTGCCGAGCACAGCTTGAATATTGATCCTAATGCCAAACCGGTGAAACAACCTCTACGATGATTTGGTGATTAAAGACGAAGGGCTATAGGCAAAGAAATAGCTAGGTTACTTAAGGTTGGCTTTATCCGAGAAGTTATTCACACCCGCTGGGTGGCAAATCCTGTACTTGTCCCCAAAAAGGGAACCAATGAATTAAGAATGTGCGTTGATTACACCGGCTTGAACAAAGCATGTCCGAAGGATCCGTTTGCTTTGCCTCGCATTGACCAAGTCATTGATTCTACGGCTGGCTCGGAACTTCTGTGTTTTCTCGAGGCCTATTCAGGATACCACCAGATCCAGATGCGAAAGTCGGACCAATTGGCCACTTCATTCACCACACCCTACGGGCACGTATTGCTACATCACGATGCCCTTTGGGTTGAAAAACGCTGGTGCCATGTACCAGTGGACGATGCAACATTGCCTGCACGACCAAATAGGTCACAACGTACACGCCTACATGGACGACATTGCGGTAATGTCAAAGAAATCAAATGATCTTATCACTGACTTGCAGGAAACCTTTGAAAATCTCCAGAAATACAACATGATGTTGAACCCAAAGAAGTGCATCTTCGGGGTACCATCCGGAAAACTATTGGCCTTCATCTTTTCGCATCACGGAATCGAGGTGAACCCGGGGAAAATCAAGGCCATCCTCGACATCAAACGTCTGACATGCCTGAAGAACATACAAAGGCTCACAGGCTGCGTTGCAGCAGTAAGCCGGTTCATCAGCCGACTTGGTGAGAAGGCTATGCCGCTATACAAGTTGCTCAAGAAGGCGGACAAATTCACATGGACGGATGATGTCTACGCACTTCTATACTTGTAGACAGTTGTTGGGCCTCCAAGTGCAGAGGTTTGTAGAACAGCAGCAAGTTTCCCTTAAGTGGATCACCCAAGGTTTATCGAACTCAGGGAGGAAGTGGTCAAAGGTATCCCTCTCAAGCAACCATGTAATCAAGATAGAAGAAGTCTCTTGTGTCCTCAACACACCCAATACACTTTTCAGGTGTATAGGTGCACTAGTTCGGCGAAGAGATAGTAAAATACAAGTGGTATAGATATAAGACAATGGTGCCATAAAATAGCTTGATGGCGTGGAAGAGACTAAAGACAAACTGAAATAAAGATGGAAGCAAGCAAACATGTAACAGATCTAGTTGCGAACGGTGTTTCAATGCTTAGAAATAAGGCCCAGGGATCATACTTTCGCTAGTGAACACTCTCATATAAATATCTTCTCTTCATGATACTACTCTGAACTACTCTCCGGTTGGACACTCTAATCCATGGTAGGGCTATAACAACACTCCTCAAAGTTTGCTTTCCCCATCTAGATAACCCCACACTATCACCTTGAGCACTAGATGGTTCCAACAAACACCACAATTTCATAGACATCCAACTCCAAATATAACTCATAACAAGTATTTGTAATCTCTAGCCTAAGTGCCACCACGGTGTGCACGCTATCACTTTCACACACGTGGGGAGAGCCAGAGATCTATTAAAGCACTTGAGTAGCAAGGTAGATCTAATTGATTACAAAGCTCATGATCTCAATAAGATCACGCATAAAGAGATATGAACACATAGCTACCGATAGAGCCCTTAGCCTCGAGAGAGAACTACTCCCTCCTCATCATGGGAATCAGCAATGGCGATGGAGATGGTGGTGGAGATCGATGGAGATGGCTCTGGGGGCACTTCCCCGTCCTGACAGGGTGCCGGAACAGAGACTTTCTGTCTCTCGAATCTCCCCTTCGGTTGCAGCGGCACTGCGAAACTTTTCGTGGCTGGAGGCTTCTGGATTTAGGGTTTTTGCATCAGAGGCTTCTTATAGGCGAAGGGGCAAGGTCGGTGGAGGCCGAAGGGGCCCACACCACCCCTGGTGCGACCTGGCCTAGCCCACGCCACCAGGTGGTGTGGCCATCCCCTGGGCCTTCTCCATCTCGTCTTCTGGCTCTGTGTTCCCCTCGGTGAAATATTGACTTTGGCTTTTGTCCCGTCCAATTCCGAGAATATTCATTTTCTGGCTTTCTGGAACCAAAAACAGCAGAAAACAGGCAACTGGCACTGTGGCATCTTGTTAATAGGTTAGTTCCAGAAAAATGTGTAAAAGTACTCCAAAGTGTGGACAAAACATAAGAAAGTGGATATAAAACAAGCATGGAACATCAAAAATTATAGATACGTTAGCAACGTATCAACATCCCCAAGCTTAACTCCTGCTCATCCTCGAGTAGGTAAGTGATAAAAAGAAAGAATAATTTTTGAGGTGACATGCACCATCATAAACTTGATCAAAGTATTTGTAAAACATTGATAGCTAGGATCATAGTACTTCAACATAGCATGAAATATAAAGTTCTAACAATAAGACATAGCAACTATGATGTAACATGAAAGGATATAAACAAAGATCATGAATAACAATGCATTAAAAGACGTTTGTTTGTTTCACATATAGAAAACGTAGCATAGTGGCATTCAGTTTGTCCCTCATGGAGTAGCAAAACATAAATGCATAGGACACCTTCAAAGTTCAAGAACAATCAATATCAACATTATGAATCAATCAATAAGTTTTGGGACAATGCACATGGAACTAAGAATGGCCACTATGCTCTCTTAATATGTGCATAAAGATAGAAGATGGAGACTCAACATAAAAGTAAAAGAAAGGCCTTCATAGAAGGAAGCAGGGATTCAAGTCTCATAAAGAGCTTCCAAAAATTATGGTACTTATTAGCTTTCAGCTCTCATTGCCCCTATCATAAGCATCTTTAGGTGGTTAAGGTTAAAGTTAACAAAATATGGAGTATATGCTTGACAAAGTATAAGTTGGAAATCTCATGTCCCTTGAATACGAGGGCTGCTCCTCATGCTACTCAAGTTTAGTTACCGGTAAGTTCTTGTCATAGTGACATGGGTATACCCTACAGGTACTCAAGCTTGGTATATACGGTCCAAATACATACAGGCCCACGGTGTCACCAAGGCCCGGAGGGAGGGACTCGAGTAACCTACGGACTCTCGATTGCTTGAAGGACAAGAAGAAGCTAAAGATAGAAAGTTTGAAGGGGAAAACCCTAACTTGTAACCGACTCGACCTGCTACACGAGACCTAGCCTATCTATATAAAGGCTAGGAGGGGCGACGAGGAGGACACGCGCAACCCTAGTTTCCACAACTCTCGCCAGATTTCATCTATGCACCATTGTAACTTTCGACTCCTTCGATAATTCCACGAGCAGACAAGTAGGAGTAGGGACCTCTACGAGGCCTGAACCTGGGTAAATCCTTTGTCCCCTGTGTGCTTGTTTGCTAGCCGATAGATGTCTCCAGTGCTCCCTCCTTCTCCAAAACCCAAGTCCATAACAATGGGCATTGACGAGTTAAACCCTCGTCAATTGGCGCCGTCTGTGGGAATTGGGAGTGCTGATGTTGTGGCTTCTTAGGCCCCATCAAACGTGATCTACAACTCTGCAACAGAGGAGATTCGCCAGCTTTTCGGTGCCTTCGACTTCACCGTCCACACGCCGGCTACTCGCCCGGCCTTCGAGTCCATGGGCGACGGAATCAGCCTGGCGATTGGGAGCTTCCGCTTCCAAGTTGGTCAGATGGGCACACTTCGTATGCCTGATCAGCCGACAGCACCGGCGATTGCCCCAGCATCATGGTTCCCTCCATCGATCGGCACCCTCAGCGAGCTCAATGCTCCAGCGGTGGTCGGGAACCTGATCAGCGACAGCAGTCGTGACTCCGATCTAAGCGATCTGGCCACTAAAGAGGGAGCCTATGGTTCTGGATCTGAAAGTTGTGGAAGCAACAGCTTCCCAAATCACTTCATGTGCGCCGTCATCAATGCGGGAGACACCTCCGCCAACCGCGGCAACAATGGTAACACCAGCAACAGCACCGACCCGCCCAACGCTGCCAACGGCGGCAACGGCGGCAATGGAGGAGCAGTCGAACCCCCCGGCATAATCAACGAGCAAACCGGCGAACGCGTCGTGATTAGGCTCAATGAGCAAGAGTGGGAACGCTGCCGCGGAGACCTACGAGGTGCACCTCTACCCCTCGGGTCCCCTCAGGAACTACTGATGGGTTACCACTGGCTCCTAAAAGAGGAATTCAAACGCCAGAAACAAGCAATCGCGCAACTCGAGGCGCGTAAAAAGGCGGCGGACGAGTCAAGCCTTCGTCACGCTAGGCTCTCCTCCTACGGAGGATCCTCCTCAAGAGGCAACGAGCATCTCGCCAGGAAGAGGCAATCGCGGATGGCTCATCTCATCGAACAAGAACGCATAGACGCCGCGAAAGTCCTCAACTTTGGCTCTATGATAGTCGACACAAGAGGCAACGTGGTTCCCAGGACGCCGCAGGCCGTAGTGACAGCGGCCACCATGTACCTTCTCAATAACCAGCCACCGGCTGGAGATCCCCGAATGGCCATGCACCGATCTACGATCGCGGGCCTTGGGCTAATCGAGGCCGCCGTTGACAAAGAACCAGTACCAGACCCAAAAAGGGGCAAAGCGTTAGCAAAACGCTACTCCTCGTCCTCGTCAAGTGATGACAGTCACGACCTGTCTCGGCGCCGCCGTTCACGATGACACGATCGCGACTACGATGCACGCGACGAGCTCACACAGCACAAGATCGACAAGTCAAGGGAACGACGTGCTCGGTCGACTGATTCAGAAGAAGAAGAAGATGGGGAGCTCTGCGGCGCCAGATGCTTCAGCAGACCCATCAGGCAAAAGCGAATGCCTAAAGGGTTCAAACTCCCATCGGAGAACCCGAAATTTGATGGTCTGCAGGACCCCAAGATCTGGCTGGAGGATCACATCTCCTCCGTCAGGCTGCATGGAGGCAGTCGAAGTACTGCCATGCAATGCTTGCAGCTACAGCTGCAGGGCGCCGCCCGGGCGTGGCTCAATAACCTCCCACGCGGATCCATTCGTAGCTGGGATGAGCTGGTCTACAGCTTCGTATGCAACTTTAAGGGCACATACAAACGCCCTGCTTCAATCGAAGAACTGAGATGCTGCCAGCAAAAATCTAGCGAATCGCTGCGCTCTTACATCCAAAGATGGTCCATCATCAAGAACTCCGCGGAGAACATCTCGGAAGACCGCGCGATTGATGCATTCAATGGTGGTGTCTGCCGCATGGAACTCAGGGAGGAGCTAGGCCACTCAAAGCCCAAGACCATCGACCACTTGATGGACATCGCGAATCGGTAGGCTGATGGAGAAGATTCATTGAAGAATCGCGTTCACTCTGACGAGGAGGCAGAACTCGAATGAAGACGCGATTGCCGGAGTAAACGTCGTATGCGCGTCTACGACGATCGCGATGACGTCAACATGGTCGCAGCCGGCTACGCCGATAGACGTGACGATAACCGCAACAGCGGATACCGCAGCGGCGGATATCGTGACTCCGGGAAAACCACGCAAGTATGCAACACCGCACTCGCAATGAAGCACCCATGACCACCATCGAAGACAAACTGTCCGGACCATGCACGGTACACTTCTACATCGACAAGCATGACGGCAAGAGAAAGTCCAGTCACCTCCTTAAGGACTGCTGCGAGTTCCTCAAGCTACATGAGGGTTTGGTTCGAATGAACCGCAATGCAGACGAAAGAGGCTACGGGACCGCTCCAGGCGCAGTGGCACATGGCGGACCACCACCGCCACCCGGGCCACCCCCGAACGGAGCTGCACCGGACCAGCATCACGGAGGCGAACCATACCCACGGGCCATGGGTACCATGATGATCCAAAAGGGACGCCCCTCCAATAGGGTGCAGAAGGCCATCACTCGCCAAGTCAATTTGGCCATGCACTCCCACTGAGTACCTCAGCGGTAGTGAGTCATGCATTACCTTCGACAAACGCGACCACCCGCCTCAAGTACCTTTCCCAGGTCATTGCCCCCTCGTACTCGAGGCACAAATTGGGGGCTTCGACATGAGTCGCGTCTTCATGGATGGCGGAAGCGGTATCAACCTCATATTCGTGAGTACCTTGCGAGCAATGAGGATCCCTCTAACCTGCTTGGAGGCATCGGACACAACGTTCCACGGCATCGTCCCAGGAAAAGGCGTATACCCCCTGGGCAAAATCAACCTCGACGTCATATTCGGCACGCCGAAGAACTTCCGGCGCGAGCGCATCAACTTTGAAGTTGTCGATTGGCCCTCACAATACCACTGCATCCTCGGGCGCGTCGCGTTCGCTAGGTTCATGGCAGTACCCCACTACGCCTACCTACAGATGAAAATGCCAGGTCCCAACAGCGTCATCACGATCAACGGGAGTTTCGAGCGATCTGACAATTGCGACAGGGAATTCAACAGAATCTCCCAGTCCTTCGGCATGCAGGAGGAACTCGCGCGATTGAAGGAAACAACACACAACAGTCTACCCCCCTGAGTAGGCCAAGCTCACCTGACCTCTCCTTCGACTCATCTGTGCACACAAAGAAGGTGCAGGTCCATCCATCAGATCCCGCTAAAACGACCCTCATTGCCAACAACTTGAGTCCCGCATAGGAACTCGCGCTCATCGAGTTCCTCTGTGAGCACTAGGAAATTTTCGCCTGGTGTCCTGCGGACATGCCAGGAGTTCCCAGGGAATTCGCCGAGCACGCACTCAATGTCAACCCCGACGCAAGGCCAGTCAAGCAAACAATCAGGCGACTGTCTAAGCCACACGCACAGGCAGTCAGAATGGAGATCAACAGACTCCTCGAGGCCAAATTCATACGCGAGATCAAGGAAAGCACTTGGCTCGCCAATACAGTGCTGGTGCCAAAAAAGGACACGGATATCCTGCGGATGTGTGTGTACTTCACCTCTCTAAACAAGCACTGCCCGAAAGATCACTTCCCGCTACCACGGATCAATCAAATCATCGACTTCACTGCTGGATGCGAGCGCCTCTGCTTCCTCGACGCCTACTCAGGCTATAACCAAATTCGAATGAAGGAGGAAGACCAGGAGAAGACTGTGTTTACAACGTCCTTCGGCGTGTTCTGCTACAACACAATGCCCTTCGGGCTAAAAACGCAGGAGCCACGTACCAACGGTGCATGCAGGCCTGCCTCAAGGAGCAACTTGGTCGCAACATCCAAGTCTATGTCGACGACATAGTAATCAAGACCAAGGAAGAAGCCTATCTAATCGACGACTTGCGTGAAACCTTCGTCAATCTAGATCGCTACCGGATAAAGCTCAATCCGGACAAATGCGCCTTCGGCGTACCCTCTGGACAACTGCTCGGGTATCTCATCTCCGCGAGAGGGATTGAGGCAAACCTGAAAAAGATAAAGGCCATACTGGCCATGGAGAAGCCAAAAAACATAAGAGGCGTTCAGCAACTAGCCGGGCGAATCGCGGCCCTCAGTCGATTTATCAGTCGAATGGGAGAAAAGGCGCTGCCCTTCTATCAGCTCCTCCGCAAAGATGACAAATTCGAGTGGACCAACAAAGCGCAAGAAGCATTCGAGGACCTCAAGTGCCTGCTATCCACCTCGCCAGAATTGGTAACCCCACGAGAAAGGGAACCACTGCTGCTGTACATCGCCGCCACCAACCAAGTGGTTAGCACAGTTCTCGTCGTCGAACGGGCCGAGGAAAACAAGGTCCATGGCGTACAACGCCCGGTATACTACCTCAGCGAGGTCCTCACGCCAACAAAACAGTGGTACCCGCACTACCAGAAGCTGGCGTACGGCGTCTTTATGACCGCCCGGCGACTGCGCCATTACTTCCAGGAACACCCAATCATGGTAGTCAATGACGCCCCATTGGGACATATCCTCAATAACCCTGACGCCACAGGGCGAGTCGCGCTTTGGGGAATCGAGCTGTCTCCACGAGACATCACATATGAAAAGCGCGGCGCAATCAAGTCGCAAGTTCTCCCGGACTTCCTCGTACATTGGATGGAAAACCAACTCCCGGACAAGCCAGATATGTCCTACCTCTGGACAATGCACTTCGATGGGTCCAAGAGGAAAGATGGAGTAGGAGCAGGTGTCATACTGACATCGCCTCAAGGGGACAAGCTGAAATACGTCATGCGAATGCAGTTCACAGCCTCAAACAACGAGGCTGAATACGAGGCCCTGTTACACGGGATGAGGATGGCAAAAGCCTGCGGCGCAAAGAGGCTAATCATATATGGCGACTCCAAGCTGGTCGTCAACCAAACAATGCATGAGTGCGACGCACTAAACGGCAACATGATCGCATACTGCAACCTCTACGACACACTTGAAGGAGACTTTGTGTTGGGGGGATAACCCCATGTAGGGTCACTCCGGGGTATAAGGGCCGAGTTAGCCGAGGTTCGGCAAGGTCAAAGCGGATGCTGGCCGAGTCACCTCAAGGCAGGCCGGATCACGGAGTAACCCGGACCAGGGGGGTCGCCTAACATTGTCTCGTCCGACTCAAAATAAGTCGGAGACACTTGTCTAGCTTATATGCAGGAACAGGTGTGGCCGGATCAACTGTGATCCGGATCCTCGTTTGGCTTCTAGGAGAAGGAAGGAATATCTCTAGTCAAAAAGAAGGCCCAGTGCGTACTGGATGAGCGAATAAAGCAAGGGCAGGACCACCGGATCGTGGCTGACAAGGGTGACGACGCTCACGTCGGCTGACGCAGGCGCCGCAGAGGCAACGTCGCTAAAGCAAGAGTGACGTGGGGGAAAAGCACCCCTGTCGGGTTACTAATTTGGGAGGAGGCATATTCTTAGGAATATTCCTCCACGTATGTCCTAGGCCAGGACCGAACCACCCCTATATAAGGGGGGTTGGGGTTCTGGTAAGGGGGTTGGGTCTTTTCAGATACATAGCAAGGAAAATACTTGTGGGTCTAGGGTTCTTGGGCTAGTTAATAGGCAAGAGTAAGAGTTCTTCTTCCTCCTCTTGTCAATACACCTCGAGGAGCACTTGTAATCTTGGAGACTGAACATCAATACGAAACCTCTGTGTAGAGAATCACTCTACTATCCCTCCCTGGATTCCCCTAGCGCATATTAGTCCCCACCTTTAGCCTATCCATGGCATCTGCCGTGACATCACCACGACAGTTGGCGCCCACCGTGGGGCTAGCGGCGCTAGCAGGGGTGAAGATCCGGACGGGAAATTACATCGGGACTGGTGAACGCATCGTCTCCGGGCTCGTTCAGCGCTTCGGTGCGCTGGACTACGTCAGCGACAACGTTGGCTGCTTTGGCACGCGCCCCCTCCCGCGCAATGGCGTCTTCGTCAAGCTCGGAGCGCACGGGGTCTATGTTGCCGTGGACGTGTCTTGCGTTCATCCGCGTCGCATCGTTGATGCGGGGGAACCACCCCTCACCGTGGCTCGCGGGGCGCGTGTCGCCCGCTCCCCGGGCCATGCAGAGGTGATGATGACCGCGCCGAGCGCGGGCGTGAGCAAGGATCTAGCGCCAGACCCGGAGCCAACACCCAAGGCACCAAGGAAAGCTAGGGGTCCTTCGCTAGAGAGGCCCGAGAACGTGCTGAGGGAAGCTATGGATAGCTTGGCTAACCCGGTGGCAGCAGTGGTAGATCCGACTCAGGCACAGGCCGAGCTAGAGGAGACCCGGCGAAAGATACTGGAGGGCGCAAAGAAAATAGCAGCGGCTCAGCAGTCGTTGAACATGACGCTGCGTGAGTACGCAAAAGCGAACAAGGTTGATGCAGTGAGGGTAAAAGGGAGAAACCTCATAAGCGAGATGAACAGAGAAGGTGATGATGGACCAGAAGGGTCGGAAAACTATCTGTCTGTGGGGTTGCCGAAGTATAGTACCCCGGCGAAGAACCTCAGAGCAGCAGATGCCGCGGCGTCCGAGCTAGAGGGTCTGACGGGTGAAGCCCGCCAAAGACAGCAAGACCGGGTTAACGAGCTGGTTTGGATCGCGAACAGGCAGAATGAGGAGCTGTTGAGAGGTAACCCGGAGAGAGTTGGAGCTTCTAAAATCATCCATTCGGTGATGGGTAACCCGGAGAAATCCGCTGGAGCCGCACCATCGCCTCATGGTGGCCCTAGAAGAGAAGAGGTAGTAACCTTGGCCAGACGGAACAAGCAGATCGTTCCGTACGACCCAACGCGTGCGGGAAAGGAAAAAGAGATACGGAAAAACGACGATCGACGAAGTGTGAGCCGAGGTAACCACGACCAAGGCAATGCCGGTCAAGGGAATGCTGCCAACGGCAATGCCGGACAGCAAAACTCGGCAGGAGCGGGTCAACCGCAGCAGCGGAATGCACCAAGGCAAGAGCAAAGTGCCGGCCATGGTATGCAACAGAGAGGAGAACAACGAGAGCAAGACCGATACAATGATGGAGACTCGGAGATGATGAATGCGGGATACGCAAGACCGGACTATCATGTGATAGGGTCGAGATTGGGAAGCAGAGATTTGATGCCAGATGACGCTAGGCTAAAACTGGATCACCTGTATAGGTCGGAACAGATCGAATGTCAAGGTCCTCCGGGTCCAGCGTGCTTCGGACCCCTGATCATGAAGGAACCGCCAGTACCCAATTTCCAATTACCCAGGGGCATGAAGACGTATGACGGCAGTACAAAGCCGGAGGATTGGCTAATAAACTACGCAACAGCTGTGAAAATTGCGACTGGCAACTTGAGATGGGCTGTACGATACGTACCCCAAATGTTGGAAGGTCCGGCTAGGGTGTGGCTAAACAATTTGCCACCCGGAAGCATCAATTGCTGGATAGATTTTGAAGAAATGTTTATCAGCAACTTTTCAAGTACATACCAGAGACCGAATATACCGCAGACCCTGGCGATGTGCAAGCAGAGATCTAACGAAATGGACCGTGAATTCTTGACCCGGTGGTGTACCGTGAGAAACTCATGTGAGGGAGTCATAGAGTCACAGGCTATAGCGTGGTTCGCACAAGGATGTAGATATGGCAGCGAGTTATGGATGAAATTGCAAAGGAAAATGCCAGTCACCTTGGCAGAGATGATCCGGATCGCGGATTCCTATGCTTTGGGAGATCCGACTCAACCCAGGATCGCGTCGAACGAGTCAAATGAGGAGTACTATCCGAGGGACGGATCCGGGTCATCCCGGAGGAACGATTATAGGGGAAAAAGGAGGGATGATAGACCGGACCATAGGTATGGTTCGCAACAAGTTGCGACCGTGAATCAAGATCAGCCCGGGGCAGGGAGCAATCAACGCCAGAGAACGGGAGGGCAATGGACTCCTCGAAACGATGGCAAGAAAATGTGGACTCCGGAGCAGAGGAAGCAATGGCAAGAGAAGAAAGATCGTCCGAGGTATACCTATGAGTCAATGTTGGACCAGCCGTGCAAGTTTCACACGCCAAATCTGAACAGCCCCGCGGGTCACACGACGAGACAATGTGAGTGGATGCGCAAGATAGAACAAGGTGGTTCGGGGAATGCTCAGGCACCTCGGAATGATCAACCTCGGCAGGAGTAACCCCGGCAGCAATTGCTCTCCGGTGCAAATGCGCAACAACTGATGTTGCCTCCTCCTCCGCCGAGGTATGACAACAGTGAGAGAAGGGATGCAGTGCATCATGTAGAAAACCAACAACAACCGGATCAGAGGTATTCCGGAAATGAGGGAAGGAATGAGTATAGGGAACATCACCAGAGCTATTGCGTGTTCACAACAGAGGAAACAGATAGGAAAAGCTTGCAGCACCGACATATGGAGGTTAACGCGGTTATGCCTGCAGTGACGAGGTATATGTCTTGGTCGGACCAGGAAATTACCTGGAGCGTTAAAGATCATCCCAAGCTTATGCCAAGTCCGGGCTCGTATGCACTGGTGTTAGATCCGACGTTCATTGGACCAAATATTAATGTGAGATTCTCCAAGGTACTGATCGACAATGGCAGTAGCATTAACATCATGTATACGGATACGATGCGCAAGTTGGGCATCTCGGAGAACATGCTCCAGGCTACGAGAACAACTTTTCACGGTATCGTGCCTGGCATATCCTGCGAACCCATAGGCAAAGTCCGGGTCGACGTGCTATTCGGTACGAGGGATAACTGCCGAACCGAAAATCTGGAGTTCGAAGTGGTAAACCTGGAGAGCCCGTATCATGCATTACTCGGGAGACCAGCGCTGGGCAAATTCATGGCAAGTTGCCACGTTGGTTATCTGAAGATGAAGCTGCCCGGGCCAAGTGGGGCAATTACTATCGCTGGGGATTTCCGACGTTCCATTGAGTGCGCCTCAGCCGGGTCTAACCTAGCCGAGTCACTCGTAATTGCCCAAGAGAAAAGAAAAATCCAAGAGGTGGCGGCATTAGCTCAGTCCGCGCAGCAGTATATGCCGGCGTTAAGCAACCCGCATGGAAGCATTTCATTTCAAGCCGCGAAGGACACCAAGAAGATCCTGGTGGATAACATGTTTGCGGAGCGTACCGTGACGATTGGGGCCGGGCTAACTGACAAATAGGAAAGCGAGCTCGTCAACTTCCTCCGTGAGAATCGGGATATTTTTGCTTGGTCCACACAGGACTTGCAAGGTGTTCCGAGGGAGTTGGCCGAGCACTCTCTGAATGTAAGACCCGGAGCAAGGCCGGTGAAGCAGCCTCTCCGACGCTTCGCCGAGGATAGGAGAAAGGTCATTGGTGACGAGATAGCTCGGTTGCTAGCAGCAGGATTCATCATGGAAGTGCTGTATCCGGATTGGCTCTCTAATCCGGTGCTGGTAGAAAAGAAAAAGGATGATCCGAACATGGCGGTGGTTTGGCGTATGTGTATCGATTACACGAACCTGAAGAAGGCGTGTCCAAAAGATCCATTTGCACTGCCGAGGATAGATCAGGTCATCGACTCCACCGCGGGATGTGAACTATTGTCATTTATTGACGCTTATTCCGGTTTCCACCAGATACCTCTGAACCCGGATGATCAAATAAAAACTGCCTTTATTACCCCGTACGGGGCTTATTGCTATTGAACTATGCCGTTTGGTTTATGAAACACAGGAGCAACGTACCAAAGGTGTATGCAAAAATGTTTGCACGATCAAATAGGTCAAAATGTGCAAGTTTACATGGACGATGTGGTTATCAAGACCAAGGAAAGTGCAACGCTCCTTGATGACATAAGGCAAACATTCGCGAACTTGAGGAGATTCCGAATGAAGCTTAACCCGGAGAAATGTACCTTCGGTGTCCCGGTTGGGAAATTACTAGGATTTCTCGTCTCCAGCCGAGGTATCGAGGTCAATCCAACTAAGATCCGAGCCATCGAACGAATGGAGCTGCTGAAGTGTCTCAATGACGTCCAGAAGTTCACTGGATGCCTGGCGTCGTTGAGTCGGTTTGTATGTCGGCTAGGGGAAAAGGCACTGCCTCTCTACCAACTCATGAAAAAATCAGATAAATTCGTTTGGACGCCGCAGGCCGATGAAGCTTTTGCCCACTTAAAAAAGATGTTGGCCACTGCACCAGTGTTAGCTTCTCCACTGTCGAAGGAGCCAATGTTGCTCTACATAGCCGCAACCAACCGAGTTGTAAGTGCAGTGATTGTAGTGGAATGAGATGAAGAGGGTAAGTCGGTGCAGAGACCAGTGTATTACTTGAGCGAGGTATTGTCTGCCTCAAAACAGAACTACCCGTATTTTCAAAAGGTGGCATACGGAGTTTATATGGCAGCAAAGAAGTTAAAGCACTACTTTGAGGAGCATCCCATCAAAGTGATATGCGAAGCCCCCATATCCGAGATAATGGGTAACAAAGATGCGAACAGCAGAATTGCGAAATGGGCAATTGAGCTAGCACCATACGCGCCCCAGTATGACAGAAGAGAAGCGATCAAGTCCCAGGCTATAGCGGACTTTTTCGTGGATTGGGCCGAGGTACAATACGAACCACCGCCACCGGATCCAAACTATTGGAGGATGCATTTTGACGGATCGAAGACCAAAACCAGATTAGGCGCCGGGGTTGTGCTTACCTCGCCAAAAAAGGATCAGCTCAAGTACGTATTGCAGATCCATTTCGCGGCATCGAACAATGTCGCTGAATACGAGGCTATTGTGCATGGTCTCAAAGTGGCAAAGGAAATTGGCATAAGACGGATAATCTGCTTTGGCGACTTGGATCTAGTAATACAGCAAGTGTCCGGAGTGTGGGACGCCCTGGATCCAAACATGGCACTATACAGATTTCATGTGCAGAAAATCTCAGGTTACTTTGAGGGATGTGAATTTCATCATGTACCTCGCGTGGAAAACGAAGCTGCCGACATGCTGTCGAAGCTTGGTTCGACCCGACAGGCAATTCCACTGGGCGTTGCATTGGAGCACCTCAGAAAGCCATCTATCAGGCCGTCCCCAGGAACCGACTCAATTTATGTTCCGGAAAACGCGGAATCCGGAGCTGAACCCATGGACATTGACATGGAGGGTAGTGCGCCGAACCCGGGGACTACCTCAGCAAACCCGGGGACTACCTCGGCAAACTCGGGGACTACCTCGCTAGACCCGGGGACTATTCAATAAGACCCGGTTGAAGTTATGCCGGTGGATCGGATGGAAATTGATGAGGAGATGTTCCCTGCGCGAGCAGTACCAGCTTGGGCACTGCCTGTATACAAGTTCTTGAAAGATGGAACGTTACCCACTGAGGAAGTGCTAGCCAGGAAAACTCAGAGAAGGGCCAAATCTTACACAATCATCAATTCCGAGCTGTTCAAGCGGAGTGTAACCAGTGTTCTCCAGCGGTGTGTTGGTCCGGAAGAAGGACTTGACATCCTCCGAGATATACACCAAGGAGAATGCGGGCATCACGCCTCATCTCGGGCCTTAGTGGCAAAGGCATTCCGACATGGATTTTACTGGCCAAGCGCCTTGGAGCAGGCCGAAGATCTGGTGAGAAAATGCAATGGTTGCCAAAGATACGCCACCAAGACACATATGCCTATGTCCGAACTCAAAACCATACCAATTACGTGGCCATTTGCTGTATGGTGCTTGGATATGGTTGGCCCGTTCAAACCAGCAAAAGGAAACATGACGCACATTCTGGTCATGGTGGACAAGTTTACAAAATGGATCGAAGTGAAGCCTATAAGAAAATGTGATGGCGCTACGGCTGTGACATTTCTCAAAGACATCATCTTGAGATACGGTTATCCTCATAGCATCATAACCGATAACGGCACCAATTTTGCTAAAGGAGCATTTGCACGATTCTGCCGAGATAAGAAAATTCGACTCGACATAGCCTCGGTAGCCCACCCCGCATCGAACGGACAAGTGGAAACATCCAACGGATTAGTGCTATCCGGGATAAAACCCCGGCTCATCGAGCCGCTGCAAAGATCAGCGGGGTGCTGGATAGAAGAGCTACCAGCGGTATTGTGGAGTTTTAGAACAACTCCGAATCGATCAACAGGCTACACCCCGTTCTTTCTGGTATATGGGGCAGAAGCTGTATTACCAGCCG
The DNA here is from genome assembly GCA_916181665.1 of Avena sativa. NCBI lineage: Eukaryota > Viridiplantae > Streptophyta > Magnoliopsida > Poales > Poaceae > Avena > Avena sativa. The sequence continues at coordinate 368,699,576 of OV702291.1, read as the reverse complement.
ACATAGAGCATGATTCGCCTAGAGTCACCCAATACACAGAAGCCAAAGTGCAAGAAGCCCGGCAAAATGATGTTGATCTGGTGGAAGAAGCGAGAGAACTGGCACTGTCCAAATCCGCCATATATCAGCAAAATCTCCGATGCTACCATAGCCGGAAAGTGTGCCCCCGAGTCTTCCGAGAAGGCGATCTGGTGCTCCGGTTGGTTCAGCGTACCACTGGCATGCATAAATTATCCCCCCCATGGGAAGGACCATTTATTGTGAGCAAAGCATTGCACAATGACTCTTACTATCTCATAGATGCAAAGCCACAGGAAAAGAACAAGGCGGACAGGTCCGGAGAGGAATCCAAGCGACCGTGGAATGTAGCACTACTTCGTCCCTTCTACACTTAGCTAAAGAGTGTATGTACCCGAGTCATCCTCATATGTCGGTATGTATGTCGGCAATGAGCCTATCAATGAAATAGCGGAGCCTCGAGCAGTAACTCGGGGACTGCCTTAATAAATGATTGTTGTTACTTTTTATGCGTTAGCTGGAATGACTCATTTCGCTTAACCTGGATTAGTAATGTGTGAGCACCAAAAACCCAACCCTTCGACTCGCTGCTGTCCAACAAGAATTGGCTTCATGGCGAGCAAGGGAACAAGTTTGGAATTGCGTAGCACATGAAAAACTACTAAGGAAACGATCCTATTCCAGCTAACGTTTGTTTTTTTCGACTAACCCCGTATTTACTTTCAAGCTATTATGTTGAATTATTTTGAGCCAAGCCTCAAAGTTTCTCAGTATTATTAAAATGATTCTTGAAGCTCGGGTTCGTAAGTCGTAAAACCGAATCAAGGTAGACACGGATCGAGCCGGAGAATTGGACGAACAAGAAAATGAAACTCGGGGACTACGCCCAAGTTAATCCAGCATACAAGCATAGTAGCAAAATATTAGGTATTCAGCATACAATTGCACCCGGCATACCGGGGATCTGATAAGGAGCGGCAGAAGGAGGAAGTTCGGCGTCATCATCACTGTCTTCAATATCTGAAGCAGCATCTTCTCCATCATCGCCCGACCCATCCTCCATGTTCTCCATCTGCTCCTCCTCGCCGGAGTCCAGAAAGCTCGGCCCCTCAACCCAGTCATGGACTGGAGAATATTCGATGAGGCTATAGGCGCAAGCCTGGCGCCGAGCTACCCACTCCGGATCATCGGTCCATTTGGATCTGATGCACCGACGGGTGAGGAGGCTCAGATCAATTTTCTCGTACCATGAAAGGATATGATGGAGAAGGGTATCTGCCGCGGCACGCCCAGCGGATTCCCTCCAGAGGTCAAGTTGAGTCTCAATCTCCATAAGTTTTTCCGCAAGGAGCGTGATCCTTTCCGGAGCGTCCTCGCTTGGCCAGAATGTGTTGAAGATCTGGACCGCAACGTCGAGGAGATCTTTTCCATAGTTCTTGATAGTTTCCACCCGAGCTGACACGCTAACCAACAAGTCCTCCATGTCCAAGGGGATGCTCTCACCATCAGGAGCGATGGGAGTACCCCTCTCTTGGCGGAATTTGGCAACGGCAGCACTGGCGATGGCAGTACCCTCCGGAAAGTTATCTGAAAATAAGGAAAGGGAGGATGCTGAAGCAAAGGCATATGAGCTAACCCGGAAAACTAGGTCGGGCAAGGTGAAGAAACTTACGTGAGATATGGCGATGGATCCGGGTCAACTCCTTGATACAACTATCGTGTCTCTGCCGAAGTTGTTCAAGCTCGGCAAGCGCCGACCCAAGCCGGACTTTGGATTCCTTGAGCAGATCCTGGTCCTTGGAGATCTAAAGGGTAAAGCGCTCACGCTCTTCGGTGAAGTTCTAGCCAACTTTTTGGAGCTCGGTTTTGTGTTGGGCCTTCATCTTCTCCATCGCGGCCTTGAGTTTGGCTATCTCACCGTCCTTGGTCCGGAGGAGGGCAAGCTCATCGTCCTTCTTCTTCAGCTCGGCTTGATGTTGTCCTGCTTGTTCGAGAAAATGCAGCATCATATCAGGCACGGGCACACTATCCTCAAGCAATGCTGAAATAGTGTGTTGACCCGGCAAAGCCGAGGAGTGAATGTTTTCCGAGCCAAGAAAAAGAAAGAATGGAAAACACAGTGACGTTGGCCGAAAGGGGACATACCTCGGATTTCCTCCAAGTTTTTCCGCATAATCTTGTTTTCAGCCTCCACCCCAGCTGCAAAAAACCGAATAAGGAGGTTAGTCCGGCAGAAGCAAACGAAATGGTGAGGTGTTAAGGGAGGAAATTACCTCTCTTTTCATGCTCCGTGCCAAGTGCAACGTGTTTTGCGCGCAAGATCTTATGGGTATCAAGCAGGCGCTGAAAATCGGCGCTCCGACGGTTGGTGGTTACCTGACAAAGGCACAGGCGTGTAAAGTTAGTTCGGTGCATATTCGAAGTGTACAAGATCCGGGCCAAGCGGAACTTAACCCGGCTCTAGGTGTGTGCATATTCGAAGTATACAAGATCCGGGCCAAGCGGAACTTAACCCGGCTCTAGGTGTGCGCATATTCGAAGTGTACAAGATCCGGGCCAAGCGGAACTTAACCCGGCTCTAGGTGTGTGCATATTCGAAGTATACAAGATCCGGGCCAAGCGGAACTTAACCCGGCTCTAGGTGTGTGCATATTCGAAGTGTACAAGATCCGGGCCAAGCGGAACTTAACCCGGCTCTAGGTATGTGCATATTCGAAGTATATGAGGTCCGGGCCAAGCGGAACTTAACCCGGCTCTAGGTGTGTGCATATTTGAAGTTTACATGTAGCTACGTTGATCTTCTAAGGAGCATCCGGCCGAATAACAAGTTACTCCGCCGGAGGCTCGGGGACTAATGGTTATTATCTACAGCATGTAAAGAAGAAACAACGTACCTCCATCATACGCCCAACGAGGTTAATGGCCTTGGCGGCAGTATTCATCTGAGCGGAAAATTCAGCTGGGCCAAACTTTTCCGGGAGATCGTCGTTGTAGACGAACTCCGCCTTATTCCAGTTCATGACGAACTCGATGAGGCTCGGAGGGTAACGTTCGCCAGTGGGCATGTGAGGTGCCACCAAACCCTTGGCGTGAGCTTCTTTCCTCTCAATCAGGGCAAGAGCTGGGCTAGTGTGAAGAACCATCTGCTGCGAATCAGCTGGCTCGGCAGGAGGATCCGTTGCTGCTGGGGATTTCTTTGGAATCATCGACGACAAGGTTCACTGCCCAGCCTCGGCGGAGGTGAATTTGCCTTTGGCCTGCTAGGAGGAAGTGACCGCAGTGGATTTGCCCTTGGAAACCGCTGGAGTGGGTCCTCGCCGAGTGTGAGATGACTCGGACGAGGCAGATGAGCTTGGCGCAGGAGCTTTGGTGGCTGGCGTTGGAGCTGTTGTTGGTTTCTTCGGAACCGGGACAGGCGCTGGTTCGGTGGCTGGTGCTGGAGCTGCTGCTGGGGCTGGAGTTGCGGTAGACTTATTTGTTGCTGGTTGCGGCAATGCCGAAGTGCCAGACGCCATCGCCTCGGCCGATTTGACCCCTCCCGATCTGAGGTCGCGTCCCTCTGAAGGAGGTACTGCGGAACCCGGAGCGGCCGCAGAGCCTTCCGGAATAGGGCTCAGCGGGCGTGACTCGTCGTCACGGGGAGGGGAAGGACTAGAGCGAAGAGGAGAGGAGATGCTCGATCCGCTCTGAGGGACCTCCACAGGAGCCCTGCAAGAGAAAATAATGTCAGGAGTGAAATTACCCCGAAGCAGGGAGAAGTGTGTTGCGTAGTGAAAAAAGAACTTACGCATCCGAGGTCTCTGCCTCCTTAGGTTTCCGGGCCCTCCTTGCCGGGGCTTTGCCTACCTGTTTGGAGGCAGTCTTGTCTCCGGCCTTCTTTTGCCTTTTGGAAGGCTGAGAAGGTTCGGAAGAAGAACTCGACGCGGATCCGCGCTTCTTCTTTGACGCCACCGGAACAGGCTCGCCCGTGGCAAGTGGAGAATCCTCATGGATGTGCCCACCGGAGTTAGCTGATGCCGGGAAGGCAAAAGAAAGAGGGACAGCCTCAACGGGTTCAATCACATCGATATCCGAGTCATCCTCATCGTCGGGCCAATCTCTAAGAGAAGAGAATTTACCGCTGGGTCATTTGGTGGCATCGGGTGTGGGGAGGAACATCTCCTGATCCGGCTCCTCCTCATCCGGAATTTCTCGGTCCGGGGCCCACTTAAGGGTCGGATCCGGGCCATCCTCGAGGGTTTGCTGGAGAAACAGCTGAGAAAAAAGCACAAGGAGCAAAGTCAAGAATGGGATAAGAGCCGACATGAAATTGATCCGAGATAAGTTTACCCCGCGAAGCTTACCGCGGGAGGGAGCCTGTCACGGCAGTAATGCTCAATTCCCCACGTCCATTCGGCGGAGAAGTCCTTATGGGTGGTGAAAAGAGCCTTGACCCGGCGGAAGATCTCCGTATTGCTCAACTCGAATGAGGAGGTTCGGTTGGGGTCGTGACTAAAGCTCATATGGCACAACTTGTGAGTGCGCCGCTGAAGGGGAGAGATTCGGTTGTGCACGAATGTGATCATGGCATCCTCGTTGCGCAATCCGAGCTTCTTCAGCTCCGCAAACCTTTTGTTCACTTGGTTGGCCAGGGTTGTAGGCTTCCTGGCAACCTCCTCCTAGAAATCCGTGTCAGGGGGACCCAGAGCGTAGGGCAGCAACCGGATCAAATCTTCCGTGCCTTCATTCCGGACGTAGAAGAAGGTCCAGGCCCACCCTTTGTAGGAGTCAAGCCCGGTGACCCGGGGAAAGATTGAATACCTCCGGGGCGAGATCGAGGCAGCTCCGAACTGAGTTAGTTGTTTGTCCTCTGACTCGACGTGGATGTTGGGGACCACGTTGCGGCGGAGGCCAAAGAACCGGATCCACAACTCCTTCGTAAGCCATAGCCCGGTGTAGCCCTTGATCGAAGAAACGAAAGCGGACAGAGAGGTGATGGCGTTCACCGGGAGATGATGTGGTTGCAAGTGATAGGTCCGGATCCAGTCCTGGAAGAAATCACTCACTGGAAGCCCAAATCCCCGTTGGAAATGGGATAGGAAAACGAAGAACTCACCCGGATTGGGTGAGGGGGCCAACTCCGAGGAGGGGAGACGAGCGGCGACGACGGCAGGAATGCGTCGAGTCCGTTAGAGCCAGGCGATGTCGTCCTCGCAGACCCAGGAGCCGGCCCACACGCCGCGGTCCGCCGCGCCGGCGTCCTCCTCCATCTCCTGCTCAACGATGATGAGCTCCTCCTCCGTCATCTCGATTCCGCTATCCTCGCTGGAGCTGGCGGCGGCGGGGCTCTGTGGTTTAGACTGACGAGGACCCGTGGCTAAACAGAGGTGCAGCGGTGACTGCGGTGCAGAGGAACGGAGAAGGTGCGGCGGCGGCGCTACTGCAACGGGCACTGGCGGCGGTGCGGTTGCGAGGAAGAAGAAGAGGAACGGGCGAGGGGGCGCGGAGATGGAAAAGTTCTAAGGAGCGTGCCCCTCCCCTATTTAACCACCCCCAGTCATCAACGAGTGGGATCGTGCTGCGCAGGAAAACCACACGATGTGGCCGTGTATCACCAGCATCGACCAATCAGAGAGGAGCCACACCGGGGGCCGCAGAGTAAATGTGATCCAATGACACGACGTGCAGTTGCGGTAAACGAGGACACAGACGTGACGTAACCCCCGCACAGTAATCACTGACATTTACTGCGGCGGTTAATGCGCAGGCCCTTAAAATAAGGCAACATAATGATTAACCGTTACGTGGGTTGGCGTACGAGAGAAGGAAGCAAGGCCCGGATCCGAGCCACGGTGGTAATCCGGCCGGCAAGTGAAAACTTGAACCGTGCGGAGGGAAAGTAAAACCAAACGATCCGAGCCAAAGTGGTGACCCGGCCGGCAAGTGAAAACTTGGAGCGTGCAAAGGGAACGTAAATCCATATAATCCGAGACAAAAAGTTAACCCGGAAATAAACGTCCGAAGCTTGGATACGAATGAACCTGATGTGGCCTTAGCGACCAAGGCCGCTAAGGCCGCACCAGCTTCGGGGACTAATGTTGGGGGGATAACCCCGGGTAGGGTCACTCCGGGGTATAAGGGCCGAGTTAGCCGAGGTTCGGCAAGGTCAAAGCGGATGCTGGCCGAGTCACCTCAAGGCAGGCCGGATCACGGAGTAACCCGGACCAGGGGGGTCGCCTAACATTGTCTCGTCCGACTCAAGGAATAAGTCGGAGACACTTGTCTAGCTTATATGCAGGAACAGGTGTGGCCGGATCAACTGTGATCCGGATCCTAGTTTGGCTTCTAGGAGAAGGAAGGAATATCTCTGGTCAAAAAGAAGGCCCGCTGCGTACTGAATGAGCGAATAAAGCAAGGGCAGGACCACCGGATCGTGGCCGACAAGGGTGACGACGCTCACGTCGGCTGACGTAGGCGCCGCAGAGGCAACGTCGCTAAAGCAAGAGTGACGTGGGGGAAAAGCACCCCTGTCGGGTTACTAATTTGGGAGGAGGCATATTCTTAGGAATATGCCTCCACGTATGCCCTAGGCCAGGACCGAACCACCCCTATATAAGGGGGGGTTGGGGTTCTGGTAAGGGGGTTGGGTCTTTTCAGATACATAGCAAGGAAAATACTTGTGGGTCTAGGGTTCTTGGGCTAGTTAATAGGCAAGAGTACGAGAGTTTCTTCTTCCTCCTCTTGTCAATACAGCTCGAGGAGCACTTGTAATCTTGGAGACTGAACATCAATACGAAACCTCTGTGTAGAGAATCACTCTACTATCCCTCCCTGGATTCCCCTAGCGCATATTAGTCCCCACCTTTAGCCTATCCATGGCATCTGCCGTGACACCACCACGACACTTTGATGGCTGCGAGTTGCGACACATAGGCTGCAAAAGCAATGAGGAGGCGGACGCACTCGCCAACATAGGCTCCACCTGCGCACTCATACCACCTGGGGTATTTCTCGAGCGCATATGTGAACGCTCCATCAAGCCAAAGGCCGTAGAGAAGAAAACAAGCGCAGCAACGGACTCGGGGGCTACGCCACCCAATGAGCCAACAACAATCGATGATTTGGAGCTCGACATAGGACTCGAGGGACCAATGAGCGTCATGATGATCGAACAATCCTGGACGCAGCTGTACATTACGTACCTCCTCAGCAAGTGCCTACCGGACGACCCGACATATGCACGACACATCGCGCGATGCTCCAAGGCATTCGTCGTTATCAACGGCGAACTGTATAAACGCAACATCACAGGCGTGTTACAGCGATGCGTCTTCCTAGCCGATGGAAGAGCAGTCCTCCTCGACATCCATGAAGGGACCTGCGGGCACCACGCCGGCAGCCGCGCCCTCGTCGCCAAAGCTCTACGAGCTGGTTTTTACTGGCCCACGGCCATGCGCGACGCCAAGGATATAGTCCAAAAGTGCAACGCCTGTCAGCGATTCGCGGACAAGCCACACACACCAGGCGCAGAACTAGGGCCTATTCCATTGGCCTGGCCCTTCGCCCAGTGGGGACTCGACATGGTTGGCAAACTTCCAAGGTCCTCGCAAGGAGGCTACGTCTACCTCTTGGTCGCAGTCGACAAATTCACCAAGTGGATCGAGGCCATGCCAGTGACCAAGCAATCAGGGCACAGCGCAGTCAAGTTCTTCGAGTCCATCGTCTACCGCTTCGGCGTACCACACAGCATCATCACCGACAATGGAACGAACTTTACATCCAAGGAGTTCCAAGATTTCTGCGAGAACCTGGGGATCAATATCAGCTATGCCTCAGTCGCACACCCGCAGACCAACGGTTAGGTGGAAAAGGCAAACGGGCTCGTCTGCAGCGGTATCAAGAAGCGACTCCTCCGGCCACTCGAACAAGCTGCGGGCTGCTAGCCAAACGAACTGCAATCCGTACTCTGGAGCCTGCGTACAACTCCAAACAGCGCCACCGGCTACACACCATTCTTTATGGTACATGGAGCAGAGGCAGTATTACCCGCCGAGGTACGGTACAGAGCGCCACGCGTAGTCGCCTACAGCGAGAAGGAGTCATCCCTCGCACTCGAAGACTCCGTCGACCTCCTTGACAAAGCAAGAGAAATCGCCGCAGAAAGATCTACGATCTACCAGCAGAACCTGCGCAACTACCATAGCAGAAGGCTTTGCCCCAGATCCTTCGTCAAAGGTGACCTGGTCCTGCGACTGAAGCAGCAGGGGCATCTCAAGCTCGAGTCCCCCTGGGAAGGACCGTGCGTGATTACAGAAGTAATCCCAGGTGGCGCCTATCGCCTTCAAGATTTAGAGACAGGAGTCGCATACTCCAACCCTTGGAACGTCACACAACTGCGATGCTTCTACCCTTAGTCGTTTCTTCTTTACTTTTGCATCACAAATAAGGCTATCTAGCCAAGGCTACTTAGCCACACATTGTACTACGTACTGTTCTCTGAATAAATAAAAGCTAAGTGCCCCAAAACTCCGTGTTTCTCTATTCTTTTGTCAACTTTCATACTCGAGGGCTACGCCACCCTATACACATATGTTCTTCGAACAATAACGCGACATCCTGAGTAGCTGGCACATCAATCGAACCCCTTAACACAAACACAACCCAGCTGCCACTCACCTGACAGGTTGACAAGGGAAAGATACAAAGATGGCCAGGCTAACGAAAAGGACTCGCATAAGTGCAACGCACCCCACGCTTATAAAGCTACTTGTATACATTCAACAATAAATTATCTACAAATATATATGAGCTTTACAACACCAGTACACTTATATGCAGGATACATATTTGGCTACCCCTGCAATAGAAGAACATTAGTCTGTTCCTCGAAGAAGTCGACGATTTCCTTGGCTGGACGATCCACCGCTTGATAGTGCGGCACCATGTTCCAGGAAGATCCTGCTGGTGGCACCGGTGGCCCAGATGCAATGGCAGTGACATCCACGTCAGGCCTGTGCAAGCGCACCACGGAGAGCGCAGCCTTGGCACCAGCCACCAGCTGCTGCCTCACGCACTCGCAAACCGCGGACATATCTTGAAATTTCATTAGAAGGGCCAGCAGGCTCGATGGAGTATCATCCAGTGGGAACATCGCCCGGTAGATGTTCGTCAAACACGACTGCGACTTCTTCAGAAAGAGCAGCACTCGCGAGGCGCGATCCTGCAGGGTCGCTAACGCAGTCGCACGATCATGATCTACCTAGAAGTATCCACTCTCCTGAAGTTGATCTTGGGTGAGATCATGAAGGCGGATGGCAATCCTATCCCTCTCCTCCTGCGGACGGCGTGTGCTAACAACTACACGAAGCAGCATCAACAACATGAGTACAACGTACCATTACGATTAACTACAAAGGAAAAGACGAGGATGAGCAAACTAACACTTAAACTGGTCGCCCAGCTGCGTCACCTCGCCAAGCAGATATTGCTCGCGGGCGGCGGCTTTTTCAGCCTTTGACTTCCACACGTCCGCGCTACCACGGATCAAGGGAAACTCGTGCTCCAGTTGCTTAATGCGATCACGAAGTCGCGAAAGCAAGGAAAGCTCCTCTACCCTGGAGCAGGGAGGTGCCATTGTATCCTCAAGTGATGGCGAGTCCGGGGTTCCCCCCACAGGGCCACTTGACGCACCCTACCAAAAATCAAGCCAGAGGCAAAATAAGGCGACCAACTCAAAAGTCAAAAGTAACAGGTGCATTCAAGATCAATAAAAGTATCTATAAACACATTCGCCAACAGGCATGTTCTCCAATCAAAAAGAGCAAGTTCATCAGCTATTACAAGGAACTAACTATGGAGCAGCTGGCTTTTTCGACTTTGATGACCTCGGGGGCTTCATCAAGTCCATGGCAGTATCAGATGCCACTGACTTTCCGCCGGCCCCTGAGGACGAAGTTTTCACCGCCTTCTTCGCGCGATTGAGCTCCTCCGAATACTTGGCAACAGTGTTTATCAAGGAATGGCCATATCTGGCACAGGCAGTCGCAAAGGGAGCGAATACTAACTGCTGACCATCCGCGCCAACAGGCATCATCTTCGACACCGCAGAGGGATCCACTTCGACTCGTGGGCTTGCACCATGGCAAGGGACATGGTCGCGCCAGCTACGCGGAGGGAGTTCTTGTACGTGGCAGGCACACCCCCAGCGAGTGACTCCACCAGCTCCTCCACATTGTCGACCAGCTCCGCCTTTGGCATCAGCTCCTCTCGGAGGCGACTCAGGGTGGCCTTGGCTTTGGACAACGTATTTTGGACAGCGGCGCTACGGTCTTCGACCGCAGATACCGCGCCCGCCAGAGCGTCATCGCGACCAAGGGCTCGTGGATCAAAACTCAAGCCGCCAGCATCTACACCAAAATACGCACATGGATCAAACTTCTAATGCCACCGGCACTACAAAGGAAGAGAAGAACATCAGTAAAATATCTAACAATTAAAGGTACCTGAGAGGGCCTTTGCGACTGAGAACAGTTGCTCTTCGAACAACTTCTCCCTGGCCGCAAAGGAGGCACGCAGATCCTCTTCGCGCTTTTGGGCTTCATCACGAGCCGTGATTGCCTCGTCGCACCCCTTCACAGTTGCGGCCAGCGTCTTCTCCAACGTGGCGACATCACGTAGTAAAGCATTATGCTCAGCTACATGGCAGTCAAAAATTTGGCTGTCAGTCAATTATACCAAAATACAGAGAAGACGAAAAGAATAAGTATAGAACACTCACTCTCAACCACGCGGTGGCGCTTCTCCAGCATCGCATGCTGGCGACCTATCGCCATCACCTGCTCTGCTACCTGTGCGGCTTCCTTTACAAGGAGCTGTCGCACAAATCAAGGAGTTAGTAAAGGGCAACATAAGGGCGTTGACTGTCAAATTATAAAAAGAAATAAAGATATACTTACATGGTCCTCTAGCGACTCCGAAGAAGATTGATGAATCGTCATCCGAGCAACTACTCGATGCTCCCCTACGTGAGGAGAGCTCGAAGAATTGTGCCCGGAGTGGGCCGCCGCCGGAGGAGAAGGAGCGCACTCGACCTCTGTCTTGGCTTTTGAGGTCGCGACTCCTGATTCCTTCAAAAATTCGACATCGCCAGAAGATGACGACGCCTCTTGACTGCAAGACAAAATCCGCACTCAGAAAAGGCAAAGCCAACAAGAAGAAAACAAGAGAAGAATGAATGCACTAGCAAACCTACCAGTCAAATCTTTCAAGATCAAATGTGGCCTCCGTCGACTCCGACGAAGACTCCTTGGGCAATCGCATCTTCTTACGATAAGACGGTGCCACAGCCCTCACAGGAACAGCGGGAATTGGCGACTCTGCGCCAACAGCCGCGCCACCTAGAGTTGAAGGAGTCGACGCGTCGGAATCCCCGCTACGCGAACGCTTGCGAGTATCTGGACTTTCAGACTCGGAGGCTTCCTCTTCCACATCAGAAGGAACAGTCGACTCAGACTCGTCCTCTTCCAAAGCTTCACGAGGAATAATCCCCTCAAGGAGGGGAGGCATGCAAGGCGACACCGCCCACTCCTGCATATAAAAAGTAAAACAGATAAGCAACAGAAGACGCAATCGAGAAAATAAGCTACTACGTAGCACAACCATACCTCAGGAGGAGGATTCGAAGCATCGAAAGGAGGAACGATTGGCTCGTTCGGAAGCACATCCTTGACGGTATACTTCGTGACCAGTCGCACCCTCTTATCTACCTCACTCGCGGACATGCCATCAGCAGACACGCGAGTGGGATCATCAGCGCCACCCCATTGGAACATGGGATGGACCCTGGCCTGGAGAGGCTGGACGCGACGCCGCAGCCAAGTCCTGACAAGGGCGCAGCCTCCCTCTTCTGTGCCTATGCGACTCTCGAGGTCGCAGACACGCTGATATAACACGTCTATTTCCGCGAGTTCGGAAGGCATGATCACGTTCTTCCAAGAACGCATCTTCTTGCAGGGAGTCGCGGGATCGAAGGGCGCGAGTCCAAAGTGCTCGTCCTTGGCCTGCTGGTCGCGCTCATAGAACCATTTGTCCCTCCATCCTTGGACGGACTTGGTGAGCTTGATATCAAAGTAGGTGGCGGATGGGTCAACATGGATTCTGCAACCACCTACTTCATAAACTAAAGAGCCAGATGTGGACTGACGCTTCAATTTAAAGATGCATTTGAAAAGACCAAAGTGCGGCTCGACTCCGAGCCAGCACTCGCAGAGAGTGATGAAACAAGTAATGTGGAGGAGAGAATTTGGGGACAGCTGATGGAGCTGGAGCCCATAGAAACACAGAAGACCCCAAAGAAAGGGGTGAAGAGGTAAGGAAAGACCCGAATGATGAATGCAAGAAACATCACTCGATAACCAGCGGGAGGCACAGGAACGGTCTCACCGCTGGGGACGCGCGAATCGGCGACTGCTGCAGAAATCACTCCGTCTTGGCAAAGAAGACGGAGATCCGACGCCTTGATGATAGAAGGGCGCCATGCGCCATTAGTCACGCGGGTGCCCGCGACCTTCTTCTTCCCGGCGGCGGCGGCACTGGTGATCGCAGCAGCGGAGCCACCCTTCTTCTTCGCTGCAGCGAGGGTGGCTGCGGAATCAGCGGCGGCACCTCCCTTCTTCTTCCCCATTGCACGGCGGCGATGAGAACGAAGGAAATAGCTTGGGAACGAATGGAGCTGGTCCAGCGTCGTGGGGAAGATGAGCACAGAGGAAAGCAAGAAAAGCAAACGGCAATGGCGATGGCAGCAAGGAAGAAAGAGCACAGATGGGAAATTACCGGCGCAGCATCGCTACTTAACCCCTGGAAGATGCAATCCAACGGCTGACAAAAACCCTATTGGACGTGTGGCACGCATCGCGTAGGACACGTGGCGAAGAGGAAGCGCGAACCGTCCCCCCACTTCTACCATTATGCGCGGAAATCGAGGAGGCACGGTTAAAAATAAGATTACGCACGCCCAGTCAAATCAAAGTCAGAAAGTGGGACCCACCGCTCGTCACGTCCCGTCAAAACCGCTCACGCGGGCAACTAAGTTCATACAAGCGTCAGCACTGACGTCACCAAGCCTATGCAGTGGAAAACTTTGACTATTTTTAGTCCTTGTCGGAGTCTTCGACTCCACCAAGCACTCGGGGGCTACTCCCATAGGGAGCGCTGGCCGCGCACCCTACGACTTTCTTTTTCTTGTTGCAGGAACATGGACAATCACAAAAGCAAACACAACCACTCGAAACACAGTGCGATTATGGACATGTGTTACTCCCATAGGGAGCACCGGAAACAAGTAGGCAAAAGATGACAGCAGTCGCGAAAATATTTTAGTATCTGCCTGAGTCATCGACTGAAACAAGCAGGCAAAAGATGACAGCAGTCGCGAAAGTGCTTTAGTACCTGTCTAAGTTATCGACTGAACAAGCAAGCAAAAGACGACAGCAGTTGCAAAAGTTCTTTAGTCCCTGCCTGAGTCTTCGACTCAACCAGGCACTCGGGGGCTACTCCCATAGGGAGCGCTGGCCGCGCACCCTATGATTATTTGTGCAAGAAAACTGTGTGTTGATAACATCCACACTCGAAACTCATGGCGACACCGCCTCATAATTTTTCCCTGCAAAGAGACTGCGTCTCCTGGGTTACCCGAATCGTCTCCGCGATGATAAAATTCGGATGTCGCGCCTACGGCGTGAAGGTAAGACCTGAATAAGGCCTGGCAACGCATCTAAACTGCGCACTACCAGAAACATATCCGTGCCTACAGGCACGATGAACATGCCTTGACGGACGCGTCAAGTGCTCACACCCATATAACTGGAATTCGACTCCTGTAAGACCTCCGCGGCCTGAGTCGAATTACACCAGCACTTTTCCGGATTCGAGTCCGGGGACTCGAATTTGAGTAGATTGCGTTGTTTCACCCTAAGGTGGTTAACTGATACCGATACTTCGGTTATATCAGGCACGTATATCAACAATCCCTATGACGCAAATAAAAGCAATCGAAATGTACTCATTTAGGCACTCGAAGGCTTCAAAAGTCCCCAGTCGAATCTGCGATTCCACTGGGCACTCGGGGCTACTGACATGGGTATACCCTACAAGTACTCGAGCTTGGTATATATGGTCCAAATATATACAGGCCCACGGTGTCGCCAAGGCCCGAAGGGAGGGACTCGAGTAACCTACGGACTCTCGATTGCTTGAAGGACAAGAAGAAGATACAGAGAGAAAGTTTGAAGGGGAAAACCCTAACTTGTAACCGACTCGACCTGCTACCTGAGACCTAGCCTATCTATATAAAGGCTAGGAGGGGGCGACGAGGAGGACACGTGCAACCCTAGTTTCCACAACTCTCACCAGATTTCATCTACGCACCATTGTAACTTTCGACTCCTTCGATAATTCCACGAGCAGACAAGCAGGAGTAGGGACCTCTACGAGGCCTGAACCTGGGTAAATCCTTTGTCCCCTGTGTGCTTGTTTGCTAGCCGATAGATGTCTCCAGCTCTCCCTCCTTCTCCAAAACCCAAGTCCATAACAATGGGCATTGACGAGTTAAACCCTCGTCACATAGTAAGTACATGTGTATCATAGATAACCGCCAACGGGGTACCCCTTGCCCGATGATACGGAAGAATCCCCATATCAAAATGACAAGGCAAGCAGACAATAAGCATCTCAGCAATCTTCTTATTTACCATGGGAAAATGGTGCTTTTTTCTCTCTTTCCTCTTTTCTCATCTTTTTTTTCTTTTTCTCAATCTCTGTTTCTTTTTTTATAAGAAGAATGCTTCACGATTTCTCATTATGGTTACGCTGCAGGTTTCCACCATGATTAGGCATGGATTAGACCTGCCGCCTAGGCGTTTCTCTAACACACATACATAACTCCATGGACTTACAAGCCCCTTTCATTTCACACTGACGACATCCATAAACAAAAGAGCATGATATCAACTGGGTACAATGTACAAGTGCAATGTTGAAAGTGTTCCCCATGACAACGTGGTTCTGCTAATCCCCAATGTATAAGTGCAAGCATATACAACATAGATGACACAATGGTTCAAGTTTATTAAGTGCAAGAAAAGAAAAGTGTGCCATCAAGTTCGTGAGAGCTTTAATCACTAGTTTTCTCATAACAAGTTTAATTCGGAAGGTAGATAAAAACATGAATATACTTGGAATAGCAAATGCTAATAGGTAGGTATGGTGGACTCTTTGAACTAACTTGGTTTTATTTGTAGTTGGATGCATGAGTGGAACTCATACTTGGTTATGGAGGCTAGCAAAAGACTGGGAGCGACCAACTAAGAGAGCAATAATGGCCATAATCATGCAAAGCGACAAAACATCATTAATTAAAGCATAAAGTGATATTACAAGTCAAAAACTAAATGATCATCGAGGCTATGGTGACTTGGTATAGTCTTAACATGGTGTGAGCATGCGCCAAGTCAACCCAAATAAAGCATCAAAGGAGAATACCACAATACTATGCTTTAATATGCTAAAACAACGCATGATTCTTTCAAGGCACATTAAGCAATCTCAATTATTTGTAACAAGTCATGCTACAGAAAAAATCACTAAGCATAAAGCCAAAACAATATCAAGCATGACATGACAAAGCATAGGCCACAGTCAAAAACAAACTCCTTTTTACCACTTAAGCATGGACTTTTCCTACTCTTTTCCAATCCAAACCAAACTTATTTGAAAACTAATGTATGAAAGAGGGGGTCCAACCAATTTATTCAAGCAAACTAAGCAAACCAAGCAAACGAAAACCAAAAACAAAAACGAAAACGAAGACGCTCCAAGAACAACACAACTTGTGCATGAAAAATAAAAATGAGGTGTTTGGAAGGAACCTGAGATTTTTATTGATGAAGAAGGGGATGCCTTGGGCATCCCCAAGCTTTGACGCTTGTACTTCTTGGATATTTCTTGGGGTGACACGGGTGGCATCCCCAAGCTTGAGCTTTAGTCCATTCTTCATCTTATTACATCATTCTTTCCCTACACCTGAAAATTTCCTTCATACAAAATTTCACACAATCTTCATTAGCAACATTAGTGCATTCAAAAGATAATAAACCTTTGGGTCAGTTTCAACACAAGTAAAACTTCCATTAAAACACAAGCTACTGTAGAACTTCCTTTAAAAAGTTCAAGTGATCAAAGAGAACTCAAAGAGAAAGAGATCAAGAGGCAAATACAAATAATGGCAGAAATCTATCAAAACAGACCAACAGGTAAAAACCAATTTTTCCGAAGACTTTTTGTTGCTCAAATCGAAACGTGTTGAGCTAACAAAAGTTGGATAATAACCTGGGGCAGAAGCACAAAAAATTACAGCTCAAACCGACTTACAGAGATTTTTCAGGAATTTTTACAGCGAAGCACAAAAATCTGTTTCGGGACAGCAACTTTCCCAAGCATTACTTCTCTCTCATTAGAGGTTACTCTTGGCACAAAAACCACACAAAAATGATAAGGAGCGGTTATTACATGGGTAATAACTTCCAAGACTCAACTAAAACTTTTGGGTTTATCTCCTAATAAGTACTTTTCTTTAACGCCTTTAAGTTAGGCATGATAATTTGAGAAGATGCTCACATAAGAAATATGAATTGAAGTAAAAGAGAGCATCAAGAAGCAAATTCAAAACACATTTAAGTCTAACCCACTTCCTATGAAAAATAATCTCGTAAAGAAACAAGTCATGAAAGCACAAAGCAGCAAGCATAGGAAAGCAAAACAAGTGTAACTTCAAGACTTTCAACATAAAGAGGGGAAACCTAATATTATTGAGATGCATAAAACCATGTTTCCCTCTCTCATAATAACTTTCAGTAGCATCATGAATAAAATTAACAATATAACTATCACATAAAAC
Organism: Avena sativa; assembly: GCA_916181665.1. Taxonomy (NCBI): domain Eukaryota; kingdom Viridiplantae; phylum Streptophyta; class Magnoliopsida; order Poales; family Poaceae; genus Avena; species Avena sativa. The sequence goes on along the minus strand of OV702291.1, from coordinate 368,682,628 downwards.
ATTCTTATCATGAGTCACATGCATAAAAGAATTAATACTCTCCCTATAAGCATAGTCATTCTTATTAATTGTAGTAGGAGCAAATTCAACAAAATAGCTATCATTATTATTCTCATCACCATAATCATCAATATAGGAGGCATATTGTAATCATAATTAATTTTCTCCTTAGTAGTAGGTGGACTAAAAATATCATATTCATCATTTTAATCATCATATATTGGAGGCACGGTATCATCATAAGCAATAGAATAGCTATCTTCCAAAGCTGGGGAACTAAAAAGATCATTTTCATAAAAACTAGCTTCCCCAAGCTTAGACTTTTCCATAGCATTAGCAATAATGGTGTGCAAAGAATTCATACTAACAACATTGCTATTATCATGCAAATAAAGTTCCATAGGTTTTTTAATTTTCTCTTCAAACACTTCATGTCTAACTCAAGATAAATATTATAAAGCTCTCTAATTTTGTTGTTGTTTTTCATTAAGCCTAACTAGTGAAAACAAGAAACAAAAAGACAAAATTGCAGAATCTAAAGGAAATAACTTCGAGCACTCACACCGGAGGATGTGAGTACCTTTTACCTTACCTCCCCGACAACGGCGCCAGAAAATAGCTTGATGTCAACGCACTTCTATACTTGTAGCCAGTTGTTGGGCCTCCAAGTGTAGAGGTTTGTAGAACAGCAGCAAGTTTCCCTTAAGTGGATCACCCAAGGTTTATCAAACTCAGGGAGGAAGTGGTCAAAGGTATCCCTCTCAAGCAACCCTGCAATCAAGATACAAGAAGTCTCTTGTGTCCCCAACACACCCAATACACTTGTCAGGTGTATAGGTGCGCTAGTTCGGCAAAGAGATAGTAAAATACAAGTGGTATAGATATAAGACAACAGTGCTAGAAAATAGCTTGATGGCGTGGAAGAGACTAAAGGCAAACTGAAATAAAGATGGAAGCAAGCAAACATGTAATAGATCTAGTTGCGAATGGTGTTTCAATGCTTAGAAACAAGGCCTAGGGATCATACTTTCGCTAGTGAACACTCTCATATAAATATCTTCTCTTCATGATACTACTCTGAACTACTCTCCGGTTGGACACTCTAATCCATGGTAGGGCTATAACAGCACTCCTCAAAGTTCGCTTTCCCCATCTAGATAACCCACACTGTCACCTTGAGCACTAGATGGTTCCAACAAACACCACAATTTCATAGAGACATCCAACTCCAAATATAACTCATAACAAGTATTTGTAATCTCTAGCCTAAGTGCCACCACGGTGTGCACGTTGTCACTTTCACACACGTGGGGAGAGCTAGAGATCTATTAAAGCACTTGAGTAGCAAGGGAGATCTACTTGATTACAAAGCTCATGATCTCAATAAGATCACGCATAGAGAGAGAGAGATGAACACATAGCTATCGGTAGAGCCCTTAGCCTCGAGAGAGAACTACTCCCTCCTCATCATGGGAATCAGCAATGGCGATGGAGATGGTGGTGGAGATCGATGGAGATGGCTCCGGGGGCACTTCCCCGTCCCAACAGGGTGCCGGAACAGAGACTTTCTGTCCCCCAAATCTCCCCTTCGATTGCGGCGCCGCTGCGGAACTTTTCGTGGCTGTAGGCTTCCGGATTTAGGGTTTTTGCATTCGAGGCTTCTTATAGGCGAAGGGGCAAGGTCGATGGAGGCCTGAGGGGCCCACACCACCCCTTGGCGCGGCCTGGCCTGGCCCATGCCACCAGGGGGTGTGGCCAGCCCCTGGCCCTTCTCCGTTTCGTCTTCTGGCTCCGTGTTCCCCTTGGTGAAATAGTGACTTTGGCTTTTGTCCCGTCTAATTCCGAGAATATTCATTGTCGGCCTTTCTAGAACCAAAAACAGCAGAAAATAGGCATTTGGCACTATGGCATCTTGTTAATAGGTTAGTTCCAGAAAAATGTGTAAAAGTACTCCAAAGTGTGGACAAAACATAAGAAAGTAGATATAAAACAAGCATGGAACATCAAAAATTATAGATACGTTAGCAACGTATCAACGGACGAAGCTGACGCAGCACTTCAGGAGTTGAAGAGAATACTCTCCTCCCTACCTATACTTGCAGCACCGGTACCAAGGGAGCCTATGTTAGTGTACATGGCGGCAACCAACCGAGTAATCAACATCATCATCGTGGTGGAGCGCAAGGAACCAACGCACGAATATGGAGTTTAGTAGCCCGTTTACTATGTAAGCAAGGTCTTGACGGAATCCTAGCAGCATTACTCGCACTACCAGAAGATAGCTTATAGAGTTTTCCTTGCTTCACGTAAGCTAAGGCATTATTTCCAGGAGCACCCCATCACAGTAGTGAGCAAAGCTCCACTGTTCGACATCATCAACAACAGTGACGCTACAGGGAGAGTGGCAAAGTGGGGCATTGAACTTGTCGTCTTCGACATCACCTACAAGCGACGCGATGCTATCAAGTCACAAGCATTGGCGGATTTTCTTGCAGATTGGATAGAACTGCCAGAAGACACTCATGTACCAGAGCCAGAGTATTGGGTCATGCACTTTGACGGATCGAAGTTACTCAATGGCTCGGGGGCTAGTGTATTATTGCAATCGCCAACAGGAGAGAAGTTGCAATACGTCCTGGAGATCCACTTCAACGCTAAAAATAACATGGCGGAGTATGAAGCTCTCATTCACGGACTTCGCGTAGCCAAAGATATTGGCATCAAGCGCATAGTTTGTTGTGGAGATTCCGACTTGGTTGCCCAGCAAGTAGCTGGCACCTGGAACGCACGGAACCCTATGATGGCGGCATATCGAGACGAAGTAGGCGAAATAGCCAAGTGCTTCGACGGCTACGAAGTCAAGTACGTAAAAAGGGAAGATAATGAGGCAGCAGATCTGCTGTCAAAGCTTGGATCAGCTCGTCGACCAATTCCATCAGGCGTTTTCCTAGAGCATTTACGGACTCCATCCGTGAAGGGAGCAGACCTTGACAACCTGGATAGAGTGGACTCATTTGTTAACATAGTAACAGTGACCTCTCCAGCTTGGACGAAGCCATTCATGGATTATCTACAAGACGAAACTTTGCTCGCCGACAAAGTCGAAAGCCGGCAAATAGTACGCAGAGCAAAAGGCTATGTCATCATTGACGGCCAGCTATACAAAAGAAGTACCACAGGAGTCTTCCTACGATGTGTCTCCCAGCAGCAAGGTATTGAAATCCTTAGAGAAATACATCTCGGAGATTGCGGGCATCACGCCGCTCCCCGATCGATGGTGGCCAAGGCCTTCCGACAAGAATTCTACTGGATAACTGCCAAGGCGGACGCCGACAAGTTGGTACAAACATGCCTTGGGTGTCAGTTTTACGCAAAACAACCAAGTGTTCCAGCTGAAGAATTGCGAACAATACCAATAACTTGGCCATTTGCAGTCTGGGAGATGGACATGGTGGGACCTTTGCAGAAAGCACCCTATGGATTCACACACTTGCTAGTAGCAGTTGACAAATTCACGAAATGGATTGAAGCTAAACCCATTAGAAAGCTTGATGGGGCAACAACCCTAAAGTTTGTTCGGGATCTAGTGGTGAGATTTGGTCTCCCACATAGCATCATCACCGACAATGGTAGAAATTTATCTCTCGGAGAAGTTGAGAAGTACTGTCATGAGAAAGGCATCAGTCTTGACCTAGCATCTGTGGCACATCCATAGTCAAATGGGCAAGTTGAAAGGGCCAATGGACTAATTCTGCACGGAATCAAGACACGCTTGGAGGGACCGCTACGTAGAGCAGCTGGAGCCTGGGCGGAGGAACTACCATCTGTCTTGTGGAGTTTACGAACAACACCCAACAGATCCACTAGCTTGACTCCTTTCTTCATGGTTTATGGAGCAGAAGCAGTTCTCCCATCCGACATCCTCCACGATGCACCAAGACTTTCCGCCTACAAGGAGGATGACGTTGAAGAATCCAGACGACTATCTGTGGACCTACTTGAAGAAGAGCGCGTGCTGGCATGCCAGAGATCTGCCGTCTACGAGCAGAAGCTGCGTGGCTACCATAGTCACCGTGTAAAGCATCGCTCGTTTACAGAAGGGGATCTGGTGCTTAGACTCAAGCAGGAGAAATCACAAAAATTATCCCCGCCTTGGGAAGGACCGTTCGTCATAAGCAAAGCATTGCTCAATGGTTCCTATTACCTCGTCGATATTCGCGAGTTGAAAGATAGGCCAAAAAATCACAAGCGCATGCAACATGACTCCGATGATGATTACCCGGAAACAGATCGGCCATGGAACATAGCACAGCTACGTCCCTTTTACACTTAGCACATTTATATTATGAATAAGTTTCTTATGTGATCAATGAAACAAAGCATCTGGTTCACTCATATTCTCTGAGTCTTTTACCTCCTTTAGTTATTCATTTTTGGATCATATAAACCCTTTATGCGCAAGGTTGCATTTGCCCTTGTGAAAATTCTGCCTACGGGCGTTAGCTTAAGTTTTCTAGTCTACACGTTTTCTGAAGTTTTATGTGGATTCGGGAGTAGTGACCTTTCGGCACTCAAAGCCGGTGATTTTATTCTTAGGTTCTTGACGGTGCTATTAAGAATCATTGCCTGAGAGCATAGTTCTGTGTTGTGAGTCTTCCGTCTCATTAAAGGTCAAGCATACGAACCAGAATAATGGATAAGCTAGCACTTGCTTAAAAAATATATACACATGCTGGAAGCGGATAAGTTACAGGAAGATTGATTACAAGTTTTTCTACCTTAGACAAACATAAGTTTTTTCCGCATACATTTTGCAGAGATACATTTAATACAGACATTATTTTTCATGGCTCTGCTGTAGGGGGCTTCGTGGTGGCATCATCAGGAGAGCCAGGCCGGGAGAGATCGTCAAACTCTGAAGGAGAGGGGCTAGACTTAGAAGATTCCATATCGTCATCCAGGATCTCGGCAGGCACGAAGACATTAGCCTTGACCATCTTGGCAACCCTGGTATCAAAGCCGGCAAGAGAGTTCCAAATAGCATCGCTATCGATCTTTTGTCCTTCCTCATCTAGTTTGGGCATGTCGGAGGTCACCAAGTCGATGTCGGCATTATCATAGTGAGCCTTGACAAAGGACAGGGTCATCCTAGCACCAGCCCGAATGCAAGAGGATTTCCAGTCTTTGATTTTCTCGGGGGCTCGGCATAGGATTTCCGCATACTTGGCCGCTGAGTCTTCCGCCTTGATATTGATGCCCAGAGGTTGAGCTATCTCCTTGGCTTGGGCGATGGCGGTGCTGACGAAGTTGTTGGCAAGAATCATGCGTTCCTTGGGACTTGGAGCACCCTCACCCAAGTTGGCTAAGCCAATGGGAGCTGTGGTTTGCACAAACATACAAGGACCATGAGTATAAACAAGTCAAATGGTTATCCAACTTACAGAAAAAGACCAAAATAGACAAAGGTTACTGAAGATGCTCATTTCCGCTTGCTTGCATGTCTCCGCCAAGTCATCGCGCTCCTTCTGGACTAACTTGAACATCTCAAGACTCCTAGCATTCTGCTCTTTGGCAGCTTGGTTCTGGTCTTTGAGCTGTGCAATCTCATCCTTCAGGCGCTGCATCTCGACATCCGCAGACTCTTGCATAGCCTTCACCATCGCCTCATGGCCCTTGACGGCCTCGGACAGTTCCTTCTTCAGATTTTTTTCATCATCGAGCTCCTAGATATGCTTGGATTGCTCGACGATGCTCTTGGACTTGGCAATGGCTTCTGTAAGACAGAAATCAGAAAGTGCTATCAGAAGACAGAAGAAATGATTCAATGAGAAAAGCAAGGAGATATTGTAGGAAACAGAATCTGGCTATTTTTGATCTGTTCCTTCAGGAATTTGGTTTTACCATGTTCAAGATCCATCTCCTTTCGAAGAGTAGCAAACCTCTCATTGGCGGCTATCCTCCATTTATTCTCATTCTACACAAGATGTAAACATGCTTAGTTTCTCTAGAGCATCTAGTCAGAACTATTTAGTTTCAACTAAATGCTCGGGGGCTACAGTATATGATTTTAAACTAAACTAGTTTCTCTAGAGCATCTAGTCAGAACTATCCAGTTTCAACTAAATGCTTGGGGGCTACACGGACAAGTTCTGCACTTAGTTCTTTGGAGCACTCATGCCAATAACTATTGGATTATCCGCCTAAGATCTCGGGGGCTATAGTGGGATATACTACACAAAGTAAAGCAAGTGAAGTTCAAAAAACTTATGATGGCAATAATCCTGAGATTGTTGGCCAGATGAGCATAGGAATCATGGAAGGTCCAGGCATTCTTATAGATTGCGTCGGCCTGCTTGATGAGGTCATCTAGGCTCAACATCGGAGGAGTCGCAGCCAATGGAGAAGTCAAAGCCAGAGGCATGGAAGAAGCCCTAGCTACCTCCTACACCTTCAAGGCAGATGATGGCTCGGAGGCTCCCGCCTCAACTATTGCTTCCATGTCCACCTCTTCCAACACTTCCTTCCCTTTCTCGGTGGCATCCTTAGCCGGAGCTTCAACCACTTTAGAGGAGGTGCTCCCATGTGTCGCCTGGCCACTGGGAGCAACGTCTGCCTCGATAGAGCCTAAGACATCAAGAATTGGATTGATATCTATCTCCATAGCGGAGGTCTTAGGGATGACGGGAGATGACGGCCCAGCGGGACCATAAGAGGGTTTGGCGGCAGGATGTAGCATCCCATCTGTCTAACATCTGTAATGCTACATCGTCTAATAATAAAATGCTACTTCCTACATATAATTGTTGCATCATCATTATATCATGCTCATGTCATCATGCCACCTTGCATTTGAGCATCATATAAAACCCCTTTCCATTTGTTTCTTCTCTCATATGCATTCATATTACTTGTATTTGCCTCTTGATGAATTGTAGTTGCTTCTTGATAAATTGCTTCATGCCCAAGTTGAGTTGAGGGCATATATCTTTCATTTTTTCCACCTATTAACTTGTTAATTTCAGCTCTCTTTGGAATCCATTCTAATACCACCATACATGTATATGTGGGCCCTAACATTTTGTTCTTGGAGTTTATCTCATGCCCATCCATGTATAGTGTATGGATCCACCAATATTATCCTTGTTTTTGGCTCACCTCCAATCTTGTTTTGTTTTCTCTTTTCTTACACTACCACATGCATGCATTTGCCTCACATGCATGCAATTGTGCATTATTGCATGTGCATGAAATATAAAACCACCTAATCTAGCCACATGAAGTATTAGCCCCTTTTAACATTTGGTTTTTCTAAGATTCGACTTGGGATTTTGTTGGCTTTTTGTATGTGTTTCAAACAAGGTTTGGGAAATAAATTCAAAACCAAACAAATTGAAAGAGGGAATCCTATCTCTACCATATCACTAACAATCTACTCCACCTAAACCCTACATGCTTACTTATACTAGCTAGCTAATCTCTCTCTTCCTCTCTCTATTAAAATCCTAGCTAACCATGGCATTACCTAGTCTAATCCCTTGTTTCAACCTAGTCTAAACCCTAACCTAACCTCCACCCTAGGTCCCTGGTTGTCCTAGCCGAGCCTCCCTCTCTTTTTCCTGTGTCGAACCGCTGCTGCACGCCTCCTTTTTCCTCCTGTTTCTCTTCCTCGTCCACGTGATCGACACCCCGTACAGCTGCACTCACGCAGAGCCGTGCTCCCTCTCCTCGTGCATAAAGTAGCCAGCAGCAGGGCTTTGTCCTCCTTCCCCCTCTTCTCTCTACCTACCCCTCCATATCGATCTAGATCGCCACCCCTTCTCTCTGCTTCATCTGTGACAGCAAACCCCAGCCATGGCCGTGGCCACTGCCCCTGCTCTCCGCCTCTAGGAAGCCACCGTAGCGGGAAAGCCCCCGGCCGAGGTGCGGAAGCGGTATAGCACTGGGAGCGAGGAGGAGGAGGCCTTGGTTCGTCGCGCCGTCACCGTCCTAGCGCCTCGCCGCCGCGGTCACGCCGTTCGACCTTGCCGTCTGCTTCCCTTTGCCGCCACCTCGGTGAGCTGCACCTCCCTGCCTATTATCCCTGTAATCCTACTGTCTTAACCGCGCGCATGCAACAGACAGTGCATCGTGGCCCGCGCCTGACCTGTTCAACGCGTCGGTGTCGTTGTTGTGTTGCTCGTCTTCGAACGACGCGAGAACGAAAGATCTAGCCGGTCGTCCCCTCTTTCCAACGAGCCATAGCACGCCCAGATCCATCCATAGACGAGCTCGGAATCATCTCGTGAAAACCAGCGGAAAACGTCGTTTTCTACATCTCGTCCGACAGTCTCAGACACCGTTTTCGTCCCTGTTCTTCGTCAATTTCCGGGCTCCACAGTGCTCCCCTGGAGAAACTCCGTACATAAAAGTTGTACATCTTGCTGCCCTGTTCAACTTTGCTTTTTGTGCCATCTCCAAATTCCCAACGGTTTGCTCGCCATCGTCTTCCGAAGATCAGTCGAGCTAGCTCCTGTTAGAGGATCGATTTTCAGTTTCGTTGTTCTTTTTACACAAAACCCCTAGTAGGATCTGTCCGTCACGGACCGGCCCTCCCGCGCTCCCCGGATCTGCCGCGTGGCACGCCCCGGCTAGCGTACACGCGTGGTGGACCCGCCGTCCCCAGGCCCGCTTGTCAATCTCTGTGGCTGGGTGAGCCCGCGGTGAGAAAAGCCCCGTGTAGAGCCGCTGCGCCAGCTGTCGCTGACTCAGCGCCTGGCCCACTCGTCAGTGACTCGGGCTAGACCCACCTGAGTACAAAAAGTTTCTGTGAGCCTTTTTCCAAATAAAAACAATTCCAAATAATGCATATATGTTTTTAATATTCAGAAATTGATTCGGTAATTCCAAATAATACAAATAATGTATGTTTTTGAATCAGAAAAATGTGAGGATTTCAAATCTGCCATCCAAAATAATGTTTGACTAATTTAAATTTTCGAAATTGTTTAATTGCAAATAAAAATGCCTTTTCTTAATTAATAAATAACTTTACTTCTATAACTCCAAATTTGGCAAATAATATGTCTAAATCGATCAGCGCGACGAGCCCGTTCTGTTTATGCATTCCATGTTCTGAATTGAAGCATGTATCATGTCATTATTAAAAAAAACAGAACTGTTTATGGCAATAAAACTTGACCAAATAAATAATAAAATGATTTATTCTTGTCCCCACACCTCACCCTTGCCATGCTACATTATTGCCATGTAATTTGTGCATCATTCATTCTGGCATGCTTGTTTGCTTGTCGCATTTTATTTATATGCTTGTGCACTTTATTTATGTTGGCCCTTGTTTGTTTGGTTCTTCTTTCGGATAGACTCCGAGCAGGGGAAATATCAGGAATCCCAGGAGTACTACCCAGATCCACCTCTCGCTTCAACTGAGCTGCCAGGCAAGCACTACCACATGCTTGCATACATATAGTACCTATTGCCTCTATCTTATTCTTGTATCATTGAGTCGTGAATGCATTAAGTTGAATCCCAAGTACTGCATAGCCTTTACTTTTAAACCCCACCGAAGCTTGTTCCTCCATCCTATGATCCATTATCACAGGAGTTATTTGAGCCATGCGAGTCGTAGAACAGCATGTGTAGGGTATGTGAGTGTCTGATGGATAACGAGGTACCTAAACAACTTAACCTGAGTAGTAATGGGATAACTAATGAAAGAGGCACCGGTGGGCAATATCTGTTATTTGGTTTTTATGTCCACTTGTATCCCGTAGGACCCCAAGTACTTGATACCTGTTCCTTGACTATCGCATTATCCGCATATGGAACCATGAATCCCCTTAGCGCGAGCTCGATTCATTTCTTATTTCTTGGGGCCACAAAGTAGTATGGGGCTTTATTACTATCATGTACTTATACCATGCTTTACTGCTTTATTTAAGATTGTGCGTGGAGCACCTGTACTGTTTTGGACCGTGACACGTTTTCGCTGTATCGACAAGCCCAGTCACACTTTCGGGTTCCCAGTCGTTTACCGCCGTCCACACAAACCCTGGATCCGTTCCGGAGCTGGCCAACTTCGTTGCGGGTAGCTTAGTGGGGTGGTCCCCTGAAATATTTTATGAATCCTCTGATTGCTTTGTCGTGAAAGCCTCGTTGGGTTTTGATTTGGTTTTTCCGAGGTCGATCGTGTGTGTGTTGCTATTTGTGCATCCCTGCAGGTTAAATCTTTCTGAAAGTCGTGTCCGCGGTTATGGACGACTTGGAGCACAGTTTCTCGATCATAGACAAGTATAACTAAAGTACCGTCTTTAATTTGACTAAATATTTGATTAGTAAATAGTGCAATATTTATGGAATGAGTAATAAAACTGCCAACGGATGGGTTGTTCGTCCGCTTTCTCGTTGGTAAGCGAGAAGGAGGATGGATCTATTACTTTATACTATTATAACGGTTGTTACTAATTAACGGACATCCGTCTATCTTTGGTTAGGCGGATGGTTAGCGAGTATCTATAGACTTGTTAGTTATTATCTTTTGCTGCAATTGCGTCACCCCAGGTTTATGTCCCCCTTAGAGGCATAAAGACTTGCTGAGTACCCCTAGGGTCTCACACGATATATTGTTTGATTCAGATGAACAGGTGTATTCGCAAGATGGATACTGGACGGAGGAGACAGATGATGTTGGCAACGATCAATCGGTGTAGAGATTCCGGGGATGGGGATCCGCGAGATCTATGGGCGGGATGTTCTTACTTATGTGGCATCTTATGGCGATTTGCTTCTTATCCGTACTCGGATCTTGTTTCCCGCTTCCGCTTGATACTCTGATGTTTGATGTATGAGGAGCTATCCTACACTATTATCTCTATCTAGGATATTTGGATCTTGCCGTATGGCGTTGCAATATTTCTATTTCTTTTAGATGGTATGGCTCTGAGAACTGTTGTAAGCTAGCTTGCATACATACTCACTTGTGTATGTATTTGATCTCTTCGCCTGTTGCCTACGCCGCTCGCTCTTGTCCCGATGTTCTTGGAAGTGGTTAGGACGGCCGACGGGGTCTACACGTGGGTGGCCCTGGGCCCCCGCTGTACTATTTTAACCACTTTCTGTTCATCCAGGCTTGAACTTAGAGCGTAGGGTCCGAGGTTGTTACAATTGGTATCAGAGCCATCCCGCCCTTCAGGGTCTCAGCCAAATGGTTGTTGTCAGTCTAGCAAATATTTTGGTAGCTATGTATACTAGGGAAAAACAAAACGTGAGAGTAGGACTGCTTCCAGTTTTTCTTCTTACCCACCCACCCATCCTTTTCTGGTAAGGAAGTGTAACGTTTTCAATCCTCTTCCAAAAATTCAAACTAGGATTCACGTGTTCTGGGTTTCTGTAGTACCATAGAGTGTGTGTGTGTGTGTAATTCCTTGTCTATCTGTTGCATCCAACTTGTTGTCGCTATCTGCCTTTTGGTGATCAACTGTTGGTACATTCCATACCGACAGGCTTTTGTAAACCGACGCGATCTATATGATTCATTGTAAACCGATGCGATCTGTCTTACTCTTTGTTATCCGACGCTATCTTGTTTGGGGTGTTTGTTTCCGTAGTTGCTAATCTTTAGGTTCATCTTAAGAAGGAAGGGAGTTGGGATATGTGTTTTACTTATTCATGTGCGGAGTAATGATTTGAGTGCGGGATGGAGTCGCGACCATACCACTACTTTTATCATTCGCTCTTGTATATTTAATTGGTAGAGTTACTAATCTTGATTCATTAAGTGGTTTTGCGCCTATAGTGGTATTTTAATGCCGAAATTTGCGGAAAAAATTTCTTTGATAGCTTTGTGTACCACACTCCTTGTTCAGTCGTGTGCGATATGCTTAATATCTTCTAGGTGCTTTGAACTTTGTTGATATTTTAATATCATCTTAGTAATTTGTATCCTTTAATCTTGGTTAATTCCATTTTAGTACTATTTTGGATTATTATTATTCTCCATTATGGTACTGACTTGAGTTTTATATCTTCTAGGATGGCACCACCACGCCGCAATGAGGAGGACATACCACCTGAACTGGGGGTTGCGTTGGCAAGTATTGCTAATGCCTTGGGAGCAATGCAGCAGAACCAGCAGCGATTTGAAGAAAGTGTTAGGAGGAATGAGTTTGTTCCGCTACCTCCACCTCCCAAGCGAGGAGACATCAAGAGCTTTTTGAAGTTTAACCCGCGTCACTTTGAGGTGTCTGATCAGCCGTTGGACGCTGATGATTGGCTGCGTGAGATGTCAAGGTTGCTGATGACTGTTGATGTTCCTGAGCAAGAATGGGTAAAATGTGTCACTCACCTTCTGAAGGGAGACGTAGCTCTGTGGTGGGAGAATTACCTGAAGGCAAACCACTCTGGTTTTCAGCCTACTTGGGAGCAGTTCACTAGGGCTTTCAAAGAGCAATATCCATCAGAAATTGTCATGGAAAGGATGAAGGAAGTGTTTCTCAACCTCAAGCAGGGCAATGACAATGTCAATACCTATATCAGAAACTTCATGAATCTTTCTCGGTATGGTGGCGATGAGATCTCTGATGACAAGAAGAAGCAAAAGAGGTTCAGGAAAGGGCTCAATGCATCTATCAAATATGCAATCACTCATGCAAGGCCGGGGTATTTTTTGGAACTCCAACATATAGCTCTACAGGAAGAAGCAAGTAGGCAAGTGTTTGAGGAGTCCAAGAAACACAGCCATGACGCAGCAAGCTCTTCAGCTATGTCAGCTCCTTCTAAGCGCCGCGTGTGGGTTCCTAATACCGCACCGCCGCTCCCGGCTCCACCAAGACCTTCAAACTACGCGGCAAGGCCACCAAACTCCTTCACCACGGCTCCTAGGGGCTACAACCACAACTACCCTGGAGCGCCTGGTGGAGTCCCTGGCTATGATGCTCCATGTCCACCTGGTGCTTGCTACACTTGTGGGAACATTGGGCATCAACACTGGAGTTGTCCCATGAACAACAAAGCTCTTCCTCCACCACCTCCAAGACCTGCAGCAAGTTCTTCTATGGTTCGTGCACCTCCACCTCGGGCTCTCAACATCAACACCAAGCCCGGGTCCACTGTTGCTCGTGCTAACTGTGTCAACATCGCTCAAGCTGAGCATGCACCTAGAGTTGTGATGGGTACGCTTCCCGTTAACTCAGTCCCTGCACGAGTTTTGTTTGATTCTGGTGCTTCGCATTCTTTTGCTTCTCACAAGTTTGCACATGAGAATGATCTGGCTATGGGTCCTCTATTGCATCGTCTTGTGGTACAATCTCCTGGGTCAAACATGAGGGCTGCTCATATCAGCCATGGCAATCAAATTGAGATTGATGGCTCTTCGTTCCCGGCTTCCTTAATTATTCTGGGCAATTCTGACATTGATGTTATCTTGGGCATGGATTGGTTGACAGCAAATACAGCTGTAATTGATTGCGCTCAACGCTCGGTTTCTCTAAAAATTCCTGAAGGCCATATAGTCTATTCTCCAAGTCTGACTCCTGCAATTCAGCTTTTCTCTTTGGCAGCTCTGAATGATGATGCTATGGATGCTATTCAGAGTGTTCCGGTGGTCCGTGAGTTCCCAGATGTTTTTCCTGAAGAGTTGCCAGGTATGCCTCCTGACCGAGAGGTCGATTTTGTGATTGAGCTTGAACCTGGAACCGCTCCTATCTCCAAGCGGCCTTATAAAATGGGTCCTGCTGAGTTGGCTGAACTCAAACGTCAGCTTGATAAACAAGATAAGTTGGGTTTCATTCAGCACAGTACTTCTTCTTGGGGTAGCCCAACCATCTTTGTGAAGAAGCGAGACAAGACCGATAGACTTTGTGTTGACTATCGGGCTCTCAATGCTAAAACCATCAAGAATAAATATCCCCTTCCGCGGATTAATGATCTCTTCGATCAGCTAGCTAGAGCTATGGTATTCTCTAAGCTTGACTTGAGAAGTGGATATCACCAAATCAAGATTCGCAAGGAAGATGTTCCCAAAACAGCTTTCACCACCCGCTATGGCCTGTACGAGTACACGGTCATGTCCTTTGGTCTCACCAACGCACCTGCCACCTTCTCGAGGCTTATGAACTCGATTTTCATGGAGTATCTTGATAAGTTCGTCGTGGTCTATCTGGATGATATTCTAGTCTATTCTAAGTCAAAGGAAGAACATGAAGAACACCTTTGGTGTGTCCTAAACAAGCTTCGTGAGAACCGCCTGTATGCAAAGTTCTCCAAGTGTGAGTTCGGGCTGCCTGAAGTCACCTATCTTGGTCACGTCATCTCTGTCAAGGGCATTGCCGTCAACCCAGAAACTGTTCGGACAATTGTCGACTGGCTTCCACCCAAAAATGTCAAAGAAGTCCGGAGTTTCCTAGGTTTGGCTAGTTACTGCCGTCGCTTTGTTCAGAACTTCTCGAAGATTGCGAAGTCTCTTACCGATCTCCTCAAGAAAGGCAAGAAATACTTTTGGTCTCCTGCATGTCAAGCTAGCTTTGAAACACTCAAAGAAAAGCTCACTTCCACACCAGTCTTGATTCCTCCAGATACATCAAAGCCTTTTTAGATCTTTTGTGATGCCTCTCTCCAAGGACTTGGCGTGGTCCTCATGCAAGATAAACAAGTGGTTGCTTATGCCTCTCGTCAGTTGAAAACTCATGAGCTCAACTATCCAACACATGATCTTGAACTTGCAGCGGTTGTCTTCGCTCTAAAAGTATGGAGGCACTACTTGCTTGGGAACCGTTGTGAGATCTTTTCTGACCACAAAAGCCTGAAGTATATCTTCACTCAGCCGAACCTCAACCTTCGCTAAAGGAGATGGATTGAAACAATCAACGACTTTGATCTTTCGATCAACTACACTCCGGGCAAAGCAAATGTGATGGCTGATGCCCTCAGTCGTAAGGCATATGTGAACAACCTCATGGTGGAACAGCAACAACCTCTCTTGTGCGAGGAATTCCGTCAACTCAACCTCAAGCTTGTACCCCGTGGCTATCTTGCCAACTTGGTAGCTACTCCTTCCTTTGAAGAAAAGATTCGCTCAGCTCAGCTTGATGATCCTTTCTGCAAACAGTTCGCCATCAAGTCTCGGAATCCTAAGTATGAGTCTTACCACTTGGATGATCAGGGCACTCTTTTCTATGATCATCGGATGATTGTTCCAGAACTTTCCAGCTTAAGAGAGCAAGTACTCAAGGAAGCTCATGATTCTCTTCTTTCTATCCACCCTGGCAGCACAAAGATGTACATGGACTTGAAAACACAGTATTGGTGGCCTGGATTGAAACATGACTGTGTCAAGTATGTCTCAGAGTGCGATGTCTGCCGCAAAGTGAAAGCTGTCCATCAGAAACCTTCCGGTCTTCTACAGCCATTGAAGCCCCCGGAATGGAAATGGGAGAAAGTAGAGATGGACTTCATAACTGGGTTTCCAATGTCGCAGAAGGGCAACAATGCAATCTTTGTTGTCATCGACAGGCTTTCTAAAGTGGCTCACTTATTTCCCGTCAAGGAAACAATTTCTGCAATAGAGTTAGCTGAGCTCTATATCAACAGAATTGTCTCTCTGTATGGGGTTCCTATTGAGATCAGCTCAGACCGTGGAAGCATCTTCACTTCCAAGTTTTGGGGAAGTTCCCAAAATGCTTTGGGAACAAAGTTGAACTTCAGCACTGCCTATCACCCTCAATCGCAAGGACAAGTTGAAAGGATCAATCAGATTCTGGAAGATATGCTCCGTGCTTGCGTCATCTCTTTCGGCATGAAGTGGGAAGAATGCCTTCCTTATGCTCAGTTCTCTTACAACAATAGCTTCCAGAAGAGTCTAAAGATGGCACCATTTGAGGTTCTCTATGGCTGCAAATGCAGAACTCCGATTGGTTGGTCGGGCGCAGGTGAAAGAACATTGTTTGGCCCCGACATTGTAACTCAAGTAGAGGAGAAGGTTCGCATCATTCTTGAAAACCTGAAGGTTGCTCAAAGTCGCCAGAAGAGCAACTATGACAGAAAGCACACGGACATGGAGTATGTCCTTGGTGATCTCGTTTACCTTCGTGTCACTCCCATGAGAGGCACGCACTGGTTTGGCATCAAAGGAAAGCTAGCTCCTAGATACATCGGTCCTTTCAAAGTTCGTGGAAGAAGAGGAGAAGTTGCTTATGCTCTTGAGCTCCCTGAAAAACTCAAGGTCCATGATGTTTTCCATATCTCTCAACTCAAGAAGTGCTTTAAGGATCCCGGCAAGACCGTGGACCATGAGCTTATCAATCTCCAAGGAGACCTGTCTTATCAAGAACACCCCACAAAAATCCTAGAAGTCGCAGAAAGAAAGACTCGCAACAAGTCTATAAAGTTCTGCAAGGTGTAGTGGTCGCACCATTCCGTTGATGAAGCCACTTGGGAACGCGAGGATGAGCTCCGTGCCAAGTATCCTACGCTCTTCGTGTCTTCTTCTTCCTAGAATCTCGGGGCGAGATTCATGTTTAGTGGGGGAGAGTTGTAGCATCCCATCTGTCTAACATCTGTAATGCTACATGGTGTAATAATAAAATGCTACTTCCTACATATAATTGTTGCATCATCATTATATCATGCTCATGTCATCATGCCACCTTGCATTTGAGCATCATATAAAACCCCTTTCCATTTGTTTCTTCTCTCATATGCATTCATATTACTTGTATTTGCCTCTTGATGAATTGTAGTTGCTTCTTGATAAATTGCTTCATGCCCAAGTTGAGTTGAGGGCATATATCTTTCATTTTTTCCACCTATTAACTTGTTAATTTCAGCTCTCTTTGGAATCCATTCTAATACCACCATACATGTATATGTGGGCCCTAACATTTTGTTCTTGGAGTTTATCTCATGCCCATCCATGTATAGTGTATGGATCCACCAATATTATCCTTGTTTTTGGCTCACCTCCAATCTTGTTTTGTTTTCTCTTTTCTTACACTACCACATGCATGCATTTGCCTCACATGCATGCAATTGTGCATTATTGCATGTGCATGAAATATAAAACCACCTAATCTAGCCACATGAAGTATTAGCCCCTTTTAACATTTGGTTTTTCTAAGATTCGACTTGGGATTTTGTTGGATTTTTGTATGTGTTTCAAACAAGGTTTGGGAAATAAATTCAAAACCAAACAAATTGAAAGAGGGAATCCTATCTCTACCATATCACTAACAATCTACTCCACCTAAACCCTACATGCTTACTTATACTAGCTAGCTAATCTCTCTCTTCCTCTCTCTATTAAAATCCTAGCTAACCATGGCATTACCTAGTCTAATCCCTTGTTTCAACCTAGTCTAAACCCGAACCTAACCTCCACCCTAGGTCCCTGGTTGTCCCAGCCGAGCCTCCCTCTCTTTTTCCTGTGTCGAACCGCCGCTGCACGCCTCCTTTTTCCTCCTGTTTCTCTTCCTCGTCCACGTGATCGACACCCCGTACAGCTGCACTCACGCAGAGCCGTGCTCCCTCTCCTCGTGCATAAAGTAGCCAGCAGCAGGGCTTTGTCCTCCTTCCCCCTCTTCTCTCTACCTACCCCTCCATCTCGATCTAGATCGCCACCCCTTCTCTCTGCTTCATCTGTGACAGCAAACCCCAGCCATGGCCGTGGCCACTGCCCCTGCTCTCCGCCTCTAGGAAGCCACCGTAGCGGGAAAGCCCTGGGCCGAGGTGCAGAAGCGGTACAACAGTGGGAGAGAGGAGGAGGAGGCCTTGGTTCGCCGCGCCGTCACCGTCCCAGCGCCTCGCCGCTACGGTCACGCCGTTCAACCTCGCCGCCTGCTTCCCTTCGCCGCCACCTCGGTGAGCTGCACCTCCCTGCCTATTATCCCTGTAATCCTACCGTCTCGCCGTCGCCATCGCGCCATGCTGCCACGGACGCTGTGCGCGACGTGCACCACCGTCGCCGCGCATGCGTGTGCACTGCACCGCCGCGCTCGCCAGCCCGCTCTGAACCACGCGCATGCAGCAGACAGTGCACCGTGGCCCGCACCTGACCTATTCAACGCGTCGGTGTCGTCGTTGTGTTTCTCGTCTTCGAACGACACGAGAACGAAAGATCTAGCTGGTCGTCCCCTCTTTCCAACGAGCCATAGCACACCCAGATCCGTCCATAGACGAGCTCGGAATCATCTCGCGAAAACCAGCGGAAAACGTCGTTTTCTGCATCTCGTCCGATAGTCTCAGACACCGTTTTCGTCCCTGTTCTTTGTCAATTTTCGGGCTCCACAGTGCTCCCCCGAAGAAACTCCGTACATGAAAGTTGTACATCTTGCTGCCCTCTTCAACTTTGCTTTTTGTGTCATCTTCAAATTCCTAAAGGTTTGCTCGCCATCGTCTTCCGAAGATCAGTCGAGCTAGCTCCTGTTAGAGGATCGATTTTCAGTTTCGTTGTTCTTTTTACACAAAACCCCTGGCAGGATCTGTCTGTCATGGACCGGCCCTCCCGCGCTCCCCGGATCTGCCGCGTGGCACGCCCCGGCTGGCGTACGCGCGCGGTGGACCCGCCGTCCCCGGGCCCGCTTGTCAATCTCTGTCGCTGGGTGAGCCCGCGGTGAGAAAAGCCTCGCGTAGAGCCATTGCGCCAGTTGTCGCTGACTCAACGCCTGGCCCACTCGTCAGTGACTTGGGCTAGACCCACCTGAGTACAAAAAGTTTCTGTGAGCCTTTTTCCAAATAAAAACAATTCCAGACAATGCATATATGTTTTTAATATTCAGAAATTGATATCTTTATTTCGGTAATTCCAAATAATACAAATAATGTATGTTTTTTAATCAGAAAAATGTGAGGATTTCAAATCTGCCATCCAAAATAATGTTTGACTAATTTAAATTTTCGAAATTGTTTAATTGCAAATAAAAATGCCTTTTCTTAATTAATAAATAACTTTACTTCTATAACTCCAAATTTGGCAAATAATATGTCTAAATCGATCAGCGCGACGAGCCCGTTCTGTTTATGCATTCCATGTTCTGAATTGAGGCATGCATCATGTCATTATTAAAAAACCAGAACTGATTATGGCAATAAAACTTGACCAAATAAATAATAAAATGATTTATTCTTATCCCCACACCTTACCCTTGCCATGCTACATTATTGCCATGTAATTTGTGCATCGTTCATTCTGGCATGCTTGTTTGCTTGTCGCATTTTATTTATATGCTTGTGCACTTTATTTATGTTGGCCCTTGTTTGTTTGGTTCTTCTTTCGGATAGACTCCGAGCAGGGGAAATATCAGGAATCCCAGGAGTACTACCCAGATCCACCTCTCGCTTCAACTGAGCTGCCAGGCAAGCACTACCACATGCTTGCATACATATAGTACCTATTGCCTCTATCTTATTCTTGTATCATTGAGTCGCGAATGCATTAAGTTGAATCCCAAGTACTGCATAGCCTTTACTTTTAAACCCCACCGAAGCTTGTTCCTCCATCCTATGATCCATTATCACAGGAGTTATTTGAGCCATGCGAGTCGTAGAACAGCATGTGTAGGGTATGTGAGTGTCTGATGGATAACGAGGTACCTAAACAACTTAACCTGAGTAGTAATGGGATAACTAATGAAAGAGGCACCGGTGGGCAATATCTGTTATTTGGTTTTTATGTCCACTTGTATCCCGTAGGACCCCAAGTACTTGATACCTGTTCCTTGACTATCGCATTATCCGCATATGGAACCATGAATCCCCTTAGCGCGAGCTCGATTCATTTCTTATTTCTTGGGGCCACAAAGTAGTATGGGGCTTTATTACTATCATGTACTTATACCATGCTTTACTGCTTTATTTAAGATTGTGCGTGGAGCACCTGTACTGTTTTGGACCGTGACACGTTTTCGCTGTATCGACAAGCCCAGTCACACTTTCGGGTTCCCAGTCGTTTACCGCCGTCCACACAAACCCTGGATCCGTTCCGGAGCTGGCCAACTTCGTTGCGGGTAGCTTAGTGGGGTGGTCCCCTGAAATATTTTATGAATCCTCTGATTGCTTTGTCGTGAAAGCCTCGTTGGGTTTTGATTTGGTTTTTCCGAGGTCGATCGTGTGTGTGTTGCTATTTGTGCATCCCTGCAGGTTAAATCTTTCTGAAAGTCGTGTCCGCGGTTATGGACGACTTGGAGCACAGTTTCTCGATCATAGACAAGTATAACTAAAGTACCGTCTTTAATTTGACTAAATATTTGATTAGTAAATAGTGCAATATTTATGGAATGAGTAATAAAACTGCCAACGGATGGGTTGTTCGTCCGCTTTCTCGTTGGTAAGCGAGAAGGAGGATGGATCTATTACTTTATACTATTATAACGGTTGTTACTAATTAACGGACATCCGTCTATCTTTGGTTAGGCGGATGGTTAGCGAGTATCTATAGACTTGTTAGTTATTATCTTTTGCTGCAATTGCGTCACCCCAGGTTTATGTCCCCCTTAGAGGCATAAAGACTTGCTGAGTACCCCTAGGGTCTCACACGATATATTGTTTGATTCAGATGAACAGGTGTATTCGCAAGATGGATACTGGACGGAGGAGACAGATGATGTTGGCAACGATCAATCGGTGTAGAGATTCCGGGGATGGGGATCCGCGAGATCTATGGGCGGGATGTTCTTACTTATGTGGCATCTTATGGCGATTTGCTTCTTATCCGTACTCGGATCTTGTTTCCCGCTTCCGCTTGATACTCTGATGTTTGATGTATGAGGAGCTATCCTACACTATTATCTCTATCTAGGATATTTGGATCTTGCCGTATGGCGTTGCAATATTTCTATTTCTTTTAGATGGTATGGCTCTGAGAACTGTTGTAAGCTAGCTTGCATACATACTCACTTGTGTATGTATTTGATCTCTTCGCCTGTTGCCTACGCCGCTCGCTCTTGTCCCGATGTTCTTGGAAGTGGTTAGGACGGTCGACGGGGTCTACACGTGGGTGGCCCTGGGCCCCCGCTGTACTATTTTAACCACTTTCTGTTCATCCAGGCTTGAACTTAGAACGTAGGGTCCGAGGTTGTTACACAGGAGTAGGGGGAGTGGTGGCAGGAAAGGGCTTGGTGGACGGACCCTTGGTCAGCATATCGTGAATGTTTTTTGACCCTCCAACATCTTTGGAGGATCGCTTCAAACTAACACCAGCTTTCCTCCTGAAACATACAAAGTATAAGTACAAGAGTTGAAAAAAAGGTGTGAACTAAAAAATACAAGCTGGAGAATGAAAATACTTACTCCACGGCAGGAGCCTTGGCGAGGGGAATGCCGATGGACTTCTTCTTCTTCAACGCCTCTAAGGCGGCAGTGGAACGTTTGGAGACTCCACTCTCTGATTTCTTCTTCTTGGCCTCGGTAGCAGCGTTAGAGGTGGAGCTCTTCCACTTTCGTGCCGCCGGAGCTGGTTCATCCTTGGGGGCGTCGTCGTCGGACACCACCTGGATATCCTTCAGCTTTGGATCATAGACCTGGGAGGCCATTTGATCCGCCGCCAAAGTCGCTAGCTGGGATATAGAGGAGTGTTAGACGGACAACTTCAAAGTCAAAAAAGCCTTAGAGCATGTAACGAGCAACAAAGGAAACAGAAGCTACCTCTGGGAATGTACCGTAGTCGAACATGTCATAGGTGATCTTGAAGCCCCGCTTCTTGTCCCTCACCCTGACGATGTCCTTTAGCCGAAGCTTGATGGAGTTAGTAGAGAAGTTATACCACGAATTTTGCATGGGATCCCTCCTGTCTTGGCTATACTTGCACATCAACTTGGTGCGGTGCTGCAGAGGATGGATCTGCCTAACGTACCAGCACATGGCAAGGTCCAAGCCCGTCAGACCTCCGTCTACGAGCCATTCGATCCGCCTTACGACACGATTGGCTTCATCGTCGGAATGAAGAGAGGCTGGGGTCCGCCATGCGGGCACTTTAGTGGTAGCTCCATCGACGAAGTTAGGGTAGGTCTCAAGGCGGTCTGGCAGAGGGACATCTGGCCCATAGAAATACGTGTGCTGCCAGTTCTTGCAAGACTCATGCCCTACGATGTCGGGAAAGCGCCGGCTAGGCCGGATCTTAAAGCTAATGGTTCTGCAGGTTCGCAATTCATCCTTGGACTCTATGGACTCTCTCTTGACGGTGAAGAAACATACAAATAGATCTAATCTATGTTTGATCCCTAGATATCCTTCGCACAGAGATACAAAGTTGCTAAGGACTAGAATGTTGTTGGGAGAGAGATTGTGGGGAAGTACCCGAAAGTGTCAAAGGACATCCAAGAAGAAGTCAGAGACTGGCAGGCTTATGATGCGTACCAGCTGAGATTTGAGGTACACCTTCTCTCCGGGTTGGGGAGAAGGGACCACCTCGCCGGTCGGTGCCGCCCGCAGACTAACTTCTCAGCTACAGGGAGATACCCCTCGGCGACCAGCTCCTGCATATCTTCAGCGGAGAGATCAGAGCCTCTCCACATCCCCTTGTGGGAATCGTTCTCTTCTTCACCGGCTTCGAGCGCCGCTCGTTCTTGGTCATCGCCGGCGGATTCCGTCACGGCGGAGACGAGAATGACCACCCCCTCCGGTAGAACGATCACTCCCTGGGATGGCTCCGTCGTAGCCTCAGGAATCGCCGTCATGGAAGGAGCGGAGCTGCTGGAGGCCATTACGATGAGGAGAGTGTGGAGGAAGAAAGGGCTCTGGTTAGGGCTTGGAGGAAGACGAAGACTGGGAAGCGAATGCGGGTAAAAAGAAATAAATTGACCGTGGTGGAAATATATAAGACTCGTGTCAAGATTCGTGCAAAAGAATCTGATGGATGGAACGTTGCCAACGTGGAAGTGAACATGCGCGGTAATTTCACCACGTCCTCCGTCTTTTGCCGCTCCACCGTTTCGGATTTCGCGCGCGTGCAAATAGCTGATGATTAATTCTCTGCTTCTGTGAGTTTCGAGGTAGCGTAGGTTGTACCCTTCGTCATCCTCCTGACAGTTGCAGTGAAGGGTCACGTCCGAAGATTCCATCGAAGACGGAGATCATCCGACTCTGGAAACGAAGACTCAAGGAATCTCCGGCTACATTGCGAAGCTAGAGAGGATTGCAGGGTTCTTTGGGAGACCTTTGAGATATTGCTTGACGAATTACCCATCACTTAGACGGGATATTCGGAGATCAACGAGCAAGACGGCGCAAGATTTCAATGTCCTCCGGGGGCTACTGTTGGGGATATGCTATATGGGTATCCTCATAGCATGTCACCAATCCGCCAAACCCGGGTGGCCCATAGTTGGTAGCAAGGCCTATGGCCTACTGGGCAACCTAGTTAGATAGATCCTGAAGGGAGGCCCATGCCGGATAAAGGAAGGCTACGCAGGAGTCACCGACATACTCGGATCCTTGGAGTACAAGACACGGAAGACTAGTTCGTATTAGTGTAGTACTTTTTACCTTGTCCGGCAAGGACCTTTACCTGTAAACCCTAAGTCTTGGCGCCTTTATAAGCCGGCCCGCGGGAGCCTTTAGGGCAACGATAACAGACAACCTCTTAGATTACTGCGTACAACGCGCAACACCTCGCACAACGAACCTATCTCTGTAACTCGGCGTATTGCTGTTATAGTGATTTATAGCAGGAGTAGAGTTCCGCCACCATTGTGGGACTTAAACCTGGGTAAGCTGTGTTACCTCGTACCCGCCAACTCTCCACCTTACCCCACGTCTCTAAACACGCACTGTGAGGACCCCTCCATGGCGTACTCGTCGGCAATACCACGACAAAGTCCTTGTTGGTGTCTAGAAGAACTAGCACCGGAGTAGTAGTTAGCTTGGTTTTCAAAACCTTGAAGCTTTCTTTAGCCTTGTCAGACCAGTTAAATTTCTTATCCTTCTTAAGAAGACCAGTCATTGGCTTGGAAATCTTGGAAAAGTTCTCAATGAATCGACGGTAGTATCCCGCCAACCCAAGGAAACTTCGAACATCCTTAACGGACTTGGGGGATTCCCAATCAAGAATAGATTGAACCTTGCTCGGAATAACAGCAACCCCTTCGGCAGAAACAACATGACCAAGGAATATGAGTTCTTGTAACCAAAACTCACATTTGAAGAACTTGGCATAGAGACGATATTCTTGAAGCTTTGTCAACACCAAAACACAGTTCAATGTGTTCTTCTTCAGTCTTGGAGTAGACCAGAATATCGTCAATATAGACCACAACGAACTTGTCAAGGTACTCCATGAAGACAGAGTTCATAAGCCGCATAAAAGTGGCTAGAGCATTGGTAAGACCAAAGGACATAATGGTATACTCGTAAAGACCATAACGAGTAGTGATAGCAGTCTTTGGAATGTCCTCCTTTCCGATCTTGATTTGATGATACCCTGACCTCAAATCCATCTTGGAAAATATGATGGCACCACTTAACTGATCAAGAGATCATTGATCCTAGGGAGATGGTACTTGTTCTTAATAGTCACAACATTGAGAGGGCGATAATCCACAACCAGACGCGGTATATTGGTATCCCGCTTCTTAACAAAGATGGTAGGACATCCCCAGGAAGATGTGCTAGGCTGAATGTACCCTTTTATCTCCAACTCCCCTATTTGCTTCTTCAACTCCACTAGTTAATGAGGAGGCATACGATAGGGTCTCTTGGAAACAGGTGCAGTTCCAGGAACCAACTCTATGACAAACTCCACACTTCGATCAGGTGGCATGCCAGGCAACTCTCCAGAAAAGACATCCGGGAATTCACGTACCATGGAAACATCTTGAATCTCTAATGGAGGTTGAACTTCAAGAGCATACAACTCCGCTTGAAGAATAGAAGCAGTTGAAAGAGAGAGTGACCCCATGGTCCAGTATGTGATAGTTATACCAGCAGGACTTGTCAGTGTCACAGACTTGGTTACACAGTTAATGACCGCTTGATATTGAGACAACTAGTCCATGCCCAAGATGACGTCAATGCCAGTTGACTTGTGGGTAATGAGAAGTGGGGAACAACTGAGAAGTAACATTAATTAGGTTCCCATGACTAACCATAGTGGTGCACCAACTAGAACCGGGGAAATGAACCATCAAAGGCTTAGACAACGCCTCAAAACTTATCCCATGCATTTAAGCAAAAGCGTGTGACATGAATGAATGCAATGCTCCAGAATCAAACAAAACTTTAGTTGGAATGTGATTGATACGAAGCATACCCATAACAGCGCTTGGATCTTCCTGAGACTCTTCAACAGAGATATGGGTCAGACGACCACTTCCAGCACCTTGAGACTTGGTATTCTTCTTTGGTGGTGCTCTCTTAGCAGCACTCTTTTGTGGGCACTCCCTTGCGAAATGACCAGGCTGGCGGCAGTTGAAGCAGATAAGACCTAAGGCATTACCAGGAGCAAGATAGTTTGTCCCACCAGTATTGCTTGAATTAGCATTAGGGCGAGGAGCATATCCATAAGACTCTAGGTGTAAGGAGCGTGTGGCACAGTGTTGTATGGAACAAAGACTCGGCGCTTCTTGTTGCCAGAGGAAGACTCACGAGAGTTCCCTTCTTCATGCTTCTAGGAAACCTCCATTTCCTTTCTTCCATGCTCCAGGGTAAGAGCCTGGTTGTGCAGTTCCTGAAAGGTTTTAAACTTGAAAGGCAACAACTCATAGCGAACTGTAGGACTAAGTCCCTTACGGAACATCTCTTGCTTATCTTCATCATTGGTCACATCCATGGGTGCATAACGAGCCAGGCGAGTGAACTCACGCCCATATGCTTCAATATCCATACGCCCCTGAGTCAGATCCAAAAACTCCATCCTTTTGAGATCCATGATAGGCTTAAGAATATAGGAGGCACGAAATGCTGCAACGAACTCCTCCCAGGTGACAACATGTCCTTGAGATTGCATACTCAAATACCCATCCCACCAAACACCAGCCTCACCTTCCAGCTGGTAGGTGGCGAAGTTGACACATTCATTCTGACAAACATGTAGAGCACTGAACTTGCGTTCAATTGTGTGAAGCTAGTCATTAGCATCAAGGGGTTCCTTGGGGTGGGTGAAGATTGGAGGAAAAGAGCGAATGAAATCCCCAAGTGTGACACAGTCGTCGAGGCGACGTTCAGTGTTCCGAGTCACATGCTCGAGAAGGCATTCATTCCTCGGACGGTTGGTCTCAATATTGTTGAGAACCTCGGCCATTGTGGGAGGTGGCAGAAGTTCCTCATCAGCATTGTTGTGTCCTTGATGGCCAACAGAACCACGAGTACTGAAAGACATCCCGAGGAGAAAACAGAACCCGTGAGATTAGATCACCAAGAGAAGTACATCAAAAGATGACATGAACCACATAGAACGGTCACGGTAGAAATGACCATATGAGTTGAGGTCACATCATAACACCAAGTATGGAAGTAGAACAAGCATACGGAATGTATACACTACCAACTTAAATACAAACCATAACAATGGAATGCAAACATGGTATGATACCAACAAATCATAGGGGAAGAAAGAAGTTGAATTCCAAACACCCTTAGCAAGGTTAATAACAATGCTTCAGATGCCCTGGTGCATCTTAAAAACTCTGAGCTTTGCATCTGGATACAAAGTAATATAAGAAACAACCCAAACCCTGTAGATCCTAGTAAGTTGAAATGATAGACAAGAAGTGAAAACTTTTCAAACTAAACAAGATAAGATAACTCAGCAATAGAACAACCCTGGATACGGAGTAAAAAGAGTCCTATTCAGAGTTTTGCAAATAATTTTAGATTTCAATTAGTTTTCACAAGTACTAGAATCAACATCGACCAGTAAGAAGGGTTTCCTACATGCATTCCGGCTCTGATACCAAAACCTATAACACCCCTGGGATTAGGGTTAAACAAACCTCAGATTAACGTCCGAGATAAATTTAACTCCAACCTCAGAGACTCATAGTATATGATTCGGTAATATTACAGAACATAGGGATACAACAACATAAGTTTAAACTCTTAGCATAGTACGATATCAGATTATTACAAACCAGGGGTCACAAACCCATCATCATACCAAACAACGAAAGCAAATTATATTGTTCTACACAATAAACTTAACAAAGGGCCTAAGAGGCCATAACATAAGCGACGTCCAACCCATAGTCCTCAGGCTGCTACCTGGGACCCCCAACTACTCATCGATGTCAATGTAGAAGCCACTTCAGTTGCAACTAGATCATCTATATGAAAACAACAATGGCGCAAGGCTAAGTACAAGAATGTACTCCATAAGACTTAGATAACCTAGTATCTATATGCTCTAGTTAGAAAAGCTTTCTCTATATTTTCTTTGCGTAAAGCCAACTTTATTTGTAAACAAGAGAGAGTAGAGGCTCGTCTACACGGAATACTTTTAAAATGGGGTAAGAGAGAGATGACTCCATCTTGAACATCAGCTCTTATTAACCAAGAACGTCTGAACTCCTCATATAGGATCAACCCCTCGAACCCCCGAGGATGCATCATTAATCACACATGGAACATCAAGTTTTATATTTAGTTATCGTTCTCTATGATCATCACGTCCGTTCTCAAGTCGTTCATAACCATGAACACGACTTTTCAAAAAGATTTAACCCTACAGGGGTGTATAACTTTACCCACACGTACCAACCGACTCTTAGTGCCAAATTATTAGCCTTCTTCCCTGGAGGGCCGACAGAGGGTGGTTAACCACGACCTTTACCTTGCTTTCGTCAAGACCATGAACCACGGCCTAAGGAGGGTTCCGCCATAACGGGTCAAGTCCTGAAGCCGGTCCCTAGAGATGTGAGTCGGGATTGGTTTATCAGGGTCTCTATCCACCCCAAGCAACCCCGACCATGCTTACCTACCTGTTATGATGCACCTCATTCTCCTCCTCTTTTGAAAACATTTTCATCTACTAGGCAAGTTAGTTAGTCGAGGGGTTCCCAAGCCTCGTGTGGTTGTACGCTCATATTGGTTCAAGAGGCAAGAACTCAATTCCTAGTGGTGGCGAGCATAGGACTACAAAAACCACACCCAATGTGGCCTCCCATACAAGCCTTAGCATGTTTATCCATCACCTTCGATCATGTCTCCATCTCCTACCTTTCTAGATTTTGGCATCTCTGATTCATTATCATCGGGATGGATCAGACGTAATTACTAAGCATGACTAAGCTTAGCGGTCGAAGAAGCTCTAGCAACGCTCACGTGCCAGACCTAGGTATGCTAGGAGCAGTGGATCACATGTATAAGGCTACAATAGGGAAACTATGCAGTAGTAGGTAACTCTAGCTACTAACAAAAGACCACATTGGAATCATGTGCAATATAGAGAGAAAGTAGATACTTTATAAAACATAGGTTCAAAATGAGTGGCTACACTTGCCTTGTCCTTCAGTAGACAGATATGGATCCTCGGTGTCGTTGACTTCGGTCTCGTGCTTGGATACTATCACGAAGAAGCAATACCGGAAAGAAAGACAACAATCAACATCTCAAACCATGAAATGCGCAAGCACATGAATGATATGTCAGATTAAAGTTATCATGGCAACCCTAGGATCAGCATCGATTTAAATGGGTTCGGAGTGCCGAGGATTTGGCATTCCATAGATCCCATATGCAATTAGAGGGGGTTCGATGTTCCTCTAAACTAACTAGGGTTTAGATTGATCAATAATTCGTGATTATATTTTTATAGATCTTATTTTTCTGATCAATTTGATATATTATTCATATTTTTCTGATTAAATATGAATTAGTTATGAATTTTATAAGATTATAACAATTTCTGTCTTATTAAAATCATTTCTGAAAATAAAAAAACCTTATGACGTCAGCCTGATGTCATCCAACCCTAACCCTAAACTTTCTGCACCGCAGAGGCACCAACTCCCTGAGGTTGACGGGAGGCCCCGGGTCACACTAGGTCCACCCTATGGCCACGCAGCGGCCATGTCGAACTCACCGGCCGGCGCGTCGGACGGTGGTCGTCGCCGGCGACACGGGCCACCCCAGCAAGCGCGGTTAGGCGCGCTGGAGAGAGAGCTCGTCGAGGCAAACCACACAGAGGTGGCGCCACCCCTTTATGGTCACTGGAGTAAGAGGCGCAGCGTTGAACTGCGGTGGCGAGCGGCCGTGCGCGATGCGAGGACGCTTCAAACCACGTCAGGAAGCGCGGAGAGGATGGGGAGACGCCTGAGATCACCGTGAAGCTGGCTGTGCAGGCGGCGAGGCGCGAGGGAGGCCGGAGCAACAACGAGGAGGACGACGGAGCTCGTCGGTGTCGAGGAAGAAGCGCTCGATGCGAGCGTCTGGGAGCGCCCGGGGTCGATTCAACCAGCGAGGAGGAAGCAGGTGTCGAGGCGGAGCGTCCGGTGTGGTTAGCTAGGCTCGGGAGGGTAGGAACGGCGGCTAGCCGGCGACCATGGTGGCTAGGGTTTAGGATCTTGCGGCGACGGCGAGAGAAAGAGAGAGGGATCTGGGGCGAGTGAGAGGATAGGGAGAAGGGAGAGCACGTCTCGGAGGTCTTATCCCCGTCTCCACGTCAGCGGACGGGCGGGAATCGCGGCGCGGAGGTCGACGACGATAGCGGCGGCAGACGTAGAACATTCTGTGAAACCCCCCTAGAAAAGCGAAAAATCAACCCGCGGTCCAAAACTGGTGATCCAGGGGCTGGATTTTGCAGGAAAACCCCTGGGTTTTATTAAAACCTGTCTTTTTATATAAAAAGGCATATTTAATTGATTTTAAAGCCTTTTAAAAATAGAGAAAAAGCAGGGACCTTTTGGTAAATACTAGAGCAACCCAAAATTTGAATTTGGGCACATTTTTTAAACCATTTGTAAACAAACTAAGGTTTTTCACTTGCACTTGTTCATACATATAGCTCACATGCATAGATTTTATTGATTTGAACACATGCAATGCTTAAGTACTAATTACAAATATTACAACTTGGGTTGTTACATATGTGCTGGACAGTTCATGCGATATCATCAATAAGCCTAACATATTCTCATTGTCAGTCTATACCACATTTTCCCGAGCCACCGCAAAGGCCCGAACAACGTAAAGTACTTGAGTCCTTTCTAACGACGACCCAAACATAGTGGATCCTCGATTATATATACCTCCGATTGGTGGCGTTTTTCACATGTATTTTTTCCTAACATATTTGGTTTTCTTAGTATACTACATAGCTATATTTTCTCTATATATGAATATTTATATGCATTCTAGGATTCTACCATGACGATAAAAATGTAATTAAACCGTGGCAACGCACGGTCATTTATCTAGTACTAGGAAACATGCCCGTGCGTTGTACCGGAAAAAGAAGAAATCACATTTTTGGAGGAAGAAAGACGGTGCGACCCACATTTTACTCCTAAGTGGATCAGACACATAAACCTAGCCCTAGTTTGCCGTTATGTCTCAATCTTCTTTTATTTATTTGATCTACCTTCACTCGCACCATCGATACCAAATCATCATCAAAGTATCTGCCTTTATAGAAATTTCTTTAGTTTAACGAATTTACTTGTTGCAATGGTGCCACCGATATGTGCTCAGTAAGGAACATCAAAAGGATGTAGCATAAATACTGCATGATGATGGTCGTGTTCTCACACACTTCTAATCAGTCGCCAAATAGTTATGAAGCTAGAAAAACAATCCTGTATGGTCAGCTCTGTAGCAGTGGGGTCATCTAAAAACAATAGTTAGTGCACGATTAATGAAATAATCCATAGGTATCAGGAGACACCATTGTCCTCCATGCAGCTTCGCCATTAGTGGACACCATACCCGTCTCGCAATTGACCTTCTCATTAGCTTTGCAACAGAATTCGTCATCTATAAAATTGTGAATGTAGCTCCAATAATAAATATTATTTATTCTTCTGTGGAGCAGCAGAAAAAATATATAAAGAATGAATGAAAGAAGATGCACTTTAGTATGCAATGCTTGACCCAAATGCAGCGAATTTGTGCTACTGAAGTGCAGCTGCCTCTGATTTGAATGCAGGATTACAAGGAGCTAAAACGTCCCCTAAAAGCTGATTTGTGCTACTGAATTACAGCTGCCTATGCTCCGAAGAATAAATTTCATGTTTGTGCGTACGGTGCACTCAAAGCATTGCAAATTCAGTTAGTACATGAACTCTACAAGTATCCATTGTTAATGGTATTTGAGTGTTACTGTTATTAATAAATAAATAGATAAATATATATATTTAGTGTTAGTGTTTGCAATTCTTATTATCCTTTTCTCTGTTCGGAATGTCCTATTTTTCCTCTCTGTTTTGAATGTACTGTATTCCTCTGTTTCCTAGATGTCCACGAGAAATAAGAAACTCCACTCCACGTCGTGAGAATGCAAAGCAGGTAGAACCTGCAAGTGGGCACACAAATGGAAGCCAATTAATTTTTATACTCCCTCCGATCCAAATTAGTTGACTTAGATTTGTGTAGATTCGATTATATCTAGACATAATTTAGTATTAGATACATTCATATCTTGATAAATTTGAGTCAACTAATTTGGGTCGAAAGCAGTAGCAAGGAACCCAAAGTTTTTGGTCGTTGTCCTCTGAAGATTACAACCTGATGCAACACCTAGCATTTCTCAGTATCCATAGCAAAAAAGTCAATCGATGGTTTAGAACCCGATTTGTCACAAATGCGCCAGGCCGCGGACACAAAAGCCGCCAACAGCCTGTCATCTTGACCATTCCTACGCCTAATACACAAATTAGAAGTAGTCTCAGTGTAAAAATAAGGATCAGGGGCAACAAAAAGTTGCCGCCCCGTTGTGCTTAAAGAATAGAAGGGAGCAGCGCTAATTTGCACAAAGGCGACAACCACTGCTGGCATGAACTTGCGCAGCATCGTATCGGATCAGTAGGGCTGATGGTGCACAAGCAGCCGTCATGATGCTCTAGCAGCATAAGCTGGCCCACACCAAACGACACCATCAGTCGGGGAAGTTGAAGATCGTTGAGATATGAGGCTCGTGCTTAGGGGAAGGCAGAATATGTGCATTATTATACCGTGACAATAAAAATGTACTCTCTCTATCAAAATATAAGATGTTTCAACTTTGTGAAAAAAGTATATCTAGACCTTATTTAGTGTGTAGGTTCATTTAGTTTTAAAGTGAACCTACACACTAAAACAAGTCTAGATACACTCTTTTCATAAATCTAAAATATTTTATATTTCAAAATGGAGGGAGTAATTTAACCGTGACAACGCACGTGCTGCATTTACTCCTTCAATTTTAAAATATAAGATGTTTTAACTTTGTAAAACTAATGTATCTAGACTACTTTTATAGTAAAAGTTCAGGATGGTTTAAATTGATCATACACACTAAAGTGAGTCTAAATACATTTATTTCACGAGGTAAAAACATCTTATACTTTGAAACAAAGAGTAATGCTCCCGTGTTTGTGTATAAAAACCGGCGTCTTTTTATCCTTCGCTGTCGCTCCACCTTTTCTTCTCCCCCTTCTCGTTCCCTTCACAGACCGAAACCCTAACCTCCAAATCCATCACTCCCCGCCTCCGCCCCCCTCCCATGGCGACAGCGGATGCCGATACTTCCGAGGTGGAGCGGCTCTACGAGCTTGGCGACCGCCTCTCTTCAGCTAAGGACAAGTCCCAGGTGAGCTTCTCTACTTCGCCACCGTCCCATTCCCCTAGGTCTCCTTCGGTCTAGGGTTTTGATGTTTTTTTTTTGTTTGGGGCCTTGCAGCACGCAGCGGACTACGAGACGATCATAGCGTCTGTGAAGGGGCAGAACGTTAAGGCGAAGCAGCTGGCGGCGCAGCTCATACCCCGTTACTTCCGGAGCTTCCCGGCCCTGGGCACCTTCGCCATGGAGGCAATGTTTGATCTCGTCGAGATGGAAGAGCTCGCGGTTTGTGTTCCCTCTGTTACTCCCTTCGTATTTGATTTTGGTCGTTTGCTAACTAACAACTAAGTAGCACAGCGTTGGTGGAAACAGAAGTCGAAAAACGCTGAACACTAGCATTTGAGAGAACAAACACTACCTTTTCCTTTTTGTGTCAAATTGGTCTTTGATACAGAGTGTGGACTTGCCGAAAACTAGAAATTTATGTGTGAGAGCTTGTTTGGAGTTCAACTTGGTTTGTGGCCGGTATTGGTTCCTGTAAGCTTTTGTCCCCTTTGCTTGCTCTTATGCTTTTCTGTTGCTGATACTAGCTCTGCTCCTAGCAGAAGTGCACGCCGAATAGCTCTGTGTTTGTGCACATAGAGTGCCATGTGAAATTCACTTCTTTGTATCAAAGACAATCACCCCTTGAGAAATCCAGAAATAGTTACACAGTTATGTACTTTTTTTAAAACCTTACCGCTTATTTTCGCTCAGGCTTACTGATCCTTAACTGTAGAGCTGACCTGTTAAAGGTTAAGTGTAAACAAGCATTATTTTGATTTTTGTGCGGTGAGCTTGAATATTTTCTCCCAGTTCTGATATCTAATTGCTTTTCATTGAAGTGATCATACGAGGATTATTTTCTGTTATATATAAACTAGCTAAATACCTGTGTGTTGCTACGGAGTTATCACTATTTAGCTTTGGCATTCACGTTTAGAATTTTATCTCTAGAGCTCTGCAAAAAAAATCTCTAGAGCTTGCTAGGCGATTGAGGGAAAATAATCACAGATACACATGCACGTTCAGGAGTAGTGAACTTACGACTACCATGTTCACGCATGCACCAAATGGATCGGTTGCTGCTCAATTTTTTTTCTGTTTGAGCTTCGTTGCAGTAAGACTGCATTACGTTGCGTATGTCTCCAGCCCCAAGTATAGGATCGATGATACGGTTTTCCAGGTCGAGTCGGACTGGGCCGCTTGGATAAAGTTTCCCCACCTGAGTTGGACTTAACGATAGTTCCGCATGCAGTTTTTTTTTCTGAACTTGCATGTAGTTTTTTTTGAACAACTGCATGTAGGTTTGTTAGTTGTGTGTTTCACAGAATATACAAAAGCATGCACGTATGTTCCCCCATCAAGTCGGACTTGATTACCCTCGTTTTGTGTTGCTGAGACATGCGCCTAAGGAGAAATTGCGACCGAAGTGAGCCGAGTGACGTGCCAGTGCTACTACTTGATTGAGTGCCAGCACGTAGCTGTGCTTTCAGCAAGAATTTCTCGGAGCCGGCGTCTTTCAAAGCACTTTCACATGTGAAACGAAGTTGTCTTGCCGAACTCAAGAGTCGTCTTTCGAAGCACATGCAGATTTTTTACATCTGGAAAAGAAAAAAAGCTAGGAGGTCGGAACGACTCGGCAGCAGGATCGGATACGATTTAAGTTCCACAAGATAGGGTAGTGCACTTTCGTAGTTGGACAGATGATTTTAACTTGGCCGATCTTTAATCTTTGTCAATCCCTAATCTGATCTATCAATCGACAAGTGTGATTGAATCGGAAACTGATACATCAATGCTACTTTGGTGGGAAACTGATTCATCACAAATGGATAGATCTGTCTGAATTGGGGACTTTGAGGATTTTGGTGGGCCGTCTGGATTGGGGTCTCTGGGCTTATATACAGGCCCATTTGTGACACCAGGCACTAACCAATTCAGATTATAATAGTAAAGATGTGAGCTTGTGACCTGTGATGTCTTTGCTCGCCCTGTTAGTACCTGAGTAGGCGATATTTGTTCAGGATTTTAACAGTTTTGGATAACTACTTTTCACAGTTTTTACAATAAATGTGTGTAAGATACAAAATGACTGTCTCGAATGGCTTGCATTTCTCAAAAGGCTGCTGTTACTATGTTCACTTTAGAATATGAATTTATTCACCTTAAGGTTTTACCTTACCCACCTAGCATGCTTACAGATCAGAATACAAGCTATTCGTGGGTTTCCGCTTCTTGGCAAAGATGCAGAGTTTGTTTCGAAAATTGCAGATATTCTTGGTCAGCTCCTTGCATGTGGTATAGCAATTTTCCTATCGTTACTCAGCTCAAATTTCAAATGTCTGTGCTTCTCATTTTACTTGCATTTCAGAGGAAAATGTGGAACGTGATGCTGTTCATAAAGCACTCATGTCCCTTATACGTCAAGATGTTAAAAGTAAGTTTCCAGTCTTCATTAGTTGTTTACCACTTGCAGAGTACTTTCGGATATGTGCCTTGTTGTTTAATCTGGAGATCTGCTGAAAATTTCTGCCATCATTTTTGGGGTGTGGACTTGAAGAATATCAAATTGATTTTTTGTTTTTTAAAACTAGAAGTTGTGTAAATTGCAATCAAGTCACGTGATAACAACCGTATATGATGAGTTTCTTGACTTTCAACTACCAATGATGTTTCCTGTACCATATTGATACAAGTAGCGATTTAATAGATCTGCATGCAATTATAGAAACTAAAAAAAGGGACCTGTAGTATTATGTTTATTAAGGATTGGTGCTCTGTGCATAGCTGTGCATATGTACTTCTACATTCTCTTGACCTTCTCTTGCTATATCCCAAGAGATATAGGTGTAGGACACATCATAGAATTCACTTTGATGACTCTGAAGATCCAGATATTTTCTTGTTCTAGATTGAGTGTTTTGAATTCAAGGCAGGGTGGAGTCTTGGACAGCTGTGCATGTGCATAAGGATTAGCGTTGGACACACCATTTTGTATGCTGCTGGGTCACTTCTATTCTTTTGTTGTCTAAAGCAACTAAATTCTTTGCAGTACTCAATGGTAGCATTTCCTAATAAATGACATGTCAGGGTTTTATGATCTATTGTATTCTTTGCTGGTTTAGCAATGTAGCACGCCATCTAAATCTGAAAGTTAACTTTGGATGTATTTTGACATATTCTCTAAATAGCTCTTGGCATGTGTTTTCCGTTTAGTAATACTTTTAGCCATTTATGAGAGCTGTGATTTGTGGTCTTCCACATGGTGCTTTATTTTGGCTCTTAAAAATCTGAGTGTTCTGTTCAATAAATGTTGTACTATTAATAGCGTGTAGAAGTGTGTTTTTTCCAACCCGTGGGCTCTATCATTTTGATAATAATGAGTAACACCAACTTTGTGATCTCTTTGTTCTGAAAAAATGTTGTCTAATTTTTGTTCATAGTCACTCCAATTGGCTGAAAATGTCCCTTCTGTATTACTCTTTACATCATCGACCTCTTTGGTTCTTCACCTTGAATGCTAGTGCTACTGTGTTAGTCAGAATTCTGCTTAACTTCTATTGAAAAAGCATATAGCTAGTAACCACTCAACTATTTCACATTTTTCATTTCCTTTGAAAACACACAACGATAAATACACATGTTCATATTTTTTGGGGCGAACCAGCAACATGTTCCCATCAGTAATTCTATTAAGAGTAACCTTTGGATGATACAGGGAGTTAAACTGTAGAAGTAATGTTCCAGAATGATTCTTGAACTGGTGTCTAAAGACTTATTTGCTTTGCCATCACTCTTTTGAGTTACTAACAAGATAGCCCTCCCTACTACGAGTACGAGGGATACTATTGTCTTTTGACCACATTCCTTAGTTCTGCGTGCAAAGAGTGTAACACCATGTAAATTGGAACGCACAGAATATAGATTAACATGTATGCTGTTAATTTCGTCAAGTGCTTATTGTTGCTTTTATCTTCTTTGGTCCAGATTCCTTGCAACCCTTGTTTAAGCATGTGGAGTCAGGATCAGAGATCCGTGAAAAGATCATCTGTTTCCTCCGAGACAAGGTAAGTAATTACATACATAAATTGCGTGATCTCTGGGTTATCAACTTTACTTCCTGATTACTAAAAGTTGTTTTTTTCAGGTTTTTCCTGTCAAAGCAGAGCTACTAAAACCTCAAGCTGAAATGGAAAGATATATAACAGATTTGATAAAGAAAGTATGTACTGGTGCTTTCTTATTTTTGGTCATTTAGTTTCCATAAACTTTTCTGCGATACACTTCAACAAAAAAGCTAAAATTCAGAGTGTACAAGATGTTACTGGGATGGAATTTAAACTATTCATGGATTTCCTGCGGAGTTTGAGCATATTTGGAGATTCTGCCCCTCGAGAATCATTTCAAGAACTAATTGAAATCATTCAAGCACAAGCTGATCTTGATGCACAATTCGATGTAAGTATGCTATTTCAAGTCTTGGAATAAAATTTGTTTTACATGCACATTAAAATACCAGAATGTTTCTGGCTCAGTCAATAAAAAGTTGATTTAGAGTTGGCTTGGTTCAGACCAAGGTTCAAAAAAGCGCTGAGCGAGCGTTTTCTGGCCGCTTTTTCACACAACGAAGGCTTAAGTGCTAAGCGCACGCTTAAAGCGCAATTAAACGCTTAAGTGGCCTGAGTGTTTGCCCTCCGCTTAGCGCTATTAGATTATAAAGAACTAAAGCATAAATGGTATGGCTAATTGTAGTTGTATACAGCATTATACCTTGGTGGGATAAGGTGATTTTTTTTTTGCAATCATTGATTAAAGTTGCATTGAGTGCACATTCATCAACAAAAGAAGTATAACATGAATGCCAAATGTATCCATTTTAGCTAAACATCTGTAGCATTGGGTGGTGGCCATCGGTGGCGGGACAACGTGAATACATGGATACGGCATTTCTGAAAAATGCCAGTATAGGGACACATGATGATTTAAAGAAAAATGTCATTGCCAGGAACAGCACATTACCTTGCTGTTTTCGTCTTACTGTGCATATTAGATAGAAGTAGGTACAGAAGAATATCAAAATGGAGAAGTTTGTGTCTGGCAGGGAGGGAGCTGCCATTGCATAGACATTTATAGGAGAGTGTGTAGGAGGGGGAAGAGAAGAGGAAGCACCAGAGCACACCTTAATGCTTCGGCTTGCTGCTGGCAAGCTTCTGCTGGAGCTAGAGAGAGGGGGAGGAAGCCAGGAGCACGCCTGCTGAAGCCAGAGAGGGGAGTAGGCAAACATCCCACCACCGGCGAGCTGCTCACGCCCGCGAGCTGCTGCTGGTGCCTGAGATGGGGAGGATACGAGGAGCCCACTGCTGGTGAGTTGCTGGCCCGCTGGTGGAGCCTGACATGCGGAGGATGTGAGGTGCCC
The DNA here is from genome assembly GCA_916181665.1 of Avena sativa. Classification (NCBI taxonomy): domain Eukaryota; kingdom Viridiplantae; phylum Streptophyta; class Magnoliopsida; order Poales; family Poaceae; genus Avena; species Avena sativa. The sequence continues at coordinate 368,644,502 of OV702291.1, read as the reverse complement.
ACCACTGGCTTACTGCTGGTGAGCCGGAGGTTAGGAAGTTACATAACCTCCAGCATGAATCAGTGTTTTGTAGTGTGGATGTTATAAAGTTACATAAGACAGCATGCATAGGGCAGTGGATGAGGGGATGGAAGGGCAAGGGGAGTTGTTTGAACGAGGTCATTTTGGTGAATACTGAAATGTAATTGTATTGGTTGGTAATGAGCTGATCCGAGACAAAATCAACTTCTATTATCATGCTACTTATTAGCCATTTTATGTGCATCCCTTCGTTTAGTACTCCCCTGTTCCAAAATAATTGATGTTCTAGTTTTCTCCCAAGTCAAACTATGTTCATTTTGACCAAGTTTTTAGAAAAATACATCAACATCTAAAATACAAATTTAGTTTTATTACAATAATCATACAATAAATTTCCGTACTATATAGATTTGATCTTGTGGATAACACATCTTCCTAGGACAAACCTAAACATCGATTATTTTGGAACGGAGTAGTTGCAGTTTCTTGTGTTTGAGGTTCATTTCTAATGTACCTTCATTTGAGGTTGTGGATTTTTCTTAGCATTTTTGTTCTTTCAGGTTTCTGATATCGACCATATGGAGAGGTGGACCTCATGCATGTATATGGCTCTTCCTATCTTCACGGTATGACCAATTTTAGTAGGTCACATGTTATTAGTGAAAATAAAATAATTTTTGATGTTCTTTTCTTTCTGTTTGCCTGATCTGCAGAGAGGTGCGTCAAGCAGCAAGTTTCTTAACTACTTTACTAAGCAAATTGTTCCAGTTTTCGATAAGGTAAACTGCTTCATTTTGTACCTTGCATGCTTTGCTTCATGGTGCAACATATTTAATTGGTGGCATAGTTTATTGGTTTTGGCTGTATCTATTGATGCCTTCATGCCTTGTCTCTTTACGAGGGCATTGAGAAATTGGCAACAGAAGACTTTTACAATGGTTTTTAAGTTTCTAGTTATGAAATTTGGTTGTTCCTTCGATATCAAAGCACAACATTCTCCAAAAGGGATCTCCTTCATTTACCTGCACCATCTGGAGTGTTTCTTTCTTAAACAACCTGTACTCAAGACGATTAAGTGTCATTCTGCCATTTTTTAGATCCCGGAGGAGAAAAAACTGGATTTACTCAAGACGATTTCTGCTAGCTCTCTATTTGCCGCAGCACAAGATTCACGCCAGCTGCTTCCATCTGTTGTTCAATTGCTCAAGGTTTGCACATTTCTTGTTTCTGATGTGTTTCTAAGCCCAGCTTGATTTGTTTTGGTCTACTGGAATATGTGAATGATTTTATCTTGGTTACCGTGAATATAGAATCAAAGTATCTAAGTTGATCTTACAATTGTTGTTTTTCAGAAGTATATGCCTGGGAAGAAGGTAGATGATATTAATCACAATTATGTTGAGTGCTTGCTATACACTTTTCACCATTTGGCCCATAAGGTTAGATTACTGACATATTCCTTTACATACTATGAACCATGCCATTTCTTTGTGGATGACCTTGTGTTAACCTAATGTGCAATATAGACTCCAAACACTACAAACAGTCTCTGTGGTTACAAGATTGTGACTGGACAGCCATCAGATAGACTTGGAGAGGATTTCTCAGAACATAACAAAGATTTTACCGAGAGGTATTGCAGTATGTTGCAATAGTCAATTGATGTTGATTATTTATTTTGTTTGCATGTGCATACTTTAGAAACCTTATTTTTAAGCAAAGAGTCTACTAATAGGTTCCATCCCATCTACATGCTCATGCGTCAAACTGTCACCATCTCACAGGTCATTCTTACCACACTCAACTTGATTAAATTGTTTGGCTTCAGTTCTAATTTGTGGCACAGGCTGCTTCCTTACTATTGAACTTTAAGAATATGCTATGAGAGTAGAAGTCTTCAAATTGGATATGCTGCAGTGGTTCTGTTGTTAGTCCAATTTAGCCAGAATAAATTCCAGTAATTGGAATGTTTTATCTGATTCTGATTCCTTGTAAGAGATACACTATATTACTACCTCCGTTTCAAGGAATAAGACGCACGCGCATTCCAAAGCAAAGTTTGACCGAATAAATAGAGCAACTAAAATTTGATTATATTGTGTAAAGTTGGATTCGTATTGAAACACACTTTCCAATGATGCTAAGTTTGTGTTAACATTCTTTATATATTTAGAGTAAATTTTGGTCAAAGAAAAAACACGCAAAACGAGGGCGCCTTATTCCTTGAGATGGAGGTAGTAGGTTATTAGGTTGAGAGAGCTAGTCATCCTTAGGGCTAGGGTGGATCATTCTCATGATTTAGACATCACTATGTGTGTGAATGTAAGAAGAATCAGAATTGTGAATGATTGAAAAGCGGTACGCACACTATGACACGATTGGGTGACATGATATCCTATTTTCACTATGACACGATTGGGTGACATGATATCCTATTTTCCTATTAGGCTACTGAGATACAAACATTAGAATCTTTCAGCAACATAGAAAAAATGTTCTGCCACTTTTAGTTGCCTTTGTCATCCCACTTGTGTGTGACATTGTTAACTTGCGCAAATCTGTTCCCGTTTGATGGAGCATGTGGCAATACATTTCAGGCACATACGAAATGCCTTTTTGTGCAACATGACTTCTGTTATGTTGGCGTGTTTCTGATTGTTAAAAATGGACAGGTTAACTGGGACAGAAGAGACGGTTCGAGCAGCCTCGAAGAGGCTAACCCAGGGAATGGCAGATTTCAGTAAGGCATTATCTTCAGCGAAAACGGCAGAACAGAAATCTAAAATTGTGAGTTCTAGATAAGATGCTTGGGTTTACTGGCTCCATTTCATGTAATCGTTCTGTAGTTTATGCCATGCTGAACTACTCCCTCCGGTTCAGTTTATTAGGCACGCATGTAGTTTAAAAAAAATCTTTGACCATCAATTTTGACCAATAAAAATTGCAATATATGTTCCAAAAAATATACAATTGGGAACTTCTTTTGAAGATGAATCCGATGGTATAATTTTTGTGATATATTATGTAAACCAAAATTCATGGTCAAAGTTTTTCTTAAACTTCGTGCGTGCCTAATAAACTGAACCGGAGGGAGTACCATTATTACTGCATCATAATATTTCTTTGCTAACCTTACTATCATTATCTGCAAGTTTGTTCCTAGCCAGTTTAATGGCAAACAGATTGTTCACATCTGTGCATCGTAGTTCTGCCAATTGAGAGTGATGTGATTGCTTTTTGCAGAAAGCAGATCAGCAGAAATCAACAATGAGAATGCGGTCCTATAATAACATATTGGCAATGTCACAGGTGATTTATTTGTTTTACGCATGAACTTTTGTAGGATTGCAATTTGACTTCCTATTCTTATTAGCTAGTTCCTTGTAATCCTGCATCACAAACTCTGCTTGCTGTTGCTGGTGGCCTGCCGACATGCCATTTGCTGGCCTGGTTGGCCCATGTCCAGAATAACATCAATTAGCTGCAATCTTGTTTTTATTGAGCAGGTTTTTACACCCTTTGTTGACTTATCGTGGTGTAGTAGATACAACTTTAATGTATGGAGTAGTACTAACTGTTATAATGCAAGGCTAAAATCTGAGGTGTAGGTTATAAACATAGCAAGGGGGTACATGCACCAGTTTTTCCCGAACCATTTTTCTAGGGTTTGAGTGAAAGGGCGGCGCGTGAGGCGATCTTGAGTTTCTTCGTGGCGCACACCACCTCTCCTCAGACCTCGCGGGTGTCATCGCTTTTGATGGCTGATCCAGGTTGGAGAGATGGGGTGGAGGAACCTTTGAAAGATGGAGGATTTGGCAAGCTGCGATCGCTCAATCTGACGGAGGAGGAAAAGGAGGTGATTGTCATGGACGATCTGGCTGTTGACAAGGAGGAACCTGAGTGCGATCACGGGTAAAGTTCTGGCTTTCAAGGATTTTCATATCCAGACAATTCGTAGTGCGCTGCAACCGGCGTGGGGCAATCCAAGAGGACTGAAGTTCAAGGCTGTAGGCCATAATATGTTTGTGGCTACCCTAGAACCCAAATGTGATGTGGATCGCATCTGGGAAGGGGTGCCATGGATGGTGGGTTTTCATGCTGTACTTCTGGAAAATTTTGTATTGAGCATGAGGCCTCACGAAGTTAAGTTTGACAGACTGCCGATCTGGATTTGCTGTCATGAACTCCCGTTCAACTGGTTGAACGTGGATAGAGCAAAATTTGTGGCAAGTCAGATTGGAAAGTTCATCAGTTTGGATCTGACTGGTAATAGCCGTGGTTGGGGTCAAAACATGAGGGCTAAATTATGGATCGATGTGAACAAACCACTACGGAGGGTGATCAGTTTCAACTCGCTGGAAAGAGACAAAATGGAAACATATGAGGTGCAATATGAGAGGTTGCCTTTTTTCTGTTTTGCGTGTGGGGTATTGGGTCACTCGGATATCCAATGTTGTAACCCTTTACCTAGACTCGAAGATGGATTGTGGGAGTATGATGCAAGCATTAGATTCCTGGAGACTAGGAAGAAGAAACCACACCCGCCTGAAGTCTTGAAACAAGAACCACTGGCCAGGCCAGCTAACGCTGTTTCGAGTGGGGTGATGGAGGGGAAGAGGACAGAAGCAACTGGGCGGCGTGGTGCTTTTCCAAGGAGTAACAAAGGCCAGGTTAAGGAGGCTGTGTTCAAGTTTGATGCACAAGCGATGAGTAGATATGTGGGAAAAACAAAAGCGCCGGGAACAATTGATTTATCAGGTCTGTCGGGTACGTCGGCAGAAAATGAGTTAGTACGGGCCAATTCTGAGGATCACCAAGGCATAAAAAGGGCTGCAATTCTGAGTTCTAGTAAAGTTGGTGCAGTTTAGAGGGATCCGAAGAAATCGCGTACTACTGAGGAGAATATGATGGGAGATGATGATGCTGAATTGGCGGAGGCTGCGGTCCAGCTGCGCATGAATCAATGAGTTGTACAAGCTGTAACTGTCTGAGGGCTTGGGAACCCTTCGACAGTTAGGGAGCTTCGCAATTTGGTGAAGCAGGAAGTGCCCACCCTCCTCTTTGTAATGGAGACAAAAATTGGAGGTAAACGAGTCGAGAAATTGGCAAATTCTTTTGGTTTTGGCGGGTGTTTTGCGGTAAACAGTGATGGGCTCAGTGGTGGCATTGGGCTTTTCTAGAGAGAGTGACTGATGTTGAAGCAAAAAGCTTCAGCTTAAACCATATTGATGTTATCATCAGGTCAGTTGGAGATGACGTGAAACCTTGGCGTTTCACAGGCATTTATGGGGAACCAAGAAGGGAAAATAGACATTTGAGTTGTACTCTTATTTGAGTAACTTAAGAAGGATTATCCCTTGCTATGTGTGGGTGACTATAATGAGACAATGTTTGGGAGTGAACATTTTAGTGCTTCTGAGCGGTCGGAGACTCAAATGATTGCGTTCTGAGAACGCTTGGGAGGACTGTAATTTAAGTGATTTAGGCTGGTCGGGCTTGCCCTATACATGGGACAATAGACATCCATGAAATCTAAATGTGAAGGCAAGGCTGGACCGTGGTTTGGGCAATGATGCGTTGATGGAGGCTTTTTCAGTCTCGGAGGGCTAAGCATTTGAGTATGGTGGAGTCGGATCATTGTGTTGTTCATATTCGTAAGCAGAGGAAAGATCAATCTGCATGTAGGCAAGGAGTTTTTTGATATGAGAATGTGGCAAACGCATGAAGAGTATGACCAAATCGTTCAGAAATTGTGGCATGATAACAATGTGTAGGGAGGACTGAATGGTGTTGTTACTACTCTTCGGAAAATGCAGAAGGATTTAGATAGTTGGGGCAGACAAGTTTTCGGTAATTTAAGCACAAGCTATCAAATCTTCGGAAGAATTTGGACTGGCTTCGGCTGAGTTCCATGGGTCGTGGCCCATCTAAGGAGGGGCGGGCTATAATGGCTCCGATTAATAAGGTGCTTGCTCAGGAGGAAGTATGGCTAAAGCAGCAATCATGGGTTTAGTTGTTAAAACTGCCTATTTCCACTCGCAAGCTGCTAAGCGTAAAAGGATGAATAAAATCTCTTACCTAAAGAGAGATGATTCTTGGTGTGAAGATGAGAAAGCGGTTCATGAGGAGGTGCAGGAATTTTATCAACAATTGTATTCATCTCAAGGGCCACCAAGTATGGATGCTGTACCGCATTTTGTGCAAGAGCGAGCCACATATGAGATGAAAAGTATGCTGGACAAGCCATTTATAGAGGAGGTAAAGGCTGCACCGTTTATGATGCATCCTTCAAAGGCTCCCGGTGTCGATGGTTTTACTGCAGGTTTTTCAGCGCCACTGGGAGCTTGTAAAACCCGTGGTTGTTCCGGCAGTGTTAGAGTTCTTAAACGGGGGTGAACTGTCGACACGGCACCCCTAATCTAGTAGGCAATATCGATCTATTAGGCAATATCGGCCAATCTCCTTGTGTACAGTGATGTACAAGATTTGTACTAAGACAATTTCATTGAGGCCGAGGCCGGTCCTGGAGGAGACAATAAGCCAAGAAGCATTTGTCCCGGGGCGTTTGATCACGGATAATGCTCTAGTGGCTTTTGAGTGTATTCATACGATAAAGAGAAGGAAAAAAGCAAAGAAAGGTGTTTGTGCAGTTAAGCTTGACATGATGAAAGATTACGATAGAGTTGAGTGGCCTTTTATTGAGGCCATGATGAGGAAATTGGGCTTCCCAGATCATATTGTCAATCTTATCATGAAGTGTGTTTCTTCTGTTAGATTCTTGGTGAAGGTGAATGGGGATCTTTTGCCACATTTTCTACCTACACAAGGCATCCGACAAGGAGATCCGGTATCCCCGTACCTCTTTTTAATGTGTGCAGAAGGTCTTACTGCTCTTCTAAACCATTATACATGGGTTTTTGTGGTGGATCGTGGTATTAGAGTGTGCAACCGTGCACCATGGATCACGCATTTGTTATTTGCTGATGATAGCCTCATTTTTATTGATGCTTCTACTCAGGAGGGAGCAAGATTAAATGCTATCCTTCATATTTACAACTAGGCCTCGGGGCAGATGGTGAATAGGGAGAAGAGTTCCATTTTCTTCAGCTCCGGAATTCTCGAGGAGAGGAGAAATTTGGTGAAACAAGGGCTGGATATTTTGGTGGAAGCTTTTAGTGAAAAATATTTGGGTCGACCCATAGCGGTGGGCAACCTGACAAGTGAAGACTTCGATTACATATCGGATCATATTCGTAGTAAGATCATTGGATGGGATCTGAGTAGTCCTTATGACTATTTTGGATCGCATCCAAATGGAAGAGGTTGTGGAAGCTGGGTGTCAAGAGTTTTTTGGTGACGGGTTCTCAAAGGCATTTTGCCTGATTTTGCAACCCTCACCAGGCGGAGTAAATTACATTTTAGTACCACAATTTGGGCTATGGTAACAAGTTAGTGCCACTTTTGCAAATTTTTGCGGATACATACCACTTTTGGGGCGAGCTGTTACAAATAGGTCACCTTTCTAGCTAAGCGTGTTTTAACAGCAAAACTAGCATACTGGGCCCACAATTAAGCAATGACATGGACCTAGGTCCCACCTGTCATCCCTCTCATCTACTTCCCACTCCCCTCCCTCTCTTATATTGTATTCTTCTTATTCTTCTGGCAACCGCTCTCCCTACCCCTCCCAACCTTACCAAGATCTGTCGTTAAGCCGACGACCTCCGCCTCGTTGCCCGCATCTCCCCTGCAGATGAAATTGAAGCCAATATTCCCTAATCAATGCCACCGTCCATGCCATCTTCATCGTATGGTAGACATCGTTGATGTCGCCTCCAACCTTTCATGAGCTCGCTAACCTTCCCCTTGCATCCCTGGTGATATCCTATTCCTCCTTGTACTCCCTGTTTGCCCTCTCAAATACCACAGTCACTTGTCATCGATCATCATTGTTTGTCGCGCGGACACGTTGTTGGCAAGGTTTCGGTGACCTTTTACTAGTGGCGTTGTGCTTTTGGTTCCCCTTGAACTCCGAGTCAAACGCGCCCGCCAACATAGCCTTGCACACTCCCTTCCACGGCATCCTTGGACGTGGTCGAGCCCTCAGAACTAGCGGGAAATAGCAGGACGGTGGCGGGAGGTACAAAGAGGGGGAGGCGATAGGATATAGGAGGAGGGGTGCTAACGGTGGAAGGTAGCAGGAGAATTTGTTGGCGGCGCTGATTCTTTGATAAGAGAGATGAGGTACAGGAAGAAGGAGAAGGGATATGAGGGGATGACATGTGGGGCCAAGTCCACCTCATCAATCAGCGTCGCCAACAATCCCTCATGCTACCTTCCACCACTAGCACCCCTTCCTCCAACCTCCTGCTGCCACCCCCCTCTTTCTACTTCCTGCCACCCCCTCTTGCTATGTCCCGCCAACGTCGTGTGATTACCGTGGTCCCGAGGCCTTGACCACATCCAAGGATACCGTGGAAGGGAGCATGCAGGGCTACGCTGGCGGGCGCATTTGACTCGGAGTTCCAAGGGAACCAAAAGTGTGCAACACCATTAGTAAAAGGTCGCCAGAAACTTGTTGGTGACGCGGCAAACGATGATGATTGACGACAAGTGACTATGGTGTTTGAGCGGGCAAACAGGTAGTACAAGGAGGAGTAGGATCTCACCAGGGATGCAAGGGGAAGGTCAGCGAGCTCAGGAAAGGTTGGAGGCGACATCAGCGACGGCTACCATGCGACAAACATGGCATGGACAGTGGCGTCAATTAGGGAAGCTTGGCTTCAATTTCATCTGTAGGAGAGATGCGAGCAACAAGGCGGACATCATCGTCGGCTAAGAAAAAAGGTCGGGAGGGATAGAGAGAGCGGTTTTTAAAAGAAGGGTACGAGAGAAAAGAGAGGGGAAGAAGATGAGAGAAATGACAGGTGGACCCTATGTCCATGTCATCGCTTAATTGTGGCCCATTATGTTAATTTTGCTGTTAAAATGGGATTAGCCAAAAAAATGACCTATTTGTAACATCTTGCCCCAAAAGTGGTATGCATCCGCAAGAAATTGCAAAAGTGACACTAAGCTGTTACTCTCGCCTCAATTGTGGTTCTAAAATGTAATTTACTCCACCAGGCAACATGGAGTCATAGTACTTGCTCGGTTTGTAAATCAGCTTCAGAGACTTTAATTCATGCTTTGGTGGAGTGTAGACATGCAAAACAATTTTGGGCAGCTGACCGAGGCTATTTGCATTTGAAACTACCAAATCTGCACCCTGACACTTGAGTGATGGATTTACTCTGCGGCCCTATGTTCATTCAAGAGAGAGGGAGAGGGAGAGAGAGAGAGAGAAGAGAGAGAGAGAGGGAGGGAGGGAGAGAGAGAGATGATCTGAAGAGGGATTTAGAGAGAGAGAGAGAGAGAGAGAGAGAGAGAGAGAGAGAGAGAGAGAGAGAGAGAGAGAGAGAGATGATCTGAAGAGGGATTTATTAAACTAAACTCTGATGGTGCAGTCCGTGAAATTCTGCTAACGGTTGAAGCACTGGCTTTTCGAGATGCTAACGGTTGAAGCACTGGCTTCCGTGAAATTCTGCAAGGGATGTGCATGGTTTCAGAGGAGCATGGCGCAGGGTTTATCACAATATATCAGATACGCTAATGGTTGAAGCACTGGCTTTTCGAGATGCTGTCTTTTTTGCTAATCAACAAGGTTACAATCGGGTCTTGTGTTAGACGGACTGTGAGGCGTTGTTGAAGCTATGGAAGGAGAGACACAATCAGCGTTCTCTGATAGCTCCTGCGTTTAGTGAGATTGATGAGCTCATCTCTTCTTTTGAGTGTTTTAGTTCTGTTTTTGCTGGTCGTTCTGCCAATTCTGTAGCCCATGTGTGTGCCCGTTTTGCTTGTGAGGCCGTTCTGGATACAGATTGGGTAGATGTTTGCCTTGTTGTATGAACTTTGGTGTGATTTAATAAAGTCGATGTGTTCCCTAAAAAAAATGGATATAAACATAGCATGTTTAAATAAATAGCATTTGGTAAAAAAAACCAGAATAAAAAGACATAAATGGCATTAGTCCAACGTGGCACAAGATTGAAGAGACCATGACAGCCAAACAACAACACCACAGTATTTTATTTTGTATTGAAATGCACAAGCAAATCTTGTGTTTTGTCTAAATCCATTAGACATAAAAACCTTCATCCACGTGCTAGACCCTAAATAAGCTTAAGGTGGCATAGTAGCTTATTCAAGCTTCAAACTGCCAGCTATGTTGTCTAACTCCGTGTTTGAGGTGTAGAAAGCAATCAAGGAATTCCATCTACTCCCTCTGTTCGCTAAGGTAAGACTTTTTACTTTTTTGGAAATGCATGTATCTAGACATGTTTTATTGTTTAAGTTCATCCATTTTAGTCCGAATCTAGACTACTTTAAAATATCTACAAGGTCTTACATTAGTGAACGGAGGGAGTAGCATTTTAAGTCTTGCTATTAAGTCACAAACCGTATTGCTCTTGTATACTGTTGAAGACTTGGCGATGTGCTTCAGAAGAAAGTATGTGACATATTGTTTGAGGTCTCATCCATTACTTGAGGTCTACGTTCCGACTGTAAGTGACTATTGTTTGTTTCAGCCATTGCAAGTGAAATCTCCTTTATTCATCGGTGATAAGAAAATTACTCTCTCATGGACGGAACTGCCAAAGAAACCAGCAGCTACAACAGCAGGGTTAGTTTCAGTTCACCATCAAATGTTCAATTTATTCACATTTATATTTGTAATCCTCTTTAGTCAATTCTAATTTGCTGTTCTTTCAGAGGGAAGAGGACCCAACCTCCTTCCAATGGGATTGCCCCTGTAAGCAAGAAGGGCCGAGGAGTGGGAGAAGTGCATAATAATCAGCTCGTGAACAGAGCTTTTGAAGCATTATCACGTGGTGGTGGCAGAGGCAGTGGAAGGGGGCGGGGCAGAGCAGGGCGAGGAAGAGGGTGGGGCTACCGCTGAGATCAGATGTCTATATAGTTATTCCAAAGGAGAAGAGATCAGATTTATGCTTCCATTCGAGAGGAGAGACATTCAAGAGGAGGTTTGTTTATTTGGGTTTTTCGTGCTTCACTAGAGTTGAGCTTTTCTGTATTAGCAAGGTGCGTGACTGATGAATGCACAAGGAAAGCTTGAAAGCTCATCCTAGCTGTTGGTCTACCATCTGTAATCTATTTAGCTTTCAGACCGTTTGGTTGTTTTAGTAGTCTGAATAGTACATTTAGTTCTAAAATTTGCTAAGAGTATTTACTTGATGATTTATCTGAGATTGTAGAGGTCCATCCCTTTTCTTGTATTCAAACTGTGTTTACACCCATCCCCTAAAATCGTCGTGTACCTAGCCTAACCATGGGGTGGCCTGACCTTTCACGATTTTGAGGGGATCCGTGGAGGGATTCGTGGGGGAGGAGAGAGAGGGTGAAGATCCAAACAAGCCCACACGATGAACTCATTCAACGCAAATGAACTCACTCAATGCAACATGATACATGCTGGTATTGGGCTAATACAAACCTTAGGATCGGCATTCTTGAGATCTTAACAACTTCTCTAAGAGACCACTCAAGTGAATGCCTTGTAAAACTTGGATGTAATCCAACGGGATTGGGGATAATATGTCGGGGACATATGTCTTCCTTCCTAGGAAGGTGAGACCAAACTAGATAACTTCCTCTCAGAGGTTGTCCTCTATTTCTATTATTAAGTCTAGGTCAAAGAGTGAGTCATATGAGCTATTTATACTACTAGGAGCAAAAGATAAGTAAAGGAAATATTTTAGGGCATCAAACCAAGATTTGTGCGTAGACAAAGAATTCCAGCGGTAAGTTCGGTAGCGTCGGGTTTGTTGTCGGATCATTCTAGCTGTCACCACCGGATCGTTTCAACGATTGCCGAATAGGTATACCGATGCAATTTTAGCGGGGTGCTGGATAGGCCTAGCGTCGAGATAAGCAGCCGGTTTCGACTGGCCGGTTCTGGCGCCGGGTCGAGCTGGTTGTTTCGGTGGCAGGTCCGACGGGCTGGAATTGTCGTCGGTTTGAGGTACTGCTTTGCCTTGCGTGCAATTGACTCCGTCTTTGTTTTTTGAGTCTTGTGGCTCATACCTGAGGACACATAGGGTATTGTTATGGAGTAGCAATCAATCCAAGGTAGAGTCGAATTCACACATCGAGAGGAGCGAGTTCACCTTATCATGTAGGAGCTTGTCTTGGACACGGGTTATTGGTACATTTGGGGGACTTGGCAGTGTAGATGTAGTGTCATCGGTAGGACGAGATGCATCAGCTCCCCCCTTAGAAAAGAGTCGTCCTCGACTCTTCATCTTCATTGTCTCATGGAATGGGGAGAGGTCCACCACATTGAACGTGTTACTCACGAGGTACTTGGATGTGGGGATGTCGATGACGCAGACGTTATTGTTGATCTTCTTGAGAACTTTGAAGGGACCATCTTGATAAAGGGTGGCCCGATCTTCTCTATGAGCTGGGGTAGATGGTGATGTAGATGATGAAGATAACTTGTATGAATTCAAGAACTCTCTGGCTAATCCCTGCTGCTAGATGCAATAGCTCTCGAATCCAAGCACTACTAGAATCAAGAACTAGAAGAGCGCCTTGACGACTTCAATTAAGACGGCCTTGATATAACTCATAGATTTACTATGGAGAGGGGGTTCCCATTCAGGGTTTGGCAATGCCTTAATTTATCGTCATCTCTAAGGTTTCAAGAAGGGAGTGGGGGCATATATACATGCCAACCACAAGCTAGGGGTATTTTAGGTATACTAGGGGGAATACATGGGCCTGACCCAACTCAAGGCACGCATGCCTGCTCATTTACGTCGGAGACTCTGGAATGCGCGAGACGGAGACTTCGGTGCTGCGTGGAAACTCCGGTTTGGATGGCGGAGACTCCGGGCGGTTTCCAGGACCTTGTAGGAACAACCCAGTCGAGGCGAGGAGGGAGACTCCGGGTGCTCCGGGGTGGAGACTCCGGTCTTCAAGAGGAGACTCCGGACGGACTCCGGAACCTTGCAATCATAGGCGAAGCGAGGTGCAGGCGGAGACTCTGGGTGCAGAGGGGCGGAGATTCCAGGCTAGAGTGGCCGGAGACTCCGGTGCTGCTTCAACTGCTTCTTGCATCTTCTCTTCCACGCCTCTATGATGTCAACCTTGAGTCGTCGGTCCTCCTTGTCTCCTCCTCTTGGCATCATGGTCATGGGCCTAGTCATATAATAGGCACTTGACTCAAATAGGATCCTGTTCACGTGATGACCAAAGGGAGACAAGATGTGGAAGGAATTCACCTTTGTAAGAATGGTTGGTGTAGCATGATGTGGACCAATGGTGATTCTCGTATGTTGGGCTACATCACTCAAACCTGCAACTGGCTAATTCCCAATGGAATAACTAATCACACTCTGGTTATAATAGCAATACACCAGATCGATATGAATTGGTGCTAAATAATTTAGAGGATTGCTTGTTGCAGATCTATCTAGAACCAGAGTTTATTTTAACATGGTATTAGGCTAAAAGCCATGACTTACAAGCCTATATAAAGACTTATGGATGTCTAACATATAGTTGGGGTCAAAATCAAACATATCTCTAACATTTCTAACTTAAAGGACTCTATTTGTAAACTGGCAGAAAATGACCATTAACTTGTTTCGGTCACTGCATCCAGTACATAACGAACCAGGAGACATGAGAGTACTTGTTGGAAAGCCCTTGGAATTATCTTTCCAACATGAGAGTACTTGTTGGAAAGCCCTCAGAATTATCTTTTCAACAAGAGTACTTGTTGGAAAGCCCTCGGAATTATCTTTCCAACAAGTACTTACTTGGTTAAATCAGTTGGTATGAGGAAACCACGTCTGTTTCAATTTCAGAGCTTCTGTCTATCCGAACTGAACCTTCCTTCTTGGTCGCCTTCCATCTCTCGGTCGTCTTCCTCCCTCTCCTCCCGCTGGCGCTAGTCTGATGGATATTAAATCTAGTCAAACAATAACATCATGATTTAGGTAGTATAAGGATCTTATAAATCAAAGTATTATGTCCAACTAGGAATGAATTCACCTTGTGATATTTTTCAATGAGGCTCAGTATTTCCATCCAGCTCAAACAATTAGAATCATTGTACTCTATGAATGTATCCTCATCAGACAACTTAAATTGCAGGTATTAGTGAAGTACAAAGAATCGTGATCATGGTGATAAACAAATAGATATATAGTCTTGTTTCTCAATATTAAATTCAGTTTTCTCAAAGAAGATCGATGATCAAATTTCTAATGAACAGGATCAAACAATTCCAAAAGATGTGAAACAAAATTGGTTTATTATGAACAACTGATAAACTGACATAAAAGTAATTAGTTATATATGCATGATCATTATGTCTTGTATGTAACATGCAACACAATTTGCAAATATAAGTGAAGTACTGATTAGTAGCACTCGTAGACAAAGAATTTTGGGACAAACACAATGAATGTGAAAACTCGGGTTCCATTCTAGCAAGATTAGAACACTCCAACATGTTGGCTAAAATAGACCAAAATGTATTTTCATATTATCCCGAACATGAACTATTGTCCCTCAATAAACAGACTTTGGCGCAACATATATGGCTGAAAACAGTTTGTTTTAGTGCAGCGATTCTATCACAAGTAATGCATATGCGCTCAATCAGAAATTTTTCAGTCATCTATATTCACCAATTAGATTGAACGTGAAATGAGGAGAATACGTGCTTGAAGACATGAAATTTCAGAAATCTTATCCATAGCACAACTCATATTCATAGGTTCATTTAGCATGATGGAATACATAATATCAACAAGTGGTATTCAAGCAAGTATTTCCTTGTGTGTAATCAGTATCACATGATAAAAATTCAAATTTGGTAAACTATCACATGGTGCTGTAACATTAGTGCAAGGCAATTCACAAGGAGGCATCAGCAAAGGAATAAACTCACAATATGTCGCACATGTTGGCTGAAGCTCCAAATAAGTACCAATGTCATTAACAATCTCCTCAGTTGTAGTAGGTACTAAGACATCCTCCTCAAGTGATAATACCTGATCATGTGATGCAGGTTGTAAAATAGATGGCTCCCTTTCTTCAAAAACAACCTGCATATCACAAAAAACAACACTAGGATTAGATATGATTACATTAGTAGAAACCTCATTTGTCTCATAAACTCTCACTCTTAGTTTTTCTACGACATGATCAACATGTGGTTTTATGTTGGTGGTTACAAGTGAATATAGGTGTTGACGCCTAATCTCCTAAAATTACTTAATATGTGTACATGCTAACCACATGTGCTTACAATTTCGAAAGATAGAAGGATCAGAACACCCACTACCAAAGATAACTTGGAATTCATCACACCACTTTGTTCCCAACATGATGTGGCAGGAGTTAAACGCTCTAGGAATGACATAACAAGAAATATATCTTCTAGGGTCAGAAATGGTGAGCGGAACACATGCGATCAGAGTAATTGGTAGTGCATGATCCAAAGTTGCTAACATGAATGCGGATGTTGCTGCATATGTGTATAATTGTAGATTTTCAACAACCTCAACACTAACTGTCATGAAAGAACAAGTATCAATGGTAGTAGCAGCTTGTCCATAGATTTTTGTCGCGAAGTGGAACAAATCTGAAGTAGGTACCACTCCTAAATCCTCCTCACAGAATGTGTTGCTGTAGTAGAAGCGTAATGGGAAGGGATAATCATCTGCATCCTTTTTCTGCATCACATCAATACTACAATAAGACATGATTAGTACATTAGTGCACAAAACAAAAATCTGGTGGTGGAACTCTCACAACTCACTCAACTGGAAGGAGGAATCTTAGCGCTCCAAAGTGAATTAGAGAAGCTTACTTGCTTGGATTAACAGCAATGTGCACGGATGTGATGAAGCAGATACCGAGGGTGAAAACGATCACACGACAAACCAGGGTATATGGCGGAGCTTGGTTGGGGTACCTAACAACACCAATTCAGAAATCCTAGTACTGATCGTATGATAAAGACCCATGGAAACACAATGGAGATAAATAGGGAAATTGCAACTATGAAAATGACCTAAAAAATTGAGATATGTCAGAGTAAAACAGGGCAATTGCATCTATGAAAATGACCTAGAAATTTGATATATGTCGCGGAGTAATACTCGTGTTTCAATGCATAAGGAGAGATGCTAGCAATGACTCAACAAAACATGCCCAAGATTGCTAAACTGAGAAGCCCGCAGAGCACTAAGCGCGCTACTCTTGTAGGAGAGTTCTAGACACCAAGAAAGACTTACTAAGACTCACAAAGATAAGTATGCTATGTGGACTTAGTTAAAAAAAAGTAAACAAAAAAAGTTGACATGAAAATTTGTCCTCTGCCATGGCAGAAAAGGGGGCAAAATCCTGCCACGGCAGGGGCTTGTGCTAGCAGGAAGCTCATGTAGTTGTCAGAGTCAGGTACGGTCAGGACTTTCTTTTTTTCTCCGTTTGCTTTTTTTTCATTTTCTTTCTTTCAAAATGGATCTACAACTCCAACTTGTCAAGACAAACAGATCTAGTAGGCCTAAAACTCAAAAACACGAACAGACTCAAAACATAATGAACAATGTTAAGAACATGAGAAACAATCTAGAAACATTCTCACGACTCCGATGACGCAACAAAAACAGATGAAAATTAGACACAAACTAAAACTCTACACAAAAGACTATGACCAGCAACTAGAACTCACGAACAATGTTATCTAGGCTATGACAAAACTATGAACCCTAATATTTTTGTGTGGATTTTTCTGTATATGACTAAAAACAAACTAATCTATGGATGAATTTGTGGATGCTTACCGAGGAAATACTGAAAATCTGATACCAAGATGATAAGGGGTGACCCGATCTTCTCAGTGAGCTACGGTAGAGTAGATGGCGATGTAGATGATGAAGATAACTTGTATGAATTTGAGAACTCTTAGGCTAATCCCTGCTGCCAGATGCAACAACTCTCAACCCTTTGGATATTTGCAACTCTACACACTTGCGCACGTAGCCGCTGACCACGAAGCGGTATTGCAATCTACTAATTTCATGGAACAACAAATCCCACTCAAACTTATAATTGGCTAATTCCTAATGAAATAACTAATCATACTCAGATTATAGTAGCAACACACCAGATCAATACGAATTGGTACTAAATAATTCAAAGGATTGCTTGTAGTAGATCTATCTAGAACTAGAGTTTATTTTAATGTGGTCTTAGGCTAAAAGGCACGACTTACAAGCCTGTATAAAGGTTACTGGACATCTAATATAGAGTTGGGGTCAAAATTAAACATATCTCTAACTTTTCTAACTTAAAGGACTCTATTTGTAAACTGGCAGAAAACAACCGCCAACTTGTTTTGGTCGCTGGCCCAGTACATAACAAAACGGGAGACGTGCGAGTACCCATTGGAAAGCCCTCAAAATTATCTTTTCAACAATTACTTATTTTCTTAATTAGGAGTTGGTATGGGGAAACCATGTCCGTTTCAATTTAGAGGTTTTGTCTGTCCGAACTGAACCTTCCTTCTTGTTAGCCTTCCATCTCTCGGTCGCCTTCCTCCCTCTCCTCTCGTTGGCGCTAGTCTTATGTTAAATCTAGTCAAACAATAACACCATGATTTAGGTAGTATAAATTTCTTATAAATCAAAGTATCATGTCCAACTAGGAATGAATTCACCTTGTGATATTTTTCAACGAGGCTCAGTATTTCGTTCCAGCTTAAACAATCAGAATCATCGTACTCTATGAATTTATCCTCATCACATCTCCTCGAGGCTTAAGTTTGGAGGCTCGCTCTTTTGGAAAGCGATCTTTGCATTAGTGCAGCCACACGATGTCACCTTCGTCGAATATCATCTCTTTTTTGTGTTTATTGAGCCTTGAAGCTTGTTGAAGGACTTATTGCTTAACGGTAGCTCTTCTCTCTTCATGTAGTTTTTTCATTACTTCGGTTCGCTTGTCGATGTCCATGTTTGCGCGCTAATGAAGGGAAGCGGTAGAATGTCGAGTACGGTCATGGGTTCAAACACATAGACGATCATGAATGAACTCTTCATGGTTGTGGAGTGTTTGGCGCTATTGTAGGCGAACTCGGTGTGAGGAATGCATTCTTCCCAATCCTTTAGGTTCTTTTTATCAACACTCGAAGAAGAGTTCCAATGCTTAGGTTGACAACCTCAGGTTGGCCATCGGGTTGAGGGTGCGAGGCAGAGGAGAATAGAAGCTTAACTCCGAGCTTGGCCATTAGCGTCTTCCACAAGTAACTCATGAACTTGACATCTCGGTCGGATACTATTGTTTTTAGCACACCATGTAGATAGATGATTTCGTTGAAAAACAAGTTTGCCGCGTGTGAAGCATCATCGGTATTATGGCATGGAATGAAATGAGTAATTTTAGAAAACCGATCAACAACAACAAATATTGAATCATGTCCATGTTTTGATCGAGGTAGTCCTAACACAAATTCCATGCTAATATCTGACCATGGTGCATGTGGAATAGGTAAAGAGTGCATCGTCGATCATCGTTGGACTTAGCTTGTAAGCACGCCGTGCAACGTTGGACGAGGCGCTCCATGTCTCTCTTCATCTTCGGCCAAAATTAGTGCGTGGATAACATGTCGTATGTTTTGTCACGACCAAAGTGACCCATCAAGCCTCCACTATGAGACTCTTGGAGTAATAAAATTTGGAGAGATGACTTCGAAATGCAAAGCTTGTTTTGTTTGAAGAGAAAACCATTGTGAAAATAGAAGTCATCAAATCCCTTGTGAATGGAACACTTTGCAAAGATAGGTCCAAAGAATGGGTAGGAATAATACAAATGTTTGATATCAAGGCCCAAAACATATACTTCGAGGCATGTAAGTAGGATTGTGTTTTTGCAGGAAAGAGCGCCCATAACCACATTATCTGCCCTTCTTGTATTTCACAATATACGGTAAGAACTCCATCAACTCAACCCACTTTGCGTGCCTTTTGCTCAAGTTACTTCAATGTAGCACCCCGTTAATTCTCCAATTGGAATTTGCTTGTTATTTTACTTTATTGCATCATCATCATATCATGCTCATGTCATCATGCCACATTGCATTTGAGCATCATATTAAATCTTGCAGCTGATATCACCTCTATTTATACTCACTAGTTTCTAGCTCTCTATTTTGTTTGCTACTAATTGTAAGCCTTTTCTATGGGTACATTATTTCCCAAATGTTTTATTTCTTTTTGCAAAACCCCTAAATCTAGTACATGCCCAAATTGAGCATATACATGTGGGCATCATCCTTGCTTGTATCTTGTTCCCTCTCATCGCTTATTTGTATTAACCTCTCTATTCAAATCTCCTGAAAATCATTTGAAAAGGTGATGTTTTATTAGAATAATCAAAACTGAAACAAATCAAAACAAAATCAATTAATCAAAGAAAATAGAAAAATAGAAAAGAGAAGAGAGAGAACAAGCGGGCACCACCATTCGCTCCAAACTGAAGCCCACCTTTTTTGCTAGCCCAACAACTCCAGGCGCTAGTGTTCGCTCCATTTTCTATCATCTTCCTCGAAGAATCATGACTAGAGCGTGAGCCCCTCCTCCCTGGATGTCAACACGCACCACCACAATGCTAGCCATCGAGCTGCTCCTCTGCTTTAAATCCCTAGAACCGAGGCCCCTAGCAAACCTAGCCTTCTTCCTAGATCATGCCGCCGCCACCTACTTTCCCCCTCCGTTTTCCCCTCCTCCTCCATGAAAACAACCTCCAGAAGCAACCACGAACATGAATTACTAGAGCTCGGCCCCCACATGATCTGCGCCAGGAGTATCGTGTCGTCCCCGGCCGTCGCCTACCTCACCTGGACACAAAGCTACCCCTATAGCAAGCTGAAGAGGAGCCGATGCTGTCCGTGTTGCCGCAATAGAACCAATCTGGCCACGTTTGTGTCTCTTCTTCCTCTCTGCTCCCTACTCCGGCCTGCTTGGCTTGCCGACGAGCGTGCCTAGTAGCAACGCTCGCTCGCCGCACCGCACGCATGGTTTGTAGCAACAACAATAGCTCGCGATGGCCCTGTTTCCTACATGATTCTGGTGCCCCTGCTCTTCCTCCAGCGATGTCCCCTAGATAAATGTTTTTTTTGAAAACCCCTTGACAGATGTTGTTCTCGGTACAACAGGCTAGCCACTAGTGAAAACCACACCTCAAATCATCGATCGCAGCCCTCGTAAGTGAAAGGATCGTATGGGCACCTAGAGGGGGGAGGGGTGAATAGGTGGTACTCCAAATTTTACTCCTTTTCAATTTAGGGTTTGACACAAAAGGTAAATTCTCTAGATTATACAACTAAGGTGAATTTACCTAAGTCAACCTAGCACAAGTACTAAGCAAGAACTAGATAAGTAAAGTGCGGTAAAGGATAGAAGTAACCAAAGTGGAGCACTCGGAGACACAAGGATTTGTTTCCCGTAGTTCCTTCCTTTTGAGGGGAAGTACGTCTACGTTTGGAGATGGGGTGGTTTCAAACCACCAACGCCACGAGAGGCCTCCCTTGTTCTCCGATGAACCTCACCCCAAGGGGTTCGATTCACCTCTTCCACTTTACGGCAACCTTCGAGGTAGAAGCCGGCACCTTTACGACGAGTTCAGGGCGCACATCCACAACTTAATTGGAGGCTCCCAAATACAAGCAAGTTGTCAAACAATCAAAGACAGGATTGTAAGTACCAAATCAAAAGCTAGGGTTTCCAAAGAAACACAAGAGCATGGGGGCCCTCAAGTGAATGAGGGGGAAATGAATATCTCTCTTGGTGAAGCTGTAGATCAAGGCCTCCTCCTTCGATTCTCCAAAGATCAATGACTTTGGATGGTTGGATAAAGATATCTTGTTGATTTGGTGGCTCAAATGGACATGGTGTTCTTGAGGTTGACGAGCAGCTGGAGGAAGGGGATAAGGTCCTCTATTTATAGCCCTTCACTCCACTGAACCGTTTTCTGACCGTTGGAGAAAAGTCAGACCGGAGACTCCGGTCTGCACACCGGAGACTCCGGTCTACACCGGAGACTCCGGTCAATCTTCGGACCAGCCTCCGGACTGTCAAACAGAATGACCTAGCCCTCCTGTGATCCAAGTGGACCAGAGACTCCGGTCCCTCTGCACCAGAGACTCCGGTCTGAGGCAAGCATCGGAGACTCTGGACCTTCCTCCGGACCAAGCTCCGAACCACCTCTCTGGCTGACCCAGGCAGGAAACAGGAACCCCCTCCGGAGACTCCTGGGGAAACTCCAGACCACACCGGAGACTCCGGTCCAGGCAGACCGGAGACTCTGGTCTGGAATTCCCAGGAGTCAAGCACATATGCAGGGAATGTTCCGCAAGCCAAAGGTCCTTTTCACTTTGTAATATATCAACCTTTGGACAATAGCAAACTGTAACAAGGCTCTCATTGTTGTTAACGAACACCAAAAGTGATTATGATAGTAAGTGTCCTTTCAATCTCCCCCTTTTTGGTGTTCGATGACAACAAGTGATTTTGCATGGAAAAAGATTTGCAATGACTTATGACAGAGTATGAACAGGCTCCCCCTAACTATGTACAACGATAAACATGTAAAGCAAGCATGGTAGGTAGAACATGGATAAAACACATAGTTCTCACATGAGTTACAATAATGTAGGAGCACCCACAGAGTCACACACAAATAGCAAATAGTGTCTCACAATAATATAAGGCAAATAGGTACGAAGATCGAGATAGCAAATAAGAATCAAATAGCCTAAGCCCATGCAAATCCCGATGACAATGTCTTCTCCCCCTTTGGCATCGAAACGCCGAAAAAGGAAAAGACCTAAGCTAGCGCCCCAACGGATCAGTAGTCCTCGTCATCATCCTCCTCGTCATCCTCATCCATGTCCTGATCCTCATCATCATCATCATAGTCCTCATCACCTTCTGGAGTAGTAGGTCCTTTGCCGTGAGGGCGAGAAGAGGAGGTACCTTGGTACCCATATCCAGACGTGACATCAGAAAAGGTCTTCCAATCCACCAAGCTGTCCTGTTGGGCATTCCATGCCCCAAAATAAAGAGTGTAATCTGACTCGGTGGATGGCTGAGCGCCATGCTCATTAGTGTACTCATCCTCACCTTCCTCATCATTTGCTTCACCCTGAGCCTTGATCTCCTTGAGTAGTTTCTCTATGCGATGGTTGCTCTTGTAGGAGGCATGCTGTTGCTTACGGATGTTCACATTCATGAAACACAAGGTCCTCTCCCAGAATGAGGCCTTCTTGACCTTCTCATGAACATAGTCACGTATCATGGGAGGAAGAGGTGCATTGGAAGCATTCTTCCTTCGAGCCCTAGTAGGAGAGGGGGCCCTCTCGGTCTCTGAGATCTCCTCCTCCACATGGTCATGGGAGCGTCTAGGAGGAGCCCTCATGTCCCCCTTCTGCTACAGAGATACAAGAGTGTGCTCGGTAAGGTTGGGAGGCAAGGCTAGTGGAGAACCATGTTCCTGTGTGTTGATGAGTCTCATGACAAGTGGTGCATATGGGGGAGCCTTCTTGTATAAAATGGCATGGTACATCTCCTCAAATATGTAATCCATAACATCAATAGGATCTATATCTGCCTCGAGGCTAGCCATGTAAATCCTGTGGGTATGATATAGCAAGTTGACCAAACCACATCTGATGGCATCATCATTCCCAGCACTAGGGGAAATGGTCTGGCGGAAGATCCTCAACATCAGATTGTAGAGGCTTGAGTCCCTTGGACCCGCCCATAACACCCTTGCTGCCATACAAAGGGGCAAGCTTGTTATTGTTTACCCCAAGAGCTCCAGAGTGCATGCGTACCCCAACATGAGTGGACACGCCCTAGAAGGTCTCAAATATGGCCTCAACAAAGTCATAGAAAGTTGCAGAGCAGCGGTGAGCTCCAGTCATCCAACTCATAGTCCTGGCTTGGTCAGTCCCAAACACAACTGTGGCGTAAAACTGCTGCACAAGGGTGATGTTGTAGTCTTCACGGAGCTCCATCAAGTTGAATAACCCTAACTTCTCACTAATCCAAAGTGCATTCGAGAAGTAGGAGCTCTTCCTCATCTGTTCAACACTCAGGTACTTCTGGGGGCACATAGGAGATCTCTTGAGCACACTGTAAATGTCTTTCATGAAGACAACTTGCTCCTTTCTCCAATAGCATAGGTCCTCGCTATTGTGAGGTAATGCATAGAAGGCAGTCTTGTGCAGCTCACGACACTCCTGCTTTGACATGCGAGCCAAAGACTGAAGGTTGTCGTATTTTGCTCTCTTGGCACGGTTTTCTTCCTCAACCTTTTCCTGCTCCCTCCTCATATAGGCTGCATCACGGGCCTGCTGCCTCCGGTTGGACGGGGGCACAATGTATTGACCCTCAGACTCATCGTAGCGAGGATACGCTCTCTTCATCTTGGCCTTGGTGCGAGGAGGACGATGAGAGCCAAAACCTGTGAACAACAGCGAGGGAGATAACATGGAGGTAAGTATATATGTCCCAAGGAGGCAGCACATGACCCTTGACGCCTTGCAAGATATGTTTGATCCAAACCACACTGGAGACTCTGTGGTCCACACTGGAGTCTCTGGCTCAGATCGGAGTCTCTGGTCGGGAGACTCGGGAGTAGACCAGGGAGGCTCCAGTAGTTTTGAATCCAACAGATCAGGCAGGGTAACAAGGGTAAAGTGCTCGTGTGCACGCGAGCAAGAGATTCCCGTGGGCAAAAATAGTACCAATCCTCAAAAACAAGGCAAGGGATGAACCCTAGGTGAGAAAAGAGGAGGAGAGGTACCAGATCTATCCATGGGAGTGATTCCACCGTTGGGAATCACCCAATGGTGAAGGGGAGAAGATTGGCCGGTGGCATGGAGGATCCCAGGGGCTTCTTGACCTCCGGGGAGGAGATTTGGGAGTGGAGGCGACGGGGTAGAGAGGAGAGGACGAGGGTGGATGAATGAAACTGTCTATTTCAGTTCACCCCATCCTCCCTCTAAGTAGTTAGAAAACGTCCAGACCGGAGACTCCGGTCTACACCGGAGACTCGGTGTGAGCACACCGGAGACTCCGGTCCTCCTCGACCAAAAACTCCAAGATTTGTGTATGGGGACATATATTAGATAGAGAGAGTTTATAGGACAGAGAGTATGCTTGGGTTAAGATGACATACTGTGAAAACTCAAGGAAACCACAGAAATCTATTCAAATGTTCATTAACGCACCAAATAAACCCGAACTAAGAACCAACTCTTCAAGTGAGAAAAGGGTGGTGGCCGAAGCCACCATGTAAGAGTTTGTGGCATGACACCGCAAAGAATTATCCTTGGGTTCATAGCCACTACTCAACAATGACGCCCACATATCACTAAATGATACTAAGAGGATTGAATTTCTTAATGTTGGCATTATGGGGGGAGGGATAGTCCAATGTATTAGAACCGCACTCCCCCTATCTCCATGCCTGCACCTAAACCAAATAAGGGTCAAGATATAGGTGAGTATGCAAGATGATCAAGTCAAGCTGCTAGAATCTACGATATTTAGTTCATTCCTCAAATAACAAAACCTTGCTTCATCAAGTGGCTCCGTGAAGATGTCGGCAAGTTGGTCTTTGGTTGACACATAGGATAGCTCAATATCACCTCGAGCAACATGATCTCTAATGAAGTGATGACGAATCTCAATATGCTTTGTCCTTGTATGATCCACTGGGTTATAGGCAATCTTGATAGCACTTTCATTGTCACATAGAAGAGACACTTTGTCACAATGGACACCGTACTCCTTTAAAGTTTGCCTCATCCATAACAATTGAGTACAAGCACTAGCAACTGCCACATACTCGGCTTCGGCGGTGGAGAGAGATATACAATTTTGCTTCTTAGAATACCAACACACCAATGACCTCCCAAGGAATTGGCAAGCCCCGGAGGTTGATTTCCTATCATCCTTGTCACCAGCCCAATCTGAATCCATCCACAAAGAGAGAAAGTTGAGCCCCTAGGATACCAAATACCATAGTTTGGGGTATGAACCAAATATCAAAAGATTCTCTTGACCGCCACTAAATGGCTTTCTTTAGGAGCCACTTGATATCTTGCACACACTCCTATACTCAACACAATATCGGGTCTAGATGCACAAAGCTAAAGCAAAGAGCCAATCATGGACTGGTATACCTTTTAATCCACATCTTTACCATTTGGGTTTAGTTCAAGATGAGTCTTTGTTGCCATGGGAGTGGGAGCTCCATTTAGATCTTTCATGTTGAATCTTTTGAGCATATCTTGAGTATACTTGGCTTGGTTGAAAAATGTTCCTCCTCTCATTTGCTTGATCTCAAAACCAAGAAATACTCTCAATTCTTCAATCATAGACATCATGAACCTGTCAGTCATAAGCTTTGAGAATTCATCATTAAAAGCCTTGTTAGATGAGCCAAATATAATATCATCTACATAAATTTGGCATACAAAAGGTTCCCCATCCTTCTTAGTAAAAAGAGTGGGATCGATTTTCCCAACCTCAAATCCACGATCTAACAACAACTCTCTATGGTGCTCATACCACGTGTGTGGGGCTTGTTTGAGCCCATAGAGTGCCTTATCGAATTTGTAGACGTGGTTTGGAAAGTTGGGATCCTCAAATTCCGGGGGTTGCTTCACATATACTAACTCTTGCAATGGACCATTAAGAAATGCATTTTCTACATCCATTTGTTGCAATTTAAATTTATGCTGTGCCGCATAAGCAAGAAGGATACGGATGACTCAAGGGGAGCCACGGGTGCATAAGTCTCTCCATAATCAATGCCTTCAATTTGAGAGAACCCTTGTGCAACCAATCTTGCCTTGTTCCTCACAACAATTCCATGTTCATCTTGCTTGTTCTTGAATATCCACTTGGTGCCTATTACATTGCGGCAATCTTTTGGCTTTTCAATTAACTTCCATACTTTGTTTCTCTCAAAATTGTTGAGCTCTATGTGCATTGCATACAACGAATCCGAATCTTTGATAGCTTCCCATACTTTCTTTGGTTCCACCATGGAAATGTGTGCTTGGTTCTCACCAAAGTTCTTTAATTGAGCTCGAGTAGATATTCCTCTTCTTAGATCTCCTACCACATTCTCAAGAGTGTGGTCACTTAATTCCAAAATTCTATCCATTCTAGCTTGGCGACGAGTTTCGATATCCTTGTTGTTTCTCGTGGGGATCACTTCATCATTCTGGTCCTCGTCTTGACCATCAACTTGACCTTGATCATTATTGGAACCATTTTCTTCTACAAGAGGCAAAGATTGACCTTGGTCTTGATCAAGCATACTTCTAGACAGGCATTGAGCTTCCCTTATGGCAGATTCTATAGATCTTCCTTGTGTAATAGCCTTAGCCCCAATGGACATTCTGTCAAATGGTGACTCAAGAACGTCCTGGCTAGATGCTTCAACTTGATCAATAGGTTGAGGGTCCACAACTTGTCTTTGGCATGGGTCATTTTCCTCCTCGATAGGAGCTTGTTGATGTTGTGAAGATGAGGGCTCCACTTGAGTAGAGCATAGTCCTTCTCGATCCGCCATAAGGGGTTCCTCAACAGGGCGGATGAAACCCGCACCCATTCTTGCTATGGTATCCTAAGGCATTTCATCATCTACATCACAGACATCAACACGCCCTGCTTGGGGACCATCATATTCTTCAAACACCACACTACAAGATTCTATGACGGTTCCGGAGAGCTTGTCATAGATTCTATAAGTGTCGGATTCGAGACCATAACCAACAAAAATACCCTCTAATGCTTTGGAATCAAACTTGGACAAACGAATACCCTTAATGTGATAGAAGCACTTACAACCGAACACCCGAAAGTAAGAAACATTGGGCTTGTTACCGGTAAGGATTTCATATGGAGTCTTGATCAATTCTTTGCGGAGGTAGACACGGTTTGATGCATGGCATGCGGTGGAGATAGCTTCAGCCCAAAAATTGTATGGAGATTTAAATTCCGCCAACATAGTCCTTGCCATATCAATAAGAGTCCGGTTCTTCCTCTCAGCTACACCATTTTGTTGAGGGGTATATGCAGCGGAATATTGATGTTTTATTCCCTCATCACTAAGAAATCCATTCAATGTGTAGTTCTTGAACTCGGTACCATTGTCACTTCTTATTGTCAATACTGGGACATTGTGTTGATGTTGAGCCATTTTGATGAAGTCAATGAAGTTCTCTTGTGTCTCACTTTTCAGCTTGAAAAAATATACCCAAGTGTATCTTGAGTAGTCATCAACAATCACCAAGCAATATTTCTTCCCACCAAGACTTGCATGAGAAGGAGGACCAAAGAGATCCACATGAAGGAGCTCCAAGATCCTCTTGGACTTGATGTAGTTCTTTGGCTTGTGGGGAGAATCATGCATCTTTCCTTCAACACATGCCCTGCAAACATGATCTTTGGCAAAGCAAACATTTTCTTTTAGTCCAACAATAAGACCATCCTTGTGGAGGCTTTGCAAAGTTCTCATGTTGACATGGGCTAGACGGCGATGCCATAGCCAACCCACATCAGCCTTTCCGAATAAGCATATCGGACTTCTAGTGGTTTTCCCGGAGAAGTCCACCACATACAAGTCATTCTCGACGTACCCAACGAAAGCGACCTTTAGAGACTTGCTCCACATGAGGATCACAATATCATTATGAATAAAGACGGCAAAGCCCATCTTTCCAAGAGCACGGACTGAATTATAGCCAAGGGTCTCAACAAGCATGACGTCCACGAGAGTGATATCGTGTGCAACCACAACTTTGCCGAAACCCATTACCTTAGACTTTGACTTGTCGGCATATGTCACGGATATTTGATCAATATTTGGTCTCAACTCTTTCACACTAGATGCGCTTCCGGTCATATGACTTGTGCATCCACTATCAAGCACCCATTTTGACCCTCCAGAAGCATAGGTCTACAAAAGATCAAACTAGTTTTTAGGTACCCATTTTCAATGGGTGGTCTTTTGTTAGCAACAAGGGTCTTGGGAACCCAAATAGACCATGCAATATAACCATCAAATGGTCCAACATATTGTGCATACACATCACCATAATAATCACGCATTAAAACATAGTGAGGGTTAACACTACCCGCAAAATCATCACGTGACATAGTTTTGCCACTTGTGGTGTTACTTCCCACAATGACCTTGTTCTTTTCTTGAGCGGGCTTGGCCTTCTTCTTGTTGTTGTTATTTTTCTTATTAGCTTTACAGATAAAGCCAATGCCCCTTTTTCACCATTTGACCTTTGCTTTCTTAAGAGATCATCAATAGACTTGTTTCCTTTGGGAAAAGGAGGTCTTAGCTAGCTCCCCCTTTAACCTAGCATGTTCTTCAAATGTCTTTGTACAACTAGAAGGAATGAACGTACTAGGTGAGGGAGTATTGATCAATTGAGTTTGAAGCTTTTCACAAGACTTTGTGAGCGACAAGAGTTCACTTTCCAAGGCCTTGTGAGCCTTGTCAAGTGTCCTAAAGTCCTCGGCAAGTTTTTCATGAACAACATCAAACTCAATCTTTTCCTTTTTAGCCTTCTTATATTTAGCAATAGCATGGTCACGTTCCTTGATGAGTTTATTAATAATGAGATCATTTGCTTCATCAAGACCCTCTATTTTAGTTTCAAGAGATATTCTAGTTTCTTGTTCTTCTTCTAGAGCATTATTTAGAGCTTCTACCTCAATCATGTGCTCTCTTCCTAATTGACATCTCTCATCTAGAAGTTCGTGTGTGTGTGCAAGTTGATTTAAGAGGTCCACAACATGTTTCTTGTGTTCCCCTTGCAAGTTGTTCATGAACACATCAAAAACAACTAATTCCTTTTTGACCTCAAGAGATAACTCATCATCAAAATCATCATTGATTAAGGAGGTGGAGTGCGATGATGATAATACCTCCGTTCTTCTTGCCATAAGGCAAGTGACATTCTTGTTGGAGATATTCTCATTTGGAGAATCGAAGAGTGAGAATGAAGGGGTAGAGGTAGTGGCAAGAGCCGCCACACCACTTGATGTATCCTCTTCTTCATCTTCATCATCATCATCGGAGGAGAACTCTTCGTGTGTGATCAAGACAATTTCTCCCGGCTTCTTGTTGGTTGAATTTCTTTTGATGAAGGGTTTCTCGTAGGGAGCTTTGGAGGTCTTGTTCAACACAAGTTTACCTCCATGATCTTCTCTTTTCTTATAGGGACAAGCTGCAGCAAAGTGATAGCGGTCCCCACAATTGAAGCAAGTTCTCAACTTGGACCCATTATCTCTTCTCCCATTGGGGTTGCTTCTTCGTTGCATTTCCATCTTGGCCTTGGCAGGATCTTTCCAAAAGTTTCTTGCATAGAAGGCCATGTATTCACCATGAGCAACCTTGACATCTTCGGGGTGGCTCATTGAAAGTCCCTCATCACTTCCTTCATCTTCATCATACTCCACAACCTTGGCCTTCAAGGCAAGATTGACACCACTACTCATTCCAATGGCACGAGCACAGGCGTCTTTGGCATTCTTGGCAGCAACCTTGAAGGCGACCATCTATTGCATCACTTCATTGGAGGTCATGAGATGGTAGTTGTGCCTTCCTTAGAGACTCTTCAAGTCAGTAGGCTCGAAGGGCATGAGTGCACTCACATACTTTCTCTTGATCCAAGCATCATCAATGTGAGAGGCACCAACATTCTTGAAGGCGGTGGCTGTGGATTTGAGTCTTCGATACATGTCTTCATGGTCCTCACCATCCTTCATGAAGAAACCTTTGTCCTCATTGCTTAAGGCATCATATCTATTTCTTCTCATACTCTCATTGCCAACAAACAAGTCAATGAGAGCATCCCAAGCTTCCTTGGTGGTGTTGTAGTGCTCAATGTAGGGAAAATCCTTTGGCCTCACTCCAAGTTGGATCATGTGCAAGGCAGTCGCATTGAGTTGGCTATTGACCACTTCTCTTCTAGTTAAGTTGGTTGGATCCTCAATTTTGAGTCCTTTTTCAATAATATTCCACAAATCAATGCAAGAGCTGCGCACATGAGATTTCATTAAAACTTGCCATTGAGCAAAAGTATGTGCAACTAACTTAGGTGGGTCGCCTCTATTATTTATATGTGGGTAAGGGATAGGAGGGTCGGAAGAGTACCATCCGGGAACCGCATGGTGCTCTTCCTCCCCATCACCCCTTTTGGTGGTGGACTTAGTGGAATTATGTTCATCCCCCACCACTTCCTCCAAAGGATTAGCCGGAGCATTAGCCTTTGGGTTAGGTGGTGTTTCCTCTTGAGAAGGCGGAGGTGAGGTTTGCTTATCCCTAACAAGTTGCTCAACGAGTTGGCGCAACTATTGGATTTCGTTGCCCAAGGTAGAGCTCAAGCTCGTTTCCAACTTCTTGAGATCTACCATGGTCACCGAATGGCTAGCCTCACTTTCTCCCTCCTCTATGTTGCCCATGGTCTCTTAGGCGGTTAAGCCCGAATAAAGAGCCGAGGCTCTAGCACCTAGAGGGGGGGGGGTGAATAGGTGCTACTCCAAATTTTACTCTTTTTCAATTTAGGGTTTGACAAAAAGGTAAATTCTCTAGATTATGCAACTAAGGTGAATTTACCTAAGTCAACCTAGCACAAGTACTAAGCAAGAACTAGATAAGTAAAGTGCGGTAAAGGATAGAAGTAACCAAAGTGGAGCGCTCGGAGACACAATGATTTGTTTCCCGTAGTTCCTTCCTTTTGAGGGGAAGTACGTCTACGTTTGGAGAGGGAGTGGTTTCAAACCACCAACGCCATGAGAGGCCTCCCTTGTTCTCCGATGAACCTCACCCCAAGGGGTTCGATTCACCTCTTCCACTTTATGGCAACCTTCGAGGTGGAAGCCGGAACCTTTACAACTAGTTTGGGGCACACATCCACAACTTAATTGGAGGCTCCCAAATACAAGCAAGTTGTCAAACAATCAAAGACAAGCTTATAAGAACCAAATCAAAAGCTAGGGTTTCCAAAGAAACACTAGAGCATGGGGGCCCTCAAGTGAATGAGGGGGAAATGAAGATCTCTCTTGGTGAAGCTGTAGATCAAGGCCTCCTCCTTCGATTCTCCAAAGATCAATGACTTTGGATGGTTGGATGAAGATATGTTGTTGATTTGGTGGCTCAAATGGACATGGTGTTCTTGAGGTGGACGAGCAGCTAGAGGAAGGGGATAATGTCCTCTATTTATAGCCCTTCACTCCACTAAACCATTTTCTGACCGTTGGAGAAAAGTCAGACCAGAGAATCTGGTCTGCACACCGGAGACTGCGGTCTACACCAGAGACTCCGGTCAATCTTCGGACCAGCCTCTGGACCATCAAACAGAATGACCTAGCCCTCATGTGAGCCAAGTGGACTAGAGACTCCGGTCCCTCTGCACCGGAGACTCCGGTCTGAGGCAAGGACCGGAGACTCCGGACCTTCCTCCGGACCAAGCTCCGGACCACCTCTCTGGCTGACCTAGGCAGGAAACAGGAACCCCCTCCGGAGACTCCTGGGGAAACTCCGGACCACACCGGAGAC
This sequence comes from Avena sativa, assembly GCA_916181665.1. Taxonomy (NCBI): domain Eukaryota; kingdom Viridiplantae; phylum Streptophyta; class Magnoliopsida; order Poales; family Poaceae; genus Avena; species Avena sativa. Next base: position 368,612,747 of record OV702291.1, on the reverse strand, counting down.
TCTGGTCGAGGCAGACCAGAGACTCCGGTCTGGAATTCCTAGGAGTCAAGCACATATGCAGGGAATGTTCCGTAGGCCAAAGGTCCTTTTCACTTTGTAATATATCAACCTGTAGACAATAGCAAACTGTAACAAGGCTCTACTTGTTGTTAACGAACACCAAAAGTGATTATGATAGTAAGTGTCCTTTCAGTGAGCTTCCACGACTTCCACTATTTGTATATGTTGACTGAATTTGGCATGTTCTCTGCAAGATTTCGACCAGGACAACCCATCTCCAGCAAAGTTTCCTTTGTAGTATGATGTCTTGTCTAGCTCCAGCTTCAAACCATGCTCAAAACTGAGCTCTACATGTATCGCCATATTCATCAGAAGATCGACGTAATCTTGGATTTTTTCTGCCCAACATGGATAACCTAAGAGCAATCCTGATGCAGGCTGTCCTACGGATGTCCCTACATCTATACCACCAAGTCCCCCAAGTGGACCAATGACTCGCACCTGAGGCAAACTCCTACAAGCTAAGGTTAACTCGCTCCTCTCCTCATGTGACTTTGATACATCCTTGGATGGCTTGATACTTCATGAAACTATATGTATTATCAGATATGAAGCCCCAACGCATCGCTAAGCCTCCACATATGAAGTACAAGGAGCTGGACATGAAGAAGATGCTGCTGAGGCTGAAGCTCCGGAGTCTTCGGCCCACAACCCTGGAGTCTCTGGCTAGGACTCCAAATCCCTGCCTAAAGCGTTCAGTACACCCCCACATAGTCTTCACCGGAGAGCATCACCACCCCCGAAGTTTTAGCGTACCCCAGAGTCTCCGACCCAGCTACCCCGGAGTCTCTGGCCTTTGACCCTGTAGTCTCCGCCCCAAGACTCCAGCCAGGACTCCGGACACCCTCAGGAGCTCTCTGTATGCCGCCCCGGAGTCTACCCCAAAGACTGAGCTCCACCCCGGAGTCTCTAGCCACCCAGGAGTCTCTGACCCTCACACCCTGGAGTCTCCGGTGTAAGAGTGATAGGCATGTTAAAAGACTTTTGGGCCTTCGGCCTATGTAACCCCAAATCCATCCAGACTTTACCCTTTATTGCCTAAATTACCCCTGAACTAGTGGCTGGCCTATATATAGTCCCCCGCCTCTATTGTAAACCCATGACTAGATATTGGAATTAGAAGACACTGACAAGGGGTAACCTCGGCAATGCCCATAGTTATAGACTTAGGGTTTTGCGAAAAAGAGAACGCTGGGGATTTTTTCGGATGTTAGGCAAACAAGGGAGTCGAAGTCACCTGATTATCGATGGACAATACTATTACAGATTGCTTGGGAGTTTTTGATACCTCCCTATTGGCTTTTCCAAGCCTATATATAATAGGCCAGGTCCCTAAGCCTTATACGGATAGGTTACATATTTACGATTACAACACCAACACAACGCCGATTCCTATTTCCTTATCAAATACAACTAAGGCTTCCATTGGATGCTTCTTGGGCCTTCATCTTGAGTCTTCATGGGCCATGAGCCTTTATACAGCCAGGATAGCAAAACATAAGCACCCGAGTAATCATATCCATGTTAGTAGCCCCCGAGACCCTACCCGAATCATAGATTCTGGTTGAGTCTCAAAGGTGTTTTCAGTCTTTATGATTTGAGATTTTATGAAAATGTCTTTATTTTTCTAGCTTTATAGGGATTTGGTACAACATGCCTGATGCATCCGATGGATTGGGAATCAGTTAATTGCTCATGGGAAAAGACATTGTAGACCTACACCAAACTCAAGTTCCTAGGCCTGAACTCGGAATTTTAACTGGCGTAACTCAGTTCGAGCCACTGAGGTTTTATGGAATACTAAATTCCAATTCTTTTTTATGGAGTACCTAACGCGTCCGCCGGGATTTTCATCGTATTGTCGATATAGATATTTTACTGGCAGAGCGCATTATTGTACGATTACCAGGCCACACGGGACGAATCCCAGGGTATTACCTTCATGTCGTGGACACGACATTCGGAGTTTTATTGCGTTGGACGCAGTCCAAGATTTTTGTATTTTTATCGACTGCCATGTTTGGCTGTTGGAGTTGTTGATGTTTACCAGATTTTTGTTTTTGTAGACACTCCCGATGGGAGTAATCATTTGAGGATACATATATGTAATACTCATTGGTTTTAACACACGAGGATTATTGTCTTTGGGTATTGTCTTGGAAAAAATGAACTTGTCGTCAGGTGCACGACAATGCTCCTGATGGGAGTAGCCCCCGAGGCTATGTTCGGATACCTTCATCGAGACATAGGCTCAAAAACTTTATATTCTAACTATTCTTATAAGATCACCTTGATTTTTGTCAGTTGCGCAGCCAGTGCTCCCGATGGAAGTAGCCCCTGAGGCTATAGTCAAATATTTGTATTCTATTGTAGGCTCAAAGTCTCTTCTGCTGAGAAATTTACTTCGACTCAGATTTTTATAAATGCTTTCTTGGGTCTTTTTTCCTTTTTATGGAGCCAACGTGTTTACTTGCATGGTATGACGTCGGGAAATTGAACTATGATTTCTCAGCGATTGTGGGACCATGCTCCAGTAATGATGACGCGTGGGTGGCGTCTCAATGGAGTTTTTTGACTGCACGTCCCCTTTCCGCGCGAAGATCGAGGCATCGTTCGAGGTTTCTGTAACACCCTCGAATCGGCCATATGCAAGTTTTAGCGATTCCTGCCAAACCCGCATAAAAACGATTCAAAGATGCCCACCAGACACTTGCATGCGGGTGGAAAATGAAATAATATCATTACACAATAGTTCATAATGGAACCCATAGAACATATATATACAACAATGACTCAACGAGTCAAGAATACATATATACATTACAAAGTTCCAAAACACCTTGAAAACGATACAGCATTCGAGTACGAATAAGAAGCAAATTGGGCTTAGAGCCCTAAAGAATAACCAATGGCATCCATAACCCTGCCTAGGCCAAGCCGGAAGGGTAACCCTGCTAACAACGTCGAACTCATACCTGTTAAACAAAAGAGGGTGCCGATAAAGGGCAAAGGAAAAAGGAAGCGATCAGTACTGCGACCAGTACACGACGAGTCTATAATTTGGCGGCTCTCGCCTACATAAGTATGGTGGACTGAAGCGGCAGCGAAGCATGCACTATACAACCTATAGAGACTCAATACAACTGTCGGCTATCAGAGAGGGATAAGAAAGACCTATTCGGAACCAACCTGATACCACACCAATCATACCCATCCTGGTATTTCCCCTTCGAGACCAAACGAGGAAGCTCAACACGGTTGGCAATTTTATTCATTCTTTCCATGGTGGTTATCCAACTCACTAGTCATATTAGATACAAGTCAAATTTATAACAGTAAACTTTAGTTATAGTTGTCTATGATCGAGAAACTATGATCCAAATCATCCACAACCGCAGACACGACTTTTCGAAAAGATTTAACCCTGCAGGAGTGCACCAAAGTTTCCACACGCACTTCAACCCTTATTGCCATATCAATTAACATACACCCATCGGTATGTCGGTGGGGCCTCGGACACGACGCTTTCCCAGACCCAAAGCAAGTCATGGGGGCCACCCCACTAAGCTACCTATAACGAAGTCGGCTGGCTCCAAAGACAGACCCAGAGGTTGCGAGATCGGCCGAGAGACTAGAGGCCATATGTATAATCCTCAACATAACGACCCACATCCTAAACAGTACAGTAGTAAACGCTCATCGAGCAACAGATATTAAACATGGCATAACATGGCATGAAAGCATCAAACTAGTTTATAGCCCCTAGTACAATACTTTGAAATCAGGTAATAAGCCGAAGGGGTTTCCATTCACCCCATATGTGGTTAGCGCGCTCGATTTCGGAACAGGTGTCAAGAACTCGGGTCCCAGTGGGCGGGTAAAAACCAAATAACATCTATTACCCATCGATGTCTCTGCATTATATCTAGCATTTTAATTAACAAGTTATAATGAAATTCATGATCATCTCCACCATTAAGCATGTGCCAACCTCCCAACAACTATGGAACAATAGCGACGTGAAGCAGCACCTGAGCAAGCAACTACGACTCGCAATGCCGACTGTCTACCAAACAACATGCAAATAGGCGGTGTCCAAAGCTATATAAAGGCTGCAGGAAATATAAATGGTAGGGAAACTAAATCATCGTAACACGGATAACAATAGATCAACAGGAGGAAGTAAAGACTATAAATGCAAAATAGGTAGAAAGGGGGAGAATGCTCGCCTAGAATCATAGTCGAAGGTTCATTATCCGAAGGACTTGTCAAAGCTAACAATATCTCATCGTCCTATCCGGAAAGAAGCAAAACACTAAAAGAAAAAAGCGATGCAACAATTACGACTAATACAGAAGAGCCAGCATGATCGTGATATGATGTATGACATGATAAGTATGATGTAATGCAACTTATCCAATTGAAGCGGAATCAGGTCCTGACAACACAATTTAGGGTTCAAGTTGTTTTTCTACCATCGAGATTAAATGTTGATTACCATGACAGTAATAAGGCATGGATGAGCTACTTTTTATTTAAGTGGAGCGGGAAAACCTTAGTCGGAATCCGAAATAGTCCAAGGTTTCATTAGGTCAAAAGCAAAACTATTAATTTTCGATAGGATGTGAGCTGCAAATAGGCTTACAGATGGCATATTCATTCTCTATGCATTTTGCAGATAAACTTCATATAAGATACTTTTATTTTGGAGTTATAGTTAAAAAGTTATGATTCACGGGAGATTACTTGTCTACAGAAGCATTTAATTAGTTGGCACGATTTTATTTATTCAAAACAGTAGAGTTTGAATTCAAAATATTCATGCATTTTTTTAACAAGTTTCATTAATAAATTATTTAGATTTTGAACTACAGATTAGAAGATTTTATTTAAGTAAGATATACACAAATTCTGGAAACACAAAGGGTGGGTTTTATTTAGTTAGAGTGGGGAATCGATCTCACCACCTGTGAGTTTTATAACACGGAGAAGACCACTATACGTTTCAGACTCATATTGAATTGGGGCCTGTCGTTCTGAAGGTTGCTGCACGGATCGTATAAAATTCAGACAAGCAAGAATGCGCTCAGCAGTGAATGAAGTTCGATCCAAGTATCTCACGCTAGACTAGACGAGACGGACAAGCTGGGCTGCAGATATGTTATGGATAGAGAAAAAGGAGGCAGCGATTATGAACTGAACCTGAGCCTGGACTTTACGGTGGCCAGATAGCTCTTCACGAGCACGGAACTGGCGAGCGTGGACGTGAGAGGCCTCCGGGATGGTCGTGTTTGAAGCGGCCGGTGCAGGAACCATAAAAAGAGCAGCGCCGGTACCCGGTGTTGTCGGAGCGGCGCCGACGAGCCCCTGCAGCGGCAGACGACGGCGGTCAACGCCGGCAGCATCATTGGAAGGGGAGGGGGACCGCGGAGAAGAGGGGAAGGCGCGGAATCTCACCCGGATGGTCACGGACGGGCGGAGCAGCAAGAGGAGGTCGTAGGCGGCCAGAAATTCCGACGACGTGAGGTCGGGTGAAGTTGGGGAAGTCAACCGTGACAGCGATTCCGGGCTTCCGCGGACGAGTCCTTCGACGAGGAGGTATATGAGGTCGCGGCAGTGCCATTGGCAGGATCGGACTACCGCGGGAGGCCGGAAACGACGGCGTGGTGGGGTACTGTGGCGATGGCTCTCGGGCGTGGCAGAAAAAAAAGGAAATTGAAGAGAGGCGGCGGCAGGACAGGAGAACATCTAGGATTTCAGAGGGTGGTGGCACGGTGGAGGCGGATGTCAGCCACACTGATATTCAGTAACCACAGGAGTGGTCGATGGGAGAATCAACGGTCCAGATGTAACCTGGACAACACATACACTTTTTACTGTATTTGGTGTAATTCGCTGTAACTGGCTCAGACAGCTGTAATAAGTGAAACCTGGCCTTATAAGCCGCCCGTGCCGAACGACAGGGCTATCGACAATAATATCAATCCAAATTCTACTCCTTTTATTTCCGTTCTAGGTCTAGCTACGTAGAAAATCCCCAATTGATCGAGGGTACTCCACATCGGGAGGTAGATTATCGTTGGATCCCCTTCAAGGATCTGACAATTGGTATCAAGAGCAAGCGATTCTTGGCCAAAATTTTGTTCTATACAAGATCTCGAGCGCTCTAGCTCCAGATCCACGAAGGCGTTTCGATCTGGAAGACGGGGGTGGTTGGGATCTCTCGTAAAATCCCACCCTCCTCTCCCTGATTGCGGCGGCGGGGTGCAGTCGACGGCGGCGTTGGCGGCGGTGACGCCCATCTGACGTAGTCGACGGTGGCTGCATGGCGGTGACGGCACAATTCGGGTACAAAGCGGACGACTCGTCACGGTTGCTAGGGAACTTTTCCTCGGTGGTAAAATCCCGATGACGAATCTGCTTCGTGTACTTCTCGGTGGCGACATCATGGGGCGACAGTAGACCGGCGGCGGGGACGACGCAGGTGATGGGTAAATCCAAGACCATGGAAAGCGCCAACGCGGCTGAACTGGCGGCTCTCAAGCTGGATATGGAGCACGTCAATACGCGCACCGAGGAAATTGGATCCAAGGTTGACAGCGTGGAGGAGAAAATCTCTACACTCAGCGAGCAATTATCGCGCCTCACGGCCCTCCTGACCACTGAGCGAGCATAGGCTCCCACTACAGCTCTGACTCATGCCGAAGGATCATTCCAGCCGTCTGGGGAAGAAGAACTAGTACGCGGCCACTCTCAGCCACCCCATTGGCGACGCCATAGTGAGGTTCCAGAACCAAGGTATGAATTTCACCACATGAGTACAGAGCAGGAGCAAATGCACCAAGAACACTACGAACAACATGTAGACACCTAGTACCAGGACCCCTACCAAGAACAATACAACAACTACCACAACCAATTCCCTCCACCTTTCCCACCCAACAAACACAAACCTCATTCTACTACCCAAACCCAAACCCAAACCCAAACTTCATGCCACCACTCAACCCTGAAACCTATATTCCACCCCAATCCCAATTCTATCACCAACAACAACCACATTGACAGCCATATTTCAATCATTCCCACCAACAACACCAACCTCCACCAAACCCACAACCCCACAACAACCAAAACCCACCCCACAATACAAACCAATATCCCAACCAAGAACACCAGGCTTGTCAAGATCGACAGAATGGAGATCAGGATAGGGGCTACCAATACAGGGGGTTTAGGCAACATGAAATGGATAAAGATGCTCAATTTTATAAATCAATAGCCAAGGCCCAAAAGATGGACTTTCCTAGGTTTGATGGGACAAATCCTGAGGAATGGCTGAGAATGACAGCATATATTTCAACATGGTGCATGTACCTGAAGTAGCTAAACTGGATTATGCTCAGCTATACATCACTGGAAAGGCAGACACCTGGCTACGAAATTCTGGAGTTCTGACTGAAAATTTGACCTGGCAGGAATTCAGTAAGGTCATCGTCCAACGCTTTACTCTCAATAGTGAATATGATGCCGTGTAAGAATTTAACTCCATCAAGCAAGGTTCATCATCTATCAACGACTACACTGACAAATTTGAGGAAAAACGAGCTGAGTACAGAAAGCAGAATCCTGATGTCAGAGAAGGATACTACATTAAGTGTTACATCAATGGTTTGAGAGGGGAGATCACACACTACATGAAGAACCTAAAACCTACCACCTTGCATGAAGCAGTAGAATATGCAAGAAACATGGAAAAAGCAACCCTAGCTACAGTTCAGACTCAAACCAGATGATTCACTAGTTCCAGTAACCCAGACAAAACCTATAACAGTAGTCAGTATTCTTCCAAACCCAAAGTTCTTGTCGATTCTACAACTCCTTCAGCAGAACCAGACAAACCAAAAGGGAAACTAGTGCCAAAATTCAATGAACCAGGACTGTGCAGACATTATGGTCAAAAGTGGTTCTTTGGCCATAGATGCCAGCAGTACAAGACACTCAACTTGATGGCTGCCCAAGATTCAGAGGAAAATGAGGAGGAGACCTTTCATGACCTACCTTCTGAAGAAGAATCAGACACACCCCTAGACCCACCTAAACCAAATGAACACATCATGCAAATATCTCTGCATGCAGCAAAAGGGTATAGTGGGAAGAACACCTTCACACTAAGAATACTGATAGGAGGGAAAAGAGCTAATGCCCTAGTTAACACTGGAAGTACTCACACCTTCATGGATATGAAATTTGCAACTAAGAGCCAATGTACAATAGTTGCAAATGCCTTGGAAGCAGTAACTGTAGCTGGAGGAGGCACCCTTCAAACTAGAGCCCAAGTGCAGGATATGGAATATACAATCCAAGGACATAAATTTAAAAATTCCTTCAAGATACTTCCTCTCCAAGGCTATGACATAGTTCTGGGGAGACTGGTTAACCACACATAACCCAGTCAAGTTTGATTACAAAACCAAACAGCTCAAAATCAAACTGGAGGGCAAGGAAAAGATTGTCTTGCAAGATATATCCATGAAAAAGGGCATACAACTTATGTCAATGGACAAATTACCAAAGGCTCTAGCTAAAGGAGCCCAGGGCTACTATCTATTTCCTCTATCTTCTGCTCTACCAGCAAACAACAACACAACAAAGGACATTCAGGAGGTATCGAGTGACTTTCCTGATGTGTTTGCAGAACCAACTAGGTTACCACCAGAAAGAAGTTGTGACCATTCCATTCCCCTCAAGGAAGGCTCTATTCCACCAAGAGTCATTCCTTACAGAGTTCCACACAAACAAAAAGCTGAGATGGAGGAACAAATACAAAAACTGTTGGACACTTCGGTCATAAGACCAAGCCAGAGCCCTTATGCCTCTCCTGCTATTCTGGTCAGAAAAAAAGATGGCTCTTGGAGGTTCTGTATTGATTTCAGGAAGTTGAACTTGCAGACTATTAAATACAAGTTTCCAATTCCAATAATAGAGGACCTTTTAGATGAGCTCTTGGAGCAAATTACTTCTCTAAACTGGACTTAAGGTCTGGGTATCATCAAATAAGAATGAAACCTCAAGACATCCACAAGACAGCCTTCAAGACATATTTTGGTCACTTTGAGTACCTGTTCATGCCCTTTGGGCTCACCAATGCACCTGCAACATTTCAGTCCCTGATGAATGCTGTCTTTGCTCCTCACATGAGAAAGTTCTTGCTGGTTTTCTTTGATGACATCCTAATCTACATCAAGACAAGAGAGGAGCACATAAACCACTTGCAAATAGTGCTGCAAACCTTGAGGTAGAACAAGCTTTATGCTAAAATGAGAAAATGTTTCTTTGCAACCCAACAAGTGGAGTATCTAGGGCATGTCATCTCTGCACAAGGAGTATCTACTAATCCATAGAAAATTGCTGCTATCAAAGATTGGCCAAGACACAAGAACATGACTCAGCTAAGAAGTTTCTTGGGGCTCACTGGTTACTACAGAAGGTTTGTTAAGAACTATGGCCCCATTTGCAGACCACTCCATGATATGCTTAATAAATACTCATTTGCCTGGACTGAAAAACAAACTGCAGCATTCAACCTCCTCAGGGATAGCCTCACTTCTGCTCCTATCATGGCTCTACCCAATTTCTCCTTGCCTTTTACCTTGGAAACTGATGCTAGTGAAAATGGTCTAGGAGCAGTTCTCATGCAACAGGGCAGACCAATAGCATTTTACAGCAAAACTATTGGGACCAAACCAGCTGCTATGTCTACCTATGACAAAGAGGCTCTGGACATACTAGAAGCACTAAAAAGATGGAGACACTACCTACTGGATAGTGAGTTTGTTACCAAAACAGACCATGAAAGCCTCAAATTCATCACAGACCAAAAAGTGGCTGAAGGCATACAACACAAACTCCTACTGGAACTGCTAGAGTTCAACTACTCAATTGAATACAAGAAGGGTAAGGAAAATATAGCTGCAGATGCCCTGAGCAGGTGAGATTCTCAGTTACAGGCAATGATTGTCATCACTCCAAACTGGACTGAGTCAGTAGAGCACAGTTATCTCAAAGACCCCACTGCCAACAACTTCTGCAACAACTGGCCATCTCTCCCACTGGGCAACCACACTACTCACTCCATGCTGGCATTCTGAGGTACAAAGGTAGAATCTATATTGGCAAAGATGAGGAGCTTCAGCAGCAGCTTATGATTTCCCTACACTCTTCACCAATTGGAGGCCACTCTGGCATGGTGGCCAGCTACCAAAGACTAAGGAGAATTTTCTATTGGCCTGGTATGAAGAAAGACATAGAAAAATTCATATCAGAATATGCAATCTGCCAAAGAGCAAAATCTAAACATTGTCCTTACCCTGGACTACTCAAAACATTGGATCCTCCTGACATGGCCTAGCAGCACATCACCATGGATTTTGTGGAAGGCCTTCCCAAGTCTAATGGGAAAGAAGTAATACTAGTGGTGGTAGACAGACTAACCAAGATGGCTCACTTCATTGCTCTAGCCCACCCCTATACTGTCAACACAGTGGCAAATGCCTTTATGGACAACATCTTCAAGTTACATGGACCCCCCATAAGCATAATCACTGACAGAGATAGGATTTTTACAAGCAACATGTGGCAGAAAGTTTTCAAAGCAATGAACATCAAGTTAAATCTAAGCATAGCTTACCATCCTCAAACGGATGGCCAAACTGAAAGGGTAAACCAATGCCTGGAATCATACCTCAGATGCATGGTTTTTCAAGAACCAAAGAAATGGGCAGCCTGGCTCTCCCTAGCTGAATGGTGGTATAACACTACATATCACACTTCCTTGAAGGTTTCTCCCTTTCAAGCTTTGTATGGCTATGCTCCTCCTCTCATCAATGAGATAGCCATTCCAGGACCAGAAGACACCGAGGCTAGAGATTTCCTCTAGGAAAAAAGCAGCAGGTCCAGCACATTAAGGACAATCTCTCTCAAGCTCAAGCAAGAATGAAAAGGCATGCTGACAAGAAGCGCACTGAACACACCTTGGCTGTGGGTGACATGGTTTACATAAAAATGCAGCCCCACCGCATGGCAGCCTTCGGAATTCGTCAATCTATCAGGCTTACGAGCAAATTTTATGGTCCTTTTTGTGTGATTGAAAAAGTAGGCACATTGGCTTATTGCTTGAAGTTACCAGAAGGAGTGAAGATCCATTCGATGTTCCATGTGAGCCAGCTTAAAAAGCATCTAGGTCCTCAGGTGGTTCTAGAACCAGGCCTACCCTTGATCACTCCAGAAGGCAAAATCAAACTGGAACCAGCCAAGGTACTAGAAACCAGATCTCTACCTCGCAATGGTCTTCTGGTGACATAATGGCTGATCGAGTGGACGAATCTGGCGTCAGAAGACTCTTCCTAGGAAGACGCCAACTTCATCAAGAAGGTATTCCCAGAGTTCTACTCGTCAACACTACAAACTTGGTTTGCAAACAAGAACACTTGAGGACAAGTGCATTTTCAAGGAAGGGGTACTATCAGCCACACTGATATTCAGTAACCACAGGAGTGGTCGATGGGCGAATCAATGGTCCAGATGTAACCTGGACAACACATACACTTTTTACTGTATTTGGTGTAATTCGCTGTAACTGTCTCAGACAGCTATAATAAGTGAAACCTGGCCTTATAAGCCCCCCGTGCGGGACGACAGGGCTATCGACAATAATATTAATCCAAATTCTACTCCTTTTATTTCCGTTCTAGGTCTAGATACGTAGAAAATCCCCAATTGATCGAGGGTACTCCGCATCAGGAGGTAGATTGTCGTTGGACCCCCTTCAAGGATCTGACAACAGAGTGGCGACCAGGAGATGAGGGAGGAAGGTTGATGCGGGGCAGGTGGAGTTCTTAGTGACCTCGTCTGTGTGCAGTCACGCGCTGGGCGCTCTCTCTCTAACGAGGAAGAAGACAAACAGGGAACCGATATGTGGGCCTCAAGTGGGCTGCTCGATGAAGGAGGAAGGAGGTGGGCTTCGGTGGCTGGACCAACAATGGACTGGCCTGGGACGCGCTAATAGCGATACTACTCTGACATTAACGCTCGTGGAAGCCTGAATTTTTGCCTGTCAACTGAACACTGTTGTTAAAACTGAATTCTGCCCAGAATTGGAATAGGAGGCAATGTTTTGAAACATAACTTGAACATTGCAAACAAGGAGTGTTTAGAAGGCATAGAACCAAACGAATATCCCTTCTGGCCGATCTTGGACCTTGCAAGAGGAGAAACCAAAGAATGGAATAAGAATCAGAGAAGAACAAACAAGGTTTCTAGCCAAAAGGATTTGAGTGCCCTCTAGCACAGGGATGCTCCCAGGTGGTATAGAAAGAAAACTAAGGAGAGAGAGAGAGGAAGGGTAAGCCAACATAGATACAAGTAAGATTAAGAGAGGTGCAAGAAGATTAACATAGCTTGAGCATTTAAAAATGGGAGGCAAAGAGGGAATTAGCAATTAAGCAAGGTGATGCCCACATAACATTTTGGGCATGGTATAAGAATAAAAGAATAGTGTCGAAACAAAAATAGGGAGTTGGAGCATTGGTCAAAACATTGGGCACAAAGATAATTTTATTCTTCTTATGGAGCATGTAGAATCCATTTACTAGAATCCAAAAACAGAAAAAATAGGGATAGAGGGACCAAAACACATGTAGGTGATAACACAACAAGATGCAACAACAATATACAATGAAAATCAACAAGACAACAATGCAACAAAGAATAACCATCCAAGGTGGTATGATGTACATGAGCATGATATTATGATGATGCAACAAAGTAAAAGAATAAGCACATTATAATTGGGGAATTTTTGGGGTGCTACAATTCGACACCACTAACAAGGGATCTTGTCCTGAGATCCGCTCCATGGTACGGGGAAGGAAGGGTGATGATCGGATTCTTCTTGTAGATCCTCGTGACACCACTAATAAATATTGTTGCTCAATCTTGAAATCGGCGACACCACCAACAAGGGGTCGTTGCTCACGTTCCTCGAGAGAACACTTCGGAGAAACAAATATGAAAGTAGAGGTCACAAAAGGTAAGGCCACCTTTTACTTCCAAAGAATGAGTAGAAATCGCATTGATCCACTGTGAGACCAGGCACATGGCTTAATAGGATTGATAGGATACCCATATCAACAAGTTGCAACTTCTTTTCCGGAAGCTCATTCAAAAAGAACTCTAAGGTTAAGCGTGCTTGGCCTAGAGCAATTCTAGGATGGGTGACCGACCGGGAAGTGGGTAACCGGGTGCGCACGAGTGAGGACAAAGTACGTAGAAAATACTAGTGTTGGTCTGTGGGGCCAGTCTAGATATCATATTAAGCTGCCAGGAGTGACACCCCCGGGCCCAGGAGTGGACGGGGTGTTACAAGTGGTATCAGAGCCGACCCTTGCGATTACATGGGTGTGTGTGGGTTAGTGGCGGGACATGTGGAGCATGGCGCGTGTGGCCCGGAGTGGATACGGCATGGCACATGTGCCGGCACTAGACGCACATATGCGTGCCAAGAGGGAACATTCCTGGGGTGTGCTTGATCTATGAGGGCATCGATCTTCTAAAGGGTGGGTGTATGTGAGACCAGACACATGGCTTAATAGGATTGATAGGATACCCATATCAACAAGTTGCAACTTCTTTTCCGAAAGCTCATTCAAAAAGAACTCTAAGGTTAAGCGTGCTTGGCCTAGAGCAATTCTAGGATGGGTGACCGACCGGGAAGTGGATAACCGGGTGCGCACGAGTGAGGACAAAGTACGCAGAAAAGACTAGTGTTGGTCTGTGGGGCCAGTCTAGATATCATATTAAGCTGCCAGGAGTGACACCCCCCGGGCCCAGGAGTGGACGGGGTGTTACATCCACCAATTCAATTTACAAAAGCTAATGATAAGAGTAGTGGTATGGTCGCGACTCCATCCCGCACTGATATAGGCACGGGGGAGAAGGTGAAGCCCAATTTTAGGACTCCACCAAGATGAGGGCAGCTCATTGAAGTTTGGCACGCCAGGACGGCCTACGATATGTAATGATTTAGTCTAAGGTTATGTCACCAATTTATATTTGTGTTCATGTTGTTTCGTAGCCAGGTCATGTTGTGGGCCGCATAGGGTTTATTTGTGTGTTCGGTTTGGGCCTGTCCAACCGATTAGTTTGCAGGCCTCCTATATAAAGGAGCCAACCGGCTAGGGTTTAGGGAGAGTTCGGTTGTTTAGTCAAAAACTATTGCGTGGTGTTCCACTGTGTATCATCCCTCCAGGGAAACGGCACTGCCGTGTTATTCAATAAAGTTGCCGTGAGGGTTCTTGCATCATCAAGGATTATCAAGCTGTGGTTTGAGGCGTGGTGATCTTCGTCATGTTGCTTGCTGGATTCATTCCTCTTTTTCAGGTGACGTTCATCGCGTTATTGGAAGAATCATCTATTTGGTTGACTCGCTATGAAAGATCGGGACAAAACTCAAGGATCATCGGCGTGATCTTTATCATGTGGTATCAGAGCTCTGAGTTTATCACAGCGAGTTCTTGTTGGTCGATCTGTTGATCTGTTGATTAGTTTATCCATTGGAGGTTTTTATTGCTGCTCAGATTCTGTCGTTTTCGCTGAGGACTTACCTCTCGCGGATTGTTGCTGGTTCCAGATCGGCGCCTGGCTTCTGTTCGTGTTAATTTCTTGGCATAGGAGATACAGATACGGAAGCAACGGAAAGAAGAAGAAAAATCACCTGGAGATCATCTCTGATTAGTTGGTATATAATCGGATTGGTACTAGTCCTAATCGTGGAGTACTCCTGTTTGATTGGTCTTCACGTTATTATTAGCAAAATAAAGAAAATAGATCGCTGTGGGCTGGAATTGGTGCTATCAGAAAAGGAAAGAGCAGATTTTTTGGAGATCTTTATTTACTTGACTGATTTCTGGGACATCGGTAATCCATTCTTTAGCTGGTACGTGGAGTACATTATAAACAAAAACAGGAAAGAGAATTCTTTTTAAAGGAAAGTGCAGATTCTCTACACACGGTTTGCATGGAGATTCAAAATTTGTGGTGAATCAGGACTAAATTTGGCTCGTTTCTCATCTGCTGTACGTGACAGTCCAGTTTGGTACTGTACAATTTTTGTAAGCGTGCAAGAATTAGACTAAACAGACGATCAAGGAGTCACGCGGATTGGAAGGAAGGAAAGGAAATTTGGGAAGGAAGGAAAAGCATCGTTGGGGTCAAGGAGTGTTGAAAAAAAAAAGAGGAACCGACCGCTACATTTGGATCGGTACCAAGTGACAACAGCTCCTGTACGTAAAGAAAAAGAAAAAAGTCAGATCGCTGTCGCTAGAGCGCAGAGTAGTATGCCCTTTTAGGTGAAGTAGTCCACTGTGAGACAAAAGAAATAAACAAGGGATCGCGTCCATGCTCTTCCGAGAATACTGCCGCGGCACCGTGTTCGTTCAATTTCAGCGTTTTGGGTGTTATAAAGTCGAGCCGCCATGATGTTCGGTGTTGTGGAGAGACTTTCCACGGAAGAGCCAGATTATTATCAAACTCTATGGCTGAAAATGGCTGAAAGAAAAGGACGAAGCGCTCCTAATTTATCCTGATGCTATTGCTGCAACCAAGGCATTGGGAGGTTTGCGAAGACTTTGGTTGAAGATCGATGCTACATCTTAGGAATATTTAGCATGTGAAGAGGTAATGGACCGTTGGTTATTGCCACATTCTCGAGATTACTGGCAAATTAGTTGTTATACTGCAGCTCTTGACCACTTTGATCTAGAAACCAAATCATGGTAGAAGCGTTTTAAGTATGATCTGCACCAAAAGGGGCAGAGTTTCACCTACAATTGGGTAGACTTGAAGCGGCTTGTGCGGCAGCATTTTGTGCCAACAGATTGTATGGTCGAACAGGTCAGTCAGGCTACAACAACAATTACAACTTCTGCAGATATGAAGGCTGATGTTGGCAAGGATGTTGTGGAAGAGGCTGAACCATTGAACGGTCTAAATATGCAACTAAAGAGAGTTTATGGTGATGCTTGTATGCCAGCGGATAGAGGACATCGTTGGAGTTTATTTCAAACGCAGTGCATGATCAAGGGCAAATCGTGCAAGCTCATGATTGATGGTGGTAGCTACTGTAATAGCATCATTAAGACTGTGGTGACGACTTTGGATTTGTCGACATGGCGTATTCCTGAATCTAAGCATGTTGCATGGTTAAATAGCTGTGTTATGATGAAAGTTACTCATAAGGTACATGTGCCATTTATAATTGGTGATTATGTTGATGCGGTAGAGTGTGATGTGTTGCCATTGGAGGTGTGTGGGCTATTACTTGGACGTCCATGGCAGTATGATCGCAATGTTACTCATGCTGGAAGATCAAATACATATTTTTTTATGCATGATGGCAAACAACGGACTTTGAAATCTATGCAAGATGATCAAATAAAGTCTGATGTTGAGCTGGTGGTACACAAGGAGAAGTTGCGCAAGGCTAAGCCAAAATCTGGGCTAGCGACGCCGCAACCTGAGGAGCATGATGAATGGAGCGTCAGTGTTTCCATTGTTTCAGCCATGCCTGTAGATGACAAGCTAGTTGTACTTGTTAGTGACAAGCCGGTTGAAGTTAAACCTCTGATTGCTGAGAAGAAGGATATTCTAGTTTGTGTTGACACAGGTGTTCAGAGCGATGATAGTTGTGCTGATCCAGTCCCGGTGCATATGGTGCCACGGGTTTATGATCGGCGCCGTTATGTCAGCGCACCTATGAGGCGCTTTGTTGGAGCAGCAATGCAGATGCACACAGGAAAAGATGGACGTGTTCGTCAGTTGTGTGGACCGGGCATTACTCACCTTTTGCCAGGTCATGCAAAGCAGGCTCATGTTCAGCAACACAAGGTTCCAGAAAGAGTTGAGAAGAAGAAGGTGGAGGCGCCTAAGTACAAGTTCATTTGGCAAAGAAAAGAGGTGCAACCACCCAGGGTTGTATCAAGTCGAGCAGGCCAAGAGGGAGGACGTGGTGTGGAAGGAAGGCAAGACTTGAAGACGGTGACGCCGCATGATGATTGTGTTGATATCACACCACCCTTTCGAGTAGACCCTCACGCATTGGGGACAACGCTCTTTGAAGGGGGAGGATGATATGGGCACGGAGGAGAAGTTGAAGCCCAATTTCAGGACTCCACCAAGATGAGGGCAGCTCATTGAAGTTTGGCACGCCAGGACGACCTACGACACGTAATGATTTAGTCTAAGGTTGTGTCAGCAATTTATATTTGTGTTCATGTTGTTTCGTCCCAGGTCATGTTGTGGGCCGCATAGGGTTTATTTGTGTGTTCGGTTTGGACCTGTCCAACCGACTAGTTTGCAGGCCTCCTATATAGAGGAGCCAGCTGGCTAGAGTTTAGGGGGAGTTCAGTTGTTCAGTCAAAAACTATTGCATGGTGTTCCACCGTGTATCATCCCTCCGGGGAAACGCACTGTCGTGTTATTCAATAAAGATTGCTGCAAGGGTTCTTGCGTCATCAAGGATTACCGAGCTGTGGTTTGAGGCGTGGTGATCTTCATCATGTTGCTTGCTGGATTCGTTCCACTTCTTTAGGTGACGTTCATCGCGTTATTGGAAGAATCATCTATTTGGTTGACTCGCTGTGAAAGATCGGGACATAACTCAAGGATCATCGGTGTGATCCTTATCACGCACTGATGAGGACATCCATACTATTCCAGTATCTCCTACTCCTATTGATAATGAAGATGTTGCTGCAAAGAACAAGTCTAATGAAATCATGATTGGACCCATTACAAGAGCTCGTGCAAAGCTACTTGAGCAATAGGTGAATTCACTCTTAATTGAACCTGCTGTTTTATTTAATGAGAACTTTATACTACCTAAGTCTACGCATCTTTGTATGATCAGGTTTATTGACAACACAAGCGTTGCACGAGGAGGAGAAGAGTTGCAGCAAGAAGGACAAGCGCTGATTTCCAATATCAACAAGTGCGCGAGGGAGGAGCGGGAGGCGGGCGCACTAGGAGGCAATGTGGAAATTGCGTATGAGCAAAGCGACCGAGAGATGGAAGGCGACCAAGAAGGAAGGTTCAGTTCGGACAGACAAAAGCTCTGAAATTTAAATGGATGTGGTTTCCACATACCAACTCTGAATTAAGCAAATAAGCACTTATTGGAAAGATAATTCCGAGATCTTTCCAACCGATACTCGCACGTCTCCCGCTTCGTTACGATTTGGGCGCAGCAACCGAAAAAACTCGACGATCGTTTTCTGTCAGTTTACAAATAAAGTCCTTTTAAGTTAGGAAAGTTAGAGATATGTTTGGTTTTGACTCCAACTCTATGTTGGACGTCCAACAGCCTTTATATAGGCTCGTAATTCATGGTTTTTAGGTTTAAACCATGTTAAAACTATTTTAGAGTTGTTTCTTAAGAGAACCTCTGAAATTATCATGTGATCGAATTAGCTGCTGCAATCGAGTGTGATCTGTTGTTCCATTAGGAATTAGTAGATTGCAAACTACCATTCATGGTCGACGGCTACGTGCGCAAGAGCGTGGTATTATGAATATCCCACAGGGTTCAAGAGATGTTGCATTGGCATCAGGGTTCGAGTAGGAGAGTTCATAGTTACAGGCTAGTTATCTATCAACCATCATCTTCATCGCCATCCTCTTGCTGAGAAGATTGGGCCACCCCTTATCAAGCACTCAAAGCATTACTCTGTACACGAACAAATGGATTATGCAACCAACTGTCGGAATCAGACTGAAGATCTTGATAAGCGTTGTTCGGAAACAAAGGAGTGATGCAGACTCTTCATCGGATCTGATGCAGATGATGGCGTCGCGAAGGAAAACACCGGAAGATACAAAGAATTTTTTTAGTTAATTTTTGGTCCACTGAAATGTACAATAGAGGAAAAATTCCTCAGATACATGAAGACCGGATGTAGCAACACTGTTACAAGAAGAAGAAAGCAAAACCCTAAAGGTATGACGAAAACCCAACCACGAGAATTCCTGGACTCAAAGAAAGGTGAGGGAGTAGATTCAAAACACGTTGATGTAAGAGGAGAATAACATAGGGTAAGGAGTTAAAGCAGACCTAATCAGATCTAACCGACCGATTTTGCAAAAATAGTCTTGAAACTCTACATCATCCATTAGCTAGGTTATCCTACAGGCTGGGCCAGTGGGGTATCGTAACTGCTGGGCTCTGATACCACTTTGTAACACCCTCGAATCGGCCCTATGCAAGTTTAGCGATTCCCGCCAAACCCGCATAGAAACGATTCAAGATGTCCACCAGGCACTTGCGTGCGGGTGGAAAACGAAGTAATATCATTACACAATAGTTGATGATGGAACCCACAGAACATATATATACAACAACGACTCAACGAGTCAAGAGTACCAATATACATTACAAAGATCCAAAATACCTTGAAAATGATACAACATCCGAGTATGCATAAGAAGCAAATTGGGCTTAGAACCCTGAAGAATAACCAATGGCATCCATAACCCTGCCCAGGCCAAGCCGAAAGGGTAACCCTGCTAACAATGTCGAACTCATACCTGTTAAACAAAAGGGGTGCCAACAAAGGGCAAAGGAAAAAGGGAGCGGTCAGTACTGAGGCCAGTACACGGCGAGTCTAGAATTCGATGGCTCTCACCTACATAGGTATGGTGGACTGAAGCAGCAACAAAGCATGCACTACACAACCTATAGAGACTCAATACAACTATCGGCTATCAGAGAGAGATAAGAAAGACCTATTCTGAACCAACCTGATACTACACCAATCATACCCATCCTGGTATTTCCCCCTCAGGACCAAACGAGGAAGTCATGTCGAGGAAACTCACACGGTTGGCAGTTTTATTCATTCTTTCTATGGTGGTTATCCAATTCACTAGTCATATCAGATACAAGTCAAATTTATAACAGTAATCTTTAGTTATAGTTGTCTATGATTAAGAAACTGTGCTCCAAGTCGTCCATAACCGCTGACACGGCTTTTCAAAAAGATTTAACACTGCACGGGTGCACCAAAGTTTCCACACGCACTTCAATCCTTATTGTCAGATTAATTAACATACACCCATCGGTATGTTGGCGGGACCTCGAACACGACACTTTCCCATACCCAAAGCAAGTGCATGGGCGCCACCTTACTAAGCTACCCGTAACAAAGTCGGCCGGCTCCAAAGATGGACCCAGAGGTTGCGAGATCGGCCGAGAGACTAGAGGCCATGGGTATAATCCTCAACATAACGACCCACATCCTAAACAGTACAGTAGTAAATGCCCATCGAGCAACAGATATTAAACATGACATAACATGGCATACATGGCATAACATGACAAGAAAACGTTAAACTAGTTTGTGGCCCCTAGTAGAATACTCTGAAATCAGGTAATAAGCCGAAGGGCTTCCCATTCACGCCACATGTGGTTAGCGCGCTCGATATCGGAACAGGTGTCAAGAACTTGGGTCCTAGGTGGACACCAGTGGGCAGGTAAAAACCAAATAACATCTATTACCCACCAATGCCTCTGCATTACATCTATTTCCAGCATTTTAATTAACAAGTTATAATGAAATCCATGATCATATCCACCACTAAGCATGTGCAAACCTCTCAACAACTGTGGAACAACAGTGACACGAAGCAGCACCTAAGAAAGAAACTACGACTCGCAAGGCTGACTGTTTACCAAACAACAGGCAAACAGGAGGTGTCCAAGGCTATATAGAGGCTGCAGGGAATATAAATGGTATAGAAACTAAAGCATCGCAACACGGATAGCAATAGATTAATAGGAGGAAGTAAAGACTATAAATTCAAAACAGGTAGAAAGGGGGAGAATACTCGCCTGTAATCATAGTCAAAGATTCATTATCCAAAGGACTTGTTGAAGCTCACAACATCTCATTATCTTATCCGGAAAGAAGCAAAGCACTAAAAGGAAAAAGCGATGCAACAATTATGACTAATACGGAAGAGCCAGCATGATCGTGATATGATGCATGCCATGATAAGTATGATGTAATGCAACTTATCCAACTGAAGCAGAATCGGGTCCCGACAACACAATTTAGGGTTCAAGTTGTTTTTCTATCCTCAAGATTAAATGCTGATTAGCATGAAAATAGTAAAGTATGGATGAGCTACTTTGTATTTAAGTAGAGCGGGAAAACCTTAGTTGGAATCCGAAATAATATAAGGTTTCATTAGGTGAAAAGCAAAATTATTAATTTTGATAGGATGTGAGGTGCAAATAGGCTTACGGATGGCATATTCATTCTCTATGCATTTTGCAGATAAACTTCATAAAATATACTTATATTTTGGAGTTATGGTTCAAAAGGTATGATTCACGGGAGATTGTCTACATAAGCATTTAATTAGTTGACACGATTTTATTTATTCAAAATAGTAGAGTTTGAATTCAAAATATTCATTCATTTTTTAACAAGTTTCATTAATAAATTATTTGGATTTTGAATTATAGATTAGAAGATTTGATTTAAGTAAGATTTACACAAATTATAGAAACACAAATGGTGGGTTTTATTTAGCTAGAGTGGGGAATCGATCTCACCACCTGTTAGTTTTATAACACGGAGAAGACCATTATACGTTTCAGACTCATAATATTGAATGGGGGCTGTCGTTCTGAAGGTTACTGCACGGATCGTATAAAATTCAGACAAGTAAGAATGCACTCAGAAGTAAATGGAGTTCGATCCAAGTATCTCACGCAGTCACACTAGACTAGACGAGACGGACAAGGTGGGCTGCAGATATGTTATGGATAGAGAAAAAGGAGGCAATGAGTACGAACTGAACCTGAGCCTGGACTTTACGGCGGCCAGTGTAACACCCCAGGATCAGGGTTAAACAAATCTCAGACCTTAGCCTGACATAAGTTTAACCTAGAGCTCGAGGATATTCAGTAAAAAAATCGGTAACATAACAGTACCCTACGACACAAAAGTTATTACATCACGTTCATATCTGAGTAAAGAACAAAATATTACAAGCAGAGGTCACTGACCACAAATATCAAACAACGGAAGACAAATTATGCTATTAAGTATAACAAACTTAACAAATAGCCTAGGAGGCCTGAAGCATAACGATGACGTCCCAGCCCATAGATTCCAGGCTGCCGATCGGGAATCCCAAGTTACTCGTCGGTGTCGATGTCGTACCAAACTTGTCTTCTGAGGAACACTTACTCTGCTACAAAAGTATCAACAAAGCAAGGGTGAGTACAGGATGTACTCCGCAAGACTTATGGCTGGTGGAGTTATTTTGCATAAAGCCATTTTTGTTTTGTAAAACAAGAGGGATAAGAAGCTCGTCTAATCAGAATATTTTAAAAGGGTATAAGAGAGAGACATCTCTGAAGCATTGATCATCATCTTTTGATATCCATCAAAATAATCCTCATCTCACAACTAGGATCACCCTATCGTACCCATGAGGAAGCATCCTTAAGCACACGTTGATCTACCAAGTTTTACGAGTAGGTTAACATTCTCTATGATCTTAGAATTCGATCACCAAGCGTTCATAACCGTGAACATGGCTTTTCGAAAAGATTTAATCCTGCAGGGATGTACAACTTTACCCACGTACCAACCGACTCTTAGCGCCACTTGACACGCTTCCTTGGTGTGCTGGCAGAGGGTGATTGGACACGACAATTTTACCTTGCTTTCGTCGAAATCATGAGTCACACCCTAAGGATGGTTCCATCGTAAGGGGTCAAATCCCGAAGCCAGTCCCTAGAGATGTGGGTGAGGTTGGTTTATCAGGGGCTCCATCGACCCTAAGCAACCCCGGCCATGCTTAGCTACGTGTTATGATGCACCTCCTTCTCCTCCACTTCCGAAAACATTTTCAATATGTATGCCAAATGGAACACCCAGACTAAGTAACTCATGGAATCTACTAGGAAAGTTAGTTAATCGAGAGGTCCTCATAAACCCCGTGTGAATGTATGCTCGTCTTGGTCCAAAGGCAAGAACTCGGTTCCTAGTGGTGGCGAGTATGGGACTACAAAAACCACATCCCACCGTGGCCTCCCATATAAGCCTTAACATGTTTAACCTTTATCACATATCTCATCTCATCACGTTCTCCTACGATACCAGATTCTCCACATTTGGTACATCATCTGGATGAACCAGAACTGATAGCTAAACATGGCTAAGCAAGACACAGATATAAGCTCTAGCAGTGCACACAAGCCAAACCTTATGCTAGGAGCAGTGGATCAGGTAATATAAGCTCAAAGGGAGTAATGCAATAGATAGGATACTCTATCTATCGATAGAAGACCACAATAGAATTGTATGCATCATGGAAATAATGGAATACTTTCGAAATCATAGGATTGTATAATGGTGGGGATTTGCTTGCCTTTGCATGTTGATAACCAATAAGTGGAGCTTCAGATATCTTGTACTTGACTTGGTTACAGTTGATCAAGTATTGTTCGTCGATCTTTGATGGTGTTGATCTCGGTCTTCGATCTCGATCTCGATATCGTATTCTACTGGGAAGAAGCAAACACCGGAAAGAAAGGGAAACTATCAACACATGGCATCGATGCAATGCTCAAACAAGTATGATGATATGACAAGTTAATTTGTATTGAAATGAAACCCTAGTGCATGCTTGGCAATTTAAACGGGATCCGAGGGGTGCAAACCCTAGAATAGGGAAAACCTCGAAATCACCTACGGGGTTGATTTGTTCATCTAATTAAACTTGTGATTAAAGTTGTTGAACAATGCATGCTTTTGATGCTAATAGATAGATCTCATTTTTCTGAACATTTTGATATATTACACATATTTTTCCGACTTATAAATATTAAGTTATTGATTTTATAAGATTATACCATTTTCTAGATTTAATAAAACTATTAAAAGGATTTACTGCGTCAGCATGACGCGGGCTGACGTCAGCGCATGCTTCTAAACTTTTCTCACCCAAGCGTCAGATAGCCTGTGTGACTAACTGCTAGGCCCGAGGCTAGGTTAACAGCCATGCTGGCGGTGAGCGGGTCCACGACCATGCCAGCCGTTCATCACAGTGACATCACCACCACGTCCACATCAGACGGTGGTCGCCAGCGATGACACAGGGCGAGCCATCATGCGCGGGTGGTTGCGTTCGATGCGCCTCGTGATGGGGAACCTAGATATGGCAGCGCCGCTACTAGGTGGTCACCGGAGTTGCGTCTACGGCGAGCAGCGGCGGCGGAGCTTGCAACGACACAACCAGCAACAGCTACAGCAAGCAAGCGGGCAAGCGGAGCTCACCTTGAGCTTTATCAGCTCTCCAGGAGCGCGAAAAGCTCTACGACAAGGTCCGGGGTGGCCGGAAACGACGGCGGAGGCGGTGGCCGGCGTCGGGGACGGTGGGGTTGATTGCGGCGATTGAGCGTATTCCTGCCTGCGCGCTTTGGGGAAAGCGACAGAGGAGAGAATGGCGGTCACCGTGGTGGCCTCAACTTCAGCTAGGGTGGCCGGGAGCGGCAGGGACGGCGGCAACCTCCGACTAGGGTTTCAGTCTCTCGTAGGCGAACAAGGATAAGGGGAAGGATGAGAAGCTGGGCATGGCTAGGGCTCTCCGTGGCGGCTACAGGGGGTCTTGTAGGCATCGGGGAGGCGGCCGCAGGGATCTTGGCACACGGCGGATGTCGGCAACAGCGATAGCGAGCTGCTTCCATCGGTGTCCTTCTGGCCAGAGGAAGAGGAAAAGAGAAAGAAGGAGCGAAGGGGTACGGGCCAGGAGATGGGCCAAGCAAGCCAAGGTGGGCCGCGGGAAAGGAAGAGAAGAGAGGGAAGGGAGCTGGGCCAGCCTGGCATGCTCTGGATTGATTTTTATTTCTAAAAACATTTTTCCATTTTCTGTTTTGATTTCTCTCTTTGTATTTTAAATTTTGAATACTTTCAAAATACCAGAGACTTTTATAAAATATATAAAATATTGTGGGGCCCTTTTAGTCCATTTGGGCTCCATACATTTGGATTTTTCAAACATTTTCAAAATCACTTGAGAGGGTTTTCAAGAGAGAGAGAGAGGAAACTAGGGTTTAGGGTTTTACATTTTGTTTCTTGCATGCATTTCTAGAAGATGATGCTCATAAATGCACAAACAAACCCTAATATAAGATTAACTAAAAGTGGAGTGTTATAGCCAGATAGCTATTCACAAGCACGAAACTATCGAGCGAGGACGTGAGAGGCCTCTAGGATGGTCGTGTTCGAAGCGGCGGGTGCATGAACCATAAAAAAGGCAGCTCCGGTACCTGGTGTTGTCAGAGCGGTGCCGACGAGCCCCTGCAGCGGTAGACGACAACGATCAACGCTGGCATCATCACTAGAAGGGGAGGGGGACCATGGAGAAGAGGGGAAGGTGTGGAATGTCACCTGGATGGTCACGGAGGGCCGGAGAAGCAAGAGGAGGTCATAGGTGGCCAGAAATTCTGATGACGTGAAGTCGGGCGAAGTTGGGGAAGTTGACCGTGATAGCGATTCTGAACTTCCACAGATGAGTCATTCAACAAGGAGGTATATGAGGTCGCGGCAGTGCCTTTGGCATGCTCGGACTATCACGGGAGGTCGGAAACGATGGCGTAGTGGGGTACTGTGGTGGTGGCTCTTGGGCGTGGTAGAAAAAAAGGAAATTGCAGAGAGGCGGCAGAAGGACAGGAGAACATCTAGGGTTCTAGTGGGTGGTGCCACTGTGGAGGCGGAGTGGCGACCAGGAGAGGAGGAAGGAAGGTTGATGCGGGGAAGGTGGAGTTCTTGGTGACCTCTTCCACGTGCAGTCATGCGCTGGGCGCTCTCTCTCTAATGAGGAAGAAGATAAACAGGGAACCAATATGTGGGCCTCAAGTGGGTTGCTCGATGGGGGAGGAAGGAGGTGGGCTTCAGTGGCTGGACCAACAATGGACAGGCCTAGGACGCACTGGTAGCGATACTGCTATGAAATTAACACTCGTGGAAGCTTGAATTTTTGCCTGTCAACTACACACTGATGTACTACTGCTATTGTTAAAACTGAATTCGTGCCCAGAATTCGAAAAGGAGGTAATGTTTTGAAACAAAACTTGAACATTGCAAACAAGGTGTGTTTAGAAGGCATAGAACCAAGAGAATATCCCTTCTGGCCGGTCTTGGACCCTACAAGAGGAGAAAACAAAGAATGGAATAAGAATCGGAGAAGAACAAACAAGGTTTCTAGCCAAAAGGATTTGAGTGCCCTCTAGCACAGGGATGCTCCCAGGTGGTATAGAAAGAAAACCGAGGAGAGAGAGAGAGTGGGGAAGGGTAAGCCAACATAGATTCAAGTAATATTAAGAGAGGTGCAAGAAGATTAACATAGCTTGAGAATTAGCAATTAAGCAAGGTGATGCCCACATAACATTTTGGGCATGGTGTAAGAATAAAAGATGTGTCAAAACAAAAATAGGGAGTTGGAGCATTGTTCAAAACATTGGGCACAAAGATAATTTTATTCTTCCTATGGATCATGTAGAATCCATTTACTAGAATCCAAAAATAGAAAAAATAGGGATAGAGGGACCAAAACACATGTAGGTGATAACACAACAAGATGAAACAACAATATACAATGAAAATCAACAAGACATCAATGCAACAAAGAAGAACCATGCAAGGTGGTATGATGTACATGAGCATGATATTATGATGATGCAACAAAGTAAAACAACAAGCAAATTCTAATTGGGGAATTTACGGGTGCTATAGTTTCTCCGTTTTTATCGCAGTTATAACTACTTAGGATTTTTCCTTTCTGAATTTTCTGGCATGTGTCATCATCTTATGTGTCTTTGGCAGTTCGATTTTATATCAAGCGGCTGAGCTTTGTGCTTTCTCTATTTATAAACAAGGGGAGAATTGTTTTACTGTTTTTACTATTTCCTCTTTGCTGTCTTCATCTTCTTCCTTGCGCCTTGCCTATGTTTTCCGCTCGCGCCTGCTCCTTCCTTTTGACGTGCTTGTGTTGCTTCCCAATCATCATGGGGAAGAGCAGGGTGGGAACTTCCACTGCAGCCGCCAAGGCCACAAAGAAGAGGGCTATTAGATGGACCCCGACGAAGTGCACCGCATGATATCTGTGCAAAGCACGAAACTCTAGTCATCTTGAGGAGGGCTCCTTCAAGCTTGCAGGGGATGAAGCTGCTCCTACCCCCTAATCAGACTGGAGGGTAATGTTTCTCTCCTTCTTGTATCACGACCTCTCCCTTTGAAAGTGCATGTGTGCCCCCACGTGGGGTTTTGGTAATTAATGACAATCTTTACGGAGTTATGTTTGCATTGAGTTTTTACTTGTAGGATTGTCCATAGGCTATGCTTGAACCATATGTTGGCTTCAAGGTTGGGAGAAGAAGAAAGTAGAGAATATCAAGTGTTGACCAAGGTTTCAATGAGTGATTTGGAGATTTTTCAACTGAGAGTTGGGCCTATAGCAAGTGTGTCTTGAAGAATAAAGTTGGAGTAATATCCCTTATGTACCTTCAAGACACCAACATATTGAAGAAATAAGAAATGATGTGCAAGTTCAATATGAGCCATATCGAAGAGATCATTTGCTTGAAGCTTGCCATCCTATGGTTATCATGGATATGGGAAGATGATATGCCCAAAATAGAAGCTCTACCATAGTGGAGTATGGGGGAGCAATTTGCAAGTCTAACCAAGCTAGCGCAAGCAAGAAAGGTGTTCCATCTTGAGGTGGAGAAGATCGTCATCATCAAGCTCAAGTGGAATATGCGCAAGGCAAAGGTATGTTCTTGATAGGGTTTCCTTCTTACCAGTCTTGTGGTGTTAGTTGGAGAGACCGGTTTATAGGATAGATAACCGTACTATCAAGAGGGGCTCTCGAGTGAGTAACCCGATCATATCTTTCGGAGAGAGCTCAAACCTTTGCATTCTTAGCATCATCTTTCTTGGTTGTTATTTGGATCTTATCCATGTGAGTATTTAGAGCTTGTGGTAATATTCATAACAAGCTCTAGTTCATCGAAAATGGATTTTATATGCATTCTCTATTGCGTTTTTTATGTTGGAGGTTTTACCGGTTGTCTTTTATAGACAGGTTGAACCTTTCATCATTTGGTTCTATCCTCCCTTTCTGTACTATGATTTTTTTCTGTATGATCTTTTAGAGCTTATTATTCTCTTTAAAACGAGCCCAAGATTATCAAAATCGGAGTCCGGATGCAAAAGTTATGGGTGTTTTCATATTGCTGTTTCTGTCAGTTTTGCCTTGGCCGGAATGTCTGGGGTGAAAACGCCGGATACTCCGGTATCGCCATATGGTTGCCATTATGTATGCCATATCAGAAACCACCTGCAAACTGGCCAGAATGTCCGCTCCGCACACTCTAGAGCTCCAACGGTTGGATTTTGGAGGAGCTATATAAGGGGCCCTTCTTCCCCAACGGTTGGATAACCATTGTTGCAAGTTTTCCCCTCCATTGTTGACCTTCTTGAGCTTGCTATCACTTAATCCCTCCTATGATTCTTTCATATTCTTGAGGGATTTGAAAGAGAAGATCTAGATCTACAATCCCACCAATTAATCTCTCCTCTAAGTGAGGGGAACATCTTGGGATCTACATCTTGGAGTCTTGTGTGGATTTCCTCCATTGTTCTTCCTCTCTTATTCCCTCATAAGATTTTGTAGATTTGGTGGAATTTGGGAGAGAAGGACTTGAGCACTTCTTGTGTTCTTGCCATTGCATTTGGTGCATCGGTTTGGGTTCTCGGTGAGGATTCGGTTGGGTGAAAGGTGAGAAGCTTTTTACTCTTGGGTTCTTGGAACCCTAGACGGTTTAGTTCTATTGCAGGTTTGTGGATTACTTGGGGCCTCCAATTAAGTTGTGGAGCTTTCCCCAAGCTTGTTAGTTGGGAGCCTCCAATTGAGTTGTGGAGAAGTGCCCCAATCTTGTGAGAGGTTCTGGATTGCCACCGACAAGTGCACCGATAGTGGAAGTGTGGATCGATCCTGCAGGGTGAGATTCATAGGAGAACAAGGGAGGCCTTTTGTGGCATTGGTGGTTTGAACCACCCCCTCTCCAAACGAGACGTACTCCATTGGGAGGAACTCGGTAAAACATCGTCGTCTCCGCGTGCCTCGGTTATCTCTATATCTGAGCTTTTAAACCGCCTATTCACCCCCCTCTAGGCGACATCTGTGTCCTTTCACCCTTCCTGTTCATGAATTTCTTCAAGGCCTCCTCTTTGTCTACGGCGTGCAGCTGTATTAGCTCACGCCCAATTCTATTCTTCTTGTCGCTTGCTTTGTTACCCTTTGCGAATGCTTCCTAGGGATCCATCCCCATTGGGGTCTGTGGAAGTATTTCTTCTATGTTCGTCAGAATGCCACCGATACTATTATTCATAATGTCGGTGGCACCATTTTCTCTGTTCATTCCAAAGTCGATTATTTTAACTTCAAGATTACTGATTCCGTCCAAGGATGTAAAACTAAATGGTTTTACATCAAGGACCAAAAAATCGAGGGTCAATCTTTCGGGTTGGCCCCTTTTGACCCCAAGAAAACATGCCGAAAGCTTGATTCATGGGATCAGCGCCCAACTCCTGAAGAAATGATGGAGATCAAACCCCTGACCACCCACATAGAGAAGCTGCGTCACGAGATTGGCAAGGAATTGTCGGGGATTACAAATCCTGGTATAATTTCTTCGGATCCGCGTTCAGCCTCTTCAGGCAAGACTTTTCGGTATGTGGGCCTATACTGGCAAGAAGGACACGATAAGGATTTCACTAGACGATCTTACCCTCAAGGTCTACGAGAAAAGGGTTCGAAACTTCACCACGCTGACCAAAAAAAGCTCGATTCCCTCTGATTGCCATGTGGAGCCTTTTGGCAAGAAAAGGTGACTTCCAGAAGTAAGTTTTTATTGGATTCCACTTTTGTTATTTGTACAAATGTACTTTATTTCTTACGATTGTCCTCCCTTTTGTTTGCTGTTCTTTAATCATGTAGGATTATGATCATCTATCTTCGCTTCCTCCTCTCCCTGAAAGTGCTGAGCTCCCAGCCAACCCCTCTTTATCCGATGATCTTCCTATGGCTGGGACTGTTGCCGATGAAGAGGTAGAGGCGTCTATTGCTGGATCCTCATCAAGTACTCAACCCGTTACTTTGGCTCATTTTGAAGATTTTTGTGTGGCGCCTGCTAGTGTAAAAAGGAAGTGCCCTGATGCAGCAGAGACGATTGAAGACTCGAATGACTCCACTGGCTTGAAGCCTCTGCGTGTTGTCCCCGTTTTGTCGGCTCCTCCATAGATGAATCTGTTCCACTTTACGCAGGACGTTTATTTGTAAGTACTAATTGTACCTTCCTTGATTCTTTCGGACTGTAAAATTATAGAGTTTTTCGCTTTGTTTATGTAGTGATGATGAGGGGGAAGATCCTCCCACGTCCCCCTCGGTACTTCTGTTGCTCCTCCTCCAGTTAAATCTCCGAAACCCTCAACGAATCCAAAGGAAACGCATGCGTCTCCTGCGGATAAGATTATACAGAAGGATGTTGCTACTTCGCCAAAACCGCTGCTGCATTGTACAAGGCCTTGGCATTGGTGCCCTTTGCCAAGACGTCAAGACTCTCTCCAAGGTGTTCTTCCCTCTTCACGTGGGATTGAGGGAACACGTTGACCGATCTTTCTTTATGAGGATTCTATCAGACCGGTGGCCACCAGTGGGAGCAATCGGACTTGTATCGTGTGATTTTTGCGTGTGTTCATCGTGTTCTTCACGATGTGTGCGTCCGCCTCCGCTACCTTCTCCCTTTCCCCTCACTTTCCCCATCGATTTGACCACGAGATCTATGTAGATCGGGCCAGCCACGAGGTTACCCCTCAACACATGATGTGGACCAAAGGTGGTTTTCGTATGTTGGGCTACATCATCTCCCCCCACTTAAAAACGAGTTGACCTCGACGACGTTCTTTCATCCTGTAAGGAGAGATGTGTGCCCGTGGCCTTGATCTTGGTCATGGACGGATCACCGATGTCGAAGCCATTCTCAAACATGTTGAAGAGCTTATGGTACATCTTGCCATCATGCTAGTAGATCTTCGCACGTGGCCTTGGCGTGGTTATTTGTGGTTTTGATCCGCCAAAATCTTGTCTTAGGTTTTGGTCCAGCTTTACCCTGTGTTTCCCAGCCTAATTTGGCCAAATTGTTCGCGGATTTGAGGCCCCAAGGCGTGGAATTCCGTTCAAGAACATGGACTGTTCGAGCAGAATCCCCGACCCCGGAGTCTCTGGTCTCAAACCCTGGAGTCTCCGCCCTCGTGGAGTCTTCGACCTCAAACCCAGAGTCTCCAGCCCACACCGGAGTCTCCGGCTCTAGACTCCGGAGTCTTTTTCTTTTGCCGAGTTGCCTCTGCATCCTTAGCAAGTATCTATTTTTGTGATGAAGCAGGTATTGGTATTCTAGTAGATCTTCACGCGTGGCCTCGGCTGTCATTGGGACTGCGCCCGAAATTGCTGCCCTTGCTTTTTGCCATGCTTCGGCTAGTAGCCTGAGAGTTTGCTGCTCGCCTCTGTGTGGTTCTTCTCCTCCCGGGATTGTGCGGTTGTTTGTCGGGTCTCCTTCATTTCCGTGATTTCCTTCGTTTCCATGATCTCCTGCATTATCGTTCGACAATATATCGTCAGGGGTCAAAGATAGGGTTACCGTTGGAGTCTTGCTGAGTTGAGGCATCCCCGATGATCCCGCACACTTGGTGCAAAGTCATGTATGAACTAGTGACGTCATCGTCAGATCCGAGGGAGACACTATCTGGGGGATCAGTGAAGTCTAGTAGTTTTTGTTTTGGGTAGATTTCAGCCATCCTAATTCTAAAGTCGATACTTTCGCCACTTTCTTTGGGTTCCGCGTTTATCGGGCTTGATCCATGTGGCATAGTTGGCTGGGAGTCTGACCCAAGGGAGAGATCATATTAAATACCATTAAGATCTCCTAGATCTACTGTGTTTTAGTGTTTTCTTCATCTTTCTCCGCCTGGAGTGTAGCTTCTACGGATGATCCGACAGATGATGTGGGTATCACCATGGGCGTAGATTTTTCGACCGACGGTCCTGATGGAGCCGAGAGGTGCGATTCGTCGGGTTCCTTCACTTGAAAGTGGAAACTTCCCATGATAAGATCATATCCACCGTTAAACTCAGCGGGAATCGAGACAGGGGTGGGTGGGTGTGGTTCCGCTTCTATCAGATTGTTACTTGATGAGAGGGGGTCCGCCGAATCCATGACTCTAGTGTTCAGGTTTCCCATAGATGGCGCCAATTGATGAGGGGTAACCTCGGCAATGCCCATAGTTATGGACTTAGGGTTTTTCGGAAAATAGAATGCCGGGGATTTCGTTCGATGTCAGGCAAACAAGGGAGTCGAAGTCACTTGATTATCGATGGACAATACTACTACAGATTGCTGGGAGTTTTTCGATACCTCCCTGTTGGCTTCTCCCAGCCTATATATAATAGGCCAGGTCCCAAAGTCGTATACGGATAGGTTACGTATTTACGATTACAACACCAACACAACATTGATTCCTATTTCCTTATTTAATACAACTAAGGATATCTTGCTCCTTGCCGTCTTCATCCGAGTCGAATAACCTCTGGTTACTTGCCAGATCTCCATGCTTCCATGGTGGCTCATAACCATGGTGAGGGAATTCTATGCTGCGGTCCGCGCATAGGACATGTTCTAGTCCTAGATGAGCTGGGCATCTCCTTCGCCTTATCTTGCACCTCAATGGCGGTGTCTTGGACTTTGAGAACTTCACCAATATCCTCCAATGATTGGCGGAAATTTTCAAGAAAATCACCGACTTCTGAAAGCCGGCTGGTGCGAGACTCGGTGGAGGAAGAATCCAGTAAGTTTAGAGGACCTGCGCATATAAAGCAAAGGTCAGAAAATATATCCGAACTCCTAGAGTCATAAAAATGGAAAATCAGAAGACAGGAAACATACCGAAGATGACATTGTCAACTTTGGTCTTCTCCGCCCTAAGGCTTTGGAGTTCAACCCGGAGTGCTTCGGTGATGTCCTTTTCTCTAAATAACTCATCATTGATATCCGAGATTTTCTGATCCTGGGCTGTGATCCTTCGATCACGTTCTTCGATGGCCATGGAGGAGGATTCGAGAATGCTAGCAATGCCGCGCTCATGATCCACCTTAAGCTTATTCAGCTCCCGCCGTAAGTCGGCATTCTCCACCTCCAGGGTCTTAAAATTCTCGGCCTCTTCAATCATTGCACATGATTGTTTGACCAGTGCTGTAAGCAAAAGACAACAATTGAATAGGAAATTCGACTATGAAAGCAAAAAGAGCAAGGTTAAGGACTAAAATGATTACCTTTAGCCTCATCCTTTGATACCTTCAATTGAGAATTTTTAGGTTGGAGAGCTCTGATCTCTCTCTGCTTATTGCAAATATTCTTTAATTCTTGGTTATAAGGATTAACTTTCTGTAAGTCAGAATAATACCTAGAGTCAGAAGTCTACTAAAGACTCAGGCTAATATTTTAACTAATATTAGCACGAGCCTTGGGGGCTATACTAGTTCGTTCTTTGGCATCCAATGAAAGCATAAATCCAGATTGTCTATCCAACTTCATGCTTGGGGGTTAGAGGATATGATATGAAATAAAGTAAAAAAGGTGAGTTGGAATTGCGACTTACATGTTATTCTTGAGTATGCTTGCTTAGGCTCATGTTCACCTTGGTGGTAACCTTTTCGGCGAGGGTCAGCGGGATTATTGGTGGTAGCGAAGCCACACTGGCCTTCAGCTTCTCGTCGCAAAGACGAATTTGGTCAAGAAGATCAGAGTACTTGACGTCCTCGGCTTCTTGTGCCTCTTCCTCGGCGGTGATGTTCCGGCTCTCCAGGCACTACTGAGCCAGCCTTTGTATCTTTTCTATAGTTTTCCGAGTAATGCCAAGCTTGGCAATACCCGGATTGATGAGAAGGTTATCGGCGAAAACCTTTGTCGAGGGATCATTACCCTTTATGGGTTCACCCTTATCAATTACCAAGTCACCCATGGTGAAGTCGGTCTATGAACCAAGGTTTGCTGGCTCAGAATGCTGAGCTAGATCTTCTGCAACAGACGGAGATGGAGTATTCTCCAGTGTTGTAGAAGGCTGCGGGGCAGGAGTCGGAGGCATTGTGACAGGAGAAGTGAAATTTAACTTTGACTAGCACAGAGGTTTTGATGAGCCTCCTTTCCCCTTGCCTTTGGAAAGCTATTTAGCTCTGAGGAGGTAATAGAACAAAGATCGTTACACTTCAAAAAGAATGAGAAATAAAATACAGAGACCTTGTGAGGAAAGTTACCTCTTCACAATGGGCACTTCCTGTGTGCCGATAGACATTGTTGGAGTCTTACACTTTTGGGTAAGAGTCTCCGGCAGTGGAATCAATTCTCCATCATCCTGAGATAACTCAGAAGGATATCCCTCAAGAGGAGCAAGCTCCAACTTGGGGAGGTCAACAAGATGAAAAGGAGAAATACTTTAGTATTGCAAAAAGACACAACAATGTATAGATGAAACACATAATTCGAGTTATAGCTAGAAAACTTACTAGTATCACGAGATCGCCAGCCATCCAAGGACAACTCCGGAATCTTCCTTTTGATCCTCTACCTAATCAACCATTTGATTTGGGACTCATAGTCCTTTTCCGAATAAGGTCTAGAGCAGATCCTGATAGAGTCTGTCTTGCTCTAGGTGATGGAGTGCATGAGCCTATCACCATGGTGTTAGAGGGGCTGGATCCGGCACGCTAGCCAGCAGTGGATCAAATCGGATCCTTTAAGACCCTTGTGCTTCATCAGATATTCTATCCGCCTCTTAGCAAGAAGCAGATCGTCAGTGAGAGCCGGAGGATCCGCGTCCCAGGACTCTTAGGGCGTGGCGGCACCATCAATGAAAACTGGCAAATCAGTTGCTTTGCCAGGAGCAGGTCTATCCTTCTGGTAAAAGAACATGGACGACCATTGTTACACCGACTTGCTAGCCTTAATCCTAGGATAGACTCGCGCTCTCCTAATATAAAAGCTAAGAGTTCCGGTAATATAAGGATTACCGGCGGTGATAGAATTTCTTCGGGTATGAAAGTAATACCGGAAACGAATGAGACTCAGCCTAATATCGAGATACCCCTCAGACAAAGAGGCATAAGCGCTCATCTCTAAAAGAGAGTTTGGGGGGAGATGGTGGAGTTGCACTCCATAATGATCTATGACCTCAGAAAAGAAATTTGAGGGAGGAAAGCTCAAAAATCTATCGAGGTGGGTGCCGAAATGCACTTGCTCGTTGGCGCTAGGGGTGGGGATGGTTTGTCTGAAGCCGCTCCGCCAGTCACCGGCATGGAGAAGGCCTTCCTTCTCGACAACGTGGAGCTTGACGTCATCGAGGACACAGGAGATCTAGACCCTGCAAAACTTCTCCTTCTCCGCCGTAGGTGATGTCGCCGCTGTTACCGCTGTAGTAGAAGATGAGGCCTCAGCCATTTTTTGGGCATCACTGACCTAGGATGGGCGGCGCTATGGGATTTGGGGGAGGCTGTGATGGGTTCGTAGCATGGAAAACAAAAATTTTCTACCGCAAGAACGAACAAAACCCAGATCTAATCTAGATAAAAGCCAAGATCTAATCTATTAGACATGAGCAACGAGATAGATCGGTACTAACCCTCGTAGAACCGAAAGCGTTACGAGATTAGATCTCGTGGATGATGTAGTCGATCACTTGCCGATCTCAAGATCGTGTGGACGATCCTTCCGGCGCCGCGTTCCGGCAGCGCTTCCGCAGACGGTCACACGTGCGGAGTCGAAGCAGACCTTCCTCTCCCCGTTCCAGCGAGCAGCGGAGGTAGTAGATCTTCTCCACGGAATCCCAGCAGCACGACGGTGTGGTGGTGGTGGTGGAGTAGAGAATTATGTATGGCTTCGCCTAAGCCGGAGCAGAGCGAAGGAGGAGGAGAGAGGCGGCGGCTAGGGTTTGTTATGGGAGAGGTCTAGGAGGGGGCGCCCCCTCCCTTCTATTTAAAGGAGGGCGGCGCGCCTGGGGAGGGGGAGTCCTAGTAGGACTCCCCTCCTATGGCCGGCGGGTTGGGAAGGGGGGGAGGAGTCCTCCTCCCCCACGAATCCGTGTCTCGCCCCACAAGGTTTCCTTTGACCCTTTCTTGGTTTTCAAGCAAACTCCAAGAACTCTTCTAGAACCTTCCAGAACATTCCGAAACCTTCTAGAATCTCCATACAAACACTCCGGAACATTTCCTAACTTAGAAAATGATCCCCAATATATGAATCTCATTCTCCGGACAATTCCGGATCTCCTCATGATGTCCCGGATCCAATCTGAGACTCCGAACAACATTCGATCTCCAACGCACATTCCATATTTACTTAAAACAACTTCGAACCTTAAGTGTGTCACCCTACGGTTCGTGAACATGTAGACATGATGGAGACACATCTCGATCAATAACCATTAGCGGGATCTAGAGATCCATAACAGCTCCCACATACTCAACGATGACTTTGTGATCGATAGAACCATTTAACATACGAAACCAATTCCCTTTGTCACGCGATATTCTACTTATCCGAGGTTTGATCGTCGGTATCTCCATACCTAGTTCTACCTCGTTACTGATAAGTACTCTTTACTCGTTCCGTGATATGTCATCTCTTGTGACCTACTCACATGCTTGCAAGCTAACTAGATGACATTCCACCGAGAGGGCCCAGAGCATATCTATCCGTCATATGGATGGACAAATCCCAATCTTGGTCCATGCGCTTCAACACATACTTTCAGAATACCCAATGTCACCTTTATAACCACCCAGTTATGAAGCGGCGTTTGATGTCATCAAAGTACCCATCCGGTGATGGTGATTAACATAACCTCATGGTCGAAGGATTAGGTTACTATGCATTTGAAAATATTGTAGCAAAACGAACTTAATGATTTGATCTTATGCTATGCTTACTATGGGTGTGTGTCCATTACATCATTCTCCTAATGACATGATCTTGTTATTAGCGACATCCAATGCCTATGATCAGGAAATCATGATCATCCATTAATCAACAAGCTAGTTTAACAAGAGGCTTACTATGGACTCTTTTATGTTTACAAAACACACAAGTATTAATGTTTCCTGTTAATACAATTATAGCATGGGATGTAAACATTTATCATAAACATAAAGATATAATAATAACTACTTTATTATTGCCTCTTGGGCATATCTCCAACAGTCTCCCACTTGCACTAGAGTCAATAATCTAGTTAAAAAACTTGTGCATTCAACACCTATGGCTTTCTGGTGTTGTATAGACACTATTGCTAGTGGTAAACATAATCTTCGGATCTGACACTTCCAGGTCCGTGTGTATTTGCATGTCCTTGCGTCTCTACGCATTACTCATTCTCCAATGAGATGGCATTGTATAAATTTAGTCCTTTGGTGAGACCTTTAGTTCCTTGGGATTCAATCATGTTGATACAATTGTCATACAATGTATCTTCATAGTATTATCCCGCTATGAACCACACCTAGTTTGTTAACAAACTACTTGACGCAAATGCCCTCATTTGCTGCTATAATAGAAGTCATATACTTAGCCTTTTGTTGTAGTATCTGTCACAATGTTTTAACTTTGGTACTCAACCAAATCCGTTATGGAACTTCGTTTCCATTACATTGTGCCACCCATAGTTTAAATTGAGATAAACTTAATTTGTGACAAAACTAGTATCAATGCAACAATTTACAATGAACTATTTGTGATCACTATATAAATAATATATTCTTAGTTCTTCCAAAGATCATAGGAATATCCCTACTATTGTCCAATGATCATATTATGAGTCATTCTGGTATATGCTCATAACATTTAGAGCATAGGACATATCTGGATGTGTACATCTCAAAGAATGATTGATCAAAATATTCTTGTGATTTCACCAAGTGTCAAAACACTTGAATCTCGTGTCAACACACTTGAATCTTGATTCAGTCCTTTCCGTGCGTCAAGAACCTTTCTTGTTGTTTCCATATTGAACTCATTCAACATCTTATCTATGTACATTTGGCAAAACCATATTAGCGCCTCAATCTATCCATATAGACATTGATGCCTAATTCTTGGGTTATGCCTAAGTCTTTCATCGAAATGAAATTCTTAACCTGTGTCAATAAAAGATACATCATTTCTAATCAACAATATGTCTTTCACATAATGTATTAGAAATATGTCTTAGCGCTCCCACTTAATTTCTTGCAAAATTCAAACATCTTCATCGTCTCTGATGAAATTAAACCTTTTAACGGTTTCATCACGGTGAAGATTCCAACTCTGCGATGCTCACTTCAACCATTGAAGTTTTGCATACTCTTTTAGCATCCTTTGAATTAACAAAACCCTTTGGATCATGTCAAGGACACATCCTAGGTAACCATTCTATTAGAAGAACTTGTTTTGTTTGTTCAACTACCATATACCAAAATATATGTAGTGGTTGCTACATTAATCTGTCCAGACTAAATATCGCTATGAAAGATCAAATCTTATCATAGTCAATTACTTGAACATTGTCGTAAACTCTTTCCGACATGTCGACTATTTCATAGATATGAAACATCCATGTCTATTTCTTTATAGATCCATATACGATTGTAAGGTCTTGCACCTTTCCAGAGGGTCTTTCAAATTCAAAGCTTGATTTCTCGTGTATGGAATTATCACGGATTTTATGGCTTCAAGCCACTTAACAAAGTCAGGGCCCATCATTGCTTCTTTGCATGTAGTCGGTTCATCATTGTCAAACAACAATGATTTAACTCTCAAATCTTGGCATTTGATTACTTACCCGACCTACTTGGTTCAATAGTAACTTAGATATCCGTGACCACAACCTTTGAGGCACGTGAGCCATGAGCATTGTTGCTGCCTCCGGGACACTTACCGATGCTGCGCAACTCAGCACATATTAGCCAAGGTTCAACAACCTTGTCAAAGTTCCATTGTCCTCCCACTTAACTTTTCACCAAAAATTCCTTCTCAAGAAACTCGACATTCTAAGTGACAAACAATTTTGTCTTCGGTGTTATGGAGGAATACCCAATGGTTATTCGAAATAACCTACAAAGACACGCTCATCCAACTTTGGTTGTAAACACTTTACTTATGCCTAGCATACCAAAAATTTAAGAAAGGATAACCTGGGTTTTATCCCAAACCATGACTTATATGGTGTCATTTCAACGGATCACGATGGAGCTCTTTTCAGTGTAAAAGCGGTAGTCACTAAAGCTTTAATCTTTAAAATATAATGGCAGTTTTATAAATGACACCTTTGATCTTACCATGTCAAACAAGGTTTCATTACATATCTCGAACACTCCATACTCCTATGGTGTTTTGGGAAATGCAAATCCATGGAACGATTCCTCAAATCTTAGGTGTTTTGCTAAACTTGTAACTCAAACATCCTTCTTTATGATCCAATCATAAAATTTTTATTTTCTTGTTATAATGATTTTCCACTTCATCTTGAAAGTCTTTGAAATTTTTCAAATGTTTCATACTTCTTCCTTATTGAGTAAGTATATTCATATACTCACTCAAATCTTCGGAGAAAGCATATGAAGTTGAAATCCATCGCCCACGACTACACATAATGGACTATATACATCAATATGTACAAATTCCAATCAGTTAGTCGTTTGTTCCTCTTTTGGCCTACGAACGGATTTTTAATTATCTCCAGGAAAGTATCACAAGCGTCATTTGATCAAAATCAAAGACTCCAAAAATTCATCAACATGGAGTTTCTTCATGTATCCCTTTCAATAT
This sequence comes from Avena sativa, assembly GCA_916181665.1. Classification (NCBI taxonomy): domain Eukaryota; kingdom Viridiplantae; phylum Streptophyta; class Magnoliopsida; order Poales; family Poaceae; genus Avena; species Avena sativa. The sequence goes on along the minus strand of OV702291.1, from coordinate 368,572,648 downwards.
AATTTAAACAGCGATGTCACTTCGCAAGTGATCTTTCAATCATTTGTCTTGCGACATTTTAGCATTAGTTTTATGGTCGTTATTTCTCCAACCAGACTTGTATATCATCCATCTATTATGGAATACGGTAATTATTTGAACAACCTTTTGTCGTCATAATACCGGATCAAAATAACAATTATTGAAACAAATCTTGAAGGTAAGCTTTGATGTTAACGAGCAACACAACAACCCTTTGTTTGTTTTCGATGAACATCATCACATATTCTCTTGCTAGTTACTTAGGCCATTGCAGTTCATGAATTGTGTTGTCCTGTATGACACTTCATACCAACCAATTCGGTATCCTATATCGTAGAACCACATTGTTTAACAACCAAGGAATACAACCATAACATGTATCTTCTATATACCTAAGTTGGACATCTCCAATCTTTTCTTTTCTGCCAAATATTTTATAGATTCTCTTTCAACAATTCCTTTTCTTTTAAAAGAATCTATCAACATCAATAGTGGTGTCATTCACATGACACATAGTACAAAGTGTGTATAGTCAAATACTAATACCTTTGGACTCGCACTTTGAAGTGGATCACCTTCATCAAATGTTTGACATTCTTTCAAAATTCCATTCTTTAGTAATCTTTTAGTGTAGTAAGCATTTTACTTACATCTTCTATTCATCCTTATCATGACGACTTTCATGATCAAGCTGTTATAGCTTATAAAGGTGAATTGCGAGTATAATGTTTCTTTTCCAAAACCTTTTGGAGGATTAGGACGACTAGCGTCTCCAACCTTCACAAATACTCATCAAATATGAGGTCATATACTCTATCATGTTGTATCCAACATATTGTTTTAGATATCGCAATACCTTTCACATATGATGGTTTCTGAAACATTGCTTTCAGCTCTTAGATAAACTTGATATTAAAAAACAATCTTTTGAGTATCAAGAATCATGGAGGCAAACATGATACATTAGATACTAACACTGGAATTGTTACTCTTGATTTAATACTGTTTATTAAACTTCACAGAGTAAATGGAGTTTGCTGAAAGTTTGCAATATGACTTTTAAACTTTAGATTGACACTCAAAACAATACGATACCAGTTCGTAAAGTAAATATCCAGAATTTCTATAGTTTCACTATCTCAACTATAACTAAGCGTAAGGTGATGAACGGATGCCAATGACTACAACAAACTATGCAAATTTACTTTGATTGTGTTTATGATAAATTGAGTTTGACTAATCCAAATTACAAAAGAACTCCCACTCAAAACAACATCCCTCGAGTTGTTTTAGTGATTACACGAACCAAATCCACTACACCAAGTCCGATCATCACGTGAGATGATGTAGCTTTAAAGGCGAACAATCAACATGTTCATCATATCATCTATATGACTCATGCTTTACCTTTCGGTATTCTGTGTTCCGAGACCATGTCTGTACATGCTAGGCTCGTCAAGATTAACCTTAGTTTCCGCATGTGCAAATCTAGCTTGCACCCGTTGTATGCACACGTAGAACCTATCACATCCGATCATCACGAGATGCTTCGAAACGACGAGTCTTAGCAACGATGCCAACTAAGGACGAACACTTTATTACTTGATATTTAGTGAGAGGGATCATATTATAATGCTACCGTCGCGATCTAAGCAATACAAGATGCATAAAGGATTAACATCACAGGCAATTCATAATTAGTATGATATGATATGGACCTTTCTTCTTATGCCTTCGATCTCCATCTCCAAAGCACGGACATGATCTCCATCATCACCAGCATTGCGTCAAGGTCCGTGGCGCCGCTTCATGGTTGTCCATCATCACTAGCAACTATTACAACTACTTGGAACAAAGCTATTACAAGATGAATAGACACGCAGGTCTTAACAGAATTAAAGACAACCATTAGGCTCCTGCCGGTTGCCATATTACAACAAGGATCATTGCATACATCAAATACAATCACAATCACATGATGGCCATATCACATCACAAAACCCCTGCAAAAACAAGTTAGATGCCTCTAATTTTCTTTGCAAGTTTAACGTGGCTTGGGGCTTTCGACTAAGAACGGATCTTACCTACGAAACTGAACCACAACGTTGATACAAGTGCTATCAAGTGCAAAGTGTAAATTTGATCTATACTATGATGGGAGAGACAGACACCCGCAAAGCCACTTGTGCAAAGCAAGTTGCACGTCAAGCTTGGAGCAAGTCTCATGTGCGATGACATGTAATGTTAGCCCGAGCCGCTTCATCCCACCATATCGCAAGATGCAAAGTACACAAATAGCAAAAGACGGCACGAGCACCAACGCCCACAACATCATTGTGTTCTACTCGTGCAACATATCTACGCATAGACAAGGCTCTGATACCACTGATGGGTTCGTAGCATGGAAAACAAAAATTTTCTACCGCAAGAACAAACAAAACCCAGATCTAATCTAGATAAAAGCCAAGATCTAATCTATTAGACATGAGCAACGAGATAGATCGGTACTAACCCTCGTAGAACCAAAAGCGTTACGAGATTAGATCTCGTGGATGATGTAGTCGATCACTTGCCGATCTCAAGATCGTGTGGACGATCCTTTCGGCGCCGCGTTCCGGCAGCGCTTCCGCAGACGGTCACACGTGCGGAGTCGAAGCAGACCTTCCTCTCCCCGTTCCAGCGAGCAGCGGAGGTAGTAGATCTTCTCCACGGAATCCCAGCAGCACGACGGTGTGGTGGTGGTGGTGGAGTAGAGAATTATGTAGGGCTTCGCCTAAGCCGGAGCAGAGCGAAGGAGGAGGAGAGAGGCGGCGGCTAGGGTTTGTTATGGGAGAGGTCTAGGAGGGGGCGCCCCCTCCCTTCTATTTAAAGGAGGGAGGCGCGCCTGGGGAGGGGGAGTCCTAGTAGGACTCCCCTCCTATGGCCGGCGGGTTGGGAAGGGGGGGAGGAGTCCTCCTCCCCCACGAATCCGTGTCTCGCCCCACATGGTTTCCTTTGACCCTTTCTTGGTTTTCAAGCAAACTCCAAGAACTCTTCTAGAACCTTCCAGAACATTCCGAAACCTTCTAGAATCTCCATACAAACACTCCAGAACATTTCCTAACTTAGAAAATGATCCCTAATATATGAATCTCATTCTCCGGACAATTCCAGATCTCCTCGCGATGTCCCGGATCCAATCCGAGACTCCGAACAACATTCGGTCTCCAACGCACATTCCATATCTACTTAAAACAACTTCGAACCTTAAGTGTGTCACCCTATGGTTCGTGAACATGTAGACATGATGGAGACACATCTCCGATCAATAACCATTAGCGGGATCTAGAGATCCATAACAGCTCCCACATACTCAACGATGACTTTGTGATCGATAGAACCATTTAACATACGAAACCAATTCCCTTTGTCACGCGATATGCTACTTATCCGAGGTTTGATCGTCGGTATCTCCATACCTAGTTCTACCTCGTTACTGATAATTACTCTTTACTCGTTCCGTGATATGTCATCACTTGTGACCTAGTCACATGCTTGCAAGCTAACTAGATGACATTCCACCGAGAGGGCCCAGAGCATATCTATCCGTCATATGGATGGACAAATCCCAATCTTGGTCCATGCGCTTCAACACATACTTTCAGAATACCCAATGTCACCTTTATAACCACCCAGTTACAAAGCGGCGTTTGATGTCATCAAAGTACCCATCCGGTGATGGTGATTAACATAACCTCATGGTCAAAGGATTAGGTTACTATGCATTTGAAAAGCTTGTAGCAAAACGAACTTAATGACTTGATCTTATGCTATGCTTACTATGGGTGTGTGTCCATTACATCATTCTCCTAATGACATGATCTTGTTATTAACGACATCCAATGCCTATGATCAGGAAACCATGATCATCAATTAATCAACAAGCTAGTTTAACAAGATGCTTACTAGGGACTCTTTTATGTTTACAAAACACACAAGTATTAATGTTTCCTGTTAATACAATTATAGCATGGGGTGTAAACATTTATCATAAACATAAAGATATAATAATAACTACTTTATTATTGCCTCTTGGGCATATCTCCAACAGGCTGAAGAGCTATTTTGTAGGAAGCGTCGGAGGAAGGAGAAAGCTCTGGTGCTAGTGAAGAGGAAGGAAGAGATCTTGACCCCTTATATCCTTCGCCTATGCCAAGATTCGTGTAAGCTAAACAGTAACCGTGCCATGTGTCGTGGAAGGACCTGGGTAACCTCCTCGCGATGATTATGCTGCCTCGATCTCCACGCACGCATTAAAACGATGCCTTGGTTCCGTGAAAGGCGGACCCACCAACGTTCGTGCTGATAGGAATGTCTGTCATTGACGTGACTTGACCTTGACTGATGTCAGGTTATGTCAGAGACCAAGTTCCGGCTTAGTTTGAATTTCAAGCTGGACATCTGAATATTGTACACATAGGTCCGACTCGCTTTGAGATGCAAATCCTATCCTTTCCTTTGAAGTTTCAGGAACCCTTCAAGAATCTACAAGTCGAAGATGGATCGAGCTAGACGATGATGAAATCCGACTCTGGATCTTGGAGGCTTTCGGAGGCTGCTATTGAGGATATACTTTTCGGGTGTCCTCACTGTGCCTCACTGACTAGGGTGGCCCACTTTGGGTTAGAGTTTTGCTTCACGGGTGGCCTAGTCAGGGAGAAGAGACGGAGTCTAGTCCGGCTACGGGAAGGCCCAGAAGACTTACCGACATAGGCCTGTTATGTTACTTGTAGTTCAAGATGTACTCTGTAACCGACTCTTAGTAGTAGACGGATAGGTCTTTCCTATAAACCCTAGGCCGTATATCTATATAAGCCGTCCTAGGATAAGCCTTTAGGGCACCCCACAATAGTCTACAATCTCAACTCGCACAGGCGAAACCCTTGAAACCCATATTTCGGCTCTGCCGTATTACTAGATTGCTAGCAGGAGTAGGATCCGTCCAAAGCCGGCGGATTCGAAACTGGGTAAACTTGTGTGCTCACCATCCTGGAATACCGTACGTCTCACACCCCTCTCTTCCAAACGCCTCGAGGAACCCCTCATGGCGTACTTGTCATCAATCCGACGACAATCCACGAGTAGGCTGTTCTACGACATGATTGGCCATGCTTACCGTCCGCTTGCTCTGGACAAACTGGCAATACCACGCGCTCCCACCTGCCAGTGTCATGTGTTACATGGGCCCACCTGCCAGTTTCATGTCCCATTTACTTCTCTTCTTTCCCCATGAAGCATCTTTCCCCACCTGCATGCAAATGGCACAAACACAATTTTTTCTCCCCCCACCCGCCCGTCCACCGCCGGACAACTGCCCTCCCCACCGCCCTTCGCCGGATTCGACGCACCGTGGCCTGGATTCGTCGGGATATAACCGGATCCTCGAGGCCAAGCACCTTCCGGCATGACTACACGCCATTGCAACTCCCCGGACAAGCTCGCAGGAGCGCCGTCGCGAGCACCCGCATCGGCACCAGCCCTTAGACCCACACCAGCACCTTCCCATATCGACGCCACCGAAAAAAGGTGAGGAAGAGATAAGCTCCAGGGTTCTTTATAGCATTTTTGGTTAAAGCTCGTCAATTTTCTAATCCAGATAATTCTTCGTAGCAAGTGAAGAAGAGAGAAGCTCCATGGTCCGAGGATGACGACAATGAATTGTACTATGCTTGGCATCATCAAACAATTGTTCGAGCCGACTAGCCTTTCCAACAATTTTGGGAAGAAATACATGCCGATTTCAATGAAAGAACTAGTGGAGATGCAAGGTCCAATAGTATCGATTATGAATAGGTGGACTTTGCTAGTAATGCGCTCCAATGCGGGAAATCTATGAATAAATGGAGCTTGCAAGTATGAATAATGGTGTATGAACATTGAGATTCTCTCTTATTCATCTTGTTAAGTTAAGCAGTTCATTTTGTCTAGGTCTAAAAATTTAAGCCACAAACTGTGTTTCTGTATTTTGTGCAACAAATGCCACGAATGTTGGTGTTACCTGCAATTTTCTCTACACATTCTACACATTCACATGCTCCTAGGGATAATTAAATACAATGAGGTTATAATACTACTACTAGTATCATCCTACACATTCGTGTGCTCGCAGGGGTCGTACGCTGGTGTGCATGTCCGTTGTCCGTAATTAGTGTGTGTGCACAGGTGCAGGCACGTGCCCATGCCAGTTTGATGAAACACGGTTGCGGTTGCTGTGTGCATGCCGTCATCTCATTTCCAGATGCTTCGCTTGGATTTCCCAGGTGTTTTTTTAAATGTGTGTCTCTGGTGTCGCGTCCTCTGCTAGTTAACGGGACCGAGACCACACAAATGCCATCATCCATGGCCGGCAAGAAGCAGCATGACTCACCGTGGGCTAGTCTCTCTAAGGGACTCGTCCAGAAGATAGGTGACATCTTCCTTTCAACGGATGACTTCAACTACTACGCTGCCTTACGGGCAGTATGCAACGCCTAGCGCGGCTGCACGGGGGAGCGCTTTATGCCAACCAACTGGATTGTTCTGGAGAACTAGTTGTCGGAGGAGTATTCGATAGATGACACTATGATCACATTGCTGATGAGAACTGGCCGCCACCTTGAGAAGAAGATTAGTTGGGTTATTTGCAGGTGCTTTGTTGATATTCATCTGTATATATGTGATCTTTTTTGCATTCACCTCCTATACTATCTGTTTTTCAAGTTCTGTTTCTTCGTCTACTAGTTGGTTTACTTTGATTGAATCTCAGTCTGTTTACCTTTACTGAGTCTATTTATCCTCTTGGAGGTACTTTTATGTGGGTAGCACATCCGGCATCCTCCTGGTGCTTGGACAAAGGGTGCAGATGTATAAGACCTGGTTGTACAATCTGTTCAAGCGCCTAAGGGTAGAGATACTGACCGAGCTGGTGGATTCTATCGCTGTGATGATGTTCTCGTCGTTGATGGTGTTTACGTCAAACAATCATAACACCACTATTCGGTGAGTGGATGAGGACACGGAGGAAGGGAGTCGCCTGGTCTTTGGTGAAGGGTCGTACTCGCCGTATGACTTCGCAGAACTCCGGAGCATGACTTCATACGCTAGTGATGTTTTCGTCACAGGCAAATACGGGTCCGTCCTCTCGACTATGTGTGGTGCTGCTCATGGATATGTCTAGCTGCAGCGCTCCGCACGGACCCTGGAGATGCATCCCACTGGTTCAGGCCCTGTTCCAACTGCCAGTTCCCATAGAATTGTTTTTACCTTGTCGAGTCCGACGGGGAGTTGTTGTTCGTTGCGAGTGGACCGGTTTATGGCAGCAGGCCAATTTCTTACCGGGTTGATACCCAGAACTGTGTCCTTCAGCCGGTTAGAGGCATCGGAAGTCGTGCTCTCTTCGTTGTTGACAATTGGTGCGCCTGCGTCGACAGTGCCAGGGTACCCATGGTGCATGCAGGCAGCATATACTATGCGGACCTATCCAAGATTAGATCTTACAACTTTGAGGCTCTTGCGTGGGAAGAAGAGCCAAGGGTTGTACATGGGTATGGAGTAGGAGGATTATGGATCAATTACCATCCTTTCAAACTCGATCAATTGCTGTATTGCAGAATTTTTGAGCATTCTGAGCTACATATGGTGCCGCCTTATGGTGAGGATGGTACCACCCACTATGATTACTACGATGGCTATCCGTCAGATTGATGGATCGTGTGGGTCTTCTCCTGATGTATTCTCTTTAGGTCATCTCTTTGTGTGTTCAGTTTGTTGAGTGAATGTCTATGAATTATGCAAGTTCTATGGTGCCCGTGTAATACAATGGATGTTCTCCCCCTTTCCAGAAGATCGTGTGTTGTACCTCTTACAATTTCACTGTTTTTTCATGTACGTGTAGTAATTCCAATAGATGCTCGGTTTGTAACAGTCCTCAAAAAACTTACAACTGTGAATTACAGTAGATTATTACAATCCTCAGTAAACTAGACAGTAATAAAATGAAGCATAAAATTTTCACTCGCACTAAATACAACCAAAATTGCAACCAGCCTAAACAATATCTAAACAGATCACACGTACTGTAAACAGTGGTAACTCACCCGCTTGTAGCCTGAACTTCTTCTGCCTTGGTAGTAGGATCTTCCATCCTCCGTGCTGCTCAGCTTGTCGGTGGCGGAGGCGGGCTAGACCCTCGCAACAGTGGCTACGACATATGGCATTGGAGCTCGAGATCAGCGAATGGGCGAAGCAACTTGGCGCCGGAAGTCAAATGTCTGAAGGGATCGTTCTTCATAGAGGGTGGATTTCGATGCCACTGGTGCTAGGGTTCATGCGAAAGGAGGGAGTGGATTTGTGAATTTGGTTAACGCACCAAGCCCCTTAGTTCCTCGATTTTCCTAAGAGGTTGCCGTGTTGGCGCTCGCATCGCAGACAGATTACTAACATGTGGGTCCCGACCATCTAATTCACGAGGCAGTTTAAAGGAATGTTTGAATTTGGTAGGGCTGAGATGAGTTTGTCTCAAGATGGCCCCTCTCGATAGTTGGCAGCCCAACTTTGTGAAACGCGGCAATTACAGGCAAGTTGGGCCTCGCGATGAACTCGCCTAGGAACTTGGGGGCCGCAAACGAACAAGCCCCATACCAAGGGTATTAGCTGGAGCTCCACGCCTGGTGCATGTGGCTTATCCACAAATCTTTGAAAGGCGTTGCACCTCTCGACTGTGCTCTTGGCATCGCGCATCACGGTTGGCCAATAGAAACCAGCCCGTAGCACAGACGAGGGCGCGACTACCGGCGTGATGTCCACAGGGAGAATATCATTTTGTGGCCCGAAAGTTGGGGTGTACAGGCAACGTGGTACCCAAGTTCCCTGAAATCAGCTGGGATGACCACAGTTGGTGTGCCAAATACTCAGAGGGTCTTTTTCGGCACGAATTCAACTTTACGTTTCAATACAAAAATTCAGGCTAACGGGCGTCAAGTTGGGCCCCCCTGTCAGTTCTCGCCGTTATGTCGCTCCCGTCGCTTAGGCGGGGTGGCTGTCACGTAGGCTTGTAGCGTTGACACTGTGGATAGGACAACACCCCTTACCTAGTGTATTGACGTGACAAAACAGGGCCCATGTATCGGCGTTATAATTATTTTTTGTTTACTCAGAAGCTGGAATGGCCACTGTCACGCGTCTCTCCTTGGACTTCCGTCCCAATTGTTAACCCCTACCATAAAAGCGCATTGACTGTTCCACCGTTCCACTGCCTCGCAGAAACCACTCTTCTTCTTCCTGTCATCTACTATCTTCTTCTCGTCTTCTCCTTGCCGCCATGGAAGGTCTACGCACTCTATAAATATGAGGCCACAGCGCTCGCTTTCGCCATCGCCTCGGCCTCTTTGCAGTCCATCTCCACCCACCCCTTTAGCCATCGCCTCTCCACCGCGCCGTCGTCTTGCCTCCCCTCCCTCTCCAATCTCCACCGCGCCGCCATGGAGGTGCCCATGCTCAACCACTACGAGGCGGTGATGTTTGCGTACTACGGCATCCTCGCACCGCCGCGCGCGACCGTGCCCGCCGGATTTCGCATCAGCAAGGCGGGTGTGCTGGTGGCTCCGCTCCTCAACCCCCGCAGATACGAGATGGAGTGCGTCATCGTGGAGCGTCGCCGCCAACTTCCCGCGTGCATGAGGGCGTTGCCCCGGTACGCGACGGCCATCGAGTACTGGCCCCGGCTATTCAAGAAGGAGCGGAAGGCCAAGCTTGGCAACCATATCGTGGACGGGCGCCTGGTGCACCCGGATCGCCACAACCAAGAAGGGCGGGAGATGTTCTGGTCCGTCCCTGGACGGACCATCTACACCGCCATCGACGCCGCTAGCCGCACAGAGGAGCTCCGTCTCCCGAACAATGCCGAAATCGTGGAGATTTCGTCCGACGATGACGAGGAAGCCGACGACTCGGAGGACAGCGGCAGTGGAAGTGTTGTCGACTAGGAAAATTTGTAAAGTCGCATCTTTGTATGGAAAAATTTGTGGTCGAATAATAAAATGTATCAATTTAGATCTTTGTCTCGATTAATTTGTGAAATATTTTTTCAAAAATACTGATCAATTCAATTTCTACCTGAATTAATTTCTGCCCCAAATTAATTTACATTAATTGTCCTGGACTGCTGACCGTCGCGGGGTTTTTGGTCCCAGTTCATGGCATGGTCCCGATTATGGAAACGAACCGAGACCAATGGAATTTGGGCGCTGGACCAAAGACCCTCTTTCTACCAAGTGCTAGAGACAAGCTTCACTACCCATGACAACAAGAAGATAGACGTTGTCTACACCAACGAGGAGGAGACAGTGGTGCGTGTCCTGAGGATGTACGAGGGTTGGCTTGGGATAGACGAGGACAAGTTTGTGGGATTGGACCTCAAGTACACCCTAGAGCACCCATATGAAGGGAGTGAAGTCGTTGTCGTTCAACTGGCCATGCGGAAACACGTCCTCGTCTACCACCTCTCCCGGTTTGTAGATCTGCTCTCTATAGCTAACCGCTTTTAGGGTTTCCTCCTCTTGTTCTTTATCCACTTGCTCATCTTGCAACTACTGGATTTTATTTAGGACCAAATAAATTAGGGTTTGCCTATGTCTCAATCGACTGAGATTTTCTTTAGTCTCAATCACCTAAGAAAAGTGCAACCGTAGTTAAAAAAATGTGCAACTCGTTCAGTCGACTGAGAAATAGCAAAACCGAATAAATTATGACAATACAATGTTGAGAGTCTTGATCTTGCATTTACTAAACTTTTCAAAATTATATTGAGATGATGATCTTGCATTGACAAAATATTTGTAGTTACAAATTTTGGTGATGACAAACTACATACTTTCAGGACTGACAGGAAATGTCCGGCGCTGCGCCAGTTCCTTGAAAAAAAAAGGAATTGTTTTCTGCACTGTCGACACAACAACTGATTTTGCGAAATTGTATCAAGAGGAAATTATAATTCCTGCGCACAACTGGATCAATATTCGGTGTCTTGTCAAGATCCTAGGGGCAGGAAGAAGGATGGAATGGCATCACTCGCAACTAGAATCCTCGATGAGTCGTATGTCACAATGAAGGAAGATTTCTCTACGGATATGCACGATTTCTGGAATGAGTGGCCGTTGTCTGATATAAACCTGAAGTATGCAGCCATAGATGCTTACGTGACCTACCAGCTGTACAAGAAGATCCATTTTTTTCAACGTTACCTCGTGTTTTGCCCTATTTGCAAGAGGAAATACGAGCTTAGGGGAGCCCTTTATAGAAAATGCCGAATAGCTGAGTTTGAAGTTGAATATGCAAAGAAATTGGCTGCATCTGAAGCAGCTGACAGAGAGGCTGCAGAAGCAGCTAAAGAGAGCTTGCAGCTGAAGAAGCAGCTGACAGAGAGGCTGCAGCTGAAGCGGCAAACAGAGATGCGGCATCTTCTAGCGGAAACAATCAGGCCTGTGATGCACCGCTAATTGTTCCGTAGGACGCTGAAGATAGGAAAGCCAAGTCAGATGCCATTTGGGACAAAGCATTTCGTTAGATGTGGAGTACCTGTAATGATGGCAAGCGCGTCAAGTGGTCTGATGAGGAGTGAATTAAATTTTACTTGTAAGTGTTATGTTTATGTTTTTTGGAACTCAGTTAGCTTGCCAAGATGTCTAGCGCATCAAGTGATACTAGTAAAATAAATTTAATCCTCGTTGTATTATGTTTATGTATGTGTCTTGTAGCTTGTCAAGATGGTAGCTTCTTAACTGGCAGTTTGAAACAGTGCCCTTTTCCTCGCTCGCTAAACATATATGTTTCATTTTGCCCAAATTGGTAGCAAATCTAGAGAAGATTCTCACTTCGATATTTCGTTCCCTTTTGGACCTCCTTTTGCCTCCGAACAGGTAGCAAATCTAGAGCAGCAAATCACACCAGGCAGAATACATTCATTCAGAAAACAAAACAAATGTAGATATAGCTGTGCGCAGCTAAATAGGATATAGCGATAGAAAGTAGGTTGCTTAACGAGGTTCGATGCATTCAGCCAGAAATAGGATATAGCTAGAAAGGAGCTGCTGGGCAGCAGGGGCAGCCGCCGCACCTGCAGGCACATCCTGCAAGCGCCCGCACCTCCGCCATATCCCTCTGGTGCTTCTGCCACTTCTTGCTGCCCAGTTTCTTGGACTTGGGGGCCTTGGGCTTGATTGTAGGCATGCGACCCTCTTTGATGGCCACCCGCTGGAGGTTTCGGAGGTGAATGCAGAGAGCACGGTGTTCAGCGATGTAGGTGTTGATGTTCACGGGCTCGGGCTTGCCGCTTTTGTGGATGCCGAACCCCGTGGCCTCTGCATGCTTCAGTAAGGTGTTCAAGACGGTGCCGCCGGTGGCGCGACTCGTCAAGCAGTAGACCCCCCCTTGCGGAAGGGGCAGCTGTAGGGGTCCCTAAGGAAGCTGTCGTACTTGCCGGCCTACAGCCTCCTCAGCACCCGACGAGCCTTGGTGTGAATGGACTCCTCATCGCTGCAGACGTTGCTGCTAGAAACCTATTGGAAGAAAGGGAAAATGGGGGAGTAGATGGTGTAAGAAGATCGAGCAATCGAAATGCGAACAAGCGAATCCTAATAAACCAAGATCTAGCATCCAACGATGGGAACGGTGTTGGATAATTAGGCACAATTTCTATTAATTCCAGAATATTAAACATGACAATACCAGCTAAATTTTAAATAAATTAGCCAATTATTTCTAACAAACGGTAGAAGAACCAGGGGAGGGGAGCAAACCCAAGTTACCTCCGACCATAGGTCGTCGATGCTGGTGTCGTAGGGGTTCAGCAGAGCGATGTACTTATTTGGATCGTAGGTGCCCAAGAAGTGCGTGATCTGCTTGTGACCGGCAGAGGCCTCCTCGCCGGCGGGGGGCTCCTCTTCGGCGTCTCCGTCGGTAGCTGGGACGGGGGCCTGGACGGGAACGGCGGCTGCCATCGATGCCTCCACTGGGGCCTAGACAGGGACAGCGGCTGCTTTCAACGCGTCGAGGGGGACCGGCAAGGAGACGGGGGCCTCCTCGCCAGCGGCCACGGAGGCGACGATGGCCACCTTATCCTCCTCGGCCATCGCCGGCGCGGACAAGGTATTCTCGGGAGTTTGCGGATGCTGGTGGGATAGTGGAGAGGGTTGCGTGGGGATAGTGAGAGAGAGTGGGAGTGGGTGTGCGAAGAGGGGCTCTATAGCTAAGGTGGATAGAAGCAAGGCATGTTTCATTGCACCACCGTGCAACACGCCGCGCAGTTGACTGCACCGTGCACCACGACACGCGCACGGTACGTCACGTTTTTTCCCGGGCCATGCATGGCAGTTCTGGATTGAGCCGCATGCAAAGGACGCACACACAATTTCTATGTACGAAGTTTGACACGGCCCTAAAATTGGCGATTGAGAGCCGCTACGTAAAAATGGGTTATGTCTTATTAAAATCAAGTGGCAATAAATTGCAGCTGTCCATCGATGACCGTGCACTCGATGACGCATGCGTTGTGGCGTAGTAGTAGCAGTAGTAGGCTTTTCAGACTTGATTAAACATGACATGACCGCTCGACGACTTCTTCCATGGACGGCATCGTGTTCCTTCTTGTAGAAGTCTTGCTGAGGGAGACGTCCGTGCTGTCTCGCCCTGTACTGTGATGGGCACGATGTGTGCAACGATCATAGTTGGATCGCACAGAATCAACGGCTAGTGCGCACGATCCGCGTGACAACTGTGATAACCAATCAGGGAGTAGCAAACAGGGTGAGCACAGATTTGTGCTTCTACGAAAGATAGAGAGGTAGGGGGCAAAACTGAGCAGTACCACATAAAACCAAGGGCGATACTGAGTAGTATAAAAATGGAAAGTGAGTGTCTTGCATAATGAAATACATCGTGGCATACATCAAATTATGCCAAGATAGATCCACAAGAGTTCATTGGATGTGTGTTCTTCTCATAAACCGCTCATAAACCACGTAAGGATCCACTAGAGTCATTGGATGTGTGTTCTTCTCACAAACCACATATCACCAGTGTCATTGCATGTGTGTTCTTCCCACAGACCACACATGGATCCACTGGTGTCATTGCATGTGTGTTCTTCTTACAAACCACACATGGATCCACCAGTGTCATCGCATGTCTGATCTTTTCATGAACCACGACTAGAGTCATTGCATGTGTGTTCTTCCCACAGACCACACATGGATCCACCAGTGTCATTGCATGTGCCTTCTTCCCATGGACCACACATGGATCCACAGGTGTCATTGCATGTCTGCTCTTTTCATGAACCACAGCCAGAGTCATTGGATGTGTGTTCTTCTCACAAACCACATATCACCAGTGTCATTGCATGTGTGTTCTTCCCAAAGACCACACATGGATCCACCAGTGTCATTGCATGTGTGTTCTTCTCACAAACCATATCATGAACCACACCCAGTGTCATTGCATGTGTGTTCTTCCCAAAGACCACACATGGATCCACCAGTGTCATTGCATGTGTGTTCTTCTCACAAACCATATCATGAACCACACCAGTGTCATTGCATGTGTGTTCTTCTCACATACCACACATGGATCCACCAGTGTCATTGCATGTGTGTTCTTCTCACAGACCATATCATGAACCACAGCCAGTGTCATTGCATGTGTGTTCTTCCCATGAACCACACATGGATCCACCGGTGTCATTGCATGTCCGCTCTTCTCATTAACCACAGCTAGAGTCATTGCATGTTTGTTCTTTTCACAAACCACATATCACCAGAGTCATTGCATGTGTGTTCTTCCCATGAACCACACATAGATCCACCGGTGTCATTGCATGTCTGCTCTTCTCATAAACCACACATGGATCCACCCAGTGTCATCGCATGTGTGTTCTTCCCATGAACCACACATGGATCCACCACTGTCATTGCATGTCTGCTCTTTTCATGAACCACATCTAGAGTCATTGGATGTGTGTTCTTCTCATAGACCACATATCACCAGTGTCATTGCATGTGTGTTCTTCCCAAAGACCACACATGGATCCACCAGTGTCATTGCATGTGTGTTCTTCTCACAAACCATATCATGAACCACACCCAGTGTCATTGCATGTGTGTTCTTCTCACAGACCAGACATGGATCCACCAGTGTCATTGCATGTGTGTTCTTCTCACAGACCATATCATGAACCACACCCAGTGTCATGGCATGTGTGTTCTTCCCGTGAACCACACATGGATCCACCGGTGTCATTGCATGTCAGCTCTTTTCATTAACCACAACTAGAGTCATTGCATGTGTGTTCTTCCCACAGACCACACATAGATCCACCGGTGTCATTGCATGTGTGTTCTTCCCATGAACCACACATGGATCCACCAATGTCATTGCATGTGTGTTCTTCCCACAAACCACACATGGATCCACCGGTGTCGTTGCATGTGTGTTCTTCCCATGAACCACACATGGATCCACCAATGTCATTGTATGTCTGCTCTTCCCATAAACCACAACTAGAGTCATCGCATGCGTGCTCGTTTCAGAAACCACAGCTAGAGTCATTGCATGTGTGTTCTTCTTACAAACCATATCATGAACCACACCCAGTGTCATTGCATGTGTGTTCTTCTCACAAACCACACATGGATCCACCGGTGTCATTGCATGTCTGCTCTTCTCATTAACCACAGCTAGAGTCATTGCATGTCTATTCTTTTGACAAACCACATATCACCAGAGTCCTTGCATGTGTGTTCTTCCCATGAACCACACATGGATCCACCGGTGTCATTGCATGTGTGTTCTTCTCACAAACCACACATGGATCCACCCGGTGTCATCGCATGTGTGTTCTTCCCATGAACCACACATGGATCCACCAGTGTCATTGCATGTCTACTCTATTCATGAACCACAGCTAGAGTCATTGGATGTGTGTTCTTCTCATAGACCACATATCACCAGTGTCATTGCATGTGTGTTCTTCCCAAAGACCACACATGGATCCACCAGTGTCATTGCATGTGTGTTCTTCTCACAAACCATATCATGAACCACACCCAGTGTCATTGCATGTGTGTTCTTCTCATAGACCACACAGGGATCCACCAGTGTCATTGCATGTGTGTTCTTCTCACAAACCATATCATGAACCACACGCAGTGTCATTGCATGTGTGTTCTTCCCATGAACCACACATGGATCCACCAGTGTCATTGCATGTCAGCTCTTCCCACAGACCACACATGGATCCACCAGTGTCATTGCATGTGTGTTCTTCCCATGAACCACACATGGATCCACCACTGTCATTCCATGTCTGCTCTTTTCATGAACGACATCTAGAGTCATTGGATGTGTGTTCTTCTCACAGACCACATATCACCAGTGTCATTGCATGTGTGTTCTTCCCAAAGACCACAAATGGATCCACCAGTGTGATTGCATGTGTGTTCTACTCACAAACCACACATGGATCCACCAGTGTCATTGCATGTCTGCTCTTCTCATTAACCACAGCTAGAGTCATTGCATGTTTGTTCTTTTCACAAACCTCATATCACCAGAGTCATTGCATGTGTGTTCTTCCCATGAACCACACATGGATCCATCGGTGTCATTGCATGTCTGCTCTTCTCATGAACCACACCTGGATCCACCCAGAGTCATCGCATGTGTGTTCTTCCCATGAACCACACATGGATCCACCAGTGTCATTGCATGTCTGCTCTTTTCATGAACCATACCTAGAGTCATTGCATGTGTGTTCTTCTCACAAACCATATCATGAACCACACCCAGTGTCATTGCATGTGTGTTCTTCTCATAGACCACAGATGGATCCACCAGTGTCATTGCATGTGTGTTCTTCTCACAGACCATATCATGAACCACAGCCAGTGTCATTGCATGTGTGTTCTTCCCATGAACCACACATGGATCCACCGGTGTCATTGCATGTCCGCTCTTCTCATTAACCATAGCTAGAGTCATTGCATGTTTGTTCTTTTCACAAACCACATATCACCAGAGTCATTGCATGTGTGTTCTTCCCATGAACCACACATGGATCCACCAGTGTCATTGCATGTCTGCTCTTCTCATGAACCACACATGGAACCACCCAGTGTCATCACATGTGTGTTCTTCCCATGAACCACACATGGATCCACCAGTGTCATTGCATGTCTGCTCTTTTCATGAACCACAGCTAGAGTCATTGGATGTGTGTTCTTCTCATAGACCACATATCACCAGTGTCATTGCATGTGTGTTCTTCCCAAAGACCACACATGGATCCACCAGTGTCATTGCATGTGTGTTCTTCTCACAGACCATATCATGAACCACAACCAGTGTCATGGCATGTGTGTTCTTCCCATGAACCACACATGGATCCACCGGTGTCATTGCATGTCAGCTCTTTTCGTTAACCACAACTAGAGTCATTGCATGTGTGTTCTTCCCACGGACCACACATAGATCCACCGGTGTCCTTGCATGTGTGTTCTTCCCATGAACCACACATGGATCCACCAGTGTCATTGTATGTCCGCTCTTCCCATAAACCACAGCAAGAGTCATCGCATGCGTGCTCGTTTCAGAAACCACAGCTAGAGTCATTGCATGTGTGTTCTTCTTACAAACCATACCATGAACCACACCCAGTGTCATTGCATGTGTGTTCTTCTCACAAACCACACATGGATCCACCGGTGTCATTGCATGTCTGCTCTTGTCATTAACCACAGCTAGAGTCATTCCATGTCTGTTCTTTTGACAAACCACATATCACCAGAGTCATTGCATGTGTGTTCTTCCCATGAACCATACATGGATCCACCGGTGTCATTGCATGTGTGTTCTTCTCACAAACCACACATGGATCCACCCAGTGTCATCGCATGTGTGTTCTTCCCATGAACCACACATGGATCCACCAGTGTCATTGCATGTCTACTCTATTCATGAACCACAGCTAGAGTCATTGGATGTGTGTTCTTCTCGTAGACCACATATCACCAGTGTAATTGCATATGTGTTCTTCCCAAAGACCACACATGGATCCACCAGTGTTATTGCATGTGTGTTCTTCTCACAAACCATATCATGAACCACACCCAGTGTCATTGCATGTGTGTTCTTCTCACAGACCACACATGGATCCACCAATGTCATTGCATGTGTGTTCTTCTCACAAACCATATCATGAACCACACGCAGTGTCATTGCATGTGTGTTCTTCCCATGAACCACACATGGATCCACCAGTGTCATTGCATGTCTTCTCTTCCCACAGACCACACATGGATCCACCAGAGTCATTGCATGTGTGTTCTTCCCATGAAATACACATGGATCCACCAGTGTCATTGCATGTGTGCTCTTCTCATGAACCACACATGGATCCACCCAGTGTCATCGCATGTGTGTTCTTCCCATGAACCACACATGGAGCCACCAGTGTCATTGCATGTCTGCTCTTTTCATGAACCACAGCCAGAGTCATTGGATGTGTGTTCTTCTCACAGACCACTTATCACCAGTGTCATTGCATGTGTGTTCTTCCCAAAGACCACACATGGATCCACCAGTGTCATTGCATGTGTGTTCTTCTCACAAACCATATCATGAACCACACCCAGTTTCATTGCATGTGTGTTCTTCTCACAGACCACACATGGATCCACCAGTGTCATTGCATGTGTGTTCTTCTCACAGACCATATCATGAACCACACCCAGTGTCATTGCATGTGTGTTCTTCCCATGAACCACACATGGATCCACCGGTGTCATTGCATGTCAGCTCTTTTCATTAAACACAGCTAGAGTCATTGCATGTGTGTTCTTCCCACAAAACACACATGGATCCACCAGTGTCATTGCATGTGTGTTCTTCCTACAGACCACACATGGATCCACCGGTGTCGTTGCATGTGCGTTCTTCCCATGAACCACACATGGATCCACCAGTATCATTGTATGTCTACTCTTCCCATGAACCACAGCTAGAGTCATCGCATCCGTGCTCTTTTCACAAACCACAGCTATAGTCATTGCATGTGTGTTCTTCTTACAAACCATATCATGAACCACACCCAGTGTCATTGTATGTGTGTTCTTCTCACAAACCACACATGGATCCACCGATGTCATTGCATGTCTCCTCTTCTCATTAACCACAGCTAGAGTCATTGCATGTCTGTTCTTTTCACAAACCACATATCACCAGAGTCATTGCATGTGTGTTCTTCCCATGAACCACACATGGATCCACCGGTGTCATTGCATGTGTGTTGTTCTCACAAACCACACATGGATCCACCCAGTGTCATTGCATGTGTGTTCTTCCCATGAACCACACATGGATCTACCAGTGTCATTGCATGTCTGCTCTTTTCATGAACCACAGCTAGAGTCATTGGATGTGTGTTCTTCTCACATACCACATATCACCAGTGTCATTGCATGTGTGTTCTTCCCAAAGACCACACATGGATCCACCAGTGTCATTGCATGTATGTTCTAATCACAAACCATATCATGAACCACACCCATTGTCATTGCATGTGTGTTCTTCTCACAGACCACACATGGATCCACCAGTGTCATTGCATGTGTGTTCTTCTCACAAACTGTATCATGAACCACACCCAGTGTCATTCCATGTGTGTTCTTCCCATGAACCACACATGGATTCGCCAGTGTCATTGCATGTCTGCTCTTTTCATTAACCACAGCTAGAGTCATTGCATGTGTGTTCTTCTCACAAACCACGTATCACCGGTGTCTATGCATGTGTGTTCTTCCCATGAACCACACATGGATCCACCAGTGTCATTGCATGTGTGTTCTTCCCAAAGACCACACATGGATCCACCGGTGTCATTGCATGTCTACTCTTCTCATTAACCACATCTAGAGTCATTGCATGTCTATTCTTTTCACAAACCACATATCACCAGAGTCATTGCATGTGTGTTCTTCCCATGAACCACACCCAGTGTCATTGCATCTGTGTTCTTCTGATTAACCCCACATGGATCCACCGGTGTCATTGCATGTGTGCTCTTTTCATTAACCACAACTAGAGTCATTGCATGTGTGCTCTTTTCACAAACCACATATCACCAGAGTCATTGCATGTGTGTTCTTCTCATAGACCACATATCACCTGTGTCATTGCATGTGTGTTCTTCCCAAAGACCACACATGGATCCAAAAGTGTCATTGTATGTGTGTTCTTCCCACATACCACAAATGGATCCACCGGTGTCATTGCATGTGTGTTCTTCCCATGAACGACACATGGATCCACCAGTGTCATTGCACGTGTGTTCTTCCCACAGACCACACATGGATCCACCGGTGTCGTTGCATGTGTGTTCTTCCCGTGAACCACACATGGATCCACCAGTGTCATTGTATGTCTGCTCTTCCCATGAACCACAGCTAGAGTCATCGCATGCGTGCTCTTTTCACAAACCACAGTAGTGTCATTGCATGTGTGTTCTTCTTACAGACCATATCATGAACCACACCTAGTGTCATTGCTTGTGTGTTCTTCTCACAAACCACACATGGATCCACCGGTGTCATTGCATGTCTGCTCTTGTCATTAACCACAGCTAGAGTCATTCCATGTCTGTTCTTTTGACAAACCACATATCACCAGAGTCATTGCATGTGTGTTCTTCCCATGAACCATACATGGATCCACCGGTGTCATTGCATGTGTGTTCTTCTCACAAACCACACATGGATCCACCCAGTGTCATCGCATGTGTGTTCTTCCCATGAACCACACATGGATCCACCAGTGTCATTGCATGTCTACTCTATTCATGAACCACAGCTAGAGTCATTGGATGTGTGTTCTTCTCGTAGACCACATATCACCAGTGTAATTGCATATGTGTTCTTCCCAAAGACCACACATGGATCCACCAGTGTTATTGCATGTGTGTTCTTCTCACAAACCATATCATGAACCACACCCAGTGTCATTGCATGTGTGTTCTTCTCACAGACCACACATGGATCCACCAATGTCATTGCATGTGTGTTCTTCTCACAAACCATATCATGAACCACACGCAGTGTCATTGCATGTGTGTTCTTCCCATGAACCACACATGGATCCACCAGTGTCATTGCATGTCTTCTCTTCCCACAGACCACACATGGATCCACCAGAGTCATTGCATGTGTGTTCTTCCCATGAAATACACATGGATCCACCAGTGTCATTGCATGTCTGCTCTTCTCATGAACCACACATGGATCCACCCAGTGTCATCGCATGTGTGTTCTTCCCATGAACCAGACATGGATCCACCAGTGTCATTGCATGTCTGCTCTTTTCATGAACCACAGCCAGAGTCATTGGATGTGTGTTCTTCTCACAGACCACTTATCACCAGTGTCATTGCATGTGTGTTCTTCCCAAAGACCACACATGGATCCACCAGTGTCATTGCATGTGTGTTCTTCTCACAAACCATATCATGAACCACACCCAGTTTCATTGCATGTGTGTTCTTCTCACAGACCACACATGGATCCACCAGTGTCATTGCATGTGTGTTCTTCTCACAGACCATATCATGAACCACACCCAGTGTCATTGCATGTGTGTTCTTCCCATGAACCACACATGGATCCACCGGTGTCATTGCATGTCAGCTCTTTTCATTAAACACAGCTAGAGTCATTGCATGTGTGTTCTTCCCACAAAACACACATGGATCCACCAGTGTCATTGCATGTGTGTTCTTCCTACAGACCACACATGGATCCACCGGTGTCGTTGCATGTGCGTTCTTCCCATGAACCACACATGGATCCACCAGTATCATTGTATGTCTACTCTTCCCATGAACCACAGCTAGAGTCATCGCATCCGTGCTCTTTTCACAAACCACAGCTATAGTCATTGCATGTGTGTTCTTCTTACAAACCATATCATGAACCACACCCAGTGTCATTGTATGTGTGTTCTTCTCACAAACCACACATGGATCCACCGATGTCATTGCATGTCTCCTCTTCTCATTAACCACAGCTAGAGTCATTGCATGTCTGTTCTTTTCACAAACAACATATCACCAGAGTCATTGCATGTGTGTTCTTCCCATGAACCACACATGGATCCACCGGTGTCATTGCATGTGTGTTCTTCTCACAAACCACACATGGATCCACCCAGTGTCATTGCATGTGTGTTCTTCCCATGAACCACACATGGATCTACCAGTGTCATTGCATGTCTGCTCTTTTCATGAACCACAGCTAGAGTCATTGGATGTGTGTTCTTCTCACATACCACATATCACCAGTGTCATTGCATGTGTGTTCTTCCCAAAGACCACACATGGATCCACCAGTGTCATTGCATGTATGTTCTAATCACAAACCATATCATGAACCACACCCATTGTCATTGCATGTGTGTTCTTCTCACAGACCACACATGGATCCACCAGTGTCATTGCATGTGTGTTCTTCTCACAAACTGTATCATGAACCACACCCAGTGTCATTCCATGTGTGTTCTTCCCATGAACCACACATGGATTCGCCAGTGTCATTGCATGTCTGCTCTTTTCATTAACCACAGCTAGAGTCATTGCATGTGTGTTCTTCTCACAAACCACGTATCACCGGTGTCTATGCATGTGTGTTCTTCCCATGAACCACACATGGATCCACCAGTGTCATTGCATGTGTGTTCTTCCCAAAGACCACACATGGATCCACCGGTGTCATTGCATGTCTACTCTTCTCATTAACCACATCTAGAGTCATTGCATGTCTATTCTTTTCACAAACCACATATCACCAGAGTCATTGCATGTGTGTTCTTCCCATGAACCACACCCAGTGTCATTGCATCTGTGTTCTTCTGATTAACCCCACATGGATCCACCGGTGTCATTGCATGTGTGCTCTTTTCATTAACCACAACTAGAGTCATTGCATGTGTGCTCTTTTCACAAACCACATATCACCAGAGTCATTGCATGTGTGTTCTTCTCATAGACCACATATCACCTGTGTCATTGCATGTGTGTTCTTCCCAAAGACCACACATGGATCCAAAAGTGTCATTGTATGTGTGTTCTTCCCACATACCACAAATGGATCCACCGGTGTCATTGCATGTGTGTTCTTCCCATGAACGACACATGGATCCACCAGTGTCATTGCACGTGTGTTCTTCCCACAGACCACACATGGATCCACCGGTGTCGTTGCATGTGTGTTCTTCCCGTGAACCACACATGGATCCACCAGTGTCATTGTATGTCTGCTCTTCCCATGAACCACAGCTAGAGTCATCGCATGCGTGCTCTTTTCACAAACCACAGTAGTGTCATTGCATGTGTGTTCTTCTTACAGACCATATCATGAACCACACCTAGTGTCATTGCTTGTGTGTTCTTCTCACAAACCACACATGGATCCACCAGTGTCATTGCATGTCTGCTCTTCTCATTAACCACAGCTAGAGTCATTGCATGTCTGTTCTTTTCACAAACCACATATCACCAGAGTCATTGCATGTGTGTTCTTCCCATGAACCACACATGGATCCACCGGTGTCATTGCATGTGTGTTCTTCTCACAAACCACACATGGATCCACCCAGTGTCATCGCATGTGTGTTCTTCCCATGAACGACACATGGATCCACTAGTGTCATTGCATGTCTGCTCTTTTCATGAACCACAGCTAGAGTCATTGGATGTGTGTTCTTCTCACAGACCACATATCACCAGTGTCATTGCATGTGTGTTCTTCCAAAGACCACAAATGGATCCACCAGTGTCATTGCATGTGTGTTCTTCTCACAAACCATATCATGAACCACACCCAGTGTCATTGCATGTGTGTTCTTCTCACAGACCACACATGCATCCACCAGTGTCATTGCATGTGTGTTCTTCTCACAAACCATATCATGAACCACACCAAGTGTCATTGCATGCATGTTCTTCCCATGAACCACACATGGATCCACCAGTGTCATTGCATGTGTGCTCTTCCCACAGACCACACATGGATCCACCCAGTGTCATCACATGTGTGTTCTTCCCATGAACCACACATGGATCCAACAGTGTCATTGCATGTCTGCTCTTTTCATGAACCATAGCTAGAGTCATTGGATGTGTGTTGTTCTCACAGACCACACATCACCAGTGTCATTGCATGTGTGTTCTTCAAAAAGACCACACATGGATCCACCAGTGTCATTGCATGTGTGTTCTTCTCACAAACCACACATGGATCCACCGGTGTCATTGCATGTCTGCTCTTCTCATTAACCACAACTAGAGTCATTGCATGTCTGTTCTTTTCACAAACCACATATCACCAGAGTCATTGCATGTGTGTTCTTACCATGAACCACACATGGATCCACCGGTGTCATTGCATGTCTGCTCTTCTCATGAACCACACATGGATCCACCCAGTCTCATCGCATGTGTGTTCTTCCCATGAACCACACATGGATCCACTAGTGTCATTGCATGTCTGGTCTTTTCATGAATCACAGCTAGAGTCATTGGATGTGTGTTCTTCTCACATACCACATATCACTAGTGTCATTGCATGCGTGTTCTTCCCAAAGACCACAAATGGATCCACCAGTGTCATTGCATGTGTGTTCTTCTCACAAACCATATCATGAACCACAACCAGTGTCATTGCATGTGTGTTCTTCTCACATACCACACATGGATCCACCAGTGTCATTGCATGTGTGTTCTTCTCACACACCATATCATGAACCACACCAAGTGTCATTGCATGCGTGTTCTTCCCATGAACCACACATGGATCCACCAGTGTCATTGCATGTGTGCTCTTCCCACAGACCACACATGGATCCACCAGTGTCATTGCATGTGTGTTCTTCCCATGAACCACACATGGATCCAACAGTGTCATTGGATGTCTGCTCTTTTCATGAACCATAGCCAGAGTCATTGGATGTGTGTTCTTCTCACAGACCACATATCACCAGTGTCATTGCGTGTGTGTTCTTCAAAAATACCACACATGGATCCACCAGTGTCATTGCATGTGTGTTCTTCTCAGAAACCATATCATGAACCACACCCAGTGTCATTGCATGTGTGTTCTTCCCATGAACCACACATGGATCCACCGGTGTCATTGCATGTCTGATCTTTTCATTAACCACAGCTAGAGTCATTGCATGTGTGTTCTTCTCACAAACCACGTATCACCGGTGTCTATGCATGTGTGTTCTTCCCATGAACCACACATGGATCCACCAGTGTCATTGCATGTGTGTTCTTCCCACAGACCACACATGGATCCACCGGTGTCATTGCATGTCTGCTCTTCTCATTAACCACAACTAGAGTCATTGCATGTCTGTTCTTTTCACAAACCACATATCACCAGAGTCATTGCATGTGTGTTCTTCCCATGAACCACACCCAGTGTCATTGCATGTGTGTTCTTCTCATTAAACCCACATGGATCGACCGTTGTCATTGCATGTCTGCTCTTTTCATTAACCACAGCTAGAGTCATTGCATGTGTGCTCTTTTCACAAACCACATATCACCAGAGTCATTGCATGTGTGTTCTTCTCACAGACCACATATCACCTGTGTCATTGCATGTGTGTTCTTCCCAAAGACCACACATGGATCCACCAATGTCATTGCATGTGTGTTCTTTCCACGGACCACACATGGAACCACTGGTGTCATTGCATGTGTGTTCTTCCCATGAACCACACATGGATCCACCAGTGTCATTGTATGTCTGCTCTTCCCATGAACCACAGCTAGAGTCATCGCATGCGTGCTCTTTTCATGAACCACATATCACCGGAGTCATTGCATGTGTGTTCTTCCCAAAGTCCACACATGGATCCACCAGTGTCATTGCATGTGTGTTCTTCTCAAAACCATATCATGAATCACACCCAGTGTCATTGCATGTGTGTTCTTCCCATGAACCACACATGGATCCACCAGTGTCATTGCATGTCTGGTCTTCCCACAGACAACACATGGATCCACCAAGTGTCATCGCATGTGTGTTCTTCCCATGTACCACACATGGATCCACCGGTGTCATTGCATGTCTTCTCTTTTCATTAACCACAGCTAGAGTCATTGCATGTGTGTTCTTCTCACAGACCACATATCACCAGTGTCATTGCATGTGTGTTCTTCCCATGAACCACACATGGATCCACCAGAGTCATTGCATGTGTGTTCTTCCCACAGACCACACATGGATCCACCGGTGTGGTTGCATGTGTGTTCTTCCCATGAACCACACATGGATCCACAAGTGTCATTATATGTCTGCTCTTCCCATGAACCACAGCTAGAGTCATCGCATGCGTGCTCTTGTCACAAACCACAACTAGAGTCATTGGATGTGTGTTCTTCTCACAGACCACATATCACTAGTGTCATTGCATGTGTTCTTCCCAAAGACCACACATGGATCCACCAGTGTCATTGCATGTGTGTTCTTCTCACAAACCATATCATGAACCACACCCAGTGTGTAACTACCTCGGTGAATTACGCTCCTAGTTACAAGCCTGGATGAGCGGAAATGGTTAAAATAGTACGGTGGGGCCCAAATGCCACTCACAGGTAGACCTTTCGGCCATCCTAACCATTTCCAAACATCGGGACAAGAACGGGCGGCGTAATCGGCAGGCGAAGGGATCAACTACATACACAAATGAGTTTGTATGCAAGCCACCATACAACAGTCCTCAGAGCCATTCCATCTAAAAGAAATAGAAATATTGCAACGCCATACGGCAAGATCCAAATATCCTAGCTAGATATAATAGTTTAGGATATCTCCTCATACATCAAACATCAGAGTATCAGGCAGAAGCGGAAGACAAGATCCGAGTACGGATAACAAGCAAATCGGCATAAGATGCCCCATAAATAAACACATCCCGCCCACAGATCTCACGGATCCCCGTTCCCGGAATCTCTACACCGAATGATCGTTGCCAACATTGTCCGTCTCCTCCACCCAGTATCCATCTTGCGAGCTTACCTGTTCATCTGAATCAAATAATTTATCGTGTGAGACCCTAGGGGTACTCAGCAAGTCTTTATGCCTCTAAAGGGGACACAACCTGGGGTGACGCAATTGTAGCAAAAGATAATACCTAACAATTCTATAGATACTCGCTAACCATCCGCCTAACCATGGATAGACGGATGTCCATGAATTAATAACAACAGTTATAACAGTAATATTAACAGGTCCATCCTCCTCCTCGCTTACCGACGAGGAAGCGGACGAACAACCCCCCATCCGTTGGCAGTTTTATTATCCATTCCATGAGAGTTGCACTATTTACTAGTCAGGTACTTAGTCAAATTAAAAGCGGTACTTTAGTTATACTTGTCTATGATTGAGAAACTGTGCTCCAAGTCGTCCATAACCGCGGACACGGCTTTCAGAAAGTTTTACCCTGCAGGGGTGCACAAATAGCAACACACACTCGATCAACCTCGGAAAAACCAAATCAAAACCCAACGAGGCATTCACGACAAAGCGATCACAGGATTCAGAAATATTTCAGGGGGCCACCCCATTAAGCTACCCGCAACGAAGTTGGCCGGCTCCGAGACGGACTCAAGGTTTGCGTCAATGGCTGTAAACGACTGGGAACCCGAAAGTGTGACTGGGCTTGTCGATACCGAGAAAACACTCCGCTGACCTAAACAGTACAGGTGCATCCTCGCACAATCTTAAATAAAGCAGTAAAGCATGGCATAAGTACAGAATAGTAATAAAGCCCCAAACTACTTTGTGGCCCCAAGAAATAAGAATGAATCAAGCTCTGGCTCAGGGGAGTTCATAAGCCTCCCGGATGTGGATAGCGCGAATATTCAAGGAACATGAATCAAGTACTCGGGGTCCTACGGGACACAAGTGAGCATGAAAAACCAAATAGCAGATATTGCTCACCGGTGCCACTTTCATTAGTTATCCCATTACTACTCAGGTTAAGTTGTTTAGGTACCTCGTTATCCATCAGACACTCACAAACCCTACACATGCTGTTCTACGACCCGCATGGCTCAAACAACTCCTGTAGTAATGGCTCATGGGATGGAGGAACAAGCTTCGGTGGGGTTTAAAAGTAAAGGCTATGCAATACTTGGGATTCAATTTAATGCAATCGCGACTCAATGATGCAAGAATAAGATAGAGGCAATAGGTACTATATGTATGCAAGCATGTGGTAGTGCTTGCCTGGCAGCTCAGTTGAAGCGAGAGAAGGATCTGGGTAGTGCTCCTGGGTTTCTTGATATATCCCCTGCTCAGCGTCTATTCGAAGAAGAACCAAACAAACAAGGGCCAACATAAATAAAGTGCACAAGCATATGAATAAAATGCGACAAGCAAACAATCATGCCATGATGAATGATGCACAAATTGCATGGCAATAAAGTAGCATGGCATGGGTGAGGTGTGGAATACAAGAAATAAGCATTTTATTGGGTTTTAGTCACATTTTAACCTCATAAAAGTTGCCGTATACTTTATATTTATATGATGCATGCTGCAATTCAAAACAAGGAATGCATAGATAGAACGGGCTCGTCGCGCTGATCGATTTAGACATATTCTTTGTCAAATTTGGAGTTATAAAACAAAAGTTATTAATTAATTAAGAAAAGGGCATTTTATTTGTAATTTTAATCAACTCGAAATTTAAAGTGTTCAAAATATATTTTGGAGGGCATATTTGAATTCCTCATAATTTTCTGATTCAAAAACATATATTATTTGTATTATTTGGAATTATATTTCAAAAGTTATCTAAATACAGATTTGAATTTGAAATTTAAAACAAAATTTGAAAAGTTTAAATTAAACAGAAAAGAACAGAAACTTTTGTTACTCAGCCTGTTACAGACCCAATCGCTGACGGGTGGGCCAGCTGCGGTCTGTGACAACACGCGGACAGAAAAGCTCTCCTCACCACGTCGCTTCCTAGCCGCAGATGATGACAGCTGGGTCCGGTGGCTACGGGCCCACGTGACAGCGACTAACCTGTAGTGACTGACAAGCAGGGACGCGATGGAGTGCGGGTTAGGGTTCTGGAAAACAAGGGTGCTTTTCTGCAAAACTCCCGCGGAGGCAGACAGGTGGGACCGAGCGGAGCGCGGGTTAAGGAATCAAAAAGGCGGGGGGAGGGGAAGTGCAAAGTAGCAGCTGCTACTGTACTTCTTCTCTGACTCTGTCGACAAGTTTGTGCTCGACAGGGCGGGACTCGGTGCAGGGTTCGAACCCGCGACCTCGCGTGCGCGCGCGGCGGCGGTTACCGCTGCGGTGGCCTGGCGTTGTTGCTGGCGAACGGCTGCGCGGCCAGAAATCACTACCGCGGCACGACGGCGAGGACGCGACCGCGAGCGCACCAGCGCAGAGAGAGCTCAACGAAATGACTAGCGCGTACAGGGGAGGATCGACCAGAGGGGGGGTGTCCAGGAGGTTCAGAGGCTCACCGCAGGGACGGCGATGGTGTCAGATCGAGCCGGGAAGCAGGGGATCGTCGACGAGGCTCGTGGACGGCGGCTAGGGTTTGGCGTCGGGCTCGTCGGTGAACTTCGGCTCTGGTCCTTCTCCTCCTCCGCGAAAGGTACAGGCGGCCTCCTAGGAGTCTCCTCGACCTTCCTCGACAACCACCGATCCTCGCCACCGGCTGCAAGAGGGAGAACGATGGAGACCGACGGATCGCCGGCGATGGGGTAGATGGTGGCGGTGGAGAAGAGAGGGGAGAGGGCGAGGCCCTGGGGCAGATCTGGGAGGGCAGAGGAGAGCCGTGAGATGGTGGTGGATAGCAGAGGGAGAGGGGATGGTGCCGTGGGGAAGGTGGAGGAAAAAGGTGGTCTCGGCCACCTTTTTCTTCTCCCTCTCCTCACGTGCTCGGGTAGGGCTCGGTCTAGGGCTGGTCCAGGCAGGGCAGGGCGGGTAGGGATGGCAGGCCAGGCTCGGGTGGGGCCGAGCTGCAGCGAGAGAGAAGGGAGAGAGATAGAGGGGGAAACTCGGGTTGGAGCTAGGTTAGAGGAATGGGGGTGGCTCGGGTTAGGGCTTTAGGGTTGGGGTAGGCTTCGGCCTGGGGGGGTTAGGTAGCTAGGTGGGGCCAGCTAGGTGAGAGAGGAGAGAGGCCGAGAGAGAGGGTGGGAACTAGGGTTAGCTAGAGAGGGGGCTCGGGTTAGGTTAGATGGTGCTCATGGTAGAGAGAGAAAGAGAGAGAGAGGGGGCTAGGTGGAGTGGTTTTCTTTGACAAGATCAAGCAAGAACAAACCAAGATCAAACAAGAGCTAGTCAAAAGAGAGGATGAGATAAAAGGTGGTGAGGGTTTAGAGAGAGAGGTTAGGGTTTGGAGATAGAAAAAGAGAGAGGGGTAAGAGAGATTAGGGTTTAGAAGAACTAGGCTAGGAGAGAAAAGAGAGAAAGAAAAGAATAAGCCTCATATGATCATGCATAAGAGTTTTATTTAAAAGAAAATATATGGGTGAGATAAAGAGGTGATGGGATGGATGGAGATGGGTGTAGGGTTTTGACATGATCCAACAAGATCAAGCATGAAGAGGGGTAGAGAGAGATATGGGGGATGATCCACTCAAAGATTCAAATAAAATCCAAAAGACTAGAATGTGGTGGTACTTGCATGGCCCATGCAAAATATTTAATGCCATGTTTATTCTTGTGAAAACAATAATATTCACATGGCATTATTCCTCTGCATTCCCAAAAGTGGAATAAAGCCAAGCAAAAGGATTTAAAGGAAAGTTCCAGATGGAGTAGATAGAGATGATCACATTTGATTATAATTGGGACTTGCTAGTGTGTATATTCCACTAGATGTTTGATAGTCCCAAAAATATCCCCACATGAGCATAAATCCATAATAATCCATATGAAAGATAGGAAAAGGAGCACTACTCATAATGCATGCAAGGTGGCTCCACATATCCATAATGTGAAAACAACATGATGCTAATATGAGAGCATGTGGAAATAGAATTGGATCCATCCCAACCACATGAACTAGAGGTAAAACCCAATAAAGTGCAAAGCTCATATTTAGTTGGATGGTGGAATATATGGGGTGGTGACAAAGAAAGGTGGTGGAGTAGATTAAAAGATATGCCCCCAACCCAACTTGGGCATTTACACAATATATCAATAACCAAATACAATATCAAGAGGCAAAATACAATTTACAATGCATATGAGAGAAGAACCAAAACAAAAGGGTTTTTATATGATGCTCAAATGCAAGGTGGCATGATGACATGAGCATGATAAAGTTATGATGCAACAATTGTATGTAGGAAGTAGCATTTATATAAACTAGGCTAGTAGCATTGCAATTGTTAGACAATTGGGATGCTACAACTCTCCCCCACTAAACAAGAATCTCGCCCCGAGATTCCTAGGAAAAAGAAAACAACACAAGGAGAGGCAGGTGTTCGAACGAAGGTGACCCTCACGTTCCCAAGTTGATGAACAACGGAATGGTGCGACCACTACACCTTGCAAAACTTGTTAGACTTGTTGCGAGTCTTGCGTTTTGCTTGAGAAACAACGGGTTAGAAGAGTGGAAGGATTGTCGTGAGACAATAAGGATAGGATGGACATAGCTCCGGTTTTCTCAAGAAACATGATAAAAGAATATAACTACTTGTGAAAGAAGGACAAGATGATGTATCATGGATAAAGAAAGACACATCATTAAGATTAAAGATTTATAGATACAAGAGCAGATAAATCTTGTCTTGCTAGAAGAAAAAGAGCTACTTTGGAGAAGTTATGCACTACTATGAAAGTAGCATTGTACCTTCCCTCAGATTTAGGAAAAGAAGTTTGGAGAACAATATTGCCTTCAAACAAAAGAGTTCCTTGAGTTCAACAGAAAGATTTAGTTAGACATCGTCGGATTAGATTCTTCTTGCGCCGGTAAGACCCAAAGGATCACGCAATTGAGGTGCGCGGATATAACTTCAGAGACGGATGTGAAGCCAGATCATGGTGGAATCCCGAGAAGCAAAGAATATGGAGGATCTGGAGTTTATTGTAGAGATACTTATTGCTTTCTTTAGCCTTGAGGCTAACGCAATAGATTTGCGGCTGATGGCATCAACCATAACTGTCTTTACCACAGAAAAAGAATTGATGAAACAAAGAGAGAGATAGTTTCCTTTCATCTTGTTTGTGGATGTCGAGCATCGGTAGAAAGATGAGGTCCGAAAAGAGTTTGCGTTTGTTTCCACTAGATAATTGAAGATTTTGCTCCATCTAGAATAGACAGACCACCAACAAGAGCTAATTGATTACTTTCTTCGAGAGGGCACTCCGGAAAAACAAAGACGGAAGTAAAAGTATCAAGGGATAAAGGCCACTTCTAACTTCCGTGGAATGAGTGAAATCACATTAATTCACCAATTCAATGTACAAGAGCGAATGATAAGAGTAGTGGTATGGTAGCTACTCCATCCCGCACTCAAAGCATTACTCCGCACATGAATAAGAAAACCATGCAACCCAACTACCGAAACAGACTGAAGGTATTGACAAAAACTCATGGAACTTCGTTAGAAAACAAGGATAGATGCAAACGATTTGCCGGATTCATAGATAGATAAAGATGATGATGTTTTCGTCATGTCGGAAGTACCAAGCCACCGGAAAGATATGAAGGAAGATTACGGAGAACAACTGCAAGATTCAACAGCTACAGAAAAGATAGCACCAACTTGAACGGAAGGAATACAAGATCTAGAAGGTCTCCATGGCCTCCGGTGGATTGCGCATAGACGATAGAGCGAGAGGGTTTCAAGAGATTACTTGACGAGACTGAGGTGAAAGAAACTCCATGTTCTTCTTGAAATGATTGAGAAAGATTTAGCAGTCTTGAGGAAAATCTTTAGCGGAACGACGATGATAACTCGCCAACAAGGAAAACTCCGGGTTTGATTGAAGATGGAAGCTGGAATTAACAATGGACTTGCTGATTCCAGAATTGAAGCGATCTATTTAGCAGAAGGACGTGGCCGAGATAGGTGACTTCAAAAAGTCAGAATTCTTGAGAGAAAAAGTCAGAATTTGCACACAGGCAGTGCTCACGAAGCTTGAGAGAAAGAGACACAGATGATCTTCCATGTCCTTCCATTGATATCGAATAGGCAAGCATATTATCAACATATACCACCATGGATTAACAGGATATTCCTAGAATATCAAGTTCAAGAGGCGGGAGAAACGAACAAATGCTCGAAACACTTTCTGAGCTCAACGCTCTTAGAAAGATCAATATTAAGAGCACGGGTTCGTGTTGAAGAAGATGCACTGGAAGAATAGGTTATCTGGTCCTTCGGAAGAAAAAGAGATATCACCTGGTTCACATTGTCGATCGGATCACCGGTTACAAAGATAAAGAGATATTGGATAAAGAAAAGATGATAGATCATACCTTAAGCAAAGCTATCAGAGACGAAAAGATGCAATTCCCTCGTCTCAAAGAGAATTTTGCAGATATGGAGTTCAAAAAGATGTGCAGCATGATGGACAGATGATAGACCGCCGTAGTGCTTTGAGAAACTCCGGATTGCCAAAGATGCTTGAATATGCATAGATATGATCACGGTGTACTCAAAATCACAGGAGATAACCGTCACCATTTGGAGGATAGTGTTGATAGCATTTTCCAGATTCCACTCATGATAAGTGTCATATAGCTATGCCGAGAACCAAATTACAATCACCAGCATCGGATCGACACATGTTATGTAATTAGCCCAAGAGAATTGGAGATGAAATAAAACTCCAGGATTAAGCGCCGGTGACAAAAGAATGAGTTAGCATGGACATGCTGATAAAAGGGAGGTAGATAATGTTTCACACACGACTGAAAAGGAGTGTGGAAGCACAGATGTATCAAAGAAATTTTTTCCGCATTTTTCGGCATTAAAATACCAATAGATGCGCAAAATCACTTATCAGGTAGCGATTAGCAACTCCACATTCTGTGAAAACATGCTGGAAGGAAGAACACCCTTAAGAAGATGGCACCAGTTAACAAGGAGTCAGATAGATCGCGCCGGTTTGCAAAAGCCTGTCGGTATGGAATGTACCAACAGTTGATAACCAAAAGGCAGATAGAGATAACAAATTGGATGCAACAGATAGACAAGGAATCACACACACACACACACACACTTTCTATGGTACTACGGAAACCCAGAACACGTGAATCCTAGTTTGAATTTTAAGAAGAGGATTGAAAACGTTACACTTCCTTACCAGAAAAGGGTGGGTGGTTGGTAAGAAGAAAAGTGGAAGCAGTCCTACTCTCATGTTTTGTTTTTCCCTAGTATACATAGCTACCAAAATATTTGCTAGACTGACAACGACCATTTGGCTGAGACCCTGAAGGGCGGGATGGCTCTGATACCAATTGTAACTACCTCGGTGAATTACGCTCCTAGTTACAAGCCTGGATGAGCGGAAATGGTTAAAATAGTACGGTGGGGCCCAAATGCCACTCACAGGTAGACCTTTCGGCCTTCCTAACCATTTCCAAACATCAGGACAAGAACGGGCGGCGTAATCGGCAGGCGAAGGGATCAACTACATACACAAATGAGTATGTATGCAAGCCACCATACAACAGTCCTCAGAGCCATTCCATCTAAAAGAAATAGAAATATTGCAACGCCATACGACAAGATCCAAATATCCTAGCTAGATATAATAGTTTAGGATATCTCCTCATACATCAAACATCAGAGTATCAGGCGGAAGCGGAAGACAAGATCTGAGTACGGATAAGAAGCAAATCGGCATAAGATGCCCCATAAATAAACACATCCCTCCCACAGATCTCACGGATCCCCGTTCCCGGAATCTCTACACCGAATGATCGTTGCCAACATCGTCCGTCTCCTCCACCCAGTATCCATCTTGCGAGCTTACCTATTCATCTAAATCAAATAATTTATCGTGTGAGACCCTAGGGGTACTCAGCAAGTCTTTATGCCTCTAAAGGGGACACAACCTGGGGTGACGCAATTGCAGCAAAAGATAATACCTAACAATTCTATAGATACTGGCTAACCATCCGCCTAACCATAGATAGACGGATGTCCGTGAATTAATAACAACAGTTATAACAGTAATATTAACAGGTCCATCCTCCTCCTCGCTTACCGACGAGGAAGCGGACGAACAACCCCCCATCCGTTGGCAGTTTTATTATCCATTCCATGAGAGTTGCACTATTTACTAGTCAGGTACTTAGTCAAATTAAAAGCGGTACTTTAGTTATACTTGTCTATGATCGAGAAACTGTGCTCCAAGTCGTCCATAACCGCGGACACGGCTTTCAGAAAGCTTTACCCTGCAGGGGTGCACAAATAGCAACACACACTCGATCAACCTCGGAAAAACCAAATCAAAACCCAACGAGGCATTCACGACAAAGCGATCACAGGATTCAGAAATATTTCAGGGGGCCACCCCATTAAGCTACCCGCAACGAAGTTGGCCGGCTCCGAGACGGACTCAAGGTTTGCGTCAATGGCTGTAAACGACTGGGAACCCGAAAGTGTGACTGGGCTTGTCGATACCGCAAAAACACTCCGCTGACCTAAACAGTACAGGTGCATCCTCGCACAATCTTAAATAAAGCAGTAAAGCATGGAATAAGTACAGAATAGTAATAAAGCCCCAAACTACTTTGTGGCCCCAAGAAATAAGAATGAATCAAGCTCTGGCTCAGGGGGGTTCATAAGCCTCCCGGATGTGGATAGCGCGAATATTCAAGGAACAGGAATCAAGTACTCGGGGTCCTACGGGACACAAGTGAGCATGAAAAACCAAATAGCAGATATTGCTCACGGGTGCCACTTTCATTAGTTATCCCATTACTACTCAGGTTAAGTTGTTTAGGTACCTCGTTATCCATCAGACACTCACAAACCCTACACATGCTGTTCTACGACCCGCATGGCTCAAACAACTCCTGTAGTAATGGCTCATGGGATGGAGGAACAAGCTTCGGTGGGGTTTAAAAGTAAAGGCTATGCAATACTTGGGATTCAATTTAATGCAATCGCGACTCAATGATGCAAGAATAAGATAGAGGCAATAGGTACTATATGTATGCAAGCATGTGGTAGTGCTTGCCTGGCAGCTCAGTTGAAGCGAGAGAAGGATCTGGGTAGTGCTCCTGGGTTTCTTGATATATCCCCTGCTCAGCGTCTATTCGAAGAAGAACCAAACAAACAAGGGCCAACATAAATAAAGTGCACAAGCATATGAATAAAATGCGACAAGCAAACAATCATGCCATGATGAATGATGCACAAATTGCATGGCAATAAAGTAGCATGGCATGGGTGAGGTGTGGAATACAAGAAATAAGCATTTTATTGGGTTTTAGTCATATTTTAACCTCATAAAAGTTGCTGTATACTTTATATTTATATGATGCATGCTGCAATTCAAAACAAGGAATGCATAGATAGAACGGGCTCGTCGCGCTGATCGATTTAGACATATTATTTGTCAAATTTGGAGTTATAAAACAAAAGTTATTAATTAATTAAAAAAAAGGCATTTTATTTGTAATTTTAATCAACTCGAAATTTAAAGTGTTCAAAATATATTTTGGAGGGCATATTTGAATTCCTCATAATTTTCTGATTCAAAAACATATATTATTTGTATTATTTGGAATTATATTTCAAAAGTTATCTAAATACAGATTTGAATTTGAAATTTAAAACAAAATTTGAAAAGTTTAAATTAAACAGAAAAGAACAGAAACTTTTGTTACTCAGCCTGTTACAGACCCAGTCGCTGACGGGTGGGCCAGCTGCGGTCTGTGACAACGCGCGCACAGAAAAGCTCTCCTCACCACGTCGCTTCCTAGCCGCAGAGGATGACAACTGGGTCCGGTGGCTATGGGCCCACGTGACAGCGACTAACCCGCAGTGACTGACAAGCGGGTACACGATGGAGTGCGGGTTAGGGTTCTGGAAAACAGGGGTGCTTTTCTGCAAAACTCCCGCGGAGGCAGACAGGTGGGACCGAGCGGAGCGCGGGTTAAGGAATCAAAAAGGCGGGGGGGGGGGGGGAAGTGCAAAGTAGCAGCTGATACTGTACTTCTTCTCTGACTCTGTCGACAAGTTTGTGCCCGACAGGGCGGGGCTCGGTGCAGGGTTCGAACCCGCGACCTCGCGTGCGCGCGCGGCGGTGGTTACCGCTGCGGTGGCCTGGCGTTGTTGCTGGGGCCAGAAATCACTACCGCGGCACGACAGCGAGGACGCGACCGCGAGCGTGCCAGCGCAGAGAGCGCTCGACGAAATGACTAGCGCGTAGAGGGGAGGATCGGCCAGAGGGGAGGGTGTCCAGGAGGTTCAGAGGCTCACCGCGGGGACGGCGATGGTGTCAGATCGAGCCGGGAAGCAGGGGATCGTCGACGAGGCTCGCGGACGGTGGCTAGGGTTTGGCGTCGAGCTCGTCGGTGAACTTCGGCTCTGGTCCTTCTCCTCCTCCGCGAAAGGTACAGGCGGCCTCCTAGGAGTCTCCTCGACCTTCCTCGACAACCACCGATCCTCGCCACCGGCTGCAAGAGGGAGAACGATGGAGACCGACGGATCGCCGGCGATGGGGTAGATGGTGGCGGTGGAGAAGAGAGGGGAGAGGGCGAGGCCCTGGGGCGGATCTGGGAGGGCAGAGGAGAGCCGTGAGATGGTGGTGGATAGCAGAGGGAGAGGGGATGGTGCCGTGGGGAAGGTGGAGGAAAAAGGTGGTCTCGGCCACCTTTTTCTTCTCCCTCTCCTCACGTGCTCGGGTAGGGCTCGGTCTAGGGCTGGTCCAGGCAGGGCAGGGAAGGTAGGGATGGCAGGCCAGGCTCGGGTGGGGCCGAGCTGCAGCGAGAGAGAAGGGAGAGAGATAGAGGGGGAAACTCGGGTTGGAGCTAGGTTAGAGGAATGGGGGTGGCTCGGGTTAGGGATTTAGGGTTGGGGTAGGCTTCGGCCTGGGGGGGTTAGGTAGCTAGGTGGGGCCAGCTAGGTGAGAGAGGAGAGAGGCCGAGAGAGAGGGTGGGAACTAGGGTTAGCTAGAGAGGGGGCTCGGGTTAGGTTAGATGGTGCTCATGGTAGAGAGAGAAAGAGAGAGATAGGGGGCTAGGTGGAGTGGTTTTCTTTGACAAGATCAAGCAAGAACAAACCAAGATCAAACAAGAGCTAGTCAAAAGAGAGGATGAGATAAAAGGTGGTGAGGGTTTAGAGAGAGAGGTTAGGGTTTGGAGATAGAAAAAGAGAGAGGGGTAAGAGAGATTAGGGTTTAGAAGAACTAGGCTAGGAGAGAAAAGAGAGAAAGAAAAGAATAAGCCTCATATGATCATGCATAAGAGTTTTATTTAAAAGAAAAGATATGGGTGAGATAAAGAGGTGATGGGATGGATGGAGATGGGTGTAGGGTTTTGACATGATCCAACAAGATCAAGCATGAAGAGGGGTAGAGAGAGATATGGGGGATGATCCACTCAATGATTCAAATAAAATCCAAAAGACTAGAATGTGGTGGTACTTGCATGGCCCATGCAAAATATTTAATGCCATGTTTATTCTTGTGAAAACAATAATATTCACATGGCATTATTCCTCTGCATTCCCGAAAGTGGAATAAATCCAAGCAAAAGGATTTAAAGGAAAGTTCCAGATGGAGTAGATGGAGATGATCACATTTGATTATAATTGGGACTTGCTAGTGTGTATATTCCACTAGATGTTTGATAGTCCCAAAAATATCCCCACATGAGCATAAATCCATAATAATCCATATGAAAGCTAGGAAAAGGAGCACTACTCATAATGCATGCAAGGTGGCTCCACGTATCCATAATGTGAAAACAACATGATGCTAATATGAGAGCATGTGGAAATAGAATTGGATCCATCCCAACCACATGAACTAGAGGTAAAACCCAATAAAGTGCAAAGCTCATATTTAGTTGGATGGTGGAATATATGGGGTGGTGACAAAGAAAGGTGGTGGAGTAGATTAAAAGATATGCCCCCAACCCAACTTGGGCATTTACACAATATATCAATAACCAAATACAATATCAAGAGGCAAAATGCAACTTACAATGCATATGAGAGAAGAACCAAAACAAAAGGGTTCTTATATGATGCTCAAATGCAAGGTGGCATGATGACATGAGCATGATAAAGTTATGATGCAACAATTGTATGTAGGAAGTAGCATTTATATAGACTAGGCTAGTAGCATTGCAATTGTTAGACAATTGGGATGCTACACAGTGTCACTGCATGTGTGTTCTTCCCAAAGACCACACATGGATCCACCAGTGTAATTGCATGTGTCTTCTTCTCACAAATCATATCATGAACCACACCTAGTGTCATTGCATGTGTGTTCTTCCCATGAACCACACATGAATCCACTAGTGTCATTGCATGTGTGTTCTTCCCACAGAC
Organism: Avena sativa; assembly: GCA_916181665.1. Taxonomy (NCBI): domain Eukaryota; kingdom Viridiplantae; phylum Streptophyta; class Magnoliopsida; order Poales; family Poaceae; genus Avena; species Avena sativa. Next base: position 368,533,002 of record OV702291.1, on the reverse strand, counting down.
CACACATGGATCCACCAATGTCATTGCATGTGTGTTCTTCGCATGAACCACACATGGATCCACAGCTAGAGTCATTGCATGCGTGCTCTTTTCACAAACCACAGCTAGAGTCATTGGATGTGTGTTCTTCTCACAAACCACATATCACCAGTGTCATTGCATGTGTGTTCTTCCCAAAGACCACACATGGATCCACCAGTGTCATTGCATGTGTGTTCTTCTCACAAACCATATCATGAACCACACCCAGTGTCATTGCATGTGTATTCTTCCCAAAGACCACACATGGATCCACCAGTGTCATTGCATGTGTGTTCTTCTCCCAAACCATATCATGAACTACACCCAGTGTCATTGCATGTGTGTTCTTCTCACAGGCCACACATGGATCCACCACTGTCATTGCATGTGTGTTCTTCTCACAAACCATATCATGAACCACACCCAGTGTCATTGCATGTGTGTTCTTCCCATGAACCACACATGGATCCACCAGCGTCATTGCATGTCTGCTATTTTCATTAACCATAGCTAGAGTCATTGCATGTGTGTTCTTATCACAAACCATGTATCACCGGTGTCTATGCATGTGTGTTCTTCCCATGAACCACACATGGATCCACCAGTGTCATTGCATGTGTGTTCTTCCCACATACCACACATGGATCCACCGGTGTCATTGCATGTCTGCTCTTCTCATTTACCACAACTAGAGTCATTGCATGTCTGTTCTTTTCACAAACCACATATCACCAGAGTCATTGCATGTGTGTTCTTCCCATGAACCACGCCCAGTGTCATTGCATGTGTGTTCTTCTCATTAACCCCACATGGATCGACTGTTGTCATTGCATGTCTGCTCTTTTCATTAACCACAGCTAGAGTCATTGCATGTGTGCTCTTTTCACAAACCACATATCACCAGAGTCATTGCATGTGTGTTCTTCTCACAGACCACATATCACTTGTGTCATTACATGTGTGTTCTTCCCAAAGACCACACATAGATCCACCAATGTCATTGCATGTGTGTTCTTCCCACAGACCACACATGGATCCACTGGTGTCATTGCATGTGTGTTCTTCCCATGAACCACATATGGATCCACCAGTGTCATTGTATGTCTGCTCTTCCCATGATCCACATCTAGAGTCATCGCATGCGTGCTCTTTTCATGAACCACATATCACCGGAGTCATTGCATGTGTGTTCTTCCCAAAGTCCACACATGGATCCACCAGTGTCATTGCATGTGTGTTCTTCTCACAAACCATATCATGAATCACACCCAGTGTCATTGCATGTGTGTTCTTCCCATGAACCACACATGGATCCACCAGTGTCATTGCATGTCTGGTCTTCCCACAGACAACACATGGATCCACCAAGTGTCATCGCATGTGTGTTCTTCCCATGTACCACACATGGATCCACCAGTGTCATTGCATGTGTGTTCTGCTCACAAACCACATATCACCAGTGTCATTGCATGTATGTTCTTCCCATGAACCACACATGGATCCACCAGAGTCATTGCACGTGTGTTCTTCCCACAGACTACACATGGATCCACTGGTGTGGTTGCATGTGTGCTCTTCCCATGAACCACAGCTAGAGTCATCACATGCGTGCTCTTGTCACAAACCACAACTAGTCATTGGATGTGTGTTCTTCTAACAGACCACATATCACCAGTGTCATTGCATGTGTGTTCTTCCCAAAGACCACACATGGATCCACCAGTGTCATTGCATGTGTGTTCTTCTCACAAACCATATCATGAACCACACCCAGTGTCACTGCATGTGTGTTCTTCCCAAAGACCACACATGGATCCACCAGTGTAATTGCATGTGTTTTCTTCTCACAAATCATATCATGAACCACACCTAGTGTCATTGCATGTGTGTTCTTCCCATGAACCACACATGAATCCACCTGTGTCATTGCATGTGTGTTCTTCCTACAGACCACACATGGATCCACCAATGTCATTGCATGTGTGTTCTTCCCATGAACCACACATGGATCCACAGCTAGAGTCATTGCATGCGTGCTCTTTTCACAAATCACAGCTAGACTCATTGGATGTGTGTTCTTCTCACAGACCACATATCACTAGTGTCATTGCATGTGTGTTCTTCCCAAAGACCACACATGGATCTACCAGTGTCATTGCATGTGTGTTCTTCTCACAAACCATATCATGAACCACACCCAGTGTCATTGCATGTGTGTTCTTCTCACCGACCACACATGGATCCACCAGTGTCATTGCATGTGTGTTCTTCCCACAGACCACACATGGATCCACCTAGTGTCATCGCATGTGTGTTCTTCCCATGAACCACACATGGATCCACCAGTGTCATTGCATGCGTGCTCTTTTCATGAACCACAGCTAGAGTCATTGGATGTGTGTTCTTCTCACAGACCACATATCACCAATGTCATTGCATGTGTGTTCTTCCCAAAGACCACAAATGGATCCACCCGTGTCATTGCATGTGTGTTCTTCTCACAAACCATATCATGAACCACACCCAGTGTCATTGCATGTGTGTTCTTCTCACAGACCACACATGGATCCACCAGTGTCATTGCCTGGGTGTTCTTCTCACAAACCATATCATGAACCACACCAAGTGTCATTGCATGCGTATTCTTCCCATGAACCACACATGGATCCAACGGTATGATTGCATGTCTGCTCTTCTCATGAACCACACTTGGATCCACCAAGTGTCATCGCAGGTGTGTTCTTCCCATGAACCACACATGGATCCACCAGTGTCATTGCATGTCTGCTCTTTTCATGAACCACAGCTAGAGTCATTGGATGTGTGTTCTTCTGACAGACCACATATCACCAGTGTCATTGCATGTGTGTTCTTCTCAAAGACCACAAATGGATCCACCAGTGTCATTGCATGTGTGTTCTTCTCACAAACCATATCATGAACCACACCCAGTGTCATTGCATGTGTGTTCTTCTCACAGACCACACATGGATCCACTAGTGTCATTGCCTGTGTGTTCTTCTCACAAACCATATCATGAACCACACCAAGTGTCATTGCATGCGTATTCTTCCCATGAACCACACATGGATCCACCGGTATCATTGCATGTCTGCTCTTCTCATGAACCACACTTGGATCCACCAAGTGTCATCGCAGGTGTGTTCTTCCCATGAACCACACATGGATCCACTAGTGTCATTGCATGTCTGCTCTTTTCATGAACCATAGCTAGAGTCATTGGATGTGTGTTCTTCTCACAGACCACATATCACCAGTGTCATTGCATGTGTGTTCTTCCCAAAGACGACACATGGATCCACTATTGTCATTGCATGTGTGTTCTTCTCACAAACCATATCAGGAACCACACCCAGTGTCATTGTATGGGTGTTCTTCTCACAGACCACACATGGATCCACCAGTGTCATTGCATGTGTGTTCTTCTCACAAACCATATCATGAACCACAGCCAGTGTCATTGCATGTGTGTTCTTCCCATGAACCACACATGGATCCACTGGTGTCACTACATGTCTGCTCTTTTCATTAACCACAGCTAGAGTCATTGCATGTGTGTTCTTCTCACAGACCATATCACGAACCACACCTAGTGTCATTGCATGTGTGTTCTTCTCACATACCACACATGGATCCACCCAGTGTCATTGCATGTGTGTGTTCTTCCCAAAGACCACACATGGATCCACAAGTGTCATTGCATGTGTGTTCTTCTCACAAACCATATCATGAACCACCCTCAGTGTCATTGCATGTGTGTTCATCTCACAGACCACACATGGATCCACCAGTGTCATTGCATGTGTGTTCTTCTCACAAACCATACCATGAACCGCACCCAGTGTCATTGCATGTGTGTTCTTCCCATGAACCACACATGGATCCACCGGTGCATTGCATGTCTGCTCTTTTCATTACCCACAGCTAGAGTCATTGCATGTGTGTTCTTCTCACAAACCACGTATCACCGGTGTCTATGCATGTGTGTTCTCCCCATGAACCACACATGGATCCACCAATGTCATTGCATGTGGGTTCTTCCCACAGACCACACATGGATCCACCGGTGTCGTTGCATGTGTGTTCTTCCCATGATCCACACATGGATCCACTAGTGTCATTGTATGTCTACTCTTCCCATGAACCACAGCTAGAGTCATCACATGCGTGCTCTTTTCACAAACCACAGCTAGAGTCATAGCATGTGTGTTCTTCTTACAAACCATATCATGAACCACACCCAGTGTCATTGCATGTGTGTTCTTCTCACAAACCACACATGGATCCACCGGTGTCATTGCATGTCTGGTCTTCTCATTAACCACAGCTAGAGTCATTGCATGTCTGTTCTTTTCACAAACCACATATCACTAGAGTCATTGCATGTGTGTTCTTCCCATGAACCACACATGGATCCACCGGTGTCATTGCATGTGCGTTCTTCTCACAAACCACACATGGATCCACCCAGTGTCATTGCATGTGTGTTCTTTCCATGAACCACACATGGATCCACCAGTGTCATTGTATGTCTGCTCTTTTCATGAACCACAGCTAGAGTCATTGGATGTGTGTTCTTCTCATAAACCACATATCACTAGTGTCATTACATGTGTGTTCTTCCCAAAGACACACATGGATCCACCAGTGTCATTGCATGTGTGTTCTTCTCACAAACCATATCATGAACCACACCCAGTGTCATTGCATGTGTGTGAAGGGTTTGTAGGATGTAAAACAAAAAAAAATTCTACCGCAAGAACGAACAAAAACCCAGATCTAATCTAGACAAAAGCCAAGATCTAATCTATTTGACATGAGCAACGAGATAGATCGGTACTAACCCTCGTAGATCCGAAAGCGTTACGAGATTAGATCTCGTGGATGATGTAGTCGATCACTTGCCGATCTCAAGATCATGTGGACGATCCTTCCGGCGCCGCATTCCGGCAGCGCTTCCGCAGACGGTCACACGTGCGGAGTCGAAGCAAACCTTCCTCTCCCCGTTCCAGCGAGCAGCGGAGGTAGTAGATCTTCTCCACGGAATCCCAGCAGCACGACGGCGTGGTGGTGGTGGTGGAGATGAGAATTCTGCAGGGCTTCGCCTATGCCTGTGTAGAAGAAAGGTGGAGGAGAGAGGCGGCAGAGATTGGGAGTTGTGAGAGCCAGGGCAAGAGGGGGCGCCCCCTCCCTTCTATTTAAAGGAGGGAGGCGCGCCTGGAGAGGGGGAGTCCTAGTAGGACTCCCCTCCTTGGGCCGGCGGTGGGAAGGGGGGAGGAATCCTCCTTCCCCACGAATCCGTGTCTAGCCCCACTTGGACTCCCTTGATCCTTTCTTGGTTTTCAAGTAAACTCCAAGAAATCCTCTAGAACCTTCCAGAACATTCCGAAACCTTCTAGAATCTCCATACAAACACTCCGGAACATTTCCTAACTTAGAAAATGATTCCCAATATATGAATCTTATTCTCCGGACCATTCTGGATCTCCTCGTGATGTCCCGGATCCATTCCGAGACTCCGAACAACATTCGGTCTCCAACGCAAATTCCATATCTACTTAAAACAACTTCGAACCTTAAGTGTGTCACCCTACGGTTCGTGAATATGCAAACATGATGAAGACACCTCTCCTATCAATAACCATCAGCGGGATCTGGAGATCCATAACGGCTCCCACATACTCAACGATTACTTCATGATCGATAGAACCATTTAACATACGAAACCAATTCCCTTTGTCACGCGATATTCTACTTATCCGAGGTTTGATCGTCGGTATCTCCATACCTAGTTCTACCTCGTTACTGATAAGTACTCTTTACTCGTTCCATGTTGTGTCATCCCTTGTGACCCAGTCACATGCTTGCAAGATATCTAGATGACATTCCACCGAGAGGGCCCAGAGTATATCTATCCGTCATATGGATGGACAAATCCCAATCTTGGTCTATGCGCTTCAACACATACTTTCAGAATACCCAATGACACCTTTATAACCGCCTAGTTACGAAGCGGCGTTTGATGTCATCAAAGTACCCATCCGGTGATGGTGATTAACATAACCTCATGGTCGAAGGATTAGGTTACTATGTATTTCAAAGCTTACAGCAATACGAACTTAATGACTTGATCTTATGCTATGCTTACTATGGGTGTGTGTCCATCAAATCATTCTCTAATGATATAACCTTGTTATTAATGACATCCAATGTCCATGATCAGGAAACCATGATCATCTATTAATCAACAAGCTAGTTTAACAAGAGGCTTACTAGGGACTCTTTTATGTTTACCAAACACACAAGTATTAATGTTTCCGGTTAATACAATTATAGCATGGGATGTAAACATTTATCATAAACATAAAGATATAATAATAACCACTTTATTATTGCCTCTTGGGCATATCTCCAACAGAGTGTTCTTCTCACAGACCACACATGGATCCACCACTATCATTGCATGTGTGTTCTTCTCACAAACCATATCATGAACCACACCCAGTGTCATTACATGTGTGTTCCTCCCATGAACCACACATGGATCCACCAGTGTCATTGCATGTCTGCTCTTTTCATTAACCACAGCTAGAGTCATTGCATGTGTCTTGTTCTCACAAACCACGTATCACCGGTGTCTATGCATGTGTGTTCTTCCCATGAACCACACATGGATCCACCAGTGTCATTGCATATGTGTTCTTCCCACAGACCACACATGGATCCACCGGTGTCATTGCATGTCTGCTCTTCTCATTAACCACAACTAGAGTCATTGCATGTCTGTTCTTTTCACAAACCACATATCACCAGAGTCATTGCATGTGTGTTCTTCCCATGAACCACACCTAGTGTCATTGCATGTGTGTTCTTCTCGTTAACCCCACATGGATCGACCATTGTCATTGCATGTCTGCTCTTTTCATTAACCACAGCTAGAATCATTGCATGTGTGCTCTTTTCACAAACCACATATCACCAGAGTCATTGCATGTGTGTTCTTCTCACAGACCACATATCACCTGTGTCATTGCATGTGTGTTCTTCCCAAAGACCACACATGGATCCACCAATGTCATTGCATGTGTGTTCTTCCCACAGACCACACATGGATCCACTGGTGTCATTGCATGTGTTTTCTTCCCATGAACCACACATGGATCCACCAGTGTCATTGTATGTCTGCTCTTCCCATGAAATACAGTTAGAGTAATCGCATGCGTGCTCTTTTCATGAACCACATACCACCGGAGTCATTGCATGTGTGTTCTTCCCAAAGTCCACACATGGATCCACCAGTGTCATTGCATGTGTGTTCTTCTCACAAACCATATCATGAACCACACCCAGTGTCATTGCATGTGTGTTCTTCCCATGAACCACACATGGATCCACCAGTGTCATTGCATGTTTGCTCTTCCCACAGACAACACATGGATCCACCAAGTGTCATCGCATGTGTGTTCTTCCCATGAACCACACATGGATCCACCGGTGTCATTGCATGTCTTCTCTTTTCATTAACCACAGCTAGAGTCATTGCATGTGTGTTCTTCTCACAGACCACATGTCACCTCTGTCATTGCATGTGTGTTCTTCCCATGAACCACACATGGATCCACCAGTGTCATTGCATGTGTGTTCTTCCCACAGACCACACATGGATCCATCGGTGTGGTTGCATGTGTGTTCTTCCCATGAACCACACATGGATCCACCAGTGTCATTATATGTCTGCTCTTCCCATGAACCACATCTAGAGTCATCGCATGCGTGCTCTTTTCACAAACCACAACTAGAGTCATTGGATGTGTGTTCTTATCACAGACCACATATCACCAGTGTCATTGCATGTGTGTTCTTCCCAAAGACCACACAAGGATCCACCAATGTCATTGCATGTGTGTTCTTCCCAAAGACTACACATGGATCCACCAGTGTAATTGCATGTGTGTTCTTCTCACAAATCATATCATGAACCACACCCAGTGTCATTGCATGTGTGTTCTTCCCATGAACCACACATGAATCCACCAGTGTCATTGCATGTGTGTTCTTCCCACAGACCACACATGGATCCACCAATGTCATTGCATGTGTGTTCTTCCCGTGAACCACACATGGATCCACCAGTGTCATTGCATGTGTGTTCTTCCCACAAACCACACATGGATCCACCAGTGTCATCGCATGTGTGTTTTTCCCATGAACCACACATGGATCCACTAGTGTCATTGCATGTCTGCTATTTTCATTAACCACAACTAGAGTCATTGGATGTGTGTTCTTCTCATAGACCACATATCACCAGTGTCATTGCATGTGTGTTCTTCCCAATGACCACACATGGATCCACCAGTGTCATTGCATGTGTGTTCTTCTCACAAACCATATCATGAACCACACCCAGTGTCATTGCATGTGTGTTCTTCTCACAGACCAGACATGGATCCACCAGTGTCATTGCATGTGTGTTCTTCTCACAGACCATATCATGAACCACACCCAGTGTCATTGCATGTGTGTTCTTCCCATGAACCACACATGGATCCACCGGTGTCATTGCATGTCTGCTCTTCTCATGAACCACAGCTAGAGTCATTGCATGTGTGTTCTTCTCACAAACCACATATCACCAGAGTCATTGCATGTGTGTTCTTCCCACAAACCACATGTCGCCGGTGTCATTGCATGTCTGCTCTTCTCATTAACCACAACTAGATCCACCCGTGTCATTGGATGCATGTTCTTTTCATAAACCGCATATGGATACTAATTAACCTTAGGAGAGCCCTAACCTTAGCGTTAGACCGAGTCTTCTAGAAGGCACGCCCTAACACAGTTGTTCTGCTTGTCGATTGTTACATACCGTCCGATCGGGGCGCTTGGACGATTGGGATGGTTTTTGTGAGATTGATCCGCGAGTAGTCTGTTCTGCGGCATGATTGGCCACGCTTGCTCTGAACAAACTGGCAACACCAGGTGCTCCCCTGTTGCGAGTGTCACGACTCATGAGTTGAGCGGGCCATATCCCAGTGTCACGTCCCCATTACTTCTCTTCCTCCCTGTACTTCTCTTCCTTCCCCTTGAAGCCACATTCCCCACTTCACTCCCATCCTGCCGTAGCTGCAAGCCGACGGTGCCGCCATCCCAATCCCCTCTCCGGCAGCCACCCCCTCCCTCCCCTCTCGCCATGGGTTCAAGGGGAGACGACGAGGAAACGCGTCATGACGATAGGGACGGTGATTTCGATGTGAGTCGTCTCATCTCTATCTCTATCATCCGTGGCCAGTTATCTATTTTTTGAGCCAGATCTACTCCGTTTACTCATGCCCGTATGATGTGTTAGGCCAACCAGACGATGTATGACGTCGACTATCACGGTTTAGCGGATGAAGACAGTCCTTTGCTATGTAAACATGGATATGTGCCTGCTAAATCTGTAGCGTTCGAAGGACGAAACGCAGGCAGGAGGTTTCTACGGTGTCAAGGACATCGTGCAATGATGCGAGGCAGAAGTTGCGGTGTTGTCAAATGGGTAGATCCAGAGTGGCCCAAATCGATGCAGAAAACGCTGGACAAACTATGGGAAATGACTGTTGCGTTGAAAGAATCTGCATTCAGCTCACTTCTTGATAGTGTTGAGATGAAGCTATGGGAACCAGTTGACACGACCAAGCATAAGCGAGATCTCATGGGGGTGGAAGACAAGGTTAGCAAAGTCGAGAAGGAGAGGGACGCGGTGTTGGCCCTGAAGGCTAAAGCAGAGCAAGAACTGACTCAAGCAAGGAAGGATCTTCACCAGGCCAAAGTCCTGCAGTTCACAACTACGAGTATTGACAAGTGAATGAGGAAAGATGCAGAGAAACAATTGAAGCTGTGCAAGGAAGATGCTAAAAGGAAGGAGCAGACGATTCGATCCTTGCTCTCACAGGAAGATGCGCATAAGGCTAAGATTAGAAAGATCAAGGAGATGTGTGTTAACTAGTTCTATTTAGCTTAAGACCCGTGCCTTTTTTAAGTTGTAATAGTTGTACTTGTTGACCTAGCGTTCTGAACTATTGGCCCCGGAGTCCTGGGAGTAAAAAAATTAGTCGCCCGTTAATCTGTCTTAATGCTGCATTACTTCCTTTTGTCTGACCAATGCCCCTTGCATATTCCGCCCGTCGCTTCGTCGTCCTCGTGTACAAATAGGAGGCGCCACAGCTCGTCGCTTCGTCGCCCATCCCCTCGCCCTCTCCAATCTCCACCGCGCCGTACACCCCCTCGCTCCCTCTCTAATCTCCTTCGCGCCGCCATGGAGATGCCCTCGCTGAACTTCTACGAGGCGGTGATGTTCTCGCACTTCGACATCCTCGCGTCGCCGGCCGCGACGGTGCCCCACGGATGGCGCATCAGCTATGCGGGGGTGCCGGTGCCTCTGCTCCTCTTCCCCGGCGGAGCCGTGATGGAGAGCGAAATCGCGGCGTGCCGCCTCCAGATGCCTGCATGGAAGAGGGCGCTGCCCCGGTACGCGGCAGCCAGCCTGTACTGGCCGACGCTATTCAAGAAGGAGAGGAAGGCCAACATTGGCAACCGCATCGTTTACGGGCGCATGGTGCACCGGGATCTCCGCAACTGAGAAGGGCGGGAGAGGTTCTGGTCTGTCCCTGGATGTGAAATCACACCTTTGTTTAGAAGAATTTGTGGTTGAATTAATGAAATGCCTCGATTTAGATCTCTGTCTCGATTAATTTGTCGAAGAATTTATGATTTAGATCAATTTCTGCTTCCATTTAGATCTCTGTCCTGGATTGGGAACGTAACCGTGGACCAAAGACACCTTTTATACTAGTGTATTCTGACACTGGTGGTTTGTTTAAACGTAATCTACGTGGATTGTGCCGCATGCAAATGGCACAACCACAATTTATAAAGTAGAAGCACGTACACCCGGTTACTGGAGATCCGGGAGCTTCACTAGATGCAGGGGATGCAGGACCAGAGAGGCGGTGAGATAGACGGGCTCAAGATTAGGCCAGAAAGTGGTACCCATTTCCTCCTCATCTGGGCATTATCAGTGAGAACATTGCTGTTTATGTTGCCACGTCGTTGTGCAGCATCTGAAATAAGTTGCTGCTTCGTGGAGTGTGGCAGCTTAAATAATTTATTTATGTGCCACTTACATTCCGTCGTATTTGGAGACCTCCTGCCCCTCAACAATCGTGGAACCGGTGGATCATTGTTTTCAGATAGCAGTGGCACAATCACAATTTCGGATTCAATTACTGACTCGGGCGTTTCCAAACCCTAAGTCACGGTACATTTTACTCAGAGAACGTGGGTAGATTGTTTCGCCCAGCAACGTGCCACACACAGAGCGATTAGAATTTAATAGAATTACATATATAGGTTCAAGTTCAACACATTACTATGCATCTTCATTGCCAGCAGCATTCTTCCGCAGCTTGGGTGCCAAGCCTTCACGTCCACTGGCTTCTTCATTTCCTGCCTTCTTCCTCTTCCTCGGTGCCAATTTTCTTAGCTTCACGTACTCTGCATTGTCGGGACAATGGGCACCAGAATCGTGTCCAGCATCATCTTTCCACTCGTTTTTTATTTCTTCGGGCAGCAAAATCACTGACCCGACAGTCATGTTTCTAACCTTGCGGCGCTTCCTGTCAAAGAAACAAGACTGTTGCATAACTGCCTAATATCTATAGAGTAAATAAAACAAAAATTACAATTCAGCACAAACATGCGAACCCCAAGCGACCTTTGCTTACCAAGAGCTAATTGGGTTCGAGCAACCACCCTGTCCAAGAATAGAAGGGCGACTCCTAGTTGCAGCAGCTTCCACAATCAGTACATGACATTTCAGGTCAAACATGGCAGCCGAAGCATACCTTTTCATCAACCCAATTAGCTGACTGCCACACGTTATAGGAACCATGATGCCACGTTCATCCATGAAGCTAAACTTTGCTGTCTGCTTCGGCCATACGCAGAGCAGAAACCATACTAGATATAGTGCAGATCTGTGCAGGCGCTTCTTCCATCGTGAAATAATGGCTTCCATACCACTTGCCATTAGAGTCGTACCTATATAGGACTATCGTAACCAGGTAAGGGGGGTCCGCGCAGATCCCACTTGACAGAAAACTGTGGACAAAATATGTTTGTCAGCGTTGGGCTAACAAACAATTTGAGGTTCAGTAGCCAGCTAGCAGTTGTAATTAGTGCGAATAGCAAAGAGAAGGGTAGCTCACCTGCTTGTAGACAGAACTTCTTCTTTCTTGATAGTAGGATCTGCCATCCTCCGAGCTGCTCGGCTCGTCGGTGGCGGAGGCGGGCTAGAGCCTCACAACGGCGGCTACAGCATGCGCCATTGGAGCTCGGGATCAGCGACTAGGCACAGCAACTGGCCACAACAAATTGGCGCCGGAAGTCAAATGTCCAAAGGGATCGTCCTTCCTGGAGGGTGGATTTCGACGCCGCTGGTGCTAGGGGAAAGCTGGGAATGGATTTGTGAAATTGGTCAACACATCCGATCCACTTAGCTGCTCGATTTGCCTAAGAGGTTGCCGTGTTGGCGCCCGCGTCACGGACAGATGACCGACATGTGGGTCCCGACCGTCTACTTCACGGGGCGGTTTAACAGAATGTTTGAATTTGGCAGGGGTGAGATGAGTTTGCCTCGAAATGGCCCCTCTCAGTAGTTGGCGGCCCAACTTTTCGAAACGCGGTAATTTCAGGCAACTTAGGTACCGCCATGCGCTGGCCTGCGAACTTTGGTACCGCAGATGAACAGGCCCGTCCACAGGTGCCTTTGTGGATATCAAGGAGGATGCTTCTGCCATCGCCGTTGGTGACATACCATTGAAGGACACTAGGGATTCTTTGCTTGTACAACTCGCCGTTGATGATGGTGAAGGCCTTGGAGCATGATGGCTCCAATATTTGCCATCTTCCATTGCATTTAAACATTGTTTTTGGTCAAGCAATTGCCAAGAAACTCTCAATCCTTTCCATTAATGACTAATAATTGCAAAGATATGCAAACAATCTCTTTGAATTATGTTGTGCAGGAAATCATGACTTTTAATGCGAAATAAGGAGTCATAATGAAGGATTTTGAGGAAGTCCACACACCCAAGTAATTGGGAAGCTACACGAGGGCGTCAGCATGCTTAATGACCACTAGTACATGTAGGGCCCGCTCGTACCAGGTGGCGACAACTACGTCTCGTCAAACCCTACAACTTTCATGAAGATGCCTATATATTTTGAGGCTCCAGCCACCGTCCAGAGAGCCTGCATTCTTAGATTACATCACAACACCACCAAAGGAGATCCACACAATTGTTCATCCATTGTTCATCACTTCCACCATCCATCCATCCACTAGCCATATCCATTGCTTTGTACTTTAGATCTCCTTGTGATTTGGCAACCATTGTAAGAATATTTGATTTCAATCTAAGTATTTGTATGATGTTTTCTATCTTGGATCTATTTGTTATGAGTGAGTAGTCCTCACGGGCTACGGGTTGGGGAGAAACCTCGCAGCGATTATGTGCATCTAGATCATGGGAGTATTGTATTTTGTTTGCAATTGAGATTTGTATCTTTTGTTTCTTCGTCTCTTGTCCTTATATGTGGACTTGTAGGTACCCAAGATCCCTTAGATTGATAAAGGCTTGAGGTGAGATACTTGGTTAGTGGCGATCTCATAAGAACCTCAGTGAGAGAAAGGGTAGTACGATCTTCGCTTAGCGCCCCATTCGGGATCAAAAACAACATCACCACTTAAAGCTTTGATCTATGTTTTACACTTAATAATCGTTTGTAACCCGTGGCTTCGGTGTGCACTCGGTTGGATTAAAAGTCTATTGCTATGCCCGCTGCATCACGGGGGCTCAAGATTATTAGGATGTATTGCCCATAAGAGATTATCTCCATTCAAACATTATACATGACTATGCTTATTTTTATCTTTTATCCCATTTGATGTGCAGATGCAGGTGGATCTTCAACCCTAGCCTATCTCCATCCATTGATTCAAACCCATTATAAAGTAAAGTAAATTGGTCCGGTAAACTAAGGTAAAACAAACAAACAAAGTCTTGTAGACGTATCCTTTTTATTTTCCTTATAGCATTGCTTTCTAAGGTTCGATTAGACCTAGGTATTTTAGGGAAAAAAGCTATTATACTACATCCGTGAATCTGAATCGAAGGTATCAACCCTTTTTCTAGCATCGTTGCTAGGGAAGCAATTTTGCTATCCTGGTGAGGTCACTAGAGACCTTGTTTTTTATTTATTATTAGTTGTAGTTTAATTCTTGTTATTAGTTTACTTTCTTGTTATCTATTTGAAAACCCAAAAAAATAGTTACTTATTATTTGTTTTCATTACTTAAAAAATACCAAAAAGATAAGAGCCATGGCTCAAAATAGATTAGGGGAGTATGCTACACCCACTGGTGATTTTATTCGTGCACCCATCACTTAGCCCACAGTTGATGCAAAAACATATGAAATAAAGCCTAACCTTTTAAGTTTGGTTCAACAAAACCAATTTGGGGGATCATCCGCTAAAGATTCGGGTTTGCACTTAATTACTTTTACTGAATTTTGTGACATGATGCGTATTAAGGATGTATATCCAAATGTTGTTAAACTAAGATTGTTTCCTTTCTATCTTAGAGGAAAGGCTAAGGATTGGTTGCTAGCTTTACCAAAGGGCACTATTAACTCTTGGGAGGAATGTACTAATTTATTTATGACCAATTTTTCCCCCCAGCTAAGACTATGCAGCTAAGATCCAACATTACAAGGTTTAGACAAGAAGACCGTGATCCACTAGCGCTTGCGTGGGAAAGGATGAAAGAAGCCATAATGAACTGTCCTAGTCATGGGATGGAAGAGTGGCTTATATTACATTTTTTTATAATGGTCTTAACCCAATGTCTAAGTGTATGCTAGATACTGCAACAGGAGGAACGATCATGGGAAAGCAAGTGAGTGTTGCAAAGAAGTTACTTGATGATATGAAAAACAACCATGCCCAGTGGAATGTGGAAAGAACCTCAAAGAGAGTAAGTTTAATTACCTAGATAAATAATGAAGAGATTACATCTAAGGTAGATGAGTTACTTAGCTTAGTAAAGGGTAAAGAAGATAACCAAGTTAATTCTACCACTACCGATGTTAATCATGTTAATTTTATATCTCCCACTCCTTTTAATCATGCATGGAAAAATAATTATGCTTCTAATGTTCAAAAATATCATGCTAATCCTACATGAGCTCCTTATAATAATTATGATAGTACTAATGGAGCAAATCATGGCAATATCCCATTTGAGAAAACTGTTAGAACATTTATACAAGCTCAAACCGAGCAAAATAATATGCTTATTAAAATCATGGAGAACCATGAAAGTAGTATAGGAAAATTATCTAACGAGGTCATTGCAATTATAAATGATGTGCAGACTCTATAGGAAAGGGCAAATACCATGGAGGCTTAGCTAGGTAAGGTAGCTGAGAGCCAAGCTCTCATACTAGCAAAGTTTGCTGGAAAACCCGAGCCAAATCCGGTAGAAGTCAAGATGATGAGGATGGTAACCAATGAAGAAAAACCTGAAGCGCTGGATTACGGCAACGCGCCAACACCGGAATATACCGTGGAAGATCTATTGAAGATGATCACCGTGAAGAATCTACGTATAGAACAAGGTAATGATGCTATGTACCAACAATTTATACAACAAGTAGCATCTAAAGTTCGCGATTAGAGATGGCGTATAAAAGACTAGCTGATAAGCTTCCCGCTAATATAGATGATATATTTGAGCCCACTATTAAAATTAAGTTGGGAGTCACTGATATATCCGCACTTTGTGATCTTGGTGCGAGCGTCTCAACAATTTCCAAAAGTTTATTCAATAAATTAAACTTGGGTCCATTTGTTACAACTGAATTGAGACTCCATCTAGCTGGTTCGACTTATAAACAAGCTATTGGGATCAACGAAAATATAGTTGTGGAAATTAAAGGTAGTCCCGCTCTTACTGATCTTGTTATTGTGGACATGCCTGAAGATTACATAGCACCTATAGTTCTAGGTAGGCCATTCCTAAGAACTATTAAATCTTTGATTAATTTACATGAAGGGAATGTGAGAATAGGGCTACCATCTACATATCCTTTTATAGTCCACTTCCCTAGGAAAAAGAAGGCCAAGCCTAATGATGATGATGGTGTGATTACTTTGAAAGCCAACTACTTTGGAGTGGGTGTTCCACTTCTTAAACCTAAGTGATTGCCATCAAGGTCAAGCTAATTGACCTTAACTAGAAGCATTTCATGGGAGGTAACCCATGTGAAATAAATTTTCTTTATGTATTAGTTTTTGTTGTGTTAGTTTGGTGTTTGTTTTTAATAAAGAGTGTTCAAGAAGACCTATGGAGAGAGGAGAAGAAATAAGGTAGTCCTCCATGATTTATTTTACTAACACATGGCCTAAGAAGTATTGCTGGATCTTTACTTAGTATATTTGCTGTTATTTTTATCCTTTGATAAGATGTGAAAAGGCACATGGAGCTTCTAATAAAAAAATTGAGTTTTGTGGCTCACAGTGTTCTTAACGACCACTGGTACGGCTGGAAGGGACCGTACCATGCGCCCGTACCACATCAAGCCAAAGGGAGATAGAATTTCTGATTTTTACCGTAGGTATCAGTACCGGTAATGACCACTGGTATGGATGGACACGCCCATACCACGCGCCCGTACCGTACCCTCGAGCAAAACATCAGATTTCAAGCGAAGGTACCAAACCGATAACGACTAGCCATATGAGCGTACCGAGTGCATCACCTAGGTGCAACCGTCGTCCCCAAGGTAAGTCACCCGGTACGGGCAGGCTCTAGCCATACCACCCGCCCATACCACGTACACGACCGCCATATTCAGACCGAGGAGGTAACCTAAAAATCCCCAAAATCAATCTTTCTCTTTCTTCTTCTTCCAAACTCCAAACCACCTAAAGCTCACTTCAAACTAATTCTTGATCACTTCCCTTCAAAATGGCTATGGAAGAGTAAATGTATGTCAAAACACAAAGTCTTTGCTTGGTTAATTTTACATGATCGAATTAACACAAGGGACATGCTAATTAGAAGACACCGGAATGTGACTACAGACTCAGATTGCATGCTATGTCCCTGTCATACTCTGGGGGATTGGTCTCACTTATTCTTTGAATGTAACTTCAGTGTTAGAGTTTGGACATACTTAGATTAATTGGGGTATAGGTTCAGGTCCAGAAATGATAAAAGCTGCAAAGAAGAGATTCTCAGGACCATGTTTTGTTGAGATAGTCATTTTAGCTTGCTGGAATATATGAAGACAAAGAAAAAATAAGATCTTTAAAGGGATGAGGCCAACTTTCAAAGGATGGAAGGCCGGATTTGTCCATGATGTCTCCCTGCTAAAGCATAGAATTAAAAGTTCTAAAGTTGCAGTTCTGTCAAAATGGATTGATAATCTATTGTAATTTTCCTTTCTTTTTTCCTTTACCTTGTTAGCTATTTCTTCTTTCTTTGTTTGTATTTCTTTCTGAACCTCTAGTTTTTATTTTCAATAAAAGACTGTGGGGGTCTCCCCTACAGTAATTAGGCTTAAAAAAACTCCAAACCACCTCTATTGGATTTTTAAATTTACTTAATCTTTCTTTGATTCTCCACACTCATTCGATTTAAGGTATGATTCTCCTCCGATCCTCAAACTTATTTGTGCAAAAGCTTCACTCAATCTTTCATCATTGTCAATCTAGACTTAGGTCTTGTTCTTGATTCAATCTTGATATTAAGCATGCTTAGCATTGTTTTTAGAGGAGCTTTGTTATGGGTCTCCTTGTGGATTTACCCTTGGAGTGGCCCGATCTTCATGGATTTGAGGCGGGGAGTGAGGGAACACGTGATGAACACAGTGAACACAACTCTAATGCAAGGTAAAGTTACAAACACACGCCAAATCACAGCCAATTCGATTTGCTCCTATTGGTTCGAACAACCAATCCAATAGAATCCTCGACGAGAGACCTTGCGGTAGAATCACCAAAGGAGAGATCGGCAAGCGGATGATAGAATCCAAATCAAGGAGAGAGTATCAACCAAGTAGAATCCCAAAGGGGAGAGACCAAGCACTACTAGAATTTTTGATAGGGAGAGACCAGACACTTGAGGAGGGTCTTGACGACTTGGAGAAGGGCACCGACTCCAAGGCCTTGTATAACTCATAGATATACTATTGAGTGGGGGTTCCCATCTAGGATTAGGCACATGCCTTAATTCATCATCATATCTAGGGTTTCAAGGAGGGGGTGCAGGCATATATATAGGCCATCCACGAGCTAGGGGTAAAATAGGCATAAACAGGAAGTTCTAGGCGTAACATGGGCCAAGCCCAACTTGAGGCGCACATGCCCGTGATGTTCAATATGGAGACTCCGGTGTGATGGACCGGAGACTCCGGTGTGGTCCAGAGAATCCGGTCGATCTCCGGTCAATCTCCGGAGGGGCATTCTGATTGACCCAGGCTTCAGTTCGGGGGTCGGTCCGGAGATGGGCCGGAGACTCCGGTGTGACAGACTAGAGACTCCAGTCTTCTTCCAGCAGATTCTTGCGTCTTCTCTTCTAGGCCTCCTACTTGGGTGTCTTGGATCTAGGTTCCTCCTTGCTGCATCCTCTTGGCATCATGTTCATGGACCTAGTCACATCATACACATTTGTCTCAAGTAGGATTCCATTCGCATAATAACCAACAAAAGGCGAAGCATGGAAGGAGTTCACCTTTGGAGTGATGATTAGCATGGCATGATGTGGACCAAAGGTGGTTTTCGTATGTTGGGCTACATCAAGTTTCTTTTGTAGTTAGTGTAGAGAATCACTTATTATATGTTTCTATTGGACCAAAAAAATTATTAGCAAATTTTATTTACTTTGTCTTATTTTTATTTATTAGATGAACACAAGGAGCCATACACGTGAGATGGGTACGGAATCATCCGCACCACCTGTTGAGACGTTGACCCCCAAGTCACTTGGCATCGAGTTCACCTATGAGTTTCAGTTGAATCGTTTCAATCATCTCAAGCTCTGAGAAATCAGGTCCACCAAGTGGGTGTGTCCTTATATCCTGAACCAACTTGGCATTCGTGTTGATTTCAATTTACTTTGCAACAATGTTAGTTTGTATGATTTTCTCTTTCAGGATGTTGCCACGTATCTCCGCTTGACGCTTGAGTTCTTTAGCACCTTGACGCACATAGTGGACCCTTATGGTTGTACCGAGGAATAAAGGCCCGGAGTTGATTGCATAGTGTTCCGCCTTATGAACTGTGAGTACACCTTAACACTTAGCCAATAGGCTCAATGCTTTGGGTTTGCCGACAACACCACTGATGTGCCTTTGTTTTAGATCCTTCTGTTGGAGATATGCCCAAGAGGCAATAATAAAGTGGTTATTATCATATCTTCATACTTATGATAAATGTTTACATACCATGCTATAATTGTATTAACCGGAAACATTAATACTTGTGTGATTTGTAAACATAAAAGAGTCCCTAGTAAAGCCTCTTGTTAAACTAGCTTGTTGGTTAATATATGATCATGGTTTCCTGATCATGAACATAGAGATGTTATTAACAACAGGGTCATATCATTAGGAGAATGATGTGATGGACATACTCCTATAGTAAGCGTAGCATAAAGATCAAGTCATTTAATATAGTTAATTTGCTATAAGCTTTCTGATACATAGTAACCAAATTCCTTCGACCATGAGATCATGCATATCACCTTTACTGGATGGATGCTTTGATGACATCAAACACCACACTGTAACAGGGTGGCATTGAGTGTTTGGAAAGTATTGGTTGAGACACATGGATCAAGAGTGGGATTTGTCCATCCATATGACGGATAGATATACTCTGGGCCCTCTCGGTGGAATGTCATCCAATTAGCTTGCAAGCATGTGACTGGCTCACAAGGGATCACATATCACGGGAACGAGAAAAGAGTACTTATCAGTAACGAGGTTGAACTAGGTATGCAGAGATACCGACGATCATAACCTCGGATAAGTAAAATATCGTGAGACAAAGGGAAATTGGTATCGTATGTAAGTGGTTCATTCGATCGCAAAGTAATCGTAGAAATATGTGGGAGCCATATGAATTTCCAGATTCCTCTATTGGTTATTGATCGGAGAAGTGTCTCGATCATGTCCGCATAATTCACGAACCGTAGGGAGACACACTTAAGGATTCGATGTTGTTGAGTAGTTATGGAATGATGAGTAAGAGACCGAATGTTGTTCGGAGTCTCGGATGGGATCCGGGATATCACGAGGAGATCCGGAATGGTCCGGAGAATAAGATTCATATAAGGAAAGTCCCGTTTCGGAGTTGGGGAATGATTCTGGTGTTTTCATCGGGAACATTCTAGAAGGTTCCGGAATGTCCGGCAATCCGGGGGGGGGGAAGGGTACATGAATGTGTCATTGTAAGTTGGAATGATTGCATCATGTACTAGGTGTCTTTGATGTCCAAAATAAAGGGTTTATTCAAATCCTAATTTGAAAAGTCAAACGGCTAGTTTGAAAGTCAAACGACAAGTTTTGGAAAGAGGAGAAGAGGTGGAAACCGAGTTGGGGAAGGAGTCCCTCCTCCCCAAGCCGGCGCACCTCCAAGCCGAGTTGGGGAGGGACTCCCCTCCCCTTGGCCGCACCTCCCACCTATAAAGGGAGGGGCAGGGCTGCCCCTCCTAGCACACAAGTCCCTCTCCTCTAAACCTAAACCCTAGCCACAGCCTAGGGATTTCTCCCAAGCCGTCAAGATAGAGCTTCTAATTGCCCTAGACTCCGGTTTAGAGCCTTCTAATTGGTGTGTCTAAACCCTAGATCACCAAAGCTCTCTCATACTCCACCATACTCGCTCCGGCTTAAGGCGAAGCCCTGCGAGATCTCCCCTCTACTTCCGGTACCACGCCGTTGTGCTGCCGGAATCGCGAGGAGAGTGCTACAACCTCCGCTGCCTGCTGGAACAAGGGAGAGGAAGGTCTTCATCGAGTACCGAACATGTGACCGACTGCGGGAGCGCTGCCGGAACGCGGCGCCGGAAGGATCGTCTACGCGATCTTGAGATCGACAAGTGTACGACTACATCAGCCACGAGAATCTGCTACGAACCCCTACACCTTCCCCTTCACAGTACTTTAATTTGATGAGAATTCGTGGAAACACACCCAAGGGGAACCAAATTGATCATCCTGCTATTCGATTTTTATTCAGTGTGATTGCTAACACTTTGCTGGCACGTGGTGAGTTTACTACAATTAATGAGGAGGACATGTTGATCCTTGCAAAAGCTACTATTATTAATTGTAACTTAGCGCCAAATTTGGGTGCTCTTCTCATGTTTTACCTTAAGCATCAGGCTCTTCAATCTCGAGGACACATATGCGGAGGAGGAGTTGTGACCGTTCTTGCACGTGCACTTCGCATCAACCTAGGTAACATCCAACCATTGACAGGAAGTCACCTTCTCGGTCTTTCTACTCTAAAAGCATGAGGTATGATTTCTAAAATCATGGTAGATATTTCTTCGATATACCTGGAGAAGATTACTTGATCCCAGCAAAACTTTATGAAAATTATGGAGATAATGATTGAAGGAAGTTTAAGAGTAAGTTAGTGTCTTCACATCTCTGCAAAACTTTATGAATATTATGGAGATAATGATTAAAGGAAGTTCCATAAACAGAGAAATCGTCCATGAACACTTCCATAATACTTTCGACATAATAATCAAAAATAGCAGTCATGCACCTTTGAAAAGTAGCAGGAGCATTGCAAATACCAAAAGGCATACGATGATAAGAAGCAAGGCCATAAGCACAAATGAAAGTAGTTTTTAGTTGATCATGAGGGTGTACATCAATTTGGGAAAAACCAAAATAGCCGTCTAAGTAGCAAAAACGAGAATGCATAGCAAGCCTTTCTAAAGTTTGGTATATAAACGGTAAAGGGTAATGGTCTTTCCAGGTTTCTTTATTTAGTTTCCTATAGTCAATGCACATCCTGTGTCCAACAACAGTCCTAGTAGGTACCATTTCATTATGTTCATTTTCTACAACCGTAAACCCACCTTTCTTTGGAACACAATGAACATGACTTACCCATTCACTCTCCTCCACATGGAAGATGACACCTGCATCGAACAAGGGTAATATTTCTTTTCTTACCTCCTCTTTCATGTGAGGTTTAAGACATCACCGAAAGTCCATCACCGACTGAGCTCCTTCTTCCATGAATATTCTATGGGTGGCTATCGAGGGACTAATCCCCTTCAAGTCACTCATCGAATACCCAAGAGCATTTCGATGCATGCGGAGAACCTTCATTAAGTTTGCCTCGTCTTTCTATGCGAGGTTAGCACTTACAATAATAGGAAAATTATTTGTCTCATCATGAAACCTATATTTTAGTTCCTTTGGTAGAGTTTTAAGATTTGGAGGAGGAAGATCCTCATCTCCTTTCCTTATGGGTTCTTCATATTTTTCATTGATATCGATGTCCACCTCAGGTGTGGAGTCGAGATAATTATCTATTTCAGTTTTTTCTATGTCTTGAAGAATATTATTATTGTTGACTAAATTTCTTGCTAGATCATCATCGGGAGTCTCAATGACTGTTGAGGCTAAGCTTATGATATTACCTTCTTCGCACGTTCGTACTCATCATCATCTAATTCTTCAATAGCTGGCTTATGGCCAAATTTGGAGAAATGAAAATCCATTTTCTCTTCACCAAACTTGAGAGACACAGTTTGCTTCTTGCAGTCTATATTTGCTCCTGTGGTATTTAGAAAAGTTCTTCCAAAAATGATGGGACAATAAACGTCAGGGGGCATATCAATAAGCACAAAATCAATAGGATATTTGTAAGGTCCAATACATATTGGTATGTTCCTAATTATTCCCATAAGGACTCTGAGAGGTTTATCTGCAAGCATTATAGTCATATCCGTGTCTTCCAATTCAGCTAGAGGTAATTCATTTTGAATTTTTAAATAAAGATTAAAAGGGATAACGTTAACAGTTGTACCAATATCACAAAGTCCATAATATGAAGTTCCTCCAAAAGTGCAAGGGAGGATAGGCTTACCAACTTCTTTAGCTTTTATCTTTCCTTCAACAAATTGCGAAGCTTCGGTATCAAGATCGATTACATTGTAGTGTGCAAACATTGTTCAAATATCTTCCTTTATTGATACCTATGCCTCTTATACATGCTCTTCTTCAGTTTTCATTATTTGTGTTTCCTCTTCCAGCTCCTTGAGAAATAATTCTTCCTCTTTGCGTTGATCCTCAAGTTGCTGAGCCGTCATATTTTTCTCACCGTCCTTGGAAAAGGAAAGGGTTCAACATATGGGGGTACCTCCCTTATTGGCTAGACATGGGCCATGCTTATTGGATCTTCTTCTACAACTGGCTCGGGTGGTGGAGTATAATGAAACCAGTCTTTCTTTGGAGCTTCAATATGTTCTGTAAAAGACTGAAGTATTTGCAAGATAATATCATCATCAAGTTGCAATTCCTTAGCAGTTTCTTTTACCTTACCGGGGTCTTTATAAGCATTGAGACAATCATATTCAATTTCTATACCTTCTTCGCCTCCTAAATCAAATCCCCATGTTTCTCTATTATGACGAATTCATTCTAAAAGTTCCCAAGCTTTAATTATAGTTAACTCCATGAAAGAACCTCCTGAATTCGTATCAAGCTCATGTTTAATTTCTTGATTAAGTCCTCCATAGAAAATATGCAAAACGTACCATTCAGGTAAATCATGATGGGGGCATTTATGAAGTATAGACTTGTACCTTTTGTAGGCTCTTACCAAACCTTCACCTGGGCGCTTCTTGAAGTTTATAACTGCCCTCCTTACTTCAACGGTTTTTACCTTGGGAAAGAATCGAGAAACAAACTCTCCTTTAAGTTTTTCCTAGCTATCAATTTTCTCTGCAGGGAAAATTCTAACCAAGCCAAAGGAGTGTTGGTTAGAGATTGGCTAAAAATTTTAAGTTTCAATTCATCATTGGAATAGCCTCTCAATTTAAGAGTCGAACATAGCTCGGTAAAATGCATTAAATGATTGTAAGGATCCTCATCGAGATCATCTCCTGCAAAAGTTTTCTCTTTAATCATAGCAACAAAACGAGGGTTGACCTCGTATTCTGGTTCGCTCCCACTCGGGAATTCTTTAACTAGTCCTCTATTGAACTTCCCGAGGTATTTAGTAGCATCGAGCTGATTAATCAATCCGAGTGTTGTCATGGTGCTTACCTAAAACTAATAAACAACTTTACTAAAACAATGAGTAAAATAAGTAACTAAGAACAAAGACCAAAAGCGTTTATCTCCCTAGCAATGGCGCCAGAAAATAACTTGATGACTACAAGTGCACAGACTAGTTGTAGCTAGTTTCGAAGTAAAGATATCAAACCCACAGAGAGCTATTGGTAAAGGTCTTTTATGCCCCTCATTACTATCTACCAAAGAATACTTATAAGTTGTCTTTGATCTCAAGTAAAGGGTGTTTGAATGATTTATGGTTGTTTGCAGAAAAGTAATTAAAACAAGGAAACAAGTAACAAGTTTGTGTGAAAGTGTGGTTGAACTCAATAGGGCTAAAATGTTCTCAGGGATGTAGGATACGCCACTAGCATAGTATTATTGTTATGTGCAACCAATATAACATACTTCTTGTGTCATGACATGTGTGGAGAGAGCCCCATAATAGGATGTTCACAACAAGGCTCGTAGGAAGCCACTTTGTTGAGCCAAGTGTTAGGTCACCTCTAAATAACCACTACGATTCTAAGAGTGATCACCCATATAAACCACCGCAATTAAGGGTTTCCCCGTGGATATCATAATTAGCTTAGGGAGTCCCTCTTTAATCCCCTTTGACCGTGTAGGTTACGAGCCGGTGCCAATCTGACACGGGGCATTCCGGGTATGCTTCCAAGACACGTCCAAAGGATCTCTCCCTCCCTTTAGTCCCAAAGGAAAATGATATGCGGTCGACTATGCATACCATCTAAAGAGAGAGATCAAACACAAATCATAATTATATCATCGACAAGCAAGTCATACAGACAGAAGAATAGATCATCTTTATTACAAGTTCATAATGGTGCTAGGGTTTCTCCATCTCCCCAAGAACAAAGGAATTACTCACTCATGGAAGAAATCAACAACATCATCATAATCAAATGAATGGATTAAAGTATGAAGGTAGATCTAATGCAAACCACAATTGTATTTGGAATTACAAAGAGATCTAATAGATGAAAGATGGGAGTAATGGTGGTAATGGATATGCAGCGGTTGATGATGAAGGGGATGATGCTTGTCCTCCAATAATCCGTGAAGCAGTCGAGATTTTACCCCAGAAAAGTTCCTCCTTCAGATCCCTCTCGGATGTGGTGTTTTGTGGTTTCTGGTGGCTGTGAATGTCGGATATCCCCCTCGTCTTCACCAAGGAGAAGTATTTGACGAGGCGGCCATGATGGCGCCTGGTACGGGCGAATGGTACGGGCAGGCTCCGCTCGTGCCAGTGGTCATTAACCATAATGATGCCTCCCCTTCGATTGGTATTCTTCTAGGTGCAAAGGCAAATTCATAAAATGAATTTTATAACTTAGAAATATCATATAATTACACAATATGACAGCTCTAATTGATATGTTTATATATGACTCCATGATTTGGGATCCTGTTGAAACAAGAACAAAATAGCGTGCGTAGGCTCGACGAAATACAAAAATCCCTACTCTATTTATGCAAAAACAAAAGGTAAATATGCTTCAATTTTGGACGCATCAAGCACCATCCATAATGCTCAACTAAGCTCAAGAAGGCACCACCATCACAATAAGAGTGCCAAGGAAAATGATCATCGCCGCGAGCGTCATATGGATGACCAAGTGCTTCACCAACATAAACCTTCGGCAAGGAACGCCAATGATATCTATAGACACCATCATCATAAGGCACCTTCAACTACTAGTGCTACCACCAAACTAGCACCAAGAGCAAGCCTTCTTCTACGCCATCAAACTTCAATGCCAAAACTTCAAGTTCAAGATGAAGCATCTAACTACAAGAGCTTCAATGCAACTTCTTCTCCAAGTACTCCAAGAATGTCATTCAAGCAAGAGATGGACCTCTACTTCGCCAAGTTCGACGAGGCCATCAAAAATATGACCCCCCATGAGATCAAATAAAACAAGTTGCTTTGCCAACAATTGGATGCAATGGCAAAGATGGTGTCAAGGTCCAATACTTCTGATACAAGTGCCACCACCACAATGGCACCCAAAGTACAAGACGATGACAAGGTCGAGAATGGTGAGCATGGGAGTTTCCCTTCACTAAAGGAGGAGCATGTAGTTGAGAAAACTGAGCCTATCCCTATAAGCTTGAGTGACAATGTGGTACCAATCCCATGTGAGTATGAGAGCCATTTTGCCCATTTGAGTGAAAACAAGAGTGAGATGAGTGACTCCACCATACGTGAGATTGAGTGCTTCCACTTGGAGGGCATGATGTCGTCAGATTGAGGACAAGTACGCCATGAGGGTGTCCTCGGGGCGTGTGGAAGAGAGGGGTGTGAATCATACGGTGTTCCGGGATGGTGAGCACACAAGTTTACCCAGGTTCGAATCTGCTAATGGTAGATAGATCCTACTCCTCCTAGCAATCCAGTAATATGGCAGAGCCAGAATATCGGTTACAAGGGTTTTGCCTGTGCGAGTTGAGATTGTAGACAATTGTGGTGTGCCCTAAAGGCTAGTCCCTAGGACAACTTATATAGATATTTGGCCTAGGGTTTATAGGAGAGACCTATCCGTCTATGACTTAGAGTCGGCTACAAAGTACATCTTGGACTACAAGTAACTAAACAGGCCTATGCCGGTAATTCTTCTGGGCCTTTCCGTAGCTGGACTAGACTCCGTCTCTTCTCTCTGACTGGGCCGCCAGTGGAGGAAAGATCTTACCTGAAGTGGGCCACCCTAGTCAGCGAGGCATAGTGAGGATACCCGGAAAGTATATCCCCAACAGCAGCCCCCGGAAGCCTCCAAGATCTAGAGTCGGATTTCATCTTCTAACTTGGTTCATCTTTGGCTTATAGAATCTTGAAGGGTTCCTGAAACTTAAAAGAAAGGGTAGGATCCGAGTCTTAAAGTGAGTCGGACCTATGTGTACATTATTCAGATTTCCAGCTTGAAATTCAAACTAAGTCGGAACTTGGTCTCTAACGTAACCTGACATCATTCAAGGTCAAGTCATGTCACTGACAGACATTCCTGACAGCACGATTGTTGGTGGGTCCGCCTTTTGCGGAACCGAGGCTTCATTTTAATGCATGCGAGGAGATCGAGGCAGTGTAATCCTCGCGAGGATGTTGCCTAACTCCTTCCACGATGCGTGGCATGGTTACTGTTCACTTTGTACAAATTTTGGCGCAGGTGAGGGATATAAGGGGTCAAGATCTCCTTTCTCTTCCTTTCAAGTGCCATTGCCTTATCCTTCCTCCCAACGCCACCGAGTACAAGTTCCTATGCTCCCTCCTCCAAACACACAACACCGCCCATCTACGGTCATCACCGCCCACAAAATGGTTGAGGCCTATTGCTCCGGCACGGCGGTGACCATAGCGGCAACCTCTGTAGCAGCGGAGAAAGAGAACTTCCACGGGGTATGGATCCCATGCGTCCTCGATGACGAGAAGCTCTGCATCGTTGAGAAGGAAGGCCTCCTCCATGCCGGCGACTGGCGGAGTGGCTTCTATTGAACCATCCCCACCCCTCGCACCAATGAACTGGTGCACTTCGGCACTCACCACGACAAAGGTTTGAGCTTTCCTCCCTCACATTTCTTTTATGAGGTCATAGATTATTATGGAGTTCAACTCCACACTTCCCCCCGAACATAATCATAGAAATGAGCGCTTGTGCATCTTTGTGTGAGGGTTATCTCGGAATTAGGCCGAGTCTTGTTTTTTTGGTACTAATTCGGTATCCGGAGAAATTCTATCACTTCCGGTAATCCTTACATTACTGGAACTCTTAGCCCAACTATTAGGAGATATCGAGTCTATCCTAAGATTAAGGCTAGTGAGTCCGTGAAGAAATGGCCATCCATGTTCTTTTAGCATAAGGACAGACCGGCTCCCGGTAAAGATACTGATTTGCCGACTTTCGTCGATGGTGCCGCCTCGCTCCAAGAGTCTTGGGATGCGGAAGCTCTAGCTCTTACCAACGATCTTCTTCTCACCAAGATACGGATAGTGTTACTGATGAATCACAAGGGTCTAAAAGGATCCGATTTGATTCACTGCTGGCTGGCATGCCGAATTCAACCCCTCCAGCACCATGGCGACCGGCTCATGCACATCATCACCAAGAGCAAGACAGATTCTCTCAGGATCTGCTCAAGATCAATCCCAGACAAGGAGTACGAGTCCTAGATTAAATGGTTGATAAAAGAGCGGGTCGAGAGGAAGATTCTAGATATCTCTCTGGACATGTATACGGATGACGATCCTGTGACACCAGTGAGTTTTCCAGCTGTTACTCTTGTATTCAAATATGTTCTCATCCTTACTTTGTTTTACTTTTTTCACAACACTGAGATGATACTTCTTTCAGTTTGCTGACCTCCCCGAGTCGGAGCTTGCTCCTCTTGAGGGATATCCACCTGAGAAACCGGATCATCAGGAGGAAGGAGAACCAGTACTTCTACCGGAGGCGTTTACCTGGAAACACAAAACTCCGACTATTTCCATTGGCACAAAAGAAGTGCCTGTTGTGAAGAGGTAACTTTCCTCACAAGGTCTTATATTTTATCTCACATTCTTTCCGAAGTGTAACGATCTTGAACTGTCACTTATTCAGAGCTAAACAACTCGTCAAGGGCAAAGGGAAAGGAACCACGACAAAGCCCCTGCGCCAATCAAAGATAGTTTTGACTTTGCCTACTGCTCCGCCTCCGACTCCTACCCCAACTTCTTCTACAGCACCAGAGGTTACTTCATCTCCTCGTGCTGTAGAAGATCCGACTCAGCACTCTGAGCCAGTGATCCTTGGCTCACAAACCGATGTCACCATAGGTGATTCGGCAACTGACATGGGTGATCCCTCAAAGGGTAATGATCCCTTAGCAGAGGTTTTTGTGGATAATCTACTAAGCAATCCGGGTATCGACAAGCTTGGCATTACTCGGAAAGCTGCAGAAGAAATCCAGAAGTTGGCTCAACAATGTTTGGAGAGGTGTAATATCACTGCTGAAGAAGAGGCACAAGAAGCCGAGGACGTAAAACTCTCCAAGCTTCTTGACCAAGTTCGTCTCCATGACGACAAGCTGAAGGCCGGTGTGGTTCCGCCACCACCAGTGATCCCTCTGAATCTCACCGAGAAGGTTTCTTTTGAGGTGAACATGAGTCTGAACAAGCTAACCCACGAACATTATGTAAGTCGGAATTCAACTCTCTCTTTTACTTTATTTCGTATCATATCCCTTAGCCCCCAAGCATGAAGTTGGATAGGAAATCCGGATTTATGCTTTCATAGGATGCCAAAGAACAAACTATTATAGCCCCCAAGGCTCATGCTGATATTTAACTTAGTTAAAATATTAGCCCGAGTCTTTAGTAGACTTCTAACTCTGAGTATTATTCTGACTTATAGAAAGTTAATGCTTATAACCAGGAATTGCTGAAGAATATCTGCAATAAACAGAGAGAGATCGGAGCTCTCAGTCTAGAGAATGCTCAATTGAAAGTTTCGAAGGATGAAGTTGACGGTAATCATTTCAATCCTCATACTTTCTCTTCTGATTTTTCTTTTTCATAGCCGAATGTTTATTTGACTATTATCTTGTTTTTATAGAACTAGTCCAACAGTCATGCAAAATGATTGAAGATGCTGAGAATTTCAAAACCCTGGAGGTGGAGAATTCTGATTTGAGGTGAAAGCTGAATAAGCTTAAGGAAGATCATGAGCGCAATATCAAGGGCGTTCTTGAATCATCCAATATGGCCACCGAGGAACATGATCGCAAGATTTCTATCCAGGACAAGAAAATCTCGGATCAAACAGATGAGTTGGCCAGGGAGAAGAACATCACCCAAGCTCTCCGGGATGAACTCCAGAGTCTTCGAGCGGAGAAAGACAAAGTTGACAATACCATCTTTGGTAGGTTTTCCTATTTCTGACCTTTGTTTCTTCTAACTCTAAGAGTTTGGATATATTTCTGAGTATGCTTTATATATGTAGGTCAATATTCTGGACTCTTTCTCTTCGGAGTCTCACACCAGCCAGCTTACTTCAGTCGGAGATCTGCTTCACGATTTTCGCCAGTCACTTGAGGATATTGGTGAAGCCTTAATGGTTTCCGATATAAACAGAATGTATGCCTTTGAGGTGCGTGACAAGGCAAAGAAGATGCCCCAGCTTATCCAACATTGGAACATGATATGGGGTGGCCCGATCTTCTCAACAAGCACTTGTTGATGATGATGGTGGATGGTTGATAACTAGCATGTAGCTATGATCTCTCCCGCTCGAACCCTGATGCCAATGCAATAGCTCTCGAACCCTATGGAATATTCACAACACCACGCTCTTGCGTAAGCATCCGTCGAACACGAACAGTAGTTTATAATATCCTAATTCCCAATGGAACAACAGATCACACTCAATTGCAGTAAATAATTCGATCATAAGTAATTTCAGAGGTTCTTAAAAAAATCAACTCCAAAATAGTTTTAACATGGTCTAAAACCTAAAGGAAGTGGCGCCCCATCTATTTAAGAGGTTTGGGGGGGCGGCCTAAGCTTGGAACCGACTTGGTCCCATCTAACTAGGATAAAACTGAACCAAAGTGGGTTCAGCCTATGGTTCTGCCGTGGCAGAGTTTGGGCCCTTTTCTGTGCCGCGACAGCCTGCCGTGGCAGAGAAAGACTCTGTTTTTGTGCCATGGCAGGAAAATGCGTAGTGTGTCTGCCACGGCAGAGATCCTGCCATGTGTTAATCTTCTTCTTTGTAGCTCCTTGCGAAACTACAGACTCGCGGAAATCGTGTTGCAGCAGGAAATCAGATCCGTGGCAGACACGGACTCGCGACAGAGAAACATGCCGTTTCTGTGCCACGACAGAGTCGGCAGGATTTTTTTATTTCGACTTGCCAAGTAGTAAACAACCAAGACTCTTATGCTTGATTCGGATCTAAACTTGTGGTGGCAGAAAACAATGGTGGGGAACATGTATGAAAGCAAAAACTAGATCAAACCAAAACCTAGACTCCTATAGATCAAAACTATAGATTGGATCTACGAGATAGAATGATCAGTGACTAAAACTTGAAAACAATGCAATCTAGGCTATGGCGATTATTTTTGTGAGGCTTTTTCTGTATAGGACTAAAAATACGAACTAATCTATGGATGGATTGTGGATTGCTCACCGAGTAAATGAGGAAATATGATACCAAGATGATATGGGGTGGCCCGATCTTCTCAGCAAGCACTTGTCGATGATGATGGTGGATGGTTGATATCTAGCATGTAGCTATGATCTCTCCCGCTCAAACCCTGATGCCAGTGCAACAACTCTCGAATCCTGTGGGATCTTCACAACACCATGATCTTGCGCATGCAGCCGTCGACCATGAAAGTTAGTTTGCAATTTACTGATTCCCAGTGGAACAACAGATCACACTCAATTGCAGTAGATAATTCGATCACAAGTAATTTCAGAGGTTCTTAAAAGAATCAACTCCAAAATAGTTTTAACGTGGTGTAAAACCTAAAGGAAGTGGCGCCCCATCTATTTAAGAGGTTTGGGGGGCGGCGGCCTAAGCTTGGAACCAACTTGGTCCCACCTAACTAGGATACAAACCGACCCAAAGTGGGTTCAACCTATGGTTCCGCTGTGGCAGAGTTTGGGCCCTTTTCTGTGCCACGGCAGCCTGCCGTGGCAGAGAAAGACTCTATTTTTGTGCCGCCGCAGCCTGCTATGGTAGGAAAATGCATAGTTTCTCTGCCACAGTAGTGTGCTGATCTTCTTCTTGGTAGCTCCTTGCGCTTCCTCCCTCTCCTCCCTTGCGCATTCTTCATTGATCAACACTCCATGCTCCATATGCTTCAGCTCCTTGCTCCGTGCTACGTCTTCTTCTCCCATGTACCTGATCATAAAATAGCACAAAGACTTAGATAGTATAAAGTTCTTATAAATGAAAGTATCATGTTCAACTAGGACTGAATTCACCTGATAGTCATCATCGATTTGACTCAATATTTCCTTCTAGTTCAAGCAATCAGAATCATTATAATCCCTGTATATATCCTCATCAGAACATGTCTTATGCGCGGACCGTGGAACAGAATGCCCTCACAATGGTTATCAGCCATCATGGAAGTATGGAAATATGACAAGTAACCAGGGGTTATTCAATTGTTGATAAAGACGACAAGGAGCAGAACATCAAGGACATCATGGACGCTTGTGCCGGATATGGATGTCATGTAGCTGAGTTGACCAGTTACGATATTCCATTCTTCACTCCGGTTGAAGTACCACCACCCCCAAAGAAGTAACTACCAAAATTTCCAAAGACGATGAGAAGACTGAGTTTGACTTACCTGTCTGGAAAAGATATCAGGATGATTTGGGTGATGTGTCCAGTTATCCGACAAATCCTGCCTCTTCTCCTACATCATAATATACCAGAAAACAATGTGTTATTCTAAAATAGTCTGATTGTAATAAGTAGTATATTATTTTGCTAGTGCTAAGCTTGTAAGAACTGAAGCTTTTTACTTCCTTTTAGCACTTTTGGCTTTATTTTGACGTGCCTGAAAATTTACATAAGCACTTTTTGTTTTGCTTATACTTATCGTTTATCTGGCTTTTCGCCTCGTCCGTTTCATGAGATGGCAAACCTTTAGCACAGAAACTTTGCCGAGCAATGGAGCTCAATTGCTAAACCAGTTTAAAGTCGGAAACAAAGCCGGCTTCTAGTACCAACAATTCACTACTCAGAAAATACCCGCATCTAGCAACCAGACAAAAACCAAAGATAAAGTAGAAAATTTAGATTTATACCCGAAGGCAGCATTTTTAGAATCAGAAATCTAACCAGAACAAACATGAGCATAAATACCCGCTCTCTTTATCTTCTTAGTAGCAGGTCTTTCTTTGTCTGGCTGCATATCAGTTAGATAGTAAGAACCATTATGCAATACTCGGCTAACCAAAAAGGGCCCTTCCCAAACTAGGGAAAGTTTGCGCTTTCTTTTTTGCACAAGTCGGAGAACCAAGTCACCCTTATTGAAAGACTGGTTTCTGACTCTCTGACTATGATACTTGCATAACTTGTGTTGATAGGCTGTTGATCTCTTCTCAGCAACGACGCGAACTTCTTCGACTAAATCGAGATCATCTTGTCGATAATTATTGGCATCCACTTTGATATACGTAGCAACTCGGGGAGAAGTATGAATCAAATCACTAGGAAGAACTACTTCTATGCCATAGACCAAGAAGAAAGGTGTGTATCATGTTGACATGTTCGGAGTTGTTCTCAAGCTTCATATCACAGACAACAATTCATCCTCCCAAGATCCTGCAGCACGGTGAAGTGGTGCCTCGAGTCTTGGTTTGAGGCCTTGAAGGATTAAACCATTTGCTCTTTCGACTTGTCCGTTGGCCTGTGGATGTGCGACTGATGCAATATCAAGCCGGATTTTTTGATTGTTGCAGAATTCGGCAAGTTCTCCCATAGAAAAATTACTCCAGTTATCCGTAATAATACGGTGCGGATAACCATATCGGATTATGACGTCCTCAATGAATCTTTTGGCTGTTGCTCCATCACAACTTGTGGCAGGTTTAGCCTCAATCCATTTTGTGAACTTATCCACCATCACTAAGAGATGAGTAAATCCACTTGGATCCCGTTTGAACTGTCCTACCATGTCAAGCCCCCAGACCATGAAGGGGCATGTTATTGGGATTATTCGCAGCAGATCAGCCAGAACGTGATCTTGTTTGGCGTATTTTTGGTAGCCTTTGCACGTCTTGACCAGCCGTTCGGCATCAGCTTTGGCTGTATGCCAGAAAAATCCATGTCTAAAAGCTTTTGCCACTAAAGATTTGCCTGCAGCGTGATCGCCGCATTCGCCTTCGTGAATCTCTCTTAGGATTTCCACTCCTTCCAGAGATACATAGCGCTGAAACACCTGGGATACGCTCCTCTTATAGAGCTCACCATTTATTGTTGTATAGGCTTTTGCTCGTCGGACGATCTGCCGGCTCAGAATCTCGTCTTTGGGTAATTTTTTGTCTACCAAGAAGTCAAGGTAGGGTTTTTTCTAGCCGGGAATCACAACCGGAACTGCTATTAATGGTGAGTCGGATTTGTTCGGATACTCCTCGTCAAGTCTTGTGATAGAGGGAACTTTAAGGTGTTCTAGAAAACACCATCCGAGACCTTTTTCCGTGCAAAGCCTATTCAAGATAATGCATCCGCTTCCTCATTTTCTGTTTGAGGGATGTGTTGAACCTCAAACCCTTCGAATGATTTCGATAGTTCATCCACAATAGCCCTACATGCCGCCATGTGCTTTTTTGCATTACTGTGATCCGACACTTGTTGAGCAACAAGATTCGAGTCCCCATAACACATAAGTCGTCAGATTCTGATATCCTTAGCAATCCGGATTCCACATAGTAGTGCTTCATATTCGGCAATGTTGTTTGTTGCCGTGAAGTGGATCTGCAACACATAGAAAAGATTATCTCCTTTGGGTGATTTGAGCACCACGCTATCACCCGAGCCTCCGAGCGCTTTAGACCTGTCAAAATGTAAGGTCCAGTATTCCGACTCTGGTAGGGTCATATTCTCCATTGTCTCTACCCAATCAGGAACAAAGTCAGCAAGGATTTGGGATTTGATTGTTGTACGAGGTTTCTACTCAATGTCGAAAGCTAAAAGCTCTATTCCCCATTTTGCGACGCGCCCTTTAGCCTCACTATTGTTGATTATGTCTCTCATGGGAGCTGTGCTCACCATTGTAATTTGGTGCTCCAGAAAATAATGTTGTAGCTTCCTAGATGAGAAGAACACACCGTAGGCTAGCTTTTGATAGTGCGCATACCCCTGCTTAGATTCAGTTAGGACTTCACTGAGGTAGTAAGTCGGACGCTGCACCAGGTGTTCCTGTTTTTCCTCTGGCCTTTCCACCACCATGACGATGCTGACGACCCAATTTGTTGCATCTAGATAGAGCAACATCGGTTCCTAAGGTTCCGGCGCTGCAAGGATAAGAGCAGACGAGAGTACTGCTTTCAGGTCTTGTAGTGCAGCTTCAGCTTCATCAGTCTAGATAAATTTTTTGGTATTTTTCAGGAGCTTGTAGAGTGGTGCGGCTCTCTAACCGAGCCGGCTTACAAACCGACTGACTGCAGCCATTTAACTAGTTAGTCTTTGTACGTCCTTCAGGCGAGTTGGCCTGGAAATTTTGAGTATAGCCTTAATCTTGTCCCGTTTCACCTCTATGCCCCTTTGGGGTACGATGAAACTTAACAATTTTCTGGCTAGTATTCCAAAGAAGCACTTCTTCGAATTAAGCATTATGTTGTATTTGCGTAGATTGGCGAACGTTTCCTCCAAGTTGGAAATAAGAGTTTCATTCTTTTTGGACATCACCGCTATGTCATCCACATATGCATGTACATTGGATCCGATTTGATCGTGGACACAACGCTGCATGCGCTGGTACGTAGCTCCTGCGTTTTTTAGCCTAAAAGGCATCGTAATGAAATAGAAGGTTCTGAAGGGGGTTATGAATGAAGTTTTTTACTTTGTATGATTCCTTCATCTTGATTTGGTGCTAACTGGAATATGCATCGAGAAAACATAGGAACTCCGAGCCTGCCGTAGAGTCGATTACTAGGCAGAGAGAACGGATCTTTGGGACAAGCCTTGTTCAAGGCGGTATAATCAACACACATCCTTAAATCAATGGTGTCCTTTTTAGGGACCATTACAGGGTTGGCCAACCAATTAGTATAGATGATCTCTTTTATGAATCCGGATAACTCGAGCTGGGCTAGTTCTTTAGCTATCACTTTTCGCTTTTCATCGCCGAAACATCGCAAGGACTGTTTGACAGGTTTTGCATTTGGGTGTACATTTAGAGAGTGCTCGGCAAGTTCCCTAGGTACTCCGGTCATGTCAGATGGCTTCCATGCAAAGATATCTTGATTTGCTTGGTGGAATTTGATGAGCACGCTTTCCTATGTGCGGTCTAAACCTACACCTATCTGGGTCACCTTGGAGGGGTCATTATCCTTCAACGGCATCGTCTTCGTCTCTTCCGATGCCTTGAACTCCAGAGTCATCTTTGTCACCTCCTTCTTCGTCCCAGGCATCTCGGATAGGTCGATAGTCTTCTTGATCTCCTGGTACTCCTAGGCGTGCAGTAAGGCTTCAGCAAAAGCGGCATTCTTGTCCTCGCGTTCACGTGCTTTCTTCGGGTCTCCCCTTACGGTGATCACACCCTTAGGACCAGGAATTTTCATCATATTGTAAATGTAACATGGACGAGCCATAAAAGCCCAGTAAGTTGGTCATCCGAAGATAGCGTGGTATGCGTTCTTGAACGGGACCACTTCGAAAGAAAGTGCCTATGTCTGATAGTTGTTTGGAGTTCCAAAGGTAACGCCCAAAGTGATCTCTCCCAGGGAATTTGCTTGTCTTCCGGGGACAACTCCGTGGAAAATCACAGAGCTGTGATTCATGAGGGGACAACTCCGAGATCCTCATCCGATACAGCATTTCGATGTAGAGGATGTTGATGTTGTTGCCGCCGTCCATGAGGGTCTTGGAGAAACCATAGCCATCAATAAGTGGATTGATGACTAGAGTGTACTTTCTTTGCCTGTGCAACTTAGTCGGATGATCAGCATGGTCAAAGGTGATTGTTACTTCCGACTAGTCCAAAAACTGAGGGACAGCCAGAATAGTTGCATTGAGGTCATGCATTACTGCCTTCTTGATCTTAGCTGGTTGAGACCCAAGGAAAGTGACGTAACTGTCTTTCTTCGTTGGGAAGGTCTTCTTTCCATCCGACTTGGAATTTGAAGCTTCTGCTTCCTCCATGTCGAAATCTTCCTTGGACTCCTTTTCTTTGTTGGAATTTTTCTTTCCTATTCATCGCTTGGCCCTGTAGCCAGTGGATTCGTCTTTCTTGATGTCGTCATTGAAACGACACTCGGCATTTATGTGGGACGAGCCCCCGTTGGCATCTACGTGATGTACACACGGATTGTTGGCAATGTCGGCCAAAGAGTAGGTCTTGCCGGGTTGCTGGTCTCCTCTACCTTGGACTCTGGATGTTCCACGACCGCGTCCGCGGCCGCCTCCGCACCCTCCTTGTCCTCCAGACCCGAAAGTAGCATTGACTACTGCTGTTTCCATGGTGGGTTTTTCTTCCAAGGTGTTTTTGCGCTTCTGGGTTTGCTACTTCGACTATTTTGCCGACTATGGCACAGCCAGGACGTTCAATAGTCCCTCTGCATCATTGTCGGTATCTGCATACTTGCTTGCCATCTGTATCATCTCTCTCAAATCGGTGACTTTGTCATACTTCAAGCGGTGACGCAGCAAACCAACTGGAGTCCCGCAATGAAAGCTTCAATCACGGTTTGATCCTTTACTCCTTCACAGGAGTTCTTGGTGTCAATCCATCATACGAGATAATCTTGCCAAGTTTCTCCGGCTTTCTGGGTGCAACGCTATAGGTCTCCTACTGTACACGACCTCCGATATATGCCTTCAAAATTCTGAAAGAACGCACTCTGCATGTCATACTAGTTGTGGATGGTGTTTTCCATAAGTTCATTAAGCCATGAACGTGTCATCTTCCTCAACATAAGCGGGAGATACCGGGTCATGACCAGGCTGTTTCCTCCTTTGGCGATACAGCAGGCCTGGAAAAAGTCCTGGAGCCAAGTGTCTGGACGAGCTACACCGTTGTGGATGTGCCTTGATATAGCAAATACTTCCGGGAAGTTTGTTTGTCGAATGCACAATCCAAAGCATTTTGGACCCACATAGATGTTGTCCAACTCATAGTGTCGTGCCTCTATGTTTGAGTTGATCCGGTGCCTCGCATCACTTGGTGACAGAGAACTCCTTCGTGGTTGTTCGCTATGGCTACGGTGCCTCAGAGCCGGACTTCTGCTTCTGCCACCTCCTCCGCCACATCTCCCTCCATGGCTCCCTCGAGAGACGCTATGATGGCTGCTTGGTTGAGAGGGTGGGTGGATTGTTTCCGGCTGAATGCCGGCTTCCGTCCGGAGCATGATTATTCCGGTTCCGGGGAGGGTCTTGATTACGACGAGCCCCCTGCCGGCTTGACTCAGCATGGTGTCTATCATTCCTTCATCCGTCGTTTGCATCATAGTGGCAAGATTCAGCCGAACGGCTTAGATGTCTAGGAGGTGGCATCCTTTGCCGGTTTCGCCTCCCGATGTCGCTCTTCTTCATCTTCCCTGCGATTGTTCGACTATCGCCGGGGAGGCTGTCTTGGAACCAGTGCTGCAACTACGGCTCGCTCTGCGGCTAGATCAACGTTACTCCAGTCACGTGCGGCTCTGTGCTGTTGCCCTAGAGATCCGGTCCTTGAGTAATTGTCCTCCCGACGGTCGGGATGGTGGTGTTGTTCTGGGTCCTGCGGCATTGGTCAGATTAAGAGACCAATTTTCCGCTTCCGGATGTCTCGGCCTTCTGCTACTCCAGGACCTTGGTAAGTAGCTTTATGCCTAACTGGATTTGGTCTAGGTTTGGATTGTTCGCCAGGATATCTCCGGCCGCAGCGGTGTTTTCCATTAGTGTTCCATACACCATATCTCCCTTACTATCGAGCTGAGGTTCTTCTTTGATGGCGTCACCTTCCTCAAAGAGGGTCTTGTGAACTTCTAGATTTTTGTTAGCCCGTACATGGCCGTTATAGGTCTTCTGATGCTGTAGGGAGTTGAACTGCCCCGTAGATGCAATGCACTTTTTCTCCTCGAGGAGACTGTCAGCTTCATCCAGGAGTACTTGGCAATGCGCTTCCAGGGCTTGGGCCCTGTCTTGCAACTCTGCAGGTGTAAGATCTGCTAAAGTAGGGATTGGCATAGTCAGCGCATCTTCGAGGATTTTACGGGCACTAGAGGTAACCACATGTCCATCCACCAGAGTGTCTTTTGGCTTGTCTGGGATTAGAGCTCCATCCGAGTCTTCTTCGTATTCTTCGGCAATTGCCTCTTCAGCCAGAGGGTCCTTCGCTGTAGTCTTCTTCTTCTTTGCCTTCTTGGCAGCGCCGGTAGCAAAGAAGGCTTAGGGTCTATTTCCTAGAGTCACGCTCTGATCAATAATTTCGGACATTTGGACGTCGGGATTTTCTCCGAGATCCATATCATCCTTTGCTTTGGGAGAGTTTTCTCTAGATCCTTCATCCATGGCTTCTCCTTCTTCTGCAGCCTTGGAGTTGAACTCCTCTTCATATTTTGCGGAGAACTTTTGGAAATCTACCAACGTCATCGAATCATCCAAAGATGCCGGTAAGTCGGCGTTTGTCCCGATCGCCTCCAACATCGAGTCCTTGTTGTCTCCAGCATCGACAAAGCAGGATTCAGATCCAACGTATCCTATTGGAGATATGCCCAAGAGGCAATAATAAAGTGGTTATTATTATATCTTTATGTTTATGATAAATGTTTACATCCCATGCTATAATTGTATTAACCGGAAACATTAATACTTGTGTGTTTTGTAAACATAAAAGAGTCCCTAGTAAGCCTCTTGTTAAACTAGCTTGTTGATTAATGGATGATCATGGTTTCCTGATCATGGACATTGGATGTCGTTAATAACAAGATCATATCATTAGGAGAATGATGTGATGGACACACACCCATAGTAAGCATAGCATAAGATCAAGTCATTAAGTTCGTTTTGCTACAAGCTTTTCAAATGCATAGTAACCTAATCCTTCGACCATGACCGAATGGGTACTTTGATGACATCAAACGCCGCTTCGTAACTGGGTGGTTATAAAGGTGACATTGGGTATTCTGAAAGTATGTGTTGAAGCGCATGGACCAAGATTGGGATTTGTCCATCCATATGACGGATAGATATGCTCTGGGCCCTCTCGGTGGAATGTCATCTAGTTAGCTTGCAAGCATGTGACTAGGTCACAAGGGATGACATATCATGGAACGAGTAAAGAGGACTTATCAGTAACGAGGTAGAACTACGTATGGAGATACCGACGATCAAACCTCGGATAAGTAGAGTATCGCGTGACAAAGGGAATTGGTTTCGTATGTTAAATGGTTCTATCGATCACAAAGTCATCGTTGAGTATGTCGGAGCTGTTATGGATCTCCAGATCCCGCTAATGGTTATTGATCGGAGATGTGTCTCCATCATGTCTGCATATTCACGAACCGTAGGGTGACACACTTAAGGTTCGAAGTTGTTTTAAGTAGATATGGAATGTGCGTTGGAGACCGAATGTTGTTCGGAGTCTCGGGTTGGATCCGAGACATCACGAGGAGATCCGGAATTGTCCGGGGAATAAGATTCATATATTGGGGATCATTTTCTAAGTTAGGAAATGTTCTAGAGTATTTGTATGGGGATTCTAGAAGGTTTCGGAATGTTCCGGAAGGTTCTAGAAGATTTCTTGGATTTTACTTGAAAACCAAGAAAGGATCAAGGAATCCTTGTCGGGTAAGACAAGGATTCGTGGGGGAGTAGGACTCTCCCCCCACCTCCTTGATCCGCCGGCCAAGGGAGAGGGGAGTCCTACAAGGACTCCACCTCCCCATGGTGCCTCCCTCCTTTAAATAGAGGGGTGGAGGCACAAGCCCCCTTGCCCTTCTATTCTCTAGATCTCAAGTTGCCTCTCTCCTCCTCCTTCCCTCTGCTCTGGCTTAGGCGAAGCCCTGCAAAATTCTCTACTCCACCACCACCACCACGCCGTCATGCTGCTGGGATTCCGTGGAGAGATCTACTACCTCCGCTGCTCGCTGGAACGGGGAGAGGAAGGTCTGCTTCGACTCCGCACGTGTGACCGACTGCGGAAGCGCTGCCGGAACGCGGCGCCGGAAGGATCGTCTACTCGATCTTGAGATCGGCAAGTGATCAACTACATCAACCATGAGATCCGATCTCATAACGCTTTCGGGTCTACAAGGGTTAGTACAGATCTATCTCATTGCACATGTCTAATAAATTAGATCTTGGCTTTTATCTAGATTAGATCTGGGTTTTGTTCGTTCTTGCGGTAGAATTTTTTTGTTTTCCATGCTACGAAACCATCAGTGGTATCAGAGGCGTGTCTATGCGTAGATCTGTTGCACGAGTAGAACACAATGGTTTTGTGGGCGTTGGTGCTCGTGCCGTCTTTTGCTTTGTGTACTTTGCATCTTGCGGTATGGTGGGATGAAGCGGCCCGGGCTAACCTTACATGTCATCGCACATGAGAGTTGCTCCACAGTTGACGTGCAACTCGTATTGCATAAGTGGCTTTGCGGGTGTCTGTCTATCCCATCCTAGTATAGATCCAATCTACACTTTGCACTTGATAGCACTTGTATCAATGTTGTGGTTTAGTTTTGTAGGTAAGATCCGTTCTTATTCGAAAGCCCCAAACCACGTAAAACATGCAAAGAAAATTAGAGGCGTCTAACTTGTTTTTGCAGGGGTTTTGTGATGTGATATGGCCATCATGTGATTGTGATTATATTTGATGTATGCAATGATCCTTGTTGTAACATGGCAACCGGCAGGAGCCTAATGGTTGTCTTTAATTCTGTTAAGACCTGCGTGTCTATTCATCTTGTAATAGCTTTATTCCAAGTAGTTGTAATAGTTGCTAGTGATGATGGACAACCATGAAGCGACTCCACTGACCTTGACGCAATGCTGGTGATGATGGAGATCATGTCCGTGCTTTGGACATGGAGATCAAAGGCATAAGAAGAAAGGGCCATATCATATCACACTAATTATGAATTGCCTGTGATGTTAATCCTTTATGCATCTTGTATTGCTTAGATCGCGACGGTAGCATTATAAGATGATCCCTCTCACTAAATATCAAGTAATAAAGTGTTCGTAATTAGTAGGCACCGTTGCTAAGACTCGTCGTTTCGAAGCATCTCGTGATGATCGGGTGTGATAGATTCTACGTGTGCATACGACGGGTGCAAGCCAGATTTGCACATGCGGATACTAAGGTTAACCTTGACGAGCCTAGCATGTACGTACATGGTCTTGGAACACGGAATACCGAAAGGTAAAGCATGAGTCATATGGATGATATGATGAACATGTTGATTGTTCGCCTTTAAAGCTACATCATCTCACATGATGATCGGACTTGGTGTAGTGGATTTGGTTCGTGTGATCACTAAAACAACTAGAGGGATGTTGTTTTGAGTGGGAGTTCTTTTGTAATTTGGATTAGTCGAACTCAATTTATCATAAACACAATCAAAGTGAATTTGCATAGTTTGTTGTAGTCATTGGCATCCGTTCACCACCTTACGCTTAGTTATAGTTGAGATAGTGGAACTATAGAAATTCTGGATATTTTCTTTACAAACTGGTATCATATTGTTTTGAGTGTCAATCTAAAGTTTAAAAGTCATATTGCAAACTTTCAGCAAACTCCGTTTACTCTGTGAAGTTTAATAAACAGTATTAAGTCAAGAGTAACAATTCCAGTGTTAGTATCTAATGTATCATGCTTGCCTCCATGATTCTTGATACTCAAAAGATTGTTTTTAATATCAAGTTTATCTAAGAGCTGAAAGCAATGTTTCAGAAACCATCATATGTGAAAGGTATTGTGATATCTAAAACAATGTGTTGGTTACAACATGATAGAGTATACGTCCTCATATTTGATGAGAATTTGTGAAGATTGGAGACGCCAGTCATCCTAATCCTCCAAAAGGTTTTGGAAAAGAAACATTATACTCGCAATTCACCTTTATAAGCTATAGCAACTTGATCATGAAAGTTGTGTCATGATAAGGATGAATAGAAGATGTAAGTAAAATGTTTACTACACGAAAATATTACTAAAGAATGGAACTTTGAAAGAATGTCAAACATTTGATGAAGGTGATCCACTTCAAAGTGCAAGTCCAAAGGTATTAGTATTTGACTATACACACTTTGTACTATGTGTCATGTGAATGACACCACTATTGATGTTGATAGATTCTTTTAGAAGAAAAGGAATTGTTGAAAGAGAATCTATAAAATATTTGGCCGAAAAGAAAAGATTGGAGATGTCCAACTTAGGTATATAGAAGATACATGTTATGGCTGTATTCCTTGGTTGTTAAACAATGTGGTTCTGCGGTATTGGATACCGAATTGGTTGGTATGAAGTATCATACAGGACAACACAATTCATGAACTGCAATGGCCTAAGTAACTAGAAAGAGAATATGTGACGATGTTCATCGAATACAAACAAAGGGTTGTTGTGTTGCTCGTTAAACATCAAAGCTTGCCTTCAAGATTTGTTTCAATAATTGTTATTTTGATCAGGTATTATGATGACAAAAGGTTGTTCAAATAATTACCGTATTCCATAATAGATTGATGATATACAAGTCTGGTTGGAGAAATAACGACCATAAAACTAATGCTAAAATGTCGCAAGACAAATGATTGAAAGATCACTTGCAAAGTGACATCGCCATTTAAATTATATTGAAAGGGATACATGAAGAAACTCCATGTTGATGGATTTTTGGAGTCTTTGATTTTGATCAAATGACGCTTATGATACTTTCCTGGATATAATTAAAACTCTGTTCGTAGGCCAAAAGAGGAACGGACGACTAACTGATTGGAATTTGTACATATTGATGTATATAGTTCATTATGTGTAGGCATGGGCGATGGATTTCAACTTCATATGCTTTCTCCAAAGATTTGAGTGAGTATATGTATATACTTACTCAATAAGGACGAAGTATGAAACATTTGAAAATGTTCAAAGACTTTCAAGATGAAGTGGAAAATTATTGTAACAAGAAAATAAAAAGGTTTATGATTGGATCATAAAGAAAGATGTTTGAGTTACAAGTTTAGCAAAACACCTAAGATTTGAGGAATCGTTCCATGGATTTGCATTTCCCAAAACACCATAAGAGTATGGAGTGTTCAAGATATGTAATGAAACCTTGTTTGACATGATAAGATCAAAGGTGTCATTTATAAAACTGCCATTATATTTTAAAGATTAAAGCTTTAGTGACTACCGCTTTTACACTGAAAAGAGCTCCATTGTGATCCGTTGAAATGACACCATATAAGTCATGGTTTGTGATAAAAC
Source organism: Avena sativa (assembly GCA_916181665.1). NCBI lineage: Eukaryota > Viridiplantae > Streptophyta > Magnoliopsida > Poales > Poaceae > Avena > Avena sativa. The sequence goes on along the minus strand of OV702291.1, from coordinate 368,488,415 downwards.
CCAGGTTGTCCTTTCTTAAATTTTTGGTGTGCTAGGCATAAGTAAAGTGTTTACAACCAAAGTCGGATGAGCATGTCTTTGTAGGTTATTTCGAATAACCATTGGGTATTCCTCCATAACACCGAAGACAAAAGTGTTTGTCGCTTAGAATGTCGAGTTTCTTGAGAAGGAATTTTTGGTGAAAAGTTAAGTGGGAGGACAATAGAACTTTGACAAGGTTGTTGAACCTTGGCTAATATGTGCTGAGTTGCGCAGCGTCGGTAAGTGTCCCGGAGGCAGCAACAATGCTCATGGCTCACGTGCCTCAAAGGATGTGGTCACGGGGATCTAAGTTCCTATTGAACCAAGTAGGTCGGGTAAGTAATCAAATGCCAAGATTTGAGAGTTAAATCATTGTTGTTTTACAATGATGAACCGACTACATGCAAATAATCAATGATGGGCCCTGACTTTGTTAAGTGGCTTGAAGCCATAAAATCCGTGATAATTCCATACACGAGAAATCAAGCTTTGAATTTGAAAGACCCTCTAGAAAGGTGCAAGACCTTACAGTCGTATATGGATCTATAAAGAAATAGACATGGATGTTTCACATCTATGAAATAGTCGACATGTCGGAAAGAGTTTACGACAATGTTCAAGGAATTGACTATGATAAGATTTGATCTTTCATACGATTTATTAGTCTGGACGGATTAATGTAGCAAGCACTACATATATTTTGGTATATGGTAGTTGAACAAACAAAACAAGTTCTTCTAATAGAATGGTTACCTAGGACGTGTACATGACACGATCCAAAGGGTTTTGTTAAATCAAAGGATGCTAAAAGAGTATGCAAAACTTCAATGGTTGAAGTGAGCATCGCGGAGTTGGAAACTTCACCGTGATGAAACCGTTAAAAGGTTTAATTTCATCAGAGACGATGAAGATGTTTGCATTTTGCAAGAAATTAAGTGGGAGCGCTAAGACATATTTCTAATACATTATGTGAAAGACATATTGTTGATTAGAAAAGATGTATCTTTTATTGACACAGGTTAAGAATTTCATTTCGATGAAAGACTTAGGTATAACCCAAGAATTAGGCATCAATGTCTATATGGATAGATTGATGCGCTAATATGGTTTTGCCAAATGTACATAGATAAGATGTTGAATGAGTTCAATATGGAAACAACAAGAAAGGTTCTTGACACACGGAAAGGACTGAATCAAGATTCAAGTGTGTTGACACGAGATTCAAGTGTTTTGACACTTGGTGAAATCATAAGAATATTTTGATCAATCATTCTTTGAGATGTACACATCCAGATATGTCCTATGCTCTAAATGTTATGAGCATATACCAGAATGACTCATAAGATGATCATTGGACAATAGTAGGGATATTCCTATGATCTTTGGAAGAACTAAGAATATATTATTTATATAGTGGTGACAAATAGTTCATTGTAAATTGTTACATTGATACTAGTTTTGTCACAAATTAAGTTTATCTCAAATTAAACTATGGGTGGCACAATGTAATGGAAAGGAAGTTCCATAACGGATTTGGTTGAGTACCAAAGTTAAAACATTGTGACAGATACTACAACAAAAGGCTAAGTTACGACTACTATTGTAGCAGCAAATGAGGGCATTTGCGTCAAGTAGTTTGTTATCAAACTAGGTGTGGTTCATAGCGGGATAATACTATGAAGATACATTGTATGACAATTGTATCAACATGATTTAATCCCAAGGAACTAAAGGTCTCACCAAAGGACCAAATTTATACAATGCCATCTCATTGGAGAATGAGTAATGTGTAGAGACGCAAGGAAATGCAAATACACACGGACCTAGAAGTGTCAGATCCGAAGATTATGTTTACCACTAGCAATAGTGTCTATACAACACCAGAAAGCCATAGGTGTTGAATGCACAAATTTTTAACTAGATTATTGACTCTAGTGCAAGTGGGAGACTGTTGGAGAAATGCCCAAGAGGCAATAATAAAGTGGTTATTATTATATCTTTATGTTTATGATAAATGTTTACATCCCATGCTATAATTGTATTAACCAGAAACATTAATACTTGTGTGTTTTGTAAACATAAAAGAGTCCCTAGTAAGCCTCTTGTTAAACTAGCTTGTTGATTAATGGATGATCATGGTTTCCTGATCATGGACATTGGATGTCGTTAATAACAAGATCATATCATTAGGAGAATGATGTGATGGACACACACCCATAGTAAGCATAGCATAAGATCAAGTCATTAAGTTCATTTTGCTACAAGCTTTTCAAATGCATAGTAACCTAATCCTTCGACCATGAGGTTATGTTAATCACCATCACCGGATGGGTACTTTGATGACATCAAACGCCGCTTCGTAACTGGGTGGTTATAAAGGTGACATTGGGTATTCTGAAAGTATGTGTTGAAGCGCATGGACCAAGATTGGGATTTGTCCATCCATATGACGGATAGATATGCTCTGGGCCCTCTCGGTGGAATGTCATCTAGTTAGCTTGCAAGCATGTGACTAGGTCACAGGGGATGACATATCATGGAACGAGTAAAGAGTACTTACAGTAACGAGGTAGAACTAGGTATGGAGATACCGACGATCAAACCTCGGATAAGTAGAGTATCGCGTGACAAAGGGAATTGGTTTCGTATGTTAAATGGTTCTATCGATCACAAAGTCATCGTTGAGTATGTGGGAGCTGTTATGAATCTCCAGATCCCGCTAATGGTTATTGATCGGAGATGTGTCTCCATCATGTCTGCATATTCACGAACCATAGGGTGACACACTTAAGGTTCGAAGCTGTTTTAAGTAGATATGGAATGTGCGTTGGAGACTGAATGTTGTTCGGAGTCTCGGATTGGATCCGGGACATCACGAGGAGATCCGGAATTGTCCGAGGAATAAGATTCATATATTGGGGATCATTTTCTAAGTTAGGAAATGTTCCAGAGTATTTGTATGGGGATTCTAGAAGGTTTCGGAATGTTCCGGAAGGTTCTAGAAGATTTCTTGGAGTTTACTTGAAAACCAAGAAAGGATCAAGGAATCCTTGTGGGGTAAGACAAGGATTAGTGGGGGAGTAGGACTCTCCCCCCACCTCCTTGATCCGCCGGCCAAGGGAGAGGGGAGTCCTACAAGGACTCCACCTCCCCATGGTGCCTCCATCCTTTAAATAGAGGGGTGGAGGCACAAGCCCCCTTGCCCCTTCTATTCTCTAGATCTCAAGTTGCCTCTCTCCTCCTCCTTCCCTTTGCTCTGGCTAAGGCGAAGCCCTGCAGAATTCTCTACTCCACGACCACCACCACGCCGTCGTGCTGCTGGGATTCCGTGGAGAGATCTACTACCTCCGCTGCTCGCTGGAATGGGGAGAGGAAGGTCTGCTTCGAATCCGCACGTGTGACCGACTGCAGAAGCGCTGCCGGAACGCGGCGCCGGAAGGATTGTCTACTCGATCTTGAGATCAGCAAGTGATCGACTACATCAACCACGAGATCTGATCTCATAACGCTTTCGGGTCTACAAGGGTTAGTACAGATCTATCTCGTTGCACATGTCTAATAGATTAGATCTTGGATTTTATCTAGATTAGATCTGGGTTTTGTTCATTCTTGCGGTAGAATTTTTTTGTTTTCCATGCTACGAACCCATCATATCCGACAAACTGTGATGCGTGCATCCTGAGGTAGTTGCGGTTTTCTTTGTGGGCTTCCTTGAAACACTTGATGGTCTCTAGGATTTCTTCCATGCTGGCGTCATGCATCATCTTGCACCTCAACGTGTGCCTTAGGAAAGATTAACCTGCTCCAGCAACGGCAGAGCCAGATCCGGAGTTGTTGTTGACTTGCTCCTCCTAAGATTTGACCTTGCTGGGGAGATCGTCCTGAGATTTGACCTCGCTAGGGAGATACACTTCAGATTCGATGTCCATAGCGATATGCTTCAGGCTCAGCTTTCTCCACTATGTCCACGTCAGGTGCGGGATGGGTGGGATTAGGGTTTTTCGGGATCCGGAACTCAGCCGCCTCCACAGACAGTGGACCCAGAAACTTCTTCCGCCTCTATCATCACCGCTGGGGTGGGTGGGGAAGGTTCAGCAAAACCAAGATAGACACTGATCTTGCTGAAAGACATGATTATGTAGCTAGTCATAGCCTACCTAGCCGGAGGTCTCTTCAAGGAGAGCGATAGGGACGTCGCTGGCATAGAGGACGCAACCGACGATGATTGTCTCGCCGATTTTGATTCTTGCAGATTCCGCTTGAAACGCAGATCCGAAGATCACTTGCCCCATGGTGGGCACCAATTATCGTCGGATTAAGGACAAGTACGCCATGAGGGGGTCCTCAGGGCGTGTGGAAGAGAGGGGTGTGAGTCGTACGGTGTTCCGGACGGCGAGCACACAAGTTTACCTAGGTTCGAATCCACCGACGATGGACGGATCCTACTCTTGCTAGAAATCCAGTAATACAGTAAAGCCGGAATATGGGTTACAAGGGTTTTGCCTGTGTGAGTTGAGATTGTAGACTATTGTGGTATGCCCTAAAGGCTGGTCCCTAGACTATTGTGATGTGCGAGTTGAATTGGCGATTGATCGTTTTCTGGGTCCTGTTGGAGGGGCGCCCTTTCTGGATCATGCCCATGTTCCCCAGCGGGCGTGGGTACCGCTCTACCCTGTTGTTAGCATTGACGCAGCTATAGGCTGTGCGGGTCCGCCAGGTGGTGGTGGTACCCCGCATTCTATGGAGCCTAGCACCGTTCCATACCCCTGGTTCGCTCCATCATGATGTAGTTGGTGTATGCTTCTTGGAGCTTTTGGAACTCGCGGCGGTCTTTGAGGAGGTGGCTGGATTTTTTCTTGTTGTCCTTGGTGTAGATGTAGAAGTAGAAATTGCAAGGTCCCGACAGCCTCATCATGGTCGTGGGTGTGTTGTCGGGCACGGCGCTGCCACACTTGTGTTGTTTTGCTATTGTCGCAGTAGCTACTGCTACGGTATCCACTATTGCGATTGCCATAGTCGCGCTTATCAGCGTAGCCGGCTGTGACCATGTTGACCTCTTCGCGGTCCTCATATCCGCGCATCTGGCGCTTCTCTCGGCGGTCACTCCTGCGGTTGAGATCATCGTCATCCTCTGAACGAGCACGATTGTTGTGTATGGTGTGCCCAATATTTCACGAATCCCCGTGAAAATCGAGAGGGAGGTGCAAGGGGAAGAGGAAGGGGATGAAAACCATGAACTCATGCACGAAGAACTCGATGAACACACACATGCAAAGACACGATACAAGCTAATAGGTCACGCCAGCGACGACTGGTCCGACGCAATCGCTAGGACCGGCATCAGGCGAAGATCTCTCTCGAACCGGCACAGCGAGTGGGGAGTCTTGGTGAGATCTTGATGTCTTGGCAAAGGGCTCCGATGTCAACACCTTGTACAACAAGGGAGGAACAATGAAAAAATCCAACAAGGTGGGGGATATTTGGTGCTCCTTTAGCAAAGGAGCATGAGACAAGAACTAGAGAGATCCACAAGGGTGTCTTCTAATTCCAGTATCCAGTCTAGGCTTTACAATAGAGGTGGGGTCTATTTATAGGCCAACCATTAGTTCAAGGGTACTTTAGGCATAAAAGGGTAAAGTCTGGACGGATTTGGGGTTACATGGGACGAAGGCCCAAAAGGCTTTAACATGCATGTTGCACTTACACCGGAGTCTCCGAGGTGTGAGGGCCGGAGACTCCAGGGTGGAGCGTGGTCTCTGGGGCGGACTCCGGGGTGGCGTACAGAGAGTTCCAGGCGGTGTTCGGAGTCCCGCCTGGAGTCCTAGGGGCGGAGACTCCGGGGTTGTCGGCCAAAGACACCGGGGTAGCTCGGCCGGAGACTCTGGGGTAGAAGGTGCTCTCCGGTGAAGAATCTGTGGGAGTGTACTAAATGCTCTAGGCTGGGGTCCAGAGACTGGTACCGAGTCCAGGCCGAGGACTCCAGGGTTGGAGGCCGGAGACTCCAGGATTTAGGGACGAAGACTCCGAGGCTTTAGCCTCAGCAGTGTCTTCTTCTCGTCCAGCTCCTTGTACTTCATCTGTGGGGGCTTCGCGATGTGTTAGGGATTCAGAGCTAATAATACATAGAGTAATTGCACGAAGTAGCAAGCCATCCAAGGATGTATCAAGTCACACAAGGAGAGGAGCAAGTTAACCTTAGCTTGTAGGCGTTTGGCTCGGGCGTGAGCCATTGGTCCACTTGGGGGACTTGGTGGTGTAGATGTAGGGACATCCGTAGGACAGGCTGCATCAGCTCCCCCCTGGGAAAGAGTCGTCCTCGACTCTTCATGGTTATCATCTTGAACATCTCCATGGTAGGGTGAAAGTTACTTGACATTGAATGTTGAGCTCATGAGATACTTTGATGTTGGTATGTCAATGATGTAGGCATGCATGCAACATGGTAATATGCAAGGATGGATTCAATTTCGACCAAGGGTTTTAATCTGGGAAGTTGTTGAGTTGGGGATGTCATTAGTATCGATTTCCCACAGATTTTAAGTATTTTGGATTGATACTTAATTAAACTTGCTCATAAATAGATCTACACTTCCAATCTACCTCGAAATAGATATAAACACTCTAAGCATAATATAACAATTTTCCACAGAAGATCTCGTAGATACAAAACCAACGCAACAAGAATCAACTAAAACGGAGTTACGGATATTTTTCTAGAATTAAAATACTCCAATCTAAACTTTAAGTCCTACCACAATATTACTGAGTAAACCAGCAATATTGTTGTAGATCTGTGTTCTACTCAATTTTGCGAATCCAACGGTATATTATACGCAATTTTTGGACAAGTACTCGATTTACTATGAATTAAACAAGATTAAAATGATTTCTGCCTATTTAAAAACAAAACAGATCGGCGGCCAGCTACGCGGCGCCAAGTGGCGGCTCGGGATTGGGTCGGCGGGCTGACGCGGCGCTGACTCAGTGCGCTAACGCGGCACTGCCATGCGGCACGAGGGGATTGGCCGATACCCCTTCGACCTGGCCATCTCATCCTAGGCGTTAGAATAAAAACGGACGGCTGGGGGGGGTGGCCGGCGACTTACCGGTGGCAGAGCAGACACGGACGACGGTGGGCGGTGGCAGCGTGTCGGTGGTGGTCGGCGGTCGTTGGCGTCATCGCTGTGGTGCTCCCCCGGCTCGACGAAGTAGATGACGGCGGCGGCCTCCTCCTCGCGGTTCCGTTCCTAGGGACGGTGTCGCCTATCTCCGCCTCGAGCAGCGGCAAACGGCGGCCGTTCTTCGCGGATTCCGACAAGACTCCGGCGAGAAAACATGGAGGCTGTGGTGCGCTACAGAGAGGGAAAAAGGTGTGAGAAGAACCGGTACAGCAAGGGGATACTGAGAAGGGAAAGAGGAGGGGCAGAGGGCGCCGGAACCTTGTCATCGAGCGTCGGCGATGGCGTACTCCGGCGAGGTCTATGGCGGCAGCTCGGTGGCGATTTGTGTAAATAGGGTTAGGGTTTTTGGGAGGCGTGCCAAGGGGTACTTGTAGGCGGCCTGGCTTGGCGCGGGGGTTGTAGAAATCCTCTCCGATTCGGCCATAGTTGGTTCCAGAAGCGGCGGCGAGGCGAGTTCGTTCCGAACTCGTCGGAACAACGATGACGGGGTGGGGCCGGGGTGTCAGCGGCTGCGGGGGGCGCGGTGCGGGCTGCACGGTGCTGGGCCGGCCCACGCGCTATGCGCCGCACACTCTCCAGGCGGGGCGGTGGTTAGGCCACGGGCTGGTCTAGCCGGCCCGCTAGGCTAGATCCACTTTTTTGTATTTATTCTTTTTATTTTTCTATTTTACTATTTGTCTTATATCTTTTGCAAACGGACTCCAAATTAAGTGAAATTGGTCTCTAAAATTTTGTAAAAATAAGGAGATTAGTATGGGGTTATAAGATAACACTTTTGCAAGGGTTTAGAAGGTTAGTTTTTGTATAACCCCTTTTTGTCTTTATATGACAATAGGGTTTGGAAAAGTATCTGATGCAGCTTTTATTGTGTGATGCCATGATGGATAAGATATAATGCATGCTTCTAGTAACATATGCAATTGTAAAATTTGGGATGTTACAAACCTACCCCCCTTAAGAAGAATCCCGTCCCTGAGATTCAAGTTGGTTAGCAAATAGGTGTGGGTGTTCTTTCTTCAGGTCTTCTTCACGTTCCCACGTGGCCTCTTCCTCGGAATGGTGATTCCATTAAACTTTGCAAAACCTGATAGTCTTGGTACGAGTAATCCTCTCAGCTATTTCTAGAATCCTGGTGGGTTTTTCCTCATAGGTGAGATCGTTTTCCAGTTGAACCTCATCCAAAGGAACCATATCCTTTAGCGGTGTTTCATCCATTTCCGAGTGACACTTCTTTAGTTGTGACACATGGAATACATCATGAACAGTCAACACTTCGGGCAATTCCAACTGATAGGCAACCTCCCCTCTACGAGCCAAAATCCTATAGGGCCCTATGAATCGAGGTGCCAACTTACCCTTGATTCCAAATCTCTTAACTCCTCGTAGTGGTGAAACTCAGAGATATGCACGGTCTCCCACTTCATAAGTTACATCCCTGCGCTTGGAATTCCGCATATGGCAAGTTGTCATCCCAACTAGACCCATAGTCTAGTGCACATGCTCTTAACATGTCCTCCAAGATCTGATTAACTCTTTCTGTTTGTCCATCTGTTTGCGGGTGGAAAGCAGTACTAAACTCCAGTCGTGTCCCTAGAGACTCGTGTAGCTATCGCGAAAACTTCGAGGTGAATTGGGTACCTCTATTAGAGATAATCCCCTTGGGTACACCATGAAGACTTATGATCCTTGACATATAAATCTTGGCAAGTTTAGCACTTGTATAGGTGGTCTTTACGGGAATAAAGTGGGCCACCTTTGTGAAGTGATCGACCACTACCCAGATAGAATCATACCCAGAACGAGTCCGAGGTAGTCCTATGATAAAATCCATGCCTACCTTGTCCCACTTCCAATCGGGCACAGGTAATGGCTGCAGCAGCCCTACTGGTTTTTGATGTTCGGCCTTGACTCTGTTGCACACGTCAAACAAGAAGATGTATTCAGCAATTTCTCTTTTCAAGTTATTCCACCAGAATCTATCCTTCACATCCATGTACATCTTTGTATTACCAGGATGAATTGAGTAAGGCGAATCATGAGCTTCCTGAAGAATTAACTTCCTGATATCGGGATCATCGGGAATGCACAAACGCTTCTCATACCAAAGTGTCCCTTGTTCATCCGTATGAAACCCTTTTGCTTTACCCTTGCTTATATTAGCTTTTGGGCCCCTTGTTCTTCCAACGCTTTGTCCCCCTTCTGGGCCTCTTTGATTTGGTCCAGAAGCGGTGGCACTATCTCCATAGTTGCTAAGTATCCTTCTGGAACTATTTCCAACCTGAGATCCTTGAACTGTTCACACAAATCCTTTGGAAGTTCTCCCACGGTGAGTCCATTTACATAGACTTTCCGGCTTAAGGCGTCAGCCACAACATTGGCCTTTCCAGGATGGTACTGCAGGTCAAAGTCATAGTCCTTGATGAGTTCAAGCCATCTCCTTTGCCTCATATTTAACTCCTTTTGAGTGAAGATATATTTAAGACTCTTGTGATCCGTGAACACATCACAATGTTTGCCCATGAGGTAATGTCTCCATATCTTGAGCACATGCACAACTGATGCTAGCTCCAAATCGTGTGTGGGGTAGTTATTCTCATGGTTCTTAAGTTGCCGAGAGGCGTAAGACACTACTTTTCCATCTTGCATCAGTACACTACCAAGTCCTTGTCGAGAAGCGTCGCAATAGACTTGGAAATCTTTTTGGATGTCAGGGAGACACAAAACTGGTGCTGTTACTAGGCGCTTCTTCAATTCTTGAAAACTCGCTTCACATGCCTCGGTCCATTGGAACTTCTTTTCTTTCTTCAACAATTCTGTCATAGGCTTTGCTATCTTGGAAAAGTTTTCAATGAACCTTCGGTAATATCCTGCAAAGCCCAAGAAACTCCTGATATCACCCACATTCTTAGGTGACTCCCATTCTGTCACTGAAGCTACCTTACTTAGGTCCATGACAACTCCTTTAGCTGACACAATATGACCAATGAATCCCACTTCTTTTAACCAGAACTCACATTTTCTAAACTTGGCATATAACTTGTGTTCCCTTAACTTTTCCATAATTAGGCGCAGATGCCTCTCATGTTCCTTCTCGTCCTTGGAATATATGAGTATGTCATCAATGAATACCACAATAAACTTATCCAAGTACTCCATGAACACCTTGTTCATCATAGTCATGAAGTATGCTGGGGCATTGGTTAGGCCAAAAGACATCACGGTGTACTCATACAACCCGTATCTTGTGGTGAAGGCTGTCTTGGGTACACCCTGTTCCCGGATCCTTAACTGGAAATAACCTGATCGGAGATCAATCTTAGAGAACACACTAGCTCCCTTTAATTGATCGAACAGGTCGTTGATATTGGGTAGAGGGTACTTGTTCTTGATTGAAACTTCATTCAACGACCGATAGTCCATGACTAGTCTCGTGGTTTTATCCTTCTTCTCCATGAATAAGATAGGCGCTCCCCAAGACGACGCACTTGGTTGAATGAAGCCTTTGTCCAATTGCTCTCTAAGTTGTTTCTTAAGTTCCTTCAACTCATCAACATCCATCTTGTATGGTCTCTTTGCTATTGGCCCAGTCCCAGGCATCAAGTCAATGAGAAACTCGATGTCTCGGTCAGGAGGCATCCCTAGCAATTCTTCCGGAAATACATCTGGATACTCCTTCAAAATTGGCACATCCTCCAAGCTAACCCCCTTAGGAGAGTTCACCATACTTCCTTTGAGTGCAAAGGTCGATTTAAAGCGGATTCTTATCTTACCCGGAGTTGTGAGTGCGACAGTCCTTTTGGCACAATCTATGAATCCCTCATATTCGGTCATCCAATTCATGCCCAGAATTATGTCTAAGCCTTGTGACTCCAGAACGACTAGACTTGTGGGAAAGATGTGTGCCCCAATCTTTAGCTCTAACCCACGGCATCCAGAGTTTGCCACTATTTCTCCCCCAGGAGAACTTACCCTTAGGGAAGTACTAATAGTCTCCGTAGGTATCTTGCCTCTATCCACAAATACCCTTGATATGAATGAATGCGATGCACCAGTATCAAAAAGAACAACTGCGGGGATGGAATTAAGCTTGAACTTACCAATCACGGAGTCAGGTGCCTCACGAGCATCCTCCACGGAGACATGATTCACCGTGGCTTTGACGAATGGATTCGGCTTCTTCCCATTTCCATTACCATTACCATGGTTGTGTCCGTTGCCGTTCCCATTGCCATTCCCATTCTTCACCTTTTCGGGGCAAGTAGTTGCATAATGCCCTGTCTTGTTACACTTAAAGCATGTCACTTCACTCAGATCCTTCCCATTGCCATTTCCATTGCGGTGTTTATGGCCATTGTGGTTATGTCCTCCATGACGATGACCATTGTGGTTG